>OV179148.1:25000-10025000 GCA_921972225.1 Euplexia lucipara
AACCTAACCTAACCTAACCTAACCTAACCTAACCTAACCTAACCTAACCTAACCTAACCTAACCTAACCTAACCTAACCTAACCTAACCTAACCTAACCTAACCTAACCTAACCTAACCTAACCTAACCTAACCTAACCTAACCTAACCTAACCTAACCTAACCTAACCTAACCTAACCTAACCTAACCTAACCTAACCTAACCTAACCTAACCTAACCTAACCTAACCTAACCTAACCTAACCTAACCTAACCTAACCTAACCTAACCTAACCTAACCTAACCTAACCTAACCTAACCTAACCTAACCTAACCTAACCTAACCTAACCTAACCTAACCTAACCTAACCTAACCTAACCTAACCTAACCTAACCTAACCTAACCTAACCTAACCTAACCTAACCTAACCTAACCTAACCTAACCTAACCTAACCTAACCTAACCTAACCTAACCTAACCTAACCTAACCTAACCTAACCTAACCTAACCTAACCTAACCTAACCTAACCTAACCTAACCTAACCTAACCTAACCTAACCTAACCTAACCTAACCTAACCTAACCTAACCTAACCTAACCTAACCTAACCTAACCTAACCTAACCTAACCTAACCTAACCTAACCTAACCTAACCTAACCTAACCTAACCTAACCTAACCTAACCTAACCTAACCTAACCTAACCTAACCTAACCTAACCTAACCTAACCTAACCTAACCTAACCTAACCTAACCTAACCTAACCTAACCTAACCTAACCTAACCTAACCTAACCTAACCTAACCTAACCTAACCTAACCTAACCTAACCTAACCTAACCTAACCTAACCTAACCTAACCTAACCTAACCTAACCTAACCTAACCTAACCTAACCTAACCTAACCTAACCTAACCTAACCTAACCTAACCTAACCTAACCTAACCTAACCTAACCTAACCTAACCTAACCTAACCTAACCTAACCTAACCTAACCTAACCTAACCTAACCTAACCTAACCTAACCTAACCTAACCTAACCTAACCTAACCTAACCTAACCTAACCTAACCTAACCTAACCTAACCTAACCTAACCTAACCTAACCTAACCTAACCTAACCTAACCTAACCTAACCTAACCTAACCTAACCTAACCTAACCTAACCTAACCTAACCTAACCTAACCTAACCTAACCTAACCTAACCTAACCTAACCTAACCTAACCTAACCTAACCTAACCTAACCTAACCTAACCTAACCTAACCGTAATTACTCGATAACCAAGGGGCGCATTTTGAAGCTGTTTTCAGCGCGACAATTCCTAAATAGCCACCCCCTATCGTATTGACTAAGTTAAATTGACAAAAACGCGAAAAATTTTTCCTTTACAGACACTTGTAAAATTTTACAAAAAGTTTTTATTAAATTAATTATTAATTCAAAATCCACTAGTTAAATAATTTATTAAAAAATCAAAATTGACACTAACCTACCTTACCCTCATTCTGGTGCTCGGTCCGCGACCCGGAGTTCTGGTTTGGTGTAAATTTCGGCCATTTTCAAAATTTTTCCTGTAAAAAACACGTTTTTTGACGAAAACTCAAAATTTTTCTTCTTGCGACAGTAAGTGTTTTTCATCGGTTGGATAGCCCGCGCCGAGACGCGTCTTTTGACACCTCGCGCGTGCTTCTAGCTACCAGAAAACTCAAAAATCGTAGTCACTTTAATTTATACGGCTAACAAAATCTACCTATACCCCGTAGTCAATTGCAAACATTGTAATTACTCGATAACCAAGGGGCGCATTTTGAAGCTGTTTTCAGCGCGACAATTCCTAAATAGCCACCCCCTATCGTATTGACTAAGTTAAATTGACAAAAACGCGAAAAATTTTTCCTTTACAGACACTTGTAAAATTTTACAAAAAGTTTTTATTAAATTAATTATTAATTCAAAATCCACTAGTTAAATAATTTATTAAAAAATCAAAATTGACACTAACCTACCTTACCCTCATTCTGGTGCTCGTTCCGCGACCCGGAGTTCTGGTTTGGTGTAAATTTCGGCCATTTTCAAAATTTTTCCTGTAAAAAACACGTTTTTTGACGAAAACTCAAAATTTTTCTTCTTGCGACAGTAAGTGTTTTTCATCGGTTGGATAGCCCGCGCCGAGACGCGTCTTTTGACACCTCGCGCGTGCTTCTAGCTACCAGAAAACTCAAAAATCGTAGTCACTTTAATTTATACGGCTAACAAAATCTACCTAGACCCCGTAGTCAATTGCAAACATTGTAATTACTCGATAACCAAGGGGCGCATTTTGAAGCTGTTTTCAGCGCGACAATTCCTAAATAGCCACCCCCTATCGTATTGACTAAGTTAAATTGACAAAAACGCGAAAAATTTTTCCTTTACAGACACTTGTAAAATTTTACAAAAAGTTTTTATTAAATTAATTATTAATTCAAAATCCACTAGTTAAATAATTTATTAAAAAATCAAAATTGACACTAACCTACCTTACCCTCATTCTGGTGCTCGGTCCGCGACCCGGAGTTCTGGTTTGGTGTAAATTTCGGCCATTTTCAAAATTTTTCCTGTAAAAAACACGTTTTTTGACGAAAACTCAAAATTTTTCTTCTTGCGACAGTAAGTGTTTTTCATCGGTTGGATAGCCCGCGCCGAGACGCGTCTTTTGACACCTCGCGCGTGCTTCTAGCTACCAGAAAACTCAAAAATCGTAGTCACTTTAATTTATACGGCTAACAAAATCTACCTATACCCCGTAGTCAATTGCAAACATTGTAATTACTCGATAACCAAGGGGCGCATTTTGAAGCTGTTTTCAGCGCGACAATTCCTAAATAGCCACCCCCTATCGTATTGACTAAGTTAAATTGACAAAAACGCGAAAAATTTTTCCTTTACAGACACTTGTAAAATTTTACAAAAAGTTTTTATTAAATTAATTATTAATTCAAAATCCACTAGTTAAATAATTTATTAAAAAATCAAAATTGACACTAACCTACCTTACCCTCATTCTGGTGCTCGGTCCGCGACCCGGAGTTCTGGTTTGGTGTAAATTTCGGCCATTTTCAAAATTTTTCCTGTAAAAAACACGTTTTTTGACGAAAACTCAAAATTTTTCTTCTTGCGACAGTAAGTGTTTTTCATCGGTTGGATAGCCCGCGCCGAGACGCGTCTTTTGACACCTCGCGCGTGCTTCTAGCTACCAGAAAACTCAAAAATCGTAGTCACTTTAATTTATACGGCTAACAAAATCTACCTATACCCCGTAGTCAATTGCAAACATTGTAATTACTCGATAACCAAGGGGCGCATTTTGAAGCTGTTTTCAGCGCGACAATTCCTAAATAGCCACCCCCTATCGTATTGACTAAGTTAAATTGACAAAAACGCGAAAAATTTTTCCTTTACAGACACTTGTAAAATTTTACAAAAAGTTTTTATTAAATTAATTATTAATTCAAAATCCACTAGTTAAATAATTTATTAAAAAATCAAAATTGACACTAACCTACCTTACCCTCATTCTGGTGCTCGGTCCGCGACCCGGAGTTCTGGTTTGGTGTAAATTTCGGCCATTTTCAAAATTTTTCCTGTAAAAAACACGTTTTTTGACGAAAACTCAAAATTTTTCTTCTTGCGACAGTAAGTGTTTTTCATCGGTTGGATAGCCCGCGCCGAGACGCGTCTTTTGACACCTCGCGCGTGCTTCTAGCTACCAGAAAACTCAAAAATCGTAGTCACTTTAATTTATACGGCTAACAAAATCTACCTATACCCCGTAGTCAATTGCAAACATTGTAATTACTCGATAACCAAGGGGCGCATTTTGAAGCTGTTTTCAGCGCGACAATTCCTAAATAGCCACCCCCTATCGTATTGACTAAGTTAAATTGACAAAAACGCGAAAAATTTTTCCTTTACAGACACTTGTAAAATTTTACAAAAAGTTTTTATTGAATTAATTATTATTTTAAAATCCACTCGTTTAATAATTTATTAAAAAATCAAAATTGACACTAACCTACCTTACCCTCATTCTGGTGCTCGTTCCGCGACCCGGAGTTCTGGTTTGGTGTAAATTTCGGCCATTTTCAAAATTTTTCCTGTAAAAAACACGTTTTTTGACGAAAACTCAAAATTTTTCTTCTTGCGACAGTAAGTGTTTTTCATTGGTCGGATAGCCCGCGCCGAGACGCGTCTTTTGACACCTCGCGCGTGCTTCTAGCTACCAAAAAACTCAAAAATCTTTGTCACTTTAATTTATACGGCTAAGAAAATCTACCTATACCCCGTAGTCAATTGCAAACATTGTAATTACTCGATAACCAAGGGGCGCATTTTGAAGCTGTTTTCAGCACGACAATTCCTAAATAGCCACCCCCTACCATATTGACTAAGTTAAATTGACAAAAACGCGAAAAATTTTTCCTTTACAGACACTTGTAAAATTTTACAAAAAGTTTTTATTGAATTAATTATTAATTTAAAATCCACTCGTTTAATAATTTATTAAAAAATCAAAATTGACACTAACCTACCTTACCCTCATTCTGGTGCTCGTTCCGCGACCCGGAGTTCTGGTTTGGTGTAAATTTCGGCCATTTTCAAAATTTTTCCTGTAAAAAACACGTTTTTTGACGAAAACTCAAAATTTTTCTTCTTGCGACAGTAAGTGTTTTTCATTGGTCGGATAGCCCGCGCCGAGACGCGTCTTTTGACACCTCGCGCGTGCTTCTAGCTACCAAAAAACTCAAAAATCTTTGTCACTTTAATTTATACGGCTAAGAAAATCTACCTATACCCCGTAGTCAATTGCAAACATTGTAATTACTCGATAACCAAGGGGCGCATTTTGAAGCTGTTTTCAGCACGACAATTCCTAAATAGCCACCCCCTACCATATTGACTAAGTTAAATTGACAAAAACGCGAAAAATTTTTCCTTTACAGACACTTGTAAAATTTTACAAAAAGTTTTTATTGAATTAATTATTATTTTAAAATCCACTCGTTTAATAATTTATTAAAAAATCAAAATTGACACTAACCTACCTTACCCTCATTCTGGTGCTCGTTCCGCGACCCGGAGTTCTGGTTTGGTGTAAATTTCGGCCATTTTCAAAATTTTTCCTGTAAAAAACACGTTTTTTGACGAAAACTCAAAATTTTTCTTCTTGCGACAGTAAGTGTTTTTCATTGGTCGGATAGCCCGCGCCGAGACGCGTCTTTTGACACCTCGCGCGTGCTTCTAGCTACCAAAAAACTCAAAAATCTTTGTCACTTTAATTTATACGGCTAAGAAAATCTACCTATACCCCGTAGTCAATTGCAAACATTGTAATTACTCGATAACCAAGGGGCGCATTTTGAAGCTGTTTTCAGCACGACAATTCCTAAATAGCCACCCCCTACCATATTGACTAAGTTAAATTGACAAAAACGCGAAAAATTTTTCCTTTACAGACACTTGTAAAATTTTACAAAAAGTTTTTATTGAATTAATTATTATTTTAAAATCCACTCGTTTAATAATTTATTAAAAAATCAAAATTGACACTAACCTACCTTACCCTCATTCTGGTGCTCGTTCCGCGACCCGGAGTTCTGGTTTGGTGTAAATTTCGGCCATTTTCAAAATTTTTCCTGTAAAAAACACGTTTTTTGACGAAAACTCAAAATTTTTCTTCTTGCGACAGTAAGTGTTTTTCATTGGTCGGATAGCCCGCGCCGAGACGCGTCTTTTGACACCTCGCGCGTGCTTCTAGCTAACAAAAAATTTCAAAAATTTTGCCCACCCACCCACCCTATAGTGGTAAGGTAGGTGAACACAAACTTTTGGCGAAAAATTTTCATTTTTAATTTATATTCTTTCGGCAATCCTCTTTTAGGAAATCTGGAAATTTTTAAGATCACGCGTTTTTAAACAGCTATTTTATACTTTTTACAATTTTAATTGACAAGAATAGACCCGTCTATACACTATTTACATGACCACTTATTTATTCGACTAAAAACCATTGTTTTTACTGACGGTACTAAATCCAATATTTTTAATATACTCTGATCCCCCCTTTACAGGGACTCAGTTTTGTTTGTTTGTCCTATTTTGGGTCCTATTGCCCATTGTCTCAGGTCGATCCCCCTTTTACAGGGATTGGTTCTGACACCGCTTGTGTCCTCTGACCAATAAAGCACCCCTCAACACAATGTTCCGCACACCCGCCAAGAACGCCGACAGCTCGCAGGGTACCAATGGCTCACCGAAATCGGTTGAGAGGGCAGAGCCTTTACTCCCCAGCGTGAGGCGCAGCATCGGGGAATTGGAAGCCGAAGCGCGCCGTACCACCACGGAAGCCGTTGGACCCCACCAAAAAACGGAGACTAAAGGCAAGTACCCCAGTCTCACCGCGGAGGCGAGAGCTTGCCTAAATAAAGCTAAGCTTCATTTGGGCAACTCTCGAAACCTCAAAACTGAGATAAAAACTGAGGTGCTTGCCTCGATAAACCGTCTCTACGAGCTGGTGAAGGAAGCCGAGAAGGCAAGGGGTGCCGTAACAGAGAAAGCGGAACAAAAATCCGAGCCCAAGGATACCGTAGAGGTTCCGACAGTGCTCGTGAAGCAGCTGGTTGACAGCCTTCACTTGAACAACCAGGCACTGCAGGACTGCCAGCAGCAAACGCGCGCACTGTCGGAACAACTGTCGGAGGCCCCTCGCTGCACTGCAAGCCAAAGACCAACCTTTGCCGAAGTGGCAGCCGCACCGAGACAGCTTCCACACAGGCCTCTTCACTCAGTAGTCGTTTCATCTGCCGATGAAATGGACACTAGTGAAGAGGTCATAGGAAAACTTCGCGTAGCGGTCAATGCCACAGTCGAGGGCACAAAGGTGGAGCGGCTGCGTAAGGCGAGGGACCAAAAGGTTATCGTGGGCTTTAACACCAGAGAAGAGATGGCGGCAGTAAAGGAAAGGATCCGGAAGTCAGTAGGTCTCCGGGTTGAGGAGGTAGTCAACAAGGACCCCCTCATCATCCTCAAGGACGTCCTTTCCTGCCACACGGATGGCGAGGTTGTCCAGGCCCTTAAGGTGCAGAATGCCCACCTGCTGGAAGACGTGGCCGCGGAGGATCTGAGGATGGCGGTAAAGTACCGCCGTCGAACCAGAAACCCACACATGGGCCACATCGTCCTGCAGGTGTCGCCCCAAGTCTGGCAGAGACTGACGGTGGCGGGTCGAGTGCACGTGGACCTGCAGAGGTTACGAGTAGCCGACCAGTCACCGTTGGTCCAATGCTCCATCTGCCTAGGGTATGGGCACGGCAAGAAGCACTGCCAGGACACCGTGCCATTGTGCAGTCACTGCGGGGACCCGCATCTGCGAGCCGATTGCCCAGCACATGCAGCAGGCACTGCTCCAGTGTGCCGTAACTGCAACGTGGCAAAAGGCAGCAGATGCGACCACAGCGCGTTCAGTAGTGACTGCCCAATGCGTGCGAAATGGGACAGCCTAGCCAGATCTAGTGTGGCGTACTGCTAAGGTGTCGTAGGTTCAAAACTAAGGAAGCTCAGCAACAAGGCTTGCCGGCCTGAGATGGTGAACATCACAGTTATCGCAAGACACTGATTAATCCACTAAAGCCACGACACATTCTTCTCTGGTGAAAAGCTCCAAACCCCAAACAACCAGCCACCTAAACATACTCCAAATGTCGTAAACAATAAACTTCTTCTAAACAAAACAATTAAAATAAATTTGTTAGCTATGCAAAAAGTTTAATTTAGCTACAGAAAAGTGGTTAATTTAAGTCAAAATCTTAACATAAGTGTGCTATTTATATATGTAAGTATTTGTAAATAATGGTTATAATGACATTTAGAATATAATAAGTATATTTAACTAATGTCATTAATAGAAGACCGGCGATATTTATAAACACTCTAAATAAAAATTATAGAATAGACATACGAAGAAAAATTACAGAAAAGTCATACAAATAGATATTACATAAAAAACAGTCATAAATCGGTAAAATTAATAATAGTAAAAATTTAAATCATATTTCTAAAATAAATAATCGAATCATATTAAATGAAGATGCATAAGGTACAAACAAAAATAAAAGAAAATAAACATACCACCACGTCTCTCCACAACAAACATAAATAACATAGATAAAAAACGACAAAACGGAACACAAGGGCTCTGATTATGTTAGAGGACACTAAAAGCAAAGGCAGGAGTGGGTTTTAGCCGGTAAGAGTCCGGCACTGCCCAGACTGACTCCCAGTGGGTCAGTGTGGGCGTCCATGAGGATTTCCCACTCCTGTCAACCCTAAAAAAAAAAAAAAAAAAAACCTAACCTAACCTAACCTAACCTAACCTAACCTAACCTAACCGTAATTACTTTATAACCAAGGGGCGCATTTTGAAGCTGTTTTCAGCACGATAATTCCTAAATAACCTACCCCTATCATATTGACTCGACAAAATTGACATAGACGCGAAAAAGTTTTTCATTTCAGACACTTGTAATTTTTTACAAAAAGTTTTTATTAATTTTTATTAATTTATTTTTATCCTGAAATCCACTAGTTATTAAATTCAAATTATTTTCAAAATTAATACATACCAGCCGTACCTTCACCCTGGTGCTCGTTTCGCGACCCGGGAGTCCTGGTTCGGTGTTGTTTTCGGCCATTTTCACTAAATTTCCTGTAAAAAACACGTTTTTCGGCCAAAACTCAAAATTTTTCTTCAGGTCATAGTAAATATTTTTCAGCGGTTGGATAGCCCGCGCCGAGACGCGTCTTTTGACACCTCGCGCGTGCTTCTAGCTAACAAAAAAATTTGAAAATTTTGCCCTCCCACCCACCCTATAGCGGTAAGGTAGGGTAACAGTATACTTTTGGCGAAAAATTTTTATTTTCTACATACAATCTTTTGGCAATTCTGTACCAGGAAATATAGAAATTTTTGAAATCTCGCGTCTAAAACAGCTGTTTTATACATTTTAAATAATTTAAATTGACAAGAAATAGACCCGTCTACACTTTTATATGACCATCATTTATTTGACTAAAACTACTGTTTTTATTGACGGTTTTAAATTTACAATTTTAAATATACTCTGGTCCCCCCTTTACAGGGATTCAGTTTTGTCTGTTTTGTCCTATTTTGGGTCCTATTGCCCAATACTACTAGCTGATCCCCCCTTTACAGGGATACAGCATTGCTATAGTTGATGCCCTCTGACGTGCTACGAATCCCCTACAGGATGTTCCACACACCAGCACAAAAGGCTGCAAACACGCAGAGTTCCGGAGACTCGCCGCGGTCTGCGGAGAGGGCAGGGCCTTCGCTTCTGAACGTGACGCGCAGCATTGGGGAAAGAGAGGCCGGGAAAACTGAACCCCAGGCAAAGTCCCCAGCCAACTTAAAGCGCGATACCACGGCACATAATTACCAGGAGAGCCCTGTCACTCCGGAGACCCGCCGGGTCACCGTAGAGCCCGCAAGACCCATTAAAAAGCCGGAGGGGGGAGCCAAGTACCCCAATCTCACAGCGGAGGCGAGAGCTTGCCTGAATAAAGCAAAGCTCCATTTGGGCAACTCTCGCAACCTGAAAACTGAAATCAAGACGGGGGTGCTTGACGCCATCAACCGGCTTTATGAACTGGTGAAAGAGGCTGAGAAAGCCAGAGGATTCGTAGCAGACAGTTCGGAACGCCAAGACATCCAATCCAAGGAGACCACAGATTTTCCGACAGCGATCGCGAAACAACTGGTAGAAAACCTCCAGCAGACCAGCCAAGCGTTGGACGAGGTTAAGCAGCAAACGCGAGCGCTGTCGGAACAGCTGAAGGAGGCCCCTCGTCCCACCGCGAGCCAGGAACCGACCTTTGCTGAAGTTGTTGCCGCCCCAAGACAGCTCCCCCACAAGCCTCTTCACTCAGTGGTCGTCTCATCTGTCGATGAGTTCGACACTAGTGACGGGGTCATAGGAAAGCTCAGGGCGGTGGTCAATGCCACAGCCGAGGGTACGAGGGTCGAGCGGCTGCGGAAGGCGAGGGACCAAAAGGTTATTGTGGGCTTCACCACCAGAGCGGAGATGGCAGCAGTCAAGGAAAGGATCCGGATGTCAGTAGGTCTCCGGGTTGAGGAGGTCGTCAACAAGGACCCCCTCATCATCCTCAAGGACGTCCTTTCCTGCCACACAGACAGCGAGGTTGTCCAGGCACTCAAGGTGCAAAACGCCCACCTGCTGGGAGATGTGGCCGCGGCGGACCTAAGGATGGCGGTGAAATACCGCCGTCGTACTAGGAACCCACACATGGGCCACATCATCCTACAGGTGTCGCCTGTGATATGGCAGAGGCTGACGGCGGCTGGTCGGGTACACGTGGACCTGCAGAGGCTGCGGGTAGCGGACCAGTCGCCGCTTATCCAGTGCTCCATATGCCTTGGATATGGACATGGAAAAAAGCACTGCCAGGACACCATACCATTGTGCAGTCACTGCGGAGACCCACATCTGCGAGCTGATTGCCCGGCGCATGCAAATGGCGTTGCGCCAGTCTGCCGGAATTGCCACGTGGCAAAAACCAGCAGATGTGACCACAGTGCATTTAGTAGTGACTGCCCAATGCGTGTGAAGTGGGACAGCCTCGCCAGGTCTAGTGTGGCGTACTGCTGACGGGTAAATGGTTAAAATGAAGAGTTCGGGTTCGAAAGCTTACCGGTTTGGGATGGTAAACATCGCATAACCGATAAGTCATAGATAATAATAATACAACAATTCAAACCAGGATAAACCCCTCCTTGACGACAAGCTCTCAAAATAAAAACACCAAATAACTTATCCCTACTTCCGTTAGAATCAAAAAGATGTAGCTAAACAAAAATTAAAGAAATTAATCGAAAAATCAACAAATCTTTGTAATAGTTATAATTATCTATGTTAGTAAGCTTATTTATAAAATGGGTTAAAATGATATTTACGATATAATAAGTATATTTGACCAATGTCATTAAATAAAAAACCGGTAACATTTATAAATATTTGAAATATTGCTAATCTACGATAAACATACCTAGAAAAATTAAATAGATAAAGTATAAATTGTCATAAAAGTAAGTAAATTAACAGAATTAATATTAAAGTGAAAGTATTTAAATAGCACCAAGAATTATGAAAAACGAAAAGATGCACAGATAGATTGAATAAATAAGAAGAAACAAAACAAAAAGCCACATCTCTCTACAAATAAAAATTAAAATAAAACGTAATCATAAATCTAAAACGGAACAAAAGGTCTCTGATCACGTTAGAGGACAACACTAGCAAAGGCAGGAGTGGGTTTTAGCCGGTAAGAGTCCGGCACTGCCCAGACTGAATCCCAGTGGGTCAGTGTGGGCGTCCATGAGGATTTCCCACTCCTGTCAACTCTAAAAAAAAAAAAAAAAAAAAAAAAACCTAACCTAACCTAACCTAACCTAACCTAACCTAACCTAACCTAACCTAACCTAACCTAACCTAACCTAACCTAACCTAACCTAACCCAGTACCCCCCTAGCCTCCGTGGCGGTCGGATCATTTTTAAAGCTGCTCCGCAGTCAAAAATTTGAAAAAAGTGGTAAAAAGTGCTCCAAAATCAATAAGTGAAGTGTCGTTGGATGCGGAAAATTGAGCCGCACAAAGTGCCGTATTCAAATTGTGCCGTTTCACAGTGTCGTGAAAGTTTATTGTGAAAAACCTCAAATTTAGAGGTTAAGTGGAGGTTGCGTTTTACAAAAACGCGTTCGCTGCCAAAACAAGATCGACGACCCCAAGCTTTTTCACCGGCATCGTGTGAGCATCGTGGTTCCCGACCACCTGGACCACTCAACATCACCCTGACATCAGTCTTTCACGAGATATTCAGGAATTCGTGAAAACCACGTGCACTGAAAAAGCGGAAGGAGTGAACCCAGCGGCGTGAAATTTGGTGCCAACCTGGACCATCGTTATACAAGGCGAGTGCCACAAATTTTAGATTTTTAAGTCATATATATAACTATATATGACTATTACAAACTTTTGATTTTGACCCCCCATAACTTTGGTCAGAAGACGTTCTTCAAAATTTTACAACTGCAGCCCGGTGCGCGCTTATTGGCTTATTAGAGACCCTAAGTTTCAGATTTTTAAATTCACTAGTTTATAAGTTACAGGGAAATTTTCAGTAAAATCACTTTTTATAAAAAAAAAACCACTTTGTTTTCAGTTTTTAAATTTGTTTGTCAATTGTTCTTGTAGTACTCTATTTAACATAATTTTAACATATTTTTTCAAAATTTTCAGTAAAGTAGTTCCAAAGTTATTGAATTTTATATGTTTTTTGTACATAAATCTTTATTAATAGGAAAAAATCACTTTTTTATGTTATAATCTTGTTCTTGAACCTTATTTGGACTTAATTAAGCCCAAACTCGGGCCCTATAGCTATTAAATTGGCTTTTTTTGACAAAAAAGCAACACATGGGTTTTTAGGTTTTAAAATTTAGATTCATATTACTCGAGAACCGCTGGTCTGATTAAACTCGTTTTTCCACTCTGGCCAGTTGAAAATAGTAAGTTTTAAATTTATATAGTTTTCAGCCAGTTTCAGGCACTGAAAGTTTTTGCCGCTGAAACTGCTTTCAGGTCATACCTGGAGTGACGCCGAGCTGTATACCCAAAACCCCGTCCTTCTGCGACGAAGGGTTCAAAAGTTACGGGCATTTTAATTAGACTTTTGACAGTTCGCCGGCCATTTTGTTTATTTTCAAACCGCCATAACTCCTGAACCAGAGGTCGTGGGAGATTGCGGTTTTTGGTTCAACACTCAGGGACATACTGTCCCACTCACCCCACGATTTCAGGCGGAAAGGTGCTGAAAATTTTCGTGATCCTGAAAGTGGTTTCAGCGAATAGCAGAGCTTAGACCGAGTCGGGAGAGCCCAAACTCGAGGTGTCTGCGACTTCCCTGAGGAAAGTTATCATTGGTCAAAGTAGGTCTCTGACAGCACCGCGGCCATTTTGTGAAAACTTCTAACAGCCATAGCTTCCAAACGGAGAGTCGTAGAGGGCTGGGGTCTTCGATACACACATCAATAGGGCTTAGGGTATAGAATAAGACAGCTTTCAGGCGTTTTCAGCGCGACAATATTTTTCAGCCTGAAAACCGTTCAGGTGGATTGGTCTCACCGAGCCAACGGCGAAAAGCCCAAACACCGTTGCTTTTGGACCGGCGGTTCCGGAGATATCCTCTTGTAACCACTTAGGGTTTTTCATTTTCGGCAAAAACCGAAAAATTCAAGTTGGGATATCTCCGAAACCCCTTGGTGCAATTGCACCGAGTTTGGGTTCATTTGGGAGGGCTCGGAGAGAGCTATCCACTGGATCTGACCAAACGACTCTACATAGAGTCATCAAGAGAGTCGCTACATTTTCTTAATTTCAGTGTTTGTACTGACTTTTTTCGACTTTTTGTCGTATGTGTAAATTTAGTCTCGACTCTACATAGAGACAAAAGTTATTTTTAACTTTTAAATTAGTTTTTATATCTATTTTATCTTTCTTAGTTATAAGGTGTATCACGAAGGCTCTATTGAGCCGGACTGTGACTTGAGTCTCTTTACGACTGTTGACTAGCACTACTCTTCTTTGCCTACTATTTATTTGTTCCTTGGATTTACTTTTAGACTGAACTGCACACATCTTTTACACTGTGTACAGAGCACGATCTATAGACACTATTGTGTTATATATTTTCTTACTTTTGTTTCTATTCCTCACCTGACGTATTCCAACCATGTTGGCTAGAACACCAACAAAGCTCGCGGACGAAACGGAGAAGCAAAAGTCTCCTCCAAGGACTCAAATACTCTCGTCGAAATGCTCTTCACCAGGGACACAAACGTTTGCATCCAGCGTCAGACGCAGCGTTGACAACATTGAAGCCGCAGCGTCAGTAACAAACCAACTGACTCCAGCTACTGGAAAACCAGAGGTCCAAACCTTACCAAGGCAGGTTCTTCCTGTCCGCATGACTCGCCTCGCAGAAGCAAAACAAAACGTCATAAAGGCGAAGACAAATATAAATAACTCTCGGAACTTTAAGACCGACTTAAAAGTTAATGTGCTGGAGGCAGTGGATAGGCTGTTTCAAATTATAAAAGACGCAGATGCTGAAATTAAAAGGCTTAAAAAACCTGGGGAAGCATCTACATCCACATTGGAAACTCCGACAACACCAAAGGAGACCGAACAGAAGACCTCCGAAGCCGACAAAATCATAAGACACCTGGAAGAGCAAAGCCGGCTATTGGTAGAGAACGGCAGGAAATTGGACGACCTGAAGGAAAAAATGGGAGAGCAGCACCAACAGGTCATAAATGCACAATGCACATATGCCGAAAAGACGGCAAGCCGCTCCACCTTACAACCACCTCCGCAAAATGCACTCCATTCAGTGGTCGTCACGTCTCAGGACGAAAAAGATACAGGAGACCACGTGCTTGCGAAGGTAAGGGACGCTGTGAACGCCAAAGAAGGGTGGATCAAGGTGGAGAGGACTCGCAAGGGAAAGGACCGGAAGGTCATAATGAGCTGCAACACGGAGGAGGACAGGCAGAAAGTTAAGCAGCGGTTGGAGAAGTCGGGCAAAAACCTGATCGTGGAAGAGGTCAAGAACAGAGACCCACTCCTAAAGCTCACCGATGTCCTAGCAGTTCACGCTGATGAGGACATCCTAAAGGCTTTTAGGAACCAAAACAAAGGTATCTTCCGCGATCTCAGGGAAAGCGAGGACAGGCTGGAAATTAAATATAAGAGGAAAGCCCGCAACCCTCATACGAGCCACATCGTCCTCAGCGTGTCTCCGGTGATCTGGAGACGAGCGACAGACGCTGGAGCGGCCTACATCGACCTCCAACGCGTCCGGGTGCTCGACCAGTCACCACTGGTACAGTGCTCGCGATGCCTCGGATACGGCCATAGTAAGAGGTTCTGCACAGATTCAGCGGACCTCTGCAGCCACTGCGGAGAACCGCACCTCAGGGCACAATGCCCAGAGTGGCTTGCAGGAGCTGTTCCCTCTTGCAGGAACTGCACAGCGGCCAAACTAGAACGCAGTGACCATAACGCCTTCAGCCAGGAGTGCCCCATACGGAGGAAGCGAGACACTATAGCGCGTATGTCCATAGCATACTGCTAAGGGCGTCCAAGTGGACCAACAGCAGTACCAGGTGCTCCAATGCAACCTCCAAAGAAGAAAACTGGCCACAGAAGAACTCATGATTGAAGCCAATGAGAGGAAAGTAGCCATAGCGTTGATCCAGGAACCTTATGTGGGTGGGTCGGATAATATGAGGTCATACCGCGGTGTTAGGGTGTATCAAAACACCAAAAGAGGCACGGTTAAGGCAGCAATCGCTGTTTTTGACCCTAACCTAGATGTCACGCAACACCCGGAGCTCACCACCAACAACATCGTGGTGGTGAGTGTAAGCACCAAAGACTGGAACGTGACATTGGTCTCATATTACTTTGAACCCGACCTACTCATAGATCCATACCTGGATCACATTAAGAAGATCGCAACAGCGAAAACGCGGAGGCTCATCATGGGAGGTGACTGCAATGCTAAGAGCACCTGGTGGGGAAGCCCTGTAATCGATCATAGGGGTGACGATGTGGCAGGTATGCTTCACGAGATGGACCTCCACATCCTTAACAAAGGCGATACTCCAACCTTTGACACCATTAGGGGCGGAAAACACTACTCTAGTTTCGTTGACGTGACGGCCTGCACTACTGATATGCTGGACCTAGTGGAGGACTGGAAAGTCATCGCAAATCTCACGTGCGCTGACCACAGTGGTATTCATTTTAATATCAAACTCAAAAAATCGGTTGGAGTAAGTGTCAAAAGAACAACTAGAATCTACAATACAAAAAAAGCCAATTGGGAAACATTTAGTCAAAAATTTTTAGAATTAAAATCAGAATTAAAATTAGAAATCGGAGAAATTAAATCAATAAATACAGTCGAAAAACTAGAACCAGTCATAAAAAATTACAATAAAGTTATCACAGAGTCCAGCAACATTTCAATTCCTCTAAAGAAAAATACAGAGACACTTGCCCTACCATGGTGGTCAGAGGAGCTCGCGAAGATGAAGCGGGAAGTCACCACTAGGAAACGCAGAATCAAGAACGCCGCACAGATTCGTAAACAGAGTGTGGTGGACGCCTATAAGATCGCCAGAGACGAATACGAAGCTAGAGCTATGGAGGCCCTGATCGGAAGCTGGAAAGATTTCTGCAACAAACAGGACAAGGAGAGCTTATGGGAGGGCATTTATCGAGTGATAGGCAGAACAGCGAAACGAGAGGAAGACATACCATTGGAAGAGGGCGGTATTACTTTGGATGCAAAAGGCTCGGTGGAGTTGTTGGCCAAAACCTTCTACCCGGAGGATCAAAGGGAGAATGACAACCAGACGCATCGAGAATTAAGGAACCGGGCATCAGTAGTGAACACACAACAACTCGAGGGACAAAACGACCCCCCGTTCACAATGACGGAAATGCTCACCGCACTGGATTCCTTGAACCCGAAAAAAGCGCCTGGTGCTGACGGATTCACTGCTGACATATGCAGTCATGCCATTAAGAGTGACCCAAAACTTTTCCTGGAAGTACTCAATAAATGTCTAGAGCTCCATTATTTCCCAGTCATCTGGAAGGAAGCAACGGTGATAGTGTTGAGGAAACCAGGAAAAGAATCGTACACAACCCCAAAATCTTATCGCCCTATAGGTCTCTTACCGGTGCTCGGCAAGGTGTATGAAAAAATGTTGGTCGCCAGACTTAAGCACGATCTGCTACCGAAGTTGAACCCCAGCCAGTTTGGATTCATGCCCCAAAAGAGCTGCGAAGACGCCCTCTATAAATTTATAAAACACGTAAAAACCAAACTGGACGAGAAGAAAATTATAACCGTCGTGTCCCTGGATATAGAGGGCGCCTTTGACAGCGCATGGTGGCCAGCTATCAGGGTCCAATTGGCAAATGCGAACTGCCCCTTAAACGTTCGAAAAGTATTCGACAGCTACCTTGACCAGAGGAAGGTCACAGTCAGATATAACGGGGAAACTTACACAAAGGCGACTAACAAGGGGTGCGTTCAGGGATCTATAGGTGGGCCCATCCTATGGAACGTGCTACTGAATCCCCTGCTTAATACCCTGGAATCCGCGGGTCACTACGTGCAGGCGTTCGCTGACGACGTCGTCATGGTGTTCGATGGTCAGACTGCACAAGACGTGCAAAGACACGCCAATGCCGCTCTCGAACTTGTTCGGGCGTGGGGTGTTGAAAATAAGCTCAAATTTGCACCACATAAGACCAATGCCATGGTAATTACGCGCAAGCTTAAATTCGACACTCCTCGCTTGAGCATGGACGGGATCGACATTGGCATGTCCAAAGAGATTAAAATGCTGGGTGTGACATTTGACGAGAAGCTCACCTTCAATGCACACGTATCAAATGTTTGTAGGAAGGCCATAAATATATACAAACAGCTCGCAAGAGCAGCAAAGGCGAGCTGGGGCCTCAACCCCGAAGTGATACGCACAATTTACACAGCTACCATCGAGCCCATCATTTTGTACGCGGCGAGCGTTTGGGCACCGGCTGCTGAAAAATTAGGAGTGCAAAGACAGCTTGGAGCTTTGCAGAGGGGTTTCGCACAAAAAATGTGCAAGGCTTATCGCACGGTCTCCCTGAACTCAGCAATGGTCCTCGCAGGAGTGCTCCCGCTTGATCTTCGTGTACGTGAGGTAGCTTCACTATACAGGATCAGGAAGGGGGCGGCCCTGCCGGGACTAGGGGACAGGGAGATCGAGCAATTAATGCCGGCAACAAAAGCGCCACACCCAGCAACAGTCGTGAACCTTGGGCTGACATGCCTCAGAGACCAGAGTGACGTGGACGCAAATGGTGGCTGTGCAGTAAAAATCTTCACAGACGGCAGCAAAATTGGGGGTAGAGTTGGCGCAGCGCTGTCCGTGTGGGAGGGCGAAGCGGAGACTCGGACTGTCAAACTTTGCTTGCCGTCATACTGCACAGTTTACCAAGCGGAACTTCTGGCCGTCTGCGAAGCAACGAGGCGGATTAGGACATACGGGGCACCCACATTCGGAATTTACAGCGACTCAATGGCAGCATTACAGACTATCGCTAACCTCGGCTCCCTCCATCCACTAGCAGTAGAAACCCGCGAGAACCTGACAGAACTATCTCGACAGAACAAAGTAGTATCTCTGTTCTGGATAAAAGCGCACGTTGGATTGGAGGGAAACGAAAGGGCAGATCAGCTCGCCAAGGAAGCCGCTGCAGCATCTAGAAAAAGAAAACCGGACTACGAATTGTTTCCCGTCTCATTTGCGAAGCGACAGCTGAGACTGGAGTCAATTCGCGAATGGGATGCGCGATATAAGTCAGGAGAAGTAGCCGGAATTACTAAACTCTTCTTCCCGGATGTGGTTGCCGCGTATAGTGTGATCCGCAAATTCGAGCCGACATGCCTGAGCACCCAATTATTTACCGGCCATGGGGGATTCTCCGAATACTTATACCGTTTTAAGTGCAAAGAGAGTCCCTCATGCACTTGTGACCCAAACATAAAAGAGTCCGTCCCCCACGTTATCTTGGAATGCCCAGTGTTCGGATATGAAAGATACCAGATCGAACAAGTTTTGGATACAAAACTAATAGTAGAAAATCTAAAACTCATTATGTTAGACAAACGTAGGATTAACTTTATGGACTATTGTTTAAAAATAGTAGAAGCAGTCGTAAAGAGAAACAAGTAACAAAAGTATGATGACCATGTATTATGGAATATATTGTGCATCATACACAGAAATTTATTAAGTATATTTTAATTAAAAGTATGAATAAGCTTAGTCTTAAGTATAAAATAAGTTTTGTCTTGTTGTAATGATCTGTATTTTAGAACTGTATAAAATAAGGAAATAATGTGTATAAACCTAAAAATACTGGGCTAAATAAAGCTATAGAAAAAACATAATTAAATGTAAGTAAAAATTGTAGGTAGTTAAGGTGGTGGGTAAATGGTTAAGATTGTATAGCGATAAGATTAAGAAAAAGAGCATAAGCCCAAGTGGCACAGCCCAAAATTAAAAAAAAAAAAAAAAAAAAAAAGAGATAAGCAATTGGTGGTTTTTTAGCCGGTACAGTCCGGCACTGCCTGGGTCCTCCCTTCCCAGGCGTCCATGATGGATTTTTCCGCTTTTTGCAAAAAAATAGAATAAAAGTAAATACAGGCTTTGACTTCTGTCAGAGGAATAGATTTTTAAATAAAAAAAAAAAAAAAAAAAAAAAAACCTAACCTAACCTAACCTAACCTAACCTAACCTAACCTAACCTAACCTAACCTAACCTAACCTAACCTAACCTAACCTAACCTAACCTAACCTAACCTAACTCTGAGCTAACCTAACTCTGAGCTAACCTAACTCTGAGCTAACCTAACTCTGAGCTAACCTAACTCTGAGCTAACCTAACTCTGAGCTAACCTAACTCTGAGCTTACCTAACTCTGAGCTAACCTAACTCTGAGCTAACCTAACTCTGAGCTAACCTAACTCTGAGCTAACCTAACTCTGAGCTAACCTAACTCTGAGCTAACCTAACTCTGAGCTAACCTAACTCTGAGCTAACCTAACTCTGAGCTAACCTAACTCTGAGCTAACCTAACTCTGAGCTAACCTAACTCTGAGCTAACCTAACTCTGAGCTACCTAACTCTGAGCTAACCTAACTCTGTTTGGAGGGGGAGTAAGGGGGGAGAAAGGGCCGGGAAGGGGTAGGAAGGGAATGGGGAGCTTGAACGAGGGGAGAGTGGTGGGGGAGAAGGAGAGGGAGAGGCGAAGAGGGAGGTAATAGGGTAGGTAGTGAGAGGGGAGAGAGAAGGGAAAGGGAGGGGGTAAGAGGGAATGGGAGAGAGGTAGGGGGAGAGAGAGGAGGGGAGAAAGAGAAAAATGGGAGAGAGGAGAAGGGAAAGGTAGGAGAGGGAGAGGAAGGGGTTTGGAGGGATTTGGGGAGGAGGAGGGGAAGAGGGAGAGGGTGATGGGAAGATGGAGGAAGAGGGAGAGAATGGAAGAGGTGGTGTGAGAGGAGAGATGGGGAGAGGGGAGAGGGAGGGAAAGGGATGGGAGAGGGAGGGAAAGGGAGGGGCAAGGGGATTAAGGGGGAGGGGTGTAGTAGGTATACCTACAGCATTATTTGATTGAATGAACTTACTTTGTTTTATATTCTGTCTACAAATGGTACTAACCATAATTAGAGGTGGTCGTTCCAAAGACGAACAGCTTTGTGTTTCGCGACGATAGAACCGTTCTACGTTTTGTTTCAAAGCAGTCCTCGTCGCACAACCAGTCCTTGAAATGTTTGACGCGAATTTTTACTTACTGATAATGTAAATACAAGCTAGAATACAATGAAACCATTCGTAGCTCGATCCGTTCGTTTGGACGTATCCGTTTATTATCGTATGGACTACGATTTTTGTTCACAACGTTGAAATTGAATTTCTCGTTCACAACGTTGTGGTCATTGCTGCGTATCGTATGTTAATAGATATAGAATTCAAAGTCGCTTAGCAATAAAATTATAGTACGGCAACGAGAAGATGGCACCGTTCGTTTGAACGTCGCGCGTCGCCGCGTCGCCGTCGTCTGCCTTCCGGCTCCAACCATCAAACAGTTGCGAACGAGAACCGTTTCGCGGACTAGTTTTCATTCTTGAAAAAACGGTTGCATCTCGTCGTTGAAAAAACCGACAACGACCCACTACTAACCATAATAGATTTACTTTGAATAATAATGCTCTCCCAGTGCTTTATAACGAATACACTGTGTATATTAAATGCCTGGAACAGATATCTAAACATGTTTATACCTGATTGTTTACTATAAACATAAAAATGTTTTAGCCGGTACGTACAAAAACGGTTTCTTTAAACCTTTATAACTTTTGTCCACGACTGCTGAGCAATATGTAATGCGCCTTTTATACTTTTGTTGTAACAGATCTTTACTATTAAATAACATAGGTTTCATTTATGTACAGCCTGGGGCACAGGCTCATACAATTTTTGGCATTGTCTTTTATGTTTCTTAGTCTGTTTCTCTGTCTGCTCTCTCTATATTTCTCTCGTTCTCTCTCTTTCTCTGTCACATCTACTTCATTAATTTCTGTTCCAGCATAATTTATATTTAAGTCTATTGGTGGATTAGTCCTGTTTCTGAAAACCATGAAATTAGTTTTCTGTAAATTAATTAGAAGATTGTTTGCTCTTAACCAATCAACAATGCGTACTAATGTATCGTTAATGTCATTTTCCAATGATGCATAGTCTTTATTACAAAATATGACTGTACTGTCATCTGCAAAAAGAATCATTGGAAAGTCCACGGTTTTCGGAAAGTCTTTAATGTAAATTAAGAATAATATGGGCCCTAGCACACTGCTCTGTAGTACGCCATATGTCACTTCTACATAGTCTGAAACATGATCAAATTCATGTTTTTTAATAGAGCAGAATTTCGTTATTAATGTAGCTTGTTTCCTATTACTTAAATATGATACAATGAGATCTTAGGCATTGCCTCGAATCCCATACGCATCAAGCTTGCTTCTTAGTGTTCTATGGTCCACATAGTCGAACGCTTTTTTTAAATCCATGTATAATACACAAAATGGTACCCTTTTATCAACACTTTTAGTTATTTCTTCAAGAAATTTGAAAATTGCTTCATTTATATTTTTATTTTTCCTGAAACCCATCTGTTCGTCGACTAAAATATTAAATTTTTCTAAAAATTGGTATAATAAAACGAAGTAGGTCACGTCGTAATCTGAAGTTCGTCACGGCATTATCCGAAAATCGTCCCGTCATTATCCAAAGTTCGTCACAGCATAATCCGAAGTTGGTTACGTCATTATCCGAAGTTAGTCACTTCATACTCCGAAGTTCGTTACGTCACTATCCGAAGTTCGTCACAGCATTATCCAAAGTTCGTCTCAGCATAATCCGTAGTTCGTCACGTCATTATCCGAAGTTTGTTATGTCACTATCCAAAGTTCGTCAAGACATAATTCGAAGTTCGTCACAGCAAAATACGAAAATCGTCACGTCACGTCACAATAATCCGAAGTTCGTCACGTTATTATCCAAACTTCGTCACAGCGTAATTCGAAATTGGTTACATCATTATCCGAAGTTCGTCACAGCTTAATCCGAAGTTCGTCACGTCGTAATCTAAAGTTCGTCAAGGCATTATCCGACGTTCGTCCCGTCATTATCCGAAATTCGTCTCATCATAATCCGAAGTTAGTCACGTCATTCTCCGAATTTCGTCACGTCATAATCCGAAATTCGTTACGTCACTATCAGAAGTTCGTCACAGCATTATCCAAAGTTCGTCACATTAATCCGAAGTTCGTCACGTCATTATCCGAATTTCGTCACGTCATAATCCGAAATTCGTCTCGTCATTATCCGAAGTTCGTCACAGCATTATCCGAATTTCGTCAAGTCGCTATCAGAAGTTCGTCACGGCATAATTCGAAGTTCGTCACAGCGTAACCCGAAGTTCGTCACGTCATTATCCTAAGTTCGTCACGTCACTATCCGAAGTTCGTCACGACATAACTCGAAGTTCGTTAAAGCAAAATACGAAGTTCGTCACGTCACTATCCGTAGTTCGTCACATTAATCCGAAGTTCAACACGTCATATTCTCAAGTTCGTCACGTCATAATCCAAAGTTCGGCACGTCATTATCCGAAGGTAAAGTAAATTTTGGAATTTATCGCATAACGATTTTGTAATAAACGAATGTTGACTGCCATTATCAAGAATAGCACGAATGGTGTGATATTTGTTATCACGATCTAGAACATATAATAAAGCAGTCGAAAGAATCATGGGTTCTTGAAATGAATACCCATTGACAACTTGTTGACGCGTTGAAGTTGACGCACTGTGTAGCGCTGTTTTCATATCATTTCATTTCATTTCATCTCGAAGTTCATCACGTCATTTTCCGAAAAACGTCACGTCCTTATCCGAAGTTCGTCACAATTATCCGAAGTTCGTCACAATAATCCGAAGTTCGTCACGTCATTATCCAAAATTCGTCACGTCATGATCCAAAGTTCATCACGTCATTATCCGAATTTCGTCACAGCAATATCCGAAGTTCGTCACGTCTTTATCCTAAATTCATCACAGCACTATCCGAAGTTCGTCACGTCATTTTCCGAAAAACGTCACGTCATTATCCGAAAATCGTCACAATTATCCGAAGTTCGTCACGTCATTATCCGAAGTTCGTCACAGTATAATCCGAAGTACGTTACGTCATTATCCGAATTTGGTCACGTCATTATCCGAAAATCGCCACAATAATCTGAATTTCGTCACGTCACTATCCGAAGTACGTCACAATAATCCGAAATTCGTCACAGCACTATCCGAAGTTCGTCACGTCATTATCCAAAGTTCGTCACAATAATCCGAAGTTCGTCACGTCACTATCCGAAGTTCGTCACAATAAAACGAAATTCGTCACGTCACTATGTAGCGCTGTTTTCATTGCATTTCATCTCGAAGTTCATCACGTCATTTTCCGAAAAACGTCACGTCCTTATCCGAAGTTCGTCACAATTATCCAAATTTCGTCGAAAATATCCGAATTTTGTCACGTCACTATCCGAATTTCGTCACAATTATCCGTAATTCGTCACAGCATAATCCAAAGTTCGTCACGTCATTATCCGAAGTTCGTCACGTCATTATCCGAAATTCGTCACGTCACTATCCGAAGTTCGTCACAATAATCCGAAGTTCGTCATGTCACTATCCGAAGCTCGTCACAATAATCCGAAGTTCATCACGTCATTATCCGAAGTTCGCCACGTCACTATCCGAAATTCGTCACAATAATACGAAGTTCGTCACTTCACTATCCGAATTTCGTCACAATTATCCGAATTTCGTCACAGCATTATCCAAAGTTCGTCACATTAATCCGAAGTTCGTCACGTCATTATCCGAATTTCGTCACGTCATAATCCGAAATTCGTCTCGTCATTATCCGAAGTTCGTCACAGCATTATCCGAATTTCGTCAAGTCGCTATCAGAAGTTCGTCACGGCATAATTCGAAGTTCGTCACAGCGTAACCCGAAGTTCGTCACGTCATTATCCTAAGTTCGTCACGTCACTATCCGAAGTTCGTCACGACATAACTCGAAGTTCGTTAAAGCAAAATACGAAGTTCGTCACGTCACTATCCGAAGTTTGTCACGTCACTATCCGAAATTCGTCACAGCACTATCAGAAGTTTTTCACGTCATTATCCGAAATTCGTCACAATAATCAGAATTTCGTCACGTCACTATCCGAAAATCGTCACAATAATCCGAAATTCGTCACAGCACTATCCGAAGTTCGTCACGTCATTATCCGAAGTTCGTCACGTCATTATCTGAAGTTCGTCACAGTATAATCCGAAGTACGTTACGTCATTATCCGAATTTGGTCACGTCATTATCCGAAAATCGCCACAATAATCCGAATTTCGTCACGTCACTATCCGAAGTACGTCACAATAATCCGAAATTCGTCACAGCACTATCCGAAGTTCGTCACGTCATTATCCAAAGTTCGTCACAATAATCCGAAGTTCCTCACGTCACTATCCGAAGTTCGTCACAATAAAACGAAATTCGTCACGTCACTATGTAGCGCTGTTTTCATTTCATTTCATCTCGAAGTTCATCACGTCATTTTCCGAAAAACGTCACGTCCTTATCCGAAGTTCGTCACAATTATCCAAATTTCGTCACAAATATCCGAATTTTGTCACGTCACTATCCGAAGTTCGTCACGATAATCCAAAGTTCGTCACAATTATCTGAATTTCGTCACAATTATCCGTAATTCGTCACAGCATAATCCAAAGTTCGTCACGTCATTATCCGAAGTTCGTCACGTCATTATCCGAAATTCGTCACGTCACTATCCGAAGTTCGTCACAATAATCCGAAGTTCGTCATGTCACTATCCGAAGCTTGTCACAATAATCCGAAGTTCGTCACGTCATTATCCGAAGTTCGCCACGTCACTATCCGAAATTCGTCACAATAATACGAAGTTCGTCACTTCACTATCCGAATTTCGTCACAATTATCCGAATTTCGTCACGTCATTATCCGAAGTTCGTCACGTCACTATCCAAAATTCGTCACAATAATCCGAAATTCGTCACAAACATCCGAATTTCGTCACAATTATCCGAATTTCGTCAAGTCACTATCCGAAGTTCGTCACAATAATCTGAAGTTCGTCACGTCATTATTCGAAGTTCATCACGTCGCTATCCGAAATTCGTCACAGCAATATTCGAAGTTCGTCACGTCATTATCCGAAGTTCGTCACGTCATTATCCGAAGTTCGTCACAGTATAATCCGAAGTACGTTACGTCATTATCCGAATTTGGTCACGTCATTATCCGAAAATCGCCACAATAATCCGAATTTCGTCACGTCACTATCCGAAGTACGTCACAATAATCCGAAATTCGTCACACTACTATCCGAAGTTCGTCACGTCATTATCCAAAGTTCGTCACAATAATCCGAAGTTCGTCACGTCACTATCCGAAGTTCGCACAATAAAACGAAATTCGTCACGTCACTATGTAGCGCTGTTTTCATTTCATTTCATCTCGAAGTTCATCACGTCATTTTCCGAAAAACGTCACGTCCTTATCCGAAGTTCTTCACAATTATCCAAATTTCGTCACAAATATCCGAATTTTGTCACGTCACTATCCGAAGTTCGTCACGATAATCCAAAGTTCGTCACAATTATCCAAATTTCGTCACAATTATCCGTAATTCGTCACAGCATAATCCAAAGTTCGTCACGTCATTATCCGAAGTTCGTCACGTCATTATCCGAAATTCGTCACGTCACTATCCGAAGTTCGTCACAATAATCCGAAGTTCGTCATGTCACTATCCGAAGCTCGTCACAATAATCCGAAGTTCGTCACATCATTATCCGAAGTTCGCCACGTTTCTATCCGAAATTCGTCACAATAATACGAAGTTCGTCACTTCACTATCCGAATTTCGTCACAATTATCCGAATTTCGTCACGTCATTATCCGAAGTTCGTCACGTCACTATCCAAAATTCGTCACAATAATCCGAAATTCGTCACAATTATCCGAATTTCGTCACAATTATCCGAATTTCGTCACGTCACTATCCGAAGTTCGTCACAATAATCTGAAGTTCGTCACGTCATTATCCGAAGTTCATCACGTCGCTATCCGAAATTCGTCACAGCAATATTCGAAGTTCGTCACGTCATTATCCGAAGTTCGTAACAATAGTCCCAAGTTCGTCACGTCATTATCTGAAGTTCGTCACGTCATTATCCGAAGTTTGTCACGTCACTATCCGAAATTCGTCACAGCACTATCAGAAGTTTTTCACGTCATTATCCGAAATTCGTCACAATAATCAGAATTTCGTCACGTCACTATCCGAAAATCGTCACAATAATCCGAAATTCATCACAGCATTATCCGAAGTTCGTCACGTCATTATCCGAAGTTCGTCACAATAATCCGAAGTACGTCACGTCACTATCCGAAGTTCGTCTTAATAATACGAAGTTCGTCACTTCACTATCCGAATTTCGTCACAATTATCCGAATTTCATCACGTCACTATCCGTAGTTCGTCACAATAATCCGAAGTTCGTCACAATTATCCGAATTTCATCACAATTATCCGAAATTCTTCACAGCATAATCCGAAGTTGGTCACGTAATTATCCGAAAATCGTCACAGCATAATCCGAATTTCGTCTCGTCACTATCCGAATTTAGTCACAAAAATCCGAATTTCGTCACGTCACTATCCGAAGTTCGTCACAGCACTATCCAAAGTTTTTCACGTCATTATCCGAAATTCGTCACAATAATACGAAGTTCGTCACGTCATTATCCGAAGTTCGTCACGTCACTATCCGAAAGCGTTACAGCACTATCCTAAGTTTTCACGCCATTATTCGAAATTCGTCACAATAATCCGATTTTCGTCACGTCACTATCTGAAGTTCGTCACAATAATCCGAAATTCGTCACAGCACTATCCGAAGTTCGTCACGTCATTATCCGAAGTTCGTCAAAATAATCCGAGGTTCGTCATGTCACTATCCGAAGTTCGTCACAATAATCCGAAGTTTGTCACGTAATTATCCGAAGATCGTCACGTCACTATCCGAACTTCGTTACGTCATTATCTGAATTTCGTCAGGTCACTTTCCGAAAGTCGTAACAATAATCCGAAGTTCGTCACGTCAATATCCGAAGTTCGTCACGTCACTATCCGAAATTCGTTACAATAATCCGAAATTCGTCACACTTATCCGAATTTCGTCACAATTATCTGAATTTCGTCACGTCACTATCCGAAGTTCGTAACAATAGTCCGAAGTTCGTCACAGCACTATCCGAAGTTCGTCACGTCATTATCCGAAGTTCGTCAAAATAATCCGAAGTTCGTCATGTCACTATCCTAAGTTCGTCACAGGATAATCCGAATTTCGTCACGTCACTATCCGAAAATCATCACAACATTCCAAAGTTCGTCACGTTATTATCCGAATTTCGTCACAATGATCCAAAGTTCGTCACGTCACTAACCGAATTTCGTCACAATAATCCGAAGTTCGTCACGTCACTAACCGAAGTTCGTCACAATAATCCGAAGTTCGTCACGTCACTATCCGAAATTCGTCACAGCACTATCCGAAGTTTTTCACGTCATTTTCCAAAATTCGTCATAATAATCCAAATTTCGTCACGTCACTATCCAAAAATCGTCACAATTATCCGAAATTCGTCACAGCACTATCCGTAGTTTTCCACGTCATTATCCGAAATACGTCACGTCACTATCCGAAGTTCGTCACAATAATCCGAAGTTCGTCACAATAATCCGAAGTTCGTCACGTCACTATCCGAAATTCGTCACAGCACTATCCAAAGTTTTTCACGTCATTATCCGAAATTCATCACAAAAATCAGAATTTCGTCACGTTGCTATCCGAAGTTCGTCACAATAATCCGAATTTCGTCACGTCACTATCCAAAAATCGTCACAATAATCCGAAATTCGTCACAATTATCTGAATTTCGTCACAATTTTCCGAATTTCGTCACGTCACTATCCGAAGTTCGTCACAATAATCTGAAGTTAGTCACGTCATTATCCGAAGTTCGTCACGTCGCTATCCGAAATTCGTCACAGCAATATTCGAAGTTCGTCAAGTCATTATCCGAAGTTCGTCACAATAGTCCCAAGTTCGTCAAGTCATTATCTGAAGTTCGTCACGTCATTATCCGAAGTTTGTCACGTCACTATCCAAAATTCGTCACAGCACTATCAGAAGTTTTTCACGTCATTATCCGAAACTCGTCACAATAATCAGAATTTCGTCAAGTCACTATCCGAAAATCGTCACAATAATCCGAAATTCGTCACAGCACTATCCGAAGCTCGTCACGTCATTATCCGAAGTTCGTCACAATAATCCGAATTTCGTCTCATCACTATCCGAATTTCGTCACAAAAATCCGAATTTCGTCAAGTCACTATCCGAAATTCGTCACAATAATCCGAAATTCGTCACAGCACTATCCAAAGTTCGTCACGTTATTATCCGAAGTTCGTCACAATAATCTAAAGTACGTCACGTAACTATCCGAATTTCAACACAATTATCCGAATTTCGTCACGTCACTGTGCGAAGTTTGTCACAATAATCCGATGTTTGTCACGTCATTATCCAAAGTTCGTCACGACACTATCCGAAATTCGTCACAGCACTATTCGAATTTCGTCACGTCAGTATCCGAAGTTCGTCACAATAATCCGAAGTTCGTCATGTCACTATCCAAAGTTCGTCACAATTATCCGAATTTCGTCACAATTATCTGAAATTCATCACAGCATAATCCAAAGTTGGTCACGTCATTATCCTAAGTTCGTCACAGCATAATCCGAATTTCGTCACGTCACTATCCGAATTTCGTCACAAATATCCGAATTTTACACGTTACTATCCGAAGTGCGTCACAATATTCCGAAGTTCGTCACGTCATCATCAGAAGTTCGTCACGTCATTATCCGAAATTCGTCACGTCACTATCCGAAGTTCGTCACAATAATCCGAAGTTCGTCATGTCACTATCCAAAGTTCGTCACAATAAGCCGAAGTTCATCAGGTTATTATCCGAAGTTCGTCACGTCATTATCCGAAATTCGTCACGTCACTATCCGAAGTTCGTCACATTAATCCGAAGTTCGTCATGTCACTATCCGCAGTTCGTCACAATAATCCGAAGTTCGTCTTGTCACTATGCGAAATTCGTCACAGTACTATCCGAAGTTTTTCACGTCATTATCCGAAATTCGTCACAATAATCAGAACTTTGTCACGTCACTATCTGAAGTTCGTCACAATAAGCTGAAGTTCGTCACGTCATTATTCGAAGTTCGTCACGTCACTATCCGAAATTCGTCAAAGCACTATCCGAAGTTCGTCACTTCACTATCCGAATTTCGTCACAATAATCAGAATTTCGTCACGTCACTATCCGTAGTTAGTCACAATATTCTGAAGTTCGTCACAATAATCCGAAGTTCGTCACAGCATAATCTGAATTTCGTCACGTCACTATCCGAATTTCGTCACAAATATCCGAATTTTGTCACGTCACTATCCGAAGTTCGTCACAATAATGCGAAGTTCGTCACGTCACTATCCGAAATTCATTACAATAATCCGAAATTCGTCACACTTATCCGAATTTCGTCACAATTATCTGAATTTCGTCACGTCACTATCCGAAGTTCGTAACAATAGTCCGAAGTTCGTCACCACATTATCCGAAGTTTGTCATGTCACTATCCGAAGTTCGTCACAATTATCCGAAGTTCGCCACGTCATTATCCGAAGTTCGTCACAGCATAATCCGAATTTCGTCTCGTCACTATCCGAATTTCGTCACAAAAATCCGAATTTCGTCAAGTCATTATCCGAAGTTCGTCACAGCATAATCCGAATTTCGTCTCGTCACTATCCGAATTTCGTCACAAAAATCCGAATTTCGTCAAGTCACTATCCGAAATTCGTCACAATAATCCGAAATTCGTCACAGCACTATCCAAAGTTCGTCACGTTATTATCCGAAGTTCGTCACAATAATCCAAAGTACGTCACGTCACTATCCGAATTTCAACACAATTATCCGAATTTCGTCACGTCACTGTGCGAAGTTTGTCACAATAATCCGATGTTTGTCACGTCATTATCTAAAGTTCGTCACGACACTATCCGAAATTTGTCACAGCACTATTCGAATTTCGTCACGTCAGTATCCGAAGTTCGTCACAATAATCCGAAGTTCGTCATGTCACTATCCAAAGTTCGTCACAATTATCCGAATTTCGTCACAATTATCTGAAATTCATCACAGCATAATCCAAAGTTGGTCACGTCATTATCCTAAGTTCGTCACAGCATAATCCGAATTTCGTCACGTCACTTTCCGAATTTCGTCAAAAATATCCGAATTTTGTCACGTTACTATCCGAAGTGCGTCACAATATTCCGAAGTTCGTCACGTTATCATCAGAAGTTCGTCACGTCATTATCCGAAATTCGTCACGTCACTATCCGAAGTTCGTCACAATAATCCGAAGTTCGTCATGTCACTATCCAAAGTTCGTCACAATAAGCCGAAGTTCATCAGGTTATTATCCGAAGTTCGTCACGTCATTATCCGAAATTCGTCACGTCACTATCCGAAGTTCGTCACAATAATCCGAAGTTCGTCATGTCACTATCCGAAGTTCGTTACAATAATCCGAAGTTCGTCTTGTCACTATGCGAAATTCGTCACAGCACTATCCGAAGTTTTTCACGTCATTATCCGAAATTCGTCACAATAATCAGAATTTTGTCACGTCACTATCTGAAGTTTGTCACAATAAGCTGAAGTTCGTCACGTCACTATCCGAAATTCTTCACAGCACTATCCAAAGTTTTTCGCGTCATTATCCGAAATTCTTCACAATAATCCGAATTTCGTTACGTCACTATCCGAAGTTCGTTACGTCATTATCAGAAGTTCGTCACAATAATCCGAAGTTCGTCACGTCAGTATCCGAAGTTCGTCACAATAATCCGAAGTTCGTCACGTCATTATCCGAAGTTCGTCACGTCAGTATCCGAAGTTCGTCTCAATAATCCGAAGTTCGTCACAATTATCCGAATTTCGTCACAATTATCCAAAATTCGTCACAGCATAATCCAAAGTTCGTCACGTCATTATCCTAAGTTCGTCACGTTATTATCCGAATTTCGTCACAATGATCCAAAGTTCGTCACGTCACTAACCGAATTTCGTCTCAATAATCCGAAGTTCGTCACGTCACTATCCGAAGCTCGTCACAATAATCCGAAGTTCGTCACGTCATTAACCGAAGTTCAAATTCAAATTCTTTATTGCGAACTAAGTGTACAGAAACATGGAATTTCTAGATGTTAAATTTAGGTAGGTCTTATAACTTAGTTGCCTGTTAAGGCATTGCAATTTAAATAGCTTAGAAAATAAAATAAAATTAAACATAAATTAAACATGCAGTGTCACTTGTCTTAAATTGTCTACAATGGCACTTATTACAATGTTACTAGTATTAAACATAAAAAAAAATCAAAAGTTTTAAAGTTAAAAATGTACATATTCAATGTCACATGTCTGGATTCAATAAAATTGTTACATTAATTTATCAATATCATCATTATTTGCTGTAATTTTAAATTATTTTTCATCAAGGAATTCTTTTACCGAGTAATATGCCTTTTTTATCAGGAAGTCTTTTAGCTTCCTTTTAAATACACCATTTGCATGTAGGTTCTTTATATCTAGCGGTAACTTATTATATATTTTTATGCTCATACAAAAAATACTATTGCTACATACTGCTGTGTGGGATGATTTATTGCGCAATAAATTTTTTAGTCTACTGCTTTTTAGTGTCTCATAGCTACTAATATTTGATTTAACTAAATTTGAGGCCGCATAGATATATAAACTAGGGAGGGTTAGTATTTTGAGGTTTATGAAATGAGGTTTACACGAATCTGTTTGGTGTATCCCACATATTGACCTTATACACTTTTTTTGCGCCTTGAACGCAACTTCTCTATCAGTTGAGTATCCCCAATAAAGTATGCCATAAGATAGAGTGGCACCCACATCGGCATGATAAGCACTAAGTAGTGTGGTTTGGTTAGATACCTTTCTGAGCATGTAGAGGGCATAGGAGAATTTATTCAATTTGCTACATACACTACTTACATGTGTTTTCCATGACATATTAGAATCTATATGGATGCCTAAAAATTTTGTGCTTGTGACCTCAGATACAGTTGTAGTATTGTATTCAATAGATAAGGGATTTGATTTTTCGTTTTTATTCTTAAAAGTCATGTAATGGGTTTTTGTAAGATTTATTTTTAGATTATTTATTGTAAGCCAGTTTATCAATTTAGACAGGGAATCATTTATTTCTTGTTCATGATTATCATTTTTGTTATTTGTGAAAAGAGCCGTACTGTCATCTGCAAATAAAACCATAGGGTGGTGAATAGCATTAGGTAAATCATTTATATAAATGAGAAAAAGTAGTGGTCCTAATATCGATCCTTGAGGTACACCATATTTTATAGGTCTCGAGCTTGATGTATATTTAATTTCTGTTATTGTGTATGGACATAATTGTGTTATTTCAGTGAACTGTATTCTATTGCTGAGATAGGATTTAATCATTTCTAGTGCTGTACCTCGTACTCCGTATATTTCTAGTTTATTTAGTAGTAGTTCATGGTCGACACAATCAAAAGCTTTGGTCATGTCCATGTATAGGGCTGTAACCTGTTTTTTATTATCTAATTCCGTTATTACTTTTTGTAGAAATTGATGCATTGCCGTATTAGTTGATTTTCCTTTTCTGAATCCGAGCTGATTTTCAATTATTATTTTATTTACTTCGAAATATTCACTAAGATTATTATATAGTACTCTTTCAAATATTTTAGCGATTATTGGAATGAGAGCGATAGGTCTATAACATCGTACATCTTCCGTGTTTTCCTTTTTGAATATTGGTATGACTACGGTAGTTTTCAAATACGTCGGGAAAATTCCTTTTTCAAGACACTGATTTATTATGTTGGTGATGATAGGAGCAATCTCGTACACTACTCGTTTTATAATTTTTGTGCAAATTCCATCCTAGCCTGTACTGTTTGTATTTTTTAGTGTCATGATTATTTTGACAATATCGTGAGGGGTAACTGGTGCTAAGAAACAGGAATTTAGTGAGTTATAGGTTAGAATATTAGTATAATTTATTTTGTTCGTTATTTTTGAAATCTCATCAGTAAAAAAGTTGTTAAATGTTTGTGCTATAGCATCTGGAGCAGTTATAAATTGGTCATTATGTTTTATTCTATTAATTTTACACGGGGGGTTACTATTTTTATATTTATTGATTATTTGCCATACTGCTTTAGATTTGTTTGTGGCTGTTTGGATATGATAGTTGTTTTGCGACCTTTGAGTGAGTTTTATGATTCTTTTAAACCTTTTTGCATATTTCTTAAAATTATTCTTATCTCTATTATTTCCTGATAGTCGATATGTTCTAAGTAGCATTCTTTTACGGAGGGAGCACGTTTTTAACCCTTTACTGAGCCATTTAGTATTTCGTATGATTGGAACTCTAATTTTTATGTTTGGGAAGCAGAGATCATAAAATAGTTTAAATAGCTTATGAAATTCTTCAAAAGCACCATTTGGGTCGCTGTTTCCGTAGCAATCACTAAAAGTTAGGGCTTTTAAACATTGAATAAATTTTTCAACATTATCGTTGCTATAATCCCTTTTAAATCTGAACCAGTGAGTTATTGAGTACGTTTTCCTAACCGGGCATGATAGTATTTGTGCTGTATGATCAGATAGGGCTAGTTCTAAGACACTTTGTTTACAGCCTCTTATATTATGAGCAATGTTATCAATGCACGTCTTGCTTATTAAACGAGTTGGTTCATTAATTGCAAGTTTTAAGTTAAAGCTCCGTAATAAGTCTTCAAATTCTCTCGAAACAGGAGAATCTTTTAGTCGATCAATATTAAAATCACCGCAAATAACAAGTTTCTTGCCTTTGGTACAAAATTTTTCAAGTATGGTCGTTAAACGATCAAAAAATATTTCTATATAATCTCTTTTAGTCTTTGGAGGCCTATATATACATATTATAATTAACTTATGGTCTAACAATTCAATAGCCGAGCATTCTATGAGGTTGGATATGCTTAAAAGCTTAGCTTCGGGTAGGGCCCTGAATTTATGACTATTACGCACTAGGATACAAGAACCACCATTTCTATTTGCTCTTGAGTAATTTGCTGCCATGGTGTAATTAGGAATTAGAAGAAATTTGGTATCGTCTGTTATCATATTATGTTCGGTAACAGAAACCACATCAATTATATTATTGTTGTTGTTAATGTTATTTAAATTTACAGTTAATTCGTCAGCTTTATGTAGTAAACCATTGATATTTTGATGAAGTACATGTATTCGGTCACATACGAAAACAATTACTGTCATTACATTTATCATTTACCATTAAATTCAATGTATTATTAGACTCTGTTAGCTGCTGACTTGAATTTCCTTCATGCATAGTGTTTAAATCTAGGACTAGGTCTTGTAAATCGTTCAGAATAATACTCAAGCCTTTATTATTCAGGCTTCCATACCTTTTATTATAAGTTTCAAACGTGTACGGAAGATTTAAGTTTGAGTCCAAAATATACGCATATTTATATGTCTCAACATCCATGTAGATTAAATTATTAAAGGTGTCAATTCTACTATTAAACATTAAATTTTTATTGACCATATATTTGAAAGTCGGCAGACATACTATAAAGTTTGTGTGGGTTAAGGTTTGCAATTTTTCGCGGATGAAAGTAACTAATTGTATATAATTATGCGTCCTTCTGAAATCATCTTCCCCAACATAAATTATACAGTAGTCAGAGCAGGTAAAGTTTAGTATTTTCTTATCAAGGTTATCTAATAGTCGCTTTAATCCACAGTTTGGCATGCGATAGTGACATATATTAAAATTACTTAAGCTAGTTCTTTGACTGATTGTATATAGTCTATTACATGTTTCACTGCTTAGAATACATATGTTATTCTTCACAACTGGTAGCGACGGGTTATTTTTATTATGATTTTTATTCGGTGATATTTTATTCTGCGAGTCTCCAGTAGGACCTTCCAGGGTACAACGTTCTAGTATTTCAGTAGTAGGCCGCGTTAGTTGGGACGTCTTTTCCTTACTGGTAACTCTACTCCGCTCTGGTGTTAGTGTTTTTTTAAGAGGACTGCTAGTGACTTTTTTGAATAATTGGTTTTTTCTTGTCAAGTTTGTGTTTGTTTGCTTTAAGGTACTTATTTCCACAGACAATACTTCTATTTCTTTGTGGGCGCTTTCTAATTGTGACTTAAGATTCTTGACCTCATTTCTAAGAATGTTTATTTCCTTATCATCCTCGTCTTCTGACATTTCTGGCATGCTATTGTTGGTACAATCCAGTGTTTGCGAAATAACTTCACTGGTATTATTTGGTTCCGAAAATGTTCTTGTGCGTCGGAATGTAATATTTTCTAGAAAATTCATGATGACTGCACAATTTTTAAATATCCACAAAAATATTTACCGATCGCGAGGCTTGAACTCACGACTTCGAGTTTAGTACCATGTAAGTTTACCACGACGCTATTTGGCTCGTACAATCTGTGGCGAATTACGTGATCTATTGGTTTATGAACAGTTTAACTCTGTATTTTAATAATAGATGTCGTTGTTGTTAACTTTTAATGTCAGTCGTAATTTATTTATTAGTCTGTTAACACTGTGTATGCTATGGCAATTTAAATTAATAGTAAATCCAGGTGTTTGTACTAGATGGCGCTATTGTATAGTTTTTATCAAGATTCTTATTTGAATAAAAAACGAATCTTTTTGCGGTAAACTTTGAAGAAAATCACTGTTTTACACTTTTTGCTTTAATTGCTTTATAATTATTGTTTCACTGCACTGAATTTATAGAGTTTTGAGTAAATGTTCATGTATTTACCCATTAAACAGCCAATTCTCTTTCAATTTCCTCAGAGTTTGGTTTAAAAAGTTTTTGCTTGGTAATTTAGACACTTCTTTACACAGATAACTGCCAACGTTTTATGGTCACTATTGTCCGATTTTACAAATGTTTATCACGATTTAAGCGAGTTAGCACTCAATTAACTAATTATTAGATTTTTTATATACGGAGCTGATGTTTTGGTACTTTGACAGGAGCTGTCACTTCGCCACGTCACTATCCGAAATTCGTCACAATAATACGAAGTTCGTCACTTCACTATCCGAATTTCGTCACAATTATCCGAATTTCGTCACGTCATTATCCGAAGTTCGTCACGTCACTATCCAAAATTCGTCACAGTAATCCGAAATTCGTCACAATTATCCGAATTTCGTCACAATTATCCAAATTTCGTCACGTCACTATCCGAAGTTCGTCACAATAATCTGAAGTTCGTCACGTCATTATCCGAAGTTCATCACGTCGCTATCCGAAATTCGTCACAGCAATATTCGAAGTTCGTCACGTCATTATCCGAAGTTCGTCACAATAATCCGAAGTTCGTCACAATTATCCGAATTTCATCACGTCACTATCCGTAGTTCGTCACAATAATCCGAAGTTCGTCACAATTATCCGAATTTCATCACAATTATCCGAAATTCTTCACAGCATAATCCGAAGTTGGTCACGTAATTATCCGAAAATCGTCACAGCATAATCCGAATTTCGTCTCGTCACTATCCGAATTTAGTCACAAAAATCCGAATTTCGTCACGTCACTATCCGAAGTTCGTCACAGCACTATCCAAAGTTTTTCACGTCATTATCCGAAAATCGTCACAATAATACGAAGTTCGTCACGTCATTATCCGAAGTTCGTCACGTCACTATCCAAAATCGTTACAGCACTATCCTAAGTTTTCACGCCATTATTCGAAATTCGTCACAATAATCCGATTTTCGTCACGTCACTATCTGAAGTTCGTCACAATAATCCGAAATTCGTCACAGCACTATCCGAAGTTCGTCACGTCATTATCCGAAGTTCGTCAAAATAATCCGAGGTTCGTCATGTCACTATCCGAAGTTCGTCACAATAATCCGAAGTTTGTCACGTAATTATCCGAAGATCGTCACGTCACTATCCGAACTTCGTTACGTCATTATCTGAATTTCGTCACGTCACTTTCCGAAAGTCGTAACAATAATCCGAAGTTCGTCACGTCAATATCCGAAGTTCGTCACGTCACTATCCGAAATTCGTTACAATAATCCGAAATTCGTCACACTTATCCGAATTTCGTCACAATTATCTGAATTTCGTCACGTCACTATCCGAAGTTCGTAACAATAGTCCGAAGTTCGTCACAGCACTATCCGAAGTTCGTCACGTCATTATCCGAAGTTCGTCAAAATAATCCGAAGTTCGTCATGTCACTATCCTAAGTTCGTCACAGCATAATCCGAATTTCGTCACGTCACTATCCGAAAATCATCACAACATTCCAAAGTTCGTCACGTTATTATCCGAATTTCGTCATAATGATCCAAAGTTCGTCACGTCACTAACCGAATTTCGTCACAATAATCCGAAGTTCGTCACGTCACTAACCGAAGTTCGTCACAATAATCCGAAGTTCGTCACGTCACTATCCGAAATTCGTCACAGCACTATCCGAAGTTTTTCACGTCATTTTCCAAAATTCGTCATAATAATCCGAATTTCGTCACGTCACTATCCAAAAATCGTCACAATTATCCGAAATTCGTCACAGCACTATCCGTAGTTTTCCACGTCATTATCCGAAATACGTCACGTCACTATCCGAAGTTCGTCACAATAATCCGAAGTTCGTCACAATAATCCGAAGTTCGTCACGTCACTATCCGAAGTTCATCACAGCACTATCCAAAGTTTTTCACGTCATTATCCGAAATTCGTCACAATAATACGAAGTTCGTCACGTCATTATCCGAAGTTCTTCACGTCACTATCCGAAATCGTCACAATTATCCGAAATTCGTCACAGCACTATCCGTAGTTTTCCACGTCATTATCCGAAATACGTCACGTCACTATCCGAAGTTCGTCACAATAATCCGAAGTTCGTCACAATAATCCGAAGTTCGTCACGTCACTATCCGAAATTCGTCACAGCACTATCCAAAGTTTTTCACGTCATTATCCGAAATTCGTCACAAAAATCAGAATTTCGTCACGTTGCTATCCGAAGTTCGTCACAATAATCCGAATTTCGTCACGTCACTATCCAAAAATCGTCACAATAATCCGAAATTCGTCACAATTATCCGAATTTCGTCACAATTTTCCGAATTTCGTCACGTCACTATCCGAAGTTCGTCACAATAATCTAAAGTTAGTCTCGTCATTATCCGAAGTTCGTCACGTCGCTATCCGAAATTCGTCACAGCAATATTCGAAGTTCGTCACGTCATTATCCGAAGTTCGTCACAATAGTCCCAAGTTCGTCACGTCATTATCTGAAGTTCGTCACGTCATTATCCGAAGTTTGTCACGTCACTATCCAAAATTCGTCACAGCACTATCAGAAGTTTTTCACGTCATTATCCGAAATTCGTCACAATAATCAGAATTTCGTCACGTCATTATCCGAAGTTCGTCAAAATAATCCGAAGTTCGTCATGTCACTATCCGAAGTTCGTCACAATAATCCGAAGTTTGTCACGTAATTATCCGAAGATCGTCACGTCACTATCCGAACTTCGTTACGTCATTATCTGAATTTCGTCACGTCACTATCCGAAGTTCGTAACAATAATCCGAAGTTCGTCACGTCACTATCTGAAATTCGTTACAATAATCCGAAATTCGTCACACTTATCCGAATTTCGTCACAATTATCTGAATTTCGTCACAACACTATCCGAAGTTCGTAACAATAGTCCGAAGTTCGTCACGACATTATCCAAAGTTTGTTCACTATCCGAAGTTCGTCACAATTATCCGAAGTTCGCCACGTCATTATCCGAAGTTCGTCACAGCATAATCCGAATTTCGTCTCGTCACTATCCGGTCACAAAAATCCGAATTTCGTCAAGTCGCTATCCGAAATTCGTCACAATAATCCGAAATTCGTCACAGCACTATCCGAAGTTAGTCACGTCATTATCCGAAGTTCGTCATAGCAAAATCCGAATTTCGTCACAATAATCCGAAATTCGTCACAACATTCCAAAGTTCGTCACGTTATTATCCGAAGTTCGTCACAATAATCCAAAAAACGTCACGTCACTATCCGAATTTCATCACAATAATCCGAAATTCGTCACAACATTCCAAAGTTCGTCACGTCAGTATCCGAAGTTCGTCTCAATAATCCGAAGTTCGTCACAATTATCCGAATTTCGTCACAATTATCCAAAATTCGTCACAGCATAATCCAAAGTTCGTCACGTCATTATCCTAAGTTCGTCACGTTATTATCCGAATTTCGTCACAATGATCCAAAGTTCGTCACGTCACTAACCGAATTTCGTCACAATAATCCGAAGTTCGTCACGTCACTATCCGAAGCTCGTCACAATAATCCGAAGTTCGTCACGTCATTATCCGAAGTTCGCCACGTCACTATCCGAAATTCGTCACAATAATACGAAGTTCGTCACTTCACTATCCGAATTTCATCACAATTATCCGAATTTCGTCACGTCATTATCCGAAGTTCGTCACGTCACTATCCAAAATTCGTCACAATAATCCGAAATTCGTCACAATTATCCGAATTTCGTCACAATTATCCGAATTTCGTCACGTCACTATCCGAAGTTCGTCACAATAATCTGAAGTTCGTCACGTCATTATCCGAAGTTCATCACGTCGCTATCCGAAATTCGTCACAGCAATATTCGAAGTTCGTCACGTCATTATCCGAAGTTCGTCACAATAGTCCCAAGTTCGTCACGTCATTATCTGAAGTTCGTCACGTCATTATCCGAAGTTCGTCACGTCAGTATCCGAAGTTCGTCTCAATAATCCGAAGTTCGTCACAATTATCCGAATTTCGTCACAATTATCCAAAATTCGTCACAGCATAATCCAAAGTTCGTCACGTCATTATCCTAAGTTCGTCACGTTATTATCCGAATTTCGTCACAATGATCCAAAGTTCGTCACGTCACTATCCGAAATTCGTCACAATAATACGAAGTTCGTCACTTCACTATCCGAATTTCATCACAATTATCCGAATTTCGTCACGTCATTATCCGAAGTTCGTCACGTCACTATCCAAAATTCGTCACAATAATCCGAAATTCGTCACAATTATCCGAATTTCGTCACAATTATCCGAATTTCGTCACGTCACTATCCGAAGTTCGTCACAATAATCTGAAGTTCGTCACGTCATTATCCGAAGTTCATCACGTCGCTATCCGAAATTCGTCACAGCAATATTCGAAGTTCGTCACGTCATTATCCGAAGTTCGTCACAATAGTCCCAAGTTCGTCACGTCATTATCTGAAGTTCGTCACGTCATTATCCGAAGTTTGTCACGTCACTATCCGAAATTCGTCACAGCACTATCAGGAGTTTTTCACGTCACTATCCGAAGTTCGTCACAATAATCTGAAGTTCGTCACGTCATTATCCGAAGTTCATCACGTCGCTATCCGAAATTCGTCACAGCAATATTCGAAGTTCGTCACGTCATTATCCGAAGTTCGTCACAATAGTCCCAAGTTCGTCACGTCATTATCTGAAGTTCGTCACGTCATTATCCGAAGTTTGTCACGTCACTATCCGAAATTCGTCACAGCACTATCAGAAGTTTTTCACGTCATTATCCGAAATTCGTCACAATAATCAGAATTTCGTCACGTCACTATCCGAAAATCGTCACAATAATCCGAAATTCGTCACAGCACTATCCGAAGTTCGTCACGTCATTATCCGAAGTTCGTCACAATAATCCGAAGTACGTCACGTCACTATCCGAAGTTCGTCTTAATAATACGAAGTTCGTCACTTCACTATCCGAATTTCGTCACAATTATCCGAATTTCATCACGTCACTATCCGTAGTTCGTCACAATAATCCGAAGTTCGTCACAATTATCCGAATTTCATCACAATTATCCGAAATTCTTCACAGCATAATCCGAAGTTGGTCACGTAATTATCCGAAAATCGTCACAGCATAATCCGAATTTCGTCTCGTCACTATCCGAATTTAGTCACAAAAATCCGAATTTCGTCACGTCACTATCCGAAGTTCGTCACAGCACTATCCAAAGTTTTTCACGTCATTATCCGAAATTCGTCACAATAATACGAAGTTCGTCACGTCATTATCCGAAGTTCGTCACGTCACTATCCGAAATCGTTACAGCACTATCCTAAGTTTTCACGCCATTATTCGAAATTCGTCACAATAATCCGATTTTCGTCACGTCACTATCTGAAGTTCGTCACAATAATCCGAAATTCGTCACAGCACTATCCGAAGTTCGTCACGTCATTATCCGAAGTTCGTCAAAATAATCCGAGGTTCGTCATGTCACTATCCGAAGTTCGTCACAATAATCCGAAGTTTGTCACGTAATTATCCGAAGATCGTCACGTCACTATCCGAACTTCGTTACGTCATTATCTGAATTTCGTCACGTCACTTTCCGAAAGTCGTAACAATAATCCGAAGTTCGTCCCGTCAATATCCGAAGTTCGTCACGTCACTATCCGAAATTCGTTACAATAATCCGAAATTCGTCACACTTATCCGAATTTCGTCACAATTATCTGAATTTCGTCACGTCATTATCCGAAGTTCGTCAAAATAATCCGAAGTTCGTCATGTCACTATCCGAAGTTCGTCACAATAATCCGAAGTTTGTCACGTAATTATCCGAAGATCGTCACGTCACTATCCGAACTTCGTTACGTCATTATCTGAATTTCGTCACGTCACTATCCGAAGTTCGTAACAATAATCCGAAGTTCGTCACGTCACTATCTGAAATTCGTTACAATAATCCGAAATTCGTCACACTTATCCGAATTTCGTCACAATTATCTGAATTTCGTCACAACACTATCCGAAGTTCGTAACAATAGTCCGAAGTTCGTCACGACATTATCCAAAGTTTGTTCACTATCCGAAGTTCGTCACAATTATCCGAAGTTCGCCACGTCATTATCCGAAGTTCGTCACAGCATAATCCGAATTTCGTCTCGTCACTATCCGGTCACAAAAATCCGAATTTCGTCAAGTCGCTATCCGAAATTCGTCACAATAATCCGAAATTCGTCACAGCACTATCCGAAGTTAGTCACGTCATTATCCGAAGTTCGTCATAGCAAAATCCGAATTTCGTCACAATAATCCGAAATTCGTCACAACATTCCAAAGTTCGTCACGTTATTATCCGAAGTTCGTCACAATAATCCAAAAAACGTCACGTCACTATCCGAATTTCATCACAATAATCCGAAATTCGTCACAACATTCCAAAGTTCGTCACGTCAGTATCCGAAGTTCGTCTCAATAATCCGAAGTTCGTCACAATTATCCGAATTTCGTCACAATTATCCAAAATTCGTCACAGCATAATCCAAAGTTCGTCACGTCATTATCCTAAGTTCGTCACGTTATTATCCGAATATCGTCACAATGATCCAAAGTTCGTCACGTCACTAACCGAATTTCGTCACAATAATCCGAAGTTCGTCACGTCACTATCCGAAGCTCGTCACAATAATCCGAAGTTCGTCACGTCATTATCCGAAGTTCGCCACGTCACTATCCGAAATTCGTCACAATAATACGAAGTTCGTCACTTCACTATCCGAATTTCATCACAATTATCCGAATTTCGTCACGTCATTATCCGAAGTTCGTCACGTCACTATCCAAAATTCGTCACAATAATCCGAAATTCGTCACAATTATCCGAATTTCGTCACAATTATCCGAATTTCGTCACGTCACTATCCGAAGTTCGTCACAATAATCTGAAGTTCGTCACGTCATTATCCGAAGTTCATCACGTCGCTATCCGAAATTCGTCACAGCAATATTCGAAGTTCGTCACGTCATTATCCGAAGTTCGTCACAATAGTCCCAAGTTCGTCACGTCATTATCTGAAGTTCGTCACGTCATTATCCGAAGTTCGTCACGTCAGTATCCGAAGTTCGTCTCAATAATCCGAAGTTCGTCACAATTATCCGAATTTCGTCACAATTATCCAAAATTCGTCACAGCATAATCCAAAGTTCGTCACGTCATTATCCTAAGTTCGTTACGTTATTATCCGAATTTCGTCACAATGATCCAAAGTTCGTCACGTCACTATCCGAAATTCGTCACAATAATACGAAGTTCGTCACTTCACTATCCGAATTTCATCACAATTATCCGAATTTCGTCACGTCATTATCCGAAGTTCGTCACGTCACTATCCAAAATTAGTCACAATAATCCGAAATTCGTCACAATTATCCGAATTTCGTCACAATTATCCGAATTTCGTCACGTCACTATCCGAAGTTCGTCACAATAATCTGAAGTTCGTCACGTCATTATCCGAAGTTCATCACGTCGCTATCCGAAATTCGTCACAGCAATATTCGAAGTTCGTCACGTCATTATCCGAAGTTCGTCACAATAGTCCCAAGTTCGTCACGTCATTATCTGAAGTTCGTCACGTCATTATCCGAAGTTTGTCACGTCACTATCCGAAATTCGTCACAGCACTATCAGGAGTTTTTCACGTCACTATCCGAAGTTCGTCACAATAATCTGAAGTTCGTCACGTCATTATCCGAAGTTCATCACGTCGCTATCCGAAATTCGTCACAGCAATATTCGAAGTTCGTCACGTCATTATCCGAAGTTCGTCACAATAGTCCCAAGTTCGTCACGTCATTATCTGAAGTTCGTCACGTCATTATCCGAAGTTTGTCACGTCACTATCCGAAATTCGTCACAGCACTATCAGAAGTTTTTCACGTCATTATCCGAAATTCGTCACAATAATCAGAATTTCGTCACGTCACTATCCGAAAATCGTCACAATAATCCGAAATTCGTCACAGCACTATCCGAAGTTCGTCACGTCATTATCCGAAGTTCGTCACAATAATCCGAAGTACGTCACGTCACTATCCGAAGTTCGTCTTAATAATACGAAGTTCGTCACTTCACTATCCGAATTTCGTCACAATTATCCGAATTTCATCACGTCACTATCCGTAGTTCGTCACAATAATCCGAAGTTCGTCACAATTATCCGAATTTCATCACAATTATCCGAAATTCTTCACAGCATAATCCGAAGTTGGTCACGTAATTATCCGAAAATCGTCACAGCATAATCCGAATTTCGTCTCGTCACTATCCGAATTTAGTCACAAAAATCCGAATTTCGTCACGTCACTATCCGAAGTTCGTCACAGCACTATCCAAAGTTTTTCACGTCATTATCCGAAATTCGTCACAATAATACGAAGTTCGTCACGTCATTATCCGAAGTTCGTCACGTCACTATCCGAAATCGTTACAGCACTATCCTAAGTTTTCACGCCATTATTCGAAATTCGTCACAATAATCCGATTTTCGTCACGTCACTATCTGAAGTTCGTCACAATAATCCGAAATTCGTCACAGCACTATCCGAAGTTCGTCACGTCATTATCCGAAGTTCGTCAAAATAATCCGAGGTTCGTCATGTCACTATCCGAAGTTCGTCACAATAATCCGAAGTTTGTCACGTAATTATCCGAAGATCGTCACGTCACTATCCGAACTTCGTTACGTCATTATCTGAATTTCGTCACGTCACTTTCCGAAAGTCGTAACAATAATCCGAAGTTCGTCCCGTCAATATCCGAAGTTCGTCACGTCACTATCCGAAATTCGTTACAATAATCCGAAATTCGTCACACTTATCCGAATTTCGTCACAATTATCTGAATTTCGTCACGTCACTATCCGAAGTTCGTAACAATAGTCCGAAGTTCGTCACAGCACTATCCGAAGTTCGTCACGTCATTATCCGAAGTTCGTCAAAATAATCCGAAGTTCGTCATGTCACTATCCTAAGTTCGTCACAGGATAATCCGAATTTCGTCACGTCACTATCCGAAAATCATCACAACATTCCAAAGTTCGTCACGTTATTATCCGAATTTCGTCACAATGATCCAAAGTTCGTCACGTCACTAACCGAATTTCGTCACAATAATCCGAAGTTCGTCACGTCACTAACCGAAGTTCGTCACAATAATCCGAAGTTCGTCACGTCACTATCCGAAATTCGTCACAGCACTATCCGAAGTTTTTCACGTCATTTTCCAAAATTCGTCATAATAATCCGAATTTCGTCACGTCACTATCCAAAAATCGTCACAATTATCCGAAATTCGTCACAGCACTATCCGTAGTTTTCCACGTCATTATCCGAAATACGTCACGTCACTATCCGAAGTTCGTCACAATAATCCGAAGTTCGTCACAATAATCCGAAGTTCGTCACGTCACTATCCGAAATTCGTCACAGCACTATCCAAAGTTTTTCACGTCATTATCCGAAATTCGTCACAAAAATCAGAATATCGTCGCGTTGCTATCCGAAGTTCGTCACAATAATCCGAATTTCGTCACGTCACTATCCAAAAATCGTCACAATAATCCGAAATTCGTCACAATTATCCGAATTTCGTCACAATTTTCCGAATTTCGTCACGTCACTATCCGAAGTTCGTCACAATAATCTGAAGTTAGTCACGTCATTATCCGAAGTTCGTCACGTCGCTATCCAAAATTCGTCACAGCAATATTCGAAGTTCGTCACGTCATTATCCGAAGTTCGTCACAATAGTCCCAAGTTCGTCACGTCATTATCTGAAGTTCGTCACGTCATTATCCGAAGTTTGTCACGTCACTATCCAAAATTCGTCACAGCACTATCAGAAGTTTTTCACGTCATTATCCGAAATTCGTCACAATAATCAGAATTTCGTCACGTCTCTATCCGAAAATCGTCACAATTATCCGAAATTCGTCACAGCACTATCCGAAGCTCGTCACGTCATTATCCGAAGTTCGTCACAATAATCCGAATTTCGTCTCATCACTATCCGAATTTCGTCACAAAAATCCGAATTTCGTCAAGTCACTAACCGAAATTCGTCACAATAATCCGAAATTCGTCACAGCACTATCCAAAGTTCGTCACGTTATTATCCGAAGTTCGTCACAATAATCTAAAGTACGTCACGTAACTATCCGAATTTCAACACAATTATCCGAATTTCGTCACGTCACTGTGCGAAGTTTGTCACAATAATCCGATGTTTGTCACGTCATTATCCAAAGTTCGTCACGACACTATCCGAAATTCGTCACAGCACTATTCGAATTTCGTCACGTCAGTATCCGAAGTTCGTCACAATAATCCGAAGTTCGTCATGTCACTATCCAAAGTTCGTCACAATTATCCGAATTTCGTCACAATTATCTGAAATTCATCACAGCATAATCCAAAGTTGGTCACGTCATTATCCTAAGTTCGTCACAGTATAATCCGAATTTCGTCACGTCACTATCCGAATTTCGTCACAAATATCCGAATTTTGTCACGTTACTATCCGAAGTGCGTCACAATATTCCGAAGTTCGTCACGTCATCATCAGAAGTTCGTCACGTCATTATCCGAAATTCGTCACGTCACTATCCGAAGTTCGTCACAATAATCCGAAGTTCGTCATGTCACTATCCAAAGTTCGTCACAATAAGCCGAAGTTCATCAGGTTATTATCTGAAGTTCGTCACGTCATTATCCGAAATTCGTCACGTCACTATCCGAAGTTCGTCACATTAATCCGAAGTTCGTCATGTCAGTATCCGCAGTTCGTCACAATAATCCGAAGTTCGTCTTGTCACTATGCGAAATTCGTCACAGCACTATCCGAAGTTTTTCACGTCATTATCCGAAATTCGTCACAATAATCAGAACTTTGTCACGTCACTATCTGAAGTTCGTCACAATAAGCTGAAGTTCGTCACGTCATTATTCGAAGTTTGTCACGTCACTATCCGAAATTCGTCAAAGCACTATCCGAAGTTCGTCACTTCACTATCCGAATTTCGTCACAATAATCAGAATTTCGTCACGTCACTATCCGTAGTTAAACACAATATTCTGAAGTTCGTCACAATAATCCGAAGTTCGTCACAGCATAATCCGAATTTCGTCACGTCACTATCCGAATTTCGTCACAAATATCCGAATTTTGTCACGTCACTATCCGAAGTTCGTCACAATAATGCGAAGTACGTCACGTCACTATCCGAAATTCATTACAATAATCCGAAATTCGTCACACTTATCCGAATTTCGTCACAATTATCTGAATTTCGTCACGTCACTATCCGAAGTTCGTAACAATAGTCCGAAGTTCGTCACCACATTATCCGAAGTTTGTCATGTCACTATCCGAAGTTCGTCACAATTATCCGAAGTTCGCCACGTCATTATCCGAAGTTCGTCACAGCATAATCCGAATTTCGTCTCGTCACTATCCGAATTTCGTCACAAAAATCCGAATTTCGTCAAGTCACTATCCGAAATTCGTCACAGCACTATCCAAAGTTCGTCACGTCATTATCCGAAGTTCGTTGCAGCATAATCCGAATTTCGTCTCGTCACTATCCGAATTTCGTCACAAAAATCCGAATTTCGTCAAGTCACTATCCGAATTTCAACACAATTATCCGAATTTCGTCACGTCACTGTGCGAAGTTTGTCACAATAATCCGATGTTTGTCACGTCATTATCCAAAGTTCGTCACGACACTATCCGAAATTCGTCACAGCACTATTCCAATTTCGTCACGTCAGTATCCGAAGTTCGTCACAATAATCCGAAGTTCGTCATGTCACTATCCAAAGTTCGTCACAATTATCCGAATTTCGTCACAATTATCTGAAATTCATCACAGCATAATTCAAAGTTGGTCACGTCATTATCCTAAGTTCGTCACAGCATAATCCGAATTTCGTCACGTCACTATCCGAATTTCGTCAAAAATATCCGAATTTTGTCACGTTACTATCCGAAGTGCGTCACAATATTCCGAAGTTCGTCACGTTATCATCAGAAGTTCGTCACGTCATTATCCGAAATTCGTCACGTCACTATCCGAAGTTCGTCACAATAATCCGAAGTTCGTCATGTCACTATCCAAAGTTCGTCACAATAAGCCGAAGTTCATCAGGTTATTATCCGAAGTTCGTCACGTCATTATCCGAAATTCGTCACGTCACTATCCGAAGTTCGTCACAATAATCCGAAGTTCGTCATGTCACTATCCGAAGTTCGTCACAATAATCCGAAGTTCGTCTTGTCACTATGCGAAATTCGTCACAGCACTATCCGAAGTTTTTCACGTCATTATCCGAAATTCGTCACAATAATCAGAATTTTGTCACGTCACTATCTGAAGTTCGTCACAATAAGCTGAAGTTCGTCACGTCACTATCCAAAATTCGTCACAGCACTATTCAAAGTTTTTCACGTCATTATCCGAAATTCGTCACAATAATCAGAAATTCGTCACAGCACTATCCGAATTTCGTCACGTCACTATCCGAAGTTCGTCACAATAATACGAAGTTCGTCATGTCACTATCCGAAGTTCGACACAATAATCCGAAGTTTGTCACGTAATTATCCGAAGATCGTCACGTCACTATCCGAAATTTGTTACGTCATTATCCGAATTTCATCACAATAATCTGAAGTTCCTCACGTCATTATCCGAAATTCGTCACGTCACTATCCGAAATTCGTCACAGCACTATCCGAAGTTCGTCACGTCACTATCCGAAGTTCGTCACAATAATACGAAGTTCGTCATTCACTATCTGAATTTCGTTACAATTATCCGAATTTCGTCACGTCACTATCCGCAGTTCGTCACGTCATTATCCGAAATTCGTCTCAACACTATCTTAAGTTCGTCAAGTAATTTTCTGAAAAATGTCACGTCATCATCCAAAGTTCATCACGTCATTATCCGAAATTCGTCACGCCACTATTTGAAATTCGTCACAATAATCCGAAGTTCGTCATGTCACTATCCGAAATTTGTTACGTCATTATCCAAATTTCGTCACAATAATCTGAAGTTCCTCACGTCATTATCCGAAATTCGTTACGTCACTATCTGAAATTCGTCACAGCACTATCCGAAGTTCGTCACGTTACTATCCGAAGTTTGTCACAATAATACGAAGTTCGTTATTCACTATCCGAATTTCGTCACAATTATCCGGATTTCGTCACGTCACTATCCGCAGTTCGTCACGTCATTATCCGAAATTCGTCTCAACACTATCTTAAGTTCGTCAAGTAATTTTCTAAAAAACGTCTTGTCATCATCCGAAGTTCGTCACATCATTATCCGAAATTCGTCACGCCACTATCCGAAGTTTGTCATGTCACTATCCGAAGTTTGTCACAATAATCTGAAATTCGTCACGTCACTATCCAAAATTCGTCACAGCACTATTCAAAGTTTTTCACGTCATTATCCGAAATTCGTCACAATAATCAGAATTTCGTCACGTCACTATCCGAAGTTCGTCTTAATAATCCGAAGTTCGTCACGTCACTATCCGAAGTTCGTCACAATAAGACGAATTTCGTCACTTCACTATCCGAATATCGTCACAATTATCCGAATTTCGTCACGTCAGTATCCGAAGTTCGTCACAATAATCCGAAGTTCGTCATGTCACTATCCGAAGTTCGTCACAATAATCCGAAGTTTGTCACGTAATTATCCGAAGATCGTCACGTCACTATCCGAATTCGTTTTTTTATTATTTGAATTTCGTCACGTTACTATCCGAAGTTCGTCACAATAATCCGAAGTTCGTCACGTCATTATCCGAAGTTCATTACGTCACTATCCGAAATTCGTCACAATATTCCGAAATTCGTTACGTCATTATCCGAATTTCGTCACGTCACTATCCGAAGTTCGTCACAATAATCCGAAGTTCGTTACGTCACTATCCAAAATTCGTCACAATAATCCGAAAATCGTCATAATAATTCGAAGTTCGTCACGTCAGTATCCGAAGTTCTTCACAATAATCCGAAATTCGTCACAGCACTAGCCGAAGTTTTTCACGTACTTTTCCGAAATTCGTCACAATAATCCGAAGTTCGTCACGACACTATCCGAAATTCATCACAGCACTATCCGAAGTTCGTCACGTCATTTTCCGAAGTTCGTCACAGCATAATCCGAATTTCGTCACGTCACTATCCGAAAATCATCACAACATTCCAAAGTTCGTTACGTTATTATCCGAAGTTCGTCACAGTAATCAAAAGTTCGTCACGTCACTATCCGAAGTTTATCACAATAATCCGAAGTTTGTCACGTCATTATCCGAAGTTCGTCACGACACTATCTGAAATTCGTCACAGCACTATCCGAAGTTCGTCACGTCATTATCCGAAGTTCGTCATGTCACTTTTCGATGTTCGTTACAATAATCCGAAGTTCGTCACGTCATTATCCGAAGTTCGGCACGTCACTACCCAAAATTCGTCACAGCACTATTCGAAGGTTTTCACGTCATTATCCGAAGTTCGTCACAATAATCCGAAGTTCGTCACGTCAGTATCCGAAGTTCGTCATAATAATCCGAAGTTCGTCACAATTATCCGAATTTCGTCACAATTATCCGAAATTCGTCACAGCATAATCCGAATTTCGTCACGTCACTATCCGAAGTTCGTCACAATAAACGTCACGTCATTATCCGAAGTTTGTCACAATAGTCCGAAGTTCGTCACGTCATTATCCGAAGTTCGTCACAGCAAAATACGAAGTTTGTCACGTCACTATCCGAAGTTCGTCACGTCATAACCGAAGTTCAACACGTCATTATCCGAAGTTCATCACAGCATAATCCGAGTTTCGTCACGTCATTATCCACGTGATATTTGATGGGGAGGGGGAGAGGGAGGGGGAGGAAGTAAATATCAACGGTAATAACACAGTCTTAGGAATGTCAACTGACACCTGTCAAACAACACAATAGCTCCGTCGTATTTAATTCTTTAAAAATATTCATAACAGTAATTGACATTATCTGATAGTCAATTTAGTGAAAGTGGTCTATAATAAATAAGTGACTTTGTTATCTAGTGACAATTCTCACGTTTTAAAAAGTTACATACAGTTAAAGATCTAGTGCTCAGTGCTGATTAAAAAAGGGCGAAACTGTGTTTATTATAGTGAACTAGTGACAATTATTCAACATTCAGTGGAAATTTAACTATATCAACAACAATAATAAACTAATTCAGTGTTTAAAACTAACTTTAATAAAAAAAAAAACAAAAATATAAAAACGATTTTAATCAACCGTCAATTTAAAATTATAAATAACGGAAAGCGTTGCAACTATTCGCTTAAAGAACAGTAATTTTGACCCAAAAGTTAATGTCTGCGTGGTCGAACGGATTGCGTGTTGGGTTAGAGCATAGAACACACACTCTGAGTCGTGTTCGAGACCCAGTAAGAACAATTATTTTTCCATTTTTAAGTTCTTTCTAATACTGATATATGACTTAAAATGAATTTCTTCGAGAACATAACGTTTAGAAAACAACGAAGACACTCCACAACACAAATATCGTTTGATGGAGCGAATGCAAATAGTACAACAATAGATGGCAGCACCAGTAGTTTACCGAATATATCAGCTGACGACAATACTTTACTAATACAACAACTTAAATTACAAATAGAAGATCTCACCTCAAAACTAAATTCTGCGCACGAAGAAATTAATAATCTATCTTTAGAAAACGGCGATCTGAAAAAAAGGTTGAGTGAAGTGACATCCAAAAACGATGTCCTTAAAAAAGCAACATTTAAACTTACAAACGAGATTACTCCCAGAAAGAATTTGCGACCGTCAACTCCGCGTAGTTGCTCTCATAAGAACAAGTCTTCTAAACAAATAAGTCAACAAATAAACAACCAAACAGCCGAACAAATTCGGTCTACATCGACGCCTTCAAAACAAAAAACAACTCCAATATGTGAGAGTGCAGGACCGTCTCAAAATGCATCGGTCCAAAAAGAAAAAACAGAAATAAGAGACATCAATATCCGAAAAAACAAAATTTGCATCATTAGCTCTAATAATAATAATGATGTTTTATCTATTGCCGAGGAAACGTTCCAAAATTCGCAAGTATGTCATTATGTGACACCAAAGTCTGGAACCATACAGCTTGTTCGGAATTTGAATCAAAAAGTTAAAGATTTTTCAATGGACGACTATTGTATAGTTTTAATAGGAGAAGAAGACTTCAAAAGAACAGAAAATTATGTTGAGATTGTAGTAGCACTTAGAAATGAATTGCAAAAGATTCAACATACAAATGTAATATTGTGCGTACCAACTTTTAAATTAAGTAATTATTCGACAATGTTTAACTGGCGCATCGAAACCTTTAACAGCTTACTTGATTTGGATTTGCAGTGTCATAATTACGCCATGGTGTTAGACTCCAATTTAGATCTTTTATACGATTTTACTATGTTTTCTAAGTATGATAGAAAACTGAATAACCTAGGAATGAAAAACGTGTTTGATAACCTATTGCTACTTGTTGACAACAATAAAGTTGTCACACCGCACGACAATGTAATTAATCTAAATTCTAACCAGTTTTTTCTCTAATAATTTATGTATTATTCATCAAAATATTGCTGGACTTTTAAACAAGTCAGATCTTTTAACTATGTATATTCAGGAGCTGTCAAGCGAAAAAATATTGATAGATGTTATATGCATAACTGAGCACTTCATAATGTCCGGTCAGGAAAAGTTACTTTATTTGCCGAATTTTAGACTTGCAGCGAGTTATGCAAGGAGTAATATAAAACGAGGTGGTTCCTGTATTTTGGTCAAAAACGGTTACGAATTTAAAGAATTACCGGAAATTATGAATTTCTCTATAGCGGGAATAATTGAGTGTTGCGCTATTGAACTTACGCAACAAAAGTTGATAATAATTTGTGTGTATAGACCCCCCCAGTTTACAAATATAAATAAATTTTATGAAATTTTAGATTGTATATTTAAAAAAATATGTATTAAAAATAAAAAACTAATTATATGTGGGGATTTCAATATCGATATTTTAAAAAATAATAGACATACTTTGGAATTTGAATACTTTCTCTTAAGCTACAATTTGAAGTTACAAATTAATGAACCAACTAGACTTGCTAGCAATACCTGTCTTGATAATTTTGCTCACAATTTTAAACAATGTTGTCAATATAAAATAAAGGATTTTGGATTGTCAGATCATACTGCTCAAGTTATAAATGTAAAGACTAACAAAATTTGCTTAATAAAATCTTGGCACACTATGCAAAGAGATATTTCTAAGAAAAATCTTGAAACTTTTAAAAATCATCTCAAAAAAATATTATTTTATGACGTGTACAACGTAGAAGATCCTGAGGAATCGTATAATAATTTCATGGATATTTTTCAATTATTACACAATCTATGTTTTCCTTTTAAAAAAGTCACAATAAAATCTCAAAAAAAGATCACTTGGATATCACGTGGCATACGTATTTGTAGCCGAAAACAACGGCATCTACTTTGGCAACAGAGGCTAAAACCGACAAAAGAAAATAAGATATTATACATTAATTATTCGCGTACATTTAAGAAAATCATAAAATTGACTCAAAAATCGCAAAATAATTACTTAATTAACCAATCTAAAAATAAACCTAAAACAGTCTGGCAAATAATAAATAATAATAAAAGTATAAGTGAACCTATCTCTCAAATAAGACATAATAATACAATTTTAACTGATCCTTATGTCTTAGCAGAATCCTTTAATAATTTTTTCGTTGATCAAGTTGCTACAGTATCACAAGGTGAGTTTCATAATGTTGTGAAGGAAAATTCACACTCTATTTTTATACCTCCAGTAATTCCTCAAGACATCATGCGCATAATTAAATCTTTGAAAGACAAAAAAAGCTTTGGCTATGATGGTGTCTCTACAAAGGCAATCAAATATGTCGATAGTTATATAGCCGCACCTCTAGCTCATATAATTAATGCTTGCATATCATCTGGCAAATTTCCAGAACAACTTAAAATCGTTAAGGTAAAGCCTCTTTATAAAAAGAACGCCAGAGATGAAATCACAAACTATAGACCAATTTCGTTAATTTCAATCTTTTCCAAAATAATAGAAAAGATAATTTATAATTCAATCTACGCCTTTTTGACTAAATTTAATATCTTGTGCAACGAGCAGAAAGGTTTTAGAAAAAACACTAACATTAATATGGCTATTTTCGACTTTTTGAATATCATAATGCCAAGTGTTGATGAAAAAATACCTATATGTGCCTTATTCACGGATCTATCAAAAGCTTTTGATTACGTAAATCATGATATCCTATTAAATAAAATTCATACATACGGTATACGGGGAAATGTGCATAATCTTATTACAACTTATCTAAAAGGACGAAAGCAATTTACGGAAATTTCTCGAGTTTGCATAAAAACCAAAAGAGAAGAAAAGTACACTTCCTCCAGCAGAAATATTAAATTCGGTGTCCCACAGGGCAGCGTCCTCGGCCCCTTATTATTTTTACTGTATGTAAACGATTTACCAAGCCAAATACCAAACCCAATGGTCCTTTTTGCTGACGACAGCACTTTAATAATTAAATGTGACGATAAAGATAGTTATGAAGCTAATATCAATAGTACGCTTGATAAATTCGTGAATTGGCTGGATAAAAATAATTTAATTATAAATTTAGACAAAACAAAAGTAATGCATTTCTATCAAAGAATACCAGACACAAATATGAATATAAATTATAATGGACAAACAATAGATAAGGTAAATGTTACTAAATTTCTAGGAATATCAATTGATAGCCAACTGACTTGGAAAACTCAAGCAGATGACGTATGCAAAAAACTAAGTTCAGCTGCATACGCATTATATAATTTATCAAAAAAAGTAAATTTACAGACAGTATTGATAGCATATCACAGTCTAGTTGTTTCTGTATTGAGGTTTGGTATAATATTCTGGGGCAACTGCAGTGAAAGAGAAAATATTCTTAAGGCGCAAAAACGCTGTATTAGATGTATTTTTGATCTTAAAGTGACCGACAGCTGTATACCTGTATTTAAAAAAAATAATTTGCTAACTTTTACTTGCCTATATATATTGGAAACAGCCATTTTTGTTAAAACAAATTATCACTTATTCCCGACTTTGAAAAATACTAGAAATAGGACTACAAGTTTAAGAACCCAATACGAAGACAAGTTATGCATTGGTAAATATAAAACTGCTCTATTGAGGAAAAGTGTTATGTGTATGGCTCCTCGTATCTATAACCATATACCAAAAAATATTAAAGAGCAACCTCTAATAATATTCAAAAAGTACTTGAAAATATTACTTGTAAATAAATGCTATTACTCTGTATCAGATTTCTTAAATGACAAGTCTTTTTAATAACTATGGTCATATATTCAACAATTAAGTACCTCTAGATAAATTAAATAATAAGAATAATTAATAGTATATTGTTTAAGAAAACTGTAATAAGTTAATAATAAAATTAATATGTAAGTATTTAAAGCTAATAAAATTTTGCATGCCATGAGGCAGAATGTATAAGGATCTAAAATATTTGTAACACCTAATGTATTCATTACCTACATTCTATGCAAATAAATAAATCTTATCTTATCTTATCTTATCTTATCTTATACTGTGGTAATAAGGTTATTATTGTCTTAGTATATTTGCATAGTATGTCTTGAATAATAAATAGTATCAACTCTGTTTAATTAGGCGGTGTATTGCCAGGGTTAACAGCTCTTGATTTTTTAAAATTGCCGCCTTTTTTCGTGGACAGCTTTCTTTGGTCAGACTCACCTATAGCCATTTTTTTTCAAATCTATACATATAATAAATCTGTAAAAAAGTCGTTTTTGTACATTGAATATATAATAAAGAAAAATTGCCAGCGTGTTAAAGGATAACCAGCAGAACTCATTTCCACCATTTTTGAAATTATTGTCTGTTTGTCTGTTTATATATGTTTGTCTGTTTGTATGAACACGCATCACGTAAAATGTACGAATTCAATGTAGACAACTTTTATACGGAAATATTGTATGTAACTCGAGGTATTACTTAGTTTTTGTTTCATTGTAATCGGTTCACGCTATCAAAAGATATGACGAATTTTAAAGTGTTCAAGAAGTAAAATATCGCAACACACGCTATTAAGTTACTTGCAACGCCATCTAAGACTAAAACACAGAACTAATGTTACTTTACCTGTTGACAGCGATGCGGATGAGTATTTTGATTTTAATTAATAACCGACTTCAAAAAAAGGAGGAGGTTCTCAATTCGACGGTATGTTTTATTTTTTTGTGTGTTTGTTACGCGATTACTCCGTCATTTATGGACCAATTTTCAAAATTCTTTTTTTGTTTGATAGGGTATACTAACAGATTGGTCCCATTTGTATCAAAACTCATATCTGATGAGGGATCTTCGAGGAATTGAGGGAACTCCTCAAAAAATATAGGCACACATGCATCGATTTCAAAATTTTAGTAACAAATCAAGCATTTTCTTTTAGAAAGTATCATTTGGTGAAGAAAAACTGATGAAAAAGACAGGCAACGGAACTCTTCAACGCATAACAGCAAATTATTCGCGATTGCTATAGTCAGATGTCTATGCTGAGCTTTTGTATTTCCACAACATAACATTACGCCATTCTATTTTAAAAGGGGCCGGCAGAGATGTACAGATTAATGTTTATATAGAACTTATTTAGCAATTTCAATGATTCTTTCAAGTTATGAAAGACTTTCTTTACATACAAAGAAACTAAAAATTACAAAATAAAAACTTTTTTACAAAAAAACAACCGACTTCTTAAAAAAAAGCTAACAGTGAAAAATAACTCCAGTTTCGGAAGTCCGTAGCCAATAATGAACAAAACAAAACCACCAAAGCCACAGTCTTCCGAAACTGGAGTTATTTTTCACCTGATAGTTTTTTTTTAAGAAGTCGGTTGTTTTTTTTGTAAAAAAGTTTTTATTTTACTGTTCTTTTGTTTGTTTATTTTTTAGGTATGTACATAATAGTTATCTCCGATAACTACTAATGTTGACAGTTGAACTCCATATTCGATAGACGGCGTTGTGCATATCGCCCGAGTTTTGTAAAGAGGATTAAACTAAAGTGTGTCGTCAAAGATCTTGATCGTTAAGATTGTCGTTGATCCAAATTGTTTGATTAGTACGAAGCAAAGTAAAAATGCTAATTGTATTAGTTAAGTACTACAAATGCGTAATTTGTTTTGAATAATCGATAATTTAATTTTGATAATGTTTGTCCTGAAGAAAGTTTACTTGTAATACGATTTTATAAAACAATGTTTCACTTTGACCTTTAATATCTCCAGAACCAGTGAATTACCAGGTATATTCTAGAAGAAATAAACTATCCCAGTGATGGGTAGAATATGTAGTTTACGTTAGGGGTATTTTTAACCGGCTAAAAAAAGGAGGAGGTTCTCAATTTGACGGTGTTTTTTTTTGTTTTTGCGTGTTTGTTACGCGATTACCTACTCCGCCATTTATGGACCGATTTTCATAATTCTTTTTCAGGTTGGTCCCAGTTGTATCAAACCTCAGATCTGTTGGTGGGATCCTTGAGGAATTGAGGGAACTTCTCAAATAATATAGGCACACATGTACCGATTTTGACATTTTTGGTAACATATCAAGCATTTTCATTTAGAAAGTATCATTTGATGAAGAAAACTGATGAAGAAGACAGGCGACGGAACTCTTCAACGCATAACAGCAAATTACTCGCAATTGGTACAGTCACATGTCTGTGCATGGTTTATGTATTCCATAAGATAACATTATGCCTGTCTATTTAAAAGGGGCTCGGCAGAGATGTACAGATTAATGTTTAGAAAGAACTTCTTTTGCAATTGTTAACCGATTTCAATGATTCTTTCAAGTTTTGAAAGTCTGTCTTTACATACGAAGAAACTAAAAATTGCAAAATAAAAACTTTTTTACAAAAAAAAACCACAGTCTACTTAAAAAACACTAGCAGGTGAAAAATAACTCCAGTTTCGGAAGTCGGTGGCCATTAATGAACGAAATAAAACCACCAAAGCCACAGACTTCCGAACTAGTTTCGGAAGTCTGTGGCTTTGGTTTAGTAGTTAATTTTCACCTGTTAGTGTTTTTTTAAGAAGTCAGTGGTTTATTTTTGCAAAATTGTATACATCACTGTCAAAATCATAACCCTCCTTTTTACGTCGCCGAAGTCGGATAAAAACCACACATATATCAATAGTAAAAATATTTACAAAACTGTTTAAAAATATTATTATTTAGGTTTTTATATGACGTGGAATTTTATTTAAAATAATTGGAGCCATTCTATATAATTTTACGAAGGAGGGCTGTTTTACTGCGATCAACACAAATAATGTTCGAATCTCTTTTCCTTAACCGTGGGTCAGATGGGGCTCTTACGTCGAAAAGTTGTGGGTTGGTCTTAACAAACACTATACTAATATATTATTGGTCAATATTGGTTTTAATGTTAAATTAGCGGCAACCTCATGGCCTTTGATCCATTCTAAGAGGGACCTTAGTAGAAACTGGAAGAACAGAACGAAGCAATTCAAATACTTAGTACTTTAACTTCATTTCGTAACAATCAATCAATTTGGATCAACGACAACCTCAACAATCAAGACCTTTCCCTAGCCTTTTCCCAATAATTATGATGGGGTCGGCTTTCAGCCTAATTGGATTTTGCTGGATACCAGTGTTTTACGTGAAGCGACTGCCTTTCAGACCCAGTTACTGGGCGACACGATACCCCTTGGTTAGACTGATCAGCCTTTCGGCTTAGACTGCCTGTTACGGCTGTCAAAGTTCTACGAATGACAATCAGGGCCAACGGCTTTACGTACTTTACGAGGCACGGGATGTTAGTGATGTCTAAGATAAACTTTAGAAAGTACCTACATATAAATTGATAAAGTTGCCCGGATTCGAAACCACAACCTCTTACATGAGAGGCGGACACCTTACCACTGGCGATCACGACATTGACAAGTGTCTCAAAGTTGTGTGATCTTTATTCGCAAATTGTTTATTTTCTATAGCGATAAGGTAATACTGGTCTCGACAAAAAAAAAGCTATACCAAATGGTATCTTGAGTGGGGTATATTGACTCTAATCTAAGACTAAGACTTTTTTTGTTTTGGACAACCACGCGAACGAAGTCGCGGGCACAGCTAGTCTAAGATAAAAATTATCTTTGCTAAAGGACCATGCAAAAGATTGTATGGGCGCTGTCCCAACCCACCAACAGACATGGAACTTGTTTCAATATTATTATGAAGTCTCATAAAAACACAAATCACAATTGTTTTATCCGTAAATATATGGGGTACTTAATTTAAAAAAAAATGATTTTACTTAAAAAAGGGTGTTTTTTTTTTTAAATAACCATGTTTTAGATATTTTACAATAAACAATTGATCAACTAAGTACTTTAGGTTTGAATAACATGTATTAAGTATGTAGGTACATTGTAAAAACTTTTTTGCAAAAAAATTAAACCGACTTCAAAAAAACACTAAACGGTGTAAAATAACTCTAAATTAGGAAGTCTGTGGCTTTGGTGGTTTTGTCTTATTCATGATGGGCCACCGACTTCCGAATTTAGAGTTATTTTACACCGTTTAGTGTTTTTTTGAAGTCGGTTTAATTTTTTTGCAAAAAAGTTTTTTATTTTTCCATTTTTAGTGGTTCCCATACAAATATTTGCTATATATATTGTTAATTGTAACAGTACACGTCATGATAATAGGGTTATCCACTTATCCCTAATAAATGAAAATTAACATACCTAACTGTCGAAATCTAGGTATTTTGTACACATCTGCGTACCCCTCAGAGCATACCAGGCGTGATGATACGTCATGATGTTGTATAAACAATAAACATCCAAGCGATTCCAGCAATCACGACAGATTTGCCGTCTATTTTTGAAGAGTTCCGTTTCATATCTCCGAAGATCAGCACCAGATCTTCACCAAATTAAAATGGGACCACCTCGGGAGTATACTCTTTCGAATAAAAAAAGAATTTCGAGAATCGGTCCACAAATGGGGGAGAAATCAGGTAACATACATAAAAAAAAAAAAAAAAAAAAAAAAAAAAAAATACATACACACGAACATAGAACCTCCTCCTTTTTTGAAAGTCGGTTAAAAATAGCAACATTTTGGGTTCGTATTAATCACATTTTTTGTTATTGTCTCAATTATTTGAGATTCTTATTAGATTTTTATAGATTATTTTGTGGACCGGTTTTTTATTCTGCGCATCTCACGGCTGTTCACTGTCAATAGTTTTTTTATAGTTAAATAGTGTTCCTGTACATTTTTTTACAATTAACTGTACCAAAAAGTGTGTATAAAAAATATTTTTTTGCGCGATACCCCCATGACTTACGGCGATGTCGTCATAATAAAAAATGATCATGATGCCAAGATGAATTAATTGAGATACGTTTGAAATCTGTTGGTGGTATGGGACGATTTTTTGCATGGTCCTTTCAACCAATTTTAGAAATAAATACAATCACACATTCAAATGAAATTTTAGTGATTTTATTAGCCCTGTTTTTTTTTTTTTTATTCTTTTGTAAAATCTGTACCAGAAGTTGACATTCATCATGATTCCTTAAAAGTCTTTAAGGCCAAAATTCAACAGTACCGAAGAATGCAACCGAATATTTAAATTTTAATTCCAATACCTACTCAATATTTATATTAATTATAATTAGAACGATTTATATATTCTTGAAATTTTTACATCATTATTTTCTGTTAGGTGTGAATATTTTATTTTGTTTTGTTTCTATTTTAATTTTAATTTTATTTTAATTTTAAATTTGTTGTCTCTCTCTTTTTTTTTATCTCATTAGCTCTCATTATGTATGTACTTGTTATTTTATTTTGTTTTCCTTTTTATCTTTAATTTGATTATTTGTAATTTTTCACTCACATGAATGTTGGTTGACTTGTTATTGGCGACTGTATATGTCTGATACTTTTAACTATTATTCTAATGTAATGCTGTATACAGAAGCTGTTGTTTTACCTCAATAAATAAATAAATAAATAAATAAATCACCATTATAAAAAACACTCAAGGCTATACACCATTCAAAGAAACAAAGTCGTAATTATCAGGTTTGTTTGTATTAAGCGTTTCAATTGAGAATAATATTGAACATGGCTCTTAATTTACATTTATGTTTTTGATGGTTGTTTTTCTTTACAAAAACGCCACTGTGCTGTTCGTATGGCAACTCGATGCAACTGAATAGCGTACTAACCTTAGACTATAATTATACCTCTAGACGTAGCCCAATTTAGTGTGAAGTGTGGAAGTGAGACGCATTAATACAAAGTTCGTAGGAAAATTGAGACAAAGCATCGTATCTTCTGTCCCTTACAGCGTGCCGTATTTTTAACCGACTTCAAAAAAAGGAGGAGGTTCTATGTTCGTGTGTATGTATTTTTTTTTTTTTTTTTTTTTTTATGTATGTTACCTGATTTCTCCGCCATTTGTAGACCGATTCTCGAAATTCTTTTTTTGTTTGAAAGAGTCGACTCTTGAGGTGGTCCGATTTTAATTTGGTGAAGATCTGGTGCTGATCTTCGGAGATATACAACGGAACTCTTCAAAAATAGACGGCAAATCTATCGTGATTGCTGGAATCGCTTGGATGTTTATTGTTTATACAACATAATGACGTATCATCAAGCCTGTATGCTCAGAGGGGTAGGCAGATGTGTTCAATATACCTAGATTTCGACAGTTAGGTATGTTAAGTTTCATTTATTAGGGTTAGGTGGATAACCCTATTTTAATGACATGACATGTATTGTTAACAATTAACAATATAAAATGAATTCATGGCAAATGTTTGTATGGGAACAACTAAAAATGGAAAAATAAAAAACTTTTTTACAAAAATTAAAACCGACTTCAAAAATAACACTAACGGTGTAAAATAACTCTAAATTCGGAAGTCGGTGGCCCATCAAGAATAAGACAAAAGTACCAAAGCCACAGACTTCTTATTTTAGAGTTATTTTACACCGTTTAGTGTTATTTTTGAAGTCGGTTTTAATTTTTGTAAAAAAGTTTTTTTTGCATGGCGATTATGGCGAACTTTTGATTGTTAGCCAAACAAAGTGCTGTCACTGTCACGTATATTATTATGCTCGATTTAATTTAAGTTTTCGGATGGTTTTTGCAATTGTTGTAATAGTTTGAGTATTTTAATGGGAAATGGACTCCATTAGTTAAGTGTTTAATGTATGGTGTATGCTCTAAGATGGGAGGATGCAGTATAATAGGCTGTAAAAGCCGCACAGAAAAGGATATTAACGAAATCACTTTTCATTCGAAAGTTTTCAATACTGTTAGTGTTATAGTATAATTATTGAATTTATATATTTATGCGCTTTTATTGTCATGGGTTTCAGACCAAAATATGGAAGATTTCTTAAAGTAAGCTTAATTTCCACACCACTTAACCTAGGATTCCTAGGAATACTTACTTACTGTGTTGCTACACGTTTCAAACCCCTAACTGTCCCCTAACTGTCAGGCCTAATGTTCAAAAGGTAGGCATAATAATCAAATAAATCTATGGTGGCTAAACACACACAGTGGGCGAACCCTTATTTTCCAGTTTAAGTGAACATGTGTAGGAACGAACAGAGCCCTTTCGACAATCAGTAAGTTATACTCTTGAAGGCAATCGCGTAGGTAAAATAATAAATAAAACGCGATAAAATAATGTTGTTTTCTTTTAAAGAGTTCCTTCTATGTACACACATCAAGCTTCACTTGGTAGTACCTAGTGTATATTATTTGTGAGAATCAAGGTAAGATTGAAAGTAGGTATTTTACGTGAAATGATGTTTTCCCACACATTGATACTTCTACACTCATAACGAATACGTAAATTATAATTTAAATTTTAAATAAAAATTGGAACCCGCAGTTAAGTACAATTTTGGTCGTATTTTGGGACTTTTTTTAAGGAATAGCAACACTGAAGTTTTATATTGCTGTCTCATGAGCGGCCACGCGGTGGCTCGATCTAGAGGTATATTATCTAAGGTACTAACCTAGTCTTGATACTTAGCTGTTTTTTAGACAAATTAATCCAATTATGTATTATTTTTTTAAATCAGTAAGTAATCACTTTCTTTTTCCAGTTCTTCACTTATTTTTTTTTTCTTTAAGTCTTGGCTTGGAGAGAACTTATCTGAGTCATGTTCGGATTCAGAGGTGCTGCTGATATCATCTCCTACATTAATGACTAATCGCTTTATTTCATATAGTTAGTTTTTTTATCCCAGTAATCCTTTTCTATTTTTATTATTGTTGATGATACGAGCTATTCCAATCCTCCTCGATAATAATAAAAATAAGCTTGGAATGCACGTTCAGCTGCTTCCTGTATAGACGTAATATTTCATTTATCTGTAACAATATGAAAAGTAAAACATTTATATCACATACTGTTAATAAGCCGAATATACATAGAAAATACCCCTTTGTTTATCTCCTTCCAGCACGATTCTTCCTATAATATTATCAATTTCCCAGAATTCAATAATAGGTTTAGACTATGGCACGATAATTTCTTTTACATTTCTAATACAAACGCTACAACAAATAATTCTTTACACAAAAAAACACACATAAAGTAAAAATAAGTCAAGTAAAATTGAATTTACTTTCACTTAAAAATCAAGTCACCTAAGTATCAATTAATCTCGGCGCGCTATACCAAAGTAATACAGAAGAAATGTATTCATAACCTATGTGCTCGACATTTATTGTTTCAAACTAGTTATTCCTTATACAAGCAAATTAATATAGCTTTGTATTCATCAATAACCACTTTTGATTTTTTTGCTCAATTACCATTATCTATAACATGGCAACACTGATAGCAACACTGTCGTCACACTCGTGACTGTTTGTTACCATTTATGTATGCGACTGAAAGACTTGTATCTAAGGTCATGAATAAAAATATTAAAAAAAAAAAAACTCGTGACTGTCAAAGTCAGTGAATTCATGAGTTGTCAGAAAGCAAAATGTCATTAACACGTTGCATTGCGGTTGTGTCGGTTCCGGTTTGTTTGTCGATATTGCGACGATCATTTGTGACAGGCTCCGTTAGTTACGCGCAGACCTGTGCGAGCGGAGTCAGCAGTGCTTCTACACAGCCGCTCAGTACCACCAAAATGTACATCGCAGAGGAACGTGGATCGGCTTACGCGCCCGATTACCGGGTGTATTTCAGTAAGTTAAAGCCACACAGTTGAACTGCTTAGTGCCCCGTCCTGTCCGCTCGCCGCTTAGCTTAGCGCATGCATAGACATTACTTCCTTTTACCTGATCTAACAATTATTTCAACTATTGAAAGTGGCTGGACTTTGAACTTTTCTGTCAATAACATGGGCTATATTATTGTTGTCATTACTTTGTCACTTGTAGTGACTTAATGTAGCCTACCCATGACCTTGAACTTCTAACATTCTAAAACATGTATGAGCTAAATTTTGTGTAATTTACCTACAAACTAGAGCAATAATTTCCCTTTATATAAAACTTAATTACTTAGATAATTTAAGTAATTAGGTTTTAAAGGGAATTTCAAAACACGTCAATTAGGTATTGTCGTGTTTTATCTTACATTACATCATGAAATCATTGAAAAGAAGATTTAGGACTGCTTTATTAAAAAGTATTATTGTTTTTTTTTTCATTATAATTTTATCATATGAAATTATATTGTGAAATTTGTTTAATTTAGTTTTCATTGTTCTTCAACTTGCATTCAGAGCATAAAATGACATTATCTGATAAGGTCAAGATAATGTTAACCATATCATTTACATTTAATGCTTTGATAACAATCAGCATAATTATTCTAAAAGGTCATTGTGTAGTTAGTTATATGGATTGATAAGACAAGAATCTTGGTGGGCAGTTTGTTAAGCTAAGCACTTAGCTGCCATCAATCCCGCGTCCAAGTTGTAGTCGATGTAGTAGAGATTACATTAACTCTCTCATCATCTCTTACACTGACATGTTCTCAAGGCATATAGGCTGAATATACCTAATATCTGTGGCCCTAGTGAAAAGGGGTATAAGTCCAATTTTGTCGAAAATGAGTTAAGTGTACCAAAGTGATCAGAAAAAAATGCTCTATCGTCTGGTGAAGACAGATCTAAGATATCTCTAAAAATAAGAAAGTTACTTTGTGTAAAAGGGTCCAACTGACACCAAAAAAATCTGTAAAAGTCGGTTTTCTGATCACTTTGGTACACTTAACTCATTTTCGACAAAATTGGACTTATACCCCTTTTCACTAGGGCCACAGATATAATATAAGCTGAACTCTCATTGTATAGGATTCCAGTACAATGCTAGGTCAGCGTAAACTGGAAATGTATTATAATAGACGTTTAGCCCTGTCTACATTGATCACCATGTGCCTATATTGTTTACATTACACCTGTGTATAGGCCCTGCATACTTCAAAATACATATGTGTTTTTTAATTTGCAGTGCTTTAGCTGCACCTGCTATTGAATTGGCCAGCAATGTCTCCTATAACACAGGTTGGCTAGCAAGAAATTTTGGGTATGCTCTGGAAACCAGTGACAATAGATCACCGGCCTACAGGTAGCTCAGGCATGCCTTTCAGTTATGATTAAATTAGTTTTGATGGCGTCTTATTTTCACACTAAAATTATGATCTAAGTATTTAGTACTTACCTTGTGCCCATTCTACACTAAAATCATGAACTAAATGATTTTAGTATTGAATTAAGGTAAGTATTGACTAAACAGCTCATATTTTTTTTAACAAAAATTTTTAATTCACTTCTCAACAAATTGTTTTTTTGTAAATTTAAATTAATGATTCCCATTTTGCCTCGCTTCATGATTTATTTTTGCGACAAAATGTATCCTGTATTCCAAGGTCCAATATAACTGTTACATACCAAAATTCATCATAATTTAATTCAGTGGTTTAGGTGTGAAAAGCTAACAGGCTGAGTGCATTTATAAAATTAATTGTTTTATGTAACAACATTCTAGAGGAGCTTGTGGCTAAATTATAACAGCCGCATGGGTCGATCGAAGGTTAAGCTACGCTTGACGAGGTCGGTCCGTGGATGGGTGACCATTTATTACATACCAAGACTCCTCCGTGCCTCGGAAAGCACGTTAAGCCGTTGGTCCCGGCTGTCATTTGTAGATCTTTGACAGTCGTTACTTGTAGTCAGAAGCCCGAAAGTCTGACAACCAGTTTAACCAAGGGGTATCATGTTACCCAGTTACTGGGTTGTGGAGGTCAGACAGGCAGTCGCTCCATGTAAAACACTGGTATTCAGCTGCATCCGGTTAAACTGGAAGCCGACCCCAACATAGTTGGGAAAAGGCTAGGCAGATGATGATGTAACAACATTCTCTCTGATCAGATAGGAAGTGTCGCCGTAACGCAAGGTTACGAGGGTCGTTTAGTTTCTGACGCGATTGCTTATCGCCTTCGAATCACGTGTTGGTTGTGTCTGAGACAGCTTGGTAAAGGCAGGTGGCATCTTAAGACCGAGGACCGTTCGGGAGGATCTATTGTGGTGCGTTGCGCGTCGACTGGTTTTTCGCAAAGTTGTTCGCGGACGAATCAACTCGATTTCTAATACAAGATAACCAGCTAAGTACCGACGCCAGCACATCATACTAGGTAGATGCCCCTAACGGTCAAGTGGTAGATCCCCCAAACGGTCAAATTTATAGAACATAAACCTAATCTTGTTTGCAATAAACTTTGCACATAGGGGTAACTTGATTTGCTGGCCTCTTTGTATGTCGGTGAAAATTTGTATGAACTTCATAATATTTTTCAAAGAAACTAAGAAGAAACTATAAATAAAAATAAAGTTGTTGCTCTAGTTATAACTGCAAATTCAATTTAGATACAAGAAACGTGACGCGGCTTTGAGCCAAGTGCAGACTATGAAGCCCCATTGTATGAGTATGCCCCTCTCGTGTCGAGTACACGCCTACACGGGTTACATGTAAGAATCTGTTGCAGAGGATGAGAGCGGACCGATCTCGCCGCTGCACGACATCCCGCTGTGGGCAGACAAGGCGCGGCGGCTGGTCAACATGGTGGTGGAGGTGCCGCGTTGGAGCAACGCCAAGATGGAGATCAGCCTCGGCGAGCCGCTCAACCCCATCAAGCAGGACGTTAAGAAAGGCGCACTGCGCTTCGTGTGCAACGTGTTCCCGCACCATGGCTACATCTGGAACTACGGCGCGCTGCCGCAGACGTGGGAGAACCCGCACCACGTGGACCCCGGCACTCAGGCGCGCGGCGACAACGACCCCATCGACGTCATCGAGATCGGGGAGCGCGTCGCGGCGCGAGGCGACGTGTACGCCGTCAAGATCCTCGGCACGCTGGCGCTCATCGACGAGGGCGAGACGGACTGGAAGCTGCTGGCCATCGACGCGCGCGACCCCGCCGCCGACAAGCTGAACGACGTGGCGGACGTGGAGACGCACTTCCCGGGCCTGCTGCGCGCCACCGTAGAGTGGTTCCGCCTCTACAAGGTTCCCGACGGCAAGCCCGTCAACCGCTTCGCTTTCGACGGCGAGTGCAAGAATGCGGAATTCGCCTACAAGGTCATCGACGAGGTAAGTCACTCTCACTCCTCCCAGCGTTCGAAACGCCCGCTCTCCGTGGCGAGTCGTGTGTGACAGTAATATGTTTCCAGGTGCACGAGTTCTGGCGCGCGCTGGTGGCGGGCGAGGTGGCGGACGCGACGGACATCAACAAGTAAGGCGTTAGGTCGAGCGAGTGGGCTGTGTCGAGCGGCGTGCAGTAAGCTGGGTGTGTCCGCAGGATGAACGTGAGCGTGGAGGGCGCCGCGGCGCGCGTGGAGCGCGCGGAGGCGGCCGCCGTGCTGAGCAAGGCGGCGCCGCGCGGCCTGCCGCTGCCGATCCCGTCCGCCGGTGAGTCTCGCCCGCCCGCGTGCGCCCGCGCTGCGCAGTCTCATGAGCTGTTGTTGTGTGTTCGCAGTGGACAAGTGGCACTTCGTCTCCAGCCTGTGAGTCGCCGCGCCTGGTTGTGATCTGGTTCGTGTCGGGCAGCACTCGTGCGTTGTATGATATTGTATACTTGTGGTCTACCTCGCGGACTCGTCAGCTCGAGTCTCCTGGACGCCGCCTCAATTGCGTTGTCCATATCCATAAGTATTTAATTATCTATTCTAACTTACTGTAATGTATATTTATAATGTTCGATTAAATTTAGTTTTCAGTAAAACGTTCGTTATTTTAAATAGTGCAGGGGTATTATTATGGAACCATTCGTAGGTACCTATTATAATTGAAACCAAGAACTGTCATAGATACAGGATTAAGTAATCTTTTGGAAAACACAGATGTTATTAATTACGAAGGAACCACGTGAGCGATTTGATTAGCATTTTCACTAAATGACACCTAAATAATAATAATAATAATAATAATAATATTTATTCAAAAGTAAAATTGGTAAAATAAAATACAAAAGTCTTAAAAATAATTAACAAAGGTATTTAAATGTTAGATGCCTGTACTAGGTTAGATAAACCTGTATCACAAGCGACAGGAGCTCATTAACGTTGGTAATTGTAGTACAAAGAATTATTAACAATATTTAAAATAAAAGATGATAACAATAGATGATATTATTCATAACTTAAAAACTATTTTAAAAACTAATGCAACATGTTTGTTTATTTTTACCTTGCTCTACTTAAGACAGCTGTGTTTTCGCGCGTCAGCAGAAATAAAAATAAATAAAAGTCAAACGTCGTATAAACGGGTATAGATAGGTAGTAATTGAACGTTATTTTTGCAGCTAGTGACTAAATACTTGGAAATCAACAAAATCGGGGCTTGTAGGCCAGCGAAGTGCAATGTTCATGTTGAGTCAGCAACTGGCGTTAAACACGGAAGTCTGGGCTTGAGCGTGACGTCCTACACGCCCTCATAGTCAATGGAGTTTATATATCTATATTCTGCCATTTTCCTAGCAGGGCACTCAGAGTCTCCCGTTTTATGATTGTTGGGCTTTTTAAAAAATATTATCTATATAATGTAGTTTTATTTTTGTCTGTCTGTTTGGGTTATTCTACAAAACGGCTCAAGAGGTTTGATGAGAAATTCACAGCTGATGGTGGTAGTAGTTAGCATCTTGCAAATACCGTTTTTTTTTCTTAAATCGGGTTTTCTAGATTCTCGTCCGATTAAAATCCGCCTAATCCGGATTTTTTCAACTTTTGAGAGTTTTAAGTTCACTAGCTTCTGCCCGCGACTTCGTTCGCGTGAAGTTTAGATATCGCATCGCATCGCGTGCTTGTGCTATACTATATACCTTTTTCCGACTTGCTAAACTTAAATTGTGATAGCTCGGCTAATATGCATGGTATAAATGTAATTTATGCTATAAGCAATAAGTTGATCTAAAAATGTCACGGGAACAGAATATTAATGGAAAAGTACTCGGTAAAAGTACGGTCTTTAAATACGAATATGTACCTATGTGGATTTATGTAATAATATTATGTAGACTGGGTATGTATATTGATAATAATTAGGTAGTAGTCTTTTTTCCCTCTCACGCACTGCCCGCGTCGAGTACCTATTATATTTTGTTGAGTTATTTTAAAACTATGATATTTCTCAAGATATTAATTGAAATCAAGTTATATCATTGGCAATTTTGTTTAAAATGAAATACTTATGATGATTAACGATTAATGATTTATACTTACCTTGTTAATAAAAACTTCCTCGCAAATACCTAATGCATTATTTTAAAACAAATTTGATTTCCATAAAAAGGGTTAAAGTGAGTTAACCTTAAGGGATAAACATATACCTATTTTGCTGTCGAGGAATTTTTTTTAGAACTTTTAAAGAGGAATAATTTCGTAATACCTAGGCAGGTACTTACTTGTTTTTTGCGTAATTTAAACCGTTTACCCAGCGCACACAACGGAAGCTTTCCCGCTTGCAACATTTCTTATTGCTCCGGTCCTATTGGTCATAATAGCGTGATGTTATATAGCCTTCCTCGATAAACGGACTAGGTATCCAACGCAAAAATAATTTTTCAATTCGAGCCGGTAGTTCCTGAGATTAGCGCGTTCAAACAAACAAACAAACTACTGCTTTTTAATATTAGTATAGATAAAGATTTGATAAAACTGCAATAAAGTAGCATAAATTATTTAAAATCAATTCACAGCACGACAGAATACCATCAACTGAAATAAACAATAAAACCTTGGGTATCAGTCATTTTTCCCGTTATAAATTTACGTACCTAATCATATTAATTCATAATAACATAACATAAACTGTACCTGTACTACTGTAAGTATACCTTAAACTTTAGATAATTAAGGTAACATAACAAGAACTTATGAATATTGCCTTAAGTTTAAGTGTAATTAAGGTCGGTATCCTCCTGTTTGTCATGTTATTCTCTGATAATAAGTATGTACGTACCTACCTCCCTATTATTTATTATTCAATCATTTTTGTTATCTACGCCTAAAATATGAACTGCTTAGTTTTACCCTTCGCATGGCAAGTATTAGGAATGCAATGCATTTATGTGGGTAGTGCAGACTACAGTGCACAGGCACAAAACTACACAGCCAGCCATGACGGAGCACGCTCCCAATTGTACTCGTAGCAATAATAAACAAACGGAACAATCATTTTATTAACTAAACATGTATCTTTAATAGGTAGTAAAGAGATGAATATTTTTTGTCTTAAATAAAACTGCTCACATGAAGCAATGTTTTTATCGCATGTAGAAGGTTCTTTACATAGTAGGTGCTATACCATTCGGCTTTACACGGAAAAACTGGGTTCACTTCCCGAGTCGTTTAGCTAGCTACCGAGCACTCGTCGGCAACATGGCGCGGCGGGCGGCGGGCGCGTATCGATCCGCCGCCGCGCGCCGTCGTGGCGCCTCCAGAGGCTCAGCCGCTTAGTAGTCGCTCTGGTCGCTCACTCTGAAAATTTGATGAGCCCGTTGCGTTACACGTATTGTGCGACCAAATCTCGCGTTAAACTTTGTTTGACCTCAGTTAATAAACAACCAACGAAATACCAATTTACTTAATAGCATGCCGAATCTAGTTATACTGAATGACTAACGTAACGGTTACGTAACACAATTTACACTCCTTTAGTGTACTCATTCCTCATTCACTGCAGATATAGCGGTACCTACGCTATATCTGCAGTGAATGAGGAATGAGTACACTGTAGTACAGTCAAATTAGCAAAAAGATTGGACGTAATTCGTGTAGTTGTAATTTTTTGTGGAATCATTAGAAGACATGAAAATAAGTTTTCGCTGAGTTTGCACCATTCCTATTATTTACGGAACATCGTTTAATATTAGGTAAAAACTTGAAAGTCCCAAAATTTTGAAATTTCATTAGTAACTAATTGTGCTAAGTATGCAAATATGTAGATACCCCTTTGGTGTATAATTACTGGTCACGAAAAAAGTGTGAGGTGTATGAAACATTAATAAATTAATATTTTTGATTTGCGGCTTAAGGGAAATTTTGTCTGTTGGTGCAAACTCATAATAAGCTTTTTATAGCATCATAAACACCCAGTTAAATTTGCACCCTTTTGCACCCCTTGGAAACCAGCATTTTACAATATTTGTAAATTGTACTTCGGGGCAAATTATTGTAGTCGTGGTTTTTTTTATACATGATGTATTCTAAATATACTATATTTGCACCTAATAAAAATAAGAAATATATGACTGGAAGTTTATGTAAAATTAACGTGGATATATATCGCGCCTCGTGGCGTTCGAAGGGCGCGCGCGGGGTCGAAGCGGGACGCGGGGCGAGCGCTACCGGCGGGGCGAGAACAAAAGCGTTCATGCCATGATTATAGAAGATGCGTGTAGATCTTTGTTGTGGCAAGAAGAGATACGCGCGTTACACAAATTTACTTTTTGCAAAATGAAAAAAATAAATTAAATATAAATATCGTATTATATTTACTTACGCAAAGTGACAGTGTATTGTTAGAAATACACATTACAGTAATAACAAATTTATCTGTACATAATTATAATAAAACAGTAACGCAAGAAAAACTGTACATTGAGAATTTTCTAAAAAAATAAGTGGGATTTGTTAGAAAAACGTAACTAATTACAAAAAATACTTTTTAGAATGTTTGTCTGTTTGTCTGTGTGTATGGTAACGCTTCACGCGAAAACTATTGGATAGAATGAATTGAAATTCTATGATCAAAAATGTTCTATGTAAACCAAGGTAGGCTTTAGGCTACATATTGATTTTAAAAGGTTTTTTTCGTAATTGAATGCACAAATGACATGTTATTTAGTTAATAAAATAATAACACTGGGAACATAAAAATCACGCTATTTTTATTAAGGAGCGGGGCATTAATATTATAAATTGCAGGGGAACAGCTATTCAACAATATGTCAACGGGGAATTTAGCGGAGAGGTCAAGCGACCGTTTACCACACTAAATGGTGCGAGTTCAAACCCTATAAACCCTATAATACTGTTTTAGAAAAATCGTATTTTTTTTTGTTAGTTTATGTGTTAATTACGATACTGTTATAAAATCTGAGAACTATACATGTCTTATCTAATTGTATGGAGAGTTTCACACCAATATTACTAAACTGATTGATTGGTGGTACAACAAGCTACACTATCATGAAATCAAGTCAGTCTAAGTTTTTACTTACCAAGCACATTAAAATTTGTTGTAATTGGTAATTGATTTAAGTTTATAATTCGTAGTTTTGTTCTTTGCTGCGGTTAACATATTTTTTGAAATTCTAAAATAATGTAGTTACTTTGTCTGTTAAATTAACGACAATTTAGTTTTATTCTTAATTTAATTTGGGTAAATAATATGTAGTTTCCGTTTTCTAACTAGGTGGCTGCATTGGCCGCGAGTTAGATCGCGCTATGGTTTCGTTCCCAAAAAGTGATGTTATAGGTGCCGATGTGACGCTCTCATCCTATATAAACGGGGGTGTTTAATTTTCCTGCGAATAATTATTATTTTTGGTTGGAGTGTAGCCATGTAAGGGGCACTATGGAGCAAGGACTTAAAAAATTTAGCCAAAAAAGTGTTATTTTTGCAAATCGTTTATTTTCTCGATTCTATCGTATAAAACACCTAAATTTAAGGCTAAAAGTATCTTGGTGTTTATTGTCTCCGACTAACCGTTTGTCGTAAAAACGATGTGGAAGGGATCCATTAGGTTAGGTTGGGTTAGAACTGTGACCGCGTCACTGTACCGGTGGCGCGAGGAAATGCAGGCGCGCGGCGAGCGACCGATGCAGCGACACATGGAGTTGCGCCGGTCGCAGCTGTGCGAGTTCCTGGTGGCGGCATGGCGGGACAGGCTTTCGAGCCCTACCGCCGGCCTCGTCACTATCGAGTGAGCGTAATGCGCTATGTTTGTCCGCAGAAACTAGCACGCAGCGACAATTGCGACTAAAATTTAAACGAGTCCGCACTCTTCTCTATCTCAGGAAAGTGTGAAACAACAAGAAATGCGTTTAGCTATCGACCGGGATCGTCATTCTTTGTCTCGAGCATCCGAAACGTTTACAGAGAGGGATCAGAGGTTGAATATTCAGAATATTTGCTCTGAGACTGCTCGGTCCCTCGAGAACAATCAGGAGCGCGATACATTTTGAAAATCATACATTTTTCGTAAATCATTTTTTAAGGGGGTAAATGGGGAGCGCAATGTTAGTGTGAAAGTTCTCTGATTTTCAAAATTATTTCGATAAAATGAAGTATTAGGGTTTTAAACTTTTGTGAATTCAATCCCTTAGGGGGCAAAAAAAAATAAGAGGTATTTTAGTATATATACATATAACCTAACCTTACCATCCTCATGGATGTCCCCCGCCCCAGGGAGGGCGGAGGGGTCTGTCAGACTCCTACTGACTAGAAACCATCCCGTGTTCCTTCTCACATCTGCGCCGGGGGTCACGGGAACAGAAGATATTTCCGCGACCCCCGACTGGGGCCGGCCCCGCGGGCCTCGCCAAGTCAGCGACTGGAGTGAGGTGTTAGACTCCCCTCGCGACGTCTAAGATGGGCGCGCGTGAACACGACGCGCCGCCACCTCGGGTCCATGTACGTGGGGGGCTGGAAGAGGGCGCGGTCCGCCCTCCGCCTGCGCCCAGTGCGCCTGCTGCGGGCAGGGTAAGTGGAGGTAATCTCCCTCTCCCTTTCCCAGCCATCTTTTGCGAGATAACTGTTACGCAGAAGGACACCACCGCGTCCCAGGACTCGACGCTGCCGATTATCCTCTCGACCATGGCCGGAAGCGACAAGTCACTGCCTACTCCAAAGACGAGGGCACGGCGCACCTGTCCCATAGCTAACCTAACTACCTTACTGCAATGCATTGATTTTGAAAGATACAAAATACATAATTTTAAACTGAACTACTGCGCTGAGTGTCTCTATGTTGCTCCTAACACAAGCATTATTTTCTTAAAAGGAGGCTCCAAACACTAAACCTAAACAATGTAAACTGAAGCATTAATAAACTTATTATTATTATTATTATACAATACTAGAGAAGGTAGTAAGTATTATTTGAAGTAGTAGTAGTAGGAGGTAATAATTTAACTCGATTGGTATCATCCATACATAAATATTACTTTGACTGGTTGATCGAATGGATCCGCACTTGCGTCGCGGTCGTCTGTCTGTCTGTTCGCGATGAACTCAAATATGACTACGCCAATGCAGTTTTTACCTGTAGATAGTGTTTTTCTCAAGGAAATTATTAGTACTTATATAATTTCTCAAGTTTTTGTATGCATTGACAAAAATATAATTGTATGTGTTGGAGGTTAAAAATAAACCTTCCAAAATCTTTTAAAATAAATCCATGCGGGCGAAGCCGCAGGCATCAGCTAGTTAAATAATAAATGAGTATGTTTGGAATAAAAATGGGTTACGTCATACGTGACTAACAATATTCTATGGAAGTGACAAGCGCATGTTGCTTGACACTTCCATGGCGTAATAGCTCTTTGGCAATTACTGTAATACAAGAAAATTATAATGTTCCCTTAAGAAATGCCAATTTTTTATAGGGTGCAAATATAAAGGAAACCAAGTTAATATGACTGTATTAATTTCAAAACAACCAAAATTTCCCCCGAAGTACAGCGGCAGAAAATCGTAAAAAGCTAATTTCCACATGCCACACTAGGGTGCAAAATCAATAATGTATTTAGGTCAAAATGTATAACCCTTTCCTCAATTTACACAACTACACAGTTTTCCCCAAAGCTGCAATGACCAAAAAAGAAAAAAAAAATGTTTTTATTTTTTTTCTCACGCTGCGTTAGTCAGAATAAAATAAATAAAATGTAATAATGTAGATTAAGGTGTAATACAGCATACAAAAAATTACGCAGAGTACACCTGTATTATCTAGTTAGTTACGGCCAATAAACAATTTTCACCCCCTTCCGTAGGGGTAGTAAATGTTTTTTTGTTTTCATACTCGATTTTCCACTCATACAAAACCATCAGAACCGTTTTTGTCTCTCCAGAGAATTTATTCCAATCTTTATCAAAAAATGACCTAATTTGACTGTACTAACTGGTAGACGCGCATCATCTGTCTGACATTATCGCTGAAATGAAACTTTTAGCGCAACCGTGACGGGCATGCCATTTTTAACCCCCGACGCAAAAAGGGGTCCGTAATTTAACTTCGAGAATCATTTGTTCGATTAATGAAAAGTCGACTGAACGATTGTTCGAATGGAATTTATTGCGAAACAACCTTTTATCGCCAAACGCTACTTCGACTGAACGGTTCATCGAATATTTTTTAATCGACGGACTGCTCCTTCAAATGAGTTTTAGTTATTGGAACGAAGTTCCTAATCGCGCGGTGCGAAAGGGGGCTAGATGGAAAAAAAGGAGTCTAAATGTTGTAACGACACTTTTTGCTATAGTTGTGGGCCGTGCGCGTGTTTCTCTGTTGTGTGTGTGTGTGTTTGTGTGTCAGTTGTTGGGAGAGGGAGAGGGAGAGGGGAGGGCGGGAGGGAGGTAGGGGGGAGAGGAGAGAGGAGGAAGGGAGGGGCGAGAGGGGGGTATGAGGGATGGGGAGTGAGTGAGGGGAGGGGTGAGGGATGTGGAGGGGTAGCTGGAGGGAGAGAAGGAACGGAGGGAGGAGGTGGAGGAGGGGAGGGGAAGGGGTGTGAGGGTAGGGGTAGGGGAGGGAAGAAATGGGGAGGGGGAGATGGAAGGAGAGGGGAGGGAAGGATGGAATGTGGAGGGGGGGTTTGGGGGGGGGAGGGGGAGACAAATAGAGGATTAAGACCGGGAGGTGTAACTTCTATGACATAAATTTTTGTTTCTCTGTCTGTCTCTCTCTCTCATAGAAAGCAAGGCAGCTATTTTCGTTACGTCTTTCTATTTCGCATTGAACAGTGTGGTGTCGCAACGATTATTTTTGTTGACTGTATACAGGTTTTTTGTACAGGCGCCAGCACGTCAAGTTATCCCAATGTGTCAAATTTTCCCAATTGAACATGAACCTTATTCTGTTTGACATAAAGTTGAAAAACGATCAAAGAAATTTGACACATTGGGGTAACTTGATGTGCTGGCGTCTGTACATAACAAATAATATAACTAACTAAATAACTTCGTTCCATCCGGGTGTCCCATGACACCTCTCAAGTTTTTATATAGTTTAATAGCGGAAAAAAGAGTTACAAAAAAAACGCTTTTTCGTCACATATTAAATTAATTCATACATAATCGAGGAAATCATACAATTTTAAGATATATCTTACGTCCTTCCCATAGATTTAGAAACATGTTTGGTGAAAAGGAAGATAATAAAGCACAAACGAAGGGAAAAAATTAAATTAAAAATTTAATAACCCCCATCGCAAAAAAGTAAAACATTTAAAAAGTTAAAAATAACACTTTAGCCATGAAATTTTACTTCACGTCGGGGTACCGCTTAAGTAAGGAATGTTCCTTCCTAACTTGTAGGTAAGTACTTATTTTAACGGTACCCCGACGTTACGTAAAATTTCATGGCTAAAGTGTTATTTTTAACTTTTTAAATGTTTTACTTTTTTGCGATGGGGGTTTTTTAAATTTTTAATTTAATTTTTATTTTAAATTTTTTAAACGCATGAATTTTGTTTTATAGAGTTTACAGTTATGAGAATTTTTCAGTGCATTGTATGTAGAGTCAAATGCTGGTTAAAACGAATCCAAACACGATATATCTGCTATTATTTTGTCAAGGGTCTACCTACTGGTGTGCTGGATAGCCTGATTGCAGCATCAGCTCATCCTGTAGCCATCAGTGCATTGTGTTTAGAATCAAATGCTGGTTGAAATGAATCCAAACACGACGTATCTGCTATTATTTTATCAAGAGTCTACCTACTGGTGTGCTGGATAGCCTGGCTGCGGCATCAGCTCATCCTGTTGCCATCAGGGCATTGTGTGCAGAATCAAATACTGGTTGAAATGAATCCAAACACGACATATCTGCTATTATTTTGTCAAGAGTCTACCTACTGGTGTGCTGGATAGCCTGGCTGCAGCATCAGCTCATCCTGTTGCCATCAGGGCATTGTGTGCAGAATCAAATGCTGGTTGAAATGAATCCAAACACGACATATCTGCTATTATTTTGTTAAGAGTCTACCTACTGGTGTGCTGGATAGCCTGGTTGCAGCATCAGCTCATCCAGTTGCCATCAGTGCATTGTGTGCAGAATCAAATGCAGAAAATTTAAAAAACCCCCACCGCAAAAAAGTAAAACATTTAAAAAGTTAAAAATAACACTTTAGCCATGAAATTTTACTTCACGTCGGGGTACCGCTTAAGTAAGGAATGTTCCTAGTACTTGTAGGTATGTAGGTACTTATTTTAACGGTACCCCGACGTTACGTAAAATTTCATGGCTAAAGTGTTATTTTTAACTTTTTAAATGTTTTACTTTTTTGCGGTGGGGGTTTTTTAAATTTTTAATTTAATTTTTATTTTAAAATTTTTAAACGCATTAGTTTGGTTTTATAGAGTTTACAGTTATGAGAATTTTTCAATGCATTGTATGCTGGTTAAAACGAATCAAAACACGACATATCTGCTATTATTTTGACAAGAGTCTACCTTCTGGTGTGCTGGATAGCCTGGCTGCAGCATCAGCTCATCCTGTTGCCATCAGGGCATTGTGTGCAGAATCAAATGCTGGTTGAAATGAATCCAAACACGACATATCTGCTATTATTTTGTCAAGAGTCTACCTACTGGTGTGCTCGATAGCCTGGCTGCAGCATCAGCTCACCCAGTTGCCACCAGGGCATTGTGTGGAGAATCAAATGCAGGTTAAAATGAATCCAAACACGACATACCTGCTGTTATTTTCCCAAGAGTGTATTAGTCTGCTAGATATCCTGGCTGCATCAGACCAAATACACCATAATGTTGCTTATTAATATTACACACAGGGGTGTTTGAAATTTTAAGACACACATATGTTTGTAAGTAAAGTTAATACCCATAGACGTCTAAAATAGCAACGGTAGTTAACACAAAAGAGCTGATAACCTTGAAACGGCTGAACCGATTTTGATGAATTATGTCTAAGAACCATCGCAAGAAACTCTGCTTTCAAATAAAAAAAACCGCATCTAAATCGGTTCACTCGTTTGGGCGCGACGGTGCCACAGACAGACAGACAGACAGACACACACACATAGCGGTGAAACTTATAACACCCCTCTTTTTGCGTCGGGGGTTAATTAAAATGAATCCAAACACGACATATCTGCTGTTATTTTTCCAAGAGTGTATTAGTGTTCTAGATATCCTGGCTGCATCAGACCAAATACACCATAATGTTGCTTATTAATATTACACACATGGGTGTTTGAATTTTAAGACACACATACGTTTGTAAGTAAAGTTAATACCCATAGACGTCTAAAATAGCAACAGTAGCTAACACAAAAGAGCTGATAGCCTTGAAACGGCTGAACCGATTTTGATGAATTATGTCTAAGAACCATCGCAAGAAACCCTGCTTTCAAATAAAAAAAACCGCATCTAAATCGGTTCACCCGTTTGGGCTCTACGGTGCCACAGACAGACAGACAGACACACACACATAGCGGTGAAACTTATAACACCCCTCTTTTTGCGTCGGGGGTTAAAAAGGTTTATTATAAAAAAAAACAAACGTTTTTTAATTTGTTTTTCCGTTAAACTATATAGTAACTAAAACTCATTCGAAGGAGCAGTCTGTCGATTAAAAAATATTCTATGAATCGTTTAGTCGAAGTAGCGTTTGGCGATAAAAGGTTGTTTCGCAATAAATTCCATTCGAACAATCGTTCAGTCGACTTTTCATTAATCGAACAAATGATTCTCGAAGTTAAATTACGGACCCCGCAAAAAGAGGGGTGTTATAAGTTTCACCGCTATGTGTGTGTGTCTGTCTGTCTGTCTGTGGCACCGTAGCACCCAAACGGGTCAACCGATTTAGATGCGGTTTTTTTTATTTGAAAGCAGGGTTTCTTGCGATGGTTCTTAGACATAATTCATCAAAATCGGTTCAGCCGTTTCAAGGTTATCAGCTCTTTTGTGTTAGCTACCGTTGCTATTTTAGACGTCTATGGGTATTAACTTTACTTAAAAACTTATGTGTGTCTTAAAATTTAAAACACCCATGTGTGTAATATTAATAAGCAACATTATGGTGTATTTGGTCTGATGCAGCCTGGATATCTAGCAGACTAATACACTCTTGGGAAAATAACAGCAGATATGTCGTGTTTGGATTCATTTTAACCAGCATTTGATTCTGCACACAATGCCCCGATGGGAACAGGATGAGCTGATGCTGCAGCCAGGCTATCCAGCACACCAGTAGGTAGACTCTTGTAAATTAATAGCAGATATGTCGTGTTCGGATTCATTTTAACCAGCATTTGATTCTGCACACAATGCCCCGATGGGAACAGGATGAGCTGATGCTGCAGCCAGGCTATCCAGCACACCAGTAGGTAGACTCTTGTAAATTAATAGCAGATATGTCGTGTTCGGATTCATTTTAACCAGCATTTGATTCTGCACACAATGCCCCGATGGCAACAGGATGAGGTGATGCTGCAGTCAGGCTATCCAGCGCACCAATAGCTAGACTCTTGACAAAATAATAGCAGATATGTCGTGTTTGGATTTATTTTTACCTGCATTTGATTCTGCACACAATGCCCTGATGGCAACAGGATGAGCTGATGCTGCAGCCAGGCTATCCAGCACACCAGTAGGTAGATTCTTGACAAAATGATAGCAGATATGTCGTGTTTGGATTCGTTTCAACCAGCATTTGACTCTACATACAATGCACTGAAAAATTCTCATAACTGTATACTCTATAAAACAAAATTAATGCGTTTAAAAATTATAAAATTAAAATTAAATTTAAAAAACCCCCACCGCAAAAAAGTAAAACATTTAAAAAGTTAAAAATAACACTTTAGCCATGAAATTGTACGTAACGTCGGGGTACCGTTAAAATATGTACCTACATACCTACTAGGAACATTCCTTACTTAAGCGGTACCCCGAAGTGAAGTAAAATTTTATGGCTAAAGTGTTATTTTTAACTTTTTAAATGTTTTACTTTTTTGCGGTGGGGGTTTTTAATTTTTTTAATTTAAATTTTAGACGTCTATGGGTATTAAATTTACTTAAAAACATATGTGTGTCTTAAAATTTCAAACACCGATGTGTGTAATATTAATAGTTAACATTATGATGTATTTGGACTGATGCAGCCAGGATATCTAGCAGACTAATAGACTCTTGGGAAAATAACAGCAGATATGTCGTGTTTGGATTCATTTTAACCAGCATTTGATTGTGCACACAATGCACTGATGGCAGCAGGATGAGCTTATGCTGCAGCCAGGCTATCCAGCACACCAGTAGGTAGACTCTTGACAAAATAATAGCAGATATGTCGTGTTTGGATTCGTTTTAACCAGCATTTGACTCTACATACAATGATCTGAAAAAATCTCATAACTGTAAACTCTATAAAACTAAATTAATGCGTTTAAAAAATTTAAAATAAAAATTAAATTAAAAATTTATTAAACCCCCATCGCAAAAAAGTAAAACATTTAAAAAGTTAAAAATAACACTTTAGCCATGAAATTTTGCGTAACGTCGGGGTACCGTTAAAATAAGTAAGTACCTACATACCTCAGACCAATTATTGGTCTGAGCTACATACCTACAAGTACTAGGAAAATTCCTTACTTAAGCGGTACCCCGTCGTGAAGTAAAATTTCATGGCTTAAGTGTTATTTTTAACTTTTTAAATGTTTTATTTTTTGCGATGGGGGTTTTTTAATTAAATTGTTACATTTACGTAATTGACAACATTTCAAAATTGACATGACCCTAAAACAAAAATACCGTTTCTTCATTTTTGTATGCTGAGTTCAAATATATATTTTTTTAATTTTTTTATGGCTTAATTTCTGAGAAAAAAAATAAAAACCAAAAACCATGCGATGACGTCACTTATACGGTGGAATGAGGTGTTTACCTTTGCGAAAGCAAGCTAATTTTTAAGATGAAAACTATAATGTTAAACAAGACATTTCTGTCAAAAATTACGTATCTAATGTCAAACATTACATATCTAATGTCAAACAAGACATATCTAATGTCAATGTGTGACATTGACAACTGCTAAATGACAGTGACATCTCAAGAAACTGATTTTTTTTGACGTATCACAGTAAAGCAAAGGAATTATCGCCATTCCACCGTATGAATGACGTCATTTGGCGCTTACGTCTTTTTAGAATGCACCGAATTTCAAAGTTAAAATTATGAATGAAAAGTACATAATTTCGAAAAACCAAAAAATATGGGTCCTCTAGTTTTGGATTTACTTTTAGATAACATAATAAAACATGGAGGTTAAAATTTTGAAATGTTGTCAATTGAAACAAATAAACTTCAGTAAAATTACAAAAGGAAACAAATGCAAATTAAAAACTACAATATATTTAAAGTAGGTAAATGAGTGCTCTTATGATAGTTGTATATAGTGCTGTTGTTGTGTTGTTGTGTGATATTATATTGTATACTAGCTTTTGCCCGCGGCTTCGCCCGCGTGGATGTCGAACTTCCACCCCTATGTTTTCCCATTAAAGGGTTGAATTTCCAAAAATCGTGTTTTTAACCCCCGACGCAAAAAGAGGGGTGTTATAAGTTTCACCGCTATGTGTGTGTGTCTGTCTGTCTGTCTGTCTGTCTGTCTGTCTGTCTGTCTGTCTGTCTGTCTGTCTGTCTGTCTGTGGCACCGTAGCGCCCAAACGGGTGAACCGATTTAGATGCGGTTTTTTTTATTTGAAAGCAGGGTTTCTTGCGATGGTTCTTAGACATAATTCATCGAAATTGGTTCAGCCGTTTCAAGGTTATCAGCTCTTTTGTGTTAGCTACCGTTGCTATTTTAGACGTATATGGGTATTAACTTTACTTACAAACATACATGTGTCTTAAAATTTCAAACACCCATGTGTGTAATATTAATAAGCAAGATTATGGTGTATTTGGTCTGATGCAGCCAGGATATCTAGAAGACTAATACACTCTTGGGAAGATAACAGCAGATATGTCGTGTTTGGATTCATTTTAACCTGCATTTGATTCTGCACACGATGCACTGATGGCAACTGGATGAGCTGATGCTGCAGCCAGGCTATCCAGCATACCAGAAGGTAGACTCTTGACAAAATAATAGCAGATATGTCGTGTTTGTATTCATTTCAACCAGCATTTGATTCTGCACACAATGCCCTGATGGCAACAGGATGAGCTGATGCTGCAGCCAGGCTATTCAGCACACCAGTAGGTAGATTCTTGACAAAATAATAGCAGATATGTCGTGTTTGGATTCATTTCAACCAGCATTTGATTCTGCACACAATGCACTGATGGCAACAGGATGAGCTGATGCTGCAGCCAGGCTATCCAGCACACCAGTAGGTAGACTCTTGTCAAAATAATAGCAGATATGTCGTGTTTGGATTCGTTTTAACCAGCATTTGACTCTACATACAATGCACTGAAAAAATCTCATAACTGTAAACTCTATACAACAAAATTAATGCGTTTAAAAATTTAAAAATAAAAATTAAATTAAAAATTTAAAAAACCCCCACCGCAAAAAAGTAAAACATATAAAAAGTTACAAATAACACTTTAGCCATGAAATTTTACGTAACGTCGGGGTACCGTTAAAATAAGTACCTACATACCTACAAGTACACTCCTTACTAGGTACCCCGACGTGAAGTAAAATTTCATGGCTAAAGTGTTATTTGTAACTTTTTATATGTTTTACTTTTTTGCGGTGGGGGTTTTTTAAATTTTTAATTTAATTTTTAGTGGATACTTATTCTTAACTAAGAAGTCCCCTTCAAGTTTCATGTCTCTAATACCAGCGGTTTGGGCTGTGCGTTGATATATAAACGTAATAATTTTAGCATAATACTTCCAGATAGACTACTTTCAAAGTTGATCCTTCCAGTATGTATGCATAAAGATTTCTGGAACTACTGACCCGGGAAAGAGCGCCGTACAACTGACCATGTGTAAAACAACTGAGACTAAGATCAACCTACCCAGGCGTATTGATTACAACCGTACCAAGTCAATCCCAATCCCTATAATAGTTATTGAACTATGCGTGCACATACAGACAGACAGACAGACAAAACATTTACTGATTGCATTTTTGGCATCAGTATCGATCACCAATCATCCTCCAATATTAATTTTGAATATATATACAGGGTGTAACGGAAAGGGTATATACATACGAAGGGCACGGATTCTCTTGGTGATAAGAAACGACATGGCAACGTTTTTATACATATACATATACATAATTGTAAAGTTGAGCCCGCCCGCGCCGTCACGCCTTCGTCGGTTAGGCAGAGCCCGATAGGTCTGTACTAGGCGAGCAGAACCCGAGATAGATATACTTGAACCTTGCCGGACAGGATTATGACCCTCATAGTGCGGTGACACGTTTGTTATGATTTTGCATTTAATAAACTATCGATATTAAATAATATCGTGAAGTTTCAAAGTTATTAGTTGGGAGCTGAAATTTTGAGGAAAGACTCTTTATTAAATACTCTATTCACCCTGTTTGTATGTATATACCCTTTCCGTTACACCCTGTATATTCAATGTACATAATTATCTTCGTAGTGTGTGATAGTTCATTGAACTGTATGGCGAGCGATATTGTAATCTTAAGATAAAATATCATAATATCTTAGCCGTGTGCAGCGCCCCTTGGTGAACTCCACTGCGGGTGACGTAACCTACGACAAACTTATTATTTGCGGTTGGTACAGTAGTCGGGGCTAGGGGTCGAACTGCAAAATTAAAGTTTGTTTTTTATTGTATATACTTTTCCGGAATAAAAAGTACCCAGTGTTGTGCCCAGGATATTAAAGAATAAGTACCTATACCAAGTTTCATTGTAATCGAACCGGTAGTTTTTGCGTGATACCTGAACATACAGACAGACAGACAAAAATTTTTTAATCATATTTTTGGGTTCGCTGTCGGTCTAGTAACACCCCCTGCTATTTATTTTTTTGATATTTTCAATGTACAGAAATTTTACTTCTACAGATTTATTTATTTATTTATTTAATACTTCAAGCACAAAAAAATGTACAAAGGCGGACTTCATGCCATAGGCATTTTCTACCAGTCCACCTTCAGGTGATGCAGAGAAAAGCAGTGGTAGGTGCTATTTATTATAAGTAATAATAGAATAGATATAGATTTGTACGCCTGAATGGTCAAACATGACAGATCTTCTTTAAACTGACCTATCTTGCATGCTCTGTATGTACGCTCATGTTTATACAAATAAAATATCTTGAATCTTGAATCTTGTTGCTAAGTTGTGTATGTGTGTGTGTGTGTGTGTGTGAGTGGTTGTGTGCGTGTGAGTGGATAAAATGCGTGTGTGTGCGTGGGAAGTGCGTGTGTGGGTGGGCGTGTATGTGTTTATGTGCATGGACTCTTATTATGTGTTACGTGTAACTTTTTAGCATACATAGGTATACATATGTGTGTGTCAAATTGATAACCTTCTCCTATTTTTCGTCGCTTAAAAAACAAACTCGTGTTAAATACCGTTTGTTTGGTAATTAATTGTAAAAAGTTTTTATCTCACAAAAGCTTTCATTTATTAATCATACTCAAACTCAAAATCAAACTGAAAATGTTAATTCCTAGTTACTTACGTAAGGAACGTGGTAGGTTACACTATGAATTATTTAACTTCGTTTAAAATTGAATACTTGTTTAGGAGTCATTATGTAGGAGATCTGAATAAGAAGTAGATAGTAGCAGGTATCTGCTGATCCCAGACTAGAAAAATCGTGTACCTACCTACTTTTAAAGGTCAACAGGTTTTCTATAATGTAAAACACGTACCCAAATATGTATGTTAATATGCATTTTATACCCATATAATAAAATATATTTTTATCATTATAAATCTATCTATCTTTTTGCTTAGGCATAAAAATAGCCAGTAGGTAAGTACCTAGGTACAATTATTCGACATTCGGCGAATCCTATTTAAATAAACTTTTACTCAGACAGTCAGACTTAAAATTAATCAAAGACGGAACACTACCTACCATTAAAATCATCTATATATTGTATAATAAAACAGTAACAAAAGAAAAACTGTATTGTATTAAGAATTTTCGAGAAAAAATAAGTAAGTGTCTTTTGTTAGAAAAACGTAACAAAATAATAATAATAAAAGTTACTAGGTAACTGGTGGTTGTTAGGTAACTGATGATAAGAGTGATTTTTATGAATTTTTGTCTGTCTGTGTGTATGGTACGGCTTCACGCTAAAACTACTGGATAGATTGAATTTTGTAAACCAAGAAAGGCTTTAGGCTACATATTATCACGTCGTATATTATGGGAGGTAAGCAATATTGATTTTAAAAGGTTTTTGTTCGTAATTGATGACATCGCACCCCCAGTGCGACAAAGTAAGTAAGAATACGTCACTTTTTTTATTGCAGTTTCGTATAGCGCAGATAAAGATACACCATTCTTAATTTTTTCGTTAAGATCTGATGAAAAATTAAGCCATTATACCAAAAAAAACATTAGTCGCGTCACATAAGTTTTACATTTTTTCAGACAAAAAAGTCCACAATTCTACTTAACTACATTAAATTTGACAAAACATAATTATATTTAATCTTACGTATTTGTTTCCCTATAATAAGCTGAAATTAGTAAGCGTACTTTCTAATATGACTTGGTTTTAATGACATAGGTGTATATAAAACAAAATAAAGCAAAAAAGGCGTAAGTAGTGTTTACCCTCTGCATTTTATGATGGTCTTAACTCAGACTTATTGGTCTGAGGGTCTTAAACGATATAACCACGATCAGTTACAGTGTCCAAATACATTTATAAAACGATGATTAGACTAAAAAGTATTATATTTGAGAATTTGTCTTAATTAAATAAGGAAAACGTGTGTAAAACTTAAAATATTAATTATCTCTAATACACGACAATTTCATGTAAGTACCTACTTATCTGAAATATCGTTGAAAAAAAAGCTGGAATTTTTAACTATTTAATGGTACCTATTTAACAATAGATCATAAGATCACATACTAAATAGATATACCAGACCAAACAGTTTTTTAGGGTTCCGTAGTCAACTAAACCGTACTAAACTAAGTCGTAACCCTTATAGTTTCGCCATGTCTGTCTGTCCGTCCGTCCGTCCTCGCTTAATCTCTGTGACCGTTAGCATTAGAAAGCTGAAATTTGGTACCAATATGTGTATCAATCACGCCAACAAAGTGGTAAAATAAAAATTGGAAAAAAATGTTTTATTAGGGTATACTATATGTAAAGCCCCCCTATATGTAAAGTGGAAAGTGATTTTTTTTTTATTTCAACCCTAACGTGTGATATATTATTGGAAAGGTATTTAAAAATGAATAGGGGTTTACTAAAATTAGTTTTTGATAATGTCAATAATTTCGGAAATAATCGCTACAAACGTAAAAAACAATGTGCAATCTAACTTTTGAACCATAAGGTTAGAAAATATGAAAAAAATCTGAAAAGTAGTACTTTATAAGGACTTTCTAGGAAAATTATTTTGAACTTAGATGGAAACAGTTTTTGTACAAAAAAGACAAAAAGTTGTACAAAATAATTTCTGGACTAAGTTTGTAGTAGGTATAATCGTTTAAGCAAGCATTTTGAACACTTACTGTGACGGACGGGAAACTACGGAACCCTACACTGAGCGTGGCCCGACACGCTCTTGGCCGGTTTTTTGCTCTCCTGTAAAGTTAGCATTTTCTTCTTACGCCTTTGTCGCACTGGGGCTGCGACGTGTTATTTAGTTAAAATTGAACTCTCGGAACATAATAATCACGCTATTTTTATAAAGGAGCGGGGCAGTAATATAATAAATTGCAAGGGAACAGCTTTTCAACAATATGTAAACTAGTACGGTCAAATTAGGTCATTTTTTGATAAAGATCGGAATAAATTCTCTGGAGAGACAAAAACGGTTCTGATGGTTTTGTATGAGTGGAAAATCGAGTATGAAATAAAAAAAACATTTACCACCCCTACGGAAGGGGGTGAAAATTGTTCTTTTGCCGTAATGGCCATAACTAACTAGATAGTACAGGTGTACTCAGCGTAATTTTTTATACGCTATAATACACCTTAATCTACATTATTACATTTTATTTATTTTAATCGGACCAACGCAGTATTAGAAAAAAATAAAAACATTTTTTTTTCTTTTTTGGTCATTGCGACTTTGGGGAAAACTGTGTAGTTGTGCAAATTGAGGTAAGGGTTATACATTTTGACCTAAAACATTATTGATTTTGCACCCTAGTGCGACACATGGAAATTAGCTTTTCACGATTTTCTGGCGCTGTACTTCGGGGGAAATTTTGGTTGTTTTGAAATTAATACAGTCATATTAATTTGGTTTCCTTTATATTTGCACCCTATAAAAAAATGGCATTTCTTAAGGGAACATATAATTTTCTTGTATTACAGTAATTGCCAAAGAGCTATTACGCCATGGAAGTGACAAGCGACATGCGCTTGTCACTTCCATAGAATATTGTTAGTCACGTAACCCATTTTTATTCCAAACATACTCATTTATTATATAACTAGCTGATACCTGCGGCTTCGCCCGCATGGATTTATTTTTAAAGGTTTTAGAAGGTTTATTTTTAACCTCCAACAAATACAATTATATTTTTCCAATGCATACAAAAACTTGACAAATTACATACTTATAATTTCCTTGAGAAAAACACTATCTACAGGTAAAAACAGCATTGGCGTCGTCATGTTTGAGTTCATCGCGAACAGACAGACAGACGACCGCGACGCAAGTGCGGATCCACTCGATCAACCAGTCAAAGTAATATTTATGTATGGATGATACCAATCGAGTTAAATTATTACCTCCTACTACTCCTACTTCAAATAATACTTACTACCTTCTCTAGTATTATATAATAATAATAATAATAAGTTTATTAATGCTTCAGTTTACATTGTTTAGGTTTAGTGTTTGGAGCCTCCTTTTAAGAAAATAATGCTTGTGTTAGGAGCAACATAGACACTCAGCGCAGTAGTTCAGTTTAAAAATTATGTATTTTGTATCTTTTAAAATCAATGCATTGCAGTAAGGTAGTTAGGTTAGCTATAGGATAGGTGCGCCGTGCCCTCGTCTTTGGAGTAGGCAGTGACTTGTCGCTGCCGGCCGTGGTCGAGAGGATAATCGGCAGCGTCGAGTCCGGAGTCCTGGGACGCGGTGGTGTCCTTCTGCGAAACAGTTATCTCGCAAAAGATGGCTGGGAAAGGGAGAGGGAGAATACCTCCACTTACCCTGCCCGCAGCAGGCACACCGGGCGCAGGCGGAGGGCGGATCACGTCCTACTTCCAGCCCTCCACATACATGGACCCGAGGTGGCGGCGCGTCGTGTTCACGCGCGCCCCTCTTAGACGTCGCGAGGGGAGTCTAACACCTCACTCCAGTCGCTGACTTGGCGAGGCCCGCGGGGCCGGCACCAGTCGGGGGTCGCGGAAGTATCTTCTGTTCCCGTGACCCCCGGCGCAGGTGTGAGAAGGAACACGGGATGGTTTTTAGTCAGTAATAGTCTGACAGACCCCTCCGCCCTCCCTGGGGTGGGGGACGTCCATGAGGATTATAAGGTTAGGTTATATGTATATATACTAAAATACCTCTTATTTTTTTTTGCCCCCTAAGGGATTGAATGCACAAAAGTTTAAAAACCCGAATACTTCATTTTATCGAAATAATTTTGAAAATCAGAGAACTTTCACACTAACTTTGCTCTCCCCATTTACCCCCTTAAAAAATGATTTACGAAAAAATATTTGTTAAGTACGTGTTTCATGACTTTCAATGAAAAACCTTCATACTGAATTTCATTGGAACAATTTAAAAAACGACAAAGTTTTATACAAGTACTTACTTTGCACCCACGTTTTACCCCGTTTTACCGCCTGCGCCCGGTGCGTCTGCTGCGGGCAGGGTGAGTGGAGGTGATCTCCCTCTCCCTTTCCGCAGCCTCCTTCTGCGAGATGACTATTTCGCAGAAGGACACCACCGCGTCCCAGGACTCGACGCTGCCGACCATCCTCTCGGCCACGGCCGGCAGCGACAGGTCACTGCCTACTCCAGAGACGAGGGCACGGCGCGGCGCGGGATGGAGATCCTCATAGATGTCCCCCGCCCGGGGAGGCGGAGGAGTCTGTCAGACTCGTACTGACTAAAAACCACCCCGTGTTCCTTCTCACACCTGCGCGGGGGGTCACGGGAACGGAAGATAGGCTTCCGCGAACTCCGACTGGTGCCAGCCCCGCGGGCCTCGCCAAGTCTGCGAGGGGAGTGAGGTGTTAGACTCCCCTCGCGACGTCTAAGAGGGGCGCGCGTGAACACGACGCGCCGCCACCTCGGGTCCATGTACGTGGGGGCGACGGACATCCCCGCGTCCGTCGCCCTGGACCCATTCAGGGGGGCTAGAAGAGGGCGTTGTCCGCCCTCCGCCTGCGCCCGGTGCGTCTGCTGCGGGCAGGGTGAGTGGAGGTGATCTCCCTCTCCCTTTCCGCAGCCTCCTTCTGCGAGATGACTATTTCGCAGAAGGACACCACCGCGTCCCAGGACTCGACGCTGCCGACCATCCTCTCGGCCACGGCCGGCAACGACAGGTCACTGCCTACTCCAGAGACGAGGGCACGGCGCGGCTCCTCCCAAGCGGCACACTCTGCCAGCGTATATGCCGCGCCGTGTCCTCCCGACAGTCGACGCAGTGGTGACACCGGGCGTCCGGCTCCCTGTTTATGCGACACAGGTACTTTCCGAAGCAACCGTGCCCGGAAAGTATCTGCCTCACTCGAAACGACAGGGAGCCGTGCCTCCTTCCGAGCCAGCGCTCGAGCACCGGCCGGACCGCCTCGATAGTGACGAGGCCGGCGGTAGGGCTCGAAAGCCTGTCCCGCCATGCCGCCACCAGGAACTCGCACAGCTGCGACCGGCGCAACTCCATGTGTCGCTGCATCGGTCGCTCGCCGCGCGCCTGCATTTCCTCGCGCCACCGGTACAGTGACGCGAGTACTTTCGCCTCCAGGTCCCAGGGCGGAGATCCGGCCAGTACTCCGGCCGCCTCGAAGGAGATCGTGCGATAGCCCCTGATGACTCGGACGGCCATCGCTCGCTGCGGTCTCCGCAGGACAGCGATGCTGCCGGCCCCGTAAAGGGCCATCGATCGCACGATCCCCACGTAGAGCCGCCTACAGGCGGCGCTCGGGCCCCCCAGATTGGGAAGCAGCGTTGACAGCGCCCCGGCCGCGCCCAACAGCTTGGGCGCCAGCCGCCGGAAGTGGGGTCCGAAATCCCATCGGCTGTCGAGTTGGTCACAGTTCTAACCTAACCTAACCTAATGGATCCCTTCCACATCGTTTTTACGACAAACGGTTAGTCGGAGACAAAAAACACCAAGATATTTTTAGCCTTAAATTTAGGTGTTTTATACGATAGAATTGAAAAATAAACGATTTGCAAAAATAACACTTTTTTGGCTAAATTTTTTAAGTCCTTTCTCCATAGTGCCCCTTACATGGCTACACTCCAACCAAAAATAATAATTATTCGCAGGAAAATTAAACACTTCAACCAACACAAACAACAAAGGTATCCCCCGTTTATATAGGATGAGAGCGTAACATCGGCACCTATAACATCACTTTTTGGGAACGAAACCATAGCGCGATCTAACTCGAGGCCAATGCAGCCATCTAGTTAGAAAACGGAAACTACATATTATTTACCCAAATGAAATTAAGAATAAAACTAAATTGTCGTTAAGTAAACAGATAAAGTAACTACATTATCTTTGAATTTCAAAAAATATGTTTACCGCAGCAAGGAATAAAACTACGAATTATAAACTTAAATCAATTACCAATTACAACAACAATGTGCTTGGTAAGTAAAAACTTATACTGACTTGATTTCATGATAGTGTAACTTATACTGACTTGATTTCATGATAGTGTAGTTGTACCACCAATCAATCAGTTTAGTAATATTGGTGTGAAACTCTCCATACAATTAGATAGGACATTTATAGTACTCAGATTTTATAACAGTATCGTAACTAACGCATAAACTAACAAAAACAAAAATACGATTTTTCTAAAACAGTATTATAGGGTTTAAACTTGAACTCGCACCATTTAGTGTGGTAAACGGTCGCTTGACCTCTCCGCTAAATTCCCCGTTGACATATTGTTGAATAGCTGTTCCCCTTCAATTTATAATATTAATGCCCCGCTCCTTAATAAAAAAAACGTGATTTTTATATTCCCAGAGTTATTATTTTATTAACTAAATAACATGTCATTTGTGCATTCAATTACGAAAAAAACCTTTTAAAATCAATATTGCTTACCTCCCATAACATAAGGCGTGATAACATGTAGCCTAAAGCCTACCTTGGTTTACATAGAACATTTTTGATCATAGAATTTCAATTCATTCTATCCAATAGTTTTCGCGTGAAGCGTACCATACACACAGACAAACAGACAAACATTCTGAAAAGTCTTTTTTGTCATTAGTTACGTTTTTCTGACAAATCCCACTTATTTTTTTTAGAAAATTCTCAATGCACAGTTTTTCTTGCGTTACTGTTTTATTATTGTATAGATAAATTTGTTATTACTGTAATATGTATTTCTAACAATACACTGTCACTTTGCGTAAGTAAATATAATTCGATATTTATTTTTAATTCATTTTTATATTTTAGCTAAAAGTAAATTTGTGTAACGCGCGGATCGCTTCTTGCCACAACAAAGATCTAAACGCATCTTCTATGGCATGCACGCTTTTGTTCTCGCCCCGCCGGTCGCGCTCGCCCCGCGTCCCGCTTCGACCCCGCGCGCGCCCTGCGAACGCCACGAGGCGTGATATATATCCACGTTAATTTTACATAAACTTCCAGTCATATATTTCTTATTTTTATTAGGTGCGAATATAGTATATTTAGAATACATCATGTATAAAAAAAACCACGACTACAATAATTTGCCCCGAAGTACAATTTACAAATATTGTAAAATGCTGGTTTCCAAGGGGTGCAAAAGGGTGCAAATTTAACTGGGTGTTTATGATGCTATAAAAAGCTTATTATGAGTTTGCACCAACAGACAAAATTTCCCTTAAGCCGCAAATCAAAAATATTAATTTATTAGTGTTTCATACACCTCACACTTTTTCCGTGACCAGTAATTATACACCAAAGGGGTATCTACATATTTGCATACTTAGCACAATTAGTTACTAAAGAAATTTCAAAATTTTGGGACTTTAAAGTTTTAACCTAATATTAAATGATGTTCCGTAAATAATAGGAATGGTGCAAACTCAGAGAAAACTTATTTTCATGTCTTCTAATGATTCCACAAAAAATTACAACTACACGAATTACGTCCAATCTTTTTGCTAATTTGACTGTACTAAACGGGGAATTTAGCGGTAAGGTCAGGCGACCGTTTACCGCACTAAATAGTGCGAGTTCAAATCCCATAATATTGTGTTAGAAAAATCGTAAAATTCTTTTTTTTTAGTTATTGCATTGTTATGTGCATAAGGACGATACTGTTAAGTAATCTGAGAACTTTAGGTACATGTCATGTCTAATTGTATGGAGAGTTTAACACCAATATTACCAAACAGATTGATTGGTGGGCAACAACAACAAGCTACACTATTATAAAATCAAGTCAAAGTTTTGGTTCTAAGTTTAAACTTACCAAGCGCATTTGTTGTAGGTAATTGATTTAAGTATGTGATTCTTAGTTTTGTTTTAATGCAAAAATAATGTACCTAACTAAGTAGTTGTATGTTACATTAACGACAATTTAGTTTCTTCGTAATTTAATTTGGGTACCTAAATAATAATGTAAGTACCTAGTTTCCGTGTTCAAACTAGTCGGCGCGGCGGCGTTGGCGTCGCGTTAGATCGCGCTATGGTTTCGTTCTCAAAAAGTAATTTAATGTTATAGGTGCCGATGTGCCGCTCTCATTCTACAGAAACGGGGATTACCTTTGTTGTCCGTGTTTAATTTTCCTGCGAATAATTATTATTTTTCTACTTACTAGCAATTCTTACCTACATACTTATTCGATTACTCGATTCATTGATTTAAATATCGTTAGTATCGGATTAAGAAGGAATTTTAGCTATGCCTTTTAGAAAAAGATCTGCCCCCTAGCCAAGTTGACAATCTACAATCGTAAACGCGATTAGAAAACTAGCAATGTATGGGAATGACATCACCTCTCGCTAAGTCACGTGGTCAAAACAAAGGGATTTGAGCCGTTCTCGATTGTAGAAAGAGAATAGATACGAATCGTTTGTAACTTGGCTAGGGGGGCAGCTGTCTCGAAACTCAAGGGTTTCTATGATGCGCAGGTTAGTTGGATCTCTCGAAACCGACGCAGAGCGTGAACAACTGCTAGGTGCTAACCGTGAGCGTAATGCACCAAGTTTGTCCGCAGAAACAAGCACGCTGCACCAATTACCTATGACTCGAATTTAAAGGAATCTGCACGACTGCTTCTCAATCTCAGGAAAGTGTGGAACAACGAAAAATGCGTTTAGCTATCGACCGGGATCATCATTCTTTGTCTCGCGCATCCGAAAGTGGGGTCAGAGGTTGAGTCTTCAGAATATCCGCTCTGAGACTGCTCGACCACTTGAGAGCAGTCAGGAGCGTGGGATACAATTAATACAACTTGTGCGTGCCCGAGAGCGTCATTCTTTATCTCGCGCTTTCGAAACGGATACAGAGAGAGAGCAGAAATTAAGTAAGTATTTACCTTTTTGCAATGAGACTGATCGGTCCCTCGGGAACAGTCAGGAGCGCAATACACGCCAAGCAAGCGATCGCGAGCGCCACGTAGTATCTCGCGCTTCGGAGACTTACATGCAGGGAGACTCGCGTTTAAGCTCCAAGCGTATTCGCACTGCCACATCTCGATCACTTGAGAATCCTGAAGAGAATGAGACGCGCCTTAGTGCAGACCGCTCACAAGTACTCACAACATGCTCTAGCTCGGTCTTTGGAGACAGACGAGCAACGCAACGTAGTTACTTGCTCGGCAAAGATATCACGACATGCGTGTTGAGGTGTCTATTCATTCCACGCAAGAACGTGAACGGATTCAGGAAATTCGGGCAAGTCAATCAGTCGAACAGTTTGTGGCCCAAATTGATCTAGACCGTATACATCGCAATTCCGACTGAATGACTGACTGACAGACGTATCAACGCCGGCCTATGGGGGTTAGAAACTTGAAATTTTGCTCAGGGGTTCCTCTTATAACGTAGGGGAGCACTAAGAAAGGATTTTCGAAAATAATTCCCTAAGGGGGTAAAACGGGGGTGCAAGTTAGTATAAATCTTAGCCGTTTTTGAAGTTATTCGAATGAAATTCAGTTTGATAGTTTTTCGCTGAAAGTGATGAAACACGTATAGATTCTTTTTCGAAAATCATCCCCTAAGGGGGTAAAAGGGGGGCGCAAAGTAGTATGAAAGTTCTCTGATTTTCTAAGTTATTTCGATAAAATGAAGTGTTAGGGTGTTTCAAGTTTTTTGTGAACCATTGCCTATACAAAATTTTTACCCCCTTAGGGATTTACCATAAGGGAGTGAACATTTTGTATAGGTAGGTACATACATATAACCTAACCTAACTTACCATACCTATCCTATAGTTAACCTAACTACCTTACTGCAATTTTGAAAGATACAAAATACATCATTTTTTAGAACTGAACTATACCTACTGCGCTGAGTGTCTCTACCTCAGACCAATAAATTTTATTGGTCTGAGGTCTCTACATATATGTTGCATACAATACTAGAGTAGGTAGGTAGTAGTCTTTGAAGTAGTAGTAGTAGTAGTAGGAGGTAATGATTTAACTCGATTGGTATAACATTCATACTTAAAGTAATTTTTATTTTTATATTGCTATTTAAAAATGTAATTTAGGTATAAGATATTTAAATGAATACACGAAATAATAAAATCTTTATTTCCAGTTTACAATTTCAGTTAGGTACCTACCACTTTTTAATACATTATGAATCTTGGTATATTTAGGTGTCTTCAAGGCTAGAGTGAATAGGCTCTTAACAAACTAGTGCGCTTCACCATCACTGATTGCATCACTGCTTACCATCAGGTGGGATTGCAGTCAAGCACTAGTTTGAAATATTAAAAAAAAAAAAAAAAAAAAAATATATAAATTGTAGGTTCACGAGTTATACATATAACACTGTCATCCAAGCTAAGATTAAACTTGTGTTATGGGTGACAGGGCTCTCAAGTTGACACAAGCCAATATCAAATATTTCGGAATTTCACAAAGATCCCTATCCCTGTAGATAAGAGACAATAAAGATTATAGATTTTATACTGAAACTAAAACAAACTACCTAATTAAATTAAAAACAGTTTGTATTATAGGTACTGTGAGTGTAAGTACGTGTGTGTGTGTGTGTGTGTGTGTGTGTGTGTGTGCGTGTGCGTGCGTGCGTGCGTGCGTGCGTGCGTGCGTGTCTGTGTATTTTATTGGGTTATCTGGTTGAATGTTTATGAGGTGAAGGTATGTGTATTCGATATGCCGCGGAGGAGTATTTTGGGTAAAAAAGGGTGAGGGTTAAAACTGCGCAGTGAGAATTTCTTCAATTTCTTCATAACTAAGAGTCATTAGCCAATTCTAAACCTTACCTTTACTCTCATATCTATTGAGCCTATAGACTTTGCAGTGTTTGTTCACCAGGTTGTAAATGCGACTGCCAAGAATTCTAAAATGTCGTTCTGCTAGTTTCGTTCTGTGCCTCTCTATGGGACATACTTCTGTAGTATTACGTTTTGTCAAGAGATTCAGATCCAGGCGTAGAGAAGCATGTCTGCGCGTACTACAGTTCATCACAAAGAGCTGCCTCACTGTCAAGACCTGACAATCTTTGTACAATTGAACCGTACTATACTTATAGTGTTTAAAGCTCATGACCTTGAGGACAGCCCTCTGAGCCCTCTCAAGATGTATCATACTTGTCTTCGAAACACCGCCCCAGGTTGTTATGCCAAAAGTTAATATTGACTGGCAAAGGCAGATATAAACCATACGTAAGCTATCTGCATCAGCACTGTATCTCAAGTTTTTAAACACGGTGATAAGTTTTCTCACTCTGCCAGACAAGGCTCCAATGAGGTTGTCTATTAGAACGCCAAGGTATTTCACACTGTTAAATACCTTTGGCGGTGGCCGGTGTTGTCAGGGATATACATGAGCATTGGTTAGTATAAGCATTACAGTTAATATGCACTTTAACTGAAAATGTCAGGTTGAGAATTAAGCCTGAGGGAGAAAGTGATAACGTTAGTTTTATCCACATTTATAGTTAGTCTATTTGCCGATAGCCAACACATAACGATGCCAAGAACAAATTCTGCCCTTACTTGGGCTTCGTTCCAATTTTCAGCGTGTACCAGAAGGGACGTATCATCCGCATACGTGAAAATGGAACTATTTGGGAGTGCTAAGTCACAACGATTGTTAAGATATACTAAAAAAAGTGTAGGCCCCAATATAGAGCCTTGAGGCACTCCGAAAGACAGTCCGCATTCAGTCAAAGTACTACTTTGACTGGTTGATCGAGTGGATCTGCACTTGCGTCGCGCGCGGTCGTGTCTGTCTGTCTGTTCGCGATGAACTGAAACATGACTACGCCGCCGATGCTGTTTTCACCTGTAGATAGAGTTTTTCTCAAGGAAGTTATTAGTATATCATTTGTCAAGTTTTTGTATATCTACCTTGCATTGGCAAAAATATAATGGTATAGGTAAGTATTTGTTGGAGGTGAAAAAAAGCCTTCTGGGAGTTGGGCGCGATAACCGACATCCATGCGGGCGAAACCACGGGCATTAGCTATATCACCAATACAAGAACTTATTTAAAAAAAAACTTACCTAGCCTACTTATTTATTTAAACTATTGGAGTCTTTGGCGGTAGATCTTATTTTGCAAATATTAGTTTCTGCGTATGTAAGTAGCACTAAATAAAGGTCTTTCTAAAGTTGAAAGAGTCATTGAAATCAATTAAGCAATTTATTGCCAAAGAAGTGTTTTTCAAACATGAATCTAAACATCTCTGGCGGACTCCTTCTAAAATAGACAGGGTCTCTCTCTCCTTCAATTTTTCTGCATCGTAGGCTACTTACTTAACTAATAATAAAAAGTAAGAACCAGTCCAGCTTATGTCGCAAAAGTACATACAACCCTATTGACAAAAAAACTTAAAAAAAGTAAAAATTACTTAACAAAAACTTTTTTCCAAAACAAAACAACCGACTTCTTAAAAAAAATTAACAGGTGAAAAATAACTCCAGTTTCAGGAGTCTGTGGCTTTGGTGGAGTTATTTTTCACCTGTTAGTTTTTTGACCGGCCCGCTTGTTTAGTATCTATTGCATTTTTGTAAATTCAAATGCGTATTTTGTTTTGAAAAATCGATAATTTTGATAATTTTTGTTCGGAAGAAAGTTTACTAATGATACTTGTACTAATACAATTTTGAAAAAAAAAACGAAAAAAAATATTGCTCTTTGACCTCAATATCTCCAAAACCAGTGAATTCCCAGGTATGTTCTAGAAAAAAACAAAACTATCCCAGTGATGGGTAGAATATGTACTCGTAGTTTCCGTTTACGTTAAGGGTATTTTTACACCCTGTATACAACCGGATTGAGAACCTCCTCCTTTTTTTGAAGTCGGTTAAAAACGACAGTCGTCAAGATTCGTAGAACATCCTAGTTATCTACATTGGACCTCTTCTATCGCAAATAGGGTGACCATTAATATCTCTATTACACAGGATTTTTTAAACGTAACTATTTTAAAAACGTCGTCGTGTTTCCGCCATCGTCAGCCGTTTTACATACTTACAGAAATACAGAGATAGGACCTAATTTTTGAGCTTATTAGTTAGGTAGGTATTGCTAAATAGAAAAATAGGACATATAGACAGTTATTTGATTGATAGGACTCGGTCAAGCTACGACTACGATACGATTCGCCAAAGCTTAATTGCGGCGAAGGAAGTAAGTTGCATTTTATGTCGCTAGTGGTAAGTAGGTACTAAGTGGTAAGCAACTGTGCGACTCGAGTGCGGAGCGGGCTGAAAGAGTGAAGGCTGTAGCGCGCGGGCCGGGTTTCGGCGGGTGGCGGGGCACGGGGAGCACTAGAGCCGGATGCCGCTCGACGGCCCGACCGACCCACGCAAACATTATACAGGCTCCAGATGCGACTATGCGACTCTGTTCCTAATCCTACCTACAGGGCCACTGCCGATAAAAACAGGGGGTTGGACTAAGCGCTGATGAGCCAGTGAGCAACACGCTTAATGTAAGTGCCTACATAAATATACAAGGTGGAAGGAATATCATCGCATAATTATATTCTTCGGACCACCGCCAAGAAATGTCGGCGCGGCGGCGGCTGCCTGTGGCAGAGTCCTACGCTGAAGTCTGTCGTTTAAGTGGAGCAACTACCACTATGCTCACATTTGGCTCACTGTCCATAGCATTACACTATGCACACACAATGACTGGCATAATGGCATTCAGGTATCATTCACTTGAAATTTTGAATTTTATGAAGGAGAAATTACCTATAAGTATTATAATAAAGTCGGTGCCAATGTGTTTTATGAAGTCGGTTTTATTTTTTGTGAAAACGTTTTTATTTTGTAATTTTTTGTTTTTATGTAAGTACCTACTTAGATGATTCATTATATTCCATTTGATTTATACAATACGTTACTAATTAATTACGTTACACGTTAATTTCTGCATTTTGCTACACTTCGTTATTTTTATAAAATTTAGATTGAGTGGGAGAGAATCAAGTAGGTAAGTATAGGTAATCATAGATGTTTTGGGAGTTTTGTTTCATCTCAGAAGACAAGCGGATTTAGGCATTGATTAAGCACACGGCAGTTTGAGTCGAGCTGAGGGCGGCGGGTCGGGGCCCCGGGAGCGCTCGCGGCGCGGCGTGGCGCGGCAGTGGCGCGAGTGTGCTGGCGCGATGCACTCGTTCGTGAGGGCGGCGACTCTGGCGGCGCTGCTGGCGCTCGCGGCGGCCGCGGCCTCCTCTCGGCGCTCCGACCAGGACTTCGAGTTCGACGACGACGCGGTGAGGCCTACTCCCCGCCCCCACACGCTGCTGTATCTAGCGCACGACGTTTACATGACGCGGCCCTATTTCTCGTCAAGGGCTCCAGCTCGACCGTCCTGCGATGTTTTAAAATATTTGCCGTTTTCGGACGACCACTATCCAGCCGCCTTTTCTTAAATGATTCAGTGGATATATGTATTGCAGCGATCGTTGATCCAAAACTAAGCTATTAAGAGACACGGTCGAGTAAACTTTATTCAATGCATTTACAATAGCGACGTTTATAAGTAGTTACTTATTGATTTTATTTAACCAGTGTCCTTAATGTTTTTCGGTCAAAGGCTTTTGTTTAGTAGGTACCTACGGTCTACCTACCTATTTGGATTTTCTGGACCATGGAAGGTTTGTGATGTAGGTAATCCCGTAGGCTCTTAGGTGGGCTTAGGTAAGTAGACTTCCATCATCCCATGCATGTGTCAGTGTACCTACAAACATGTAACACGGTACCTAGGTGAACCGTTGAAATGGGCCACATGACTAAACCTTAAACTTTTACCCTCCTATTAATAAACATGGAGTAAAGTTACTACCAGTATTTTCTCCGGATTTACAATGATACATTTTTCGAGGATTAGGTTTGGTGTAAGTAACTTTACTCCACGTTTATTAATAAGGGGGTAACAGTTTTGGAATAAAGTTAGAAGAACAATGACCATTCAGTAAAGAAAAACCTTACTGCTAAGCGAAGAATTATAAAGAATGATGGTCATTTTAACTCAATAACGTATTGTATGCCACCATTGACTAGCGGGGTAAAGGTGATTCGAGATTTGACTTGTGAAGATTTTAGTTGTTATTGCATCGTAACGGGATATCGATCCTTTAAAGGAGGTTATTAAGGTCTAGCCTAGCCGTCGCCAGTCGCCACCAAAGAGAAGCGATGGAGTAGATGCGGCGGCGCGACGCGGGCGGCGCGGCTAGCGGCTGGGCGACATTGTTCGCCAGTCGCGACTCGCCACATTCGCGACGTTATTTACAAAACACTGCTATTATAGGTACCTATATTATTGGCAGTAGACCTATAGTATTGGAACTTTATGTAGTGAGCATTTACCTACGCAGATACCTACCATCGGGACATAAAGTTCTGAGGTAGCTGCCAGATTTAAAGCAAGCCTCCGGCCGACTCCGGCCAACGAATGAGCTCCGTCGGTTGAAAGAGAAGAAGACGTTAACGGTTAAATGTTTCCGAAAGATGGATGCCGTAGTTAATTATGAGCCTACCTACAAATGCTTTGCCCTGATTGACTGACTGACGGATCAACGCACAGTCTTTAGGTACCGCTGATCATAGAGACCTGAAACAAGGAAGGTGTGTTCTTTGTATGACGTAGAGATCAATAGAAAACCTCATTATTTGTGAGTGGCATAGGCTATATAATATTTGATTTTAAGTGTTAAAACTTTAGGTGTTATCAAGAGCCTAATAAATCACTCATACCCTATAACTACATTCGTGAATACCTATTATAGGTAGGTATACATACAGCATTTGGTTATCTGGTGGCCCAGGGTCGAAAAGTAATCTGCTCCAAGTGCGCCCTCAAATAAAGAGCGCTGAAAATATTTTGCCTAGTGCGCCAACATCCCTAGTTAAGCCGACTCTGCTTACAACATGTTGATGAATCAGCAAATATCCAGGAAAAGAGATAGTTGCCATAGTTTATTAGGCCTTAGAACGTACGAACAAAATGAAACAAAAACTCCTTTGTCAACAGTTGACAGCAATTAAAATGTTGGTAGGTAAGGCTAAAGTAACCATAAATTACTCGGTTTGATAATGAATGCTAATTATGCATATTTTGCAACTACTTTATAGATACAAAAATTCTTAATTAATCGAGAATGCTAGATGTGGTATGCGGTATGCCTGACTTCCACAGTTATTTCGACAGGAATCTGGAGTGACGTCGGTAGCGAATGGTGCTCACTCGCGCAGACCTCGCCGCTATGTGTATGATCCTCACAGTGAGTACCTACTTATCTTTCAGCAGACAATCTTCGAGGTAGGGGACACTTGCCCGTCAGTTGTAAAAGTAATGCAATCAAGATGAAGTTATGGTACCTACCCAAAGGCCGATTTACACCAGACGAGGGAATGCTCATTCAATCCTATCATTCATGCAACTTATTGTTAGTGTAAATAGAGGTAGAGCATTCCTTCGTTGTAATGTTTGCCTTACCAAAGATTGGAGTGCTCTTTGCTTGACGTAAACGACACAAGTAGAACGGTTCTTAACATCTCTCGAGCATGTGGAAGAATTCTAACTCTTTGTTCTCATCGAGCTTTCGTTTACATTTAAAGATCCAAACTGAATGCTCCAGCCTCCAGCAGGGCTACTCACCACCTTTTCATTGCCAGTGACTAACGCACGCCGAACTTTGACGACAACTGAGAATTTACAAAAGCTAGCTGCTTCACAGTTAGGTAATCATTGAACATTTTTCCCGGTGATCATCACTATTGAACTGTCTACGGAGATACGCGATATAGGTAGCTACTACTGTACTAGATCTGTGTTCGTTGAGTAGGTATAAACCCACCTTGATTTTTGCAGACTCGCTGTGTCGGTCGCTAGTGTGCAAAAAGCGCGAGGTATGCGTACTGCGAGACGCTTTCACAGCACTGTGCGCCACCAAGAAAGACATCTTGCGTAGAGGGTAAATCATCTTTTCATAATGATCTTTTTTATATTCTATATTTATTTATTTATTTATCTTACATGTCTTTTATATGTTGAGGGTAAAGGAATGCCTCCTGTATATTATATATGGCAACGATGCTCTTATCGCCATTTTTAAAATCTTTCAGTGACATAATAGTGGCTGCAAGCGGCGGTGGCGGTTGGGAGGGCGGTGGTGCGAGCGAGTGGGAACGCGACGACAACGACGACGACGTATTCTACGACGCCAGCGCACGCGACGCCGAGTCCGACCTGCCGGACCCCGACCTCGACGCCGACGACGCGAAGCGGTGCGCGACGTCACATACCATCACAAGTGCACTGTAGTGTTTGCCCTGGTGTTGTAAGTGTTGTAACATCGCTGCCCTCGCGCAGGTGCGTGGGCTGCCCGGGGCGCACGCGCGCGCAGTTCCTGTGCGGCTCGGACAACCGCACGTACTCGTCGCTGTGCCGCCTGGACCTGCACAACTGCGTGCGGCGCGGCGCGCGGCCCGTGCGCCTGGCGTGCCGCGGCTTCTGTCCGTGCGCGCGCGCCCGCCGCCGCCCGCGCCCCCATCGTCGCCCGCACGACCTAGATGCTGTACGTGAAGTACCCTATGATATGACTAAATTATAGAGATTTGTTAATTGTGTAGCTGAGTCGTCATTCAAAACATACATTGTGAGACGATTTATTTACTTATCAGTATAATTTTCACACACACACACACATCATTCACACATTTCACTTTTTTTTCACTTAGTTATCTTCAAATCTTAAATTATTATAAACATTCCAATCGACGATTTGACGACTTACGGCCCGTTCACGACTTCGGTCTAAGTGGCGAGCGGTAGGGCGGGCGGGCGGCGTCGGTAAGTCGGTTGGTTTATAATGTTTTTATCGTTGGAGATGTTTTGAAATCCTTATCGGCGATCTATTTAAAATCTCGGTAGTATCCATAAATAAAATAAATAAAATAAAAAAGCCTTTTATTTCCAGTTTCTACAAATTATGTTAACATCTAGAAAGTGCCTTTGTACTTATAACACATTATAAAATAAAGATAAAGTGATTAAACATAAGTATTCTAAGTATTCTAAATCTAAGTATTTTAAATAACTAATTATAATTAACACAAATATATTTTCCTACTGGAACCCCTCTCAGGTGAAGGCCTCCTCCAAAGCTTTCCATTTCTCTCGGTCTTGGGCTATTTTTTGCCATTGTAGACCAGCAATTTTTTTGATGTCATCATCCCATCTAGTGAGTGGTCTTCCTCTATAGCGTTTACCCGTTGGGCCTTTCCATGAAGTAACTGTTTTTGTCCATCTATGATCTTTAAGTCGTGCTATATGGCCGGCCCACTTCCACTTTAACTTTTGGCTGTAGCTGAGTGCATCTATTGCTTTTGTTGTAGATCTTATTTTGGTGTGTTTTATTTTCTCTACTCTCTTATTATTTAACATGCTGCGTTCCATTCCTCGCTGGCATGTGATTATTTTATTTTTTATATTTTTAGTAAACTTCCATGTTTGACATGCGTACGTCAGACAAGGAATGAGAGGTAGTATCCATAATCAACACAAAATCGTCGAAGTATTTTTGTTTTTAGCTTCGCCGCTCAGTCCGTGCCGCTCTGTTTCGTCACGTTTCGTGGCATCCGCATCACACTTCAGTTGCTAATACTTTTGCCGCTCGCCGCACCGCGCGCCGCTGTAGCATGTCACTCGGAACAAACCACGTGCATTTTCGCTGTAAGCGGCGACTCGTGTGGCGTGCTTCACTTTTGATCTTACCGCTGCCGCTCACAGCGGCAAGGTCGTGAATGGGCCGCGTTTGCGTCCGAGTCTGGAGACAGCGACTGTCGTTGACAAGTAGCTAGAGTTGCCAGATGTCCGGGACTATACAGTCGTGTCGTGCCTGTCTGGCTTTTGGTGAAATCTGACGAATGAATATAATTATTAAGAGTAGAACAGAATAAGTCTCAAATTATAAACATTAGACCCAAATAAAAGTTTCAAATGTATTATTTTCGATTTAACCTGGCCAGGCTTTCATGGCGAAATGGGCCTGGCAACCCTACTCGTAGCTTACATCACTAGTTCACTAACTCTGTAAGAGCTCTCGACACACGAGCGGCATGTCGCCAACGGCACAGGCAACTGCTGCCGTCACACGGCTCGGCGATAGCCTAATGAGCCCAACTGACTCCTATACTGAAAGGGCTGTGTGACGTTGGCTGGCGCTGATTTCGCCAACGGCTGCCGCCGAGGCGGCACATATTAAACTATGGTAGATATTTCATTTCGTAACGAGTATCGTAAAAAAACATGTGCCTATGTTGTTTCTTTTATTTTATTTATTTACATTATATTATTTTTTACAATCTTAGATCTAGCCAATTTAACTGTTACAGGATTGGCGTCGACGAAAGTCTGAGTCTTCACACAATGAGGTTCTGCCGGAGCGGCAGTCCAGACGACGACTCGCACAAGGTTTGTTTCATGATGAATTTGAACGACAATTTGGTCCTATTTAAAAGTAGTAGAATTAAACTTTTTAAAAATACAACTAACTAAATAATACGGTGTTTGTCTTTTAACGTGAATTTAATTTCGATATGCTGATTCAAAACGGATTAGAATCAGCATCATCAGATAATGAAGAAGTTGATTCAAAAAGCCAACACATACAACTTTTGTATATCACTATTTCAAAAATAATATTAAGATTATTAGGCCAATCCAGACCTACATTAGTCATTATTTAGTTTGGTACTTACTTTTATAATAAGTTTATTTTTGTGTCGGGGGATTTTGAAAAGGTTAAACAGTTTTTAAAGTGATATAAATATTATGTATTCTCTAAATATACTTCCCGTAGGGTCTTGATGTTTATCTAACACCTACTTACCCCTTGATACCGCTAATGAGCCCAAACATGACATATTTGCTGTTAATTGTTGAGGAGTGGCGTATCCCGCAGACTACTTAATGCTGCAGCATTATTTCATAAATAGGACTTGTCTTGGAAAATCACAAAAGTAAAAGAACACCAAACTAATCAATTTGACCTGCAAAGGCGTAGCTTTTACCGTACCAAAGTTTCGGACCTCGTACGGCTATAGGGGCTCCGACATGGTGAAGCAAAAAATACGAACACTAGCTCTAATTCTTACAGTGAGAGGACCGTAATAGTGATATAGTGTAAAATTAACTTATTATTTGTAATGCTGACTGCCTTACATATTATCTGAGTTAGATAATATGTAAGGCAGAACTACAATGTACTAGCCAACGTTGCTCGCTCTGAGATTCTCTCGGTCTTCTTCTTACATAATATCTGAGTTATGGAACTACACTGTACTAGCCAACGTTGCTCGCTCTTAGATTCTCTCGGTCTTCTTCTTACATATCTAAGTTATGGAACTACACTGTACTAGCCAACGTTGCTCGCTCTTAGATTCTCTCGGTCTTCTTCTTACATATCTAAGTTATGGAACTACACTGTACTAGCCAACGTTGCTCGCTCTTAGATTCTCTCGGTCTTCTTCTTACATATCTAAGTTATGGAACTACACTGTACTAGCCAATGTTGCTCGCTCTGAGATTTTCTCGGTCTTCTTCTTACATATCTGAGTTATGGAACTACACTGTAATAGCCAACGTTGCTCGCTCTGAGATTCTCTCGGTCTTCTTCTTACATATCTGAGTTATTGAACTACACTACAGGTAGTCAGTTAGGAAATGCCGACTTCAACTAGCTTTAAAGGAAAAAATGACGTGTAAAAGTGATTTCCATATCCTACTTGCATAATAATAAATAATTTCATAATAATAATTAATTAATAATAAATGAATTTCATAATTTCACACTGTACTAGCCAACGTTGCTCGCTCTGAGATTCTCTCGGTCTTCTTACATATCTGAGTTAAGGAACTACACTGTACTAGCCAACATTGCTCGCTCTGAGATTCTCTCGGTCTTCTTCTTACATAATATCTGAGTTATGGAACTACACTGTACTAGCCAACGTTGCTCGCTCTTAGATTCTCTCGGTCTTCTTCTTACATATCTAAGTTATGGAACTACACTGTACTAGCCAATGTTGCTCGCTCTGAGATTTTCTCGGTCTTCTTCGTACATATCTGAGTTATGGAACTACACTGTACTAGCCAACGTTGCTCGCTCTGAGATTCTCTCGGTCTTCTTCTTACATATCTGAGTTATTGAACTACACTACAGGTAGTCAGTTAGGAAATGCCGACTTCAACTAGCTTTAAAGGAAAAAATGACGTGTAAAAGTGATTTCCATATCCTACTTGCATAATAATAAATAATTTCATAATAATAATTAATTAATAATAAATGAATTTCATAATTTCACACTGTACTAGCCAACGTTGCTCGCTCTGAGATTCTCTCGGTCTTCTTACATATCTGAGTTAAGGAACTACACTGTACTAGCCAACATTGCTCGCTCTGAGATTCTCTCGGTCTTCTTCTCTCTTCTTCTTCTTATCGTGTGGTTAGTGACTGACCTGATGTCAGAGCTTTTATGCCGCACATGGGCCTCGAGATCTGGCTTCATATCTGTTTTCATATCGAAAATGTGTATCAGGCACGCCGGATTCTTCACGACCTAGGCATGTTTTTCTTCATGGTTGTGGAAGGCAGTGATGATTATACCTACAATACTCACATTTAGCCGAAATGTGCCATAGGTTCGAGCTCGAAACGTATATGCCGTAGCAGTCTGCCAGTCTCACCACTATGCTATCACTTGCTTATTGATTCTGTTGGTAAAATCTGGTGATAAATCGCACTTATCAAAGTCAGGTTTCTATTGTGTTTCATCGTCATCATCACTATTCTCATGCCCATGAAGGCATACTTACTGCGCTTACAAATAGAAGCCATGTAGTAGCGTCAAAGAGCCCTCAACAAATTTTGACAAGGGGCCCCTATGGAACTAGCTACGCCATTGAAGTCTTCAAATCTTCATTTAAGACATATTTAATCAATTGTTCATAACAAAGAATAATTTTTATTATGTCAGCTTAATAACAAAAAAAAGGTCGGGTAAGTACCTATTTATTAAAGCTTCCTTGAAATTAATGAACAAAATATTGACATCGGCAGGATCAGAGGGTTGCGCGCTGGACAAGATGGCAAATCGACTTCTCGACTGGTTTTCGGTACTAATGGACGAAGCCGGAGCGACAGCACCGCCGGCGGACGGTAAGCGAACAGTCGCGTCGAGTCCCGACGACGAGACCGCGCCCAACTCACCACCTCGCTCCCGCAGGCTTCCCGCGCGACTGCAAGCCGGAGGTGCGCTGGATGTTCGCGCACCTCGACACGGACGGCGACGGCCTGCTGTCGGCCGCCAACCTGTACGCGCTGCGCCACGACGAGCGCGAGCGCTGCCTGCGGCCCTTCCTGGCCTCGTGCGGCGGCGGCGGCGGGGGCGGGGGCGGCGGCGGCGGGGGCGGCGGGGGCGGCGCCGGCGTGGCGCGCGCGGCGTGGTGCGGCTGCCTGCGGCGCGCGGCGCGGCCCTGCACGGCGCTGGCGCGCGCGCACCCGGCGGGCGGCGGCGCCTACGTGCCGGCGTGCGACGCGCGCGGCTACTACCGGCCGCGCCAGTGCCACGCCGCGCTGGGCGTGTGCTGGTGCGTGGACGCGCACGGCCAGGAGCTGGCCGGCTCGCGCGGCAAGGGCGCGGCCGCGTGTCCGGGCGCGGCGGACGAGGGCGCGCCGGCCGACGACGAGGACGGCGCCGGCAGCGGGGACGCCGAGCTGCGCTTCTAGAGGCAGGGACGCCACTGTACGTATGAACGTGATCGCGATCGTCCGACAGTATTACCTTCGTTGGATAGGGGAGTGAAGGTAAAGAAGGCTTTTAGTTACACTAGACTTCTCTCTACTCCCAAATCAGATACAGATACCTACTACATGAACGTTAAACTGTAGTTACCCACACTCTGTTCTATGATTTATAAATGGAAGATCTCTAGTCTGTGCCCAGTAATAATAAAATTAAACAAATTATTAAATGTATTAAATAATAACGAATTTTATCCGTAAATTTTTATAAAACTTACCTATACTATCTAAATGTGTAAATTACACTTTATAATGCTTCCTTTTTCAAGACCCCAAATAACTCTTACGTAATATTAATTATAGTGGTAAAGAAGATAGTAATGTGTTAAAAAGAATTAAGTAGGTATAGGTACTTACAGTGCAATGCGAAATTTGAGTTTGGGCAGTGCTACATATTGTGTAAAAATAACCCCGTGGAAAAGTAGGGGTACTTAAGTGGAGGTGAATTGAGTCGACACTTCGTCAGTCCATACCTAAATAGGTACTAATGTTAGAGATTGACCGTTCACTCACTACAGTTTTCATGGGGTGATTTAGACTGAATCGGCCGGCTGAACACGAGGCCCGTGACTGCGCAGTAAGCAGCACATCGAGTTCGCACTCTAGGCCTGCTGCACACTGCACAGTACTCAGGACCACGGCCGAGAGCCGCTATTAGGTTTGACGCATACTGTACCTGCGTTTGTGACATAACTAAACTGTACAGAGGCTGCAAAACTGTCCAGGGAGTACCCAACTTGGCCTAAGTAATATTTAAAAGATTTTTTTTATTTAATTTTAGTGGTTAACCGTCCCTCAAAGAGCTGGAATTAGTTTATGAAATAGCTACACATTAGTAGCTAAACGTATTACGTAGGTACCTATTTGATGTTACCAAACAATCCAAAACAGATAAAATTGAATAACTCGTTGGAGATCTGTTAATGTTCATATTTTAAAAGTGTAGGTAGGTACCTACTTCCTTCCTTCTTCTTTAATAGGGCTGGCCATCTTACGCTTATTCGATAACGTAGACTTGATCGTGGATCCAGGACAACTTCAATTCAGTAGGAAGGTATTAAAAAGTACTTAAGTACTAACCTAATTGTTAAATACAATCATTTTAATGAATGGGGCGCAAAGATTCAACCTACCCTTAAAATTTAAGTTATAGCAGGTATTCTACTAACTATTAATCCCTACTCAAAAGAAACTATTGAATGTCTTTGGCTGTGTACCTAGGTAGGCAAGTAGGTAACACTATATTTTGTTCATTGTCAAAAATGTTGCCTAGGTAGGTACCTACCTACCTTTGTTACTTACCACACGTGTCAAACCAATTGTTTATTTACCACAATACTAAAAAAAATGTAGGTAATCCTTCACCATTATTGTAATGGTAACATCGCAATTTATTAGTTCAAAATTATGACGAAAGAGGAAAGCGGCCTAACATTATGATACCTAACTACATTTAACTAGGTACCTACCTGAGTCAAAAAGTTTTCTTTCTATCTTTAAAAGATAGTTTACCTACTTCTGTACCTACCTAATAAACACTATTCCCGTTCATGTCATCTTGCATAATTTTGCAAAAAAAATAAAGAGAAATGAAAATAGATATTTTATAGCCTGGAAGTGTTCTGAAGAGATGAGAATGTACCTATACGTTGTACTATGTTGGTAATCGTGCCTATTTAGTTACTTCGTCTAGGTAGGTACCTAGGTACTTACTTAGAAGCTGGTCATAGTCTAACGTGTATGCAAAATATTATATCCTTATTAGTGCGTAAACAAGGCGAGCCACGGGTATGGGTTTTCACAGAGGGAACTGTCTCTCCTTTAAATAAAATTAATAGGTTTTCAAACTGGCCTGTTAGTCAAGTGGTTAGTGGCCCTGACTGCTATGCCGGTGGTCGTGGGTTCGATTCCGACTTAAGACAAATGTTTGTGTGATAAGCACGATCATTTATTCTGAGTCTGAGTGAATTAAATCTATCTATAATATCAACATGTATATATTTAAAAAAATATAATTAAACCTATATGTTTATTAGTTGTCTAGTACCTACCTACCTACTCACAGCAAATGACTTTGTGTAACAGTTGTCTGCTGTAAAGCAAAATGAACCTGCAATATTTTTACATTAGACCCTACAACAGTTATACTACATTAAGTAAGTACATACCTATACTTAAAATATTGTGGGAGTTTGGTTTTAAGGAAAAAAACATTTGATTTTTAAAAGCAGAGGTATTTAAAGTAGGTACCTAATAGGTAGGTAGGTATATTCTTACTACAAGTTGCTAGTTTCATTTGGAAATCGATCCCACTGTCATAGTCTGTGTGCCATAACCGTAGCTGCGTAGGACTCTCTGCATTCATTATGGTATTCATGTTGCGAGGCCACGTCCTTATATTTAGGAGATAGGTAAGTGCATAACTCTATATTTACCTACTCAGATTGAATAAGTGTAACAACTAAGCTTATGAGTATTTGATATTACTAGATTTATAGAAGTGGTAGTACGCAGGTGTGTCCGCCGTCTACTCGCCTCTGTTCTGTGTTGTAGTAGGCAAGCCAGCGAGGCCTTGTGGCTGTTATATTTTACTGTTTCTTATGAATGTGTTGTAATTAGATCATATAAGTACCTATATTAGAACATTATTTTTACTTGTAAGTACAGGTAGCTATTAAAACACAATACCTAGTTAGATAATTATTTGCACTTTTTTAAATCTGTCACTGTACTTTAATAAATGAATAAAACCTCATAGCATTGTATTTTATTTTCCTTATCATTAGCAAGAATCGGAACTTAGTTGGCTGGATCTTCAACAACGAGCTCCCTTACCAGCCTGCTCGCTTCAGTGCCTGGCTGCCTGCGATACCTCAACCTCATGAACCAACCATGTTGGCTGGCCTTTTCAACAAAACAAAGCTCTTTAATCAAAAGTTAAATTATGATCATTACGAGTTGTTGTTTACTATTTGTACAACGAAGTTCTTACTGTTGTCTAAGTTTTCACCTTTAAAACTAGAATCCTACTTCCTCCTACTAATATTATAAACGCGAAAGTTTGTGAGGATGGATGGACATTTGGTACTTACCTACTCTTTCAGGTAAAACACTACTGAATGGGTTTTAATAAAATTTGGTAAGTAGGTACCTACCTATGGAGTTAGCTGACACCCTGGATAAACACATAGGCTCTTTTTATCCCTGCATTCCCACGGGAACGGAAATCGCACGGAAATCGCGGGACGTCTGCTAGTACTCTCTATGTAACTTGAAGGGCTATATAGGTGTTACAACGGGCCACTTTATGCCTAAGTCCAATCTCTTATAGACAACCTTTGGACGGATGTGATAGAAAGGGATAAAAGATATGCAGGTAGTTTGTGTTGGCTAGTTTTTATCTAACTGTGATTTAAAAACTTGGTTATCATATCATAGTTTGATATACAAATGCTTGCTGGCTTATGATTAGCCTGACCCTTGAACATGGGACAGTGAGGTTTTTAATAACTTATGTACCTACCTACTAATAGTTCAATTTGTGTCCAGAACTTTTTCGTCTTAGTACTTATACTAACCATTGAGGAAAATTAAGGATGCTAGTTTGTCATTTATATTTAAATATAGTTGATAACAAATTGTCAAAATGATTGCTAGTAAACTCTGTTACCTATACTGGAAAACTCATGAGTGTCAACACAACTACCTACATGCTAGGAGGATAACAGTTTCACTTTCATATAGTCTTAATACAGAATAGACCACAGATATCAGATATGAGATAAGCACTGTAGGCATACTGAGAAAGTGGTTGCTTTCAGTTGTAGTGGTCATTTTCACAGTAGTTGTGCAAATGTGATGGAAGTAGCTCAAGACAAGCATTCTAAACTGACTTACTATGCCAAATAATCCAAAATCAATTGATGGAACACAATAAATCGAACATCTAAATACTCAAACATTCATAGTATCAAATGGTTATTAAATCGGACATTTAATACATTATACAGCACACACGCAATACATCAAGTTTAGTGTTAAAAATATCAAATGTTTGTTTGATTGAGCATTTAACGTATCGCATAATGTTCATTTTGTCAAAATCTTCCACTTAATAAATAATACAAAATAATAAAAATAACATGGATTTATAAAGAGTTTCTCCAATATCTGCAATTGCAATTCACACAAAATTTTAAAATGTACCAATGAAAGATATTATTAAAATAATATGAAATATTATGCATTTTCCTTATATTCCTAAAAAGTATCCAGTGTATATATACATATATATATTTCGATAGAATACATAATATTATGCGAGTTGTTGGATGCTTGATCCAACAAACATTCAATATTTTAAACACTTAATGTATTGCGTGTGCGATGTATTGAATGTTTAATTGAATAACTATGATGCTAGTTTGTCATTTATATTTAAATATAGTTGATAACAAATTGTCAAAATGATTGCTAGTAAACTCTGTTACCTATACTGGAAAACTCATGAGTGTCAACACAACTACCTACATGCTAGGAGGATAACAGTTTCACTTTCATATAGTCTTAATACAGAATAGACCACAGATATCAGATATGAGATAAGCACTGTAGGCATACTGAGAAAGTGGTTGCTTTCAGTTGTAGTGGTCATTTTCACAGTAGTTGTGCAAATGTGATGGAAGTAGCTCAAGACAAGCATTCTAAACTGACTTACTATGCCAAATAATCCAAAATCAATTGATGGAACACAATAAATCGAACATCTAAATACTCAAACATTCATAGTATCAAATGGTTATTAAATCGGACATTTAATACATTATACAGCACACACGCAATACATCAAGTTTAGTGTTAAAAATATCAAATGTTTGTTTGATTGAGCATTTAACGTATCGCATAATGTTCATTTTGTCAAAATCTTCCACTTAATAAATAATACAAAATAATAAAAATAACATGGATTTATAAAGAGTTTCTCCAATATCTGCAATTGCAATTCACACAAAATTTTAAAATGTACCAATGAAAGATATTATTAAAATAATATGAAATATTATGCATTTTCCTTATATTCCTAAAAAGTATCCAGTGTATATATACATATATATATTTCGATAGAATACATAATATTATGCGAGTTGTTGGATGCTTGATCCAACAAACATTCAATATTTTAAACACTTAATGTATTGCGTGTGCGATGTATTGAATGTTTAATTGAATAACTATTTGATATTATGAATGGTTGAGTACCTATTTGGATGATCAATTTATAGTGGTTCATCAATTGATATTAAGTAAGTATTTAGATTATTTGGCATTACACCCTTCTAAACTGCTCTGTCTTAGACTAGCATACCTTTCACCAACATGTTGCGGATTTGCATTGTGTTGTTCTATACCTAACTAAAGTACCAACTATATTTTAGTGCTAGTAAATTTGGACATAACATGACCTTGATAATTAGCAAGATCATATTATTCTATTGACATCAAGCAAATACTTGATGTCAACGATTATAGTTCTGACTTAGCAGTACAGTTTACTCTTTTACATAAAGAACGTGATAAGAATAGGGTATAACTAAGAATAAACTCAAAGAAAAACGAAATGAATATCACTGTAACTTAGGTATTATTTTATTACATAAATTCTAAATAAATAGGTATACATTCCACGTTTGATCCGTTAACTTCATGTTAAGATTTGCCTACTTCTCTTCTTCTAAATTCTTGAACTTGCCTCTGTAGAAGGGGATGTTGGCACAGAACAGTTTCCAGTCTGTGAAGTAGAGGAGACCGACGAAAGCTGCGCCTCCGAAGCCGACCGCTGATGTTGCGAACGATGCGGCGATTTCAACATGCTTCTTTCCCAAACGGCCCAACATTTTGCTAATTTTCGTGGAAGAGTATTGATAACCGCTTTTTAGTACTGCAAATTGTTACGTAAAGTTGACTTGACGTTAGCGCAAACTTAAAAAATACTAGGATCTACGAGTGTGACAAGTGACAGTTGTGACAGAAGAATGACATGACACTCAAGCTCAAGACATTAAATTACAACCAGTGTCTCCAACTCTATAATTATTTTGTCAAAATTACGGTGTTGCTAGTCTGAAAATACGGTATTTGGCGGAAAATTACGGAAGATTAAAAATTAAAAATACGGTAAAACGGTAACTTTATTTCACAATTACACATTCAATTTCAGGCGTTTCAACATTATTGTACACATAAATATTGATACTTTTAATCATTTCATCAGTAGGACGGAAATCTACGCAGTTTTTTTCTGTCTGCATAATGAGTTGCTTGAATAGTGTATGTACTTTTTTACTTCTGCCTACTGCTTTACCCTTAGGCTTTACCTTATCCCTCTTATCGCTCGATAAATAAGCAGTTGGCATCTTTTTAGGATTAATCCTAGAAGGAGTAATTTTAAATGATAATTTATTTATTAAATAAATAATCAATCAATAATAATAAATATTACTGTAATACTATTACTATAATAGTAATAATAAACGATAATGAACGAATAAAAACTTGTCAATGTCAGTTACAGCTTTATTGTATGTCAAAGTCATTGTAAACCAGAAACCAGTTATCCAGTGTTTGTTATGTTAAGTTATGTCGTTTGTGTGTATCACAAAAATCAATAAAATTGGTGTAATCGCTGTATAATGTTGTCCGTATAGTTAAATTACGTCAGCTGCTAGGTGTCGACGAGCTGCTCGGGTGCACTGCGGCGGCGGCGCGACCGCAATCCACCACGGTGTTCGCGATGTGGGACTCGTCGGCGTTTCTGGGAGCGCTGACGCCTAAATTCTACGTCGCGCTGACGGGTACGTCGTCGTTGATCTCGGGACTAATTCTGATCTTCGAGTGGTGGTACTTCCGCAAGTATGGCACGTCGTTCATCGAGCAGGTGTCACTGACGCACCTGGGCCCGTGGCTGGGCGGTGGCGGCGGCGGTAGCGCCGAAGCAGACTCGGCAGACTGCAAGGTATGGCGAAACCCAATGTCGCTGCTGCGCGGGGCGGAGTATGGTCGACTGTGGAGTGCAGCGCGTCGGGCGCCGCTCACCTACTACGATATGAACCTGTCCGCGCAAGAGCATCAGGCCTGGTTCGGCTGCGGCGCCGAGGGTCCGGCGGAGGAGGCCATGACACGCGCGTGGCGCGAGCGCGAGCCGGGCGCGCGCGTGGCGGCGGCGCGCGCTGCCCTGGCGGTGCGTGCGGACTGCGCGGCGGCCTTGCTGCTGCTGGCCGAGGAGGACGCGCCCACGGTGCACGAGGCGGAGCGCGTGCTGCGCCGCGCCTGGCGCGCCGCCGAGTCCGCGTGGCGCCACTCGGCGGCGGCGGGCGCGGGCGGCGCGGAGGCGCGGCGCGACGCGGCCGTGCTGGCGCACGTGAAGCGCCGCTCGGCGATGTGCGCGCGGCGCCTGGGCCGGCTGCGCGACGCGGCGCGCTTGTTCCGCGAGCTGGCGCGCGACGCGCCCCCCGCGCTGCACGCGCTGGCGCTGCACGAGAACCTCATTGAGGTGCTGCTCGAGCAAAAGGCCTACGCGGATGTGCAGGTCTGCATTGCAACAAACAATCTCCAAATGTTTCTTATTCAAACTCCATGTAAAACACATATATCCAGCTGCATCTTGATGACTTACTTATGTGGCCCTTAAAGTTATAATTTGTAAGTTTTTGGTGTACAATATTATAAAGAGTATTTTAATATATTCCATTCTATGATGAATAACAGTTACCTTACAAGGCACTGTAGCAACTCTCCCGCACCAGCTGTGACTGTTGAGTTTCTCAGTGCTCTGTGTACCAAAGCCCTATCATTTGCTTTCCTACTGTGTTAGGGTCAGCTTCTGGTCTAACAACCTGTGCATTACATGGAGCGAATGCCACTCTACAACCCAGTGAGTAACAACCTTTGGTTTCTGTGGTTGTCAAACTTTCAAAGCCTGCTTTCAACTGTCAAAGCCCTAAAGTACTAAGTTAAATGAACGCAGGTTGCATACTGTATAAGGGCAAGTAGTAACTTAACCTAATGCTGTGTGTTTTAGATTTTGCAATGCATTTGTGAAATGCAGACCTTTTAGGGAGTCATATGGCCTATAGGTAGTTGTTCCGGGACAGGTTGTTTGTGTTTGTAATTTTGAGTGTTTGTAACCTACAGCACAGGTAAAATTCCTTGTGTAGTAAAGTTTTTATTTAAAAAATTTCAAAATAAAATCATTTTTACAAAAAAAACAACCAACTTCTGAAAAAAACACAAACATTAATAGCGTTTTTTTAAGAAGTAGGTTGTTTCTTTTGTAAAAAAGTTTTTATTTTGCAATTTTTGTTTTTATCGTATGTAAAGAAAGTCTTTCAAAAGTTGAAAGAATCATTGAATTTTTTTAACAATTGCTAAAGAAGTTCTTTCTAAACATTAATTTGTACAGCTCTGCCGGGCCCCTTTTAAAATAGAGGCGTAATGTTATGTTATGGAGATACAAAAACTCTGCATAGACACCTGACTATAGTAATCGCGAATAGTTTGCTGTTATGCGTTGAAGAGTTCCATTATCTGTCTTCTTCATCAGTTTTTTTTCTGAAATACTGAAATACTACAAAACTGTAAAAATTGATGTGTGTACCTATATTATTTGAGGAGTTCCCTCAATTCCTCGAGGATCGTTCATCAGAATAGATATGAGTTTTGACAGAAATGGGACCAATCTGTTTGTATACCCTATCAAGCAAACATCGGAAGTCGGTAAAAAATAAATAAAAATACTATCGTTATGTGCGTCAACATAATCGAACCAGAAAATCAAAGAAAGATTTCTCCGACAAAGTTTGACACATTAATTACATATGTGCAGGCAGTACTGGCGCGCTATGACGACGTGGGACTGCCGCGCTCCGCCTGCGTGTGCTACACCGCCGCACTCCTGCGCGCGCGGGCCGCGGGGGGCGCGGGGGGCGCGGGCGCGGGGGGCGCGGGCGGGGCGCGCGGCGCGGCCGAGCTGGGCGCGCTGGACGCCATGCGGCGCGCCATCGAGTTCAACCCGCACGTGCCCGAGTACCTGCTGGAGCTGCGGCCGCTCACGCTGCCGCCCGAGCACGTGCTGCGGCGCGGCGACAGCGAGGCGCTGGCCTACGCCTTCTTCCACCTGCGGCACTGGCGCGCGTGCGGCGGCGCGCTGCGCCTGCTGGCGGCGGCGTGGGCGGCGGCGGAGCGCGGCGCGGGCGCGGCGTGCGCGGCGTGCGCGGACCGCGAGCTGCTGCCGCAGCACCACGCGCTGTCCGTGTTCCCGCGGCGGCGCGCGCCGGCGCTGCTGCCGCTGGCGGCGGCGCTGTGCGCGGCCACGGCGCTGCTGGCGCTGTTGGCGCACCGCTGGCCGGCGCACGCGCACGCGGTGGCTCGCGCGGCGGCGCACGGCCTGGACCCGCGCCGCCTGCACACGCTGCTGGCCGCCGTGTGACTTCCCGCTAGGTGTTAAGTGTGATGTTGCATTCATTATCTTTGATCTGAATTTGAATATAGAATAAAATGGTATTATGCTACTTAACTACCTACTGTTTGTTATTCTGCTATCCTACCGTGTTGAACGGTCGACGCACAGTGCAGCTTGACGTTCTACGACGGCAATGTTAGCCTCGTGCGAGATCATTTGGGCATCGAATACACCACTTCAATAGTTTTAGTGGATCCATCACTACGTGAATCAAACTAGCATTTTCCTGTTCGAAATACATATCTATTCTATTATTGTTTGTTAGCCTGGGTACATGGGGCATAAGTGAATATTTGAGAAGAGTAAACATTGAGAAAGGTCATTACTGTACCTACCATAAACGAATTCCTTTCTGTCAGCATCAGCATCAGAGACGCTTGATCGACTATGCTTTAGTGTGAGCAATAGGACACTGCCAAGTGACGATTTTAACATAAAAATTCATGTTTGCGGAGACCCAATAAATAAATGTTGTGCCTGTTTATGTATTAGTAAAATTTCGCACACTAAGTACCTAGGAGTAGTAATTGATCAACGTCTGTCATGGTACCAGCATCTAGAACAGGTTACAAATAGAATTAGGAGACTAAGCTGGATATTTAAATCACTGCGTCATATCGCTCCAAAAGCGCGATTTCGCCAGCGTCACCGCGAGTGCGCCTGGTGCTCCTAGAGTAAGACCAGTGACAGAAAAGGCGCCAAATGGTGCTGATGATGTGGGTTTCGTGACGGTGAATAGGAGGAAGCACCGATCGCGAGCGAATAAGAACCGCTGCGGCAAAGCTCCTACGGAGCTCGAAATCAACTTGCGCGCCGCAGCCCCAAACACTCCGGTGTATATCTCCCGCCTACACCACACCACTAAGGCGGAGGGCATCGTGGAGTACGTGCGCCAGAAGATTGGATACATGCCGAGGGTGCAGTTACTGGAGTCGCGCCGCAATAATAAATAATAATAAATAAATATTCCACACACTTTACACAACGCCATCTAAGTAGTCCCAAGCTAAGCTAAGAGCTTGTGTTATGGGTACTAAACAGCTGATAAACATACTTATATACTTCTAAATACATACATATTATAGATATATTACACCCAGACACAGAACAAATGATCGTGCTCATCACACAAACATTTGTCCTGGGTGGGAATCGAACCCACGACCAATGTCAACTTTAAGGCGTTTGTGGTACGCGTTCCGAATTGTTATCTGCCCGTCGTCATGGATGAAAACTTCTGGCCTCAGGACGTGGTGTTCCGTCGCTTCCGCGGACAAGTTCCACAGAGCAGCGCTAGTGCGTGTTAGTAAAGTGTTAGTTTTTAAGTAATCATGTATTAATATATGTATTTTAGGTTAAGGTATTTATCTCTGGGCCTGCGTCGCCTGCAATAAAATTTATTATTATTGTTATTAAAAGCCACTACTGAGCGTACATCCTCTAGAAACATCCTGAATGAGGTATACTCGGCTCTGGTACAATCCGTTTTACTGTGTAGCCACCGCCGATCACAGCACTTTACCACGTTCTGACGCCCGGTAAAGAAACACAGAAGCAAGCCGCCCCGACAAGGACGTTTGGAGTTTTGGACGATATTTGTTAAAGAATGGTTCTGACAAGAACCGTTGTTCAGTATATCCACAACGCCACCAAGCGGCGAATAGATGAAGCATTCTGCGCCGTCAACATCGTGACATTTTTCTAGAACAATTTTCTAGACTATTCCTGTCAACGGGCCAACGTCACTTCACTTAAAATTTCGTTGAATGTCGGTGTGCGTTCTATCAAAAAACCGCTATATTATTTTATTTAATATACGTTTATGTTAAATTAAAGAACAAAAGCATTATTGAAGACATCCCTGCCCTCACCAAATAGGGACATAGGGAACGGTCCAACATTTTGGTCCTTGACGAGTCGGATATACGAAGAACCACGCGGCCACGTGAAGTCACATCAAAAGGAACCGACTTGGAGAAGAGGATCATCCAGGACTGTCGGCAAGTCGTATCCGGTCAGGCCCCTAGACCCATCCTCCTACTCCTTTTCCTACAATTTGCGTTAATATCGTTATTTTCACGTTTTAGTTTGTTCGTTGTATTGCGCGGCGCTTCGCCGTGCTGATGCTGAGCGGGAGACTGTAAGTACTCGTGTTTTCTACGGCCTTCCAAAATGAGTGACGAGGAGTGTTTTCAAATTGCCTCGGTTCAGGATCCCGTTAGTTCAGTAGAAGGTTCTAAATCTTCCCGTTTAGGTGTTAGCACAATGTCAAATAAACGTCTCGCTGGTTTGAAAAAGCAGCGAGGCACGTTAAAAGGCAGACTCACGTTATTTGAGAAATATATTTCCAAAATGGAAAAATCAACATTAAACTCTAGTAACAAAATTGACATTGAATTGCGAATTCAGTCAACTTCCACTATTTTTGAAAATTTTAATGAAACTCAATGTGAAATTGAAGAATTAATTGATGATTCTGAGTTAGGTACGCAATTAGAATACCGTGAATTATTTGAGCAGCAATACTTTTCTATCATGGCTGACGCTAAGTGCTTAGTGAATCCTAACAATAGTGAACAGACCCAATCGTTTTCTCATGCTGTTTGTGATCCTGTGTCTATTAAGTTACCAGTAATAAAGCTACCTGTCTTTGATGGTTCATATGATCAGTGGTTGGAGTATAGGAACTCGTATCTCACTATGATACACAATCGTAAAGATCTTAACGACATACAGAAGTTTCATTATTTGAAATCGTCTCTCAGTGGTTCTGCTTCTTATGTTATTGGTGCATTAGAATTCACTGCTCCAAATTACTCACACGCATGGGATTTATTAGAAAATAGGTTTCACAACAATCGCTTGTTGATAAAAAATCATTTAAAGGCGTTGTTTAATGTTCAGTCACTTCAAGGCGAATCGCATGATCAAATTAGGCAACTAATTGATTCAACATTACGTAATTTGCGAGCACTTAGATCATTAAACGAGCCAACCGATACTTGGGACACGTTAACCGTTTATCTTATTGTTTCTAAACTCGATCAGTCCACAGAACGCGAGTGGGAAACACACATTGGTTCCCTTGTGTCCAAAAATAATTCAAACAACATTAAATTAGATGATCTACTAACGTTTCTAAGAAATCGTGCGGATATGTTGGAAATGATAAAGTCCGATAATAATAAAGGTATTTCATCGTATAAACACAATAATAATGATTCCGTTAAGTCTTATTCCAACCAAAATAAAAGATTCGTTAACAATTCAAAGTGCAATAATTCGCAACCTGTTTCATATTCATACGTTACTAATTCAACTCAAAATAAATTTAACTCAGATAATGTCAAACAAAGACGTATTTGTGTTGACTGCGGCGGTGATCATTATTTGTATTCATGTCCGATTTTTTTAAATATGTCCGTGCAAGATCGATTTAAAGTTGTACAGATTAAAAAACTTTGTCAGAATTGTATTCGGTCTGATAGTCATTTACCTAGCGAATGTTCATACGGTCCCTGTAAATTATGAAAAGGGAACCATAACTCGTTACTACATCGTAATAATAATACTTCTAGCGAAAGAATAGGAATGTCCGCATCCACTTCGATTTCGCATCCGTTGCCGAGTGTAAGCAACTCAGATGATAGGCAAGTACATCCCGAGCGTAATGTGCTTACTTGCAGTGCCGGGGTACAATCGGTGTTGTTGTCGACGGCACTCATTGACGTTCTTGATTCGAGTAATAATTATCACACAGTTAAAGCACTTCTTGACAACGGCAGTCAAAATTGTTTTATCACAGAATCATTATCTAATCGTTTACAATTACCTATAATACAGTCCACAATTAATATTTCGGGTGTAGGACAAAGCGTTACAAAGAGTTCTCACACCTGCAAAGTAAACATTCGTTCTAAAGTGAGTGAGTTTAATACTAATATTCAATGTTGGGTTCTTCCTCGTATTACATCGAAGTTACCTTCGTTAGACGTTCAATGTCAATGCATAGAAATACCAAAACATATTTCGCTCGCGGACCCTACGTTTAGGATTCCGTCGGATATCGATATTCTTTTAGGAGCAGATATATTTTGGGAATTATTAAATAATAATAAAATCAAGCTTAGTAGTGGTCCATATCTGTGCGATACTAAAATAGGATGGATCATTTCTGGGTCTCTTTGTAATAATCATTCGTTTAAACCTCAAAGAGTTCAATGTAATATCGTTCAGATTGATACTCAATTGCAAAAATTCTGGGATTTGAAAGAATTGGCTGATTTATCGAATGCCATGTCAAAAGATGATCGTTATTGTGAACAATATTATTTGTAGAGACTACGCAACGTCTCATGTAAAGCTAAGCCTACACTAATCATTAACATTTAATTAAATTCACATCATTATTTGATTTTGAACTCTTCTCGTTTTTTATTCGTTCACAAAAGGTTTACGCTATCTATTGCGATTTATATATGTTATTATTATTATAACTGTGTCATATGTAAACGCATGAGAGGGAAAACATTGATAGGTAACTTACCTGCTGAGCGTTTAGAGCCTAGTTTTCCATTCATGCAATGCGGAGTAGACTATGCGGGACCACTGCTCATGTTTAACCGTAAAGGCAGAGGTGCTAAGTTTACCTATTAAAGGGTTTATTTGTTCATTTATATGTTACACGACTAGAGCCATACACTTAGAATTTGGTTGGCAGTTTGAGCACACAGGATTATATTCTAACGTTGTGTTTTAACGTTTTATAGCACGTCGTAGAAAGACATTTCAAGCCATTGTTGGTGCTGAAAAAGAGTTGTCAGTAATTTTTAATAATAACAATGATATTTCCGATTTTCTTAGTAACAATCAAATTCGTTTAAACTTTTATACGACCTCATAGTCCTCATTTTGGCGGGTTGTGGGAGGCAGGGGTCAAATCCCGCAAGTATCATTTACGGCGGGTACTGGGCAATGCCAGACTAACACGGGAGGAGTTTGAAATGGTACTAACGCACATTGAAGACGTTCTCAACTCCCGTCCTTTGTCCCCTCTGTATTCAAATTCGAACGATTTCCTCCCACTTACTACAGCACATTTCCTGATCGGTCGACCGTTGACTGCGCCCATCTGCGAGAACCTCACGACGATTGAGCCTACGAGATTGGGATGCTACGACCGTGTGGAACAACGATGTTCTAAAGAATATGTTTCAGAACTCCCTTGGGCGAATAACGCAAGTATTTCCCGGAGCTGATGGAATATTCCGTGTAGCTGAAATCCGTACAGCGCACGGCATCATATGGCGATCATTTTCGAAGATATGCCCATTAAATTTATAATCACATAAGCGACGAGTACTACGAGTTGGAAGACTATACCCTGGTCTTTCCAAGGCGGCCGGTATGTTCAGTATATCCACAACGCCACCAAGCGGCGAATAGATGAAGCATTCTGCGCCGTCAACATCGTGACATTTTTCTAGAACAATTTTCTAGACTATTCCCGTCAACGGGCCAACGTCACTTCACTTAAAATTTCGTTGAATGTCGGTGTGCGTTCTATCAAAAAACCGCTATATTATTTTATTTAATATACGTTTATGTTAAATTAAAGAACAAAAGCATTATTGAAGACATCCCTGCCCTCACCAAATAGGGACATAGGGAACGGTCCAACAACCGTTTCTACGTTTGACGATTTTCCGACAAAGAAATCGAGTGTCGGGAGCTTCGAGGCCACACTTCAATCTTCGTGCACGTGTCTTCAGACTCAATTCACAAGACGTCTTCTCTCGACGATGGCCAGCCCGACACTGCGCGCGCGCGGGAACCGTGAACCGCCACCTCTATGTAAGCCGCGGTTGGCCGCGCGCGAAACGGCGCGAAACACCGAGGCGCCCTCTGACGAAATTACTACGACAATACTGTGCTGCGATGTGATTGGTGGAAAATCCCCTTATTTTATTTGTCATAGTATTTTGCAAAATGTGATTTTTTTATTGTACAGTTTCTTATTGGTAGTTCTAATTTAGCTTGTAAGTTTTAGAATTGTATATAAGACGCACCTTTTGACTAATAAAGCAATTCATTTCTACAATCAACAAGAGTATTCTTCTCTAACCTTCTGATACCAAGAGTCTTCCCAAAAACTGTATTGTATTACGGATGGGGTGGGGCAACTAAAACCAAACTTATTTACTTAGAGCGAGCCCAGCGTGCACTTATCAAGATTATGTACTTCAAAAACACATTATACCCAACACATAGCCTTTATACCATCAGCAATATAATCTCGATAAGAAAGCTATATATAATTCAAACCGTCTTGAAAAAACACAAAACCCTACCATTTAAACCAGAAAAGCTACATAAAAGAAGGAAAGACTTGGTAGCACCAGTCCCCCAAACTAAAACCGTGTTTGCATGTAGACAATACACAAAACGTTCAGCCGTACTGTACAACAAGGTTAAATATTCATTTTCTCAAAAAGTACATATGATTGTAGGAAAACCATGATAAACTGGATAAAAAAACTCACGTACGAAGAGACTGAGGCACTTTTACAGTAGTATTAAATATATGAATTAAATTAGGATTAACAAGATACTATAACACTACCTCAATAAACATACGCACCCACATAATCTTACATAAACTGTCACTCAAAAAACAAACACAAACATACACTCACTCACATTCACACCCATACATATACACACATGCACACTCACATTTCCCACTATGTTCCTTGTTTTCTCGTAGATTAATAATAAGAAAAAATAGAATTAAGCAACATATGTATAAGTTAAATTACCCACAAATTTGTTACTATTATTTATTTATTTTTTTGCTATGGAAGAGCGGGGTTTCCTAACACAGGCATAACTTGCTTAAAAGGAGGCCCCAAACACTACCACCCATTGTTGTAACTATTTGTGAATAAAATATTTTTGATTTTTTTGATAAAGAAGCTATTTATTAAGTAGAATAAATGCTGTAGAAATGCGTTCCTTGCGAAGTATGTGTGGTGTAACAATTAATGACAGATTGAGGAATGATGTGATAAAGCAACGTTGTGGTTTAAAAGAAGATGTAGTAACAAAAATTGAAAAGAGTATGCTTAGATGGTTTGGTCACGTTGAAAGGATGGATGAAAAGCGACTAACGAAAGGTATTTACAAGGCAGATGTAAGTGGGAACGCCGGGAGGGGACGCCCTAGAAGGACATACATAGACCTTATTGGTTAGGTTCTTCAGAAAGGTCAGGTGCGTAGTACTTGCAACCGGCGTGTGTGTATGACAACATGTATGAATGTAAACGAAGCAAAAGAAGTATGTAAGAATCGTAGCATATGGCGCTCTGTAGTTTCTGCCTACCCCCATGGGAAAAAGGCGTGAGTTTATGTATGTATGTATGTATGTAGAAGCTATCTAACATTGGTTATCATTCATACATTTAATTGTAGGTATGGATGCTTGTGTCTTGTTCTTGTGTTCTGCCTGAAGACTGCATTGCTGTAAACTTGACTTCCAGGAACGATACATACCTATTCTTGTAGAGATAATGTTCCTGTTTCCCTGGGTTCTTTAATAGGTGCCGTGTAGGTAATCATCGTAAGTTTCTGGTAGGTACAATTATTTTGTTGTTGTTCCTCAAACCCTTCAAGGTATAAGGAATGGACACAGTGATTCTCGTGGTAATGACGCCGCTGAAAAACACGCCAGACATCACACGTGCTGTGTGAGTGTCGTGCTTCTAAGCTGCCTAGTAGATAGGTTTGCGAATGATATGGACCTCCCCATATTTCCTAAACTCATCAACACCTTAGCTTACACAAATTGCTAAACAATACTAGTGAATTTTGAACCTTTAAGACGTTAATTAAATCCTGGCACTAGTCTTGTTTAGCAGTTCGTGTAAGCTAAGGTGTTCATGAGTTTAGGGAATATGGATATGTATATCGACTTATGAGGCTGACTGTACCTACCTAACAGCTAAAGGTAATAGGTGCATCCGTGAATTAATACATGTACAGTACAGTTTTATGGTGTACAATAAAGAGTATTCTATTCTATTCTATTCTATTCTACATTATTTGTAGATGCATTCGTGTGTGTCCACACGAATGAATCTAATCTGCGTGTCAGCCGAAAAGACAGAGAGCCGTGCTTCCTCCCGAGCCAGCGCTCGAGCACCGGCCGGACCGCCTCAATGGTGACGAGGCCGGCGGTAGGGCGCGAAGGCCTGTCCCGCCATTCCGCCACCAGGACCTCGCGCAGTTGCGTGCGACCGACGCAACTCCTACTAGCTACCTTACTGCAATTGCAATGCAAAATGATGTATTTTCTATGTTTTAAAATCAATTTTAAAACATAGAAAATACATCATTTTAAACTAAACTACTACGCTGCGTAGCTCTATGTTGCATACAACACTAGAGCAGGTATGTGAAGTAGTAGCAGTAGGAGGTAACAATTTAACTCGATTGGTATAACGTACCAACTACTGACTGGTTGATCGAGTGGATCCGCACTTGCGTCACGGTCGTCTGTCTGTCTGTCTGTTTGTTTGCGATAAACTTAAACATGATTAGGTCAAATCTTTCCCAATGTTCCAAAGGTGCTAAATGATTAAAGATCATAAGATCCCAACAATCTACCGAAGAGCGTTAGGAGAGACTTGATGCTATTCGAGAATATGAGGTTGCAACTCGGTCCGCGGAAACTTCTTGGGATCGCGAAGCACGCCTGCATTCTCAGCGTATTTACGCATCTACCAGGTATCCAGGTCTCTAGACACCAGTGAAGAATATGTGCGCGACTGACCGCTGATCCTGAACGTGAACGATCGTGTCTCGCGAGTTGGAGACGTTCACGGAAAAAGCATGACGCTTGAGTTTTCAGCGTATATACGCATCGACTCTAGAGATAAGTGGGGGAAGGAGATGCGCGACTGACCGCTGGTCGTGAACGTCACGCAACATATAGGCTATAATTTATTTTGGAAAATGGAACACCTGAAGTAAAAGAGATATAAAATGGTGCCATTGCATAAACTATTCCACGTGAAGAGTGTTTTCTGTTGTGAGACTAAATTTGAAGATCTGGAGTACCTACCTGTAGTGGAACTCCAAAGCCCAGCGACAATATAACATATACATAATAGAAATGGCGTCTTAGCAAAAGTTGTTAAGTCTGATTGCATTTCCTGTTGACCAACAAAAATAAAAAAATCTGGAACGTCTTGAATCGTCTCGCGCATCCCATTGTTTTCCCGTCCCCGGGCTTTTAGAATTCGACATCAGACGTTTCAGATCTTCGATTTTGACGACCCCGTTGTCGCTGACATAAGCAACAGGATCCGCGTACGAAGTCGCGGCAGAAGGTAGTTCCAAATAAAAATGCTTAATTTGTTACTGAAAATGTTAAAATCGGTGCGTGTGTACCTATATTTTTTGAGGAGTTCCCTCAATTCCTCGAGGATCCCTCATCAGATATGAGTTTTGATACAAATGGGACCAATCTGTTCGTATAGGTACCTACCCTATCAAATAAAAAAGAATTTTTAAAATCGGTCCATAAATGACGGAGTATACAGAAATACAAACCCTATAAAAAAAAACAAATAAATAAAACATACAACCGAATTGAGAACCTCCTCCTTTTTTTGAAGTCGGTTAAAAATACATGTCAATATACATTCAATGTCAAGAGTGTAAATAATAAAATAAAAACATTTGATACAAAATCTTGGTCAAATCATGTAAGATCCACGCAGATTAGTGTCTGAGGTGGTCTTTTGAGGAAAGAACCTCACAGAATGAGGGGACCAGATCAGTCAGTGCAAGCATTTGTCAGTAATCGTGAGCTCAACTCGGAACTTGAGGAGCTCCACGAGCTGACGAACAATACCAAAGAAAGAACATTTGGGTTGGTCCCATAAAGAACTCAAACTGTCAGACAAAATTTAAAATAAATAAATAAAAGAACATAGAAAGATAAAAAAAAAAAATAAAAAAAAAGAATCCACGTCGGTAGTCCTTAGTATTTAATCTAGGTAGGTACCCATAAATCTTACCTACCGCAGACAGAAAGTCGCAGTATGAATTGGTAGCGTGGTTCGTTATCATACATAATACCTACTAGTAGTAAGTGACTGACCCATTATCAATCAGATCACCGTAAGAGCCAGTCGTCGGCAACCACGCGTGGCGTCACGCGGCCGGCGCCGTGTCCGTACACTCCGTACCGAGCGCGTCGTGCTCGCCGAGCTCCGGCAGTGTGGCGGCGCGCGTGCGGCGCGACGGACGCGACAGACGCGACCGGCACGCAGCGCGACGCGCGCGAAACCTTACGATGTGTTCCGAATACTTTCGCAACTTTTAAAACTCATTTTATCATCGCTATATTAATTGACGCTACGAGACGTACTTGGAAGTGACTAGCTACGATATTGTGGGCGCTCCGTTTGTGCTTACTGAATGGCATTAAACAAAATGTTTTTTTTTGAAGAAACAGTTGTCTAGTGCCAATCTGACCAGATGTGCGTAATAATATATATCAGTAGTCGTTGAATGAAACACTGGCCAATCTCGGTCCGTCAGTTGGTGGACGCGGGTGACGTGAGGTGCTGAGCGCGGAGTGCCGGCAGGCGGAGCGTGCATGCTGCGGCTGGCGCGGCATGGCGGCGCGCCGCCTCGTGCTGAACGGTCTGACGGCGGAGGTGGGCGCCGGCGGGGTGGGCACGGAAGGCGGGGAGGGCGCAGGCGGCGGGAGCGGCTCGCCCGACTCGCTGGAGTTTTACCACGAGCTAGAGCTGTACCGTCAGCTGCTGGCGCTGCCGCCCTCGACCCCCGCGCTCCCCGTGGCCCCCGCTCTACCGCAGCGGCGCGCGCGCACGCCCGACCCCACGCCTTCGAGGAGATGCCACGGTACTTAATGCATCAGTACTTCTTAAATATTAGTCTCAGGCTAACAGTGGTCATCAGCCTGTTGCCATCGTTCGATCGGGCAGACTAGTTCGAAGCCAGTGGTAGGTACAGCTCCACCCCAGGTATGTATTAGGTACAGTAGCTGTACCATGCTGTGAGATAAGAGCAGCGGCGCCGGTCAAACCGCTGAACAGAGTAAGAAGAAAGGATATCATAAAAAATAAATAATTATTGCTTTTTTCTAAGTAGGGTAAATACACTAAATGTCGGCCCTCTAACTAACAAATTTTCTAACTTTGTGTACACACCGGGACTTACAGCTTAGTACGGCCGTTATACCAAGTGCGTACGATGTGACTACGTTGAGACAATTGAGTAAATACTCCTGGGTTCACAGCATTGTTTAGGAATTATAATAAAAGAAAACGTATTGTAAAACATAATTCTATATTCCATATTTTATTCTAGTAAATCTTCCTCTAAATATTCTACCCTGACCACGTCCTGGTCTTTATTCATTTATATATTTAAAGTCTTAGCGAGAGCTGGCCGCAAACTCATCTGAGTCGTGTTCGGACTCGGAGGTGCTGCTGATGTCATCTTCTACATTAATGATTAGTAGCTTTATTTCCTCGTACATAGTTAGTTTTTTTTTTATCCCAGTAATCCTTTTCTACTTTTATTACACGTTGATACGAGCTATTTCAATCCTGCTCGATAATAGCTTGGATGCACGTTAAGCTGCTTCCTGTAAAGACTAAATATTTCATTTATCTCTAACAATATTAAAAGTAAGACATTTTTATCACATAGGTACTGCTAATAAGCCGGATATAAAAAATACCCCTTTGTTTATCTCCTTCCAGCACGATTCTTCCTATAATATTATCAGATTTCCCAGAATTAAATAATAGATTTAGACTATGGCACGATAATTTCTTATACATTTCTAATGCAAACGCTACAACAAATAATTCTTTACCTTGATATCACACTTAAAGTATAAGTCAAGTACAAATTGAATTTACTTTCACTTAAAAATCGAGCCACTAAAGTATCAATTAATCTCGGCGCGCTATACCAGAGTAATGCATAAAAATGTAAACATAACCTATGTGCTCGACATTTATTGTTCTCTAGTTATTCCTTATACAAACAAATTAATATAGCTTTGTATTCATCAATAATTAACACTTGATTTAGCTAAAATCAACCAAACAAACTCTTACGCTCTCTTGTCTTTTCAGCGGTTCTTTACTAAACATTGTTAAGTTCAGAAAGAATAGTTTGGGCCTCATGTTCCGCCAGACTTCGCCTGTACACCTTGTTAATAACCTCCCTGCCAGCACTCCGAATGGTTTTATGAATGGTTTTATTAATTAAAATTATTCTTCACTTTTTACGTTTATTAATCAACTAGCTTTTGCCCGCGGCTTCGCCCGCGTGGATGTCGAACTTCCGCCTCCTATGTTTTCCCATTAAGGGTTGAATTTCCAAAAATCATGTTTAGTGGATACTTATTCTTAACTAAGAAGTCCCCTTCAAGTTTCATGTCTGTAAACCAGCGGTTTGGGCTGTGCGTTGATATATAAACGTAATAATTTTAGCATAATACTTCCAGATAGACTACTTTCAAAGTTGATCCTTCCAGTATGTATGCATAAAGATTTCTGGAACTACTGACCCGGGAAAGAGCGCCGTACAACTGACCATGTGTAAAACAACTGAGACTAAGATCAACCTACCCAGGCGTATTGATTATAATAATATAATAGTTATTGAACTATGCGTGCACATACAGACACACAGACAGACAAAACATTTACTGATTGCATTTTTGGCATCATATCGATCACCAATCATCCTCCAAAATATTAAAAAAAAAAAAAAAAAAAAAATTAAAAATTTTTTTATTTATTTATTTATTTATAAAGGCTTACCAACTAAGACACATACAGACAATCTTAGAAATAATACAAGTAACAGTTAATGTATGCTCTTAAATTACAGGTAGGCTCAACATTATTTTTAGATACTGCTCAAGCAAATATTTGAAACTAACTACAACTAGCAAGGTTATTCACAAAGATGAATAAAGGTAAACATACCAGGCAACGAAAAACACAGAAACTACAAACATAAAAAACGTACTCTAAAAACTTGATATGCTATAAATGGCTCTTTTAAATACATTAAATTTACCTGAAAGTATATCTATGTCATGTTTATTATATATGTCATTACATTTTCTGAGAATATAGGTGAGAGGTGCATTACTGCCATACTTATTTCGAGTGTATTTAGTGGCGAAAGGAATATAATTTACTAGCCTAGCTGAAGATCTTGGAACTTTTATTTTGACCTGAGACAACAGAGATGGACAATCTGTTCTACAGTTCAACATTTTGTGTAAGAATATTAATCCTAAATAGTCTCTGCGCCAATGCAAAGATTTCATTTTAAAATGCTCGAGCCTATCGTTGTATTCTTTTACACTATGCCGTATACCGCAGATAATGGACAATCTTCTTAGGAATTTCTTCTGTATTTTTTCAATTCGCTGAATGCTATTTTGATACATAGGATACCACACCATGGAACAGTATTCAATGTTACTTCGTACCAAAGCATAGTATAGTACTTTTAATGCAGTTATAGATTTAAATTGTCTAGTATTCCGGTTTATAAATGCTAACATTCTATTTGATTTGTCAATCATTTTATCCATATGTGCAGTAAAACGCATTTCCGAATCAAGAATAATCCCTAAATCTCTGACTTGTGCTACACTTTTTAAAGCCTGTCCCTTCATTGTGTAAATTGTAATGAATTTATGCTTTTTACGTGAAAACTTTATGTGATAGCACTTGTTGATATTAAGTTCCATAGCATTAGTTTCACACCATTGACAAATTCTATTTATATCATCCTGTAAGAGATTTAAGTCATAATCAGAATTAACGATCTTTGAAATTTTGAGGTCATCAGCGTACATTTCAAAATAAGAGTGATGAATGCAGTATTTTAAGTCGTCTATAAATATTATAAAAAGTATTGGACCCAAATGAGATCCTTGCGGAACTCCAGATGTAGGTATAAAGGAACGAGATGAGTGTCCATTTACTACCACTTTCGCTTTACGATCCTTTAAATATGATTTAAACCAAAGCCAGAGAGAGCCATGAATATTAAACGTACTATAAAGTTTCTGAAGCAAAAGGAAATGATCGACTTTATCAAATGCTTTACTAAAATCGCTGTATATAGCATCGATTTCGTTACCATTACTAACATCAGTTAACGTTCTTTCAACAAAACTTACCAGATTAGTTAATGTAGACTTATTTTGAGTAAAACCATGCTGATGTTCTGTTATTGTACCTTTAATATGCCACTTAACAAAAGGACACACCAAAGACTCAAACACCTTAGCAAAAATAGGTAGTTTGCTAATGGGTCTATAGTTGCGGGTATCGGTTTTGTCTCCAGACTTGGGAATGGGTGTTATAATGGTTTCCTTCCAACATTCGGGAAATATTCCATCATTAAGTGATTGATTATATAGTAAATAAAGTGGTTTCGACAGTTGAGTTGCACACTCTTTAATAAATAATGGCGGTATACCGTCACAGCCCGATCCTTTTGATATATCTAGTTGCTGTAATTTTTTCTTAATTTTAGATTCTGACAAGTGAATATTATGTAAACTGTTACAGACGTTTGTAGGATTATTTATGGGTGAAAAGGAGTTATCAATGTCATTAGAGCTAGGGTTATAAACAGACGCAAAGTTTTCAGCAAATAGATTAGCAATACTTTCACCATCAGTTGCTACTTTATTATTGAGAGTCATTTTTTCTGGTATTGCGCTTTTATTATCTCTCTTATTTTTTATATAAGACCAGAAGTATTTAGGGTTTTTTAACACGTTTTCTTGAACGCTGTCTATGTATTTGTAATATAATTGTTTGATCAATTTATTTGTTCTCTCTTTTAATAAATTGTATTCGTATTCATCGCGTTTGTTTTCATATTTTTTCATATTAAGTCGGCATTTTTCTTTTTCTTTTAATATTTGTATAAGACTTTTTGTATACCAACATTTAAATATATATTCAATGTCACATTGGGGTAACTTGATGTGCTGGCGTCTGTACATAATTATCTTCGTAGTGTGTGATAGTCCATTGAACTGTATGGCGAGCGATATTGTCTGTTGTATATTTTATCTTAAGATAAAATATTATAATATCTTAGCCGTGTGCAGCGCCCCTTGGTGAACTCCACTGCGGGTGACGTAACCTACGACAAACTTATTATTTGCGGTTGGTACAGTAGTCGGGTCTAGGGGTCGAACCGCAAAGTTAAGTTTGTTTTTTATTGTATATACTTTTCCGGGATATAAAGTACCCAGTGTTGTGCCCAGGATATTAAAGAATAAGTATACCAAGTTTCATCGTAATCGAACCGGTAGTTTTTGCGTGATACCTGAACATACAGACAGACAGACAGACAGACAGACAGACAAAAATTTTTTTAATCATATTTTTGGGTTCGCTATCGGTCTAGTAACACCCCCTGCTATTTATTTTTTTGATATTTTCAATGTACAGAAATTTTACTTCTACAGATTTATTATAAGTATAAGTATATAGCTAATTGAGATGTGCGGTATGAGAACGTCTTCTCCTTTATACTTTCCTTTCAGTATAGTTGCTTCTATCACGTTGTTTAGTAATTTTTTATCGCTAACCGTGTGTTGTTGCAAAGACGCGGTTGGTTGATATTTCGCAACATTATAACTACCGATCCAGCTGGCAAATCCAGCGAGTTTAAACATCTGGTGGATAGTTCACTACATCATCTTGGTTAGTAGCCGAATCAACTAATTTATACTATCCTCGATTCGCCTGTAATTTGTTCTTGTATTTTTAAATTTAATTCATTTACATCTATGTTTTTTGCAGCCAATATAGCTCGTTCGCTCAACCAATCGTGGTTCCTGTAATTTTGAGAAACATCTGGAAACACCTTCTGGATAAGTTCATCTTTTGATAGAGTTAACTGACAAAAACTTTGAGAAATGTTAATGCAGCCAGTCAACATGTCTATAGGAAATTTGCCACTACCAATGTCAATGAGTTGTTTAGAGAATATGTTTCCAGATTGGTCATTTTGCAATTTGACATGCATATTCTTGCTTAAATTAAGTACTTTGACATGTTTCCACAATTGGAGGACTTTAGACATGCATTGAGTTCATCAGCTGGTTTTGATCGTGGAATCACTGGCAATGTTTGACGAAAATCTCCTGCTAATAAAACCATTGCACCACCAAATTGGTTATGATTGCTCCGTATATCTTTTAATGTGCAAATTGACTCTTTGACGTTAGGAACATACCTACATTGTTTAAACAACAGTGAGTACTTACTTGTAATTCAATATGAACTTTATGTAATAGCAATAAAGCTCATTTTAGTTAGAAAACGTTTGTATGGGAAAAAGAAAAAGAGGTTTTCCGGCAATTATTCGAAATTTTCTCGCCGTAAAAACCATCTTTGAACTTCAACGAACATTTAAAAAAAAGAATCGGCCAAATTTGTCCAGGCGTTGATGAGTTATGCGCTTACCAACACATTTTGCGATTCATTTTTATATTATAGACAGGCATTTTCTCTTATTATATTTTGTCTTTCTTCGCTTAAGTTCTGTGAATACACTTGTTGCTGGCTTGCATGTCTTGTGCGGCGGCCGATGTTCGCACGTCGTCCTCTAGGCATTTTGGACTATGGACAGAGTGGTGAATTTAACCTCAAATGCACGATCCACATAATTTACATAGTTCAACTTACCACCTTAAAGACAAATGCCTGCTGTTGAAATTCAAAAAAAAATTGCACAATAGGTACACGTAATTGATTTGATGGTTTCCAATTGAAATATTAGGAAACCAATAACTTACATTTTTTTTACTTTTTTTTCACAATTTCACAGTGAACACAATACTTTTCAATATTTACTTTTTGCCTGACATTATGTCAGTTGTCAATCTGTCATTTACTTTTCTCTAATTTTGTCATAGTTTTTCATAGTGACTATGAAGGTTGCATCTGATTTATGTAATTTAATTTATTTTTATTAGTATGTTAGCTCTAATAATGTAATTTATTGTTATTTTTCCTGAATTTTCTTTGCTATAAACCTCACGGAGCCCGAGACCTTTCCAACGAATGCAAAACCGTGGAAATCGGTTCGTGCGTTCTGGAGTTATATCGTCAGGAAGGAAAACTTATTTTTATATAGTAGAAGATGTTTGGTGGTCGAAATTAAAATTTTACGAAATCGTGAACTTTGTTTATTATGAGATGTCATTATTTTGGAAATGTTGCCAACAGACAAAAATTTAGTTCCGTTTCTACTCTTTTTTGCCAAGCTGTATTTAGTTTTCATAAATAATAATATGTTTGTAGATCAATATTGTAATATTTTATAATTAATTAATATACCTATCTACATATTCAACTCAAAGTAATCAGCCTGTATAGTAGCGCTCGCGCGCGCGTTCTATTCTATTCTATTCTATTCTATTCTCGGATTCGAGGCTGGCCGATATAACGATCTTTAATATTTCTAAAGTCAGCCCCTATTTCTTATGCCTTATTTCTCAAGATTTAACTAATATCACCCCGACCGGTATTTGGCGATTACACGTGAAATAGATTTATTTACTTGTAAACATGCAAATTCTCCTATTAAGCCAAATGCATTTTACTGGCTTATTCCCAAGAGCTCCAAATCTATTGTTCTCCAAACAATTTCTCTCCATACATTGATTCCCAACAGCTCCATAATTTTATTAGTTAAATAATAAAATACTAATTTTTTTCCCAGCGGCTCCAAACCAAATTGCGTAAGGTCAACAAAACACAAATTGCTTCCATCAATAATATAATTTAGAGGTACGTAGTTTCAGTACATAGGCAGTCACAAATCAATCTTATCTTAGCTAAGTATGTGCAACCTGTACTTGAAAATTTTTGGAGCTCATGGGAAAGATTTTAATTATTACTATTATATTGCTTTTTTAATTTGGAGCCGTCGGGAATAAAATTATGGAGCGCCTGGGAAAATGCCATTTTACTTAAAGTCGCCTCCGGTCGAGATTCTGGCTTTAAACCAAAACTGGTATTGGCAAAATGTTAAAAAGACTATCTCAAAATATAGTAAACTAACCTTTTATTGATAACAAAGTATAAAACAAAAAAATGACAACCGACTACTTAAAAAAATATTAACAGGTGAAAAATAACTACAGTTTCGGAAGTCTGTGGCTTTGGTGGTTTTGTTTCATTCATTATTGGAAATCGACTTCCGAAACTGGAGTTATTTTTCACCTGTTAGTGTTTTTTTAAGAAGTCGGTTGTTTTTTTTGGTAAAAAAGTTTTTATTTTGCAATTTTTAGTTTCTTCGTATGTAAAGAAAGTCTTTCAAAACTTGAAAGAATCATTGAAGTTTGTTAACAATTGCTAAAGAAGTTCTTTCTAAACATTAATCTCTACATCTCTGCCGGCCCCTTTAACAATAGAAGGGCATAATGTTATGTTATGGAAATACAAAAGCTCTGCATAGACAGCTAACTATAGAAATCGCGAATAATTTGCTGTTATGCGTTGAAGAGTTCCGTCGCCTGTCTTCTTCACCAGTTTTTCTTCACCAAATGATACTTTCTAAATGAAAATGCTTGATTTGTGGGGGGTTTGGCGTATTTACTCTACCTAACTATTTATTTTTTCAGATAGTGTGGAACGAAAGTATTCGTTTAGATTAAAGATTACCTACAATTCAATGAGTGAATGAGTTGTGTGGAAATCTGATTTTTTACTGACACTTGTACCGTAATACCTACAAAATAACAAGTCAAACAAATAATGAATGGTGTTGTGTTCAGATGAGCCACGCCGCAGTCGCACGCCAGGAGGCGCGCGCGCAGGCCCGCCGGCTGCGCGAGTTGCGTCGCCGCCCCCCGCGCCCGTCGTGCGACACGCAAGGGTAAGTCTTTAGTATAATAATTATAAAACAAATAATATTTTATATAGTTAATAAACTGGTACAAAAGCAGAGCTGATGTCGAAAATCATTTATGTGGCGTCCTTGTAGAACAGACGTGAGATGTGGATATTAAGATGAGTGAGTGCCTAGTGGCTGGATGCGGGCGCCTCACGGTAACGAATGGCTCAACAACAGCACGGCTCCAACTTTGATCACAACAGTAAAGCGAAGACAACATTTTAAAGTTGTCATCATCGAAAACCTGACGTGAACTTTTAGTAATACAACTAGCTGATGCCAGCGGCTTCGCCCGCGTGGACGTCGGTTATCGCGCCCAGCTCCCAGTCGGCTTATTTTTTCTGACACCTTCAACAAATATAAAAACTTGACAAATTATATACAAAAACCTTTCTCGAGAACCACCATATCCATTGGTGAAACAGCATGAACATCGGTGCAGTAGAACAGACAGGTAGACAGACAGGCGCGGCGGAGGACTTTGTCTTATAATAGGTTTGCAGTGATAGTGATAGGCATGATGACGCGGTGTATGATCATCAGAATTCTATTTAGTCCATCAGTTAGATGATCAAAAATAATACTCAAGTATTTTTTGCTACATATTTCGAACTGATGGAAAACTACTTACATTATGCGCCGATTTTAATAAATATGAGAAGAGCGAACTACAGAAGGCAGGCAAAAACAGTAAACTTATTTGGAAATTTATTAAAACTAATACCTTTCGATCAAAAAATCCTGAACCTCCACTCGAATTACTGTCAACAGAGGTAAACCCAATTGTAGCCGCGAATAAAGTAAACGTTTTTTTTGCTAACGTCGGCAAAACCTTGGCTGAAAAATCCGTAAACGATAACAGTCTTCCCCACCAAACATCGGCTGTGAATACTCTTACGAAAACATCAAAATCTTTTGTTTTATTAGACACTGATGTTAATGAAATTTTAAGAATAATAACAGGGTTGAAGGATAACTGCGCTGTAGGATGGGATAACATTTCTAATAATATACTAAAAAGGTTTAAACACCTTCTCGCCCCTCCATTAACCCATATTTTCCAGTCATGTCTATCTAACGGCATTTTCCCCAAACTGCTTAAGAAAGCAGTAGTTACACCAGTGTTCAAAGGGGGAGATAAAAACTGTGTCAACGATTATAGACCTATTTCAGTACTAACAGGACTCTCAAAGATTTTAGAAAAAATTATAAATAGCAGGTTAATAGATTATCTTGAAGTTAACGGTTTGCTTTCCAATAATCAATTTGGGTTTAGACCTAAAAGATCAACTAACCAAGCGGTTCACAAGCTGTCTGATTACATAAGTACGAGACTAGATAGGGGGATGCACACCATTGGAATCTTTCTAGACCTCGCCAAAGCCTTCGACACAATTTATTTTTTTATATTACTGCACAAGCTTGAAACACTTGGGATAAGAGGAGTGCAACTTTCATTATTTTCCGATTATCTTAGAGAACGTAAACAATGTGTTAAAATAGGGCAGTACACAAGTTCTGAGACGGAAAACAGTTGTTTCGGAATACCGCAAGGTAGTATTTTGGGCCCTACCTTATTTTTAATTTACATTAATGACCTTTGTAATTTAATTCTTCGTAATGGGCTAATATTATCATACGCGGATGACACGGCTCTTTTGTTTTCTGCTGAATCCCGAGGTGAAGCATATGAACATGCACAAAACGGTTTTAATATTGTCTCTAATTGGCTTCATCAGAATCTCCTGACATTAAACATAGATAAAACTAAATACATTTTATTTTCAATGAGAAATATTACTCTTCCGCTTACTAACCTAAACATATTCGCACATAATTGCAAGCATGCTGACATTGCTTGTACTTGCCCTACATTAGTTAAAGCTGACCACATAAAATACCTGGGTGTTACAATTGACCCAAATCTAAATTTCCGTAAACATATTGATTTACTGTGCATAAGAGTGCGTAAATTAATTTATATTTTTAAGCACCTACGTCACATTGCCGACTATAAGTTAATTAAACAGGTTTATTTGGCTCTGTGTCAATCTGTACTTACCTACTGTATTACTGCATGGGGTGGAACTGCAAAGACTATTTTACTTCCTCTAGAACGCGCTCAAAGAGCAATTCTAAAGGTTGCAACCTTCCGACCTTTTAGATTTCCCACACATGAGTTATACACAGCATGTAAAATACTAACAGTACGTCAACTTTTTATAATGCACGTCACACTTTATCAGCACTCTGAGCTTCCTTTTGACCCAGTACCTTCAACCAGGAGGAGGAAAGACTTGGTTTGCATAAAACCACAAACGAAACATGCATTTGCTCATAGATTTTACGTGTTTTTAGGACCTTTTTTGTACAATAAGTTAAACAAGTTATTAGATATAATAGCGTAAATTATATTAAATGTAGTAAATTAATATCGGAGTATTTATTAAAGCTCAATTACACAGACACAGAGAAACTATTGGAAGTTCTTGTATGATTGTATGTAAGGTTTAGTTCGTAAGTTGTTATTCTATAATTATATAATGTAACATGCACTCGTAATAATTAGTCTTTTTAAGTGATGGCCTGAAACACAGGTTTTATTAACCTAGTTCAGGAAAGTCGCTAATATACATATAATTCTAGGTTTAAAATAAATTTTCCATAAGTCCTGGTTGTTAATATACACATAATGTAGTTATATGTTGAGTACTAGAATAATTATTTTTTAAGATTTATTTTGTGGCCTTTATATCTAACTGGGTATATCGTGTAAATTATTCAATAAATTTGATTTTGATTTTTGATTAACAAACCAAAATCGGTAAATCGGTAATAATTTTGAAGTTATGCGAATGAAATTCAGTATGAAGGTTCTTTACTGAAAGTCATGGAACACGTATCATCACTACATAGTATAAAACTAAGTAGCTCCCGCTGTTTGTCTGTCCCTATACATGCTTAGACCTTTAAAACTACGCAACGGATTTTGATCAGGTTTTTTTTAATAGATAGAGTGATTCAAGAGAAAAGGTTATATGTATAATCAATTCATAAAATAGCAGAGAAACACTGATCATTTCAGGGGTTTCTAATGTGATGTCATAAATAAACAAATTTTTTCGCGCTTACATTGCAAACGCTGGCTGAACCCTACGAGATGGATCAAAATAATGTACTATCGTATTGTACACCTTAAAAAGGTCTACAATAAAATCCGCAATAGTATATGTCTATATCTCAGGGATAACCCACAATAACCATTTATTCAAAAGACAAACGTAATTCACTTCTACCAAAGGATTCGGGCTAATGATTTAAATGTTAGTTATAATGGTCAAAAAGTTGATTCAACTTGTGTAGCTAAATTTTTAGGCATCCTGATTGACAACAATTTGACTTGGAAGCCACATGTCGATGACGTATGTAAGAAATTAAATAAATCAGCGTACGTACTGTTTAACTTATCACATAAAGTTAGCAATGATACACTTCTACTAGCTTATCATGGGCTGGTTGCGTCTGTGTTAAGATTTGGAATCATATTTTGGGGTAGCTGTAGTGAAAGGGAGGAGATTTGTAAGGCCCAGAAACGGTGTATTAGATCCATGACAAAACTTAAAAGTATAGACAGCTGTGAACCTATGTTTCGGTCTCTGAGGATACTAACTTTCCCATGTTTGTACATATTGGAGGTGGCAACTTTTGTTAAAACCAATCTTGACCTATTTCCGTCACTGGCTAATATTAGACCACGTAATGGCCCCTTGAGATCCCAATACAAGAACTTGCTATATTCGGGTAATTATAAAACAGCACTTTTAAGAAAAAGTATTATGACAATCAAATGGGTCCGGTCATCTATATCTATATCTATACTTATAATAAAACTGTAGAGAAGTGAATTCTGTACATTGAAAATATATTCAAAATTAATATTGGAGGATGATTGGTGATCGATACTGATGTCAAAAATGCAATCAGTAAATTTTTTGTCTGTCTGTCTGTCTGTCTGTCTGTCTGTCTGTATGTGCACGCATGGGTCAAAAACTACTGAAGGGATTTTAACCAAACTTGGTACGATTGTAATCCATACTCCTGGGCAGGTTATAGGCTATATAACATAACGCTAAGACACATAGGAGCCGAGCAGTGACGATAAATTCGAAGCAAGTCGGATGAAAATGTGCTTTTGAGCTCCTATCCTCGCTTACGTTGATCATACACAAGAAGTATGTATTACAAAGATGTTGATCTTCAAAAGATCAACAAAAAAGTTCTCAGTAACATATATCTATATCTTATAAATTAGCCACAATAACACGTTTAATCGTTAAGCCTTTCTTCAAAGTACCTTTATTAAATAATAACGTACACTTTTAAAATATTTAATAAAATAAAAAATATAGACATCGGTTTATAAACACACAAGATATTTATATGAACTTTGAGTGAACTATGAGTGATCTATAAGTTTGGTACGCTACTATCACCGCGGCACCTGGCGGGCGTTCACGCGACAACGTCACTTATTTGACAGTGGATGCGAAGGGACACGTCATGCCAAGCATTGTTCGTTCTTATTGAATAAGCACGACTTTTATTAATTTATTCGCCCTTTTCATTAGATTAGATTTAAATTATAGTAGTTTTTAGATATTATTTTGAAGTAGTTTTTAGTAAATATAATTATTATTTTTATTTGTTATTTTTTTTATCTCTTTTGATTCCATAAGTAATCACGATTACTATTCCTTATTTGTTTTTTGGATTTTAAATATCGTAGGTACGTAGTTTTGAAATATTCGTTTAAATAGGTAGGTCCCTATGTATTACATATAATAACAAGTTTGTTTTTTATTCCATAGGTAATTCATACTTTCTTTTTTCTATGTTTACGATAAGACCTAAATAGTACGAAGTTGTTTTTTAGTTATTTAAAAGTTAAGTTAGTTAAGATATTAGTTGATTTAAGTTATTCGACGATTAGCTTCTTTTTGAATTAGGAAATAAACTGTTGCTTCTGTTCTGTTTTTTTTTTTATTTGAATTCAAGTAGGTACGATGCCACCTAAAAACGGTCTTTTTATCTCGGAATTCGATAAAGCCAAAAGAATGAAAAATGCGCGTTCTCAGGAATCGTCAGAGAAAAGAGCACATAGAGTTAATATCGCAACTGCACGAGCACATGAAAGTACTTCTGAGAGAGAGATGCGATAAACTTCTGATAGGGAAAGAAGAGCCACATCACGAGCATCTGAAACCTTTTCTCAACAAGAGCTACGTCTTACAGTTGACCGTAAAATGCATTTTTATCCCGAGAGTCGGAAACGTTCATCGAGCAACATTTAAGGCTCACAACTGATCGCGAACGACATATTCTATCTCGAGAATCTGAAACATCTACTTAACGAGAATTACGACTTACAGGTGACCGCGAAAGGCATGTGTTATCTCGAGAGTCCGAAACGTACACAGAGCGTGAGTTAAGACTTACAGCTGACCGCGAAAGGCACGTTTTGTCTCGAGAGACCGAAACATTTACTGAGCGTGAGTTAAGACTTACAGCTGACCGCGAAAGGCACGTTTTGTCTCGAGAGTCTGAAACATTTCCTGAGCGTGAGTTAAGACTTACAGCTGACCGCGAAAGGCACGTTTTGTCTCGAGAGTCCGAAACATATACCTACTCAATATCATGACCGTCTGGCAGTTGATAAGATACACCTTGCCATAACTCGATCAATTGAAGACGAACATGATCATGACCGACGACTGGAGTCAGGCCGCGAATATAACAATTCTTTGAGACAAGATGAACAAACAATAAGTTTGTCAAATAAAAGACGATGAATTGATAATATTCGATCGCAGGAAACGGACGAGCAGCGTGAAGCCAGGCTTTCTGCGTATAGATTAAGACATATTTTTGATAACTTAGATGCACATGCAGAGGATTTAGATGAACCTACAAATTTACTACCGTGGGCCAGGAAATATAAAAGTGGGTTCACTTATGTTGTCACTATTGATTACAGATCATATTCGAAAATCGGTGATATGAACGTAGTATGTTCTTTTTGCAATGCATCCGCTGGTCTTACAGACATGAAAATGGAAGGGGTGTTCTTTGTGAAGAATAAGTATCCACTAAGAAACGATTTTTGGAAATTCAACCCCTAAAGAGAAAAAATAGGAGACTGACGTTCGACATCCACGCAGGCGAAGCCGCGGGCAAAAGCTAGTTTATAATAAAATACCTCGTAGTTTTAAGGATTATTCTGTAAAGATTTTTAAATCTAAAGTAACGGCACTTCTATTATGCAAATGTTACTACTCAGTAAAAGAATTTCTAAATGACATAAGTTTATCAAGATTGTAATTGTTAAAAATAACTCCTTTGACCATGTACCTGACTATACTACTATTATTAATTGACTTAATTTTCATTTCTGTTTTTGTTTGTTGACATTGTTTATTTTAACTTATATAATCATTTGCACGCCGTAAGGAAGACTGTAGCTGATCTCTTTAATATACCTAAAACATCTTATGCCTGTACCTACATTCTTAGCAAATAAAGTTCTGATTCTGATTCTGATTCTGATTCCTTTACTTTCATTACTTATTTACGAAGCTACCTTAAGCAATACAGCATTACTCCTTATCCATTTAAGTACCTTAAATAAATTGTCCACTTAATATAGATCAATATTGCCCTTAACAGCATGTAATTTCGATGAATATTTTCGAAGACTTAAAATGCTGGGCACGCGTTTGCTGGTAAAATCAGTAAAAACATTCATAATAGAGTACACAATACTCACCAGATTTGGTACCGGAGAAGATGTGCTGATTCCCCGAATTCTACTGATACCATCGCATTTACCGTTCCAATATAAATGCCTACAATTTCCAGTAAAGATATCATTTGCAATGACCATTAATAAATCGCAGAGTCTAACTTTCAACTTTGCAGTCATATATTATAAGTCGCTCTTCCAAGAGTAACCTCTAAAGGCAACATGTTTATATTGTCTAAGTAACCATATTTTTTTTTATTTGTGCGCTCACTGTTATTGCCAACAAGTGAGAAACGGGTTGAATCCAAGATGGCAAAGTGTGGCGCGCTCCCGTTTAAAATCCTTGGATGAGGGTTAATCGGCTTCTATCTGGGCTGGTCGTGATTCCTGAAGGCTCATATAGACTTTGGTGCACCAATTTGTGAGTGGACAATCGGACCGGCCGGTCGTGGGGCAACGCCAGCCACGTGTCGCATCAGGACTGCAGGTGAGCACTTTATGCTTGGAAGGTCTAACCGTCTCCCCGCGAGTAAGCACAGGTAGTCATTTATTATTCAACTAAAATACGTATCGTAAACTGCGCTTGCCCTCTCATCATCGGCTTGGTACACAGACATTCTGTAGTATATTTTGTATTAGCATTGCACCCGTGCGAAGCAGGGGCGGGTCGCTAGTAAAATATATTTTCAAAAGTCATCCCTTAAGGGGGTAAAATGGGGGTGCAAAGTTGGTATGAAAGTTCTCTGATTTTCAGTTATTTCAATAAAATGTTTTGTTTGGGTTATTTAAGTTCCTAATAACGATTATTGCCGATGTCCCCTTTTGTGAATTCAACCCGTAAAGGGGTAAAAGAAGTGTTTAAATTTTGTATATACATATACACATAATATATATGTATGTGTATGACAACATGTATGAATGTAAACGAAGCAAAAGAAGTATGTAAGAATCGTAGCATATGGCGCTCTGTAGTTTCTGCCTACCCCCACGAGAAAAAGGCGTGAGTTTATGTATGTATGTATGTATACATATAACCTAACCCAACTTACCATACCTATCCTATAGCTAACCTAACTACCTAACCTAACTATCTTACTACAACGCATTGATTTTGAAAGATACAAAATAGATTATTTTAAAACGAAATACTGCGCTGCGTGTTTCTATTATATGTTACATACAGTACTAGAGTAGGTAGTATTAGTATTAGTAGTACAAGTAGTAGTAGTAGGAGGTAATAATTTAACTTCATAAATTGTTTATTTCATAATTGAAGGGTTAAAACATGTTAATTAATACAATAAAACTAATTAATATACTTAAATTAAATTTTAATATGTACACTAAAACTAAATACAATTAAAATAATAATAATAATAAAAAACCACCCAAAGGAAAACATAACCGGAACACTCAGGCGTCAAAGTGCTCCTCCTCATCGCTGTCATCTGGAAACGTGCCCAGCAGACTGGCAGCATTGCCACGTTGGATGGCAAAACAGCAAGCACAAAAACCGCACCTGAAAAATATTTCTAAAGCAGGCTCTGCTTACAGCATTTTGGCTGATTATTCAGCCAGTATATCACGAACAGAACAAGTTTCGATAGGACTATTACTTAAAAAAACGTTTGTTACATAAAAAATGGCCTCCTGGACCAAAATCTGGGTACTCCAAATTCAAATTCATTTATTGGTGTGATTTTTGGTACATTTTACATGAAACCTTAATACTAAATAATTCATTCCTTATAAATCTACTTAAAAGGTACACTCTTTCACAGATCGTTATTATATAAAAGAGATAATCAACTTAATTGAAATAAATTAATTACAAGGAACACTAACATAGCATTTGTAGGTACAATAGCATTAAACTAGCCATAACATTAAAGGTCCAACTTTATTTCGCTGACTGTAATAAATTGCAAGAGTTCATCAAAACAAAGGAGAGGTGTTTTCAGTGTGTTTTGTTTAAAAGATGTGCGCTACGAGAGCGCTACGAGAGTGCTACGAGTGCGTACCACCAGGGTTACATAGTGCTAACTACGTGCTACGAGACCATAATGTCGATTATCTACGATACTTAGTTATTTGTTTTGATGAAGTTTTAATTTTGGGCAAACCATTTAAAAAACAAATATTTAATGTAGGCGATTGTCCAAATGCTCCATTTCTGAACATTTTTAGAGTGGACAACACGACGAGAAAGTTGGAAGGTTATTGATTTGGCATATAAACAACATTCATGATTGGCGATTTTGGAATCAATATTTTACTAGAGTGGTGTCCGACATGAGCATGGCAGTCTATTACCTGCTCCCGGCATCTTCTAGCTACTCGAAAAGTGTCTCAGTGTGCAGTCTTCTCGTGTTGAGCAAACTGATAAATAAATCCAAGATTTTGTTTTGGCCGGGAGGGCTGCCGCCTGCGCGCCGCCGGCCACCTGTGGCGCGCTCCGCGTGCTGCACAGAGACGCGCCGCGCGCCGCGTGCCGGCTGCCTGCACCTGCGCGTACTAACACCTAACACTACGAATGTAGAAACTAACGAGTCACCGGGACGAAAAATGTGCGTCAGATTTTTTCAAAATCGTTAAAGAAATATTTTTCTTTTTCAAAATTATTTCAACCTAAGTACTATAAACTATACATAATAGGGTATATGCATGTATTTTTTTTATAATTTTAATTCACTGTTCACAACGTTTTAACATAGAAAAAAAATAGAAACATATTTAAAAATGCAGTAATGAAGCTTAAAAAAAAATATTTAAAATACAGAATAAATTTGAGCGGTTTAAACGCCGCCATTTTCGCGCGCCATTTCGATTACGTCATTTACTATGGTCCTATTACTATTACTTAGGGTGTTTTCGTTCTTCTAACCACTTCACCATGAAAAAAGCTCAAAAACCAGTTTACCGGTATTGCTTGTACTCGAATGCAATAAACATTGTCAGATTGTGCTTTTACAAAACCACTTTCAGTCATTTTTCTTAAATGTTAAATAACCTCACTGTGAAGCTAAAATTACACTTGAACATTAAATTAGTTCACAACACACACGGCAATAATTATGTTTTCCAATAAAAAGTCCATTCCAATACTTAATGTCATACTTACACATTGAAGTTTCGTAGACGTTGAGTTGTTGTCGTAGTATTCGACGTCAATTTTCGTTATAACCAATGGTGATGAGTTTCACAAATTTGAATTTCCCGCGCTTAATTCGCACTTTTATTTTTAATTTTAAATAATTATGACGCTATTAACAAGTAAAACAATGATTTAGTTCATATTTTCTGCTATTAAAGATTCGGAAAAAAAATATTCGAACCATATTTAAATTACATGCATATTCCCTATTACTTATTTATTTATAAAAGTTAGAAAATATGTTTTGAAATTAACCCATTTCATAAGTGTGTCAGTCGTTTTAACTTAATACACATAATATGTACATAGCATCACGCATGTAATCCCCGGAGGGTTAAGCAGGGGTGGAACTTGTGTGGTGGGATGTGTGTTTTAATTTAATTTCTGTCAAATATGTATCTTAATCGAGTTGTTAAAAACTGTAGACGGAGTTCTTAAAGAGACCTATCTAAAACATGATTAGCATGGATTTTGAATTTTTTGTTAAATATCCGTGCAAAGCCGGGACGGGCTGCTAGTTTTATATAAAATAATAATAATCTTCAAAACTTTTTAATTTTCATATATATATACTTATCTGTTGTTCTGTGGAGTTTCATTTAGTTTCGTTTGTTTCGGTATGCTGCATACAAGAGAGAATTAAATTGTGCTAATTGGAAAAACACCAAAATTAGTTCATGAATTTGAGAACAAGAACATTTGTGTTGGATACGTGAGTTCATCGCACGCTAGGTATTACAGCGCGCTATTTAGCTCGGCGGGTTATTAAAATTTGGCAAAACAACGCGCGCCGGTAATCTGCCGCTTATTTGCCGCCCCAGCGCGCGCCCCCGCGCCCCGCGCCCTCCTCTCGCGCCCCCGCGCCACATTACTGATACATTTTGTCGGGCGATTGCATGCTAAATGATGAGGAATATTATAATTGCACGGGATGAAGTCCTCTTGCCTGCAGCGGGGAACCATGAGCGACCATCATGCGGATGATGGCTTTTGAGGTTACGTTCAATCACGAAGTGATCGAACTTAGTTATACTCGTAGTATGAATAGGTGTAGTAGTTGTGTGCGGAGGCCGTCGAGCGGCGTGCGTGACGTCATGGTATGTAATTGACGATGTGCGAGCCACGGGTGGCGAGGCGCGGTGCGGTACGGTGAAGTCCGATGCGGTGCGGTACGGTGAAGTACGGTACGGTGCAGTGCATTACGACCGAAGGCGCATTGCTTTAGGGAGAACCTTTAGTGAGCGCTCTTCACATCATACCGTGTGCGTTTTCATGACGATGGCATTTGCACGTGTATCTAAATATTGCTATCCGTACCAGATGACCGAATTGTGTGAAGTGTAGGTCCTCTATGCAAATCGAAAGAACAAGGTACACGTAATAATAAGGCTGTGAGCACACAAGTGGGCGGGGGAGCGCGGCGGCGGACTCTGGCGGCGCTGAATATTCATGCGCTGGAGTCCTTAGCTCGTGGGAGTGCCTTCTTTGCGACTCGCCTTTACTACAAAAATGACCTTATCAGGGACGGTTTGAAAAAGTGAGGATTGCGATCTAACAAAGTTTTGTAATGTTCGCAAGATAGCCCGCACCGGGGTACAGGGGCCCAGGGATCACCTGTTGCAAAAATCGTAGTATATAATTATGTTTCCGGCTGAATTCATCATAGTATGTGAATAGAGTAAAATATTTGGAACTGCAGTAGCTAGCAACCAACCTGTCTGTGGGGCCGGCTTTTAATTCAGACGTTGTGTTGCCCATTCTCTTCCTCATGTTTCTTCCTTTTCTCTATTATGCAAACAGAGAGAGACGGAAATATGTTAAATAAAAGAAGCAGTACTAAAGCTTTCATACAAAGTTAATTTCAAAACGCATCGACCAACACCAACACGTGAAGGCATAAACTAATTTGGCATCTCTGACCTACCCGTAGTTATTATCTGTAACCGTCAGATTTCCGACGAAAGTGAAGTCTATTCTCTAGTTTCAGCTAATTCATAAACGGGGATGGGAACTTGTGTCCTTTCAGCTATTAACATTTATCTATACTGCCGTTGCCGCGTGTATTATGACGCTAGCAGAAAATGGAAATCGGTTCAGTCGACTTGGAGAAACTAAACAAAAAAGGAACCAACTTCAACATAAACAACTAAACGATGAGGAACACTTCTTTCGACGATCCGAAGCCCACAAGACCCATTGAAGCAGGAAGGATTCAACACTGCACTATACTGTACTGTACTCTTGCGATAATGTAGCACGTGTCTATAAAATAATAGAAAAACACAAAAACTTTCACACAACGTCACCTAGTCCCAAGCTAAGCAGAGCTTGTGTTATGAGTACTAAACAATTGATAAACATACTGATATATTTCTAAATAATTACATATTATAGATAAATTACACCCAGACACCGAACAACGGTTCGTGCTCATCACACAAATATTTGTCCTGGGTGAGAATCGAACCCACGACCTCCGGCATAGCAGTCAGGGCCAATAACTACTAGACCAACAGGCCAGCAGAAGTTGTAATGTTATGCCATATAGAAGTACAGTTAGGTAGTGCGCTCGGTCCGAGTGCCGGCGCCGTTGCCGGAGTGCGGTCGATAGCTCAAGTTAATCAGGCGTCCGCGGCCGCACTTACCGCCTCTTATCTCACACTTATCAATTAATGGAAGCTCTCGCTGGACTGCTCCACAATGTGTCTGGCTACTACTAGCCGCACTCGCTACTGTTCGCGACGCACTTGTTATTTTCGCTGTGATTGCTGTTCTTTTTATGTCTTGTTCGTTATTTAAACTAAACGTTCACACGTGCTGTTGACCCAGGCACTTATTTTTTACGCGAGTTGTGATCTTTTCAAAATATGTAGTCAGTATGAATAGACCGAAACAAGGATGTGTCTAGTATGCACGTAGTGCTCGGTGCATTACTTGCGATCCTTACAGAGATTTGTGAGACACACTTTCGGCGACGGCGGCCAGTAGCCAATACCCTAAGCCTAACGTGCTAATGAATACCCTACTTTTAATTATAACACTTAATGCTACGCTGACGAGCGTAAAAATGACGTTTGGTGCATGCAACATTTTGAGTGTCGTCAAGTCGTACGCATCGCAAGAATAGCGCGCGCGTCGTCCGTCTACATCACCTTACGGTTGCAATGACCGCGCGGAGAGCAGCACGCCTGTAAACACTGTTGACTGGCCTGTTGGTCTAGTAGTTAATGACCCTGACTGCTATGCCAGAGGTCGTGGGTTCGATTCCCACCCAGGACAAATGTTTGTGTGATGATCACGATCATTTGTTCTGTGCCTGGGTGTAATTTATCTATAATATGTATGTATTTAGAAATATATATAAGTATGTTTATCAGCTATTTAGTACCCATAACACAAGCTCTCAAGCTTAACTTGGGACTAAATGGCGTTGTGTGAAAAAGTTGTGGAATATTGTGGAAACACCGCCTGTGCTCCAGAAACCAGTTTAGTCTGCAAATGACCTCCGACCGATTAGGTCCCGATGATTTGCTGGTTCACTGTCTATTTTTTTATCTGAACCTCCTCAGTATTCTCCTCGAGCGTTCTACTTAAAATACAATACGTTAGTGGGTATTCTACTAAATTGATAGCGAATCTATTCCATGTCGGCGGTGAATATTGATGTGTTGACGGATGAACTATGTCGTCAGCTAGTCAACACCAACTTACGTAATGGAACTTCCTGAACGTCAGATTTCACTGATGCGACGTTTATTGAGTGCAGGTATTGAATGACTATGTATTGAATTGACACACAAACCCCCCGTTGAGTAGAACGCTAAGCGTGGCAGTATATCGTATCGGTTTCAACTTGCAGCACATAAAGTCCACAATGGTTCAGAACAGTGGCAGTGGTCACAAAGTGTAATTGAATTTTGCCGTTTGGAAGTTTTCAGTTGGGTATACGAGTGGTTCGGGATTGAAATTGTAGGAACGAGTATGTGCTGATAGGCTTTCAGTGGCTTAAACCTGTCGCATGTGTAGCACACTGCGGCTACTTACAGCGTGCTCTCTTGCTTGGCGCAGGAGTATTTACGATTGTATCCGCTAGTAAGACGTAGGTTCCTATGACATAAGAACTCAATTTAAGAATAAATTGAAATAGGCTCACATCCATCACACCTCACACTGCATCACACCTCACACTGCATCACACCTCACACTGCATCACACCTCACACTGCAGCACACCTCACACTGCATCACACCTCACACTGCAGCACACCTCACACTGCATCACACCTCACACTGCAGCACACCTCACACTGCATCACACCTCACACTGCAGCACACCTCACACTGCATCACACCTCACACTGCAGCACACCTCACACTGCATCACACCTCACACTGCAGCACACCTCACACTGCATCACACCTCACACTGCATCACAGCTAGGCTGCCATTAACAAGTTCTTTTAAATTCGTACTGGAGTGAATGTCACGAGTTGTAAATGATGAGTCAGCAGTAATAGCAACACGGACACGGTGGAGCGCGGCGCTTGTTTATTACCTCCAGACGTTGTATGCGCAACATAATATAATGTAAGACACTGTTATTGTTTCGAGCCCAATTTTTTTTATACTAATTTAAAAATAGTGGTTTATGAGAGGTGGACACATCGCGACACCATGAATTCTCATTATTATTTAGTCCCCAGCGATGAACCTTGTATTTTTGTATCCGCTGCTGGGCCTGGCCCGGCATCTCTCTGCTGCCAACCTGTTTCCACCATTCTGCTACCCTGTTGAAGTGCGCGGCGAGTACGTGCCGCACGCACTAGGACTCGATTGCCATTATAAATTAATACAACTTATGTTTGGACTTTAAAAGAGACCATGACCCCTGAGTTTCTTTCAGCATTTCTTCTTAGAGATCAGTCACTTTGAAATTGCCATTTAGTTAAAAAAAAAATGACATGTAAAAGTATTTGGAAAGATCTACTTACAGAAATACATTTCATTTCAATATCCACTCCCACGTCCTCACTTCGTCCAGCTGCTACTCTGTATCACAATATCCGTTACATTAGTTAACTAGCGCTCAACACCAGGCTGCTCTCTAAAGACACCATGAGCCATCGAAGTATCCCCACATATATACAAAGGCGCTTGCCTGCCACAGCTTTCTGTGAGAGCGATGTTCTCAAACAAGACGCGCACGTAAAGGCCACTAAGATGCCGATGCATGATGGTCAGCTTGAGGCCAATAGACCCGCGCGCGCCGTGCGGCGTCCGTGTCGAGCGCATGCCGAGCGCATGCCGAGCGCGGGCTGCGTCTTCGGAACAACGCTAATAAGAGACTTGCATTCTCACCCGCCGCGTACTACAAAAGGAATATTACACGTAAAAGACTCGTTATTTTAAAATTAGCATAATGTTAAACTTTTATTATAACAACCGGCAATACACTATCTTTGTAAGGATCTCTAAGTAAATCAGCTACTCCCTTCGAGTACGTAACATGACATATCATCACGGCTGTCTTCCTCGAGGGCTTTCACAGATGTGTACTAATAGATAGTACATCCACATTTCGCTATCTAGATATATTTAAGTTACATGTATTAAGGGGCGAGCTTGTTGTTCACCCAGGTAAAATTGCAAACTTCGAGCTGCTACCATGACGAGTTCGTAAACTTACATTCGTAAACTATAAAAATGAAAATTTACACATATTTCGTAAAGATTACATATTTTGTATACTATAACGACGTACGTGTAAAACCTGTACTGTTAAGTCATAGGTGTGTCATAGTACTGCGCGGCATGAAACCGAGCACTTTGTTACGTTATCATTAACAACTTACTATTACATTGATCGACGTACCAGATCCATCAACATCTTGATTTAAAAACATTCCGCTACGGCGTAGCACGCCCTACGACAGCCGTAGCACTCTACGTATGCTACGACTGCGAAGCGTAGGTCTCGTAGCACAGCTGTAATGTTGTGTATAGTATATAATAATTATATACTATACACAACATTACAGCTGTTACGCTTCGCAGTCGTAGAGTACGTAGAGCTCTACGGCTGTCGTAGCGCGTGCTACGCCGTAGCGGAACTACGGCTACGCTTCGCACTAGCGGGCTACGCTTCGCAAATTTAAAAGTAATTTGTTATTTTGACAATAAAGCAGTTGTCAACAATACCTATTAACCTTCACATCACGTCTGAACGGAATGAAACGTAGCTTTTACGTGTCATTCCGTTCAGACGAGAATGTTACTAGGCTTGGTCCTGCAGTTATGATGGCGATACTTGATCAAGATTTTAAATAACAGTTAATAAATAATATGTTCATTTATTTTAGGCAAATAATAAATGTGATATGTGTTATCGTTTATTATTTTTTAATTTGGCGTTTATAAACTAGCCACTGGGTGTGTACGAGTGTGTGTGTGATGTTCTCCCTGGGTGTGTACGAGTGTGTGTGTGATGATCTCCCTGGGTGTGTACGAGTGTGTGTGTGATGATCTCCCTGGGTGTGTACGAGTGTGTGTGTGATGATCTCCCTGGGTGTGTACGAGTGTGTGTGTGATGATCTCCCTGGGTGTGCAGAAGTCTGTGTGTGACGATCTAACTGGAGGGCACAGCGAAAAGATTCCTAGGATCTAAGGACTTATTTGTTGTTTCTGTGATTAATTGGTATTTATGAACGCAGAAAATCGAACAGTTCGTATTTGGTACTAGTTACTACTTCGGTGCCATTTCGTTACTTCATTAAATACGATTTCTATTTATTGCTCGAGATTTGTTTGTGCTTTTTAATAAAAAAAAGCAACGCGACAGTGTTCTAAGCTTCCCGTTGCTACATCCGCATACATACAGTGTAAGGTCCCTTGGTGGAGCTGGTCTCCGGAGACGAGTGTTACCTGCGCGAACAAACATTACGTTTAATTTGATGGCTCACACTTTGTACAGCGTTATTAACACAATACTCGTGAGAGGCGCAGAAGGATCACTTTATACAATACGAGAATACGTATATTTACAACATATTAAAATGAAAGAGCGTAGGGTCCATGTGATCTAAATTTAAGTTTTACCACCTAAGTACTACATGTGGAATGCAATAAAGTATGAGTATTGAGTACTCCGTCAAAACTAAAACTGTAGGCTATTTCCTTTCAGTTTCACTTCAGTAACTTTGTGTCTGGGAAGTGTTGTGTGCTGGAGTGGCACGGTGAGACTACTGCCGCTTGGCTGTCAGCGAGGTTATCATTAAATGACATCACTACAACATTAAAGCTAGCCGTAACATGATCATTATACCGTCGTCAGAACTAAATCGCGCCCACTAACTGAATACTGCGCGATCTATGTACATAAGTGTATGAGCTTGTGGCATCGTCATGATTATGTTGAAGCATTAATACTTCGCGGAATGACATCGCACCTCGCAACCGTATAGCAACACTGTTAATAACTTAGAGGAACGTACAAAGTCTAAGCGGTCGGGTACGGTTTTCACAATTGGATTGAATTCGTTTTTTGATGTTCTTGAATGAGGTAATGAAAATCAAACCGAAATAGCTAACAATTACTCCGAATCGTTGTTATTATGAATGCCACATCACTCCGCACGACACCACACCGCAACACATCGCAGAGCTCCGCTCCGGTCCGCAAGTGAAGGCAGTTTATTTGCCGCTCACTTTATAACTGTCGTTCAATTTGTCGGAACGTTCGGCGCTGAGAGCGCTGCATGTGAGATGTTATAAATGTGATTTAAGCGTACAAGCGATTCCAACAGACGAGCGACTGGAGACGAGCGACAAGCGACAAAGGTGTTCCTGGGCCATCACACCCTACACCAGTACCGCCAGAGTTTCGCTTTGTGGTGGTCGGCCTGTGTTACCAAATGCGGTCGACTATTAATTGGTATTTGATTAGGCCAGCCAATATACCTATAGCCTGTTGCGATATTGCGACTATGACTGAAAGTATAGTCCACGGTGTAATATTGTTGAACATCGGCAGTGGAATGTAACGTGCATGTGCACAAAACACTGTGTTCATTCATATTCAAGTGACCGGAGGCACGTGGTCCACGCGCAGAGATCCGCGCGCACCGGCGACATGGTATCGATGAGAGAACAGCTTACTGATACTGAAACTGATCTATGATCTCCACTCGTTATATTTCATGAGAACTATTCCCATATTTCGCGAAGTTGCTTGCTTTCGACGCATGAATAACCACCGGAGGTTTTAAATTGAAGCCACGTACGACCAGTCCACCTACCGATTTTCAATTCATATTGGAAGTTTTATTTTACCTAGTTGTAATATTTGTTTTAAAAATTGCCGTAACCAGAAACGAACGGATTAAATTGCCAGTTTAAAGTTTGAAGATAGTTTCTAGAACTGAGTGCACGAATAGTACAAATTTAATGTGGTTGTTTGTGTGTTCGCTAAAACGCTTTTGTTAGAATTATAATGTTTCAAGATTTATGAATGAAGCTCGTATCTCGGTAATATTTTTTGTAAAACGAGTTCATGACAATGTAATTCTGGTGTTTGAAATTTGCAAAAAGCTATATGCTACGCACGTAGCTATGATGTAGCGCTGGCGTAGCAGTCTCGTAGCTCATCGTTACGTCACGACAACGCGTTGATTGAATGCAATTTGGAGCGATCCGTCGGCGATGCTTTTTGCGGCCCTTTGAGGTTAGCTCCAATCGCAGGTTTTTGTGCACTTTGCCGCTCTGCCTCCCCCCCTTCGCTCCCCAATCCCCCCTCGACATCCGCTCACACCGCTCGCAAACTGACCCCCGTCTAGGCCTGTATAATAGCGAACGATTTTGCTCGTAACACGCTTTTATTTATAAATATTACTTTGAAATTGAGCACTTATGATGATGCAATGCACTGACATGAATCTACTACCGGGTAAAAGGTTAATAGCAAGGTTGAAAGCCTTCGTAAAAAGTAAACTAAACGAACATGTTTTAAATAAAACTAAAATACAATCATGCTAGTACTGACTGTCAGTGGACTGCAGCGGTCACTCAATTGATTAAATGAAATGTTTCAAAGATTGAGTGATAATGTTTCTGTTTATTTGTATTTATGATCTATTACATAAATTTATTTAAATAGTTTGTCCCTTTAGACATAAATAAATAAAATAAAAACTGTTTATTTCAAATACAAGGGGCATTTTGCTACGTATTATTGAAGATCACCTCTCAAGCAAAGAATCATTGTTTAAATTAGAAAAATACTCACTTCACCTTATTTTTTTTTTATGAAATTGATATGAAGACAGTGTTAACACGCAAGACTGAAAATAAAAGATTAACGTATACAAACAGCTTTGCAAAAAAAAAATGTGAAATTATTTTGCCAGAGACAGGTCCACGTGTGGGATGTGTGACACGAGTGAGTGTGCGTGTGTGTAAATAAGTATAACAGTGAGTATGAGTAGCGAGGTATAAGTGAACTAATTCACTTATCTAAACTTATATCCAGTCCAGCAATAAATACGGCAGTAAGTTCACTCCTGAACGGCTAAATAAATCAAATGAAATTTAAAATGAGGGATGTTGGTCAATCATATCAGTGTATTCATTAACAAAAAAATACATTAATTGCTTCAGAAATTGAATTTACATTGATTGAGTCAATTCAGTCATATAAGACGTTCGCAATCATTAGCACATGTTACAAGCATCAATCATGTTTGTAACATGTGCTACAACAGGTTCTAGTAAATAATTTATAATCGAGAAGCATTCAGAATAAACACATAGCTTAAAAAGTCATGTTAGGTATTGTTTTCAAATATTCACTTCCAAATACTTTGAAAGTGTCGAAGAACTGTAAAATAGTCAATTGAAACTTGAAGGAAATCCGCCTAGGAACATAAGAGTCAGCCAATAAATTTATTCACTATTCACTCGTTCCCCGTTTTTGTCTAATGAACTGTGCACGAATATATCGTTCACAGACATTCCACTCCACCTTTTGTTTCGACTGTCAAATAATGTGTGAAAAAACTAAGTTGTCAGCCTTCTTGTCACTACTTGTCAAGAATGTTCGTTATTACACGCAGTCGGCGCTACCTCCACTTGTTGTGTTGCGCACTTTTGAAATAAATGTACTCACCCATATCTGACATCAGCGGGCTGTCAGAGTAACGTGTTCTGTTTAGACGATAGTCGTAAATCAACGCATGTTTAAGTTGCACCAAGGGCTACGTCATAGTTGGCGTTGAAGTTAATTTTAACCGTTATATTGACAATGACCATAGATTTTAACATCCTACTGTTGCACAACCATGTTAAATGTCAAGTGACACATTTTTTTTTTCACAACTTTTCACACAACGCTATTTAGTCCCAAGGTAAGCTTGAGAGCTTGTGTTATGGGTACTAAATAGCTGATAAACATACTTATATATTTCTAAATACATACATATTATAGATAAATTACACCCAGAGAACAAATGATCGTGCTCATCACACAAACATTTGTCCTGGGTGAGAATCGAACCCACGACCTCCGGCATAGCAGTCAGGGTCACTAACTACTAGACCAACAGGCCAGTCGCAATTATACATCGTACCACCCGAAATATTGTATGTGGCTAATATTTTTTCCAATGGAGATACTATGGGTTGTGCCTCAAATTTCAGATTAGATATTTTTTTCCATTCATTCATTCATGAGAATATTAAAACTATACATACATTGTTTTATTGGGCGTATTGCAAAAAGTAGATATTTATTACGAGTAGCTTAAAATAAAAGTGATTTTGGTTCAAACACAAATCAAGAACAAGTTTCCGTACAACACAGATCAGCTAGTTAGAAGTGGCTCAAACTTAGTGCAAACAATAGATGTGCGTTTATAATAATGTTCCTAGTGTTTAAGTATTTTTTTTGTCTTTTTTAAATCTTTGGTAATAAAGTTGAGACCCTTCCGACCCTTTATATAAAGCTTTTTCTTCCGTAATTTGTGCGCGTGGGATATAATTATATGCTTGCCTGTTCACGTGTTAATGTCATTATGTGTATTGCGATAAATTGGTAGTTAGTAAGATAACTTGTAGGTAGATATTAGTTTTTCTCTAAAAACAGAATTTTATAGATTAACATAATATTCTATATGCTAAGAACTGCATAGCAGAGCATAGACATAGATGACACACATAATGGCACTAACCGTAACTATAGCCTTTAACCGTCCGAATTTGAGCGGTTTGAGCAAAATACCGATGGCACCATTTTAGCAAATTATTTTAGATAAACGATAACGTTTATTTTGCTTTTTGCTTCGCCAGAGGTTTGACACCTAGTTAGGGCTTATAGTCATAGTAACTTGGTGCAACTCACTATCAGTATTAGTTGCAACTTGTGAGTAATCACGCGTTTGGAGCGGGGCGCTAACGTGGCCGTAGCGTGGACGTAGCGTGGCTGTGGAGTGGCGGCACATCGCCGGATATTGTAGTTGAGAATACAAACGCGACAAGTTGGCTCATTCGCGTGCGGCCACTAAACACAGCCGTTAAACAAACCTCTTCTGCAACATATTATTATTTATGATTTCCATCCAACGGTGCTATCCACTTATTTATTCCTGTCAGAATGAGGAAGTCAGCAGACTTGACGAATGCGGAAAGCCTGCTCAACAGACTGTCGTGCCAGATTCTGTCAGAGGAATTCGAGATATCACAAGTGCTTGTGATGTATCTCTATAGCATCACTCCAGCATTGCGACACATGCATAAGACTGAGTCTGTTATCATTATTTATAATTTACCAATAAATCCGAATAGACCCAAAAGAATAAGAAGAAAAAAAAGACCCGAATTGATTCAATGCAACCCATAATTGTTTGAGTGTACTCAATTGTTGGTGAGACAAATAAATAAATAAATGATAATAAAAAAACAACTTCAATGGATGTGTTTGTGCTGTCATGGTTCCACTGAAACTAAAGAAGGCAAGCTTGTGGAGGCGGAACCACTGACACATGGCCGCGAGACCCCGCGTGTAGCCGTGCAGCGGGCAGGGTCGGGCGCGTCGGCTCCGCGCTCTTGGGGGCCGCGCTCAGTTTGCGCTGTATTTTTGCTGAGCGGCGCGCGTCGTTTGTGTTGCGGCGTGTTATTGTGCAAGTTTCCCTGTTAGTGCTATAGTAGCACACGCTCGCACGCTTGCTTCTATCTTTCACTGAAATATTTGTTCGAGTAGCGTTGTTAGCATGAGCTGATCGTGGACGTGCAACCAGTTTTTGCATGACTGCAGCGATGTTCAAAAATAAGGTTATTAAATGATAATGTTTTATTTTATGCTAAACGGGTGTACACTTATTGTCATATAAAATGCCTATTTTTTTCATTTATTTCAGAAAATTAGATCCATACAGTCTGATTAAACAAATAAAATAATTAAAACAAAATAAATAAAATTGGGTAACATCACATCATAATAACAAATAAAATATCATTAGAAACAGCATCTCAGAATTAGAAATAAATTAAGTAAATTATCACTTAAATCAAGTAAATAAACATTAAAATCAAAAATTAAAACAAATGACCATTAAACTTAAGAATTCAATTAAATTACACGCTTAATAAAGGATCTCCACATCGGAGAAGAGATCCTATCCGCTACAGTCTTCAGAATTCCGTTGCAGTTGCCACGCATTCTGCAGACTAGGGATACAATTTTTTTACGAATGACGGCATGAAAGCCATTACTTAGTTCGATATAGCGCAAACATCCCCGGTGCACTGCAGACTTTAACCCTAGGTCCAAAACTAAATTTAAATATCGAATATTTATTTTCAACCCGACGAAATTACAGGTTAAGTTCGATAACCTTGGTATCTGTATTTTGGCGCGGAAATCGTACAACCTTTACAATCTAAGCGGATAACATAATTACATAATTATAAACTTTCGGCTGACTAGATACCCAGTCGGTAGACTTGGCACCTTGCTTATCGCCGACTCTAAACTCACCTAAATGATCAAAATTCTTTTGAGATATACTAGAGTTTATAATAATAATAAAAATAATAAACCATTTATTTCAGGTAACAAAGACCCATAGACAAATACCTTAACCTAAAAACACATAAGTACTAATGACACTTTTGTAAGTAAAATCTTATAAAACTATGTTAGTATCACTTCACTCACACACCCACTCACACCCCCCCCACTGTTCACTCTCTCATCTCTCCACTTCTTGTTCTGTTTATAACATTAATTAATTTCTTGTATGAAATACTTTATTCAGTTAATAGTTGACGGGCACACAAACCTGCTAGTGTGACGTTAGTTGTCACGGAGTATGAACAATTAACGAAGTTGTTCCTAGGCGACGTCCGCGCCGCCGCCGACAGTTTCCGGTGTGCCACACATTACATACCTACAAACAGATATTCCAACTGCAGTTGGTAATCATAGAGCGCATGCCATAAACTCGACGGTCATTTGCAATTCTTACGGGATTCGAGGTAGTCGATCAATTAGTCACCTCAAACACAGTCAACCGCTGCACATTGTTGGCCTGTATATGATGTCAAACCCTGGTTTCTCCTTCTGTATTCAGTTTGTCAAACACGGGTGTGCAAGTTTGTGGTAGTATGAGAGTGCATTGACCGGGTCTGTGCGCCACGCGTTAGCCAGCAGTGGCACTCAACAAGTGTCGCGGGCTCCACTGCCGGTACTACCAGTACTGCCACACGTCGTGGCCCCGCTTGCCATATTTATATTAACGTAGTAGCGAGTTCATCCCGATGATGACCATCGACTGTACAGATTATGAACGTGGATGTGCATTGTTTCCCTGAGTAAGAGCAACTGGCTTCACTTCCGTCGTTTACATTTTTGTTGTTCTAGGTAGTTCTATAGTTGAGATTTTAAATAAGAATGATTAATGGATGCCGCTGAGTAAGTAGTCTAATAATAATTTAGCTAGTTTTGGAAAGTCTGGTCAAGACTACATTTCATGCTGGCAAGTTGGGCAGCGAGTTGTCTGAGATGCGGCGCGAGGCGTCGTGTTGCATGAACACCGGAGCGGGGTACGGTCGTGGGTATAAATACATACCTATGTATCTACAATATGTACATGATTCGTCTCTTTATAATATTTTTATGTTTTTTTAATACTTGTTATGTGCATAATGATTTATGAGTTAAATAATGACTGCCTCGACTGGCTTTCCCATCTGAAATTTCTCAATATCAGCCTAGAGCCTGGATTTGTTCCCGATTGATGGCAATTGGCTCGCCCCCTATTACCTGGGACTTAAACAAAACTGGCAAAATGTGAGTATGCTAGGTACTGGTACACCTCCGCCTAACCCTTCAGGGATAAAAGGCGTAATGTTATGTTATAGTGAATGATTTTAGCTCGTAGGTTAGTAGGACCTATCCCACTAACCTATGAGCTTAATATTAAAAAACTTACGACAAAATGAAAATCCAAACGTCTTTATTCTTATTAGTCTGAGAATCAGCGCTTTGAACGTCAAAAATACGTAAGGCAGTTATTTTGATTTTTAAATGCCGTCCAGAAATATCTCTCAAGCACTAAGCTGACTCAGCTTTCTAACTTACCTAATGCTAAAGTTTAATTTTCACGACTGCTTTTTATTTTAACCTGTAAATTACTAAAGATTCACTTCGTAGATTGCTCTACATACTTTGTTCTCCCTTGCCCCGTTAAATTTAATTAGGACGTTATCAAATTTTCGGAGAAAAGATGTTTGAAGCATGTACTACGCTATGAAGGTATACAATGTTTCCAGGAGAAGGGCTTGGTGAGCCGCCACAAAAGGGGAGTCTGCACAATGTAGGGAAGGAAAAACGCGTTATTTAATAGTGGCGGCCGCAGCGCGGCGGAACTCGCCAGCTATTCCTTTGTGAAACAACAGCCGCGCGCTCGACAGCGACGAGCGATAGCACCGAGTGCGTGCGGCACTGCTCCACCCTTTAGCCCGTTGATCCGATTACGTGACGGTCGGCCGCCGCAATACAGCCAACTTAACAAACTACTCGGAAAATTGGCCAAAAGCCTGTGAACGCTGAGATTCATCAGCGTCATTTAGACGAAAAAATCCTGCGAAAAACGTGATAGCGTCCGGAATAGTTCCGGCTGATTAACTCCTCACTAGCCGGGTAATTGTAGGATACGAGCCAACCACAGCTCGGGCCGACGATAACGTGCGACCATTCATATCACTTCACTACACTCTAGACACATGTACAAGCTCCTGCTATAAGCAGTCGGAACCAAAATAGTGTAGTCGTTCTCATAAAACGCATCATTTAACTTCTCGTCATACAGAATATCAAAGTCGAGATTGTATTTTGTTTTCTATTTTATTCCTAGTCAGCAATTGGCGGCAGCCGATTGCACCGTCCACCGGTTTATTTCAGTTGGCTCGCATGGACGAGCGGGTGCGGGCCGGCGGGAGGACGGGAGGGGTGGAGGAGGAACTGTCGCTGATAATGCATGTTCTATAGCAGTATTATTGAAGGCCAACATAACATTCATAACTCTGTTAAAGTGGTCGTCCTCGGCCGATACGTGTGACCCTCGCGAGGTAGTTCCGCAACCCGGTGTACGACTAAACGCCGACAGACACTACGCCGACAGACTGAACACCGACAAGACTTTACTTCGACGGGACTCTTCGCCGACAGGACACTTCGCCGACAGGACTCTTCGCCGACAGGTCTCATTAGTTGGTCACAGTTCTAACCTAACCTAACCTATTTTACCCAGTTCAAAATGTCAAATCATAAAATAAATAAATAAAAATAAATATTCCACAACTTTTTCACACAACGCCATCTAGTCCCAAGCTAAGCTAAGAGCTTGTGTTATGGGTACTAAACAGCTGATAAACATACTTATATATTTCTAAATACATACATATTATAGATAAATTACACCCAGACACAGAACAAATGATCGTGCTCATCACACAAACATTTGTCCTGGGTGGGAATCGAACCCACGACCTCCGGCATAGCAGTCAGGGTCACCAACCAAAAAAATCATACCTTCAATCTCCCGCAGAAAGTATGTTTTAGGTCGAAAAAGTAGGTTAGGTTAGGTTAGAGCACTAAGTACCTATCACTAAAGTGAATATAATTCAGTAAAATAATTCAATAAAATATTTTTAAAAGGATTATGATAATTAATATTAAATGATTGCAATACTGTGACATAATTGAATTAATGAATAATGATAATTTTTAAATCAGGTAACTCATGACATGTGTATTTTTATTTAGGGATGACTTTAATAATTTATAATATAATTTATAATTAATATGATGTAAATGATAAAATTATATAATGTAATTAAAACGATGTCCTATATAAAATTTAATAATTATAACTTTTATCTTTTTAATTAATGAATGTAAATAATGCATGTTCAACTGTTACTGTTACAATTATAAGCATATATGCATGATGAAATTGCAATGCCCTAACAGGGCCACTATGTTCTAAGAACTGATATCCTCTGTTAAGAACTTTATTTGTGTACACATAGTAGCAATAAAGAATTTGAATTTGAATTTGAATTTGAATTTAGAACTGTGACCAACCACGCGTGAGCCGAGCGAGCGAAGCGAGCGGTGCCGCGGCAGCGGCCGGCGAACGCTACATGCTACTGATTATCGGAGATAAATTGCGGCACTGATTAGCCCTGTCGGCGAAGAGTCCTGTCGGCGAAGTGTCCTGTCGGCGAAGAGTTCCGTCGAAGTAAAGTCTTGTCGGTGTTCGGTCTGTCAGCGTAGTGTCTGTCGGCGTTTAGTCGTACACTCTCCGCAACCGGAGGTCCTCCACCACTGCGTGCGCACCAGTTTGTTACGGTACAGCAGGCATGCTGTATCAGTATTGTTAGGAGAATATTGACTATTGAGTTAGTGACACTGTGCCGAAACAATATACTGGCAGGGTATGCAGTTTCGAGATACGAACGCTCCCGGGGATTTATATACAGGGTGTTTTCACTACAGTTTTTTTGACTAAATGGACATTAAGCACCTAACAGTGCAGTTGATAGGCGTAGTTGATGCCGCAGTAAATAGGTGCAGATGATAAGACCGGTAGATGACGCAATAGATATGTGCAGTTGATAGGCGTAGTTGATAGGTGCAGTTGATGACACAGTAAATAGGTGCAGTTAATAGGAGCAGTAGATGACGCAATAGCTAGGTGCAGTGCATTTGATAGACGTAGTAGATAGGTGCAGTTGATGACGCGCAGATATGAGCAGTTGATGACGTAGTTGATAGAAGCGTGTAGTGTAATGTTTTGCAACTGAGAAGTACAATCGTCTGTGACATGAAAATGAAAATTCTATTCGCTGTAAACGATCATTGTAAATTGAATGTCACCAGCACACACGTATTATACATAAATGTAACATTTAACCAATTACGTAGGTAATAGCATCACAATTACTGAGATTATTTTTATTCAGTTAAAGCTTCGCTCACCATTTTTAGCTAAGTGTACTGGGTTAGTCCTATAACATAACGACACTCTTTATACTGTTATAGGATACTGAAAAAAATTAAAGGCAAGTGACCGTGACCAGGGACGTACTTGGTACCAATAAATAATTACTCTAAATGAATAACATTATTTTAAATAATTGTATTCTATTTTCAATACTGAATTTAGTACTACGAGTATCTGAAAATCGGTCACTCAATAATTTGGGACACAGATGTCTAAACGATTGTGTGACGGTAACGTATCACTCGCTCTGCTTGTTAGCAACAACTTGACACGCGAGCTGTGTGCCCTGCTCCAGCTAGTGCTACATATTTGCACTGGTCTCTACTCCCGCACTGCTTGGTCATGTCTATCGACGCATCTTGCACTTACAAAGAGCTAATGAAGTTTTTAGCTGGTAGGATCTTAACAACTGGATATCATTTTTGATGTGACATCTTTTCTCTCGGTTATTGGATATTTTTTATGGAAGTGATTTCATAAATGTGTTACTGAAAACCAAAGAAGCGCGCGCTATTTAATTTGACCAATAATTGCGTGCGGTGGCGGAGCTATGGCTGTGTAGGGGTACCAACCCATTTTTCGTGAGGTTAGTACCACTTTGTAGTGGCATTTTATTTTGTGCTATAACCAAAATATGTATATATTTAATTCATGCTGAGAGTCATTAGACTGATAAGGTTATACTGTCAAGTTTCAAGTTAAAATGTTGCATGTTTGCCAATATTGTATTGTTTTGTGCACAGCGTTATGCGTCGTCGTACTGCCGCCGTATTGTAGCCGGTGCACTGGCTCCCCTGCCGTTTTCTGTAGGTATCAGAAAACGGCAGTTCTGTAGGGGTCAGTGCCCCCCTTCCCCCCTCTACTACTTGCTTCTCTTTTGTCAACGTTTCAAACTTTCTGAACCACTTTTATTATTATTGTTGTCATTCTTCCGTGAAATAACCATTTTGTGGGTTTAAATAAAATGCACTTGAGATATTATTCTTATTTTATCTTCACATTGAACAAACTATAAGTACAGTAAGTAATTGAAGACTATGGAGGCAGAATGGCAAAAGATAATAATGAAACTTCATAGCTCCGAAGAAATGTTAGCGGAAAATAAAAAATGTCGTTATTACATAACGGAGGTTTTATATGTGGAGCAATTTCAGAGGGTGTAGTATCACAGGTAAGTAATTGGGCGGATATGAGTTTGTTGAGAGTATAATTTGCGAAATGAAGTCTGGAGTGCGTCCCTCAGGGGTCTGCGGTGGAGGAGGGGGGAGGGGGAGGTGTGTAGAGGACGCCGGACCGCCGAAGATTGCGCGGCCGGAGCACGGAGCCGCGATGTGTGTCCATTATATTTGCTCCTTTCAGTCCGTTACTTTCAGTTCTTTAGGCGCATCTTTTTTGTTGTTTCACTTGCATGCTTGCCTCAAAATAAACGCAAACTCTATTTATTACCTGAAACATTGTAACAAACTGAAACTAAGAGTATATTTAGATTGAATGTTAATTTTTTGTCTAATTTAATCTAATTAGGTAAGTTCCGATCATAGCAATATTCGTAGAGGAGATTGGTTTTCGTGTGGACTTCAATTTGAACAGTCGTGCAACTTGTTGCGGTTGAGAAGGTGTTTCATTAATCTTGTTCCTTATTCTAGACGTAAATAGTCACTATAATATAAATACCATAATACATATAACAGAAATGTCAATAATGTTGGAATATGAAGTGGATTTGTCCGTGTGTCACAAGTTCGGTGGCCACATGGAATAGCAACAATTGACTTGGCGTCCCACACGACCTCTGTGAACACGCGATAAAATAACACACTTGGACTGAACTAATCATTTTACTTTGTAAGCACACACGAGCCGCCATAAAACTACCACCGCCCGGCGCACCGGCCCGCCGCGCCGCCGACCAGCGCACGCCGAGCTGCAGGCAGAAGGTTCACTGTGTCTGCAGCATTACACTCCACCTCAAATTCAGCTTGTTGTTCTGGTATAATGGAACTCAGGAAGGACATTTGGCATGAAGCCACATGATCAGCTTGTTATTTGAGCACAGTTCAAAACTGAGACTATTCGGGGAATCAGTGCAAATTACCTGGCGTATCATTGATTTTCAGAAAAAGACAGTGATTTGTGTTTAGCTTGTAGAGTTCCACCGTGCGTTGCTCAGAGTTTAACTTCTTTGAATGTTACTTCGTGCCTGCGCCGTGTCCCTTTCCTCCTTACCGGGCGGTTCCCGGCCCGGCGCGGTCCGTCCCGCGGCCACACTCCGCAATAAACCCGGCCCGTGTTCTGTGATTATAATTTTATCACTTTGAGTAACTTGTATTAGAGTACTTACCGTGCTTACAGTTTAACATATTTCGTCAATGAATAACATTACGCGTCTCACACGTACGCTCTACTTAGTTACACTCATTGTACTTACTTTGTTCTTAGTTCTGTCACTAACATGTTTCTTCATCATAGCTTCATCACGCTAACATTATGACGATTGTCTCAATAGAATACAGTCGCGGTAGGTTTGTGATTGTGATCCAAAAGTCACGCACACAGAACTAGGAACATATTGTCATAATTAACATGGTGATCCATATTTGTTCCTCACAAACTCAATAGTTGCAAGCGGCGCTCAATATGTAATGAGGTATTCGTGCACAGCACATCGTAATAATGTAGCGAGCTCATCGTTACCGACGTAATCGCGTTACTGCACAGAGGCGCAGCCACTGAGACTTGTCAGACAAGCGCGTCTTGCGCAGCTCCTGTGGACGAGCCCGGTCTTATCACGTTATAGTCTATTTTGAAAAGGCTTCTGTCGAGACTCTATTGCATCAACGGGTAGGAACGTTGCAGACATTGTTAGTGGATAAGAAGTAGTCAGATCTTTAGGATTGGTCCCCGTCGGTGACATGCACTTACTGGCACAGTGGGCACGTGAGAAGTTGGTAGTGTGCTAGTAGTAGTAGCTCTGTGATGCTCATGTTTCGGATCAGGAACCGCTACCGGTACGTATCAAGCATTGGAATGTTCCTGGTGCGTGCACTGCATTCGCGTTGATACCTGCGCCAGTGGCGCTGATGGTTCCGAGCAGATAGCTCAGTGCAATCGGCGAGAGCGAGTGCTCTTATTAGCATAAAAGGCAGCTTTATCTGATGTGCACTGCCTCCCCCGCCCCTCTCTACCTCTGCTCCACGACGAGCTTATTTCCGATACGTCCTGGCGGAGTCGTATATCAAGGTTTATCAAGTTTTACAATTAATTTTATTACATGTCATTATAGCGCTTCGTGCCGGACGTCCCGGGCGGACCAGAGCGCGGACCGATCCGTTTATTTCAGTACGTTTTACCTTCAGGCGGTTTTATTGAGCTAACATGTTTCTTTACATACTTATAACACGTTTCCGTGATTAGAGTTGAATCATTTAGATTATAGTCGCAAAGCAATTTGTGTGCCAATCCAATGATACAATTCAAATGAAATTCTTTCGTGCAGAATCGTGCGGCTCGCGAGTCGCGGGACGTGCTAAGCGTTGACCAAGGTAACAACCAGTGGAAGTGAAGATTGGTGACACAGAGTGTATCTACGCTGGTAATCGTTGAGCAGCTTCCGATAGCAAATAAATAGCTCTTAGCTAGATGGTGCTGCATAAGTGCATACACATGTTAGTCATGGGCCATGGCATTCAAGCCATTGAATGATAACAAACCAACGCAACGCATAGAGCTACTGCGCCACTATTGACTTATGCTCGGTAACTAGTGACAGTAGTGGCTACTAGAGGGTCGGCAGACGAATCAATTAACATCGGGTGTTTACCGGCGCGCGGCGGTACACTCCAGTGACACCAGTCACGTGGTGTGTGACGTCGCGGCACGCACTATGCAGATAGCTCCGTGTAGTAGGTATACATGAAAAAGTTCACACAGAACACAACGGATCCCAATATACGAGTATAAGGTCGCAATATACGAGTATAAGGTCGCAATATACGAGTATAAGGTCGCAATATGCGCGTCGCGGTAAACACGCGCGACTGCTAACATTGTAGAGAGGGCGGATTTATTTGTTTGTGCGAATGTGCTTACAATATGGGCGCGCGCGGGAGATGTACGAGTTCCTGCTTGACTCCTTTCCTTAGCAGTGAACGGTTGACGGTTTATTGTGTTTCTAATAGGTATTGCTCATTCTCAGACAGAAGCTTTTTCGTTGGCCCCTTTTTAGTCACGTGAAAATGACAGCCTGCGGTGGTTGTCAGCCCGGCTTCTACCCGGCACACGGCCTGCTGTCGTAAATGTCGTAATAAGCAAATTATATTATCTAAATGTAAAATGTCGACCTTAAAAATGTTTTTTTCCTCTTCCTATTGTTAATTAAATGCTAGAAATTATTGTGCGGAGACCGCTTTGTTTAGTTGTGTACAATGTGTCACATAAATCAAGTTTAATTATGAGAAAGTTACGAAAATAAGTAGTCAAATTGTGACATTTTATATTATTTTCATATTTAAGGGAAGTTTACGACCTTCTTACACCTAACTTTTTTGTCACAGTTGTTTCAGAAGCAACCCTATATCAGGTACTATCTCATTTCATTAACTCTCTAGCTTGTTCTCTATTTTCGAAACCTTATCATTTCTGACCGATGAATTGGAATAGTCTATTTTCAAGAATGGTGGATTAAACTTAGTTTATTCTGGACACGCGTTGCGATCTGCCCGTCAGTCAGCACTCAGTAGTCATTTCTGTACTTTTTCAGTTTCCCGACAGACTTTGAGAACTAATTGACGGCACTGTAGGCCCAACGCCCAAGCGATGGACTGCTGCGCCGCGCGTCTTGGGTTCGATTTCCGCACGGAACAAAATATTTGTATGGCGTACAGGTTCCGGGTCTGGTTGTTTGTGTATGTGAGTTTAAATGTTCGTAAACGCACTCACGACACAGGAGAAATTCCTAGTGAGCAACGTTTTTTATAAGAAAGAAATGGACAACAGGGAGTTTGTAATTAAAGATGCCTAATGTTAATAAACATATACCTACGATAACAATGACCTATTACGATATTCCAAATTTCGCATTGTTTTGTGCCCTTGAATCGAGCGATTAAATGATTATTTAATTATGAAACTAATTTACTAAATGCCTTGGTTTCAAATAGAGTATAAAATATGACTAGTAACAATTTAGAAGTTATAGGGGAACAGATGAACAAACTTAAATACATGAACCTTTTCCTTTCTTTCCCCCTCATCCTTTTTTACATTGCCGAAGTCGGATGATAAAGAGATGGATGTGGTATGTCATCATAGCTAGCAAGTAAGGTTGTTGTCAGTTTATGACTTCTCAATAGGTATCAGTGTTTTATCTTTTCAATATCTACGGGTAGTTAAGTTAGTTCTCAATTCAGCTTATCTACGGACTGAATATTAATCGAGTACTAATTTGTTACACAGTTAATTAATACTGACACAGTTATTGTACAATGTTCGCGCGGTAATCTCCTGTCTTGTGTCCGTGTCCGGCGCAGGGCGCGAGGGGCCTGTGCGCCGGTATGTACCCACAACTGCAGGTGCCGAAATAAGAAAATCCAATTGTAAAAACATATATTCGGATACCCCAGATATAGGTACACAAGAACAAGCAGTTGTTTAAAGACAAACACATTACATTGGACCAAATTATGATGAACAAGAAAGAACAAAAGACCGCTAGTCACACTCACAGTACTCACAGCAATATTCACAACAAAGTTCATTTGCGAAGTTCGTTTAGTATATTTCTCCTGAATGCATTGATCCTTCTGTTCTCATGTGGCATACCCACATGAGAACAGAAGTCGCTCGTATCTCCGTAACGATATAATTCGATCAGGATCAATCCACGTCTCACAGAATAAGTGATGCGATGTCGTGACAAACACTGTACCGTGTGGTTGGCACAAAAGTTTACCGCTTCGTAAAGACTACAGATAACAGCCAAGTGCTAAACTATGGTTGTATTACTCTACCCATATGTTCTGTCCACATGTATGATGTCTGTTTATGAGCAAACCTAGACAAAAGAACCAAAGCATAAAGGACCACTTTTACAAATAAACCTGCCATTTTAAGATGGCCTAGCTGGCTCGATATAGCCATACTGCCGATTAGCAAAATCTATGATAGATGCTTGCAGATTTTAAACTACTTACACGTGCAAAAAGGTTACGAACAACTGTTTAAGTATGCAATTAATACGTTTCTTTAGCGTTTCCGAATCGGAACATTGAGGACAAGCTCGGATAGCAGATATTTGTAGAGGAGGCGGAGTGGCCGGCAGCCGGCATGGCTCGCTGTTACACACAACTCGATTGTTTATTAAACCTCGGCTGACTATTGTCATGTTTCCGTTTTTGTAGTCCGCTCGGTCACTGGCGACAGATTAATATTCCGTTGTGCGGTATTCTCGTATTGATGCGAAGGAGCTCGGTTTGTTCATCTACAGCCCTTTGATGAAGTTCAACCAAACAGGTATTCGCGGTTCGTGAACTTGCAGAAAAACAACCGTTATCAGTTTTTTTTATCAATTATCACTAACGATATTATGCTGACTCTAAAAACCAGTGAAAAATCATGAAAGAAATGAATGAAATGGTCTTGAGTTTTATTTTACGTATTTGTTTCATTTACACCAATACGTACGTATTGGTGTAAATGAAATAAATACGTACGCTTAGAAGATATGCACTAAAGGCGAAAGAGATGGGTGGAGCAGGTATCAACAATAAAGTAAATACATCTTAGCATATCTTTTTTTTGCAATGCATTGATTTTTGACAATTCGCTTGCGCCACTCGGGAATCAAACCGATTGAAATCCGAAACTAACGCCCTGTATTTTTATGGCATCAATCGAAAGGGTCAATAATAAGGATAAAATCTCTTCAACACAGAAAAAATGACAAATAAAATTAATAGAAAACCATGAGCTTTGGGGAGAGGGGAGAAAGGCAAACCTAACCTAACTCTGAACAAACCTAACTCTGACCAAACCTAACTCTGACCGACCCTAGTTCTGACCGAGCCTAACTCTGAACAAATCTAACTCAGACCGAATCTAACTCTAGACAAACTTAACTCTAACCGAACCTAACTCTGAACAAACCTAACTCTGAGTAAACCTTACTCTGACCGAACCCAACTCTGACCGAACCTAACTCTGAACAAACCTAACTCTGAATAAATCTAACTCTGACCAAACCTAACTCTGAGCGAACCTTACTCTGACCGAACCCAACTCTGACCGAACCTTACTCTGAACAAACCTTACTCTAACTAAACCTAACTCTAATCGAACCATAACCTCATGTATGAAAGGCGTCTAACCGCTGGGCCATCACGACACTAAATAAACATTTATTATTATTTATAGTTAGTGGCTTATGAAGTTTGGTTCGTGATATAATACCATTTATTTGCTGAAGTGTTAGTAACTTACGTCCACTAGCTCTAACTCCAGCGTATACATTGCACATAATGAAGCATGTTTACCTTTCATTTCTAGATTAGTTATATTCGGTCCTACCACAGAGCTTCAAATATTGTGTAGGTACAGTAAAGTTAAACGACAGTTCGCCTCACTAACATTGTAAATGCGAAAGTTTCTTTCGTTGGTAACAATGTCAATAGGATTTAAAGCTTGAATGAATATGAATTACCCTATAAAAAGGTGGAATGTAAAATTCTCCCATCCTACGCATAGGGAACCGGGTCCGTTGACACGTTACTTTCCTCACCTTGATAAACGAGACAAGTATTATAATTCAAGTATTATAGAACCATCATCTGCTTTATTAACACCCGACGCAAACAGAGGGGTGTTATAAGTTTGACCGCTAAGTGTGTGTGCGTGTCTGTCTGTCTGTGGCACCGTAGCGCTTAAACGGGTGAACCGATTTAGATGCGTTTTTTTCATTTGAAAGCAGGTTTATTGCGATGATTCTTAGACATGGGACATCATCAAAATGGGTTTAGCCTTTTCAATGTTATCAGCTCTTTTGTGTTAGCTGCCGTTGCGATTTTAGTTGTCTGTGGGTATTAACTTTACTTACAAACATACATAATTAAAAATTAAAAAAACCGCCAACGCCAAAAAGAAATCACATTAAAAACAGTTTAGAAAAATCTTATCGTTGAGCCATTTATTTTTTCTATTTATGTCACGTCGAGGTACCGCAAATATAAGTACATAACTACAAGTACTAGGAAGATTCCTTGCTCAAGCGGTACCCCGACGCAATATAATATTACATGGCTCAAAGATATGAAAAATTTATTTTTAACTTTTTCTAACATAAGGCTTCCAGTCCAACTAGGTGCAGCTGAAAATCAGTAGATATTTAGCATTGAACGACTGTCTATGTGACCTCCACAACCCAGTGATGGGGTAGCTCGATACTCCGAAGTTAAACTGGTTGTCAAACTGTCGGAGTTGTCACTACTCCTAACTACTGACAAAGATCTTCAAATGACAGCCGGGACCAATGGTTTAACATGCTTACACAGAGGGGTCTTGTTTTGTCATTTACGTACTGACCTTAGGAAGCGTACCTTATCTTCGTTCGATTCATGTGGCTGATTATTTTGCTACAAGCCCCTTAAATATTTCTAGAAGTTACTTTTTGCGTATTAATTAAAAATACATAAACTTGGTGCGTAACAAAACGAACAAAAAAGACGACAGTAGTGTTTTTTTAAAAGATGTGTTATATAGTTAAGAGTACATAGTTTAATGTTATCCCGATTATATCGTATGAGATTGTAATAAGTTATTGATTTATTATTAACATTTTAACTTTATTGTACTACTACACAATATAGGTACTATAAATAGTTAATCTGTTTGTTTGTCGGTGAAAATAACAAAAGTAGAAACTGGGTTGACCGAGTTATTGAGAGAAATTCTGGTGTCGAACTGTGATCGTCTACAAGAACTAGGTACGCACTAGTACGAGATCTTCTCTCAAAAATAACAACGGATTATCACAAAGTTTTCAAGAAAAGTTTTAAGATAATGTTTTCCGATGCTTTCAATAGAGTTGTAAGAATGCACTCCTCGACTGCTCGACTGCTACCGGGTCGAGTCGCTCGTCTCCGAGTTAATCCCAACTTCAACAAGCCGTTCGTTAGTATTGCTTCGACTTGTGACTTGTGTGCACTTTCCGCCCACTTCAGATTGCTGCGGGCCTACTATGCTTGCAAAATGGTCGGACATTAAGTAGCCTGCCGGGCTGCGAGGGTCCTGCTCGCTCAAGTATCTCGCATTCCATTTACTCAAACATTTGGCATAGATTAAGGTGACCTTCAATTTAGGTTACCAAACTTGATTAATTTTATTTCAAATTTGCTTTCCTAAACTTACAAAGTCTAAGATATTGGAAAGGTGAACAAACTTTGTCGGCACACTTAGGTAAGCGGGCTGTCTGTGCGCGCGTCTAGCTCCGCAGGGAGTACCGAAGTCAGTGCAGCACTTGAATGAAGCGATACATTTACCCCCTTTTATTAAACGTTTAGTAAAGTTATACCTATACCATCCCCTGAAAATGTATTGTTGATCCGGAGGTTTTATAATTATATAGTTTATATATATAGTAACTTTATTCTGTGTTTATACAAGGGGGTGATAAAGATTACCCAAGTTGTCTTCATTTGAAGTTTTCGATCAAATTCTATAAGTACGACCGGTACAGTATTTGGAAGCTCGCGTGATAGGAGTAAAGGTCCCTGCTTAGTAAAGTTATGTACAAGTTACAGTAGGCACTTGCACAAGTTAGTGACCGTGAGCGTGGGGCTCGGGACAGACTTGGGGCTCGGGAAGAGGTCGGGAAAACTTAACATATATGTGTAGTTATCTATAGAAGGTCCAGTCAGTCCTTATACCAAAGTAAGATAGGCTCAGAAAATACACACATCAAAAGTGTCTAGGGATCAACATATATTTTTGCAATAACTTTTCTCCTGATTGATATTAATTAAAATTTTCTTTAAGGATTCATCAAATAAAGTGTTTTCGTTTGTCACAGTAACGATAAACCAAGTCACCTTTGCATTAATAAAGAAATTTGCCATTTTCCTAATAAAGGGATTTTTGACATTTGAACCACTAACATTAAAGTTCGAAAAAAAGACTGAAATAACAGTTTTCTTTAAAATTTTATTGGGTAACTTAAACAATTAATAATCCGTGTTTCTACCGCGAACACTAACAACACAAGAACATCGGTTTGGCATACTCAAAATGAGTTCATCCAAATCACGCTGTGGAATGGCCGCCCATGTTCGTTGCAACAACAAAAAAAGGTCTTCTTGCGACTGGATACCCTCCATATTCGGCAGAGCACTTCTCTGTAGCATATCCCATGAATGCTTAATCGGGTTCAAGTCTGGCGACTGAGCAGGCCAGGGCAGGACATTGATGTTAGCTGCGGCGAGAGTCTGTCTTACAACTCGTGAGGCTTCATCACTCTTCAGGGAACTTAATTAGCGACCAAACAGTCAGAAACCGCTTGCATGAAGTGAACCTTCATTCCCCAAGACCGCTACGGGTACCACCTATAGCAATGCACAATCGTAGGATTCGATATCAATGGGCTCTTGAACATAGAAATTGGGCAGAAGAACAGTCTCGTTTTGGTATGAGACCGGATACAAGACGTATACGACACTGGAGAACCCCTGGACGCCAACAGCGATTAAAATCCTGCCAGGAAGTCCATCCTTATAGTGGTGGAAGCATCATGGTATGGGCGGGTATTTGGATCGGCGGAAGAACTGAGTTGATTTGGATCAGAGGCAACCTCAACGCTCAAATTTATGCTGAGACGATTGTATCAGACGTCATCGTTCCTCTACAAGTGCAAATCGGTCCCTTATTTCAGTTAATGCATGATAATGCACGACCGCACACCGCAAGAGTTGTAAGACAGACTCTCGCCGCAGCTAACATCAATGTCCTGCCCTGGCCTGCTCAGTCGCCAGACTTGAACCCGATTGAGCATGCATGGGATATGCTACAGAGAAGAGCTCTGCCGAATATGGAGGGTATCCAGTCGCAAGAAGACCTTTTTTTGTTGTTGCAACGAACATGGGCGGCCATTCCACAGCGTGATTTGGATGAACTCATTTTGAGTATGCCAAACCGATGTTCTTGTGTTGTTAGTGTTCGCGGTAGAAACACGGATTATTAATTGTTTAAGTTACCCAATAAAATTTTAAAGAAAACTGTTATTTCAGTCTTTTTTTCGAACTTTAATGTTAGTGGTTCAAATGTCAAAAATCCCTTTATTAGGAAAATGGCAAATTTCTTTATTAATGCAAAGGTGACTTGGTTTATCGTTACTGTGACAAACGAAAACACTTTATTTGATGAATCCTTAAAGAAAATTTTAATTAATATCAATCAGGAGAAAAGTTATTGCAAAAATATATGTTGATCCCTAGACACTTTTGATGTGTGTAGATATAGTCATGACGTAACCACACGTCAGTAGTCACTTCATCAGCATGAACTGGCGTCGTACTCTGTAGGAACATCACGAGGCGGGCACGAGGCGGGTGCGGGGACTCTTGCAACTTGTGCCAAATTCCGGCCGAGTTGAGAATTGTTTGCAAGTTTAGTTTCGTGCCTCAACAGGCGAGTGTTCCGTTGTACTGGGTACTAAACACGCGTGTGAATCTGCGATACAACATATGGGGGTGCTGAAACAACTTCAGTTATGAATCATTGTTAATAAGTATTTTCAGATGTTCGTTTCGTTTCCATTTATTTAAAATCAGATCCATAACAAATATGGAAGTATTAAAAATATTCATAAATGAGGGTTAAATTATTGCCTTTACAGATATTTTTATGTAGGTACAGCCTTACTTACATGAGCACACGAGTTAATCGCTTGTTTAGCAGCTTTGAAGTAGGCCAGCTGCAGTTGAACGCATAATCTCAGATATATCCTACAAACAGACATGCGGCTGTTTGTCGTGAGCTATGACTTATGGCGGACAGCACCCACAATATATGTCAAGTGATGCCGAGCTTATGGGCGCGCGTCGTCCTAGCGCTGTCACTGTTCGGCCTCCAGTCCTGACGTCACGAGCACCGCAGAAAACGGATGTATCTCATGTGATGCGGAGCTTGTGAGCTGCTGCGCCATCCTAGCGCTGCCACTACTAAGCTTACCGTCTTGACGTCACAAGCACCGCGGACGACGAATGCGGCATTAACATTATAACCCTCCCGGAATGTTTAATTAAACTGCTCCCGAATGCAGCGCCGCCGCCGTAAGACGACGTCAAATTTAATTAAATATCTCAAACGAAAAGTATAATTTGTATATCACTTTGTAGAAAGAGGTGAGTCTTCATTTCTTCAAGCCGCATCCGCGATGCAGCGGTACTACTGTCGGTACGTAGCGACGAGCGGTAGGAGGCGGGAGGTATTTCAATCAGCGTCGTCCCTCGAGTCCCGGCTAAGTATTATTGCCTGATTCTTCTGTGATTAAAGTCCGCAGCGCGATATTAAACGGAGCGGGCCTCGCTAGCAGTTAATTGAAAACGTATCCGGAGACCGGCGGCGGCGGCGGGCGGCCCGCACAGCCCGCGCCGCGCGCCCGATGTAGAAGACCCACTCACTAGTAGTAGTAGCGTATCGCGACGTCCTTGCACATGTAAGTGGTTGGTACGTCGAGCTTATTTGAAATATGGACCATTGAATTGTCACACTATCGTAATAAGTCCAAAAAGTTTTTGTTCAGACCTTGGTTTAGGGCGTGGCTGGTCACGGCGCGGCATACGCTGGCAGAGTGTGCCGCTTGGGAGGAGCCGCGCCGTGCTCTCGTCTCTGGAGTAGGCAGTGACCTGTCGCTGCCGGCCGTGGTCGAGAGGATGGTCGGCAGCGTCGAGTCCTGGGACGCGGTGGTGTCCTTCTGCGAAACGGTCATCTCGCAGAAGGAGGCTTCGGAAAGGGAGAGGGAGGTCACCTCCACTCACCCTGCCCGCAGCAGACGCACCGGGCGCAGGCGGAGGGCGGACAACGCCCTCTTCCAGCCCCCCTGAATGGGTCCAGGGCGACGGACGCGGGGATGTCCGCCGCCCCCACGTACATGGACCCGAGGTGGCGGCGCGTCGTGTTCACGCGCGCCCCTCTTAGACGTCGCGAGGGGAGTCTAACACGTCACTCCCCTCGCAGACTTGGCGAAGCCCGCGGGGCCGGCACCAGTCGGGGGTCGCGGAAGTATCTACCGTTCCCGTGACCCCCGGCGCAGGTGTGAGAAGGAACACGGGGTGGTTTTTAGTCAGTAAGAGTCTGACAGACCCCTCCGCCTCCCCGGGCGGGGGACATCCATGAGGATTTTCCACCCCTAAAAAAAAAAAAAAAAAAAGGGCGTGGCTGGTAGTGTACAGTACTGCTAAGGGTCAGGCTGGATCGGTTAAAGATTATTTTAAAAAATTATTTTTAATTTGAATTTTGGAGCCAATATAAAACTGCATGGTATTCAGCGTGGGCTGCAGCATGGAAGAAGGCCTGTATCGGGATACTACTCTCCTGGAGGAAGGTTATGGGATCAGCGCTAATGGCCAGAGTATGCCCCGGCCCGATAATTTAACTAATGCGGCTACTTGCACTGACCTTCTGTTTGCATTTATTTCACTTTACATTGCTCGGCATTCGGCCGTCCTCCAATAGCGCACGCCACATTCCCCACACTAACTGTCATTTGATAATGTCTGTTCGCTCGATTGGATTAAAGAATCTAATAGGTATATCGTCGTAGAGTTGTCGGTACCTACGGTATTAATATGTTCTATACTTATCGTAATATTGGCGCTAGTCCATTGTAGAAATAACAGGAGAACATAGGTGTAGTAAATAGTGTAACGAGTGTCAAAGATTTATTTATTTATTTATTTATAAAGGCTTACCAACTAAGACACATACAGACAATCTTAGAAATAATACAAGTAACAGTTAATGTATGCTATTAAATTACAGGTAGGCTCAACATTATTTTTAGACACTGCTCAAACAAATATTTGAAACTAACTACAGCTAGCAAGGTTATTCACAGGATCTAAAAACAAGGGGGACCAACGGCTTAAATATAATTAGTTGGCAGATCCAAGCGCAGTCTATTAAGCATAGGGTCATAGGAATTGTCATAAACCCCAATCAGTACACATTTCCATTTTGATGTTGAGGAGTTCCCTGACATATCAACGGAGTCTGAAATCTAGACACGCAGCAGCGTGTCAAGCCAACAGAACTGGCGACCAGCACCGTATGTAATTTAACACGAACCATTTAGAGCCGTTTTTGACCCATTCAGTTTTCCGAGAACTCTCTAGCCAGAAACCCTACTACTTAACTAAGTTTCTTTTAACATAACAAGTTTATATTTACTGTTATCGGAAAGCTTTGCTCGTAAAATAAAGCTTGAAATAGGACTTTAACCAAAACTTAATTTTATGGCCACGATGCCCTGAAACTTATTGTATATTTATTAAAATAACCATAGCACTACATATAACATTAACAATAGTTTTGTACCTTTGTGTAATGTAAATACGCGCAGCTAAAAATACGTCCCATGCGTTTAAAATAATATATATTGTGACGTTACGTTACGTAAACACGTAAACGTAACTCATTGCGCGTTCAACGTAGCGGATTGAATTGCGTCGAGCGACGCGACGTCAGCAAGTGTGAGTGCGAGCCCTTCACTTGCGGTTGTTTTCACGGGGCGGCGGCGTTGTGTCGCCCAGCGCACTGCACCGCACAGAACCGCACGGCGCCGCACGGTACCGCTGCCGTGCCGAGAGTGAGTGTGTCCCTCCCTGGTGCTCGTCTCATCGAGCGCTATGTATCGCCACGATACAAACTGTTCCGAACAACTTTGTGCTGAGTGCATTTCGATGTATATCCATAAATTGTTTCTGGTGCACTTCCAACTTATAATATTCTTAAGAGTTCACGAATGACGACTCAATTTGGGAACGTAATTTAGACAAAAGAGCTCTTTACCGAAACTTCGCTTAAGTACTTACAGTTAACGTTGTCAAGGAAATAAATTAAGATTGTTTGAGTAGCGCAGTATGAATGTAGTGCCGAGCGACGGCGACGGAGACTTACTGTCAAACGTTGATGAAGCCGTTCTGACATCAAACAAGCCAGCAATTTGAAAACGTTCATTGACAAAGCCGCGACAAATAAACGAATAAAAGTATCGAGTTGTGTAATTGGTTTTTAACTGTTGGAAGTGTTGGAACGTGTCAGTGATTACGTGCAGTTTATCGAGAGCACGGTATCGTATCGACAGGCGGACCGAAATAGCGCTTACCGTTGCAGTCGCGACTCGCGGTGCTTAACCCAATTACCACCTGTCGGCGACGGGAGGGCGGGGCGGGCAGGAGGTGGGCAGGGGGCAGGGGTCAAAGGTCGGCGACAATTTTTGGATGTTTCTTGTTCATATTTAATTAGCGGCGGCGGGTCGCGGCTGTTTGTTGTGCCTTTGTTTTTACTGAATGACGTTTTTAGCGCTGCACGAGTATCTAATTGCTCTCACCATACTTGTGAAGCGTGTGCTGGCCTTTCCCAGTGCGAGTCGTTTATTCAGAGCGTTGATATTAAGTGTATTTGGGTAAAGTTGAGCGTTCAACTGGAGTTTCAGTCGAGTTACGTGTTACCGGTATAAATAATTCATAATTCAGTAAGTCAGCCATCTCATTATCATTCGCGGGCTCGTCCATGCTAACCCTCGGCGTGTGAGCGCAGTACGTGGGGTTGATAGATAGTATTTCTGGGTCGGGTCCATTGTCGTGTATCATCGGCTATGATCGGCGATGATCGGGGCGTGCGTGAGCCATATATTGCGGACGGTGGCTCGTTCTGCTCGGGCCCTGATAGCCACGTTATGGGCTCCTTGTTCACGTGTGAATGGAGCTTAACTATTGTATATTTATTTTATTGTTCCTTACGTTGTACAGGGTATATTGTGATTTTATAATAGTCAGTGATTATGTAACCAAACAATTAGAATAGTCCGGACAAGTGCAGGTAGAGTCGCGCTCTGAGGGTTCCGTCGTGTCCACGCCGTTTTTGCGGCTTATCAATTTACAATTCCAGATCTAGAGCCACGATTTTCAAATATAAGTTGATAATCCGAATCACCGTCAATTCAAACACTCAGAAAATAATGTGATTCACTACTCGTTAAGCATCACTGTTCGTTTTTGCAGCACCAAAACTTGCCACAGGTCAACGGATAGTATCTTATAGGTTTTGATTTATTTGCGAATTGCGAGTATTAAAATATGTAACATAAACAAAATAGCATAAATATAAAACCCGTCAATTTGACGGAAAATGTGATACACTAGGTAAACTGCCGAGTGGATAGTCTGCCGCTACCCTTATTGATATCAAATCGAGTGATAAATTACAAGTCGTAATATCAGATATCAGTCGACATTTGAGATGTAGGTATGTAACGTGTTGCCAATATTTGAACGAAATACTTCACGAGAGCATGAGATATAGAAGATTTACTCTTGACAACTGGAAATAATCAAGTGGACGCTGCAAGTGAGCCATCTAGGTTACGTTTTATTCCATCAGGGTTACTGCCAACGGAGAAGTATGGCTGGGAAAGTTTTATGTGTCGGTACTAATCATCATTTGCCCAGCGTTTTCCAACTTTTTTGGATTCGGCTTCCAGTTTACCCAGCTGATGATGAACCAGTTGGATGCAGATACAGCTGCATCCAACTGGTTCGGCATCGAGGTTCGGATTATCCTTAGCGACTGTTAAAGATCTACAAATGACGACCGGGACGTGTGGCTTACTGTGCTTTTTGAGGTGTGCAGGGGTCATAACATGTAATGAGTGGTCACCCATCCAAGTACTGACCTCGGCAAGCGTAGCTTAGATCGAACCGACCTGCTATTATTTAGCTAAACACCCCCCTATGCCAATGATAAATTATGGTGTTGTCAGTAAATGGTTGTTACAAACAATTTTAACACGTCACACACAACACGAGGAATACTTATGATTATGTTTGTGGTAGGTGCGTTACATTTCGATATCCCAGTATTATGGGCAGGCGCTGGTCGCCACGCGCCAGTCGCGGCGGCTCCCAATTGTTCAGCATATTGTATTAAGGCAGGCGCGCTCGTCCCCCTATCGCCGTTTATTGCATTTCGCGGATATTTGCCCTTATAACATACTCGGTATTCCCGGATTTTTCCTCTTCTTGAACTAATAACAGGCGGCAGTATTTTTTCGTTCAGTCTATTGAATGGTGTCTTTGTGTTCGTCTATTATACGTTGTAAGCGGCTTGTGTGCGGCTGCGTACATTACCTGTTCAGCTCCCACTATTATACCCACAAAGGGTATTTATCGGCTTCTAGTAATGAGACTGGATACGAGCTAGTGATGTTCTAATGATCTGCCGATATTGCGGTTCGTGTTAAGGGATTATTGCCGAACAATCTGGCATAGAGTGCAGCTGTTTGTTTGATTGGCGTGGGAATATACATATGTAGGGATACATTTTGGGAATACAATACATCATCTATACTTTTTGCAAAATAGTTTTGTTTTGGAGTTTAATTTTAACTTAGTTTGCAAATAAATCTTCGAATTTGACCATGACTTAAAGCTATGTGTTTGAACTAAAAAAAAAATAAAGAATAAAGAACCGGCCAAAAGCGAGTCGATCTCGCGCACGAAGGGCTTCGTACCATAAATTATTTAATAGGGTTTCGTACCTCAAAAGGCAAAAAAATGTAGATACTGTTTTATAAAGTCACGAGATTGGCAGCGCTATTGATGTGAGCGGGATGGCCCACTTCACACGCTGTATCCGCACGGGACTCGGGACGACCTGGAAATTATCCGCGTCACATCCCGCGGATCACCTTCTGATTCACCAACAAGGACATGTATGAGGGTTGGCCTCTACTAAGTAAACAAGTATGTTTGCGCAAACATTTACGCAAACACAAGCTTTTCTGCTCTGAAAACTGTGGTGTACTTACCTATAAATAATCGTATGATGATCACACAATTAAGTATTACGATTTTGTTTCATTTCACGGCTATAAGTACCTACCCGCTAATTACTGGTATAGCCGTGATATAAGTACAAATAATTCTGTGGCCCTAGTGAAAAGGGATATAAGTCCAATTTTGTCGAAAATGAGTTAAGTGTACCAAAGTGATCAGAAAAAATGCTCTATCGTTTGGAGAAGACAGATCTAAGCTATCTTTAAAAATAAGAAAGTTACTTTGTGTAAAAGGGTCCAACTGAGACCAAAAAAACTGTAAAAGTCGGTTTTCTGATCACTTTAGTACACTTAACTCATTTTCGTCAAAAATTGGACTTATACCCCTTTTCACTAGGGCCACAGAATTTCATCCGCACCCAAAATTTTACCAACAGGACCCTATTACTGAGCCTCTGCTGTCCATCGCCCCGTCTACCAGCGGGATGTACTTATCTAATCAAATAATAATACCAGCTTGTTACATTGCAGGGCAAAGGCTTCTTCTCACACAGAGAAGGCGCGATCAGCATTGATTAATAACCGCGCGCGCTTGTTCAAGGCAGATTGGCAAATTGGATATAGTTTGGCAAGAGAATGTACAAACGAAGTAGGTATTATATTAACGAGTATAAGAGTTTGGGCACGATTAATGAATAAACAAGGGTGCACACTGCACAATATGCAGGTATTAGGTTGTCTACATAATTATGCTGCAGTGGCAACGGCACTGCTGCCGCCACCGCGTCATCGCTACACTAGATCACCTTTTGGATCTCTCGGATCTCTTGGATCCCTCTGTATGAAGACACAAGACGACAACACACGATGTCGCGGTGGCGGTAGCGGCCAGAGGAAAAACGCTGCCGTCACGATATATTGTGGAAGCGGCCTTAGACAGCTCGGAAAACGCACGCGGTACAAGTTTGCTTTGGCGTCACGAGTTAGCGATTGTTTGTCGCGCGAGAAGTAGAGCGTGTGCGTGTGCCGACTGCGGGCAGCGCACAGTGCGGCCAGGAACAGGATGCGTCAGGGTCATAAGCAGAGAAATCTTAAATGGTATACTCAATACAAACAAGTAGTCATACGACTAAATATCATAAGGATAATAAACAAACATGGAACTGTGATGTTTTTTTAAAGAACTGAGTTTATAATGTTAATCACTCATCACTGCTGAGACTCAGGCCTAGTTTCGTGAGTGGATGTAGTGCCCGTGTCTTCCCTGTAGTGTATATTGAAGGCGCTTCGTGGCGTCACTCACCTGCGCCGCGTGGAGCGTCGCGCGGTTATTAATCACACGGTCGCGCGTCTCGGACGAGCGTCATAAATCACGCGCCGACGCCTCATGTACCTACACTTTATAATTTTAAAACTATTTTGCGAGAAACGATCTTGCTTCCGCTGTTACCTCCCCTCCGTGGTGTTGCTATCATTTTTCTTCCTTTCATTTCCTTCAGGATTTGGTATTTCGTTTCGCCAGGATTATGTCAAAAGAACGAGCAGCGTCCTCTTGTGTGCTGGAAATAATACCTATAATAGGTATTTACTAGGTTAATGCTTAGGACTGTTCAGTTATCTTAGCAATGTTTTACACATCCCTCCATTCTAGGACTACTTACGTACCTATATTAGTAAGCACGATTCTCAGAGTTATAACCTTATAGCTGTTGTAAAGTCGTATCTACAACGCTTAATATTTATGAGTGATGAACACACGCGCACGTGGTCGCGGTCATTTGCCGGTCGGGCGGCCGCGCGGCGGATTACTGCGCGTCCACATCGGATCGCTCCAACAATGCCATTCGGCACAATGCCGTATTACTGTTGTAGTACGCTCACAACGCTGATCCGCTTAAAATAATTCCAAATGAAAAAGTAGGCTTTTATACGTATGCTTTGATATTTCTCGATCGAGTATCATTTCACGTTACAAATACATAAAATATACCTATGTAGTGGATGGCACTTATCTGTCGCGCGTGTGTGCGCCGGCCTGCGCGGCGTAACGCCGCGCGCCGGCTCTGCTCGCAGTCGGTAATTAATATGACAAGTGGCACTAACTATCGACATTCTAAGGACGTCATAAATTAATAACACACTCGTGGTTAGGAGTTATGGTTAACGAATGGTTATGAATTGCATTTCGATTTAATGTAGGTACCTACCTTTCTTTCTTTCTATAATGAGAGACATTCTCAAGATGAAATAATCTTCAACTGATTTTCACACTTTAGAAATTAAAGCCTAAAATGTGTTTTTCTTATTAAGTACTGTAAGTATTTAACAATAGGTATGCAATTATTACTATAGTAGGTTCTCACAAAATTGATTGTTCTGTTTACAGAACAATGAATTTTGTGAGAACCTACTAGGAACCAGTGCGATTACAAACTCGCACAAATCGCACTATTCGCACTTACTAAAATTTCTGTCCATGGACTGATCACTGTAGTTGGCACAGGACGAACACGAGAACCTGTGTCAAGGTTTAAAGTTTTGTCTGGTGGTGGGCGGGTGGTCAATGTAGCGTAAAGATGTCACATTAGCATCTAATATGATGTCCGAGGCTCGTTGATGTCAGCGCTAATTGCGCGGCTAATTATACGTGTGTGAACCGCGTAATGTATGCAGACTGGTGGGGCGGCCATCTTGTGCGATTTCATTAATTTGTGTCCATGTAAATTAGCGTAACGAAAGGTTTTGTGCACAGGAACTTTAATTCACTAGTTTTGCAATAGGGGCGCGGGTAGAATTTAACTGTATAATATAGGTATAATATCTAAAGCAAAGCCAAGTTAATCACAGTTGAGCATTTTACGCGGTCATAAAAAGTAGTGCACGTGAGCGCGACGGGCCCGGATGACGAGCGCGCGTGCGGCGTGCGACATTCGACACGATATTGTAATGAGTTACTACCTCCTTCAGATATTCCTATATTAGGCAGCATCTAGCCCGTCCAGCACCTCGGCCTCGTCGCAGTCCGTGTGCGAATTTCGGAGTATTCCCGTTTGAGCACCTATTTATTGAGCACCTATGCATTAACCTATGGGAAATGGGAATACCTTTGGTGCTAAATGCATAGGTGCTCAAAAAATAGGTGCTCAAACGGGAATACTCCCGAATTTCAACACCTACTTAAAATGTCGCAAATATGCACACTGACTGACCAAAGACCGATAATCATAAGCAACGATGACTTATAGTTATAACAGTTAGAACATCGTTAAGTCGTTTCATGACAACAATGTAACCCACTTTATTTTGTTTTTACGGTGAGTACCTACCTACCTCATTCGATTTCAGAATACACTATCACCGACCGACTCGCATTAACGGAATGGTTACACTCGAGCTAAACTGTTCCGATATGATCGCAGCACCGTTTCGTGCACGCATCGAGCGTTTTATTTGTGTTAAAGGCAGTTATTGTGTATTTGTTATCAGGCTGCGTAAACGAATATCTGTCGCTCGGCTGTAACAAAGCGTCAGCTCGTCGATAAAATTTGTTTTATCTGAGAGCGCAGGAAATTTTCTAGCAACGTCCGCCGCCGCGCTCTGATCAAAATTTATCGATAACTAAACAAAACTCGAGGGAAACGAAACGAAATATTATATTTTTTCCTTGAAGAATAGGCCTAAGATATAACAGATACTGGCAGTAATAAACCTAACGAGAAATACCTACAAGGGAATTATTCTATAAGATCGCGTATAATATTCGCTAATTCAATTTATTAGAGACACCGTCGCGGCCTATTAGTCCCGACCCTAATGAATAGTAGTGATTAATCAAGAAGTGGCAGCGAGCGGCTGTAGTAACAGATGCGCGGTGTGGACGCGACTGATAACGTCCACGACGTCACTTGGCAAGCACCACCCCACACGCGACGCCAGCCGAACAACAATCGTTGTTTGCGACAACAACCAGTTGTTGGATGAGTAAACAACTCGAAACCACGCAGCTCTCTTGTAGCACAAAGCTCTCTTGTTATCGTTCTAAAATGTTTTCAGAACAAAATGCCAGCCTCTTGTGTTTTCTTTCGATATAAGTACTCTAAGAAGCTGGAAAATATTGGAGCTTGTGACATGAAATGTTTACAAATACTCCACTTTCAAGAACGTATGAGCCGTCTTTACGTTGTCAAAGAGAACTTGGAAGTATCGCGCAGACAGAAGGTGCAGTCCGCGTACTGTGAGACACATCCGCCGCAACGCCACCGCCCGGCGCGGGCTCCCGCACCAGCACATCCTGTTTTACAAAGTTTTCTCTATATTCTTACTATGCGGTAATATTGAGTAAGCTTTAGACTTTCAGTAGCTAATTCAGTTAGCTGGCAAAGTGTGGAGTCGGCTCGCGGCATGCGGCGGAATGTCAGGCTCCGAATTCAAGTTTTAAGTGAAATTCTTATTCATTCATCTAATCAGAGAAGTTTCTTGTAATTGCAAAAGTAATTCTTTATTATAAAATATATTTGAGTCTGGTTTGTTTCGGGAGATATTTGGGCGCAGAGTTTACGAGATGCCCAAACTTACTTGACATTGTTAATTAATTATTATTAGACCGGTCCCGCTCAAGCCCGGAGTTGTGCTTCTGGCAAGTGTTTGGGAACCATCACATACGTAGGTAGCTGCGCTCAGATCTCGCAGTGCCGCTGCCCGCTTCAGTACGTCGCTTACTACTGATTATATACATCCTCATCACAAGGGTGTGTTCGTTAGTGGCCATCAATAAATTCGTGATATTGGGTATAAATCGTGTCACCAGGTAACTTTATTACCATTAATTCCTTGCTATAAGTCTTACATCACACGATCATGCTTAACAATATCCTCCTTTCTTGAGAAATGCCGAGCAATATTTAAGAATTTGCAAAAACCAAATGATACTTTTTGTGGCACCATGGGATCGCAGTCAGGACGAGCCCCGCAGCTGTGTTCAATCACTGGAGCACATTGTCCCGGCACTAGTAAAAAATGTTCCGACAATATCGTCCACAGTGAGGGTGAGGGCTGCTCCCGGGCGCTTGCCAACCGCATGTTGATACGAATCTCGTTGAGTAACTGTAATGGTCCTCTACTTCAAATATAAATGAGCTGCTATTTGGTTTAGTTTCGGTTTAACGATAAAATTTTCGATAAATTCGTAAACTTTTGTGTGTAATGGTGCTGGCGAATGTTATATACCTAATAATATATTATACAAACGATGCTCACATATACATATACTCGTATATCTTATTTCAGTACATTATAATATAAGTTTTAGATTATGGGTCGTAGGACATAGTATTCATAGATTTAGGGATTACGGAAGTTGAACTATGAATGTGTATCAGAGTAGGAAGCTATACCTACCTACTCTGATAGCCTACGGACTACAGAAACTGGAGATGAATTGTGTAAAATGGCAAATGCAAGGGGATGCCTACTGACATGATGGCTAATTGAGATGTATGGGAGAAGCAGATCTGCGCCGACTGCTACATTGGTACAAGGGTGGGGAAATGATGATTTGTAGAATTCAGAATTGTCCTTGTTCTCACATGGTATGTGTTCTCTACAGGAACTAAAACCTGTTTGACTGACAAAATACACATAATAATACGTAGTTATGTAAACAGCGGGCACCGACTTTAGTCTTATTTCATAGCTTTATTAATGAGATTTCACAACCAAATCGTGAATGCTAGTGCTGTACCGGTGATCAAGAAAATGTGAGGAAATCGTTTGAGGTTATGAGACCCGGAGGAGTAAACAATAACAAAGAATTAATAAGAAAGTATAAAGCATAGAAGAAGGATAATAGAACAAACGTTTCTAGTCCTACATTTTAGTAAATGTTAATGGTTATGAGAGAGAAAGAACACCAAACTGATGATAGACGGATTGTGTAAAAGATGAAATGGCTAGACAGGAGATGAATAATGAGGTAACTCCAGTAAATGTATGAATTGGTAAAACATTCTACGGATACTCTTTTTTAATTGGGTCAGAAAAGACAAGAGGATAAGGCCATACAGGCCTGTAGTAGCAAGTGCCAGGTGTAAGCTGCTTACAAGATAGTGATGGTATCAAGAGCATCACATAATGCCGGTATTACTGCCCTTGTTTCGTATCGCGCCCATTGTGGGCACATTAGTCACGGCTTACCGCTGCTAATTGACACAATGTGGCGATCACATCCATCATTGCTGTCTGTGAGTGCTGTGGGTACTCACGCGCTACTAAGCAGTGGATTAGGTTCTAAAAGTAGATTCTTGTAATGATAGATTGAGTTAATAGTAATAAAAAAAAAGTTGCATCCAGAAGTAAAAGCGTTTTTTCTCTCTCTTTTAAAAATCGACATGTAAGTTTCTACTGAATAAGTGTCTTTGAGCAGTTAAAGATCTATAACGGAATTTCTATAAAGATATGTTTTAATTATGCATTATTAATTGGTTTACTGTTATTTTGTTTGTTTATTTTTAGGTATGTATGTAACCAGTTAATTTAGAATAGTTTTATTGTATAGTTATAGTATTGTATGATAATGTTATTACAATTCAGGTTCAAATTCAATTAAATCCATTATGCATTGCGAGAAAATATTTCGTGCATTTTTTCCTTATGTATGTTTTAATAGGTACCGCAGATATTCAGAATATTGTTTGTCAATGACTAAATTGTCTTCAATAAAATGTTAATTATGTATATCTAATTACCTATAAATAATATTTGCTTGGGCTACAGACTATTCGCAATACGCATCAGGCATTATTTTGCTGTTGATACACACGGTTTTACCACGTCAGATGTTGAAAGTATTACTGCTAGTTAAAGCAGTCATTACAATATAAGCGGTGATTTTATTTGTATTATTAGCTTGATCTAAAAACATTTTCGAGCAATAGTCTACTAAACTCGAATTACTTATTTGGATTCACATTTGACATTTTCTCAGAACACTAATTGTCAATACTCAATACGGAGTTACTTTCTGTCTACGGTGGAGCTGACTCATGACAAGACAGGAACTAGTTGGCTCCTCACTTTCTCAGTTTTACATCGTTTGCAAATAATGAAGTAGGTACTTAGTAAGTAATTAGGTCCGCGTTCACCTTCTAGTTCTCAGTAATCAAACGATAAAGCGCCCATACGTTGTGAATACGCAGTACGCAAAAGGCATTTAATTAAATACTGCTCTGCTCTTAACATTCAGATCAACGAATTAGTACTGATAGTCAATTTTTTCAAACGAACGGCGCACACAAACCCAAACGTGGCTTCATATAATAGGGCTCATAATGTGTACAATGAGCGCCAGTACCTACTGTTTCAACACGGGATTTTTTCTTATGCCCATAGTAACGAATGGCCCTTCTCATTGTACGGCCTAAACTCAGAGCCGCATAGATGAGTACGGGCCCGCTCCGGCCCACTCCGGGCCGTACAGGCGAGCAGGAGCCCGCGCACGGCGAGGGCGCGGACACAAACACGGTGACTTATCGTCCCCGGCGCGTTATTAATGCCCCGCCCGCGCGCACTTCGTTCCACTTATCGCGCCCTCTCGGCTCTCGCCCTCTCGCCCTCTCGCCCAACTTAAGAGTTCCTCAGACAGCTAACCTTGTTGTGATCTCAAATTAGTTTACCTGTATCACATTTGTGTCTGTTTCTCTATTCGCTGCGAGTACTTGCAACTATTCTATTTTAGAAGGTGTTACAACGTGTTTCTAAGATTGTGTTGACAGCTTTACAATTCGAAGAAAACATAATTACTATTACAATAAATTCCTTCAAAGTTAGTATTTTAGCAATTCCTTAATATCATTTAGAAATTCGTGAACTCACGAAGGTACCTACTGAGTGATTAGTTCTCACTCAGAACAGATCGTTCAGTAAGTGTAATGATTTAAAATACTATAAATAAGTTTGTGACTTTTAATAAGCAATGTGTTATGTTTTTTAGTAATTGTATCAATGACTGTAATTCATTTGACAGCAAGCTCACCTAGTTTTGTAGTTGCCGTACCCCATACGCATCCCAGCCGCAATAATGTCCATGCCCACTGCCCACGGAAGCATACCGCGACACCACTCGGCATTCATACCAAACCTGATAATAGATAAAGAGCCACTAATTAATTTTCCAAATTCTAAATTAATTTAACAGAAAATGACTAATGATATCTACATTCGGAAATTAGTATGGACTCTAGACAAAGTGTGTGCTAGAGGTGTCTCACGGGCTCACGGGCGCGGGGCGGCGCGGTTTATATCCCGCTCGAGCCGCACGTCCCGCGTCCCGCATCTCGTGGCCCGCGGCCCCGGCTGTGGCGATGCAAATGAGTGGCGCAGGATTACCCCCGGGATTCATTTGTAAGCGTTTAAATTGTCTCTCCGACGTACAACGGTGTTACACGCCCATTATTAAAAAGTCAGCGATTTATCTTAAAGACTTTGATGCTCGACCGTGCTACTGTTCTAACTTTTTGAAGTTCAACCTTTGTTGCCTGCCTTATCATAAACTGACACAAGTTGTTCAGTTTAAATGATTGTGCAGGATGTTACCTAGAGCAATTTATGGCGACAAATGTCTGAGCTTACTGTAGTGACCTGATGTGTCACTGTGGGTGCCACATTGAGTGTAGCAAGCGACGCTGGGCTACGTCATTAGTGTGCGGCGGCGGTGTCCCGCGCATTAGTCCGCTGTCCCCCGGACGTGCGCCCATATGTAGCACGTCCCGCAGACGAGAGCCCCACATTATCAACACGGTCGGTTAATACCTCTACTTGAAGTGTCAATCCCCGATCGTTACAGTTCGCGTGTCACGTATGCGACGCAGGTGATCGTTCGGTGGCGAGAGGCTTAACTCTTACTCTCTCACTTCAGAGCTACATAAAATCTTTGCTCACTACAGTAGAACCTCTCCTGTTTTTTTTCTTTTCGAATCCCTTTTTATCATTGATTGACAAGTGTTTACATTGGAATACAACTCCGTTCTAACTGCATATTAATAAAACACTGCCAGTATTAAGTTATTCTTCAATGGTCCTTTAAGTCGTTGCAGTTCTCAAAACCCATTGACAGCTCCCACGAGACTAAACCGACAGCTAAGAACCAGAAATCAAGCAGAAATCATGATTAAGGGAGAATGTCTATTCTTGTTAATGTTTAGAAAGTAGGTATTTAGCGCTTAATTGCCTACAAATTTGACGGCGCATTGATTGGATGCAAACCGTCCGCTTCAGTACCAGCAACGTAATATTCAGTGTAGTAGGTACTTCCCTCACTTGCACGACAGTGTAATTAGTGTTGCGGTCGCTTACCACGACCTAGGTAGTAGAGAACGAGCTAATTATTCAGCAAGGAAAAATATTAATCAGTTTTAACTATTAAAACACATCACTTGTTATTGTCCTTATTTCAGCTCCATAGTTTAATCTGAAATATTATTTTGTTTCGACTCATTTTCCATAAACGCATTTGTTTCGTTCGTTTACTAGTAAAGAAGTACAGCACTATTGTGGAATGTAAAACAAACAACTTCTTCAGGGCGCTGTGCAGTTGTACTAGCTATTTCGCCGTCGTCTCTGTTCGTGACAGCGTTTTCAAAACCCGAATTGGACAAACGATAACCTCTAGCAACCTATCGCAAACATGTACACATGCACGCGTGCTGGTATACAAACACATACATCAGTCGAGCCGCTCAAACGGATATCAATCCACGATAGCCCCTCCGTTGTCGAAATGTTTCACTGCATTCGTTTTAATACCCATCTTTGTTTCAATGTAAAGCCTTGTTTGTATAGTCAACCGCATCCAAACAATTCATGACTTGTTTCGAATGCAAAATATACCTGCTTCGCAGATTTATTGTTATTGTTCATTTCAATATTCGCAAAGACCCAACGAAAGCATTGAAACTTAAAACTGTCGACGTTAAATGAAAACCACAGTCAAAGTCACTACCGTAAATAAATACTTCTTTAGACAATATACTCGTACCTACTCTTAAATTCTCAATACATCAAAAACAATGGTTTCACCTTTTTCGGCACAATTTCCTCCTTTCCAAGGCAACGGCTATTTCCGCGAGGAAATTACTTACATCCTTCAGATAATATGGAGATAATCTCCTAAACGTCTTCCTCTCCTCACAAGGTCTACGTGTTTCATATACGAGTACAGTACGACAAAACATTGTAAAACAAATATTGTTTATAGACTGGTGAGATGCTGTGAGAGGCGGACGCTTGAGCGATACTACGATCGCGTGCCAGTTGTCAGAAGTACTATGTATTGAGAAGGTGGAACAAAACGATAGGCTATGACATTTCTGTTCGAAACACACTACATAGACACACTGTCCATTTAAAAAATAAAAGTAATGGTGATATAAATAAAGTGTAATTTTCAAAAGCACAACTGATCTGTGCTATTTATTCTTCACTTCTCTTCACGCAAGTTTTCTCGGGGTGCCTTTTATTGTATCGACCGGCAGAGCATTCAACATTCGGGTTCCTACTTACATCCATAGGTCGTGTTATGAGCCTAAGTGAGTCTCCTGCTTAAACGTTGCTTAGTAAAAACTTGTAACGTGCACTAGACACACACCGGGACATTAACACACACACACATGCTCGACACGCAATTTTATGATTGTGCAGTTTCAGCCAGCTTACGTTCCTACTATCAAGAATTCTCATTTAAGTTGTGAGTTTGGTAAAGTTCCCGGCGCCGGCCACAAAGAGCCCTCGCTCATGCCGCGCTGCAATTAAGGTCATTCAACGCAATTTTTAGCTTTTTTGTTCTTCCCAGAGTTTTCTTACAACTATTATAAGTTGAACAAGTAGCGATCTATCAACATGAACAAAAAGCTGCGCAGGTTTTAGTGATTTAGTTTTTAACATTTTTCTTATTTTAATTCGCACAAATTACCTAGGTTTTCTAGCAAGATTAACAGCACAGTAGACACTGTGGCCTGTGGGTGATGTTGATGAGATAGCCGAATAGACCCTTAAATAACCTCAAACCTTATTCACAGCCATGTTTATTAACCCGCTAGTGCATAATAAACTCGACCGAAGCACACTTCTGAAAGCACATTTTATTTAAAACTTAATTACGAAATCATGAAAAATTAAGACCAAAACTAAGATGTCGTTATGAAAATGCCGTTGCTTAAAAGATTATTGAAATAGAGCAGAAAGTAGCATTTTGTAAAATAAGAGTGTACATTTTATACACTATGTATATAAACATAACTCTAGGTAGTACACGTGGTATGGTATGTATGATAGGATGTAGCGCATTACGTGCGCGATCGTTAGACTTTATCCTTTGTTCGTCCGTCCGCTGTCTTTTTGTCGGGCGAAATTGTGCGACGCCCTGCGACTGGCTGCGACCCGGAGCGGTGCTGTGCGGCGCTGTGCAGTTAACTAGCGTGCCACAGATGAGCGCTGTCATCTCAACCTCTGAGTTTCTTTCGGTGTTTCTTCTCAGAGTAGTCAGTTAGTGAAACTCCGATTTCATCTACCAGTTAAAAAATGACGTGTAAAAGTGTTTGTGAAAACCTATTTGCAACATAAACATCATTTATCAACGTGCCTAATGCTTAGTGCGCAGAAGACGTATTCTAAACAACGATGTAGATAAATAATTTTTGATATACCGCGTCTGGTGGAGTCAACTTGGACATTTTATATTGGGTATAATTTCAAGTAGACTCAAACCTCTCATCCATGTCATCTCTCTGTTACACACAGGTAGCTAGGTGGAGGGATATGTAACTGAAAATGGCATATAACATAGTACTAAAGAAATAAACTAATATCTGAAGGGGCACCACACAGTACTGTTACCTCGGTACGTTACAATTTGTATGGTAATTACTACAAGAGATGCAACTGGTGAGCGAGACTCCGCGTTTTTCTTCCATTATGTTCTACTGGCTTCCTTATTTCACATTTTGTTGGATATTCAATACCGTGGGTACTTTGAATTTAAATTGAAACTTGGCAGTGCCGTGACCTGGTATATTGTACTAGAGGTAATCTTTCAACTGTGGTATCTCCGGATAGTCGTTAGCTTATAACAATGGAATCGCAACAGAAGCGTCCAAATCTGATAGTCATATTGAACTCGTGGAGAACGGAGATTTATGTTATTTTAATTTTTTGGGACATAAAACAGTTACACGTTACAATATTAATAGTTAGCTTAGAACAACATCGATTTCAAAGAAATAAGGAAACGGACGTATACAGAAAGGGATAGTAATAAGAAACTAAAAATAAACCTGAAAGGTCGCACAAACCAACTCTAGACAGCGCTCTCGGTCCAGTTTGTAGTCAGCAAGCAAGATCACAAAATAATATCAGCAGGATGACCAAAAAGTAATACAGCAGCTATTTTTCTAAATTTGAGATAGAAAACAAAAAACGTTATCTATGAAATGCGAGTGCATCGCCTTCTAATAATAGAGTAGGTGCGGCCTTGTGACCATGCCTCTAGTCACGAGGGTATAGTCAGAAACATCACTTTTCTATGGGGCTCTCAATAGGGCAATAGGTATTTAAAGTTAATGATTTATTTGAAGAAAACTACAGAGGTGAGATCTCATCTATGTTATTTATGTAATTTACAGTACTTATAACATCATTCTAAAATGGTTTTCGTTTTAAGTATACATTCATTAAACATAAAAATTCATTACATTTGTACTAATTCAACTGCCTCGTGTGGTCTAGTGGTCGCAGGCGCTACTGCTCAGCACGAGGTCCTGCGTCCCGAGGTCGGGCTAAGTGTTTGAGTTTTTCTTCCTGGAATTTCTCAGTAGCAGCCCGGAGTCTGGATTTGTGCCCGATTAATGGCAGCAGGCTCGCCCCTTATTATATGGGACCGTTTTTTACAGGAACACCTCTACCTAGCCCTTCGGGGATTATAGGCGTGATGTTATGTTATGTAATATCATGTTATTCAATTCATAGTTAATATTTAATTTGTCGTGCGGTCACAAATTGACAACACATAAAATTGCAAAAATATTAAATATAGGTCCTTGACGGTTTGTAATTTACCCATTGAACTCTACAAAGAATGAATGTGAAATAACTCATTACAGAATGAGTAGTACGCCATGATGAGAAGAGTTCTGTAATTCTGTTGTCATTGTGGGGTCGCGGCTGGGAGCTGGCGTCGTTAAGAAGGGCGCTGATAAATCTATTGCCTCATTTATTCACAGTCCTGTTTCGCTCTCTTTCGAATAATTCCCAAGTTTCTCGTTTTGAATATTGTTGGCCGGTGAATTTATTTCATTACTTAATTCAATTATTTTAAAGTACAGGAAGTTTCCTTACAGCCAGCGAGCCATTTTGTTGTAGCTGTGTTTGGTCGGCTCTGGCGGAGCTCTTTGAGATTATTTATGTTTATGGTGCGGACACACGTGCGCGCTCCCACGACTGCGGACCGCGCGACTGTGTGCGACTTACTTTATTGCTGCACGGAGTACAATTCAAACACCAAATAGATTGTTGTTGTGACTGTGACGATGTTTCGTTTGCAACGAATATTGTTTTCCTAGAACGCTCTTTGATAACAAGAGGGCATAACATGTTGTCGGGCTTCAACTTTGTTCTATTCCAAGTAACACGTATGATTCGTACCTATATATGGATTTAATAATCAGTAATTTTATGAAATGTCGTTTAATGTTTTCGTTCCACGTCGATGTTATTGTCTAAATCCTTCTGTCAATGGTCTCTAGCTACTAATAACATATTTGTACGAGTGTGTGGTCAACTGGTGACATTTGTTCCAGTTGGGTCGCGGACACATCGTTCTAATAGATTTTATTTTAAGCTCATGTTGAATATCGCACCGACATCGGACAGGACGAGGGTCGGCGACGTCTCCCGCAGTCCGCTCGGAATGCCTCGCTAGTGACGCGACGTCTCATAACATTGTCATGGTTACATGCTAATCCAAGAACTTTGTGGACATTGATGGTGAATGACAGACACCTCAAACCTCACAGTTGTTTATTACAATCAACTGTCAGTTGTCAGCTGTCAACTGTTGCAACGAGGAATGAATACGCAGTAAAAGAGTCAACTATAAAAAAAGTTTCTGAAAATATTGATAAGGGAATAAACACCTGTGCAATATTCTTCGACATGAGCAAAGCCTTTGACTTTGTTTCTCATGACATACTTCTGCAAAAAGCATACGCATATGGCATTCGTGGTGTAGCATATACCTGGTTACAAAGTTATCTAACAAACAGGCAGCAATATGTAGAAATAACCAATATTAATGACAAAAATATCGAGGTTGTATTTAAATCTGAACTAGTATATAATAGAGTCGGTGTCCCACAAGGTAGCATATTAGGCCCGCTCCTATTTTCAATATACATAAACGACTTACCTAACGTAACGAATCATCACTGTACTCTTTTTGCAGATGATATATCCCTTGTAATTCCTCAAAAACCTAATACTACGTTCGATTCCTACAATGAGGAAGTTGACGAAGCGGTCCAAAACGTCATCAAATGGTTGGAGACTAATAATTTAAAAGTTAACATAGATAAGACTAGAGTAATTCAATTTTTTAATAGAAAACAATATAATTATAAATTAATAGTATCATATAATAACGACACCATAGCACAATCCGACAGCATAACTTTCCTTGGAATATCTTTAGACAGTCAAATATCATGGAAATTACATGTCCAAAAAATATGTAATAAAATAAATAGATACGTTTATGCACTATGGCGTCTAACTAGAATCTCCAGCTTAAAGACGGCATTACAGGCGTATCATGGTTACGTTGCGTCCAATTTACGATATGGTATAATGTTGTGGGGGGGCTCAATAGACTTTAATAGAGTATTCCTGGCTCAGAAACAGTGCATTCGCGCACTTTGTAATGTAGATTCATTGACGTCTTGCAAACCTTTATTCAAAAAATTAAACTTATTAACTGCACCCTCCATTTATATTTTTGAATCTTGTTTATTTGTTAAAACGTATCAATACCTGTACAAATCCTTTGGGGATTATTGTAATTTTAATACCCGTTATCCGAATAACCTTCCATTACCAAACATAAAAACTGATCTCTTTAAAAGAAACTGTTACCCCATGTCAATTAAATTATTTAATAAATTACCTAGCGAAATCAGAGACCTTCCTATTACATTGTTCCGAAAAAAATTGTACACCTGGCTTGTCAATAAATGCTTCTACACTACTAATGACTACCTTAGACTTACAAATAAAAAAATGATGTAAGTAGTAGTGTAATAAATAAAGTGTTTAGTTTAGGATTAGTCTTACATAGTACATAATGTTAAGTTTCACATACCAGCAATGGTCAATATGAGGATCCAACATTTATATATTACGTACCACCTATTTACCCATATTATGTGAATAAATTATTTTGATTTGATTTGATTTGATTTGATTCAAAATTAAAGTCTATTTATACAAATTAGGTAGAGGGTCAGCACTTTTTGAACATCGTAAATTAAATTGACAATCCCAAAACGGCCCTTCACCACTTCCTAGTGATTTTACTGGGAAGAAGAAGTGGCGAAACAGACGCCTTATTAAAAATAGATCGGAGTTTCGCTAATCATTGATAGTATTTAAATGGATGAAACCAATCAAAAGTAAGCCTACAAAATCAGCCTGAGAATAAGTGGTCTAAAAATTGTGAGTAGTTTGCGATCTAGTTTAGAAAGGCCACTTGAAAACATTTGGATTCGTTCCTCAATGTTCTGTGGGTACAATGGCGGCGCGGTCCGCCTGCTATCGTCGATTGTCTATTACAGTAAAGGTTCGTTCAGCAACACGTTTACTTTCGAGGTCACACTTTACTGAGGCACAGAAGGACTGAATGTTAAGTAGGTCCTAGTTTACCTGGAAACCGATATTATGTTGGGTACGCAGGGCCTGCGTAGATAACAATAGTATTTACAATACTAGCCGAGAAATACTTTGGTATAATATAATATGATAAAGTCAGGAAGCAAGGCTCATTTTCTTCCGGTACTTTAATTTTCCAGTCCATGTGGTACAGTCCCCTCATAGGGTCTCTCCGACGGGTGAAGGGGCGGGGAGGGGGAGGTCACCTGTGACCGTGTCCTCATTATGCATCCATGGAGAATGCTGGTTGGTTTCACGTTACATAACAGGTCACATCCAGTGAAGAGTCCCGTGTGTTTCTTAGCGCCCTTAGTAACTAATGTTATTCGTAGCGTAGAAAATATTTGATGTATTATTTAGCTCATAAAGAAGATCGTTGTTGATGTGTACCAACTAAACCTTCAAGTTTAGTTGGTTCACATTTAGCTGAATCAAGCCATCCTCCACCTTTCCTATTGGTGAATATAAACAAAAGTAACCTTATTGTAAAACTCCTCAGTATGGTTGTAGTTATATGGTAGAGATTTAACACCGGTATCAGCATCAAATAGTAGGCTGTAGGTGCTTCGGCGACTGACGCGAAACATCGGAATGCTAGCACACAGAGTACTAGTTCTTATATAATGTATTATAGTGATAGTCCGGAATATTAACAATACGGAATATTTATTTTCAGGATTCTGTACTCTGAAAGGAAAAAACCGAATTTTTATCTCGTGTCTGTCTGTCACTCAGTCGAGTGCTTTTTTTTTAAACGCCTGGAGGTATTCAATACTAAATTCTACAGTAACGTGTAGCTCAGAAAAATTCAAACTTCTGGTCAATTTAAATGTAATGTGTGTTATGTTCTGGTAATTAAGCAATATATTTGATACTCGCAAATAATTCTTAACACAGGACCTTCTGTGGACATAGAATCATAAATGGCAATAAGCAAATAGTCTTAAAGCACAACATAAAAAAATATCGAAAATGGTTTATAACGTTTTTCAATATAAAGGACATGGCTAAATTGAAGTATCGACTGCCCCCGCAATGAAAACGCATGAATAAACATGGTAGCGAGCAATATACATATAATGCTGAATAGCTGAAAAAAAATATTTTGTAATTAGAAAGGTTCAGGAACTTTTCATATCTGCACTATCCTGAAAGTAAAATCTCGTAACTCCTACGACAAAGGTACAAAAACTTCAAACAATGCCATTGCTATGAACTTTTAACTGGGCGTTTTAATATGTCTGTGACGATTTTGATTAATAATTGTGTTTTTCACAGGTAATTAAATATCTACAAAGTTAATTGCACAAAAAAAAACTTTTTACAGCGGACTTACGGTCGATAACCACCACAAAAATCATAATAATAAGTATGCAAATGAGTTGAAATAAAGACAGTATTCACAGACAATGTCAATAAAATAATAGTTGAAATGATGAACGTATTTGAAAAAGATTAGATGAGCCAAATATTTGATTCGATTCCTGTAATGCCTGAACTATCTACAAAAAAGTTTTATTAAAATCGATATTACTATTCTGTCTAAATACTCGCACTAACTTGAACACACGAAATCTGGGAAGATTAGGGCGGTGAGCTGACGGTAGCTATGGGTATTCTTGTTATTGTGTAGTCAGTTAGTTCAAAGAACTTATACTCCCATTTAAATTGGAACTCAGTAGATCACGAATGTAGCAGGTTCTTAGCGCAGAACTTTACCGGCTAAAAAACCTAAAACCAACGAGCGAATTTTGCTCTCGTCACCGACATTATCCTTTCAATCCGGCGCCGGTGGGCGCAGGCATATACAATACTGTCGTAATACACGCCACGAGCGACTTACCCGCGTCGCGGATAATACGCGCAAATCCCTCGCGACGTATGCGACACACACTCACTCGCTCACTCACTTGCGAACAAGTGATACAGCCGCGATCTATCGAAGTCTCACTGCGATACTTGTGTTTGAACACGGATTAGCTTTTGACTCCGACGTCTTTCTAAAGATGACTTTCTTCACTATTGCAGATTACCTACATTTTGTTGCTTGTGTACAGTTGTATTTTACTTGTGTATAGCAAGTAAGCTGCTGTAGCTATTTAAAATATGTATGAAGCGGGACGGCACCCTGACGGCCCATGGAGCGGCACACCATTACCCGCCGGTCCGGCTCCCGGCCGCCCGGCGAGCGGAACCGTCTCGCCTAATGAAACGGTACGGGCTACTACATTCCATTACCTGCATGGCTAAAGTTATTTTTACTAACACCCCAAACTTTTACTATGGCAGCAAAAACAGTCGCTGTTCTATTTATATTTAAATACTTACTGCTATCTTCCAAAAAAAATGAAGTTTAGTTTCACCTTACATTGAGAATGAACTAGCCACTAGTGTGCACTACAGTCTCTGTAACAGTTTCAATTATAAGGTGCTAGGCACACGCGCTGCCCGTCCGGTGGCAAGCGAAGCGAACGCTCGTTGTGTGCGGGGTCACATCTGTAGCATTTGTCTACGGCGGCCGCTACGCTGCTACGGGCCGCTACGAGATCGCTCGAGCAAGTAACTGGGTGCTACGAACCGTAGACCGCTCCTAACTCCGTGCTCTAAAAGTGGGAGTTTCTTCTTTATATTTATTATTTTTATCGCGAATCTGTTGTTCCACGCTCAGGAAGTTTAACTTGAAATGAGTTCGCGTTATGATGAGAAAGCTCCGAAAAACAGTTTGTTATTAAATATTTTGGAATAATTAAGTTGTACTTACAAACTTTTTGAAGCGTTCTTCAGAAATATAGCGTAGTTAGTAAATCCTCAGCATTTTCATAGTGTAAACTTCTGAAAGATTTGTGTAGTGAATATATTAGTCTGATGCAGGTTATAATTCATAATTTAATTCCTATCAAGTTCGTGTGAAAGTATAAACATAAAGTAGGAACATGAAGTTTTAATTAAACAAGTTACAGTTAGTATTTAGAATTGCAAAGTGCGCTGCACGTAACGCGCGGCTGCTGCTGTCGGTACGCTGCCGCCACGGTGCCGCCACGCAGCCGCCACGCAGCCGCCGCGCAGCCGTCACGTAGCCGCTATACACTCGCATTCGCCGCGCGTCCGCCGCCGGCCACTTCTTTCTATTTGCATTTACATGCGTTTTAAGCAAGAAAATACATAATGCTCGCCCGAAGCAATTTATTTGATGTGACGCTTCTATTTAACTTGTAAGGTTGTACGCAATTTATTCGGAGTTATTTCCCAGAGTTTTAAGTCTACGGCAATAGAAACAAAGGGTTTTATGTAATAGAGTGGAAACAAAAACTGTAGGTGCAAGACCTACAGTTTCAGTGTCACGAAAAAGCTGAACACTGTGACCTTGAACTGAACCAACGAAGTACGGAGACTAAGAGGGCAACTCATAATGGTTTAGTTACCACTACTGTGCGGCCTACGTCAAATGTCACTGAGGTTCAATTGCATGCATGTTATGTTATGTACTACGGAGAGTAAGTTTCTGTTTTCTCACGCTTGCAGCAGCCTGTTCAGTCGCCGCTGATTGCGAGGCAAAGCTAACGGCTCCATAGTTTATAACGCGAGTTTGTTGTTGCGTCGCGCAATACTCGCGCCAGTACCATTGCCTATGTATAGTTAACCTTAACACGTGTACACTGTGCAGCGCATCCAGCGTCTGTTCGCTGGCACATGTTGTTCTAACTTGTTTTACTTCAAGTTATCGCGGCATTCAAGTTACTAGCATTTGGTTTTGCGTAGTTATCTGCACTATCTGACAAGCAAGCGAAGCGCAAGGGCATCTTTTCTACCTACACTTCATCGTTTTTTACGACTCTTATAATTTGGGTTTGGATTATACCAGATACCTAGATAAAATTCTCGGGAAATGATGTCAATTTCATTTGCATAAATAACTCTTATACTTTAGATTTTAATGATTTCTTAAAAAACTCTTTTTCGTCTTTGACTCTTTCATGGTCCTGAAGTCTTAGAAAGCTAGTCCATAAGCTAGTATTAGTACACAAACAACAAAAAACATTCTGAAACATGTAACTTTCACCTCCCACCGTTAAACTATAGGATGGAAGTTTGTATGAGACTTTCACAAAATTCAAAAAAACTTCTTGACACAGCGAGCCATAAATGGTCTTGTGTTGGTAACATGGTAATGTTTTGGTAGAATAATCCAGTTTTAGAAGTGTTTTTTCTCTACAAAAACATTTAGGTACCTACATAAATAATGTAACTGTTTGTTGTTCCTACTAAATAAAATTAAATATAATAAAAAATAAAATAAATAAAGTAACTGTGGATCATTCAGTGGAAATGCGATTATTTTAGAAGAGAATCCCATTCGAAATTTTTGTTCGTTTTTTTACTATTACGTTAATTTACTATAGTTGCGGCCTTCATTTGCACATTGTGGAATAAGTAAATGATGTTTTCCTTAGCAATGCAGTCGCATATTATTAAATAAAACTTCTATAATGGAGAATATTTTGGTGGGTGAGTCTGACACGATCTATGCAAAAATAAAGGCAAAATGCAAGCAGTATGGGTCGGTACATATCGAACGAATATTGCGTCGCGAATCATCGGTCGCGTAACGTCAGAACAGACAAATATACAACGTGTTTTTTTTTATATCCCATAACTCTAGGGTATGATTGAGACCATATCAAAGAATCAACTGAATCAAATAATTCGACTAAGTCACGATGATTAATGTAAAACACCCTTACGTGAAAGAAAAGTGACGTTAGAAAGAAGATTCGTCGTACTGGTGACAATTTTTGAACTAATTTGGTAATCAAAATAATACTTAATAATAATATTCCACGACTATTCACACAACGCTATCTAGTCCCAAGCTAAGCAGAGCTTGTGTTACGGGTACTAAACAACTGATAATTTAATTATGATTGATGATATCTCCGAAACTATGCATTTTTGGTCCATCTATTCTAGGAGTTTTAGTATTATTTTTACCTACAGAATATAAAACCCTAGAGTTATGGGATATAAAAAAACACCTTGTATAATAATACCTACATTGAACCTTTCACACTCATCCGATGATGCGTTAATTCTTCGAGGTACAGCGTTGCATACGCTCGGCGCATTTTCCGTCAGGTATGTACCGAACCTATAACATTGGTTAGTTAGTCAAGTGTTTTGCTTCAAAAAGCTCTTACATGTGTAAGTACCCACTACCTACTATGTACTAGCACATGTTAGCACTTCTTCAAGTACTAATTAATACCTTTGGTTGTGTACGAGTTGCGTGTTGATGTCGTGGAAAGTTAACTAAGAGGTTGAGATAACAGCGCGTGCAATAACTACCTCGCTACATGTACATTACGGCGCCGCAACATGTACCGGAATGGGAAATTGTTGTCTATTTACAAGTACCACTACACTAAGAGCGTTTACAGGGACGTTATTTAGACTTTTTTATTATGGGACGATACTCCATACGCTTGTGTTTATTAATTCATTGTTTCTCAGCCTTCAATTACATATAATATTTGTCAAGTGTCATCAATAATTTCACCATAAACACCTTCTTTTCTTTCATGGTACCTAAAGTTTCCGAGTGAAATATCTGTGTCACTAACCCACGTGTCAAACACAGGATTAAACAATATTAAGGGTTCGTTACTGTCATTTAGCTACGGAACCCTAAAAATGAGAGTAATTAAACTAAACAAAGATACAAGTACAAAAAGCCCGCAGCGAAGGGTTGGCGACAATGGCGTACACCGAACCGCAGCCGCTGCCCGCGCCGCCCGCGCCGCCGCCAGGTACTCGACAAATAACACGGCTTTGTGACAGCTTGTCCAGTTTATAGTGAGCGCGCAATGAACGCGTGTTACCGACAAGTGCCGCCACCATGTGGGCTAAGTACAGAAGGCTCAATAAAACCGTACAATAATAAATAATAATACCCGTCTACACCTGAAACGGTACAGAACTAATTCTATTTCAACATTTTTATTTTGTGCAAATTATGTGAAAAAATTAGTGACGAATTTGTTAAGCAATGACAGTAAGATACAGACGAATGTTTAGTCAGTATTGTGTCAGCAGTGCAACGGGGCTACGAGTTTCTTCAAAAGCCCTTGCCAGTATAACGACTATTCTGCTTGCTGTCAGTGGCTTTGCAATAAATGCAAGCTCCATTATAGGTATGAAGATATTGAGTTGAAACTTCTGAATACAGCTCGTGCAAGTAACGGAGAGCAAGCGGAACAAAGTGTTCAGGTCAAAAGTAGTGTTATTGTGTACATTGTAGAAAAATAAACGCGCCACGACTGCGGGCCGGAATGGACGCAAACGTGTGTTGGGACAATTACACGGATGCAACTATCTACAACTATGTATATAACATTCAAGGAAAATAATTTCTGAGAGTGAGCTTGTAAAAATTAACTTATAAAAATTACAAACACCATTACACTGAATGTATTTCTATTGTAGAGGTTATCTATATTGAACTAAGTTATCCGAGCTTGACTACTTATTGTTGATTGATAATCACAACGCATAAGCTCCTGAATATGCAATGTGTACATTTATGTATGTTTTCGTATGTCACCACGTAATAACACTACATAAAAAATGTCGCCAAAAAGTGAGCGTTTTCTAGATTTTTATAGAAGTTTCGGTTGCTCTACAGAATACACGAAACAAACTTTGCACGAATTATATAGAAAGCTCTCACATCTATTAAAAACACATTTCTAAGTCAACTCTAGAATATAAAGAGTAGAGGCCTTCCATCAATCAAAAACGACGTCATCATTAGTCTTCATCAGCGCACACTCTTCCAAAATACTAAATGAACCCATCCATCTACTCGTATCCAGTACCTCCTTGCATACTTCAACCTTCGCGCGGTTCATACTTCCAGTTCAGTCGAGCAAATAGTTGGAGCCGTCGCTCGCGGACGCTGACAGAGTCGTCTCGTCGCCCATAACCATTACTTTCAAAGAGTGATTTATAATTTTCCACAAGAAATTGGAAGGTCTTTTAAGCGGCTTACGTTCGGTAGCGGTGGTTTAGTGCCAGCCTACTCTGTGAGCGCCTCGATAAGTAGGCGGCAGGCGCGCAATCGGCGTCGGTTTTTAATTTCCCCCGGGAACCGAACCTTAACGACCGAGACCCGACTACCCGAGACCCGAGCCGCTGAACACTGGCGACATTGTTTCTAATGTGTTCCTTTCAATAATGTCGATGAGGCGTCGCCCACCCGCTCCCCGGGCCCCGGGCCCCGGGCCCCGGCTGGCGCTTACACACGATACAACATACATTCGGTGAGGTATTTCGCTGTTTTAGAGAATTAAATCGCGCTTTCGCTCGGAATGAGAGTTATTTCGGTGAGTCACTCCCGATGTTACATAAATTGTCGCGTAGAGACTTCAGTTACGTTTAAAGGTTACAAGGTATCCACACATAATATACCAGCCTACTATTTAATTGTGGGTTCAAGTTAAGATTCATATTCGTCAGCCCATAGCTTCATTTAGCGCCGTAGTGTTAGCTAAAAATGTTTTCTTGAAGTGCAGTTACAAAATCCTTTATATTGTCAGCGTCAGAAGAGAAGTTTTGTTGACGATAATATTTATTCTGTGTCGCGTCGGATCCAGGCGCCACTTCCAAGCCGCGGCGACGGCGACGCTGCAGGATCGCTCCGTCCATCACGCCGCACTCTGCGGGAGCCGACAGGGCTTATAGTGATAACAAGAATTGTCGATTAAGTGACTGTTTGCAGTTGTCCCGTCCGCGGGTCTTAGTGACGTGGACGGCTTGGACAACAAACTGAGTGCATTGTAAGCTTGGATTTCTTGCTCAATAAAGTATTGACGTGTTAAAATGGACTAAAACCATAGTGGCAAGTTGCATAACGTATATACTTACTACATATATCTGACTCTCTAAGTAGATTTTACGTTTATTTTTCGTTACTGTTTCAGGATTCAACTCAACTGCATGGCCCATCTTCAACCTGGGTCACGTGAACTTTATCTCTTTATGACGTTGGAAATCCGCAACTTTTTCCTCTATCCACAGAACGATCCCCAAGTATTTTTAATTGAGAATACCCATAATAGCCATCTCATCAAGCAATTTCGTTAAGTATGGGGTCATTTGAAACGGTTAAGATTGATAATTACCAAAGCGGAAGCACTACAAAAAAGTTAGTTAGACCGAGCAGTCATCTCACTCTCACTGTTACACCGGACATACAATTTCATTTTTAGTACAAAGATACCTGACGCAATTCAAAACTCAATACATTAGTTTACCGAGACCGGTTTTTATATTTTTGGTGTTGACTCTAAATAATCGGGGCGATCGTAGGAAGAAGGTCCACCGTGAATATTGTGAATTAATGGAAGGAGTTACATCGTAGATGCGGGACTAATAAATAGTACACAGTGGAACACTAAATATCAGTGCAACTATTAACAAGTTTACCTACTGGGAGTTATTAGTACAAGTCTGCTGCGTATCGTGCAGCCTGTGGCGATAGCTCTGGGCTGTAGTTTTCATTGAGCGGTGTGAAGGCCACTGGTCAACCAACGTCTGGTGTTGTAGTATGCATGCATAGACATAGTCGTAGCTACACATAATAATTTTTAATTCCTTACAGCTTGTCTTTAGATTCATATTCCTTAATATTGTCCATGTGGCTTAGAAACCTTATAAAGTTCCCAGAAGTCGCAAACATGTTAAGGAATGCCACCAAACGTTGTTGTTTCACCTGTATAAAGTGAACGGCGGAACATAACCCCTCATTATTTACCTGAAGATATTTTCGACTTTTTTTATTATTGTAGTAGACTAAAACAACCTTAGTACTCTTGGGAGATCCTGGCTTTGTCGTAAAAAGTAATAATCGGCGTGAACAGGTAGTCTTTTCAAACCTTAACTAAGCGTTTCAGTTTACACAAGGCCGAGAAATGTAAAGCAGTTATACAAATCGCACAAATACTTCGTACAAACCGCGCTTCGCGTTTCACAAATGTAAGAGTATTTTTCGTTATTGTTGCTTGAAATACAAGAAAAATATTAAATGCATTTCGTTTAAACATATAATGTTGGATTCCCCATTTATCGTAGTGATAGCTGACGGTGCGGCTCAACCCGACGTGCGACGCGCGACGCGCTTTCTACGTAAATTCTGCGCTGTCTGTGCAAAGCCGCGACAGACGCGTCGCGTGCGACTGCGACAGGCGCGACGTGTCGCCCCCGCCCCGCCCCGCCACTCGTCTCTCTCGCCCTCCGCTTAAGCCGCTTTGCACTACCCATTTTCCGCCTCACAATATTTCGCACATTTCACCCCCGAGGAAATTTTTATTTACATACACACGTCTAAGATTTTACATTTCGTGGAAATCCGAGAATCATCTTCTTAAATAGCGCTAAAATATACATTGTAATATTAAGGAGTACGTAACAGTCGTCGATACTTACATTATTTTGTTTACAATAAAGAAACTTTTTTGGGGTTAGGTAAAAAATATTGCCCAACTTTAATTTAGAAATTAAATGTAACATGTAAATTCACGTAAGTTTACGTTAGCTCTGATTTACGTCGTATTGCAACTAGCAACAAATACAATTGTGGACAAATGAAGACATTCGTTAGTGAGTTAGAGTTAGGCAGTAAAACAAACTTGAAGAGTTAGCGGCTGTGTACCGTGTTGTGAAATTAATTCTGTAAACTAATACACTAGGCGCTCTCTGGTAATTTTTCCCGTAAGTCTGAAGTATTCGCATAAATTACCCAAAGTTTCGCGACGAAATAAATACTTGGAGTGCTTTGTAAACGCTTCTGTTATTAACATGACTTATAGATATTGTATTATGTTTGTATTAGTTCGTCTACAAATAAAACAGATGGTACAATACGAGGTTGCCACACCTGTGCTGGTTCTCTCTGCTCGAGGTGGTACTGTCGGCACGTTTGCGTCAGTTCACACTTTGTGTTGTCAGTGTGTCGACGCGGTGGGTCCCGCGGGACGACCCATGCAAATGCCATGTAAGCCACACTTGTGGTGACTTTACTAGGATTCATGTTGTCGACTTGTCACCAATAACCGTATATGATAAGAAATTTACTGCCCTTATAAACTTATAAGGGCAGTAAATTTCTCCGGTTCTCAAGCCGAGAACCGTGATAGTTTCCGACTGCACGTGGACACAATGTTACCATCACTAAACGCTCGGATTATGTCACAATCCCCCAAATTCGCTCAGCTTTAGCTTAGCTTCGGTTCGCTAAAGCCGCAATTACACCCGATGTGATTAAGAATTGGATTTATTGCCAGAATTATGTTCCAGATCGAGTCATTCACAGGTGTATCCGCGATAACAGGTACTTGGGCCTTCTTATCTTAAAGCAAGACGTTTTTATGACTGTTAATTTCTAAATCATCAGAGTACACTTTTTGAACCACGGATGTTCTGGTACGAAGACAAGGCTGGCTGGCTTCACAATTTTCGGTTGAATATGATAAATCCTAAGCATCGCAAAAAAAGGCTCCAACAAAAATAGACCTTCAAATTATCAAATGAAGTACACCGTTCAGAGAGTACAGAATCACCTGTTTCATATCGCATACGTGTGGGACACGTCACACGTGTGAGTGTTGCGCTGCGGCCGATATTCGGCTCCTCTGTTTACACCCGTATTTACGAGCCGCGTCGTAAACCCGAGCCCAATTCACAGCCAAATCTTTATTCAAAGTGTACATAAAATCGCTACAAAAATACGATCGTTGTTTTATGTGTTGTATCGCGACAATTACATTATTATGTTGTGTTAATGTTCCCGCGGCACTCGTCCAGAGCCGAATGACGGACCTTAGTGGCTATACCTTTAAGTATTAAGGGCACAATCTATACGACGGAGATGATGTTTGAAGTTAGTGGAAATAACGTCCTCAAGGGCACACAATTACCTAACATAGTAGAAATAAAAGCTTAGGTACAGTCAACCTGTACTTGGTGCTACATAATACTAACGTCACACTAGAGACATGACATGGCTCTGTCTGAGGAAACTGACGTTAAGACACATCTACGATTCCTAGTGTTAAGTAATACCCGCAGCGACTCGTGAGTCTGGACAGATGCAGATGGTTGATAGGATGATGTCTGATGTCTAAGCAAACAGTCTCAGATTATAAATATCTGTGACACTTGACACACTCGACACGTGGAAATACGCAGATTAGTATTATTGTATCGTCGATCAGTTACTGTAGAAATACACCGAACTTACCCAGAGACGGTTTAGTCAGCGGCCAGGTTCAACTTTTAGGTACAGCTGGGGTTAAAACATCTCGTGGTTGCTTCTGACACTCGACACGCGCATACAGCGTGTATGTTAGCACTTAATGCGCATATTAGCGATAACTTACCACATAACGGGCACCTGTGCGCGCTCATAAAGAATCGTTTTAATTCCATTACCGCTTCAGTTTGATTTAGTTGGACTCGCGAGCGATCACGCGCCGCGCGTTATTGAATACTTAATGATCATGTCGCGGATCTAATGCTTTTCAGATTTAGAAGATTCAATTTTGGTGGTTGTCAGAAGCTACCACGAGATGTTTCAATTCCAGCTGTAAACATTGCTATAGACTGAACCGTACAGTAGCTGATACGACACCATAATATTAATCAAGGAATTTTCACGTGACAAGTGTCAAGTATCACTAATGGTAAGTACATATGTTACAATGGCCTTCACTAGTCGATTGTAAACATATTGTAAGTACACTGTCCCTTTCCAAAAGTTTTTGACCTACATAGTTATTTGACGGTCTATCTTCTCGAAATGTTATGGTTTCTGTTTACTTAGTCATGATAATCATGTGTGTCATGTGCGGCATGTTTTGCGATATCTTATTGATAAAACAATCCCGGAGGTTGCAGGTGCGCGACGAGTCCTCCTCACGTATTCGTCGAGATCACTCAAATATGTTATATTGAGATTGATTCCGTTTCTCGTATACTTATATCCTTCGCGGTCGCAAGCGATCTGGTTGAGTTGAAGCCTAAAATGAATTGTAGAATGATGAAGAGCGAGAGAAGTCAAGTACTTACTCAAAGATTTCTTCCGCAAACGGCACCAGTTTCTATCTACGATCAAACGGCGATGTTCAGGTTTGAAAGGTTTCTGTTATGCTTATAGCAACACAGAACAGTTCTTAACTTGGTGTAAGTAGTGGCATCGTAGTGCTAGTGTCACTATAGTGAAACATGTTTATAGATGGGAGTCCGGATGCTGACGCGTGACGTGCTGTTCCTTAAAAAGGCCGGCCATAGTATGTTTGACATAGTGTACCCAACAAAACATTTGACGATCGTTCTTTGATCAGAAAGCAGAACTGCTAAATATGAAAACGGTTCTGGTGATTTGTCACGTTCCTCATAAACAGCTACCAATCGTAACGCATTAGGCACGCGTTGTTAAAGCTACAGTTCAGATAGAATGTGGTAGCTGGAACGCGCCGATATTGACAACGAACAACCGCGGAACATAGTTAGAAGGACCACTTCGTATTTTCATATCACTAGTCTCTTCGTTTTGAAGTAACCATCTCGGAGCTCACCAAAATGTGCTTAGTCTCAATTATGCCACTGGACACACACACGACACACATTCATTTCTTTTTCTGTTTTCTACCTGCGTACCCCATGCCTCATGGTACCATATTTTAAACTTGATGATCTTGGTCTGTGGACCTGTCAGGTAAAAGGAACTAGCATTCAGGAACTGCTTATATTGGCAATACGATAATTTTCGTATTCTGAAGTTTGACTAACGCACATTGATATTAGTAGGTATAAGATCAGTTCTTCTGCGGTTCCTCGCCTAGTGTTCGGAGGTATCGTATAATTCGGCGCGCGGCGCAGACGCCGGTCGGACCGGTCCTCCTCCCGCTTCCCCGCCCCCCGCCGCTCGCCCCGCGCCTGCGCCGGCGCACCGCGACCAGTTCTGCGAGGTAGTGGCACTCGCAAAAACTACCACGGTCCCGCCGCAAGCCTCCGTCCTATTTGTTTTGGTAATGTCGAAGAATCGCGGTCAGTAGAAATACGTGAGTGTCGCGAAATGTCAGCGGTGTCGGTACAGTGGTGTCGCGAGTGTCCAGTGTCGGGTATGTAGTGTCGGCGGGAGATGTCGCGTGCAACAACATGCTCGCCGTCCGCCATGCGAAGGTATACCTCCTACATGTTACCATGTCACACTGTCTTACCACTGACTCCTGTGGGAGGCGCTCACTGCTGCTTTGAAGCTGTTTGGAATAGAATAACTAGATTATTTTTTTATTTGGCAATCATAACTACCAGTGGATGATTCTCTCGTGGGTAGTGATAAAAACATCGCAAATTTTAAATCAGATGTAGGCGTAGAGGCACCTTCAAATCATAACAAGCGCGTTGATCCTAATAGTAGATATCAAAGTCGTAGATTAGAACCTCTCGCACACACATGCTCGTGTGTTAGTTCATCCGACACGTTAGCATATTATTATATTTCACATAAGAACACGCTAAAAGCTCTCGCGCTACCCCTCAGGGGACCATCACTTGCAAGGGATATGGCTCCACTACTTACAATAATCTACACAGATTACACCACAGTGTAGTGATTTCATAGCCATAAAGAAAGAGGAACCTCTTCCAGTGCGTGTCCCCCGAGGGGAATGTTCGAGGATGTTATAAGCGCGTTACACAATGTTTATGGTCTGTAACTCTATAACGCGGAGGCTCAAGACTCGATAAATAAAGTGAAGCAGGAGTACTGCTGCTTATCATCCGCGGGACATTAGGGGCAGTCGCGACTAAATGAGCCAGCACTAACAAACGGAACCTTGCAATAACCCCGAGCAATGGTGTGGAAACTCCGCGCAACTCCGCGCCAACGCCATGCAGATGACGTGCTCATCGATTACTCCATGATTTACTCATCAACCCAGCTTGTACTGTAATAGTAACTAAATCAGTAACTCCCATCGTGCCGGTTATATTTTATGCTTAGGCTTTCATTTATTCAGTGTTTTTGGCCTTTGCTAGACTTAAGTTTGGTAAAAAAATACCCAACATTAACACAATTTTTCAGAATATTGATTCCCTATGTTATCTATAATATTTAAATTAAATGGCATATAATTAAATTAAACGCCTTATAAGTATATCGTTGATTTAATCACTTAGCTTGAATAGATTCAAGTACCTACCTACTTCCAACTTATCACACAGATTTGTTGCTATAGAGTTTGTTGCGCCGCGTCTTCCGACATACACACTGGGAAGTGGTGAAAGGTGGACGTTTTGGGGGGCCGTCTTATGTGATTTTTGTTCGCACTGATTCTCAGCTTATTTAGAATAAACGAAAATCCCTCTAAGTTATGATCAACTATTTATCAGTTTTGGATCGTCTCGGTTGTCATAGATATGTGCGGGACAGCTGACACTGACAGCTTAACGTGCTCGCCGGAGAACGAGGACTCTGATCGCGTCGTGTGACGTACTGAACATCGTTAGCTGTTTATTTATGTTCCGTTTACACACATTACAACACCATTCAGAAATCTCACTGCAAACAGCACGCGGTATCCCTGTCTAAATGAGTTATTTCGTCATTTTAAGCCTAATCGTAATTATTTCAACTAAGCTCTAATGTAATAGTTCTATTACTGTAAAAGATTGTGTACGAATCTGGCCGCCACTTGTATCGAATAGAATAGATGTTCTGTTGTTTTCTGTAGGATGCGTGACGTTGCGCTGTTCTGTCAAGTCACTATAGTGCTAACGTTTTGCAATTTGACGTAGAAAACAATAGGATGCACTGATTCTATTATTTATGATTAAGTCATGAAAGATAATAATAATAAGACTTTCATTGAACGTGTTACCTTCTTTCTTTACTTTACTTTCGCACAAGTTCCAAGCTAAGCAGAGCTTGTGTTATGGGTACTAAACAGCTGAAAAACATACTTATAATTTATAAAGACTTACATATTGTAGATAAATTACACCCAGACACAGAACAATGATCGTGCATCACACAAACATTTGTCCTGGGTTGGAATCGAACCCAAGACCCCGGCATAGCAGTCAGGGACGGCCACTAACTACTAGATCAACAGGCCAGTCGATTTGTTGGTCATATGATTTTTAATTGTCCAGACTAGCAAAATAGTATCGTCCAGTGGGACTGAGTTCTTGTGTTAGTGACTAAAAACATTCAGAACTTGCGCTGACGATAAACATACTTTATCTAACATTCGAGTAGGTACGTGGTAGTTTTTTCCGCGGACATCGATACAAAAGCTGAAGTTTTTGTTCGTTTGCGAGCTATGTAAAAGTCATCAACGGATGTAAACAAACAGAAGAACGCGGCGCTCGGACCGCGCGCGGCGCCCACAGAAAAACTTGCATAACTTACGGCGTCCGACACCCGACATAGAGGATTGGAAGCTTGAAATAAATGTTAGCATTTCTTTGTATATCGTTGTTTGAAAAAATAACTAAACTCATTTAAAGAACTGACTTTAATTCCGAGCAAAAACCATCTAAACCTATCGTCCGTAACCTAACGTCATCTGAAAAGTAACATGTACCTACAGGATACTAATGAATTATTTTTGTCTTAATGTATTATATTTCCTAATTATCTAAAGGATACTAATTAACTATTAGCGGAAAGTTAATGAACGGACCACTAATCTCCCGAGGCCAGAGTAAGTACACATTTATTTATAAAATCCCTAACATATTATTTTCTTATATCATATGAACGTACAGTGTGACAGTGTTCAGTCGGTATTCATATTATTCTAGTCAGCGAACCTAGTACATGTACGTAATTTAAAGTAGAACCTAAACAAGCTGAAGTAAAGTTTACGTAATGTTGTGATACAACCGAACTATTGATACAGGCGCCGAACGTTTGTTTAGGACTAGCTCTGATGTCACGTGAAGTATGGAGTGTGCTGATGCAGAACTACTAGCTATAGAACAATGTGACGGGTTCTTATGGGGTTATCTTATTTATAATTGAAGAAATAACATTGCCTGTCATAACTATTTCTATTCTAAGGTTACGATGCAAAGATGTTCGACAGCACAGTTCTCTCAGCGGCTAAGCGACTGACTGTGTGTGCAGGAGTGCGGGATCAATTCCCGCACGGAACAAATTTTATATGGCCTACTTGTAGTCGTCCAGGGTCTGTATGTTTGTGTATGTGAGTGAGACGACACAGGAGAAATTCCTAGTATAAGGCAACGTTTATGAACGCTTTATGTACCTATCTATGATTTATATTCATAGCTTTGCTAGCTTTATAAATATTTACATTAAAACCGAAACTCTTGGAATATTCCAAGAGTTGCGGTTACAATTCTGTCTTTCAAGTAGCTCTTATCATAATATGTGAGTCAAGAGAGCAAACCGATTTCCGACCCTTTTAGAGGACCTTCTTCAAGCCCTAAAGCATTGTTACCCACATGTGTCCGAGTCGAGCACAGAACTGCTGTACTCGCACGAGGACTGGGAGTCATTAACCAGTGCGTTGACAGGACAAAGCGCATAAACAAGGCGGGGGCGAGTGAACGTGCGAGTCGGGTGAACGAACTGAACGCAGCACAAACGCTCATTTGTATTGCACTTTAACAATTATTTTTGCATACGTGTGAAAGTGTGGGCAAGCTCTTTGTATTAAATCCTCTCAGTTAATTATATATTCGTATAAGGTGGGACTCTGATGGAAGTTTTTATTCATACCTTGTGAGATTTAACAGCACAACGTCACTTGTATTAACCGAAACGTTAGGTAGAGATACACGCATATTTGTTACGTCTAACAATCGAGTAACATTAGATAAATAGTTATATAGTATAAATTGACAATTATCGCGACACCTTCCTTTATGTATTATTAATGTAGAGTTTGTTCTCGTTGTGATGTGAGTGAGACGTATTCGCGACTAAACGGAACGCTGACTCGTCATTACTTTCACTCAGATCGTTCGCTAAACTTGGAAGTGATTACGACTGAATATTGGCCCATTCCGATCACAATGTGAGCGTTATCATCTCCGCGCGGTGCCGACGCCCCACAGCCCCGCACGGCCGCACCCGACACGCGCGTGCCTCAGTCAGACAAAAACTGTTAACTGCTGTTTATAAGCACCTAGGTTGTGCCCAATAAAAAAGCTACAGAAGGCCTTATATTTAAACATGGTCTAACAAATAACAGGTTTAATAAACTGTCTTAATTTGTGAACCACTGAGTACCATGAGTGAGTGTGAGTGTGATGTTAGTCAAATACGAAAAGTTTTACATTTGTGGCCAAACCCTCAAATTTTTGCATGCTATGTTGTAAATTAGTTTATAACATGTTTGTGTTTTTCTTTTATGTTTAACACCATTTTATACCATGTTTAACGCTAATAATGACAATGAGACCGACATCTATCAAGAATGCTGTTGTCCGTAGATTTATGTAAACTTAAAAATCACAACAGTTTACGAAAAAATGTCTTAATCTCCTTCGCAGTTCTGATGTGGTGTTATAAAATATGTTTACTTTACTTATAATATTAAACCTAAAACTAAGTCACAAAACTACTGAATACTAAACTTTGATGTAATAGTACCTCACGCCTCGATAGATGGCGTTGATCGATTTAAATTCAAGCTAACGTTTGCTTACCGCCCGAAGTATAAGGGTCCTCGAATTTATCAAAATAAATGTCTTCGTTCTGAGTACGTGGTGTTGTTTTATTGCCATAAAAAACTCCCTACTCGTCGATAAACAGGGCAAAAGTGATCTTCGATGATCATAAGGTCCTACGATCCGGAACGGTTTTTGATAAAAAGCTAAGAACGCCCTCTAGTGTCGGAGTTGAGAGTTAAAAACAGTTAGTAGTGGCAAATTGATGCAAGTGTTGGAGCTGAATTAAGTGAGCGAGTGCGGACCAAGGAGCTGACTGAGCTGATCGGGAGCGTGGTCAACGAAGCTGAGCTGAGCGGAGCGGAGCGAGGTCGACTGACGGAGCCAAGTGGAGCGTTTAAGGAAAGTGATGTTATAGTGATTAAAGTGCAACTTAAAAACTGTGAGTACATTATCTTATTTAGTAAAAAAAGTTCCAAGTGTCTGAGACTTGTAAAAATTTAAAGTTAATGCATGGACTTAGAAAATTTTGAAGAAACTTGGGACTTAGAATAATTCGTCAAAAAGTGAAGACACGTCGAATCTATGCCCGATTTCACCTAGAATTAGAGTACAGTTCAAACACTTAGAAAATTTACGACATAATTATTGAAGTTCTGTACTTATCGTTCGTGTAATCATGGAGGCTAAGTTAAGACTGTTGGAAGATATTAAAAGTCGCATTCAGAAAGGGCTTACTAACTTCAAAAAGTCTCCAAAAGATAGAATAAATCAGGCATACGTCGACTCACGTTTGGAAATATTAGATAAACAGTTTGAAGATTTTACAAGAAAACATGAAGAACTTTTAGTCAACTACACAGAAAGTGAATTGAGTACAACCGGTTACATCAAAAATGACGTGTTTGAAGCTGTTACAGACATTTTTATAACTTACAAAGTAGAATTAAAAAATGCTTTACCGAACTCTCAGTCTTCTAAAACTTGTGAAATGAGTAATGTATCACCAGACCATAGTCAACCAAAAATAATGTCAATAGCTAAATTGCCCAAAATAACAATTCCTGTATTTAGTGGTAAATATCATGAATGGTCAACGTTTAGAGATTTGTTTTTGTCACTAATTGATAGTAATCAGTCGCTTGATGATGTACAACGTTTGCACTATTTAAGATCTCAGTTGTCAGGTGAAGCATCACAACTTATAAAGCATATACCTATCATACATACAAATTATAAGAAATGTTGGGATCTGTTAAATAGTCGCTACAATAATAAGAGATTTTTAGCTAATTGTATTCTCAAACGCTTACTAAACCAAAAACAAATGACGGCTGAGTCATCTGTGGCTCTCAAAGAGCTTTTAGATACCACAACCGATTGCTTGCATGAATTGTCAAATCTAAAGGTGAGCAGTTGGGATCTTTTAATTGTTTATTTGATTAGCTCCAAGTTGGACGTTGAGACTCGGAAGCAGTGGGAATTACATATAAGTCAATCTTGTGAAGAAGTGCCCACTTTCAATGATTTTAAGGACTTTTTGGATAAACGTTTTCGGGCTTTTGAATTTGTAGAACCTCTAAGTAGCAAGTCTAAAAGTAGTAGTACTAAAACATTTCACGTAGTTTCAAAAATATCCTGTCCACATTGTACCGAGGAGCATCTCTTGTGTTATTGTAAAAAGTTTGCTCAGGAGTCCGTCGATCAGCGTCGTCAAATAGTAAAATCTCATGGTTTGTGTTTTAATTGCCTTCGCTCGAGTCATCTTAACGTTAATTGCCGAGTAAATACCAAATGTAAAATGTGCAACCGTAAGCATCACACTCTCTTGCATCTAAAAGCGGATTCAGAAGCAGAAGCGAGCTCTTCTGCGTCTCCACTGCAAAAGGAAACACCACAGAACGAGACCACGGCTGAACCTCACATTTCAACCCATTTTTCAAAAAGTATTCATAGTCAAGTCATATTGGCTACAGCCGTTATCAAGGCTAGATCGAAGAATGGGTATCCACAAGTTTTGAGAGCTTTGTTAGATCAGGGTTCGCAAGCTTCCTTCATTACGGAAGCTGCGGTTCAGTTATTAAATTTAAAAAAGATAGCGGTTAAAACGTCTATCTCAGGTGTAGGGGGAGGTCAGAGCGATCTAACTTCTAAATTTATGGTTAAGGTTAACATTCAGTCATTACGGGATCCTGACTTCACCCTTCAAATAAAAGCTTATGTGCTGAGTAAGGTAACATCGATTCTACCTGAAAGGAAATTTACATTGGTGGATTGGCCAGAGCTTAACAGTATTAATCAGCTGGCTGATCCAAATTTTAATAAGCCTAACAAAATTGACATTTTGTTAGGGTCGGGAGTCTATACTAAAGTCTTAAAGGAAGGCTTAATCAAGGACCCTAAGGGTAAAACAATGGCTCAAGATACTTACCTCGGCTGGATCATATCGGGAGAAGTCAGTGATGACGATGTAGTGATATCATGTCACAATGTAACTTTAAGCCTGCACACTAAGGTCGAAGAAAACGAAACTCTAAAAAGGTTTTGGGAACTAGAGGCAGAGCCAACCTGCTCTGAAAAGTCAATTCTTAGCCCTGAAGAGCAAGCATGTGAAGATTACTTTGCGGCTACCACATGTAGGGATGCAGAAGGTCGCTACATTGTAAAACTGCCTTTTCGATCCAGTAAAACGCCCTGTAACACAAAAGATATAGCGTTAAAAAGATTATACAGTCTTGAACGGAAGTTAGCTAAAAATAGCGAGCTTAAAGGACAATATACATCAGTAATAAAGGAATATTTAGCACTAGGTCATATGGAAGAGATTTCTAATGAAAAAGACAAAAATAAAGTTGGCGCCGTTTACTTACCGCATCATGCTGTAATACGCGAAGATAAGTCGACCACAAAATTAAGAGTGGTATTTGATGCGTCATCCAAGGGATCCGATGGTATTTCGCTTAATGACACCTTAATGGTAGGACCACTCTTACAAGCTGATTTACGTCATACAGTTATGCGGTGGCGACAACATCCAGTATGCTTGGCAGCCGATATTGTAAAAATGTATCGCCAGGTTAGGATATCTGATGATCACGTGGACTTTCAAAGGATTTTATGGCGAGATGACGTTCATTCCGATGTAAAGGAATACAGGCTTTTGAGAGTTACATTTGGAACATCTAGTGCACCTTACCTGGCAGTCAAAGCATTGCAGCAAACCGCTAGCGATGAAGGTCAGTCGTATTCATGCGCTGCTAGTAGAGTTAGGACAGACTTTTATATGGATGACCTAATGACAGGTTGCCAGACTGATGAAGAAGCCATAAAAATCTATCATGAGTTTAATGAATTACTGAACAAAACAGGTTTTACTTTACAAAAATGGACAAGTAACCGAGAAGAGTTGCTAAAACAGGTAAGACTGGATAATGGAAGAGATCTGGAAATAAAAGAAGATGAAACTACAAGAATTCTAGGACTTACCTGGAATCGTAATTCTGATGAATTCCATTATACTGTAAACTTACCCTTTTCAACACCGTCGCCGTCGCCGCCGTCTGCACTGGAAACTAAAAGAACAGTTATTTCAGAGATATCACGTTTATATGATCCGCTTGGTTGGATCGCACCATGTATAATTACCGCTAAAATCTTCATCCAAAAACTATGGATTGCTGGATTGGATTGGGATGAGCAACTGTCTGAGGATCTTTTAACAGAGTGGCAGTCCTATCGTAGTGGATTGCACATACTCAATAACTTCAGAATTCCTAGATGGCTGAAAAGAAAAAGCGATGATCAAGTGGTTGAACTGCATGGTTTCTCTGATGCGTCAAGCGTAGCATACGCCGCGGTTGTTTACATCAGAGTCATCGATGCTGTAGGTCGAGTCCACTGTAACCTAGTAACTGCAAAAACTAAGGTAGCTCCAATTAAACAAATTTCTATACCACGGCTGGAACTATGTGGCGCAGTTTTAGTTACTAAATTACTTTTAGAAGTGGCTCGTGTCTTGGACGTTCAAAAATCCAACTTACATGCTTGGACAGATTCCACGGTCGTGCTGGCTTGGTTAAGCGACCACCCGAGTCGATGGAAAACCTTTGTCGCAAACCGGACGTCTGAAATCCTTAACGCTCTTGATTCTACTCAATGTCATTATGTCGATACGAAGAACAATCCAGCCGACATTGCCTCGAGGGGTGCAACATCCACATCTTTGTTAAACGACTCGCTTTGGAAACACGGACCGCCGTGGTTGCTTGCGGATACCATCGAACACTGCAGACCTAAAGCTATAATGACTAAACTAGAACTGAAATCTGTCAAGGTTCATGCAGCACAGATAGACGATCACCCGATTGAACTGATGTGGTCCAGATTTTCATCGTTCCGAAAGTTGATCAGGACTCTCACCTATTGCAGACGTTTCCTAAAAATAAAGATAGCCAGAGACTCACGGACAAGTTTACCACCGTACCTTTCAGCTTCTGAGATTGCAGACACCATGCATGGCTGTCTCAAGCAAAGTCAAAAGATTTGGTTTGAGGCAGAAATAAAGGCAATACAAGCCGGAAGAGACGTCAGCAAAAGCAGTGGTTTGACTTCCTTGAGTCCTTACTTAGATGATAAGGACTTGATGAGAGTAGGGGGTAGGATCCAAAATTCGCAATTATGTGATGATATGAAGCATCCTATCATAGTTCCACAGCGATCCCATTTAACAAAATTACTTATATCAGATGCTCATGAGCGTGTACTGCATGGCGGCCCCCAATTAACCCTTAATTTTCTCCGGTCAAAATATTGGGTTGTTCGTGGAAAGAATTTAATTAAAGCTCACATCCGTGAGTGCGTACCGTGCATTCGCCATGCGGCTGTAACGAAAAACCAATTGATGGGTCAGCTGCCATCATGCAGAGTGACTCCAAGTAAACCTTTTCTCAATTCAGGTGTTGATTACGCGGGACCCATTCAAATAAGAACATCAAAAGGCCGTGGACATAAGTCCTACAAGGGTTACGTGTGTCTGTTCGTATGCATGGCGACCCGCGCTGTGCATATAGATGCGGTCTCTGATCTGACCTCTCAAGGCTTTCTTGCTACCTTTAAACGTTTTGTGGCTAGACGGGGTCATTGTAGTCATCTATACAGCGACAACGGCACTAACTTTGTGGGCGCGTCAAAAGAGCTTAGGGCAATGTTTCGCGATGAATGCGCATCCCTTCCCCGAGAAATTGCTTCGATATTGGCTACTAATGGAACCGAATGGCATTTTATCCCGCCTCATTCTCCTAACTTTGGCGGCTTATGGGAGGCTGGGATCAAAAGCACCAAGCATCACCTGAAACGAGTGATTGGCGAATCGACACTAACCTTTGAGGAGCTCAGTACCGTCCTATGCCAAATAGAGGCATGTCTAAATTCCAGACCTATATCACAGTCTAGTGTAAACTCGTCGGATCCAATCCCATTGACTCCAGGTCATTTCTTGGTCGGTCAGCCACTGGTAACGGTACCCGATTATGATTATGAGCACGTGACAGTAAGTAGCTTGAGACGTTGGCAATTGACACAACGAATGATTCAATCTTTCTGGAAACGGTGGTCTCAGGAGTATTTAACTATGTTTTTCCAACGACACAAGTGGGCTAAACGTACGCGAGATCTAAAGGTTGGTGATGTTGTTCTCATAAAGGAGGACAATCTACCCCCAGCCAAGTGGTTGTACGGGAAGGTAGTTGAAGTACACCCTGGCAAGGACAATTTAGTGCGCGTAGTTACCCTGCAGTGTAAGGACTCCCGAGTCAAACGTCCAACTTCGAAGCTATGCGTTTTGCCTGTCAATGATGAATGATTTTGTCATTTTCTTTTTTTATTGTTATGTTAATTAATATACAGTCCACTTAGATGCTAATTTTAGAAATGTAAAGGCGCATTTTAGATTTAGATTATGTTGTTGGGTTGTTGTACAGCCTATACAACATCTTTTTTTTATGTTGAGTTGATTATGTCTTCGAACACCAAGGGTTTAGTACAACGCTGAAATTACCCATATGTTTCACATCGATTATGTCATGGTGGGCGGCTTGAAAGGACTGAGTCCTTGGTGGGCGGAATGTTTACTTTACTTATAATATTAAACCTAAAACTAAGTCACAAAACTACTGAATACTAAACTTTGATGTAATAGTACCTCACGCCTCGATAGATGGCGTTGATCGATTTAAATTCAAGCTAACGTTTGCTTACCGCCCGAAGTATAAGGGTCCTCGAATTTATCAAAATAAATGTCTTCGTTCTGAGTACGTGGTGTTGTTTTATTGCCATAAAAAACTCCCTACTCGTCGATAAACAGGGCAAAAGTGATCTTCGATGATCAAAATATGAAATCAAAATCAAAATCAAAAGTCATTTATTCAAATTAGGCTGAGGATCAGCACTTTTTGAACGTCAAAAATTACATAAGACAGTCCCCCAAAACGCCTGCCCTTCGCCACTTCCTAGTGTTTTTGCTGGGAAGAAGAATTAGTGGCGGAACAAACTCCCCAGCAACACGTCTGTCTGATATGTTAGAAGAACAGTTTAAACAGCATTGGAAATTAATAAACTTAATCATTTAAATTAAATAATTTGCTACATGCTAGCTAGCACACACCAATACACAAGACAGTAGTAATAAGAATAGTACCTAAGTACCGACGTTGACAACTAAACTCATGCAAAAAATAAAATATAACTAACTGAATAAAATATAAGCCTTCAAGTAAAAAGGGCGTGCCCGCTTACATGTACAAAACTGGAATACATGACTAGGTCTACGACATTACATCAAAAATAAATAAAAAAAAAACGATACAATAAAAAAAAATGAGACACTAGGACCATCGAAGTTAAATGGGCTTGGTGACCAATTTCAGATATCAGAATACCCTGAACACGTACTAAGATTCACTAGAAAGAAGGATAAAAGAACAGTCTGTGAGAAAACTGCACGCAAATCTAATACTCTTCTGTTTGGCAGCTTATTCTATTTTCACGCAATATATGGAGTGGATCGTCTGTGTAATTCCGTGCGGTGTCCATGATTTGTGTTTTTGAACCGATCAAGTTAATGCTAGGGTATCATAACACCAATGATTGGGGCTCAAACGAATACTAGATCGCAAAGGTTATTAGGGGTTACGGAACACTGTTATTGAAATTTTAATCTCATGTTATTATTTATTTAGTTATTGAAAGGAGAACCAAGCAGAACCAACAGTTGCAACAGATGGTTAACAATGAAATAAGCAACACAAAGCCAATTACAGGTTCTCACGAGTAAAAAGCAGAATAGGATACATAAATCTTAGGATCATTTTTATATTTATCACTAGCTTCTGCCCGCGACTTCGTCCGCGGAAAATTTCTTATTTTAACATAAGATTACACTCGATTGATATTACTGTATTTAATTTTATTAGTAAAATATTTTTTGGAATCAGATCAGTAACTTCAAGATTACCGAATGTTATGGCATTTTGCCTAGCGAGCCGCTGCGAGCGCTCAGCGCTAGTCTTCCTATCCCTTGTTTCAGAGACATGCTGCCTTAAATGAGATAGACGCTGCGCAAGTGCGCACGTTCAGCGCTAGATTCCCGAGCACGGGCCTGCGATGTTATGACATTTTGCCTACCAAGCCGCTGCGAGCGCTCAGCGCTAGTCTCCCTATCCCTTGTCTCAGAGACATGCTAGTGTGCACGTTCAGCGCTAGTTTCTCGAGCACGGGCCCGCGACGTCCTCACATTTTGGCCAGCGAGGCGCTGTGAGCGCTCGGAGCTAGATTCTCTAGCGCGTGCTTGCGAAATATTTTCTCTATTTCTCGAGAGACGCTGCTCATTTTCAGGGGCAGATTCTTCTGCCGGCACAGTTGAGATTTCCTTTTAGGCATGCTCTCAACAACCTACGCACAGACTTGAAAACAATTATGAACAAAGGGAGAGCGACCCTAACACCGTCTGCCTTAACAAAACAAAACAATCGTAATATCGAATAACTCGTATCAATTATTACGATAGAACGAAGTACGAAACTACGACGAAGACGAACGTACAAAACAATTAAACAACGAAATTACAAATAATTACATTATTTTCGATTATGAAGTATCTATCAACTACAACTACAACTACCATACGAACGAAACTACCGAAACCAATAAGAAACAGACAAGTAATATTTAGATCTGCAGAACTAATAACAACGTGTGCATAAAAATTCGAGAGGGTCATCAATCCACGGAAAGCCTTAACACCGCGATTCAAAAAAATGACGTAACTGCAGAACGCCATCTATGGGCAAATAGGTAAAACGTCTGCACAATGAAAGTTATGCTAGGACCTGGGCATTTTGCGTTTTAGTAATTTTATATTATCTCCGAAACTGTATGACCAATTGATATACTGTAAATGGCAAATCTTATCTGTATGATGTTCTTGTGATACTGAAATAATTTATTGTCATAAGAATTAGTATTTTGTTGCTCAAATAATCAACCAAACGTAAGTATGCCCAAAAAAATTTTTTTAATGCAATAAAAGAAGTATAAAAGCTAAAATATAAAAGATAGAGATATGGTATCGCGGACTTTTTTGTAGAAATAATTAAGACGAACCAGGTAGCCATACATTGTTTTTAATTTTAAGCAACTGTTTAGGCAGCGCACGCAAATAATTCTGTTTTATGAGGTATTTTTTTCCGACTTGCTAGACAAAAGTTGTGATAGCTCGGTTAATATACATGTTATAGAAACAATTTATAGCCTATAGCACTCAGGAATAATGTAGCTTTCTGCCAGTTAAAAAAATTTTAGAATTGGATTATGAGTTCCAGAGATTACCCCCTACATACAAATTTACAAACTTACAAATTTTACCTCTTTATAATATTAGTATAGAAGTATAGATTAGTGTACTGACTGGATGAAAAATATATAAATTATGAGTATTTGGTGTGTTTGATGGAAGTTTGGCTGCTGAGCGTAAGGTCCTTGGTTCGATTGCGATGTGGCCCCGTGTCAGGGGTTTCTCTTAAGAAAATACTCGGAATGGTTTAGTATACGGATTTGTACAAATGGGTGGATCCAATGAAACTAAAACCAATTATTACACAGTAGCGAATTTTCATGCAACATATTGCTTTTGGCGAATAATGAGCGATATGTATCGATATAATTCGATAGCTACCTATCTATAAGGTCGCTCACAACGTCTTTGTCACAAAATTGTATTTATCAAATTAATAATAGTTTGCTGTACCTAGTTGGAGACATTTACATTGGGACTGCGTCGTGGAATGAAACGTAGCCTGTGCCTATCTATATTATTATTACGAGGATAATGATCTTGAAAAGCGTCAAGGGCGCTCTTTAACTCGACCCCACCTCCTACTAAATGAATAAACAGAAAACCAACTTTAAACTGTAAGGAATAGAGTTCAGAACCATACATTTTAATAATCGTTTATGTTGTTAATATGACATGCGAGATAATTAAGTTAGAAGGTCCAATCCGCGAATGCGAATTAAATGCACGATAAAAGATGAACATAATTTACTGCAAAGGTAAAACTAACACCTGTTCATTCTGCCTACCTTACTTGCAGTTGATGAGAAACTTTGTACCTTTGTCAGATATGACATAAAATCTCGACTGTATTCCCCATAGAGAAGAACCTTGTACAAATCAATCAGACTCTTAACTGCTACAGAGAAATTCCTGACCAGTGCAATCACGCTTGCAAGGCTACACCTAGGAGCAAGTCTATGTTAAAAGGCAACAACAGATACTTAACAGTATCACAAACAGTGGGCAATGCGCTATTATGGGAGTGGACCTTTCTAGTGTGCTGTAAGGTGAGGCGCGCGCCGCATCGCGCATGCGTGGGATGCGCGTGCGCCACTGAAGGCCGCTCGACCGGTCGTCCCAACATTTGTTGTTTTAAGGGTAACTGTTCGTAAGCCCGATAAAGAAGTTTAGTGCTTCTTGTATGTAATTTATGCACGATTATATTGTGTGTATAAAACATACGGAATAATACGATAATTGAAAAAGAAATTGCATCATTTATGAAAGTTTGAGATTGTTCGATAAGTTACGTAATTAACACTATCCTACTACGGACATAAGCCTCGTTCTCATATTTTACCGTAATGAATGGTTAGACGTTGAAACCCACTTTATTCATTAAATCTACAGAGGAAAACAGAACACTTGAGCGCTCAAAAATACTCAAGTAATTAAAGTATCTCTACTTCTATCAAGCGTCCTTAAACCTTATGATTCCTCGCAACCTCTGGACCGCAGATTACTTCAGCATCTTGGGTTTCTTTGGAACCAAATACCCTTTACTTGTTCCAATACTTCGGCGATACTTTGATATTCAGCCACGCGTGACGAGGAAATGTCACAGATTTATTATAATTTGATATGTTTGCGCTATTAAGTTAGTAGGAGACATGATTCTATTCTCGTCATGTTCAGCTTAATGGGGCAGAATGTTAGCGAGGAGGACGACAGGGGGGAGCGCGGGGTGCGGGTGGTCTTCTGATCATTACATAGCTCATTAGTTCCGTTTATAGTCATTTATCTTTTCATGCACGCATCGATTATGTGAGATTTGGAGACAATGTGCCGGGGACCAGGCCTTACTGTCCGGTGCATCCCACACCACTTCTAGAGATAGGGAATATATACAATACACATACTGGGTATTGTTTTGGTTTGTTACATACACATAACGTCATGCCTGTAATCCCCGATGGGCTAGGCAGATTTGGTAAAAAACACGCGGTTTAAATTATATCGAGCCACCTTGAAGTCAATATAGCATTAGTATGGAAAACCTTAGTTGCCTTTACTCCAACTATATACTATTTCATGGCAGATTTTATATCACAGCTATGACAGATACATGCATGGATCTTATACGATTTGACCAAGATTATGTATCAAATGTTTTTTATTTTTTTATTTACACTGTTGACATATAATGTATATTGACATGTATTTTTACTTTATAAGTAAATTATATATTTTATTTTTGATTTTTTTTATTGTGAATGTAAGGACTACGTGGATTGTTTTTTTTTATTTATGTTCTTTTCTAAATCTTTTAAGTTATTTTTATTTAGTCTATGTTTTGTCTGGCAGTTTGAGTTCTTTATGGGACCAACCCAAATGTTCTTTCCTTGGTATTGTTCGTCAGCACGTGGAGCTCCTCAAGTTCCGAGTTGAGCTCACGATTACTGACAAATGTTTGCACTGACTGATCTGGTCCCCTCATTCTGTGAGGTTCTTTCCTCAAAAGACCATCTCAGACACTAATCTGCGTGGATCTTACATGATTTGACCAAGATTTTCTATCAAATGTTTTTATGTTATTATTTACACTGTTGACATATTTGAATGTATATTGACATGTATTTTTACTTTGAAAGTATGTTATATTTTTTTTTTATTGTGAATGTAAGGACTATGTGGATTCTGTTTTTATTTTTTTTTTAGATTTTCGTTTCTAAATCTTTTTAAGTTCTTTAATTTATTTATTTTACATTTTGTCTGGCAGTTTGAGTTCTTTATGGGACCAACCCAAGTGTTCTTTCTTTGGTATTGTTCGTCGTCACGTGGAGCTCCTCAAGTTCCGAGTTGAGCTCACGATTACTGACAAATGCTTGCACTGACTGATCTGGTCCCCTCATTCTGTGTGGTTCTTTCCTCAAAAGACCATCTCAGACACAAATCGGCATGGATCTTACATGATTTGACCAAGATAATGTCTGGACTTTAAAAGAGACTATGACCTCTGAGTTTCTTTCGGTGTTTCTTCTCAGAGTAGTCAAATAGTGAAATACCGATCCCATTTACTAAAAAAGGCGACGTGTAAAAGTGTTTGTAAAAACCTATTTACAAAATAAATATCATTTATCATTTATCATTATCATTTACAGCAGCAGACAAAAAATTATATTCGATAAACTTTTGTAAGTTGTCCTTTCCATTTAACCATATCGTAGATAGCTAGTTTTAAATGCTGCCATCAATCGTACTATTCTCTCTTAAATAGCCGACCATTAACAACTGATAAGCGCAAAAGTAACAGATATAGTAAAAGCATTGCGAGCTATTAAACAGATTAATCCCGCGATTCAATTAATCGTATTAATGTTGCAGCGCGTGCCGCGAGCCGCGACTCTTTGTGCGCGTAATCTGCGTCGCAATGAACTCGCTCAATTAGATCGTATCAACAGGTTATAAAGGGTGTTCGTTAACACAGCGCTCGCTCGTCTGCCCGTGACGTCACGACAGTTTGCGAACACGTCATTGGTCCCCCAGCTGCTGACTGATGTCGAAGTATTTTATGAGATACTTCTGCAAGCAGATAGGGAACTTTAATCAATGTCCTGAGAGAATGGAATTGATTTTTATAGCAGCCGTCTAGCGGCACCAACCGTAAAATTAAAAGCGTCTGTGTTATGTTCGATTGATAAAATGAAAGCAAATACTACTTTAGATTTACTTTACTTAATTCACGGAGAATATTCAAAAACTACTCGAACATATAAAATTCTTATACCTTTCGGGATTTCGCTATAACGTTCACATTAAAGGGTTTGGTTTAGTTCGGAGAGGTCGGTCTGCACGCAGCGGCGGGCAGCGTGTTCGCAAGGCTCGGCATGTAACCGTGCTGCCAGCGAGACGTATGGAAAGCAATAACTCTCGCGAACAAGCGATTACGCATAAATCATAGAGTTCCATGAGTAGCGCACCCGCCACGCGCCTGGAACACGAGATAAAGGCATTTGAGAGGGTTTGTGTAATGGTATTTTCGTTTTCATCCTACAAAAAAAGCTGTAAATGATTGGTGGTGTTTGAAAAAAAAAACTCGGGAAACAAATGAGCCGAACTCTTAATATAAGCTACTGTGATGACACGGGTATAGCTAATATATTGCCTTAAATTAAAAAAAATATTTCGTTTTAATTAGACTATAATATCCTAACAGTTTTCTAAGTCTCTTCATCACCTGCAAGTTCCTCTTCGAGCAGATGAGCTCGACATTTTCACAGTTTATTGCACGCCTCCTATGGCCTTGTAATTCCATAAAATCATAATATTTAGAGCTGCGTATCGCGCATCTTCGCGCTCGTAACCGCGCGTCACGCGTCTCTTTACTGCCGCGGTGCGATAACGTGGTGCGTCAGTGTCGCGGTCGGACGAACGCGCGGTTTTACGACGCGCGGCTTATTACTACCTGCCGCGATGATATTGTTTCGACACAATCTCGATTGAGCCCTTCGTTATATTGTGTCGGAGATCAGCGAAACAACGGGGATGTGTCGTTTATTCACATATTGTGGTAAGGATTTCGCATATTTCGATTTGTCACGAAACACTAGACCGACAGTGTACGCTTTATTGGTAGTCTCTTGTTTTTATGTTCGGCCCAGTGAAGCAATGTATTTTAGCTGTTAACGAATACCCACAACATACATACAAACACACACATATGTGTATGTGTGTGTTTGTATGTATGTTGTGGGTATTCGTTCGTGGGTACACACACACACACACACACACACACACACACACACACACATCACACACACACACACACACACAGGTACATTCACACATAGGTACATTTAAACATATTTCATTAATAACATAACCGACGTAACTATGTAGGTACCTACTTAGCAGAGTATAAGTATATTATAATACTTGTACGAACCGTGTAATCTACTTAATACATTTCCTTGATAATATTTTGTTCTCACCTCATATGAGAGGCGCCTCCATCTCTACGTACCTTCAGTCTTCAGTGTTCAGTATCGTTGTTACACACAAGCGCGGCGTCACGTGGAGGCTGTAATTTTTTCCAGACTGCCTCCAACATGATTATGTCACTAAACAGTGGGAACAGAAAGCCCACAATGTAAAGTCAAGGATGCCACGCGAAAGTTTTCGCTTTTCGTTTGGTACTTTTATAATGTTTATTGCAGTTGGTACAATCTCATTTTTGCGCTGAAGTTCCTTGGTGAGTAATACCAGCCTGTTACTGAGCCTACTACTAAAGAGAAGGGATTTAAAACACGACATTTTTGCTCAAAGACGGTTGATGATTTTGGACTTGTATAAATGATCAGTCATTATATAAGTTTTATGCCATAACTAAAAGTCTACAGAGTACCGTGACTCTCAGATGAGTTCAAACCAGGCCCAGCCCGCAAACTTATGCCAGAAAGGCGAAGTCTTAACCACTGGGTCATTAGGACACTTGCCTTGCCTAGCTTGGTAAAGCCATAGCATCAACATCGCTTCATGTACCACTTAACGTATTTCGTTAACCTTTCAATCGTGTCAATTAGAAACACACTGGAAAGACAATGAAAGCGCGGACGCCGACGTCCGTTTGGCGTTTAATGAATAAAAGAGTGAAGCTATCGTTGACGTTGGTATCTGACATACCTATTAATTTTGATTTTCAATACTTTTATTCTACGAACAAAATTTTGTGTATGGTATTGCAAGGATCCTGCGAGAGTGATCCTTCTGCTGTACTATTGAATCAGTAGCAAGGGTCTGGGGATTCCCTCTCGCCGCAAATTGGCCGCACACGCTCCGAACGTCCCTGACTCAACTTAACTTGATATTCTCGCCAGTGGCACAAACTATTAACTTAACTCCACTATACATATCTATCTTAAGTTCTGTGAGTTTGATGTAACTGCTCTATGTATACAATTATATTAGTAACTGCCGCTTGAATATAAAATTGGTATATTTGTCACATTTGACTAGGATTGCGTGGGAGACGGAATAAATCACATATTTTAGCATTTTTTTTGTATAATTTGCAAGTCAATATGGAATAATTTGGGAATGTAGCTCGTTTCGTTTTACAAGAGTTCTTTATTTCTACTAGATGAAGTGTTATTACTCTTTTTGTTAGACTTAATGGTAATATAAAAAAACCATCTTTCCTAATGTAGATACGATGATTATTAATACGCCTCCAACTAAATACCAATGTCCGAGATCAATGCCACGCGCATGACGGTCACCTGCTCACGTGCTGCGGCCTGCTGGAGCCATTACGATGAACTAATTAGCATAAAGCGTGCTCCCAGTTTATATTGTTTTGAAACTATCCAGATCCTAGCCATTAAGAGTGTGTATTAAGACAAAAAAGTTTGCACTTCGCGGTTTGTGAAATGTGCTTGTAGATCCCCTAAAATGCGACAGGTTTTAACAGCTGCTAGCTTTCAAACGCCTTCAAGAGTATTCGATCCGTATGGATCACGTTTGCCAAATGTTACTGCTATTTAATAAGCTGTTTTTTTTATTTTTAACGACTCTGAAAATGAGGTTTTCAATTCATCATATGTATATTTTTAAATGTTTAAATTGTCACAGTTTACTAACTTCGTACAGTTGAGTTTAAATTTAATGATCCTTTTAATAGATATCTATACAGGCATACTTCAAAGCTATGGACTTCCGAACTTGTAGTTATTACATGACTTTTAAATAAATAATAGTACGTTTAGGTATGCCAAACTCTCTAAAAAAAAATCTAATGGAATCCTCTAAAAATGTGTGGTAAATTCGGAGACAATACCGGTAGCAATTTTGATCCGTGTTCATTTTACTGGGGGTTAGGGTATATTTTATTTTCCCAAAAGACTGAGAAGAAGAGATATTATGTAATGATAATGTTTATAATAGAAATCGTACCCTACCCTACTACTATCCTTTGCATCGACCCATACTTAAACCATTTTAAGTTAAAAGACGACGAAAAGCTGGTGAATAGTGTATCAGATCACCTTGCGTTGTTTGTGTTTGTTTATGAACTAGTTGAATGAAAACTAACGAACATCAGCAGTGGGTTCACAACGTGTCGCGTGGTTCATTTTTTCGGAAAATTTCGGAAAAGTCGTGGTACAAACCTATGATTCATTGCACCGGAACCATAATAACATTGAACTTAAGGAAAGGAATAAATAAAAACTTTTTATAAACGGAGCTTGGAACTTTTAACAGTTATGTGCGGGTTATACGAAGCTGGCTTTTCATTTTTCAAGCTAGGATAGCGAACAAGTTATATCCTGGATTACTATTCTAGTTTACAGTGCCTCAAGAATTGTAGTGACACTGGCTGTAAGATAAAATAATCCAATTAAAAATCAATTATTATAGCTTTGTCAGCCACACGAGGCAAGTTCACAAGCTAGAGCAGCTGTAAGTTAGAGGTGGAAGGCGTTACTAGTTCAACTACCCACTGATCTATCTATCTCAGTAATTTACCCACTCCCTGAAATCAAAAGTCATTTAATCAAAAATAAAAAAAACACATTCCAGTCCCTATTCTAGATTGAACAACTAAGCACATGTCGGCATCAGACAAAATTGCTAAAACTGATATTTTTTAGTTATTTCACCCGGATGCCATTCTGTCCGACCGTAGATCCCTAGGCTAGAAAATCTTAACATTTTCCATAAAATTATGTATAGGTTTACCTACTAGAAGACCGAAACCCTAAATCTATATGTATATATATATGATCTAGCACAGCTGGCGGGTACATAGCGTGCATACCAAATTACCGATCTTTTGTGTAACGCGCCGTTAAATTATTATCGGACGGTGTGCGGGGCGGCACCGTCGGCACAACGTAGCATCCATTTAGCTTAACGGTAGTTTCCGAAAGTTTAAATAAACATCGGCAACTATAAATACAATCATGGCGGCTCGTACAAATATTGATTAACAACCAAAAATTAGCAATGGGCCTCAAAAGGCTTAAATACACTCAAAGGGCAATTCGGAGTTTACTTCGCGTGATCGAATTAGAAATTACGATAGCCCCTGGTCACCGATATAGCCCAAAGAATCGTGAAACTGAAGTGGCAGTGGGCAGGGCACATTTTTCGCAGACATATGACAATTTTGATAATAATTATTCAAAGTGTGAATCGATCCGACGTCGAACTTACGGTGAATTCATGGGACTCTTAGTTACAAAACAAAGTACCTAAGTACGATTGTTCGACTTTAAGTAAACACATAATAAAATTAAAACTCAATTTACACAACACAAATACTAACAGTAGCTATCTACTGTTAGTATTTGTGTTGTGTAACAATATATGGCAATGTATCTCTCGGAAACATGTTAAAAGTCGAAGGTGTTCTCATAATACACGCACCGGTAACCGGTATAGCATCGTCTCACTGGCTACAGTACATAATATAACCAAAGCACAAGTTAGGTTGTGTACTTCTTGTGAGTGCGGAGTATCTCCACACTGCCTCACCTGCAAAGCTAACAACTCGATGCTGCTCTGCTGATATATTGACGCAGAGCTCGGCTGTCTTAGAACTACAAGAGATGCTAAACCCAGATATTTGTAACCGTAGCTGAACTTTGGCCTTTACTGGAGCCTTTTACCGACGTTAATAACGGATATGTTATCTGATCTAATAATCTAGATTCGCTTTTATGTACACAAAAAGTATCAGAAAAGAATTCAAGCTGGAGAATTTCAGATTTCTGCGAGAAAATAAACGTTTTTACTCAGATTAAATAAATAGTTTAACTTCAGAATAGACAATGTACAGTGTGCTTGTTTTAGTAAATGCGATTGCCATGTTTCATAAGGCCATTCATAGGTTTTGAATTGGTACCTTTCTTTACCGCCACTTGACACAATCGCAGGATCTCCTGCACAAAACAAAGATGTGAGAGAACTCCATTCTCTAAAGCATGTGAAATAAATGTCGTAAAGTAGGGAACACAATGAGACTTTACACAGAGGGTCGAGATACGACTGAACCACATTACCTACTGCGCACCTACTCGTAACAAATGCAAAATTATCTAGATTCAAATCTAATTAAATTTACAAGGCGAATAAATCGGAAGGAGCGGAACGAACACAAATAGGATATCACTCGGATGAATCGTGTTGCTCGAATAGTACAACGCGAACATGCACGAGTACACAACGTACACGACGTACACAATGTACTTTACATTTACACGGGTACGGGTCCCTCGCGTGGGAGACACGTAACTAGATACCCGTACCGGGACGCGGACGGTAAGACGGAGTGGTGGTGATGATGTGCTGTCTCACAAAACTTTACTAAGCTATGGATATGAATAGATGGAAATATTACTCAATTGTGGGGATAATTATTATTGCTTTAATTATGGTCCTATCAGACCGTCACGTATTTTTATGATTGTGATCATGGGCTGTCAACAGAATTATGTCATCATGGTTCAAAGGATCCTACTAACCTATTCCACCATTTTCGACACTCGGAGGTGGATAACAGCTTTCATTTAATTTAGTAGAACAACACATTCAAGCCTCTTATTGTTTTGACAAGAAACTCTAATTAAGTGCCCTTTTCGCAACTGAGAAATCTAAAATAGAACGAAGACCAAAATTGCTAATAACAATTTACAAAATCTGCTGAGCCCCTCTTAACGTAAAGCTTTATTTATTTATACACCTTGACAAATAAGCTTAATAAAAGTTTTCTCTCGAGACCTCCTTAGCTGACGGAGAATTGCGTCGCCGTTCCTTCAGCGGTTTTACATAACAAGCGGTAATTATATAGACATCGACATTTTGCTCAGATTGTACGTAAAGTGGCTTCGGGTTGACTCATGTACAGAACATCCCTTATTGTGTGTGACGTAAGGAACACGCCGCCGCGCGCCGTGTCAGTGCGTCGGAGGGTTTATTATCATGGCGGCTAGATAGCAGTTAACTGTTGTCTTTCGTTGCGTTTAGTAGAATTTTGTTTAGTTCGTTTTTGTTCTTAGAGTGAGTAAAAGAAGTATGTTGGCATTGGTTAAATTGGGAATCATAGCCATTTGCTCGTTAGTGTAGACACTATGTTTCAGGTTTCTTATTTAATTTGTGTAGCAGGAATTGCGTACTGTGATTTTTAGTACCAGTAGTAACATGCATAACAGACAAATAGTTCATGTATGCAGTTCATTCGGCAACCAATTGCTTAAGGTTTGTGCTGATGGCTGCCTGTTTACTTTATTTGAATAAGGTTGTGCGGTGGTCGTGGTCGTGTGAGTCTTTTGTAATGGATTGCTTATCCTCTTTTATTGCACTACTTTTGCTTGGCGCGTATGATGTGAAAAGTCAATTCACGCTATGTTTTGTCTGTGGACTGAAGATGCGGAAAAATACGGATACTAGAAATGTTTATTGTTTCTCGCCTGTCCTGCAGTCATTTATTTCCAACTTTATTCACAAGAGTTTGAGAGTTTGTTTGTTTGCTTTGAGTTTAGAGATAATCAATAGTTAGCCATCGTCTATTCGTATCTAATAGTACCTACTTTCTCGCACATTTCAACAAAAATAGAATTCGGTGCCTATCTATTGAATGATGATAATTGTTAAATTATATTTATTTCTGTAAATTAAATTGGTATATACAAACACTTTTACACGTCATTTGTTAGCTAGCGGTGCGGAATATATTTCGCCCTTTTAGATTGCATCATTATTACATTAATGTAGGTATGCTAGTGGGTATATTCATATATCAAAGCTTCATCATATCGAAAATATCACAAGATGCCTACTTAATAATATTCCTTTTATTAATGTCTGTGACAATACATGTACCTAATATGAGAATGGTTATTACTATGGCTTCATATAATGATACTTTATACCATCTATGGTAGGTAGCTACGCGTATGTCACTACTGGTAATGATAATCGTTATAAATATGATGCTGTTGGTTGTGGATGTTGTGGTTTGTTTTCAATACGTAACTAATATTGTTTATTACATTCAGTTTTATAACTGCACATTTTGTGGTATAAAATCAACATGAACAAGCAAATAAAACTGCCACGAACTTATTTATTACACAGATAGATTTATTTCATGTTCCATAATAGTTATAATCGAACAAAACAATGGACGGAGCATGTATCTCTCTATACTCATTAAACATGTACATGTTAAATGAGTTTAAATAATAAACTTATGATCGCTAAATCACTCGTCATGTACCAAATGAGCTAAATCAACGTCAAGTACCTACCTAAATTGTAGTACGCGATGGGAGGCGGGTCGCAGGTCAGACCACGAGCAGTGTGACGAAGTACTGGAAGTATACGTCTACACACAGTACAGTCATGTAAACGGGGCCCTTCAACTGCTGACCCGGTCATTAAGCCAACCTCCCTCACGAGATAACTTGAAGAAGGTTCACTACAGGACTTAGTTAATACTGGCCGGGGAATACAAACCACTGAGGTTGGTTGGTTGGCTATTATTTTGTATAGTTACTCGCTTTGCTCAAAAACATGACTTGAAAGTTGTTGGCTCGCAAAAATAATCTTCTTAATGCTCTAAGTGTTGTTATATTATTTTGAGCAGTAGATGAAAACTATTCATAAGTTCTTACCTCGGTGCATTCAGCCGTAAAATAACTGCGAGTACGTGAGCATCTTCTAATAAAAGCGGACTTTCTGCAACTAAATATTTTTTTTGCTTCCTCGCTCGGTTCGCCCGCTGCCGCCCCGAGTGGAATTAAAAGATGAGTCCTGTTCGCAGTAAGTGTGTCGAGAGGCTCGTCCTCAGACTACTCGCAGTGACTTCTTTGATTAAAACTTATGCAAATCGTAGGAGCCAGTCAAGTGGCTTCGGCAACTTACCAAACGATAGTTGAAGAGTGAACGGGCGTGAGGTATGGGCGGACGACGGAGCTACCAATGTTTTCCGAATCCTTACAAAGTTTTAATGGCTACACCAAATGATTTGCTGTTGCCCGTTGTGTCGGTACATTGACTGCTTCAACTGTGCGATCATATTACGATTGTGCACCAGTACCTACACTTCCAGGATCCATATTCTCTGCTCTTCGAAAATACCACCCCGTCTTCAGCAAACGTGGTGATTAACACTTGTGAAAGCCGTGTCCATGCATTGGGGCAATAACAATTTATTAAAACAAACTGTAAAATGTCTCGTAAACGGAGACCTTATTACAGTTCCGGTTGATATCGTCACAGCAACACTAAGTACCTGGGGGAACAAGCCAATCCATCAAACTTTAAATGAGTTATTACCATGATCACAAGCAAATCCATTAGGATTTACTGGCTGTAAATAAAGGTAATATCTCTCCACTCTCATCTAATTCGACAGGTTGAGTTACAGTACGGCCGCTGTTGTAACTGCCGACGGTTAAACGTGAATCCTCTTTAAGTGAGCTCGTTAAAACCGTAGTCATTATACTCCTAGATTGATACTGTTATTACGTTTAGTGCCGCGCAGTTAGTTTGCTATTCATCAACAATATTCACTGGCTTGTTTTAGTGTTTACTAAAGTCGGTGATAAAATAAACTAATATTATATTCATAATCATACCGATTTGAGTACCTACTTGTCTTATTGTTTCTACACTTTATTTTTGAATAACATCAGATCATGACCACTCTTTTTCATGAAATTAATTCCCCGCCACCGCTTATGACATGTGCCTCGTTTGTTGGCGGCAGCACGACGCTTGTGCTAACTGTTTGTGCGGATTTTAATTAAGTTTGCGTGGTGTGAGTGACATCCCCCTCCCGCACCACCGTGCACCGCCCCTCCCTCGTGCCGCGTCAGCCACTCTCGCGCACTCCCATGTGCGAACATCACATCTTAGTCAGCCAATATTAAAGACTACTACTAGTGCATATTAGTTTGTAGACTAAAATTATTTAAAAAATTGAAATTGAGTGGTTACAAGAAGGTGGAATCTCGATGACACAAAGCACCGGGAGTACATAGAGACAATTAGGGAATTAGAATCAGCATTATTTCCTAATTGTAGGTACAACTTTATTGAATTTACTTCAAACAGTGTTCATGTAAACACACCGATGTGTGCCACTACTAAATCGAATCGAATATGGATAATTTCAATGTGCCAAAGTTTGAACTAGTTCTAGTAGTTAAATCGAAGCTGATTAATTTTAACGATGTAAATAATGTATCGTATTTGCTTTATTTAAACATAACTATTTCATGTTCGCTGTGGCACCGCTTGTGTTGTGGAATCTGACAGCTAATTTGTATTTAACTACTGCATTTGATTTTGGGTCATCGACACATACACAATCGTGAAAAAAATCTGCTGTTCCCCACATTTTGACGAGTTACGCGAACATAAATGTAGGAAACAGTTTTTTATTTTCGCGATATCTGGTTTGGCCCCATAGTAAAAATTGTTCACAATGATGAGAACAATGGCCCCTGAAGAGGTCTTAATTTAACCGTGTAGACTAGTCACCAGATGGGCCATAGGAATAAAGCATTTTACTTTAGTAGATATGGGTACCTAGTGTACCTACCCGGCGCATATATATTGGTGAACGATGCAACGAATAACTCTTACGTTAAAAATACAAATGTCGAGGTACTTAAGAATATCAATACTTATAAAGCTGATTGCCAAACATAAATCAGGTCAGTTTATCGAGTTGAGCAATCATCATAAATTACTCGCGGCTGATAACTGAACGGCTTCATTAAACAGTGACATTGTAAGCATCGGTCGTTAGTGAGCGGAGGTCGCGGGATGTGACCCTGAGGTCGAAACTTAAGACTATTGCGATACCTACATCACGTAGGTAGGTTCAAAAGACCCACATCAAAAATAAAGTCTAAATATAAGTCACTGGTTTGTGTACTACTATGTCGATTGAGACCTTTAGTTAACAAAAGCAACATCCTTCACAAGTTCCAATATCATATTTAGACTTCCGTTTTCAGTTTCCCGGGACCTCATGCTCAGCAAAGTGTTATTAAGTTTTTCCATCTGGAATTACTCAAGAGCAGCCGAAGTCTGGATTTAGGAATGTGTGTCCGATTAATGGCAATAGGCTCGCCCCCTATTACATGGGACTTAAACATAACTGGTTAAATGCGAGTGTATAACCTAGTACACCTCTGCCTCGCCCTTCATGGATTACAGGTGTGATTTTACGTTGTGTTGTTAAAAAGAAATAACCCTAAAAATACCGTGAAATCTAAAAAATCTAACTCCAAGACTTCGCGGCAGACACCCACTGCTTTAAGAGTTCTAGATGTGACGTCAGAGTCTTCTGTCCTCACCTGGTTGGTGGCAGCATTTGAAACAGACGTGGTCCATCAGTCGTCGACTCGTCGCACGACATTAATCACTTAGCGATCCGGTCACCTCCACTAACTCAGTTCCACCGCCGCGGCGCCGGCGACACATTCTACTGTACTGTAATACTATGACCAAGTTAAACAACTCAAACTTTATCATTTAGTTTGAGCACTATCTCATCTGGAAAAGTGAAGGACCTACAACGCTAACTTCTAAAGGTAAATAGATTATCCGTTTGTTTGCTGGAATACCGGGCTGGGGATAAAGTCGGATGAACAAAAGCGGTTTGAGATTCTGTCGGCGAACCATGACATGCTGGAATATTATTCAAATAAGTGAGGCGATTCGTGACATTACTGTAGCAGTTAAATTATATGTTGGTAGACATTCGTCATTGAATGATCGCTCACCTCGTGAAAAGTCAGTGATTTGGTCCTCTCTCATGCATCATGCAATAAACTATCTAGCATGATGTGTCCGTATAAAACTTAGACCTCACATTCATAAACAATTAAGAATTAATTGATTATTGTGGTAAGGTACGTGTTCCATCAAGTGAAATCAGTATTTTGTCCAGACGTGGTTTCTTCAGTAGAAGTTAATTATTTCTTTACCTCAGTTATACATGCTGCGTAGTTCGCGTAGCGTGTCCTCGCGGAATATATTCTGCATACAATTATGAGGAGCTATGAGATTCATATTCATAAAGTTGTTGACTTGCATACAACTTCACCAGCATTTTATAGAGCTTGCATTTCATCAACTCATTTTGAACATTTTTCTGAAAACTAATTTCTTAGGATCGTGGTATTTACTACGAGTATACGTGCTTTAATTCGGTTCCAGCAGGATATTAATACTCCTGCAATTTACGTTGCAATTGTTGCTTGTCAATTTCTTCAAATATATATATATATATATGTATAATATTTATTTATTTATTTATTTATTTTTATTTTTATTAATATATACAGTCTCACGATAATGTTTCTATTGACGTTAAAAAGGAAGTCCCCTCAATACTTTATAATACTGGGAGTTCAAAGCCCTCATGTCAATCAGCCTGTGGAACAACAAGAGAGAGCAATCTTCTGCAATCTGTTTTTCTTTCATTTCAGGTACATAAATTACTTGAGCAGTGTCGTAGCCCCGACCAGCCATTCGTTGGCCAGACGTGGGGTGAGGTGCTTCCGACGTCAGATATATCACCGCGTGTTGGTTTAGGTCTCGGCGAAGTTATCGCGTATCGATACGCCACAGCTGCGACCCTGCACACCCCGCCTAACAACTGTGTCGAGGTCATCTTCCAAACACTCCATAATGCACTTTTCTCACTGTCCATAGAGTACACTTCACATTGGCAAGGACATTGAACCGTGAACAAAGTTGCAAGCCATTTATTGTCCGTCGTGTGTGGATAGTTTGATTCATATCTTGTGATATTGTCTTATCTTTATCGTTAATCTCTTGTAAGCCAGTTTGTTTCATAGGCTTTCGTATATCATTTAATTATATAACATACAGCTGTGTACTGCGATAGCTAAAGTTGATGGCTGGAAGATACAAGTGACGTTCACATGCACTTCTAACGACTGCATCAGAATTCTGTTGGTTTGCTCTGCGTGTGGCCTTCTTGTCGACTGATTGTTAAGTACTACTGCTTAAAGTCCTGTACAACTTGTCGAGGTCCAGTCTTATTTATGAAAGGTTATATTTAGTTCAAACACTTCCCCTTCCGCAGTACCTACCTACTAGTCGAATTGTCAATTTCGGAGGCTCTATTAAAAATCCCATCTCTCTGCGCTTTACGAGTAGGTATATCCCATAAAACATTGTTATCCTTCAAGATACCGGCAAACACCTAGTTTGGGGGTAACCATTGTGAAAATGTATGATTAACTTGCCCTTGCGCCCTCTAGATCACATTGTACGTAAAATTATGGTCTAGTGGATGTGAGCGCTACTGCTCAACATGAGGTCCCACGTTGGGTAAACGTCATTGAGTTTTTCCAGTTGGATTTTTTTCAGTAGCTGCCCTGAGTTGGGATTTGTACCCGATTGATGGCAGTTGTTCAACAAATCAGACAGAATGTAGATGTACTACTGTTTACAGGTATATCTCTGCCAGACCCTTCGGGGATTTCAGGCGTGATGTTATGTTATGTGTACTTACATTCTGATTCATAAATTTGATTTCAGTAGCCCATAATTTTAATCAAATTGTTATTGTCAGTAACTTGAGTGAAGAATGTTTTATTTGTTGTTGTTGCTGAAGCCCAGAACGGAACAAATTTAATAAAAAGAAAGACAGAGACGACAAGATGTTCCATTGTTTTGCAGACACGTGCAGAGATAGGGTACAAGTTATAAAATGATCGGAACATTTGGACATCGGACGAGCTCGAGACATGATGCCATTAATTACTTGTGTACACGGTTGACTGATCACAAATATAGCGTCAGTTTTTGTACGAGATAAACGCTTTGTGGAAAAGTCCGTTTTATAAAAGAGAACTAATTTCTTTCCGGCTTTGTGCAAACCTATAACAATCATGTCTTCTAGCTTTCAGCAGAGTTCAGCGGTACCCCAACAAAAGTAAGTAGTTTCAAGAGCTTGGTTTCAGTACGTTAAGATACGTTTTAATTTAAATACATATATTTAAACCAGTGATACGCATAATTCTACGGAAATTGTTTGAATGGCCCGCAGTAAACGTTACCACCACGCTACGTTTCCGACTCTTGCTAATTGTGTAGTGGCCTCACCGCCCGCCGCCGTACCGTGCCGCACGTCGCACGGCGGCGTCCAGCTCCACATTCTATTTGCGGACGATCACGTCGGTGCAAATAAAGCCTAATACAGTTCCCACCGAGCACTGGCACATGTTGTGCCACCCCTGTCCGCCCGCCTGGATTATTGCCGTAACATTGTACATTTAAGAGCTGTTACATCGATAGGAGTACTGATTTCATAAAAGAATTTCCCGTAGCTTTGAAAAGTATTGAAGAACACACTTGCCAAAGCAATACTGACTCTTTTAACTTTTAATGACATCAGTAAGAAAAATATATAACTGGGTTTTTTTTCAAAGTGACTTCAAGTGGCGAATAAATCGCTAAGCTATTTAATCATAATCTGACAACAATTACATTTTGCTCTCGACATGGTACAAAGGCCGTGAATGATTACCGAACACACAATGAATTTACGTCGATTAGCGGCTCTCTGAAGTAATTAGTCGTATTATTAGCCTCTTGTTACTGAGATTTAATATTGAACCGATGGAAATGTATCCAAACATTATTTTCTTCCTTAGAATTTGTTTATTTTGTAAGTACACGGAATATTAACCAAATGGAGGATGAGAGTGAGATGGGTAATTTTATGGTGATTTATTTATGTTCAAACTCATAAATTGAGAATACAAGTGTCGATGCAAAACTGCAATTTTGTTACGCAAAAGAGCTTACCAAGAAAACAAATTAACATTTTTATTTACAGACAAGGTCCTGGTCAGTCACTCTTGTTAATTAAAGTTGAATCATTTATCTTTTAGACAACTTTGACCGAAAATATCAGGAAAATCCAACGGAAAGTTACATGGCTTAAAGAGGAGGTAAGCTCACCCACAATAGATGATAGATAAACATAATACAACGCAAACTGTAGTGAGATGAACGGTTGCTAATATCAGACAACAGAGTTGCCTGATCCACGATGACTGCTAAATAATGATCGATAAACACTCCATTTATTACACACTCGACGTCACAGCAACGAGATCGTTGGTTTAGTATGTCGTTGTGCTAATTACGGCGGATTACCCGAGCCCGGGCTCCGTACGGCACGGTTTTACGACGCGGCTCAATGGCCCGTAAAGTGGATCCATCGAATGTATTGATAAAACGCTCTCGGTCGCTAATTGCGTTTATTGCTTTTAATATTAGCGTTAGTTAGTGTTGTCATGCGTATTTATTACAAGCACATTGTTAAGTGGTAGCAGGTCTGTGTGCTTCTGAACATTCTGTTTGATTCTTCGTTGTTTATCTCTGGTTGGCATGCAGGGTTGGACTACTCTGTTTCTTTTTGGAATAATAGTTTCGGTAGATAAACTGCTAAATTCCAAAACAATAAGTCAATTTCACAATCAAAAGCACACTCTGATTATAAATATTTTTGATAAAAAAGAATTGAGATGCCTCCGTAAGAAAACAATCTTTTGTATTTAATACTTATTGCTTTATTGTCTTCCATATCTTTTCTTACGTAGTAACTTTATAAATGAGACCATTGTAGACACTTTAGGGCACAGCAAAAGGGTAGGGGAGAGGAAGCTCGGAAGTTCTCTTAAGGAAGATGTAGCTGGTATATTGCTCGAACAGCTCATTTTTGAAGGACAAATATATTTTGTATGCCTTTGTTTTTAGCAGCTTTTGCCCATTGTAGGTAACATATTAATGTTTATTAAAATAGACTAACAGAGCTGTGTCAGCATGAGTGTATTGTTTAACTTCCTGACGATATAGGAAGCTGAGCTGAGTCTGCTTGTTAGGGTAGATATAATATGTGAACGCCATTGAAGTTTGGCATCTATGGTTATAACTACAATGGGCTATTTGACCAAATTTTAAATTTTAGTCCGTCATCTAGATTACAAGAAAATATTTGACACGTATTTTTTTCTTTTTCAAATTGATAAAAAACTGCTTAGATTAAGCGCATTAAAGTTGAGGAGAGGGGGCTTGTAACTTCATTACTTATTATAAACTGTACTGGCTAGTGACGCCATACGACATTTTGACTCGATGTATCGCCGTTATTTTTTGATTACGTGAAAAAGGAAAAAAGTATGTGTCGAATATTTTCTTATAATCTGATGAGGGACGAAAAACTAGAATTTTGTCCAATAGCCCATTGTATCAAGCAGTTAATTAATTTTTACGATGTTGGGTCCAAGATTCCTATTTCTCCTAGGTTTGGCGAATACTAGATCTTTAAATAATGATCTTGATCTTTTATTAACATCAGCTGATGACGTGATTAAATACACCACACCAGATAATTTACGGCAACACTTAAATCCTTATTAAGATCTTAATGTCAGGTGAGCTCGGTAACTTGAAGTTAACTCTGAACTCGTGACGGATCACTAAGCATCGGCGCGGCGCGCGGCGCGCGGCGCGGCGGTGTGACTTACTTATTGAACTTATAACTTACTTACTGAGCGATTTGCTATGTATATTAAATTATATGTATACAGGTAAATATATTAAACTGGTTTAAATAGTTAGCAATAGTTTAAGACAGGTAATCATATTAAAAGCTTATCTTGCTGAGAACATCAGCTAGTACTAGACTATTCTATTAGATACATTGTGTAAATGGCCTCGCTTACTAACTTATTCATTGCAAATTTGCACGCAGCTCTTTGATTGATGAGAACATGGCGCTACAGGGCGCACGATACTGGTATAGTGTATCCTTCTTTGAAAAATTAAGGCGACTTACTCGCTAAACTGCCAATATTCCCGCGTGAAACACTTACTTAGTCACATTCGGAGTTTACCTACAGAACACGACGGCGACGCTAGAGCTGGCATTTAATCAACGCCACAACGATGTTAGAGTTGTACGCAACTAAATCTTGCAAACACTCATGACATCTTCCGTACTTGTAGTACTTGCAAGTGCTTGCAGTGTCCGCCTAACTACTTGCCGCCAACTTGCTCCACTGTCCCCCACTGTAGTGGGGGCTCAGTGGGCCAAGTTCGCGCCACGCAGGAGTTGCTCACAAGTTTATGAATTCCTAATCTTAATGTGTTGTTTATGTTAAATTTCACGTCGTATTGAAGCTCTCCAGATATTGCTGAATACCAGAACTTGGTTATGTGGCAGTTTATAAGTTTTGGGACGAAGCAAGAAGTAGATTACACTCCGCTGTGTTAGTGTTAATGAAAACTTGTAGTCTGGTCTCGCGTTCAGGCGAGGACCAAGTAAAAGAAGAACGTTAAATGTTGGCTTATCGTCGGGGAATTGTTAAACTTTGTGGATTCGCTTCATTTGTCTGGCAGACGCAATCAAGACTGCCTATTGCGAATTAGGTTTTATCGTTAAGATATTATAACGACGTTCACATTGAGTTTTTAGTCTGGAAATAAGCGATAAAATGCGTGTGTTCATAATGATAATATCTAAAATACACTTCATAACTAATCTTATAAAATCAATGGAGTTCGTTCAATTTTGTATTAGTAAAGTTTACGTTTAAATGCTGATCTTTGTATGACGACAGCAAAAAGAGCGCTTGGAATTTCGATATAGTTTATTAAATAGGTATTTCCATAGTGATTCCACATGACGTAATATTATTGATTGATCTTGCGCTAGGTCAGACACATACCAGCGGGTCAGCCATGCCTTCTGCAGGTGCTTGAGAGGACTGAGAGTTAAGAGCCCGAACAGATGGCAGTGCCGGTTGGTTGGCTGTGGTTATTGAAGGGACTTCTCTTCAATAACCACAGTCAACGGTGCCGTAGCCGTGTTAGTACTCTTGTTTTGATTTACAAGGCGTGAAATTGTGTCATTTTGTTAGGACGATTGTAGAAGTAAAGTTGTTGTGTATATAGATCCCAGTCATAGCTTTTCTTTTAAGCTGGTCATAGTTTGTTTAGCATCCATAATAGTTCTTTGCCGTGTGGAACTAAAGTTAATTGGATTTTATTCTTCTTGAGAACCTGCAAGTTTGTTCGTAAACTGTCTATTTAGTTAGTTGGTTGGTAAATTCAAATTCAAATTCAAATGTTTATTGCTCAACACAGTACATAGTTATATATTTCTAGATGTCAATTGAATGTGAAGTCAACTGTGTTGCACCAAGTTAGGCATGCAAAAATTATACAATTTAATAATGTGATTTTAATACCATAATAATACAATGTCAAAAAATTACAACGTAAACTCATTTTAAATCATACAATACAATGTCATAAATTCTCCTATCTAATAATGCGTTACAAAATGTCATAAATACAAAATTCTAAATTCTAAATCATACCTGTGTCATAAATTCAAATAAACAAGTAATACAATGCCATAAACACAAATCAATGTCATAAATTTAAATTCATAATAAAATAATGTGAAAGGGTTGAATAAATTAATAATAATAATAAATATTTTTAAATCCTTAAATTAAAAACACAATTTTCATGGAAATAAATCGGACTCTAATCTAGTAGGCACCATAGTTAATGGCAAATTATTATACACACAAATTACTATCTGATATGTATTCATTTATTGTGTAGTAAGTTTTGCTTATCATTAGATTATTCAATTGTTTCTTAAAGACATTTATATCATTTATATCTAACAAAGCACTTGGCAAGTTATTATATATATGTGGTGCCATTCCCAGGAAATTTTTCCGGTATACTGCTTTTTTGTGTTGCCTACTGCTTATTTTATTTCTATAACGCGAGCTGTGTAGTTTTTCAAATAAGTGTAAGTTTGTTTTGACAAACATGGCGACCTCAAATATGTATAGGCAGGGTACTGTTAGAATACGGAGATTCAAGAAGAACGGTTTACAGCTTTCCGTGTTTTGAATACCGCATATCGCTCTAACACACCTCTTTTGCGCTCTAAATACTGTTTCCATATTCGTAGAGTTACCCCAATAAATGATACCGTATCGTAATGCTGACGTAACATATGCATGGTACGCCGTCACCAGAACTTTTTTATTTACCTCCTTTGCGAGATTACGTAAAGCATATGAATGCTGACTCAGACGTTTACATACGCTGGCCGTATGAGTTTTCCACGACATGTCTCTATCCAGATCTAGACCTAAAAATTTTGTATTTGACGTTTCTGAAATTATCTTGTCTCCATATTTTATTTCAGGTTTTTCATGATTCGTCCTTTGCTCAAAAGTCATTATTTTAGTTTTATCAATATTAATTCTTAAGTTATTAACACTCATCCATTCTATTAATACTTGGAGACAGTTATTTACCTCTCTCTCAAGCATTATCTCATTATTTTTTCCACCAAAAACGACCGTGCTATCATCAGCAAACAAAACCATCGGGTGATGTGTTTCTCTGGGCATGTCATTAATGTAGATAATAAATAATAGTAAGTAGTATGTTTTTAGTTGTTCAGTTAAATTAATGTTGCAAAGCTAAGTCTCTTCATCATCTGCCTGGCTTTTCCCAACTATTTTGGGGTCAGCTTCCAGTTAGCCCGATGCAGCTGAATAGCAGTGTTTTACATGGAGCGACTGCCTGTCTGACCTCAACAAACCAAGAGACCCCTTGGTTAAACTGGTCGTCAGATTTTCGGGCCTCTGACTATATACCCTACGACTGTCAAAAATCTATCAATGACAGCCGGGACCAACGGCTTAACGTGCTTTCCGAGGTATGGAGAAGTCTTGATATTTAATTAATGGTCCCATTTACGGACCAACCCTGGAAGACCTTTGAGGCTGTTATGATGTAGCCACCAGCACAAGTTCAAAGCTTAGTTTGCTATCGATACATACTCGACGATATAGTTGTGCCTAGTTTCAGGTATATGAAGGTATCAACTGTGTTTCCATCATGCTACAAGTACCCGTGTCGGAGCCAAATGCGTCAGTTATGGCACTGCCGCGCAAGCTGCTGTGTTGGCACTCCGTCCAATGGCTTTACGAACGGTTATCGATGGCTGATAAGCGAATTGGTATTAACTAATAATATTAAACATATAGTCAGGACAAAAGAATCGTACTAGTAGGCTATAGTTACCTAAATTTAATTTTAGGCCCTCATCTAGATTAGGAATGTACAAGACAATATACGACACATATTTATTCACGTAATCCAAAAATAACGACCATACATCGAGTCAAAATGTCGCATGACGTCACTATCCTATACAGTTTATACTGAATAACAACTGAATAATGACGTTACAAGCCCCCTCTCCTCAACTTTAATGCGCTTAATCTAAATAGTTTTCCATCAATTTGAAAATGAAAAAAAAAAAGTTTGTGTAAATATTACTTTTATAATCTAACTGTTCCACTCGTGACATTTTGTTATTCTTATTCTGTCAACTTGCCTATTAGCGTTCTATTGTTTCTGCCTACCCCTATAGGCAAACTGTGTAAGTTTATGACTAGTAAGCCAACGATGTTTACATAGGTAAGATACTAATAATTACTAGAAACTGTACATAGTTACAGCAATAATAAAATTGTTTGAACAATGAACCGCAAACAATGTTAACCGAAAACGACCGTAGTTTGTGAAAATCATAAAATTTTAAGCATTTTTCATAACTAGTGGTGTCAGCAAAAAAGTTTTATCGTTTTTGTGATTCGAATTACCTACCTAATACATTCCAATAACGTGGGTACATTTTATATTTTCAAGATGTTTTTTAAATAAAATTAAGATTATGAAGAAAGCGCTGATTCTCAGCCCAATTTGAATAAATGTGTTTTAATTTGATAATGAATTTAATAACTAAAACTAAGGCACTCGCACTTTTAGTATTAAAAAATACCACCATAAATGAGTCCCACGGAGAGACTTGACATTGCATGGTACGAATTACATTATTTACTTTCAAAGTTAAATGTTTATAGCATGCAACCGCATAAATAAGTTTGTTTTAAGTACCCTACTTTGTATTTAAACTTCTATTTATTTCTGATCCTTTTGCAATGAAAATAACAACGTTCTACTTAAAATTCAAGTCGTTGGGAATAGAAAGTCGATTTGTGACATATTCAAGTGCGTTAAACTGAGGAAATTACACCATAAGTGTTTCTTCTTTTAAACTCCGAGGTCCGTACCAAACGGACCCCTAATAACTGGCAAAGTGCAAGCTGGGCTCGTACAATTAGGTTCCAACCAAACATCACAAAGCAGTGTATAGAACGGCTGTAATTACTGTACACAAAGCGCCTAATTAATAAACTTGAGCTAGCGCCTATCTACATAGGTACATCTAAAAGACAAGAATCGCTATAAGGTTCAAGTAATTAACGTTTTCTATTTCATGAAGATTAAAATCATTCAGGTGTATCCAAACCGAAACGCCGGCAAATTTTGAGAACGAATAATAAATAGAAAACCCTTTGCTACAGTCATGTTTTAACAAAACATGTCATTACGCAATACCACCAAGTAATTACAGTACATTTAGTACTCAGATCAAAAGGTCTTCGTAAGAAGAGTCCAATGCTTTTTACAATTTTTTACTGATGTTGAGAAAAAGTGATTTCTTTTTAAGTAGGTATTAATAAGTTTTATTAGTAGAAACTAATTGTAGCTCATAAATTTCCCAAGAAACAATAAATATACTCGTATAAATACCGCAAAAATGGAATAAAATTATTTTAATTCTTGAGAAAGTTTACGCACTTAAAAAAGATCAATAACTTAAAATCTTGTTAATCTTTTTTAACAAAACTTTGTTTATTGAGCTGTATTAATGTAAATAAATGAATAAAATAGAATAATAAAAGTTTTGTCCCGTAAGCCCCGTTTAAAGTTAGAACCTTAAAAAACGAGAAATGATATTTTTGGGTTAGCTTTTAATACAGGTTGAAAGATATCATGGAAAAAACTTTAACAGCATTCGTTGACAAAGTTACAAACCATAGGAGAACTATTTATTTTGCACAAAGAGTCGCCATCTAGCGTAGTTTTCCCGCACTAAACAGGAGCGTAGTTTGTGAGACAGTACCTACAATACTACAAATCGTAGCGTTTCTCAGCTAGAACTGTCACTTGTGTTGTCGCCACCCGATAGATGGCGCTACTGGTTGCATTTCATTCTTTATTTTCCGTAAGCGCTTTTTCAATGTCAATTATATCAAACTTACGTATTTACTTTTTTCTTCTATCTCATCGTAGGCTCTTTAAGAACAAAAAGTTTACAAGAAAAGGACAAAACTGCGCAGCTGTTGTTTCGTAACTAAAGCTTAGACTCTGGAAGTGTGCCGGAAACTTGTTCACGTCTGTAATTTATCTCCGCTACACATTGTACCTCGGAACAATAAGTTAAGTAAAGTCAGCTTCCTGAAGCCCTCCTAAATGAAGTTGTACTAGTTGTCACATTTTTATTTAGGGAACCGCCTAGAAACTTTCGTCGTTTTGGGTTCACAAAAGCCTACCCGAATGTCTCCAAAGGCTCCGTACCAACACAGTATAAATAAACCCCAATGATGCTGCTCCTGTTTTTAGGAAAGATGGAAAGAAAGAAAGAAAACACGCAATTAATTTCGATTTAAAGCAGCATTGTTTTGGCACAACACAGGCACACTAAAATAATAATAAAAAAACACAAAAGAAAATAAGTAAACTTTCGCGACTACTATACGAAAGACCACATTATATTAGCAAAGAGTAATTTTCAATATCTTTTTCCAAATTACTTTTAAGTTCACTTGTAGTTTAAATGCTTGTTAAGGTGTCTTAACAAACATTTAAACTCACATACCTACACCGACATCTAGCACCCGGAACACACACCTGTGGACCACAAATATTTATTCCCAGTGGGAATCAAACCCGCGTACGCAGCGTGGCACAGCCAATCGCTCAACCCTTAGCCGCCTACCGTGCCTTCAATTGACTTGCGTATTACTTGTAGAGCCTACTCAGGTGTACCACCACCGCGGGCTTAGTTTACTACCACCATTATATTTATTATTATTATTATTTTCTCATGTCCAAAACCAACCGTTGAAGAGACAGTGGAGGGAGCCAATCGACTCTACCAAAAATTAGTTCAACGAAGCTTAATATTAAACAAACGGATCCCGCACTCGAAAGGTTGTTGTGCGCAAACAATCTTTCGAGTATGGGATCCGTTTGTATGTGGATGTCGTATCAAATCTAGGAATGAGGAAGTGCTTTTAAAAACATCATTTCCATTCACAGCGCTACTGCGCCAAATAATTTCAATATCCGACGTATTTTAAAGTTTTCCCTCAGCTACCTATCTAGGTCGCTGTCATCAAGTGTGAGCCGGCGGAGCGTCTTCTGGGAAATTACGCGTCGCTCGGTCGTGTGCGTGTGCCATATGAACGTCCCGGCGCCGGCGACATCACGCTAACGAGCCGGTCGAATCCCGGACACCACCTGACATGCGAATTTATTATAACTTGCCTTTGACCTTGCCACGGAGGGCAGGCTACAGACTTGAATTGGTCGATGGGTTGAATGGCTAGATCTAACAAACAAATAGACTTGGTAGGTGTACCTGGATATTTTAATTTAAAAGGTGTCTTCAGGTCTCGAGGTCTAGGTTAGTGAAAGACCTTTTTCCGGTTCATGGAGGTTATGTTGTCATTGTTCCTAAATAGCGGTGGTCTCAGGTTTATAAGATGATACAAAAGACGAGCAGGGGAACAGTATTTAATGTATTTACCTACTTTATTTTATTTTATATTTTTTTGGAAAACTTACAGCCGTAGGTATCTGCCGTATACCTACGTTTTCCAATGTTTATAAAAACCAAATCCGGTGGTTAATTTGGCTTAGTAGGCGACTCGGACGCTGAGTCTCGTCCGATGCGGTCGAGACAGGAATTTCATTATTATTAATATTTTTGAGTGGTGTTTCGGACGCATCCTTTTTTAGAGGCAAAGTACCGTCAGACACATAATTAAATAATACATATTTTACTTTGTCGCTATGGATAAATGATTAATTACAAATAAAATAAACATTAAAACACATTGCACATTTTGCGAAAAAAAGTGGCATCAGTGATACGCAGAGTGAGGGGAAGCAGCAATAGCGTTCTGAAAGTATTTTCAGAAACATTGGAAGGGTCTACAATGGATAGGTTTATCAAGCAAGCTGCATGTCAGACATGGGTCTTGATGAATCCATCTCGAGTTGGGAGCTGTTTATTTTGCCGTGTATAATTTGTGTTCTTGTGTGTGTCTAGATGTTACTACTAACATAGTTTTTAAGTTATTTTTGTACTGAATACTAACACGCTATGGGCCGTCGACGCCTGTAAATAAAGATTTTTTTGTATTTTTTATTAATGAGTGATGAGATGACAAGTATCCCTACTTGTCAGCTCACTCTTGCTTTGATACAATACCGATACATCGATATCAGTACCGTAGTATACCGGATCTTATCTTTATATAAGAGCATCGGCTCTTATAAAAAATATCTGCGATACTGATACCGTAACAAGACAGGTTATTTTTTTAATAATATAAAAATAATAATAACAGGACAAACTAAACAAAATCATTTGAAACTATAGACAGGTTGAGATTAGTTAATAGTTTTAGTAATTAAAATTAACATTGATGAGATTTTTGTATCAAAAACAAAGTAGACGAGACAACACGCGCGTTTATTTTACATTTTCAAAGCGCGAAATTTAAAAAGTTTCATTAAATCGGCCATAAAAATATCGCCGATGCCGATTTAACAGCAAGCTTCGAGTATTGCCGATATATCGGCATCGGTATCGGTATAGGATACATCCCTACGGACAAGTTGGTTATTGAATCATTGTTGTATGACATAATTATGTGAAAATAAATAAATGGTGGTAATGGTGGAATATTGTTAAAATCCAAGACGACATGTACTTAATTTTGACATTGATTTTAAAGTAAACGACTACCTAATTAAAATGATTCATATTGGACTTATTGTCAATCATTAAATCATATAATTAATTGTACTTAGCTATTTAAGAATGACATTTCAATATGTGTACACCATATGTTATGGTAGAGTTTATAGAACTTAAAAAAATATTAATAGCATACTATGTAAAACTACATTCTTAATATAATTAAATAAATTCTAATTCTAAATTCTGATCTCTCACGAGTCGGTGAGTTTTTGAGTTTTGGCATTTTGCACGCACATTGAGACATGTAAAAACTTCTAGTTGGTAGACATAAGGTACACAAATGACCTTTTGTCTCCCCGCGCCGATTCAGACACATGCCATGCCACGATTATGTATTTTAAAATTAACTTTTATACCTTTTTGGAAAACTTACAGAATAGGCAAGTTGTTTTATTTATTTGTACGATTAATGTCATAGAAATTTTTGTGACGAAGCAACATTTTTGAAGCGTAAAATGAAAATATTGGTAAGATAATAATATCTCAAAACAAAATAATTAAAATAATGAGCGATATGAGATTATTCTTATTAAGTAGTTTGAAATATGTCCATAGTTTAATTAAAGTGCCAGCTACAACATCATTCTTAATGGTACCCATTCAAATATTTTTTTTTATTTGGAAAATTTTGGTTAACTATCGAAAAACCCTTAACTAGTCAATTACCGCAATCCAGACACAATTAAATTACTATTGTTTGCGGACACCGGTGTCCACGCGGAGCCTAATGAGTTAAAATTCAAATATCTCGAAAACTATTGAATTTCGGCCATAAATATGGGGGGTTCAATTTGTTGCATTTTGGCCCCCTTATCAGCCCCTCACGTCTAATTACCAGTAACCCTGTATAAGACTGATTATAGTAATTTACATTTAATATTCTTGTCGTACACGTTCTAATTGATATAAAAGACTGATTATTGTTGTTAACATTTATAATTATTATTGGACGCTTTTAAGTTGATTTAAAAGACTCATTATTGTGATTTATCATGTTTACTGTTGATTGTTGTAATTGTATATTAAACTTTATCTCTTTCTAACAATTCCCTGACTTTTACTTAAGTAATAAAACTCTACCTAAGGTTTTTCATTCTGACTGTACAAAATTTGCTTAAAAAAAAGTATCGTCCGAAACACCACTCAAAAATATTTATAATAATAAAATTCCTGTCTCGGCCGGATCGGACGAGACTCAGCGTCCGAGTCGCCTACTAAGCCGTTAATTTAACGGACTCTATGATGAGGAGCTCGGTAGGGTCAAAATGTGCAGCAAGCACCAGGCACCTTACATTACCAGTTGAGGCAAGATATGTTACGTCAACCGACCTACAATAATAAGATAGGGAGGGGACACGCATTCAACCGTACCTATACCAGGAAAAACCAGCATAGTGGTTATTCTTATCAATGATTCAAACAATGAAACATAAATAGTGAAATCTTCGTTGGCTTTAATTACTCATGTTAAAGTGTAGTTCAGCAATATTCGACTTGTGCACATCGGTGGACTAGCGAAAGGGGTAACACTTTCGCCATCGAGTTTGTATACTTGTAAAATAATATGAACTACGTTTGTGTTAATTGTAACAGATGTGACAAAGAATAGAATAAGATTCATTCTAGCCAAGAATCAGATCCGGGTAGTCTGATGGTTAAGGTAGATGGATTAAGGGTTGTGCCTCTCACAATGTATGACAAGGCGTGGAGTGGCTAACTCCTCCCTTGATCAGTGATGCGGTTTGCCCAAAAACCGTCACGTTCTTAGGCGCAAAAGCGAGCCCGCACCCCAGCCTGAAGTGATGAGGAGGAACACTGTGTGGTTCCCATGGATGTCCTCCAGGGTGGAGGACATCCATGGATACCCATACGAAAAAAAAAGTTAGGTTAAGGGTTTTCAATGCGAAAGTAGTAGAAACATTCGCGTATTATATGTTATAGTGGTACAGGTACGCGTATGGTCGGTATTAGTGCTCCGCTACGTAATGTGAGACCAAGCCCCGCAGCGACCGCAGCGACCACAGGCGGTCGTCGCGGCTGCGGTCAGCTTTAGGCGCACTAGTCGGGTGTTAATCGCAATAGCTGGCTACGAAAGTGCTACATTATAGGTTTCCAGTTTCGAAATGTAGGTAAATAAATGAAGTATCCAAACTGCGTACTGGGGACCTAAGCCCGAAATAAAGGTCGAGTGGTCGAGGCCCCCAGTCAGTTTAACTTGATGCGGAGCAATTTTAATTTAAATTTAATAGCAGGATCAAAATATTTTACAAACCAATCAGTGTAAATTATTATATTATTGTAAAAACACCTCACATAAGGGAAGCATCTCTACATCCACAAAGATAGATATCTAAGATAAAGACTGACTTATTTATTTCGTTTTCCACACAGTGTAGGTAACTTATGATAACTTTCGCTTAGGTTTCACAGAGGCGTACATTTATTTTAATTAGCCGGGTAATAGTCCGGCACGGCCCTTAAATATTAATTCCCTCTCCTGCCAAATAGAAAAAAAACAAGCAAACCTAACTCGAGCAAAGCTCTCTTTAGCGAACCTAACTTTGAGCGAACCTCGATATTTATTCTTTAGATAAAAGTTTTCCGACTTTTGAAAAATCAGCTGATCATTCTATTGGTATCACAGGAAAATAAACTATTCTACTTTAAATAAATAAATAAATATACCACAACTTTCACACAACGCCATCTAGTCCCAAGCTAAGCAGAGCTAGTATTATGGGTACTAAACAACTGATAAACATACTTATTTATGTCTTAATATATCTATACATATTATAGATAAATTATACCCAGACACAGAACAAATGACCGTGCTCATCACACAAACATTTGTCCTGGGTGGGAATCGAATCCACGACCTCCGGCATAGCAGTCAGGTCACTAACTACTAGACCAACAGGCCAGTCAAAACTACAAAGTACAAACCAGTACTTCCAAGTACTTACTCTTAATAACTGCCTCACAGACGCATGATACGAATGACAATTTAGTTAAGGAACACTTTTATCGTTTACAAAAGTGAACGCATTGGTAAAATCATAATTTTAAATTTATAAGAATCGGCGGCCTCTACCCCAGGTACGTTGAGCAATGTGGGCCTAAGTCACGGACCCTTCATTTCTGCGTCAACTAGAGTGGGTCTCATAGTGGTACCGCTAGCAACATAACGATGGCCTAATTTTATTCTTCTGACAAAATAATAAGGACAGGTTAGACTATCAGTTAAGTAGAAATCTGAAGGTGCACGGTAAGCTGGCATAAAATACTTTTTTCGTTTATCCTACCTACCTACCTTTATTAATTTATCCTAGTCCCCCTATGTAGTCTTTAAAGTTATAATTTGTAAATGTTTCTTAAGTATATAAAAGGAAAAAAAAGAAAGAACATTCTAGTAATAGAATATACTAGAACTATTATATAGACTAGAACTACTGTATTATAGTCATTGTTTGGGCTTAAAGGATTAGTAGATATTTTAGGGGTAAAGTTCCCATACTGTCACCACCATGGCAAGTGAGGCGTCTGCGGTTATGCGCTTTTAAGTCATCATCAACTTATTTCTAAATATACCGTTATCAATCTTTAGCTATACGTAGGTATTTAGTTGAGTTTTAGCTCCTTCATCTAACTGTGTATAAAGTGTTGTACGCTCTACTGGTTTCTGGTCGTAATTGAAAATACCAGCACGCCCGGATCGATATAAAGCTCAGTCGATTGACCCTGACAATGAAGGAATACCGTCATCGCCGTGACAATGTATTGACTTACGGCACATTGATCTAAACATACTTATACCCAACTATTACTAGGATTTATTAACATTTTTATCATCAGTAGCTATAATAATGTACCCTGTAGGTACTTACGTTGGGAGCCTGTTGCAAAGTAATTGTGAAATACACCGATACCTACATAAATGTCTGTAAGTAAATGCGAGTTGACGCGAACATAAACCATCGCCAAAGCCCTCCATAGATACATATGGAATACCAGTTATTTTGCATTAAACAATGAAGCCATGTCTTTATATTAAAGTGCAGACATCGCAACATAACGCGCGATTGCAGACGACTATCAGTTGGGTTTACTTTCAGCCCACGCCGACAGGCGCGTCTCGCTGAGACATATTAATTAAACAAGTCGCGACTCGCGGACGACCGCGGTGCGGCGCGGCTCGGTGCGGCGCGGCGCGGCAACCAACGACGCGCGATTTCCGACGGAATAGCTTATTATCATTACAGACGTACGAAGTTATCGTTGTGTGTGGGATGTCATACTGTTCGAATTGTGAATATTTATATTATTCAAACCGGTTCTCAGATAGTAGGTATTGGTGTTTTTAATGAATGGGCAATGATAAAATTTATATTGAGTCTAGGTAGTAGAAAATTCTACTGTATGTGATATTCTTATTAATGTTTTCTTTTATGGTCAAATTTTGTAAATTTGGATGCCTTATGGTAGGATATATGGCTAATGGACACTATAGTTTTAAGGCCTTTTTCTTTTGTAGGTACCCATATTCGAAAATGAATAAATGATTATGATTGTGATTATAAGAACGCGGGGTGGTCAGTAAAAGTCTAAAAAACCCTTTCGTCTGCCCTGATAAATGTGGAGGATTCTGCACATGCTTGTAAGTGCCCCAATAAGCGTAAATATATTCGTGATACGTCATGCGAGTCAAATTAATCGTTTTCTACCGCACGTGCAACTGTGAGCAATCAACGGCATTCAATGGCTCCTCGAGGTAATTACGAGGGTCGCGGCGGCGCGTCGTCCACTGCGCTCGCTACTGGAGCACCCTCGACCGCACCCTGCGAGGGGCGCCTAATGAACACCACTACATTGCGGTCATTGTGCGATTGTTGCTAGCATTGTTGTCGAAGACTCAGCTGGCGGGTTTATTAATTGCAACCATCTGAAATAGGGGTCAATGCACTCGCATAAAATGCCAAAGGCTTATTTACTGTCGCCCGAGATGTTTATGTATTGGGCGAGTCAGATCACGGTCGTAAGAACACGATACGTCAATTACTTTTGAAATATTCATGTGCCCGCTTCGAACCGCGCACTTAGTGACAATGTTGCAGAAAGACGGTACTAATTTGGGCACTCACTTACAATTAAAATTGTATGATCTTTGTCTCAGAGATTTGTAGTTATTTAAGTTTTTGATCAGAGAAAGTAGGACTTCAATCTGTACTTTGTGGAAGAGGTGGAACTGGAGTAAGACTTTGACGTCTTTTGTGCAGCTCAGAGAAAAATTGTGCGAACGACTGTGGGCAATATCTTTAGTCTTGTAGCTAACAGCTTACTGTTATGCACATAACAACAGTAAGCTGTTACGTACTTCGACTTTAGATACTGAGCAACTGTGATGATAACCCGGGGCAGACGTTAACACAGTTACTGCGAACCTCCAACACTGATCGGACTGCACCCCGCGGCGTCACGTGCGGAGTGCAGTGATGTGCAGCTCGTCGATAATGTGATTTATGTTAATTCCTGTCATGTGGATGTCCCGCGGCGGTCTCAGCCCCGCACTTATCACGAGCAGGCCTCATTATGCGCCACTCATTATAAATTCAACGCGAATTAAACACTCTATCAGAGTCCGTCATCTGGATACGGTCTGCCTGTCAATTATTAAAATATTTATGGAAAGTATTAAACATATTTTGACCGTTAATTGTAGTTCGTTTTATGTTGAAGGCTTACGCGACTGCAAAAATCTGCAGGGAGAGCTTTCCATAGTTCTCTGACGTTTTCCAACGTATTTGCGATCGACACTACATATCCGCCGTCATCTTAGCAGCTCTCAATTATTTAGACGGTTACATTAATTGGTGTTGTTATTTGTTGCAGTACCTGGGCTCGTTCCCGGTGTCCGGCGGCGAGCCGGCGGCGCGCGGAGACCAGGTCTCCGCGCATCTACACCTCATGAAGGTAAGCACACTCAACTACTTCTATCAGCCGAGCGAGACTATCAGATTACTGGATGGGAAGAGAACTAGGTACTTGTGGGTTAACTGTTAACAGAAAAATGCGAATAATAATAATAATCCGTACGCTAAATACGTAAGGATACGTGGAGTTGCGGACATCTGTCCGATAAACCTAACCTGACCTATAATTCCCACGACATTATGAATTAGTAGTACTTACTTGTCGTCTAGAAACCTACACTCGCTTCTAGAAGAAGTTTGGGACCCCCTAAGTCTCATTTCTTTGACAGGTTTTCAACTTTATTTGAGAAGAATAATAATTATGTTCCATTGGGAAAATTTGAACTTTGGGGTAGCTAGATGCGCTGGCATCTATACATCAAATATTATCATTTCTTTGTTAATAACCAAGAAGTATGTAACAATAAAGCGAATTCAATAGTTCATGAGTGCGTAGGAAGCGCCACTAGAGAGTCGGTGTCGTTTTATTATTAAGTCTTATTTCTAGTTGCTTGTTTAGCTGACATTGGAAGGCTCCCCCTGCTCGCTCTCTCGCATACATATACACACCGTATAAACACCGAAATACACTCAAGACTCCATATTTATTACCTTTGACATTGATCTCACGGTGATGTGGGGAGATTACGATAGTATATCAATTTTACGACTGATTTGGGAATAAAATGCGTGTAACAGGTTTTTAATGGAACATTAGTTGCATAACGACAGGTTGAGTAGCTGTTATCAGTATTATTGGCGTAAACAAGGGTTATTCCTATTAAGTGCTCATAAGAGTTAATGTAATTGATAAGCTAAACATGTTATTGTTTAATGTCGAGTTCCATTCGTTTTAAAACAAATGTTTGGTTACTGTTAAAGCCAATTTAAACTAAATGATGCACTTGAGGCAATTAGCTTTAATGTACTCGTGGTCCCAACGTTTGAAACGTCTAAGTAACGAATGTGCGGCGGCAGCCGGCTGGATGTAACGTACAACACAATATGTAACACTTAGCGCACGTAACCTACGGCGCAGGTAACACAGAGAGGTACTCTCGTGACGAACGACGTCACGGTGACGCGGTGACCTCGATGTCGCGTTCTCTTACCCTGCTTATAGCTGGCTGTATAGTGCACGACACTACGGCGAGACAATTCAACACTATTCTTATTACCAAACACCTCAGAACATGCTGCGCTTGAACTCTAGGGTTCGATTTCCGAGTTAGCCAAGGTTATTGAGCTTTTCCGTCCTAAAGTTCTCAATAACAGCCCGATGGCTGAATTTGTGATCATAGTTATTGGCAATAGGCTAACTCCTTTAACATGTCAGTACTGCATTTCGTCAGTTTTCTGTAAAGTCACCTGGCGATGTATGTGTGGACTATAAGATAAACCGTGCCAAAATCTTTTAGGAGTTGTGTATTTTAGAAATAAGAGGCGCACACAAAATAGTTGTGATGAAAGTTGGCCAAGAATGTGAGAATTCTGTAGCGTGAAAAATATTGCTTTGTAAAGCGACAACAACGGACAGCAGAGAACGGAGTGGACCCCTGAAGGTTACAAACAGATAGATCAGCATAAGACAACATAACAAAAACCTCTCATAAATACTAACATTGTATCTTCTGTTTCCCTCTCACTAGTGAGTGTTCTCCATCCATCTCTGTCCCTCGTTGCCGACGAGGTGTCAGTGCACAAAGCCGGCTCACTGCTCTGGCTCAGTAACACTGAGTAAGCCTCGTTGTGTTAGTGCAGCCAGACGTGTGCATGTCGCATGCGTCTGTGAGACAACACAGAACAGATCCAACACCAGTCCGCTTCCTTTGCGAAAAGCTTTTTACCTGTAGTTGTCTACGTTCTATACTGGAATGTAATCTATAGCTGACATGTACTTCATTGGCAGCTTGATGATTAATATTGATGATACTTAATATTATAAAAAAGCAAAGATTTCATTGTTCATTTGTTTTCATAGAATAGGATCTGAAGCATCTGGACCAAATTGAAAAATTCTTTCACTTTGGGAAGCTACACTATTCCCGGGTGACATAGGCTACTTTTGACCTGGCGCTGACCCCTGTATTCCCACGGGAACGGTATTTTATATTGAGCGTTTCTGCGAATAGCAAGTCTGATACGTATTTTTCCTGAAGATCTTTACGTTCAAAACTTCAAACTTAATTTCCTAGAAAAGTAGTTACCTAGCTACTGTAAAATATTCAGATAAGACCAAAAATGTTGACCCCGTGACCCACTCGTCCACATTGACACATGAACAAAGCGCGGCGTGCGCTGCCCCACATCGGAGCTCAAACACCGAACAGTAGTGTGTCACCTGGTCGGGGACGCGAGAAGACCCTTTGACCGCGGCGCCCGCACCTCCCCGATGTGAGCTCAAGCGGCCAGTCGTGCAGTAACGCTGCAGCTGGTGCGCTTATGAAAATACACACATAACCTCCTTACTATAAGCTACCGAACTATTTCCTGACATGCTGGATTCGATAGCAAAATTGTCATAATGATTCAGCATGCTACCTTAATAGGTACATAGACATTAATATATTTACAGTCATATTTTTATTTCTATAAATCACATAACTCCGTAAACACCAGGTATATAACGTACCTACACGGAAACGCACAAACACACACGCAATTTTTTTTTTCAATTGAGAACGGAACGAAGGAGACTAGAACTTACGACACAGGGAATTCTAGTGTAAGTTTTAGAAACTAATGTACTGACTGTATTTTTATGAACAATAAATTATTCTTATTCTTATGTTAGTTCGATGAGATAAGCGCATCGATCATAGACGAAGCTACTACTGCGAAGAGGCCGTGGTCCAGTCAAACATCTTCATCACTTTCTACTAATGTGTTAGCAACTTCAGATTTAGTGCAAAGTGCTTCGGAGTTCAATATCATCCAAGAGACATTTCAGAATTTAAATTGTAAAACTGATGTAGGTTTAATACAGGCACTAGTGTGAAAAGTACATAATATATATATAGCAATTCTCCACTGAAACGTAAACAGAGTCTAGTCAGCTAGTGTTTACACTCTGCTTGATCTGTGTGAAGCACCTTGTTGCCTGGAACTTGTGAGAGCTTGTGCCTTGGTACAAGAATTCACGACTTCGTTTAAAGTTACTTTAAATCATCGAAAAACTTTTACAAGCGGAATAAAAATATAATAATATAGACTATATTTCTCCTCACGATACCATCATAGAAGTAAATTAAGTACAGACGCCAGCACATCAACCTACCCCAATGTGTCAAATTTCTTTGACAGGTTTTCAATTTTATTTTAAACACAATAAGGTTCATGATCAATTGGGAAAGTTAGACAGTTTAGGGTAAGTTAATGTGATGGCGTCTGTACATTCATATTTTATGGAACAACAATTTAAGATAACAGTATGTATGAAGATAAAGAACACCTCGTTAAAGTTGTAAACCTGTAGTACAGACCAGCAGGTCCTCGCCCCGTGGAAATTTGGTAAAACAATAATTGATTGTAATTTAATATTCTAGTATTACTTCATAATACAAGCGCGTAGTATTTTACAAGATAGAAGTAACAGTAAAGTACACTTTGTTGGAGATAAGACATATTAAAGAAGCAGATAAAGCCCTTTAAAAATGTGTGCTGTTTGTGTGTGTGTGAGTGTATGTGTATGTGTGCATGCGTGTGTGTGTGACTTTAGTGTTAGAGCTAGGTATATATATAAAAAATTGAATCGAAGTTTTATTTAATTTTACTTGAATTTATCATTATTTTGTTTGCCTATAGTACCCCGATAAGCTACCAACGACAGATTTACTTCATGTCAAGTTTGATCAATGGTTAAACCCGCACAGAGTTATGTCACACACGGCCGATTCAGCTGTCAAAATACAACAAATCATGCGAGTACAGTCACAGAGTTATAGTTTGTTAGCTATGACTGACTGTCGCACAACCAGAGCTGTTTACTGCTCGCTGTAGACATCACTCACAAACATACTGCAAGCACCGAATACACCAAAAAAGACAAAGACATTTTGCATAAACGGTAGTGAATGTAGTGACACCCCTTACTCGCTATCAGCTCTAGTTGTGCCGCCGCCCGCGGGGTGCAATATTGTGCACTTGAACGACACGTCACGGCACGTCACAGCGCGGCGGTGTTTGATCGAGACGCTGCTCTTTTTGTAAACACCCCTCATCACGACAATATAGGACAGGTATGCGGGTAGCTGTAGCAAGCTCTTTCATGAAGGGGGCCCGTCACTGGCTACGATTTGGATTGCACAACCCTTTCCTTTATTTCTAAACACAGTTTCTCTTTTGTAATAAGTTCTAGTAAAGATTTTTAAACGACATACAAAAATGTAGGAGGCTCTCAATTCAGTTATTGTGTTTTAACAAGAACTACTTACAAAAAAATAAGCCCAGAAAAATGATAGAATTGATGGTAAACAATTATATTTGCATAGTATAATTTGCACCATTCTACAATAATAATAAAATTTAGTTCTGGGAGGTGCTACGAAAACGTCGCATCTGATACGTAGACTCGTAGACGATAGCCAAGGCTCGTAGCGCGCTACGATGCTACGCGTTCAGTAAGAGACGATGAGCGAACGTTGACGTAGCGGTGGAACTACACGATACTCACGTTTTATGTCTATGATTGTTAATATACACTATTATAGGTCTGCCTCGTTGGTCTAGTGATCGCAAGCGCTCCGTTCAGCATGATGTTCAAGGTTCGATATATGGAACTTTAATATAACTGGCGAAATGTGGGTGTGTTACTGGCACTGGTCTATTGTATAGGTAAATAAGAACTGTGAATGAATATTTCAAAATAGTAGTTTAAAATTTCAAATATTTGTGTATTTATGCTATTTATTCGTTTTTCAAGTTAAACCATTTTTTTTTTAAACATTACATTTATCATCATAACGTTCCATATTTACCTAGGGCGTAGTACCAGTTTACTATTTAAAAAATAATTTTAATTTACGTGTAAAGAACAAAGCTTAAACCACTTATTAATATATCTACTCTACCTCATTTCGTTGACACTAAGAAATCGCTTTCATAAGCCGGCTTTGTTTAGTATAGTTGTTCATAGATGGCGTTGTTCGTTGTTTTTATGAATCGCCTGCAAGTTGCGATAACGGACAGACGAGCTCTCAGCAAAGCTGTTATTACTATGTATTAGCTTCATAATAACGTGTTGACTTCATAAAACACTGTTCTTCTGGTAGTACAGCACGAATTTTTGCCGTTCACTTTCTTCATTTTAGGATAAGATCTAGTTAGGTTGAATATTGTTATGATGTTTGGTTTATGAAGATTAATCAACATGTTATTTTGAATATCAAAAGTTTATCAGATATGGTAAATACATTTGAATACAACACACGTTGCTTTTAATTGATTATAGGTAGATGACATATAAAGCGCCAGGCGTGGACACAAGATGCAAAGTTTGATACGTGCGGGTTAGCTACGACGAATGTTATGTACCTACTCGTGCTAAGAGGTGCATAATGCACGAGACAACTTTTTAACTCACATTAATGAAGATTTACCGTGTTACGAGCTTCATATTTACGAGCGAACTTAATAGTGTTGGGTCATTGTTTCATAATGGCATAATGCATTTAGTATTACGTAGTTTAATGCGGTCGAACATAATAATAACACGGTCTCTCTTGCTGGACGAATGCTGTGAGAGTATTTATCTATTACGAGTGTCAACTGTCAACTAAAGCAAGTACTTAGTTGTTGATCAAAAGTTTACATACTAATTACCAAGCACAATGCTGCATCTACCATTACTTTACAAGCTGCGATGAGTTCCCCTCATGTATATAGGTGGCACTTGTATCGTTTTGATACAGGTTTAGCTCCCGATTCGTGACAGTGCAGCGGGAAATTTATTCATTGGCTCATGTGGCAGCTATCGAGACACAAACCAATACATAACCCCAGAAGGTTTATTCTTTACAACAGTCACGAGGTGTAAATGTGGATAACAAGGAAGTTGATGAAGTTTAATATAATCATCAATAACTTATCCGAATTTACCCACGCTTATAAATTTAATTTTGTGCGTACGTTGCGTTTCTGCTTTGTAATATTAAATTCTAGTTAACTCAACCACGTAGAAGCCACGAAATTAATAATGAAAACTAACCTTTAATATCTTGTAGAAATAATGTGATTCCCCAAATGTTTGGAGGAACCACCGAGTAAACTAATACAGAATTCAACTTGATCGAAGTACTATCCTAAGTTATCGACAGCATAATTTGATTTCTTTTACTTTTTATTTCCATGAAGTTAGTCTGGGCGAACCTTCTGCACTTTTGTATTGTGTGTTATCTTGCCCGCGAGACAGGCTGGACAAATAGGTGGAGCGACACCGTGGCGCATGCAAAATGGAAGCTAAACGACATACACGGGCCAATCTGTGCCTCCACCATCACCACGCGGGGCACGGCAATGTTGTTAGCAGCTCGCAGAATGAGCGACATATATTTATTTGTTAAAATAGTCAGATATTAGAATACACGCCATGACCTCCTCCATGATCTCGTGTGTTTAATTCTCCGCGGGGTCTCTAAACCTTAATAAAGTTTACTAATTCATGAAATGATATCGAACAGAAAAACATTGCTTTGAGTTGTAAAATATGAATACAAAAGTTTACACACACAGTTGTACATTTATGGATGTATCTGAAGAGCCTAAACGTGCCCTATAAAGTATCATTAAAGCATACACAGGGCGAGGTTGAGCGATCACAAAGCAGCACAAACAAACAAAAAGCACATTATTGCAGGCAGTCCCCCAAACTGCACAGACTCGGCTCTCAAACTGATCCCCCGCGCCGAGGGTTGACATGAAAGTAATAACGCACTCCAGCGCTCGAACGCGCGTGAAATGCGCACCGCAGACTTGCACGACCCTCCACCAAGTGCCAAGCAAAGGGTGCTCGCTGTGGGCGCATCAAACTGAATTCTTTTAATACAAAAAGCAGTGTGACTATCAACCAAGCTGTTTCTCTTTAAACATCCTCGCATAAAACCAGTAGAAACAATCCTATTTCCGCTGATTTCGTTTAGTAAATGTTAAGCTTGACATCACGTCATTATCCTGGTATTTGTGCAGCAACTTCTTTTGTGAGAGATAATTAAAATCCGCCGACACACTCTCACATAAATGACATCTCTCTGTAATAGCAGAGAGAATATCGTTTTGTGTTCATACAATGCTTCCCTACATACATTTGAACGCCCTCTGCCTTCAAATGTTTGTAGGGAAGCAAATACGGGCAGTCGCCATTTTTTTTTTAATGAATGTTTTACAAGTACATTGTGTTCCTGCAAAAATGTGCAGTAAGTGAAGTATTTATTATGCATCGCGAACCCCCTTATTTGTTCTACCCTTTCTCAGTACACATGTATTTTTGTCACAGCCCTTTCTTCACTATAAAATCTAATTAGATGTTCTTATAAAGAAAGGCAAACTTGTAGGTACCTAAGTTGTTCTATATTAAAACCAAGGTATCATGTAAAACATCTTGGAGGTCCACTCAGAACTTGGTTTTTTATATTTTAGGCTTAACGTTAAGTTAGGACACTCTTCTAATAAGTTAATTACTGAAGATGAGTTGGCCTGAGCTAGGTAAAACCTAGTCTTTTTATTGTATAATTTATATAAAAAAGTTTTACTACAACGTTTCGTACCGGGAGCAGCCAGCGCCGTCGGCTGCACAGAGATTACTCGGCGGCTGTTGCGCAGACAAAAAGACGGACGGGAAATTAAAGTAAAACGACAGTGAGCTGTGGGGCCCATCGGAGGCCTCCTTGCACGCAACAATGCGTCTGTACCTAGAGCCTGCACTACTTCGCTTGGAGTACGATGACAGAAATAAGAAGGTGCAGAAGAATCAGTCTTATCACAAGTACGACACGAAGTGAAACTTTTCCGCACCTTATGCAGTCTTCCTCCAATGATTTTGCGGCCCAGAAGATAGGTACATGCAAATTCATTAACTTTGCACCAGAGTTCTCTTTGCACATACCGATATGTCTTTTGGACTATTAGCACTTTAACTATAAAACGCACTACAAAAACAAAACATTACTTATAGCTTACAGGGTGTAACGGAAAGAGTATATACATACAAACAGGGTGAATAGAGTATTTAATAACGAGTCTTTCCTCAAAATTTCAGCTCCCAACTAATAACTTTGAAACTTCACGATATTATTTAATATCGACAGTTTATTAAATGCAAAATCATAACAAACGTGTCACCGCACTATGAGGGTCATAATCCTGTCCGGCACGGTTCAAGTATACCTATCTCGGGTTCTGCGCGCCTAGTACAGACCTATCGGGCTCTGCCTAACCGACGAAGGCGCGACGGCGCGGGCGGGCTCAACTTTACAATTAGGTATGTATATGTATAAAAACGTTGCCATGTCGTTTCTTATCACCAAGAGAATCCGTGCCCTTCGTATGTATATACCCTTTCCGTTACACCCTGTATAAGCATTCAAAAAAAAAAAAAACAACCACTACTTTCACACAGCGTCATCTAGTCCCAAGCTAAGCAGAGCTTCTGTTATGGGTACTAAAAAACTGATTAAATACTTAAATATTTCTAAATACATACATATAATTGTAGATAAATTATACCCAGACACAGAACAAATAATTGTGCTCATCACACAAACATTTGTCCTGGGTGGGAATCGAACCCACGACCTCCGGCATAGCAGTCAGGGCCACTAACTACTAGACCAACAGGCCAGTCAAGAATGCTCAGAATGCTCTTTCTTAATATTTTCTACCTGCACGGTACCGTTCGTCACTTTCTTGTATGGAGTGGATATTCTACATGCCTCTACTTGGGGGCAAGGCTCTGCGTCTGCAACAAGAATGCCATTTTCTCCTCCACAATAGATATTTTTTCTCATTTGCAGCCTTCGGCGGTTTATGAGTAACGTGTAATGACTTCTTTCGCTTAGTTAGTTCCTTTCCGCTGAAATGAAAACAATAAGCAACGCAAAGACTGCGGAAATATTATGTGCAAGCTTATTTCTTCCCCAAAAAATTTTTTTGTGAAAGAATCTGTTGAATGAAGATAATGTAGTCGTATAGCTTTGTTGCGATTCGGTAGATATACCTTTTTTCTAGGTATCCCATTCCATTTTCGGATCCAAAAAGGCTACGAGTTTTTTTGTACGCAATCGGTGTGATCTTTACAATTTCCTAGAAAACAGTTGAAAGTCATTGGATGCCGCAGAAGCGTATTCAAATCTTGCAGAGCAATAAGTCGGGGCTAGATATTGGGGGATCCAATCTAGGCAATCGTCCCCGCGGCGCGAGTAAGGCTCGTGGCACACAAGCGCGCCCTGCGGAGACACTCGCCGTCTGCCACCGCTCGCAACGTGAGAATGTCGATGGGGAAACTAAATATTAGAAACCGTCTGAGAAAAAAATCTAAAAGCATTTTACACAAACATTTTTTAGTTGATGGTTACTGAGGAGTACATTTGTTATGAGTGTTTTTGAGTTATACTCAGGGAAACCCAATTTCTCTCTGTCTGCAGAAAAACTTCCTAAACACATATTACATAATATTATTGAAAAAATGCCACTTGTTACTGATCTTTTATTAAATACCTCACAGAGTAATTGTACGAATTTATCAAATCTCTCTCTTCTGTATGATATGCACTCAACATGGCGAGCTGCGAGCACTTGCAGCGACACCTCTGACCGCTGACTGACCGCGCACGGCACGCACTCGACACGCGCGTGCCCGCGCGGCGCCGGTCGCGGCCTTGTGTTGCGCAACCAACACTCAGTTTCACGCTCTACTTGCCCAAATTTATTCTCTCTTACTTCCTCTGATTGTTCCTTAAATTGAACATTTAAATACCAAATGTAGATAAACTGATTAAACTCACAAACGCCGCGGGTACGTGTATATTTTGGTGTTTAAGCTGAACGTTTAATTGTCTTAATTCCTACGGGCTTACGGCCTTAAGATAGTCGACTAAACAATTTTATTTTGTACAATGAAATCTAGCTTCCTGTTGGTACTAAAATTCTGTTTATCAGCCGTGGACGTTCATGGATTTTGTATAGTTCTTAGGTATTACGAATAGAATAGAATAGAATAGCATTTATTTGCAAATATGGGTTATACATAGGTAGGTAGTAGTAGGTTTTCATCGGAGTTCTGCCATATTTCACCATTCGGCATGCAAAAATTTTCATTATATAAAATTGTTAAAATTTAAATTCTATTGAAATATTAAATTAATTATGTTAATTAAAAATAAAAAATTAAAAGGAAGGATTTTTTAAATTACTACTAAAATATCGGTAAGCCGATATGCTTGTACGGTTCTATGGGGATGCTATACCTACATGCATACACAAGTATACAATCAATAATAGAATAGGTTTGGCAAAATTAAATGGTATCTATCAAATGTAAGGTCTGGTATGAAGCGGTAGCGTGTGGGGCCCGGCCAATGGGTGAACGATATTGGATCTCGATAGCGGCCGGAGCGGTCCGGTCGAACGGTCCGTCCGGGCACCGAAATGATGCTCTTATCAACGTTTCTATTACACACTGCTCGAGTCCCGAACAAATCCGTCTCAGACAAAAACTATTATGATAGCAAGAAATAACTTCATACCCCAAAGATCTGAATTCTGATAACGAACGGAAATAAAGTTGACGATGGAAGACTTAAATGAGACGTGTATGTATCTAACCACTTAATTATATACTTATCTACTACAATACTTAATTTGAAGTACTTTGAATCTATCTTGGTATAGTACCTATGTTGCTTTTTATTTTTTTTTATTCCAAGTACATCGTATTCACATATTATAATGTATTTTTATTGTAGGTATAGAAAATATTGTATAATCATGGAGTTTCTTGCCCATTCTTCTCCATACAGAACTACCTTTTGAAAGGGGCAACTAGAATCATTATATTTTATTTAACTTCTAAGTTTGACGTTCAAAAGTGCCTTTTAAATGGCCTAAATGGCCTTGAAGTAAATATAACGCGTATATGTTATTCTAATTAGTAATTACCCTTTTAATTTCTTCTATAACGATTTCAAGCTCATGAAGATCATCTTCTATTCCCACCCTAATCGTGCTACATTTAACATGAACCGTTTCGTCTCACTACGTCCGCGTCGTAAACTTCGCTATGGTTGTCGAAGCGATGCTCCGTGTGAGGAGCGAATGTTACGATCATACTGGTCATTAATTTGGCAATTACATCAACAAGCTGTCGTGATGTATGCTAGAGCAACCCTGACAAGGAGACAGGGTTACCAAGTCAGAAGTTTTGCTAAAAATGTTTAATAATTAACATAAACAAATAATATCTACCCAGTACCCCGGGCTTATCGTGTTTTAACAGTAGGTAGTGGCAAAGGGCACGCTTTTTGGGTGACGGTTTGATGTAATATTAAAGTTCAAAAAATGCTGATCCTCAATATTATAAATGCTTTAAAAATAAAAACATTTAATTCAGGCAATCACACACACCCATTGACCCTTTTGATTTTGATATCAATGTTATAATAATATAATACATTTATAAAAATGGAAGCATCCTAACAGAGCTCTTGCGAATGCAATAGTTAGGTTTTCCTTTCTTATTTTTTTTTGCGATAGTCGAGATATTCTGGATTTTCGAAACAATCACAGCTATTCTTAGTCCTTAAGTTCTCCGTGTAGTGTTCTAGTTGCACGTTATACAACCCTGACCCCAAGTACGTAGTGAGGGGTGGTCTGTCGTAAAAACCTAATGAAAGTTTCATAGCGAGTATAAAAATGTGTAATAAATGCGAGCCAGCAAGTTTGCAGGTGTAGCGATTAACTCGGTAAGCAGCTGTTGAGATAGTAACGCTCGTTTTACTATCATAGTTCGAACATAAAGTCACTAGTGACGCACTTGAGTTTAGAGCCCGACTAACACAATTTCTGGGGATGTGTTAAGTCTTCTGCACACAGGCTCGTGAAAATTGACACTTCGGCGATAGTGCTCTTATTACGGTGATGAAAACAAAATAAAAAGAAAGATTTTTGTGAAGAGTGGTATTGTGCGTAGGTACGAAAGAAGTATGTGGGTACACAAATAGGGGATTTCTTTATGACAGTCTGCCGAAATTCACAACAAAAATAACTGAAATAGACCTAACATAAGTGGATAGGTAACCTAATTAACATATTTTTTTTTATTTTTTAACGTAATTTTACTATTTTAATGTTTCATTTTTATTTTATGAGTTAAATTGAACCACGTAAACCAATATTATTATTTTTAACCGACTTCAAAAAAGGAGGAGGTTCTCAATTCGACGGTATGTTTTTTTTTTTTTTTTTTTTTTTTTGTGTGTTTGTTACGCGATTTCTTCCCCATTTGTGGACCGATTTTCAAAATTCTTTTTTTATTTGAAAGAGTATACTCCCGAGGTGGTCCCATTTTAATTTGGTGAAGATCTAGTGCTGATCTTCGGAGATATACAATGGAACTCTTCAAAAATAGACGGCAAATCTGTCGTGATTGCGGGAATCGCTTGGATATTTATTGTTTATACAACATCATGACGTATCATGGCAAATGTTTGTATGGGAACAACTAAAAATGGAAAAATAAAAATCTTTTTTGCAAAAAATAAAACCGACTTAAAAAACACTAACCAGTGTAAAATAACTCTAAATTCGGAAGTCGGTGGCCCATCATGAATAAGACAAAACCACCAAAGCCACAGACTTCCTAATTTAGAGTTATTTTACACTGGTTAGTGTTTTTTAAGTCGGTTTTATTTTTTGCAAAAAAGATTTTTAGCTAATAATGAATATGATAATTTTAATAGCATTACGTAATTTGTATATCTTTAAATCATTTCTTCTAAATATATAAAGACTTCAATGTGTGTATTATTTTATCAATGATGCAAAACTATGTAATAATAATTAACGTAATAATATCATGTTTAATCAGTTTGTTATGTACCTAATAATTTTAGAATTTTCAATCTTTTAATTAATAAGAATGTTGGGCATACCTATAAGTGATGTATTTACACAGCATTGAAAACTTGTAATTACCATCAGCCGGTCGATTCAGTAAAAGTCACGCCGTGAAAACTTGAGTGAAGTGAACTGTCAATGCCTAACATTAGTATGGAATGACAGCTCAATTCACCCTCACTACGCCTACATTATCACGCGGGCATTTGAAAAGGATCGCACTGCAGTTGGTGTTATTGTGAATATGTCGTTGGTGTGCCTTATAAATATATAATATTATAAATATATAATTATAAATAAATAATTATGAATAAATAAATATACGAGCATCATATACTTTTGATACATGAACTGGGTTTTCTGTATGTATACTCAGTAAGTACTCAGTACTTTATTAAAAACACTAGGAAGTGGCGAAGGGTGGGCCGTTTTTGGGGGACTGTCTTTATGTATTTTTTGACGTTCAAAAAGTGCTGATTCTCAGCCTAGTTTGAATAAAGACTTTTGATTTTGATTTTGATTTTGATTGCATTCCATGACCATCATCTAGCCCCTTTTTTTCCCAATTATGTTGGGAACGGCTTTCCGTTTAACCGGATGCAGCTGAATATCATTGTTTTACATGAAGCGACTGCCTGTCGGACCTCATCAACCCAGTTACTGGGTAACACGATACCCCTTGGTTAAACTGGTTGTCAGGTTTTAAAGCTTCTGACTATCTGTAACGACTGTCATAGATCTAGTAATGACAACCGGGACCAACGGATTTACGTGCTTACCGAGGTATGGAAGAGTCCTGATATGTAATGAGTGGTCACCCACCCATCACGGACCAACCTCGTCAAGCTTAACCTTCGATCAACCCGTGAGGCTTGTTATTATTTAGCCACAAGCTCCTCATTGCGTTCCGTAACGTGTACAGCTGGTGTGGTAAATCACTATTCGGCTAGACACGTGTATGTTGGACAGCTCCTCCAAGTTTACGCGATGATGAATATTGCAGCGGTCGCAGCAGACGGGCGGCGCGCGGCGGCCTAATACCAGATAGTATCCTTTCACAGTGATTGGTGCGCCAGACGCTAGACTGGACAGGGACGGACTGAGGTGTGTTTAGAAAAGTTATCTTGACAACTACCGTAATTCCAGACACAATAAAATTATCTATGGATCGCAGAAGCCGGTTTCCGCTCGGGACATGATACATTAAATTTCTTAATCAAGTCGTCGTTAAACGTTTCCTTATTAAAACGTACAGATGGCGACGACTCAATCTATACATTTCCAGTTTTCGCTGACATAGCATTGTACGGAATTTCTATACTTTGCGGAATCTGCTTATACTGAAAATGTATAGCTTGATGTGTAGCCGTGTGTACAAACTCTTGGTCAACTAATAATAAAAGTCGAGTTTTAAGTTTAGTAATATCTTCTTATAAATCAGTACCTACAAGATCACAACCTGTGTTTTAAAGGGATCTTGTTCGTCATTAATTTACTTCGAGGAAAATTATACTGAAAGCCCTAAACAGGTTAAGAACCAATTAAGAAGTCCGCGCAATTAAGATTCCTGTATGAAATCAATTACCAAAAGCCTCACTATTTTTTGCTGCTGCTATGCTCCAAATCGTTCCTTACCAATACGGCCCTGTGCCCCGTACCCCGGTGGGGACAGTTCATACAATAAGTTCGCTCCACCAGACGGGGCTATTGAATGCGATAGACGATGAGCTATCGAGCTATAGATATAGACTCTGATATAGCCGGTGTAGCCTCTGCCAACGACAGATACTACGCTACTGATGACGTGAGCCTGATTTTAATAGAGGATAGTAGCAAAGTGATTCCTAGATAAATAAACTAGCTGCTAACTAAATTTCGTTCCGCCTTAGAATCAATTAATTAGTTTTATTTTTAATATAGGTACACACAAAATTTCATAACAATCGGTCAAGTCGTTTCGGAAGTATATTTTGTTAGTAACACTGCGACACAAGATTTTTTCATTTAAAAATACAGGAGTCAAGTTTGATGTAAGGCTATTGCTCTAATTGATCTAAATAATAAAACCACCAAAATAATGAGTGCACTTTGTATCCTTGATAATAATTGAAGAATCCGGGTTGTTCCTATAATAAACAACCTCTACTGACATCAGTTAAATAATAGTTCATGGAATTAGTAACAACTCTCACAAAGTTGCGCAGTTATCGGCGGCGGTTGCAATTAGGAAGTCCTCATGATGAGGTGCGCGTGATGTATGACCGCAAGCGCCGGGATCGAACCCGGGAACCGCCGTTAATGAGCACGTCACATGTTTCATTTAGTTACTCTTAATTGACATGTCTAGTTTGTAGCTCACAGTGCTTTACAGTAGTAACTATTCTTTTTTGTTAGCAAATCAGTTACCTACTACTACTACTACTACTACTACGTTGTTTCAATATGCCATCGTTTCTATAACATGTCGTAGAGGATCGTTATCTATGTATTTACATATTATATCTTATACATACATATGAAAACGAAATCCTATTTTCCATGACCAATTTCGCTAATTCTTTCTTTGTTTTGTTTGTTATAGTCAGAAGAAGGAACTTATGAAAGAAAAAGTTAAGAAAGTTGAGCGGAACCTTAGAAAATTTAAGAAAACATGACATGACTGTTGACAAATGTCTTCCCGGTATATTTTTACACAACATAAATTGATTCTAAAACGAAAAGAAGTTTGCCGGCAGCTAGTTTTCGAGTAAAACAAAAATTGTCCAAGTGCAAGTAGAACTTCGCATAAAGAGGTCCGTAACATCGTGCATTAGAAAAATGGGAATGATCACATTCTTGTTTGCGCTTTAGTTCAAATTCAATTTTTCAACTGTCTACCTATTACTGTCTATGAGACACAGTCCACTAATATTATGTTGATCATTATTTACATACGTTAGCTAATTTATACTACTCCTATGATACATTTCATTGATATCTGCTACCCTCGTTAAACTAAACGCCATTGAGAGTAGCACACGTGTAATAGAATTAGGAGAAACGTGCTGGATCTCGAGCGGCCACAGACCCTTTAGGCAGGTAGATTATAATTAGTCCGAGACGGTGCCCGCTGCCGCGCCACACTAGTACAGTCAGTGGCAATCATTTTGGAACAAACTTGCAGAATGTTCCGAGTTATTCTGAACAATTAAAAACATTAAACCTTGTTGGTATCTAAATATTTTCGAGCCGTTTGGGGTTGAAACTCTAGGTCCGAGTGCTCGTCTTCTTTTCAAAGACATCTCAAAATTAACGTTTAGTTGACGCTTTCCGAGACCGAAGGGCTGCATTCTGGCAATGCCGCCAGGCTTATGGGCACTTTACCAGCTGTCAGCGATGTGGACGAATTCATCGACGCTTTGTATTGAATTGTTATAAGGTTTAGTTAACTTTTTATAGGGTTCAGTAAATGTGTAATATAAAGATAAGGTGTAAATATGTAGTTTGTTTTGTTAGTAAATCTCAACTACGGTGGCTTTTACCTCGTCGAATATTGTCTTCGTACAATTACTCTGTAAGATCATCAAACAACGATTAACTGCGTATTTAATCATCTTAATGACACAAAGAGTGTTTTAGAGTCGCAATACATGTCAGCAACTGTCATTTTGTCAAGCAGTTAAATAGGTTCTATTTTTTGGGCCCTATATTTTTGCCGTTGACTGTACAAAGTGATTACGTGTGACGTGCGAGGCGTATTCATACAATATGTAGATTGTAGGTACATTTAAATAGAGAGATTAGTTAACGATGTTAGGTAGCGATTATTACGTTTATGTGGGTCTTTATTGATAAGGGATTAATAGGGCTGATATTGAATAAGGATTAGGTACTGGATGGGTTCGGTTAGGATAGTGATAGAAAGCCACACTGGCGAAGTAATGTATTTATTGAACTAGTATTTTGGGGCATTGGGTTTGATGTATGCCTACCTAGATAATAACTATGGGGTTTATCTGTGTCTCGTTTTGCTAGATTTTAATCCAATCCAGAAATATACAGGGTGTGAGGCATTGTTGCAACAGACACCAATTTTTACATGTTTTTCCGATATAATTTCCATAAAAAAAATACATAATTTCTATCTAACCGGTCGGAAGAATCGGTCAAGCCATTTCGGAGGAGTTTTGTTGCAAACACTGTTTTACGACACCACAATTATATATATTATATATACATACGTTTAATAAGATGACAAAAAATAGATCCAAACCAATAATAACTACTACTACTTTTTATTTAGCGAGTCTCTAATGTGATCTTATTCAAACACTAGCTTTTGCCCGCGGCTTCGCCCGCGTGGATGTCGAACTTCCGTCCCCTATGTTTTCCCTTTAAGGGTTGAATTTTCAAAAATCGTTTCTATGGAAGACTTACTCTTCACTAAGAACACCTCTTCAAGTTTCATGTCTCTAATACCATCGCTTGGGGCTGTGCGTTGATATATAAACGTAATAATTTTAGGATAATACTTCCGGATAGACTACTTTCAAAGTTGATCCTTCCAATATGTACCTATGCATAAAGATTTTTGGAACTACTGACCCGGGAAAGAGCGCTGTACAACTGACCATGTGTAAAACAACTGATACTAAGATCAACCTGCCCAGGCGTATTGATTACCTACAACCGTACCAAGTATGGTTAAAATCCCTATAATAGTTTTTGAACTATGCGTGCACATACAGACAGAAAGACAAAACATTCACTAATTGCATTTTTGGCATCAGTATCACCAATCATCCTCCAATATTAATTTTGAATATCAATGTGCATAATTATCTTCGTAGTGTGTGATAGTCCATTGAATTGTATGGCGAGCGATATTGTATCTTAAGATTAAATATTATAGTATCTTAGCCGTGTGCAGCGCCCTTCGGTGAACTCCACTGCGGGTGACGTAACCTACGACAAACTTATTATTTGCGGTTGGTACAGTAGTCGGGTCTAGGGATCGAACCGCAAAATTAAGTTTGTTTTATATTGTATATACTTTTCCAGGATAAAAAGTACCCAGTGTGATGCCCAGGATATCAAAGAATAAGTATACCAAGTTTCATCGTAATCGAACCGGTAGTTTTTGCGTGATACCTGAACATACAGACAGACAGACAGACAGACAGACAAAAATTTTTTTAATCATATTTTTGGGTTCGGTGTCAGTCTAGTAACACCCCCTGCTATTTATTTTTTTGATATTTTCAATGTACAGAAATTTTACTTCTACAGATTTATTATAAGTATATATAGATATAGATATAGATTTTGTGTTCAATAGCATTAAAATGACAACATGTATATATAACCTAACCTAACTTACCATACCTATCCTATAGCCAACCTAACTACCTAACCTAACCACCTTACTGAAATGCATAATTTTTAAAAATAAATAATTCATAATTTTAAACTGAACTACTGCGCTGCGTGCCTCTATGTTACATACAATTTATTCAGTTATCCCGGTCTACTTTAAAGTACAAACAGATTTAACAACTATCTGTTTGCAAAGAATGACTGAAGTTCGTCTCTTTCGTCATTATTAATACGTAAATTGATTTCTGAAATATATATTTTTTTATGCTCCATAAGAGTTCTTTTTTTCTTTTTCATTCTTTCTGAGTTTAGTAACAAAATAAATTTCAGCACGTACGCATAAATTGACAACCAAAAATAATTATGCTGATCCGTTGTCATGATTTTTTTAAAATCTAAATAGGTACGCAATAATACAAATATTTTACATATACGTTTTCGATTTAAAATCTTTATTTAAATACGTTCTTTAATTTGAGAGGAACGACGAACATCATATGTTTGACAGCTAAGAATAGTTTCTAAGGGAAAGAGAAATCGTTGTTTTTACTATATTCCGAGCATGCTTTTATATTTACTCGCCTTTAAAACCTTCCCTGGACTTCCACAAACATTTCAAAACCAAAATCGGCTAAATCGGCAGATCCGTTCTTAAGTTTTAGCCAGACTAACACACAGCAAGTGATTTTTATTTATATAGATTTTATGGTTGACATTTTATTCTACAAAATATGTAATAATATCTGCTCGTGATTATAATACGATTAAGTATCTACAAATCCTATCCTATATTACTACCCAGTACCTGGTTACTGTTTCCTAAGCTCGGTCCACTTGACTGTGATTTCAATATTCATGTGTGTGTCTACTGCACCTACCGACATAGTGTGTATGTATTAACATTGTATGCGGAGCGGGGGGTTGGAGGCAGCACGGATTGGATCGAGACAAATTGAGGCAAGATGGCCTTCCAGACTGAAATGGATATAGATTGCGAGTAGAGGTCACCCTGCCCAACTAGCGCGCTTTACTAAGTTTTATAAAATATACTCACCGTGTATGGGTTCACTGATAACCTATGTGTTTCTTTCATAAAAATATAGTTATTAGCATACAATTCTTTACGGCCTTGATACTGGCAGACTCGGACATTTGTTTTTTTTTTTTAATTGTTAAATTCATGTGGTTTCAGGCTAGAGTTACTCAAAATCAAAAGATAAAAAGTCGTTTATTCAAGTTAGGCTGAAGATCAGCACTTTTCTAACGACAAAATTACATAAGATAGTTCCCCAAAAAGCCTGCCCCACGCCACTTCCTAGTGTTTCTGCTGGGAAGCAGAAGTTGCAGAGCAAACTCCCCAGCAACACGTCTGTCTGATAAGTTAGAATAACTTGAATTTATACAGTACAATGAGTTGTTATTATTATAAATCAAATGAATGAATGTCGTGATTGCCCAGAGATTAAGACGCCTACCTCTCATGCACGAGGTTGTGGTTCAAATCCGGGCAAGTACCAATGTGACTTTTTCAATTCATATGTACTTTCTAAGTTTATCTTAGACATCATTGACATCGGTGAAGGAAAAACATCGTGAAAAAACCTGGACTTATAGTTAATATAAGTTTAAAATCGCCAATCCGCCTTGAGCAAGCGTGGTGATCAATGCTCGAGCCTTCTCTGTATGAGAAGAGGCCTTTGCCTTGCAGTGGGACAGTAACTGGCTGGTATTATTATTATTATTATTATAAATCAATCGTTACACGTAAGTTAACGCAGTTCAATATACAGAATACATTAACAGTAACTAAACTCAAGCAAAAGTAAACTAATTAAAAACTTCAATGCTTACCATCAGGTGGGATAGAAAAGAAAGAAAGAAAGAAAGAAAGAAAGAAAAATATTTATTTGACATCAGTCATCAAAACACACATACACACAATAATTTATAAAACACTAAAAAATATACAAAGTAGGTACATATCATGTGCTGTGTGCCTCACGGCTGCGCCAAAAAGGTCCATTTCAGCATTCATGCCAGACAGGTGATGCTGTCTGACGCTGGTCTTCCAATGAACCTTGAGGGGTACCCAGTAACGGAAGGAAATAAATAAATATAAATAAAACGAGTAAGTAAATAGGACTAAGTAATAGAAGTGAGTAAGGACTAATTTATTTATTCAAAAAAATCCTCACTTTGTAAACTTGGACTTAACTCATGGACGTTTACGTTTTGGAACAGAGGACAAATCAGCAAAACAATCGGTGCGTTATCTAAATGGAAGATTACGATTAATTCACGAGTTGCTCCCGCGGCTATCGGCCAGGCCTGTAGATAAGACGACACAGTTTTTGATGGCACCCAAACTGAACGGGAAATCTTGAAGTTAAAAGCTTACGGTTACAGGGATTGATGACCGTCTAGAGATAGTCATTATTGGTACTGAAGGTATTACTTGCTACTGGTTAATGCCAGTGTACCAATGTCTATGACAAGAAACGTTTTTGCTTTGTTTCAGCTTTTTCGATATTAAAACAAAACTACTAAACCGATGTCGACGACATTTGAATGGGATCACATAGGACATATCCTCTACCCTCAAACGGAAAACTATTTTTTCAAATCGGTCCATAAATGACGGAGTTAAGAAGAAAAACACAATAAGAAATTAAAACCGAATTGAGAACCTCCTCCATTTTTGTAAGTCGGTTAAAATTATTTGTAAAGAGACAGGAAAAACGTAGGTAGTGCTTGCAAGATTCGACCATGCAAGGAACCGACCAACCGCTACTGCACCCTCATTTTGAATACAAAGTAGACTGATAAGTCTTACCTGTTTAGATAAATGACGGAGTTAAGACGAAAGACACAAATAAAAAATTAAAACCGAATTGGTAACCTCCTCCATTTTTGTAAGTCGGTTAAAATTATTTGTAAAGAGACAGGAAAAACGTAGGTAGTGCTTGCAAGATTCAACCATGCAAGGAACCGACCAACCGTTACTGCACCCTCATTTTGAATACAAAGTAGACTGATATGTCTTACCTGTTTAATATGTCCGCTTCATATGTTCGGCTTTGAAAAGCCACGCTATCTATCTTACATCTTCAAGGGACATGTTTTATAAGAACTTTTACAATGATAGATTTGTTCAGACAGTTTGCGTCAGGGATAGATTCGTAATAAAACTGTCTGTCCCCGCTTCCCGAGGTGCTGTAAGCGTTTTATTTCCACCGCTCATCCTCGTAAACTCAAATAAAACAATGTTTTATGTACGGCGACATTCATAACATAAAGATTGGGCTGCCTCTCAAATCTAATAGATCCTCCATAAAACTGTTTGTAACAAATACACAGGTGTTTATTTGGATTGTTGTTGGTAATCAATTTACAGGCTTGGTTTAATAATAAAATCATTCTTAGATACTCGTATATATCAAAATTATATACCTATGTCATTGTCTTCTTTATACAAATTGAAACCAAATATATCAGGCTGGGAATATAGGTATTCATAAATTACCTTTGTTGAAGTTAAATTAAAGTATTTGAAGAAGTATTAGATTTACCTATATTAAATTGTACAAACAAACATACAGTCCACATCGTTGATTATTATTAGAGTTAAAGCTAGCATGACCGCCGTCCACATTAGATATATTAAAGACGTAATTTTGTATTGCAAATTAGTTGCGAATAAACACCATCAAAGACAGACGCTTGTTTCCTTAAACCATCACTCGCCTATCTAAATTGAACCTTAACCTACTGAACATAATGGTCATAATCGAGCCGGATCATTAGTGCATTGAATAAAAATATCGCATTCCATCAGAGATAAGGAACCGGCGCGGCGAGGGAACGTTAAGCGTAAACAAAGTAATTAGTGAATTGGACAAAAAACAGTTGGCTAATACATCGAAGTGTGCATCGTATTGATCATAATAGTGAATAATAAACTTGTTAAACATTGAAATATGTCCACTACGGCCGAACAAATACTGTGTATATTAGAAGATACTGCAGAACTTTTGAAGAAAACACAAATAAACTTACGAAAATGTCCTAAACAACGTTTGACCAAGGGATATATTCAATCTAGAATTCAGTGCATTGAAGAATACTGGAAAACGTTTAATAGTGCACACCAAGACTTGACAAAGATGACGCCCAGAGATAAACGTGGTGTGGTATCGTATTTTGTTAAAGAAGAGTTTTATAATTCCGAAGAACTGTATTTGTGTTTGTTAGGTGAATTACGTGATATGTTGGACCAACTAACAGTGAAATCATCGCAATCCGTAACCATCGATAGTGCGCAAATAGATAACCAACAAACACAAGTCAAACTACCGAGTATAACTATACCTACGTTTTCTGGAGTTTATGAAGACTGGCCTGCGTTCAAAGATTTATATATTTCGTTAGTACATGATAGCAAGTCACTAAGCAATGTTCAAAAGATGCATTATTTGAAAACCAGCATTACCGGTGAAGCAGCAACCTTACTTAAACATATACAAGTGACAGAAGGCAACTATTTACAAGCATGGGAAACATTAAAAAATCGTTATGGTAACAGAAGATTGATTGTTAACTCGCTGTTTAAGAGATTAGTTTACCAGAAAAAGGCGAATACTCAATCTGCCAGTCAACTTAAGTCAATTTTGGATACTACTTCTGAAATCTTAAACAGCCTTGTAAATTCTAATGTTAACACTGATACCTGGGGTCCTTTAATAGTATTTCTGGTGGTACAAAAATTGGATTCGGAGTCTCACAAGGGCTGGGAAGAGTATGCTTATAAGGGTGATGTAGATGAGTTGCCTACCTGGCAAGAATTGAAGACATTCCTAGAAACCAAGTTTCGTACTTTGGAATTAATTACACCCTCTTCAACATCTGTTACCCGGGAAAAACCTACTAAGGAACGTACACTACATGTTTCAACAAATGAACACACTTGTATATTGTGTAAAGAGAACCATACGCTGCCTCACTGCAAATTGTTTGCGAAGATGCAACCTTCTGAACGATTTGATTGTGTAAAGAACAACAAGCTCTGTTTTAACTGCCTATCATCAGGACATGCAGTTTTCAAATGTCGTGTTCCTGTGTCCTGTCGCATGTGCAAACGACGTCATCATACTCTTATACATCTAACCAAGAAAACAGATACCTCGGCACCAACAGAAATTGTGCAAGCGACACCGATGGTATCAACCCAAGCAGATGTAGAAGAAAAGGTGCAAGTTAATACAATGATCGCGTCGTACTACAACACCAAAAAGGATATAGGTTTGTTAGCAACCGCAATGGTGTTGGTGAAGAGTGAACAAGGACACACCATAGTACTCAAGGCACTTATAGATCCAGGATCACAAGCCTGTTTTATAAGTGAAAAGGCAGCGCAACTATTAAAATTAAAAAGGCAGGTAACAAATAATACAGTTACTGGCATGGAATCAATGAAGGTCATTGTCAAGCATGAAGTCAAAGTAGAAATTTTATCACGATGGGAATCAAACAAGCTACCTATACAAGCCTACGTGATGTCCAAGCACTTGACAATACAATTACCTGCAAATACATGGTCATCAAACAAATGGCCACACTTGACAGATCTAGACTTAGCAGATCCAAAGTATGGAGTATCAGGAAACATTGACCTGCTGCTAGACGTCAAGGTGTATGCGAAGATATTACAACAAGGTTTAATTAAAGGTCCACCGGGGTCACCTATAGCTCAAAGAACCAACCTCGGCTGGATAGTATTTGGTGAAATAAACATAAAAACGAACACAAAAGAAAACTGTTTAATGGCGATAAATGAACAAGTTGATGTAAATGAACTATTGAAGAGTATGTGGGAATTGGAAACCGATACAAAGAGGAAATTTACTAAGGAAGAACAATTATGCGAAGAGATTTATGAAAAAACACATACTAGAAACAACGAGGGACGATACGTGGTAAAACTACCTTTTAAAACTGACAACCTAAAATCACCCGACGGAAACACAAGAGATATAGCATTAAACAGATTTCTACAACTAGAGAGAAGACTGAACAAAAATGCTAAACTAAAAGAAGAGTATAAAAAGGTTATCGAAGAATATATACACCTAAAACACATGGAACAAGTACCACAACATGAAGTAAACATAAAAAAATGTGTTTATTTACCCCACCACGCTGTTATCAGAAATGATAAAGAAACCACAAAGACACGTGTCGTGTTCGATGCATCCTGTAAAGGTTATAATGGAATTTCCCTCAATGACGAATTACTATCAGGTCCTGTTCTACAAGACGATTTGCGAAGTCTGATAATAAGATGGAGAACACACGCGGTATGTTTTGCTTCAGACATACAAAAAATGTATAGAATGATATTGGTAGCCAAGGAAGATACCGATTTTCAGAGAATACTGTGGCGAAGCGACTCATCTCAAAACATACAAGATTTTAGAATGTTGACTGTTACGTTCGGTACAGCTTCAGCACCGTATTTAGCGGTAAAAACTCTAATGCAACTTGCCAATGATGAAGGTGCCAACTATCCTGAAGCTGCAAGGGTGCTACAAGAAGATCTATATATCGATGACGTTATGTCAGGATGTGATAATTTAGAACAAGCCATCAAATTAAGCAAAGACTTACAAGAATTATTACAGCGAGGCGGCTTTCAGCTTAAAAAGTGGTCATCAAATAACTTGCGCTTTTTAAAATCTATTGACCCTGATGATAGATCAATAAATGCGCATTTAGATTTAAATATCGATGGTACCATAAAAACTTTAGGCGTGCAGTGGAACTTGGGCAGCGACCAATTTGAATATCAACTAAACCTAGAACCTTTTCCAGTGATTGTTACGAAGCGAAGTATACTGTCAGATATTCAGAAACTCTTTGACCCTCTCGGCTGGATAGCACCATGCATCGTACAAGCAAAAATATTGATTCAGAAGCTCTGGCAAATCAAAATAGATTGGGATCAAGAAATCACTTCATCAGTGAAAGAAGAGTGGAAAAGGATACGTGAGGATATCTCGAACGTTAATGGGATACATATAGATCGATGGCTGGGTACATACAACTCGAATATAAATAATATACAATTACACGGTTTTAGTGATGCGTCAATGAAAGCATACGCAGCAGTTGTATACTGTCGTGTACAATACCCTGATGGTCAAGTCAAAACTTCGTTGATTGCATCAAGAACACGTGTTGCCCCGTTGAAGATAGTGTCATTGCCAAGACTAGAGTTATGTGGAGCTGTTCTTTTATCAAGATTGGCGAAACAAATTGCGACAGCAATGAAAATCCCATCGACTAATATTTACGCGTGGACTGACTCATCAATAGTCATTGCTTGGCTACAAAAGGAACCTAGTAGATGGAAAACTTTTGTGGCCAACAGAACAGTTGAAATAACTGGGAACGTCTCAAGAGAACAGTGGTATCACGTACAATCGAAAGAGAACCCCGCTGATATTGCGTCCAGAGGTGCATTAGTATCTGAGCTAAAGCAATGTGTACTGTGGTGGAAGGGGCCAGAATGGCTTTCAAAGGAAGATATAAGTTATACAAAACCAAACATTATACATACAGAACTAGAACAAAAAATAAATACACAAACGTTTACAATTAATGAAAATCAAGCAGATACAAGAATAACAGAACAGTTTAAAAATTATGAGTCATTAAAAGAATTAATAAGAAGCATTGCGTTTTGTAGAAGATTTTTAAAATATAAAACACAAACAGAAGACAAAGATACTGCCTTCACAACAGAGGAATTAGATAGTGCATTAAAAATATGTATACAAAGGGTGCAAGGCGAAGAATATGCAGAAGAAATAAATTCACTACAAAAGGGTAAACAAATTAAAAAAACTAGCACATTGAAGACCTTAGACCCATACTTAGATGAATTTAAGATTCTGAGGGTAGGCGGACGCCTTAGAAATGCGGACCTAACAGACCAAAGTAAACATCCAATCTTGTTGGGTCACAGAAACAACCTTACCCCTTTAATCATTGCCGATGCACACTCAAGAACCTTACACGGAGGAATGCAACTAATGTTGAGCTTTTTGAGAACAAAGTATTGGATAACGCGAGCTAAAGGACAAGTAAAGCAATATGTACAACGATGCTTAGTATGTGCTAAACATAATGCTACTGCCAGAACGCAAGTAATGGGCGACTTACCCAAGGTTCGTGTGACACCGGCTCGACCGTTTTTGCATTCCGGCGTAGACTTTGCAGGCCCCTTACAAGTTCTATGGAGTAGGGGAAGAGGAGCGAAGACACACAAGGCCTATGTATCAATATTTATATGCATGGCTACCAAAGCCATTCATTTAGAGCTTGTTGGAGATTTAACGTCAGAGGCATTTATCGGTGCATTTAAAAGATTTTGTGCACGAAGAGGCAAGTGTGCACATTTATGGAGTGACCAGGGGAGAAATTTTATTGGTGCCAATAAGGAGCTTGTAGCCATGTGGAAAGAAGCATGCTTGGAATTTTCAGGAGGAATAGCAGACTCACTTGCTTCAGATGGCACACAGTGGCACTTTATTCCGCCCTACAGTCCTAACTTCGGTGGTCTTTGGGAGGCAGGTGTAAAATCCACAAAATATCACTTAAAACGGATACTCACCAACAATTTAACATTCGAGGAGATGTCGACAATTTTGTGTGAAATTGAGGCTTGCTTAAATTCAAGACCGTTATGCCCCCGAGACGATTTAGATAATGAAAATATCGAGCCGTTGACTCCGGGACATTTTTTAATTGGAGAAGCGCCGATTGCCATTCCTTGTCCTAATATACAACACTTAAAAGTACATACTTTATCGCGCTGGCAACATGTTCAGAAGTTGTTACATGATTTTTGGTCTAGATGGCAACAAGAATATTTATCTAGACTGCAACAACGTCCAAAATGGCTCAAACGAGAAAAGGAGTTTGAAGTGGGTGATATAGTTTTAATCAAGCAGGACAACCTTCCTCCAGGGAAGTGGTTACTAGGAAGAATAGTATGCAAACATCCAGGACCAGATGGCTGCACGAGAGTTTATAGCATCAAGAGTGGAGACAGCATTACTAAGAGAACTGTGACCAAACTATGTCCATTGCCCATAGAAAATGACGTGGGAAAAGAGAGGGCAAGCTAAGAAGATGTAATGATGATTATTGTTCGAACTTATACTAATGTAAATTGTGCACTTAGGTAACTACGGTTGATTTTAAAGGACTCATATAGTCCTTTGGTGGGCGGCTTATGTTGAAGTTAAATTAAAGTATTTGAAGAAGTATTAGATTTACCTATATTAAATTGTACAAACAAACATACAGTCCACATCGTTGATTATTATTAGAGTTAAAGCTAGCATGACCGCCGTCCACATTAGATATATTAAAGACGTAATTTTGTATTGCAAATTAGTTGCGAATAAACACCATCAAAGACAGACGCTTGTTTCCTTAAACCATCACTCGCCTATCTAAATTGAACCTTAACCTACTGAACAACCTTCTCATATTGGGATTTCAATGTAAACATAACATTCAATTTTAAATGGATGTGAAATTATTCCCTAAGTGCGCCGCCATGTGTGTTTATAATAGGTATAAGTATTTTACGATTATGACCGTGAAAATTGAAAGTATTTTTGTCATTTGCACTACACAAGGTGTGACTTGGTAACCCATTTAAAAATATTTTCGGTCCACAACAGTGGTATTATTTACGACGCTCCTGACTCTGTCGGTAATACTCCCAAAGTAAGAGAATAAAACACTGGAGTTGGTCCACAGAAAGTTTTCCAATAAAATGTCGCAAGTAGCCGACTTACTTGTCAGCCAGCGAACTGGACGGACCGGCCAAGGTAAGCTGACCTGCGCCCGTAGCGCAACTCTTTACAACTCATTCAACACTCGCTTTATTCTATGGTTTATTATGGGTCTTGGTAAAGCGGTTGCTCCATTATGACACTATTAAAATTTTACGTTTATTGATTTTACAAGGTTTTCCCGAGTTTAGATATAACTTATGCCCATTTGATTTTTAGTTAGATAATGGCTCTCTGACTCAAGTCGTTGTTAAAACTGCATTGTAAAAGTTGTCGAAGCATAAGATAAAAGAAAATTTTATTTGTGAAACTCTAGATACTGTTAAGTCTGTGGCATATCTTTTCTAACTTTTATTATCTGACCATTCGTATTTCTAATTTTATAAATAAGGCCCAGATACGTATCGTAATATATCGTACGTCACAATATTTATTAAGTAACCATCCCTTAATCCCTAATCTAGATCTGTCCGCACGCGTCTCGTCGCGTCCCGTCGCGGTCGCTCAGCATTAGGTCAATCTATCAATCCGCGCACGTGCCGCGACTCTGTCTCGTGGACACGAACTAATCAAACGGAACCACATCTGTGCTCGAGATAAACCCACTCCAAACGTTCAAGGGTAATGTACAAATATCATTTTCTAAGAAATTCAAGGGTAAGAATAGTAAAGGAGGAAACACACTTGCTACCGGACACCCGACGTGACATTTAATTGATTGATTAAACGCTTTTCACTAGTCAAATATATTTTACAATACTTACTTCTTGACTTACTTGTGTATGTTAATTGTCTATAATAATAATTATAAGTATTTGCATGCCTGTGTGACGGCAAAATGAGGAGAACCTAATTATACTAAAACATCTATGTACCTATTACCCATGTTTGCACAGTAATAAATGATTTGATTTGATTAAAGTTCCTGGAAACTACGTTGATTATTAGTAAAAAGGTTAGTGATTCCTTTATTCTAATGGATTCAATTGATAAAAACCATATAATCGCTTACAGATTTTGCAGTTTGTTTTAGGTAAGTTTTAAGACATACCAACAAGTATGTCTATAGCAAAAGACGAGGACACAAAAAAACACCAGTCTAAAGAAAAAATATGATTAATTATTATTTTTATTTTGTTTATTCATTATTTTTTAATATTATTATTATTTTTTTGTCTTTAGTTTTTATGGTGTACAATAAAGAATATTCTATTTTATTCTATTCTATGCTGCGTCAACTAAGTTAAATCTGTTCCCACCTTTGTATCGCTTCTGAAATCGTTGAAATCTTTCCATCTCAAGATTATCGTTTCCCCGACATGTTTTGTCGCTTGAGTCCACAGAACATGTAAGGTCAGTCATTTGCTCTGAAGAGCGGACATATCGTTACTGTATGTACATCACATACATACGTATACATTATGTAGTTGTGCGCTGGATTGAGTTCGTTTTATACAGGACACGTGTAACGAATAATACTGAAACATTTACTGTAAAAACGACGACGTCTGCGGTATTTCTTTGAGACATTTCAGTGTTGGTTCGGATATAGCGTAACTAATATTGAGTGACAATGTATTTCATGAGCTCACAAGGGTTATTCCTTATCAATACTGTCCTTCTTTCGAGTCACGTTTTACTCCACCTTAACTTATTTGCGTCGTCTTGTAATCATACTGAAATCGTAATCGTAAACTACTACTTTTAAAACATTAATGTATATCACACTGATTCCCATCTTCAACGATGATAAACGTTCGTTTACCATCTGCTCGCGTAATAGAAAACTTGCCTGTTAGCGTTTTGTTGCTTACTCGGTATCATCACATTGCCATCAAGTCGTTATGTGGCATCCCGCCCCGACCCGTCCCGCCGCCGCCCGACGTTGACGCGACGCGACGTTGACAACAATATCGCACTGATGGCGAAACAACGCCACAATCACTCGCGGCTTTCACCCTGTCACGTTCGAGCTTTCTGGTTAAAATGTAGATGTTCCAGAAGGCCCAATACTCGTTACCGATTATAAGTCAGTGACGGTCTGCAGTTAATAACACTAATGTAGCTCCAAGTACGCCACAATTTTTTTATTAGTTCAAAAAAAAATTGGGCTGTATCTGTACCTGTTACTGATCATATTTAGGTACGTAATCAAAAGTAAAAAAAACGAAATTCAATTTTTAAATATTATATAGTTAAACTTAAATAACGAAAACAGCTGTTGAAGGCGGGGCATGCTTGACCGAGTTCACGCGAACGTGAGCGAGAGATGAGGATTAATGAATACTACTATGTAATTAAACGCCTATACAATATTTCTATAAATTGGGTGACTTTTTGGGATATAAACAAACGCTTATAACTTTGCTGTTTAAGAATATTATTTATTGATACTTTACAAATATTTACAAATATAATGAGAAGACCGTCTAGAATAAGCCCCTTAAGTATTTGTACTAAATAAAAATTAGTGGTGTATAATGTAAACGGTCGCATTTATCAAAGCATGTACAATGGTCACTGTCCAGTCTTTTGTTATTATTTCTATAGTTATACTTTGAACATCAAAACTCACTTATTCAAATTAGTCTGACACTTTTTGACGGTCAAAAATTACAAAGAGAGTTCCCCATAAGCCCGCCCTGATTCCAGGAAACTACCACTATAATTTATTTAGAATATTTGTCACCTTGCCAGGCAGTCGCAATAAGAAGCTTTTTAAACCATTCCGATCATCCATAGATGGACAAACATCACATGGAGTGGATCCTCTGTGCTCTTCTATAGCACGTCCCGGGGTTAAGCGATACTTCGGAACGAACGAACCGTTTTGCTGTAGCGAGACGAGTGTCGACCATTACATGAGCAGTTTTAAACCCATCCAGCACTGTTTGCTGTTTCACTGAGTTCGCGATTCCAAGCTGACTGTGCTTTTGCAGATATTTTGGTGGTCGACAACTTTAATTGACTGAATAGCTAGGTTGGTTACTGGTATCAGACAGCAATATCTGTAGGTATGTGTCCCTTTTGTTCCTGACGGCACGGCAACTAATATTAATCGTAAAAGTAATATTTATTCAAAATTAAAATAGATAAAATACAAAATACAACAATCTTCTTGATAATTTACAAAGGCATTCGAATTTTAGTTACCTGTACTAGTTTAAATTAATATCTACATTAATAAATAATAAATAAATATTCCACAATTTTTCACACAACGCCATTTAGTCCCAAGTTAAGCTTGAGAGCTTGTGTTATGGGTACTAAACAGCTGATAAACTTACTTATATATTTTTCTAAATACATACATATTATAGATAAAATACACCTGGGTGTATTTTATCTATAATATGTATGTATTTAGAACAACAGAACAAACGATCGTGCTCATCACACAAACATTTGTCCTGGGTGGGAATCGAACCCACGACCTGCGGCATAGCAGTCAGGGTCACTAACTACTAGACCAACAGGCCAGTCAAAATTAAGACTCGAATAAAACACTTCAATATTACTATATCTATATCTATACCGATTGGTATCTTCCAAAACAAGAGAACACATGCTGAAAAGAATTTGCACCAGTCTAAAGCATTTTTAATATTTGTGTTTAATAAGACATCCCATTTAAAGCACATTAAGCTGCAATGTCTATTTAGTTACATTGTTACATAGCAAAGGAAATAAATAAAGAGCACGAGAGCACACAGCGCGAGGCTCTCGTGCCGCGCCTGGTGAAGCGTGGCGTAACTAGGTAAACGGAAGGTCGCTGTGTGAGCCGTGTCGCGACATCCCTGTATGAATTGTGGAGGCGCTCTTCGCTTGTTATAATTTAAAAAACAGTCTAGCATGTTATTTCACAAATTTAACGAACGGAAAACGAACAAAGTAAAGAGTTATCGGTTAAGTATGCGTATTAAATAAAATAAATAATTTAAATGAAATAAATATGAAAGTGAATGGGTTATTTTGTATTTACAACTAGTCTGTAACAAATCTGCAAAAAAATGTCACCATCAGTTGTTTTACAACAGCAGTAAAATTATGTAATGAATAGTATGGTTATTATAAAGTAATAAAGAAAAGGTAAGGAATATTCAGCACCAGGTAAATCTCTTTATTGGCATTGGTGAGCGAAAATATAGTAACTCCTTACTGTACATACTTTACCCTGGACTTTTAAAACATATCAGTTTGACATTATGAATTTGCCAAGCAAACGTGGTAAACCGCGCGTTTCAAATAAAATTGATTTGTGACACATAGGCATTATGTTGTAGTAGTAGTAGTAGAAATTTTGGGCCTTATGACATTTGTGTACGCCTTGCAAGGCAGAAAACATTATTTTGTATGAGAAGTCTCATTCCTACGAGGCGATCGTCCCGCAAGGCAGACAATATCAGATTGGTACCACGATACGCTCGTCCATTGCCATTGGAAGCTAATTTTCAATTTATAAAATCTTTCCACGTGTAATATATACCTACAATCTTTAGTTTTGTTGATTTCTGTATAACCTAAAATGATTTAACAAACTCAAATAAAACACACGGAAATTAAAAAAATACTGCACATAACACGTTTCCAGTAAGTAATTCATATCAAAGTTTCTACATCGTGGCTACTCAACCCTATCCCTGTCCCTATAAACCTTGCCACTTGAACTGAATCCTAGACTTTACTCAATAATAATAACAGTGTTCGGTGCCGACTCCCGACACAGGCGCGAGACACGCCGCCGTCGATCGCGAGCCGTCTGCGCACCGGAGCTCAGAGGCGCTAAGTACACCTGAAATACTTTTTGAACTGAATACATACGAGCCTTTGGAGTGCCCGAAGTTTATAGATATAGAAGAAAAGATATTGTAAAGAGCTTTAAAAGTTCATTGCTATTGTTGTCAAAAGTTCAAATATTCTTAACAAAATTCCAACCACAATTAAATTACCTAATTGCTCGCCGCCGGCTTTTGCTCGGGACCTACAAAGTAGTCAACTACTGAATACTCTGAATTGCGATATTAAAATAGTGTCACATAGTGTGACTATAGGAAGCCTTCCGTATACCTTCGAGTGTTTACAAATTGACCACTTTCTCCTTAAACTATTTTCAATATTAATGTCCAACAAAATGTCGCACCTGGAATTGTAACCACGACACAATATAAACATTCAAGCGGCTTGTGTGTCCCAAATAAATAAAGAAGACATGTCTGCTACCGTAAGGCGGCACGTCGGGCGCGTCGGCCGCGTCGGGACGCGTGGGGAACGTCGTCGCTCCGCGCTTGTTCTCTAAATTGCACTTTCAGGCCCCAACTGGTTATTGTCAACTCTCCACTACACTCCGCCTCCCAAACGAGATGTTTTAATGGCTAGTTCCTTTCACAAGTTATAATTAGTGCTCACACTTTTGCTTAAATATTAAGATAAAGTGTGAGCTTTTCGTCAGTTGCTACGTAGTTGAGAGCATGAGTAGGTCGAGACTATTAGTCTTACTTTATCACACCCAAGACCTAGTGAAGCGTCTGACATTGTATGTAGTACTTCGAGCAGTAAGTGAAGATATGAGCCGACCCGAGCCTGCAGTTACGTAAAGTTTTATGAAAAAATAAAAGATGCGTTTAAAAAGAAACTTTGGGCGTTACAATGTTAATAAGATTTCATTGTAAAAGAAATGTTCATAACTTTTCCAGTTGTTTAATTAAGGGCTGGCATTGATTGCGGCATTCGCTTGAATAATGTATAAAGTCGCGCCTCCCACGAATATTATGTTATTTATATGTAAAACAGATGACTCTAGACGTCTTCTAGAGGCTTTCTAGGGATCATTGGCTAGCGGTAAATATGATATTGTAATTTACCGCTGTAACAAATTGCCCAGGACATAAGTTAGGTCGCAAATGCTAGAAGATATTTTCGGTGCGCCATAAATTAGAACAATGTGGAATTAACCGTTTCTTGAAAGTACGTAATATTGCATTCTGTAACAGATAAATGATATAATAGTTAACTGTTCTGTGGCGTTTGGTGTTGAGTATTTATTTACAGAACGTGTACCTACTTTCTCTTGTAGCAACTATGTCAGTTGCTTTTTTGTTTGCTTCTTTCTTTTACATTTTACGTGATTGGCTGTTTAAACTTTTGAAATCCTGCAATTTGCATTTAGACATATTTTTTTATATTCTTTACTGTATTATTCCAATTGTGATATAATAATACACACAACACACACAATGACACATAATGACACATAATGTTTATGCGGCAGATTGAAATTTAATTAAATAGATGTTTCATTAGATAGATCTGTAACTATTAGATACTAAGTAGAACTGTAAATATTTTTGAATGATGCAGGTAATAATGTTTACAAATTAAAATTAAAATTTTATATTTACCATGCCGTAAGGTAAAATGTATCGGGACGATAAGTAATTAAATATCAAACCTATATAAGTACCTACATTATTAAGAAATTAATGATTTCTTTATTTCTTTACCTATATTTTTAAACTCTAAAATATGAACAGACATTTTTTTCGGCAGAAATTATAAAGCACAAAACCCTAGGACTCCCTAGGACTGCCTTCCTAAAATAGAATAACTGGCAAATATTCTGTCGCATAATATGAATCAGTCGTGAATAACGTTTATACTTTCCTATGATTTGTATTAATAGCCAATCTCTGATCTTCCTATAAAGTATTATTAGTGACATATTGAACAAAAAACAGTGGAGGTCGTACCAATAAGCCTAACAGTGGCATTACTCCAGTATTGATATTAAATGATGTATGTCAACACAAAGCTATGGTCGTGAGTTTTTTGCGGTTCCGTCCAAACGATGATCGATGTCCCTCAGCGGCCCTTTGTCTTGCCCGAGCCCTCATGTGTGATTGGTTGGTTCGGCTCTTGTTTGTGTGTGATTGGCTAGTGGGTTCCGTTTTTGTTTTATAGCTCGCATTGTGTAGTGGTGCGGAATAAATCCTGTTCTTATCCCGTGTCTGTGTAAATCCTGCGATATAAGAACGATCCCTTCACTAGTGAGATGCTTGTTGGTTTTAAAGTAGATGTGTGTCGGGACTCGCTGTAGCCGGTGTCATGGCCTGCGTTTTGTTTTTAACTGCCATGTCATGTTAACTGACTTTGTACAAATCATTCAGTTATACTTCAAGCTTAACGATTACGAAGAATTAAACAAGCTTCATCGGTACTAACATATTATATAGTTTTATATCTGCTTTTATTCTTTGTTCCCACAATCTACTACCTACTGTACAATATAATTTGTAAGTACTTTTGTTATTGAAATACTAGTAATATATCACCCGAATAAACTTGTCCACATTTTGACTACCAAAATTTCTATTAAATACGTGGCTTTCTAAAACCATAACTTGCTTGAAAATTTTTAAAAAATAAAACAATACGAGCGTTCCATAGTTAGTACTTTGTAGTTTGTAGGCTTTCAGGCTAGGGCGGGCGGGTTAGGGCGGCAGTCGAGCGTCGCGAGCCGCCCGGGCAGCACGCGCCGCCCGCACGCACACGAGCGCACGTAACTTCGGGAAAAGTTCGGGACAACACGAAGTTCGTAAACGTTGAATGACGGTTTAGGACGTTGGTTTTATTGCTTTGAAGACTTCTCATTGGTAAGTTTTATGTTAGATTAATCGATTTTGTTTTGTTTTTTTTTTTGATAATTTTAAGTTAAAATAATAGATTGATATTAAACTGTTTACTGGTGTAATGAACAAAATAATTACTGTTCGAAAGATTTTATGGATTTCGCGACATTAGGCCACACGGCTTCGTCCGCTTGCATTTCGTACTTTAACATCCCCTCCACCTTCTCTTAGCTTCGAAAATAAAATATGCTTATGGCAAATAATGTAGCTTTCAACATGTTCAAGAATTTTCAAAATCTGTTCAGCAATTCTTAAATTTTACCTCTTTTTAATATTAAAAAAATATAGATTTACATAATTAGGTTTGAATGGAATATTTGACAAAATTGTAGTTTTCAGTCCCTAAATTGATGGAAAACTGATTAGATTAAGCGCATTAAAGTTGAGGAGAGGGGCTTGTAACGTAATTATCTAGTATAAACTGCACTGGCTAGTGACGTCATGCGACATTTTGACTCGATGTATCGCCGTTATTTTTTTATTACGTTAAAAAAGAAAAAACATGAGTCGAATGTTTGCTTGTAATTTTATTTACCATTAAACTTGTAAGTTAGACATTTAAAGGTGCTTTTAATGGTCTTATTAGAGTAAATGATTTGAGTTAGGACTTTAAAAATGTTTTTGCATGAAAATAATACCAACCAAATTGAAACCCGTTGCAAGTAGTGCGGGGACGTTGTTCTCCGACTAGTAAATCACCGAGGAGACCCGTTTCTTCTGAACAGTCACATTTCCGAGGGAAAAGTGCAATTACGTTTTTCTGTTACATATTTTTTTCAGTTTCAGCTCCGGATTGGAATTTGTTCCAATAAATTGTGATGGGCTCGCGTGCGACCGGGTCGGACCCTTCTATCGTTATCGGGGACCGTCGTTGTTGCCCTTTTTGTACCCTTTTGAGGATCAATGTTTGTCAATTAAGTACATAACATTAAAATAGTTATAAATATGTAGCTGTTTATTTAGCTCTTGGACTTACTACTGACATCCAATATAGTTAGGATATTTCGACTACAAAAAGGATTTTTAATTTGATTTCTTAAGTAGAGCTTACTTGTAATTTTGGTTGTGTGTAACATACATTTTAGATAAATACATTTCATATTTCAAATAAATGAATTAATTAAGATAGTTAAAAAATGTTACAAGTTAGACACTTGAACTAAAACTATCTAAATTAATTGTTAATTGTTTTATGTTATTTATATGTAGGTACCTCTTATTTGATTAAAAAAGACATGCCCATTATCTGATTCATAGGTACGTGTAAAGTTAAGTTAAGCATGATTGAATTAATACTAAGAATTATGTAGGTGGTAAGCAAGCTTGAAAATTACTTAATGGTTAAGAAATTCTCAACCATTCAGAGTCAAACCAAAACTGGTTATAAACCGATGCAAACCGGCATGTCAACTAGCATGCGAGCAGCAAGCAAGCATGTAAGGTGCTTAAAGGAAAAAAAAACTGTCGACCATTTCGTTCCGCCTTAGGATCAATTTATTAGTCTTATTTAGTTTTTATTGCCTTACATCTTATTTTCAGACCTACTAAAAATACACACAAAATTTCATAAGAATCGGTCAAACCGTTTCGGAGGAGTTTTGTTACAAACACTGTGACACGACACTTTTTTTTATATTAGATATAAGTACATACTTTTAATAAGATGACAACAAATAGATCCAAAACAATAATAACTACAACTACTTTTTCTTTAGCGAGTCTCAACTGTGATCTTATTTGAATTAAATTGACAAAATGTATATATAAGCTAACCTAACTTACCATACCTATCCTATAGCTAACCTAACTACCTAACCTCAGAATTGGAAGGCACATATTAAAGTTGTGTCAAGCAAACTAGCAAGTTTCACATATGCTTTAAATGAGCTTAAAAGGTCAACCGACTTCAAAACGGCGACGACAGCATACTACGCCTACGCCCACTCTTGGTTAACATATGGCATTACAGTGTGGGGAAATAGCGTTGACATAGAAACACTCTTTATTTTACAAAAAAAATGTGTGAGGATTCTTGCGAACATAGACCAAATGCAGAGCTGTAAACCCTATTTTATTAACCCCCGACGCAAAAAGAGGGGTGTTATAAGTTTCACCGCTATGTGTGTGTGTCTGTCTGTCTGTCTGTCTGTCTGTCTGTCTGTCTGTCTGTCTGTCTGTCTGTGGCACCGTAGCGCCCAAACGGGTGAACCGATTTAGATGCGGTTTTTTTTATTTGAAAGCAGGGTTTCTTGCGATGGTTCTTAGACATATTTCATCAAAATCGGTTCAGTCGTTTCAAGGTTATCAGCTCTTTTGTGTTAGCTACCGTTGCTATTTTAGACGTCTATGGGTATTAACTTTACTTACAAACATATGTGTGTCTTAAAATTTCAAACACCCATGTGTGTAATATTAATAAGCAACATTATGGTGTATTTGGTCTGATGCAGCCAGGATATCTAGCAGACTAATACACTCTTGGGAAAATAACAGCAGATATGTCGTGTTTGGATTCATTTTAACCTGCATTTGATTCTGCACACAATGCACTGATGGCAACTGGGTGAACTGATGCTGCAGCCAGACCACCCAGCACACCAGCAGGTAGACTCTTGACAAAATAATAGCAGATATGTCGTGTTTGGATTCATTTCAACCAGCATTTGATTCTGCACATAATGCCTTGATCGCAACAGGATGAGCTGATGCTGCAGCCAGGCTATCCAGCACACCAGTAGGTAGACTCTTGACAAAATTATAGCAGATATGTCGTGTTTGGATTCGTTTTAACCATCATTTGACTCTTCATACAATGCACTGAAAAATTCTCATAATTGTAAAGTCTATAAAACAAAATTAATCCGTTTAAAAATTATAAAATATAAATTAAATTAAAAATTTAAAAAACCCCCACCGCAAAAAAGTAAAACATTTAAAAAGTTAAAAATAACACTTTAGCCATGAAATTTTACGTAACGTCGGGGTACCATTAAAATAAGTACCTACATACCTACAAGTACTAGGAACATTCCTTACTTAAGCGGTACCCCGACGTGAAGTAAAATTTCATGGCTAAAGTGTTATTTTTAACTTTTTAAATGTTTTACTTTTTTGCGGTGGGGGTTTTTTAAATTTTTAATTTAATTTTTTAAATACAAAATGCTCACCCTAACAAGCATTTACATTTTGGAAGTAAGCAAGTTTGTTCGAAAACACGCGTCGTTATTCCCTGTAGCTAAGAATCGAAGGCCGCTGCTACGCTCCTTAAGAGTAAAAAATGATTTAGCATTGCCGAGTTCAAAACTAGCTATGTATCAATCAGGACCTCTTGTAATGTGTATAAAAATTTATAATAAATTACCTAACGATATTAAAGACATAGAATTTGACAATAAATTTGTAAACGCGCTTAAATTGCACCTAGTACATAAATGTTATTATAGCCTAAATGAGTTTTTGACAAATAATTGACATTCTGTTATATAAATATTGTAGACGCAATGTAACAATGTAGGTAATAAACACATTCAATAACTAATTAATGAAATGATGACAATTGTTAATGTAATATTTTAATTATTATTTTCTCTCTAAATAACTTTATGTAATGCATGGAATTAAAATGAAGATATATATAGGTACCTAATGTTGCAGTGCCCTAGCAGGGTTCATGTACGAAACTCATATCTGTAACAAGACCTTCTAAACGACATGAATGCAATAAATAAATAAATAAATAACTAGGTTACTGAAATGAGGTGATTTAAAAAATACTAAATTCATAATTTTAAACTGCGCTGCGTGCCTCTATGTTACTAAACAGTATAATAATAATCTTTTTGCAAAGAATGATTGAAGTTCGTCTCTGTCGTCATTATTAACTACGTAAATTGATTTCTGAAATGTATGACTTTTTATGCTTTATAAAACCTCTTTCTAAGTTTAGTAACAAAATAAATTTCAGAACGTACGCATAAATTGACAACCAAAAATAATTATGCTGATCCGTTGTCATGGTGACACTATTTAACTTTTCGTATTTTATAAATCTAAAATGAAAAATCTGGAACGTCTTGAATCGTCTCGCGCATCCTATTGTTTTCGCGTCCCCGGGCTTTTAGAATTCGACATCAGACGTTTCAGATCTTTGATTTTGACGACCTCATTGTCGTTGGCATAAGCAACAGAGTCCGCGTACGAAGTCGCGAGCAGAAGCTAGTTTGTAATTAAGTTGTTAAACTATCAAATAAATAATTTGACACCTTGGGGTAGCTTGATTGATGTGCTGACCTCGGTACATTTCGGTGATTCATTTTTGTTTACACAAATAGATAGATGTATTTTTTTTAAATAAAAGGTATGTAATTATCTATCAGTGTGTATTTTATTAAAACGGAGTAATATGAAGAAGTAACGGAGGGCTCTAATTTATATTGATTTCCATTAAAATATGATAGTGAGATTTAAAGAACTACCTCATACTTTGCAGCAATTGACTGGTCAATCTTAATTGGAGCTGTAATAAGTAAGCAGTAAGCGAACATATTGTATAATACATAGTGTTCTATATGTACAAAGAAAACTTGATATCATTTTGGAGGCAACGTTTTTCCGTTCCATTTTATGCGATAAAAACTAAATAGATAATTATGACTTTAATAATATAATATCGTCTACTTCCGGAACATAAACATTAAACAAGAAATAATACAAATATTGCGTTTAACGTAACTCATAGCCATCAAAATAAGTTCCATAACGCGTATTCTATATTTCCGTGTTGTCGTTGGATTAGAACGTTCGCCACCATAAAACATAACACGCACCCGTGTTTTATTCACATAAATCTCGTACGCCTGACGGACGAATAAAAGACGAAGGACTTTGCAACCTTGCATAAGTATTCATCAAGGACTTTATATCGTATTCCCAAGGGCTATATTTGAGCGGCGGAACCGCACTGATAACGGTGTGGAGCCTAAAGTTAGTCTGTTATTGCGTAACTTTTCCCATTGTAACGTGTCACTAGAGCCCTCCCCCCTACCCCGCGTGCCCTCCCCTTCTGTTTCCCTTACATCTCAACCTGTCGTCTCGAGTAATTAGCTGGGGTACAGAACGACACAACTCAATGTTGTACTTTTCTCTTAAAGTAATTTAAGAAAAATAACCTTTCACCGTCGCCCTCTTTATCATCGGCACTTTTACTTAACTGCCGTCTTGTCCTTTTTGTGTTTTGAGCTTTTTTACCTTTTGTAACTTTTCAGGGTTTACCGTTTACATGACCTAAAGGTGCTCTATTTTTTCACCGAACACTGTTTTGCGAATCGGACTGATATTTTATTTAGCGTATTCGTTTTTTACTTTAAACCTCATGGCGTATGTCGTCATCCGCTCGACAATATTATGAACAAACTCCTTTAAAACTAAATTTTGCACTGAATTTCAACGAGCCACATGAAAAACTACGAAGGTTTAGAAATCATAAGTATAATAATATTATACATATAGTTAACCATCTCTATACTACCCTGATTTATTGCATATACAATGTAAAATAGTCGTCGAATACGCGAAACGCACTTTAAACGATCGTACAGCGTAGTGCACTTTGGCGTACTCGTATTATGCGATCAATCCGTCATTAGTCTGCGATCCGTTCAGCACCAATTGTTGTACTTGACTGTGAGCAAATACTTAGCAGCGAGAGGTTTTCCATGTTGAAATGATCGAGTCGATATCACTCGACTGATTTATATGCAGGATCATTGGCACTTCATACTAGTATATGCAAATTAATTGCTTGTATGATATTGGCACTTTACAAGGTGGAAGGACTATCGACATCATTCCGGACCGAAAAAGTTTTATCTGATGTCTCCCTATGGCTTCCAGTTCTTTTGATCCAGGGCTAAAGTGGGCCACTAGTCATTTAATATGTCCAGGCCTTCTAGCTTGTCAGGGCTCCGTGGTGATTTCGGCACACAGCGCATTAGGCAGACGTCGAAAGCCCAGCGCCACTTAAGTTTGGCGGTTTAATTTTTCCCACAGATATCGAGTTAAGGCGTTAATTCCCTTTGATTCCGTTTCTGAAATGAAAAATGTTAGAATAAATTTGTCGAAAAGGTATCAAATGTCTGGATTAGATAAACGATGCCGAAATAGTGCGTAGATTTACGAATGAAAAACCATTAGTTAATAGAATTCCTCGTTGTCTTAGTCTTTTGGTTACAGTTAAGCAGAAACACGAAGATTTATTACCAATTCGAACTGCTACTTCCTGACAGGTGATGCCAGCAACACTAAAATCGTAGTGATTAGAAAGGTCCTGATCGCAGTGCATTGCATCCTCAATTGCGCATTGTTACAGAAAACGGTCTGGCCAGTAAACCCCTCAAGCAATAATTCAGTAATTAGCTACGCTGTAAAAGTGAGTAGGCCTGTGCTGGGCAAAAGAGACAGAAGGTGCATTACTCTTAGCACTAGGTAGAATATAAATGGAAAAAGAATGGAAATAAATGACTTGCAAAGGCAATAAATAAATATTTCGCAACATTCACACTACGCCATCTACTCTCAAGCTAAGCAGAGCTTATATTATTTGCACTAAACAACTGATAAACATACTTATGTATTTCTATACATATTTTACATATAATATAATAATATACACATTATAGATAAATTACACGCAGACACGAAGCAAATGATCATCACACAAATATTTGTTCTGGGTGGGAATCGAACCCACGAGCTCCGGCATCGCAGGCAGCTATGCCGGAGGTCGGTCATGGCCACAAACTACTAGACCAACAGGCCAATAAATGATTTGATTTGAAAGTAAGTATTTAAAGGCCGGTAAACAATTCCCCAGCACCAGACATGTCTTACATTCTGTTCACTAGCAGGTGTCCAGAAATACATGAGACGAGCTGTCTTCCTCGAATAGCTCCCAGTCAGCCGCGCTTTCACTTGCTTGACTGGTTCTAATTTTGTTTAGCTCCTACTACTCCAGAAGTACTCAATGGACTTATCATTGTGCGACTGCAGTAGTGAGCTAGTGGTACCGCTATACTGGTAGTTTCCCACCTCACTGCCTTGCTCTTCTGTGCGTGTCTACTTGGTGCGAGGGCTGGTGGTTAGTGGTAACTCGTAAACTTGTATCGGTGCTCGTGCTAGCAGCGCGCTAATGGATCTGCACTATTATATGCACGTTTGAGGGGGGAGCGAGAAGCGGGAAATATACCAGGGGCAGTTTAGGTTGGCATACATATAATTATATAAGTACCACTTGGATACTCCTTAACTGGTTCTTTGTGGAAAATCGTTGTTTGCATGTAGCCTAATGTACTGCATTTATTATCAAGGTTATGGTGCAATTTAAATGTTTGGCCAAAATAAAACATTTTACTAAGCCAAAGCCGACTCGGACGAAAAAAGAAAAAGCTCGAAGTCGGCTTCCAAAGCCGACTTTTCACGATTTCGTTTTTCAAATAGTTATAGTGAAAGTAGTCAAATAAGTAAGAAAATCTCCAACTAGACATTAAATAGCAGTGCAGTCAAAATTTTGTAGTCAAGCTCTGTGAATACATCATTTAAAAAAAGGGCTGGTAGTTTGGCAAAAAAATTTACTAACGCAATCTAAGCTAAGTGACATATAGTCAAAAGAGACAATAAACTTGATCATACAAGTATTTCACGAGACGGTCCGCTTACTTCTCGTGACTCGGCCGCGGCTATAACTCAGCCCGCGAGAGCTGTTACTGTAGCGAGAGGAGGAAAGTAAGTCCCAGTTGTGCGTTCTTTACGTCCGCCACACTCTCGGCGCCACGTCTCGGTTAAATATTTCACTTTACTGTCGACGAAACTAAAGGCAGGATTAATTGAATATTATATTGCTGCGCTAAAAGTAACGAAAACGCTACGCCAAATAAAAATTTTGACAAAAAATAACTGACTATTTTGTAGGAAAATACTTGCCGTCATAAACCTAAATAAAGTGACTAAAGTTATCTTTCATACGAGACCCTTAAAATTTAAGACCTCATAAAAAGACCGCTAGATACTAGGAGGGGAGGACATAACAGTTGCCACGTTATACGACAGATATCAGACAATTGTGTGGAAAAATTGTTGGCGAACGTAATGAGGCGATCGTAACATCGCCAGTGTGCCATGCGATCCTGGTAATGGCACTCTTCTGTTCAGTCCGTTGTGTGCGGGATGATTGTCATCCTCCCCACCCCCAGCCTACCCCCACAGTCCCTAAAGACGTGGACTAAATCACGGAATTAACCTTGCCGGCAGAAGTTACTTGAATGATGAACACGAACTTGAGTCGTTATATTTTGTGTAATCGTGTGGCATTGTTACTGTAAGCTGCTTGCGGAAAGCTAAGGAGTAGGAGACCTCTTAGCTTTTGCTCTAAATATGTAGGTACTTTTCCATGCTTTTAAACTATTTTTAATAATTTTCTTTGTAGTTATGATCTTGTTAAGTAAACTGAAATTTGCCAAAAAAAATGCACACTCGCAATAGAAAATGTCTTTTTTGAAATTAACATAAACTTTTCGGACATGTGAATGGAAATGATTCTCGAATAAAATAGCCAATAAAGGTTGGTTGAAGGTGACAATAGGGTCGGTCCTCGGCCACAAATGTCGTCAGCACTTGTTTTGCGGTGTCCCCCAGGGGCGAGCACTGCGACCGGTCGCGATCGCCTCCACGCGTGACGACCGCAATCGCCACATTACACACATATGCACTAACGCTTATATCGATAAATAATTATGCCGTAGGAAAACACGTTTATATTTCAGTGGAGTATCGAGTTTTTTATTATTTGTTTTTTTTTGTACCCAGGATGTTATTTAGTAAAAACAAAGTAACATTGACTCTCGAACTTGCAAAGTATTTCCGTTGTCAAAATATATTTCCCTTGTCAACAAAGAAAAGGGGTACATTCTACAAAAGCGTTCCTTTCACCCATCAATCAGAGCTGAAGTAAATGTCAAAGGCTTGGAGCCGTCAATCGTACGAAATCGCAGGAAACAGCGACCCGTTCTGTATGTTATTATCGGAACAATCAAGCCCACGTGCTCATTGAAGCGAACTCACTACGACGTCATCAAGACCGGGGCTGTAAAGACACGATATAACGTAGTACAGAAGTACAGGTCCGGGCTAAACTTGGTAACATAAGATAATATGTATGACTCTGTGCCGCAGAGGTTACGTTAGGGGTGAGGTTAGGGGTTGATTTTCTGTGGCTGTACATTTCGCAGTCATGATGAGCACGACACTAAAACGTAGCACCAAGGTCGCAATAAGCCGCACCACGAATAATTCACCATTTACATACAAACTGCCCCACCCCGCCATCACACACCGCCGAGCGAGATACTACTCCCCGCTCCAGGGACCCTTTACATCGCTTGCTAGCGCTGGATATAAAAACTTTGGCCTGATTAAAAACGACCGTGAATAAAAAATAGATGATATCTCGGTACCGCAAAGTGAAGGCCTTTACCTGGCGATATCGCTCATTTGCTTTGTCAGCAGGAAAGTGTGTTAGTGGAGAATGTAGGGAGGACGCAGCTGCGCCCGACAAACTGCCATCAAAGAATATTTAATAAAGAAGCCTCAAATGTATTTTGCGTGTGAGGAGGGAAAGAGCGCTGCGTATTTATGACTAAATGGTGATGGAACGAGAATATTTTATCAATTTTTCCAAGTTGCTTGAAATAAAGAAAGGTTTTCTTTTGAATAATGTCGCCACAAAATAAGGTACATTGAAGCTTTATAATTATATATTTTTTGGTTTGTTATATTTGTGTTCTTGGGCTTGAGATTCGTTCTTTGAATTTTAGGCCTCCTCCATATATAGCCAATTGTTTCGGTCTTGGTCGACTTCTGTCCTGTGTGAAGCGATAACGCTTTTAATTTCATCGTCTCATCTTCATTTATTGCTGAGTAGGCCAACGTTGATGTGGGAGTCGTGCTGTGTGTTCGTGTTTCGGTTTCCTTCTTGTCGTTGTCTAGGTATATATTTTAATCAGTATATTTCAGACCTTCACCTCACGCGGTAATTCATTCTTTTCTAAGTTCGATTTTACATTTGCCCTATAAAAAGATTCAATTATGTAATGAAGCACGTTTTTGCTATTGTTTTTTTCTTCCAACCTAGCTTATAAATAGGTTTTAGTAAATATTTTTGAAGGTAAGGGACCTCCTGCGGCAGGGCAGGGCAGAGGCAGGCTGCTTCACTCTTTTCATGATAGAAACCTCTGGTCTATTTTTCTTGCTGGACCATACCTGTGATACTTTTATAAACCCCTGATGAGTTCCATGTACCATTATTCTACAACCTGATTTACTTACAACTTACGATGGTGATTGTTCAAAAGCTGTGCTGGTTTGATTAATGCTTTACGATGTTGATCATCCAAAGAATTGAATATAAATTTTACGTAAACAAGTCAGAAACAGAAGTGAAGTTAACAGTGTTTGTTACCCGAACCATTATTATAAATTATTATTTATACTATAAAGCATTGAGTTCTTCAAAAAAGGACATGAAACGAGTTTACAGGGCCGGCAACGCGCGAGCGACACCTTTGGTGTTGCAGACGTCCATAGGCTACGGTAACTGCTTGCCATCAAGCGGCCCGTAAGTGTAAATAGGTCCCGGCGCTCCCGAAAGACCTCGAGAACAATGTTTTGGAAAGTTGCGTTTCATCTTGCCACCATTAATACAAAGTTAACTAATGCGTACCTGCAACCCCATCTTGATTCCCCTGTGTTTTCTCAAACCGCACAGTTACTAGATTGAAATTTAAAACAAGTGTGCTTTGAGTCCGTTAGTGTAACTGTTATTAGCACAGTGAGAACAGTTCTCAGCTCACATTAAAACTTCAGCTACTATGTACTAATGGCTGCCGCGCTTTAGCATGTATCTGCGTCGTAGAACACCCACTACTTGCTACCACGAAGTGATAAGAACTGGCGTGTTTAGTTTCATTAGGGTCCGATGGAATTCTTAAATGACGGCTGGTTCAGAGCCCTACAGCTGTATTTTCCTGTTTACTGTGATTAATCTTGTTGCTTTCGAAAACCCTTTTGTGTGCCTTTTAATTAGTGAGCACGACGGGTGTCTGTCAGGCTATGTTTCGAGATACTCATTACACTGATTTGGAACACGAAATCAGGTCAAGAATTTGCGCTCAGAATTTAATATCAGTTGACATAGATGTAGTGTGTAGCAGGTAGATAGTGGCCGTTACGGCTTGCGGCCGCCCGTCTTAATTAAAATGCCTAATGAGAGCCGCCGGGACAGCCTCACCCCCGCACCCCCTACACTTCACCCCGGGACCTCTCGCACAATCACCATTGCTACCAGGTTACACCCTCTTACCAACAAATGTTGTTTCGTAAATCAACTCGTTTTGGAACTTCCGAGTTAACATGCAGGCTTTAAAAATGAATGGTTCTTTAACGTGTAGTAATAAGCAATACACATAATTTTGTTCTTAACAGTACTCGTTGAACAGTTATTAGAAAGACGTTATTTATAACGCAACAGCTGGTTATGAAAGACATGAGTTTTATCTCATTCGCTGCCAGTAGTAAAAGTCGTGTGTCGGAAATGTGCTAGATTACTAATATTACGGAACTCGTCCAACATAAGACAAGAAGTCGTAACCTTTAGTTGAACTTTTTTAAATGTTTAAATGGTCCATGACTTATCGGCTTTTTTTAATTAAAAGGCCATATTTTTCACGTAACTCTTTTAAAATGTCTCTCTGCGAACTTTTATTTTAGCAATGTGGGCTGCACATTACTAGTAGTCATGTTAACTCCTCCAACTAAACTAATTAAGCTTGTGTCTGAAGTGGGTGGGTATCGAACTCACTACCTCTCGATCACCAGTCCAACGCCTTAGCCATTGGGCTATTGCCGTTTAGAACTAAAGGACAAAAAATAAGTTAATAAGATTTTAGAAATTAAGTTACTGCTGCATTAGTCCTATTCCTCTCTTCTAAGTTTTTGTTGTGCCCGACAGGGTCCATAATGATTCTGTACCTTTATATTCTGAAGACCATATAAGTACATTGTGGAACGCAATAAATATTGTGTATTGAGTATTGACAGCACGTCCTGCAATTTGTATTTTTTGTTTATCCCATAATTATTTTACCTAATATAAATATTCAGCAACACAAACATCAGCTGCGCCATTAATATTATTAAGATTATTCAAACAGGAAGATTTACAAGGATTCCCACAAATAATAATATTATTTAGGTTCCTGAAGATAATCCATTTTTCAAGGTTTTTTCACGTTCAGTGTAAATGGAACAACAGTTTTCTATCGCTGATGATCCAAATTCCCTGTAATGGTTTCTCTGATGTCAAAGCATAATGTTCGCCATTTATATAGATCACGACTTGGATAACTTTTTGTGTAGCCTTCGGATATTTTATTACGTGAGTTAATAATATTAATTATTAGCCATTGTAAGCGCCGCAGTTACCGCACACGTAATTAATGTTACGTTAATTAAAACTGAGCGTCTAATGTATCATTTTAATGTCAAAATAATGATTCTGGCAATTTTTTACTTTAAATATGTTTTGTAGTGAACAACCTGATTTTACTTACATTTAAAAGGAACTAAAATATTCCTTTTAAATGTAAGTAAAATCAGGTTGTTCAATCACTGAAATTACACGGTACAATTTCTTGAATATTATTCTCCTCATAGCGATGAAATAGAATAAAAGATATGGGAATAACGGAAAAGCAGCAAAGTTAGTTATGTAACCATAACTAACTTTGCTATTTAACTAATTAATATTACATAAAAAGAATTTACCTAAGTGATCGATTTTCGGTTGGACTGGGGTTCAAGCCTAAGCTTAGGTAGCTTTTAAGGACTAGAGATAAATAAAGGTGAATTGTTGTGTCATATATTATTGATAGAGTGTATGACATATATACCTCCATGCGAAAATGGCATGAGTTTATGTATTATTTAAGTCTTTAACTGAGTAATATTTGTTGTTGTACAGGAGAACGGGCGTGCGGTCCCAGTGCTGGTGGTGGTCGCGCTCTCAGGGGTCAAAGTATGCGACCCCGACGATCAGGTAAACACACTTCCATATTTATACAAAGTCGCGGTTTCTTGTAAGACCCTATGGTTGCACTGCAGGTGCGGTTGTGGGCTGTTTTACTTTAAATCCAGTGACTACCTAGTTATAAGTAAAACAATTTTTTTGTTTGTTTCAGAGTGTGCGCATGTGTCACGCGCTACGGCGCATCTCGTACGCGACGTGTGAGGCGACGCGCGCGTTGTTCGCCCTGGTGGCGCGCGAGCCACGCTCCGAGCCTCCACATCACTACTGCCACGCATTCCAGACCGACACGCCCGAACAGGTCAATAAAAATACACTATACATCTATTTTCTTTGAAGGTCAATACGAATCAGCTTGTAAAAACAGGCCTACACAAAGCAGCCTGTATATATGTATGTATAACTGGTAGGTAGACACGGCTAAACATCAACGTGTCTACATAAACCTATGCGTGTAATTACGACGTGAATTAAAAGTCTGCCTAAGGTTAGACAATTTCATTTTCAGACAGTTTATCTAGTTATTGTGATTTGATTGTTACAAATTTAGAAAATGAGAACAGTATAATTTTTAAAAAATATAAACTTTATTGAAAGATATTTTATGTACGACACAGAAGAATCATAAACCATCGATAAAACAATGTTATATGCATAGTTCTAAGACAAAGGAGTAAAGCATTTCCTTGTGTATGCAAATTCGATCCCACGTTACCGACAGCTCGGTAAACTTTGCTCCGGCTTTGGTTAACCCGACACTTTCTGCATCACACCTAATACCTGCGAAGGGTGATGGCTTTCAGCTTTGAATCTCAACCCGTTGTTCGTCGCAACGAGACCGAGTGTGACATGACTCGGTCTTGTGATCCTGTTGCGAGAACGAGAGGAGCTCATAATACAGCTCATGAATAATTTTGTTCCGTTTGTAAGCTGTACTCATACTGCTCATGTTCTAGCTTGATTTATGAATGTTGTTAGTTCTTTTCTGGTCGTTTGTAGGTATAACACTTGCACTGTTCCTCGCGTTGTTTGATTTAAGTGCGGCTGAAGTAGGTATCGGCATTTTTTTTGTCACTAGGTCCTTAAGATATTTTATAGAGAGACGTGTGATTAAATTATCTCTTAGCTTTGTTGTGTTCTTCAGTTCAATGTGATGTACATATCTGGTACTTACGAATTCGAATGATAACAAAGACACACGCGTCAGGATCACCTTAAGGTTATTCGTTATAAAAATACATTAGACCATCTCAAAATTTAATGAACCCCATACATACTGAATATCAGCACTAAATAAAGTTTGTAGTGAATACTTAATGAGGGATTTTAACTAAATTAAAGCCTCAACTGAAATCTTTCAAATATTGGTCTCGTATGTATCTGCCGCTGGCAACTTTACTATACTGATAATTGCGGTAATAACAGTTCAGTATCGAATATTTTTACTCATCGTATGCCAATAATTTGGCCTCTGCGTCATGTCAATCAGATAATTACAATAATTATCGCAAAAAATATCCACAGTTAATACTTTGAAAGTTGCGGAGAAAGTATGAGCGCACGACTTTCAAGTATTCACGTATCGCGTCAAGTTCGAGGTCACGCGAGATAAGCCTGCGTTCACCGAGCTTCGACAAAAGACGCCTCCGCTGAATAGTAATATAGTGAAGGATATGAATAACTGATGACACGAGCCGTTGTGGTATACAATATACACGTGTGACGGTGACAGCACTCGGAGGGGAAAGTCGATGAAGAAACACGTGTGAAAATAATACTTACCTACCAAATATTAGGTTTTACCATGCGTCCCGAATTATGATTCAAGTAAATAAGTTAGAAATCATGACCTCTTTAATATGTATCTTCAAGTTTATTATCTATCTATCTATATCTATCTTCTATCTACTTATATAGGATGACTGATAATTAGTGACCGATACTTAAACACGTGATTGTACTCATGAATACGAATAACTTTCCTAAAGAAACTTTTTTTTTATACTCATTAACTTTCAATTACGGCAGTACTGCACAACGGGAGCGGTGGGGGTAGTGGGGGAAGTGGGGGAGCGTGTGACGCTACTACTATTAGTACATTTTGCCCTTCCCGAGATCAGCTGATAGATCGTGCCGATTCGTGCCTACTGTGATCGATAACAGGCGCGCACGCGGGAGTTTCAAACAGCGTTTTTGTTATTTTATTTTATTAAAAGTTATTTTTTAAAGTATAAAAAAAGTTTATTTGGGAAAGTTTATTGAAATCATGAATACAATCGCGGGTTTAAGTATTGGTCACTAATTACCAGTCACCCTATCTATAAAAGAATAAACTGTCTGAATGGCAACACAGTTCCTAAACTATAAACTTTAGAAACTTGATATTTTATTATTTTTTTTTTTTTTTTTTTTAGATTTATAGGGGTTCCTTTTCTAACGTAGGAGAGCACTAAGAATGGATTTTTTGAAAATTCACCCTCACAGAGGTGCAAAGTTAGTATGAAACTTTGCCATTTTTGAAGTTATTCAAATGAAATCCAGTATGAAGGTTCTTCATTGAAAGTCATGAAACACGTAACAAATATTTTTTCGTAAATCATCGCTTAAGGGGGTAAAAGTGGCGTGCTAAGTTAGTATGAAAGTTCTCTGATTTTCAAAGTTATTTCGAAAAAATATAATATTTGGGTTATAAGTTCCTAATAATGATTATAACTCATATCCCTTTTTGTGACTATAATCCCTAAGGGGGTAAAACAAATAGTATATATGCATACATATAACCTAACCTAACTTACCACACCTATTATATAGCTAACCTAACTACCTAACCTAACTACCTTACAGCAATGCATTGATTTCGAAAGATATAAAATACATAATTTTAAATTGAACTACTGTGCTGCGTGCCTCTGTTACATACAATACTAGAATAGGTGGAATGGCCTGTTGATCTAGTGGTTAGTGACCCTGAGTGCTATCTCGGAGGTCGAAGGATCAATAACCACCGAAGACAAATCCTACTAATAATAATAATAATAATAAAGCCTGATACAGAAGGCAGTACTCCTCGATACGGCTCGCATTGTGAGGAGGTTCCTGTCTCTGTGACCCTAACCACCGATAGCTTGGACCCTGCTCCCGCCGTCGGTGGCCTACTATTTTTTATATTTTTAAATGTTTTTATTTTTATATTAATATTTAAAAATGTAATTTATAAGAATTTTAAATGAATATACGAAATAATAATAATAATACATAAATAATAATAATATATTGACTGACCTATTGGTCTAGTGGTTAGTAACCCTGACTGCTATGCCGGAGGTCGTGGGTTCGATTCCCACCCAGGACAAATGTTTGTGTGATGAGCACGATCATTTGTTCTGTGTCTGGGTGTAATTTATCTATAATATGTATGTATTTAGAAATATATAAGTATGTTTATCAGCTGTTTAGTACCCATAACACAAGCTCTTAGCTTAGCTTGGGACTAAATGGCGCTGTGTGAAAAAGTTGTGGAATATTTATTTATTATTTTATTTAATAAAAATAATTAATTATCCAAAATATAACGATCAGTGTGTACCTAAGTAGGAAACCATTCTGTCATCTATAAGCTACAATTCTGGCGTGCTAATCCTGCGCAGACGAAGTCGCGGACACCAGCTAGTTGTATAATTATGTTACTAAGGATACTACACAAATAGCTAATATCTATGTATCTTCTTAATTTCCATGATCGCGTTGAGCATCGTCAACATACATTTAAGCACTGGGGTAGCCCAGTGAGTCTCATACGTTTCACGAGGACTCAGAACCATTAGAGGTTGTGTCTACACACAGGGATTACCATTTTCGCTAAAGACCTCTAATAGTTCTGAGTCCTCGTAAAAATTTATAAGACTGATTTAACATCGCAGGAAATAGGCATACCAGTCTCGTCTTTCCCATTCCGTACTTTGTGCTAGGTCTAACACATTCCGTCTAACACATGAATATTGAAAAACTAGACACGAAGTTACATTGTAATACGTGTCTTCACATTAATGTGCCTAAGTTATCTTTCATACGTTAAAGGTTCAGTTTATTAACCAGTTAAGATAAATGGTCATATTTAAAGGGCACTTGTTAACAACATCATTATGTTACGTTTCTTGAACGAACATTGTTCTTTCTTTAGATACTATTGCTTTGTCATATTGAAATATTTTCTTTTCCCTTTTATTAACTTAAATTTGTTGGTGATGATTCAAAGTGAAAAACGCCTATTCATTATTCTTCTATTGTTACTAACACTTTTTATCTAAGAACATGACAACAACAATACTCATTCTTTATAATATCTATCTATGTCAACATCAGCATCGCTACCGATATAACTACGTTTCAATAACGATAGCACCATTGTGAGGCAGCGTTATCATCTGCAAACGAGCAAAGCAAGGAAGGAAATTGCACTTTAGCTATTGCTACTGTATAGACTTAATATGTCACTAACATTTTTTAAAATGACGCCTTAAGTGCTTTGGTTACGATATATTTTTCAATAACAATTATCTACTTTAATGCCAAAGTTTAATTTGTTCCTAATTCCTGATTAAACGTATATCATCGTAGTTACTGGTAAAAATAGACTACAAAGACTACTTGATTTCAAAGGTTTAGTAAAAACGACACTTTTTTATACATTTACTCATGTTGAGCTGAGAGCGGATAAAAATAAAACGTCACAGTTTGCAGTTCCGCTGCAACCGCTGAGAAGAACAAATGAACAGTTGAGAGCGGATACCACACTTGTGGAGAACACTCTTTATTCCGTATTCAATATTTTAAAATGATAGTGTACTGGCTGGCCCAGCGAATTTCCACTACATAATACTTTTTTAGAAAGAAAATGTATAATCATAAGTATAATATGTAGGAGTATGAATCTTCATCATCTGCCTAGCCTTTTTCCAACTATGTTGAGGCCGGCTTCCAGTTTAACTAATGCAGCTGAATACCAGTGTTGTACATGGAGCAGCTGCCTGTCCGACCTCCACAACCCAGTCACTGGGTAACACAGTACCCCTTGGTTAAACTAGTTGTCAGATTTTCGGGCTTCTGGCTATCTGTTACAACTGTCATAGAATTACAAATGGCAACTGGGACCAACGGCTTTACATGCTTTCCGAGGCGCGGAGGAGTCTTGATATGTAATGAATGGTGACCCATCAAACGTAGTTTAATCTTCAATCGACCCGTAAGGCTGTCATTTTATTATAGCCACAAGCTCCAAAAACTTATGAATTAACAATTTATCTGGAAAAACCTTTTTCTTCCGACGACGTGACATTGTAGCACAGTGGCGCAAGAAGTTGCGGCGTTTGTTCTGAAGCGGCTGTTCAGCTGTGGGAGGGCGGTTGAGCCGCCGTGCACTTAGAAGGCGCCGACCAAGTTGTGCGCAAGCAGACTGTCGCTGCGACTTTGCCTGTAAGTTGCACTGAGTTGTGGTTTAAGAACTGGTGCTTAGCTTAGCCGATATGTGACTATAGAGTTCTGTTTGTTTGTTGCTCGCGACTTATAGCGACTCTGCATAAACTTTGGAGTAGTTAGAATATAATTTTGAATCTTTCTTTTTGCTTTCCTTTATAAATAATGGAGTAGGTACCTATAAAATAAATAATGGAATACACACTTCCCGTACGGAAACCGTTTAGGAAAATAACTGCCAGAGATCGGCAGTTGTTTTGTATATTTTTGAAATTACTGTTTAGGGTTTTTTGTTAAGCAAGAACATTCATTATACCTACTTGCATAATCATCATTTAATGAAAATAAAGATATTTTTTCAATAATAATATAATATAATTTATTTAGGTCCTTTTACACATTATTACATTTGTAAACTTAAAATACATAGTCGAACCAAGTTTTTTTAGACAAAATGGCTTAAAACCTTATAATTGTAAAAAACGAGTTTAATTAACACATATCTCTAAATATCTAAACGATGGTGCGGTGGAACTGACATTATCTTGTACCGAACTATCTGAGCTAGCTAGATAATGCTCTATTCAACAATAATCACCACAAAGGATAAAAAAATGGAATGTTAAGTTCACTGAATCTTCAAATAGTAAATTCAATCATCTACATCTCGACTATAACCAATTTATCAGTTTTTAATTACACGCACACATATGCAATTACGCGAAAAATAGTATATTAGGCTATTTAACGTACGTACCCTTTATAGCCAGCATCATTAAAAACAAATCAATATTAAGACACTATTGAAAGACCAACTCTATAAAAAGAAAACCTAACCAGCAAACCAAAATAAGTAGTATATTGCGATCTCTACTTGATGCATGATGATGGAAAATGATGGGAAATGAAATATTGGAAATTGATTTTGAATTTAATGTCATCGTCGCGTTCACGAACTAGTTCGTCGATAATTCCGCAACAGCCGTCCGGCGTCCACTGCAGCTCAGATTCAGGTCGGACAAGTTCCAACTAACAGATAAACGCACTTAGCCGCCATCATCTACCATCTGATCAATAACGATAACGTGCAATTAGATTTCTTGCTGATCATCTAATGCCAGACATTTATTCGCGTTTACATGGTCACTTAACTTTTCACAGATTCCTACGTTATTTATTGCAATAAAAGCTTTTGGCGTCGCTTATTTTGTAACCTCCATTAAGAAGAGTTTGTCAAAGCTATTACCATTGTGGTTCGAGTGTTTTTTAACTTCTGATAATACATCTTGCATTTCGTATTACGTTTTATTTACATCCTTGTCATTAAAAACTCACAATTTTAGAACAAAACGAACGAACATTTTACTTACGAAACTGAACGCAAAAAACCTATTAACATAAATTCCGTTGTAGAATTTGGCCTTAGTGTTGCTGAAATTCCACTCAGAGCTTACTACCTGTTTATTTTTATCCTTATTTTAATTCATACCCACGCGTTCATACCCATAACAGAGTTTCTTATTGATAGAAAACGTTTACACATTCACTATCGTCTGTTCATCTCATTATCAGATTACCGCTAGAACGAATTACTCTTCCACTGCGTAGTAGCTGTTATACAAACCCAGTTAATGACGATGACTGACTTGCATTCGTCATGACTTGTATAATAGTGTCGAGTCATCCGTTGCGCTACATTACTCTCCGCATATACTGGGATAAGCAGGTTCTATTCTTACGGTTTTTTATGGAATTCTTCAACTTTTAAATAAGGCATGTTCTTATATATGTATTACCTTACGCTTGAAAACACAAGGTAAGGTGCGTAGTAATCTCAACCGGCCGTGTGTGTATGACAACATGGGTGAATGTAAAAGAAGCAAAAGAAGTATGAATATAATATAAGAATCGTAGCAGATGGCGCTCTGTAGTTTCTGCCTACCCCATGGGAAAAAGGCGTGAGTTTATGTATGTATGTATGAAAACATTCGGACAAGAGGAGGTATTTGTGTGTAAAGATTTAATTTAGCATAGTCTTACTTAACCTCAGTTTGTACAATCTGTTTTAAGTGTTAACATGGCCGTCTCTGCAATAAATGTGACTTCGCTTACCTATTTCAGGAATAAAATCTTCGTCCTACACTTTAAATTCAAAAGCTCATCTGTCCCATAACTCCTAGCCACACACAATACTATCAGAATATCTTCAGAATTGTTCAGAAAAGCAGTTCATTTAAATGTGCTGAACTGAATATTACCTACAACAATATGATAATAGGAGAAGGAACGAATTGAGTGTATTAGATGTTGTATTTCCCGTGCGAGCTGTAAGAAGTGAACCTTCTACATGGACACTAGTGTGAGTAGCAGACAGATACAGAAGTTTCACAAGAACTTAAAATTGTGTGAGGCAATTAAAATACAACGTGAAGTACTGTCTGGACACTAGCTTCCGACCAAAGTACTAAAGAAAAGTAAAAGATACCGGGCTGGTATCCGCAACCCCATATCAAAGCGCGTATTTTGCGTATGGGCTATAATGCGGTACAGTGCGAATTGGTAGATGTCACAATATGACTTCGAACTTTTTGGTTCTAGGAAATGTCGGTTTCCTCACGATGTGGGTTTCTCTGAAAAACGGACTTACTACGTTCGTATGTCGGGGCCGCCACCACTGGGCCACCGCTGACCAAGGTACTAACAATAATACTAATTAAATAGTAACAACTGGTATGTTTGAAAATGTTTCCTTCTTGATATAAGTTTAAGTAAACTATAGCTTTTTTTTGTGCTGGGTCGTACAGTCATATTCTGCGAAACATTAAAGCTATGCAATCCACGTAGACTTGTACGCAAGTGTGTGGCATGGTTGGTTTGAAAGAAATAAAATCGTGAAGCTAAACCTTTCACAATCCATCACCGAAGTAAGCTCTGAAAGATCAATAAACACTCGATCTCCTGTCAACGTGTGCGTATTTGGGCTACAGTCGCATGTGATTCCGTCAGTTAATTTATTGCCGAAAGCGACAAACGTCTAAAATAAGCTCACAACGATAATAAACACGTGAATGGACCATTAATACTTAACTTGTCTTTTTGTCGTATCGTTCGGACAATCTTGTCGTCTTAAAATTTAGTTGTCTTTATTTCTGTAATCGGATTAACGTCGTCGACATGTTTATTTTGAGAGCAATCGATCCTCACTCCCCCTGACAGATTGTAAATTTTCGGTCCATTGTAATCCTTTAGTCGCGAGTTGTGACTGTCATCGATCTGATGCTCTCGAAATTGAATGGGCTTTGTGATGCTTGGGCACGAATACGACTCACATTTGTGCTCTAGATTAGTAGTACTTCAGAAGATCCACTAAAATAAAAAACGAAAACAGTAAGAAAAATTGTGTGTACTTTGCACTAGTAGATACTGCTCCAACTACCTATATAAATCTTAAAACAAAAGTTTCAAAAAACTTTTAACGAAAGTTTCGTAATTTCGATTAAGTTGGCCTTTTGAGCTTTCATTACGTTTTGGCAGTGCACCGCATGCGCACGCACATTCCTCCGCGCGCGACCTTGCACGACGCGCTCGGGGAGGTGGGCTGCGGGGGGCACATTCCTCACAACCGCCTCCCAAATAGTAAACACTGCAGTTTCACAAACGTCCGCTATCGTCAGCTTCATCTAGCTGTCCATTCATACGTCCCTCCGCGCACAGACAACGGACGGAAAAAACCTCCTGATGAATTGCCGACCATTATGCTATGGGACTTTGTCTGAAATAAGCCCGCCGCTGATTGCTCGCCAAATGAATAACTATTAACATTGAATGTGAATTGTTCGATCGATGGCGGTTGAGGTCCCATTAAATTATCATTAGGGACTTCTGCTTAGGGTCATCAACCGTTCGTCCGCTCGCAGAAAAGTTCGACGCCTTATAAAATTAAAAAGAAAAAGGAGTATACGACACAGGTGCGCGGGCGCTCGCGTTTCCCATTGTGCCTGCGCCACTTACCGTGAAGGCTTTAGTAGAGCTCAGAACGAGTTTGTTAGCATCTCTCCGAGCTCAGTCGCGTTCCAGCTCTTGAGAAGGACGCACGTCGCGCTGCCGTGCACTAATATTATAACGCGCGTGTCATCAGTGACGTCGTCGTTGTGATTGATTGTTTGATCACGGCGTGTCTGTGGTGTTACCCGGCGTGTAGTGAGGTGTGATTGACCTGTGAATAGTTCGAGTTTATTGTTCGTAACAAATCGTGGGAGCTTTCCTCTGGTATGCAACTGTATGCTTTTGTATAGCTGTATGGAGAAATTCTTCTGTTTTGTCCTGTTAAGCACCTTTACTGTACACAGCTTTATCTTCGATTGTGGCGTGTAGTTGATATGTGTTGTTAGGTTCCAGTTTAGCAACAGGCGTAACTTCCATATTCCTAAAGATAGCTTCAGTCCTTTATTTACGTCCAATGTTTTTGCAGGCCGTATAAAAAGTGCCACAATAGAGAGGCGGGTGGTCGTGTATTCGCTCCCGCTGCACTGTCTACCTGATCTTTTAATTACAGCTCCCTTTGTGTCCAGGCAGCGTTTTGTTTAGCAGCTATTGTATAGTCCCCTTTTGTCCCTTTGACTGTCTATATTTGTACACTAATCATAATTTGAGGGAACTATTTGTGTAATGATCAAAGCTTACCTCTGTTTCTAACTGTTTGCAGCTCTGCTATAAAACAAAAAGTTTTGTCTGGAGTCCAATGAAATACTATTTTATGCAAGTAGGTACCTACCTTATAAAAATTAAAGTTTCAAACAATATGTATGTTTCAAAACAGCATTAATGAAACCTTTCCCGGAGAGGCGTTTGAAACTGTAGCCACAAACATCAGTCGGCCTAGAGTCTCTGAGAGATCTTTCGATAAAACCAATGAAACAACAATAAACGCGACACTTTAAACACTGGTCTTTATCTGAAGACTATATACACGTATATATACGTATTATTATTATCATTAAACTGCAACAGCTTGAGCCAATTATACATCAACATCGTCATATTTATGTAGTACGTCCGCCACGGTTGGACTCACCACAGTCACCAGTCACCAGCGCGCACCGGAGCTCGTATATTTCTTATTTTTACGACGCGACACACGCCGGTTCAAGCTCATCCGCCCCGGTTACTGCTCATCTGTTGTGATGCCAGTCATTGTTTTACTGCCATTGTACCAGAGTTCATTGAATGTCCAGTTATTGTTTGCGGAAGTACCTACATGCTTAATACCTTGGTATTTAAAGGGTCCATTGTTTTAAATCCTGTGTTCATGTCAGCTACTATTTTGTTGATATTTCAAATAATTAATTACTCAACTTTATTAGATTTGAAATCTTAATAAATTGTCGATAAATTCTTGGTGGAGGAAACACTTAATTTGAAGTTTGTTCGTGTTTCTATCATTATAGCTAAGACTGTTTTAAATATAAAAGTATTAACATCCTGTTCCACTTCAGTGACAGATTTATACTCGTTCACACATCCCAATGAACTGCAGTCATTTTATATATACTCGTGGATAATAATAATTCCGACGTAATGTGCAATCTGGCAAATCTAGACACTGATCATATACTTTTTAAAGGGAAAAATATATTAGCTAAAAATAAGTAACACGCAAACATTTTATCTAGATATTCATAATATTATGCAAAATCTCATATTTTGAAGTAAATAAAACTGAACGGAAAATAGAGTTAAATTAATTTATTTCTTGTTTCCTCATTATTCTGAAGCCCGCTTTATTAAGTTTCGAAGGTACATGGAAATACACGAACAAAGTTATAATAATACCTCTTGTAAGACAATCTCGGTTAATTAACCGTTTAATATGGCGTAACTTGATAACGCGCCGAAAAACCGACAAATTCTGGGAACCTTCGCTCCGGTAGAGATCGTAAAACATCCGTCTGATTATATTATTTTTGTATATATTTTTTGCCTTGCGTGCTTGTAATGTTTTGCAAGACTTATGAAGGCAGCATAAAATATGCTAAATTGATTCACTAAAGTTTCACCAAAACACAATTAATAAATGTTTTAGTTTTCAACCAACGGTTCGTATACTTATTGTTTCACAAACAACTTATTCCGCAAAAGTTTAATTTCATAAAATACCCGCCTTATACTAATTTAATGATTTTTGGTGATGTGAACGGACTCTCTGTAAATTAAAAATAAATAAAATAAATATTCCATAACTTTTCACACAACGCCATTTAGTCCCAAGTTAAGCTTGAGAGCTTGTGTTATGGGTACTAAACAGCTGATAAACATACTTATATATTTCTAAATACATTACATATAAACATAAATACATACATAAATTATTTATAGATAGTCCCAAATTTTAAAATCTTGCACTGGTAACTTCATTACCTATTTTTTTTTTCTTACACAATCTTTTTCTGCTCAAGTCCGATAATTTTTGAATATAAAACGAATTTGTTGTAATTAAATAAATTGCTTTAAAATATATATCTTTATTTTAACCCCAAAATGTAATCTAAAACAAAATTCTGTAATCTAAGCACCGAAAACAGAAGACTATAAATTGTTTCCGAAGAATGTAATCGTCGCTGATTGGTCGGTATCCGGCATTAATTATAAATTCTACACTAGACAGATGTCGGCCGCTGGGAGCGCTACAAATTGAATAATAGCCCCGTCGAGAGCCGCCGCGCCGATCATGCCGCACTAGAACCACTGAACCACCGGACTCGTGAATTACTCACTGTTATTGCATTATCATTTGTTTGGGTATCCTTCGATTAGAAGTCTATAACTTTTCATCATTTAAACATTATCACACATTATAAACATTCACAAGTCTATCTTAGACATCATTGATGTCGGTGAAGGAAAACATCGTGAGGTTAGTATAAATTTGAAAGCGCCAATCCGACTTGAGCAAGCGTGGTGATCAATGCTCAAGCCTTCTCTGTGTGAGAAGAGGCCTTTGCCCTGCAGCGGGACAGCAGTAACAGGCTGGTATTTTTTTTTAACATTCAAGTCTATCTTCGCTCCGTATTTCAACTTCATTCTTATTTTTCAACTTTAGTTTTCCAATCAGATTATAATATGTGTCGTTCTTTCCTCAAAAGACCACTTCAGACACTAATCTGCATGGTTCTTCCATGATCTGACCAAAATAATGTCTGGACTTTAAAAGAGACTGTGACCTCTCAGTTTCTTTCGATGTTTCTTCTCAGAGTATTCAGATAAGTAGTGAACCACGGACCTAACCTTCTAGTTAAAAAAAATACTTGTTTTGGTATGAACCTATTTGCAGATATAAATATCAATATTTCTTGTATAAAATCCCAAGCTTTTTTATATTTATGAACTCTTAGTGCAAAGTGGTATACTCCAGGGTGTAGATTTACTATAAATTGGGACAAAACAATTTGGCTAGGCTTTTATTTCTTCCACCCACTCAAAGGGACTTGACCTGAAAAACATTCCAGGTATATTTTGCAAATATTTCATTCTCTTTACCTGTCGGTAGGTTAACACAAAATGTATAGAAAGCCTCGACTTTTCTATTAGATATTTGATACGGGTCGTGGAGTTCTGTTGGATTTTTCATACATTTCAATTCTATTTTAGAGCCTATTCATAAAACCGTTGGGTAAGTACTTCTACGTGAATATTATTGAATAGAAATCTATTGAAAACTGAGCCGCAGTCGTTTAGAGGGAAATTGAATGCGGCTAAAAGCCGAAATGAGGTAGGTCTATTATAATTGAATTTGAAAGAACGGTTTTACGTAAAGAATATTGGTTACAGAATTGTCTACAGATAAAGTTCAGACCCTGTGTCAAGAGTAAAATTTAAAAAAAAATATTTAAAAAATACTTTGCTTTTTCAGCATAAAGGACGGAAGCTTTGATATAACTCCGCAGACTTTATTTTGAAACCAAAAACTATGATTCCATCATAATGTGCTGTTATCAGTATTTGTACCAACCCTAATGCCAGCAGTACATAGTATAATACGCTTATGAATTGGGAAGCTTAATAGACCAGAATAATACAATAAAAGCTTTTCTATATGTCGGGATATATTCAGTTTCGTTCCAGTTAGAGGCTTATTGATATTAACAGAGATAATGAGATCACTATAATTTCCTCTCTCAATCTTCTATGCTTCCTCATTGGTTATAACAAAATTACACAAAACGTCTTGAGCTCTTTGAACAAATAACATGGTTACAAGAATCCTACAACTCAATTAAGTCTCTATTAGAATGTTGTTGATTATGGAGACTGATGTGATGTTGACAAGCGCTGCTACCGACAGGAAACTAGGTTACTCACTGGAACTAGCTAACGATTTACAAAGTGATAAGTACCTGACTGCAACTAAGTTTATTTATTTCAAAAAAAAAAACATACAACTATCATTACAGTCACCCAATTCGATAGTGTGTGTGACATACTTACATCTAATAACTTATAATAGAACTAATATCTAACCTATTATCTAACCGGCAAAAATCTCCGACGAAATGATACAGAAGGCAGTCCGTGTGAATTCACTCATTAAGTATAACGCTTTAAAAAAAAATGTTTTATTTCAGACAAAACAGTCCATAAAAGTTGTTAGTAACAAGAATGTAACTTATAACTAATGTTTGTAAATGCTATGTTTGGACAAAATTTTAGATTTTGTTCCTCATCTAGATGACGAGAAAATATGCGATATTTTTTTTTCCTTTATCCACGACATCAAAATAAAACGGCAATAATTATGTCGAGTCAAAATATCGCATGACGTCACGATTTCCTACAGTTTAATTTTGAATTATGACGTCACAAGCCCGTTCTCCTTAATTTTAATGCGCTTAATCTAAGTAGTGTATTATTTTTTGTATAATCCAACTGATGAACTTATATAATTTTGATATTCAAACACCGTTCACATGCCTATTGTGAACTTTTTATGTTTTTTTTCCTCCTGCTGCGTATTAAAAACTTGCGCCTTGAGCCATAATAAAAACACGATATAAACGTTTGTATTGCGTAATTAAGTAGATGGTTCGTTGACTTTGAAAACTCGAAGTCAGAATGATCTTCGCTTCGGGGAATATCTGGGATGTTTGCACGTACACATGGATGTTGGTGAAGATCAAACACCACGTGGTGTTGTGTAAATAAACAGGTATCAGTGGGGTGAGCGGTGGGCACGGTCTGCGGCGGTGCGTGCGCCGAATGCGCGGTGCGTGTGGTGCGTGCGTTGTGAGTATAGCGATGCGCGGAGGGTTAGTCTTTTTATCTTGAATGTAATGATAAAAATAAACTTGTATTTACTTTGCGGTTCTTAGTACAACCTAAAACATAAAATATATATTAAAAATAAGACTAAAAAACATAATTTACCTAAATCCTTATCAAACAGCCGCGAGTCATTCTGATTAGTGATTTCCTTCTCGGTATGTCTTGCCACCACCACACACAGTAGCGGATTTGATCACCTGTAGCAATTCGACACACCTTTGTAATATCTTTAAAGATTACTTACAAAAGCGTAATTCGAATAACAAATAACGACAACTATAAAAACATAATGACCGGATTTAAACCGGAACTCGTACCGGAGCGTGGAGCCCACATTTCACAAGAGTCTTTAAAAGCGTACAAGATCGTAAAACAGTCAATAATCCCATGTACTGGTGACGTCATTTATTCGTTTTATTAACTTTAACGGCGCTTCATGACTTTAAGTATTGTTCTGGATGTGCGTGGAATGTGTCGCGGGGGGACTACTGATTACTGAATGAGAGGACTCATACACATGAATAATCTTCATTGTTCAACGATTGTTTAAGTATACCAGTGCATATTACGCGTCTCAAAACTATACTAAAATTTTACTGAATGTTTTCAAGAAACTTTTACAGTTACTTGAAGAATGTCTCTTAAACATGTGTTCACTTTCTATCTATAGTTAACACTTACCATAGTTCATTGATTTGGGTTGTTTCACAGTAACCTCACACATTAGGAGTTATATTACAGCTATGTAAACATAAGCTTATTAACTTGTCCTACATTTTCATGAAGTACCTGCTCGATTAGGTATCGTAACAGCAAAAAAACACCTTAAAATTTTGTGAGAAGAAAATTCACCATAAAAATACACTTAAAATTAAAGAAGCTTTTAATTAATTAGTGTCAGTCGTTAATTCCCGTCACAGGCGTCACCGCCCCCCAGTCTCATGACATAAAGATAAAAAAGTTATAAACTCAACAATTTCCAAACGGAAGAGATCAATAAAGTTGGTCACAGCACATTCGCCGCAGATCAAAGTGTTTCCGTTCGTCGTCGGGTAAAAATAACGTTTACTACCATGTACAGAGGCTAGCACATAAAGCTTCCCCAATGTCATACTTTGATAGTTTTCAACTTGGACTTTATTGCAAACAGAATAAGGTTCATGTTCAACTAGGAACATTTGACTGTTTGGGGTAACTTGATGTGCTGGCGTCTGTACAAACACACGTAGATGTGAAGACACAAACACATGAATGAGGAGTGAGTGTGAGTACAAGACTGAATGTCCATGTTTGTGCTAAAAGGCATTCTCTGACTAACACAAGATGGTAGTAAGGGGCAAGTTTGTTTGATTTCAAAACATTACAATACCTTTTCTAAATGTTTAACGAAAATACAAGGGAGTAACAGGAATAACTAGGAGTTTATACCACCGCGAAGTTTTTATACCTAACAAGATTTCAATGAGTTCTGAGCGTTCGATTTAAAAACACTGGAGTAATAACGAGGTTTACAGCACACTTCTAAACTTTTATTAACTTTCAAACGTTTGTAACAATATCTTGAAGGAGCTATTAAAATTGAACGCTCCTTGTTATTTGGCTACTCGAGCTTTTGAACGCAATGCCGGATCTCTTAGACCAGGGCATAAACTGGTAATTGCCAAAAATATTGTCCGCCTCAAGTCAGCGAAAGTCTACTGAAGTCATCCAAATTTTTTGGTGTTCTGGTTTCTTTCTTTGGTCTTTCTGAAACTCCTTTTGGTGTTGCAATTTTAAATCCTTTATAATTTCGAAATGTGTAGCATTTTTGCGTCCGTGGGTCCCACGTGGAGGGCGCGGGGCGCTTCGCTCGGTCACGCGCGGGCGCCGATGCCCTCCGTAATATATTACATTACCTCTCTGGTGCCCCGCGTGTCCCCGGTATTCCTCGAATTTGCCGGTACCGATATGTCCTCGATTCAAAGTCTCTAGTGGGTTTTGCCTTTTGGATTTATGCAGATTTTTATGAGACCATGGTGTATGGAACTGTTTGATGAATAAATTCATGCGCACAAATCTTGCGTTTGTAACTTTATAACATGAATTTACCTAAATATCTACTATTAAGTAGATTTTGCTTGGTTTAATTGTGATTCAGTTGTTACACACTGGTTTGGCATTCCCCAATAACGGTTTGCGAAAATTTACATTTATAGTTTTGTGATTAGATCATTGCACGAAAGGATACAGTGGGTGACATCATCATAATAATTCTTAAACCTGATTTTTGTCAGCGCCCAATAATCTAAAATGGACAACAATAACCAATATTGTGAAATACGTAAATAATTTAGCGTGAAGCTCCACCAAACACCTCACCTTAGTCCACCTTACCGTCTCTAAACGTATAATTACCTGTTCCTAATCGTTCCAATACTCGTAACCGCTCGTGAAGCGCGTAACGTCTTGTGGCGTATAACTCAGTTTGCGTGCGAAGAGATTTACTGCCCCCTAACTTCCCGTCTTCAAGCAACGCCGGGTCAGATTCGTACCAACTTAGTTCCAACTTTGAATGTTCTCCTAACTCAAGCGTTTCGTTCGAGGGTTTCTGCAATGTACTCTCATACAATTTTAAGAATATAAGACTTAAATACGATTTTAAACTTTTAAGAAGTTTACTAACAGCGATTGTTTTGGCTTACCAACTGTATTTAAGTAACACTCTCATAATCATTGTCATTTTATTATTGGTGATAGATGATTAGTGAAATAACATTCAACGTACTTGAGACATGTAAAAATTTAACGCGAGTTAATAACAAAATATTGTCAGGATAGCAGTACTTGGTGCTGCGGTGGTTTAGGCTAAGCAAGCGTTGGCTCGCACGCACGTAAACATCTAACACATGGCTTGCAACTGAAATAAATCGTGTTTAGGAGATAAATTTATGCTGAATGCAGAACATTAATATATTCAACATTATTATATAAATGATTTGATTTGATTTGATTTGATTCACTAGATGAGCTGCTTCATACTTGTAATAAGTCTCATTATTGGGAATATTATCTTATCTTGAACGTATTCTGTGAATAAAATATGCTATTTATTATCATACTTATTATATTTAGATTTTTTCTGAAATTATATTGTGAACAAATTAATTAGAGAGCGTTGCTATAATAACAAATTAATATCCTTTAGAACATGTGGCTTTTCAAAAACTTTTAAACTTTGTTATAGGTGCTTTAAGCTCCTTGAAGCATGGGTCCTCCATCCCAGATAATCTCGAATATCGGAATTAAGGCATCAATCAATGTTATTTTGAGTTATTGTGACCTATCACCCTTCAAGTGCATTCCATGGCATAATGTCGATTGATGTACCATCTAAAAAAAGTATTTAAAGAAGCTCCGCTCACATCAATTCCGAATGAATCCACGTTCGTATCAAGTACCTACTACTCTGTATTAATTGATATTAAAATTTAAATGACACACTATTGTTTAAATAGCAAGAAGAGATCTACCTCGGAATGAAATTGAATTGGCTGAACAGGATAGAGTAGTGCTGAGACTTTAGGAGACCAGATTTAGAATGCACCATTAACAGTTTAAATACAATTATCCAGCGGTTTTGGTCTCATATGAACTTCTGTATTTCCTTGCTTAGTGCACAGTGCACGTGTTCTGGACAGGAAACAGACACAAGAAGCGTCCTGCGGGAGCACTTCCCAGGATAACGTCGGGCGCCGCTTACCAACCAGCTCAGGGGTGCGCCTGTTCACTAACAATCTGTATTCCTATTTGTTGTGTTCTTAAAATTAGGCATTAATGCAGGTAGGATTACTTATCCAATGGGTTTTGAACTTAACTTATTTAATTGAGAAAAAAAAAAAAATTTACAATTATTACAAAAATTTAATACACCAAATGAAAATTCTAAAGCGAAAGTGCCTTTAATTCATTACATAACATGTTATCATTACTTACATTACAGTTGTATGAAATTTACGTAGCAAAACTTTACGCAGTGTGTCAATCTTCAGTTAAACTAACAATCGCTGAATGTACACACACACCTATACGTTTCCATTTTGTCTTATATTTTTATATTAAATAAAACACTGGGATAGTCTAATTCTCTTAGTTGCTTGCTATTACGTAAGTTGACCTCAGCATTGTCGTGTCTGGAAGTCATCTACTCGCTATCGGTACGAGTTAGACCTACATTGAGTCAGTTGTTCTAGATTTTCTTTTTTTTCATTTCGATTGACCACATTTTGCGTATCGTGTCTACGACTCATCAATTCTTAACAAATTTAGTTACGTATTCAGACTGACTTTGAGCTTTTTTCATTTAGTTAAAAGCTTTTACGAACATTTTAACCCTAGAACACTAAGCTTCGTCGAATCGACGACGCGAACTCAAAAAAAGTGCCGTAAATTTTAAGTGCGCGGTCGCACCTATTTCAGCTCCCGTGTAATCCCAGTTGACCCATCGCCCCCCCGGCAGACGGTAGTGTTTCTTGTGTAGGAGGTCTGTGAGCGCCGGATCAGCAACCATGGCTCGTCGAATCGACGAAGGTTAGTGTTAACGTTATATTTTGTACTATTGTGGTTCTAATATTTTAAGTTTATTTTTTAGTTTTTACAATATAAATGTAATCTATGTATTTTTTTATTTTAGATATGGTTCTTCAGCTATTATTAGCAGATAATAGTGACGAAAAAAATTCACCAGGGAGTGAGAAGGAAGACCACATCGAGGTTGCTCCCGCTTATGAGTCTATTAGTGAGGATGAGGTTTTTCTTCGACACAATATCCACCTCCAAGTCAAGACGTTCGGGTAAATGACCATGCATCTCCATCAATTGAAGATCAGATACCACATGCCCGTCAGCAAAACGAAGGATGACGAAATCTAGTTGCTACAAGTGAATAAATCTTTGTGTGGCGAACACAAATTTGATGTGTGTCACAAATGTCTTAGTTCATAGTTTTTTTACCTAAATGTATTTTTTTTTGTTGATTCTATATGTTAATTTTGATTTATTAAGTTTTTTTTCAAGATACTGTGTTCTAGTTTTTAATAGGTAAGCAATTAAAAAACCAAGTATCTTGAATTGGAGCGAAAACTATGACCTCAGTAAAAAGGCTGACTATGTAATAAATATGTGATTTAAATAAATAAAATAGTTATACTTTTCTTAATCAATGATTATAATAAAAAAATAATGTAAAAGAAATAGATATTTTATTTAATAAAACCTTGTAAACCTACTTTTTTGAGAGCGTAGTCGAAACGACGAAGCTTAGTAATAAGCGTTGAAAAATAAGGTTAGTGTTCTAGGGTTAAGTCTTGGCAACAAAAGAGAATTGAGATGGGAAAATGAAACGGTTAGAAAAGTAACTGTGGACTGGATTGAAGTCACAAATAGTGACCACCTTTCGTAAATGTCCTACATGACTTTGTTAAGAGGAGGGTGTATTGTGTTATTTTCTGTGTTTAGGGGATCGGAGCGCAGACATGCAGCTCGCTTACCAAAGGATGGTACAAACTCGTCACTGGAACGTTTTTCTGACTTTGTAAAAGCTTCGCATTGTAAAATGTTGTTTTTCTAGTTTGTTATATCCATGAATAACTCATGTACCAACAATGTTCATGACGGCTTGCGCAACCCGAAACCCGATTGTTTCGAAATCTTCGAATCCCATACGAAACAAATATTTGTATGACCCACTGTTACTTGTTCCGGGTTTGGCTGTTTGTGCGTTAGAGATTTATGTATATAGACATAGTTACTCAAAATGCAGGAACAAGTAGGGCAACCATAGATAACGTTCTTACAACAGCTTCTTAGGGAATTTCTGGGCTTGTTTACTGTTGTATTCTTCGCCATCCCTATCGAATCTGGCTGCTCGCAGAAAGGGTCACGGCAGCCATAGAAATGCCATAAAGCCAGAGATACCCTCCTAATGTTATAAGATGTAGCCCTCGCACAAATTGACCGAACGCGCGTACTCTCAGACGTCAAGTAAATGCAACGTTCATCAAGCTGAGAGCAGGCCTTACTTTTATTGTGATTATTTCCTGGTTTTTCCTTTGTAGAACTAACTAAGAGTTCGATAGTCTTTGATTAAGTACAAGTGCTTTTACCAGTACCCCGAGAGGAAAGTTGCGTTGGTAACGCAGTTAGGTATTTACTGTGTTTTAGTTTAATTAAAATTACTACGTGAACTACGTACTGTGATTTCGGGAATACTCTTCATTATCATTTGACTGGTCTGTTGGTCTAGTGGTTATGTGGCTCTGACTGCTACGCCGACCCGCCAACCGTGGGCTCGATTTCCACCCAGGACAAATGTTTGTGTGATGAGTACAATCATTTGGGTGTAATTTATCTATTATAAATAAAAAAAAACATGTATTTAAGTTAACTTGATCCATACAGTCTGATTTGAAATTACAACAAAATAAATAAAATTGGGTAACATAAAATCATAAATTACAAATAAAATAACATTAGAAACAGCATCTCAGAATTAGAAATAAATTAAATTAGCACTAAAATAAAAAAAAACCTTAAATAAATTGCCAGTAAAATCAAAAAAATAAAATCAACATTTTTAACAAATTTTAATTTTAACGACCATTAAACTTATGAATGACACTAAACTACCCGCTTAATAAAGGATCTCCACATCGGAGAAGATACTCGTATCCTATCCGCTACAGTCTTCAGAATTCCGTTGAAGCTGCCACGCATTCTGCATTTTTCATGTATTATGTCATTGTGTATGCATTTAGAAATGTATTAGTACGTTTATCAGTTGCCTAGTACTCATTTTACAAGCTCTGCTTAGTTTGGGACTAGAGGGCGTTGTGAAAGTTGTGAAATATTTCTTTTAGTTTTTTTATACTCTATCAATAAAACCTTGGTTGACAGTTGATGCGGCCGATGAATAAAATCTTGGTTTAAACATTTTATTCAAATTTTAAGCATGAATGTGCTTTTTAGTCTAAAGTTTTAAACTAGTCTATTTTTTATTCCACAATCTGGTTCGGCATGAAAACTCGCGTCATGAAAAAAGTAGGTACAACATTACTTTTTATGTACTAAGTTCAGACAATTATTTCTTTATGTTGCTAACACGTCTCAACGGTACAATATTGTTGATAAAACTTGAAAATGAGTTCGAATTAAAACTTGCTTGTGTACAAATTCGTAGAGCTTTTACGCTTTATTTTTTAAAAGAAAGCGAATTCTTGTCTAATCACGAGATTCCGCACAATTGTGATGTCGAGTTGCGTCGTGTTCCGAATAGCGCCGATTCGCAACGAGTCAGGTTTCCCCTAGCTTTTGTAAACAAATACCGATACACGCTAGAATCTGAGCTTTCAGCGTGTGGTGCCTTTAATAGCGATTACAATAAATTATGAAAGAGAGTGAAAATAGTTTTCATTTAAAGCTGAAGAGGCCGGTTTTCCAAATAAGGTCTATGTTTCGACTCGACACCATTAGACCATTCTTAAACTTTTGATTTCGAAGTCTGTTTCAACAAAAACAAAGTTCTAATAGGCAGTAAGTTACATTTTAGTAAAAGTTGTTATGTTTGTATTAAGACCTTTACAGTGCTCTGATTTCTATATGTTTACCTAATAACTGGTTCATATGGGCTTCATTAAAAGTTCTGTAATAAGACCGTATGACTTCGGCAGTAGCGCAAAACGACTTAAAGTCATTACGTGTGAGTGTCTGAGCTATTTTTCCCAAAAAAATATTTTTGTTTTAATCTTGAGAATTTAAATTGCAATCGCAGCATGCGAGATTCAGAAATGAGCCAGGAAAGCGGTTTAAAAGAAAAACAACGGAACAATGTTTTTTTTATGAATGTTCATTCTAATAGGCAGTATAACACACTTTGCCTGATCATCGCTCCGAGAGGCACCCCACACGTCACTCGCTATCAATTCGCACGCATTCGGCGGCGCTCGATTGAATTACTGTAGTGTTTTGCGGCTCGAATAAAATGTAAATGAAACGATCGCAATCCTGTTACGGACGGATCGATGCGGACGACGACTTGCGGGTTGCGTGGGTAGACACACACACACAGACAACCAAACACATAAATACGAGGTGATTCATGTGTATGTGTGGTTGCTTAGCATTTTGTGAAAAGCTCAGAGTTTTTTTTAATAATGGTAAAGTTTTAAAAGACTGGGTATTTTAGTGAAAAAGAAAGTCATTCAGTTTACTAGTCTTTATTTTTTACTTAGTATGTTAAAATATATTATGTAAGGCAGCCCATGCTTTCTTCTCGACAGTAGAGTAGACTTATGTAGGTATACCTCCAACGTGAAACTTAAAAAAGTATTTCGCAGCCGGCGCCAACGCACGAACACCATAGAATGTTTTATGGGGACCAAACTCGTTTGTTCCACATCCATTGACCATTTACATTAATTAAGACGAAGTCATTAATATTCTAACGACTTGACGAGCATCAACCTTTTTTAGTTTATATTATTTTAGTCATCAAATGATTTCGATGACTGGTTCACTGTTACGCTCGGTCATCTCGAAATTAGTAATAAAAAAGTTTTAATAATTTATTGAGATTTTATGAGTTCTTAATTTTAAAAACCCATTATGGTCCGCCGTTACAAAGTGAAACTGCGCAGACGCCTTATTTGTGAGGGCAAGAGTCTGGTTAATATTTGTGTTGTTGGAATTGTTTCTGTGTCGTTGTAACTCGTCCATAACCCTGTGGAAGCATGTACCCTATACAACAATGCAATGTTTATTGACAGAAGATATAAATAATACCTATAATCATCAAATCTGACGGAAACATTGTTAACCAAGATTTATTTTGGTTATTGTTATTCATTTTATATCGACCCCTTGTGTTTTGAAGACCTAAATACGTACTGTAAACTATTTAGACTTTTGATTATTTGACACTTTACAACCAAGTACCTTTTACCAAATTACCATAAAACTAAAGAGATTACAACAAATCGTTCTATCACACTGGTTACCATTTTACACGCCAGCGTTTAGCGGTGTTCGTACGTCGCATAACTAATTAGTTCATATCTTCTGTATGCTAATGAAGCCCTGGTACCTTCGCTGACTGACGTTAAGTATGCTTATTAAGACGATTACGTTTTTTTAGTCTAAAGCCTTGATTGATGGTCATTACGTAAACTTGTATTATAATATTAGATTATTTATATTGTAATGCTGCACGTTGTACTAACATGCACAAAATCTGTAACTATGCATACGAAATACTTCGAAATCAACACGATGCTCTTTTGTCATAATTACAAATAATGCTTCGAACGACAATAAGTCTGATAGTCTCATTATTGTTCGCAGTGCCTGAAATCAAGTTAAGTTAGACCAAAAACAACTGGAAAAAAAGAAAAATAAACATCCTGTATTTATTTCCCATCTAATAGAAAAACTCGAAACACTTTCAAAAGAAACTAGAGCAGGGTCACAAACTTAATGGTCTCGTGCATCCCGGCAAAGCCGTAACATTTGACAACAGATATTATGATAAACCCTTCTGGAGTTGGCCCACATCGACATCCACATGTTCTAACTTTCTTTGCAAAGAAACCTTCGGATCCCGAACGCTTCACACGTCTTGTAGTTTAGAAGTTTAACTACAGTTTCAAAGCGTTGGGAAACTATTTAACTATTTACCATATCAAGTTTGTTGGTCGTTATCAATTAGCTAGTGACCGTGAGTGAGATTTTATGGGCTAGTGGCACGGATCGGGTGGTCTAAAGGCATCATAGGATTGTTTGCAAGTTTACGGAATTTTGCTTATGTCATGTTTGGATAAATCTTTGTATTTGAAAACAATTGGGGCCAGATCTTTGCCGAAATATGAGGCTGTTCAGTGATTATCAGTATTAGTTTTATAAAGAAGAGAGATTTGATTGTTTGTTTGTTTGCATAGGCTCCGAAATTACTACACCGATTTAAAAATTCCTTCACCTTTAGGAAGCTACACTACCCCCTAGTGACATAGGCTACTTTTTATCCTTGTATTCCCACTGCAACGAGAACTACACGGGTAAAACCGCGTAAAGTCTGTTAGTTAAACATAAAGTTAAATACGAGTGTTTAAACTCATTGCTAAGAAAATACAGATGCTTTTCTAGTTAAGGGGGCACTGCTCATATGATGCGACTGGTTACTGTGAGTAGTTAGTTAGAACTTAATGGTAATGAAGTATTACCAATGAACAGTTTGGTTTTACTGCAAACCATTCTACATAATTACGTGTATGCTAGAATTTTAATCACCTTTTAAGTCCGAGAACAGCAAGCAGATATGCCTATATTCCATGTATGTAGCCTATGTAGGTACATAAACTGCTTCATTATGTACCGGGTCTGGGAGGCAGTAGAAACACTGTGGTAAATATGCGGGACCGCATTATGATGGATGCGCGCGCGCGGGCCGCATGCCTAATTAAGTAATTAAGATTGAGAGATAGCGCTTATGTAGATAGCGACCGGATTGACGTCACAGTGCGGAAGAGAACAGTAGCTCTAGTCCAGTAGTCCTTGATAAGATGGGGTTGCTGGGATGTCATAGCTCTTTGACTACACAGTGTGTGGGCTTATATTGGGTCTTAATGTGTTTTCAACTGATTTAGATGCTCGTAACTGAGATTTCTGCTATTAAAGTCACCGTGTTGACAATTTATTACAGAACAAAACGGTTATTTATTTATTTATTGAGGGATGTTGCAGTTTTTTTGTTGAAGTGGCAATAAAAAGTCATGAATGAAGATTAGTTGCTGTTGTATGTTCATTAAAGTAAGTTCGTAAGTAGATACTTCAAATTGACGGTAAAGTGGATTAAAGCGTTTAAAATGAATAGCTGTCCATAAACTTCAAACTGGACTTAATTCCCACCGACAATTTTACGAAATGTTGACATATTCTTAGGTATATTTACAATATTATGATGTGTTTCAATAAATGTTGTAGGTACTAGTTATAGAACATCTAATTTTTTTTCTAAACTTATTCAGATGTTGGTTCTTGCAATTAATTTAAGTTACACATTTATTGCGCTAAACCAAAAGTAGCACCACTATATCATTACTTAGTTAGACTACTGGTACACTGACACGATCCCGGCACATAAGGGAGCCTTCACATCTGCACACAACCCGCTGCGGTTTTGCGGACAATTGAAACAGTACGCCTTATCTCCGCACCGCACTGGTCCGCACCCAGCCGCACCGCTTCGTTGCGGCCCGTTTGCGTCCGTTTACAGCTTCGCATTGTTATTGCATTAGAGAGAGACGTGGAAAATGTATGATGTCTATACACATTCATATATTAATATATACCCGCAACCTACACACGGTGGGAAAATCCAGAAAGTCAGATGGTAAAACTGGCGTCATTTTTCTAAAAGATTACTTAGAAAACTTTGAATCTTTAGATATTTTCTTAGAGCTGCCTAATTTTTGGTTACGCTAAGTATTAGACCTGATATTTTTAATTTCAAATTATTTGAACATTACTTACTAAGAGCAACAAGTTAGTGTTTTATTTGTTCTGTGTTAAGCTTTGTGCGTTTTGGTCATTATTGTATGATAAATGATATGTTATTTCCGTAAGTAAGTTCATACAGACACATTTACATGTATTTTTTTACTAAAAGATGAGGTCTGTGTTTCACTATCTGATTATTCTGAGAAGAAACACCTTATCCTCGTTTGAAATGGTCTTTTGAGGATAGAACCACACCGATATTGTAAGGTATGAACTGGTGTTTCTGCAGCTCTCTGTGTTGTATGTCTACTAACTTACAATGACAGAACTTTTATCGTCGGAAATGTTAATAGCGATGTTTTACCACTTTTGTGGTTCATTGTCTGCATGATGTCGACTCTTTAAGTTTTTGCTCAGAACTGGTGTTCATTAGCAAAACCAGTTCTGTGAACATTTAGTATTGTTTACAAGCGGCTAATACTCACCAATGTGAGATGTATTTGAGCACAAGTAAAGCTAAGTATCGGAAACTGAATAAAAAGTACCTCTAAAGTAAAATGCTTGACCAAGTTGAAATATTACCTAAAAAGTCTTTGAAAGATGTTAAACATAAATTTGTTTCAATAGGTTTTGTCAAATGTAGATAGATATACGGTTTGTTTAAAAACTGGATGTTAAATCAATGTAACTATATGACAGTAACTACTTACTCATTGTTATGATTCGGACTAAGTAATTCTTGCATCCAGTCCAAAGCACGAATGAACCTTCTTATTCAATTCAAATGCAAAATCCAGGAAAAGGAAGCTAATTGTTTACAACGATCGCACTATTCTCTATAACTGCCATTTGAGTGAGTTTCCTGCGATCTAGAAAATTATCCTGTCACTGAAACCCAGCGGCCGAGACTGTTTATTTATATAATTACATGCCTAAGAAAATTGTGCCAATTTACCTTGCACATTTTACCTTTAAAATAAGCGAGTATCGACCTAATTGCAGTACGATAGAGGTTTGTGTAACCGCAGGTTCTTGGTACAAGTCTCCCCTTAGGCCAGTCGGTGCGGTTGCAATTATAACGCAGTTGTTCGGTGGAGCAACCGATCGTTAGGCGACTGCTACCGGCGACACGACCGACCCATGGAGAAACAGCGCTGTTATCGAACTACTCCCAAGTCCTTCCTACTGACGGTGCCACAATTACACGGAAAAGTTGATGCTTACTATTAATATCGATGCCGCCATCTTTGAAGCTTCCAAGTGATATATTAGTCGATTATCGGCTACCGATAATCGATCATTCGCTAATCGATTAATCTATTTTTTGTGATATACCTATTTGAGAAAATACATTTATCATAATCAGTTGTGCTAGCAACGTTTATAACTTGTGTAATTTATAATATATGATGTTAATGTAATTCTTTTTGACAGAGTTTTTTACTAGGTACTTGTTAGCAGGTACTAAAGATTTATGTTTGTCGTGATCGTAACTAATTGGCAGTGGTAATCAAATACAGTCTGTCGAGTTGATTAATTCAACACTTACATTAACATCGTTAGCAGGAACAATGATAATTTTGTGCTTAAAGATTTATTATTTTGAGTGGGATTAGGCTTCGTTGTGTTCGTGTAGGTGTACGAAAAGGCAATTAGTAGAAGTATAAGATTGCATTTACTAGTTCTTTATTTATATGTAGTGCTGTACTTTTTATATCTTGTAGGTACAGTTAGCAAACCTCATTTGTAGATTTACCTGTTAGTTATACCCACAATATAATATTGAGTTTTCAATTCGAAAACACCAATTTGATCTCTCAATACACCCAAAGCCTAGCAAAAATATCTGGTAATCAAAGTACAGTTGCCGAGGGCATTACAAGCTCGTCTCAACAAGTCAATACCACGAACAGTTCTAATTAGCAAAAATAAGCGCGTTAATTAGCAGTCAATAGCTGCTGTACTTACACAAGATCGCGCGAACACAGAAACGTGTTAATCCTGATGCTCACAGATTGAGTCGGAAGACGGCGTGGCTCGCAACCAACACAGAAGAACAACACCACAATGCAGAATAGAACTTTTACACAGCTTTAAAAGACATAAAAGCGAGTAGTTGTGAGATCAGTAAAGGAAACACAGTGTAGTCTAAAACCCATTGAACTGGCTGTTATCGAAAAAAAAAACTGCACCGGTTAAGACAATTGTATTGGGTTTAGCAGTTACCTTTTACTACTACCGCACGGGAGTAGTCAATAACTAGACAAAACAGGCATTGCACTCTTTTAAAACCACGTACATACTATATGTGTCCCAATGGAACCTATTTGATGTCAAAGTTAAGAATTTCAATATAGGTAAGTTCAGTTGTTCGTTGTCAACCCTAAGCTGTGGGTCATTTCCCTTCATCCCAAGTCTGGTCACCCAGAGACATCGAGCTACACTCTCCAGCAACAACATGTATAATAGTATTGATACGATAATGATTACGAAGGGCTTTGATAGAGCCGGTTTGGCCACTGAGCCAATCACGTCGTCTAGTTTTAAATTGGAGAGAGATTTGCATGGAGTACACCTTCTGTACCTACAACCTATGCCGTGTGAATCTCGTCGAGGCACGTCCGAGCTTTATGTAAGTCTGTAGGAATAAACTCCACAACAACCGCTTTAAATACGAGCCCACTGTACTGAACTTACCTCTTGTACCGACTGGCGGAGGTGCTTATTCAGTGCTACAGCGGGTTTTTAACTATTTCTATCGAAGAATCTTGTGCTCAAGAGTCTTATTTCCAAGTTAAGATGTAATTGAGATGTTACAAGTTGTTACAGTTAGTTTTAGTTTAACAACAACAACATTTTTTTCCAAAGATTCCAGAATAGCATTCGACAAACATGCTGGTTGTGTACAATTTTGTTACTCAAACGTCTTCTTATCAATGTTTTATCGGTAAAACTTTCCAGATATCAATTTGTAACCACTTAATAGGTACGTTTGTAAAGTTTTTTCTACGGAAAGAACTTTCGACGAAAAAACTATTATTTTCTTAAATCTCATACTTCGATATCATTATGTAATTACGTAATACTAATTATGTATTATTCATTATTTCTCAAACAAGTTCTACTATAAAATTTACCATTGAGTAAAGTTCCCCCTCAAAAAAACCAACTTGCCAATTCGACAGCGTATGGTTTTGAATAACCACGCAGTTTAATCCCCAAATGACCCATTCATGACCAACATGCACATTACCATTCCACATCAAATGAAGCGATTGCGTCGTTTACCGTTGAGCATATGTCAGCGATGTGTCGGTAACCACCAGTTTAGTGCGTATCGCTATCATGTGTATCACTATCTGAGCAAACAAGCCTAACGTGTGGTCACGCGATTACGTGCGATCATATAATATGCCTCCATATTGGTGAGCTTTACGTGATGTTAACTGCACAGTTGCCCAGTGCGCGGGTGAGGCAATAAGTATGGCGAATAAGTAATACTATCAAATTCATCATTAATTGTTGATTCTCGTTGCAGTGGTATCTACAAGCATAACATAATATCACGCCTTTTATCGCCGAAGGGTTAGGCAGAGGTTTAGCTGTAGTAGGTACAGCCAAATTTCACCAGTTATGTTTAAGTCCCAAGTAATTGGTGGCGCGCCTATTGCCACTAAGCGGGCACAACTCCAGACTCCAGGCTGATACTGAGAAATTCTATACAGAAAAACTCAGTAAAACTTTCCCCGACCTGGGGATAAAACCCGGGTCCTCATGCTCAGCACTAGCGTTTGCGACCACAAAATCAACGAGTTAGTGCACAGGCAATTTTTACGAATAACGATTGATGAAGCTGATGAACTGATACAAACACATTTCAGACTATTTCAATGTAATTTGTTTCAACACAATAATTTAAGAGAGAGTTCCTCTCACCTAATTAGATTTGAAAGTAATGTAAACAATCAATAACATTCTCTTTTTCACTATAAACGCAACAAGATAATATCTACACTGTCTACACTAATATTATAAAGCGGAAAATTTGTATTTTTATATGTGTGTGTTTGTTATGAATAAACTCAAAAACTTCTGAGCCGATTCCAAAAAAACTTTCACCGATGGAAAGCTACATTCACCTTAAGTAACATAAACTACTTTTTATCCCTGAATTCTCACGGGAACGGGAAAAACACGTGTGAAACCGCGTGACATCTGCTACTAAATTTAAGTAGGATTATAACAAACTGTTATTTCCTAAGGCCCTATACAGAGTGTCTCATTCAAATCGGTATAATCTCATTTTAGACATCATGTTTCATACAGACATTTACTGCTTAAGACCTACACAATCGATATCTAAATGGAAATAGTGCAGGTTTTTTTTTCAAAATAACAGGGTTCGATTCCCGAACGGAGTACAGATGTTTTTTAAAATGTATGAATGCAGATTTTCTTGTTATTATAATCGATGACATGGTTCCTCAGAACAGATCTTCGTATGTCTTATAGTTTCAGACTTTTCCACACTGACCGATTTTAATGTGACACCCTGTATACACCCACGACTAGGCAGATGAGTACAAATGTTATCTTTTGGAGATTCTACACATAATGTTAAAAAAGTATTGGGTCACCTCAATTTTCCTCTCACAGTAAAACTAACAGTTGTTTAACCAGTGAAACTTTACGAGCGGAGTTTCAAGCACAGTTCGAAACCTATCCGCGCTATTATATTGGTGTAATTTGTCCATCGTCTCGTACCGTTACACCATCGTAATAATAAACGGCGATTGTTCTCATATTTCTGCTATGAAGTCACTGCTATACTCGTAGGTACGACACGGTTAAGGTTGGTGGGGCCGACACACACTCAAGAAGCGAAACTATAGATTTATGTCTTTAAGGTACCGTAAATTTTAACGAACACTGCTAGTTAAGTGAACCATTTCACGTTTTATTATCTTCGGTCTAGCCTTTTAAGTTGGGGTGGGCTTCCAGCCTTAACGGATACAGCTAAATAATAGTGTTTCACATAGAGCGACTGCTTATCTGTCATCCACACCCCAACGACTGGATAACACGATACCCTTTGGTTACACTGGTTATCAGACTGTCAGAATTCTGACTACACATAAAACCATTGCCAAAGATCTACAAATGACAGCTAGAACCAACGATTTACCATGTTTTCTTGACTGACCTGTTGGTCTAGTAGTTGGTGACCCTGACTGCTACGGCGGAGGTCGTGGGTTCGATTCCCACCCAGGACAAATGTTTTTGTGATGAGCACGATCATTTGTCTGTGTCTGTGGTGTAATTTATCAATAATATGTACTTTATTATAGATAAATTACATCACAGACACAGAATAAATAGCTGATAAATATACTTAAATATTTTTAAATACATATTTTTAAATACATATTTTTAAATACATATTTAAAAATATTTATGTATGTTTATCAGCTATTTAGTACCCATAACACAAGCTTTCAAGCTGAACTTGGGATTAAAAATGGCGTTGTGTGAAAAGTTGTGGAATATTTATATTTATTTATGTGGAATATTTATTTCTGAGGCACGGATAACCTATTAAATGGTCACATTGGTCACCCGTCCACAGATCGACATAAGAAAGTGTAATTAACCTTCGATTCAAGACCTTATTCAAGGTTGTTATTAGCAAAAAGGTCCTCTATTTTCTAATATCACCCCTTTATAAATAATATAATACTACAACCTTATTTCAAAGCATGGACTCATAATAGTTAGTACCTATTTAATTAATTGTCACTATTTTATATAAAGTTTATTAAAAAGATCTAGCAAACTTCTGCCAAAGCCAAACAATCCTCATTGAATTGCCTGCTTCGATAATTCATGAATAATAATAATATAATAATATACGTTTACATGTATTTGCTTTCAATTTCTCGCAGTAGACAACCTCGTCCTTAGCTCAAGAAGATCACTCTTGTGCTACAGCTTTCGGTCCTCGGAGAGACAAATCTTATCCGTAAATAAGGTCTTCAGCTTAATCCAGTGGGAACAGTAACAAAATACGTGATTTCTCACTTAAATCGTCTTCTTTACTTACATCTAATTGTTGTTTTGTCGTTGGCTATCATTCTCACAATCCCTCACACCCACCGAACTTGACTATTTATGTTACACACACGCATAAACTGAAAATGAACTTTATGATAAACACAACATAGTTCGAAATTGAAACGGCGAGTTAGAAGAATGTTTACAGACCGTACAAGGTAACATAACTTCCATATTAGTTTGTTTGTTTTTGAGCAATCATATTTGGACTCGAGTATTTGATAGTTCAACAGTGCGCGTTTTATTATTGTTTGCTTTAGATACGGTGTCTTTGACGGTAGCGTGGACGGCCAGGTTAACAAAAATAGCAAGTTACGTATGTATGTTAAGTATTTTACGTTACTAAAATAAATGTTATTTAACCAGCACAACAATACATAAATCACACAACTTTCACACAACGCCATCTACCTACTCCCAAGCTAAGCAGAGCTTGTGTTATGGGTATTTAAACATACTTTTATAATTCTAAATACCTACATAATAATATAATATATAAATTACACCCAAACACAGAATAAATGATCGTGGTCATCGCACAAATATTTGTCCTGGGTGAGAATTGAACCCACGACTTCCAGCATAGCAGTCAGGCCCACTAACTACTAGACCAACAGGCCAGTCAATATCTATACACTTTGCTTAACATTTTTATCCACCATCCTTATTAATAGATTGTGAAGAAAATGCAAATGAAACCACCCCAACAGCTTACAACCAACACCCCATTTAATACTCCACACTACCAATAGCTTTAAAGTTATATCCTTCTGCACCTCGTTTCAATATCGCTTGCAATGTTCCCGTCCATTCTATTGTGCGAGTAATATAACCACGGTCCAGACTTTTCCGATTAAGTCGACCACATTGACCGGCGGCTTTCCCGGCTTCTCTCCGGTTTCAAAACGGCTTCCCACCGGCACGGTAGCCGTGACGTTTGGGTTTAATATTGCACTGCCATCGTGTCTGTATGTGTGCTGAGTGTTTGCAGTGGTATAGGTAGAAAAGGTTTTAGTTTGTTTCACTTTTGTATAAGAGATTTATTTAGAATAGAGTTCAATTCTGTTTTTTGTATCTTCAGTACATTTTTTATTATTTTTAAATTTAGGAGCTACATTTGATGTAACGATGACAGACAACCTTCTTTATGTTTTAAGTGGATAGATACCTAGTAACAAATTTTAAAGTATAATATTATATTATATTTATATATTTATTTATATATATTTATGTATATTTATGTCGTAAATAAACTGTTCATGCTGTTGTTAGAAGTACACAAAACAATCGTGTTGAAGTCTAAACTTGTGAATAAAATATTGTTCTGTTTTATTTAGTTTCAGAAGAACGTCACCTACTGTGTTAAAACCAGTAAAGTAAAATAAACCTGTAAATGTAACAAACTATTGGTCTGTGTTGTAAAACTCCTGCGTTCTAAGTGGTAATACTTGGTGGGTACAAGTAGTGGGGGTAGTAGTGGTCGTAAGAGCGCAGACTCACTTAAAACTTGCCGCTCAGCCTTCGGAAAAATGTTATGCCTTGTTTATAGTAATAGTCAGTACACAATCTTCTGTTACGCTACACGAGGTAGTAGTACGTGTTAAAAGTAATTGTTCTACATTATGTAAAACAATTTTTAGTTTTAAGATGTGAGCACGCCTGTAATTCCTGAAGGGTTAGGCAAAGGTAGGTAAACTGAAATTCACCCACTTTTCACCAGTTATAAATAATAAATCTGAATAAGTTTAAGCCCCATGTTAAATGGGGGCGAGCCTATTGCAAACATTCGGGCACTAATGAACGGGATTTAGACTGTATTATGCATTTCAGAATATTTTAATTTAAGTACTAGCCGAGGATTTTTGATTGTACTTTGGCAGTTATGGTGTGTTAAGTTTTTATGCGTAAATAATAAGATTATTTATTTATATTGTTTCAGGCGGAGGAACTGAACTCGCTGGTGGGAGATGCTTTCCGAATGGCGTTCGCGTCGCAGCTGCAGCCCTCCGCGCCGCTCTGGGTAACACTTGATATGAAATACTTTTTTCTTTATTCTTATGAAAACTGAGTATTTTTTTACAATTTGGTTCTTTATGAAGCCGTCTTACGGTTTATTTTGTAGGTACCTAGCCTTGGAATTGCGTAACATAACTCTGCAACTAGTGTACCTATTCCTAAGATTGTAGTAAAGTAACTATTGAAAATGTATAAACATTGTACTCACGGTTATTGCAGGAAAAAGAGTGTATTTAATCAATATATGAAGAACGTTTGCTTACAAAGATTCTCAGTATAATACTAGATACTTAAACTGTTTTGATTAATTATTGTATCAAAGGTAGCTAGAGGTTTCCACATCCTCTTCAGCGGTTAATAATCCAGTGTTTAATATAAACTGCTGCACCGCGCCGCCCGCTGCAGGCGCCTCCACTCTAACTCCTCAAGTTTAATATCTGTTGCACTTACACGTTATTATTAGAACGTGCAGGTGAACATTAGCGTTGATTTACTGCGTCTAGCTACTATCCGTGGCGCTTGCTACCACAGCGCACGCCGGAGTTGTGCCACGGGGAATGTCATAACATTACCAACTGTGATTTGTGATTCTTTTGTTTTCATTTTCAAACTTGTTCGAGAACAACTCTTTTGTTTTTCTATCTTCTTGAAGTTTTTTGTTTTTCTATCTTGTTGAAGTTTTGAGTGATATGAGAGGTACAACATCTCGCATATCACTCAAAACTTCAACAATATAGAAAAACAAAAAACTTGTGGAAGGCATACACGACACGTATTCTTACGACTCGCGACTCTAAGTAGGATCTCAATTGTAGCTAATGGAACACAATTCCTTTTGCTTTGTTCCGGATCTTTAATTGATCTCGCCACACATTAAGGAACGTAATTATTATTATAGCACTTTTTAATTATGTATGTACTTGTAATTTCATTATGTTTTCTTTTTAACTTTAATTTGATTATTTGTAATTTTTCACTCACATGAATGTTGGTCGACCTGTTATTGGCGACTGTATAAGTCTGATACTTTTTACTATTATTCTTATGTAATGCTGTATACAGAGTTGGTTTACCTTAATCAATAAATAAAATGAAATAATTAAAAAGAGGTATTTAGAGACATTTAAAACTGTCGGTCTGCCGTTCGTATATCTATGACAGTCTCATGGGCAGTCAGAAAGCTCTAAAGCTTATCTACCTACCTACCAAGAGATATGGTGCTACAGAGTTAGTTAAAGAGGTTATTAGAGATCAATTAGACACTCACTGATTAGCAGAATTACTAATGTTAAGGTATTTATGGTTAAAGTGAAAAGTTTTCTTTAATATATTTGGGATACGGCCAGGCATATGATAAGTTACGTAGCGCTGTGACCGATAAAAAATACCGTAAAATGGGTAAGGATTCGGGCTGTGAATGGTGATGACAATAATAACTTGAATACTAACACTATTCCACTAAGAATAAAAGAATTCTAAGTACCTAATGGCAAGAATGTTTAGTTTTCCTTCAAATAAAACAAAAGATGAGACGTAACTTTCACAGCAAAACATGCTGCTATTACACTGGCGTACCTACATTAGTAAAGATTTAGTGTTGTGGATACTTGGCGCTAATGTTGTGCTACTGGTAGACCGGGAGCAAAGCAATGTTTAAGCAGCAGCAGCAACCCGTTTAAATAAACCGGTTTTAATCTATCTTACAAACCTTTGGTAATATTATCTCAAAGAAAACTGGATAAAATCATTAAAAGCTGTTTTAAATGTAAAATAATTATTATTTGAGACTGTCACTGGATATACTAGTTTCGAATGTCATGAGATGCCATCACAGTAATTATAATTAATATTGTCTCCTCCCGTATCTGATAGTTGTCTGACATTATAGGGGTTCGGTCCCAGCCTCAAGTAATTTACAGTAGTTAAGATAATAGAGCTACTTGTGCGGTGAAAATAATTAGGGTAATGTAGATATGCTTTTAAATGGCGGAGAAAAAGTGCATTGCAAAGTGAATCGCTTTATTTGAGCGGTAATTGCGGGTTGGGCTACGGTAATCGATGTGACATTACTACGTTAAAGACTTAAGATAATAGTAAACATATCGGTATTTAAAAGATACCGGTACACAGTAAGTTATTTTGATGAAATATATTTATGATAGGTTATTTAAATGCAACGTGTTACTTTAAAACTATGAGATAAAAAAGAATAAAACCATATAAATAGTTTTCCCGCTGAAATAATCAAACCATTATAAATTATTTCCGGCCCGCACTACAGCCTGTTCAACATAGTTTTAGGAATATCTTAAATGGGTCAATCTTATTTATGATGTAAATATAATCGCTACAACACATTTATATTTGTCTTCTATTTCTTTTTACTACGCATAAACAATCTGCCCTAAATACAATCCTCTTAGTGTTAACTCATCTATAACGTTAACACCTGAACCTATAATTTCCAATCCATTAAGACACTTCAGTTAAAAATAAATCCATCATCCTAAAACAATCAATCAAACTTCAACCTGTTATAAACAAAGCTGAGTATTAAAACTTAAGCCATCAATACTGTGAGGTATGATTAGTGGCACTAACTGAGCCGGGCTCCCGGTCTGACTGCAGCGCGGTAATGATACGTTATGAACTAACTACTTATGAGAAGCTATGTTTGCTTTTGGGATGATAGGTTTAGCGTTTTTTTTTTTGGGAAGTGAAAGATTTTGTTTGCTGTATAACGGAAGTACGAGTTTTATATTTGTTGCATCTAAATGGAGCTCGTAAGTTTAGTTAGCACAAGGAGCTCTAAGATACATGGACACCTAGTTAAGAGATCAGAGTTTCAATGTGTGGTATATAGCTAAAGCCTTTATCCACTGTTTGCTTTTGCAAATCCTACTATAATGTAGGCTGGATTTTCTCAGTAGCCACCTGGAGCCTTGATTTATGGCAAATTGATGGCAATTCGCTTGCCCCTTTTTCAATGGAACTTAAACAAAACTGGCGAAAAAAGGGTAATACAGGTGCACTTCTACCTAACCCTTCGGAAATCTCTGCAGTAGCTGGGGAGTTTGTTCCGCCACTTCTTCTTCCCAGCAAAAACACCAGGAAGTGGCGAAGGGTGGGGCATTTTGGGGGACTGTCTTATGTAGGCTGAGAATCAGCACATTTTTTTTCAAGATGTGCTGATTCTCAGCCTAGTTTGAATAAAGACTTTTGTTTTTTTTTTTGATTATGGCCATAATTAACAGACAAAGAAGACAAACATCGAAAATAACAAACATACAACTGTCCGATTGTAAAATTACTTTTCGGGCAATCAAAACATTTAGATTAGGCACTAACTTATAATGACAATAGTTAGAGAAGCGCGGGCACCTCTCAACATCTCCAAACTCCTCAAGTATAAGATGCTGGAGATAAAACTCGGCAACTTATCGACGTTGCTAATGATTACGACTCCAGTGTTCCGCAACTCGCAAGTTTTATCGACGCTCTTCGACAGGTAAGCGCTCTTAATGAGACTTGAAAAATGTTTCATTATTTTCATATCCGGGTAAAATGGGGTTTGTAAAGTTTACTTATTACGAAGAAGATTCGGGGGAAACAAGCTAACGACATAAATCACTAACTTGCCGCAAGATTGAAACTCACTTTGTTTGTTCTGCACAAAGTTTCATGTCCATATGTCACAAATTGATTGAATATGTTTGTCGTGGAGAAAGTTGATTCAGTAAACAGGGTCAAAAGTTGCCCTCGATCTACACAAATGCCAAGACTTTGTTCCCAAAAGAAGAGTGGCGATTTACGTTTTCTATAATAGAAGACAATTTTTTTTCAAGCGTTGCGGATTTAATTAAAACATAACATCACGCCTCTTATCCCCGAAATTATAGGCAGAGGTGTATCTATAGTACACCCATATTTCGCCTAATGACTTTTAAGTGCCATATAATGAGAGGCGAGTCTGTTTGTTTTTCTAATTAATATCGATAGGCACGCGTTTGATCACTATCTCACCAGATGGTAAGCGATGATGTGGTAGACGATGAAGCACGCTTGCCTAGAAGCAACCTGTTCACTCTTGACTTAAAGACTCCTAGGTTGTAGCTATCAGGAAACACCGACACTCCGGCAAGGGATTCCACTTCCGTATGGTTGGGATGCCCACCATGTATCAGACACAACCACGGGATGTGTACCATGTCTGTTGCCATTAAGAGGACACACATCTACACTCCAGGCTTTAATGATAGTATCCATAATCTCACGCTTTCTTTCGTCTGAAGGACACAATGTTATAACAGTCCTTGATTTACTACCTGACATGAATACATCTATTTATTCAAGTACACTGAAACAACATGAAACATCCTCATATTTCCTTTCTCATCTCAATTCTGTGCACGCGCGACGTTCTGCTGCAGACCGAGCGGTCTATAATCTAACCCACTTTGAGTCCGGCCCGTGTCGCCGTCGGTCCGTCCGAAGCCGCTCGATTTACAACCACAACCCGGGTGCCGGCCGCCCGGCTGTCCGGCTGCCGGCTGTCCGGCTCCTGTGTAATTAAATTGTTGGATTTCACACAAGAGTTGGTCTTTGAGTTGTGTTGTTTGAAGGTAGTTTTGATTGCTTTTAGAAAAGGTGTTGCTGTATCTGTGAGGTTTTATGTCATTTGAAATTGGTGATTGTAGTAATTGAATTGTTAAATGAAATTATTTAGCCCAAAATTATACTATTATCAGTACCTAAGTAGATCTTTCCAGGCACTTTGACACGTCAATATTTTAATAAGTAATCATTTGAATTAACAATTCAAGAAACTCAGAGAGCATGATTAACCTACTTATTTATTTTCAATGCAATGATTACATTATTTTCTTAACTTAAATTGATTAATTACATTTTTAATGAATAACTTACACTTATATTAAACTAAACTAACCCAATCATAGGTATTGGTAATCTCGAGGAAATTTCACAAGTTTAAGCGATAAATCAATTCCAAGTAAGTACCAAACTGCGCTTTGAAAGGGTATTTTACTTTGTTTTTATAAGAACCGGAATGACGTGAAAATATTTAATTAATTACTTGGCAATTAAGGTGTTTAGTGCGCGCGGGCACGCGGCCCTGACGCGCACGCAGATAACATGCGATTTATGGCAAGCCCTCCTTCCACTGATAGGGTTGCCAAAACATTACGACACTACTATTTAGTTTTATAGCACTAAAAATCATAGTGTTAACGTCACTATGTTATAGATCGCATTCTGCCGAGAATACTTGCTTAGTAAATTGTTTGTCAAATTAGTCATACATAAGCCGTTATCTTTTTTTATCGTTTATCTAATTTTATATGAAATTAATTATAAAATATATTTAAGTACAACAATCTAATTGTATAAAATTTATAAAAAATACCTACATTGTAGCATAATCACTCTTATCTCAAACACTATATAGACCCACACTATAATTTGTTGCACACACATATATATGTGTGCAACAAATTATAGTGTGGGTCCAATATATGTATTATGCTCATGACGCTAAAACATATTGACATATACGAGTAGTAAAAGATTTTTCAAATGTGAAAATCGCCTAAGCTAAGTTATTTTCAGCCCTTCGAATAGTATATTTCGCCAGCCCTGGCCCTTAAACTCTCTCCAGGTGTATTATTTAGATAAAGGACTGCGTCTACAATAAAACTTTACGACACTTTTTACTTTTCGTTTTTAAATCTTTCGCTTTTAACGCACTGTTACAGTTCATCGCTTCACGGGCCCACTTTAATGTTTTATTCGCTAAGTTTGAAGTCAAAGTATTTGTAAAAGTGTTCCTAACAAATCTGCTAAAATAAAAAAAATAACACTTTATTTAAGCTGGATAGAAATAAAAGTCTACCTACCGAAAATTGGGGTTATTTGGAAATCACGAGATAATTTGGAATTGGTGAAATAAAAGTTTTGGTCAAGTAATATTTTTTATCTGTTAGTTGTAGAAAGTATATTATACCATCAGGCAACACAGCTATAATTCAATGTCAATATCACTATCACCGAAAACTTTTAAAGAAAATTGGCGGTAACCGTTGTGAAATATTTATTTTAATAAAACATGAAATTTCGGCGAGTTACGAGGCTGTACCTACATTTTTTCCTGGATATAAAAATCTAGACAGGCATGTATAACGTAAAACAGTCTACGAAATTATATATATCATGCGCCTTTCAGTGTTTCTATTTTCTCTTTTCTTAGAATGGAGCTTATTGGTATCATTTACGGTAATTTTGGTGCGTTTCACTTAAAAATTAGAGCTGTCACAATTCCGCTAAAGTTAAACCAACACTTTTGCAGTTGGCACGTTGCAGTGTTGCAGTCTAAATAGAAATAAAATGTTGCTTTATTACATTCCGTGCTTTGTTCATAAAACTACACTGTGTACGTTTTCTCTCAAAGACAGTGAAGCTGCCATGTCCCAGTAAAATGCTTTTATTTCTACTTGGAAATGTAAAGAATTAATTGATGAAAATTACGTCGGTTACTCTGTTGCTCTGAACATGAATTTTCAATGTAGAAGCGTGACACAGTGTAGGTACGTCTTACTGGCTGTGAGTCAGTTTTGACAGCAATTTTTCTAATTTGACCACACCTTTTTGGAATGCGGAAAATAAACCCAAGCTTAACATTAAACTATCACTACATAGACGGGTAAAAAATCAATTTTACACTTTATATTAATACTTGACAATAAAATACAATTTGACTGCTTTCGTTGGATTCAATTTTATTGTTCCGTCAAAAATATCCACCTCATATTTCCGACTTAAACTTCACCATTCACAGATGACTTAAACTCCTTTCAGAAACGCACTAGCCACTGTTTGTCTCTGCATCACCCAAAGGTTAACTGGTAGAAAATGCCAATAGCTTTAAGTCCGCCTCTTTACATTTGCGTGCTTAAATTATTAGACAAATAAATAATTCCATACTCAGAAAGTGCCACTATTTACCTCTATACCTGCGTTAGAATCAGATCAGCAGTAGTTAAGTTCAACAACGTGAAACACTTTCTAAATGTGGAATTCTGTCCCGCTGCACGCTGTCCCGATAATTAAATCCGAGCAGCCGAGCTTGCCCCGTACGCCGATACTGCCTCCTCGCACGCCAATCTGTACGACCCTGACTTCTTTCCCACTCGCACTTCCACTTAATCCAATACAGCTATCTCACTCTCAACGAAAGTGACTTTCAGACGGCATTCCCTTTATTACGACTGTTTAAATTATAATACAACACGCTCCTACTTGTTTTTTGAACTATTTATTATTTTGTTCAGGTTATTTAGATTTTTCAAGGTATTTGGCTGACTTTTACTATACAACTTTATTGAAAAGAACGACATTTTTAAATCAAAAAGTATGTTATGCCTAAAAATAGTTTACTCTTGCAAAACTTTGCGAACGAATCTGCATAATTTATAAGTTCGGGAGATAAGTGATGATTAATACTGAAATTGCTCACTATCATATAATGAACGCATAAACCTGAAGATGTACTACACGAGGAATGATTTTAAAGTTCTTGGGAACTTTATATATAATTTATAAAATTAAATGCTGTGAGTGGTTTTTCTGCAAATCTTTGTTGTGTGTACCTGGGCATCTCGTGTTCACGGGCACTAACGGGCAAACAAAAAGCGCGCGGTTGATTTGGCACCCGCCGATAAATGACCGTTATAGGGCGCAGGCCGCACGTGGGTGGTGCCAGTGACAGCGAAACTATAGCCGCGTTTTGATTACAATAATTAAAGTCACTAAAACTTTGGCTTGTACCACTTTACTCCTTTATTGATTAGGGGTTACAAGATTAGAAGTTGTAATTGCGCTCTTCGTGGGTGAAGTTCTCAAATCACGTCGTAAATACTAATTACGTTCATGTCTCGTAGTTCATTTGAAAAAATTATCAGATATAAAATTCCATACATGCATTGCATCACAACAGTTTAGCACACATGAGAAGAACATTTTTTTAACTTTAACAGTCTTATGTGGCAAATTTATCATATCTAGGCTTTTGGCATTATTTTTGAAATAATAAGCCCTCAAAAGAGACAGAAGCTAAGTAGATAGGTACTAAGAACAAAACTTAATCCATCCAACAGTACATTAGAGAAAGCAATTAGCTTAATTACATGTTAAGCCTACTCAGTTACTAACTAATTTTATTCCATATTCAATCAGCTTATGTTAATATTAATGAGTGACGCCTCAAACCGATGTGTTACAACCGCCACGAAGATATTCTACATGAATTAATAATTATGAGATATTCAATCGGACGTTTGTATAGTTGATTATATTAAAATTCATAATGTTGTATTATGTTAAGAAATTTATGAAGAATGTTAATGTCTTTATTACTTAGTTGTGAAGTTGATTTATTGGTACCTATCTAATGTACAGTTAATGATTATCATTTGCAATTAACAATAATGTCTACTATAGTCTAGAGTTTTAAATCAGTTTTTATTAATCTATCATAAAAATAATTAACATTTTTAAGCGAGTAAACAAGCATATTTTAAATACAATGAAATAAGAAAAGAACAGATATTAATATATATATATATATATATATATTAAATTTAATAGATATTAATAATAATAATAGATATAAATAAGTTAATAAATGGAAATATAAAATGCTTAATAGGATATAAAACATTTTAAACTGAAAATTAATAAAGCGCTCTTCCTCTCTACATATTTACAAAATTTGCTGTGCCCGACAGGGTCCATAATTGTTTCTATCTTTTATTTACCACCTGTATACATTATGGATTTAGCAATAAATGATTTGATTTGATTTGATCATTGTCAGTTATCTAAATCTCATCAGTTAAACAAAGCCTAGCCTAGCATTATAGTATACTCGGCTCATCTCGAGAACTACAAACAACGTAAGTTATAAGCCACATGTTTCAATATGAGCTCTAATTTATAATAATAGAGTAATGCCGATGTTTTAACAGTTGTTCTACCTACTAAAAACTATTTAATTTAAGCAGATACATTTTAAAATACCACTGACCAAGTTAAAAAGTAGTAAGTAGGTAATTGAAATCCCAAAAACATGCGAATCGTAATCGCTGTGACTGACACCGCACCTCACTTGTGCAAGTCACCATCCCTGAGGGATGTTAGTGAAATGGAATTCATCGTCCGTTTACACGTTGATAGGAAACGTGGCCTAGTGTGTTGTTGTACACACGGCTACACATCAAGCTATACAATTCCAGTATAAACTGATCTCGCATTGTATAGGATGTCCGTACAATGCAAGGTCAGCGTACCTTGCGACCGACACTAATATAGGGCAAGGCCTTCTAAGGTCTCACAGCCCACAGGCAGGGCGGAGGGAGCGATAAACAAACGAGGTTGACGAGATTTAATTTTAGAACGTGTTTATTCTATGAAAAAAAAACATATTATTTAGTATGATCTAAGATTAATTGCTATTTTGAAAATTACGAGTCGAAATAACTGCAGGTCTTCGTAAAATGAGTTTTGTGTCAGTGAAGCGTTCTAATCGAGTTACTGACCGTAAAAATGATTAACTTGTCTTCGGAGAAATGGGAACTGAAATTAACAAATATCTTTAATTTAAAACTGTTAACGAGTATAAATCTAATTGGTTGTCATTTCATTAGAATTATAATAATGTTGAATACTTAATGTTAACTTATATCGCACAGGTAAGCTAAGATCTGTAAAATTAAGGTTGAGCCTGTTTTTTTTTTGTTTTGAAGCGGTAAATAACCGTGAAATTACGCCCTCTTTCATTTACCAACGTTTTTGCTTACCATGTCTACCATTATCCAACATACAATTAAGATACGCAATTTTAAAGGTTAAACATTAACAAAACGCTCATTCAGAGATAAGGCTCGGCCCTAATTTAATAAAAGCGTACAATAGCGTGTTTGTGTACAATAATTAGTGAAAACATGCCGCGCGCTATGCGTAGTGCGTACGTTCGGCAAGACAAAGTTACCGTATCGCGAGTCGCGCGCTGAACTGCGGACTCTCACGCGACACATAAATATTATACTGAACCAGATATACATCTGAAGCTGAACTACTAATGCGTATTTTCTCTAACACTGGTCGAAACCGTAATATACATACATACATACGTAACACCACGCCTGTAATCCCCGAAGAGTTAGCCAATGATGTCCCTGTAGTACACCTACATTTCGGCAGTTATGTTATCGTCTCATGTAAAAGAGGGCAAGCCATTGCCGTCAATCGGGCACAGACTCAAACTCCGTGCTGCTAATGGGATATTCCCGATGGAGGACCAACAAAAAATCAGATCAAAAGTCATTCAAATTAGGCTGAGGATCATCACTTTTTGAACGTCAAAAAATGTATAAGACAGTCCCCCTAAACGCCCGCCCAACGCCACTTCCTAGTGTTTTTGCTGGGAAGAAGAAGTAGCGGAACAAACTCCCCAGTAACACGTCTGTCTGATATGTTAGAAGAACAGTTTAGACAGCATTGGTAATTAAGAACATACTCATTTAAATTAAATTAAATAATTTGCTACATGATAGCTAGCACACACCAATATACAAGACAGAAGTAATAAGAATAGTAAGTACCGAGTTACCGACGATAACAACTAAACTCAAGCAAAAAAAATATAATTAACTGAATAAATATAAGCCTTCAAGTAAAAAGGGCGTAACCGCTTACATGTACACAACTGAATTACATGACTTAGGTCTACGACATTAATTAAAAAAAAAAATATACACTAGGACCATCGAAGCTAGATAAGAAATCAGTTACTAGTTAAAAAATAACAAAAACAAAACCAAGGTCAGCAAGACGACCAGTCACCACAAGCAGCACCCGTTCACAAGCACAACGCAAAGATCAGCCATTACCCCCCTCGCCATATTAGAGGGAAGGTGGTAACCCGACCCCCGACGCTACCGCAAGCAGTAACATCTAAGGTGTTGTTCCGGTTATTTACGCAAAAATATAGTATTTTTGCGTAAAGTAATAAGCTTGGCCACTAGTTAACCATGTAATTCAATACAACGCATTATAAAACAATATGATGAAAAGATCATGTCATAAAAAAAAATATATAAAATAATATTTATAAACAAAAATATAAAAAAAGACCAGGCAGTAAGTTAATTACAGTGAAAAAAAAATAATTACAGTGGAAAAACTCAATAACACTTTACGGGACTCGATGATCGAACCCAGGACCTCACACGCTCAGCAGTAGCGCTTGCGACCTAGTAGTACACCAACGAGGTTGTACCTAAATATACTTAGCATAAAAAACACTTGGCAAGGACACAATTAGACATCCTTTCAAGGTAGCCACAGATTTCTAAGAACATTTACAGACACCTAACATAACTTGTTAACGTTTCACTCGCGCTGTAAGGGTTCTATCTCATCGTTGTGCTGCCTTCCGTGGCTTCCCTATCAAATCAAACGGATTGAAGGTTGTATTGCAAACCTACACTCTTGAACGTTTGTTGCCTTTTCTCCAACCTGCTCCGTAACTCAGGTTTAACTTTACTGGGAATGCCAAGATATTGAGCCTCTTTATTTCAGCACGTGAAAGCCCATCCATTCCATCCAGTCCATTTCTCATCCACTGTATCTGTAATTAAGTAACCATTCAGAAATTAGTCTGTTGAGAATTGAGATAGATCATTTCGATGCTCCCTAGGTCTCCAGCGGTTTTAACTAGTTTTAATATAACACATCCAAACTTAATCTAACTTTGACAATAATGTAGGAATACATTACCTCTAACATTAAATATGACTCAAATTTGAATTCAGAATGTTCCTCCCAGCGAGACCATAACGATAACTGGGCCGCATAATTCACATTTGGTCCTAAACTATGTATTATGCTCCGGTCTTTATGATATTAAACTAAAATAATTTCAAAACTAGCGTTTGCGGTATAAAAGGTCAGCGTTTCTGTGAATCTAGAAATTAATTACGTAGTAATAAAACACTGAAAATATTGGGGTAAACGAAATAAATTCAGTCGCGTACGGACGATAAAAACAGGCATTATAAAGATAAAGAAATAATTGCCCCGAACAGTCGTTAATTGTGCGCCGATCGTAAAAATGCTAAAACTCCGCAATAGCTTGTTGGGGTTGTCCACATTAAGGCCTGGTTTTGGTTTATAACCATTTTTATAAGCAACCTATACTATTTAAACATGGGTTGACAGCGTAAGTTTATTTAAATCGAAGGTTTCAATCAAATCAGTGGTCAAAACATGAGAAATGACACGTGTCTTTTCTCTTATTTTGATCACAGATTTCGTTTAAGTTTTATATGTCAAGCTAAAAGTTCATTTATAACTAAGTAGCAGACTTCACGCGGTTTCACCCGCCTAGGTCCCGTTCCCGTGGGAATACAGGGATATAATAAGTAGCCTATGTGTTAATGCAGGGTGTCAGCTAACTTCACACCAAATTTTATTAAAATCGCTCCAGTCGTTAAGTCGTAGCAAACACACTCACAAACATTCGCCTTTATAATATACACACAACACACACAAACATCGACATTATTCTTTACTCTTAATATATAAAGCATAAATCTAGGGTTCTTTCTAGTTTATTGGTTCTCAAAGTTTGCTTTGTTCATGTTTTTATTTTATATTTGGTGCCACCCACGAATACAACAGAATCTAAACGAATGTACGTTGCGTTTTTATTGTAAAGCTTTGCCACTATCGATATAATACTCGTATGACCAATAAGCAGTTACCTGTCAATACCCCGAGACAGGTGTAGACGAATCATAACAAGTCATTGTCTGTATGTTATGCAACGTTTGCGTGATGGCACGGAACGCACCACTATTGTCTACCACAGGCCATAATACCGGCTGGAGTTTCTTCCAACTCATATACAAAAAACGATCTTGAATGGGTTTTATGAAGTTAAAGTACTGACGATTTAGCTCTTTAATTTTTTCAAAGTAATTCTGACCTTGGGAAATTGTACAAAGTTTTCTTGTGCCGAATTTATTCTCCATTGCAACTTCTTTGTTACCTCATAATTACTTCAAAATTATCATAGAAACAGGATACTCTATGAAACTTAAATCTCGTCCGTTGACAGGCTACTCGATGATTGATGAGCCACAGATAATAATTACAATTTTAGCACTCCCTCGATCAACTCGAAACGAAAACATTCAACAGCTGGTAAAGCAATCATAATTTATATTCCCCTATGAACAAGTAATGAAATTACAAGGGGTGATCTAATATTATTGAGGTTTCACCACACATTAGTGTTGGCGGAGGGAGAGGGGACCACGCGTGCTCATCGGTTGTTGTAATGTGATCATCATTCGTACGGTTTATTGCTGTTACAGTAAATAATAGGGCTTTAGTGTAATTATTTGTGTAGCATTATATGGCCTCTAATGTTCATTTTGTATTAGTGGCTGCATTAGAATATTCTTAATTGATATTTCAATTATTCAGAGGTTCAAAGTCGTAATGTTATCGTACCGTTAGGTTAATTCCATCGTCCTTGAAGCTTTAAGAGTATTAGATGTTTTATGACCATAAATTATCGCTTCTTTTTATTTTGATCAATATAAAACCGTTTAACTTGTCTGTCATTTTAAGGAACTGATTACACGTACAAATCGTCACAAACTAAAATGTTTGCCAATCCGAATTGCTCTCACTTAAGTATTCCTTCATTCACATTCTTCCTTACTTTACAACCGTTCTAAACCCCTCCAATTCCCTTTACCGCCTTGCCGCCATTCCTATTTCATTCGCCATAAAACGGGTCCACACGACGTGCTGCACATCTCCCACTAAACTTTTACGTGTTAGCATTTACGGAACTGCACGCCGGAACCTTCGGCTGTATCGTATGAATATTTTATATGAACGTGTGTTAGGTAGGTTAGGTGAACTGTGCACAAATGTACGAAAGGTAGACGATTCCGTCAATGAGAAAATTTGTGCTTTCTTAAATCAGGATCTTGATTCGATTGTTTATTTTGTACTACTATAATATTATTATGTGATCATTTGCATTATTATTATTGAAATGTTGGCGTAATGACTGAGCAATTGGATGCTGTGCTGCGTGTCGAGGGTTCGATCCCCACACGAACTAAATATTTGTATGGTCTACAAGTAGTTAATCCGGGTCTGGCTGTCTGTGTATGTGAATTCTATGTTTTTAAAACGCACCCACGATACAGGAGAAATTCCTAGTATGAGTAACGTTAAAAAAAGTATCTCTAATGATGATGATAATAATATTTACAAAATATCTATTAATGCTGCGTCTAGAACTTTCATCTCAAAATTCTCGTTTTCCTTTGCAAAATAAACGATTACAAGTTTGCACGGGGAGATGAAAACGTTGTTTTTATATTCGGAAAACTTTTAGAACAAACATTGTTTGTTTTTACGATAAAAGCTAACTAAAAGGCTGGTATCTTTATGAAGTTTGAAGATGTTCTTTCATTGAAAAGTATTTGATTACACGGCTTTTCAACAATTACTAATAATAATAAATATCATCACTTGCCTAGCCTTTTCCTAGCTAATATTGTGATTTTCCAGTCTAACCAGATGTTGTTGAATAGGTACCAGTAAAGACTGGTTGTTAGACTTTCGGAGTTCTGACTATTCTTAATTAACTACTATTATAGATCTACTAATGACAGCTGGGACTTGCTTTTTGAGGGTAGAAACGGATAGGTCTAATATATTTAATAGTCCTTCATCTAGGGACTAACCTCGGCAAGTGTAGCTTAACCTAAGTATAATGGATCAGTGCGGCTGTTATTATTTAGCCACAATTCCCAATAATGAAGAGTACAGCAATTTATCCAGCATAAAATTTGTGTAAAAATGTTATGTTGGTTTTTGTACGCTTCAAAAACTCAAAAAGTGCTGCACCGATCGAGCTGAAATTTTAGCATGATATATCCGCATCAAGGATTGTTTTTATCATTTTTTTTTAAACCCTTCAATCACAATGTGTCACAGCGAAGCGTGGCAGGGTACAGCTAGTTATGTATAAAAATGTTATGTTGGTTAGTGTACGCTTTAAAACTCAAAAAGTTCTGCACCAATCGAGCTGAAATTTTAGCATGATATAGGTTTAATCCGCATCAAGGAATGTTTTTTCTTTTTTCTTTTTTTTTCTCACCATTCAATCACAAATGTGCCACAGCGAATCGTAGCAGGGTACAGCTAGTATATTATATATTTATTATTATGTTTACCATAAATCCGTGTGAAAACAGTTGCTGATGTGGGTATCTTCACTAGAGTCGCATGTGAAGTGTAGTGTTGTTCCCGCGGGTCGGCTATCTGTTCTAGTTGTGTGGCCTCAGTGCTTGACATTTTGTTAGATGCTAGTGAGCTGGTTGTTTTGTTTGTTGCCGGAATTGGGTCAGTGCGATCTCTGGGATGTACTGGACTAGTTTAGTAACTATAAGTAGTTGTGACTGGGGACGTACTCAGGTATTTATTGAAAATACAAAAACGTGTTTAGTTTTACGAGTTTCTTTAACTATACATGTCTTCTAATATATTAAATTGTCATGTCACAGTGTGTGTTACAAAACTGCTCCGAAACGGCTTCACCTTGGAATACGACGTAAACTATTTTTTGAAAAAAAAAAAACGCGGAACGAAGTCCGAGACACTTATTACCTACCTATACCCTGCCCTGTCTGTATCTATATAAATAACATTGTAGAATAATGTATGGCTTTATCAAGCTAACACTCATAAATATTAAATCACAAACAAAAGACAATAGATATCAGAATTACACTCATCCACTTGTTCTCTTTGTTGTCATTAATCCTAAAAGACTCGTGTCCTCCAGTCCGTGTTTTGTGACTCTCGAGTGGTTTCATTGAATTTCAATTTAGCTCCATAAAACCCCAATTATGTTCCACTCTACTATTATGTTCCATCTGGGATTTAAAACCCTGGTCAATGTTAGTTTTTAATCGCTATTGTGCCGACGCGACGGTTGTAATGGGAAATGCCAATTACGTTTTATGCCTAGTGGTAAATATACCTAGTTAGAATCATATAAAAGCTACCTATTATTATTTAAATATATTTAAGTTTCCAAGTAAACAATTTTAATTCTATAAAACTTGAAACAGCTAAGCAACAATGGAAGCATTAATTAATAAATGTAAGTTCTACAATAATTGTCCACTTGTTGAGCCAGTTACTGGAGACTGTTGGCTTATTAAAATGATGGCGAATTAAACGTCTTTGTTCTACTAGCACAATAGCAATACTAAAGGTTTGTTCACGATCGTTACTGTGCATATTTCAAGCATAGGATAAAAAGAATCTGGATTAAGATTAATGTGAACTTTTGTCATATAAACTAGCTCACACAACTTCAAAAGTCTTGATTCAAATTAGGCTGAGAATCAATCACTCTATGAACGCCACAAATAAAAACATAAGGAAGTCCCCCGAACGATTACTCTTCACCACTTCCTAGTTTTTTTCCGAAAGGAGTGGCGAATCAAACTCTCCAGCAACACATCTGTCTTATTCGGTTGAACAACTAGAAACTATAGAATGAAATGCTTAATAATTAGCATAAAGGTTTATGCACTTGTTTGTTGTAGGTACTTGAAGTGGGCACGCCCTAATGACGAGGCAAGTTTGCGTGTACATTCGTCGTAATTAATTTAAAGAGCCGTCCTGTATACAACTTTGTTTTGAAGTAGTCGTCCTCATACAAATAAATACATATCAATCAACATAAATTAATGTTTACCGTCGTCGAACAAAAAGAGTTTTACGTACACCACATTAACATTAGCAAGGGGGACGGATTCCGACGGATATCGGAATCACAACATGGCTTATTTGTGGCATCGGCAGGATGCATGGCGTCACGCGAACACTATTAACATTCCTCACATATTAGGAGAGTTTAGTATTTTAGTATTCTTAAGGGAGTTCGTCGGAATTGGCAGAGCAAAGCACTGGAATATTGATAGATTTTACTGATTAATCTTTTTGGGATCCCATAGCAAGGGGCATAAACAGAGCCCTTATTTGGCATTCTCTCCATTATTCAAATAACCATGTAGTTACTTAATCCAGATATTATTTACACTATATCTACATCGATTAAATTTGGAAGAAAAGTATTTTCCATGTCCAGAAAACTAGTAAAAATATTTAAAAAATATATTCACCACTAATTTTTAATTAGTACAGACGCCAGCACATCAAGTTACCCCAATGTGTCAAATTTCTTTGATCGTTTTTCAACTTTATGTCAAACAGAATAAGGTGGTGGTGGTGGTGGTAAATAATATGTGTCGAATATTTCGTGTTGTCGTTGAGGGACTAAATACTAAAATATTGTCAAATAGCCCATTAAAAAATAGTGGTGTATAGGTGGTTCCATTTTCCATACATTTATTTATTTATTTAATACTAGCTGCCCCGGGACAATTCGTTTCGCCTTAGAATCAATTGATTAGTCTTATTTAGTTTTATTAATTTACGTCCCATTCTCAGACCTATTGAATATACACACAATTTTATTTATTAGATATAGGTACATAAGTTTTATACGATGACAACAAATAGATCCAAATCCTAAATAATAACTACTACTATTTTTTATGCAGCGAGACTCTACTGTGATCTTATTTAAACATTTTGTGTTCGAAAGAATTAAAATGACAACATGTATATAAATAACCTAACCTAACTTATACTTATCCTATAGCGAACCTAACTAGCTAACCTAACTACCTTACTGAAATGCATTGATTTCAAAACTACTAAATTCATCATTTTAAACTGAACTACTGCGCTGCGTGCCTCTATGTTACAAACAATTCATTTGTCTACTTTAATTAAAGTCCAAACAGAAAAAGAAGTTATTTTTGCAAAGAATTATTGTAGTTCGTCTCCGTCGTCATTATTAATTACGTAAATGGATTTCTGAAATTATTTATTTATTTATTTATTTATAACACACATACATACAGCTATCATTACAGAATTTAATCCAATGCGATAGATGAGACAAAAGACAAAAATAAGACTTTTTTTATGCTACATAAAACCTCTTTCTAAGTTTTGTTACAAAATAAATTTCAGAACGTAAGAATGAATAAATTGACTACTTACCAAAAATAAATCCCTTATCATAGTGACACTATTTAACTTTACGTAAACTCAGCTTTTAGTGTATTGATCATACTGTTAGGCTGCATCTTTCCACTGATGTCTAAAGACCTCTCTCCATGACTTGCAGTTTCTTCGATCCAGGGCTAGAGTGGACCACTGGTCGCTTAATTGGCCAGGTCTACGCGCCATCTACTTCGGAGTCTGGTGCGACACCACCTTCTCGTTGTGGCAGGGTTCCACGTTGCAGGGAGATCAACTCCACTCACTCGGCCAGCAGCAGACGCACCGGGCGCAGGCGGAGGGCGGACAACGCCCTCTTCCAGCCCTCCTGAATGGGTCCACGGGCGACGGATATGGGGACGTCCCCTCCCCCTCACGTACATAGACCCGAGGTGGCGGCGCGCGCCCCTCTTAGGCAGTCTTATACCTCATCACCCTCGCTGACCTGGCGTGGCCCTCGGGGCTGCCACCAGTCTGGGGTCGAGGAAGTATCTTCTGTTCCCGTGACCCCCGGCGCAGGTGTAAGGAACACGGGGTGGTTTTTAGTCATTAAGAGTCTGACAGACCCCTCTAAAAGGGTTCGACGTTGTGGTTATTTTGTACATTCAGTGTGCAAGTTTTAAATAAAAGGATATTTCAATTCATTCTAATACAGAGCTGCATTTAATAGCATATAAATTACGCGTCTGCATTAACTCCATCGGTAATAGTCTGCTAACTGCGTGTTACCATTCAGATGCGGATGAATAAGAGCGGTAATGCCCGGTAATGTGCCGTAATGTGCCGTAACGTGCCGTAATGTCGCGGTAAAAGATACCGGCTATGTGGTGGTGATATGAATACGACAAGAAGATACCGAAGAACCAGTGACAACACGATTTTGTAGAAGCAAAATAAATGCGTCCTTAAAGCATGTGACTAAAAATTTAACTATGTATGACGTAGCACCAAACCGAAACACCAAACTGGCTGATAAAAGGCAAGCTTAGGTACTTAACTGCCGTGGTTAACTTTTATTGATAATTATTATTAATCAACCTAACCGGACCGGGTATTTTTAAACTTTGCCGGATATCTTCTTAATGCAACATTCACTATAAAACATTCTTCAAAATACCGATTATCAAAAAAATACTGATTAAAGGTGGGATAGAACATATTATTTGTTTACTAATGTCACGCCGTCTGAAGTATTTCAACAAACAATTTCTTAAGTTATAATGTAAGTATACAAACATGGAGTGGACCTTCTTTGCTTTATTCTACGGTCTAACTGCATTCTTGTAGTGGAATGCGGTTACATCGAGCTGTAATCACGTCGAAATATTGAAAACCATTGTATTGAGTTATTATCGGTAAGTGTCCTTCACCGAACGGCCTTTCGAGGCTGTCAACAATTCGAAATGTATTACCTGGTATCAGTAATCATAGTGCACCGTTTAGTAATGCTCTAATGGAAGCATTCCGTAGTAAACGTTGAGCAATAGTTGATATTATAAGTTGTAAAACAAGAACAAGACAAATGGGTCAATCGCAGGTTACACTTCTCCCGTGCCTCGGAAAGCTCATTCATCAAGGTTGTCATTCCAAGATCATCGGAAGTCCTAAAGCTTATTAGAAGCCTGAAGCTTTATTAATCAGTTATATCGTGGGGAAGTGAGTTACCCAGATTCTACCTCGATTTATGCTCGCGTTCCGGGCGGTGATGGGGCTGCCCCGCATTAGGAATAATTCCGCATTAGGAATAATTGCAAAGACGCGCACAGACTGTTTTTACGCTGCTATTCGTAAAGACAGTCTGTGCGGTTGTGGGCCAGCCCCAATGCTGTCCTGGCAATGATCGCTATGGGCTAGATTGAGTATATTCGCCATGGGTGTGGTTGGCATGCCGCTGTTCCAAAGCCGGTTAGGAAATTATAATTGTATTGTTATTTTTTTCTTCATTTTATTAGAAATCAATTTTAATTGCCATTTATTTGAACTTCACAATTTGTTATTGTATGTTTTAATGTTAATTAAATGGAAATGAATTTGTCTGAGAATTAATGCATTGATTTGGATCATAAATACTGGTGTAGGTACAGATTTGGCTGTTTGGAAACATACTATTCTACAATCATAGCTCGGTATTTCATTCATTAAAGCATCAAATTATCTTACACTGAATAATCACCAAACGTATTCACAATTCTTATTCTTACACAAATTAATCTGACATTTATAGCATTAGTGGCAGATTTCCACGCACAAATTGAACGTTAATCCTTTAACACAAACTACGAAAAGACGTGGCCTGTAATGAAGTTTTCGTGTTGTTTCAGAGCAAGGAGCTAAGCGGGAGCGACTGCGGCATGGGCGTGCGCGCGCCCGACACCCTGCCCGGTCTCACGCACCACTACTGTAGTGACAGGTAACACACGAACTCATATAAGAAGAACAGGTACCATTGTGTAGGTCTACTTTAATAATATAATGGGATATAGTCCAGTTCTCATCAATGATTAAAACGTACTAGTGAAAGATCTTTGTGACATCGTTAGAAGAAGAGTTGAAGTTGAAGTGTGTAAAAACTAACAATGTTAATTAATTATTAACATCGCCGAATCTTCACGTGACGAGAAGGCTGGCCCTCATTCAGATCAGGGAATCAGCATTGCCATTCAACGTGGCAATGCGGCCAGTCTTTTGGGCACGTTTCCCGTTGACAGCGATGCAGATGATTTTTTTAATGCCTTACATTATTTTACTTTTCTTTCTGTTTTATTATGACGTATGTAATAAAATAATTTCCTTCTTGTAAATAAAATACTAATTAGGTATTTTAAAAAAACAATGTTAATTTTAAATATTTGTTCGCCTCTAGGCAAAACATAAAGAATCAACCATCATGTGTTTTAAAATTTTGTGGTGAATCTACCACTCTGTTGAAATCAAACCATGTTTACAAATAAAACATTCTGAAAATGAAAAAAAACCTCTGGGTTTAGAAACTTGCCCTAGTAACAATATACATTATACAATTACAGCTTTTGGCAAGTTCTGATTCGGTTCGGCTTCTTGAAGGAGAAAACCAGATCAGAAGTAACGTTTTTCCGCTAAAGTGTGGCGTAAAGACAATATCAGTTTCCTATTACAATTTTCCTGTTTGAAATATTAGTTAAAGGCGCAAAGGCACTTTGTAAAATATGTATGTAGTTTAATAGACTATTCCCTGCACCTGCGATTTTCGATGGTATGACCTACATTAATATAATATTTTGTAAGTTTTATGCAATACGGGCAAGATACTGCGTCGTTCATGCGCTGCAATGTCGTTTAATATTTTATGAACCCGTATGCAGCTTGCTGTTATGAGTCCTAGCTAAGTAGATTCAATTTGTAGCAGATACGGAATTTAACATTAGATACCTAATATTTGAGTTAGAACGACATGTTGATCTTGCCTCACTCTATCATATAAAAAAATCACACAATAGAATTACCCAAAGGTGGTCCAAAATCACTGAACGCCTCTGGCTTAGGAAAAATATTGAGTGAAATATGACATTAAAACCATTTTTTTAATAAATAAGATTCCTATGACTTAGCATTTATTAGTACTTAATCTAGTGAGTAGGTAGACCAAACACAATTAAGTACCTATACATTTGGCCCTTAGCTTTATTCTAGTCTTGCTTAATTTAATTCGCCACCTGCTAAAATCTCCACATTCTCTATTATTTTCCAGGTCCCCAGCGAAATGCAACGTAATGGGCGTGTCAAAGCTAGTGAACGAACCAAGCCCGAGCAGTTCGGAGGAGTCGAACTCCCCCACGGAGATGAACTGCTACCGGCGCCTGGGCGAGCGGCCTCCTCTCATGAAGAGACTGGCCATGGGGCTCAGCGGCGCGCTACTGCAGCCGTCGGACGACGACTCCACGCCGCTAGTTGCAGATACACCCACCACGTGAGTTCCCTTAACCTTATTTAGTCTTGAGACTACTGATGCCGTCGCTTCACCTACTTATTGGTAAATAGCCACCACAAAAAAAGGCGATAAAAGAAAAACGACTAACGAAAGGTAAAGGATAAGTAGGTTACTTATCCTTTAACTTTCGTTAGTCGTTTTTCTTTCATCGCCTTTTTTTGTGGTGGCTACAAAATATACCAGCGTTTCTACTTACCTAAGTAGAAACGCAGAGAGGAGACGCCCTAGGAGGACTTACATACACCTTATTGGTGATGTTCCTCAGAAAGGTCATGTGCGTAGTACTCGCTACTGGCGTGTCTGTATGAGAAAACATGTATGAATGTAAACAAAGCATTTTAAAATCGTAGCAATTGGCGCTCTGTATTGTTTGTCTTCAAATGAGATAAAGGCTTGATTTTATGTAGGTATGTGTAGCAACCAACCACCTATCACTACCGATCAAAGAGCAAGTGAAGAAAGGTATACCTATATTAAGTGCAGTTTTTCTTCAATTTTCGACTATGTTTCTTGTAAGTGTTTTGTATTTGTTTTGTTACTGTGTGTGGCTTCGTGCTCCTAAAAAATATCACTCTGTAGGTTCTTATTAGCTTCTTTGTTGTACTTTTAGCTCATGTTTGTTTCATTTTCGACCACTTGCAGCCCCACAAACCTGCCGTTGTGCATGAACGGGGGCTACATCAACGAGGCGTCGGAGGCGGAGGCGCGCACGCGGGAGAGCAACCGCGAGCCCCCCGCCGTGCCGGCCGCGCCGCGTCGCTCCGACCACCTCATGCACTCGGACCTCGACGTGGACTTCAGGAGGTGCAACAATATGAAAAATAGGTGGGTAGTACCACAGTGAACTGTTGTATTTTTCTTATTGTTTTGATCCTGTGTTGCTTTGTGTTTTTCTTAATCATTCTAAACAAAATACTCAGTTCAATGCTGTGCAATCGGTTCGAAAATGCGGATATCAAAGAACTTTATCAGTTGGTATAAAAATATTAATTTGACTACTTTTTTGCGTACGCAAAGTTCACAGGTAATTACAGGAAAAAATGATGGGCCCTGAAGGGAAACCACTCAGCTATACTAATCTATACTTCTGTTCTAATATTAAAAAGGGGTAGTTTGCGGGTTTGTGAGGTTGTGAGTTTGCTAGATCCACTGAACTTTTGACAATTCTTTTAACAATAATAAGCCATTATTATTATTATTACATTATTTATGAGTGTAGATTCATAGACTATATTTTAACTCGAGTGCTCGAGAAAAAAAGTACAAAATTCTCGTGAGCAACCTAACCTGAGCGAACCTAACTTGAGTAAACCTAAACTGAGCGATGTCAAATCGCCATTTTTTTTTAAAACAATACGTTGCCCCATCCTAGATATCTATCCTGTGTTTTAGGTGCGCGTGCGGTTACAAACATTAAAACTCATGTATCCAAACAATAAAACCCGGAACAACTACCTGGAGGCCACAGAGATATTTGTTTCGCGCGAGAATTGAACCTAAGACACGCGGTGGCCTTTCACAAACCGTCTAGTAGTCTATATTTATTATTTAGATAAAAAATATCTGAATATTGAAAAATCAGCTACCTATTAGATAAGAAAGTTGTAATTAGTAATTATAATTCTACACGGTGGAAGGCTCACACATTCAGTCACAATAAAAATTTTTTTATATTTTAAGAGCATGCCGAATGTACAATAAGGTGTGCCGTGATGTTGAGCTTGATTTATTTACAGACAGTGTCACAAAACTAAAAAAAAAATTGAGTAACTTTTTCTTTGAGTAACTTTGCAGAATGTATCTTATATTTATTTAATCTCTTCAGTTGTTATGTTTATCTCTCACGCTGCTAATACCGTCTTGACAATTTTATACGAATGTTTATATAAGTGAAAACTTGTAATTGGCCTTATTCTGAATGTTACTGCTGTTTATTTGAATGTATTAGCTGTAAGTTTTCCTAAAAGTAATAAAATAAAATAAAATAAAATAAAATAAGTTCAAGAATTCTTAGTTTTATCTAAAGACTCGTCAGATGTCAGATTGTCGTGATAGTGGACTCTAAAGATATTTGTCACCAGTAATTTTATCAAAGTAGGCGCCGCATTTGAAAAATTTTTGAAATCAAATTGTCTTCATAATAATCATAATCATAGTCATTCACTCATGCAGTTATTTTCGTCACTTTTCCACAAAGTAAAAGTCAAGAAAATCGGTCGAGTTATCGAGTTATTAGTGTTCGAACAAACCTGAATCTGTTTTATGTTAGGATTTTAAATAAGTTAAGCAACGCAAATTCCCTTTTGACACTTGAATCCTGAACTTAAAGTTGCACAAAAGGCTTTAAGAAATCTATTTTGCCGACTTAAAATATTCCGTAACGAGAGTCACGGAACTGGGTCCATTCTATTTCCTCTTTGCTTTGAAAAAAGTTCAACATTAAATTACCGCGATGATAGAGGCTTAATGGAAACTGGGTCACGAGTTTTATTCCTGTGAATGGTTTCCAACAATATTTTATTTTAATATTTTTAAAGCGTAGGTAACACGGTAAATGACGTCAGAACTTTTGTTGAATGAACATTACGAACGGGAGTTTGAAAGAAAGATTTGCAACGGTTAGTGTTTTTATTAATTTGTTTATTTAAAAGGAACACCAACGTTTTATGCACTAGAGACAACAGAACGAAGGTAAAACAAATATTTTTTAGTGAATTTGTCACTTAGAGAGAACGAGAAGAGTACACAGCCCTTACCTACATAAAAAAGATTAGAAAGTTTTTAGTTTGATCTGGCGAGATGCTACGGGGGTCGATGTCGATTGGTTCTAAGATGTATTAGTTTAAATCTCGTCACTCCATTACATTTCTGTTTCTAGTAAAGTCTTCCAAGTTAATATCTTGCATACCTAAAGGCTATTTGATGACATTGTTGTGGAATATTTAAAAGCACGTTAAGCCGTTAGTCCCGACTGTCATTTGTAGATTCTTGACAGTCGTTACGAGTAGTCAGAAGCCCGAAAGTCTGACACGATATTGAAGCGATAAGAAATGATAAGACGCCTTTGTAGAACCATTGCAAATAATAATACTTATACCAAGTTCGTTTCATTTTTCCAGTGAATCGGCAGCTTGCAGTCGCACGACTTCATCGTCATCGGGCGCGTCGTCGTGCGGCGGCGTGCCCGCCAACAACAATGTGCCGCGCGCCGAACCCGAGCTGCGGCAAGCACCCTGGTTTCAACATGGCATACCCAGAGAGGTGAGGATTTAAATCTTAAGAATTCAAAGATCTGTATGATGTCGGCTTGGCAGTATTACTAAATAAATAAACTAGCTGCCCCGGCAAACGTTCCGCTGTTCTAAAAAAAAGATAGTAGCCAATTCTCAGACCTACTAAATATGCATATGAAACTTCATAAAAATTGGTCAAGCCAGACAGATTGGTCAGGTCATATCGGAGGAGTATGGAAACAAACATCGTGACACGAAAATTTTATATATAAGATATTCCACACAACTTTCACACAACTCCCAAACTAAGCAGAGCTTGTGCCATGAGTACAGACAGACAAACGGTGATAGCCCCATTAATTGTTAAGGCGTTGGACCCATCCATTACACTATTGTCATGAACCTACTGCAGACACAAGCATATTTAGCTTAGTCGGTGGGGTTAACAAGATTACTAGTAATGTGCAACCCACATTGCTTGTAGGCTTTTAAAAAAAACAGTAGCATAATACTTAACAGCAATTTCAAAGTCGGAATGAGGCAGCATTAATTACGTAGGTATGTGATGAAAATATGTCTGTCATTATCATCTGTATGAGCCGTTTCGAATTTCAATTTAAAATGAAGCAAGGTCTTATGGTTTGCCAAAATCAAACGTATTTAACTCCCACTCCTCATTTTCTCTGCACCTCGAGGGTATTTCTCGAACCGTGTGTCATATTTTAATGTTGTTTTCCTCACCCTAGTCCTCGTATGAATATTTCAGATAGCCCTGGAAGTGCTCAGCTCTCAGCCGGTGGGCGCGTTCCTGGTGCGCGGCAGCACGACGCAGACGGGCTGCTTCGCGCTGTCCGTACGGGTGCCGCGTGATTTCACTCCAGCTGGCATCGCGCACTACCTCATACTACGCACACCTAAGGGTTATAAGATAAAGGTCAGTCTTCCACGTAGCTTACTATCGGTTTCCTTATAAAACCGTATAAGTATCACCATATATCAACGTTAACGTGAGCACTGATTGAAAAGCTTTATCTGGACCGCCTGGATGACTGATAATCTCCCAGGATTTGGTTTCCATAGTTAGTTCTGAATTGGACTGTGATCAAAAACAGCCATCAAATCAAGAGAAGTTATATGATTTTCAATTCTATGCATGGCTGATCAGAGTGATCAGTCATAGATAATAAGTTAAATTCCTGTTTTTATTAGACTGTTGTGCAGTATTGTTGATCTTTTATTATAGGTAACTTGTCTTGTTCTATCCCAAAAGGCCTTTGCCCAGTACAGAAGTGGGACACTCCTTGCACCTTTCTAGATACCGCACTTTCAAAAATATAAGTAAGCACTTTGAATTTGTAGGGGTTCACGAAAGAGTTCTCGTCCCTGTGCGCGCTGGTGACGCACCACAGCGTGATGCCGGAGCTGCTGCCCGTGCCGCTGCGCCTCGCGCGCGCCGCCCGCGCCCCCGCCGCGCGCCGCGACCACGCCGACCTGGACGCGCTGCGCCCGCACCCGCACCACCCGCACCCGCACCCGCACCACGCGCACCCGCACCACGCGCCGCACGACAACCAGCGGCACACGCCGCACCACAACCCCAACCATCCCCAGCACCAGCACCACTTTCTAGCACAGCTCGACGTTTAGACTACACTCTAAACTGCGTCCGCGTTTATTGACATTTTAACGGTTAAATAGTACTACTGTGGCATGAAGATGTTAATGTTAACATTACTTTGGACAAGCAATAATAAGACTCCAGTTCACAATTTACGTGGGTCCTTGCCACGTGAATTGTGAACGGGAGTCTTAAGTATTGTCGGTGTACTATCTAAGTAGTGTAATGGATCATGATGTCGGAATGGATAACAGTGCGACATTAAAAAGGCGAGACTCCACCAAAGCGAAGACAAGAAGAGATGTGTCGTAAGTACATCCAACCAGCTGGCGTCATTTTGACAGCTTAATGCCTAGCTTCGGCACAATACAAAACTCTATTGGTTAATTACGAGACCTCTAGTCTGCTCTCGTCTCCGCTTTGGTGGAATCTCGCCCTAAATCGTATGGTAACCTATTGGTATGCATTTCGTTGTCTGAGCCGTTGATATGTAACAAATTAATGTTGACATAGTTTTATCTGAGAATACACAAACTACTGTCTTGATACATCTGCTATCTATGTGATTCTGTAAATCCTTATTTTCGATCTCGCTTCTGTTTCTGCAGTGTAAACAGAGTTTTACTGACATTAGCAAGGCAAGTGGATCCAGAGGTGAATTCGATTAAAATATTTATAGATAAGCTAGATAACGCAGGTTTACTGCAAATCAGGCAGAAATCATTGTAACAGAATTCTATCACTCGCATTCATTGCAGTTAATAAAATATGAAATTGATTTAAAAGATTATGTTTGTAGATTGCCATAATAATCAATTCATATCATCATTATGCGCTTGAAGTTCTAAGCCAGGTAGATTCATTGTAATGGTAATTTGATAACAGTGAAAACTGTAGAAATACACAATGAAGGTTCATCGCACATGCATATTGAATACCACAGTTAATATTTCTCACTCAAATAAATTATTATGATATGAAAACTGTTCTTCGCATAAAAACTATTCACTGTTATATAAAACATTAATAATCAAAAATAAAAAAGATTTCTATATCATTGAGTAAAGAAAAATATCTAAAATAGTCATAATATGGAGTCATTATATTATTGTATGTTGCCTAGTATCTGTTGGTAAGTTCTCTTTTGTAAGAATAATGTGATAAATATCATACTTAGGGTGTGTACGCAAATGTAAAAAATATATTTGTAAAATAAAAAAAATGTGTATATGGATTGTAATTATTAGAAGATTCGTGTCATAACCGTAGTTTATACGATAGTCATAGAGAGAAGAGTGGCGCATGGTTTGGGTTTAGCAACGACATCAATATTCTACAGATTAGACGAGTTCAGCATTGAATTGGATAATTATTCTGTGTAATGCTGAACTGAGCATGACTAAGAGTGGTTTATTCGTTTGAAATTATAAGTAATTATATAAAACCACCAGAACGTGACCAGTTTCGGCTTATTATCATCTAAAGTGATGACGTATTTATTTAGAACAGTAGGTACGCCTCTAGTGCGTAGCGTATTGGTGTCGTTGAGTTTCAGATGGTTTGCGCTTAAATTGTTTTATCTGAAAGTTGTGTAGGTATGGTCTAGTCTTATGAGATGTACAGAGATTGTGTGCGCACGGTTTGTTTCACGAATGATTCACTCACTACAATAAATAAGTTATATTAGATTGTGTAACGTTTTCCGGTAAAGTCTGCTGTTGTTGACACGTTGGAGTTCCATTCAGGTCTATATAACTTTACGTATTTATCATGTGTAAGCGCACAAACACATTCATAACTGTCAAGTATTTACTAAAATTTGTTATTTATCTTAACGCCTCTTTGAGTTATATTTGAAGGTAACCACTTAGATGCCGCTTTTAAGAAGTCAAAGTTATCCATAGTTAGGTTGCTTGTTTTAGAATGGATGGAAAAGTTAATTTGTATTAAAGAGTTAGTATTGACACGTCTTAAAATAAATCAGATATGTTTTCTACTGTTTATCTCTATTAAAAAGTCAGATATAAATCATGCACTGACTAAAATTTAAGACTAAACAATCAATATAATAGAGTGAATAGTGCACAAATAAATCTGTGAAGGGATTTCAAATCTAGATGAAGCCGTACGACATTGAAAAGAAGCAACTAGTTGGTTACCGACCATCAAATTTTACAACATACCTAACTGAGAATGTTGCCTGTACTACATTAGATCCATAGGAATACATATTTTTTTATGTACTCAGGGATCTAACTACTATCCCCAATATTTTAGAATAAAAACCAAGATCAGTTACGACCGGTATTAACAACAGTAAGACTGTCGCAATAATTTAAGAGTTAACATCGGAGCGACGGTGTCGCCCCCACGGTGTATATTGTAAACAAGTTGCCTTTTAGCGAGTACCTACACTACGGCTTCGCGATATGATGTACAGACACACAAACAATAGAACTACGATCCGAAATAATCCAGTTTGCCAGTAGCTAAAGTTAAATTCACATGTCTGATTGTTCACAAGTGCGTTTGTCTGTGTGTCTGTCTGTCATACAAAATGTTGATTGTTATACACTGCCTTAGTACGAGACGTTTGTATAAACATAATGATATCAGTAGCTTAGTCTGTTGATGTTTTAATGTAACTTGCCATCTCATCAATAGTTTATAATTATAGGATGTTAGAAGTCGAGAGTTTTTTGATAGTTATTGTAACACTGGCAATACTCATTACATTACCTACTCACCACTCACTTTATTCAAACTATTTATCGTCGTCTCAATTTTGTTATGTTTGCTATGGGTAATGGTAGAAGCTTGTGTGAACTGTCAAACCATACTTGTGATAGCTAAAACTCGAAACTGTTGAACCTGCATCACTAGGTGGTGAGCTAATGTGTGGGAAAGATTCAATCATTACCCAAACACAATATAACCATGTTCGACACAAACAGTCATCAACAAAATCACTTATCTGATCAACTGCTAAGCTTCACCATAGAAAGAAATTGTAAGTATTTCAAAATCTGTCATCTATTTCTTAAATTTACTATTCACTAAAGTTTACATAATTATTTTAATAAACTAATAAACAGAGTTAAGGTTTAGTTTAGTTTTACGAAACGAGTTGTGTTCCAATGGAAATAAATAGGTTAAACCTAAGATTCAAGAATTGGGAGTAAGTGTGATACCGCAGCTTCGTAATGCTAGATTATGCCTGTAAAATAACGAAGCTCGTATATTTATAGAAATGATTTGAAAGCAATAAGCATTGTATGTACTCTCATCTCTTTTCTAGATCATGATGTATTTCACTCTTCACAGTTTCGACACAGAAGTCGCCCTGTGAGCTAAGCGTCAGTTTTGTACCTTATAAGTGAATTTTATCCACCTTTACAAATGTAGTTGGTTCTACATCAGTGACACTAATAATTTATTTACGTATAAATAAAATAAATATCAAGAATATTACATGAAGTCGTTTCATTTTTTATAAACTAGAATTTTATTTTAAATAAGTTTTAACTAAGTAGTTCGAAATCTAGTTACAAGTAAAAATTGATGACATTGTTGACAGCGACAATCAATGACAAAAAGAAGAAGCAATTTTGACAGCGAATTTGTGGTTAAGATTCTAATTAGAACGTTCAGCAAAATTACTGAAATTGCTCTTCTTGCACTTTAACGAGATCTTTAGGAAAAACTGGAAAAGATGCGTTTTTTGTTTGTTAAAACTATTTATAGGTATTATAACCTTTATTGGTTTTTACTTAATACATAAAATGAAAACCTACAGAGTTTATCAATAAAACATGCCAGTGGCATCTAGCGGCTCAAAACAGAAGTCAATGAGTCGACCGGCGAAAAGCGCAATCTACCTTCAACACTTTGAGCTACGGAAAATCTGTGTAACCAACAAGGTGGGTTATGGAACTTTTCGACGAGTAAACCAACAGCCAACAGAACCCGGGCCGGCCATGTTAGACTGCAAAACCCAATGAACCGAACGTGTTGGGAGTTGCCAACAGATGTCACTACCTACTTCAACAGTGTCTTGTCTTAATTTCGTGAAAAGTATGTCAAAGATTACTAATGTTAGAAATACAATATTATTCTACACCATTTAACCATTTAAATAAATAATCAGTTGTGTAAGATGTACTTGACACTCATGTACCATTCATGTTAAAGAAGAGATAAAGAAATTCTTGTGTTTTGTTCAATCAAGTGCTTATTAATTACTGACAATACTGATAGTAGTGTGACTGTCCGTCAATTACTCCTAAATAATAACAAAGTATTATATTTATTTTAGAACTGAAACACGATGTCGGGCTACTTCTTCGATCAATAATAGTACTAGATACAAGATCAGGAACAAAAATACCTCGCAAAAGCGTCCACGTTTAGACACGCATAAACAATTGCATTTCTTACTACGAATATAGAAAAATGTTTTATAATATTATCAAGTTCAGTTCATTATAAACCTTGACACTCAAGCATAAAGTTTAATTACAATTGCAAAATATTTATGCCTAAGTCCTTCTGTCGTCGGAGAAAAGTAAAAGGAATAAATTTGAAATGTGACTTAAAAATAAAAGCCATTTTTATAATAAGTAGGTACAACAATATTTATTCTAAAATGAAACTTAAGGCCTAGAAAATAGGTTAAAAACGTTTTGTTCACAATTTCGTCTTTACTCTATTTTGGAACTAGACGTAGTTCTTGGTATGACATTTCAATGCTTAGAACACAGTAAGAATTGAGACGTAGAGTTGCAGAATAATCATATTTATTAATATATTTCTTATGCGAGCGAAGGTTTGTTTTATATGGTAGCAAATAATTACATTTGACCCATTTAAAAAAAGTAGTAGGCCTAAATTAGTACAATAGTTATTTTATTAAGACATTGCTATTAATATTGTCTGCGGGTTGGCTCATTATAATCAAATCAACCCACAAAAAAAAATTATGCGTCTACTTTTGCATGCGATTTAGAAGTTTTCACATTAATATTATAAGGGCAAAAGTTTCTGAGTGTGAGTGTGAGAGTGTGTGTTTGTATGTTTGTATGTTTGTTACTTCTTCACGCTCAAACGGCTGAACAGATTTGGATGAAATTTAGTATGGAAGTAGCTTATATCCTGGATTAACACATAGGCTAAGGCTACTTTTAACTACTCCTGGTTTACGCGGGTTAAACCACGGGGAGCAGATTGAATGAAATCAAATTATTTCAACCGACTTCTAAAAAAGGAGGAGGTTGTATTTTTTTTAGGTTTTGTGACCTCAGTACTCCGTCATTTAAAGACGATTTTCTAAACTCTTTTTTTATTTGATAGGGTATACAAACAGATTGGTCCCATTTGTATAAAACTCATATCTAATGAGGGGCCCTTGAGGAATTGAGGGAACTCTTCAAAAAATATAGGTAGGTACACACGTACCGATTTTTACATTTTTAGTAACAAATCGAGCATTTTCATTTAGAAAGTAACATTTTGTGAAAAAAAAACTGATGAAAAAGACAGGCGACGGAACTCTTCAAGACATAACAGCAAATTGTTCCCGATTGCTACAGTAAGATGTCTATGCAGAGTTCTTATACATATTTGCATAACATAACATTACGCCTATTTTATTAATGATACTAAGCGTAAAGTCAAACTCCATCATAAATGGACAGTTTCACGATGTGATCTTTTATACGCGGAATTTAGTGCTCTGCGACGGGACCTTACGGGAGTAAGTCAAGGATCAGTGTTAGGGCCGCTTCTATTTCTGATCGCGATCAATGTCCTCATTTCCAAGGTTAAGTTTGCCAAATGCCTGCTATATGCTGACGACCTTAAGCTGGTCGCACAAATCCGAACGGAGGAGGACTGCAAACTCCTACAAAGAGACATCGACGCCATCCATGTGTGGAGCATTGCGAACAAACTACTGTTCAATACAAGCAAGTGATTTGTTATGACCTATGGTAGAGGGTTACGGCCAATTCGTTATAACTACAATTTGGGTGGCCACGCTATTACCCGTGTCTCTACACTTGCGAAGGAATCTTTTAGGCGCTTAGGATTTGTCTTACGTAATGCTCGAGACTCTCGCAATCCTAATGTTGTTAGGCTGTTGTACGCGGCTTTGGTACGAAGCAAGCTGAAGTCAAGTGCTTGTGTTTGGCACCGCTATAACGCGACCCAAACACTGATGCTGGAAAAGGTACAAAAAACATTCCTTAGATGCCTCTTCCAAAAGATATACTACTTCTTTCCCTACATGTATCCTACCTATACTATCTTTTAGGGACGTTAGGCTTTAACTCGCTGGAGGTGAGAAGAGGTTTTGATCAACTCACCTGCAAAACCCTACGGGGACGTATCGACTGTCCTGAACTCCATGGTCTTTTCTGTCGACTATTTGTGCCCGACAAATACATAGGCCACCGTCAGAGCCGTCGGCACAACCTGTTTGCGCAACTGCCAGCCAAAACCGTAGCCAGAGCGGAATCCCCAGTTTGTCGTATTCTAAAGGTGCTGAATGCCCTTCTTGCTGCCAACCCTGATTGTGATGTGTTTGCGGATTAAACTAATGCGTGTATGCCTGGTGTTCTGTGAGAGTAAGTATGCCAGGGAGTCTTCTGTTCCATGTTAGTTTTATTTATTTTTTAATTTCTTTTTATAACTTTTTTTTTTCGTAATTGTAATTGTATCTATGTTACTTAGTGTAATTGGTGTTGTACCGTATTAAGTAACTATAAATAAATAAATAAATAAAAGGGGCCCAGCAGAGATGTACAGATTAATGTTTAGATAGAACTTCTTTAGCAATATTATTAAGCGATTTCAATGATTCTTTGAAGTTTTGAAAGACTTTCTTGACACACGAAGAAACTAAAAAACAAAAACAAAAACTTTTTTACAAATAATAAACCTTCTTAAAAAAACACCGCCAGGTGAAAAATAACTCCAGTTTCGAAAGTCGGTGACCAATAATGAACGAAACAAAACTAAAGTAGCATTAACCGAATTTAACCAACAATTTTTTAAGTATTAGTAACAAATTATTAAAATGATTACAATACAAATCTACTCCATGCATCTGCTGTTCAGTTAAACAAAAGTTTGTGCAAATGTTGGCGAGCATTGGTCAAACATTTGTAGCGGTGGTTTAAAATCGGTAATTTTGTTAAAAAATTGATATATTTTGTTCATTTATAGCTTATAATATAACTTATTCTTCATGTCCTTACTGAAAGTAAAATACTCCGGCTGAATAATTACGTTTTCGGGGATTATTTTTGCAACTGTTGAATACACACTGCGGCATTGTGGGACGTGTTTACATTGGCCGTGTTTCAAGCAAACAAAACAAAATACCAACCCCGGTTTCTATTGAGCTTATATTTACCGAGACGGATTTTTGACGCCGACCCGACATCTAGTGCTATTATTGATCGAAGGGCTACTTAGAGAAACACATTAAATACCAATTTTATGGTTTAACAGCCTGACACGTTACCCTAATAATTAACAAAGTATCCTATTCACTTTAAACTTGTAAAACAATATTGAGCCTCTTATAAAGCCATTACACTCATGGACAGAAACGCTTACACGTGTAGAGCGAAATGCATTATCTTTACAAATTCTAGGAAACTAATGGGATTTACCAAGTTAAAATATAACACAAGTACCACGGCTGGTGACCATAAGTGGGGCCCGGCCAGTACCTGAGAGAACCCTTAAAACAATTGAGAGATTGCACAAAAAAGAAAGGGATATTTCCTACTTGCCAAATGTGGGAACGTTGAGCTGAGCGTGGCAGGGCTCAGGGCACTTGGTCTTCGATCGTGATAGGGTACGGACGTTGTGGTCTAGTGTAGTTAAAAGAGACGTCCTCTTAGATTGTGAAAGGATACGGACGTCATAGTCCTGGGTAGTAAAGTGAGTTACGGACGTTCGTACAAAGGTAGACGTAGACTAGTGAAATTAGAAACCAGGGCATTCGGTCGGAGTTTTAGATCATTAGGGTATGGACGACATAGTCCTGGGTAGTTAAGTAAAGTATTGGGTTGAGATCGCTACATGAGGTATGGTAGTGACGTAAGCGAGGAAAGTGAACACGAGACAGGACGGACGTGAGAATTGACTGGCCGCAAGATGGAGCGATGTTTGAGTAAGAGATCATAATTTAATATTTTATCATATTTTCATATGTATTTATCATGTGTTGTATATCCAACTCCTAATCCAATACCTTGGCAGTTATTCGTTGTTAGCACTCGGTTATAGGGAAACTGAGAAGGCCTAACATACACTCTACACTCATGCACACAAACATACACTGAGCAGTAACACACCAGTCTGTCACAAAGACAATTCCTTGCTCCCTAAATTACACACCACACTAATGGAAGGCAGAACCGTAAAGGCATTTGTTCATTCAAATTAATCTAGGCTTTATAGTCTAGATTAATTTGATCTTTGCTATTAGCTTTATGGCTAACTTAATCTTAAATTAATACCATTTGAATCAACCAGACGTTACTGATGATAACTGTTTCCTGTCTTGCTCGGAATACATTGCGTAGAGCTTGAGGTTGCACATTTCCGGGAGTGGGGTTAGGCATCACGGGTAGGCTTCACAAATGATCACAAATCACCGTTCTAAGAACGCTAGGGACCGTGTCTCGCTAAAATCAAACCCGTCCGTTCTGTAGGACTATTTCTAAATCGTCACCCTTTAGCGAAACACGTTAACTGAGAAAAGGGGAGATTAGGGAAATGTGAAGTGACGAACTACCACTTCGGCGCCTCAGGAACAACGCATTGAATACTGCTACAGACTGAGCCCACGGTACGCTTGTGCAAGTTTAGTGTTATGTAAGTAAAGGGGTAGATGCCGTAAGGGTGATTAACGTTAGTACGGGATATGAATATACATTAATACTCAAAGCTTGTCTTTCTCAATGACAGCGGGCCTCACAATCCCTGTCTTAGGATTGAGACGGACAATAATAAGCATAGGGAACGTGAACTGGTAGAATCGTAGTAGTGTCCTCAGAGGTCCTGCGTGACGCGGTCTAACAGCACACGGCGACTCCAAGTCACTATTTATGGGTTCACAGTAGATTCTTAATTTATGGATTAACGTAGTTTTAAATAACGTATGAGTAAGCCCAAGCGTAACGTTCCTCTCCTAACACCTTCAACAAAACTACAATACAACACACATTATAATTATTATATCATCACCCTTGCTGTCCTCTTGTCTTCTTAACTTCATAAATATTTTATTATTACATTACTTTTGTGTTTTAACCGTGAATTCCCAATATTAACTTCACCTTGTGTCCCCTCCTTGTATCCTAGCTTCTAAAGTTGGGACAAGGAGTAGTAGTTCTGGGAATTCATTTAGTGTCGGTGGGAGAGTGACCAGCCTGGGACGAGCTCTACAGGGTCGTGCGGACGGCGGAGCGCGACCTCTTCCCCTTAGGGGAAGCCGACCTTAACACTAATTCTGAGTAGGTTAAGCAGACTTAGGAAAAACGAAAATTTTATCGGCCTGGGGTTTTGTTGGGATCGTCACAGTAGGTACATAAGTAAGGTTTTTTTTTTATTATTTGCTATTTCGTTTTTTTTCTGCGTCATTGTAAGCAAAATAATAATAGTAACAGTTTAAAGTTTGTAGTCTTTATTTTTGACGTCGAGATACCTAGTTTTGTGCTTACTATGTTATACTGAGATGTAGTATCTAGGTACTTGTGTTTATTGTTTGGATTAAACGTAAAACAAAAACAAAGGTAGGTATGTGCTGTCAATATACGCACGAGAACTTTATAACTGGGTATGTCCTCAGTCCCTATCGCACCGGGGAGCCATTGAATAGATCACCGGTGCGATTGAAAGGTGGTGAAAGTAACCTCTTATAATAAAAATGAAATTTGACTATACATAACCCATCACGGCTATTTAACCGTTTAAGGATTTATAATGTAGTATAATCAGAAACTACAGTAGATCACCTTCTACTATCTTAACATATACCTTTTGCTTCGGTTACGTCGAAAAAAGTACCTAGTTATACACTGACGACACTATACATCTAAGAGCTCTTACACGCGAGCGGCATGTTGCCAACCGCAGAGGTAATTGCAGCCGTCGATACGCCCCGGCGGTATAGCCTAACTGGCAGTGGCAGCCGTCGTCAGCTCTTGTAGTATTCCATATACTACAAGAGTTGACGACGGACGCCACTGATCTTCGAAGTTGGTGAACCGCCGTCAACGTGGTGAGGTGTGTCGACCTCTGCTGTGTATACGAGCCCAAAATCTCCGATGTTTAACTTTGAAAACTATCAGATTAGTAAAGACCACCACTGACCACCACCACTGCTTCACCATCACTGATTGCATCTCTGCTTACCATAAGATTGCAGTCAAGCACTGGTTTATAATATTTAAAAAAAAAAAAGAATAGTGAACCCATCAAAACATTTCATGTAAAATGTTGCCAAGACTACCTACCACATATGGCCTTGTGAAAAAGATATCAGATCCCATGTAGAGCCAAGAAGCTTCTGAATCTACACGGCCTAACCTACCGATCCTAACTTCACAAATTCTACATTATCAGTATAAATGTATGGCTTCGCCGTTTCGCTACCGTCGTGGAGGTGATGCGAATATTTCGTTTCTGAAGTACTAAGTAACGAAACCGCCAATTCATACATTTTTACTGATAATGTAGAATTTGTGAAGTTAGGGTCGGTAGGTTAGGCTGTGTAGATTCACAAGCTTGCGCTTCGCTTGGTTCGTCTTGGCGGGGGCACTCCCGTGCTCCCAGACTAAGAGTGTATGCATGTACAATATGTCTCGTCAAAATAAATCGTTAGACTTCGCAATTTTGGGTCAATATGGTGAAACAAAGTAGAAGAATCCAAATAAGCTCGATCATAGGATTAAAGCAACTGAACTTACCAATACAAAGGACAATGCTTAGCTTGGCATTTGGTGAGCATAAAAGTAAGTAAATCCACTTGAGGAGGTACGTTCCACTCGGATGCGTCCGCACCTGAGGCCAAGACGTCAGCGGGAATAAGAATCACGGTGATGAAACTTTACTCACTATACGTATAATTGGTAAAGGAGAGACAATAAAGTGTTTTTGCAAATTTAAAAAATGGTTCTAAGGGCGTGTGTGTATAGTTTTGGATCGATCTAAGATCAATGTTTATTTACAACGAAGATTGAGGTAGTTATTTAACAGAGTTTTGTCTCTCTGAAGTTCACTACAGGACGTAACTCAAAAGGCAAAATTTCAAAATGACTTTTCAAGTATTATCAGCTTTGAAGTCGATAAAAGCGGGTCCACAGTAACCAATATAAACGAGAGTTAACAACGCGTCGAAGTAGGCATGTTATAATATTATATTGTGGAATGAAGCTACACAAACAGCAAAGTAAGATAAATAATAACAACCAAATTAATCACCGTCTCCATAATAATTTGGCGACACCATTATAAAATCCTCTTGTTTATCTTCAGCTACGATGTCTTATTATTATCGTACCATAATTACCTAAGGGAATAATCATAACGGCCGGTCATTATGAACAAATATGGCAGTAAAATAAAAGAAACCATTAGTATTGGTTTCATTAGGATTCATTTTATGAAATTGTAGATATTTATTTTCATGTCGAGTAATGTTGGGATATTTTTTGTTTCTGTGTAATTTCATAGAAACTACGCAGATGAAAGCTTTTTATATTGTATTGTATAGGCATCCACTTTGTGTTACATTTTCTCCGTTGTTCAATATTACTGATACAATTTCTATAAGTATTGAATTGAACTTATATTGCTTTGATACAGCTTTGGCACGGACTAGTGATGTGCAGAATTCGAATAGTAAATATGTAATTACATTTGTGAATATTACTTGGTTCTATACAGCGTGATCGAACTGTGTACCTACTAAAACTATTACTGGTAAGTAGAAAATATTGTTCGATAAAAACTGCATTAAGTGAGAGGAGTGGAGGACTCACATGATATACTTCATTATATCGGTTCCATATCAAAGTATACATAATCCCTACTCTAATATATGTAATATTATTAAAGAGAAAGATTTGTTTGTGTCTTTGTTTTAGGGGTTTTACTCAAAACCTACTGAACCGACTTTAGAAATTCTTCAACCATTACGTAAAAAGCCGATTAACCTAAGCTTTATTTTGAGGGAACGTCAAAGCTAAGGATTTATTATTTTTAACATACGAGTATATATTTTAAAGTAAGGATACGGAAAGTCAAAAATATAATACTATGAGATTCGCATCCCAAATGCAAAAATGAATAACATCACTAGCTCCGTGAGCAGTCTTAGCTCTTAAGTTTATCGTTTTAGTACAGTTATAAGTGCGAAAGCAAAGACGTGCATTTTCGTTGTTTATGAGCCACGTACCACTACTATAAAGATTCGACGTTGAAACTAAACCCACCGACCGAAGCCGAATGAAACCGAATGAAGCCGAATGAAGCCGAAGCTATGAGCGTTTATTCTGCTATCGGTGTGCCAGAACTTGTATCGTTTGTTACGTTATGAGCTTAAGTTTAGTTTAATAATGCTTTGCGATCAAGTTTACGTTATAAACGGTTGAAACATAAGATGATTATCAGACTATAATTATTGTCTTATAGGCTACTTTTTAACATAAAGCCATGCAATTTATGTTAGTTACACTTGGACTGTGGACTAAATTTTGTCTAACTGCAAAAATCCTCTGTTAAGACTTATGACACTACATTATCACTACCAAACATTTAAATAGATTTTCCTAAAAGAGCAATCACGCTTCACCCGCTAGTTTGGTGGCCGCGCTCGCATCTCCTTCACCTCTGAACGCTTTAAAATGTAAAACGAATGGACATTACAAGTCTTTGCTTTATTCGCGTCTACAGCTGCACACAACCGGCGGCGCCGGCTAATGGGCTATTCCTATTGTTCTTGTGAAAACTTACAATATTTATTTAAGTCCTGAGAGCAAATTTTGAACATATTCTGATCGGGTATCCAGAAACCTAGTAAAACAAATGTGGCTTTGACTCATAGTCAAAGCCACATTTGTTTTACTAGGTTTTATTGATAAACAAACGGACATCTGACAGTTTGAGTTGGTAAAGCCACCGCCTGAGGAAAAGACTTAAGACAAGTAGATTTAAAACTTTCCTTTGGATACTATTTAACATTATAAGTAAAATAGTCTATTGAAATAAACGGGCAATGTAAAAAATATAACAACACTATTTAAGAAATATGAAACTAAAAGTCTTAAACCAAAAGAATGTTTTCGCTTCATATTTCAGCAAGTTTCGCGAAGTACAGGCGCGGGTAGCGGGTAGTCAAATTTTATCGCACCTTAAAGACGTTGCCAGCCGTAGTACCTACACCAACAGCGTTCCTACTTCCAAAACGTGGAATAAAGCTGAGCGAATGTATGGAGCAATGTCGCATGACAAAATGATGAAGAAGACCAAAAACTTGTGGTCCTTCGGTACGGTCTAAGTTCCTGTCACTGTCTGCCATTATTATCTATATATATGTATATAAAAGAAAGTCGTGTTAGTTACTTCGCTTATAACTCAAGAACGGCTGAACCGATTTAGCTGAAAATTGGCAGGGAGGTAGTTTAGAGCCAGGAGAAGGACATAGGATACTTTTTATCCCGTTCGACATCATAAAAAAAACATCAAGAATATCGGTTGTCTCAAACATTTTTCAAACGCAGCGCCATCTTGGATGACATGACAGGAGTCAAACTTCCCAGTTCATTATCAGGTGACAATTTGAAATTGACAAGTCTTAAGCTAAACCCAAGAAGGTAAGGTTGTCAATTTATAATACGCACCTACGTTCTGAAATTTATTTTGTTACTAAACTTAGAGGTTTTATGTAGCATAAAAAAGTCTTATATTTCAGAAATCAATTTACGTAACTAGCAATGATGACAGAGACGAAATTTAATAATTCTTTGCAAATAGAACTTATTTTACTGTTAGGACTTTAATTAAAGTAGACCGGGAAAACTATAGGCATAAATTATTGTATGTAACATAGAGGCAATAGTTCAGATTAAAATTATGAATTTAGTATTTTTTAGTAAGGTAGTTAGGTTAGATAGTTGGGTTAGCTATAGGATAGGTATGGTCAGTTAGGTTAGGGTATATATACATGTTGTAATTTAAAAGTAGTAGTAGTTATTATTGGTTTGGATTTATTTGTTGTCGTCTTATTCAACGTATGTATATCTAATATAAAAAAAAATAAGAGCAATGAATTGACTCTAAGGCACAACGAAGTTTGCCGGGGCAGCTAGTTAGTAATAAATTTACGTGTTTAAGTCTTTTTGGTCGACTCTTCACGCGACCGACGTCTGGCCTTTATCTAGGCCCGAGAAGAGAGAATCTGCATTGCGATTCAACGAGGCAATTCCGCCGGGCTTTTAGGCACTTCTTCCGCTGACAGCAATGCGGATGAATTTTTGACGCCCTATTCAGATTATTTTTTTCCCATAATAGTCTGGCAGTAATGTGAAAATAACATCAATAATTAAGGCTCACTACGTCTTTACGAGGACTTTGTAAGAATCGAAGATTTACTTTTACAGCCTCTAAAATCCCACTGCTTAAGATAAACCTCATCAAGACGTAAGTTTGCAGCTGTATCTCTTGCCTGATACACGCTAACGCCTATTATGGCCGTTATGAACTGACTGTTTATCTATTATTCCGAGAATGCTGCGAGTAATTGAGTTCAAAGAGATACATTGTCCGTTCTTCTTACTGTGGATCTTCTGAATTTTTCCTGATGATGTCTTAGACAGAGCGCTAATGACGTCACCACGCGACCTGCTTCTACTGAATAGATACTTACGACTCGCGACTTGTCGAATGCATTGAGACAGTTTGGCGCAAGCTCTAACTAGAAACACTGCAGCGACAACCCTAATCATAGCTAAGGATTGTAAAAAACATGTCATTGCGGAGATTATGTACTAACATGTTCATTGCATGTCTATTGAACAAAAAGCCGAAAGACCTTTCATGCTTTGAAAGTAAGTACAACTTTACTCATAAATTAATATCCACTGGAGTCCTTGGGAAGCGCGTTCAGTCTTGATAGAGACATTCTAAGATCTCGTAATATTTACGGGTAGTCAGAAACCCGAAAGTCTGGTAACCAGTCATACCCAGAGCTATCGAGTGGAGGTCAGATAATGTAAATAGTATTCAGCTTCATCCAGTTAGATTAAAATCAGGTCCAAATATGATTGGGAAAATTTTTCAGGATTCAGCAGATGATTAGACACAAAGTCGTAGGCAGGCTAGGGTCATCAGCACACGATTTTATTAGCTGCGAAACATAACCCTATTATGAGAAATCACATTATACCCGAACCAGTAATATACGTAAAATCAAATACGTAATAGGTACCTATTGGCAACCTGCATTATCCCTGCCCACAATGACGGTTTCGCAAACCTCGGGGACAGATCCCGGATCTAATTCTGTAATTAGCATCGAACCCGCACTCTCAGTACCTCTAATGTTACCACGGAACTCACAGGGAATACTAATACCGTTCGATCCGTACCCGTAGCCTATAGCTAGTCTATTTGAGCACAAGTATAATTGAAGAAAGTTCTTAGTGTTGACATGACTAATATTTTTTTTGTCAAATTATATTCATATTGAATTTCTGTAAGGTAAATATGATAGAATAAGTAAATAACGATAATACGAAGAAAAACTTCGAACTTCTTTGAAGTAAAACTTCTTTACGCTCGCTTGATTTGGAGAGTTAGCTGGTGAATACGTGGCGAAAGCGTTACGAATAGTGTGATCGGTCGAAACTAACAGAAGTTGAGAGGAAGATAATATAAAGTTAGTGAAGATAAAAAGAGAGAGAGAGAGAGAGAAAGAGAGTAAAGTTTCGTTTATTACTGTAGGCGCAAGAGATAAAATCAAAATCAAGACTCATTTATTCAAGTAGGCTGAGTCTGTCTGGCTGAGTTTTTGAACGTCAAATATTACACAAAATAACGTCTGTTCTTCTATCACGACATTTCTCGACACCCTGTATACTTAGTATTTAGTAAGTGAGTGGGCAAGTCTCTTCTATTTAAATTGTGTACTAACTATCGCTTAATCTTATTTCGAGTAAAAGTTCATAGCCAATCTAATGACAAGCTCGGCGGCTGCATTATCATCATATAATTTACATAATAATAACTGTGTGGAACTTCTCACATTAAACGACATTGTATCTTAATAGTTTCGAAATTTGCCATTTCATAACTACATTGTAAGTTACGAAACGTTCCTCCTAATAATAACGTCGTACATGGATCAAAGTGATCTCATCAGTTATTAACTTCGGACCTTGTAATAGCTGGACATCTCAATCAGAATTGTCAGAATTGCTACAATCATTTGCTCACCCTTTTTAACCGACTTTCAAAAAAGGAGGAGGTTCTATGTTCGTGTGTATGTATTTTTTTTTATGTATGTTACCTGATTTCTCCCCCATTTGTGGACCGATTCTCAAAATTATTTTTTTATTTGAAAGAGTATACTCCTGAAGTGGTCCCATTTTAATTTGGTGAAGATCTGATGCTGATCTTCGGAGATATACAACGGAACTCTTCAAAAATAGACGGCAAATCTGTCGTGATTGCTGGAATCGCTTGGATGTTTATTGTTTATACAACATCATGACGTATCATCACGCCTGTATGCTCTGAGGGGTACAATATACCTAGATTTCGACAGTTGTTAATGTGAATGTTAGTTTTAATTTACTAGGGATAAGTGGATTACCCTATTATCATGACATGTTTTGTTAACAATTAACAATATAAAATAAATTTATGGCAAATATTTGAATGGGAACAATTAAAAATGGAAAAAAATTAAATTAAAAATTTAAAAAACCCCCACCGCAAAAAAGAATTTAAAAAGTTAAAAATAACACTTTAGCCATGAAATTTTACTTCACGTCGGGGTACCTAGTAAGGAGTGTACTTGTAGGTATGTAGGTAAGTACTTATTTTAACGGTACCCCGACGTTACGTAAAATTTCATGGCTAAAGTGTTATTTTTAACTTTTTAAATTCTTTTTTGCGGTGGGGGTTTTTTAAATTTTTAATTTAATTTTTATTTTTAAATTTTTAAACGCATTAATTGTGTTTTATAGAGTTTACAGTTATGAGAATTTTTCAGTGCATTGTATGTAGAGTCAAATGCTGGTTAAAACGAATCCAAACATGACATATCTGCTATTATTTTGTCAATAGTCTACCTACTGGTGTGTTGGATAGCCTGGCTGCAGCATCAGCTCATCCTGTTGCCATCAGTGCATTGTGTTTAGAATCAAATGCTGGTTTGAATGAATCCAAACACGACATATCTGCTATTATTTTGTCAAGAGTCTACCTACTGGTGTGCTGGATAGCCTGGCTGCAGCATCAGCTCATCCTGTTGCCATCAAGGCATTGTGTGCAGAATCAAATGCTGATTGAAATGAATCCAAACACGACATATCTGCTATTATTTTGTCAAGAGTCTACCTACTGGTGTGCTGGATAGCCTGGCTGCAGCATCAGCTCATCCTGTTGCCATTTAGGCATTGTGTGCAGAATCAAATGCTGGTTGAAATGAATACAAACACGACATATCTGCTATTATTTTGTCAAGAGTCTACCTACTGGTGTGCAGGATAGCCTGGCTGCAGCATCAGCTCATCCAGTTGGATTCAGTGCATTGTGTACAGAATCAAATGGTGGTTAAAATGAATCCAAACACGACATATCTGCTGTTATTTTCCCAAGAGTGTATTAGTCTGCGAGATATCCTGGCTGCATCAGACCAAATACACCATAATGTTACTTATTAATATTACACACATGGGTGTTTGAAATTTTAAGACACACATATGTTTGTAAGTAAAGTTAATACCCATAGACGTCTAAAATAGCAACGGTAGCTAACACAAAAGAGCTGATAACCTTGAAACGGCTGAACCAATTTTGATGAATAATGTCTAAGAACCATCGCAAGAAGCCCTGCTTTCAAATAAAAAAAACCGCATCTAAATCGGTTCACCCGTTTGGGCGCTACGGTGCCACAGACAGACAGACAGACAGACAGACAGACAGACAGACACACACACATAGCGGTGAAACTTATAACACCCCTCTTTTTGCGTCGGGGGTTAAAAATAAAAAACTTTTTTGCAAAAAATAAAACCGACTTAAAAAAAAACACTAAACGGTGTAAAATAACTCTAAATTAGGAAGTCAGTGGCCCATCATAAATAAGACAAATCCACCAAAGCCACAGACTTCCTAATTTAGAGTTATTTTACACCGTTTAGTGTTTTTTTTGAAGTCGGTTTTATTTTTTGCAAAAAAGTTTTTTCCTGACTATATTGGGGTCGGCTTCCAGTCTATCAAGATGCAGCTGAATACCAGTATTTTATATGTAGCGACTGTCTGCCTAATCTCCTCAACTGAGTGACTGGGGACAATTTTTAACTTTCGGACTACCCTTAACGTTTTTCAACAATCTACTAATTGACAGTCGGGACCAACGAGAAACATGTCAACGAATTCGAGGCACGGAGTCTTATAGGTATGTAGTGAAGGATTACCCATCCACAGACGACCTCGACAGGCATAGCTTAACCTTCTATCGTCCAGTGCGGTTGTTAATAAAAATAAAAATATTTCAATTCAATTCTACCTGCGTTTTTGTTACAATCGTGCGTGTAAATAATGTGTCTCAATGTTGTATGTGTTATATTATGTTAGTATGTCGACGTAGTACGTAATTGACGTCCTCAAGGGAAGACAAACAGATTGCCTCCTGTCCTTGGCGCGGGTCCAAGGTCAATAGGCCCTTTGCCTGGATCTAGACCAATTAATACACGTGGACTAACACTTAGTAGTAAAATTGGTCTATTTAGGTGACAAAGGGCTTCTAATTAAGATGGGCCATTTAATGGATATATTGGAACAATGGACTAAATCAACGTCTGATGAATGTTATTTCGGGTCTTAACCCCTTTGTTATTGACTTAAGGTTAACAAGGAATCTTCATTTTCAAAATAACTACTACACTAATGACGTCAACCTTTCAGTGACGTCAATAAAAGCTACGTATTCAGATTTCTAAGCAATCACTTCTGTTTCACCATTGCCTTTTTAGTAAGTAACTCGTAAGCTTCGTTTATCGCCTTGTGTGAGCGTGGCGATTTATAATTAAGCTTTTTTTGCGCTAACAACAAAAACAACAAAAATAACAGCAGAATAGCAACACAACAACACACAAACAAATGCACAACAACAACACAACTGCCGAAATTTGGGTGTGCTACTGGTTTACAGGCGAGATGTTATGTTGTTGTTGTCTTTGTTTTGCTAGTTATAATACCAAATTTAACGAGAAGAGAAAAATACGTACCTACCTATATATTTTAAATTATTATTGTTTAAGTGTTCAGAAACCGAGTAGGTTTAGGGTTGTTACCAGCGGAATCACAGAGACTGTGCGGCAATCGACACGTGATTTAATTAGGTCCTAGTTTCTAAAACTATGATTATATCGAACCAACAGATCACTTATCAAATCAATAAGCCGGCTCCCCACGTATCACGTGACCTCATACTTTACTCTTTCTATCGGCGTCCGTCGGCTGCTCAAGTTGAAAGCTCTAGTAACCCATACCTTCGGCAAATTAAAAAACTTGCTCGGGAAGTGGTTTTCCTCCACATGGGTAGTTTCCGATCCGTTACTAAGATAACACGTATCAAAGGAGCCGTATAGTGTTGTGTTGTTGGGGCGGATACACGATCATATGTCCTGTTTTACATTCTTGATTATATATATGAGTAAATTCTCTGGAACAGAGTTGAAAGACCGATTTTATCACTAGTCACTGAAACGAACAGGCACAGAAAATATTATAACAGATATTAAATCTCAGAAGTTTATACTATTGTCATAGAAATAAGTTCAAAAACTAAAACCCGACTACTGGAAAATCACGCTCTAAAAGTATCGAACAGGAAAGTGTTCTCTTACAATGATATTTTATTAGAGGATAGCCGCGGTCCATGCGACCGCGGCTATCCTCTAAGTCTATCTAGTCCCTTTGTCCAACAGCTTTGATCGCTTACCTGTTAAAATACATATATTGTTTTGTTAGAGCAGGTGGCATACGACCACGGCTATGTTCGAGAAAATAGTAATAAGAGAATACTTTCTTGTTCGTACTTTAAGAGCGTGATACTTTTACAGTGTTTTTGATTACTGTATTAATTATTAACAACCAGATTGACTCATTAGTAGGATGGAGTGAGTATTTCCCACTCCTACCAAATAAATGGTGGAAAGGTGGAAAATCCTCATGGATGTCCTCCACCCCGGGAAAAGCGGAGGGGTCTTTCAGACTCTTACTGACTGAAAACCACCCCGGTGTGCCGTCTCACACCTGCGCCGGGGGTCACGGGAACAGAAGATACTTCCGAAACCTAACCTAACTAGAGCAATAAACCTTCGCGGGGTCAAACCATCGTAATCATATTTTTTTAAGATAAAAGTTATTAGATGAGATTATGTTTGTAATAGATACAATATTGATGTTATTGTTAAACGAAACGGAAATAATCTGTAAATGTTTACAAAGCAATATAAACGAATAGCTTCAGCATTATCTTATTACAATGTTCACAAACAGATCATTTACCTGTTTCTTTTAATGTTAATATTCGATTATTGTACAAATAATCGAATATTACTCGCAGATATTGTAATGTGAATATCTCGCAAACATGACGATTTAATATCAACATTACCTCTTAGTTCCACATATCCTGCAGGCATACTTTTTAATATCTTCCGATATTAAATTTAAAATGTTTCGTACAAAAACATTTTTGTTCAGTTAAATCTATAAATGAAAGGATATGATGATAACATTGAAGCGATTATTTATTACTTGACTTATTTTCTGCAGTACCACAGGCAATGGAATATACTAATAAGTGGAGCGACTATCATTAGACTTGTATAAACCTGATTACAGTAGAACAGTCATACCCAATAGTTAACACAACATAACGCCATATATCCATCATATAGCCATATCCAATTATATGGTACTAGTCCCTATCTGAGGCTGTCTCTCATACTTTTGCCAGCTCTACCATCAATAAAAGATTTACAGAAAATACCTAGAGTGTCAGCAAGCAGTGAGGTGTCCATTAGCAGCCCAGTCCGGCACAACCAACAATATGACACAGCGGAGGTAACGCGGCGGAAACGACAAAAACGCGACGATCTAAAACGTCTTGCGACGTCCGATTCTACGCTTTTAACGTTAAGGAGTACGCAGACCGAGTGGAAATCTCAACAAAACGTGCCACTCCGCAACACAATTTTCTTGACGTTTCTGTTGGTAAGTAAATGGAGGTTCTTCATAATGAGTGTACGGTGAAATCACTGCCTGTTCAGCAAAAACAAAATCAAACTTATTGATTAAACTTGATTTCTATTACATACCTACTATTTATAAACTGGTCATTAATTTGATTTTTTATATAGTTACAATAATAAGTAAAACTAGGAAGTGGTGAAAGGTGGGCGTTTTGGGAAACTCTCTTATGTATTGTGATTTGATTTTCATTTTGTTGCAAATGCGTTCAAAGTGTCATAAAACACTTATCATTTATCATAATTCGTTAGTAAAAATTGACACTGCCAATTACCTACTGCTTAAAACTGTTACAATAAGTTTGTTTGGAAAAAGGCAAAAATAATATTATGTACGTTTATTTAAAATACAAATCTACCACTCCATTTTCCCCAATTCGACAACAAAAGAAATAATCAAAAAAGTTTAAAAAACTGTGCACTCAACAGCAGCAGTGCAAACTAATTTCAAAAACTTCCGAGCTCCGTGCAATATAAAATTAACATTGGCGGACCATCTGCCACTCGACCAGTGTGCACGCTCCCTAACACGGAACAGTAACGGACCTTTATTTCATGTTTGACATCTTTTGTTTCGCGTGCACACGACGAAAACATAATGCATTGTGTGGTGCTAACAATAGAACGTCGAAACTTTCTGGGCTATACAACTCGATTATAACTATTTAAACATAGTTGTATCAGTTTTGACAGGTTTAATAGTGTTTATTATCGATGACATTCTTATAACAAAAAGGTCAACAAGAGCTACGTGTTCATAATGACGTGTTTTATTTTAATATATCGGGTTGGCCGCCCAGCGGCTAAGTATACAGGTGACGTTTCAATGTAAACATCTCAATATCTCCCTAAATACCAGAAGGCTTTTTTTTTTGTCAGTTTACTTTTGCTTGAGTTTATTAATAAAATGTTTTGTAATAAGTATTTAATTTTAATCTGTGAGCAATTCACCTTGTAAGCTACACTATGCAGAGTTCATCAATGTGCGGAAGGAGAAAAAATATGACTTTATCATATTGGACGCTTCAGAATTGTTAATAAAAAAATGTGGCATTTTGTCGTTTTTTATGTCCAATATTCACTATATTTTGCCGTCAGGTGTCAAACAAACGGTTACAAAACCGCCATACCTAACCAGTTTTAATAACGACGTCCATGTTCCACCGCTAAATTGAACGTGTCTTGTTAGTTCCTAAAACCAAACCGTCATATAGCGCCGTCACTGAGTCAACTCTACCATTGTTCTGTAGGGAGAACGAACGGCTGCAGTGAACTGACGTATCATGTATGCAGCCGCGCTGTTTTTGCAGCCACTGGATTATCTTCAAGCGAATGACCGCTTGCTAAGTATGCAAGTCATATGACAGCGAGGCGTGCGGTGCATATTTTGTTTTTCATAGGCTTATCATTTTACCGCGGAAACGTTTTCCGATTGTAGCAGACGGATGAGAGTGTTATCTACACTACCATTATAAAGAAGAAAGATTTGTATTTGAGTATGTAGTTGAATAACTTAAAAACGACTGTACTTAACCATGTTTGCAAAGGAAATTAATGATTTGATTTGATTTACTGGACCGATTTGAAAAATGAAATGAAATGAAATGATGAAATAATGAAATGAAATGAAATGAAATGAAATGAAATTTAATGAATTGAAATGAAATGATATGTAATGAAATGATATTTATTTCTGTAAGGGAGCTATTTTATTTATTTCTGTAAAACCTTAACTATATTATACAAACACTAAAAAAAAGGTCCGCCTCGCTGCTTCCCTTCGTCTAGGAGCTCCATGTGTTTCTCCTCATCGCTGTCACTGTGGGGAAGTTGTCAACAGCCTCGGGCATCGGTCTATCTTGCAGTCGTAGTACAGGTCGCATAGCACGGCATGCACACATTAATGACATCATCCGACGTGCTCTTGTTTCCGTCGGCGTTCCAGCTGATTTAGAACCCAATGGCTTGGCACGCGACGATGGCAAAAGACCGGACGGTATGTTTTTAATCCCTTGGAAGATGGGTAGGCCTTTAGTATGGGATGCTACTTGTGTCGATACTCTTGCGCCATCCCATCTTCCTGGGTCTACATGCTGTGCTGGTGCTGCTGCTGCGGCTGCTGAGAACCTCAAGCGGCGTAAATATAGTAACCTTCTTAGTAGTTATACTTTCGAGCTGTTTGGGGTTAAAACTCTTGGGCCGTGGGGTCCGAGTGCTCGTTTTCTGTTCAAAGACATCTCCAAACGTTTGGTTGACGCTTCCTGTAACCCAAGGGCTGGCCTCTACTTTGGCCAGAGGCTAAGCATTGCCATTTAACGTGGCAATGCAGTCTTTTGGGCACTTTACCAGCTGGCAGCGATGCAGAGGATTTTTTTGATGCTTTGTAATTGTTTTTTGTTTCTGTAAGTAGATCTTCTCAGATACTTTTACATGTCATTTTTTTTAAACTAAATGGCACTAATGTATTCACCGTTGGGAAGCTACATTAACCCTGGGTGACATAGGCTACTTTTTATGTCTGTATTTCCACGGGATCGGGAACTAGATACAGGTGAAACTGCGTGACGTTCGCTAGTTTTCCAATAGTGAAAGAGATCAATTTAACTGACTACAATAACATACATAGATTATGTATGTTTGTAGTGCATGCTATGAGCCTCCCGACTCCCTACTTTCCGACCTTTGCTACATTTTGTACCTATATTATCATCGACACGCTAAGAGGAAGAAAATAAGCCCTGTCATGTTCAAATGATATTGCAGCTACACCAGTGGCGAGGGATCAATTTTCTTATGAGGGAAGCCGACAATAAAAACCTAATAATCGTATTACTATTTGCTGTGTATCTTGAAGTCATCGGTCTACCTACCACCCTGTATACCTTTGGTGTAAATACCTGGCAATACTAGAGTCTAGCTGCCATCACTCAATAGCAGGGGAATTCCTCTTCCGAACCTCCAAAGGAAAGCCGAGGGAATCAAGTTGTGTGGACACTTCGTCACTGGGCTACACATAAGTCTAGACTAGAATATTTAGGTTAGGTCAGGTTTAACATGGACCCGAGGTGGCGGCGCGTCGTGTTCACGCGCGCCCCTCTTAGACGTCGCGAGGGGAGTCTAACACCTCACTCCCCTCGCTGACTTGGCGAGGCCCGCGGGGCCGGCACCAGTCGGGGGTCGCGGAAGTATCTTCTGTTCCCGTGACCCCCGGCGCAGGTGTGAGAAGGAACACGGGGTGGTTTTTAGTCAGTAAGAGTCTGACAGACCCCTCCGCCTCCCCGGGCGGGGGACATCCATGAGGATTTTCCACCCCTCAAAAAAAAAAAAAAAAAAAAAGGGTTAACGGGCAGGAGTCCGCAACCCCACGACCAAGCGCGTATTTTGCGTACGGACTAGAATATTTACTTGACTATGAATTTATAAACCAAAATACCAACATGCTGACGGTACATTCGGATCAAGCACACACTTGTCGACGCATTCTGTCGGACAGCCAGCACGTAGTTATAATAACAGACGCGCATTAAGCGCACTGGTGCACATAGGTAGTTGTGGTGTACGCCGCGCCTTCTGAGCGAATGAACGAGTAAACGATTGAGCGAGTGAACAAGACCCGCAGAAATATGAACCATACTCAATGGGAAACCATTTATGATTTCAGACTCCGGAATTTATTTTGTTATTGCAAATATTTTACGATAAAAGTTTTTATGGGGTTTTAGTCAACAATGGGTGACTTAACTATGTGTGATGTTTCGCATTCATATTTTTATACTTAGTTGACTTGATGGAAAACGGTTTATCACTGCGCATGTAAGCTACGCCTATTTCTACCGGAATTTAATTTTCGTCTAGCATTTTTAACTGACTTCAAAAAAAGGAGGAGGTTCTCAATTCGACGGTATGTTTTTTTTTTGTGTTTGTTACGCGATTTCTCCCCCATTTGTGGACTGATTCTCAAAATTCTTTTTTTATTTGAAAGAGTATACTCCCGAGGTGGTCCCATTTTAATTTGGTGCTGATCTTCGGAGATATACAATGGAACTCTTCAAAAATAGACGACAAATCTGTCGTGATTGCTGGAATCGCTTGGATATTTATTGTTTATACAACATCATGCCGTATCATCACGCCTGTATGATCTGAGGGGTACGCAGATGTGTACAATATACTTACCTAGATTTCGACAGTTAGGTATGTTAAGTTTCATTTATTAGGGATAAGTGGATAACCCTATTACCATGACATGTATTGTTAACAATTATCAACATAAAATAAATTCATGGCAAATATTTGTATGGGAACAACTAAAAATAAAAAAATAAAACCGACTTACAAAAAAACACTAACCGATGTAAAATAACACTAAATTCGGAAGTCGGAAGTCGGTCGGCCCATCATGAATAAGACAAAACCATCAAAGCCACACACTTCCTAATTTAGAGTTATTTTACACCGGTTAGTGTTTTTTTGTAAGTCGGTTTTATTTTTTGCAAAAAAGATTTTTTCCTGGTTACAGTTGAAACTCCTAATGAAACGTCATTAGGAGTTCAACTACTAAATGACTAAATGTAACATTAAGACGCAATTTACCTATTAATGGCTGGCAGTACTGTCTTATTAACTATATAAATATAAATGTGTATATAGTTAATAAGACAGTATTGCCAGCTCAATCTCACGACACACAAACCCAATCTATCAGGCAATCTTACAACATGAAGGCGCTGTATAACGTTAGGAATCAATCTCGAGCACGTTGCATCAGGCCGGCCATTAATCACGAGCTCGAGCCGAGCGCAATGCGGCAGGTGCCGGAATTAGGAGCGCCTCAACTTAGATTGTGTCCGACAACTTAGATGACGCGGGACCCCGCGAGATAGGTAAGGCGTGTGTGCTAATGGGGACATGGAGGGGTAATCCTTTTTGAGAAATCGGTTTATAATGAGGCCTTCTGCATCCTTAGGCTTAAGATTTTCATACGACGGTAAGTGTACCTGCCTACTAATTACAAATAAAAAATAGCCTACATTTTTAGAAAGGGATTAACAACATAGATTAGATGTTGAAGTTTCTAAAAACTTATTAGGTAGGTACATAGGTACTCTAATTTCGTGTAATGTGGGCATTAGGTAGGTAACTCGTTTATTCTTTTTTTTTAGTTAGAATACTAAAATACCGGTTTCACAGTCAATGCTACAGTTATAGATATAATAAAAACAAACGAATTTCAAATACCGCTCAACCTAAATACATTTGAAATTTTGTCATGAACCTAAAGTTACTTAATAATGACATGCAATTGGAGATGTTCCAAAAGTATAGTTTTCTAGCTTAACAACATAAATCACGAAGCCAAGACAGATTCAATTCTCGAATCAATAAAGTCGGATTGCAATCCGATATGAATACGCGAATAACATTAAATATTGAAAGGTGTTCGCACGAGTGAACCCGTAAAGCTGTCCGGTCCGGAATGAAGCCGTAACGGAATGCAATGGTCGTCGCGACCGGTGCGGAGGCTGCAGGGTTGAGTTATACCGCGCGGGGATATGCGCAGTAATTGTGCACTATGATATTCGGAAATGGGAAGTTGTTATAGTTTACATATTGGGAGAAAGTCACTGGTTGTGTTTTATTTAATGCACAATTGTACAGACGCCAGCACGTCAAGTTACCCCCGTCAAGTTAGTAATGTGTCAAATTTCTTTGATCGTTTTTCAACTTTATGTCAAACAGAATAAGGTTCATATTCAATTGGCAAAATTTGACACATTGGGGTAACTTTATGTCAGGCGTCTGTACATAACATAAATACCGTTATATTATTATTATAACGTCACGCCTGTAATCCCTAAAGGATTAGACAGAGGTGTACCTGGTAATACACCCACATTTCGCCAGTTACAGTTAAGCCCCATGTAATATTATTATATTATTTATTTTATTAGGAGGCGAGCCTATTCCAAACAATCGTAATTATCTTATTGCAAAAATCCAGACTACGGGCTGCTACTGAGAAATTTCAGATGGAAAAACTTGACCCTAACCGGGGATCGAACCCGGGAGCTCATGCTCATGCAGTAGCGCTTGCGATCACTAGAACAACGAGACCGTCAGACAAACAATGGCACATCATGCTTCTCATTCTAAGATTTTACAGTCTCTTCGTAACAATACAAATTCTATTTGAAAGATGTACTCGTACATCATTTTAGGTTTATTAACACACCCACACTATAAAAGTCTCTCTTGCACACGAAGTTACAGCAAGACATTGAATCCTAAGTCACAGGGTCTCCCTAGTTTAGGAAGCAGGGTTTACCACTATTTTGTACAGCCAAAATCCCATGTACCTACTTATTGTAAAAAAATAATGTATTTGTATTGTATGCAAAGGTCTTTTAAGTGAATAAACTTATTTTTTTATTTTTTCTCTTATTCTAGATTATTGTAACGATTAGGTTGATTTTTACGGTTACCAATGTTGCGTTGGTTAAAGTGAATGGATAAGCCTTTAAGGAAATAGAATGGTCCTTGAACAATAAACCTACTGGGTAGTGTACTGCAGTACAACAACAAAAACCGCACTGCAATACGCGTAAAACGCAATTTCATTAAAAATAACACAACACGAGTTTGCTCGCGGTTCACGTTCGAGCGCTCTCTTCACAATCACACGGCTCGTAACTCATTCATTTTACAGCCGCTGACTTTCAATAAACACACATTAACCAGTTGTAATTAACCAGTTTTTACCCGACTTCCAAGAAGAGTCATGTTTTTTGCGCATATCTATCTATACATATATATCTATACATATATATCTACCTGGCCTGTTGGTCTAGTAGTTAGTCGCCAGAACTGCTATGCCAGAGGTCGTGGGTTCGATTCTCACCCAGGACAAACATTTATGTGTTGAGCACAATCATTTGTTCTGTGTCTGGGTGTAATTTTATCAGCCGTTTAGTACCTGTACGAGCAAACCCGTACATTTTGTATTGTTTCGCTGTGCGGTGAGTATGTTGATTGCGCTCAGGATGCTGTTTTACTCCCTGAACTGTATTTCCACAGCTGTTGTTGATGTGGAACCACTAACACGAACTGACCGAAAGTCCACTGTTTGCTCGCGTTACTGATCCGGCTCGAAGGACCATAAAGATGTACGGTGGTCACCTTACACCTTGTTAATTAATGTTTAAATGTTATGAGTACCGCGCCGCGACCCAGGTTAGGGAACTTGATAAGTAAAACGATGTTTACTGTTACACGGATTTATTAGTACTAAAGTAAATGATTGACAAATGGAACGTGATGCACCGCATCGTGAGTGCAAGCGTCAGCATTTTAGCGAAACAATACAAAATGTACGGGTTTGCTCGTACAGTACCCATAACACAAGCTCTGCTTAGCTTGGGACTAGATGACATTGTCTGGTTAATAATATAATATATTATAATATTATGTCTTATTAATTCAAGTGTACTACTCAAACAGGTGACGTCAAAAAAAGAAAATGGCAGATTTGGGTATCCTAAAGTTAGCTTCGGCTGTTGTTGTGTTGTTGTCACAAACAACCTAGTGGGATATTTGCAACTTGAACCTAAATGTAATTTGAAATGCCAAATTGTCACAAAAGGTTTTAAAAAATGGGCTTCAGAGGATGATTACAAAATCACAACTCTTAAATTAATTTGTAAAAAAATAATCTAAATCCAATACATAAGAAAAAAGTGAAGAAAACAAATAATATTTTTTTTTGTTTCATGACTGGGTTTTTATAGTGTTTATGTATGTACTTAAGGTTTACTATCTCTTCGCACATCTTCTTCTCTTCCGTAACATTAGTGACTAACCAGCTGTCAGAGTTCTAATGGGCGCACACTAATGGACTATTGGACGGTGATTAATAAAAAAAGTCTTTACTCAATGGTGATTTAATTTCGACTGTTTTGTGTATAAAGGAACTGGACAGATAGATATCAACAACGTAAGTATATAACATAAGGTGACTTCATTTTAAATAGTGGAACAAAGGGTGTTAGTTTATATAAATTTACGATTCCATTTAAATTTTCACGGTTCGTTATTTTTAATTAATTAACTGCGCCACTACAATGTTTTGGTTAAAATTTTTGGGAACTTGGTTTATTTCTTTTTTCTAGTCAGTAATAAACTAGCTGCTCACTGCAAAAACTCAGCATGTAAGTGAAAAGTTCTAATTGGTAAAAATCGTGCGCCCGTTTAAGTGAAAACTTTCATAATGTTCCACTCCACGGCATGCAACACATTCTGTTCGCTACATGAAACTTTGGAAGAACCTTTGTCTACCAGTGAGTGAAATATACCAGTTTGTTACTATACCTTCCTTTGTTCAACTATAATATTTTTTATAAAATGTTTAGAAGACTATTGAGACGGGGTCGTGGGAGGCCACGAAGGAGATAGATTAATTTCTGCTTAGGTACTTGGAAAGACGAAAAGGAGTGGGGCAGAAAAGGTTAACAAAATAATAGTTACGCATATTGAGAAAGGCTTTACCGATTTGGGTGTAATTTTTTGTTGTTTGTCTTGACTGTCAGGACAAAGTTTACAGTCAGTTTTTTTTTCATCTCGGTTAATCCAACACGCATTCACACGTCAAGGATTCGGAGGCAAACCTGGCACGGTGCAGATCATAATAATTTTCGGCTATCCCGCATGCAAAAGCTAGTTTAAATACTTTATAAGACATGTTTAATTTGAACACATGAAATTCCTACTTCTGAATGATAGGTACGTATAAACTCTTCGTTTACAAGCAAGCAGCTTATCAGTAAACTTAGTAATCCGTCGATGAGCAACAAAGTTCCACGCACAACGCTAAGCCAACGTGTTGACTACATAAAACTTGGCTCTTCAACATTAATGGGAAAAGGCTGTTATGCTCTGATTGGCCCAAGTTCATCAGGCCTGTTCGTTTTATAGATTTAATTAATAAATGTGCCGTTAACGTCAAGAGGGTGATTTTAGGACGGTAGGGGAGGGATTGAAGAGTTCTCGAAGATTTATTAGAAGGTAGTCTTGTATTTTATTGGGCAACGAGGGCTATAGCCAAGAGCAGCAGGTTGCAAAGCTTACAGAAACGTACTGCTGAACAGCTAGACGGTCTTTTGATGTAGTCTTTGAATTCAACTATCAAAACGTTTGGTTCCCTATTTTACTTTTAGTTTCTTTTTGGGGAAACTCATTTTTATTGGAAAATATTTTAAAAATAATTTGATTGTGTAGGTGATTAATAAATTCTTATTATTTATTTCTTTACTGTCCAGTTGTCTGCTTTGATATCCAGTATTGTATTAGCGAACGGCGGCCTTTTTGGAAAAAAAAACTTAGTTAATTTTGACGTTCAAAAAGTGCTGATCCTCAGCCTAATTTGAATGAATTACTTTTGATTTTTTCTTTTCATAAAGATTTCGACAAAATTAATCCTTTCTGTTACGGTTCTTTGAAGTAAGTGTAAACATGGGTATGGCTCAAGTTATGAAAAGGAACTCTAGCTTTTCAAACGATATAAGCAAGCAGATATAACAATACCATAGATATTTTTTTTTAGATTCAAATATAAGCAAAGTAGATTGAGGCACTGTAAACATGAGATACTATGTAAGTATTACCAGTCTAATTTATCAAATGATTTAAGCAGTATCCGGCGGCTTGCGCGGTGCCCAGCTGCCGCGCCGTGCATTATTTATGAAAACGAAACAAAACCAATAAAACTTATTGCAATGAATTTCATTTCGTATATTTTTCTCCGTTTCGTTCGTTTCCGTGAACTTTTTCTTTGCTCACGATTAATGAATACGCTTCGTATTTTGTGGTGATTTCTGGAAATATTTTAACGTTTTTAAATGTAAAAGGTTTTTTGTTTTCCTTAAGGGTAATTTACGCTGGGCAGATTATGGTATTAGAAGTCAACAGATTGCCATTGGTGTCTAGAGGCATTAATTTCTTTGTTCGCAATGGCTTTTGTTTATTTTTACATTTATTTTAAATGGATTTAGTCAATGGTTTTATGATGTTTCAGAACATTGGGGGTAAGCGATAAGTAGATAGAACGGGTTTTTTTTTGGGTTTACTCATAATACCTATGTCTTTCGTTCGCTACTCGCGGCCCATCCGTAATTTTTATTAATATTTATTTACGATTGATTTTATCAATAATGTCATCTATAGTAACTCCTTAACTTGTACAGTGTTTTTTTTAAGATATCTAATACATTTTAGAGTTATTATGAAAAGTTTCACCACGCAAACACCTACATTGTGCCATTTATATAACAGTCATAACACCACTCTAATAAGACCTCCACTCGTAAAACATGTTTCCTCTTCATCATTACATTCTGGAGGCGGCGAGGAGGGAGGAGTGTCTCTTGTAAAAGTAGTGTTGCACTACAAAAGAGAGGAGCAAAGATAAAAGTTCACCAGTAAAATAAACTTGGAGTGTTGGCAACATTGTGTTACGTACAATATTTCTATTGTTTCGTCGAGTCGCGGGTGAATGTGCTACAAACGACGAACTTACTGTCGATGTCTCGATTTCTAGTCTTTGATCATTTGAATGTCATTGTGCATCGTCTGCTACAAAGAGAATTATTTCAAAAATGTTTTCTCATTTTGCGCGTTTAAGTTTTTCATAGTAGATACATTTGGCTCAAGGTAAACTAGATACCTACGCCAATCTAATTTAGAATTTTCAAAGAAAATGCATTCTGTTTTATTGTCTCAGTACCTATTGTATTTCGGATCAAATAAATCGTTTTACAAAATGAAGTCAGTTTTTAATAAGTTAACCTTACTGTTAATAATGTTATTTTTTTTAATTCACCAGATAGACGCAGCGGTCAGTGAGCTCGGTCTAGGTTTTGCGGTTTAGAAGTAATGTTAAAGTGCAAGTAGGTATGTTTTTAATTATTAACTATATTGAGAAAGAAAGAGAGATAAAGAACAGAGAGAGAATATCTTTGTCTGCGCATACAGTTATGCACTATGTTGTTGCCTACGTACCTACTTGACGTCATATCTTTGTAGTTGTCGAACCAAATGCGAATACAATTCGAGAATTTATAACTGCTGGATTGTACAAGGATATAATATCATTTGTTAAACCTGTAAAGTAACCGACTGCTCCGTCGAACTTCCAGTTAAGCTCATTACTCCTCAATACTTATGAGTATGACAGTCGCGTACGAACCGAGCAGTTGTTCTGATCTGCATGTCTGATTGCGACACTGCGCACCGGAATCTGAAACGCAATCATTGAATAATGCAGCTTTTTATTGGACTAGATTATGTCGGCGGAGATATAATAAGAATTACTCACGTTACAATGAAACCTTTACAACCGCTCGATTTTATGGTAGTTTTTATCATGTAGCGGTAAAAGTTACCGCTAGACATTTGTTATCCCAAAACTACCGTGACTTAGCGAAAGGTGATAAGTCACGTGGTCAAAACAAAGGGATTTGAGGCGTTCTCGATTGTAACTTGGCTAGGGGGGCAAGTTTCTAACCACACAATTAGAAAGAATTAACATAACGTCACGCCTGTAATCCGCCAAGGGCTAGGCAGAGGTGTATCTACCTGGGGCAGTGCACCCACATTTTGCCAGTTATGATTCAGTCCCATGTAATAGGGGTCTAATGCCATCAAACGGGCACAAATGCAGACTCCGGGCTGCTACTGAGAAATTCCAGATGGGAAAACTCAAAATCAGAAACATGGCATTCTGCAATACTTACAAGATGTTAAATGGTACTAATACATTAATTTGCTTATAAGCTAGCGAGCATCATCACCCAGTAAAACAGTGGACAAAAGCAAGCCTATACTTTAAACAGTCTCATTCACTGGAGATCACCTGGAGTGCCAACTGAGGATTTTTATCAAAGTACGTTTAGTTGGCAATAATACCCCGAGCTTTTAGCTACAATCCGGTTATTTGTGTTAGTCAATGGTCCACGAAATCTCATTAAACCGTGGCCGGTCGCGATGGGCGCGCCGCCAACTTGCCAGCGTCCACTAACGTGCTAGTTAAAGCAAACATGTGATCGGTGTCCGTGACTTAGAACAAAGATAGTTTTATGGTTAAATGTTAGAGAATTGACTCATTTAACTTGAATGACCAACCTGCAAATGTTTACACTGATGATTTTTTTTTTTATTGTAGGCACGCGTTTGACCACTATCTCACCTGATGGTAAGCGATGATGTGGTCGACGATGAAGCACGCTTGCCTAGAAGCAACCTGTTCACTCTTGACTTGAAGACCCCTAGATTGTAGCTATCAGGAAACACCGACTCCGGCAGGGAATTCCACTCCTTGGCTGTTCGTACAATGAATGTGTTCCCAAAGCGTTTAGTACGTATGGTTGGGATATCTACCATATACCGGTGGCGCAGTGCCGTACGTCTGGTGGTCCGATGTTGAAAAGGGTTTGGTGGAATTAAGTCGAGCAATTCCGATGCACACTCTCCGAAATATAACCGATAGAAAACCGACAGGCTCGGCGTCGATGCTCAAGACTTTGAAGTTTTGACTCAACGTGTGCATCATTGCTGATGATCTTCTTGGCTCGTTTCTCAATAGACTCAAGCGCATCAAGCTGGTATTTGGCGGATTCATCCCAAAGAGAGAGCAGTACACCATACACGACCGAACTTGCGCTTGAAAGCTTAGATTACAATAAAAAAACTTGCCTATTGTAATCTAAGGTAACAATTATTTTAGTATGTAAACACTTTTATTGTCCACAAAGTAGACACCATAGTTACACAATCAACACGAGTCATAATTATGCGACAGGGAAGTAGTTACACCGCATGTCCATTAGTGTTATGATTAAGCTACAATCACTATGGTATAAAGTTAACTTACCTTTCATGAAAAAAAAATAAAAAAACATCTTCTTATATATAAAATTCTCGTGTCACAATGTTCGTTCCCATACTCCTCCGAAACGGCTTGACCGATTCTCATGAATTTTTTTATGCATATTCAGTAAGCCTGAGAATCGGCTACTATCTATTTTTCTAACCTGTAAGTGATAAGGGGTGTTCACCCCAAAATTTTATTTTTTATTTTTTTGATAATTTTTATTTATTTTTATTTTTTTTATTATGTGGCATCAAAAAAGACATACAACTCTAAATTTGCACTTTTTTATCACCAACCCTTACTTTTTAATAGCCATTTTCGTAATTTTATCATTTTGTATCCCGCTCTATAACATCAATTATTAATGATATATATAATCCGCATCAAGGATGGTTTTTAAGTTATTGCATAGCTTCTATCGCGGGTTTTAAGCGTGGAAACCAAATACAGAAATTCCGTAACGAAAATAACCTAACACAGGCACAGCGGTGATTCTTTTTAGTTTTTAGTTTTGCCATCTATCGATGAATAGCAGAACTTTTAATGACTTTTGAGGAGAGGGAGAGGGAGGGGGAGAGCGGGGGGGAAAGAGGCAGGGGACGGGAGTGGGAGGGAGAGGAAAGTGAGGGAGGGCCGTGGGAGGTGTAGGGGAGAGGGAGGGGGAGAGGAGAGGAGTTGATAAAAAATGCTATGCAATAGCTTTACCGCGGCAGTCTCCGAGTGCCACACACAATGTGCCACAGCGAAGCGTGGCAGGGTACAGCTAGTAGGTATAATATAGAAATGAGAAACAGGTATTCCTCGGAACTTGTTTAATGAGAAAGAATGCTTGTCAACAAGATCGCCGTAACTGTTTAACAGTTTATAAACCCGAGTGACGACACAGCCACTAATAGGAGCAGGAGCTAGAAACCGAAACTAAACTACGTAATGGTTTTAGGGAGTTACGTTTCTGTTGAGTGTTGTAACTTAAGCAGTCAAAAGGGACAGAATATCTTGTTAGTTTATTAAACGTCATTGTACAAAATCAAGATAAAAAATATGAAGGTTAGTGGCCCTGAATGCTATGTTGAAGGTCGTGGGTTTAATTCCCACCCAAGACAAATATTTGTGCGATGAGCACATTGAGCATGATTATTTTGTTCAGTGTCTGGGTGTAATTTATCTATAGTAAGTTTGCGTAAATTTAGACCTTTTTGCAGTTATCTAGTCGGTACTAATAACACAAGCTCTGCTTAGTGTGGGACAAGACGACGTTGCGTAGAAGTTGTGGAATATTTATTTACTTACTAGCTTTTGCCCGCGACTTCGTTCGCGTGGAATAGTGACTTCCGGCAGATTTTTGGTTTTACCCACATAGTTCCCGGTCTCGCGGGATCTCTTCAAAAATGAAATGTGGAAGATATTCTAGGGAACTCTTCAAAAATCAACGTAATGAGCTCTGCGTTTGAATTGAAGATATGTATACTCACTGGCATTACAGCCGTTATTGCCGATCGAAAAAGGCGAAAATGTTATTTTTCCCTTATGTTCAAAATATTATTTGGATTTGCCATTTCAGGAAAAAATACTGTTTCTCCCTTGACAAATTTTCTATTATTTTAGGCTTTAAAGATTATTAAAGTTTCTTACACCAAGACATTTCTGTATACCACGTTTTTAGTTTTGCCATCCTTTGCAAAAATATATAGGTCTTGTGGTTTTACACTCTTGAGCCCTATGTCCTTTCTCAAGTTCCTAACTATGTCTGTACCAAATTTCACACAAATCGGTTCAGTAGTTTAGGCGTGAAGCAAAGACAGACAGACAGACAGAGTTACTTTCGCATTTATGATATTAGTTTGGATTTTCATTCCTTTTTACTATTTATTTACATTTTTCCGATGAATATTCAGTACTGAATTGATGCCGACTCTTGACCAATAGATGGTGCTGTATGTCCGGAATAAATTTTATTTTTTATTTTATTTTATTTTTTGTAATAAAAACTATCCTATGTCCTTTCTCAAGTTCCAAACTATGTCTGTTCTAAATTTCACACAAATCGGTTCAGTAGTTTAGGCGTGAAGCAAAGACAGACAGAAAGACAGACAGACAGAGTTACTTTCGCATTTATAATATTAGTTTGGATTTTACCAGAAAGAAAATGCAAAGGTTTAATAAAAAAAATCATGTTACGTTATGTTATGTTGTGTTGTGTTATGTAATGTTTAATGTTATCTCTTGTGTTTTCGAAACTATAAATAAACATTATGTAGGCGGACTAAAACTTTTGTTAGAGTATCAAAATAATAGAACACGGAGGAGGTGAATGGCTCAGTAAACCCTTGCCTGTATCCAGCGCAGATAGCAAGCAGACACCTACACTTAATAGTTTCCTTTCTATTCCTAGACTGCTTCATACCTGGCTCCCTGAGGGAACTTCTCATGAATATATGAATACAATAATACTGCTACTACTATATTAAAAGTAAATTACTCTCGACGTAAATTTGATAGCAGAAGGATATAATTCAATTTCACGTTAAATTGAATTTAAAGCACTTCTTCTAAATCATTTGAGAGAACTCTGTCAAGGGAGATTTGCATTGACCTTTGCGGTGTACTTAAATGCAAGTTTATTTGAGCATAAATATTATAAGAAAGATTTCAAATTCACGAAATAAACTGATGAAGAAATATTTTCGACAATTTTATGCTCACTTAGACTAGATCTTAAAAGAATTAAAAAAAATATTAAAACTTAAACGATGTAATTAGTGTCCCGTGTCTAAAGGAACACTATAATATGTAATTAAGCGTAGTCTAGACACTTGAACCCAACTACCGCTTGTTATCTTTTATTGCGATTTAATATTTAATGTCTGGTTTGGCTGAATTAGATTTTAAATTGGGTGGACGTTTCTGCAGAGAAAATAATTTTAGTAGAAGCCCGGAATCAGAAGGCTTGTATATCGTAGTCTGTATACGTATAAAATACGTATACAGACTACGTCTTTGACAAGTAATGACATCAAAATCATGTCACTTATTTCAATTAGAACATTTAAACGTACTATCGAACACCAAACTTACAAGTTCAATAAAATATAATAATTCTAGTTGCCGCTTCCAAAAGGTAGTTTCTTATGGAGAATGGGCAAGAAAGTCCATAAAATAAAAAAAAAACTTGTAATAGCAGAATGATTATTATTATAGCACAAGTCACACACACACACATCATATCATGCCTGTATTCCCCTTTTGGTTTGCAGAAGTTGTACGTATTAGTATACCTGCATTTGGCTTGTTAAGTCTCATGTAATAATTAGCGAAAATATTGCCCTTAACAGGGAACAAGTCCTGCCCCGGCCAGGAGTCAGAATTATTAAAACTTAAACTTACTAAAGATATTAAGTTTTGCATACCAAACTCATCAAAAGCGTTATTAACGCATACAGAATATTTAGCATTCCAAAACAATTTATGTCAAACAAGTAGAAAATAAAAAATACAACGATGTTTGCACACCGTATCGGAGATGTTCGCGTAATCCAATCGAGCCGGGGCGTCATTAGCGGGTGCGCATTGATGCCCGAACTCCTTTAAGCCACCTCGATCGGGAGAAGTTTCCCAACAAAACTCCCGTCGAATTGAATCCAGAGAAAAAAAAATCGACACCTTTTTTACAGAGATGGTTACTAATTACTTGGTTTGTGTAATTAACACTTGGTGTTACTGATTCATTTGTTGTAGTCTCATTTAATTTGTTTTTCTGTTTTTACGTTCTTTAAGCCTACCTTTGTGAAGTGTATTCATGAGTAAAAAAGAAGAGTGTGGTTTAGTAGGGAATAGGTAATAATAGGTTATAGGAATAGGGAATAGGTTATGAAGGAGCTTCTCTAAAACTAATTCTTCTATATTCAGTACTACACAGTTAAATATCCATGTTTAGGTTTAGTTAGTCTTTCTATGAGAGCAGCTGTGGCCCAGTGGTGGCGGCCCCGACTTACGAGCAGTAAGTCGGGGGCTCGAACCCAGGCAGGCGCATTAATTTGTGTAATTTATTTCATTACAGTTGCTCTCAAAAACGGTGAAGGATAACATCGTGAGGAAACCGGCATGTCCTAGAACCAAAAATTCGAAGACATGTGACATCTACCAAGTCGTACTGGGCCCGCGTGGTAGATTATGGCCCATACACAAAAAACGCCCTGTGACGTGGAATTGCGGATACCAGCCCGGTATCATTATCTTTTAGTCTTTCTAGGGAGTCCTACACAAAATTATAGTCACCCGAGAAAGTTTTTCTAATACTCTTAGAAAATATAACAACATAGATACTCGTAATTATTTAGTCACTTAGTGATACAAACTTCCATCAATAACCGTCCGCTAATCAATATAAACGAATCAATTAATAGCGCCACAGATTATGTAAAGCAATCAGTCAGTCGTTAATGGGCGTTAATTAATCAATAATCCTAGCTTACCCACCCCCGTACTTAGCTCACTGATACTCAGCTTAGCCAGCGAAGTGCGTCTGAATAGTAATAACAATTATGTCTAGTGCTCACTGTTTGACATTGCTACGCTTTAGTGCTTATGTATTAAACATTTATTTATGCACAGGCAAATAATGCGATAGCATTGTGTAGACACAAACAGATCGTGGGATTTTGTTTGGATTTAATTATGGAACAGACTGTTAGGCATGCATACCTAATCAATAAGTAGGTATATATTTTTATTCAAATTATCGCGCAGCTTTAATATTCTGTAACGAAGGACAGACGAATAAAGAACAATTGTATTTAATTTAAAAGAAAAAAAAGTAAATAAAGTAGTAAGTAATAGTAGTTACAAAGAATTACATTTAGGTACCTACTTGTGATTTTTTTAGATTAGATTGCATCAATATTTAAACTCATTCACTAAATCTGTTACTTAATAAAGCCAGTATTTTTTCTAAAAAAAACTTGTCTAAGTAATCCTAGCGATAGCCAATTAATGTTAGGTACTGTTTAACTTATAGTTATTGTTTATCTGTAAACAGCGTTGTGGGCTGGCCTGCAATATGTTTTGTGTACTTATTTGTGCCATGTTGTATATTGAAGCTGTTTGTTGTTCCTGAATAAAATAAAATAAAAACATGATTTGTCTCTTCTAGTCGCAACACAGACATTTAGGTTGGTCTAAGTACCTACTATGTTTGAACTTTACATGAATAAACAGCAAAACCCAGAAGTATTCAGTGCCAAACCTAACCGATGGTAAGAATAAAAAACTTATCAAAATACTTTCTAGTTTGAGCCAAATTCGCGAATAACTTAACTATCAAACTTTTCCTGGAACGGAATTTCTAACGAAAATTTCTGCAAGGCGGATTTTTGTAATTTTCAGTTTTAAAATGACTTACAAGGGCGAGAATACACTATCAAATATTAAATGGCCTCACGTTAGTGTCAACCGCGCGTCTAATAAAGCTATGAACACAACTACGGTGTATCATACCATGTCACAACGTAGGTGACACAGAAAGTTTACTTGAACACATGAACTTCACCGCAATAAAATGTATCTGCTTTTAATTGATAGGCTCAAGTTTTATTTTACTTTTATCTTACCTGATTGTAAGCGACGATGTGGTCGTCGCGTCCCCGCGTCGTGAGTATGCGTACCCGGACGTAAGTAATTAGTAATAAATATGAAGCGGCGCACAGTGGTCCGGATTTTCAAAATGATGGACTTAGGATCGAAGATGAATATTTCACTAAACAAAAAATGGTATCGAATAGTATATTTAACGCTGATCAATACTTATTACTACAATTTTTCGATAAAATTGCTCCTTCACGTCAAAAAAAAATATTGAAAAAAAAAATGTATGGGAGAAAATCTATTTTATTTTTTTTCTCCGGCTAGTATCAAAGTATAGCAACCAAACCTTATGTTCTAGTAAGTTCTTATTGCCCTTAATACGATGACATATAATTTGCTTGCGTATCCCTGCGGCCTTGGCGCCTACGATGATTCAAAGTTTCAAATTTTTATGTTGTATTTTCTAATGATTATTAACGAGTTTTGCAATTAAAATGAATTAAAAATATATTTTTTCAATACAATAAGAATTAAAAAATATAATTTTAGGCATTTGGTAGTCATTTCATTTATATAAAAATAATAAAATTATAACTTTTTTTAATAAAATTTTAACTTGATCTATGTAATTGAAGACAGTTATGTTATGACGATGACTATCTATACCTAAATGACTAAAACTATTAGTTTGATAAAATAATAATTTACCCCCTCCACCATCTGGTGATGGGGGTAATATCAACGACGCTGATTGGTTGTTCAACGAAGCGGTACTAATTATGTCAGTCACTACTTGCGAACTTACGTTCGTTATAAATATCTGTGCAGGAAACAATTAAGGGCACATGACCGCGCAAATCACATTTGCCGCAGGTCCCACGCCGCCACGCCTAACAGGCAACATAGGGACGGGCCCGTATTTGCGGGCCACGGTATAGCTTCCGCGGGAAGGGGGCGTAGCCCCGTGACCGCTCGCCACGTCCCCTGACGGGGACGTCGCGACTTCCACTTGTTAAGGGCACTTGTTTCTCAACCCTTGAGGAAGCAACATCAATATCCGTGCTGTGTGAAAGTTTTGTGAGTTTCGTTATGGCTGCATTTGTTACGAATTTCGATATTTTTATGTTCCTTCGTGTTGAAGGAGACATGGAAAATTGGACACGACTCTATGAAATTATTATCCTACGCATCCCAGTTGAAATATGTTCAGAAGATTCAGAAAAAAATGAAGACCTTTTTAAAAAAATGTATTAGTAATTTGAGTCGCAGATGGGCAAGTGCTTCCAGAAATCAGAAGACGTTCATGAATAGACATGCTGAGTGGATACAATCAAATATTAGTTGGCCAAATTGCACTACCGTAAATTTCTCAGAATTTTTTGTAGCCCAAGATGAAGTTATCGAAAACATATCGTCAGACTTTACGAGTACTTCCGTTGATATCGATACTGTAGCAGCTGTGATTCCATCCACATCAACTGTCGGCACATTTACGGATTTAGTTCAGATTAGGAAACCGTTTGTTGATCCCGGGAACAAACCGAAGAAAAGACGTTTTGGGTCTTTTCTGGAGGAACTCACTTTCGCATTAGTCACAAGACTTAAGACAGAAAAGCTAATATTATTGACCACATAACGAAAAATCCTGATAGTGTTGCGATTGTTCAAACCACTTTGTTTAAGAAAAGTAAGAAAATATCTTAAGACGAAGATCACGCTCTAGGTCTTTATACATCTTTGAACCTGTCAAAGTGGAAATATTTGTGTTTAAGGAAAGTGCTAATAGACTCTTTGAAGCTAAGAAAGATACTATCCAAGCGGTTTAGATATTACTGAGGGAGGAGCTAAAGTGAAGGTTCAAGCCCTACTGGATCTGACAGTCCAGAACATTCTATAGATTACTGGTACCTAAGTTGATTCGTCAACTGAAGGATTGAAGTTAATCAGTAAATGGGGTTTCCATGGAGCTTCTTCACAAAGCACCTACAAGCAAAGAAGTGAAGATGTAAACTTCAGTGATTCATCGGTTTTTATGTCAAGTCTTGTCCCTCTTAAATTAATTTCTTATAATATCACCATATGGGAAAACCCAACACCTTCTTCAACCCTTTATTATAGGCCTATTAAGTTTGAATTTCGTAAAGAGATAGCAGAATATATCAAGCAAGAAGAAGCTTTATTGAAAGAAGAAATAGATAATATTGGTCCTACAAAGTGTGCCGGCTGGAAATTAATCACGACCATTCATATGACAATGATCGACGGAAAAGTGGCCACTATTATAACGGATACTTCATCTGCATCTACCTGCAATATTTGCCTTGCTAAGGCAACTGAAATGAACAAGCTGTTAGAAGTATTTTCAAGTCCTGTACGATAAAATGTTAATAAATATGGACTTTCTACTCTTCATATGTAGATACGTTGTATGGAGTGTATTCTACATATATCATACAACATGGACTTCAAAATGTGGACTGCACGAAGTGCTAACAAGGAGCTTAAAGCTGCGAAAAAACATCTGACACATGAAGAATTCAAGCAGCAAATGGGAATACTTGTGGATTTTGTTAAGCAAGGCTATGGAACCACAAACGACGGAAATACAGCCAGAAGGTTTTTTAGAGATTATGAGAAATCTGCCGAAATTACCAATATTGATAAAGACCTTCTAAAGCATTTCGCGGTTATTCTTCAAACAATTTTATCTGGATGTATTATAGATATTGGAAAATTTAGAACTTATTGTCGAGATACAGCTGAGATGTTTTTTATGCCCGTGGTTTTATATGCCCGCAAGTGTGCACAAGCTGCTCATGCACGGTGCAGATATTTGCGAACACTTTGGTTTTCTACCTATTGGTATTCTTTCTGAAGAAGCTAGTTGAGCAAGAAATAAAGAATTTCGAAGAGTTCGTTAATATCACACAAGAAAGTTTAACAGGATGAAGGCCAACGAAGACTTGCTGCATAATTTTTTAATTAGTTCGGACCCATATTTATCCCATATTCGACCAAAATACAACAACTCAAAACATTTTGATTTCTTTTCGGATGTTAAAGAGCTTGCCTGAGGTAGCAACAGAAGAAACCGAAAATATGGATCTGCAGGAGCTGCAAGCAGGAGTTGACGATCCATTAGCGTAAACGTGAAAGATTTAGTGATGTTGTTATTGTAGAAATTGAATTAGTTAGATAAGTTGTTTCATTAAAATAGTCCTTTTCAGGACTACCTGAAATAGTCCTTTTCAGGACTTCTAAAAAAAAACCCTTTTCAGGGCCTTTTCTTATATATTTCTAACCGTTTCTTTTAATATGAATCGTCAAAAACATTAAGCCTAATAGACTTAAAAATTTGAAACTTTAAATCATCGTAGGCGCCAAGGCCGCAGGGATACGCAAGCAAATTATATGTCATCGTATTAAGGGCAACAAGCACTTACTAGAACATAAGGTTTGGTTGCTATACTTTGATACTAGCCGGAGAAAAAAAATAAAATAGATTTTCTCCCATACATTTTTTTTTTCAATATTTTTTTTTGACGTGAAGGAGCAATTTTATCGAAAAATTGTAGTAATAAGTATTGATCAGCGTTAAATATACTATTCGATACCATTTTTTGTTTAGTGAAATATTCATCTTCGATCCTAAGTCCATCATTTTGAAAATCCGGACCACTGTGCGGCGGTAGATCATTGTGCCTCTTGTTGTCCGATGATGTAAATAGTTATAAAGAATTAAATTGTGCAATTTCAGCGTCCTCTTGGTCCATAGGCGGCATCGATACTTTAAAACCGTGTAAGTCAACTCATAATAAACCGTCAGGCTGGTAACACGGCGACGTTTTTCTTTGGATCAACTAGCACATCAATGCAAGCATTGTCGATGAGCTGCTTGGCTCTTTTTACAAATAGACCCCAAAGTATGGAGTACTACTTACAATCACAACACGATTGGATTGGGTGTTGACCTCCTCAAGTTTTGAGTTGAGCTTACGACCGACTGACTGACTTATGCGTACACTGACTCAAAATACCATTTCAAAGTCTTATCCACATGGTTATCTCATTTTTTGACAAGATAATGAATCTTGACTTTAAAAGAGACTGTGACCTCTGAGTCTCTTTCGGTGTTTCTTTTCAGCACCTTTCCTTTACATCGAAATTACCTCACTTTCAAAACAAATATTTTGCTTGATCGATGCGTAATAGTGTCAATATACCTAGTACCTATTTTGACTGTAAACTCATTCATTATTATAACAATAAATAAATCAAATCTGTTGATCTTCTTTCACTTGTCCTTCTGTATAAACCTGTCTTACGGATATATGCGGATCACGATCTCGCGATATGCGATCACGTCCGAACAGTCGCGTATCGCGCGATCGCTGTGCGGATATCCGCCATGATTGGACACACGCGGATTAATAGTTCACGTGCGACTCGTTGCGGACCATACCACTTGGGTCAGATGTTTAGATGCGTTTGATGTCAAGCTCTTTGGAAAATAATTAAGGGCTCTATATAGTATTCATGTTATTTCAGTGAAACCATCTAACCAAATAACTCGGAAAATTCCTTTTTTCAGAAGTGAATTATATTTTGCTGTTACTAGATTCTAGACGTGTGAACTTGAAGGCATAATAAAAATGACTAACTGTCTAGAGAGAATGAGAAAATAGGGTCGGCATCAGGTGTAGGCAACCGAAGTAGTTTCACGACTAGGTACACTCAGTCCGGATTCAAATTATGTTTTTCGTCAGAATATGTGGATATGGAAGCATTTTATATATGTTGTAATCATGTTTACTTGTTTTTTCTCTTTATTATAGTGAATTCAATAATAACGTAGGTACAACATTTTCAATATAGCTTATATCGTCTACGATATAATATGTGTTATTGATTCTCAGAAACACAACTTTCTACTCTATATGTTCATTTAAAAAAATCTATTAAGTCGGCATTTTTTTTTGAACAGACAGATCTTCTAGAATCCAGAGAAAAGTAGGTACCTAAGGAGGAAGAAATCCAAGGTAAAAGACAAATACATTAAAAAACGTTAAGATCTTTCGCACACAATCGTTCTCTCGTCGACATAATTATCCATTCCTCAGACAATGTACATATAATTCAAATTGTATCCTCATCTTGGCAATAAATGTACAAAACACGATCAGCAAATAAGTCTAAGTAAGTAATGCAATAGGCAAACAGTTTGTGAGCGCCACAGTGCAGCTATACGCAGTAGAGCAAATATACATAACACAACAACATATTAAAAAATATCAGCTCTGCTGTTTCGTACTAAATTCAATATTTACCAAATGAAACATCTAGATAGATATATTATTTGATATTTCAGGGTCAGTCTTGTAGTAAAAATTGTTCATAATGACCAGTACTTCCGTGCTGCTATGGGAAAACCATTAAAATTCCACGGTGTATAGTTTAGTTGTAGCTTTAGCACATGTAAGATACAGCAGAGAATAAGCTATTTACGATTTCTTCCATGAAATGAAACTCTTAAGAGCGCAGGCCAAGTTGTAACGATTCGCGTAAAAATAAGTTTCACGACCAAAGTTAACCCGATCTCGTGAACCCAAGAGTTACAACTATAATAGATGAACTAATTACTCGACCTAAGAATCAGTTTTGTCCATAAATCTGCGCGTGAGCGATTAAAAACAAAGAATTTCTACGCAGATAAGAGTTCCCTCCAGGGAAATCACACCCACACCTGATTGACGTGCTTACATACCTTCATTTAACATTTTATTTATTTTACCCTTTCCGAAGAATCTCGTTTGTTCCTGTCTGTATAAAAACACCTTCGATTTATATTACCTGAATTATTAATAAGGAAACAGGAATTTCGTAATGCTTTAATTAATTTCTGAAGCTAATGAAGTGTTAAAACGTTTATTTAAAATTATTTTCTACCTAATGACGTTGCTGATTTCTGTTAAATTTGCATGTGTGTTCATTGGGTGGAATGTTTGTATTAATAACTTTACAATTAAATTCATTTTGATAATTTGCTGCATGTTCATTGAGGTGTGAATTGTATTGCGTTGGATCGTCTGATATTGGTATTTGCTGCTTTAATTTATTTTCATCTGAACCAGTAACAACGGGGTGATGGCCACAGGTTCAACTCCACTGGCTTTAAAATCGTTAACAGGAAAGCTAGAGACCACAAGATCAACTAATCCTCCAAAATAACCAACCATCAAAACATAGTTATTAACTTTTTAAGAACTATCCGTGCCCGAGCCTTCACTCCATTGAGATGGAAAACGGAACACTACAATATGCCATTTAGAAAGCATAGAAACAAAAAAAACTTTTTTGCAAAAAATAAAACCGACTTAAAAAAAAACACTAAACGGTGTAAAATAACTCTAAATTCGGAATTCTGTGGCTTTGGTGGGTTTGTCTTACTCATGATGGGCCACCGACTTCCGAATTTAGAGTTATTTTACACCGTTTAGTGTTTTTTTTGAAGTCGGTTTTATTTTTTGCAAAAAAGTTTTTTATTTTTCCATTTTTAGTTGTTGCCATAAAAATATTTGCCATGAATTTATTTTATATTCTTAATTGTTAACAATACATGTCATCATAATAGGGTTTTCCACTAATCCCTAATAAATTAAAATTAACATACCTAACTGACGAAATCTAGGTATATTGTACCCACCTGCGTACCCCTCAGAGCATACAGGCGTGATGATACGTCATGATGTTGTATAAACAATAAACATCCAAGCGATTCCAGCAATCACGATAGATTTGCCGTCTATTTTTGAAGAGTTCCATTGTATATCTCCGAAGGTCAGCACCAGATCTTCACCAAATTAAAATTGGACCACCTCAGGAGTATACTCTTTCAAACAAAAAAAGAATTTTGAGAATCGGTCCACAAATGAGGGAGAAATCAGGTAACATACATAAAAAAAAAAAAAAAAAAAAAACATACATACACACGAACATAGAACCTCCTCCTTTTTTGAAAGTCGGTTAAAGAAGGATCCTCAAACTTAACCTGGTGTTATTTCCTTATATTGGATGATTACTTTCCTATTTAAATCGAACTTCGTGTACATTTCATGAGTTTTCATTTTTTGCGTGCAACCATAATTTTTTTTTTCTCTTTATCTATACTTCTATACTAATATTACAAGGAGGAAAGATTTGGTTGCTTGTTTGTTTGTTTGCATTGGAATTTTTCAAATTGGTCTACTTGACCTACTTGAAAAATTCTTTCACTGTAGATAAGTTACACTATACCCGGGTGACATAGGCTACTTTTTATCCCTGTATTCCCACGGGAACGGTAAATAAGCGGGTACAACTGCGTGACGCCTGCTAGTCTAAAATAAAAGTAGTATTTAAAGTTATTTACGTCTTAGCCATCTCCACCGGAACGAATAGACAAAGAAACAAAATGTTTTTTTTGTTGCTGTTATTTTGTCATTTCAGTAAGTAGACACTTCAGTTAATTTGTATGTAAACCCTCGAACATCCTTCTCTAATATTGTTCCTATTGGGCTCACTCATCTCCTCACCACTGTGGCCCACTCGCTCTCTGGCACGCGGCTCACGTGAGCTTACTAAACGGTCACGTGTGAGCCCCGCGCCGCGTCGATCGGTACAAAGTCGACACCTTACAAACGCTCGCTACACTACTTACTGCAAGTCGATTCCTCGAGATATATTCGTAAGACGAAAGGCTTGAGTTATCAGAATTGGAACTTACACCATTATTTATTTTACTACTGTGAATAGGCATCTTCTCCAGGTTCAGGTTTTCTTACGATGTTTCCCTTCAGATGTCAGTGATGTCAAAGTTAAACTTAGTAGGTCTTAAGATAGGCTTTGAAGGACCACAACCTCATGCTTGAGAGGTGAGGCCATGTTCAATGGGTGAATTGGAACTTGCAATAAGCAACTTTAAGAACGTTTATAAATTTTAAACTGCAGTAGCCCAATTGCCAAGGTGACGGCCTGACGATCGAGAGGTTGTGAGTTAGATCTCCACCCACTTCAGATTCAAGCATATTTAGCTTAGTTGGAGGGGTAAACAAAACTACTAGTAATGTGTATGTGTGTACAGACGCCAGCACGTCAAGTTACCCCAATGTGTCAAATTTTCCCAATAGAATATGAACCTTATTCTGTTTGTCATAAAGTTGAGAAACGATCAAAGAAATTTGACACATTGGGGTAACTTGACGTGCTGGCGTCTGTACCTATTTCAGTGTAGTTCCTATAAGTGCATCATCCTCACATATAATCTGATTAATGTATTCAAAGTATTGTAAAACAATTTTAAAACAGTAGGTAAGTGTGGAGTTTCTTGCCCATTCTTCTCCATACAAAACTATTTTTTGGAAGGGGCAACTAGAATCATTTTCTCTTTTTTTACTTTAGTAAGTATGACGTTTAAAAGTGCCTTATAACGGTCTAATTGAAACAAGTGACTTGATCTTGACGTTGTGCCCCCCACATTGCTAGTACTATTGTAGCGACATCTATCTCGCCATATACGAACTAATGACTAATATCCTACATCGCGGTATCAGAATTATCCGCGCATTTGAACATCAACTGTCGGGCAGTAGTTAGCCCACCAGACACAACACCCGTGCTGGTCGGAGGATACTTACTCCCTTTTCGTCAGACAGCATCTGCTGTCTGGCATGAATGCTGAAATGGACCTTTTTGGCGCAGCCGTGAGGCACACAGCACATGATATGTACCTACTATTGTATATTTTCTATTGTTTTATAAATTATTGTGTGTATGTGTGTTTTGATGACTGATGTCAAATAAATATTTTTCTTTCTTTCTTTCTTTCTTTTTCTTTCTTTTCAATAGTGTATGAGGAACTTCACACCCTGTTTCTCATACCCTAAAATCATTAAACAAAAAAATAAGCCGTCAAATGTTTTTTTAAATTTTCACAGAAAATAACTCACGCATAATGACAAAATAACTTAAAATATTGGGACTTGCAGATAAATAATCATTTATTGGAAAATTCCGAGAGAGTGTAGTTCTGAGAGTGACATGAGCCAAGACCTAAACGTATATATGTAGTTCTAGACAGTGATATTGTGAATGAACACAAATCATGCAAATAAGACATAGTTTTGTATAACTATTGTCTGTCTCTAATGATACTTGTTGTTAATTGATACCTTCACCTTTGAGTTCGTCTGGTATTCAAATTATATAACTTTGTAACCGACACCTGCATTCACAGACTGAATAATTTTAGTGAACAAATGACGCAAAATAGTTAGTAGATACTTGCCAGACACTTAACGATCAAATTAAACGAGAATATCTACAACAAGTAGCCTACACAGACACACGAGCAGATCAAATCAAAAGTGGATTTATTCTGACCGTGTGTTGGTATTTACTATTTTCATATTAATAAGCCTAAAATAGGATGATTGAAATAAAACAGTAACTTTTACTTACAATATGATAATTACAATTCTAAAATGAACTTTACTAATATAAGCTTTGGTAGTCAATTAAACCTAAATCAAGAAAAAAAATACTGTTACAAAGATATAAATTCAGAAAAAAACTTCTTTAGAACTTTGAGTAACGAACTTTCAAACCTTTGGTTTAACAAATTAATAAACATAAGAGTAAATAGGTTTTTAAAGGGTCGGCAACGCGCGTGTGGCGCCTCTGGTGTTGCAAGTGTCCATAGGCTACGGTAACCGCTTACCATCAGGCGGGCCGTAAGCTGGTTTGCCACCGTCGTGATATAAAAAAAAAATATACAACAATATTTTTTTTTAAACTTTCTCTTTTTACTTCGGTAATTTTACTTTTATTAATTCTAGACTCAAGTTTGTTGACTGAATTCAAACTTATCTGCAGTCTGTAAACACATTTAAGCGCTAAAGTTACGAACCGTTATTTTAAAAAACTTATTTGATTTGATTGTATTGTATTATTATTGTATGGCATGTATTTTTAATTTTAAATGTATGGACTATGTCTGAATTAAATAAATTTATTATTATTTTTATGAGCTTATATTTCTCAGAACCCTTTTGTTCCGGACCTTTGGAATGCGTACGAGGAGCCTAAGCCAACTCGCAGAGGCCCTTTGTCGTTTTTAATGCAGTGAGGCACCAATCGCAGATTATTATTATTATTTGCGCATTATTTGTATGTTTGATTAGGTGTTAGGTACAGGCACCACACCTCGTGGTATTCAAAATAATGTTCTTTTTCAAAACACTTTAATGTAAATACAAAACAAAAACAAAACTAGAAAAAGGCACACGTATTTATTAAACAAGGCGAGTTCCGGCGCCGAGGCAGTGCACAGTGGGGCCGACCGTAGTCGAGGTCGTCGCAATAAATGTGTGTCGCACAGTGTGCCGCCCTCTTCCGTTTCCCATAACGAAATCTTTGTTGGTGACGGGAACAATTTATTTTTGTTTTTGTTGTTAATTGCCGCCATGTTTAATAAGTGGGGTTATTCGGGGATGTACGAACTATGTTGAAGGTTGAGTTTTATTTTCATGGCAAAGGGACCTTATTTTTGTACGGACTTGCTTCTTTTCTTTTATTAATTGGGAAAAATCTTGGAATTTTATTTTTATTCAATTATTCACAACCGTTTGAGCTGTAATATATCAATACACGTTTGGTATAGATGACACAATTTTTATTCAACAATTTAGCCCTAACTTATTTTTTTAGTACTACTCGTGATATGTATTTTTTTCACATGGAAGTAAATATAACAGGCATTATATTATTTAAAAATTACGATACAGAATTTTCCAAAGCAGTTCATAAATGACAGAGACTCCGAAAGTCAATTCCCTTACTTAAAAACTTTCTAAATCTAGTAGTAATCTCATCAACAATGAAGGTCACACAATTGTCAATAATTTAGGGAAATTAGACGTATTTTTGACGGATAAGAATGTAAACTTTCTAAAATGACCCATATGAAGTGTCAAACAAAGAAAAAAAAACACAACTGGATTGAGAACCTTCTCCCTTTTAAGCAGTCGGTTTATAACGCTATATTTTTTAAATATTGAGAGCGTATAAAATCATTATTTTATGACTATAATATCCGATAATACACAACAGTTCAATGTATATCTGGTAACAGTTTACTGGACTCCTTAGGGCTTTAGCGTCCCGCAGCTGAACGCTCTGCCTGTAACGACTCCCATGAGGCACTTGAAGTAGACCTACGAGCAATGCTGGCGTTTGCTTAACTTTTTGTTTCACAAACGACTAAACCATTTTGGTGGAGGAAGTTGATGGCGCAGTCAATTTTAATGTGAGTCTGTATGAGTGGTTAAAATGTTTAATTTTAAAGAAAAATAACCAACTTATAATTGTCAATAACTAAATGCTGTTATTGCTTAACTGTGTACATTAGGTTTTTATTAATAAAACATTACACTTACAGTTTCATCAGTCTACCCAAGTCAGACATGCAATAGTTTTTAAGACATTAGGTATTTAGAAATGTTATTTTTTATCAAAAAACTCATTAAGATTATAAAATACATTGTCAATTAACATTTCTCTTTTTTATTTCATTATTTTATAGGTACTTGCTTACTTAACATTTTTAGATGTAATGTTTTTGTAAATTTGTAATACGATGTATTGTTTATTCTGCATACATTTCCTCTTTTAATATCAATTGAAATCTAAGCTGGCCCGTAACACATTGCTTTTAGCGATAAGACCATCTAGGTGTTATGGTGTACAATGTAACGAGGTACACTGTCTGGAATATTGACGTTCTATTGCTAATCCCAAGTCTAATTTAAATAAACAACTTTTGATTTTGATTTTGAATACGGAGTTTTCTATTGTACTAAAGGTTTCCACCGTGGAAAGTAAATTGTGTTTAGATAAGACAGTATCACAAAAAAAATACTCTTTTGTTTTTTTTTTTTATTACTGATAGGCACGCGTTTGACCACTTTCTCACCTGATGGTAAGCGATGATGTGGTCGACGATGAAGCACGCTTGCCTAGAAGCAACCTGTTCACTCTTGACTTGAAGACTTGACCCTAGGTTGTAGCTATCAGGAAACACCGACTCCGGCAGGGAATTCCACTCTTTGGCTGTTCGCACAACGAATGTGTTTCCATAGCGTTTAGTACGTATGGTTGGGATATCTACCACGTACCGGTGGCGCAGTGCTGTACGTCTGGTGGTCCGTTCACTTAATCAAAATGCGACCTTGCGCAATTTAAATAGGTTACAAATTCGCATTAGAGATTAAATTAATATATCAGATACATAACTGAATTTCTTAAGCAATTTACAAAACAGAGACCCATTATAACAATAATTACATTTAACATCAAAAAAACTCTTGAACAATTGAACATTCTAATAGCATTTCAGCGAACGTACTTACTAGTACAAAGTGAAGCATTTCCAATCCCTTTGCTGTCTGCTACATAAAGCTCTTCAAGCACTGAACAAATACCTCGTGTGCTCTGAGATATAACTACTTTATGTATCGACGTATGAACGTAATATAAACTTTAAGGAAAGTATGAATAAATCTTTGAAACTGTCTCGAAGTCTGTCTGTTGTTTGTTTACGTTATTAGTATTTACTTGAGACATCTTTTTTTTGTAAAACATATTTATGCTTATACACCACAATAGCTAAACAAAGTTCCGTACACAGAAATTACGATTAATATTCATACATTTGTCTGAATGCTGCGGCAACGTAAATAAAAATGGAATAAAACTCGTTGTAATAATATATAAAAGTGTTGGATGCAGGTGTGCCAAAGGTAATTAAAACCATACATTACGATTAAAAATATTCTGAAAAATGGCACAAGATGGAACAGTTTATAATAAAACCACAAAATTAAAGTTCAAGAGAATAATAAATTCAGCTAATGTATAAACATTCTCAACATAAAATAAAAACGCAAAAAGTTGCCAACCGTCCACATACATTTATATAATAAAATCCTTGCAACTACTGCACAGTGCGACTTTAATTAAAAAAATGCGGACCAAATTGTACGGAACTGTATGAAACCGTGTGACGTAACTAATTCAGAAGTTTTCACCTCTCATAACGGGCAAGTTCGCGGCGTTGGGTCGGCCAAATTAAAAAGTTCCGCCGTGCTTCAGGATTACTCGGGTCAGACTCGGGATCAATCGGGTGCAGCCGACGAAATTGTTTCCCTAAGTATTTAACGCTAATCCCATGTTTCGAGTTCGTCAAGAAGTTGTTTATTTAGGAAAGTTGTTCGTGAGAATGTTTGCCGAGTTATAGTAATTATTAGTTTATGGAAGGTTCGGCTTGTTTTTTTTTGCTGCAAACTAAATTACACTCTCGGCGATAATAATCCTTGGCTACTGTCAATATACTTACTCGTAAAAAACTTTAGTTGATTTAAATTCTTCAATAAAATCTACCTGCTACAAGGTTGTCTATTTGATGATCGTATTTCACACACAGTGCAGAAAATTTCACCCAAAAAAGCGGGTTAGTGTGCAACAGCCCTATTATCCCACCGTCATCTATATCACCAGCTGATGTCAACGCGTCGATTCTCACAAGATATCCCTTCGTGCCACTTCATAAATCACATTGACCGCTTTCCCTCTGTCGGCTAAAAACTCGCTCGATTTTCGCTTAAAACAGCCAAACCCCCACCATTTATAACCGGCGCCCTTCATACATAAGCATCGCCCTTTTCGCGCGCTAGAGGTGGGCCTACTCGATTTATTACTCGAATAAAAGTCGAATTGAAGGTAAATCTATTTAGCCGACTTCGAATTGATTCGAAGTAGTATGATAGCGTTGCTTTATCTAGAGGTGGAGACGGATGTTGAAGAGGCGTCATAGATGTATCACTGTACTGTACTGCAATGTTAGGAGTCGTTCTTTTCACGATTTTGCGATTTCTAAATAATTGGAAATGCATCTTATTTCGTGTCATTTGGTAACTTAGGTTCCTACTGGTAAATGGAAAATTCATTACTTGCATAAAAGAGTGCTGTGAATGAGTAGGAAAACCAACAAATCATGCGCACAAGACACTGCACAACACTACACTGCAAAACCCACCGCACCTTCCATTAAATGCAATAGCCAGCCACCACCACTAAATGTTTAAACTCACGAACTATCACAACGCGTAATCCCGCTGAAAACTGCACGTAAAAGCATGTTTATTGTATAAACAAGCAAATCAACCGCTGCGAACAAATCTCAACACAATTTGTGTGAACTCGGGCGGGAGTCGGGACCACACTCACATGACTAGCACGTATGACGCATGAAACTGGGGTTTCAAAAAATTATGAACTGAGAGAAAAAAATGTTGATATCCAATTAAAAGTTTTAACGTAACGATTGACAAAGCAATTGACAGATAAATTATAGGATATTATTATAATTTAATTAACACAGTCATACATTCTTCTCACAAAAAATCTAATATTTCGACCATTCATTCTCAAACATATCTATATTCTGGTTTGAGGTCAGGAGGCGCCCAATATCCGTGGAATAGGTGACATAGAGTGTGCAACAGTACGGCAAGTTGGAACAGCCAGTAAGCGGCGTTCACTGCCACGACAGTAATTTGTCCGGGACAAATAGATTGCAAATTACGTTATGCAGATCAGGAACATCAATCATATTCTTAAGAATTTTAAATACTACAGTCATCTGATCGCGCGAGCGCCTTAAGGTAAGGGAAGGTAAGGTCGCGTCGTGCCCCTCTTAGACGTCACGAGGGGAGTCTATCACCTCACTTCCCTCGCTGACTTGGCGAGGCCCGCGGGGTTGGCACCAGTCAGGGGTCGCGGAAGTATCTTCTGTTCCCGTGACCCCCAGCGCAAGTGTGAGAAGGAACACGGGGTGGTTTTTAGTCAGTAAGAGTCTGACAGACCCCTCCGCCCTCTCCGGGGCGGGCGAAATCCATGAGGATTTTCCACCCCTCAAAAAAAAAAAGGTAAGGTAAGTTAAATGGAGGGAAATCGTGGTTGTTCGTACATTTTAGCCAAGGGGCCTGGAGATACTCTTGAACATCCTGGCCCCTTGACTCATGATTCTGGTAGGAACCGAGAGTTATAGTCAGTAACAGTCCGGCACTACCCTACGTTCACTTCATTACATTTAAATACCTCATTATAATAAAAAGCAAAGTTGATCTAATAATAAAATAAATATTCCACAACTCACACAACGCCATCTGGTCCCAAGCTAAGCAGGTTTGTGTTATGGGTACTAAACAGCTGATAAATATACTTACATATTTCTAAATAAATACATATTTTAAAAAAATTACACCCAAACACGAACAAATGATCGTGCTCATTACATAGGCTAAGTTATATTGTTACTAACACAGTGGACCTCTGTAGTCTGTTTTAACAAATAAATAATTATTAATTACAAAAACATTTGTCCTGGGTAGGAATCCAACCCACGACTTTCAGCATAGCAATCAGGGTCACTAACTACTAGACCAACAGGCCAGTCAGAAATAATTTAAATAGACAGAAGTAATTTAATCACACCATGATAAAACGATACTCTAACACGTATTCCATGCCTATTTATTTGCACCATGTCTACAAATAAAAACGTTGGTTGAGTACTAGGTAACAAACGATCCATTCAGTTCTATAAAAATGAAAAAGTAACATCAAATAAAGCTGCTCGTCCCAGCACTAGCACTGGGCCCCGACGGAAAATGATTTGTTGAGTGCTACGGAATATTCCATTATGCAAACACTTGGGCCCGCGGTTTTATTCACATATGCCTATGGGAATGTTCTACATTGCAACGTAATCGGTGGAGAACCACGCTATTTACCGCTGATCGACTTGTTTTGCCTTTATTGAGAGTAGATTTTTTAAACAAGTTCAGAGATCTCTTCAATATTGTCGCTGCTGCTTTATTTATTTATTTATTAAAACTTTATGCACAAGTAAAAAAAACTGTACAAAGGCGAACTTAATGCCTCAGGCATTTTCTACCAGTCTACCTTAAGCCGCAGCCGCAGCCGCTGCAGTTTATCTTATTCTGCTTTATATTGAATTAAATTGACAAGGGTAGAGGAGATCGAAAATGAAAAGTCATTCATTCAAATTAAACTGAGGAACGTCAAAAAATACAAAAACATTCCCCTTAAACACCCGCCCTTCGCCGTTTCCTACTGGGAAAAAGAAGTGGCGGAACAACCTTCCCAGCAACACGGCTGTCTAGTATGTTAGAAGAACATGAATCTTATATAAATTTAATGATTGGCTACATGTTAGCTACCGATATTTGATAGTAGTAATAACAAAATACTCAATACTCAATACTCAAACTTTATTTGCATTCCACAATGTGTACTTAGGTGGTAAATTAAAAAATGAAATCATTATGGACCCTGTCGGGCACAGCAAAAGACAAAGACGTAGTAGGAGAGAGGAAGCTTTAAAAATACAAAAGTAGGTAAGTATTTCTTCAACTCCCCAAGTTCACTTAAAAGGGGACACACGAAGTACAATTCTCTATCTTCTCGTCTTCTGTCTTAACCATCTTAATCTTTAAATTACTCAGTACATGAGCTAGATCTCCACGGTAGACATTAAACAACGAGCTTCTCACAATTAAATTGTATAATCAACCTTCCTTCAAAATTATCGTCTCGAAGCGACCTGTCATTTGAACATCTAGGCGGTTATGATAACAAAATGTACACAGAAAATCCACTTCGCAAGATGAAACTAACATCAAACTAAGGCTGAATGCACAAGCTGGCGTACCGTACACGTAAATACTTCTTAACCTTCTCAAATGTGATACTCAAATGTAAAGTAGTCCGCACGTCGGTGATAACGCTTTACCTTATGCTGGCTGAAGTTTCGATAGAATGTGAGGCCATCTTATAATAGATGATATTACCAAAGACGCGCGTCCTCTCAGTACGTCCCGCGGTTACCCTCCCATAATCGGTGTATTTTCTAATGTGAAACTCGTTTGTCAGTAACATTTTTAGCTCCGAGTATTACGAAACAAAACCACCAGTTTATGTAAGCTATTATAAAGTTCTCCAAGTTATATTGACCTTCTGACCCTTTCTGTTCTAAACGTGGCACCGCGACTTTCAAATCTGTCTAGGTAAATATTGACAGAGCGTCATAGTCACGCTAAAGTTAGCGCAACTTGGAGCAAAGCTAACGAACAAGCCAATAGTTGCCAGTCCTAATAGTTACTTTGCTAATAATTCTATAGCCACCTACCTGTCTGTTACTTTGTATTAGTCTAGGTATATTTTGATAGTCGATCACTGAAATGTTAGCTGAAATTTGTAGGCTGAGATTGGTTAAGGAGAAGTCATGAAACAATTTCCCATTTCTAAGGCATTTAAAAAATACTAGTTTTAAAGTTAAAAGTGACATTAGAATTACCGCCTGTAATGCAGCTTATAGTATGCCCGTTATATAAGAATCACTAGGGTTTGATCATAATATTGTTCACCCCAAGGTACGTTATGATTCGATAGTCGTCAAACTTTTATTTCACTTTTATTCAATTGTTTACGTTACAAAAGACGAAAAACACGAGCATGGAGTTGTAAAGCTCGGGGTGGAGGACCCATTTAACCGCCCACCCTCCGCCAAGTTATAACAGAGAACAATGGACACAATAGCGACGCGTTACGGCCGGTGACAATAAGAATTAATAAAAGTTGCACCTAATACCTCACGTGAGCTAAGTACTCAAGTGAGACGGTTGACAACTGGTGCTGCCACCACAACCGTGGAGTCATCGTTTTAAGTCTTGTGTTTATAGTTTAAATACCGTTTAAAATGGATTAAGTCTGAATAAGTTTAATTTTCACAATTGATGTTATATTACTAGCAATGTACTACAGAACGTGTAGACAGTGCGTGTGGAATGGTTTACCACACATGTCTCATACTCGTACTATACGTACTATACGTTTCATAAATTATTGTGTGTATGTGTGTTAATGACTGATGTCAAATAAATATTTTTCTTTCTTTCTTTTTCTTAAAAGGTGCCCATCGTCGCATTCATCGCAATCACACTTTAATGAACAACCGATGCTTTTTTTTTACAGTTTAAAGAACCTATGATTACTAATTCACATTTAGCCGCTACTACTTATCAAAGCTTATTGTTTTATCTACGATATAAAACACAAAAGAACACAAAACAAACTGCCTGGCTTAATGACCGAAGTGAATTTGATTAATTCATCAAAGTGGCGTTACCCTGCGCGCCTAGTGGCCACAGTTACCGATAGATTTTAATTAATATATAGTTCCCGGGAGTTATTCCTCAAGTTTAGAAGTGGATCGCGCCGCGTGCGTAATTAGAATTAATGCTGGCAACACCGAGGCGGCAGGTACCACGAAGTTGGTCGGTGAGCCTCCCCAGCCGTCGCGTACCAATTAACTTGGGACGTTTTGTTTGTTGGCAACACTGCGGAATAAATTCTGCAACTTTTTGGAGGCCTCGTTGGATAGATTTGCGTGGCTAATGTACTTAGGAGGAAAAGATTAAGATAAGTTTTGGTGCGTCGAATATTTAACGAATGAGAATTCAGGGGAGCGCGAGCGGTCCTAAAGGTTTACGCCAACTCTAATTGCTGAACAAGCAAAATTGCTGCAGCATACTTTTTAATTCGGTATTTGCTTACTTTTCAATTCCTGGTTTTAAAAATTAAGGTTATTTATTTTATTATAAAGAAGGCTTACAGTACTCCACATAGTAAATGAGAAAAAAATCGATAAAAATAAAGTATATAGAGTTAATAGTTGATAAGTTAACTACGAAAAAATACTGTGCCAAAAGCCATCCTATGGTCGATACACGGGTGCAAAATAAGTCGAAATTAAGGTCCCTAGGAACCCTATTCAAACCAAGTGCACTTCTTATTGAGAAAAATGTTTGCCTATAATTAGTAATTGCAAAAGGTACATTTAATATTGGCCGTTGACGTAACCCTATCAGGTTCGTGCGTAATGACAGATTAGCAACGAGTTCAGGACAGCCAGGCCTACCGGTGAGCGTCGATGGGGTTAGTGAATCGGAGGATATAGCGAGTCTATTTAAGTCCTACTTTTCTGTAAAGCCTCAAATGGAAACGCAGATGGCGGGGTTCAATTCTGAAGAGCCTAAGGGAGTAATGGAGACTAGAATTCTGGCTAGCGAGGTGGGGAAAATCATAAAATATATGACCAGAGGCAAATCTCCCGGTCATGATGGCCTAAGTATTGAACACTTGCAGTGTGCCGGCCCGCATGTGACTAGGGTTTTAGCTATGTTCTACTCGCTATGCTTGAGCCATTCATATCTGCCGTACGACTTCATGATAACAGTAGTAGTGCCTGTGGTGAAGAACAAAACTGGTGATCTAGCCGATAAAACTAACTACAGGCCTATCTCTCTTGCTACAGTTATAGCTAAGGTGTTTGACGGTTTGCTTGATACACGGTTAAATAAACTCGTGTCATTGCATGATAATCAGTTTGGATTGAGACCTAAATTGTCTACTGATAGTGCGATACTGTGTCTCAAGCATACTGTCAGATACTACACGGATCGTAAAACACCAGTGTACGCGTGCTTTCTCGACCTGTCCAGGGCCTTTGACCTGGTCTCGTATAATTTGTTGTGGCAAAAACTGGAGGGCATAAACATGCCGCATGAACTTGTTAACATCTTCAAGTATTGGTACGAGCACCAGGTTAATAATGTTAGATGGGCGGGTGCATTATCGGAGCCATACAGGCTTGAATGTGGGGTGAGACAGGGTGGGTTGACCTCCCCCACACTTTTCAATCTCTACATGGATGCACTCATCGTCGCGCTCAGTAGTCGGCATGTGGGCTGCCATGTTGATGATGTGTGTGTGAACAATCTGAGTTATGCAGATGACATGGTGGTGCTGAGCGCGTCGGTTTGTGGATTACGCAAGCTACTGAATATCTGTGAGGAGTACTCGGGCAGCCATGGCCTTGTGTATAATGTCGCGAAAAGCCAATTCATGGTGTTTCAGGGAGGCACCAAACGCCCACAGCAAGTACCTCCTATTCGCTTGAATGGTGTACCGTTAGAACAGGTGGACCAATTTAAATACTTGGGGCACTGGGTAACAGCTGATCTGAAAGACCATGTCGACATTGAGCGGGAGCGGAGGGCACTGTCAAAGAGAGCAAATATGATAGCTCGTAGGTTTGCACGTTGTTCATATCAGGTTAAAATCACACTTTTCAAAGCCTTCTGTACTTCCTTGTACACGTGCAGCCTATGGGCATCTTACTCACAAGTGCCCTTCGTGTCCAATACAACAACGCGTTCAGGGCGGTGTTGGGGTTGTCCCGCTTTTGCAGCGCCTCGGGCATGTTTGCGGAAGCGCGCACCGACTATTTTCACGCCACCATGCGCAAGCGGTGCGCGTCCTTGGTGCGCAGGGTGCGGGCTAGCTCCAACACCGTCCTGGCGATGGTTGCTCAGCGACTGGATTACCCCTACTTAAGGCATTGTTGTAGCAGGCATATTGTTAGAATTTGATGTCATTAATTATTTTTTATTTTATATTTTTATTGTTAATGACCTATAATTGAATTTGATTTTATTTTATACAATTATTATCTAAATTAAGTAATTAATCTTTAAATATTATGATCGTTTGTGTTAATTCTGATAATTTATGTGTTATTTCTGATAATATTATTTTATGTGCTTGTATTTGTATTTCTATTTTTGTTTTATATGGGTCCCGGACCTGAAATAAACGATTTTTATTTTTATTTATTTATTATTGTGGCCATTTGCGAAACAGAGACTAAGCGATATAACTAAATGTAAGGTAACATCTCCCGAATAAACTTTGACATGACAACAATCCCAACAGACCCAACTATACCTTACGAGCTCATTGAATATCACTTCGCTACGAATTCATAAGCCAATTTATCCGTGGTCCTAAAAACAACGCCTAGTTCCACGCATGTCAGTGTCCGCTCGGCCCCAGCATACGAGTAATTTATCAAATAAACATGTTTCCAAAGGGATGTGTGGTCCCAAACTGTCACAGAGTAAAAAGGATCTTGGTGTACCGACCGAAGTTTATCGTTGAGAGAAACAACAGCTTACGGTAACGTATGCAGAGGACAAATGATTACGGGGATCTATGTGTAGCTTGAAGCGCCGCTTTTACGGTAGTTTTCTTGGGAAAAGAATGGGAAAAGATTAGTGGGAATGGTCGGGGTTATAGGATCACACGGGGGTAGGGGTTACACGATTATGGGATCATATATTTTGTACTTTTGGGCTGATAATACGTCAGTAAATAAACTTTAAACTTTTCAGTAAACGTCTTTACGTTTATTTACGTCAGTAAATAAATAAACAAAAATGTGTTTACAGAGTGATTATTTTACAAATAACTCTAGTATGTAAACATGTGCTGTTTTGTTGGTTTCGTTTTATGAACTCTTAAGCTACAATAGAAATATAATTTATGAATAAGAAACGACTAAATGGCATCCTTACTAAATAAGACTTCAAAAAAATCACCCACCAACACTTCAAAGGACCATTTTTCAGTTACAGTCGCAAAAGAGGCACGTAACGTAATGTTGGCTTAATATCAAAACGTCAACGGATATACAAAAATCCGAATGCAAAGGAAGCCATATAAAATTGTCGAAAAAAAAACGTTAACAAGGCTCGCGACCTCGTTTTCAATCCACGCCACATTTGGCAGGCGCGGCGAGGGAATTTTAAAACAAAGACCAAATGGAAGTAGGTCGGCAACTGGCTGTTCTACCTTACTTGTAGGCTCGCCAACTTTCATATGATTAACGGGAAATGAGTGGAATAAATATTGTGTTAACAGTAGGCTTGCGTCAAGTGGGAGTTGTGCACTGCACTTTATTTTTGATACATGCTTGTAATGGACATTTTGTGGTCTGTTTCCAGTGTGCTTTAGCTTGTATGTTCTGATAATATTTTTGTACAGTCCCTCATTTCATAAGAGGGTTTAGCTTAATATGAGGTTTCACAACATTAATTATAACCGCAACCAGTGTGCGTGTATAAATTTATGGACAAAAACGTCACACAAGAAGTATATCTTAGCAGGAGCCGTTCTGTTTCTGCCTACCTCCATGGGGGAATGGCTTGAGTTTTCGTATATATGTGGGTATGTATGTACCAAACAATCGAAACAAATAAAGTAAAGCTAGATAAGGGTTCAATGGAATAAGTGGTCAGAACTAACATACTAGTCGCGTATTACAATACTTAGTTGCTGTATTACTTGGTATGCACACACGACCCTCTCACTATTTCTTGTAAAAGGAGCTCGTGCCCAATGATATAGTTGAGAATTATACCGTTACACGGACCCATTTAATTTTATTAGCATTAAAAACCAATAGTGCTCTCCCTCATATGAAACATTCAAGAAAATGCTCCGCTCACTAAACATGTACGACTTGAGCCGGGAAAGAGGCAATTTTGTTCTACTTTTTACCAAAATCAATATGCAAAATATTAGACATTTACATGCCTTTAACGGAAAACTTAGCACATTTCAGTTTTGCCCTGAATTCTTGGATACTCTAACCGCTAGCCGTTTGCGATGCTTACGCTCAGGAATATCGTCCTTATGACTATCTAATAAGGATCAGAATGGATGTATTAGTCAAATATTGGAGTTCGAATGTTTCTGAAGAGACGTCGTAAAAATATAACGCATAGTGGGCGACACGCGAATACGGAATCCAAAGACCTTTCCGTGTTTATTGATTCATAAATTTTATTTCCCCGTATCATTTGTTAGGGGAGAGCGAAAAATAGCGGTTATTCTTAGTTATTTTCATTTTTCGTAAAACGTTGTAAGCGGTTTGGATGTGATATATGTCCGTTGCTAATGATCGGGGAATTAAGGGAAATAAAACGCATTAGTAACTGTTCGCTTCGTTTCGTTTGTAAGTTAATGTTTGTAGATTTATCTACAGGGTGGCAACAATGACTTTATTTATAGCTGTTTTAGAGGCAATAACAATTTGATGGCTCCTTTAATAAACTAGGTCGGATCTTTAATTTGATTCAAAGAATGGATAAGGAGCATTTGTTTTTTTAAGTTAACAGAAGAATATTGGGGCCAGGCGAAATAATATTGGTATACTCTATTAGTATTTTTTCAGTAGCAACCCGGAATTTGGATAATTGCCCGGCTGATGGAATGTGTAAGTCCCATGTAATGGGGGACGAGCCTATGCCTCCTAATACGTAAGATATAAACATATCTGTGCGGTGTACATATCATAGGTACACTCCCCGCCTAATTTGACTGGCCTGTTGGTCTAGTAGTTAGTGACCCTGACTGCTATGCCGGAGGTCGTGGGTTCGATTCCCACCCAGGACAAATGTTTGTGTGATGAGCACGATCATTTGTTCTGTGTCTGGGTGTAATTTACTATAATATGTATGTATTTAGAAATATCTAAGTATGTTTATCAGCTGTTTAGTACCCATAACACAAGCTCTCAAGCTTAACTTGGGACTAAATGGCGTTGTGTGGAAAGTTGTGGAATATTTATTTATTTTATTTATTTAATTTCAGGAAAATCAGACCGACGTAATGTAAAGATATTTTAACATTTGATAGTGTTTATCTATTTACTTTATTATTTTGTGACAATAACTAGCCCACAAGAAGTCAACGGCCAGAACCCTTCCTTCACAGACAAAAGGAGGCAATTTACATGATAAGCATCAGCACAGCACTCGCGACCTCGTAAAATGGTTACTCGACGATAACACTGTGTTATGTTTGCATCTTTAGATAAATATAGCACTTCTGTCTTAAACTGATTCCTGGATAGGTTTGACTAGACGATGCCCAGACGATATTGAGTCTAAACGCCCAAAATCACGCCCAAAATTTGTTTACAAATTTATTTAACTAGTAACGAGTGTATTTTAACTTGTTGTTAAGAAGCGAATGCTGGCTGGCACGATCCGCGCAACGCGACGTGCAGCACTCCAAATTTTAAATTTAGAATTACGCGCGCTTTGCATCAACATTGGAACATTATTCAAAATTCTCTCTGGACGATCGCGCGTTCGTGGCGTCCCTATACGTTTCTTTTTTACAATAATTTGCATACCTATGTAATTAACAAGTCAAATATACCTTTTCTAATCAGTCTAAATATAAATAAGTTATTGAAAGTCCCGCTACGTCCCGCACACATCAAGAAACACACATAAAACCCAACACTTGTAATTAATGTTAAATGCTAAAATATACGCCAAGTGCCAAATGGTTATACTATGTAATATTCTTTGAAAAATCAGTCATAAGCATTTAGATTTAGATTTAGATTACACACGTTAAAAATAATGAATGGTGCTCTAAATATGCACACATAAATTTAGTAATAACCGCTGGGCGGCCAACCCTATCTATTAAAATAACTAACTGCCACGGCAAACTTAATTTCGTCTTTAAATCAATATTAAATCAATATATCTTTAAAAGAGACTGTGACCTTTGAATTTCCTTTGGTGTTTCTTTTCAGAGTACTGAGTAGTCAGATAGTAAAACACCGACTTCATCTACTAGTTAAAAAAATACTTTTAAAAGTGATTTTAAAAACCTATTTACAGAAATAAATATCATTATAATTTATTAAAAAAACATCTGTACACTTACTTTAACAACACAGAATTTGCGATGTAATCTGGTAAGGATAGGCTCGGCCATAAACCATGTGAATGTTAGTTAACGCGCGAGGTGGGTGTCACCGCGCCGCGTATGTCAAAGAACGACGCGCGACTTGCAGGTCGCCTCGCTTTGTATCCAGGATGCCGCACCGCTCTAATGGAAACGAAGACATGACAGAAAACCGACGCCTTTTGTTCAGATTTTAAGTTATGCATGTTATTAAAAGTTTTTCTGTGGGGTGCGTATTGGTGGGCTTAAAACGAAGACGTGCATTGGGAATGCAGGATAATACATCCCTAAAAAACACAACAAAAAAAGATACCTAGGCTTTATTGGTCCGTCGCTATTAAGAGAATAACAGCCGGTCGATTCAGTAAAAGTCACGCCGTGAAAACTTGAGTGAAATGAACTGTCAATGCCTAGCATTAGTATGGAATGACAGTTCAATTCGCCCTCACTACGCCTACATTTTCTAGCGGTAATTTGACCAGAATCGCACTGCTGGAAATTGAAAGAGTTCCGAACGTATAATATTTTCTAATGTGGTGTATAAATGTTAAAACCCCATGGTTAAAAGAGGCCAGGCAAATGGTGATGAAGTGAACAGTATGAACGCAGAAAAATCTTAGGGTACTGTACCATGGTAGATACCTTTAATCACGCCATTAGATTAAATCGTAATAATCAATTTAGACTATATTTATTTATATTTCTGCATGAGAGACCCTCTTCGTCCCGCTAAGGGAAAGTTAAAAGCTGATCTTATTAACCTTTTGAATAATTCCAGATCAGCGGTACACTCTCGCAAGGCATCGGGGGTGCTTCCACCGACTGCTTTAATAACAAGTATACCGTCTTAGCTCTTGATCTTCTTAATAAACGTAAGGAAGTGGGATTAGGAGACAAACTAAATATTTATTATTAAGTAGCACTGTTTGTTAATTGCTTAAATAACAATAAAATAAAGAAGTTTTTTTTTTTGTACTTATCTTATTTTAAAATTAATCTTCTGAACTGACTACAAACCTCGACATGAAATGAAATTGATTATAAATAAGTAAGTATTTCGTCGCGCGCGCGCATAGCTCAGTGTCGGGCGTTGTGAGCGTACTCCGTGTACCGTATTAAGAAATATAGTCAATATGTCGGAAGTTATCAAGTGTAATTCGTGTAATATAGTGATTAACGAACTCTTATCCTATATTCAAAACAAAATCTCGATAATAGACGAGGAGACGTCGGTGCGAATATGTTCAACGTCTTTCACAAGCGAAGAAATTAAAAATGCTAAGTCGTTATTGTTTGAATCTATTCCTACGGACAAAATCAAGACAAATCGGAAGAACAAAGGAAAGGAAGGAAGAGACCTAGTAGACATGCTGAGCCTCTTTAAATCGACTGAACCCGAGCTTATACCTGTTTTTGTGGCTCGCGAGCTGGAGAAACTACCCCCCATTCTCTTCGATCATCTGGATTGCACGAAGTTACTTAAGGACCTTTTGAAAGTGCAAAGTGAACTAGATTTAGTTAAAGCTGAATATGTCACAAAACAGCAGTTGAGTGAGTGCAGATCAGAATTACTACATTTGAGAAATGATTCTTTACCAACTGTGTCTCCACAGAATGTGAATATAAGGCGCGGAGCTTGGCAGCTGTATGACAGTGGGCCAGTTGGTCTCGCAAATGATATAAATGAGTCCACTATTATCAATTCCACCTTAATTAAATCGGTAGACAACCAGATCAACAATTCCGGTAATTATAATAAGCTGGAATACCGTGATATGTCGAGGGTAAACGTAAAACGAAATGAAAATACAGTAACAGCTGTGGCGAGACAACGGTCACCGGTATTGAATGGAGGCGAGAAAACATTGGCGGGCGGTATGGAGCGACAACCCGAGGTGACGTCACCGCTACCTGCGGCGTCGGCCGGCCAGTCCGCCGATAACAACATAATAGCAGCTGAGAATACACTCGAGCGCCACAGTGCAATAAACACAGTAGGTGATTCTGAGTCGAAAGATAATGAAGGCTGGAAGACCGTATTGAGATGCAAGAAATCGCAATACCGTTATCATGGTAAATCCGGAATCTCAAAAGATATGGAAGGGGGCTTCAAAGCCGCCGACAAAAAGGTTCCTATATTTATAACTAGGATTCACAAGGACACGACAGTTGAGGACATCGTTAGCTATGTGCACAGGAAAACGAGAGAGATGATAACGTTGAACGAAATCGCAATAAAACAAGAAAATAATCATAAAGCTTTTAAGTTTTTCGTATCGGAACAGAAACTATCGATATTCTTAGACAATAATTTATGGCCGGAAGGAGTCATATTTAGAAGGTTTATACAGTTTCGACATAAAAATACGAGCGGTAATTACGCTGCGTCTGCCGATCAAAAAACATAATAAATATGGCAAATACGGAATTATACAACTTTATAAGTTTTAACTGTAAGAACGTGAAGCGCTCAGTAGATGATGTGCGGCAGTTATGTCAAACTTCCCATATAATTGCCCTACAAGAACATTGGCTACTACCGCACGACATTAACTTCCTGAGCTGTATAGATGATGACTTCGCTTACACGGGTGTATCACCCATGGACACGTCAAAGGGGATGATCTCAGGACGACCGTGGGGTGGAGTTGCATTGTTATGGAATAAGAAGATCTTTACTAATGTTACTGTTGTGAAATGTGATAATAATCGAGTGTGCGGTATAAAAGTGATGATAGGGCAAAGGTCATTTTTAGTATTCAGTGTGTACATGCCTACTGATAGTACGGTGAATCTGGTCGAGTTTACGGATTGTTTGGGGACGCTGAGCGCAGTAGTGGCTAATGAAGGTATTGAGTGTGTTTACATGCTCGGTGACTTCAACGCCCACCCGGGTGAGCAATTCTATTACGAACTTTTAAATTTTTGTAAAGATTGTGATTGGAAATGTGCCGATATCATTAAGTTAGGTTTATTGTCTCAGACATATAGTTTTATAAGTGATGCTAATGGGGCGCTAAGATGGTTGGATCACTGTGTGGTAACTGAGTCGGCTTTTCAGACTATAGTCGACACACACGTCAAGTATGATCCGGTGTGGTCTGATCACTTGCCGCTCGTTACTAGATGCAATGTAAATATTGTAAAACCAAAGACTTATCAAGGAAATTTTGAATGTAATAAAATAAAATGGGGGGAAAGAAACCACGAACAAATAGTTTTGTATAGTAAATTATGTAACGATAGTTTAAAAGAAATTGACTTTCCGCCTGAATTGACGAAGTGCTGTGATAAGCGTTGTGACAACAGAGACCATATGCGTATAATTGACTGTATGTATCACAGGATTGTTAATGCATTTTGTAAAGCCGCCTCTGAGAGTCATACTATTGTTAAGCCGAGAAGAAAACAACCGGTGATCGGATGGAATAAGCACGTGCGTGACGCTCACGGGGTGGCCCGGAGTAAATTTATGGAATGGGTTCTGTGTGGTAAACCGAGTGAAGGTCAGGCTTGGGAGGAGATGCGGGAGAGTCGTAGAATATTTAAGTCACGCCTTAAGTGGTGCCAAAATAATAGAGAACAGTTAAAGATGGATATTCTAGCTTCTCACCATTCCAAGCGCGACTTCCGTAATTTCTGGAAAACCACTAGTAAGCTAAATAATAAGCCGGGCTTACCCGTGAGCGTCAACGGGGTGAGTGAACCTAAATGTATTGCGGATGTGTTTAAGCTTCACTTTGCGGTGAAATCACAGTTGGGACCATCACGGTCGTTCAGTGTGGAGGGGTCACATGGACAGGAGATGAAAACCAGATTCACAGCGAAGGATGTTCGGGGAGTTATTAAATCAATGTCGCGTGGTAAGACTCCTGGCCATGACAGCCTGAGCATTGAGCATTTGAAGCATGCCGGCGTCCACTTGCCCAGAGTCCTTGCCATGTTATATACATTTTGTATAGGACATGCGTACTTACCTGTAGAGATGTTGCGGACTGTGGTGGTGCCAATTGTGAAGAGTAAAACCGGTGACCTAAGCGACACGAGCAACTACAGGCCAATCTCACTAGCCACTGTCCTTGCTAAGGTTCTTGACAGTTTTCTTAATACTCAGCTCGACCAGTATTTGAGCACTCATGATAACCAATTTGGTTTTAAACCGGGACTGTCTACTGAGTCAGCTATCTTGTGTTTGAAGCAAACTGTCAAGTACTACTCCGACAGGAGTACACCTATTTATGCCTGTTTCCTCGACCTCTCGAGGGCGTTCGACCTGGTTAATTATGACATCTTATGGCAAAAATTTAATAACATCTCGATGCCTCTTGAACTGGTAGATATTTTCAAGCACTGGTATTTTAACCAGGTCAACGTCGTTCGATGGTCGGGTGCTCTGTCGGAGCCGTACAGGTTGGAGTGCGGGGTGAGGCAGGGAGGGCTGACCTCACCGAAGCTCTTCAACCTGTACGTTAACGCATTGATAGAGGAGCTCAGCAGTACCCGTGTCGGCTGCCATATTGACGGTGTTTGTGTCAACAACATTAGTTACGCGGACGACATGGTGCTGCTGAGCGCCTCGGTGTGTGGTCTGTCCAGGTTGCTGGGCATTTGCGAGCGTTACGCGTTGGATCACGGTTTGCTCTATAACGCAAAGAAGAGTGAATGCATGATCTTCCGGGCCAGAGGTCGAAGCTTTCCGGAGTCGGTTCCACCTATTAAACTGAACGGTGTGGAATTGAAGAGAGTTCAGGAATTTAAATATCTCGGTCATATCGTAACCTCTGACCTGAAGGATGATGCGGACATCGATAGGGAGCGGAGAGCGTTGTCTGTGAGGGCCAATATGATCGCCCGCAGGTTTGCGCGTTGCTCGGGGGCTGTCAAGATAACTCTTTTTAGAGCGTTTTGTACGTCCCTGTACACAGCCAGCTTGTGGGGTTCTTATACCCAAAAGCAGTACAACGCTCTCCGCGTTCAGTATAATAATGCGTTCAGGGTGCTGTTGGGGCTGCCCCGGCACTGCAGCGCATCGGGGATGTTCGCCGAAGCCCGTGTCGACTGTTTCTACACGACGATGCGAAAGCGGTGCACATCTCTGGGGCGCAGGCTCCGGACCACCTCCAACACTATCCTGAGCGTGTTTGCGAACAGGTTTGATTGTCGTTACATTAATAATTGCTTTATGATTAATGTAATGACAAACAAACAAATGACTCAGAGGCCGGTGCATTAGTTTATTTATTATTATTATTGTTATTGCATTTGTTAATTTACCTAATTCAAAATTTTAATTCAATTTGGAACAATTCAATTCAATTTAATTTAATCCTAAGCAAGTCAATTTAATTTATTCCTTCCATTGTATTCCATTTCAATTTAATAGTTGTTGTATTTGTTATTATGTATCTACTAATATTAGATATTAAGTGAATTGTTACTAACATTATGGACTTTGTCTGAAATTAAAAAATTTCTATTCTATTCTATTCTATTGAAATTTTATTCACTTGCATATTCATATTATGACCAATTTATATTTTAATTTAATACATTTTTTTTTTTCTCTGTAAATGATTTGTATGTCAATTGGCAAAACATAGCGCACTACCTAATTTTTAAGATCTTGTCTGTAATTATCACCTATGTTTACAAATAAATGATTCTGATTCTGATTCTGATTAATATAATTAATACTTTGGCGTGTGCTAGTAGTAACGCAAACACAAGTAGATATAGAAAATCAAGTTTTGATGCATTGGTTTTTCACACAGCGTCGGAGCAACAGGTTGTCATGTTTTTGCATTGACATATTATTAAGTAATTTGTGGCGAAAACTACAGTCACATATTTTAATTCAATTTGACGCAAAACATCATAACATAACTCTTCTACTATATTACTAGGAGGATTTAGGTCCTTTATCACACCAAAGCATGGCCGGGTTTCAAGCAGAAACTTATATATGATTTAATAACTGAATGTACACATGAATGCAATAAATAATTTGAGTTTGAGTTTGACGTTAAATCCTTACAAACATACCCGTGATAAGGAGAAATGCACCGCTCCAGAGTAATTACCCAAGAGATTGAAGTTCAGGAAACAAACGAACGCAAAATAATACTCCCTGCCAGGGTGTCGTGGATAACCAAACGATAAACAATAGAAGGAGGCAAGTTTATGTCGACGACAGCACAGGTTCAAACGCGTGACTCTCCCATTGTGCTGCTTTACAAAGCGTTGCCTAAAAACATAACATCACGCCTGGTAATCCCCGATGGGTTAGGCACAGGTGTACCTGTAATACACCCACATTTTGCCAGTTATGCTAAAGTCCCATGTAATAGGCGGCCAGCCTATTGCCATCCATAGAAATTCCAGATGAAAAAACTCAATAACATTTTACCCGACCAGGGGATCGAAATCGGAGATCTGGGACCTCATGCTCAGTAGTAGCAGCGCGATTCCTAAATAGTAATAAAACAGCATTTATTAAACCATCTCAATTATTTAAATTCTGAACCGTCAGAATGTATCCTCGTTTTTGGTTCATTAATAATGCGTTAGTTTGTGGAGCTCAGCGTCACTCACGAAGCCTTCGCGTTAAATATTCAGCGACATCAACTGAGCTGTAGAAGAACTTACAGGTGAAAGGATTTCGCTGGCTCTAATAACAAAGGATTGATAGTGATTTACAATTCTGAATTGTTTTATTGTTAAAGGATCGAATCCGTTCTATTGAAGAACTTCTTGCTGTGAAAATAAATTGACCAGGCGGTACCTGTCATGCTCTGTCATGCTATGCGGCAAAAGGGATGAACGATTATATAAAAATCACGCTGACAACACCTTATTGTAACGGGTGGGTCCTTTTTGGGGGACTGTCTTTATGTATTTTTTTGACGTTCGTAAAGTGCTGATTCTCAGCTTAGTTTGAATAAAGACTTTTGATTTTGATTTTGATTTATTAGTGTGTGTCGATATCCGTGGTGTGTGTTGAAGAAGAACTCTTTAGTGCCTTTTAACGCCTTTTTAAAGCGTAAACATGATTTTTTGTTCTATTTTAATTTTCCAATAAAACATGTAAACTATTTTAAAAACTTGGCAAATAATAATCCTATGAACAATAAAAGTTAGTAAGAGTAATTGCGAACAAAATAAACAAGAAATCATACTTTATGCAAGTAAGCCAATGACCTGCATTTGCTTAACGCGTTGTACTCCGGCTCTTGCGCTGATTAGTTCTCGAGATGACAGACAATAGTAATTGATTTGCTTATGCTAAGCTAAATAATAACTGCCATTTGGGTAAATTGAAGGTTAAACTACGTTTAATAAGATCATTCCGTGGATGGGTGAGCCTTTATATCAAGACTCCTCCGTGCCTCGGAAAGCAAGTTAAGCCATTGCTCCCGGCTGTGATTTGTAGATCTTCGACAGTCGTTACGAGTAGTCAAAAGCCAGAAAGAATGACAATCAGTAACAGCTAAGGGAAAATTGATTGTAAAATTATAGCTCGCAGGACAAACTGAAAATAAATAATAGTATACTAAAACATCACAAATACGAAGAAGCCAAAAGACCATTAATAATTGCAAATAAAGAAAATGAGGAATTAAACAGTATAAAGTTTTACAAAGCGGTTGCTTCATGTCGGGACAGAACATAATAATTTTATTTTTATGGACAATATTCATAACAAAAGAGAACTCAAAACAGTTTGAACAAAAAGCACATAAAACAGAATATGAACCCGGGACGCCATTAAAAATTCACGTCACTACAAACTTCAAAAGGGAAATTTTAGATGAATTAAGACGTCTTCCATAGTCGACTATCGAAAAGTTTATAATGACGCCGCTCCGGAGAGTTTTACAAAAGTCACGAAGAAACACAGAACGATTTGTTTGAGAAAAGAATGGTTATACAGAGAAGTTCAGTGATATCGATTTTTGTTAGAGTTTTTAAGAATAAACTTCTTGATAAGCATGATGTGTGTAGGTATGATATTTTATTATCCTTAGTTATCGTCACGTGTGCATTCAATGAAATAGGCAAACTGTTATATATACAATATCCAGCTTGTCTTTTTATTATTTTTGCTTGATTGAATCTTAGAAGCGTCGCGTTGGTTCCAACCAATTTACAGATATAATTATAAAACATAATTATGAATAGGTAAATGATGAGTTATAATTCTGTAAATTACATACATTCTTACAAATGTTTGTCAAATTTATTTTCTTACACCTAAAATTTTGTCATGATATCTAATTGTACTGTATTAATTCAAGTTCTTTTACCTTATCAGACAAACGTGGTTGCTGGGGAGTTTGTTACGCCACCTCTTCTTCCCAGAAAACACATTAGGAAATGGCAAAGGGCAGGCATTTAGGGGTATTGTCTCATGTAACTTTTTACCGTTCAAAAAGTATTGGTCTTCAGCCAATTTTGATAAATGACTTTTTAATGTAAATCTACGAGTGAGTGAGTGGCGTGCAAGAAACGGCAAGGGAAGTGTTAGGCGTCCGGCGGCGAGGTAGGCAGATGACATTGTTGCCATTGCGGGAGTATCGTGGATTAGGCTGGCACAGGGACGTGGAGATTGGCACCAGCAAAGAGAGGCCTATACCCAGCAGTGGGTGAAGTCGAGCTGTGGATGATGATGATGATGAAATCTTTATAAACAATAAAAATAATGTTAGAATAGATTAGAATACTCTTTATTGTACAGACGCCAGCACGTCAAGTTACCTCAATGTCTCAAATTTCTTTGATCGTTTTTAAACTTTATGTCAAACAGAATAAGGTTCGTATTCAATTGGGAAAATTTGACACATTGGGGTAACATGATGTGCTGGCGTCTGTACATCATAAAAACTTACAAATTATAACTTTGAGGGCTACACAGGATGATACAATGGGTGGCCTTATCGCTGAAAGCAATCTCTTACAGACAACCTTTGGATAGACTTAATAGTAGAGGAGAAAAGATGAGCAGGCAGTTTGTGATGTACCATTTTCATAAACATATACCATACATGACACATGAAACAATTTTTTACATTTAAAAGTGTTATAAATAATCTTAGAAAACAACCCGTAAACAAATCTTGTAGCAACAACATCAGCTTACGCCACCCGATGACGTCACTACAGAACAAGTCGCAGGTTTTCTTAGCTGTTATCAAACAAGTTAGCCGGGAGCCAACAAAGCGGAAAGTAATGACCGCAGTGTGTCTCCGGGGTTATAAAAAATACGTTAGTTCCCCTTTGTATAGAGGAAGGGTTTATTCAATGTTCCGTGTATCGGTAATGTAGTCTAAAGTAGGTTTATATCGTAATGGAAACTAGTATATTGGAAGAAGATAATATTTATATTGTTTTGTGTATGTTAGTGGTAATAAAACAAGTATAAAAGCTATACTCGGGATCTACTATGCTAGGCCAGTTTAAAGTCAAAGTGATTATTTTAGTACTTTCTCTACCAATACTAACGTATTAGTTACAATGGTCAGTAAAATTTGAGTAGCAAACAAAACTGACATGCTGATCTTTCTCTTCTTGTAAAGTAACCACTGCAGAAATAAAGGTGTTTTGGTATGGAAAAAGTTAACTTACTCATTCACTCTCGGCCTACGCATGTGCAGTTTTACACACCAATACAATGGGCTATTTCACCAAATTTTAGTTTTTAGTCCCTCATCTAGATTACAAGAAAATATTCGACACATATTTTTCTTTTTCACGTAATCAAAAAATAACGGCGATACATCGAGTCGAAATGTCGCATGACGTTACAAGCCCCCTCTCTTCAACTTTAGTGCGCTTAATCTAAGTAAGCAATTTTCCATCAATTTAAAAAAGAAAAAAAAAACACTAGTGTATATTTTTTTACAATTTAACTGATGGACTTATTAAGAGTATTATATTTTGATATTTATTTTCTGTCAACATGCCCATTCTAGAGTTGACGGTATTTCTTACTCTAAGTTCATTTAAATATCTTCAAAGATAAATCTGACTGAACTGAAGAATGTAATTCAAGATCACGTGACAGCTTTATTAGTAAATGATGTGCCAAGATGGACCGTAGCCAATTTAAATTCCATAAATGCCTCTTAATTTCAGAGCCTAGAATTTAGGAAATTAGAATATACGTATTCCGGTACAGTGAGCTGTAAGAATTTAATTCCCTGCGTCTCGCGGCGCTCATTAAAGTGTCCGAAACAAAGGAAAAAAGTGTCAACTTGGACCAAGTTTAATTGCCTTAATAAATCTGGAGTCGAGAAATTTACGGCAATGAAGTGAGCGGCGACGATACAGGTGGATGATTAGGTTAATTTATAGAATATTGTGGGGGCGGAAAACTCCCAGTTCTCAGTGAGGACGGGAGGGAGATGGGGGAAATGTGGGGTGAGTTTTTCGGGGATGTTATCTGTAATAATATTATGCAGGATGTATGTAAGACACCTAAAATATTGTACGGTAATCGTAGTGTAGGGAATACGCTTATTATCAAACTCTAACATAACTTATTCATAACTTATGAAGTACATAAAACACTTGCTACGAGATGTCTACGCAGTCGTAGCGTGGGGCTACGCCGTAGCTTGTAGCGTAGCGAATAAGAGCACACGTCAGTTCTACTACGAACGTAAACTGACATAGGCGTCGATTAGTTTGAATGTTGTGCCCTATAGAATGGCTATGTTAAATTCAGCCCAACAAATATAATGAAGGTTGATTACCCAATAATATTAAAACACCATAATGATTTGAGTTAAGCTAACAACATAAAATGTTGCTACTTAGATCCCTTAAATAAACAATGTTATGATCTCAGAGTAGATCGACTAAGCCTCATTAAGAGCAAAATTAGTCAAGACAACCGCAGTCGGATCGGATGGCACCTTCATTATGTATAGCGGAGATGATCCGCCGATTTAGTGGCCTCGCGAACACTCGGATGCAAATGAAACTCTTTGTAAGGAATCTTAGGGGATTTATACGTAAAAATTCTCGACCGAAACCCGGCTCAGCGTGACAAAAGAAAATAAATTGGACCTCAGTGAATAGTAGGTATAAGTTGTAGGAAATAAACACTTAATTGAGCATGAAGACATTTTATTGTAATACTTCTATAAATTATAATATTAAAATACGGAAAAATTTAACAGTATCTACGTTTTAAGATTTAGTGCCTAACTTAAGTCTACACAAACAGATAAGGCGCCTCTTTGCCTACTTAGTGGATGCGGACAGTCACAATCAAGTATTCATTACCTACTGGTCTTTCAGTTATGTTGTATAATCCTTAGCAAACTTAATTTCAGAAAGCACCTAATTGGTTTTCTTTCAGTCAAAATTCACGTATTTGCAGGTAGAGGTTGAAAAAAAACCCATCTGTCTTAGTACACTTTAAGGAATCTTGAAAGGATAACGCTAATTTGGAGTTCTAACGAACGCAATATTGTTAGTGTCTAAAAAAGTGAATGCTTTAAATTGACTTCAGAATGAGAGACTGAACGAACAAAAAATCACATTACATTAAATTTAAAACATTGACACGGGTCGCTTTTTATGAGATATCTGAGACTTTTGTATGTCATAATAATAATAATAATCTGTGGCCCTACTGTCAACATGACTGACGTGAAAATTTATTCCGATAATTTCTTATATTTTAAATTACAAAACTATCCTTTAAACCATTCAAAAATCTTCTCAAAACGGATAAAATTATAAGCATATTTACTACAAACTGGACATGGCGAAATACAATACCCAAAATTCATAACAATGTACATTCAAGAAAATATTAAGAAATGCTGACAAGAAGTGGGGCACGCTTACAAAATGCACAACAAACATCTTCGGGTTCGTCGCTCAGCTCCGCCTCGCAGCTACCGGAACCTGCTCCAGACGTGGATCCAGTGATACCGGCTGCTGCAGTTGCGTCGAGCTCGAGCGACGAATATTTCTCACCGCCGTCGACACCACCACCAATAACAACGCGTCGTCGCGGAAGAGGCCGACCACCGGCCAGCTTAGGACTCCGAGGCCCTCCGGTCTCTGATAGGGTCCCCGCTCCCGGTGGAAGTGTGCAGCGCATGCGATGGACTCAACCCATCAATGAAAACGTCATGCGCTCATACTTTGGGGCTACAGAGGGGGGAAGTAACTTGACTGCGTACCGTGGTCGGATGCTCTCTCTGTTTCAGGTGCTTGAGCCAGCTGTCAACGTGTCGGCACAACGACTGTCGGATCAGGTGCGGGTTATCCAACGTAACCGTATGTTGGATGACGCCGTACTTGATAGACTACGCCTCGAATCACGGGGTAGCCGTGTTACGTCTGCTTCGCCACCGGTCGTGGTACAACCACAGGGTTTACCCAATGTTTTACCGCGACCCGACTGCGTCAATGAAGAGGACGATAGCGCGGCTATTTCCGTGAGTACCCAGTGTAACGTACGTTTGAGGAGCGCTTTGGAGGATGCTTTCCGAGCGTATCGCTCCACACCGCCCGAACTTAGACCACGTTTACCTCGTTTGCCCATGCACATGAAAAATAAGGCGCTGATGTGTGCTCTAGACTCAGAGCTGTCAAGTAGTTTTGACAGCAGCAAAGACTTAGCCGATACCCACTCAATCTTTTACTGTGCGGCTGCAGCGGCATGTCGTGTAGCTAACGTAAAATTTTCCATCACGGAGAAAGCTTCACGACCAGCTATACCAGCCTGGCAGTGCAGGATTGAGCGTCGTATCGATGGGGCTAGAGCACTCATCGGCAAGCTTATCTGCTTCAGGGAGGGTAATACTCGCCCTAGAGTGATGCGCTTTGTGAGACGAGCATTCTCGGGTACTGATGTCAGTCCCCAAGACTATATGTTCCGTGTCACAGAGCGCATTGACTTCCTGAAGCAGAAGGTGTGTGCATGGGCAAACCGTATTCGTCGGTATAAGCGACGAGTGGAGCGATACACTCAGAATCGCACATTCCGAAGCGATGAAAGGTGGGTGTATAGAAACTGGGAGCGACCGAATCTGGGTGTGACTGATACGCCTCTGCCGGATGATGACGCCATGTATTCCTTTTGGCGCAACATCTGGTCGGAGCCTGTCAGTCACACCGAGGGCGACTGGACTCGGGAGATCGAACGGGCGTGCGAATCATTACCAGAAATGGGGGCAATCAACATCAGCCCCCAAGATGTAGCACGTGCAGTTCGTCCGTTACCCAACTGGAAATCTCCAGGACCGGACGGACTGCACAACTTCTGGATTAAATGGCTGCAAAATTCGCACGCACGTTTGGCATCCCAATTCCAGTCAGCTTTAGAATCAGGATCGCTACCCCAGTTTCTCACAACAGGAATAACCCACCTGCTCCATAAAACAGGTAGTACTGCGGAACCCAAGAATTATAGACCAATCACTTGCTTACCGACGGTCTATAAAGTTCTTACATCCATTTTGAGATCAAAAATTAATAACCATGTTGACAGCAACTCGATCATGTCTGTCTCTCAAAATGGATGTAGGAACGGGTCCCGCGGTACTAAGGAGCTACTCCTCATAGATGTTGCCATTAGCCAACAGGTTCGTCGTTCCCGAAGGGATCTGTCGACATGTTGGATAGACTATAAGAAGGCCTATGATTCGGTGCCGCATACATGGCTCATGAGGGTGCTGGAGTTGTACAAAATAGATGCAACTCTGCGCACCTTCCTGATGTCGTGTATGGGGCAATGGAGGACGGTCCTTCACTATCCAGGATGTCGACAGATCCAGTCAAACAGCGAACCTATAAGGATCGAGCGTGGCATTTTCCAGGGTGACAGTCTCAGTCCGTTGTGGTTTTGTTTAGCCCTGAACCCTCTAAGCACACTGCTGGAGGGTTCGGGTCTAAGCTATAGGTTGAGAAGAGGTGGTCATGTCAAATCCCACCTTCTTTACATGGATGATCTGAAACTCTTTGCCCCCAGCAACTTGCAACTGATGAAGCTACTAAAGTTAACAGAAACCTTTAGTAGTGGCATCAGGATGGATTTTGGTGTGGACAAATGTGCGGTCATGCATGTAAAGCGAGGGGAGATTGTGGAATCCGTAGGAACCCATCTTTCGGATTCCACATGCCTTCGATCCCTCTCCTCAACTGAAACCTACAAATATTTGGGTATGTCGGAAGCGTTGGGTATCAATGCTGCCGACATGAAACAATCATTGAAGGAGCGCTTCTTCGGCCGCCTGAATAAAGTATTAACTAGTCTTTTATCAGGCGGCAACAAGGTGCGCGCCTTTAATGGTTGGGTCATGCCGGTCTTGATGTACTCTTTCGGCATACTCAAATGGACTCAGACTGAGATTGACGCCCTGGATAGGAGGGTCCGCATACTGTTGACTGCAAATCGGATGCATCACCCACGATCATCGGTGATGAGACTGTATATCCCGCGGAAGTGTGGAGGTCGAGGTTTCCTTAATGCCAAGACCCTACACAACCGCGAGGTATGCAGTCTCAGGGAATACTTCCTAAAAGCCGACGTGGGGATGCATCGGGATGTAGTCGCGGTGGACAAGGGCCTCACACCGCTCTCCTTGGCTAACGAGAACTGGCGCAAACCTGTAGTATTAGATACTGCTGACCGCATGGATGTATGGAAGAGCAAAGAGCTTCATGGACGCTTTTATCGGGCCCTTCATGGACCTGATGTAGACCTATTAGCGTCCATATCCTGGCTACGCTTCGGTGACCTCTTCGGGGAAACCGAAGGTTTTGTCTGTGCGATAATGGACGAAGTTATCATGACGAATAACTACCGGAAGTATATTGTGAAAGACGGTACGGTTGACATCTGTCGGGCATGCCACCGTGCCGTGGAATCAATCCGCCACATTATTTCTGGTTGTTCTCGTCTTGCTAACGGAGACTATTTGCACAGACACAACCTAGTAGCCAGAATTATCCACCAGCAACTTGCTCTTAAATACAACCTTGTGGAATCCGAAGTACCGTACTACAGGTATGTGCCCGACCCAGTTCTCGAAAATGGCAATATCACGTTATACTGGGATCGATCTATCATCACTGACAGGACTATTATCGCGAATAAACCTGATATAGTGGTGATAGATCGATTGGAACGTCACACGATGATTGTTGATATAACCGTCCCGCATGACGAGAATCTCGTGAAGGCAGAGAAAGATAAACAACTTAAGTATCTTGATCTGGCTCGCGAGATTGTCGACATGTGGGATGTGGATACAGCAATCGTCGTGCCGATAGTCGTGACGGCCAATGGCATAATAGCCAAGAGCCTCGATCAACACCTTAAGAGGCTCTCGTTAGGCGGCTGGATCAAGGGCTTGATCCAGAAGGCAGTACTCCTGGACACGGCGCGCATTGTTAGGCGTTTCCTCTCTCAGTAGCCCTGACCACCGGTAGCTTGGACCCTGTTCCCGATACCGCTGGGCTACTATTTTTTATATTTTTAAATGTTTTTTATTTTTGTATTTGAATATTTAAAAATATAATTTATATGTAAGATAGTGAAATAAAGAGATAATAATAAATAAATAACCTCCTCGCATTGTGAGGAGGTTCCTGTCTCTGAGACCCTAACCACCGGTAGCTTGGACCCTGCTCCCGCCGTCGGTAGCCTACTATTTTTTATATTTTTAAATGTTTTTATTTTTATATTAATATTTAAAAATGTAATTTATAAGAATTTTAAATGAATAAACGAAATAATAATAATAATAAATCATTTATTTGCGTAAATAAGGTACAGAAGGTTCACAATATAAATAAAATGGATCTCTTATTCTGCCTTTAATTTCGGCGTGCAAATATAAAGCATAGCATTTTAAATTAATCTTTGATAACAAATTGTTGTCATTGGGTACAGATATAACTCCATTAAATTGTATTGTTGAATAAAAGAAAATTCAAAAAATGTATTGTTTATAAATTAATGAAAAATAATAAGATAGAAATCATAAATGTCAATAATAATCACATCAATAATAATCATGTCAAATAATATAATTTTAAACTAATAAACGAACCTACAATTTATAACCTAAAAACTCATGTACACTATAAAAACACTTTTCATTTAAAAACTTCGTCAAATTACTTTTGAATCTGGAAAATGGTAACGTTTTAATGGAATTTGGTAATTTGTTATAAAGCTTTATACACATTTGGAGGTGATGTCGTGAAATAAAGCGAACTTCTGGGCTAAACAAAGATATATTGTTGTAACTTATACGATGTACAATAATTTATTACTGAGCGGGCGATAGCGATATACAGTGCAGGCAGAGACGCGAGTCTAGCGCGGTCGCGCGGAGAAATAGCGGGTGGCTTCAATGGTGTTCTGCGGTGCACTGGCGTAGGCGCGCGCCGACTGCCAGCCGTCGGCCGGTCCGCTTCCTCTCGCCCCCGCGCCGCGGAGGTGACCCCTCCGGCGCCTGGGCGGCTTGGACTGTGGTGATGTGCATCGCTGCCAGTGATGTGCGATGCTACACCACCCCCCTTGGAGAATCAAAGTCCTGTAAATAATTTGGAAAATTAACTCGGCGACCCGAACGTGTAATTCTAACCGGTGGGTCGTCGGTCTGTTTGCAAATCTTTGCTTCCTTTCTATCATCAGCTATTATGTAAGCTGACTTCACTCTGTCAATGGAAACAGTCACTGGTCCTCTGTTTAGCAGTAAAGTGATTGTTTTGTCTGATCTAGCTGTGACTTTATGCGGGCCTGTGTATGGTGCTTCTAGTGCTCCGCGAAGGGCATCTTTTCGTAGAAAAACGAACTCGGAGGCTTTGAGGTCTTTATGAACGAAAGTTGCCTCCAAAGTGGTGACCCGCGACTAGTAGGTAATAGGCTAACCGACCACGCCGCGCTTAAATCCGCATATTATTCTCGGAAATCGGCGTAATGGCTACGGTTACGGAGGAGTACCAAGATTGCGACACGGCGCGGGCGTCGGTGGACCGCGTCACCGTGAAGCTGCCGCCATTTTGGGCCGATGATCCGGAGGTGTGGTTTTCGCAAGTTGAAGCCCAGTTCGAGACTTCGGCGATTAAATCGGACTGCACTAAATTCAACATGGTAATACAGCATCTAGAACACACCTACGCCAAGGAGGTACGTGACGTTATCCTGCATCCACCCGCTACCGGGAAGTATAACAAGGTAAAAGCTGAATTAATTAAACGGTTATCCATGTCCCGTGACCAGGGAATACAGCAAGCACTTTATTTAGAGGAACTGGGAGACCGCAAACCCTCCCAATTTTTACGTGCGCTACGTTTGCTCGCAGGATCGGACGTGCAGGATGAATTTTTATTTAGCGTGTGGTCAGGCCGCCTACCTACACAAGTTAAGGCAATTTTAGCCGCTCAGAGGAGTTTGACCTTAGACGAAGCAGCCGACATCACCTCCAAACACATAATATAGCTACTGTTGCCAGTAAATGCGAGATTCGTTCTCGGTTGATCTAACTTATTAGTATACATAGATCGTGGGGCGTAGTAGGTAGCTTGTCGCTTGCTGGAAAAGATGTTTGTGTTTGAAAACAAATATACAGGATTCTAATATAACTCTACCATGTATATATATATATACATGGTAGAGTTAGCATTCTATGTTTTCTAAAAAATGGACGACATAACTCTACTTGCTTTAGTCCAAATATAGCTCTCACACATTTTTTTTGCATTATAAACGCTTGATCAATCTCTACGCAACGTCCCCACAGGATAATGCCATACCTTAGAGTGGAGGTAATATAGCCATGGAAAGCCGTTATTGCAGCATCTCTAGATACTTCACAGCTAATACGTCTCAAAGGGTATATGAAACTATTTATTTTTGCGCAAATGTCATTTATATGATTTTTCCAGGAGCAAAATTTATCCAAACTTATTCCAAGAAATTTAACTGAATCAGTTTCTGCCAGAGCAACCCCTTTATACAATATATTTAGTTTCAGCAGTTTTGATCTATAGGTATGAAATTGCATAAATAACGTACATAATTGACGTTATTATGTACAGTCGCCAGCACATCAAGTTACTCCAATGTGTCAAATTTCTTTGACCGTTTTTCAACTTTATTTCAAACTGATTAAGGTTCATATTCAATTGGGAAAATTTGACACTTTGGGGTAACTTGATGTGCTGGCGTCTGTACTTACATAATAAGTTACTTACGTGATAGTATAATGACAGACTTCTGTCTTTTTACGATTACATTGGGTCTCTGTAATGATAGTTGTATCATTTTTTTGAAAAAAAAATGTTGACGACGATTAAATGTAATTATCTTGTTTTCCCATCACTTTATTGCTTTTATTTTAATGTCATCGTGCTGAAATAGTAGCCTTTGAAGCATTGCACAGGTCTTTTATTGTTTATTTTATTACATGTCATAATAAAACATCATTAATTAACAGGGTGCGAACCTACTATCATAATATATAATACATATATTGGAGTCAAAATCAAAATCAAGCCATTTATTTAAAAAAGGCTGAGTATCAGCACTTTTTGAACGTCAAAAACAGTCCTCCAAAACGCCCGCTCTTTTACTCCACATATTTAAAATCTTGGGCTGCTACTGAAAACTACTAGATGGATAAACTCAGTAACGATATGCCCGACCCGGAGATCAAACCCCGGTTCCCTGGGCGTCGCATATAAATGTTATTTCTTTCTGACGTATTACATGAGTGAAGGATACACCATATTAAAAAAACATAAAACCCTAACTTATGATCCTTGCATAGAAATGAAACGTAGGAAAAACGTAGTCACAATTAATGTTCCTATAACAAAGACTACTTTTGCTAGTATCCAATTCAAAAAGCGATCAGCTTATCTTTACAATAAAACCAATAAAATATTACAAATATTTTCGAAGACCTCTCATGAGTGCAAATTAGTACTGATAAAGTGGATAAAAACCCTAAATTATGAAGAAACAGAAAAAATATTGTTATACGTGGAATAAACATGCATTGATTACAGAAACACACACCCACACACACACACACACACACACACACACACACACACACACACACACACACACACACCCCCAACTTCTTGGGGCTAGGGAATCTTACAGCACGCCTTAGGCTAAAAATAAATAAATACTTACCCACTAAATAATAAAAATACAAAACTTATGTTTACATGTCTCTTGCTATGCTGTTATTAATACGTTAAGGAAGAGCGGAGCCTCCTGACACAGGCATATTTACATGCTTAAAAGGAGACTCCAACAACTAATTATAAGAAGGAAAATTTTGTTAAAGAAATAAAGATTTTTGTATTTTGTATTTTGAAGGATCATTGTTTGCTTCTTAGAAAAGGATGAAACAATTACTTTTCATTTATCATAGTCCAACAGCAACCATGAACCGTAGGCAAGATGTAAGTGAGAGTAAAATTGCTTTTAGATCCCTTGCGTTTGGAAGCAGTATAACCTTGTAAATTAAATAAGTAGTTTTACTTGTTTGTAACCGACATGCGCTATGAAAGAAACTGACTTGTCTTTGAAAAAACATCGCTCTCTGGATATTTTTCCTGTATCTTGGGTTTGATAATAAACATTTAAACTTACATACACAAACAGCCAGTACCGGAACCACTATCAATACTACTGGCCACACAAGAATCAATTCAGTGCGAGAATCGAACCCAAAACACGCAGCGCAACAGCTAATCGCTCAGCCGCTGCACCGTCGAGCCGTCAAACAAATTACCTGAAAAGATAACAAAAATAAACATGTTAGTGCCTTCATAATCTTGAGCTGTTAAAGAAATCTTCTAGATTTTTTATTTCATAACCTCTTTAACCATTCTGTTAGTTTATTTATTTCAGCGTAAGGTACCCCCAGTGGCCTAATTTAAAACAAACAGCGCTTGCCCATTGAAACCACCGCTTATGAAATTTCAAATTGGATTTAAATCCACATAAAGTATTGCCAGAAGTAATAATGAATTTATTCCCTATACAGTGTTTTGTGGTCAACACACAATGTTACACACAGATATTGTGTACAAACAAACAATGCGTTTTATGTGAACGTTTGATTAATGCCAATAAGGCATGAAATAGATGCTATGTATATTAAACATTGTGATGAATTAGTGGGCTTAGAAAAGCGACTACTATCACTTACATAAAGGACGTTTAGAAGATGTAGGATGAACAGTTATGTAAACGATAATCCCATTAAATGACTTGATTCTTGATTCTGCGATATTGTTAAGTATGCAGAAATAAAGTTGTTCGTTGAAGCTAAACAAGTTTACAAGTAAAATTGACTCTCGGCAAATGTAAGATTGATTCCCGAATCAAGCCACGTACCTACATTGTTAAGATATTTTTATTACACTTTTATTTTAGTGAGCAGGTAACATTACTTACGTGTAATAAATACCGAAAGTAACCAATCCAGTTTGACAAAATTAAATGAAATCCCAGTCAGCGAGTTTATTTGCAATAAACAGTTTCACAATAAAACTGAAAACATAAGCCGATAAATATCCATTTTATTGCCACCGATTAACGGAATTAAGTAGGCTCCTGACGGGTTTACAGTGCTCATGAGTTATTGATCGACATAAAAAACTACTCACGATGTAATATTGTATTCTCAACACTCAATATTTTATAACTTTCCATGATTCTTCTTTTATGAACGACGAACTATTAATCCTTATGAGAGAAAAAAATGAAAAGAATAAGATAGTTTGATTATACCTACTTGCAGACGGTAAACGGCAGTTTTTTAATGCATATAGAACTGTTTTGATGCTCGTTTACACCAATACTAGGCATTTCAGTGAACTACCGAATTAGAACGGCCGGTTGGGTGTTCAATTATTATCAATACTAAACACATTCATACTAACATAAAGGTACATTTAAGGATTTTTTTTGCGGAGAAACGTTTTGATTAATTTTTTAACTTAAAGTTGTATTTTTTACTAAAAATCTTTCATAAAATAGGAACACTTAGATAGTTGAAGCCATTTGCTAGGTACATGGTACTCGGATATCAGAATCAATTAAATTAATTAATCACGAGTAAAGCGCTTGAAACTTGCATGCTTCAATCATGAGCAATCCTCGCTTCATTCACAATTGACTTTACGCTAAAGCAACTGATTGATATTTAAAATTGCGCGTGTTTAATTAGTTCACTTAAATCAGAGGATCGTTTGCAGACTTTAATTTAATTACAATTTTCTAATAAAACTTTTAACAAGTTCTATCACAAACCTAGTTTTAAAGACAGTATTTGTTTTTACATATATATTTAATAATAAAACTTCATAGAATAGAATAGATTTCTCTTTATTGTACACCATAAAAAAATACAAATTGAAGAAAGTGAGATCAAAACCCTTCCACAGTAAAATTGAAGAAGGAACGCTTCTTACATACATCCATAAACTCACGCCTTTTTCCCATGGGGGTAGGCAGAAATTACAGAGTGCCATCTGCTCACATCTGAGGACATCACCAACAAAGCCTGTGCAAAAGGTGTGTGTAAGCTTATTACAATAATTTTAGATAGATGATAGGCGGGGTAACAGTGAAAATTTGCAGCATGTAGTGAACTTAGCATCATACCTATTCTACACCTATTTAGCACCAAAAAGGTGCCTTTAAAAGACTGTTGGTAACTTCTATTTGCAACGAATTGAATGAAAATCTTACAAATCGTCTTATCAAAACACAATAGTCCATTAACAATTTCAACTCAGTGTGTGTACACTTCAACACACCCACCCACATCACGCACTACTACCATGTGTGTGTGTCTTTGTTTCTGATGCATAATTGTCTGGTTAATAAATTGTACTATGCGTTTCAATTTAGAATAGGAACGTAAATGACCTTTATCTGTCAGATTTCACTTGAAAAATACGGTCTGCAACGAAACCTTATTTGCGTAATCAATTATTTTTAGTTTTTTGTTTTACCGAGTCGTAGTTATTGAAAATGAAAAAAAAACATCTTAAATTAATTTTATTACTCTTGTGGACCGTACTTTTCAAGTGACATCTGACAGATAGAGGTCATTGACGTTTATATCTTCGTTTGAAATGCATAGTGAATCCTAATTTACAAAAATACTAATTTCATCATTAAGTGAAATTTTGCAAAAAAAACTGTGAGTTTTGTGAATAAGTAAGTAAATAAACATAACGTAGCGCACATATTGGCATACTTTATAGCATCTGTAATACAGGAAGTATCAAATCGATTACTAGTCGTAAAAACAGATCTACGCAAAATATTAGCCTTAATATTAAGTAATCGCTTATTATTTAAGGCTAATATTTTCTTTGCTCTTGAACTCTTACGTAATCTATTTGAATTCATTTTCAGTTATAAATCACGTTCATTCGTCGCCTCACATCGCGATAGAGTCGAAAGCTCACAATAAATTAAGGAGGTGACGTATCTGTGTACGTGGCTCGCATCTTTAGTGTCTACAGACAATTTAACGACTTTTCTAAGAAGATAAATTAGGTGACAATTTGATCGTATTTTCATCGCATCTCACTCATTAATGGGTATTAAAAAAACATTTGTTTTCATTTAAAAGATTCTTTATATTGCTTCCAAGTCCCTCTAATAACTTTATGCCATAGTCGTTACATAAAAGTAAAGTTTATTTTTGGTAAGTAGTATATTGATTAACTTAAAAGCTTAGTACTTGGTACTCGTAAAACGACTCGCACTTTAAACCATTATACAAATTAAACAGTTACACAAGTTCCTTGTCCCTGATCAAATAATAATTATATTACTATCTGGAACATGTACCCAGATACTCCTGGACCAATTGACGGGCCCTACGGAGTATAAAATTTTAATGTACTAATTGGTACCAGACTAATTATCGCCAATAATTGGGCCGCGCCTCGCCGGGTTTATTTTATATCAAATGTGACACTCCGATCAAATATTAAGATAACAATTTAAATTAGGTTCGTAATTGACGTATCCGTTATCTATTTGGCCGATAGCGGATGTTTAAAATAAGGAAATAGCTCGATTTGTAAATCGTATCGAAGGAGAATAATGATTGCGAGTAATGAGACATGCCTAGATAAGAGATCACTTTTTCACGCACATCGCAACCACATCAACTGATGTTCCTAGATTTTAAACGAATAAATAATAAAATAATAATAATGACTAGTTAAATCACCATCTCGTTTTTAGTATAATAATAGTAATACTTATGTTTCATGCTTACAATCAACACTAGTTTCAAATGTTTGTTGAAACGTGCCTAAATAAATATTATAAAGCAACAGTTTACATTTCTTTAAAAATGGTCGGATAAACATTATCAATAATGCCTTGACGTCCTAAATCTATCATACGCAAAGGGTGCTGGAAGATATCTGCGTATATTTCACTCGCAGCAGGTTTGGCAATATGCTTCGAAGACAAAATCTTTAATTTCCCTACGAGTACTTCAACGCGTATACCTGCGAGCTACGATGATACACCTAACATCAAACCGCCGACTCCACTCTCTTTCAATGGTCTCCACCAACCCACACCTTTTTTTTTTTGAGGGGTTGAAAATCCATCCTCATGGATGTCCCCCGCCCGGGGAGGCGGAGGGGTCTGTCAGACTCTTACTGACTAAAAACCTCCCCGTGCAACCTGCGCCGGGGGTCACAAGAACGGAAGATACTTTCGCGACCCCCGACTGGTGCCGGCCTCGCGGGCCTCACCAAGTCAGCGAGGGGAGTGAGGTGTTAGACTCCCCTCGCGGCGTCTAAGAGGGGCACGCGTGAACACAACGCACCGCCACCTCGGGTCCATGTACGTGGGGGGCGGCGGGCATCCCCGCGTCCGTCGCACTTGGACCCATTCAGGGGGGCTGGAAGAGGGCGTTGTCCGCCCTCCGCCTGCGCCCGGTGCGTCTGCTGCGGGCCGGGTGAGTGGAAGTGATCTCCCTCTCCCTTTCCGCAGCCTCCTTCTGCGAGATGACCGTTTCGCATGCGGACACCACCGCGTCCCAGGACTCGACGCTGCCGACCATTCTCTCGACCACGGCCGGCAGCGACAAGTCACTGCCTACTACCAACCCAAACCTGACCAAAGTAGGTCCTTTTAAAAATTTGTGACTCTCTGAAGACATTTTCCTCTAACAGTCACCGTAAGTTTGGATGAATAGTTTCAATAAGCTCAAACACTGCAGTTAACTTCTTCGCAGAAAATAACTACAACAAGATAAAACCACTTCCATTACATTACACAAGTCTTTGACTCCTTTATATATAAAAGTTCGAAACAGACATTTTTATACAAACATACTTCTTTGTACTCCGAGATTTCAATTTCTTCGTGAAATTCAACTAGAATATTTAACATTGGTGCAATAAAAAAATCCATGCAATTTCACCTAAGTAAGTTCTGAAATGAAAGGGCATTTCATGAAATGTTTTTATTTACGGTTTATGACTTCTTTGATGTTTACGTAGCGGAAGAAGCTATTTATCCTGGCTGAATACAATTCACAAAGCATTGCAGTATTCAAAAAATCTTTGTTAAAAACAATTATGTAATGGAGGAACGAAAGAGAGCGTGAAGGAGAGGTGGAGGAGCAGATAAAGACCTCCTCAGAGGCGGAAATCGAGAGAAAAAGATTCGGAAATATTAAGAATAATAAGATAAAAACAATTAAACAAAAGCAAAAAAAAACATGTCTGCTTTTCTATCGCACTAAACACTCTCTTAGATACGTTTTGCAAGTATATTCTTGTAGTAAGCACAGATCTGTTGAAGACCAAGATATGCTTGCCAAGATCGGACGATGGATGGGTGGCAGCCCATCCTATTAAGACACCCCTCTGTGCCTCAAAAAGTAAGTAAAAGCATTACCTGAAATTTGTAGATTTACGTTAGTAATTACAAGAAGTCAGAAACTCGAAAGTCTTGTAAAGAAGTCTAAAGTTACCCATGTGACTAGTTGACAAACTTATAGGCTAGATATTTAGCTACTCCATCATAAATATTTTGGTGTTGTGAAGTCTGGTAAAGAAGTTGACCCTAAGTATCCTCTCCAATACAACAGCGTGCCAATCCAACAGTGCCAATCCAATCCGTCCAATACAACAGTGATAACTTGCGGAGACAGATAAAGAGAGTAGGTATTGCATGGCTGAGTTGGATTTTACAACCCTTCTTAATACTTGGCTAGTATAAGGTTACCATTGATCCTATTGCCATCAATCAGGCACAAATTCAGACTCCAGGCTGATACTGAGAACAACACTTTGCCTGATCCGTGGATCGAACCCGGGACCTCACGCTCAGCAGTGTTTTCGACCACTAGACCAACGAGACAGAAAAGTCAAAAATTTATAATATTGTATGTAATATGTTTTACTAAATAAATGTATTAACAATATCTCGGTGTCACGTGTTTACTTTACACGATACGAGAATCATCGAAAGGAAAGAACCGATTGGGATCCATGTTTTAATTGTTTATCCTAATCTCTCCAAAATGAATAGCAACCTAACAATATTGCAGTCTCACTAACATAGCAGCATATTAAAATTGAATATGCATCGTTCGTTCTCCTGCTACTTTAATATTCATCGCTCGCTCACTACACAACTCAATAAAACGTGTTTACGAGCGGCAGGCGATGTATAGCGAAGCGGGCGCCCATGAATTGCTAACGTGCGATCAACTCGCGCATTATGTTGGATTTTATTCGACTCAGATATGCGAAGTATCAAGTTTAGAGTAACTGCAGTTAGTATCAAAATGTGAAATTATAGGAGTTTTATACATATATAACTAAAGAGAGTAAATGGTGGTGTCTAGAGAGTCGCTGCCATCATTTACATTTATTTAACACCAACTCGTTGTATTTACTCGGTAAACGGTTTACAATTTTAAACTGTTTAAATATGAGTATATTCTGAAACACATATAGTAATCTCATCTCATATTTAAAGTGCGATATTACATAACATAACATCACGCCTGTAATCCCCGAAGGGTTAGGTAGAGGTGCACCTGTAGTCCACCCACATTTCGTCAGTTATGTATAAGCCTGATAATAGGGGGTGAGCTTATTGCCATCAAGTGGGCACACATCCAGACTCCAGATAAAAACACAATAACATTTTGTCCGACCCGGGGATTGAACCCGAGACCTCATGCTCAGGACTAGCGCTTGCGACCGCTTGACCATTAAATTGTGGCAGTCCGATAAGTACTGACTAGTCCGGACTGCCACAATTTAATGGTCAAGTACAAAAGTACAAAATATTTACTTACTGAAGAACAAAATATTATCCCTAATATTTCAAGAGGTATGCTTTTTGTCAGTAACTTTACAGCCTGTTTCTTATACCTTCAAAACTTCATAACGTCCAATCATATACACACTTGGAGACATTTACAACATGTCGCACACAAACGTGCAGAAAAGTGGAGAATAAAATGTTGTGTGTGATGCAAGTTGAGGTCGTGAGCGGTCTGCCGCGCCATTACACGGAATTGTGGCAAATTGCTGGAAGCGCTGCACGCCACTGTACACGTACATGTACAGGGAACAAAAGACTTTGGCATGCAGTGTATGTAGGTTCGTCTTGTCTCTAGAAGGTAGGTAATGATGCAAATGGAAAAGGTGGATGGTAATGGTGGTGATGATGGTAAATGCCTAAAGCACGAAGTCCGCCTATGTACACTTGTATCCTTAAAGTAATAAATAAGTAAAAAATAATACTGATGATTTCCAGTGCGTAACGGTTTCAAGAACTTTAATTGTTTCATTTTTAATTTAGGGATAAAAGACTCAGTTATTAGTTGTAAATAAATAAATAAATACCTATTCGATAACTTTCACACAACGCCATTTAGTCTTAAGCTAAGCAGAGCTTGTCTTATGAGTATTAAACCACCGACATAGATACATACTTATATATTTCTAAATACATACATATTATCAAGAGATTACACCTCGATGCAGAACAAATGATCGTGCTATATATAATCACACAAACATTTGTCCTGGATGGGAATCGAACGCACGACCTCTGGCATGGCAGTCAGGGCCACTAACGATTAGACCAATAGGCAAGTCAAGAAAGAAAATGCCCGATTCCTCCACGAATAGTTCCTTCATTTGTCTTATATAAATAAATTATGGTAATTACAGTTACTACAGTTACATCTTATTATTCTAAAACTGTATAGCCAATTAGTATGAGTTATCATTGTAATAGTTACGAAACGAAGTACTACTATGTATAAAATGTATATGTCCAGAGTCCGATCAACGGCCCCCGGTCACCACGGTAACCTATTTTCCTGCAGCTGACTTACTTCGAGGGAGATAGCTGATCAATATGGAAATTGATGTGGAACAAGCAAATACGAGGCTTGATAAAATGTTTATAACAAAAAGTAGAACACTTTGCGTTGAGAAGAACTGCATCAGGAGATATTTATTCAGCCTTATTGGTGAGTATGAGAATGGTATGTAATAATAGATAGACTAAGTACTCAGAAGTAGTCTGTCCCTACCAAACCAGAGTTTGAATTGGCAATTTCTGAAACATGCCCATCGAGGCATGTTTCAGAAATTGTAAAAACCTCTTACAAATGTACTTATCATAATAAGCAATTTCTCTAAGAGATCAAGCCTTGAATCGTGAAAATTAACAAACAAAATCTGTTTCCTACGTTAAGTCGCGTCAAAACATAAACGTAGGTACTGAGAACTTGTTTATTTTCTAAAACCTTTTAAAAAGTCTGTTTGTCCATACACACAACCATCACATTCAACACCTGGGTGTTGGTAGTCTCATGTTGAACTTCGGCCAACTTATGCACGTGAACAGCAACACAATGACGAATTTACACTAACCTACGGTTGTTTCAACATTTCAGGTTAATTCATCGTGATTAGATATATAGATCTATCTACCAGCAAGATTATTTCCACAAAAGCAATCCATTGTGGCTTACCAAATCTACACACAAACATAACAATTTTTAATTAGTACAAATACTTAGAGGGCTTATTCTAGACGGTCTTCTCATTATATTTGTAAAGTATCGATTTATAACATTCTTAATCAGCAAAGTTATTAGCGTTTGTTTATATCCCAAAAATTCACCCAATTTATGGAAATATTGTACAGGCGTTTCATGACATAGTAGTATTCATTAATCGTCATCTCTCGCTCACGTTCGCGTGATCTCGCTCAAGCATGCCCCGCCTCCAACAGCTGTTTTTGTTATTTAAGTTTAACTAAATATTGGCATATTTAAAAATTGAACTTCGTTTTTTTGTTACTTTTGATTACGCAAATATGATCAGTAACAGGTACGGATACAGCCCAATTTTTTTTGTACTAATAAAAAAATAGGCATGTATAAAAAAAAACTCATAAAGTTGTGTCCACCAGGACCCAAGTTTCGGATGAAAATTTTGTTCGTGATGTCCCGTCTACAGTAAACTAAGTATTGAATGTCTTTGATTTTAAAGAGGAAAGATTTGATGGTTTGTTTGTTTGCATTGCATAGGTTCCGAAACTACGTGACCTATTTGAAATATTCTTATACCGTTAGGAAGCTACACTATCCCTGGGTGACATAGGCTGTTTTTTTATCTATGTATTACCACGGGAACTGGAACTACGTGGTTGAAATTGTGTGACGTCTGATAGTGTATTATAAACTTGTCACCTCCGCATTGTTATCATTATTATTTATGATGTATTCATGAATAATGATCCTTCAGAATAATACACAAAGTATCAGCTTAATTTCTTACGGCGATTCCTCGTAAATAAAGAACGAGCAATATAACAATATAACATTTTAGAGTCCCTTAAAAGTACATTAAAGTGTTCCCAGACTGTTCGCAGCTCGTAAATCAATTAAGCTGGACGATTAGCTCGTTGTATAAGCTGCTTCTGCAGGAGAGAAGGGTAATCTGCTATTTAACTGCGACTAACTTGTATTGTTACAGAATGGAGTTTGCATCAGTTTGAGTACAGCGTGGTTGTCATATGCTTGCATTATTAATAAATATGTGTAAAGCACTACGTATATAAATTGTCCGGTTAACTTTGTATATCACTTCTTAAGGTTAAGTTGTAGTTACTAATAAATTATCTAGAAACTTTAACTTGCCAGTTTGATATTCTTAGAGAACATTGTTTCTCTAAATGTTAGTTAAATGGGGTTTATAATAATTAGTACATATATGAATAGAAACGAAGCAAAAGAAGTATGTAAGAATCGTAGCATATGGTGCTCTGTAGTTTCTGCCTACCCCCATGGGAAAAAGGCGTGAGTTTATGTAAGTATGTATGTATGTTTAATTAGTATAACAGTAATTTTTCACCACGCAAAAAAGTAAAGATCACATTTAAAAAGTTACAAAATAATACTTTTCTGTCGTTAAGCCATGAAGTTTTATGTCGCGTCGGGGTACCGCTTAAGTAATTAATCTCCCTTGTTAAGTGTGTAGTTGTGTACTTATTAGCGGTACCCCGACATGACACAAAAAATCATAGCTTAACGATAGGAAAGTATTAATTTAAACTTCTTAAATGCGAGCTTTACTTTTTTAGGTTTTTTTTTTTTTTATACCACGACGGTGGCAAACAAGCTTACGGCCCGCCTGATGGTAAGCGGTTACCGTAGCCTATGGACACTTGCAACACCAGAGGCGCCACTCGCGCGTTGCCGACCCTTTAAAAACCTATTTACTCCCCTTTTGAAGAACTCCATACTGTAGCCCTCTGAGAAAACCTCGGCAGGGAGCTCATTCCTTTCTCATTCAGGTGGCGGGTTTTTTTTTATTTTAAATTTTAAATTTTATTTTAAAATTTTTAAACTTGAAATTTGCCATCAGTGTATTGTATGAAAAATCAAATCAAATTAAACGATCCAAACAAGATATACCTGCTACAACACAAAAGAGCTGATAATCTTGACACGGCTGAACCGATTTTGATGAATCATATCTAAGAACCACCGGAAGAAAGCTTGCTTTTACATAAAAACCGCATCTAAATCGGTTCATCCGTTTAAGCGCTACGGTGCCACAGACAGACAGACAGACAGACTTTTTATTTTTCATGTAATACTATAGGTAAAATATTGTTGTTATTATAATTACTTGTGGCCTTAATTAACAGAACACGGGAAATTCTAACCAAAGATTAGAACGTTTGTAACTTAAATATAACCACACAGATTTAGTTCCAAAAGAAACTAGTCTTAGATTACCAGGTTTCTGGTATGCAATTAAGCAGCTACCAGTAACCTGCACAAAACCAACCTTCAAGTTGCAGACGAGAAGTTAATTACCGCTCTTTCATTCACTATTAATGTAATTTTCAATAGCCTCGCCTGCTGAGAAGTAGGTTTCACGCTAAGGGCGGCTGTACGCTCACGACTTATGTGTCCGGGCAATAGGTATGGTAAAAATTGCCCAGACGGTATATAATATAAAAATAAATTTAAAAGAGTACGTAGGTATGGAGTTTCTTGTTCATTCTTCTCCATACGAAACTACCTTTTGGAAGGGGCAACTAGAATCATTAGGTATATTTTATTTAACTTGTAAGTTTAACGTCCATACGCCAGCACGTCAAGCTACCCCAATGTGTAAAATTTTCCCAATTGAATATGAACCTTATTCTGTTAGACATAAAGTTGAAAAACGATCAAAGAAATTTGACACATTAACTTGATGTGCTGGCGTCTGTACAAAAATGCCTTTTATATGTCCTGGTTGAAATAAATGATTTGACTTTGACTTTGACACACTGTAGTGCCTAAAACTTAACGCAACCGGCATTGTTTTACAACAATGATGAAGCTGACAGTTTTTGCACGTAACTGAGAATCTATATGCTGATTGCATTCAGTTCCATTTCAACTTGGCCTTATGTGTTGACAAAATCAAAATCTAGATCATATTTAAATAGCACACATGTTGGTCCTTAAAGTGATTTGTAGTAAACCTTATAAGGATCATACCACACTTTGAAGTCCTTATAATTAGACAACTGCTTGTGCTCCAAAATGCCACTTTACCCACAGTCCATACGATTGCAAAGAGGATAAGCACATAGTGACACAGAACTGCTCCTGTTCATCAGTTTTTTTAATACTTGGAGCATGAGTTTACTATCTTTGGAATTAATATGCTAAGATGGCAAATAGAAAAATATTAGGTATAATATGATAGCCTAAAACACCTGCAGAACTTTTTCTCTTGATCTAACACATGACTTTTATTTTAACACTAGCTTCTGCCCGCGACTTCGTACGCGGATCCTGTTGCTTATGCCAGCGACAACGGGGTCGTCAAAATTGAAGATCTGAAACGTCTGATGTCGAATTCTATAAGCCCGGGGACGGGAAAACAATGAGATGCGCGAGACGATTCAAGACGTTCCAGATTTTTTATTTTTGTTGGTCAACAGGAAATGCCATCAGACTTAACAACTTTTGTTAAGACGCCATTTCTATTATGTATATGTTATATTGTCGCTGGGCTTTGGAGTTCCACTGCAGGTGCTCCAGATCTTCAAATTTAGTTTCACAGCAGAAAACACTTTTCACGTGGAATAGTTTTTGCAATGACACCATTTTTATATCTCTTTTACTTTAGGTGTTGTATTTTCCAAAATAAATTATACCCTATATGTTGCGTGACGTTCACGATCAGCGGTCAGTCGCGCAACTCTTTCCCCCACTAATCTATAGAGTCGATGCGTATATACGCTGAAAACTCAAGCGTCATGCTTTTTCCGTGAACGTCTCCAACTCGCGAGACAGTGCATGATGTTCACGATCAGCGGTCAGTCGCGCACATATTCTTCACTGGTGTCTAGAAACCTTGATGTAGATGCGTAAATACGCTGAGAATGCAGGCGTGCTTCGCGATCCCAAGAAGTTTCCACGGAGCGAGTTGCAGTCTCATGTTCTCGAACAGCATCAAGTCTCTCCTAACGCTCTTCGGTAGATTGTTGGGATCTTATGATCTTTAATCATCAATCACCTTTGGAACATTGGGAAAGATTTGACTTCTTTCGAGGCATGGTTATAGTTTTATTTTGATGATACCTGATCAATTAAAATCTAAGTGGCTGCTCCCCTGCGTTACCGGGTAGGCTACCTTGTAACGAAGATAAATGGAAAAGGAAATTAAACACTCAAATAACATAAGCCCGAAGGTATATTTATACGATAAAAAAAATGGGAGTTTTGGCCAGTAGAGTCTAATTTTCAATGATATACCATCGTCATCGAAAATCATTCCTGAACTGTTCCCGCCTTCATCGCGTGGAGGTACTTAAGTTATTTTATAATTATGCAATGAAATTAGTGATAGCTTTAATTTCTATATCAAATGTTTCTGATCTTCGATTTTTATAAGTCAACAGGAAATGCCTATCTGACTGAACAACTTTTGCTAAGACGTCATTCCTATGTGAGTTATGGTGTAGCTGGGCTCTTGGAGTTCAATAACAGGTGTGCCAGATCTTCGATTTTTATACGTCAACAGCGAGTGCTCATAAGGCTGAACAACTCTTACTAAAACGTCATTCCTATATATGTTATAGTGTAGCTGGGCTCTTGAAGTTCCACATCAGGTAATCCGGATCTTCAAATTTATTCTCTCAGCAGAAAATGCACACCACGTGGAACAATTTTTGCTATGGTACCATTTTTGTATCTCCTATAGTTTAGCTGGTCTGTTGAGGTTCTGCATCAGGTGTTCCGGATCTTTAAATTTATTCTCTTAGCAGAAAATGCTCATCACGTGGAACAATTTTTGCTATGGTACCATTTTTGTATCTCCTATAGTTTAGCTGTTCTGTTGCGGTTCTGCATCAGGTGTTCCAGTTTCCAAGATCAATAATTATAGTCTATATGTTGCCCAGACTTTATATCTATACAACAAAATAAAAATCATTCAAATCCGTCCAGTAGTTCTGAAGATTAGCGTGTACAAACAAACAGACAAACAGACAGACTTTTTTTTTTGGATTCGTGCTCTATTACTGTTTCTAAACCCCCCTTAATTATTTTTTTTAAATATATTCAATGTACAGACACAGTTTTTTTACTGTCTTATAATTATATGTTTGTAAATGTAATAGATTTACTCAATACTCCATTTCAAATATGTGGAAGTTTATAATAATTAGCAACTGTCATCAGTTTTATAATTTGTTACTATGTATTTAAGTGTGTACGTCTAAAAGCGTCTATAAGATTGTTAAACTAAAAAAACTAAATAAAAATAATTGATAATAATTTAGAAATTATCAATATAATGTTTTTATTCCTTTAATGTTTGTAAAAACACATCTTTCATCATATCACCGCTGCTCTTGAAGCAAATAAACACGTGAACGATAAGTTCGCTAGTGTTTGTTCGTTTATTTATTTATTTATTTATTTATAATAAGCACACCAACAGCACAATCACTTACAATTCAAATTAGATAACAACAAAAATTGACATTTTAGCAATCATGCAAATAACAGGTATGCATGACATTCTTAAATGAACATTAGAGACAACAATAAAAGGTGTGCCTAGTAGGGCTTAATCTAGATCACTACAAAAACAAACCAAACCAATTTGAACTACTTAGACATAAACTCATCACATGGTTTAAGTACGGAACGTCTGTATGAAGCGAAACTCATGGAGAAAATATCAATGGGGTAATCAATCCGTTTAGATCGTTCATTATATTGCCTTGCCATACGTGTTAGGGGGCTATTAAATGTGGTGTTCAATGTGGATGTAGGCAATTCAAAGATACGATGATGACGCTTACTACGTTGGCTGGACCGAAAGTTAAAATAGTTTACCAAATGTGCATCTATGGAACCATTTATAATTTTATGAAGAATTAGTAAGTCGGAATGGTTACGTCTTTCATTTAAGCTAATCATTTTAAAGTGCCTTAACCTGTCATTGTAATCAGGTATAGCTCTTCGAATCCCATTCTTCACACATAAATACCTGACGAAACGGGCCTGAACAGATTCCACATTATTAATATAACTTGTATAATAGGGGGACCAAATAGTGGAACAATATTCCAAGGAGCTCCTTACTAGTGCGTTGTAGAGTAAAATAATACTAATATTATTACGAAAAGGTTTTGACATACGTATAATAAAGCCAAGCATTCTCTTAGCCTTACTAACTATATTTTCGATATGATTGCGGAATGATAAGGATGTATCGAAGAGTACCCCTAGGTCACGTATGACCGACACTCTGGTCAATACCGATCCGTCAATACGATAATCAAATTTAATGTAATTCACTTTATTAGTGAACGTAATAGTCTGGCATTTTTTAACATTGAGCGCCATTCTGTTATTCAAACACCATTGTTGAAGGACATCAAGATCTCTCTGAAGCCTCGCACAATCACTCAGGTCCGATATCCTACAGTATATTTTTAAATCATCGGCGTATGCTAAACAATTACAATTTATTAAATCTAAAAGGTCATTTAAAAATACCAAAAAGAGCAAAGGGCCCAACTTAGAGCCCTGTGGAACACCAGACCCGGGAGAAAAAGGTACAGATTCATAACCTGCCAAGGCAACAATTTGAGAACGATTAATTAAATAACTCTCAAACCACCGCAGCAGAGAGCCATGTATACCAGCACAATTCAATTTCATAGAAAGAATTGAGTGATCAACGCGATCGAAGGCTTTTGCAAAGTCTGTGTAAACAGCGTCAACCTGACCCCTAGCTTCAAAGGTATTACTAATGAAAGTAGTGTAAATGAGTAAGTTAGACATAGTAGAACGGTTAGACACAAAACCATGTTGCTTCGAACTAATTATATGACGGAGGTGGGAATAAACTACATTGTATATGAGACCCTCAAAAATCTTTGCAAATTGTGATATAATAGAGATTGGTCTATAGTTAGTTACATCATTCATGCTACCAGATTTATGTATGGGGATAATGTGTGAGATTTTCCATAAATCAGGAAATGTACCTTCCCTAAGGGATTTATTGTATATAATCTGCAGTGGCGTAACAAGAGCATCAATGCAGAGACGAATAAAAATAGGAGGAAGTCCATCCGGACCAGCTCCTTTATTAAGATCTAACTTTTTGATGCTATCTCTAACGTCACTCTCAGTAATTTCAATAGAGGTGATGTTATAATTCGACGAGGAGTAACTTGGACACAAGTTAGAAGGGTGTTGATTAACACTGTACACAGATGAAAAATAGTCAGCAAATAGATCAGCCACACCACTACCACCCTCACCGACACGATCACCCCACGCAACTTGATCCGGGACACCTTTATAGGATTTTTTAGACTTAGTATAACGCCAAAAAGCTTTTACATTTGTTTTTAGTTCACTTTCAATTCTTTCTATGTAACCCCTAAAACAGATATCAATAGCTCTTGCAGCTCGTATACGTAGAGTAACAAAGGTATCGTAGTCCCGAGGGTTTTTGTACCGTTTGAAACGAGTTCTGTATTTATGCTTTTCCTTAAGAAGTTTAATCAACGAAGCTGAGAACCAGACTGGATAGCAATTGTTCTTAGGTTTACCCTTCGGAGTGTATTTATCGATACTTTCCCATAGTAAATTATAAAACTTCAAAACATAATCATTACAACTCAAATTACAATAATCCTCCCAATTAACCTTACGCAAATCACGAACACATGCCTCATAGTCAGTTTTAAAAAATATATATTTAGACTGCAAATTATTATAATTTAAATTAGAAATTGACGTTTTAGTAAGGGTTATTTCTAGTGGCGGATGATGTAAATCTGGTTTACTGAGGGGGGGTGCAGAAGAGACAGAAAGACTGGAGTTCTCATCCACCAAGATGAGGTCCAAGATATTATAATTTCCATTGCAGACGTTATTCATTTGAAGAAAGCCGGTGATATTTAGGAAGTCCCTCAGAGCTAAAGACTTAGGGTCACTAATCCCTAGAAAGGGATCATTAGACTGAAGCCATTTCACATTAGGAAGATTAAAATCACCAAGAATCAAAGTGGTGCAATCCATGTAACGCAAGCAAATTTCCTCAGCCCTGGCTACGAATTGACTAAAAATATGGCAAGGTATATAAGACGGTAAATAAACAACACAAATATTCATACAGACGCCACCAGCATTTACACATAACCACATATCCTCAACGGAGGTTTGCCATTCTGTTTTATTAACAAATGTATATTTATTACTAATAGCTACCAATATCCCACCACCATAACCTTTAGAGTACAAATCCTTAAACTGCGCACTACGATCACGGCGTACAACAGTATATCTCTGATCAAAATATTCAGAGGACAAGAACGAATCATCTAACCAAGTTTCCGTAAGACATATAATGTCATAGTCAGAACTTAAAATTGACATTAGAATTTCATGTGACTTCGTTTTCATACCCCTCACATTCTGGTAAAAAATCGAAATTCCATCCATTAGATAATAAAAAAAAGTAAACATGACTGATAGAAACGAGATTAACAATTTCAAATAATTTAAACAATTTTTTCTAAACTCTGTTCATTCTTAATCAGAATAGTACCCGAATTTTCACTTTTACATACAAAAATTTTCCCATAGCGAACCCAGACAAACTTATAAGATTTTTCTTTGGCCTTAAGACGCGCAGCAGCGTGTAAAGATTTATATGTCGGAGAAAGATGCTCAGATACATAAACTGGCTCCTTGTTTCCGCCATAACCCAAAAGACTTGTGTTTAATTTATCATCAGTGTGAGATTTATTGTATCTAGTTATTGCAGAATACAATTCGTCGCGACATCTAGGGCTACGTAGCTTCACTATTACAGAGCGCGGGCGAGTCTTGTTGTTGTTTATACTAGCCACTCTAACGCACTTCATAATGTCGCAATCCTTTAGCGTATAAGACACAACATTAGCCAGTTGTGTAACGACAGACGGTAACACTTCATTCTTATTTTCGGGTAGGCCGTGAATTTCCAGATTCGCCTCACGCATATTCTGATCAAGAGTGTTTATTTGCGTTGTCAGCTGAGCCATAGACTTTTGCATATCGGAGTTCTGAGAACGAAGTTCAACATTCTCGCGTCGCACACACTCGAATTCAGTTTTTAAGTCGTTAACTTGAGAGATATCAAACGATCCAGATAACTTCAACTCATCAATCTGTTTCTTTAAATCATCCATTTCGAATCTAAGCTCGCTAATCATATTCTTTACCTCAATGCGCAATGTATTTCGAATTTCCTCCCGTATAACAAGTCGTATATCACTGACCTTATCATCCTCGCCTTCAGAGCTATCTTCAATAGTCTCAGACGTCGACTTATCAGGTTCATGCTGGGATAAACAGCTCGGACAATTCCACTTGGATCGAGCAGTTTTACTGAGCCTTTTAAACGCAGTGACACTCAGGTTAACGCATAGGTGATGGTAGACTTTATCGCAATTATTATCAGAACATGTTATTTTTTCATTTTGTTTAACTGGTAATCTACAAGTATCACAGTTAGACATTTTACGAGAACACTAATAATCTCCCAAACAGTACAATAAATCCAAAAAGTCGATATGTGAATCGTCGGAATCGAACTCACGACGCCTTGAACGTAAGGCGCCTCGTTAGCGCTCAGAGCCCACAACACTTTAATATGTAACTCGAAATTATGGATCTGGTGAGATGACAACACGTAGTCACCAAAATAAAATTATAGACGGTAGATTGAAAAATAATGTTCTTGCGACAACCTTCAATAAAATATATTTTGTTTGATCACCACCTCAGTACACTTTGTTTTTCACTAATAACACATTTAAAACCACTTTAATAGTTCGTAGAATTATGTGATTGCACCCCACGGGGTTCCGTTTTTGTGTGCATTGACAGTAAGTAGACGTAAAGTAACTTATAACAAAACGATTCAGTTTACGCCACGAAACTAGAAACTTTTTTTGGATCGCTTTTTTTGACACTATGCGAACCAATTTAGGTTCAAATGTCACCTCATGGTACGAAAAATGAACGATTTGCTTATGTTCGTTCACCTTCGTTCGCTTGCCTGTAACAGGATCGCCGAGATGTTCAGGAACCATTAGTTTTTGTCAAAAACTTGTCTGGTTGGATAGGCGTGTTTTATTCGAAGGGTAGTAACAGTGACTAGTAGATAATTATTCAAGCGTCTAATGTGAATGGCGCCGTCTGGCCAAAGCTATTGGGATAAAAAATATGTTTTTTTTTTGTCCAGAATACTAAAAGATGCTTAACATTTTACTACTACTTTTATTACATCAGTAGGTACAATTTGCGTTATTTGTAAAATAACTACAATAGGTAATACCAGCATGTTACGATACCACTATAGACAATGGCCTCTTCTCATACAGTTCTAGAAGTCTTGAGTTGGACAACGCTTGCTCAGTCTTGGAGGGACTTTTAATTATTGAAAGTCCAGGTGTTAAATACTTGATAGTATTTAGGAGAGGTTGACCTGAACGTACACTAGCGAAATCGTAAATAAAACCACTGTACTGATCTGACTTGATAGCTCACATTTATTAAAAAAAAACTCTTTGCTTATATACTATTTGCGGTAACGTAACCATAGTGACTTCTAAATCGACGCCAACGCCATCTATCGAGCGCGCCGGAACTAATTACCAATAAATAAGGCGTGAACATACCGCCCACCAAGGACCTTCCTGACGGAATGTCCTTCTAAAGTGAACTAAAATAGCACATTGCTAAAACAAGTTGAACTAAACATTTGAACTAATTATTTGACAAAATAATTTTATCTAAACTGTAAATATTATCTACTTTCTGTTCTTATAACTTATAACGCTTCATTCGTAATGACTAACAACAATATTATTAAATTAACAACAATGTTACAATAACTTAAGCCTAAATATTCTAGGTTGTATAAAAGACACTGTAAACAATGTAAAAAGCATAAAATATGCGTACTAGTTGATCTCTTACATAAAATATAATCTAAAATTAAAAACGTAAAAACGTTTGTGTATAAATTGATTCTAACAAGATATATCTAAGTGTAAAAAAGTTGTAAAATCAAGGTAAAATTACGTATGTAAACTGTAAAAACAATAAAACTTAATCAACTACGGGTAAAATACATATTTTAGAAGTTGGTCTTTTAATCGTTGATGATTTGGTGCGTAACGTGACGACACGGGTGATGTTGTCATCCCCAGGATGTTTTTGTAGTATCCTACCCATCAACCAACGACTTGGCGGCAAGTCATCTTCTTTGACTAGCACAATGTCTCCAATTTTTGGCTCAGCAACTTGGGAAGACCATTTGTAACGTCTCGTCAAAGTCACGAGATATTCGTGAGACCAACGTCTCCAAAACGACTGAAGCATTCGTTGAATGAATTGCCAGCGCGATAAATAATTTATATTTGAATTTTCGTACTTGTGATCTGGTACATTAACTAAGGGCTCTCCAACAAGAAAATGTCCAGGTGTCAATGGTAACGGTTCACCAGGATCATCACTATTAATTGTGCACATAGGTCGCGAGTTTAAACACGCTTCAACCTGACTGAGGAGTGTCGAAAGTTCTTCAAAAGTGAGAGTCGCTTCACCGATCACTCGTTTCAAATGGAACTTTGTGGACTTCACTCCGGCCTCCCAAAGTCCGCCAAAGTTGGGACTGTGAGGAGGAATGAAGTGCCACTCTGTACCATTTGCTTCGAAGTGTTCGGCTAGTGACGATTGGATAGTTGTCAACTGCTGCAACTCCCTGGATGCACCTACAAACGTGGTGCCATTGTCACTCCACAATTTGGCACAATGACCTCGTCTCGAAACAAAACGTCGAAACGCAGCTAAAAAGGTTTGAGTGCTCATGTCACTCACTGCTTCTAAATGCAGTGCCCGAGTCACCATGCATACAAACAGGCATATATAGCCTTTGTATGCACGGTGGCCACGACCTTTGGTTGTCCTCACATTTATCGGACCAGCATAGTCAACCCCGCTATGCAAAAATGGTCGAGCTGGAGTGCACCGAACAGCTGGTAGTGAACCCATGAATTGGTTTTTAGTACTAGCTCTTTGTCTGGCACATGTCACACACTTGTTGACATGATGTTTGACCACATTTCTAACCCCAATGATCCAGTATGCTGTCCTCAAATAGCTAATCATGACCTGGGGTCCCCCATGAAGTGTCTTATGGTGTGCGTCAGCTACGATTAGCCGAGTTAGATGACTGGAGTGAGGCAAGACTATCGGATGCTTCATTTGTTCGCTTAGCTCTGATTTCTCCAGTCTACCTCTAACTCTCATAATGTCCTTATCATCGAGGTAGGGGCAGAGTCACTTTAATGGACTTGTTTTAGACTGTAAGTAACCTTTGTCCTTTAGTTCTTTATATTCTGTTGTAAATAGTTCTTCCTGAGTTCTCTTAACACAACATTCGAGTGCAGCATCTAATTCTATTTTTTGTAAATATCTCTTCCTGTATATTTTGTTCTCGTTTATAAATCTTCGGCAGTATGCAACAATCCTAACCAATCTTCGTAAATCAGAAAATTTATCAAAAAAGGAACAGTTGGGAATGATCGCTACATGTGCCTTTGCTGACTCTTCTAGATCCGTACTAAAATAATTATTTGACCTATTGTAAATTACGTTTTGTAATTTTAGAAATGATGGTCCAGAAAACCATAAATCGTGTTCTAGCAGTGAACTGGGAAATATCCCTCTAGAGGCGCAGCCTGCTGGATTATTTTTAGTGGGAACGTGAAACCATTGCGACGCTTTCATCGAGGTCAATATTTCAGACGTTCTATTAGCCACAAACGTTTTCCATTTACTTGGGTGGCTATTTATCCATGCCAACACCACAGTGGAATCCGTCCACGCTTTGACCTTGTCTTGGGAGATACTCAAGACTTCAGCTGTTTGAGACAGCAACTGAGACAGCAAGACTGCTCCGCAGAGCTCTAACCGAGGAATACTTATCTGCTTTACTGGCGCAACCCTGGTCTTAGCAACCAGCAGCGACACCTGAACATTACCATCTGCCTGTACAATCCGCAAGTAAATCGCAGCTGAGTAAGCTGTTTTGGAGGCGTCACTAAAACCGTGAAGTTCCAGATAGTCGTTCGACTTGGTGCCAAGCCAACGAGGAATCCGAACCTTGGTGAGTAGTAACAATTCCTCACGATATGATCTCCATTCATTAATTAAGTTGTTGTCGGTTAGCTCTTCATCCCAACCAACACCTGCAAGCCACAATTTCTGGATAAATACTTTCGCTACCACAACACTGGGGGCTAACCAGCCTAACGGATCAAAAAGTCGTGCTATCACAGAAATTATGCATCTTTTAGTCACAGGTGCGGTGCTTGGCGGCGGGAGAGTCACCGTGTACTGGAATGTGTCTGCGTTGCGGTTCCAGGTAAGTCCTAGAATTTTAATGGTACTATCTAATTTTATTTCTACTTCCTTTTCCTTGTGTTCTGTTTTGTTTGTTTTTTTGTACTCTATTGTTTGATTTACGTCCTGTATTATTTTGTGCTTATTTGTGTTGTCCTTGTTCTCGTTGTCCTTTTCCATGTTGTCCTTTTCCATGTTGTCCTTTTTCATTTTGTCCTTTGTCCTAATTTGATCTATTTGTTCTTTTAATGTTTTACCTTCCATCTCCTGTATCCTGTCTACTATTTCTTGGTGATTACTGTTCCATTTTTGAAGCGTGAATCCACCCTTTATTAATAATGCAGTCATTTGCCTGTAGATTTCCAGACCCGCTTCCACGCTATTACAACCGGTCATCAAGTCATCCATATAGAAGCAGTTTAAAACCATATCAGCTGCAAGATTTAAATTTTGACCTTCATCGTAGGCGACTTGATGTAGGGTTCTAACTGCTTGGTATGGTGCTGATGCCGTACCAAAAGTAACCGTTACGAGCTCGTAGTCATTGATTTCGGTTTCAGGACTGTCTCGCCATAATATGCGCTGAAACATTGCGTCGTCTTCCGAAATCCTGACCTGGCGGTACATCTTGACGATGTCCGCTACCAGTGCTATAGGGTGAAGTCTCCATCTTAACACTATGTGTCGTAAATCCGACTGCAATGTAGGTCCCACCATCAACGTGTCATTGAGTGAGACTCCATTGTTGTTCTTCTCGGAGGCGTTAAAGACCACACGTACTTTCGAGGTAAGTTTGTCCTCCCGGATTACAGCGTGGTGAGGTAAATACACCGCCACTTCCTTGTTCTTATCATTCTTCTCTATTAATCTCATGTGTCCTAGTTGTAAATATTCTTCTATTACTTGTTTGTACTTTTGCTTTAAATCTGTGTTTCTTTCTAGCCTTTTTTCTAATGACCTAAATCTTTTTTCAGCAATAGAACGAGAGTTTCCACCCTTACAAGAAGGATTTTCATCGCAGAAAGGAAGTCTCACTATGTACCGTCCACTGCTATCCCTTACTGTAGTTTTAGTGTAAAGCTCTTCACATTTCTTTTCTTCAGGTGTAAGTATTTTCTTTGAACTATTTTGCTCTTCTATCTCCCAAAATTTCCTAAGCATGTCATCTTCATCAACTTGTGCATGCAACACATTAACTTTAGGTGAACTCTTAGATGTGTCCTTACTAACTACTCCAGACAGAACCCACCCTAAGGTGGTGCTCTGAGCAAGAAGAGTGCCCGACGGACTCTTAACTATACCTGACTTAATGATGCAACTGTAAGCATCAGCGCCCAGTAATAAATCTATTTTATTGGGAGTGTCGAACTTTGGATCTGCAAGCTGCAGCGGGTTGACGCTTAGCCAATTTAAGTTAGTGTCAACTCTACACTCAGGTAAGTATGATGTAATTTTACTTAGTACGTAAGCGTTAATTTTTAGGTTAAAACTTGAATCCACTCGAGATTGGATATTAATGTTTACCATGTACGTTGCCATGGTTGAACTATTACCACCAATGCCTGAAATAGTTCCTCTAATTGGACTTTTTTTCAGGTTGAGTAGCTGAACTACGGCCTCTGTTACGAAACATGCCTGCGAACCCTGATCGAGCAAGGCTCGGACAGTCTGAAATTCACCAGAGCGTGACTCGGCTTTTATTAGCGCTGTGGCTAATAAAACCTGTCTGGGTTTGGGAATGTTACCTGTCGACAAGCACGAAACCATCGGACCAGTATTAGGTGTACTAACACTGTCGATAGCCGCAGATGATGTCGAAGGTTGCTCTCTTTTGTCCGACTCCTGACCTAAATGCAACAGTGAATGATGGCGCTTTTGACAAACCTTACAGGTAGTAGGTTTTCTACATTCAGAAACAATGTGATTGGCGCCTAAACAGTTGAAGCAAATTTTATTTTTTGCTACAAAATCACGTCTGGTTTCAACTGTCTGCTTTGTGAATTTCTTGCAGAAACAAAGTTTATGTTCTTCTGAGCAGAACTCACACTTTATTTTTGAACTCGTTGCCACCATTGCCTTTGGAGTATGAGCAAATGAACCTTTATTATTGTTGTTGCCCTGATGAACTGGTGCCCTTTTAGGCTCTAAACATTCTAAAGCACGAAACCGATTTTGCATAAAAGTTTTAAATTGATTAAAAGTTGGTAAGTCATTATTGGAGTCATCGTTGCAAGTACTAAGCTCCCATTGTTTACGCGTTTCATTATCTAATTTAAAGGCAGCAATGTGTATGATTATAGAATCCCATGTAGTCACGTTTATTCCCAAATTACTCAACGCATTAAGACAATCACACGTGGTATCAAGCAACTCTTTTAAAGCTGTCGCTGATTCCACCTGCATACGCTTTTGACCAAACAACCTCCTAAGAATACAATTATTTAAATATTTTTTATTGTTATAACGCTTCTCTAACTGAGTCCAGCACTGAATATAATTGGCATCACTTATAGGAGTTTGGCGTATTAATTGTTCTGCTTCGCCAGAAAGGTGACCTTTTAAATAATGGAGCCGTTGCACATTATCCAAACTATCATTATTATGGACTAATGATGTAAAAAGATCATGGAAAGTTGTCCACTCATCGTACTTTCCTGAGAATGTAGGAATGGATATTTTGGGCAACTTAACAAAAGAACTATTTGATTTATTTTGTTTTGTTGCTTTATTATCTGTTTGATTTACAAACTCCTTAGCTGGTCGAATTTTATTAAGAGCTGTTTTCATTAAACTTTTATATATAACATAAGTGTCCTCTGTCGCATCGTAGATATCAACGACTTTCTGTACTATATCTTCTGCCTTATAACGTTCGTATAATTTAGTGTTATTTTCTTTAAACAATGCCCAATCCCTTTCTAATAATTCTTGCCTTGTTTCAATATATTCTAGCGTTAATCTATCTTTACCACATTTCTTAAAATTTGTTAATCCCTTTGTGATAACATTCTGTTGATCTTTTAAGATGTTAATTAATCCTTCCATTTTTATAATTGATGTACTATGTACTTAATAATTAGATAGAAAGCTTTAATAAATTGAATTTAACTAAGACAATTTTTGGTAAACACAACAAGTGTATAAATTGGTAAATTAATTTAAGTATACAAATAAACAACAACTTTCTCAAAAGAGATAAAATCTGTAAGTGTAAATTGCAAACTTAACCTTATAACTTAATAACAGCTGACTAAATTTTTTTTAACTTTGAACTATTAAAATAAATAATACAAGTCTCAAAACTACTTAAAATTTTACAAGTGTTTTGGAAACACACAAGATCTGGTGGAAATCGGGTATAGGTTCCCCGTTCCCCCGTTTTCTATAAAATATTCTAAGTCCTAATTCTAACATGCACACAAAATAGAGGATGGTCTATATTTCTATGTTTTTAAAATTTTACAAGTCCAAAATTCCGAAGTAATTAAAAGTAAAAGTCTTTAAATCTTCTTCACAAGAATAGAGTTCAAATTCGTTTGACTCGACCTGTTTGTCTAATTTGTAGACAAGATAAATAAATTAAAATGTACTCACAAAACTGCACTTGACACAAACACTGTTTTTCAACCTGCAAGTGGCGCCATCTAGTGGCCGCGTTCTGAACTGCGTGTGACGTCTCCTGTGACGTCCCGTGTTGGCTGCGCCTGCGTCACCTTGCCGTCGACCAGTGAAGTGTTGATCTGAGAGTGGCGTCCTCTTGTAGCCACTCCTTGAACTAGTCCGCCAAAGCTGACACAGCTTACCGCCAATGCTGGGTGAAGCTGTCGCCGCTGGTGCGGAGGACCGTGTACTTTGCTGCAGCGACCCACTGCAAGTACGCGGGGTGGAATAGCGGGCCAACAGTGGCTCCACTTGTTCCAAGACAAAAACGGTCCAAATGATCCGGACTCGTAGGACCAATGTTAAATACTTGATAGTATTTAGGAGAGGTTGACCTGAACGTACACTAGCGAAATCGTAAATAAAACCACTGTACTGATCTGACTTGATAGCTCACATTTATTAAAAAAAAACTCTTTGCTTATATACTATTTGCGGTAACGTAACCATAGTGACTTCTAAATCGACGCCAACGCCATCTATCGAGCGCGCCGGAACTAATTACCAATAAATAAGGCGTGAACACCAGGTATTCTCAGTAGGTATCAGTATGTTTTTCTTTATTAATGATTGTGTTAAAGGCAAATTTGATAAGTGAAAGTTACTCTAAAGAGTGAAAATATTGCAAACGTCACTACAAATCTGACAAACTGGAGAGGTTGAGTGTAAACAAAATATTAGATTAAAAGCGAAATGATGATCATCGCGCCAAATACAAATAAGGTAAAGAAAATATTAAAATAATAAAAACATAAATACACCAACGCCACGTGTACCAACCATATACACTTATGTATACTAACAACTATATATCATACGTGTAGTGCCTACAATATCTTTATTATTTCAGAAAACCATTTTAAAGGATTATCAATGAGAATGCTGTGGCGGACGTATCGACTCTGGTTTCATTCGAATTTACTTTTCAATCCCTTGGGAAATCAGTTTTTTGTAGTACGGTGCTGTGTATTCGCAGATGTTGTCCATTTGACCAAAAAAGTATCCTACATGCATTCACTTAAATCGATTATTAAACAGATACCTAACAGTTTATCTTGTTTTCGATATTATTCAATATTCTTCTTTGAGAAATCTACGGCATAAGTAAACATTAAGCATAACGCAACAAATATAACATCACGCCTGTAATTCTGAAAAGATCAGGCAGAGGTGACCTGTAGTACACCCACATTTCACCAGTAATGTAACATGTAATAGGGAGTCAGCCTATTGCCATCACCCGGGTTTAGATCCAGGCTCCGGGCTGCTACTGAGAAATTCCAGATGGAAAAACTCAATAACCCTGCCCGTCTCGGGAATCGAACCCGGGACCTCATGCTCAGCTATAACGCTTGTGACCACTAGACCAACGAGCCAGTAAACATTAAGATAATCAGTACCGTGCTCTTGTGAGTGTAGATAAATAAGATAAGTCGCGTGTATGTAGTGCACCTAGCGAGCCGTCTTCCCGGATATTGTCAGCACAACCCGCCCGCAGTAATAATTAACCTCCGTGTTTGTCTTGCCGCTTGCTCGTCGACGGCTCGCCTACCGACCAGTTTACTTTGACACTAACCGGTTTATCCTCACACTAACCGGTGAACGATTAATCCCGCCAGGCTAGGAACCAAAGTTATCGGATCTAAAACGAACATTGGAAGCTGAATGTATTCGCAAATATGGAAGCGTTCAGGTTTTACGGGGCTGGCCGGAACAGATGTGTTTGTAGGTATGGTATGGTAGGTACAGATAGTTGGTAAATCGGGAAAAGTTGGACAGAGGATCGGATCAAAAATGAAAAGTCTTGGTTTGATACGATTGACTTTTGTGAGTACCTCTGGTACGTTTCGTAGCACATTTTCAAAAATAATTTTGAACAACTTCTGAAATCACCAAGTAGCGTATCTTTTACATATTGTTATTACACTGATATAAAAAGATTTATTGTGTACAGCTGTAGCAAAACATACTTACTACTTATAATTATGTTACTAATACCACAGCCAGCCATTTTAACATAGCCAGCGCAAAGGTGTGGAACCTTTGCGCTTTTTTCTGGGTAAAGGCATCCCTCAATCCCATCAATTGGTTACGATCCTTCACAAAATCGTTCCAATTCTAAACGCCTCCAGGCCGTATCGCCATTTTATTCGTGGTCTGTTGAGATTCCGTGTCACTGTTTCAGGGTACTAATTTACATTACACATGTAACACAATGAGCTATATTGCACTATACTTACAAACAAACCCACCAACCTACTGGATGACCTGTAGCCCTGCAATAATAATTAACAATAAACTGTTATGCCTTTCTGGGATTTCCACGAGAGTGAACGATAGTGTCACTCACATCCTATTCATTTAGATTTAATTTTAGTCCATTTAAAACATGACATGTAATTAATTTGGGCTTCCCGTCATAAACACCGCACCACTATTCACTAAAAGCCATTCAATAAACAAAATTAACAACTCATTTGCCAAATTCTAAGTCCTTCTTCCTGTTCGCAATTAATATTTCATCGGACCATCAGAATGTCGATGTCATTTAGTTAACAGGACAACATGTCTGAAATTAAATCAATAGTTAAATTCCATACTATTAACAATTTAGTTACTACTTACTGCTATTGGACATTTTGGTGCATTTAAATCTACTATTCAATTTTTTATAAGTGACATTGCTGTGTATATACTATTATTTCATATCATAGTTTGACGTACGAAGTAGCGGTCGAGTTCACCAAGACGGTCAACGCATATTTAACCCTCTAACCGCCTAAGTCGGATTAATCCGACAACTATTTTCGGGTCTGAGTCGTATTTATACGACAAAAAACCTGATTGTCCAATTTAATTTCTTGGTTCTACTTTACATACATACATACAACATATCGTCACGCCTGTAATCCCCGAAGGGCTAGGCTGAGGTGTACCTGGCAGTACACCTACATTTCGCCATTATGTTTAAGTCCCATGTAATAGGGGGCGAGCCTATTGCTCTCTCTTTTCTACTATACATACTTTCCAAAAATAGGATAATTCAGGCAACATGATAAATGTATTGACGATTTATAAATTGGGCGCTGGGAGTACGACAATGGGCTACTTGATAAAATTTTAATTTTTAGTCCGTCATCTAGATTACAAGTTTCAAATTGATGGAAAACTGCTCAGATAAAGCGTAATAGAGTTGAGGAGAGGGGGCTTGTAACGTCATTACCTAGTATAAACTGTACTGGCTAGTGACGTCATGCGACATTTTGACTCGATGTATCGCCGGTATTTTTTTATTACGTGAAAAAAGAAAAAGCATGTGTTAAATATTTTCTTGTAATCTGGATGAGGGACTAAAAATTAAAATTTTGTCAAATAACCCATTGATATAAAATCAGGGATTAAAAGGTTAAACTGAGAAAACTTATTTGAATGGCTCTTTTTGATACAGTTTTCTAGATAAGCTGCATACTTCATAATATTGTCACATATCGCAGTTACTAAGTAGTATATATGCAAAACAGTGCAGTAAGCGTAACGCGTGTTACTAACGGGCGAAGTTCACAAAAGAGGCTTAAGTGTTAACTACTTGCAGTTGCAGCTTAGCGAGGAATTTGCGAGCGAAACATATCTGAGGAGCGAAACATGGCGCATGTTTAGTTGGCAAAGATCTGACTATGTAGGATAGACTTTGGCGCAGAAATTGTATTCTTTTAGCTAACATGTAGCATAATACATCATTTAAATGATACCGTATACATTCAAGTTCTTCCAACTTATCAGACAGACGTGTTGCTGGGGAGTTTGTGCCGCCACTTTTTCTTCTCAGCAAAAACACTAGGTTAGTGGCGAAGGACGGGCTTTTTGAGGGACTGTCTTACGCAAATTTGACGTTCAAAAAGTGCTTATTTTCTGTATTTTTTTCTTATAGACAGCGGCTGCGGTCGATAACGTTATATTTATTACGGTAAATATTTCCGTTACCAGATGGGAAGCAATTAGTTGCACCATCTATAGTTTCGTTTTATGTACTAATTAATAAGAATCGGTCTTCTTCTATATTTGCTCCCACAAGTGAACGCAAATGATTTTATTTATTTTTTTATTTTCCAAGATATTCCCGTGATTTATTTATTGATTTTAGCTTGATTTTATTACAACTCGTCTCTTTGCCCCAATATTTCGCAGTGTCCACAACACATTGCCCGAATATTTCCAATTGTGTATAATTGTGTCACTCGTCAGATTGTTGCCGATATTCTAGGAAGGTTAAAATATGAACAAACTTATTCAAGAATTTTGTAAAATAATATCGACAAATTGAATGCATGAAAGTGGTCTGTCGATGTGTCTGTTAACCGGAGATACTTTTGTCAAATTTAACACCCTCTTCAAAGATGAAATAGGATAACTTTTAACAAACACAATCAGTAACTGTAAAATCCATTGAAAATGAGAAGACAGATTATATTAGATCCGCCATTTACCTTCCGTTAAAGTTAAACAGAAGCCACACTACTACCTTCTCAGCAACAATTTACTGTGATTTTATTATCAACTCCGTGGAAGACGTTGGTCTTATACGTAAAATAATGAGATAACAGACAATTTCTCACTTACCTCAAATACTGTTACGTGATAATACAGATAAAATCAGATTCCCATTTACCCCCAAATCATATGAACATAAGTATTATTCTCAATTCTCACCTTTCATTACCTTTTCCTCAGACATTATTTTCTCTTCTTTCATTAGTATTCGCGAAATCACAATACGTATATTTCTTTTGCCGGGTCATAAATATGACCTACCCATTACGGGCTGGAAAAGGCAGCTATGTTCAGCAGGTGGACTTTTTTCAGACCCGTTTCTATGTCAATTACGATAAGAGCTATCCTGTTAGATAGAGTCCTTATTGTAAGTAACTTCTATTAATAATCTATCGTTGTTCACAGCAATCTTAACCTTGTTAAAACACTTAAACCCCAAGTAGTAAGCAATTGAATTGAATTGGCTATATAATAAATGATTAATTGAATTGAGGTATCATGTACCTCGTACGTTTTCTTATGTTGGGGTCGGCTTCCAGTCGTAACATGTGTGGTCAATTTTATTAGTATTGACCCCGATACTAGGAAAATCCTAAGATATGATTTTGTGCAAGAGTAAGTATATATTGTCACATGATTGATAGATGTTCTTGAACAGAATGGATTACAACAGAAAATGCGGTGATCTTGGCAAATATTTTTTACATTTGTTTAGATCACTGCACTTAAAAAACTAAAACTAAAAACTTTAGGAACCCCCGAGACATAACGATCTTATATAAGATATTTGATTAGCCATATTTTGGCCGCGGCCATCTTTTATAAGAAGTTTATTATAGTGATGTACCTACTAGTCAAGCCCTTTCATTTGATACCCATATTGAAAAAAATGTGTAATCCTCTATTTTGTGGCGGAGCGGCCATCTTGGACCGACTTATATCAAACATTTTCCATTTGCAACGCTACAGACACACACATAAATAAACTCGTAATTTTGCGTCGGGGAATTAAAACTTTAAAAGTAACTCAAATGAGTACCTATGCTGCCTATCCCCGCACTCTTCCAAGTCCTGGACCTTCTGAGCTGTTCCCTCTATGTGACGGGTACTCATGGTATAATTCATCTCAGTGGGGGTAAATATTCGTATTTACCCTTATTTCACGTGACGGGTACTTAATCAAGTCAAGGGTGCGGAGTTGTTTCGTTACAGAAAATTGTTTTAGTAACACTATTTAGTGATACCTAGTGCTAGAGTACTTAATTTGTGGTTTTCTGAGTGGCTTATAACAGACTTAGTTGTGTAGTAATGATATTGTAGAAAATCCTAATATCTTTTATACATTGGTTTTAACTGAAGTTTCAGTTATTTACCTAGTTAAAAACCTACATCGATGACTCATATAACATTTGAAACGGAGTTTAGCTTTGAAAATATTCACATCACATCACATCTTAAAAAAACCACTACCTAAAAATCAAACCATGGATCTCCTGTTCAGCTGCAGTTGTGCTTGCGGTCACTAGACCTGCGAGGAAATCGAGATTCGGATCATTTATAAATAGTAATTCCACACAGTCAAATTTACGTAACATAACATCACGCCAGAAACCCCCGAAGGGTAAGGAAAAGGTGTACCTGTGGTACACCCACATTTTTTTCTAGTTAGTCCCTTGTAAGAGGGGGTGAGCCTATTGCCATCAATCGGGAGCCAGTCTTATCATATTATCTAGAATAAGCTTCCTCTTTCCTAAACTCACTTATTTTGCTGTGCCCGACAGGGTCCATGTCATGATCTAATTTTAAGTTTTACCACCTAAGAATACATGTGAAATGCAATAAAAGTATTGAGTACTGAGTATTGAGTATTAACTCTGGGTTGCTACTGAGAAATTCTGGACGGAAAAAATCAAAAACACTTTGCCCGACCCGGGGATCGAACTCTAGACTGTTAAATTTATTTAACAATAACCCTTCTGGAACATCACTCCCTTATCTAATTCTATTCTCCAGCTATTATAAATCATCTAATGCAAAACCTATGGTATCAAATAGCTGACGCGATAAATCCATTTACCACTCCATTCCCAGCTCCATCAGTGATCAAATCTTCCGCCAATTACTACCAATCCACAGTATTTCCAATAAACTTTATTGATATTTAATTTGAACATTCCTAATAAACACGACCATTAGACCATGACGGAATTGTCTAGTGTTCCGATTACTGAAATGTAATGAAATTTCACTAACACTGCCTCGTCGGCGACCGCAGACGTATAACGATATAACTGTAGTTTTCGTCACGGGATTATCACGCGTATTACTGGGAAATAAAGGGTGTTTATCGTGTGCGGAGAAGTTTTAATTAAATTATAGCATCTTGTGTACAAAGCGGAAATTGTAGTAACACTAACAGATCATCTGCTGCGAGTGACTTCAGCTGCGAGCTTCGTGAGAAAAGTGGTGCGTTCAGACCGCTTTGGATTTAGGTGTCATGGCACGAAATTGTAATTTTGTAAATTAGGTACCACAAAGAAGAACCAAATGTACCAACAATTACAAAGACGAATAAATTGACACTCTGTGGTTTAGATTCACTATTAGCTCTACTTATACTTGACCGAATGGGTTTGTTAAATAGTTATGTGAATATTAAGCTTTAGATAAATCTTCGTACAAATTAATCACTGTTCTTCTTCTTTGTAAACAAAGAATAAAGGTTCAACTAGTAAGATTTCCGGGTCTATCATACCTATAACGAGGATACTGATAAGCATATACCTAATCACTCCACGTTTAATTTGACGGGCCTGTTGGTCTAGTAGTTAGTGGCCCCGACTGCTATGCCGGAGGTCGTGGGTTCGATTCCCACCCAAGACAAATGACTGAAACTCAAATTCTGTTATTGCATTTATGTTGTGTGATGAGCAAAATCATTTGCTCTATGTATGGGTGCAATTTACCTATAAAATATATCTATATAGAAATATGCAAGTATGTAGCAGTTGTTTAGTACCCATAACTCAAGCTCTGCTTAGTGGATTATTATTATTATTTATTAAGGGGATGGATCTTAAAAAAAGTCAAAGCGAAATTTAAAATGTTTGACAAAGACATATATAAAGTGATGATAAGGTGTACATTTAAAGAACCTTTCAATAAAAAAATGCAGTAAGCTTTTAAGCCCACGCAAAGATCCTCCAGCGCCACACGTCAGCGGGACTTACGAGCAATAGTAAAGAAGTTAGGCGCAGATACGTTGGAAGGCAGCCAGTGCCGGCGCGCGCGTCAAGCCGCGTATTCCACATAAAGTATGATGCTTTTAAAACATTTGTTGTGACCCCGTGGTCGTTTGTTGTGGTGGTATCTGGTTCAAGGATTTATAGGTTTAGGTTTAAAAATGTCATGGTGGAGCTTTTAGGTTATAAAACTAGTAGATAAGCACAACTTTTACGGTTACAATATAACTATACATACGTATGGGTTTAGAGGATGTTGTTCATTCTTATTGGTTTACACATACACACTTCACACACACACACTTTACACACACTTTTACGCATCACAACTGCCTAGCCTTTTCTTAACTATGTTGAAGTCGGCTTCCAGTTTAACCGGATATCAAAGCCAAATCATTTATTTCAATTACACCTGATAATAGGCGATTTTTGACGTTAAACTTACAAATTAAATAAAATAAGATAATGATTCTAGTTGCACATTCCAGATGCAGCTAAATACCAGTGTTTTACATGGAGCGACTACCGGGCGGTCCTCCACATCCCTGGGTAACTGACTATTTAAATACTGGGTAAATAACTATCGACTGGCCTGTTGGTCTAGTAGTTAGTGATCCTGACTGCTATGCCAGAGGTCGTGGGTTCGATTCCCACCCAGGACAAATGTTTGTGTGTTGAGCACGATCATTTGTTCTGTGTCTGGGTGTAATTAATCTATAATGTGTATGTATTTAGAAATATATAAGTAGGTTTATCAGCTGTTTAGTACCTATAACACAAGCTATTAAGCTTAATTTGGGACTAAATGGCGTTGTGTGAAAGTTGTGAATTTTTTTTTTATGTATTTTTTTTCCTATTTTAAACTACAATATACTAAATCTAACTACTACTACTTTCCGAGGCACGGAGGAATCTTGATATTTATTGAATAGTCACCCATCCACGGACCAACCTCGTCAAGCGTAGCTTATCCTTCGATCGACCACATCGATTCACAATCACTTTCACGCACACACTCATAATACATTCATTCTCACATGAATGTTGGTCGACCTATTATTGGCGACTGTATACTTAGGTCTAATACTTTTTACTTTTATTCTAATGTAATGCTGTATACAGAAGCTGTTGGTTAACCTTTAATACATAAATAAATAAATAAATAAATTCTTATAATTTAATTGTAAGTTGGTATTATTATTGTCCTTTGTTTTTAACCGACTTCAGGAGGAGATAATTACGGAGGCTACAGGCGGAGTATTCAAAGAAAGCCAATTTGCTTAAAATTAATTTAATTAATAGAAAAGAAATTACATGAATTTATAACTATGACTAAAGATTGCGACTACGTTCGAGGTTGGAACCGAAGTGGCGGTGAAGCCGCCCTAGAAATGGTGGCTTGATCGTTGGCACGTTGCGCAGAGGCAGCATCTCGTGGCCCGGCCCCGTGTTCAAGGTTAATGCATAGTCGCGAAACGCGAAGGCAGCATCTCGTGGACCGTCCCCGGTGGCTGATGCAATATGTTGTTGGGTGGAAATGGGGTTAATGCATCGTCGGCGATACCTCTGTGGTACCGTGGTATAACACCTCCCACCGTAGTTCAGCAGTTATTAGAGGACTTTCGTCGAAAATAATGTTGAACAGTGATCTTGCGGGTCAGGTTGATTCACGTTTTGAGTTTCGACGTTGGCATCCTGGCACGTGGGTCGCTTCATTTCTGTCTCTGGTGGTTCGTTTGATCGCCGTTTTGCTAAGAGTCTTCGGACGATGACGTAACTACTTAATGCAGTTGCACCTAGTAGGAAAGTGTACAACGGTATGGTGGTATGATATAAGGTTGTATCTTGGGGCTTCTTTATTGTAATCGGTGACTGTAGCGATATCTTTGCATTGCTTGCGTGTAGATTTTCCAGGTTTATTGAGTTTAGGGTTAGGACTGGTAGCGTTGATAATGTCAAATTGGGATCCCGTGCAGGTAAGTCTGTGATCTTGATGACTTGTCCTTTTGCATGATCATTGTTATTAATGATGGTGAATTCAGGAGTCCGCAGGAAACAGTTATGAGGTAGGACAACTAAGAGGCTCCCTTGTAGATTCTTGTATTCATTTCTTCCACAGGACGTCTGGACCTTGGTAGCTTTTGGAAACGTGACAATGTAATGCTTGTCATCTAGTTGCTCCAGTGCCGCTCTGGTGACTTTGACAGGGGTATGGTTGCAGGAAGAGTCAATTTTCTGCGTTGTAATCAGTTGTTGAATGCAGTCCACTTGATCTCGAGGCTTGAAGCTGGGTTTCATCTCGCAGAGATACCAAGTGTTTGCCTTCGGACATTCTGTCTCCATGTACATGAATTTGTCCTCGTGTATTGCGATATAAGGAGAGGGTGGTATTAGGATTTCATGATCTTTATTAGGTACTATGGAAAGTTTATATAGGTCATAGGTGCTGGGCAATGCAATCGGTATCTTGAACACTATAACTAAGTTATTGCTACTGTAATATGAACCTAATTTAATTGTATCGTAATATTCCCTTATGCTTATATCTAGTATTTCTTCCTTATTATATATACTACGTATTTTTAACCGACTTCAAAAAAAGGAGGAGGTTCTCAATTCGACGGTATGTTTTTTTTTTTTTTTTTTGTGTGTTTGTTACGCGATTTCTCCCCGATTTGTGGACCGATTCTCAAAATTCCTTTTTTATGTGAAAGAGTATACTCCCGAGGTGGTCCCATTTTAATTTGGTTAAGATCTGGTGCTGATCTTCGGAGATATACAATGGAACTCTTCAAAAATAGACGGCAAATCTGTCGTGATTGCTGGAATCGCTTGGATATTTATTGTTTATACAACATCATGACGTATCATCACGCCTGTATGCTCTGAGGGGTACGCAGATGTGTACAATATACCTCGATTTCGACAGTTAGGTATATTAAGTTTCATTTATTAGGGATAAGTGGATAACCCTATTACCATGACATGTATTGTTAACAAATAACAATATAAAAATAAATTCATGGCAAATATTTGTATGGGAACAACTAAAAATGGAAAAATAAAAATCTTTTTTGCAAAAAATAAAACCGACTTAAAAAAAACACCAACCGGTGTAAAATAAATCTAAATTCGGAAGTCGGTGGCCCATCATGAAAAAGACAAAACCCCCAAAGCCACAGACTTCCTAATTTAGAGTTATTTTACACCGGTTGGTGTTTTTTTTAAGTCGGTTTTATTTTTTGCAAAAAAGATTTTTAGCTATCATATTTCTTAAAACGTTTATACCGAGCATTGAATGATGCGTACTCTTTGCGTGAATAAAAGCTAGTAGATTCTCTATTCTGCCTAACTCTTCCGACAGGTTTTCTATATTATCTCCCAAAATTAGGAGTAACTGTGAGAGATGGGCATAATTAAGAAGATCTATATTAGTAACTTGGGTGGTATTTATCATTACTTTAACTATTTGGGATATATTTTTCTGATTTTCGACAATACTACTTAAGACTTTTGAATGCTGTAACATCCAATCCTTGCTTAAACTTATATGCTGATTTAACTGCGAAGTTATTTCCTGTTCGTTATCCTGAAGAACTTTAATGGCATTGTCATAACGCAGAGCGTCTGTATAATCTAAGTTGCCTGAGATACTTTTTATAACGGATCCTAGGCCGTCTATAAGGCCTCTTTTAACGCGATTGGAATCAAATGTCTGCATTATTTTGTTCCGGCTCGCGACTCTTATTCAGATTATCAATGATTCCAGTTCTACGGTTTAAGGAGTTTTCGCCTACTAATTCATAGACTTTATTCATTTTCATCTTATGATTTTGAATATACTGTTGCATTAAGTGCTCTGTTACGTCCATGTCTAATGGGTCACGAGGGTCAAAGTGTCCGCTTATAATTTCTAATGGTCTACACTTGGTAAGGCTGTGTATGCTGCTGTTATATGCTAGTATGGCATATGGCATTAGATTGATAGCTGATTCACCATGATTTTGTAATTTTAGTATTCTTAAATGTTCTAGTAAGGTAGAATGGAGACGCTCAACCATCCCGTTCTCATTGGGCGTGTGTGCTAAAATTTTATGATGGGTAATTTTGTGAACCCTTGTGAATTCGGAGAATAACTGGTTAGTGAACTCTGTGCCTCGGTCAGTGACTAACAATAATGGTACTCCGTGGTGAGTACAAAATATTAACAAAGCCTGAATAACACTTATTGCAGTTCCATCCCTTAAATGGTATGCTTGAGCATACTTTGAAAAGGAATCGATGATTGTAAGGAATTTCTCAGTTTCAGCTGTGAACAGATCGAGGTGGATAACTTCAAATGGTTTCGCCGGAGGAGGAACTATGTGTAATTGTTGCTTTATTGGATGTCGGTCGTATTTACCCTGTCCACAGATGGTACACTCATTTATGAACTTAGCGATGTTTGGTATCGGATACTTATCATCGATAGTCTTCTCGTTCAATTTTCTGAAGTCTACAACAATTCGCCATTTCGTTTTGCCGGAAGCATCTGTCTTTTTAGGTACTACCCAGATAGGAGAACTCCAGGCTGATTGGGAAGGCCTAATTTTATTATACCCTGGTCTAACATCTTCCCGATTTGATTTCTAACTTCCTCCCTATGCACGTACGGATATCGGTAGCTTTTTGTGTAAACGGGTACTTCATCGGTGGTTTTTATCGAATGTTTAATTTGGTTGGTAAATGACAACGGTTCACCCTCTATATAGAATACGTCCGCGTATTGTGCGCACAGTGATTCCAGATTTGCACGTTCTTCCGGGTTTAAATGACTGGTACGTAATTTTGAAACTACGTCTCGAGCGCGCGGTGACAGTTGTTTAGTACGCGTGCACTCAACATTATATACCTCGGCACTAACTTGACGGTCGACAGAAAATATTAAATCATTTTGAGTAGGGTTTGAAACTTCTAAAATGCCTCGATTACGGCTGACTGACGTAATACATTCACCTATAATGCAGTTACAAATGACTTGTTCCGGGATATACGCATTTCCATTTTGTATATTAATTGGTAGTCTGATCAGTTTAGAAGAACGAGCGGGTATAATATCTTCATAAAGATTGACGTTACGGGAATCATATACCTGAATTGGATTAGTTGCGTGCCTGGTGTTTAAGCACATGTTTTTATAGTCTATATTCGATTCCCATTTACTTAATAAATCTGACCCTATTAAGCCATCGAAATAATTATGAAACTTGTATACGAATAATTTTATACTATCTGACTCATCGAATTCCGCAAAACACGGCAATATGACCGAGTTATTATTTCTACTCGTCGCGTGGACATTCACGACCTCAAAAGGTTCATAATTTAGCGGCGTAAACGGAAAATACTTCCGCATGGCCTCGGGGCTAATAAAGGACTGATTAGCACCTGTGTCTATAAGTAACTTTAAGGGGGGGTTTGAAATTTGTATGTAAGGAAGTTGTCTCTGTGTCTGAATATTAATTTCTATTTTTGTTTGTCGGACTTCGATCCCGGCCGAAAATCCTCGTTGCTAGTAGATGGCTTAGACTCTGTTAATGATTCGCCAGTCCCATATGGTACATCAACAGAAATCAATTTATTGTCATGGTAATCGTCAGTACACGTAAAATTATCATTACATTCGGACTCGACATAATAATACTCAGAGCCATCGTAGTAGGGACCGTATGCATAGTACGGACATTCATTGAAGTTTAATTCGCGAGCCTTAAAGTAGTTGCTCGGTGGTGGATTGCCTGATTTGGTCCAGTCGTGTCCATTAGCAGGCATGGGTCTGCTGACAAAATGACTTACGCCACTCATAGGTGTAGGCCGCTGAGGACCGGGTCCGCTTTGCGTATTTCCGAATACGTCACGTGGAATCATCCTAAATACATTACTTCGTTCATTATAATTTGGTGGTAAAGCCCTAAATATTTGCTGAGTTCGCGACGGCCCCCGGTAAGGTTGAGGTGAATTATTATTACTATTAGGTCTCCATGGCTGCATGGGTGGATGGCGTGAGGGGCCCGGCGTGTTAAAATGGTTTGGTGTCATGGGGAACGGTTGATTAATAATTGGGGGTCTAAATTGCGAGCCCGCTGAGTTATTCGGTTGTTTTTTACTATCTATGAAGCTATTGTTCCGTTGTTGCAGATATAATATGTTAGTTTCTTCTTGTACGTACTGCAATGCATTCTCTATAGATACGGGTCGCATGCAACGAATACGCGAACCTAGCGGTTCTTTCAATCCGCGTAAGTAGGACTGCAACGTAAGCTTTTTATAAAGTTCACGCTTTGCTTCTACGGTGGTGGACAGATTCTCGTGCAAGGTCACATATGTCATAATAGTGCTAAATAGGTTTTGACAGTTTTCATAAAACTCTTGTGGCGTGGTCTGACCTTGTGTTAACGATGAAAGGTCGTTATAAAGTGCAGTTTCGTCGCGTTGATCTGCGAAGTTGTTAACTAATGCTGTACGAATGCCATTCCAGTCAGTCGGGATACCGTTAGAATTAATAAATCGAGCGGCTGAACCCGTAACTCTATTCAAAATTCCGTTAAGCAAGGCCTGGTTTTCCAGCTCATTTCCTGGATTGGGATTGAGATACCTCTTTACTAATTGATCGCTTAAATTAATAAACCTAGTTAATGTATTTGGGTTCCCGTCGAACTCTGGGAGTAATCGAAGGGACTTAAATATGGCGTCAATTTGGTCTCCTTGAGCCATTGTGGATGTGTCTTCTATTATGTCACTTAAATCTCTAGCTTGATCTAACCTACTTTGTCTTACGACCCTAGGGGTACAAGAACCAGATTGCCTAGGATGAAAAATCTTGAAAGATTAACGTAGGACTGGGAAAAGGAAAAGTTACAACTATAAGGAGGCAACACAAGAGCGATTCAAGTGTACTCACAGTTTCATTTCTTGGTTTCTCTGAATCAGCATCGAAGTCTGGATGCACCGGCCGCAGCTTTCCGTGGTTCTGGATACTCGATGAAGGCTTGAGAGCTCAGACAGCGGCTATGCGGAGCCGACAGGATCGATTTTGGAGTCCCTTTTCGCGCCGCGTACTGCCTCGAGTATCCTACCGACTGCGCCAATTACGGAGGCTACAGGCGGAGTATTCAAAGAAAGCCAATTTGCTTAAAATTAATTTAATTAATAGAAAAGAAATTACATGAATTTATAACTATGACTAAAGATTGCGACTACGTTCGAGGTTGGAACCGAAGTGGCGGTGAAGCCGCCCTAGAAATGGTGGCTTGATCGTTGGCACGTTGCGCAGAGGCAGCATCTCGTGGCCCGGCCCCGTGTTCAAGGTTAATGCATAGTCGCGAAACGCGAAGGCAGCATCTCGTGGACCGTCCCCGGTGGCTGATGCAATATGTTGTTGGGTGGAAATGGGGTTAATGCATCGTCGGCGATACCTCTGTGGTACCGTGGTATAACAAGATTCTCAATTCGAAAAAAATACAAAATAAAAACTTTATTCAAAAAACTACAACCAACTTCATAAAAACACTAACCGGTGTAAAATATACCGATATATAATAAAAGATTCAAAGGTCGGTAGCGAATAATTAAAATTAATGAGATAAAATCACCAAAGCCACAGACTTCCGTACCTACAGTTATTTTACACCAGTTAAAGTTTTCATGAAGTCGGTTGTATTAAAAAAGTTTATGATTCTGTTTATACACAGTGAATATGGAAGAGTGAGGTTTTCTGCTATAGGAACCACAACAGTTACTATGTGTTCGTAACATTAGCCTAATTACCTCTCGCGGTCCACTGGTCGTGAAGCGTATAACGTTGCTTGTCACCCGAGTGCACTCGGGTATGTCATCCGTGTAAGAAGACAGGGGTATGTTATTGAGAGCCAATATTACTGTCACTACAGTATTGATTGAAGAGATACTGATTACTCACTCTTTCAAGAAATGGTTAAATGATAAATAAAAATAGTTATTTATGATATAAGTGCGGTAAGTTGGTTTTTACAAACGAGTAGACGAATGAAACATAGTCATAGTCACGAGTTTGTAAATACCAATTTCTGCACGTGTATCAAACAACGTTTTTCAACACATTTGCGAGAAAACAGTACAATTGTGTAATGAAACAAACTTTTTCAAGACTTTTTTTAATGGCAAATAAAATATTAAAATGCATTTGCAAATGGCGCCACATGCACGTGGTGACAAATAAATCCAAAACAGTAATAATTACTATTACTTTTCATTTGGCAAGTCTCTAATGTGATCTTATTCAAACATTATGTGTTAGATAGAATTAGAATAACAAGATATATGTATATATATAACCGAACCTAACTTACCATACCTACCCTATAGCTAACCTAACTACCTAACCTAACTACCATACTGAAATACATTGATTTTGAAAGATACAAAATACATAATTTTGCACACATAGAATAGAATAGAATAGAATTTTATTTTGCAAATATTGGTAATACAAAATAGTTCTTAAGATTAAATTTAGCTCAGCCACATTTTACAATTTACATAGTCTTCCCGGTCTTCTATAAAGTCTTAAAGACCGTATAAATATCTATTTTCAAATAACTATTGAAGTTCGTCTCTTTTGTCATTATTTATTACGTATACCAACAGATTGTATTGGTATTTAAATTTTTATTTTGAAGTAAATCAAATGAATAAATATACGGTTGAACGTACTATGGCCTTTTTGACACTAATAAGGTCTACAAAAGTAGTTCCAGATTTAAAAAACGCTTTGTTTCTTGTCTGTGGCGTACCAATAACTTAGGCAACGATGGGTTAAAGTGGCACCGCCTAAACAGTATATGTAAAAAGACGATACTTGTTATTAAGCCATGTCACCACAGAATTTGCTAATCTACTATGTTAATAAAACTTTGTAAAAAATACTAGAAAAAAGGCTATATTACTGATTTCATAGATTGTGAAATAATACAATTTGGAGAAACCTCGCCGACGACACTATATTCACAAACACACGTGCATCATCGTTCTCTATAAACACATCTAAAGGTAACATCTACCGTTATTAAGCGTCGCTAAAACTTTGATAATAACATTACTCTATTGTGGTGACTTTGAGTAATGAGTGTGAACATCAATTTCAGTTGAGACGCCTCGATTCACCCACAGTGCCTACCTAATTACTGACACGGAACAGAGTTATAAACAAATAGAGTGCTCACCTGTTCTTTCATTCACATCAAGCGTGAATAAAGTGGATTGTTTTAATTACGGTGTAGTTTAGTAAACCATAAAAAAATGTAAGTATGTGGACTTTGGGCCGCACAATATTACAAAGGAGTGTGTGCATAAGACCGCACGGAAGAAGTGAAAACATTATAACCCCACAATGTGACCCAAACAATTGTTAAAATAGTTTTTGTTAAAATTGTCTTAATTTATCAAATCAAAATGTTATTTTTTGTCAATTTTTTACTACAACTATTGTTGCTATTGTTTTTCTTTTATTATTGTTACCAATTTCATACATTTTATCAATTTTATATGTTATACAATTTTATACATTTTATCAATTTTATATGTTATACAATTTTATACATTTTGTTAATTTTATACGTCATAAAATTTTTAACAATGTAACTAATTTTATACATTCAGTTTTTTTAACTTTATATAATTGTTTCTAGTGTGTCAATTTTAAAGTATTTTTGGCATTTTATTTTTGTTGTTGTTTATTTACCTTTGTTACTGTTATAATTATTATTGGCATTTTGTTCTTTTTCATTAGAGTCGCAACATTTTATTTTAGTAGGTTTTTTATTTTATTTTTTGCAAACTATTTTAGAATTTTATAACATGTTTGTTTATTTTTTTTTCGAGCGTATGGCACTCGTGGGCAGCAGCTGAAAATCAGCGTCAGGTGGTGCACATTGTGTTGCCATCTGGCATTATGCTGAGCTGAGGCCCTTTTGGCATTATTAATTTTATATGTATTGAATCTGTTTTGTTAATTTTTAAGGATTTTTTGCCAAATAAACACAATTTTCTTTCTTTCTTTCTTTCTTTTTATTACGTACCAATATTAACTAATAAATTAATAAAGGCAATGATTAGTTACGTATAAATTGAATTAAATACTAAACACAGTGACACAACAGCGAAGAGCAGCTGACTGTATCTTTCTCGCTCGGGTACACTCGGCGGTCCCGAGTTCACCCGATCGCACCTTTCACCGCATAGCGTGGACGAAGCAGCCTAACTTACTACCTAAAAAAATCTATGTGCAAAAGAAGTTTTCACTTCAGAAAAGCAGTTCTTGGGCAGCGTTCGAGACAGTACCAGTAAGTGCTGGCTGGCGCGAGTACTGTACCGTCCACCTTCCGCCGTCTCCTCACAATAGCCATCGCTGTCTGAGAGATTATTTGCAGTTGCGAGTAAGTGAGGTTAATTTTAATCAAAAGAGTCGTTCTGTGGCGTTTCCTCAAATGATACTTATTCTGACACGACAATACACGTTACGATGGCGTAGCTGGAGTAGCATTACGACAAGTGATTACGTAGAAAAACTGTGTAGCAATACATAAGTATTTTTTTATTTCATAAATGGCATTCTTTAAATATTCCAGTTGTTTCATACTCTGTGTACTTAAGTTGTGGGCGGCAGAAAATTCGTAACTCACGTAAATTTGAGTCTAGACTTGTGTGAAGCACTTTGTACAGTTTTTGTTCTGAGGTTTGGCCTGCAAAGAATTGGATTTCTGTCAATCTGTTGAAGTGGTGTTTGCGTAAGTACTTTGTAACTTTTTGCATGGTGTGAAAAGTTTTGTCAGGAGTAGACTGGATAGGTCAAATTATATTCTATATTGTGATGAACAGTATTATAATATTATATAAGAGTCAAAACAACACACAACAAGTCAGGGTTATAAATGATAAATAAAATTTATTTCTGTAAATACGTTCTTATAAACACTTTCACTATGTGACTACTCTGAGAAGAAACACCGAAAGAAATTCAGAGGTCACAGTCTCTTTTGAAGCATCGACATTATCTTGGTTAGATCATTTGAGAGCCATGCAGATTGGTGTATGAAATGATCTTTTGAGTAAAGTACCACACAGATATTTATGAGGAGACCAGATCAGTCAGTGCAAGCATTATTTAATCAAGCATAAGTTAATCACGAGCAACACATGAAAGCTGGTGTTAGAATGACTTTTGATTATGATATGTATGACAAGTAACGCCATTATTTAAGTCTCATTTAAGGCTATAAAGATAGTAATGTGTTGTGTGTTTTACTTCTCATTACTTAGTTAAAATCATCATAGCTATTTACGGTCTCATAAAATACAATTGTTACCAATTAAGTTCATTAGTTAAGTTCATCTGCGACTCAGAGCCTATTTTCACCAAGTGTTAATGATAACAGCGCTCATAATTGTGTTCGCATTTCATTAAACACTTCATAGTAATCACTGCGGGTATCAGAATAACGTGTAACCGTCAGATTGTGTGCTTACGTGCTTGGAATGATTATCACTAATGGAATGATACTATTAACAGAAGATAGTGTTTAGATTGTGATATGCGTGTTTGTGTTCCTATACTTCATTTTATATTATAAACAATTTCAGATTGTTGCTGTACCACTGAATGGCAAAGACATCTTTTTACCCAAAAAGCGCAAGCTGTGATCACTGCAAATTTTGGTTTGATATTTCACAACAATTAAAAAAAAATCTATTAATTTATGGCACTATTGCAAAACAATAGTTAACTCACTCGCTTCTTGTCAAAACACTCACTCTCATAACACACACATCCCTATTTACATATGATAAATGATAAATGATATTCATTTCTGTAAATAGGTTTTCACAAACACTTTTACACGTCTTTTTTTAACTAGTAGATAAGATCGGAGTTTCACTACCTGACTACTCTGAGAAGAAACACCGAAAGAAACTCAGCGGTCATAGTCTCTTTTAAAGTCCAGACATTACATAACAACTGACCGGATATTGTTAGTATTATTACTAATTTATTTAAAATACATTTAAACACTTTCTTGCATATACACACACACACTCATATACACACACACACATATTTAATTATATTTCTTTATTTTTTATAATTCCCTTTGTTGGCGACAGATCTGGCAACCCCGTTGCTAGGGGCTGGTTGTTCTGTTGTTTGGCTAACGACGGGGCGGCTTGCTTTTTCTATTCTAATTTTGTGATCGAATTATTATACCCATTTCCACCTTAAATTGCTTTTGATTTGGTGTCTAATACCCTTGCTGTGAAAGAGCGTAGCCTCCTAATACAGGATTTTTTTCATACAAGGAGGCTCCAATCACTGACGTGTTTTTTTAACCGACTTCAAAAAAAGGAGGAGGTTCTCAATTCGGTTGTATATTTTTTTTTTTTTTTTTAGGGGTGTTACCTCAGTACTCCGTCATTTATGGACCGATTTTCAAAATTATTTTTTTGTTTGATAGGGTATACTAACAGATTGGTCCCATTTGTATCAAAACTCATTTCTGATGAGGGATCTACGAGGAATTGAGGGAACTCCTCAAAAAATATAGGCACACATGCACCGATTTCAACATTTTTAGTAACAAATCAAGCATTTTCATTTAGAAAGTATCATTTGGTGAAGAAAAACTGATGAAGAAGACAGGCAACGGAACTCTTCAACGCATAACAGTAAATCATTCGCGATTGCTATAGTCAGATGTCTATGCTGAGCTTTAGTATTTCCACAACATAACATTACGCCATTCTATTTTAAAAGGGGCCGGCAGAGATGTACAGATTAATGTCTAAAGAAAGAACTTCTTTAGCAATTGTTATCCAATTTCAATGACTCTTTCAAGTTTTGAAGGACTTTCTTTACATACAAAGAAACTAAAAATTACAAAATAAAAACTTTTTTACAAAAAAAACAACCGACTTCTTAAAAAAAAACTAACAGGTGAAAAATAACTCCAGTTTCGGAAGTCGGTGGCCAATAATGAACAAAACAAAACCACCAAAGCCACAGACTTCCGAAACTGGAGTTATTTTTCACCTGTTAGTTTTTTTTTAAGAAGTCGGTTGTTTTTTTTTGTAAAAAAGTTTTTTTTTTTTATTATAGTCACGAAATAAACAATTTTAATTTTAATTTTACTTCTATATAAGCTTTATTAGTATGATACAGTTGAAGAGTTTACATAAATCTCTGAAGATTGATTTTTATTTGATTGATGGGTTATGAACATCACGCTACGGCCCCTACAAGCAGGTACATAGGTATCCTCAGGAAATTTCCTCTCATTAATGATAGCGATATCTAAGATACTACATAGTTACCTTTGTGGAAAGGTGACTTTTAGGAAAGCCTTGTTTGATAGATTTTGATTCGGTTCTGGTTTGGTTGATGCATCCGATACAATAACTTTCATGTGCTGTTCATTGATCAAGTCAGTAATTTGTGACGGGTGACCGAATGCGTGTCAGTGATTGTTGTGATTGCTGTGATTCATGATTCTTGCTCTAGATAGAAATATAACATTTTAGAAATGTTTGAAAGGTTTCAATTTCTGTATGTCTTATCTTATTAGTGACGACTTTTTAGGTTATAAATCTTAGAATGGTGGATTAACTATACCGTTGCTTTCCATATCCCGTCTCAAAAATGTCTACTTTTTCAGTTCCTTATCGCAAACTCTACAAACACTTTTCCTCCGCATAGTTGTGCCGTTAGCGGTGCATTAGTGTCTGCTCCGAGAGGGTTTACGTGTCACGCGGACTTCAGCTGATTCAGCGACGAGCGAGCTGTTCTAGGTCAGGCTTTAAATCTGCCTTTATTTTATCTGTTTCAAGAAATGATAAAGTTGAATTTACAAGACGGGGGTATAAAATTAACATGTTGTTATTTTGTCGGGAACTAAGAAAGGTTTATATGTAGAATTAAGAATTATTTCTAATACACACATAGTGGGGTAACTTCCAAAGAAAGAACGATAATCACCGTCCCATTTTGTAAAAAAAAAAAATTTGACAAGTTCTTGACATTGGCATGTGATTGCGCATTCAGTTAAATTGTATCTTGCGTAGAGAATTAAACAGCTGCTACGCCGTAGCTGCCGTAGCATAGCTACGTACTACGGCGTAGCAACCACCACTTTTTCATGTTATGCGCGTTCCCGCATTTAATTGCATGTATTTTTATATTGTACATATTAAATGCTGTGATCGATGTTAATACGAGAACAAAGTAAACCGGCTATGTATATTTGATGCGAACTTTGTAACGCAGTATGCTTAGTTCAGAAGCTTTGCCGAAACAACTAGCAGAGTAAAAGTAAACGTATGCAGCACTTTGTACAAGCTCTACGGAAACAAAGTAGTTTCACATGAAATGAGAACAAGCTTTACATCTATTTTACCGTTTATTTATAAAAAGTTCAAAGTGTGTGTATGTGTGTTCGTTAAAAGTATGTAATAATCGTAGCAGGTGGCGTTCTGTAGTTTCTGCGTACTCCAATTTAATGTACGAATATGTTATACAAAGTTCATGACAATTTTTTTTAACCTTAGAATAGTCACTGTCCTAAATGTTCCTAATGTGTTCAATACCAATATTCAGACCCGAGAGGGTTTACTTTTTTGTGTGGGTTGAGGTAAAATAATAAATTCCTTATTTTCAAAAGAAATTCGCAAAGTTAAAGTACCGAGCGATAGTCGTCGGAACGTACCGCAACTGAATCGAACACGGGCTCGTGGCCGCAGAACATGGCTCCGGTGAGGTGGAGGCTACGTTACAAGAATGCAACGTTGGCTGGTTTGTGCTCCGTGTTTATCGCATCGGTAGAACGGTACGATTGGAAATAGGTGCCAACTTCGTAGGTGTAATGCCTTTGAGAATGTTTCGGTTGGTTCGTAACGTGATTGGGAACATTGTTGGAATTCAATTTGATATTGACTGTAACATATTTGCGAATGCCATAAACGAAAAAAATCATTTGGTGTATTATCTAAAACTAAATAAAATAATAAAATACCTACGCAACTATAATTAAAAGGGTAGTTTTTTATCAGGTTACCAATTGAAAATATTGTTATTTAGTTTAAACCGTAGATAAAGGTATTTAAATTGTATAATAGTATAAATCATCTTAAACACAATAGTCCATTGGCCATTTCAACTCATCACACACACTTCAACACACCCACCCTCACCACACCCCCCCACACCAAACCCCACTAAGGTACCTAGTGCTAGCATTTCATTTTGTTTGTTTCTTATGTATAATTGTCTGGTTAATAAACTGTAAATCCATAACAGGCTGTAATATTAGTTTTATCGTTCAGTGAAATTTTGTAAACGAGTTTTTGTGAATAAATTTACTATTTGTGCCAAGCATTCATCAATTAGAGATTAGTCAAACGCGAGGCAAGTGTACTCCACAGAGTTATTTAGTTAACTTTGACGAAATTGGGGTAACTTTTGGACGATCCTCAATCATCATAATCATCCGAACGTCTTTGTTTAAAATGCACGTTGTATTTTAAACAAAGACGTTTATGATATTATAACAAATACATAGAAATAACTAAAGGATGGATGAAAGGCGACTTACAGAAGGTATTTATGGCTGATGTAAGTAGATACGTCGCAATCTGCAGAGACTGACATTAGAAAGATCAGATGCGTACAGTACTCGCAACCGGAGTGTGTGTATGACTACATGTATAATATGAACGTAAGAGAAGCAAAAGAAGTATCTAAGAATCGTAGCAGATGTCTGTAGTTTCTGCCTACCCCCCATGAGAAAAAGCGTTAGTTTATGTATGTATGTATCACTGAAAAAGTATGAACTGACCACGTCTCAGTGTAATTTAGAGTGATGTATAAAAATTGCAAAGTTTGACTCGTCAAATGTCAATTCACCACATCTTTTGGAACACAAAATACACCTGTAGCACAAAACGCGGGCAGTCATGTGTGGCGTGTAACACGAGACAGAACAACGACAAAATCCGAACTGTATTTGACAAGTTGGTTAAAGTAAGTAGACTACGATTTCGTTCCTTTTGTCCAGTCTACGGTAAGTATGTTTGTAATTTTAAATACACTTTTAACTTCAATAATATAATATGGAATACTATTTTTGGTATATGGCAATTTCAGATATGTGTGGTATATAACAACTAATACATCATGCTCATGTTATGTTCATGCTCTGTATAGTTCTTTGCACATCTTACTGCAGTTTTATCTTTGTTTTTTGTATTAATGACACTAGTCATATGGTATTTTACTATCAAATTGGATCATGTTGTAGTCCAAACTAAAAAAAGTAATTTTTGTTGTTTTATAGAGCACACGAACGTCGAAGACAAAATTGAACATGTAAGTTTCTAATGTTTAAAATAAAAACATTTAGACTTGAATTAGGTTTAACAAAAATAAATGTACAAAATATTCAACTTACAAAATCGTTTAAGTAGCCGTAACGTTTACATTGAATTAGGCACAAACATAAATCAAATATTCTTCGTAATTTCTATACAAACCTATGAGGCAATAAACCCATTCCATTGCTGTTCACTCAGCGAACGAGGTCCCAGCTACCCAGTATATACTGTCAGTAGAAATGCAACGCCGCTGTTTGCGCCGGTCGGTGTCACAGTCGCAGTGTCAAAGTGAATAGTGGCGAATGAAACCGAACAGCTAAGTTAAAGGCCGATTAATTGAGTATGTGTGTGACACTTACAAACAAGTGGGAAATTAATTTTAAAGACGTGTATTAATGATAATTGTGGGTAACTTTAACCAACGAGTTAATAAACCAGTCTGCGGTGAGTTGTCTTGTTTCATGGACGTGTCCCGGACTTAACACTGGCGACGAGCGAGTTACCTATAACCACGCCTGTGAACAGTTTTATAAAAATGCAAATTGGACGCATAGAACCTTTTGATTTGGCAAGTAACAATTCGGATGCGTATTTGTTGCTGTCTGATTTCTTTATGTTTTATTTGTAGTTAATATATATAAAATACTTAAAGTTTTTCCTATTACAAGAAAAAAATGCACTTATTTTAATGGCTAAGTAACCAGACACTTGGTTGCTATGTTTCTGTTTATCTCAGGTACGATCTTGATTTAAAATTAACCGACAAAAAACTCAATTTATAAGTCGAATATAACAAAACTCAAGCGCCTACAATACTTACAACATTACAAATGCTGTAAGTAATGTAGGCAGTGTTCATAAAGTTACAAAACAAATCTAGATCCTTAAAAACAGAATCACTTTCACCAGCCAATTTTCCATAGGTCATTAAATGTACAAACAAAAGCGGCCTTAGGTGGTGTATTAGCATAATCGCGAAACGGCCGGCGCTAGCGGCGAGCGGCGCGGGGGCGCGGCTCGTGAACGCGCTGTTTGCCGCAGCCGTGCCGCGTGCGATCGGCGCTGACTTATACAATCCATGCTACATTTACGTTGAAATCGTGGTATTTAGCATGAGCCGGGTACGGATTTAATTCTTTCAAAAAACGTATGAACGTTTTTCGAAAGAATCAAATCCGTACCCGGTTTAAAATGAAGCAAGCTGACTTATGTTTATGTTAAAACACAATGTTTTAGTTAATTATTATCAACATTTTGCTTTGTTTACTTAAGTTGGCAACATTGTGTGAAAGAAATAGTGTAAGATTATTTTTTTTTTCTCTCTCTCGAAACTTATAATCTAAAGACAAAAACATCGTGTCATTTAGTTCTTTAAATTAAATTGATTATTATAATAAAAAAACATTATTTACTTATCTTAAAACATAACAACAGTTTAAAACGTGTTCAAGACACATTATACAGATGAACGGAGAACAAAGTAATCCTATAAGGGTTCCGTTTTTAACCTTTTCAAGTACGGAATCCTAGAAAAAGCTATCGTCACCTTCTAGTAAATTGGTGTCTTTAAGTGCCTCAGTACAGCAGTACAAAGGCGTTGAATGTGCTTCACTAAGGCTTATAGTGGTACCTATTGCTACACGTTTCTATAGGCACTTTATTTGAATTTTCAGACACATTGTAGTCCTAAATTAGGCGTTGTAAGCACCTCACTATGAAGCTCAAGTATTTATGAAGGTTAATATAACCTTTAATGGCTCATTATATCAATGAGACAGAATTTCTCGGAACGCTCATGCAGTCTCATCATTACAATAGTATGCAAGACACAATTTAGAAGAAGAACATTTCGACTGGCCTGTTGGTCTAGTAGTTAGTGACCCTGACTGCTATGCCGAAGGTCGTGGGTTCGATTCCTACCCAGGACAAATGTTTGTGTGATAAGCACGATCATTTGTTCTGTGTCTGGGTGTAATTTATCTATAATATGTATGTATTTAGAAGTATATAAGTATGTTTATCAGCTGTTTAGTACCCATAACACAAGCTCTCAAGCTTAACTTGGGACTAAATGGCGTTGTGTGAAAAAGTTGTGGAATATTTATTTTTATTTTTAGTAACACAAAAGTTGTATGCTGACTATGAAATTAAAAAGGCGGAATATGAAAAACTATTTATTGTAAGTATTTTAAAATCTGTACCACCATATTGTAAGCAAATAAATTATTATTGTTATTAGCGCCACCTGCTACGACGAGCCTCACATACTCCTTTTGTTTTGTTTAAGGTCATACATCTCACAAACACGCCAATAACGACACGACATTAACCAATATTTTGAAATTATGTTACTGCTTCTAAACTTTATACTAGTGGTTGTAATCACTGCTGAGCATAAGTTTTATCTCCAGATCAACCTATAGGGCTAACAGGAATGACATACCATAACATCACACCTGTAACCCCGAAAGGGCTAGGCAGCACCTCTGCCTAGCCCTTTGGGGGTTACAGGTGTGATACCTGTTATTAACACCCACATTCGGCCAGTTATGTTAAGTCTCATTTAATAGGGGCGAGCCTATTGCCATCAATCGGGCATAAATCCAGACTCCGTGCCAATAGGAACTCACCCATTACCCCATACAATTCTTAGTCACTTATCCACATTGTAAAGGAGGACATCAGCAATAATCACGGCTTATACTAAAGTCCCGCTCCCTCGACACATAGTCCATAGTCCCACGTTCATTAGACCGATGAGTCGTACCTACCCCCGGGTCTAAACACCCCTCAACTAATCCTACTGCGTATTTATTTAGGTGCTAACGAAATTCTTTCACGGCCCACTGAAATCTAATCAAATTAGAGACAGATTTACTGATTGGTGGCCACTAAGCTAGCGGTTAACGTGGTGAGTAAATTTAACCAGGAAGCCTGAGGCCGGCAGGATACAAATTTAACCACTTTGGTACGTAGTATATTTAAATACATAGAGGTTAAATACGAAATTTATGGACACATGTTAAAAAAGAAAACGCTGCAAATTATTTGAAGTGAATATTAAATTTTATAAGATAGACACTGCCTCTAACTTTCATTTACATCTCTCATACAAATAATCTAAATAATATCTTACACTAATAAAAATCCAATAAATAATATTATGTATATACTAAAACTGAGCACAGTGACTACAAATAAAATAATAATAAAAATTAAACAAAATCTAAAAAAAACATCTATTATTAAATTGAATTCTGCTTTTAACCGTTTAAAACTATGCCTACTAATATTTTAGCGCGCGCCTTTCATAGCCACACCTCAATCACTTCTTACAGGCTTTATCCGATTTGACATTCGCAAAATTACATTTACCCTTAAAATTCTTCTCGTTTCCTTTATTCCATCATACATGGGGCATATTAATATGATTGTGTAATATTTGTAAATGTTGATGATGTAAAATTTCATTTAATGGCAATCTTTTATCGATTACTTCTTCTAGATCTTCTTTGATGCAATTTTCGTTACAACTTAAGCATTTTTTTGATGTCTTTTAATTTGTGTTGTGTTTTTGGACTGTTTTATTAACTTACTTACTCTTTCCATTGTCAATTCAACCACTTATCAGTGGTGGCATTTTTTTATTATTATTGCTAGGCTCGAGTTTGATCACTATCTCACCTGATGGTAAGCAATGATATCGTCGACGATGATGCACGCTTGCCAAAAATAAAAATAACCTATTCATTCTTGACTTAAAGACTTCTAGGTTGTAACTATCAGGAAACACCGACTTTTATATTGGCAACGGTTTGAAGATAAAAGAGCAACAGCGGTTTAGTTACTACTTGACTGATCTGCAATTGACTACGCATTAAATTTAGTCAACAGTTTTTCTTTACCTATACGAGTAAATATTTTTGTGTCTAATGCCGACTTTAGAGAAGATATTTACCGATTTTGTTATCTCACCACAAGACGAACAGTTAACAGCCCAAAAGTACGAAGACGTGAAAGTCCACCTCATCCCGGCGGGATGGCAGCGGGACGGGGCGGGACGGGGCGGGACGGGGCGGGACGCGGCGGGACGGTGGCGGCGCAATAACACTGGATATTGGAAAAGTTCCACTAACTTTACCTCTGGCCCGCGGGTGCTGTTGGTAACCGCTTAGATTTCACACCACAGTTTAATCGCTGGAACGGCGAGGGACCAGTGTGACGGTTTGTTTGAGTTACAAATAAGGTCAACTTTTGTCCTCTATTTATACTTAGCAGTTTTAAATAAGAATTATGTAGAACTAGCTGGTGCTCGCGATTTCGTCTGCGCAGGATAAGTAGGTACTTCCCAGAATTGTTACCTAATTATTTGACACTTATCATTATAATTTAAACAATTAACTCAATGTCTTTATAAAATATAGCCTACCTATGTGCTATTTTGATGTAAACACTTTATTGTTGTAAAGGTTCACTAAAATCCTTTCAGTAATTTTTGCTTGAAACAGTAACAAACATCCAAACAAACATTCACATTTATAATAACAAACATACATACAAACACATTACATTTATTACAATAAGCACGATGCACTGTACTGTAGTGCGACTCCCAAATGCTAGCATAGAAACTTTCATTTCTTTGAAAGAAAACGTTTAACATTAATTTCGCAATTTTACTAACATTCATTCATTTTACTAGCGAAAATCTCATCTTAATCTCGTCTATTGCAGGAAAATAATGGAGTGGTAAAGCGCAGACCACATCAGAGGTACAACGCTAATAGTACGCCGCGCACTACGCTCAGCAAAAGTGCATTACTACTCACATTGTGCTCTGTCCACTCTGCTGCGACATGGGACCGCGACAGACTATAATAAAGCTCTCTCGAGCCCGCTTACGTCAATTACTCGGAGCAAAGCGGACTCGCTTTGTCGATGGTTTGTGCCTAATTTGTCACAGCAAATTCAGTTTTGTTTATTTTGTTTTTTTTTAACGGTATGTTTGTTATTGCCCTGTGAAAGATACGAGACCAATATTTTTACATACTTACCTAATTGCGTTCAAAAACTCAAATTAAGAGGCAAAATATTGAACCTTATAACAGACTTATAATTTAAATTAGGTAGCATTTCTGCTTATCCCGACAATACAAGTGCCAAGATATCTTAAAAATGGCTGGTTTTAATAGTGAATCTGCGACAGCCATTGTACTTACCGTATAATGAAGCCTCAGCTTTACGGGCAGTACGCTGCGTATCGCCAGACATCGCGTAGCACGCGGCTCTTAATTAGATCCAATTCTTTGAATGTTTCATACTTAGCTGAATTGTGTTGGCTGTTACGTAATATTCTTAGGTCTCAGAATATAAAACTTAATATTTTTAACAACTTAATCCGTGTATGCGACTAGTAGTTGGGAATAATTCTTAAAATTACTCCACACCAATCGGTTATTTGCCATTCGCATACTTACTGCTTATAATGCTACTGTACATTTCACCAAATGTGCAATGTAAATGTAGCTACTACAGTTACCTACACATCTGTCTATCCCTTCGGGGATCACACGCGTGGTGTCATGTTTGTTGTTGAACATACTATAACATTCCTACAAATCCAAAACAACAACAAACCAAACATAACATTACCAAATATAACATTTGTAACATTACCAAATTCTATGAATACTCGTACAGCCAATCCTTTGACACTATGAATATTGGCAATTAATACGAAATAACGAATTACACTCAATTAGACAACGATATACAACAACACAAACAGACGTTTAGATATAGATCCCATTATTATTGCATGCAAACATTCCTTGAGTCGAGAATTTCATCCATTGCCGATGGCTTGTATCGGACCTGCATTAACAGAATACACTGAAGTGGGCTCAATACGCTATAATATTATTGTACTGAGTGTGGGTAGATCGAGCGGGAATTAATTATAACAAATGAAGGAATTCACAATATTATTAAAGTAATCCTGCTGAGGGATTGTAATTGGAAAGTGGATTTAGGGAATCAGTATAATTAAGTTAAATTAGAATTTCATCCGTTATTTATATACATTTTATATATTATTTATTATATCGTCTATTGTATTCTTGAAAGCCGTAAAACTACAAAGGGAACGTTTTGCTACTGACTAATTGAAGTCAACAAAATTAATAGCTGTAATGGCCTAGTGGTTAACGGCTCGCCTCTCATGCTCAAGTTGTGGGTTCAAACCCATGGAAGTACGAATAATAATAATAATACCAGCCTGTTACTGCCCCACTGCAGGGCAAAGGCCTTTTCTCATACAGAGAAGGCTGGAGCATTGATCACCGCGCTTGCTCAAGGCGGATTGGTGATTTCAAACTTATATTAACTATAAGTCCAGGTTTCCTCACGATGTTTTTCCTTCACCTCTCTATGATGATCTTAGAAAGTACATAATATTATTATGAATTGAAAAAGTAACATTGGTACTTGCCCGGATTTGAACCGCAACCTCGTGCATGAGAGGTAGGCGTCTTAACTTCTGGGCTATCACGACATATGATTAATTTCCTAATTAGTTTGTACTTTCTAAGCTAATCTTAGACATCACTAACATCGGTGCAGGAAAACATCTTGAGAAGAACTGGACTTCATTTAACTGTAGTCTGTAATTTTGTCAACCTGCTTTCAGCAAGTGTGGTGATTAATGATTGTCCCTTCTCTGTATGGGAAAAAGCTTTTGCCCTGCAATGGGATAGTAACAGGCTGGTATGAGATTTACTGATAAAAAGCATAAATCCTAACTTTCCTGCTTCGTTGACGTAGTTGTCGCAAACGCTAAGTAGTTCTAGACCGAGTCTCAATTCCCGGGTCGGACATAATGTTACTGGGTCGTAAAATCTAGGATTTCTCACTAACAGCCGGGAGTGTGGATCTATGTCTCGACTCATCTCTAATACATGGACTAAGGCGAAATGCGTGTACACCTCATGCGTACGCCTCGCCTTAAGAGGAATTCATCATTAATTCATTAATTCATCGTATTGTTGCAAAGGTAATATTCAGTAACACCGATCCGCACGTGCGCACGCACAAACGTTTACGTAACACAACAAGCCGTTCAATATATTCCAAGCAAAAACTGAAGTACCAAAAGTAGCCTACATTAAAGACGATTGTACAAAATTTTATTCCGCGCTAAATTGCAATTTTATTCAACTAAAATAAGATTGCAAACACGATTCCGTCTGGGAAGTGCTTTTTGCGCTCGCGGCGTCGAACGAGATCCAAAGTTAAGCGTTATTATTCTACTGTTTTCTTATTTACAAACATTACGCCGGCTTACGGTCGCCAGAAAGGAAACACGTACAAAAAGGTATTGCGACTTAACGCACTGAGAGAGAAAATTGTACAGAGAGATTTGTTTAGGGCACAGGTTGATTGACGCGCTGTTTATGTTTCGTGGGGAGAAAAACGTTGTCTAAAATTGCTTTGGTACGACCAAAATAATCTGCGTTATTGGCCACCTCAGTTTCGAATGATATTCAGCGCAACACAAAATAAATATAATATAGGGTCTATTTCAAAGTCCGAAGAATTCATTAAGTTAGTATAACTATAAAAGGCCAAGTCTGTAAAGGCAGTCTGAAGAAAAGCCATTACAGTTTTGAGTAGACTGCAGTATCGATCAGGAAATATACAGAGATAAGAAATTAATTTGCATCTTTCAAACCACAATTTTTATTAAGTTAAAAATCTTTATCATCATCATTGACATCGGTGAAGGAAAAACATCGTGAGGAAACCTGGACTTATAGTTAATATTATATTAGTTTGAAATCGCCAATCCGCCTTGAGCAAGCGTGGCGATCAATGCTCAAGCCTTCTCTGTATGAGAAGAGGCCTTTGCCCTGCGGTGGGACAGTAACAGGCTGGTATAATTATTATTATTTAAAAATCACTCTCCACTAGTTTTGATAAAGTGTTACCGACCGAACATTCGCACTTGATCGGAGAAATGTTACGCGTAAAGCATTGCTCGTTTCCGAGACCTTTACTGAGCGTGACTTGGCGGGAAAACGTTTCGCACTCAGCTCGGTACAGAACGGATTAGTGCGCTAAGCTAGCTCCGGTGCGTTTTTCTGGCGCGGTTTTTAGTTCACCTCTTCGCTAGACGCGTTTTTTAGCTATACCTACTTAAGAGCTTGCAGTTCAGACGGTTGTAATTGTCCTCTTTAATCTAGATCAACGGCTACAGCTCAATTTGTACTTACTGTGTTTTTTTTTATTTACATGGTGATAAAGATGTGCATGTGTGTGTGTGTATGAATCTATTTATTTAGGTTTGCAGGGGATTTTTTATTTTAAGTATAAACTGGTTTGCTCATGAGTCGAGTATTGTGTGACACGCATAAATAAAGTCCGAAAGTCTTTGTTACCCGGTTGACAGACGACAACGACGATCGACGATCGACGTGGAGAGTCGTCGATTTTCTATTAATTTTTTATATTCATATTCTTATATTCATATTATTTATTTGCATTCCACAATGTACCCTACCCTGGTACTTGTAAAACAACAGTCATAATTCAATTTAATGAACCTGTATGTCTTTTTTAACATTATTGACCAAAAGTTGCAAAACAATTAGTTCGGTCAATTTATGTTTCCTTGGTAAAAGAACTTATTTAAAACTGGCTATAAATATATTTAATTAATCAATGATACCCTTCACTCTCTAATTTTAATTATGGTTGCGCTTTGCGGAATAAGATAGTTGCGTTTAGATGGTTGCGCTTAGAAATGGTTGCGCTTTGAGGAATACCCCAAAAATATATAGTCGAATAAAGGCTCTTACTACACGCCATTACTTCTTCCTTTTAAGACCTCACTCAGCGAACTACAATGTAGCATTGCCTCTTGATCTTAAACTCATTGCTTAGCTACCTATTCTTCAGAACGCTAGCGAACTAAACCCAAAGATACGAAAACCTCAGACCAGACCACAATCCTCGTGGGCGCTCCAATATGCCTATTTGTAAAGGTATTGTGTTCCCACCCCAAATTTCACACCCGAATGGTATTGCCACAGACAAAATCTCAAACAGTATGTCAGTAAGGAAACTTATTTTCCATCAGAAGGTTATTCACAAGATTCGTAAGGCTAAGCGATTTTATGAAAGAAATGTTTAATCAGTTGATTTTTATCACTTTTACTATGATTCATATTATTATGTTCTTTCTTAGTATCTTGGACATCGTTGACGTCGGTGAAGGAAAACATCGTGAAGATACCAAGACTTATAGTGTTAATATAAGTTAGAAATCGCCAATCCACCTTATGCAAACATGGTGATCAACGCTTGTGCCTTCTCGGTATTAGAAGAGACCAGTGGCCGGTAGGACTGGAATAGGCTGGTATTATTATTTTTAATATATTTTAGTCTTACTTTATACCGGACATCATTGATGTCCTTGAAAGAAAACATCGTGAGGAAACCTGGATTTATAGTTAAATAAGTTAGATATCGCCAATCCGCCTTGAGCAAGCGTGGTGATCAATGCTCGTGCCTTGTCTGTATGAGAAAAGACCTTTGTCCTGCAGCGGGTCAGAAACTGACTGGTATTGTTGACTTTGAGGTTATTCCATTGTGAGTTGATAGTCTTAAGATAATTGTATACTTAGATCTGACTAGAGCACAGCACAGCATTCTTCTTCTTATCGCACAGCATTAATTAGATGCAGATCGTGGAGTGACGCATGTTGATGCGTGCCTGTCGATTAGTAAGCTTGTTCGTAGTTGTTCTGCTGTTAATTATACAATACTGTGACGCAGCTCTAAGTATTAGTACTAACACGATATCTTGCTCCCTGGCACATGTGATATCGAATATCAAAGGCGAATTAATTAATCAATTTGATGTCCTGAAATGTACCTTCTAGTAAGTACTGTTGAGTATTGCGTGTTGGGCAGGGAAGGGTAGTGTGGTTACCATACCTGGATAAATTTTGGTTTGAATACATCAATGTCCAATAGATTTTACGGTGATTGGGCAGGAACATTTTCAGTAGAGATTAATTGAGAATAAGAGAAAAATCTAGCCTTTCCTTTTACGAACTGTTTAAACCATCAAAATTACCTTCAATTAAAAATTATTTTTTAAAATAAATGAGTACCAAGCCAATCAAAATCCAAGTATTTTGGTTGTTGTGACTGTACTAAAGGATATCGGGTTCCGTGATCGATCGACGCAAACCGAGTTAAGCGTTGAATAAATAATGCTCGGATATCGGAGATCCTTGGACGTAATAAGATATCGTAATGGAATCTCACGTTGAGTGGTAATGAGAAGTATAAAGATACCTCTCCAATCACGAATATCGAGCCAGTTCGGTTGTGGAATCAGAAACTCGGGGTCAATTGGGAACTCAGCAACTGCATACTACTTCTGAGAAAGAAAATCTTGAGGTTCATTTGTGTTACTGAATATTGGTTCTGCAATGTTACTAACCTTAAGTTCCAGATCTCTCAATTTTTAAACATAATGCGGACTTTTTGTGGCAGACTCAAAAGTGCCTTTTTAAATTACTTAATCTAGAGGTTAGCAGATAATCAAATTTAAATAAAATTAAATGATTTAAACTAGAAGTTAGAAGATATTCAAATTAAAATAAATAACTTACACACTAGAGGTTACAATATAAAAATAAGTGACTTACACTAGAGCTCAAAAGATATTCAAATAAAAATGAATGACTTACACTAAGAGGTCAAAAGATATTTAAATTAAGGAAAGAGATCATCGATGCGATATTGAGTCCTCTTCAAGCGATGCGATATTTTTCAGGTAAACAAACTCACTAAAGCCTCTGAAGTAAAAACAGGAAAGAAAATCTTTTTTCGTTAAACGCGCCACTATATCTCAATAGTTTGCCGCTAAATAGAGATAGATTGTTACCCGATACCTTCCAACACGATTTACTGTATTTTCTATGTTTATCCTAAGAATACTTCGTGAAGGGGTAAGGTTAAGTAAATAAAGGTGTTTGTTTTAATGACTGTAGAATATTCTTACTTATTGTTATTTTTGACTGCTTTGTAGGTTTAGTGATTAGTTGAATAGAACAGAATACTCTTAATTGTATACCATAAAATCATACAAAAATGTTAATGCTGAACGTGAGGTCTTGAGCTTAATTCCATGGTCGGGAAAAATGATATTGCGTTATCCAAAAAAAAATCAGCCCAGAGTCTCATTGATGGCAATAGGGTCACCCTCTATTACATGGGACTTAAACGTTTCTAGAGAAATATGCTTGTAATATTAGTATTTAAACCTAACCCTTGAGAAATACAAACGTGAAGTTATATTTAAAATGTGTTAATTTACTTATGGGTACTCCGATAAACGACCACACCGTTGGCGTAGCGGTTAAGCAATTGACTGCTACGCTGCGTATCGCGGGTTTGATTCTCGTACGTTACAAATATTTGAATGGCTTACGGATAATTGTTCCAGGTACAGTATAAGTGAGTTTAGATGTTTGTAATGAAACGCACCCAAGATCAGAAGAAAAACCTAGTGTTTTAGAAAAACAATGCCTGAATTAAAAGAACTACTTATGTTGGTTCCAACACTTTTAATAGGAAGTCCAATACCGTAATAATATTTAAGCATTAATTCATGTGTAGCCAAGTATTAGTGACTACAAGACTTAGATCAGTGATACAATTTATTATTAGTACGTGTTATTCTGAGTAGGTTTGACTGTTTTTCTTTTGATCAGAGTAATGTGAATGTAGCAATTTGTTGTCAAAACGGAGTGTCTAGATAAAACCAAGCTAGCATAGGTATTGATATAATCAGTCCGTTTTACGAGTTAAACGGCTCATATAAGGCTAATATTTTATTATTCTGTTTGTCTTTTCCCCGCTATCGGGTAAAAGATCTTTATGGGAGCATTACATTTAATAGACGAGATTACTCTGAAGGGGCAATTGACAAAAATGTGGGTAATATAACACAATTCACACCAGAACAAAGGGTCGCAATCTGCCAACAGCCCACACGAGGTCCCTGAGGCCGCCATTACACAGGTGGCAATGAATAAAATTAAACATAATGACGTCACCGGCCCATAGAAAAAGGCGGGCATTAAACAAATGAAAACAAAACGATGGGACCTCGGCCCGTGGATAGAGACATACCTACCGAGTGAGTGCGACCCTTGCTAATATGATATGCTCAGCTTGCGTACGTGTATTGAATGTTTTTCAAGTGCCTTTTGCTAAACTGATGAGTGAGAGGTAAAATGCTGTTTGACTGGCCTGTTGGTCTTGTAGTTAGTGACCCTGATGGCTATGCCGCAGGTCGTGGGTTCGATTTCCACCATGGACAAATATTCGTGTGATGAGCATGATCATTTGTTCTGTGTCTGGGTATCATTTATATGTGTGTATTTAGAAATATATTAGTATGTTTATCATCTGTTTAGTACCCATAACACAAGCTCTGTTTAACTTAAGACGGACTAAATGTCGTTGTGTGAAAGTTGTGGTTTTTTTTTTCATTATTTATTAAACTGGCGAGCATTTGTACACACACTTGGACAATACCAAAATGTGAAAGCATTACAGGCACTGCATAGTTCAACTACAGAAGCTTACTTTTTATTCTGAGAAAAGCATTGTAGCCTAAGTTATGTTTGTACTATGTAAATATTATTATATTACTGCTTAGTCGCCTGTAAAGTAACTTAAATTTACCGAACATCTCTTCAGTAAAGTTCATGAACTCACAGGACATTCTCTCAAAATTAGCAGCTAGATATTAGCTTGTTGGTCCCACAGGCCTTATTTTCCTTCAGGGATCCAGTCTTAATTTCAAAACCATGATTAGAATATATAATTGCAGTGCACATAGGTTCCATTTGCATACCGATATAGTAATTAGCCGCCTCAAGCATAATACAATTATACAAATTAATTACAAACAAATCGGGCTAATCAACGGGTTAATTGGATCAGAGCGTATTACAATTAAATATGTAGCTAGCTGTAAATAATTACTACTGTAATATTGGATCGCAGGCGGAGAGGAATGTTGGATGTAGAAGATTAAGTTGCAGAAGGTTCATTTAGCAATTATAAGTTCATAATCATTACTCTTTCTGCAACCCAATAACGTCACTTTATCCACCACAGAAAGGGATCCAGGGCCGTATACTTTTTACACAACGTTAAACAACGATGTATTTCTATGTAAGAATAGTAACATCAAAATTTTTGTTTTTTTTTTTTAAATTGTGTGTGTATTTATGTACACGCGTTAGAAATAATACTTCTTTGACGTAGCAAAGTAAAAATCTTTCTAAAAAATATCTTTCGCGTTATTTTATGTTGGTAGTAAAAACGTCACCAATAGTAAAAAAAAAACTACCATGTTGACTATAGCTAACTTCAAGGTGTCGGATTTTCTGTGACGGTGTGGCGTGCGAATCGCAATATTTAATATACGAGTATTTTTTCTATTGATGATGTGGAGTGTGTGTGTTGCGTGTGGAAATCAACTCCATGAATAAAATAAATAAGTATTTTATCATTTATCAAGTATTTAATGAAATGCAACTTCTCTATTTTCTTTTTTCAGTGGTATTATTCCACGCACATGGTACACACAAATCCATTATTCAGGCACATTAATGATATTCGCCGCTGATTGAAATTGGATTATCGACAGCCTGCACTGATGCAGCCCCACACTAAAAATTGATTCCCACAAATGAAATGCTTACCTAGTTAATTAATGGTTACGTTATGTAAACGTAGTGACAAATAAGCAGCAAAAAGTTCACTAATATTGGATGCAGTGGTGTGGCAAAATGTCATTTTAATAATTCTGAATAATATACATATTTAACATGACCCAAAAAAAAAAACCTGGTCTTAAATTAAATTAATCCTCTGTAATTGCGTACCAAATTTTATTCCGGAAATGTCCGGAACAAAAGTTGGTCCGTGAATATTCGATTTTCTCAACTGTTATCACTGTAAGAATCTTCATTGCAATTAAATTATATGAGTCAAGTTCCTACTGTTTCCAATAATACACACGCACTACTTCCGGTAAAGTATTTTTTTTGATATTATTAACAACCTCCATTCCCTTTGTTGTAAAATTTATGTGGTAGATTGGGAAAAATTGCCGGTGCGACATTTGATGTGTGCCGTCTGCACACATACTAAAAATGTTTCTAAAATATTTCATTATAAAAAGTGTTGAGAGAAACTAATAAAAGTGTTAAAAATGGCTTCGCCGTTTTAAGCCGCTGTAAATCTAAATTTTATAAATTTGACCCTTAGATATGTTTTTTTTATTTAGTTCATGCCAGATTCTAGAAACAATGCCAAGAGAGGAGGTCAATATGATTTATATAAAAAAATCATTGAATTCAGTTTTCATTTAAAAACAAATCAATATTCAAAAACAAATAACACAGTAAGACCTCATACAATCTACACTTAATAATAAAAGCCCCGTTTCACGAACAGTGTTAAGTTAAACGACAGCCCATATATTCATGAAGAATGATTTATCGTCGTGCTATGAATCATGTTACCTAATGTAGGAATATCTACACACCTGGTGGAAGTCTTGGGGTTTACTTATGAAGGTTTCTTACGTGATTCTAAGATCTATAGTACCTCGTCAACATCTAGTCTTTTGCAAACCACATGTCTGGTAGGGTCGGCTTTTAGTCTAGCCGAGTACTAATATTTAATGCGAAGTATTCTATGCATTTCTACCACATCACAATGACTGGATACCACAATACCTATTGTCAGATAGAAGTCAGATTTCCGAGTTATTACTCGTAACAACTCTTTATGATCTAAGAATGACAGTCGACCAACATAACTCAAGATTCATTTATTCAAATTAGTATGACAATCTGCGCTTCACTTTTTAAAGATCCAAAATTTACATAGGACAGTTCCCTAAAATACCCACTCATCACCACTTTCTATTAATTTTTCTACGAAATAGAAGTGAACGATCCGTAATCCCCGCATCTTTCCGGAATAAACTGGTTACAAAAACTTGGTTGAATGCAATTTAAATGCCTAGTAAATGTCCGCGACAGGCTGGATTGCTGGCAGTACCTACACCTTATCGGACAGGAAATATTGATTTTTACGTTTAAATGTTGTATATTTATGGCTGATTTTAAATGAATTCATTTACCTACGTACTATCGAAATTTCTTTCGTCTACACTTTCTTAACTAGGTTGCCAGTCTTATCTTAAAAAAAAATACTTTTTTTAAAGTTCTGCCTAAGAATCGTTCTCGTTAAAAAAATTGTTCCATTTACTCGTATTCAAACTATGGATATAATGGGTCCGGGTAATAACTTAGTAAATACTATGTCTTTTAATACTTAGTTAGGTGCCTTTTCATACGTATATTTATTGGCTTCAGTTTGATGCAGAATATCGGACTCTCAGTGATCGATATTCTGCATCAAACTGTAGCCGATACGATTATAAATGTTATAAAAATTGTTTGATAAAACAAATTATAACGTTATTAATGCAGCCTATTCTATTTATAGGGTTTGTTTGTACCATGCTTGAACAAATTCGAATGATAATTTAAAATAAGTAGCGTGGAGATAGAATATTATCGGATTACCAAATTACTCAAAGACGGTTGACAACTTATGTCCTCGGAATCGCTACTGTAAATACTCATCATGTCTAGTTAAAACAATAATTTCACACACAACAATAACATTCTATAACGTTACGCGTCGTAGAGAATTCGGTCGTTTGGCACTAAAAACCCGTTGCCATGGTAACGTCGCTTCCGCCACCCAATGTATTCGCACAAAAATTCAGAACAAAGTTTTTCATACACATCCCATAACAATTATCTGTAGAGTGTATGTAAGTGTGTGCGTGAGTGTTGGCGTATGTGTGTGTGTGTGTGGGTTTTTTGCATGTTATAATATTTTATGAGGTGCCTGTTCATTCTGTTGGCTACGGGTTGTGGTGTGTGGTGCAAGTTATACGCAGCTAGAGGGCTACAAATCCCGTATTCTAAAAGCTAAAATGTCAAGTCTTAAAAATATGTAGGGACCTTTCTATTAGTCGTCAAATGTACTATTTTAAAGTGTTTAAATCTGTTGTAAGTCAATTGCTTAATAATTATCTTTACTATAATAATAATATTATAAAGAGGAATGATTTGATTGTTGGTTTGCATTGAATAGACTCCGAAAAATTCGTTCACCATCGGGAAGCTACACTATCCTCAAGTGACAAAGGCTACTTTTTAAAAACTTTTACAATTATAACAGAAAAATAATAACGTTAATATAAAACCGCTTTTAACTTGCACTTTGGACAGCTTAGCAAAAAAGCCAGCTAGTGGCGTATTGTCGCTCGCTTGCCAACTGCTTCCAATGTTATTATTATTATCTTTTGTAACGCAACTTACGCCCCGCGGCGTCTCCCGCTAACGCGATATTAACATAACTCGCGCACAATGAGTTCGGCGCGGGTTACAGAATACGGATACAGGATTATGTTAGTACGTGTGTGAATACTGTGTACTTAGGGAAATTGTGATGTCATGCTTAGAATCGTGGCTGAGTTAATCATTTTATCGGCTTATTGGATAGGCACATATTAAATTAAATAATGTATCTTTGGTTCATTAGCCAAGCGAGGGAACAGTGTATGTTAGCGTTAATGGATACGTTTAATATTGACCTAGTAGATACATTATCGTTCTTTTGAGCATTTTAATATATTGAGGTATTTTATAAAGAATTAAAAATAACTTCATAATTATAACAGTCTAAATCAAAACCACACAAGTACCTATTAATTATTATGTAAATGTATCGTTTTAGTTTTATGTAATGTTGTTTTATTGTATTGTGTAAATAGATGTTATTTAAAATAGTCAATATTATAAGTAGTCTTAGCTATCGCATTAGGTTTCAAAACCTGTAATGATGGTTTAAGAGTTTTGAATAAATAAATAAATAAAAATAAATAAATAAAAATTATTTGAATGAAAATTCAAAAGAGTGTGTAAATTAAGTTGAATTTAATTATAAAATCTCATCAATTAGAAGCTACCTCCCTACACACAGTCAGTACCTTCGCAAATGATAAGAATATTTTTTTATAAAAATACATAAAGAACTCGAATACCCAAGCTTGGCCTCCTAGAATTCTAATAAAACCTTATTCTAGAGCCAAACTTTAATCAAAGTCTGAACTTCAAACATACAGCATCGTATACTAATTCTGTTCTCAGGCAAATTGGGTTTGTTTTTCCACAAAAATAATAGGCAGGGGACGTGACAAGCAAGCGACATGCGCGCTCAAATTGAACATGCTCCCTTCGTAATGACTGACACGGAACCTTCATACGAATCTGCGGGATAAGTAGGCAGGCCGGGGAACATGGCGACGAAGGAACGGGTGGTAAAGGAATTACGTTACTTATTAACTATAGAACGATGATTTTTGTATGTTTAAGAAACAAAATATGACAAAAAGCATTCTACTTCAATAGCTGTGTCAGTGTTGTTTATATTTCTATGAATACTAATATTATTAAACCTATATTATGAACATCAAATAACATAGCCTACATATTTTTTTCCAAAACTACGAGGAGCGTATGTTCATTAGATTAAATACGAAATTCATTCGGACGAAGTCGCAAGCGAAGTGCTAGTCAGAATTATAAACTCAGGTATTAGATACCCACGTCCCACATAGTGTAATTATTTCAGCTTTTGTCCATAGTCAACACCAGTTTTGTTTGAGATGCGTAGATGAGGATCCGTTTAAGTTTTGGGATCAGTTCACATCTGATACAATACAATAGTTACTCGATTAGACATTTCAAAGAGTTCAAATTGATAGACATTTTATAAATTATAAAACCCCTTTTCATCTTTGTTGAGTTGTAATTATTCGCCAATTTTTCTACGTTTTACATTTCACTTAAAACTACTAAAATCATCACTTATATCAAACCCGATTGGATCGAAATTATGGCAACACCGAAAAAAAATAAAAACGGAATTGTTAACGGCGTAGAGTTATCATTTATTGCTTTCCAAAAGTCCCATATGTAGCTACTCACAGTCTTGGATAAAATTTAAAAAGATATTGTACCTTTTTCTTACCTTTCGAGTTAATACCCCAAAGAAAAAGAAAAGGGTATCGCAAAGTTTCCCGGTAATAGACCCCTTACAATGGCAGGTTTGGTTGTAACTATTTATAAGTCAAACATTACGAGGACGAGCACATTCGAGAACTATTGGTAGGGAGATACTAAAATCGGAAATTTTTATTACTCTTCTTTTACCAGTCTAGAGATTGTACAAAAGTCGCGTGTCAGCTTGCATGACATATTTTAATGTAACTGCGAACTGCAGTTGGACAGGAACGGTTAACATTATTATACCACCGAGGTTATTTTTCTTGTCGAAGTACGTGCCCACGTTTATCGCGTCATCATGGAGGTTTTGATTTTTCTATTAGGTTCAGATAAGGGACAACTTGGGCTCTCAGGTGAGCTATCGTCAGACGGTCGCGAGCACGCAGGAGTGTTAGTGAGATCTCACTGAGGTGCGGCCTACAATACCTTCCGTCAATCAGTAAACAACAAAACATAACATAACTACTTACGTGGGTACATCAGACTATCCACTTATTAAGGTTGTTCTGACAAGTTAGACAGCTTTTTGATTAGCAAAACAAGTTGAACTGACCCCTGGGCCCAACTTATTATTTTAATCAAACATATTTTGTGGGCCCAACTGTTTAATTGAATTATTATTTGTTAGAAACAAAATATTGTTTGTTTCTGACATATTGTAAAGTTGGATGTTACGTGATGCGGGGTTGCGGGCTTGCGGAACGATGAACATACTGTGAACATGTTATTTGCTTCAAATTTTTAAACTATTTTGACGTTGTTTTACTGGAGTATAATATTCGATTTTATGGTATATAATAAAGAGCGTTCTATTGTATTTGTAAAACTTTTATAGAGAACAAACACAGCAGATATTTTCAAAACCAATTTATCTCCATAATGATCTGATAGACTATATTCTAATATTTAATAATCTACAAGCACACACTTAATACCTCTCTTTCTTACTTACAAAACACACAATTTAAACTTCACAACAGACAAGTGAGATTAGAAACACTTGAATTACAAAGAGAACTGGCAGTACCGCACATTAACGATTCCACCGCCACGGGGCCCGGGGCCCGAGGTTGGCAAACATACCTACTACTATTAATTTGATTAAGAATGTAAAGCAAATCTATTCTCAGTAAACACTTCAGGATAAACATGTATTTGTGATGTTGTCGTGGGAGGAGTTGATTTAAGAAACAGAATAATTAAAACGAGTTTTACTCAAAGTATCAGTTTTAAAACAAAATGAGAGACTAAACAAAAACAGAATTTCTTTTGGTCAAGTACCGAAGGAACCTTCAAGGTAGGGTTTCATCTAATTTAAATAATGTACCTATCTAGCAAGTTCAAAATACTGACGATAATTTTATAAACCGTGCAAATTTCATCTGTAGAAATCTTCATTGTCAGCTCATAATTCAATTCCCATTAAAAATATTATTAACACAAATTCAAGTTCCATTCCTGCTATCTCAAAATCAATTATGGCCACCGACTCACTGTCACGTTTTAATGGCAACAAAGGCATGAGCTAATTATTGCGAAGCTAAATTCTATAATAGGCGAAGAACAGCTTCTTGTTAAAATTAGCAGAGGACGTCTTTCATGCATTTTTGATCAGCAGTCAATTATATATTTAAACACAAAATTCTGATCTGTTGAATAAAATTATACGTAGATAGACAAGCTGTGATTTAAGAGCATTGACACTGGAAAATAAAGCAATTTAAATAGATTGTCAATACGTGGGTAGTATATAATATGTGAGGAACAAAGGTGAGTCACCTACACGCGATGAAATTTTAATGGTTTCTAAGACGTGGTGCGCTTACTCCGTACCTAGATTGATTTTAAAAGTAAGGATGGTTCCAGTACCAAGAAGTTTGCTTGTCTTTTCTTTGACGGAAAAGCAATTAAATGAATACCATCAAAATCTACTACTGACTAACTCTTAATATATCTACTTGCTCATCTTTTCTTCTTCACTATCAAATCCATCTAAAGGTTATCTGTAAGAGATCGCTTTTAGTGATAAGGCCGCCCATTGTAACACCCTTTGTAGTTCATAAAGTTATAATTTGTAAGTTTTTATGGCGTACAATAATTAATTAAATAAGAATTCTATTCCATTCTATTCTATTCTGAGCTATATCACGTTCTCCGTTTTCTGTTTTTTCAATCTTCACAAACCATACACAAGAAATAGCTATTTTACCTTTACACACAAAGAACGAACCATTCCACGAGTTCTACAACAAAACAGCATCGAAAGAATCTCGTATATTGCGCAACGATTAGATAAACAAACAAATTTATATCTGTGTGAGGCTTGTGCAATCTCGTAAATACATTTAAAGCGAGCCAGTGCTATCTAGCGGCCACAAAGTGAATTATTTAAGTGCTTGCAACGGAGAGATGTTTTGAGTTATTTAATTTAGTAGTCGCCGCTTCGATTCCCAGCCGGGCGGACGTAAAGTGCACTGGACGCGGCAAGGGATTAGAGCTGCGAAGATTTAGATGTGGCATGTAATATTTTGAGTAGATGTAAAGATTCAAAAAAATCTAAATCAATAGTCTTTCTCCTAATTAAGCTGAGAATCAGAACTTTTTGAACGTCAATAAAAAAATCCGAAGACAGCCCACTCTTCACCATTTCGTAGCGTTTTAGCTTGGAGAAAGAAGTGGCGGAAAAAACTCTTTAGCAACACATCTATCTGATTCGATTTTATTGGTTGGCTAGCTTTCTGCTTGTTGGAAATGATAGTTATGAATCATCTTTATTCTGGTACTTAAAATGATAATAACTATGTGAGTGGTATACCTACGATACCTTAATATTGTCGGTAAAAATATCCGTTATTCAGAACATTACATATCATTTTTATTTTCGATGAACAAAAGCAATAATATTCTATACCACTCTTATAACTTTTTTTTTATTAAAATAACAAAACGGAAATATATTGCATGCCCAAAGGCAACAGTTAAATCCACAAAATTAATCTCATGTTGCCGCTCTTTTGCGTGCATTTTTTTGGATGTACAATACTTTTATTTTGCAATGTAGATGTAAAGTCTGTTTTTTAATCCCAGAGACTAAATTGACACATGCAAATGTCAAACTTACAAATAATGTTGCCAGCTCTTTTGTTTAGTGTTGTACCTACGATACTGGTTTGTTGAATCGTAACTTTTTTATATTTATTTTACGATTTAATAACTGTACATTGAGAATTTTCGAGAAAAATTACTGGCTTTTGTTAGAAAAACGTAACTCGTGACAAAAAGTGACTTTTTATAATTTTTGTCGGTTTGTCTGTATGTATGTCCGGGGTAAACTCAAAAAGCACTGCATGGATTTACTTCAAATTTTGTATGAATACTATAGAGAGGTCGGGTCAACACATCATATTATCATGCTATCACCTACGGGGGAGGAGTGTGTGACAGCGTGTAATCTAAGGACGCATATTTAAATGTTGTTTTTGAGTAAGCCATGCTATTATCTAGCTTTACACTATAAAAGCTACGCTATTTAAATAACTTGGGCAGAGCAACATAGTTTAATGAATGTTAGGAGTATAAAGGCAATTATCAAACAGCGCCATCTATTGAGTTTTCATAAAAATCAAATCAAGTTACATGTTTACACTTTTTGGGATTAATAATAATTAGATCATGTTGGCGAGGTCAGTAGTTAGTTATTTTTATAATTCATAGATGGTGATGTGCAATTTCTTCATAAAAGTTGTATCGTATAGTTCGTTTTGACTAATTCAAGTTCCAACAAACCCTCAAAATCTTGAGCAGAGTTGAGGAGCACAATTTAAAAAAAATATGGTGTGAAGCAGGTATTACAAAAAAGTTGTGTTCATTGAAGATCGTCAATTTCATGTTGTTAGTACAAAATAAACGTTGACTGTTAATACTTTTGTTCGGTATTTATCTGTGTGATTATTGCTCTCGAAACTCAAGGGTTTCTAAGATGCGCAGGTTAGTTTGATCTCACGAAACCGAGGCAAAGCGTGAACAAGGGCTAGGTGCTAACCGTGAGAGTAATGCACTAAGTTTTTCTGCAGAAACTCTCACGCAGCGCCAATCACGACTAGAATTAAACGAGTCCGCACTACTGCTTCTCAATATCAGGAATTGTGGGACATCGAGAAATGCATTTAGCTATCGACCGGGATCGTCATTCTTTGTCTCGCGCATTTGAACGGTTACACAGAGGTTGAGTCTTCAGAATATCCGCTCTGACACTGCTCGATTACCTGAGAGCAGTCAGGAGCGTGGGATACGACTCGCGCTTCCAAAACGGATACAGAGAGAGAGCAGATATTAAGTCTTTAGCTTTTCCGCACTGAGACTGCTCGGTCCCTCGAGAATAGTCAGAAGCGCGATACACGCCAAGCAAGCAATCGCGAGCGCATTGATTTTGAAAGATCCAAAATATATAATTTTAAACTGAACTACTGCGCTGCGGGTCTCTATTTTGTTTGCAATACTAGAGTAGGTAGTAGTATTTGAAGTAGTAGTAATAATTTAACTCGATTGGTATAATGTCCATACATAAAGTACAAGGTACTTTGATTGGTTGATCGAGTGGATCCGCACTTGCGTCGCGGTCGTCTGTCTGTCTGTCTGTCTGTTCGCGATAGACTCAAACATGACTACGCTGGCATGGCTACGATGCTGTTTTCACCTATAGATAGAGTTTTTCTCAAGAAAGTTATTATTATATAATTTGTCAAGATTTTGTATACATTGGCAAAATGTAATAGTATTTATTGGAGGTAAAAAATAAGCCTTCTGGGAGCTGGGTGCGATAACCGACATCCATGAGGGCAAAGCCGCGAGCATCAGCTAGTTATAAATAAAAAACGATACTACTTGATTTTACTAACGGCAATTTACGGTAGTGGCACATCACTATATAAGAATTGCAAAAAACTGGTCACACATGAAATGTCATTTTAGTCTCCGTGATTAAAAAACAGACTGTAGTAATGCGGCGAATTCTACAATTTGGCTTCGACACAATCATATTTTATTATGAATGTAAAAATACTCACGCATGAATTTTTTGTAGTGCCTCCGGGCTATGTATCGACTATGGTATCGCACTACGGCTTTCAGTGATTTTTTATCTAAAAATACATTTTTTGTTTAAAAAGAAAACCGTGGTAAAAATGAACTAACCGAAACGTGTTTGCGAAGTGTTATTTTTCTACATACATATAATATTATACTTTTTTCATAGGAATTCTAACTGTTTATTTTACGTAGCAATTAGGAAAATCTAGTGAGAACACCAGCGCGGTCAAATATGCTTCTACGTGGATATGCATTAATAAACGAGAAAAAATATTGTCCTGTAACAGACAATTATTACATTTAGACAACTAGATAACATTCTCTGGTACATGACAATCAAAACTCAATTAAACTAGACACTTTTTGAACGTCAAAAATACATAGGACAGTCCCCCGAAATGCCCACCCTTCACCGCTTCCTAGTGTTTTTGCTGGGAAGAAGAACTAACGATACAAACTCGCATTCCGTATCTAATATGTGAGTGATGTGATTACAGTAATTATTTCTTATGCTGTAAATGTAAAATGTAATAAATATTCTTTTTTGTTTTGTTACAAATATTAACAGTAGCTGCTTAGTTTGCGTAGTCAAAATCCGTAAAATTTAAGTTTAAATACGTTCTCAAGTAAGTTAAGTTTATTGTAATTTCTTATTGTTAAATAAATTTCTTTAAACATAAATTATTACGTTTCAAAATTGTTTGTAACGTGTTAGCTAGCACACTCCAATGAATCAAGCAAAAATATTTATTTTAACATAGAAGACTAAACGCAAGCGAATAAAAATGAATATCCACATGTATTCTAACTTCATTTCAGGAACTCGATCTGGTTGAAAGATCGCTACCTTCGGGAGGTTCAGCTATTTACACAGCTTTGCTACCTGACTCCGCCCACTTTGTGTAGTACGTGTACAGTGGTACAAAGAAACAAAAATCGTGGATGTAAGCAAAAATATTTGCTTGTACTCCTCATCAGTTGGCTGCGCGGAAATCGCCAGAGCATTTTAAGCGCCATATCTGATAGACACGATTAGCCTTTCTTGTGGAAATTAGAATAGCGGACAAAGTACCTGATTACTTATTTTTATAAATTGATGGATCTCTGTTAACTAAACAAATACATTTTAATTATTGCTTTTATTACTACAAGACAATTTTGTTTAGTTTCGGGTCTAAACTTTTGCAACTTAAGATATGCATATTCAGTGCATTTTTATACTACAACTGTGTTGTGTGTGTCTCGTTTCATACTTACAAACTAAAGTAATGTCTACGGCGTCGCTTTATTAACTAGTCAATTACCGCAATCCAGACACAATTAAATTTCTATTGTTTGCGAACACCGGTGTCCACGCGGAGCCTAATGAGTTAACGACATCTGCGCTATTGAAAATAATATGTACAAGAACCTAACAACAGCTGATGTTTAGTAGCCAATCGGAGATAACACGTGTTTGGAAGCTCATTCTTTTTTAATGGGGGATGAAAAACATGTTAAATTTAGATGTAAAAGAAAACGGGACTAAGAGAGAAATAATGGTGTACAACAAACTTACAAGTTACAACATTGTCGATATGTATCCGCCTGCATACTTAGTTCCTAGTTCGACTGTACGTCCACTAACTGGGCGCTATCAATGCTCTTTTATATGATATTGTCGTGTTATTTAACTAGCTAATTAAACTGGAAGTTTGATAATGTCACGACTGCCAGTTTATTTCGGTTTCAGGCTACATTCTAGACTAGTTATTTGTGTTTAACAAAATTAGTTTGATATTTGGTTCGGTGCTAGAGTTGAATTAATATGTTTGTGATTTATATTTACTACAAAAAGTAATAATATATTTCATAATTCATTGGCAGCCAATTAATACACATCAAAAGAGTTACAAGTAAAAATTTGCTATAAATGTTAAACCGTCAAACAAAAGCCTAACCAACAACTATAATTTGATTACATTAGAAATCGAAATGTCTTAGTATTGTTTGGTCAGAATTATTTATTTATTTATTGCTTTCATGACGTTTACAATAAGTTTCATTCGTGAATCATGATATGGCATCGCAACATTATATGTATCTTATTTATTGTATATTAAATTTGTTTGCGTTGACATTCTCGTTGGTCTAGGACGCAAGCGCTAGTGCTAAGCATGTGGTCCCGGGTTTGAACTCCGGGCCTGGCAAAGTGTTACTTATTGAGTTTTTCTAACTCAAATTTCTCAGTAACACCCTGGAGTCTGGACATGTGTCCGATTGATAGCAATAGGCTCACCCCCTATTACAATGGACCCTATTAAACTGGCGAAATGTTGGCGAACTACCAGGTACACCTCTACCGAACCCTTTGGGGATTATAGGCGTGATGTTATGTTTATGTTCGTGTTTTCCAATGGGTACCGTTGCGTGACAGTTGAATTGTTTTTACAACCCAGTCTAAACAAGTGCTACCACAATAAAAGAGACAGTTGCCAGCAAAGCGCTTCGTAAATCCGTCAGTGGAGACAAATGCGGCGATGCGGCCCTAGCAAGGCCACAGCGAATCGGTGCGGCGGTCAGCACCGGCAAACTGGCAATGTTACGTTGATGATACACAAGTTATAGGAGACAAGCGGTATATAAGCATCCTATGTTATGTCACTATGTTAGGTGCCAATAGAAATTATGGCTACTTCTGTACCTATGTAGTTCATGCCTTTAAAAAGTCTTGAAAATCGCATAACCAATTCAAAAAGTACCTAGACACATTTTTAATAGCAAAGATTAGTGCACAATGGCACTTCTTTTAATCACTCATATATGAAGTTACTTTGCTAAGTCATGAACATGCGGCTGTGTAAGACTAATTAAGCCTTGTAGAAGCTCTTCAACTAAAAAAAATACATTAAAGGTTGAGGCTTGCCAGTATTTATCTTTATGTATTATTCTGAATCTGCTTTTGACAGGAATGGTCCTACCAAATCGGAGAAAGTTTAAGTTAGAGAATTGAAAAGTTTCACGCCTTTTTCCCATGGGGGTAGGCAGAAACTATAGAGCGCCATATGCTACGATTCTTACATACCATTTTTGCTTTCTTTGTATACATTTCATACAGTTACATTACTCCCAGCTAAGGTAATATCTACGTGGAATGACTATCTAGGCTCCTTTCTCTGTTATCGTCCAAAACGTAGAAGGTATTTTACAATCAATTGGAGGGGCTGGACTGCAGTTAAGCGCCTGGAACCGCTTCGAGCCAGCTCAGTACTGTGCGCGTCACATTGCGTTAACACGAGCGTTGCTACATAGCAGGGGGAAAAGCTGTGGTTTAAGTTATAAGCTGTGAGTGGTCGGTTTTTGACAATTAATTTCAAAGAGCTGGACCGCAGTGAAGCGGCTGGAATAGGCTCTGAACTGTGCACATTTCATTATATTTACGTGAACATCGGTGCGTGGTGGTTGTATACGATGGTTCAAGTTATAAGCAGCGTATGGTAGCTGATAACAGTTAATATTTCTTTATAAAAATGTTTTTTATTCGAGTCAGTGTAGTGATATGTATCAGTGAAATGTATTGTGATAGCCACGTGCAACAGTGCTATTTGTTATTAACATTAGCCATATGAACGAAGTGCTTTCTCTTACCAAACTCTTAGTTATGTCAATGGACAATATCTTAGCTGTGTTTTGTAAAATATATCAGAACTGAGGATACCAATTTCTTAAAATGTTCAGTTTATTTTATACAGAATCGTTTGCACTTTAGCAGCTATTGCTATAACTAAGTTTATTAAATTATTGACTGACATGTTTGTCTGGTAGTTACGACCTGATGAGAACCTACGACCTGCAGCATGGCAGTCAGGCAGAGGGCCTGACTGCTATGCTGCGGATCGTAGGTTCGATTTTCACCCAGAACAAATAATTGTATGATGAGCACGATCATTTGTTCTGTGTCTGGGTGTAATTTATCTAATATATGTATGTATTTAGAAATACGTATATAAGTAAGTTAATCAGTTATTTAGTACCACAAGCTCTACTACAAGCTTAGGACTAGACAGGGTTGTGTGAAAGTTATGGAATTTACTTTATTGATTGTGAATGTTGAAATTTTCATTTGATGATAATTTACTGCTGTTTGCAATAGACAGAGCGTAACCGCCGGTAACTTAACGGGGTACGTTAATCTGACGGCCACAGTACCATCCACCGTTTCCCTGATTAATATCAGTCGTCCGCGCTCGGGGACACCGTGTTTGGAAACTGCAATTGGGTAATACGAGTACTCCCTCTAAGCGCTGCGTAAAGCGGCTCCACTCCCCGAACGAAATGGTACAGGTCGCTGGAATTGCTGCATGTAAACAATTAGCAGATGGAAGAGTTGGAACATTATTGGATTTCCGATGGGTTTTGTTGAAAATTGGTGTATTATTTTGTAACTGAAAAAATATTAAACGCAATGATATCGTTAGCCAGCTCTTGTTGCGCATTTTACCATAGTCTTAAGGGCCGTAGTGTGATGTTCTAAACTATCACAACTACCTAAAGAATTCAAACGCAAAATAGCTATATCCTAACCCGATTTCCACGTTTAATAAAAAAATAACCCACTCATTAGCTTTATTGCCATATACATTATTATAAATATTCCTCGTTATCTTTTATTTCCTCGTTGGTCATGTGGTCGCAAGCGCTACTGCAGAGCAAGAGGTCCCGGGTTCGGTCCCCGGGTCAAGCATAGTGTTGTTATTTATTTCCATCTGGAATTTCTCAGTAGCAGCCCGGCGTCTGGATTTAATTTGCCCGATTGATGGCAATAGGCTCGACCCTATGAGACTTAAAAAACATAACTGGCAAAATGTGGGTGTAAGTACTACCAGGTATACCTTTGACTAACCCTTTGGGGATTACAGGCGAGATGTTCTGTGTGTTTATTATATTAATATTAAGCTAAGTCCATGTTTAAAAACACTTTGAAACACGGTGGTTGGGTAGCGTTTCAGAAAACTGCGAACTTCAATATTTTTTATCGTTTTCAACTGTTTTGGATTCCGTAAATTCGCTCCAAAAGCTGGTTCACGCGTTTGTGTTTTCCGTTTTGAGTTACAAACACTGCACTTGAGTAGAGCCGCGTAGAACGTTGTATGAAAATTCTAAACAGTAAACGTCACTTCAAACCTATGCATGGCCTACAAATAATATCGTGATGCCATTTACGACAATAGTTATAGAAGCTTACAATATGGCATCGCTTTGTGTGTGCGAGCCTATCAACGCTATGACATCAGATAACTGGGCGCAAAGCTTTATTCGCGACACAAACACAGCTTGTCAAAGAACGCGCCATCATTCAATTTAAGCCCGGAGTACACTGATGGCACTGTCACCGATGAGCTCAGCTTTCAAGTTATTAAAAAATGTTTGCATGGTATGAACCGGGTTTTATTTTGCGTTCGTTTGAAATATACTCTGTTGGGTTGTGTTCGTCTGAAAATTCTTGAAATCATTGATAGTTTCATAAAAATAGTGCTGTTGTGAGTCTGTATGTAAGAGCATATTATGGTTTTTGGTAGATTTAAAGCTCCAAGCAAGCCGCGGCATACTATTCCATAGTATAATGAATACTTCTTCGCTTCTTCTTTACATCCATTCCACCCGCTTTAATACCAGCCTGTTATTGTCCAACTGTAGGTCAAAGGCCTCTTCTCATACAGAGAAGGCACGAGCATTGATCACCAAGCTTGCTCAAGGTGGATTGGCGATTTAAAACTTATATTAACTATAAGTCCAGGTTTCCTCACGATGTTTTCCTTCACCGATTTCAATGATGTCTAAGGTAAACTAAGAAAGCCATTCGCTTTAAGTTTTGAAAATAAAATAAAGTCTATGACACTCATAAAGAGGTAAAATTTGTAAGTTTGTAAGTTTGTATGTAGGGGGTAATCTTCAGAAGTAATGATCCAATTTTAAAAATTATTGTACTGGTGGAAAGCTACACTATTCCCGGTGGACATAGGCTACTTTTTATCCCCGTATTCCCACGGGAACGGAAACTACGCGGGTGAAACTGCGTGACGTCTGCTAGTAAATAATAAACATACGATTTTGTAAATTGTATTGATTTCGTCTTATTTTCTTTCTTTTAACACCTGCATATAATTTTATTATTAATTTTTCTTACAGTTTGACTACTTTTGACGCCCGATGATCTCGATCGTCTCGATGGTCTAGTGGTCGCTAGTGCAATAGCACTAAGCATGAGGTCTATTCCCCGGTCGGGCGGGTGTTTTTGAGTAGCAGCCCGGAGTCTGGTTTTGTGCCCGATTGATGGCAATAGGTTCACCTCCTATTACATGGGATTTTAACATAACTGGCGGATTGTGGGTGTACTACACGTACACCTCTGCCACCCCTGCCACCTCTGCCTCTGTTATTAACAGTTACGGTTAAAATAGAACATGTTCTCCTCTCCGTGATGGCGAGAGGACAATAATTTTGAAGACAATGCAGTTTAGTCATATATCATTTACATTTCCTTGACATGCCCGCTCTACAGTATTCTAAATCTCTTCGGTTACAATCTTTTCCATAAATCACGAACAATATAAATGATCATTTTATAAACGTAGTATGTATCAATATGTGTAGACATCTTAGCAACTAAGATTATTAGATAATCATACTAGCAAGAAGGCAATACAAGTCAGCAAGCAAAATGATCTGATAATGTACAGTGCCGACGTAAGCAAACAATTAATACTTATCAGCGGTGATATAATATTACGTGTACCTATAGACCATTCGCCTCAAATATAATTAATAGGAGTAGGTACATTCACAGATAGTTACGGTAGGTACCAAATGGAAATTATTGTTTTATTTATTCTTAATAATTTTCGAGACTACGTAATTAAATATATTATAACATTAATTCAGGTGGTAACCTGACCTAAATTATACAGAATTAGCTAATTTAGCTCCAAAGTCTAATGAGTTGTATTGTTTTCAAGAAGTACATGTAAAATTATGGTATTTTTTGGAATAGATGTAGAAACGCCGGAGTACCTATACTCAAAAGGACATACACAACCAACGTGCGTGCATGATATATTTAAATGTATACGAGTATATAAACGTAAGCGAACCAAAGTAAGAATCTAAGCAGATGGTGTTCTGTATATTCTGCCTACCCCTATGGGAAAAGTTGTGAGTTTCAGTTATGTAAGTTAATTAACTTCCAATAGTTTTGAGTAGAATAACTATTTAAGTAATAATAAAGCTGTGGCTATTGATTCGACTGGAGAGTAGGTAAAGTTAAATCCATAAGTGACAAAAGCTTCATTTAAATCTATTGAAAAAACCTATAACTTACGTAGTTTTTTCACACAACAGATTTGTATTGTTTCAGCTTACTCAACATCAAGCCAGTGAACAATACTGATACAAAACTAAAATATATGCAAGCAACTATGGAGATGGCTGCTATGGGTATTGTAATACCCGGAATAAATACCAGGTGAACCAAAAGAATAGCAGGACACCTAGCTAGGCGTGGTGATGGCCGTTGGAGTAAAGCTGTGACCGAGTGGCATCCAAGAAACGGTAAGAGATGGGCGGACAACGTTGTTGCCATTGCGAGAGTTTCGTGGATAAGGCTGGCTCAGGGAAGTGGAGATTGGCGCCAAAAAAGTCTAGCCAATACCCAGCAGTGGGTGAAGTCGGGATGTGGGTGATGATGATGAAACCAAAAGCTGAATACCATGTAAGACACTGGTATTTAGATGGTTACACATACAGATCAGCTGAATGTAACAGACCCCAAACATAATTTGGAAGATGATGAATGCTTCTTCTCTGTGGGAAAAGAAGATGCTCGACAGCACTTCAATTACAGGCTCGACTATTTATAAAACGTAGGCACTCTTCAAACTCAATCTTCATACCATTAGCTGAACGTCACTGGGTCACAGAGGAAACATTTCGAGCTACACTTTTAAACTGGCGCACAGATTAAAACAGTTACTTAATCTAGTTAGTATGTTAGTGTACACTCGCGAGCAAACGCGCTGTCTGTGCTCGTTGTGTGTGTTTGTGATGCATCTTTGTGTAGTGCCACAGAGTTTAGAAAATATGAGACGTATACGGTGTTTATGTAATAATTCACTATTGCAATTGACTAAACCATAAGATATCTCGTTGGAGTCTATGCCCGATAGTCTTTGCTTTAGTTAGGCGTCAAAACACAAGTTTTTGTAATTGTATCGTTTTTATTTTTGTAAAAGTAAATGTCGTAAATTTAAAGTTTATTTCTACATGTTTCATTATGTTCATACCTTGGTACTTTTACCCAGTGCATGGAACAAGTACAAATACCCAAAACTAATACATACAATACGGTTACCGTTACTATAATTACATCTTAGTATCGACCAGCCCCACAAGATAAGTGATTAACACTGATTAGAATGATTTGAATGAATGAAATGAGAATAATATTATATTTTAAGCATTTTGGTTGTAAGACTTCGAACCAATTGTCATATGTCAACTAAAAATTGAATTGCATTTGATGATTTATTTATTTATTATATTAGGTTCATCAACAATTGTTCACACTATACATATCTAGCTTCTTAAAATTCAAATACTGCGCTACAATTACTAATAGGGTTAAACCACATGCACAAAACATTAAATACGGAAAGCAAGCTAACTTACTAAATAATAAGCGCTAATATTCACACAACACTATTTTCAAGTTAAGTTCACAGAAAAATGACAATCGTTTCTAAAAAGTAAAATGAAGTAGATTGGTGAATAGTCAAAAGAAATAACAGTATAACATCGTTTTTAACCGCGACAGTTATCTACTAGGTAGACTTACGTCGGTTCTTCACTCTGCACCACTCCAGTCGCGAGCAATTTGGTGGAACACGCGGTCGCTCGTCTGTTCGCGCACAAAGGAGCTAACGCACGCACACTTTACATGTTAATGTGCACATTTTTACTGCGACCCGCCATTCAGATGCATATGCACCTCGTTACTCCAACTGTGACTTAATTGATTTATTTTACATTTATATTCATTTTTGAGTTTTGTATTATTTGGCTCATGTGTTTTGCAGATAGATGACAACTTGTCACATAACAGCAACATGCACATGGTTTAATTTCGGTTGCTGGTCACTTCTGTTGTTTACTCATAACTCATGACTAGTATAGATGCTTCGCATTAAAAGCTATCTCGGACTTAATAATCAAATAATAGGCACATTAAAAAAAAACTGGTTATTTGGTGAAATGGGGATGTTTCACAGGTTCACCTCTGCTTGAAACCTTTCGGGAATAAGTACCCGCGTGATGTTATGGTGTTATGTTATGGTCAGTTTTATTATTGCTGTATCATATTGTAATAAATATATAAACTGACATAGTTTTGTGAAACCTGAAAAATTGAATGTAAATTCAGTAAATAAATAAATAACACCTTTACACGCTATTTATTATTATACTCGTCTTTGTTTCATTCTCAATGAGGTTTGTTTACTCGTAGTAGTGGACTTCTATATCACATAATTTCACAGCGTAAAACTGAACGCCTCCTCCCGTGTTACGCGCACCTGTTAGTTGTCTGTCAAATATCTTCATTGGTTTTTTATGTCACATAATGGCGTCATCTTTTTCCTATATTTTTTATTGTTTTGTGTTGTGTTGTGAAAATACTGTTCCAAATAGGATAAATATGGGAAAAAGGAATTCACTAGATAAAATTAGAATATCAAAACGACTGAGAGATGTATTAAATGCTAAAACTAAAATGGATCAAGTCACGAAGAAGGTAAGAAAATTTCAAAAATGGCCGCTTTTATGCTGTTTTCTGTAACTGTTCCATCAGTAAACTGATTCAAGAACTTGCCTGATTATGACTATAGCAAATTAAGACCCTGTGTGCGCATTATCGCTAGTGAATATGAAAACAGGGTGCGCTTTTTGTTTTTCGCGTTATGCACGTGCTAACGTGCTTGCAACCTGCAAGTGCATGCCTGACCTGTGGGACGTTCTGCGGGAACGTACGTGGTCAACAATGGCAATATTGGCAGTGAAAAGCCCAACCTGTGGAGCGTTAGGAAACGCATTTGTGATGAAAAATGGCTATACAGTGAGCAACTTGCCTAGAACCTGTGGGGCGTTCTGCGGGAGCGCACGTGGTTACAATGGCTTTGTTGCGATTTAAGCAATCTGTGGGGTGTTCTTTAGGGACACACGTGGTTGACTTTTTTCTTATAACCTTCAAGGGAAGTTCTGCGGGAACTTACATGGTTATATGGTAAAATGTTTGTTGCCTTTACAGCATGGACTGTTTTCTCCAGACACTGTAATAAATTCATTAGAACAATTATTCATCTAAAATGAATGGAAAAAACAAAAAATGTTTCTCCGGAGTTCATAGAAAATCTTCAAACAAAGTTGTATTATGCAGATTCTTGTTGGTAAATTGGAATGATTGAAGAATTACAGGTACCTTTGGAAAAGACATAAGATGATCAGATTCACAAAATGCTAGCTGTGGATTCTCAACTGGAGAAATCAGGAAAAGATTTACCAAAATAGATTACCCAGGTATCTAATACTTACTAAGAAGCTCAACAAAATATGTTATTTAATAAGCATAGAGAAGATAAAGACAACATCAGGGCGTCATCGTCCTGCCTTGTATTAACTTAGACTCTAGTAGTTAGTTCTCGTGGATCGCGCTCGCGAGTGGATGTGTGAGCGAGACGCTGTACTTAACTATTAACATCGTTTGTTACGCGCCGCGCGCAGTCGTAATTCCAAATAATATGTCGAAAACACCAACCAACCAACCAACAACAACTAAATACGGTTCGGATCCGAACTTAGTGTCAACGAAAGATAAGGAATGGGTTACTGCGAGACACGGCAATAAAAAAAGGGAATATAAATAAATAAATAAAATAAAATACATTTATTTCGAGCAACAAAAACTCATATGGGTACACATCACACATATATATATGTCGGCGTCAGCGATGGCTGAGCGATGAGCTGACACCGATGGGGGTTTCGTGGTACAGAGTTCATAACGTAGAAAAGCAATCTTCATTGCAGTAATAACCTCACTTAACAATCTTAATCACAAAACAACTCAAATCTAGGTAACTGACAGTTTCGTGCTGGATGTGTGTCTTCGTCGGTGTCTCAAATCAAATTGAGCTCTGCCCAGCTCCCACGCACCAGCACGACTCTGTCCACGTGACATTACCGAAAACACATTCGCGCCATTTTCAAATGACAAGTAACGTCACGCTGGTCACCATAGACTCTATACTAAGTTAATCAACTTCACAACTTATTATTCAAGAATATCGTTTTCCACGACACGGCCATCATGACCATCACACGTCCTCGTGTCTACTAAAAATTCACACACACACACACAGAACACGTATACGCACGCACGCTCGTATTGGTCACATACTTCAAAACACACGCACGCACGCATTTTTCACATACTTCAAAACTCGGTCATTCTGACCACAACTAAATTTTCAAGGGTGTATGTCAAACCTTGACACCTCTAATCGAAACAAATCCAGGCAGAATGAATCGTCACTAAGACCGATAACATTACTAGAACTGAAAGTGTACTAAGATAGTGCTATGCAAATGCACGACATAGTAGGTATTACATAGACTTCCACATACCACACAGGCTAAAGCTAACAGGTACCACACAGGCTCACGAGTGCCACACATAGGTACTCACAGGTGCCACGCAGGCTTACTGGTGCCACGCAGGCTCACGGGTGCTACACAGGCTCACAAGTGCCACACGGGCTTACGGGTGCCACGCAGGCTCACGGGTGCCACACAGGCTCACGGGTGCCACACAGGCTCACAGTTGCCACACAGGCTCGTCGTTGCCACACACGCTCGTCGTTGCCACACAGGCTCGTCGTTGCCACACAGGCTCGTCACTGCCACACAGGCTCGTCACTGCCACACAGGCTAGTCGTTGCCACACAGGCAAGTAATTGCCACACAGGCTAGTCATCGCCACACAGGCTAGTCATCGCCACACAGGCTAGTCATTGCCACACAGGCTAGTCATTGCCACACAGGCTAGTCATTGCCACTCAGGCTAGTCATTGCCACTCAGGCTAGCCATTGCCACTCAGGCTAGTCATTACCACACAGGCCATCGGCTTGTGATCCAACCCCAGAAGCTAAACATCTCAGCCGCGTAAGTGCTACCCCTCGGAAAGGATATCCTGCGCATAAAAAGCAGACCACGCGCACCTCTTACATGCTCCGGCGCAACTGGATCGGTCACCAAACACTCACACTTAATCCATAGAGCATACGTTAAGTAAGATGAAATGTATTCCAAAACTTTACAGATAATCATTAGTAATGACTACTCAGTACTCACAATAACTAAACGAACTTTAACTAAACCATTTTAAGAACTTAAACACGGAAAGTTCTTCAAAGCCTCATAATTATCAAATTTCAAAAGTAAACACTACTCATGGCCCTGCCACAGCTATTGACAATTCGGTATTGCCACCCATATCGTTATCACCTCACGTGATACGACCAACACTTTTCATCTAGAGTCCGCGACTCTCAAGTCATTACATGACCGTACAAATACCTAGTCTCTTTCAAGGCCCAGGTCCCCGCTAGACCACAAGCCGCTCATCATGCCCTGAACGACAACGTACGCAGTTGCGATTGCATCTTATGGATGCGGATTTACCGGAAAACCAACAAGCGTATCATAGGTCTGTTGAGGTTCTTTTGCCCTCAGAAACATTGTTTTCTTCTTCTAACTCGTTTGAACTTCACAGGTTGGCATCTTACGACTTGACTTTACAACATACTGGTCGCCCGCAAGCGTTTAAAAGAACCTTCACTTTAAAAGAACCTTCACTTCGGGTCAAGCTTAGTTAAGCTAGGCTTTTCATTTTTAATGTAAACCAAGTTACTAACACTTAAGTTTCATTTTAGTAGGTACTATCAAAACGGAACTTAGAGAAACGTTTTTCATTACCATTGACCTAAGAAGTTTGATCTCTTTACACGGTAGTGGGAATTTACCCAAAGTACCTACTATCTAAATTTGACTGTCAATCATTTACGGACAGACACACGAAACCATCACGCTTTTCGAGAAGAAGAAACAGGTTAGAAAAGCGGGAACTACTCTGTCGGATAGTCGTACGATACTATCTCTACTTCGCGAAGATCGAGTTGTTAAGGACAGCGATAAACAACACGAGTACGAGTTGGAACTTTTGTAAGTAACCAGAGTGAATGGTAAACCACCCATTAATCGCGATTGTAATTCAGTTAATAGACGCTCACGACTATCTTGGACAGTCGTCTAGTCGGTGAAACATCAGTTTAAGTTTATTCAAATGAATTTGTGTCATTAATAAACAAGATAATAACCTATTGGTACTTCACATGTCTAAGCACAGTATTGAACTCCGCTAATAACTACACTACCTTGTTTATCCTAGGTTTACAGCGCACTGCGCACTTGTAAATAGTAAAGGTCCGACCAATAAGTTACAACACAGTAATTCTAACAGTTCTGTTAAGTACTCTTTATCATCATTTATAAGCAATGCATACTCAACTCATGAAACTCATTAAAATCTGTGCACCAACGAAGAGAATCGCACCAATGACTCAAAAATCTAACGCAATATGTGCTACAACACATGAAGCGCTTTGTGCACCAACACAGACAGAAATCGCACCAACGATTCCTTATAGACCCATCGCCACATGTTACTCATGAGGTGCGGTCCGAAGGTTCGAGTACGAGTATACAAGCTATTCTTAACCAAATGTGGTTTCAATACACTGTCATCAACTATGTCATTCAATTCTCAAGGAACTTCGTGATCGGGGCATTCATACTTGAATCTAATTTAGTTTGACTTCTGTCCTCATTTTTAATTAAAACACAATCATTAAGCTAATTTAAAAACCTGGTCCTAATATTGTGGTCCAACCGATTTTAAGCTTTGCTCAATTTAAATTTAGGCTAACAACCAGCTTTCTAATACCGTGGTGATATCAACAAGGTTTCCATACGATTTACAAAATAAAGGGAATAGCGCCGCACTTGCATCAGTTTGAATTTCAATCTCATTTAAATTAAGAGTTCATAATAAGAAAATAATCAACCAGGTATAGTCGGTAAAATTGAAATTATTTGTTATCTTATCTGTCAGTGTCCCAATTTCCAAATAAATGGACCAAATTGTTTACTAGTCATCAATAAAAACAGTGAGGGTAAATTAAAAAAAACGAAAACCTATACGAAAAACCTTTGAACCGCCTAACATGTTGAATGTTATCAGGAAAGGCAGTTTAACTAAGCTTCAGCCCACCTTTGCTGTGATATCATAGCCTAGAAACTTTACATAACGCTTCACAAATGAACACTTCGAAATGTTCAAGGAAAATCCGGCTTTTGTCGGCGTTCATAATACACCGAGCAGCCTTTCAATCCTTGCTAAAGTAGCAGGTTTTAGAAACAGGGATTAACTAGGGCAAATAACAGTACCTATTACACAATTTTGAACCGAGTACCTATCACACTACTTTCCTTTCGTCCGACTTAGTCTGTAAGGTTGACGTCAGAGGTTAAGGTTAAGGTTTTGAAGCCTTTTTCTCGGTTCGGTTCGGTCTATTTACTTACTGAGTTTTAAATGTCACAACTTCGATCGCTGTTGTATAACAACGTAACAAAATATGGCTACGTACCCCAGGCAAAACGCTAAACAATATCTCGATCGCATTTTTGTCAATTTAACGCATTAAAATAGCCCTTTGCTAATTCAACTTCAAGTAGCCTATCTATTAGATGCTTTATTAAAAGACTAGCTTTCTTATTGGGGACTGACACGGACGCATGCCGTAAGCATCCAATAGTTCCTGGACCTTTGACCTTTGACACTACTTATTGCCTTTTGTCTAGGCTGGGTTTGTAAGCTTGCCTATAGACGATAAGGTTTGAGTTTGAAGTCTAATTCTCAATTCACAAGGGGTACTCAACCCCTGCACGATAAACCATTACCTAATTAAAATTATGGCAATATTCATAACGTAAAGTAATCATAGGATCTCTGTACATACCCGCGGTATCGACACTTTTAAAACAAAGAACTGATTGGGTAAACACCCATAATCCACCACACATTTTTGTTTCGAAATAACCAACAAACATTTTGTTGATTGCGATACCCTCCTTAAAACATTTCTCGAACGATCATTACCATCACACACCTATTTGAAATGATTAATTATCTTATTGTACGCGCTACCCGCATGTAAAATAAACTATTGCCACTATTTAAAACTTCGTAAATAATTCGTTCGGTACTAGGTCTATGTTTGTAGGTATGTACTACTAGGTACTACCTAGGTATGCCCTTTACACAAACGTTCGCATTGACCTCTAAAATTGCGACTATAGTACAACTTAGCAAGACAACATCCGGTACCTACCGAAATCAAAACAAAAATTACACGACTCACCGGATTGTTGTTACTACCAGAAAATACCAGTTATTTCGTGCACAACTGCACATCTGTAGTTGCACCACGCTGCACCGCCGCGCTGCCGCCCGCGCGCCGCCGCGCTGCCAACCCGCGCTGCAGGAGCCTCGCATCTTGCACCTCGCATACTCTCTTGATGGAGCCCGATGTAGCAAGCAGACTTCGATCACTGCATCTTGTTCTTCTGGTGCATCACGACGAAGATCTCATCACATCTCGGTGAAGCTCGCCAGTAAAGTTGGAAGCAAGTTCTTTATGCCACTTCTGATGTCGGCGTCAGCGATGGCTGAGCGATGAGCTGACACCGATGGGGGTTTCGTGGTACAGAGTTCATAACGTAGAAAAGCAATCTTCATTGCAGTAATAACCTCACTTAACAATCTTAATCACAAAACAACTCAAATCTAGGTAACTGACAGTTTCGTGCTGGATGTGTGTCTTCGTCGGTGTCTCAAATCAAATTGAGCTCTGCCCAGCTCCCACGCACCAGCACGACTCTGTCCACGTGACATTACCGAAAACACATTCGCGCCATTTTCAAATGACAAGTAACGTCACGCTGGTCACCATAGACTCTATACTAAGTTAATCAACTTCACAACTTATTATTCAAGAATATCGTTTTCCACGACATATATATAAAACTAAAAATACATATTTAACAGAAAAAAAAAGATCTTAAATCTAAACGGCCCTGCTGACGGCAACATGCCTATCACAGCAGTGCCGTAAGTATGGGCAGGCCATCCGGTCCGCGATCATTGCCAGGACAGTGTTGGAGCTGCCCCACACCCTCCGCACCAAAGACGCGCCCCGCTTGCGCATGGTCGCGTAGAAGCAATCGGTGCGTGCCTCAGCAAACATACCTGAGGCGCTACAGTAGCGAGGCAGCCCCAACACAGCCCTGAGTGCGTTGTTAAACTGGACGCGGAGGGCCCCGTACGATGCGCGCGTGTATTCCGCCCAAAGGCTGCACGTGTAGAGAGACGTGCAGTACGCCCTAAAGAGCGTTATCTTCACCTCCCTCGAACAGCGTGCAAACCTGCGGGCGAGCATGTTCGCTCGCACCGACAAGGCCCTCCGTTCCCGCTCCATGTCAGCATTGTCCTTGAGATCGGTCGTAACTAAATGTCCTAGGTACTTAAATTTTTCCACTCTTTCGAGTGGAACACCGTTTAGGAAAACGGGTGGACAATTATAAATTCGCTTCGTACCGGTCTCAAAGACCATGCATTGACTTTTGGTCACATTGTACCTTAACCCATGACTAAGGGCATACTCTTCACAGATCCACATCAGCTTTCTGAGACCACAGACCGACGCGCTCAGCAGCACCATGTCATCCGCGTAACTGAGATTGTTGACACAGATTCCTCCGACATGGCATCCAACATGCTGGTTACCGAGCGCTACGATCAAGGCGTTCATGTACAGGTTAAAGAGGGAGGGAGAAGTCAACCCTCCCTGCCTCACCCCGCACTCCAGCCGATATGGCTCCGACATTGCGCCCGCCCACTTAACACTGTTGACCTGATGATTGTACCAGTACTTAAAGATGTAGATAAGTTCACGCGGTAGGTTTACACCTTCGAGTTTAGCCCACAGGATGTCGTAAGAAACCAGGTCAAAAGCCTTGGACAGGTCGAGGAAGCACGCATGCACTGGAGTCTTTCGATCTGTGTAGTATCTGATGGTATGCTTAAGACACAGTATTGCACTTTCAGTTGACAGTCGGGGTCGAAACCCAAACTGATTATCGTGCAGATTCAGGTACTTGTCTAAATGTGTGTTAAGCAAACCATCAAAAACTTTTGCAATGATCGTAGCAAGAGAAATCGGCCTGTAGTTACTTTTCTCAGCCATATCTCCCGTTTTATTTTTCACTACAGGCACTACTACGGTTTTCATGAAATCAGATGGCAGGTAGGAATGGCCCACACATAGTGTGTAAAACATTGCTAAAACTTCATGTATGTGTGGACCTGCATGAATTAGGTGCTCAATGCTGAGGCCATCGTGGCCAGGGGACTTGCCTCTGGATATGGCTTTTATAGCCTGAACCACATCTTTGGCAACAAAGCTAGTCCCCACATCCCCGTCTGGCATCTCAACACCGATCACCGTTTTCACCAGTCCCCGTGGAGAAAGTTCACGAAAATGGTCCCTAAAAATATCAGCAATACCCTTAGGATCACTCACACCCTCGACACTCACCGGGAGCCCAGGTCGAGCGTTTACTTTGTTGGTGCTTTTCCAAAAACTACCAAAGTGCCCACGCTTATGTTTTTCCGCAAGAGCATCCATCTTATGAACCGGATATCGACTCCACACTAATGTCACAGGATAGTAGGAGATTCAAGCCTTGCTGCTCAACGGGAGCACTGAATGAAACACTGAATGCATTTCGCGAAGAAATGAAGCTCATGCATACCCTGTTGACCACCATGAAGCAGCAACAGGATGAGAAATACACTGCTATTCAGTCCGACATTACGGAGATTAAAAAGGAGGTAGTGGAAATAAAAACTAAGAACAGTGATACGGATAACGTTATTAGGAACTTGGAGGGAAAACACAGGGAATTAGACCAGGCGCACCTAAAACTAAATGAATCGAACCATAAAAATGAAAATAGGATGAAAGACCTGGTACAACGGAGCATGTTTCTAGAAAAATATAACAAGTCGCTTGAGGATCGTATTGGATGGCTTGAGCAGAAGGAATTAAAATTAAATGTTGAGTTAATTAATGTACGCAAACAAGAGGGAGAAAACATCAAAGAGGTAGTCGAGAAGATTGCAGAAGAATTGAAATTGAGGGTAGACGGCATAGAAAAGGTATGGAGAGTCAGAGGAGAGGGAAGTGGAATGCCAGTTATTGTAAAATTGTGTAACGCGGAAACGCGTAATCAATGGCTAAAAAGCAAGAAACAACAGCTGACGAACCACTCCATATACAACAACAACGACGATACCCGCATCTATATAAATGAAAATCTTACTCGCCAAATGCGCCAATTACTCTGGACAACGAAACAAAAACTAAAGGATGAGTTCAAGTTTATTTGGATACAAGATGGAAAAATTTTAATTAAAAAAAGTGAGGCCGAAAAGAAAGTTTATAATATCAGCTGTGACAGCGACATAAATAAATACATATCAATCAATAGCGAGAACGGAGAGTAAACATATAAACACAACTTACTATAGTACCTATATAAAATTTCCTGATTTTAAGTTGATAAACACAAAATGAACTCTGAAGACCTACAGGATATTATATACTCAAAATATGAATTCACAAAACATTGGATAAATTACATAACGCATACTAAAAATAAATTAAATATCATACACATGAATATTTGTTCGTTAAGGAAGCACTTTAATGAATTTATAGTATTGATAAAAGACTGTATACCTAAATTGGAACTAATATGTCTAACGGAAATAAATATAAAGGAGGAGGAAGTGTATAACTACGAAATAAATGGTTTCTGTTCATATTATTTAACTAGATCGGAAAGAAGGGGAGGTGGTATAATTATCTATGTACAGGAAAATATGAAGTTTGAAATTATAAAGAAATATAACCTATTTTGTGAGCTAATACATGGTCAAATTGTCACAAAACATAAAAAAATTGACATAATAGTTACTTACAGGCCTCCGCAAATGAATAAATCACACTTTATAAAGGAACTCAAGAAATTAATCCAAGATATACCTATTGGTAATGAATTAGTGTTTATGGGAGACTGCAATATTAACATATTGCGAGGGGAAACCGACTCACGCGCCAATGAATACCTAAACACCCTAAGTGAGTTAGGCATGGAATGCTGCATTCAAGATATTACGCGAGAGGCAGTCATATCAGAGCGACGAGTGGCATCGTGCATCGATCATATTTTTGTGCGAAGTGCGCGGCCGGTCGGCGAGCTCCACGCCTACGTACTAACGACCACTGTCTCCGATCACTACTTAACGGGACTCTCGATCGAAGTAAACAAACAGCTGATGCCGCCTTGTTATCACACGACACTTAATAATGAAGCGGTTAAAAATAAATTATGTGAGGTAGAATGGTCAAATCTTATGTGTATTGAAGACCCTTTAGAACTGTATAAGAAAATGTGTGATATTTTTAGCGACATCTACAGCACGTCGGTAACAAAGAAGATAGTTAAAAAGAGGGAATCTAACACTTGGGTTAATAAAAAATTGCAAAAAATATTAGAAACTAAAGACGCATTGTTCCGAAAATGGAAATCAAATCCTAAAAATATGACACTAAGATTAGAGTACACAAGATATCGAAATAAAGTAAACAAAGCTGTAAATATTGCTAAAAATATACATAGGCGCCAGGAGTTGAAAAACTGTAACGGAGATATGAGAAAAGTGTGGGAGTGTGCGAACAAGTGGCTTGGTAGAAATAAGTTAAATGTTGACGATGTGATCCAAAGGTATTTTATAAGCAGTAAAGAGAATCTGGAAAGCGTATGTAGTAATTTCTGTTATACTTTTACTAATGAAATTGGTTTACTTAAACAGAATCATTTGTGTAACCGCTTGTTTTATAACAGGAGTGAATATGTAAAAGAAAGTATTGTAAGTTTTAGATTTAAAAAGGCCTGCCCTAGAGATATATGTTTAATAATAGATAAGCTAAGCTGCAGCAAGTCCCCAGGCTCTGACGGCATTCGAATACAGGATTTAAAAACTATTAAGTATCCGATCAGCCAAATTCTTGCAAATTTCATTAATAAGTGCATAGATCGACAGGTATACCCTAATGAGTTAAAGACCTCAATTATTAGACCAATTTTCAAGGGGGGGAAACACAAGGACTACACAAACTATAGGCCCATCGCGATATTGAGTGTAATTAATAAAATCTTTGAAAAACTAATTATAGGACAGATTACAACATTTCTAGAAAATAATAGTATATTAACAGATATTCAGCACGGGTTCAGGCCAAGTAGAAGCACAGCAACGGCATTAAGTAAGTTTACAGATGAAATAAACAACTCATTAAATTCAAAGGAGGTGGTTTTATTAATCTTTATTGATTTTAAAAAAGCCTTTGATACTTTGGAGCATGAGGGCCTGCTGCAGGCTATGGATGAGTGTGGGATACGGGGACCTGTAAAAGAGTGGTTCAGGCAGTACCTACATAATAGGTATCTAAAAGTTAGGGTTAAGGGAGTAGACAGTGATCTCGGTAAAGTCGATTACGGAGTGCCGACCGGGTCAGTTTATGGACCGGTAGGGTATATCATGCACGTCAACAGTATGGTCAATGTCGTAAAAAATTGTAAGGCATATATGTATGCAGACGATACGTGCCTGACATACAGCGGTGGGGACTGTGAACTGATCCAGTCGGCAATGCAAGAAGACCTAGATAATGTGGTCAAATGGGCGCACGATAATGGTATCCTTATAAACATAAGTAAAACTAAGTGTGTGGGTGCTCGGAGAGTGTGCGCAGTAAATAACAGGCGTTCTGGTAGTTTTTCGTACGTTTATTAGCGGTTATACAATAAAAATTGGCGCGTGCATTCGCCGTCGGAGTGGTATATCGACTGGCGCGGATGACCGAGCGATCGCGGCTGTAGACCGATGGCGTGGGGCATGCAGGCGTGGCCGGTGCGCGGGCGCAGGCGGCGAGGTAGATGTCTCATGCGACCGACAATGGTGCGAGCTACGTGCGCTCCAAACAGGTGCGTCCTTCGTTCATGAGGGTGCCACAGTACTCCCCCGCTTAGACCGCTACTGCGGGCGATAGTAATCTGGGAAGTGGACCCGTCGACCGGACCTCGTCCTTTTCTCTTCTTGAACAGGGAGTGGAGGTGGTGGCTCAGGAATCGTTGGTGGCTGTTCGACTGCTTCCTGTATAATGTAGGCCGGTTTTAGTCGGTCTACACTGACGGTAACCTCTTTACCACGTACGTCAAGTGTGTAGTACTTGGGTTGGCGTTGTATGACTCTGTACGGGCCGGCATACGGTGGTTCAAGCGGTCTTCGAACGAAGTCCTGCCGCAAGAACACTTGGGGTGAATCGCAGAGGCTATGTGGTACGTAAAATGGACCTTTTCTGTGACAGGATGCAGGCCGCGGTGTGAGGTTGGCCATGCGACTTCGTAAGCGCGTTGCTAGGTCCGCGACGTCAGATGACTTGTAGTCGTCAGTTGGCGCGATGAACTGCCCAGGTAGTCTTAGTTGTTCACCATAGACCAACTCTGCTGGTGATGCCTTGACGTCAGGCTTCCATGCACTTCGTAAACCCAGAAGTACTAGAGGAAGAACTTCCGTCCATTGCGGAGTAGAGTGGCACATGATAGCTGCCTTCATGTGTCGGTGTAGTCTCTCGACCATGCCGTTAGCAGCAGGGTGGTAGGCGGTTGTGCTGTAGTGATGTGCACCAACCATGGCAGCGACGGCCCGAAAGAGGTGGGACTGGAACTGCGTACCGCGATCGGTCGTTATTCTGCGTGGACAACCGAATCTAGCGATCCAGCCAGACAACAGCGCTGTTGCGCAGGTCTCGGCTGTGATGTCCTTGATTGGGTACGCCTCAGGCCATCTGGTGAATCTGTCGATGATTGTGAGGCAATACCTGTAATCACAAGAAATAGGTAAAGGGCCGACGATATCAAGGTGGATATGGGAGAACCTTGATGTTGTGACGGGAAATTGGGAAAGTGGAGCAAGGGTATGTCGTGTCACTTTACTGCCTTGACACTTTAGGCATGTACGGGACCACTCTCTACATTGCTTGCGCATCCCTGGCCAAACAAATCTCTGTGCCACCAGTCGCACTGTAGCTGAGTTTCCTGGGTGGCTCAAGTTGTGTAGGGAATCGAACGCTTGTCGACGGTATCTTGGCGTAATATACGGTCGTGGCGGAGTATCTGTGACGTCACAGTAGACCTCGATGTCTGTATCAGGTATTTGTACCTTTTCGAGTCTAAGGGAAGATCCACTTTTAATGAGGCTTTGTAGTTCGGGGTCAGTGTTCTGACATCGTGCGAGTGCCTGGTAATCAATTCCCTTGGGAACTCTTACCTCCTCTATTCGGGATAATGCGTCCGCAACCACATTCTCGGGACCAGGTATATAGCGTATGTCCGTCGTGTACTGTGCTATCTAGTCGAAATACCTGTACTGCCTTGGTGAACAATTCTCGCGTGCTGTTGTAAAGGCGTATGTTAACGGGCGATGGTCTGTAAAAACCACGAAGTTTCGGGCCTCCACCATGTGACGAAAATACTTGATGGCTTCGTACACCGCCAGCAGCTCGCGGTCGTAGGGGCTATATTTCTTTTGCGTTGTGCTTAGTTTCTTAGAAAAAAAACCCAGTGGTTCCCATTGCTCACCATTACGTTGCTGAAGCACGGCTCCTATAGATACATCTGAAGCATCCGTTGTCATAGAAAGCTCGGCGTTAGTAAGCGGGTGAACTAGAAGCGTAGCGTTGGAAAGTGCTTGCTTGCATTCAGAAAAATATTCCAGCTGTGTCTGCGTCATTTCGATAGGTTGGTTCTTCGTGGTTTTGCCTCCAGCCAGTATAGCGTTAAGCGGTGCCTGTGCTTTAGCTGCATTTGGTATGAAGCGTCTATAAAAATTAAGCATACCCAAGAACCTTCGGAGCTCCTTGACAGTTTGTGGTACTGGAAAGTCCAGGACAGCCTGTACCTTAGCGTCGAGCGGGCTGGTACCAGTTGCAGTAACATCGTAGCCAAGAAACGTTACCTGTGACTGTCCCCAGGCACACTTCGCCGAGTTCACCAGCACTCCATATTCTCTTAGGCGCTCTAACAGTCGTCGCACGTGCGTTTTGTGCAGCTCTGGAGTGGGGGAAAAACACAAAATATCATCCAAATAACAGAAACTGAAGTCATCTAACCCAGCAAGTACCTCGTCCATAAACCTCTGGAACGTCTGCGCTGCGTTCCTTAAACCAAAGGTCATGTAAGGAAACTCAAATAAACCAAATGGTGTGGTTATCGCTGTCTTAGGTATATGGGGTTTATAAATTGGTATCTGGTTATATGCTTTCACTAAATCAATTTTAGAAAATATAGTGCTACCGGAGAGCTGGTGCGAGAAATCTTGGATGTGCCTGACTGGATATCTGTCAGGTATCGTGCGTGCGTTGAGTGCGCGATAATCACCACACGGTCTCCATCCATCATCCTTCTTCTTGACCAAATGTAGGGCTGATGACCATGGACTGTCTGATCGTCTGGCCGTGCCGTTGGCCAGCATGTCGTCAAACTCCTTTTTAGCTATTTTTAAGCGGTCTGAATCTAGTCGTCTAGGCTTACTTGATACCGGTGGTCCAGGGACAGTATTAATATAATGTACCGTATTGTGCGTGGGTTCACGCACATTACCTGCAGGTCGGGTTACGTCAGGGAACTCACGTAGCAACTGGTGAAAATCTGACTCGCCGGAGACCGTCTTAATTGACGCCACGTCATCTGGTATCCTTTGATGCGACGCGGGCACGGAGAGAGATGTGGTGCCATCTATCAGTCTATGGTTGCGGCAATCTATAATCAGATTATAAAATTTTAAGAAATCAATCCCTATAATCGGTTTCAATATGTCCGCTATGGTAAATTTCCATTGAAATACCCGGCGTAGTCCTAGGTCCAGTTGTATTTGTATCGGGCCATATGTATTAATGGCCGTCCCATTCGCAGCTGTTAGACCGTATTTCATGCTCGTGCAGGGTATTTTAACCGCTGAGCGTGGGAAAACACATAAATCAGACCCAGTGTCTATCAGAAACATCATTTTTGAATGTCGGTCAGTTACAAAAATACGGCCTAAGTGGGTTCCGCAGTGGTAGGCCGCTACTTCCGACTGCCCAAAGAGTTTTCCGACGACCACTGGCAGGGCTGCCGGCATTTCTTCGCCTGCGATCCATAAATATAATGATACCAGCAATGAGGGTGGTTTTCAGGTGGCTGTCGTGGCCGCGATGCGGACCTACTCCTAGTATTTCTACTCCTAGATCGCTGGCGAGAGCGTTGATGACGCTGTATATGCATTGCACTCACTTGCTGACCGAGTAAAGCTACTTGCCTGGTTAACTCACCAATTCGCGTCTCCATACCTTCCATGAGGGTGGGTGTCACAGGGGCCGATGCACTCGCCACGTGTCGGACACCGGTCGGTGCGATGTCGTGAATCTTGTCCGCTAAGTCCACCATCTTGTCTATGGGTAAATCCGCTTGTGACGCGACGATAGTCTGGACATTATTCGGTAACCGGCTAGACCACAGCGTTCTCAGGAATTCTTCGGGTACCGCCGGCCCAGCCAGATGTTGCAGGTGCCTATAAAACTGAGACGGTTTCCGGTCCCCCAACTCTTCATGCGCTAGCAACTGTTTCACTGTCCGCTCCCGCGAGGCCGATAATCGCTTGATCAACTCCGTCTTGAGCTTGTCGTATTTATTCACTGCTGGAGGGTTGGTGATTATGTCTTTTACTTCCGACACGAAGAGATGGTCCAACACGCCGATGACGTGGTAAAACTTCGTCGCGTCAGCGGTTATATTAGCGAGCGCGAACTGACCCTCCATTTGAGCAAACCACAATCCGGGTTCTTCGGGCCAGAAAGGTGGTGCGCGTACTCCTACACGCAGGGTTTCAGGGCCATACCCATCGCCTTTCGGGTCTGTCATCTTGATCACGTCGGGGTCACCAATGTGGGTGCTCGGAGAGTGTGCGCAGTAAATAACAGGCGTTCTGGTAGTTTTTCGTACGTTTATTAGCGGTTATACAATAAAAATTGGCGCGTGCATTCGCCGTCGGAGTGGTATATCGACTGGCGCGGATGACCGAGCGATCGCGGCTGTAGACCGATGGCGTGGGGCATGCAGGCGTGGCCGGTGCGCGGGCGCAGGCGGCGAGGTAGATGTCTCATGCGACCGACAATGGTGCGAGCTACGTGCGCTCCAAACAGGTGCGTCCTTCGTTCATGAGGGTGCCACAAGTGTATGTTGATATCGTCTACGTATAACCAGACAGCTAAAAGTGCCAATATCTCAATAAAAGGCCACTCGTACGAATGTCTTCACGATAACAATGCAAACTGTCAATGTGAGGATATTGAACGTGTGGCGAAATACAAATACTTGGGATTATTAATTGATGAGCGATTCACTTGGGACGTACACATAGACACAGTATGTAATAGACTGCGCTCCGTACTAGGGAAACTGAACAATTTAAAATATATAGTCAGTAGGCGAGTAATGTACATCCTTTACCATGCACTTGTAGAGGCAACAATAAACTACGGGTTGGGTGGTTATGGACTGGCGTTTCCGGTACATTTAAATAAAATTAAAACATTGCAAATTCGATTGTTAAAATTACTAGTGAACAGAGAAACTAAAGATAGCATAAATAAGGAGTACGAAAAATTATTTAAAATTTGTAGAATATTACCTATACAGGAAAAAGTAAAATCAACTATAATTTTGGAACAACACAACAATAACGAATACAAAGTAAAAAAAGTGTATAACCGACCAACCCGTAAAGTATCACGGAAAAACAAATATTCGGTACCTAAGGTGAGGAATTATTTCGGTCAAAGAACGCGGCAATGGCTAGTTCCAACATTGTTAAACGAACTACCTGAGCAATTGTCTACCGAAATAATATCAAAAAGTGCCTTAAAAAATATCCTGCGCAAGCACTATTTGGGTTTGTGTCCTTAGCGCTGGAACCTAAATTGTATTAGAATAATAATAATAAGTGTATTGTTAAACTTTATGATGTAAGTAGTAGGTACTTAATGTTATTTTAACTACTTAAGAGCTGTATTCACGAGAACACTGCCGACAAACTGTCCTGCAGTTTGGCAGAAGATTTGTATGTACCCATTCATGTAACTTTGTTGAAATAAATAAAAAAAAAAAAAGACCTTCAAATGCATCTAGACACTCCAGAGCATGAAATGTAACAAATTTGAGTGATACTTTAAGGTATGATATATATGTATACATATAGAGGGGCATATTTTCCCTGCTAGTAACAGTCTTATAGACATCAAGAGTCAGACATCTCTGCCTTATTCTGAGTCAGAAACATACTTATTTGGTGAAGACCCAATACTTCCCAAAAAAGCAGCTTTAAACTGGTGGAACCAACCTCGCTCCAAAAATGGGGGGGGGGAGGCATCGTCTGAGACACCAGTGGTTGAGTGAACATGAGAAGACCGGAGGATTCATCAGCGCTACAAAATACACCCACAGGTATTTTAAAAATTAATTTATGTGATTGATAACTAATCATCACTACTATTGTGGTTATTATTTTTGTTAAGATTGTAACTACTTTACAACTTTATTTCATACTAAACTACACCAAAGTTACTTTTCATTGAAAGAAAAACTCTCCAAAGAGGAATCTTTTCAGATAATATCTGTAATTATAAATACTTTCTGAGCAATAGAAATTGGTCAGACTACTCAAGCTGAGTTTACCAGTCTTTTATTGGTAAAAAAGCCCATTGGAAACTTTTCATTAATTTATAAATTAAAGAAGTTGAAGACTTTTGTTAAAACAGAACATTTGAAATGGAAAGTCTACCGCACAATAAGTGATATTTATCAGAAAAATGATTTTCTGATAGAGGTAGTTTTTTAAACAGGCTTATTGCCTGGTCAATATTTATACATATTAAACTTTATATACTCTTCTTCTAAGGAAATGGCAACAATTAATTGTTTTATGTTTTTTGGGTTATATAAATGATCAACATTTACAAGAAAGATGAAAGATGCTTACCAAATAGAGAGGCTATAATATATTTGCTTGTTTATTCAGAATTTCTGCTAAGAAATAATTCAGTTAACTACAGATAAACAAGGAAAAACAAGATTCATAACTAACAAACTAAATTAGAAATCAAACGAACTTACCAAGTGAAGTTCGATGATAATTATGTGAACAGCTTCATTCGAAGCGATTTTTTGTTTACGTATTGTAGCAGCGCCTCCATGTACCAGCCTTGCACGGATTTTAGAGGTAAGTCGTTTTTTTTTTTTTTTTTTTTTTGTAGGTAGTTTTGCTTCACTTGCAACACTATCCGTTTTGCTCCCACTCCACTATTTCTCGTTAACGGTCTGCAGCCATTTTAATATCATTTTGTTGAAAGCTAATCAATATTTCACATTTTAATTTATCTAGGGTAGGGTAAGTAACTTATCTAGGGAGGGTATAAATCGCTTCGAATGAAGCTGTTCACATAATTATCATCGAACTTCACTTGGTAAGTTCGTTTGATTTCTAATTATGTTTCACAGCTTCATTCGAAGCGATTTTTTGTTTACGTATTGTAGATGTTCAGAGACAAAATGTGAAATGAAATAAAATATGTGGGTAATCACAAGTGTTTTTTATTCTAACTTTTTATCATAGAATTAACATTATTTTACATTGGTTTATATTCTTAATCTAATTTTAGATATTTGTTACAGATTCTGATTAGGACCACCTGCAAGTACTGTAGAGGCAAACAGATGAGGATCAGTTACAACTTGCCTATTATAATGTTTTGCGAAGACAGAAGATGATTCACTCCATCCGGCAGTTTTTCTAAATAAGTCAATATTGACTCCAAGTCTATTAGCTGAGGATGTGGCTGCATGACGAGTGCTGTGTGCACTAAATATGGACGTGTCTATACCGCTACTGTGCAGTGTATCTTTTATCCAGTGACTAAGTGATTGTGATGAAACTTTTGAGTGTGGTTTTTTGTAACTTACAAATAAATAATCATTTTTGCGAAGCGGTTGAGTCTTATTTATATAAACCTCTAAGCATCTAGCAGGACAGATCTGCGGACGAGTGTCGAAAAAAGGTAATCGTAAGACTGGTTGTAAAGAATTAGGTTTGGAAGTTTTGATCAAATCAGGTATTTTTATAATTATGTCAATAGGAGAACGCGATGCGCAGTCACCAAAGCCAATAGAGTTATAGTCTTTTTAGAAAGAGTTTCTAAATCAAGGTCTGTGTTAGGCCATTTTTGAGCTATATAATTTAGAACAGTGGTTGGATCCCAAGTTAAATTATATTTTGGTTTACTAGGCCTTAATCTGTAAACTCCTTTCATAAATCGTTTAACTCGATCATCGTTTGCCACATTACTTAACAATAAGGACAATGCGGATTTATATGAATTAATGGTACCGTATTTCGCCCCTTTCTCAAAAATTGTAGTAAGAAAATGAATGACTACAGGAACTGAAACCGAGGAATAATCATAACCATGTTTATTACAATATTTTAACCAAGATTTTATACAAACATCATATTGTTTATAAGTAGAATCAGACAATGATGATAGCATTATTTCAATAGATTTATTAGATAAATGTCTTTTTAATAATGTTTGCCTGAAAGCTTCGCGGCAACCAATTTCAGGGTGCGGTGTAGATTGTGAGGCTTTCTGAAAGGAGAAGTTAATAAATTTACGTGTGGTTCAAAATATATTGGTTTGGAACAAAGCAATTTTTGGAAAACAGGGAACCAGGGTTGTGTTGGCCAATAAGGTACAACTACTATGCCAATTGCTTTTTCATTAATAATTTTTTGCATTGTCTTTGTGATAAGTGGAAACGGTGGAAAGGCGTAGAATAGTTCATTTTTCCATGAAATCGTGAAAGCATCGATTGCATAAGCGTCAGGATCGTTTTTCCAAGTTATGTATCTGGGACACTTGGCATTACACCTACTCGCGAAAAGGTCTATTTCTGGTTGTCCAAAACAATATGTTATTTGATCGAATGCATCGTTATTAAGTTCCCATTCAGTATCCTGAAATTTCATGCGCGATAGTTGATCTGCTTCATAGTTATCTTTAGTATTTATGTAAGAAGCAAAAATAGTTATTCTACGCCTTTCGCACCACTGCCATATTTCTTTAGTGATATTATGTAAATGTTCAAACTGTATACTGCCCATGCGATTTATACAGGATATAGCTGTCACATTATCAATTCGTAACAGTATTTTTAAATTATAGGATTTGTGGGCAAAGCATTTAAGTGCGAGAAAAGCAGCTTTTAACTCTAATTCGTTAATATGAACGGTTCTTTCAGTATCTGTCCAATAGCCAAAACATTTATCTGTGCTACAATATGCTCCCCAACCAGTAGATGACGCGTCGGAAAAAATTTCTAAATCATATTGATCACAGGTTAAAGGAAATGAACCATGATCAATATGGTCTAACCACCACAACATATCACTATGTAAGCTGTTGGGGAGCCGAACTAACTGTTCGTAGCTAGGATTACTAAGTAAACAGGAATATTTAAATTGTTCAAAAAGTTTAGTGTAAAGCCATGCGTATTGAATTGCAGGGCAAGCTGAAATTAATAAACCTATGAACCGGGCAAATTCACGAAGTTTACATTTACGCTTTTTCAAGAAACTAGAAATGTATTCGTTTATTTTTGACTTTTTTGAACTAGGTAATTTTAATAACATATTTTTCGAGTCGAATTCGAAACCTAAAAACTTGCACAGTGTTTTCGGTTCTAGGCAGCTTTTTTCTGTATTTATTATGAAACCTAAGTTTTTAAGTAGTGTAATGGTTATGTTAACGTTATTTTGACATTCAAGAAAAGTGGTTCCAATGCAAAAAATATCATCGATATATATAACTGATATCATTCCAAGTATTCTTAGGTATTCCATAACTGGCTTTAATAATTTTGTGAAAACATAAGGTGCAGTGCATAAACCAAACGGGAGACAGTTAAATTCATAAAGGGTATTATTATATTTAAAACGAAGATATTTTCGGTGATATTTATGTACAGGAATGAAGAAATAAGCATCTTTTAGATCTATTGATGCCATATAACAATTTTTTGTTATAAGCTTTGAGGCTGTACGATAATCTTCCATCTTAAAATGTTTGGTTTCTACGAATTTGTTTAAACATTTAAGGTTCAATATAAATCTCTTGTCACCGTTTAGTTTTGGCACTAAAAACACACTTGAAATAAATTCTCCTTTAATATGATGACAATGAGATATTGCATTCGTATCTAGTAAATTTTTGATGGATTTATCAAAATCTTGGGCCTCTTTCATGTTTTTAGGTAACACATTAGGAGAATCAGTGCGATATGGTGAACATTTAAAAGGTATTTGGTAACCTTTTATCCAAGATAGAATCGTTTTATCAGCAGTGACAATTGACCAGTTTTTGAAAAAATACTGGAGCCTGCCAGCGGTTAGTACCTGATCAGTTACTTCCGATGAGGTGGCTTCGTCGGGGATGAGTAGCGGCGCGAGCTGCCGCTGGGCTGCGGCGGTGGCGGCGGCCGATACGCAGGGCGAGCAGCTCGCCTCGTATTGTTCTGCTTGTTGATCGTCTTGCGGTGCTGAGGGTTGTAGTTTAAATTACCCTTATTTGGACCTTTTGGAACAACCTTGGGCTTGTTTCTTTGGGCGTATTTCAAGGCATCTCCCGATTGTTGTATGGTCTTAGCGGCCTTTACTTTGTCCGTAACATTTTCCCCAAATAATAAAGTGCCCCTTTTTGTTTCAAGCAAGGCGTCCTTTAAATTTATATTAATTGAAGAAATCACAAAGTTACGTCTTGTTTTTGTTTCCCAAAAATGACTGTCACATAATATACGACAAGCGTCACTAATGGGCTTCAAAAGTTTTTGCTTGGATATTTCATTGGAAATGATCATGTCAGTAGCGGATGCTAAGGCTGACAATGCTACACCAAGCTGATTTTGCTTGTACATGAGTGCCGAATCTCTTTTGACCAGGGCATCCTGCAGAGCTGCCTTTACTTCCGGGTTGAGAGCTGGCGCCAGCAGTAGGTCACAGTTGTTAGGCACGGAATAACTCTTTAAAAGTTTTTCCTTCACATCCTTAGCCAAACCTTTAGAAAGGATGTCTTGCCAACGGTTGGCAATGTCTTTGTGAACAGACGGACCCATGGATATGTCCGTTTTAGGAGCATCGCCGAGTAATTGCAGGGTGTCTTCATCCAAATCTTGGTCGTCCATCACATGTGGCTGTGCTTCTGCTGAGGTGCCGGGTGTAGGCGACAGAGGCGCGGTGCATAGCGGTAGTGGAGCAGGTGGTGGTGAAGCAGGGCACGGAGAACAAGCACGTGACGAGGCATGTGAGCCGCGTGACGGTGCACGTGGCGATCCTTGAAGCGGCGAAGCCGCTACTTGAAACAAGCAGGCTTCCTCATTGTGTGTCATATCGCAGTCCACATCTAGTTGTCGGTGCGAAAGATCTGCGAATAATGGTTTCGTTTTAGAAAACGTCCAATAGAAATGGAGAATTTATCACTTTTTAACGTGACAGAGGAAACCTAAGTTTGGTAGCCTCGCACCACTTAAAAATGATTTAAATGTGACAGTATCAGCCCCAGTATGACAGTACGCATCACTCAATAATAATTTATGCGACAGTATCAGCCCCAGCATAGCAGTACGCATCGCTTTATAAAATGACAGAGGAGACCCAAACTTAGTAACCTCGCATCACTAGCAATATTTGTGTAACTTACTGTCTAAGTCTTCTTCAGATGAACAGCTAATACGGCGATTAGTCGTTGCCTGCAATTTATTTTGCAACTTTTGTATTTTTCGCCGTATTTCTTCTTCAGTAAGTTCCGACTTCCTTTTCTTTCCCATTTTGTGGAGCTGTGTCTAATTGTAGGAGCGGAGACGTGCGAAGGCTTGAGCACGGAAACGTCGAATGATATTAAAATGGCTGCAGACCGTTAACGAGAAATAGTGGAGTGGGAGCAAAACGGATAGTGTTGCAAGTGAAGCAAAACTACCTACAAAAAAAAAAAAAAAAAAAAACGACTTACCTCTAAAATCCGTGCAAGGCTGGTACATGGAGGCGTTGCTACAATACGTAAACAAAAAATCGCTTCGAATGAAGCTGTGAAACATAATAACTGTTATAAGTTTGTAGAGAAAAATCATGTCAAGTCAACTATAGTTAAATTCCACGTCCACATGAATGGAAATTTTACATCCACTAGCATGACATCTATTGAATATCTTGTCTTTTATTTAATAAGTTAATAATGAGAATAAATGATTATGGAATAGATACTACCCTGAATACTGTATGTTTAAACAAGACCTTGAATGGTAGTTCATAAACATAGTCAGAGTAAGGAATATTTTAAAGTTAGAAACTTTATTTTATTTTTTGACTGGCCTGTTGGTCTAGTGGTTGGTGACCCTGACTGCTGTGCTAGAGGTTGTGGGTTTGATTCCCACCCAGGATAGTGTTTTTAGTGATGAGCACAATCATTTGTTCTGTGTCTGGGTATAATTTATCCCTAATATGTATGTATTTATCAGCATATATATAAGTATTTTTATCAGCTGTTTAGTACCCATAACGCAAACTCTGCTTAGTTTGGAACTAAGTGGCGTTGTGTGGAAGTTGGGGAATATTTATTTATTTACAAATACTTTTTCCACAAGGTAATTTCCAAGAGGTTATGGTTTTCGGAGGCATTTAAGCAATGGACTGAAAATTAAGCTAAAGCTTCAAATTATATTTTAGATTCAATTGCTGCCTACTTAGTCTGTAATGCCTTGCAGGACACCCAACAGATAGTGAAATCTGATTGAGAATGGATTATATGACTACAATATCATACAATTGATTGGGAGGAGTTCAATATCCTTCCTATCTATATACCATTACTAGAAATAATTGGCAGTGGTGTGATTAAAAACCAAAGGGTTTTTTGTTTTTGGTTTCTACATGACTCAATTTTAATTAATATCTGATTTGGAATCTAGAAGAGAAGTAAACATTACAAAATGACTAATAAGTAATACAAATTGTCAAAAGATTATATATTTATTTGGTGGTACACCAATTAATTTGTCTGCTTCCCAGATCAACACAAAAGTGCCAAAGTACATGCTTTCTTTTTGCATTGGTCTCAATCATAAGAATTAAGTTTTATGATCTCTCTCCACTCTCTTTGTATTCAAAACTATAAAAATGATAATTAAAGACAAAGCACAAGGTACTTTTTGTACTTCATCTGTTGATCACTCAAACCATGGTTCTCCATATTTCAGAGATTGTCGATACAGGTCCCTGAGACATTTTAACCCTTTAATTATTTCATTGGCACTATCATTCTAGATTGTTACACGTCCTTCACAGGAAATTAAAATAAACACCAAGAATAGATATAACAGACCGAAAAGTAGTCCATTTTGGACCGTAACGTTAATTATACAAAATAAAATGATTTTATTTTGCTTTATTGATTTTTAAAAGTATAGTATACTCTTGATAATCCACCTAAATAACTTTAAAATAACAACTTAAAGAGTTATATGGGGTGTTTACAATGTGCTGATTTATTACTCTTAATATAAGTGATCTCTTACAAACAACTTGAAGAATATTGTCATGTAAACATTTGTACATGTTTGGAGTGTGAACAAGCAGTTGAAAATTCATTACGTTGAATATTGATTTAATTCCAGTGCGTTTTGGCTTAAAACTGTAATTTGTAGCATTACTAAGCCTACCACGACTCATGCTGTTCAATATCATAAAAAGACTTCCAGGAAGGAGTTTTTTCCAATGAAAGTTTGGTTTAGGTATATTTGATCCGGTCTAGCCTTGATAACAGGACCGCATAAAATGATAAAATGAAAAGATTATTAATGGCTTCATAATAAGACATCTTAAACCTAGATATACTTGGGATGTTTTTTCATGTTAACTTAATTATATTTTAACATGGTGATTTATACTTTGTTACCAAGAAGGTTATTTGATAACAATCTCCATTACCTATAAATATAGAGTGATCCAATTTGACATCAGTAATCATAATTGAAATCCATAAGCTTATTAAAATTTATCAAGATTAATAAGTTAATTAAAACTGTAATAACCAAATAGCCAAACTTTATTTTATTTTACAGATTTTAAGAAAATTTTATTATATCTATTACAATGGATATGATGATGCAATAACAATAAATTAGGAGATGGACAATTACAAAAATTTTTTTTTTTTCGTTTTTTGTTAACTGTTTTACAAAACAGTAGGTACTTAAACATTGTAAGTAACGAAAACACTGAATTGTGAGCTCCAGTATCAGCCGTTGGATTACCAGGGATATGGAAGAGAGAGTGAACTTAACATTAGCGCGTTTTTTCGACAATGCATTATATAAAAACTTCAGCTGGTAAGGGGGTTTTTTAATATCGACTTTATTATAAGTTATCCACGTGAACGGAAGGGTCAACCATTCCTTCCTAAATTTCCAAATGGAAATATTAATAAATAGACATTTTCTATTTTAGTTATGACAAGTATGATGCTATTTGAATTGTAATTCGATGTTGTGTTTTTTATTTTGATTCTTTTGAAAGATTTTAATTATTGATTGCTTTTACAACTTGTCTTTAAACATCTACGAGTAAATAAACCTCATTGAGAATGAAACAAAGACGAGTATAATTGAATAGTCAAACGAACTTACCTGTAAGTGAAGTTCGACGGTAATTATACGAAGTCTTTGTTTCATTCGAAAATGAGAAGACTCCCACCCGACCCAAACAATACATGCTATTTCAATACAATTTTAAGCATGGACCCCACGTTGTAAAACCAATCATTTGCTGTGAACTTAATGAAGATATTTGACAGACAACTAACAGGTGCGCGTAACACGGGAGGAGGCGTTCAGTTTTACGCTGTGAAATTATGTGATATAGAAGTCCACTACTACGAGTAAACAAACCTCATTTTCGAATGAAACAAAGACTTCGTATAATTACCGTCGAACTTCACTTACAGGTAAGTTCGTTTGACTATTCAATTAAACTGGAAGAATTTGCGTACAATTGACTTCTTCAAGAAAGAACAATAAAACCATAGATAAAATATAATAATAACTCAGTCTTTAATTACAATTTTTTCAATTATTTTTCTAACTACTTATAGACTAGGCATTTTTTTTCAGATAGATATGATTGTGTTACATTGTTATAGGGGGCAAGGATATTGTTATCAACCGGACATAATTACAGACCGGGATGCTACTGAGAAATTCCTGGATAACTTAATGCCACTGCCGAATTTATTGCTCACGACCACTAGATAGATCAATGAAGCAGTTTATCTGGCAGGTAGACCACAAAAAAAGCCTTGGCAGATGATCAACGGTCGATTACTATAGTTTACTACTTCTAAAATCACGACCTACGCTTAACCTTCAGAAATTACAAACATGACTACGTTAATATTCAGAAACCAAATAATACCCGTGGTACTTATGTACCGAGCTCAAGTTTGGAGGTGTAATGTGGCTCACATTACAGTTATTACGAACCCGCGTCAGGTTCTAATGGAACACTGACTTCTGTGGAATGTTCCCGAATATTCTGGATGCGGAGTGAAACTTGGAAAGATTTAGGAAGTAGGGCGTGTCGAGTGCGGTGTGCTGTGACTACGAGTTTTAATTTTACGTGGTATGCTTCTTGGCTAATTTGAGAGTACCTAGATAAGATAGTTCCTATTTTTAACCGACTTCAAAAAAGGAGGAGGTTCTCAATTCGGTTGTATATTTTTTTTTTTTAGGGTTTGTGACCTCAGTACTCCGTCATTTATGGACCGATTTTCAAAATTCTTTTTTTGTTTGATAGAGTATACTAACAGATTGGTCCCATTTGTATCAAAACTCATATCTGATGAGGGATCTTTGAGGAATTAAGGGAACTCCTCAAAAAATATAGGCACACATGCACCGATTTCAACATTTTTAGTAACAAATCAAGCATTTTCATTTAGAAAGTATCATTTGGTGAAGAAAAACTGATGAAGAAGACAGGCAACGGATCTCTTCAACGCATAACAGCAAATTATTCGCGATTGCTATAGTCAGATGTCTATGCTGAGCTTTTGTATTTCCACAACATAACATTACGCCATTCTATTTTAAAAGGGGCCGGCAGAGATGTACAGATTAATGTTTAGAGATACTTCTTTAGCAATTGTTATCCAATTTCAATGATTCTTTCAAGTTTTGAAAGACTTTCTTTACATACAAAGAAACTAACAGGTGAAAAATAACTCCAGTTTCGGAAGTCGGTGGCCAATAATGAACAAAACAAAACCACCAAAGCCACAGACTTCCGAAACTGGAGTTATTTTTCACCTGTTAGTTTTTTTAGAAGTCGGTTGTTTTTTTTGTAAAAAAGTTTTTTGGGTTACGTAATGAGGGATGTCAACGGGACTGAATACTACCTAAATATCTTTACTACATTGAATAATTTTAGGAGGTCATTTTATAATTGAGTCCATTTTAGACCCTGTACGGCATAGCAAAATGGTAAGAGAGCGTAAGCCTTGTTTTTGGAGATTACTTTGTTCTTCATAGAAATAAGAACACTTCAGAACCCTTTATACCGAAATGAAATAAAACGATATTTATTTCTGTGAGTAGGTAGATATTTCCAGATACTTTTATTTCCAAACTGATTGATCCCTGAGAAGAAATGCCGAAAAACACACAGGAGTCATGGTCTTTATTAAGTCCAGACATAAGGATATTGCCTAAGCCGCACTTCGGCGATTTATTATAGTATAAAATACAAATTATCCAACTATGTCTAAGTTGTATCAGCTTTGTTTTCTTGATACACGAATAAAGCTTTATATCTACAACTTTCCAGCCTCATTTTTCGTTGAAACCCTTCAATACATCAGTGCATAAACAAAAAATCGTTCAATAAGTAAAGATTACGGGTAATCTGTATAAAGCGGGGCACACACACGGGCGCAGGTGGCGCCGCTCGTTAATCAGCGGTAAGCGGGCGGCGCCGGTAAGCGCGCGATTAACGCTAGCCTTATAATTGTTATATTTAGATCTTTGTGTTTGTTGCGTTTTTAATTGTTACAAGGTTTATGCTTGTGTATCTCAGATTAAATTCGAGTTGATAACGTACTTAAAGTAGTCCTGAAACAAACAATGAATATGAATAACTTCTTTTGCTGAGAAAGACCCTCTTTTTAGCTTCGCATAGGTCTTTTGATTTTTTCTTTAATTCTTGTTTTAAATGTGTTCGTTTGTGTCAAATGTAAATTCTTTTCTTTCTTTGATTATTTTAGTTCTATGGATTAAACAAAACATTACTGTCCAGTGTCCGTTGGTCCCTCGGTGGTCTCGCAGCTAAAATATGTACCTAGTTGTGTTAATTAATGCTTGATTAAAATAATTTACTGTAGGTACTTTTCGCCACCGTTTCAAATTTTGTGAGAATAAACCTTTTTCTGGGTTTTTTGTAGGTCAATCCTGCTGTTCATGCGTTAGTGTTAGTCCTGTGTAATAAGAGACCAACCTCTCCCTACTACTACGATAGAGATATGAGAGAGTCTTCTTCCAGTGAGATATTTTATTATTTCTTGTTGTAACAAGAGACACTGGAATATCTCTTAGGTTATACAGTATTTAAATCTTACAATTATGTTATGTCAAATAGAAGAGAAAATAATTTATTTATTAGAAATTTATGCACAAGTAAAAAAAACTGTACAAATTCAGACTTAATGCCTTGGGCATTAAGTAATAATAGTAGTAATTATATAAGGTTTAAAATATTCACCTAGGTTTCCTACGCATTTTCCAAGAAACTTTAAAAAGGTAACTTTTGGTCTTCCACCTGTGTTATTTCCTATGATCACACCTAGGTAGATAATATTAGTGCCGCACACTCCCCACACCATCGGACCATCGTCACTAATTACCAGATTATGCTAATCTGTAAGACCATATTATGATGCTAGCGGTAGCCCCGTGGGAGAGGTTAACAGTCATTAATTAACATATTATGCTGACTTATATTTAATAGCTATTATCAAATCGATAGGTCGTAGAACACACTACAAGTAGTAGAAGTAAGCGGTTTAACCTTTCAATCGTTTCAAATAGAAAGACAATGACAACGCGGATGCGTTCGCTTGGGGTTTAATCAAAGACATTCAATATCTATAGACCGGACATCACGATCAAAATTTTCGTTCAAAACTTGTGTCCTGCTTGGACACAAGTCTATGAGTTTTTTTAGTACGCTCCGCTGCCGCTCCAATATTCATATATTATCCTAGATGGCGTTACTGAGACATGGAATCAAAGTTTTTCTATGACATTTCCTTGACATGCCCGCTCTATAGTGTTTTAAATCTCTTTGGGTTTAATGAATTATGAGTGATTACGAAATGTGAAGACACATTATTTCAACTTTTGATTTGATTATGGATATTAACAGACTAATTTTCATTGGGGTTCCGTATCAAAATCTTAAAAAACCCTGTGGTCATATAGTGTGATTTTTTTCGTCTGTCTGTCTGTCTGTCTGTCACAGCTACTCTTTTTTTAAATTAAGTTAACGTGAAATGGGTATTACAAAAAGTATTGTTTTTTTCTGTTCCGATCATATTTTTATTTGTAGGTACTTCATAGTTATTGACTTATGACTTATGTTTAAGTGTTACAGGAAAACATAATAGTTCAGTTTTTCCTAGTAAAATGACTTTTGTTTGCTAAGACCTGACATACAAACTTAGTTATGCGGTCTCAAATAACAAAATTCAACTTTGAAAATAGGAAAAGTTGGTCTCGAGAAACGTAAAACCCCCGATGTGCGAGTTCGACTATTTCGTAATAAGTAGATAGAACATTAAGTACCAATAATAAGCTGATGATACAAGCAATATAATAATATGTCTTATGAATTATTTACTTCTTGTTTTTGCCAACACCGCAATTACAGTAAGCCAGCAAACAAGGACATAAGTTAACATTATGTTTTTATCATTACTAACATTTACAATACTTTACGTCTTTACTCAGCCAGTGCAATAGCAGCTAAAATACAATTTTTTTAATTCTTTAAGAACACCAATGTGAAGAGGCAAACTACTAAAACTATATAAAAACATACCTACGTATGTTCAAGAAAAGGAGTATTTTTTTAAAGTTTAATTTACGGTGTGATTAATTGAAAACTAGATTCCTAAAGCCACGTAAAAAGTAGTTATTCATAAAGTTTTAACTACGAAGTACTTACGTTACTGCTAAGCTTATCATATTGTAACATAACCTCGAAAAACTTTAAATATCTTTAATAGACGTAATCTAAGTGTACCGCTCCGCGAATTTAATGTATTAAAAGAAAATTATCAACCTAAACTTTTTTACTAACCTAACGATTTTTTTTTATGTACCTAGATGGAATTCCTCATGGATGTCTGACAGACTGATAGACCTCCTTTGTCCTTCCCAGGGCGAAGGGTTCTGTCGGTCTCTAACTGACTAAAAACCACCCCAGTGTTACGCCTCACACCTGCACCAAGGGTCACGGGAACGGACGATACTTCCGCAACTTCCGAGTGCTGCCGCCTTTTATTTAATTGAGTTAGGCTGAAATTACAGAACGCTTTTTGCTACAATCCTTACGTGCTCCTTTTGATTCCAATGGGAATAATGTTTAGAGTATTTTGTCTGATTAGCAATCAATCCATGTTAAATACTAATATTCAGCTGCATCCGGATTAAACCGTAAGTGGAACCTAACGTGATTTTGCGAAAACAATAGATTAAGCAGATGATGATTTATAGTATTTTTGTATTGTGATTATAGATGAGTAGTGGGTTAAAACCCAATTTTCCCATTCGAGATAATACTGGGTGATTTGGGTTTTAACCCAGTTTAAACAAGAAACGTTTTCAAGAAATATTTTCAAGAATCAGAAATGTTTTGTTTTCACCCCGCCAAACCACCCAGTGAGTGGAATGATAACTGGGTTATAACCCAAAACTGGGCTTTAGCCCGGGTGATTAGCCATCTCTAATTGTGATTACATACACCTGCTGTGTTGGTGTACTGGTTGCTACTGCTGAGGTACTGGATTCGATTTCCAGTTCGGGTAAAGTTAGTTGGGCTTTTAGATCTATAGAACTGTTCGAGTACAATGCTAGGGTTAGAATTTGAGCCCAACTGGCGTCTAAAGGCTTACCCAAATTGTAATGGACTTCAAAATAGCTAGCAAAATGCGGGTATACTATAAAATACAACTTTGCCTAATACTTCGGAGAATATAGGTACGTGTCATGTTATATTATGATGAAAGATAATTATTATTTCCTTTTCAATCGTATCTTGCTTATCTTGACAATAATCATCTACTCAGATACCTTGCTGGGATTGGTAAACAGGCATATTTTATGAGAAATTCTTCGTGACTCGAATTTCACAGATTTCAAAGTTCACATTAAAATCTGTGAGGTGCCACTTCCCGCGGTTTCCGTGCATTACACACGATTAGATCGGTTCTATTGTCAGAGCGTGGGTTTACGAAATCCTACCGATTGCGTTCAAATCATCCCACGCTGCCGCTGTTTGAATTACGTGTTAAATGTGGAATTGTTCTATTTCAAATTGCTTGATATTTTCTGATAACAAGTTCAAACAAAGTCTATTAATAGGAAACAGCTACCTACACACAATAACAAACAAGACAAAAATGTGATAATAATTGCTAAATATCGCGTACTCACAATGGATCATTAAGTTATTAAAGAGAGATTAGAGATGCCGACACCGTGTGTTACCATTCACTGATTTAGTTGAATAATACAATATGACATACCTATTTAAGATAAAGGTTTTACTGCCGAATTTAATAATAATAATAATTTACTAAACCAAGAAGATTACAATGTTATTATAAAATCATAAAATATTAGTTTGCAGACTACAATTCATAATTAAATAACAAAAACAGGTAGGTGTTATTGTTATTTAATAATGAATTGTAATCTGCAAACTACATATTTATTTAGTATTGTTAAAAGTAAATTTGAGAGAGTACTGAGAGTAATGAGCTATTTGCCAAAGTTTTAGTTTTCAGTCCCTCATCTAGATTACAAGAAAATATTCGACACATATTTTTGACTTTTTACACGTTTTCAAAAAAAAAGGTGATACATCGATTCAAAATGTCGCATGACGTCACTAGCCAGTACAGTTTATAATAGATAATGACGTTACAAGCCTCTCCTGAACTTTAATGAGCATAATCTAAGCAGTTTTCCATCAATTTCAAAAAGAAAAAAAATACTAAAGTACGTATTATTTTTTATATTCTAACTGATGGACTAATTAAGTATATTTTGATGTTCATATTCTGTCAAGTACCGTATTATGAAAATAGAAAGGCACATTCACGACGTTAACCTAGTGGCTAAGGGCATCTCTCGTACAAGAGCACGATAGGCAAGGCCCTATAACTGTGTTTATGAAAAGAATCCCACACTCCTCTCGGGCAGTAACAGGCAACACTAATATAAACCTGTACATACAAAAACCTCTTCAACAATCAGAAGACTAGCATCCCAGCACACGAGCATCTCACTCGCCGCCAGCTAAGATCAAGAGGTCTGGCGGAGAGCCAGGCTCCGAAACAATTGACCTAATTACGTGCCAGTTAGCCGATCAAGATGGTTGCGTAACCATAAGTGGGTTGTGTAGTGTGAAGCTTAGATTTGTCAGTTTTTACACTCATATGGTTGTACAGTAAACACGTATTCTACATGTGTGTGTAACTTACTTTGAAATAAAATATTATTTTCATTTAGTAATTATGTTTTTTTTTGTGAATTCCGTGTTTTAACTATGCAAACTACTATAGTAGGAGGTTAAAGCATGTAAGAAGTCCTTACTTACTTGTGGACTGAAACTTAAATCATCATTGTCACAGACAAATTGTTGCACAGTTTAGTAGGTGTAATAAAAGTACAGAATTAATGATTTATTTTAATTTATATTGCTTATTGCTCAGTCATTATTGTCAGCCTGAAGATACAATTAATAGGTAATTAGTACTGTACTCTTACATATTTATTAATATCACGAGATTATTTAATTTTCAACCGACTTCAAAATAAGGAGGAGGTTCGCAATTCGACTGGATATTTTTTAATTTTTTTTTGTATGTTTGTTACGCATTTATTCCGCATATGGACGATTTTCAAAATTCTTTTTGTATAATTAACTATGAAGCAAGAGATACTGAAAGTGTATTACCCAAAACACTGGTATTTAGCTGCAACCTGTTCGACGGAAAGCCCACCCCAAACATAGTTGAAAAAAGGCTTAAACATCTCAAAACAATAAAAAACTAAAATAATAGACAAATATAATTCCCGTATAAGTGAGTTAACAATACAGTACACGTAACTAAAGAAATAAACTACATCCCTTCTACAACGTAACAAAACATAATTCTGTGGAATCCTCTCATTTTTCCCGACACGCCGCTGGCAAATAAATACGCCATTTTTAATTCCATACAGCGCTATTTCGCTTTTAATTATCTCATTAGCAGTATTTACGGCAACGGTTAGTGCGCGTTCATTATGAATTAGAGGCACGTGTTACTTTAAATTTAAGTTATCATATTGTGTGGTTTTGTATTGTGTAGAAGTTGGTGCTACTGCGGCTTGCATAAGATTGTATCTTGAAGGAACGGAAAAGCGGCACCGTGAATGGTTCCGTACTGATTTGAATAACTGAAAAAACTTGTTTTTATTTCATAGTATCTTCTCAAAGAAATGATAAAATGACGAAGTGATTTTTGCGGATGTAAAAGCGTAGAAGCGTGTTTCTCTTTAACTATTGACGTGTACATGAACAAAATAGTTTCTTGTGTTATGCGAACTAAAGATTTCCCGCAAGATTATTGTGCACGTATTTTTTTAGTCCCTCGGTTAATAACATATAACATTAACACCACAATATCCCTAACATCTTGAGTGGTTTGATTGTACAGACGCCAGCACATCAACCTACCCCATTGGGGTAAGTTGATGTCAAATTTCTTTGATAGGTTTTCAACTTTATTCTAAACACAATAAGGTTCATGTTCAATTGGGAAAATTTGACAGTTTGGGGTAACTTGATGTGCTGGCGTCTGTACATAGAATACATCTGTTTTCCTAATTTAATATATAGTTTTTCAGAAGTAGGTACTGACTCAATCATAACAACGATCAAACGGATTGGTGAGTGTTTGTTTAAATTTAGTGTTTCTTTCGTATTTGCGAGCGAAATACTTTATTTCATTTGCACTATAAAAAGAAAATTATATCTTCATTCTTCGATACACATCGTGTATCGACAAGCAAACAATGCACTATAAATAAAGCCATTGTTCGAACAACAGAGTAATTACGTACTGCCAGCTAAATCTTCGTGAGTAAAGGTTTCTCTGGGCAGCATAGTGACCGCCATCCCCAGTGGCCTGGGAGCTTGTCTGGATTACTGAGCGGTTTGCTTGTGAGCTGTAACCCTGCAAACTCGCGTTTTGCCAAACAACTGGTGCTCTCGTGCACATTACATAGTGACGCAAGTCATGAGAAGAAGATGTCCGATCTGTCATAAGTTCAGCGTTGTCAATAACGGTGTTAACACCCAGTTTTTATATCCATAAACTACACAGGGATTAAGGGACCAATATGATATCACGTTGATATTTCTTCCAGACTGTGACCTCAGCTATGAAAAAGGCACACATCTCATCTAGTTTCAATTAAATTGATTGACGTGTAAAAGTTTTTCTAAATCAAACTACAGATATGAATATATAATTTTGAAAATAAATTTATAAATATTTCATTGTTCGGGCTTACTGTTTACTATAAATACGGTTTTTCGATCACGTGTACCTATACAAAAATAAAAATCTGCTTGCGTTTAATAGCGTTTAAAGTGTGAAAACTAATTTATTGTGTCCCTGTTTCACGCTAACAAATTAAATTGATGCATGCATGTTCAAAATATGCCCATAATATAAAAAAAACGTAATTATACAGGGTTCAATTAAATAAATATGGCATAGTAAATATTGCAATAATTTTATTTTTTACATTTATACACGCTAATCTCTTGTGCCTCACACCACAGCCAGCAGTGAACTACAGAGTACATACATCGGCTGCAAACAACTTGTATTAGTTTCAATGCAATCTGAGTGTTCGATGCAATGCTGTTAAGTGCTGTTTGTAGCAGAACTCCACAAAGAGCTGGACTCCAGTTACCAAGTATTTTGTAACTTAGAGGGATTCAAGTCTAGTTGTAATTGTTGGACTGAAAGCAGTAGCCCTGGAGTTTCTTGCAGATGCTCTCCACTGTGAGACAGAAGAAATATCTTGGTGTTCGAGTTGACACTTCATAGTAGTCGTATTAAAGCAATCTATTTTCTTTTATTTTTATTTAATTTATTAATTTTAAGGAAACTTACAGCTATTACATTTGAATTAACAAAAACAATGAATATAAGTTTCCACTTATAAACATAATGTATACACAATTTGAATTTTAACGTTGACAGCATTACATCCCAACATCAAGAAATTACAAAAAAAAAGTTGCTCGTCAAGAGAAGACAAAAACAAAAATAAAGTGTAAATGAACAATAACAAATAAAGTGCTCACGCGTCAAAGAAATTGTACAACCATCTATCGGCCAATCAATGTCGCGCTCCAACAGCCTTTGTAATTTTAGTTATTTTCGGGACCGATAGATGGCGCTTTTTATTTGAGAACAAAAATTACATCGCGGTGTTAAGATTCTCCGCGAATACTATAAGATATCTGGGTTGAAAAATTACCAATCAACATGGTAGATTAAACATTGGAGGTGATTGGTATAGCGCCGTAGGGAACCCGGAACCATAGTCTCATTGCGACCCTCACTAAGCCCGGGGGTTCGCATTGAGCTAGTTTCAGTAGTCTATCTACCAGCTCGCAACGTGAGCGAGCATCAACAGAACCCTCACGAAGCCCGAGGGTTCCGGGTTCAACAGAAATAGTTACTTATATCCTTATTTAACTTCTGGATACTAGTAGTAACCAAATCCAGCTCGACTTCCCGACACACCGTATTGAACGTACGACAGACTATATGAGTTTTGCCGGTAGTTAGTTTTTGCACTAGGAATATGAAGAAGTTCATGTCTTCGAAAATATACAGACGGGACCCGAAGCCCAATCTTGGTTACCAGATCAGGGACGTCAGTCGATCCGCTCATAATACTCGACATGAAAGCAAGATCTGCAATTTTCCTGCGCTCTTGTAGAGGAAGTATATGGAATTTCTTACACCGACTTGTATAGTTACGGAGGTAGGTATTTGATCGATATTGAATGTTGTAGGAAACGTTGCTATATCTATCTTCATAGTTATTGTACTAAAACTATGATCAGCAGGGATATTGCGTCTCCCGTTGACAGTTCAAAGTGATGCTCACTGAGTAGTGTGTTCAACGATTAACAGTCAAACTGTTAGTTTCGTATTGTATCTAGAATGACGTTATGCGCACTTGCACTTGAGATGTGACGAATCGCACATACCCCGTGTGATAAAATATTCCACAACTTTTCACACAACGCCATCTAGTCCCAAGCTAAGCTAAGAGTTTGTGTTATGGGTATTAAACAGCTGATAAACATACTTATATACTTCTAAATACATCTTCTTATATATAAAATTCTCGTGTCACAATGTTCGTTCCCATACTCCTCCGAAACGGCTTAACCGATTCTCATGAATTTTTTTATGCATATTCAGTAAGCCTGAGAATCGGCTACTATCTATTTTTCTAACCAGTAAGTGATAAGGGGTGTTCACTCCAAATTTTTATTTTTTATTTTTTTGATAATTTTTATTTTTTTTATTTTTTTATTATGTGGCATCAAAAAATGCATACAACTCTAAATTTGCACTTTTTTATCACCAACCCTTGCTTTTTAATAGTAATTTTTATAATTTTATCATTTTCTATCCCGCTCGATAACATCAATTATTATCACCTGGTAAGTTATCCCCTCCATGTGTCTACCGGTGTCACTTCTCACAATGTAAACATCACTGAGTAGGGATGTTACCTCTACAGTTTTCGGCTGTTTTTAGTGTTTATGGTTCAAGCGTAGTAGTTAAACATTTTGTGTAACTCTCATATCAAATATATTCTCGAGTAACCTTATTATTTATTTATTAATAACTAATATTATTGAATATAATTAATTATTAATCTATAATATAAAAATGAATCGCAATATATAAAACAATAACTTTTTAGTTGTTTATTTTGGGCACATGGGTCATGGTAGATATTCTTGCTAATACTTCTTCATAAAAACAACCAACAGAAACTATTTACGTGTGTTCAAGTGTATTTGAGTATGAGTTAGGTTCACAATTGGATCCGATAAGTGGCGTTGTGATTGAGTTCTAAACTAATGCTGGCAGGACAACGTCTGCTGGGTCCGCTAGTATTACAGATTATAGTTAAAATTACACCCAGACGCAGAACAAATGATCGTGCTCATCACACAAACATTTTGTCCTGGGTGGGAATCGAACCCACGACCTCCGGCATAGCAGTCAGGGTCACAAACTACTAGACTAACAGGTCAGTCAGGCCGGTCTGATAGTCACCGTAACTCAGTTAGTCACTAGCATTGAAAAGATAGCAGTCGACTCAATACTCAATAATTATCTATTGCATTCCTCATATGTATTCTTATTTGGTAAGTTTATAAATGAGATCATTAAAGACCCTGTAGGGCACATCAAAAGGGTAGGAGAGAGGAAACCTTGACTGAAGATAACCCGATCACATTTGATAGTGCTACTAAAACTCATTTGAGTTTTTTATTAGTATAGGCTGAATTTACACTTTGGTGACATGTTGCAGCATTGTCAGTGTGTACAGTGCCTATGCAACAAGATACGGCTTACTACTCGTACAATTACATAATAGCGAACAACGTATTGTGCATTGTAGCATAAGCTTGCTTCAGTGCTAAGCCGGTTTAAGACCAAAGTGATATGATGATAAATAGGCGCTAGGATTTCTGAGAACAAATGATTTCCTTTGAAACGTAATCACAGTTCAATGTTAATATACACAAATATCTGTAGCAAACGTACCTACATTGAAATCATTATGGATAGACCTACAATAAGCATCGGAGAGTCGACCCATCCCTACTTATGAGTTAATGTTATGTAAACGATAATGTAGTGTGAATAAAATAATAATTCCTGGTAGCACGGCAGCCCCGGGCCGGTGGGTATACTGAATAACTTTATTGTTGTAACACACAGTAAATGCTGGTATTGTACTCGCTTTTATCAAACAATATTTTTCCGTACACACGTCTCTTGGGAGGTCAGGAATATTTTCTAAACGGTTTTCTGTTGCTACAATTACCTAATTCTTCTGTACTATTTGTAGTTTTTGCAGAATAACTGTTCAACAGACAACGAAGAGGTACAGACAACAGTTAAGTCGCCTAAAAGGTTATGTTGACTCAAAAAGATAAAGATAAAGATACCGGGCTGGTATCCGCAACCCCACTTCAAAGTGCGTATTTTGCGTATGGGCCATAATCTACCACGCGGGCCCAGTGCGAATTGGTAGATGTCACATGTCTTAATTTTTTTGTTTCTAGGACATGCCGTTTTCCTCACAATGTTTTTCTTCACCGTTTTTGAGAGCAGTGGTGATTAAATAAATTACACAAAGTAGGTAATGCACCTGCCTGGGTTCGAACCCACGACTTACTGTTCGTAAGTCGGGGCCACCACCACTGGGCCACCGCTGCTCTATGTTATGTTATGTTATGTTATGTTATGTTATGTTGACTAGCTGGAGCTAGTCAACATAACATAACATACATAGCGCGTTTGCAACCTGGAGGTTGCCAGGAGTAGGTAGGTAGGTACTACGCACCTGACCTTTATGAAGAACATCGCCAATAAGGATAGTGTATGTTTTTCTAGAGCGCAATAATAGCTGTTACAGCATTCAAAAACAGAAATGTTGTCTTAAGCTAAGTACTGTCAGTAACTAAGATAACCCATCTACAGCAGAGCCAGCATTTTCCTCAAGTGATTTAAATTCTCAAAAAACAAGAGCGTCCCTCGAAAAATGCTTACTAACCACCCGACATCGAATAATCTGTAATCAGGCATTGTAGCTGATATTTTGGTGTGGCGGCGTGGTCTCAAATTTATTAATTATAAGGAGCTCGGAGCAAAAACAGGCGGCCATTTGTTCAACAAATTATGTACATAAATTAGACATAATCGTCGTACCGGCTGCGCATCTAGTGACATAACCCCCTAAATGTGGAATTTAAACGAAACATTTTATTTTTTCAGTACTACTACGTACTAGGGATGTCGGGCTTTTGGATTTAGCGGGGTTTTGTTGGCTGCACGCTTTACTTTAATTTGGTGCAAGTTAAAGAGTGAATATTCTATTAGATACTCGTACAATATTTTACTTACGTTCTTGAGTGCGCAGCGGCAGTGTCTGCTATTTGTCGACTATAAATAAATAAATACAAGTTCTCTTCACAAGCAGTTTTTTTTATTAATTTGCTTCATGACACATGATGTTATGGTCAAATTCGAATTTTGATTCGAATTTGACCATAACATCATGTCTCAAATCATTTATTTAACTGCAATTAATGTAGGTTACATTAAATATAGGTGGAGTAAATAGGAGTTAGCCATGTACTACAATTGTACGTTCTGCCTGAAAATTGGCACGCAAAAGTTTACAACTAAATACATATTTAAAAGCATACCTATATTCAAAACAGACGAATTTCCAAGCAAGTCTTAATTAATCTATACATTTATATATTAGTTACACCATTTATAACTCGAGAACGGCTGGATCAATGTGAATGATTTTGGTCTATTTGGATTTGTCTTTGTCCGGAATAGCATATAGCATAATAATTAATAAAAAACGACATGAAAAGTCCTCGAAAAAATAAATATCAAGAATATCGGTTGTCTCAAACATTTTTCAAACGCAGCGCCATCTTGGATGACATGACAGGAGTCAAACTTCCCGGTTTATTATCAGGTCACAATTTGACATGACAAGTCTTAAGCTAAACCTAAGAAGTTAAGGTTGTCAATTTATACGTACCTACTATTTTGTTACTAAACTTAGAGGTTTTATGTAGCATAAAAAAGTCATGTTTCAGAAATCAATTTACGTAATTAACAATGACGACAGAGACGAACTTTAATAATTCTTTGCAAATAGAACATACTTTACTGTTAGGACTTTAATTAAAGTAGACCGGGAAAACTATAAGTATAAATTGTATGTAACATAGAGGCAATAGTTCAGATTAAAATTATGAATTTAGTATTTTTTAAAACAATGCATTTTAGTAAGGTAGTTAAGTTAGGTAGTTAGGTTAGCTATAGGATAGGCATGGTCAGTAAGGTTAGGTTATATACCTATACATGTTGTAATTTTAATTCAATCGAACACAAAAAGTTTAATTATGTTCACAGTAGAGATTAGTAGTAGTTATTATTGGTTTGGATTTATTTGTTGTCGTCTTATTAAACGTATTACCTATATCTAATATAAAAAAAAAATGATAAGAGCAGTAAATTGACTCTAGGGCACAACGAAATTTGCCGGAGCAGCTAGTTTATAATAAAATACAACACAAAAACTACACAAGAGCAACTCGATGATGTGTCAGAGTGTTGATGATCTTGACTTAATCTTCACCAGAGTTCCTAAACTAAAAATAATGCTGTGAAAAATCTTCTTTGAATATACTAAAGCGCCCTTTTCTTAATTCTCTCCAAGTGCTTACTAATTCTTACTTTCTCTTGCCAGTCTACTGTTTCTAGTGCTACCCTAATAACGTCAATATAAACTACTCATTGGCCATCTTCTGCCTATGATCTGTATGTTAGCTTTAACTTTTCTTATAAAATATTTAAATTTGAGCACCCGGATGGAACGAAGTTCCTTTCATTATTTATTATTATTTATTATGTATAAAAAACCTGTATACACTCGACAAAAAATAATAGTCGCGACACCACACCGTTCAATGCGAAATAGAAAGACGAAACGAAAATAGCTGGCTTGCTTTCTATGAGAGAAAGAGAGAGAGACAGACAGAGAAACACGCGCACGCCCGCACGGCTTCCAACTATAGCAAAAAGTGTCGTTACAACTTTTGGTCTTAACTTTTTCCGTCTAGCCTCCTTTCGCAACGCGCGATAAGGAACTTCGTTCCAAAATAAAAATAAATATGTAGCTTGTAAGTTAATCTTACACATATTCTATAAAAAACAAATTGTAAGGAATCTTGGAAGTTTATATTATGAGTATGAAATTTCTTACCCGCCTGGAGCGTTGTCATTAATGCTCGAGCCTTCCCTGTATGAGAGTAGGCATTTGCCTTGCAGTGAGACAATAATAGGCTGGTGTGATTATTGATCTTTTTTTACATTTAGTCTAGCAATTTGAGTATTTTATAGGACCAACCCAAATGTTCTTTCTTTAGTATTGTTCGTCAGTACGTGGAGCTCCTCAAGTTGCGAGTTGAGCTCACGATTACTAACAAATGCTTGCACTGACTGATCTGGTCCCTCATATCTGTGTGGTTCTTTCCTCAAAAGACCATTTCAGACACTAATGTACATGGTTCTTGCAAGATTTGACCAAGATAATGTCTAGACTTTGGAAGAGTCTGTGACCTCTGAGTTACTTTTGGTGTTTCTTCTCAGAATAGTCAAATAGTGAAACACCGATCACATCTACTAGTTGAAAAAATGACGTGTAAAAGTCTTTGTGAAAACCTATTTGCAGAAATAAATATAATTTTATTATCATTGTTTTATATTTTATTTGATTGATGATTGATTAGGAATAGAATAGAATACTATTAGGCTATTTATTTTATCTCTGTCACAGCCTCAACGACTGCAGTACTTTTAAATCAAAGCCTTTTTAAGTTCTCTAGACCGAAGTAATAAAGTTTTAAGTGGCAAAAAATCGTTTAACTGTTAAAAATAAGTTCTGTAGATAAGCCTTAATGTATTTAAGAGTCTAAAAATTAAAATATGTAATAAATTTAAGTTAGTTTTTATGTAACTATTATAAAAATGTCATTAAAATAAAAATTGTTAAATATAAGGCCCTTAAATTTTAAGTAAATGTACACACCACATGTGTCTGCAAACATTAATTGTAAATATTTAAATTAAAAAAAAAATGAATAAATAAAACCTCTGCATTCCAAGGTCCCTGATTACGTTAGGGGAAAACTAGCTCGCAGGCTCCACCTAGCGTGTAGAGGTAGGAAAAAAAAATCAAGGCCTTTATGAATACAATATCTAACGAACTGATTAGACGATATTATATGTATGATATCTAATTATTGAATTCATATGACTAAGCTATGAAAACATATGGCAAAGTGTAATGTACAAAACGGTCGTGGTCATTGTAAGAAAAAAAATATTTTAGTCATCAAGTGAATATTATTCATACATACATACGTAAACTCACGCCTTTTTTTCTATGGGGGTTGGCAGAAAATACCGAGCTCCAAATGGTACGATTCTTACATAATTGTTTTGCTTCGTATACATTCTCATTTGTTGTCATCTTATGTTCATACACACACGCCGGAATATTATTCTAGTGCTACAATCACATATTCTGTATGCCTTTTACTAAACTTGTCAATATATCTTTCAGGTTATGTGTTTTTTTAAATATGTGAATAAAGCAAACAGTTTTGTATGTTTCCAATGTTTGTCAAATATGAATGTAACTGATTTCGCCCGCGGTTGCGATTTTCGATTGATGGTCCATTTGCATATCGGCAAATATGCAGATAACTTCGGTTAGTGATAAATCCCTTTGACGCTAAAATTAATCTCATTGGTTAATAGATGAGTAGGTAGTAGAAACCCTTCGCGTAGAAGTTTTTTATCAAGTGAATATTGAAGTTTAGATATTTCTTTTAACATCGAACTATAACGTGATTAGGAATAATTTATATAGCAGGTAAAACGTAAATTGATTCTAAGGTACGTAAGTTTGCCGGAGCAGTTCGTTATATACCTAATAAACGTGAAAAAGTTACTCAAAAATATGTATCTCGGTTATGAATTTCCTTCTTATATCTACACAATCGAAGTTTTTACGTAATAATTAATGTTAATGAACCACCGCTTATTTATAACATATTTTTTCTTTCATTATGGCAGTTGAGAGCTAATGACTACATTATGTATGACGCAGTTGAAACATACATACTTATAATGCATTATAGGTACATTAATGCCATTATTTCATTCATTAACTCTTAGATTATAAAATTTGCTTAAGAGATGACCATAAAGGTCACAGCTCATTAGCCCACTCCGCACCGCCCTTTTGCATGGCGTCCACTCGTTGTCGACAGGTGGTCCACTGGTGTACGCCGCTTCGTCACCAATTTATCATTTATCATTACCGTCACGTGGTCAATCAGTCAATGTGCAGTCGATGCACAGTCAACGCAAGGCAAGGCAAGCATGCGAGCATCGAGTTGTCACCGAGTGGTCCACCGCGCGTTGAAGGCTTACCCGAGACCGAGGCGATCCGGTGATGCTACGGAGTTGATGTAGTGAGCGCACACCTCTAATGAGGTGTGACATTAAACGTACCACATAGGACATTCTACATGGTACCAACTTTCACCACTACATTCTTTACAGCACTGCTTAAAGCGCTTTTAATACAGTTCCACCCTAAATCTAATAAATAAACAACAAATAATTTAATATTGTTCATGAAGACGCGTCGATTATAACAAACCCGGCCATCCTGGATGTTCGCGTTACTCATTTTAATCGCAGCCGTCAGTCAGGACTGAAGACAGTAAATTTGGCGGGAACGTCAATTAGGCTTGATGGTAGTCGTTAAACCGATCGGCCATTAGACGCTCTCTATTTGGAGAGGGAAACATTTTTTGGAAGACTTTAGTTTGGTGAAACCGAGAAATTGCTGTTTCCTGCATCTAAAACCAAAGCAAATAATTGAGAGCCAATTGCGCATGTTTTGGAAATAGTGTCTAATAGTAGTGTAGAAATTTCGTCACCAGGTTTGCCACTAGCCACACGAAGAGGAGCAATACCCGGGGGACTGTTAGTGTTTATTTACGTTGAATTTATTATCTACGCTTACTGAGGTCGGCTCGTGGATGTGTAAAAATCCAACACATAACACGTCCACTCTATTTAAAAAAAACACGTTTAACAGTTTAGGCCCCGGCTCGTTTGTAGATATTTAACAGCCGTTACAGAATCTTGAATGTTACCAAGCAGTTCATTGCGATACCATCATGCCATTGAAAGACCTCCAGTACCTATAGAAAAGGTCAATTCTAAGTGACCTCAGTGCGCAACACTTGCCTACTTACGAATAATATTTCAAATCTCATTTCAATATGCGATGAAACATATCTCGTGCGCAGATGATCACAGTAACCGAGTTACCCCACTTCACCCCCGCCCGCGCGCCCCTCGCCCCGGGACTCGACAGACAATTCAATTTGAGACCTTTCTCTTAAACGAGCCAAAATCAAGATTTGATTTGGAAAGTCTCACTGCTGAATAAAAAATTCAAAGCAATCCTTTCGGAGTTTAGAATATTCCACAAGTTATTGTATGATCGACCAATTTACGTGCAGTCTCTGTGAACGTTTCTAAGAAGTTTTTAAGTCTTGGGTCCATTAACTGTAACTTTGACAGATTAGGGTTCGGGTATTGAAAGTAAATCTTTACCTATTCAAAACATACATTTAATATAGCTTTATTTTGAACTATTTAATAATAAACTACAATCAGTGCTTTTTAACCGACTTCAAAAAAGGAGGAGGTTCTATGTTCGTGGGTATGGTTTTTTATTTTTATTTGAAAGAGTATACTCCTGAAGTGGTCCCATTTTAATTTGGTGAAGATCTGGTGCTGATCATCGGAGATATACAACGGAACTCTTCAAAAATAGACGGCAAATCTATCGTGATGCTGGAATCGCTTGGATGTTTATTGTTTATACAACATCATGACGTATCATCACGCCTGTATGCTCTGAGAGGTAAGCAGATGTGTGCAATATACCTAGATTTCGACAGTTAGGTATGTTAATTTGTTGTTAGGGATAAGTGGATAACCCTATTATCATGACATGTTTTGTTAACAATTAACAATATAAAATAAATTCATGGCAAATATTTGTATGGGAAAAATAAAAAACATTTTTGCAAAAAATATAGACTTCAAAAAAATACTAAACGGTAAAATAACTCTAAATTCGGAAGTCGGTGGCCCATCATGAATAAGAAAAAACCACCAAAGCCTGACAGACTTCCTAATTTAGAGTTATTTTACCGTTTAGTATTTTTTTGAAGTCGGTTTTTTTTTTGCAAAAAAGATTTTTCTCTACTATCATTTTATTGTGTAATATTATTAATAAACAAAATGTATGGGATAATTTAATTTATTTTGCACTCACTATGACATACTACGGTGGCCAATCATGAATGAGACAAAATCACCAAAGCTACAAATTTCCTAATTTACAGTTATTTTACACCGGTTAGTGTTTTTTTAAAGTCGGTTGTAGGTATTTTTTAAAAATGGTAAAAAAAAATAATTTTAAGTTTCATATATTTACGTAGACGATTCGTTAGTTTTACATTTCGTTTATTTTTTTAATATTACAATCAAACAAATAAACAGATTTTGATGAAATAAAAAACAAAAATTCATGAACAAAAATGTGTATAAAATAAAATGAAAACTACTAGGCCAAACTATGTTAATTCTTACAAGGCCAAAAACAACTATTCCTTATCAAACTAAAAAAGAATCACGTAAATTGGATCATTAATCTCAGAGTAATCGGTGTACATACAAAATAAAAAATACGGATCGAATTGAAAACCTCTTCAGAAGTCTATTAAAAAACTTGGGGAAAATATGCAAGTTATCTGTGCAAAACAACCACGCTACGAAGACACTGGCTCTCAGCTACGATGTGTGTAGGCTTGATTAATTCCAGCTATTTAAATAAAAAAATAAACAATGCTATATTAAGATATTTTTTGCGCCACGATTGACGCACGCGTGTGTCGATCCTGAAAATCCTTAACATTTGGAGAACAAACAAAAAGTTAAAGAAAATGTTTAAAGCTTCATTGTTTCATATATTTTTAGTACCTTCCATAGCTAAAATGCGGCTACCATTCCGGGTTTTAGAATGCAGGTGTGACTATTACGCGGACTATTTTATTCAAAAAATTAAATTAAAAATTTAAAAAACCCCCATCGCATAAACGTAAAACATTTAAAAAGTTAAAAATAACACTTTAGCCATGAAATTTTACTTCACGTCGGGGTACCGCTTAAGTAAGGAATGTTCCTAGTACCTACTTGTAGGTATGTAGGTACTTATTTTAACGGTACCCCGACGTTTCGTAAAATTTCATGGCTAAAGTGTTATTTTTAACTTTTTAAATGTTTTACGTTTTTGCGATGGGGGTTTTTTAAATTTTTAATTTAATTTTTTTAAACGCATTAATTTTGTTTTATAGAGCTTCAGTTATGAGAATTTTTCAGTGCATTGTATGTAGAGTCAAATGCTGGTTAAAACGAATCCAAACACGACATATCTGCTATTATTTTGTCAAGGGTCTACCTACTGGTGTGCTGGATAGCCTGGTTGCAGCATCAGCTCATCCTGTTGCCATCAGTGCATTGTGTTTAGAATCAAATGCTGGTTGAAATGAATCCAAACACGACATATCTGCTATTATTTTGTCAAGAGTCTACCTACTGGTGTGCTGGATAGCCTGGCTGCAGCATCAGCTCATCCTGTTGCCATCAAGGCATTGTGTTTAGAATCAAATGCTGGTTGAAATGAATCCAAACACGACATATCTGCTATTATTTTGTCAAGAGTCTACCTACTGGTGTGCTGGATAGCCTGGCTGCAGCATCAGCTCATCCAGTTGCCATCAGTGCATTGTGTGCAGAATCAAATGCTGGTTGAAATGAATCCAAACACGACATATCTGCTATTATTTTGTTAAGAGTCTACCTACTGGTGTGCTGGATAGCCTGGCTGCAGCATCAGCTCATCCAGTTGCCATCAGTGCATTGTGTGCAGAATCAAATGCAGGTTAAAATGAATCCAAACACGACATATCTGCTGTTATTTTTCCAAGAGTGTATTAGTCTGCTAGATATCCTGGCTGCATCAGACCAAATACACCATAATGTTGCTTATTAATATTACACACATGGGTGTTTGAAATTTTAAGACACACATACGTTTGTAAGTTAAGTTAATACCCTTAGACGTCTAAAACAGCAACAGTAGCTATTACAAAAGAGCTGATAACCTTGAAACGGCTGAAACGATTTTGATGAATCATGACTAAGAACCATCGCAAGAAACCCTGCTTTCAAATAAAAAAAACCGCATCTAAATCAGTTCACCCGTTTGGGCGCTACGGTGCCACAGACAGACAGACAGACAGACAGACACACACACATAGCGGTGAAACTTATAACACCCCTCTTTTTGCGTCGGGGGTTAAAAACAAAAGAAAATCCGGAAGCCTATTCACATGAAACAGGTTTCATTCTAAGCTGGCTATGTGATAATAGCCATTGAATTCTCTTTTAGTTATCCCATAAGAAGGGAAACATCGCAAGCTATTGTTTGAGATTGCCTCAATACTGGGAGCAACATTGTCGAGGGCAATTTATCGGAAATGTGCAGTAATCTACGTCAAATTGTTGGTGCGCAACCAACGTTGAACTAAGGGGAGATGTTACATAAAATTGTAGATTCTTGGTAAAAAGTATTATGAGATTGAGGAGGTAATAATATCATGCTTTGTTATACGTTTTTTTATGTTGAAGTAATATCATGCTTTGTTGTACGGTTCTTGTTACTGTGGATAATAGCTAAGTTGAACAATAAAAAATAAAAAATGATGTGTGGCACTCGGAGACTGCCACGGTAAAGCTATTGCATAGCATTTTTTATCAACTCCTCTCCTCTCCCCCTCCCCATTCCTCCCCTCCCCCACACCTCCCACACCCCTCCGCTCACCGCTCCCTCCCCTTCCCTCACCCCTTCCTCACTTTCCCCTCCCTTCCCCTCCTGTTCCCTGCCTCTTCCCCTCCCCCTCTCCGCTCCCCTCTCACCTCATCCTTCCCATTCCCCTTCCCCTCCCCCTCCTTCTCCACCCCCTCTCTCTGTCCTCCCTCTCCACTCTCCTCCCACTCCTCTCCACATTCCTCCCCTGCCCCTCCGACCCCTCTCACAATCCCCCTACCCTCTTTCACAATCTCCCTCCCCCTCCCCTCCCCTCCCCCTCCCTTCCCCGTCCCCGCCCCTCCCACCCCTCACCCTTTTTTTTTGTCTGGCTGTGTTCTGTTTTTAACCCCCGACGCAAAAAGAGGGGTGTTATAAGTTTCACCGCTATGTGTGTGTCTGTCTGTCTGTCTGTCTGTCTGTCTGTCTGTCTGTCTGTCTGTCTGTCTGTCTGTCTGTCTGTCTGTCTGTCTGTGGCACCGTAGCGCCCAAACGGGTGAACCGATTTAGATGCGGTTTTTTTTATTTGAAAGCAGGGTTTCTTGCGATGGTTCTTAGACATAATTCATCGAAATCGGTTCAGCCGTTTCAAGGTTATTAGCTCTTTTGTGTTAGCTACCGTTGCTATTTTAGATGTATATGGGTATTAACTTTACTTACAAACATATCTGTGTCTTAAAACTTCAAACACCCATGTGTGTAATATTAATAAGCAATATTATGGAGTATTTGGTCTGATTCAGCCAGGATATCTAGCAGACTAATACACTCTTGGGAAAATAACAGCAGATATGTCGTGTTTGGATTCATTTTAACCAGCATTTGATTCTGCACACAATGCACTGATGGCAACAGGGTGAGCTGATGCTGCAGCCAGGCTATCCAGCACACCAGTAGGTAGATTCTTGACAAAATAAATAATAGCAGATATGTTGTGTTTGGATTCATTTCAACCAGCATTTGATTTTAAACACAATGCACTGATGGCAACAGGATGAGCTGATGCTGCAGCCAGGCTATCCAGCGCACCAGTAAGTAGACTCTTGACAAAATAATAGCAGATATGTTGTGTTTGGATTCATTTCAACCAGCATTTGATTCTAAACACAATGCCTTGATGGCAACAGGATGAGCTGATGCTGCAGCAAGGCTATCCAGCACACCAGTAGGTAGACTCTTGACAAAATAGTAGCTGATATGTCGTGTTTGGATTCATTTCAACCAGCATTTGATTCTAAACACAATGCACTGATGGCAACAGGATGAGCTGATGCTGCAGCCAGGCTATCCAGCACACCAGACTAGACTAGACTCTTAACAAAATAATAGCAGATATGTCGTGTTTGGATTAGTTTTAACCAGCATTTGACTCTACATACAATGCACTGAAAATTATCATAACTGTAAACTCTATAACACCAAATTAATGCGTTTAAAAATTTTAAAATAAAAATTAAATTAAAAATTTAAAAAACCCCCATCGCAAAAAGTAAAACATTTAAAAAGTAAAAAATAAAACTTTAGCCATGAATTTTACGTAACGTCGGGGTACCGTTAAAATAAGTACCTACATACCTACAAGTACCAGGAACATTCCTTACTTAAGCGGTACCCCAACGTGAAGTAAAATTGCATGGCTAAAGTTTTATTTTTTACTTTTTAAACGTTTTACTTTTTGCGATGGGGGTTTTTTAAATTTTTAATTTAATTTTGTCTAATATTGTTCTTATAATTAAAAAACAATTTAAATAGAAACACGAAACAAAACTTACTATACAGCATTAATCAGACAAAAGAAATATCACCTAGTTGGCTATCAATATAGCAGTCAATAGAGTTGAGAGTCGCGTGAAGGGTGTCAGAGGCCAGCGCCAGTAATTAAGTGCGGGCGGTGACTCGACACAACACTATTAAAAACTTCGTCTGCCCATGCTGTCGGTCTCCGAAACCTACGACTGCTTCACAATAATATTTGTGTTGCAATTCCAGTTATAATTGGGCTTGGGACTTGCAAAGGCTTTGTTTATAGTGGGTGCAATAATACACAAATATCTCTAAATTCCCGAGCGCCCATTTAGCATATCCTGTATTAGAAAAAGATTAGAGTATTCTTATTTTAACATTTTGAGTTCGAAAGAATTAGAATGATAACATATAAACATATACATAACCTAACCTAACTTACCATACCTGACCTATAGCTAACCTAACTACCTAACCTAACTACCTAACCTAACTACCTTACTGAATTGGATTGATTTCCAATGACACAAAATACATAATACATAAACTGAACTACTACGCTGTGTGTTGTTATGTTACATACAATTTACTTATTAACTAACCTAGAACTATTATTTACTTGCATACCTACAAAAAAAAATAAAAGTAAAAAAGATATAGGGCATCGAAAACTTCATCTGCATCTCTGTCAAAGGGAAAAGTGCCCGAGGACTGGCCGCATTGCCGGGCTGAATGGCAATGCTGATTCTCTGACCGAAATAAAGGCCAGTTTTCTCGAGAATCTAGTCAAATTAAGTTAAGGTGAGTGCAGTATTTTTATGATATTTCTTCGCATTTCCTTTCTAGAGTATCATAAATCCCTTAGATAAATATGTTTGTCAATTTTAGCCAAAGAGATTTAAAATACTATAGAGCGGGCATGTCAAGGAAATGTCATAGAAAAACTTTGATCCCATGTCTCAGTAACGCCATCTAGAATAATATATGAATATTGGAGCGGCAGCGGAGCGTACTAAAAAAAACTCATAGACTTGTGTCCGGCAGGACACACTTTTTCGGACGAAAATTTTGTTTGTGATGTCCGGTCTATAGGTATTGAATGTCTTTGATTTTAGCAAAGAAAAGTTATTACGTTATACATTGAATCTTACACAATTTTCTGAGACCATAAAAAGATATAAAAGATAAAAGATAATTTATTTGTCCAAAACATGAGTATACACACACATGGCATGCAGGATGTTATATCAAATTATATATATGTCAGTCATGTTTAGCCTGAACGGCGTACAAACGCCAAAAAAATACAATACATGTAATAAATCCTTCGCTAGTGCTTCCTCGCAGTTGTAATGGCGCTGGTGTCACAAAAACGCTAGAATTTCATTAAGAGTTTAAAAGACTTGCCAACGATAATTTCCAATTAGGATTTAAACGATATTTTCATTAAACTATTTACGTTGTTGCACAGCGTCGCTCTAAGAACTTGTAGTTCAACAGTTTTATAAAATGGTAAAGATGAAGTTATAATATTGTATTTTTTTTTAGTGCAATTTATAGAAGTTGTAACATTGTGTTTGTAAATAGTGTTATATACAATCTATTATACTTACCAATTGATTTAACATATAATGTATTTGTAAACCATTATTGGTTTGATTGTTGACTTCCAAATTTTCAAACTGTAATATTTTCCGCATTGAACATTAACCTTATCCTGTTTGCAATAAAGTTGATGATTAACACATTGATGATGTGATGATTGATGTGCTGGCCGCAGAACAATTAGTTGACATTAACTAATTGACAAAGTTTTACAATTTCATATAGATTGTTAGAAAAACCTCGTCATCTGCAAAAACAATTTATGGCCGATGACGTTCTTTTATATGCGTCCTAATTACGGGTAAAGAACTATATTTATTTTTCACGCCTTCTTTCACAAAACTTACAAGTATTGATTTAATTTCACTTGTATAAATTCTACTGTGTGTATATAGGTATAATTTGTAAAAGCTTCTTCTTGTGACAGCTGTACGTAAAGACAACATATTTCTCACACGACTTGCGAAGCTGTCAAATACTTATGTCATGCAAAATTAACCTAAAGTAAATCATTACGGCCCCACGACCTTATGAATAAAAATTGCTTATAATCCAATCGTAATCCAATATAACGTCTGGGATGTTACTGAGTAATCAAGTATTCCTGTCGCTAATACAATGTTATTAATAAAAATGGAAAACGTAATTACAATACTGTGCCTAATTTGGAAATGAAGGCGATCGATATGGCTAATGGTGAGAAATAATATTTTTTTTATCTATGGTAACTGCGATATTATTATGTTGAAAGTAAAACTGGTGAGTCTGAGAATTAATCAGGTGTATCGCATGTCCACCCACTGTCCATGCCACCGTATTGCTTTTAATCCTGCAAAAAATAATGACCTACGGCAATGAATAGTTTTTGCCAGATAAAACAAATCTCATAAAAAAATGTTTGTGACAGAATAATATTTTTAGCCATTACTTTAGACCTTACAGTCGAGATCAAACTACGACGCGGTTAAACACATTTCTCTAAAGTAAACCCAACACGAGTTTTCATTTTATAGAAATCTTTTGTCCATCGTATACTCTACAATACATTTACAGTTCCAACGATTTGCAACTCACTTAAGGTAGAATGCAGCATTGAGCGTCCGAAGAAAACGCCTTAAGTGCTCAGCTCAAGTGATTCCCTTGCGTGCAGTTTGGCAAGCCGCCAAGCGTGCCACTTCACCGCCAAGCCCTCGTAAACTGTTTTCAGTATGACATACTTAAATAAAACAGTGATTTAAATAAAAAAAACGTCGTGTTTAAAATGCAGCGCATGATGAGGTTCTGATAAGAAGTATCTTATGCACTCAGCGACGATCCCCATCCGTATTGTTTGGCAGAATGCCACGACATCGCCACTTTATGGTCAAGGAGAATGGCTGCCAGTTTTGCGTGAAGTACTTGAGTAAAGTAGGGTGTGGATAGCCAATTTTGAATAAATCGAGCTTAGATAACAATAGTAAATGGCTATTATTACCTAACCTTGTGGCTATCCTACTGCAAGATTACAGTATGCCTTCTCTAAGCGAGCATTGATTATCACGTTAACTCTCTCATTCCGTGCTTACTCTTTTCTCCTGATGATATCCCTTAAAGTTTAAATAAACATCACAAATGTGTATAGCCCTTTGATAAATGGTTGTTATACCTATAGTAAAACCCACCACAATCACATTTAGCAAGCCGTGTATAATTATGTCCCATATAATCGGGGATGAGCTAACTCTCCAACAAATCTAGATTTAAAATTGCTACAATGTAAATCCAGATGAAAAAACCCAATAACACTTTGTCTGACCTTACAATCGAGCTCATAACCTCAGAACTCAGTAGTAGAGCTTGCCACCATAAAATAACGAGACAGTCTTGCCTGATCTTAAAATCAAACTAAGAATCTCTGAGCTCAGTAGTAGCGCTTGCAACCACTAGACTAACAAGGCAGTCTTGCCTGACCTTAGAATCAAACTAAGAACCGCTCAGCTCAGCAGTAGCGCTTATAACCACAAGACCAACGACGCAGTCTTGCCTGACCTTAGAATCAAACTAAAACCTCTGAGCTCAGCCCTAGCGCTTGTAACCACAAGACCAACGACGCAGTCTTGTCTGAACTTAGAATCAAACTAAGAACCTCTGAGCTCAGCAGTAGCGCTTGCAACCACCAGACCAACGACGCAGTCTTGATTGACCTTAGAATTAAAATAAAAACCTTTGAGCTCAGCAGTAGCGCTTGCAACCACCAGACCAACGACGCAGTCTTGACTGACCTTAGAATTAAAATGAAAACCTTTGAGCTCAGCCGTAGCGCTTGTAACGACAAGACCAACGACGCAGTCTTGCCTGACCTTAGAATCAAACTAAGAACCTCTGAGCTCAGCAGTAGCGCTTGTAACCACAAGACAAAAACGTACTAAGGTTTTTGTCAGTGAAGAAGCCGTATTTATGCAAGCTAAGTTCCAAAGTCACCACATCCAAGCCACAAATACTTATAGCTAAAATAAGAGAAAAAAAACGCTGTGAAGCTTCAAAACTACTTTCTAGAGTACTCCAACAAGTTCCCGAACCAATCTCCCGACGGTCCGAAGTCTAAACGTCGCTCACTGAAGTCAATAAGTTTTTTAATGCCCTCTCGCCTCGCAGATAACTTGGTAATCGATGCTCGAGTAATTTGTGTTTAGTAAGCGAACTCGAACACTTTTTATAAGGAAATTGAGGAAATTGAAAAAGTGTAAACGATTTCTTTAGTTAGGTAGTCAATTAATGAAGTATTTTTCAAGAATATTCTCTCTAACAATTTATTTTCAGTGTGCTGTTTTAAGTAGCAACAGAGATAATAAGTGCGAGATTTATTGTTGTTGCTTATTCGATAAAGGAACACGTTAAGACCTCGATATTTGTAGATAAAAAAATGCTAATGGAACCTTTTCTACAACACAATCATTATGTTTTTTTATTCTAAGAATTTCGACGTGGACTAGCCAAGTCAACCACTTTCGAAAGTAGACAGAAAAGTAATTTCTTTTAAGAACTCTATTAAAATTTAATGTTAAAAGCCTGTCAAATAATGTTTATAACGATCCCTGCGTCTAATTCACAGAAAAAATAATTTCTTTAGAAGAAAAGTCTACATTTTAAAGCGAAGTAATCTAAACTTCTTTAGCGATTGGAAAAGTCCCAATTGGAACTGAATGAAGCAAATTGACAAAGAAATTGTAAATTGAGTATTGTAAAGTCAAGAACGCACACTCCAATTCTGGTAATTTAGATAGTTTGAAAGTTGTAAGAGAGAAAAGTCAGAGTTTTGAAAACATTCGAGGACGATGATTGAATCCACTTCGTTAGTACTAGGTCAATAAAGAAAAATGTAAAGGCAAATGGTATAATTAAAGTGAAGTTCTCATATTATTTCTATAAGAAGTTCTAGTAGCGCTAAATGCACTGCACTAGGTATCATCATCATCTGCCATTAATCTTGCTCTAAATGATACAAAATGACTGGCCTGATCGTCTAGTAGTTAGTGACCCTGACTGCTAAGCCGGAGGTCGTGGGTTCGATTCCCACCCAGGACAAATGTTTGTGTGATGAGCACGATCATTTGTTCTGTGTCTGGGTGTAATTTATCTATAATATGTATGTATTTAGAAATATATAAGTATGTTTATTAGCTGTTTAGTACCCATAACACAAGCTTTCAAGCTTAACTTGGGACTAAATGGTGTTTTGTGAAAAGTTGTGGTATATTTATTATTATTTCGTATATTCATTTAAAATTCTTATAAATTACATTTTTAAATATTAATATAAAAATAAAAACATTTAAAAATATAAAAAATAGTAGGCCACCGACGGCGGGAGCAGGGTCCAAGCTATCGGTGGTTAGGGTCTCAGAGACAGGAACCTCCTCACAATGCGAGCCGTATCGAGGAGTACTGCCTTCTATATCAGGCCTTTGACCCAACCGCGTAACGAAAGCCTCGACAGATGGTCGTCGAGGCTTTTGGCAATAAGACCATTGGCCGTCACAACTATCGGCACAATGACAGCAGAATCCACATCCCACATGTCGACAATCTCGTGGGCTAGGTCAAGATATTTTATTTGTTTTTCTTTCTCAGCTTTCACGAGATTTTCGTCATATACTATCGGTGGTTAGGGTCTCAGAGACAGGAACCTCCTCACAATGCGAGCCGTATCGAGGAGTACTGCCTTCTGTATCAGGCCTTTGACCCAACCGCGTATTATTATTATTATTATTATAAAATTATTATTTATTTCTGTAAATTGAACATACAAACACTTTAACAAGTCATGTTTCACTATGTGAGTACTCTCAGAAGAAACACCGAAAGAAACTCAGAGGTCACGGTCTCTTTTAAAGTCCAGACATGATCTTGGTCAGACCATGTAAATCATCAAGACTAGTGTCTGAAATGGTCTTTTGAGGATAGAACCACACAGATATGAGGGAACCAGATCAGTCTATCGGTGTGCCGTTGTGTGAACTGCAAATTATAATATCGTGTGGAAAAAATTGTCGTTTGAAGTATTCACTTTTGAGCAGTTTCGTCATACAATTTAAATGAAGCCTTCCTACAATCACCACATAAACAAGCTAGAAATGTCAGACCTCATAAGATGATAACGTAAAGTAAGGAACTTATTAATTTTCACCCACTTAACATGAGTTTTTAATGAGAAGACTCGCTTGCTACTTTATGTTAATTAAAAGTTAGCGGTATTCCAATTTGCTCTCATCAACGGTATCAAACTCAGACCTCTTTACAGGAAGTTCTGATAAACTTGAAAACGTGATATTTAACAGTATTTTCGTTAGTAAAGTGATGTCTTTTCTATAGAAGTATTTTCTTGTATTGGTGCTTGCTGATTTAGTGACGTACCACCATTAGTTATAACAAAAACTGACGTCAAATACTACGACAACAACCCAACGTCTACAAAACATACAATGTGTAAGTATGACATTAAGTATTGGAATGGACTTTTTATTGGAAAAGATAATTATTACCATGTGTGTTGTGAACTAATTTAATGTTCAAGTGTAATTTTAGCTTCATTGTGAGGTTATTTAACATTTAAGAAAAATGACTGAAAGTGGTTTTGTAAAAGCACAATTACTTATTAATGTTTATTGCATTCGGGTACAAGTAATACCGGTAAACTGGTTTTTAAGCTTTTTTCATTGTGAAATGGTTAGAAGAACGAAAACACCCTAAGTAATAGTAATAGGATCATAGTAAATTACGTAATCGAAATGGCGCGCGAAAATGGCGGCGTTTAAACAGCTCAAATTAATTCTGTATTTTAAATATTTTTAAAGCTTCATTACTGTATTTTTAAATATGTTTATATTTTTTTACTATGTTAAAACGTTGTAAACAGTGAATTAAAAATATATAAAAAAATACATGCATATACCCTATTAAGCAGTGTTGCAATCAATGGTCGTGAAGCGAACTAGTTCATTAAGGACAAGTCTTAAAGACACCTATAAAATCGGTTAGGAAGACCGCATCATGTAAGTTGTTTCAGCCCTCCGATGTACGCGGTATAAACGCCGAGGTAAAACGCCTTTTACACACACATACACACGCACATTCACACATTTGAAGGATTGCAGAGCTCAAATTATTTGACATATTGGTAAATAGGTTTATCTTTAAAGTTTTCAAGCATGTAAACCGAACTTTCTTCTTCTTTTAATGTGGTTGTAAAAAAAAACCCAGCGGATAAAGCAAAAATACAACATTTCAAGAGAGAAGAAGAAATCATAATACAAAAGGGGTAAAATGAGGGTGAAGTGAACTGTCATTCCCTAGCATTAGTAACATTGCAAAAATTACCTATTTATATTTATATTTGCTATGGTAAGTTTTTTAAAGAAAATTTTAACAATACCACGTAAAAGAGACAGTTTTTTTTGGGCCCACTATTAAACGGTAACGTTTATTAATCATAATACACATGAAGAAAGTGATCATCTTATTACTATTAACAGACCAAAAATTATATCTAAATGTAACCGGAATACTGAAATAATAGTAAAAAAGTGTTACGGCAAAAAATGCTTGTTTTGGAGCGTTTACATATTTGTTTTCACATTAAAATAAACCTATTATTTTAATGTGAAAACAAATATGTTACCCCGGTGCGCAGCGGTAATGACATCGGTGTTATATGCGTTTAAAGAGATAATTATTAATTGATACAGTGAACTTGTTTTTAATTCTTTTACTAACGGAATATCAAGTAACGTACTTTAAAAACACAGTGGAACGAAACGTAATTAATAGCCCGTTGCAGATGCTCTGTGGTCCAATTTCAATCAGTTTGACACTGACAAACAACATTATTATTTCCGATATTATTATTTCCGATTACTAAATAATTGCATTTTTCTTCTGTTCTTTTCGTATTTTTATTTTAAAGATTTTATGAAAATGGCATCTGTAGATACAGTGCATAAACTACAAAGCCATTGCAAGCAATTTTGCAGCACCATTTCAACGGAATTGGCGCTGCTCTTGCTGGATCAGTGCTGGATACTGTTGTAGTTGTTTAGTGGGCAGAGGCACTGTTGGCTGCTGTGCACATGTGATGTATATAGTATGGTTTTTATCTTGGGCGCGGCATCAAGTTAAAGTTGAGCCACCTGCATATTTTTTAGATGAATGTATTTCATCTAAAAAAGACGCAGGTGGCTCAACAAAGCTTTTAAGAGAAGATTTTGAAAATTACGACGAACAGTGTAAAATACTTCTTGTGACATACTATAATGTGTTTTTTTTATCTCCTGACACAACCAGCTTATAACACACCACTTTATTATTATAGATCTCCAGTCCAAGAGATTTAAAATACTAAAGGTACTAAGGCATACATACTACTTTCGATATTGAATGTCTTTATCTACAGTCTATGGCCGGAAAAAGTGTGTTTCGAAATGAATACATCTAATCTATTTTCGTAAATATCTCTGCCAATCAAATCGTGTAAATCACATCAAAATCAGTACAGACGTGTCTTTGTTTTATACTTTATATGATTAAACACTGAACAGTGTACTATTTTAACTTAAAATACCAAGAATACCTATCCACTCATTCAACAATCGCTCTTCGGAGATTTTAGGTTATTATGAGAGTCAAGTTTTGACTATCGTATTTCACAGTATTCCGGTTACATACAGTTTTGCTAATATTACCACTGTAATCTACAGATTATAAGGAATAAACTAACGTGCATTCCATTGCTAAACGCCACAATTTGTGGTGGGCCTATTCTCCAAACAAAAAAAAAACTGTCTCCTTTATTGTAAATGGTGGAATTAAATTCTATGCAAAAAAGTTTAAGATTAATTTTATTAAAAAAATATTTTCAAGTTTCCATTTTTTTGTTAATATCACCGCGTCTGTTTATTTAAATTAGAATTGTAATCAATTTAAGTTATCTAACCCAATTTTCTTTTAGTAAAACTTACACCATTCTTATATCTCCACCTCATAAATTATCAGCAAAATCCTAACATCATCAAATTACGTAGAAAACGTAGCGTCAGTTTAATTGAACTCGGTAGCTGTCAGGCGTGAGCTCCGGAGCTCGATTTATAGCTCCCTAGCCCCGCCGAGGCCGCGCCCCGCTCCGCGCTGTGCCCCGCGCAGTGACGGACCGGAGTGCAACGTACAAGCTCAGGAATTTGAGGCACGTACCGATTATGATGTGAGATTGTACTGCAATTGGGTAATAATATTCCATTCTGAATGTATTGCTTGTGTTTTTATTTATGATCTGTAGGTATTGGTCGTGAAAAACGGGCTATAAGCCCCAAAGGAAAACCACTTTAAAGTACATGATTTTACTAACAAGAAACATTGCTTTATAATCAACACACTTAAAAAAATACAGCCGATTTTTTTACAAGTCAAGGTAATTTTAAAATAAATAGAATTTTCATCTGGTTCGATTCCTGGTTGTTATATTTATCGAAAAAAAAAATATGACTTTAAATTAAAGAACGTTTCCTTTTTTTTCAGTATTCTAATTAATACTTGACAGCGATCCTACTTGATGGTAAGAATTATTAGAGATAAGTTAAGAATAATTTACGAAAAATATTCAATCTTAGGAATAACCAGTCTGCACTTTGAATTGGAATTGGACGGACGTATGTCATGTCATGCAAACTTGATCGCGTATTAAAACTTCCATAAAATAATGTTATATACTTTATCTACTAATATTCACAATTTAAATTGAAGAATACAAAGGAATACATGCACGGAAATGTTATTCTTACAATTTGTTCACTTGTAACCGTGTAAATGTAAATATTTCAATTCCGAATGACCAGTTTTTAAATAAACGTCAAACACAATTTTCAAAATCACTGAAACTACATATCACAAGTGATTATTAGTTCACCCTTTTCCGCCTCCTGTTTACCACGGCGGTTTGAGTTTGCTGGTGCTGACGTGCAGTTTGGGACCTTGGGTGGTGACGTTGAGGACGCGACGCCAGTCCACCTGTCTCGCAGCAACGGTTGCCAGGGCTGCGCCACAATGCTGTCATCGGCGGCGCGGCGCACCAGGCCTCCTGCGCGGCTGCGCCGCCCGCCGTCCCGTCATTTAAACGTCAACGTCACATCAGTTTTCTTTTTGATTTGTTTAGTTTAATATTTCTGAATATTTATAAGTGTTAATCTTTTAGTTCTTAGTTTTATATTACTTATTTACTTTTAATTAAATGTTAAGTGGCAGCAGTGATGCGGTGAGTGATGGTAGTGGTCAACTTTCAACATCACTGGAAAGATGTCCTCAGTGTTCCCAGGCACGGTTTTTCAAAGGTAAGCGGGGTCTGAATGTGCACATTGGGAAAGTACACAGACCTCAAAATGCACATGTAGCAGACCCTGTCATAACATCTACACCTTTAATACCGGCAACATCCACTTTAGATCCGTTTTGGAAAGCCCTTTCAAAATTCAAAAAATCTGTTCCCATTTTAAAGCGAGTTCCCCGTGGTGCTAGACCGCTTGTAGCACAACATTTGGCAGGTTGCGTTCGCCTTGCAGCCATTGAATTAGAAAAGCTATGGAAACAGCATTGCACTCAAAAAGTGGCACCACGAATAGTACGTCTAAGTAGGCGGGGCTTTAAAAGTACGTCTTTTTTGAGAACTAGTCTACTGCGCACTCAGTGACGGAAGGTCGCATTGATCAAAGCGTTTGACGTTTCATTATTTGGATAAAAACATTGCTGGAATTATAAAAAAATTACTTCTTGTGTAGTAAAGTGGTGCAAAAAATGCAAAGAAAGGCGGAAAAGTGATACTGGAATAAGTTTCATTGGTGAGTAAAAAGAAATCCTTTTATTTACTGTTTTACCAGTTCTAACAAATATTTGAATGACATTGACACTATAACCAAAAAATAGGTTTATTTAGTCAGCCTAAAAATAGGCAATTCTAAATTTTGTCTGGATTTTCCCTTATTGGCGAGTTATTAAGCGGTTAGAGTATAGCATATAAATATTATGTATACTAATAAATACAAATGTGATTAAAACACTAACGAGTAATTCATTGTGGCCGGTGTTATGCAATAAGTGCTCGTAACCAGCCCAATTAATTATTCTTTTTGGATTTTTGTTTTTGTAAATAAGTAAATTTTATTTTTTGACAAACATAAGCTTGTGGGTTATTTTGAATACACGAACATTATATAAACAGTAATTACCGATTAATTGTCGTTGTAATATTTTCAGTTTTCCTAAAAATGAACTAAAGCGACTGTTGTGGATAAAAGCTGTTCGTTTAGAAAGAAGACAGGAAGATTGGGCACCAAATAGATTCAGTAAGGTGTGCTCCATACATTTTGATGCTCAAGACATGTATCTGTCGAGTAAGGGTAATCGCTTGTTGAATAAATCTGCAGTACCTATTTGCACGGTAAATAATTTTCATATCAAAGGTTTAATTTTATTTATTATTATTTTTTGTGTCGTCATTAACCTTATTTTTGGTCTTTTTAGATGGTTCATAGAAGAAGGAACGGTTGCGTCCGCAGACAGAATAATGGTAATAAATTATGGTCATTAACTTCTGTTTAGATCAGAAAATAGTTTACGAAGTAAAGTAGTAGTAGATTTAACATTGTATTAAAGTTCAAGTCTATGGTAAGGCGTGTAATTCCAGTACACTTACCAGGTTATCATTAAATGTTTAAATAAAATTTTAACGTATCAATTTTAACCAGAAGAAGGACAAGACGGAGTATCAACAAATAATATTTCCGTGAATATTAAGGCTCACAAACATAAGCAAGTTAATTAATTTCGAGGAAGGTATTTTTTTATTGTAGTGACACGGTTCTCAAGTCACTATAAGTCATTTATAGAATGAAGTTTGTACCAAAATATACCTATTTATTATTGAAAAAGAGTAACCATAAGAAGCGACTATTTAGAATGGGCTGTTGTCCGTTGAGCTTCACCTTTCTTACTAATTACTGTTAGAAATTTCAAAAATACCTACCTTGTTTTTTGTAAATTAAATTGAAATAAATGATTTTCACTTTCACTTAATTGTTAACACTCGTTTGAACTAACATTGCAACAAACCGCGATGAGTGGGAGGACGGAAGGGAAGCCTTTGCCCTGTAATGGGACACAACAGGCACATAATAATAATTATTATTATTGTTAAAATTCTTAATTTGTCAATAAATATATTTTTACTTTATCCGAATTTTATTTATCTTCATCGACCGCTTTAAAGTGATATCTTGAAAACTTCTAAACCAATTTTGATATATCTTGCATTTATACCTAATTACTCGTACCAATACCTGATTAAGGAATTTTGGGAAAGAAGGTGTCCTACGGTCTTATCCAGGTGATAACATATACATGTGCCTAGTAATATTTAGGTACATAGACTATATTTTTTTAAATATAAAAGACGTGTTGATTTGCTAAATAAATAGTAATATTAATTAGTGAAATAAAAAAACAACAAATCTCCCCACTGCTCTGGTTACGTATTATGCCTATGCATACGCATGGTTAAACTATGGCGTTATATTATGGGGAAATAGCACAGATGCACCAACACTTCACACTACAAAGAAGACCTGCATACCCCATTTCCAAGAACATAAAATTTTAACACTTCCTTGTATATATGTCGCCGCCAGCGATGGCTGAGCGATGAGCTGACACCGATGGGGGTTTCGTGGTACAGAGTTCATAACGTAGAATAGCAATCTTCATTGCAGTAATAACCTCACTTAACAATCTTAATCACAAAACAACTCAAATCTAGGTAACTGACAGTTTCGTACTGGATGTGTGTCTTCGTCGGTGCCTCAAATCAATCTGAGCTCCGCCCAGCTCCCACGCACGAGCACGACTCTGTCCACGTGACATTACCGAAAACACATTCGCGCCATTTTCAAATGACAAGTAACGTCACGCTGGTCACCATAGACTCTGTACTAAGTTAATCAACTTCACAACTTATTATTCAAGAATATCGCTTGCCGCGACATATATATTGGAATTGTGCAAATTTGTCAGAAACAATCAAAAACTGTTTACTACACGCGAACACATATAGACTCACTACACACTACGACACAAAAATACACTAAACATACCAAGCTCTAAGCTGAAAATACACTCCACAAGCACTTTAATAATGTCAATTAAAATAGTAGTAGAGATTAATACAAAAATTTTAAATATTTATAATAGCCCTCCTCGTAATTCTCCTAATTTTTATATTGTTATGCCCGACAGGGCCCACAATGATGCATATTATTATTATATCATTACGTACCTACCACCTAAGTTCACATTGTGGAATGCAATAAATATATTGAGTATTGATTAAAAAGAAACAATAGTATAGAAGTATCAATATAATTTGTATGTGTGTATTGTATATAGATAATTTACATTTATATTCTGTCGGAATTCATTAAAAAAGTCATTGTTAAATATACACAAATAATTTAATTTAGCTAAGTATCTACTGCATAACACCATCCACACTCGGCTCGCTGTCATTTTGACTCCGCCCAGTGACCTTGATGCACCCAATCGCGCACTAGCTTCGTCTAATATAGTGTGTCACTTGTTTGCGTAAATGGAACCAAAATTGAAGCGTTATTTGTATGAGAATTACGTTTCCATAGCTTTTCTAATTCAATGCTTGCAGCCCAGGAGAACTCGCTAAATGCCTGGGAACAACTACTCACCTTCCCTTACAAAGTTCTCCATGTACAAAAGAATTTGGCAGGCAAAAAGACTTTAACTACACAAATTAAAGAAAATTGTAATATTTCGGATTTTAATTTAGATTCAAAATTACCGACCGAGAGTTGTACTTCTACAAGAGGTATATCTCATCTTGTGGAAACAAAGTTAGGTGAAGGTGACATTAGTGGAGCAGCCAGGATTCTTTTTAGTAGTGATGTGGTGGCTCCGTGTTCTGCGGATACCCTCGCAGCTCTTAAGAGCAAACACCCGGCCCCACCAGGTGATCTTTCTTTTCCCGACCCCCCTGATTCGGATTATCATACCCTCACCATTACAGGTCGAGAGGTAGTCACAGCCATTTGCTCCTTCCGGAGCGGGTCCGCCGGCGGCCTCGACGGCCTGAGTCCTCAGCACCTTAAGGACCTTACCAGTTCAGGCGCCGGGGAAGCTGGTGTGTTGCTTGTGAAGGAGCTTACGGCTTTGACGAACCTAATGCTCTCCGGCAGGGTGAACGAGGCCGTCATCGACGTCTTGTATGGTGCAAATCTGTGTGCCCTGCGCAAGAGGGATGGCGGCATTCGTCCCATTGCCGTGGGAACTACGTATCGTCGTATGGCAGCCAAGATTTGCTGTAAATTCTATGGTGAGGTTATTTCAAAAAAATTTCAGCCCCTTCAATTGGGCTACGGGTCCAAAGGGGGCTGTGAGGCTGCCGTACACGCCTTGTCGACCTACCTAAATTCTGGCAAAGGAGAAGTCATCTTGAAGGTTGACATAAAGAATGCCTTTAATTCTGTAAACAGGGACACCTTGCTGACAGAAGCTAAAAAAGAAGTACCACAAATCTTTAGTTTTCTTTGGCAATGCTACGGACATCCTTCTAAATTATTATATCGGGACAACCTTCTTGAATCAGCTGCTGGCTGTCAACAAAGTGACCCCCTCGGGCCAGTGATTTTTAGTTTAGCCATTCACCCAATCATTCGACAGCTAAATTCTAAATTTAATGTCTGGTATCTTGACGATGGAACCCTGGAAGGAGATGTGGACACAGTTTTGAATGACCTCCAGATATTGACAAATAAACTCCGTTCCACAGGCCTAGATCTCAACCTATCCAAATGTGAATTATACATATCCGACAATACTGACAGAGAACTGATACTTTCCAAATTTAATACAATAGCCCCAGAAATCAAAACTGTTGATAAAAACTCCCTTCGTCTCCTTGGGTCCCCAATATTCGAAAATTCATTCCACAATTTTATTGAAGAGAAAATTCAAAACTTCAATGATGTTTCGCAACGTTTGTTCCAAATTAACATGCATTCGGCTATCACCATAATTCGATACTGCTGTTTCGGCCCTAAATTAACATACTTCCTTCGTGCTTCCCATTTATGGAAGCACACCAACCTTCTGGACAAAATAGACCAAATTATCAGGAATACTTTAACCTCAATTTTAAATGTGGCCTTGGACGATAGAGCTTGGGCGCAAGCTAGTCTTCCTATTCGAATGGGAGGCCTCGGCGTCCGCAAAATTTCTAGTATTTGTTTACCGGCATTTATATCCTCGGTCTGCGGCACTGAGAAATTAATCAGGAATATCTTAGCTACCACACTGGTTGATTTCAATGTGCCGTACTTCGCCGAGGCTATGGATGCCTGGAAAATCGCTTGCCCGAATTCAGATCTTCCCGAGAACCCATTTTCCCAGAGTCGGTGGGATGAGCCGCTCAGCAGAGCGGTGCAGAAGTACCTAATTGACTCATCTGCCACTGCTGCTGAGCGTGCGCGCCTGCTCGCTGTGGGTGAATGGGAGTCGGGACCAATTGGAAGTCTAGACCATAAAAGTAGCTAGTCATTAACGTCAACCACAGAAATAAGCTACCACTAAATTCCAATTAAAAGTTCTGAAAAAACAAATTAAAAAGTGAATAAAAGAAAAACCACTCATTTGAGGATCAGTATTATCCTATATCCGCAAATCCAAACCAAATGACAACCATTACAATACAATTACCCGCCCATATAAGACATCTTATTCACAAATAAATCCGACTTATATTTATTGTTCCAGAATTATCATTTATCGATGCTCCCCTCCCTACATAAACAGACGAACAATGTGATTCACTAAATCTAATTTCCATTCTATTGTGCGTGCGATACAATTCAATCACCTGATTGGCCGGTCCTCTCTGTTTTACTCTTGGAGTTGGAAAGGGAGGGAGATGGCAATCTTTAATCAACAGGAGCATCTTGACGTGTACATTGTTATCAACTCGCAGTGGATCACTTAATACAGATTAAATCTGAAATACATTTACCTCATCATATTGCTTTGTTAGTTAAATATGTCGACGTGGATCGCGTTTACAAACTTGTTATTTGCTAGTGTTGAAAACTTCGAAAGCAACTTACTTGTTTTGAATTGTTGACGTAATGGTATTTGTAATAATAATGTCATTGCTGTTATTTTGTCGTAAGCAGTCGTTAAATGGGTTATAGATAGCATTATTATTGAAAGCACAGTAAAGGCACAATTCGAACATTTGTTCTGTGTCTGGGTGTTTTATCTATTATATGTATGTGTTTAACAGCTGTTTAGTACTCCTAACACAAGCTCTCAAGCTTATTTTGGGACTAAATGGCGTTGATAAGTTGTGGAATATTTAATTTATTTTTAACTAGCAGACGTCACGCAGTTTCACCCGCGTAGTTTCCGTTCCCGTGGGAATACGGGGATAAAAAGTAGCTATGTCCACCGGGAATAGTGTAGCTTTCCACCAGTACAATATTTTTTAAAATTGGATCATTAGTTCCGAAGATTACCCCCTACATACAAACTTACAAACTTACAAATTTTACCTCTTTATATTATTAGTATAGAAGTATAGATTTATTTATTTAAGTAAAATGCTTATTAGATTTTAAATTTTCCGAGAATTATAAATCATAAATCATGTTTATTTCTGTAAATAGGTTCAAACAAACACTTTATCATTGCATTTTCTAACTAAAACGTGCGGTCGGTGTTTCACTATCTGACTACTCTGAGAAGAAACACCGAAAGAAACTCACCGGTCTCTTCTAAAATCCAGACATTTTCTTGGTCAGATCATAAAAGAACCATGCAGATTAGTGTCTGAAATGGTCTTTTGAGTAATTGAGGAAAGAACAACACAGATATGAGGGGACCAGATTAGTCAGTGCAAGCAGTTGTGAGAAATTAAGGAAGGCATATAATACAGGGTTAATTTTCAATGACCGGCCAAATTTTCACAGGGTTCTACCCATCAAAATCAGCTGTTTCATACATTTTAGTCGAGTAGGTATTGAACTTTTGTATGTAACAGCTGATTTTTTTTCGTGATTTCAGAGTTGGTCCCATAGGGAAAGTTGCTCATAATCATGGGTAGAACACCCTGTGAAAATTTGGGCGGTCATTGAAAAATAACCCTCTCTGTTAGAGATACAATAATTATAATTATGAATAAATGATGAATATCTTTAGTCTGCATAAAGTATAAAAATAAAGAAACCAACTTTTCGTCTGAAGTTTCAGTGTTCATGAAATTGCCGTTTCAAGTACTTACTTAAATGCTCTGACTTGTGCTTTACTAGGTTTTGAATAAATAACGTCTTTAGATGAGAGCAAAGGACGACTTATGTGTTCGTTTAACTTGCTGTTCTCTGTGTCTCAACAGAATTCGTTGAAAGTGTTCTGTAAGTTTGGCCTCAAAGGCAAAGTGTTATAGCGCTGATGCCCTGATGCCTCACCATGTTGGCTTCAAGCCTAACAGTATAAATACTAGTTACATTAAATGGAAAGACTGCTCATAAAACCTTCACAACTAAGTTATTAGACAACACGTGACGGTACCTCTTCCGAACAGTTGTCAGCTTAGACCTTTAAACTGCTAACCCATAGTGAATACTGGATTTAATTAGTTTTTCAATGTATTAGTTCAAAAGATAATTAAATGAATGTTCCTCTTTGTCAAATTCAAATTCACTTATTTATTGTAAAACATAGGTATACATTAAAGTTCTTAATACAGTTAAATATTTACAACGCTATGTTTACTTTAAATATTGACCATACTTTGTCGTGTAAAAAATTCTGGAAATGATTGTACTTTTCTAAGCTCACTAGCTCATTATTTCCTTTTGTATCAAAACAGCTTAGAGATATGTCAAACGTAAACATCGCAAAGAAATATTTATTTTATTTTATTAAGATTATTCTGGTTTCGTTTCAACCCCACCTTAATTACTTAGAAACTATGGGAATACAGTTGTGACATTATTTAAGACAAGCTCCAACTATGTTAATACCTTCAAAGTTCATAGTATACTTTTCTATTTCGCCTTAACCTGTAGCATTGCAGCAGATTTTTCGGATTAATACCTTCCACGATCATATAATGCGCTTAGCTGTAAAATATATCTGTCATTTAAGACGTTACACCCTTAGGTATTAAGATAGGCGAGGTTCGCACCAGGAATACTGAACGACCGCTCGATGTAAACGGATTAGATAAGTTCATTTGTATTTGTTTACCTTGTACATTTTGAATGTTAGCTGAAGTCCTGCAATCGTTGCCTTTCAACAAGGATAAGTCACGTAATATTTAAAAAAAAGAACAATGTGCCCAATATATAAAGTGTGTGTGTATATACCTATGTTGAAAACCTTCAAATGTCTTTAAAGGCATTTCACATTTTTTTAAAGATAATACCAGTTTACATGCCACAACACTACTATTATTACAACACCTACTTTGTTATTTTAATAGTTGAAGTCCAAAAATGTCTTCAGTTTCCCTAAACATTAAAGATAACACCTGAACACAAAACATGTCAAAATAACGGCAAACAATAATAACTTTGGCAAATATTCGCAGCACTACAAAACATCTCCCAACCATCCATTTCCTATATTTGTTATATTTACACACAAGTCCTAAATTTGTATGGGAAACTGTTGTCCAGTATCGCAGGTAAGAATTCAGCGCTATATCCGAGTAGATTAATACGCGCTGCACGGTGAACGATAGCTGTCTCCGCTTGAACGCGTCGCGACGACTTTAGCGAGGAAATAGTGTGGAACAAGGCAGCAACTTAAGGCATTTGTGGCAGCGATGTATGACAAAGAGGCAACACGCGTAGCACGACTACCGTAGAAGCAGAAGGACCTCTTCTACAGAAGAATCGTTAAAGTGGCAGATTGTAGAAACATTTCAGTTGAGTCAAAACTTCCAAGTCTTGAGCATCGACGCCGAGTTGCTAGCCTGTTGGTGTACTATTGGTTATATTTCGGAGAGTGTGCATCGGAATTGCACGATTTAATTCCACCAAGCTCTTTTCATCATCGGACCACCAGACGTACGGCACTGCACCACCGGTACATGGTAGATATCCCAACCATACGTACTAAACGCTATGAAAACACATTCATTGTGCGAACTGCTTAAGAGTGGAATTCCCTGCCGGAGTCGGTGTTTCCTGATAGCTATATTCTAGGGGTCTTCAAGTCAAGACAGTTGCTTCTAGGCAAGCGTGCTTCATCGTCGACCACATCATCGCTTACCATCAGGTGAGATAGTGGCCAAACGAGTGCCTATCAGTAATAAAAAAAATGATGATGATGATTTTGATGTCAGTAAAATAGGTAGTACCTTTCTAAAATGAAAAGCAAAAAAATTTGGTTGTGATAGTACGCTTAGACAGTTTTGTGCTTACTCGTGGTGAACAAAGGAAAATTAAAAAACAAAGGTTGTTGTTTTTAAATATATACATATGTCGTGGCGAACGATATTCAGAAATAAGAAGTTGTGAAGTTGATTACATTAGTACAGAGTCTGTGGTAAACGCCGTAACGTCAGCTGTCATTTGCAAATGGCGCGATCGATGTCATGTGGATGGAGTCGTATTGGGAAGTGGAAGCTAGGCAGAGCTCAGTTGGATTTGAGACACCAACGAAGACACTAGTCCAGTGCGAAACTGTCTGTTTACCTATCTGAGTTATGTTATGTGATTACTTTTATTAAAGTGAGGTTATTACTGTAATGAAGATTACTATTCAACGTTATGTACCTGGTACCACGAAACCACTGATGTCGGCCCATACCGCTCAGCCATCTCTGACGCCGACACATACATAAACTCACGCCTTTTTCCAAGGGGGAAGGCAGAAACTATAGAGCGTCATATGGTACGATTCTTACATACTTCCTTTGCTTAATTTAAATTCATACATACACGCTGGTTACGATTACTACGCAACTGATCTTTCTGAAGAATCTCACCAATAAATCCATGTATCTATATATGTCCTTCTAGGGCGTCCACTTCCAGCGTTGACCTACTTACATCTGCCTTGTTCCTTTCGTTACTCGCCTTTCATTTCCCCTTTCAACGTGACTAAACATACTCTTTTCGATTTTTTAACTACATCTTCTTATGAACACTGTTGTTTCTGTTTTTTACATCCTAGACCATATCCACCATACACATATCAGGAGTAGGTACTCACATATCGCTGGCACACTATCATCAGCTTAAGTCCTGGCAACATCAAACGCTACCGCGAACAACTTGTAGCGTAGTAAAACTGAAATCCATTTACCCAGCGCGAGCGCAGTGCAACTAAATCGATTACGTCGGCGACTGTTTGTCCGGTAATGGAGCTATCCGTGACGTCACCGTCGCTCAGTGATTCGTCTTTGTCTTGCACTTGCTTTTCTTTTAAAATAAAACAAATACGAGAGCTTGTTCAGACTTGTTCTCTTACGTTGAGTGTGAGTTTCGATGTGCCAATTGATGCATTGATGGTTAAATCTTGGCATTGAACAGTTTCCTGGTCATTTTTTCCTGCCCTAAAACCAACACGGATTAAAGTAACAACACGTTAAATCTCCAGAATTACCAAACATGTTTTCAGGTCTAACCAGTTTTAAGTTGATGTAATAAATAGAGTGAGCCCTGGCATCCATAACACAAGTTTAATCTTAGCTTGGGTATGTTATTTCTTATTTTTTTGTCCTTGTGCTTATATACAAATTCTTGTAAAAATTGTAAATGGGGAAATTAAGTTTTTTATTATTATTTATTTTTTAACTTCACATAGGTACACGCTCATTCGCTCGTTCACTCTAGCCTTCAAGACACCTAAATTATAGTCGGACGGGAAGACCGCAGCAGGTAAGTTGTTCCAGTCCATCGATGTACGCGGTATAAGCGACGAAGCGAAACGCTTAATAGTATTGTGAGAAGAGCGTGTAAAAGTTAAGTGTAATTCTATGTGTTTAACTAATGTAATTGGCACGTGGCCGTTGTACGTTCAATAAATTAAATAAATAAATAGATTGCCAAAAGCGAAACATTGTGACCTGCTAGGTGATATGTTATTTCCTTCTCTGTTGAGTTGGTAATGAATATTAGCATTGTGTGCATTATGTTGTGTTCTCTTACATTATTTACTCAGCCGGTACTAGGAGAAATCGTTATTTGTATCATCACCATTCGTAACACATTGGGTAAATATTATCCCATATTTGTTACTCTAGCGATACGTTTATCTCTATCTTTGACTTCCATCGCAAGTCCAATAATAACAATATCTAACTTATTGTTGAACACAGGTCATTCGAGGCCATCGCACTTCATTCCTGACGAATTGCTAGCTGAGCACAAAATTATTATCAGCCATTTGGAACGTCCACTATAACCGAATTCATGACTATGGCCATCCAACTTTTATCAACCTATTTTGAACCTTATTGCTTTGGTATAGAACAACAATAAAACCAGATGCCTCTCTTGAAGTATCGCTTCATTTTTGCATGTAACGTGTAAAAAAACTGAACATTTCACCCCAGACGATCCTTAAGCCTTTTCCCGTTACCGTTACTATCATCCAGCTATAACCAACGCTATCTACTTGTGGCGTATAATACTAAACCTTATTGTTTGTACATACAGTTGAAAACCGGATGCAGTGAACTGCAAAAATAAATTGGTCATGCTGACCGCACGGACAAACTTAGAAATGTACGTAAAATATCCCTTACTGCAAAAGTATAAGGTTCAAAGTGTTGTTTAGCAGCTGCTGTAGCATTCGAAAGTATTTGGCCTCACGCCAGCGCGTCAATAGACCGTAGTGGCAAGAGTGACGTCTCGTGGCCGTTACAGTGTGTTTACACCGCAGTTACCGCCGTTTGCTGGTGTAATGTGCTCTTGAAGCCACCAGTAAGTGGCTTAAAACCTTAAACTGAACAGATCTCGACATGTATTGAGGATTAGATCCCGAAATTTCGCGCATCGTCTAGCAGAATTACTAAACTTTCTTTTTATGTGATGGGTTTGGCAAACAAGCCAAAATCCACCTGATGTTTAGTTTAATACTCGCCGCAAATACATCTAAGAATGTTGCTGACTTGTATTAAAATATACCTGTAAGAATGACCATTCTCTTTTGACACCGTGTGCAAGAAAAATACGCATAGTCGTAGTACAAGGTATTTCGTCACAAGAAGCTCTGTTACACCCTCTTGTAGAAGTGATCCGATTTAATTTTAAACTCAATTAAGAGATCTTGCAGTTGCCCAGTTATTGCGAATAGTTTATCTTCGTCTGCTTCGTGATCGATGGCAGCTGTCGCCAGCGCTTGCATTTTGGCTTAATGTTTCCGTTTGCTCCGTTTTCAACGTGTATTTTAGTAGTAAAATAAGTGGACGATAGATTTTTTAAAGGTTTGATTAATAAATTAGTAGATTACTGATTACAAAAAGAGCTAGAGGAGCTAGAGAAGGAGCTTGTAGGTATATAATACTAACCTTGTCACGCTTGATAAGGTTGGTCCGTGGATAAAGACCATTTATCAAATGACTCCTCCGTGCCTCAAAAAGCATGTCAAGTCTTTGGATGGTTAAACGGGCAGTCGGAAGCCCAGTTTAACCATGGGGTACCGTGTTACCCAGTAACTTGGTTGTGGAGTTTAGACAGGCAGTCGCTACAATGCTAAAGGAAGACAATTTGAGTAGGCCGCATGAAATACTCACAACTGCCAGAAAGATTCAATTAGAACACAAAACTAATTTAAAATAAATAAAAATCCACATACATTCACAATATACAAAGTACGCGCTTTGACGTGGAGTTGCGGATACCAGCCCGGTATCTTTATCTTTTTACATTCACAATTATTAAAATAATAATTATTATACCTACGATTATATTCCAACATCGCATACTTTATAATGTCTCTTGTAATGGTGTCTGTTATTAAGTAGATACTTATTATCATTTGCGTAGCCTTTTCTCAAGTATGTTCAGGTCGGCTTCTAGTTTAACCGCATCTTGCTGAATACCAGTGTTTTACATGGAGCGGCTGTCTGTGGGACCTCTTTTGAGGGGTGGAAAATCCTCATGGATGTCCCCCGCCCGTGGAGGCGGAGGGGTCTGTCAGACTCTTACTGACTAAAAACTACCCCGTGTTCCTTCTCACACCTGCGCCGGGGGTCACGGGAACAGAAGATACTTCCGCGACCCCCGACTGGTGTGGTACTCGCCAAGTCAGCGAGGGGAGTGAGGTGTTAGACTCCCCTCGTGACGTCTAAGAGGGCACCTCGGGTCCATGTAGGCGTAGCGGGCGGCGGACATCCCCGCGTCCGTCGCCCTGGACCCATTCAGGGGGGCTGGAAGAGGGCGTTGTCCGCCCTCCGCCTGCGCCCGGTGCGTCTGCTGCGGACCGGGTGAGTGGCTCCCTTTCCGCAGCCTCCTTCTGAACATCATGGTTGAACTAATTGTCAGATTCTCAAGCTTATCTTTAACGACTGCCGTGGTTCTACTAATGGCAGCCGGGACTAACGGATTTACGTGCTGTCCGTGGCACAAAGGAGTCTTGATATGTATTGAATGATCACCCATCCGTGGATCAACCTCGTCAAGCGTAACTTAACCTTCGATAGACCCTTGAATCTGCTTATATTTAGCCACAAGCTCCTAAAAGTACTAAAAGTTTCAAATGCCTTTAGATCATCAATAAGTAACAATGACCTTTTCGCAATACCCCATCCCCCATCACACCTCGTCTCGAATCACATCACGATAATTCCCAAACTTCTCAGCAAGGAGTCAAGTAAAGTACAACTCGAGCCTATTAACAAAGCGAGTTCATTTAAAAATGTAGGCGTAAGTATCGAAATTGTTCGCAGGGCCGATACGTTGCGAATTCATAGGGGCTCTCATTGTGCACGCCACTCGTAAACCTGCTTTACTGCCTACCCCCGATACCTTCACGCCTTCTAATAGCCTGGATTGGTATGGGAGACACACTGGGTATTTGTAAAACATTGTAATATTTGGTTCTTTTTCTTATGAATGGTCTATCGGCAATCAAACTAACAATATGCCTAATGGTAATTGAGTACCACTACTACCACTGTTTGTGCTTTCTACAGAAAACCCAATGAATACTTGGGGTATCTCACATTCTGAGATCACAGACAATGGTAAATGTTTAAGTTTAGTGATATTGTATTTTAAATGTTGCAGATATTTATGACAACCAGTTGTTACCCGAACCCAACCTAGTCTGGAAAAGGCTAGGCAGATGATGTTGATGTTGAGTTGTAACAGTTTTCAAGCATTAAATAAATAATAAATAAATATTTCACAACTTTGAGTACTATGTGTACGAGAAAACTGATAAACATACTAATAAATTTCTAAATACCGTAAAACGGGGTGGATAGAAACTCAAGGGTGAATAGAAACAAAACATTGAGGAGGATATTCACGTAAGTTAAAAGTTGTTTGTTACAGACAAGGATATACTTTAATGCTTTTAAATAATTAAGATAAATAGTTTTCACACCTTAACAAGGTGTGAAAACTATTTATCTTAATTATTTAGTATCAAACAATATCAAACAATATAAAACTATCGTAAAAATAATCCTCAAAGTTTTGTTTATTCACCCTTGAGTATCTGCTCAGCCCGTTTTACCCAGTACATATCTGTCATAGATAAATTAATAAATAAATATTCCACAACTTTTCACACAACGCCATTTAGTCCCAAGTTAAGCTTGAGAGCTTGTGTTATGGGTACTAAACAGCTAATAAACATACTTCTAAATACATACATCTTCTTATATATAAAATTCTCGTGTCACAATGTTCGTTCCCATACTCCTCCGAAACGGCTTGACCGATTCTCATGAAATTTTTTATGCATATTCAGTAAGCCTGAGAATCGGCTACTATCTATTTTTCTAACCTGTAAGTGATAAGGGGTGTTCACCCCAAATTTATTTTTTATTTTTTTTGATAATTTTTATTTTTTTAACCGACTTCAAAAAAAGGAGGAGGTTCTCAATTCGACAGTATGTTTTTTTTTTTTTTTTTTTGTGTGTTTGTTACGCGATTTCTCCCCCATTTGTAGACCGATTCTCAAAATTCTTTTTTTATTTGAAAGAGTATACTTCCGAGGTGGTCCCATTTTAATTTGGTGAAGAACTGGTGCTGATCTTCGGAGATATACAATGGAACTCTTCAAAAATGGACGGCAAATCTGTCGTGATTGCTGGAATCGCTTGGATATTTATTGTTTATACAACATCATGATGTATCATCACGCCTGTACGCTCTGAGGGGTACGCAGATGTGTACAATATACCTATATTTCGACAGTTTGGTATGTTAAGTTTCATTTATTAGGGATAAGTGGATAACCCTATTACCATTATGTATTGTTATCAAATAACAATATAAAAATAAATTCATGGCAAATATTTGTATGGAAACAACTAAAAATGGAAAAATAAAAATCTTTTTTGCAAAAAATAAAACCGACTTAAAAAAAACCACTAACCGATGTAAAATAACTCTAAATTCGGAAGTCGGTGGCCCATCATGAATAAGACAAAACCACCAAAGCCACAGACTTCCTAATTTAGAGTTATTTTACATCAGTTAGTGGTTTTTTTTAAGTCGGTTTTATTTTTTTTTATTTTCTTATTATGTGGCATCAAAAAATACATACAACTCTAAATTTGCACTTTTTTATCACCAACCCTTGCTTTTTAATAGTCATAGCAGAACTTTTAATGACTTTTTGAAATATCACGAGGAGAGGGAAGAGGGAGGCGAGTGGGAGGGGGAGAGGGAGAGGAGAGTCAGAGTGGGGATCGTGAGAGGGGCAGGGGGGAGATTGTGAGAGGGGAGGGAGGGGCAGGGGTAGCGGGAGGGATGGGGAGGGAGTGGGGGGAGGGATGGGAAGGGGAGTGGGGGAGGTATAGGGAGTGGGAGAGGAGGGAAGTCAAGACAAAGGGAGGGGTGGAGAAGGAGAGAATGAGAGGGGGTGGAGAGGGGAGGGGTAGGGGAAGGGTGAGGTGAGAGGGGTGTTATGTTTGTAGGCTTCTTAAATAAGACACCGTTGAGGTTTATTTCGTATATTCGACACACAGTATATTACAGTCTTGTAGTAGAATAGTAGCAGCTTCACAGACGGGGACAGACAATGAAGTGACGCTCGTTAGGAAGCGGATACATAGATAATATCTAGTGAGGTGCATACTACTAACTTACTAATTAGAGATGTCACAACATCCCCCTTGTTGAGTTCAAATGTAACATCTGACAAACATTCCAAAAGACAATGTTACAGTTATATTAAGACTAGACAATATTGTATTAAACTATAACTTAATCTATTTCTTCTATTAACCTTCTGGTAGGTTTCACAATGCGTCCTGACCTAGTTGTTGTGCTTGATTTTTGAGAAGAGGATTCTTGAGGTCTAGACTCCTGTCTGTCACCTTCCTCTCTCCCCTGTGACGAGGTGGACCGCATAGGAGAGTTTGCTAGGTTATTTGAACCTTGACTTATATAAGTGTATTCTATCTCTCCTATACTTTACACCGTTGACATCCACAACAACATATGACCTATTGTTCATCATTCTTTGCTTGATGATACCTATTTCCCAGTTACTTTCCTGATTTCTTTTGAAGTAGACATGGTCATTATAATGTAACACTGACAATGACTTTGTGTTTTTATCATAATACCTAGACTTGTTTACATTATCTTTTTTGACTGTTTCTTTATAATTTTTAAATGTTACAACTTTTGGCTTTAATTTTTCAAATGACATTGGAATGTTATCTCTTTAGTTTCTAGACATTAGCAATTGTGCTGGTGATGACAAGTTATAATTTCTGTGTGCAGTAGGTTTGCTTTTTTGTTGAATGACTGCACCTAAAGCTGACTTTGATGAATCGACTGACAAGACTGACTGACCTGTACTTTTAACAGTTTTGACGACTGAGTTAGTACACTCTGTTGGTTTTGTAACCTTCACAATAACTTGCATAGCCTCCATGCGATCCAACTCTTCACTTCCTTTCCTTGGTGGATCCTTACATGGTACTTCATCAAGCTGGAGCTTCGGATGACAGACCGGAGTTAGACACCCAAGACCCTGAAAGACATCATTATATTGTGTAAGATTTTGTTTACAAAAACCTTGTTTTGACACTGAAAAGACATGTTTTATTATACCTAACCTTTTACAAGTTGGTAGACCAAGTACATTTGGACAATCTAAATTTGCTACTATAAACATTATTGTTTCTTTGACTTTATTATTATTTAAACTCAAATTACAATTTAAATTGACTTTACCCAAGATTGGGATGGATTTTCCACCAAACCCTGTGACATTTACTTGACATTTGACAAGTGACAGTTGCGACACATTGTCTTGACTTTTGACAGATGACGTTTGTGACATATTGTCTTGACGTTTGAGATAATTAAATGTTTGCTTTGACATAATGTTGACATCTGCACCTGAATCTATGATGCATCTTATTTGTTTACCTTTTATTGACAAATTAATTTCCCAAGACTTCTTTGAATTACTTTCCAAAGTATTGACATGACTGTTTATTGAGTGTTGATTGTGACTGATATCTGAGTGACTGACTAATGATCCCTTGTGTGCCTGTGTATGCTGACTGCTGATTTCATGTTGAATATACTGTGTTTTGTTTGTTTTGTGTTTTGACTGTGTTTTATTTTGTAATCCCTCTGACTTGAGACCAATTTCATCTTTCAGATGTAAATATGGACTCTGACTTTTATTATTATGACTATTTGACTTGACAATTAATCTCTTAGACATGATGTGACTGTGTTCATCATTGAGATGTTGACCGTTTTGTTTACATCTCTCAGTATCACTACTTTCATCACAGAGATAATTATGACTGGGGATATCGACATTTGAACGTTGACTTGTGTGACTGACTGTGTTGTATTGACTTGGATCTCTCAGATATGACTGACTGACGGTGTGTGTTCTGACTGTGTGCCTGAGTCTGACTGTGTGATAAATTTGTATTATCCACATAATTATTTGAATGACTTGATTGACTTAGACTCGACTTATATTGACTATATGTATGATCCACACACTTATTTGACTGACTTCTATTGCTTTTACTCGACTGATATTGACTTGTAGTATGACTCACATAACTACTTGACTGTCTTTGACTCGACTTGAATTGACTGCTCAACATACCTACAAAGAATTCTTGACTACTATTATTTGACTTGCATGATTGCAACTGACTGACTTTTTTATTCTTTAGACAATATTTAGCAAAATGACCAAAAGATTTACATGACCTGCATTGAACGCCTTGAGCTGGGCACTTGTATCGATGAGACTGCCCGCAGCGACCACAAGTCTTCGAGTTGCTGTTGTCGCTTCTCGAAGCTGATGCTGACTTTCGACTGCTGACTGCTGACTTTTGACTGGAAGCTCGCTGCCGACCGTCTCCTCGACCACGGCTCCTCCGACTGAGATGCATGACGTTTTCACTGCTCTCTTTGACGATTTTATCAGCGTCCTGCTAAGCGACTATTATTGTGCTCGCTATCTCTTGCATCCTTTGGTATGTGAGGTCATGCTCTTGCAGCAATCTTTGTCGTACATGTGACAAATCCATGTTTAAATTTGCTATGAAGATATCTTTAATTAGCGACTCCCTGAGCGTGCCAAACTCACATTCTTTGCTTTTCATCTCAAGATCGGTGATGAAATCTTGGATGCTTTCGGATTTCTCCTGCTTTCGCGTGAAAAATATGTATCTGCACATTGTCACATTTCTTCTTGGCTCGAAAAATTTGTCGAATCTGGACTTGACCTCGTCGAATGTGCTCCCATCAATTTTTAGGTTAAACGTATTAAATATGTTTAGACCACGTTCTCCAATGGAGTGCAGTAAAATGGCAATTTTCCGCTTTTCGCTGGATTTGTCCAGACCTGTGGCTAATAAATATAAATCCATCTGCTGTGACCATCTTCTCCATGCCTCCGCATTATTATTTGATGGATCTGAAGAGATGTGGAGTTGCTTGAGTTGCGTTCGTAGACTCTCACCATCATGGCTGCCGTCGGCACTTGTACTTTGGTTCGGCATTTCTTCACGACTTTTTTTTCTAATTTTCCTTGATGACTTCTGACACCATGTTATGCTTCAGATAACATGGATTAATTACCCACACCTGACTTGACGACTTCTGACACCATGTTATGCTTCAGATAACATGGATCAATTACGCACACCTGATTTGACGACTTCTGACACCATGTTATGTTTGTAGGCTTCTTAAATGAGACACCGTTGAGGTTTATTTCGTATATTCGACACACAGTATATTACAGTCTTGTAGTAGAATAGTAGCAGCTTCACAGACGGGGACAGACAATGAAGTGACGCTCGTTAGGAAGCGGATACATAGATAATATCTAGTGAGGTGCATACTACTAACTTACTAATTAGAGATGTCACAACAAGGGGAAGAGAAAGGGGGAGGGGAAGAGGCAGGATAAGAGGCAGGAGCCGGGTGGGGGAGGGAGGGGAAAGTGAGGGAGGGGTGAGGAGAGGGGGATGGAGGGGTGAGGGGAGGGGCGTGGGAGGTGTGGGGGAGAGGGGGGAGAGGGAGGGAGAGGGGAGAGGGAGAGGAGTTCATAAAAAATGCTATGCAATAGCTTTACCGCGGCAGTTTCCGAGTGCCACACGTCATTTTCTCTTTTTTTTTTAACCATTCAATCACAATGTGCCACAGCGAAGCGTGGCAGGGTACAGCTAGTACTATAGATAAATTACACACAGACACAAGACAAATCCAAGACTTCCAGCAGAGCAGTCAGGGCCACTAACCACTAGACCAACAGGCCAATCAAAGTTGTATGAAATGTATGATTTAATAAAGTTTTCTTTTTCTCATCTCTCAGTATACCACCACCAGATAAGCAGTAGTTACCGGCGCGCGGTTTTTACGCCTTCCACTGAATATTTAATCGAGATGAAGTGATAAAAAAATGTAGCCTTCACAATTGGGAAGCCTTCCCAGGCAGCACCAGGCTAAGTAACTAGTATTACATAATACTGGAATAGTTTTGTTGTTTCTCTTAATTGGTGTTTCGAAGCAAAATTTGTTTATGTTATATCGTGTAGTTAAATAACTGTAACTTGTTATCTAAACTGTTAAGATAGTGACAACTTTAGCGTTCCGTTAATGTTCTCTGACGTAGGCGCGCAAGGGTGGTACGGTAAGAACGATTCTTTGATAGTTTCATAATTTTTGAATAAATAACGTTACATAATATTATGCTTATAATCGCAGAAGGCCATTAACTGGACGACACAAATCTAATCACCGGTCTTGTAACAAAGAAATTCTGGTGGTAAAACTCAATAACACTTTTCCCGACCTTGGAATCAAACCCTGTTACAATTAAGACTTTTAGACACTTTAATCGAGACAATTTTTAAGACGAAAAGATAGAAAAGTTAAGTTAGTTTATTCATGATCTTAAAATTTTTATTATTCTTTTAAACGTACGCATTGTTTCTATTAAAAATTAACTTCAAACTTCAAACTTCAAACTTCAAATATTTATTGCGATCATGAGTAGATACATAGCGTGTTATAAAAGGTTAAAGTAGATACATGATACCCTGTTATGGCGCAGCAACACAATTTCAATATAGAAATACTTACACACTATTTAGTCAATCTTTTATTATATAATATTATGGCTATTTATATATTATATTTATATATACTTATATTATTATTATATTTATATAATTTACTTTAACATATTATAAATATATTTTTTTTTTATATTTCACACTGTTTTACAGTTTAGTTCTGTCCTCGAAAAACTCTTTTATACTTTAATAGCTTTTTTTGTCAAGTAGTTTTTTAATTTATTCTTGAATATATTGTAGCTGGAGGTTTCTTTTAGTTGTTGTGGTATTTTATTATATATTTTAATACACATTACATAAGGCCCAGAATGAAATATAGACAACTTTGATGCCGGTAGAACGAGTGTGTTTTTATTTCTTGTGTTACGAGGTTGTGAGTAACGGTCTTTCTTTATAGTAAATAAATGAATATGTTTTTTAACAAACAGACAGATTTCAAAGATATACATAGATGGTAATTTTAGTATGCCTAGTTCAATGAAGTGTGGCCTGCAGCTATCCATTCCGTCGATGTTTGCGAGGATCCTTATGCATTTCTTTTGCAATTTGAATAGAACATCTGCGTTTGTACTATTACCCCAAAGTATTATTAACTGATCTCGTGAAGCAAGGCTTCCTCTCTCCTACCCATTTGCTGTGCCCTACAGGGTCCATATTGATTTAATTTATAAACTTACCTCATAAGAAAACATTTATAGAAAACAATAAAGATGTTGAGTATTGAGTTCGTAAAATTTTCAAATCCATAGCAAAAGACCAAAAATAAAACGCTGATTCCTAATTTCTCCTCCATCATTTACTAGTAATATTTTTAACAAAATAGCACTCAACGATTACCGTCTAGGTACTTAGAAATAAGCCTTTCTCAAATGGGCTGGCATTATGAGGCGGTGTTTCTTCACAATAAAAATATTTAAATATTGTTTCACTGAGAACTGGAAGTAGTGGCAACAAAAATAATCACGTGTTTTTATTTCATGATTTTTTTAAAGAAATGATAAAACACGAAGTATTTGTAATTATGGCTTTACACTGTTGAATTTAGTTTTTACTGAGTACCTCAAGCTCGAATTATTACATACATACAGAAACAAACTCACGTTTTTTTTCAAAGTAAACAAGGAACTACAGAGCGGCATACCTATGCCAGCATTCTTACATACTTCTTTGACATTCATACATTTTATCATACACACACGCACCGGACCTTTCTGAAAAACCTCACCTATAAGGTCTATGTATGTTCTTCTAGGGCGTCCCCTCCCGGCGTTTTCCTGTACGCCTTTAAAATACCTTTCGCTAGTCGCCTTTCATTTATCGTTTTAACGTGACCAAACCATCTAAAGAGGCATACTTATTATTTGCTTAAACGTTCTGAAATTGGTTTACGAGTTAATTATTCATTCGCAACATCAGAATCTGTATACAACTTAAAAAAATGTTTGGGTACAATCTACAAGTCTTGACTTTACATTATTACATTACAACAAGGCCACTGAGTAGCGAGTAGCTAGTGACCCTAACCTACCCGACCTTAGTGAGTGGTTTACAAGAAGATGCCTGAATAGCAGTAACAATATTAATAAAATAATGCTGATGAGGTTTTTTTTTGTTTGTTCTAGCTTAGCTCTAACAATATCAGTCGAATTTGATTTCTTTATTTGTTAGCCCCATTCTTAAGTAAGGCTACATAATATCAAGTTATGACCCTGAGGAGTGGGTGAAATCGTGGAAAAAGATACGTATAGATAAACATTGTTGAATTTTTCTTTGTGAAATTTTTCAGTAGCAGGTTGCAGCCTGGATTTGTGCCCAATTGATGCCAATAGACTCAGAATCTATTACATGGGACTTAAACATAACTTGCAAAATGTGGGTGTACTACAGGTTACATAGGAGACGACTCATCCGCAAAATATTTCAACTGCGGATGAGACGTTACTCTTTTAATTACATACAATTTTAAAAGAGTTACGTTTCATCCGCGGTTACCCAAGTCCTACAAATCAAATCAAATCAAATCATTTATTTGCCAATAATGCAGGTAGGTATACAATATGATGGTAGTTTTTTTTCAGTGTCCCAATACATTTTGCCTTACGGCGTGCAAAATTATTTAATATTTTACTTTTAAATGAATAGGTACTAACAGACATTCAAATTAAAATTACAAAATAAATAAAAAAGGATAAAGTAGTAATTAGGTATAAATGTCTACAAATTGAGTTAACAGTGTTAAAAAATAATTATAATAAAAATGTGAACAAATTAAAAGTTTTAATACAAATATTTCAATGCAAATTTCAATAAATTCCAAATGTCATTAAACTTAATACAACAAAATCTAATTAGATAGTAAAAAAACACACAGGTACACCTCTGCCTAAGCTTTCAGAGATTACAGGCGTGATGTTATAGTAAAGATTATAGAGTTTTCAGTATTGAATTCAACGTCCACTTCTGGCATTTCCCGGAACTACACAGTATCAATTCCTTGTCCCGTTCCCGTACAGTTGTACATACAGTGTTATTTCGTTATCGAGTCGCTGATCAGATTGCCGACGGTACTGCGACGAGCGGATTGTTCGATTCCATCGACAAATACTACAGTCGAGAGCTATTTTTGCACCTTATTTCTTTGAATTTTTCCTTTCAGATTGATGTTGGCATTTTGTATATTTTTAAAAGCATTTTCTGTGTTTTCTATAGGTTTTTTGCCACTATTCATTAACACTAATGGCATGATTTATTGTTTAATAATAAATAGCAAGTTATGGATTATAAAAACGTCATCCTCTCTGCAGATGTCCGAGTGGCCAGCAGGTAAATTCTCTATTAAATTTTTCCTGATAATTTAGGGAATCCTAACGGTAACATGATCTCTCAGTGTCACGCTATTGATGCTAGGGACTGACAAAGAATTACACTAATAGAATCATTATTGAGTTTAGTTTTTATTTGCTAATACTGTTGGTTACTATTCAAATTAAAAAAAAACTGTCTGAACTTAAGCTAGTAAGTGCTTAACTGCAATGAGATGCAATCAATGAAGCGCACTAGTTTATTAAGACCCTATTCACTAGTTTATATTTAAACATTAATTTAGTTTCAAATCTAATTTTCTTCTCTTTTTTATATTTAATTCGTACTTGAATCCTTATTCAAATAATGAGTAAGTATAACACAGTATAGGAAAGAACGCATTGTGCATTCCCTAGTACGAGTAAAACTAAAGGACGCATTTGGCAGCTAACCACTGACCCTGAAAGAGTTAATTTTAACTTTCAGTTAACCCCAGTTTTCACGATTTTGTAGACAACTAATACCATATTATTACAAGTGTTCAAAAGATTCTGAGTTTCATCACCCAAGAATGCTGTGTCGCAAAATATAAAATAAAATCTCCTAGAAATTTTAAGTAGCAGGCAAATACCTCAGGGCCCCGCCACCCCGCCTTCCACCTGTCGCGTTCTAAGACGCTAATGAAAATAACCCAACACGTTTTCATACTGAAAGATATTACAGTCATTAAACCATTCAAGAGGTTCTCAAGACCTCCACCTTTTACTAAATTACATTTAATAAGTACTAGGTTGTCATGAATTCAAGTAGCACTTTACAGACTCATTCAATTTCTTTACATTCGTACTTGCAAATGAAATTCGAGCGAGTGTAACACAATTTTATATTCCTAATGTTATGTTAGCTGTAACATTTTAACTGAATCGTACAGTTCAAGTCGTGGAACGTACAATTGCAGTTTTCAAGAGCGCTTTTACGCTGAAAAACAATTTTCCCTTTATATTTGTGAGATTTCAGTTTAGAATGTTGTGCGGCGCCATGACAGTTTGTTGTAATTAATTTCTTGTTTCGTTTCACATGGTTCGTTTCCTTGTGTTGTTTAATTTACACTTAGTGTGTCGAGTGTTTTAGTGCTGAAACGTCAGTTTAATAGTCAGACGAATTTTAAATTGAGTGGGGTTTGTATAAAATCGCTATAGACCATACAGGACGCTTTTTGCAACGATTCCTAAATACTCCTTTTGCTGCGTTTACGATCATACTTTTCTACGTTGGTACACATAATAGATGACATTTACCTACTCCGTTAGAGTACTACATGCCTACCCTTTTTAGACATTTATTTTTTGTAAAATATAGTTTAAAAGAGAAGTATAGAGTTTCTTGCACATACTTCTTCATTTATCAATAAATATAAATAAATAAATATTCCACAACTTTTCACACAACGCCATTTAGTCCCAAGTTAAGCTTGAGAGCTTGTGTTATGGGTACTAAATAGCATATGAAACTATCTTTTGGAATGTGCAACTACAATTTCTTTAATTTGAAAGTCAGACGTTCAAACGTGCCTTTTATGGATCTCATTAAATAAATGATTTGAATAAGACTTTATAGAGAATAATATCTAAGGTCAATTAATGTCCTTCTCAGGCGTCCACGCCTGTCAGCATTTTTGTTTGTTTATTAAAACCACTAAATTCTCTTACACCAGCATATTTTCTTAACTCCATCAGCAGCAGCGGCACTCAATAAATAGCCGAAACTCGTGCGATGATTTACATCATCTCTTCGTTGAGTTATAGCGTCGCATAGCGCTCAACTTTCTCCGTTTCGCAAATTTGTTCCTTCACTAACGAGTTTGGAGCCTTACTTTCTTTTAGTAAAGTAGGTTACGGAAATAGGTGTAGGTACGTTGATATGGAATTTTATGTTTGTCCCGAGTAGTAAATGAGCTATAATTAGAGCCAAGGTTGCTTGTATTGCGGTGACTAGCATAATGGTAGCCGTGTTGAAAACTTTATACTTATTCTTATCTAAAGCAGAAATATAACAAAAACATAAATTAACGACTGGCCTGTTAGTCTAGTAGTTAGTGACCCAGACTGCCATGCCGGAGGTCATGGGTTTGATAATCACCCAGGACAAATGTTTGTGTGATGAGCACGATCATTTGTTCTGTGTCTGATTAAAATTTATCTATGATATGTATTGATTTAGAAATATATAAGTACGTTTATCAGTTGTTTAGTACCCATAACACAAGTTCTGCTTAGCTAGGGACAAGATGGAGTTGTTTTAAATTTGTGGAATTTATTATAATTATTATCATAACTAGCTACGCACAGTTGCCTTTAGAAAAAAAAACACATACAACGGTGAGTTACATCAAAGCAATAATTAATTAATAAATTGTTGGCTAGCTGGCTTCACAAAACACCAAACAAAGCCGCCTCATCGGCCATCACTTATCATGACTAATCCCCTGCTACATAAAATCGAGATAGTGTGTCAGTATTTATAGTAATAGCGAAGTTTCTGCCCACCCCCGGCTATAAAGCAGCGTGTAGAGTGGGCAGCGTGAACCACGGGTCACGTGTGAGAGAGGACCTGTACATGCAATTTTGGGCTTGAATTGTGGGAACGACATGCTGTTAGTGATGCTGTTTAGAGCAACAAGATACAATGTAGCGTCCTTGATTTTACTGCAAGTGTCCCCTGTAACATGGTGCAAGTTATAATACAAATATAATAATAAAGCCTTTATTGATTACATACCTTTTACAATACTAATTTAACTAAATTATTTATGTTAGTACGGACTTAAATTCAACTAGCGATATGTTGACGACATGGCTGGTGCAGTGACTAAGCGATTGACTGCCGGGTTGTGTATTGCAGGTTCTTTTTCTGCACAGAACAAATAATTGTGTGACTTCAGGTAGTTGTTAATCTAGCTGTAGGCAAAGATACTATAAGTAAAAAGTTGTAGACAGGTAGCCTCAACAACATTCGATCTGCAAAAACGGCACACTAACGCACACACGCGACACTGAGGTCAAGTATGGCTACTTAGCCGCATTTTAACGTGCCGCTTGCTGAGCGCTTATAACCTATTACTTACTCCTTTTAACTCATAATATCATTGGCTGTAGGTATGTGTATATGAGTTTAAATTTTTGAAAATGCATCCGGTTCCTTTCTAGGAATCCTTCTGTATGATCCTGTATTATTATCAGATTCATAGAAAGGGCAATATGTATTTTTTAGCTATCTACAATTAAAAAAAAAACATCGTAAAATAGCTTTCCACCCCTACACCTTACCCTTCAGGGAACAAAGGGTGTTGTTTGAAGAAAATACCACTTCCATAACAGCTAATAATTAATCAAAATTAAGAAACATTTCTTTAATGCAGTTCCTACATAGTAGATTCCTCCGTCAATAATATCGGGAAACGTGTCGCCAAGTTTATTGCACTTTTTATACGGCCACCACTTCGCGACACCATAAAATATTTATATTTTATAGCTACTAATAAAATATTTACGTCGGGTTCCTGATACTCGAACCTACCTGACGAATAAACAAAAATATCTCTTCCCTCTAATTCAACATTCCCTTTTATATAAAAAAACTCTCTCGGCGTCGTATAAAATTGTGTTTAAAGGTTACAATTTTACCGTTTCCCGTCTGTTTACGGAGTGGTATAAATTTTTATTCGAGCACTTTATATATTTTTTTAGGTACCTACCTACGACTCTTTGGTTTTTAAAGTATATAGAATAGAATAATATAACAGGTATCCAGGTTGTTACTTTTTAGTGTAATGTGTAAATTTACTAAAGTAGATACTGATACTTACCGAGTAGGTATAGGTACTACAATTTGGTATTCGGATACCAGTAAGTATACTTTGAAACTTTATAATAACAAAACATGGAGCGTAGTACTCGCAACCAGCGTGTGTGTAGGTATGACAATATGTATGAAACCTCACCAATAATTGTATGTGACTAACACGTAATTACAGCGTTAATGTTGGGACAATTAAGACTGTACAAGCACTCCTGTTAGATGACTGCGATATGCAATCGGAATTGCTTATAAATCACCTGATATTTTTTTTTTATTGTTTTAAAGAAGGCTTACAGACTAATTACATAATTGAAAAAAAAAAAGATACTTAAAGTTGCTAGTAACAAGCCTCCACGTCATGTATATGTTATTATAATATCTATAAAATTGCATATTTAAAAAACTGCATATTTATAAAATTAAGTGCAGTATAAGTACATTGCTACAATTATTTATTTAACTACATTTACTTACCATTATACACACATTTACTTACCATCATATACACTTAGTTTAAAGTCAAACCTTACCCTACTAATGTCCATTACCTTCATAATTAGTTTTCAATAACACTACAAGCTATTGTCTAAAAATCTGTAGAAAAAAGTAAAGTATCTGTTTCAGTTCGACTCGACAAGTTGAAGGCGCCGCAAACTTTGAGAAATGCTGTCAAAACTTATAAAAGTGTGCCGAGCGTCGGAAGTTGGAAAAATATGTATCGGACGGCGATTTAATAAATATCTTGTCGTGAAAAATTGTGCATAGCGCAGAAGAAGTCCTTAGATGGTTGAAGCAAGTTTTATTTTTAAAGTTATTTGGAAGGTCAGAGTGTGAATGGAAGAACCATGTCTTGACCAAATTCAATGTTTAGATAAGTGTACGTTTAATTTGCCTCGGGATTGCCAGACATGGTTCTGAACAATATAATAATAGAAATTAGGTAACTAGGTACCTATTTTATATTAATTCAACAGTTATTTCCATAATAATAACAAGAAATATAATCCAACTTACGTGTTGTAATTTTTATACACAAAAGTACCTAGCTACACAGGCAAACATCGTTCAGCCTTTAAAAAATTAGTCTACGTCCTTTCATCAGACTTGTATAAACACACAAAAATTTATAAGAATCGACCGAGCCGTTTCGGCGAGTTTTGTTACAAACACTGAGACACTAGAATTCTATTTATTAGATTTTACAAAGCAAAATAGGATTATATTAAAAATTCTTTGCTCAGTTTGATTTACATTATAAGCATGTCTGATAAATAAAAATAAAAGCTAACTACTTCCAGATCTCCAATCTAAATTACAATCACAAGTTACAAATATAATTTACAATATAGAGATAAATACAATAACAGATCTTAGATCTTATAAATATTTATCTTTTTAAGAACGGGTATTGATTGTGGAAACTTTCGTTCAGCTGATCCAACTGGGTACACATGGGGTATGGGACATGCTAAACTTAGTTCTAATTGCACCTTTTCCGTATCGTTCTATCATTGTATACTTCACTCTTATGCAAACCACAGTTAAAAAAGGTATGTTGATCCTTCTCACATGCTTCTATGCTTTAGAGTTAGTTGTTAAAATTGTTGTGTAGTGAAAAATTCAATCCCGAATAAAGTGTCCGCTTCGCTACTGAAATCCCGAAGAAGAATTGTTTTCAAACGTAATCTAAGATAGAAACAAGTTTAAACTTATAAAAATACTGGAACTTTCCACGCGGGACTCGCTCTCAGAGACAAATCTACAATCTTGTTTCCGATTTCATAATCGGAAACATTTCTTGTGAGCGGAACACACAATACAGGTAACTCTATGGTCACAATGTTTCAAATATCATCTAGGTGCAGACCGCCACAAAGCTGTTGAAGATAAACCAATGTACAAAAAAAAAACCTTTATTTGCAGGTAGCTGATGCACGCGTCGTCGTCTGCGCAGGATTAGTTACTTCGAGTAGCTTATTTTCATTTCCAAGGTTTTATCTCTCTTTACAACGAAAAAAAAAACATCAAAATTTACTATACACGGAGTACAGATCAAGTAGTTACTACTAATGAACATTACAAAAAAAATGTAATGTCTGGTTCACTATTATGGCAAAAAAGGCTTACACATAAAAGATAGATGCTGTCGCTGGATTTTTGTAGGACTATAATTTAAGATAAATATATCTGTAATACGTTCTATACATGTAACTTTAACGGTTTTTGTAACGCATGCAAGAATAGCTCGCTGATGGCAGAATTTTCACTTTCTTGACATTTATTGTTATATTTTAAACAATTAACACAATTTCTTTATAAATTATAGCATATGTGTTATTCTGATGTATAAACTTTATTATTGTAAAGTTTCATTAAAATCCATTCAGCAGGTTTTTGCATGAAACAGTAAAAACATCCATACAGACAATCGCGTTTATAATATTAGTAAGGACGGTCCAAAAAACACAGACCGAAATCTCCTTAGGTACTCCTCTCAATAACTGAACAACAACTTTCAATTCTCAAACAACTTTGTAAATGTGATCAACATCAAACAAAGACTCCGTTTGTTACGCCACAATTACGGAAGCTCCAATCTTTGCGGACACAAGGACCAAAAACTGGCGTCCTTAGGAACATCTTAAAGGAGCATTCTATTTGTGAGAGAGCGCATATAACCCGTGATTGAGGAGGCTGTAATAAAGGGGAATAATGTCGTTGAGTCGACTAGTTTCAATGTGGATAGTGGCAGTTAAGTGGGGAGTTGATTACGCGGACTTGAATGGGTTGCAATTGTTTTAGCTACAAGGTTCTTGTACGTGTGGCTAGGGGAAGTGATAAGGAATCAGTGATTTAGACCCAGACATTTTGTATCAATAAAAAGGTTGAAGGTTTTCTCTAAACTCACACACTGGTCTGCTGTTTGTTTTTAACTTTAATAATTTGTTTATTTAACGACTATTTCCTTTTAAATAACAATTTTCAGTGGATAGTGTATATTTGTTATTATGTGAGCACAAAGTATTGTAAAACTATTTTAAAAGAGTAAGCATGGAGTTTCGTGCCCATTCTTCTCCATACAAAACTACCTTTTGGAAGGGGAAACTAGAATAATTTTATTATTTTATTTTACTTTTAAGTTTGACGTTACAAAAGTGCCTTTGAAATGGCCAAATTGAAATAAATGATTCGACTTTGACTTTACGAGTACGTGGCATTAGTATGATAGTTGTTGATGTATTAAACTTGTTATCACATAATAATAATATCAGCCTGTTACTGCCCCACTGCAGGGCAAAGGCCTCTTCTCATACAGAGAAGGCTCAAACATTGATCACCACGCTTGCTCAAGGCGGATTGGTGATTTCAAACTTATATTAACTATAAGTCCAAGTTTCCTCACGATGTTTTCCTTCACCGATGTCAATGATGTCTTAGATAAACTTAGAAAGTACATATGAATTGAAAAAGTCACATTGGTACTTAGTGAATATTAAGCTTTAGATAAATCTTCGGTACAAATTAATCACTGTTCTCCTTCTTTATAAACAAAGAGTAAAGGTTGAACTAGTATGATTTCCGAAGCTTTCGTACCTTTAACGAGGAAACTGTTTAGCATATAATCATTTCACGTCTAATTACTATGGTACTACGGTACTTGCCCGGATTTGAACCACAATCTCGTGCATGAGAGGTAGGCGCCTTAACCTGTGGGCCATCACGACATGCATGTTATCACATGTTTGCAGTTAATTCTGTAGCCATCATGATATTACTTATTCCCATTATAACGCAAGCACTAGATGTTTCTAAATTGTATCGTAATCTCGAGAAAAAAAACGTGGAAATAAAAACGGTTAGGTAACACTAGAGTGGCATAGAGTTGAATCAAGAGTCTCAGCCTAATTTGTACAGATCGGTGTTCCTACGTGATTGCCAGCGCTGGACGCCTTCCAACCCCAATTACTGCCCTCTACCACAAGATATATTAATTAGTTTCATGGGTATTTAGCAGCATACGTGGTGCTTGAATCTGGATGAGCCTGAAGTAGCTAACGATGTGTAGTACTGTAGTGTTTCCTGAATTACAGGGCTTGGTAACTTCGGAAAATAAACGGATTTAGATTATTTTGACCTATAGGCATCCTTATACTATGAGCTTGAAATTACGTAATGCGTACCTATTTAAGTAAAACCTTGTAAAATTGGCCACCGAATAATCAAAACAGAGCTAAAACTATTAATGGGGTTTAACTATTGGTTGACTGGCCTGTTGGTCTAGTAGTTAGTGACCCTGACTGCTATGCCGGAGGTCGTGGGTTCGATTCCCACCCAGGAAAAATGTTTGTGTGATGAGCACGATCATTTGTTCTGTGGTTGGGTGTAATTTATCTATAATATGTATGTATTTAGAAATATATAAGTATGTTTATCAGCTGTTTAGTACCCATAACACAAGCTCTTAGCTTAGCTTGGGACTAGATGGCGTTGTGTGAAAAAGTAGTGGAATATTTATTATTTATTTATTATATTGTTTTTGCAATGAAGAGGTATACAAACAAAAATCCCAAGTAACTTAAATCAATAGTAGGCCGAGATGATAGCGTGAGTGTTAATATCTGTTGTATACCATTGTAAGGATAATTGAAGTATACTATTAATTCCCTCACAGACATACCACCACATCGGAGTCCAGTTTAAACATCATCAACAATTGACTTGACTTTGACTTTGATACACAACAGTTAGGAAACAGTTTTCTGACCCCGAATACATCAGAACCATGTCACATACAAACGATTGTTGCGACACACCGAACGTGTTCATAAAATTCACGCTGCGTCGCTTTTACATCGTCCCGATAGTTCAAAATGTTCGAAACGCGTTCCAAACCTAAAGAGCAATCGATGCACTCATCGTGAAGTTATTTCGTGAGTGTTGGTGTCCAGTTATGCGAATAGTTGACCTCCTTTTTGAGTTAGAATTGAATTGAAACTTTTTTTTTGAAGTGTAAAATTTTATTTTCCTTTCTTTTTTTCTGGCGAGCTGGCACGTAACACTTTTGGACTTTTGACATTTACTTTTAGAATACAAAACGAAAGCGGCATAATTAAAGTCGTGTTTTAAATGTGAAACATTTTGTTTTACCTGTAGGTTCTTTCACGAATTTTTGACGCAAACGTGTCGTTGTAACGTTTCTATTTTAAAAATGAAAGTACTTGTTTCAAGTTGGTAAAGTACCTATTTATAGTAAGTTAGTTTTAATGGATTTTGGAATAAGAGGCAAAGAACCTGTTGATTTACTAGCCAAGCAAGCTATATGTGATGGAATTCCAGTCAACTTTTCTCCTAACATTTCAAACTTCATACCTACTATTAAACATGATTGCTATCTAATTTGGAAGGAGTACTTTTAATAAAAGATCTCTAGAAAAAGAAATCGGGTAAAAGAGGATCCAGTCACATCCCATGAGCTCACCATGGATAGATAATAATCAATTGTAGTACAGATGTGATACTGTTACAGCACTAAGACTCCGTTCCAGACACATTCCGTGCAATGAGCCCTTATAACTTATGGCAAAATCAACAACGGATGACGATTGAGATGATGTTTATCAGATATTAGCTGAGTGTATCCTCAACGAAGAATTAAGATATAGGTACTTTAGATTGTTGCTTTGGTTTTTTTTTGCATTGGCTTAGAGAAATAGGCCACAGTGTTCTGGCTGCGTAACTCTCTGACGTAGCTAGAGCATTCTACTGACTAGCTATGCTAAGATGTAAATAGATGGTAATAAGTGTGATTTAAAATTTGTTATTTAAACCTAACCAGAGCGACACGATTGCATGTGCGACAAAACCCTTTAGAATAAAAAAACAAGGAGTCTTTCTACCTGATCCTAGAAGCTCTTAACATCAATAGGAACGCTATTTATAGCATTAGTAGCGTTAATTAGTAATATCTAAAATCATCGGATTGTGTACACCTACGTATTAGAAGCCGTGATGAAATTATTATACTACCCAAGAATGTCTTCGACGATTAGGCTACGGACGTACAGGATTCGAGGAGTGAGAGATAAGCGGGTGTTTAGAATGAACTTTATTATAAACACTAAGAAGATTTGAGTGAAATTTCAGCGAATATAATGTATAGGGTAATTATTTAGCACCCCGGATCATTGTTAGGGTTTAAAGAGGTTTTGAGAGAATGTTGCAAACACACAGGCTGACGTTATGACCCAGAACGATTTATTTTATTTTTGAAATTTTCCAGAGGTTGCGTTTTCTCGAGATGATGTTATAAGGAACAATCAAATCATGTTAAATATATTTATGGTATCCCAGTGACCAGCTCCAGTTTTGTATGAAAGTTAACATGTGTTATTAAGATTTAGGAACTAAAATACAATCCCATATTCCGACATTATCAGTAGATTTTAAAAAAACTTTTCCATTCTAACCAATTCTTTAAAGTTACAAAACGTAACGTAATTCATAACATAATTATAATAATTAGTTGTCATGCAGTGGTCTGAACCCGACCATTAAAGTTTTTAGCATTCTTTCTCCATGTAAATTTTATTTGTGCTGAATAAGTTTTTATGGTGTACAATAAAGAGTATCCAATTCTATTCTTTCTAACGTTTTACAGCGCACGGAATTCTCAAAAAATATACTATAACACAAGTTCACTTTTTGACATTGTTAAAAAGGGTGCTCACAATCATAATTAGGACATTTATAAAGTATGTTATTCCGCCGTTCAGTATTTAAATTCTAAATATAACTTCCATAGAAACTTTCAATATTCTTGGAAGCCGCAAGCCGAAGCCGCTCGTGGAAGTCGTTCGTAAATTGCGACGCGTACTATAGGTGGCTGGTCAAAGCGCGGGCAATCCTCTTGCGGTGGATTACAGGACCCCCGAAGGCTTACGAGTTGGACCGAAGGCAGCTCGGTCGTCGGCGTCAAACGTTAACTTCTCATTCGAGAGGACGGTGCCTGACTGTTAGTTCGGTGTGATGCCTCGTTATTATTGTCGTATTGATTGGTTTTGTACTTAATATGTATATGTAGTAGCTATCAAGTAACAAATAATTGAATTTGATCATTTATAATAGTAACTAATAAATTAATTGCACTCTATACAATACTTTCAAGGTCTTTTAAGTTATCAGACAGACGTATTGCTGGGGACTTTGTTCCGACCCTTCTTCTTCATAGCAAAAACACTAGGAAGTGGTTAATGGCTGGCTTTTTGGGGGACTATCTTATGTTATTTTGACGTTTAAAAAGTGCTGAAGCTCAGCCTAATTAGAATAAAATGACTTTTTGATTTTGATTTTGACTTACTACGACAGTAGAGCAAGCTTTTGCCAAATAATAGGTAGGTATATGGATTGAATATTGAACTGCACTTGACGAGGTCGCTCATATCTTACAACCTCTATTTTCCTAAAAAAGCACGTATAAACTTTAGCCTGTAATCATTCAAACTGTTGCTCGTAATCATTCTCAGTCGGTATGGGCAGTCTGAAGCCCAAAACTCGGTCTACTAGTCTTAATTATAGGTATCGTGTTACCCAGTAATCGGGTGGGTTGTGGAGTCAGATATTACATACTTAAAAAAGTTGCCTAACACTAAGAATTTGTCCTGTACCGTGGGTGTGTTTACAAACATTAAAACTTACACAAAACTCGGAACTAGCCTTAAAATGTTTAGCAATCCCTTTAATATATCTTCCTAGCCATGTCCTTATGGCTAGGAAAATATATTAAAGGGATTTAACTTCTGAAATCACTACATCTTCCTAGCAATTTCCTTTTTAATTTGTGAAATTTACCCCTATTTATTTATTTTGAGAGTAACAGAAAAACTTCATAAATGTATTCGTACCTATTTAAAATGTTAACTGTGGTTGAGGCTATGGAGTAATATCTAAACAAACATCGAGGTATTTGTCTAACTTTGTAAACGATACTGGTATAATGTGGAGTGCATAATTATGACGATTGAATACATTACATGCGGAAATAGAAATAAATCACGAAGTATATCGTCACTGGAAAGGCAAAATTACTTCTGTCATACAAAGTGGGCATAATTGAGTTATATACATATTCGGAATCAGCGATTTTTTCTGCGTCGATCTGCCTAGGAACCATTGCAATCAGAGCATTTTTGTGGCGTTTAAGTAACCTAAAAAAAGGTGCTGCTTTTTTTTCCTAATTACTGAAGCGACGCGTTTTTTGGCCAATTTTTCACTCATGTCGCTCAAGAAATATTTCCTGAATATTAAATATTAAGTTTGGCGCTTGAATAAAATTGCCTTTTTGTAGCCTAAAAAAGAATGGCCTTTAAGTAATTTGTGCTTACCTTGAATGTAATAAAAAATCAGCTAAAGAAATTTTGGTTTACGTTTATTTCAATGATGCCTGGCGTTTAAGTAATTTTGCTTTCATTATTTTTAGAGTGTATGGTGGACAAGAAATGTTGCCGTCGTACTTTTGAAAAGATGCTGGCGTATAAGTAATTTACATTTGCTGTCTGTAAAGAGCTTGTGAGTAAGCAGTAATTTTGCTTTGTATTGACTTCTTTACAAATTAAACAAACGTATTTTTGTTTTTCCATCCAGATAAACAACAAGTACATTAAGTACATTTGGTAATCTCAAGTTATTGAAAAATATTCGGAAAAGAAAAATGTGTTGCGTTGTCATAACAACAATACATTTTTTCGTTCCTAACTTATCGACTCATCAATCAATCATCAATCATCAATCTTCATTAAACCATATCAAATCAAAACATGATCGCCGACAGAGTAAACTAAGAATCTTACATCAAAATATAGCCGGCATCTGCAACAAACTGGATACGTTAGAAATAACTTTATCAGAGTTGACTGAAAAAATTGGGGACGTGGATATACTATGCTTTAGTGAAACTTTTGTTAAGAAAGGTATGGAAGCTAACATTAATCTAAATAATTTTAATTTGGCTGCAGCATTCAGTCGAGATAAATGTAGAGGGGGTACTTGTATTTTGACTAGTAAAGCATTAAACACCAAAGCACTAAATACTCCATCTATTCTAGCTACTGAGTTTTTTTTTGAATGCTGTGGAGTGGAGATAATTGGATTGAGCCTGGTAGTTGTGAACATATATAGAATTCCTGATCAAAAAAAGGCACAGATAGGTGTCTTTCTTCATAAACTAGACAATCTGTTGAATTACTTGACTGACCAGTACAAGAAAAAGAAAATTATAATTTGTGGTGATTGGAATATAGATATATTAAAAGATAACTCCACAACTAAGGATCTCTTAAGCATACTTCATAATTATAATTTTGAAGCACACATAACAGAACCAACACGGGGAAACTCCTGCATTGACCAAATCGCCAGTAACTTAAATAAAGTTAATTCAGAAATTCATTACCTTGGTCTGTCAGATCATGAAACAGCACAATCGGTAACAATAAAGGTAAATAAACAAAAAACAATATCCTGCTGGTCTGAACTGAAACGCGATTACTGTTCAGAAAACGTTGACAAATTTCGCGAATGCATGTCTTCTCTTTCTTTCTCGGAAACGTTTAACTTAGATTCTTTTACAGAGGCCTTTAATTCTTTTTATGAAACATTTACATTATATTATAATCTGTGCTTTCCGATGATTAATGTTAAAGTTAATGATAAACCAGTCATACAAAATTGGATAACAAAAGGTATTAAAAAGTCAAGCAAAACGAAACGTCAGCTTTATCTAAAATATAAAACTAATAAAATAAACAAAAAAGTAAATGAAAAAAACTACAAACTTTATAATAAATTGTTTAAACGATGTGCGCGGAGAGCACAGAAATTAATGAATACAAGGCTTATACAAAAGGGTAAAAATAAATGTAAAGCTACATGGAACGCAATTTCCTCGACTGCATCTAATAATAATATATGTAAAAATGATTTTGACGAAATAATTTTTAATAATGTGACATTTACCAATCCATCAGACATTTGCAACATATTTAATGACTATTTTATTAATTTGACATCCAATCAGCCAGAAAATTCGAATAATATTAAACTCAATCAAAAAAACAAAAATTTAAAAACTATTTTCCTGAATCCTGTTGATGCAAAGGAAGTGTATAAAATCATAATATCTCTAAATAATAGCAAAACTAGTGGATACGATGACATTGTCACACAAGTTTTGAAGGTTTGTGTTAGTTGGATATGTCATCCACTAGCACACGTTATAAACTTATCTTTTCTCGAAGGTGTGTTTCCTGAACAGCTAAAAATGTCTGTGGTGAAACCAATTTTTAAAAAGGGAAATAAGTCAGACCCAAATAACTATCGGCCTATCACGTTAGTTCCCATTATATCCAAAGTGTTTGAGAAGGCAATGCTTATTAGATTAAATAATTTTCTATTTACTCACGCAATTTTATGCAAAGAGCAATTTGGTTTTCGCAAGGGAAGTTCAACTGCTCTTGCAATCTTTGACTTAGTCAAATTTGTAACAGAAAGCATTAATAATGGCAATCCAGTGGTGTCTTTATTTCTAGATATGAGCAAGGCCTTTGATTTTGTGAACCATTCTAAGCTTCTACACAAATTAGAGTTCTATGGCATAAGGGGAAAAGCATATAATTGGATATCTAGCTATCTTAGTAACAGAAAACAGTGTACAGAGTTAACAAAAGTAGTAAAAGAAGGGGATAAAATGTATTCAAAAGTGAAATTCAGTTCTATGGCAAGAATAAACAAGTGTGGTGGGCCTCAAGGAAGCATTCTCGGCCCTGTACTTTTCTTGCTTTATATTAACGACCTTCCTGAAGCTACTTCACAGAAATGTATTCTTTTCGCAGATGATACAACAGTTATCATAAACTGTCGGGATAAGGACGCTTACAAATCTATTATCGAAAAGACCCTATCAGATTTAGTAAGCTGGATGGATGACAATAACTTAAATATAAACATTAGTAAAACAAATCTTATTGAGTTTAACTCTTACAAAACCAAACAGTTGCCTTTAGATATAGTTTATAAAGACGAAGCAGTAAAACAAGTAGATGAGCTAAAATTTTTGGGACTTAACGTAGATAAACATCTGAATTGGAAAAGCCATATAGAATATATTTGTCAGAAGCTTGATAGGTTTGTGTTTGCGTTAAAAAAGGTAAGACAGAATGTTTCTGCAGAGGCTGCCCTTTCGGCTTACCATGGCTATGTGTCATCTGTACTAAACTATGGATTAATAATGTGGGGTAACTCGACCGATATCGACAGAGCATTCAAAATTCAAAAACGTTGTATCCGAGTTATCAACAAGTCATGGTTCTTAGATAGCTGTAAACCTTTATTTAAAAAATACAAAATTCTTCCACTACCGTGTATGTACATAAAAGAAATCTGCCTTTTTACAAAAAGGCATATGCATTACTTCATGCAGCGTAGTGAGGTTATGCCGAGACAAAAAAGGGCTAAGTTTCTCAACCTACTTTACCAACCACCCTGCCGTAAAGAAATTTATAAGAAAAACGTATTTAATATGTGCCTGTTAATTTATAATAAGATACCGAACCACTTAAAATTGTTACAGGGTAATTTATTCAAAAAAAAAATAACAGAGTGGCTCCAAGGTTACGGTTTTTATAGCATTAAGGAATTTATAGAACATAAAGATACACAATAATAATAATATTGAATGTTTCCAGAATTATTTTAATATTTATAGATTGTAAGGACTATTATGTAAATCTCTATTAATATAATGATAAATTTAGTAATAATGTAATGTAATAAGTAATGACATAATCTTTTAATATTGTATAAATAGCATAATCTGTAGCAATTTAATAATGACATGTAGGTCAATAATTTGCACGCTTGCTTGCAGGCCGAATACAGTGACTTTTAGGCTATAAGATCTTCCTTTGTAAAAATGTATTTCTTGCAAATAAACATTATTATTATTATTATTATTATTATTATTGTCAAATATTAATCAAAGAGCTAAAGTAGTTATTACGGACTTCGATTATTTTTATTTTATCAAATAGGATTAATGAAATACTCTGTTATGTAACTTCAGTAAAATATTAAGGTATATGTTTTGCTATCGTCGTTGCTAAAGTATATTGTAAGCAGCTAATTGGACGAAATATTCTTCAATGTGTAAAGATTAGGTAGCATAAAATGTAACAAAACCGCGCGCGCGCTGGCTGTTCCGCCATCCCCATCCGATTTGCGCGGGCGTCCTTCAAGGCTCCGTGCTCTCCCCTCTCCTCTTCTCACTGTTCACCAGTGACATTCCCATCAGTAATAGGTCCCAGTTAGCTCTCTTCGCCGACGATACGGCAATCTACTACACTGGCACCAATCCAGTCACGATAGCTCGCACTCTCCAATCTTCCGCAAACGCCCTAGGCGATTGATTCCGGAAATGGAGAATAAAGGTCAACCCCGAAAAAAGCCAAGCGGTCCTCTTCACGAGACCGCGTCGCACTGTCCCAACCCCCGATCCAATTACTATGTACGACACCCCCATCCCTTGGGACTCGGAGGCAAAGTACTTAGGAGTTACTCTCGACCATCACCTTACCTTCGCAAAGCACATAAAGATGGCTCGTTCGCGAGCCGCTTTCGCTTCCAGTAGGCTTCATTTCCTCACGACCCCGAGAAGCAAATTGTCACTCAAGTGCAAATTGCGTCTCTACACCGCGGTCATTCGCCCCATCATGACCTATGCTTGCGCAGTTTTCGCACATGCGCACCCTAGGCATATCCATAGGATGCAAACCCTCCAAAACCGTTTCCTCCGTAGGATAACGGGAGCCCCCTTCTATGTCCGAAATGAGATTCTCCACGTAGATCTCAAAATCCCTACAATTCAGCAGTTCATGAAACGCCTCACCAAGCGTTTCATGGACGTAGCTGAAAAACACCCCAACCCCCTCTTGGTGTCGGCCGCCCGATACACTCCGTCCCGCATCTCTAAGATACGGCGACCGAGACACACCCTCACCGTCCCTGATGACGCTATCACCCTCCTCCAGGAGAGCGATAAGTCTACCAGCACAGTTCGCAAGAACGCAGCCCGATTCCGGCCTCGCCGTCGAGGCCCGTCGCGACGCCCCCGATAATTACCCGTCCTCCCGTCCCTTGCTTGTGTGCCAGCCCGCGAGCTGAGCACTAGTTATAATAAACTCGCTGCCCCCAAATAATAACCACACAGACCCAGCCGTCCCTTGCTGTCCTCTCCCAGCGACGCCCTAAGCCGAGGCTCGTACCCCGCAGGGGGTGCCCTTAGCGTAGTCGCTTAGTTTTTAAGTTTTTATACTCTGGCTGGAGGTCTTAATTTTTTTCTTAAGATATCTCTACAGAGACGCCCGGTTAAGCTATACACGTCCTCTTCAAGGGCACGATATGCGATACGCCCCTCAAATAAATTAAAATTAAGCTGTTCCGCCATTCTGCTCGACCGAGCCACTGCGGAAGGACGTCAATTTGTCGTTTTTGCTAGCGTTATCAATCTATTTTAGTGAATCAATGAGTGGGATCGTGCAGTTTTGAATTTATAAAGAGGTACGTACACACATCAAAAGTGTCTAGGGATCCAGCATTTTTATGCGGATTTCTTGAGATTGAGATGTGGCTTTGTAATAAATTTATGATTTTATACATTTATATGGATCCTTTTTGGTGCATTTCATAATTTGAATCAGGAACTGTGAATCAAATTCGAGTAAAAGATAAAAATCAGCTGTCAATATTTTCCCTATAAAAACATACAACGCATTGAAGACATTATTAGTGCTACTGTTTCCCTACTACTGATTAAAACCAACGTTATTATGGAGCGGCGACGTCATTTAAGCAGGAAAGAAATGCTCAGAGCCCTGGGAATGATAGAAGCTGGTACCGTGGCTGAGCGCCATGGAGGACGGTATCGCTGCACCACACGGAGACAAGACCGATACATTCAAATCTTAACTCGAAGAGCTCCAACAATAACCGCCATGATGTTAGCCGTGAGGCTTCATCACTCTTCAGGGAACTTAATTAGCGACCAAACAGTCAGAAACCGCTTGCATGAAGTGAACCTTCATTCCCGAAGACCGCTACGGGTACCACCTATAGCAATGCACAATCGTAGGATTCGATATCAATGGGCTCTTGAACACAGAAATTGGGCAGAAGAACAATGGCGTTTTGTGTGCTTTTCTGATGAGTCTCGTTTTGGTATGAGACCGGATACAAGATGTATACGACACTGGAGAACCCCTGGACGCCAACAGCGATTAAAATCCTGCCAGGAAGTCCATCCTTATAGTGGTGGAACCATCATGGTATGGGCGGGTATTTGGATCGGCGGAAGAACTGAGTTGATTTGGATCAGAGACAACCTCAACGCTCAAATTTATGCTGAGACGATTGTATCAGACGTCATCGTTCCTCTACAAGTGCAAATCGGTCCCTTATTTCAGTTAATGCATGATAATGCACGACCGCACACCGCAAGAGTTATAAGACAGACTCTCGCCGCAGCTAACATCAATGTCCTGCCCTGGCCTGCTCAGTCGCCAGACTTGAACCCGATTGAGCATGCATGGGATATGCTACAGAGAAGAGCTCTGCCGAATATGGAGGGTATCCAGTCGCAAGAAGACCTTTTTTTGTTGTTGCAACGAACATGGGCGGCCATTCCACAGCGTGATTTGGATGAACTCATTTTGAGTATGCCAAACCGATGTTCTTGTGTTGTTAGTGTTCGCGGTAGAAACACGGATTATTAATTGTTTAAGTTACCCAATAAAATTTTAAAGAAAACTGTTATTTCAGTCTTTTTTTCGAACTTTAATGTTAGTGGTTCAAATGTCAAAAATCCCTTTATTAGGAAAATGGCAAATTTCTTTATTAATGCAAAGGTGACTTGGTTTATCGTTACTGTGACAAACGAAAACACTTTATTTGATGAATCCTTAAAGAAAATTTTAATTAATATCAATCAGGAGAAAAGTTATTGCAAAAATATATGTTGATCCCTAGACACTTTTGATGTGTGTAGTTATTTATTTCCCTTGCAATCGTGCCGTTTTTGTTCAGATTACGTAGTGAAAAGTCAAAATTTCATTGATTTTAACCCTAGAAGCCCAATCATATTTTTGAGGCTATAAAGCCCAATCATACGTAAAAATGACGTATATAAATCAAATCGCTGAATTTAATTATTTTATTTTAGATATTTATTAGTTTTTGGATTATTTATTTAAAATATGTTCTTATGAAATAAAAAAACGTATTTTAAATATTTAAAACTTTTTATTTTTACCTTTACAAAGTTACATTAAGCAAAGTAAAAAAAATGTACAAAAAATGAGATCTTCTTAGGTTTCTTCTTATAATTAAATAAATTTTACAACAATCAACCAAATCATTTTTTTTTCTAAAAATTTAATCAACTCTTATCAATACTTAGTACTTTAATATTCAAAAATCAGCTTTTATACACAGTCTTGAGAAATATCAATATTGTGTTCACCGCATATTGCTCTTTTGCATTTGGAGCATTGTGTTTTGGTCATCCTCTTCTTTTGTACGAGCAATACCCACAATATCGTCGTTTCTTTGGTTCGGGCTTATTACAGGAAGTCTCTGTTGCTGTCTCTGGCACGTCGTCTTGAGTCACACAATCTTCTTGTTCCGAGTCAGTATCGTGCGGAGAATAATCGTCTTCATTTTCCAATACTGATGCTATTTTGTCTATATTCAACCGTCGATAGGACGCCATTGTACATTCGTTCCTAAAAATAAAGTACAGTTTGAAAATTATGGAAAATAAAACAATAGTCGAACAAAAAGCATAATATTACAAAATGAAAACTATTCGCAAAAGTTACACAAAGCCCAAACATACGTCAAATTTACGTGCAACATTGATAACGAAAAAATGGCGGTACTTACCGAAGTGATGCAGCCATCTACTGTTAGGTCTTCGCGGCTACTGAGTTGGCGCGGGGGGTTGCTTTTAATTTTTGATTTGTTTTTACTTTAATATGTTTAAGTTACTGAAGATTAATAGAAAACATTATTAGATAATAGTAGACTGTTCCATTGAGTTTTCGTTAATAACAAATAATTTTTAGATCTAAGCGCGTGTGTGCCCTGGTTCATTAATATCATGATAGGTACCTATGTTTTTTGATTCAATAAAAGTTTATTATGCTACCACTTAGGTACTGTATTTTAATTAAAACATTTTTTTTATTAACAGTTATCATTATACCGTGTAAATTATTAAACTGGCTTGCCCAGTGATTACACCTACGTCTCCCGGTCCAACCCCCACGTTACCCTACGCACCCTACGCCACCCTCCTTACCTCTACCAAACACCCACACAACCTTCTAGAAGTAATTTTCGAAAACACGAATATGAAAAATTTTTAAATACCTAAAGGGAACAGTAGTTTTATCCCAGTTACAATAAAGTGTGATTGATCCTTAACGTTACTTTGCTGAACAACTGATTACGAAAAAAAAACATTTTAAGTAATTTTAGTTGAAGTTACTTAGTTATCCTATCGCCTCATGAGTCAAAATCCTAGACATGAGGAGTATAAAATATTTCCCTTGAAGTTATTTTGATACACCAACACGACACTAAAAATTATGCTAAAGAAATTTCGTCCTACTCAAATTTACTAATAGTATTGTGTTCAGTACTTTTAAAATACAATCGTTGTTTACATTGGTGGCGTTTAAGAAAATTTGGCTTACTAAGTTATTGGGTCAAAATTACTGAAGCGCCACTTATCTTGGAAAGTAGTAAAAAAAACGAATTTCAACCACTTCCAGTAAACGCATGCTACAAATAGAATTATTTATAAAGTTATTTCATTGAAATCGGATGATTGTGTAAAAAGATATGATTTTTTTTCTAAAAATAAAAACTTTGATCGGCTTTATCTCGAAACAACCTATTTTCACTTCAGTAATTTTGCCTTTCCAGTGACGATATGTTTTTTAAGAATTCCAAACTCAATTTGTAAAACAGAAACACGGCAACCAATACACCTCAAGTTGGGCACTTTGTTTGCACACAATACGACATGAAAACTGTCCCATAACAGCTTTAGACAATACTCGGCACAAACATTGTAAGCGATAATAAAGTTGAAGAAAGCGGAGAACTAAACAAACTCCAAGTTTTACTTCAAGTGGTTGGGTGGGGACATGCTATAAGGTATGCAGAAGGCTCAACTCTCATAAATATATACCAGTATCCAACAGCATTTCATCAATAGGTGGTAATGTAGGGTTACCAACAAAAAATAGCTTGAGTCACAATCAAAAGTCATTTAACGCAAACATTATCTTTTTTACAGAATCTTACTGAAATCTATTACCTAGTAGTTAGGAAATCACTTAATCAATCGGTTTTGACTAGGTACTTCTCGTAACAAAAAGAACAGAAGATCACTTGGAACAGCAGCGATTCATCGGATACGTGGTGTGCTTGCCGTTGACGTTCAAATCACAAATGACGTTCAAAATGGTCGCCCTGGCCGGCGCCTCGTCAAAAACATCTATTTTTTTGTTGCTTTTGCATCATATTCTTTATACTAAAGTGACAGATTCTGCTTATGTAACGTTTAAAAGTATACGTGGGTAAGATACTACAACTGAATTAGGTTAATTGACAAAATTAGTTATCCCATCTGTGACTTTTGTTTACACTGCATTTTAGATGGTTTCTGCCTATTTTCAAACGCTATGTGACACTCATATTACATAACATTCATATTGTCGCCCAGTTGAGTAGTAGTGAAAAAAAGTAATAGCATGTTTTGTATTGGGTATTTTCCATAACACTGATTTTATTATGATAAGACAGGCTAATTCCGCTTTTGTATCTCGGACATTAACTAAAATGCATGCTTGGGAAATATTTAAAATATCCAGAACATAATTAATTGTCATTTGATACCACAGTGATTTTCGGTCTTACACTCCATGACGAGCAAGTATTTAATAATTACTAGAAGTGAGCCTACTGCACTTTTCTTAGGTGTGGTAACGGTGTAACGCAATTTATGTATTACATTTTGTTTGTGTGAGTTGTATGGGAGCGACCCTTCCTTTTTATATCATAATGGAACTTGGGCGAGGCTTTTGTCTCACGAGTTCGTAATGAGTGCTGAGTGAGGCCGCGGTTTTGCTAACAAGCGGAAGCGAGTAGCGAGTTCATTTAGGCAAGTATGTTAAAAATACTAAGGTCTGTTAAGCTCACCTCCAAATCCAGTAGATGTCGTGTACTGCTGCAGGTGTCGAACTCTGAAAAAATAAAGAAGTAAGAATTACACAAGGAACGCAATGTCGAATAGTGTTCTGACATTTCCGTATGTTTAGAACTTTTCAGTCTAAATTAGGTTTGTTAGTCATAAGTGAGTTACCGTGAGAAGGCAAGGAACGCAGTCGTTGTGGTCTAAATTGGCAAGGTGGAGATTACCACGAAGTTACTGCATAGGAACAGGGGTATTTCGTATGCCCGTTGACTGTTCGTGATGATTACTGGGCAAAGTTTTCAACGATTAACTACAGTGCGACAGCTAGTTCCGTATTGTGTATCATCAGTGTGTATCTAGGATGACGTCACGCGCACTCGCAGAGATGTGACGAAATGCACCGTACCCCGTCTGATAGTCACCGTAGCTTGAAGTCCACTTAAAGTACAATAGGGTATATGCATGTATTTTTTATATTTTTAATTCACTGTTTACAACGTTTTAACATAGTAAAAAATACAAACATATTTAAAAATGCAGTAATGAAGGTTAAAAAAATATTAAAAATACAGAATAAAGAGCTGTTTAAACGCCGCCATTTTCGCGCGCCATTTCGATTACGTCATTTACTATGATCCTATTACTATTACTTAGGGTGTTTTCGTTCTTATAACCATTACACCATGAAAAAGCTCAAAAACCAGTTTACCGGTATTGTATGTACCCGAATGCAATAAACATTATTAGATTGTGCTTTTACAAAACCACTTTCAGTAATTTTTCTTAAATGTTAAATAACCTCACTATGAAGCTAAAATTACACTTGAACAGTAAATTAGTTCACAACACACACGGCAATAATTATGTTTTCGAATAAAAAGTCCATTCTAATACTTAATGTCATACTTACACATTGTATGTTTTTGTACACGTTGAGTTGTTGTCGTAGTATTTGACGTCATTTTTCGTCATAACCAATGGAATTTCCCGCGCTTAATTCGCACTTTTTTTTTTAATTTTAAATAATTATGACGCTATTAAAAAGTAAAATAATGATTTCGTTCATATTTTCTGCCATTAAAGATTCGGAAAAAAAATATTCGAACCATATTTAAATTACATGCATATTCCCTATTCTTAGCATTTTTTTTGTAAATTCTCAGATGTCATCAAAGTTGGGTGTGCCATACGCTCTTCAGGTCTTCTATTCTCTTCCTTCCACTTTCTTCTCTTCTTCAACCTCTCTCTCTCCTTTCGTTTCTATTAATGAAGTGGTAACAGCCCATTCAGATATTGTACTGACGAGCAGCAGTGTAGGTTGTTAGGTTTTCTTGTAAAATAAAAATATGGCTCAGAATGAACATGATATTGTAACATAAAAGATACCTGAGCTAAGATGAAACGGTTAACATAGGTTTTTATGCAACTCACGTTGTCAAATATTCTTCTAAAATATATTTTTTTGGGCAAATAGAGATAAAAGTTTCAAATATGAACTACAAAATAATTTCACGAATGAAAACACCTGAATAACTTTTAAACGGCGATTTAAGATTACTTGTGAAATATTACCTTTTTGATATCAAAAGCTTTAATTGAAGTGAGGCTAGACTATTATCCAGTGCTTTAAACTTTCTGTAAAACTGAATGATTAACTTAATACTTTATAAACCTAGTCAAGTGATGTAAGTAGTCGAAAATGTTATTTAATTTTATTAAAGGTGCTACTAAATTGCAAGATTCGATCGATAAAGTAATCTAATGAATGTTATTCGAAGAATGTAATTTTTAGTAATGGTGTAGGTACGCAAAAATATAGTTTAGTTCAAAGTTATATAGAAGATCTTAATTTTTATTGAACTTGATAGATTAGTTTCTGAGACTTAGAATAAAATTGGACGAGTGTTTAAGTATTACTTTTTTCATCAGTCAATTGCAATTTGCTGGATGAGATTGGGTATAGGTTTAGAGGTCAGAAAGTGTTTTCAGAATCAGTTCAGACTACAAATTTTGCTAGAGGTCAGAAAGTGTTATCCAAAATTAAGTAAAAACCGTAGCTAGTAGTTTTTGTCTACGTATTAATGAATGAACTGCAGAAAGCCATCGGCTACGATTCTTACATTACGACTTAATTGCGAAAATACTACTGATCTTTGCGTCTTGTTTATGAATGGTTTCTGTTACTGTTATAACAATTAACTTTTTATTGATTTAACTTCGGTGGTAGGTTTATCATTATTCTTCATTTTTTATTTATTCAGTTCTATATATTGTTTTCGAACGTTATGTTTTTTCCTATTGAGGTACGGAACCCTAAAATGAACATGTCAATGTTCTTTTTAGGGTTCCGTACATCAAAAGGAAAAAAAGAAGATCACTTATAAGATCACTTTGTTGTCCGTCTTTCTGTTTGTCTGTCTGTCAGGACCCTTTTTATTTTATCGAATTTCAAAACTGCTTGTTGATAGTAATATAATAACTATTTAATAGGTAGGTATATGTACAGACGCCAGCACATCAAGTTACCCCAATGTGTCAAATTCAAATTCAAATAATTTTATTTGTAGAACGTAGGTTAATAAAGGTAGGTACAGATGTCATGGCAATAAAATGATCACTATGTCTTGCCGTCAACGACGCACAAATATTCAGATTATAATTTCTAAATCATTCAAAATAACAAATATATTCAAAATTAGTAAACTCAATTAAAACTATTCAATAAAAACTAAAACTCGTAATTAAAATAACAATAAATTAATCTGGCAACGAAACACTTTTAAGTCAGACCAAACAATACAATTAAATTACATACTTATATCAAAGAAATTAAAACATTTCGAAAAATAAAATAAAAAATTGAATGTCCATGTCAATATTACAATGTCAAAGTTACAATGTCAAAATTTATTTGATCGTTAGTCAACTTTATGTCAAACAGAATAAGGTACATATTCAATTGGGAAAACTTTACACATTGGGGTAACTTGACGTGCTGGCGTCTGTACATTCCTAATTTTTTTTATCATTTCTTAACCCAGGCAAATAGGGTTAATTCAAGGAATGTTGCACAATAATTTGACTATACTATATTCTTGTTACTGTAGATATGAGCAACTGAAACAATCTCAAACTGTTGTTTAATTACCCGCTACCGCTTAACAACGAAAGCCAAGCCAACGGTTTATTGAAAGTACATAGCAGCACACGCGGAGTTTCGTTACTCGTTAGTAAAACGGTTAGAACGCGCCGCCTTTTGAATACGCTTAATGTAACGCCGCGCACACACGTTGGGAGCGGTGTGTCTGCACGGTAATGTTTTTAATGGCATTCACAGTTAACTAATGTGGTTTTATTGTTCTTAATGCGTTGTTCTAGGTTTAGGTTAGGCATTACTCGGTTGAAGTTAGTAGTTTTGTTTTGTTACTGAGGTAGGTGGTTCATTTTCTAAACGTTAATGTAAGCGTATTACTTTTTGAAAACCTCACAAAATAACAGTAAAAGAGTTTAACATAACACACGCTATAATCCCCAAAGGGCTAGGCAGAGGTGTACCTGGTTGTACACCCACATTTCGCCGATTAAGTTAAAGTCTCATGTAATAAGGGGCGAGCCTATTACCATCAATCGGGCACGAATCCAGAGTCCGGGCTGCTTCAGAAAAAATCCAGATGGAGAAACTACAGCCACTAGCTACCAGTCGGTTTTCATTTAAAATGAAAGTTCGTGAACGATATGCATAGGATGTTGGCAGGTTCATCGCTGGGTTGATTGGTACTCAGAATAGTTGTTCTTTATAAACTTATTTTTATCTCAGTTCTCTTAATATGTAAGTATTTGTGTATTTATTTTGTTTCAGTTTGTATGTATCTGTGTATTTATTTTTATGTGTGACTTATTTGTCATTAATTTTTACCCTGTTGCACCTACCTTGTTCCATCTCAGCACCACCTTAAGGTAGACTGGTAGAAAATGCCTAAGGCATTAAGTCCGCCTTTGTACAGTTTTTTTTACTTGTGCATAAAGTTTTAATAAAAAAATAAATAAAAACTCCACGACACTGCCCGACCCGGAGATTGAACCCGGGACCTCAAGCTTAACAGTAGCGTTTGCGACCACTCGACCAACGACGCAGTTAAAGAGTTTTATTTGTGGTAAAGTTTTTCCTTACCCATTTACTCTTTAAAGATTAACCGCTGAGCAGATGGCAAACGTCCTGATGTAATGTTATAGTTGGTAGTTAAACAGTCGAAGTGTATTGATAGTTTTACTGTAGTTAAAAGCTACTAATGGATTACGTTGAGGAAGTTCATATACAAACCAACAAGAGAACATTACAGACTGCATGTGCGCCCGAGTAATGTTTACTACATCTTTTTACCGTGCAACTAAAATCTTAATTATTAATTGCAAGCCAAAATAAACGAGAAAGGTAGTGGTAAGTTTTTAAAAAATAGAAACAATAATACGGACCCTGTGTGTAAGCAGTAAAGACGATTACTTTGATAATATTTTTTAATGGAAAATGTTTAATTTTAGTTAAACTTTTATCACTTATTCGTTACGATTTTTTATTCATGCAATTTAAAATAACTTTGTTGGAGTCGGCTTCGCAAGCCATTGCAGTTACAGCCACCACTTGGCAACACTGGTTTAAAAAAAAAATAACGCCTGTCAAAGATCTAAAAATTACAGCCGTGAATGATAACTTAGCATGCTTTGTTTTTTGAGGTATGGTGTCGGTTTCTAATGAACGGTCACCCATCCAAAATTTTGGCAAGCGTAGCTTCACATTCGATAAATCCATGTGGCTGTGTCTACTAGTCCACAATTATTAAATGCTAGCAGACGTCCCGCGGTTTCACCCGCGAAGGTCCCATTCCCGTGGGAATACTGGGATAAAAGTACCTTATGTGTTAATTTAGGATGTCAGCTAACTCCATACAAAATTTCATTAAAATCCATGTAGTAGTTTTTACGTGAAAGAGGGCGTGTGTGTATGACAACATGCATGAATGTAAACGAAGTAAAAAAAGTATGTAAGAATCGTAGTATAAGGCGCTCTGTAGTTTCTGCCCACCCCCATGGGAAAAAGGCGTGAGTTTATGTATGTATGTATGTAGTAACAAATATCCATCCATCTATCCATACTCACCAACTTTCGCGTTTATAATATTAGTAGGATAATTTTAAGTGCTAACTTATCGATTATTGTTGATTTTACATTTATCTTAAATAAGTCCACTTACGTGTGAATAGTACCACTACCAATACTAATAATATCATTTCAAACATAAATTAAGTTATAATATTAATCTTATTTTATTTATTGTGTGTAAGTAGGTACTAGGAGCACAGAAGCATCAGGTGTGTGTCACCGCACACAATTTGTAGAAGTCGTGTCAAGCAAATGGCATACTATCGCTCGTGTGTTATTTGCACTAGGATATGATAACATGTGATCCTTCTAATATAATAAACACGAAAGTTTGTGAGTATGAATAGATGGATGGTGGATGGTGTTAGTTACTCTTTCACGTAAAAACTACTTAACGGATTTTAATAAAATTTGGAAGAAGTTAGCTGACACCCTGGATTAATACTTAGGCTACTTTTATCCCTCTATTCCCACGGGAACGAAACATACGCGGGTGAAACCGGGTTTGTCTGCAGCTACTATCATAATATTAAATTGATTAAACATTGGTTTGGATAGATGATTTTAAGGATAAACTTTAATTAATTAAATTAATTTTATTCCTCTCATACAATTAAAACATTATAAATTAACGATTCGTGTTGGCGACCTATTCAATCATATCACATTTGCAATAAGCAATTTAAGATATTGTTTTCTTACTATAAGCCCACGTTAAGCATTGTTAACTAAGCTAAATGATATGCTTGTGCCAGAAGTGGGTTCACATCAATAGTGCAAGTGGGTTGGGGATCAAACTCACGACCTCTCCAACCAAAGGCTTCGTCATTGGAACTATTGCCGCTTATATAATTTCAAAACTATTCTTGCAAATGAGTATGATGAAAATACGCTGAAAAGAGTTTTCTCGATGTAATGTATTAGTGAAGATCTTTATTAATTCATAATTAACAAAATAATCTAGGACACTAGGAGTGTTTTCTACAATTGTTTGCAAAGGAAAGGACATCAAACAAAAATAAAATAACGTTAACGTTACAATTTCTCAACAATTTCCAATACAAGAAAACGTAAACGTATTAGTCACAGGTGCTGCTATCGATCACGGCTTACTGTAGTGTAAGACGGAGCATCGCGCCAGCGACATTGCAACTAATCTAATTCTTGATACTTCTGTATGGGTTTACAAGATGTTATTACTGAAATGTTGACATAAAAATACATATTTTTTTTCTGTTTGTTACATCATTTACTCAACACACGATACAGTGTCCCTCAGAGGTAGTTCTGACAGTTTTGTATGGACAATCATGAATATTCACGGGATAGTCGTTTCGAAATTCTTATTTGCTACGAAAGCGTAGCTCGCGTAGCTTGCGGAACTCGCGTAGCGGTTGCTGCTACGGCGTAGCTCTTTATTGTAATATTGTTTGTATTACCCATGTACTGTATAATAAAATCATATTGGCATGATTATTCCGTGCAGATATGCCCGTGGTTTTCACTCTTTTATTTATGTGGTCAAAAGGTTAGACATATTTACACAATTTCATATTTTTTAACAATTTGTATATCAATCGGCAAAAAACGTAGTACACTGTCATTTTTTTATGAGCTTGTATGTAATTATTACCTGTGTTTACGAATAAATGATTCTGATAGACAATTACATATACCTACGTCAATATTATAAATAAAATTGATTCGAGCTGAGAAGAAATTAATGGTTCATTTCCAGATTTTATGCAACAAAAATGACATGTTGTTATTGCTGACAGAATATTTCTTCTTTTAATTTAAACATATTATTGTGAGGTTTTATTAAATAAAAAAATAAATATTCCACAACTTTTCACACAACGCCATTTAGTCCCAAGCTAAGCTTGAGGGCTTGTGTTATGGGTACTTCATATTTCTGAATACGTACATAATTATAGATAAATTACATCCAGACACCGAACAAATGATCGTGCTCATCACACAAACATTTGGCCTCGGGTAGGAATCGAACCCACGACCTCCAGCATAGCAGTCAGGGTAACTAACTCCTAGACCAACAGGTCAATCAACGTATTGTAACGTTTTATTATTGCTAGTACCCCTATTCTAGCATTTAGCCATATCCCGTGGCGGGGGCGACTGTTTGCACGTTTGTTATGGAAATAGGTTTTTATTTGTTTCTATGCAAAGTAACGTAAGATTTTAAAATATTCAAATGTTTTAACTTAAGTTTGTTTCGAATATTAAGGTACAATTTCTAGGTTCTAGGTACCGAAGAAACAACGTTCATATTCTAAATAGACTGAAAGAAATTATATCTGCATAGTGTACGTACAATATCCAACTTTAGTAAATTGGAAATTGTACGTACAATAACTGTTTTGTAAATTGAAAGTTTTCAGGCTCTTTCGTATATTTCTTACAAGAAAATAGGTACATTTACTATATATTTATTTTGTGTATAATGTTCGTACATGAAGCGTTGAACCCCATTTTACGCACTTTGCTCTTACGGAAGATACAGCTTAGTCAAAGTTTAAATAGAGAAATAATGCATAAACCTAAAATAATCAAATTTTGACCACTAAAAGATCATCAGGAACAGGCACAGTAGTGTCTTTATTAAATACTTTATATAATAACTTTAAGAAAAAAAATTATATAATAACTTTAAGAAAAAAAATCACCGGCGTGTGTGTATGACAACATGTATGAATGTAAACGAACCAAAAGAAGTATGTAAGAATCGTAGCATATGGCGCTCTGTAGTTTCTGCCTACCCCCATTGGAAAAAGGAGTGAGTTTATGTATGTATGTAGAAAAATCAAAAGTCCTTTATTCAAATTAAGCTGAGGATCACTTTTGAACGTCAAAAATTACATAAAACAGTCCCCCAAAACGCCGCCGGCCTGCCGCCTTTTTGTTGAGAAGAAGTGGCGGATCTAACTCCCCAGCCACATGTCTGTCTTATATCTATAGAAGAACAGTTTAAACAGCATTGGTAATTAATAATCATAATCATTTAAATTAAATAATTAGCTGCATGTTAGTTAGCACACACCGATAGACAAGCTAGTAGTAATAAGAATAGCAGGTACCGACATTGACAACTTAACTCAAGCAATAAATACATGGCTAACTGAATAAATAGAAGCCTCCAAGTCAAAAGGGCGTGTCCGCTTACATGTACATAACTGGATTACATGAATAGGTCTATGACGTTAAATAAAAAAATATAAGAGCTACCACAGGAGTTTTATGACTTTATTACCTGCGACCTTTATTTTATGGGTTCTTCAGAAAGGTCTGGTGCGTAGTACTCGCAACCGGCGTGTGTGTATGGCAACATGTATGAATGTAAACGAAGCAAAAGAAGTATGTAAGAAGCGAAGCAGCGCTCTGTACTCCTACTCCCCCATGGGAAAAAGGCATGAGTTTATGTATGTATGTATGTATCTGTGACCTATGCTTAGAGGCCAAATACTTGTAGTCTATGGAGCATTAAGAATACTCGGAATAAAACCATGCGATACTAACACATTATTTCACAATAATATGAAACTCGATATTCTCAATATTTTTGCAATAACATTATTTTGTAATATGATCGTTTAGTCCTTGAGACAAACGGAGTATTTGCTCTGAATCTTGAATTAGATTACATTTTATTTTGTAAAACATTGGAGCTGTGGCTTGTGGTTACTCTAGACTTGTACCGCAAATGGCTTTAAGGATTGTTTACAGAGCAAAATACAATTTTAACGATCAGCTTAAAGTGGCTCGTGGCTACATAAGAGCTTCGTGAATAATCAATTTGAGTGATGTGTATTTATTATTTGCACTTTGCAGATATAAATACTCAACACTAAACTTCTAACAGAGTCAATGAATGTAAACCTGAAAGCAAAGTTTCTATAAAGGGAAATGGAAGTGGAATAATTATATTTCCATTATTTAAATCACAAGCACTTACACGAAAACGCTAAGAAAGCAGCATTGAACAAAAATGAGAGGGACTTTATCTCAGGTATTTAACACAAACAAAATCAACATAATCAATAGTCATTTATTCAGCTTACTTCGCCCCACTCTTTGTCTCTTTCGCACACAATACATTCCTTTCACCTCATTTGCTTGCCTAATCGACGAGAAAGCACGATATGAGACGATTATATACCTCTATAGACATACCAGCACTCCACCACAGAGTAAAATCACCTCTTGAATGAACACTTAAAAAAATACAGAGAAGTAAAACTTTGGAAGCTTCGTTCCTGCTCTGTGGCGCAAGGTTGTCTAATTCAGTACCACGTGTAAAGATTGGGTTCATTTGGTTGCAGAATTTCGGAATTTCAACAAAATTGTGCATTCAATTTAAGTTCCATATGGCTTTAATGTTTTCATTCGTTAAAAACGTATATTTTAAAATAGCGCTTGCATTTACGGAATACTGCAAATAATGGATCGACTTTTAAACAAACTGATAATGTAAGACATCTTTTAAACTCAAATCATATGCAAAACCAACATATAGGTATTTTTATTTGGCTAGTCTATTACTTATACACCTTAGATAACCAAGACATTTGAAATTCAAAACTGATTATGCTTTTACCTTAAAAGTGTATTAAGTTCATGATAATTTGACAATGACCTTTTCAAACTATCCAGTTCCAGTATATATTATAACCAGTTCTATTCAATCAATTAGTTTTCTACTCGAAACTTTGCATAGACGGTGGTACATTCCAGGACGCGGTAAAACTTTGCCCGCGATTTATTTACTGTACATTGCGCGCTGCTCTTGGCGTGTTTACGGCGTGATTTGGCGTTCGCCCGTATAAACGTCAATGAAACCAATAAATAAATTGTATTTTATACGCGACTATACTTTTTGTGAACACTCGGCTGTGCCAAGCACTGCAGTTACATTTGGAATTGGGTCTAGTGTGTAGTGTACGGGAGAATCATAAGCGGGAGCGGGGTATTAATAATGAAATCATTAGACTACAAAACGCACTGACTCCACTGGTTAAATTTTGGTATATATAGTGAGGAGGTTATACAGTCTGAATGTATTAGGTACTTCATTTTACTACATAAAAGCCACATCTGCATGAAAGCTTCCAATGTGAAACCACTAGATTTATATTTACAGTTATTTAAACTAACTACAAATAAAATAGTAATAAAAAAATAAGGAAATCAAAATCGGATCACTCAGGGCTTCTAAATACACCTCCCCATCGCAGTTATCTGAAAACGTGCCCAGATGACTGGCAGCATTGTCACTTTGGCAAGCAATGCTAATTATTTGGCCAAAGAATAAGCCAGCCCTCTGGTCACGCGAAGTTGCGACCAGTCGGCGAGAAATCTCCTTGAATAGGCTCCGTGCACTCATACCCTATGACCCGAGCGTTTCGACTCCAAGTGGCTCAAAACTGTAATCTCCAATGAGGTTACAGTATTTGCGACGCTTGAGGGCCTCAGCAGCTGCAGCAGCAACGCCAACACAGCCGTACTTGGAATATGAGATGGCGCAAGGGTATCAAAACAGGTTGCGTCCCACACCAAAGGCCTACCCATCTTCCAAGGTAACAAAGCAGTTATTTTACAGGAAATAAGATAAATATTCTTAGTAGCGGTGTCGCTGTGTCTCATAACTTGCGCCCACAATTTCGTTTTGGTACCCGCCCCTCACCACAACACGCTCGTCTTTTTCTCGTACATTCGCTGCACTGCCAAACTCCATACAGTGTTTATACCGCCAGTTTTTGTGCCAGAATGAATGGAATATGGCCGGTCTGGTAGTCTGGCGCGCTGGCAGCTTGGCAGATTGGCAGAATGTAGGCACACCCAGGACTTCACGGGCTATTTAAAATTATTCACTATTTGTTGTATCGCATTTTTATGTGTGAATGCACTTGGGCTTATGGGAGCTTCTGAACTACTTTCAGAAAGAAAATAGCGAAGTTTCTGGAATCTAAAGCAGAACAAATGGTTTTTCTTAAAGATATGAAATATTTTTGTATCGTTGTTTCATTATGTAAATGTTATGCGTCACCATTTGGTAGGAAGAAAAACGCACTTAATTTCTTTTTAATGCAAATTACTTTTACGTTATAACACAGCTGTGTTTGTGTTCCTATGGATACAAATTCAATAGGTATACCTCTACCTAGCAACTTTCCTATAAAATGTTAAAATGTGAATAACTTTTGGAGCTTAAATTTATTTTTGGGCATCGCAACTAGTAGCTTCTACCAGTTAAGATATCAAATCGAAACACTATTGGCAGTCGTGGTAACCTCCGTTAGTTGTTTAATTATTTCCTATTTTTACGAGGACGCAAGCGGATCATATTGCGGTTCAGAAATAAATCTCTTAAATAATAATAAAAAATAAAAAAAATATGTCCGTTTTTTCTCCAAATCGTCCATTTTAGGTAATGAAAAACTTAACTAAAATAGCTTGTTTTTAGCAAGTGATCTGATACCAAAACGAACGGGATGAAAGCTATGAAAACTGTACAGACAATAAATCGTGTTTGAGCATAACATGCGAAGAGTGGAAGTTAGGTGATATCCTGTATACTTGGTGACAAATCTGTGCATCACCTCCTCTCACTCAAAAACAACAAAATTCCTAGGACTGAAATTGGCCTAACTCTTGATTCCAAAATCGAGTTTAAGACCAATTTTAGTAAAACATGTCATATTGTCAAAATACTTTTAGATATCATACTTTTAGGTCACCAAAAACTTGGAATTATATTTAATTTAAGTCTAAGATCGCCATCCGCCTTTAGCAAACGTGATGATAAACTCCTTTTGCCTCCTTGTTTAGACATTATAGTTCATACTGAATTGTAAACACACATACTTATACTTTATTTTACATATAGCATTTTAGTTAAGAAATTTTTAGCCGTTTGCTCTGAAGTGAAACAGTAAGAGGCCATCATCAGTTGCCTTGCTTTTTTCCATCTAAATAATAATAATATGTAAGGGTTGTCCACCGGGCGGACTTGTATTATGATTAGATACTTAAGTGCTGCTTTACTTGTAACCGGGTGTTCAAAAGTAAATTCGGTCTGGCCAGTCCAACATAAGGGCACACGGAAGAAAAGAATAGATTAAAGAGTCGCCGCTATCGAAATCAGTAAGGAGGACTATGCTATATTATTAAGAGACAAATTGTACCTACATATTAAGTGTATAATGCTGGTAAATTGTCGGCTATATTCCAGAGTTGGAGCACACAACACGAGTGTTCCCGAGTGTTGCGGTCGCGGCAGCTGCTTGTGTTTGGTTCTCGTTCGTGTCGCGGTACACCCAACAATTGAAACGTATAACGCGGCTGTACAGTACACTATTGGGATTATTTTGTAGAAGGTATAAGGCATGTTTGAAAAGCTTCATAAGCATATCAAACACCATCATTGTGCGTACAGCTAAAGAGTGGAATTCCCTGCTGGAGTCGGTGTTTCCTCATCGCCACAACATAGGGGTCTTTAAGTCAAGCAAGAATAGGTTGCTTCTAAGCAGTCATGCTTCATCGTCGACCACATCACCGCTTACTATCAGGTACAAAAAAATCAAAAGCTACCTAAATGTTTGATTGAACTGTGTTTTAAGTAAATAAAACATGAACTTTAAAAAAACACATTGATTTGTTCTCTTTTTTTATTGACCTCACTCCTAGCTGCTTAAAAAAAGTTCGAAATATCTGTGTGTTGCATCCATACGGGACACGGTGTTGAGTTTTTTTTCACAATAAACGCCGAACGAAAACGAATTTTTATGTCTCCGCCTGTCCTAAAAATTACAACCCTTTTCAACACACAAGAATTAAAAATACGATTCCAAATCGCACACAAAACCTTAGTCTGCGTCTTGTTTTGACGAGCTTTGCACAGACAATAGTTAACGTTTGCAATTTCATTTAGTCTAACGTTCAGTTTTTAGTCTGACAAGAGATCTCCTTTTATACAATTGGGAGCGAAACATCTCGTCATAGTGCATGACCAAATTAAATGTAAGAAGGTCCACTCGAAGAGGTTTAAGGTACATTAAAGTTTAATGCTGTACGACAGTTTGATAAGAGTACATTAACTGCGCTGTCCAAAGGTCTGTAAAGTGCTAAGGTCTATTATTTCCTCGATTTATTGCGTACCATGCAAGCCAAGTGAAAACCGTATATGAAATTTATTTTCTTACATGGATTTCACTTGATATCTTATCGTTAGACTGATACCTAACCAGTCTAACGATAAGATAAAATGTAAAGGTTTTAGTTTACACAGTTACTGTGTTGTGGAGATCACATACGGTCGTTCCATGTCAAATACTGGTACTTAGCTGTTTCCAGTCTAACTGGATGTTAGAATGAAAGCCTACACCAACAAATTTGGGAAAAGGATAGGCAAAGTTGATTCTATGATTAGATGTCCGAAACGATATATTATGAAATAGAGAGGCATTTTAAAACTCTAAACATAGATAAACATAATTTAAAAAGCGCTGAAAATTTATCAATTAAAATATCTTCTAATAATAAGTGCATATTGAGTTTTTTTTGCCTTTACATTAAAGCAGAATGGATCTTCTGTTTCCTTTATAACGTTTTGTGCATCCATGTTCTCAGTTCATTTACTTAGACGGCATCCATCTTGTCGGTCGTCTTAATTAATTGTCTAGTTCTTGGCTACCAAAGCTTAAGAAAAATGAAAGGGTTTTTTAACATCCCCTATAATGTCCGCCCCCTGCTGAATAACTAGCAATTAATTACTTTCGCAAATAAAAAGGGAATGAGGTAATTAATGGACGGGCTCACCGTTGTTTATAACAGTTCTTATTTGCATTGTAGATCGTTTTTGTTTTTTGGTAAAGTATTTTTTTCGGCGATTTTGTTTTGTTTTCTTTTTAACTTCTAAGGGATTTTCTTGCATATTTTGGTTGTGGCTTGCAAGTAAATGATTAAAGACATTTATTGTGACGGCTGATGGCTGACAGTTGACGGCTGACGGTGATGGCTTGATATGCTATAAAATATATTTACTAATAATTGTACTTGGTAAGTCTAGCCATCTGATAATTTGGGACCAAATCAAACAAGTTGCTTATATAATAATGCAAAAAGTATTGTTTTCTTTCTTTGTTTAAACTTTTTCTCACTAGTTTTAATTCATGTTACTTCATTTGTAAATATGTGAGCACAATTACCTTAAACCTATTTCAGTATAGTACTTTTATTCTAGGTGCATCGTCCTCACATATAATCTGACTTATGTAGGTATACAAAGTATTGTAAAACATATTTTAAAAGAGTACCTAAATATGAAGTACCTATACGAAACTACTTTTTGGAGGGGCAACTAGAATGATTTGTTAATTTCATTTAACTTCAATTTGACGTACAAAAGTGCCTTATAACGGCTTAATTGAAATAAATGGTGTGACTTTGACTTTGAGAAGATTTTAATATTGTCGAAGTATGTATTGTGTAAGTAGTCAATATTGAAAGCTTCCTACAAAATATCGTACCTACTTTTACATTGATTTTTAGATAAAACAAATTGATATTTATTTTTCAACAAAAAAAAAATACAATTAATTTTATTTACTTAAGTATTGTTTTTAAAAATCCACCTCTTTGCTTAAAAATAATATTCGTCACGTGGCTATCTAAGGAATACAAGTCTATAGTAAGTGTTAACACAAAGTGTTGGTGTTCGCGGCGCGCTCTGTTGATATGAGAGTCATGTGCCGTGTGAACGAACAGGCGATGCGTGTTAATGAAGTTTGTGCTACGTACAGTGCAGGAAATGTATCTTGCTGTAGCTGTACTATAATGATAATAATGTGTTAACATGAAGCCTAATTAAATTCACTGTTAATTTACTTCCATGTTAAAGAAAGACAATGCTGACTTTATCTTTTATCTTTTGAATGTTATATTTTTTTATAGAAATTGAATTAGACATTGGTGCCCTTTTGGTTTTTTTTTTTATTGTGCTAGAGTAAAAGTAATAACAATTAGTAATTATTTTTTTAAATGTTTTTATTGAATGTCATTATTGTATGTCCTACGGGCGGGACATAGCTGATCAAGATTTTCAACCACTTAAGAACTATACCTACCTATGATCCACAATAAAATATTTTGAATTTGAATTTGAAATTTGAGTTTGAATGCTGCAGAGCTTGTGGCTACATAATAGCAGCCTCACGGGTCGATTGAAAGTTAAGCTACGCTTGACGAGGTCAATCCGTGGATGGGTGACCGTTAATTATAAATCAAGATTCCTTCGTGCCTCGGAAAACACGTAAAACCGTTGGTCCCGGGTGTCGTTTGTAGATCTATGATAGTCGTTATAGACAATCAGAAGCTTGAAAATCTGACAATCAGTTAAACCAAGGTTTATTGTGTTACAAAGTAACTGGGTTGTAGAGGTCCGACAGGGGTTACTCCATCTAAAACATAGGTATTCAGCTGCATCAGGTTAAACTGGTAGCCAACCGCACCATAGCTGAGAAAGAGCTAGGCAGATGATGTTTTTGTTAAAGAAAGGCAATCAAAATAGTAGATAAGGAACTATTTTTCATCATTTCAAAACTAAATGTAGGTACAGACGCCAGCTCATCAAGTTACCCCAATGTGTCAAATTTTCCTAATTGAATATGAAACTTATTCTGTTAGGCATAAAGTTGAAAAACGATCAAAGAAATTTGACACATTGGGGTAACTTGACGTGCTGGCGTCTGTACTTTTAAAGCAGTGTATTCTATTCAGAAATATTTTGTATAGCGCTAAAGTTTTAGCTACCTGATTTTGAAAAGTTCAGATTAAAATTCCAACCCAGCAAAATAACGTCCAATATTAAGGTTTTCTAAATGCTAACTTGAACTGACGAACCGCAAAAAAATTGTTGAAGAAAAAACAATATCACGAAGTCAAACTTTAAACAAACTTCAGAAACTTTTCTACCTCTTCTGAGTTACACCGGAAATTTGAAAAAAAGTATTAATTGACGTCGGGAATAAACCAAGCGATTCACAGTGAACTTTGCATAATAGAGTTAATCTCTCGCAAAGAATAAAAATCGTTGGGAGGCAAAAACTTGAGGTTGTAGAAAGGAAGAAATCCGTCGCAAGACTTCTACGTTCCAATCTTCACTCCAGTGAAGGAAATGCGACTAAGATGCTTTGGAGCTCAGTATTTCTTATTTACTTTTCTAAATAAAGTCCCACCAGTGGCTTTGTGCAAAAGTAATTTCTTCTAAGTGGAAAAAAATGTGGACACCGCTTTCGAATTGATTAAAAGTCACAAAAATTATTTGACGATGGATTTTTCCTCTTCGCGTTAATAAAGATAAGTGGAATATTTTAGTGAGCGTTAAATTTAATTTTATCGTTCTCTGATTTTTGTATTGAATTACGAGATGATATTAATTGATTTGTTGGCGATTTTTGTATAGACAATATGTTTTTTATTTCTGTTGTCATTGTTATTAATTTCTTATGTTCCTTTAATGCGAATAATAATTGTGCCAACTGCCATTGTGCCATAATTGTATCATAATCTGTTAGAATTTAGGTGTTCACTTTTGATAGCTATAACTGAATAATGGCTATGTCTATTTCTAGACTCAAAGCTTTTAAATCTGCATAGGTATCTGCGGTTGCAGTTAACTATTGTTATATATTTTTTGTTTGATAAATCACTCATAAACATACCACATCATTAACAGTATTCTCTGAAGAAATGACTATTTACATATATATTCATTTATAGTGCGTAAGAGTTTTTGACAACACGTATTAACGTAATGACTTGTTTTAAGTTTTTAAACAAAACATTGTTACCTAAAATAAAATGACACATAATTTTATTGTGTAATCTTTCAGTCTGCTCCAACGACGTTCGATGGACGATAATGGACGGTTGGTTTACATTTGTATCACTTCCCTCCCTTCCACTTCGTGTCGCCACTTCCAATTCAATTAATTAAATGGTGGACATTATTAGACTGAGTTTATGGGGAATTCCGTTTTTATTAACAACTTTATTTGTTTGTTCATAAATTAGGGAGTTTCCTTAGAAACGTTTTAAGATGCATTCTTGTAAGATTCGCAATGTGGCGCCGAGAATAATGTTTAATAATGCTGTTTTTGTATTTTCGTTTTTAACGATTTCCGCAACATCAAGTTCACCTTATTACTACAATAATTTTTACTTGGGCATAATGAATTGCTTAAATATTGTTGTGGACAAATTTAATTGTCAAATTATAAAGTTTCAATTTTTACTAACAATGTAGGGTTTATAATAACTGAAATATAATTATTGTTATTACAAAGGTATATTAATTGAGTACATTTTTTGTAAAATAATTACGATAAAGCAATGATATAAAGGTTTATTTTTACTAATTATTATGGCACGTACGGAACCCTAAAAACAAGTAATAGGTACTATGCCATATTAAATTACCGACTTCATAGTTAATCACTTGCTAATTTTAGCACAAATATGACGTATGTACCATCATGGCCGCCATTATTACGTCATAAGTCACGCAGAGGCCATTTTAATTCGCTCATAAAGTGGGCATACATCATGGACGGTGCAGTGCGCCGCTCAAATCGAATTCTTGGCTGGCTCTGTTCAACCTAGGCAAAGATATTTCATTCAGTAAAACAACTGTAAAATGTGTGGAAGTTTTCTTTGAGCCGGACATTGCGAACAAAACAAGTGTATTGTTTTGTTATATTTATTATGGGTCAATAAACAATTACAATCACAATAATAAGCTACGTTTTCCTCCACTTTCTAGTTTTATGTACTTAATCCATGCTGTGAAACTCTCTAATTGGCTTCAGTACCTTATAAGACATTGTTATTACCATATCTTTAACGTTAAAAAAAAAGCTGTTGAGTTTCCTATCAATAAATAAATAAATAATGTACATAATTATGTACCTAGTATAAATAATATTGCAACCCGCTACATTATCCGCATGATAGCAAAATTAAGTTAAGGTTAAATAAAAAGTGCCACTAAAAAGAGTTAACTGATTAATTATTAAAACACAATACAATTAATTAATTATTTATCAACAACAAATCTTTTTAGCGTGTCGATGGAAAACATAGACATTAAATTTCTAAATTATTTAAAACTTTGTGTTTGGCCCAGAATTCATCAGCGGCAACATCATCCGCTGTCGCAGTCATTAGGCCATCACGTGTGCAGGTTGGACACGCGGCGCAAACTAAAAGGTGGGTCATGGTCTGCTTAACCCCACTTTAGGAGATTCTCTTTGCAGGGCACACTTGGGTGCGGAGTCTGATCATATAATAATGCACTATAAATAGCAATCTTGATATTTCTTCAGGTGAAATCTGACTTACTGTTTTACGCTGCACTATAACTCTAGTAAAAGCAAGGACAATTTTCTTGAATGTTTTTAATATGAGGGTGCAGTCACACACATAAATTATAGCAAAGTAACATTTTGCACTTAGCTCTGCCGAGACGCTCCGAGCCCGCCCGTGATTGGCCAGACACTTGGAATCGAATGCTGCCAAAGATCAGACAGTTTGATTGCTCTAAATGAGCACTTGGTGAATATTATTCATATTTTTGTAGGCTATTACGCTTCAGCCTTAATTTTAGTTGTTCTCGTAAAAAATACTTGGCAAGCGTTGCGGAGTAATTAAAGTGACAACAGTGAGAAAATATGAGAGAATTAAGTCTAAGGTCAGCTCTTTTGGATAGCACTGACTGTTACGAGGAAAATGCAATGCGCTTTAACATAAAACAAGGCTTACTGCTTGGAAAGATGACAAGGGTATTTAAATGAAATGCCGGAGCAAAGAATACTTAAGAATGTGGAATTATAACAAGAATAGACAGTTCTTTGAAATTGAAGAGGAAGGGACAGTGTTGTCACGTAAATATGTATTATCGTACATATGTTTGTTGACAAACCGAAAAGGGTTATTCTTATAAATAGACGAAGTTACACGAGTACGAGATTACAGGCGAAGTTAAAAACATGACGAAGGTCATGTGGTAATAATAATGTCTGCTATTCTGTCTATTAAAATACCACTACAGAGCAAGAAAGAAAACAAAATATCCCAATAATTAAAACTGTCAAGTGTATTTTGGTATTTCATCGAATGTGTTTCTCATTTTATTCAATTCATGCGGATATTACAACAGACTGTTTCCTCGTACAGAATAATTTGAAAAGAAATTAAATCGGCCCCGTTGGTATTAACGATTTTGGTAGGTATCTGTACTGTAAAGGTTTGTATTTATTAATTGAATTCAAAAATCTCGGGGTTGTACTGTCCCGGTCCTTTTTTAGGGTTATACAAATAAAGCAGGATTACTTTCCAAGGTTTTCGAGTATTTCAGTGAATGGTATTTTTTCAGTTCATTCACTTTTGACATAATTATGGGGAAGAATAAACGATGTTTTGTCAATGGGAGGAAAAAAACCCTCGGGATAAAGACGAATAAAATTTAAAATAAATATTCGGTCTCATTACTAATTGGTGGATCATGATACTAAAATGTAAAAGTTACAGTAGTTTAATTTTGATAATAGACTTTTGCTGTTTTATTCAGTACTGAGGTAGATAATGTTATGAATGAAAATATTAATAACAATTAAAATAAATTAATTCGAATGTGGAACAATAATAGCTTCATTACCCAGCTCCTGAAGCTGTCACTAAACAGCTGGGTCAAGTATCATACACAAAACCTGGTCAACTTAGACACTGCCTTGGCTTTGACTGGCCTGTTGGCCTCCGGCATAGCAGTCAGAATCACTAACTACTAGAGTAGTTAGTGACCCTGACTGCTATAATAATAATAATAATAATAATCAATTTTATTTCAGGCGACGCAGGCCTAGAAATAAATACCTTAACCTAAAATACATATAATTATACATTATTACTTAAAAACTAACACTTCACTAATACGCACTAGCGCTGCTCTGTGGAACTTGTCCGCGGAAGCGACGGAACACCACGTTCTGAGGCCAGAAGTTTTCATCCATGACGACGGGCAGATAACAATTCGGAACGCGTACCACAAACGCCTTGAAGTTGACGTTGCGGCGCGACTCCAGTAACTGCACCCTCGGCATGTATCCAATCTTCTGGCGCACATACTCCACGATGCCCTCCGCCTTAGTGGTGTAGTGTAGGCGGCTATGCCGGAGGTCGTGAGGGGAGGTCGTATGAGCACTATCGTTTGTTCTGTGTCTGGGGTCATTTATCTATAATGTGTATGTATTTAAAAAAATATAAGTATGTTTATCAGCTATTTAGTACCCATAACACAAGCTCTCAAGCTTAACTTGGGACTAAATGGCGTTGTGTGAAAAATTTGTAGAATATTTTATATTTTATTGCATGATTTGTAAGGAGTCCTTACTCTCAAATCACTAATCGCCCTAGTAAGTCATGATCTGTCTAGCCTATTAATAATAATAATCCTTCCATACCATTTTCGGCTACGGCGACCGTTTCTTCCTTACTGGCGTCTATCATGGACTCTCATGTGGCTAGCAAAACCACCTTTGTTTACAAACACTCTTGCACAGAGTGGACACATGAGAGCACCATTTACATAATTGTAATTTATTTCCGCAGGTGGTCGGGCTTTTAGTTCGTCACGCTTAGAGTCTAGTGCTTTTAGTTCGTCACGCTTAGAGTCTAGTGCTTTTAGTTCGTCACGCTTAGAGTCTAGTGCTTTTAGTTTGTCACGCTTAGAGTCTAGTGCTTTTAGTTCGTCACGCTTAGAGTCTAGAGCTTTTAGTTCGTCACGTTTAGAGTCTAGAAGATTTTCGGGGTTCTGCCTATCTGTAACGACTATCTGTAACGAGTGTCTTAGATCTACAAATGACAGCCGGGACCAAAGGCTTTTCGGGGCACAGAGGAGTCTTGAAATGTGGCGAATGGTCACCCATCCACGGATGAACATCGTCAAGCGTAGCTTCGATGGACCCGTGAAGCTGTTATTATCTAGCCACAGGCTTCCTAATGGTTAGTATTTTTTTAAATGTATTATCATTATATTATATATCTGTCGTAATGGCCCGGAGGTTAAGGCGCCTACCTCTCATGCACGAGGTTGTGGTTCAAATCCGGGCAAGTACCAATGTGACTTTTTCAATTCATACGTACTTTCTAAGTTTATCTAAGACATCATAGACATCGGTGAAGGAAAACATCGTGAGGAAACCTGGACTTATAGTTAATATAAGCTTTAAATCGCCAATCCGCCTTGAGCAAGCGTGGTGATCAATGCTCGAGCCTTCTTTGTATGAGAAGAGGCTTTTGCCCTGCCATAATACCAGCCCATTACTGTCACACTGACAGTAATGGGCTGGTATTATTATTATTATCATCTATTATCTGCGTGTATTATAAAAGATACGGAAAATTACTTTATTAAATCTTTCTTTTGAACATTTCCGGCTTTGTTTTAATTAGGTCTCCTAACGCCGCCGCGGTAACACGTCTGTCCGAATCTATGAATGGACTTTACACTGCGGGATCTGCAGTCGTTCTCAGTCTGCAGATTTTATCGCTTCATTATATATTCAGCGGTAAAATCTCCATGCTTTCAGTTTATTAATAGATTGACATAAAACTTGGTACATTATAATGATGTGGATCAGTCCATTTATAATTTGATTACCAATTGCAGTTAAGGATAGTCAAATCAAATCAAGACTCAAATATTATTTATTCAAATTAGACTGCAATGAGGGTCAGCACTTTTTGAACGTCAAAAATTACATAAAACAGTCCTCCAAAATGCCCGCCCTTCGCCACTTCCTTGTCATTTATTCTAAGTAGTGGTGAACTTAACGTATTCTTGTAGAATTTTTGTTGCTAACGTCTGTTCATCGCTCCAAGGTTAAGTTCTGCTTGTCGAGGAAGGTCCGTGGCCTATCTTTTATTTTTTTCTGCGCTCTGAAAAGCAAGATACCTACGCAGTGGGCCCCGGTGGTTGTTCTCAAATCATGGACTGGCGTCAAGTATAGATAAAAGTTCGAAAGCGCTTTACTAAAGACTACCCAGTAACAGGGTTGTGAGGATTACATAGGCGCTCTATCCAAGTAAAAAAAAAAATAATTCATGTGAATATATCCAAGTTTATACAACAGCTTATATTATACTCTGTGTTCACAAAATAAATAAATGAATGAATGAATGAATGAAAATACTAGTATAGGGTGTATCTAGTTGGGAAAATGGTGGCTTATGTAACCTGTGTAAAGTCTAAACTAGAACGTTTCTAAAATTTCAGCAACAAAATTCTGTAATTATTGAACAAACCCAAAACACAATTGATATTATAAATGCAAATCCGAGTTCCGTAACAGATTATATTGAACATGCACCCTCCCCAGCAGTGGACTTTAAAATGGCAGTATTAACTCTGGCAAATGTCGCCATCATCTCATTTCAATATTAGGATTGAATCGATTTAAATTTATGAATTGTAAACGATTTTGTGATTCGATTTCCCGGTTCGGTTAGTTTGAATTTTGTTTGCTTATAATATTGTTTTGGTGATCGGTAATATGATGACTCAATTTATTCATTGTCGGCTTTAGGATATGTTGGCTTAATTGGTTTGTCCTCAAGCGTTAAGAGCGCCATTCTGTCCTTGGCTTATCTGGTTCGTATTAATACGATTTGCTCAAACTAATTTCCTATAGTTTAGATAAGTTAACCTAGTCGTATGTTTCTCCGGTATTGTTCATTGAATTTTATCTTACTTCCTGCTAATACTATGAATGTAAAAGTTTATGAGGATGTATGAATATGTGTTGTCTTTGACACAAAAATAATTATAATAATTAATCCATACTAATTCTTTTTTTGTGAACTATAAGGTACCCGCGACTTTGTCTATGTAACTATTTTATAAATTATTATTGTTATTTTTGGGGTCAAAAAGGTCAGAAAAACCAGAAAAGGCGTAGTAATCTTAATCAGCGTGTATGTATGAACGTAAACGAAGAAAAATAAGTATATAAGAATCGTAGCAGATGGCGCTCTGTAGTTTCTGCCTACCCCCTTCCCCCATGGAAAAAGGCGTTAGCTTATGTATGTATGTTTTAAGGTCTAAAACGACACAAGACTAAAAATGTTACATTAATAAATTGTATTTAAAACAGACTAAATAAACCAAGTGGTCTCTTTAGTTCGAAAAACCCAGAATGTTTTTAATTGATTAATAACGATAAAAAAAATAAAATTTGAAACTTGACAGGTGTCAAGGGACACCCGGATGGAAGAAGTTATATAGTTAGTTTTATTATTTATTATGTACAAAAAACTTGTTAACACTCAACAAAAATAACCGTCGCGACACCACACTGTTAGATAGATAGATAGATAAGATAGATAGATAATACATTTTATTTAATACACACAAAAGACACAGACAAACACACAATACAAAATCAAAAGTGATTTAAAACAATGAACGATGAATGATGTGCACACAGTGTGCAGTGTGCGTCTCAAGGCAGCACCAAATGGGAGTCCAGCTCAGCATGTGCCAGGCTTCAATGCGAAATAGAAAGACGAAACGCTTGCTTTCTATGAGAGAGAAAGAAAGAGAGAGAGACAGACAGACAGAGAAACACGCGCACGCCGCACGGCTTACATCTATAACAAAAAGTGTCGTTACAACTTTTGGTCTTAATTTTTTCCGTCTAGCCCCCTTTCACAACGCGCGATAAGAAACTTCGTACCAATAAAAATAGAACATAGTTCATAAATTTTTGTTAATTTTAGAGACAATACTTTATCTTCCAATTGAATAAAGATAATTATTATAACATTTTATTTCCTGACTGCTACAGTAACAAATAACGTAGTGAATTGTGAAACAAATTGAAACGATACATAAATCAATCAGTGCGTTCCGGACACACACTGACTGTGTGATATCAACGTTTTTTAACGATGGCTCTATTGTAAAATAACAGAATTTTAAATTCAATTCCCTTCGGAGAATGGTATCAAGGCTTCGGTGTTTAAATGTAGTGACAGTTATTGAAATTTGCGTGAAATACTTTATTTATTGCTTGAAACGCGTATCGAGCACGTACTCGAAATTTTAAATGGTATGTATTAACTACCTGTTCAAGCGTTATTTATTTTTCATAGTACGCAGTAATCTCCTTACTTATAAACGTTGTGTACAATTTTATTAAGACAAAGTTTTAATGATGAATAAATGATTATGATTATGATTATGAATGGCAAAACATGTAGGTGTGGCGCCAATAATTTCATGATTAAATATGCATGGTTCTTACATAATCTGACAAAAATAATGCCTGGACTATAAAAGATACTATGACCTCTGAGTTGTTTTCGGTGCTCAGAGAAGTCAGATAGTAAAATACCGAAATCATCTTCTTATTAAAAAAAGACACGTAAAAGTGTTCGTATGAGCCTATTTACAGAAATAAAAATCATTTATCATTAATTATCATAACTAAATAAAAAAAAAACATAAACATAAAATGATGATTTGACTGCCTCAGTGGTTTATTTATTGTGCTGTACCGGAGGTTGTATATAAAAAGTCACACAATCTTAGAAAGTCTTTTGAGGAAATAATCACACAAATATGAGTGGATCTGTCTGGTCTGCGCACGCAATTACCAGTGAACGTGTACCTTAACTTAAAATTTAAGAATTTTAACATGTCAACATATTGTGAAACAAAATGAAATCAAAACCAAAAGCATTTATTCAAATCAGGCTAAAAATCAGTATTTTTTGAACGTCCAAAATTACATAAACAGTCCCCCAAAACGACCGCTCTTCACCCTCCCTAGTATTTTTGATGGGTAGAAGAAGTGGCGGAACATACTCCTCCCCAGCTATTACGTCTGTCTGGTATGTTAGAAAAACATCAGTTTAAACAACATTGGTAATTAATAAACATAATCATTTAAATTAATAATTTGCTGCATGTTAGCTGGCACACCAATACATGATAATAGTAATAATAATAGTATACCTAGGTACTGACGTTGACAACTACATTCAAGCAAAAAGTTACAACTAACTGAATAAATAGAAGCCTTCAAGTAAAAAGGGTGTGCCCGCTTACATTACTAATGGTTGCCACGAGGAGTAAACTGTTCCTAGTAAAACCATTTTACTAGGAAAATTACACTTGTAACCTTAAAATACTTCTGAAACATGCCAAATCTATTTGTAATCACGCCAACATATTGGAACTGAGTATCGAATTAAAGCCCACTTGAAACCATAGTGCTGTCATTGATAATTACACTGGAACAGATCCGCGCCGGCTCGATATTACGGCTAGTATCGATGTGAAAATCACGTTATGCCAGGCTCTTATTAAAGGGATGTGCTTTAACAACAGTCGTGTTAATTTTAATTTTATCATGTAATTAAACAACTTGTGAAGTGAATACCGTTTTAGTCACCTATGAGTGATTTGAGCCTTTTGAAAGTGAATTTACTATGTATACATACTGGTGGGAAACAAAAAAAAAACAGCAAAATAAAGGGATTTTATTGAACTTAGGCAATACAAAAACGAGTTTTAAATTGCGTTTTTTCTGGATACCTTATTTTACATGCAGTTGTGACCTCTGCAACTCGGCCTCTGGGTAATTGTCACAGCCTATGGGCTCTGGTAACGGGTCAGGCAAAGTGTTATTGAGAATAGAATAGAATACTCTTTATTGTACACCATAAAAAAACTTACAAATAATAACTTTAAGGGGTACATAAGGTGTTACAATGGGCGGCCTTATCGCTAAAAGCGATCTCTTACAGACAACCTTTGGATGGACTTGATGGAGGAGGAGAAAATATGAGTAGGCAGTTTGTGGTGTACTATTTACATAGATAATTAACATACAAATATAAAATAAGTAGGTAAGTAGGTCTAAATAAGAAAACAAAAAAAAAAGAAAATAAATAAATACAATACATAAATACTAATAATTTACAGAGTAACAGACTATTATGACGTGTTAGGAGAAAGGTAATAATTTTTAAGCATTCCTTTAAATGATGGTAATGTTTGAGCTTGTCTCACTGACACAGGCAAAGCATTCCATAGCCGAACAGCTTCCACTGTGAACGATTTTCCGTAGAAATTAATGGTATGCATGGGCATATACATAAAACACTATGTAATGTGGACGTTCAACAAGTACTAATTCTCAGTCTAACTTTTGATTTTGATTATGATGAAGAAACTTCTACCCGTAGTAGTGTTTTAAAAGAAAGTATTTTTTTAAGCAGTGACAGCTTCTTTTTAGTTGATAACATATTATACCATCACGCCTATGTTTATAGCCGTTAGACAGAAGTGTTAATAGGGGTCACTCAAATTTCATCGCAGTTATGTTTTATTCCATGGTAAAAGAAATACTATCCTATTGAGATCAACTGGTATATTGACTTCAGGCTGATAGCGATAAAAATCCGATCAAAAACTGTAGTGACACTTTGATTGACCTAGATATCAGAACCTCCCCTCAGCAGTATCGAAATTGTTTATTTCTTAAAAGTTTACTATCAATGTGGATTGCATATTACTAGTAGTCTTATCAACCCCTCAAACTAAACTAATGATGCTAGTATCTTGGGCTATTGGCACTTTAAAGTAATTTTCAAGTTAAGGTACTATTTATTAAACACAAATCTTCTTTGAGGCAGACATAATCAAGTACCTAATGATATTAATAATTTATTAAAACTAAACATGGTACTTATAAAAGTAAAGTGAATGTTCTTGCAACAAAGCCTTGAATTTCATAATAAGCTAAACTACTTATAGAGTATACCTACATAAAAAAAGCAATCTTTTACTACAATTAACATAAAATCCAGTCCTCTTCTCAGCGTTTCAAGTTGAAAGTACAAAAAGTCCCTTTGAAGCACCGCAGAGCAATTACTTTATTATCACATCGTCGCTTATAAAAATTTATTACATTACCATTAAAACTCTAATGGACGCGAATGAATTTTTAATTACAATAAAAATCTCAACCACGAGAAGGTAACGACCGTTATAAAAATACTCCCCTAAGTTGATTTTAATAATAACCTTAGTTAAGTAAGTTTACAGAGTTAATAACAATTTGTGCGCGAGATGAGTTCGTTTTCATTAAGTTGAGGAACTCTTAAAATCTTTAACCTGTCTCCCCTTTTAAGAGTGTAGCTACCGGTACACCAACCCCTGCCTGTAGTAGACTGCGGTGCATTTATGGTTCACTTCTCGAAGCAAGTCGAGCTGATGGTATCGTAATTTTAGTTTATGTTTTTTGTCGAGCCAGTGGAAAAGATTTCTTCAGTATTCAGTTTTTCAACTAAACGACGCTGCCTTTATCTCCTTTTTAAGGTTTCGTACCTCCAAAGGAAAAAACGGAACCCTTATAAGAATAATTTGTTGTCCGTCCGTTTGTCTGTCTATCAAGAGCAAGCCGCTTTGGTTTGGGTATCCGTAGAGGTATCAAATTGAAATTTAAACCAAGGAAGTTGTAAAAAAAGATCAAAAAACGCACTTTTCAAACCTTCAAGGGAATCAAAATTCATAGGGTACTTCCCGTTGTCCTAGAACTATAAAATTCAGCAAGTAGCATCGTTTTAAACCGCAAATACAAGAAAACATCTCAAAACTATACATTTGTTATTAAATTCACTGAGGAAAAGCTCCGAAAAAACAGCGCCATTTAATTCCTAAATCAAATGGCGAAGTCCGACTCGCACTTGGGTAGTGTTTTCTTTGTGCAACGCACTAAACGTTATACCTACAGTCAGAATAAGATTGATAAACAAATAGAATAGTTCCCAATGAACATATTTTTCAAACAACATACCTACACAACAGCGTGGATCGACAATTACCATTTGCTTTTATTATACACGGACACTGACCGCTGAAGGCTCGTTTTAAAAATTCACAATTACAAAAAAAAGGAAGCATAATATATACATGAAAATGTTAACATTTCCAACAGTTTCAATGCATGTGATTGTAAATTGGAGTTAAAGCGATAATAACACGGGCGTCCGGTTAACAATTATCCGGCGTGCGCGTGCCTAACTATTGCACTAAGGGTTGCCTGTTTGGTAAACCCCTTGAATTTTAGTTTAGCCTGTACGTGGCGCAGAAGATCATGCACATGCCTACAGACCTCTACAGACTAGATATTGGTAAGGTTTTGGTTTAATACTGAACAACAGAAACACGTAGCAAATGCAATTTTGAGCAGGCACCTCTATAGTCTGGTGTAGCAATTCTTGTAGCCTTATTTTTATCTAAGTTTGTTTTTTGTCTAAGTCTATGGTGAGAAGCTTTTTTATCTTCATTTATACAAGTCTGTCTAATTTGAGGAACAATTCCGATGTTCTAATATCTATCATAAAAGTTTGTGTGTGACTTAGTGTTACAAGTTCAAAGTCACTTATATACGCTACTGTTGAACTTAAGGTACCTACTGAGTTCATTCCCCCGTTCGTTGGGCAAAAAGTTATTACATCGATTATTTCTCTATTTTTCCCTGGAGTATAGATTTGTAACTAACTGATTAATTTCAAAAGGTACATGAGACTTGCGAATTACTGGCAAAGAGACCATACACCCGCAGGTATTCAAAACACCGTAACGGTGTTTTGTACCCCTCTTACCCCTCTTTTACCTCTCTGCGTTACGCCTCTGGGACTATTATATAGGTGTGCTCTTATGCCTTTAAACTGCGTATCTGTAGTAAAATTGAGTTAATAACTCTACATCTGAAACCTCTAAAATATTGCTAACGGTAATTTATGTCTTTAGTGACGATTGAACTACTAAAACTCAGGTTTTATTAATGTGACTTAAAAAAATAACTGCGTATAGGTATTTATCAAACAGTAAACCCAGATAAACAACATTTTTGCCAACCCTGTTCCGATCGGACCATTTATCAATATTTAGTTTCCAACCGGTGTAAAAATGATATTGAATTGCAGTTTAGTCTCGAATATCTACGAATTCATTCCTGTTTTGTTTATTTTGAAAATATACGCTGTTGTTGGATGAAAGTTATTAGTAATAACGAGTAGATATTATTTAAGTGATACATACAGTAAAACATATACTCACGCCTTGAACCCTAGATAGTAGGCAAAAATTACCACCCGCTAGGATGCTAACAACCTTTGGCTTCATTTACGTTCATGCATAGAGTTAGACTCATAAACTGGTTACGGGTACTACGAACCTCATTTTTCTGAAACCTCATTTCTTTTCTTTGTGCAGGGTTTCATGTCATTCCTGTGAAGATCATACAGAAAAAAAATAAAAAAATCCAGTCTGTTACTGTCCTACTGTAGTTATTCCTATTATTTAGCCTCAAAGTGAATTTTAATTTTTAACTAAAGCAGTAAATGTAGATGTGCAGATAAACATTTTATTTTATTACTGCTAAACCAATACATTAAAGCGGCAATAGCCCAATGGCTAAGGCGTTGGACTGGCGATGCAGAGGTCGTGAGTTCGGTCCCCAAACATTGCACTATTTACTTGAACCCACTCCAGACACAAGCATATTTTAGCTTAGTTGGGGTAGTTAACATTAAGACTACTAGTCATGTGTAACCCACATTACATACTTGGAGTACTCGCAATTTTTGCCTCCTAGTGTCAAATTATGTCTTAGAAACTTAAAATGTAAAAGTAGTAGTATAAATCATGAATAGGGAATATGCATGTAATTTAAATATGGTTCGAATATTTTTTTTTCCGAATCTTTAATGGCAGAAAATATGAACTAAATCATTATTTTACTTGTTATTAGCATCATTATTATTTAAAATTAATAATTAAAGTGCGAATTGAGCGCGGGAAATTAAAATTTGTGAAACGCATCACCATTGGTTATAACGAAAACTGACGTCAAATACTACGACAACAACTCAACGGATACAAAACATACAATGTGTAAGTATGACATTAGGTATTGGAAAGTACTTTTTATTGGAAAACATAATTATTGCCGTGTGTGTTGTGAACTAATTTAATGTTCAAGTGTAATTTTAGCTTTATAGTGAGGTTATTTAACATTTAAGAAAAATGACTGAAAGTGGTTTTGTAAAAGCACAATCTGATAATGTTTATTGCATTCGGGTACAAGCAATACCGGTAAACTGGTTTTTGAGCTTTTTTCATTGTGGTTGTGTAATGGTTCGAAGAACGAAAACACCATAAGTAATAGTAATAGGATCATAGTAAATGACGTAATCGAAATGGCGCGCGAAAATGGCAGCGTTTAAACAGCTCATAATTTTATTCTGTATTTTAAATATTTTTTTAAGCTTCATTACTGCATTTTTAAATATGTTGTTAGTTTTTTACTATGTTAAAACGTTGTAAACATTGAATTAAAAATATTAAAAAAATACATGCATATACATTGCCCGGGTTTTATTCCCAGCCTCACGCGTGATAGCGAGGCCTGAACATAAGAAATTATAATACATAAAAAATAAGTATATATTATATGTTAAATCTAAAATATTGGACGGTAAATTGTTTAACACTAATAATGGTTTTGACATCAAAACCGGGCGTGAGAGCTTAAATAAGGAAGTAAACTGGAACTGTGAAATATTTCACAAAAAGAAATCCTTAATAAAGTCAAATTTTCGTGCCAAAAGCAATTTGCATAACCCTTCGGGAACTGAGGCGTGAAATTATGTATTACAAGTATTTATTACTCATCCTTGGCAGCAAGTAATATGCACCGAAATTTATTTATTTGCATTTACGTTGATATACATTTTAGGAAGGTTAAGAGGAAAGTAGGGGAGTCTTACCCCATTGTTGTAAATTATTAAGGGCGTATATTTAAAGAGCAATTTTCCTCAAAATATCAAACAGCAATTTAGGAGTAAACAAGCCTCATATTTTGACTGAAGAGATTGTATTTTAATTATGATTTGTGATATACTAATTATATTAATAACCGTAACGTAAGACGAAACATTCTAAGAGTGATAGTGAGTCATATCAGTTTTCGGAAACTCGTGGCTTAGTACCTACTTACAGCGTGGGTCGACCTTGAGTTAAGCTACTCTTGCTGAGGTCAACTTGTAGATGAGTGACTACAGACTACCATAATGAGAGATCTACGTCTCTCGGAGAGCACGTTAAAAAGTTGGTTCCAGAAGTAATTTTTAGAGTTACTAGAGGGTAGTTTTGTTATTCGACTGTGTATGAACAATGAAGGTTTTCCTTCATCGTGAAGAAACTGGCATGTCTGAGAGATATTTATTGACGGCATGTAAAGCTAAATCAGAGACCCAAATCAGAGGCTTAAAAACCTCTGACAGAAGGTTAGTCAAAGACCATACAAAAATCGAAGATAACCTAACTACCTTACTAAAATGCATTGATTTAAAAAATACTAAATTCATCATTTTAATCTGAACTGTTGCCTCTATGTTATATACAATTTATGACTATAGTTTTCCCGGTCTACTTTAATTAAAGTCCTAACAGTAAAATAAGTTCTATTTGCAAAGAATTATTAAAGTTCGTCTCTGTCATCATTGCTAATTACGTAAATTGATTTCTGAAATATAAGACTTTTTTATGCTACATAAAACCTCTAAGTTTAGTAACAAAATAGATTTCAGAACGTAGGTGCGTATTAGAAATTGACAACCTTACCTTCTTGGGTTTAGCTTAAGACTTGTCAATTTCAAATTGTCACCTGATAATGAACTGGGAAGTTTGACTCCTGTCATGTCATCCAAGATGGCGCTGCGTTTGAAAAATGTTTGAGACAACTGATATTCTTGATATTTATTTTTTCTTATTATGCTTTGTGCTATTCCGGACAAAGACAAATCCAAAAAGACCAAAATCATTCACATTGATCCAGCCGTTCTTGAGTTATAAATGGTGTAACTAACACGACTTTCTTTTATATATATAGATATATCACTTGGACGCTAAACGAGGCCACGTTTAGCGTACTCTTAAATCCCTTAGGATGCAACAGCTAATTATAATTTATGGTTAATTAAACTTAGCCGAAGAGAACTTCTACCGATAATATACAAATTGCTGCATCCATAGAGATTTAAAAACTCGATTTTGCCTTAATCAATATCTCCAAGTAATTACTGCAATATGACAAATCTGATCTAATTCTTACTCTAAGACGAATTATTGTAGCAACATCGGCTAGCATAACGTAGTCAACTACCGTTTCTTATTATTTTTGTCTCTATAATGCTTTAATTCTTAAAATGATGCAGTACAACAGAAAACAGATTTCACGGTCTATCAAATATATTTTACGAACCACAAAGTATGATAGGTAATAATATTGTCAAATTACCTACAACCTATTTGAACTATGGGGTTAAGCCGCTAAATCTAATCTAAATTCACTACAAAGATTATAAAACAAACTTAACAAACTACTATTTCATTATAACTATCTATACCCAACAAAAAAACTATACCAAAAAACAAAGTTACTAAATCTCAAACAACTTTACACATACTACACCTGCATTCTCATTAAAAAAATCACCACGAATTCTGTACAATCAGACATTCAATTACGTAAAAAGACAACAACATATAATACTAGAAGTAAAAACAGGTTTCAACTAATGACCGCACGCACATGAACTAATTACGGCAAAAAAACTATACTGTTTGAAGGAGCACGGCTGTTTAACGATTTACCCGAAGAAATAAAGAAATGTGAAAATATTAATACGTTTAAATCTAAATTAAAAAAACATGTTTATAACCTATAACGTCACCAACACACCAGATGTGAACAATGTAATACTAATAAGAAATTAATGTGTATCTCATTTTAAGTGAACTGTAATAATTGTTCTTATGAGAATAAAAATTATTTAAACCTAACCTTTATTGTCAAATTCGTTATAATAAATAAAACAGTCGAACCCTTTGGCGTAGCTGCAAGCCACATATAATTTATGCACTGACCACTGGAAGCTTGGACCTTAATTCAACTCTATTTTTGTCAATTTTTATACTTCAATGTTGATGTGTTTTGTTCTTCAAATATGACGGGGAAGGCTACGGTTGGGGTTGAATCATCGTCGTCGAACATGATTATCAGGGCGTTATGGGTTACAAGCAGAACCGTTTCTTCATGATGACTTTAACGTTAAATTTTTACACTTTCAAATAATAAAATACAACGAAACGAATGACAGTTCCTATAGTGGAGGTAATTTAGTCTCCACGATGGTAAGATGGTAAGGGGCTGTCGTCGTAGCGTTCCTTCGTTTTATAGACTCCGTTACGACGAATGAAAAAAACTTAGCCGTCAACAAGAAGTTAGCCGTCAACAAGAAGTTAGCCGTCATAGTGTCTGCGCAGTGTTGTCATCTCTCGAAACTCGTGCTGAGTTTAGTTTTTTGCCTCATGCTTACTATCATATTGACCATCTCCGACAAATATTATATATTTTTGAAATAATATAGAAAAGTAGGTAAATAACTGTAATTTGCTTACTATAAGTACAATAGAAATAAACCTGAATAGTATTTTACTAGTAATAACAAACGTCCGTAACCCGGATTACCCGTTAGCCCGTTCATCGAACCCTACCCAGAGGTTAGAAAGGTCAAATCATTCGTACTCAGCTGAAATAAGAACCCCTGTCATTTTTATGATATAGCTGTCACGTACAGCTCAACAGAAACATAGTCCGTATGTCAGTCAAAGTCAAGTTATTTATTGATGCGATTTTTGGTAATAAAATTATTATAATATTATATGTATATCTTCTGGGCACGTTTCCAGATGACGGGGAGAGAGTGTTTCGATTTTGTTTTCTTTTGGGTTTATTTTAATTAGTTTTATAGTATTGTCATATTATTAATTGATAACAAATAAAAACCATCATAATATTAGTTGTACATTGTATGAGTAATAATTTCAAAAACAAAAATGTTTATTTGTTAAGCTCAAATCAAATCAACCAATTACACACTAAGCTTTTAAGCTTAGTGTGTAATTGGTTGATTTGATTTGAGCCTTACTACTTGAATTACCTCTATCAAGCAGCCGTATAATATACATTCTGAAAACCAGTAGTCAAAAGACAATTAGTAATAAATTACAATATTTAATCAGTAACAGCGATCGACTTCGTAACTGAAGTGAAATAGAAAAGTCGACAGACCAAGAAATAAAAAAATACTCCCAATATTCAATTGCACAAGTAAAGGTTATACAAAGAATGCTAGAACGTATTAAATACATCAAAATCAATCTAATAAATCATCTTTTTCACAGCTACAACAACTTAACAAAATTCAAAACAAAATGAAACGTAACAATTGAAGTAGATTCATCTCAGCAGTTCAAGGAATTAATTTACAAGTTGTAAAGTGATTGCAATCAAAAGCGTTTGCGAGCGATTCATCAAAAAGATATCATCGTGTTTTGAATGTAAGTAAACCCAGCGATATTATACAAATTAGGACATCTTTTACCAAAGTCTTTGGATCCATTGACTTTTAATTAGTTGTTTATCACTTTGGAGGATCTTAATTTTGCTTTGTTTGTAATACAGATGAGTTTCAATGTTTGTGAGAGTTGCGTTTCAGCGTGCTTTGCTTTGTTCATTCATTAATTTTCATTCGTTCATAGCATTACTTCGTGTTTCGTCCATTTGTCTGTCTGGCTGTATATTGGCCTCTTTTCTCAGAAACGTGGAGGTACCAAAGTTTTGAAGTTAACCATCAAATTCAACACAATAAAAAAAACGTATCATATTTGGCATGAACAAGTAAAAGTCCTAAAACTGATATATTTTTTTTTAAGATTACTTCCTTACATTTACTGACTGCATCATAATTATTTTATTAGTATCGATGTATAGTAGCACATTTTTCAAAGACGTTTTTCAAACATATGTTAAGGTATATGTATTATTCGGTCGATGATATCTTAATGACAAATTTTAAATTATAATTCAGAATTGTTATTGTTGTGTATTATAATAATATATTCTGACATTATTATTCCTAATTGACACTTGTACATTAATTTTAATTTAGCTGACATTGTATTATCCTAGCAACATTATGACAACTTGTTCTAATTTAAGTAATTTAATGTTGGTATGATTAATAATAACACTTACTTAATAATAACATTAGATGCACGACACTATTTTGTAGAACATTGTATGGACCAACATTTTTTTTATACAACATCATACCTAATATTATACTCTGTGTTCACAAAATGAATAAATGAATTTGAATTTTGAATTTGAATTAAAGTTGTCTCTACTCTGTTTGCCAGAGTAATTAGTTGTTAGTTCGGCTATTTTTTAGTTTATGAACTTAAGTATATAGGGTAATGTTATTTATATGGAGATAAATTTAGGGGATATAAAGCCAGGAGAAGAATATTGATGTGTTATTGCGAATGCGAAATATACTATAGTTTAAACAGAAGCGTGTGGCTAAATAATTACCGCCCCCAACATAATTGGGAAAAGGCTAAGCAGATGATGATGACTATGGTTTTCATAAGACTAGTTGAAAGGCCACGTCCATTTCATGTCTATTTCCACCGGCTGACTCGGTTATCCGTTAGCCAGTGTTTAATATTTAGTATGAAAACATTCGGGAGCCGGCGGGAGATGAGGTGGCTCAATTCATCCGATACGCAGTTACTAGCAAATTGTATTTGCGAGTTTGTGCACCCATTTCACGGTACTGTCTGGTAACTGGTGGGTTCGATGTACGGTGTAATGTATTGGATACTGTGCTTGAATAAAATAAAAACGTTGATTCATCGCTGAATATTTTTTTACATTGTGCTTTACACATGAACATAGTGTTTTTTTATAAATTATATATCAGATTTAAGTAGCAGTGCAAATAAATGGACCATGTTCTCAGTTTTACAAAAGTAATCTATCGCGTAAGTAACATAGTAAGAAAAAATTTAATTGCTTATTTAGATAATAGATCGTAATTAATTATTAAGAATGTTGATCAAACTAATATTGTATAAAAAACACATTGGCAACAGATTTCAACTAATTTGAAATATAGGTCTTCTGGATATCGTTGTGGGTTGTAGCTAATATTCTCCATGAAATGTTTTATGGTACTTTCAGAAGTGGCATTTAGTAAATAAACCAAAATTATAATTAAAGATTAAGAACGTTATGTTTTCACTGAATTTATATAATCAAAATAATCAGTCTGTTAATTAAAAAGTCAGCTAAAAATTTTACTTAAAATAATAAAATAAGAGGGTAAAGAAAAGTTAATTTCGTAGAAAAGAATCCATTCAAGAATAATAATTTTGACTGCTTCTTTTCTGATCAATGGATATCTTGGAGCTGGTAGCAGCGCGTAGCTAAGTTCTGAGCCGATTTAATACAAATTTCCATCGACGCGCTAAGAATAAGTTCTTTTAAAATTAACGCTGAAATTAAATTTGGCCCACAAAAAGCGGACTGCGTTAAATAATCTTTAGATAAAAAGGGATCTTGGAAGCAATAATTCAGGTATAAAAATACCGAGGCAATCTTTTATCAGATTAAAAGAATTTCATAAATCAGTTCTCATCCAAAATAAAAGAGAATTTATGATCATATTCTTTGTACTAAATTGTTTTCTGGTAACATCATAGTCCCAGTTATTGGTTTTTAAGATAAACTTAGGCGTTTAATCGCGCTTTTGTACATTGTAATACATTTTTGATCGGTCTTTAGGAAAAGCGTATAAATTATAAACAACCATTTCATTCTAAAGTAGCTCTGGAATAACTATAAAAGACTGTTTCGTTGGTCTAGTGGTCGTAAGTACTACCGTTGTACATGAGGTCATCGGTTCAATTACCGGCAAAGTGTTATTGGGTTTTTTTATTTGGAATTTCTCGCTAGCAGCATAGAGAGTCTTGATTTGTGTCCTTTGGTCGCCACCTATTAAAATGAAATAAAAAAATAACTGGCGAAATGAGGGTGTACTTTAGGTAAACCTCTGTCTTAGACTAGGTATATTATTAGGACTATCATTAAAAAAAACTCCTCGAAACTATTAAGCATTATTTTGTTTCTTTCTATCGCTCTCCATTTCATCTACCTACATATTTATGTGTGTGTATACTAGGTAAAGAACCATTTTTGATAGCGAACCAAAATTCGGGTACGAATGCTGTCACATTGACGCGAAGTTAGGCGTCAGACTTATTAGAGTGTCAGGTCACGTGTGTTGTGTCGCGTCGCAACTATCTGCCGCTCAACTATCGCGCTCAACTTTGTCTAGCGACACACCTATGCGTGCCAGTTAGTTTTACACCAACTTATTTATATAGTATTATATAGTACGTGACTTTGATATAACTTTTTTGTCGATTCAAGTTGACCGATATTATAAGTATGATAAATAATATCGAGAACATCGTCCAAGCCGACAAGATATAACATGTTGCTTTCCAGTAAAGCTTGGTCTTGGTAGTTTCTTTTCAGAATGTTACTGTTTTTATTTTTGTATTTTACAATATTTCTACACAATATAGGTAGATATTGTTTCGAAAAAAAAAAACTAATGACTTGAAAAAATAATTCCTGTAAATTACAATTAGGTACTTCTGAAAACAACAAGACACCAGATGTTTAACATAATTACCTATTTTGTTGATTTTTATACTTTTTTTATTTGTATAACGACTGGCCTGTTGGTCTAGTAGTTAGTGACCCTGACTGCTGTGCCGGAGGTCGTGGGTTCGATTCCCACCCAGGACAAATGTTTGTGTGAAGAGCACGATCATTTGTTCTGTGTCTGGGTGTAATTTATCTATAATATGTATGTATTTCGAAATATACAGATAAGTATGTTTATCAGCTGTTTAGTACCCATAACACAAGCTCTTAGCTTAGCTTGGGACTAGATGACGTTGTGTGAAAAAGTTATGAAAATATTTATTTATATTTATTTATTTATTTATATACAAATTTAATTTTATTACCGCGATATAATTTCCCTCATAGCATACGTGCAAACAATAAAAAATATTAATTGTTATAAAAATCAGTCCATTTCCTTGGAAGCTACGACGCTACGGACACACAGGCACACACATGATTAAACTAATAGCACCTCGCTTTTTACGAGAGTAGTATAAATACACAAGCCACCGGTACATGGTGGACTATCCACCCATACGTACTAAACGTTTTGGGAACACATTTATTGCGCGTACACTAAGGAGTGATATTCCCTGCCAGAGTCGGTGTTTCCTGATAGCTACAACTTTAAGTCAGAAGCGAATCGTCGACCATATCATATCTTACCATCAGATGAGAAAGTGATCTAACGCAAGCCTGTCAATAATATAAAAAGGTACAAATAATAATTTAAGTACTATTTTTAACCGACTTCAAAAAAAATTAAGGAGGTTCTCAATTCGACGGTATGCTTTTTTTTTTTTTTTTGTGTGTTTGTTACGCGATTACTCCGCCGTTTATGGACCGATTTTCAACATTCTTTTTTTATATGATAGGGTATACTAACAGATTGGTCCCATTTGTATCAAAACTCATATCTGATCAGGGATCTTCGAGGAATTGAGGGAACTCCTCAAAAAATATAGGCACACACGCACCGATTTCAACATTTTTAGTAACAAATCAAGCATTTTCATTTAGAAAGTATCATTTGGTGAAGAAAAACTGATGAAAAAGACAGGCAACGGAACTCTTCAACGCATAACAGCAAATTATTCGCAATTGCTATAGTCAGATGTCTATGCTGAGCTTTTGTTATACCACAACATAACATTACGCCATTCTATTTTAAAAGGGGCCGGCAGAGATTAATGTTTAGATAGAAGTTCATTAGCAATTGTTATCCAATTTCAATGATTATTTCAAGTTTTGAAAGACTTTCTTTACATACAAAGAAACTAAAAATTACAAAATAAAAACTTTTTTACAAAAAAAACAACCGACTTCTTAAAAAAAACTAACAAGTGAAAAATAACTCCAGTTTCGGAAGTCGGTGGCCAATAATGAACAAAGCAAAACCACCAAAGCCACAGACTTCCGAAACTGGAGTTATTTTTCACCTGTTAGTTTTTTTTTTACACTCCATAAGGACGAAACTCAAGCGAAAACTAAAAGTACCTATAGATAATTTAAATCAATTATCGATGTTAGGCCAAGTTTCGGCACTAGTACGAGTAGTGAGCACAGGGTACGAGGCACACTTCCTGTCTGCCAGAGATATGTACAGTTTAACCCCAGTTATCGCGCCTCAGATCCTAATGAACGTTATACACGGAATATAGCGGTGGGACTTGCGTGCGGAGCCGTGCAGTTTGCGATCTCAAAAAGCCTCGTTTGAAATTATTAAATGGTAAAATTATAAAGAAAAAAAAAAATGTAACTTTATTTATTATTATTATTATAATAATTTCAAACGATCATTTTAAGTTTTAAAAGCGCTAGTTAATACCTCATTAAGTTTAACAGATATGTTACGTGAGATAGTTGAAAATACAGAGATTTAGGATACTATCGAGGGCACATGCGAAGAAGTGTTACAGAAATCTGTGATCCCATGTTACAGTAACGCCATCTTAGAATACATACATACATACATACATAAACTCACGCCTTTTTCCCATAGGGTAAACAGAAACTACAGAGCGCCATATGCTACGATTCTTACCTACTTCTTTTGCTTCGTTTACATTCATACATGTTGTCATACACACACGCCGGTTGCGATCACTACGCACCTGACCTTTCAGAAGAACGTCACCAATAAAGTCTATGTATGTCCTTCTAGGGCGTCCCCTCCCGGCGTTTCAACTAACACCTTGTAAATACCTTTCGTTAGTCCTTTCATCCATCCTTTCAACGTGACCAAACCATCTAAGCATACTCTTTTAAATTTTTGTTACTACATCTTCTTTAAAACCACAACGTTGCTTTTTCATATCATTCCTCAATCTGTCATTCATTGTTACACCACACATACTTTGCAAGGAACGCATTTCTAGAATAATATAGCAATATTGGAGCGGCAGCGCAGCGTACCTCATTGCCTTGTGTCCACTAAGACATAAGTTTAGATGTCTTTGGTCGGAAAATGTCACTGTTCGAAACAGAATTTATTGAAATTCAGGGAAATTTCTTCTGGCTAGTGGAGTAACGATAGCCTAGACGAGGGGTTTTATAAAGAACTACCACTTCCAAGCTACTTTATGCTGAATCAACATCAACATCACATTTTTGTCCTACCATCTTATTATAAGTAACAAGACGTATGGAAAATATTAATAGAAAAAACATTTTCAATCTTCTTCAAAAAAAATATAAGTAGTGACCTTTTTGTCACTCAATTCTGGGACCCTTTTATACCATGGAAAAGCATTTTCCAGAGGCTTATAGTTCCCGTAGGTCACAAAGGTCGTAAAATTGCTTTATAAACAAAAAAGTGTGTTGTGAACAGCGAACACTAAAACGCAAATGACGTTAAAACTAGAGTACGGTCCGATGTCCTCACATCCACTCCGTATCATCGACTATGTGGCCTTCCAGGAATAAGGAGTTTTATAGCTTCCGGGAACAATGATTAGGGTAAACAAACTTTGAGTAATGGTGGACCATGTACAGACTGAATGAATAAAAGGGACTTTAATTACCAACATGAAAATCGCATAGAAGAACCCTGTTTATATAATGATTTCAACATATATCACTTATAACAAAACTTATGGCATAGTATATGAATCATTAAGATACGAGGGCAAATTTTTTTCTACTTACTTTATACTTATCATTATATTTTATCCAATACATTCAATGTATTTGACTTTGTGTTATCATCTATAATACTAATATAATATTATAAAGCAGAAGAGCTTGTTGGTTTGGTTGAACGCGCTAATCTCAGGAACTACCAGCTCGAATTGAAAAAAAATCTTTGCGTTCGATAGTCCATTTATCGAGGAAGGCTATACGCTGTATAACATCACGCTATGACTAATAGGAACGGAGCAGCAACAAGAAATGTTGCAAACGGGAAAAAAAGCTTCCGTTTTTCATGCGGACGAAGTCGCGGGCAGAAGCTAGTGGTGTATAAAGTATAAGTATATCATTGTAAAGTTTCATTAAAATCCATACAGTAGTTTTTCGTGAATGAGTAACAAACATACATGCAAACTTTCCCATTTATAATATTTGTAGGACTATCTCAGCCACATTAAAATTAGGTAGGTATATTATTCTATTTATTACTAGCTGCCCAGCCAACTTCATTTCGCCTTAGAATCAATTTGTAAGCATATTTAGTTTATATTCTCCCACCTAACATAAGAATCGGTCAAGGCGTTTCGGAGGAGTTTTGTTACAAACACTGTGACAAGTGATGTTTTCATATTAGATAAACATACTTTTGATAAGATGACAACAAATAGATCCAAAACAGTAATAACTTCTAGCTTACTTCTTATTTAGCGAGTCACTAATGTGTGCTTATTTAAACATTTTGTGTAAGAAATAATTAGAATTACATCACAAATATATAACCTAACCTAACTTACCATACCTATCCTATAGCTAACCTAACTACCTAACCTAACTACATTACCGAATTGCATTGATTTAAAAAAAATATAAAATTTTAAATTTGAAGTACTACGTTGCGTGTCTCTGTGTTACATTACATCCTATTTACTCATTTATGTTGTATAATCTCTTGTGCGTTTATGAATATATAAACTCTAATACACAAACAGCTACATGTAGGCCAGATCTAATAATATTTGTTCCGTGCGAGAATCGAACCCGCAGCACGTACCACATAAGCCTTTCGCTGAGCTACTGCACCACTGAGCCGAAATCAATACAATCGTAAAGTAAAATCATTTCCATAGTAACCATGTAAGTGGTGATCATCTAACGTTATTAGACTTCAATGCTCACTGAGAGGTTCAATTGAAATTGGTATATTGAGTTTGAAAAAAATTGGGTCAAGAGCACGACCCCATCTCGAATAAATAAGCAATCCATACAAAATCAGAATCAGAACTATATTGGCTACGTCACGTGGTTTCACCTGCGTAGTTCCCGTTCCCGTGGGAATACAGGGATCAAAAGTAACTTATGTTAAAGGTGAAAGATTTTTTTCGAATCGGTCAAGTAGTGTCCAGTAGTCCTATTCAATACAAACAAACAATCAAATTTTTTGTCTTAATGATATTATATAGTATAGAGATACATTTTGTTCATGAACTAATGAGTCTACATCGTTCACATTTTCATGGCACGGCTGGCAAAGGGGCTGATCGATTAGCTGCTACGCTGCAAGTCGCGCGTTCGATTTCCGCACGCAACAAATATTTGAATACAGGTAAGTAATTGTTTTAAGTTGATAGGTAGATTGTTTGATTTCGTGTCGACTGGCCTGTTGGTCTAGTAGTTAGTGACCCTGACTGCTAAGCCGGAGGTCGTGGGTTCGATTCCCACCCAGGACAAATGTTAGTGTGATGAGCACGATCATTTGTTCTGTGTCTGGGTGTCATTTATCTATTATATGTATGTATTTAGAAATATATAAGTATGTTTATCAGCTGTTTAGTACCCATAACACAAGCTCTCAAGCTTAACTTGGGACTAAATGGTGTTGTGTGAAAAGTTGTGGAATATTTATTTATTTATTATTTAAAAAAAAATGTGTGTGCGAGTTAAAATTTTAGTTGACGCATCCACGATCGGAGAGAAATATGAGTGCTGCGAAAGCCTTTTTTTTAAAAAAAGAATGAATATTTTAACCTCTATTAATTAATGATTCTATTTACTTGTAGTCTAAAATCCTTTCAATCAATTCTCATTAATACGTGACCTTTACTGAAGTTGGACTGTTAGTATTACGGAGTTGGTTCTGAGTTTCGTTTCGGTTCGGTAAATGCCTAAACAGCAATATTGCTCGGCACGTGAGTCGAATTGCTCTCCGTTGCTTGAATACCTGTCACTTGCGCTGATTGGGGCCGGCTCATTAAGGTCTGATGAGGGATGGCGCAAAAATGTAATAACATTCTTATTTATAATACGTCCCAAACGTATTACTTTGTACTGTATTATAAGTTAAAGACGTATGTGTGATGTGATTTGAGTAAATATAGCAGTTTGATTCCTTATTTTCATACGTCAGTACCCGGTTTTTTATTTATGGTCCTATTTAGCCCGTAAATTGCCTTATTGATGTGCTGGATTAAAGATAAATAATTCTAGATGTTTAGACGTGTTGAACCTGAGTAGGTCGTACACATCAAGATGGTGAGATGAGTGTTATGATCCCTTGAGAGGTTTTTAGTTGTTCAAATTCCACTTAATCTTAATTTTTGATCCGCAAACACTACACGAGTGCTTTCAAAGTCAAAGTCAAAGTCAAAGTCAAATCGTTTATTTCAATTAGACCCATAACAGGCACTTTTGAACGTTAACTTACAAAATAAAATGAATTAGGGGACGATGGGGGAATTACGGACGCGGGGTAAATTCGGACAAGCATATATCTTCACAATCCCTGCCCCCCGGGCCCGGCCGTCATAATCACGCGTTAGCTTCAATCATCTTTGGCGTTCACCAAAAAATCCGCCGGTCAAGTGCGTACACGTTTTAAGGTAAGTAAAATTTTATAAATTGGGCAATTTTTATCTAATTTTGCTGTTTACTATTTTGAGTGTTATGTATACAAGGTAAGTGTCAGTAAAAGGAAATATTTTCATTCGATTGCGTTGCTAACGACGAGTAAATAGCACTATTGTTTGCCTCAAATTTTTTTCTTAGCCCAAAAAAAAAATGTCGTTGCATTTCTTTAAACTCATTTGGGTTAATTGCGGACAGAGTACCTGGGGTAAATTCGGACGCCCGTAATTACACCGGCTGAACTTTTTTATCGTAATCAGCAATGTTTTACTATTTCAGACGCCTCGAAAATATACTAGCAAAAAAGAACAGGCTTACTCCATTAAATCTTTACAAAGAGCAGATCTGTTCAAGCAATCAAAAAGAAAAGATTGCTGTTCGTCATGCAGTAGAGAAGTATGGCAGTCCCAAAGCAATCCTTTTCGATCAAGTGAAAATGACAGTGTTAGTGCCATCCAGCCAGTGTTGTCTGAGATGCTACCAATGAACATATTATTAATTCCGCAGAACCCCAAAGAACATCCCAATTAGTCAAAAAAACATTCCATCATTTTAGCCAACACAGCGACAAAAGTAGAAAAAAAAGAAGAAAAGAAATTAGAAAAAAGAGAAAAAGCTTGGAAAAAGAAAAGTTCAAAACTACAAAATAATAAGAAACCAAAAAACACTAAAGAAAAACGACTAAAAGGTGAAAACTTGAAATTTTTTGAAACTGTTAAAGTAAAAGATGATTATTTCTGCATTTATTGCCAGGAAAAGTATTTTGACCCACCCATCGAAGACTGGATTTTGTGTTCAAAATGCAAGAATTGGGCGCATGAGAATTGCAGTGCTGGGTTTCCGACAAGGAGCTTCATTTGGTAATTCTGCATGTGAAATTAGACCTCGTCCATAAATACCCCATGCTGTCCGCAATTAACCCAGCACTGGTCCGTATTTACCCCAAGAGCTATGGGTAATTACGGACACATATGTTTTTGTTTTTGGTTAAAATTTAGGAGATATGGATCAATCTCATATAATAATTAATGTTGATTTAAAAGGGATATAACCATACTTTAATAATTAATAAAGACATTCTGATTATGTTTAATAATTTGAGTTTTATTTGAATTTCCGCTAAAGCGTCCGCAATTCCCCCATCGTCCCCTAAGAGAATGATTCTAGTTGCACTGACTACTGATTCTAGTTTCTTATAATGAAGTACTCGTTTTTTTCGCTTGATTATGAGGATGTGGAGAAAATAATGAATAAGTAATTAATACAATTTTACAAAGGTACATAGATCAACTCTTTCATACTACTGTAATGATCGATATCGACTTATTGTTATCAAGCCTAATACTAGATGGCGTTACTAGGCTCGCCCAAACATTCATAATTAGATATTTTAGAGATGTTTGACAAACGAGGGTGGCAGAAAAAATAAATGATAGGAGACAGACGTCAACCGGCAAAAAGTGAAGGGAGAATACGAACGGCTGCTCCGTAATTAATTGTGATCTCTGGAAATTAAAGCCATCATTATTTTGAAATCACTGGGAATATTATATACCTATGATAGGTGTTATCGTTGGTGCAATATTGTGATTTTGTGTGTGAGTAGTGGAAGTAACGGGGTAAGTGTTTGCGTTTATTTAACGAACGGTTGGCTGTTTAATTGTAGGAATTTTCCAAGGCTGACTATTAGGCTGGGCCGTTTTCATTTTTTTCGATTTTTCTGGGGGGCTTATCGCGGAAAGGATGCAAAATGGCTTCAAACTGACGTTCCCAAAACATTGTTGCTTTTTTATAAGTGCTTCTGCCTCCGGATTGTAGTCAAAGATTTGATTTTTTGTCAATTTCAAGGTAACTTTCTATGTGTACATTAGGTACTTTAAATCCAGTAATAAGAACATTTTGATCAATTTAGACTAGGATTTATAGTCTACATAAGAAATAAATAGTAATATGAAGCTCTCTCGACCCCGTAGTGCGAGGTGGGGAGGGAGGGAGGGCACAAAATCAGCGCGTCGAAACATGCCTCGCCGTCGCGCACAATAGTAGCGCTTCGGCGTCTTAAGAGAACAGTTGTGTCGTATTATTGCGCGCGTTTCAAGATGGATCGTACTCGTGAAAAGTGGAAATGTCCGTTGTTTGGTGATACGTGTGATTTAAAAGAAAACATGCTGCCAACATACGAAGACGTAATGAAATTCTATGAGTGGAACCGTCGAAAAATAAAATTGGACAAAGACACAAAGAAAGAGCCCACATATAAGGAAATAGAAGCCATTGTGGTTGCAAAGATTGTAGAAATATGGGGTAAAGCTTCTATTCCTACTATTCAACTCAAAGGAATAAAAGTGATGTTGAAGGCATATCACCTCAAATGCAAAAATCTCCTGAAATCCTATCCAAAAATACCCGAAAAGAAATTAGAAGAATTCCGCCGTAGCAGTAGAGTTTTATTTGACATTTCATCTTGCAAATGTACGAACATCTCTGAATGTACTGGTCCTAGAGAGAAAAAAGTACCTAAACGAGAGCATAGCTTTCTGATTGACCAACGATCGGCTAGGAAAATGTTTATTGGAGCCATTGATACCGCTACAACGAGTAAACTGGCTAAAACATTGAAAAGAAAATTAAATAAGCCAGATCCAAAAGTTCAACCTCAAAAAAAAAGCAAACAAGAGCCTAACATTTCAGTGTCTTCGGAATCAGAAACTACTACAACGGATCAAGACGATAAATTCGAACCACCGAAGCAAGATGAAACAACGGCACGTCCTACCAAAAAGACATCTTCTGAAATAGATTATGATTTGCTTTCAAAGACTTGTGACAGATTTGGTGTCTCAGATAGAGCTGCGGCAGCTATTGCTTCTGCAGTGCTACACGCTTCCAGTGCAGAAGTGATTGATAAAAATCGGATTCGCCGAAAACGTGACCTCGTAAGGAAATGTGCCACAAAGCGAGCCAAAGTTACTGAAGTACCTGCTTTATACTTTGACGGAAGAAAAGACAAAACTTTGGTTCTATCAAAAAAGATGGAAAAACGTATAGAGAGACCATTCTTGAAGAGCACATTTCTTTGATAAAAGAACCGGAGACCAAATTCTTGGGTTATATTATATCATCTTGTATCTGCCACTAGATACTTGCCTGCAAAACTGAAAGCCATAGTCGACCCGGTAATTCAAAGAAACGGTTACTTCGCCCACCCTGAAAACCTATTGCTGGCTATGCTGACCGATTCACAACAGCACATCCGTAAACTGGGCGCACGTCGCATTTTGAAGGCACGCACTAACAAGGAAAATAGACTTCGACTGTTTCAACTTCCTGTTCTGAACCTCAATGCATCGTCCTACGTCGATCTTATTGACTGGCAGGATAAAATCACGGAACCGCCAGTATTAAAACAGATACCCGATGAAGTCATCCAAACGTTTGTCGAAGAAAAGGGAAAAGGAGACTTGCCTCTTCTACGTCTGCCTTGCCACTCTCAAGCAGTCGAAAGAGCAGTGAAGACTGTTACCGAGGCTTCAGCCAAGCTGAGCAAAAGAAGCGCAAGAGAAGGCTTTATTAAAGCCCAAATAGAGTCTCGAAGAGCTATGCCAAAGTTCGACAGCAAGCAAGATTTTAAAGCTAATTAAAACTATGTTTATGATTTTCTTTATATACTTTGCTGTAGGTATTAACGTCGTTTATTCCTGTAATACATAAATAGAAACATAAAATTCATGTTTTATTGTATAAATACATATTATCGAGCCTTCCTCACCTTGCTGTAATGACTTAGAAAAAAAAAAAAAAAATTTTAAAATTTCGCTGTCTTAAAAGTCAATCCGGAGGCAGAACATGATATCTGATCTAAACCATGTTTTACGCATAATCGTAAAACATCATTAGGCACCCTTTTCGCGATAAGCCCGAAAGAAATCAAACAATATTTTTTTCTCCATACAAAAACGGCCCAGCCTACTGACTATTCTCATTTTGTTCTCAGCTTGCGGAAACGCCCTTGTCCTTCAGGCGGATAATAATATTGTGGTTACAGAAGATCCAATCTGTACATTTTATTACGGCACGTTAATTTATTGCGGAATAAGATCTTCATATTCGCCACGGTTAATAAGAACACGGCTGACCTCGGGGAATAGCGCTCAGACTGACGATTCCTGATCTCGGGTTCAAACCTGGCAGCGTAAATTTCTTTTTGTGTTTTTTTTAGCCAATACCTTTGTATGTTTTTGCAAGTTTTACTTGTTTGGCCAACCTATTATAGAAACTTACATTTATTTTTGTATTTCTTTCCAAAACATTAATTGTGCATTTTCATTTGTTTGGCTAATGTATTGATAGAAACTAATAGTTAAGGTGTTTGTTTCTCTTTAGGTCGCGTATTAATTTATTGATTAAATTGTATGTACCACCTATGTTCTTCTCTCATTAATCAGTTTACTCCGAACCCTGGTCATCACATTGGCGCCCACGGGTTAACTGAATGAAAGATAAACAAGGCGTGTAGGGTCATTACTATTATGTCTATTTAGGTACCTATTTTGGCTACGAGGATTTTGTAAATTCGAATATTTTGTAAGTACCGAGTTTTGTCGAATCACTGTTATTTTATACACAGACTGATTTACGTACCGTCTATAGAAATTGTATTGTATCTGATCATGGATGATAATGCACTCCATAAAGATGAGCTTGAGTTTGAACTGGCTTGTCGGGGTATTTTTGATTGTAAAACCGTGGCGACTATGCGGAAGTTTTTGCGGGAAATTTTAGTACGGGAGCTATCAGGCGAGTCAACTATTTCCTTTAAAGTACCTAAGTCCTGTATTGATAACCCGGGTAGTGAAATTTTAAATTGTGAAAATAAATTAACGGCAATAGGTTTACTTATATCAGAAGTATCGCACAGTCCTGAACATTCGTTTCTTAGACGTATACACTCTCGTTTGACACACTTATCAAACCGTGCTAAACTTATTATACCTTCTGAGACCAGTGAAACGGAGAAGCATTTGGCACTACTGAAGAATATTCAGGACACTTTATCCCTACTGAAGCAGTTTGAGCAGGAAGAAGATAAGGAAGAGGATATCATTTCGGAACATGATAAGGATATTTTGCAGAAGTCATTGGGTGAGGAGGCTATACAGATTATGGAACAATTGAAAAAATGCCGAAACCCAGGTAAAACTTCCGGGTCAAAGGATGGTGAGACGGAACTTCACCAGAATCAAATCTCGCAATCTACTGTTGCCAACACTAACATTCCCAGAACTACCTTAGATAAACCTAGTACTTCCTTACGACATCCGGGACTTCAAAGGTCTTCCACTTTTGACAATGGTTTCCACAAACGGAAGTTGGTTCCCATTAAAGATTGGGGTGTCAAATTTAGTGGTAAGGGCACCGTGGGAGTGAATGCGTTCTTGGAAAGGATTGATGAACTTAAAGAGGCGCGGAATGCTGCTGATGAAGATTTATTTCGCTATGCTATAGACTTCTTCGAAGAAGAAGCCTTAATATGGTTTAGGGCCAATAAAGGCACAGTAACAAGTTGGTCTGAATTAGTGAATCTACTGTTGGACACATTTCAACAACCGTACTACCAAGAAGAACTGTTGGAGGAGATTAAGCGAAGAACCCAAAGCAACCAGGAAAGCGTTTTAATTTATATGGCCATTATGCAAAATATGTTTAATCGACTGCCGACTCCCATTTCTGAGACACAAAAGTTGATGATACTTAGACGGAATTTACAACCCTATTTTCAAAAAGCCATATGCCGAGACACGTTTGACTCAGTGAGTGAGCTAACATCAATTCTAAGGATAATTGAGCGCACTAAGTTAAGCTGTGATAACTTTAAGGAACCGACTCTGAGTGAGCAATCTTTGGAAAGAGATTTAGCATATAAGGGAAACACTTCGAAAATATCAAGAAATGTGGACACGACTGATTTGGCAGCCATTAATGATGAGGAAGTGCTTAGTGCTGGAACAAAATGCTGGAACTGCAGAACTCCAGGACATCGTTTTAGGGATTGTAAGTTGCCAAAACAAAGGCTATTCTGCTATAGATGTGGGCGTTTCGGGAAAACGACAAATAGATGCTCATGTAATGTTACCGATAAGGGAAACGACAACTCGGAGTCGATGCCTGCCGATCGTACCCCGAAAAACTAAGTCGTCCTACCTCGGATGACTGGCAGCAATGGTTACACACAGTCTCGAGTTTTTTTAAAACGGGGAAAATCTGTAATATTAATAAACATAGTCAAGACAATCGATACTATGCTGAAATAAAAATTTTAAACCAGTCATTTGCGGGATTGTTGGATTCTGGAGCTACTGTTTCAGTGATTTCGCAGAGATTTGCAATGAAAATTACGAAATTGGGGTTTTCAGGACATAAAGTCGACAAAGAAATGATCTCAACGGCTGATGGCACCTATCACACAATGGATGCCATTGTTCATTTACCAATTGAGTTTGCGGGAAAATATAACGTAGTAGATTTTTATATCCTGGACTGCTTAAAACATGATATTATTTTAGGTATGAATTTTTTTGAGTCATTTAATCTGACTATAGGGGCGGGAAAATCGATTGCTGACATCACGGAAATTAACGTCTCGCAACCAGTAACGTAACGGGATGAACTTTCTGATCAACAGAGAGAGTGCCTAGACAAATTGTTAGAGGAAATGGCAGCAGAAATTGGTCAAGGTTTAGGTAGAACATCATTGATCGAGCATAGGATTGACACCGGGGACAGCTTACCTATCAGACATAGACAGTATCCTTTTGCACCTCCTGTTATGGCAGAACTTGAGAAGGAGATCCAGGACATGCTGAACAATGATGTAATCGAACCTTCGTTTAGCTCATGGCGTTCACCAGTATTACTAGTGAAAAAATCATCTGGTAAGAATCGATTGTGCCTCGACAGTCGTCAATTAAATAAGGTAACGGTTAAGGACTCTTATCCCTTGCCTAGAGTTACTACCATCTTAGATGGTTTAAAAAACGCTCGTTTCCTGTCAACTATTGATCTTCGATCAGCTTTCTGGCAGATACCGCTAGAAGAAACAAGCAAGGAGAAGACTGCTTTTGGACTCGCTGGAAAAGGACTATATCAATTCAAAGTCATGCCCTTTGGACTAAGCAATGCATCTCAGACACAACAACGATTGATGGACCGCTTGTTCTCACCGGAATTTGAAAAGAGAGTGTTCACTTATTTGGATGATATCGTCATATGTGACGACAACTTCGATAGCCATTTGTTGTCATTGTCATATGTAAAAAATCAGCTTAAGGAAGCAGGATTGACTATCAACCTGGAGAAATGCGTTTTTGCGAGATCTTCTTTAAAATACTTAGGCTATATTGTTGACAGGGAAGGATTACGTACGGATCCGGACAAAGTTAAAGCTATACTTGAGTATCCCAGGCCTACAACTTACACGGAGCTAAAACGTTTTATTGGTCTAGCCAGTTGGTACAGGCGGTTTGTAGAAAATTTTGCCATCGTCGCAGCTCCACTTCATGATCTAACTAAGGGAGGCAAGAAGACTAAACGTATTACATGGAATAAAGACGCTGAAGATTCTTTCTTAAAATTGAAGACTGCACTGACTTCGACACCAGTTTTGAGAGTACCAGACTTCACGAAACCATTTTCTGTTCAATGTGACGCATCTAACAGGGGGACTGGTGGAGTCTTAATTCAAATAGTTGATGGCCTAGAGGTTCCCATTGCTTACACGAGCAGAAAACTGTCAGAAAGGGAATGTAATTACTCAGCGTCTGAGCGAGAACTATTAAGCGTTCTTCATGCTGTAGAACAATTTCGTCCATATGTTGAAGGGAATCATTTTAAGGTCATTACGGACCATAGTGCTCTTCAATGGCTACACCGCAATAAAGACCCTCATGGCCGTTTGGCAAGGTGGGCTATGCGCTTACAACAGTTTGATTACGAAATAGTCCATCGTAAAGGGAAATATAACATTGTACCGGATGCCTTATCAAGAGCGATTGAAGAAGAAATTAATATATTAGAGATACAACCAGGAGATAAAGATGAGTGGTATAAATCGATGGAGGACTTGGTACTTGCTGGGAAGAATGACCCAGATTGGGAAGTCTGTCAAGGACAACTGTGGAAATACACGAAATTAAAACAATTTCCTAATGAAAGTGACAGTTGGAAACTCGTGATTCCAGAAAAACTGCGTCAAGCAGTCTTAAAGGAATGTCACGATGACCCCACATCTGGTCATTTTGGTGTCAAAAAATCTGTCAATCGCGCAAGACAGCGCTATTTTTGGCCGACATTGATCCAGGACATGAAAAATTACGTACGGAAATGTGAAGTATGTGCAAAATACAAACACTCACAAAGTAAGCCATCGGGCTTAATGGGAAAGCAACGAGAGGTAACAGAACCTTTCCAAATCATATCTATGGATCTGATGGGGCCTTTTCCGAAATCCAAGCATGGTAATACTATGCTGCTAGTCATAACCTGCTGGTTCAGTAAGTTCTGCTTCCTGTATCCGCTCCGAAATGGAAAATCATCCTCTATAGCTCAAATACTAGAGGAACATATATTTTTAAGGTTTGGAACCCCTAGTGTAATAGTTTGTGACAACGGAAAGCAATTTGTATCCAATCAGTTTAAAGAACTAGCATCAGGGTACGGTGTAAAGCTGTGGTATACTCCGTACTACCATCCTCAGGCCAACCCCACTGAGCGGGTAAATAAGGTAATTGGTTCAGCTATAGCTTCCTACGTTGAAGATAATCACAAAGAATGGGATAAGTATATACCGCACATAGGACATGCAATCAACACATCGGTCCATGAAGTGACAGGCAAGACACCAGCCTATTTGTTCTTTGGACGTGAGACGACAGTTCAGGGCAAGAGACCCTATAGTTTTGAACAAGACGAACCGATTACCTTCGACAAAGAAAAGTTTGAAAGCAATATGGCCTTCAGAAGTAAAGTTTATGACGAAGTTTGTGAAAGGATTCGGCAATCGCATGACACCAATAGCGAACACTACAACAAGAGACGTCGCATATGTGATTATAAAGTTGGGGATCTGGTTTGGAAACGCACTAAATTCCTTTCAAACGCTGACAAGGCTTTTATGTCTAAATTGGCCCCTAAGTTTGAAAAAGCAGTCATAGCAGAGAAAATAGGCAGCGACGTCTACAGATTAAAAAGTTTCAGAGGCAAGGATTTAGGAAATTGGCATTCTTGTGACCTGAAACGTATGGTTTGAATCCGGTTGGATTCTTAAGAGGAGAGGGGATATTGTAATGATCGATATCGACTTATTGTTATCAAGCCTAATACTAGATGGCGTTACTAGGCTCGCCCAAACATTCATAATTAGATATTTTAGAGATGTTTGACAAACGAGGGTGGCAGAAAAAATAAATGATAGGAGACAGACGTCAACCGGCAAAAAGTGAAGGGAGAATACGAACGGCTGCTCCGTAATTAATTGTGATCTCTGGAAATTAAAGCCATCATTATTTTGAAATCACTGGGAATATTATATACCTATGATAGGTGTTATCGTTGGTGCAATATTGTGATTTTGTGTGTGAGTAGTGGAAGTAACGGGGTAAGTGTTTGCGTTTATTTAACGAACGGTTGGCTGTTTAATTGTAGGAATTTTCCAAGGCTGACTATTCTCATTTTGTTCTCAGCTTGCGGAAACGCCCTTGTCCTTCAGGCGGATAATAATATTGTGGTTACAGAAGATCCAATCTGTACATTTTATTACGGCACGTTAATCTATTGCGGAATAAGATCTTCATATTCGCCACGGTTAATAAGAACACGGCTGACCTCGGGGAATAGCGCTCAGACTGACGATTCCTGATCTCGGGTTCAAACCTGGCAGCGTAAATTTCTTTTTGTGTTTTTTTTAGCCAATACCTTTGTATGTTTTTGCAAGTTTTACTTGTTTGGCCAACCTATTATAGAAACTTACATTTATTTTTGTATTTCTTTCCAAAACATTAATTGTGCATTTTCATTTGTTTGGCTAATGTATTGATAGAAACTAATAGTTAAGGTGTTTGTTTCTCTTTAGGTCGCGTATTAATTTATTGATTAAATTGTATGTACCACCTATGTTCTTCTCTCATTAATCAGTTTACTCCGAACCCTGGTCATCACACTACTACTACACGCACACACACACACAACAAGAAATAACTTATTAATTTATCATTTTTTTTAATTGTATTCTCTAGAACAAGTTTTGTATATTCCTATGTTGTCGTTAGTACCTAAACCAATACAATGGGCGATGGCGCTGACACCTGACACACAGGTTTGGAGGTATGAGGAGCAGGGTGTAATTTTCCTCATCCACCATTGAAAAGGTAGGATCCTCCGACCAGACGGGTGTTGTGTCTAGTGGGCTAACTACTGCCCGACGATAGTTGTCGGGAACTTGTATACGTTCAAATTGCGCGGATAATTCTGATACCGCGATGTAGAATTTCGGTCATTAGTTCGTAAGTGGTGAGATAGATGTGGCTACACAGGTATACCTAGTTCAGTAGTCAGAGGCTTCAAACATGTTTCTGTTAATTATTATATGAATATTAGACCTTATTGGTGAGGTTCTTCAGAAAGATCAGGTGCGTAGTACTCGCAACCGGCGGCGGCGTGTGTGTATGACAACATGTATGAATGTAAACGAAGCAAAGAAGTATGTAAGAATCGTAGCTTAAGGCGCTCTGTAGTTTCTACCTACCCCCATGGGAAAAAGGCGTGCGTTTATGTATGTATGTGTGTAAAAAAAAATATTATTATTATTCCGTTTATTCATATCATAGTTTGTCTTATATATTTTTTAATATCAAAAAGAAACTAAAACATTTAAAAATATATAAAATTAGTATCCCACCGGTGTCAGGTCAAGGTCCAAGCTACAGGGAGAGGAACCTCCTATCAATACGAGCCATGTCCAGCAGTACCTTCTGCCTTCTGAATCAGGCCCTTGATCCAACGAGACGACTTGAGAGACGAGCTACCCAACGAGACTTCTCCTCCTCTTTATTAATATTATTATTAGTTAAGTTACCTACCGACCTGGGATACCAATGACAGTAAGTACAGTTAAATACGTCCTTATTAAACAATGCGCTATAATAGGTCTCCTTTTCCGTTAAACTGTTACAGAAACAAAAGATAAATATCTAAACAGCCCCCAATTAACATCCACAATCTTAATGCCTAAGAACAGAAACACAAGTCAGGGCTAACCATTAGCCGCAAGTATTCAGCGGGCATGGCATGGCGGGCATTAAGGCAACAAACGGCACAAGTTGGGCATGTCGCGGGCAACGAGGGCGGCGCGGGCAACACAGAAACACGATGCAGTTTGTGTGGAATTAATCCTTGTTGCTACACTTTGAGGCTTGGGTACTGCAGTGACCATTGTTGTTCAGGATATTTCTGTAGATGGGCAAAGTTTTGCTATGGGCAGTTGAGGTTGGTAGTAATGAGTAGGGTAGTGTGGTCACAGTTATGTCGTAGTAATGAGACACAATGCTCGGGTAACGGAATGAAGGTATATAGTCGTATCAAATCAAGAGCTTCGCATGTGAGTTTTGTGTCTTGGATAATAAAGTTTACTTAGCAATAATATTGACCACCTTATTATGGAACTACCAATGGTACTTATTGAGAGTAGACAAAATTACCTACTCACTCCTAACAGAGAGGTCTGAAGGAATGTGTTCTTTAAAAGATTTGTATTTGAAATAGTTAGCGTTATCAGTAGTTTAAGACACTGTAACTTGTCATCATATTCACACATTATCTCAAGGTCTTCGAACCTAGCACAGAAATCAGAGACTTTATTATTTTTGTATAATTTTATGTGAATAAACAAATTATTATTATTCTCATTTATTATTTGTACAGACGCTTTTCAACTTTATGTCAAACTGAATAAGGTTCATATTCAATCGGGACAACTTGCCACATTGGGGTAACTTGATGTGGCGTCTGTACATACATATAAATTACATTTTTAAATATTGATATAAAAAATATAAAACATTTAGAAATATTAATATTGTTATATTCAGCTGGACTCAATAACATGACAAGTTACAGTTTTAGTTTCTTCTAAGTACTTTTAATAAAATATATTAACTACTATGTTTAACAGTAGGTACCGGAATTGACTTGAGTGCAAGCGAGAGTACGGTGTCTCAATTTACGAATATTATTAACACAAAAGTGATTATTTTGAGTTGCTAAATTATAAAAAAAAACACTGGTCTTACGGTCATCCTACACCCGAAAGTGACCAAGCAATGGAATCACAGTAAACCATACTTAAGTAAAAGAGAAGTATTGCGCTATCTCGGCATAAAACTTACAGCTAAGTTAGCGAAAACTTTGTATCAAGATATTATGATGGCCCCGAGTGTTTGTTGAAAATGCTAACACTGTTAGTTTTGGTTAAGCTTTTTTTTCGCACTGCTAGGCATATGTTTGAATTGATAAATGTGTTAAATTGCCAAGATTGTTTTAATTAGTATTCGACAAAGATTAGGCAAAGACAATATTAATTTTCTTCCAGCCTAACTAGATTCTACAGAATACCAGTCAGTAGTTTACATGGAGAGGCCATCACGTTACAGAACTTTTTACAGGACAAGATTTTTAGACAAGTTCTCAGACTCGTAGCTATCAACCGTCAAAGAAAACCGAATATTCCGAAAAATTTAAAGCCGCCGATACTAAGATTGCCTTGTTTGTTTCTAACGTGCATAAACGAGTATCGGAACAAGACATTGCCAAGTTCTATAATTACTTATTTTCAAAAATACAGAAGAAACAGTATCTTTGGTAAAGATTTGAATGAAAAATCAGGTCCGTGGGGTCGCTACTGCCCAACAGCTCGCCACAAGCTGCCCTGCGGGGTTATTAATGTAATTATTATCATAACAGGCGGGACAACAACTTAACGTATTTTTCGGGGTGCCAAAAAGTATCCATTATTATGTAACGGATGATCACCCATTCACGAACTGACCTCAGAAAGCAAAATTTAACCTTCTTTCGACCCGTACCTACTATAATTACCTAGCCACGTCCACCAGCCACCAGACAGGCTACTCACCATTATACTGAAATGCCTCATAATTTTTTCATTGGTCTCGTGGTTAGTGACCCTGACTGCTATGCCAGAGGTCGTGTATTTGATTCCCGATGTGATTAGCATGATCACTATTCTGTGTCTGGGTCTAATTTGTCTAAAATTATGTACGTAGGTATTTAGAAATATAGAAGTAGGTTTATCTGTTGTCTAGTAATCATAGCACAAACTCCGCTTAGTTTGGGTTAAAAAGCGTTATGTGAAAATTAAGGAATATTCATTTTTAGGTATAGACGCCAGCACATCAGCCTACCCCAAACTGTCAATTTTTTCCAATTGATTATCATCCTTATTCTATTTGTAATAAAGTTGAAAAACTATCAATGAAATTTGACATAACTTGATGCTGGCCTCTGTACATATTTAAAGCTCTGTTTCTATAAATGAAAACAGTGAAACTACTTTTAACGGGCAGATATTTATATTGTTCTTCTAAGAAGTTTCACAGTACACAATATCTTCAATTTACCTACGCAAAAGCCAAAATATCGACACCTACAAACCGTTTACTTTGTTATAACTAGTTTTTGGAACACAAAGTGCTTTACACAGGCTGAAAGAACGGAAAACAACTTTGTACTATAAACAGATTTTCGAACGAAAATACACCGCCCACATTTACTTGTAAAAAAAAGTAGTTTGGTGTTATTCAGACACGAGGATACCCGTCAAATATAACATAACATTACGCTTGTTATCCCCAAAGGGTAAGGCAGAGGTATACCAGTAGTACACATACGTTACGGTAGTGCCGTTAATGAGGTACAAATCCAGACTCCAGGCTTATACTGAGAAATTCCAGATGGAAAAACTCAATAACGATTTGCCTGACCCGGGGATCGAACCCGGGACCCGATGCTTAGCAGTAGCGCCTGCGACCACTAAACAAACAAGCCAGTCAAACATTGATCTATTAGATCCGCTCAGAATTACATAAATATATTATTTAACTAGGGTACTGTCTTTTTAACTACAACTTAGAAACTAAACAAATACGAGATAGACTGGTACACAAAGGGGTCTTAAAATAAGTATTATGTAAGTCTCCTTACACGGGTTATCAAAAGGCACGATACCCTAAAAAGCAGGCAAATCTGTTGAACCATTCTCAAGTAATCATTTTTAATACATGATAAATGATGATGATAAAAGATATATTTTATTCCTGTAAAAGGGTTCATACAAAACACTTTTACACGCAATGTTTTAACCGGAGAGGTCGGTGTTCACTGTCTGCCTTCTCCGAAAAGAAACACCGAAAGAAACTCAGATGTCACAGACCCTTATAAAGTCCAAACATTATTTTAATCAGATTAAGTAAAAACCATGCAGGTTAGTGCCTGAAATGGTATTTCGAGGAAATAACCACAGATACATGAGGGGACGAATTCAGACAAGCTATGATTTTTATTTACATAATTAATTTACATTTCGTTTTTTTTAACCAATTGTTGAAATACCTACTACGAAAATTTATATTACGAGACACAAACTTGATCCAATTGACACAATAACGGGTATGTATTTCTGTTCGTGTACGTATCTACTTCCCTGTACCTATGTAATACAATACTAGCCACTAAGTACGATGTTCGTACTGATTATTACTCGTATTCACGTAAAGTGTGTTTATTTACGAATGTAGGACATTTCCGTTTCTGTATTCAGGATAGGGAAATTGCTAGAAATGTTCACTACGGTTTTTATGATAAAGCCATTTGCTTTAATGTAGTAAAGTGGCCAAAAGTCCAAAAGCCAAAGAAATAAAAACAGTTATAAGTAACATCAGATGTATTGTACGAGTATAGACAAATCGAATGAGTATTTGGTTAGTACTAACAAACGTACGAATACATATTATAATTATAAACTCAATTATTCTTCAGTCAACTTATAACACCGCGATTTTTTTTTCTGTTTTCATAAGGTTTTCATAGTCTAATAATAATAAAAGTTTATTTCAGATCATACAATCCATAAATAAAACAGAATAGAATAGATCTAAATAATCTTTGAATAATTTTCTTCAGATCAGACTTTATTTTTGACTATGCGTCGAAGCAATCTACGATCTGATAATAATATTAATAATATTTTTTATTTCATGAACATAGTTGTTTACACTGTGTTGTTGAATGGCGCCTCCTTTTAAGCAGATAATGCCTGTATTAGGAGTCGCCGCTCTTTATTGAGTAGGCCAAAAGTTTATGAAGACCTAGTTACATAGATACTAGCAGACGTCACCGAGTTTCACCCGCGTAGTTTCCGTTCCCGTGGGAATACATAGATAAAAAGTAGCCTTTGTTATTTCGAGTAAATGTAGCTTTCCAATGATGAAATAATTTTTGAATTCGGCACGGTGGTTTTCGAGTTTATTCATTACAAACACACATTTTTTTTCTGTCTAAAACATCAGTGTGGATGTAGATTTACTTACTTACTAACATTACAAAAATCTGATGTTTTCTGTCTGTTCCTATGACAAGCAAAGTCCAGATTAAACTGTTAACCAACACCAACCAATAGGTACAATAATCTAATGCTGATCTAATAGTTGCACAACTGTCAATACACACACACAAACGTGTCCTCAGTACAATGGGCTTACATAGCGCACTGCAAACCTCTACAATATAAGTCTACATACAATAGAAACTATATCTAATCGTGATTGTAACGGAACGACAATAGCGGAACGGTATATATAGTGACGTCACGAAATAACCACGTGATTTACAACTATGGCTAAAACATTTTGATAGTGTTGAATGGAGAAGCATTCAACACTATCAAAATGTTTTAGCCACAGTTTTTTCCTCATTGTCCACCATTGTGAGTTTGCAAAATTCACAGGCCGCACTTGATTTTACGGAGTATTCCCGTTTGAGCACCTATTTATTGAGCACCTATGCATTAACCTATGGGAAATGGGAATACCTTTGGTCCTAAATGCATAGGTGCTCAAAAAATAGGTGCTCAAACGGGAATACTCCGATTTTACAATCTTAGTAAAGTAAGCTATTCATACTTACCTATATTTTTATGAAACATAGGTATTTTTATACATTAGAAAGCCAAGTGCCAATGAACTGGGCTAAATAAATATTGTATTTCCAATCAAAAGTCATTTTAAATTCTTCTGAGGATCAGCACTTTTTTAACGTCAAAAATTACATAAGACAGTCCCCTTAAACGCCGCCTCCGCCACTTCCTAGTTTTTTTGTTGGAATTTACCTAACACAGATACAAAGATCCTGACAACAGTCATTGTTCTTTTATTTTATTAGAAATATAACAACAAGACTATTCTGTAATACTTTATAATAATTAAATAACAATCAATAGTGTCCTATCGCTAAGCCATGAAGTTTTATGTCGCATCTCGTACCGCCTAAGTAATGAATCTTCCTAGTAAGTGTGTAGGTACTAATTAGCGGAACCCCGACGTGAAGCCGCATCTAAATCGGTTCACCCGTTCAAGCGATACGGTGCCACAGACAGACAGAGAGACATACTATAACACCCCTCTTTTTGCGTCGAGGGTTAAAAAACACAACCTGTTGTTATATTTAGATGTAAAGTTTAATTTACTCATGCTGTAAAAACTAGTTATAGAGTTCACTTTTGATGGACATACAAACTAACCCGGCCACTGTCCAATTAACTTCCATGGTTTGGGACTAACAACGGAACAAAACCTTGTTAAAAATACATAATATTTGTAAAGTGGACTGGAAAATTATCAAAGAGAAGTACATTAATGGGCAGGGAAACAGAATTTATTTAAATGAAAAATGTTATAGTGCTATCCGCAAAAATAATTAAATAACTCTTGCCCACAGCATCATTTCAAAATTGTTTCGTATTTCAATGAAAAGCTTACTCTAAATTATTGTGCAAAAAGTAATTAAACTGAGTAAAGGAAGTCGCAAAACGAAACAAGAGTAGTGCGTCCAAAATGGGGCTTTTGCATACTACGACTTATGTTAGTGTCTACCTCAAACTAGCCAACTTACCTAGGATTAGCCTGTTACTGTCCCACTGCCGGGCAAAGGCCTCTTCTCATAATGAGAAGGCTAGAGCATTAATCATCACGCTTGCTCAAGGCGGATTGGCGATTTCAAACTTATATTACCTATAAGTCCAGGTTTCCTCACGATGTTTTCCTTCACCGATGTCAATGATGTCTAAGATAAACTTAGAAAGTACATATGGATTGAAAAAGTCACATTGGTACTTGCCCGGATTTGAACCACAACCTCGTGCATGAGAGGTTGGCGCCGTAACCTCTGGCCCATCACACTAATAGGATTAGGTATTATTTATTTTTATTTATTACTAGCTTTTGCCCGCGGCTTCGCCCGCGTGGATGTTGAACTTCCGTCTCCTATGTTTTCCCTTTAGGGGTTGAATTTCCAAAAATCGTTTTTTTAGTGGATACTTACTCTTCACAAAGTCCACTAGTATTAGAGACATAAAACTTGAAGGGGGGTTCCCTTCAAGTTTTATGTCTCTAATACTAGTGGACTATTTTAAAACAGTCCAATAGCCTAGTTGGGAAACAACTAGAAAAATGAAGATATTATTTTGTTTTTACGTCCTTTGGAGATCAACAAACTATACCTATGACAACACAGTAGGTACTGAGAAGTTTGCCTCTCTAATAATAGTTACAATCAACGCAACTATGAATAATTTTAAATATAGAAATTCTTCAGAAATTTTCCACGTAACTCGAGTCTGTTTTCATACTGTCCGGAAAGTAAAAATAAGGTTGGCAGTGGAAGGGCGAAGTGTATTAACTAAGTCTTTAGTTCTGTTCTTATATTATTAAGAGGTTATTATTTTTGTTAGTTTCTGGGGATATATGAAAGGCAAGGCTGTAAAACCTAAGCAATCATAACACTTCATGAATAATATAAAATTTGATAAAATCAATGCATTTGTAAAAGTAGTTACAACTAGTTTCTGTTGTAGGTGTTGGGCAACATTGACTAGAAAATACTTTTACACGAGTTATTTTATAGCGCCTACTGATACGAGAATAATAGCCAGACAATGCAGAAGTCATAAAGAAAAATATATATACCCACCATATCTCAAGTGTAAGTCAAAATAAACGGCGAAATACCAACACAGCTTTTCATACAACGCATCGATATTATCCGGCAGACTTTCGTGCAGTTTGTCTCTTTGTAAAATATAGCCTTTCCCACTAATATATTGCTTGGTATTGTCATACGAGCCTGGCGGAATATGAATAACAAATATATTGGATTGTTCGGTTAACGAAACAACGTGTGCTCCATGCATTCGTTTAAATAATGCACATTGTAATGTATGGGCTGCGCATTGATTGAATAGTGCGAGAATTAAATGTTGTGAAACGTTACAATGCAGTTGGTTGACGTATAGTCTGGAATGCTTGATGTTGCGTTGAAGGGTTCCGTACTTCAAAAGGAAACACGGAACCTTTATAGGATACTCTCTTGTTCGAATGTCTGTCCGTATGTCAATCTGCACTCCCGTCTATTCATCCGTCCATCCGTCACTTTCTCTGGCTGTCTTTTTGTCTATCTGAACTCTATTTCCCAGAAACGCGTGAAGGTATCAAGTTATAATTAATATTTGATTCGTAGGTTTACTGTCCCTTGGAGTACAAGTCAATGCAATACAAAATACCAATTTTGTGAAAAAAATCAGTTTACTACCAAAATTCAAAGAACGTGAACGTGAGCTGCTTTTGTACAACTTTATTTGTCTTTTTTTACTAAACTAGACAACATTATTTATTTTTTGCGAACGATAATCGGTTAACACGTTCATTAGAGTGTTCGTTACATATGTTTTATGGTAATTGTATTGAATATATCACTTCGACAGAGACGACTATTCGGAATCATTTTGGTTGACGCCGCCTTAAATAACCATCTTTATAGAAATAATGTTAGTGACCATGTCCCACTTATGTTTATTTTTATGCTAACTTGTAGGAATACAAATTAGAGTAAGAACCCCTACAATCAAAGCGTTATTTACATCAAATTTAAGCCATTGAGTCGTATACATTCTGCGAAGGATTAACTAACACAACAAGGCACAAATTACGCTTTTCTAGAAGGTTAATTTTATAACGGATAACTTTTGATAGGCACTCTAGAAAGGTCTAGAATGTTTGATCCCTAATAAATATATTCTAACTCAGGTTTTCAATAACTCTTTTGCAAATTAATTTCGGAACTCAAAATATTACTTTATTTATGTTGCCAACGGTCCTTACATCGGTAAACTAACATTGTTCATTATAAACCTCTTAATTTTTTTAGAATCTGTTAAATAATTTCATGATTAACAACCGAAGCAACACACAGTAGCAGCAGTCATGCGGTGAGAGCAAAGACATTCAATACCTAAAGACCGGACATCACAGTGTCAGCCCGAGATTGCTTTCGAGTGTGTTGTGTCAAAACGACCTCCGTGTTTTAAATTCGAGTTACGTGCAAAACCGAAATAAACCTTTTAGTGAAATATACTGTGACGTTCCACTACAAGTGTACTCTATAATAGTGAAAGCAGAACTTAAATATAGCTAGTGGTTCTCAAGTTATTACCATTTTCATTACAAACATTTAAATAACGAACTCATAGAAAAACACAGTGTTAACTAATTGGAAAGAGTCGCGTTTTGTGTCGCTCTATGTCTAACGCGACAACGTAGCGAAGTCGCCCCGCCCACTGCGCACGGTGACGCTCGGTGTCCCCTAGTTGGAAAGGATCGCGTTCTGTGTCGCGCCGTGTCACTGAGCGTATTGTTGATAAACACAACTAGCTGACCGCGAGTTACCGCTCGCCGGCTGCTTCGTTAGTCTACGTATCGGGAGCTTATTTTTGCGGTAACACGCATTTATTACTTCGTACCAAGATTAATAGTAATAATGTCTACTTCGGCTGAGAAATTAATGATCTGGGGATGCTGCGATGGTGGATTGGATGAAGGAAACTATCGTGATTGTGCGGCCTGTGAAAAAGTATTTCATCTTGCCTGCTTAGCAAATTGCGACGAAGAGCTCGTTGCCTCCAAAGTTTGGTATTGCCCGTCCTGCTCTTGCAAAAATCCTAAAGTGCCTAGGGATGATAATACTCCTATCCGTTTCAATGCTAATGTTACTATGAGAGGCGCTAAAAGACAAGCGCTGCACTCGCCCCCAAATTCCTGTAATAGCTTGACTACAGATGACATCCGTAATGTTGTGCAAGACGTACTGCAGGACCAGCTAAGCAGTATGTTATCAAAAATCAATGATAGCATAAGCGTACTAATGAGTGAGGAACTTCGATTAGTAAAACAGGAACTCAAAAGCGCAAAAGACTCTATGAAAGCTATAAAAACCCAGATTGGGACTATTGTCACTGAGCACGTAGAGGTTAAATTAGCCATGGAGAACTTGGAGACTCAAAACTCTTCTTTGCAGCACACCATCACGGAACTAGGCTCTAGACTGCATTGTTTGGAACAAAACTTTCACAGCAAGCCACTGGCTGCTGCAAGCAGTACGGAGCAGGACATCTCAACTAAGCCCCTCTCTGAACCAGCTCCGGGCCCTTATGCCAGCTCTAGTGAACCCAACACCTATCCTGCACCATCTAACATGACGACGCAAACTGCTTCTTCTGATTCACAAGCATCGAATTCACAAGAACGGACGCGAGTAACGAAGAAACCTAAAAATCGTCGCCCCGTGTCAATTCATGGAGCTGCTGGCCCTAGCATTACATCACTAAGGGCCGTAGAAGCTCGTAAGTACTTGCACCTGTGGAACATGGAGTCTACAGCCGATGAAATTAAAGACTACCTTCGCCGTTTATGTGGCACTGATACTTGTACTATTGATGAACTTACTCCGAAAGGAAACTATAAGTCATTCAAAATTGGCGTTCCCACTGCCTGCTATGAACGCTGTTATTCGGCAGATGTGTGGCCGGTGAATGCAAGAATCAAGGCTTGGATCAACTACAAGAAACCGTCTTCCTTCCAGTCTAATAGCCAGCGTGTAGTTGCCCCACAGCCCTTTCACGAACAACTTACACAGAGTGACAAGGCAGCATAGTGCTGGTAATGTGACCAGCCCCACAGCAGCTCGCAGTGCAAGCACCAAATCTACCAAAATAAATTATATTTACCAGAATGTTCGTGGAATTAAATCGAAGCTCCGGATGTGGCGCAATAATCTGCACATGGCTGAACAAGACTTAATAGCGGCCACAGAGACTTTTTTGGATAAATCGGTTGAAGATACAGAACTCTCCAATGGGGAGTGGAATGTGTTAAGGCGCGACCGAGGTACACCTTGTGGAGGCGTGCTGCTTATGGCGCGAGCCCCCCTAGTCCTGCAGCGTCGACGTGAACTTGAGACAGACTGTGGCGAGGATCTTTGGTCGTGTTTTACGTGGCATGGCTCCCCGGTTTACGTGTGCGTTGTGTATATTAAACCAAGTGCCACTGACAGCGACTATATGACCTGGTTTACAAAAGTGGAAAGTTTTATAAATGACTTGAAAGGAACAGTTATCATTTTAGGTGATTTAAACTTAAACAGTGCTTCCTTAAATGTTCGCAATTATTATTGTTATTTTCTAACATTTTCTAATATGTGTGAAAAAAATATTATTGAGAACGTGCATGGGGGAATGTTGGATGTTGTTTTAGTTCAGGAGAGCGCAAGCCTACATGACGTTACTGTAACAGCAGTTGAAGGTTTGGTACCCCCTGATGCGTACCATCCGCCGTTGGGCATCCAGGTAAAGCTACAGTCGTCTGATGAAATTGAAAAGCTTGAACCCAGTAATATCGACCGCAGTAGGGACTGGAATTTCAATAAATGTAATCGCAGTCTGCTTTACGAACTTCTTTCCGAAGTATCTTGGGATGCAGTTATTTCATCCAATGACGTTCGCACTAGTACTCAAGTTTTTTATGATATTGTTTATAGCTTGTTTGATGCTTGTATCCCTAAAAAATGCCGAAACAGAAAGATAAATAGAAGATATCCAACCTGGTTTACTTCGGATATTATTCGGGACATCCAGAAAAAAGTAAAACTACATTCTGCCTGGAAAAAGAGTAAATGTGAACTTATTTATAAGCAATTCTCTGATTATAGATCCAGCTTAAAGTCTCGTATATCGTCTGCTTATGATAATTACATTAGGCGCATTGAAGGGAATATTAAGAAAAACCCCAAAGAATTCTGGCAGCATATTTCTAACCTCAGATCAAAGGGCGGGTTTGAGCCTAACGTAACCCACAAAGGTGAAATTCACTGTGGTGTGGCAGCTGCTGAGGCGTTCGCTGAATATTTTGCGAGTGTCTTCCAAACTGAAGTACCAAAGTTAGATCTCGAGCATATAGGAAATTTTGTCAATCCAGGCAACTGTAATATTAGTAATTATATTAATATTCTTAACTTCACCGAAGGCGATTTAAGCACCGGTATTAATAAACTTAGACTCAACAGTTCTATTGGTCCTGATAATATTCCTCCATGGTTCCTAAAAGAAGGGAAGGAATTTCTCATTCCACCCCTTAACCACATTTTTAATTTAGCTCTAAAATCCGGAGTATATCCACCACCATGGAAGATATCACGCGTGACTCCTATACCAAAATCTTTAAATAAATCTTCGGTCGATGAATATCGCCCAATAGCGATACTATCTTCTCCCGCAAAAGTTTTCGAGAATGTCCTTCATCAAGGAATTTACAAGCAGGTGGAGCAGTACCTGTGCAAGGAGCAGCATGGCTTTCGCGAAAAGAGATCTGTTAATACCAATTTACTCACACTAGTTAATTACATCTCTACTAGTCTTGATCGTAAACGCCAGGTAGACGTTCTCTACTTCGATTTTCAAAAAGCGTTCGACAAAGTCAACAATGACGTCTTGTTGTCAAAGCTCAGTGCGATAGGTGTTGCTCCGGGGCTTCTACGGCTTCTTGCAGACTATTTGCGGGACCGACAACAATTTGTCAGACTAGGTTTATACGAGTCACTCCCATACCACACTCGATCGGGTGTGAGTCAAGGTTCGGTAGTCGGGCCACTCTTTTTCATTTTGATGGTGAATGACCTCCCTGAAGTGGTTGTGAATGCCAGATCCCTCTTATATGCTGATGACTTAAAACTATTTTATGAAATAAAATCTGAGAGCGATTGCCAAGCTCTGCAATCAGACATTGATGCAGTATACAAGTGGAGTTTAAATAATAAATTGCAATTTAATGACTCAAAATGCTACGTGATGTCTTTCGGTCGCATGCGGCACCCAGTCAACTTTCTATACAAACTGAATGGAGATACAATTACAAGAACTGACTCCATGAAAGACCTGGGAGTCACATTCGACCGTAAGCTCACTTTTCACGACCACATCACATCCATTGCTAAGGAGTCCTTCAGGCGCCTTGGCTTTGTTTTGAGGAACTGTCGTGACTTCCACAACCCCCACGTGATCAGGCTTGTATTTGGGGCATTGGTCCGTAGCAAGCTTGAGTCTAGTGCGTGCGTCTGGAATCCTTTTGAGAAGCAGTATGCATTAGCTCTAGAGAAAGTACAGAAAGCATTCCTCAGATACCTCTACAAACACATGTACGGGTTTTATCCCTTCCTGTATCCCACCAAATTCCTGTTGGGTTGCTTAGGTTTCAACTCTCTAGAAGTAAGGCGGTCGCGTGATCAGATGGCTGTAGTATTCAAAATTCTTAGGGGGATTATCGATGATCCTGATCTGCATAACGAAATCTGCAATCTATTTGTCCCAGACAATTACTGTCGTGGCAGAAAGCACCGATTACTGGCTGTTCCAACTAGCCGTACTATTGCGCACTCTAAGTCACCTATTCCTCGGACTGTAGCGTCTATTAACGCTCTCCTGGACTCAGGCACAGGTCTTGATATGTTTGCGGATGAATGGAAGATGATAATGTCAGAATGCTTGAATTTTTGTGAGAAGAATACATGAGTGTGAAGTAAATGGTTTAATAAATTATTATTATGTTAAATAGTGTAATTGGCTTCGGCCGTTCTATTTAAATTAAATAAATAAATTGATAAAAAAAAAAAAAAAAAAAAAAAAAATTGATCACGAACAAAATTTTCGTCCGAAAAAGTGTGTCCTGCTGGATACAAGTCTATGGGTTTTTTGTAGTACGCTCCGCTGCCGCTCCAATATTCATATATTATTCTAGATGGCGTTACTGAGACATGGGATCAAAGTTTTTCTATGACATTTCCGTGACATGCCCGCTCTATAGTATTTTAAATCTCTTTGGGTGAGAGATTGTGACCTTTAACATCACTGAAAATATATACATCAGCTGTGTACCACATAAAAACTACTGTAGGCACGGTTTTGTAACTCTCCTTCCCGTACAAAGTTGTCTACGAAAGAATTTGGCACTCAAAAAAACTTTATCTGGTCAAATCAAATTTTAATATACCGGATTTCAATTTGGTTTCAAAATTAACGGCCCATAGATTTACTATCATTGTGCTTTAATTGTGAATGTGTAAGCTTTATTAAATAAACTAGTGATCGCCATGTGGTCGAAATTCAACTGTATACCTATTTATGATTAATTCATTAAAGTCCTAGAGGACACCGGTGTCCGCCATTGTTTTTCTATTGTGTCGCTAATTTACACGATTGAATGGTTAATAGCAAATTACAAGTTTACTTTGCAATTCCGTGTAAGGCAATGTCAACTCACTTGTTACATTCTTGCTGACACATTTTAATTGGTTGGTGAAAAAGTTGATCCCTATGCACTTGACGCTGGCAGAATGGTTAAATACGTATATAGGGTGTAACGGAAAGGGTATATACATACGAAGGGCACGGATTCTCTTGGTGATAAGAAACGACATGGCAACGTTTTTATACATATACATACATAATTGTAAAGTTGAGCCTGCCCGCGCCGTCGCGCCTTCGTCGGTTAGGCAGAGCCCGATAGGTCTGTACTAGGCGCGCAGAACCCGAGATAGATATACTTGAACCTTGCCGGACAGGATTATGACCCTCATAGTGCGGTGACACGTTTGTTATGATTTTGCATTTAATAAACTGTCGATATTAAATAATATCGTGAAGTTTCAAAGTTATTAGTTGGGAGCTGAAATTTTGAGGAAAGACTCGTTATTAAATACTCTATTCACCCTGTTTGTATGTATATACCCTTTCCGTTACACCCTGTATAGTGAATTGTTTAATTTGATTAATTAACCGAGTTGTTATTATTGTGATATGTCGTTGGTGTCCCTTATTCAATAAATAAATGCCTAACATAAAAAGAAGTAAATTGAAAACCGACAAGCGTCCTCACCCGCATGAAATATTTAGCTTGTATGAGCGGCTGACAGGGGATAAAGAATGTCTGGTCATGTCCAAGCTGCATTGTTATTGCATACGGTTTTTCATTTTTTGGTGTAACCAAAAAAACATGAATTATTTTGTTTGTGTATTTATTGGACAGAAAAATGTGCCAGTTAAATATCGCTTCGTTTCCAAGCACAAGACATGTAGGACACATACATACATAAACTCACGCCTTTATCCTTTTGGGGGTAGGCAGAAACTACAGTGCGCCATATTTTTACATATCTGCTTCGTTTACATTCATACATGAATGATGTTAGAGGAAATAACATTTAGTGCTGCAAAATGTAAAATCTACACATTCTACTATATTGAACCTACTATTAATTACTTTCTTATATTTTTTACAGTTTCGTGTAAAAAGAAACGCATAATGCATCAATTTCTGTTCGCATCCGTCACTTTTATCGCATTTAAATACTCATCTTTCAATCCATTTGAAAGATTATTCCACGGTGCCATTTGAAAGATTATTCTCGACAGAACGGGGAATTCTATCATCACACACACAAACGAAGTCGTAATGCATTCGTATCGTATTCAGGCATTACGATGTATTCGGGTAGTCAGTATACAGTTAGTAGCCAGAACTCTAAATATAACGGTTAAGGACGCGTTTACAAATCTGACCAAAATGAACAGTTTTTCGGTACATTTTGCGGCAGAACTAAACTAAACTGAATCTAAATAATAATCACCACAGACAGATTACTCATTCATCTTCAAAACGTCGCATTTTTTTATTGTAAAGTCTTGGTAAATAATATTGTAAAAAATCATTTCCGGTACCTCTTCACACAAAATTGTCGATTTTGTTTTGAGTTTAGGAACATTTTTCTTCTATTTAATAACAGTAATGTGTTTATTTAAAAATATTTTATGTAAGGAGACATGATCAACTCAAAAAGGTGGCAGAAAGAACTACCAAAATATTCTAATTATCCCAGAAAAAAAATCAAAACGATTTTAGTTGTTCAACAAATTTTGCTAAATTGCGTGAACCTTAACGGCTTGAAGATAAGGGTTATTTTACTGATCACTGTCGTGAGTTATTGCACAAAAGTTTGAAATCAAAAATATTAGTTTGCACTCGGCCACCGTCGTGTGTGTCGCTTGCAAGCAGCAACTCCTGTTGAATAAGATCGCTATACGAATACAAAATATTTGACATACCAAATTTGATACTTTACGTGTTTTGTGCGCTATAAGACCCAATACCTAGAATTAAAGTGCGTCATTTCGTAGATACGTCCTTAAAAATATAAAAATAAAATATAATGAACATAAAGAAACAAAACAAAACACAACTGGTGAAATGTGGGTGTACACTCGGCTACTCATTTCCAGTATAAGCTGATCTTGTATTGATTTGTATATAATGAGAGGTCATCGTAAACTGGAAAAGTATAGCTTGACGTGTAGTCGTGTGTACTGCATAACTTTCCAGGGATTAGGCATGATGTTATGTTAGGTAATATCATGTAAATCTAAAAATTGAATCAATGGAATGTAAAGAATAAGAAAAGCAAGAAAGAAGAAATCTTTATTTCCCAAAGAATACGTGCACACCGTATTCAAGAGACAAATACAAACTAAAGAAATACAACACTGTATTTTTAACCCGCGGCGAAAAACGACGGGGTTTTATAAGTTTGTCGTGTGTCTGTGGCATCGTAACTCCCCAACGGATGAACCGATTTCGATTTTATATTTTTTTCTTTAAAAGGTGAATTAGTAGGCAGTGTTCATAGCTATGCTTGATGAAAATCGATTTAAGATGGCATACATAATAATTTCATATTTTGTTCTAGGATCTTTAGCCGTTGCAGTTTAAAGGTATTATATTGTATGAACTATTGTTGTTATAATAAATGTGTGTAAATTGTAATTGTGCATAATAGTATAATAACTATGCTTGAAACTCCTAGAAATATTTCCTTCGTACGTAATACCATTAAGACAGATACACATACCTACAAACCGTGCTCCTCAAGACATATTCTACAAGGTTGGAAGTATATTTGCTCGCTCACTCTGCGACTGAGTACACTAAGTAACTCAGTTTCACTAGCTTTAGTTAAGTTAGTCTTAAACTTGTACGGGGCAAACTGATACACTCTCTGTTTTTATTTCGACTAGTGCTCCAGATAAGAAAGGTATCTGCTTTTTAAAGAACGAGTCGTTCACTTGTGTAACTTAGTTTCGTTAAGTAGTACTTACATTGTTGGTAAATAGAGTAGTTTACGGTAAATTCAATCACAAATTCAAAAATAACACTGTACAAGGGTATTTTGATGCCAATTCGGACGTACGGTATACCTACAACTTTGAGGCAGTACCTACTAAAAAAAGCAATGTCAAGATAGTTAAACAATTCAAAAATAAAGTACTCAGGGACGCTGTCAATGCACCTCGGTACACAAGAAATGACGACCTTCACGTGACCTTAAATTTGAATTCGTCATCACTACTATGCAAAAATTTGCTGAATCGCACGAACACAGAGCTCATCAACACGTGAATGTTGAGGCAATTCAGCTGCTAGACGACACAGATTAGTGTTTAGGCTAAAAATAAATAAACCTTTGGAGTTAGTTTAGTATTCAAAGTGAATCAATAATAGTAACTAAGTTGTGCTTTGACACATGAACATAGTGTTTTTTAATAAATTATATCAGACTACTGCTGGACTTGAGTAAAAGGGCAAATGGTCACTATTCTTAGTTATTAACATAATCTATCACGTAACATACAAAATATTGCTTATTAGTCTTTTAGGCTAGATCGTAATTGATTTCATTTTCTAATTATTATTACGAATCCCAGATTTAGAGGTTACCTTCGTCCCACTAACAGGAGTTATTCAGTGTCAAAGTGTTGAGACCTCAGCATGGTGTCCGGTTATGGAGGTTTCTCACTTATCCAGGTCCCACTTAAGTAAGTTTCAAGAGTTTGTATTAAAAACGTTGTTCTTACTAATATAGGGGAAACCAATAATTCTCTATCACTTTCACGAACAACTTTACACAAACAAACACTTGTCCTTTACACTTCTACAAGTGTAAGCGAACTCTTAGTGGGCAGTGAACCACTCTAATTTACTATTCAGTTGCCGCGAATTTACGATAATGGCCAACAAAAAGTTATGATTAACGCCAACCCTAGCTTCAAACAGTGGGGGTTTCCATTTGTAATCAAGTCTCAAGAAAGAGGTGGGTTTTAGCTTACGATTCGAAATTTCGAATACTCTTTTAAGAGTCACAGCAAAGTCACCCTTATAGGATCACTTTATTATCCCTCCGTACGTCCGTCTGTCTGTCAAAATCTTGGGAACGTGTGGTGGTATCGAGTTGAAATTAAACCATATACTCAGGGGTCTACGGTCCCTTAAAGCTGTGAAAAAAATTAACGTGAAACCCAACCGTGAAGCATCAACATTTTATAGGTTACTTTCCGTTGACGTAGAACTACAAATTTTGGCAATAAATATCGTCTTATAGTACAAGTTGAGGAAAATATCAATAACATGTCTAATTCCAAGGTGTCCAAATATTAAAGTGAAACGATTTTGTCATGCGGGTTATCATGCTTAATTGGTATAAGCTAAAACTGATTTTTAATTATTTGAACGACTAACATTTTTGTTGTATTAAAAAAAAAGAAATACCATTTTTTTTACATACCTGAATATTTGTACGAAACCCTTGGTGCAACTGGACGGGTTTTTTTAACTTAATTGCTGCCATGTTTTATTCAAATGTTTGTAAAACTTTATTCTTTTGTTTTTATTCTGTTAGCTAAGTTATTTATAAGACTGATGAATGGAACGTAGAGAGAGGACGCCTTGCAAGGGCAAAACATTGATCTTACGAATGATGCTCTTCACAGAAGTCAGGTGCAAGAAAGAAAGAAAAAGCATTTATTTGGCCCAAAAGACACACAATCTATCTATACTAATATTATAAAGAGGTAAAATTTGTAAGTTTGTAAGTTTGTATATAGGGGGTAATCTTCGGAACTAATGATCCAATTTTAAAAATTATTGTACTGGTTGAAAGCTACACTATTCCCGGTGGACATAGGCTACTTGTTATCCCCGTATTCCCACGGGAACGGAAACTACGCGGGTGAAACTGCGTGACGTCTGCTAGTAATACATAAAAATAATAGCAATAATAAAATTATAAGAAATTGTACAATAGAAATTATAACATAACAGGACAAAATTGTGCCTTGCAGCCGCGCAAAAAGGGTCCAGTTCAGCAACAATGCTAGACGCTGGTTTTCAACGGTGAGTAGTAGGACTTGCCACCGGGAATGAATTTAACTAAAAATGGACGAAGTAAAAGCAATATTGTTATAGCTTTTTGCTCTCAGTCTACAGTTTCTAACTACACTCGTGAGAGTCATGTATGATGTAACTATCATATAGGTACTACTTCGGTAAAATTTTAATTTATTAGTTTTCAAAGTTTTCGGAGAACAGTTGGCAAAAAAGACGTGGCGAAGAATGTTGGCAGAATCCTTTAATATGCTAGTAGACACTTTTTTGATTTTAAACATATTGTACGGTAAGTATAGTAATTACTGGTATCGTATCGTACGCCAAGGCAAAATACGTCAATAAAGACTCCTTCAAAGTTGTAGATTAAAAAACCTAGTGACATACTTTTTCAGTTTTTAGATTATGTGCCTTAACAGTGATCATAGTGTTACATTTATTGTGTTATTCTCTCAATTATAAAATGTCAAGGAAAACTGTTAAATACTTTATTCAGCGCAAAATATCGAAAGTGACGTGCATATGACTTGTGACGATTAGTTTTTTAGGAAATTCACACATTTTTTTGATGAATGATGAAAAAAAATGTGTGATCATGATATAGATCTTTTATTTAATAAAATTAGTATAAATGAACATTATTTGCAATTTAACTACCCTATTTTCGTAGTTGGCCAGTATCTGCCTTGCTTGAATTTGGCTTTCTGCCTAATTTCATATGAGTTTTTCATAAAGAACGACAGTTTATCTCCCTCTACAAAGCTCTTCTTGTCTCTTCTTCTGAATATTAGAAAAAGAGACAAGAAGATCATATTGAAATTAAGTGCATTCCGAGGTACGGGATAGTGTCAGTATGTAATAGTTATGCTTCGATTGGCCCGCTCGGCTTTTGTTATTTAGATAACACGTAATCCCGCAGTAGTCTTGACAAAATCAAATTGGTTGCTAATGTACTGATGCCAGCACATCAAGTTACTCCAATGTGTCAATATTTTTTGATTATTTTTCAACTTTATGTGAAACAGGATATAGTTCATATTTAACCGGGAAAATTTTACACGTTGGGTTAACTTGATGTGCTGGCGTCTGTACTTAAATTTTTGTTTGTTTGTTTTTTTTCTTTAAACTCACACACTCGTCTGCTGTTTGTTTTTAACGTTATTCATTTGTTTTTTTAATGATTATTTCCTTAATGATAACATTCTACAGTATATAGTGCATATTTGGTGATATAAGAGTACAATGTATCTACCAACATAATAATTTAACTATCAACTCCATTGCTTATTTTTTATAAACCTATCCCAGTACAGATCCTTTTATTCTAGGTGCATCGTCTTTACGTATAATCTGATTAATACACAGATAATTGTAAACCTTCTTATTTTTTTACTTTTGAGTATGGCGTTAGAAGTGCCTTTTAACGGTTTAGTTGAAATAAATTATTTGACTTTTGACCTAGGCTTTTTAGTTGGCAGTCATCAAGTTACCTTGGTCGATAAGTTGTAACGTAGAGGAAATAATTAAATACCAATGGCTAGGGAATGTACAGACGCCAGCACATTAACCTACCCCAAAATTGTTTCACAAGACAATAAGGTTCATTTTCGTAATTGAAAATGAACCTTATTGTCTTTAGCATAAAGTTGAAAACCTATCAAAGAAATTTGACACATTGGGGTAGGTTGATGTGCTGGCGTCTGTACATGTATCTAAGAATATTGCATTTCCAATGTTAACACAAACTAATAAACGGTACAGAAGCTCAGATTTCAAGCATTTAAACCAATGGTTTTGAGGTCTCAAACGTCAGATCGGTGCCAATATTGAAATTTCTAGAATAGCGTCACATTGAGAGGTCTGTGCAGATCCATTTCGAAGGAAACGTTTCTCTTGCCAACTATTCAAAATGTTTACTGCTTTATCAAATACTATTGTAACTTGATTTTTCAATGTAGCCTTTGTCAATGCAACGACATCTAGATTAAATTTAGTTTAAGGGATTGTTTTCATAGAAGTTTTTATATACCTCGGTATTGTGTTTCATATTTTCTAATTAACAAACAGTGCTTTTAATCACTTGAACGTCGAAGGGAAACTAAAACCGGCTGTTAACTTAACACGTCAACGGTGATGGATTTCTAAAAAGAATATAAACCGGCGAGTTTTTTGTGTTAGTTAGGTATGTTATTGTAGATCTACAGCAAAGCGGTGTGCTCCAGTGGTGGCATAACGGAAATTGTCATAAAATATTGTGCCCACCAGGGATGAAGCTGGTGGAGATTGGGAATTATCAAACATTAATTTAAATACATAAGTACATATATACATACATACACTCATGCCTTTTTCCCATGGGGGTAGGCAGAAACTACGGAGCGCCATGTGCTACGATTCTTACATTTTTTTTTTTGATTACTTTAAATTCATACATACACACGCCGGTTGACACCCGACCTTACTAATGAACCTCACAACAGCGTTTCCACTTATTAATTTTAATAAGATGTAAAAAAAATATTCAAAGGTTGACATCGACAACGACATCGCGGATGATATTTTATTTCAATAAATAGGTTCATACAAACACTTTTTTTTCACGTCATTTTATAGCTAGGTGAGGTCAGCTTTTTCTATATAATGACTACTCTGAGAGACACAGAAAGAAACTCAGACTCTTTTAAAGTCCAAACATCATCTTGGTCAGATCGTATAAGAACCATGCAGATTCTCTGGCATAGTCTCTGGAATGGTCTTTTGGAGAAGGAACCACACATTTATGAGGGGACAAGATCAGTCAGATGCTCGGAGTCTCTCCACGAGATCGAATTATAAATAAGGAGATACGTAGAAGAACCAAGGTTACCGACATAGCCCAGCAGATTAGCAGGTTGAAGTGGCAGTGGGCAGGGCACATAGCACGGAGGACTGATGACCGATGGGGTCAAAAGGTTCTCGAGTGGAGGCCACGTATCGGCAAGCGCAGCGCAGCGCAACCTCATTAAGGCCGCGGGAACGCTCTGGATGCAAGCCGCTTCCAACCGGTCTTATTGGAGATCTATAGGGAAGGCCTATGTCCAGCAGTGGACTTCCTATTGCTGAAATGATAAAAAATGATGATGATGAAGATCAGTATGTAGGCGCTATCAGAATAACAGCATTGAGGTATTTATTGTTTTCTTTAAATATTGTGGTATTGTGCTGAGATAGGGGCCTTTTTGGCCTCGCACAGGTCTTATTGTTATTTAATATTATGTTAGATTTAGTTTTAGTTTTTAACTGTTAAATTCCTGTGCGTGTCCCAAATAAACATGTTTTCTTTCTTGCTTGCTTGCACTGAACATTTGTCAGTAATCGTGTGCTCAACTTGGAACGTGAGGAGCTCCACGTCCTTAAAGCCCTTGACAGAAAATAGTGGAAAAAATGTCATGAGGACGTGGAGGCCTTTGCCCTGCAGGGGAAATCCATAGGCTAGTACTAATAATAAAATTTTGTGTAAACACTTTTGGAGGTATGAGGAACAGGGTGTAAAGTTCCTCATCCGCCATTGAAGAGGGAGGATCCTCCGACCAGACGGGTGTTGTGTCTGGTGGGCTAACTACTTGTTCAAAGCGCGCGGATAACTCTAATACCGCGATGTAGGATATTGGTCATTAGTTCGTATGTGGCGAGGCAGATGTCGCTACACACTAACCCACTTAAAAAAAAATTAATTAGCGTAACTGACTTTGTAAGCCGTAGTGGGTTGCTTCTACCACACAAACGTTACATCATTGAAAACAACGCGAAAGATACAGGATGCGGCTTTTATTCAGACTTTCTTTGTACATAAAACCTTCAGGCAACCGATTACCCTTTCCATATCTCCTTAACACTACCAGAACAAATATCACGCGTTCAGATGAGTACAGATGTTGGACGGAGGCTCGTTTACACAGCGCCCCACGTTCTGTTGCCGTGTAGTTAATTTGCTCAGTCGAGCGGCAATGATTCGATTTTACGGAGAGCATTACTGCCGGGACTTCGAGGATCGAGCACTTAGCACTTTGTTTCTGTAAACCTTTTTATGTAAAAGTGGGCACACACGTACTGTACGTGATAAGACGTTACTGGGATTTGAAAACTGGTTTTTAGGGTTTCAGTCAAAGACGGGACTAACATAAAATTATAACATAACGTCATGCCTGTAATCCCCGAAGGTTTAGGCAGAAGTGTACCTGATAATTCACCCACATTTAGACAGTTATGTTTGAGTCCCATGTAATAGGGTACAAGCCTATTGCCATCAATTGGACACAGATCCAGACTTCGGGCTTCTTCTGAGAAATTACAGATGAAAAAGTCAGTTACACTTTTATCGACCCGGGGATCGAACGCGGGACCTCATGCTCAGCAGTAGCGCTTGCGACCACTAGACCAACGAGGCAGTCATAACGGTACTCTTACTGATGATTGTTTTGGTCTGCCTCTCTGTCTTTTGTGTTAGAAAGAATTAAAATTACAACATATATACCTATAACCTAACCTTTCTTACCAGACCTATTATACAGGGTGTCTCATTCAAATCGGTCAGTATGGGAAAGTCTGAAACTATAAGACATACCAAGATCTGTTCTGAGGAACCCTGTCATCGATTTTAATAACAAGAAAAACTGCATTCATACATGTTAAAAAACATCTGTACTCCGTTCGGAATCGAACCAGGTTATTTTGAAAAAAAAAAACCTACACTATTTCTGTTTAGATATCGATTGTGTAGCTCTTTAGCAGTAAATGTCTGTATGAAACATGTTGTCTAAAATGAATAAAATGCATTGTTTCAACATACTTTAATTTATTTTAGTAGGTGCTCGAAGTGACCACCGCCTTTTTCAATACCGCCTCTGGACTATTTTTTGTGGGGTTACGTTAAAGATGAAGTTTACAAAACAAGCTATGACATCGTTGTAGACCTAAAAGTAGCCATAGAGACAACGCAAATTCATCACATGAAGATATGTCAAAATGTTATTGTAAGATCGTTACCTAAACGTGTTGAATATTGTATAATAACGCACCTGACCTTCATTACTAAAATTAAAATCTATTTATTTGACCCAAAATGCAAAATTTAACCGATAAAATGTCGATCGTTAAAATGAACCGGGAAAAGTCTGCTTAGTTATTGAAATACACTAAGTACTCGGCATATAATTATTTAATTAAAAATAGGTAGTTAGTTACATTTTGAGTTTTTCAATACTAAGTAAAATTAACCTTTAGAGCCACCACCGTTTTTCATTAAAAGTGTAACCAACAAACTCATTGGAGGTAGATTTCTATTTACAATTCTACATACATGTGCAGTCCGGTTTTGCCCAAACTCACGCAAAACTGATGGTATCTACAAACAAACAAACTTGCCATGGCTAACACAAATTCATTCCGGCGCGCACACACCAAATGAATCCAACTGCAATATACGTCGCGGTCGCAAACTAATTCCGACATTCGCCGCATTCCCGATATTTCCCCAAACGCCCACACCATAATCTCAGTTAATCCTGACGAATAAATAAAAGGTACGATTGATTGGGTTCTGAACAATGGGTATAACACAAAGGACTAGATGTAAAGCAAACAGAAATCAGTCCGTTTCATCTTGTTCGAGTATATTCTCAGGTGGAAATTTGTCTATAAACAAACCACAATTGCTCGGAGCCCCGACCCGCATACTAATGTATGAGCGAGCGGCTCCACTGCTCAGACGAATTATGATTTCGGATGTCTGATCTATGCTAATATGAGAGGGTTAGGACCGTAAACAGTGGCTGTTTTTTGAAAACAATATACTTAAGAGAAAAGTTATTTTAGTGGCGAGCTTGTTGAGCAAACAATCTGACTGTGTTGGTTCTTTTGTTTGATGAATACAGGCAGATATTAAGTTATGATTTTGGAATTTATAGTCGGTTATCAGTCATCTAATTGAATGTATTAGACATATATCTAAACTAATATTATAAAGAAGAAAGATTTGTTTGTTTGTTTGCATTTGGTTAGGCTCCGAAACTACTGGACCGATTTGAAAAATTCTTTCACCGTTAAGAAGCTACACTATCCTTGGGTGACATTGGCTCATTTTATCCCTATATTTTCACGGGAACTGGAACTACGCGCGTGAAACCGCGTGACGTCTGATAGTTTTCATTAAACTAGATAATTAAGTTCCTTACAGTTTTACAATTTGTTTTCTGTTGCTCATTTAGGTTGACTTGCTGGCCAGACTTATTGAGTAAAACCAGTGCCTACCAAAATTAGTATTTTTTTCTTAAATGTTTTATTCATTGTTTAAGGTATAGAACACAGAAATAAATGAATTTCGTGTAACAATGGACTCTGAACTGAAGGGCCGCGGGCAGGCAGTGGCGTCCTGCAACGCCACAAAAACCGGAAGGCCGCGGACTTTTGATTCAATTACATTGTGTATCCGTAACGATTGAACCTTCGTCCTATGTCGGATTTGAACAGATTGATCTATCATATTGTTATACAAGGGCTACGTAAAATAATCGTATCAGATCGCGTCCTGTTGGGGCTTGCTGCCTTTTTCCATAACAAAACAGCTGTTTACGAGTATTTCTAGAAAGTAGTCGTTACTGTTGAAATAGTAGTGTATCTTTTAAATATTTTGATTTTGTATTTTTTTTTCTATTGCTGCTGCTATTTAACTACCCTGTTTATTTAATTTTATTTAATTTACTTTCTTAATGTCTTTATTTCATGTAGATATCTAAGCTTATCCTTTGTTGGAGATCTAAATTAAATAAATAAACGTACAACAATCAAAATAATAATTCGTTAAAAAAACACTAGCAGAACAACACTTTTTTTTCCAGACATTTTATATGAAGACCAGTTCGAACAGAACACTGCAACAATCGTTTTATTTGGAGTCAAGCTCCGTGATTCGCAGTGATTGATGATGTTTAGAGAGCACACGCCGTGAGCCGGCTAATGTTTCAGCAAACACCAGCCGATAGTTTTTGAATCAGAATGTTCACAGAAAGTCGAGCTTGATTTCATACAACTACAACAGGTAAGGATGTAGAAAGATTGAAGATTATTAAAAAAAGCGTTAGTTTTTGTATTGCCGAAATAATAACTACCGCACGTTAAGCTACGCTTGACGAGGTCTGTCTGTAGATAGGTGAGCATTCATAACATACCAAGACTCCCCCGTGCCTCGGAAAGCACGTTAAGCTGTTGGTCCCGGCTGTCATTTGTAGATCTTTGACAGTCGTTACAGGTAGTCAGAAGCCCGAAAGTCTGACAACCAGTTTCACTAAGGGTATCGTGTTACCCAGTGACTGGTTTTTGAAGGTCGTACAGGCAGTCGCTTTATGTAAGACACTGGTAGACAGCTGCATCTGTTTAAACTGGAAGCTGCCCCTAACATAATCGGGCAAAGGCTAGGCAGATGATGATAAGATAGGTATGCAGCAAGATTAAAGATTAATAAAGAAAGCGTTTGGTATTGTATTGTTTAAATTACGTCACTATTGTAACCCAAACTGTCCTGAAACAATTAGTCGGTCAAACACATTAGCTACCTGATCTTGAAGTACTACAGCAATCGTATTTAGTACTACGCTATTGATGGATAAAGTTTGTCTGACCCCAAACAAACAAGTTAACGTTAAACAAACGTGGAGATAAGTTAAGATACCTACCAACCTACCTACTAATTACTATTGTTAGGTTTTATTTAAAACGAAAGAAATAATTTATTTTACTGGTAACATCAAAAATATATTAAACTAGTGCAGATCTGTTTTATTGTGGCAACACTGAAAACGGTCATTCGAAAAAAAGACGCGACAGCGCTCTCTTTCGGTTCCGGCTGTCATAGGAGAAGGACGTGCACTGTGCTGAATATAGGGTGAGAAGAGATAGTTGGATATTGGTGTTCTACTGCTATATTACAGGTGAATTAATAGATAATATATTATATTATTGCGATTATTGTTAAGGAAGGAATAAAAGTTGTGATTGTGTAACGGATCTTGTTTGGTTTTATCGTACAATGAAATTAAATGAATTCATAAAGTGTCTCAGTGTTTTCTATTATATATTCTATCCTCTATAGTGGAGATTTTCAGCTCCAATAGATACATTTATAGTTTCACATAGTACCTACCCTCAAAGATAAATATTATGTATCGAAGTAAATTAGTTATCTTATGAAATATTGGAAGTAGAATCTAACACTATAAAGATTGCGCGTTGATACAGTCGGCTCCACACGCGGTGTATCAGTTAGCCAACGAAATGTTTTAAACGGTCAAGCTCTAGATTTGGATGTCTAGGTCTGTCGGATGCACACAACCAAAGGTTATTCAAAGTCATTCCCCGGAACTGAGGACGACAGTACTTTTTCTTTAAAAAAAAGAGTGAACAATCTTCTGTGAGTAAGATGATTTATAATTAAAATTAAGAGCTGATTCAATTTTTTACCCCACATGACAAGATCATCTCACTTTAAAATTTGGACCCATTACTAGTGGTCGCGAAAATATCGTAAGAAAACCTGGATTTATAGTTAATAGATACAAATCGCTAATCCACCGTGAGCAAGCGTGGTGGTCAATGCTCGTGCCTTCTCTGTACGAGAAGTGGCCTTTGCCTTGCAGTGGAACAGTAACACGCTGGTATTATTATATTATTATTACTACTACTACTACTTACTACTTATTATATTATTATTATTACTTTATTATTTTTTATTTATAAAAAAATAAAAATAAAACTTTATTTTTTATTATTTTTTTATTACGAGTGAAGCTCTAAAAAAGTACGGTTTTTGACTGACTCCCTGTACTAGTAGTATTAGGCGTTTTAGTTGCCGAACTTCATAGTTCTTGTAGGTCAACAAAAAGTAAACCATAAATTTGAATTCCCTTGAGAGTTGAAATATACGTTTTTGCGGCATAAATGGCCGCTTCTTTTTACCGTTAACTTAGAAGTTTGATTTTTTGCACTGCTTCAAGGGACTGTAGTCCTGAGTATAGGTATAGTTTTCATTTCAACTCGATACCTCCACTCTGACCCACGACCTCCGGCATATAGGAGTCAAAAAACAAGACCAACAAGCCCAGCCTTGCGTCAGATTGCCGTTGCCCCAAGTTGGGAGACAAAATTTAAGGTCAAATTCAGTTGCTGCTCTATGTTTACAGATATATCTATTTACAGTAATACATCATTGATTGATGATGTGTGTCTTGCCGTGAACAGCTAATGTTGAGCAAACGCCGCGGTCTTAGTTCAGACGGATTCAATATACCGTTATTGTGATTTATGGTAATGCGAGGGCTTGTGAAGGCTCCGAGGGGGACCAATTGTAGGTAGCTTTCACGAGTAAAGCACCTACATTACCAGTAGGTATTTTATTTCTCTTTCTTCTTCAAATGTATCTATTCATTTCATTTTATTAATTTTATCTTACGTGTAATACGCTCTCGAGTTTCTGAGAAACGTGTTCGAACTTGCTGGCAATATGTTTTAGTAAAAGATACTTTTTAATAGGGATTTTTTATCTGAAGGGTGCAAACCGTACCCTATAACTAAGTCTACACTGTTCTAGCGTCCGTTTGTCTGACAGCAGGCTGAATAGCTCATTAACCGTAATAGGTAGTTAGAAATGTTCACAAACGATTATATTGCCGCTAAAACACCACTAAAAAAGTTCAAAATTTAACCCCATTTCCACAACCAACGTGGACTTCAAATGCTATATGTCTAGTCATTTACAATAGTGTACGAACCTTTGTGTTCGAGTGCGTCATGACACAAAGTGTAAGTATTTAAATAATTTTGAAATATAAAAAAAATGTTTTTGTTTATTTTTTATTTAATAAACTATTATCTAGAATAAGCTCCCTCTCTCCTAAACTCACTTATTTTGCTGTGCCCGTCCACTCTCTGTCAGTGACTTTGACTTTGACTTTAGTGCAACAGGCTGCATGAAAAGTGGTTTTAGAAAAATTTTGCTTATTGCAGTTTGTTTTTCTATTACCACATTGTTTCTACATTTTAATGAGTTAATCTATCGGAATCTTCCCTTCGAGGCTTTTATTTATCCATCCGCATAAATGTATTCATGACAACATACATTTTTTTTAGTCCTATTAATAACGGTAGGATAACTGTGTTGATAATATTGTATATCCAGTGTCACAGTAATAATTGAGACTAATTTAACGACACCTTAGAAACCAAAACACAACAAGCTGTTTGGGCTAAAGAGCGTGTTAAAGAAATATGTTAACACGCATATATCCTACACTCCTAAAACATAACCAGCATTCGCAGTCTCATTGATAAATGTTTTTATAATATATATGACTTTTTAAATGATTGAAACCTTATTTCATTAATATTAAGTAACTATTCATATTCATATTCATCTAGGTATTTGGGTTCCACAAGGATAAAAAATATGTTAACATAGGGCTTAGAGTTAAGAGTCGTTGTAGACCCTGTAAGGGCAAGCAAAATAATGTTTGATTATATAGCAATTACTTAAAATCTAAGTCAATTAATGGTAACATAATCATTCAAAAATAAAATTGTATTTACTTATCAATAATTAGGTAATATTTATTACACTTATTATCTAACTTAACTATATCTTGAATAAAATGAGTCACCACTTAAAAAAAAATAAAAAAATTGTACGCCTATTTTAGGCAAAACATGTTAGGACGATTTTTTTTATCTAAAACACCATGCTTTGCAACCCAGTGTTTGTACTCCTTACTCATGTTTTGACAAATAAACTATCTTTATCTTTAGTCAAACAAAGAATATTTCTAAAGAAGATCCATCGTATAGCTATGTTGAGTAATGGCCAAGGTATTGAATTCACATAAGTAGAGGGTCCGAATTGGCTAACTTGGCGTAGTAGGATGTCGGTTAGTCAAACAGACCCAAGATTAGGCTGTTAGTGACCAGAAATGAACATCCGGGTCAGTATTCGGTTGACTTCAAAAGGCTGAGTTAATGTTTGATTTCTCCAAACTAAATACAAGGTTAATCTACTTTATCCTGAACAAGCAAAAATAAAACTTGGAACTCTCTTCACTACCCACGCGAAAAATATCATTAATTGTAAAGCTCTTGTCTTCACAATGGAAAATTCTACTTCACTAAGTAATATTGACGACAACAATGTTGCTAAGCGGAAATTAAAAATGTCTACTGAAAGTGCTTCTATTTTTATGAGAATCATTAACGACGGATGTCTAGAGAATGGACAGTTTTGTATCAGTTTTTGAATAACTAGGTCATTTATTTTTCCTTTTTAACCGACTTCAAAAAAGGAGGAGGTTCTCAATTAGGTTGTATATTTTTTTTTTATTTAAGTATTTATTTTTTATTTTTTTTAGGGTTTGTTACCTCAGTACTCCGTCAATTATGGACCTATTTTCAAAATTCTTTTTTTATTCAATAATGAACAAAACAAAACCACAGACTTCCGAAACTGGAGTTATTTTTCACCTGTTAGTGTTTTTTTAAGAAGTCGGTTGTTTTTTTTTGTAAAAAAGTTTTTTACTTAATACAATTATTTTTACTAGATAGTAACTTGTGGTTATTTTTTCTACATAATGGGCTATTTGACAAAATGTTAGTTTTAAGTCCCTCATCTAGATTACAAGAAAATATTCGACACATATTTTTTTCTTTTTTCACGTAATCATAAAATAACGGCGATACATCGAGTCAAAATGTCGCATGACGTCACTAGCCAGTAGAATTTATACTAGATAATGACGTTACAAGCCCCCGCTCCTCGGCTTTAATGCGCTTAATCTAAGCAGTTTTCCATCAATTAGTAAAATAAAAAAATATGTATTATTTCAATATAAATATTTGGTACCTAATTAGGGAACTTACCAAATATGTATTTAAACACACAACAAAATAAGAGCCATTGCCTCACAAACAACTATTTAGAAATATAAAAAAACCTCCAAATGTTAAGTTTGAAAGTATCCCTTCCATCTTTATATTCTAATAATAACTTTTGTTAATAAAAGACAGCACTATATTCGGCTTAGTCAGCGCCTACCAGAGTTGGCGCCACGGTAGCGTCTAATCTCTCCATTCATCTTTCCCGCCACAAATGCTCTTCAGTTACAAGACACATGTCATGGTGACGTCACACAATCACATAAATTACTCGCCTAATCTAACGGACGAAGATCTCTCGACCAGTTTGAGTTCATGGTTTGTTATGCTTTGTATGGACTTAGAATTAAGGTGAAATGAACAGTGACTGGTTTAAATTGTTGATATTAATGGTATTAATTTTTTTAGGGCTAAGGTATAATTTTGTGTTATTCCATCAGCCTGCGAAGCATGAACACATTGAACACCGAAGAAACGGCCTTTGTCTACAGACGAATCGGCAAAGTGACAGATTATATAGACAGGAACCTCAATCTGTCAAATTTCTTTCAATACACCTGCCTGCGTAGCATGAACACTTAATTTCTTTTCTTCCGAGACACGACAAAGACCGTTTTTTCGGTTTTCATGCTATGCAGGCAGGAGTTTTTCAGCAGGGATCTGGTTGTCTGTGTGCCCTGTTGATGGTAATAAGTTCACCCCTTATAACTGGCAAAATGTCAATGCACTTTAATTAGGCACACGTCCGCTTAATCATCTGTCATTTTAGTATTTTTTTGAATTATTAAGTAGTAGAATTTACTTCGTTTGATGAATATAGCAGAGTTGTGCTATTTGTTCACATAATTACACAAATCTTATCCTACCATTTATAATTATAAATACCAGTATCCAAGAAACTATAAAATATTACTTCTACATTTAAGATTCAAATACTAACATTTAACTATTTCGAAGAAATCTTATCCTACCATTTATATAAATACCATTATCCAAGAAACTATCGTTCCAACTGGTCCCAACTTCAACCGAAAAACATTTACAAAACAAGGCAACAATTAAGGAGACAGGACACGTCCCTACGGAACACCGAAATCCTTTTGTTCCATTCCACAGAACCACCGTCCTTTGAAGGAATGCACCAAGTCAAAGGCGCATCGAGCGTAACGTCAAAAGGAAATACAGTATAATTCAAACTAGAAACACCACTTTCTGAGAAGCGAAGAAAGATTCGCGCATGCGTGGTGTTCAACCCTCAGCCTCTGTTCAACCGTTCCGTCAGAACAGTTGCCTCACGATCGCCGCATCGAATCAAACCCGAGCGAATCGCAACCGTCGTCGCTCCCGCGTTCGTTTTACGAAAACTTTTTAAAAATGCGACGTTCTAGAATTTGGAACGTTTTTTGAATTTTTGTTTTTTGTTCGGTTGATTTATTTAGTGAAGATGAGTTTGTTGAAAAACTTTGTGATGAAGTGGTCACAGTTGTTTGTACTCGGAGTTTCAGTGTTGTTTCGTTGTACGGATTCTGTCGGTAAGTAAAAAAAGCAATAAACCTAAATTATTTTAAAACATAAACGCCTATAAAATATTTAATTAAGACGAAGGATTACAAACTGAGGTAAATTTATTTCAGGCAACCGTGTATTTAATAAACAGACCTCCGCAATATATTTTTCAGCCGTCGACGCTAATTAATCGCGAAACTTATTCAAAGTTAACTAACTTAATTTGTCAGCAGTTGCTTCGTCTTTTGCAATAAATAAACAGCTAACTGCTACTTAATGAAGTACCGGGAGAGGTGCAAAATAAGGGAACTATTATTAAAATGTTAATTTAATGTTGTAACGTAAGGTACGTATGTTATTCTTGAACCAATAAGTAAACTAGGCATTTCGGTGGTTATTTAACCTAATATTAAATATTAACAAGAGATTTACTGCCTTCAATTACTGGGCTAATATCGTTAGCGTGATGTTAATCCCGATCAAAGATTTTGGTTGCTAAAAACTCGTGTCGGTTCAGATCAATTACGATGTTAGTTCTACCTTAGAGCTATTTTCACAGAACAAACTGTTTGATATCGGATCCCTTGTTAGTCAAAAGCCGGTCATTATGTTAACGTAATTGACATGAAAGGAAGTAGTTAAGCTTTGCTGAACGATACACAATAAACTAGGAATGTTAAACGTATATCAAGCATACCGCACTTTGTGATTTGCGCAAGTCGGTATAGTCGGGTAATCAAAAGCGATTAAAGAAAGGCGTTTTTTTAAAATAGTACGTAACAGTAAGAAGATCTAAATGTTTTTGTGAAATGTGTTAGGTAAAGTGAACGGTCAATCCCAATACATGGAATGACAGCCTTCACTTCAACTACATAATTATCTACAGGATACTTCTTACTGAATAGCACAGCAGGTGTAAATACTAATTGAAACTATCAGTGTTACTAAAGGCACTTGAAATTATTTTATCTTTGCCTTAAAGCTTTAAATTGGTAAATAGAGAGAGAGAGAGAGAGAGAGAGAGAGAGAGAGAGAGAGAGAGAGAGAGAGAGAGAGAGAGAGAGAGAGAGAGAGAGAGAGAGAGAGAGAGAGAGAGAGAGAGAGTAGAAATTTAAGAAACTAATGGTGTAGATACATTCAATTATGTCCCGTAAAAAACCTTGTTTGCAGCGGTATTTCGTTTAAGACCTTTGCATCTATGGGTATTCAAATGAGACGCTAGAAGCTTTCGGCCTCATCTCTTTGCTTATACCCACCTACGCACCCATGGTGACTACAGGGCCCTTTACGAATGCGTGCTTCTTGAATCCACTGGCGTCCATTTATCAACATATGGTAAAACCACAGCATGTTCTTTATATATTGTAATGGGGCTCATAAGGGTGCCGTAGAAGGTTATTTAGACACTAGCTTTTGCCCGCGGCTTCGCCCGCGTGGATGTCGAACTTCCGCCTCCTATGTTTTCCTATTACGGGTTGAATTTCCAAAAATCGTGTTTTAGTGGATACTTATTCTTAACTAAGAAGTCCCCTTCAAGTTTCATGTCTTTAATACCAGCTGTTTGGGCTGTGCGTTGATATATAAACGTAATAATTTTAGCATAATACTTCCAGATAGACTACTTTCAAAGTTGATCCTTCCAGTATGTATGCATAAAGATTTCTGGAACTACTGACCCGGGAAAGAGCGCCGTACAACTGACCATGTGTAAAACAACTGAGACTAAGATCAACCTACCCAGGCGTATTGATTACAACCGTACCAAGTCAATCCCAATCCCTATAATAGTTATTGAACTATGCGTGCACTTATAGACAGACAGACAGACAAAACATTTACTGATTGCATTTTTGGCATCAGTATCGATCACCAATCATCCTCCAATATTAATTTTGAATATATATTCAATGCACGTAATTATCTTCGTAGTGTGTGATAGTCCATTGAACTGTATGGCGAGCGATATTGTATCTTAAGATATAATATTATAATATCTAAGCCGCGTGCAGCGCCCCTTGGTGAACTCCACTGCGGGTGACGTAACCTACGACAAACTTATTATTTGCGGTTGGTGCAGTAGTTGGTGTTAGGGATCGAACCGCAAAGTTAAGTTTGTTTTTTATTGTATATACTTTTCCGGGATAAAAAGTACCCAGTGTTGTGCCCAGGATATTAAAGAATAAGTACACCAAGTTTCAGCGTAATCGAACCGGTAGTTTTTGCGTGATACCTGAACATACAGACAGACAGACAGACAGACAGACAGACAGACAGACAGACAAAAATTTTTTTAATCATATTTTTGGGTTCGGTGTCGGTCTAGTAACACCCCCCGCTATTTATTTTTTTAATATTTTCAATATACAGAAATTTTACTTCTACAGATTTATTATAAGTATAGATATAGATATAGATTTTGCGCCATGAAGAATCCGTTTGGTAAACCTTACATAACCTGGCTAAGTTACTATGATTAACTCTTTCCTAATATGAATTCTTTATTTATTTGAGATTCCTACTAAAAAGTTTGTATAGAATCATTACATAATTTACCCTTATAAATAAGCTACGAATACTTTTTCTTTGATCTTTAATTTTTCATAGCGTTTCACGCTACCAACGTAAAAAGCTCAGCCCCAAATTAATATCCAACTCGCAATCTGATAACCCTTTTTTATACCAATAAGGTATTTTCGACAAAATACGTTAAAGGTCATCGAAGTAATTATGATATCTGGAGTTGTCGAACTTGGGAGTTACAAAGTGATAAACTAGATCGAACTAATAACGGTCATTAATAGACTGGGATCGGTAACGTCATTATTAAACTTAAACTATTGTTAGTCATGAGGTCGGTGGCTGAACATGGCCACTTTGCATTTTGGTGAGTTAGGAAACTTATTGGCTTGTGGGTTTTGGCACAGAAAATTTACTCTATAAGCTAATATTATTAACCTGCAGAGTTTGTTTGTTTCTCGCTATGAAACCAGTCGGATTTTAATTCTTTATGCAATAGTTTTTTTAACGTTTCACCACTTTAACTTTATTAAAATCCATGTGACTAATAAAGATATTGAGTATTCATAGACTAAACTATTTAAGTCCTCTCACGTTAAACTCACTAACGTGGTGGTTTTATTCAGGATTGAATTTACATTTAGTTCCAGAAAAAAACAGTATATAAATATAACCATCCTTCTTTGTAAAATAACAATAGCAAGATGTTTACATAATATTTCAAATAAATAACTTCAACATTCGCTCGTTGTACTCCGACGGCGGCGTAGGTTTGAGACCGCGGACCTCTAGGGTGGTTTTAAGAAAGAAAGAGTCTGACAGAATCTTCTGCCTTAAAAAAGAGCACAACGTGTTTTGGTCACTTTCTGGTACCCGTTATATCATAACTGTCAGATTTTTGCTAATAAGCTTGTTACAGTAGTAAATTTGGAAGACACCCCTTAGCGCGTTGCGATTTGAAATAATATTTGTGTCTGAAGTGATAATAGGTGCACTTTTACATGTCATTTTTTAACTAGAAGGTGAAGTCAGTGTTTCGCTATCTGACTACTCTGAGAAGAAACACCAACAGAAACTCAGATATCACAGTCTCTTTTAAAGTCCAAACCTTAGCTTGGTCAGATCATGTATGAACCATACAAACAGATTAATACTCGTAGTTTATGTTACCATTTTGCATTATCGTTACGAGATCCACATAAAATAAGACGTAGAGAAACAAATCAAACATCTCGGTCACTAGGTTGTCGATTATTCCAACTGCCAATGTTCTGATGTCTGAAAGCCTCAGCAACTATACATATCTTGCAGCTCTCATTGCACGGTTGAATCAAGGGCCTGATTCAGAAGACAGTACTCCTCAATACAGCTCGCACTGTGTATAGGTGTCCTGTCTCTGGAGACCTAATCACCGGTAGCTTGGACCCGACATCAGTGGATTCCCGTTGCGAATGTTTTTTTTTTAAGATTTGTTTCCAAAGGCTTAGGCAGAGGCGTATCAGTAATGTTTAAGTCCGTTTACCATACACCGGGCACAAATCCAGTCTCGGGGTTGCTGCTGATAAATCCCGCATAGAAAAACCCAATAAAACTTTTGAAACGAACCACACATCTAGGAGTCGAAGTCAGAAGCTGCATCAAATCTTCGGGGCAGTAATTAACAATTAAAAAAAGGTAATCAACGTTCCGAAATACATGTTGTTCACTAGTTAGGGTTTCGGGTTTATAGATGCGATTAAACGACCAAATTATCAGTAAGCACACTACGACTCAAAGGGAATGTCGAGTCGCCACCAGGGATAGATCAGGACTCTCGATCTTCCGTGCTACCATTCAGCCGTGTGGTTCATTTATTAGTACAACACTTCTTATTTAATAGTTAATTTCCAAGAAAATAAAATAAGTAAATGGTAAATAATCAAATCGGCTAAATCTTGTTAAATTTCTAATAGTGTAGGTAAATTATATAGAACTTATTTTCACGTATCACTCACAATGGACAACTATCAAAAAGCCAATTAAATTTAGAACTTACCAGTCATGATTGATTTCCATTACAACTAATCTGTTAATATGAAACACCAATAAAGGGGTAATCGAATGAAGATTAGCTGTAGGTACATTCTGAACAATGCCAAGTCATTTCATTCGCGTTTAGATTGAAATTGTTCGTGATTGAGCAAAGTTTGATGAATCAATGTATTTATTATACTGATAAATGGTTCATGTTTATTTTTATTTATACTTTACTTTTCTTTACATGTACAATATTATATTATTATGTATTACTCAACCGTCAAAAGGTGCATTTTAAAACCAGCATCAGACAGCATATGTCTGGCATTACCGCTAAAACTACTCTTTTGGCGCAGCCGTGATACACGTCATTTATTTTTTACGGTTTTTGTTTGTTAATTTCATGTTTTACAGTGTATGCATGTTTTAACCTGTTGCCAATAAATATTAGTTCTTTTTCTTGTGAGTAAAAATCTGATGTTTCAATTGTTCATTTGTTTACTGTTGAGAAAATATACCATTCCCACACGTCTGTCCTACATTTTCTTAATGTATGTTTAAACAATGTATGTTTGAAGTGTCGTAGTTATATAGCTCTGCCTCGTACATGAGTGACAGCATTAGTGTGTTGTGTGGATACAACGCATATTTTTCAATATGCATTTTTTTAATGATTGTGTTGATAATTAATAAGACTTTTTTCATTTTTTTAAATGTATGCATTTAAGAGATCTACAACCTTATCTTTTTGATAACATTACCTGACTCCGAAATAATATAGTGCGTATACGCCATGAAGCAGTTTCTTACCGCAAATAAATACATGACTAAATGTACTTAGATTTCAAAGTTAATGCTTTCCCCGCTGATAAAGTGGGAGTGGTTGCTTCGGAATTTAGATTCGGCGTTATTTATTAAGGAAACCAGAAAGAAAAAAAAACAGTTTTATGAATGAAACACATCTTACTAATATTATAAACGCGAAAGTTTGTGAGGATGTTTCTTACTCTTTCCCGTAAAAACTACTGAATGGATTTTAATAAAATTTGAAATGGAGTTAGCTGAGACCCTGGATAATCCATAGACTATTTTTTATCCCAGTATTCCCACGGGAACAAACCTACGCGGGTAAAACCGCGGAACGTCTGCTAGTTAAAAATAAAAAAAATACAGTTCTACCATTTAAACCTTGGGATAGCAGAATTTTGATATCCAGGCCGAACAGAACAGAACAATAACTATTATTAAGTTGTATGTTTAAATTCCATGTTTATCAGTTCAGGATTAAACATAAAAATCTTTTTTGCAAAAAATAAAACCGACTTAAAAAAAACACTAGCCGGTGTAAAATAACTCTAAATTAGGAAGTCTGTGGCTTTGGTGGTTTTGTCTTATTCATGATGGGCCACCGACTTCCGAATTTAGAGTTATTTTACACCGGCTAGTGTTTTTTTTAAGTCGGTTTTATTTTTTGCAAAAAAGATTTTTATTTTTTCATTTTTAGTTGTTCCCATATAAATATTTGCCATTAATTTATGTTTATATTGTTATTTGTTAACAATACATGTCATGGTAATAGGGTTATCCACTTATCCCTAATAAATGAAACTTAACATACCTAACTGTCGAAATCTAGGTATATTGTACACATCTGCATATCCCTCAGAGCATACAGGCGTGATGATACGTCATGATGTTGTATAAACAATAAATATCCAAGCGATTCCAGCAATCACGACAGATTTGCCGTCTATTTTTGAAGAGTTCCATTGTATATCTCCGAAGATCAGCACCAGATCTTCACCAAATTAAAATGGGACCACCTCGGGAGTATACTCTTTCAAATAAAAAAAGAATTTTGAGAATCGGTCCACAAATGGGGGAGAAATCGCGTAACAAACACACAAAAAAAAAAAAAAAAAAAACATACCGTCGAATTGAGAACCTCCTCCTTTTTTTTGAAGTCGGTTAAAAACTACATGCCCATTTCATCAGCAGCTATTATTAGCTCATGATTAGCTCCCACAAAGTTCATAACACACTAATAAATAACCATTTCCGTACTAAGCTTAGGGTTTCAACAGATGTTCAAGTTAATATCAGTTCAATACTGCACCAAAGTTCGGCGGTACAGTTAATAAATTGTTAATATGTTTCCCCCGGGAACCGCACGGCTAAGTGTGGCGAAGAACAGAGATGTTCTTGCAAGTACAAGTTCTGGTTAGGTGAAACATTCATTTGGTACTTCATCTTCGTGTTCTAGTTTCTTGTGAAAATCTGCCGTAGGTATATGCATCTTACAATATCGTAGGAGATTTCACTTTGAAGGGAAAATAATTCAGCTTCGTGTTGTTCCTTTGCAGGGCTATGGAGATCTGTTTCGTTACCTAAATCCTACGCCTGGCTCTTCTGCGATACCGTTTGACGTTTTAAAAGACCCATTTTGTGGTGGTCGCAGCCATTGTCAGAACACTTTAAGTGACTTTAAATATTACGATCTGCTTTTTATGTGTCTATTGCCAACTTTCACATAACACCACCCAGTCCTAAGCTTAGCAGAGCTTGTGTTATTGGTACTAGACAACTGATATACATATACATACTTATATATTTTTAAATATATTATAGTTAAATTACACAAATATTAGTCCTGGGTGGAAATCGAACCCACGACCACCGGTATAGCAATCGGAGCTACTAACTACTAGACCAACAGGCCAGTCAGAAAATGCACCGTTAATGTATTTACATTTACGGTGCATTTTCTGACTGGCCTGTATTTACTTGAGCACACATATTTATGTGTGCTCAAGTAAATTGAGGTAGTAACAACGATAGTGAAACAATGTCATCCTTTACACTATCCGCTCATTTTTTTGTCTTTCACTACTCATATAATCCGGTGGTCTTAAGAGTAGTGTGACTACGAGTATCTACTACTGGTATAGAAAGAAAAACGAATTTGGAAACGTTATCTCTACTCATTCGATATGAAAATTGGCGTTTGAGCCTGATGTTTAAGAGAAAAAAAGAAATGTTGAGAATACTAGATAATCAATATTCACAAGTTCCACTAACAAGGTGCAAACTTTGTTCCTGGAAGCGACGAGGAATAATTCCAAAGGCAGGCTGACAAAGTCCTTCAAATCATGTTTGGAATTCCGTAAACAAATTTAATCTTATTCATTGAATGTATTACGCAACATTAACAAGCTTTGCCTGTTCCGCACACTTAACACTAACAGAATCAAGCGCGTTCAATACTGTGAATACTCGATTTAATCAAAGAAAAACACATTTTCGAATCTCCAGTTTCTTTTGAAAGTCCCCATCGGTGTGGATGCTGGGTATAATTGGGTTCTATTGAAGGCGGGGCGGTTTTCGAGTATTGAAGCAATTAGGTATTAATTTGTTTAGGAGTAGCGTCCGAGTGAACAATTGATGTGGTTACTGGAAGCGCAGCCATATTGGATCCGCCCAATGTATTGGATTAGACGTAAGTACCCGTTACGTCACCAACCTCCTGTTATTTGATTGGCGGGAAGAAGGGACGTGTGTTTAGAAATATGGGAAGCAAATTGGCATGAAAAGGGATCTGTCTATTTGTGATGGATCAATAGAACGTTATTTGTGTAACGTACCAAATTATATCGAGTTCAATATTAATTTGCTCACTTTCGATCGAGTGGAAGATAAAAATGATCTTTGCATATAATATTTTGGCGAAACACGGACCATTTATTTAGATGAGTAATGTCGAAGAACCGCTTAAAGAAAACCTCTTTATTAAAACTATACAGAAAGAAACGGCCACCAAAGAGTTAAACTTTTAATTTTAAAATTTTATCTAGATAATAAATGGTAGACCGTCTTTTCTTACCTACGATTTTTATTATTATTTTACATTCCATATCTTTAAAAAAATATCATCTGATGTTTATTTTTATCACAATGCTAATAAAAACAAAAAATACTAGTCCTCCCATAGTAGTACTAGGTGACCAGTTCACCTTATCCACCCCAAACCCATAGCCCAATGCATTTGTTGCTTTAGTCTGCAATAGTCCTGTACTAGTCACAGTACAGTGAAAATATGCGATTGGTGCCTCACTTCATTAAACACGACAAAGGGCCTCTGCCAGTTGGCTTTGGCCCCTCGTACGCCTTCCAAAGATCAGGAACCCAAGGGTTCCGAGAAATAAAAATGAAAATAAAAAATACCAGCCTGTTACTATCCCACCGCAGGGCAACGGCCTCTTCTCATACACAGAAAGCACGAGCATTGATCACCACGCTTGCTTGAGGCAGATTGGCGATTTCGAACTTATATGTATTATGAAATTAATGTCATTTAAATCTTGCCAAATCAAATGTTTACTTAAACACTTGATTTGTTGTTATCAATTTTTAATCAAACAAGTAGATGATACCTCTGGTACCTACTATAACAAACTTATGAGGGTTATATTTAAAGCCATATATTTTATTTTAGGTAGCTCATAGGTCGTACTACATTAATTGTGACTTTTTCATTTCATATGTACTTTCTAAGTTTATCTTAGACATCACTTTATAGTTAATTTCATAAGTTTGAAATCGTCAATTCGCCTTGAGCAAGCGTGGTGATCAGATCATGTTTGAAAAGAGGGCTTTGCTTGGGCCAGTAACAGGCTGGTATTATTAAAGCACAGTCTAAAAACATACAGTCGTCCGACGAAGCTGTCTAGACAGGGCGATGGTGCGGGGTGTGAGGGGCGAGACGCGGGAAAGCCGCTCCAGCACTGCGAACAAAACGATGTTCGTAGTGCGGGAAGTATTACTGAGGGCTAACGCGTGTAGACGTTGTCGGTATTTTTCCAGAGATCAAAGGCGTCATCTTACTGTATTAATATTTATACTGTGATTAAAGGTGAACCGCTTCAGCTTCCTGCTCTTTACCCATATAAACTTTAACAATTACAAATCTAACACTTTTTCATGTGCACAATATTTTTATTAGAAATTCTGTGGTTTCGCTTTTCGTAGATAGGTATGCATTTAAATTTGCTACTTTTATATTACCTACCTATTACATATCAGACGACGACAGTCTTATTTTTTTTTAATATTAAGTGTTTATCTGTAAAGAGGTACCAACGCGCATGCTCACAGTATCTCATCAGTGGTTGAGGCTTTTTAAATAAGAAGTATAGTAAATATTGCGCGATCGATTGGATGTTAACAGCAAACTTGTAGATCACCCCCTGGTTCCAGGCTGGCTGTTCCAGTCTATAATATCACAGTCTAAAAACCTACAGTCGTGCGACCAAGCTGTCTAGACAGGGCAATCGTGCGGGGTGTGGGGGGCGAGACGCGGGAAAGCCGTTCCCTCACTGCGAACAAAACGATGTTCGTAGTGCGGGAGGTATTATTCAGGGCTTAGGTACGCGTGTAGACGTTATCGGCATTTTTCCAGACATCAAAGGCGTCGTCCTACTGTTTTCATATTTATACTGTGGTAATATTCAGCAAAACTCAGTGAAAGATTAGGGTACCATGGGTAAATCAACTTCTCAGCAAATTGTTAGTATATTTTAGGGGGTTATCGACTAAAAAGATATGAATTTATGATATTTTTTCGATGGAGTTTAGTTCCAGGGTAAGTCGAACTATTACTTTTTTAATTTTCGATCTACGGTTTTCTGTACTTATCTACTAAAATGCTGAATCTATCTTAGCATAGTATGTTATTTTTATTTTTTATTTATTTTACTTTGTTTATTCTAGGTACATCGTATTCACATATACTTAATGTATTTTTTAATTGTATACAAATATTGTAAAAACTATTTTAAAAGAGTAAGTATGGAGTTTCTTGCCCATTCTTCTCCATACGAAACTACCTTTTGGAAGGGGCAACTAGAATCATTATATTTTATTTAACTTGTAAGTTTAACGTTCAAAAGTGCCTTTTAAATGGCCTAATTGAAATAAATGATTTGACTTTGACTTTGACTGTACCAGCGTGAAGAATACACTACAATGGCAGAAGACTTGCCTTTTTTAACTTAAGACTTATAACGAAACCGACGGAAAGTATTCCTATAATACACCAACATACCAGCTAATCCCATTGGAGAATACACGCGTTACTATTACGAAACCTACCTACTTATAATTAAATTCTACACGCGCGCTATTACATACTCCAGTATATTATATCGTCCTTCTCCAGTAATAATTAAGGTAATTAACATTACTTAGTAATCTTAAACACGTAACTAATTCTCACATAATAAGATTACCAGCAGTTTTCACCCCCCCGCCGCGGCGTTGTTGCAAGCAGACGTGTTACCAAACCTCTCCGAACAATTAAATCGTGATACGTTAGAAAAGTGCTTTATAATAAAATATAAGCCTACAATATTAAACTTCAGTGTACTAGTGACAATCTGTGAAAACACTGTTGTAAAATACCAAGTGCATCACATTTTAAAATCAAAATTAACATTCTAACGGCTCAGAATTCTACAATTTTATATCTGATTTGGACTTTGAACCCGTCAGTGAACACAAAAGAATTTGCTCGAACGCTAATCACCTACCTACTATATTAGTTCGTGCAAGACGATACCGGCTACCAATTTAAACCTCAGTACTAACATTCAAGTTAGCGGCGTGGCGTTGAACTCCGCAATAAGCGTAAAGAGTCGCAAGTTCAAATCTCACATCACAAATACACTTTTTCCATATTTTAGATTTGTTTAAATCTACTACGCAATTGCTACGACCCCGTCCTCATTGAAGAGCTGCAGTGACATCAATGAACCAGCCGATTATCTACCTGCGCGTGTCATTCGGGGCAAAGCGCTAACAGATATTATATAGCTATATGCAAATAGACAAGCATAGATCGAGGTCAACTTATAGTGGACGGAACGCAGTTGTCTTCGCATCCGTCGATACTGCCCAGCCAAGCTTGAACCACGCTTGTACATCGACTATCATCGAGTTTTCTGCCTCCTTTCTTGTTGAGTTCCTGGTACTTACGAATTGATTTACTTAGAATATTACGAGTGTGACATCTTTTAGTACTGCGCTACTTGTATTGTACGTCAAGTACAGGGCGCGCTCGTTGTTTTTAACAAAGTTGCTAACATGTCGGTAAAGCGCTCGCCACCTGGCGTCTCAACTCTAATGGACTCTCCTTCATACCCAGCTCATTATAATTCTGATTCGGCTCTTAACAAAATCTCAAAAACGAACGATCAGGATGAAAATTACGTAAACAGCTCAAAGCGCTATAAGCGTACGTTGGATGACCTCGAGAGTAGCCCAGGCGGCTCGTCCGAAATAAAGTTACTACTTGAAGAAATTAGGACGCATCAAGAATCTAAGTTTGAATTATTAAATAACGCTTTAGTTACTATAACGAGTCAGAACCAGGAAATCCAGCGTTCGGTCGAAACCTTAACAGCTAAACATGGTGAACTTTTAGTAAAAATTAACCACTTGGAGCAGGAAAATTCAGAGTACAAAAAACGCGTGGGGATTTTGGAACGTGGATTAAATTATCTAGAATCAAACGTGCTTTCTTCAACTATAGAAATCCGTAACTTACCCAAACAAGAAAATGAAAACAAGAAAGTGTTAATTGATACCATCCAACAACTTGGCTCGACCCTGGGACTGGGCGAGGAAATACACCGCTCTGAGATCCGGAACATATTCCGTTCCAAATCTGAAGCAGTAGTGGTTGACTTCACCAGCACCATAAAGAAAGAGTCCTTGGTCTCCAAATACAAATTATTCAACAAGAACAGGCGCGAGAATAAGCTAGCACCACTGAACTCACAGCTCATTAATCTACCCGGCGAACCTTGTACTCTATACATATCAGAGTACCTAACTTCTAAAGCTAGGCATCTTTTCTACGTGGCCCGCCTCAATGTTAAAAATAAAAAGCTTCACGCAGCGTGGACCTCATACGGGAAGATCTATGTCAAGAAAGATGAAAGTTCAACTCCAGTCTGTATTGACCAAGAAGCTGATTTTCATGAGATGATAATCTGACTAGTCTTACACTATTATTGCTCCTATTATCATATAATTTTAGTAGGCGTCTTTGTATTTATATTGTTAATTTTAAGTTCCTTTTTCGGCATGTTTTATGATATTCTTTTAAATTACCCATTGAATAGCAGAACTACACATGGAAACACTTCAATCTTTCAAAACACTTACAACTTCTCTTCATCACACATCACTTACGAGCGATATGCAAAAAACATAAAGAATAAATACACAAAATTATTTGGTTTCCCTTGTCGTGGGATTGTTAAAGCTTTCTATATTCCGGATCTAAGTTTATTTAAATCATTGTTTTTCTTGTTCCGTCACGTACTACACGTGGCATAGCTTCTCATTTAAATTCAATTAATTGTTAATATAATGCAAAATAAAGAAATAAACCTAGATCTGGACAGAATTCGGGTGGCTGAAACAATCACATGCGATATAGAGAATGCAAAAAGTTACATTACTGGTAATAGAAATACACTTAATTTATTATCCCAAAACATACGTAGCATTAACCGAAACCTGCCAAATTTTGTCACACTTCTCCAGAGATCCAAACTTCCCTGGGATGTATTGGTCCTTTCAGAATGCTGGCTTTCGTCCGCTAAGTACATTCCTTCCCTCGAAAACTATAACCATGTAGGGACCACTTCAAACAAAACCCAAAACGAAGGGGTGGTAATTTACTACAACAGACACTTACAAGTAACAGTCGAAGAACCTACTATAATCGACGCTAACTGTCTAGTCTTAAAATTTTGCCGAGATACTTGTATTATAGGACTATATCGTCCTCCTAGTCAATTGAACATCACCAACTTTATCGATTCATTGAACATACTTCTCACTAACTTGAAAACCTACAAAAACATCATCCTCTGTGGCGATATTAATATTAACATAGTACCAAATAGTACGGACAAGCGATCTTTCGACTATCTTAACTTACTAGCTAGTCATGGGATGCTCCCAGGACACACTTTGCCAACGCATGGACTTACTTGTTTAGACCACATGATCTTAAGGACTGATATGGAGGTCTCCTGTTTTGTCTTTCCAACCTCCATTACTGATCACGAAAGTGTGGGCATTAGCTGTAATCCTAAATCGCGGTTAAATTACATTAACGAAACTTGTAGCGTGATAAATTACGAAAACCTTGATAAAGATATGCTTAGCTTAAGTTTCCAGCCTATTTTTGACTCACAAGACGCTAACACATCTACCGAGCTTTTTGTGACGTACCTAACAACGACGATCGAAAACAACACGAGAATAGTGAAAACTCGCAAAAGAAAGTTAGTAACCAAACCATGGATCACTAAAGGTTTATTACGATGTATGAGAAACCGTGACAATTTGCATAAAAAGGTAAAACGGAATCCTGCCGACGAGACTATCAAAACCACCTACAAACGCTACAGAAACTTTTGCAGTAACTTACTTAAGAAAGCCAAAAAGAATTACGAAAAACAAGAAATTGAGAACGCTAAGGGCAACAAAAAACAATTATGGGATGCAGTCAAAAGAATAAGTGGCTCTGATAAGAGGGTAGATTACTCATCATCACTTTTAACTTCTTGCAACCCCGATAGGGAAATTAACAATATCAATAGGTTTTTTGCTAGCATAGGTGCTAACCTGGCAAATAAAATCTCCGCGCAAATACGAGTTCCATCTTCATATTTCTATTCTCGACCTTCTGTCACCCCATTAAATTCACTCGTCATCCTCCCTGCTGACGAAGAAGTGATTTTCAGACTTATCAACGGCTTAAAAGATAAATGCGCAGTGGGAATCGACATGATTAGTGGAAAAATAGTCAAGAGATACGCTAACCTCCTTACTCCTCCCCTCACTTATGTCTGTAACCTGGCAATCTCCACAGGGGTATTTCCAGAGGTATTTAAAAAAGCTCTAATCAAACCTATCCATAAGGCTGGGGGTAGAGACTGTGTAAACAACTACCGGCCCATCTCCATCCTACCAACGCTTTCCAAGGTCTTAGAACGCTTCATAAATAAACGTCTGACCAATTTTTTAGAAGCTAATAATCTACTTTCCTCCTCGCAATTTGGCTTTAGAACGGGTAAGAGTACTGTTGATGCTGTACACGAGCTGGTTGACTCTATTGTAGCCAATCTTGACAGTAGAAAGAAATGCCTAACGCTCTTCCTTGACCTTGCGAAAGCGTTTGACACAGTCTCTATCCCACACCTTCTTAATAAATTGGATCGACTTGGCATAAGAGGAACCCCGCTTAAATTAATGGAAAGTTACCTCACTGGAAGAAAACAGAGAGTCAAAATAAATGATAGATTAAGTGATGAGTTACCTGTCAATTTTGGTGTGCCTCAGGGTAGCATTATCGGCCCAACGCTTTTCTTGGTGTACATAAATGACCTCTGCCAGCTTTCACTTCACAACGGAAAAATAGTCACTTTTGCTGACGATACCGCCTTGTTTTTTAGTGGTGATAGCTGGGACGAGGTTTTTGGTGTTGCCCAACAGGGCATTAACACTGTCAGCGAGTGGTTACAACAAAACCTACTGACTCTAAACACTACGAAAACTAAATATATAACGTTCGCACATAGATCTAACCTGCTTCCATCATCGTCTCTCACTATTACTGCACACACGTGTAACAGTGGAGACCCTATCTGTTCTTGTCCCACCCTAGAAAATACTGAAAGCATAAAGTACCTCGGAATTATCATTGACTCTTATCTTACCTTTAAACCTCATATTAATGCACTTGCACCGAGACTCCGTAAACTTATCTACATTTTTAAAACTTTAAGAGGTAATGTCGATCGCAAGACTTTCAAAATTATCTATTTTGCGCTATGTCAGTCTTTAATCGATTACTGCATCACCACGTGGGGAGGTGCCGCAAAAACTCATCTTATAGAGGTAGAGAGGGCTCAGCGTGCTATACTGAAGGTTGGTGCAGGTCTCCCTTTTCGTTTCCCGACGGTCGACCTCTACAAAGAATGGGATATCCTTACGGTCAGACAATCATTTATTCTGCTTACTGTAGTTAAAAAACACTCCCAGTTACAATTCGACCCTAAGCGCATCCTGCATAAACGACGTCAGGGGAGGATATGCCCCTCTACAAGCTTTAAATCTGCTCTTCCTCAGAAATTCTTTTGTTTCCTTGGTCAATTTTTATACAACAAACTTAATGTCACCCTGAATATATATCCCAAAACAAAAGCTAACTGTAAGAAATCTGTAATAACTTTCCTCAAAAAACTTAATTATGAAAATACCGAGAATCTTTTAAAAATTGTAAAATAACCCTCTTTCCTCACCGCCCATCCTCTTACCGCCCATCCTCTCACCAAACTTGCTCTCGTACATTCTTTCACACATATTTATGTATCACTTGTCATACTCGCTCTTGTTACTCTCTTGCATATCTGACACTTACACCGTAACACCGCAAATTACTCATTTCACAAAACTCGAACTACATTTCTGCTATTTTAATTTTAATTCTAATTTATTCTTATTTTATTCCCGTTTTTATAATAGTTTTTATATTCCTTATATTATTATTTTTTTTCTTCTTTTTTTTTCGCTTATTTTCTGTTTTCGTTGCATGTTCTTGCTTGCCTCATGCAAGACTATAAGTGTTTTTACCTGTTTTGCCAAGGGGAGGCCCTGGTGACCTGTACCACAGGTTTTTCTACAAAAACCTATTTCAGGCACCAGTCTCTTACATTGGTAGATTATAATACTTTTGTCTTAATTGATATTAATTTTAAGGCAACCAATGTGAAGAGAAATAAAATGTTTTTGAATTTGAATTTTGAATTTGTTTGTATTTCTAAATTAAATTCACTTCACATTTTGTATCAATTTCTCAAAGTTTAGTTAAAGTGATGTTGGTTCTGACCATGTGGGTTTTAAAATTCCGAGTGATGCCTTATTACCTTATAGTGTTTTAATTTAGGTAAATTTTAGTCTAGTAGGTGTTTTAAAATTACGTATAACAGTATTTTCATAATAGTGGGACACAGAACATAAAAATACGTTTCCGTTGTGCAAACAACGTAGTGTGCACGTAAGTGTAATAAATGTGTTGTCTACGTGCGAGATGTTGCGTCAAACACACCTACACTACATTTACTTTTAGTATCTTTCGATACCTTTTGAGTCGGAAAATAGTGTTCTTTTTTTATTTATTTATTTATTAATAACCACGTTTACAAAAAAAAAAACCTGTACTTAAACTATGCCCCACAAAACCGTTTTCACGATTTGTCTGTGGGAACGGAACACTGAATTTTAGGTCACAAATAACAAAACATGGCACAATGCGGACTCATATTAGGTATCTTCCATCTTAAATATATTTACTCTTTCTCAGAATATTTGTATTGCATCTAACTATGCCTCGTCATTTCACCCGCATTTGGTAGCGTGATGTCAATTGGGGTCTTAGATTTTATCAAATCTAAGGGATAGTAGATACATACATAAACTAACGCCTTCTACCCATGGGCCATATGCTACGATTCTTACATACTTATTTGGCTTCGTTTACATTCATATAGGTATGTTGTCATACACAGACGCTGGTTGCGAGTACTACGTACCTGACCTTTCTGAACAACCTCACAAATAAGGTCTTTGTATGTCCTTCTAGGGCGTCCCTTCCCGGTGTTTCCAGCTTCATCTGTCTTATAATAGTCGCCTTTAATTAATCCTTTCAACGTCCTTTCAAACCATCTAAGCATACTCTTATCTATTTTTAAAACTACACCATCTTTTGAACCACAACGTTGCTTTATCACATCATTCCTCAATCTGTCATTCATTAATTCTAAGGGCTATCCCTTACAATTAATGATTTTAGCGATAAAAGCGTTCAAAACAAAACATTTATTACAGTGTCGTTAAGATGTAATGAACTCGCGTAAAGACGATTCAGCCAAGGACTGAAAGATCAAGCAAGATCGTATCAGAGTAAAACCACAAACTACACTTTTGAAGACACAAGGGATCACTATATACTTTTCCAACAAAGAAAATCGCTTAACAATTTTAAAACCCCATATAATCTAACCGAAACTCGACACGTCTAACCCTCGCAAGCCGTATCAGTTTAGTGGATACCAGGATCACATAACACCGTAGATAATGACATCGATAACCGCAGACAGGATACGATACCGCTTTGGAGCGATAGCGGCCGATACCGCAGCAGGGGGCTAAGTATGCTATGTACCGCGACGATGACAACGCGACAAAACAATACTCCATATAGATTTAGTTGTGCAAAAAATAATGCTACAAATGAAATAAAGACTCTTCTTGATGAGTAATAGGTAGGTCTAAATACTGATACTGATACTGCTAGCCTGCATCATCCTACAGCTGGGCAAAGGGTCCATAGCTTCCAGTTTTGTCGATCCAGGGCTAAAGTGGGCCACTGGTCGTTTTATTTGTCCAGGTCGTTCCACCATCTTCTTTTTGGTCTAAATACAAAAACTTTTTTTTTTATGTATGTTAACCCCCATTTGTAGATCGATTCTCATATTTCTTTTTTTATTTGAATGAGTATACTCCTGAGGTGGTCCCATTTTAATTTGGTGAAGATCCGGTGCTGATGTTCGGAGATATACTATGGAACTCTTCACAAATAGACGGCAAATCTGTCGTGTTTGCCGGAATCGCTTGGATGTTTATTGTTTATACAACAACATAACGTATCATTACGCCTGTATACTCTGAGGGATACGCAGATGTGTTCAATATACCTAGATTTCGACAGTTAGGTATGTTAAGTTTCATTCATTATGGATAAGTGGATAACCCTATTACCATGACATGTATTGTTGACAATTAACAAAATAAAATAAATTCATGGTAAATACTTGTATGGGAACAACTAAAAATGGAAAAACAAAAAACTTTTTTGCAAAAATTAAAACCAACTTCAAAAAAAAAAAACGAAAAAAACTAAATCGATTTGGTGATTTTGTCACCGGGTTCTGAACCTATTTTTTTCACTTTTTGTGTTTTTCTTTTAGTTTTTTTTGTTTGTGTTTTTTTGAAGTCAGATTTTTTTTGTATTTTTTTTTTAATCTTACCCTAAGGACAGAGATGAGGTCGACGATGTTACGAGCTTACCCAAAAAAGCCAATTAACTCGCAACTTAATCAGATTGGGATCAAATGAGTTTTCGAACATCGATGCAGGCAGGGAATTCCACTCCTTAGCTGTCTGCATAATAAAGGATGTGGCAAAGCACTTTTTGCTCAGTAGCATGGTATTGCGCTGAGTGTGGTTGTTTCGATTCTACATGGAATAATTAATATTTATGTGGCCTACAGGTCCTGTACTTGTCCCGGGTCTGGTTGTTTGTGCATAAGATTAATATTAAATAAGTACAGCAGAAATACCTAGTGTGGGTTATGTTTAGTTTATAAAAAAATATAACTATAATTTATCTAGCAACAGATAACGCTATTCACATCTAGCTTATCGCTGATGCGAGCAGGCTTCTTAAATTACTGCCAGGTAATTAGCTTATAATCAGAAAACCCATTCACCGCGAATCTCTCAAGGGATTCAGACCCTGGATCACAGTAAACCGCAGTAAGCGCCGACCTAAGAGTCAAATCAAATAAAATTACTGAAAACTCCGCATAAAATACAGCTTTGAAATCGGTAAAGTATACCGCAGGCCGCGGGAGGTGGTTGTTAATACCACATCGATGACAACGGTAGAACCTGGGTTAACATACAATTGAGAAAGGTCAGAATTATTAAAAATGGAATCTTTGTTATCTTTCTGCGCCATAGTAGAGGAAGGGTTGGGTTTATCTTTTGTCTTCCGTAAAAATATTGACTTCGGAACTGACAAACATTTTTTTTTTGTACATACTATTGTATTTCACCCGCTCCTATAGGTAGCGGTGATATAATAATTACCATTACCTTTCTAAACTTGTAATACCCAATTAGGTAATCAAAGGAAAAAGCCTTGCCTTTGAAATTAAGATGTCTGTGGCTTTGGTGGTTTCTGTGTCTCATGATAGGCCAGCGACTTCCAAATTTAGAGTTATTTTACACCGGTTAGTGTTTTTTTGAAGTCGGTTGTATTGTTACAACTAAGTGTGACAGCTGCTGTGAAAATAGCATTGTATAAAAATATGTGGAAATAATTCTGTATTTCATATTGTACCTACCATGTTGGAGTGTAATTTATCTATAATATGTATGTATTTAGAAATATATTGGTATGTTCATTAGCTGTTTAGTATCCATAACACAAGCTCTTAAGCTTAAATTGGGACTAAATGGCGTTGTGTGAAGTTGTGGAATATTTATCATCAACTTATTCATTTTTTTGTAACAGTAATATGTATTCGCTTTTTTTTATTATTTGTCTTTAACAAATACTACGACGCACAAACTTATTTCTACTATTAGTGAAATCAATACCGGTTATGCGCAAATATTCATTCCAAATTAAAACCCCACTTTGCTAGGTGCACTGGGCTAGTTTTGATAAAGACACTTAATACCTAAAGTGTTTATTTTCTGGTTTTACTAGCTTGATGTAAGTCAAAACAAACGGAAGGGGACGCCCTAAAAGGATAATACACAGACTTTACTGATAAGGTTCTTTAAAAAAGCGAAGTAGTCTCGCAACCGCGCGGCGTGCGTGTATGATTACATGACACACATGTTTTGCTTCGTTTAAGAATCGAAGCAGAAAAACAGGGAAAAAGGCGTTAGTTTATGTATGTAAATATGATACGTACCAACCTACCTTAACTTAGTATATCATTATTAAATATGTCATACATGTAAGGTAAATGTCAATTTAAGGATAGACCTTCATAGTTTACGATTCTTCAAATCATATAAAAAATGTTAGAACATAAATAAATAAATAAATAAATATTCCACAACTTTTCACACAACACCATTTAGTCCCAAGTTAAGCTTAAGAGCTTGTGTTATGGATACTAAACAGCTGATAAACATACTTATATATTTCTTAATACATACATAATATATTATAGATAAATTACACCTCAACATGGTAGGTACAATATGAAATACAGAATTATTTCCGCACATTAGTTCGCTTTGCCGTATTAGTTCTTGTCAGTGAGTCGCAGAAATTACGCGACTCACTGATCGTGTTGCCTTTTGTTTAGGAAACGGAGTTATGGGAGTTATTGGAGGTCTAGGAACCGACTTGGGTTACAATAAAACACACTTACATAAAATGAGTCAGCACAAATTCAAGCGCTATGATCGCTTACGTCGTCCTCAAACTCAAGCTTCAATAACTCCGTTTCCTAAACAAAAGGCAACACGATCAGTGAGTCGCGTTAACTTGCTATAATTAACGGCAGGTAATCTTGACATGTTTGCTCATTGCTCAATGAGGCACGTTCGCTTACCGACTCGATTACACATCGAATTTATGACGTGTAACTAACTGAGAATGTATTGAATAGGGACGTGGATGGAGATGACGAACAATGGCGGGGCTAGTCACTTGTATGGAGTGGATAGGATTTATAGTAATAATATGTTTGCTATTATCTGATAGCAGCTCAGTACGCTTGTGGGTTATCTGAAGGGTGAACCAAAGTACACCCATATTGCTCTAGTAGTCCTATAACGGGCGAGAAGATGGCCAACAACGGCAACTAAATTCTACTATAAAAATACCAGTAACTCTGCCGATATCACTATATAGGGGCCGTCTATAGGTTCTCTAATTAATAAATAAATATTCCACAAAATTCAACAACGCCATCTAGTCCAAAGCTAAGCAGACCTTGTGCTATGAGTACTATACAACTGATAGACATACTTATATATAAATGTACGCCAAACTAAGCTTGCATTAATCATTACCGATTGAATTATTTAAATCAACTCCATCGAGTGTTTATTACGTAAATTTAAGAGCGTCGATATTTAAATATTTTTTGCGACACAATTCAACATCTTTCTCATGTTAAATAACGTATGCATATAATTTAATAGAGTCTTATTATAATAACGAACCTCCCAATACGATATGTTAACGAAGATCTTCACAAAGGGGTAATATTGAGCCACTATGGAATTCGCATTATTCTGTAATTTACATATTAAACGAAAAATCACAATTATTTTGTTGATAACACTCGGCTATGTGTGTTAATTGAGTATGAATTTATTATGTGGCGACTGGCAAAAGCAATTATATCAATTGTCGGTTGATATATGTATAAGTGACAAACTCATAGCACTTCAAACTGTGTTCGCGCTTGAAACACCGTGTTGTTGTATCAAGTTTAATTTTATGGGCTGATTAAATTCTGCACTTCTGTTATTGTATATTTTGTGGTTTTACACTGACAGCCAATTGGGTAGACTGTGTCAATTTACGCGCCAAGCCGCGCCGCCATACTGTTATCATTTTGTTCAGATAATAAGTGTTCGTGGTTAAAAAACGATGGCGCGGATTAATCGGATTAAACGATCTCCTAGGCTAAGCTGCGATTAATTGTTTTATAATCCTGTGGCTGTAATAAAGTCTTGTAGTTTCTTAGAGAACTGTTACCTATATCTTATAAACTAGTCTATTTGTGATGTTTGTCAAACGTATTGGTTAAACAGTTTAAAGTTAATTGCTGGTCATTCGTATGTATGCATATTGACTCCATTACATTGTATAATTATTGTCATATTTAGCCTAGCCTTTCCTCACTGTGATGGGGTCCGCTTCCAGTTTAACCCGGTCGGGTGGTGTTGTTTAGTAGCCTGAACAACACCATAATGCAACAGACCAAAAATTACATAATATTATAATAAATATGTAGACTTAGATGACAATGTTATCATTCTATATCAATTTGCGTCTGCAAGTAAATAAAATAAAATATAATAATAATATTCCACAATTTTCATTCAACGCCATTAAGTTCCAAGAAAAGCTCAGCTTGTGTTATGGGCACTAAACAGCTGATAAACATACTTGTATATTTCTAAATACTTACAAACATATTATACATAAATACACCCAGATATTGAACAAAAAATGATCGTGCTCATCACTAAACCTTTCTCCTGGGTGGCAATCGAACACATGATCTCCGACATAGCAGTACCACTAACGATTAGACCAACAGGCGAGACGAAAAAAGTAGCCTTAATATGAAGCAGAAATGTATGTTTCTAAAAATAAACTTACAAACGCCCCTATCTAACATAACAATCAGATCACTGAACAGTAGGCAGCCCTGTTACCTCAGCCACATGTAACCATTCCCACTCTTACCCTAAGGCTAGCACCTAACACATCACATTTACATTTATCTCAAAACTAACACACTCAACTCTATCCTAAGTCAACTCAAACCAAGCTCCTTTAAAAAACGAATGTTTTATACTATTTACCTCATCACACACTTCATTTAAAACCGGGAGTTGCCTGTGGTCCACCTACGCAAATTCACCTGGGTGTACGAGTACCTACCACAGCTAATTTTTCTTCCCGTGTTCCACCTAAGTATTTATTTTTAACCGACTTTCAAAAAAGGAGGAGGTTCTATGTTCGTGTGTATGTATTTTTTTTTTTTTTTTTTTTTTTTTTTTTTTTTTATGTATGTTACCTAATTGCTCCCCCATTTGTGGACCGATTCTCGAAATTCTTTTTTTATTCGAAAGAGTATACTCCCGAGGTGGTCCCATTTTAATTTGGTGAAGATCTGGTGCTGATCTTCGGAGATATGCAACGGAACTCTTCAAAAATAGACGGCAAATCTGTCGTGATTGCTGGAATCGCTTGGATGTTTATTGTTTATACAACATCATGACGTATCATCACGCCTGGTATGCTCTGAGGGGTACGCAGATGTGTACAATATACCTAGATTTCGACAGTTAGGTATGTTAATTTTCATTTATTAGGGATAAGTGGATAACCCTATTATCATGACATGTACTGTTACAATTAACAATATAAAATAAATATATAGCAAATATTTGTATGGGAACCACTAAAAATGAAAAAATAAAAACTTTTTTGCAAAAAAATTAAACCGGCTTTGGTGGTTTTGTCTTATTCATGATGGGCCACCGACTTCCGAATTTAGAGTTATTTTACACCGTTTAGTGTTTTTTTTGAAGTCGGTTTAATTTTTTTGCAAAAAAGTTTTTATTTACTTCAATCTAGCCGCCCGTATATATAATAATACACAAACTAGATACACGCTCCGACACAAAACACGACTCAATCTACCATCGTCCCGCTTAAAAATATATTCGACAAGTCCTCTAGTTATGTCTATCAAAATTTATAATATGTTACCCGAATGTATACGAAATGTAAAGAAAATACATTTATTTGCGTTAAAATTTAAAAAAGTTATTATTAAAAAAAAGTTATTACAGTGTCAACGAATACTTAAATAATCAATCATTAAAACACATAACACATTAGATGCTTCGAATAATTTACGATTATCATTATTAAAAATAAATTATAAATATCATTGTTATTGTTGTAAAAGATTAAAATAAGTTGCATTGTGTAAAAGGTATATATAATAAGATATTATAAGATACGTAGACGATAAGTTCTCCTCTCCATAAATTAAGTATCTTTTGCTGTGCCCGACAGGGTCCGCATGATTGTTTCTTGAAATGTTTAAGTACCACTTAAGCCTACATTGTGGAATGCAATAAAGAATTGAGTATTGAGTATTAATGCAATTCCAAATATTGTTAGAGAACTGACTACAAAACGATTTAAAAGAAAACTAAAAATATGGCTGACAGACAAATGTTTTTATTCTATATCTGAACTGTTACTGAATTGAGTATATTTTGTGTTGTAAACAGATAATGTATTAAATATTGAGATTCAGTATGTAGGTACCTACTTAAATATTTGCATGTTGCATACCGACAAAATGTATCCGGTACTGTTAATTTCTACTGTCCATAATTATGTAACCTAAATTATATGCAAATAAATCCTATTCTATTCCGGATAAACTTTTATTCGCCTTAGAATCAATTAATTACTTTTATTAAGTTGTTATATGTTTACATGTCAATCATACTGAATATACACGCAAAATTTCATAAGAATCGGTCAAGTCGTGTCGTATGAGTTTTGTTACACACTTTGTCACGAGAATATTATAAATTTGAAATACCTACATACTTTTAATAAGATGACAACAAATAGGTCCAAAATAATAATAACTACTACTACTTCTTATTTAACGAGTCTCTAATGTGCTCTAATTTAAACATTTTGTGTTAGATAGAATTTGGGTGACAACATAATATACACATACATATAACCTAACCTAACTTACCATACCTATCCTATAGCGAACCTAACTACCTAACCTAACTACCTTAATGAAATACATTGATTAAAAAAAATACAAAATTTATAATTTTAAACTGAACTACTGCGCTGCGTGTCTCCATCTTACGTACAATCACTTACTTAGTTGTCCCAGTCTACTTCAACGTTCAGAGAGCATATTACCTTTTTGCAAAAAAATATAAAAGTACGTCTCTGCCGTCACTATAAATTACGTAAATTGATTTCTATTTTATATAACTGTTTTATGCAGCTTAAACCCTCTTTCTAAGTTCAGTAACAAAATAATTTTAAGAACGTACGCATAAATTGACAACCAAAAAATGTTGATCCTTTGTCAAGGTGACACTATTTAACTTTACGAATTTTTAAAATCTAATTAAGCGATAATGCCAGTATTGTACATATATTACAATTCTTTAATTTGAGAAGAGTATACCGTACCATAACATTAAATGTTTGACAGATAGCAAAAGATTATATGGGTACTATTTTTTTTTATTTTTAGTACTTTTATCATAATTTAAAAAAATATCAAACCGTATAAACCTTTTTTAGACTTAGACAAATATTTAAGGTCCTTAATTAGTCAAATCGGTCTAGCCATTCTGGACTTTTACCGAGACTAACAAACGTCATATCATTTTAAATATATAAATCAAAAGCGAAAGTCAAATAAAAAAGAAAAATAAAAATGAAGACATATTTATTAAGTTCGTTTTATTTTTCAAAAAACCTTAATTTACAAGCATGAGCTGACATTATCTGTGGTCATAAATCAAAGTGACGCGGTATGAGGTAACACCTTCTCGGTGGCTCAAGTTTTTTGTAAACATTTGTAAGAATAAAAGTAAAAAAGTAATCCCTGTGTGTCTGCGGGACTCGGTTTGAGTTGACTTAGGATAATATTGAGTGTGTAAATATAGCTTTTGTTCCACTCATTTTATGTCATAGTATGTTAATATTTTGACTGCCGCGTTGGTCTATTGGTCAAGATCGCTTCTGCTGGGCGTGAGGTCTTAGGTTCGATTCCCAGGACAAACGAAGTGAGTTTGTACATGTTACATGTTTAAACATACCTCACGATCTGTGTACTTCGCCTTACCCCTAGGGGAATACAGGCAAAGACTTGACTATTACTAGGCTATGTCAGGGGGATAAGTACCCTCAGAGAGCCCCTTTATTTTCATTTTGGTTTGAAAACTTTTAAAATGAAAATGTGTTAGCTTTGCTCTTCAACCTACACTTCTAGGGTAGCTTTTCCACCTAAGAAACATTCCAGCCTTGACACAAAAAGAAATTCGGTCAACGTGAAACCTCATAAAAGAAGTAAAAACATCTCTAAGTTTAATTATGTTACACGATGTCCAATGAATGGCGCAGTCCAATTAGTCAGTTCTGCAGAGCAAATTATAGATGAGAAAAGTCATGAATAATGTAATGTTTTTGAAGATTCAAACGCATTTTAGTTTTACCAGGACACACTGCGCCATCTATAATATCGATCAGAAGAGAAAATTGCTAAAAGTGTCGATGGAAAATGATGACATTTGAATAAAGAAAAATGTGGTGATAGGTGACAGTAATATTAGGTTAAATTGTTTTTTTTTTATAATTAATGGGTCTACTCTTGACCTCAATCTTGTCCTGCGGTCAGAGATGAGGTCGACGATGGAACGACCCAAAAGAAGCCTATTAACTCGCGACTTAAACAGATTGGGATCATATGAACTCGGGATGTTTTCCTAATGAATCATGTTATTACATACTAGCTTCTGCCCGCGACTTCGTACGCGGATCCTGTTGCTTATGCCAGCGACAACGGGGTTGTCAAAATCGAAGATCTGAAACATCTGATGTCGAATTCTATAAGCCCGGGGACGGGAAATCAATGGGATGCGCGAGACGATTCAAGATGTTCCAGATTTTTTATTTTTGTTGGTCAACAGGAAATGCCATCAGACTTAACAACCTTTGCTAAGACGCCATTTCTATTATGTATATGTTATATTGTCTCTGGGCTTTGGAGTTCCCCTACAGGTGCTCCAGATCTTCAAATTTAGTCTCACAGCAGAAAACACTCTTCACTTGGAATAGTTTTCGCAATGGCACCATTTTTATATCTCTTTTACTTTAGGTGTTCCATTTTCCAAAATAAAAAAAAAAAAAAAAAAAAAAAAAAAAACTTATTTATTGGTACTAGAGAAAAAACATAACATTCACAATGTATTATTCCTAAATTAATGTTACGTAATCACAAGAGTTGGTGATACTGGTTCCCAAACTAAGCTATCGCTTGTAAATTATAGCCTATAATATGTTGCGTGACGTTCACGATCAGCGGTCAGTCGCGCATCTCCTTCCCCCACTTATCTCTAGAGTCGATGCGTATATACGCTAAAAACTCAAGCGTCATGCTTTTTCCGTGAACGTCTCCAACTCGCGAGACAGTGCATGTTGTTCACGATCAGCGGTCAGTCGCGCACATATTCTTCACTGGTCTCTAGAGACCTGGATGTAGATGCGTAAATACGCTGAGAATGCAGGCGTGCTTCGCGATCCCAAGAAGTTTCCACGGAGCGAGTTGCAGCCTCATGTTCTCGAACAACATCAAGTCTCTCCTAACGCTCTTCGGTAGATTGTTGGGATCTTATGGTCTTTAATCATCTAGCACCTTTTGAACATTGGGAAAAATTTGACCTCTTTCTAGGCATGGTTATAGTTTTATTGTGATAATACCTGATCAATTAAAATCTAAGTGGCTGCTCCCCAGCGTTACCGGGTAGGCAACCATGTAACAAAGATAAATAGAAAAGGAAATTAAACACTCAAATAACATAAGCCCGAAGGCATATTTATACGATAAAAAAAATGGAAGTTTTAGCCAGTAGAGTCTCATTTTCAACGATATACCATCGTCATCGAAAATCAGTCCTGAACTGTTCCCGCCTTCACCGCGTAGTACCTCTTACTTATGTTATTTTATAATTATGCAATGAAATTAGTGATTGTTTTAATTTCTATATCAAATGTTTCTCATGATTTTCGATTTTTATAAGTCAACAGGAAATGCCTATCAGACCGAACAACTTTTGCTAAGACGTCATTCCTATTTGAGTTATGGTGTAGCTGGGCTCTTGGAGTTCCACAACAGGTGTTCCAGATCTTCGATTTTTATACGTCAACAGCGAGTGCTCATAAGGCTGAACAACTCTTGCTGAGACGTCATTCCAATATATGTTATAGTGTAGCTGGGCTCTTGAAGTTCCACATCAGGTGTTTCGTATCATCAAATTTATTCTCTCAGCAGAAAATGCTCATAACGTGGAACAATTTTTGCTATGGTACCATTTTTGTATCTCCTATAGTTTAGATGGTCTGTTGCGGTTCTGCATCAGGTGTTCCGGATCTTCAAATTTATTCTCTCAGCAGAAAATACTCATCACGTGGAACATTTTTGCTATGGGACCATTTTTGTATCTCCTATAGTTTAACTGGTCTGTTGCGGTTCTGCATCAGGTGTTCCGGATCTTCAAATTTATTCTCTCAGCAGAAAATGCTCATCACGTGGAATAATTTTTGCTATGGTACCATTTTTGTATCGCCTATAGTTTAGCTGGTCTGTTGCGGTTCTGCATCAGGTGTTCCGGATCTTCAAATTTATTCTCTCACCAGAAAATGCTCATCACGTGGAACAGTTTTTGCTATGGAACCATTTTTGTATCGCCTATAGTTTACCTGGTCAGTTGCGGTTCTGCATCAGGTGTTCCGGATCTTCAAATTTATTCTCTCAGCAGAAAATGCTTATCACGTGGAACAATTTTTGCTATGGGACCATTTTTGTATCGCCTATAGTTTAGCTGGTCTGTTGCGGTTCTGCATCAGGTGTTCTAGTTTCCAAGATAAATTATAGCCTATGTGTTGACCAGACTTAATATCTATACAACAAAAAAAAAACATTCAAATCCGTCCAGTAGTTCCGAAGATTAGCGTGTGCAAACAAACAGACAAACAGACAAACAGACAAACAGACAAACAGACAAACAGACAGACTTTTTTTTTTGGATTCGTGCTCTATTACTGTTTCTAAACCCCCCTCAATTATTATTTTTTAAATATATTCAATGTACAGACACAGTTTTTTTACAGTCTTATTATATGTATAGATAATGTACCGGTGGTTAAGGTCTCAGTGACAATGCTAGCCGTACCTATCAAGCAGTTCTGGTTTCTGCAAGTCTCAGTCCGTAGGTTTTGCCTAAGTCTGTAATCCAACAGCGCAATGAGAGAATCGACAGAATATGGCCTTTGAGGCTTTAAACTATCAGGCCATTAGTAGTATTATCTATCCATCTGTATTATGCTATGCACCATTTTCTACCTAGCTATTTCCCAACCATGGTGGGATCGGCTTGCAGTCTGACCGAAAGCAACCGTTTCTTAGTATTTTACAAAGAGCATGGAACTGCTTATTGGACTTCCACAAACCTGTTAGCTGGACAATTTATACGAAACGCTACTTTCTTAGACTTAATGTTAGACTACCCGTAACGATTCTCAAAGAAGGCTGGTCATCCTTAGATCGACGATCGAGTTTGATGACGGACTCGAGCAGTTACGTGTATAGCAATTTGTATTGATCATATTTTAAAAATACAATAAAACTGGGCTGTTAAGTAAAATAAAAAACTTTGTTACATGTTGCAAATTTAAATTAATTTCAAGCTCAGTTTGAAGACATCAAACTGCGCTTCAAACTAATCAAAATATAATAATATATTAACTATAACAGATCGCAATTAAATGCACCGTAACACTTTTATTTATTGGAATTAGATTTTATTTTTTCATTTGGCTTGTGATATAAAAAATATAAATTGTATTCTAAAACAGATAATAATATCTACCACTTTATGCCGACGTGATCGGTTTTCACAAAATAAAAAGCTGTAATTTACAAAGAATTGGCATTTTACATGAGACAAGACTAGAAATCTAAACTGAGATTATTTTGTAATACACACACGTCTGTCTGCTAAAACATAGAGCATAAAACCTCGTAGGTTACTATCAAAGAATAATAAAATAAAGCACAAACTAAGCATAAAACGTATTGGCCCATAATTCTTTGATGCGATTGCTTTAAATTCTGTCTGTACACAGTGCTAGGTCCACAATCCCGGTAAAAAGGACTGGGCACGCCTATTGTGTGGCATAGTCTATTATTACGGGCCCTATTGTGGCCCCGCGAGCCACAATGCCACGATTATTGCTAATAATAAGATTTACCGGCGAGTGGCTCTCGGCCAGGCGGATTTTTTATACACTTTAGGTACTTGACATTGGTTTGTAAAGGTTTTCCTTTACATAGTAAATGGATTTTTTTGGGGAAGTGGACCACGTTAATTTGAAAATCCCTAAAAGGTTTTTATTTGAAATTAAGTTGAACCGCGGGAGTGGATTTTGTGGACTTTTACTTCATTGGCGGATGGGCTCATCTTGTATTTAAGCACTAATTTTAAGTGTGGTGTTTAGTGATTATTTTTTTGAAAATCTTCATTTTTATCTGACTCAGATCCTTTACAATGATGATTGAGTGAAGTATAAGTACTATTGACAACTTTTTGTAACGTAAATGATGTGTTTGCAACAAGCAAAGTCCTAAGTGAGTGTGAGCTAGCTCTGGCGATCTGTGTTGACATATCGCTTCGAGGAAAGTTAACACAGCCCACAGTCGATCAAATTTCGGACAGATACAAAAAACATTGGACTGCGTAGGAAAAGAATTGTATCGATCCATCGTGTGGAAAGCCATAGCTTATCTCTCAAATAAATTTAACTTTAAAACTTCCCGTGAGCAATGAACTTGAAGTTTTCATCTTCTTTTTTGACCCCTAATTTCGATATTTAACCTATAGCCTTTTACAAATTACTTTTACCTGAATGGTTCTTAACAATAACACGAGGAAACGAAATAGGTACGTGTGTTATTTATAACAATAGCAAAGAGAACGTCAAAGATCCTTTGTTGCTCACAACAAGGGGGAAAATACGGCAAAATGGGGACGTATCGGAACGTATTATAGTATATTATTCGGAAATACGAATTATTTAATACAATCGTTGCAAGTTGTTCGGGTGGGTGCGGATTGAAGTGAGACTGCGTCACGTGTGAAAATGACATGTAAAGGAAATATCTTTCATATGTGTGTAAGAGGGAATTCGAAAAGATATATTGTTACTCATGTGACATGCCATGAGAGTTTCATTTTGACGAGTTAGCGCGTCAGGGGAGCATCGGACTGTCTGTTATATGTTTTGTTTGTCTAAGATTTATTAAATTAGGATAACACATTGGACGACGACGACAAACGAAACGTCTAAACGAACGAACGAACGTCGAACGTCTTTTTAGGCGACTAACGAAAGGTATTTACAAGGTAGATGTAAGTGGGTACGCCGGGACCCTAAAAGGACATACATAGATCTTACAGGTGTTCTTCAGAAAGGTCAGGTGCGTCGTACTCGCAACCGGCGTGTGTGAATGACAACATACAGTATAAATGTTAACGAAGCAAAAAAAGTTTGTAAGAATCGTAGCATATGGCGCTTTGTAGTTTCTGCCTACCCCCCTTGGAAAAAGGCGTGAGTTTATGTATGTATGTATGTGTTTGTAACACATTGGATTCTAAGAAAAACGCATCTCAAATACTGGTTGAAATAAAATAAATGTCAACATAATATTTACATAACATCACGGCCGTTATCCCCGAAGAGCTAAGCAGAGGTGTACCAGTAGTACACCCACATGTCGCCAGTTTTGTTTAAGTCCCATGTAATAGCGGGCGAGTCTGTTGCCATCAATCGGGCACGAATCCAGACTCCGGGCTGATACTGAGAAATTCCAATTCCAATTTGTCCGACCCGGGGTCTGAACCCGGAACCTCATACTCAGCAGTAGCGCTTGCAACCACTCGACCAACGAGGTATAAAATAAACTAGTCTAAAAATCTACTTTGAGAATAATGACATGAGTTTAAACCCGATCCCAATAGATCATGTCACAGCATGCACAGTTAAAACATTGCTCCGAATCATAACATTACCCACAACACTTCACCAAACTACAATTTACTTCAAATATAATTATGCAATGGAACACCACACTTGTCATTTACCTTCATCATTTACTTACATCTGTCTAATTTAAGCGAAACTCCCGTATCCTGAGTTATAGGCATGTCCCGCCTACCGCTAATTGAAGACGAAATTACGCCAAGAATTAATGACAGGCCGCACACGAGGTGCGCAACAATCCGTTTAACTTATCATTGTGGAGCGCCATCCAAGTTTCATGTGTAGCAGGCCTGCAAGGCAGAGGCTGACAGCGTGTTGATCCATAGTCATTTTGTTGCATTGTGTTTGCTTACTCATCTTATAAAACTTGCTTAGTATAATGACGGCGTGGTTTACTTCAACTTCAACTTCAACTTCAACTTCATATCTTTATTGTGGATCATAGGTTTGTACATAATACAGGTCTTAAATAATTAAATTGATCAGCTACGTCCCGCCCTTGGGGCATACAATAGTCATATAGGAATACATTATGTTTATAGATTAGGTAATAATATTTCACAACACACATATTTGGTACGCTATTTTTACAAATTATAAATATTTCATATAGACAAATCGCAATAAAGTGAAATAAGGTTGGTAGGAACACATTAGTGGGCTACTGAACACATCACGACTGAGGAGAACTATATTGAAGCAGTGAGTTGTCAAATAAGGAGTCTTTTATAGAGTAGTAGCACTTGTCTACTAACAGATCATGAAGACTCTTTTTAATTTTTTTTTACGCAGTGGCTGAACGATTGCTGCCGCCACAGGTTATATTTCCAGAAGGAACATATATTGTGAAGCCCACAGGTAGGTGCTCTGCTCTCTCTCTCTCTCTCTCTGCTCTGTTTGTGTATGTGAAATAAATGCAAAGCAAAAAAAACTCCTAATGGGGGGCAACTTTTTTAAAGAATATCAGAGATGACTGTTGTTTTTATAATGGATGGATGTCAGATGTATTCACTCTGTCGCCTCTCATGCACAAGGTTCGCCTTTAAATCTGAGCAAGCAGTTAGGCATCAATAATATCTATGTAAGAAACATTGAGAGGTGACAAGGGACATTAGCTATTGCAAACTCATCTGACATTGCTTTAATATATTTTAATCTTAAGCCATACTTTACAAGCAGTACAATGAAGTATTTAGTATATTCAGATATTGTAAGAAGAATTGTGGCATAAACTGTGTAGACACCATTTGAATTACGTAAGCCAGTAAAAAGTAAAAGCTATCGCATTCGAAATACAGATGTTCAAAATTAAAAGCACAGACAACGAGCGAGTTGGACTCATCAGTAAAAAATGGAAGAGAAGAACACGGCATATGTACGGTAAATTTTCTTTATAAGTCAACATTTCGGTATACATGAAAATGATAATACGATTTTGAATGTGCAAATAAAGCCTTTTTCTACGATACGCAGGTTGACCTAAGCGCTTAGTTACTTAAGTCGGGTCTTGCGGAAGTATCTTGTTGTATGTTCCCATGACCCCTAAGATAGGTGTGAGACGGAACACCGAGGTGGTTTTTAGTCAGTAAGAGTCTGACAGACATCCACAAGAATTTTTCACCCCGCAAAAAAGTGCTTAGTTAACTGAATTTTGTTTTTAAAATTTCAGTCGATACTATTTCCTATTTTCTGTGACAGACAGAAAGACACTGGTACTTCGTCTGTCTTACGGGTTCCTATCTAATTTAGCACTTTGGTAAAAATTGAAATTATTTTATTTTCGAATGATCTAATTGGTCAAAAAGCTTGAATCTTAATTGTTTAATTATCGCCAACCTCTTACATCACGTGCACTGCACGCTATGTCCCAGACGAATTGCGCCATTCTACATTGTAACTTGAACATATACAGCTGCATAATAGTTGCCATTTGTTTGCCACTTCACGAATTTAAGCTTTGTTACTGCTATTAGTCTTCTGCGATTTGTTTCTTACGAACTTCGTAGATTTAACCAAGTAACATAATAAGGTTTCATTTCTATTCTAGCTCCAGCTCGAACCTTGTTACTTGTTGGATTATTGATCCAACTTTAACCACAATAGACTAATATATAAAATTCTCGTGTTTGTTACGTTTGTTATCAATCTCCTTCAAAACGGCCTGACCGGTCCTTATGAAATTTTGTGTGTATATTCATTTACAAAAAAATACAACAGACTTAACACACAAAAAAAGTGTAAAATAACTCTACGTTCAGAAATCGGTGGCAAATTATAATGAATGAAACATAACCACCAAAGCCACAGACTTACGCAACTACAGACAACTTTATTTGTAAGTCGTTTAAAGAGCTAGACAAAATGTTGTCTTATTTTAAAATAACAATTAATGTTGCCACTTACACCATACCGTTCAATTTAATTCCCCATTTTCTTTTTCGCCGTTTCCTCATGAAATATGAGACTGTCAGAAACGATTACCTGTCAGAGTATGATGGTTGGTTTCACTTTCAGACGCATAGATGCCCCTCTCGAAATATTTTCCACCCACAACCAACTTTACTTATTCATATACAAGATGGAAAGGAAGGGAATGTTTTCTAGAAATGGTGATGGGTGTGAGTTTGTGTGACTGAGCACGATCATTTGTTTTGTGTCTGGGTGTAATTTATCTATAACTAGCTGCCCCGGCAAACTTCGTTGTGCCTTAGAGTCAATTTATTACTCTTATCATTTTTTTCATATTAGATATACATACGTTTAATAACACGACAACAAATAGATCCAAACCAATAATAACTACTACTACTTTTTAGGTAGCGAGTCTCTACTGTGATCTTATTAAAACATTTTGTGTTCGATAGAATTAAAATTACAACATGTATATATGTATAACCTAACCTAACTGACCATACCTATCCTATAGCTAACCTAACTACCTAAACTAACTACCTAACCTAACTACCTTACTAAAATGCATTGATTTAAAAAAAACTAAATTCATTATTTTAAACTGAACTATTGCCTCTATGTTACATACAATTTATACCTATAGTTTTCCCGGTCTACTTTAAATAAAGTCCTTCTTGTCATTGTTAATTTGGTAAATTGATTTCTGAAATAAAAGACTTTTTTATGCTACATAAAACCTCTAAGTTTAGTAACAAAATAAATTTCAGAACGTAAATTCTTTTAACAATAAAAAACAACATATTTGTGAATGTCATAAGGTTTATTTAATTTTAAAGAGGGGTTGGAGTCCAAAATGCACGCCGACGAAATGACTACTTTTTATGATTCAACTTTGCTTGTAACGAAAAATTACTGACTCCTAAGACGCTATGGCTACCTACACCTAGTTAATAATAATATTAAATAATTGCAGATAACAAAGATTCATAGTTTAAGCACAGTATAAATATCAAATACAGAAGGACGACGCCTTTGATCTCCGGAAAAATGCCGACAAAGTCTACACGCGTTAGCCCTGAATAATACCTTCCGAACTACGAACATCGTTTTGTTCGCAGTTCGGAAGCGGCTTTCCCGCGTCTCGCCCCTCACCACCCCGCACGATTGCCCTGTCTAGACGGTTTCGTCGGACGACTGTAGGTTTTTAAACTGTGGTTTAAGTTAGTATTCTGAAGTTAGTAACAATGGTGCTTAAATAAGTAAGTTAGTATTGTTAGTTTTGACAGATAATTAATATAAAGTTAACCTATGACTGATACAGAGAAGGCTCGAGCATTGATCGCCACACTTGCTCAAGGCAGATTGGCGATTTCAAACTCTTCTCTGTATGAGAAGAGGCCTTTGCCCTGCAGTGGGACAGTAACAGGCTGGTATTGTTATTATTATTATTTTAAACTATGACTCTCCACCCAGTGTTTTTGGAAGGGACAGTCCGGTCTGGCAGCTATCATATTCAGAATACCATTGTCACTACCATGCAGGCGCTGTTAAGTTAAGCAGTCAGAGTATTAAAATAATTGTGACCTATTTATAAGCCTGACAAGCTCGTAATTTTTGGAAATGGTAATGTACCTAATTGCGTTTGGTGGTATAAAGAATATAATTATTATTATTAAGAAGTTGGAAAAGTAAGAAGTACTCGTACGCCGTCAAGTGGTTAAGTGGTTGGTTCTCTTACTAATTAATGTGATCGCTAGTTTCTTATGCCTCGGTCCGTGAGAGACCGATGGGCCGTCAGTGTCGGTTGGACTGACGGACGGTCGTGTTGTCAGATGTATTACGTGTAGTCAGATAGATGTCAGCCCGAGATTGCTTTCGAGTGTGTTGTGTCAAAACGACCTCCGTGTTTTAAATTCGATTTACGTGCAAAACCGAAATAAACCTTTTAGTGAAATATACTGTGACGTTCCACTACAAGTGTACTCTATAATAGTGAAAGCAGAACTTAAATATAGCTAGTGGTTCTCAAGTTATTACCATTTTCATTACAAACATTTAAATAACGAACTTATAGAAAAACACAGTGTTAACTAATTGGAAAGAGTCGCGTTTTGTGTCGCTCTGTGTCTAACGCGACAACGTAGCGAAGTCGCCCCGCCCACTGCGCACGGTGACGCTCGGTGTCCCCTAGTTGGAAAGGATCGCGTTCTGTGTCGCGCCGTGTCACTGAGCGTATTGTTGATAAACACAACTAGCTGACCGCGAGTTACCGCTCGCCGGCTGCTTCGTTAGTCTACGTATCGGGAACTTATTTTTGCGGTAACACGCATTTATTACTTCGTACCAAGATTGATAGTAATAATGTCTACTTCGGCTGAGAAATTAATGATTTGGGGATGCTGCGATGGTGGATTGGATGAAGGAAACTATCGTGATTGTGCGGCCTGTGAAAAAGTATTCCATCTTGCCTGCTTAGCAAATTGCGACGAAGAGCTCGTTGCCTCCAAAGTTTGGTATGGCCCGTCCTGCTCTTGCAATAATCCTAAAGTGCCTAGGGATGATAATACCCCTATCCGTTTCAATGCTAATGTTACTATGAGAGGCGCTAAAAGACAAGCGCTGCACTCGCCCCCAAATTCCTGTAATAGCTTGACTACTGATGACATCCGTAATGTTGTGCAAGACGTACTGCAGGATCAGCTAAGCAGTATGTTATCAAAAATCAATGATAGCATAAGCGTACTAATGAGTGAGGAACTTCGATTAGTAAAACAGGAACTCAAAAGCGCAAAAGACTCTATGAAAGCTATAAAAACCCAGATTGGGACTATTGTCACTGAGCACGTAGAGGTTAAATTAGCCATGGAGAACTTGGAGACTCAAAACTCTTCTTTGCAGCACACCATCACGGAACTAGGCTCTAGACTGCATTGTTTGGAACAAAACTTTCACAGCAAGCCACTGGCTTCTGCAAGCAGTACGGAGCAGGACATCTCAACTAAGCCCCTCTCTGAACCAGCTCCGGGCCCTTATGCCAGCTCTAGTGAACCCAACACCTATCCTGCACCATCTAACATGACGACGCAAACTGCTTCTTCTGATTCACAAGCATCGAATTCACAAAAACGGACGCGAGTAACGAAGAAACCTAAAAATCGTCGCCCCGTGTCAATTCATGGAGCTGCTGGCCCTAGCATTACATCACTAAGGGCCGTAGAAGCTCGTAAGTACTTGCACCTGTGGAACATGGAGTCTACAGCCGATGAAATTAAAGACTACCTTCGCCGTTTATGTGGCACTGATACTTGTACGATTGATGAACTTACTCCGAAAGGAAACTACAAGTCATTCAAAATTGGCGTTCCCACTGCCTGCTATGAACGCTGTTATTCGGCAGATGTGTGGCCGGTGAATGCAAGAATCAAGGCTTGGATCAACTACAGGAAACCGTCTTCCTTCCAGTCTAATAGCCAGCGTGTAGTTGCCCCACAGCCCTTTCACGAACAGCTTACACAGAGTGACAAGGCAGCATAGTGCTGGTAATGTGACCAGCCCCACAGCAGCTCGCAGTGCAAGCACCAAATCTACCAAAATAAATTATATTTACCAGAATGTTCGTGGAATTAAATCGAAGCTCCGGATGTGGCGCAATAATCTGCACATGGCTGAACAAGACTTAATAGCGGCCACAGAGACTTTTTTGGATAAATCGGTTGAAGATACAGAACTCTCCAATGGCGAGTGGAATGTGTTAAGGCGCGACCGAGGTACACCTTGTGGAGGCGTGCTGCTTATGGCGCGAGCCCCCCTAGTCCTGCAGCGTCGACGTGAACTTGAGACAGACTGTGGCGAGGATCTTTGGTCGTGTTTTACGTGGCATGGCTCCCCGGTTTACGTGTGCGTTGTGTATATTAAACCAAGTGCCACTGACAACGACTATATGACCTGGTTTACAAAAGTGGAAAGTTTTATAAATGACTTGAAAGGAACAGTTATCATTTTAGGTGATTTAAACTTAAACAGTGCTTCCTTAAATGTTCGCAATTATTATTGTTATTTTCTAACATTTTCTAATATGTGTGAAAAAAATATTATTGAGAACGTGCATGGGGGAATGTTGGATGTTGTTTTAGTTCAGGAGAGCGCAAGCCTACATGACGTTACTGTAACAGCAGTTGAAGGTTTGGTACCCCCTGATGCGTACCATCCGCCGTTGGGCATCCAGGTAAAGCTACAGTCGTCTGATGAAATTAAAAAGCTTGAACCCAGTAATATCGACCGCAGTAGGGACTGGAATTTCAATAAATGTAATCGCAGTCTGCTTTACGAACTTCTTTCCGAGGTATCTTGGGATGCAGTTATTTCATCCAATGACGTTCGCACTAGTACTCAAGTTTTTTATGATATTGTTTATAGCTTGTTTGATGCTTGTATCCCTAAAAAATGCCGGAACAGAAAGATAAATAGAAGATATCCAACCTGGTTTACTTCGGATATTATTCGGGACATCCAGAAAAAAGTAAAACTACATTCTGCCTGGAAAAAGAGTAAATGTGAACTTATTTATAAGCAATTCTCTGATTATAGATCCAGCTTAAAGTCTCGTATATCGTCTGCTTATGATAATTACATTAGGCGCATTGAAGGGAATATTAAGAAAAACCCCAAAGAATTCTGGCAGCATATTTCTAACCTCAGATCAAAGGGCGGGTTTGAGCCTAACGTAACCCACAAAGGTGAAATTCACTCTGGTGTGGCAGCTGCTGAGGCGTTCGCGGAATATTTTGCGAGTGTCTTCCAAACTGAAGTACCAAAGTTAGATCTCGAGCATATAGGAAATTTTGCCAATCCAGGCAACTGTAATATTAGTAATTATATTAATATTCTTAACTTCACCGAAGGTGATTTAAGCACCGGTATTAATAAACTTAGACTCAACAGTTCTATTGGTCCTGATAATATTCCTCCATGGTTCCTAAAAGAAGGGAAGGAATTTCTCATTCCACCCCTTAACCACATTTTTAATTTAGCTCTAAAATCCGGAGTATATCCACCACCATGGAAGATATCACGAGTGACTCCTATACCAAAATCTTTAAATAAATCTTCGGTCGATGAATATCGCCCAATAGCGATACTATCTTCTCCCGCAAAAGTTTTCGAGAATGTCCTTCATCAAGGAATTTACAAGCAGGTGGAGCAGTACCTGTGCAAGGAGCAGCATGGCTTTCGCGAAAAGAGATCTGTTAATACCAATTTACTCACACTAGTTAATTACATCTCTACTAGTCTTGATCGTAAACGCCAGGTAGACGTTCTCTACTTCGATTTTCAAAAAGCGTTCGACAAAGTCAACAATGACGTCTTGTTGTCAAAGCTCAGTGCGATAGGTGTTGCTCCGGGGCTTCTACGGCTTCTTGCAGACTATTTGCGGGACCGACAACAATTTGTCAGACTAGGTTTATACGAGTCACTCCCATACCACACTCGATCGGGTGTGAGTCAAGGTTCGGTAGTCGGGCCACTCTTTTTCATTTTGATGGTGAATGACCTCCCTGAAGTGGTTGTGAATGCCAGATCCCTCTTATATGCTGATGACTTAAAACTATTTTATGAAATAAAATCTGAGAGCGATTGCCAAGCTCTGCAATCAGACATTGATGCAGTATACAAGTGGAGTTTAAATAATAAATTGCAATTTAATGAGTCAAAATGCTACGTGATGTCTTTCGGTCGCATGCGGCACCCAGTCAACTTTCTATACAAACTGAATGGAGATACAATTACAAGAACTGATTCCATGAAAGACCTGGGAGTCACATTCGACCGTAAGCTCACTTTTCACGACCACATCACATCCATTGCTAAGGAGTCCTTCAGGCGCCTTGGCTTTGTTTTGAGGAACTGTCGTGACTTCCACAACCCCCACGTGATCAGGCTTGTATTTGGGGCATTGGTCCGTAGCAAGCTTGAGTCTAGTGCGTGCGTCTGGAATCCTTTTGAAAAGCAGTATGCATTAGCTCTAGAGAAAGTACAGAAAGCATTCCTCAGATACCTCTACAAACACATGTACGGGTTTTATCCCTTCCTGTATCCCACCAAATTCCTGTTGGGTTGCTTAGGTTTCAACTCTCTAGAAGTAAGGCGGTCGCGTGATCAGATGGCTGTAGTATTCAAAATTCTTAGGGGGATTATCGATGATCCTGATCTGCATAACGAAATCTGCAATCTATTTGTCCCAGACAATTACTGTCGTGGCAGAAAGCACCGATTACTGGCTGTTCCAACTAGCCGTACTATTGCGCACTCTAAGTCACCTATTCCTCGGACTGTAGCGTCTATTAACGCTCTCCTGGACTCAGGCACAGGTCTTGATATGTTTGCGGATGAATGGAAGATGATAATGTCAGAATGCTTGAATTTTTGTGAGAAGAATACATGAGTGTGAAGTAAATGATTTAATAAATTTTAATTGTGTTAAATAGTGTAATTGGCTTCGGCCGTTCTATTTAAATTAAATTAAATAAATAAATAAATTACTGCCATCACTTCCTGGTAGACCGCCAACGTGGTTACGTGCACCGCCCATTAATCCTTTTTAGTAATTAGCCTTAGAGGCTAAAAGATCTTCCCTAATTACCAGTTAAATTTTATTTTTAGTCCTGTTTCCATTTGAAAAAGTAATATTAGTGAAGAAAACGTTGTTATTAAATGCGCAATGTTTAACATACATTTAGCTTAGAGCAAGCTTACTGAGTAAACAATTTTTATATTAAATCGACGCACAAAACAAAGCCATAATAAATACTAATACCTACCACAAACCACCGTATTATTATCTTATTCCATCTCTTTTTCCGTTTGCGATCCAAATATGGATATTAAAGCTAAGCGCACATTAGATATAGGTAACTGCGGGGAACCGCAACGCAACGAATTCCAAAATTGTGGCTAAGCATATTAGAAATCGCGTCGGGCACCGCAACTTAATTCAATAAGCAATAGCGTATCGCACCGCATCACTTATACATCACTTTTGTACATTTTGTACGGTCAAAGTCCCAAACCTCGTTGTGTGACCAGCGGACTGCTAAGGCACTAACCTTAGAATTATCGAGTTCACTTGCTCCAAAATCGGTGAAGGAAAACATCGTGAGGAAACCACAGAAATGCCTAAGAGATATAATTCTCGATGGACTTGCCATCCAAGGCACAACTGCACAAGCCTATGGGTGGCAGAAGAAGTCTGATAGCAGGTAATCCACAAGTCACACTAAACAGGAGAAAAGGCGAGCCGTATCCCAATGCGCCAACGAGTACGTTGCTCTGGGTCTCGATACAGACCATCGAAATCATGCGTAGATATCGCAAATTTACAATAAAGGATGATTTAAATGATAAAAATAATAATAATAATACCAGCCTGTTACTGTCCCACTGCAGGGCAAAGGCCTCTTCTCCTACAGAGAAGGCTCGAGCTTTGATCACCACGCTTACTCAAGGCGGATTGCGAATTTAAACTCATATTAACTACAAGTCTAGGTTTCCTCACGATGTTTTCCTTCACCGATGTCAAAAGATGTCTAAGATAAACTTAGAAAATACATATGAATTAAAAAAGTCACATTGGTTGGTATTGGTGATAAAGGATGATTTCAATGATAACATTAGAATATTAAATTATCAATGCGTTGCGTTGCGGCCCGCTCTAATCTACGCTAGCCCTAAGACGACACATGTCGTTCATAAATAACGCGCCTTACAGCCACATAAAAGTGAACTACACTAAGCGCAGCCAACCTCGGCTTTCCTTATAGCTGTATTTTCATAAAAAATGTAGACGACGGTAGCGATTTTTCCGCTTAAAGCCGACATTCGTCACGCGTCACCAGCGTATGAAGTCGCTGGCCAAATAAACACAACTATTATTTGTCAAAAGACCTGCTTGGTCCGGGTTGAATAAGCCCCGAAATGAAATAGTAAGGATGAAATGTAATGTACATGGTTTAGTGTTTGGGTTTACATGGTTTACTGGGTCGATACTTCTCTATGTCACGGCAAAGAATTTGGGGAATAAAAATTTTGACACTGTGTCTATTAAAAAGTGAATAGACTGATGAGCAATTTCTATAAGTTCTTTTATTTTTTATGTAGGTAGGTACTTTTTATTTCCTACTTAAATGTCTAAAATAGACTTCTATTTTACCCTAATAAATAAATTAAACAAATATCTGCTTTTACTTCCCTTTTTTTAAATGATGTTCTATTTAGACCGTTTGGGCACAAAACTTATTATCAGGCCTAAAAATTGTCCCAGTATCAATTTTAAAAAGTATCTTCCCTATCCCAGTAAATCAAGTGAACGCGCTGGTGGTCTATCTAACGCGTTCCTCTGGCGTTCATAAAAAGCGCCTTTTATCAAATGGCCGAGACCCACCCTTTCTCTGTCACCCAAATTACCAACCATTCGACGTTCGCACATACTACGGGCTAAAGGGCGCTAGATACGATAGTTTGGATTTGTCGCCGCTAACAAAGTGCTTGTACTTCGGAATGTCCTAGTTTTACGAGGCGGTTTGCTCTGTTATTGCATCTTGATGGCCTACAAAATTTGAAGGCTCTTTAGGCCTCGTTCGACGAACAATTGTAAAGAGCGATCATTAGTACGTACTCGTACTCTATAAATAAAATCGGTAACCTTCAGACATATTTATGGGCCATCAATGATTTTATTCGAGTCAAATTATCATAAAAGCTTTGAAATGAAATTTTTGTGTCGGTTCCAAGTTCGATACAAATACTTAATTTCTTCCCAGACTTGGCTTGCAATTTCTCCTAAGTGCCTCATCAAAATCCTAATGTCGAATGACTTAATGACGGTAACATGACAAGAGTAGATCATAAAACAGATATGGACCTCATTGACCCAATTACTCTATGCACCCCGGATCCACATCACAAAGTGGCATATTAGTGGAGATTGTGTAGATAGTGGACGAGCGATTAATGAAGTATCTAAATGGATTCCGTCTCTGAGCTACGACAGAAGGTACGAAATTTCGCAACGGAAGTTACGATTCCTTAAAATACATATTTAATATATTTAAATGATTGCCGAATAGTCTTTGTGTGAGCAATCTCGAAATTAAATCCATCAGGGATCTTTTAAGGAAAAAAATAAAAATACCAAAATGTATTTCAAACATTATTCCTTATTTTCCCGTAAGACTCTTTGTGATCAGTCTACCGTGAACGAATAACATTTAATATAAAGGCTCTCCGATTTTAAGTCATAACATTTTTGAGAAAAGCGGAAATATCGGAGCGGCCGTCAAAAATCGGCAATTTATTTTGGTACTGAGTTCATCCGTTGAGCTGAGTTCTCCTACATAATGTAATTTTTCCAGAAATAAAAAGTGTAATTTTCTATCAAAATGTTCACACCTTGGATTCCCCTCTTGTTTTTTCAAGCAAATGGTCCAGAACAATGCGGGGCCACATTTCGTGGCCATCTTTTAAAACTTAATCGCTTGTCTCAGGCGTCGGGCCACGACGTTCATCGTTTTCCGATATTCCGATTCGGTACACTTCGGCTGACTTCGGTTATCCTCGTATCGGGTTCGTAAAACTTCGCCGATGTACACCAAATTTCGGAAACTTTGAAATCTTACGAATATTCTGAATTAATTTTCTCAGTTCCCATCTTGCAAAGTGCTAAGACCTTTGCCAAATTAATTAAAAATATTTCAAGCTTATTAAACTAAATTAAGTACGGGGAATAATTTTGTACAAGTTGAGGAGTAGATCGGTGAGCTTTATTTAAATTTCGTAACATTTTACATTAAAGTCACCGGGAAGTATTATTACGAAACAATTACTTCAAAGTATTATCATAACAGTGGCTGTTTTATAGAGTGATTAAGTGGTACGAGTATTAATCTCGCAAAGTAGGTGTTTGTACAAGCCATTTCAAGGTTAAAAACAGCTTCAAAACTACCTACATAGTTCACGGTGCTAATGTAAGTATGATTTCCGAAAATATTTAAGTGAATAGAATTATTAAGATGCCTATAAAATAATCTGTATCTACCTATTTGACAACTGTGAAACCGATAGTCTGTCTTTTATCACACTTTTTGGTGACTTCACTGGACTTCAGACTAATTAATAAATTAAAATAAAACATCATTTGTCTGACAGTCAACACACAAGGCTGACAATCAACACTATAAATTACATTGAACCCGTTGAACCAAGAATGAAAAGTAGCTCAGCAAACTCCGAAGCCATCCATCTGTCTGATAAGTAACAAGAATCTGTTACTATACAATGAAATGCTAACTTGTAAGCAACGGTATTGCGTACCAAAATATATACAACATTCAGAACACCAAGACCAAGGTACATCAGTGATACAGCTAAGTCACATAACACACCCCTTTAAATACACACCACACATTCATTCCACTTCAAAGTTTCGTCACATCTAAGCGATAAGCCTTACTATTTAAGACGTCATATCATTATTCTCATCTAAACCTTCTAGTTTCAAAGAGCTTAGTTATAAATCCGAAAGTTTCCGAACAATTCCGAATATGGCGGCTTGCGATTAAACATCTCACACAATTAAGCTGACAAAAGCGACCCTTGATTAAAAGGAGACGGCTTAAAATGGCTTGGAGTCGTTTGATTTCCAGATTATGTTGATGAGTGTCGTTTGTTTGTCTGTCCACATAATAGATGAATGCTTATTGTCCGGAGTTACCAAGTGAACAATAATGGATTGACAGTGGATCATCTTTTATTCATCCTGCCATTCAGGCTCTTCCGTTTATTTTTTACATCGTTACGAGTTTGTTTGATTTAAGGCTTGTTCAAAATGTAGGTGAGAGTCTCTTCGTGAATTTTGTTTTTAGATCTTTTGGCAGCTGTAATTGGGTACTGGACGCTTTTTTATGCGTTTAGATAAGGATCCTGATGCCAATTAGTGTTTGAAATCATTAAGTCTAGAACACTTTCTCCCTTTCCTATTACAAATAACAGATAGTTTGAATACATGTAAGTGATTATGGCTACTCAGTGTTTTATCAATTAAAAGTTCAAAAGAATTACGTAAGTTGGAGCTCACACTATTGATCTAGGTAGATTCTTCGAGCACTAACTTTAAAATATTCCCTTTCCTTTACCAATATTACACTAAAGCCATCATGACAAGGATGTATGTTCATCCTCAATGCACACGTCTTTCTAGTAGCTCATGTGCAGGAACGCTCGCTATCTCTTACAGGATATTACACATGTTCGATTACCTACCGGTGTACGGCATGCTCCTTTGCTTTGAACACGTTTGTTAAGTGCTGGTTACGTACCTGGAATTAAATGAAAAGGACCAATATTAATATAACAAAAGTATCAGCTATTGAGATGTGTTTCTCTTTCACTTTCAAGATTATTAAACTCAAACGAGGAAATTGACGTTTAATAAAAAATAAAAAGGGCAAAGCCCATTTCGGCAATGTTTTTCCCATCTAATTTAGTAACTTATAAATATTGCTATTACCAATTTGGGATGAGTACAAAGGTATCAATAGCAGATTTTAATATGACACTCAATTGTTTATTACATTCTAATATTACGGTTCGGTAGTTAGTACTATCAATTCTTAATAAAAAAGTCCCACAAAGTTTTATGTGAAAACAGCTATTGTTCCTTGATCTGTTATGTCAATCCTAATGCCTATCATTTGTTTCTTCCATGTGCATCACTTGGCCAAAGTTTCCTCGGCAAATAGACATTTCCTTTTCAGGTAAACTTAATGTGTGACAGGCGTGACAGCCCGTGTTATAGTCTAGTCGTTCGGGTTTGAATAGGTATATGACATTGATTTTTTTGTGTTTAATATATTTGTAATGTTTGTCTTTCAACTATCTGTGTCTTTGAGCTTACCTCAATCATCTGTATTATTATATGTGTAACTTACTTTTATTAAATGATATTTATGTATGTCTGTAAATGGGTTCATACAAACACTTTTACAAGCCATTTTTTAGTTAGAAGATGATGTCGGTATTTCACTATAACACTACTCTGAGAAGAAACACCGAAAGAAACGCAGAGGTCACAGTCTCTTTTGAAGTCCAGACATTATCTTGGTCCAATAACTATGCAGATTTGTATTTGATAATAGTCTTTTTAGGAAAGAACCACATATATATGAGTGGACCAGATCTGTCAGTGCAAGCATTGAGGAGCTCTACGTCCTGACGTACAATATATACCAAAGAAAGAATATTTGGGTTTTTTATATTATTTTTATGTTACTTTGTGGAACCTAACATTTTATGCCTCGGCATTTAAGGTCTTCTTCTATAAGTGTAGATAACCTTGTAGAAAGTGACTAAAGTATTAATAAAGTTTACCTTTTCGAAAATGTGTGGCTATTTCGAAGTACCTACCTATGTTTTTTTTGCTGGATTATTTATTATATTTAATTACTATTGTGATGAGCCAGAACCAAAACCAACCAGAAATACAAACAAACATTTGTAGGTTCCGCCCCTAAACCGATGAGTCGAAAGAATTAGTTAACAAGTTTATACTAAAAGCATTTGGTACACTTGTAACTTGGTCCGACATGTTCTCCCAGTTCCAGTAACTTCATTTACTAGAGCTTCACTATTAAATCTGACATGTGGCACTCGCAAGTCTTTGCTGCACTAAGTCTAGCTTTGTCAGATTAGTTAAACTATGACAACTTACCCTTCGTAGTGGGTACTTTGAGTAATTGTAATATTGTTAGGCAAAGATCTGTTCGCGATCAAACTGAGTCTTGAAATACAGGGACAGCCACCTGCCTATTCATTTATTTATTTTAGGAAAACTTACAGCTAATATAATCAAGTACTTAGTGAGAATTAAAGTAGAATAAGGCCAATTCGATATATAAAGTAAAAATTAACCTACGCTGATTCAAAAACCATTTGGAGATTTTAGGGTCTTAAGTCTTATTTTTCTATCTTTAGTTTAGTATTTGACTTTCATTTGACCTCTATATGACGTCATAAGTCCTGATACCTGTCCTCACAAACATGTTTAATGATGTCTTGAGCACTGAAATTATTCCCCAGCAGTGGATGGAATCTAACATTATCTTGTTGTATAAGAAAGGGGACAAACATGAAATTGCAAACTACCGCCCAATAAGTCTTATGTCCAACATATATAAGATGTTTGCCAAAGTTATATTAAAAAGGATTGAAAGAACTTTAGATGAGCACCAACCCATTGAACAGGCTGGATTTCGCAAAGATTTTTCAGTGATGGACCACATCCACGTCGTGCGTCAAGTTTTAGAGAAATATAACGAATACCAGCTAACATACTACATTGCATTTATAGATTACAGCAAAGCATTTGATTCTCTACTACATGGAAAAATATGAGAGGCATTATTGGAACAAGGCATAGAACAGAAATATATCCGATTAATAAAAAATGTCTATAGCCATAGTACAGCGAGAATCCAATTAGAAAAGAAAGGCCCTCTATTCAGAGTAGAGAAAGGCGTCAGACAGGGAGACCCCCTTTCCCCAAAACTATTCTCGGCGGTACTAGAATCAATCTTCAGAAGACTCAATTGGAAACACCTCGGGATCAAGGTAGACGGCGAAATGCTAACGCATTTAAGATTTGCAGACGACATAGTGTTATTCGCTAAAACATCAGAAGACTTAAGCAAAATGTTACAAGAACTCGCAATAGAAAGTGCAAGTGTAGGGTTAAAATTGAACCCGGATAAAACTAGAGTAATGACAAATGGGAACAAAAATATTATAGGATTAGAAAGAACCAACATTGATTATACGGATGAATACATCTATCTGGGACAGATCATTACTCAAAAAGATAATATGCGCAAAGAAGTTGAGAGAAGAATCACAAACGCATGGAGGAGATACTGGAGCTTAAGAGAGGCTATGAAAGACAGAAAACTTAACATAAAATTTAAAAGTAAACTATTCAATACTTGCGTGTTACCTGTTCTTATGTACGGCTGCCAAACTTGGGCTTTAACTCAGGAATTGACAAACAGACTCGCAATATGCCAGTATGCAATGGAAAGGAGTATGTTAAATGTCAAGAAATCTGATAGACTCAAAAAATATGTGATTCGAGCCAAGACAAATACTACAGATGTCACACTGAAAATCAGAAGACTTAAATGGAGGTGGGCAGGGCATATGGTAAGAGGTCACGATAAATGGAGTAAAAAAGTAACGAGATGGTACCCCAGAGAAGGTAAAAGAAAGAGGGGGAGGCCGCAACAACGGTGGGATGAGGACATAAGACAGGTGGCAGGAGTGATGTGGAATAGAGTGGCCCAGGAAAGGACAGAATGGAGAAGGTTGGAGGAGGCCTTTGCCGATTGGCAAACAGATCTGCAGAAAATAAATAAGCTTCATATACTAGCATAAATCTAAATTAAATTGTAATAGTAGAATAAGTTAAAGTAAATGTGCAAAGATACTGTGTTTTTTTAGGTTAAGATCTGAATAAACGGCTATATTATTATTATTATTATTATATTATTATGACGTCATAATGTAGTCTGAACAGACTACTTCCTTCGTGTTTTTCAAGATAAATTAAAAAAAAAACTGTTGTTAGTCTAAAAATCGTATCTGTCAAGTGTCAACTATTGACAATGTCAATATTGAAGTTATCTATTAATGTTTTTGTATGTACTGAAAACGTGGCAAAGACTTAAAGCTATTCAGTCTACGAAAATATGACGTCATCACGAATAATACTTTAAAATATACCTAATTTTAAAAAAAAACTGTTACTTGTTAAAAAAAGCTTCAAAATAGTGGCTTAAAATTAAATGTTTTACGAAATAAAAATATAAAAAAATACGTGAAGAATACTTTACGTACCGAATTGCTGGTTTCCATTTACATAAACTTACAACAACAACATAACATCACGCCTGTATCTACTCCCTGAAGGGTTAGGCAAAGGTGTACCTACTTGTAGTTCCTACACCCATATTACGACAGTTATGTTTAAGCCCTATGTATTATATATTTTATTTATTTATTTACAGTTACTTAATACGGTACAACACCAATTACACTAAGTAACATCGAAACAATTACAATTACGATAAAAAATTATAAAAACTAATTCAAAAATAAAAATCATAAAACTAACATGGAACAGTAGACTCCCTGGCATACTTACTCTCACAGAACCTGGCATACACGCATTAGTTTAATCCATTCATCCGCAAACACATCACAATCAGGGTTGGCAGCAAGAAGGGCATTTAGTACCTTTAGAATACGACTAATTGGGGATTCGGCTCTGGCTACGGTTTTGGCGGGCAGTTGCGCAAACAGATTGTGCCGACGGCTCCGCCGGTGGCCTATGTATTTGTCAGGCACAAATAGTCTACAGAAAAGACCATGGAGTTCAGGACAGTCGATACGTCCCCGTGAGGTCTTGCAGGCTTTAGTAAGTAGTATCTATTAGCAGGACGAGCCTGTTGCCATCGATTGGGCACGGGTCTAGACTCTGGGCTGCACCTGAGAAATACCCAATGAAACAACTCAATAACGTTTTGCACAATCCGGTGATCGAACCTGGGATCTCAAGCTCAGCAGTAGCGCTTGCGAACACTATTCTAATGTGGCAGCAAGGCCGTGAATGAACGCGAAAATCCCATACGTAGTATTGTTTCTATTCAACCCAACTGACCCGGTGCAATGATTGTGTGCCAAATAAAACAAACTAAAAAGAAACCAAGCGTAACGAAGATATACGAAAACTAAGGTAAAAGGTGGTCCCTTTTTAGTTTACGAAAACTCCCCAAAGTATCTGTGCTAAGATAAATATCCACAAACTTTAATAACAGCTACACTTTCTTGTTTTTAGATCTTTTTATTACTTTGTTGTATGATAACTAATAATGTACTGTACAAATTCAATTTATTCTAACTTATTAGGCAGACGTGTTGCTAGGGAGTTTGTTCTGCCACTTCTTCTACTCGGCAAAAACACTAGGAAGTGGTGAAGGGCGGGCTTTTTGGGGGACTGTCTTACGTAATTTTGTCGTTCAAAAAGTGCTGATTAAATGAATTTTGAATTTGTAGTATTGTTAGCAATAGGTTTAATATTTAGTTTAGTATTAATATTTTGAACAGCCTGTTGGTCTAGTAAGTTAGTGACCCTGACTGCTATGCCGGAGGTCGTGGGTTCGATTCCCACCCAGGACAAATGTCTGTGTGATGAGCACGATCATTTATTCTGTGACTCAGTGTAATTAATCTATAATATGTATGTATAATTAAATATAATGTAACTTATCAGCTGTTTAGTTCCGGTAACACAAGCTCACAAGCTTAGCTTGGGACTAGATAGCGTTGTGTGAAAAGGTGTGGATTATTTATCTATTAATTTATAGGTTCATAGAATGACGTCAGAGTTGATGACGTAGGCTAGTACCGCGCGGTCACTGAATTAGACTAACAATCGATGCAGCTGACCAGCTCACTCATTAGTTATGTATGGATTAGTTTGGGCACGGCTGCAACTAACATAAATAAATAATAAGTAAGTAACGTATGATTTTATTTCAAAATAATTAAAAACTGTTTCTATATTTTGTAACAAACATTTTTAAGTATTTAAGTTAACATTCATTAATTTACGAGCTCTGAAGAAAAAAATCCAACTTTACTCTTACGTGTTTCACAAAAAAAATATGACATCATAAATTATTATTATTTTATTATTTGAACCAATCCGAAAATGATGGATACTGTTCCCATTATAGAATCGTTCTTTTCTCATTTTCATCAAAATGATAAAGATACATCGAATATTCAGCAAAAACTTAATCAAGAAACAAACATAATCAAAGGCAGCTGTTTCAGCGTACTCAGCGTATTCAGCGCTGAATTTTATCATTTTATCGTTCGATCGACTCGATACCGGATTACTTTCTCATTATTGTCATTCTGGGTAATATGGCGGGCGAAAGAAAACGGAGATAGGTTTTTCTTTAAGAGTATACTAGATTCAAAACGATTTTATAAATAAAAACGACCGTACAAACATACCTAGGTACTTGGTAAATCTATACAATATTCGGAAAAAGACGTGAGTAAGATGGCGTTTCAATAGAAATGGGCTTAATTGCGGTTTGGGGTTAAGTAATTAGTAGCGTACCTATAGCGTATATATACATAGTAAATCACAAGTAGTTTGGCTTTAACACACAGAGTTTTCGTAAGTAGAACGGGTTTTTGTAGGAAGTAACTGTAAAGCCTGAAATAATATTATTTTTCAGTATAGTGCGACAAATCATCGCAATTATTTAATTAACCACCCAAGACGGATTATTCCGACCGAAGTAAATGTTTTCGTGTCCTGCTGTTTCAGTTGTTTTTGAACGACTAAAAAAGTTTTGCTTGCGTAACATGATTTCTTGGTTTTGCTTTAAATAACTCTTAAGATTACTAATTCCAGGCACACAGACAATGAACAAATGGACCATTAATAAGCCATGTTCGACAATTACTTATATAGGGTGACTAGTAATTAGTGACCGATACTTCAACACGTGATTGTACTCATGAACTAAAAATATCAAATGTAAACTTAAGTAATACATATTACATGAGTATTATTTAAGAATGTTTATTACTTATTTACAACCAAAAGTTTTTATTTTTTATGAATTGTTAATCGTATATAAAATAAAACCTCAATTCGTTGCGACATTGAGATAGATTTATGATAGCACTAGTTTAAACCTTAGTGGTTTTTGGTTGCTATTTAACTAAGATAGATTATAAGATAATTTTGTAAAATGATAAATAAAAAAAAAGCTCTGATACCAGGTTTGTCACTAACTACACGATAAACAAGCAACTACAGGTCACAATACTTATGGACGTCCACTAACTAGTCACGAAGAAAGCAAAAAGATAAAGTATAAACAAAGCACCCGACACTATTAATTAAGGTAAGTTTTTCAAGTGCTAATCCTGATCCAATCCATAGTAAATCCTGATTAAATCCAACTAGGACGAAATGCCCAACTTAGAAGCCGTAGACTTTGTCATCAAAAAGTTTCTGATGAGGCTTCGTTCGGATTAAAATAAGTATTTTCCTCGTCGGTTCATTAACCCTGCAAGTGAGGTTGTTACGAGAACTAATAAAGAGAGCCTTATATTAATTTCCGTCGACAGCCGGTCTCAGAGATTATCAAACAAAAGTAGATGTATTACACAAAGGGATTTAACAGCGATCCATCGTTTTAATGAAGCTTAGAAACCAGAAAACGACAGATTATGAGAACGGGAACGTTTGAGTATAATAAGACACTCGTTAAGTTTTTTTTGTCGAAAGGAATCGAGGATTTGAGCAGCGAGAGGGCTGTTAACATTGACGATCATATAGATTTGTGTTATATGGTACTCTCGGCGTAATTGATTCAGCATTCATATATTTAAATTATATGGAAATGTATGTATAGTCGTAAATTGACGTGAGTTTGAAGACATAAAGGGTGGGTTCTTAAGACAGAAATTGCGAAACAAGTGTGGGATTTTTACGCCGCAGTGTTTTACGCTGTTCATGAAAGAAGACATGAGAAATTGTGAGATACTCGTTATAAATGTTGGGCTCCGGCACGTTAGGTTTATGCAAAGTGTATGGTAAATAGTAGCACTATTTATTGTAGTGATTTAGTGGAAGGTTTATATTCAGAAGTGGTCGTTTATGATGTTAAATTGTGACACAGTAAGTACAATAAATTATAATTAGGCAAGTAGGTATTTAATGTTAGACATTGCAATCTTATTTATTCATTTTATTTTAAAGAAAGCTTACAGACCAACAATCTAATGAAATAAAGAATGTAACTTAACTATTCAAGAGAAAAGACTGTACCAAAAGCCGTCTTAAGGTCGATATACGGGTCCGAAACAAGTAGACATTAAAGTCCCTAGGAAGCCGCTCTGGCTTATATTACTATAAATAGCATTCTCGAGCTGTTGAACACTAGCGACCTGACAATCTTCCCTCAGAAGTATAGTTCCTCATCTCTAGCTTGCCATTATTTAGCGGGTAGTTCACTCAATACGAGGAAAAGACTCGTAAGATAAAGTTACGTTAGAATTTAAAAAATACTAGTACGTTGTAATTTAAGATAGGTATATTGGTTCTTAACTTTTCTTAACTATACACGGTGTTTTTTTAATCGTCTGGAAAATGTCAAATTTGCACAGGCTGTTATTATTATTTATTTATTTATTTATCATTAAAAAAGAGGGTAACTAAATTATCAAATAAGCCCCACAAAACCGTTGCAATGGTTTGACTGTGGGGGCGAAGAATCTCTAGACATGTCAACATGTCTCTAACATTCATGTTCTACCCATGAATATGAACAACTTTTACTATGGGACCAACTCGGAAATCAAGACAAAAAAATCGGCTGTTTTATACATTTTGGTTGAGTAGAAATCGAACTTTTGTATGCAACAGCCGTTTTTTACGTGATTTCTCAGTTAGTCCCATAGTAAAAGTTGTTCACATTCATGGGTAGCACCTGTGAAATTTTGCAGACGGCTAAAAAAACACTGCGTATAGGTAATAAAGTCATTCCTTTATATAAATTCGTTTTGTCATTATTAATCCATCCGCACAATAGTTCCCAATATTTTTTGTCAGTTTCAAATTATTTTCATCAATTAATGAATAAAGATTAGCAGCATGAACAGGTGCCTTCCTGAGCGACGTGTGTACAAATCCACATCACGTGCGGCGCGCTCTGCGTTATCAACTAGTTTCCACGCTGATTGGCTAATCCTTTCACCACAATGGTAATCTAGTTCACCTATAAACGCACAGAGGCTACACATTGCTAGATTACGAGATTATTAGATAATTCCCGAGATTGGTCACATTTTTTTCATTTATCGGTGTCGTCATGGTGAAAGAAAGAAAGTAAAAACATTTATTTGGCACGACACAGGTAAACGTTAATAATAAAAAAGGTACAAAAAAAAAAAAAAAAAAAAGTAAAGAACTATGTGCCTTGCGGCTGCGCCAAATAGGTCCAGTTCAGCAAAACACCAGACAACTAGTTCCTGACGCTGGTTTTCAACTGGACCTGAGTGTTCTGATTGACCTGTTGGTCTAGCTAGAGGTTTGTGGCCCTGATGCCGGAGGTGGGGCACCAAACGATTTCCACCCGAGGCAAATGTTTTTGTGTACTTTATCTATCATATTAATTATGTAGGTATTTGAAAATCTGTAAGTATGTTTATCAGTTCTGTACCCATAGCACAAAACCTTCTTTCCACTCAATTTGTGATTAAATTGCTGTGTGTGAAATTGTAGAATAATATTTTAATAAAAAACAAAGAAGAAAAACCATTGAAAAGTCACATTGCTCCTTGTCCGAATTGGAAACTACGACCTCGTCCAGTTTGCAATAAAGACAATCTATTGTCAAAAACATTTTCCTCAATGTTATTTTCAATATCAATACAAATCAACATCCAGACCCATTCAGGTATGTGTAGACAAAATAAATCAACGGCACATTTGGTCCATGTGGGAATCAAATTGCGAACTGTGACGAAGCCAATCACTCAGCCGGCACGCCAACTGAGTTCGGATATATTGATATTACCTATCTATAGAAAGCGAAATGTGAGTGGGCTTTTGGTACATCTCTCTGTCTAGTCGTTTGAGAGAAGCAGATCTGATGTATTGTCTATACATAGATAGACTCTCTAGTGCTATCTAGTCTGTGTCGCCAACAATAAGGCTAAGCCATCTTTTCGTTGTACTGGCACTATTGACTTCCGAACTGCTAAATAGCCTACGCTTTCTCAAAGAGTAAAAGAAATACCGTGAAACAGTTTACTAAACAAAATTTTTAAGGTGATTATCAGTATATTCAAAATTATTTTACTAACAAAGGTGTCGAAATGATTGATTTCAATTTATTCTAAACATTAAACTTTTTGTATTTCAGAAACAACATAACGAAAATCCGCTCCGTAAAGAGGCAGATTTGTTGCAATGCGATTGCACTGCATGAAATCTGCCTCTGTGATACTACTCAAAAATAATTTTTGTATCTATAGCTGGAATCTGGAACCACGGTCCCGGTCCCAATAGGGGCCATCTCTTTGGCCTTTTTAAAATATTTTAGGTCCCATTTTGGCCCCAATCAAATGTTGGTAGCTACCAAAGGGTAAAAAACTCTGTGTTTTCAGCGCCCCCATCGATAGGAACCACATATAAAACCCATAAGTGCCGATGTCATTACATACACTTCAGTTTATCTGATGAGAACAATTTTTTTATCCCATCCTTCGAACGTTTTATGGCACCCTTCGTTCGATATTATCTAAAGGGTTTGTGAAGATTGCAGGAAAGTACACTGCATGCGATAAGAGCTATCGATGTTATATTGAACATCAACTCTTTGAGGGGCCTAAAACATTTTTATAGAGATGGTGTGAGAAAAGCAGAGGAATAACTAAACTAACTTTACACAGAGTGGAAAAATCAATACAGAAGAGAAAACGACATAAGATAAATTATTTTACTTAAAAGAAACAATGATTTCTTTTAAAACGAAAGCAAACTGCAATAAAAAATTTCTTGACAAGCTTACCAAAACCAGGAATCAAACAAACTTTAAATACAAAAAAAAAAAAACATTCTACTTATCAATAAGTTTCAGGATAAAATTTCTCTGATAAAAATTTAAGTCAAGAATTAAAAAAGAGTATGGAATTTAACATTAATGTTATTTTACTATCAATTGCTGGCCCGCACCGCGGTATTCTCAATTAAGGCAAAATGTATGATTTCACTTCATAAGTATATGAACTAACTAAGACTTTCTTAACAAATTAGGTAACCAAAACTAAAAGGCCAATTTTCTTAAAAATTAAAATATTTTATTTGCGGATCTGTGCTTTTGAAAGAAATGGAATTAACTTTGTTATGGTGGATGTGCCAGGGGGAAGCCCGCGAAATTCAGATTTTCTTATGTTTTTTGCAATTTGCTGTTCAATGTCAGGTTGTATGTTGACATAAATATGATTCGCGACTAAATTAAATTACCAACCTGTCTGCAAGTATACTAGGTTTACAGGATTCTCGCATTCACAAATTAGAAAAATGCCAAATACATTAACGATTCAAACAAAAAGCTTATTTCAACTAAACAACATGATTGTCATTACAAATGTACAATTTAAACGAATAATATGTACTTGTATACATAAACCGCTTATAATAATAATAATCATTTAATTATTTGTTAGGACTACTTAGTCCACGTGTTAGTAACTTAAAATTAACACCATACACATAAGACTTATGATAAAGAGATCCAGTTATAGTTGTATAATTTTCATTTCTCATTCAAAGACGTATTTTCGAATAATAAATAGCCATTCGACTAACGTATTTACACCTAGTGTTGCCATACGAAACATACTCTCTCCTCATGCAATGGCTAAAAGAAGTTGACCAGTCAGCATGGCTGTTAGTGGGTCCCACACACTTAAATACCCCCACTCTCAGTTCTTTTCTTCCCCTTTTCACAAGCACTTATTTATTTCTATGAAAGTTACAAGATAAATATCGAGAGCCAACATTTCAAAGGAAACATTAAAGTATTCAACGTTCCTGCACCATTACACATACATTTCCTGGTTTTGTTCATTTATCTACTTTAGTATTTGGTATCGATGTAAAACTAGCAACCCGCTCCATTTTTACACGTGTGCACACATTTTATAATGAGATTTTTGTACGAAGTTCCCCCTTTCATTTCCTTACCTTATAGTTCAAATTTCCAATAATCCATTTATAGCAGCTACAAAGGTTATAAAACAAACCTAAGTATACTCGTATACCAAAATTCTGGCTTGACTTCCATGTTTTGGCTGAGCATTGACAGTAAGTTCCAACAGGACACACGATGTTATAAGTGTTGATAAAAGTAGATAGATTGTAAATCGTTTGATTCACACACCTATTGAGTTTAGTAAGTTGTCAACGTCGTCAATTTAAATGATTAAGTTTATTAATTACCAGTGCTGTTTAAACTGTTCTTCTAACATATCAGACAGACGTGTTGCTGGGGAGTTTGTTCCGCCACTTCTTCTTCCCAGCAAAAACACTAGGAAGTGGCGAAGGGCGGACGTTTTGGGGGACTGTCTTATATAACTTTTGACGTTCAAAAATTGCTGATCCTCAGCCTAATTTGAATAAATGACTTTTGATTTTGATTTTGGTTTATTAATGGTTAATGTGGCTGTTTTGCAGGCCGGGTTCGGAGTGAATATTTAGTTTTATGAACTTTAATGTCTATTGTTGTATTAGGAAAACATTTGACTACTATTATAATTATGTAAATATTCAAAGCTGACAATAAATAAATAAATATTCCACAACTTTTCACACAACGCCATTTAGTCCCAAGCTAAGCTCAGAGCTTGTGTTATGGGTACTAAACAACTGATACTATATATACTTATATATTTCTAAATACATACATAATATAAATAAATTACACCCAGACACAGAAAGAATGATCGTGCTCATCACACAAACAGTTGTCCTGGGTTGGAATCGAACACACGACCTCCGGCATAGCAGTGCCAGGGTCACTAACTACTAGACCAACAGGCCAGTCAATAGTTATGTTATTATATTAATTGGATACCAACTGCATCGATTTGAAAAATTGTTTCACCGTTGGAAAGCTACACAATATAAATAAATATATACTGTACAGTAATCAAAAAGCTAAGCAAAAACTTTAGGAAAAGTGCGTTCTAGGAGGAGTAGATTTGGCATAGTGAAAGTTTATGTGGATGAGAAGTGCAGGTATCTGATATTTTTGTATTAAATATATACAGAAATATGTAAGAAATAGAACAAAAATATAAAATAAAATATTCATTGTTTACGTAACTTAGCAATTCTACAAATATCAAGTTTATTAAGTAACCATAGTGAACCTTTTGGAGACAAATAAAAGTGTTGACAAAAAAAAATCAAAAAAAAAATGGATAACATTTCTGCTTGATGGAGGCCATTAATTATAAATTATTTGAGGGGATTGGCGCTGATAGCCGAAATACAGGCTTTTGCCTAGTTCGGCTACAGATGTTAAATTCTTTTGCATTGTATAAGATATAGCCTAAAAGATGTTTGTATTATTTTGTAACATTGCTTGAATAAAAAAAAATATAAAAATAAAAAAAACACAACAACATAACATAACGTCACGCCTGTAATCCCCGAAGGGCTAGGCAGAGGTATACCTGGTAGTACACCCACATTTCGCCAGTTATGTAAATAAAAAAAAATATATAAAAATATGACAGCAAGAAAGTGGGTTGACATTGACATGTACAAGGAAATGCAGAGCAAAGTTGACGTAAAGAGGTTTAAAAAATATTTGCAGTTTTTTCATTAATATCCGTTTTGATTAAAAATAAACACTTTACAAAAAGACTTGAAACTAAAGACTGTTTTCAGCCCGTTAGTATGTTAATATAAGTACCCTTTCCGTTACACGCTTATATATAAAACAATAAGTAACATCTACCAATACTTACTTACTACCTACCTACTACTTTTTTACTAAGCGAGTCTCTGATGTGCTTTTATCCAAACTTTTTGTCTATACTAATATTATAAAAAGGAAAGGTTTGATTGTTTGTTTGTTTGCATTAAATAGGCTCCAAAACTACCGATTTAAAAATTCTTTCACCGTTGTGAAGCTACACTATCCCCGGGTGACATAGGCTACTTTTTATCCCTGTATTCCCACGGGACCGGGAACTACGCGGGTGAAACCGCGTGAGGTCTGCTAGTGTAAGATAAAATTAGAATGACAATATATATGTATAACCTAACCTAACTCATCATACCTATCATATAGCGAACCTAACTACCTAACCTAACTACCTTACTGAAATGCATTGATTTTGAAAGATAGGTACTTATTACGTCATTTTATAGTAATTTACTGTGCTGCGTGTTTCCATGGTGCTTACAATACTAAACTAGGTAGTAGTATATAAATTATTAGTAGTTAGATATAATAATTTAACCCGATTGTATATTGTTGAATTAAATACAAATAATTGTGCACCCGACCCGAATATTACTAACGCCATTGTTGTCACTAAGTGCCCACACTGTACATTTTGTTATCTGTGCTAATTGTCTTTGATCTTGTCTATGTATGAAAAGGAATAAAGAGTTCAGTTCTGTTCAAATCTCGTAAGCAACGTTTTTCATTATATATATCATTCGTACACAAGAGTAGGTACTACTTACTACGAGTATTCAAATTCAAATCCAAATTCATTTATTACTTGCATAAGAGTAGGGATAGTTTTAACATTGGGTGCCAAACTACCTACACAGCCTGTATCTTAGTGATCCAAACACCACACAAAGTCAAAGTATATTGGAATAATTTTGGTATGACTGCATCGACTTAAATCTGAGTGTTGGGATGCAGGTTTGGCGAGCGGGATAGGGTAGCGTTTTGTATGACGTCTGATGAAAAGAAAGATTAAATAATCAAAAACATATTATGTGGCCCTGAGAAGGGCCTTTTATGTAAACACACAGACACAAACGATACCTTTACCGGCCTTATCTCAAAATATACATTTTAAATCGTTTTATGTTGCATAGTTCATTTTGTAGGTATCTAATTGTAAATAAGTATACTAAAATAGTCAAAAAAGTCTATCAAACGAAAACTAAGTTTTATGCTTTTTAAAAGTTAGATATTTCAAAGTCAAAGTCAAAGTCAAATCATTTATTTCAATTAGGCCATTTAAAAGGCACTTTTGAACGTTAAACTTACAAGTTAAATAAAATTTAATGATTCTAGTTGCCCCTTCCAAAAGGTAGTTTTGTATGGAGAAGAATGGGCAAGAAACTCCATACTTACTCTTTTAAAATAGTTTTTACAATATTTGTATACAATAAAAAATACATTATATGTGAATACGATGTAAGTACCTAGAATAAACAAAGTAAAATAAAAAAATAAATAAAAAATAACATACTATGCTAAGATAGATTAAGCATTTTAGTAGGATAGATACATGGTACTCTCACATTTACAAATATTAAAATCACGGATTAATATAACAAATCAAGAAAATATTAAATAAATAATAATAAAAAAAAAATACACAGCAAATAGCGTGAGTGTTGCAAAAATAAAGCAAATTAAGATTTTGTCAAGTTCCTTGATTGCCCTATGGAGCTGGACCAGCATGTTGCCAAGCATTATTATCTTGAATATAATCGTCTAATTTGTAATATGCCTGTTTACAAAGTGTACTTTTAATATAAGTTTTAAATTTCCTTTCATTTAGTTTTAATATATCAAGAGGTATTTTATTGTAACATTTAACACAGTACCCCATGAAAGATGTCTGTACTTTAGCTAATCTGAAAAATGGTTGAGCTAATTTATCTTTATTTCTAGTATTAAAATTATGTCTATCACTTATTTTACTAAAAAGATGTGGGTTATTTAATTCAATTCAACTCATTTATTCCAAAAAAATTGTTATACTGTGTCGGAATTCTTAAGACTAAAAACAATGTGAGAAACATTGTGCTTTAAATTTACATTTAAATAGTTCCAGATAAAATTAAAATTTGTTTATTCATCCTTCAATTTAAAATAAGTTGTTTACAAAGAGCAAAAAAACTCTAATTATTCACAAAAAAATGCAATCCACATTGGTTGTTAGCTTATTGCCCATTGCTTATTGCTTGCTTTACAACGAAATAGACTTAAAAATAGACATAACCATTTGCTTAAAAGGAACAACTTGGCACTATTGGTATGAAATACCTACACTTAGGTACATAAGGGCCGCTATCGGTATATAATTCACTTAACATAAGTGCCGAGTTAATATAAAAACGTAAAATATGTTAAGTCCGTAATAATGTGTAATTAGTCTGTAAGCCTTCTTAAAATCAATAAAATAAATAAAAATAAAATAAATAACTGAGTAAAATGATAATACAAGTAAAATAAAAAAAAATAATGTCATTTGTTAATTATTATAATTATTTCAAGATTCTCCACAGTGTCGCCATATGACATTTAGCTAGCTGAGTCTTTAAATAAAATAATTTTCTTTTCTTAGAAAACGAAATAAAATCGCAACACGTAAGTCTAACATTATTTTTCCAAAGGTAACTATTGCAAGGATGCTTGAATCTTTCCAAAGGTAACTATTGCAAGGATGCTTGAATCTTTCCAAAGGTAACTATTGCAAGGATGCTTGAATCTTTCCAAAGGTAACTATTGCAAGGATGCTTGAATCTTTCCAAAGGTAACTATTGCAAGGATGCTTGAATCTTTCCAAAGGTAACTATTGCAAGGATGCTTGAATCTTTCCAAAGGTAACTATTGCAAGGATGCTTGAATCTTTCCAAAGGTAACTATTGCAAGGATGCTTGAATCTTTCCAAAGGTAACTATTGCAAGGATGCTTGAATCTTTCCAAAGGTAACTATTGCAAGGATGCTTGAATCTTTCCAAAAGTAACTATTGCAAGGATGCTTGAATCTTTCCAAAGGTAACTATTGCAAGGATGCTTGAATCTTTCCAAAGGTAACTATTGCAAGGATGCTTGAATCTTTCCAAAGGTAACTATTGCAAGGATGCTTGAATCTTTCCAAAGGTAACTATTGCAAGGATGCTTGAATCTTTCCAAAGGTAACTATTGCAAGGATGCTTGAATCTTTCCAAAGGTAACTATTGCAAGGATGCTTGAATCTTTCCAAAGGTAACTATTGCAAGGATGCTTGAATCTTTCCAAAGGTAACTATTGCAAGGATGCTTGAATCTTTCCAAAGGTAACTATTGCAAGGATGCTTGAATCTTTCCAAAGGTAACTATTGCAAGGATGCTTGAATCTTTCCAAAAGTAACTATTGCAAGGATGCTTGAATCTTTCCAAAGGTAACTATTGCAAGGATGCTTGAATCTTTCCAAAGGTAACTATTGCAAGGATGCTTGAATCTTTCCAAAGGTAACTATTGCAAGGATGCTTGAATCTTTCCAAAGGTAACTATTGCAAGGATGCTTGAATCTTTCCAAAGGTAACTATTGCAAGGATGCTTGAATCTTTCCAAAGGTAACTATTGCAAGGATGCTTGAATCTTTCCAAAGGTAACTATTGCAAGAATGCTTGAATCTTTCCAAAGGTAACTATTGCAAGGATGCTTGAATCTTTCCAAAGGTAACTATTGCAAGGATGCTTGAATCTTTCCAAAGGTAACTATTGCAAGGATGCTTGAATCTTTCCAAAGGTAACTATTGCAAGGATGCTTGAATCTTTCCAAAGGTAACTATTGCAAGGATGCTTGAATCTTTCCAAAGGTAACTATTGCAAGGATGCTTGAATCTTTCCAAAGGTAACTATTGCAAGGATGCTTGAATCTTTCCAAAGGTAACTATTGCAAGGATGCTTGAATCTTTCCAAAGGTAACTATTGCAAGGATGCTTGAATCTTTCCAAAGGTAACTATTGCAAGGATGCTTGAATCTTTCCAAAGGTAACTATTGCAAGGATGCTTGAATCTTTCCAAAGGTAACTATTGCAAGGATGCTTGAATCTTTCCAAAGGTAACTATTGCAAGGATGCTTGAATCTTTCCAAAGGTAACTATTGCAAGGATGCTTGAATCTTTCCAAAGGTAACTATTGCAAGGATGCTTGAATCTTTCCAAAGGTAACTATTGCAAGGATGCTTGAATCTTTCCAAAGGTAACTATTGCAAGGATGCTTGAATCTTTCCAAAGGTAACTATTGCAAGGATGCTTGAATCTTTCCAAAGGTAACTATTGCAAGGATGCTTGAATCTTTCCAAAGGTAACTATTGCAAGGATGCTTGAATCTTTCCAAAGGTAACTATTGCAAGGATGCTTGAATCTTTCCAAAGGTAACTATTGCAAGGATGCTTGAATCTTTCCAAAGGTAACTATTGCAAGGATGCTTGAATCTTTCCAAAGGTAACTATTGCAAGAATGCTTGAATCTTTCCAAAGGTAACTATTGCAAGGATGCTTGAATCTTTCCAAAGGTAACTATTGCAAGGATGCTTGAATCTTTCCAAAGGTAACTATTGCAAGGATGCTTGAATCTTTCCAAAGGTAACTATTGCAAGGATGCTTGAATCTTTCCAAAGGTAACTATTGCAAGGATGCTTGAATCTTTCCAAAGGTAACTATTGCAAGGATGCTTGAATCTTTCCAAAGGTAACTATTGCAAGGATGCTTGAATCTTTCCAAAGGTAACTATTGCAAGGATGCTTGAATCTTTCCAAAGGTAACTATTGCAAGGATGCTTGAATCTTTCCAAAGGTAACTATTGCAAGGATGCTTGAATCTTTCCAAAGGTAACTATTGCAAGGATGCTTGAATCTTTCTCGATATACCCCATTATATGGTACCGTTAGATGTCTGTAACAGGCAATTTGGAGATTGCTTACTTTGATAACTGATACCGAATGAGGTTAAATGGCTATTTCAGTTTCTTAGAGTTGTCCAATCAAATAATTCTATGTTATAGACTCCATGCTGGGATACTGTCATATTGTATTTTAAGAAATTCTCTCTTATGTTTTTATTACATCTACTAGCAGACGTCCCTCGGTTTCACCCGCGTAAGTCCCGTTCCTATGGGAATACGGGGATAAAAAGTAGCCAATGTCCTCCGGGAACGGTGTAGCTTTCCACCAGTATAATTTTTATTTAAATTGGATCATGAGTTCCGAAGATTACCCTCTACATACAAACTTACAAATAAATTTTACCTCTTTCTAAAGATTGAGATGATATGAGATGAGATGAGAAGGATTAAAGTAAAACGAAGAACGTGTCCATGTATTGTTCATTCCTGCTTCTTTAAGGTTTGTATCATTGATACGGGAACAGGAACTAAGCGGGTGGAACCGCGTGACGTCTGCTATTAAAAACAAAACAATTTGAATAAAAATTGTTTTCATTGATTTTTAACCGACTTTCAAAAAAGGAGGAGGTTCTATGTTCGTGTGTATGTATTTTTTTTTTTTTTTTTGTGGACCGATTCTCAAAATTCTTTTTTTATTTGAAAGAGTATACTCCTGAGGTGGTCCCATTTTAATTTGGTGAAGATCTGGTGCTGATCTTCGGAGATATACAACGGAACTCTTCAAAAATGAACGGCAAATCTGTCGTGATTGCTGGAATCGCTTGGGTGTTTATTGTTTATACAACATAATGACGTATCATCACGCCTGTATGCTCTGAGGGGTACGCAGGTGGGTACAATATACCTAGATTTCGTCAGTTAGGTATGTTAATTTTAATTTATTAGGGATTAGTGGAAAACCCTATGTTGATGACATGTATTGTTAACAATAAACAATATAAAATAAATTCATGGCAAAAGTTTTTAAGGTAACAACTAAAAATGGAAAAATAAAAAACTTTTTTGCAAAAAATAAAACCGACTTCAAAAAAACACTAAACGGTGTAAAATAACTCTAAATTCGGAAGTCGGTGGCCCATCATGAGTAAGACAAACCCACCAAAGCCACAGACTTCCGAATTTAGAGTTATTTTACACCGTTTAGTGTTTTTTTGAAGTCGGTTTTATTTTTTGCAAAAACAGTTTTTTTTTTAAAAATGTTCTGCTGGTTGCTTGCTTTACAACGAAATGGACTTAAAAATAGACATAACAATTTGCTTAAAAGGAACAACTTGGCACTATTAGTATGAACTACCTACACATAAGTACATAAGGGCCGCTATCGGTATATAATTCACTAAACATGTGGCGAGCTAATCTAAAATCGTAAAATATGTTAAGTCCGTAACCAACATAGGCTACTTTTTATCCCTGTAACCCCACGGAAACAGGAACTACGTCGGTGGAACCGCGTGACGTCTGGTATTTAAGACAAAACAATTTGAATAAAAATTGTTTTCATTTATTTTTAAAATAAAATGTTCGGCATTCTTGTTTTGCCGAGTCTTTTTTTACTAATGCTATTTTATATGGAGTATAGATTCACGAAAAATCAATTTGTGACCCATTTTCATAGAAGTCGGAGGATATTTATATTGACTTTGAACGTAACTGCTTGTAATATTGCTATAACATATCCAGTACATTAATAAAATAATAACATGGAATGTTTATTCGGGATGTTATAAGAATAATGTTTGATAGTTGTTGAGTAAACTTAATATAATGTGCGAACATGTGAAAACAATAAACCCGGTAATAATGTATTAAAGTATGATAAAATGTTATCATCTTCTTTTTAAGCCGGATATAATAATATTCTGTTTTGTGTCGAATTGTGGAAAAGGTAAAAGGTTTAACAGGGAAAGATTTGAACTGACTGGCCGGTTGGTTGAGTAGTTAGTTCCCCTAACTGCTACGCCGGAGGTGGTGGGTTTGATTCCCACCCAGGACAAATGTTTGTGTGATGAGCACGATCATTTGTTTTGTGTCTGGGTGTAATTTAGCTACAGTATGTATGTATTTAGAAAAAAATAAGTATGTTTATAAGCTGTTTAATACCCATAACACAAGCTCTGCTTAGCTTGCGACTAAATGACGTTGTATGAAAGAATTCCATACATTTTTTTTTTAAAAGCACAAACACGACGTAAAATTCTGCTATTTAAAACAATAAAGGCAATTCATTTTCTCAGGCCATCAAAAACTAATTCAAACATACTTCGAGCTGAAATTGACAAAAGTTACATTATTTTATATTTTTTCCTAACTTCACAGACATCAACAAATACAAATTATTTACAATTTGTGTCAGTATTTCCGTGTTTCACGTTCATAATACGTCACGTTAAATAGCGCTTTGCGATAACCGCATTAACCGCTCATGGTGGTTTATTAAATACCGAAGCACTTTAGTAAAACCAAGCGCAATGAAAAGGGTGCTGCAAACCGCCGCCGCCGCAAGACTTGGCTTATATTGGAAAAAATAATAATTTTAAAGTGCTTCTAATATGTTTTAGTAACGTATTTTTTCATCCAAAATCTGCTTCACATCTACACGGTTTATTTGGTCTCCAATTCGTTTAAGAACGCGGTGAGAGTGCCCAAAAAAGTGCTTCGATCCTATGTGGTACGCGCTAAATCACGTGCTACGATCTTATGTGCTACGCCCTACGTCACGTGCTACGAAAAATGCTACGTGCTACACAATGCAACACGCTACTTCGTTCACTTCTGTATTGCATTCGTCCAATTCAGTAAAAAAGCTTATTCCGTGTAAAATGCTCTATAAATTTAACTTTTTAAATGTCGCACCGTTAATACTCTTTCAACTCTTGTGTTCTCGAAACATCAAAAGTTCTGGAAACGTCGTGTTAATTTCATAACGAGTGACGTACTCGACTCCCGTGCTACCTTTATGAAACAGTTTTCAATTTAATTTTCATGAAGCAAATTGTTTATGCTTGTCAAAATTATATTCCAATATAATTCAGGCTTTTAATAAAAAAAATATAGGTTTTTTTTATATTTCTGTAGACATATTCTTAACTGAAGTAGGTAATTACTTATTACTTTAGCAAAACACATGATCCATTTCTGTGATTTATTGCATAAAATTTGAATATTCCTTTTAAATAACACTGTGTGCACAGAGTAGCTTTGCACTTGCCATGCAGGCTAGATAGAATACTTCAGTTTGAAACTGTTTGGCGGTTTTAAGTACATTTAAGTAGCATACGCAAATGATCGGCTGATGGCGTCTTTTGGTGGTTCGTCGAGCTCCCTAAAATAGGTTTCAGTTACACATTGATGCAAAGCAAATTCTGAAGAAGTTTCTCCTTTAAAGTTTTGAAGACAGAGTCAATTCAGCAGTTGCATGCTTGAGACTGAAGCATGCATTCAAAGTCCTGCATCGTTAGACTCGCAGTAAATAATTACTAATACAATCATATGTCTGTACTTTAAAAAGACCATGAGCCCTCAGTTTCTTCTGGCATTTATCCTCAGAAATCAGTCAATTTATAAGAACCGGCGCCAAATAGTTAAGAAAAATGATATGTGATAGTATGTACAAGTTTAACTTACAAAAATCATTTTATTTCATTTGCTAAGTCAAAGTTCTTAAAGAAAAAACGCAGAAAGTTGTAAACTTTTAATTTGTTGCAGTAGTACAAAGAAATAGTGCAAGTATAACTGGCAAAATGTAAGTATCCTACAGATACAGCTCTGCCTCAGCCTTTGAGGATGAGAGGCGTGATGTTTCGAGTAAGGAGTGCTGAAAACTAAAACAGTCAAAATCAATCTCTGGGCGACCACAAGTTTATATATAATTCCACGTATTTTTCCAACTTAAAACGGAACTATTGACTGTTGAAATCATTTGCATGCACAGGGCTTTAGAAACCGTTTGCAAGCCAATCAAAAAGCTTTTACGATGGCAGTGCTATTGGGAATATTATATACGACTTCAATTCGTATTCCATTTTTATAACGACATAGTGTACACACGACTAGTCAACAAGAAAAGACCAACATACATACTTGTATGTGATATAATTGTGATGGTTGCTGCTTGATGTTTATCTCTAATACAAAATATTAACGTTTTTTTTTCCATTCTTGGTACACTATTCAGCAGTTCCATTTTCGAAGAAAGACTTACCTCCAATTTTATTTTAACAAGGAAACACATATTTTCCTCGATTCTATTATATAAACATATACATAACGAGACATTAAAATCAATATGGTAACATTTCGTCTGTGTCATGTAAAAGAGATGAATCATTCTTTAAGCACGTGGAGCTCCTCAAGTTCCGAGTTAAGCTCACGATTACTGACAAATGCTTGCACTGACTGATCTGGTCCCCTCATTCTGTGTGGTTCTTTCCTCAAAAGACCATCTCAGACACTAATCTGCATGGATCTTATATGACGAAGATAGATAGACCGCACGTACCTGGTCCGCCCCGATTGACTCTAGATACGGTACTATCGAACAAATGTGGATTACCCTAACACTAAATGGAAATAAAATTGCTATAGGCACGGCATATCGCCCCCCCCGCTTCGACTTGGACCTTTTTCTTGACGCCATAACCGAATCCATCAGCTCCTTAGTAAAATGTGATCACTACATACTGCTAGGTGACTTCAATGTAAACGTACTAAATGCCAACGGGCAAACTAATAGAGTTTGTGAGTTTTTGAATAGCCTGAGCCTAAAACAACTGGTAAGTTCGCCCACCCATTTCACAGATCATAGCCAAACACTGATCGATCTTGTCTGTACGAATCTTAAACATAAAAGGATATCTGTTGAGCCCTATGGTTCAATAAATGGTCATTCACTTGTTGTGTGCGAATTTATTGCTAGGCGTAACAAATATAAACCCCATACAATTACTTATAGACCTATTAAGGATATAAATAGAGAGGTACTAGATAGTGATTTATCGCACGTGCACTGGGACAATATTTGTGGCTTACCTAATGTGAATGACATGGTTGGGGAACTGAATAAGAACATCTTAGCAGTTTATGATGCGCACGCTCCGGTCAAAAGATGCCTAATTAAAGAGCAGTCATATCCCTGGATAACAGATACAATAAAATTTATGATGCGTTTGCGGGATGAAGCTCTGACTAAGTTTCGTAATACGAAATCCGAGTCCAAAAAGGCTTACTATAAGCAGCTAAAATCTCTGGTGTTATGTTCCATATTTAGTGAAAAAGCGGCATATTTCAAATTTAACATTAATAATCAAATCAAAGATCCAAAAACTTTATGGAAAAATTTAAAAACCACTGTATTGCCAAATAAACAAATTGATGACCTTCCTACTCAATTCAGAGATCCAAACAAAATCAATAATCATTTTTTAAATGTACCTGGAAACCCTGACTGTAATATATTGCAACGCACATTCTTTGAGTCTCATCGTTATGGTGATGACAGCTACGCATTTGCTTTACAACCGGTAACTTCTGATCAAATCTCACGATACTTCCGCCAGTTAAAATCCAATGCGGAAGGTTCTGACAAGGTGACTCTGGATATGCTTTTGCTTACTCTACCACATACACTAAAAGCCATCACTGACATTGTCAACGGTTCAATTTTCTCAGCAACATTCCCTGACATCTGGAAAATTGCTATCGTCAGGCCATTACCAAAAAAATCTAATCCGGCTGACTTAAAAGACCTTAGGCCCATTAGTATTTTGCCATGCCTTTCTAAAATTGCTGAGAAAGCGGTATGTGAGCAGCTGTCAAAATATCTAGAAAACAAACGCATTTTGCCTGAGCTACAGTCAGGCTTCCGCAAACAGCGTGGTACTTCTACTGCCCTGTTGGATGTGACAGATAATATTCTGTCAGCACAGGATAAGGGCACGTGCACACTTCTTGTCCTACTGGATTTTTCACGAGCGTTTGACTGCATAAATGTAGATTTGTTTCTATCAAAGCTTAAATATTATGGATTTGAACAAAATACAATTCACTGGTTCAAAAGTTATCTCACCAATCGGCAGCAGCGTGTAGAAATACGATTAAGCGATGGCTCAACTCTTGCTTCGTCACTCACCTCTGTCAGCAGAGGAGTCCCGCAAGGTTCAATATTGGGACCCATAATATTTATTTTATTTTGTGCTGACATCATACACTCCCTGAAGTGTTGTAGGTATCATATTTACGCTGATGACGTTCAAGTTTATATATCCTTTAAGCCAGCTGACTATAACATTGCGTTAAGGGATCTAAATGATGATCTGGACAGGGTAGCATGTTGGGCTGAAAGCAATGGGTTGGTGCTTAACCCTACAAAAACCAAATACATGTTGTTTGGGACCAAGTTACAAGTCAGTGCAGTGCCGACAACACTCAACGTTTCCCTGCTGGGTGAGTCGGTTAGTCGAGTTAGTGAGGCACGAAATCTTGGTCTCAACATGGATGCGGGGTTGAGATTTGAAGCACACGTGGCAGAATCGGTGCGCACTTGCTTTTACCGGCTAAAAGTCCTTTACAAAATAAGGCCATATCTATCGGAAGAGCTGCGGATCCAGCTGGTTGAGTCACTGGTGTTGTCGAATCTTAACTATGCAGATGTAGTTATTGGCCCTCGATTGCTGGCAAGAACTGATCGACTGATCCAGAGGGTGCAAAACGCCTGCGCTCGATTCTGTTTCAAAATCCCACCAAGGACTCACGTAACTCCATTCTTAAACAAGCACTCGGTCCTCAGGATGAAGTCGCGTCGAAAGCTACACTTGGCATGCCTCCTATTTGGAGTCATAAAGTACAAGCAGCCCTCCTACCTGTACGATAAACTGAGCTGGATCGCTGGTAAAAGAGAATGTGCAAGTAGACAGTGCGCGCAGCAACTCTGCACTCCATCACACAGGACAGCTGCGTTCAGGGGAAGTTTTAGATATGCTGCCTCCAAATGCTGGAACAATATTCCCCCGCCGATAAGGAATCTAAAATATCTTAGTACCTTTAGAATTCGACTGCGGCAGTTTCTTATCGCCTCGCAGGAAAAACTGGGTATGACTATGTCTAACACTTCTATAATCTGACTGGCTGTCTTGTTTCTTCCCTCGTCATTCTGCTTTCTCTGTTTTTTTTTATTTTTGGTGCAACTCGTGATGATCAGGTGAAAACACACCTGTGAACCAAGGGCTAAATAAATTGAATGATTCATACTTTCATACATTCTTAATTATTAGTTCTCCTAAATGCGGTAATCTATTGTAATACACATGCTTATTTACCTATATTTATCTATTGCAAACACACATTCTATTATCACACTTTAGTCTATTATATTATTCACATTCACGCCACTATAAAAATAACAACAAAAATGTAACCGATAAACACGTAAAAAATACCTACACTATCAGCACCGAACACATTGGGTACACTTATATATTTCACTCCACACACTCCACTTTTTTCACGGCATTATTTTGTTTTTGTCAGCGCGTATTTTTTTTATATATATTAATTTTATATACATATATGGTATTTTTAATTCCTGTATCTTGCGTCGTCTTGGCGTCCGTACGTCACTGCAGGGATTCAGCAGAATATCAGCGTCAGGTATACTTGCCTGGCACATGCTGAGCTGGACTCCCATTTGGTGCAGACTTGAGACACCCACCGCACTTTGTATGTTTTTTGCATTAAATATTTTATAGCCAATACCGTCATTACAACAATGTCTTTTTAATTTTTTATTTTTATTTTTTCTTTCTGTGTATTGGAAACTTGTTGCAATTACTGTACTTATTACTATGTATGTGTCATATGTGTGTGCACCAAATAAACGAGTTATCTATCTATCTATCTATCTAAGATAATGTCTGGACTTTAAAAGAGACTATGACCTCTGAGTTTCTTTCGGTGATTCTTACCATAGTAGTAAGATAGTAAAACGCCGATCTCATCTTCTAGTTAAAAACATGACGTATAAAAGTGTTTGTGAAAACCTATCATTTATCAGTTAACAAAAAAAACATCCTTTTTTCTCCTGTAAAAGAGCAATAATAAAATAAATGATTACACCCACCAAATTGCGAAACAATTTATCGGTGGAATTAGCGTTTGTCTTTATAGAAATAGCAACAGTAACAATGATAAATTTACACGACGGCACAGTTGGCGCAATGGCGGAGCGATTCGCTACTGCACTGCATGTCGTGGATTCGATTTCCACACACAACTTATACTTTATATACTCCATAGACCGTATTGGTTCTAGCTGTGGCTGTATGATTATTAATTATGTAAGTTTCAATGTTTGTAAATGTTTGTAATGTATTTTTTTTTAGTTTACTATGATTTTGTCATGAATTGTGGCAGGTGTACCACAATTCATGACAAAATCATAGTAAACTAAAAAAAATACATTAGATTAAAAACTGGAGAATTAAACCCGTTAAACAAACAGTAGGTAATGCCAATAATTTCCTCACAATGTCCACAAAACTACGGAAAACTTTCCGGAAATAGGTAATTTCCCAGCCATTCTCCCATAAATCCATTGAGAGAGTGCGAAATGATTTCAATGACAAATTGGCTCAATTCATTATCAATTCACCGGGGACTAATGAGTCATTGTGTACGGGATTAAAGTCACATGTATTATACTCGTGTGGCGACTTCGTAATTGAATTGTTCAAATTGCCTCCACCTGCAGCCAGGGCCTTCACGTGCAGCCACCCTGAGAACTGTATCCGCATTGGCTGTACATTGTATAGTGATATAGTTTACTGACCTGTTGCCCTAGTAGTTAGTGGCCCTGACTGCTATTTACCGGAGGTCGTGGGTTCGATTCCCACCCAGGACAAATGTTTGTGTGGTGAGCACGATCATTTGTTCTTTGTCTGGGTGTAATTTATGTATAAAATGTATAAATTGAAATATGTAAGTTTGTTTATCGGTTGTTTAGTACCTATAAGCTCTGCTTAGCTTGGGACTAGATGGCGTTGTGTTCAAGATGTGGAATATTATTAATATAAGAGTTATCAGAATCATGTTAAAGTATGTGATTAGTACAATCTACTGCTGGACTGAATCCTGTGCTGGACACGAAGATTCGTAACATGGCGGCTCAAAACAGTTTTGCTAATATTCATCTATCTATTGGGATCGGTTGCAACTTGTTCAACAAATGTGTTGAACTAGTTGACACAATAGTAATTTGTTTAATAGTAAATAGTAAGTTGACACAATTGTTCGCGGCTCACCGGTAACCAGCGTGGCGTACAAAGATTAAAGTGCACAGGCGTTACGGAAATATGGACAAAGCCCCTCGAATCATCGAAGTCCTTTGAAGACGCACTGAGTAATTTGAAAAGTTTTGACGTTCCAAAGTACCTTTTAAATGGCGTTATTAATAAAAAAATATTTGACTTTGACTTTGAAGTATATATAATATATAAGTGGCCTGGTGTGACAGCCGCCTTCACTAATAGCTTTGCTACTATTTGAAGTCTTGCTAGCTTGCGCAAAGCTAGCAAGACTTCAAATACCAGAAAACAAATATCTTTCTCAGGCTTACTTACCAATTAAATAAAGCTTATATGAACTTGTAGAAGAATACGAAGAATAAAAATAAAATCTTACACAGTTCTGTTCAAATCCATACGTGCCAGCCCTACTACGGCCGCGCTGCAGAGGTTTTAAACAAAAGGTAAATTATTTAAACGCCCGTGTAAATCACTATTAGTGGGCCTTGGGAGAGAATAGCTGGTTTCTTTACAATTCTGAATAGAAACTTCCATCCAGATAATTGAGAAAACCTTGCTTGTTTTCAACGTATTTTCACTAGAGTTCCATGGGTTTTAGGAGAAACTGGGGTTTCGTGTTGTTTGACTTGTCAAATATTTAAACGCCTTGTGAGTTATAATACATAATATAATAATACCACCCAGTTACTTTTCCACCGCAGGGCAGAGGCCTCTTCTCATACAGAGAAGGTTGATTGGATTGAACACCACGCTTGCTCAAGGCAGATACGATTTCAGACTTATGTTCACTGTAAGTCCAGGTTTCCTCACGAAGTTTTCCTTCACGGATATCAACGATGTCTACAATAAACTAAGAAAGTACAGACTCCAGTCACATTGGTGCCTTGTCCGTATTTGAAGCATAACCTCGTGCATGAGAGGTAGGTGCCTTAACCTTTGGGCCATCATGACAATCTAGTGAACCTTGTGAGTCAGATAACATTATAGTCATCCCTAAGGACACATTTTCATGTACAAACTCGAAATCAGGTTAGGTGATGATGTAAACATAATAACGAAGTAAAATGAATACACGGTGTGCCTGAAAATGCCTTCATACGATGCTGCTAATGAATGAAATGGAACCACAATCTGTGTTCATACGGAACCACGCGCCACAAAGACCGACAAAAGGTCACCACAGTTCATTTACCCCTTTCAGCCAAGATATGAACATAGAAGAACATTCATTGTAAGAGAAGGCAAGAAAAATCAGTTTTCATTCCGCTGCAACATACAGCCATACGTTATACGTTGATGTGTTTCGTCGGCTGCCAAGTTTGCACTCTTCCTCACGTGCAGGAGGCATTAGCAAAGTATGTTATGAATGATTCTGTGTGCTTGCCTCGATACGAACTGCTGGTAAATGGGCCATGTCTGATTAGTTACACAGAAAGGTACTGGGGCAAAACAACATTATTATTGGGGTAAAATCGTTGATTACATTGTATTAAAAACGATTAAGTGGCAACATCAAATGGCGACATGTTGTCAAAGTGGGAGCAATCCGGTAATCATTTCGTTCACTTTGGTTTGGAGTGAACTACTGGTTGGACAAAGTAATATATTTAATGTATCTACACTATTAGCAAGAACGAAATAAATGCTTAAACTATCCACCACAAGAGTTTTCTGACAGTAGTTTTCCTACTTTCACCTCAAACTTCTTTCTATATAAGGCTATTTAGGACCAGCTTTTATCGAAGTAGTCCAGTAATTCCCAATCATCTTCCTCGCCCATTGCTCGTCTAATTTGCAGCAAATTAAACTCGCTCTAAAGATGGAAATGTTTTAATACTTTACTCAGTTTTGGATTGTATGTGTCATTTGCTCCTGTTAATTTCGTTTCTGTACAAAATATATGTGTCGGTACTTTATTTTTTGGCATATCGTTATCGGCAAATTGTAAATTATTTTGGATTGAATAGGAGATGATCAATACGTAATAAATTATGCAATCATAATTTTTTACACAGTTATTTACATTGTTGTTGAAGGTTTAAACACGGTTTTAAGTTATACGTAAAAACTTGGGTCTTGACAGTCGGGAAGTATATTTTAACTTGCAACATGCCTCTTTAAACACAGCTAAAAGGATTATCATTACGCGTCGACCCTGAACAATTTATTTTATTACGCCGTAGAAAATAAAATAAATGTCGCAGCTATCTATGTAATATACATATCGGTTTTTTTTCATATCCCAGCAGTACTTAGGCAGTAAAAATATAATTTACAAGTTGAGTTATAAACATTTCTTATTCACTGACTTTGTTATTGGCAGACGTTTTCATATTTCTTTCGGCTTTTACTATCGTACAGACAGTTATTCTGTTTTCTAACGGCTATTTTATGGTACTATATAAATATGGACGTAAAAAAATGGAAATAATTTTTACGTCACACTTTCGCGTTGTATAAGAAATAAATTTTGCATCTGTTTCGATTATTATTATGCTTTTCGTTATGTGTGCTGTAAAAATAAACCTTCTCCGCAATATGACTGCCCGTTGGATATACATATACCGACTATACATATTATTATGCTCGTGTATATGTACATTTCAGTATCGGCTCCCAGTGAAAAGTTAGAGCGGGTTCCAACATTACATTAAAATGAAATTTTATTTCGATATCAACTTTACATATTTCTAAAACCAGTTTTGTGAAACAACTTGGATTGTTTTCTAAATATTGAGGGTTTTATTACGTGTCGAGTCGAGTGGGTGCTGTAATTTTGCAGTTCGTTCTTCAGGAGGTCAAACGTAAAACTTAGTTTTTATAAAATGAAAGACCTGATAAAGGCACTAACGTTGACGTTCAACCCACCGTACGAGTTCTTGATTAGTGTACTCGTATTACAAATGACCTAAAGAGTAATGTACAAAGTCCCAAACAAATCTACCATTCGACGCAAAATTTTACCTTCCAGTACATAAATCACGCCGAATACAGAGAGCAGCGCAACCTCACTCATAAGTACGTACGCAGGTATTTGACGGATAGCATAAATTATACCTTTGTCTGACTTTATGACAACCATATTTTTGTTTAGGAATAATTTAAGAGGAGCAGGACCACTCGCATCTGTTTTTACGTAACCCTGTGGAATGTGGCTCTCATGTGGATTTGTGTGTTCGGCGAATATTTTTGTGCGTGAAAACGTCTGCTGTTGATTGCTGGGATTCATGTATTAGGGTTTCCTTTTGCCTCTGTGGAAGCCATTATTTGAATTATTAATATTAACAAAATCAAAAATCTTTATTCAAATTAGGCTTAGAACACAGCACTTTAACGTCAAAAAAAATAAGAAAGAAGAAAGAAAAAGAAAGAAAAGAAAGAAAGAAAGAAAGAAAGAAAGAAAGAAAGAAAGAAAGAAAGAAAGAAAGAAAGAAAGAAAGAAAGAAAGAAAGAAAGAAAGAAAATATTTTTTTTGGACGCCCCGAACATAAAACAAAAAAACAGCAATACAGATAAAAAAAGAAAGATTAAAAAAATAAAGACAAAAATAATAATAATAAAAAGACCTGTGCGAGACCAAAAAGGCGCCTATCTCAGCATTAGCTGCGACATACAAAGAACACGAGACACTCCCCAAAATGCCCACATTTTAAATAGTATATACTAGTGCTTGACTACAATCCCACCTGATGGTAAGCAGTGATGCAATCAATGATGACCCTTTATCACTTCCTAGTGTTTTTGCTTTACTTTTTCTATCTGACTAGTTTTGTTCATTAACATGGACCATCTGGCTAGCCTTTAGCCAACTAAGTTGGGTTCGGCTTTTGTTCTCACGAGATGCAGTTTAATACTTGTTTTTTTACGTGAAACGACTGCTTATCTAACCTCCGTATCCCTAATAATACGATACACCTAGTTAATAAGACTGGTTGTCAAAATTTCGCGTTTCTAACCTCCTCAATGACTCAAAGATCTACAAAATTAAATGATGACTGGAACCTATCGCTTGACGTATTTTTCCGATCTCGCTACTTTCTTTCATCTCATCAGACCTTCAATCAGCTGTTATTATGAATCCTGGTGCCAGTTACTTAGAAAAAAGTTTTATTTAGAAAAAATGGCGTGTGTTATAAGAAGACTGTAAAAGACCCTTTGAAGATTAGCGTCTATTTATTACACATTATTTAAGTCAATGATGTTATCGGTTGGATGCTGAATGATTACGATCAAGTTATGATAGAATGTACAGACGCCAGCACATCAAGTAACCCCAATGTGTCAAATTTTCCCAATTGAATATGAACCTTATTCTATTCGCCATAAAGTTGAAAAACGATCAAAGAAATTTGACACATTGGAGTAACTTGATGTGCAGGCGTCTGTACTTACAACTCATTTTGCTTCCTCTTAGGTTAAGTGGTTGAGGCTATCCTAAATCCAAATATTTCCTAAACATGTCAGAATATGGCTCCGATTATCTTTGAAAGTTATTGGTTCCTATGGTTACCTCTTTCCCTCTTATACACGAAATTTAAGGAACTAAGGGAAACATCGTTTGGTAACCGAAACTTATAAAAAAAAACACCAAAAAACAAATATTCCTGCTCCATTTTTTTAGTGATGTAAATAATACTCCTATATGATAAACACACTACCGTCTGTTGGCACTATAAATGATTGCTTGGCTCACTGACTCTTATTTATTTGCCAAAGGACCTAGATTCGAGTCAAGTTGATGAATATTCCTTGTTGCCAAGTATCTTAAAATTAAACTGGATTAAACTCGATTGTACTGGATTCTGTAAGGGTATTTACTTTGAATCGTTTTTACTAATTAAAAAGTAGTTTAGTGCTGCAGTAATCAAATGAAAGAGAACAAACTGTTTTTCATTTTGTTTGATACACCTTGTAAAGTGATAATTGGACACTGTTACTTTAATGCATTAAAATTAAAAGAAAACAACATAACCTAGTCAATCAATGTGTATTGTGTAGTCAGAGTTTTTATCTGTTAACGAATATTATGATTATTACGAAAGAATTCGTAGCAAAAAAAATACAACACTCATGTTTTCCACGAAGGTTAGGCAGAAATGTATTATAGATAAACCTCTTACTGTACTTATTTTATTTTTATTTATTTATTTATTTATTTATTTCTTAAATATACATACAAATATCCTTACAGGCTAGACCCAATGCGATATTGTAGTTTTCTTAAAATTATTCTTATTTTAAATTAGATAGTGCCACTGTTTATACCGTAGCTAATTCTACCCGTAGCTATTCTAGTGAATGTACTCAAAGTACAGCAGAATATATCGACGTCATTAGCGATGAGATTAAGAGTGCGAAGCGCGCCCGTCAGCGGTGCCTCGCGCAGCAAGTTAGTTCGCGCGCGCGGCACCGCCAGCAGCTGCGGCTGTCGACGACGACCCACATACCCGTCAGGCACTACAAGCTCCACCCTTCGCAATATGTCTGCATTGTGTATCTTTCCCCTAATTATCTTAAAGATATAAGTTACGAGTGTGAGTTGCCTCCTGACCCTCAGTTCATTATATCCGACCATACCTAAGACAAATAGGGTTGGATACATTAAAGGATAAAAAGGATATACACCGTAGTCCCTCATATATTTGTACCTGATAAACTTGTTTTGTACGCGCTCCAACATGAGACTATACTTAGTTTCATGTGGAGCCCAGATAACTGCGTTACATTCTAGTTGGCTTCTTACTAAAGCATTGTACAATGTAGTTATTGCTTTAATATTTGTGAAACCTTTAACCATTCTAAGTACAAATCCTAGGTTTCTATATGCTTTTTTGCATACTTTAACTATGTGATCACGAAAGCCAATAATCAGCTTAGTTCGCCAATTATCTTTATAATAGGAGACGACCCTCTGACATCAACCTGGCACAAATTCTGATAGCGTAACACTGGCCTGAGTTGGGAATAAAATCCAAGGCATCACGAAAATCAGTTACGATTATGGTTACCTTAACAAAGAGGTTATAAGTTTTTAACATTACATTTGTTAAGTAGGTACTTCCATTTTTTTACTGCGAGCAGCGGTTAAGCGATTGGCTGCTGCTGCTTCATTTTATAGAAATACTTTACGAATAAAGAAATGTCTATCCACCAAAGACAGCATCAATAAAAAAATCACAATATAAACATACATTGATCACCGCAAAAGACTCGAAAACAAATTCCGTCATTCAACAAGCGAATACGAATAAGCTTATCAATCAATTTGCGATGTATTACACATTTCATCTGAAATGCTTGTCGAAAGAGGTAATGTTCTCCGCCAATCAATTTCCCTCCCGAATGAAATAAAACCCTCTGTATGCGGTTTTATGAAAGGTATCATAAGTTATGACGTAACGATATGACGAATGTAATGTTGCAAAAAAATACAGGGAAAATACGACTAAAATAATGTTTGTATGGCAAATACACAGTTTATTGGATGTTTTTGTAATGCATGTGATATTGTGGGTTAATACATTGAATAATACGCTTCAGCATCTGTACGTTAACTTCTTCAAAAACGTATACCCTGTCTCTGTGAATAAATGAGGAGTTAGGTAAATAGCCAACCGATATTCTCACGTACTCTGTATGGCCCCACGTACAATCAGACAGTGTAATTAGCTCCCTACTGAAGTTTTCCCAAAAGACAACATCAACAATGTACCAAAATTGTACAAATTTGTCAATAATATGTATGTACCTACATACATACATACATAAACTCACGCCTTTTTCCCACGGGGGTAGGCAAAAACTACAGAGCGCCACATGCTACGATTCTAACATACTTCTTTTGCTTCGTTTACATTCATACATGTTGTCATACACACACGCCGGTTGCGAGTACTACGCACCTGACCTTTCTGAAGAACCACACCAATTAGGTCTATGTATGTCCTTCTAGGGCGTCCCCTCCCGGCGTTCCCACTTACATCTGCCAACATCAACATCATCATCATCTGCCATCTGCCATCTGTCTGTAACATGTATGTACTTAGAAATAATATGTATGTGACGGGCACGGGTCCTGCCATGCCACGCCAGGAACATTTTTGGGGCTGCGAACCAGAGGGAATCTTCAATCCAAAATCAAAATCAAAAGTCTTTATTCAAACTAGGATGAGAATCAGCACTTTTTGAACGTCAAAAAAATACATAAAGACAGTCCCCCAAAAACGGCCCACCCTTCGCCACTTCCTAGTGTTTTTGCTGGGAAGAAGAAGTGGCGGAACAAACTCCCCAGCAACACATCTGTCTGATTCGTTTGAAGAACTAGGTATACAAAGAATCTATACAATGAAATGCTCAATAAATAGCACTAATGTTTATACACATTGTAAAATATTACATTTCAGAATGATTGTCACGTGTTAGCTAGCACACTCCAATATACCGAGATTAGGAAAAAAAAAAGTAAATTCATATTAACATTGAAATCTAAACTCAAGCAAAACAACTACAAAACTGAAAAATAACAGCCTCCAGGTATAAAAGGCGTACCCGCTTACATGTGCAATGCTGGCTCTGTGCAGTGAATCAAATTCACTATTTATTGTACAGCTTTGGGTACACAACCGTTGATAAAATTTAGTATTTCTTATATACTTTAGTAATTAAATAATCGAGAGTGGAAAAACACGACCGCACCAGTTAGTTGCTTAGCTGGCAAGGGAAGCGGTGTGACAGTGTTGCCACTACGAAAATATTACAACATTATTGCCAATAGTAATTGATACTTAAATTTTACTACAAACAATATTTTTATGCTGTGGCTAACAGTATGAACTTAGAAATAATATGTAAGTATGTGTATCAGTTGTCTAGTCATTATAGCACAAGCTCTACTCAGATTGGGACTACTTATCGTTGTGTGAAAGTTGTGGAAAATCGAAGTTATTAAACGGAGTGAAAATAAATTTTATGGGGTCGGCAACGCACGAGTGTCACCACTAGTGTTGCAGATGTCTCAAGGCTACGGTAACTGCTTACCATGAAGCGCCGTAAGCTTGTTAAAAAAAAAGTTCTGGCAAGCTTAATCCTTCAGTATGCTGAATCCTGAGATCATGCGAATATTGGTAGTAACTTTACATTACCAGTACCTATGATCTCAGGATTCAGGTGTATTGTGAGTGTAATATCTTACTTCTTACTAATATGATAAACGCGAAAGTTTGTGAAGATGGATGTATGGATGGATGGATGAATGTATGGACGGTTGTTTGTTACTCTTTCACGTAAAAACTCCTGAATGGATTTTAATGAAACTTTACAATAATAGAGCTTATACATCAGAATAACACATAGGCTATAAATTGTAAAGATTTTTGTTAATTGTTCAAAATATAAGATAAGTGTCAAGGAAGTTGGTAAAAAATCTGCTATCTCCGAGCTATCCTGGCGTACGCTGCGTTTACGGTTGAAGTTTCGCAAAAATGATTTATGACAAAATTGTTTCCCTTTAAAAGTTCTAAAAAAAGTCCGCGACAGCATACGTCTATTTTTTAAGGGTGGGACAATATTACTTTTTTATAATAATAATAATGATAATTCTTTATTGCATAACCACAGACAAACATACAAGTAATACATACATTTTTTTTATAAACTTTCACAACTGCTAGACAAAGCTTTGGCTACTAAAGTACGTTGTACTGTCATTAGACTTTATGCTAACCAAATTGGTTCTAAAATAAAGCATTATTTGCGAAGGTGTTTTTATTAACATGTATAAGGCGAACGTTCAAATACTCGCGCCACGAACGTTTGAATACTCGCGCCAACCGCGCGCTCTCGTGGTAATTCGGTGTGCTTCGTCCTCGGTCGGCTCCGCCATGCCGCCCGCGTCCCGCGCACAGCCAGTCGCATGCGATCTCGTGACGCCGACGCGTCGTTCACGCTAGAGAATCTTTCGTGTCCCACACCTCATAAAACTGTGTTGTGTTCCATCTATTTCGAATGTCTGTACTTTTATAATTGTGTTTGATGGTAAATAAAGACTGATACAACCATTACACATGATATTAATCCTTATTCAAACAACCGACTTCTTAAAAAAAAACTAACAGGTGAAAAATAACTCCAGTTTCGGAAGTCTGTGGCTTTGGTGGTTTTGTTTTGTTCATTATTGGCCACCGACTTCCGAAACTGGAGTTATTTTTCACCTGTTAGTTTTTTTTTAAGAAGTCGGTTGTTTTTTTTGTAAAAAAGTTTTTATTTTGTAATTTTTAGTTTCTTTGTGTGTAATGAAAGTCTTTCAAAACTTGAAAGAATCATTGAAATTGGATAACAATTGCTAAAGAAGTTCAATCTCTAAATATTAATCTGTACATCTCTGCCGGCCCCTTTTAAAATAGAATGGCGTAATGTTATGTTGTGGAAATACAAAAGCTCAGCATAAACATGTGACTATAGCAATCGTGAATAATTTGCTGTTATGGGTTGAAGAGTTCCGTTGCCTGTCTTCTACATCAGTTTTTCTTCACCAAATGATACTTTCTAAATGAAAATGCTTGATTTGTTACCAAAAATGTTAAAATTGGTGCATGTGTGCCTATATTTTTTGAGGAGTTCCCTCAATTCCTCGAAGATCCCTCATCTGGTATGAGTTTTGATACAAATGGGACCAATCTGTTAGTATACCCTATCAAACAAAAAAGAATTTTGAAAATCGGTTCATAAATGACGGAGTACTGAGGTAACAAACGCTAAAAAAAAAAAAAAAAAAACATATACAACCGAATTGAGAACCTCCTCCTTTTTTGAAGTCGGTTAATAAATACGAAATTCATCACAAGTATTTAATTTAAAACAAAATAGGCCTTTGCATCATTCGATTGATTTATAACATAACGGTTGCTAGAAAATAATACTAAAGTACTGCACGCCTTGCGGCGTTACATTAGAAACAAGATTTTTTAAGTTCTTTAAGCTCCTTAGCGTACCTACGTATAGAAATATTAAAAAAACAGGAGAACAGATTCCGAGACGGTTAAATATGAGTAAATTTTACAGCATTGTAGATACCTACCTAAATGTGTAACTCATAGTCGCAGAGAAAGTTGCTTAGGTTGTAAGTAATTCATTCTTTTTTTGCGAGAATGTTTGTTTTTCAATAAAATAGTTTCTGAAAATACGTTTTTTTTATTCGGTTTTTAGGATCCCAATACAACAACGAATAAAAGTATCAACAACTTTACAATTAAGTCAATTACTAGCGTTAATCTTTCTGCTTTCTATATGTAGGTATATAAAAGGAGAAGCTGGCTGACTGACTAAAAACATTGAAAAACTTTTTTAAAAGAGTAAGTATGGAGTTTCCTGTCCAGTCTTCTCCATACGAAACTACCTTTTGGAAGGGGCAACTAGATTATATTTATTTAACTTGTAAGTTTAAGGTTCAAAGAGCCTATTACATCGCCTAATTGAAATAAACGATTTGACTTTGACTTTATTATATTTTAACACGAACGCAGCCTTGAGCGCAACTGGTATTTAAATGTAACCTTATCTTTCTCTAACCATTTCACTCCGCCGTCATCCGCATAACATGAAAACTATTCCGAATTCACCTTAAACAGTTTCACCCTATTCTGTCATTTCACGGCGCGATTTCCATAACCCAGGTAGACGTCCCAGAAACTAATCTTGACTCGATTCACCGAAGTTATTTCAAATTGTAACTAAGTAATTTCCATTTACGAGTCGTGCCCCTAATTAAAACGGATAGCCTTTTGGGATACGGCTGCTAAAACTACGGAGTACAGAGTAGGGGACCTGGAGGGTTTACCTTCGAATCAATTCTAATAATCGGGCCTTGTTAGAAATTTCCTAATTGTAAGGGACGTTGGAAATTAATGCTGTTGTGGGAATTAAATGGCAGTTCTTTAGTTCTTTGTTTGAGGGTTTTTCTGTTGTGAATTTATTGCAGTATTAAGAGATAAATAAACGGAAGTGGGTTGTTTATCCTATTTGTATATATAGGTAATTAGTTGCGACGTCCATATTGCCAAATCCGAATTAAAACGAACGTATCCTAGATTGAGAGATTTAGCGTGTACAAATTTCTTTTATAAAATTCTGACAAAATTCAAATACAACACTCTTAATCAAAATATCCCACCTTTTCTATGAGAATGGAAACCTTTACAACCCCGTTCCTAAAACCGCCTAAAGGTTTTTTGACTTTACTGTTTACTTTAAAAAAAAAACATTGAATAATGAAACTCGATAACAGTATAACCAAATCCAGTTCCCAAAATCAACCTTTAGAATTTAAAATCGCTGTACAAAATCCGTAATTCTCAAATAACAAAGTAAATTTTCCAAAAAAAAAAACACGTTTTTTTACGAGTTCCTGCTGTGAAGAAGAAGAGGCGCAACCAACTTCTTAGCTGTTTGGTAATTATTTAAAGCCTACCTCAAGAGCAGGAAAGGCTTTTGAATCAAATGTGTTTGCACAAGTAAGCTTCGCAAATAGTATTCGCAAGTACATAAAATAATAACCAACACTATTTGAGTTCAGACGACATCAATACGGAAAGTTGACGACGAATAATACGAAATAATTTGTCAACATTTCGAATCAATCTTGTTTCCAATTAAACTTGTTCTTGAACACAAATGATATACTGAGACATCATTCAAAATACAAAATAGACTCGCCTATTTGACTTGGTGAAGCTTTGAACCAGTTTGAATCATCTTGATTTTGTTTGTAGTCCACAATGGTCGGTGGTAAAGTTTCGTATTTCAATTGTTTACCTACAGGTGTTTACAGCGTCTGTTTAGGATAGAACTCAACTTGTGCGAGTCGGGCAAGAGAGAGATGATGTAGGAAGGGTTCAACTTGCGTTGTCTGTGTATTGTTGTGAATATCTGAAGGAGGAAAGTTTTGTTGTATTCATACATATTTTATAAAACATTACCTACACATGTTCGCAAAATTAACGTCTGTGAAAGTGATTTAACACAACAATGCTTGATTACACAAAACATCCAGGAGCCTCCTAAACAAGATTTAGATGTTTTATACAAGCAGTGTATTGTGTACCTCTTCCAACAAACGGAAAGAAATACCTATTTTGTTGCAAAAAATCGTAAGTGACGATGTAAAAAAATAAAAATAGAAGCATTTTTCTTTCGAAGAAACTCCAAGAAAAACGCAACTCGACAACATTCCCGCATCCCTTTTGACGCTGAGCGAAGCGATTACGCACTTTCATCCAAACAAGCTTACTCAGAGTTAAAAGCCAATTTATCAGCCCGTCTCAAATTGTGCATTATCATTTAAACTCATCCTTTCATGTTAGTGTGTGTTGGAACGTGTACATGTGTGCATTAGAACTGCGTTCAAAATGAATGAGTGTGTGCGTGCCTGGATGTGTTGATGTATGAGTGTGGAATAATGTTAATGGTCGTGTCGTGTGATGTGGTCGGGTACATTACTCGTGAAATATATCGATGTAGTATTCAGTAGCTAGGTTTAATGTCAGCTGACGGAGTAAGAGTATTAGATGAGTGATGTCTCAAACACATGAAAGAGAAAATGCGAGAATTGTGAAGGATTATGGATTCTAATATTTATAGGAAACTATTAGTAATTCATTTTGAAATGGAGATTATTTTTGATAACACAGAATATATATTATTCTGGTTATTATCCCTTTTAACTGGGCTACAAACACGCTTGTGGTGGTTGTGCTTACCACAATTGCTTAGTGCTGAGTTAACAGCTCAGTTACCGGTCATTACCAGACCGACCACAATGTACACGTTTTGTAGAAGCAATAACCTGTTGTTTACATTATCATAAACTTACCTAGTACTTAATACTTCATTTTAATTAATTTAATAATAAGAAATGTTAAGTTATTTAATAGGTGCTTAAAGTTGTTTTCATTTTTATATGAATTCAAAAAGACATGTAAACATGTTACACATAAAGGTACATTAAATTCGTGATGCTTAATTAATAAATACCCTTAATAGAAACCGGCTAAGTGCGTGTTTTTTACCTCGCCCAATGAAAGATTCTGTGGTACCGACATGTTAGACAATATTGCATTTATTAGTTTCTCGAAGAATTTATGAAACCCTAACTTTTACATACATACGTACAAAATTTATAGAATTTTAAAATCGCAAAATGTTTACTAAACATGCGTTTTGAGACATGGATTAAAGCAACTACACAAGACAATTGCGTAATAATGCCGATAACAAATGCGGAATATTAAATCAACACTTAGCTAATCAACTAACTAGAACCAGCACCATTTTCCAAAGCACAATGTTGAAAATAAATTATAACAACTTCAGCAAACGTTGTCTGTTTAATTAATTAACTAAGTACAATCAAAGCTATTCTAAATACAACTAGGTACTGACAAATATCCATACACATTCATGTTTAAAATATTGCTTTTAAAATATGACTAATCAAATTTTGAAGCATTATATAGCCATACCAAGTACACACAACAGTTTACAGTACCTACTCAGAAGTTCAAATCAAAAATCAAATCATTTATTTATTTTGTGAACATAGGTGATTATTACAGGGGCTCGAGTCTGCTATTGCAATCGTGTCTCAATGACCGTTCATTGATCGAATATTTGACAACTTTGACAGTTTTTGTATGGGAAATGTGTCATAAGTTTGACGTTATACGTCAAAAATCGATCATTGACCGGTCATTGAGACACGATTGCAATTATAGCAGACTCGACCCCAGGTGTATTTCAATATAGATGACAATTGTACAAACCATGTCCCGCCGACAAAGTTATAATTAGTAAGTTTTATGGTGTAGAATAAAGAGTCTATTTTAAACCACCGTAAGTAGGTACCTTAAGTATTGTCAAAAATACAGCTACTTTTAGCACCCCCATATACATTGCCAGTAAAAGTAAAAACAAAATGGCTACCGATATTAAGTATGCGTGTGTTGTTTGATCACGTAGCGATAAAATGCGACAAAACTTTGAACATGGAGTAACATCACTTTCAAGGACGCGAGCCACTTGTCATCGCACCCTTGGGAGATAGAAAAATATTATTTGTCTTTGTAACAATTCAGCTGATCTACAGCTCGTAGTTCTTGACAAAACATTTTCTTATGTTGTTTTGATAAAGGGTAGGCGGATAGGTAACCAATGTTTATTGCAAACTTTGCGAATTAGAAATTGCGAAGATATGATGCTGATTAAAAGTTCTGGACTTCAAATCAGGCCTCTTCTCATATCGAGAAGGCACAAACATTGATCACCGCGCTTACTCCAGACGGATTGGCGATTTTAAACTGAGGACGCTGCTAGATACTCGTATATATTGACTGGTCGCTCTACTATTTTCAAGCGCTACTGCCAGTCTCAAAATCCTGGTTTGATTTCCCGAGTTGTGTGATGTGTTATTTGGGTTTCTCCATCTGGATTTTTCTAGTAGCTGTCTTAGTAACTGCTGGATATAGGAATTCCCCAAATGTCGCCACAACGACCGGTACTATGCGTCTCTCATCCATCGGATTTCCACGACGCTCACCAGGTCTTCGGTCCACCTTGTGGAAGGTCTTCCGAATCTGCATCTTCCGGTACGTGGTCGCCACTCCAGAAACTTACGGCTTCAACAAACACCCGTTCTGCGAGAAATGTGTCTTTGTGTCTCTGAATGATGATAGCAATTTACATGGAACTAAACATGGGACTAAACATGACTAGCAAAATGTGGGTGTACTTTTGGTTTACCTTTCTATAACCGTTTGCTTGAAGATAGGTCCACACTATAGTTACTGGGCAATTGGTTTTTACGGTAAAATAGACGGAATACAATATCATGGAATACTCTTTATTGTACACAATAAAAACTTTGTTCATAGACCTGCTGTTAAAGATTCATTGCATTCTCATTCATTCATTTTTTATTTTTTTGCATTCGAATTATTTCTCTTCTAAGAAGATTTCATTATACCTGATTTCGTTAATACCCTTCTCGTGTTCCCCTAAATTCGTCTGGTTACCCACTAAAATAACTAAAACACGACAGGTAACCCAAAATTACCAGCCGGACCCTTCAAAACTAACCTAACTTACTACAAGTCCTGTACCCTAACACGGGGCACGTCTATACGTATATAACTATCCCTAATTCCGTCACATAAACGTGGGTAGGGTCCAACGAATTTAATCAGAACTAATTCACGGGTTGAAGGAAAAGTTTTCGACTTTACTTAGCTGGACCGTGCCTAGGTGCGATTGTATGGAGTTACGACCTTTTGTCTCGAAGCCGCGTGTTGTTTTAAATGTGGGAAAAGTTTTGATTAAATGTTTGTATAGGTTATGTTTATTATTCTTGAATTATATAGACAGGTGTTGTGATTACATTCGGGTTCATTATTGTATCCACGATATAATATGGGGAAACTTTAGAATTATTTTGTGACCAGCAGCCCACCGTGACTTTATCTGCATAATGATAGTACCTATGTGTTATTTTATGGTAGTAGCTATTAAGCTGTAAAGTTGCATAGAAATCAGAGTTTTGAGTTTTTTCTGCTTGTTTTATGATATTTATCGACATCAAACTGCGCAAAAACATTAGACATTATTTAATTATTTACTCTGCTTAACGTTCGTTACACCTTACAACTTGAAAACCTGCGTCAGGCACTAGTTGTCTGGCAGTTTTGCTGAACTGGATCAATTTGGCGCAGCCGCAGGGAACACAATTTTTTGTTTTGTGTTTTTTTCTATTGTTGATATAATTTTTTTTGTTTTATTCTTTTTTTGTACTTTTATTTATTAGCGTGTGCCTGTGTCGTACCGAATAATTGCTTTTGCTTTTTTTATCGAATTGCTAGTTAATAATATGAATAGGGCTGTAGATTGTGATTACAGAACGAAATCTTATATAAATGAATCCACCTGAAATACCTACTATAATAGGATAGGGCCTCACTTTGGCCCAGTCAACTAAATCCTCACAACCGCAGCCGTTGAAAAATTACTCGTACTTAGTGGACCGTTTCTATTCTAGCGAGTTGTTGCTACAGCCGGTTTACTAAGCCAGGATTAGAGAGTAATTAATGTTCCCAGACTTAATGTGAATAATGAAGTACTGCGTCAGTAATAATTAAGCAGGTTGCTCAGATAAGATTGTAATTTCGTTTTAGATGTTGGGTGACAAAACGCATTAGCGAAAATATGTTTGATGAAAACCATCTGGTTTTATAAATGTAAGAAAAGACAAAGTTTTATTATAGTATTCCCTTTCGGCAATATGTGAAATGACATGTCAAAATAGTTGATTATTTATATTTTAATTGGACGCATATTCAGTTGTAACAAAGCCGATGTTTTGCCGATTTGTCACAAAATTAAAGAAAAACTTGACAAAAATGTCACTTGTCAAGTCATCAGAGATGGCGGCGTTGCATATGAAAAATGTGTGACAAAATGTTTTCATTTTATCTGTAAGTTTTCCGATGTTTAAAATATTTCTTCTGCTGTTCATGACGGAGACAAAACCAAACAAAACGAAAACCATAAGAGTTATAAGTGTTCAAACTAAACCGACTTTGTTTTATATATTAAGATTGCGAAATATTCCGAGAGTTAGTGATTGTAGTAAGAGTTTCAAATGGCGTAGTGTTTAATGTTACAACATAAATGACGGCTAGGCAATCATTAAAATAACCAAATATATAAACAGACTTTCTTAATTCAAAATAACAAGGAAAAACATAACAAAGAATCGCCCCCCAAATCTGTCCCCCGTGGACGTCTCCGCCAATACCGAGTTGTCCATTATTTCCTACCTTTTGCTTACGTTTGTCCCCCAAAGTCCCCGATGGCCCGAAATGTCCCGACCGGGGCGCTTCCGTCATAACTGTATCTACGAGTTCCGTCTCCCGGGACTATTGGCAGCGGACGTTCTGTTTTTAGTGTTCTGTCGAACTTATTATAAATTAATGTGGGATAGTTATTTGGAGACGAAATTTAGGTAAGAATTAGGTATGTTCATACTGTGTGTACTTACCTACAAATAATGATAATAGATGCTTAGCTAAAAGCTTTTTGATCCTTAATTTGTATAACGTTGTGTGTCCTTTGTTATCGTGAACTCTTTGAAATTCAATTGTAATAAATTCCAATTACTTTTGAACTGATGTGTAAACGTTTATTGTAAGATATTCAATTTGCTATTCCTGGACTTACCAGCCAACCAACTATAACTCCAATTATGCAAGTGCATATTACAAGAGTTACTTCGAGAAGTGTAATTAATAGAATAAGCCCAAAAAAATAAAAAATAATAATAATAATATTAACAAAATAATATAACAAATATAATAATAATAAAATATAATATAAGAAATAAAAATAATATATATATTTAATAATATTGTAATATTGTAAATATTGTGTTAAAATATTGTAAAGAAAATATTGTAGACATTAAAGACTCTAGGAACTGAACAATATAACAGTTTTGACTATTATTTTGTATTCAAGTATTCAAGTATTTATTGCAATCCATAATGAACATACAGGTGGAAGGTTAAACAAGAAGGAAGGAAGGAAGGATAATGATATTATTATCTTCTTACATATTGTCATCCATTTTTCTAACAAAGACTGTGTTCTATTGTTCCAGATTTGCCACGGTTCGTGGGACCGGGGTCCAACGTCACCGTGGCAGTCGGCAGAGATGCTGCCCTTACCTGCCGAGTTGATAACTTGCAGACATTCAAGGTTAGTCAAATTTAGTTACATTATTTATACACACACAAACTTAATTACATAAACTCACGCATTTTTTCCAGTAAGCAATAACTACAGAGCGCCATCTACTACGATCCTTACATACTTCATTTGCTTCGTTTACATTCATACAGGTAGTCATACACACACGCCGGTTGCAAGTAGTACGCACCTGACCTTCCTGGAAAACCACACTTTATTGGCCTCTCATGCACCTTCTAGGTAGTCCTTAAATACCTCTTAACTATTCCTTATTTTTCAAAATTATTAATTCTATTTAAAATACCTTGACGTTTAAGGAACAACATAAATATTATAATTGCTAATGCAAAAAGTCGTTTAAAGAACATCTTTATCAATAAATTGAAGTTTTTTCTAATTAACAAATGCTACTATAGTTTAAATGAATACTTTAATGATATATTATAAGCAACTTAAAACCAATTTATTTATATAAAACTCACACCAGTGCTTCTCCTCCTCTCTCCTACTTGAGCTAAGCTGTGCCCGACAGGGTCCATAATTGTATTTATTATTATTTTTCTCGGCAACTTTTAACACATAATGGTATGCAATAAAGATTTGTGAATTTGTAGAGTTGCAAAGTAATTTAAAATATAGTTTTTGTAAAAAATCTACGACACTTTTTATCCAAAAAAACTCAAACTACTTAATTTATCAAATCAACTACCTATAAGTATAGATACTTTTATTTATGATGATCCTCATAATACAAAAACTTAAAATAAATAAATAACTACAAAGCGTCAAAAAAATCTTCTGCATCGCTGCCAGCTGGTAAAGTGCCCAAAAGACTCGCTAGTCTTTTGGGCAGGTGCAGGGCAATGTTTAGCCTCTGGCCAAAGTAGAAGCCAGCCCTTGGGTCACGGGAAGCGTCAACTAAACGTTTGCAGATGTAGATATAGATACTATACTATAAATATCTACCTATACTCACACAAAATCAAAGACAAAACCACAATTTACCGGATACTATAAAAAATAGCTGCACGCATTCTCCCATTAGTTTCTCGCTCCCTTAACCCCTTATCACTCGCCGTCTGGTCTCGGAGATAGGCCCCCGTGCCCAACGAGGCTTAGAAAAGTGTTTCGCGTTCCACCCGGCAGGACCCGCTATTAACTGTAGGACGCAATTCCTGGGCCCATGTGGCTCTACAAAATGGAATTTAGCTCTTCTAGGTTTTCTGCACGCGTAGCATGTTCACCGTAGAAATGAAAAAAAACCAAAAAAAACGAAATTTAGAATCGACAAAGTGACTTTTACAACGTGTTTTTTTTATATCCCATAACTCTAGGGTATGGTTTAGACCATATTATTATCAAAGAATCAACTGGCATATGAATTATGTTTCAATCATCCTTTTTTTTTTACTATCACAAAATAATTCGACAAAGTCACGATGATTAATGTAAAACACCCTTACGTGAAAGAAAAGTGACTTTAGAAATAAGATTCGTCGTACTGGTGACAATTTTTGAACTAATTAGGTAATAAAAATAATATTAATAATACTTAATAATAATATTCCACGACTATTCACACAACGCCATCTATTCTCAAGCTAAGCAGAGCTTGTGTTACGGATACTAAACAACTGATAGTTTAATTATGATTGATGATATCTCCGAAACTATGCATTTTTGGACCATCTATTCTAGGAGTTTTAGTATTATTTTTACCTACAGAATATAACCCTAGAGTTATGGGATATCAAAAAAAACACCTTGTACGAGTATAATCGTCAGAAATAATGGTCGATATTGTAAACTGAAAAATCTACGCATTTGTTCTCTTAATCCTTGACTTTGTCGTGCTCAAAACAAATGAAATGTTTTTACAATTCGTCACTTTTTCGATTCTTCTGTAGACAAAATCCGTTTTTACTGTGGTCATACTTTGACTGTTGGTCTAGTAGTGAGTGACCCTGACTGCTATGCCGGTGGTCGTGGGTTCGATTCCCACCCAGAACAAATGTTAGTGTGATGAGCACGATCATTTGTTCTGTGTCTGGGTGTAATTTATCTATAATATGTATGTATTAAGAAGTATATAAGCAGGTTTATCAGCTGTTTAGTACCTATAACACAAGCTCTTAGCTTAGCTTAGGACTACATGGCGTTGTTTGAAAAGTTGTGGAATATTTATTTATTTTATTTTATACTATGCGTGCGGGTATTTATGTGTTAAGAAATAGGTACGAATTGTTAGGGCAAGAGTAAATTATCATTAATAGTTTCCTATTTATAAGCATTATTGAGTCGACCTATTTTTTTGAGTCAATTAAGTCGAAGTAGTTTCTACGGTTTTAATTTTCTTTAAACGGCTGAGGTCTTGTGAAGTCTAAACATTTTTTTGCTGTGGTAAAAAATATTTTTTGTTGCGTCTTCCTCTCACAAAATTAAAGTGATTTAAAGCAGTAATGTTGTCCCAACGAATTCATTTAATTATTTTTCTCCAGGCTTCCTTTATTAAAGGCTGTTCGTGTGAACAAGTCACATTGCTGAATCAGTGAAGGGCCGGAAGCCTCCACAATTAGTGGGACAAGGCTCTTCGCTATCTTAATTACTCCTCGTGTTTTTTCCAGCACGATAATGTTGGGTGACTTATCTTCAGAGACACAGCATTTATACAGTTGAGGTACTGATGGTGATTTATAGGACAATGTTTGAGGTTACACGCGAAAAGTTTGAGAAAAAAGAGGATTGGGACCAAATGGGCGTTTTTTTTGCAATAATATCTATGATTTCTGATTTCTGATTTTAGATGTTTTGTTGTGTATTTATTTTTAGTAATTAGTAGTCGGTCAGTAATAAAAAAGTTAACTGTTTTAGCTTCCTGTATAAGCTTTCTGCTAGACTACACTGTGTGCACAATACACGTGTCCAAAAAATTTCGTTTCACAACCTAATCCTGTGTACATAAATGCTAACACTAATATAAATAAATAAATAAATAAATATTCCACAACTTTTCACACAACGCCATTTAGTCCCAAGTTAAGCTTGAGAGCTTGTGTTATGGGTACTAAACAGCTGATAAACATACTTACTTATTTCTAAATACATACATATTATAGACTAGCTGTGCCCGCGACTTCGTCCACGTGGAATAGTGACTTTTCGGGCAGCATATTTTGAATTACATAGACCGTCGTTTGGGTAGCTAAAAATTTACTTTACAGTAATGCTTCTCTGTACATGATATTTGACGTATGGCCATCGGGGATGAAAGCATACAGGCTCCTTGGATTGCTAACCCGTGACAGAGCCACGTACAGACGCCAGCACATCAAGTTACACCAATGTGTCAAATTTCTTTGATCGTTTTTCAACTTTATGTCAAACAGAATAAGGTTCATATTCAATTGGGAAAATTTGACACATTGGGGTAACTTGATGTGCTGGCGTCTGTACAACTGATCGTGCGAGAAACAGCTGATACTTAGATCTACACCCACAACTTTCAGCGTCTGACCTTAGGCTTTATTAATTGTTATCGCAAAACAAAGGCTGACTGGAAACTGGACTCGTTTAAAACTATAAGGAAAATTGTTTGGAATGAGAGGAATCCGAGGAATGAAAACATTTTCACCTTTTCCCCACCCTGTTAAAATCTCTGCTTCTATCAGATTTCGTTGTAAATTGGTCACTTTTAACCTGGTGCCATTGCAAAGTTTTGGGGGACTTAAATTTCTAAGAAGCATTATGGGTACGCCTACTTTTAATTTTATTTTATTTGCTGGTAGTCCAGGAGCATTGAGGGATTCTAAAAATTCTACTGGGTAGCTTGTAGATTCTCCTTCTTCCATGACTCTGTTGGATGGAGATTTACTCAACATAATCCCCCGGAACATAGCTCAAAATTTCAGCGTTTATTGTTGCTGCTTGGACTTTCGCAAGTTGGTATTTGCGTTGCGTTTCCATACATAGATGATAATAGTCTCCAGGATACGTGCGTTCGCTACGAATAACTGAATCCTAATGGCAGCGGCGCGTTTTTTTTTTTATTTTTTTATTTGAGGGGCATCTCGCTGTCGAGTCGTAGAAGAGGACGTGTACAGCTTAACCAGGCATTCCTGTGGAGATGACTTAAAAAATTAAGACCTCCAGCCAATGGCAGCGGCGCGGCTCTCAGCGCGCTTTATATAGCCACGGAACAGCAGGCGCGAGGCGTTTACGTACTCTGATAGAATACCTTAACAAATGTTCGCCGTGATTCTTTAAATTGACATAACTTTTTTATTTATGAACCGATCAACATGAAATAAACACTAAATGTTAAGTGAAGCTTACAACAATATATTAGTGAAAACCGCAACTAAATCGAATGAGCCGTTTCTGATATTAGCGTGCACAAACATACCGACAAACATACAAAAAAAAAAAAAAAATAACAATTTCGGGTTCGGCACCGATATAATAACAACCCCTGCTACTTTTTTTTTATATATTTCCATTGTACAGACACCACTTTTCTACAATTTTATTATATGTATAGATAAATTACACCCAGACACAGAACAAATGATCGTGTTCATCACACAAACATTTGTCCTGGGTGGGAATCGAACCTACGACCTGCGGAATAGCAGTCAGGGTCACTAACTACTAGACCAACAGGCCCGTATATAAATTTAGAATAACGAAGAATTTGTAATTTTTATTCCAAACCTATATTAACAACTCATAATTGCTCACTGAAATAGAAATCTCTAAAGTTTTAAAATTCACCGCAATTCTAAATATATGAAAAATGTTTAAACAACTCCTCTACAGGTAATAATATTGTAGGTAAACATCAAAGTTAGCAAAACGTTCGTTCTTTCGTAAACTTTGTTTCTTAATTACAAAATTCTTTAGTTTTAACATTCAGATACTTTCATATTCTAACTTTCCCTGTTCTGAGGTGTTGCTCAACTTTCTTTGAATCGACTAATTTTATTAGTATTTAATTAGTCGCTAAATTTTTGTGGTACTCCGTTTGTTTTCAATTTTCTACTGAGAAATATTTTTTTTTTAATTTAGAATTGTTTCAAAGAGATTGCAAAGTTCTCGGTCAAAGCCGCGACGTTGAACAATTTTAACTTATCAATTTATTTAATGTTTGCCGTAAAAAGGTTTGGTTGGGTTGGTGTTTTGTTTGTTTTTACGAATATTATTTGTGGAAATTTTGCCCTGCAGACTATCGTGCCATTTCTGAGTCTATTATGCCATTTATATTTTAGACGTTTAAGTGTTATTTAAATGAAACTATAGCGAACTAGCTGATTATAACAAACCGCGGCTTTGCCCACGTTGATTTCGATTATCGAGTCCAGTTTCCAGGTAGTTTATCTGTTTCCGACACCTCCAACAAATATTATTCAATAGGTTTATTAAACTACATCGGTAAACTTCGTTCCGCCTGAGAATCAATTTTTAATTGTCGTGTAAAAACGAACCGGGAAGACACTTTGTCACCTGTCATGTCATCAAAGATGGCGCTGCATTTTAAAATGTTTAATTGTCGTCAAGTTTCCTTAATTTTTCTAAGGTTTAGCTCAACTTTCTTAACTTTTTATTTCATAAAATCCTTCTTTTAACAATAACAAACACAACAAAAAAAGAATTAGTGAAATTGGTCCCGCCCTTCACGCGTGATGTCATGACCATGGAAAATAGGAATTTATTGTTTTTTTTTTTTTTTTATATAATTTCACCCTTTAGACCTTTTACCTTTTATTTAGTAGTTATCTACTACTAAATTTTCACTCTTCTTTTACTCTCTTAGGTATTGAATTATTAATAATATAATCATTATTATTCCCTTTGCCCTGCAGTGGGACACCACAGGCTCATAATAATAATAATTATTAGAAACTTATATCCTAATTATAACATTTTATTGAAATAATAACATAGAAAATCAGAGAACTTTCATACTAACTTTCCACCCCCTTTTACCCCCTTAGACGATGATTTTCGAAAAAATATTTTATACGTGTTTCATGACTTTCAATGAAGAACCTTCACACTGAATTTCATTCGAATAACTTCAAAAACAGCAAAGTTTCATATATCACAATAACCGACGAAAAATTTTCATCGATTTTCAGATCATACGCTAAATATGTGTTTAGCGAATGATTCTGAAAATCTATTTTAGTATAGTTATCAGGTTGTGCATCGATCTCCCTACCATCCTGGATTATTTTAATATGTACTAAATAAATTTCCCTGTCTAGGTGGCGTGGCTCCGAGTAGACACACAGACAATCCTCACGATTGCCGGCCACGTCATTACGAAGAACCACCGCGTCAGCGTCAGCCATGGTGATGGAGCATGGACGCTGACGCTCAAGGAGATAGGTCCTGCTGACGGCGGCAGATACATGTGCCAAGTTAACACCGAGCCTATGATGAGCCAGACGCATCTGTTACAGGTTGTAGGTAAGACCATAGTATGACCATTATTAAAAATATACATATTTATTTGATACTAGAAACAACATTTAAATATGCGTCCTTAGATTACCTACACGCTGTCACAGAATGCGTAAGAAGAATAAAGATTCACAGCTCCTCCCCCGTAAGTGATAGCGTGATAATATGTAGCCTATTTGTTGGTTCGACCTCTTAGTAATATTCATGCAAATTTTGAAGTAAATCCATGCAGTACTTTTTGAGTTTACCCCGGACATACATACAGACAAACAGACAAAAATTCTAAAAACTATATTTTTGTCTTCAGTATCGATTGTAGATCACGCCCGAAGTATTATTTTTAAAAAATATTCAATAACAATAATAATAATAATAATCTTTAATTCAGGTTATAAAAACGCATAGCAAGCAGCACAGTAATAAGAAATAAAAATAATATTTTTCCACCGGTCACACCTCTTGTGACCGGTGGACTACCAAGCCATGGGTCTCTTAGCCCAAGCGGAAATATCACGTGGTTCAAAATCCGTGAAGGAATACATGGTGAGGAATCCTGCATGCCTGTGAAATATTTCTCAACGGCATGAAAAACCAAATCATAGGTCCATGGGTGGCATAAAAACTCTGGAGACAGGTTAGACACTAGATAGTAAATGAATATAATCTTATGTCTGGAAAAAGAGACCATGACCCCTGAGTTTCTTTCGGCATTTCTTCTCAGGGATCAGTCACTTTGGAAATGCCATTTAGTTAAGTTTAAAAAAAAAAGACATGTAAAAGTATCTGAGAAGATCTACTTACAGAAATAAATATCATTTCATTTCATTTCACTAAGCTCAGGAAGAAGAAGGCAAGGCATTTTCTGAATAAATTAATGCTTAGTACATTGACTATAAATAAAAAATGAAACAGATTTAAATGATTTAGGTTTCCTTATAACTTGTATGATCAGACCAGTTTTAAATATTTGGTAGATAAACTACACGTTTATCTATAACCAACATAATATCAATTAAGTAATAAGCATTAATCGCCGCCTGCCCCATTATTAAGAAGATCTAAGCGATCTCTGAATAACCAATTAATATTGAAATATCAGTAGGGATTATTTATTTTGCTCAATACAATACTTTATTTATTTTGCTCAATACAATACTTATTTAGGAGAAGTGGAAAAAACCGACTATGTATTTACGCTTATTCTGCAGAATCATATAATCCGAGGGTGGGTTTTTTTTGTGTGCATACTGGATAAAAATGCAACGATAGCTAGAGTAATTAATAAATTTCTTTTAGTATTGTTTGTAACGTGAATGATAATAAAATATTTATTTTCTATCTCATTGTACAGTTCCGCCAGATATCGATGATGACGCTAGCAGTGGCGAAGTGCTTGTCAAAGAAGGCGATAATGCGGGATTGAGGTGTGTCGCATCGGGGACTCCACCGCCCATTATAGCCTGGAGAAGAGAAGACTCCAGGCACTTCAAGATTGATAACCAAACATTAGGTAAGTAACATAAGGTCCATCTTCATTGTCTACAATATTTAGATTTTGAGGCAAAAAATAAAACTTCGTTCTTTAATTAATTTAATATGTAAAAACATAGACTCAGCTAAAAATTTAAATTTCCAACATAAAATGGTCTCAAAACAAAAAAGAACAAAAGTGATGTTAGTTTTCTAGTTCTCCCTCCGCGAGTTTCGTTTTTCAATTACCACATCGTTACGCCTCCGTCGTGTCGTCAGGAACAACTGGTGACCGTAAAAATAATTGGGGAACGGCGATTCCGAAGAAAACAGCCCGAAAATGTTGCAGATTTTAGACAACACGGTACCAGTACAAACAACATCGCATGCATAAACATAGTCGTAAAAGCTAATTTCACAGATCCCGTTAATTCCGTTCAAACAACAAGTACAAACAATTGTTTTATAAACTTGAAGCCAGAAATAACCTTTATCTGTTATTCACACTACCGCACAGAGGACCGCAAACATTATAAAGCGACAGTGTGCAAAATCTGTCACAGTCTGCACAGTTGCACACCACCAGTCCTCGCCAGAGCTAACTGTTCACACAAAGGGAAAGTTTGGCGCCCGCGGCTATAAATTGAATGTAAGCTCTCTTATTTGCATTGTGTGCTCAAACGAAGTTGTTATAAAATAAAATTTCGCCGAGTATCGCTGGGCCTTTGGCAATGCCAACTTTACTAAGTTCTAAATAAATTCTTAACTCATTATTGTCTCAAGTTAAATTTGCTTCTGTCCCCAGTAAGTAGTTACTTTCTTGTGTAAAGTAGTAAGTATTTGAATTTCAGAATTTGTCCGCCAACAGTCGGTATACAAACAGTTACTGGCCTTTGAGTCCAAAATACACAGCAAAAAGCGTGAACGTTCCAATTTTCAATAAACTTTGTTAAAACGAGGAAGTTCACATTTTATACGAGGACAAACGAAGTGTATCCAACGTCAATCTTATTAATACGAATATCTCCACGAGGAAATTACTTTCCTGTAACATAAGACAGGCAATGTTACCTATCAGCAGATCAGCAGTCAGATTGTAGGAGATGGGTGGAGGATGTAGGTAGTACCAACGAGCTTATGGCAGCTTAGCGGCGCAGCCCTCGTTAGAACACGGAAAAGACATACAAAAAGTACAAGCTACACTTTCAGACCGTTTCAAAAGACGGAAGATTTCTCCATTATTTACAAATCATTAGACCTTTTTCTTTGACAACTGGATTGATGGAATCAAAGTCTTTACACAATCAAAACTAATTCTAGCAATCTTTGTAAATAAAGCTGATTCGTGCCGTGATTGTGGAACTTATTTTTGCTTAAATTCGGTTAGTACTTGAAGATAAAGGTACTTGAAAAGAACTTTTAGCCGTTAAGTGCCTCTTTAAGTAAAAAGATTTTGAAAGAAATCGGTTTTATGGAAGTTGGAAACTAGTGTAAGATTTTGATCAGCCATTTTTCTCTATTGTATCTTGTAAGAGGTCTCATTTTGAACATTGCTGTATTATCATTGTAATAGCATAGTTAAGTTTGAATAAGTTTAGAAATAATGTAAAATAAAATCGCAGAATCTCTAACTAATTTGATTTCAACATTATGCGACCTTTATTTTATGTTGTGAATACACATTTTTGTAAAAGGGAATTAAAATAAGGTTTCCTTCACAGTGTCTAAATGGAGCGGCCCCTGGCTGAACCTGACTGGTGTAGAACGAGTACTCTCAGGAGCGTACCTGTGTATAGCCACGAATGGCGTCCCTCCTTCAGTCAGCAAAAGGATCCAGATTAATGTGATATGTGAGTCGACAGTTGAATTAATTGCCTCATTTATAACCGGCACAATTAAGAGTGTCCTGGAACTGTCAGTCTAGAGCCTGTAAGATGACGCGCTTCGTCGTCATGTGACGGATCGGTTTGAGTGATGAAGCTTGCGTAGATATAGTAAGGAAATGGTTGAATTTAAATTGTGTCTGTATTTGTGTTCTAAAAGTGAGTCAACTTGTTTGACAATAATTATTCTTGGAATATTTATTTATTTAATTTTAAAGAAGGCTTACAAACTAACAATCTAATGAAATAAAGAATGTGAAATTAAAAATAATAGCTAATAACAAGAGTCTCTACTTAAAGTATAATATAGGAACAAAAAAGTCGATACGATAAAATCCAAGAAAAAAGTCTTAAGGTCGATACATTGGTGCATGTCGATATAATTATATTATGTTGACATTAGCAAAGGTCCCCAGGGAGCCTATTAAAACTAAGTGCATTTCTTACTGAGAGAACAATCCGCCTTTAATTATTAGTCATTGCAATATAACAAAGTACCTATCTTAATTTTAGAAGAAGACTTGAACATTTGTCAATTTATTTCCACAACGCCAACGGTGGAAAAACGTGAGTAATATAACGAAGTAGAAAGTAAAATCGTGACCATTTGGATTACTAGCCAGATTAATTTCCTACTAGTTTATTGAAGCGCAAAGCAAAAGTCCATCATTAATCAAAGCCATGAGAAAGCTAAAAAAGTAACTTAAGATTACTTACTATATAAAAACTGGATTCAGTTTTTGAAAATACTTAAGTTCAGGCATCATCTTCTCAAATTAAAAATAAAACTTTTGTCACGTGAATACCTACTTCAATGAAATAATGTAATTTGGCTAAAGTGGCAGTTTTCCATCTAAGTTGGTCGTGTGTTAAAACTTTCTTGGTTATTTTCTCAAAAATTCGCGTTTCGAGGTTCATTAATAACGGAAAAGTTTCAGAGATACCCTTTTGAAGTGGGTTTCAAGAAAAAAATGAATTTAGAATTATTTTACGTATTTTAATGTTATAGCACAAAGTAAAAAAAAACTCCGTTTGGTTTATTACTACACTACTTTAATACGTAAATAATCTAAAGGTTTTCTTGCAACGTAATATTAGGTACTTTTTTACTTTTAGGTCTAACACACTAACGAATTTTACTGCAGAAAGGATATCGTTCATTATCGTTTGAAAAATATTTTTCCACTTAGGTCCAATATTTTCTTTCACTACAGATTTATGTTTTTCAAAGACTCAAACACGTTACTTCATGTATGTATAGGTAATTGGAAGCCCTCCGTTTTCTTAGGTATATTTTGGGACCTAATAAACTAGAGTACCCAGTCTTACACATACGGTTTTGAGTATGAATGCGAAAGACTTTGTAAATAGAATGGGAACGATATAAGAAAATATGGTTCACGTGTTTTAGTGGACGCTCTAACCATATCCTCACTAGAAGATTATATATTTTTTTTTTCAAATCAAATCAATTCAAATCATCTATTGCATAACACAGATTCAGAGGATGTTACAAAAGGTTTTAAATAAAAATGTTTTTTCCGCACACATGGAAACAACTATGTTAGTTTGGGAGCCACCTTTTAAGCAAAGATTTGCTTGTATTAGGTAGTTTCGCTCCTCCAACAATTTACAATAATTTTACACATGACATGTGTTAGAAATAAGTAAACCGATGATAATTGATGATTTAACAATAATGATTTAATATAATTTGAGGTTTACAAGGTTTAGAATTTGGGTGTGTGTGTGTGTATGAGGTGTGGTATGAGGGTGTGTGTATCGTGTGTGTGCGTACAAATTTTATGTGTATCAAAATTATGTGAGTGTGTGTAGCCATTTGGAAAGTGTCTTTTTGCAGTCGTGGTATGTAAAACAGTAGATAACATTTTGTTTATTAAGGGCGTTATACATACGTAAAGATTTTTAGATGAACTGGGACTAGGGGAAGAAGAACGTGTAATTTGTGAACATTGACAACGTAGGTGAAGTAAAGTCGAATTGACCTTTCATCCCATAACAATACTCGGGCTTGACAAGTCACTTTACGATTACTTTATCTTTTTATTTGTGAGATTTAATATTTTTCCATTAACTAGTATTTTCTCTTTGATTCCTATAGTTTCCCCGTCAGTCTGGGCTGGACGCGTGGCAATACGGGCTCCATCAGGAGGAGCCGTCACTCTTCAGTGCACAGCTGAGGCGTATCCAGTCCCTCAGGTCCACTGGACTCTTAATGGAGAACAGAGGCTTATTAATGGTAAGTTTACTTTGGTTTTGTTGCTTCGTTGGTTTAGTAATCGCAAGCGCTACTGCTGAGCTTGAGACCCCAGGTTCGGTCCCCGTAACCGGCAAAGTGTTATTGAGTTTTCCGTCTGGAATTGCTCAGTAGCAGCCTGGAGTCTGCTAATTTATACCCGATTGATGGGAATAGGCTTGCCTGACTTTAACATAACTGGCGTAATGTGGGTGTACTACAGGTGTACACCTCTGCCTTACCCTTTGGCGATTACAAGCGAGATGTGATGTAATGTTGATGTTAGGTGATATGTTTGTTAATGTATCGAGTGTTGGAAATATTGTCAGATGAACAAGGACAGTGATGATTCAAAGAAGAATTAAATATGTGGTTGTCACTGGTATTTTTCTCAGAAATAAAGGAGATAGCTAATATTTAGAGCGACTTTAACAATAAAATATGCTTTCACGAGGATACTGCAGATTTCAGAGTTAATGAAATATCTTTTTTATGTCGTTCATAGGAGAAATACGCTAACCTTTTCCTACCCCGGGATAAAACTTTCTTACCGCACAATTATAGTTAAACAAATTGCTAAGCTGTAACAGTTAGAAAACGAAGGAAAGAGAACAAAAGAGTGACAATAAAAACAAAACAAACTAACATTCTACATAATTGCTGTCTTTTGTTCTCATTTACACTACAATCACTTTAGTTAGTGCCGAGAGAGAATATAGTAAAAGTACCTCGGCTGGACATTATATGCTTTTCAAGAGGGAATATTCAAAAGGATCAAAACAAATACTGTTGTAAAAAAAAAATAAGTACCTACTTTCATACATACATACATAACATCACGCCTGTAATCCCCGAAGGGTTAGGCAAAGGTGTACCTGTAATAGTACACCCACATCTTGCCAGTTACAAGTAGTAATAGGGGGCAATCCTATTGCCATCAATCGGGCACATGTCCAGACTCTGGGCTGCCACTGAGAAATTTCAGATGGAAAAACTCAATAACACTTTACTCGACCCGGGGATCGAACCCGAAATATAATGACCAGCAGTAGCACTGGCGACCACTAGACAAACGAGGCAGTCAACCTATTTTAATATCATTGACGAATTGATAATATCGACATCAATCGCAAAATATATTCAAGAAAAAAAAATAGTGTAGAGTCTCACTGTAACCAATCCTGTGTTTTTAGCCTCCACAGCATTTTAAGAAGCCGTGAATAGTTCGCAAAAGTAGTAAAAATCCAATCCGAAACGACAAAAGGAAATTTGACAAAAAATGTAACCAAAAATATAACTATAAAGGTACAAAGTGAAATAGATTACTCCAAAACTCATAGTAAAAGGAACATTCAATTACGGTGAGTATAAGAAACGTCAAAGCATTCACAAAGGAGCCATTTTGTTTCAATGTTGTAGTTTTTCAAAGCCAACAAATAAGATGTCCTCTAAGGATAATAAAAGACAGTCTCTTAAGTAATCATGTCTTCACAAAACATCAAATTTTGCTCAAAAAGTTTTTAATTACAATTACTATTTAAGATTCCACTTTATTACTCTTTGATGTATCAGTTAATGAGTGTTCCAGAGTTTTGAAAGTTTGCCTCTCAAGAATTATGACTTAGCTTGAATTATTTTTATAATAAAAGCGCTTTATGATTTAGAAGTCGTAGAAAAATGAATTGATACTGAGGAAATTGAGCGCAATTTCATTTTAATTGAAGATTAAATTATTAAAAGTGCATTTTTCATGAGGAATACGAATTTATTCGTACTTACTGAAAGTAAAATAACGACGGAAGGGGACGCCAGGACGGACATTAAGTACGCAGACATTTATAATAATAAACCTTTTATGATAATAAAGGGTAACAAAGGCCCACAGATAAATACCTTTAACTAAAGATAGATACTAATAATATTTTTGTTAGCATAAAATCACATCACATCATCATCATTGTGACCCGCCGTGTATTTCTGACATGTAGGTAAGTATGAACGTAAACGAAGCATACAAGTAGATACATATCTACTAGTTCTTACATAAGAATCGTAGCAGATGGCGGTCTGTAACTTCTGCCTACCTCCATGGAGGAAAAAGCATAAGCTCATGTATCCTATGTAAGAAAGTATAATTAATTCCGCTTCAAATAATAATAACTGGTGAACAACAAAAAAAACATTGTCGTTCTTGTCGTTGTCTCACAATTCTAGATTTATTTATACTAAATATTATTTCAAAGTTGTTTTCTGAAATAGTTTGTAAAACCGCAAACCGAGTTTGCAAACAAAGATAATAATAAAAAGGAAACACGACACAACCGCAGAATACTAACAATAGCAAAAGCTTTGCCGCAGACCATAAATGATTTTAAGCCTATTCTCGATTATATTTACAAAGCGCAAAAAAACAAATTCTATTTCAGTAAAATTTTCAATTGCCTTTTATATTTAAGTTCACTCGTGTAGTCTAATTTAATAAAACACACTGCTTTTGCAATATCATTCCAATAATAACAGTTTTGTACTGAATATTTTCAACAGATAATTACTATAATATTGTTTAACTGAAACTATAAATGTTATGTAAACGTTGTTATATTATGTTAACAAATAAATACACGCCTCGAAACTGTTGTAGCTATAAAAATATCTTTGAGCTTCGATGTTTTTTCTTAGTCTGTCTTTTAATTTAAATTAAAAGAAAAAAAATCGAGAACATCTGTGTTTCGGTCTTGTCGAGTTTTGAAAATATTTGACGTGTAAAGGTGCTGCTATTACTACCATCATCCTTATCATCTGTCAGTCCTTACACTACGTCTTAACAGTGCGTATTCTTTTTCGAATGGCAAGCAGACAGCCTACTTGCCGTCATATCAATCAGTCACCCATTGCTTTGACCAAATTAGGCACTAAACAAAAGATGTAAGCCGAGGACAGGACGCGGACATATGGTTCCTCTGCGTCCCTTTCTTACACTTAGAAAAGACAGGAGGCGGACACGACCCTTACTCGTCTACGCCCTGTTGTAAAAATACATAGAAGGGATGGGTTACGGGTGCGAATGGGAAAGTGACGGTCGAGAACGGGGTCGCGAGTAACGGGAATCACGCGGCGCCGTTATCTCTCGTGGTATCCAGTGTCACGTCAGTTTCTCGTCTATTCAATATGTTTTAAAAATTAGCAACAGCACCCCGTCTGCGATTTGTCCGCGCCACGTCTGCGATTTGTCCGCGCCCCGTCTTAACGTCTTTTCTGTACGTCCAGCGCTTTACAGGATTAATAAAATACATGAACTAATATTTATGAACAAAACTTAATTTTATTTTGCTTTTACCTTAGGTACAAAACACAGATTAAGCATGACGTCCAGAGGGTATCGTCACACTGTGAGTCTGATGGTGATGGACATGTCCAGGGAAGACGCGGGAGCATACCGTTGTCATGTGGAGAACACCCAAGGAAGGGGACAGGCTGAACTGTTCTTACATTGTAAGTTTTACATTATTGGAACTATCAATGGTCTACGGTATAAACTGTTTACTTACACACATAATTAATACTTAAAATTGGACGGGGAGATTCTGCAATGACCTTGGCTTCGTATAATAGTTCCAGGTATCCGTGATAGAATGTAAATAGGTTTGTGCCATTAATCTTTTGACGAATGTATTTTCCATTTTTTTCTGTATAAGTCTATTGAGAGACAGACAAAATGATATTACACATTTTTTGAGCCGGTATTGCCAACATTTCCAACATTTCTACAGATTTTTATTTACCATATCCAAATTGAAAATTATAATTTTTGTTCTTGTTTCTTTCGGATTTTGCAGTTAACTCGCTACATCTTTTCTCTTGATCTAAGCCCAATTCTGTGCGCACTGGAGAGTGCAGACAGAGGTAAAGACGTTACGTACTAACGGGCTTTTAGTCTACTTCACTTAGTTTGAATTTGTGCATCGTAAGCGGTTAGATTGAATTTAAAGTTGCTTGGCGAGCGGTTCGGATTTAAGAACATCTTGTTTTTGTTCGATTTAAGATATTTCAGTAGCTGAGAGAATCGTAATGGCTATTTCATGATTATTAACAGTATTCTATAGTACACCACAAATTACCTTCTATCTTTTCTCCTTCACTATCAAGTCCATCCAAAGGTTGTCTGTAAGAGATCGCTTTTAGCGATAAGGCCGCCCATTGTAACACATTGTTGCCTTTTATGTTATAATTTGTAAGTTTTTATGGTGTATAATGAAGAGGTATTCTATTATTTTATATATTCATTGAATATAAGCTCATTATCTAGTTTAATTTCTTTCTCCATGTTTAACTTGTATAAAATTTGCTGATTATGGGTGTCTGTTTGTTTAGTGTTAACAACTACAACTACTACTACGACGACAACTACAACAACAACGACAACTACTACTACTACATTACCTCCGCCAACAACAACGCTGTTACCATGTAAGTATTTCATGTTTTAAGTTTGAATGTCCTGTTCGTCTAGTGATTAGTGACCGTGACTGCTATGAGGTTGGGAGTTAGATTCCCACTCAAAACAAATGTTTGTGTGACAAACACGTTCATTTGTTCTGTGTCTGGGTGTTATTTATTTATAATATGAATTTATTGTAAAATTTATAAGTGTGTTTGTCAGTTGTTTTGTACTCATAATACAAGCTCTGTTTAATTTAGGACTCTAGTCCTGCGTTATTTTATTGGTTGGCTGGTTAGATTTCTGGTTAGATTTCTGGTTTAGGTATGCTTGTCGAAAAACAGTGAATGCAGTTTTTTCTTTAAAACAAAGGAAGGTTTGAGTAAGAAAGAAGTGAGGAAAGTACGACGATGTTCAACCAATATTGACGTTTGCGTTAAGGCATTTGAAGACTTACTCAACAAAAGATTCCAAATTCGTAAAGACACAGATGTTAATGCTCTTTAGCAGAGAGTTAAAAGCGTACAATACTCAAATGCTTAGACTACAGCAATCTATTTACTCCAACATAATCTATAGTCAGATAAATAAATCAAATTACCATGATTCTGATACTAACGATAGGGATTCAAAGAGTTTAATCAATTAAATGGAAATCAAAGTCAAACATTAACTGTTTATTCATTTAGAACACTGTAAAGCACTTTTGAATTGTTTTGAGTTTACGAACTTAGAAAGGCAGACAGGCAATTTGAGACAGATAGCAAAATAATTTCAGTTGTTCAAGTTTTGCGTTCCGTCATGGATTTAATCTGTTTTTTTTTTTTAACGAGATAACTGCCTACCTTAGTAGAATAGAATAAGTCTTTATTTGCTTAGAATGTAGGGACTTAAAAGTAAGTCATAAACTTAAATTACAGAATTCTTGTACAGACGCCAGCACATCAAGTTACCCCAAGGTGTCAAATTTCTTTGATCGTTTTTCAACTTTAGGTTGAACAGAATAATGTTTAAATTCAATTGGGAAAATTTGACACATTGCGGTAACTTGATGTGCTGGCGTCTGTACATTCTGCCTTATTGCATGCAAATTTCACACAAAATAGTGGATAATGAAACATATTAAAATAAATTGTCATTTTTGAAATCCTGCTCAGAATACTTACATTTTTAATAAGTAATTCTTGGAAACGTTTTTAAATTTTGTCAATAGTAAGTTTTTTATTTGGTCAAGTATTTTATTAAAGATTACCGAAGTCATGCAAATCACATCAAATTACATAAGCTAGTTCTATTGACGCCCGTGCATAATACATTCTGGTATTTAAATCTTATAGCTGTAATTCGTTTTCTAGTTGATGTAGATATTGCGTGTTACATAAATTAATGTGTTATCATTCTCTGAAATAAGACTAACAGCAATATTTTTCAATCCTAGATGATACAGAGAGACATTTGGAACAACTGCATCGCGGAGTTTTAGAAGATCCTGGTCTTGACAACCCATACATCGTTCTGAGCCAACACCAAATGCAGAACCTTGGTAAATATACCCACCATTATGATCACTATCATCATTTATCTCAATTGTGTTCACTGCTGGATTATCATTTTTCCTAAACATCACCCAACCATCGATTCTACGCTTCCGACAGTCTTCAAAACGCATCGCTGAAGAAAAATAATGCCGTGCCGAATTGAAAAAACTGACAAATTGTACTAGAAAGATCCTATCATTATTGTAGAATTACTTGGAGATGATAAATCGATTAGTTTTGTAAAAAGTATTAATTTGTATTACAGTGTATTTTTTTCCAAAAATATTGGTCGTAGTAGAAGAAAATAAAATTTCATGAAAGATAATGGCGATTGTTTTAGACGTATCATTGGTATACTCAATATCTTTTTTGTTTGCCAGATGTATTCTTAGGTGGTAATTTTATAAATGAGATCACTTTGGACCCTGTAGGGCACAGCAAAAGGGTAGGAAGACGAGATCATTCAATTGTTAATTGAAACAATGCGTACATTTAAAAGAATAATCAAAATTTAGAGATCATGAATGAATTTAACTTCTATCATTTTGTTTGTATCTATACTTACCTACTCTATCTACAAGACCCGTGGCCATTATGATTTCAAAGCCATATTTCCCGATAAACCGTGCTACCACCGAAGGGTTGAAATACTGTTTAAAGTGGCAGCTGGTGGTGGTCAAAGACATTAAATACTTGCTATAGAACACTACGAAAAAAATTTTCATTCGATACTTGTGTCCCACTGGACACAAGTCGATGAGCCTAGTTCAGTACGCTCCGCTGCCGATCCAATATTGATATAATATATTATACTAGATGGCGTTACTAAGACATAGGATCACAGTTTTTCTATGAGATTTCTTCGCATGTCAAATTTAATCATGTGATAAGAAAATCATTAGATAATCATAATTGAATTTACCAAACATCCAAATATAAAATCAAAACAGTCATTAGTAAGCTAAAACAGTTAAATTAAATTATGTAACCAAGTTTAATAAATAGAAATTAATATTATGGATATTAATTATGATGTCAATATATGTAGTCAATGAATTAGGTATGCAATGTCAATATAGTTAAAAAAGAATTATAATAATAGTAATATCATTAAATTATTTCATTACAGATTTTCATCATTTAGAAAGTCTGAAATACTATACATATAATAGCATTTTTCAGTCAAGAGCTTTTTTAATTTAGTTTTAAATAGATTAATGTTTAATTCTTTTAAGTTTCTTGGCAATTTATTATAAATTACTGGAGCCATATGAAAAATGCTCTTATACAACAATGCAGTGTTAGTTTGCCGTTTATAAAGTCTACTCATGTCTCTTTGCCTTCGATTAAACGCGTCTGATGCTAGCACAAAAAGATTTGCATTGAGCTTTACAAAAATTGCTACTTCAAGCATATATAGGGCGGGTAAAGTCAGAATATTATACTTCTTAAAAAAAGGCATACAGCTATCAGTAGATTTTATACCGAACATTGCTCTGATGCGTCGCTTTTGCGCTTTGAAGATAATATCTTTATCAGTTGAGTTTCCTCTATGGTATTTTAAATCTCTTTGGTGGTGGTGCTTTGACTCCAACTTAGGTACTGACGTCTTTTGTGTCCTCAGAAATGGTGACGACGATGTGACCGCCGGCGGGGGCGCGGGGCCCCTGGCACGACGCCGGCTGGGCCCCCCCGCCGCCCGGCGCCGCGGGGCCCCGTGCGCCCCCTGCGCTCCCCGCGCTCGCGGCCGCGCTTACACTAGTGCTCCTAGCGTGACATTCAAAAAACAGTGATAAACAAAATACAAAGGTTGTTAAAACGGCTTTCACCATTCTACATTCATTTAACACGTTACCATAGAACAAATAGATATAGAGAACCGGCTTTATACAACGATCGACGTGCGCGTGCGTGAATAAGGTGATCTGATACTACACAATGTTAACACTTTCAAAGTCCACAAAGAAGACACAATAGTTAAACAATCAACATAAGTCATACCTATGTGACTCGTGGGACATGGAAGTACTTAAACAAAAACCTGATCCTGTCGCGACCGCACTGTTACACTCACTACACACTCATTTGAATTTCTTGTATGAAGCTGACTTTCTGTTTCTATTGTTCTATGACGTCAGTGACCCATGGAACTTTGACTTGTAAATTGTAATTGTAATCTAATTAAACAACGACTGCTGATCACAATTTTGTATTGTTTAATGTATATATTTTAGGGTCGATTATAGCCGTGGCTGTAAATAATTTTGCACGAAGATAGTCATATCAATTTATAGAACACAATTATGAATAAATCATTGTTAGTAATTCATTGTGTGATGTTTGACTTGTTTCAAACGCAATAACATTTTCATTGATATTTCGTTTGTGTTTCAATTATTTATATTTGAGTTCAAATAATTCATTTTATAAATTGAAAACAGAGGTAGCTTTGACATGCGGAGTGAAAATCGATATTATACTAACTAAGAATAATGGAAATACGTATACCTTTTGATGGGCCAATATTTTATCTAAGGATTCAGAATGGCGTATTATTTGGTTGAAGTTTATTATTATAGTCAATATCTATGAAGGCTTTATTAATTAAGAGAATGTTGGCCTAAATGTCCAGAGTGTGGTTGTAAATTAACTGAATAAGGTAAAAATGTTTTAGTTTTGAGTAATCAAGGTGAAATGTTTGGAATGTCCGTTTAGTCTTCTTTTCAATGTTGTCTTTTTTCTTTTAGAATTATTTTAAAAGTGTTACGCCTATCTGCCGATCAACAATATTATTGAAATGGAAAAGCGATGATTATTATGATGCCAAATTGAAATCTCGTCCTGAACTGCTCAAGTACCTCGAGTAGGTACACATATGTGCCACGTATCCCAATCTCTCTAACACTTTATTAAAATATGTGGACGGTCTTATTTGATTGCGACCATTTTGATGTGTGGAGCTTGTTGGCGGTTGAAAGGTTCAACCCACCACAGCAGAAAAACGTTTCTATTCATTTTCTTTTCATTTATTTCCACAAATACAAGATCCTCAGCCCGAGGCTAAGAGACAATAAATTCCCCTTCAAAAGGACCATTTTCATTTTCCACAAAATTATTATCTTATTTTTTTTACGTCACTACGTAATATCTTCAGGCGTGATTTGGCATGTTGCATGATGGATGGTCGCAAACCCTTCTAAGTTCAGAATAACATCTTTCGTTTCCTTATTTTAAGGAAATTACAGTGTCCAAGAGTAATACATCCATCTTTCCCGAAAATACCCGAAAGATTCCGCTGTATTTTTATGAATAGCCCGAACGGTTAATGTACACCTATTTGTAAATTCCTATGTAAGTATAATGTAAAGAATTAAATTGTATTGAAATGTTCCGTTGTAAAATATAAAAGTTTGGGAATTGTGATTTTTTTCCTTTCAGTCTCACCCTCGTCATCTCTGTGTACATTCAGCCAGATTTGTAACATTCCCTTAGAGGTCTTATTTTCATCAGTGTTTCTACAAAAATTACCAATATCAATATAAGCTGAAGTCCGGGTAAACGCAGCCGCCGTAATAGATTTGAGGCAAGTATTGCAGAAACCTATTCCATAGTGTGACCATAGTAAATTAACGTTAAGAATGTAAGTAACATTGATTTTGAAAATGGTTACGAAAGTAAAGAATCAAGCAATCAATCATTACAAGTAGTTAATTTGCGTTTAAGCATTACAAAAGGCTATCAATGACCTTCTTACACATTTTAGCCTTTTAGCCGTCTGTTGAGATCTATTTTGTGGCGTGCTTCATCGTCGACCACATCATTGCTTACCATCAGGTGAGATAGTGGTCAAACGCGCGCCTATCAGTAATAAAAAAAACTTATTTTGATATACGTACCTACTAATAAATCAACGATACCAAGATTTTTTATTCTTCAAGTTGAGACCATGAGATAATTTATTAGGGACTGGGCAAGTATTATTAGCATGCGTAAATACGTATAATATACCAATTTGAGCCTATTTTTAGTAGGAAAATACTGTTTGTGCCCATCGACCGCACGTGAAAGCAAACCCACTGGAAGCCGAAACACAAACATGTTGGCCACAAAGTAAATACTACTTACACGATAAACGTAACAATGTTTTAATTAATTGTTCATTTCATTTGTTTTGCTGAATGAGAAATTAAAGTGGTGGAGGTGCTGGTCAAAGTGGTTCATATAAATGTGTAATCAGCAAAGGTAGGTAACACCGTAAATGTTGCTCTTGCATCATTTGATCAGTGATCGCAAGTGCTATTACTAATAATGAGGGTTAGAATACCGGGCTGGGCAGAGTATGGTTGAATTTTTTTGAGAATTCTTTCACACGAGTGGCATGTTCCTAACGGCAGAGGAAACTGCAGTTGCGACTTTTGCAGTCGTCGACGCGGCGACGGCCTTTGACATTCCAACTTCAAAAAAATTACAAAATAAAAACTTTTTTACAAAAAAAACAACCGACTTCTTAAAAAAAACTAACAGGTGAAAAATAACTCCAGTTTCGGAAGTCTGTGGCTTTGGTGGTTTTGTTTTGTTCATTATTGGCCACCGACTTCCGAAACTGGAGTTATTTTTCACCTGTTAGTTTTTTTTAAGAAGTCGGTTGTTTTTTTTGTAAAAAAGTTTTTATTTTGTAATTTTTAGTTTCTTTGTGTGTAAAGAAAGTCTTTCAAAACTTGAAAGAATCATTGAATTTGGATAACATTTGCTAAAGAAGTTCTATCTAAACATTAATCTATACATCTCTGCCGGCCCCTTTTAAAATAGAATGGCGTAATGTTATGTTGTGGGAATACAAAAGCTCAGCATAGACATCTGACTATAGCAATCGCGAATAATTTGCTGTTATGCGTTGAAGAGTTCCGTTGCCTGTCTTTTTCATGAGTTTTTCTTCACCAAATGATACTTTCTAAATGAAAATGCTTGATTTGTTACTAAAAATGTTAAAATCGGTGCGTGTGTGCCTATATTTTTTGAGGAGTTCCCTCAATTCCTCAAAGATCCCTCATCAGATATGAGTTTTGATACAAATGAGACCAATCTGCAACTATACCCTATCAAACAAAGAAAAAAAAAAAAAAAAAAAAAAAACAACCGAATTGAGAACCTCCTCCTTTTTTTGAAGTCGGTTAAAAATACACGTCCACGCAGCCATCGTCAGCTCTCTTAATATAGGGAGTCAGTTGGGCTGCCGCTAAGGCGTGTCGATGGTTGCAGTTACCTGTGCCGTTGTAATCATGCCACTCGTGAAGTCTCAGCCTCAAGTCAGCCTGAAGTCTCCATGGAGCCCACTTACAGATAATAGGCCTGCCTCCTGTATAATGAGACTGAAGTGTAACTGGCCAAATAGGAGTGTACTAAAGGTACACCTCCGCCTTACCCTTTGAAGAATACAGACGTATTTTTTTTTCAAAAGAGTTTTAATTCAAACGGCTAACAGAGGCGCGTCTGTACGATATAGGTTATAACCAGTAATAAGTTAAACCTTCCCTCACCAAGTTGTCTATCATAATCCTGCATTCTGGTTTCCGAAAGACAATTGGAAGAAAACAGCGACCGCAAACCTAATTCCGTAATGTTTATCTTTAATTTACGTTTACTCTTTGTCACCTTCGTTATTGTGAAGCACCTTTCTCACATAATTGAATAGTCAAACGAACTTACCTGTAAGTGAAGTTCGACGGTAATTATACGAAGTCTTTGTTTCATTCGAAAATGAGATAGGTTTACTTGTAGTACGGTTCAGTTATGTCCCCTTCGCCTTACATATTTCACAGCATAAAACTGAACGCCTGCTCCCGTGTAACGTGCACCTGTCAGTTGTCTGTCAAATATCTTCATTAAGTTCACAGCAAATGATTGGTTTTACAACGTGGGGTCCATGCTCAAAATTGTATTTAAATGGCATGTATTGTTTGGGTCGGGTGGGACTCTTCTCATTTTCGAATGAAACAAAGACTTCGTATAATTACCGTCGAACTTCACTTACAGGTAAGTTCGTTTGACTATTCAATTATACTCGTCTTTGTTTCATTCTCAATGAGATAGGTTTACTTGTAGATGTTTAAAGACAAGTTGTAAAAGCAATCAATAATTAATATAGAATTAAAAATAACAATGAGTTATTTTAAATCTTTCAAAAGTATCAAAATAAAAAACACAACATCGAATTACAATTTAAATAGAATCATAATCGTCATAACTAAAATAGAAAATGTCTATTCTTAATATGTCCATTTGGAAATTTAGGAAGGAATGGTTAACCCTTCAGTTCACATGGATAACTTATAAAAAACTCCGGCTGAAGTTCTTACATAAGTGATGAATGTAATGAATGTTGAAAAAACGCGCTAATATTAAGTTCACTCTCTCTTCCATAGCTCTGGTAGTCCAACGGCTGATACTGGAGCTTACAATTCAGTGTTTTTGTTACAATGTTTTGTAAAGCAGTTAACAAAAAACAGAAAAAACTTGTAATTATCCATCTCCTAATTTATTGTTATTGCATCATCATATCAATTGTATTAGCAGATTTTTTTTTTTTTTTTTGTAAAATAAAATAAAGTTTGAATATTTGGTTATTACCTACTTACAGTTTCTAACTTATTAATCTTGATAATTATTATGCTTATGGATTTCAATTATGATTACCTGTATCTAATTGGATCACTCTATATTTATAATGGAGATTGTTATCATCCTTTAACCTGTAGCTATCGTGAGTAGACTCAAAAAACCTTCTTGGTAACAAAGTATAAATCACCTTGTTGCATGTAATTATTTAAAATATAGTTAAGTAAACATGAAAAAACATCCCAAGTATATCTAGGTTTAAGAGGTCTTATTATGAAGCCTTTAAATAGTCTTTTCATTTTATCCTCTTATGCGGTCCTATTTTATCAAGGCTAGAGCAGATCAAATATAAACTAAACTTTCATAGGAAAAAACTCCTTCCTGGAGTCTCATTATGATATTTAACAGCATGAGTTATGGTAGGCTTGGTACTGCTACAATTTACAGTTAACATAATGAATTTTCAATTGCTTGTTCATACTCCAAATGACAATATTCTTCAACGGTTGTTTGTAAGAGATCACTTATGTTAAGAGTAATAAATCAGCGTATTGTAAACACCCCATATAACTCTTTAAGTTATTATTTAAAAGTTATTAAGGTGGATAATCAAGAGTATTCTATACTTTTAAAAATAAATAAATCAAAATAAAATCATTTTATTTTGTACAACTAACTTTACGGTCCAATATGGACTACTTTTCGGTCTGTTATACCTATGCTTGGCTCTTATTTCAATTTCCTGTGAAGGACATGTAACAGTCTAGAATGATAGGAGATAATTAAAGGGTTAAAATGTCTCAGGGACCTGTATCAACAATCTCTGAAATATCGACAACCATGGTTTGCGTGACCAACAGATGAAGTACAAACAGTACCTCGTGCTTTTGTCTTTAATTATCCTTTTTATAGTTTTGAGTACAAAGAGAGCGGAGAGAGATCATAAAACTTAATTCTTATGATTGAGACCAATGCAAAAAAAGAAAGCATGTTCTTTGGAACTTTTGTGTTGATCTGGGAAGTACACAAATTAATTGGTGTTTCGCCAAATAAATATGTAATCTTTTGACAATTTGTATTACTTTTTAGTCATTTTGTAATGTTTACTTCTCTTCTAGATTCAAAAAGCTATTAATTAAAATGTAGTCATGTAGAAACCAAAAACAAAAAACCCTTTGGTTTTCATCCCACCGCTGCCAATTATTTTTAGTAATGGTGTATACTTAGATAGGTAGGATATTGAACTCCTCCCAATCAATTGTATGATATTGTAGTCATATAATCCATTCTCTATCAGATTTCACCATCTGTTGGGTGTCTGGCAAGGTATTACAGACTAAGTAGGCAGCAATTGAATATAAAAAAAATAAATAATTTGAAGCTTAGCTTCATTCTCATTCCATTGCTTACATGCCTCCATAACCCATAACCTCTTGGAAATTACCTTGTGGAAAAGGCATTTGTAAATAAATAAATATTCCACAACTTTCACACAACGCCACTTAGTTACACACTAAGCAGAGTTTGCGTTATGGGTACTAAACAGCTGATAAAAATACATATATATTTCTAAATAAATACATATTAGGGATAAATTATACCCAGACACAGAACAAATGATTGTGTTAATCACAAAAAACATTATCCTGGGTGGGAATCAAACCCACAACCTCTAGCATAGCAGTCAGGGTCACTAACCACTAGACCAACACGCCAGTCAAAAATAAAATAAATGTTCTAACTTTAAAATATTCTTTACTCTGACTGTGTTTTTGAACTACCATTCAAGGTCTTGTTTAAACATGCAGTATTCATGGTAGTATCTATTCCATAATAATTCATTCTAATTATTAACTTAATAAAAGACAAGATATTCAATAGGTGTCAGCAAGTGGATGTAAAATTTCCATTCATCTGAATGTGGAATTTGACTATAGCTGACTTGACATGATTTTTCTTTACAAACTTATAAGACTTATTTAGTTTGTTAGCTATGAATCTTGTTTTTCCTTGTTTATCTACAGTTAACTGATTTCTTAGCAGAAATTCTGAATAAACAAACTGATATATTATATCCTCTCTATTTAGCATGTATCTTCCACATTTCTTGTAAATTTTGATCATATATTAACCCAAAAAACATAAAACAATTAATTGTTGCCATTTCCATTGAACAGTAGGAATATAATGTTTATGTATAAATATTGACCAGGCAATAAGCCTGTTTAAAAAACTGCCTCTATCAGAAAGTCATTTTTCTGTTTAGTATCGCTTATTGTGCGGTAGACTTTTCATTTCAAATGTTTTGTTTTAACAAAAGTCTTCAACTTCTTTAATTTAGAAATTAATGAAAAGTTTTCAATGGGCTTTTTACCAATAAAAGACTGGTTAACTAAGCTTTAGTAGTCTGACCAATTTCTATTGCTCAGAAAGTATTTATAAATTACAGATATTATCTGAAAAGATTCTTCTTTGGAGAGTTTTTCTTTCAATGAAGAGTAACTTTGGTGTGGTTTAGTATGAAATAAAGTTGTATAGTTACAATCTTATTAAAAATAATAACCACAAATAGTAGTGATGATTAGTTTTCAATCACATAAATTAATTTTTAAAATACCCACCTGTGGGTATATTTTGCAGCGCAGATGAATCCTCCGGTCTTCTCATGTTCTCTCTACCACTGGTGTCTCAGACGAGGCCTCCCCCCCCCCTTTTTTTTTTTTTTTTTTGTTCATTTTTGGAGTGAGGTTGGCTCCACCAGTTAAAAACTGCTTTATTGGGAAGTATTGGGTCTTCACCAAACAAGTATGTTTCTGACTCAGAATGAGGCAGAAAACGCTTGATGTCTTTATGACTGTTACTAGCAGGGAAAATAAGTCCCTCTGTATGTATACATATATATCATACCTTAAAGTATCACTCAACTTTGTAACATTTTATGCTCCGGAGTATCTAGACACATTTGAAAGTCTGACTCAATACAAGGCAGGGTGATGACGCCCTGATGTTGTCTTTATCTTCTCTATGCTTATTAAATAACATAATATTTTGTTAAGCTTTTTAGTAAGTATTAGATAGGTACCTACCTGGGTTATCTATTTTGGTTAATCTTTTCCTGATTTCTCCAGTTGAGAATTCACAGCTAGCATTTTGTGAATCTGATCATCTTATGTCTTTCCAGAGGTACCTGTTCTTCAATCATTCCATTTACTAACTAGAATCTGCATAATACAACTTTAGTTTGAAGATTTTCTATGAACTCCGGAGAACATTTTTTGTTTTTTCCAATCATTTCAGATGAATTGTTCTAATGAATTTATTACAGTGTCTGGAGAAAACAGTCCATGCTGTAAAGGCAACAAACATTGTACCATATAACCATGTAAGTTCCCACAGAACTTCCCTTGAAGGTTATAAGAAAAAAGTCAACCACGTGTGTCCCTAAAGAACACCCCACAGATTGCTTAAATCACAACATAGCCATTGTAACCACGTGCGCTCCCGCAGAACGCCCCACAGGTTCTAGGCAAGTTGCTCACTGTATAGCCATTTTTCATCACAAATGCGTTTCCAAACACTGCACAGGTTGGGCTATTCACTGCCAATACTGCCATTGTTGACCACGTACGTTCCCGCAGAACGTCCCACAGGTCAGGCATGCACTTGTAGGTTGCAAGCACACTAGCACGTGCATAACGCAAAAAAAAACACAAAGCGCACCCTATGTTTTCATATTCACTAGCGATATTACGCACACAGGGTCTTGATTTGCTATAGTCAGGCAAGTTCTTGAATCAGTTTACTTATAAAACAGTTACAGAAAACAGCTTAAAAGCGGCCATTTTTGACATCTTCTTACCTTCTTCGTGACTTGAATCAAGTTTAGCAAGTAGCATTTATACGACTGAGAGATCTCTCAGTCGTTTTTATATTCTAATTTTGTCTAGTGAATTCCTTTTTCCCATTTTTATGCTATTTGGAACAGTATTTTCACAACACAACACAAAATATTAAAACATAAAGGAAAAGGTGACGCCATTAGGTGACATAAAAAACCAATGAAGATATTTGACAGACAACTGACAGGTGCACGTTACACGGGAGCAGGCGTTCAGTTTTATGCTGTGAAATATGTAAGGCGAAGGGGACATAACTGAACCGTACTACAAGTAAACCTATCTCATTGAGAATGAAACAAAGACGAGTATAATTACCTACTAGGCTATCGCTATTCACTAACCACTTCTCAATAAAATACTGTTTCATCAAGTAGCTTGAAATCAATTTCTACATTACTTTTGTCCGATACTCCATTACAGACTACATCCTTAGGTCAATACGCCCCTCGAATCTCTCGCATAAAGAACTTCCAACAGCACAAATTACATTTCCGATGTGATTCATTAGGTGGATGGGGAACGTTCCCTAATCTCCCGCTTTTACTTAGCCTACTCCAGCCCCATTCTGAATAACAATGCTAGAATTAGCAGTTTATAAATCTGAGCTCACGATGATTGCTTTTGAATTAGATTGTAGTTGGCTTTGTGATTCATTGTCCTTGTTCAAATCTGTTGGAAATGGGCTCACTCTGTTGCTGGTCTGGGTAAAGAGATTATTATTATATTGTTTGAAATAGCTTAGAAAGTTATATGACTGTCACGTTGTTAGAGTAGTTGAAAGCACAGCTACATAGCATGCGGCTAGAGTTCGATCCCTGGATTGGTCAGTGTGATTATGTTATCAGCGCAGTTTTTCCATCTCTTTAAAGTTTGTATTTAGATATGTCGTTGGTGTACTTTTGAGTTTTTGGAAGTTATGTAAATAGATGTAGGTCCAAAAAATACCATTAACATAATTTTAAGATTCCAATGCGATGTAGAGATGTACGCTAACATCAGCATCGATTAAGATGGAATAACTACTACAGTGTAAAGAGGGTGAATTGCGTTGTGATACAATGTGCGTAATGTTATTATTATGATGATATTATGTTTGGTTGAAGATAACAAGCGTGACACGTGTAAACCAAATTCATGTAACAAAATTGAACTTGCTCGTGTCTGATACGATATCTTCTCTTGTAATATTTTCCTCTTTGCCATCCTTTTGTCAACAACAAGCTGGCGAACGTTGATCTTTTTGAATCCAAGTTGATTTAGTTTGTTTATTTATTAACGCACGATCGCCATCATAGGTAATGGTTATGTTATTTCTAGAACTTTCCTCACTTGTGTCTTTACGATTACAAAGCCTCAGTTTCATCAATATCCAGGATCCGAGTTTAAATCTAAACTTGGTAGGAGACTGTCGTCTGTCTCATAACCAAATAAACCTCCGGAGCGCGTCTCCTAATTAATCTCCAGGGTGGTTTGCATTTTGTACGAAACTCTAGGTGGTAACATCGTGCATAAAATTACAATAAAACAGAGTTATCTGCCGTAATGGCTGCCGCACTTATTTATAGCACCTGCGTCGATAAATTCAAAGATGTTGGATTCGTGGATGTGTTGTTTTTATAGCTTTATTTTCGTACTTGACTTGGTAAAGTGGAAGTAACGGTGTGGTGCGGGTCGGAATGCTTAAGTGAAAACCGTGCGTGTGTCAACATCAATAGTTTATGGCCATTTGCTGAAATTATTTTATCCATCGTTGAATGAATGTGTTTTCGAAATTGTGCTTCACCAACAATATGGGAACATTTGAACATAATCCCTTGTCTTCCTTAAATAAATATTGTTCCAGCGTTCTTCATATTGTGTCACAGATAAGCTTGGCTGAGTTTTATAGACACTTGAATAATCTGAAGTATACACTTAATTTATTTTTAATGAACTAGCGATCTACCCTAGATCGATCCCCGGGTCGGGCAAAGTGTTATTGAGTTTTTCCATTTGGGATTTCTCAGTAGCAGCCCGGAGTTTGGATTTGTGCATGATTGATGGCAATAGGCTCGCCCCCTATTACATGGGACTTAAACATAACTGGCGAAATGTGGGTGTATTAACAGGTACACCTCTGCCTAGCCCTTCGGGGATTACAGGCGTGACGCTATGTATGTATGTATGTTGACATAACATGTAGGCAGGTAATATATTACGAGGAAACGTTCACGTTATTAACAACACCTTCGTTGTTGAATTATTGTTCTAAGGTACGTTGTTGACGTGTTTTCTTGATTATAGGAGTTTGAATAGTGGGACGTATAAGTCTCCCCGCTCTGCGAGCTTTATTAATATTTTGTTTCATTTTGAGTGGTAATTCGATTGTCATTACCTGCTTAAGAACTAATCTAACTATATTTCAAGCTCGGTAAGTGGTTTTTGCCTCCTCAAATATTCCTTTCCTACAAACTATTCACATTAAAAGTATTTCAGAGTCGTAATAAATGACAGCAACTATCATTCTGACAAGAAGTTATTTAGGTTCCATTCCTACATTTTTGCTGCTGACTACACAAATTGATTACGTTTGACATACGAGGCTTATTCATATAAAATGTAGATTGAGGGTACATTTTAATAAATAAATTGTTTATTATACTATATTGTACTTTTATACATTATTAAGTAATTGGATAGCTCTGGAGATTCCTATGCCAGTCTTTACCGTTAAAAATAGAAAATTTCATGGGAGTAAATTATAGTTAGAAATGTAACTTTTTTTTAATAATGTTCCTATCTGTAACGTAGAATATATTTACTGGGTATCAGTGTATTGTCCAGTAACAATACGAGAAAGACGAATTTTAGCATTCTCTATTTTCTTCGTAGCCCATAAACAGTACGACAAAACTTCTGAAACTCAGGGGAGGCAAACATTTTTTCACAAATGAAACCGAAGTTGGACAGGTGTCCCGCATTTAAATTCGGTCAGCTGAATATCTTTACATAATGCATGAGACAACGCGTCAAATGTTTCTGTTCCAAACAGGATTCCAAGAAATGTATTTTGTATAAAACTTTAGCTAAGTAAGTAAAAAGGTGAGTAAAAATATTTAACGTTTATTACATTCTTATTAAATTACATTTCGTAATATTTGACTATACAATACAACAACAATGTACAATATATAAAATAGGGATTCCATCGATGCCAGAAGTGCAGTCCAAACTACCGGTGAACAGGCCTCCAGATACCATTACGATACAGATTCTCCTTAAAAGTCAAAGTCAAATCATTTATTTCAATTAGGCCATTTAAAAGGACTTTTGAACGTAAAAAACTTACAAGTTAAATAAAATATAATGATTTAGTTGCCCCTTCCAAAAGGTAGTTTCGTATGGAGAAAAATGGACAAGTAACTCTATACTCACTCTTTTAAAATAGTTTTATCAATATTTTGTATACCTACAATAAAAAATACATTATATACAGGAATACTACGTCCCTAGAATGAACAATAAAAAAAAAAATAACATACTGTACTAAGATAGATTCGAAGTGCTTCAAATTAAGCATTGTAGTAAATAAGTGCCTAATTATGCGGATAGACATGGTACTCTCACATTTACAAATATTGAAATCATGGACTATTATTTAACAAAACAAGAAAATATTAAATAAAAAAAGTACAGCAGAACAGCGTGTGTGTTAAGTGAAAAGTAAAGCAAATCATATAATTAGTTAGAAATGTAACAAGTTTGATTTTGACAAGTTCTTAGATTGCCCTACATACAGATCTTCCTAGTTTAGGAGTCAGGGCGCTAATTTTGTATTGACCGTATTCAATAATTGTTTACTCAAACCTGTGTATCCAATGTTACTTTTTTAGCTAATAAACTATTATAATTACGTTTGCTACGTGAGCCGTATCATGGTCTGCTTTCTGAATCAGGCCCTAATAACACATTTTCCTCAAAATATTATTTCTACTGTCGTATTATATCTATTCAAGTTGAACAGAACATAAGTTCCACCTAATTGCCTTTACCAGAATTACGTGCGAAATAAATTACATTTAGCTAAGTATAAAACGTCTGATAAAAGATAACACTGTTACGGCTTCCATTATCTTTCCTTTGTCTTTTCTTAAGTACCTGAGTAATTACTTGTTATAGCTACTAAGTAAAATATTACAATATGCCTAACGAAGTTACCTTTGTTTTTGAGTTTAAATAACGTATTAGGTACTTCTTTCAATCATTCAAATAGGGTTGAAGAAATATTTTTTTATTATAATTTCGGGAAACGTGCGATGCTAACCCTCATCGTTATTTGATATCATTCTTCTGAAACTCAATACAATTGAATCCATAAGTGTTCACCACAGCGGTATCATTACAGTGAATGCTCATTATTTAACATTTTATCGTTTCATTGTGTAATAAAATTGCTTAAGTCAATTACTTATTCCAAATGCAATATTACTGGCTCGTTTCAATGTCTTTTTTTTAAATAAATGTTTAAGTTATGCCTTAAGAAAATGAGTCCATAAACTTTCTATCTACTAGCCTAATGAGATTTTAAATTAAAAAGTAAATAATCTAAATCATTAGATAGATAGCCGGGTTTTTTTTAGTTTTAAGTACTAAAAATTGTAACGTCCAGAATCATGTATATACCTACAAATTAATTCATGCTGATGGGTAATCATACTCCATACATTATCAAAAATATATCTATACCTACATTATATATTACAGATACCATATGCTTACTTTCATGGAATATAAATATTAGGAAAAAACCAATTCGCTTGTGCCTCCTTCCCCAAACAATCCATAAAACTATCAACAAATATCTTCCTCCAGTAAGTGATTCAAAAGAGGTTTTATGTTTCCAGTACAACGCTCAATTGACGTTTCACTTACCCGGGTACATCAAATACCCGGGTGTAAGTATGACCGGGGCATTCTACCCGGATAAACGCTATTTTATTTCGGTGAACACACTTATTTTCTTATACAACAAGACTTTTGTTTTTTCTTAAAAGGTTTTCAACTTCTGATATCGATGCTGTGAGTTCGTTGAGTTGAGTGAGTTTGGATCACATTATGTAATCAACTTGAAAGTACTTATGAGTAAAAGTTAAACTTTTTGGTATCTTATCAATCGAAGATATTTATGCTTTATTCGTGGTGTTTTATGAAAGGTTAGATATAATATTATAATGTCCAGTAGGCAGTGCTTTCCTGTCTCACCGTAAAGTTGTAGATGAAGTATCGGCGAAGTAAGCTGTTATCACATACTAGTATGTATGTGATAATACTTGATCAAACATTTTACTAGTGAGCAGATTTTTATATTAAATGTCAATAGTTTATATGCTTAAATAGTCACCCAAACCGGCCTCAATAACATATCATTTATCATCGCGCATGTAATCCTCTAAGAGCTAGGCAGAGGTGTAACTGGGAGTACACCCACATTTCGACAGTTATTTTTAAAACCAACGTAAAGAGGGGCGAGCTTATTACCATCGATCGGACACAAATCCAGACTCCGGTCTGCTAGTGAGAAATTCCAGATGGAAAAACGCAGTAACAATATGCCCGACCCGAGAATCGAACCCGGCACCGGCTTAGCGGTAGCGCTTGTGACACACAATTCATTATTATGACACAGTTTTTTTTAACGTCGTGTGAACCAACAACAATAATAACTTTATCACCATGTTCTCAGGAAAACAAAAACGAAATCCAAAATGGATTATTCTCAATTAGTAATTAAGGCTACAGTGGAATAAATACCAAAAACCAAACCCACAAAATAACAATCAGTACCTAATACAACATTCCAAATACTTTAGCCTTTGTTTAATATTTACATGTTCCTAAATCTTTGCGAGTTCTAGATTAGGGTGGGCCACCGAATTGCCGTCCTACCTTTTATTTATTAGATTAGTATTTACTTTTCAGGCTTATTTTTGTCCCTAACAAATATATTTTGTGGTAAACAAAGCGAGCAGAGGATTCGACGGTTTTCAATGGCTGTATTTTTTTTTCAAACCCTTGAATCCATTCAGAGTCGCTGATAGAATCCCAAATTGGATCAACGTTTTCTATGGTTATGTTCGCAGCTATTGGTTTTTGCGCTGAAAACCGGACCAAAATAATCGCTTCATACATTCAACGCTCTATTCGAACGGGATGTATGCGGTCCATAAATCGGTCGTAGCGAAAGTTTCAACGTTTATAAATACAAATTGCCCTAATATATGGCTTTTTTTAAACAGAACGGGTTCAGAGTAACCCGTAGTTTTGTACCCTTTGTATGTATCAAATCATTTATACTTAGCCTTTTTTCAAACCATGTTTGTTGAAGTCGGCTTCCAATATAATCAATCTCACTTAATGAACGTCAAGAATTTCACAAGACACTCCCCCGAAACAACCGCTCTTCGCAACTTCCTAGTGTTTTCGCTGGGAAGAAGAAATGGCGAAACAAAATAATTTGCTACAAGTTATCTAGCACACACCAATAAAGGTACTTACAATATAGAAGTAATAATAAAAGTACGTACCGACGTTGACAACTAAACTGAAGCGAAAACTCTATAGGCGATACAACTTAATATTAATGAAATATTAACTTAATATAATATTATGATTGTAAATCAGCAGTCTGCTCCTTCCTACTAGATAAAACGTACGATGAAACAGAATATTTTTTTCCGGGACTATCATAAACTCACACGCAAACTCAAACAAACACACACACACCTACAAGCATACAAAAAAACACACACACACACACCCTCACATTACACTTAAACATTCACTTTACTCTTAATCCTTTGATGCTATTTGATATTAATCCTTTGATTGATAAATTATATTAAACTAAACTTAAAAATAAATAAAATCGTTACCAAATATTGTATCACTAAGAAATTGATTTCTCCATTCAAGATGGATACGGCTCTGTTTCTCTTTACTACATGCTATTATGTAGCCTATCTAAGTGGACAATACATCAACCATTACTGTAGCAAACAGTTGTTTATTTTGTAATGTAACTTTTTTTTAGTGTCTACTGCCACACCTTATTTATGCAATAAAGATGTTATTATTATTATATTAACACTAGCAGACGTCCCGCGGTTTCACCCACGTAGATCTCATTCCCGTGGGAATACAGGGATAAAAAGCCTATGTAAATCCAGGGTGTCAGCTAACTCCACGCCAAATTTTATTAAAATCTACTCAGTAGTTTTTACGTGAAAGAGTAACAAACATCCTCACGAACTTTCGCGTTTTTAATAGTAGTAGGATATAAGATGGAGCATCTGCCTTACTGACCTTCACACCCGTTGATAAATAATAATAATAATAATAATTTATTTATTTGCCAGAAACACGGTACAAGGTAAAACTCATTGTCAGACTAATCAGTTCTAGACTATCCGTAACGACTGCCAATTATATTCTTATGATGAATGGCGGCTCCAACTCTTCAACATAATTATGAAAGCCTAATCGGTCTGTATGTTATAAATGTTCCCATCTACAAATTGACCTCTGAACCATCGATAAACTTGTGTGTATGATCCAGCCACGTATCCTTTGTACTGTATCTATTTTGTCTAAATCTAATTCCCAAGTGAAATGTTACAGTTGAAATCTTTTACACAATAAATTCTCCTTGGTGAATCTCCGGGAATATTGCTGCGTTTCTACAATCTTCCATTTTTATGAGATTTTTCTAGAGTTCAACGTTAGAAACCGCATTTTTTTTGTTCGTTGGTTTTCTTTTGGTTTATCATTTTCTTTTGCAAGAACGTGCTATAAGCGACTTAGATGGGACAGTTTCAGATAGTGCAGGATTTTTTTACAGGGAATAACAATAATGATATTCCTCAACTTTCACACACCGCCATCTAGTCCCAAGCTAAGCAGAGCTAATGTTATGGGTACTAAACAACTGATAAACATATACAAATACACACATGATATTATAGATTATATACCTACATTTTATGACACCTAGACACAAAACAAAATGATCGTGCTCATCACACAAACATTTGTCCTGGGTGGGAATCGAACCCGTGACCTCCGGCATAGCAGTCAGGGCCACTAACTACTAGACCAACTGTACAACGTCCAAAAATATCTCTCACAATAAAACTCGGTGTATCCAGAGTAAGACAAATTTATTTCAAAAGTACCGGTCGGGGTCATTAAACGCCGGAGAATCTTGACACCGCGATTTACATTAGTGACGAAATAGTACAACGCCATCTGTTGTTGGATCGCGGTACTAAAATGTATACAAAATATTGACATTAAACATTCCGCCCGCTATGGACGACTCTGTCCATCAACCTTATCGTGACAACATACACTTTAAATAAACGCTATACTCTAAACCATAAATCTAAAACACAAATTAATCACTTTAAATATCAATGAAAGTTAAACAATTTATCATTGCATGAGAAAAGTAAATAGTAAAAAGTGTAAGCAACAAGGTGTAGACAATAAAAAGATGTAAAAAATAACTAAGTTTTCACCGGTAAAAATATTAACTTTGATACAGGTCTTTTAATTAAGTTATTTTTACACCGTATGGTTACAACGCGAGTAATGTTGTCCAAACCTGGATGTTTATTTGTAATAATCCCATAAAGCCATTTAGCGGGTGGGAGTCCATCTTCTTTCACCAGAACCATGTCTCCAAGCTCAGGTTCAGGCTTACAATCTGTCCATTTATATCGATGCTGCAATTGAGTTAAGTACTCCATTGCCCATCTGTGCCAGAAGTTTTGGACCATTTTTTGCGTGAGATGCCATCGTTTCAGATTACTAATGGATGAATTTTCATAATTTGCATCAGGAACAGTTATTAGAGGTTCACCCACGAGAAAATGTCCAGGCGTTAACGGACAACAGTCATCTGGATTGTTAGGAAGCTGAGAGATCGGCCTAGAATTGAGACAGGCCTCAATTTGCGCCAACACAGTTGTCATTTCTTCAAATGTTAATGTGCTGGTGCCAATAATTCTCTTCAAATGGTGCTTCGTGGACTTAACACCAGCCTCCCACAATCCTCCAAAGTTTGGAGCATGGGGAGGTATGAAATGCCAAGTTGTTCCATTCATCGATAAGAAATCAACTATTTCTGAAGCTACCATGGATCTCTCAGCGTTGAATAACCTTCGTAATTCCTTAGCGCTACCAACAAATGTGGTCCCATTGTCACTCCACAAGTCCACTACTCGACCACGTCTGGCTACAAAGCGCTTAAAAGCCGCAAGAAAACTCTGTGAAGTCATGTCACTGACAACTTCCAGATGAATAGCTCGAGTGGACATACAAACAAATAAGCATATATAACCCTTAGTGGAGTGATGACCACGACCTTTAGAGGTTCGGATGCTGATTGGACCCGCATAATCGACGCCACTGCATTGGAAGGGCTTCTGCACAGACACCCTGGCCTTCGGTAACTGGCCCATCATTTGTTGGTGAGTTTGTGATGAATATCGAATACACGTTACGCACTTATGAACAGTTTGCCTAACAAGAGACCTTGCATTGAGTATCCAGTATTTGGATCTTAAGTAATTGAGCATCAACTGCGGACCGCCATGCAAGGTTTTTTCATGAGCATCCGCAATCAAGAGATTGGTGAAGTGAGATTTATGAGGGATTAAGATGGGGTGCTTCATATTCTCATTAATTGATGCTCGATGCAAGCGACCTCCAACCCTTAATATCCCGTCTTCGTCAAGAAAAGGACTCAACGAGGTAAGTCTGCTATTCCTTTTCAGCTTACGGTTTTTTTTTACAGATTCTATTTCGTCGCTAAAGGACTGAAGTTGGCAGAGTTTGATACAGGTAAGTATGGTTTCATTTAATTCCTTTGTAGTTAGCCAAGTAGTTATCTTATTTTTATCATTATCTATTTCCTTCATTCTTAAAAATCTTCTACAGTAAGCTATTACTCTTATTAACCTACCGAACTTAGAAAATCTAGTAAATAGACTATCATCACATTCTATCGCTGCATGACATTTTGCCTTTATTTTTCTTTCTTCTAGCGTAGTTTCTTGTATATTTCCTTTATTATAGTCTATTTTTTCATTTCGTAACCATACTGGACCTCCTTTCCAGAGTTGCATCTCGTTACACTCGGAAGGGCTTGCTCCCCGAGAGGCGCAATCGGCTGGATTTTCCGACGACGACACGTGTGACCACTGACTTCTATCCATAATGGTAAGTATTTCAGAAACACGATTTGCGATAAATGTCTTCCACCGACTAGGGTGGCTGCTTAACCACGCCAATACAACGGATGAGTCTGTCCACGCATATAAGTACTGTTTAGGAACTTCTAGAGTTGCAGCGACTTCCTGAAGAAGCTTTGCTACTAAGACAGCTCCGCAGAGCTCTAATCGCGGGATTGATACCTGCTTAACAGGAGCAACCTTGGTTTTTGAAGTCACCAAGCTTGTGTGAATGTGTCCGTCTTCATCAATGATGCGGGCGTATACCACCGCGGCATATGCAACATTGGACGCATCTGAAAACCCATGCAACTCTAGAACCCTGTCGTTCTTGCTAGAGTTGATCCAACGAGGCAGCCGAAACTTGGTAAGGTCACAGAGGTTCTTTCGGAAGTTTAGCCACTCTGTTAGTAATGGTGCAGGTAGTTCTGCGTCCCATTCGATTCCAGTCATCCAAATCCGTTGAATAAACACCTTTGCAGTGATGATTATCGGTGCTAACCATCCAAGGGGATCGAATAATCGCGCTATGTCCGAAATAACCTTACGCTTCGTCACTGGTAAGTCTAGATCACTAAGTTGAATAGTGTAAACGAACTCATCTGTGTGTTTGTCCCACGATAAACCCAATATTTTTGAAATAGCATCACTTTTTATTTCTATGTTCCCGTGTGTTTGTGATGTTTGTTCACAATCTTCAATTTCACTTATTAATTCCCTGTTGTTACTAGCCCACTTTTGGAGTTGGAAACCTCCACGTTTAAGCATCTCCGATGTCTGCTTATATATTTGTACTCCTTCCTCTATGGATTGACAACCCGTCATTAGGTCGTCCATATAGAAGTCAGAAATTACCCGGTTCTTTGCTAAGGGAAATTCAGCGCCCTCGTCCTCAGCTAATTGCTGCAATGACTTTACCGCTAGGTAAGGCGCTGATGATGTACCAAACGTTACTCGCAAATGACGTAACACCTGAATTTCGTCATCTGGATTCTCCCGCCACAATATACGCTGCATGTCTGTGTGTTCATTACATACCTTAATCTGCCTGTACATCTTGACGATGTCTGCTACTAGACAAATAGGTTTACAACGCCAACGCATGATAATATGACGAAGCTGAGATTGTAGAGGAGGCCCCACCATTAAATCGTTATTAAGAGACACCCCGTTTCTACCCACACATGATGCATCAAAAACAATGCGCACTTTCGTCGTACTTTTATCGTTACGGATAACGGCATGATGAGGTAAGTACAAAGAACCTTCTTTATGCTTATCCTGCACTATATCCATATGGTTGAGATCTAAATACTCCTTTATTACACTTGAATACTGAGCCTTGAACTCGGGATTCTTTAGAAATCGCCTTTCTAGGGTCAAAAAGCGTTGTAGAGCAATTTCTTTTGATCCACCGTATTTACAAGCAGGATCGGCTGACCTGAAAGGCATATTCACGATATAGCGACCAGATTCGTCTCGTTTAGTAGTGGCTCTAAATATATCTTCGCTCTTCTGTTCTTCTGGGCTCAAGAAAACCTTCTCATAATCGCCCTTGGGTTCTGATTCCAGTTCCCAGAATTTCTTTAGTAGTGTGTTCTCATCTGTATGCGTAGCATGCAGTGCGACCACAACGTTGTGGCATGTATCCCTTTGGTTGATTTTGCCTACTTGACCAGACAAGATCCATCCCAGTCTAGTATCTTGTGCAATTAACTGACCGGGTGGATCTCTGATTAAACCTTCTAACAAAATTTGGCCATAAACTTCGGCACCTAAAAGCAACTCAATCTCGTTCGGAGTACCGAACGAGGGATCTGCCAAAACCAAAGAAGAGATTGAGGTTAAAACGTTCGCCACAACCTTCCTTTCCGGTAAAATAGTTGTGAGTTTCTTTAAAACATACGCTTTGACAGTTATAATAAAACTAGGATCAACACGTGATTTAACCTTGATGAAAACCATTGAATTTAATGACATCGTTGACTGGTTTTGATCACAACCTATACCGGAAATTAAACCTTTAGTTGGTACTCTTTTGAGACCTAAGCACTGGACTGCAGCCTCCGTTACAAAGGAGGCTTGAGACCCCTGGTCTAGCAGAGATCTTAATACTATAGCAGTACCGCTCTTTGATTCCGCTTCAACTAGCGCAGTAGCCAATAATATTTGACTACGATTATTACCAAAACAATTTACAACATTAGTGGAATTACTCTGGGTTGAACTAATATCCGCAGAAACACTGCTTTCTGCAACTGGATCAGTTTGGTTACCATCACCGACTGATTTGGAGACATTTTTGAGATGAAGAAGACTATGATGCTTCTTCTTACATATATGACACCTAGAGGACTGGCGGCATGCATAGACGGAGTGATTTTGTCCTAGACAATTATAGCATAAACCATTTGTTTGGACAACATTACGACGCTTATCAATATCGAGAACGGCAAACCCTTTACAGTTAGCAAGCTTATGATTATCTTGACAATAAATACATGATGTGGTTGAGACATGGTGCGATTTCACTGGCACATTACGATTGGACTGAGGACGTTGAAATTTGTTGTCTAAAAACTCCAAAGACCGAAATCTTTGTTCAAGGAAAGTGTTGAACTGATCCATTGTAGGCAAGTCATCTGAACAATCACTGATTTTCATCTCCCATTGTTTACGTGACTCAGTGTCCAGCTTTAAACTCAATACATAAATCACAATTATATCCCAATACTCAACCCTTATGCCTAGATTCTCTAAAGCCTGTAGACATTCGTTAGAAGTATCTAATAACTCCTTAACTGCGCTTGATGATTCGACTGCAATATTTTTTTGGCTCATAAAACGTTTAATTATGCAATTTGCTAAATATTTTTTATTATTATATCGTTTCTCTAATTTATTCCAACAAGTTACATAGTTACTACTAGTTATAGAAATGTGCCGTAAAAGACCTTCAGGTTCTCCAGACAAATGTGACTTCAAATAGTGGAGTTTCTGAACATCGTCTAATAGGCCATTATTGTGTATTAACGATTTAAATAGGTCTCTGAAACTAATCCACTCAGAATAGCTTCCGGTAAACATAGGTAACTCAATTTTTGGCAATTTCACAGAACATCTCTCTTTAGAATCCTTCGCAGAAGATTCCGACATTTTACTAGAACTATCCAAACGTACAATTTTCTTTAAAGCTTCCTTCAACTCTGCTTTATAATCAGTATACAATTCTTCCGTAGACTCATATACATTAGCTGCAGTATAATCCGACTTTTCGAACTCGATAGGCTTAAGCGATGATACAATTTTTATATGGGTTCCAGAAAACGTTAACCAGTTGGCTTCTAAATTTTCTAATCTAGTTTCTATGTAGGAACTGGTTAAACGCTCTTTTGGAGACTTCTTAAAATTAGACCTTGCCTTATTGATAGTTGAATGTAAGTTAAACTGTAAACTACTCAAAGCTTCCATGTTGAAAATTAATAAAGTTTTTTAATGAAACTGTTCTGGAATGCTGCTATGTTCACCCGTACAAAAACGTAAAAAAATCACAAGTCTTTGAACCTAATACACGTCGCTGCAAAATCGGGCATAGGTTCCCCGTAGTTCACTTTTTGTTGAAATTATTCTAAGTCCTATTTAGCACAGTTAAAGTTTTCTAAGGCCAAATTTTTCACTAAATCTTCTAAGTTAATAAGGTCTACTTTGCTATTAATGTACTCACACGAAATCCTCGAAACACTGCACTTCACTCACTTATATGTAGCTCGTCGTGATGATATGCGGGATCGTCCCCCGCACCGTTGCTGCTGCTGCTGCTGCTCACGCCAACACGATGCATCAGCGCTGTCCGTTGTGTACCTCTTAGTACATACCGCTTACGCGCCGACAATAATGAAACGGCCCGCTGATGCTGCTCACGCACTCCGCTGATTGCGCACAGAAGAGCTGACGTCACAGTCGCACACACACGCAGCAGATTGACTCCGCCCGCCACAACACTGACAATTGCACACCAGTCCTTTATCCGGTTTCGAAGGACCACTTGTACAACGTCCAAAAATATCTCTCACAATAAAACTCGGTGTATCCAGAGTAAGACAAATTTATTTCAAAAGTACCGGTCGGGGTCATTAAACGCCGGAGAATCTTGACACCGCGATTTACATTAGTGACGAAATAGTACAACGCCATCTGTTGTTGGATCGCGGTACTAAAATGTATACAAAATATTGACATTAAACACCAACAGGCCAGTCAAATGGTAAGATAACTCGGCAAACTGTTTTAAAATAATCCGCATTGTAGGTATTTTTCATAATTTTTAGCCAATAATTCAAGAAGTGATGATTTGTTAATTTAAATTACCTTACATAGGTACTATAAATTACACACATCAGCTACGTTGCTCAAGTGTGGCTTGTGGTCGAAATTGCCACTGTTGAATACAGGATGTTTGGCAGAACGTTGAACATACGAAAATGGTGGATAGGTGGGGTCATCTGCTACTTACTCAGCCCTTATTTATTTGGCCCTGGACCCTGGATATTTAAAAAAAAAATCTTCTATTTTCACCACTTTCTTAACTTTAAAGTGTAATTTTTATTAAAAATAATTAAACAGGCAATATATTGTTAATTAATGATTGTTTTATTCAGATGTTAGCTAGAAAAAAGTAATGAATCCTCAAACTTACAGAAAGATGTAAAAAATACTTAAATCTTAATTTCAACATGCAATAAAAAAAAAACAAAAAATGACTGAGGAGTTCCAATTCTAGCAAAACATCTCTAGTGTGACCCCACCTATCCACCATTTTTGTATGTTCAACGTTCTGCCAAACACCCTGTATAAGATCCTGCTTTCAATGCCCTGGGTGGTCACGCTGTTATTTTGTTTTATCTTGGCTTTTTAATAGAATCAGCCTCACGGGTTGATCGAAGGTTAAGCTCCGCTTGACGAGGTTGTTCCGTGGATGGGTGACCATTCATTACATATCAAGACTTTCCGCGTCTCGGAAAGCACGTGAAGCTGTTGGTCCCGGCTGTCATTTATCGATCTATGACAGTCGTTACAGGTAGTCAGAAGCCTGAAAACCTAGCAACCAGTTTAACTAAGGGATATTGTGTTACCCAGTTACTGGGTTGTGGAGGTCCGACAGGCAGTCGCTCCATGTAAAACGAACTGGAATCCGACCCCAACATAGTTTGGAAAAGGCTAAGCATATGAAAAGGCATATGTTAGGCAGATAATGGTTTTTTAATAAAAACCCGTCTGTCATGCACATATTCAGAATCTGGTTTTGTGCATACACGATGTGAATAAGCTCGCATTATGTTGCCATGAACTGATACTGAAAGGTAGACTGCTGTTTAACCTTTCAGTATGTTTAAAACTAGCATTCGTCCCGCGGTTTCACCTGCGTAGGTCCCTTTCCCGTGGGAATACAGGAATAAAAAGTAGCCTATGTATCCAGGGTGTCAGCTAACTCCATACCAAATTTTATTAAAATTCATTCAGTACGTTACGTTACGTGAAAGAGTGACAAACATCCATCCATCCTCACAAACTTTCGCGTTTATAATATTAGTAGGATATAAATAACACTAGCACTTTGCTCGCGACTTCGTTCGCGCGCATTTAGTATCTGTAACATCCCCCCCTCCACTTACCCCACTATCAGTTTTGAATTATAATATAGTAGGTATAAATGACACTCACAAATGGTGTGAATTTGTATTGGTGAAAGAATTTTCAAAGTCACAAACTCACAAACTTAACCATTCATAATAATAGTAATATATAGAAATGTAATACTTGGTAATAATAATAATATTATTCTTTATTTACCAGCAACTTGCTTTGAGATACCAGCTTGTGGTTACTGAGGAACCGCACCACAAGTATGTGCCCGACCCAGTTCTCGAAAATGACCATGTCACGTTGCACTGGGATCGGTCTATCATCCGATAGGACTATTGTCGCCAATAAGCCAGATATAGTAGTGATAGACCGATTAGCGCGCCGCGCAATGATTGTTGATATTACCATCCCACGTGACGAAAATCTCGTAAAAGGTGTGAAAGATAAACAAATAAAATATCTTGACTTAGCCCACGAGGTTGTCGAAATGTGGGATGTGGATTCTGCTGTCATTGTGCCGATTGTTGTGACGACCAATGGTCTTATTGCCGAAAGCCTCGACGACCATCTATCGATGCTTTCGTCACGCGGTTGGATGAAAGGCCTGATTCAGAAGGCCGTACTTCTCGATACTGCTCGCATTGTAAGGAGGTTCCTGTCTCTGAGACCCTAACCACCGGTAGCTTGGACCCATCAGCCTACTATTTTTTACCTATTTTTTAAATGTTTTTATTTTTATACTAATATTTAAAAATGTAATTTATAAGAGATTAAATGTATAAACGAGATATTAATTAAAATTTAATTCAAGCCAAAGGTTAGTTAGTACCTATAACATTCACTGCCACTATCTTACATTAATAACAAGAGCTAGCAAGACACACTGCCTACTCATCTTTTTTCCTCCACTATCAAGTCCATCCAAAGGTTGTCTGTAAGAGATCGCTTTTAGCGATAAGGCCGCCCATTGTATCACCGCTTGTAGCCCTTAAAATTATGATTTGTAAGTATTAACGGTGTACAATAAAGAGTATTCTATATATCTATCTATCTAGCAAGCTTCAGCCAAACAATATTCATAAAGAAAGTACCAAAAATTTACATTCGCATTTTAGCTTGCGAAATGAACATTTCTAACAAAAGCTACATCGATTTAGGAACACGTAGACACTGCAGAGTAGTCCCAACATGCGGAAAAGTTACAGTATACCATGCAGTACACCTACGTAATCAAACGGTGTCCTAATTAAGGGCCGTGTAGCGCCGCCCGCAGCCATGTCGTGTTAAGCCAAACGGACAATGTGACAATTTTATGAAACGTCCCTTTTTATTACGTCCGAATATCTAAAAACATTACGAACAATTCTGTTCGTCGACAAATGAAAAGGTGAGAGATGGACTTGAACATGTTAATCGTGGAGATGTTTTTTTTTGGGTTCTCTACCGCAAAAGAAAAAATCGGAACCCTCATAGGATTACTTTGTAGTCCGTCCATCCATCCGTCTGTATGTCAAGACCGAGAGTTATCGAGTTGAAATTAAAACTATGTACAGACAGTACATCAAGTTACCCCAATGTGTCAAATTTTCCCAATTGAATATGAACCTTATTTTGTTTAACATAAAGTTGAAAAATGAGCAAAGAAATTCGACACATTGGGGTAACTTGATGTGCTGGCGTCTGTACACAGGTCTACAGTACATTAAAACTGTGAATTTGGCTAAGAATACTGTCTCATACAGTACAGCACAGGTATTTATAGCACTTTATTGTTGTTTTTTTTTATTATTGATAAGCACGCGTTTGACTACTATCTCAGCTGATGGAAAGCGATGCTGATGTCGACGATGAAGCACGCCTGCCTAGAAGCAACCTGTTCACTCTTGACTTAAAGAAGTTGTAGCTATCAGGAAACACCGACCCCGGCAGGGAATTCCACTCCTTAGCTGTACGCTCAATGAAGATGTTCCCAAAACGTTTAGTACGTATAGTTGGGATGTCCACCATGTACCGGGGGCGCGGTGATTTCAACACATTCGATTACGTATAATATATAGGGTGACTGGTAATTAGTAACCGATACTTAAACACGTGATTGTATTCATGATTTCATTAAACTTTCCCAAAGAAACCTTTTTTTTTATAGACAATAACTTATAACACAATAAAATAATATTAAGTAACGCTCTTTGAAATTCCCGCGTGCGCGCCTGTGATCGATCACAGTAGGCACGAATCGGCACAATCTATCGGCTGATAGTTTGCAAAATCTACTAGTAGTAGTAGCGTCACACGCTACCCCGCCACCCCCACCGCTCCCGTTGTGCAGTACTGACGTAATTGAATTAATTGAAAGTTAATGAGTATAAAAAAGTTTCTTTGGGAAAGTTATTCGTATTCATGGGTACAATCGCGTGTTTAAGTATCGGTCACTAATTACCAGTCACCCTATATAATACAATATCTCAAACCGCCATATTTATTCTTCTGATAAAAGTTAACTGGCTATCAAGACTGACTACCTTCTGACAAAAGTTTCTGATGATATGAAAGAGGCTTGAGTATATGTTAGTTAGTAATTAACGCAATTAAAATTGCCAGTCCAGAACCATTTTGTTCTACAATCCCACTGAATGTTTACTTTTTGAAATAGAATTTTAATCATTACAGCTAACAAGGTCCGCCTGTGCTTCCTACAGATAGATTAGATACTCAATGTAATTTTCCTGGAAAATTACTCGGCTAGCAGGAATTAGGTTAAGTAATTACCACTGTTCCTGTGGTGCCCGAGCTAACGTACGTATATTTAATACAGTAAAGGACTTATTATTAAGTAGCTGTGTATTTACACTAAGTCTTCTATAGAACAAAATTTACATTTACGTGGTAAGTATTTCATAATACTGATACTGCTTGCGTGCATCATCCCACAGCTGGGCAAAGCCTTCTCTCCATGACTTCCTTTTTTTTTTCAATCCAGGGCTAAAGTGGGAAACTGGTCGTTAATTTAATAACAGATCGAAAAAGAAATGTAAGAATAATTACTTACCGGTATCTACTAATAACATCGCATAATATTTATTTTATTTTCTCGCTAACAAAAATAGTCAAAAAAAAAGTTTAATATTACTAATTACTAATTTCTGTCGACTTTCTGTCGACTAGTATTAATCCTAAAAGACTGGCATCATTGCTACGTTGTATTAAAATGCATAGCAAGGTCACAGAAATGTTCACTTATACGTTTAAAGATCCTTTTATGTGTAAACTCATGAAAACTCCGGCTTAAGTTTTAACTTAAATCGATCGAAAAAAAAACAACTAATGACAACTACTACACACCTTTAATAATATAAGGAGAAGAGATTTATTTTATGCAAGAACTTCTTAACCGATGTGAAATACATTTGACCAATAGGTAACTATTACAGGAAAACGGTACAGGCACAGGAACAGGAACGGTAGCGGTACTTTTATTTTCAAAACTTTGAGAGGGTGGAGGGAATTTTATAGTTTGAAGGATAAAAAAGTACAAAATCGTGGGCGACGTGCATTTTTTACAATTTCAGAAAAGGTTCATCTTTTCCTAACTGACTTTAAGACAGAAGTCACTGAATCTTTTCCGTCGTGTCTATAAGTATTCCCTCAACAGATGACATCTATTTCACAGGGAATAACAAACAAACTTTGATTAGATTTGTCCCCTTACCAAGAAATCTCACCGAAGAACTTGATACAGATTAGACTAATAATTCCGAATGTTGTTTTGCGTCTTATCACATAACTAAAACGTTGGTCATCATCTGTCTTGTCTTTTCCTAAGTTAATTGGCGTCAGTTGCCAGTCTAACTGCCAGTGGCCAGTCGATGCTGGAGTTAGGATAAAATAGAGCAGCGGTGGCCCAGTGGTGGCGGCCCCGACTTACGAACAGTAAGTCGTGGGTTCGAACCCAGGCAGGCCCATTACTTAGTGTAATTTATTTAATCACCACTGCTCTCAAAAACGGTGAAGGAAAACATCGTGAGGAAACCGGCATGTCCTAGAACCAAAAGTCACCCCTTTGAGAATAACCATGAACTAAATTACTTTAGATTAAAAATTAAGAAATAAAGATTCAAAACGTTAGCTTTTTAAATACAAAGCGATACTAACAGACGTTAAAAACATTTCAAATCAAAATCGTATATATTATATACATTTACGTTTGACAAAACAATTATGAAAAACAAAGCGAACAAGCCAATTGACGATAAAAGGAGAATTAATTCGGCATTCAGCTAAATTGGACTCTTGAACGGAATTCCAATGCCTCACCTATGACCTTTTCGTGGAATTCGAACGTTCAGTTGACCCTTTCCGCCGCTTTACTTCACTTTTGTTATTGAAATCGACATTTCCATATTGATCTTGACTTTCAAGCTGTTTGATTTTTGGTGCGGAAGAATGATTCCGCTAATAATTTGATTTTATCTTCGCAAGTACTTATTGTTTACGTAGGCAGACACGAAACGGAGTTTGTACCGACAACGGTGAACGGTGACGTTGTTATTTTAAATTAATTACTGAAACCGCCTTATTGGTCTAGTGGTTCACGTGCTATTTTCAATAATAATATTTTTTTTCTCCGTTAACAAGATTCTTGGTGACTATTTTCTTTGCACCATTATGCCTTGTAATTGTACTTAGTTGTAAGAATCTTCTAAAAAGTATACCTTCTGGCCAGAGATTTTCATCCAGATATGAAGATAACTTGGACTCGGAAACTAAGAACTTATATGCCGTATAATCGCTCTGTTTCTTCATCCGTATTTTATCAAGAAACACCGTTTCGTTTAAACAAAGTAAATTCGTCACATTTTGTAAACTCTATACATTGAAAGTGTATTCGTCACATGCATAAAAAGTATGTGTACGAGTAAATTCGTCACACGTCTGCATAAGTACATATTTTTTGCATAAAGTACTGGTAGAAAACAAAGTTATTGATTTTTGGCGCTCGAAATGAAAATGATTTCTTTTATGAAAGATAAAAGAAATCATTTTCATTTCGAGCGGCAAAAAATTTCTCTTCTCCGCTCCTGCACATGCATCATCATCATACACAGCCTGACTTCGCCCACTGCTACTTCGCTATAGGCCGGCTACTCCTCTCTTTTTTAGTACCAATTTCCACGTCCCAGTGCCAGTCTCATCCACAGTAGGTACTCCCGTAATGGCAACAATGTCGTCCGTCCATCTCGCCGCAGGACGCCCTACACTTCTCCTGCCGTTTCTTGGGGGTTTTCCTCGAACCCCTTAGAGCGGATGTAATTTACTATGTCGATTTCGGGTGTTAGTAATAAAAATTGGAACTTTTCAATCTGCTGCTTTAAATTGCTTCTCCACATCTCTCACTACGCCAGTGTTGCCCATATAACGATATTTAGAGTTCTTCTTCGACACTGTTACCTACTCTTCTTTTCAGCATGAGGTCTTTTGGCGAAATGTTATTGAGTTCCATCTGGAATTCCTTAGTAAAGGGCTGGAGGTTGGATACGTGCCCGGTTTTTAGAAAATAGTTTCGGCCTATATTACATGGGACTTAAGCATAATGGGCAAAATGTGTGTGTTACTTTAGGTACGTCTCGGCCTGTCCCTTCGGAGAATACATGCGTGATATTATTATGTTATGTACGAGTATGTAATTACTAAACCAAGACTACAATAGACGCTCTTAGCTCGACATGTACCTACTTGTCTGGCTTGAAACCTTATCTGTAGCCTGACACAATGTCAAGTGGCAGTCGTATCTCAGGAGAGCAGTCTTTTATCCCTCAAAATAACTGTTACTTCCAAAGAATAGTTGGTATTTCTTGGAAAAGCACTTAGAATCCGATAAGTAGATTAATGCTGCCTTTTGCGATCGAAACCGAATCGTATTTGGTACGTAGTTATATCATGTTCTTTTTATAGTTACATTAGGTACCTAAAAAGCTTATTTATTAGTTTAAGTCTTTCTCGAACATGTCACGGGCCACCTCGGGTCTCTAAACATGGGAGGTGACGGTCGCGGAAATTTCGGAGTTTTTTGCCACTGAACCCATTCGAGTGTGCGGTGCGTCTGCTGCGAGCCGAGTGAGTAGAAGTGATCACCCTCTCCGTTTCCGTAGCCAACAAGCTTTTGGATACCACTGCTCCCCAGGACTCATCGCTGCCGACCATCGCCTAGACAGCAGTCGAAAGCCCGAAAGTCTAGTAATTAGCCTTATAAGAGGTATCGTGTTGCCCAGCTTTTGGAAGTCAGATAAGAAGTCGGTCCATGTTTAAACTTATTAGCTCTCACCTGCATTGATTAAAATGGATACCGACATAACATGGTTGTGAAAAGGTTAAATAAATGATGAGTACTTAGTTACTATGAAGAGGCAAAGTCAAAATCTATTCATTTACTTCAGTTAGACCGTTTAGTGGCACTTTTGAACGTCATATAAGAAAATGATTATAGTTGCCCTTTCCAAAAGGTAGTTTTGTATGGAGAGGAACGGGCAAGAAACTCCATTCTTTTAAAATAAATTTACAATTAAACAAAATGTCCACAGACAAATCCACGACACAGAGCCTCTAAAATTCGGCATTAACTAATTGAATTTATAAGGACCAGATAAATCAAGCGCAATAACAAAAACAGATTTCAGAAACACGACAATTCCTTTATAGTTCCCCGAGCTAACGATCAAAGAAATAATTAAATCAAAAACAGTCCTTCAGAAACGTCAGATAATCAAGACAGCGATGTCCAAACTACCTTTATATAACATAACAATGCCGACATTGTAAGGGTCTGAGACCCATCGGACCGCTCCGTAAAGGTGTCTTTGATCTTACTATTAGTTTAGGACCGTTCACCCAATTACTGGTCACAGTGCAGGTATTACGTAAGTAATCAGTTTCAAGATTTATTAATTGACTGTGAAAAGACTAGTTTTAGTTGCATGTAACCGGAGAATTCTCAACATAACTCTAGTTATCTCTGTCTCTATTCCAGCTAAAAGATATCTACATAGGCTTTCCTCAAAGTCACTACAACTTGTTTTGAGTTCAGTGAAACTATCCCTTCATTGGAAGCAGTATTTAAAATTAAGCATTATCTAGTTTTGAAAATCTGATTTTTATATTAAGTGTAAAAATGTAATAAAATCATTTTGTGGTTAAAAAGCTCGTTAAACTTATTATATTATGCATAACATATCTCACAGTTTAACCTGTATAATGACGTTCATGTCAAATGAAATTGATGATTATTAGTTTTGGATTATCCACATATTACCTCGCCGGTAACCCCCGAAGAATAAGGCAGAGATATACCTGTAATACACCGACATACTCCACCTTCTTCTCCACACACATACATTAAGATTTAGCCGACAGGCAATCTAGTTTCTTTTAGTTTTACTCCTCAGTCTACTGAGTATTAATGAAAATGAAAAACAAACCTTAACAATTATTTAGTATATTATGTAGTATTCTTGACAGAGACCGATTGTTTGTCTTTCAAGAAAATTTCACCTCGAATAAAAAGTTAGCCTGTTACTCTGACTATGATTCGGATTTATTCATTTTGGAATCCTCAGAGACCTTATATATTTCAATACAATATTCTAAGTAGTTCGAACGATAAAAACCAACTTTAGGATTATTTTATTCGACCGAGAGTCGTAAAAAGCTCAGAGCAACAGAATAATAAAACTGTGGTATAAACATGTCATAGTACTTTTTATTTCATTAGTAACTACACCTTGGTTATACTCAATACTTTAGTTATCATGCTAAAGCATCAATATTCAAATTGGAAATCCCTGTAATAGATTCTTGTAAACCAATAAAAAAACATGTGTATTGAAAACGAAACTTTAAATTCGATTATGTATAACGATTAGATTGACTAAGGTAAAAATCTAAAAATCTTTGAAAGAAATTGAATTTTCCCAACACTTTTTTGCCAATCGCTTTTTTGAGGCTCTTAAAATTCTAAAAGTAACTGTACAAAGTATATCATTCACGCTTTAATTCTTTGTATTTCTCAACTAATAAAAATGAATTAGTCATTTTTATTCAAATAGTCATTTATGGTAGGGGAGGACGGGGCTGCAAGTTCCCGGGGTAAGTTGTTCCGATAGCAATAACTACAATACTACATACACTATATACTATAATACTTTCTAAAGAAAAGATATAGCAATACGTGTGAAGTGTGCCATTTGAGCATCAGGTGACGCGCTGCGCCGGCGGCTATCTTCGTTACTCCAGCGCCGGCGGCTGAGTGGAGGTATGCACGGAGCTCGTAAAACACCATGTGAGTAAATTTTTTCGTGTTTAAACTTTTTGGTCTATTTTTGTCAATTATGGCTCGATTTGCATGTAATTTTCCTATTTTGTAGTGACATTAGTAAGATGTCTTGTAATTCAAATGTTTTTATGAATTTACTCTACTGAATTGGTGGTTTGGCAGTATTTGTAAAAAATTAAATTTGGGGTTGGATGTTCCCTCCCGGAGGGGCTGCTTGTTCCGCGGAACAACTTACCCTAACGAACCTTCAGTGTTACCTTTAATTACTTATTTTTTTTTAGGATGCGTCCCTACAAACGGAAGTCAGATAGAGGGAAAACCGTCGAAACATATCTGCGTCAAGCTGCAAATGCTGACATTAATGTGGGGAAAAAAGTAAAATAGTTGCAAGAGAACTGGAAATTTGACACATGACGCTACGTCGGATCTTTACCGGCTTTCAATTTATTAATAAATAATAAATTGAAAGCCGGTAAAGATCCTTTCCAGGATATAAATGCAGGACAGTATTTACTGTGGAACAGGAGAAACCGCTAGTGGACTACATTTTAATTATAATTATTACCAATGACTGATTAAAAACCAATAAGAATAGAAGACTTATGATTGATCTTCATAAGTCGATTATACCTATTTGTAAGTTGATAGATCTCAATTGTTAGTTAATATGATAAAAAAATATCTGCAGATCACCAGTTAAGTTATTTTTTTTAAATTAGTTTTGTATCTTATAAGATTTCTGACTTGATGAGTGTCAAATATGACTTAAAATTTAAAAGAAACGGTTATTTGGAGGTTTCAGCTTTTTTTTTGTTATTTTTAAAGTTCAGTTATGCATCTGAGAGAAATTATGATATGAAACATATTATAAACCTATTTAATGATTGTTTAATTTACAAAAACCCATTTTATTCTCACATTATATTTTCATAATCTAAGGGGAACAATTTGCCTCACGGGTGGAACAACTCACCCCAAAGCGGGGCTGAAAGTGCCTCTCCGAAATTTGTCAAAAAAAAATCTGTAAAAAAATAACTACTGAGATATTGGCCCAAATTACTATAATATTACAAAAACCGATAGACAACTCTTTGATATTGCCACATACCAAAAATTCACCCTATCATTTTCATAATGAAATTCGATGTTATTGGAAAATCGGCACTTATGCCCCTACCTCCCATATATTATTTAAATTAATAGTACACCACAAACTGCCTGTTCATATTTTCACTATCAAGTCCATCCAAAGGATGTCTGTAAGATATCACTTTAAGCGATAAGGCCGCACATTGTATCACCCTATGGAGCCCTTATATTATAATTTATAAGTTTTTATGGTGTACTACAAAGATTATTCTATTCTTATGATTTGAATTATTATTCTATCTACTAATTATAAAAGGCGTAAATTATTTATTTACATAAACTATGAGTATACAGCTTTTCTTTCAGGTAAGCGGTTTGATGTAGCTATCAAAAGGAAGTAAAATCAGTTTACACTCTCATAAACAATCACTCATGTGATCAAAATTTCAAAGATGATGTCATTTTAGCTACAAAGTAAAATTCCACACTCTTAACAATGTGAAATGTTCACTGAAGCACAAAATACCTAAACGGCTGATGAAACTGAAGCTGTAGAAGTGTTAAAAGCAAACGAATCTCAAGTTAATGACACGAGAGGTGTAGAACAATGTGTGCCACATAAACGCACGCAGTTTGTTTTAAAGCACCCCGTTTTAGTTTTGTCTCCGTAAGTGCGTGTGGAAACGTGGGTGAGGTGCCGTAGATCAACTTTGAGCCGCCTCATGAAGTAGCTTTGTTTGAGCATGGTAATATTACACAACTAGAAATCTGGAGGTATTCCTCGAAGCGCTACTAGTTTGAGGCGCTCCTAATGAGGCGCTCCTATTTTATTCCTCGGAGCGCTCCCGATAGCAATGAAAAATATTTGTTTTTTTTTTCCTCGGAAAAAATTTTTTTTTTTTAATTGTTATCGGGAGCGCTCTCAAAAGGTGCGCTCCGAGGAATAAAATAGGAGCGCCTCATTAGGAGCGCCTCAAACTAGTAGCGCTTCGAGGAATACCTCGAAATCTGGACATTTATAATACCTACCGCGCAAAATATTTTTTTTGTATACGTTGATCTATAAAACAGTAAGTCGGATTGGAGAAATTATTTTTGTTTAGATATTCCAACTTTCGGTAAAAGTTAACATTACGCTACAATTTTTGGGATAAAACGAAACCGCAGGATACAGGTAGTGCATAATGTAAAGCCACGCACTCCTAAAACCAGATACCAAGGTCGCCATACTATCGTCCCTTAGATTTTAACACACGCTATAAATTCCCATAACTATCAGCAAACTTAAAACATAATTTTGAACTCTTAATTACTTGACTTTCTGTAGCCTTCCAACTACATCCTCGAATTTAATGTCTCCAATCCACATGAGCTACGGGTCCCTAAAAAGGGACCGAAATATGTCGTTTGCGTTTAAGCGGAGAATTTTGCGAGGGGATTTTAAAGACCTTCTAATATGTAGCTCAGGTGATAGTGGTTGTATCGGCGTTAATTTATAGGTGCGACCATTAATTTTGAAGGCATGAATATTTCTCGCCAGTTAAATCGGGTAGCGGTTAATGCGTTTTACGTCCTGTTAATTTGGTGAAGGGATTCTGTTGGAATCTTCTCGGGTGTGAATATGTTTGAAGGTGTTCAGAACTGAATGGGGGTTGTAATTAAACAATATTGTTATGTGATAGTATTGTTTTGGTTCCGCATATTGAAAGAGCTTTAATTCTAGGTGTGGTGGTGTGTTGCCCTTTATGCAAGCTGTTTATTACCGTTTGACCGACTGCCCCAGAAGATAAACCCCCAACGCAAAAAAGTTAAGCTTACATTAAAAAGTTAAAAATAATACTTTCCCATCGTTGAGCCATGAAATTTTATGTTGCGTCGAGGTACCGCTTAAGTAAGGAATCTTCCTAGTAGGTATGTACTTACTAAAATTAGAGGTAACCCAACGTGACTTATAATTTCATAGCTCACCGATAGAAAAGTAGTATTTTTAAATTATAAGCTTTTTAATAAAAGAAACCCGCATCTAAACCGGTTCACCCGATCAAGCGATACAGTACCATAGACAGACAGACATGGCAGACATAAATGGTCAAACTTAGAACACCCCTCATTTTGCGGCGGGGGTTAATAAGGTCTTCATTTGTTTAATACTTTAAGCACATTAGTTAACACAGGTAGAATTAATTACATAACAACCAATTTTACCTTCTGGTGATGCGGAGACACAGTGGTAGGGAAATTATGAAACAAAACCTTGAAAACAAATTTTAAACCGCAAGTTTAGTTCTCTGTTGCCTAATTTCCCAAAAAAAAAAACACATTGATGGGCCACCGGGTTTTTAATCCGTTTAAAGCAAAAGCCGCCACACCCCACACACTAACGAATTGCAAAAAATTGGTTGCCTGTAAAGTCGGTATACGGGCGAAAGTTTTACGTGACAACGACTTTGAGTGGTAAAATAATTTATGTCTGTCTCTCTCGCTCTTAGGCGGGCTAACCATGCCCGAGTGGAAGGGACGCGTGCCTCTCACTCGCTCTCATTGTGAGCGCATAACGTGAGCGGAGCGTAACGCAGTTTCTTGAAGTGTCACCCGGCAAACCAATTTATAAGACGTTGTCTCGTCAAAAACTTATTCAACTGAAATCGATTTCAACTTTTAACGCTTAGTAAATTTCATGAAATAACAATGTGCAATGACGAGTACGATTCCAAATCAAACAACACGATACGATTTGCAATCACATATATATGATCTGTTCGGACATTGGTTTACCATAATCTATGCTAATTTAGAAGTGTACTCTGATAGTTCAATTTTGTTATTCATGACAGAATTCAGTTTGTAGCTAAATTGAAATAGTCGCACGGGTCGAGCGGAGGTTAAGCTGTGCTTGCTAAGGTCAGTTCCGAGACTGCGGTGTAAAGGGTCGATAGATTAGAGGTAGTCGCTTCATCAAAAATACTAGAACCGGATAGTTTGACGGGCCTGTTGGTCTAGTAGTTAGTGACCGTGACTGCTATGCTGGAGGTCGTGGGTTCGATTCCCACCCAGGACAAATGTTTGTGTGATGAGTACGATCATTTGTTCTGTGTCTGGGTGTAATTTATCTATAATATGTATGTTTTATGTAAGTATGTTTATCAGCTGTTTATTATCTATAACAGCTGAAGCCCTGCTAAGCTTGGGACTATAATATGGCGTTGTGTGAAAGTTGTGGAACATAATATTTGTCAAAATTTTCAGTCAATAAGATCATGATCTGATATATTGTGAGCGTAGAATTGGGATACTGGTTATTTAAAGAAATAAACTCCTTTAAAGTTTACATTACCTACTACATTACTCTTACAGTAACATTAGAGTCAACAGATTACAACTCTTTAACTTAATTGGAAACACTAAACTGTTCCTAGGTGTCTCTACAATCACTGTCGCTCCATACGGGCACCCTACCCCTAGACTCCGCATAACGCCTAACAAAGACGCTTGTGTTTCGATTATAACACAGTCTAAAAACCTACAGTCGTCCGACGAAGTCGTCTAGACAGGGCAATCGTGCGGGGTGTGACGGGCGAGACGCGGGAAGGCCGCTCCTGAACTGCAAACAAAACGATGTTCGTAGTTCGGGAGGTATTATTCAGGGCTGACGCGTGTAGACGTTTTCGGCATTTTTCCAGAGATCAAAGGCGTCGTCCTACTGTATTAATATTTATACTGTGGTTATAATGTGCATACAAAGCATCATCACAGGATCCAACATATTTATTTGTTTTTAGTTGGAAGCAGAATCCAATATGGGGTTAGCAAAAGCAATAAAAATATCACAAGACTTAACAGACATGAATTAAAGATAGAAAAAGTTAATCCTGGAAAATCGTATAATAATAAATCCAGTCTGTGGTCATACTGGTTGTAACTTTACTCTACGTTAATAAATAAGAGGGTTGATATTGAATTACTTTTCACCTTTATTTGAAACACTAAGTAATTCAAAAAGGTTCTTATTAAGCCATAATGTCTAGGCTTTGCCCTACCTTACATAAAGCGATGAGCGTTTGTCGGTAAAATAAAAAACAAAAGCTATTTATACAAATATGATTTTTTTTAGGTTTTAATCCCTCATCTACATAACAAGAAAATATTGGACACATATTTTTTTCTGTGATAAATAAATTTTGTCAAAAAGCCCATTACAATAGATATAGAAAGAAATAGAGGTTTAGCACTTCTTGAACGTCATTACATAAGACAGTCCCCTAAAAAGCCCGTCTTTCGCCGCATTCTAGAGTTTTAGCTGGGAAGAAGAAGTGGCAGAATAAACGCTCCACTAATATTCCATAGTTAAAACAAAACTTACATGAGCAGTTTAGGATATGATGTAGGTATATTATACAAAATACTCATCAACTTAATACTAAATACATGTTCTTCTAAAAATAATTTTCACGTTTTTAGCAAAGGCAAACCGGATCTCTTCAGTCAATGTGCACGAAATAAATACAATGAACAATAGTTTACTTGCATAACTGAATTTGTTGTAGGTAGGTACTATTTTTTAAGATTATCATAAACAATTCAATGGTGCAAGGCTTCTGTTTATTATGGGTACCTTCAATTTATTTCTCCTTAAGTATCTACCTACAATACCCAACAGGCAAAAGCTAAATCCTCTAACCAATTCCTACATCCTTTTCTATCGCCTTGAATGTTAACAATAACACCACGTCTATATTCCCTGAAGAGTAAGTACATACATAGGTTTACTCATTATAGTAAACATAAATACCGCAAAGTTATTTGTTAATATCTTGTAATAGAGAGCCACTTGTAGCCATAAACTGGACATTGTAACGGAACTCTTAGATGATAAATCCTAATAATTAAATAAATATTCCACAACTTTCCACACAGACGCCATTTAGCCCCAAGTTAAGCTTGAGAGCTTGTGTTATGGGCACTAAACAGCTGATAAACATACTGATATATTTCTAAATACATACATATTATTATAGATAAATTACACCCAGACACATAACAAAATGATCGTGCTTATCACACAAACATTTAATTTTGTCCTGGGTGGGAATCTAACCCACGACCTCCGGCATAGCAGTCAGGGTCACTAACTACTAGACCAACAGGCCAGTTGAACACATTTAAGTGTCCGACCCGAGTATGCCAATGGAAATACGGAATTCCATGACCTTGAGGTCAGCAGTAGCGCTTAAATTGTGACTACAAAGACCAACAAGGTGTACACGAAATTTGAAAACACACCAGTGGAAATGTCAATACTTACAGCGCGCTTACCCCACTAAGTAGAGAAATTAGAAGATTACTTCTAACAGATAAAACACAAACTCTAAACTACTGAGCACCTGCGCACACATCACGACTAATCCAATACATTAGACGTCACAGGTACCATCTAAACACGATGCGCGAACCGATACGTTCTCGGACATTAATTCTGAACGTGACTCGAATACCGACTCGATTTAATTGCTTCAGGATAACAAGTTGCCAAGTCGCGTTGTGTGCGCTCGATTGTGGGTGGGACGTTTGACGTGTTTCGACTCGATACTAAATGTCGATGAACTGGAGTAGAAAGTCAAATGGACAATTTTTGTTGAAATGACACAGGTGTTAATTGAGGTAGTCTTTTGTGGGTGCGTGTTGTTATTTTTGGGTGACGGGTAGCAGTACGTAATTATCTATACATATAATAAGACTGTAAAAAAACTGTGTCTGTACATTGAATATATTTAAAAAATAATAATTGAGGGGGGTTTAGAAACAGTAATAGAGCACGAATCCAAAAAAAAAAGTCTGTCTGTTTGTCTGTTTGTCTGTTTGTTTGCACACGCTAATCTTCGGAACTACTAAACGGATTTGAATGATTTTTTTTTTGTTGTATAGATATTAAGTCTGGTCAACACATAGGCTATAATTTATCTTGGAAACTGGAACACCTGATGCAGAACCGCAACAGACCAGCTAAACTATAGGCGATACAAAAATGGTCCAGTAGCAAAAATTGTTCCACGTGATGAGCATTTTCTGCTGAGAGAATAAATTTGAAGATCCGGAACACCTGATGCAGAACCGCAACAGACCAGCTAAACTATAGGAGATACAAAAATGGCCCCATAGCAAAAATGTTCCACGTGATGAGCATTTTCTGCTGAGAGAATAAATTTGAAGATCCGGAACACCTGATGCAGAACCGCAACAGACCAGCTAAACTATAGGAGATACAAAAATGGTCCAATTTCAAAAGTTGTTCCACGTGATGAGCATTTTCTGCTGAGAGAATAAATTTGAAGATCCCGAACACCTGATGCAGAACCGCAACAGACCAGCTAAACTAAAGGAGATACAAAAATGGTCCAATCGCAAAAGTTGTTCCACGTGACAAGCATTTTCTGCTGAGAGAATAAATTTGAAGATCCGGAACACCTGATGCAGAACCGCAACAGACCAGCTAAACTATAGGAGATACAAAAATGGTCCAATAGCAAAAATTGTTCCACGTGATGAGCATTTTCTGCTGAGAGAATAAATTTGAAGATCCGGAACACCTGATGCAGAACCGCAACAGACCAGCTAAACTATAGGAGTTACAAAAATGGTATCATAGCAAAAATTGTTCCACGTTATGAGCATTTTCTGCTGAGAGAATAAATTTGAAGATCCGGAACACCCGATGTGGAACTTCAAGAGCCCAGCTACACTATAACATATATTGGAATGACGTCTTAGCAAGAGTTGTTCAGCCTTATGAGCACTCGCTGTTGACGTATAAAAATCGAAGATCTGGAACACCTGTTGTGGAACTCCAAGAGCCCAGCTACACCATAACTCAAATAGGAATGACGTCTTAGCAAAAGTTGTTCGGTCTGATAGGCATTTCCTGTTGACTTATAAAAATCGAAGATCAGAAACATTTGATATAGAAATTAAAACTATCACTAATTTCATTGCATAATTATAAAATAACATAAGTAGGAGGTACTACGCGGTGAAGGCGGGAACAGTTCAGGACTGATTTTCGATGACGATGGTATATCGTTGAAAATTAGACTCTACTGGCTAAAACTCCCAATTTTTTATCGTATGCCTTCGGGCTTATGTTATTTGAGTGTTTAATTTTCTTTTCCATTTATCTTCGTTACACGGTAGCTTACCCGGTAACGCAGGGGAGCAGCCACTTAGATTTTAATTGATCAGGTATCATCACAATAAAACTATAACCATGCCTAGAAAGAGGTCAAATTTTTCCCAATGTTCCAAAGGTGCTAAATGATTAAAGACCATAAGATCCCAACAATCTACCGAAGAGCGTTAGGAGAGACTTGATGCTGTTCGAGAACATGAGGCTGCAACTCGCTCCGTGGAAACTTCTTGGGATCGCGAAGCACGGCTGCATTCTCAGCGTATTTACGCATCTACATCCAGGTCTCTAGAGACCAGTGAAGAATATGTGCGCGACTGACCGCTGATCGTGAACATCATGCACTGTCTCGCGAGTTGGAGACGTTCACGGAAAAAGCATGACGCTTGAGTTTTCAGCGTATATACGCATCGACTCTAGAGATAAGTGGGGGAAGGAGATGCGCGACTGACCGCTGATCGTGAACGTCACGCAACATATTATAGGCTATAATTTATTTTGGAAAATGGAACACCTAAAGTAAAAGAGATATAAAAATGGTGCCATTGCAAAAACTATTCCACGTGAAGAGTGTTTTCTGCTGTGAGACTAAATTTGAAGATCTGGAGCACCTGTAGGGGAACTCCAAAGCCCAGAGACAATATAACATATACATAATAGAAATGGCGTCTTAGCAAAAGTTGTTAAGTCTGATGGCATTTCCTGTTGACCAACAAAAATAAAAAATTTGGAACATCTTGAATCGTCTCGCGCATCCCATTGTTTTCCCGTCCCCGGGCTTATAGAATTCGACATCAGATGTTTCAGATCTTCGATTTTGACGACCCCGTTGTTGCTGGCATAAGCAAAAGGATCCGCGTACGAAGTCGCGGGCAGAAGCTAGTAATACAATAAAATATTTAAATTTAGCCCTAGCCGTCCCAGATAAGAAAAAAGCAAAGGACGACCAAAGGTCTCGTAGCGGACAACCGTTGCCAAAGACATGGAACGAGCTGGTGGCGAAACAGGCAACTCATGACCGACTGTATTGGCGCCTTAAAACGTGGAGGGCCGACCCCAAATGAATAAGAAATAAGGCATATCAGAAGAAGAAGGATAAAATATTTAGAAATTTATTTAAAAGTTTGTTGTATTGTTCTGAGATAAACTACACAATTATGGACAACTGCGAGCACTGATTTGAGAGATACACTCATATTTGAATCTGACATGGTATTTTCTCAAAGGACCATTTCAGACACTCATTTGCATGGTTTATACATGAAAACGTCTGTGTTCTTCAGAGTAGTCAGACAAAAAACCGCCTTTTATTAAAATTGTTTGCAATTTATAGAAATAAAGTACATTATTTCTCATTTTGAGCTATGAAATTTATTATCTCAAACACTTTTAACAACACGTCAAATAATCAAACAAACAATACAGCCAACCTCAAATAGATCAAATACTTAGCATACAGAAAGATTATAAGAATACTTTGACGCACAAAGGCACAAAAAGAACAACATTCATTCCACCACATCTTCTTAAAACTCTGTAGTATTATGATCTGTTTTTTTCCTTAAGAAACCATTTCGAGGTAAAAAGACTGTTTTAACACACATACCGAGTCAAAAACACGTCCCAACTATTCGAATAACACGAGCTCCATGACAATCCCTTTCTTCGTATACTTTTTACGTGAGAACTTCATAGCGATTTTCATTTAATGTCAGCTGTTATTTGGGACCTTACAATAGCCGTGGTGAATCTTCCGGTCTGTTTTTTTTTTGTTTTTGCTCGAAATTCACGCTACTTCTGGCAGGACATGACGCAGGTCCGGCTCTAAAACAATGACGATAATATAAGCTTTAGAATTTGGGGATACGATATTTTAAGGCGTTAGGTAGGTTCTAATAATATAATTAGAAAATTTACGAAAACCTCTGATTCTTAACTACGAATGTCTGAATACTTTATAAAAATTGAATCGAGGTCGCTTGTACCTGCTTACTTTACTTTTAACTAAAAAATAATAAAACTAAAATGTTCAATCCACAGCTCATAGATTAGTAGAGTGAACTACTGCCTATTTTGTTTCGTTAGCTCTAATGACTACCGAGAAATACGGATCGGACGATCACAATTTCCTGTGTATCGGCTTAAAAATGCTATGTATTATTTGATGTTTTATATTATGTACATAATATAAACGCACTATACTACGTACGTTTATGTACTATCTCGTTGGTTTAGTGGTAGCAAGTGCGTCTACTGAGCATAAGGTCGTGGGTTCGATTCAACTTTTTTTGGAGTGGATAAAAGTGTTTTTGGAGTGGTTCATTTGCGATTTCTTAGTAGCAGCCTTGAGTCTAGACTAATTGTGTCCGGACAGTGTGGGTACCTAATTACTTCGGGTTTAAACATATCTGGCAAAAGTGGGTGTAGAATGTGAAAAGGTAAAAGGCTTAGCCATTGGGGAATACAATCGTGATGTCCCACCCCACTCTTAGTTTTGAAAATACACTCACAATAATGTGGCTTTCTATAATTTATTGGTAAAAGAATTTATCAATAATAATTTAATTAAAGCGGTTCAGTATATCCATAAATTAACCCTACATCGTCACAAACTCACAAACGTTACCACTTTGTAATGATAGCATAGATTACATTTTTGATGTAGTTACTTTATGTTATCAACCTTGATTTATGTTTGTAACATAAATTTATTCCTATACATACGCAAAAATACTAATATTGAATCTGAAGGTTTGTCATGCTTCGTTGAATATTGCACAGTAATATAAAACTACCTACAAACAACGTCCGACAAACCAGCTTTTTCACCACGGTTCATCACAAAATACCTACGATAGAAAATCAAACGAACGCAACGGATCTAACATTGTGTTCGCCTGATATTCTATTGTGTTTTCCATCCACTCAATTATTGGACATTCAACTGTTTGAATTGAATTAAAAAACAATAACATCGTTCTTTTCGTAAAAAGTTCGCATACCAAATTCATGTAGGTACTGCCGTGTCCTCTGGTCCATTGTCATTTGAAAACTATAACATCATCTATGTATTTTTTAGATTTATGTGAAATGAAAACATGTCATTTAAGACAATATACTCCATCAGTTTTTCAAATTCTTTACCCATTAAAAAACCGGCCAAGTGCGAAACAAAAAAGCGACCACACTGAAATATTTATTTTATTGTATAATGGTCGAAATGTCTACTCTGAGCTGAGGTCCTGGATTCGATTTCTGAGTTAACTGGTAGCAAATGCCTATAGCATTAAATCCGGCTCTGAATATTAGTGTGACTGAAGTATTAAATCTATATCTATACATATAATAATCTATACATATAATAAGACAGTAAAAAAACTGTGTCTGTACATTGAATATATTTAAAAAAAAATAATTGAGGGGGGTTTACAAACAGTAATAGAGCACGAATCCAAAAAAAAAAGTCTGTCTGTTTGTCTGTTTGTCTGTTTGTCTGTTAGTCTGTTTGTCTGTTAGTCTGTTTGTCTGTTAGTCTGTTTGTCTGTTTGTTTGCACACGCTAATCTTCGGAACTACTAGACGGATTTGAATGTTTTTTTTTTATTGTATAGATATTAAGTCTGGGCAACATATAGGCTATAATTTATCTTGGAAACTTGAACACCTGATGCAGAACCGCAACAGACCAGCTAAACTATAGGAGATACAAAAATGGTTCCATAGCAAAAATTGTTCCACGTGTTGAGCATTTTTTGCTGAGAGAAAAAATTTGAAGATCCGGAACACCTGACGCAGAACCGCAACAGACCAGCTAAACTATAGGAGATACAAAAATGGTACCATAGCAAAAATTGTTCCACGTGATGAGCATTTTTTGCTGAGAGAATAAATTTGAAGATCCGGAACACCTGATGCAGAACCGCAAACAGACCAGCTAAACTATAGGAGATACAAAAATGGTACCATAGCAAAAATTGTTCCACGTGATGAGCATTTTTTGCTGAGAGAATAAATTTGAAGATCCGGAACACCTGATGCAGAACCGCAACAGACCAGCTAAACTATAGGAGATACAAAAATAGTACCTTAGCAAAAATTGTTCCACGTGATGAGCATGTTCTGCTGAGAGAATAAATTTGAAGATCCGAAGCACCTGATGTGGAACTTCAAGAGCCCAGCTACACTATAACATATATAGGAATGACGTCTTAGCAAGAGTGGTTCAGCCTTATGGGCACTCGCTGTTGACGTATAAAAATCGAAGATCTGGAACACCTGTTGTGAAACTCCAAGAGCCCAGCTACACCATAACACATATAGGAATGACGTCTTAGCGAAAGTTGTTCGGTCAGATAGGCATTTCCTGTTGACTTATAAAATCGAAAATCAGAAACATTTTACATGGAAATCAAAGCTATCACTAATTTCACTGTATAGTTAAATAACATAAGCTGGGATTACCTCAACGCGCTGAAGACGGGAACAGTTCAGGACTGATTTTCGATGACGATGGTATATCATTGAAAATTAGACTCTATTGGCCAAAATTCCCGTTTTTTTTTAAATTTTATGGAATAAATATGCCTTCGGGCTTAAGTTATTTGAGTGTTTAATTTCCTTTTTGATTTATCTTCGTGACACGGTAGTCTCCCCGGTAACGCAGGGGAGTAACCACTTAGATTTTAATTGATCAGGTATCATCACAATAAAACTATAACCATGCCTAGATAGAGGTCAAATCTTTCCCAATGTTCCAAAGGTGCTAAATGATTAAAGATCATAACTGTTGTGGAACTCCAAAGCCCAGCGACCATATACCATATATTTATAGAAATGGCGTCTTAGCAAAAGTGGTTAAGTCTGATGGCATTTCCTGTTGACCAACAAAAATAAAAAATCTGGAACGTCTTGAATCGTCTCGCGCATCTCATTGTGTTCCCGTCCCCGGGCTTTTAGAATTCGACATGACGTTTCAGATCTTCGATTTTGACGACCCGTTGTCGCTGGCATAAGCAACAGGATCCGCGTACGAAGTCGCGGGCAGAAGCTAGTAAATAAATAAATTCGATACCCATTTTGGCCAAAGTGGTGTTGAGTTTGTCCCTTAGGAATTGCTCAGTAACTGTCCAGAGTTTGGATATGTACCTAGTTTGTTAGCAATGGGCTTGCCGCTATTACCTACATGGGATCTAACTGTCGAAATCATCGGGGAATACTAGTGTGATTGTGTACTGTGAGTTGAAAGCGAACCCACGGTGCAGAAGAAATTACTGTTGTGTGCCTTCGTGGTCAAGAATTCAAACTGCAGTACAAAGCAAAACGAACTCGATACTCGCTTTGTTGTACCTATATTACTGCGTGGTCACTTAAACCCATCGGTGGTCAGTTTCGATTTGAATCGAGCAAATTATGTTCGGGTTTAGCGATTAGCAATAAATTGTGGGTAATGCGGTTCCCAGTTATCTCATTCATTTACCTTTGCGTTATTTTGTGTGTAGTGTGTGTCCTGGAATTGTTTCAGTTTTCCGTGAAACTATTCGGATTTAAACTATCTAAGTTTCCTATGTTCTTTTATGTCAATTTTTTAATTGTTTTTTTTTATATATGTGTCTCTGTACCTTGCAGCTAATAGGTACTAAATTAACGGTACCTAAGTTCTGTGTAAATTCAAATTGATTTAATAAATGATTCTGGATCCTAGTGTTGAAACTTTTTTTAGATTATTTCCTAATTATAACGTTTTTATCTGAACTTTTGTACTTCATGTTAACACGTAAGTAGTTTTATAAGCCCTAGCTAGTTTACGGGACTCCATTAGGCCCTTATAAATTGGTGCAACCTCCAAAAGGCGAGGACTACTTTCTAAAAGTTTGACCTCATTCAAAACTACCAAAGTTCATCCTCTTAGGTGCCCCACAAAGAAATGTTTCCATTTCTTGAGCAAACAGATTCCATTCATGTCTATTTGTCTTTTTTTTTCTTTCCATTATTCCGAAGTTTTCTCATCAAAAAAAGTTATTGGGTAACTCTCGCTTCATGAATATAGAATTACTATTCTAATTTTTAGTCGGCTTTAGATTTCTTGAAGTGGAAAATAAAAAATGAATTTTTGTCTCATCTTGACGTGAAAACAAAAGTAGTTTTATAAATAATCATAATATACAGGGAGGGAAAAATCAATAAGCCATAAAGGGAATCCACTTTAAATCTTTATGATAGATTAATTTACTCATAGGAAACATTCACAGATTTTTCGAGAAGCATAATTATCAAAGCTAGGAAATCCAGAAAACCAGTTAAGTTATTCCACTAATCGATGCGTTTGTTGTTTAGGATCAAATCTCTCCACCAAAAATTTGGTTTAGAAATAGGAAATATCGTCAAATGTAGAATTAATTTCATTTTATCATCAATATCAGCCTCTTCTTATTCAGTCGATTGCTTGGTAAATACGCTAGTTTTTGTAGCAATAAAAAAAAGAGAAAAAATTAGAGAAATGTTTTTTTTAAATGTCATGAATTTTAAGCCTGGACTGGAAGCGAACCTCAAAATAGGTAGCAAAAGACTAAACAAAAGCGTCTTACGTAGATGTATTCTTACATAACATAAAAGTACACAATTCATAAACACTAATCCACAAAAGGGCATAAATAAACTGTTGGAACATCAAATATTAATACAAGAACACCACTCGAATCCCATAATGGTATTACTGGCATTAATACAGAATTAATCTCCTGTTGATGTAGCTTGGAGCTCCTAATCCTTGGGGAAGAACATTAGCGATAGAAAACCGAGATATTTATTGGATCATTATTACGTGGCTGATCTGTTCCGCTTAGAGAGCGGCCACTTTACTGCGTGGAAATCGTTGTTTCGGCCATAGTTCTTAGTTATACGACCAACAAATATCTTATTTTTTATTAAACTATTATCATTATCAAAGCATGCTGTCTGTCGGGACAGGTCAACTCAAAGCTGAATTGATCCTTTCTTCAGAAGACTTTTTCGGACTTTTCTCTGCATCGTTAGATCCGCATAATATATTACAACAATTTCATATCAGGACTTTAAAAAAGACCAGTCGTTTAGGAAATGCTGATTTTTTTAAAATTAAATGAAGTTTAAAAAAAAAATGACATGTATAAGTATCTGGGAAGATCTTCTTACAGAAATAAATATCGTTTAGGTAATGTAATTTTATATACTGTTGAAGAAAATTTTGGTAACTAATTATGTTGGATAATTCAATTTCTTCCAGCGTGACAGACATGTTGCTGGGGAGTTTGTTCCGCCACATAAGGCCAGCAAAATCAGTAGTGGCGATATGTGGGTTATTTGGGGGACTGTCTTATGTTCAGCTAGTCAAAGTGTTATTGGGTTTTACCGTTTGACATTTCTTAGTAGAAGTGCTCGGTTTACTTACAACAAATCTGACAAACACCCAGTACCAAAGATATACCTAACCCTTTGAAGGATACGAACGTAATGTCAAGTACGTATGTATGTACTAATGTTTCTTTTTCAACGTTCAGCTTTTGTTAATTCTTGTCAGTTTATTACCCGAATACTCTGCACAATTCCAAGAATAAAGTTATTTGGAATCCTGTAACTTTGTTGTCATCTGTCAATTACTGTCACTTTTACACGAAATGTATCTTAGTAATAGATGTCTATTCTCTAATTTGTATTTAGTTTGTGAACATTACGATCGGCGCTCTGATACAAAACTTATAAATCATTTGGCGTGAGGTGTCGAATAAAAATGTACCCCTAAGTGTAAACTCCGGAAGAAATATATTTCTTATCTTATCAAAACTTTTCATTAAAAAATCCATCAGAATCCCTTTGACCGCAAAAATTAATAAACCAACTCAGTCATCAACTTCCTAAAACAATTTTATTTTTACTTTAACTCATAATGACTTTTAAATGAAAAAAAAACATCAGGACTTTGACCCACTTCGCTACCAACGGATGGACGGTTTGAAGTAACGAAGCGTAGACGGAAATATACAGGCCTTCCGTCATGTCGTGAATGTTTATCAACGTTAAAGGCTACAGTTTATAAATATGAAGCTTTTCAACCATGTTTTCTATTGTGAAACGAACCTTGGTATAAACTACGCGGGCAGATTTTCGTTTTGTTTTTACCAGGGCCATTAGATTTTTACTTGAACACAAAGACATTCAATAGCTATAGACCGGACATGTTATCACGATCAAAATTTTCGTCCGAAACTCGTGTCCTGCTTGGACACAAGTCTATGAGATTTTTTTAGTACGCTCCGCTGCCGCTCCAATATTCATATATTATTCTAGATGGCGTTACTGAGACATGGGATTAAAGTTTTTCTATGACATTTCCTTGACATGCCCGCTCTATAGTATTTTAAATCTCTTCGCTTGAACACTACTATTAATATGTAAAAACATAACACAGTATCATGCCTATATTTTAAAAACAGTTAGGTAACATCTTGCCAGTTTCATTTACGTCAAAAGTATTTGGAGACAAAGCTATTGCCATTAACCGGGCACGAATACAAACTTTGTGCTGCTACGAATACTTACCTTGACCCGAGAATCGAACCGACGACTTTATGCTTAATAATAGTAGCACTTACGACTACTAGACCAATAAGGTAGAAAAAACTAAATAAAATTCAGTCAACTACTAATGGCATTATTGAAAACTTCAAGAAAATTTAAGGCGGTACTTACACAGGATGAAACCGAACTAGCTAAAAATTCAAAAGTAAATACTTACTCGTTTTTTTATTTGACTAGTCGATACAGTCAATATTAAATATGTTATTTCTCTGAGAAACCTTAGGTCCAACACTAGTCTAACGTACATACGACACGAACCTAACCTGAGCGAACGTAACTAGAGATAAACTAACTTGAGCGAACCTAAGTTGAGCGAATCTAACCTGAGCGATGTCTCAACTCCATATTTATTCTTCAGGTAAAAGTTATGTGACTGCTGAAAATCAGCTATTAGCTAGGATAATTGTTAACTTGGTAATAATAATTCTATGCACTATTATTCTTTCTTTGACGAGGTTTGCTGAAAAAAAGTTTGTTTTTTGTTTGCAGTGCGGGACTGCAATAATTTATGTTAATATAACATTAATGTCAGATGTCAAGATGTTTTTGATTCTGCCAAATGTTTATTAGATAACAAGTTTTCCTAATCAATAAGCCTATCGATAAATTATAATAAAATTTAAAAGTAAGTGAATTTTAGCTGTCCCGTTTTAGGTCTAGGTATGCTTGTCGATATTTTTTTTAAATAAAGGTACTTATGCATTATTTTCATAAAACATTCTTTAGAAAGTTTAAAAGTGGTATACGTAAAAAATCAATGGCCCTAAGCCATTGATTTTTTCCACCCTGCTTAATCTCTCAAAACCTTTATCAATCAACCGAGGAATAATTGCAAATTCACATTTATAAACAGGAATGTTTAAGTAAAAAGATGGCTGAAAGAAATCATACCTACCTACTTTCAATTAATTTATTTCACTCGGTTGTGTTTACTTTTACAAAACAAATTGTAAATTAAATGCACGTCCAATACTACCTACATATTTACAAAGCTCCACGTAAACAGAAGCTGCACGGTCAGCACAAAAAAAGGTAATTAAACCGAGACCAATTAACTTCACGAATCCAGTTGCATCAAGTTTAAATGGTAACGCAACATAAAGTCCGATAAAAATAGCGGTCTTATGAAGGATCGGGAACTACCCTGGATCTCAGTAATGAAGTTTGCCAAAGTGGTTTGAAAGTTTTTTAATTTCCCGGTGAGTGAGATTTCAAATCCCCTGGAGGGAACGTTTTTCCTATTCGGACGCAGATCGTCAGGAATTCAAACTAATTTCGCTTTTCTATTTAGATATTTCTTCGGTTAATTGGAATAGTTTCAATGATTAGGGAAGTTTGTGAATTTACAACGTTCGTAAATTTTGTAAGAGCTCGCAGGTTCTAATGAACCATTAATATTTAATGGTTGTGTTTCTTTGGCTCAATTTGCACATTCAGCTGTCAATTTATTTCATTTTGTTTCCAATGCGACAGTTCAATTTGAATTAAGATTCTATAACGTCGTTTGCTAATTAAAAAATCACAGCGACATTAAAAAATTAAAAACAAATAAAAATTTTAAAAATAACGTAATGATTATGGTAATCATTAGGTACAATGTTGGCAAGTTTCTGCTTACTTTTTCGATTTTTTGAAAGTTAGGTGTCTTAGCAAAGGTGAGACGTTACTTCACGCCGGAACAGCTGCTCAACCTCTTACAAGCGCAAGTTCGGTCGTGTATGGAGTACTGCTCTCATCTTTGGGACCAATCCGCCAAATACCAGCTTGATGCGCTTGAGCCCATTGAGAAACGAGCCAAGAAGATCATCGGCAAGTTGAGTCAAAACTTCAAAGTCTTGAGCATCGACGCCGCGACGCCGAGTTGCTAGCCTGTCGGTTTTCTATCGGTTATATTTTGGAGAGTGTGCATCGGAATCGCACGATTTAATTCCACCAAGCCCTTTTTATCATCGGACCAACAGACGTACAGCACTGCGCCACCGGTACATGGTTGATATCCCAACCATACGTAGGTACTAAACGCTTTGGAAACACATTCATTGTGCGAACAGCTAAAGAGTAGAATTCCCTGCCGGTGTCGGTGTTTCCTGATAGCTACAACCTAGGGGTCTTCAAGTCAGGAGTGAACAGGTTGTTTCTAGGCAAGCGTGCTTCATCGTCGACCACATCATCGCTTACCATCAGGTGAGATAGTGTTCAAACGCGTGCCTATCAATAATAATAATAAAATAAAAAAATAATTCGACATCACTGACACCAGTAAAGAGAAAATTTCACTTGGAAACATGAACCGATAATAACAATAATATTCTAAAATCGCTTATCCGTTTTGATAAAGCCTGGTGATTAAAGCTCTTCTCTTTGCTGAATAAGAAGATACACTTACTTTGCAGTGGAACAGCAAGTGGGCTGGTCATTTAGTTAATTTAAATTACATTTAAATATAATCTGTAATAGAAAATAAAGCTACTTCGCAAGCATTTCAAGTCAACTAACGTAAAGGGGCTTAGAAGTCCTCAAGCACTTTGTGAATAGAAAATTCCTTGTAACTATAAACCATTGTTAGCATACGGCCATGTTGAGAAGATTGTCAAAGTATTATTAAATTCTGCTACGTCATGAGTGTTATTAATGAGAATGACGTCACTGCTTGAGATTATAAGTACCCACATATTATGATGAATTATTTTATGTTCGGGTTCAGCGTTTTTGTGTCGTTAAATTTCCCGAAAACAGATCAGGGTCAGTCGTAATCATGTCAAGTCGAACAGATTAGTTTGTAAACCCACCAATGTTATCTACGTTGCTTTTTTACAACTAACTAGCTTGACTGGCCTGTTGGTCTAGAAGTTAGTGGTCCGGACTCCTATGCTTGAGGTCATGGGTTCGCTTTCCGTCCAGAACAATTGTTTGTGATGAGCACGATCGTTTGTTCTGTGTCTGGGTGCAAGTTATCTATAATATGTCTATATTTAGAAATAGTAACTTTATCAGTGGTTTAGTACCCATAACTGTGCTTAGCTTGGGACTAGATGGAGTTGTGTGAAAGTTGAGGAATTCTTTATCTTTTATTTTTCTAATCACGGTGGGGTCAGCTTCTAGTCTAACCTTATACAGCTGAATTCTACTATTTCACAATCGGTGACTATCTGTTTGATCTGACCTCTACAACCCAGAGTCTGGGCAACACGGTGTCAGAACCTCTAAAGTCTAACAACCAGTAGCTGGGACCAACGGTTTAACGTACTTTCAGAGGCAGTACCTACCTAATTTATAATGTAACTCATCGATTGGCCAACTTCGATCCTCGATCGACCTTGTTCAGTTTTTATCTAGCCACAAGCCCCTTGAAAAGCCACCAACCGGCAGAAATATGTAATATGTGTGTGTGTAATATGTGTGTGTATGTATGTGTTGTGTGTGTATGTGTATGTATGTGTATATGTATGTATGTATGTGTATGTGTGTGTATGTATGTATGTATGTACATGTAAGTAGATGAAAAAAACATTGTGCGGATACCATAAAAGCGGTAGAAGACAACCCAACGAATCCAGTAAACGAATCAACCAAGTGTGTGTTGGACCAGGCACAGTGAAGTATCCGTGGTCGGGATAAATGTTTGAGCAATAAGTTTAGTTTTATCAATTTTTACAATCATTTTTGTTATTATTAAATAGTAATATGTATCAAAATTAATATAGTCTGTGTGACACTTCTGTTTTAGCTACACATGACATCTAGCGAGTAAGTTGAGCACTAAATTTGTTACAAATTGTTTTACTGTTTTTTGAATAAATTCATTCCATTGCGAATAGCCAACGAGTTTTAATAATTTTGTATATGGTATAAGTCTGCAGGGGGTGAGCAGGCTAGTATAAAGGGTATTTTGTTTTCTAACAAACCGAAGATGATATTATCACGTTGAAAGGATTAATGAAAGGCGACACTCATTATATATTATGTATGAATGTTAATGAAGCAAAAGAAGTAGTAGTAGTAGTTTCTGTCTACCCCCAGGGGAAAAAGGCATGAGTTTATGAATGTACGTATGTAACTTACCATTTTTTCACAGGATATGATACCCATGAATTTCAATAACATTCATTAAGGGGACCAGCTCTAAACTCACAAATCAAAAATACCGCCTCTAAAATGTATGATCTAGCATTTTTTGAATTCGTGATTGAGTTAGTCCTATAGTGCAAGTTGTAACTATCCTGAAAAAAATTGGTTAAATGATAAAAAAAACAAGTAACTATTAAACGGTCGGAATAATTCCTTCATCTTATCCTGGATCAATAAACTCATTAACACTCTAAAGCTTTGAAAAACATGGAAATAAACATGTATTGTACGCTCATAAAATCCTTTAGACAAAAAAATATGTCGGTCTGTAATAACAGAGCGCTTCCATACATAAAAGTTAGAATAACAAAAGGAGGGGCCGACACAACAGTGTATTTGTTCTCGCCTAGGGCGCTCGAGGTAAAGCGAGGTCACTGTGAGCGCGATAAGCGGATTAATTGTCACAGAATAAACGAAACAACAAAAATAAAACACGATAATAATTAAACTTATAAATAATATGATTGAAAACTTACCACTCATTGTACAGAGCCGTAGTAGCCCAATGTGTCAAATTTCTTTGGTCGTTTTTCAATCTTAATGCGAATAGAATGAGATTCATGTTCAATTGACAACATTTCAAAATTTTAACCTGCATGTTCTATTACGTTATATAAAAGTAAATCCAAAACTAGAGGACCCATATTTTTTTGTTTTTCGAAATTCGAAATTGTACTTTTCATTCATAATTTTAACTTTGAAATTCGGTGCATTCTAAAACGACGTAAGCGCCAAATGACGTCATTCATACGGTGGAATGGCGATACATCCTATGCTTTACTGTGATACGTCAACAAAAAAACTGTTACTTAGATGTCACTGTCATTTAGCAGTTGTCAATGTCATTAGATATGTCTTGTTTGACATTATGGTTTTCATCTTAAAAATTAGCTTGCCTAACCTAACCTACCTAATTCCACCGGGTAAGTGACGTCATCGCATATTTTTTGGTTTTTATTTTCTTTCTCAAAAATTAAGCAATAAAAAAAATAAAAAAATATTTTTGAACTCAGCATACAAAAATGAAGAAACGGTGTTTTTGTTTTAGGGTCATGTCAATTTTGAAATGTTGTCAATTGTGCAAAGACAGTTTCGGGTAGGTTGATAATATGCTGGCGTCTGTACCTACTTGTATTTATAAGTTGTTAGAAAGTGACGTAATAAAATTTGGTATTTTGACATAACACCATGACTGTTTTTACAGAAGTATTAGGTAAATGTACGCCTTTTTACGAGACATAAAACACATTGTTTAGCGGCAAAAAAGAATTTTGCATGATTTTGTTTTTGTGAAGAAACATACAAAATCTATCGAAGAATATGATTGAAAATATCTTCAGGTAAATATATTGGCTACCAAATGATAAGTGATATTTATTTCTGTAAAAGGTGAGGTGTTTCACTATCTGACTACTCATACACACTACACTACTTAAACACCAAAAGAAACTCAGAGGTCACAGTCTCTTTTAAAGTCCAGACATTATCTTGGTCAGAGCTTGTACAAACCATGCAGATTATTGTCTGAAATGGTCTTTTGAGGAAAGGACCACAGAGACATGAAGGGGCCAGATCAGTCAGAGCAAGCATTTGTCAGTAATAAATAAATTAATGTAAGTACTATTGCCTCTGCCTAACACTTTGGAACCATAGATATATTTATAACATTCCATTCAAACAGTGTTTATTTTTCCCGCCCACACAAAGACCATGTTCCACAATAATTATTATGATGGACTTAGGCCAAGATAAATGCACGCAGATTTGGCTTCGTCACTGACGCACATTTGCCAAAACAGTGCTCCCAAATAGGACATTGTTACCCTCGACGACGTTCTACTATTATGTTAGGATGGACCCCCTAAAATATTTGTAGAGGCTATGATTTTGGGAGGAGTGAGATAGTTTTGGTTTAAAGACGTATATATGGAGAGAAGATTGTGTTTGTGATAGCTTTACAGAGTAGAGAATTATTATTCTGATTGATAGTTGAATTGGAATCTTATAATTCTAACGAAAACTACTCTCTACATGAAATTAAAATAATAATCTTGTTACTTATACATTTCATTCTAATTTAAACCGACTTAAAAAAGGAGGAGGCTCTCAATTCTGTATTTTTTTAGGGTTTTTAACCTCATGTCTCATTTCTTCGACCGATATTTAAAATTATTTTTTCATTTGCTAGGGTATACTACCAGATTGGTCCCATTTGTATCAAAACTTAGATCTGGGGGTCGAGTCTGCTATTGCAATCGTGTCTCAATGACCGGTAAATGATAGATTTTTGACGTATAACGTCAAACTTATGACACATTTCCCATACAAAAACTGTCAAAGTTGTCAAATATTCTATCAATGACCGGTCATTGAGACACGATTGCAATAGCAGACTCGAGCCCCTGATGATCTGAGGAATTGAGGGAACTGCTCAAATAATATAGGTACACACGTACCGAATCAATACCAACAAACAAACGCAACAACAACACACAAATTAACAAACAACAAACAATGATGATGATGTGTTGATGTATAATGATGTAGCAACAAATCAATTATTTTAATTTACAAAATATCATTTCATATTTAATCTTTTCTATAGAGGAGTTAAGGGTTTAAGGTGAAAACCAGCGCATGGAAACCACCGACAGGACCTCAATATAAAGCCTTTACCTTTTGCTTCCGGAATTATCATTTTGTGTAGGTATGTATTTATTTACTATTTTTAATAGTAATATTAGAGACAATAAACCTTCAGTCATAAAATACTTAATTCCATTACACTGATAAATGACACATATCATCACTTTCACAGACTGATTACGTTTTACGCTTATTAGGAACTATCTGCCCCAGCAAAGTTCGTTCCACCCATAGACATAGAGAAACGACTGATTGTTCCTTATCTAGCTGTGAAGTAAATACTGATAAGAATGTGTGAGAGAGATAAAGCGAACGTGCAGAATTTATAGTTGTCTTTTTCTTTTTTAACCACAGACCAACAGAAAAAAAGAGAGGTATTGGCCGCACAGTGCCTCTGTCTTTTTCTAGGGAGTGGTAAATTTTATGCTGGTATTGCTCAGTCCTTAAGAATCAATTTATGTTGCGGTACCTCCTTAGTTTTAGCTTAAGACTTGTCAAATTGTCACCTGTCATATCATCAAAGATGGTGCTGCATTTAAAAAAATGTTAATGATAAGGAATTTTCTTCATATTATTTTTTTTAACAAAAGATAGAATATGTCCGTCTCTAGGACATTAGTACATGATCTGTTTCCATGACAAATTTAATTAAGATCCCTTCAACCGTGTAGTCGTGAAATCGACAAACAAACAAACATAGTTTCGGATTTTTAATATCATCTAGTGTAGATAATATGGATGATAATTCCAATAATCTATTAGATAACATCAAGCGAAACGATCATAATAATAACGGTATAAAGTTAATTCACATACTAGTGTATATAAAAGAACATCGTCGTGCGCACGTACGTCTTAAATGACTTGAACACGTAAATGAAGAAAGTTTTGACACATAATTGCTGTCCGTGTTGTTTGTACAGTGAACCACTTTGACCTTGAGCTGGCGGAATACACATTTTCAGTAGAATGTTAGGTCAGCTAATACTGGTTTCTACCACTGACTGACACTACTGTACTGTTTTTTTGGTTGGAAATTTAGTTACCAGGAAAACAAAATTATGTAGTGTGACGCGCAGTGTCTTTAACATCGACATTATTAAATCGTCTAGCCTATGCTAAAAAGATTTAATGGTGTCAGTTGCTAAGAAAACAGTAGTAAATTGCTTAATAGTTCTTCTAGTAGTTTTAAGTGAGGATGAGTCATATTGAGGATGAGCTTACGGGTCCAATTTAGGCATCAAAGGTCATAAAAACATTAAAGTAAAGTAGCAGTTTTTATAAGTAATCTGGAAATGAACCATAAGGCAGCGAAGAGGCATAATACTCTTTCATGGGATATAAGTAGGTAAATATTTCTACTGAGATATGAATTTACTATTTTGGGGACGATTATTACGAATTAGTACGTAGTAGTAGTGTGACGATACGATTATCTACACCGACAAACTTCGTTCCGCCGTCGTCCAGCCCGTTACTGTCCCACTGCAGGGCAAATGCCTCTTCTCATACAGAGAAGGCTAGATCATTGATCACCACGCTTGTTCAAGGCGGATTGGCGATTTCAAACTTATATTAACTATAAGTCCAGGTTTCCTCATGATGTTTTCCTTCACCGATGTCAATGATGTTTAAGATAAACTTAAAAAGTACATATGAATTGAAAAAGTCACATTGGTACTTGCTCGGATTTGAACCACAACCTCGTGAATGAGAGGTAGGCGCCTTAACCTCTGGGCCATCACGACGTTGTTTATTTTATTAGTTTTATTTAGTTATTATTAGTTTACATCTTATTTTCCGAGCTGCTAAAAATAGCTACATATAACTTTTTATAAGAATTGGTCAAGCCGTTTCAAAGAAGTTTTGTTACAAACACTGAATTTTATGTATTAGAATTTTACATACTTTTAATGAGATGACAACAAATAGTTCCAAACCCATAATAACTACTATACTCTTTATTTAGTGAATCCCTGATGTTCTCTTATTTAAACATTTCAATGTCAATGTGTTAGATGGAATTTGAATAACAACATACATATATATAACCTAACCTAACTAACCATACCTATCCTATAGCGAACCTAACTACCTAACCTAACTATCTCACTGAAATGCATTGATTTTAAAAGATACAAAATACATAATTTTAAACTGAACTCACACAGAACTCAGTAGAGCACTAGTATACCATATACATATATACTTGAGGAAACTAGCATGTGCTAGAACCAAAAATTCGAAGACATGTGACATCTACCAAATCACACTGGGCCCGCGTGGTAGATTATGGCCCTTACGCAAAATACGCGCTTTGACGTGGAGTTGCGGATACCAGCCCGGTATCTTTATCTTATATATTTGCATTTTATACTTAATTGCAAAGAATTATTGAAGTTCATTTTGGGGTTCATTGCTATTCACGTAAATTGATTTCTGTAATAAAAAACTTTTTAACGCAGCTTAAAACCTCTTTCTAAGTACAGTGCCGAAATAAATTTCAGGACGCTACGTACTCATAAATAATTGACAACTTTAAATTTTTTGTCACAATAATATTCCCAATGTCAAAATGTAGGCTTCATTGCAAAGTTACCAGGGCGTTAATTAGTAATTAAGAGTAATATTTTATGCATAATATTCTGAATTAAAGAACTCATTATTATGAAGAGTGTCCCTTGGAAAACAAACATAAAAAATTCATGACTCTCGGGAATGAAGAATGACAGTTTTAAAAGTTTTTGAACAATTATTTCGTTTCATAGTTAGAAGAAATAAAATTAAAAATGTACAAATTTGTACGACTACTTGGCAAAAATATACTTTTATAATCCCGTTCCTCTAGTAAGAGGCCAAGCTATTTCTCAACTACATAATTATGATGGAGTCCGCTTCCAGACTTATCAAATACAGCATACAGTTAAATAAATGAAATGATATTAATATCTGTAAGTAGATCTTCCCAGATACCACAATAGGTAATCCCTCCCTAACCAAGTTACTTTTAAATGCGATAAGACAGGTTTACAACTGATTGCTCGAACCAACGACTTAACATGGGTAAATAATTTTACTACAAGGTCGAATGGTCAATTACTGACGCACACGTGTATCATTATGTACTCATGCACCCTGTAGCCAAGATGTAGGTAATAATAATAATAATAACTATTAGGTACATAATAGAGGGGCCTGGAATTATAACATACAGGCGTCAGTTTGGACACAGATTATTTGTTTACACAAATAATCTGTTTTTCTGACTTCTGTCTAATTTCTGTAATGTTCGTGCCATATCTATAGTGTTATTTTTGGAGATTAAAAAGTGAAAAGTTCCATCGCATTCAATAGTCAATTGTCGATACTGTTCTCTGAACTCTTTTATAATAAATTCGCATCCAGTTTGATACTTCAAATTATTGGGAATACATAAAACTATGCACAAAGGAATATTGACGAAGTCACAAAACAAACTACAAAACAATACTATTACAATATTCCCATTGTTTTCATTATAATAATGCAATATTATTATATTTTATGTTTGATTCTGATCCAAATCATGTAATATGGATTATTAATTGGATATTGACTTTGCAAATTAATAATGATGGAAAAATTCGTAGCTTAGCATATACAGGGTTATTTTTTAATCACCAGCCAAATTTTCACAAGATGTTCTATTTATAAACAACTTTCACTACGGGACCAAGTCGGTTATCTCGAAAAAAATATTTAGCATACAAAAGTTCAATAGGTAGGTATTCGACCGAAATGTATGCAACAGTAAATATTTTTTTCGAGATAATCGACTTGGTCCAGTATTGAAAGTTGTTCATATTTATGAGTAGAACATCCTGTGAAAATTTGGCTGGTGATTAAACATACTTATATACTGCTAAATACATCCATATTATAGATAAATTACACCCAGACACAGAACAAATGATCGTGCTCATTACACGAACATTTTTCCTAGGTGAGAATGGAACCCACGACCTCCGGCATAGCAGTCAGTGTCTGTGTCACTAACTACTAGGCCAACAGGTCAGTCAAATTGTATTAGATCAAGAAATAACTCAACAGTCAACCAGTGACAAATCACCAACATGTTTACGACACTCTAGAAATATTTATTTTCCATTCTCAACATTCCGAAAAAACGTAATCTGTCGTTGTAAAAGATCTAAAGAAAGGAACTTTAATCTGGCCGGGGGCGGCAGGCTCACGTCCTTCTGTCAAATATATAAGATTCCGCGCCGGTAATTTAACGTGCTCCAACGTCAAACGTGAACGATTACGTTTCGGTTTTCGTTTGGTGATGGTGCGAGTGGCAAGGCTTTTGAGACTGCTGATTTATTGGTGATAATTATGTTATGTCTATTGTTTCTTTATTGTTTTATTTTATTATTTTTAATTTTTAGTTTTCAGCTGTAGGTAAAACATACTTAGGTTAATTTTGTGTGAAGATTACATTGTTATTATAAAAATGTATCGTTTTAGTTTCATGTAATTTTGTTTTATTGTATTGTGTAAATAGATGTTATTTAAAATGGTTAATATTATAAGTAGTCTTAGCTATCGCATTAGGTTTCAAAACCTGTAATGATAGTTTAAGAGTTTTAAGTAAATAAATAAAAAAAAAAAATAATTATACATATTTTATAAAATGTCAAGTCTAGACTAGATTTCGGTCGTATCTAAAGAGATTCTTTTTTTTAACTTTGTAGTCATATTACGAGTAAACACGGAATTAAAAAAAATTAAATTAAAAATTTAAAAAACCCCCACCGCAAAAAAGTTAAACATTTAAAAAGTTAAAAATAACATTTTAGCCATGAAATTTTACTTCACGTCGGGGTACCGCTTAGTAAGGAAGGTTCCTAGTACTTGTAGGTATGTAGGTACTTATTTAAACGGTACCCCGACGTGAAGTAAAATTTCATGGCTAAAATGTTATTTTTAACTTTTTAAATGTTTAACTTTTTTGCGGTGGGGGTTTTTTAAATTTTTAATTTAATTTTTATTTTAAAATTTTTAAACGCATTAATTTTGTTTTATAGAGTATACAGTTATGAGAATTTTTCAGTGCATTGTATGTAGAGTCAAATGCTGGTTAAAACGAATCCAAACACGACATATCTGCTATTATTTTGTCAAGAGTCTACCTACTGGTGTGCTGGATAGCCTGGCTGCTGCATCAGCTCACCCTGTTGCCATCAGTGCATTGTGCTTATAATCAAATGCTGGTCGAAATGAATCCAAACACGACATATCTGCTATTATTTTGTTAAGAGTCTACCTACTGGTGTGCTGGATAGCCTGGCTGCAGCATCAGCTCATCCTGTTGCCATCAGTGCATTGTGCTTAGAATCAAATGCTGGTTGAAATGAATCCAAACACGATATATCTGCTATTATGTTGTCAAGAGTCTACCTACTGGTGTACTGGATAGCCTGGCTGCAGCATCAGCTCATCCTGTTGCCATCAGGGCATTGTGTGCAGATTCAAATGCTGGTTAAAATGAATCCAAACACGACATATGCTGTTATTTTCCCAAGAGTGTATTAGTCTGCTAGATATCCTGGCTGCATCAGACCAAATACACCATAATGTTGCTTATTAATATTACACACATGGGTGTTTGAAATTTTGAGACACAAATATGTTTTTAAGTAAACTTTATACCCATAAACGTCTAAAATAGCAACGGTAGCTAACACAAAAGAGCTGATAACCTTGAAACGGCTGAACCGATTTTGATGAATTATATCCAAGAACCATCGCAAGAAACCCTACTTTCAAATGAAAAAAACCGCATCTAAATCGGTTCACCCGTTTGGACGCTACGGTGCCACAGACAGACAGACAGACAGATAGACAGACAGACAGACAGACAGACAGACAGACAGACACACACACATAGCGGTGAAACTTATAACACCCCTCTTTTTGCGTCGGGGGTTAAAAAAGACTCAATTAAGAAGGAATCAAGCAATCACAGGTTTACTAAGTTGTTAAAGGTAACTTAATCCTACAAATATTATAAACACGAATGTTAGTTTGGATGTTTGTTACTCTTTTACGCAAAAACGAATACATAAATTTTAATTAAACTTAACAATAATGTAGCTTATAATAATAATAATAATAATAATAATAATTTATTTAATTCGGACAAAATAATCCATAGAGTGTTAGTAACAGAGAAACTTATGACCTAGTGTTAGTAACATTAATCTCCGCACAAACTGCTTTACAATCGGAGAGCCAAAGCTCTCAGCTACAGTTTTCAGGATGCTGTTTTGACTGTCCCGCACTCTCCTCAATATCGACGCTGTTTTATTGCGCATAATCGCGTAGAAGTCGCTAGTACGGGCTTGCGCAAACATCTCCGACGCGCTACAGTAACGTGGCAGTCTCAACAACATCCTGAAAGCATTGTTATATTGGACGCGCAGGGCATCCAGCGACCTCTTCGTATAATTGACCCACAGACTGCCCGTGTACAGACCCTGGCAATAAGCCTTGAAAAGTGTTACTTTTACAAGGTCCGTACACCGCGCAAATCTACGGGACAACATATTACTCCGGACCGCTAGAGCCCTACGCTCCCTCTCAATGTCTACATCGTCCCTGAGGTCGGCAGCAAGAACATGCCCTAGGTATTTAAAAGTAGTCACCCTATGTATTGGTGACCCGTTCACGAGCAATTCGGGTCCTTCTGCACGACGTTTGCTGCCGACCTCAAAGACCATGTATTCACATTTTTTAACATTATATTTCAAACCATGTGCGGCAGCGTAGGCTTCACACGTCTTAAGCAGCTCTCCGATTGCTCCCGCCGACGGACCCAGCAGCACCATGTCATCCGCATAACTGATGTTGTTAATTTTAACCCCTCCAACACTGCATCCGACACGCATGCTGCTTATAGGTACATCAGAAAAAAATTACAAAGATTTTGTGTGATTTGTTCAAAATAGGACCTTGGAAAATAAAATAAGCTTCTCGAAGTACTAATTCTGCGCAGACGGAGTCGCAGGCACCAGCTAGTACTTTATAATTAAACACTCAATAGGTACGATTTTTTGTTATCTCTATTCGTTTTCTCTCATCACTTGCACCAACCCAGTCCATGTCTTGGAACGGAAACCGTTGTCATTATTGTCAATCCGTCGGACCCACGTACGTCAATGGTTACAGTTGTGACCGGCGACTATAATACGTGGCATCCACTAGTGCCTATGTGAAGCCTTCGTAATAAGGGTTTTACGTCTGCTTAACGGTTTTGAATAGAAATAGGAATATTTATAGATGGCTGATATATTACGCGAATATTTTCTAAAATTTATTTCTAGCTTTACATAAAGATTTGTGAACGAAGAAATGGAAAGATTTTTTTCTAAAAAAAAAATACAGGTATTTACGGTTAATATACGGATTTCATTGTTCAAAAGATACGAGTTGAGAGTTGACACTTAGTTTGAGTATTTGGATTTGCACACGATTGATTTGTAATACTTACTTTTTAGTTTAAACTTACTTGAGCCGCGAGGATTAGCAATAAACTATTGATCCCTTTTAAGAAGATAAAACGTTCAAATCTCAACCACCAGTTCGTATTAATCGAATTTTTGTCCCGTCCAATTCACATCAAATCAAAATAATCTACTTTCCGACAACGTAGTCAAACAAAAAAAAATCCTCGATATAATCAATCACTCCAAATCGAAAGGAAGTTGATAAATCGCATTACAATAAACTTCACCAAGTTCCTTCCGAGTTAACTGATTATTTACATTTTGTTCGTCAAAGTTACCGCTACAATTTATATGGGGGCAAGCTGGTGGAATATTAACGGGGTATGGCTACTGTTATGGGCTGGCAACCTGACAATCTGTGCACTATATGAACCGTAAACCCTACGAGTTAATGCTCTCTGTGCGTGTGGAGAAAGAAAACATCATGTTATTACATGGGAAAATACATTCTTGGCTTGTACCTGATCGGAAAACTACACGGTGGATAGGTAAGATCGTGCAAGACATTTTAAGTTTTTTTTTTTTCTTAATTGCCGGAGTTCGTGAGTTCGATGAACAGTTTGAGTGATGAGCACATTCATTTGTTTTGTGTATGGATGTAATTTATCTATAGTATTTATAAACATTATATTTAGTATGTTTATCACGTTTTCTAGCCGCTTAGTTTGGGACTAGATGGAGTTGTGTTAAAGTTGTTGGTATAATATTTATTTTATGTCCAAATATACTCGTATGTGTAAAGTTTTTCCAGGAAAACGTAATGACTTATCTATTTATAAAGAGTGAGTGGGTTGTAATCCAACATGCGGGCCCAGTGTAATAATTGTTTTTTAACAATCGTTTTCTAAATATTACGCTTTTTAGTTCTAACAGATTATATTTATTTATTTCGAAAAAACATACAACTATCATTACAGTCACCCAATTCGATAGTGTAGTGACATACTTACATCTAATAACTTATAATTTGAACTTATAATCTAACCGACAAAAGTCTCCGACGAAATGATACAGAAGGCAGTCCGTGTGAATTCACTCAGTGAACAAAAAAAACAGTCAATCCGTTGTGACACCGCATTGAGCGTACGCAGTGCGCGCGTAAGTGGCGCGTGCTGCAGCAGGTTGGTGCGTGCGGGTCGCACCCACAGCAGCGGGTCGCCCCACGTACTTATCAGGTACACACAAGCAAACGCTCCGCAGAACGCCCGGGTTGTGTATTTTGCCACGCAACACTTTAAATAAGTAAGACATGAATGTCGAAATAAAAGGAAAAAGAAAGAAATTATCCTTACAAACTGTTATTTTGATATCCTGTAACCAGAGGTTTATATTCTTTAGTAAAAAAATAACACAAAAAGTCCACGAATATGTGATGCGAACAGTTAAGCAATTGGCTGCTGTCCTACGTGTCGTGGTGGAATCGATTGCCACACGGAGCAATTTCCATCAATGTGTGAAAGAAAAAAATACTTCTTGAATATTTTCTTGTAATTTAGAAGTAGGATTAAAAATTAAATTTTGAAAATAGCCCATTGGGAAAATGAAATTTATTCTTGGCATGTTTTACTTGCCTCTATCCGTATCTTACTACTATTAAATGTTCTCATTCTGTTTTATTGCAATAGCTAGCTAAGGCTGTTTGGTTTCTGTTGTAGGTAAGTATCCTGGTGGTTAGACCTTTCTAGACAAAGTTTTCACAATGAGCTCCACTGTATTTGTAGAACTCTTTGTTAAAAGAAAAACTAGCTACAACTTTTGTTCACCTTTTTTGAATAGGTACTCAAGTGCACTTACTTTGTTGAAGAATATGATTTATTAAGTAGGAACCTTCTAAAGTTGGTGTGATACAACAAAAACGGGTTTTTTAATGCCATCTGTATGGCGCAGCACTCTCGCACGATCGACAAAAAGATTTTTAACCCTTCATAAATTAATTACGAGGAGTACAATTTGCCCATTCCATTTTAAGAGCCGCCATGATTTTATGGAAATGGAAAAAAAAGATTTTTGTAGCGTATGAAAAACGTTATGTCGACCCTTTGACGGCCCCCCAGTGGTTCCGTACAAAGGAATTTCTAATTTAATTTTTTCACAGTTAGTTTCATAACACAGCGGGCGGAATAGAGTATGTGCAAGGTTTTTATTTTTTTTTTTTGTAACGATACAGCGACCTACAATGAAAACTAGGCTTAGGTTCAAACAATGATACGGTCGTGGATAATGTGTACAAAATGAATCTACAAGCGCCATTGCAGGTTTGATTTTACTAACCAAAAACATTGTGTATCTGCAGAAAAATATTGTGTGGGTATCGCGACTGAGCTCTTGTTTGATATTTGTCTAAATTTATTTATTTTACGGTTTGTTTCATTGCGATATTTGCAAATAATCAGACCACCTGCATGTTGTAAAGAGCATATAAAAATATCCATCAGACCTTCCAGTCTCGGCGATAGAATAGAATAGAATAGAATAGACTACTCTTTACACACCATAAAAACTTACAAATTATAACTTTAAGGGGTACATAGGGTGTTACAATGGGCGGCCTTATCACTAAAAGCGATCTCTTACAGACAACCTTTGGATGGACTTGATAGTGGAGGAGAAAAGAAGAACAAGTAGGTATTAAACAATATTTAAATCAATTGATAACTGACAAATGTTTGCACGAACTGATCTGGTCCCCTCATCAGTGTGGATATTTCCTCAAAAGACAATTTCAGACACTAATCTGCACGGTTCTTATACGAGTATGATGATGATGTATAAGTATGAGTTTCCTTTATTGTTTCTTCTCAGAGTAGTCAGATAGTGAAACACCGACCTTATTTTCTAGCTAAAAAAATTGCTTTATTTATTTATTTATTAAAAAGGTTTACCAACAGCTTCTGTGTACAACAAATCTTAAGTATAAGGTTTTGCAGTCTTGGACTTACACAGTCGCCAATTACTGGTCAACCAGCATTCACAAAAAATAAGTGACAACATAAGAAGAATATAAAATTAAGAGAAATGGACTACTAACTAAAATAAACAACTACACAATTAAACTCCTTAAAGGAGAATGACCACGACAATATGGACCACGGTACAGAGTTGCGTCAATTCCAAAGTTGTTTTAGATGGTTTATAAATTAACCAAATAACCATCTATAATTGCCATTTTGGAATCAAAACCCGCAATTCCAAGTTTTTTTAGAAAACGTAACTTAACCTCAAAATAGAAATATCCGTCGTGTATAGAGGTAAGGTCGTAGTTTGGAGAGCAGATCATCTGTTAGTAGTTACAATGAATATCTCAATTACTGTGGAGAGTAGGACTCGATCAACACAAAAAAACTGTAATACTTAAATCGCAATGAACAAACTTAGCATGCACCAAGCGCAATTGACATTGGACTTTTTGACAATGACAATTCAATTTGAGACACCAACACCAATGTTGCCACTTTAGATTTTAAATGAAAATCGATTACTCGAATAAATACACTCGACACATATTAAAAAAAAATCTATGCAATCATTCATGTGTATCGTTAGCCAACAAAGTGAGATTGGTTTAAAAAGTTTTGAAAGCAAAATAATAAGAATACTGTGTGTGTGAAATACTAATTAAGTATTTCACACCACAGTAGTATCATCTCGCTTTATTATTTATAAAAACCCCGCGATTTACCTTTCCAATGACTTTACATTTATATTAATTTGTAAACGTATACAAAAAAACAACGATTAGAGTTGTCAATATATTTACTTATTTTGATTATGGCAACACTTTAACGTAAGAATAGCCGGCAGTAGGTAATTCATTTTATCAAAACAATTTCATAACTTATTAAGTTTACAAAATAAACCCCTATACAAAATTGGCATTTAATTGCAGAATGACTTCAAAAATAAAGAAAATAATTGTAATATAATTTTTATCTTGATGCATGAGAAAAACCAGTACCGTTGATGGTCATGATTCTTTAACAATATTCAAAAATAAAAACGGAATCACTGTTATTTAACTAACTAATTACGAAACAAAATACAAAAATGATTTGCAATAAAATAACAAATAGAAATGAGGGTAAAACTGGGTTCATGACCCGCAAAAAACAAAACAAGAAAGTTGTAAAATAAAAAATAAAAACGAATAAAAAACAAAAATCAATGGTGTCTCACTTAAACGTACTAACCTAAGAAAACATTGTGATTTTCAGGAATTCAGTAATTGGGCCTTAAAAATTTTTAAGGAATCGTGGTGAATATCAACATTGGGTGAGGATTTAATAATTGAATTCATCTGTCTACTGAGTCTGTTAAGCGGAGAGTTTACCCCAATATTTGTGTTTGATCCCTGAGTATTGAACAAGTTGGTCACAGGATATCTAGGCATATTGTAAGGTACTTTTAGTCCGATACGCTCAACTAGTACACTACAGTAAAATTTATTGTTTAGTAACTTGTACAAGAACATAAGATCTTGAATCAGTCGACGGTCGTAATTAATTCAATTACTTGTAAAAGTGTTTGTATGAAGCTATTTACAGAAATAAATATCATTTTATCATTGACCAAACTTACACACATTCCTCTTCTTAGCTTTCTTCTTCTTAAACTTTATTGTAAGGTAACCCATATCATCGTCATTCATATCAACATTGATGCATCGGTAGTTACTTAAGACTCTTTCTCTTTATATCTCACGACCCCTGACTTTTACTTGACGCCTGTAATAAAACTAGTGCGCAGATTTCTATAGATGTTACTACAAGCGAACGCTTATCAAAAAAAGAATATAAGTGTGTGTAACGCGGGGTTGTCATCAGAACGTATCACTGAACGAAGTTGTTAAGGGTTTGTCTTGTCAACGCGACAAAGGTTAGACTTACTGCTCATTTTTCACCTAGCCTTTTTCCAAATACATTATATTGGGATGGACATTTAGTCTAACCGGTTGCAGCTGAATGCGGGTATTTATAAAGACCGACTGCCTATTTGTCCCCTAAAACTTGGTTACTTGATAATATACTTCTCAGTCAAACTTTTTGCCAAACTTCCTAGCTTCTGATTAACGAGTTACGTCGAGGTTAGCGATATGTAATGAATGATGATAGATACATGGGTTCCAGCAAGCGCCATTCAATAAGCCAATATGAAGTTAAACTCATAATTTAACCGAAACATCTGAAAGAAGCGTGTATCACGCTTCTTTCAGATGTTACTTTTGTATGGAGAAGAATGCTTAATAATGTCATAGTTATTTCTTTTTATTAGGTCAGAGTCGAAGTCAATTAATTTATTTCAATTAGAACGTTAAAAGGCACTCTTGATCGTCATAGTCTAAAAAATAAGAAAATTATTCTAGTTGCCCCTTCCAAAAGATAGTTTTGTATGGAGAACAATTGACAAGAAACTCCATATTTACGCTAGGTTTTTTATAATCTACTACACGCTGTAAAAAAGGTTCCAGCTCTTTTTAAGAACAGGTAAATTGTGATATTGTTATGAAATAGGTTCCCACTTGAGCCTTACAATAGTCGCAATAAGCAACGCAGTATTTTCTAAACAAGTCGAGCGCTCGTGGAGCTGAAACGAGACCTTAGCATTCCGCGGCGCAACCCGTGATTGCCGAGATCAAGGGAATTGCTTAGTAATTCCCTTGCAATATTCTGCTCTAATACCGCGCTGTGAGAAGTGTAATATAAGGATTTCCCCTCAGCATACAGAAATGTTCTAGTAGGTGACAATTTAAGGAATCGTGTTTCTTTCATAAAGATTTGGAATTGTATCTTATGGTAACGTGTATAGGTTTGCTTTTCCTTGTAATTTTTAGTCAGTATATTTCTTTTAAAGCATCATCTGCCAAGCCTAATTCTAAGTATGTTGAAATCAGTGTCCAGTATAAATGGATGTAGCTGAATACTAATAATATATTTCAAAGGGAGAGATTTCTTACCAGTCCTTCACAAGTTTACATTTGGTAAGACTATTTCGTCACGACTTTCAGGTTTGTGACTACCTATTACGTCTGCCAAAGGTCCTTGAATGAAGGAACTTATGCTTAACGTGCTTTCATAGAGGCGAAGGAGTCCAATAAGTAAACGGTCAACGTAGTTTAACCCTGTAACGACTCATGTGGCTGTCATTATTAAGCCACAAGCCACGGTTTAAGCTGAACAATGAAGTGGAAATACAAAACCACAATAATAATCATGATACGGTATTTTATTTCTATCAATAATATAATGACTATTTCAAAATTAAACAATAAAATGAATCCGTCTATAATTCAACCTTATCAAGCTCTTGTAACGTATTAAATGCTGATTCCTCCTCTTCATCAAATTTACCCGTCCAAATAGGGAGTCCGAAATAATTATTCTTCAATGTAATAAAAATATTATACCTAAATCTTTACAAGAATATCTCCATTTAGGTATGTCTATCTAAGGCTGTGTATTTTGTTGGCAAGCTAAGGGTGGGTTAGCACAGTCAACGACGAAAGCATTTTAATATGTAGATTATGTTTATGAGAACTCTTTCATAAACTTTAAGATTGTGACGATATTCTTCGACTGATGTAGTTTTTTCAACATTTCGTATGATTATATTTAAGCAAATTATAAAATAGGAAATTTTATTAAAATGTCAATAGCACAAAAATTTGTTCCAGTTGGTTACATCGCATACACGATTCATGTATACCTATCCATTTTGACAAACATACACTCAAAATGATTTTTTTTTGCAGAGTATTGGTTGAATGCCTCTTGCTCTAGAGGTTAGAACCGCCACTGTTACATTAAGATTTTGTCCCTCTAGTAGTAGGGGAATAATAGACCAAATGCAAGGTGGGTATTGATTCAAGGAAACAACAAACTTCTTAACAATATTGGTTTATTTGATATAGTATTTAATTAAATATTAAACAAGGTTAATGCCAGCCAGTTTAAGTTTGTAGAACTAGGGTGGTGGGGGGTTGGAGATAACCCAGGTACTATTCCTTAAGTTTAAGTTAATTAAGTGTTAGAACTTACAGAAAAAATCAAGGTACAACCTTCCAGTAATTATTACAAGATGGGCGCCAGGGACTTTAAGAGTCCCGGATCTCGGAGCCGACTAAGATGTCCAATTGTCGTCCAGTTATGCGTAGGCGTCGACCAGAGGTGCCTTAAATAAATTTCATAGAAGCCCGGCTTCTGGGTTGAAGACCAGACCGGTAGTAGACTGGTTCTTAAAACCAGACAAGAGCAAAACAGGGTTAAATAATATATAAAAAAAAACTACTGCTGAACATGAGATCCCGGGTTCAATCACCGGGCCGGGCAGAGGGTAATAGAGTTTTACCGTCTAAAATTTCTCAGTCTGGATTTGTGGCCGATTGATGGCAAAATAGACGCGCTCCCTATTACATGGGTTTTTAACATAACTGGAGAAACGTGAGTGTACTACAAGCACACCTTTGCCTAACCCTTCGGAGCTTTCAAGCGTGATGTTATGTTAGTATTGGTTTATTTTTACCCAAAATTCACGAATGCATGTGTGACTAAGGCTACATGCACATGTGCACAACGTCTTAATCAATTGATTTCATTAATTGTACCTACTGAAGAGAAAGTCATTGTTGATATTAATATGTATGAAATCTGTACATATTTTTGTCCTTGACTGTACGTTCGCGTTATTATGAAAATAAAGGTGTATTATATCTACAATTTTTGGGAGGTTACTTTTCGTTAAAACCGTATGTAGTACTCCTGGGTCTAGTTATGTTGAACCTTTTATTTTTAAAAAAAATAAACCTTGTAGCCTTTAGGGGATCTTGTTGCTAGAACTAAAGGCTGGCTAGTGCGAAGTTTACATCGTTTGTATGTAAGATGATTCTGTTACACTGTCTACCTATAAGCTTGTTTGACTGGCGATTGGCCTGTTGGTCTAGTAGTGGCTCTGACTGCTATGCCGGAGGTCGTGGATTCGATTCCCACCAAAAACAAATAATTGTGTGATGAGCACGATCATTTATTCTGTGTCTAGGTGTAATTTATCTATATGTATATTAAGAAATATGTAAAGTATGTTCATCAGTTGTTTAGTACCCATAACACTCGCTCTGTTAGCTTGGGACTAGACGGCGTTGTGTGAAAGTTGTGGAATATTTATTTATTTATTTCGGGTAAACTTTGCAACGTAAGTAAGTTAATATTTTATATTTAAATTTTTCAGAGTAATGATAAGTGATTATTACTATTAAAGAGTTAACATTCGTATTTTAATAAACAGTGGAAACGAATAGTTAAGTTAAATTATTCTCAGAAATTTTAAGAAGAGAACCAACACGATCTAGAGTTGAAGAATTATTTAGCAAGCCTTTTAAACAAAGCAAGCAAAATCTTATTGAAATTCTAAGATTAGCATTGTATGAACAACGCGTAGTTCTACCCACGGACTTATTTTATTAATGGAACTTACTACATTGCCTACACTCGTGAAGCAAAAAGGTTCTCCTTTTTTTAAGCAGTAGCACACGTTTTCCTAACGAATAGTTAAGTTAAATTATTCTCAAAAGTTTTTAGAAGAGAACCAACACGAGCTAGAGTTGAAGAATTTATTTAACAAGCCTTTTAAACAAGCAAGCAAAATCTTATTGAAATTCTAAGATTAGAATAACTAAAACTAACAATAAATAACTACAAAGCGTCAAAAAATTCTTCTGCATCGCTGCCAGCTGGTAAAGTGCCCAAAAGACTGGCGGCATTGCCACGTTGAATGGCAATGCTTAGCCTCTGGCCAAAGTAGAGGCCAGCCCTTGGGTCACGGGAAGCGTCAACTAAAAATAGATTAGAATTGTAATGAACAACGCGTAGAACCCACGGACTTATTTTATTAATGGAACTTACTGCATTGCCTACACTCGTGAAGCAAAAAGGTTCTCCTTTTTTTAAGAAGTAGCACACGTTTTCCTTATTAATAGTCAATTTGATTCGTTTTTAACCTCTTAATCGTGTCAATTAGAGACATAATAGAAAGACAATGACAGCGCGGACGTCGGCATCTGCTTTGGGGTTTAATGAACTAAATCTCATGCTTTGTGAAAAATTGAACTTTAACTTGTTTTTGTTTTGTTACTTAATTGTACATCGAAAACCATGCAGAGAACCAACAGCATACGTCCCGCGCTTGTAGAGTAATTAGAATCAACTATCGGAGCAATGCATGACTAATTAAGTAGGTATAACACGTTGTTTGTTCAATTACAAAAATAATGCCTGTTTTCTAAGCAAACTTTGAAAAACGTATAATATTGTTTTTGTTTTCTTTTCCTTTTAACACGAAATCTTTATCATTATATTAAAAAAAAATGTTGTTTCACACTAGGTGGAAAAAAAGAAAACGCACCCAAGGCGGCCACGGCACAAGATTAGATACTCCTTGTGGAGCCAAACCCGGAACAACTGCCATGCCAATCAAATATTTGTTCCGTTCGGTATCAAACATAAGACATGCAGCGCGGCAGTCAATTGCTCAGCCATTGCGACAACTGTGTCATCTACTAACTCGTAACTACTGATCAACGCGTGGGCATTCATCTCCGTCAGCTGCATTTTTCGGCCAATAAGTAAAACACAGGCGGCCTGTCTTGGTGTGTGAATGTGGTCTTGTAGAATTATGATTTTTTGAGCAAGAGTTACTCGTATAATTGAGTAACGTGACTTTATTCGAAAACTATTTTTTCTACGCCGGAAACTAAAGCAATGGTCGTGAAGTTTTTTATTAACTTTTTAGATACCTAAACATTTATTTAGTCCATATTGTAATCATTTACATTTTCATCATTGTATTATCAATTAATTAATTAATGATATGATATTTATGTTTATAAACAATCCTTTTATTTATTTTTTATTCATAGAGATGTTTCTTTAAACCATCAAAATATTAAACACCCAACCTATCCTAAATAAAAATTTACCCCATAAAAAAAAACAATATCGTAATAAAACACATATCATTTTGTCATTTCAAATCGTAGAAGTAATATCCTACTAGACTTTTCGAGCGTACTTTTTCATAAAAGATTCTCGTAGCTTCCAGGCATTTTTCAGCGGTGCGTCGTCGCTTTTCAGGAAGTATTATGGAATTTCGGAGTGCTCATGAAACTTGTTTTGCGCGATGCGTCTCTAGAGTGCTTTACGTTTGAGTCTACGTGAAGACGATGACTGCGTGTGCGATTTAATGAACAGAGTGCGCTGGGGTAGGGTAGGGTTTTTAGTGGTGAAGGTAGCAATATCTAATTTATGAAAATAGTGAAAAAGGGTAGTAGGTTAAGTGTGGTATTGCCCTTGCTCCTCTTGCCATTTTAAAGGGCAAAATAATTTCTTTTGTTATTTTAATTGTTATGATACTGATTGACAAGTTATTTGCTTCTTAACAATACTGATGAAAGTCAAAGTCAATATCATTTATTACACTATTGCACCCACTATTGACCTTCAGACTTAGAAATTAAATATGTAGACTTAGAGAATAATCATAGTTACACATTCCAAAATATAGTTTAATAAAACAAAATAACATCGAAATTTTAATACTAAGACGTAATTCAAACATGAAAAAAACAAGATGTCCCGGTACAAATTAAAATTAACAATAAAATTGGTATTTTTTCAGTAACTATTTTAACTTTTATATCATTCTCCAAAGTACCTAGTCATCTTCGTCGCATGTTCCAGAAACTACAATCATATTGTTTTCTCGTAGTTCAGTGGTGTGCAAGAGTGAAATTTTTCTACCTTTTTACGCACTATTAACATTTAAAAACCCCAAGAAGCAGGACAAATTATTTGTACTTGGGCGCGAAAAACTGCTCCTAAATATACCTCATTTCATAACTTACCACAATCAATTCTTATCTCATTCACCAGCATTCAAAAATCCGCGTCCATTGCACCTCTACCGCATTATGCAATAAATCCCGCTAACTTCCTGAACTAACTCGAGTGAATATTCAGATTCCAGTGTTTTATAAGAAAACTCGAACTCGTGCTGGAAGTTATGCAAGGTCTTTGTAATGAAAACTTAATTTGTAAGGCGATGACTAAGTGCGCTCTTAATATTTTGTAAAAAAAAATGTTGGTTATGTCTTCGGCAGTGGAATGTACAGCGGAAAATTTTATCTTTTCTTTTGTATTTTCATTTCTTCATTCATAACATCACGCCTGTAATCTTCGAAGAGTTAGACAGAGGTGTAGCTATAGTACACCCACATTTTGCCGGTTGGGGCGAGCCTATTGCCGAAGAGAAATTACAGGTGGAAAAACTCAATAACACTGCCCGACCCGGGAATCGAACCCGGGACCTCATGCTCAGCAGTATCGTTTGCGACCACAAGACCAACGAGGCAGTCCGAGTTGAGTCGAGTTATGTATTAAGATAAATATGTTTTGAGACTTAAACACAGTCTGAAATGTCTGAAACACAGTTTTATATTGAGGTTATTGTAGTATGCAAGTTGCAAGTATGTTGCAAAATCAACAAAACTAAGCTTGAGCTTTTAAGCTTTTTCCAAAAAAATCTGGGCCACAGTTTTTAATTTAACTACAAGACACCAAGATATCTACATTGAATACGCAAAACGTTGAATACACATTACCTTCCTTCAACTATAATAAAAGTTTGCCATATCACGTAGTTACAATGATACACTATCTAACGCTGGAGATTAAATCAGTAAATCTTTTTTGATACTTTTTGCAAGAACTACTTTACATTTTATGAAGTTTCCCGTCTCAATAACTGCATAAGACTTCAGAATTTTCTACACAATCCACGCGTCGAGGAATTGAAGAAAGAAATGGAAATATGTAACAGACACAGTTCCTGTCAAATGCAATATCTTGACAACAAAAAGCTATGTACCTAATATATTATTATAAACCTATATAAACGACTTTTAGACTATATCAGACACTAATCTGAGCTGACCACGATATTGTCTGGACTTTAAAAGAGACTATGACCTCCGAGTTTCTGTCGGTGTTTCTTCTCAGAATAGTCAGGTAGTAAAATGCCTACCTCATCTAGCTAAAAAATGACGTGTGTTTGTATGAACTGATTTACAGAAATAAATAATTTTTGTCTTCATTTTATTTTATACTTTGATACGATTGGGTTTCATTTAATCTCGAAAACCAAATATTAACATGAAGGTAAACCAGAATATTGTGGCCATATTCAGTTTAACATTGTTCACGCAGGAGAATAACTGGCACGTAGTCATGTCTATGTTAACATACACTAATTAGAAAACAGCTTCAAGGTAAGAATAATGATATATAATCTTCAGTTTTTTTTTATCAACGCCTCGATTGCGTTCGTTGTAAATAAAACAATAAAATAATATAAAACTTGTTTTTCCAACTTTAGCCAATTATGTCTTAATGACGTATATGAAAAAACACTAACTGGCGAAAAATAACTCCAGATTCGGAAGTCTGTGGCTTTGGTGGTTTTGAATCGTCCATTATAATTGGCCACCAACTTGCGAAACTGGAGTGTTTTTTTTTAAGAAGTCGGTTTATTTTTTGGTAAAAAAGTTTTTATTTTGCAATTTTTTGTTTCTTTGTATGTAAAAAAGGTCTTTTAAACCTTCAAAGAATCATTGAAATTGTTTAACAATTGCTAAAGAAGTTTTTTCTAAACATTAATCTGTACATCTCTGCCGGGCCCCTTTTAAAATAGAAGTGCGTAATGTTATGTTATGAAAATAGAAGAACTCTGCATAGACATCTGACTATAGCAATCGCGAATAATTTGCTGTTATGCGTTGAAGAGTTCCATCGCATGTCTTCTTCATCAGTTGTTCTTCACAAAATGATACTTTTTAAATGAAAATGCTTGATTTCTAACAAAAAATAAAAATTGGTACGTGTGTACTTATATTTTATGAGGAGTTCCCTCACTTCCTCGAGGTTCAATTATTACATATGAGTTTTGATACATATGGGACCAATTTGCTAGAGTAACCCTATCAAATAAAAAAAGAATTTTGAAAATCGGTCCTTAAATGACGGAGTACTGAGGTAACAAACCCTACAAAAAAAATGTTTTGAAGTCGGTTAAAAATCTATATATTTATACTAATATTATAAAGAGGAAAGAGTGGCATGTGTTTTTGTTTGTTTGTATTGACGCGTATGAACGGCTGAACCAATGTGTTAGTGTGAGAAGAAGGTTCTTATGAAAGAACAATTAAGACAGTTCAAAAGAAAGAAAGAAAATAAAGAAAGAAAGAAGATACTTTATCTGAAAGCAAAGAACATAAAACAATAATACAGATAAGTTAAGTTAATAATAAAAAACTTTTTTGCAAAAAATAAAACCGACTTCAAAAAAACACTAAACGGTGTAAAATAACTCTAAATTCGGAAGTCGGTGGCCCATCATGAGTAAGACAAACCCACCAAAGCCACAGATTTTTCCATTTTTAGTTGTTACCATAAAAACATTTGCCATGAATTTATTTTATGTTGTTAATTGTTAACAATACCTACATGTCATCATCATAGGGTTTTTCACTAATCCCTAATAAATTAAAATTAACATACCTAACTGACGAAATCTAGGTATATTGTACCCACCTGCGTACCCCTCAGAGCATACAGGCGTGATGATACGTCATTATGTTGTATAAACAATAAACACCCAAGCGATTCCAGCAATCACGACAGATTTGCCGTTCATTTTTGAAGAGTTCCGTTGTATATCTCCGAAGATCAGCACCAGATCTTCACCAAATTAAAATGGGACCACCTCAGGAGTATACTCTTTCAAATAAAAAAAGAATTTTGAGAATCGGTCCATAAACGGGGGAGAAATCAGGTAACATACATTAAAAAAAAAAAAAAAAAAAAAAAAAAAAATACATACACACGAACATAGAACCTCCTCCTTTTTTGAAAGTCGGTTAAAAAAAAACAGAAAATATTAAAAAACTAAAAACAAAAAAAAAGACTTGTGCGAGACCAAAAAGGCGCCTATCTCGCAGTTGAAAGAAAGATAAAATAATTTTAAAAAACTTAACCACTATATTAACATCTTGGATGACATGGCTAGTGACAAATTGCTCCCTAGTTAATTTTTAGGTGCAAAATTTGACATTAAACAAGGCTAAAACTAAGAAGGTAATACAACTTAAATTCATTCTACGGCGGAATGTAATTTGCCATGCTGGTAAATAATAAAATCTTTGTTGAAAATGCAGCATTACACAATTAAAAAAATAGTTTCCATCCATGATGTCTCTTGGAGACTTGTTTCTTTACAAAACTATAACCAGAATAGTAGGAAGGTATGTACTCAACAGCATATTATATCGGTAATAATTAATGTGCAGTACTGTAAAGTGCCTTTGTGTACAAGTACAGGTGAGTTTAGATAATATCAACGATGCCTTTATCTAAACTCTCAACTAAATTTATGGAGTTTACTTCCCTAACTAACATACTTACAAGAAGAAGAAGATCTAGAAGAGTTCGGAAACTTACGGTGACAGATAGAACTAAGTTTGAGAAGTCAAATAAGTTTTTGCTATGTATTTCGCCATGTTGGTGGTATTCCGATTAAAAATCTAAAAATAAATATTGGAGAGGTTCAACTACAATTTACAGTTCATAAAATGACCGCCCGTTTCTTATTAAATAAGAGAATAAAGCCTTTTTTGTACTCGGGAATCGACACAGACAACCAATTAGTTATAACAAAAAAGTTACGAGTTTCAAATCATGAAATAATTAATTTAACTGTGGTTTAATTTAGAATAACAAGCAATTATTTTTTTTCCTTTTAACTTTGGGATTATAAAAATGTCAAAACACACCACTTCGCGTAGTCGTATGTTTATAAAACCTTTAATAACGAGTATTCCATTCAATAGTATACACCCGAGCTCTGAATTTCTAGTTTTATTCTCAGTTTCTTTCAAATTTTAAAGTAATAACGACGATATAAGACATCTCATTCCAACAAACGTGACGAGAACCTGCTCTTCCATACCTCAGAAACTTCAAAGCAATAGTACAACTACAAAGGTATACGTCTCCGTGACATGGCTTCCTTCGAGATTCAACTTCAACTTTCATTTACTTCACGGACGACAGTGTAAAACTTATCTGGAAATCCAAGACTTGTGCAAAGCATAACTTGTGCAAGTATGCGACAGTGACACCTCTAGCAAGTCCTCATATTGAGCTCAGCTGAAGAATTGGCGGAATTTCATTTGTTAGTTTTCCTGTTGCGGAAATTGTTTCAAAGTGTTCAGATTGGGTTTCAGAGAGTTGAGTAAGTGCATCTCTTTGGAGTTGTGAAAAGAGAAGATTTATTTCTGGAAAATCAAATTAAAGTTGCTTTTTCCTTGTTTTCATTTAACTGTTGGGTGGGAGTTATGATTTAGGTACTTTTCTACGGGACATGTCGTGCGATTTTTTATGTTAAGTTTTTTTTTTAATTATTAAGGGATTGCGTCATCATTTTAAAGAAGGATTATTAAGCACAAAGTGTAAGTAACATACAAACCTACTTTTTTTAAATATTAGTTGCGTTTTGTTTTACACAATTAAATTTTTAAACGCCAATTTATTTCTTGTCTCAGTTACTTTAAATTTTGCCTGGCAGTTTGAACTTATGCGGCCTTCCCAAATGTTGTTTCTCTACTAAATAATTATTGTTCTTTGAGCCGTTGTGCTACACGATTATCTACCTAGGTACTGAGTAATCTGTGTAGGTATTGTTTTTGTTGAAATTGGTACTTTGCTCAAAAGACCATCTCAGACATTTATCTGCTTAGTTCGTACATGATTTGACCAAGACACCGTTTGGACTCTAAAAGATACAACCGAGTTCATTTTTGTCTTTGTTCTTAGAATCATCGGATGGGGAACACCGACTAAATCTAGTTTAAAAAAGTTATTCATATGTCTAATACAAAGACATTCAATACCTATAGACCGGACATCACGAACAAATTTTTCGTCCGAAAAAAGTGTGTCCTGCTGGATACAAGTCTATGAGTTTTTTGTAGTACGCTCCGCTGTCGCTCCAATATTCATATATTATTCTAGATGGCGTTACTGAGACATGGGATCAAAGTTTTTCTATGACATTTCCTTGACATGCCTGCTCTATAGTATTTTAATTCTCTTTGGTCTAATACCAATTGTGAGTTTAACGTGTTAAATTAATTGCTGAAACTACCCTTCAATTTAATTTATATCATAAAATTGACACAAACTAGGAGAATAAGATAGTTATAACCGTAAACAGGCAGCTAAAAGCCTTTTGTTTTTCTCAGAATGCATAGATCTTGGGAGCTGACGTCACATAATACAGTTACTAAGCGTTGTCACCCCCGCTGGGAAATCTTTTGTTCGGTCACAGGTTTAGTGGCTAAGAATTTAACACTAAACTTAATACTAATAGGTATCATGGTGAGTTGTGTAAAACAATAACAATAATAAACAATTAAAATGAACTCTACATTAACAATTAGTTTGCAACTTAAAGATAAAATATCCATTAAAGTATGTAAACTAATCTGTAGTCTAGGACTTAAATAGTTCGGATACATTTATCAAATATAAGAAATTTTAATCAAATTATATTTACGGAACTAATAAACAGAAGAGTGAAATAAAATACTAATAAAGTGTGATCATTATACAATTAGGTTTGTATTGCAAAATAAAAATACAGTTCAATGTTAGACATAACTCTAAAGTGTGTCCAAAGCGTAATGTGTGGATTTGGACACGACATTTCACCAGACTCATAAAACAATTGAAATATCACAAAAATGATAATGTCAGATGTCAGATCACCAAATGTGTCGGTCGCCCCTCGTGTCTGCGTCACCTATAAACTTAGTTATCTTGCTTGTTTTGGTACAAGTGTGTGTGTGTGTGATTTATGTCGATAAATCGTTCAGTTTCAGCCAAATTGCGGTACTGATCGGTTCGTTGACTTGTCTTGGCAACTAGTCGAGACAGCTGTACTTGTGATCAATTGTAAAGTTTAATTTCTGCAATTTATCTGGATAGTACCCACAGTATGGATAACGTTAATAATTGAAATATAGCACTTTAGAGCAATCCCCATGTTGTGTGCGCTGCTGAGTGGGTTGCACACACCATGTAGAAGTTGTTGATATGGTTGAAATGATAAGCCACTGATAGCCAAAGAAGATCTGATTTATTAAATACTATCAAGTAACTAATGCTACATGAACGTAGAGTTGATGATTGGTAATGTACACCGTTGACTGTGAACGCTAATTATGTAAGTACTGTCGCTCGTGCAAGGCGACGGAAAAGTGATGAAAAGTGATCACTCTTATTTAGGTAAAGTGTGTCACGTAGGCGCGTATACGATACATGGCTTGTACATCCCACTTAGAGCAACTAATAACCTCATACATCCCACTAAAAGCAAAAAATAATTTAGTTTTTTGTTGCCGAAAGGTAGTTCATCCATTAAGTACTGTCCAATCACCTAATTTACAAGCAAGAAGAAAAGAAAGAAAATATATTTATTTGGGACACGCACAGGAATTTAACATTAAAAAACTAAAAATAACATATTAAATAAAAATTAAAACAAAAGACCTGTGCGAGGCCAAAAAGGGGCTTAGTAGGCGACTCGGAAGCTGAGTCTCGTCCGATCCGGCCGAAACAGGAATTTTATTATTATAAATATTTTTGAGTGGTGTTTCGGACGATACTTTTTTTTTAACCAAATTTTGTACAGTCAGAATGAAAAACCTTAGGTAGAGTTTTATTACTTTAGTAAAAGTCAGGGAATTGTTAGAAAGAGATAAAGTTTAATATACAATTACAACAATCAACAGTAAACATGATAAATCACAATAATCAGTCTTATATATCAATTTAAAAGCGTACAATAATAATTATAAATGTTAACAACAATAATCAGTCTTTTATCAATTGGAACGTGTACAACAAGAATATTAAATGTAAATTACTATAATCAGTCTTATACAGGGTTACTGGTAATTAGACGTGAGGGGCTGATAAGTGGGCCAAAATGCAACAAATTGAACCCCCCATATTTATGGCCGAAATTCAATAGTTTTCGAGATATTTGAATTTTAAGGGTTTTTCGATATTTAACCAAAATTTTCCAAATAAAAAAAAAAATATTTGAATGAGTACCATTAAGAATGATGTTGTAGCTGGTGAAGTGTGTGGGTTGCGGGAAGGTAAACGAAACACGTCTTTACGATACGAGTGGTTTAATACGACTAATGCTTAGAACTAACACATGAATAAAGGTTATGAAATATATATGACAATACACATGTACTTACACACTACACCACGGGGGTACGAGAGAAAAAAAAAAAAATGTTTACAAAATTTCATTTTTTTTTTTTTTTTTTTTTTTTTTTTTTTTTTTTTTTTTTTTTTTTTTTTTTTTTTTTAACAAAATCAGTTACATAATATGTACTTAAAACTACACTACACTATTTAAAATTACACTATTTTCTAAACAATTTTGTTCGGTTTTTGTGTACAATTTCTGATTTATTGTTTTTCACTATTTTTACATTTGGTTCCATGTCTTCAATTACAATGTATGGGCCATTAAACAAAGTATCCAATTTATTTGCAGTTTCATTTTTTAACAATATTAAATCACCTTTCTCATATCGCACTTGATTTACGTTTTTGTCGTACAAAGTTTTTCGCATCTGTTTGCTTTTAATCAAATTATTTCGCGCATCTCTGTGTGCTACTTGTAAACGATATCTTAATTCTAAACTATAATTATCTGGGTTATATAAAGGTTCTATGCTAGTACTTAATCTACTCGGAATGTTACTGGGTTTTCCAAAAACTAATTCATACGGGGCATATTTTGTAGAAGAATGTATAGTGTTATTATAAGTAAAACACCAAAAGGGTAGCCAATGGCTCCATGTATCAGGGAAATTATCGCATTGTATTCTTAAGAATGAACCCAAATGTTTATGCGCGTTTTCGAGCGATCCGATTGACTCGTGATGATATGAAGTTGAGTTCAATTTTTCAATTCCTAAAAGTGAACATACCTCCGTCATAGTTGATGACATAAATTCAGAGCCTCTATCTGTGGCTATAGTTTTTGGGATTCCGAATCTTAATATAAATTGATTAACTAATGTTCTAGCAACGGTGACCGTTTCCTTATTTTGAAGAGGATATGCCTCTACGAATTTACTTAATTCACACTGTAATGTAAGTATATAATTATTACCATCTATATCTTTATCCAAAGGTCCTACTAAATCTAGAAACACTTTCTCGAAAGCATATGAAGCTGTGGTGGTTATCACCATCGGTTCCTTTGTTTTTAGAGAATGTTTTGATTTTTGACATTTTTCGCATTTATTTACAAAGTTTTTGACGTCTGCTTCCATCTCTGGCCAGTAATATTTCCTTTTAATATTGTTTAACATCCTACGCACGCCTGCGTGACCACTGGTGGGTAGTAGGTGATAGTCATTAATAATAAATTTCTTATCATTGTCATTGTTTATTCTTTCAACTCCTCGTAAAATACATATCCGTGGGCCGGTCCACATTTCCTTATTTTTTATCTCTTCTATTAGTTCTTTAATGAATAACGCGTTATTTTCTCTTTTTATTATACATATTTCGTCGACGTTTATATTTTTAATTAATTGCTCTAATTTCTCCACAAAAACGGCTCGCGTGTATTGTGCTTTGAAATCTAGATTAAAGTATATTATTTTCTTATTTTGGGAATATGCAAAACACTCGGTTTCTACATCTATGCTTCCTTGTTTTCTAATCCTTTTTAACTCTTGTTCTTCTATTAAAATTATTTCTACTGCATCACCTGGCATCCGCAATAATTCCACGATTCTCGGTTGATCAGGCCGATCGTCTGTGTTATTATTGGTGATTGGGGTGTCGTTGTCATCGTTTAAATCTTCTAATTTCTTTTTCTGTGCTCTAGTCATTACATTAAGTATTTTATCATTAATACATTTTAATTCTTCGGAATTAATTGAAATTCTAGACAACGCGTCTGCTACGGCGTTTTCTTTTCCTTTTATGTATACTACGTTAAAATCGTATTCTTCTAATGTTAACCGAAACTTTAATAATCTGCTTGATGGATCTTTCATTCCAAATAAATATAGCAATGGTTTATGGTCTGTCATGATTGTAAACTTTTTTCCAAAAAGATATGGCCTAAAATACTTTACTCCCCACACTATCGCAAGTAACTCCTTCTGTATAGTTGGGTAATTTTTTTCAGCTTTGTTTAAAGGTCGACTTGCATATGCGACTGGTCGCATATCTTTATTACAAAGTACTGCACCTACAGCTATACCAGAAGCATCAGTTTGTAAAGTTTGTTGGGTAATTTTCTACTACTTTTATTTTTGCTTTATCTGGACTAATTCCTTTTGCGGAGACTGTGTGTCCTAAATATAATAATTCCTTTTTCATGAAATTACATTTGTTGGGATTTAATTTTAGGTTTACTTTTCTAAGTCTCTCAAAAACATATATTAAATTTTTATTGTGTCCTTCTAAATTTCGTCCAAAAATTACAAGGTCATCGAGGTATACAAAACACTTCTCATATGTTAAACCTGACATTGCAATAGTCATTGCCCTTGAAAAAGAACTTGGGCTAGTTTTAAGACCCATCGGCATCCGTTTCATCTGGTATTGTCCAGTATTAGTTGTAAAAGCAGTAAGTTTTCGTGACTCTGGGTTTAAGGTCACTTGGTAATATGATTGACTAAGGTCTAAATGGGTAAAATAAACGGCACCTGAAAGTGACTCTAAAATATCAACGATGTTTGGTAAGGGAAATTTGTCATCCTGTATGACATCATTCAATTTACGGTAGTCTATTACTAATCTCCATTTTTTGTTATCATCATTTGTCTTTTTTGGCACGAGTAAAATAGGGCTAGACCACTCACTTTGAGCTTGTTCTATAATATCATCCTGTAACATTTGTTTTATTTGCTTATTTATTTCTGGTTTTTGACTATGTGGCAACCTATATGGTTTTGTATATACGGGACTAGCATTCGGTTTTAAATAAATATCATGTTTATATGATTTAGTAGTTGTGAGCTTGTCACCCGGTAGGTGAAAGATATCATTGTATTTAGTACATATTGCTTCTATCGTTTCACGCTCAGCAGAATGTAGGTGATCTAATTTTAGTAATGTTAGCAAAGTATCTGCTCTCTCTGAGTTTGACTTACTTTTATTAAACTGACAAATTTGGTAATCGTTTAATGAATGTATCTCTGGTTGGAAGGTAGGTATAGTAATTGATTCTTCTTTAGTATTTAATATTTTAATTGGGATAACGTTATTTACTGGCTTTACTATTAACGCTGCTAAAAATAACTCTTCTTGTAATTGTTTCGGTAAAACAACACAATCATTATTTTCCTTATTATTTATTAGTGGTATGTAATGTATAGACTCACTTCGGGCAGGAATAGTCAAGTAACTATGTGATATAGTTGGTGTCGCATAAAGTGGTATTATATTTTCGAATTCGTTATATAGAATTAATGTATCATTTTCCAAGTTAATATGTGAATTAAATTTCGATAAAAAATCTAATCCGAGAATTCCATCAGATTTACACGGTAAATCATTGAACAAATAAAATTTGTGATTAAAACTACCATTTTGAGTACGTAATGTAAGGTAAACATAGCCTTCTGAATAAGTTTTACCACCAATACCATTTATTACAATGTTATCCTCATACAAAGGAATGCGTTCCGATAACACCTTCTTAGTAACAGCGGAAATGGACGCGCCGGTGTCAAGTAACCATGAACGCTTGGTATTGTTAATGTTAAGATGTACGTACCTAACATTTTTGTTACACGTTAAAATGTTACCTTTAGGAACGAAAAAACTGATTTTTGTTTTCTTGTTTTTCGTTCTCTGCTCTTTCGTTCTCCGTTTGGGGGTCTCCACTCACTTGGGCTGGATACATTTTCCGTTGACTATTTCTATCCCGGTTACCTCTACCACGGTAATATCTAGAAGGATTATGGTTATTTCCTGAATTTGAATAATGATTTCCTCTACCGCGTGTATAATATCCACCGCGGGGATTGCCATTAAACCTTTGCCGATAATGACTGTTGTTATTATAATTTTGACCTGTACTATAATTTCCACGATAACGAGAACCTTGATTATTATAGTTATTTCGGCCTCCTCTATTGAAATGATTATTATTAAAACTGTTGTAATTGTTAGACTTACCCCTCGCGCTGAATATACCGTTGGACGTTGAGGGCTGACCCAGCTCCTCGTCTTCAGCTGCACGCACCGCATCTTTCAGCTCAGAATAATTCCGTGATGTAAATATCCATTTTTAAAAATTTTACACATGATACTTGTAGGTTGATCCTTACGAATAGTTTATGGTTTTAACCCAATATTTGTCCATGAGACATTCTGATAATAATCAGGCTGTTGGTTGCTGTAAGTAACACAGAATTATAACAAACGTTACAATATAGTAGGTACATATTATACTTAATTGTTCATTAACGGTTTTGAGTCGGAGCCACTAAAGTTTCTATGTATAATCCGTATTGGATGCTGCAACACAAATGTTTTTTTTTTTTTTTTTTTTTTTTTTTTTTTTTTTTTTTTTTTTTTTTTTTACACTTGTTTATTTTACGAAACTTGTAAATCACGAGACATGACGTTGTACACTGTTTCCACTATTCACTACTCACTGATGTTATGTTTACACATTTCCATTTTCTTCTTCACGTTCTCGCCTTCCCGACAGCCGCAACCGCATTTTTCTTATAAACTCTGATTCTATCTGTCTTCCGATCCACTTCTTCTGTTTGTTCTTCAGCTTCTTCCATGTATATATGATCACTGCAACGGCGATAATTGTCAAGGCAGACGCTATTAATATGTTATTCATCTGGATGTGAGATTCAACAGCAGTGTTACTTCCTCCCGACGCATTCTGTGATATTATCACCTCCTTATCCTCGGTTTTGGAATATGACTTTCCCATTTTTGAGTCGGTATACGAGTCTTGCAGTGCTCAGTGTTTCCGTAGTTATATTCATTTTATATGTCGTCGATATTCAAACGTTCTTGTTCTGTGCATCGAGGCACACAGGAATTCGCTGACATCGCTCAATTCGCCCGTTACGCGATACCCAGCGACGTAGGTAGCAACTCTACACCGCGGCGCTCGCGCATGGCAGGGTCGCCATGAAGTGTGTGGGTTGCGGGAAGGTAAACGAAACACGTCTTTACGATACGAGTGGTTTAATACGACTAATGCTTAGAACTAACACATGAATAAAGGTTATGAAATATATATGACAATACACATGTACTTACACACTACACTGGCACTTTAATTCAACTATAGACATATTTCAAACTACTTAATAAGAATAATCAAATATCGCTCATTATTTTAATTATTTTGTTTTGAGATATTATTATCTTACCAATATTTTCATTTTACGCTTCAAAAATGTTGCTTCGTCACAAAAATTTCTATGACATTAATCGTACAAATAAATAAAACAACTTGCCTATTCTGTAAGTTTTCCAAAAAGGTATAAAAGTTAATTTTAAAATACATAATCGTGGCATGGCATGTGTCTGAATCGGCGCGGGGAGATAAAAGGTCATTTGTGTACCTTATGTCTACCAACTAGAAGTTTTTATGTCTCAATGTGCGTGCAAAATGCCAAAAGTCAAAAACTAACCGACTCGTGAGAGATCAGAATTTAGAATTAGAATTTATTTAATTATATTATGAATGTAGTTTTACATAGGATGCTATTAATATTTTTTTAAGTTCTATAAACTCTACCATAACATATGGTGTACACATATTGAAATGTCATTCTTATATAGCTAAGTACAATTAATTATATGACTTAATGATTGACAATAAGTCCAATATGAATCATTTTAATTAGGTAGTCGTTACTTTAAAATCAATGTCAAAATTAAGTACATGTCGTCTTGAATTTTAACAATATTCCACCATTACCACCATTTATTTATTTTCACATAATTATGTCATAAAATAATGATTCAATAACCAACTTGTCCGTAGGGATGTATCCTATACCGATACCGATGTCGATATATCGGCAATACTCGAAGCTTGCTGTTAAATCGGCATCGGCGATATTTTTATGGCCGATTTAACGAAACTTTTTAAATTTCGCGCTTTGAAAATGTAAAATAAATGCGCGTGTTGTCTCGTCTACTTTGTTTTTGATACAAAAATCTCATCAATGTTAATTTTAATTACTAAAACTATTAACTAATCTCAACCTGTCTATAGTTTCAAATGATTTTGTTTAGTTTGTCCTGTTATTATTATTTCTATATTAATAAAAAAATAACCTGTCTTGTTACGGTATCAGTATCGCAGATATTTTTTATAAGAGCCGATGCTCTTATATAAAGATAGGATACGGTACTGATACCGATGTATCGGTATCGTATCAAAGCAAGAGTGAGCTGACAAGTAGGGATACTTGTCATCTCATCACTCATTAATAAAAAATACAAAAAAAACTTTATTTTCAGGCGTCGACGGCCCATAGCGTGTTAGTATTCAGTACAAAAATAACTTAAAAACTATGTTAGTAGTAACATCTAGACACACACAAGAACACAAATTATACACAGCAAAATAAACAGCTCCCAACTCGAGATGGATTCATCAAGACCCATGTCTGACATGCAGCTTGCTTGATAAACCTATCCATCGTAGACCCTTCCAATCTTTCTGAAAATACCTTCAGAACGCTATTGCTGCTTCCCCTCACTCTGCGTATCACTGATGCCACTTTTTTTCGCAAAATGTGCAATGTGTTTTAATGTTTATTTTATTTGTAATTAATAATTTATCCATAGCGACAAAGTAAAATATGTATTATTTAATTATGTGTCTGACGGTACTTTGCCTCTAAAAAAGGATGCGTCCGAAACACCACTCAAAAATATTAATAATAATGAAATTCCTGTCTCGACCGCATCGGACGAGACTCAGCGTCCGAGTCGCCTACTAAGCCCAAAAAGGCCCCTATCTCAGCACGATGCCACGATATTGAAAGAAAAGCAATAAATACCGCAGCGCTGTTATTCTGATAGGGCCTACTGCAATGCCATGAATACATTAATGTACAATAGCCCTCAAAGAGGCATAAATTATATATAAATAAATAAGAATATAAATAATCTATATCTATACTAATATTATAAAGAGGTAAAATTTGTAAGTTTGTAAATTTGTATGTAGGGGGTAATCTCTGGAACTCATAATCCAATTCTAAAAATTTTTTAACTGGCAGAAAGCTACATTATTCCTGAGTGCCATAGGCTATAAATTGTTTCTATAACATGTATATTAACCGAGCTATCACAACTTTTGTCTAGCAAGTCGGAAAAAAATACCACATAAAACAGAATTATTTGCGTGCGCTGCCTAAACAGTTGCTTAAAATTAAAAACAATGTTCGTCTACCTGGTTCGTCTTAATTATTTCTACAAAAAAGTCCGCAATACCATATCTCTATCTTTTGTATTTTAGCTTTTATACTTCTTTTATTGCATTAAAAAAAAAATTTTGGGCATACTTACGTTTGGTTGATTATTTGAGCAACAAAATATTAATTCTTATGACAATAAATTATTTCAGTATCACAAGGACATCATACAGATAAGATTTGCCATTTACAGTATATCAATTGGTCATATAGTTTCGGAGATAATATAAAATTACTAAAACGCAAAATGCCCAGGCCCTAGCATAACTTTCTTTGTGCAGACGTTTTACCTATTTGCCCATAGATGGCGTTCTGCAATTACGTAATTTTTTTGAATCGCGGTGTTAAGACTTTTCGTGGATTGATGACCCTCTCGAATTTTTATGCCCACGTAGTTGTTAGTTCTGGAGTTCTAAATATTACATGTCTGTTGCTTATTATTGGTTTCGGTTGTTTCGTTCGTTGGTGTCTGCGTCACCTATAAACTTAGTTATCTTGCTTGTTTTGGTACAAGTGTGTGTGTGTGTGTGATTTATGTCGATAAATCGTTCAGTTTCAGCCAAATTGCGGTACTGATCGGTTCGTTGACTTGTCTTGGCAACTAGTCGAGACAGCTGTACTTGTGATCAATTGGAAAGTTTAATTTCTGCAATTTATCTGGATAGTACCCACAGTATGGATAACGTTAATAATTGAAATATAGCACTTTAGAGCAATCCCCATGTTGTGTGCGCTGCTGAGTGGGTTGCACACACCATGTAGAAGTTGTTGATATGGTTGAAATGATAAGCCACTGATAGCCAAAGAAGATCTGATTTATTAAATACTATCAAGTAACTAATGCTACATGAACGTAGAGTTGATGATTGGTAATGTACACCGTTGACTGTGAACGCTAATTATGTAAGTACTGTCGCTCGTGCAAGGCGACGGAAAAGTGATGAAAAGTGATCACTCTTATTTAGGTAAAGTGTGTCACGTAGGCGCGTATACGATACATGGCTTGTACATCCCACTTAGAGCAACTAATAACCTCATACATCCCACTAAAAGCAAAAAATAATTTAGTTTTTTGTTGCCGAAAGGTAGTTCATCCATTAAGTACTGTCCAATCACCTAATTTACAAGCAAGAAGAAAAGAAAGAAAATATATTTATTTGGGACACGCACAGGAATTTAACATTAAAAAACTAAAAATAACATATTAAATAAAAATTAAAACAAAAGACCTGTGCGAGGCCAAAAAGGGGCTTAGTAGGCGACTCGGAAGCTGAGTCTCGTCCGATCCGGCCGAAACAGGAATTTTATTATTATAAATATTTTTGAGTGGTGTTTCGGACGATACTTTTTTTTTAACCAAATTTTGTACAGTCAGAATGAAAAACCTTAGGTAGAGTTTTATTACTTTAGTAAAAGTCAGGGAATTGTTAGAAAGAGATAAAGTTTAATATACAATTACAACAATCAACAGTAAACATGATAAATCACAATAATCAGTCTTATATATCAATTTAAAAGCGTACAATAATAATTATAAATGTTAACAACAATAATCAGTCTTTTATCAATTGGAACGTGTACAACAAGAATATTAAATGTAAATTACTATAATCAGTCTTATACAGGGTTACTGGTAATTAGACGTGAGGGGCTGATAAGTGGGCCAAAATGCAACAAATTGAACCCCCCATATTTATGGCCGAAATTCAATAGTTTTCGAGATATTTGAATTTTAAGGGTTTTTCGATATTTAACCAAAATTTTCCAAATAAAAAAAAAAATATTTGAATGAGTACCATTAAGAATGATGTTGTAGCTGGCACTTTAATTCAACTATAGACATATTTCAAACTACTTAATAAGAATAATCAAATATCGCTCATTATTTTAATTATTTTGTTTTGAGATATTATTATCTTACCAATATTTTCATTTTACGCTTCAAAAATGTTGCTTCGTCACAAAAATTTCTATGACATTAATCGTACAAATAAATAAAACAACTTGCCTATTCTGTAAGTTTTCCAAAAAGGTATAAAAGTTAATTTTAAAATACATAATCGTGGCATGGCATGTGTCTGAATCGGCGCGGGGAGATAAAAGGTCATTTGTGTACCTTATGTCTACCAACTAGAAGTTTTTATGTCTCAATGTGCGTGCAAAATGCCAAAAGTCAAAAACTAACCGACTCGTGAGAGATCAGAATTTAGAATTAGAATTTATTTAATTATATTATGAATGTAGTTTTACATAGGATGCTATTAATATTTTTTTAAGTTCTATAAACTCTACCATAACATATGGTGTACACATATTGAAATGTCATTCTTATATAGCTAAGTACAATTAATTATATGACTTAATGATTGACAATAAGTCCAATATGAATCATTTTAATTAGGTAGTCGTTACTTTAAAATCAATGTCAAAATTAAGTACATGTCGTCTTGAATTTTAACAATATTCCACCATTACCACCATTTATTTATTTTCACATAATTATGTCATAAAATAATGATTCAATAACCAACTTGTCCGTAGGGATGTATCCTATACCGATACCGATGTCGATATATCGGCAATACTCGAAGCTTGCTGTTAAATCGGCATCGGCGATATTTTTATGGCCGATTTAACGAAACTTTTTAAATTTCGCGCTTTGAAAATGTAAAATAAATGCGCGTGTTGTCTCGTCTACTTTGTTTTTGATACAAAAATCTCATCAATGTTAATTTTAATTACTAAAACTATTAACTAATCTCAACCTGTCTATAGTTTCAAATGATTTTGTTTAGTTTGTCCTGTTATTATTATTTCTATATTAATAAAAAAATAACCTGTCTTGTTACGGTATCAGTATCGCAGATATTTTTTATAAGAGCCGATGCTCTTATATAAAGATAGGATACGGTACTGATACCGATGTATCGGTATCGTATCAAAGCAAGAGTGAGCTGACAAGTAGGGATACTTGTCATCTCATCACTCATTAATAAAAAATACAAAAAAAACTTTATTTTCAGGCGTCGACGGCCCATAGCGTGTTAGTATTCAGTACAAAAATAACTTAAAAACTATGTTAGTAGTAACATCTAGACACACACAAGAACACAAATTATACACAGCAAAATAAACAGCTCCCAACTCGAGATGGATTCATCAAGACCCATGTCTGACATGCAGCTTGCTTGATAAACCTATCCATCGTAGACCCTTCCAATCTTTCTGAAAATACCTTCAGAACGCTATTGCTGCTTCCCCTCACTCTGCGTATCACTGATGCCACTTTTTTTCGCAAAATGTGCAATGTGTTTTAATGTTTATTTTATTTGTAATTAATAATTTATCCATAGCGACAAAGTAAAATATGTATTATTTAATTATGTGTCTGACGGTACTTTGCCTCTAAAAAAGGATGCGTCCGAAACACCACTCAAAAATATTAATAATAATGAAATTCCTGTCTCGACCGCATCGGACGAGACTCAGCGTCCGAGTCGCCTACTAAGCCCAAAAAGGCCCCTATCTCAGCACGATGCCACGATATTGAAAGAAAAGCAATAAATACCGCAGCGCTGTTATTCTGATAGGGCCTACTGCAATGCCATGAATACATTAATGTACAATAGCCCTCAAAGAGGCATAAATTATATATAAATAAATAAGAATATAAATAATCTATATCTATACTAATATTATAAAGAGGTAAAATTTGTAAGTTTGTAAATTTGTATGTAGGGGGTAATCTCTGGAACTCATAATCCAATTCTAAAAATTTTTTAACTGGCAGAAAGCTACATTATTCCTGAGTGCCATAGGCTATAAATTGTTTCTATAACATGTATATTAACCGAGCTATCACAACTTTTGTCTAGCAAGTCGGAAAAAAATACCACATAAAACAGAATTATTTGCGTGCGCTGCCTAAACAGTTGCTTAAAATTAAAAACAATGTTCGTCTACCTGGTTCGTCTTAATTATTTCTACAAAAAAGTCCGCAATACCATATCTCTATCTTTTGTATTTTAGCTTTTATACTTCTTTTATTGCATTAAAAAAAAAATTTTGGGCATACTTACGTTTGGTTGATTATTTGAGCAACAAAATATTAATTCTTATGACAATAAATTATTTCAGTATCACAAGGACATCATACAGATAAGATTTGCCATTTACAGTATATCAATTGGTCATATAGTTTCGGAGATAATATAAAATTACTAAAACGCAAAATGCCCAGGCCCTAGCATAACTTTCTTTGTGCAGACGTTTTACCTATTTGCCCATAGATGGCGTTCTGCAATTACGTAATTTTTTTGAATCGCGGTGTTAAGACTTTTCGTGGATTGATGACCCTCTCGAATTTTTATGCCCACGTAGTTGTTAGTTCTGGAGTTCTAAATATTACATGTCTGTTGCTTATTATTGGTTTCGGTTGTTTCGTTCGTATGGTTGTTGTAGTTGATAGACTTCATAATCGAAAATATCGTAATTTCGTTGTTTTGTTTTGTAAATGCAGACGGTGTTCGAGTCGCTCTCCCTTTGTTCATAATTGTTTTCAAGTCTGTGCGTAGTTTGTTGAGAGCATGCCTAAAAGGAAATCTCAACTGTCCCGGCAGACAACACAGACAAGAGCCGCTCGAGTACGCCGTACGGAAGAATCTGCCCCTGAAAATGAGCAGCGCCTCTCGAGAAATAGAGAAAAATTTTCGCAAGCACGCGCTAGAGAATCTAGCTCCGAGCGCTCACAGCGCCTCGCTGGCCAAAATGTGAGGACGTCGCGGGCCCGTGCTCGAGAAACTAGCGCTGAACGTGCGCACCAGCATGTCTCTGAGACAAGGGATAGGGAGACTAGCGCTGAGCGCTCGCAGCGGCTTGGTAGGCAAAATGTCATAACATCGCAGGCCCGTGCTCGGGAATCTAGCGCTGAACGTGCGCACTTGCGCAGCTTCTATCTCATTTAAGGCAGCATGTCTCTGAAACAAGGGATAAGGAGACTAGCGCTAAGCGCTCGCAGCGGCTCGCTAGGCAAAATGCCATAACATTCGGTAATCTTTGAAGTTACTGATCTGATTCCAAAAAATATTTTACAAATAAAATTAAATACAGTAATATCAATCGAGTGTAATCTTATGTTAAAATAAGAAATTTTCCGCGGACGAAGTCGCGGGCAGAAGCTAGTAAGAATATAAAATGACAGATGCAACAGATGAAAATATCCAAAATTAAAAACGAAATTAATTCTCCTACGCATCCCTCACGTTCCAGCTACTGGATAGGTATGTAACCATCACAGAGCATGAAACTATGCTTAGGTACTTACATAGTCTGTGGTCTGTGACGAAGGACGCGGGCGCAACCAACCGGAGAGCCGGCTGGCTGACACTTGACAGTTAAACTTGTAATAATAACTTAGGCGTTTTGCATTAATTGTCACAATTATTAGAATTATTAAAATATTACAGATTAAAAGTTGATTGGCAATATCATGGTTAAAAAAGCAATAATACTACTTTATAGAATTGTGTAATTGTGTATTATGAGACTATGTACTTGTGAAGTGCGGGTGTACAGAATGTAATTGTGTTACTTGTGTATAGTTTATTGTGTGATTAGTGAAGTGTTTAAAATGTGTTGTCGAGAAAGAAAACAGAAATTGAAAAGCTGCTGGCTCGCTTGCTGAGACATCAGAAATCGCCATAATCAACATGCGTGCAATCCCCGGGTAAAATATGAGTCAGTTTTTTTGAATATGCAGCAAATGTTGCTTGTATTTCATACTAAAAGTACGCACTGTTCTAACAGCACGAAGTGGCGGTGGTAGGTCGTTCCAGCATTTAGTAGCAGCGAATTTGAAACTACCACGGAATGCAGCAGTTTTATGAGACGACGCCAACAGAAGGTAAGCAGAAGCTCTTGTCTTGATTTTGTTTATGTTTCGTGACCAAGTCAACTTATTAAATAGATAAACTGGTTTTTTGTGAGAATGGTGCCAAAGAGTAGGGTAGCCAGATGTAGCTTTCTGCGATCTGACATTCTCATCAAATTACCCTTATTTAAAAATGGTGTTACATGCGATCGTGGAGGAATGTTAAAACAGAATCTCGCACATGCATTCTGCACTCGCTGAATTAACCTGTCACTTCTCCCCAGAATGCACGACCCATACACAGTGTCAGCGTAATTCAGCTTGGATAAAACTAGCGACTCACAAAGCATGACACGCATATCCACACTTATGTAGGGACGAATACGGTATAGAAGTTTCAGGCGGTAAAAACAATTGCGAACAGCCTCCAAGATGTGAGTCTCAAAATGTAGGTGCTCATCAAACACTATCCCAAGGTTACGGGCTTCTTTTACCTTCTCAATGGAACACCCATCAACCCTCAAATCTAGATTTTGGCCCAGCATTTTATTTAGAAAGACTCTTGAACCTAACAACAAATATTTTGATTTTACAGGATTCAAAACCAGGGAGTTCCTCCGAGACCAGGCTGAGATTCTCTCTAAATCCTCATTAATTCTGTTCACAGTGTCAGCAGCTTGCTGAGGGTGAAAAGACAGATACAACTGCAGATCATCAGCATATAGGTGGAATTTGGCATTGATCATGCAGTTGGTAATATCCGCACTGTACAGGATAAAGAGGAGCGGGCCTAGAATCGATCCCTGCGGTACACCCCTGGTCACATGCTTAGGACAAGATGCAGAGACAGCACCATCAATGTCGCTAGTTACCTGGACAAACTGAGACCGGTTACTTAGATAACTATAAGACAAGCACGCTCTTATTTAGGTAAAGCATGTTTGCTTTACCTAAATTTAGGAAGAGCCCATCAATATTGCATCCTGTTTCAGATAGCAGCAGCTAGTCTGCAAACTAGTATATCTTATCACACCGCAGCTGAACAAACTGTTCGTCTAGAATTGAATCCGCAACAAGAAACTATACCCTGTATATGGAACATTAAACCACAGTACAGAAAAACGCAGTAGTCCAACTTGATAGATTAAAGAGAATAGAATAATATATGAGTTAGTTTAGTGTCTTTTCAATGACTAATATTCATGGGTAAGAATATCAGCAATTTATGCTCACCTTATGCGTTGGTAGTTGTGGATTTCAATCCTAGCGAGTACATGTAATTTCTATGCACTTTCTAAGTTAATCCTAGGTGTTACCGATATTTCTAAAGGAAAAAAACTAATTCTAAAATCGGAAATCTGGTCAGTGTTCGTGCCTTTTGTGTAAGAAAATACGCCTTTGGTTTATAGTAGGTTAGCACCCAGCTGGCAATATTATTATTATCTTTTACACTGCAACATAATAATACGTAAATAGGTCCTTTAAATATTTTCTATTTCATTAGTTAGGTACAACTGGACTCTTGCGTATCTCCATTGACAAACTCATAATGTTGACTACTCGGCAGTGTTCAACTAGTTTTGTATTGGCTTTCATCAGTGTGTACCTAGGATTATGTCATGCGTACTCGCAAATATTTGACGAAGCGCACCGTTCGCCGTCTGACAGTCACCGTAAACTTAAAGTACAATATCAACTTTTTGTAAATTCTTAGTTTAGGGTGCAACTGAGCGCCAATTAAGTAGTCTCTGACAATGAAAAGATAGTCCATAGCCCTGCTGGTCCATGTACAGAGGCCAGCACATCAAGTTACCCCTTCTTTGACCGTTGTTTAACTTTATGTCAAACAGAATAAGGTTCATATTCAATTGGGAAAATTTTGACACATTGGGGTAACTTGATGTACTGGCGTCTGTACACTGACGCAATTGTAATGTTCCAGCAGACTGATGGACACTAATTACAAGTCACCCTATATATGTATATAGGTTGACTTGTAATTAGTGTCCGATACTTACTTTTAAACACGTGCTTGTACTCATGAAATACGAATAACATTCCCAAAGAAACTTTTTTTATACTCATTATCTTTCAATCAATTCAATTACGACAGTACTGCACAACGGGAGCGGTGGGGGTGGCGGGGGAGCGTGTGATGCTACTACTACTAGTAGATTTTGCTCTTCCCGAGGTCAGACTATCAGCTCATAGATTGTGCCGATTCGTGCCTAATGTGATCGATCACACGCACACGCGCGGAAATTTCAAACAGCGTTTTTGTTATTTGACTGTGTTATAAGTTATTGTGTATAAAAAAAAAGTTTATTTGGGAAAGTTTATTGAAATCATGAATACAATCACGTGTTCAAGTATCGGCCACTAATTACCAGTCACCCTATATATAGTCATAGCTAGACAAGTTCTATTTACCCAGCCGTCTTTTTGAATCACAGTAAACGATAAAGTAACTAATCACAGTTCTGAAATCAATAGACCTTCTGAGCTCACGCTTTACAATAGTCGAGCCGAGGATCCAATCTCGTGGCGGATTTCCATCGCTGCTCCGAACATCCGCGCTCATTCGCGGATCTAACACGATTACATGTGCGTACAACATGGACGATGTTTAACGAACTTTGAAACATGTACATGGATTCAATTATCGAACATTGTAACAAAACTAATTTGGGTGCGAACCTTACACCGCTTGCTTCACGATATAAATTGCAACGAGTTTGCTTGTTGCAGAGTTTTTAATTGTTGACGTGGCTGTTGAACTTTAAATAAGCAAGTGTTGGCCTGGCTGCCTGCCATTTAATCGTGGGTAGTTGCTTAAGTAACAAAAAAATAAGTTTCATGTAACATCATCGGCATCATTTGGCTAGACTTTTCCCAACTAAGTTAGGTCGGCTTCCATTTTTATAATATATAATAATAATAATTCATTTATTTATCAAGCGACAAGGGTCACTTAGGTTAATGAGTTTAAAACAACCGACTTCTTAAAAAAAAACTAACAGGTGAAAAATAACTCCAGTTTCGGAAGTCTGTGGCTTTGGTGGTTTTGTTTTGTTCATTATTGGCCACCGACTTCCGAAACTGGAGTTATTTTTCACCTGCTAGTTTTTTTTTAAGAAGTCGGTTGTTTTTTTTGTAAAAAAGTTTTTATTTTGTAATTTTTAGTTTCTTTGTATGTAAAGAAAGTCTTTCAAAACCTGAAAGAATCATTAAAATTGGATAACAATTGCTAAAGAAGTTCTATTTCTTAACATTAATCTGTACATCTCTGCCGGCCCCTTTTAAAATAGAATGGCGTAATGTTATGTTGTGGAAATACAAAAGCTCAGCATAGACATCTGACTATAGCAATCGCGAATGATTTGCTGTTATGCGTTGAAGAGTTCCGTTGCCTGTCTTCTTCATCAGTTTTTCTTCACCAAATGATACTTTCTAAATGAAAATGTTTGATTTGTTACTAAAAATGTTGAAATCGGTGCATGTGTGCCTATATTTTTTGAATACCAGTCTTTTACATGGAGCGACTGCCCATAGGACCTCCACAACCCAGTCACTGGGTAACACGATCCCTCTTGATTAAATTGGTTGTCAGGTTTTCGGGCTTCTGACTATCTGTAACGAATGTCATAAATCTACAAATGACAGCCGGGACCAACGGCTTTACGTGATTTCCGAGCCACAGAGGAGTTTTGATATGTAATAAATAGTCATCCATCCATTGACCAACATGTGTTTTAAAAAAAAAAATATTTTGTGCAAATATTTTGTGTGTGTAACACATTCATTGTGCGAACAGCTAAAGAGTGGGTTTCCCTGCCGGTGTCGGTGTTTCCTGATAGCTACAACCTAGGGGTCTTCAAGTCAAGAGTGAACAGGTTGCTTCTAGGCAAGCGTGCTTCATCGTCGACCACATCATCGCTTACCATCAGGTGAGATTGTGGTCAAACGCGTGCCTATCAGTAATAAAAAAAAAGGTATGGGTCACCAGTTTTGTTTAAATTGCTGAGTTACATAGATGGTCAACCAAAAATAATTAATAACGTGTATCAAATTTGGCATTAGAATATTAATCAATCATCTTTTCTTATAGCATTTTCTCAATTATGTTGAGGTCGGATCGGAGCTCTCCAATCAACTGGCTGCTGTCATTTTTCAGTATTTTACACGAAGAGACTACCTATCGGATATCCACAACCCAACCGAGTTACGACGTAACACCATGCCCTTTGCCATCACTTCGGGCTTTACGATTGCCGAAAGACCTACGACAACTGGGACCAACTGCTTAGAATGTTTTGCAAAACACCGGGTTCCATAATAAATGAATAAATATTCTACAACTTTCCCACAACGACACCTAGACCCAAACTAAGCATAGCTTGTGCTATGAGTACCTAGGTACTAAAAAACGGATAAACAGACTTATATATTTCTAAATACATACATATTTTAGATAAATTACACCCAGACACAGAACAAGTGATCCTGCTCATCACACTAATTATTGTCTTTGGTTGGAATCTAACCCACAACCTCCGGCATAGCAGTCAGGGCCACCTTACCACCTTACTGAATATTCACACAAAATTGCATAAAAATCGGTCAAGTCGTTTCGCAGAAGTTTTGTTACATACACTGTGACACGACAATTTTATATATTAGATTTACATACGTGTAATGAGATGATAACAAATAGATCCAAACCAATAATTACTAGTATTACTTTTTACTAAGCGAGTCTCTAATGTGATATTATTTAAAAAAAAAACGATAGAATTAAAATGACAACATGTACATATGTATAACCTAACCTAACTTACCATACCTAACCTATAGCTAACCTAACTACCTAACCTAACTACCTTACTGAAATGCATTGATTTAAACAATACTAAATTCATAATTTTAAACTGAACTACTGCGCTGCGGGCCTCTATGTTACATACAATTTATATAGTTTTCCCAGTCTACTTTAATTAAAGTCCAAACAGTAAAAAAAGTTCTTTTGCAAAGAATTATTGAAGTTTGACTCTCTCGTCATTATTAATTACGTAAATTGATTTCGATTATATAAGACTTCTTTATGCTTCAAAAAGCTCTTTCTAAGTTCAGTAATAACATTCAGAACGTACGCTTAAATTGACAAACAAAAATAATTCTGTTTAACCGTTGTCATGGTGACACTATTTAACTTTTCGTATTTTTAAATCCAATATTTTACATTCATGTTGTCGATTCAAAATCTTTATTTAAAAACGTTCTTTAATTTGAGAGGAGTATACCGTACCGAGGACGGGACGAACATCAATTGTTTGACAGGTAGGAATAGTTTCTAAGGGAAAGCTAAATTGTTGTTTTTACTATATTCCAAGCTTTTTTTTAATATTTACTCACTTTTTAGACCTTCCCTGTACTTCCACAAACATTTCAAAACCAAAACCAGATAAATCGGCCCAGCCGTTCTTGAGTTTTAGCCGGACTAACGAACAGCAATTGATTTATATATATATAGATTTATCTGCACCTTGTTATTTGCAGGCTGTAACAGATAAAAAAACGTAGTGTTCCATTAAAAAAGTTAAAATACTTTGCGAGTTACTTTATGAAATTCCATGCCTCTAAAATACCACATTTTCATCTTTATTCACTCTTTCAGTTTTTCGTCAAAATACGAAAATAATGTTGACCTTACAATAGACTTCGACAAAGAACCGATAAGTATTTAATTCTCTTCATTTAATATAAGTTTGCTTTCTTGTGGTTATTGGAAAATCTCAAGTTTCACAAAGTAAACGGACCCTAAATAAACAATCACGAGGTCTTTATTTTATTAGATATATATTTTATTTTCATCACCACAATTTGCACCTCAAATAATAAAAGGGTTGAAGTTACAAATTAAATTATTTTTATCTTTAAAATCTTGTCTAGGGGCTAATGGCTTGGTAATAAAAGCCACAAAGATCGACATTTACAGCTAAGTATTGCTTGATGAGGTTTGTCCGTGGATAGGTTAACCAGTCAATGTTATAAAAAGCTTATACCGTCTCCACGGAAACCACGTTAGCTCGTCGGTTTTATGATAAGATTTTTTTGACTCTCGTTATGGCTTGTCGGGAGTCAAACTCTGACAAACGGTCTTACTAAGGGTTATCGTGTAACCCAGTGTCAGGTTTGTGGAGGTTAATTGGTCAGTGGTAATAATTTTTATCCCGTTAGTGTTTTTTTTTTAATTTCGTCCTCAGTGCACATCAATGAATACCAAATTAGTACATGAAGCGTCTACCTGTCTGAGTACTACACATACCAGACAGTAGGTAACTCGAAACCCCTTAGTAAGACTAGGTAATTATAATATTGAAGTCGTCTACCAAAGCAGCCTACAACATATTTAGAATAACGCTAGGCATATAAATCTACGTTTAAGTTTAGTCTTAACGTTGATTTATAACAGACTGCAAATGTTTAATTTAGTTTGTCTTTTTTGCCTAGAAGGACATATCACGACCTTAGTGAGGTTCTTCAGAATGGTCAGGCGGGTAGTATTCGCGACCAGCGTGTTTGTATGACACCATGTATAAATGTAAACGAAGCAAAAGAAGTATGTGAGAATCGTAGCATATGGCGCTCTGTAGTTTTTGGAACCCCCATTGCAGTGTATAAAGGAGTGAGTTGTATGTATGTTTGTGTATGTATTTTTTGCTACAAGAAAAAACTCTTTTAAACGTAGCATACGAGCGTTTTAATGTTCACAAAATAAAATAACAATTCAGACGCCTCACTTCACCAATATACATATACATATAATAGAGCTATCGAACTCAACAAAGGGTATCAAAGTCTTATCGGTAATTGATCGTCACACGTCGCGACTAATGCAACAATGACGTTTTTTTCTTAAGCTAATGGATCGAACCTTTTTCTTTTGGTTTTCTTTAGGGCTTAACCTTGGAACTGAAGTTTTTGGGACTTGAGGTTAATTCAGTTAACATCTAGGTAAAAAATTATGAGCAGAAGTTTAACTGCCTGTGGAACTTGATTTAAAGCACAATTTAAACACTCTTTTAGTGTTTTTGTGGCATAAAGCATTGTTCATTATTCTTTAGTGCTACGAGAAAGTAAAGAGAAATGGACTGAGTTACTAACAGAATTAACCCAAAAGATAGTAAAAGAAGTAGAGGTTTACTAGGAAGTACAGATTAGAAGATGGGAAGATGACCCTAAGAAAATAGCAGGTCCAGTATGGACCCGTTTAGCAAGAGACAGGGATACGTGGAAATCTTTAGAAGAGGTCTTTGTCGAAAGACAAGCTATTGCACACAAACATCCAGTTGGCGATCATTCAAATAAAATTCAGGTTAAACCAAGTTAGTTTATAGTGTATTTGCGTTTGTGTGCAAAAGAAATTTGTGCAAATCATGCGTGCATTTGTAACGTAAGCTTACGTTTCAAACTTCTATTATAACAAAGCATCCTTAAGTTGTTGTAAATACCTGCTTTCTGAGCATACATCAATATTCTATTATATTCCAAGTTAATGTCAATATTATAAATTGTAGAAGCAATGCAATTAAACAACTAATACGGTGGCGCAGTGCAATTGGCTGGTGACGCCGGTTCGATTCCCACACGGAACAAATATTTGTCATGGCTTACAGGTGGTTGTTTTGGGTCGGCTGTTTGTGTATGTTAATTTAATTGTATGTTGACGCACCCACGGTACAGGAGAAATAAATTCATACGAGCTAGTGAGGCAACAATATTTTATCAAAATAATGAAGAAAACAAGTTCCTGACTATACCTAATGGTTCTTAGCACTTCCACAAATGCCAAAATCATAAAAAAAATGTCATTACGCCGTCCGTAGATGAATTTAGTACCTACGGCGTTTTCTAACGTGTTACGTGTGTAGTTGTACTTCTGTTAATTTTGTTTCATCTACCTGCAATGTCATTCCATTGATTTAGAACACGAGTTTGCTAATAAAAGATTTGATTATTTTAGTATTATACTAAATGACTTTGCTAGTTAGTTTGCAGACAAAAGCAATTAGGTTATGAACATTGTAATAAGATCTTTTAAAGACATAATTATAATTGAGAATGAGGTTTTATCTCTAGTTATCTTCACCGATCTATAAAATAGGCCCTTTCGATGAGGTACACTGTGTGTCTTGCGGTACCCCAAGGCCACTAGAAGATACTTATTCGTTCACCATTTATCATTTATTTCGTCTAATTAAGACGGCTGCGGGCACTTCAACTAATTAGAGCTTGTATAAAAAAAGCAAATCTTAACTAACACATTTCTGGCCTTGCCTAGCTTTTTGGTCTGTTCCTCTGTGTAATTTATACATATACTTATGTATGTTTGTTTGTTGTTTAGTACCCACAACACAAGCTCTGTTTAGCTTGGGACTAGATAGTGTTTTGTGAAAGTTGTGGAATACTGTTATTATTCTTTCAAAGACTTTGTCCACATGGGATAAGGTTTTAGTATCTTTATCATTTAGGAAATAAAAATGACTTCATTATAATGATAAATTATTACTATGTTAATTATTACGCATTTGGCCTTACTTTCCCCTTTTATATTTATTGGTAAAAAACGTCACATTCCAAGATAAAGTTGCATATTTTTTCACTTACAGCACAGCTAGAATTTCTGCTCACCATTCCAAGTATGAACCATTAAAACGTTTATTTTCCAACAAGAGCAGTTTTATATCCAATGAAACGGCTTCCTAATGGAAATTAGAAAGCGTCTTCTTCAAATTACTTAGAGTAATTGGACCAGCGCAAAATAATGTGAATACAAAGTAGGTATACCAACATAATAACATAATTATTTCCGTTTTATGAGCTGCCAGCCTTGTTACTTTAATAAATTTATAGCATATCAATTAGGAAAGTAGAGAATTCATTTGTGAAAACAAAAACAAAAGTTTTAAGACTTTTTCTTGGGTTCCACTCTTAGAGTGAAAACGGACTTCTACATATAAATATAAATATTCCACAACATTTTCACACAACGGCATTTAGTCCCAAGTTAAGTTGTGAGCTTGTGTTATGGGTACTAAACAGCTGATAAACATACTTATATATTTCTAAATACATAAATGCGGGAACGCCGGGAGGGGACGCCCTAGAAGGACATACATAGACCTTATTGGTGAGGTTCTTCAGAAAGGTCAGGTGCGTAGTACTCGCAACCGGCGTGTGTGTATGACAACATGTATGAATGTAAACGAAGCAAAAGAAGTATGTAAGAATCGTAGCATATGGCGCTCTGTAGTTTCTGCCTACCCCCATGGGAAAAAGGCGTGAGTTTATGTATGTATGTATGTGTATAAATATATTGTAGATAAATTACACCAGACACAGAACAAATGATCGACTTCTTTATTATTATACTTCTAAGCCTGGACCACTGTCTGTTCAATAATATCTTTATCGTGTAGGTATTTGTCATACACCCGTCAAACTGTTTGCCACAGGACTGTATATTTAAAACAGTAATAGATAGCCTTTTAATACGTCTACGAACAACCATGGCTTACATGGTGGCAAAAAAGGTACTAATTACTGTAAATCTTTTGGTCTGGCATTCGGTGGGTTTATTTTCTTTTGTATATTAAGGGACGTAGGCCGTACGTTGGTACAGATTTTGTTACTAGATACGTACTTAATGCTTACTACATCTATACAATTGATATACTACCTATTATCCAGAACATCGCTTTGAGTCTCACTCCATACTCGTGTAACAGGGTTTAGAGATTTTTTGTAAGGAAAAAAAGAACCTCCGGTACGGTAGTAACAATGAGAGTACCCCAGGGCTCAATTTTAGGCCCATCCTTGTTTCTTAAACATACAAATGACTTGCGTTACCTCATGAAAGGATAACCATGATATAGTGCTAGGCTGTTTTCAGACGTGTAAGTTTGTATAATTTTAGCAGGTAGTTGTTGACGACGTAAATAGCGCTCTCTTTAATAATTTTGTTACTTTGGTTTGAATTTAATTATACTGCTTTGGTTTGAAGCTTTCAAACGAAAAAAAAAAAACTTTTTATGACTTTCAGTTTATCAGTCATCTAGTAAAATATGGTGAAGAGTATAGACTTGAAAATACCACAGAATTATCGGGTATAGCTTTTGTCGCCAAGTATCAAATACCTACAATAATATTCTAATAATTTTTACTTAGTAGATTTTTAACCCACCCATTTATTTCTTGATCAACGATTCCTGTTACGTGCTCCCAGTATTTTTCAGTCGGCAGATGACAATCAAATTAACGCAAAACAATTTTTCTCCAGCTATATCATCAGCAGTTAGAAATTATGTTAATAACTCAATTTCCATAACATGACGTATTCAATGAGATAGAAACCATTAGTTGTTTTCTTCAGAATACCAGTATTAACATAACACAACACCACGCCTAATATTCCCCATATTTCGTCGGTTATGTTTAAGTCCCATGTAATAGGGGCGCGCAATTACCATTAACCGGGCAAAAATACTCCGAGCCGTTACTGAGAGAATCCTGATGGAATAACTCAATATTACTTTGCCCGAGCCAGAAATCAAATCTAGGGCCCTCGAGCTCAGCAGTTTCACTTAAAACCACCACCCCTTTAGTAGTTTTAATTTTTGTTTTTCTTTGTTTTATTCTATCACTAACCCAACGAGGCAGGCATAAAATACCAGCAAACTAAGTTTAAAATTTTAGGAGTTTAAAAGATACTTACATCGAAAATAAATACCGAAAATAGATTTAGGGTATCAAGTTTTGTGCAATAACCTAAAACGAATGTGCTACTACAGAGTGGCGAACCACGTGCTATTAACAGCTGATAATAAATTTACCTAAATAATAAATATATAATGAAAGTTTATTTTGGGACAAATAAATAGAACAAACATGTATGAATGTGAAGGAAGTATGTAAGAATCGTAGCATATGGCGCTCTGTAGTTTCTGCCTACCAGCATGGGAAAATTCAAGAGTTTATGTATGTTTGTTAATAATTAGACGATGTAAAAATAGTTCAATGGTAGCTGCTAAAGTACGAACTGTAGCGCAGCTACCAAAACCATCCCCTAAGGGACTCGTAAAGGGTTCAACAGATAAAAATCTTGTATTTTTTGCGTCGTAACTTGAAAACTGCTGCAAATTCACGGTAAAGCTCAGGAGAGGTCTATCTTAAGAAATATCTTAATTAAGGACGACAGTGCCACCTAAACTTAATTTGGTCCAGCTTCGTCCAAAAATCGCATTACAAACGAAGGCCTAATTAATTATGTGAAGACGTATACTTTAAATTGGCTTTTGAAAATTAGTTTTGTTAATAATTAAATGGAGGAAAATACAAACAAAAAATATTCATTTCATTATTCAACCTGACTACCGTAGAAGGAGGTTGATGTTTTTCAACTGTTTGATATATTGTATGTATTTTTCCTTATTTAACCAAACGACTTGATGGACTTTAACAAATAAGATATCTTGATTTATTGTGATGCCCTTAGTGCCATATACTGTACGAATTATTAACAAGAAAGTGAAATAATGCCAACATTATGTACTGTTAATGTCATTTTTTTACCGTTTATTAAGATTCATATAAAATTTTCAACATATCACTTACAATAATTGAGAAAAAGAAATTGAGCATTTCACAAAATGTGATTAACCTTTTCACGATATTATTTTAAATAAGTATTTATTTTCACTGCCATAATTTGGAATAATTAATGCGCTACCTTAGCAATTACCATCTACCAAAATTGACTTAATATTAATCTTGAATGTTCACAAAATGTTTATCAATTATCACCTTTGTAATCGCATTCATTACAGTTGATGACGCCGCGCTGTAATTGTGTCGATCCAATTATTTGGCGGACGCTTCAAAATAAGACTAAAATTTTCAAATAGCATTTACTTTAATATTTTAAGTGTTTAATTGTGAAACAACAATTTGCTATAATTGTGAAAACAGACAGTTTGTAACAAAATATTTTCATATAAGGTAACAACACATTTTGAGTTTTGTCACTGTTTTATTTTATGTTCGAACATTAACGGTAAATTATATTGAATACTTTAAATGGGTATTACATACACTTTAAACAACGAATAAGCAAAATATTTTTCAAGAGTAATTGTAAAGTCAGTGTATCACAATCTGTCAGTTCTATGAATTACGTTAATAATTCCTGATTGAAAAACAAACAATATTTTGAAATGGAAATATAAATTCCGAGCTGCTTCTGGGAATTCCACACAGAAGAACTCTACAACGTTTTGCCACACAACATACCCGGGACGTCGTGCTTAGCAGTTGCGTTTGTTAATAACGAGGCAGTCAAACGTACACCTACACTTATGCATAACATTGAGATAATTTATATTTCATTTACGGATATTTGTCGTAAATCAAAGATTTTATTCAGTTCATAACAAAAATGTCGGAAAACATTGAGATTTTTTATGTTCCTCCTTTTAAGTATCGTTATAACCTAGTTTTCTACATAAATTAAAATACCTGCACAAATTCTCTAACCGCTGCCTTAGCAAAAAGGTAGGTAAGTTTGCAATGGCAAACATTATTACATTTTTGAAACAAACTTAAGCAATAAGCAAAAGTATCAATTTTTTGCCAACTAAGTGACACAAAAACGTATTTCATACGAATTTTAATTTTATACCTCTACTCTTTTCGGAGAAATTAGTTTTGATTAAACGGATGGAAAACGAAGTTTAATCGCATAAACGCTGTGTTTATTGCTTTTAAGGTACGGAACCCAAAAATATAGTTCATAAAATGCTTTTGGGCTCCTGTTCCGACTATGTTAAAATATTTTGAAAAGTAAAAGTCAAAGTCAAATCAATTATTTTAATTATAAAAGGCACTTTAGTTGAACGTCAAACTTACAAATAAAATAAAATAAAAGAATGATTCTAAGTAGTTGCACATTACAAAAAGTTGTTTCATATGGAGAAGAATGTGCAAGAAAATCCACCTAGATACTCTTTTCAAATGGATTTTACAATATTTTGTATAAATAATCTGATTATATGTACGATTATATGGACGATATACCTTGAATAAAAACACTATACTGAGATAGGTACAAGGTGATATAAAATAAGCAATGCAGCTGGTCATAAGATTAGTCGTTAGTAGTTGCTCACTAAGATCTTAAAAAAAAACCGGCTCGGTCGGCTAAGGTTACCGACTTTAAAACTGTCCTAGTAAAATTTCATAGACGAAACCTTCACTCAAAATCATGAAGAAACGAAACAAAAACACGAATATTGTACCTATACGTTCTCTTTATCTACAAATCCTGGCAGTGAATTTGGATTTGTAAGCCACAGCTAGATTTAGTGCTCCAAAATGGATGAGGCTTAGGTCAATACTGCAGCTGGAGTTTTGGTTTAGTTAAGCAAACAATGAAGGTTTGATGCAAAAGGTATGACCCTATAGGGATTTGCTAATAGTAAAACAATAGACCATTAACATTGGCATCAACATTTTGAATATTATTTTTTAATTTCGAAACGTATAATACCGTAATAAGCAGGGTGTATTATGGGTTCATCTCTGCTTAACTATTTTTTTAAATATTCCACAACTTATCACACAACGCCATTTAGTCCCAAGCTAAGCTTGAGAGCTTGTGTTATGTTAGAGCTTGTATACAGGGTGTAACGGAAAGGGTATATACACCCGAAGGGCACGGATTCTCTTGGTGATAAGAAACGACATGGCAACGTTTTTATAAATATCTATACTTATAATAAATCTGTAGAAGTAAAATTTCTGTACATTGAAAATATCAAAAAAATAAATAGCAGGGGGTGTTACTAGACCGACAGCGAACCCAAAAATATGATTAAAAAAATTTTTGTCTGTCTGTCTGTCTGTCTGTCTGTCTGTCTGTCTGTCTGTCTGTATGTTCAGGTATCACGCAAAAACTACCGGTTCGATTACGATGAAACTAGGTATACTTATTCTTTAATATCCTGGGCACAACACTGGGTACTTTTTCCCGGAAAAGTATATACAATAAAAAACAAACTTAATTTTGCGGTTCGACCCCTAGACCCGACTACTGTACCAACCGCAAATAATAAGTTTGTCGTAGGTTACGTCTCCCGCAGTGGAGTTCACCAAGGGGCGCTGCACACGGCTAAGATATTATAATATTTTATCTTAAGATACAATATCGCTCGCCATACAGTTCAATGGACTATCACACACTACGAAGATAATTATGTACAGACGCCAGCACATCAAGTTACCCCAATGTGTCAAATTTTCCTAATTGAATATGAACCTTATTCTGTTTGCCATAAAGTTGAAAAACGATCAAAGAAATTTGACACATTGGGGTAACTTGATGTGCTGGCGTCTGTACATTGAATATATATTCAAAACTAGCTTCTGCCCGCGACTTCGTACGCGGATCCTGTTGCTTATGCCAGCGACAACGGGGTCGTCAAAATCGAAGATCTGAAACGTCTGACGTCGAATTGTAAAAGCCCGGGGACGGCAAAACAATGGAATGCGCGAGACGATCCAAGACGTTCCAGATTTTTTATTTTTGTTGGTCAACAGAAAATGCAATACTCAATACTCAATACTCAATACTTTAATGCATTTTTGATGCCATCAGACTTAACAACTTTTGCTAAGACGCCATTTTTATTATGTATATGCTATATTGTCGCTGGGCTTTAAAGTTCCACTACAGGTGCTCCAGATCTTCAAATTTAGTTTCACAGCAGAAAACACCCTTCACGTGGAATAGTTTTAGCAATGGCACCATTTTTATATCTCTTTTACTTTAGGTGTTCCATTTTCCAAAATAAATTAAAGCCTATATGTTGCGTGACGTTCACGCTCAGCGGTCAGTCGCGCATCTCCTTCCCCCACTTATCTCTAGAGTAGATGCGTATTTACGCTGAAAACTCAAGCGTCATGCTTTTTCCGTGAACGTCTCCAACTCGCGAGACAGTGCATGATGTTCATGATCAGCGGGCAGTCATATATTCTTCACTGGTGTCTAGAGACCTGGATACCTGGTAGATGCGTAAATACGCTGAGAATTCAGGCGTGCTTCGCGATCCCAAGAAGTTTCCACGGAGCGAGTTGCAACCTCATGTTGTCGAACAGCATCAAGTCCCTCCTAACGCTCTTCGGTAGATTGTTGGGATCTTATGATCTCTAATCATTTAGCACTTTTGGAACATTGAGAAAGATTTGACCTCTTTCTAGGTATGGTTATAGTTTTATTGTGATGATACCTGATCAATTAAAATCTAAGTGGCTGCTCCCCAGCGTTACCGGGTAGGCAACCATGTAACAAAGATAAATAGAAAAGGAAATTAAACACTCAAATAACATAAGCCCGAAGGCATATTTATACGATAAAAAAAAATGGAAGTTTTGGCCAGTAGAGTCTAATTTTCAATGATATACCATCGTCATCGAAAATCAGCCCTGAACTGTTCCCGCCTTCACCGCGTGGAGGTACTTATGTTATTTTATAAATATGCAATGAAATTAGTGATAGCTTTAATTTCTATATCAAATGTATCTGATCGTCGATTTTTATAAGTCAACAGGAAATGCCTATCAGACCTAACAACTTTTGCTAAGATGTCATTCCTATGTAAGTTATGGTGTAGCTGGGCTCTTGGAGTTCCACAACAGGTGTTCCAGATCTTCGATATTTATACGTCAACAGCGAGTGCTCATAAGGCTGAACAACTCTTGCTAAGACGTCATTCCTATATATGTTATAGTGTAGCTGGGCACTTGAAGTTCCACATCAGGTGTTCCGGATCTTCAAATTTATTGTCTCAGCAGAAAATGCTCATCACGTGGAACAATTTTTGCTATGGTACCATTTTTGTATCTCCTATAGTTTAGCTGGTCTGTTGCGGTTCTGCATCAGTTGTTCCGGATCTTCAAATTTATTCTCTCAGCAGAAAATGCTCATCACGTGGAACAATTTTTGCTATGGTACCATTTTTGTATCTCCTATAGTTTAGCTGGTCTGTTGCGGTTCTGCATCAGGTGTTCCGGATCTTCAAATTTATTCTCTCAGCAAAAAATGCTCATCACGTGGAACAATTTTTCCTACGGTACCATTTTTGTATCTCCTATAGTTTAGCTGGTCTGTTGCGGTTCTGCATCAGGTGTTCCAGTTTTCAGGATAAATTATAGCCTATGTGTTGCCCAGACTTAATATCTATACAACAAAAAAAAAATCATTTAAATCCGTCCAGTAGTTCCGAAGATTAGCGTGTGCAAACAAACAGACAAACAGACAAACAGACAAACAGACAAACAGACAAACAGACAGACTTTTTTTTTTGGATTCGTGCTCTATTACTGTTTCTAAACCCCCCTCAATTATTATTTTTTAAATATATTCAATGTACAGACACAGTTTTTTTACAGTCTTATTATATGTATATAGATTAATATTGGAGGATGATTGGTGATCGATACTGATGCCAAAAATGCAATTAGTAAATGTTTTGTCTGTCTGTCTGTCTGTATGTGCACGCATAGTTCAATAACTATTATAGAGATTGGGATTGACTTGGTACGGTTGTAATCAATACGCCTGGGTAGGTTGATCTTAGTCTCAGTTGTTTTACACATGGTCAGTTGTACGGCGCTCTTTCCCGGGTCAGTAGTTCCAGAAATCTTAATGCATACATACTGGAAGGATCAACTTTGAAAGTAGTCTATCTGAAAGTATTATGCTAAAATTATTACGTTTATATATCAACGCACAGCCCAAACCGCTGGTATTAGAGACATGAAACTTGAAGGGGACTTCTTAGTTAAGAATAAGTATCCACTAAAACACGATTTTTGGAAATTCAACCCTTCAATGGGAAAACATAGGGGGCGGAAGTTCGACATCCACGCGGGCGAAGCCGCGGGCAAAAGCTAGTACATACATAATTGTAAAGTTGAGCCCGCCCGCGCCGTCGCGCCTTCGTCGGTTAGGCAGAGCCCGATAGGTCTGTACTAGGTGCGCAGAACCCGAGATAGATATACTTGAACCTTGCCGGACAGGACTATGACCCCCATAGTGCGGTGACACGTTTGTTTTGATTTTGCATTTCATAAACTGTCGATGTTAAATAATATCGTGAAGTTTCAAAGTTATTAGTTGGGAGCTGAAATTTTGAGGAAAGACTCGTTATTAAGTACTCTATTCACCCTGTTTGTATGTATATACCTTTTCCGTTACACCCAGTATAAAGAGACTTACATATTTCTAAATACATTCATATCTATATATATAAAAATGAAACCCGTTTCGCGTTGTCACGGCATCACGTGTGAACGGCTGAACCGATTTCGATAATTCTTTTTTTTAAATGTTTGTGGAAGTCCAAGGATGGTTCTTACGGAAAAAAATATTAAGAAAATCTCTCAGAAATATTGAAAAGTATACATTTAATTTTGCATATTTTAAAAATGCAGCGCCATCTTGGATGACATGACAGGAGTCAAACTTCCCAGTTCATTATCAGGTGACAATTTGAAATTGACAAGTCTTAACCTAAACCCAAGAAGGTAAGGTTGTCAATTTATAATACGCACCTACGTTCTGAAATTTATTTTGTTACTAAACTAAGAGGTTTTATGTAGCATGTAAAAGTCTTATATTTCAGAAATCAATTTACGTAATTAGCAATGATGACAGAGACGAACTTTAATAATTCTTTGCAAATAGAACAAATTTACTGTTAGGACTTTAGTTAAAGTAGACCGGGAAAACTATAGGCATAAATTGTATGTAACATAGAGGCAATAGTTCAGATTAAAATTATGAATTTAGTATTTTTTAAATCCATGCATTTTAAGGTAGTTAGGTTAGATAATTGGGTTAGCTATAGGATAGGTATGGTCAGTTAGGTTAGGTTATATATACAAGTTGTAATTTAAAAGTAGTAGTAGTTATTATTGGTTTGGATTTATTTGTTGTCGTCTTATTCAACGTATGTATATCTAATATAAAAAAAATAATAATAAGAGCAATAAATTGACTCTAAGGCACAACGAAGTTTGCCGGGGCAGCTAGTTATAGATAAATTTTAATTACACCCAGACACAGAACATATGATCGTGCTCATCACACAAACATTTGTCCTGGGTGGGAATCAAACCCACGACCCGCGGCATAGCAGACTGGGTCACTAACTACTAGACCAACAGGCCAGTCGACTTTGAACAACACTTACCTATAATTCATTATGTTTTCCATGGACTGTTAGTTCCTCTATTTCTTAAACTGAACACCTATTTACCTCTATTTATTTAACTGACTTTCTGTTGCTTTCTCCTCTTTTGTACCAATTAGAGTGTGTGTAACGTTCGTACGTACTACGTTCCACACCAATCTATGTCTACGACTATCAAAACAATAACTCCTTTGTCACAAACTAATCCTTATTCAAGTAAACCCACAGCCATAACCTAGCTAGAAGTTTCAAGACGTTTGATTAATATGAAAGTTGTTCGTTGCACATGACTGCGTTGTTATTAGGCCGTGATCACCGATACACAAACAACTTCGCCAAGTTTAATTAAGTTTCTTCGCAAAACAACATAATGTTCTAAGGTCAGATACACATAGTTTAGGCATAAAAAATATAAGTAGAAAAGGTGCGTTCCACACAAGGAGCGAAAATTCGAGCCCGATTAAATAGATGTGAAATAAATGACAGCTGCGTTTGCATTCGTTGTACTTTTCATTTGTTTTTGGGAAGCAAATCCCCAATATCCGCCAGGATTTAAAGATAAAGCCGGGAAGTGTGGATTTTTACGTAGGTGACTTAAATCATCACGCTAGTCAACAAAAGAGAAAGCATAGTGCCTTTTTATGGGACCCCGTAACCCTCTGTGCAACACTTTTAAGTGCACATTCTTGATGAGATTATATACCTACCTAAGAGTTTTCTCTAAAGGTGGGTACTGACCGGCGTTACGGGGCGTAATGTAACGTGTTACACCGCGAGCATTCGTGCAGTCAGTACGTCGTGTTACGGGGAAACCAGCGAGCAACGAGCCGCTCGTTGCTCGCTTTGAGTGCTCCACCCTGCTGTCGGTTTTTTGGCGAATCCTTTGAGTTTTACGCGGTTCGGTCAGTACGCTCTTGCAAGTCGTCCCGAGCGCACATAGACATGCGTACAAAGTTTTTATACTGTCCAGTAATCATTTGGTTTTATATTGCTTTACCACCACATACGCCTCTGTTTTTAAATAAGTTTGATGTCCAGTAACGTTTTTTCATCTTCTTAATTTGGATGAAACAATAATTAAGTAGAATCAAAGATACCAACGCGTCCTCGCTGTCGGCCATCTTGAGTGTACTAACGGCGAAAGCGGAGCACAGAGTTTTGACGAGCGTGTTACGCCGATTTTAAAACACAGCGTAACATGCTCAATGCGTACACGCTCGATGCGAATGTTACATTACTCCTCGTAACGTTGGTCAGTACCCACTTTAAGCTTCGCTAGTTACGGCAACACGTGACCACAAAGCAATCGTCTTCTTAAACACTACTCCGTGGGTGAAAAGAGACTCAATGACGACAACCTCATAGTCCTACTTGTCATACTGTGATGCAGTCGGGGTTTTGGCACGATAAGTGTCAAAGCAGTTGCCTTACTCGATCCCTCTCAGCAGTCTAGGTTTTATAGAGGGAAATTTTAATTAGGCAGTGTGATAATCGCTTTAACGATTATCACACTGCCACGCATCACGCTACATGTTGCGTGTCTCTGATCTGAATGATAGCGTGTGGATGCGTTTACTGTGTGTTAGACTGTGCATGTTTTCTATACAAACGGAGATACTTACAAGCAACTTTAAAACGCGCTACGCTGCGTGTTGCGTGGCAGTGTGTCAATCGCCTTAACCGCGTTCCACGTTTGCTCGTTCTATTAACTAAACCTTCTACACTTATCTACTTTGTGTATTAAGTTTAGAGATTGATAAGCTTTGATACTTGAGCGATAGATTAAATCTCTTGCAATGGGTTTATGAAATTTTCGGTTTTGTGCTCTTTACGAATAATTTGATAGTTTAATGTGAGTATATTCGATAATTTTATGCTACGAAGTATGAAGATATGGTAATAGTTAATGTACGCTTTGTAAGGTGATTTTAAAGTTAATTAAAAAAACAACACCTGTAATAATATTCTCGGTTGTTCATAATTTTATTAACATGACATGAGGAGCTTGTGGCTAAATAACAACTGCCGTTCGGACGAATCGAAGGTTAAGCTACGCACGACGAGGTCAGTCCGTGGATGGGTGGTCAGTAGTCTGACAACCAGTTTAACCAAGGGGTATCGTGGAACTTAGAAACTGGGTTGTGAAGGTCAAACAGGCACTCTAAGCTCAGGTTAACATAATTGCGAATAGGCTAAGCAGATAATGATGTTCATAATAATATACTAACATCAGATCTGATCAATACTTCTAATCCCAAGTTTTTTTTTTATATATATTGGTATCAACTCACTTAACGTTTTTAACCACTCCATATTCCACATCTGTATCTGCAATAATCTAACACAATCTCATTCGTAAACGTCTAGCTACAGTATCATTTAATTTGGGAGTACTAATACATATTCAGTGTGGAGCTGTGGAAGCACCGAGTGAGGCTAATTTATCACCTCGCTCCAGAACAAGCGTGAAAAGGAAGGAATTGGGAGCTAGTTCGTGAAATCGAAATGGTTTTATGGGGAAATTGGGTGCGGAAAGTCGGACTGCTTTTAGAGATACATTTTTGATCAGGAATAGGAGTACTAGAATGCAAGTAACGATGGGTTCGTTTCTTTCGGTTAAAATTCTAGCTGCGCTTATTGGGGTCGGACCGTTGATGGCCCCACCGCGCCTCAGAAAACATGTAAAACCGATCGACAATTAATAGAAGCCGGGACTAAGTCACAAGGCCAATATCAAGGAGTATCGAATCAGAGACCCTATAAAAGAATAAGTATGGAGTTTCTTGCCCATTCTTCTCCATACGGAACCACCTTTTGGAAGGGGCAACTAGAATCATTATATTTTATGTAACTTGTAAGTTTTACGTTAAAAAGTGCCATTGAAATAAATGCTTTGACTTTGACTTTGACTTTTGACTGTATCGTGTTTTCCAGCTGCGTTTTGGTAGTCACTTTATGTTGATTTCTTCTTTATGTTCTTTTGAATTCGGTTACAATAGAAGCCGCGCCCAATAAAAATGAGAAAAGGCTAACCCTATGATGATAATATAACTGGTAAATTGTTAACATAAAATATTGAAACGGTGTAGGAAAACGTCGTGAGGAAACTGGCATACCTGAGCGATATTTTTCGAGGGCATGTGATGCCAAGTTAGAGGCCTATGGGCGGCATTAAAACTTTGACACCAGCTCAGCAGGCCTAGCCATATTACAAATTCTATTTCTATTCTATTGCGACAATAGAAAAAAAATGGCGTATATGGAATCAGCTGTTTGTCAACTGTCAAGTGTTAACGAGTAAAATTTGTAATATGGCTGAAAATTAAATACACTTGACAGTTGCCAAACAACCGATTCCACATACGCCATTTTCTTTCTATTGTCGCCTTATCGATTTCGATAATAGAAATAGAATTTGTCATATATGGCTAGGCCTGCAGGTTAGTTACTAACCACACTATAGAAGAACATTACAGTGAAACTTGTAAAATAAAGTGGATTACCTATGTATATTTGTATCTTCAAATGGATTTCAATGAACTATGTCAATAATAAATAAAAATTGGTTTTGGGTGATGAAACAATCTAGCCTTCAACAGAATTTATTTCAGAAGAAACATTCAGAGGGTTTTGTTAGCAATTATTAAAACGTTGTTAGTATTCAAACTTAGACTTGGACACAAACAGATAATACAGAAAACGTAATGCAAAATAAACAATATTCCTTATTGGTCTTTAAATTGTAATTAATCATTAAATAAAAGTTACTAATATCTTAGCCAAGCTCAATTCGCCTGAAGATGCCTTTATTATGAGCTTACTGCTTATAGCTTTAAACCGTTCTGAAATATGATGAGAACAGCTTTTCCGATCTTTACAAAAAACAAGATGGACACTCTAATTAAAGTTGGAAGGTCAATTGATATCGACAAATGTATACGAGTAAAAGCTCTGGAACAGCATGTGATCGGAATACATAAGTTAGTAAGGCAGGTACGCGATTTATTACAAAACTAATTTACATTTATTTTGTTCTGCTGGGCCTGGATTAAATTGTAGTAAACAACTGTCAGTCTAGACTTGTTAATTTTACTCAAGCATATTATTGCCTTTTTTTCTTTCCAGAATTGGGATTTATTTGTTTACAAGGGATTTAATTAAATAAAAAAATTGGTTTATGGCCCTATTGTTGTTTTTAATATTTTTTTGCAGTTTTTTAGTGTAATAACTTTGTAAAGGTGAACGTCTTTCTTTTATTTAGTAATAGTTATGGGAATCGACATAAATAACCATTTATCTGATTTCTTCTATACATATATTATTTCGTCGTAATTTTTGATACTTTAAGTAAGCGAGTGTGCTACTTAATCTGGTTTATGATACATAATTTTATGAAGAACCGCAACAAAAGGAAACCAAAAAAATAGTAGATTGTTTATCTAGGGAGCAAACAACTATTTTTAAGGCGAGAGTGTTTTTTTTAATCCAGAGCGCAGCAAGGGATTAAAAGTATGCCACTCGAGCTTAAAATAGTGTTGCTCCCGAGGTGGACACTCTACTTTTTATCACCCTCTATGAGAAAATAAGTAAGTGGAACTTATGAACAAGAATTTATTTACGTACATACAATTCAGAACCATAAGATATAAACACATTTTCCGAAAAAAATATTGCTCTTCTTGCATTTTTCCAAAGGATGAAATTGTTGTATGCTTTGAGATATTGTTCACGGGATTTTGTAGGTAAATTTCTAACACATTTTTAACCGACTTCAGGAGGAGGTTCTCAATTCGATAGGTATTTTTTTTTTAGCATCCGATACAATATTCTCTGGAGTCAATATAATACTTTCACTTGAGGAAGACGCACTCAGTTTTAATAATTCTAAAATCTGAATATGAATCAACTACGAACGAAAGCAGAATGCATATAATTTCGCGCGTTGTTTATTTTTCATCAACTTTTTTTAAATTTGGCGCGCTCGCAGTTTTTCAGCCAGTCACATATTCAATACATTGTTCCCGCATGGTTTGTGATTCACCTCTTTGCTGATTGAAACATTTACTAACAATATCCACATTCCAAATTCAAATCAATTTTGGTCCCTAGGGATTAATGAGCTATTTTGGTCCCTGTTTACGAGGAATAAACTAGCTCTTTTTGAATAGATGTGATAAAAACATTATTATCCTCCTCCCGTTTAACTTATAGTACATTTTAAATTTGCTACAAAATCCGTCACAGCCACTGCAACAAATTATCCAGCAGGCAATTACAATACCTGTCACATTAACCATAATAGCAATTAAGGTCCCCAATCAGCGGGCTGACAGCTGCCAATCCAAAAGTTTCTCCACTAGGGGTCCGAAAAATACCCTAAAAAAGGCCCCTGTATTTTTCATTTAATAGAATTACACCTGTAATCTTGACGCCGATGTCGGCCCGAGTTACGCCAACTAATTTCGCAACTTTTATTTACCTGCCCGCCTGTTGTTACCAACATAACGGGTGAAACAACGCCAAAAAAGTTTGTTTTGGTGGCAAAACATGGATAACTTGATGAAGCCTCGTTTTGTGGCAGCGCGGTACATTAGTTAATTAATCGAAGTTTATATTGGTTCATTTCGGCTTGTCGGCTGGGAGGGGAAATTTTTTGGTTGTAATAAATGTAAGCAGATGAAATTGGATTGCGTTTTTGGACGGAAGCTGAGGAAATTAAGGGAGGCTGGTTTGGGGTTGCAGTTTTTAATTCAGAATGATTACTGAGTCGGAATAATTGTACACCGTAGCTTGAAAGTAAAGTTTGGAGGAGCTAAAAAGTGTGGCAATATTATGATAACTGTAATTACACACATCAAATTGACGACTGGCCTGTTGGTCTAGTAGTTAGTGGCCCTGACTGCTATGCCGGAGTTCGTAGGTTCGATTCCCACCCAGGACAAATATTTGAGTGATGAGCACGATTATTTGTTCTGTTTCTGCGTGTAATTTATCTATAATATGTATGTATTTAGAAACTTAAAGTAGCTCTGCTTAACTTGGGACTAGATGGCGTTTTGTATTTGTTACAAAATTAAAGTGAAATTCAATCTTCTGAGTAGAAGTAAATTTTATTTAAAACACGAACGAAGGTGAAGACACAAAACTTCCACGTTACACAACCTCTTCCTTCAACACGTACCTACAAATCCAATAAACATAGCCAGTAAGTTAGTGCTTCGGCATCCATAAAATAATGAATCCCTTTCGTCCCGGCCTGATAGAGCAGGGTCGCCTGTTAATCTTCTTAACGCCTACCCGTATCCAGCACCAATATTATACATCTAATAGACGTCGCTAATAAAAGTCTGTAGACACCCTTATTGGGGAAGCTGAATGATTTTTAACATGGGTAGATAACGTTTTTGGGTACATGAAGATATGTTGCCATTGCGTTTAGTATCTTTTCTGTTTATTTTATACACGAATTTATTTCATATCCGAAGGGCGGAATTTTTGGGGGACTGTATTGTGTAATTTAGACGGTCAAAAATACTGATCCTCAGCCTAATAAACGACTTTGATGCCATGACTTCTAGGCATAGTTCTCGACCCCCCAGCATTGAAATTTTTCGGTTTTAAAAACTATAATGGACTACAAAAAAATCGTACCTGTTTAACTCTATGAGATTTTAAAAGTAAATTAGTTACTTCCTTCAATAAAAATCTTGGTTTTCGCAGAAATAACGTTATTATACGGATTTAAGTAAAAACATCATCAGATAAAACTTAAAAGTAAGGGGAAGCCGACCAAAATTTCAACAGTAAGGGCGTACAGGATGAAACGTAAAGAACTCATGATGTCCGAATGCGGTTCGATGTGCCTCCCACCCTGTATAATTATTTAATTTAAACTCTTGGATTTTTGAGGTCCATTTTTTTTTAATTATATCAGTAGGTACATGCGATGGTTATGGATCCCACATCAGTATGTGCGTCGATGTCCCAGTTCAACCTGTTAATTGTTTTGATTATTAAATGAAAGTTAAATCCACCACTGTACATTTGTGTGCTTAAAGTATTAATCTATATATCTATATACATATAATAAGACTGTAAAAAAACTGTGTCTGTACATTGAATATATTTAAAAAATAATAATTGAGGGGGGTTTAGAAACAGTAATAGAGCACGAATCAAAAAAAAAAGTCTGTCTGTTTGTCTGTTTGTCTGTTTGTCTGTTTGTTTGCACACGCTAATCTTCGGAACTACTGGACGGATTTGAATGTTTTTTTTTTTTTTGTATAGATATTAAGTCTGGTCAACACATAGGCTATAATTTATCTTGGAAACTGGAACACCTGATGCAGAACCGCAACAGACCAGCTAAACTATAGGCGATACAAAAATGGTCCCATAGCGAAAACTGTTCCACGTTATGAGCATTTTCTGCTGAGAGAATAAATTTGAAGATCCGGAACACCTGATGTGGAACTTCAAGAGCCCAGCTACACTATAACATATATTGGAATGACGTCTTAGCAAGAGTTGTTCAGCCTTATGAGCACTCGCTGTTGACGTATAAAAATCGAAGATCTGGAACATCTGTTGTGGAACTCCAAGAGCCCAGCTATACCATAACTCACATAGGAATGACGTCTTAGCAAAAGTTGTTCAGTCTGATAAGCATTTCCTGTTGACTTATAAAAATCGAAGATCAGAAACATTTGATATAGAAATTAAAACTATCACTAATTTCATTGCATAGTTATAAAATAACATAAGTAGGAGGTACTACGCGGTGAAGGCGGGAACAGTTCAGGACTGATTTTCGATGACGATGGTATATCGTTGAAAATTAGACTCTACTGGCTAAAACTCCCATTTTTTTATCGTATGCCTTCGGGCTTATGTTATTTGAGTGTTTAATTTCCTTTTCCATTTATCTTCGTCACACGGTAGCTTACCCGGTAACGCAGGGGAGCAGCCACTTAGATTTTAATTGATCAGGTATCATCACAATAAAACTATAACCATGCCTAGAAAGAGGTCAAATTTTTCCCAATGTTCCAAAGGTGCTAAATGATTAAAGACCATAAGATCCCAACAATCTACCGAAGAGCGTTAGGAGAGACTTGATGCTGTTCGAGAGCATGAGGCTGCAACTCGCTCCGTGGAAACTTCTTGGGATCGCGAAGCACGCCTGCATTCTCAGCGTATTTACGCATCTACATCCAGGTCTCTAGAGACCAGTGAAGAATATGTGCGCGACTGACCGCTGATCGTGAACATCATGCACTGTCTCGCGAGTTGGAGACGTTCACGGAAAAAGCATGACGCTTGAGTTTTCAGCGTATATACGCATCGACTCTAGAGATAAGTGGGGGAAGGAGATGCGCGACTGACCGCTGATCGTAAACGTCACGCAACATATTATGATGACCTTAAGTAAAAGAGATATAAAAATGGTGCCATTGCAAAAACTATTCTACGTGAAGAGTGTTTTCTGCTGTGAGACTAAATTTGAAGATCTGGAGCACCTGTAGGGGAACTCCAAAGCCCAGAGACAATATAACATATACATCATAGAAATGGCGTCTTAGCAAAAGTTGTTAAGTCTGATGGCATTTCCTGTTGACCAACAAAAATAAAAAATCTGGAACATCTTGAATCGTCTCGCGCATCCCATTGATTTCCCGTCCCCGGGCTTATAGAATTCGACATCAGATGTTTCAGATCTTCGATTTTGACGACCCCGTTGTCGCTGGCATAAGCAACAGGATCCGCGTACGAAGTCGCGGGCAGAAGCTAGTAGATAAATAAAACATTTCTAAGAATTTAGAAATTACATTCGGACCTCACTTAAAAACTCTTTGCGACATCTTGATCCATGTAATAAATATCTTGAACAAATGTGCAACGCCGAGCAAATAATAATCAGGGATTACCTACCGCACATTTAAATTCTTTAAACGCCTGGGTGCAGAAAATATTATTATTATTGTGATCACTATGACTGGTAAGGTATGAGCTTGGAGCGAGGGGATTATCCCCATAAATCAGTAAACTAATATCGCTCGCGATACCCATCAGCTCATTCAGACCTCTTAAACCCCAGACAGTACTGAAAATGAAACAATTTAGATACAGGACGATATTTTGCGACTATCTTTTTATTTAAAACTTTAATATAGCGAGCAACGTCAAATGATAACATTCCAATATGGCGACCGTTGGAACCCGACGTTTATTCCCTTAATATTACGGTTAAATAAAATTTTCTTCGCGTCACGTTTGGGATTTATAGCTTTTTTTGTGAAATGATTTATTTTTTGACCTTACTTTGTGAGGTAAGTTGGTATCTCGTTCAATTAAGCTGCGCATTGTTAGGCGACAGTGATAAACTGCGGTACTAACCGGTGTAAAGAGATAGTAGTTATATTATCAACGAATAAAGGCGGAGGTGATGATGAATTTGATGCCATCAGTAGGCACCTACTATAGCTATGAGTCAGCGTGTAATGACAGTCTTTTTTCCTTCGCTTACGTTCATACATCGAATTTAAAATTGATAACACAACAAACTACAACATTTAACTTTATATTTATGGGACATGTACAGACGCGAGCACATCAAGTTACTACAATGTGTCAAATTTCTTTGATCGTTTTTCAACTTTATGTTAAACAGAATAAGGTTCATATTCAACTGGGAAAATTTGACACATCGGGGTAACTTATGTACTGGCGTCTGTACAACAGGGTGTCCAGTCCATGTATGAGTTTTTTTTCGAGCTACACTATCGTAAGAGGTCTTGCGTTAGGGAAAACGAAAAAAGAAATTTTCGACACACTGCACAATTACAAACAATTAATTATTGTTTGTCGCCTTTCAATCCTCCTTACACATTACCAAACCATCACACTCGTAGTATTTCATTCAAATGTTTGACACTCACATTTTTTTTATACTTAAACTGACGAAAAAAATATGGTTTCCAAATCTAAACAAAGGACCACCGGTTACAATAAATCAACATCATATTAAGTTAAAATATGACTGCGACGCGAACAAGCTCACAGACTCATACAAACTAAAAGCAACTTCGCTGAGTAAGCTGTAGCAAAAATATGAAACTGGACATTCATGAGGTAAAACAAGAATTTATTGCGGCCAGCAAAGTCTCCACAACTTGATGTTTATTTATACAGTTCAACCTGTCCGCGGCAATGCGGAGTTTTATCCTTTTTATTGTAGTAAAAAGTAGTAGGAAACTGGAAGGTGTAAGGTCCTTTTTTTATCTCTCAAGCGTTTGGTGTCGCATTTCTTGTTTGGTTTATTATTTACTTTTATTAAATACAATTGATTGGCCTTTTAGTCTAGTGGTTAGTAACCCTGACTGCTATGCCGGAGGCCGTGGGTTCGATTCCAACCCAAGACAAATGTTTGTGTGATGAGCACGATCATTTGTTCTGTGTCTGGGTGTAATTTATCTAAATATGTGTGTATTTAGAAATATATAAGTATAATAATAATAAATAATAATAAATATTCCACAACTTTTCACACAACGCCATTTAGTCCCAAGTTAAGCTTGAGAGCTTGTGTTATGGGTACTAAACAGCTGATAAACATACTTATATATTTCTAAATACATACATATTATGGATAAATAACACCCAGACAGAGAACAAATGATCGTGCTCATCACACAAACATTTGTCCTGGGTGGGAATCGAACCCACGACCTCCGGCATAGCAGTCAGGGTCACTAACTACTAAACCAACAGGCCAGTATGTTTATCAGCTGTATAATACCCATTTGTCAAAAACCTAGTTCAGGCATCAGTCTTCCACAAATTATTTATAAAAATATGTATGTAGACTTTAAATAGCCTTCTCTGTAATTTGTGGCAAGAAAATAAATCTAATTATTATTATTAAAATTATTATAACACAAGCTCTCAGCTTAGCTTGGGACTAAATGGTGCTGTTTGAAAATGTTGTGGAATATTTATTTATTTAATTCTATCAGTTGCTAAAAATTGTCAAGGTAATCTTTATTTCGTTAAAAGCTCAATCTTTGCACCATCGCCAATCGTCTAAGTAGTTATAAATAGCAATGTACTTTTTAGCAGCGTCTTAAAATTTTCTTTTTGTGTCCTTTTTTCAGGACTGTTTGTTGAAGCACACGTGGATTGTTTTTACACGGTGATACGAAAGCGGTGCGCATCCTAGGTGCGTAGAGTGCGGGGCAGTGCACACAGCAGCTGTCTATGATAGCGAACAGGCTTGATTCTGTGTTTGTGAACCATTGCTGCAAGGTTTCGGCTGGGCTTGTCACCTTGCGGTAATGATATCACAACTAGTGATGGGCAATGATAATAATCCGGTTAATAGCATTTGGCTAATAATCGATTAAAACTCAGTTAATAGCCATTAATAGCCATTATGGATGATAACCCTGCTGTTAATGTTATTTTAGTGATTGAAAATTTCCCTTCATGGTTTTCAGGTTTAGACTTCATTCTAAACTTCATTTTCATCATCTTTCTTTGTCGTAAATAAATTTTGCATATCTATATACTTTACTTATAATAAATCTGTAGAAGTAAGAATTCTGTACATTGAAAATATCAAAAAACTAAATGGCAGGGGGTGTTACTAGACCGTAACCGAACCCAAAAATGTGATTAAAAAATTTTTTGTCGGTCTGGCTGTATGTTCACGTATCACGCAAAAACTACCGGTTCGATTACAATGAAACTTGGTACACTTACTTGGTAAAAAGTAACTTTTTATCCCGGAAAAGTATATACAATATAAAAACAAACTTAATTTTGCGGTTCGATCCTTAGACCCGACTACTGTACCAACCGCAAATAATAAGTGTGTCGTAGGTTACGTCACCCGCAGTGGTGGTCTTAGCCGTGTGCAGCGCCCCTTGGTGAACTCCAGTTCACCAAGGGGCGCTGCACATGGCTAAGATACATACTATAATATTTTATCTAAAGATACAATATATAAATAAATAAAATAAAAAGCCTTTTATTGCTTGCATAGGTAAAATTACAAAACAGACTTCTTAAGAAGATTATTTGATTGATGATTTTATAGATAACTTACTTTTACCTTATTTTGTAATAACATTAAATAATAACAAGAATTTAAATTGATATTGACATTTTTTGATTTAAATAATATCTTGAGAGATCTATATCATACTTTTAAAATAACTAAAAATCTTCGTAGTGTCCATTGAATTTTATGACGACCGATATTGTATCTTAAGATAAAATATTATAGTATCTCAGCCGTGTGCAGCGCCCCTTAGTGAACTCCACTGCGGGTGACGTAATCTACGACAAACTTATTATTTTCGGTTGGTACAGTAATCGGGCCTAGGGATCGAACCGCAAAATTAAGTTTGTTTTTTATTGTATATACTTTTCCGGTATAAAAAATACCCAGTGCGGTGCCCAAGATATTAAAGAATAATTATACCAAGTTCTTTGCGTGATGCCTGAACATATAGACAGACAGACAGACTAAAATTTTTAATCACATTTTTGGGTTCGGTGTCGGTCAAGTAACACCCCCTGTCATTTATTTTTTTGATATTTTCAATGTGCAGAATTTTTACTTTTACAGATTTATTATAAGTAAGTATAGATAATTATGTTATATTTTTTTTATAATTATTATTTATTAATTTCGCTGTAGTGCAGTCCATGCATCTCTTTCAGGCACGAATAAATATTAGCGCCTGAAAGAGATAGCTCGAAAACGGGGGTTCGGGGACGCACATGTTACCTACTAACCGCTCGGGTATTTTCCATTGTTTTTAATTTACCTACGTCGTCGTATTCACAGAAAAGACCTAATAAGAACTTACTTATTGTACCTACTTTACGGTTAAAATTTATTTTTAGGTATAGGTACATAAGTACACTTACATATTTAGCTCACTTTGTTAAATTACAAAGCGATTTGTCAATAGTAATTATGGTTTTATAGTTTTGGGTCTCTAAATTAGCAAAACTGAATTTCCCAAAACACTTTTTCATATACAAAAAGTGAAAATAAATAAAAAGAATTACAATACATTTAATCACACTACAGATTTTACACTAAACAAAAGAAAACCTTTCATTTTTTTAACAATACATTAATAGCAGGGTTATTAGCCATTGCGTGGCTATTAATGGATACTTATGGATTATAATCGCTAATAACTCAAAGCAGCCGGCTATTTACCCAACTCTAATCACAACCTATTTCTGAGTAACAAACAGACGAAGACGTTTAAAAGGAAATAGAGTTTCTAAATGTATTGTTACTAACACTGGGTCTTGATGCGTGATTATTCCAAATTTACAAAAAGGGAATGTAGGTAGGTACATCTATTAGAATTAAATTGAGCAGAACAATTTTTACCACCGTTACAATTTTTACTTCGCATTTTTTATCAGCGGCCTTTTGGCAAGGTCTTCCGGTGCAGTTATTCATGACTATTCGATACGCTAGGATAGCGACAGGATCGGTGTTTAAAGGGGAAACGTTACTTAATGTAAACAAATGGTGGATATTGCAAAAATGGAAATTAAATTATTTTGTTAAAAAAATTATAACCATACTAGCTGTCTCGGAAAAAATAATTCCGCTTTAGAATCAATTTATTAGTTTTTATTAGGTTACGTCCTATTCCCAGACTTACTAAAAATACACACAATATTTTATAAGAATCGGTCAAGTTGTTTCGGAGGAGTTACTAAACAAACACAGTCAACACGAGATTTCATTATTAGATTTCTTGCCATAGAAGACGTGCAATTATGTACTTAGTAAACAGAGAAATGTAACATTAAAAAAGAAAATTCTAGATGTCATATTTGAACGAGTTGTGGCAGTAAACGTTACATAAAGTTTACCCTTCAGTTTCATCTAGGTCATAGTCAACGTGTGGATAGACACAAATAAAAACAACTAAAGACTAAATAGTTTAACAATCGCATTTTATAGTCCATAAATTTCATTCTGTTTGTGTAGGCCCACTGAGCTAAATATTGAATTCAACCTTCTGGCTAAATGCCAAAAATATCTGCTACTAGGCATCTAAATATTGAAAGTAATAATATTAACATCGTTTCGTGAGGAAACCACAAAATTCGATATTACGGTAAATCCACTAGGGTATTACGAGAAACTCTCTTAATTATGATTATGTCTGTAAATCCTAGATATTGGAATTGCCATGATTAGTTTACTGTAGGTATACTTATTAGAGATAAGCACACATTTGTAGATATCTTCTTGTATTTATGAACATTATCATACTAATATCACGACTGTAATCCCCGAAGAGTTAGGCAGAGGTGTACTTGTCTTGATAGTACACCCACATTCCGCCAGTTATGTCCCATGTAATAAGGGGCGAGCTAATTGTCGTCAATCGGGCACAAAAAAAAAAACAATTTGCCCGTGCCGGGGATCGAACCCGGGACCTCATGCGCAACAGCAGCGCTTGCAACCACTAAACTAACGAGGCTGTCACATTATCATAATTATGCTGGGCTTTATTCCATACCATTGTTATCATAAAAACTAAACACCAAAGTATATTTTCGCAAGGATTTTATAAAACGTATTTAATATATAAAAACATATTGGTAAAAAAATGTTAAAACACTTCAGACTCTTAACAATTACTTCTAGGCCAAACAGTATGTTACCAGTAGGCTTCAAACGTATATTGCAAAGGCCAATCAATCACTCACTTTGCCAAACAAAACATCTTAATAGCATTGGAGGGTCAGACTAAGATGCCTTGAGGCTACAAAAATAAATTAAAATACGCGAGTCTTTCTGAGGAAATCTTACCACGGCATTCTCAAAAGAACGTAAAGATATCTAAAAATGATTTTCCTCGGCGTGCTTCCTTTAAATATCTGACGATAAATCCAGTGTAAAATTTAATATCATTCGTCGTTTGTTTGAACATAATGTAGAACAAATGTTATTTATTTTCAACAAATAACTGTAGTTACGACAAGTGAGAGCCAAGGATGAGATCCTAGATTACTCATATATTATTAACAGATAAATAAGACTTTGTAAAAACGATATTCGGGTAGTTTTTCAGAACTGGTTGTTTGTGTAATGCGAGATTAAATACTTGCCACTATACAGGAGAAATTCCTAGTGCGGAGCTACATATTTTTCAAGCTACATAATAATATGTTTCAGTTATTCAAGCTAGACTTTAAATAATATTAGATTAAGTTGAATCGATATTGTCTTATAACAGCTAGCTATTTTTGGATTATAATAGCTAAAAACTGAAAGTCGCACGGATCAATTTAAGGTTAAGCTACGCTTGCCTGGTTTACTATCTGGATGGGTGTCCATTTATAGCGTCTTATCTCTGTCTTGAAAGGCACGTGTTTCATTCGTTGTCAGTGATAGACAGAAAGACCGACAAACAGTCTTAATACGGCAGTATCATGTCGCTGTTGTGTTAGTTAATGGGATATGGCAGAAAGATAGGCCGTCGCTTGATGTAAACTATTAATATTCAGCTACAGCCTGTAAGGACCAACGGAGGACGTTTACCGCTGGTAAACAATTATTATCCTTGCAGAGGTTCAAATAGAGTTAAAAATAAATAAACTTCCATTAAATGATTTGATAGTTTTGACTACTGTAACAGTACCAATTAAATTCTGTATTTTTTTGTGTATGGAAAATGTGCTTTGTGTATGTGTAAACCTGTTTATTTCTCTGTGTGTACGAGTATGGTATTGTGTATGTTGTAGTTGTTTACGTATGTGTTGGTGCTGTTTTATGGACCTATGAAAATAAATGTATTATTACATACATACATACATAAACTCACACCTTTTTCCCATGGGGGTAGGCAGAAACTACAGAGCGCCATATGCTACGAAAATTGAAAAGAGTATGCTTAGATGGTTTGGTCACGTTGAAAGGATGGATGCAAGGCGACTAACGAAAGGTATTTACAAGGCAGATGTAAGTGGGAACGCCGGGAGGGGACGCCCTAGAAGGACATACATAGACCTTATTGGTGAGGTTCTTCAGAACGGTCAGGTGCGTAGTACTCGCAACCGGCGTGTGTGTATGACAACATGTATGAATGTAAACGAAGCAAAAGAAGTATGTAAGAATCGTAGCATATGTATTATTATATTATTATTAATCTGAGACCATCCATTCCAACAGAAGTAAGTGGTTTATTTTCGATTTTATCTTATGAGACATAACGGTAATATTTATTTAGCATAGAAAAACGCGCTTTCCTTTGCTTCATTAGGTCTGAGTCAGCCCTAAGACTGAAAACCGAGCAACAGACTACACATTTAATAATTATTAACACTGAGATAGTATAGAATCTCAAAACCCCATTATTTCAATACAACGAACTCAATTCAAATGTAACACGCAAATGGAATAATCAAAATCAAGTGAAGCAACAAATCCACATATGCTAATACGATATATATAACCATCTATTTCGATAATATATATCCATCTAATGTATTCCTATAATCGGATCGGCTCCCATTCTCTTCTCGAGCTGAGAATCGATAAGATTAACTCGGGACAGGAAGAAAACAAACAAGAAAGGACCAAAGTGTTTCTATGTATGTTAATGTAGTGAGATTTATTTCTATTGAAGAACTGCTTGACAGACTGAGGGCTTGAAATGATTGAAATTCTGAGTAGCACCTGGGTTTTTTGTTTTGTTTGCAACTTACTTTGTGTTGTAGGAGTTCTAAGTCGAAGAGGTAAAATGAAACAAAAAGATTGGAGTCAATGTTTACGTGTTTTTGTCCGTAAAGAACAGACACATTAGACAGCAAAATCAGTGGGTTTTGCTGTCTAATTTAAGTTTAGCTTGAAAAAAGAAAATTATAAGGCATCAAAAAATTCATCCGCATCGCTCTCAACGTGAAACGTGCCCAAAAGACTGGCCGCCACGCCATTGCCACGTTTAATGGCAATGCTTATTCTGAATATGTGTTTGTGAATAAAACATTATTATTATTTTTTATTTTTACGTCTAATTTCAATATAATACAACAAGCTGCGTTTATCCCCGTGTTTCAAGATTTTGCATGAGCTTCCAACAAACACGAAATATGAACAAAAAAAAAACTCTTTTCAGAAACGAATACCTACTTAAAAACTGTCTACAGGCTGTTTAAGAAAGTCAAATTCAAAATCAAAGTCGAATCATTAATTTCAATTAGACCTGATAACAGGCACTTTTGAATGATAAACTTACAAGTTAAATAAATTAGTATTATTATTCAGTTGCACATTTCAAAAGGTAGTTACGTATGGAGAAGAATGTGCAAGAAACACCAAACTTACTCTTTTAAAATAGATATTGCAATATTTTGGATAAGTACATAATTAGATTATATGTGAGGACGATGTACAGACGCCAGCACATCAAGTTACCCCAATGTGTCAAATTTTCCCAATTGAAAATGAACCTTATTCTGTTTGGCATAAAGTTGAAAACCCATCAAAGAAATTTGACACACTGGATTAGCTTGATGTGCTGGCGTCTTTACCTTGAATAAAAACTACTATACTTAGATTTAAAAGTTTGTTATTTTTGATATTATACAACCAAAAGATTAGGAAATTAATCTTTGCACACAACAGTTGTTTATACACTTTTGAAGGTAACCTCAAGCCATTATAAGTGCATGCCTTATCATTTAAAATCAATCCCCAAAAAACTATCCCGAACATTTGCACAATTAACCCAATATTGTCCAAAACTATTTCAAAAACAGAATCTAGATAGTAGTACCGAATAATTTGAATCGGCCACTGGACATTAACTCCATTCAACTAAACCCGAGCTATCTGATCTTTTAACTAATTAACTATTTATTTAAACTCTCCATCTATTTCTTGTGAAGGTGACACGGGGGTAATAAAGTTAGTATTAATTACTTTCGGCTAGGACTATCAATATTTGGGTCTAGCTTTAGATAACACTTGATTAAATGCCATCAGTTTATCTTAATGATGCTTCGTAATTGGGTTTTGTGGAATTAAGGGCCTCATTTGAAATTGTAAATAAAATAAATTACCTGCTATGTTTAAGTGTATTTTGCTTGTTAGTTAACTGTTAGGACTAGATTTCTGACTTTAAAAGATATTTATATCTCTAAATAGGTTCATACAAACACTTTACATGTCATTTTTAACTCAGTCGGTGCTTCGCTATCTGACTATTTTAAAAAGAGATACCGAAAGAAACTCTAAAGTCAGTCTCTTTTAAAGTCCAGACATTATCTTGAGTTCGATTTTGTTACCTCTGTAAAGTAACTCAACATCAAAAATCATAATCACAATTTATTTGATCAAATTAGGCTCAGCATCAGCTTTTTTTGGCCGTCAACCATACATAATGAAATATTCATTATTAATATGAATGATTATTATTATTATGATTGTAAGACAGTCCCTTAAAATGATGATGTCAATGCTGTTTTCGGGTTAAAAGATGTATACTGACGCTTTATCACATCTATCATTATTTTTACCAAACCCAGCATTCTATCAGATTAACAATAAACTTTCGTGTTTTTTCACTGTGTTTTTGCCTAAACAGAGTAAAAATACTCTAAGTAAAGCATACTGATGCCTGTGTCCCTGTTGAATATATAAAGAATTTAATATAAAATGGTAGTTTAATCTCTCCTAACAGTATTTCATTTTTGTTGGGAATGGGCTTTATAAAGTAAACGTAGTAATGAAGATTGTTTTAGACGGAGAGGTCGTAAAAACATTTCAAACATCTAGAAAGGAAATGTAGTACTATATCATTTTTAACTATCAAACAAAAGTAGACTTGTTAGATGAATTATATCTTAATCTTAGAATTTTGTTGGACTTGTCTCCATTTCCTTTATGGCGAGTCTGTAGTAGGTACCTGTAGTGTTCACATAGTATCACTAACACTATAATTGTACTAGGCTCGCCTACGCACCACCACGTGCTTCCTCACTGACGGTCGGACAGCGACTGCCTCCCACTCAGTGCGCTCTACTTTGTATAGACTATGGTCCGCACTACGTGCCGTTGTGACGTATGCGCCCGAGACAAATCATAAGTATATTTGCATACACTACAGTACCTATTTAGACTCATTATAATAAACTGAAGAGTTAATTCTCATACAGCTTCATTCTTGAGAAATGTGACTATATGCCATTTAACTTCGCGTTACGACTCTAAGCAGCTGAAACCGCAGGTAGAACTAGTGTTCATTTAATTTTATGACAACGAAAGGACTATATCATAAGTTCGACTTGATTCCCATTAAGTCTGTCAAATATCTATTACTAAGTCTGTCAAATATCTATTACTTTACTTTAAGGCTTTTACTTTTGGACTGCTTCGCTTGTTTAGGTAGTTGCAAGTCGGGCAAAGTGTTAATTTCCATCTAGAATTTCTCAATAGCAGGCGGAGCCTGGATGTGTGCTCGATTGATGACAATAGGCTCGCCCCCTATTACATGGGACTTAAACATAACCGGTCAAATGTCACCACCAAGGTGGTTGGTGGTGGTTGGTGTGTACCACCAAGTACACCTCTTCCTAGCCTTTTGGTGATTACAGGCGTGACGTAATGTTTCATGTGTTTTATGATGATATTTAGGTAGTAGTCTTTTGTCGTTTCCTCAAGTTAATTACATAACGATTTCAATAGCAATAAAACTTTCCATTTCCAATTCACGATTTTCCGCAGTCCACTTCACCGCGACGACGTAATATTATCGGAATAAACACAACGTAACATGGCGAATGACGCGACAATGGAGGCAGCAACAAAGCGTCCTTTGTTCCGGCCTATTGTTGCCCCAATGGAAACATGTTGCCAGCGTGTTTTCAACGTAAAACGACTAACTTTTTTAAAATGTAGGAAATTGGGAGCGGTCGTCTGACGGCTGTTCTTATAGGTAATAAGATAAGGTTACATAGGTTAGGTTAGGTTATTTCTGAATTTTGAGGTACAGACGCCAGCACGTCAAGTTACCCCAATGTGTCAAATTTCTTTTATCGTTTTTCAACTTTATGTCAAACAGAATAGGGTTCATATTCAATTGGGAAAATTTGGCACATTGGCGTAACTTGATGTGCTGGCGTCTGTACCTACTAAGATTATTATTATAACTAGGATTTCAAAAGAGTTAACCCGCTTTGTTTATTTATTGGTTTACCTACAAAATTGTTACACAGTCACAAACACAGATAGCAAAAAATTAAGTTAAAAAGAAAAAAATAGCACAGAAATAACACTTAACAATTTCTTTTCTAGTAGAAAATTAACGTTAGATATAAGTTTTGTCATGATAACCCAGTGATAACCTCACCTATCATGCGGTTACAAAGATAATGATACCGGGCTGGTATCCGCAACTCCACGTCAAAGCACGTATTTTGCGTATGGGCTATAATCTACCACGCGGGCCCAGTGCAAACTGGTAGATGACACAATGTCTTCGAATTTTTGGTTCTAGGACATGCCGGTTTCCTCACGATGTTTTCCTTCACCGTCATGCGGTTACAAGTTTAAATAAGGGTAAGATCCAGGACGGAAGTGTTTTAATTCATATAAACTAAGCTTGATTTTAACTTCTTCAGTTAGAAAGCTCTTATTCTTTCTGTATGTTGAGAACCTTTTACCTAGCGGGGATAAAATTACATGCTACCAGCATGTATTATAAATTGCTCTGTCGTTCAAAAGTGCTTTAAAAAGATCTTATTGAAATATTTAAGATTCCACTTTGATTAGAATCAAATACTCTTATTTGCACACCATAAAAACAACATAACATGTAAAAGACATGTATTTAGTTACCCACGTCCTAGCAGTACACACTACACTATACTAGCAGGCGTCACGCGGTTTCACCCGCGCTATTTCCGTTTCCGTAGGAATACAGGGATAGAAAGTGAAAAAAATTTCAAAATCGACACAGTAGTTTTTGAGTTTATTTATTACAAACATACACACACAAATTTTTCCTCGTGTAGATTAACTTACAAAAATAAGTTCGCTGCGCTTCCTTTTTCTGATTCCCAGAATAGAATAAGAATAGTTATTCTATTCTTTTACACAACAATATTGCGCCACATAGTGAACATTACATTTAAAACAAAGGAAATAAAAGGAACTATTCAGTATTGAATCAAGGCGACATAGTCGACAGCGCTAATGGCGGGATGGTACTTAGACTTTTTGCTAAACCCGAGCGAAGCACTGCTATTAGTTAGTTCATTAATCTTTCCTTACATATTAATGAGGGTATTTTAATTTTGTTAATGGAATTTGTGTTGAAAGTTTTCGAGTGAAAAGGTTTCTACTAAAGACGGTGACGGACAAGCTAGATGCAACTCTAACACTGACGGGTAAAGCTTAAGTTCGAGTGAATGTGGAAGTGTCATTGAAGAAATTAAGTGGCTCCTTAATAATTAGATACCACAGATTCCGTGTTAGGGAAATGTTTTAAAAACTTTAATTAAAGTAGATCAAATGAAGATGTAGTTAACTAGTTCTTATGTTACGAACGAGGAATGTTAAAACATTTCTTCAATATTTAAACTCTATCGGTACTATGAGTAAGTAGCAAAAGGTACTTTTTTTGCTAAATATAACCTTCTTAGGAATTACACCTACCTGCTTTTAAGACAGATTTCGAGCCGCGATAACCGACCTCTATCCCAAAAAAAGATACTTTGTTAGACCTTTTTAATCTAGACCCGCAGACGATTTATATCACTGACTGGAGGTGCAAACAACCAGAGTTATATCTAAAATAGTAGACAACCTTGACATATAGTATTGAAGTTAAGACCTTAGTTGTAAAACGGACATTGAAATTATATTCACGGTTTTTCATACTAAACCCATGACGATTTACATTAAGTTGATCTTTAACAATTAAAGATTTTATTTTTTCCCAGTTGTTTCCGTTTTTTTACGCACTTGCTGTCCAATTCACTTTGACATTGGTAGAATAGTCGACATCAGGTTAAAATTATTATATCAACAAAGTGCCATAATTTAAAAATTGAATAGTAGAATAATAATATATTCACGATTGCCACGATGTTGCTACGACGCGCGGCGTAACCGATGTTGCTACGCCGCGCCGCGCGCTGGCTCCGCTTTCGTAGCAGACCGCTACGCGTTAAATAAAGGCGACCTTGCGACAGCACTAAGAAAATAATTAAATACTAGGTACGTTATTTAATGGAAATCTTTGTTGTCCTATCCATGTGAAAACTATAATGAGTCGACTTTATCTATTTATGAATCTCAAACTAAAACATTAATGGCCTGTTGGTCTAGTAGTTAGTGACCCTGACTGCTATGCTGTAGGTCGTGGGTTCGATTCCCACACAAGACAGATGTTTGTGTGATGATAGCACGATCACTTGTTCTGTGCCTGGGAATAATTTATCTACAATATGTATATGTATATGTAGAAATATATGGTATGTTATTAGCTGTTTAGTACCCATAACACAAGCTCTGCTTAGATAGGGACTACATGGCGCGCGTTGTGTGAAAGTTGTGGAAAATTATTATTATTCTGAAATATAGAAAAATACATATGTACAGACGCCAGCACATCAGGCTACCCCAAACTGTAATTTTTTTCCAATCCAACATGAACCTTATTCTGTTCATTATAAAGTTGAAAAACAATGAAAGAAATTGGACACATTGTTGTACCTTGATGCTTAATTTTCAATAGAAATTTAATTGGACAGGTATCTAGTATTTTCTATGTATAAAGTAATCAAACATCGCTAATGATTGTACTCAGATACCGAGCTGTTTACTTTAGAAACAATTGATTTTAATTAGAGCGTGTTCTGAATTTTAACTAATGGTTAAATTAACCTTCAGTCTTCTATTACCATTGTAGTAGTTTTTCGACCTGTAATCTAAACTCTCAAATAAGGTACCTATTTATATGGAAAAAACAAGCTCTCCTGAACTATATTTTGCCTGTTATCTTTTAACCCAATTGTGTTTTGATTTAATCCCGTTCGTATATAAATTGCTAGCAACAAAAAAAAAACAAATGTGTTGCTGGGGAGTTTGTTCCGCCACTTCTTCTCCATCCAGCAAAATCACTCGGAAGTGGTAAAAGGACGTTTTAGGGGATTGTCTTATGTAATTTTTGACGTTCAAAATGTACTGTGTGGTTCTTTCCTCAAAAGACCATTATCAGACAGAAATCTGCATGGTTCTCACATAATTTTGACTGGCCTGTTGGTCTAGTAGTAAGTGCCCCTGACTGCTACGCCGAAAGTCGTGGGTTCGATACCCACCTAGGACAAATGTTAGTGTAATGAGCATGATCATTTGTTGTAATTTATCTATGATAAAAATCAGGGCGATATTTCGCTTTTAAGTGATTATATTATCTCATACATCCTCCCCCCCCCCCCACTTTAGTGGATGGTGGGCGAAAGTTATAAGTATATGATATTTTTGTTAGTTTTATACTAAAATTAGATTATATACCAAATTCCATCTTTCAGACTTCAGGAAGTAGCCAAACATTTTGATGATCATCAGTGTATAAGTGAGTGTGTTAGTGACGAAATCGGTGTATTTTAGATATCAATAAAACCTAAAGTATTAGAGCTAATCAATTGAGACTTTGAATGTTTAATTAGTCTATTATTGACATCATATCCTGAGAATATGAACTATCTGGTACATCGGAAACCAACTCTATGAGGGTTCAAAAAAACGACGAAACTCTTCGAGAAAAGGTAGGTAGTACAAAATACAAAAATGCAAAAATCTTTATTTCTTTAACAAAATTTTCCTTCTTATAATTAGTTGTTGGAGTCTCCTTTTAAGCATGTAAATATGCCTGTGTCAGGAGGCTCCGCTCTTCCATAACGTATTAACAGCATAGCAAGAGACATGTAAACAAGAGACAGGTAGTGCCCTTGCGCTTCGCGTGGTTCGTCTTGGCAGGGGCACTATCGTGCCCCCAGATTTATCAGTTGTTTAATCCGCAACAAAAGCTCTGCTTAGCTTGGAACTAGATGTCGTAGTGTGAATGTTATTATTTACTTATTATAAAAGTAACTCTTTACGCGGGTGATGCCGCAGGCAGGAGCTAATAATCAATAAAAACTCCCCGGTCATAACTCATATTTTGGTGTTAACTTCACCGACCATTAACACAGACACAATATAGTGTATCTCTGTGATACATCGTCTCAGATGTGTGTTACTGTGTACTCGGTGTATATCCTTGTCGTTGTAACTCACCTACTTATCTGATCACTTAATCTAATGTACGGGCTTCTTTGACCTTAATACGGTCTTTAATTTTTATTATTAAATTAAGCTACGCGGTTGGATTTTTTTGGGAACTGTAAAACTTTCTTTTAGGTCGAAATGAGAGGATTATGAAACAGTTTTTGGTTTAATGTTAAGTTCGGGTTTATGTGCGCGGTTAGTAGATTTTATATTTTTTAATATTATAAAGACACTGGCTAAATCCTTTGATTTCTCTTGCGCTAAGAAGTCGTAGCGTAAAGTCAACTAACTTATAAACTTCCTTACTTCATTTGATAAATATTGGGCTATCAAATGAAAAAAAATGATAAATTTCAGGCCTCTGATACTTACAGAGAGTAGTTCGTCTAAACATAATAATAACAATAGCGTGATAAAGATAACGTGCTCTGAAAATGTATTTAATATTATGTAGGTCAATAATTATTATGTGTCAAATTTTGTTTGCATAAACATGTTTACGAGAAATACAGTTCCTCTTTTTGATACTAATAAGTAGACAGCGAAGCGGATGAGTTTTTTGACGCCATATTTTAGCTTTATTTAGTAGTTTTTAGTTTGTTTTCTATATATATATATTTAAACAGTTGTTCATAGATAAATAATTAATGAATTACCTTATTGGACCTAAACTTTCATAAATAATAATAATATGTATTATTGTAACCGATAGCAGAAGGACAGTTTCCGTAATTAAAATTAAAAAAACCAGCTGCAATCCTATCGCAGCGCGCTTTTGGACGTATTTACGACTTGCAATAGCATACTGATTGACAGAGACTGAGATTAGGATGTGAACGTTCTTAAAAATGCAAGCAATTACCCCTCTTCACGTGTGTCTCACCGAACATCACTTTTTATTCTAGAAACGAAAAGACAGACCCTTTTAAATTCCGCCAACTTTCCCCGCAACTGAGAATGAATTCGCAATTTTTCCCTCGGTGTTGCCTGACGAACTTTTCTAGCGTATGAACTCATTTTACCGGCAACTATGCCGGTTTCAAAAGTGCTGTGTAGTTCTTTCTACAAAGAAAGTAATATAGTTGTTTAATTTTCTCCTTTTTTATGGAATGTCTGGGTTGAGTTTTAAAATAAAATAGTTACGAGTCTGAGATTTTAATGAGATGCGATGTAAAAAATTAAGTGTTCAGTATTTTAGTAGTCGTTTTTTTTTTAAACAAATCTTGTTGGCGCAAAAAAGAAACGATAAAAGTGGTAATAGAACTATGGATAATGATCTAACCTGACGAGAAAAATACTTTGTTTAAATAAAATAACCTAGCCGAGCTTGATAAAGAACTTCAATACTAAAATATTAAAAAAGAAAAATTAAAGCCCTAAGTATAGTAAATTTATTAAGTTGTAGGGTCAGATTTTATATACAAAAGAAACTTTCTCTATAAACCATAAAGTGTGCGTCTTTAGTACCTACTAAGCGTTGATGGCAATAGATTTGCCCCTTACTACAGAGACTGAAATATAAATAGATGATTAAGTGTGTCCTAAGACACATTAGTTTCCGACCACACCGAACATTAGTTACACAACTTTAAGAAGCTCCTATCAAAAGTTATGAAAGCTTTAAAGTTAAGTTTAGAGAGTGCCTGAAAAACCATTGTTAGCAATGTTACGAAATTAAGATTTGGCGTTATTAATTTAGGTGCAGGCGTTTTAATGTCTTTGATTATTATAATTACTTTTTATTTTATACTAGCTTCTGCCCGCGACTTCGTACGCGGATCCTTTTGCTTATGCCAGCGACAACGGGGTCGTCAAAATCGAAGATCTGAAACATCTGATGTCGAATTCTATAAGCCCGGGGACGGGAAAACAATGGGATGCGCGAGACGATTCAAGATGTTCCAATTTTTTTATTTTTGTTGGTCAACAGGAAATGCCATCAGACTTAACAACTTTTGCTAAGACGCCATTTCTATTATAGTATATGTTATATTGTCTCTGGGCTTTGGAGTTCCCCTACAGGTGCTCCAGATCTTCAAATTTAGTCTCACAGCAGAAAACACTCTTCACGTGGAATAGTTTTTGCAATGGCACCATTTTTATATCTCTTTTACTTTAGGTGTTCTATTTTCCAAAATAAATTATAGCCTATAATATGTTGCGTGACGTTCACGATCAGCGGTCAGTCGCGCATCTCCTTCCCCCACTTATCTCTAGAGTCGATGCGTATATACGCTGAAAACTCAAGCGTCATGCTTTTTCCGTGAACGTCTCCAATTCGCGAGACAGTGCATGATGTTCACGATCAGCGGTCAGTCGCGCACATATTCTTCACTGGTCTCTAGAGACCTGGATGTAGATGCGTAAATACGCTGAGAATGCAGGCGTGCTTCGCGATCCCAAGAAGTTTCCACGGAGCGAGTTGCAGCCTCATGTTCTCGAACAGCATCTAGTCTCTCCTAACGCTCTTCGGTAGATTGTTGGGATCTTATGGTCTTTAATCATTTAGCACCTTTGGAACATTGGGAAAAATTTGACCTCTTTCTAGGCATGGTTATAGTTTTATTGTGATGATACCTGATCAATTAAAATCTAAGTGGCTGCTCCCCTGCGTTACCGGGTAAGCTACCGTGTAACGAAGATAAATGGAAAAGGTAATTAAACACTCAAAGAACATAAACCCGAAGGCATACGATAAAAAAATGGGAGTTTTAGCCAGTAGAGTCTAATTTTCAACGATATACCATCGTCATCGAAAATCAGTCCTGAACTGTTCCCGCCTTCACCGCGTAGTACCTCCTACTTAAGTTATTTTATAATTATGCAATGAAATAAGTGATAGTTTTAATTTCTATAACAAATGTTTCTGATCTTCGATTTTTATAAGTTAACAGGAAATGCCTATCAGACCGAACAACTTTTGCTAAGACGTCATTCCTATTTGAGTTATGGTGTAGCTGGGCTCTTGGAGTTCTACAATAGGTGTTCCAGATCTTCGATTTTTATACGTCAACAGCGAGTGCTCATAAGGCTGAACAACTCTTGCTAAGACGTCATTCCAATATATAGTGTAGCTGGGCTCTTGAAGTTCCACATCAGGTGTTCCGCATCTTCAAATTTATTCTCTCAGCAGAAAATGCTCATAACGTGGAACAGTTTTTGCTATGGTACCATTTTTGTAACTCCTATAGTTTAGCTGGTCTGTTGCGGTTCTGCATCAGGTGTTCCGGATCTTCAAATTTATTCTCTCAGCAGAAAATGCTCATCACGTGGAACAATTTTTGCTATTGGACCATTTTTGTATCTCCTATAGTTTAGCTGGTCTGTTGCGGTTCTGCATCAGGTGTTCCGGATCTTCAAATTTATTCTCTCAGCAGAAAATGCTTATCACGTGGAACAATTTTTGCTATGGGACCATTTTTGTATCTCCTATAGTTTAGCTGGTCTGTTGCGGTTCTGCATCAGGTGTTCCAGTTTCCAAGATAAATTATAGCCTATGTGTTGACCAGACTTAATATCTATACAACAAAAAAAAAATCATTCAAATCCGTCCAGTAGTTCCGAAGATTAGCGTGTGCAAACAAACAGACAAACAGACAAACAGACAAACAGACAGACTTTTTTTTTTGGATTCGTACTCTATTACTGTTTCTAAACCCCCCTCAATTATTATTTTTTAAATATATTCAATGTACAGACACAGTTTTTTTACAGTCTTATTATATGTATAGATAGGCGCTTTTTAGAGTTGTGTAAAAAATATATATTCTGACGGTCATTTAGTTTCTTACATGAGTTTAATGAAAAATACAAAAAAAATAAATATTAAAATTAAAATTACTTAACTTGTTTCGTTTTCAACTTACAGCGATTTTTTTAGCGATTTTCTAGTGGTTAAGTCTAAATCTCTAAGAGAAGCGCTGTTTATTTTTTCATTTACCAGGTTTTATAGAATTTTTTATTTGCCTTCAACAGAAGAAAAGGGTACGCCTTTCTTATCCCTGTTAATGCACGTATGGCCTTCTTCATACATTTCTTATGATCCTTCTCAAGAGTGAAAGTCCTCAGAAAGCCTCTTATTGGGAAGTCTTTGATCTGGGCCATCAATGGGAAATAAAGATGTGTGTATCTCTAATTACTTTCTACGATAACCTACTTTTGTTTTATGTACAAGAAATCATGGACATTTAATGTAATTTAAGGATGTCTATAAAATGTAACTTTTAAATGTAAATGTGTAACTTATAAACTCAAATAAAATCATATTTATTTCTGTAAGTAGGTTTGTATAAACTTTTACATGTCATTTTTTGAACTAGAAGGTTGGTGTTTTATTTATTTATTTATTTATTTAGTACATGGAGGAAGTCCTCACACACAGCTAATAAAAACAAACAAAACAAAAAAAAAGAAACCATAATTACAAGTCCTCATGTATAGTGATAAGTTAAATGTTTAAATGGTGTGAGCAAATACAATACAAAAACACCTTATTCATTACTTATTCGATTTTTTTTTAAGAAATTACCTTTATCTATACATATAATAAAACAGTAACGACAGAAAAACTGTACATTGAGAATTTTCAAGAAAAAATAAGTGGGTTTTGTTAGAAAAACGTAACTGGTGACAAAAAGTGACTTTTTAGAATTTTTGTCTGTTTGTCTGTTTGTCTGTATGTATGGGCGGGGTGAACTCAAAAAGTACTGCATGGATTTACTTCAAATTTTGCATGAATATTACTAAGAGGTCGGGTCAACACATAGGCTATATATTATCACGCTATCACCTACGGGGGAGGAGCAGTGAATATTTATTCTTCTTACTCATTCTGTGGAAGCGTGTAATCAAAGGACGCATATTTAAATGTTGGTTTTGTGTAAGCTATGCTATTATCTAGCTTTACACTATAAAAACTTCGCCATTTAAGTAACTTTGGCAGAGAAACATAGTTTAATGAATGTTAGTAGTATAAAGACAATTTGGAATCAGCGCCATCTATGAGAATGTATAAAAATCAAATCAAGTACCTAACACATGAACACTTTTTGAAAATTAATTTAAATTTTGATCGTGTTGGTGAGGTTAGTAGTTAGTTATTCTTTAAATTCATAGATGGCATTGTGCATTTTTTTCATCTACATATAATAAAACAGTAACGAAAGAAAAACAGTACATTGAGAATTTTCAAGAAAAAATAAGTGGGTTTTGTTAGAAAAACGTAACTGGTGACAAAAAGTGACTTTTTGGAATTTTTGTCTGTTTGTCTGTTTGCTATCACCTACGGGGGAGGAGCAGTGAATCTTTATTCTTCTAACTCATTCTGTGGAAGCGTGTAATCAAAGGACGCATATTTAAATGTTGGTTTTAAGTAAGCTATGTTATTATCTAGCTTTACACTATAAAAACTACGCCATTTAAGTAACTTTGGCAGAGAAACAAAGTTTAATGAATGTTTGTAGCATAAAGACAATTTGGAATCAGCGCCATCTATGAGAATGTATAAAAATCAAATCAAGTAACACATAAACACTTTTTGAAAATTAATTTCAATTTTGATCGTGTTGATGAGGTTAGTAGTTAGTTATTCTTAAAATTCATAGATGGCATTGTGCATTTTTTTCATAAAAGTTGTATCGTATAATTCGTTTTGACAAATTGAAGTTCCAACAAAACCCTCAAAATCTTGAGCAGAGTTCGGATCGTATCACATGGGATCGTATCAGTGTACGATTTTCAAAAGGAAAGCAGTTGAGGCGTGGACTGAACCCTGCAGGGCATCTGCAGGAATGAACATTTGATGGGTAGTGTCACAGTTCTGCTCAGTGGCGATTTCAGGCAAACGCTTCCCGAGTTGACGCGGGGATCGAGGGCTGACGAGATGAATGCTTCGGTGAAACGATCTTCGTTGTGGTCACAAGTTCGTACGCTGCGCTTGACCATTAATATAAGAGCTCGGCTCGGCGGCATTGCACGCGCTCAAGAATTCTCCGATGTCCTTCTAAGTCTTGGCAAAGGCACTCTACCAGAAGAGAGAAGTGGACAGGCGGTGCTTTCAGAGTCTCTCGGTAGAGTGGTATCCAGCTTCGAAGAACTCATTCGCTGTGTGTACGTATAACGCACCAGCAGAATTCGTGTGAGAGGGCCATTTTGGCGCCCAAAAATGATCATGCTGCAGCAATTAACGAATGCATTCTCTCGGACATTGAGGGGAATGAAGTGGTCTATACGTCGATAAGCACTGTCGTCGAGCAAGATGACGCCACACATTATCCCGTGGAATTTTTGAACTTCCTGTCAGCAAGTTGACTTCCAGCGCATACCATCAAGCTGAATGAAGGTCGGCGTCCCGATTATGCTTTTTAGGAACAAATCTCCTCCAAAGTTGTGTAACGGGCGGTGTCTTAAAGTCATCTCTCTCCACAGACACCATTGAGGTGGAAATTATTACGGGTTGTGGCGTCGGCAAGGCAGTATTTATACAACGCATTCCCCTTATACTTCAGCTTCCCGATCCAGTTCGAGTGTGTACAGTTCCCCGTGAGTGTTTGCTTAGTGATGACAATCAATAAATCGCAGGAGCCGATACTCAGAGCAGCGGGTGTAGATCTCAGGACGAGTTGCTTCTCACACGGGCACCTGTACGTCGCTTGCTCCCGCGCCACCAGTCCTGACGACTATCTTTACATTTTGGCTCCTGGCAGTATAATTATCAACGTAGTTTATAGGGAAGTGTTATAAGGTATATACCTTTGAACGTATTTTTAACCGACTTAAAAAAAAGAGGAGGTTCTCAATTCGACGGTGTTTTTTTATGTGTGTTTGTTACGCGATTACTCCGCCATTTATGGACCGATTTTCAAAAATCTTTTTTTTTATTTGATAGGGTATACTACCAGGTTGGTCCCATTAGTATTAAACCTCAGATCTGATGAGGGATCCTCGAGGAAATGAGGGAACTCCTCAAATAATATAGGAAAACATGTACCAATTTTTACATTTTTTTTTTGGTGACGAATCAAGCATTTACATTGAAAAACTGATGAAGAAGACAGGCGATGGAACTCTTCAACGCATAACAACAAATTACTCGCAATAGCTACAGTCACATGTCTGTGCATGGTTTATGTATTTCCCATAACATTACGCCTGTCTATTTTAAAAGGTTTAGAAAGAACTTCTTTTGCAATTGTTAACCGATTTCAATGATTCTTTCAAGTTTTGAAAGACTTTCTTTACATACAAAGAAACTAAAAATTGCAAAATAAAAAAAAATACAAAAAAACTCTCTTCATGTAACTTATATTTTAATGCTATTTTAAAAGTTGTTAACTTATAATGCTATAGCGACACTGGAATCTTAGGTAGGTATATTTGGTGCTGTAGAACCTTCACGCAGACGACGTCGCGGGCAGCAGCTAGTATATTATAAAACAAAAACAATCAAAGTAGCCGCTACACGAAAAATTTGAGGCTTTAGTACTCCTTCCACATATTATTAAAATGTCTGCTTGCACGCACAATATAACTATTCTGCCTATAATTCGAAGATGAATGAGGTACACGTATGGGTGGATTAAAACGGAATGTTTTACAAGGCACATTAAAATAAAATTTTGACAATAACTCAGGTTATCAATATTGTTGTTGAGGATTTTCAATAAGAATAGACAGTCAGCAATTTGACGACGATCTGAATTTATTATCGGACTACCTACTATCAGAAGAAACACCGAAAGAAACTCAGAGGTCACAGTCTCTTTTAAAAGTCGAGACTTTATCTATGTCAGATCATTAAAGAACCGTTATCAGTTAACTGAGTTGTGATTTTCTTGTTAATCTATCTGTTGATTTATAATGTTAATAATGGCACTCTTTTTTTTTTCATCGTTGAAGACAAAGTCGCAGATTAAATAAATAAATAAATATATATTATTATAGATAAATAACACTCAGGCACAGATCAAATAATCGTGCTCATCCCACGAACATTTGTCCTGGGTGGGAATCGAACGCACGTCCTCCAGCATAGAGGTCAGTTTCCTGTCAGTGACTAGCCTGTTGGTCTAGTCTGCTAGACTGATGCATATCTGCCGACCTCCTACCCACATGTTCTAATTGTTAATATTGTCAGCTGATTACTATTGTACCTCCAGTAATAAACTAGCCCTTGTACCATTCACTCGTTCGTTTGTTTCGTGCTCCCTACCAAGAAATATATCATTGGCGACGAGATCGGTCTTACCCTCGCGTGTTGTGAAAAGAAAAAAAAAATGGCGAAGTCTTTTTTTGGAAATTTAACCACTTTCGATTATAAATCATGCGAGTGGTTAATTTATAAAGGTCGGTTGACGCAATTTTTAAAGATCAACGATGTAAAGGAAGAAACTAAAAGTGCCATTCTGATCACGCATTTGTCAGATGACTCGTATCGGTTAGTGCGTAATCTGGCATACCCCCAAGATTTGGAGGAGCTAGACTTCAAGAAGCTGGTGGAGTTGCTCGACACTCATTTTAAACGAAAGCAATGTTCTTTTGCGGACAAAGCGAAGTTTTACGGGGCGAAAAGGAACACAGGCGAATCGATTGGCGATTGGGCGGCGCGTTTGCGAGGTTTGGCGAGCTACTGCGAATTTGGTGCTGCTTTAGACACGAACCTTACAGATCGTTTCGTCCTTGGCCTGGGATCTGGGCCCGAGCGCGACAAATTGTTTGAGCAGGATGCCTCGGCGTTGAGTTTGTCGAGAGCAGTGGAGATAGCAGAACGAGCTGAATGCTCTAGAGAAGCTAAGAAGGAGATATCTGACACAGCTTTGATAAAAGAAGAGGCAGTGAACAGGATATCGTGCAAAGGTTACAAGCGGCCGAGCGGTGGGAGCGGTAAGCGAGCTGGGAGCGATGGCGGTGCTCGGGCGAGCGCGCGAGAGGCGCGAGCGTCCACGTCAAATCGCGATCGTGACCCATCCTACGAAGATCTCCGTTGTTCGGTGTGTGGTTTAAAAAATCATAACAAGGACACGTGCCGTTATAAAAATTATAAATGTCAAAAATGTGGTGTACAGGGTCATTTAAAGAAGGTGTGTGACAAAAAGCATAAATCCGCGCCTGTCCGAGTGAATAAAATGGACAATAATAGTGATACAGACACGGAAGCAAGCTGCGAGGAGTGTCATAATTTTAATATCAGGTGCGTGACGGATAAACCGTTATGTTTAGAAATTACTGTCGGTGACGAAATAGTGACTATGGAGTTAGATTCCGGTTCTGGCGCTTCTGTTATGTCTAAAAGAATGTATTCGGAGATGTTTTCACATTACAAATTAAATGACTGTAAGATCAAAATGTGTCTATATAATGGGCATAAAATTTCACCTTTGGGGTATTTTGAAGTAGCAGTTAAATATAATAACCATATGGAAAAGGTTAAATTTTTTGTAGTAGACTCAAATGGCCCACCCCTGCTCGGTCGTGATTTTATGTCCGCTTTTGGGTTAGTTTTAACAAACATTTATAAAATAAGCCAAGACGATGAAGTCAATGCATTATTGGAACAGTACCCTAATTTATGGCGTGATGAACTAGGTTTTTTTAATAAGTTTAAAGTTCATTTGCAACTGAAGGAAAATGCTGTGCCTAGATTTTATAATGCTCGCCCCATACCCTTTGCGTTGAAACAGAAAGTGGAATCAGAATTGAGTAGGTTAGTCGGTTTGGGTATCTTAGTACCAGTAAGTAATTCGCAATATGCAACTCCTATAGTTCCAGTTTTGAAAAATAACGGCACAGTTAAGATCGCAGGAGATTTTTCAGTCACACTAAACAAGGACCTTATAATCGATAAGTACCCGCTACCTAGAATAGAGGAAGTGTTTGCGAAGCTTGGTGGGGGCGAACATTATTCAAAAATAGATTTAAAGAATGCATATAACCAATTTTCTCTCTCGGAAGAATCACAGGAGCTTACCACAATAAATACACCCAAGGGTTTATTTAAATACACACGCTTAGTTTACGGTCTTGCCAATGCTCCTGCCGTATTCCAAAAAGCAATGGAGGTATTGTTGTCGGGTATCGAAGGAGTAAGCATATGGTTAGACGACATTTGCTTAACTGCACCAACGAAAAGGCTTCATTTGGCGAGGCTAGCTCAGGTTCTGAGTAGGTTAGACGAAGCCGGGTTGCGCCTCCAAAAAGATAAATGCGAATTCTTTAAAGAAAACGTAACTTATTTAGGTTACGTTATCGATAGAAATGGTTTACGTACTAGCCGCGACAAAGTTAAAGCCATTTTGAACGCTCCGGAACCGACCAACATAACAGAAGTCAAAAGGTTTCTCGGAGTAGTTAATTACTACAGGAATTTTATTCCAAACGCGTCGAGCATTATGAGCCCGCTCCACGAGCTACTGCGTGCCAGCGCTAGGTGGGAGTGGGGACCGCGCCAGCGCCGCGCTGTGCGTCGCGTAGGAGCCGAGCTTGCGTCAGAGCGCGTGCTCGCGCATTTCGAGCCGAGCGCGCAGTTGGTCCTGGCAGTTGACGCAGGGCCGCACGGACTTGGTGCAGTTTTATCCCAGCGGGATAGCGATGGCCACGAACGACCATTGGCGTTCGCCTCACGGTCGCTCTCGACAAGTGAACGCAATTACAGCCAAATTCAGAAGGAGGCGACGGCAATCATTTTTGGGGTAAAACACTTCCATCAGTACCTGTATGGAAGGGGTGAGCCATTTATTCTTAAAACCGATCACCGGCCCCTAGTATCAATATTTAACAATAAAACAGGCATTTCGATAACTACAGCATTACGATTACAAAGGTATGCTATAATATTATCCGCTTATAATTATACAGTTCAGTACATATCGAGTGAGAATAACCTAGTCGCCGATTATTTCTCCCGTGCGCCCATACCAGATGTTGTGTGTGAAACAGATAAGGCCTATGACGCATACTGCTCATTAAATTTCTTAGATGCGATCGCGCCGGCCGTGTTGTTTACGGATATAAAGAATGCCACTGATAATGATAAAACTATACAAACTGTCATTAAATATACCAATGTCGGTTGGCCCAGAAAAATTGTTTGTGCATTAATTCGACCATATTTTTTGTGTAGAACCGACTTACAATATGAAAAGGGTATTCTAATGCGTGGACATAAGGTGGTAATTCCTGTGGCACTACGCGAAAGAATGCTGCGTGAACTTCACTGCACTCATCTGGGCATTGTAAAAATGAAATGTAATGCTCGCGGTAGCATGTGGTGGCCCGGTATAGACGAAGATATCGAGCGATGGATCGGCGCATGCGATAAATGCACAAGCGTGCGTCACGCGCCACCACGAGCTACGCCCGCGCCATGGCCGAGTCCGGCGGCACCATGGGAACGGATCCATATCGATTACTTGTCGATAGGACAACAAACATACCTGGTGGTGATTGATGCATACTCCAAATAAATAAATAAATAAATATTCCACGACACTTTCACACAACGCCATCTAGTCCCAAGCTAAGCTAAGAGCTTGTGTTATGGGTACTAAACAGCTGATAAACATACTTATATATTTATAAATACATACATATTATAGATAAATTACATCCAGACACAGAACAAATGATCGTGCTCATCACACAAACATTTGTCCTGGGTGGGAATCGAACCCACGACCTCCGGCATAGCAGTCAGGGTCACTAACTACTAGACCAACAGGCCAGTCAAATGGTTGGAGTGTATCTGGATGCATAATGATGTCACTACCCAATCATTAATAAAGAAATTGAAGCAACTTTTTTCCGTGTACGGTATACCTAGTACGCTAGTATCAGATAACGATGTTAAAATAAACTCTAAGGATTTTAACAACTTCTGTTCCAATAATGGCATTAATTACATGACGTCTCCAATATATCATCCATGTAGCAACGGGCAAGCTGAAAATTCAGTACGAACCTGTAAAAAGATGTTAAAAATTATTTTAAGTGAAAGCTTGTCTATAAATGTATTGCAAGAAAAATTATTAGGATACCTTTTTGAATACAGGAATACGATACACTGTACTACCGGATATTCACCCGCAAAATTAATGTTTGGGAGGGATTTAAGATCGCGTCTTGATTTAATACTACCAAAAGAATCACAATCGCGTGAAACATTAGTAAAGAAAAATGAATGTAAGATAAGAGTTTTTAAAGTTGGTGACAGGGTATGGGTCCGGTGGTATAGTGGTAGGAAAGAGTCGTGGAAATTAGGAGTAATAAATAAGGTCATAGGAAATAGAATGTTTAAAATTATTATGGAAGAACAAAATGGTTTTTCCATAAGGCACGTTGATCAATTGCTACATTGTAAGGACGGGAAATGTTCTGAAATTGTCGGATCAGTCGATTCTAATGAACCAGAACCATCAGCTTCATTTCCTACATACAGTCCAATGTCTTCACGAGTTCCCTTTAGATCTCCAGTATTGCCAATGCCAGAGAATAACGGCGAGTCTAATAGAGTTAGCTCAGTAGTTGGTGCAGCTACAGAGGAACTGGTGAAGGACGATGGTGTAGCACCGACTGATACTACGGCTGCAACTGGTGTTGAAGCTGACAGGTATCAAAGTGCGGTCACTGAAACTGTGAGCCCAGAACATGCACGTCAGACATGTGGTGTGGTATCTGAAGGTCAGGCTCCTCAAGCCTCGGTCATCATACAGGCACCAGCTACCTCGCCGGTGTCACGAGTACGTTCGGAGCGTCCGAGAAAAAAAGTAGATTATTCTAAATATTATAAATAGATCAGTGTAAGATTGTTATGTTAAGTTATTTATTGTTATGTTATTTTGTCTACAGGTTCCAAAACTAAGTGTGGAGGAATGATGCATATCTGCCGACCTCCTACCCACATGTTCTAATTGTTAATATTGTCAGCTGATTACTATTGTACCTCCAGTAATAAACTAGCCCTTGTACCATTCACTCGTTCGTTTGTTTCGTGCTCCCTACCAAGAAATATATCATAGACCCATTAGTCATCGACAGGAAAAGGATTGTAGGTTCAAATTAAAATTGAATTAAACAGGAAATGGTATTTTACCGTAAAATACCGCTCGTAACAGTAAAAATACATTTTGTTAAAACTCAAAACCGAAACTATTCTGCTTCCAGTTTTCTCATTACACATTCGGCCGATGAAATCCTCCACAACTCGCCAGAATTAGTAACGAACCGGTATACAAAGGACGAAATTATTTCTCATCAGTATCGGAATATGGTTGCAAATATACGATTGTTTTGCAACACTTCCATTATTAATTCCGCCAGGAGTTTGAAATTGTTCCCAGTTTAAATATACGATAGGAAAATGGCAATAGTTTGTGTGTAAGTTTCGACTGTCATTTGTTTGGCGCGGTGGTTACGTGTTCCCGATAAATAAATGTTCTGGGTTTAAATTTGTACGGAATCCCGTGATATTTTAAATAGATTACACGTAGGTTCAGGAAAATTGGCACGTTTTGTCACGTGCGTATCATTGTTGTTTCAGTCGTTGGCATTGTTGCAAATCCATCTTTTCGGGGGTTCTGTTCTAGGTTGGGCCTTGTGATATTTTTTGACGTTATTCGAGACTATGCTAGTCTCTTCTCATTTTTATCTTTCTGGCAAAAACAGTACGAAACGTTTCGAAACAAACTTAGTTATTAAAGACACTGAATAGGTGAAAAGGTACTCAAGGCACGCACCTCTATCTTTCCGGATTAATGTGCGTAAGTATTGTATAATTATCACTTGCTACAAAAACGGTGAAGGAAAAAAAAGAAAACCTGCATGCCTTAGAGGTATTTCTCGAAGACATGTGATGCCAAGTCACTCACTGAACTCACGATAAAGAGAAGGTGAAAAGGTTAGAAAAAACATAATTATATTAACTATGATGTAAAAAAAACAAATAAAAACCTAGTCTACCAAGTACATTTTAGGCATCGCAGTTAGGGAATGCAATCTCGTACGAGATTTCCGCCTAGCGAGATCTCGCGAGACTCAAAACCCAGTCTCGCGAGATCTCGCAAATTACGGGATCTCGCGAGATTGGAAGAATCGCAATTAAAACATATGCAAATGCTTGTTTTAAGAACTAGTAATTGACATGATATGTAATTAAATAGAAACTGCGTTGCTTAGTTACAAAAATAATGTAAGTTTTATTTTAAAAATCAACAGAGTACTTATTATTTTGTCTCTAACTCTAATAACATTTGTTTATGTCTATAATTATTATACCTACTGTAGCTAATCAGTTCAAATTCTTACAATATTGGTAACAAAATTAAATTTAAAATTTAAAAAACCCCCACCGCAAAAAAACTAAAACATTTAAAAAGTTCAAAATAACACTTTAGCCATGAAATTTTACGTAACGCGCCCAAACGGGTGAACCGTAAATCGGTTCACCCGTTTGGGCGCTACGGTGCCACAGACAGACAGACAGACAGACACACACACATAGCGGTGAAACTTATAACACCCCTCTTTTTGCGTCGGGGGTTAAAAACAATAATTCTAAAAATCTATATTTAGGCAACGGCCAGGATTCAGTTCGCGCGCAGCCGCGCTATGACCTTGTCCAGAAGGAACGAAGTAGCTGCGAAATGACACGCGATTTTAAGTTCATTGATATGGATTTTGCATACCTTACTTACTGAGGTTCGTACTAAAGAGCAATGTATTACAGAACGCGTCAGACTCGCGCGCGTATCTCGATAGGGCCTTAGAAATACACGTCGTCACGCTGCATTTGTCGATCTCGTTATCTCGCGAGATCTCGTACGAATTTTGACGAGATCCAATCTCGTAAAATATGGCCGGGATCTCGCGAGATCGGGATCTCGGCGAGACGAGATTGCATTCCCTAATCGCAGTCATAGTTATTTAGGAACAATTCTTAGAAAATTTTAAATTTAATCTCGTGATACTAAAATTCCTACTGCCTTGCTATTTTTAGCTTGAACGCTATTCGGTAGTGTACCGTGCACATAATTATATGTAAAGTATATGTAAATCTGTGAACTCGTAGACTGAAATGTAGGCAGGCATCAAATTGAATGTGAAAACCGCCCCAAAGTACCTGCAGCCAATTTGAATTTTAAAATAACCACCACTTTATATTATACATATAATATAATGGTTTTAAAAATATATGCACTGATAATTCACTACAATGTTTGAGTATACTATGTAAATCTGGCGGTGAAAATAAAATCCATATAAAGTCTATTTTAGAAATAGCAAACGTAGGTACTTTGATTTTTGTTTAAGCACGATTTTGAAGAGGGTTTTTATACTCATTATCTGGCTAGCCTGTCTCGAATAAGTAGCGGCCTGTTTCTTCTTAAAATGGATCCTTTTGAAAATCGTATTAGACTTAGAACGACTGTTTAACTACTAACGCCCAAGATTAAAAAAAAAACCGAACTCGCCAACCGAAGGTTCCGTATGTGTAGGATCATTATAAATCGTTCAGGAATCGAAATAATACAATCGAGCTACTTACAAAAGTATAGTTGTGAGGTTTTTTCTTGTACTAGTGGTGGTCTACAACGATGTTACTCACCAATTTTCATAGTCCCAGGTCTATGGGAATAACCCTAGAAAGCCAAAAAAATACATAATCCGCAAAAAAAAAACACCTTTTTACCTAGAACAATTACGAACAATTACGAACGGGTGTACAGCGGTGGTTTAGTAATAGGTTCCGTTGGTAGTTTTTAGGCCTGGAACCTGAAAATGGTCCTTAACAGTAGGACATAAAGATTACTTTTAAAGTCGATGTTTAATCATGGAGATACAATCATTACTATAACTATTCCCTAAAATAGGGTCTATATTAAAATCCAACTCAACTACAGTCAAATGAACACTCTGACATCAAATTAACATTCGGAACACCGCGTCAAATGTAAAGCAATTTGTTTAATTGTACTGTACATACGATTTCACAGATCACGCTAATTTATCAAATGTCTACTTCAAATGAAACTCGTTGAATACTAATGACTTAATGGATGTGCATGTGTTGATGATGTCAATATATTACGAGTACCTATATGTTTTCGAGTTAGTATAGTGTAAAAAGTGTATAATTCTGTGGCCCTAGTGAAAAGGGGTATAAAGTCCAATTTTGTCGAAAATGAGTTGAGTGTACCAAAGTGATCAGAAAACCGACTTTTACAGTTTTTTTTGGTGTCAGTTGGACCCTTTTACACAAAGTAACTTTCTCATTTTTAGAGATAGCTTAGATCTGTCTTCACCAAACGATAGAGCATTTTTTTCTGATCACTTTGGTACACTGAACTCATTTTCGACAAAATTGGACTTATACCCCTTTTCACTACGGCCACATAATTAATCGTGACATTCCGATGACACACTGTAGCAAACGCTTTGGAAACACATTCACTGTGCGTACAGCTAAGGAGTGGAATTCCCTGCCGGAGTCGGTGTTTCCTGATAGCTACAACCTAGGGGTCTTTAAGTCAAGAGTGAACAGGTTGCTTCTAGGCAGGCGTGCTTCATCGTCGATCACATCTTCGCTTACCATCAAGTGAGATAGTGGTCAAACACGTGCCTATCAATAATAATAATAAAAAAAAAACATTTATTTATTTATTTATTTATTCACAAAAAAAAAAACATGTTTTTTTTGCCATTACAGATTAAATCTAATGCGACAAAGTAACTTAAAATAAACTTATTTACCTATTGGTACATGGTACACAGTACGTAGCCCTTGTGAACTCACCCAGTGTACAGGTGAATAGGTCAATGGTATCCGCCACCGTGTTAAGAGAGCCTAGCGCGCGAGTCAGTGGTGCGCGCGCCAGCAGATTGGTGCGCGCACGCGGCAGCACCAGTAGCCGCGGCATGCGCCGCCGCGCCACGTACACATCCGGTAGATTAAATCCTATTTCTGCTAGTATACCTGTGTTTTGTATTATACCTCTTAAAACTTTAAAAAGGTACGTTACCAGTGCAACTTCACGCCTGACTTCTAATTTGTAGTAACCCACCATTCCGAGACAGAATAAGGTAGGATACAGTAACGGGTACCCCGGGTATGTGCCATACAGCTTTAAGTAGATAAATCTGACGAACTTGTTCTGTATCCTTTCGAGCATATTTATATATTTCATTTCACTTGGGCTCCAGACAGCTGCATTGTACTCCAGATGACTTCTCACAAGAGTTGCATACAAAGCCCTCAATGCACTTATATTTGTGAACTCTGAACATGAACAAAGTGCATAAAATTATCATCATATCAGACTCTAAGAAAGTGGAAAGCACACTATTCTAAGTTTAAATTTATGATCACGTATAAATATTTAATAACCTACCCCAAGCTGCAAAATTTTCCCAATTGAACATGCACCATATAGTGTTTAGAATAAGGTTGAAGACCTATCAAAAAAATTTGACACATTGGGGTAGGTTGATGTGCTGGCGTCTGTACATTAAATAGATGGGTAGTGGCAGGTACTATTATAACCACGATTTTAACATAACCGGCGTGTCTGTAGTAGGTACAACATGTATGAATGTAAACAAAAGAAAAGAAGTATGTAAAAATCGTAGCATGTGGCGCTCTGTAGTTTCTGTCTACCGCCACGGGAAAAAGGCGTGAGTTTATGTGTAATAGTATTCCACAATGTTCACACAACGCCCAGTTCTAGTCCCAAGCAGTAGCAGCAGTATGTAATATATGTTTAACATAACCTCTCTCTTCTCCACCTCTATATTATACTTTACCTACAAATAAATCTGGTACCACGCGTAAGCGGATTTCAATAACCTGGAACTCCGTCTTTTAAGAATACAATCTTTATTCAATCAATCCCTTGAACCTTTCACCCACCTTTAGATTTTCCTCATATTTTCTTTCCAGAATTCGCTCTACACATTCCTGGTTCCATTCTTCATAATCCTTACGTTATAGAATCTGAACCAACCCTTTTATTGGACGAAATTTGGTATAACATAATATTAAATTGCTGTTTGATTTTACTCAACTGCGGTCAGAACCCTTTGGAGAGAAATTTTTCCATGGGCGTACTGCATATTTTGTGTTTGTAAATTAGTGTACAACACCATGAAAGTGTTCCCAAGAATGTTTTCTTCTTTTAATAAAATATCTCATTTTAATACTTAATATTGTACAACTTGCCCAAGCTAAGCAGAGTTTGTGTTATGGGTACTGAAACACTAATAAACATACTTATAGATTTCTAAACACATTACTTATTATAGATTAATTACACCCAGACACAGAACAAATGATCGTGCTCATCACACAAACATTTGTCTTGGTCACACAAACACTGCTATGTCGGGGATACTAACTACTAGAGCAATAAGCCAGTTAACACAACAATCAGGACAGTCATAATAAGACGTACTATTTATTAAAATAGTCTCCCTATGCGATGATAGTTCAAGGGTACTCTGGATAATAAGTTCATTGGTCGCACTTCACACTACGCCTTAGGTTATTATCGAAATGATTTGGAAGTACACCACTGCAGAATTAATAACATACGCAAATAATGACATCATCTATATAGACGATGGCGACCGCAGCGCACAGATTGTTCGCGTTATTGATGAACAATAAATTCAAGTACCTTCAATAATGATTGACAGTAGCGCCACGGTTCGCAATCATATAGTGGTTTAAAGCACAAGAACTTAGCGGGAAAAAAATAACAGGGTGTAAAGTTCCTCATCCCCTATAGAAGAGGGAGGATCCTCCGACCAGACGGGTGTTATCTGGTGGGCTACTACTGCCCGACGGTGGTTGTCGGGAACTTGTATAAGTTCAAATCGCATGGATAACTTTAATACCGCGATGTAGGATGTCAGTCGTTAGTTCGTATGTGGCGAGATAGATGTCGCTAATGTGTGTTATGATACTGGTAGTTTATCAAAATTTGAATAACAGTTAAAAGAGACAATTCGAGAAAACATTATCTGTCAGAGTTCGGCACTATCTAGAGCGTCACATCAGTGTGTCAGTCTGGGCGTATTAATTACACATCCCTGTCTAACTAAAAAGAAACTAAACGAAAAAAACTGAGGAGACCTAACCAAAGCAAACCTAATCTTTTCTATTGGTACGTCCTCATGGATGTTCTCATTCCTCATGGTCTGACAGACTCTTACTGACTAAAAACCACCCCGGTGTTCTGTCTCATACCTGCGCCGGGGGTCACGGGAACAGAAGATACTTCCGCAAGCGCCGAAACCTAACCTTGTAACCTGACCTGCTAACATAATCTATCCGTGTCGGGTCACCTCAAATCCTAGGCTCACTTCTCACATGCTGTAGTTACAGTAGTAAGATTGCCTTTTGTACACACATACGATATTTCGAGACTATGTACGTCACAATGCTAAACTGACAACACAAGTTGCTATTAAATACAGGCCGTTTACACAGACAGACTATATTTATTCTTCGACCAAATTCAATAAAGTGTAATGCCCGACAACCACATCAACTACTTCTACGACTTACTAACATCCCAATTAAATACGACACATAAAACAAAATTATCTAAAAATGTTGAATTCAGCGCCCCGTCTAGAAGGGCAATGGGTGACAGCAGGTCCTACTTAATACCAAGATAAAAAGCCCACACTCTCTTTACTTGCGCCGCATCACAAGCAAGCCTGGTAATCACATGGATCATTGCGTAGCTAACTCATCAGCCACGAATGACGAACTGGGGATCACGCCGCGTCATCTACCAAATACACTCCTACATGCTTTTGTTTTGGAAAAATCCTTTTTTTCGCTTCTCTTGTATAGAAGTTTCGGAGTTGGCCAATTTGTTGAATAGTCTTCAGAAGTTTCTGGGCCTTATTTGTTTTTGGGACAGAGGGATCAGAAATGTCAGTGTTCCAAGATTTGATGCGGTAGATGTCTTATTATTTTGTATGGATAGTTTTCTTATTATCTTTGTCCAATGTTACTTATATGGATAAAGGATTTCCTTTACATTCATTTTCTCTATGGTATAGTCTCTTGATTCCATGTTTCATCAGCTAATACAAGCCAATCATCACAAAGTATCGGTATAACAGTGTTAATTTTATTCTAATTTCCTTTGTACCTCATTATGTCTTGAATTAAATAAATTCCCTTCCTTAGTGTCTGCCAGAAATAAATTAAAAGAAGCTCTGTCTAACAAAACGTTTCTCTCATTTGTCGACCATCTTAGACAAACACTGGAATTTAATTTAAATACTAGATGGATCTAAGTAAAACAAAGTAGACACGGTGAATGTACAAAGATGGGAGAAACTCACGAGGTAAGTGAGAGAGTAACAGGATAACATACCTTGAAAGGAGCTAACAAAGACAAAAGTGCATATACTGGAAGAATGCTTTGTCTGAAACCAGGCAACAGACACAGTAAGGAACTATAGACTAGCTTGGAATATTTTCGTAACAAAATACAATTGCAAAACTAGTAACTAGAATTTACTAAAGGTGGAAATGTTTCGTACCTACGTCGTGTATTTAATTGTGAGTGTAGCATTACTAATGTAAAGATCACCAAGAATGGCTTATGTTAGAGTAAACACAAACTTGTTGCCCGTCGATTTCCTTGTGTCAGGCCCAGAAAGTAATCGAGATTTGAACAAAAGAAAAACACGGAGATGAGCAAGGAACTCCTCAACAAAAACATTACCTCTTTAATGAAAAACAATTAAACAAGAACATCGCTCCATCCCATCTAAACAATTCTTTTTATATTCTAAAGGGTCCTTCACACGAGTCACATCGCCGTGTTGTCACAAAGAGCTGAGCGCCCGTCTCCCCTTTGTTGCGACCGTGTGACGCGGCTTTTGACTGACATAGCTCCGTGGAGTGGCGCGTTATGTCTTCATATAAAATATTCGGAACAATGCACTCTGTTGTGTTTTGTTTAGACGTCAACGTTTGTGTTTGTATGTAATTAGGATGTATGGGGACGATTGTCTATTGAATAATATTTTTTACTATGAATATGAAAGTGTGGATTGCTCAAAAGCCTTGTATTCATTCATGAGACTATTATTTTCAAGCTTCGCAATTTATTTATTTCTAACGAAAGTTTATGTAGGTACGTCCTTCTTTTTTCTTTTTCGTGTTTAGTCTTACTGACTAGTCTAGTTCAGTGGGAGTTTAATAATCTTCCTTGTACCGAAAAAATATTCGTTATTAATCAACATCATCATCTGGTCAGATTTTCCTCACCATGTCTGTCATGAATGATGGTAATTGTCTAACCTAATTTTGCATGGAGTCAATGTCTATCTAGGTGTCTTCAAGGCTAGGCTGAATAGGCTCTTAATAAACTAGTGCGCTTCACCATCACTGATTGCATCACTGCTTACCATCAGGTGGGATTGCAGTCAAGCACTGGTTTAATAACATTAAAAAAAAAAAAACTTATCCTCCCAACTCAGTAACTGGGTAGGGTACTGCCGGCAACGACTGACAAATATCTAATAATAACTGCCGGGATTTTATTTTATTTTTTATTAGGTTAACCAACAACTATTTACTCAGATATCATTAACAGGATATATGCTTATAACTATTTTTTTGTACGTCAAACATTACTTAGATAAACAGCATATCTGTAACGCAAATAATTCTAGAAAGCTAACATAATACCTTAATAGTATTTCAGATTGCTCAAAAGAAAAATTAAAGAAAAACTTTTTAAATTATCATTGGCTAAAATGTGCTTTATGAAGTACTGCCGTGGTATAACTATAATGCCGTTATCTGATAAAGTCATTTTCAGACTCACAAAGTTACTTAATGTCGTTTTTGCTTATTTCACACGTGAGAAATATGTACTTAACGGCATTTTTAAAATAATTATTTCCAAAACTATTCAAGATATTGAAAATTCGGAGTATTCTCGTTTGAGCACCTTTGCATGTTAATGGGAAATGGGAATACCTTTGGTGCTAAATGCATAGGTGCTCAAGAAATAGGTGCTCAAACGGGAATACTCCGAAAATTCGCAAACACAGATCGATAGATTTTTTTTTTCTCATTAATGTAGCATCAAAAGTTGAAAATCGACCAGATGTTGGATAACGGCATTTTAGTTATACCACGGCAGAGTAGGAAGGAGTCTTGGGGTCTTATCGTATACAATTTAATCATAGGTAACTATGTTTTTAAGGTAAGAAACTTCTGGAAGCTCCTTATAATCACAACAGCCGTGAAAGTTATACAGTCTTAGGGCTCGTACACAAAACTGCGATGCGTCTTCGCATCGCAAAAATGTGCGAACTCCCTCAACGCATCGCAAGAACTTTTAACGTTAATTTTCTGCGTTGCGAATTCGCATCGTATCGCATCGCAGTTTTGTGTACGAGCCCTTAAAGTATACAGCAGAGTTTGAAACTGGAGTTTAAGCTCAAGAAGTTTTGTTGCCTAAACATTGTAAGCACCAAAGTCATTGCCACGATGATGACATATTAATTCATGGACATAAAACTGTCAAACTTATTGTTCATCGTACGATCCTCTCCGTCTGTTGCCAAGGACGCCTGACGTTAAGCAATCGTTTGAACTTCAATTAGCAAGAACCTTGGAAAATTAAATGTGAGTTTTAGAATTTATACCAGCCCAGAGACAAGAGTAAATGGGTAGGTTTTGGTCTAACTAACATTAGTGTTCTACTACCAATGTTTTACGAGTGATACCAGCTATGTGACGACCATTTTTCTCATAGTGCATTGGTTCAATGTTATTAAAAATACTAGCTGTGCCCCGCAAATTCACCTGCTTCTAAGAGTCGTAACTTGGTGCTGTTATAACTTTCCCCAAGAATTAAATTTTTGTTTCTATCAAATTCGGCTGATACAATTAAGACAGCAAAAAAACTCTTCAGATTTTGAGATTATCTAATATTTTACTTTGTTTCCAGGAAACAAATAATAGCATAGGTAATTGGTAATGCTTGATACTAATATAGACATTTAAATTAACACTTATTAAATTTAACTAACGTAATATTGTGAGTTATGGATACTCTAATAAAGAAATATTCAATTCTGTTCTATTAATCAGTTCAAGCTAATGCAATGAGCAATGATGTAGTTTTTTTTTTAGGAAATACAGTCAACTTCAGTATACGTTGTGTTTTAGGGTTCCGTACCAAATGGTTAAAAACGAGGCCCTATTGCTAAAACTCCAATATCTGTCTGTCTTTCACCAGGCTGTATCTCATGAACCGGGATAGCTAGACAGTTTAATTATGTTGCCGCGCTAAAACAACATCATCTGCCTAGCCTTTTCCCAAGTATGTAGGGGTCGGCTTCCAGTTTAACCGAATACAGCTGAATACCAGTGCTTTACATGGAGCGACTGCCTAACTGACCTCCCAGTTACTGGGTAACTCGATACACTTTGGTTAAATACGATTGTCAGATTTTTGGGCGTCTGGCTATCTGTTACGCCTATCATTGATCTACAAATGACAGCGCTCCGGGACGCGCGCCCCATATTACTCGTACATGGAAATGGAACTAAACTGGCAAAACGTTACCTTACTATGCTTACACGTCTGCCTAAGCCTGCGTTCAATACAAGCGTGATCTTGTGTATCATACTCCTCAATCTTAGTCTATCGCAGAACACAGCGTATATATCACCTCAAACAGTGTGGTAATAATCTGTAGTACAACATAGTAACTATTCACATGTATGATAGCATTGTTAGTTGTAAGGTGACCACAGTACCGAACCGATGTCTCTGTCTGTTGCTTGCAAACGTCTCAATATTAACAGCTAACACACAAACCTATGTGTAGATTAAGATGTATAGAAGCGACCCATTATGCATGTCTATTTGCATAGAATAGAAGAGAATATTACTCTTCATTGTACACCATAAAAACTTACAAATTATAACTTTAAGGACTACTTAGGTTATCACATGGGGCGGCCTTAACGCTAATTAAAGTGATCTCTTACAGACAACTTTTGTATCCAGGACTTGATAGTGAAGGAGAAATGAGCACGTAGTTTAAAAATACATGGAAATAATACGAATTAGCGATATAAACGTCCCTGTAAACTTAACACAAAATAACTTGCATTTAAAATAATTTTATTTACTTTTGATTTCTTGGTCACGAGTGTCGCCAGTAACCAATCTGTTGTGAACAAAAAGTTCAGAATTTAAGGTAATTTCTGAAAGGCAAATCACTGCAGTAATTCATACATAAACGCCTGACCATTCTGAAGAACCTTACAAATAAGGTCTATGTATGTCTCTCTAGGGCGTCCCCTCCCGGGCGTTTCCACTTACATCTGCCTTGTAAATACCTTTCGTTAGTCTCCTTTCATTCCTTTTTTCCACGTGTCAAAACCATCTAAGCAGTAATTCAATTGGTTAATTTCACATAATTTTAGCTAGTTTTAATAACATACTAAACACTATGACACCAGTCACTAACCACACAAAAACATGCTGCGTACAGGTAATTTTAATGGCTTTGAAGGTCACTATCAACAAAACTTCATGATTTAGCCTTGTCAATTTTAGTGTCATCATCTTCTGTAACTAATCTACTGTTTTTTCTGGTTACAACAACCTGGCAACCCTATAGCCTATAGTCATTGCCTATAGCCAAAGACATTCAATACCTATAGACCGGACATCATGAACAAAATTTTCGTTCAAAACTTATGTTCTGCTGGACACAAGTCTATGAGTTTTTTTAGTACGCTCCGCTGCCGCTCCAATATTCATATATTATTCTAGATGGCGTTACTGAGACATGGGATCAAAGTTTTTGTATGTCATTTCCTCGCATGACCGCTCTATAGTATTTTAAATCTCTTTGCCTTAGTCAATGCACGTTACGTTTGTGGATCGCAGTGCGGTAGGTAATATTAGGCAGATTCGCATTATGCAGTCGAATGGGCTTACTGAGTGTTGAGGCGATAATTCTCTTGAAATATATATTTGTATACTATCTTGGCTACCTTACTGCTTGGTTAGTTATATATGTACCGATGTTAGGTAGGCTGTTGGTAGAATCTGGAATCTGAATCTGGTTGGCTAAAAAGTGTATATAAGTTGAGTTGGCATCGTGAATGGTACTTGGCGAGGCCCCCGGGGCCGGCACCAGTCGGGGGTCGCGGAAGCATCTTCTGTTCCCTTGACCCCCGGCACGGGTGTGAGAAGGAACACGGGGTGGTTTTTAGTCAGTAAGAGTCTGACAGACCCCTTCGCCCTCCCCGGGGCGGAGGACATCCATGAGGATTTTCCACACCTCAAAAAAAAAAAGCATCCTGAATAGTAGGCGGCATTGATAGAATTGCCGTAAATTTATTTTATTTTATTTTATTTTATATTTTTCGGAAAACTTACAGCTAGGCATAACTTATAGCAGACATAATATTTGAAGCGATAACAAAATGATGGCCAATTACAAGTTTTCACATGTAACAAATAAAAATTGATTAAATTAACACTACGGTAGCAGACGGTGTTAGATCTTATAAATTAAAAAATCTAAATAAAATAAATTAATTTTTTTCGCTGTCCGCGCTGTCATTGTCTTTCTATTGTGTCTCTAATTGACACGATTGAAAGTTTAAAGAGTGAGTTGAAGTTTTACTGTAATATAATATCACGCGTGTATTCTTCAATTGGTAAGGAAGAGGTCAACCTATTAGTTTACTAATATTTTGCCAGTTATGTTATGTCCTGTGTATAGAAGATCGAGCCTTTTGCTTATGGTTTTACTTTCTTACACCTACAACCTTATAGCATTCTGTAGCTAAGAATAAAAGGGTGTAAAAAGACCGATCACATAGCCGATAACCACACATTCTGTACATGTAATTAAGTAACTTTAACCAAAAAAAAAGCTCTTTTTTTCATCTTTTCGTATGGCCACTCGCGCTTGGTCGTTGACCCTTTGCATTTTTGTAACTTCAAATGCGTATTTGTTTTGAAAAAATAATTATTTTGATAATGTTTGTTCGGAAGAAAATTTAGAAAGTAATGATACCTACTTGGAATACAATTTTGAAAAAAAAAATATTGCACTTTAACTTTCAATATCTCCAAAACCAGTTAATTCCCAGGTATGTTCTAGAAGACTAAAACTATCCTAGCGATGGGTAGAATATTATGTAGTTTTCGTTTACGTTAAGGGTCTTTTTACACCCTGTAGGTATAGATTACCTATAATCAAAGACATTCAATACCTATAGACCGGACATCACGAACAAAATTTTCGTCCGAAAAAGTGTGTCCTACTGGATACAAGTTTTTTGTAGTACGCTCCGCTGCCGCTCCAATATTCATATATTATTCTAGATGGCGTTACTGAGACATGGGATCAAAGTTATTCTATGACATTTCCTTGACATGCCCGCTCAATAGTATTTTATATCTCTTTGCCTGTACCTAATCAAATACATTCAATACTTACTATACAACGGGGCAACACGAACAAAATTTTTATCCGATACTTCTATCCAAGAACACACAAGTCGATGAGTTTAGTTTAGCACGCTCAGTTGCCGCTCCAATTTTGCAGTATTTTGCTAGATGGTGTTACTGAGACATATGGGATCACAGATTTTTTTAAGAAATTTCTGTGCATTTTTCTTTATTGTCTTAAATCTTTTTGAATATAAGTAAGTACGTAGGTATTCGAGGATACAAGGATATTGTCATGTGACCCCTACAAAAACCAGTCTTCCGCAGTATATTGTTACAAATCTCCCGTCCATCTGCCGGATTTAATCCCTCGTTGTGCGTTGAACCATCAAACTGTCAATTCAATGGAAAAATAACCTGTAACTTAAGCCGGAACAGAAACGTACCCAACGAACCTCGACCGGCGAACTATTCGTTCTGTACCAGGAAACTAACGTCTCAATATTGTTGTGCCAGAAACAAATGTAGGCGGGTTTACACGGAGACAGTTTATGGTCTGTCCAGAAGCGATAATGTCAAACGCAAGTTTCGTAGGTGAGATTCGCAAGGAAAATTATTATCGCAGTCTTCTTATCGTGTGGTCAGTAACTAACCGGGTATTAATGCCACCTATGGGCCTCTGACTTGGCATCATATTATGCTCTCAAGAAATATTCCACAACATATTCCACAACTTTTCACGCAACGCCATTTAGTCCCAAGCGAAGCTAAGAGCTTGAGTTATGGGTACTAAACAGCTAATAAACATACTTATATATTTCTAATTACATACATATTATACATAAATTACGCCCAGACACAGGACAAATAAATAAATTGATTGTGCTCATCACACAAACATTTGTCCTGGGTGGGAATCGCTGGCCAGTCAAATATCTCTCAGGCACGCCGGTTTCCTCAAGATGTTTTCCTTTACCGTTTTTGAAGCAAGTGAATCTGAAAAGTCACTAGGTGCGTGGATTCCAACTTGCGATCTATGATTTGTCAATCCGCATTTGTCACGCAACTAGGCTATTACTGCTTACACACTTGCTGCTCGCACTCGCTTGCTTGTTTTGCTTGCTTATGTATGTATCCACATAATTATGTACTTATGTACTACAATGCTTAATTTGAAATACTTTGAATCTATCTTAGAATAGTATGTTATTTTTTTTATTCTAGGAACATCGTTTTCACTTATAATCTATTTTTTATTGTATACAAAATATTGTGAAAACTTTTTTAAAATAGTAAGTATGGAGTTACTTGCCCATTCTTCTCCATACGAAACTACCTTTTGGAAGGGGCAACTGGAATCATTACATTTTATTTAACTTGTAAGTTTAACGTTTAAAAGTGTATATTACATGGCCTAATTTCAATAAATGATTTGAGTTTGACATTGACTTTTACAGTCGCTGCAGTCATTTGTGTACACTGTCATCGCGTAATTGACTGGCCTGTTGGTCTAGTAGTTAGTGTCTCTGACTGCTATGCCGGAGGTCGTGGGTTCGATTCCCACCCAGGACAAATGTCACGATCATTTGTTCTGTGTCTGGGTGTAATTTATCTATAATATGTATGTACTTAGAAATATACAAGTATGTTTATCAACTGTTTAGAACCCATAACACAAGCTCTAAGCTTAGCTTGGGACTAGATGGCGTTGTGTGTAAAAGTTGTGAACTATATTTTTTTTTATTTTATTGAAGTATTTAGTAATTGTCTTAGTGGTCGAAAAATTATCCTAGTGTAAACGTGCCTTAACCACAACCGAACAACACTTAAGCTTTTTATATTCCAAATATTTCTGAGAAGATACTCTCCAATAAATATATAACAAAAGAAAATGAGTATTTCATTTTTCGGGAATAAAATTCGACTCTGGTAGACAAAGGGTTAGTTCCATATTGCAGTAATAGAAACCGATTGGGGTCAATTGAGTTATATCTTGGATGTCATCTTATGTACCTATTGGGCCGAACTAAGTGAAGCTCTGATGGCTGATAGGCACTTGCTTTATGTTTTGTAGATTCTGACTTTGACGAACTAGGTATGCTGATTCGATTTGCTTGGTAAGGCGTAGGTATCTAGTTTATTGGTGAAGAGATCAATTTATTGGTGAAGAGATGAAAGAAAAGTAGCTACGACGAACCACTCTTTTGTGTAATTTAAAGTGCAAGAATTTCTGTTATCTGCACTAACGTAGGTATACTAAATTCCTGCACCATTTGGAACAGCTCCACATTGTTTATGTAGCCTAACATAAACTTCATAGACTGAAACTGCAGAACTGCCGAATTGCATACGTTCATACACCTAGTCATACCTAGTAACGAGTACGTACTACGCACGTGACCACAGACAGGGGGGCAGACCAGCCAGTTTGACCGGAAATTTATATTAAAAGGCCGGACACCCTACATTATTGAGGAGGATTTTGAGTCTCTGTAAAAAAATTGTATATAAAATCAAGCTTTTTTTCATTATTACCATAAAAAAGTTTACGTTTTCTTAAAAAGCCGGACACATAATCTAGATGCCTTACTATGTCCGGCTTTATCCGGACGCCTGGCAACGCTACAGGTGACGATGCCGAAGAACGTCACCAACGTCATGGACGACACCTCTGAACTTTTCAATTAAACTCTTAAATACTTAGTCACATAACATCACACCTGTAATACCCTAAGGGTAGGCAGAAGCGTACTTGGTTGTACAATCACATTTAGTTAGTTATGTTTAAGTCGCATGTAATAGGGGGCGAACCTATTGCCATCAATAGGGCTAGAATCCAGACTCCGGGGAGCTAATGAGAAATTTTAGATAGAAAAACTCAATAACACATTGCCCGACCCAGTGATCGAACCCGGGACCTCCTACTCGACCACTAGCGACGCATTACGAGGTACTTTGTCACTTTTTAATTTTACCATTTACCAAAACCATCTGAGCATAATGTTTAAAAAAAACATCAGTAATTCACCTTCATATAAACCTCAAAGGTATCTCAATCTATCATGCATAGTTGGTGTGTTTAGTGTAATCAGATAGGCCATGACAAACATAGTAAGGGGCAACAAAGCAACAAGTAGGGCTAACTATGAGGTCGGAAATTCGGAACCCACCCATTACCCAATTAACCTAAGCCCGCTTCCATCACCGGCATAGTATTCAGAGACATAAATAGGTACATAGATAGGTCACGACGCCTATCTCTCATGCAAGAGGTTGTGGTTCAAATCCGAGCACGTACCAATGTGACTTTTTCAATTCATAAATGTACTTTCTTAGTTTATCTTAGACATCATTGATATCGGTGAAGGAAAACATCGTGAGGAAACCTGGACTCGTAGTTAATATAAGTCGAAATCGCCAATCCACCTTGAGCAACCGTGTTGATCAATTCTTGTGCCTTCTCTGTATGGAAAGATGCCTTTGCCCTGCAGGGCGACAGTAATATAGGCTGGTAATATTAAATATATATATATGTATAAAAATATGTCGTGGCGAACGATATTCAGAAATAAGAAGTTGTGAAGTTGATTACATTAGTACAGAGTCTGTGGTAAACGCCGTGACGCACACAGGCGAAAAATCAATAAAAGTCGGACAAAACCTAAACATTCATTATTATTCTACAAAATGGGTAAACAAGGGTTGGTATGTCATAAAAACACATATATATAATTTTTAGACATTTTTATTATTCCTTATCAGTAGTAATATCTGGTTCATCCAACAGATTTAAAACGCTGGGCACATAGAAACATTTTTTTTCGGATAAGTTTCCTTATTCCCGTTATAAAAGTATCGGAAGACACCAAGAGTCTATCAAAAGTGTCTTCCATGGCTAATTTTCTTGAAAACCGCTCTCTGTACTTTCGAACATCCTTGTTTCGACTTTCTTGTGCATCTTCGCTCATTAACCCTATGGCTATTTCAGAATTTTGTACTATATTTGACCCATGCATTAGTATTTTGTGAAGTGTTGTTGACATATAATACCATGGGTACCTAATTCATCACATAAAAAGATGCTGTTTTGATGCAAAACGCTTTGAATTTGACTGCATTGATTTTGTAACCACTAGACATTACTTTTAAAATGGTATGCAGTCGATTAATGAGCCGTTGATTTACGCCTGTTATTTACGCCTGTTATTTCAGCAACTGCTTCTGAATGTTGAAAAATGGCACGTGCAGTATTACCATCAGTCGATGGTACCTCCACCCTGTCTTGGTTTGTCAACATGTAACCCAATTTTCTGCCAAAATTCTGTTTGTATGCGGCGGTTTTCAGCCGCTACCAAGGATTGACTGTGTGCGTCTCTTGCTTGCCATTTTGCAAATTTTAATTTGTAGCCTAGGTGCAATATGAACTCCGCAAACCTTATCCAGGCATGTAGCGAAGAAACCCCATAATTAAGGTTTTCTTCAAGGATTGGCTTTGACATGCAGAATTTTATCCTGTTGAAGTCTTTGGAGGTGGCTTCACGAATATTTCTGTGTGATCGAAGAAGTTTTGTTTTATAATCACTCACCATCTTCTTAGGGACCTCTTTATTTCATCTTTAAGTTCATTCACTTTCAGAGCACATTGCACTTTTTTTCCAGATAAGACATTATAACTTGCTCCTTTTTGGAAGTTTCCTCCCTATAGTAGTCAATTAGAGTCTTTCTGCTGAAGCTCACTTCTTCGTCAGTTGATCCTAAAACAATATCAAACTAATATTAAGCACCAAATACGTAAACGATTGCAGACAAGACATTGTTTTGTTTTACGTAGACTGCGACCAAAACAGATGTGGTCGACTAAAAAGACAATTTTGTTAAAGCGTCGCTTACGGTCGCATAAAACTGTGATTGTAGATTGAAAAACAAAGTCCACACTCTCTAAAAACACTAATAACACGGCCGTATCTCTTGGGAAGTTATACTTTACCCTTTAGTGAAGTTTAAAAATATGCAAAACAGAACTATGTCTCAGTCAATATTTTTTTTAATATAATATATCAAGCATTACTATCAAAAGTAATTGATAATAATTGGTTTATTACCTCCTGAAAGTGAATCCATCGAAAAAACAAAGACTTTCACGAAGCAAATTATAAAAATCGTAATAATTAAAAGCAACACTTTCACTTTTAGACACATCCGCTGTTGATCAAGTCGAACTTTGGACTGAGACCCAGGCGCGTAGATAAAAAAAGCTCCACGCCGCGTGCGCAGGTAGCGTGTATTGTCTATTAGACTTGTCGGTAAAACATGTTGTTATTCATTTCGAGCACTTTTAAGTTTTTTGGTTTTATCCCGACTTTTATTGATTTTTCGCCTGTGTGTGACGTCAGCTGTCATTCATTGCAAATGGTATGAGCGATGTCACGTGGATGGAGTCGTCTCGGGAAGTGGAAACCTGGCAGAGCTCAGTTGGAGTTGAGACACCAACGAAGATACTAGTCCAGTGCGAAACTCTCTGTTTACCTATCTAAATTATATTATGAAGATTTTATTATACAACGTTATGTACCTACCTGGTACCACGAAACTCCTGATGTCGGCCCATACCGTTCAGCCATCGCTGACGCCGACATATAATACATATGCACAGTTTAGTAATTATATTTGTTTTTAAAGGTCAACCTTATGTTAGTTATTTCAAAGGCTGGTGGAGGAATATCGAGGCACAACCGGATGCCAACAACTTTTGCTGTTTAGTACAGACGCCAGCACATCAATCTACCCCAAGCTGTATTTTTTTACCAATTGAACATGCACCTTAGTACGTTTGGCATAAAGTTGAAAACCTACAAAGAAATTTGACAATTGGGATAGGTTGATGTGCTGGCGTCTGTAACTATACGATTCTAAATTTCCTAGATACCGTTGAAACTTACTTTCATCGTCGTATTGGAAAACAAATAAATTCAATAGAAAAATATAAAGGAATATTAATGCAATGCCAATAGCGTTTATCGTCGTAAGTTCAGGAGTTTTTCACCCAGTACAATAAAATTCCGCACGATCTTATAAAACGCCTCAGCCCCGTGTTTAAAGCTAAATCGAACAATACTTTTTTGTATTCACATTCACATAATTTTATAGTATTACTAGCTGCTGCCCGCGACGTCGTCTGCGTGAAGGTTCTACAGCACCAAATATACCTACCTAAGATTCCAGTGTCGCTATAGCATTATAAGTTAACAACTTTTAAAATAGCATTAAAATATAAGTTACATGAAGAGAGTTTTTTTGTATTTTTTTTTATTTTGCAATTTTTAGTTTCTTTGTATGTAAAGAAAGTCTTTCAAAACTTGAAAGAATCATTGAAATCGGTTAACAATTGCAAAAGAAGTTCTTTCTAAACCTTTTAAAATAGACAGGCGTAATGTTATGGGAAATACATAAACCATGCACAGACATGTGACTGTAGCTATTGCGAGTAATTTGTTGTTATGCGTTGAAGAGTTCCATCGCCTGTCTTCTTCATCAGTTTTTCAATGTAAATGCTTGATTCGTCACCAAAAAAAAAATGTAAAAATTGGTACATGTTTTCCTATATTATTTGAGGAGTTCCCTCATTTCCTCGAGGATCCCTCATCAGATCTGAGGTTTAATACTAATGGGACCAACCTGGTAGTATACCCTATCAAATAAAAAAAAAGATTTTTGAAAATCGGTCCATAAATGGCGGAGTAATCGCGTAACAAACACACATAAAAAAACACCGTCGAATTGAGAACCTCCTCTTTTTTTTAAGTCGGTTAAAAATACGTTCAAAGGTATATACCTTATAACACTTCCCTATAAACTACGTTGATAATTATACTGCCAGGAGCCAAAATGTAAAGATAGTCGTCAGGACTGGTGGCGCGGGAGCAAGCGACGTACAGGTGCCCGTGTGAGAAGCAACTCGTCCTGAGATCTACACCCGCTGCTCTGAGTATCGGCTCCTGCGATTTATTGATTGTCATCACTAAGCAAACACTCACGGGGAACTGTACACACTCGAACTGGATCGGGAAGCTGAAGTATAAGGGGAATGCGTTGTATAAATACTGCCTTGCCGACGCCACAACCCGTAATAATTTCCACCTCAATGGTGTCTGTGGAGAGAGATGACTTTAAGACACCGCCCGTTACACAACTTTGGAGGAGATTTGTTCCTAAAAAGCATAATCGGGACGCCGACCTTCATTCAGCTTGATGGTATGCGCTGGAAGTCAACTTGCTGACAGGAAGTTCAAAAATTCCACGGGATAATGTGTGGCGTCATCTTGCTCGACGACAGTGCTTATCGACGTATAGACCACTTCATTCCCCTCAATGTCCGAGAGAATGCATTCGTTAATTGCTGCAGCATGATCATTTTTGGGCGCCAAAATGGCCCTCTCACACGAATTCTGCTGGTGCGTTATACGTACACACAGCGAATGAGTTCTTCGAAGCTGGATACCACTCTACCGAGAGACTCTGAAAGCACCGCCTGTCCACTTCTCTCTTCTGGTAGAGTGCCTTTGCCAAGACTTAGAAGGACATCGGAGAATTCTTGAGCGCGTGCAATGCCGCCGAGCCGAGCTCTTATATTAATGGTCAAGCGCAGCGTACGAACTTGTGACCACAACGAAGATCGTTTCACCGAAGCATTCATCTCGTCAGCCCTCGATCCCCGCGTCAACTCGGGAAGCGTTTGCCTGAAATCGCCACTGAGCAGAACTGTGACACTACCCATCAAATGTTCATTCCTGCAGATGCCCTGCAGGGTTCAGTCCACGCCTCAACTGCTTTCCTTTTGAAAATCGTACACTGATACGATCCCATGTGATACGATCCGAACTCTGCTCAAGATTTTGAGGGTTTTGTTGGAACTTCAATTTGTCAAAACGAATTATACGATACAACTTTTATGAAAAAAATGCACAATGCCATCTATGAATTTTAAGAATAACTAACTACTAACCTCATCAACACGATCAAAATTGAAATTAATTTTCAAAAAGTGTTTATGTGTTACTTGATTTGATTTTTATACATTCTCATAGATGGCGCTGATTCCAAATTGTCTTTATGCTACAAACATTCATTAAACTTTGTTTCTCTGCCAAAGTTACTTAAATGGCGTAGTTTTTATAGTGTAAAGCTAGATAATAACATAGCTTACTTAAAACCAACATTTAAATATGCGTCCTTTGATTACACGCTTCCACAGAATGAGTTAGAAGAATAAAGATTCACTGCTCCTCCCCCGTAGGTGATAGCAAACAGACAAACAGACAAAAATTCCAAAAAGTCACTTTTTGTCACCAGTTACGTTTTTCTAACAAAACCCACTTATTTTTTCTTGAAAATTCTCAATGTACTGTTTTTCTTTCGTTACTGTTTTATTATATGTAGATGAAAAAAATGCACAATGCCATCTATGAATTTAAAGAATAACTAACTACTAACCTCACCAACACGATCAAAATTTAAATTAATTTTCAAAAAGTGTTCATGTGTTAGGTACTTGATTTGATTTTTATACATTCTCATAGATGGCGCTGATTCCAAATTGTCTTTATACTACTAACATTCATTAAACTATGTTTCTCTGCCAAAGTTACTTAAATGGCGAAGTTTTTATAGTGTAAAGCTAGATAATAGCATAGCTTACACAAAACCAACATTTAAATATGCGTCCTTTGATTACACGCTTCCACAGAATGAGTAAGAAGAATAAATATTCACTGCTCCTCCCCCGTAGGTGATAGCGTGATAATATATAGCCTATGTGTTGACCCGACCTCTTAGTAATATTCATGCAAAATTTGAAGTAAATCCATGCAGTACTTTTTGAGTTCACCCCGCCCATACATACAGACAAACAGACAAACAGACAAAAATTCTAAAAAGTCACTTTTTGTCACCAGTTACGTTTTTCTAACAAAACCCACTTATTTTTTCTTGAAAATTCTCAATGTACAGTTTTTCTGTCGTTACTGTTTTATTATATGTATAGATTACTTATGCTAATTTATTTGTTAAAATAATTTAGGTTTATTGTTTATTAGTTGACAATGTCGCTACTTAGCTACTATTATACCTATTTATTTATTAAAACTATAAGCAAAAGTAAAAACAACTGTAAAAAGGCGGACTTTATGCCTTATCCATTTTAGTACCTTCTATTGAAATATTAGGGTTGCCTTCAATGCAATGTTAGTTGGTGTGACAGACTAATGCGTGAAAATCGAAATTTTCTCAGTGGATGGTTTTAGGCCCCACTTCGTTAACGCAAGTGGGGTTGAGTGGGAAAAAATATGATGGACTTACCTGCGTGAGGGCCGGTGAAGATACCATGAGATGGGCTTCTTATCCACGTAGCCGGCGGCGGGCGCACCCAGGAGTCACGTACAGCGGAGATTCCTCACTTTTCACTCACTACACGCACACACACACACACGCACACGCGCACTAGTATCACAGTTTAACAGTTAAATAATCTTGGTTCACCGCATTATAAAAGATTGAGTCCTTTTCTACTTTGGTTTCACTCTCACTTTTATTCCAGACGTTGTCAGTTAGGAACTGATGGAATTTAAAAATGGCGATAGGTAACTCGAATGTTCTGCCTCGCCTCGCTCAGGTACCTAGGTATTTCCTAAAAGTGGAAGGCAAAAAAAAACTTTAGAAATGTGATACATTATTAAGAGTTGAAAGTAGGGTTGGACGCATGAAAATGATCAAATAAGTAGGTAGGTAATCTAAACTAATAGGTACTAGGGTAAGTTCGCCTGTTCGCGTCCATCGCCCAATTCGCGTCCATTTTACGGATGTCTCTTTAAAAATCCTCGAAAATAAGTAAACTAACACACTAATCAAACGAAAAAAAATTACTGCTTATACCTTAATATATACGAAGCACGCATACATGGACAAAAAGTCCTTACAACAAATCAATCCCGTTTAGAAAAATTAATTAGTCGCGGCTGTTCAACAAAGGAGCGCGTACGCGCGGGATTTTAGAAAAGGAATAGTGTGCAGCGGCGCGTTCGAAGGTAAGTTTTTTATTGTTTTATGTGAATTTTAGGATATATGACTGTTTCTAGACTTTTATAATGAAAAAAGGCAACATATTAATTATGAATTTGCTTATGTTTTTTATATTTAACAGTTAAAATAAGGTGGACGCGAATTACTACATCGAATTTACAAAACTTCCACTTTGCGTCCGCAATGGACGCAAACTATACCTACAGAGGATAATAATAAACATATTTGCGTCCACTATTAATTTTCGTTCAATACAACAAGCCAATTGTATTCAACGAAAATTAACAGTAGGCGCAACTTGTAAAAATATTTTTTATTATGATTGTAATTTTTTTATTAAGATTATAATTCAAATATAATTTATAATTTAATATATTGTTTATAATTCTATTTTTAAATTAAATGAATAGTTTTTTTCTATTTAAGATGAGTTCTTCGGAGACAAGATAGAAGAAAGAAAAGAAACTACCTATCATACACAGAAGACGATTTAAAGAAAGCGTTAAATGAAATTTGAGAAAGCACAAAATATGCTATTAATAAAGAATATGCTATTTCCAAGACCACAATATTAAAAATCAGTGGGTGGGGGTGGTAGTGGATCAGTGGGTGGGTGATCGATTTTTGACGAATAACGTCAAACTTATGACACATTTCCCATACAAAAACTGTCAAAGTTGTCAAATATTCGATCAATGACCGGTCATTGAGACACGATTGCTATAGCAGACTCGAGCCCCAGATGGAGTGAAGAAACCAGAACCAGAACCAGCGCTAGCAGTAGATGTCTTCAAATCTACCTACTTACTTACCTAATTTTAAGTCCAATCAATGTTGAGAAGAATAGTTTATTTTTTATTTTTAAAGTGTATTTTAAATGATAATATTGATATTGTATAGTCAGGCTATTCAATATCAATAATTATTATCATTAAAAAAAAACACTTAAATAAATTGTTAAAGTACAATCTTTCTTTACAAATTCTTAAAAATATCACCCCTATATTCCTCTTCTAAGCTGGTGGACGCAAAATGGTCCACGGGTGGACGCGATTTGGATTTTTTGGACGCGAACTGGGTAAAACGCCTAATTTTGAAGTTTTTCTATTTAACAAAAAAACACAAGATGTTTCGAACAAAACTAGAAGTTAATCTTAAAATAGACTATAATAATTAACATATTACATATTTTTTTCATAGAAATTAGTGCTGGAACATTTTTATTATCGCCGTTAAACTTGCCAACTGCACTAAATGGACGCGAACAGGCGAAATGACCCTAGTAGGTACATTAAAATATTTTAAAGAGTTAAAGTTTGTAAGTTTGTTTGTTTGTTTGTTTGTGACGATGCAGGGAGTAACCTTTGGATCTACAGGACTGATTTAGAAAATTCTAATATGTAAATATTTTCATAATGCATTAGGTAAAAAAACTGTTATTTTGACATTACAAACAGAACTAACAGAAGTTTACTATTCATTAAACCCCAAGCACACCGGCGCGCGGCGTCCGCGCTGTCATTGTCTTGCTATTGTCTCTAATTGACACGATTGAAAGATTAAATTGTATTAATTTGTACCTACAATAGTATTATAGAATACCTAGATGACTCAAACTTTTTGTCTAACATTATGTGGAGACTAGAGTAGGTATCTACCTACCTTCAAGCGCAACGAGAAATGGAATCGTTAGAACCTCAGACCAACAATATTGGTCTGAGGTTAGAACCTACGAAGTTGAAGTCGAGAAATTTCGCATCTAATCCGACACAGCAATACCGATTTGCCGTAAATGTTTGGGCTGAATCTGCAATACATGAAGATGTTACACATAATTACTAGGTACCGTGTTTGGCAACCTTAATGGGTGCAAGTTTGTGGAACTGCTTGCTTGACTGCCCAGTGACGAATTAGGTACCTACTTTGATGAACTGTCGGTGGCTACAAATGGCCGGTTTTGACACTTGCAGAGCACGCACACAGTAAAATCTTAGATGGAAAACCTTTTACAATTAAAAGAGTGAGAGGAGTGCCTTACAACGGTTTAGGTACCTACTTAATAGAAATAAATTATTTGACTTTGACTTTTGGCTTTTGATGTACCTACGGCGGAAACTTGATGATTGGAAATTAAACAATTGAACGTTGAATTGGTGGTTTTTTAAACTTAATTTGATGATTTGATAACAGTACCTACCTACCTATTAAATAGTTTGTGGGGAATTGCTGATACCTACACCTACCCTCGTGCGTGGAAGCCGCCACGCAGACGCCGCCGCGCGCCGGCGCCGCGCCGCCCGCGCCATTGCGTCGGTCGCGACGACGAAAAGTCGATTTCATTTAAAAAATCAACAACAGAATGCGCGTGAATCTTAATTTTCTTATTTGAATGTAAGTATTAGATGGTTAAGTAACACACTTATTGAGGTCTAAGTAGGTAGTGAAACAAAATGATAAAGGTTATAATTATTATGGTTTACGGTTGACTTACCCGCTTGGCGAGCTACGGCGAATACAAGGCAAGCTGAGCTTCTTAGCCTTGTACCTACGTATAATCGTAGGTAGACTAATATTGACTGCCCGTTGTCTCACAAATTAATTATCTCATTAAAGTTCCAACCTAAATACCTAAAGAGACCTAGAACGTCCTAGCCCGCGATAGGTCTTGCCCCCCGTCGGGCCCCCCCTGCCATTAATGATTAAAAATGTATTTTCTAGCAAACTATTGCAGCTACAGCAAAGAAAAAAATACCAGTACTTATAAAGCTGAATTATTAAGGAATTAAAATATGAAATAATAAAAGTACGACACTTAATTAGAAGTTCATAAAAAAAAAATATGAACTTAAAAAAACGAATTAAATTTAAGTAAAATATTTTTTTTGACGAGTTATAACGAAACTTTTTTTTTTACTTTTCTCAATGTTTTTACTAATTATTAATCTAGATTAAATAAGCTTTTTTTTGACACCAACATATCATTACTTACAATAAACAGTGTAGCACATTAAACCAAAACAAACAACACGGCATCAAATTACAGGCGGCCGTGTCACCCGCCCGTAACAATGTAAACGTGTTTTTAACCGACTTTCAAAAAAGGAGGAGGTTCTATGTTCGTGTGTATGTATTTTTTTTTTTTTTTTTTTTTTTTATGTATGTTACCTGATTTCTCCCCCATTTGTGGACCGATTCTCAAAATTCTTTTTTTGTTTGAAAGAGTATACTCCTGAGGTGGTCCCATTTTAATTTGGTGAAGATCTGGTGCTGATCTTCGGAGATATACAACGGAACTCTTCAAAAATAGACGGCAAATCTGTCGTGATTGCTGGAATCGCTTGGATGTTTATTGTTTATACAACATCATGACGTATCATCACGCCTGTATGCTCTGAGGGGTACGCAGGTGGGTACAATATACCTAGATTTCGTCAGTTAGGTATGTTAATTTTAATTTATTAGGGATTAGTGGAAAACCCTATTATCATGACATGTAGGTATTGTTAACAATTAAGAATATAAAATAAATTCATGGCAAATATTTTTATGGCAACAAGTAAAAATGGAAAAATAAAAAACTTTTTTGCAAAAAATAAAACCGACTTCAAAAAAAACACTAAACGGTGTAAAATAACTCTAAATTCGGAAGTCGGTGGCCCATCATGAGTAAGACAAACCCACCAAAGCCACAGAATTCCGAATTTAGAGTTATTTTACACCGTTTAGTGTTTTTTTTGAAGTCGGTTTTATTTTTTGCAAAAAAGTTTTTCTAGCACACTGTTGCAGCTATAGCAAAGTAAAAAACACCAGCATAAAGCTCAATTATTAAGGAATTCAATTAAGAAATAATTATAGTACAACAATCAATTAGAAGTTCATAAAAAAAAACATGAATTTAGCAAAATGGGTTAAATTTAAGTAAAATATTTCTTTCGACAAGTTTTAACGAAACTTTTTTGTTTACCTTTCTCAATGTTTTTACTAATTATTAAACTAGATTAAATAAGCTTTTTTTTGACACCAACACATATCATTACTTAAAATAAACAGTGTATCACATTAAACCAAAACAAACAACAAGGTATCAAATTACAGGCGGCCATGTCACCCGCCCGTAAACAATAGAAATGAGTCATCGTAATAATTTTCGTCGTATTTGTTTAACCTAAGTCTACTTAAATATGAATAATGACCTGTTTTTTGAATTTTAGGAAGTATTTTGCTGAAATATGTATAATATCACAAAAAAACTTGACAAAAAACCGATTCTTATTGGAAATTTTTTGGCCGGTCGACTTTAACACATGTTCGTACATCTTATTAGAATATGGATGCTTAAAATATGTAGATAATCTGAAATAATAGACTTACAGCATTCTTTTAAATATGTAACACTTACACATTGGTTTAATAAATTAAAAGTTAACTTTCATTAAAAAAGCGGATCTCACAAACACTTAAAACACTTGACACACCACTTGTAAACATTTTTTTTGTTCAATACTTGCCGTCACTCGAAATGATGTTTTATACACCATAGACGCGTTATTTAATATAGAGCCATCTAGTAGCAGGCCTGTGAAGCTCTTTGAAAAGTTTCATTGATGATTTCGCGTTTTTTTAGTACAAATCAGTTGGGCTGCCATAGTAGCCTGAACGTTCAACGGTAAAAAGTTTTAGGCTGCTCTAGTAGCCTGGACGTTTGAGTGGATATTATAAGTAGAAAGGTGTACAGATAGGTTACATAGACAACATTCGATCTTCAAAAACGGCACGCTAACACACGCACGCACCGTTGACGGCGCGACGCGACACTGAGGTTAAATGTTGCTATAGTTAATTAGTTAGCCGCATTTTTACCTACGTGTCGCTTGTTGAGGCCTTATAACCTATCTACACCTTTTTACTTATAACTAGCTGCTGCCCGCGACGTCGTCTGCGTGAAGGTTCTACAGCACCAAATATACCTACCTAAGATTCCAGTGTCGCTATAGCATTATAAGTTAACAACTTTTAAAATAGCATTAAAATATAAGTTACATGAAGAGAGTTTTTTTGTATTTTTTTTTATTTTGCAATTTTTAGTTTCTTTGTATGTAAAGAAAGTCTTTCAAAACTTGAAAGAATCATTGAAATCGGTTAACAATTGCAAAAGAAGTTCTTTCTAAACCTTTTAAAATAGACAGGCGTAATGTTATGGGAAATACATAAACCATGCACAGACATGTGACTGTAGCTATTGCGAGTAATTTGTTGTTATGCGTTGAAGAGTTCCATCGCCTGTCTTCTTCATCAGTTTTTCAATGTAAATGCTTGATTCGTCACCAAAAAAAAAATGTAAAAATTGGTACATGTTTTCCTATATTATTTGAGGAGTTCCCTCATTTCCTCGAGGATCCCTCATCAGATCTGAGGTTTAATACTAATGGGACCAACCTGGTAGTATACCCTATCAAATAAAAAAAAAGATTTTTGAAAATCGGTCCATAAATGGCGGAGTAATCGCGTAACAAACACACATAAAAAAACACCGTCGAATTGAGAACCTCCTCTTTTTTTTAAGTCGGTTAAAAATACGTTCAAAGGTATATACCTTATAACACTTCCCTATAAACTACGTTGATAATTATACTGCCAGGAGCCAAAATGTAAAGATAGTCGTCAGGACTGGTGGCGCGGGAGCAAGCGACGTACAGGTGCCCGTGTGAGAAGCAACTCGTCCTGAGATCTACACCCGCTGCTCTGAGTATCGGCTCCTGCGATTTATTGATTGTCATCACTAAGCAAACACTCACGGGGAACTGTACACACTCGAACTGGATCGGGAAGCTGAAGTATAAGGGGAATGCGTTGTATAAATACTGCCTTGCCGACGCCACAACCCGTAATAATTTCCACCTCAATGGTGTCTGTGGAGAGAGATGACTTTAAGACACCGCCCGTTACACAACTTTGGAGGAGATTTGTTCCTAAAAAGCATAATCGGGACGCCGACCTTCATTCAGCTTGATGGTATGCGCTGGAAGTCAACTTGCTGACAGGAAGTTCAAAAATTCCACGGGATAATGTGTGGCGTCATCTTGCTCGACGACAGTGCTTATCGACGTATAGACCACTTCATTCCCCTCAATGTCCGAGAGAATGCATTCGTTAATTGCTGCAGCATGATCATTTTTGGGCGCCAAAATGGCCCTCTCACACGAATTCTGCTGGTGCGTTATACGTACACACAGCGAATGAGTTCTTCGAAGCTGGATACCACTCTACCGAGAGACTCTGAAAGCACCGCCTGTCCACTTCTCTCTTCTGGTAGAGTGCCTTTGCCAAGACTTAGAAGGACATCGGAGAATTCTTGAGCGCGTGCAATGCCGCCGAGCCGAGCTCTTATATTAATGGTCAAGCGCAGCGTACGAACTTGTGACCACAACGAAGATCGTTTCACCGAAGCATTCATCTCGTCAGCCCTCGATCCCCGCGTCAACTCGGGAAGCGTTTGCCTGAAATCGCCACTGAGCAGAACTGTGACACTACCCATCAAATGTTCATTCCTGCAGATGCCCTGCAGGGTTCAGTCCACGCCTCAACTGCTTTCCTTTTGAAAATCGTACACTGATACGATCCCATGTGATACGATCCGAACTCTGCTCAAGATTTTGAGGGTTTTGTTGGAACTTCAATTTGTCAAAACGAATTATACGATACAACTTTTATGAAAAAAATGCACAATGCCATCTATGAATTTTAAGAATAACTAACTACTAACCTCATCAACACGATCAAAATTGAAATTAATTTTCAAAAAGTGTTTATGTGTTACTTGATTTGATTTTTATACATTCTCATAGATGGCGCTGATTCCAAATTGTCTTTATGCTACAAACATTCATTAAACTTTGTTTCTCTGCCAAAGTTACTTAAATGGCGTAGTTTTTATAGTGTAAAGCTAGATAATAACATAGCTTACTTAAAACCAACATTTAAATATGCGTCCTTTGATTACACGCTTCCACAGAATGAGTTAGAAGAATAAAGATTCACTGCTCCTCCCCCGTAGGTGATAGCAAACAGACAAACAGACAAAAATTCCAAAAAGTCACTTTTTGTCACCAGTTACGTTTTTCTAACAAAACCCACTTATTTTTTCTTGAAAATTCTCAATGTACTGTTTTTCTTTCGTTACTGTTTTATTATATGTAGATGAAAAAAATGCACAATGCCATCTATGAATTTAAAGAATAACTAACTACTAACCTCACCAACACGATCAAAATTTAAATTAATTTTCAAAAAGTGTTCATGTGTTAGGTACTTGATTTGATTTTTATACATTCTCATAGATGGCGCTGATTCCAAATTGTCTTTATACTACTAACATTCATTAAACTATGTTTCTCTGCCAAAGTTACTTAAATGGCGAAGTTTTTATAGTGTAAAGCTAGATAATAGCATAGCTTACACAAAACCAACATTTAAATATGCGTCCTTTGATTACACGCTTCCACAGAATGAGTAAGAAGAATAAATATTCACTGCTCCTCCCCCGTAGGTGATAGCGTGATAATATATAGCCTATGTGTTGACCCGACCTCTTAGTAATATTCATGCAAAATTTGAAGTAAATCCATGCAGTACTTTTTGAGTTCACCCCGCCCATACATACAGACAAACAGACAAACAGACAAAAATTCTAAAAAGTCACTTTTTGTCACCAGTTACGTTTTTCTAACAAAACCCACTTATTTTTTCTTGAAAATTCTCAATGTACAGTTTTTCTGTCGTTACTGTTTTATTATATGTATAGATATCATTCATTGGTTGTGGCAATCTAAGAATTGCATTTTGACAGTTAGAAAAAAAAAAGTAGTGTAGTGGCGGTAAAAAAATCGATTACTTTAAAATCCGATTCTTGAGACATATCGATTTAAAATAATCCAAACATTGTAATCAACAATAATTGTATTTGATTACCTACTTAAAACTGATTTTTGAGGAATTACGTTTTATTGCTCGAGTTTGTAATTTTGATATATAATACATTTATATTGTACCTACACATTTATCTTCTTTTTAGGGTTCCGTACTCAACTAGGAACCCTTATAGTTTCGCCATGTCTGTCTGTCCGTCCGTTTCGTCTGTCCGTCCGTCCTCGCTTAATCTCCGTGACCGTTAGCACTAGAAAGCTAAAATTTGGTACCAATACGTGTATCAATCACGCCGACAAAGTGGTAAAGTAAAAATTGGAAAAAAAAAATATTAGGGTAGCCCCCCTATAAGTGGAGCGGGAATTGTTTTTTTTTTTATTTCAACCCTAACGTGTGATATATTGTTGGAAAGGTATTTAAAAATAAATAGGGGCTTACTGAAATCTCCTCTAACTTTTGAACCATAAGTTTAGAAAATCTGAAAACTAAAACTTTATAAGGACTTTCTTGGAAAATTATTTTGAGCTTGGATGGAAACAGGTTTTGTACAAAATAAAACAAAAAGTTGTACAAAATTATTTCTGGACTAAGTTTGTAGTATAATCGTAATATGCAAGCATTTTTTTACTTAGTTTACATATTTTATTATCCTGAACGTAACTTTTTTCAAACAAAAAAAGAATTAAGTATTAAAATCGGTTCTCGCAATCCAAAATTACCACCGAAAACATCTATGTATTAATTAGTAACCCAATTCCCCGAGAGATGGCGCTGTAGGTACTTATTATATTGGGTTGGGTATTATTGAATTGTTCGGTTGGTCTCTCCTTGGCATTGGCAGTATCTTATAACTATATAAAACTTCTATCAGGAACATGCTAAGGTAATTTAGAACAAAACTAAAATTCATTTTTTTAACGCCATCAAAATGTTAAGGTAAAAACCAGTTCATAAATGGTTCGATAGATGGCGTTGCATAGTGACGTAATTTTTTAAAAAGTCGATGTTAAGATTTTCCGTGCTTTCATGACCTACCGTGGTAAAGAAAGTTGCACTTAAACACATTCGTAATTCAAGTTGCAGGAGCGCGAACATAATAGATACCAACCTTTATTCTCATAAGTGGGAACACTTATTGTGACGGACGCGAAACAACGGAACCCTACACTGAGCGTGGCCCGACACGCTCTTGGCCGGTTTTTAATGTGGTATTCGTAAAAGTAACGATTACAATGTAAATCGATTTAATTCGGTTATTAAATGGCTTTTGACCGCCACAACACTACGGTAGCCAGCCAACGCAACAACTTAGCATCTAAAAAACGTAATACCAAAAGACATTATTGTATACCTAAAACTTATTACGTAAGAATTTTCTTACCAGGAATTTTCTTCGTTTTTCCAGGTATTTACCTGGACGTAAGACTAGAGCTTTCTCTTATGCAAAATTAAAAAAAAAAAAAAAAACATAACATTGCATTAACCCTTAATCAAATACTGGGAAATTATTTCCCACTTAGTATGAAATAACAAAATAAATTTTATTTTTTTAATGGCTATTTCAAACAGTGTCAACCATTTAGAAATATAACCCCCCTTTCGCCACCCTTTTCCAAAATTTTATCAAAATTTATGAAATCTACAGACAAAACTTACCTAAAAACAAGTCTCAGTTTTTATTTATCTCTTAAAAATCTCTTAAGAAGCTTTCCGTTTGATTAAGGGTTAATGTCCTGAGTTGACAGAATATAGGTAAATCAAAGATGAATCCGTGTTTTTGATTGCATTTTCGTAGCATAAAGTTAAACTTAACGCTAACTAATGATACCCGTCGTTGTTATGTGTGGTACCTACCATAGTAATTAATTAGGATCATGAATTTAATTTTTCTTGTTTTACTTAAACGTACCTACCGTATGTACATACAAAGTTATAGCGATACAAAAAGAGAGAGAAACGCCAAAAAGCACTTCTTAGATTGCTACAAATTTAAAAATATTGTGCCGAGCCTAGTAGCGCCATCTAGTATTGAACTTGAGAACTAAAATATCGATAACTGGGTTGTTTTGTTGAAAACAATTTCGTGTGGCTCGTTACATACATTGTAAATAGATAGTTTTTTCTTTTTTTGTTTATCGCTCGTGTACATTGAAAAATATCCTACGCGGGCATAGTAGTAGGTACCTGGTCTACTAAGCTTCAGTCGAGAAGGGCGGTCAGTAAATATTTATGGGTAAAAAAGTGCTGTTTCTCAGTCTAATTAAATAAATGTTTTTAGATTAATTTTGATTTTATGAGTAAATAGCTCATAACCTAATCTACATAATGTTATCATTTAAGATTGTCTTAGAGAACAATAATTTGACCACATAAACGAAAAGCAAACTTAGAACCCCTCACTAAAGACTCAACCTTACGATCATACAACTTAGAGATATTATGTAAATACAATCCAATCAGAAATGAGCAGCATACCAAGTTTAAAATCAGAACGTCGGAGCCAAAATGAGGGTCTGTTTACTGAGGACCTTGCGGTGTCAGCAACACCTATCACTCCTTTCTTTATTGAAGCCTTTAACGTCATTTGGACGTGGGCACACAGATCGCGGACCTTGCAGAACCCCAGTTGATTTTAGTCTTGCAAAACTTAAAATGTAAATTCTTGGAAAGATGACAAAAGTACCTACGCGGTGAGACAAAAATTAGGGATGCGGTGTTTTGGGATTTTGCGTTTTTCGTGGGGTAATTATAAGGGTACCTAGTGGTAAACCCGAGCGTACCATACCTAGTTAGATGTGAACAAACGCATTTCCATAAACCTTAGAAGTGCTGCTGTAAGGAAAAGAAAAAGGTGAATTCATTACGAAGGTGACCTACGTTTGTGTGAAAATTTTATTTAACCCGTCAGCTATCAAAATTAAGTATTTAAAATAACTATAAAGTTATCAACTTACATTATAAAAAAAAATGTTAGTGGTCTTGTCAAAACATCTTCTTCGGTCTAGACGAGGAACGTCTTGTTGTGGCGGAAAATCTTGACACCACGATTCAGAAAATCGCGTCGTGTAAGTACATAACGCCATCTATCGAGATTAAGGTAAATTATATTTAAATTATTTTGCATAATGAACACGCCTCTCATTATAACTCTCAACGTGTGTTTTTTTTATTAATACGTATTGGTTATTTATAATATTAGATACAGTCTACATATTTAAACTACGTCGGTACGTACTTACCTCACTAACAAACCTAGTTCGATTCAATCATTCAAAATAATATTGAATAGGTACCAGAAGTCGTAAATCATTATAATTTTCACTTGACGTGACTGTCAACGGGAATAAGTTAACTGCCCCCTAAGGGTTGGTAATTAATCGGCATTCCGGCGGAGTGACGGTGCCCGAAGAGGCCCGAAGTGGCCCGAAGTAGCCCGAAGTGGCCCGAAGTGGTTATAGCCTTGTCAAAATAATAACAGTATCACTGATTAATTTATGACGATGCAATTATGATTTCTTGGTGAAGACTAAGCGCGGGAACCACGTAGGTATAGAACACTTTGCATTGGGCTTATTTACCCCAAAACAAAGACATTCAATACCTATAAACACGGATATCGACCTATAAATAATAATGGGGTGTAATTTATCTATAATATGTATGTATTTAGAAATATATAAGTATGTTTATCAGCTGTTTAGTACCCATAACACAAGCTCTCAAGCTTAACTTGGGACTAAATGGTGTTGTGTGAAAAGTTGTGGAATATTTATTTATTTATATTTATTTAAATAATATAATATACCTATAATATAATATAATTTTTTGATAAATCTTAAGAAATTCTTAGTTTCACAGTAAAGTAATACACTGTAAATTATTTCTTATTTATCAAAGAGATTTATTATTTATGATCTCATCACCTTATTTTTTTTGTTTTGTCTTTTTATAATTATTTTGAGAAGCAGATTATTTGATTTAAAGACAATCAATGTAAAATAAAACTTATAAACCGGACATCACGATCAAAATTTTCGTCCGAGAGTTGTGTCCTGCTTGGACACAAGTCTATGAGTTTTATTAGTACGCTCCGCTGCAGCTCCGCTGCCGCTCCGCTGCCGCTCCACTATTCATATATTATTCTAGATGGCGTTACTGAGACATGGGATCAAAGTTTTTCTATGACATTTCCTTGACATGGGGCGCTCTATAGTATTTTAAATCTCTTCGCCCCAAAATGTTGTTGAATTCCATAGTTTATAATTTTAGCTGGGTCCTGATAAAAATAGGTAGTTGTTTGAAAGAATAGACTAAGTATCCATTCCTTTTATTTTATCTGTACCGCGTATGTTAAAAGCCATCTAGCAGTAATTGGTTTGCTTCTAGAAGGTTTTAGTTATTTTACAATACACAGTTAAAACAAAGTAGGTACTTAATAAGAATATTAGGTGTACTGTGTTTATAAATGGTTTCTTATCCACACATTCAATGCTTGTCAAATATTCTGCTAGGTTAAAGTGCAAAATCTGAATAATGCGTCTGTAAGAATGAATAAAAGCCTACGTCAAATAAACAGTTAAGTAGCACCCATCTATTTTTAACTTTAAATAAAACTAACATATCTTTCGGTCCCTAATTTAATATGAATCCAATTTACCAAAAACTCCTCCCAAAAACCGCTTAACAGGAATCATTATTTACGAGCAAGAATATCAAAAAGTATTATTGCTGAGCAGTGGTTATAATATAACAGCAATACCTGCGTACACTCGCAGGTGGTATTGGATCGATTATCTTCGGATCACGTCTCGTCGAAGAGCCGACTTGTAGGTACTGTACACCTGAACGCTATTGAGGATTATGTGAGGAGCGTAGGCGAGGCTTATGTATAATTACTTTTCTAGAAAATGTAATAACACAGGTGCCGCGTGCCTGTTAGTGGTTGTCACCTTGAGTTGCATTAATTTTGCCGTTTCGGAGAAGTTTAGTAACAAACACGAACATGTTACAACATATTAGAGATATATTTTGATTGGATGACAATTTTATATAGCCAAAACAATAATAACTACCTACTTACTACATATTTTTACTAAGCGAGTGTGCTCTTTAAACCTTTTGTATTAGCTAACATTAGAATAACATCATAATATGTATACATATACATATGTATAACCTAACCTAACTTACCATACCTATCCTATAGCTAACCTAACTACCTAACCTAACTACCTCATCGAAATTTTTGATTTTGAAAGATGCAAAATATATAACTTTGCACAGAACTTCTGCGTTGCGTGTCTTTATGTTGCATACAATACTAAATTAGGTACTTAGTAGTATTTTAAGTAAGTAATGAATTGATAGTAGAAGCTAATAATTTAAATCGATTGCGATCCATACATAAAGTACTATTTTGACTGGCCTGTGTATTTGGTGGTTAGTGGCCCTGACTGCCATGCCGAAGGTCGTGGGTTCGATTTCCACCCAATACAAATGTATGTGTGATGAGCACGATCATTTGTTCTGTCGGACCTCAATTATGATATCGATATTAGGTTTATGGGCATGCCCACATCACTAGTTGTGTATGCCAGTACTTTCAGCTTTAAATAAAAGAGATTATTTTATTACTGAGTGATAAAAAGAAGTCCGCTACAAGCTTACTTTCTACAAACAGAACCAACACTATCAGAATACACTTCACAGCAATCTTAGACTGAAGCAAGTTCTGAATCAATATCTCGTCGACTAAGTCTGGTTAATTCATCACGCGCCAACACCAACTCAGGAATACAAAACTAATCCCGTTTCGGGTTAGCCCTACATAATAATACTGTTTTATTGACGTTAACTTATAGGGTTTGGCGTGTGTCTCTAAGTTCGTTATCAAACGTCTACAGGCTGTCCTCGTTATTCAAATTAATTGCTAGTTTAAACGGTAGGTACCTACATTGAAAGGGTTAAAATTATTCGGAGCTGAGTTCACGACTGTTTGGTTAGTTTGTTCAATCAAGTGTTCCAGAATTGTGGAGGTAAAATATAGTTATATTTATAGACAAGCCATAACATCACGCTTGTATGAAATGTTCTACGAATCTTCCACCAAAAGGGTTAGCCAGAAAAGTACCTACTGTTTACTTACATTTCGCCTGTTATGTTTTAGTCCCACGTAATAGGCGGTAAGCCTGTTGTTATCACATGGGGATACATCCAGACTGCTTCTAAGAAATTTCTTAAGGGATAACGTAAATTGGCCGACATGGGGATCACTTAGAAAAAATAAAGCATAATCAAACTTTGGAAGAAGCAATAATGAGATATTTACTATTTATTTATTTACAAAAAAATAAAAAAAACTTTAAAGATTTAACTTTAATTTTTTTTTTCTTTTTTTTTATACAATCTTTTGTCAGTGTTTATTCATATTATTCATATTCATATTCATTTATTTGCGTTCCACAAGGTAAACAAGATGTTAACAGAGGGCTTAGAGCTAAGAACCGTTGTAGACCCTGTAAGGGCACAGCAAATATTGTTAAATACTTAGAAACTAAATAAAATCTAAGTCTAACTAAAATTTGAATAAAATTATACATGAAAACTAAATAATTATACATCCTAGTTGCAAAACAGTTAATAACAATAACATAAATAATTCAATCAATGATAGCAAAATAATAAAAAATAAAATAAAATTGTATTTACTTAAATTATTAATTTGGTAACATTATTTTAAACACTTATTTAATGAGATCATATTACAATAGGTTACAGATTTTCAAAAACTTAATAGAGAATTAAATAGCAAATTATAGGTTTAGTAGATCATATATTTATCATATATTTAGGGATGTATTTATTTTAAATAAAGTTTAATCGCAGTGACGGAATAATTACTGAATAAGATAACAATTTATAGGTAGGATGTGCTTTGCATGCCTAACGACAACTAACCAGACTTTCTCTTATAAATATTTGGTGTCGATAATGATAAAACAACAGCCAAGGTTCTATTGTCCCTAGCTCATCAAAACAACTGAAACCCCTTACTGGTCCTCCACCCCGCTTACCCCTCTCAAACTTGTAAAGTATTCACAGTAAAGAATAATAACAATAGTCTTTATTGCAATAACATGTAGGAACAATATTGTATCAAACGAAACAAAACAAAATGTCGAAGGAAAAATTTAATATCGACAAGTCCCTTTGACTGGGGAACTGTTAAGAAATTTGCTGATTTTCAAAACTTACTTCGTTTTTATGTACAAATTGAAATATATTGTGTTCAAAAGGAAGATATCAAAATCTTTCTTGAAACGGAAAACGTATGGAGACAAAAGGAACGTGCAAAGTGTTATTATCTTGTTGAATGATATGAAAACCTTTGATATACGTACAATACCTACGTGTTTTGAACAGTAGGTAAATGAAACATTGAGAATCAGACATAATATAGGTATAATTAGGTGCTTCCGATGAATACTTTATCTGAATTTTTGATGTTTTACTTTTAATCAGATAGGTTACGTAAACATTAACAGTTTAGAGTGTTAACAAAAACAAGATTTGTAATTAAATACTTTTATTTGCAACAAAACCACACATTTTTGGCTTAGACTAAAAACTGCTCTGAAATGAAAACTTAAAGCAAATTGGACTGAACTTACTGCACTGCTAAGATTTAAATCATGTGCCTGTCTAAAATAAAAACAAAACACTAAAGGTAGAAAAATCATAACGTAACAAATAGAATTTACAACGCACGTGACATACTGAAAATATATACCTAACAGGAAATTACCAAAAATACTTTAAAACAATCAAACAATGCTATAAAATAGAAACTTAGGTCTTAAAAATAAACTTCTATAAAACACAATGCTTATGGAATTTGTATCCAAATATTCAAGTAAAGCAAAAAAGAAAAAAAAACCAAGGCGTCATCAAGGATTTGTAAAGGCTAAACTGTGACTATACTATGATTTGTCGGCGCAAGTTTGAGGTGAAATCTACATAGATTTACTACTACTACTTACAACAAAGATTTTACCATTATTACTTCACACACAGAAAAAATACCATTCCGTAGGTTAAAATTTAATAGACATTACGCCTGTGATCCCCGAAGGGTTAAGCAGATGTACCGTGTCCCTAATAGTAACACCCTCATTTCGCCAGTAATGTTTAAGTCCCACGTAATAGGGGGTGACCCTATTGCCATCAATCGGGCACAAATCCAGATTTACTACTGAGAAATTCCTGATAGAAAAAAAACTCAATAACACTTTACTCGACCTGGGGATCGAACCCGGGACCTCATGCCCTTAGCAGTGACGTTTGCGACAACTAGAAAAAAACACAAATTTAAATCACTATTACAGCTCCAACTCATCGAATTTTATATACCGCGACACTTTCAATGTAACTACTTCTTCCAGTCACACGGCTTGATACATCTGTAAGCGTTAGTACCCAAGTGCTTATGATACCAGCATATTTGAGCACTTTCAGCAGGCGACTTGCTCTTTGAACGAGGAGTACCCGTAGACCTCGTACGACTCCGAGATTTACGCTTCATACATGTTTCCAAAGCCACGACTTGTTTGCCGAGCTCATCAACACTTTGCTGTATGTTATCCAGTGCTGTATTATGCAAGATTGAGGTTTGTGATGCTTTGGTCACTTCCATAATGTTGTCTGCAAGCTCAGTCAATTTCGTATTGGTCTGTTCGAGCCGACTGGCTAAAATTTCTTGGCAATGTAGCGGCAGTCTACGTAACCAGAGATGTAGTAAGATTTTGTCTACTGTGATTCGTGTTCCGGCCAGGCTCTGCAGCTGACGGTAGAATTGAGATGGTGTCCTGTTATTAAGCCTTTCATCGAACAGTTTCCGCATCCTGTCGTGTTCTGATTCACCTAAACGACGAATTAATTCATCTTTAATCTTCTCGTACTTTTTTCTAATTGGAGGGTTATTTATAACATCCTGTACTATTTTTGCTGTGTACTGATCTAGCTGGCTGACAACATAATTGTATTTTGTGTAATCATCTGTTACGCCGGCGACCTTGAATTCCGACTCAGTAACAGAAAACCAGAAAGCTGCATGTTCACCCTTCCAGAAAGGTCTTTTTTTAAGTCCCTGGTGGTATTCACATTTAGCAAGATCATTTTCTAATTGTTCGATTCGTTCTTTAAAGGCAGCCTTTTCCTGTATTAGTGTTTCCATTTGTTTTCTGTGTTCAGCCATGTCTGATAAAGCGTATGCTGTAAAGAACGAAAGAGAACGTTAGTTAGGTCACAAAAAATAACAAAAGCTACACAAAACACGTGGACTAAATTACACGGGTCTAGTAATTGTTAAGGTACCTACACAAAGAGATTTGACACATTGGGGGAGCTCGATGTGATGGACTCTGTACAATCTATCCAAAACACCTTCTACACAAATGAATTTAAATTAAAGTGTTATTTCAGAATAGCAGCTGTTTACTCAATGCATTAGGATGTAGGAAGCACGGCACGATGCGAACCAAAAAGAAAATGATGACCTATTTATTGAGAAAATAAAAGTGCAGCAACAAAAGCACCTGCTACCTAACGCCTTTTTTATATATGTATAGTTAGGCAACGAGCTAATAGAACAGCTTCAAATATCATTATATCAAAATTTATATAATTTATTATTTCAACAGTATATCAAAAAACCAGAGCCAATTGACGAACATAAATTAATATCTATGACTCGGAGAGCTACCGCTAAATATATTTACTTCTGAATTGATAGCTCAGCGACTAAGGGAAGGTTCATATCTGACGGAACATGCGCCGAGCGTTTGCGACAGAGACGCACTAACGCATCATCTGTTGAGTGTGAACCGTCAAGTGTTTTTCTATACATTTGTCTGTTCTGGCGTTACGCGACCGATAATACGCGACGCATGTTCCGTCAGATATGAACCTTCCCTTATGTTGTAATTGAGGAACTTCAATATTTTAGAGATCCAACATCAGTCTGCTAATAATATCAAATTCCAGCCTCAATTTTTTTTATTCAAAAACAAAAAAATAAAGATCAATGTTTTTTATTCAACAACTAAATAAATAAATCATATTATTGTTTCGTGAAAATTAGCAACAGGAAAGCCACGCAAGCTGGTCATGCGTAGACATTATCACTTAGTTGCTTAAGAATAAGAATTATCATCATGCCGATGCCGCGTCATAATAACAGTAGCTTGTTTTAAACAACATACCTAAATAAAGTCGCTTGAAAACTAATCATTGACGTCAAAAGCTCGTCGCTGACCTATTAATTCATTAGAGAACTAAATTATATTTGAAGACGGGAATGTAATTTTAAAGAAGCTGCATTAATTAGGACCCTTAGGTATTTATTTGTCTATTCGTTTGTTACGGCTACGCTCCAAAACGGGGGGACTGATTATAACAATACTTTTAAAATGTCAAATAGCTGATGTTATAAGGATACATTTAGGCTGGAAAGGAGTAACTTAAGGTTTTACTATTAAATTTAAGCAAATAAGTTAAGAATCAGTGCAAAAGTAGGTAGGTACGTTCCTATTGGTTGGTAATTATTGCGGGTTTATAAGTAGGTAGAATCAATGATATTTTACGTAAAAAGGTGTAGATAGGTTATTAAGCGCTCAGCAAGCGACACGCTAAAATGTGGCTAACTAGCCACACTTGACCTCTGTGTCGTCTATCATTTTGCCTGAGAACTATTTTTATACCTACTTTGATACCTAGTTTGGTTTAAGTACTTATAATTTTTAACTTCAATTCTAGCAACTATATTTACACTAGTGACTACCTAGGTACCTACCTAAGATTAAATTTATTCTGTGTTTGGGTGTAATTTATATCTATAATACCTAAACCTATGTAGGTTTTGAGAAATATTTAATTGAGTTTATCAGTTGTTTAGTAGGTACGTACCTTCCCTACCTACCTTTAACACAAGCTCTGCTTAGCTTGGTACTAGATGACGTTGTGTGAAAGTAGTGGAATTTATTTATTTTATTCCATTTTCAACTTCGCCCTTAAGACAATTTACTGACCCCACTTTCTAACATTTGTAGCTGTATATTCACTATTCGTTTTACTAATCTTGGTAGGTACTGTCTATGTACATAGACAGTTATTACTTAAACTTAACAAAAAATAATGATCAACAAAGACTCACTTATTTATTATCTGCCAACAATTTTAATCTTGCAGGGTAGATGATTTTGAACGGCCGACTTCTTGTATTACTACAGACTACAACGTAGGTAGGTACCTATATGGCTGATTGCGTTGATCGTTGCAGATTTTGAACAAGGCTTCTTATTATTATTCAAATCTCAGAATACGTTTTCAAATAACTTTTCCTTAGAAGACGGATTTATTTCGTTTGCTATGCCACAGCGCGTGTCGCTCGGCTCCCGTATCGGTTCAACTGTTCGGATTGTTCGGAAAACTTCGGACAATTTCGTCCGCGGATGGTGTTACCAGTATTATAATTATATTGTTACCAATAAATTGTGAGTCAAAACAAGTATACCAATTATGCATTTTTTAAGTTCTTGTTTATATTTATCTCATTATTGCTATTCATAAAACTAAACAGAAATATTTGTCGCATTTGAAATCAAATTATAGTTTGGTTACTTGGATTCTAATTGAATCATTTCACTATACACTACCTACCCAGTACGGCGATTAGGCTATTAAGTAATTTAATCATAACTTCTTTTAAGCATAAACGTTATATTTATTATACTAAATCCTCAGACCAATAAAAAAGTATTGGTCTGAGACTAAATCATTAATAACAATAAACGAAAAAGAGAGTGTTATTATTTTAGTGTTTGGCAACATCTTGTCATTTTAATGCATGATAATCACGTGACCGTATACTAGTCAATGACAATAACCCGTACCGGTAAAGATATTAAAAAAAGAAACCTTTGCGATTAAACTAACAAACACACTACACTGCTTTATTTATGGCCATCACGTCTTAGTTTAATCGTTTTCTATCAAACTTGCTTTTTCAACTCACCTTTTGGCAGAATAGTTGACAACGTCTTTGCCTGCCATTTTTAGAAATTAAATAGAATAACGCGTGCCTGGCCTGTGCCTCATCAGTGCGACGATCTGTGCGATTGAGATCAGTGCAATGCGCGCGCCCGCCGCGCCGTCGAGCGCGGGGCGGGACGGTAATTTAACTTGAGCGAAGTTAACTCGCGAATTTACAATTCGCTTATAAATGCGTTATATTTTATTGCTTTTGAGTAAAGACATTTACTAGTCAACACTAACCGTAGACGGGATATCACGAACAAAATTTTCACCCGAACCATAAAAGTCTATGACACGAGTTTAATTTAGTAGGTAGGTAGGTACCTATCCTCCGCTGCCGCTTAAGCCGCTTTAACATTGCTACCTATAATATTGTGATAAATGGAGAAACAGTTAAGTATTGACAAAGAGATTTAAAAACTTGAATGTCTTTGAGTATTGAGAAATGGGATTATGGGATGATGACGGTTTTTCTATGATTTCTTCGCATATTGTGGTCCTCTAAAGAAGGTAACTAGTAACTACCTATCTACCTAGATCTTAAGATGAAAGTGTATTTTTAAGATATTTACGGTCATTATGATAGATCATAAGTCTGTGACCTGGTCTATTTGTAGTAAAATACGGATTTGCCAAATGTGTGTGTGTGTGTTCTCGCGAAATCAGACGCTTTTTACTGTTTTAAAAAGGACATGTTGTTGCTAAGTACCTACTTAGTACAGTGATTGTTTTTGTGAATTCAGTGCAAGTTATGTGAAAGTGCATTCGAATTTAGACGCATGTGTCCACCACGTCCTGTTCGATAATTTTAAAGTCAAATAGGTACCTATACTTATTCTATTCGAAAAATTAAATTCGTAAAATACCTACAGTCTCGTCGGTGTGACGCCGCTGAGTCGGTGTGACCGCGTCGGCGGTCAACCTCGGGATCGTCCCACCCAAGTAAGCTAGCAGTCCAGCATCATCCCTCGTTGTACACGTAAGTAGTGCTTGTCATTATGTGATTTGAATTTGGAACCTCAAGAAGGTAGGCATATCAAGCTACCCCAAACAGTCACATTATGCCAATTGAACATGAACCTTATCGTGTTCCTAATAAAGTAAAAAAAAGCAAAGAAATTTGATAGGTAGGTACATATTGGGGTAGCTCGATTTGCTGGCCTCAGAATCAGAACCTACTTATCCGCTATAGCAAATAATAATATGATTTATTTGCAATAAATAGTGTAGGTACATTTGAACAACATTAGGTAAGTAACAAACAAACAGATGGAGACGTTATACAATAATATGTTTGGAGACTCTAGTCTGTACCTACCCTTGCTAAGTTGACAAGACAACTTGGATTATAGGTGCTAGGCCCAACCTTTTCATGGGTGACTTGTAAAGAAGTTTGCCTAATTTACGAGAACTATTTTCATTTTTGCAGCAGGTAAATGGACAGACAAATAGGTAAATCATTTTAGCAAAACAAGGAAACAAAATAAGTAGGTAAATAGGTAGACCGGTAGGTAAACACGGCTACACATCAAGCTATGCATTTCCAGTAGGTACCTACCTACTTACGAGTATTTAAACGGATCTCGCATGATACAGGCACAGTATAGGTAGGTACCTAAATATGAATATGTTACAGTAGGACGACGCCTTTGATCTCTGGAAAAATGCCTACAACTTCTACACGCGTTAGACTTGAATAATAGGTAGGTACCTCCCGCACTACGAACATCGTTTAGTTCACAGTGCGGGAGCGGCTTTCCCGCGTCTCGCCCCTCACACCCCGCACGATTGCCCTGTCTAGACGGCTTCGTCGGACGACTGTATGTTTTTAGACTGTGATACAGGGTTTCCGTACAATGCGAGGTCAGTGTAAACTGGAAATGTAGGTATAGCTTGATGTGTAGTCGTTTGTACAATGTACCCACCTACCTACTTTATTTAATAGTAAATAGGCTACGTAAGTTTTAATATCTAATGTAATGAATAAACATTCATTCATTTTATTCGCTAATACTTTTTTAAACTGGGTAGTGGGTAGGTACCTACCTACCATTCTCCTATACATACTTATTATATTCCCCAAAGGGTGTACTCATAGATATAATAAAGAAGGGTGTACTCCTTCAGGTGTACCGTAACTTATGTACCTCTACTTACTTACCTATACCCACATTTCCCCAAAAAAATATGTAGGGGGTCTAATAAGGGGAATAATAGGGGTCGCGCCTAATACCATCATCCGGCCACAAATGTAGGTCACCTAGAATTTGTCAAGCTTTGATATTTTTTTTGTTTCCTAATTTATTTTATTGTAGGTAGGTAGGTAATAGGTACTTACCTTCCTATATTATTGAAATATTAAGGAACTTTTACCGCCAAAAATGCGTTAAATACACATAAATTAAGTCACTTTTTTGTAATATAATTTTCAATATAAAATAATAAAAAAAAAAAAATTGGTAGGCAGGATCGCGATCCTCAAGCGACAAGACGAGACGTGGCAATTGTTTCTCCAAATATAAAGATTTCTAGGATCCTGGTGACATGTCAATTGAAAAAATAGACTACTGCCAGTCGATTCAGTAAAAGTCACGCCGTTTAAACTTGAGTGAAGTGAACTGTCAATGCCTTGCATTAGTATGGAATGACAATTCAATTTGCTCTCTCTACGCTAATATTTTCAGGCGGTGATTTGACCAGAATCGCACTGCTGTAGGGATAATTTCGCGCCAAACGGCAAAACCAATAGTTTATTCGCGCGCCTCCCACTCCACTCGCGGCGTTCCCGCTCTACGCTCGCGCGCACCGCGCCGCGCACCGCTCTTTAGTCCGGCTCGCATCGCAGACGCATACGGTCACGTTACGTAGTCGTTAAAACCGTCCTACAAACTGGCGCTCCAACGCGGCCCGCGTACCAAAACGACGCGACGCGAACTCACTTGTGTGGTTTTGAACTTTAACGTAACGTATACGTATAACAGTTGCAGTGTTTCCTCGTGATTGACTGATTGTGTAGTGACTAGTGAAATGCCTCGCCGTAAAAGCAGAAGCAACGAGGATGGCTTTGCCACGCCCGCGTCTCCGACGCCCGCGCCTTTTTCGGAAGGGACGCTTGCGTCGTTTCTGGAGGCGTTCGCCAAGGCTCAAGCGGATTCCAACCGTCAACTGGTTGAGAGTCTGCTGGCTTCGTCGGCCGTCAACGGGACAGCGTTACCATCTCTGTCGCCTACACCTACACCAGCAATACACGGAAACTTCGCGCGCTGTACGGCGCGATTCAGCGGTGCTCACCAAGACTCGGAAGCCCTCGAAGCATTCGTCGACTCGATTTTAATATACAAGGAGTGTACATCTATCAGTGACGATCATGCTCTTCGCGGCTTACCTATGCTCCTCGAAGGGGAGGCAGCCGTGTGGTTTCGTGGAATAAAGTCGTCAGTGACGTCATGGGACGACGCGCTACACAGACTTCGCGCCATGTTCGGCGTAACCCGACCGCCGCACAAAATACTTCGCGACATATTTGCGGTAGAACAAGCAGAAGAACGCACGGAAGTGTTTGTTGCCCGCCTTCGTGCATTAATTGCGCAACTTCCATATAAAGTGCAAAGAAATATGGAAATCGATATGATTTACGGGTTGCTGCATAGAAGAATTAGAAAACGGGTGACGCGTGAATCAATTGATAACGTAGAAACGTTAATTGAAAAGGCGCGAAACATCGAAGCATCGCTCGCAGAGGTGTCGAACGACGCGCGCGGCGTAGCCGCTAGCGCGCATGCGCGGTCACCGGAGCCCCGGCCCGCGCAGTCGCCCGCGCGCGCTTTCGCGCCCTCCGCCGCGAGCGCGCCGGCGCCGGCGAACATACCTACAGCGTCGAGTTCAACGAGTTTCGCGCCCTCACGAACGGTGGTAAACAGTGATAAAGGTAAAAGACTGTTTTGTGTTTACTGCCGAAAAGTCGGTCATACCCGTGACGTGTGTAATAACATTAAAAACAAATCTGTATCCGATAAAAGTGCGAATTCCGGTTCAGTGAAGTGTTACGGTTGTGGTGCTATCGGTGTAATTAGGCGTAATTGTTCAAAATGTTCAGTAAAAGAGTCTGTTTCTGTAGTCAATTTTAATATGTTAGAGCCTACTTCTGTTTGTGTTATACATGATAATAATACTAGTAGTAATGTTAAGTCAAACAATAATTGTAATTGTAAGTGTAAACTTTTAACTAATGATAAGTGTGTAAATAATGTATGTAATGTGTCAGAATCTGTTAGTATAAGTAGTTGTAAGTGTAATGTCAACTGCGATGCGTCTCCGATTAAAGCTAGCATGTCCGCGTCGAACTTAGGTACCGGTCGTCCGATACTCGACATCGAGATAGATGTGTATCGTGGTACGGGGTTAATAGATACGGCCGCTAAACGTAGCGTTGCCGGTTCGAGTCGGTACGCACTACTTCGCAAGCTACATTATTCGTTCCGTAGTAGTTCTATGCAAGTAAAATTAGCCGATGGCATTGTGCGGGAACTCAATGTTTTACAAGTAGATGTTGACGTACTACTTAAGGGGAAGACAATACCAGTTACTTTTATTATTTTTCCGGATTCAGTTAATAATGACACGTTACTCGGCATTGATTTTTTGCGTAAAGCCGGTATTGTTATAAACGTTTCGAACAATACTTGGTTCACAGCTGATCGGCCTCAGGTCATTCACCCCTTGCGGTGTGAGATTTCACGTGACTTCGTAGGGTGTGCTTCCGCGGATGTCTTACGTAATGATGAAGGTTCGATGCTGTCGGTTTCAGAGAAGGACTGTCTCGCTCAGCTGCTCTTAGAGTATGGAGATATCTTCGCAGAAGGGGGAGAACCTACGCCCTTCGCAGAGCATCGCATCGATTGCGGTGACCACCCGCCGATTGCAGTGCCGCCATATCGACTCACGCCTGCGAAGAAAGCCATCATGGAAGCGGAGTTAGAGAAGATGCTTCGCGAAGGACCGACGCCAGCAACTACGCACTGGGTGCTGCTCTACTCCAGGGGGAGTCGCAACGAGAAGAGAAACCCATCGCGTACGCCAGTCGTCTCCTCACCTCGGCAGAGCGGAACTACTCTACCACCGAGCGCGAGGCGTTGGCAGTTGTCTGGGCAGTCGAGAAGTTCCGAGGGTACATCGACGGCCATCCAGTACATGTTGGCAGCGACCATCAGCCTCTGAAATGGTTACTCACCTTGAAGTCGCCTGCCGGTCGTCTCGTACGATGGGCCATGAAACTCCAGTCCTTCGATCTGCAAGTCGACTATACTCCAGGGAAAGCAAACGTCGTTGCTGATTCGCTCAGTCGTCCACCATGTGAGGCGGAGGCTCGCGATTCCTGTGGAGTATGCACGGTGCTCGTTGACCCGCCACGCTGGGATGCCGCTACTCTTCGTGAGGATCAGCTCGCAGACCCTGAAGTGGCGAAGATCTTGAAGGCTCTGGAAGGACTTCTGCAGACTCCAGTTCCTGCTCAGCGCTTCGAAGTCCTAGCTGTCGACCTTTTCGGGCCACTACCAAAGGGACCTAATGGAGAGAGATGGGTGTTAATAATTGAAGACACAGCCAGCAAGTGGGTCGAGCTGTTCGCCCTCTCCGAAGCTACAGCTGAGGCGTGCGCTAAGGTACTGATTGAAGAAGTTTTCTTACGCTTTGGGGTTCCAAGGCGTCTCATATCTGATAACGGAGTACAGTTCGTTGCCGATGTCATGCAACATGCAATGTTCACGCTTGGTGTAAAACAAAGCCTTGTGCCTCTCTACCATCCAGAGGCCAACCCGGTTGAGCGCAAAAATCGCGATCTTAAGACCCAGTTGGCGATCTTAGTTGAAGGACATCACCAGCAGTGGCCGGAAGTTCTACCATTCATCCGATTTGCGTTGAACACCGCCATCACCAAAGCGACACAGCAGACACCTGCTTATCTAACATTTGCCCGTGAACTCCGCTCACCTATTGCAGTACAGAGTGATCTCCGTGCTGTGATAGAGGCTGAAAATTATGTTCCACAGATTACACCGTATCTGCTGAAACTAGCGGATACTCTTAGCCAGAGCAAAGATTGTATAGAGCGTCAACAGGATCTTCGGAAGGCTGCCAAGGATAAGACACGAAAGGCTGAGGAACTTGCCGTCGGTGATCTTGTCCTGATGAAGTCGCACGTTCTAAGTAGTGCTGCTAAAGGAGTCAGCTCCAAGCTAATGCCGAAAAGGGATGGCCCTTACCTGGTGCAGAAAAAGGTTAGTCCAACTACTTACCTCTTAACGTTTCCTGGCTCACCGGATGAAGTCATTGGTAAATACCACATTTCGGACTTAAGGAGGTATCATGCGCGTGATGGTGAATGCCCTGAGGTTCCGCAGCCGGTTGCTCCTAAACGTTCTCGTGGTAGGCCTCGTAAGAAACGTGTCATCATTGACGTTTGACCAACAGTGAGGGCACTCATTTGGTCAAAAGGGGGAGTATGTAGGGATAATTTCGCGCCAAACGGCAAAACCAATAGTTTATTCGCGCGCCTCCCACTCCACTCGCGGCGTTCCCGCTCTACGCTCGCGCGCACCGCGCCGCGCACCGCTCTTTAGTCCGGCTCGCATCGCAGACGCATACGGTCACGTTACGTAGTCGTTAAAACCGTCCTACACTACTAATATAACCAATAGTAAAGGCAAATGTTATAGAATTATCAAAGGAAGATGTTTCCAGAAGATCTCCCTAATTCCATACCCCAATACCTACGCCAACTTAATCAAAGTTAGCGTTAGGCCGTCCCCACGCGAGCATTCGTTCGGGGACACGTTTATTGAATCAAAACTTTCCTCGTTACACTGCTGTGTTGATGACTGATTACTCGGAACTACGCGAATCGTTTGTGAATCGCACGAAACTTTCGTTTACACGGCTTTATTTACTTAACTACGAAATGTTTGGATATGATAATTACTTATTTGTTTATTTTAATGAATTTCAGGTTTATTTATTAATTGCAACGTTAGGTATTTAGTAAATAGTAGGTGGTGGAAGGATTAAGTTTGTTTTAGCTTAAGACTTGTCAAATGTCAAATTGCTACCTGGTAATGAACTGGGAAGTTTTTCACCTGTCATATCATCCGAGATGGCGCTGCGTTTGAAAAATGTTTAGGTTAAATGTTAGGACACAATTCTATGAGTTTTATTTAGTACCCTCCACTACCGCTCCAATATTGCTATATTTTTATTTTATTATATTATTCAATACGCCATCCGAGTAGGTACCTACCTAGTTAACTATTTATAAAGGTAAACAATCTTGACAAGACGTCTTTTTACACAAACGCTTATTAATTAAATACATCTAACTACTGTTTAAACAAATTGTTTAATTGATCATGTAATCGTTTTTGTTGTAGGTATCTAAATTTGTTTTCAGCTGCATTTTATTTTTAAACTGTGTTATTAACAAAAAATACCTACATGTCAAAATTGTTTACCTTTTGTTAACTACCTAATCGGATGGAGTATAGATGGCGTTACTGAGACATGGGATCAAAGTTTTTCTATAACATTTCCTCGCATATCCTCTCTATTACATACAGTGTTTTAAATCTCTTGAAAGAAAACGAATGTTCTTGATATTTATTTTTTCGAGGACTTTTCATGTTTTTTTATAAATTATTCTAAAATATATTTTATTATTATTTCGGACAAAGACAAAACCGACAACATAAGAATCATAAAAGTTGGTCCAGCCGTTTTCGAGTTATAAATGGTGTAACTAACGCGACTTAGTTTTATTAAATAGAATAGGTAGGTATATAATATAACTATAGATGTATGGGTAACATTGTACACTTGGCTTGAAACAATTTTAAATCGACCTTTGAATCAATATTTTTGATCTGCTTAAAACCTTTTCGTAAAACTAAGTAACACGATACCTCCTTAATAGGAACAATAAATAAATTAACAGAATCTGAAGAACAGAACAACTTAGGTTCTCCATTACCTATCTGTACTGTAGGATAAAACTATATTATCTTAGACTATCTCAGAACTCCGCACATTTTCCAAAAACAAACTCGGCACTCTCCCGGGCGTAGGTACAATAAAGGTTTTCATGAAAAATGAACTAATATAAAAGTTGAGAGTCACTGTAGATATCATTACCGTTAGACAAGTCATGCTGGTAGTGTTACACTATGTTAGGTTATTGTTCAGGTCTCTCATCGTTACGTTAAGTAAAGTAAAGTGGATGGGTGGGCCTAATGTGCTTTCAATTGCTTGATTTTATGTCGTCAGAACCTACAATTTATTTAAAACTAAGAAATCAAATTGCACAAATGTAGTGTTGAGTCGGATAAATTTATACGATTTAGGCGGTCAAAGGGTTAATGTAAAACAAGGAGATAGGTAATATGCAGCATGTTTTTATACCTACTTAACCTTTTCATTGCTTTCTTATTAAATATACCTACTTAGTCCCAGACTAGGAATTTCTCCAGTATTCGGGGTGGCGTTTAAAAACATTAAAACTCAAATACATGCAAAAAACAACCATACCACAACTAGGTACCTACTTACCTAGTTGTTCCTGGTAATATATTATTTTTGTTACGTGCGGGAAATCGGGAATCGACCGAACGAACAGGCAACGCAGCGGCCAATCAGTCAGCCACAGCGCCAGCAGTGCCATTTTCAACTATACCTATTGAGGTCATCGGTTTCAGTCTAAGGGATAACAGCTGAATTCTAGTAGGTATTTATTATGGAGCTACTGGCTAGTTGATCTCTTCAACCCATTACTAGATGACACAGTAAATTTTGGTGAGTCTCCGCTGTCAGACTTCTAAGTACTTAACTATCAGTAGGTATCACCTGTAAAAAGTCGACTAATAAGACAATAACATTGCGAAGTCCCATGACCTGACGTGGTTTACCGACGGTACACAAAAGTGCGTGCGTAGTGTGCGTAGGTAGGTACCTACTCATGTGTAACACGCGTTAGGAGTTATAGGTAATGTAGCCGATGGATGTGTAGTGTGTACAGTGAAACACTTGGTTTATTGTTAGAAGTGAAAGTTAGGGAGACGCAATCACAATATACGTCCGCGCGCTTTCGTTCGTAGAGATCAATAAAATAAAGGTGTTTTCAAATCATCACGGGGTCGCAAAGCTCGCACCGTTCGTATGCGTCTCCCGCTCCTTGTCGAGTCATCAGTTTATTACTTATAATAACAAAGTTACATAGGTGGTTACAAAGAAAATACAAACTAAACTTAGGTACCTACCTACATAAAATTAAACAAAAGTAATATAAAAATATCGATACTATCACGCGTCGCTTACAGGTAAGTACTTTTTTGGCATAACCAGGTCAAAAACTTTCTAAAAATTGTATCTTTCGCGTCATCTTACGTTTGTAAAAAAGGCACTAATGATAGAAAAAGAAACAAAACTCTTGACTATAACTAACTTCAGGGAGTTGGTTTTTCGTTACGGTCGGTGGTTGTGCTCGCGCATCGTAAATTTTTACTCTCATCAATTTTCCCTAACGCGCCAAAAGAAGTATTTAACTACAGAAATCTTAGAACCTAGGTACAAAATTACGTTCAAAGACTGATCGCGATGATTCAAGTTTTACTGCGATGGGTCAAATAAGGGTCCATCGACCTAGGTAACTGAACCCCGAACAACCCTGCTTCTGAAGAATATTTACATTCTCCATCAACAATAAAATTCAACAAATTATGGAAATGGAAGTTTCATTTGAGATTTCTCACGTATTCGCATTTACATCGAGATATGCAAAGAAGGTTGGTAACACGTGTTTTTCGTATGTTTCTGCAGAAAATGGAATAACGACCTGGTTTTTATGGAAAAATGCGTGTTCTAGTTTCTGAGTAGTCGTTTCAGACATATTTTATTAATAAATTCTTGTCGTTGAAATCTTGAGTATTTTATATCTTAAGACAAACGGCAAGTACTCGCTTACTTTCTTTCTGCCTCCGCTTTGAATATAGACTTAATTAATTAATAACACTTAAAACTGTCGTGCTAAGCACAAAAGCGGTATCTTAAAAAAAAACGTAAATTATTTTTTATGGCATCAGTTAACTTAAAGAATGACATATCTAATCAACTAAGCCAACTAGCATTAGGTACATCTTATTTAAAACATATAATGAAAAGCCCCTTAAAAAGTGCAATTAATCTATCTTCATGAAAAAAAAACAACCGACTTCTTAAAAAAACATTAACAGGTGAAAAGTAACTCCAGTTTCGGAAGTCTGTGGCTTTGATGGTAGTAGTATAGTATTGGGCACGCTGTCCCACCTGTCGCGCAGACGAACGAGTTCGTCAACGCTCCGTTGGGACAGCGTGCCCAATACTATTGGGATTCGGATAATTTGGTCGTCTGCGCGACAGGTGGGACAGCGTGCCCAATGGTTTATGAATTCGTATAGATTTGAGCATTCTAAATACCACCTAACGCTCGGCGACTTAATTTTACTGACGCTCCGATCGGTGTTTTCGAACACTCATAAACATATCTGTCGCACAGTCAAATTAGTGCGTTTTCGTTCCATTGTGACAAAATACACAATAGTATCACCTTATCGCTCGGTGATTATTTCGCTAACGCTCCAGACGGTGTAATGAACATGCGATTTGATCGATTGAAAATTAAAAACGTATACTACCTCTGACACATAAAATTATTTACAACGAATTAGAAAGAGGTACATTTTGCTTAACGAATACAACAAAGTATTAAGTTAGTTGTGTGTATGTGTGTTATTTTGCTATATTATTTGAATGATTGGATTTGTAAGACATAACAAACGTGGACCTCATTTTATTAAATAAAACAAATCAAAAGTTTTTAATTATTTCATTTTATTTGTCAATAAATAGTCTTGGACGTTCTTCAAACAATTTGTCCACCGAACGCACAAAATCTTGTAATTTACGCCACTCAGATGTATCCGTGTTGGTTTGGAACTTGATACGGACAAGTGCCTTCTTCCATAGCGCCATGGAATCGGTGTCACGCGCGTCGCCTGTTTTGTAAACTTTACAATCGATGTAATACTCGCCATTGGTGTCTGCATTTCGTCGCTCGCTGCCATTAGCCACGCGGTTTACGAAGAACGATGATAACGGTTGGTTGCTCGATGACCCATCGTTGAGCTCTATATCAGTTTCATTATTTCGACTGATACCAAACACATCGATAGGACTGGTCGTTGTTTTCTTACTGAAACAACAAAGAAAACAAAATGGTTAATGAAATTATTTTTTACTCAAATGAAATGTCTCTGGAAAAAAAATATTATTAAGAAACAAAACAGACTTGTTACTTTTACTGTCAATGATCAACAGTAGCTTTTAAGAAGGTTGATGCCGCGTTCGAACGCTTCAATAATCACACATACTAATCCTATCAGTCATCTAAATATCGTAATATCAAGATGAAGTCAACATGGTTTTACAACATAATGTTGGTTACCTTGAACGTGATGATGTTGATGATTCTGACTTGCGCTTCCCATTGTTGTTGACAGGTTGTTTGCGAGCGAGTTTAGCTTTCTTTTCAATGACTGCAGTTGGATGATAGTCCTCGCACTCTGATTCAGACCTGAAATAAAGACGTTATAATATTTAATAAAAAATGCAAATAGATCAACGAAACCGAACATTGTTATAATGTTTTATCCAATACAAGAATATTATCCACGCGTTGTTTAAACTATCAAGACGATGTACAACGTTTCATTATGCAAAATGAACGGTCTCATGGTGACTTTTTCCAGACAACCCTAGGAAGGACAACATTATAATAAAATCAAGTTAAAATAAGGTTAGTACACAGTTTCAAAACTTATTACATTAGGTACTTACCACTTTATAATACTTACATTTTTCAATCAACGGCTGTTTTCACCAAGCTTGAAAGTTGGTGACGGCAAGCGGAGCAGAAGATGTCAGCGAGCGGCAGCGGGTCAGCAATCAACACCGAAAGAAACAACAACTGGTAGTTGTTTACTAATGAAAATAGAGTTCGCGACGTACTTCTAGAAGATTGTATCCATACTTGAATACATAAGTTAGACTGTGTTTAGGTCTCCAAAAACATGTTGTTTATAAGTTAAATATCGTGTGATTATCCACTTTATTAAAAGTAGGTACAAACCACTAAGTTATAAGGAATCAATCCACTTTTTTCTTATACGTATTATACCAACGCAAATACGAAGAGTCAGGAATTAGAAGAGCACGAACAGTTATAATGCGCATTAGTATCAATTGTTGATACAGCGAAAACACTTAGGGCTGACGAATAAAAGTACGTTTTTAATGAACAAACAACATTATTCACACCCAAAAGGTAAATGTTTATGAGTGCCATCCTTACCACAAATAGCTGATTATGCAAATGCAATTGCGCTGACCAGAAATAATGTATTTTAGTTGAAAGTCCAATAAAAGTAACAAACAAGTGTGGTGAAATACATTACATTGAAATACAAAATTATTACTTTATTGGAAAAAGTCGTAAGATTATTGAAGTTACCAGGCCAGTAAATGTGTTTCGTTTATAAGACGAATATTCTAAAACACTGGTTTTCATTATCATCTAGCAACAGAGCGGTGGTTAAAGGTAAATGTTGCAATATATTATTAATCGTGTTAACGTATTTTATAGTATTTTCAAGTTTCTACTTAGTTAAAAAATATTGTTTTTTTTTTTCAGGAAGCGTTACTTACTTACATGGAGTTGTGTTTGAAACATATGGTTTGGAATTTGGTCTGGACTACATATTAAAACAAAACCATCATCAATAAATTGAAGAAATCAAAAGGTACTTAACAAAAACAATGCAAGTAAACCCAGGTGACGTAGTAAGATGATGTTTTATTATTTCTATTTAACGTATGTACATGTTTTCTTATTTCCAGAAATCGTATGTTAAAATCCTTGAAATCTAACAAAGCTAAAGCTGTTTCCATACAAGTCAGGATGCGCAATATTACGAAAAATAAAAGGTAATAGTCTTAACAATTTTTACCAAGGGATTAGAGGTAATAACGTAATATCAAGATAGATATAATCTAATAATTGGTACGTTATTTTCAGGATGCATCTGATTGGCTTTCGGTTATGATTTTCTACTGAGATCATACAAGTATATTGGAATGCTGATAGTACGGGTCACGGAGCTATGCTGCAAATTTAACAAATACTAGATGGTGGTAGTGCATTAGTTAATATTTAAGGTATTTATTGTTCTTTACCAACTGAAAGGTTGAAAATCTAAAGGAGCCAAGACACTTTTTGTTTCCTATTTGTTTATTGTTACACTAGCTACTCAGATTGTATATTCGTAAAAGATATTTTCATTTAAAATTGTGGAAAACAGATCCTCTAGGTTTCAACTTTAGGTATTCTTATACTAAATTCACTTAACTATTTACCGATTACTTTTTTGGTACGTTTATAATTTCATCAAAATGCCTCACTGCTCGGTTTGCGATATTTATGTAGAGAGTCGTTGCTGGACTGGTCACTTACGAACTAATAATCACAAAAATAATAGTACAATACCCATTTTTAAAAACGTTGAAATCTTACGTTCTTCGTTTAAAGGGCGTATTGTTAGTTACAGAGTTATTGCTTCCAAAGATGAAGCAAATAATTTTCCAGAGACATTTTTTTGTAATATTCGCGAACAGGTTAAATCTTTGGTCGATGGTTCACTTAAAAAACTTTTCGCGGTGAAAATTAACTTTGAGCTTTTTTCTTTATTTCTATTGTACAAAAATGATTTACAAGAAATTAAATCTTTTGCTACCAAAAATTTTACCATACATTTAAATTATGATTTTAATACTATTTATGAAACGGTAATCACGTCGTTGTTGAAAAAAATTGAAGAATTTGAGGAGCGAGACAGTGGATGGACATTCTTGAGTAATTTACATTTAGAAGTCAATGTTAATAAGTATCAGCCTCTAAGTGGGTCTTCTTTTATAGAGTTACCCAAGTTTATACAAAACAAAAAAGCGTGTTTAAATATTCACAATAATGATAGATATTGTTTTTTGTGGTGTATTGTGGCTGCCTTGCACCCAACAAACCGACATCCAGAGCGAGTAACATCTTATCCTCACTTTCGCGATGTATTAAATGTTAAGGACATTTCTTTCCCCATGTCTTTTTCTGATATAGTAATTTTCGAAAGAAATAATCCTTTTTTAAATATATACGTATACGGTTTAAAAAACAGTAAGCTAATAACGGGTCCTCTATATAGACCTGAATCGTGTAAGTTCAAATCTAAGAGTGTTCATCTACTGTTCTTAGAAAATGATCGTTCATCCCATTATTGTCTTATCAAAGATTTACCTCGTCTTGTTAAAACCCAAATCACAAAACATCATAGTAAATTATATTTTTGTGAAAGTTGTTTATTGTTTTTCCCTACTCCTAGACAAATCGATGATCATCTGTGTGGTGGAATTGTAACTATTTTACCTGAAAAGGGGTCCGTATTACAGTTTAAAAATTATGATAGAAAACAAAACATTCCATTCGCCATTTACGCTGATTTTGAAACATTACTGGAACCAACAACATCCGTTAGTGAACCTGATACTGCTAACACGTCATACTTACAACGACACGTGCCTGTAGCATTTGCCTATAACATTGTTTCTTCGTTAAATTATACTTTTAATGGAAAGGGATTTAAAAGTTATCGCGGTTTTGACTGTGTTTCAAAATTTATAGAGTTTCTTTCTGCTGATGTTAAAATGATTTACAAAATATTAACCGAAACTCAGGTCATGATATTTACAAAAGACGACGCGCGAGATTTCCAACAGGCTTATAAATGTTACATATGTGAAAACCTACTTTGGACTAATAAAGTTAGAGATCATTGTCATATAACAGGGCGATACCGTGGCGCTGCTCATAGCCATTGCAATCTACAGTATAAAATACCGAAATTCATACCGATATTTTTCCACAACTTATCGGGATACGACTGTCATTTATTCATCAAAAAATTAGGTGAAATGCCTGGAAAGCTGAGAATTATACCAAAAACTAAAGAAAAATATATTTCATTTTCGAAATTCATACAGATTTCTGATAATGATTACGTACAAGTACGGTTTTTGGATTCATTTAATTTTTTAGGAGCTAGCTTAGACAAACTAGCGAAAACTATGCATAATGATGATTTTATCACTCTACGTTCTCATTTTCCTAATAATAACCAATTTAATTTGCTTACAAGGAAGGGAGTCTATCCTTATGATTACATGACTAATTGGAAATGTTATGAAGAAACAAAGTTACCATCAAGGCAGTACTTTTTCAGTGTTTTGACTAACCAAGCTATATCAGATGAAGATTATAAACATGCTTGTATGGTTTGGAATGAATTCAATATCAATGATTTAGGTGAATATACTGATTTATATTTGAAAACAGATGTTCTTTTACTAACTGATATTTTCCAGAATTTTCGAAAAACTTGTAAACGGCATTATAAACTTGACCCAGCATTTTACATAACCGCACCTAGTTTATCATTTGACGCAATGCTACTGAAAACAGGTGTTCAACTTGAACTTGTTTCTGACTTAGCCATCGTACGAATGATTCAAAACGGTATTAGAGGAGGTTTATGTATGTGTCCCCATCGCTATGCAAAAGCTAACAATAAGTATTTATTAAAATACGATGCTTCAAAACCACAATGTTTTATAGTTTATTTGGACTGTAATAACCTTTACGGTTACAGTATGTGTCAATATTTACCGTATTCAGATTTTAGATTTTTAGATCAAAATGAAATAAACCAATTACATGTTGAATGTATTGATGATAATGCGAAATGGGGTTTTATACTGGAAGTCGATCTGTTTTACCCTGAATCCTTGCATTGTGATCACAATGACTTGCCTTTTTGTCCTGAAAAATGCGTCCCACCTGGAGGTAAAACTAAAAAACTGGTTTCAAATTTATACAATAAGTATAACTATGTTATCCATTATGTGCATTTAAAAAAATGTCTGGAACACGGGTTGTTGCTACGCAAAATTCATCGAGCTATAACATTTAAACAAAGTCCCTATTTAAAGCAATATATTGAATTAAATACACAACTACGACAAAAGGCAACAAGTACATTTGAACAAGATTTCTTCAAGTTGTTGAATAACAGCGTTTTTGGAAAAACCTTGGAAAACACTGAAAACAGAGTATCTGTTCATCTTGTTAATCAGTGGAATGATGTGAATAACAAAACCAGGAAGTCTTCTTACGCTGAGAGACTTGTTAACAACCCTTATTTTCATAGCGCATCAGTTCTATCCGAGAACTTAGTAGCGATACAAATGAAACCAGATCAGTTAGTTTTAGACAAACCTATATATATTGGTTTTACTGTTTTAGAACTGTCCAAATCACACATGTACCACTTCCACTACAATATAATCAAACCTTTTTATAAGGACAGAGTGAAATTATGTTATACGGACACGGATTCTTTTGTGTATGAAATATACACCAATGATTTTTATCTCGATATTAAACATAGGTTTTTGCAATACTTTGACACCAGTAATTATAATGTAGAAAACGAATTTATGTTACCTCAAATAAATAAAAAAATTCCTGGTCTTTTTAAAGATGAGTTGGGAGGAAAAATTATAACAGATTTCGTTGGTTTAAGATCTAAACTTTATTCAATAAAAACTGAGGACAAAATGATTAAAAAAGCTAAAGGAGTAAAATCTTCTGTAGTTCGCGATCTGAGTATCACAGATTACGAAAACGTTTTATTTAATAATGAAGTCATTCGCAGGAAAAATATTGTGTTCAAATCCCTTAAACATGAAATATTTACGCAAAGTGTTAACAAAATTGCGCTATCTAGCAACGACGATAAACGCGCGGTATCTAGTTGTAAGATCGCAACCCAAGCATGGGGTCATTGCTCATTTTTAAAATAATGGATACACATAGTTATGTATTATGTTATTGTAACTGTTCTGCCTAATTAATGGAAAATTAATTTAAGCGCTAAAATGTTATGAACTGAAATAGCATAAAGAAAATAGGCACCTAACAATTGTAATTATTAATGATGATTTAGTATAGTATAGTATAAGTATTGTGTATCGTTAGATACTATTCTGTATCTGTAGATTATAAGTACATACAAGTGTAACTCATGGTTATTAAATGATGTAAAATATTAATTTTGTTTTATTTGTCAACACGTTATTTAATTTATTGTGCTGCATAAATGATAAGAGCGACTTAGGTTCATATCAACAATTCGCAGGTAAAGTCGCAGAACGACGCTAGTTAACCATAACGAAATATGATATATTGCATGTTATTGACAGTGTAAGTGCAAGCATGCTATTTGACAAGTTCATACACGCTTCAATTCAATATTTGAACGTCTTTAAATTCATGTTATGTGAAGTCGTTTTCATCTTTATTGTTATAGAGGCAAGATTTACTTTCAAAAACGTGTTAATAAAATTAATCCAATCAAAACTCGCACAAATGCTTGATTAACAGTTTTAGAGTTGACGTAACTTAAAAACTTAGGGCTCGTTCACACAGCAGTTTTATTTTGTGTAATCATAATAATTGTGGTTACTTAAAATCTGATATTGATTGTTTAGCGAAATGAGTGTTTACTTTAATAGACCATGTATTAAAAACTAAGTCAATAATCTTAACAGATGTATGAAAAGAAACCCAACACACTTAAGTAGCATATCGTCACTGGAAAGGCAAAATTACTTCTGTCATACAAAGTGGGCATAATTGAGTTATATACATATTCGGAATCAGCGATTTTTTCTGCGTCGATCTGCCTAGGAACCATTGCAATCAGAGCATTTTTGTGGCGTTTAAGTAACCTAAAAAAAGGTGCTGCTTTTTTTTCCTAATTACTGAAGCGACGCGTTTTTTGGCCAATTTTTCACTCATGTCGCTCAAGAAATATTTCCTGAATATTAAATATTAAGTTTGGCGCTTGAATAAAATTGCCTTTGTGTAGCCTAAAAAAGAATGGCCTTTAAGTAATTTGTGCTTACCTTGAATGTAATAAAAATTCAGCTAAAGAAATTTTGGTTTACGTTTATTTCAATGATGCCTGGCGTTTAAGTAATTTTGCTTTCATTATTTTTAGAGTGTATGGTGGACAAGAAATGTTGCCGTCTTACTTTTGAAAAGATGCTGGCGTATAAGTAATTTAAATTTGCTGTCTGTAAAGAGCTTGTGAGTAAGCAGTAATTTTGCTTTGTATTGACTTCTTTACAAATTAAACAAACGTATTTTTGTTTTTCCGTCCAGATAAACAACAAGTACATTAAGTACATTTGGTAATCTCAAGTTATTGAAAAATATTCGGAAAAGAAAAATGTGTTGCGTTGTCAAATATTAATCAAAGAGCTAAAGTAATTATTACGGACTTCCGCGGTCATTCGCCCCATCATGACCTATGCTTGCGCAGTTTTCGCACATGCGCACCCTAGGCATATCCATAGGATGCAAACCCTCCAAAACCGTTTCCTCCGTAGGATAACGGGAGCCCCCTTCTATGTCCGAAATGAGATTCTCCACGTAGATCTCAAAATCCCTACAATTCAGCAGTTCATGAAACGCCTCACCAAGCGTTTTATGGACGTAGCTGAAAAACACCCCAACCCCCTCGTGGTGTCGGCCGCCCGATACACTCCGTCCCGCATCTCTAAGATACGGCGACCGAGACACACCCTCACCGTCCCTGATGACGCTATCACCCTCCTCCAGGAGAGCGATAAGTCTACCAGCACGGTTCGCAAGAACGCAGCCCGATTCCGGCCTCGCCGTCGAGGCCCGTCGCGACGCCCCCGATAATTACCCGTCCTCCCGTCCCTTGCTTGTGTGCCAGCCTGCGAGCTGAGCAGTAGTTATAATAAACTCGCTGCCCCCAAATAATAACCACACAGATCCAGCCGTCCCTTGCTGTCCTCTCCCAGCGACGCCCTAAGCCGAGGCTCGTACCCCGCAGGGGGTGCCCTTAGCGTAGTCGCTTAGTTTTTAAGTTTTTATACTCTGGCTGGAGGTCTTAATTTTTTGCTTAAGATATCTCTACAGAGACGCCCGGTTAAGCTATACACGTCCTCTTCAAGGGCACGATATGCGATACGCCCCTCAAATAAATTAAAATTAAGCTGTTCCGCCATTCTGCTCGACCGAGCCACTGCGGAAGGACGTCAATTTGTCGTTTTTGCTAGCGTTATCAATCTATTTTAGTGAATCAATGAGTGGGATCGTGCAGTTTTGAATTTATAAAGAGGTAAGTAGTTATTTATTTCCCTTGCAATCGTGCCGTTTTTGTTCAGATTACGTAGTGAATGAAAAGTCAAAATTTCATTGATTTTAACCCTAGAAGCCCAATCATATTTTTGAGGCTATAAAGCCCAATCATACGTAAAAATTACGTATATAAATCAAATCGCTGAATTTAATTATTTTATTTTAGATATTTATTAGTTTTTGGATTATTTATTTAAAATATGTTCTTATGAAATAAAAATACGTATTTTAAATATTTAAAACTTTTTATTTTTACCTTAACAAAGTTACATTAAGCAAAGTAAAAAAAATGTACAAAAAATGAGATCTTCTTAGGTTTCTTCTTATAATTAAATAAATTTTACAACAATCAACCAAATCACTTTTTTTTCTAAAAATTTAATCAACTCTTATCAATACTTAGTACTTTAATATTCAAAAATCAGCTTTTATACACAGTCTTGAGAAATATCAATATTGTGTTCACCGCATATTGCTCTTTTGCATTTGGAGTATTGTGTTTTGGTCATCCTCTTCTTTTGTACGAGCAATACCCACAATATCGTCGTTTCTTTGGTTCGGGCTTATTACAGGAAGTCTCTGTTGCTGTCTCTGGCACGTCGTCTTGAGTCACACAATCTTCTTGTTCCGAGTCAGTATCGTGCGGAGAATAATCGTCTTCATTTTCCAATACTGATGCTATTTTGTCTATATTCAACCGTCGATAGAACGCCATTGTACATTCGTTCCTAAAAATAAAGTACAGTTTGAAAATTATGGAAAATAAAACAATAATCGAACAAAAATCATATTATAATATTACAAAATGAAAACAGTTCGCAAAAGTTACACAAAGCCCAAACATACGTCAAATTTACGTGCAACATTGTAATAACGAAAAAATGGCGGTACTTACCGAAGTGATGCAGCCATCTACTGTTGGTTACAGGTGTTCATTACAGGTGGGCCGCATACGGCGCCTCGGCCTAGAGGTGGCCCTCAGCAAGACGGAGGCTATGGTTTTCCACGGCCCCCGTCGGGCGCCACCCGCCGGATCACACCTAGTGGTCGGTGGGGTTCGAATCGCTGTCGAGTCCACCATGAAGTACCTGGGATTGGTGCTCGACAGCCGTTGGGATTTCGGACCTCACTTCCGGCGGCTGGCGCCCAAGCTTTTGGGCGCGGCCGGGGCGCTGTCAACGCTGCTTCCCAATCTGGGGGGCCCGAGCGCCGCCTGTAGGCGGCTCTACGTGGGGATCGTGCGATCGATGGCCCTTTACGGGGCCCTGATCTGGGCGGCTGACCTGACGGCCGGCAGCATCGCTGTCCTGCGCAGACCGCAGCGAGCGATGGCCGTCAGAGTCATCAGGGGCTATCGCACGATCTCCTACGAGGCTGCCGGAGTACTGGCCGGATCCCCGCCCTGGGACCTGGAGGCGAAAGTACTCGCGTCACTGTACCAGTGGCGCGAGGAAATGCAGGCGCGCGGCGAGCGACCGATGCAGCGTCACATGGAGTTGCGTCGGTCGCAGCTGCGCGAGGTCCTGGTGGCGGCATGGCGGGACAGGCTTTCGCGCCCTACCGGCCTCGTCACCATCGAGGCGGTCCGGCCGGTGCTCGAGCGCTGGCTCGGGAGGAGGCACGGCTCCCTGTCGTTTCAGGTGACGCAGATACTTTCCGGGCACGGTTGCTTCGGAAAGTACCTGTGTCGCATAAACAGGGAGCCGGACGCCCGGTGTCACCACTGCGTCGACTGTCGGGAGGACACGGTGCAGCATACGCTGGCAGAGTGTGCCGCGCGGGAGGAGCCGCGCCGTGCCCTCGTCTCTGGAGTAGGCAGTGACTTGTCGCTGCCGGCCGTGGTCGAGAGGATGGTCGGCAGCGTCGGGTCCTGGGACGCGGTGGTGTCCTTCTGCGAAACAGTCATTTCGAAGAAGGAGGCTGCGGAAAGGGAGAGGGAGATTACTTCCACTCACCCTGCCCGCAGCAGACGCACCGGGCGCAGGCGGAGGGCGGACAACGCCCTCTTCCAGCCCCCCTAATTGGGTCCAGGGGCGACGGACGCGGGGATGTCCGCCGCCCCCCACGTGCATGGACCCGAGATGGTGGCGCATCGTGTTGACGCGCGCCCCTCTTAGACGTCGCGAGGGGAGTCTAACACCTCACTCCCCTCGCTGACCTGGCGAGGCCCGCGGGCCGGAACCAGTCGGGGGTCGCGGAAGTATCTTCCGTTCCCGTGACCCCCGGCGCAGGTGTGAGAAGGAACACGGGGTGGTTTTTAGTCAGTAAGAGTCTGACAGACCCCTCCGCCTCCCCGGGCTGGGGACATCCATGAGGATTTTCCACCCCTAAAAAAAAAAAAAGGTCTTCGCGGCTACTGAGTTGGCGCGGGGGGGCGCGGCGATCCAAGCGTGCATTAGAAAAAGACAACGTATTTTCGTTGGAGTGTACGTCAAAATGACGTAGATTGGGCTTCTAGGGTTAATGAATGAATGAATGAAAAATGAATATTTTGTTTAATAAGACATGCCAAATATTAAGTTTTTATAATTTTTGTTACTTGTTTTTGCCAGAAGAGGCTTTTAATTTTTGATTTGTTTTTACTTTAATATGTTTAAGTTACTGAAGATTAATAGAAAACATTATTAGATAATAGTAGACTGTTCCATTGAGTTTTCGTTAATAACAAATCATTTTTAGATCTAAGCGCGTGTGTGCCCTGGTTCATAAATATCATGATACCTATGTTTTTTGATTCAATAAAAGTTTATTATGCTACCACTTAGGTACTGTATTTTAATTAAAACACTTTTTTTATTTACAGTTATCATTATACCGTGTAAATTAATAAACTGGCTTGCCCAGTGATTATACCTACGTCTCCCGGTCCAACCCCCACGTTACCCTACGCACCCTACGCCACCCTCCTTACCTCTACCAAACACCCACACAACCTTCTAGAAGTAATTTTCGAAAACACGAAAATGAAAAATTTTTAAATACCTAAAGGGAACAGTAGTTTTATCCCAGTTACAATAAAGTGTGATTGATTCTTAACGTTACTTTGCTGAACAACTGATTACGAAAAAAAAACATTTTAAGTAATTTTAGTTGAAGTTACTTAGTTATCCTATCGCCTCATGAGTCAAAATCCTAGACATGAGGAGTATAAAATATTTCCCTTGAAGTTATTTTGATACACCAACACGACACTAAAATTTATGCTAAAGAAATTTCATCCTACTCAAATTTACTAATAGTATTGTGTTCAGTACTTTTAAAATACAATCGTTGTTTACATTGGTGGCGTTTAAGAAAATTTGGCTTACTAAGTTATTGGGTCAAAATTACTGAAGCGCCACTTATCTTGGAAAGTAGTAAAAAAAACGAATTTCAACCACTTCCAGTAAACGCATGCTACAAATAGAATTATTTATAAAGTTATTTCATTGAAATCGGATGATTGTGTAAAAAGATATGATTTTTTTTCTAAAAATAAAAACTTTGATCGGCTTTATCTCGAAACAACCTATTTTCACTTCAGTAATTTTGCCTTTCCAGTGACGATATAGATTTATCTGTTTAGTTCCTTGAAAGTACTAAAACTTAATTTTAAATACATACAAAATAAGCGTAGCAAATAGGTTTATGTGAACGAACCCTAACTTATAATGTCGCAATCATTTGCTTTCTGTGAAAACATTAATTATATATTTACCTGAATTAGCAACCTGAATTTAGGTTATTAATGAAATATTACTCACCTCGAGTACTAGTACAATAATAAATATTTGATCTTTAAGTGCGCATCATAATCATGTCATCGGTGAGTAAATGTATACTTTAAATCGATTTTATAATTATAATGTAGGTAACGATTATGTTTACTGAACAAGATGCTAATCATTTGCTATCATTTTGTTTCAGATTTGCGATTCAGAAATCGTGTTTAGCCAGTACGCACAGGATCCTTACGAAGGACTTTCTGAGATGATTTGCAACGAACCCCCGCGCTGCAGCCAAGTTGCGAAAGACAAAAAATCCAGACTTCAACGTCGAGACAAGCCTTCTCTTAAGAAACAACCAACAAAATCTTTCGTGATGAGTAAACTGCATAGACGTGGAATTAAACTGATAAAAATATCAGTTGTAGATCTATGCAACAACAATACAAGTGACAGTGATAGTGATACTGAGAACGTGGTAATAAATGCACAATACATCGTCAAAGATGCTATTGATAGTGTTATGGACGATACAGAATCGTTAGTTAAGAAAATATCAAAATCTTTGATAGACAGTGATTTTTAGTATTTTTAGTGTTTTTTTTTTGTTTTTAATAAAATGTATAAAAATTTGTGTTGTTTTACCGTTAGGTAATTAAAGTTATTTTTTGTACTGTATTATGTTTTTTTTGTATTTAAATAATGTTTAAAATGAATACTTACTGTAAAACTAATTAAGGTAATTATGGTAAATTAAGTTACTTTTATTGTACTCTTTTGATTCCGTAATAGTGTAATTACGAGAAATTAGGTAGGAAAGGTAGATTAAACTAAGGAAATAAACACATTTTTAAAATTTTACGTTCTTTTATTAATTAAAACATAAAATAAACATTACAGATTCAAATGTTTTTTAATACACAACACATTTTTTAAGGCACAGTGCTTAAAATGTATGGTACAATTTAAATTATTTTTTTCATTACAGTACTTGTTATACAACTCAGAGAAATTAGGACAGTTTTTGTCACCAAGGTCAGACACGTTACAGTTCTTACAAAGATCCTTAACCCATTTAACCTTTTCCAAACCTTTCACAATGATATCCTTGTTTTCTAGATAAGGAATAATTATACGTCTGAATTCTCTGTAATCAATATATCCTTCATTCCAGTAGATTCCTTTGGTTCTTTGCAACCATTTAACGTGTTTTTTTTCATCATTTGTTAAATGTTTAAAAAGGTATGGAGGTTTTATTGAAAACGTTTGCGTATAGTCATGAGTGGAAAAGGCTAATTCCTTTACTATGAAATTGTTGTGGGTGTCTTTAAATCCTTGAACGTCTAATATTATACTAGGCGAATTCATGATATTTTCCTTACAATATTGCTCAGTGGTTTATACTCAATAATACAATCATTCAATATCAGACAGTATGCTGAAGTTTGATCAGGTATTTGAATATCACTTTCTAGCTCTACTCTCACGTCGACTACTGGACCCGATATAAGGTTATCAATTTGTCTAGAACAGTCGATGACGAACAAAGGAGCGATATCCTTAAACTCTTTGTTGTTTAACAACGGCTCTGATCGACGGCCATAATATGACTGCTGAAAACGAGCATACTGCTCATAAATTAATGCGAAATTATTATTAGTGAAATTAATGTTTAGATTTTCATATGGATAATAAGTTGAATTGAGATATACTCTAACGTCGCGTATAGCACAGTGATCAAATCTAGACATATCTGCACTTGTATTATGTTTTTTATTAGTTTGTAGACCTATTACTACATATCTTGGTTTTTCAATTTGGGATGATGTTTTAATTGACCATGTATGTTTCGTAGTTTTGGGTAATAAAGGATATTCATATAAATCCCAATTTCTAAATACTATTTGCAGCGCTCGATCTTTTTCTAAAATCTTTAGTAGATTAATTTTTTCTTTGTCAGACACTTTTACATGCGGCACTCGCCATATAATTTTATTAATTTCCACATCGTTTATGACTTCTCCAGCATCAAGCTTTACAGCATTTGAGTTTGTATTACTCCTCAACAATATTAATTCATGTTTACAATTCATAACAACTTTTTTATAATCTTCAGCGAATCCAAGAATGTTACTAAGTGGTATAGATGCAGCAAAAGAACCATTGGCACTTCTAAAACCATGGATGTCCCAACCCCAAGCACGGCATGATTTGGATTCACTTTCATTTATTGATAACAATGACTTCATAGTAGTTGTAATGCCAGCATTTTTTATTTTATCAATCTCCACACCATTCAGTTCATATCGAATGTCTTGAAAGAGATACAGCATTGGATTATTCGTAAATGACACTGCTGTTTTTTCTTTGGAATCGTGTTTAGTAACTTTTACTGTTCCTTCTAAGTACAATGTACTGGCGGATGGTAAAACATACAAGTCTTTTTCATTAATAGGTATGCGAATTTCATCGTTTCTATTAAAACTTGTTATGTATGGTTTGTATGAATGGTATTCGATACCTGCTATAGAGTTGTCATGTAGAGGAGAAGATAAAACGTCTAACATACTCATTTTAAAAGTCCTATTGCTTTGAGAAATTGTTGATTTTCTTGATTAAGTTGCAGTTTCTTTTTCTTGTTTGGTGTTGCCTTGTGAATAGCCCGAGGAGCACTGTTTTGTTTAGTTCGGGAACAAGAGTATTTATTTATTTTACTGTAATCAATCATTTTCTTCTGAGATGCAAATAAAGCTGTACTTCTTCGCCACGTAGATTGAGCAAATTATTATTTATATCTAAAAGTCTAACGTTTACACTGTTTATGATTTTTTGATTTACTGGAAAGTAAATAACGTTTTTAGGAACTTCTATTATTCTGTAACCAGGAGGTACATTTGGAGCAAATTCATAAATAATATGACCAGGATGGCCATTAATATATGATCCAGTCACTATGTCACATTCAACCCTCACCACGGTCGTTGATAAAATGTTCACTGGATACTGTGATTCGTGTAATATATTTGCTTCAAGTTTTTTCTTACCGAAACCTAACAATCTGCCAATCGAATCTTCTTTCGTAAAATCTATATTTTTTGTGCAGAAAATATTAGTTTTTAAGGTATTGTTATTGCACTGCAAATTAAAGCTCGCATTTTGTAATTTCGTTCTTATGTAATCGTTGATGTCTTGAAGTTCGTATGCGCCTTCAGGTATTTGAATAACATGACTGTCATAATAAAATTTATGATTTCTTTTATCAATATTTGGTATAGAATTAAATGTAGATAAATACAATAGTGCACATTCATACTCTCCCTCAAACTGTAGATTAGGTGAGTAATAAGTAGATAATACTGATGAGTTACCCGTTATAGATAGTGAGAGAGACATCACGCAAATGATGCAAATAAAAAAAAAATATTCAATTTATACATTTATTCCAGAAATTATACAAAAATGATAAACATAAATGTCCACAATTTACAGAGTTAAATTTCTGACATCGCGTATAGTTATAAAAAACATTACATTTCTTAAAGTAATTCAATAATTCTAACGGTGGTTTCAGATTACCATAGCTATCAAAATATACACAATAAGTATTTAATTTTACATAGGCTACCCAATGTGTTCCTTCATTGTAAGAATTATCCAAATTCACAACACCACTTTCAATAAGTTTTGGTGTGTTAGGTAATTGATCTTTCATGTACACACCTCTAAAAAAAGGTACTTTATTCGCGTGATTCTGGATATCTATATTACTGAGAGCACGATTAGGTAACCTTATACTTAGTTTTTTGAACATTTTATAAACAAACCATTTCCTTTCTTGTATGGTTTGATATACAAGCCTTTACCTAACGCAATCGATTCCATGACTTTATTATGACGCTGCGCCTCCTGTAAGTTTTGCTTGCCGCTCTTGTAATCATTAACTGTCTTTGCAATACCTGCTGCACCGCCAGCTAAGGTACCTAATGCGGACAGCCCAGCAAAAATCGGAATCAGTGGTAAAACTCCACCTGTTTTCGGTAGTGGTATGACTCTTGGTATTGGAATCCTGCAATTATTTGAATACAACTTTTTCGCAGCTAGATAGGCATATTTTATGGCATCTTGTTTGTTTCTTGGTTTTAACTTTTTAATATGTGATCGAATTTTAGTAACTAAAGATCCGAACGTTTTTAAACCAGATCCCATTTTAAGTTTTGTCTTCATTGCTTTGGTAACTAACCAGGAAGCAATTTTTTCTCTTTTTCCAGCATCTGTTGCTTTTAAGCGTTTATTTGCCATATTTAGTAACTGTGTATCGGCTTGTTGTCTATTTTGCAAGTCTGAATAATTTGTATAAGCTATATCATGTGCTTTACAAGCTTCGTCTAATTCGTTTATGCCTTTGTCTCCTCGCAATAAACGTTTTTGTAATTTAGTGCCTGGTCCACAGTAATTATAACCTGGTAAATGTAGCTCAAACGGTAAATGATCTATTATTTTGTTAAGAAGTCCACTTCCTGGCATTGCTCGTGTTGTAATGTTTCGAAAAATGATAAGTTGAATTATAAATACCTTGAATTAATTAACTACACTTTTCTTATCAATCCAACTGTTTTCATTATCACTCAAACCTAACCATTTAACAAATAGCTTACTACCTTTTTTTCTTAAAACTTTTTCGATGAGGTAAATATCAGGATAAATAGTTTTTTGAATTTCTTGTTGATAAAAAGTACCTAATATCGGTTGGTTTCGAAGATCTTTAATGGTATACGTTACTGGGACTGATTTATTGATATTTGTGATTTTAAAGATTTCTGTTGACCAGTTAGGGGTGTAGCCTTTTTCAAAACAATTTTTATACTTACTTACTCTAACGAAATCCCCAACTTTAAATTTATTTATATTTTTTGTAATCGTTTTTTTATGTGACTTTAAAATATTTTTTCGTATTAAGCTCTCATTATCAATGCTAACATCAACAGGTTTACAATTAATAGTACGATGTTTAGTATTATTATAAGTAAATACAGTATTTTCTATAGGTTTACCTATCCATTTATAGTTTCCATTTAAATTAAAAGTTTTGAATAAGGAATTTTTTAAAGTTTTAATTAATCTTTCCACAATCGAAGCTTTTTTAACGGAAAATGATGAATAGTGATTAATCTTATAACGCTTCATCAACTTTGAGAATGTATCGTTGTAAAACTCGGTTCCTAAGTCTGTTTGTAAATGATTAGGTAAACGATTACTTGTCTTTATTACTTCTTGAAATGCGTTTGATACTTCTTCTTTTGATTTTGACTTCAAAGACATAGTCCACGCATATTTTGAAAAGCAGTCAATCACTACTAAGATATAACTAAATCCTCTATTATTATTATTTTTTAAGTTTCTTAAATCAATAAGATCTGCTTGCCACAAGTCATCAATTCCTTTTAATATAACATGACGACGAACAAAATTTCTTCTGGCTGATTTATGTAATTCATTCACGATTTGTTGTTTTGTCATTATGAGATGGTATGATCGTCTTACTCGTACCAGCGTTTGTTATTTTATGATCAACATATTATGACACCATACTTGATTTTAAGTGTTCTAATGGCACTTGAACATCTTTATGAATCTCTTTTTTTGTTTTGTCCATTAACTTTTGAACATCGCTTTTACCACACAGGCCGTTAAATATTTCATCAACATATTCCTTGTTAGCTGCATCATTTGCTTCCACAGGGTTAATAACACCATGTAGTCTATTCATTTGCAAATCGAATTCACCGCTTGTAGTTTTTAAAATTGTTTTATTAGAGATATCAAACATATCTACTAGTCTCATTCTTTTATGAATATGATGACCAAATTTGTCTATATTCATTATGTATGCTCAAGTAGAAAGATCAAAGTAAAATGAAACAATAATTGTTTAACGATATATTTATTACTATATAAATTTTCCCTCGCGTAGTTCTTCTATGATGGATAATATTTCATTATCAAGTCCTGTATTTCCAGCTTCTTGAGAGGCTATAAGTAATTTTAATCTTTCAACTAACTCATTAGGATCATCCCAATATACGTAATCAGTATCTTTTTTCATTTTCTTTAGTATTAGCCCTTTCCCTTTGGACAAAGGCATTTGAGCATCGTTACCGTTGCCATGTAATTTAAAAAGTGGTTTTATAAGATACATATATTTTTTTCCTTTATTGCTTTTTACAGGTTTTTTTGGGTCATAGTCTCGTCTATGAGCATTTGTAGCTAGTAACATCAGTTTGTAACTGTGTTTGTCGTTTTCAGTCACCAAACTTAGATCTGGATCTTTTTTAAATAAAAGTTCTTTTAATCCTTCAGTGTTTGGATATCTATGATGAAGTATTGTAATGTTTTTATCATCAATAGTTATTTTAGCTGAACCGAGCATTAGTTTTCCTTTTTCAATTCGAACACCAAATGGAATATCATCAATTACTTCAGATGATTGAGACCACGACGAAACGTTTTCTTTTAGAGTATCATTGAAGTCAATAGATTTGAATGAGTCATCACTTTTGTTGAAATTATTATCACAATCATCATCCTCGGAATTTTGACAACTATCACTATTTTCTTGATCAATAGTAGACGCTTTAGTTTTAATAGTATCTTCGCAATCATTTTCAGCATTATCATTTTCATAGTTAGTTAAGTCTTCATTGTTCTCAAGTTTATTCAATTTAAAATCACCCCTATTCTTACTTTTTACAGGTGGATTTTTGTGATTATACGCAATTTGAGTAAGTGGATTAATTAAAGGTTTAAACACAGTTTGCAAAACTTTTTCATTATCATCTTCAATATTTCGCATTTTTCGCTCTTTTTTTCTGACAGCTTCAACAGCATTAACAATTTGTCTTTTCATAGATGTTTCCATTTTGATATTAAGATGTTTCTTCTATTAGTGTTTAATTAAGATTGCCTAATATTTTCTTTACAGTGATATATATGTAACCTCAATCAAAAACTACAAAGTTATCAATTTTTTTACGATAACCACCTTCGTTTTTACGACATTCTTTATTTATCTATACATATAATAAAACAGTAACGAAAGAAAAACTGTACATTGAGAATTTTCAAGAAAAAATAAGTGGGTTTTGTTAGAAAAACGTAACTGGTGACAAAAAGTGACTTTTTAGAATTTTTGTCTGTTTGTCTTTTTGTCTGTATGTATGTCCGGGGTGAACTCAAAAAGTACTGCATGGATTTACTTCAAATTTTGCATAAATATTACTAAGAGGTCGGGTCAACACATAGGCTATATATTATCACGGTATCACCTACGGGGGAGGAGCAGTGAATCTTTATTCTTCTTACTCATTCTGTGGAAGCGTGTAAGTAAAGGACGCATATTTAAATGTTGGTTTTGAGTAAGTTATGCTATTATCTAGCTTTACACTATAAAAACTACGCCATTTAAGTAACTTTGGCAGAGAAACATAGTTTAATGAATGTTAGTAGTATAAAGACAATTTGGAATTAGCGCCATCTATGAGAATGTATAAAAATCAAATCAAGTAACACATGAACACTTTTTGAAAATTAATTTAAATTTTGATTGTGTTGGTGCGGTTAGTAGTTAGTTATTCTTAAAATTCATAGATGGCACTGTGCATTTTTTTCATCATAAACTACATATAATTTAATACATTATAATAAAACAGTAACGAAAGAAAAACTGTACATTGAGAATTTTCAAGAAAAAATGAGTGGGTTTTGTTAGAAAAACGTAACTGGTGACAAAAAGTGACTTTTTAGAATTGTTGTCTGTTTGGCTGTATGTATGTCCGGGGTGAACTCAAAAAGTACTGCATGGATTTACTTCAAATTTTGCATGAATATTACTAAGAGGTCGGGTCAACACATAGTCTATATATTATCACGCTATCACCTACGGGGGAGGAGCAGTGAATCTTTATTCTTCTTACTCATTCTGTGGAAGCGTGTAATCAAAGGACGCATATTTAAATGTTGGTTTTGAGTAAGCTATCCTATTATCTAGCTTTACACTATAAAAACTACGCCATTTAAGTAACTTTGGCAGAGAAACATAGTTTAATGAATGTTAGTAGTATAAAGACAATTTGGAATTAGCGCCATCTATGAGAATGTATAAAAATCAAATCAAGTAACACATGAACACTTTTGAAAATTAATTAAAATTTTGATCGTGGTGGTGAGGTTAGTAGTTAGTTATTCTTAAAATTCATAGATGGCATTGTGCATTTTTTTTTCATAAAAGTTGTATCATAATAGTTCGTTTTGACAAATTGAAGTTCCAACAAAACCCTCACAATCTTGAGCAAAGTTCGGATCGTATCATATGGGATGAGTGTACGATGTCCAAAAGGAAGGCAGTTGAGGCCGTGGACAGAACCCTGAGGGCATCTGCAGGAACGAACATTTGATGGGTAGTGTCACAGTTCTGTTCAGTGGCGATTTCAGGCAAACGCTTCCCGAGTTGACGCGGGGATCGAGGGCTGACGAGGTGAATGCTTAGGTAAACGATCTTTTTTGTCGTCACAAGTTCGTAAGCTGCGCTTGACCATTAATATGAGAGCTCGGCTCGGCGGCATTGCACGCGCTCAAGAATTCTCCGATGTCCTTCTAAGTCTTGGCAAAGGCACTCTACCAGAAGAGAAAAGTGGACAGGCGGTGCTTTTAGAGTCTCTCGGTAGAGTGGTGGTAGGTATCCAGCTTCGAAGAACTCATTCGCAGTGTGTACGTGGACATCAGTCGTACAGCGCACCAGCAGAATTCGTGTGAGAGCGCCATTTTGGCGCCCAAAAATGATCATGCTGCAGCAATTAACGAATGTTTTCTCTCGGACATTGAGGGGAATGAAGTGGTCTATACGTCGATAAGCACTGTCGTCGAGCAAGATGACGCCACACATTATCCCGTGGAATTTTTGAACTCCCTGTCAGCAAGTTGACTTTCAGCGCATACCATCAAGCTGAATGTCGGCGTCCCGATTACGCTTTTTAGGAACAAATCTTCTCCGAAGTTGAGTAACGGGTGGTGCCTTAAAGTCATTTCGCTCCACAGACACCATTGAGGTAGAAATTCTGGCGGGTTGTGGCGTCGGCGAGGCAGTATTTATACAACGCATTCCCCTTATACTTCATAGCTTTCCGATCCAGTTCGAGCGCGTACAGTTCCCCTTGAGTGTTTGCTTAGTGATGACAATCAATAAGTCACAGGAGCCGATACTCAGAGCAGCGGGTGTAGATGTAAGGACGAGTTGCTTCTCACACGGGCACCTGTACGTCGCTTGCTCCCGCGCCACCAGTCCTGACTATCTTTACATTTTGGCTCCTGGCAGTATAACTACCAACGTAGTTTTTAGGGAAGTGTTATAAGGTATGATACCTTTGTACGTATTTTTAACCGACTTCAAGAAAAGGAGGAGGTTCTCAATTCAACGATATGTTTTTATTTTGTGTGTGTTTGTTACGCGATTACTCCGCCATTTATGGACCGATTTTCTAAATTATTTTTTTATTTGATAGGGTATACTACCAGGTTGGTCCCATTAGTATTAAACCTCAAATCTGATGAGGGATCCTCGAGGAATTGAGGGAACTCCTCAAATAATATAGGAAAACATGTACCAAGTTTTACATTTTTTTTTGGTGACAAATCAAGCATTTACATTTAGCAAGTATCATTTCGTGAAGAAAAACTGATGAAGAAGACAGGCGATGGAACTCTTCAATGCATAACAGCAAATTACTCGCAATAGCTACAGTCACATGTCTGTGCATGGTTTATGTATTTCTATAACATAACATTACGCCTGTCTATTTTAAAAGGTTAAGAAAGAACTTCTTTTGCAATTGTTAATCGATTTCAATGATTCTTTCAAGTTTTGAAAGACTTTCTTTACATACAAAGAAACTAAAAATAGCAAAATAAAAAAAACAACCGACTTCTTAAAAAACACTAACAGGTGAAAAATAATTCCAGTTTCGGAAGTCGGTGGCCAATAATGAACGAAATAAAACCACCTAAGCCACAGACTTCCGAAACTGGAATTATTTTTCACCTGTTAGTGTTTTTTTAAGAAGTCGGTTGCTTTTTTTTTGTAAAAAAGTTTTTATTACTCTTTTGTATCCTGGAATGCATTCCTGCATTATTTTGTCTATTTCCTTTAGTCACATGGTATGACTGAACTCAGCAGGATTCCCATATAACTCTCTTCATGTAACTTATATTTTAATGCTATTTTAAAAGTTGTTTACTTATAATGCTATAGCAACACTGGAATCTTAGGTAGGTATATTTGGTGCTGTAGAACCTTCACGCAGACGACGTCGCGGGCAGCAGCTAGTAACTAAATAATTATACGGGTCGGTCCATATTTTAGAACACAATTCACGAAAATCGTTCCATTTCATATCAGTATTAACATGTTCGTCATATACGTGTCGCATGTTAACATCGTCTTGCTTGAAAAGAATAATTAGATTTGCATTGTCCCTGACTAGTTGTTTAGGTACCTTACTGTATGTTTGATTTAAATAAAAGCAGTCTATGTTTTTGTGCCTACCCATTGCAAAATAATCTCGCATGTTATTCTGATTCTCACATGCTACGTCATCGAAAATCATCACTGAATCGCACCTAGCTTCTTGCGGACTAATAACTTCTTCGTTATCCTTAAATTTTGAAAACAGTACATCAGGTACACTAGCTAGCACTTTTTCTAGAAACAGGTACTTTGGTTGATATAAAGTCTTCGAGTATAGGTAAACATTACGAAACTTCAATCCATTTTTATGCAATAGCAAACCAATTACGAGATTTGTTTTTCCACAGTTAGATGGACCGCAGATAATACATCTTATAGTGTTGGGTAAAAGTTTCCCGTGCCGAAAAGTATGACTTTGGGTTTCAACACAGACTGCATCAACAACTAGCGAATGGGGTTGTTTGACAAACTTCATTTTTGTAAACGTCTAATACTCAACACGACTAAATTAAGAATAATTAGTTGCATTAATAAACTGTTTTAATATAATGTTTGATATCAAGGAATTGATTTTGGACCGCTGTTGGTATCTGAATGGGTTAATAGTTACAAATTAAATTGATTCCTAAAAAAATAATAAGTTGGTATCTATCACCGTAAGAGTATCGGAACGATGATATAAGTAATAAATTGTGATGAGTTATTTTTGTGATGTTAATATAGGTACTACCTTCTGTTTTCATAACTGTAACCAGACCAGAACCAATAATGAAAAGTTGTTTTCGAAGATTATTGCTCTGGTGGGAATCGAACCCACAACCTTTAGCACAGCAGTCTGTTATAAAGACTTTTGTACTAAACATGGTCGTCATATTACAAATGAAATAATAGTTAGCTACCGATTGAATAATACAAATCAGTCAAATAATAGTCAGCTTTTTAATTATTACAATAACACCGTGTGTATTTTGACTGATCAACTGAACGCTAATTACTGGGTATTCAGAAACACCAACTGAAGCAACAACAACAATCCAACTTATCTGAATTCCTATAGTATTGGGCACGCTGTCCCAACGGAGCGTTGACGAACTCGTTCGTCTGCGCGACAGGTGGGACAGCGTGCCCAATACTATACTACTGATGGTTTTGTTTCGTTCATTATTGGCCACCGACTTCCGAAACTGGAGTTATTTTTCACCTGTTAGTGTTTTTTTAAGAATTCGGTTGTTTTTCTTTTCGTATTTTTTTTTATTTTGCAATTTTTAGTTTCTTTGTATGGAAAGAAGGTCTTTTAAAACTTTAAAGAATCATTGAAATTGGTTTACAATTGCTAAAGAAGTTCTTTCTAAACATTAATCTGTACATCTCTGCCGGGCCCCTTTTAAAACAGAAGGGCGTAATGTTATGTTATGGAAAAACAAGAACTCTGCATAGACATCTGACTATAGCAATCGCGAATAGTTTGCTGTTATGCGTTGAAGAGTTCCGTCACAAGTCTTCTTCATCAGGTCTTCTTCACAAAATGATACTTGATTTGTGATGATCTTACTGAATGAAAATGCTTGATTTGTTACTAAAAATATAAAAATCAGTACGTGTGTACCTATATTTTTTTAGGAGTTCCCTCAATTCCTCAAGGATCCCTCATCAGATATGAGTTTTGATACAAATGGGACCAATCTGCTAGCATACCCTATCAAATAAAAAAGAATTTTGAAAATCGGTCCATAAATGGCGGAGTAAACGCGTAACAAACACACAAAAAAAAAACATACCGTCGTATTGAGAACCTCCTCCTTTTTTTGAAGTCGGTTAAAAAATCAGCTGTCCCCTACATTTTGACATGTCATGCGAAAATAAATGTAGGGAACAGCTGATTTTTTGTTGTGATTTCAGGTTTAGCCCTATAGTAAAAGTTTTTCATAATGATGAGTACAATGACCCCAGAAGAAGTCTAGAACGACTTAAATTGAATCGTGTATTTACAGAACTTAAATTTTCTTTAAACTAGCTTCCCCTGGGAGACCGCTTTTGCGTTTAGCACGGCAGTAGGTACAGGATGTTTAGTAGAAGGAACAACATCACCATCATCATCATCGAATCGTCTCAGCCTTTTATCCCAACTATTCTTTCCAGTTACGATCCCAGTCTAATGGGATGTAATGATGAATACCTATGGTAGAAAATGCCTATGGAATTAAGTCCGCCTCTGTACATTGGTGTGCTTAAAGTATTAAATAAAAAAACTTGAGAGGTGTCAAGGGACACCCGGATGGAACGAAGTTCCCTTCGATTAATTAGTGAACTATTCAATCTTCTCCCTCTCCCTCTCCCTCTCCCTCTCCCTCTCCCTCTCCCTCTCCCTCTCCCTCTCCCTCTCCCTCTCCCTCTCCCTCTCCCTCTCCCTCTCCCTCTCCCTCTCCCTCTCCCTCTCCCTCTCCCTCTCCCTCTCCCTCTCCCTCTCCCTCTCCCTCTCCCTCTCCCTCTCCCTCTCCCTCTCCCTCTCCCTCTCCCTCTCCCTCTCCCTCTCCCTCTCCCTCTCCCTCTCCCTCTCCCTCTCCCTCTCCCTCTCCCTCTCCCTCTCCCTCTCCCTCTCCCTCTCCCTCTCCCTCTCCCTCTCCCTCTCCCTCTCCCTCTCCCTCTCCCTCTCCCTCTCCCTCTCCCTCTCCCTCTCCCTCTCCCTCTCCCTCTCCCTCTCCCTCTCCCTCTCCCTCTCCCTCTCCCTCTCCCACTCCCTCTCCCTCTCCCTCTCCCTCTCCCTCTCCCTCTCCCTCTCCCTCTCCCACTCCCTGCGAACATGCGACGCCGCACAGCTTACAATAGCTTACTATAGCAAAAAGTGTCGTGACAACTTCGTAAGAATTTTTTCCGTCTAGCCCCCTTTCACAACGCGCGATAAGGAACTTCGTTCCAATAAATATTACCAACGTTTTACATGGAGCTAAGGGCACCTAGTGATTGGGTTACACGATATTTTTGGACGGTCAGACCCCTGGTCGGGGTTCAGAATACTCATAACGACTGTCAAACATCTACTTATGACAACCGAGACCGACAGATGACATAATTATGTAGAAGATCTGACATAATGCGTTATGATAATCATAAGGTACTGCGTTTCAAAGACAATAACTCACGCGTACGATCTCATATTGTACGTACAATATTGCCAACTAGCTGACGATCACAAATTTACCAGAAATCTTATGGTAATCCTCAGCATAAACGGAAGCATAAACTTGGCTCCTATCGCGCCATGTGGAAACCGTACATTGTTAAATAAAAACAGGATTTAAAATATAAGAGGCAGCCATTATGTTGCTGTTTCACTTGGTCGGTTGCCAGCTGAATTTATCATGCACTTATCAAATTCTTTTCTCGCAGTTTAAGTAGGACTCGGAACGTAACTGACACGTACCCCATTTTTCATTTCTTTAGAAACAATTTTTGAGTGTGATTTGTGTGAATTTGAACATGCAAAGTCTATTTTTTTTTTGCAGCTGGCTCAGTAGTGAACCTGAACGGGTTCACTTCTGAACAGGGAAACTCAAGTCTATGTTTGACAAAATTATTCTCTAGTTATTCATTGCTGTATTCTGCAGTGAATGTATCTACTAACACAGTTTTTTTAATTATGTTACTTAGATATTATTATTTTTTTGACAACGACTTAGAAATAATTGGTTAACATAATTCCTCATTTGGGTCTGACATAATTAAAGTGTTAAATAATATTATATAGTTTTTCAATATTCTTTTGCTAATTAACATAATTATGCATGATGTTTAGATATTTTTTATAACATAAATTGACAACATTTCAAAATTTTAACCTCCATGTTTTATTATGTTATCTAAAAGTAAATCCAAAACTAGAGGACCCATATTTTTTGCTTTTTCGAAATTATGTACTTTTCATTCATAATTTTAACTTTGAAATTCGGTGCATTCTAAAAAGTCAGAAGCGCCAAATGACGTCATTCATACGGTGGAATGGCGATAATTCCTTTGCTTTACTGTGATACGTCAAAAAAAAATCAGTTTCTTAGATGTCATTGTCATTTAGCAGTTGTCAATGTCACACATTGACATTAGATATGTCTTGTTTGACATTAGATATGTCATTTTTGACGTTAGATATGTCTTTTTTGACATTAGATACGTAATTTTTTACAGAAATGTCTTGTTTGACATTATAGTTTTCATCATAAAAATTAGCTTGCTTTCGCAAAGGTAAACACCTCATTCCACCGTATAAGTGACGTCATCGCATGGTTTTTTGTTTTTATTTTTTTTCTCAGAAATTAAGCTATAATTTTTAAAAAAAAATATATATTTGAACTCAGCATACAAAAATGAAGAAACGATATTTTTGTTTTAGGGTCATGTCAATTTTGAAATGTTGTCAATTTTTAATTTTGAGCTAGATGCACACTAGGTATATTTTGTACACCTCCTGGCATAACATGGTGCTCTGGTAATCATTATAAGATCTGTATTTCTTTACCTGTGTTAAAGTGATTTAATTTGCACAGGTTGGTAAGACATCGCAATCACTTACATGTCTTTTCGATATCTCACCAATCCACAGATAATCTCAATCATGATATTCTGTATAATAACATTTTGAGAGGTGTCAAGGGACACTCGGATGGAACGAGGTTCCTTTCGATTGATTAGTGAAAGAGTTGTCTTTTGATCTTTATTTTATCTCTCTCTTTTTCTCTCTCTTTCTCATAGAAAACAAGCCTGTTGTACTGACTTGCTTTTTATGAGAGAGAGAGAGAGAGAGAGAGAGAGAGAGAGAGCGAGACAGAGAGAGAGAGCGAGACAGAGAGAGAGAGCGAGACAGAGAGAGAGAGAGCGAGACAGAGAGAGAGAGCGAGACAGAGAGAGAGAGCGAGACAGAGAGAGAGAGCGAGACAGAGAGAGAGAGCGAGACAGAGAGAGAGAGCGAGACAGAGAGAGAGAGCGAGACAGAGAGAGAGAGCGAGACAGAGAGAGAGAGCGAGACAGAGAGAGAGAGAGACAGAGAGAGAGAGAGAGAGAGAGAGAGAGAGAGAGAGAGAGTGACAGACAGTGAAACACGCGCACGCCGCACGGCTTACAACTATAGCAAAAAGTGTCGTTACAACTTTTGGTCTTAATTTTTTCCGTCTAGCCCCCTTTCGCAACGCGCGATAAGGAACTTCGTTCCAAAACTTGTAAAGATTTTGTGCGAAGTAAAGGCATCTAGCAAGCTGCCACCCCATTGCAAAAGATTAACAGTTCATTTCGATTTACTTATTGCGGCGATGTCATTTCTACAGAGTAGCCTATTCCCAAGTTCACAAACTAATCTAGAACAAGAAAATTGGCATCTCTGTTGGCACCTTAAAAAAGACACTCATAGAAAATATCAAAGTTAGTGCTGTGCAATAAAGTGTCTACCTTTTAAATTAGCTTCATCTGTGATTGTGTGAAAGCTTTAGTTCAAGGAAATGTGTTGTTAAAAAGATAAAAAGGTGTTAATAACAAAAATTTTGGCACCACTTTTTTCTATGTCTACTACGGTAGTATAGTGACTATATGACCTGTGATAGATTAGGTCCTGATTCAGTTCTGAGCTTTGAAATTTTTATGTCATCATGCCTCTAAATAGTTAGTCTCTAGCTGTCCTATTTGGCACAGCCGCAGGGCATATTATTCTTTATTTAAGTTTTTCTTATTATTATCGTGTGCCTGTGTTCGGGTCAAATAAAGGCCATTTTCTTCCTTAAAATCGTCACCTCTAGTTCTTGGACGTTTGGGTGACTAAAACTATTCAAACAACACCCTACTTAAAGATCTTCGTCCTACTGTGTCGATGATACGAAGTAATAAAGAATATCACAAACATACATAGAAACTCAAAAAAAACAGAACCCTTACTCGCAGTAGGGTAATAAATACACAAACTCGCCAACTTAGGAAACATTTGCAAAGGAAATATGTCCAAAGTAAGCTCCGAATGTCAATCCTTGGCCTATCTATTTATTTCACTTTGTCTGCCAAGGACTTACCACAAACTTGGCTTTCAAGATGAAAAATTCCCGAATTACCCTCTCACAGAGACGAATCCCATCACTTATCTAAGCCACTTCCAAGTCGGCAAACTGAAAGCTCGTTTTGAATCACGATTTATTCAGGACGGAACTGTGTTGTGCCTGCGGCTTTGTTTGAGAAGAGGTTCACATTTTTGGTTTACCTCCACTTTAAGGGAATACAAATTAAGACATACTTACTTAACTTTTGCAACTACTTGAATAATGAAATATACCTACTTTATATTCCGATAAGGGTTTAGGTGTCTGTAGTAGGTACAGACGCCAGCACATCAAGTTACCCCAATGTGTCAAATTTTCCCAATTGAATATGAACCTTATTCTGTTCGACATAAAGTTGAAAAACGATCAAAGAAATTTGAAACATTGGGTAACTTAATGTGCTGGCGTCTGTACCTACTATCACTTAGTCACTCATTTTGAAGTCCCATATTGTAGGGCACCATTGCACCCAATCGGGCACTAATCTCGAGTCGAGAAAATAAAAAAAACTTGAGTCTGGTTCGCTACTGAGCAATTGATACGAAATATATTTCTGAAAAAAAATTAGAAAGATAATTATACACCCAAATAAGTACTGCGGTATAGTTTTTGCAAGAAGACCATTAGACTTATAATCATTTTTAATTTTCAATTATTGTATTTATTTTTGTCTAATTAATGTGTTACATATTTGAATGAAATTGTAATTTAATCATGTGTAACGAACGGGTGTCATAATTACCTGAATAAATGTTTTTTTTTGTGATCATAAATATATTGCTCTTTGATACGCCATTATTCTTAAATGTTTGTTTTTTTTTCTAGTATTAAATATAAATCTTCTGTACAAACGTACAGTTTTCTTACGATTAACAGACCAACTCTAAACTCCCGAGTCCACCCTGAATTATTAATTTAGATTTTGACATTGATGACTTCCTGGCTACTAACAATAAATTAAGTTACGAGGTCGGAAGTGGACGGACTAATAATTTCTTGATATTTGCAACGTTCAAATTGCTCAGTTACTTCGCTTAGTTTATTTAATTTAGAGTCGGCACAAATAATGTTAACTTGAATTAGGTATTTGGTGTTTACTGTTGGTCTTGTAGTAGCCGCGAGGTTTCGGGAATGGGCTATTATGACAAAATTTTAGTTTTCGGTCCCTCATCTAGATTACAAAAAAATATTCGTCACATATTTTATTATTTTTTCACGTGATCAAAAAATAACGGCGATACATCGAGTCAAAATGTCGCATGACGTTACAAGCCCCCTCTCCTCAACTTTAATGCGCTTAATCTAAGCATTTCAATTTGAAAAAGAAAAAAAAATATGTGTCGAATATAAGTATTCTTCTTATCTAGATACATACATACGTCACGCTTGTAATCCCCGAAGGGCTAGGCAGCGGTGTACCTAGTACACCCACATTTCGCCAGTTATGTTTGAGTCCCATGTAATAGGGAGCGAGCCTATTGCCATCAATCGGGCACAAATCCAGATTCCGGGCTGCTACTGAGAAATTCCAGATAGCAAAACTCAATAACACTTTGCCCGACCTGGGGATCGAGCCCGAGACCTCATGCTCAGCAGTAGCGCTTGCAAGCACTAGACCAACGAGGCAGTCAGTTCTTATCTAGATGTGGGACTTAAAACTAAAATTTCGTCAAATTGCCCATTATTATGTTGTAGAAATACTGTGATATTTAGGAGTCTATCTGGGAGATACATAATATCACGCCTGTTATCTCCGAAGGGTTAGAAAGGACTTTCAGTAGTACTCCCAAATTTTGCCAGTTATGTTTAAGTCCCTATTACATGGGCCCCATGGGCCCCAATGGCCCCTGCGATCAGAGGGATTGTGTAACAGAAAGCAGTATTTTTTATATTATTGATTTGTTTGGTCAGCCAACAACTGCTTGCACAATGCATTTAAAATCAGTTAATTAGTTATACTTACCTACAATTATAAGTGTAACAATTACTTATATGTTAACACCGCATAAACTATTTATTGTAAAGCAATAAATAATAACAACAACATGTTCAAAATTATTATTGATTTTAAAGTCGTTAGCGCAGATAAATTTTGTATTGTAATGTAACCCTAATGTCAATAAACAAATGTACCTTTATAATATCTGTATTAATTTAATACTTATATCAACACATAGTGTGTTGCACGTGGACAAAACAAACTTCACAGTTGTATCTAAAGCTAAAACAACGACGAACGACACAGTGGAACTAACAAATAAACAAAAGCACTGACAGATAAAACGTTAAATCATCGCGCCAGGAAATTACTCCTAAACTGGAAATCCTAGTTAAGCCGAGGGTCGTTAAAATGTCGTAAATAGCCGCTAAATTGTTGCATAGCGTTCAAAATGGACATCATTTTCCTGACCACTGGATAGGTACATGCTGTAATTATACTAGATGACTGTGATAACTTAGGATTTTAAAATGTTCTGGCATTGCTAAATTCTAAATTTCTTTTTTGTTTTCATTGGTCAACATATTATTTCAAAGTTCAAATTTAGAAAAATTTCAAAGTTTAAATTTATTTATCATTATTTATTATTATGAGCCTGTTGTGACCCACTGCAGGGCAAAGGCCTCCCTTCCATTCTTCCACTTCTTTCTGTCTTTAGCCTGCACTTTTGGCTTTTATGTTGTTTTTCGTAATCTAGAATAAAATCTACTAATTCCTCTACTATCATTCTATTTAATTAGGTAGTTAGTCGTCGCAATTTCAGAACATTACCTACATAGGTACCTATTAATTTTTTTTTGTCGTTAATATTAACCACCACAATGAAAAGTAGTTAGAAGTTGTCTTAAAATAGTCTTAACATTATATTTCATAGTAGTAGGTAGGTACCCGCGGGTATTAAGGACTTATCTGTAACAAGGCCCATATGGTCCGAACAAGGAAGTAAATATTCCTGCATAAACATCACTAATACGTACCTGTTCTAATGCTACCCATAAGAATCTAGCGGTTTCCCCGAAGGGCACAACATGTTTGTAGGATATTATGTCGGCCTTAGCACAATACTGAGCAATAACATGATATGTAACGTATTTCCCCCATGGGCCCATTTGGGCAAAAAGGTAGGAATCGAAAATAGTGGGGCAAACGAACCAAAACTGTATTTGTTGATAAATCAATTCGTGAATGTCCGTGAGTGGTTTTCTTACTTTTATGTATTAATACTAGCACGAGGCAAAATAAGTAGATATGTAAGAATCGTAGCATATGGCAGTCTGTAGTTTCTGCCTACCCCCATGGGAAAAAAGCTTGAGTTCATGTATGTATGTATGTGACATTACATTAGTTATGTTTAAGTCCCACGTTATAGGGGGCGAGCTTATTGCAACAATCAGCGTCATATTTGATCATAGTGATATACAATATACCTACATAGATTGGTTAATATGACAACCATTGGGCAACTGCTCCTTATCTTTATTAAATGATTTATTATTATCTTAGCTTGGAGAGAAAATTTCTTAAAGGGTTTATTACACAATGTGATTGGTAGCATCCTAACTAGGTAATCGGAAGGTGTAATCGCAGTTAGGACAAATTGCCATCCAATTTATAGTACCGACCAATGGGTTGCTTCCTAACTAGGATCCTAGTTAGGATGCTACAAATCGGATAGTGTAATAAGCCCTTAAAACAAAGACATTCAATACCTACCTATAGACCGTAGGGAATGCAATCTCGTCTCGCCGAGATCCCGATCTCGCGAGATCCCGGCCATATTTTACGAGATTGTATCTCGTCAAATTACGTACGAGATCTCGCGAGATAACGAGATCGACAAATGCAGCGTGACGACGTGTATTTCATAGCGCGGCTGCGTGAACTGAATCCTGGCATTCCTGGCCGTTGCCTAAATATAATAATTATTGTTTTGTTACCAATATTGTAAGAATTTGAACTGATTAGCTACAGTAGGTATAATAATTATAGACATAAACAAATGTTATTAGAGTTAGAGACAAAATAATAAGTACTCTGTTGATTTTTTAAATAAAACTTACATTATTTTTATAACTAAGCAACGCAGTTTCTATTTAATTACATATCATGTCAATTACTAGTTCTTAAAACAAGCATTTGCATATGTTTTAATTGCGATTCTTCCAATCTCGCGAGATCTCGCTAGGCGGAAATCTCGTACGAGATTGCATTCCCTAATAGACCGGACATCACGAACAAAATTTTCGTCCGAAAACGTGTGTCCTGCTGGATACAAGTCTATGAGTTTTTTGTAGTACCTACCTACGCTCCGCTGCCGCTCCAAAATTCATATATTATTTTAGATGGCGTTACTGAGACATGGGATCAAAGTTTTTCTATGACATTTCCTTGACATGCCCGCTCTGTAGTATTTTAAATATCTTTGCCTTAAAAGTAAAACAAGATGGTTTAGTTTGTACTTAATAACCCAATCATATTATTAATAAACGCAGACTAAAGTTATAATCAGTACTTATGATTTGCAAACAATACGTTTTTTAAAGTTTCAAAAACAGATAGCAACTAGCGATCCAGCAATATTATTTTGCCTTTTGCTAAGAGTAGCCCCTTAGTAAAGGTACTACATAAGCAAAACATATTATTATCAAAATATTTCTTTTCACAAATTATAGCAAACAAACTTGAGTGAAACACCGCTCCATTAGGGTTATTGTACTTTCGTCACAAAGTAAACTCGCCACGAAAAAAAATATGTGTAAACTCGCCACAACTCTATTTTTATGCAAAAATATCCGCCATATTGTTTATTACCGTACAGACAGCAGAAAAATCAAGCAATAAAGAATAACAAGTTATTTCTTTATTTTTCATAATCACAGAAAGTCACATAAAAATCACAGTTCTACTTACAGCTAAAATATGCGCTCATGTAAATAAATAATATGTATTAGATTGATTACCATAGGCGTCGACTTTCTGTTCATTTCTGATACCCTGGTACTATTCAAAACATCAGTCATAATTCAATTAGGACTTTGTACGTCTCTTTAACATACTGTATGTCTCTTTAACATAATAATAATTAACCAAAAGTTGCTTAACACTTAGTTCCAGTCAATTTATGTTTGCCTGGTAAAAAATTTAGACAGTCGATATTAAACTGTCTATCGATATATTTGATTAATCCATCGTACCCCTCGCTCTCTAATTTTAATCATGGTTACGCTTTACGAAATAAAAATATAATATTTTTATTTTGAAGGCGCAAGTAACGGTTGCTCTTCGCGGATTAAGATAGTTGCGTTTCGATGGTTGCGTTAAAAAAAAGGTTGTGCTTCGAGGAATACTCCCAAGAAACGGCAGGAGAAGTGTAGGGCGTCCTGCGTCGAGATGGACGGACGACATTGTTGCCATTGCGGGAGTACCTACCGTGGATGAGACTGGATGGGAGGACTATAGCAGGCCTATGGCGAAGTAGCAGTTCACCCACTGCTACTTCGCCATAGGCCTGCTATAGTCAGGCTGTGGACGATGATGATGCATGTGCAGGAGCGCAGAAGAGAAAAGAAAGATTTTAGAAATAATTTTCATTTCGAGCGCCAAAAATCAATAACTTCGTTTTCTATCAGTACTTTATGCAAAAAATATGTACCTATGCAGACTTGTGACGAATTTACACATACTTTTTAAGCATGTGACGAATACACTTTCAATGTATGGAGTTTACAAAATGTGACGAATTTACTTTGTGACGAATGTACAATAACCCCTCCATTAGAACTTAGGTAGGTAGGTACATACTTCAAAGTAACTCAGAGTGAGATCGATGTTCGCAAATTAGCGTGATATTACACATGATCGACATCTTTAAAACCTTTTTATGTTATACCTACGTTTGTCAATTATGAATTCACGAGAATTGTATAGACACTTGAGTTGAGAGAAGAAATACTGAGAATTTTTTCCTTTTCAGTGAAAGGACTTATCGTAAAAAAGGTTCCACTAATCAATCAATATTACGATAATGCCTTTCTTATCTTTGACTGTCGCCGTAGATATTTTTAATAGTATCTCGGTATTTAAGGGGTTTTTATAGATTTGCTTACAAATCATACTTTACTACTATCTACATATAAGTAGTGGTCGACACGATAGTCAGGGTCACCCTACAAGGACATAGAATACAGTGACCTTATTGATGATGTTCTGTAAAAATAACCGACTTCATTGAAAGCCACTAGTGATGGGCAAAGGATAAATACTCGAAGGATAAATACTCGAGTATTTATCCAAAGTGGATAAATACTCGTTTTTACTCATTTTTATCCGATATTTACCCAAAATGATGGATATTTATTATTTTGCATGTTTTTTTTATATTGATAGGCTAGTTTTACTATTAAGGCTTTCGAAAATACTTAATACATTATTACTTTTTCAAGTTCTGATTGTAAAGACGAAGCAACGTGTTTCTAACCGCACCGCACTATGTCCCGGCCTCCTTTTATCCCATTCCTTTTGTTTTATTACCTTTCCCCTCACACCACCGCGCCTGCGCTGTGCCCAGGTATGTGTCTTAGAGAGCGCACGCGCGTGTGCGTTTTTAACAACAAAATAATTATTATGAGGTGATAGTGTTCTAGTTTTATGAGACGTTTAAGTGATTTTGAAGTTGGATTATAGCGTTTCAAGGTATGTTTTAAAAGCTGAACCTTTCTTTGTTTAAGGTTTAATTAAACACTTAATAAAATCGGCGGATAAGTGAACTGCTAAAAATAAATAGAAAAGTGTAGTTTTGTTGTTGTTGACAACGCTAGAAACCTACAAAAGACTGAAGAGTCCCTTGTTTTTAGTGTTTTGAAATCTCAGTGCGTCATGAGCCAGCAAATTAATAGTGTGCTGCACAGTACTAAACTAACTTAGTAAAAAAAGTTTAACAACATGTTGTGCCTCTAAACTGCACAGCACACTCTTGCTAGCTCATTACGCACTTAAATGTGAAGTTTCACCAATTTTATTAAACTCTGCATAGACGTCATCATCTGCCTAGCCTTTTCCCAACTATGTTGGGGTCGGCTTCCAGTTTCACCGGATGCAGCTGAATACGAGTGTTTTACATGGAGCTGTCTGTCAGACCTAAACAACCCAGTGGCAAGGCAAGGCAGTGAACTGGGTAACATGATACCCCTTGGTTAAACTGGTTGTCAGACTTTGGACTTCTGACCACAATTAACGACTGTCAAAGATCTACAAATGACAGCTGGGACCAACGGCTTAACGTGCTTTCCGAGGCATGGAGGAGTCTTGGTATATAATAAATGGTCATCCATCCACGTACCGACCACGTCAAGCGTAGTTTAACCTTCGACCAAGCCATGCGGCTGTCATAATTTAGCCACAAGTTCCTCCGACGCCTCCTCTGCATAGGCGTAATAAAATCTGTGCAAAATTGCACGTGCTCGGGCTAAACTTTCTTTTATGGGCCATAGAGTTGGAAGTCCATTTTTTGTAGATAGTACACATAAACAGAAGGTGTTTTACAAATTTTAAGTTGCGGAGACTCCCAGTTATAATAAAACAATAAAGAGAGACATATTTTTTTATAGTTTCCATATAAATTGAAAATAACACGCCCGGTATCACCACTCTGTCGACTGTCGGGAGGATACGGCGTGGCATACACTGGCAGAGTGTGCTGCTTGAGAGGAGCCGTGCCGTGCCCTCGTCTCTGGAGTAGGCAGTGACTTGTCGTTGCCGGCCGTGGTCGAGAGGATGGCCGGCAGCGTCGAGTCCTGGGACGCGGTGGTGTCCTTCTGCGAAACGGTCCTCTCGCAGAAGGAGGCTGCGGAAAGGGAGAGGGAGAGCAATTCCATTCACCCGGCCCGCAGCAGACGTACCGGGCGCAGGCGGAGGGCGGACAACGCTCTCTTCCAGCCCCCCTGAATGGGTTCAGGGGCGACGGACACGGGACGTCCCCCGCCCCCATGTACATGGACCCGAGGTGGTGGCGCGTCGTGTTTACGCGCGCCCCTCTTAGACGTTGCGAGGGTTGTTTAACACCTCACTCCCCTCACTGACTTGGCGAGGCCCTCGGGTCGCAGTCAGTCGGGAGTCGCAGAAGTATCTTCTGTTCCCGTGACCCCCGGCGCAGGTCTAAAAAAAAAAAAAAGTAGCGGTGTCGTAGTGAGTGAGCGAACACAGACTCCTCCACCTCCTTCGTGGTAATTTTTTTAAACCACCCAGAAGTAGGAGCCCCGCCAAGCGGCTCCGGCGACACCTTGGCAGGTAAGGGTATAAGAATAATAATATTCCTTGGGCTTTATTCAACTTCTTATATCCGAAAAATACCCGAAACTAACCTCAAAATGCAAACTTTTAAATTTTAAAATACGCATATCTCCGTAACCTTGGGGTTCCACGGGTTGGAGATGGTACAGGAGGTAGGCCCCTGCCGCCCTCGCCCTCCCCGCCCCATAAATATATGGAAATTAGAGTGAAAATAATGGAAATTAGTGTTTTAACCTAACCTCTAACTTTAACAATGAATATCTCCATAGCCATGGGGCTCCGCGGTGTGGGAATCCGACAGGGGGGTAGCTCATCTTCCCCTCCCTCTCCCCAGCTCCTCTCCGATCCATAAATCGATGGCCCATAAAGGAAAGTATAACCCATTTTTTTATTTTTGTGTGTTATCATGGGTTAGACAGGCTTGTTTTTTTAAAACTTCTCAATAAGTTTTAGAATTTCACTTATTTTCATTCTTTTCTTCGTAGAAATATAAAATTTCCCTTATTAAAATCGTGCATAATATTTATCCGCCGTTTTGGATAAATACTCGAGTAAAAACGGATATTTATGAGTATTTATCCATTTTGAGTATTTATCCGGATAAATTCCCATCACTAAAAGCCACAGATTTCCGAAACTAGGGTTATTTTTCACATGTTATTGTTTTTTTAAGTACCTATATAGTCCGTTGTTTTTTTCTTCACCAAATGATACCTACTTTCTAAATGAAAATGCTTGATGTATTAATAAAAATGTTAAAATAGGTGCGCGTGTACTTATACTTTTTGAGGAGTTCCCTCAATTCCACGAGGATCCCTCATCAGATCTGAGTTTTGATACAAATGCGACCAAAAAAAAAAACATTATACACAACGGAATTGAAGTCGGTTAAAAAGGTGAGGTGGCTAGTGTTTGTATCCGGCCGTGTATGCATATTATATTACCACGTATTTTGTATACCTACCATACCTACACACCCGGATGAAAATAATACTCATCTACGACATAGGTACATGATCGGTTACGTTCATACATGGTAAACTCGAACAAAGGTCAAGACATCAAAAGCGCACTTTTGAGACAAAACTTTTATGAAATTTATAAGTGGCTGTTATGCCGGCGGAGACAATAATTTAAATGGTTTTAGTAACGATTGTTGATACAAAACGCTTGGCTGCTTTTTTTTAACTGGTGATGTATGAACGTAAACGAAACAATAAATCGCCATGGGAAAAAGATGTGTGCACGTAAAGTTTATGTATTTACCTACGTTACATGATTAATTAAACATTTTTAATAATTTTCTATCATATCGTCGGCAGGGGGATGATATCTTTGACTCCCCTTGTGACGCGACATTAGAGGGCGGCACGTGGAACACGTCGCGCCCGCCCGCGCCACTTCGGGTCCATGGACAAGGGGGTTGACGGATGTCGCTGAGACCATCACCTATGACCTATCCTTCCGCAATCGCGATGAGCTTCTATTTACGTTTAAAAATAATAGATGTTATTGTTATACATAGTTACTTAATAATTAAAGTTTATATTTATTAAAATTACAGAAATATTATAACAGTATATAATCCTTATAATTTGGCCCGGTCAAAGAGATTTAAAATGCTATAGAGCGGGCATGTCAAGGAAATGTCATAGAAAAACTTTGATCCCATGTCTCAGTAACGCCATCTAGAATAATATATGAATATTGGAGCGGCAGCGGAGCGTACTACAAAAAACTCATAGACTTGTATCCAGCAGGACACACTTTTTCGGACGAAAATTTTGTTCGTGATGTCCGGTCTATAGGTATTGAATGTCTTTGGGCCCGGTCCATCTGGAAACAGATGGATAGGACCAAATTATAAGGATCTGGTTTTGTCATTTGGCTATGAACCCTTAAAAAACTAGGCACTTGATAAATCTTATATTGTCTGATACTTTATCATCATACCTAATTATTATTGAAACGCAAACTCTGAACGCAACATTACCCCGCACATACACTAAATAAGTTTGAACTGTACTAAACAATTACCAAAACTATCCAATTAAGTTCATAACATTTTGTAAACGCATTGAAACAGTAGGTACCTAATTACATTATAGTTCTCCCTAATTTGTTATTCGCATTTCTCGTACACGTTTGCCGGTGACTCGATATCAGTCGTGCACACTCGTCGGGTCTCGCCCCATCCCGTTTATCCGGTTAATCTCGCCCTTCTCGCCCCATCTCGGACCACTCGCCCTGATTACCCCGAATAATCGTATTAAACGCCTTTTAATTTAATGTTAATGTTGTTTACGTTCGTCCGTAACTGTTGTATGGTTGCTAACTGGGTAATATTGAAACAATGGCGGCAATTATGGCGGGGAAGGGTTTTATTAGCGAATGTCTGCCTACGTGTGTTTGTGCGTGAAACTATGCGTAGTTTGTGCGTGCCATTATGTAGTTTTTGGATTTTAATCAGAGATGGCGCTGGTTTCAATATAATTTTTGTGAATAAATTATTTTTGCTGAACAAATATCTTCTCCGAGGATTGATGAAACCACCAGTCCTGAGTTTCAGTCAAAGTCAAATAATTTTTTTTAATTAGGCCATTCAAAAGGCACTATTGAACGTCAAACTTACAAATTAAATAAATTAAAAGATTGATTCTAGCTGCGCTTTTCAAAAGGCAGTTTCATAATGTAGAAGGAACAACGGACAAGAAACTCCATTTTTACTCTTTTAAAATAGGTTTTACAATATTTTGTAAGTATACATTAATCAGATTATATGTGGCAACGATGTACCGTAAATAAAAACTATTATACTGAAATAAGTAGACACGGCTACTCATTAAACTATACCTTCCAGTATAAACTGATCTCGCATCGTATAGGAATTCGGTACAATGCGAGGTCAGCGAAAACTGGAAGTGTGTAGCTCGATAGTAGCTTTGTGTAAAAATTAGTAAAAGTTGCTCGTGACCTTCAAACAGGAAAAAGTCTAATCGTAATCGTAAAATCCAGTGAAGAGTGACCGCCTACCTAGCCTTTACTACATAGTTTCTAATTGATAGACGCGCTGTTTTTACGAGTTACAAAAAATCTTTATTCTGCTCAAACACATTCAAAATAAACTAAAACCAATTAAAACAAATAGGTACATTACAATATTATACACAAATATCTTATATTAAATACACATACTAAACTTAAAAACAAAAAAAAATACACCCACATAAAACAAATTAATAACTCTAATAAGTACCTAAATATATTATATAATATTAGATACAAATATACCTCGTACATATATAACACATTATAAATATTGCAGTATTAGTACTTGCTTACTCTTTTAAAATAAGATAATACGATTTTAGAAATTAAGTTACTGCTGCATTAGCCCTCTTCCTCTCTTCTAAGTTTTTGCTGTGCCCGACAGGGTCCATAATGATTCTGTACCTTTATATTCTTAAGACCATTTATGTACATTGTGGAACGCAATAAATATTGAGTATTGATTAGGTACTAGACGGGACTTCAAGAACAAAATTTTCATCCGATACTTATGTCCTCGTGAGACCTCTTGGACACAAGTCTATGAGTCAAGTTTAGTACGCTCCGCTGTCGTTTCCTATATTATTCTAGACCAGCAGACGTCCCGCGGTTTTACCCGCGAAAAAAGGATAAAAAGTAAGCCTGTGTGTTAATCCAGGGTGTCAGCTAACTACATACCAAATTTTATTAAAATCCATTCAGTAGTTTTTACGTGGAAGAGTAACAAACATACATCCATCCATCCATTCATCCATCTATCCATACTCACAAACTTTCGCGTTTATACTATTAGGAGGATAACAGGAAGTAGGATGGCTTTACTGAGACATGTCTAAAATTAATATAAAGAATAATTAATGTGTTTTTAAAATAATTATGATTATGTTAGTACTTCATTTAACTTTGCATGCCGTTTAAACGGTGAGACATGTCTGTAGCACTATTTATTATTGTGACCACCTATGTATTTATACCATGTTTCTGGCAAATAAATATTCTATTCTATTCTATGGTATCACAGTTTTTCTATGACAATTCCTCTCAAGTTCTCTCTATCCCTAAATCTCGACGATTCTGCTAAATGTTTTTCAAAACTTGAATAAATCACGGCAGCCAATTTATTTAGACAACCAACAAATATTTACGATTCAAACTTAAACGCAATAGGTACCTATTACCCGATCAAAATGAAAATGGCGTCATACATAACAGAGTACATAAATATACCCTAATCAATTGTGACATGTGTTCTCTTCGAAAATTAACAAGATAACCGAGTTTGCTTTTGTTATAACATTATGCAAAATCGTCCAAAGTAAACACGTATGAATACATTTATTTTGGCATTTTGAGAGACGATATTATATTTTCTTGTTTACGATCATCGACAATTTCAAAAATGTTTTATTTATTGGTCTTTCAATGTGCATGTTTCGGCATAGATCCTTGATACCGCACGCAGCATTTTAGTGGTTTTATTTTGGGTGTCTTAGACCTACACACAATATTTTATAAGAATCGGTCAAGCCGTTTCGGAGGAGTTTGATAACCAACAAAGTGACACGAGAAAATTTGTGTTTATTTATTTATTTATTTATTCAAATGATATGGAGGACTTACAGCTAAAACAAATCAGGTAAGAAACAGTAAGTTAAACTGACAGCCAATAACAAGTCCTCACTTATAAAGGTCAGGATATTATTATTTATTTATATCGGTAATGGATTATAAAAAGGTAAAGTTTGTGACTATGTGGCGGTGTAGGGAGTAATCTCGGGACGAAACAACCCAATTTTTTAAATTCTTTTACGTACTGTATTTTATTTTCATAAATAAGGGGGGGGGGGGTTGACTGGATGTTAAAGTACAAAATGCATGCAAACGCAGTGTCGAGGATTTGCTAGTAATTTTGTGGTAATTTGCAAGTGCTAGTCATTTATAAAGGTTCAGTTAAGTTTTGTGTACAAATTAGCTAAGACATTAATAAATACTAACACCCGTCTGGTCGGAGGAACCTCCCCATTCTATGAGGGATTCGGAAAAGTTCCAATAAACCCTAATCCCGATTCCGGGCTACTACTATTCATTTAGATGGGAACACTCAATAATACTTTGCCCCGACCTAGGAATCCATCCCAAAACAACAGCAATTAAATAGCTAGGTACCAATAGTCTTTACTCTCTAGCTGACTATTTGCAACCAACAACCAATAGTCAACCATCGAAACTAATTGACTATTGCAACCAATAGTCAACCATCGAGACTAGTTGACTGTTGCTGCCAATAGTCAACCATCGAAACTAATTGACTATTGCTACCAATAGTCAACCATCGAGACTAGTTGACTGTTGCTGCCAATAGTCAACCATCGAAACTAATTGACTATTGCTACCAATAGTCAACCATCGAGACTAGTTGACTGTTGCTGCCAATAGTCAACCATCGAAACTAATTGACTATTGCTACCAATAGTCAACCATCGAGACTAGTTGACTGTTGCTGCCAATAGTCAACCATCGACAAGTTAGTTGACCGTTGCAACCAATAGTTAACCATCGAGACTAGTTGACTGTTGCAACCAATAGTCAACCATCGAGACTAGTTGACTATTGCAACCAATAGTCAACCATCGAAACTAATGGACTATTGCAACCAATAGTCAACCATCGAGACTAGTTGACTGTTGCTGCCAATAGTCAACCATCGACAAGTTAGTTGACCGTTGCAACCAATAGTTAACCATCGAGACTAGTTGACTGTTGCAACTAATAGTCAACCATCGAGACTAGTTGACTGTTGCAACCAATAGTCAACCATCGAGACTAGTTGACTATTGCAACCAATAGTCAACCATCGAGACTAGTTGACTGTTGCAACCAATAGTCAACCATCGAGACTAGTTGACTGTTGCAACCAATAGTTAACCACCGACAAGTTAGTTGACCGTTGCAACCAATAGTTAACCATCGAGACTAGTTGACTGTTGCAACCAATAGTCAACCATCGAGACTAGTTGACTATTGCAACCAATAGTCAACCATCAACACTAGTTGACTGTTGCAACCAATAGTCAACCATCAAGACTAGTTGACTGTTGCAATCAATTTCAACCATTGAAACATTCTGAACTGTCAACTAAATACATAGTATGAAGGTAGTTGTAAAAGGCGTTCAATATTCATTGTAGTACATAACAGGCAAGTCAATAAAGTCGCGTTATGTGTTCGTGTCGCTAAATATGAAAATGTTCTGAGAGAGCGCTAACTGATGTTGAATGTTTCTGCCGGGGACACATAGGGGGAATGTTATATTATTTTACATATTATTACAATATCAAGCTGTAAGTATAATATACAATAGTAATGTCTGTCGTATTTTCGGCCTTGTCATAAAAGGACTTGATTAGAACAAGTTAAAACTCATTTTAATTTATTTTTACGTCAAACAATATTGTATTTCAATAAAGAAATAGGTAAGTACGTACCATTTACACATTTTTACGGAACTCTTTGTGCGCGAGTCCGACTCGCTCTTGGCCGTTTTTTTTTTATCTTATTTGTCTTGCTTATATGCTTTTCTGTCCTCCTAAGTGATGCCTAAAACAATAAAAAAAATTCGTTACAGTCCATAATTCGGGCTGATTTTGAAAACGTCCTGTTGTAAAAACACATATACAATTTTCCCGACCCGGGGATTAAACCCTACGCTAAGCATTCTTGTATGATCAATACGGCAGTCAATTTAACCCATGGAAGCTATAATACAAAACAGAAAATCCGTACCCTTTTTATCCTACCTGCGGCTCAAAAGCCCAATAACCCGGGAGCATGTATCCTTGTCTTAAAAACTAAGTCCGTAAGTGTATCGCCAGCTTTGCGATCGACAGCTAAACTTAAGCCGTGTTTTAGTGCCGATCTCTTCGCACATTGTCGTAAACTGCGGAGTTTTGCTTTACGTTACAATTCTTAGGAAACAGAGTAGCAGACTTTGTCGCTGTGTTTGCGGTTCGTGTTTTATAATGTTTGCTTAGAAGAGTTGTTTTTGTTTGTTTTTGTACACGTCAAGCACTTTATGATAGTAGAGATCTTAAGCAGTCGTTTCGGGTATATCAAAAGTGAATAGGTTACTTCTAGGCAAGCTCGCTTCATCGTCGACCACAACATCGCTAACCACAACATCGCTAACCAAGCCAAGTTAGAAAGTCGTCAAAGCCTATCACCGAAAATAAAAAAAAAATGAAGTGTGGCACTCGGAGACTGCCGCGGGAAAGCTATTTTTTATCAACTCCTCTCCTCTCCCCCTCCCCATTCCTCTCCTCCCCCTCTCCCTATTCCTCTCCTCCCCCTCACCCCTTCCCCATTCCTCCCCTCCCCCTCTCCCCCTCCCTTCCATTCCCCCACACCTCCCACGCCCCTCCCATCACCCCTTCCTCCCCTTCCCTCACCCCTCCCTCTGTTTCCCCTCCCTAACCCCTCCCGACCCCTGCCTCTAACCGTCCCCCTATCCCCTCCCCTCTCACCTCCTCCTTCCCCCTCCCCTCTCCCTATACCTGAACTCAACTTTAATACTTTGTACGTCATGCCGGTCACCGGTGAGCCGCGAACAATTGAATTTGTATTGTGTCTGTTAGTCTAGCAGTCAAAGTGTAAATGCCTGGACGCTTTTCTGGTTTCCCCTGTTGAAACTGGCTGTCAGGAGTAACTGTGGTCGGTTATAGAAAGTAGTGACTGTTTCAAATAAATTGTAAAGCAAATAAAATAAAAGCTGCTAAATACGGTTAGTCAGAAATCAAATAATTTGAATCTAAGATAGTAGATAATCTAAGTAGGTATTGCTTTTAATCAGACAGAAAACCAATCCAACAGAGGTTGTTTTAGTAATGATAAATATTTTTTTGTTAACACGGGTTCATACAAACACTTATTTTTTAACTAGAAGGTGAGGTCGGTGTTTCGCTATCTGACTACTCTGAGCAGGAACACCGAAAGAAACTCATAGGTCACAATCTCTTTTGAAGTCCTGACATTATCTTGGTCAGATCATGTAAGAACCAAGCAGGTTTAGTTGATAAAAATTATAAAAACAAAACAAAAATAGTATTCGAAAAGTATAGGTTTCACACGAATTGAGCTTTGAATTTATACGTTCTGAATCAGACTGCCAAACTAGTTGAACTCTGACATTACGGTTTAGGTCAAATTCTAATGGTTCAGCATTGTTCACAAAACTGCATTGTGCATTGCCAAGTTCGCAATCGTAGCATTGATTGGATTACAAAAGCTTTTGTCCATATAGACTTCCGCAAACACTAACTTAATCTAAAACTCGTTAACCGACGAATGACATAACACATAAAATAACATCACGCTTGTAATCCCCGAAGGGTTATGCAGAGATGTACAGACGCCAGCACATCAAGTTACCCCAATGTGTCAAATTTTCCCAATCGAATATGAACCTTATTCTGTTTGACATAAAGTTGAAAAACGATAAAAGAAATTTGACACATTGGGGTAACTTGATGTGCTGGTGACGGTACCTGTAATAGTACACACGGCTACACATCAAGCTATAATTTCTAGTTTACGCTGACCTCGCATTGCTCGCACCACGACTGCCGGAGGTCGTGGGTTCGATTCCTACCCAGGACAAATGTTTGTGTGATGAGCACGATCATTTGTTCTGTGTCTGGGTGTAGGTAATATATCTATAATATGTATGTATTTAGAAATATTTAAGTATTTTTATCAGCTATTTAGTACCCATAACACAAGCTCTCAAGGTTAACTTGGGACTAAATGGCGTTGCGTGAAAAAGTTGTGGAATATTTATTTAATGCGAGATCAGCTTATATTGGAAATGTAAATTAAAGTCCCATGTAATAGGGGGCGAGCCTATTGCCAATAATGTGCTCGCCCCGTATTACTTGTGACTTTATCTTTACAAGCGTGATGTTATGTTAATTTATGTAGGTACCTACTACAGATAATCCTCTGCCTAACCCTTCAGGAATTACAGGCGTGATGTTATGCTATGTTCTACATCGTGTTAAATCATCCCACTTTTTTGCTTTGCCGCAGTGGGGTAATTAAAGTAGAAATGTTCGCGCTTTTGGTCACTCAAAAACCGAGCCTTAAAGTGAAAAACATCGAAAAATAATAGCACACGCTATTAAATTAAAACGGCTGAACTACCATGGAATTGGTTTTCTGCGTGATTGAACTCTCCAAATCAAACGCTAGAACCGACATAACTACTTTTAAATATGCTTTATGCTTTTTTTTTTTTTTTTTACTTTTTTATATGTAAACCTTTTATTGTGTAAATGGTAGGTACACAATAACAGGGGGTCGAGTCTGCTATTGCAATCGTGTCTCAATGACCGGTCAATGATCGATTTTTGAGGTCTAACGTCAAACTTATGACACATTTCCCATACAAAAACTGTCAAAGTTGTCAAATATTCGATAAATGACCGGTCATTGAGAGACGATTGCAATGGCAGACTCGAGCCCCAGGTCCCTACATAAATTGAAAATCTCGATGCCGATCGTATGGGAAAAATGAAATGTACAGCAAATCGAGCTAAGTATCACAAACTGTCAAAATTTCCCAATTGAACATAAACCTTATTCTGTTTGCTGTAAAGTTGAAAAACTTATAAAGAAAGACACATTGGGGTAGCTTGATGAGCAGACCTCTGTTGGTACTATACATGTGTCAGTTGACATATATGGGTGATTCTACGGTATTTGAGTATTTTGTGTCCCCAAAGAAAAAATCATCTGTTTAATTTAATATTAATAATTCAACTACTTAGCATTATTTTCCCTAAGTAATGACAAGGGCCAGAAAATATTTCTATTTTTTTTCATTTTATAGGCTCCAGGGGAAAATGTGTTATCAGGGGAGAGACACTATTGGCAGAGTAGTGACAAATTATAGCAGGAAAGTGACAGGCTACTAAGTATTATCTAAGGAATTTTAATAATACTGTATAAAATGAATAAATAATAGCTTTGGCGTTATATTTTTAATGAATATAATACAATCAGCCTTAACAGTTGAAACATATTCACAATATTAAGTTCTTAAAAAATTAAGTTTCGATCACCATCAAATAATTTACATATGAAAATAATAATAAAACAATAATAATATCTAATTATAATATAATATATATATTAATGCATATCACTCTCGTCTGTGAATTAAACAAAATTAGTAATTTTTCCTATTAAATAATCACAACACTTACTGTTCAACAGTTTTTAATAATTAAATACTCGAAAAAGTGTAATTTCACATTTAAGGCTTACCTAAATAGTAAAATGATACACCTATGAGAGGTTATCTTAGCAAGTAAACTTAAAAATCATTATTATAAATGTAAACTTCCATTTTAAGAAAGAACTGAATCAATAATTTCGGTTAAACTAAGTATTTTCTACTTATATACTAAACAATAAATAATTAACCTTTTGAGCACATCAACCAGCTCTAAAAAAATGTAGAATACTCTATTACTCATCATAAGTAAACTGGCAAAAAAGAGTAGCACCTTCAATAGATTTCTTTAAATAAAGTAAGATAATAATCTCTCCTTCTTCGTCATCAAATTCAGACTTGCATACGGCAGCATAACTATATTTTTTATCACTTATCTGGTATTCCACAAGTATAAAATCACAGGTATCACTAACATATGAATGATAGAACTTTAAAAAAAAAAATCTCCGGTAAAGTTGTCCATTGTAGCAAGGTTTGTCTACATGCCCATCTGATACCATGTCTGGTTTCAAGATAATTCCAAGTAAAATCAGAAAAAAATCAGCCCATTCCCTTTCAGTCGTGATAAATACACTTAATTTATCCCTTTTCTCCTTTTTGAAAATTTTGCTTTTCTTTCGCTTGTAATTCTGTTTTTTAATCAGATTGTTTTTAATTTTTTGGTAGCGTATTTTTTCTGCTTGGATCTGGTTTTTTTAGCCTCTCATCCCTTGTTTGCTTCTTTATCATGTTTGACATGATATCTGCGTAACTAGAACAAATAAAATAAACCGTTTTGAATAGTAAATATTTACAAAAAAAAAATTGTCACTGCCCCTGCATGGTATGATTTTCCCCTGGCATAGAAACTGGCAGAGAAGTGACGCCAGAGAAGTGACAAAATTGGACATAATCTCCCAAAAGTAATACCGCATGTTTTTCTGATCACATTTTACACAATAAATGTCATCTACACACACTAAACATTGCACTGTGCAAATTCACAATTATTTAACGATGAAATATAAAAAGATATACTTACCAAGGGAAATACTGGAACTACTGGCACAAGCACGTTCTCAGACAATGAATTGAAAACTGACGCCACATTGTTTTAGTTGTGCTCAACACTGTTAGCTTGCATTTAACTTCACACTGTCCCACGCGCGTCGTTTATGGTCAAAAATATACTTTAGCACTTTTAGGTGAAAATCACAGTCTTTCAATTTCGCCAGGTGAAGTGACGCTTTTAGCAAGTGACGTGAAAATAAGTTTTTTTTTAAATTATATAATAAACACTTTTGCAATGCATTGTTATAACATATGTTTGAAAGTTATATTAGCTATAACACAATATTAAAATAAAACACAATGCCATAAATATTAAAAGTATTAGGCCATAAAAATGAAAAAAATGCAGTAATGGGGTAGGCCAGGGGAGTATACATTTGTTACTATTTTATAATGTTAATGTGTAAAATTAAACCACTATCGTGAATTGACTAAGTGGTCCAAATGAAAGAAGTTATTCTTTATTGCATAAGCACACATTAACGGCAATGTAATTAGTTTAACATAAAAAAAATCTAAAGGCCGTTGGAATTCAAATAGCGTAGAATCACCCATATATAGGTTGGTATCTACCTTATAAATACCCGTACATACGCAGTTTTAAGTAATGTTCGATGTCCAAATACCATCCATCAACGTCATTTAATAACATTGTGTAGATAAAAAGATATCAATGGAACACAATTTTAATTTAAACTACTTATGTGTCTTAACTCAATTTGAAATATTGCGATGATGTTTCAAGCCGAGATGCCCAGAGGTTAAGGTGTCTGCCTACATCTCAAACGCGAGATTTTTATTAAAATTCGGGCAAGTACCCATGTGAGATTTCAATTCATAAACAATGTATTTATTTATTTTATTTTTAGGAAGGCTTACAGACTAACAATCCAGTGAATTAAGAATATAATATTATAAAAAATAGCTAATAACAAGCCTCCACATATAGTTAAACAAAAAACAAAAAGTCGATAAAAAAGACAGTGCAAATAGGTAAACATTATAATTTGCTAAGAATCGATAAGTCGACTAGGTATTAAGAAAAAAAAGACTGTGCTAAAAGCCGTCTTAAGGTCGAAACACGGGTGCAAAATAAGTCGACATTAAGGTTCCTAGGAAGTCTATTAAAACTTAGTGCACTTTTTATAGAGAAAACATTCCGCCTATAATTAGTCATTGCAAAAGGTACATTCAATATTGGCCGTTGACGCAACCCCATCAGATTTGTGCGTGATGTCAGATTAGCAACGAGTTCAGGAAAGTCAATGTGACCATTTGCGATACCCAGAAGTAAACTCATGTCTCCAATATAACGTCTCATCTCTAGAGGAAGGAAGTGGTAAAGTTATGGACTGGACCGTAATGGACTGCAGTGTATGTACCTTCTATTATATTATAAGAATATTAATATGATAAGTTTGAAATCGTCAATCCACCTTAAAGAAGCGTGCTGATCAATGTTCTTCTTCTAACTTCTCTGTATAAAAAGAGTCCTTTGCCTTGTATAAGAGTGCCTTGTTGTGTTACTTGCCCATTCTTCTCCATACCAATCAACTTTATGGAAAGGGCAACTAGACTCATTGTTATATTTAAGTTAACTTAAGTTTGGCGATCAAAAGTGACAGTAACAAAATGGTACCTATTATTATTGTTGCTATCTTCACACAACTTGTCATTCGAGCTTAGTAACAATAAACTATGTTTCACCTTTTATTTCGTTAAGCAAGGCTTTCCCTCTCCTACCATTTTTGCTGTGCCCTCCAGGGTCCATAATGATCTCATTTATATACCTACCACCTAAGAATACATAATTATGGAAAGCAATAAAGATATTGAGTATTGAGTACTTTCACTCTGGAATGCCACTGAGAGGTTTCTGACGGAAAAACTCAACAACACTCCGCTCAACTTTGAAAAAGATACCAGGACCACACGCTCAAAAGACACCATGAAACAAATTACTGGGTAGCTTTGAAGCAATTTTAGCAACATCCAAAACGACAAAACAGAAAAAAACTTTAACCAAAAGTTAAGTACAAAAACCCTGTAATTAAAATGTAAACGTACCTAACCTTTATACCTTTTAAATTTCAAAGAATGAACTGCGAGGGAAGCTCAAGAAAAGCGATTAAAAGCGCTTTCCAAAACATTATATATAATTAATATCCCTTCTTGTTTATTCTGGTTAATTGGTAAAACAAAAATTCATTATCTTGCCCTCATAATTGAGAAGAAACGAGTACAAATTTATGTTATGAAATAAAATTAATTCAGTGACAGTTGAGACTTCAAAGATTATAACACTTTTAACATCACTCATCTTATGACTACCTTAGTAAGGAATAGCCATTTAATTAATTAAGTGGTTGGGGTCGGGATTTTGGAGTTTCTAGGTCTCAGGTATATTGATTTGTGGTAAATATTAAGTATGTTTAGACACATGTTTATAAATGCATTATTTAAAGTCTTTTCCCATGCGAGTAAGCGAAAACTATCGGTAGGTACAACCTGTTTTTTTTATATCCAGTTTTCGGTTTATATTCTATTAGTAAAAATAATACAAAACAAAAAATCCATATGTGGTTCAAAAATGCATAGTTTTGAAGATATCACACACATCACTCACACACAATTAATTTAACTGTAACTAAGTTTTATTGATAAATAAGAGAAATTCATTTTTAATCCCAATAACCAATCATTTACTTTCCATGCTAAGAAAATGCGACTTTGCTGTAGCGAGGGGAAAATTTTCATAATCCAGCCGACAAAGAAAATTTAGTGTTCGTAGTACTATATTATATTTGTCTTTTGCAGCATTTTTGAAGTCATAAGTCTGCCTACCACCATGTATACCTTTGGTGTAAATCTACTATATAAAAATAAGTCGGGTTTTCCTTCCTGACGCTATAACTCCAGAACGCACGAACCGATTTCCACGGTTTTGCATTCGTTGGAAAGGTCTCGGGCTCCGTGAGGTTTATAGCATAGAAAATTTAGGAAAAATAACAATAAATTACATTTTTAGAGCTAACATACTAATAAAAATAAATTAAATTACATAAAACAGATGCAACCTTCATAGTCACTATGAAAAACTAAGACACAAGATTAGAGAGAAGTAAATGACAGATTGACAACTGACATAATGAAATTGTGAAAAAAAGTAAAAAAAAATAAGTTATTCGTTTCCTAACCGTTTAAATTGGAAACCATCAAATCAATAAATTGTATTGTGCAAATTTTTATTGAATTTCAACAGCAGGCATTTGTCTTTAAGGTGGTAAGTTGACCTGTGTAAATTATGTGGATCGTGCATAGTTAGGTAATAGAAATAATATTAATAATCTTCTTTCTAATACATAAAATTTTCGTGTCACAATGTTCGTTCCCATATACTCCTCCGAAACGGCTTGACCGATGCTCATGAAAATTTTATGCATATTCAGTAAGCCTGAGAATCGGCTACTATCTATTTTTATAACCTCTAAGTGATAAGGGGTGTTCACCCCAAATTTTTATTTTTAATTTTTTTGATATTTTTTTTTATTTTATATTATGTGGCATCAAAAAATACATACAACTCTGAATTTGCACTTTTTGATCACAAACCCTTGCTTTTTAATAGTCATTTTCATCATTTTATCATTTTCTATCCCGCTCGATAACATCAATTATTATCACTTGGTAAGTTATCCCCTCCAGGTGTCTACCGGTGTCACTTCTCACCCTGTAAACAGCACGGAGTAGGGATGTTACCTCTACAGTTTTCGGCTATTATTAGTGTTTATGCTTCAAGCGTAGTAGTTAAACATTTTTACTATCTCAGTGTAACTCTCATATCAAATACATATATTCTCGAGTAACTTTATTATTTATTTATTAATCTATAATATACAAATGAATCGCAAAATGTGTTGGTAAGCGCATAACTCAACAACGCCTGGACAAATTTGGGCAATTCTTTTTTTATTGATCGTTGAAGTTCAAAGATGGTTTTACAGCGAGAAAAATTCGAATAGTTGCCGGAAAACCCCTAAAACAGCCCTTTTCTTTTTCCCATACAAACGTTTTCTTACTAAAATGAGCTTTATTGCTATTGTATAAAGTTCATATTGAATTACAAGCACTCACTGTTGTTTAAACAATGTAGGTATGTTCCTAACGTCAAAGAGTCAATTTGCACATTAAAAGATATACGGAGCAATCATAACCAATTTGGTGGTGCAAAGATTTTATTAGCAGGAGATTTTCGTCAAACATTGCCAGCTGATGAACTCAATGCATGTCTAAAGTCCTCCAATTCGGTATGTAAAGTAAAAAGTAACCTACGCTGATTCCAAAACCATTTGGAGATTTTAGGGTCTTAAGCCTTATTTTTCTATTTTTAGCTCTCTATATCACAAGATTGTGATTATTTTCACAATAATACTTGTAACCATTTGACTTTCATTTGACCTCTATATGACGTCATAAAGTAGCCTGAACCGACTACTTCCTTCGTGTGTTTCAAGATAAATTAAAAAAAAGCTGTTGTTAGTCTACAGATGGGCAATCCTCCGGGTTTAAACCCGGTGCTTTGATAAAAACCCGATAAACACCCGCAAGCACCCATAAACACCCAGAAAATTGGGTTTATATTTGATTTGATGAAATTAAATTAGTGATGTTAAAAAATATGTTTTAAAAGTGATTTTCATTAATTTTATTTTAGGCAACATAAAATAAAATGGTACGAGATAAAAACGAAATTTCTGTTATTTCAACTTTTGAATAGCTTATTTTATGTTGTAGTGCGTAATTAGCGTTGAAGACTCGAGCGTAAGCGTGTTAGGTGTCATGTTCATCATTTGTAAGTTGATTTACATGAAACCCCTTAGCTTCCTATAAATACTTTTAAAGATTTCGAGCCATTACCGCCGACTTAGTGTAACCGACAAAAACCTACAGGAGAAGGTTTTGATTAAATATTTTTGATAATAATTGCACTATTAAAGTGAAATTTAACATAGGGTCAGGTGGCCAACAGTGAGCCATTAGTACACAGAGAACCAGTATTAGTAAAACCTAAACTAGTAGTTACCGGTTCATGCAACCGACACGTAGAAACGTGTCGCGAACCGCCTCCCTCACTCCCCAGTTGACGGCGAGCGCCCGCTAACAACAGACGTGTGGTGGGGTGTTTTGTGATTTTCCGCGCAAAAAGTAAAAAAAAGGTGAGTTTGGTTTTTGTTCTTCAAACTACTGGTTTAATAGATTTTCTAACTGTTTTTACTATACATGTAAAGTTACTATTTGCCAATCCTATGGTACTTATGTTTTTAGCATAACCTTATTCATTTTTTTTCAATTTAATCCCAACTGTCAAATGATGCAGGTGGTACACAGTGACTCAGTATTGTAGGGTACACAGTGAACCGTTGTTCATTGTGTACCACAGCTATATCGTCATTCGTTATTAAGATTATTACGCTTTTTCGCTTCAGGATGGGTCGAACTAAGGTTGCCGAACGGAAGATAGGCACGCACAGCAAAGAAGACATGCAAAAAGCACTTCACCTTAGAAGTGAAGGTGCAAGCATCCGCAAAGCCGCTAAAGAATTGCAGTTGGCCTATCCTACAGTACGGAGATATGCTAAAAAATAACAGTTGATCTCAATTACCTAAAAACCTCATTATTAGAAAAGCATAGTTCTTGTCACTTTTCTAAATAATATGTCCAATGTGCCTGTATTGTTAATTTTGCTAAGTTGTTGATTTTTTTATACATTTTCAATAAATATTTAAATTGGAAATATAAAAATCTCGTTTTTTATTTATTGAGCTTTCATTTATCACAGTGAACACTGTCGAAATATAACTTAGCTTCGTTTTAATGTGACATGATTCACTGTATCCAACCATGGTTCACTGTGAACTTCATCATGGATCAGTGTGTACCCAATAGTGTACACAGTGAACCATTTCCCATTTTTTTTAAAACACTATGTAATGTCAAATCTATCAGTTTTTAAGCTTAAATTTGTAAAGAAACTTATAGGCTGATAGACACTGAATCGTATAAATAAAAAAAATAAACGTTTAATTCGAATATGACTGCATGAGAAAACTTTAAATTTTTCGTGGTTCACTGTTGGCCACCTGACCCTACAATAATTATAATGACAGTTAAAATTTGCAACTTACGATAATATTGGTAATGTCGGATACTATAAAAAATAGAAAACCGCTGCTAACGATAAAATTAGCGTTTGCTATAACTTAAGTTTCTTAATTAATTTGGCAAAAATGTCGACAAGACATGGTCCGTTATAGTTTAAAATGTTGTTTGCAATGAAAAATGCAGTTTAGGTAAAAATGTCGCTTACGATAAGTCGGCAGTAATGGCCCGATTTGTTTGAACATTCAGTTAGATGAAGAAAATGAAAACGAAAACATAATAGAGAGTTTTATAGACCAACTTAATGAGAGCTATAATGAAAATGAAACCGGAATAGAGAGTTCTATAGACCCGATAATATTGGATGACTACGAACCTACACCTTCAACGTCAGGGGAAGCCAGACAGCCTTTACATTTTGTCGTCTGTAACAATGATAATGGAGAGTCCGATAGTGATTGATTGTTAAGTAGGCCATTTGTTTTTGATCAGCACAAAAAAAATGGTTGCATTATTTTATTTCACCTAATTATGTATAATTCAGTAAAAGAATAATAATTAAAAACTAAATGTCATTTATATATAAAAATCATTTACACCCGAAATTTGGGTGAAAATCGGGTGTTTATCCCAAAACACCGGGCTTAAACCCACCTGGGCTTAAACCCGGGTGGGTGGATTGCCCCATCTATATTTTAGTCTAAAAATTGTATCTGTCAAGTGTAGAGATGGGTCGAGGGCAAAAACATGTATGGACAGATTGGGCATAAACTTGGCATTTTGGGCATAAACGAGTTTAAGCTCAAATAAATGCTTAAACAAATAACTTTATTTCGTAAAAATAAAGCAGGAAATTAACTTAAAATGAAATTGAATGTCAGTAATTTGTAAATTCAAAATTAAATTAAATTATTTTTACCCTTACTAATATTATAAACGCGAAAGTTTGTAAGCAAGGATGGATGTATGTATGGATGTTTGTTACTCTTTCACGAAGACTTCTGAATTGATTGTACTGAAACTTTACAATAATATAGCTATATCAAAATAGCACATAGGCTATAATTTATAAAGTTAGTGTGTAAAGTTTCCAAAACATGACGATACGTAAGAGTCAAGGAAGTTGGAAAAAAATCTGCTATTTTCGAGCTATTCTGGCGTACGCTGACAAAACGGTTAGATTTACACGTATGTAAGTTATGGAAAGTTTAACAGTTCTACAAAAAAACCCATGACCGCACAAATCTTTATTCTATGTGTAACGCTCTTTTCAGGCTACACTCTAATATCCTATTAAATAAATGATAATTATTTCTGTAAATAGGTTCATACACACATTTACATGTTATTTTTTTTTAAATAACTAGAAGGTGAGGTCGGTGTTTCACTATGTGACTACGCTGAGAAGAAACACCGAAAGAAACAGGCACAACACCATAAATCATTATGGACACGATAATGTGCTTCAGCTTTTGGGCCCAGCATAATTATGTGGAGTGTAGTAATAATATTGGTTTAAGAACTAGTGTAATTCAATGTTCTTTTGCAGTCTTCAAACTTTCTACATTAGAAGTTTCCAGAATAGTTGTTGTAAAGCAAATAGCAATTTTGAAAATATATTTTTGAAGGTCATATAAACTTTACTGATGTTATAATTATCATCCTCGAGTTCAAAAATAACTTATGTGATTGGTTCCATGACCAACACAACCAAGAAATCATTCATAACAAAGCAATTTCTACAGGTTTAGAACCAATTTCCTAAGATTATTGCAAAATATTAGCTATATCCAATATGTTTTTGAAAATTAATCTTATTGTAAACTCAAATTAGAAGAAATGGTTTTAAAAGTTTTTGCCCAGTCAAAAGAAATTTATTTGGCGTTTACGGGCATTTATCGGGCGTTTATTTTATGCGCCCAATTTGCCAGGGCATAAACCCATCTCTAGTCTAGTGTCTACTGTTGACAATGTCAAGTTTGAAGTTATCTATTAGTGTTTTTTGTATGTACTGAAACGTGGCAAAGATTTAAAGCTATTCAGTCTACGAAATGACGTCATCACGAATAACACTTTAAAATATAATTAAAAAAAAACTGTTACTTGGAAAAAAAAAAGCTTCAAATTAGTGGCTTAAAATTAAATGTTTTACGAAATAAAAATATAAAAAAAATACCTGAAGAATACTTTACATACCGAATTGTGGAAACATGTCAAAGTACTTCATTTAAGCAAGAATATGCATGTCAAATTGCAAAATGACCAATCTGGAAACATATTCTCTAAACAACTCATTGACATTGGTAGTGGAAAATTTCCTATAGACATGTTGACTGGCTGCATTAACATTTCAAGTTTTTGTCAGTTAACTCGATCAAAAGATGAACTTATCCAGAAGGTGTTTCCAGATGTTTCTCAAAATTACAGGAACCATGATTGGTTGAGCGAACGAGCTATATTGGCTGCAAAAAACATAGATGTAAATGAATTAAATTTAAAAATGCAAGAACAATTACAGGCGAATCGAGGATATATACCTAAATCAGTTGATTCGGCTACTAACCAAGATGATGTAGTGAACTATCCACCAGAATTTTTAAACTCGCTGGATTTGCCAGGATTGCCACCTCAATCTTCAATTAAAGGTTGGATCGGTAGTTATAATGTTGCGAAATATCAACCAACCGCGTCTTTGCAACGGCACACGGTTAGCGATAAAAAAAAATACAAAACAACGTGATAGAAGCAACTATACTGAAAGGAAAGTATAAAGGAGAAGACGTTCTCATACCGCACATCTCAATTATTCCGAATGATGTGCCGTTTGACTCTAAACGACTACAGTTTCCAGTTCGGCTTGCTTTTGCTATGACCATAAACAAGTCCCAGGGACAATCATTAAGTGTTTGTGGTATTAATCTGGAAAACCATGTTTCTCACATGGTCAATTGTATGTTGCCTGTTCCCGTGTTGGAAAACCATCACATTTGTTTGTCTATATGCGCCAGATAATCAAACAAAAAACATCGTATATCACAAAGCACTACAATGAAAATAAAACTGATTTTTGTTAATAATTATGATTCACATGATTAACAAGAAAGGGATTACTTACTTTTAAATGCTTATATATGTTTTATTTAATTATATTTCTTATTCACGACGCCCTATCACCAGGGTGACGGTTCTGTTCAGGAGTTCAGGATTTTTTTGCCCCGACTATAGAATAGGATGTAGGAACAAAAAAATGTCACATTACAAATCATTTTGACAGGAATTTATTGCAATTTAATTAGGCAGTACGAAGTCTGCCGGGTCAGCTAGTGCCTTATATTTAGCAATACTCGAGTCCGGCTGCCATCATAGTGGTGGAGTTGCTCTTCTAAACCTCCAAAGGGAAACTAATGGGAATCGAGTTGTATGGTCACTTCACTACTGCGACGTTGTCATGTTTTACGTAAGGGTGTTTTACATTAATAATCGTGACATAATCGACTTAATTTAGTATGAAAACAAAAAAAAAAAAGTGAAAAATATGGCCTCATAATAATCCTTACATACTCCTTTTATTTCAGTTACACTAAACTTATCATAATCTTACGCCTGTTGAGTACTACGCACCCGAACTTTCTGAAGATTATCACCAATAAATAAGGTCAATGTTTGTCCTTTTAGGGCGTCCCCACCCACCACCCGCGCCGTTTCTACCTATAACTGCCCTTTTCAACCTCTCATTTCTATAAGAAATTTAATAGAATATTTAATTTCAAAATATTAGTAGTGTTGGAGAACTAAATGGAGTTTATTTACTAATGAGACATAGTATTGGCAATTTCCATAGCCGTCTGTGGCATTGTTAATTTATCATTCTAGTATTGTCATCAAAAACAAACATACTATACTACAAACAAACAACAACTTAAATGTTCAACATTTTAAAGACCATAAACAAAATACACAATTCAGTTGCTAAAAAAACAACCTCTACAAATTCGCACAAGTACCAATATCAAAACAAATAAAACGTAATGGCAACAAAGGTATTATATCAAACATAGCAGTCCCTTTATAAGGTTTATCGGGCCCAACGGTTGACCTCCGTCACAGTCTAGATCAAACGACTTAACATATTTACCAAAAATCCCTCAAAATTTACAGCTTGAAAACTGAAAACTACGCAAAAATAAACCTTGGGTTAAAGTATTAAAAGCTAAAATAAAATTACCGAGTCCAAGATGTAGTAGGTGATATAAATCGAATTGCCAATGAAAAAGTGTTTCTCCCGCATTCAATAAGTTATTTTTGTTTGAACGATCACAAGAGTCGCTGAGGAAAATTTAGACGTTCGCTGTGATTCAAAGGACCATTGTTGAAAGTCTCCATTCATCGCACTCGAATCTGTCTCAAGAAAATATTGGTGGAAAATAATAAATTCAACGGACTTGTGTATTGTAGAGCTTTTAAAAATTATGGCCGTTTATTGATATTACATTAAACAAAATAACGTTTATTTTATAGATATTACATTAGGCACAATAGTTGAATACTTAGTTATACTGCCTCTTTGGTCGCAAGTGCTTCTGCTAAGCATTATGCCCTGGGTTTTTTTTTTAAATATTATAAACCAATACTTGACTGCAATCCTACCTGATGGTAAGCAGTGATGCAAACGGTGATGGTGAAGCTCACTAGTTTATTAAGAGCCTATTCACTCTAGCCTTGAAGATACCTGGCAAGTTGTTCCAGTCCTTCGATGTAAGCGGTATAAATGACGAAGCGAAACGCTTCGTCCGAATCGTGGAAGTGCCAACGATGTAAGGGTGGACACTCGCCGTTTGATTTTCATGTCCGTCAAAATATAATAAGTTTTCCTATCTAAAATTTCTCAATAGTAACCCGGTTGCTGGAAAATAGACTTGCCCCCCATAAGTAAGTACTGTTAGGTAAGCTTCACTTTAACTCTTTAGCTCGTCGCTTCTAGGGAGTAAAGGAAACGCAACATTTTTAAACGGAAAAATTAAGAACTTCATATTAAGCAACACTGTTTTACCCCCTTACGCATATTAATTCTGTAAACCCTAAGTGGACACAGGCGTCCGTGCTATCATTGTCTTTCTATTGTGTCTCTAATTGATACAATTGAAAGGTTAAGTAAATTGTATACCGACAGATCACAGACACACTAATGATAAACCCCGTTATTATTTTAGTTTCTATCCTAATCCAACCAAAACTTTCTAAGCCTCCACGAGAAACGGTAACCCCGCATTGAACGTAATAATATTCTGGTCGCGATTCTTACCCCAGTCACGCGCACTGATGAAAGGCAGTAATGTATTGCAACGCAATCTACTTTGTGATAACCTGTGTGGACGCACGTGTGGGTTCGACATTTTCTTGCTGTTTTACACTGGTATTAAGATACTCGTGATGGCACAGAGGCTACTTCTTATGTATGAGATTGTGGTTCATATCTGGGCACTTCCCAATGTGACTTTTGAATTCATACATGTGAAGGTAAACATCGTCAACGCGTCAACGGCTGCCGCGGAGGCGTGTGGCTCGTGTGTACAGGGTTATCATTAACTCTTCTAGATGTTTTAAGATTAGGATAAGCTGCAATGTTTGTTTTGTAGCTGTCAAAGAACTAGAAACGTAATTATATGTAACTCAAATATATAAGGTTTTTCTATCCTCTCCCGATTGTTGTAATTTTGTACCCCTTAGGTATATTAAGTGTAATTTTTAATCTTCTTCCGAAATGTAATTATCACCTATACTTTTGCAATTTACCACAGCCATTGGCGGATTGGCTGGCTTAGGTTGTCACATCATAAGGTTAAATTAAATTAAATAAAAAAATCATAAAGTAGTATTGGTTTAATACCAACTAGGTAGGGATCCTCTGACTTTTTAGGTTCATTTACGCTTTGCGAAATTATGACTTGCTTCAAAAACGGTGATGGAAAACATCGTGAGTAAACCGCACGCCTTCGAGATTTGCTCGAGAGCAAGAGATGTCAAGTCAGAGGCCCATGAACTCACCAGGTTCATCACAAACTCATACGATAAAGAAGAAGGGGTTATAAGTTGATGTTACTTAGGTAATATTTAAAAGTTGATGTTACTTAGGTAATGTTTTAAAAGTTGATGTTACTTAGGTAATATTAAAAAAATGATGTTACTTAGGTAATATTTTACAAGTAAGCAATGTAGAAGTTCGAATAGTTATTATGGGCTTGTCTGGCCTGTAGGTAGGTAGGTACCATAACTTATAAGAAGCAGGTTGCCGCCTTTAAACGATTCTGTGAAGTCTTCTATTCGCTAAAGCTAGACTTAAAAAACTTACCTTCAAACATTTGTATTTCAATAAGAAGCCACAAACATAGCAATCCCGTAAAAGTCCTAGTGATTTATTGTTTTTGTACTACCTTAAGAAAATAGGTTGTATCCCAAAATACTGGATAAAAAGATACTACGGACGGATTTGTAACTTAGGTAAGGATAAACACTTCTTAGTTTACCTAGCTCAAATATAGTGTACGGAGTCAATAAACTAAAATACTTTTAAACTTAGACATAGGTGTGCCTTTAGTAAACTCACTTTTCGCCACATTTGTTTAAGAATACTAATTTGGTTGAACTACAAAAGCTACTACTATAAATATTCCACATTTTTTACACAACGCAATCTAAGGCCGCCCATTGTAACACCCTATGTACCTCTTAAAGTTATAATTTGTAAGTTTTTATGGTGTACAATAAAGAGTATTCTATTCTATTCTATTCTATTCTAATCCCAAACTATGCAGAGTTTGTGCTAGTTCTAGATAACTGATACACATACTCATATTTGTATAATTACATACATATTATTATGGTTAAATTTATCTCAGACACGGAACAAAATATGATCGTGCTCATCACACAAACATTTGTCTTGGGTGGGAATTCTAACCCAAACTTTTGGCATAGCAGTCAGGACCACTAACCAATCGACCAACAGTCCAGTCAAACAATGAAGGTAAGCTGCGTTTTTGTTAGGACATCACAGTTTCGGGTTTCGGTATGTATTGGTGAGAAACCAGACAAACCGACCTTCAAGCAGTCTTTTCTTATCTTTGACTTCACTCACACTTCGTTGATGATATTTGTTCATTGTTGATTGGTCAAGACGTTGCATCATTAAATACTCCTTTACTTTTTTTTACAAGATCGTTTATCGATTGTGTCTCGTTTCATACAAAGTTTCATACAAACAACCAAGCTACATCCGCGATATGGAAACACGCAAAACAATGTCGTAAACAACGCACCGTTTGAAATCAAAGGTACCTACCAATAAAAAGGCATTTGTTCCCAAATCCACTAAGATTGCTCCATAATCGTTGTATTGGCGAAAAATCTTCTATCTAGATTCAAATCGGCGTGTCTGAAGCTTTTGTATTAAAGATAATAGGATTTTTTCTAACAAAATTATGTGTACTTTTATAGATATTGGATTGGCTCGCGAAATCTCTCTGATGGTATTGTACTTACAGACAAATAGGATTCGATGTGAACGGTTTCGGCTTGAGAAGTATTATGGATACAAATGTTTCTTTCAGTGGGATATTCTTTACTTCAGTTATAATATTTTAAAAGTGATCGCTGGTACTAAAGTGTCCATGCTACTAACGTTAAATTTTTTAAAAATTTGATAAAAGTTTATAATAATAATAAATAATGTATTTTTTTTTTCCACAACTTTCACACAACGTCATCTAGTCCCAAGCTAAGCAGAGCTTGTGTTATGGGTACTAAACAACTGATAAACATACTTAAGTATATATTTCTAAATACATACATATTGTAGATAAATAACACCCTGACACAGAACAAATGATTGTGCTCATCACACGAACATTTGTCCTGGGTGGGAATCGAACCCACGACCTCCGGCATAGCAGTCAGGGTCACTAACTACTAGACCAACAGGCCAGTCAGATAAACACTGCCTTGAAAAATCTATTTAAGAGCCAGCGCGCGCTTGTGATTTTTAATGGGGCGACAGTTTGATCGTTTTAGGATTCAGTGCACGCAATTGGCGATTAAAAATCGTTTGATCACTATCGTCTTGCGGTCGAATAAAATTACTAGACGTCCTGGCTCTAATGTAAATAAAAAACTACTGTAACCATCGATATACTCGAACTACATCGAAGATAGTGACTACATACTTACATAGGCATTATGTGGAATTTATTTTTCATCTACAATTTGTCTTTTTCAGTTTTAAGTCTAGATTTGTTCCATCGCATCAGGTTAATGCATCTAGTCATAATTATACTCGAGACCTTTCTGAAGCACAGCACAAATAGGATCAGTAGGGTATTTCCTTCTCGTTTTCATTAACTTAAATATTCTTGATTGAAGCTCAACGCCCATTAAACACAAAAATATACCTTGTACCACTGATGAACGAAATGATAGCAAATTAATACAAATTATAACAAAATTTGGTGTAATTTGGCTCCATGCGGCCGTTTGTCGTGTAATGTCTACGGTTATCGCTCGTTAGTGAGTTGCCATTGTCCGTAGACTTCATTAATGTACACCCATTATAGCGTGAAATAGTAGGCGGTTATTTAGGGGCCTTTAGTAAGCAAATGAAGCGAGTGTAGGTTTCTTCAAATTGCCTAATGATTATGCCTAAGTTTTATAGGCATAATCATCATCTAGTTTTTTAGAATTTTTTGGGGTCGGCTTCTAGTCTATCAGAATTAAGCTGAATACCAAGATTTAACATCGAGCGACTGCTTATGAGGCCTCTGCAACCTGGTCACAGAGCGATAAGACACCCCTTGGAAAGTTGAGCTCATGATGGGTGGTACATACATGCTGCTTACCCAAAATGTCTTTGGCACTTTCTCAAAAGACTTAACCGGTTTTGACTTAAAAAGAGACAATAATCCCTGAGTTTGTTTCGACTTTTCTTCTTAGAGGTAGTTAGGTAATTCCGTCTTTAGCTAGTTAAAAAAAAAATATGCGTCTAAAAGTAATTTACATAATTATCCTACTTGCATAATAAATAATTACATTTCATTTCAAAGACTGATTGGCAGGCTTTTTAACGTTGCCCATGTTAGGGTTTTCTCTGATACCGTGGGTGCAACAAGTACCTATAGACTATATTTATTTCGTATGCGAATCAAACCTGCCAATCGTACCGTCCGACGCCGTCTACGAAATCCAAACGGACTGAATTAGGTATTTGACTCGCTCACGCACACACGCGGGAGCGCTCGGTTGCATGTATGCGTGAAGCCCGAGTCGTTGATCGCCAGTACGGCAATTAAACGTTTTTGATCCTTTGATATTTTTTCATGTCTTTTACTCGGTATCGGGACACTTGCGCGAAAGACATTTGCACTAAAGACACTTGCGCGAATCCACTTGCGCGAAAAGACAGATGCGCGCATGGACTTTTGCGCGAATGGACAGATGCGGGAATAGACACTTGCGCGCCAAGAAACTTGGGCGTATGGACTTTTACGCGACTTAATGGCCACTGAGGTTTACTCAGAGTAAACCTAACATCACGCTTGCTATTTGAAGGTGGAAATATTTTTGGTTTTATCGTCATCGGTGTCGTTTTCATGGTTTTCGGGGTCGCTGATTATGAAAATAAGGTCAAAATGAAAATCCAAGATGGCACCGAGGTAATTTTTTGGTTTTTCTAACATGGGTGTCGTTTTCTTGGTTTTCGGGGTCGCTGATTAGGTCAAAATAAAAGTTCAAGATGGCGACTAAGAAAGTTTGGTTTTTCCGTCATGGATGTCGTTTTCTTGGTTTTCGGGGTCGCTGATTACAAAACTTAGGTCAAAATAAAAATTCAAGATGGCGACGAAGAAAATTTTTGGCTTTTCCGTCATGGGTGTCATTTTCATGGTTTTCGGGGTCGCTAATTACGAAAATTAGGTCAAAATGAAAATCCAAGATGGCGCCGACGATTTTATTGGTTTTTCCTTCATGGGTGTCGTTTTCATGGTTTTCGGGGTCGCTAATAACGAAAATTAGCTCAAAATGAAAATCCAAGATGGCGCCGACGATTTTATTTGTTTTTCCTTCATGGGTGTCGTTTTCATGGTTCTCGGGATCGTTGATTACGAAAATTAGGTCAAAATAAAAATACAAGATGGCGACGAATAAAATTTTCGGTTTTTCCGTCATGGGTGTCATTTTCATGGTTTTCGGGGTCGCTTATTACGAAAATTAGGTCAAAATGAAAATCCAAGATGGCGCCGACGATTTTATGTGTTTTTCCTTCATGGGTGTCGTTTTCATGGTTCTCGGGATCGTTGATTACGAAAATTAGGTCAAAATAAAAATACAAGATGGCGACGAATAAAATTTTTTGTTTTTCCGTCATGGGTGTCATTTTCATGGTTTTCGGGGTTGCTAATTACGGAAATTAGGTCAAAATGAAAATCCAAGATGGCGCCGACGATTTTATTGGTTTTTCCTTTATGGGTGTCGTTTTCATGGTTCTCGGGGTCGTTGATTACGAAAATTAGGTCAAAATAAAAATACAAGATGGCGACGAATAAAATTTATGGTTTTTCCGTCATGAGTGTCGTTTTCATGGTTTTTGGGGTCGCTGATTACGAAAATTAGACTGAGACCCAGAAAACCGTGAAAACGAGACCCATGACGGAAAAACCAAAACTTTTAAATTGACCGCCATGTTGAATTTTTATTTTGACCTCATTTTCGTAATCAGCGACACTGAAAACCACCAAAATGACACCCATGACGTACCTAAATACTTACCAAAAATTTTCGTCGGCGCCATCTTGGATTTTCATTTTGACCTAATTTTCGAAATCAACGACCCCGAGAACCATGAAAACGACACCCATAACCTAATTTTCGTAATCAGCGACCCCGAAAACCATGAAAATGACACCACGGACGTACCTAAATACTTATCAAAAATTTTCGTCGACGCCATCTTGGATTTTCATTTTAACTTAATTTTCGTAATCAGCGACCCCGAAAACCGTGAAAACGACACCCATGACGGAAAAACCAAACTTTCTTCGTCGCCATCTTGAACTTTTATGTTGACATAATTTTTGTAATCAGCGATACCGAAAACCATGAAAACGACACCCATGACGGAAAAACCAAAAATTTTCCTCGGCGCCATCTTGGATTTTCATTTTGAGTTCTATTTCGTAATTAGCGATACCGAAAACTTTGGAAACGACACCCATGACGGAAAAATGAAAAATTTTCTTCATCGCCATCTTAAATTTTTATTTTCACCTAATTTTCGTAATCAGCGACCCCGAAAACCATAAAAACGACACCCATGACGGAAAAACCAAAAATTTCCCTCGCGCCATCTTGGATTTTCATTTTGGGCTCATTTTCGTAATGAGCGATACTGAAAACTACGAAAATGACACCCATGACGTAAATACCTAAAATTTCCTTCGTCGCCATCTTGGATTTTTATTTTCACCTAATTTTCGTAATCAGCGACCCCGAAAACCATAAAAACGACACCCATGACGGAAAAACCAAAAATTTCCCTCGCGCCGTCTTGGTTTTTCATTTTGGGCTCATTTTCGTAATGAGCGATACTGAAAACTACGAAAATGACACCCATGACGTAAATACCTAAAATTTCCTTCGTCGCCATCTTGGATTTTTATTTTGACCTAGTTTTCGTAATCAACGACCCCGAGAACCATGAAAACGACACCCATGACGGAAAGAACAAAAATTTCCTTTGGCGCCATCTTGGATTTTTATTTTGAGCTCTATTTCGTAATTAGCGATACCGATAACTTCGAAAACGACACCCATGACGGAAAAATCAAAAACTTTCTTCGTCGCCATCTTGGATTTTTATTTTCACCTAATTTTCGTAATCAGCGACCCCGAAAACCATGAAAACGACACCCATGACGGAAAAACCAAAAATTTCCCTCGCGCCATCTTGGATTTTCATTTTGGGCTCATTTTCGTAATGAGCGATACTGAAAACTACGAAAATGACACCCATGACGGAAAGAACAAAAATTTCCTTTGGCGCCATCTTGGATTTTTATTTTGAGCTCTATTTCGTAATTAGCGATACCGATAACTTCGAAAACGACACCCATGACGGAAAAATCAAAAACTTTCTTCGTCGCCATCTTGGATTTTTATTTTCACCTAATTTTCGTAATCAGCGACCCCGAAAACCATAAAAACGACACCCATGACGGAAAAACCAAAAATTTCCCTCGCGCCGTCTTGGATTTTCATTTTAACTTAATTTTCGTAATCAGCGACCCCGAAAACCGTGAAAACGACACCCATGACGGAAAAACCAAACTTTCTTCGTCGCCATCTTGAACTTTTATGTTGACATAATTTTTGTAATCAGCGATACCGAAAACCATGAAAACGACACCCATGACGGAAAAACCAAAAATTTTCCTCGGCGCCATCTTGGATTTTCATTTTGAGTTCTATTTCGTAATTAGCGATACCGAAAACTTTGGAAACGACACCCATGACGGAAAAATGAAAAACTTTCTTCGTCGCCATCTTGGATTTTTATTTTCACCTAATTTTCGTAATCAGCGACCCCGAAAACCATAAAAACGACACCCATGACGGAAAAACCAAAAATTTCCCTCGCGCCGTCTTGGATTTTCATTTTGGGCTCATTTTCGTAATGAGCGATACTGAAAACTACGAAAATGACACCCATGACGTAAATACCTAAAATTTCCTTCGTCGCCATCTTGGATTTTTATTTTGACCTAATTTTCGTAATCAACGACCCCGAGAACCATGAAAACGACACCCATGACGGAAAGAACAAAAATTTCCTTTGGCGCCATCTTGGATTTTTATTTTGAGCTCTATTTCGTAATTAGCGATACCGATAACTTCGAAAACGACACCCATGACGTAAAAATCAAAAACTTTCTTCGTCGCCATCTTGGATTTTTATTTTCACCTAATTTTCGTAATCAGCGACCCCGAAAACCATGAAAACGACACCCATGACGGAAAAACCAAAAATTTCCCTCGCGCCATCTTGGATTTTCATTTTGGGCTCATTTTCGTAATGAGCGATACTGAAAACTACGAAAATGACACCCATGACGGAAAGAACAAAAATTTCCTTTGGCGCCATCTTGGATTTTTATTTTGAGCTCTATTTCGTAATTAGCGATACCGATAACTTCGAAAACGACACCCATGACGGAAAAATCAAAAACTTTCTTCGTCGCCATCTTGGATTTTTATTTTCACCTAATTTTCGTAATCAGCGACCCCGAAAACCATGAAAACGACACCCATGACGGAAAAACCAAAAATTTCCCTCGCGCCATCTTGGATTTTCATTTTGGGCTCATTTTCGTAATGAGCGATACTGAAAACTACGAAAATGACACCCATGACGTAAATACCTAAAATTTCCTTCGTCGCCATCTTGGATTTTTATTTTGACCTAATTTTCGTAATCAACGACCCCGAGAACCATGAAAACGACACCCATGATGAAAAAACCAAAAAATTTCCTCGCGCGCCATCTTGGATTTTCATTTTGACCTCAATTTCATAATCAGCGACCCCGAAAACCATGAAAACGACACCCATGACGAAAAACCCAAAAAAAATCTTCCTATAAGTAATAGCAAGCGTGATGTTATGTTTACTCTAGGGAGTAGATCCCTTTGTAATTGTTTACATAACTTCATAACGGGGTGGCACCTAAAAAAAGGTATTGTATTTAAAACGCATGTATAAATCATGACAAAATATTTAATAATAATGAATTACCAAAGTATCGAAAATCACGTCGCGCTATATTCGTCTGTAGACAGCAGCGCCGGCGCGTCGTGTTTCGTGTTGACTCGGTGCGATTTTTGGAGCGCAGAGCGATACGTCCACTCCCTGGAAGCGCTCGGCGCGGACTGCTGACTCCAGACTTGCGTCGAGTATTATATCGCGAGATTTGGGTTGTTTTAAAAGATTTTTTATTGCCAAATTTATTAATTTTTTTGCGTTTTTTTTTCGGGAGTAGATTGCTTTTTTTCTAAAGTTTATTTATGTATTTTTTTATTTTATGAACGAGAGTTATAAGTACCCGAAATCATAAGCAATTCGTTACCCATTTTCTCAAAAATTTCACTTAGTTCAATATTTTTTTACTCAACATTTTTATACAAAAGTGGTTAAAAGTGATCCATACATTTTATAGATGACTTTCACAACAATACATTGTATTTTTTCCATACCGTTTCATCGTCAAAACAATCCGTTAATATGTCATATTCTAAACCACTTACAGCAAAATTTCACATCACATTAGCCGGTTTGAGGTCGATAAATCAAAATTACATTATAAAAGTAAAAAAGTAGCTCACACATTAGGTCATAATTGAAATGATCTTTCATACTGTGCATTAAAAATTATAGAAATACAGTATTTTATTTGTAAAATCACGTCCGTAAAATCACGTAAATCAGCAAAATCGGTAAAATTTCGCGTACGGCGTCTTAAATATTGTTTGACTTTATCATCAGACTCTGTAATCCATCTAACATGTGATCGATAGGAACTACAAAAAGCCTAACTGCTACGACCCTTGCATAACTTAAGCATAAGTACTTACTGGAACCGATGTAGGTTCCAAAAAAAATATTTCTTTAAAAGAATTAAACAATATTCACTTACAAGAGAAACAAAAGAAAAATATTAGTATTAAAGGTGCAACATCGGGAAGAATGACAACTTATTTAAATTAGTTATTTCAAATATCACTTACAATAAATAAGGTCTGTACAAATCTGTTTTGTATATTGAGAAGATTTTCATTGCTTCTCTAAGTAAAGTCAAAAAGGCAAGTTAAGAAACTGATGAAGTTAATAAAGACTGACTTAATTCCAAATCTAGCTCCAACAGCTGACTCAAACTCTAACAGCTATCTTCAAAACTCTGAAACAGCAACGCCAACTTCTATACCAACGGGTTCTAAATGAAAATTAAATGAATCCGAGTTGAATTTAGGTCACCCAGATGTAGTTAACACAGAAGTTTACCTCGAATAAACTCCTTAAAGAGGCTTTGGACCAACAATTGTTAACAACTGTATGGCTTGTTTAGAGTTCATTAAGAAATGTTTGTCTTGTGATAAATATATTACACAGAATGATGTAGGATTTGTTTGCTTGAAATATTTTTGTTTTAATTGTGCGACAAACTTGAATGTCTTTATTTTCATTGTTTTGTATTATTTTCATTTTCTCAGACAAATTTAAATAGAAAAAGTCAAGAGTGAATAGGTTCTTTCGAGGCAAGTGTATCTCATCGTTGACCAAATCATCGCTCACCATCAGGTGAGATAGCTATCAAAGGCGAGCATTTCAATATTATATTTAAAACTATTCTATCCCCCGAATAGTTCATGTACGTCAGGTTCGTCCACGTACTCTGTTTGCGCTGAATTCTTGTCGAACGAACTCTGGCTTACGGTGCCCTATTCATAGAATGTTGGAATCCTATAATTCTAATTTCATTGACATTGACATATTTGCATGCTCGAAAAATCAATTTAAATCTAATATTATAAAATTATTATCGTAATTATTATTCTACAAATAGTTTTATCTTGTTATTTATTGTGTAACTTAATTGTAGGTAAATGAAATTATTGTTTTAGATTATTATTCTTTTTTTTTATCTGTATAATTTAATTTGTAAATTAATTTATTATTTTTGATTTAATCTGATCTGATTTTGTAGCTATAGCTCTATAGTAACTGGTCATTTATTTATTTATACCTAATTTTTTATTGTGGTAGTGTTGTCTAGTGGCTACTACTGTTCCTTGAATATGAATATCTGCGGATAATGCAGTTGACTGCAACATTATTACTTAAAATTGTTAACCTCCTGCATTATATATATGTTGTAGTTGTTTGTTATCCCTCAATAAATAAAATAATAAAATAAAATAAAACCACACGATTAATAACCTTATCTTTAATCAAAAATTGAAACAAAACCATCCTTGCTGCAAAACTCGGTACCTGCATACATAACATCACGCCTGTAATCTCTGAAGGGTTAGGCAGAAGTGTACCTCGTGGAACACCCACATTTTGCCAGTTATGTTTAAGTCCCATGTAATAGGGGGCGAGCCAATTGCCATCAATCGGGCACTTCTGCAAAATTCCAGATGGAAAAACTTACTCGGTATCTACTGGTCATAATATCTTGTTACAACGCTCATTTTTCTTTGAATTGTATGTAGATGTCAAAAGTTCTTCTCTTTTTTTTTCGGGGAGTGGAAAACCCTTGTGGATGACCTCCGCTCTCCCCGGGTGGAGTCTGGTCTGTCAGACTCTTACTGACTAAAAACAGCCCGTGTTCCTTCTCACACCTACGCCGGGGGTCACGGGACCAGAAGATACTTCCGCGACCTCCGACAGGACAAGTTCACCACAACATTATTTTATTCCACACTCAAATAGAAAAATAATACTATACTCACATCATGTTATTCTTCCATTACAAGCAACCTAAAAAAACGAGCATAATTTCGTATCTCAAACAAAACACCAAAACATTGTTGTACCAATGGATAAGAATCAGACCCTTAAAACCCTTCTTCTTCAATAGTTGTGCAATAGTTGAAAGTTTTTGTCGTGATTTTAGGAACACGTTCGAACAAGCAATAAATTGAACACTCTCTGTTACGCAAGTCCGATGCCGATACAACAGGCGACGGCTAACAGTTTTTATTTAACTTTTATCTGTTTTAGAATTGTCTCACACATTCCGTTCTTGGAAAGGATCACGCGTGTGTTTTAGTTGTAGCGACAATACCACCACTGGCGAACTTAAACTGACGTATCCTAGAACGCGATATCAAAGATATCCGCGCGGTTCACCTATAAATATGCAAGAACCCGACAGCAACCAACACGTTGGAGAGTAGTCCACTAAACATGAACCCCGTCTGGTCGGATAAATAACAACGACAAGCAAATAATATGAAAAAAAAAAAGTTTTTATTTATAGTATTGAGGATGCTTAGAATAGAATAGAATACTCTTTATTGTACACCATAAAAACTTACCAACGATAATTTAAAGGGCTACAAACGGTGATACAATGGGCGGCCTTATCGCTAAAAGCGATCTCTTACAGACAACCTTAGCTTAGATGGTTAAAGCATGTTGAGCAGAGGATAACTAAAAGTAGACTAACAAAAAGTTAGAACGCCAGAAGGGGACGCTCTAAAAAGACATGCCAACAATGTCATCGGTGATGTTGTCTAGACAAGTTCGGTCCATAGTACTCGCAGCCGGGGGTATTGTGTTACCCGGTAACTGGGTTGTCGAGGTCAGACGGGTGTGAAACACTGGTACTGAGCTTCATTTGGTTAAACTGGTAACCGACTCCAACATAGTTGGGACAAGGCTAGACAAATTATGATGATGTTGGGAAAAAACAGTGAGATTCTGCATGTTTGTTGTTGCATAAAAATGCTTGACAGAACTTAACTGACCGTTTTCTAAAAGCCGCAAAATACTAATCCAAAATTACTAGAAAATAAAAAAACAAAACACAAAAATAGATACGAATGAACCAGAAACAGCACATGTGAGTCGTCCCGACACCCGTACGACGAAGTTTCCACCCGTACGACACAGTCCGGTGAACGGCCGTCAATGTTTTATTGTCTTTTTTACGACAACTAGAAAACTTCGGCTTCAGTATTCTTTGTGTCATATTCTTAGGGAAAACTTAATAAAATATTTTTTTCTAGTTTATAGTTGGTACGTGCCTTCGACTTTGGTGTGTTACTTAAGTCTTGAAAGTTCGGAATATTGAGGTTATTTGGCTTAGAATATATTATGTTTGTTACAAATGTAGGTATTTGAGATAAATATCTAGTTTTGATAGTATTACGTAAACTATTTATTGTACAGAAAGTTTATTCACAGCTATTTGCAGTAAGATATTATGATATGATTGTTTGTATTACTCCAATGAGATTACAGCTATGTTCCTTAACTTATATTGTACTGAATCAATATTTTTGACGATGAACTTTTTAGCTTAGGTTTAAAATGTGACACCTACTTTTCAAACTGTAAAAGCATATTTCTAACACAAAAGAAATACCCATCTAAAAGTTCTTTTTGAAAATTCACTGCGTTCCTCCAGCTATGATTCCAAGAATTTGGGGAATAACTCCGACGTATAATCCGCCAGTCAAAGGTTGCTGCAGCCACAATGCATTATGCAGGAGGTTTTCGAAGCGTTTGACTCCACCCTATTCCGAGCCTCTTTTTGTTTCAGTGGTCCAATTCGTACGATTACAAAAAATAGCACCAGTAGGACAATCTTAGGCATGTAAATGAAAAGTAAGAAGTTGTGTAATGTTAGGTTTAATACCTCTTACGCTAGGTGTAGCTTGGCATTTTTAATGACACGTTACAAAATTCTTATAACTAATGTCTTGAAATGCTCTGGGAAAGGTACCAAGAAACTGCTATAAAATCTATAGCAGTTTCTTGTTACCTTTATTATTAATTACAAGAAAACAAATACACAACTAATGTCGCTGTAAGTCTAGAACTTAAAGTAAATATTAATTTGAAATACAATGAGGTCATATAAATTTAAAAAAAAAAACCACATAGTGACTATTAAGAAGAAAAAGATGATGATGATGGGTGATTTTAGAAGACGACAAAGAATTAAAATATTTTTTTACCATTGTAATTTTTCCGCTATCTTCTCAAATCTTAAGCCGTTTCCAAACAGCAAAATGGCTATAGCCGCGCATAGCCTGTTATTGTCGTAAGTGCCTCCAAGTTAAAGTTGAAGTTCAAAGCTTCATTTTATTTTTAGATTTAAGCGCTGTAGCACCGCCCTCGCCACTTTACACGTAATAACAGAAGTTTTTCTGCCATAAAAGTATAGAAGAGCAGAATTTTGATGAACTGTAAATCTTTGAATGGATCTCACATTTTTAATGATGAATATTATGTAAGTACTTTAACTTTAATAACAACGAAAGAAGAACCTAACACGCCAAGTCATACAGTAGCTTAAAGCTTTATGATGTTCAAAAAAGTTTTTCGTATAGGAGTCAAGGTTGTATGAGATTTGAATTTTGTATAAGAACTCCAGAAATTCTAACGGATGGCGACAAAGTAAAACTAAGATATTAAACAAGTAAAATTACAATTTCCAGAGTGTAATAATGAAGCATTTTGTTACTCTGTAGAACAAGCTTTTACAACCAAACCATCAACCAAATTCGTTCAAACAAAAATCGGTCTTGGCACTTTAAGATAAAAATCAATATTGTTACATCCGTAAAAGTTCAAACAGGGCTCTAACAATAAAATTGAAAGCAATTACAGAAAGTAAATTTTGAAAAAGAATTCACGAGTTTTTCTATCGAAAATTATAATGAAGCCCAGCTCTTAGAAGGGTAGAGTGTCCAATTAAATTCGATTAATAAAACAGGAGTTCAACAGTCTGGGCCTTAAGTTTGATCAGATATAAGTCTCGGGAGCAATATTTGGACGCGAAAATGTGATTACTCAGCCATTGAAATGACTTAAATTAGATATTGATTGAATGATTTGAATTACGAAGTAAAAGAGGTTCCGCTTTTCTTGGTAAGGGTTGAGAAATCAATTAGTACTTTTTGTATTAAAGGTCTTGCTTAAAAATTTTCACTGAAGTTAATTAAAAATAAATATTCTTTATAGAAATTGAACTCAGCTTTTTGCCTTAAGCAGTTTAGAGCACAGCATTTTTTTTAAGGAAAATGTGGAAATCTTCAGAAAAATCTTAAGGACAAAGAAACAGAATTTGTGAACATGGCCTTCGCCAGTTCGGTCCATTGTCCCAGAGTAGTCTGTTACATCGAAGCTTAATTAACGCAATATTCTGCACGGTATAAATCAAATAAAGTTGGCTCGTTCTCACATTATTTTCACTTGGCCCCTTAAGGCCATAGCGTTTTTTTGCCTTCGCACAAGAGTGATAAATGGTTTGCGTGAAAAGGCAGAATTCTGTTTTGAACGGTGAATTATTATGATCGCTCGATATGATGCAGGCGATTTCCTTGTGCTTAAAGAGAGTGAGTCCACTTAGGAGCAGATAACATCTGACTGCGGAAATTGATTGGTTTGGCGTTACAAACCCAGGGAACGGTTGCGGTGACGGTCAAGTTGTAATAGGACTAAAGAACATCAACCAAATTCCTAAGTTATCAAGATCAAAAGTAATTTAATCAAATTAGACTGAGGATCATTTAATGAAAGTCGAAAATTAAATAAAAAGAAAAAAAAAGTGCCCGCCCTGCACCACTTCCTACAGTTTTTGCTGGCAAAAAGAAGTGCCGGAACAAACTCCCCAGCAATCATCATTTTAAACTTCGAGTCACAGGACTCACAAGACCTTATGAACACTTATAAGCCAGCATTACACATGATAGTGGACGCGCCCTTTATAGCTTGAGGCTCTTATATTTCAGTTTTGTAGGCTTTTGCTTCAGTTTAGTTTTCAATGTTATTTTTTGTTATATGTGTTTTAGAGGGTGCTAGCTAACACATGACAATCATTTTAAAGAGTAAAGATTTACAAGGTTCATAAACCTTTATGTAATTAACTGAGCAGCATTTCATTGTATAGGTTCAAGTTTTTGAAACGAATCAGACAGATTGCTGGGGAATTCGCTCCGTCGTTCTTATTTCCAGCTAAATACTAGGAAGTGGTGAAGGGTGGACAATTTGGGGCACTGCCTTACGTGCTTTTGACGTTCAAAAAGTATAACTATATGTATCCCAACTTTGTTGCTGTTGGCCTCCAGCCTAACCAGATTTAACTGACAATATTTGAATTAATTCTGAAGCGGCTAGGTATATCTGACTTCCATAATATCTGTATGTATAAAAGGAGAAGCTGATTGAATTGAATTGAGCTGCCGGTCGATTCAGTAAAACTCACACCGTGAAATCTTAAGTGAAGTCAATGAAATTGCATTACTTTGGAATGACAGCTCAATACGCCCTCACTACGCCTACACTTTCATCCGTGCGGGCGAAGCCGCGGGCATCAGCTAGAAATACTGGGTGACATGTTACCCAGTATTTCGTATCACTTACTGATTTACAAACTTTAGGCCTTGGTCACTAACCTTCAAGTTTAGTGTTAGTAACCGTCACTTATAGATCCATTAAGCATATGGAGATACGAACCGATCTCGACGTAATAGACGTTTGTCCACTGGTCGAACTTAACGAATGTTGCTTAACCTTAGTACGAACGATGGGGCTGGTTTTAAAAGGGGCTCGTGGTTAAATGTTGATGACTCTATAATTGGAATTTTGACCTCGGCTTTAACTTTTCTAACCCAAATAATATAAACCGCTTTCATAGAACGGTCAAATTTTACTTCCGCTAAATCAAATCGTCCTATAATTTAAGTTTGTCCGATATCAATTAGTTCTTTATGGAAATTAGAATTTAATTAAAATTCCGAGATAAAAGATTTTCGGGGTATCATAACTCTTTCGCTAACTTTTATTTGGTCATTATTCCTCCTTAAGTCTCTCCTTCCGTCCTCCTCTGTATCGATTCTTACCGTAACAAATATTTTTATAAATATTTCTGTTTTTCGCTATGGTTAATAATTTAAAGAACATTGTGTCTCATTATTCTCACTTAATAAAGTCTTCTTCCATAAACTTTGCAATAGATTGAGCAAAAATCTAGTACGAAATTACGACACACTGTTGGTCAAAAACCCCTGTTAACGAAAATCACAATACATATTTCACATACATAAGAGGATAAAGGTTGTATATCAAAATGAATTGTTGTGTTTTCGCACTCAAAACATACTAAACAAACAACAGCAGCGGACATAAGTACTAGGACACTAAAATTTATAGGCCTGACTGCGTGCCCAGGCCGTAACTTAGGTTAGACCCACAAGGCCTAATAACCAAGATGGAAGCATTGTTGTGTACTGAAATACGAGTCCCTTTACGGTTCTAAAATCTTCAAGAAGAGTCGTAAAGAGTATCCTTGAATATTTTGCTGCTCATGTAGAAAAAAAGGTAAATGTAGACGCAATTTAAATTTTGGTCCAGATAAACCATTTTAGGCGCAGACATTGTCTTATAAGCAGAAGTGTGTAAGGAACAACTCATTATACTGGAACACTGTCATAAGGACAATTTGGTTTATATTTGTGCGGTGCAAAGATTTGAAACTGCCTAAAAATCCCCTTAAAGATTTAGGTGAAGTAAGCGTGAATTGAGTTGTCAATCCCTAGTATTAGTATGGAATGACTCGCCTCCATTTTACCTTTAGTGCTCTCGGTAGAATTGTGGTTTGCTAATTGGGTTGCTAGAATAGCACTGCTGGGGCCAATACACACAATTGATATAATCCAATATAGTCAATGATAGCCTAGTCTTGTGACCGGTGGATTGTAAAGTCATCGATCTCGAGTTCAAACCCAAGGCCCGCACTCTGACATTTCGGATTAATAAGCGTATTATACAGGGTGTAAAAAGACCCTTAACGTAAACGGAAACTACCTACATATTCTATAAATCACTGGGATAGTTTCTTTCTTCTAGAACATACCTGGGAATTCACTGGTTTTGGAGATATTGAAGGTCAAAGTGCCATATTTTTTTCCGTTTTTTGTTTCAAAATTGTATTCCAAGCAGCTAGTTAACTTTCTTCCGACCAAACATTATCAAAATTATCGATTTTTCAAAACAAATTACGCATTTGAAGTTATAAAAACGCAATGGATACTAAACAAGCGGGCCGGTCGGGTCAACGACCAAGTGCGAGTGGCCATACGCTCAGCTGATCGAAAGTTTCGTTGCGTTGTCGCGCTATGCAATGCGCGCAATAAAAAGCATCTTTTTTTTAAAGATGAAAAAAAAAGTATTTTCCCAGCATTATTTTTTGGTTAAAGTTACTTAATTAAATAATAATAATAATAATAATAATAATAATATTTATTCAAAATTAGAATTGGCACAAATGAGTACAATTTAAATCTTCAATAAAAAAATGTAGGTATAACAAAATTCGATGCCTGTACTAGGTACTAGGTTAGACCTGTATCACAGGCGGCAAGTTTCTACTAATTACTATATGGACAATAGATTTGATAACAACAATATAGCAAAAATGGAATAAGTTTGTATAAGTTAATATAATAATATTATGATATACCCTAATGTACTTAAACGCTAATGTAAGATATGAACAAAAATAATTAAAGTCTAAACAGATAAATAAAAGGAAAAACAATTTGTAGCACATACTTTAACATACTAATATTACGATTGTCAGCAGTAGGTAATAAACAAATTAATAAGTAATGCAAAAATAATATCGTCGAGACATTGTTGTTGCGGGCGACAATTTGCTTAGACTGCAGACTAAAATCAACGGAATTCAGGCCAAGAATATGACGCACTACGTGCCCTCATAGTCGACAGAGTTAATGTATCTGTGTTCCGCTATTTTTCTAGCAGGGCATTCAGCCTCTCCCGTTTTGTGGTCACTGGGCTTTTTGAAGCGGGAGCAAGTCGCGCATTTCGGATTGTCTGCTTTCTTTGTGCACTCGGACATCATATGACCTGCTTCACCGCAGTGACCACATGTAGAATTTACTTCTCTGCAAGATTTGGCTGCATGCCCATACTGCTGACATTTGTAACACCTCGTAACTAACGTAAAGTCTCTGATGGGACAAGATGTCCAATTAATAAAAATTCTTGATTGTTGTATGAGCATTTTTCGTAAATTGGCCGCAACTTCAATAACGTAGTTACAGGTCGCAGCCTCTCTTTTTCCAGATTTGTGACTTAATTTTACCAACGTCAAGAAGGAATCCAAGGACATGGCTGGTAACTTGTCTGCTACATTTTGTTCAAAAATGCACTTGTAGACCTCATTTTCTGGTAGGGAAGACGGCACTCCTATGATCACAATCCGGGGTTTACGCTTGTTGGGCTCGTCGGCGGTAAGTCCAGATGTCGAGAGCTGGACAGCGTTCTTTAGCTTATCGGCGTCATGCTTTGTCTCTGTACTTATTATTACGCCACCATTTTTCGTTCTTCGGACACCACGTACTTGTAACTTCATTTGCTCGGGCCTTATGATCTTTTGCACCAGTTCTTTAGTTTCCTCACTTGTTTTCATTTTATCGTTCGGATAAATGGCGACAGAACTTAAGTTATTTGGTCTAATTAACTGGTTAGACCCCCTTTTCACCATGTCGGCAAAAGAAGCATTTACCGCAGAGTTAGATTCTCGTACCGTCTGTTTGAGCTCCGAAATATGTTCCGTCAGGTCGCGCTGTTCTTTGAGGGTACCAATTACGTTATCTGCGTGTATAGCTTTTTGCTTCAGTGCCTGGTATAGTACTGCCATTTGTGAAGTCCCAGATTCTACTTTACGGCACAGGTTTGTTATCTTCATTTTCTGCTCGGTGTTAAGTTTCCCTTCCGCGGCAATAGAGCAAACTTCATTTAAGTGCTGGTGGATGCCAGACATCCATCGTTGGATTTCGGTCATTGGAACAGTAACATCGGCCTTGGCTGACTGCGACGGAGAGGCGGTGAGTTGCGCTACCCCCCTTGGATTACAGGGGCTGTTTTCCATTTTGTTGAAATTTCACTGTTTTGTGTTCATAATTCACTAAAACTACACACTAAGCAAGATTACTTTATATGCATTATGACATTAATAAGCTAAAGGAGGTCACTATAATTAAAGTATTAAATATTGCTAATAAGCACGTCTGTACGCTGCGAGTGCAGAACAAAGACGATCAGAAGATCGAACAGAGACGATATAAATGTACAGAATGTGTGGTTATCGACTATGTGATCGGTCTTTTTACACCCTGTATAATTATCACTTGCTACGAAAACGGTGAAGGAAAACATCGTGAGGAAACCGGAATGCCTGAGAGATATTTTTTGAGGGTATGTGATGCCAAGTCTGAGGCCCATGGGCGGTATTAAAACTCTGAATCCAGGCTAGTCACTAGCCACACAATAAGAAGAAGACTCAATATTGACCCGAAAAAAGCTTTCAGTTAGCTTATTTATGTGAATGGTTACTACGGAAGATATATCATTTGTTTTCATTTGAATTTGATCTACCAATGAACACGTATTATGTAAAAATTATCGTACGTTGTCAAAATGTAAGGAAAAATCTTTGGATTTCCAAGAAAAAAAAATCTCAGCAACCTTGTAAAAGAGCCGATCCTATTATGTACTGACATTGTTTCAAATTGAGGCCGAAATTGAAGCCATTAAAAAAATATCTTAATATGTTCTTATTACGAGAAATTATTGGCAGTCAAGTATAATAAATTATCGTCGGTCGTAGAATGGAAAAGCTGATACTGGAGAATTCTCATTGCTGAATCAATGTTCAATAAAATTGTAAGTTGTTCATGTGGCATTTTTTATGTTTCTTTTACAAATGATATCTGTGAGTTTTATATCTGTACAGCTTCCGATTCATCGATTCCGATTCGAGGCATCGTACTATAGGTACAGGTCTGCCTGTCCCTTTGGGGTATACATAAAGGTGTGTTGTTTTATATATTTTTTTGATGTTCTAAATTATAGAACCCTTTCATTGATTATTTATGTAAATCATTGCTAATTAATTATTATATTTACTACAAAATAATATTTAACATTTTCTTAAAAATTGTTAGTCATACGATAAAGTTACTGCAATAAAAACGTACATAAAACTACCATTTTATAATTATTAGCACAATAATAAAACGAAAGGTAAATAAAACAACAACTGCATATTGAATAAAAATGCTTTACTGAATCAAAATTACACCAAACACACCACCGATACTCTTAAACCTTAATATAAACATCTATCACAATGTTGGTAAAGAAATATATTAAGTCCATAAAATATTTCTCTTTGAATATTTTAAATGGTTAGCATGAAAATGATTTCTTTTTACAATATGATATTATGGTCAAGCTATTTTTAATTTACTGACAAATAACTAGGTTTTTGAGAAACAACAATATAACAAAAAAAAGAAAGGAAAAAGTCTCAGTTTACCATCCTGAATTCAAAATCGCTTTCAATCACAGCGATTAGAACAGAACTATGATGAAATGGTGAAATGAAATGGCTCAAACTCAAAACAGTGATTTAACATCGCATCGCTAAAATCTCCAATCTTGCTCAAGTCTACACAACTGGAAAGCACAAACTTGTTACGCTTAGCAACGCCTTGAATTGCATTGCTGTCCCGAGTCGGAGCGCGTAAACTTGACATAACTAACTACATCTTACCATTACGATGATAAAAAGAACGTATTATCTTAATCTACATTTTACTTATCCTTCTTCAGTTCAGTCTTGGATGCATCTGCTATGATGTTTTGGATAATTTCTGGAATTTCCTCCAGCAAAACTTTGCTGTCTCTTAAATCAGGATTTTCAGCAATTATGGCCTTGCCTTCAGGAGTGTCAAGGGATGGTGCTTCACCGTGGTACGTATCTTCGGTGTAGGCACGGTGCGATTTCCTCATGGTACCGTGTAACTGTAAAATAACGTTAAGATTGAGAGTTTTTTTAATAGAAACAGTCTTATCGAATGTCTTTTCTTTATAATTGGGGCAGTAATCAGGAAAATACACCGAGTACTGAGACAAAACAGAAAGACACTGAGTAAAAATGAATATATAATAACACTAGCAAAGTAAATTGGTGGTGTAAAGAAAACTGCTGAGAATTTTAAAAAAAGTTTTGAAAGTGAGCAGATCTGATCAGACCTTATAATCATGTACTACGACAAGACGTTAATAACCATCGACACAACAAAGTAGAAGACTATTATGGTCTAACTTACCTTGTCCCACAAAGACATATTGAAACCAAAGTTGCAGTGGAAGAACTCATGGTGCTGGTCATGGAACTCTGCATCAGGCTGCCATGGCTGCCACCACTGAGCTTTGAAGTTGATACCGGAATGATCGATGATGCCGTGATAGTACACGTAGATGGCAACCGCGTAGAAGGGTACTGAAAATATATTGCAAGATTTTATTATTAGACAAGACACAAGACTGGACTGGAATTAAAAAAAAAAAAGACGGAAAATGTCCAAAACTTAATTCTCTGAATTCAAACAAAGAAGTGTGACAATAAACTAAGCTGATGCTTTTTGGAGATCAATAAACATAAAAGTATTCTATAAATATTTTTTGAATGGTAAATAACTGTAATCTATTCAACCATGTGCTTCTTTCAATACTACATACATTATTATCAAAAGGTGTGGATTTAGCAGATGCTATAGAAGTAAGGTTCACTTACACCAATGAACAGGGAAGAGGAAGAGTGGCAGACACATGGTCAGCTGGATGTGCATGATCTCAAATGGATGGATGGCGGTGACAGAGAAGGCAGTAGGCTGCTTGTACTTGTGGTGGAGTTTGTGGAAGTGCTTGTACAGCCACGGGGTGTGGTACAAGCGATGAATAATGTATGTTGTGTAGTCCTGAAAACAAACGAAAAATACAGTTTACTTTGGTATTCTAATTACTTACGGATACACAAGAAGTTTAAAAGTAAAAAAGAACATTATTATACTTTTCCTGTCTACATAAAAGCAAGAAGATTGTCAAATGCAATCTAATCAGTAGAAAATTTGCTTTTCACGAAAAATCTTTGCTAATATACCATCCAGCCGTGTCATAATGCAATACTAACCGAATATAAGAAGATGACTGGGAACTGCAAGAAGAACCATAGCCAGCCGTATTCATCGAATTGGTAGTAGACGGTGGAAGGGTTCCCATTGTAGATGTAGCAGGCAAGGATGGCAGAGTAGGTTCCCACGATTAGCAGAGACATAGTGCCCACCATGATCTCGTGACGCTCCAGCTCCGGAGTTATCCATTTGTCTGGCTGTATCTTCCACTCTTTTGCCAGATGCCTTCTCTTTACGTAGAAGTACCACTAGAATTGAAAAGCCATTATAAAGTTTTAATAATCAGAGAATACTTTTTAATAGTGTTAACCAACAGGCGTAGCATGAACACTGTAGAAACGGGTATGTAGACGGAAAAAAAAAATGGAAAGAAGAAATGTGTAGATTCTTCAGTAGACAATAGTCTACAATATCGAGCATTATAATATTGATGTTGAAATGTTTTAAACCATCTGTCATTTTGTCGGTTCTTCCTTCGACGTACTCGTTTCTCTACAGTGATCATGCTACATGAGCAGGAAGGAGAGAGATTTTAGGAAATAAATTCCTAGATTCCTTAAGTTTGTACAGTGCTATATTGCGTAATGAAATAATAGAAATTCATTGCGTAACTAAAGGAAGGTAGCTTACGTCTGCCACGTCACTATCATTATCAACGCTAATGATAATCATTAATCTCATAACACAGGCACGATTATAACGTTACCAACATTGTTGTGAGGTACCTACCTATTAAGACACAAAGTCACGTTAAATGCAAATGCTCCAAATGTGTCCGTTATTTCTACCTACATATGTTCTCAACTTTGATTAGTCTAAGTACGTATGTGATAAGCGTCAGGTCTACAGAATTCTTCTCACAAATTTTTGATTAAAACGACTGATAACAAGCGGATTCTTCCTTATCTCGGTGACGTAAATACTAATAATTCAGCATTATTAATTACCAAGGAAGCGAGGGATTACAGATTTTATTAGATTATTGCTTCTGAAAAGTGGAAATCTTGGACCGATATTCGGAAGGGTTATTAATAATACAATCATGATAAATGATGGAAATTTAGGCGTATAAATCAAAAGCTAGTATCGATAATTAAAGATAATAGAAATGATTTGTTCAATGATTGGCATGTTAAAACAGATTTTGCTAAATAAATAGTACCGGTAGTTCTTATAATAATACCGGCTTGTTACTGTCCTGGCAAGACGACAGCCTCTTCTCATACAGAGAAGGCAAACACATGGATTACGCTTGCTCAAAGCGGACTGGCGATTTTAAACCTATATTATTTACTAGGTGGTGCCCGCGTCTTCGTCTACGAAGGATAAGCACGCTAGAATAGTTTTCTTATGGCGGAAAGTTTTCCTACTTACTTTAAACTTATCGTTATATTTTGGAAAATTCGTTCAATATCTTATAATATAGCCTGTGTTATTTTAATACATATTAAGCTTTATTATTGTAAAGTTTCATTAAAATCCATTCTGTAGCTTTTGTTTTGTAGTTTTTAATTGTTTTTGTTTATGTAGGTACGTACGGTGTTTTTGCGTGAAAGAGTAACAAACATCCATAAAAACTTTCGCATTTATAATATTAGTAGAATAATCGGTCTAGGTTTTCATACGATACTTCCTTGAGCCACGTAGGTATGAATTGAACAAGTCATATTTTCGGTTCTATGACCCCCTCCCCGATCGACCCGTGCGGTTGTTTTAACTTAGCCACGAAGTACTCATAAATAATATTAATAATGATTTCAATTATTTTTAACAAGCCTTTAATTTGAACAAGCCTAATATTTATTTATAATATACATATACACCCCTATTTATTTATTAGTACAAGAAAAAATTGGGCTGTATCCGTACCTACCTATTACTGATCATATTTGCGTAATCAAAAGAAAAAAAAACGAAATTCTATTTTTAAAGGTGACACTTTTTTGTTAAACTTAAATAACGAAAACAGCTGTTGGAGGCGGGGCATGCTTGAGCGAGATCACGCGAAAGTGAGCGAGAGATGACGATTAATGAATACTACTATTTAATTAATAGCCTGTACAATATTTCCATAAATTGGGTGACTTTTTGGGATATAAACAGACGCTAATAACTTTGCTGTTTATGAATATTATTAATTGATACTTTACAAATATAATAAAAAGATAAAAAGACCGTCTAGAATAAGCCCTTTAAGTATTTGTACTAATTAAAAATTAGTGGTGTATATGCATTTATAGTTTTTTATTTATTTGATAGTCTTTTTATATTTACAAAACCTTTACAGTTATTGAAGAAAAATCTTGTTTGTGACACATTTTCCTGCACGAGTTTGACTGTGTATGCAAATAAAACGAATACTTGTAAAATAAATTCACTTCAATGTAAATCTAAAACCATTGCAATTAATAAGAGCCAGTATTGGAGGTAGTGTATCGATTTCCTTTTAATGATGACCTAAATTATTACTGTCGTTGAGAAAATTTAGAGCAAAACATGCCAAAATCGAAGTGAATTTACTTGTACTAAGGCCTTCTCGGAAACGATTCCAGCCCTTGCCAAATTATTTTCTTTAAGAAATTGATTTCGTTCGGTGAGTTCTTTGTGATACTGATTCGAAATCCGATTTAATTACTGAACACTAAACAGAGATTTATATTTAGCCATTGTATTTACAAATTGATAAATTTTAACATAGAGATAGAATTAGATTTCGTGGATTTTCAAATGTTTTTGTTATGTTGTCTGGAAAGTTTGCTCCCTTAGGTAAAAATAGAAACTGACTGCCTGTCTGACCTCCAACCCAGTTACTGAGGAACGCTATAGATACCCCTTGGTTTAAACTTGTTGTAAGACTGTCGGGCTTTTGAGGGTAGTCAAAAGCCCGACAGTAATCCTGATCCTGACAGTGATCCTGATAGTAAAAATGTATGTTGTAAGTATTGTGTATTAGGCAAAAATGAACCTACAATAAATTCAAATTTTGACAGTTATGTTTAAGTAGTATGTTATAGGGGTAAGCCTCTTTCCACTACTACTGAATCTCAGTACTACCTACTTGGCTGCTACTAAGACTTAATCCAAAACGGAAATCAAATCCAGGACCTCATTGAGGATCCTTTCTTTTCAATGTTGGATGAGGTTTGAGGTACTTTATACTCTGTTTCTTAAACTTCTTTAAAGTTATTAAAATTGACTTACGTGCAAGAAACCTCCCACCAAGAAGTACATGCACAAAGAAACGACATGAGCTCCTATGAACATAGTCGTGAAATTCTCCATCTTCAAGTTCCTTGAGGAGAACAGCTCCATGATATCTGATGTTATATTTGTGCTGTTATTTGTGTGACCACTGATCTGCTTCAGTGCTGCCACGAGGATCACCACCCATTCTCCTGGAATGATATATTAAGAGATCATGAGAAACTTGTGAAATGATATGCTTGCCATGAAATGGCAAGAGAAATGTTGGTCGTCCGGCGGCGGCGAGATGGGTGGACGACATTGTTGCCATTGCGTGACCATCGTAGATGATCCTGGCACAGGGGCGTGCAGATTGAAAATAAAAAAGAGAGGCCTATGAATTCGGGCTATGGATGATGATAATGATGAGCTTTTTCCCGCGAGTACGTTACATTTGTTAATAGTGTGGCTTTTATCAGGGTTAGATTTTATGTAATCGGATCAGTACTTTAAGAGATTACTTTTTACGAACACATACACAGACAGTTTCACTTCTTTAATAGATTAGATTACAAAATAACAATTTTAGATCTAAATCCTTCTAATAGTCTTCGCTTTAAATTAATCACACAGGTGAAGAGATTGTTCGTTTGTGAACGAGCTAATCTCAAAAACCACCATTCGAAATAAAAACAATATTTTTGTGTTTGTTCTCTTTCTTATTGTTATCTATGAGAATCCATTGTTTTGTATGATCTAAAAATTTGATTCCATGTAAAACGATTCTACGAGTACATACGTCAACAAATTTCCGATTTAGGGAGGTTTACGATTGAGATTTTTGTAATAACCTAGCTTTAGGGTGAATTTCATCCACAAAAAACATGAGCACATTGTTTTTGTATCTTAGCTGTGTTTAGGACCTGCCTGTGTCAATATTCCATAACAAAGATTACACTGCCCTTAACACAGATGTTCTGATCATCTCATTGTGCTGATCGTGTTCAGTTTAACTGGTGAAATTTGCTTTAGTTAGTATTTACGTTTGAACTAACAGGTAATAAATATTGTAAGCTGTTTCAACTTTAAAGCGGGCAAAAAGCAATTATTAATTTAACAGTTTATTCACGGTGTGAATAGCTATCAGCTTTCAGCGTAGTCAACTTATAAAATTGAAACATTTTGGAACCTATACATGTTACGAAGCAATTATTTTGTTCGTGGTTTTAAATTTAACAGTAGCGATCCAACGGTAGTTATAATTTATTATTCTCCATACAATTTAGTATTCTGTGATTACACACAATCGTGATTACACTAATTACAATATCTAATAAAGTACATAAGTACCTACACTGTTTTAAAGATTAAGAATTACCATCAATTAAGACTTGTTAAAATGGAAGACGATTACGTGACAGTGGTCGTCAACGGAAATGAAACAATAATATATTTTGAACAGACTTAAGGGGTAAAGGGAGACTGGCAGCATTTTAAATGAGAAGAGTGACAGCTAATACTCCGATCGTGACTATTTTTAACCGTCTTCAAAAAAGGAGGAGGTTCTCGATTCGGGTGTATTTTTTCGTAGTGTGACAAACACTAAAAAAAACTTCGTAATTTAAGGACCGATTTTCAAAATTATTTTTTTATTTGATAGGATATACTAGCAGATTGGTTCCATTTGTATCAAAACTCATATCTGATGATCCTCGAGGAATTGAGGGAACTCCTCAAAAAATATAGGTATACACGCACCGATTTTTACATTTTTAGTAACAAATCAAGCATTTCATTTATAAAGTATCATTTTGTGAAGAAAAACTGATGAAGAAGACATGCGACGGAACTCTTTAACGCATAACAGCAAATTATTCGCGATTGCTGTAGTCAGATGTCTATGCCGAGTTTTTGTATTTCCATAACATAAAATTACGCCTTTCTATTTCAAAAGTGGCCTACAGTAACTCCAGTTTCGGAAGTCGGTGGCCAATAATGAACGAAACAAAACCACCAAAGCCACAGACTGGAGAAACTGGAGTTATTTTTCACCTGTTAGTGTTTTTTTTGAGAAGTCAGTTGTTTTTTTTTTTGTAAAAAAGTTTTAGACACATAACATAACATCATCATAACATAACATCATAACATCAGCATAATTATGATCATAATAACATAACATGTTATCCTCGAAGGGCAGAGGTGTACCTGGTAGTACAGGGTGTGCATTTCACCAGTTAACATATTTAAGTCCCATGTAATAGGGGGCGAGCCTATAGCCATCGATCGGGCACAAATCCAGACTCGGGGCTGCTCCTTAGAAATTCCAGATGGAAAACTCAATAACACTTTGCCCGACCCGGGAATCGAACCCGTGACCTCATACTCAGCAGTAGCACATGCGACCACAAGACCAACGAGGCAATCTAGGCATATTTGGCATATCAAAACGATATCTGTATCTGCAGCTATTGTGTGACTGTAGCCTGCGTATACTCGTACAGGCTACCATCACGTTTGTCACACAGTGGCTGTAGAATCCACTGCGGCACAAACCGCTGAGGCTGAGTGCTTACTAGTTGGAGCCAAGATGGATTCTGGACCCTTAACACTAGAGACCCTCCATCCACATAAATTACGATGTTCAAAGTCTTCCCGACATCATATTTACTCGAATCTGTGTCATCTCGAATGTCTTAAGCAATGAACTAATTTTGCTGAACTTCGTAATTTATTTACCTCGGTGTGTTTTTTGCTTTTTATTTGTATAGGTAACATGAATAGCAATGTCAAAGATAGCTTATCTTTTTGATCAATGAGCTCCATTATTTTGATTACAACATTGTTAATACTTGATTACATTGTTGCCAAGAGTATGTTTGGAAAAAACGATAAACTTTATTTTAAATAAAATTTGGAAGCACTCATCTTGAATTAAGTCATGTCTAAGATTGTGTAACATTGTAATCCTGAATGTCTACTAAATGTCAATAATATTAAAATAGCTATAGGTAAGTAACTGATCATCAATAAATGTTCTGATTAACCTTTGATTCATCGATTTTTATGACATCATTATCATTATCAAACCATTCAACTTGTGTCCTTAACATTGTTTCAGTGACGACTGTTTTAACTATCTAATCATAGTATTTTTAACGTAATAGACTTTATGTGATAGACATAATTTAGTGCACTAAATTGTACCTAATAGCACTTTGCACGACCGACGACATTTAATTTGAGCTTCGCAAAATTAATCATTGTTAAAATTGACATATTATACAATACCACTATGCGACCTGCGTGATTAGTAGTGGTCTGCACTATTAATTATTATCATGAATATAAATTCAAATTGTTGACGTTGCTAGTGAATAAACTTAGTTAATGAACAATGGCTACTATTTAAAAGTATAATACACATTATTATATTATCAAATAATCTTAAATTATGTGAAGGTTTAGTTAGACAAGGGAGATTACCTACATGAAATAAATGTTCCTCATAAAATAATCTCAAAGGGGACAAAATAAATGAAAATCAAGAATGCCACTGCACTTTCTAAAGTTGATAATAAAGTAAAGAAAAATTAAATTGCTAATGAAAAAAGCAGTTTGTATCCTTTAGATAAACAAAGCCTATTTAGTGCGCTGAATGGACACTGATAAAATCTAATCTAAGCCTTATCGATATCGTAACTAATAGGTACCTATACTAACACTAAAAATAGGAAAACAAAGCAACTGGCTTGATGTCTAACTAAGCTGAATGTTAGATGGCTGGAATATTTTTGGTTTTCGCCGGTGTGGATGGGATATCAATAGAACTTGTTTGTTATAGTCATAATTACCTCTTAAAGTAGCTCCAAATGTGAAAACAGCTAATGTGGCAATGAATGTAGTGATGAACTCTGGTAATCTTTCGAAAAAGTTCTCGAGATTTTCACTATATCTTTCAATCCATTTGACGCCATCTGTGAGAGGTTCCCAGTACTCGGTCTTCTTTGTATCTTTTATAGTCTTCTCCCCATCTTTGTTTTTGACCACCTTCTGCTTGGCCTTTGCTCCTGTCATCCTGTAATTAACATCAATAACATAATAAGTAAGTGTCGACGTAATCCCCGACTGTGAAATATTTTGAATATCTATAGGTAGGTGCTTACGAGTTAGACTAAAGGATTAATAAATATTATGATTTTATCAATCTAATTATACCTACTAACTGCAAAGTATTAAAAATTATAACGACTTTATTATATGCTTAGAGGAGAATATATCTAATACCAAGAAAATTTTCAGTTACGTTAAGCTAATTTTTAATATATTTACGAGTATGTAAGTTAGTCCTCTGATGTATGTATCTGGGTTATTACAGACAGATAGATGTTTGAAATAGTTTATATTTTAGTTAGAAGTGTATGTTTAAGTTTTAGTTTTAGCAAAACAATATATAGTTGTATGTACCCTGTTTGTAATTTTCCTAACCTTTTAGTACTGACGCCAGCACATCAAGCTGTAAAATGTCAAATTCTTCAAATCTGACGGATTGGGGAAGGTAGGTTGATGTGCTCGGTTATGTACGTATTGTAATGAAGTATTAAAAAAAGCATTTCAGAACATAAAGCCATTTATCCCAAGTTCTAAGCGGTTGCAGAATTTCTAAATACCTAACAATGCTAATAAGGCATAGCAACTCGATAAGTCGTTAGATAAGGTTAGTGGCAAAAGAAAACAATAGGAATTCCATAATCAGGTGGAACAGTACTAAAACTGTCAGTTAACAGTAAAGAGGAGACGGTGGTAGTAGACCATATTAAAGACTATAATCTACAACTAACTATAATATAGCAACTAAGAATAGTAGAGTATAGGTAATTAGGCTATGGAAAGAAACACAGTGCTTCAACATTGAACAATAAGGTACAATATTGTTCTAAATAACGGCATCCCCCTACAATCTTGTAAAACTTTTTGAAACTTACTTGTATTTTCTTTATATTTTCAGCACCATATAAAACACGTCTTTTTTGCACTAATTATCATCACCAAATGAACTCAAACAATCGATTTTTTGCAAACTTGGGACAGATAAACATACGTGCCAATATATACGTGCGTATAATTAATAATACACTGATTATTAAAATTATCTGATTATTATTTGGTACGGATTAAACTATTACGAGTTTTTTTTTCCTATTGCGATTACTTGTAGTGTTTGGTCAAGCAGAGGTTGTTACGTGATATTGATATTCACTACACAGAATGCTCAATTAGAATTTTCTTGTTTAAGTTAACTTTTGGTCATTTCAATTAACAAAATTGCAATCATTCTGTGCTTGGGATTAGGCGCAGAAACAATTTTATTCAAATCAAATCAAATCACAACTCATGTATTCAAATTAGGCTGAGAGTCAGCCCTTTTCGAACGTGAAAAATACATAAGACAGTCCCCCAAAACGCCCACCATTCGCCACTATTTAATATTTTTAATATTTACTTTTTGCCTGACATTATGTCAGTTGTCAATCTGTCATTTACTTTATCAATAATTTATTTTCGCGAATAGTGTAATTGGGATATTGATTTTTCATCATCATTCATCACTTCATCAATCTTTACTCTTCTTCATAATAAACTTACAGTACACTATACTACAGGAAGTGGCGAATGGTAGGCGTTTTGGGGGACTGTCTTATATATTTTTATGTATGTTTTTGCCAGGAAGAAGAGTGTCGGAACAAACTCCCCATGCAGCAAAAAATACATTTATATTCTTTTCGAAATCACCTGACATCGTTAATTAATCACGTGAGGAACTCCAAAGTCACTTGAAACTTATGTTCGGTTTTTGGATTGAACGTCCGATAAGGATGATGATGTGTAGGTTTTCGTATTATGTAGAACACAAACGCTAAAAATATTAAGTTTTTTGAGAGTACCTGCTCGTCATCTTAGTCCGAGTTGAGCTCACGCTTACTGACAAATGCTTGAACTGACTGATCTGGTCTGCTCATAACTGTGTGGATCTTTCTTCAAAAGACCATTTCAGACACTAATCTGCATGGTTCTTATTATGATCTGACCAAGATAATGTTTGGACTTCAAAAGAGACTGACCTCTGAGTTTTTTCGGGTTTTCTTCTCAGAGTAGTCAGATAGTGAAACGCCGACCTCAGCTAAAAAATTACATGTAAAAGTGTTTGTATGAACCTATTTACAGAAATAAATAAATAACTTTTTATCATCATTTTTTTATTATTTTTAGAGGATATCCGCGGATGTATGGCACTACTGCCCTTACAAAACATATGACTATTAGATGGTGTTTTCATGAGATGATAATGCTATGAGGGATGTATGGTAATCAGCCAATGATTGAATGAATTTGGTTAGTACCTGTATACAATTAAGTTCAAGGAATCATATTTTTCATATTAACGAATTTCTGTCGATTTTGCTTCTTAGTTTTGGAAGTCTGTGGTTTTGGTGGTTTTGTTTCGTTCATTATTGGCCACCGACTTCCGAAACTGAAGTTATTTTTTACCTGTTAGTAAATAAGAAGTCGGTTGTTTTTTTTTTGTAAAATTGTTTATATTTTGCGTTGAAGAGTGTGTCGCCTGTCTTCTTCATCAGTTTTTCTTCACAAAATGATACTTTCTAAATGAATATGCTTGATGTGTTACTAAAAATTTAAAAATCGGTACCTGTGTACCTATATTTTTGAGCAGTTCCCTCAATTTCTTTAGGATTCCTCTTCAGAAATGAGTTTTCATACAAATGGGACCAATCTGTAAGTATACCCTATCCAATAAAAAAGAATTTTGAAAATCGGTCCATAAATGAATGACAAACCCTAAGTCGGTTAAAAAACAACCGACTTCTTAAAAAAACAACCGACTTCTTAAAAAAACACTAATAGATGAAAAATAACTCCAGTTTCGGAAGTCGGTGGCCACTAATGAACGAAACAAAACCACCAAAGCCACAGACTTCCAAAACTGGTGTTATTTTGTTCACCTGTTTGTGTTTTTTTCTTCATTTAGGTCGATTTTCTTAAAATTATTCGCACAGTCGTAAGTTACCTATATAATCGCAAAGCAAAAATGCAATGTTCGCAATGTTTTACTTTTGATTTGGTAGGTAATGGATAAACAAAAATATTCTAAGGTAAGGTACAGAACACAGGGTGTGCAAGCCCAAGTGACTTTTTGCCACTTTTAATTCTTTTTTTACCTTAATGTCAACATAGCATTGTTCGTTCACACATTTCTAGGTGCAATGCCTACTAAAAATCAACAGGCTCCGCTATTTTCAAACAAAAGTCGAATGTTATCGCACCAACCACCGCATTCATTGAAACAAAATACGTAATTCATTTCAATTCAGAACATGTTCCAATATTATCAATGATTAATGTTAACTAATAATAAAGGCTAGCAACTATCCTCAAATTGGCGAGATAGGGCCTCAAGCATCTTTTGCACGAGCTTGTAGTTTGAAGTTTATTACCTACGCGGCTTCAGCGATCAGAGAGGGTTTTGATTTCGGCCGTGATGTATGTATCTAATCTATGTTCACAATGTTCCCTCATAGCTTTTAAACTCCATGTTACAATTTGACTAGTGATCCCTAACAAAATGATCATAAGGTTTAGGGCAAAGAGGCTATCGTCTAAGACCAAGAGATTTAAGATGTTATTGCTCTAAGAAAATATCCTCTCATTCTAAGAAAATTAATTTTCTTATTTCATACTTTTTAGAACGTATTAACCCACAGCTTAAATTTTTATTTATTTCTTTGGTTAAAAGATATCAAAATTTACTTTTTTTCATAATATGTTTCTCTGTGACACGAATGTTTATAGTGTTAACAACTAGGTTAAGTTGGGGTTCATTGGGCAGGTGTTTGCAACTCCACGTCTGAGTGCGTACCTATTATGCATACGAGGTTAACAACCAAAGAGATTTAAAAGACTATAGAGCGGGCATGTCAAGGAAATGTCATAGAAAAACTTTGATCCCATGTATCAGTAACGCCATCTAGAATAATATATGAATATTGGAGCGGCAGCGGAGCGTACTAAAAAAACTCATAGACTGGTGTCCGGCAGGACACACTTTTTCGGACGAAAATTTTGTTTGTGATGTCCGGTCTATAGGTATTGAATGTCTTTGTTAACAACTAACACGTCATCAGGGGCTCGACTCTGCTATTGCAATCGTGTCTCAATGACCGGTCATTGATCGAATATTTGACAACATTGACAGTTTTTATATGGGAAATGTGACATAAGTTTGACGTTATACGTCAAAAATCGATCATTGACCGGTCATTGAGACACGATTGCAATAGTCGACCCCCAGGTCGGGAGATCGCTTAGCATAAAATAAAATTTAATGAAAGTTAACAACAGCTACCATTTCTACAACAGCATACTTCCATTACTTATAGATAGTGATTGTCACGACCGACGTGACGACGTATCAGCATATTTCAGTTTACATACCTACATGCATATTATTTTATCAGTTTCTCCCCGCGGCTTTGCTCGCGACAAAAGCAACTTTCCCAAAATTACCGGGATAAAAAGTAACATGTGTGTTTATACAGAAAATGGCCTGCCCATGTGCCAATTTTCATTGAAAACTGTTTAAAACTTACAAACATCTTCAGTAACTTTCAAACTTATATTATTAGAAGGATTGCTTGTTTTTGTCTTATAAATTAATCAATATTTTAGTTGCAGTTACAATAGAACTGAATACTTTTTATTTTTTACTTTGCACACCATACCAAATAACAATTATAACCTAAAGAGCTACAAATAGTGTTGTTACAAAGGGCGGCGTCATGAGCTTTGCCAATATGCTGGAATACTTTCACTTCCTGTGGAAGAATTGACCCAAAATAGGTAACAATAAAAGATACAGATACTCTTAAAACTATACTCAATATTACACATAATATAACATCTCGCCTGTAATTCCTAAAGGGTTAGGCAGTGCACTACACTCACATTTTGCCATTTAGGTTAAAGTCCCATGTAATAGGGGGCGAGCCCCCAATCAATACTAACAATACTCAATAAAACCAATACTGTACTATGTGTACTGTCTTGTATAATCAATACTCTTTATTGTACTTCACTGCATAGTCTCTTCATGATAAAGAAGACATGTAGTAGTCGCATCCGCTAGCCTTGTGTCATAGTATAATATATATAATATAATAATAATAATTTATTTATTGGCATAAACAATTGTACACATTGCTGTGAATCACTGGTGCCTGTGGTAGGTAATAAAAACCTGTATTACAGGTCACCAGGTTTCCACCACTCAAACCAATTACACAATTTTATTGACTTAAGCCGATATTAAAAGATACAGCAAAAAACAGGAATAAAATAAAATAGAACATGAACAGAAAGATTGACACAATAAGAAAAGCTTTTTTATTAGTAAGATGTGTGTGTAATGTGTGTGTGTGTGTGTGTGTGAGTGTGAGTGCGAGCGTGCGTGCGAGTGTATAGTGTGTGTATGTACCTAATAGTGTGGTTGACTATGCCAGCACCTGCAGCAGGCCCTCAGTTGTGGTGTATGACTGCTTAAGGAGCCAGTTTAGAACTATGTTTTTTAGATTGTGCAGATTTAGTTGAAGTAAATATAATATTTTGTGAAGTTTATTGTACAAGTATGGTCCAAGGAAAAGAAAGAACCGACGGCTGAAGGCAGTTTTAGTAGGGACAGATGTTGCAACAAGGCAGTTTCGACGAGTAGGAGCCGTTGTATACTGTGACAAGTGGTGTTGCTTAATAATGGTGGCCAGGATAAATAACTGCCTAACAGTCAGCACTTGGCAGTAATCATAAAGCTCGATCGTGGGAAATAGGCGGGGTTTAAAACAGCACACCTTGAGAACCGCTCTTTGGGCGCGCTCGACCTTTATTAAGTTGGATTTAGCAGCACCTCCCCAGGTGGTAATGCAGTAATTTAAAATCGACTGGCACAGCGCCTGATAGACCATTCTCATAATATCAGAATTTACGGATTGTCGCAACTGCTTAAATATGTAAATAAGCTTGCGCACACGGTTAGAAAGGTGGTCCATATAGGTTTTGAATGTTAAATTGCGGTCAATCACTATGCCAAGATATTTTATATGTGTGACTTTTTCTATAGTGCCAGTGTTATTAGGTCCAGTAATTTTTAGGTGATTATTGGTTGAAGTTGCGTGGTTACGGATCGAGAAATCAAGTAACTTAGTCTTGGAAACGTTCAGGGTAAGCAGATTGTTATTCAGCCAGCCACTGACAACATCGAACCCCTTCTGTGCAAGGCGATAGGTTTCTGTCCAATTTTTTGAAGAAAAGACAAGTGCTGTGTCATCAGCATAGGAAAAGATCTCCCCGTTTTCCAAGCGAAGACCACACAAGTCATCAATATAGCACAAAAAGAGGCTTGGTCCAAGGATGCTGCCTTGGGGAACCCCATAAGCAATGGGCATTTCTGAGCTGGTGTAAGATCCTATCTTTAAACACTGAGTTCTATTATTAAGGTAGCTCTGAAATAATGATAATTGAGTGCCCCTTATCCCTAGACTCTCCAGCTTTACCAACAGGCTTGGAATCGAAACCGTGTCGAATGCCTTTGCGAGATCCAGAAATAGCGCAACACATTTGTAGTTATTATCAAGTTTTCTTACTATATGGTCCACCAGGTGATGTACTGCATCAGCCGCCGATAACTTTTTGCGAAAACCAAATTGATTACGTGACAGCAGTTTACATGTTTCTAAATAATCCACTAGTCTTGAATTAATAATTTTTTCTAAAATTTTTGACATAGCTGGAAGAACCGATATAGGCCTATAATTTTCGACACGGTTTCGATCCCCCGACTTGAAAATAGGGTGAAGAACGGCTCTTTTAAACAAGTCGGGAAAAATACCAGTTCTGATACTTAAATTGCAGATGTAGGTGAGCGGAGGGACAATAATTGTTCTATGCTTCTTTAGGAACCCCGATGAAATCCCATCATGACCAACCGCACAGTCATTCCTCAAAGACAATATCACAGAATTAACCTCCGCGTCGTCAGTTTCGAGCATCGCAAAAGAATCCGGCTTGGCATTGACAGAAGGATGGGGAGAAAACCGTGTGTCAAACTTTTCCGCCAACTGTTTTCCGACATTAACGAAGTACGAGTTAAGTCTGTTGACGGAGTTCTGATTATCGATATGAGGTTCTAATAACGCAGACGCTGAGTTCTGTGACTTATTAGTGCTTGTGACGGATTTAATAACCTTCCATAACTGTTTGGAGTTTTTACCTGCCTTTTCGAACTCCATTTTTTCGTACTCATTTCTGGCCCGACGTAAGAGAGAAACACAATAGTTATGGTACCTTTTGTAAGAGATAGCGATAACATTATTTTTTGGGTGCTTTTTAAATTGCTTACTAAGATTATCTCTGTGGCGCATACATTTCAATAAACCCGGGGTGATCCACGCTTTAATAGGCCTACGTCTCCGTGAAAGTGCAATAGAGGAGGTGTTGGCAGACAGAGTAGCAACAATAGGCTCGATTAACGATTTTGCGGCTAGGTTGGGGTCCAGTGTTGAAAAGACAGAGTCGAAGTTTAATTTAGCCATGTCGATGGCTAAATTTTCTTCATCAATCCTGGTAATAAAGGAGCGCTGCGTTTGAAGGGGTTTCTTCAACGAGACGGCCACCAAAACCGCAAAGTGATCCGTGACAGTAGTCTCCAGTACCAAAACCTTGGTAGGTAATGAGGTCTTAATAATAGCATGATCTAAACATGTGGACCCGTGTGTTGCGAAAGTATGCCCCGGGTAAAGACCATAATGAGTAAGAAGATCTAGATAGTCTAGCGTATACGTAGATTTATTTTCTTGACCAATATCCACATTAATATCACCGACAAGGAAAATATTTTTATAAGATTTTAAGTTTTTGAGAACACTATCTAGGGATCGGATAAAGTTAGATGGGTCTTTAAAACCATAGGGCCTATATATTGCTACTATTGCCAACTCCGAGCCAAAGCTAATCAATAAGCAGCTTGAATCAATTACAACCGGTTCATTAATTTTTATATTAGTTAAAGTGGATTTAATAAATACAACTACTCCGTCATTTTGGTTGTGATTGTTCAAGGTACTAAACGAATTATAGCCGTTTAGGGTTGGTATAATAGGGTTGCAGGAAAGCCAGCATTCGGAAAGAACTATAATGTCACAATCCGTATTGATCCGTTCCATTAATGTTAGCAGCGCAGAGAAATTTGCCTTTATACTTCGTATATTTTGACACAACACAGTAATAGTGTTATTTGCAGTTATCAGTGACGAACATTCTTGGGGGTCACATAAGGTTGAGTCACAAAAAGAAATGTTGTCTAGGTCAGATAATACTTCATTAACGGCTGCGAATTATAATTGTAAAAAGTTGTGTGGGCAAACTTGTGACCTCATAAAATATTTGTACCAGATTAGCCATTGTTTTGGCAATCACTAATTTAATCCTTTGTTGATGTAATATACCGGACCAGTGTTTTGTTCGTAGACAGACTCTTTCACGTTTTAAAATAATTATCCTAAAATAATGGACATATTTTATCATTTTATAGTAGTTATATAAGTTGAAATATGATTGCAGTTTTATTGATAGGATAAGCAGCCAGGTGTTAATTTGAAATGGTGTATTATGTGTAGCTAATAAGTTTTGTAAATATGCAAAGGTTCCTAAAAAATGTACTGCTTTGTTATTGTTTAAATGCGTGTGTGAAGTAAACGAAAATATTTCGAATACAATGTAACAATGTAATTTAATAATATGGTTAGTGGGTAGACTTAAAAAATTGTGTACAATACTCGTTATTAGGCAAGTGGCACACAGAGAACAAAATATAAGTTTGGTTATACAAAAACTATGGGCAGCAACAATAATAAAATGAAACATTAATGGAATACCTAGTCAAATAATCTTTGTCAGGGTTGCCAGATCTGCTTCACTTTTTATTTGAACTCGAGCGCTGCCGTCAGTTTTTTTAATAAATATGCGGCCATTATTGATCCAACAGTACTTATACTCCAGAGATTTTGCTTTTTCGCGGGTCATTCCAAACAATTTTCGGTCCTTGCTAGTAAGACTTTCTGCTACATAAATCGGTGTTTTTGGACCAGATTGGCCAATAGTTGAGGATGAAAGCTTATTGGCAGGATTATTTTTATTAAACTCTTTCACTCCATTTAGTATTCTGTTTCGGGAGATAACTGAGGTTAGCTCCGCTATAACGGTTGACACGCCAGATCTCGTTTTAATCCTGTAAATATCCTTAATTTCCGATGCCTGTATCTGGGTGTTAACCGCGGTGCAAGTCTTTTTGACGAGGTCACACAGATCTTGTTGTGACTCCGACTTTACTTGTTCCAATGGCGGGGTTAAGTTTTTAAACTCGATAACTGCGGACTTGGATCTTTTTTGCAAGTCATCGATTTTGTTCTCTAATGTAGATATGTAATTGAAGTTATCCTTTCGCTCTCGCTCCATATCAGAAAGTTTCTGCTTCATATCTTCGTATTGAGACGATATGTACTTTAATGATTTTTCCATTGCGTCATTAGTCGATTGGATACCAGCGTTTTGCACCTTGAGCTCACTCAAAGCATTGGAAAGTTTATTTAGGATTACATCCTGATCCTTCTTCCAACTGGAGAGCATAGTAGTGAGCATAGTGGATAGTTCATCTTTAAGAATTTCATAATCAGAATTTTCATGATCGTCACTACGTAAACGTTTCTGGGCCCTACCAGCAAAGATGACAGGATTATCTGGGTCGAGTATACAAATGTCATTTTCAGACAGTACATGATGAACTTTGTTCCCAGGAGGAGTCTTTTGTATAGACATTTTCTTAGTATGGTTAAGTTCGCAGTTTAAGTAATGGAACTAAGCGGCTAGAGAGCGTATGCGCAATTAGTAAATGTGATTTGAATTAGTGTAGTTGTCACCTCGTTTACGTCCTTTTCGCGCACGACGCACGGCGTGCAGTGTAGCACTACACAGTTCCACAAAAATAAGAGTTCCTGGTAGGTACTGCACTGTGATTTTAAATATGTTTTATTTTAATTTTCCAATTTTAAATGCCGGAGACACTGTGGCACACGTTTGTTTGCTACCGCGGGTCGAGGGGGAAAAGGATAGTGCATTGTTATGTCTAGATAGTTTCGCTTGCTATTGGATGTTGAGTTACTTTTAACGTATTTTTTACTGTGCTGCGTGTATGTACTTGTTGCTTATATACATTTAATGCAAAACATTGAAGACTGCTCTCATTGATTTGGTTTGAAATCTCTTAAGTTTTAGTTGTTAAGTTTCCGCGAACTGTGATCAACCAGTTGATGATAAAAAGTCTTGACTTATTAGGTATAATTGCAAGTGGATGTAAGTAATGGCCCTTTTTTTTTGTTTTTCTTTTGATTTAAAACTACTAGTGGTTTCGTCGTGTGGCGAAATTACCTTAACAACGAAACAGTTTTGTTTCATTAGTCACAGTTAAGCTCATAACCTAAGAATTTAAAGGAATGACGTAAAGAACGTGACGTACGTAAAGTCTTTCATGCTTGATAACCTACAAACATGATAGACTTGACTTTTGACTGTAATCATTACTGATACAGATTACTCCTAGATCTCTAAATATCGATTAATATTATCATCAAGAAGATAGGTATTATTATATCCCTATAATTAACTGCAGGTGTTCCACAAAAATAAAACGAAGATTGGTACCTACTTATCGATCAATCATCATAATAAATAATAAATCCACTATTAAATCGATACCTACAGATGAAGCCAAACAAAATTAAACAAAAACAATACTTAGTAAGACTATGCTTTAAAGAAGCTATTGAGTAATTGTGATAGTCAGAGAACGGTATCGATTTTAACGAATGGTTTTAACATATTATTTAGTCAATGAGTGTCCCTAGTCCCTATCTTGGTGGTGACTAACGTTCCCATTGAGTCGTAGTGTGTACATTCGATGATACGAGAAGTCAGAACCTCAAAAGTCTGGCAACCAGTTTGACCAAGAGCACTTAACCTACTTACAAGGTTGTGGAGGTCAGATAGGAAGTTGCTCCATGTTAAACATTGATGGGTTTTCAGTTGCATACGATTAGGCTGGAAGCCAACCCCAACATACTGATACTACTACCCTTTTTTTTTTTTTTTTGAGGGGTGGAAAATCCTCATGGATGTCCGCCGCCCGGGGAGGCGGAGGGGTCTGTCAGACTCTTACTGACTAAAAACCACCCCGTGTTCCTTCTCACACCTGCGCCGGGGGTCACGGGAACAGAAGATACTTCCACGACCCCCGATTGGTGCCGGCCCCGCGGGCCTCGCCAAGTCAGCGAGGGAGTGAGGTGTTAGACTCCCCTCGCGACGTCTAAGAGGGGCGCGCGTGAACACGACGCGCCGCCACCTCGGGTCCATGTACGTGGGGTCGGCGGACATCCCCGCGTCCGTTTCCCTGGACCCATTCAGGGGGGCTGGAAGAGGGCGTTGTCCGCCCTCCGCCTGCGCCCGGTGCGTCTGCTGCGGGCAGGGTGAGTGGAGGTAATCTCCCTCTCCCTTTCCGCAGCCTCCTTCTGCGAGATGACTGTTTCGCAGAAGGACACCACCGCGTCCAAGGACACCATCGCGTCCAGGACACCACCGCGTCCTGATACTGCTACCCTGGATCATTCCACTACTGAGCAAAGGCCTCTCTCCATGACTTCCAGTTTTTTTCGATTCAGGGCTAAAGTGGGCGGGTGGGTGTGGGGTGGTGGTCGTTTAATTTGTCCAAGTCGTCCCGCCATCTTCTTCGGGGTCTGTCGCGATGCCTTCTAGCTCTGTCAGGGCTCCACGTGGTGGTTATTTTGGTCCACAGCTCATTGGGTATACGACAGACGTGGCCAGCCCAGTCCCATTTTAGTATGGCGGCTTTTCGCGCGACGTCAGTGATCTGTGTTTTGGAGCGCAGTGCGGTGTTGCGAATGTGGTCTGTCAGTTACCCCAAAGATAATGATAACTTAGAGATATTCCATGCATTTCGTAAGGTGTTTCTGCAAAGTATTTCTCAACAGTGACTGCCAGAGGTTTCACAATATTTTTCCACTTTTATTAATTTATTTTTGTCTCTAATAGAATTGTTGTCATAGCGGTAACTGAACAACTGTCTAACTTTATTTCTGTTTACCACACCCCGCTCATAGACTGATTGACGGACAGTGGAGACTTAGTTATAGAATCCGTGTCAATTTATACTCGTGCACAACCTCTCTGTAGGAAAAGAGGCTTTTGTACTGCAATGGAACAATAACGAGCTGGTGTTTTACAACCCTGACAAAATTATTTCCAGCTGACTGACAATTGCTGACTAAAAGCCCGTGGTTTGCGAAAGCAAATCTCGCTACCCATCTCAATACCGGCCGTTACCTGAATTTGGGACGCAAACCGAGGTTAAGAAACGCTGTGTTTAATACACTAGGAAACAGCGAAGGGCGGGCTTTTCGGGGGACTGTCTTATGTAATTTTGACGTTCAAAAAAAACAACCGACTTCTTAAAAAAACACTAACAGGTGAAAAATAACTCCAGTTTCGGAAGTCTGTGGCTTTGGTGGTTTTGTTTCGTTCATTGGCCACCGCATTCCGAAACTGGAGTTATTTTTCACCTGTTAGTGTTTTTTTAAGAAGTCGGTTGTTTTTTTTGTAAAAAAGTTTTTATTTTGCAATTTTTAGTTTCTTCGTATGTAAAGAAAGTCTTTCAAAACTTGAAAGAATCATTGAAATCGGTTAACAGTTGCAAAAGTAGTTCTTTCTAAACATTAATCTGTACATCTCTGCCGGGCCCCTTTTAAAATAGACAGGCGTAATGTTATGTTATGGAAATATAAAAGCTCAGCATAGACATCTGAGTATAGCAGTTGCGAATAATTTGCTGTGATGCGTTGAAGAGTTCCGTTGCCTGTCTTCTTCATCAGTTTTTCTTCACCAAATGACACTTTCCAAATGAAAATGCTTGATTTGTTACTGAAAATGTTAAAATCGGTGCGTGTGTACCTATATTTTTTGAGGAGTTCCCTCAATTCCTCAAGGATCTCTCATCACATATGAGTTTTGATACAAATGGGACCAATCTGTTTGTATACCCTATCAAATAAAAGAAGAATTTTGAAAATCAGTCCATAAATGACGGGAGTACTGAGGTAACAAACCCTAAAGAAAAAAAAAAAAAAAAAAAAAAAAAAAACATACAACCGAATTGAGAACCTCCTCCTTTTTTTGAAGTCGGTTAAAAAGTGCCGATCCTCAGCCTAATTTGAATAAATGATTTTTTGTTTTGATGATTTTTAAATGGTCAATGGTACTTCTATGCGTTTCAAATGAGAATAGGACGTCAATGACATAGATCTATCTGTCAGGTGTCACTTGAAAAGTACGGTCCACAAAACTAGTCATTTAAGACGTCTTTTTCATAGTGAATAACTGCGACTCGTTTCAAGTGACATCTGACAGATACATAGAAAGAAGAAGAAAGAAAGAAAGAAAAATATTTATTTGACATCAGTCATCATCAAAACACACATACACACAATAATTTATAAAACAATAGAAAATATACAATAGTAGGTACATATCATGTGCTGTGTGCCTCACGGCTGCGCCAAAAAGGTCCATTTCAGCATTCATGCCAGACAGGTGATGCTGTCTGACGCTGGTCTTCCAATGAACCTTGAGGGGTACCCAGTAACGGAAGGAAATAAATAAATATAAAACGAGTAAGTAAATCAGTTCAGTGTGTAATGAGAAGAGGTCGGTTATCAATCAATCAAATCAAATCAATCAAATCAAATTTATTGAATAATTTACACGATATACCCAGTTAGATATAAAGGCCACAAAATAAATCTTAAAAAATAATTATTCTAGTACTCAACATATAACTACATTATGTGTATATTAACAACCAGGACTTATGGAAAATTTATTTTAAACCTAGAATTATATGTATATTAGCGACTTTCCTGAACTAGGTTAATAAAACCTGTGTTTCAGGCCATCACTTAAAAAGACGAATTATTACGAGTGCATGTTACATTATATCATTATAGAATAACAACTTACGAACTAAACCTTACATACAATCATACAAGAACTTCCAATAGTTTCTCTGTGTCTGTGTAATTGAGCTTTAATAAATACTCCGATATTAATTTACTACATTTAATATAATTTACGCTATATATATCTAATAACTTGTTTAACTTATTGTACAAAAAAGGTCCTAAAAACACGTAAAATCTATGAGCAAATGCATGTTTCGTTTGTGGTTTTATGCAAACCAAGTCTTTCCTCCTCCTGGTTGAAGGTACTGGGTCAAAAGGAAGCTCAGAGTGCTGATAAAGTGTGACGTGCATTATAAAAAGTTGACGTACTGTTAGTATTTTACATGCTGTGTATAACTCATGTGTGGGAAATCTAAAAGGTCGGAAGGTTGCAACCTTTAGAATTGCTCTTTGAGCGCGTTCTAGAGGAAGTAAAATAGTCTTTGCAGTTCCACCCCATGAAGTAATACAGTAGGTAAGTACAGATTGACACAGAGCCAAATAAACCTGTTTAATTAACTTATAGTCGGCAATGTGACGTAGGTGCTTAAAAATATAAATTAATTTACGCACTCTTATGCACAGTAAATCAATATGTTTACGGAAATTTAGATTTGGGTCAATTGTAACACCCAGGTATTTTATGTGGTCAGCTTTAACTAATGTAGGGCAAGTACAAGCAATGTCAGCATGCTTGCAATTATGTGCGAATATGTTTAGGTTAGTAAGCGGAAGAGTAATATTTCTCATTGAAAATAAAATGTATTTAGTTTTATCTATGTTTAATGTCAGGAGATTCTGATGAAGCCAATTAGAGACAATATTAAAACCGTTTTGTGCATGTTCATATGCTTCACCTCGGGATTCAGCAGAAAACAAAAGAGCCGTGTCATCCGCGTATGATAATATTAGCCCATTACGAAGAATTAAATTACAAAGGTCATTAATGTAAATTAAAAATAAGGTAGGGCCCAAAATACTACCTTGCGGTATTCCGAAACAACTGTTTTCCGTCTCAGAACTTGTGTACTGCCCTATTTTAACACATTGTTTACGTTCTCTAAGATAATCGGAGAATAATGAAAGTTGCACTCCTCTTATCCCAAGTGTTTCAAGCTTGTGCAGTAATATAAAAAAAGAAATTGTGTCGAAGGCTTTGGCGAGGTCTAGAAAGATTCCAATGGTGTGCATCCCCCTATCTAGTCTCGTACTTATGTAATCAGACAGCTTGTGAACCGCTTGGTTAGTTGATCTTTTAGGTCTAAACCCAAATTGATTATTGGAAAGCAAACCGTTAACTTCAAGATAATCTATTAACCTGCTATTTATAATTTTTTCTAAAATCTTTGAGAGTCCTGTTAGTACTGAAATAGGTCTATAATCGTTGACACAGTTTTTATCTCCCCCTTTGAACACTGGTGTAACTACTGCTTTCTTAAGCAGTTTGGGGAAAATGCCGTTAGATAGACATGACTGGAAAATATGGGTTAATGGAGGGGCGAGAAGGTGTTTAAACCTTTTTAGTATATTATTAGAAATGTTATCCCATCCTACAGCGCAGTTATCCTTCAACCCTGTTATTATTCTTAAAATTTCATTAACATCAGTGTCTAATAAAACAAAAGATTTTGATGTTTTCGTAAGAGTATTCACAGCCGATGTTTGGTGGGGAAGACTGTTATCGTTTACGGATTTTTCAGCCAAGGTTTTGCCGACGTTAGCAAAAAAAACGTTTACTTTATTCGCGGCTACAATTGGGTTTACCTCTGTTGACAGTAATTCGAGTGGAGGTTCAGGATTTTTTGATCGAAAGGTATTAGTTTTAATAAATTTCCAAATAAGTTTACTGTTTTTGCCTGCCTTCTGTAGTTCGCTCTTCTCATATTTATTTTTTACTTTTTTTAAAAGATTATTGCAAAAGTTTCGATATCTTTTGTATGAAATAGAAAGTATTTCATTATCAGGTGCAAGTTTCGACTTTTGGTGTAGTTTATCCCTATGTCGTATACAACGAACGAGACCTGAAGTGATCCACGGTTTAATAGAATTATACCGTCTAGACATTACTTTATTTACTGTGTTTTTACTTATTGCGTGTTGTAGCGAATGTATGAAATACTGTAAAGAAATATTTGCATCATTCGTTTTGTAAACAGGGTCAAAGTCAATACCGCAAATGTCTCGTTCTAGATTAGTCATATTAATTTTTTTACAGCTATGCATGCAGTTTATTCTAGGTGAGGATTTTTGCATTGTTAGTATAATAGCTTGGTGATCCGTAAGCGAAGAATTAGTTACCAATGTTTTGTTTGGGTGTTTTGTTTTTATGATGAAATGATCCAAACACGACCCACTCTGGTGCGTGGGGTAGTAATGAGTTGGTAAAAGACCATGAAATGAACAAATATTTAAGAAGTTATGAACATGCTTATCTAGTCTTTCGGAAACAATATTAATATTAAGGTCACCCATTACAACGATATTTTTAAAAGCTGATAGATGTTTTAGAGTTACATCAAAAAAATCCAAAAATCTATCTATATTTTGAGATGGTGGCCTGTAAACAGCCATAATTGCAGTATCCGTACTAATTTTAATAATTAAACAGTTACTGTCTTGACCTTTGGGCTCTTCAACAAGTGCTTTTAAGTTATGTTTTATGTAAACCACAACACCATCATTTTGGTTAATGTTTGAACTAGTTTTGTGAGTGCAGTAGCCGTCAAGGGAAGGCAAATTGGTTGTCTGAGCAGACAGCCAACATTCTGTAAGGACAATAACATCACAGCTGATGTCAAGACTCTGTAACAAAACTTCAAACCCATCCATGTTGCGATTAATGCTACGAATATTTTGTGTAAGCAGTGTAAGCGTATTTTCCCCAGAAGGAAGAAGAAATTTACAATCCTCTACATTACAGGTAATGGCTTCAGACACAGAAAATCCATCCAAATCAGCGATTAGCTGACTGGTCATTACAGCCAATAATAAAAGATAAATTAACTCTAAGTAACTGTAACTTAGTGCTAAGTGCTACTAAAAAAAAAAAACTATATGTGGGCGCTCTTAGGCGCCTTCATAGTCTATTGAATTAATATAATTAACCTCGGCGTATTTACGTGCCGGACAGTCTACGTCACCGGTCTGATGGTCACACTTCCTCTTGAAACGCTTGCACGTCGCACATTGAGGTGGAGAAGATTTAGCGCTACACTCCTTGTGGGAATGACCAGACTCTCCACAGTGGTTGCAAGTAGGACTGGTTTCTCGGCAAAACTTAGCTGCGTGGCCAAACTGCTGGCAATTGAAGCATCTCGTGACTATAGTGAAATCTTTCACGGGGCATGATGTCCAATTTATAAAAATCCGGCCTTGGTTTATTAAGACTTTCCTGACGCTAGAGGGTACTTCTAAGATATAGTTGCAGGTAGGAAGTCCTTTCTTACCCGACTTATGGCTGAATTTAACAGTAGCAAGGAAGGACTCACGATTAGTGTTCGCCAATTTATCTGAAAGGTTCTGCTCATAAATGCAGTCCAATACTTCCCTTTCAGACAATGCTACTGGAACTCCAACGACAGCAATCCTAGGTCGCCGTTTAGGAGCTTCTTCTACAGTGAGTCCTGACGATACCAGCTTTGTGGAATTTTTAAGTTTGTCGATATCACCTTTACTTTCGGTGCTAATAAGCACACCCCCGTTTTTAACTTTCTTTAGGCCACGGACATGAAGCTTCAGTTCTTCGGGAGATATTATTTTCTGCACAAGTGACTTTGTGTCTTCACTAGTTTTAGTCTTGTCGCAAGGATAAATGGCCACGGAACTAAGATTTGCTGGACGGATGAAGGTTTCGGAACTTTTTTTGACCATACTAGCGTAAGAAGAAGAGGTAATTTCAGAAGGTGTTAATTTGTTAATTACCGCCTCTTTGATCTCCTTTACAGATTCCGTGAGGTCCAGCTGATCCTTTAAGTGCAGTACTGTGTTGTGCGTTAGGATAGTTTTCTGCTTTAACGCTTGGTAGAGGACGGCCATCTCAGATGTCCCATTGGTAACTTTGCGGCAAAGAGTGGAGACACGGAGCTTTTGATCACTGTTCATTTTTCCTTCCGAAACTATGGTACAGACCTCATTAAGTATAGCTTCTATTGTCCCCATCCATTTCTGGATTTCTGGCGTCGAAATAACTTCTTTCGGAAGCTCATCAGACGACACGGTTGGAGCTCGAGGTGATGTTTGCTCCCTGGGTTGAACTGGTACTGGTTGGGTTGGAGTCGGCGGAGGACTTCGCCGTAATAGTTGGCTTCGCCCGAATGGGCTATCCCCTTGGTTAGACATAACTAACACAAAACAATGACCATGAAAAAATTTAGATCATCTTGCACAATATACAAATACTTAGGTATCACACACGCGACACACTTTACTTTTGTACTGACACCGCAGATAATTACGTAGTATTATTTGTTATACTAAAGTTGTTTTCCAATTTTACATCATTAATAAATGCTAAGTACACGTCTACTTGGTCTCGCGTCTCGCAAGCGACATAAAAGTAAAAAATATATATATATTGTGTTAAAGAGTGACTAAACTAAGACAGCATAAATATTTTTGAAATAAACAAAGTGTATATCCCCTATAGTGTAACGCCTTGTGGCGCCACTGTGGACACAAATGTTAAGTTGCGCCCGGCCGAAATAACGGGATTTCGCCGCGTTCACTAAAACTACGATAACTCAGAAACTACGCATCGTAGCTCCACAAACCCAATGCCATTGAAATTGTTACTAAATAAGCTACCTGATTATATTGAATTTAGTATAGTTTTATCTTGTAATATATTGCTAATTCGAAGTTGAAAGTAGGGTGAGCGACTATTTCCCAGTTTTTCGTACAAAAGTCGTCATATTTATGAAATAAAAGCATATTTTTCAAAAGTTATTGTTTTAATTTCCAAAAAACACATTGTTTTACATTATTCAAATAAAAAAACAGACATCGCCATACATTTTTTTCAAAAGACAAGCTTTACAAAAATATACCTCAGGTAGCAGACCCGGCCGCCGACAAAAAAAAAGAGCATGTTTACACTTCAGTTGCGGGAACTCTGTTAGCTAAGTGGGTTAGGATAGTAATTTATTACAAAGTTTGGTACACAATCTTATCGCTGACAAAGTTTTAGCTGTTAGAATTGTTTAGTTTACGAACAATGAGTCATAATGTAAACACTTGATAAAGAGGCGGTAAAAAGGCCCCTTCCTAAATTGGATTATAGAGCAAGTACTATTGCATTTGCTTGAAATCTTATTTCACAATCCACATGATGATAATATTTACTAATGGAAAAACACGACACAAAGGCAAGTTGCTTAACAAAATCATTAACAAAATCAACAAATAAAAATAATAAAAACAAGCAATTTCAGTACAAAAATGCCAAGACCACAGTGCAGGTACAACCAGTAGGTACATCACATGTGAACAACAAAAAATAAAATGAAGAGATTTCATACAGGGGTAGGAGAGTTTTTTTATAGGTACATTAAAATCTAATCTGGATTTTCCAACAGGGGTAGGATTTAAAAAAAAAAAATTATCGAAAATGATGCGATTTTCAAACAGGGCTAGGATTTTTTTATAAGAAAAAATTAAAGTGAAACAGGGTTATAATTATTTTGTATGAAAATCTAGTTAGTTTTTAATTTAAACCTCACTTTTGATCTACGTCGGTGTAAACTTACTGGCCATTGCTCATACTGTGGTCGGGTCACAGAAAAACATGGCGGCTTGGCTGTCATAAACGTCAGATAAATGTCAAAATGTCGACTTGTACCGCGAACTCCAGGAGTTCGAATTTTAAATTACATTTTTACATTTCAATATTTACGCAAAATTTTATCGAGTTTCACTAATGAAATGCCTAATACATAAGTAGTAACGTATCTTTATCATGTTTCTAGCGACATATAGCCACCCCTAGTGTATTTTGTACTCAAAACAAGAGGAAATGTACCGGCATGGCGCGAAACCTTCCGAACCATGGTTGATGAAAAAATAAATTCTGTCCGAAATCTTTATCCAATACACAATGCATCAATTAAAAACTGTTTATTACTTACCCATCCATGTTTGAGACCGTTGTTTAAAACAATTTTTCTAAATACTAGCGCACTGCACCTCTTCAAATTTTGCTAACAAAAACAAACTGAACGCGTCGTCACAGACTATATTGAGTGAAACATTCCGTAACGAATTGTTGTTAGATGTTTTGCATGTAATGTTATATGCCTTTCCTTTTCTTTTTGCTACACTCTGGAGAAGTTAGAGCAGGAACGGTATACTCTTGACAGGCAATAGGTCGCATTAAATCCGACCCGACTTAAGTCGACTCTAAGAGTCGAGGTACGGAAGTGCAACATTTTACTTCCGGCTCCAGGAGCATGGCTTCCGGACAAGTGGACAGTATAAATTTTGTTTAAAAGAAACAAAGCACTTTCATGACATGGCGTGTTTTTGTCTCGCTCCCACCCCACCCTCGCGTCACCCGCCGTCTCCTGCGCACACGCCACCGACGACGACGGTCGACACCGATCATACGACCACATTTCAACCGTGCACCTGTTAGCGTGATGACGTATTATGCGTCAAAAAGTCAGAGCGGGGGTGACGCGGCGCCGCCGCACGAGTCTCTGTGCTCACGCGACGCTTCCCGCGTGATTGGGTACCTACTTGCTTACCAACATCTGGTTGACGACGACTCGACGCTTATAAACAAGTAACCCGTTTTCTTGGAAATCGTAATACCGTCTCGAGCCGCATTGGACAGATATACCTTGCCGATAGATTATAAACCTTATGTAAGTATTTGTTTATACATGTGATCGATGTTCCTATTCTCATTTGAAACGCATAGTACCTACTATATTTGATTCATTACATGTGCACGTAGTTAGTACACTTTACCGTATCCGTACCAATCGTTGTAGTATTTCCAATATATTTTTTTTGGTAACAGCGCAGAGACGCTTTTGTTTCATGTGATAGCAAAAAGCTGGCTTCATTTACAGGTAACTTAATACCTTTTTCTTCCTTTGCCCTTCGGGGTATGAAGGCTTGATTTTGGGCAATGTCAAGAATATAGAAATAGAATGTGTTGTCAACTAGAGTCGTGTGCATTAGCTTTTTATCAAAGATTACTCGAAGCTATTTATTGATTTTGAACCTTAAGTCAAAGTCAAAGTCAAACCATTTATTTCAATTAGGCCCCTCTAAGGCACTTTTGAACGTCAAACAAAAATAACTTTAAAGAATGATTCTAGTTGCCCGTTCCAAAAAGTAGATTTGTATGGAGACGAATGGGCAAGAAACTCCATACTTACTCTTTTAAAATCGATTTTACAATACTTGGTATACATTAATAAAATTATATGTGAGCACGATGCACCTAGAATAAAAGTACTATACTAGGTTTAAGCAAAAAAAAAAAAAGGAAAAATATAATAAGAAAGCAATGGTTAGGTTTTAAATGCGAAGTTCATACACACGTAGACTCCTGGTTAAATGTCAGTTTTTGTACTACGAACTTTAACACTGGCGAAATAGAGCTGGTATTCAAAATGGCTTAGTAGTTTAAACCCTTGTCTTAAGATAAACCTTATTAGGTACCTTCCTACCTAATACTAAATATTTTTCTTTATTAGGTAAACATGCTATCTTTACTGATAATTTCATTCCCAAGTATCATATAACAGAGAGTATTAAGAATGTATAATTACCTGTATCTAATGTTTTAATTAACCTTATCTATTATTACGTTCTATGTATTTATCATTATCGACTAAGGAAATAATACCTATCTACATACCTATGCATTTTTTACTGTAAATTAGTTTTGGTAACATTTTGATTGGAAGCCGTTGCATAATAGGCCGAAAGAATTATCCAAAAGTTTTTTTTTATGATGTAGATCCTAAGCACTCCACATTAGATAGGTTTAGATAAGGGCGCCTCTACGGACTAGGCGTCCTGGGCGTCAGCCGACAAGGGTTATCCTGGAAGCACATGCGACTTTGAAATTAGTGACCAACTTTTCTCTAATTACGACTCCATTTCATATATTTTTATAAAATGCCCGTGAATAAATGAATTAGTATGCGTATTATAAGTGTATGTACCTATCTTGCATATACACCCGAATAACATCTGAGCATGGAAGCGAGCTCAACTATATTTTTAGCGTTCCACCTCAGACAGGTTTGGAGAAGACGCCCTGGGCGATGTACCTGATAGTCTACCCCAGAGTTGACAATTAGGACTGTCGCCCAGGGCGTCTTCTTCAAACCAAAGCGGGCAGTAAGTTGAGCATTCGGTAACGAACACTGTGACACGAGAATTTTATTTTTAGAGAATTACGAGCAACAATAATAACTACTAAGATTACTTTTTATTAAGCGTGACTCTAATATACTCTTTAAACCTTTTGTATTAGACGGCATTAAAATGACAGCAAAATATACATATGTATAACCTAACCTAACTTACCATACCTATTGTATAGCGAACCTAACTACCTAACCTAACTACCTTACTGAAATGCATTGATTTTGAGAGATACAAAATGCATCATTTTAAGCTGAACTACTGCGCTGTGTGTCTGTATGTTACATACAATTCTAGAGTAGGAAGGTAGTAGTATTTGAAGTAGTAGGAGTAGGACTTAATCATTTATTTTGATTCATGAATCATCCATACATAAGTACTACTGGACCACCACCTAAAGGTTGACTGGTAGAAAATGCCTATGGCATTAAGTCCGCCTCTGTACATTAGTGTGCTTGAAGTATTAAATAAATAAATACAGCCTGGCCTGTTGACCTACCCAGTTATTAGTGGCCCTGACTACTCTCCAAGAAATTGACAAAATCAAGTCAGATCCGCACTTCTTGAACAAAATTACATAAGACAGTCCTCCTAAACGCCCGCCCTTCGTCACTTCCTAGTGTTTTTGCTGGGAAGAAGAAGTGGCGGAACAAACTCCCCAGCAATACATCTGTCTGATACATCTCAGAAGAACAGTTTGAACAGCATTGGTAATTAATAAACATTATTATTTAAATTAAATAATTGGATACATATTAGCTTGCACACATCGATATACCTACAAGATAGTAGTATAATAAGAATAGTAGGTACCGACGTTGATAACTAAACTCAAGCAAAAAATTCATAACTAACTGAATAAATAGAAGCCTCCAAGTGAAAAGGGCGTGCCCGCTTACATAATTAAGGACTGGATTACATGTTGTCAGTGGGTTCGATTCCCACCCAAGACAAATGTTTGTGTGTTGAGCACGATCATTAATTTTGTCTGACCTCAATTGGTAATAATAATAATAATAATTAATTTAATTCAGACAACAATCTATATCACTCAGTAAAAGTATGTACAATAAATTAAAAAAATAAGTTAGTAGCCCTACTTAAAAACTATGTTAGTAAATGGTTTTTTTAAGCCAACCACGTGTGGTTGACTCAAAAAGTGCACAAATAGACAATCAGATTTACCAGCAATTACATGCAAGAGACTGTTAGAGCTGGCTCGCACTCTGAACAGCAAGGACGCTGCACGCTTGCGTCTGATCGCAGCGAAGCCATCCGTGTTAGCGTCAGTAAACATCGCTACAGAAGCGTGGTGGCCCCAACAGCATCCTGAATGCATTGTTGTACTGGACACGAAGAGCACCGACTGTTATGGGCATGCCAACAGTGCCCACAACGATAGATACGCGCTTAGGCCCCTTTTAAATATAAATTCGAAAAAATACTAGGTATATTATAGTGTAGAAAATACTAAGGGGACGGTAAAATTTGTCCTGAACTTGTGTACCAACTCTGTTGAAACTTGGAACACATACATAATGTATAATGTAGTTTTGATGATACAACAACATAATTGAGACCTGAAGCAGATTTGTTGGTGGTCTCGGAAGACAGTTGAGAGAACTCCTAAACAGCTAACTCGCGTGTGTGCTTATTTAAATTACTTTTCTATAATAAAACTTTTTACAAAAACAACCAGTGAAAAAAACATCAAAGAAACACACTTACACTAAATTGACCATAGATTTAAGGGTGTGTGGCTTTGGTTGATATTTTTTGCCACCAAAATCTAAAAAGATGCAAGTAACTATCTAACGATTTACATTTATATCTATCTTAGCCGGCAGTCTGTCCAGAAATTTATATTATTTAATGACTTACTAATAATGAGCCTATTACTATCCCACACAGCAGGAAAAAGGTAAGTACCTACCTACATAACGTCTCATACAGAGAAGGTCTAAAAGGTTACTAAAAAGGGGGAATACATCATACACTCTTATCCGTTAAGTGTGACAGACAGACAAACGTAATTAAATCATTGGGGTTTTAGCGGTTTTGTTCGAAACCGTTACAACATAATTAGTTATAATTTTAGGTACTAAGTTATAAGCTTACTTGTATAAGCTTATAACTTAATACCTATGTATTTCGTGTTGGGATAAACTGATAATTTATGACTTTTTATCGCTACACAAAATGCGAAGGCTATAATACCTACTTACTACACAGTTTATACAGCGCCATCTATGATTTAGTTACCATTTTACTTGTACCATCAAACAAGTTGTTTGCAAGTGGTTACTCCACGATTAGAAGATGGCACTGTCCAAGGTCCATTGACTTAGTTTGGGGGTTATCATTAATATTTTTGAACAAACACGTCTTATTTTATTTTAAACAATATAATTGTTATCGCAATATGCCAAAATTATTTTACAAGTTATTTATTTCTAATATTGTTATTCTGTTTGGTTCTTTCAGCGACATCTATCAATGAATAATGAAACCATTAGAAACATTGAAAAAGTTGGCATTATGTTTGGTAGATGGCGTTGTTTATAAACTTAATTTTTCTGTACTTTCTACTTACATACGAAGTATACAGAGTTATTTGGTTTGAATAAAATTACTGTACAGTTTCGGGTCTTTTAGCGACATCTATTCATAAATAGAAGAACCATTATAATCATTGCGTAAAGTGACTTTGTCAAAAAGTTGGTGTTATGATTGTTAGATGGCGTTGTTTTAAATGAAAATAACAATGAAAATGATAAAACTTTCTTTTTCTCTTTAAGAAAAACTCTAGATATAAATAAAGACAAAAAAGGCAAAGTTGAGTTATTTTTTGTTATTACGTAACTCAAAAACATACCTACTAAAAATCTACTTACACAATGCTCGATCATACTGGCATTGTGAACAATTAAATCAATTTCCGATTCAGTACTTCAAATCCTCAGTATCACGCTGCTTTGAACCGAAACTTCGTTACAATTACATGCTGATCAATGATACCCCGCTGAGCGTTCCGGTTCAGCGGCGCGAATGCTCACGGTGACACCATGGGTGATCGGGAGCAGCGAGTCGGTGAAGTGATGCCGAGTGGAAAGTATTAGGAAGATGCGTCCCTTAAGAAAGGCGACTAACAAAAGGTTTTTGTAAGGCAGATGTAAGGAGGTGACGCCCTAGAAGGACATACACTAAAGAGCTTTTTTATATCATTTAATTTATTTTAGTCAAACAATTTTATTATCATGATACACATGCATGACATACACACACACACACACACACATGACACATGCTATTGGTGATATTGGTGTGTTAAGTAGGTACAATGTTTGAACATAAACGATTTTTTTTTTTAATTATAAACCAGTGCTTGACTGCAATCCCACCTGATGGTAAGCAGTGATGCCATCAGTGAAGGTGAAGGTTCTTAAGAGCCTATTCACTCTAGCCTTGAAGACACCTAAATTATACTCGGACGAGAAGACCGCAGCAGCCAAGTTGAAGAAGTATGTAATAATTGTGGCTGGCTGATAGCGCACGGTAAGTAGTTTCTGCTTCTGCCTACCTCCATGGGAGAAGCGAGTTATTGTAACGGTAAAAGGGTGAAAAATATTAGGAACACATTCCTTAATAAACCTCCCTTAAAATAATTTATGCCTCTAATAGGTATGATGTACATTTTTTTTAAAATAAATTTTGCTCTCCGCTGCGCTGCTCTCTGTCTGAGCTGACCCTAAAATAGGCCTCTGGGCCTGTTGTAGTTAGGTATTCATCATGTAATCCTCCTGTACATTATTATCTATACAAGCACGCATGTACTAAGCCGTCCGGCACAGCCATAGCCGGCGGCGTCACATTCACAAAGGGTGCAACCGGAACGCGACCGGCGGCGACCGCTAATCCGACCTGCCGTTGTGATGCGGACACCCGCGGCGGTGCACGTAGAGATGAGGAAGTGTCGATACTGGGATGATAAGGTGGCTAGACGAAGGAATTATCTACGTCGATAAATGGAGGCATGAAATAAGTAGTACCTTCATGATCCTGCTGCCTTCAAAGCTCGTCCGTGTAGGAAGACCCCATTCCAAATATAAGTGATTCTGGCTCTTATATTAATATTATTATAATTATTATAGTATAATTGACAGTAGCGGTGGCCCAGTGGTGGCGGCCCCGACTTACGAGCAGTAAGTCGGGGGTCGAACCCAGGCAGGCGCATTACTTTGTGTAATTTATTTCATCACCACTGCTCTTTAAAACGGTGAAGGAAACATCGTGAGGAAACCGGAATGTTCTAGAAACAAAAAATCGAAGACATGTGACATCTACCAATTCGCACTGGGCCCGCGTGGTAGATTATAGCCCATACGCAAAATACGCGCTTTGACGAGGAGTTGCGGATACCAAACAGTATTTTATTTTTAAGTATGCTCTCTGGTAGTGGTCAAAATTCATTCTTTTCAGTTTTTTTACTTTGACACTCAAGTATTCTCCACATAAACTTCAATGCCCACGAAATGGGGGATTTATATTTTTCGGTTTGTTTGTGTTGTAATTTTCATATTAAACCTAAGTATTTTATGTAAACATTAGCTGGTTCGAGTATTTAGTTTATTTTCTTCCCTAAGGCCCGTTTTTCAATTATAACGGCTGAGTTATTCTGATGTATAAACTATATTATGATTATAAAGTTTCATTAAAATCCATTCAGCCATTTTTGCGTGAAAGAGTAACAAACATCCATACAAACTTTCGCCTTTATAATATTAGTGTGATTATAAATATAAAAAAAAATAATTGAATTGAATTGATTTTTAATTTATCTATTTGAATCCTACTATGTAATTAAAACACCTTTTCTTCTTCTATACCAAGTCCATACAAAGGTTGTCTCTAAGAAATCGCGATAAGGGCTGGATAGATAAATAAAATACTGAGGTAACATCAACTTTTAGTAAAAAAAAGACTCCACTTCGTAACAAATGTCAGACATTTTACTACCCTCCATTTTGTAGAATAACTCCCGCAGTACCTACTGTCAATCGTACTTCAGTATAGTCATGTTATTTATTGTCTGCGACAAATTATCGACATCCGACTCATCGACACAATACCGACACGTGATGTCGATAGCCTGTTCACCGAATTGTAGTGATTAGTTTTCCATTGGATCAGCGCTGCACGCGCTGCTCTGTAGACAGATTGGGTTACTACTAAGAGGGGAGATGTGTTATTTGGTACGTTTATATGCTGCACTTGCATTTATTGTTTACTAATGGTAGTTAGTAGGCGATAATGGTCAGTTTTACATAAGGTTTCTGCACTGACCACTGGGCTGTTAGTCTGGTAGTTAGTGACCCTACTACCTACTACCCTACTATGTCCAGCAGTCACCGTCGGGGTTCGATTCCCGCCCAGGACAAATGTTTATGTGATGAGCAAGATCATTAAAATTTGTTCGGGTGTAATTTATCTATAATAATATGTAGAATATTTAGAAATATGTACAGACGCCAGCACGTCAAGTTACCCCAATGTGTCAAATTTCTTTGATCGTTTTTCAACTATATGTCAAACAGAATAAGATTCATATTCAATTGGGAAAATTAGACACATTGGGGTAACTTGATGTGCTGGCGTCTGTACATAACACAAGCTCTGCTTAGCTTGGGACTAGATGACGTTGTGTGAAAGTTGTGGAATATTCTATTCTCTATATTATTATGAACTTTGTACCAATCTTAATCTCGTTCCTGCGTATAATATTCTGGAAAAATCCAAAGTATTCGCTTCACGTATTTTTCGTTTATTTAGGACGAATGTAACGGCTACTTCCAGGCTGTTATAAAAGCCTTTAAAGATCTTAAAATTAAATCATCAGATGATTTTTGGGTATTGTATGTAGAAGTGTGTGTGGTTGTGTGTGTGTGTGTGTGTGTGTTTGTGTGTGTGTGTGTGTGTGTGTGTGTGTGTGTGTGTGTGTGTATATTAATCCTCTTTCCATTTAAAATCCGTCATACATAAAAATATAATACATCCTTTTAATAACATGATTACAAATAGTCTACACAAAACAATAAGTAAAATCTACCAATAGCTACTTTAGTTATACTTTTAGCACTTTGCGTTAGATATAATTAGAATGACGTTATATATATAACCTAACCTAACTCATCATACCTACCCTATAGCGAACCTAACTACCGAACCTAACTACCTTACTGAAATGCATCGATTTTGAATGATACAAAATGCATAATTTTAAACTGAACTTCTGCGCTGCGTGTCTCTATGGTGCTTACAATACTAAAATAGGTAGTAGTATTTGAAATAATAGTAGTTGGAGATAATAATTTATTATTCATTTTATTTTATTTATTATACTGTTGGTATGAATGTATTGACTTAAATCTGAGTTTCATTATTAATTGCCACCGACTTTCAAAGCTAGAGTTATTTTACACCTTTTTGCGCTTTTTATTTATAAAGCCTACGTTATTTTTTTTTTTAAGTTTTTATTTTGCTATTTTTAGTTTTATTATGTTGTAGATTATAAATTATTATTTTTCATTTGTTTCATTCAACTGGGAGATTCGTATGAAGACAAGTAAGCCTAACAAAAGGTAAATGCTGTAAATCGTTGAGGAGTTCCCTCGACTGTCTTTAACTCCCGAACGAATGAACCGATTTCGATATTGTTTTTTTTTTTGTATGGAAAGTTATCTAGTCTGGAGTGTTCTTAGTTACCTACATTTGATGAAAGCTGGTACAAGATGGCCACCGCTACAAAATGGCGGATTACATATTTTTAGATAGCTTCCTCAATATGGGTATCAAATGAAATAATAGAATACCTTACGCATACACTATGATAACCAGTTTTAAGATTGCCGTCACCACAGTATGGCGAATTACATATTTTATATAAGATCTTTATGTGAGTTAAGTTAATCTTAGACATCATTGACATCAGTGAAGTAAAATATCGTGAGGAAACCTAGACTTAAATTATATAAGTCTGAAATCGCCAATTCACCTTGAGCGTGGTGATCAATGCTCATGATTTCTCTGTATGAGAAGAGGCCTTTGTCCTGCAGTGAGACTGTAACAGCACAGTCTAAACACCTACAGTCGTCCGACGAATCTGTCTAGACAGGGCAATCATGCGGGGTGTGAAAGGGCGAGACGCGGGAAAGCCGCTCCCGAACTGCGAACAAAACAATGTTCGTAGTGCGTAGTATTCAGGGCTAACGCATGTAGACGTGGTCGGCATGTTTCCAGAGATCAAAGGCGTCGTCCTACAACTCCTACAGTATTAATTTTTATACTGTGGTAACAGGCTAGTATTATTATTTTTATGTGTCGGTTTTTATTTTTTGTTTAAGTTGTTCTTAAGTCAAGCTTAAGACGGTACTTAAAAACACAGTCACTTCCCAAATAAGCACTTCCCAAGCCCGCAGCACACCTTCAGCGACATCTCATTTCATTTTCTTCCACCTACATTAATCACGGCCGTCCAGGCGGTCTTTTGTGAACGAAATTATGGCACGCCAAGAGTTATGGCACAGAATTTAATGTACTAACCCAACAATGGCTCATTGATTCTGTTAGACTAATGTTCTGCGGACACGCTATAAGAGTGATGGATGGCTTCGCTTATATTTGGGTTGTGGGCGGCTAGTGATAGGATTGAATTGATAATTGGGGTTAGTTGTTTTATGGTGAACTTAGTGTTGTTTGTGATAATAAATCTATAAGATAACAATAAAATGTTTGGGATGGCCCAGTGGTTACTGCCTCGATTTCCATACACGAAGGGGCGAGTTAAATTCCAAGAAAGTAAATACGTATGTATGTGATTTACAATCCAAAATTCACTCCGGTCTGCGGTACATAACAGATAAAGATAAAATAACAAAAACAAAACAAATCTCCTACCAAATAAGAAAAAAAAATCTGAGCGAACTAAACTTGAGCGTCGCCGCGTCGTACACGTACCACGTACGTACAGACGCCAGCACATCAAGTTACCCCAATGTGTCAAATTTCTTTGATCGTTTTTCAATTTTATGACAAACAGAATAAGGTTCATATTCAATTGGGAAACTTTGACACATTGGAGTAACTTGATGTGCTGGCGTCTGTACGTAACGTCGTACCGGTACATCACATCCTAAAATAAAAGTTATCTTACTACTGAAAATCAGCTAGGTTATGAACGCTCACCCATCTATAGCCCGACCTAGTTATTTTTACTTTCTAGTGACCCGTGCTGTTGTTTTGTTTAGCCACGAACCCCAAGATTATATGAATTCAATCATATCCATGAATGATGTCATAAACCCGTATCACTTTACAATTTTCATCCTACTCGGTACAAAAGCAACAAAAAAAAACGAAATTCGTAATTATTTCTAAAAGAAGAAAACCCCTCGTCATTCAGTAAGTAATCAGTAATAGGAACCCGTTTCATCATTACGCCTAATATTGAGTGTAACGTCGGGTTTAATACGGTGGGTAGCGAGTTCGATTCCCGCGGGGTGCCGTCCCGGGGGTCCTGGGTATTACGACTCATAGATTAAAATTTATTGATGGACTGATTTTTATAGATTAATCTTTAAGATTAAAGTTCCTTTTAAGGTACACTGTTATTTTTTTTATATAAAAAGCTTACTTTGAATTACACACATTACATAGTAGTCTTGTTAACCTATAAATAAGTTAAATATGCTTGTGTCTGGAGTGGATTGACGTCAATTGTGCAATGGGTGGGAATCGAACTCACGACCTCTCGATCGTCACTCCGACGCCTTAGCCATTGGGGTAATGAATAAATGATGAGTGTTTAAAAATTATAACTCAAGGTGGTAACGGTAGTAGATACCTAAATGGCAGCGTGCCGCATGGGTCGATTAGAGGTAAAAGTACGCTTGCCAAGGTCGGTTTCTGGATGGACCATACATACCCTTCCGTTCGTCGGAAAGCATGTTAACACCAACATTTTTAGATATTTGAGTTATGGATATTCAGAAGTCAGTTAGAAAGTCAAAAAAGTCAAAAGTCAAAATCTTTATTTGCTTCAAAACATGGTATTTAGAGGTGTTCTAGTTAAAACAGGAGTTCAACATATTTAGCTATTCAATCTATAGCATGCAAAATTGAGTCACATTGTAACCTATTTATTAAAAATGCTAAAATTTATTTTCGAAGAATGCTTTAAGGGAGTAGAAATTTTGAACATTCAACCATTCCGACATTTTACTTTTAAACAGTCTACTATTTTTTTTTTTAGCTCTATAGGTATTTTATTATAAATTTTTACACACATAGTTAGACAACTTTTAGAGAAGTCTTCAACAGTTAGAGAAGTCTGATAGCCAGACCAATCTTAGCAAATAGCACGTGTTACCAACTATGTTTTATGTTGTTGACGTTAAATAGGCAGTCGCTTGAAATAAAATACTGATACTGATACCCACTAACTGGTATCCAGTTAAACTGGAAACCAACCCATGAGAAGACCAAGGATAAAGAAAACTCTAAAACATTACCCAACATTAAAAAAGGTCGGTATAATATCTAAAGCCATGAACTTATAAATGGAAATGCTGAGTAAAGAAAACTGGTCGCTGGAATGTACATCATAACATAACGCCTATAATCCCCAAAGGGTTAGGCTGAATGTACAGACGCCAGCACATCAAGTTACCCAAATGTGTCAAATTTCTTTGATCGCTTTTCAACTTTATGTTAAACAGAATAAGGTTCATATTCAATTGGGAAATTTTGACAGATTGGGGTAACTTGATGTGCTGGCGTCTGTACCAGTAGTCACCCACACTTCGCCAGTATTATGTTTAAGTCCCATGTAGGGGAGAGCCTATTGCCGTCATTCGGCACACATCCAGACTCCGCGGTGCTACTAAGTAATTCCAGATGGAAAAATTCAATAACGCTTGGCCCGACTTAGCCATCGAACCTGGGACCTCAAGCTGACCAACGAGGCAGTCCAAGGCTAGAATCAACTCTTTATGAAATTATGAGAGAAACAATGTCACACACACATACACACACACGCGCGCACGCGCACACACACACACACACACACACTTATTACACATTTACACACGCACATCTTATTTACACTCACATAACACATTGACACATATCTATACTGACACCGGTAGCTGACTATAAAGCTAGTGTTATTGCTATTTTGTAGGTACTCTTATTTCTTTTATTTTTTTAATTTCCTGTTTAAATTGGTCTCATTGTAGATTATTACTATGGGAAGGAGCGAAGCCCCAACACAAGTATTGCATAACTTACTGGGGCTGCTTCAATTTTTCTATATTGTCAATGTATGAGATACAATAAAAACATTTTTATTTATTTATGAAATCCTTATTATGCTGAATTAAATAGCAAATGGGTAGAAACCTAACGAAATAATAACTCGTGGCACAACTGTTCTCAATTACGTAATCTATGCACCACGTCCAGGGTTCAACAGAAAGGGGTCTCTCTCAACAGGAGGTCAAAAATAATCCCGCCATGATTTGAAATTGATACAAAATTTGGTTTCGTTCAATAGCCGTATTAAGTATTTGGACCCTTTGTTATTAAGATTGAATTGTATTCAATGGTTTTAAACAATCTTTTTATGCGGAATAAGTCCCATTTTGAAATTTAATGGTTTTCTGATGATTATGAATTTTGGTAGGCAGGCAACTGTGAACGGAATGAGATTATACACGGGGGTCCTCGATTCATGATATTAAACAAAGTTGTTATTATAGTTTCAAGACGTCTTATGTTAAAAGGAAGCCAAAAATGTTTTGCTATTAATGCTTGGGAATTAAATGTGTATTATGTGGAAAAATGTACTTCAAACCACCTCACCAAACACGCAATAAAGGCCTCACCCACCCCACAATACATGTAATATGATATAATAAAATTGCCAACATAAAACACACTAGCGCACATTCCTCATCTTTACGATGTCGATTCGCCCCAAGCCCGCTATTTTTACTATCCCGGGTCATCCCTTAAATTCTTTTTATTGCTGGCCTTGTAAATCATGGCGTAATGCTCCAGTGCATTATCCGTAGGGAAACTTCATTATGGCCATTTTAATGGTTCGAAGGAGCGATAAAATCTAGCTGGTGGCGAGCGAGCGGCCGGCCGACGTAATGGCCGGTGGTGACTGTTTGTTTTTGTGAAAACTGGGATAGGTTCCGGTTTCTGAGTTAACTTGTAGGTCGACAATTTGTAGGGTTATATGAATCGTTTGTAAAAGATGAATTTGGGGTCCTTGGACCTAGCTAATGAACTTACTTTTCGTGTATATAGTAGACGATATTATTATCGTCTTAGTTTTCTAAAACGGTTTTCTTTTAGTTGCACTCTTTTTTCTTCGTCAGGAAACCGGCCTGCCTGAGAGATATTTCTTGACGGCACGTGAAACCAAGTCCATAGGAGTGATACAAACTCAGACACCAGATTGTTTATTAAGAACATGACAAATAAAGAGTAATCTCTTTATTTGTTAATACTTCACCCACACACGTGATGAAAATTTAAGTGTGGTATTAAATCCGCCTCTCAGAGACCGATTTTATGGAATCTTTCACCTGGTAATGCAGAAACAAACAATCTTAAGGCAAATTTGTAAACAAGTTAATAATTAAATATAAAGTTACACACATAAATTAAATAGATAACACATCAATTAAATATGGCTCGCTCCCTGTTACATTGAACTAAAACACAACGGTTGAAATGTCGGTCTACTAGGTCCACATCTACCTATCCATTCGATGAATGCAGGCGTGATATTTTGTCGTACCTTTCCACTTTTAAACCAGGACTGTCTCCCTATTCTGGAAACAATGCTCCACGCAATAATAGCGGGCGATACATCACGCGCAATTTGTTGCGATAGTTCTGCGATAGGTGGTCTGCGAATGGCGCTCTGCCTACTTTATTGCTCTATAAAAATGTTAGTCCACACGCTTTCAGGTTCCTTGAGCTCTTTGGGCTTTTAAAGGAAATGTTTTAGACCTAGTAAAAGAGAGGTGGTTGGCGTCTGGTTTCTCTGAATTGCTCTGTCTGTCTATATTTGCTCTTTATCCGACAGTGACTGTGGTAAGCTGATAGTAATAACATAATTGCGTACTTCCAAACATTTTGTGTAATTTTTTTTTATTTGATACTTTGATTTTTACTGTTAAAATCAGGAAAGGTTACTTACGTATTAATAGTAAAGAAACCAATAATGATCGTCCAAAAGAGTAGTTTCAAAACTTGTTAATCTACACAATTACAAATATGTAGCTACCACACTACATTTAGGTATATCTCCGTAACAATGTCGGTTTTTTTTATAATGAAAAAAGAAGAGACGAACTCAAAGGTAGTCTTAAGCTGAACAAGAAAACGCGCAAATGATTAAACTATCTTTATTTCAGAAATGTCAAAGATATTAACTTATCGGGAAACTTTAAAAGGTTTAAAGTTTCCCGATAAGGTAATATCTTTCCAGTCCAAGTAAGAATTTTTTTTGGCCTATTAAAATCACGGTATTTCCACAAATTTTCATTTTCACAGAATCCCATATGTTCACATTAAGTGTTCATAATAACAAATTGAATTGATGCGGCCGGCTGATCAGGCCGCAATTAAGGCGGGCTGCTATAAATCGGCGCGTATCTGATTCTGAACATGAAAGAGGCGTTGCGGCTCGACAGCGAATAAGCAGTCGCGTGGTACAACGAGAGGGTTTTCATAACGATATAATTTATAATATTTATGTAAATTATGATTTAGGATCTAAACATGGTTAGGAGAAAAATGAGTAAACGATTCAAAGAAAAAAAATAAACACGGTAACTATCAAAGAAGTTTAAAGTGAGAGTAAGGACAATAAGCACACAATAAAAACAGAAGATACACAGCATATGTGCAAAACCTTAAAAAATAATCTTCAAAACATCACATCTGTATTTCCCAAAGAGTGAAGTACCTATAATACATTATGGCAATGAAGCTGAACAAACACTTTATATTATCACTTTTGGTTTAGAGGAAACGGATTTATGGAATAGGTATTAAATTATTATATCAAGAGGTGTTTTCTGTCCAAGATATTCTTCATCCTCAAGTAAACTAGCCTACAGATTCTAAAAGGCACAACAACATATGGTCCCTCGAGCCGGATGCGAATTATTTTCTTAATTATTTTCACTTCTCGAATTTATTTTAATATTTATAAGTATCTGTGTGTCCAAATCTGAGTCCACGAGCTTCAACAATCGGTTTTATGCATGATTGTCTACCTGCAGGGCTGGCTATTGGCCATCTTTTCATTGCCACTAAATGGGGTCCAGTTGCACATCCAAACTTTGGTGTCAACAGCTGAGAATTTTAGTGCACTTTAAGTGGACATCAAGTTACGGTGACTATCAGACGGGTCACATCTCTGCGAGTGCGCATGATGTCATCCTAAATACACATTGACGATAGGCAATACGAAATTAGCTGCTTGACAGTTAACACTGAATGCTGTTGAACACTTTGCCCTGTGATCATCATTATGAACTGTCTACGGTGATACACGTTAGATGCAGTTCCGGTTTTCACAGTGAACGTTCATAAACTAAATACTCTTGGAAATCTGAATGGTTACACTTATTTTTAAATTCAGGGAAAAGTTTTGAAAGGTCTAATATTTTGTGTGCGACTGTCGCTCTCGTTGTGCCTCTGTGCACAAGATTATACAAATGTTTCGTTCACATGTTAACATATCGTTTGACGTTCAACGCACCCTTTGTATCCGACCTGACGTGTTGAAGAATTTATCAGCACTTTCAAGTAGCCTGCTTATTTTTAACCGACTTCAAAAAAAGGAGGAGGTTCTCAATTCGGATGTTTTTTTTTTTTTTTTTTAGTGTTTGTTACCTCAGTACTCCGTCATTTATGGACCGATTTTCAAAATTATTTTTTTGTTTGATAGCGTATAGTAGCAGATTGGTCCCATTTGTATCAAAACTCATATCTGATGAGGGATCTTCGAGGAATTGAGGGAACTCCTCAAAAAATATAGGCACACACGCGCCGATTTTAACATTTTTAGTAACAAATCAAGCTTTTTCATTTAGAAAGTATCATTTGGTGAAGAAAAACTGATGTAGAAGACAGGCAACGGAACTCTTCAACGCATAACAGCAAATTATTCGCGATTGCTATAGTCAGATGTCTATGCCGAGCTTTTGTATTCTCACAACATAACATTACGCCATTCTATTTCAAAAGGGGCCGGCAGAGATGTATAGATTAATGTTTAGATAGAACTTCTTTAGCAAATGTTATCCAATTTCAATGACTCTTTCAAGTTTTGAAAGACTTTCGTATTCTCACAACATAACATTACGCCATTCTATTTCAAAAGGGGCCGGCAGAGATGTATAGATTAATGTTTAGATAGAACTTCTTTAGCAAATGTTATCCAATTTCAATGACTCTTTCAAGTTTTGAAAGACTTTCTTTACACACAAAGAAACTAAAAATTACAAAATAAAAAACTTTTTTACAAAAAAAAACAACCGACTTCTTAAAAAAAAACTAACAGGTAAAAAATAACTCCAGTTTCGGAAGTCGGTGGCCAATAATGAACAAAACAAAACCACCAAAGCCACAGACTTCCGAAACTGGAGTTATTTTTCACCTGTTAGTTTTTTTTAAGAAGTCGGTTGTTTTTTTTTGTAAAAAAGTTTTTCAAGCATCACTTTAAGACCTGAGAATCTAGAAATCTTTAATACAACTTAAGTTTGCCTACGTAACTGGCGTTAAGGTCAACATTAGAAAATAACTAACACAATACATTTATACATCCATAAACTTCCTCCTTTTTCCCGTCGGGGTAGGCAGAAACTCCATATTCTACGATCCTTGTGTACGTCTTTTGCTTCGTATACATGTTGTCATACACACATACTGGTCGCAATTACTACGTACGTGACCTTTGTGAAGAACCTCACCAATAAGGTATATGTATGTCCTTCTAGGCTTCTATGTATGTTCTTCCTCCCGTCGTTTCCACTTAGCATACTCTTTTCAGTTTTTGTTACTACATATTTGTGTAATAACATAATGATTACCTGTATAATTTACAGACCGCTATAATAATATCTTACCACCCAACCAGTCTCACGCAACCTCCAAAATTCTCCACAAAAAATATCTAAAAGCCTACCTTTACCAAACAGGAGCCACTGTTAAAGATTCCACATTTGATATATTCGAGCACAATAAATATTGTTACAAAAATGGGGAAACAGAGACATAAATAATGTTCGGTATCGGGCCGAACTCGTAAATATTGGGTCGTGAGAGCACCCTGCCCACGGAGCCTACTGCCTCTAGATACAACAGAAGATGGAAATTTAATTTCGATTTTAGTTCTGTTGTAGTATGATTTAGTTCGGTTGCAAGGTGGTGTTCATTATTTTAGTTGTATAATGTTTAACTAAATATATTGCTGGTCGGTGAGATGAAATCATGCGAAGCCTTTCTGAGTGATAAAATAGTAGCCAATACGGTTCCTATAAGATTTATGAAGTATTCTTTTCGAGTACAATAATTGTTGTTATTTTATAGGTACATAGTCTTCACATAAAATCCGATTAATGTTGTGCAAAAAAGTTTTTTTAAATATAAAGATTTATTTGAACAAAGTTTCATGCTACTATAATACCTTTTAGAAACATTTTTCGATTTCATGTCACTTGTTAATTTGACGTTCATTAGTGCCTTTAGTCATTAGTCTATTTTAAATGATTTCATTTACTTGACTTTGGCTTTGGCATCTTACTAAACAATAAATAGTAGTAAGTAAGTAGTTATTTGTTTTAGTACTAGCCATTATAATGACGATCACACACACATATTACGCTTCCATTCACACAGGTCAAGCCAAAATGAAATCATCAACCATGCAATAATCATCAATTCAACACCTGAATCATGTCACTGCCGCCATTACACATAAATTACTAATAATATGTTTGTAGCGGTCTCATATTGTCTGGCATGGTTCTAAATCACTGTTACAAATCACTGTTGGTACGACCGGTGATTTCGGAACGACATAATGTATTCGGTGTTTGATAATGATGTCAAATGCCTTTGTGTTATCGTTCATCAGATTGTGTTTATGAGTAAAGGGTCTGGGATAATTAGTGACAAACCACTTCCGGACGTCAGGTGTTGATGACTTGGTGCTTTTGGCTTAATTGTCACAGTATTTATGGAGAAATAATAACTGCTGCACGGGTCGAAACTACACTTGCTGAAGTTGGTCTGTGGAAGGCGTCTGCTCAATTTCAATGCAAGACCGCTCCGTGCCTCAGAAGGTATGTTAGGCTGAGTTAATCTATGATGATTGATGGTCGTTGCATGTAGAGAAACGGAACTGCCAATCTAACCTAGGGATATTGTGTTCCCAGTTACTGGAGAAACCTACCCCAATATATTTGTGCAAAGGCAAGCAATATAATATTTCAGTTTTTATTGCTTAGATACTATTATTCTTTTGCACATGAAACACCACTAGTCGACACAGATATGGACGGCTTGCATTTCTTCAACGACGTAAAGTTAATTCATACCAACATTCTTTTTTTTCCTGACACCGTGGCATTTTGAGCATTGACGCATAGGTCTATCAATACAACCCTTTGAGGATAGTCGTTGCCGTTACCCATCACTTCACTCACGACTACACTGCTTACCCTACGGGAGTATAAACAAACAGCATGACTGTACCATTAGGTTACTAACCAAACTATTCGCACAGCCGACACAGTTTGCTCAGCCGTTCGTTACCGCACTAAATCACGCACGATTGCATGCACACACAGTTATACATAGCATACATTTGTGCATGTCGCTGTAAATGTGCTAAACTTTTGGAGGAAACGACACAAATTCTGTCGTGCAATTTCCTCGAAGTTTTTGGGTAAAGTTTAGACTCTAGGGAGACAGAGAATAGGTAGTTAACGTCGTCTACTTACATAGCTTCTTTAGAATTGTATTTCGCGTTTTTATCTATGAAAAGTAAACTTAGATCTTCATTTGTTAAGATCATCACCATTTATTCTACTTGCACCTCATGACGGGGACAAAGTTATTAATGCGATTTACAATATCTTGTTATGGCAGAAATACATATCCAGTCATCGATCTACGAGTATCGTACAGATTGTCAAATTTCTTTTATATGTATAAATATCAACTTTTTAACTGGCCTAGAAGTAAGTGCCCCTAACTCCTATGCTGGAAGTCGAAGGTTCGATTCCCACCCAGGACAAATGTTTGTGTGATGAGCACGATCATTTGTTTTGTGTCCGGGTGCAATTTATCTATAATATGTATGTATTTAAAAGTATGGATATCAGCTGTTTAGTACCCATAACACAAGCTCTCAAGCTTAACTTGGGACTAAATGGCGTTGTGTGAAAAGTTGTGGAATATTTATTTATTTATTTATTTAGAAGTTTGTAAGTATATCAGCTGTTTAGTACCCATAACACAAGCTCTCAAGCTTAACTTGGGACTAAATGGCGTTGTGTGAAAAGTTGTGGAATATTTATTTATTTAGAAGTATGTAAGTATATCAGATGTTTAGTACCCATAACACAAGCTCTGCTTACCTTGGGACTAGATGGCGTTGTGTGAAATTTGTGGAATATTTTTTATTTACTTAAAACAAATAAGATTCATGTTGAATTGTAAAAAAAATACGGTTTGGGATAGTTTGATGTGCTGGCGTCGTTAGACTCTGTAAGTACAAGTCGTTTTCTGTTTTCTTTTTAATATCTTGCGATTCTCAGTATCTTCTTTCTTATTACAGTTAACGTTACTTATCTCTTCTCTCTTATAACTTCTCTCTTAGTTACAATCGTTAAAATCTAGTAATTGTAATACATTTAACAATAGCTGTATTGTAACTTATTAGGGCTTCACAATTGATGTAACCTGTTAACCAGAGGCAAAAGGCTTCTATCATACTGCTGTCAGTCTACCTTTCTAAAAACCTTAACCTAAAGCCAACGAAGATAATAAATACTTTAATAACTCTGGTTTCGAGCATGTACAGCGACATAACGTACACATACGGTAGTGTTGGGACAATGCGAGCTCGATGTCTCGATATGAGCGAAATATGCTAAATTCAATAAAGCTCACGACCCGCAGGTGCGTAGGGTTGGACGTATGGAAAAAAGTTTGTTAATATCTTTGTTGAACACTGAATGTTTAAAGGTATAAGGAACAGGGTGTTAAATTCCTCATCCACCATTGAAAAGGGAGGACTTTTAGTCCGTATGTGACGTGATAGATGTCGCTACAAATGCATAAGGAAATTTAAGGTTCGACATTTCTTAACACAGGTTATTGTAATAAACTATGTTTGTTGAAAAAAAAGGATATTGATGTTTAGATGTATTGGCAAAACAATCCTAACGGTTATTAACGTCTTCAAAAGAATATATTCGGTGAGTTGTAACATTAGTATCACTGATCAGTTGGGAGTCAGCTCTTAAAAGAACCGCGTTTGTTAGTATGTAGAAGCATGCTTTCTCACATTCTTTCTCTGTTGGTTTGGCTTAGAATATCACCATCGTCACTTGATTTTCTTTCAAAGCAAAAGCTAACTAGATGTCTATTTTAACACCATGCTTAAGATATGAGTAAAACATTATCTGCAATCGTCTGAAGGGCATTATAAACTAAAACAGTACGCTTCTTAACCATTCCTAAACTTTCAACTAGCTCAGTCTCACTAATGATTATAATGGTGATAACACACTGATATCACCACCACCACCACCACCAGTGGCAACCCTGTACACCGATGTGCGATAGTGCGGGTCACGCGGTGATTTACCGCGCCGTAGATTATCGGCGCACGCGCTGCCGGCCGCAAAGCCATTAACGTCGCAATGATATGCTTGTACAGTGGTAGGCAGTAGCTCAGGTTACCACGTGAAAGTGGAAGGATTGTAGATAGTAGTAGTAGGGTCCCTAGTGGAAGAATTTGTACTGGAAGTATTCTCGTAAAAGTATAGTAAACCATGCTTGTAGACACAATTTCTGTTAACCTGAATAAAATGACAGGGAACTTTGACGTTTTAACAAATTAAACTCACGTAGCTATGTGTGCACGTAAATAATAACAGCCTTACGCGGCGATTCTAGGTTAAGCTACGCTTGAAAAGGTTGGTCCGTAGATGGGTGATGGTGTTAAAAAAAGGTTGGCAGATGATGAGCTCACGTAGCTTAGTGATAAACTTGAAGAAGCTAAGTTTTTGAGATGAGAAAGCAGTAGTTATTGGAGCCGGTGAAAGTCATTGGACTCCTGAAATGGATGGAGATAGCGCCAAACCCGATCATCGTGATAATATTTACCGCGTCTTTATTAAAAATGTCATTCAATAAATAGTAAAGAAGTTCAGCTCCAAAACACAAATAGTCGACTGTGCACGAAAGGCTGCTGAACTTAAATAGGACTGGGCAGGACATGTCTGCCGCATGCCGAACGAGCGATGGGCTCGTAAAACCCAGAATTTGTGCCCTACAGTGACACGGGGCCGCGGCAGACTACGAAGGAGATGGCGGGACAACCTGAATGTCTTCCTTGAGAATTGGAGAGAGGTGGCGCAGAATCGCGACCGATGGAAGGAATGGAGGGAGGCCTTTGGCAAAAATAATAATAATCATTATTTAAAAGTTCAATAAAAAAAACCCACTTGAAACTTCCAAAGCCTCCCTTAGTTAAATTAATTAACTCACCAACCTCCTCCCCCAAAGCCCTCATTCCCATCAAAATCAAAATACCTACATACATAATTTACATGCCGGGCCGTTTATTAAAATATTCGTACGTGATTAAGATGCTACCGTCTCCCCTCAGCCCTGTTAATTTGACAAATAGGCGTCGGAATTGTCGCGTTGGGAGTTCAAGGATGCTTTGAATCTCCGCCCATCCGAGACGGTGATTTGTATGGGAGGTAGAGTGTGATTCTGATAGATAGGACACGATTAGATAGTAAATTAATTTAAAATTTAATGGAACAAACCTATTATTATCATTACTCTCATTAGTAAGAGCATTTATTTTAAACCCTGCTTTTTTAAAGGTCTTTCAAATCTCACGTCATTTAAATCTTCTTACGTTATCTATACATATAATAAAACAGTAACGACAGAAAAACTGTACATTGAGAATTTTCAAGAAAAAATAAGTGGGTTTTGTTAGAAAAACGTAACTGGTGACAAAAAGTGACTTTTTAGAATTTTTGTCTGTTTGTCTGTTTGTCTGTATGTATGGGCGGGGTGAACTCAAAAAGTACTGCATGGATTTACTTCAAATTTTGCATGAATATTACTAAGAGGTCGGGTCAACACATAGGCTATATATTATCACGCTATCACCTACGGGGGAGGAGCAGTGAATATTTATTCTTCTTACTCATTCTGTGGAAGCGTGTAATCAAAGGACGCATATTTAAATGTTGGTTTTGTGTAAGCTATGCTATTATCTAGCTTTACACTATAAAAACTTCGCCATTTAAGTAACTTTGGCAGAGAAACATAGTTTAATGAATGTTAGTAGTATAAAGACAATTTGGAATCAGCGCCATCTATGAGAATGTATAAAAATCAAATCAAGTACCTAACACATGAACACTTTTTGAAAATTAATTTAAATTTTGATCGTGTTGGTGAGGTTAGTAGTTAGTTATTCTTTAAATTCATAGATGGCATTGTGCATTTTTTTCATCTACATATAATAAAACAGTAACGAAAGAAAAACAGTACATTGAGAATTTTCAAGAAAAAATAAGTGGGTTTTGTTAGAAAAACGTAACTGGTGACAAAAAGTGACTTTTTGGAATTTTTGTCTGTTTGTCTGTTTGCTATCACCTACGGGGGAGGAGCAGTGAATCTTTATTCTTCTAACTCATTCTGTGGAAGCGTGTAATCAAAGGACGCATATTTAAATGTTGGTTTTAAGTAAGCTATGTTATTATCTAGCTTTACACTATAAAAACTACGCCATTTAAGTAACTTTGGCAGAGAAACAAAGTTTAATGAATGTTTGTAGCATAAAGACAATTTGGAATCAGCGCCATCTATGAGAATGTATAAAAATCAAATCAAGTAACACATAAACACTTTTTGAAAATTAATTTCAATTTTGATCGTGTTGATGAGGTTAGTAGTTAGTTATTCTTAAAATTCATAGATGGCATTGTGCATTTTTTTCATAAAAGTTGTATCGTATAATTCGTTTTGACAAATTGAAGTTCCAACAAAACCCTCAAAATCTTGAGCAGAGTTCGGATCGTATCACATGGGATCGTATCAGTGTACGATTTTCAAAAGGAAAGCAGTTGAGGCGTGGACAGAACCCTGCAGGGCATCTGCAGGAATGAACATTTGATGGGTAGTGTCACAGTTCTGCTCAGTGGCGATTTCAGGCAAACGCTTCCCGAGTTGACGCGGGGATCGAGGGCTGACGAGATGAATGCTTCGGTGAAACGATCTTCGTTGTGGTCACAAGTTCGTACGCTGCGCTTGACCATTAATATAAGAGCTCGGCTCGGCGGCATTGCACGCGCTCAAGAATTCTCCGATGTCCTTCTAAGTCTTGGCAAAGGCACTCTACCAGAAGAGAGAAGTGGACAGGCGGTGCTTTCAGAGTCTCTCGGTAGAGTGGTATCCAGCTTCGAAGAACTCATTCGCTGTGTGTACGTATAACGCACCAGCAGAATTCGTGTGAGAGGGCCATTTTGGCGCCCAAAAATGATCATGCTGCAGCAATTAACGAATGCATTCTCTCGGACATTGAGGGGAATGAAGTGGTCTATACGTCGATAAGCACTGTCGTCGAGCAAGATGACGCCACACATTATCCCGTGGAATTTTTGAACTTCCTGTCAGCAAGTTGACTTCCAGCGCATACCATCAAGCTGAATGAAGGTCGGCGTCCCGATTATGCTTTTTAGGAACAAATCTCCTCCAAAGTTGTGTAACGGGCGGTGTCTTAAAGTCATCTCTCTCCACAGACACCATTGAGGTGGAAATTATTACGGGTTGTGGCGTCGGCAAGGCAGTATTTATACAACGCATTCCCCTTATACTTCAGCTTCCCGATCCAGTTCGAGTGTGTACAGTTCCCCGTGAGTGTTTGCTTAGTGATGACAATCAATAAATCGCAGGAGCCGATACTCAGAGCAGCGGGTGTAGATCTCAGGACGAGTTGCTTCTCACACGGGCACCTGTACGTCGCTTGCTCCCGCGCCACCAGTCCTGACGACTATCTTTACATTTTGGCTCCTGGCAGTATAATTATCAACGTAGTTTATAGGGAAGTGTTATAAGGTATATACCTTTGAACGTATTTTTAACCGACTTAAAAAAAAGAGGAGGTTCTCAATTCGACGGTGTTTTTTTATGTGTGTTTGTTACGCGATTACTCCGCCATTTATGGACCGATTTTCAAAAATCTTTTTTTTTATTTGATAGGGTATACTACCAGGTTGGTCCCATTAGTATTAAACCTCAGATCTGATGAGGGATCCTCGAGGAAATGAGGGAACTCCTCAAATAATATAGGAAAACATGTACCAATTTTTACATTTTTTTTTTGGTGACGAATCAAGCATTTACATTGAAAAACTGATGAAGAAGACAGGCGATGGAACTCTTCAACGCATAACAACAAATTACTCGCAATAGCTACAGTCACATGTCTGTGCATGGTTTATGTATTTCCCATAACATTACGCCTGTCTATTTTAAAAGGTTTAGAAAGAACTTCTTTTGCAATTGTTAACCGATTTCAATGATTCTTTCAAGTTTTGAAAGACTTTCTTTACATACAAAGAAACTAAAAATTGCAAAATAAAAAAAAATACAAAAAAACTCTCTTCATGTAACTTATATTTTAATGCTATTTTAAAAGTTGTTAACTTATAATGCTATAGCGACACTGGAATCTTAGGTAGGTATATTTGGTGCTGTAGAACCTTCACGCAGACGACGTCGCGGGCAGCAGCTAGTTCTTAATATTTTATATTAGAATTCTGTGTGTAAGAAACTTTTTTCTGCCTGCTACTTCGTCCACGTAAAAGACACCTAATATTCAATTCATCTAATGTTCTACGGCACTCCGCAGTAGCATATATAGCTTTACAATTAGTGAAATATTTTTTGAAATTGGGTAAGCAGTTTCGGATATACTTATGAAACAAAAAAGTTTACCTCCATGTAAAATTGGTGTAAATGTAAAATCGTATTTCCTAGTTTGCCGATATGAGGATTTGTCGAAAATACATTGTTATAGCACATGCTGAAAGGTGGGTCCTTTAGATGACGAGATCGATGAGATCTTCTGTGAATCTGTCACACGTATTTAAAATGTTTTTCATCATTTTATCTTTACTAACGTAGTTTTAGTCTTACCAACATAACCTAGTGTCAAATAAAATGATTTGTTTTTACTAGATTGAATTCAGTTTCCTTTTAACTGTTCCATGACTGTTGATCTTGCCTTTAAAAAAATGCTCAAGCTTCAGGTATGCTTCTTTTCATTTTAACACTTATTATTTTCTTAACTCTATGTACTTATCCTTTTAATCTATAATTACGGCAATTCTTAAGAACAGGCGTCATATTCTCAACCGAATCATTGTTTCACCTCATTTCATCTTTATTGTCTGTAGTATAAGGTTCAGTTCAAATACTACGAAGGTCAATAAGTTGGTGCTGATGAGTCCTAAGTGGTGACTTGAAATATTGTCGAGTGCTCCCGTTGTTAGTAGGAGGCGTGGTCTACTTATGTCACGTGGTCCTTATGTAAATTGGGCCATAATTAAATGAAACTGAAGTGACTTAAGAAATTTTAAAATTCAATGTAAGTATGCTTTTTATGATGATGGGCTTTAGAGAAATCTTATTTTACTGGTAGATAAGCAAAACGATACAAAAGTAATTGAAAAAATGGGCACCCAGATTGTGGCACCATATCAAGTCATTATTTCTATTACGAGTATTAACACGACCAACATTCAACATGCAAGAATACGTACCTAATATACACTTGAAAACACTCGTTTCATATTAAATGCTCTTTTATTTTAAAGATTGTATTGATAACACTAATTGTGTTTGCTGGATAGATTTTACGCAAAATGTTGTAAGATATGTGTATGGGCGAGTCAATGATTGATGAATTGACGTTACGTTTACGTCAAGCATTGAGGATAGGCACACTGGTCATACATTTACAAATCTACTCACATAATAAAAATCGGTCGTTTCGGAGGAGTTTTGTAAAAAGCACTGTGACACGAGAATTTTATAGATTGGATTAATATTTTTAAGTAAACGCTACAGCTGTCTTCCACATGTATCACAAATGATCCCAGATGATTACCTAAAAAGCGACTAGTGACTATCGATTAGTCCATTTCAACCAAAACACGTCCACTGCTGGACATAGGCGTGCCTCTAAGATTTCCACAGTAATCTGTCCTGTGCTGCCTTCATCCATCAATTTCCTGCGATCTTCACCAGACCCTGTTCCACCCAGTCCACCTTGTGTCCACCTATGTCCACCTTGTGTTCACCTTGTGTCCACCTTAATGTTCACCTTAAGTAAACCTTATTGTCTCACTTCCTACTATGATTAGAACTCCAGACATAACAAAACACTTCTCTATTTACATAAGTACAGAAATAAATAAGTACATAACGCTTGTTTGTGCTGCTATTAGTGAATTGTGAAATGCTGGAGAGTCATTGTGACGAGGGGCTCGTTAGTGATGGGCGTGGCAGCACAACACTAGTGAGATTTATTTAAAGAGAATTGTACGACTGGGTGTTTGTTTAGATTTAAATAATGTTGCTAGAGAGAAGAGTAGGCATCGAAACTTAGACGAACGTGGATACTACGGATTTCTCTAGGTTAGAAACAATGAGTGTCTAGTAAAGGAGCTGAGAGCCAAAATGATGAAATAGATCCCATGCAATTCCCAAGATTCAAGATTCAAGATATTTTATTTGTATAAACATGAGTGTACATACAGAGCATGCAAGATAGGTCAGTTTAAAGAAGATCTGTCATGTTTGACCATTCAGGCGTACAAATATACAATATAATATAAAATGTTACAAAATTCTAATCAATATAGTAACACACAAAAAATCGATAGCCAAACAAGAGCAGTCAATTTGATAGCAATTACAATAATTCAAAACATTCTCAATTCAATACAATAATAATATAATTCATCACAATTAAAATATAATTCAATTTACTCACAATATTAATGTTATTCGTTACTCAATAATTTTATCATTTAGAAAATCACGTATGTCATAGTATGCTTTCCCTGCTAAATGACAAGCTTTATACTCTTATTGCCTTTTTAAACTAGAGTAAGTAAACTAAAATAACGAAAATGTTTTGTTTTAGTTACTATGCAATCAATCAATCAAATCAAATCAAATCAAATCAAAAGTCATTTATTCAAATTAGGCTGAGGATCAGCACTTTTTGTACGTCGAAATTACATAAGACAGTCCCCCAAAAAGCCCACCCTTCGCCACTTCCCAGTGTTTTTGCTGGGAAGAAGAAGTGGCGGAACAAACTCCCTAGCAACACATCTGTCTGATAAGTTAGAAGAACTTGAATTTACACAGTACAATTAGTTATAATTACAAAATAATTAAAATAAGTTATTCACTACATGTTAGCTAGCACACTCAACATACAGAATACCAGTAATATATAGCTACCGACAATAAAACTAACTTAACTAACAATGCCTTAGCTTTCAGGAAGTTTTTTCAATCCAAATGTTTTTTTTTTAAGTTTACCTTAAACAACACCAGCATTAACCAGATTAGCAAATAAATGACTATGATTATGATTATTACATCAGTGACAAAAATCATCGTCAGGAGACCTGGAGTTATCACTGAGATAAATCTGAAATCACAAATCGTCGTTCAAGTTCTATCATCACGTGAGTGATTTTTGGGAACTTTTAAGGAGAGACCAAAGACCGAAACGGACACGTCTAATCGGTGGTTTTTCGGATATTTTAAAGATTATTATTACTCGTATCTAGACTCTGATAAGGTGAAACGAAGCGTCTTTCGATTCTCTAGCCGACGGCATCAAATTGTCAAAACCGCCAGAAATGAGTTACGTGGTGATAGAACTTAAACGACGCAATGCACCTTGAGCAAGCATGGTGCTTGATGCGTTTACGTTCTCTGTATCAGATGACGTATACCAGCTTTGCTGTCTGACAGTATCCGCCTGGTATTATAAAATTTATGACCACTTTGCTTAAAAAAACCCTTGTTATTTCTTGGATTTTAACAATAATTCCACGTTAACATACTAGAAACTTCCTAAATCACGCAGCAAAGCATTTCCCTTAACCGACCGCCTGGAGTGACAACGGGGCGTGTCATCCCGCCTTCTCCGACAAATTATACACTGCCGCCCCAAACCGATCACAATAGTCCTGTCGCCTTTCAGACGCTTCAATGTATACTGCTCAGTATTGTTTGAAGCTGTCGGGGGTAGTATTTAAAGGAATACACTGAATAAATTCTGAGGTGTTTGTTTGAAAATATTTGTGTTTATCCGTTTAGAAATGTGGTTTTATTGTTGGCGAGATTTGTTTTGTTGAAGTAAAACGTTTAGGACAATTGTGGGATTCGTACACGCCTTTTTTATGTTGAATTGAACGATTTCTTCCTAGAGAATTACATTTGTTGAATACTCTCTTGATGGAAGTATAATATAACCGCTAACCTCTTTGTGTCTCACTACAGGACAATAATGTGTCTTCTCATATAAAAAAGCAATATGAGCAATAACAACTTTTGCTTGAGGTGGGTTGGCGAGTTCGATGTTTTTTACTCACTATATTTTCCTCATCGAAATCGGTAATGTTTAAAAATAATAATTAATTTTAGTCAGTTCAAGTACCAAGACTCATAAACAGTGTTAGTAACAATATACTCACAAACTATTATAGTAATATAGAAAGACAGAAACAAAAACAGGTTGTGACATCATTGCTGCAAGGTGACAGTCCCAGCCGACACTTTTCCGCAATCGTTCACAAACACAAATCAAGCCTCACCGTGTAGAAGGGGATGTTTCCGGAATCACACGTAGGTTACGTGTGATTCCGGAAACATCCCCGAGGAAAACATAATTATAAATTGAAAAAGGCACATTGGTAGCCCCGGTTTAAACACACGACACCTTACGTGAAAGGCACTCTTAAAAATAATGGAACTGTTTTAAGTCTTCTAATTGCGTTGAACTCCCACACTTTATATTTTAAATTTAAAGTCAAAGTCAAACCATTTATTTCAATTAGGTCCCGATAAGGCACCTTCGAACGTCGAACTAAAATTAACTTTAAAAAATGACCTTTGTTTGGAGAAGAATGGGCAAGAAACTCCATACTTAGGTACTCTTTTAAAAAATATTTTATAAAGCTTTGTATGCATTAATAACATTATATGTGAGGACGATGCACCTAGAATAAAAAGTACTATACTAAGATAGGTTTAAGCAAAAAAAAATGAAAAATAAGCAATGTAGATCATAATTACATGATTAAGATGGTACAGCTAGATACATTGTGCTCACATATTTACAAATGTAATACCATTAATTTAAAAAATGAAAAGTGATAAAATAAAAAAATAAATAGAAAACAATACATAGGTTCATTATTAGATTAGCAACCCGTTTGATTTCGTCAAGTCTCCAATGATTATCCTATGGAGCAGGACCAGCATGTTTCCAAGCATTCCTATCTTGAATATAAACTTCTAATTTATTATATGCCAGTTTACAACGTGTACTTTTATTATAAGTTTTAAATTTTCTTTAATTTAGTTTTAATATATCATATGGAATTTTATTTTACATTTAACACAATACCCCATAAAAGATGTTTGTACTTTTGCTAATCTAAAGGAAGGTTGAGCTATTTTATCTTTATTTCTTGTATTAAAATGATAACTATCGCTTGTTTTACTAAAAAGTTCAGGATTTTTTCTTCCATACATTATATTTTCATTGATATATTGACAAGGTACTGTCATTAGACAGCTCTCTTTTGTAAAATGAAAATGGATTCAATGTCAGCAGCCCGGACCCACAGCAAAATGCCATAAGACATTATAAAAAGCAGTCAGTCAGTCAGTTATTTGAAAGTAGCTAAAATAGACCAAACGCGCGGTTTCTACATTTGTTAACTGTCTTATTTTTCTAACCGCATAAGCGGCTGAGCTTCTCTCAAGAGAGCAAGAGATATTAAATGGGGTCTCCATTGTAATTTTTCATCTAGAGTAATACCTAAGAAAACTGTCTGATTAATAAATTGCAGTTTTCCTCCATTTAACATGATGTGTAAAAACAAAAGACGTTCTATGCATTCTATGTTGGTTGATTTATTCAAATATTGGTTTCAACAGAAAGCAAACAGACTGTAAGACAATCAAATAAGTTATAAACGAAATGAAATAGCAAGACCCGACCGAAAGAAACGCATTACTTTATTCTCAGGAGGAACACAAGCATACTTGGAATGTTATCACTGCAATGTTTCTGCTTTGTGCGATATTGCTATGACTTGGAAGTGGGGAAGACGTTTCTGTTGAGCTTTTGTTTGGAATGAAATATGTTCTTTGTCCTTTTTTTTTAATAATACATCAATTATACATACATAGAACGTTTTGATGAAGTTCTTCAGAAAGGTCAGTTGCGTAGTTCTCGCAAACGGCGTGTGTGTATGGCAACATGTTTGAATGTAAACGAAGCCAAAGATCTATGTCAGAATCGTAGCATATGGTGGTTTGTTGTTTCTGCCTCGCCCCGTGGGAAAAAGACAGGTGTTTATGTATGTGTGTATGTATAACAGTTAGGCCCTTTTTTCCATTAAACTAAAAAAAACCAGATTGTTTAGGCCTTATTTAGTTATAAATTTGTAGAACTAGTTTTAGTTTCTCTGTCATACTACGACGCAGCAATTTTGCAAGCTGCTTACTAAATATTTAGGAAATATCTGTTTGCTCTAATGTCTTATAAGTTTATTATGCTTATAGGCATTCATACTTTCATATCAAACTGTTTGATTAGTTGCTGGGTAATGATGGAAGTGTCCCTAATCTAATACTAACCCCGTAAAATACTTATAACTAAGGCTAGGTTGAAGCTAAAATCTTACACAGCTGTACTCAAAAAGAGCTAGCTATTTTGACTAGGATAGGAGAATATTGTCAAGGCTTTATATGAGGACAGAATAATCTAACTGACAGAAACAGACCCAGCAATAAAAGCTGAATAGGTTCACCTGCTTAGGGTAAAAGTCAGTATGACCAGAGTTGCTGCAAACAAGGCGAAGAAGCCAAGATAGCTTTGAAAACCTGGTCCAAAATAAAGGAAGGAAAAATCAAACATAAACGAAACTACTAGAAACCTCTTTAATTTGCCATAAAATTTAGGATTAGGCACAATAACTTTGCATATATATTTATAAGTACGTCCATAAGCAACGCTATCCTAAATAACGTGTAACCATTATTAACATTGCCTACTTATACAAGGCCTCGATTCATGCCTTAATAAAATAACCATACATTCCCATGTTCTTGAGATGAAGTGCGGACATAATTTGGAAGAAAATGCTGGCTGGTATAGTGCCCAGTCTAAATAATAAAACGTTGGCGTTGGGCCTAAGCATGAACTCGTATCTAGGATGTAACCAGACAGCCAAGCTGTCATGCCTTAAGATGCTGAGTATCAACGGTTTTAGGTTATTTTTCAATTTCGAGTTTATTTCGAGAAAACTACTTATTTTTGTGCCATAATTATTTGCCTGTGTTTAATTTGTTGATCTCGATATCTAAGAAGAATTGGTTTTTGGTCTCCCTCTTGTCCTCATCTTAATTTATTTAGGACCAAGTCAATTTTTCTTACTATATCTGAATTATGCAGTTGTCTCAAGAATCAGTTTCTGAATAGCTTCATCATTTTTGTATATGGAAACTGATTTATTTGCTATAAGAAAATGGATGAATGATGACGGGATACTATCGAGATATTTCAATGCTGGCGTAAGCAACGATGTGAAGTTCTTTTGGGCGATTCTTCTAGTGAAAGTATAGTCTCGTCATAGTTTTTGAATGCCATGTTTAGTGTCACCCCAATAATATTTCCCTAAATGCCATCGAGAAACGAGAAACTCATAGTAACCGCAATGTTTTTCATAACATCCAGCTTGGGTCGTACGGCTGCGTAATGGCCGAGTCACTGCCAAAATAAATGTTGCTTAATACGCTGAAACTTTTGAAATATGTCCCGTTTAAATGTGCCGCTGAAAGCCCCATAATTTTCCCCTTTATGTTACAAGTTCTAAGGCCTTTTTGTTGGCGCGTGTATCTTTTTTATTGTTTAGCGTTTTCTGCGACCGTCTTTTGTTGTTCTTTAATGTTATTTCTAGATGTTCGTGGTTGAGTTATGGCTCTGAGATTGTGTTGGTAGGTTTTTTTAATGTTGAGAATTGTGGAAAAAATTTCTTAGAATCTTCTGTGTGCTGAATATACTACTTAGCGTGCTATTAGTGGTATTTCCATTAGGTGAATTTTTCTTCTAAATTGTTTCAATTATAATGGAAACAGCAGTCACACAATAGTCAAATTATGCAAAAAATGAAGTATTATTATTTTCGACATAACCATAAAACCAAAACAAAATGTTTAAAGCATCTGACAGCAGGATACCTCCCAACTCGCACTCGTCTCCATGACTTAAAACTATCAGCTTCACAAACTTTCATCGACAAATAAAACCCGACACAACTCCATTGAAAAACTTCCTCACGTCTATAAAATACACTGAATGTACCCATTCCAGCAATAGAGACATCCAGATACGATATCTTCACGGCTCGCACTTAAGTGGCTATTACAGATAGGGAATAGCATATAACCGATACTGCATGTGCACCACTGATGGCCTATTTCCATACCTATTGAAGCCTCAATGGGTCCGCTTGATACCGTCATTTTATCTCCTGGACTTGTTTTCCATTTTGATGACACTGTTCACCTTAGTTTGAACTTTGACTGTGGAGATTGAAACACTGTGTGGCTCAGTGTTCGTCTGTGTTGGAGTTAAAGTTACTCCTACGTAATACTTTGGTTAGAGGTAACAATGGGAGGAAGATGCGTATGTTTTTCGTATCGAAGATAGTTGGATTGTCTGCAGATACTGCCTACACGAAGGTGTAAATTTAAATTGGTCTGTGTTGATGTTTATGTTACGGTGGTGGATGAGTCTGTGCTGTCGTTTGTTTGAAATATTTTAGGTTTGTCTCGATTGTGTTTAATCTTTTTCCTTATTACTTATTGTGTGATAACTTGAGTTCTCTACAAGCTTTAAAATGTTATACACTATTTGTTGAAGCAGAAAGGAATTCTAAATGTATTATTGTGGAGCCATCCTGACTTAAATTGGTTTAGCAATATGTTGAGGAGCTTCAGGGCATATTGTTTGTTCCATAAACAAGGTCCCGTTTAGAAATTCTTGAAATCATAATCATAGACAATATTGTCAGCAATTGAGTAATCCTAATTGAATATTTGCTAGTTAATAAATCAAGTGCTTGGTATTCTAACTGTTTATCATTATCTTTGATATTTCTACTAACTCTGAAACAACCAGCCTTGCTTGCTCTACTTTCATCATCATCAAAAATCAGGGTATCAGATAAGTTCCCATCAAAACCTCCTATTAACACGTCACCATTGGCCATATCTGGTCATAAACTACGGCAACATTATCGCCGACCCCCGAACGGCACAGGATAATATTATTGGATTTACGAGGGCGTGATCCGGCGTATGATTTACGTCTTCCTTTGGCGATAAATTATAACGTGATAGTGTTGCCGCTACTATTGGGACTCGATGTCGATTTCAATTTGGAGTTTCTATTGGTTTGAGCACAAGTCTCTTCTTTATCATCAAGTTGGATATCCCTTAGATATTCATAACTGGATGTATTGACTTCTGTTTATTGGTGTATGGTTTTGTAATAATTTTATGGGTAGTATTCAAGTTTCTTCTTACAATCAACAAATACTTATATATTTTTATGCAGATATTATTTTTTTATAAAATATTAAGTAGCGTCAAGTTCTAGGAAATTTGAATCACATCGCAGTTTAAATAGATTGAACTAACACTCCATTACAGGAAACCGTTTCGATAATTCATGGAATTTGTTTCGCTAATCGTGTTGGTGATGATTTAAAGTTGTATTTCTATCAAAGCAAGATCATGACGGTTTTCCAGTAAAGCTGCAAACCCACGAATAACTGGAGAGATACTATGAAAAATTATCGTGTGATAATCTGCCACAACCGTATATTATGAATTTGAACATTTGTAAGGATATAAGGATAATTATATTACCTACTCTTTTATGCATTAAGTACAGACATAATTTTGATGAAACTTAACACTGTATTAGCTTGTACTTTAAAATAATAACATAACATAAGTGAAGGATTATCTATTTACATAATGAAACGTCCCCAAATCCCGCTAATCACCGGACAAACAAACACACAAAAGTATCGAACAGTAGTATTTACGAGCAAATCTCAACCCGTACAATGCTATCAGGATCTGTTCACCCTGGGTCGAACAAAGACCATTCATCCGCCGATGCAGCAACAAGATTATCATATTTAATGGCTCCACACATTATTTATGCCACGCCGCCACGTAAATTTACATTCAGTTACGCCTTTAGATCTCAATATGGGTGGACTGATAGCGGGGTTGCTAGTTCCAATGTAGTGTTGGGGTTATTTGTTTTATGAAGGGCTTCGGATTTATGGCCTGGTGCTGTGGGTCTTGGAGGAAAGTTGAAAGCGTATTCTCATCTTGGGGAAAGCGAAAGAGAATATGCTTCTTTTATTACCTCCCCTGCAACACTAATAAGCTTTCTGCCATCATCATGGAGCTGTGTGAGTTTCGTCTGCTTGTCATTATTACTTTATTTTTCAACCTTCTTTCATCTTGATAAATATACATTCAATGTAGAAGATGTATGTTCATTCGTTCGCTGAGAGTTGTTAGAACTGAATTCTAACAACGTTTAGAGCACGTTTCTGAGCATGTTTGCATTTGAGAGGACGCGGGCTTTTATTCAACTCCATCGAAGTGCAAACATGTATGTCTAGACATCGGCTTTAAATGTTTACATGCGGTCCTGTATATTGGAAACAACCCTTCGTTTAATATAAATGTTACGGCTTGTACTACCGCCTGCTTTATTGGATGTCAACCATATTACTTTGCGTAAACGACATGACATTCAATCATGTATATTATTTTGAGCACGTTGTTTACAACTGCAACAATGTCGTCAACACTACGTAACAAGAACCCAACTATTACGTGATGTTTGATGACAGGATGCTTACTTCATTAACGAATCACTGTATGTCGGAATGATAGTGTTTCAATTATGTATTCTGGTCGAAAAAGCAACGTCTATTTACCTTGTTCCTTTGACTTCAGACTTCTAAACTTCTATCCAAAGAGTTAATACATTTACGCACCATACTGTGATCTCCAAGTTTCTCAGCCCTAGCAACACAGCCTTAACATGCGTTGAGCATTCAGCCTCCGGCGCATTGAAATTTAATTGTACCTGAGATATACGATTGAGATGTGCTAACGTATGGCTGTAGAGATTTATAGTTCCGAATATTTATTTATACAGCTTTGTATACAGATGGATAAGGAAAATTAAGATTAATTGGCGATTCGGTACGGTGATACCGGCTTGTAATTATGGCTTTGGCTTTCAATCTACGATATTTTATACATGTTTTACTGCTATTTCTTTATTCTCTTTCTTATAATCTTTACAACCTCATCATAGATCATCTCTAGATTTTAGTTTAGAGTTTAGTTCAATGTTTAGGGACGAAATCCATTGACATTAAAATAAGCAACATTCCGGTGGTGTTTGGATTTGTGTTCGTTTAGCAGCAATAGGCTTATAAGGAACTTAAATATAACTGGTGAACTGTATGCTATGTACACATCTAGCTAACCCTTTGAGGAATACAGGTATCATGTTGTGTTATATTTATAAAATAATTGTTTTACCTCTACTTCTCATACAAAGATCATGGGAAAATTTTAATTACAAAACAGCTGTTAGCCCAGTGGGTACCAGTGCGTCATCTACCACTTATAAAGCAGCAGTAACTACATACAAATTACTCCAAAGTTTCCTTCCTTTTCAACAAGAGTTAATGGCAATACAAAAACATAGTTATTAACAAGTCTAGGTACAATTTATTGCGTTATAACCGCGTGTTAACGTAGGCAGTAATTACGATCGATATTATTTTAAAATTCATAAGTCGTGTTCAGACATGCTAATGTAAACGTATTAATTATAAAACATTGCGGTGGAGGCGTGTTTGCGGGTTTTATAACTTTTTTAGAAATTATGGTGGAGTTGTGGTCAATAATTATGTGGTGCCAGAATGTGAAATATTGAACCCAAGTGAGGCTTTGGACAGAAACCAACATTTTCTATGACATACCTAATTGACTGAATAAACTTATGACGGGGTTAACATCTGCCTATAAGTTTCCTAACTATGCTGTCGGCTGCGACTAACCACATGCCACAATAGCAGAATTTAATGCAGAGGACTCCTCCGAAACCCAGTTTTGGTGCAATATAATACGTCCACATCCCACAATAACTTAGTTAGTTATTAACTTGTGAGGTTTTTGAGTTTGCAACTACCAGTAGCAACTCTCAAAGATCTTCAAAAAGCCAGGGAAAAAGCGTCTGAACCATGTTAACCATCTACAAACCGACCAAAGCACACCCACCTTCGATTGAATCGTTTTTGTTTGACTGTATATAAAGTACGATGATAAAAAAATCATGAATCTGTGCGAGCTGATTATGCAGGCAGTTTGAATTTCTGTGGTATTACTAATCTCTACTAAGATAAATTTAACAATTTAAGATGTTGATGCAAATTGCCTACAAATCGCATGTCTACCTAAATCATTATAATTGTTAATCTTGACCAGGCCTCTCCAGTTTTAAAGTAATATTATTAACTAAAATCCCTTCATTATCAATTTGTTTATGGTCGGTAAAGCATTACCTTGCATATTCTTTTAACTGTCATCTCGACAAAATCACCTTCCTATTCATATCACATAGCCTATTTTTCTATCCTACCTTTTACACAATTCATCCACTGTTTCTTTGGTCTTCCTCTAATTTTGTTATCCTCCACATTCTTACTCAAAGCTTTTCTCACAGCATGATGCTAAAGTCAACCAAAGTCCCACAAAACTATTAATAAATCGTACAAGCATTCAAGACCATTGCGCAAATGCCAGTTTTCTCTTAAAATACACATCCAACAGCCAGACTTCTTATGAAATCGATTAACATCTAGATCTTACCGACTGACTACGAATGATTTACATCGCATAATGCCTGTTCAGTGTTATTGATAATGTTATCGATTGAGAAGGATCGACAATGAATCGGATAGTTTCTTGTCACGTTTTGAGGTTTCGAAGTTAACGCCATAGTTACTGATGAGTTACTCATGAATCACCATTATACTAAGTAAAGTTACGATCTGTAGGATGTTCTGATTAAGTGTTTACAATGTAAATAATTTATCTTTACTAACAGAGAAGATTTGTTAAAAGTATTGTGTGACGGCAAATGATCCAATCATAGACAAGATTCTACCATCTAAGTATTGTCGCGCAATGAGAAAGATAACAAAATTATTGCTTCATCATTGGTTGATGTCTTTGTATTAATAGTTGTAGGGTAACACTGACGACTATTGACTGCTCGGCTAAACTGTTTTGTCGAGCTGTAATGAATTCAGCTACTAAATTAAAAGTCAGGAATCAAATCAAATCGAAAGTCATTTAATTAAATAAAGCTGAAGATCATCACTTTTTGACTGTCAAAAAATACATAAGACTGTCCCCCTAAACACCCGCCCTTCACCACTTCCTAGTGTTTTTGCGTGGAAGAAGAAGTGGCAAAGCAAACTCCCCAGCAACACGTATGTCTGGTATGTAAGAAGAACACGAATTTACACAATATTGGCAATAAAGTACCTACCTAATAACCTACCTAGTACCTACCTATGTCGGATACCTAAAATTTCGCAATTTCAGCACGTTTGCTGAGGTAAAACGGTTTTTTTTTTGTTTCTTCCCGTTCCAACCACCCTGACCGATTGAACTTGATACACTTTAAAATTACACGTGGTGGTTCTTGTATGTAGGTACCGCAATAATGACATATTGCTCAATATACATTCAATTCGCATAACGCTACAATGTTGCGTTTGTAAATAGCGTTCAACACGACAGGTGGCATTATCAATCCCTGTTCTCACGAACAACATTACTTTATTAAAACCTTAGGAATATAAGCAGCTGATACGACCACGTTTAATTTCCCAGACATACAAAAATACCATAATTTGAGCAATTCATTGCTGCGTAGCGTGTCACAAGTTCGATTTCCACTCGGAATAAAAATTTGTGTATGTGAGTTTAAATGATATTATAAACGCATCCTCGATACGCGCAAAATTCCTAGTGTAGGGAAACGATCTTTTAATTTAAAAAGAATATTATTAGATACATTTATTAAGGACACTACGCATCATCCACTCCTCTTTTGTTTATTCTCGCAATTGACAAAATGGTTCATAAAAGTATAGCCGGTTACGATCAGTATTTGATCAAGTAAGTAACACGATCCGAAAATACTGATACGAACTGAAAAGTAGGTCTTGTCAAATCTATCGATCTCTTTGCAAATTAAATCAACCGACTAGATTAACTTCAATAGATAACTGACGTGGACAGAATAATAAACAATGTCCATAATTCTAAAACTGCAACATAAAACAACTTGGAGCTAAACAAATTTAATGCAATCACCGATTATAACCGATTAATATTAATCAATCAATCAACCGAGCACCTGCGCGCTTAATAATAATCGATAATCGGTTTACGATCGAGACATTCCCTGGCTTATTCTTAGTTGCAAGGTTTACGTAAGGGACTAGTGTCAACATGGCGGAACTCACACGGGCCACGTAATAATATATTGTCGATGGTGACAACACTCTATGTTGGAAAATTTATAGTGTTTATCAGAGGAGGAGCGCAGATTGATCACCAGGCTTTTGCTTTCACTGTGTCTTATTTTGTGGCCTTGGGTTTGTTTTCTGGATCGGGAAAATTGATTTTAGGTTTTTCCATCTCCTATTTCTTGGTCGCGGCGATTGTAAGCTCCTCATTCATTATATGGCCCTTAAAATATAAGTGGCGAAATGTGGGTTTGGGGGTATGATTCTGTTAGACCCGTTGTGGAGTGATGTTTCTGTAACATCTCGCCTGTATTCCTCAAAGGGTTAGGCACCAGTCAGTGTTGAAAGATTGCCATCAACCCGGTAGACATCAGATCTGAGCTGCGACTCAAGAATTCCTGATGGGCTCCAATTCATTTCTGACTGTTACATTTTCGATTTGATTTTATTTTGTGACGGTGTCTTTGCGTCGTACACTTAGATGGATAGTTCTTGCGATCCCACATAAACTCACGCCTTTTCCCTTGGGAATAGGCAGAAACTTCAGTACGCCATTTGCTACGATTGGATTTCTTATTATTATTGTTTTTTTAGCTAATTACACTTCTAAAAATATGTAATGAAGATCTGCTTGACTATGTTGGGGCTGGTCTCCTCTCCGAACGGATCCAGCTGACAACCAGCATTATGCCAATGCATAATGCTGGTAGTCTGTTAGATCGTAACTCAAATCAGTAACTGGGTAATGCCACACTGCTTAGTTACAGGGTTCGTCCTGTTTTAGGGCTGTTAACTACCCTCTAAGACGTCATTAAGATCTGTTCCTAACCTAGCTTTCTTGGTCCTTTACAATATGGCACATAGTTGCAAAAACTATGACCAAATCAATATGTTTTATGTGAGTTCAGTCATCAATACTACTCTTATAAACCGACAATAAATCCGATACCGCGTGGGCTATGACTACCCACGGAAAACTTTATTGAATTCACGTGTCTACGCAATTTTTGACTCTAAGCCCAGCATATAGAGTTGATTTCCCAATGGGGCTTCTCGTATGCAGTTTACAGACTCACTATTGTTTCTCGATTTGCGCCAAACATTACTTTTTATCGTTCCGAAGTATCGAGATATCCTTTTGAGTTTCGATTCGCAGTTTTTATCGATTCTCAGTTATATTACCGTGGTTATAAACTGGTCGGGTTATGATATTGTGTCGTAAAATGTTTGTATTTTATAACTGTATTTTGTATCATGGCGCTCTTTATTAATTCGGGGAAGAAAGAGTTCTTATTGTGAGGCCGAACCAACGAAGAGATGTCACAGCCTTCCTCATAAGGAATGATTATTAAAATACAGGTTTAAAATGGAAATTGACGATATCTAATAGGGTGACGATTCCTAATCGTTCCATCTCTCATCATAGCTCTCATGTAATTTCACCTTTGTTTTGGGTATATTTTAGACCTCTTATTAAACGAAAATAATGTGTGGTTTGGGCTTCACTGCGTGTTTATTAATGTTAGTGGTTTTGATATACTAAGGTCCTTATTATCCACGGTAGGTACTGGTTCATACTAAGGTAGGCAACCAAGAATTAAGTCGTTCCTCAATCATTTTAAAAACATACGTTTCTGATTGACACCTCATAATATAAAAAATTAAGCACTTAAAGTAACTGCTATTAATAGATAGGTACATACATAAACTCAGAAATATAAATAAAGAAGAAATTTAAATACTAAATATTTAAATATTAATATGTGTATTTCTGTTTAACAGGTACGTACCTACTTTAAATTTTGCGCACATCTTCAGTAAAGACTGCTATGGCGGTAAGTAACTACGCTTTATGAAAAATATTGACGACTAGCTCTTTCATTACTAAACCATCATTCTAATCAGACGTTTTCAAAGAAAAACAAACAAGAAAGGGGTTTAGGTACTGAATGCCTCATCAAGTCATCTACGCAGTAAGCCAGCGTTTAGGGAGCCTGGTCTGATATCCCTGACACTCATATAATACAACACTTCACCTTTCTATATGTGTTCGTCCAAGTTCCAAATTGAAAATTGAAGTTTTAAATGCATACATACATGTCGTCACGCCTGTAATCCATAAAGGGCTAGGCAGAGGTGTACCTGGTAGTACACCCACATTTCGCCATTATGTTTAAGTCCCATGTAATAGGGGGCGAGCCTATTGCCATCCATCGGGCACAAATCCAGACTCCGGGCTGTTACTGAGAAATCACAGATAGAAAAACTCAATGACACTATAAGTATAAGTATAGTATAGTATAAGTATAGTATAAGTTTTAAATACTTCCTCAATATTCAATTTCTCCGTTGACAGTTACCACAAAACGATTTGAAACTTTGTCGTATAAGTAGGCTGCCCACAAAAGTATAGTACTTACTTAGTTTTGCATGCCAGTGTATTAGTTGTAAAGTAGCATCATTCTCCATTTTCCAGCTTTATGTACAGACGCCAGCACATCAAGTTACCCCAATGTGTCAAATTTTCCCAATTGAATATGAATTCTATTTGACACAAAGTTGAAAAACGATCAAAGAAATTTGACACATTGGGGTAACTTGACGTGCTGGCGTCTGTACTAAGGATATAATTACAGATGTTACTATCTGTTGATCATATAGTAGTCCCTGTAATTCCCCATCTTTCTCCTTTCCCATAAACATTCCCCGTTTATAAACCGATACGACCCGAAGTTAATTGACCCAACCCGTTATTGTTCGGTTGCTGGTTACAACGATGTATTGCCGATAATTGCCGGTTACCGGCGGACGGCAATGAAATATTAAATTATAAATTACACGCGGTTACTGGATATTGAATGTTTTCCGTTAATTTTGATGATTTTATTGAGATATCGTGAGTGATGGATGGTATGTGTGTAAAACCGTTTTGGTGGTAGGCAAACAACTTGTTTAAGTTAGGTACCAGTGGTAGTCAATAATTCAAGTTTTACCCCATAATCTATGAAAGAAATGTAATCGATACATCATTACATTTCTGTCAAAGATTATGTCTCATATACAACTTCAGGGATGAGTAGCAATAGTGATTCATTCTTCTGGTGTCAGAGTGTTAATGCCGCCCATGGGCCCCTGACTTAGCATCACACGTCCTGGAGAAATATCTCTTAGGCATGCCGGTTTCCTCAAGAAGTTTTTCTTTCTGTTCCGTTGTTTCGTTCGTTCGTCCATTAAATTAAAACATAACCACACAGCGTAAACCTATTGTCGTACAATAAACTTTGAGGCCTATATTAGAAGCTTACTATTGAGATAATAGTTATGAAACAAATATGGAAGGAGAACACACATGCTGCGCCAACTTCTAATGTGATAAGGGCGGAAAAATTATAGTGATTAGAAGACAAATAAAGACTCATTACCTCACGATCCTTTAGAGCCATTTGAACCTTGAGAAAGATTCCGTTCGGGCCTTAAGCTTCTTTCTTGAGGAAGCAAACATTTCGTGGTTTTTGTGCTTACATACGTACTCATAACTTTTTCTTTTGGGGTAAGTGCTCTTACCTAATTCTGTTAGTTTCATGAAGATGTTTGCTTTCCTCTTTGACTGCGATTGCAAGCTTGGAAATACACACATGGCTAGTATCTCTGCCGATGCGCTCTTCATGGATATCGCCATAAAGTTTCGCTGCAATCATAATCAATAAATTGTCCCGGTAACACGATCTCACGTGAGAAACGGTTGTAACCTCAGTGATGCAACTCTTCATCGTTCCATACATAGCCAAGTACCGCAGAAAATTCCTGAACCTAGTAATTTCCAAATCGTAAACAAGAAGCACTGGGTACGGTCAGCAAAACAGTCGATTGCGGACGCAGTGAAAGTACGGTCGTAAAATAAATCATTTGGCAACACAATGAGCAGTTAACCGCACAAGATTACCGCTTCATTTGACTTATTGATGGTTTTGTACGGTCGGCAAAACAAAATGGGAATTAAAAGTGTTATTTACTGGCGCTGCGTGTGATTGGTACATGTTTAAAGGAAAATCTAATCATAGTAACTACTACTGCACAGTACAATGAGATTCGCAATGAAGTTACTTGGCACGCAATTTTTTTTACACTTTTTTTTCCATTCCGGCTATGTTTCCGACCTTTGTCAAAAATTAATATGCTTCATGGCTTTTTTACATTTTCAAAATTTTATTTTTGAGCGTATGGCCTTTTTCAGAAATATTACCAAGTGGTGCTTGAATTCCACTAAAGAAGTTTTCCAAAAAATTAAATTAAAAATTTAAAAAACCCCCACCGCAAAAAAGTAAAACATTTAAAAAGTTAAAAATAAAACTTTAGCCATGAAATTTTACTTCACGTCGGGGTACCTAGTAAGGAATGTTCCTAGTACTTGTAGGTATGTAGGTACTTATTTTAACGGTACCCCGACGTTACGTAAAATTTCATGGCTAAAGTTTTATTTTTAACTTTTTAAATGTTTTACTTTTTTGCGGTGGGGGTTTTTTAAATTTTTAATTTAATTTTTATTTTAAAATTTTTAAACGCATTTATTTTGTTTTATAGAGTTTAGTTTACAGTTATGAGAATTTTTCAGTGCATTGTATGTAGAGTCAAATGCTGGTTAAAACAAATCCAAACACGACATATCTGCTAATATTTTGTCAAGAGTCTACATACTGGTGTGCTGGGTTGCCTGGCTGCAGCATCAGCTCATCCTGTTGTCATCAGGGCATTGTGTTTAGAATCAAATGCTGGTTGAAATGAATCCAAACACGACATATCTGCTGTTATTCTCCCAAGAGTGTATTTGTCTGCTAGATATCCTGGCTGCATCAGACCAAATACACCATAATGTTGCTTATTAATATTACGCACATGGGTGTTTGAAATTTTAAGACAAACATATGTTTGTAAGTAAAGTTAATACCAATAGACGTCTAAAATAGCAACGGTAGCTAACACAACAGAGCTGATAACCTTGAAACGGCTGAACCGATTTTGATGAATTATGTCTAAGAACCATCGCAAGAAACCCTGCTTTCAAATAAAAAAAACCGCATCTAAATCGGTTCACCCGTTTGGGCGCTACGGTGCCACAGACAGACAGACAGACAGACAGACACACACACATAGCGGTGAAACTTATAACACCCCTCTTTTTGCGTCGGGGGTTAATAAGTTATTCGTTTCCTGTTAATGGACTGAAAGTTGCAGATTTTAAAACAGCTCTTTTTAACAAAGCTTTCCTTAAGTATTAGCTTACTTGCCAGATACTTTAGGAAAGATTAAACTTGCCAGATGTTCAATCAAATCTACAGTTTTTTAAATTGGTTAATCCGGGTCATTATGTCAGACACTATTATAATTAAATAATTATGTCAGCTAAGTTTCCACACAGATTAAATTCCCACTGTGAAATACTACAACACCATATAATTTTATTAATAAAATAAAATGTTAAAACCATACAAATCGTTACATAAATTAATAATCACCAATACCTTTAAAGGCTTAATAGCCCATACTTTTAAATCGATTACAACTAAGTAGGTAATGTTACAAGAACACGTATTCCCATACTTAACAACTAGATATATACTTTGTAGGCATAATCGGTAGGAAATTAATACTTGCCTATGATTTATGATAGTAATTAAATGAAGGAACGTAATTGCAGAAGTTATACTCCAAACGGTACTTGAAAACAAAGTATTCTGAGTTCGCACTAAGATTCCAAAAATCTAAACAAATGACTAACACCTACGTCCTACAGTTTAGATTGCGCTAGAACTTTAATATATTTTTTAACTTTTTCAATCACGTTTGTCATTCTGAAATGTACAGACGCCAGCACAGCAACCTACCCCAAACTGACAATTTTTTCCAATTAAACATCAACCTTATTGTGTTTCGAATAAAGTTGAAAACCTATCAAAGAAATTTGACACATTGGGGTAGGTTGATGTGCTGGCGTCTGTACATAATTAATAAATAATAATAGATATTCCACAACTTTCACACCTCGCCATCTATTCCCAAACTAAGCAGAGCTTATTGTGCTATGAATTAGACAACTGATAAACAAACTTACATATTTCTACATACATACTTACTATAGATAAATAACACCCAGACACAGAACAAATGATCGTGCTCATCACACAAACATTTGTCTTGGGTGGGAATCGAACCCACGACTTCCGCCATAGCAGTCGGGGCCATTGCCCACTAGACCAACAGGCCAGTCAATAACACTGAAAGACATACAAAAACACGGTCCCAGTCAAAAACTGTTCATTGATAACCTTTTTGTGGAAACTTTTTAGTTATACAATATTTAAAAAGTAATATTCAAACATGTGTTCTAAAATAATGACTTGTGAGTTGTGTCATTAATAATATAATAAAAATTTTCTCTGTACAAACAACGGTTTTTACTTACATATCCTAGTCATCTAGTATATTTCATCAAAAGGTTATGGGCCCAGTCACTGAATTTGCCATCAAGAACCTCTGCGGCCTAGATGACTATTGTACGTGGAAATTCGCGATAAAAATGATTCTCATACGAGAAAAGTTGTTCACTTATACGTCAACGTACCCGGATTCCAAAGACTCTATCGCCGTCGAGAAGGACCAAGATGCACTAGCTTTGATTTGTCTACATGTGGAACCTACACTTTATGCGTATGTACAAAATTCAAATAATGCTAAAGATGCTTGGGATAGCTTAGCGAAAGCGTTTGAGGACAAAGGCGTGAATCGCAGGATCACCCTCATGAACGCATTGTTAGATGAGAAGCTAGAGAGACACTCGTCGATGCACGAATATGTTTCTGCAGTTATGTCTCTTTCTCAAAAGTTAAAGGATATTGCCACCGGATTTGACGATGATCTTGTAGCTGTTGTGTTACTGAGAGGACTACCTGAAGAGTACAGGCCTATGCGAATGGCACTGGAACACTCTGGGATGAAGTTGACTTCAGAGAACGTACGGCAGAAGTTACTACAGGAGGATTCACGTCAAGGTTGTAGTACATTGTCTTCAGCGGACTCGGCATTGTCTGTGAGTAAAAGTAAGAAGCGGAATGGGAACAAAAATATTGATATGACCAAAATTAAATGCTTTAAATGTGGAAAGAGTGGACATAAGAAGCCAGACTGTCCTGAAGCAAGGAAAGCGGGTTCGATCTCCAAACTGAGTGACGTTGCGATCGTGAGCCTGTGTTCATTCAACGCCGGGAACTCCTTCAATCCGACGGAGTGGTACATCGACAGCGGAGCATCTTCACATATGTCTTTCCAGAAACATTGGTTTAAAGATTTGGTTGTGAATGTTGGTATGAGTAAAGTGACATGTGCGAATAATGATAAGATTGAATGCAAAGGTAAGGGTGATATCATGGTGAGTTTGAAAGGACAAATGCTTGCTGTGAGGGACGTCATGTATGTACCTGGTTTGCGTGTTAATCTGTTATCAGTGTCTAAATTAGTAGAAAAAGGATGGAAGGTAAGTTTTGACAGAGATGGGTGCAAGCTAATTCACCATTTGGTTCCAGGCCATTTCAAGGGAAAGCTTTTGGCTACCGCAAGTGAAGTCTCAGGGATCTACAAGCTTGAAGGTTGTCAAGCGGTTGTAGATGGGACTGCGTTGGCGTCAGTGAAGGCAGGTAATCCTTTGATGTTGTGGCACCGGCGGCTTGGACACGTAAATGAGCGAGATTTACGTAAGCTTCCGTGTATGGATTTTGGAAAGAGCGTAATGGAGCCTTGTGTCGCCAGTATTAAGGGGAAGGCACATCGTTTACTTTTTCCAGTTGGTGAGGCTGTGAGGGCAGTCGAGAGACTGCAACTAGTTCATGCAGATATCTGTGGTCCAATGTCTGAATCCACGTACGGTGGATCTCGGTATATGCTAGTTATTTTAGATGATTTTACACGTAAATCTTTTGTATTTTTCCTTAAATCAAAAGATCAGGTGCTCGATTATTTTAAAGTTTTTCTAGCTAGTGTAGAGGTTGAAACCGGGTTGAAGGTAAAGTGCATACGCACAGACAATGGAACAGAATTTGTGAACAGGAAGTTTGATGGCTTTCTACAGCAAAAGGGTATAAAGCATCAGTTGACTGTTCCCTACACTCCGGAGCAGAACGGCGTAGCGGAGCGAGCAAACCGCACAATTGTGGAGATGGCTCGTGCTATGTTGGCGGAAAAGGGTCTGAGTGCGAGACTGTGGGGAGAGGCTTGTAATACGGCTGTTTATGCCAAAAACAGGCTGCCTCACAGTGGCAATAATGGTAAGATTCCTGAGGAGTTGTGGACAGGGAAGGCTCAGTCATTCGATCATTTCAGAGTTTTTGGAACGACAGCATTTGTGCACGTGCCCAAGGAAACTCGGAAGAAATGGAGCCCTAAAGCGGTAGGACATATCTTTGTTGGTTACTGTGAACAAACCAAGGGATATCGTTTCATAGATCCCAGTAACCCTCGCGTCATTGTTAGAGCAAGGGATGTATTTTTCTTGGAGGAATCTACAGCAGTAGTTTCAGCGGACCCTAGTCTTCTCGTAGGTAGCGGTGACAAAGGTGCTGAAGTAATCTGGGAACTAGGAAAGGTTGAAGGCCAATCAGGTTTGTCACCTGGTAGAGCAGAAGCTTCTCAAGGGCCGAGTTCCACAGATGGAGCTGAAGTATATGAAGACGCGGAGATGGAGGTGGGAGAAACGGGTGATAGCGAAGCAGAAAATGTCGTGGTGGAAGTTGAAGAGACTAATAACAGAGGGGAGTCAAACGAAGGTGAATGTCGTTATCCTCTACGTAGTAGAATCCGAAAAGGAAATCTTCATGGACTTGCATGCTGTACAGAAGATCAGGAGCCTTTGACAGTTAAGGAAGCCTTATGTCGGAAAGATAAGGATAACTGGAAGGAAGCCATGAAAAAAGAGATGGATTCGATGTACGAGAACAAGGTCTGGAAGCTCGTCAAAAAGCCTCCCGAAGCTAAAGTCGTGGGAAACAAGTGGATCTTCAAGCACAAGTTTGATGCAGATGGTAATAAGACCTATAAAGCTCGACTTGTGGCGAAGGGTTTCACTCAGTCCTACGGGGTTGACTACTTCGAAACTTATTCACCGGTCGTAAGAAGATCGACAGTGAGATTGCTGCTATCGTTGGCTGTTGAAAAGGATTTGTTCATCAGTCACTTCGATGTGAACACCGCTTTTCTCAACGGTGATTTGCATTAAAGAGTTTATATGCGACAGCCGGAGGGTTGCATAGATGAAAACTCAAAGGAAAAAGTTGCTTACTAGAAAAAGCGATATACGGCCTCAAACAAGCTTCACGGTCTTGGAATGAAAAAGTAAATGAAGTGTTATTGTCTTTGAACTTCAAGCGCTGTGACTTTGATAGCTGTCTTTACAAAAATAATCATTTTTATATCGCTCTGTACGTTGACGATTTTTTATTATTTTACAAAGACAAACAGCAGAAGGAAGTTTTATTAAATAATCTAAGTAAACATTTCAAGATAAAGGATTTAGGGGAAGCGAGACAAGTTTTGGGTATGCTTTTGTCGAAGACGGATACTGGAATATATTTGAATCAAGAGAGGCTTATTTCGAAGATCTTGGATGAATATGGTATGTCTGACTGCAAATCAGTGAAAACTCCGACGGAAATGAATTTCCATAGAGCCTTGGCGGAAGGGGAAGGAGGTAAGTTTTTATCCTGCCAAGACTCTCGTAGTTATCAGGCACTCATAGGGTCGCTGAACTATTTGGCCTGTAACACACGCCCGGATATTGCGGCTGCGGTAAATTTTTTGGCACAGTATAACTCATGTTGTGAGGAACGTCATTTGAAAGCTGCTAAACATATCTTGAGATACCTTAAGGGTACAAGGAATCTATGTTTGATATTTCCCAAGTCATCGGTGCAGGACATCACTGGATTTGTAGATGATAAATTCGTGCGCGATCTGAATTTGATTGTGTCTGGTGTGAAGTGATGTCTGGTCTGATGATGAATGTTGTTTGAGGGGAAGTGTGGAAACTTTTTAGTTATACAATATTTAAAAAGTAATATTCAAACATGTGTTCTAAAATAATGACTTGTGAGTTGTGTCATTAATAATATAATAAAAATTTTCTCTGTACAAACAACGGTTTTTACTTACATATCCTAGTCATCTAGTATATTTCATCAAAAGGTTATGGGCCCAGTCACTGAATTTGCCATCAAGAACCTCTGCGGCCTAGATGACTATTGTACGTGGAAATTCGCGATAAAAATGATTCTCATACGAGAAAAGTTGTTCACTTATACGTCAACGTACCCGGATTCCAAAGACTCTATCGCCGTCGAGAAGGACCAAGATGCACTAGCTTTGATTTGTCTACATGTGGAACCTACACTTTATGCGTATGTACAAAATTCGATCGAATCGATTAGGATAATAGAAATAGAATTTGTAATATGGCTGGCCTGCTGGTACTGGTTGACTGGTAGAAAATGCCCATGGAATTTAGTCCGCCTCTGTACACGAGTGTGATTGAAGTATTAAATAAATAAATATGGAATGAAATTATGTAAGGATACTACACGTTCCTCATCACTGTCACTGTCACACAGCTGTCAAACTACTGTTGTATTAAAATATAGACAGAAACATGGCTAAATAAGCTAAGTAACGTTTAATAATCTTGTCTTTTTCATATTGGCAATAAATCAAGCTTTATAAAATATTAAGTGCTGCTGTGAAACAGCTTCTCTGCCACTAAATTATAATCTTTGTCCGTTCCTTCGTCGTTACTACGACCAAATAAAGCAATATCGTAATCCCTTAATCCTTAGGTTTTTCCAATTGTTAGCTTGTTATAAATTTCCTTCTGGGTTTTTTGAATATACTGAGCTAACATCAGACCATAACAATTATTACGGTTCTTGATTTTATAATAGAGATAATACTGATAATAAAATATATTATTTAGACGCTTAGATAATACCTATATTGTTTTATATTGTGTTAATTTCCGGAAAATTGTCAAAGAAAATAAAACTTTATTGTTAGAAGTTCACGATACAATATTCAATAAAACTATGCTAGACGGACCAAAATATTTTCCAAGTGATAAAAGTAATCGTTTTAAAGAAAATTCTAGTCTAAGCCGTTTTTAATACGTTATTGATTTATTACAGATTACTATTTACTGATCTGAGAATTAATAGGATATAAGCTTATTATGGGTACTATCGCGAATTAATGCTAAGGTTATCGCCCACTGCACGTCGCTACACGCGAGTGACGTTTGTATTAGCATAGCTGAGTTGCGCACGGTTGAGTCTATTATGATAGGACTTTACCTGACATTTTGTGAAATAGAATGACATTAATTTCTTAATTGCAACAACTTTAACAGATTTACATGATGGCTACAATTGCAAACATTTGTCAGTTTCTTTTTTTTACGCAATTGCCATTCAATTCACTTTTGACACTGACAGAATAGTCAACATCTGCTTTATTTGCCATAATTAAAAAATAGAATAGAATAGAATTGCCAGCACAGACAACGCGCTAATTGAGACATCACTTGTCATTTCTTCAGGTAATGTCTTCACCTTATTATTTGACATTAGCGTCTGGCGTTTGATGCTACATAAATATTGTCTGGCTGCTGGGCCGCCTAAATTAATAAATATAGTACCTAATATAAAATTGTATCTGCCATAGAGATACCTTTTATATGATGAAATTGTAACAAGACCACAATGGGTTTAAACGTCTTAACGTTTAAACCCATGACTGTCATAATCCAAACCACTTTATTCTACCATAAACTATTAACTATTCACTTTAAATCTACAATAAAAGGTTATTCTGAGCTCATTCCCATGATTATAAAGAAACCCATAAATTAAAGTAACGACCTTCTCACTTAAACTTTCACAAAAAACTTAGAAATAGCTAACACGTCTCACACCTCACTCGCAAATCACTTACTTACCTCCTATAATTAAAATATGCAGATAGTAAATGTGGCATCCGACGGTTCAACCCAGAGATTAATTTATTATTAATCATGAATAATAACATGTACGTATAATATTAATTTATAACGCGGATGTATCGTAAACCTGTGATTTATTATGTTTGTGTCGTTTATAATTGATTATATTGCTTGTTTTATATTGAGTCATTTTTATTTCTTGCTTAATTATTAATCCTTTAATATTTATGTGTGTAAATTATGTCGTTGTGTACGGTATGCTTGAGGTCTTCGGATAAACTTACTCATGGAATTTAGTTGCTTTGTTCTTTTTTCCCAGATTAAATGTTATTAACAGGAATAGACATTTTAAGTTGCTAATTTGTATATAATTATCATTAACCAGCACCAGTAACCCTTATCGTTTATTTAATTTAAGCATATTTGTAAATTAACCACTTCCATTTAAAATTACTATGAATATTTTAAAAGTGTACTTTAAAAGTATGAAATATGCATTCGCTTAATTCATTACGAGACATAATATTTACTGAGTTTAAAAACCGCAGACCAAATATCACAATATTCTGCATAATTATCGTAAAATTTGTCATGAATAAAGTACAGTATCCGTACAGAAATCAAAACCCGAGAATATTAACGAAATGTGTATATTGACTTATTATTGGCTCCCTTGAATTAATAATGATAAGATTCCACGACTATTAACACAACGCCACCTAGTCCCAAACTAAGCAGTGCTTGTGTTATGGGTACCAAACGATTAATTTATATTTATTAATATATTTTTAACACATATAATTGATAAATTACACCCAGACACGGAACAAATGATCGTCCTCATCATACAAACATTTATCCTTGGTGGGAATCGAACCCACGACCTCCGGCATAGCAGTGAGGGCCACGAATTACTAGTCCAACAGGCAAGAAAACAAGCTTCATTTGATTCCTACCATCCATCTATAGCGTAATGGAGATCGAATTATTTTTAACCGACTTCAAAAAAAGGAGGAGGTTCTCAATTCGGTTAATTTTTTTTTTGTTTTAGGGTTTGTAACCTCATTACTCTGTCATTTATGGACCGATTTTAAAAATTCTCTTTTTATTTGATAAGATAACAGATTGGTCCCATTTGCATCAAAACTCAAATCTGATAAGGGATCCTCGAGGAATTGAGGGAACTTCTCAAAAAATATGGGCACACACGCACCGATTTTAACATTTTTAGGAACAAATCAAGCATTTTCTTTTAGAAAGTATCATTCGGTGAAGAAAAACTGATGAAGAAGACAGGCGATGGAACTCTTCAACGCATAACAGCAAATTATTCACGATTGCTATAATCAGATGTTTATGCTGAGCTTTTGTATTTCCACAACATAACATTACGCCATTCTATTTTAAAAGGGGCCGGCAGAGATGTACAGATTAATGTTTAGATATAGAACTTATTTAGCAATTGTTATCCAATTTCAATGATTCTTTCAAGTTTTGAAAGACTTTCTGTACATACAAAGAAACTAAAAATAACAAAATAAAAACTTTATTACTAAAAAAAACAACCGACTTCTTAAAAAAAACTAACAGGTGAAAAATAACTCCAGTTTCGGAAGTCGGTGGCTAATAATGAACAAAGCAAAACCACCAAAGCCACAGACTTCCGAAACTGGAGTTATTTCTCACCTGTTAGTTTTTTTTAAGAAGTCGGTTGTTTTTTTTTTACTGTTATTAACTGCTGCTGCCAAGTTTGCTGAGCTGCTAGTTGTTTCCATTTCTGCACATGGTTTTCGTACAGCCACTCGACAACACTGAAATATAAATAATCATGGCATGAAAACTCTGGAACTGTAATAGAAAGGAAAATCGTCTCTTGAAGATGATGATTTTACTTAATTTTTTTGGTTTTCACCAACACTTTTGCACTTTAAACGCGTTACCTGTTTCTTAAACTAGATCTTGCTTATCTGCCTAAGTCTGAGAAGAATCATGAACATTCGTGATATGTGTTCAGTTCGTGATGAACTATCCAGACATTATCCTGGTCAGATCATGTGAGATCCATATAGATTAGTATCTGAGATGAGTTTTGAGAAAATGAGCATGCAAATAGAATTGGACAAGTCCAGTCAGTGGACGCATCGCATGTGTCAGTAATCGTGAGCTCATTGTTATAACCTTGACTGAACTTGGTAGTTTAAAGTCTTTAGGCGTTTACTTCTACGTGTTTCTAAATCTCGATTTATGGAATAAATATACATTATATATCGCAACTGGCTAGATTAGTGGTAAGGTGTACCAAAAACTAAATAAAAATGTTTTCTGATCATACTTCATCGTAGTAGAGTTATACTTCGTAACCCATTATAGGCTGGTCACTGTTTTTTCATGTAATGTGTAATCGCTTAGTATTACTAATCTTCAGCATAATATATTAGATTATATTAGGAATAATATCCAAAAGATTTAAGTATGTCCATTTTAATACCTATAATGATAAGAATATCATAATGTTTTGAGCAAGAGAGAGTGTCGAACAAGCCTCCGAATATACCTATTTATACATTACGGACAATTTTCTTAGGTTTACAACATTGTAAACAGAGGTGCCAATACAAGGGTCGTGTATGTTAGAAAATAATAATGAATGTGACGTAATAATGGTTGGAGATTGTCGATACGAATGGAATAGGAAAGCCGTGGAGCTGTGTTAGGAATGTAATTGTAGAATAAGTGGTACTTAAAAGTTATCGTTTCCGTTAAGAAACGATTGTTTAAATTAGTTAAGTGAAAATTATAGAAGATGGTTAAGATACCGTAAAGTTGAAATGGAAGAAAAGTTATTGAATTATTTTCCAGTGTGTGGAAAAAGGAGAGGAAGAACTTGGATCCTTACTTTTAATATTCGCGCCTTGCACACAATAAACCTTTTACAATAATAAGAGAATGTAAATTCTTCTTTTTCGTTAATTTCCATTTTAAGAAAAAAAGCCTCTTCTAATTTTAGGAGACATAGACAGTATCAACGCTTTTTCACGACATGGACCATGGTCTTAATCTCTTTGCATTACTTGACCATACTATCTGAGAAGGCTCTTTGGGAATTTCTTTGTACAGACGCCAGCACATCAAGTTACCCCAATGTGTCAAATTTTTCCAATTGAATATGAACCTTATTTTGTTTAACATAAAGTTGAAAAACGATCAAAGAAATTTGACACATTGGGGTAACTTGACGTGCTGGCGTCTGTACAAATGCCAGCACATCAAGTTACCCTAATGTGTCAAATTTCTTTGACAGTTTTTCAACTCTATTATACATAAACTAAGGTTCATGTTCAATTCGGAAACATTGGCGCCTGTACCTGCTCGTTTTGTGCTATGTCTTTAATTCTCATCTTACTAAAATTATTTTTGGGCAATAATTCGAATAGGTACTTAAAAACTAGCCAAACCTTTTGCCCGACAGAAAACTACGCCTGGACAAATATAGGTGACCAATTTATTAGTCCCGCTAAGACTGCTATTAAAAAAAAAACAGTAAATTATGAGACAAACCATGCACGAAGTCATTAATTACATCAAATAGTTTTAACATGTCCCAATAAACATGGAAACCAAAATATAAATGCCAACATCCACTCCCCACACGGTGGCTAACATTGATTTATCACGAATATTCATTTCAACAGGCTGACTGTCAGATTGCGCGCGATTACAGTCTAGATTTATGTCGCGATGCCGCGTCTGCCCGTGTGGGAGCTTGCGTAAAGGTGCTTCAGCCGAGACGCGCGACAATCGTGGATTGACGCACTAACGATTCTATTTTATACTTTGTTGTGATATTTTAAGTAATACACGATATTGTTAGTTCATCATTGTGCGAGTCTTAATAATTAGTCATCGTAATACTTTTTTATAATAGAACTATATTTTGACTGCCTCGTTGGTTTAGTGGTCGCTATTGCTGAGCATGGGGTCCCAGGTTCGATCCCCGGGTCGGACAAAGTGTTACTGAGTTTTTCCAACTGGAATTTCTAAGTAACAGCCCGGAATCTGGATTTGTGCCGGTTGATGGCAATAGGCTCGCCCCCTATTACTGGGACTTTAACATAACTGGCAAAATGAGTGTATTGCAGGTACACCTTTGCCTAATCCTTTTAGGGGTTACCGGCGTTAATAGGGAATACAGGAATATAACTATTATGTTTTAAAGTATATTTAAATATTCACTTTTTACAAGTTAATCTCGTTTTCATCTACTTCACAGTCTTGATACTTTGCTGGCTTATTTAAAGCCCTAAATTTAAGTGTATCTTCTTCAAGATTATCATCATTCTCATCTGCCTGCCCTGATTCTACTTTACTTGGGATTAGCGCAGCATGCCTTTTAATATTTGCAGCCATTACAAGAATCACCTCCTTTCTAACCATATTATGTTTTAATCGACTTATTGGAACGAAGTTCCTTATCGCGCGTTGTGAAAGGGGGCTAGACGGAAAAAATAGTTACGAAAAACTGTCACGACACTTTTTGCTATAGTAAGCTATTGTAAGCTGTGCGGCGTCGCATGTTCGCAGGGAGAGGGAGAGGGAGAGGGAGATGGAGAGGGAGAGGTAGAGCGAGAGGGAGAGGGAGAGGGAAAGGGAGATAGCGGGAGAGAGGGTAGAGAGAGGAAGGGAGAGGAAGAGGGAGAGAGGGAGGTGGATATGGGTAGGGTTGGGTTGAACGGGAGGAGGAAGATGGAGGGGGAGGGGGAGAGAGAGAAGATTGAATAGTTCACTAATCAATCGAAGGGAACTTCGTTCCATCCGGGTGTCCCTTGACACCTCTCAAGTTTTCTTATTATTATAAAGTTAGGTCATTTTAAAAGAGTGTTATATGGCTTTTGTTATTTCGCTTTGTTGATTTCATCAGTGTTACTTTTCCGTAGGTACTTGGTTTAGTACTCGTTTCTAGTTCACCATTACTTGTGTTAATTGAGCTAGCAACAGGCTCGTGATAAATATTATATTGTAAGTAAAGAGATTTGTAACTTCTACTTAGCGTCGTGTAAACCAATTTCAAATAGACTGTTTTATTAACACTAGACAATTTAATTTTATAGCTCCGTTACTAGTTCTTGTTATTGCAGGTTTTATTCACTTCCTGGTCATTGTTAGAAATCGAGATAACAAATGTTTTGTATTGCTTTCTTATAAACTGTGTCCTTCTGTTTAAGTTTTTAGACCGTTTATCTTACTCAAATACTTACTGCCGCACTACTAATGTGGCGTGTTAAAACTCTTCGAACAGAAATTTACAGAGTGCCTAGTGCGAGTTTGTTTTACGTTAACGCGATCGACACGTTCATGACGTTCGGCGCTCCGATTGGCCCGCTCCAAGCCTATAACCAATCAGAGAGCCAAACGCGGTGAACGTTTCGATCGCGTTAGCGTAAAAACAACTCGCACTTAGGGCACTGGTGTTGAAAGTGTAGTCTATTGCTAAAATAATAACATTCCACGACTATTCACACAACGCCACCTAGCACCTAGCTAAGCAGAGCTTGTGATATGGGTACTAAATGATTGATAAACTCATTATGTTTCTAAATACATTTATATACCTATTTTAGATGAATCACATTCATAATAAATTTAAAAAGGCCGCCCATTGTATCGCCCTATGTAGCCCTTAAAGTTAAAATTTGTAAGTTTTTATGATGTACAATAAAGAGTAGATATTCTATTGTACTCTTTTCTACACAAATTAATTGCTAAGGTCCCCGTGTCATCTGAAGTCACTAATACACCACTAATTTTTAATTAGTACAAATACTCTGGGTCTTCTCATTATATTTGTAAAGTATCAATTAATAATATTCATAAACAGCAAAATTATTAGCGTTTGTTTATATCCCAAAAGTCACCAAATTTATAGAAATATTGTACAGGCTATTCATGACATAGTAGTAGTATTCATTAATCGTCATCTCTTGTTCACGTTCGCGTGATCTCGCTCAAGCATGCCTCGCCCCAACAGCTGTTTTCGTTATTTAAGTTTAACTAAATAGTGGCATATTTAAAAATTGAATTTATTTTTTTTTACTTTAGATTGTGCAAATATGATCAGTAACAGGTAGGGATACAGCTCATTTTTTTTGTACTAATTAAAAAACCTACGCTTGCTCCACGCATGTTTTAAATACCACTGTATAGAATTAACGCGCGACTGCGGTAGTATGTTGAGGCCCTTATAGAAGAAATGTTGTAGTGCTGACAGCGTGATTTAGTGCGATAGTCGCTGTGTCAGAGGAGTCACTGACGTAACGTATGCCAGTGCCATGCATGTTTGTGTCTCCTATTCAAATAATGTCTTTCCGTCATTGAAATAAATTCCGGAGTCCTACTTAGAACTTTTAACATAAATAATCTTTCATCCTTCGTCTTCTTCTTTTCCCTTCTTTCCTCTTACTTTCTGTTTTTATGTTTTACACACGGCTACACATCAAGCCATATTTTCCAGTATAAGCTAATCTCGCATTGCATAGAATTTCCGTACTATGCAAGGTCAGCATAAACTGGAAATTAATAGCTTGATGAGTAGCCGTGTGTACCATGCAGAGTATTCTGTTCTTTTTCGCTTTACAGAAATCAATTACGCGTTTCATTTTTTACTTTGAACGTTATCAAAAAAGAGGCTCATGGCTGAATAATTACACCCGACGACGTATGTTAAGTAACGCTTTCCAAGGTTCGTCTGTGGATTGTTGACATACATCACATCGGCACCGAGAATCCGCGACGTGGGAGATAAACTACAAGAGTGCATCTGTGATGGTATGGACACATCATGCGCCGCCCTATCGAGTACGTTGGTCGGAGATGCATGTATATGGCTGTCCTTGGGGCTAGGCCCCGTGGTCGCCCTCGCAAACGCTGACTGGACGTCGTCAAGTCCGACATGATAGCCAATGGCGTGACCGAAAAGAATGTTGAAGATCGGGCAAAGTGGAAGAAGCTCAGTCGGAAAGCGGACCCTGGCAATAGTCGGGATTAACGCCAGGTGGAAGACATCGGCACCGAGAGTTTGACAACCTGTCTAATCAAGGCATGAGCTACTCAGGAACTGAGTTGTGGTAGATAAATAGGCAGCCGCTTTAATGTTAATTTCTGGTATTTAGGTGCTTTAGGTTCAATTAAAAGCCGACCTTAACATACTTGGAAAAATATACTAGGCTGGTGATGACGTAATTACTAAGCGTTATCATCCTAACCGGTAGTAAAGAACGAAGGTAAAAGCTTTTATTAGCAACAGGCAAAACATGCACGCACTGTGTTAACTGACTTTTAAATACAATTGTAAGGACAACAACTAATTAAAAGGTTAAGAGGCTAAGTCTTCCGCCAGTCTTTTGGACACTTTACCAGCTGGCAGCGATGCAGAAGAATTTTTTGACGGTTTAGTTATTGTTTTTGTATAATACAGTTAAGGTTGTACAGACTGGCGATCAAAGAAATTCGACACATTGGGGTAACTTGATGTGCGGCGTCTGTACGTACATTGTACAGAAATAAACTGTTTACTTCAAAATAAAAAAATAAAAATAAAAAGGGAATGAACATGCATTGTCATCTAAACCAAACGTGTATACAAAATTTCTTCTCAATCGTTTGGAGATAACTGGGTTAAAATTCAATCGCAAAATTTGACTCACAAATTGCCTTACAGTAATTAAGACAACAGCTTGTAAAAGAAAAAGTTTAACCAGTAAGACTTGATATACTGCAAATATGCGGCTTGACCTCCCATATCGACTTAACTGTGTATTTTCTAATGAACTACGAGCCCCACCCCCGTCTGTTATGTGATTAACGAAGAGTTAGAACGTCACAAATCACAATTGACCATAAATAGTTAGGCTTTACACACACAACGCTACTATGTGATGCAAAATATTTCTTAGTGTGCATAAAATACTGTTCATTGATTTTACATACTGATTACTGGATGTTTCTTGCATGTTTATAACTTGTACGTATTTAAGTTTATGATCGGTAAATACATGTGTGGTGGGTAAGTTATTCTTAATAATATATTTAGTGTTTAACTAAGAAAACCTTGCCTAGTGGATGAACGTAAAGCTGATCTTAAACTACGAACTACTAATATTAGGCAAATTTTTAATAGGTATTGGTTTGTCGCTGTGGTGGTCGCAAGCGTTGCTATTAAACTCTAGGGCTTTTCTTTGATTCCCGGGTCGGGTGGTGTTGTTAGAATGAAACGCGACTGATGATTAAGTGAAGTAGAAGTCGTAAGTGGTATCAAAGAGGAAGGGTCTTCCTTGAAGGACAAATACTGTCCTTGTCTGTGATGTTCTTAGAAAAGGTCAGGTGCCTAGTAAGTACTTGCGTTCGAAACCGGCGATGTATAATATTATGTAATGAACGTCAACAAAGCTAAAGAAATACGTCAAACGGGATGAATAAAAACCAAACTTCGAAAACGACTTTCACGTTATTTCATTGTTATTTGTTACTTTCTTAGTGCCTTCAATTTACTTTATTGATTAATTTCAATTCTCTAAAAACCAAACAACTATAAGAGAAGGAGGAGCAAATATTCTTCAAAAGTTTGTTTCATTCACCCCTGCGTTACCACCCAGTTTTGCTGTAAGTAAAGATAGTAACACGTTTTGTTCTGTAATTTCTGCCTTCCTCTTTGGGAAAATAGCGTATGTTTATGTATAATCATTACTGCAAACAACTCACCTACACAATGACAGCACATTATAATTCACAGGCAACACTATACCTAAATCTACTTAGATTGTCATCTCAACTTCACATTAAGATGCAAACCCAGCCTGTATTATATTATGACCATATTAAAATGGTAATCAGTCGTTATTATGTCTTGTGTTAGACTCGTAAAACTTAATTGCTTATTATTATTCTATAGGTGTAGAGGAAGAATATAAAATTAAATTTATTAGCCAGTTTCATGCAAGGGTATGACGTTCGTGAGATGTGCATTTTATTTTGATGTAAAAACTTTATTGGAAGTTTGCAGTCATAAATCCGTATGTTATTGTTTATGAGAAAAGTATAGGAAAAAAACGTTTTGAATTGGTAAAATGTATATTAGAAATTAAAAAGATTTTTTTTCGCGTACTTCTACTGGTAATTTTATCTTTTTATAAATATCAGATAATTAAGTATAGAAATCCTTAAGTTTTTTGTTAGTTAAGTGTGTTCTTGCAATCTTTTATCTTAAATAATTCAAAACACCTTCTTTCGTAAAAATCTCGCAATTCTTCGCCGTTTAATATCCCAGTGTGTAGTCACCCTAACAGAATAATAAAATGCAAAATGATATTAATTCCAAAGTTAATTTGACGTGACAAACGGCAAAATACATTTAAGCTTGAATTTCAAATAAAGATTTCATATTCATTCACTCGATTCTAATAAGCGGGATATGAAAGTGATCATTCACTCGTTCCGTTCATTTGAAACCGTTTGCTGTGGTGTTGAATGAATTCTTAATTTTAATTAAATTGATTCTTGGATGTAATAAGGTACAGGCACACGATTCTACTAAATGTTATTTTAACTTACAAATGATTACTGTTGCGGTGTAGTTTGGAGTAATGAATTTATGTATGGTCAATCGTCTACACGAGTTCTTACTTTGAGTCATAGAATGTGGTTATTCATTAGGTATTCTTGGATGCTTGCAGTGAGAAAAATATGGTGACTTTATATAGCGGTAATAAATATTGTGGATTTCTCATTGACTCATTTTGCATTAGCATGTTGCATTGTTGATGCTGACATGTTTATTATTAACAAAATGATCATGTTGAAAGAGCTAAGTTATAGATAAGTACTTCACAGCAATGTTTACAAAGGCGCAGACAACTAGAAGAGGAATAAAAATCATAAATGATGTTTGCATATTAATAATGCTTACTTAGAGGGTTGTATGGGTGATTTTAATTATTATAATTCAGATAAACCATATTTATGTCGGTCGCGAATCATATTTTGTTCAACATACGGCCTGATACTTTCTTTGTCAATTGAGTGATTGTTAATATAATATGTTAGTAGGTATGTCAATTTTTTTTTTTTTTTTTATAAACACGATGTGACCTTTGAATACTATTGCTGGTTAACCTTCTCAAACAAACCACAACAAAAATATAGTGCACCATCCCACGGCTCTACTAATCGTCAAACCAAGTTTTGAAATAAAACTTGCAGACAACCAAAAACTCAATGAATCAGGCTCCACCACGTGGGCATCTAATTGATGGGCTTTAGGACCTGAAGATTAATGCTCCCGTTTTTAAGAGTGCCGCCGATGTGTGCGGCCCGAGACAATAGAGCGACGCCCACATTCGGCGGGCTATCGTGATTGATATGCCGTTAAAAGTGTAAGATGACTGTAGAATGAAAATGTGATGATGTCAGAATATTATATTGTTTCTTCTATAAAGTATCTAATTGTTTTGCATGTGAAGTAAGACTTTAGTATCTATTATTTGACTGGCCTGTTGGTCTAGTAGTTAGTGACCATGACTGCTATGCTGGAGGTTGTGGGTTCGATTCCCACCCAGGACAAATGTTTGTGTGATGAGCACGATCATTTGTTCTGTGTCTGGGTGTAATTTATCTATAAAATGTATGTATTTAGAAATATTTAAGTATCTATATCAGCTGTTTAGTACCTATAACACAAGCTTTTAAGCTTAACATGGGACTAAATGGCGTTGTGTGAAAAGTTGTGGAATATTTATATTTATATATTGACCAAAAGGAAGTATCCTTATGATTTTCAACTAGTTGGAAATTTAGGCTGAAACTAAGCAGTTTATTATGGCTCCTTCAGACAGAGGCTAGCACGTCAAGCAAACCCAATGTGTCAACTTTCTTAGATAGTTTATTACAAACAGAATTCATAAAATTAAGGGAAATTAGACAGTTTTAGGTAGCTTGATGTGCTGGCGTCTGAAGCTATAAATATTACATTAGTCACTTTAGATTAGAAATTTGTTTTCTTTGATAAGAAATAAAGCCTTCATTTCATATTTTTCTTTACTTCGCCTAGGTAGGAAATAAAATTAATCACACCCATTTATGAAATACTAGATTCTTACCGTAATTTTGTCCGCAAGTAAGCCTACTTTACCACAAAACATTCACTCATTAGTAGACAGCTTTCCTTAAAGTATATGATTTCATGAAATTGAATGAAAAGAATAGTAAAATACTACATACAAAATCAGAAAATACCTTATTTTGTCTCTTTGATATTAATATAAAAGTATAAAACAATAATCATTGCGTGGACGCGAATGTCTAAAATCTTTAAAAAACACCCCGATTAGTTACGTATGAAATACTAGCTTCTGCCCGCGACTTCGTACGCGGATCCTGTTGCTTATGCCAGCGACAACGGGGTCGTCAAAATCGAAGATCTGAAACGTCTGACGTCGAATTGTAAAAGCCCGGGGACGGCAAAACAATGGAATGCGCGAGACGATCCAAGACGTTCCAGATTTTTTATTTTTGTTGGTCAACAGGAAATGCCATCAGACTTAACAACTTTTGCTAAGACGCCATTTTTATTATGTATATGCTATATTGTCGCTGGGCTTTAGAGTTCCACTACAGGTGCTCCAGATCTTCAAATTTAGTTTCACAGCAGAAAACACTCTTCACGTGAAATAGTTTTAGCAATGGCACCATTTTTATATCTCGTTTTTCTTTAGGTGTTCCATTTTCCAAAATAAATTATAGCCTATATGTTGCGTGACGTTCACGCTCAGCGGTCAGTCGCGCATCTCCTTCCCCCACTTATCTCTAGAGTAGATGCGTATTTACGCTGAAAACTCAAGCGTCATGCTTTTTCCGTGAACGTCTCCAACTCGCGAGACAGTGCATGATGTTCATGATCAGCGGTCATTCATATATTCTTCACTGGTGTCTAGAGACCTGGATACCTGGTAGATGCGTAAATACGCTGAGAATGCAGGCGTGCTTCGCGGTCCCAAGAAGTTTCCACGGAGCGAGTTGCAACCTCATGTTCTCGAACAGCATCAAGTCCCTCCTAACGCTCTTCGGTAGATTGTTGGGATCTTATGATCTTTAATCATTTAGCACTTTTGGAACATTGAGAAAGATTTGACCTCTTTCTAGGTATGGTTATAGTTTTATTGTGATGATACCTGATCAATTAAAATCTAAGTGGCTGCTCCCCAGCGTTACCGGGTAGGCAACCATGTAACAAAGATAAATAGAAAAGGAAATTAAACACTCAAATAACATAAGCCCGAAGGCATATTTATACGATAAAAAAAAATGGAAGTTTTGGCCAGTAGAGTCTAATTTTCAATGATATACCATCGTCATCGAAAATCAGCCCTGAACTGTTCCCGCCTTCACCGCGTGGAGGTACTTATGTTATTTTATAAATATGCAATGAAATTAGTGATAGCTTTAATTTCTATATCAAATGTTTCTGATTTTCGATTTTTATAAGTCAACAGGAAATGCCTATCAGACCGAACAACTTTTGCTAAGATGTCATTCCTATGTGAGTTATGGTGTAGCTGGGCTCTTGGAGTTCCACAACAGGTGTTCCAGATCTTCGATATTTATACGTCAAAAGCGAGTGCTCATAAGGCTGAACAACTCTTGCTAAGACGTCATTCCTATATATGTTATAGTGTAGCTGGGCACTTGAAGTTCCACATCAGGTGTTCCGGATCTTCAAATTTATTGTCTCAGCAGAAAATGCTCATCACGTGGAACAATTTTTGCTATGGTACCATTTTTGTATCTCGTATAGTTTAGCTGGTCTGTTGCGGTTCTGCATCAGGTGTTCCAATTTCCAGGATAAATTATAGCCTATGTGTTGCCCAGACTTAATATATATACAACAACAAAAAAATCATTTAAATCCGTCTAGTAGTTCCGAAGATTAGCGCGTGCAAACAAACAGACAAACAGACAAACAGACAAACAGACAGACTTTTTTTTTTGGATTCGTGCTCTATTACTGTTTCTAAACCCCCCTCAATTATTATTTTTTAAATATATTCAATGTACAGACACAGTTTTTTTACAGTCTTATTATATGTATTATTATATGTATATAGATTCCTAAAACACAAACGAAGTCACTGTCTTCGGTAGTGATCAAGAAATGTGAGTGTGTGAGTATCTTGTGTAAGTGTGTGTGTATTCTATGTGTGAACACTGAGTGATTGATTACCTTCAGAGCTTCGTAGAGTTAATGAAGGTGATGTTTGTAAGATTTTAATATTCTATTGTGTAGCTGTCATGCGTAAGTCTTCTGTTAATGATGACGTATGCCGTTTGTAGCTTTTCTAGTTTGAACAGTAATTTTTAAACGTTTATGATTCTATATTTTGCTTTCTTTAAGTATTCTTAATTTTAATGTTATTTCTATTATGTAAATCGGTATACTTTTTGATATCAATCTAAACAATTTGAGATTGGTGATTTCTAGCCGAATATTGTGAGAAGAAACCCCGAACCGAACACAACACTCAGAGGTATCATGTAAGTCGGCGTCTTGACACATAGTCTTTTAAAGTTTTAATGCAATATGGATAGAGACAGATTAATTTAATATGTGTACCATGCAGATTAGTGTCTGAAATATTATTTCAGACACTAATCTAACTCTAACACACATCACATCTAACTAATATTTTAGAAAGAAAAAAACATTTATTTAGTACAAGGCTCAGGCACACAATTTTGACAAATAGAGACAGTCGTCATCATCTGCCTAGCCTTTTTCAACTATGCTGGTGTCGGCTGTCGTACCAGTGTTTGACATGAAGTGACCTCTGACCTCTACAACCCAGTAACTGCGTAACACGATACCTTTTGTTTAAACGGTTTGTCAGACTTTTGAGCTTCCGACTTCTCGCAAAGATTGTCAAAGGTCCACAAATGACGGCCGGTTCCAATGGTTTAACATGGTAAGGAACAGACATGATAATATGTATCTAATGAACAGTCGCCCATACAGGGGTTGACATCATGAAGCGTATAGCTTAACCTTCAATTGACCTGTGCCGCTGCTGATATTTAGCCAGAAGCTATTCAAAAGAGACAGTAAATTAAATAAAAAATAAGTGATTAGTAATTTTACAATTCCTTTACTAATCAATCGAAAGGACTTTTGGTCTTAATTTTTTCTCTCTCTCTCTCTCTCTCTCTCTCTCCCTCATAGAAAGCAAGCCAGTAGAAGTTGACTAGAAGAGAGAGACAGAGAAACACGCGCACGCCGCACGGCTTACAACTATAGCAAAAAGTGTCGTTACAACTTTTGGTCTTAATTTTTTCCGTCTAGCCCCCTTTCGCAACGCACGATAAGGAACTTCGTTCCAATTACATAATGTTAGAAAAAATAATTTAAAACATATTTTGAATAAGAACCTAACAGATTTGTCCATACCTACCCAATCAGTGCGCGCATTAGTCATTAATTGAGCAGCTCAACAGGAGCTCAACAAACGACATTGAACTACCAATTTTTTTTTTGTTATAAACGCTGATGTGTGAAGAACTTGTGGCTAAATAACAACAACGCAGTTAAGCTACGCTTGCTGGTCCCTAGATGGGTGACCAGTCATTACATGACAAGACGTGTTGTTAAGTTGTTAATCAAAATGACGACGTAAGAAATAACTAAGTCTCAGAAAAAAGTTTTCCTTTGGAATGCGCTCTCTCTGGATATCAGGATGGCAACTAGTCGGTTTACATTTAAAATGAAAGCTCGTGAACATATACATAAGATGTTGGTAGGTTCATCGCTGGGTTGATTGGTACTCTGAATAGTTTTTCGTTATAAACGTATTTTTATCTCTCTTGACCGTGTATTTATTCTGTTTAAGTATGTATGTATCTGTGTATTTATTGTGTTACAGTATGTATGTATCTGTGTATTTATTTTTATGTGTCACTTTTTGTCCTTAATTTTTACCCTGTTGCACCTACCTCGTTACCATCTCTGCACCACCTTAAGGTAGACTGGTAGAAAATGCCTAAGGCATTAAGTCAGCCTTTCTACAGTTTTTTTGACTTGTGCATAAAGTTTTAATAAATAAATAAATCAATAAAAAAAGTCTGTATTAGAAAAAAAAAGCTCTGCAGCAAGAAAATTCCAAACTGTAAATTTAAATATTATTTCAAAACAATGAACTTCACATTTCACATTTACATTCCTCTTTTAAGTCCCACCATTATAGGAGTAGTAAGTTGAAATAGTAATGTGTTCTCATGTAGGCTAGTATTGGTAGGCATCAGTCATAGGCCGTTAAAGTCCACTTAGGTGGAACACGTCGTAACACTAACTCTAGTGGCGATTAACATAAAGTTTTCATTTAAAGCACTAACATTATGAAACAATTCATCGGCGGAGGGGCGGGTGGGGTCACAGTGCACGCTGATAGCGGGCAACATTTGTTTTGGTAAGTTCAGTATGACTGCATTTTGTGAATTATGTTTCCTTTGTCGTGAAAAGTAATGAAGTACCTGATGAATATTTTAGTCATTAGTACTTTCAAAAGTTTTTTAAGGTTAATAGTGTTCCTAATATAATTTGTATTTGGGATAGCTAAGCTTGTTACAGTTGCTATTTAATCAGTACGTCAGTAATTGTCAGTTTGCACCGAAAATCATTTTAGTTGAAAACCATGTACAGAACTAATACCGTTTGTATGTGCATATATGTCATTTTCACCCTCGATGTCCTTTATGCTTAACAAACAATAAGGTATATTTTTATGTAATCGTCAATGTAATATAATATACCTCATATTGTAGTCCCATTAATCATCACTCTAAGATTGCACACGTCATAAATAATCTAATAATTAATAAATTGATTATAACTTTCCAAATAAAAGATTATCACCAATTAATCATTAATGAAATACGATCAGACATGTTTAGTATTTAGATTTCGTTACAAGATAACTGTTACTATCATTGTAGTTTGTAAACGTGGCAACGTGGAACTATTTTAAACATACGTAAACGTGCATGCAAAAAAAGTGACTGTGAAGTTATAAGGCAGATGTAAGTGGAAACGCCGGGAGGAGACGTCCTTAAACCTACAAGGACATACATAGACTTTATTGGTGAGGTTCTTCAGAAAGGTCAGGAACGTAGTATTTGCAACCGCCGGGTGTGTATGGCAACATGATATATGAATGAATTAGGTAAGAATCGTAGTAAATAGCGCTCTGTAGTTGCTACCTGCCTCCATGAGAAAAAGGCGTGAGTTTATGTATGTATGTAAAGTTAATTTAAAATAGTCTAACACTAAAACTGGTGGAAGGAAAATTAACATACTACTAATAACATGAGGGCAGTACATAGAATAGATGTGAATATTGGGAAAAACTGGCGAAATTTATTAACTTTGGGGGTTCCTGAATCATGTTTCCAATTCATAGTATCGGGTTGTGCGTGCGATATCCCCCTTCCACCCTGTATTTCAAAAACTCCAGTTTGACATATCAACACCATAAAACATTATGAAAACCATTTTGTACTTACCTATTCCCTCAACTCATGATTGTATTGTCGTGCATCTAGAGAATCATAAGGATGCCTCCGGGCTATAGTCTTACGAACCGCCATTATTGAACACTTTTGTAGGCTATAAATAATTTTCTAGAGTAACAAGAACTTGTGGCGTGTTTGTTCGTATGATTACGCATCATTTTATCATATTCAAAGATTTTTTTAATCACACAGGAAAATACATAGTTAAGGTGTTCAAGATATTTTGCATTGATATTAAGATAGATATCAAACAAATAAATTATGATAGATGACTTTTTTTGACGTTTTTAATTGCAATCGCTTGTTGAGATAACAAATACCTATGCACTTAATAGCTAAGTCACAGTCGCTTTATGTCAATCACTTGAAAATTTGAGTTAATTTGTTTTATTATCTTAATAATACGACTTGAATATTCGAATTGATTTGACTGGCCTGTTGGTCTAGTACCTACCTAGTTAGTGGCCCTGACTGCTATTCTAGGACAAATGTTTGTGTGATGAGCACAATCATTTGATAAATGATATTTATGATTTTTATTCATTTTAATTGAATTGCATTTGTCAACCGCTCAGAGATGCACCCCACCCAACCGCACCTCAGGCGTGCAAAGTAATTTCCTCAGCTCAATATTTCACAGTGCCCACACTAGCGGCATAAATATGAATAATCGACACCGTTCGCTTCGACAATACACATAAATTATTCGAAGCGAAAGCGATAGGGCCCGGTCGGCCCCGCTTCGTTGAGTTAAAGCGTACTCAAAGAGTAGCTATTATGTGCACGATTTATAACTAAATGTATTTGTTTATGAGGTCCGTTTATCTGTTCGACGAGTTTAATTGTGGTGTAGAATAAAAGATAGGCGCGGGGCGCATATCAGGTGAATGGCAGCATCCAGCTGTGTACTTACAACATTATAAAAAGATGGTCAAAGCTGTACGTAGACATATTTTATTGAGAGGGTAAATAATTTGCGTTGAGATATTGTAGTAGAGATGGAATGACCGGCTATATGTTATGAGTAAAGAACTACTACGTACAGTTAAAGGAATAGTATGAGTGCTCATAACGTCACCAGTGGACTGCAATTTAGACAGAGCTAAATGATTGAAAAACATGAAAATGTAAAGCTTATGGAAGAAAATTTCGTTTTTGAAGGAACATTTTGGACATCTTGGTACACAAGTGATATTGGGTTGGCAGTTAAGTAGCAATCCTTAAGGATTTAGGACTCTTTTAAGCCGGGTTGTTATAATGCCCCAACATGACACATAAACAGACATGGCGAAATACTAAGGGTAGCTCTGCCTATCCCTTCGGGAAATACAGGTTACGATTCGACACACAAAACACCTGCATCACACGACACAAATTAGACTCACGAACACATGACGAATTCACAACTCCGACCAATTACAGAGCAACACAAACGTCTTTATGACAGCAATTTGTTGTATTCCTAATGTCGCAGACTGTCATTACATTGTGTATAATTTTGTGTCATTATTACAGCCAATTGACACGACTCCTGTAATCAGTGATCGTTAAGTGTAAGCGAATGAGATTATCCTTCAAACACAGTTTGCCCTCTGGTTGTGTTATTAGTTGTAACTAGGGAATGCAATCTCGTCTCGCCGAGATCCCGATCTCGCGAGATCCCGGCCATATTTTACGAGATTGTATCTCGTCAAATTTCGTACGAGATCTCGCCAGATAACGAGATCGACAAATGCAGCGTGACGACGTGTATTTCATAGCGCGGCTGCGCGCGCACTGAATCCTGGCCGTTGCCTAAATATAGATAATTATTGTTTTTAAACCCCGACGCAAAAAGAGGGGTGTTATAAGTTTCCCCGCTATGTGTGTGTGTCTGTCTGTCTGTCTGTGGCACCGTAGCGCCCAAACGGGTAAACCGATTTAGATGCGGGTTTTTTTTTATTTGAAAGCAGGGTTTCTTGCGATGGTTCTTAGACATGATTCATCAAAATCGGTTCAGCCGTTTCAAGGTTATCAGCTCTTTTGTGTTAGCTACCGTTGCTATTTTAGACGTCTATGGGTATTAACTTTTGTTACCAATATTGTAAGAATTTGAACTGATTAGCTACAGTAGGTATAATAATTATAGACATAAACAAATGTTATTAGAGTTAGAGACAAAATAATAAGTACTCTGTTGATTTTTAAAATAAAACTTACTTTATTTTTATAATTAAGCAATGCAGTTTCTATTTAATTACATATCATGTCAATTACTAGTTCTTAAAACAAGTATTTGCATATGTTTTAATTGCGATTCTTCCAATCTCGCGAGATCCCGTAATTTGCGAGATCTCGCGAGACTGGGTTTTGAGTCTCGCGAGATCTCGCTAGGCGGAAATCTCGTACGAGATTGCATTCCCTAGTTGTAACCTGGGTTTGATTCGGTTACGAGCCTCCATCTATTATGTCTATTATTAAAATTAGAGGACAAATAATTTTCAAATACAAGCAACAAGCGTGGTAGATTCATGAACCGAGAGTTTCCAACTTAATAAGAAACATGTTACGTCTCTTATTCATAATTTAACACTTTCAATACTTAAAACTATGCCAGTCGGCAGTCATATATCATCACAAAATAATCTGTAATCCTTTACATAGACTTTCATTACAAAGATTTATTTATAATTGTTAACATCAGCAATTTTAAGGATATACCTATCCCTTTTCCAAGAAAGTCGTAAAAGCAAAACCATTCATCTTAGGCACTCAGTCAGTGGTACCACCAATGCCATCAGTATTCAAAACCGCAATCCTTACACCACCACCACCAACGAGCATTTTAATGGTCTCAAAGACCGAGAAGACCACCCCAGTCTTCCCAAAAGACCACACCAAATCATATCCCAAAACAATTTACAATCTCCACAATTTTGTCAGTTACATAAAGCAATCAATCATGGAGCATATCAATAAGGAACTTAGCATTTCAGTAGTGGGCATAATAAGATGCCCCGCTGGGCCACGGTGCGTTTAACATGTTAGTAACTTTAATGGTAGTAATAAATTATTACAAGACCCACTCGTTATTATAATAGAGGGACACCGACATGATATAATAATAGAAGCGTGTGATATGAAAAATGTGTTGTGGGATGCGAAAGTTTACGCCCTTTTCCGGCTATCAGGAGCATGTATTGCAAAATTATGTAGAAAAGTAAACTAGCACTTTAGTAATCAATTATTTTGATCTGCGTGACTACTGATGTGTCCTGTAACTATCTTTTTTTTTTGTGCAAAATCCAAACTTTATGAGTAGTGTTATGGTGTAACTCACCAGTGCCAATATTTTTAGATGTTTTGTGTGAAAGTTGTGAAATATTATTATTATTATTTTTGTTTTTATTTCTCGGAACCCCCAAGGTTCCGGACCTTTGGAAGGCGTACGTGGGTCCAGAGCCAACTTGCAGAGGCCGAATGTTGTTGATAATGAAACACTTACCGCAGATTGTCCATTATTATTATGTTATTTCTTTCCACTTCCTTACATCTCCATTTGCCGTTATTTCAATAGTCACCTCCTATCCTGATTTATCAGTTTTAACACAACATCGTTCTCGTTTCTTTGCTCTTCCTTTACTTTTATAACCACCTACATTCATACTCACACATTTCCACATTTTGGCAGTTAAGAGGATGATAAATTGTTTCTTTGTTTTCGATCCACGCAGAATATTTAGAAAGATAGCTACAGGCAAATTGACAAAAATGTTAATTTTTTAAATAAATAAATATTCCACAACTTTTTCACACAACGCCATTTAGTCCCAAGTTAAGCTTGAGAGCTTGTGTTATGGGTACTTAATAGCTGTTAAACATACTTATATATTTCTAAATACATACATATTATAGATAAATTACACCCAGACACAGAAAAAATTATCGTGCTCATCACACAATCATTTGTCCTGGGTGGGAATCGAACCCACGACCTCTGGCATAGCAGTCACGGGTCACTAACTACTAGACTAACAGGCCAGTCAGTAATTACATTTACCATCCACATAACATGAAAACCACCTAAAACTACAATCAATGCAGTCTGTCAAATGCATGTCAATAATAAAATGTTCTCAACAACACTACACAGCGAATTTTCAAATATTAGCGAGACAATGTTAATAACACTGTTATTACTAAGTTATTGACTTCATAAAAGCGGCTTACTAACATTTGGGTCAGTTGTAAACCAGGTGCCATTTATTTACGTATATTGAGATTAATTTGTTGTTTTACTAAAGTTCAAACCTGTTGGGCTTAGTCTAGTTCGCAACCGGATTACGGGTTCATATCAATTACTAGCATGAAAGTTATTCTTAAAGACTAAATTTAACAATTAAAATTTATAATTTTAGTTATTTGTTTAATTAGTTTGTCAATGATTTAAACATCTACCAGTAGGTACTGTAGTGATTCAATGTAGAAAAACTTAACTTGATTCATTTTAGAGTAGCTAAACGTAATATAAATATAACTTATAGGATCACAATAACATATAATTGCAGTGAAAATAAATATAAATAAATAAATAAATATTCCACAACTTTTTCACACAACGCCATCTAGTCCCAAGCTAAGCTAAGAGCTTGTGTTATGGGTACTAAACAGCTGATATACATACTTATATACTTCTAAATACATACATATTATAGATAAATTACACCCAGACACAGAACAAATGATCGTGCTCATCACACAAACATTTGTCCTGGGTGGGAATCGAACCCACGACCTCCGGCATAGCAGTCAGGGTCATAACTACTAGACCAACAGGCCAGTCTATAAAACAGCATATAAAATGTTTAGACGAAAACCTTTTGTGACAAATAATAATAATAATAATAAGACTATTGTTGCCAATAATCCTGATATAGTGGTGATAGATCGATTAGCGCGCCGCACAATGATAGTCGATGTTACCATCCCTCATGACGAGAACCTCGTGAAAGCTGAGAAAGAGACAAAAAACAAATATCTCGACTTAGCACGCGAGGTTGTCGACATGTGTGATGTGGACTCGGCTGTCATTGTACCGATAGTCGTAACAGCCAATGGCCTTATGGCTAAAAACCTCGATGAGCATCTGTCGAGGCTTTCGTTGCACGGTTGGGTCAAGAGCCTGATTCAGAAGGCAGTACTTCTTGATACGGCTCGCATCGTGAGGAGGTTCCTGTCTCTGGAGCCCTAACCACCGGTAGCTTGGACCCTGCTCCCACCTCCGGTGGTCCACTATTTTTTATATTTTTAAATGTTCTTATTTAATTTATATCAATATTTAAAAATGTAATTTATATGTATATACAGGAAATAACTGGAATAATAATAATAACTCTTTATTCCAGGCATCTGTGGCCCATTATATACAAAATAAACACTATCTTCTTATATTATAATGAAATTGTTAGTGATTAAATAAATCGCTTATTTTACATACCTACTATGATGTATAAGAAACTGATTCCGTGGGCTGAGGTCCTGGTGATCTGTAATACAGGTGCTTTGCGCCTACCTCAGACACCAGCTCTTCACATATTTAGAATTAAGATTGTGAAATGTATCTAAAGTCTAACTGTTTATTTAATTATTTCAAATATTGTGAGGAGAAATAAAACAAATTATTATTATTATTTTTGGATAGTGTTTCTACTTCTCAGCACTTTGGCTGGTTTGAGCTACATTTACGGGCCGAAACCAAGTAAATGCAGCGTGTGGTGTCTTATGTTAAGGTCGTATTGTGATGAGGGCCTACCTCGTTTTCATCTATCTGTAAGAACTTTCTGACAATTCTACATGTGTTAAGGATTGCAGCTTTTTGTAGAGTGATATAAAGGGTTTCTTTTAAATTTAACAATTTTAGACTATGTGGAAGATGATTGGGGATAACGCCTGTTGTGGAGAGGACTATTGGGACCACATAAACCTTTTCTTGTCGCCATATTCTAGCCACTTCCTCCTTGAGTTCTGTGTATTTGTTAATTTTTTCCGTAATTGTCTTCTGTATGTTATGTGTGTTGGGGACTGCTATGTCTATCAGATAGGTAACTTTATTTATTTTATCTTGTAGGGTTATATCCGGTCTGTTATAATGAATAGTCTTGTCGGTGAGTATGGCGCGGTCATAGTAGAGCTTATGTGTTGTGTTTTCAAGGATTGTTTGAGGTGTGTAATTGTAGTATGGAGTATTAGTGTTTTGTATGAGTGCGTGTTTGAGTGCTAGTTGTTGATGGATGACATTTGCTACCTGATTGTGCCTGTGAGTGTAGTCAGTTTGCGTGAGAGTTGTACAAGCCCCGGTAATATGCTGAATGGTTTCAGGTTGGTTGTGACATTTACGACATTTGTCATTTGTTACTGTTGGATCTTTGATGATATATTTTCTATAGTTTTTTGTGTTGATAATTTGGTCTTGAATAGCTATTATAAATCCTTCAGTTTCTGGAAATAAGTTCCCTATTTTAAGCCACTTATTTGAGGCTAATTTATTTATGTGTGATTGTTCTAGATCATGAGGGTGCCGACCATGTAATACTTTCTTTTTCCAATCTTCAATTTTTTGTATCTGTGGATCGTTATTGGTAGTGTTTTCTGTATCTATGTGTTCGTTTAAGTTAAGTGGAGTGTAGTTGTAGTCGTTTGTTACTATGGTTTTATGTATATTACTAGTGCGAGATTTTGTGTGAAAAAATGATTTTAGTCGACTAATTTGTTTGCACCTAAGATGCTGGATATCTATTAGGCCTCTCCCTCCGTTTTGCCGTTTGATTGTCAGCCTTTCTATAGCTGATTTAGGGTGTAAGTTGTTGTGTTTTGTAAGTGTTGTTCGCGTAGTACGTTCTAATTGTTCTGTATCTGTTTTGGTCCATTTTATAATTCCAAATGAGTACGTTAATATGGGAATGGCAAAGGTGTTTAAGGCTTTAATGAAATGTTTACCAGAGAGTTGAGTTTTGCAGATGGCGTTAAGTCTATTCTTGTATTCCCTAGTAAGTGTATTTTTGATTTTAACGTGATCGAGTCCTTTTAACTGTGAGTACCCTAAATATTTATTATTATTATTATTTCCTTTATTTTACATTCTGAACATATTAATTATATTTTTAAATATTAAAATACAAAAATAAAAAAACATTTAAAAATATAAAAAATAGTAGCCCACCGGTATCGGGAACAGGGTCCAAGTTACCGGTGGTCAGGGCTCCTGAGAGAGGAAACGCCTAACAATGCGCGCCGTGTCCAAGAGTACTGCCTTCTGGATCAAGCCCTTGATCCAGCTGCCTAACGAGAGCCTCTTAAGGTGTTGGTCGAGGCTCTTGGCTATTATGCCATTGGCCGTCACGACTATCGGCACGATGACTGCTGCATCCACATCCCACATGTCGACAACCTCGCGAGCCAGATCAAGATACTTAAGTTGTTTATCTTTCTCTGCCTTCACGAGGTTCTCGTCATGCGGGACCGTTACATCAACAATCATCGTGTGACGTTCCAATCGATCTATCACCACTATATCAGGTTTATTCGCGATAATAGTCCTGTCAGTGATGATAGATCGATCCCAGTATAACGTGATATTGCCATTTTCGAGAACTGGGTCGGGCACATACCTGTAGTACGGTACTTCGGATTCCACAAGGTTGTATTTAAGAGCAAGTTGCTGGTGGATAATCCTGGCTACTAGGTTGTGTCTGTGCAAATAGTCTCCGTTAGCAAGACGAGAACAACCAGAAATAATGTGGCGGATTGATTCCCCGGGACGGTGGCATGCCCGACAGATGTCAACCGTACCGTCCTTCACAATATACTTCCGGTAGTTATTCGTCATGATAACTTCGTCCATTATCGCACAGACAAAACCTTCGGTTTCCCCGAAGAGGTCACCGAAGCGCAGCCAGGATATGGACGCTAATAGGTCTACATCAGGTCCATGAAGGGCCCGATAAAAGCGTCCATGAAGCTCTTTGCTCTTCCATACATCCATGCGGTCAGCAGTATCTAATACTACAGGTTTGCGCCAGTTCCCGTTAGCCAAGGAGAGCGGTGTGAGGCCCTTGTCCACCGCGACTACATCCCGATGCATCCCCACGTCGGCTTCTAGGAAGTATTCCCTGAGACTGCATACCTCGCGGTTGTGTAGGGTCTTGGCATTAAGGAAACCTCGACCTCCACACTTCCGCGGGATATACAGTCTCATCACCGATGATCGTGGGTGATGCATCCGATTTGCAGTCAACAGTGTGCGGACCCTCCTATCCAGGGCGTCAATCTCAGTCTGAGTCCATTTGAGTATGCCGAAAGAGTACATCAAGACCGGCATGACCCAACCATTAAAGGCGCGCACCTTGTTGCCGCCTGATAAAAGACTAGTTAATACTTTATTCAGGCGGCCGAAGAAGCGCTCCTTCAATGATTGCTTCATGTCGGCAGCATTGATACCCAACGCTTCCGACATACCCAAATATTTGTAGGTTTCAGTTGAGGAGAGGGATCGAAGGCATGTGGAATCCGAAAGATGGGTTCCTACGGATTCCACAATCTCCCCTCGCTTTACATGCATGACCGCACATTTGTCCACACCAAAATCCATCCTGATGCCACTACTAAAGGTTTCTGTTAACTTTAGTAGCTTCATCAGTTGCAAGTTGCTGGGGGCAAAGAGTTTCAGATCATCCATGTAAAGAAGGTGGGATATGACATGACCACCTCTTCTCAACCTATAGCCTAGACCCGAACCCTCCAGCAGTGTGCTTAGAGGGTTCAGGGCTAAACAAAACCACAACGGACTGAGACTGTCACCCTGGAAAATGCCACGCTCGATCCTTATAGGTTCGCTGTTTGACTGGATCTGTCGACATCCTGGATAGTGAAGGACCGTCCTCCATTGCCCCATACACGACATCAGGAAGGTGCGCAGAGTTGCATCTATTTTGTACAACTCTAGCACCCTCATGAGCCATGTATGCGGCACTGAATCATAGGCCTTCTTATAGTCTATCCAACATGTCGACAGATCCCTTCGGGAACGACGAACCTGTTGGCTAATGGCAATATCTATGAGGAGTAGCTCCTTAGTACCGCGGGACCCGTTCCTACATCCATTTTGAGAGACAGACATGATCGAGTTGCTGTCAACATGGTTATTAATTTTTGATCTCAAAATGGATGTAAGAACTTTATAGACCGTCGGTAAGCAAGTGATTGGTCTATAATTTTTGGGTTCCGCAGTACTACCTGTTTTATGGAGCAGGTGGGTTATTCCTGTTGTAAGAAACTGAGGTAGCGATCCTGATTCTAATGCTGACTGGTATTGGGAGGCCAAACGCGCGTGCGAATTTTGCATCCATTTAATCCAGAAGTTGTGCAGTCCGTCTGGTCCTGGAGATTTCCAGTTAGGCAACGGACGGACTGCACGTGCTACATCTTGGGGGCTGATGTTGATTGCCCCCATTTCTGGTAATGGTTCGCACGCCCGTTCGATCTCCCGAGTCCAGTCGCCCTCGGTGTGACTGACAGGCTCCGACCAGATGTTGCGCCAAAATGAACACATAGCGTCATCATCCGGTAGACGCGTATCAGTCACACCTAGATCAGGCCGCTCCCAAGCTCTATACACCCACCTTTCATCGCTTCGGAATGTGCGATTCAGAGTGTATCGCTCCACTCGTCGCTTACACCGACGAATACGGTTAGCCCATGCACAGACCTTCTGCTTCAGGAAGTCAATGCGCTCTGTGACACGGAACATATAATCTTGGGGACTGACATCAGTACCCGAGAATGCCCGTCTCACAAAGCGCATCACTCTAGGGCGAGTATTACCCTCCCTGAAGCAGATAAGCTTGCCGATGAGTGCTCTAGCCCCATCGATACGACGCTCAATCCTGCACTGCCAGGCTGGTACAGCTGGTCGTGAAGCCTTCTCCGTGTTGGGAAATTTGATGTTAGCTACACGACATGCTGCTACAGCCGCACAGTACAAGATTGAGTGGGTATCGGCTAGGTCTTTGCTGCTGTCAAAACTGCTTGACAGCTCTGAGTCTAAAGCACACATCAGCGCCTTGTTTTTCATGTGCATGGGTAAACGTGGTAAACGTGGTCTAAGTTCTGGCGGTGTGGAGCGATACGCTCGGAAAGCATCCTCCAAAGCGCTCCTCAAACGTACGTTACACTGGGTACTCACGGATATAGCCGCGCCATCGTCCTCTTCACTGACGCGGTCGGGTCGCGGTAAAACATTGGGTAAACCTTGTGGTTGTACCACGACCGGTGGCGAAGCAGACGTAACACGGCTATCCCGTGATTCGAGGCGTAGTCTATCAAGTACGGCGTCATCCAACATACGGTTACGTTGGATGACCCGCACCTGATCCGACAGTCGTTGTGCCGACACGTTGACAGCTGGCTCAAGCACCTGAAACAGAGAGAGCATCCGACCACGGTACGCAGTCAAGTTACTTCCCCCCTCTGTAGCCCCAAAGTATGAGCGCATGACGTTTTCATTGATGGATTGAGTCCATCGCATGCGCTGCACACTTCCACCGGGAGCGGGGACCCTATCAGAGACCGGAGGGCCTCGGAGTCCTAAGCTGGCCGGTGGTCGGCCTCTTCCGCGACGACGCGTTGTTACTGGTGGTGGTGTCGACGGCGGTGAGAAATATTCGTCGCTCGAGCTCGACGCAACTGCAGCGGCCGGTGTCCCTATATGGACGTCTGGGGCAGGTCCTGGCAACTGCGAGGCGGAGCTGAGCGACGAACCCGAAGATGGAGTTGGTGCAATAGGTCTTCGTGCCCGGCTTCGTGTTAACATTTTATAGGTACTGTTTGTTGCATAGATATTATTTTAGTGGTCAACATTTTTGTATTACTATTTTCATTGCTGTTGCTGGATCGTCACACATGACGATTGGTTTATTGTTTCTTAGTTTTTTTATATTCACAGACATTCTAAATAGTATAAATTTAATTTTAAAATAATGGAAAAATCGGAGAAAATATTTTTATGACAGTACGCTTGACAGTCGGGCCACAGACTGTCAGACTGTTATTATTATTATTATTATATATAAAATTCTCGTGTCACAATGTTCGTTCCCATACTCCTCCTAAACGGCTTGACCGATTCTCATGAATTTTTTTATGGATATTCAGTAAGCCTGAGAATCGGCTACTATCTATTTTTCTAACCTGTAAATGGTAAGGGGTGTTAACCCCAAATTTTTTTTTTTTTTTGATAATTTTTATTTTTTTTATTTTTTTATTATGTGGCATCAAAAAATACATACACCTCTAAATTTGCACTTTTTTATCACCAACCCTTGCTTTTTAATAGTCATAGCAGAACTTTTAATGACTTTTTGAGTGACTTATCACGAGGAGAGGGAAGAGGGAGGGGAAGGGGAGTCGGAGTGGGGATCGTGAGATGGGGAGGGGAGAGATTGTGAGAGGGGAGGGAGGGGCAGGTGCATCGGGAGGGATGGGGAGGGGAGGGATGGGGAGTGGGAGAGGAGGGAGGTCAGGACAAAGGAAGGGGGTGGAGAAGGAGGGAATGAGAGGGGGAGGAGAGGGGAGGGTAGGAAAAGGGGGAGGGGAAGAGGCAGGGGCCGGGTGGGGGAGGGAGGGGAAAGTGAGGAGTGAGTGGGGGATGGAGGAGTGAGGGGAGGGGCGTGGGAGGTGTGGGGGAGAGGGAGGGAGAGGGGGGAAGGGGAGGGGGAGAGGAGTTGATAAAAAAATGCTATGCAATAGCTTTACCGCGGCAGTCTCCGAGTGCCACACGTCATTTTCTCTTTTTATTATAACCATTCAATCACAATGTGCCACAGCAAAGCGTGGCAGGGTACAGCTAGTAATCTAATAAAATAATAAACTAATACAAAGGAAATATAAATTAAGCTAGAATTAATGTACATAATTAATGTAAGTATTATATGGTCGGCGACGAATTGCGCTGAGTCGTGGTGTCATGTAGCCTTCCGCGGAAACGACGATACACGACACCCGTCGGCCAAAATTCCTCCTTCCTAAAAGTCTCGAGATGGTGGGTTGGAACCCGCACCACAAAAGACTTAAAATTGATCTTGTGGCGCGACTCCAAACTTTCGACTCTCAGGATAAAATTGGTCTTTATCTTTATATACTCCACGACCTCCTCTACCCTTCGTGGAGTGATGTATCCGTGACACATAAAACTGCGTCGATGGAATAGCCGGACGCAGCAACATGTTCGGACCAGTCAATGCGGTACCGCACTGATTCCGGCGGACAGGCTTACTCTTGGTCTTCTCCTTCTTCTTCTTCTTCTTCTCCACAAGAATTAAGTCTTTGTCATCGGCCTGTCCTTGACTTTTGGAGCTTCGAACTGGTTCGGAGGGCCCCTGGGCTCTCGCTTTGTGAAATGACAATGCCGACAGATTTTTAATTATCTGTGTTTTAGTATCTAAGGTAGGGTGGTCTAGTCCGTCAGCTAAGATTGATGGCCACCTGCAGAAAACCGTAGTTAAACTTCCTTTACCTAGACGTGCATTCTAGGAAATTGATTTAATTTTACGTCTTAAGACTCGTTAAATAAATAAGGCAACAAATAACATTGCAGAAACCGAACTGAAAACTATTTGCAATAAGCTCAAACCAACAGTTAAATACGAGTATATATGTAATGAACATAGAACCGATGACTTGACTAAAATACCGACTAAATAAATGATTATATTATATGGGAAGGAAAAGAGTAAAAACACAGCTGCATTTTGCTAAGCCTTAAAATAAATAAAATTCTGAATAGGAAAGAAGATGATGACTTTACAATAACAAAAAATGAAGAATTTCGTATTTGAAACACATTTCTAAAAATATTTAAGCATGCCTAGTTTACTAACAGCAAACTATGCATCTTTCACACCTAGCTGGCATGAGCAGAGGTGTTTAATAGATTGTCAATCGTCGTCACATTGTTGGCAGTTGATGGACATTGCGCCGGCAGTAAATGCCAAAATGCCGAAAGACAGGTGACAGGTACAGTTCAAGATGATTTATCTAGACAGGTTTATTTTTTTAACGGTCGCTCTAGATAGTTGATATTATGATGATTTTTTCATAATGTCAATATCATTAACATTCTCAGGGTGTGTTTCTACCGGGGATGTGGGATAAAGTCAAAAGTTCCTAGAAGACTCAGCAGAGCTATAAAATAGTGTGACTCTCTTCATTCAAGACTCTGTTCTGCAAGGTGTCCTTGCTCATACTAAACAATCGACTTCGCACGCATGGCATTTGTTTGCTTTGTCCTTATTTATTGTTCTTTTTATTTAGAGCCACGCTATGTAAGACAGAAATATCTCGCTTTTTGGCACTTCGCTGGTGTATTTTAATTATTTTGTTTGTAAATTAGGTTAACAAATATTCTTGTTGTGCTAAGTTATCAACGATACATTCTCTTTCCAAATGACCGGCTGTTTTCTTTTTGTTTTTTTTTTGTAAATATTTTTCACAGCATTACATTTTATACTGTGATACTACTACTTACAAGTTTTTATTACATAAGCATTGTTCATCCCTTTTTGTCACAGTAAACATTCTCAACAAAATTGTATCTAAGTATTTAGAGATACAAATTTAGAACTTTCCCTTATCGGACACCAATCCTGCTTCTACTCCAATGTTATAAAAGCAAGTAATCACGCAATATCTAATCTTATAAGCGCGATGACTTACAGTTCGTAACATAAGGAGTCATTAGGAGGAGTGGCTGATCCATCATCCTGTCAGGATCCCGCTCCCGTGTGACTTGGAGCCATTAGTGTCTTCATTTTGTGGCCGCTTTAATTACTTGTTTAAACGTAAGTCGAGGACGGGCTAAAAAGTGTAAGTGCTTAGGTGATTGTTTAAATTTTTACTATAGCACCAAAAATGGGACCAATCTGGTAGTAAATAAAAAAAATAATTTTGGATATCGCCCCATTAATGCCGGAGGAATGAGGTAACAAACCCTAAAAAAACAGAAAAAAAAATACGAACGAAATAAGAACCTTTTTTTAGAAGTCGGTTAACAAAGGAAATCGTTGGAGCGTTAAAAGAAACGGTAACTTAAGTCGCAACCGCAAACTTAGTTGAAATAGTAAGTTAATAACTTCACCTATTGCAGCGTTATTTTCATCCTTAAACTAGTGCGCTTCACCATCACTGATTGCATCCCTACTTTCCATCAGGTCGGATTACAGTCAAGCACTGAAAAAAAAAAAAAAAAAAAAAAAAAAAAAAAAAAAAAAAAAAAAAAAAAAAAAAAAAAAAATTGAATAAATATTTTTCTATTCTATTCTATTCACTGGTTTATAGTATTAAAAAAAAATGGAACCAACAACTTTCAGTACAACAGACTTCACTCATTGTCCTATAATTGTTGTAGATACTGAACTCTTTACAAAAATCGTATTTTCGTCTCGAATGGCCAAACATATGATACTAATCGCTTCGCCATTCGTGTAAATTATCAACATTGCCATCTGTACCTCGACATGAAAACCCCAGATACCAATCTACCAATATTGCTGATTTTAAATAAGAATCAACCGATCGATCACGATCTAAGCTTCATGAAGTCGTTTTATCGAACACCGAGGTAAACTTGCCAATAAATAATTCTATATCTAGCTTCAGTCAATATAAATCACATATTAATACCAGATAATAAGATTAGTATGATTTGTCTGACAGATATTGATTGCCTAGCAAATAGATGGGGGAGGGGGGCAGATAAGATATTGGTTAAGCAATTATTATTTTTAATAATTATGTTTTATTATCCTGATGACCGCTCTTAAAAGGGAAGGATTCCGTTGAATTGATGAAAGATGGTGGGAGTGAGCTTGTCGTGATGGATGAAGTAATTGTTAATTTTGGGCTCAATCCATATACAACCATTATCTTCGTATTTACTTCTTTATTACATCCTGATATAAATGGCACCTTATCCTGTAATTGCAACAACTACATAATTGTCTGTACTTATATTTCCTACCAAATTGTTCGACGTAGCCAATTTAGTACCGCATAAACTGCAGACAAAAATATCAGAGACAGATCAAAGTGACCTCCCATAATTTTGCAACGCGATATTATTATCCTTAAAGGTTATCAAAACCTCTATAAAAGTTATCTTGGTAAAAAATTAAGTAATTTAACTTTTATACTTTCTCAATCGACGCAAAAGACCAAAATTACACGTTGAGTGTCATTAACCAAATGTCACGAGCGATTGTCTCAAAGTGACATTAAAGAAAGCTACTTGGTAACGTGTCATTATAAAGATATAAGGGGCCAAGTTGACAACTTGGTTACAATAAAAATGAGTTTTGACGTTGACAAATTGCTGGCAGAGGGCGCCCCGGGCGGGCTTGTTAATGTCGCTGGTGAGACTACAGTGTGTGCGGTGCTGGAAAAATTGTGGAAATATTTTGTTGCTTGTATTTCTAAGTGTTAAATATTTCGTCATTATCTTTCTACATCTTCCTTCCGCATTTTGTAAATAACATTCCACCTTTTCAACCAATTTTGACTTTAAAAAATCAAACTTATCATTAGGTACATCTCAGTCCTTACTGGTGAATGTGAGATTATTCTATTATAGACAATAAATTGTATTTTTAAACGTGTAAAAATAAATGATTATTTTGTTTAAGAATAGTTTTCACAAATTAATAGGTTGGGCTCGCACCCTATTATATGGGACTTTAACATAACTGGCGAAATGTGGGTGTACTACAGGTACACCTATGCCTAACTCTTCGGGAATTACACGATGAAATGTTACATTTATGTATATGTAAATAGTAAGTAAATACTTTTAAATAACTAAACCATTTGTGGGTTCAATAGTACTCGCAAGTCTTTATATAAACAAGTACCTACATTAAATTTCGCAGTCTCATTAACACCTTAGCAAATTGAAGCTTTATTTCTGAGCATGATAAAATTGCAACACACAGCATGTAATAATATGCTTAATTTTCCACATCAAAAGTGATGATCGCGAATAAATAATTATATTGACCTTAATGTATGAAGTCATTAATTTATTCATGTTTTATGATGTCAATTTATTTTTTTAATGTCATGTTGGCACGAAAAATTGGTAAATTGTTAATTATTTAAATTCGCATAATAATGAGAATTCCAACATTTAATTTTATCAACCAGATTACAGAAAGGAAACTATTTATAACTAAAAATAATGCCTCAAGGTTTTTTATGAAGTTACACATATCAGATACAATAAAATTAAGCCATATGTAATTAGTTATCATAACCTATCTCTTGTTAATTGTATTGACCTTTTAATTAAGTAGTGATAGGTCAGTTATTCCAAAATACAGTGGTTCCAATCGTGGTATCTAGTATCAATGAAATTTCTATAATCTTACAAATATTTTCTAGACTAACATTACTGTGAGTTTTTGGCGTTTGTAGGGAACCGATTTTATCATTCTTTAACTAATAGACAGCTATATTATTTGAGTAGTTTAGGCTTTTATTTTATTTTATTTTTTACTTCGCGAGCGAAGTGCTAGTCTCATATGAACAGAAAATTAGCCTATTACTAATAAAAATAATATAATTATATTTAATATATTTCCGTAAATAGGTTCATACATACACTTTTACACGTCATTTTTTACCTAGGTGAAACTCAGAGGTCATAGTCTCTTTTATAGTCCAGACATTATCTTGGTCAGATTATAAGAACCATGCAGATATGAGGGGACCAGATCAGTCAGTGCAAGCATTTGTCAGTAATTGTGAGCTCAACTCGGAACTTGAGGAACATGTCTAGGTATAAACATATCAAATGCAGACATTAGGAGATCTGATTTTAAAAGGTGACGTGACCAGCTGATTTCTCGCTTCCACCTCGCTCATCTATATCCGATACAAAGGAATTACAGCCATTAGTAGCGTTCATCAATACAAGCCAGCATCGGTCATGCCATGACTAGATAATGATTGAAAGAAGCTTCCAAAAAGTTTGATCTACTTGTGGCTAATGAATAGCTATTGTGTTAAACTTGTTGAAATACGTCTCGTGTACTCACGCCAAATAAAAATTGGGAGGACATTTAATAGAAACATTGTCTTTCTGATCCTAGAAGAAGGTTTTTTTTTATTCGAAACATGACGCACTTCTATTAAAACTTTCAACCCTTCTTCGGGAATCATGGGGGAAAATTTTGCATTTCTCATGTGCTTAGTTGCTAAAATATTTTGTTATATTTTTGGTACGTGTTGTCATAAGTATAATTTAGTAATGCAAACAATATTTAACTGAAAATACTTAATCTTTCTTAACTTAGAATATTAGAAGGTAACTATAAACTGGTAATTTAAAACTGTGTCTTATTCATAAGGTTACATGATTGGACATGCACCACACCAAAGAATTAAACCAAATTCCGTCCTTATCAGTCTTTACGAAAGGCCTCTAAAATTAGCTTTATAGCAATAAATTTTATGTTAAACCGACGCCGATAATGCTTGTATAAATGTCTTGTAGGGATTATACATAAATACACACAAGGATGATAATATAATATCTCAATGCCATTGGGTTAACGAAATTCTCAGTATGTACAGACGCCAGCACATCAACGTACCCGAAACTGTCCCATTCCCCAAATCAATTTTGAACCTTATGCTTTAGCAATATGTTGGAAAATTATTAAAGAAATTTGACAGATTGTAGATGGGTCTAAAAATAAAATATGCTTTTCCTTTATTTTATTAGTTGGTTTATTTATGAAGTGATTTCTCAATATAAATAAATCAGACTGATTTGATTGATATCCCAAATTCGTCACTATCAATTCTATTTAAAGCGCTTGCCAAATTTATTAAACCTGGAAGAACAACCATCAGTTTACATCTAGATTTATTGACATTAGAAGCTTTAGGTGAAAAACAAAATCTAATTTTACAAAACACCATTTTTAGCTCTAATAAAATTAGCTCACAAATTCTGGAGCGCGAACTAAAGGTACAAATCCCAAGGCGCCAAGTGCAACCACCTCTCAAATCTGACAAGAGCATGAATAAATCATAACCGTTCCCTGTAATAAAGTAGCCATGTTTATCCGAACATTCATTTATCACCGTTTTGCCAGCCTACTATAAATTGACCCTTTAGAATTTGGTCCTTCGTTCCGCGTACAGGTCTTAGTAGCTGGTCCTTTGGCATTCATGATTGCAGCAGTCATCAATCAACCGGGTCGGTTAGAATGATGGTCGGTATATTGCGTAATGTGTTTGAAGAATGTTTATTTGTAAGCTTTTTGTTAGTTTTTTTTTTCAAGTTGTTTTTGTTGATTAATAGCCTGATGGATGGGCCTGAAGGATGGGATTGCGTTTTAATTGCTGAAGTAATTTCGTTTGGGAAGATTAGTGCTTGTGGTGTTTGGTTTTAATATGTTGAGCTTAAGTATTTTTTTTAAATGGTCTTATACGAGTTACACGGTTTTATGTTGGTAGTCAAAGTAAATTAATGTAATAAAGTGTTTTGTCCTTTATTAGTGTACACCGTTTAGGCTTATGTGAAGTATAATATGTTTAATTGAATTGACAAGGGCAAGGCAAAGCATAAAGCATACAAATGAAAAGCATGTTATGAAACATGTCATTTCGTTGTAGGTAAAAAAAGTAGGTATAATACGATTTTAGAACAATGAATTTAATCAATGATTAATAAATCCTAGTCTCAAACAATTGCCCAAGAAGTAATTATAGAGCTTGTGACTATTAATGAACTCAAGACTAGTTCTAGTGAAAAAAACAGATCTAAAAAAAATCGTCTGAAAACAGGACCAAAGGCTATTTAACAAGTTTATTTAACAAAAACTACCAATGGAAGCGCCACAAATTGGCGATGACACTTGAAATTCTGCACACATCGAATGAGAAAATCATTTTGAAGGTAACAAATAAGTGTGACTTTATTAAATTGATGGCTTTCGCAGATGCCAAGAAACTTGAATATTTCATCGCTTCTGTGAACAAATGTGTCGATGTGCATTTGATAAACGTTGACAGTAATATAATTCGAAATGACACGTCGAGAGAATTCCAATGTGGTGCTTGTTACGTGGGTGTTTAATCTGAGAAGACGTGAGTGAGCTTATTTTAAGGGTTACGTACCAACATTGTTTAAAAACGAATATTATGGTGAGATTCGTTCTCCACAATCTACCTGACAAAACTTTTTATATCAGGACCTGCTTGGGCTTTCGATTTGAAAGACATTTTTTTTAAATGCTCTATTACGTATCCTGTCGAAGATATTATTTCTTTCATTGTAAAAATAGTCGAAATGAAGTTAGAATTTTTGTAAGGTAACTTGGTCACGTAAAGTATCTTTAAAAAGCTAATACTCACATTAATATCAACGTTTAATTTTGTTTTTACGTGTTGTTTTTGACTTAATATAATTAATGTATATTTAATGTAGGTACTCAACTTATCTCAAAAGCATGCGAAGTATTCAATCTGAATACATGAACAGTAAAATGATATTTCTAATTTACACCATTTTAATAAACAGACAAAATCTATGGCACACAAACAAATTTACAAAAGAAATAAAAAATTTAATTTTGTAATTTAATTTTGGTTAAGTGAGCGACTCGATTTTTACAAAACTAAATGTAGTTATTTCCAAATGACTGTTTTAGTGTAATTGGGAAACAGACATTTATTTATAGTATAATAAACATGTTATGATTAACCATAGCTCATCTATAAGAGTTTTCATAGCTTCATGATCAATACCTATAATTTTATTTATAAAAAAACTATCATTAAAATCTATCAAACAGATTTATGCATTATGCTTCTCAAGAAAAACGAATAAAAACATATGATAGATATTCCACATCAATTCTAATTATATTGGTGCCAAAAATTTGAAATTGCGCTTCATTTTAAACGGAAAACATAAAAATAAAATTAAAGACGTTTGATACTAATGACATTGAAAAACGTTGAAAGGTGGACAATAAAACAATCATCAATCCAATTCGTACTTAACGTCATCCTTTGAAATTGGATCAATTTTAGTCAATTTATCATAATGATTCATTATCATTGGTTATATCGATAATGTATGACCTGAATGCATTATCTAGATTAGCTTTTATTAGTGCGTAGGTATATATGGAATGATATCATTGTGAGTGATTTATGAGAGTAATTTTCGAATGTCTACAGCTAAAGATAATAATTCTACGTCCGTATTTTGACGTTTGTGACGTATTGTAGTGAAAGTAAATTTGAAATGTGTCCAAGTCCAAGATAGGACTACATTTTCTATTAAACTTTTTCAAAATCAAGGATATTTCTAGGGATTTTTCTATCAATATTCAATTACAGTTCTTTTAGTTTTATCATTTTTTTAATTATGATGAATCTTTGCGGTATTTAATATTGTCCAAACCCAACCATAAGTACTTGGAAACTCTTTTATTGTGCGTAGTGCTAAGGAGTGGAATTCCGTGCGAAAGGTTTCATTTTTAGATAGCTTAGTTTGGACATCATAAAGCTAAGAGTAAGGTTATGTCTGGGCAAGCATGGTCCATTGGCAACCACTGCTGTTTATTAAATGCTGGGATTAAATGAACTTAGAGGGTTTTATTAGTGATTTTAATTATCATAACTCAGATAAACCAAAGTTGTCAACATCGCGAACCATATTTTCATTAATATACAACCTGACACTCAGCGGCAAATTGCAAAAAAACACAAGAAATTTGAATTTCGTGAGGTACCCTGGCACATGCATTTTATGAGGATTTTTGATTTTATTTTCCTTAAAATTACAAGCATATTCGTAGATTTTGAGTCTGATAGATCAATAGATGTTATCAATTTACAAATAAATCAATCATCACGTACGCTTCAAGCGCCATTACAAATAATATTATCTGGTAAGACTTCCTGTTGTTGGTTTTCAGAAAAAAGTTTACTTACCTAAATTATGTTTTTCCTTTTTTTTTTACTGCATTTTGTGTTTTTTAAGCATTGGTTCCATCGTTCTCTTATTATTTGAGATGATTATGAGTATCATATTGTGAATGTTTAATTTTGTTATGGATTATTTTGATGTCTTCTTTTCAGTAATTTATATGTGACTGGTAATTTTATTATTTATTGACTGTTTAATTTTATTTTGTTTTGTATGCTATTAATTTTTATATGAACATTGTCTAAATTAAATCAATCAGTTACATTTTAGTTCATGTGTACCTTTATAAGTACACGTGTAGTTGTTCACTATTTGGTTTCTATCGGATTCTGAAGTAACCTTTTTAGAATCACGACTTTCGACTGCGTGGGAAGTTATACAGCTTAACATAATTTGAATGAAATCGCCATAAAAGTTGTTGGCAAGAGTACCTTGTAAGCAATCACGACTTGACTATTCATGTCAGAATAAGTTTCTTATCGAAACAACTCGGTAAAACAAAGTTGTATAGCGGTGTTTACCATTACAGTAAGTTCCGAAAAATATGGAAACAAGGAAAAAAGTATTATCTACTAGCTACAGAGTGAAATAGAAAACGATGGACAACTTGATACATGAGTTAAGTACTTACATGATTTTGGACCATCAAATGGCAAAAATATTAGGTTGAATTATTTTACAGGGTATGGTTGAAAATATTAGGCAAAATAGATTGAAATCGTAATAATTAACAGTTGAAAGTAAAAAAGCAACAGATTAAAATCATCTCTAGAATCATTGGATTAAACTGATGGTTTGTCGACGATGCCTCACATCACCATCAGATGTGATAAGCTGAAATTTCTGCTCACCTGTATGCTTTACCGACGTGATCTTACGAGATATGACATTTATTTTGTGTGATGCCATTTATAATCGTTAAATTAGACTTATAATAAGGTTAATTAACTTAGGACCAATAAAATAACCGTAGCTTATTAAATTTCGTAAAAATACTGCATAATTCTGTTTCGTTATTTTTATGACTGCAATTCTGTTTCATTATTTTTATGACTGCAATTTAGAGTTCAATCATGTTAATTTACCCAAAATCTGTCCGAAAAATAAAACAATAATTTAACGATCGCTTTGAATTCCATAATTGACTGGTCTGACTTTAATATTTTCTAAAACACACTATTACATCCGAGCTATCAAAAGCCCAACACTAAAAAGATGAAGACAGAAAAATACAGACAACACTATCATAATAGAGTTGAGTGAAACTCCAACCTTATATCGTTCAAATAGGGTATAAATTTGATTATCGAAGGAAGGAGTATCAAGTAATTACTCACGGCCGGCGGCGTGATACCGATTGACTTTGATAAAACGCCCCAACCTACTTGTTTAACACGATTTATTACCTGCAAGCCACGAGAGAGGGCCTGGACGGCCGTCGCAGAGAATCTAGAATTTTTATTAGATGTTGGAGGTGATAATGCTATGAGGTGATAATCTGAAGACATGAGAAATATCTCAGCGTTTATTAGTTGTCTTCTTTGAAGAAGAGGTTATGTACGTTATGGATCATCATGTCGCATTTTTGTAAGCTGTTGGATGTGACAAAGTGTCAGTTACTGAAGCAACAGCTAATTCGATGGAAAATGTTTTGGACGAAGATGCTTATTCTAAACCGGGTACTTAAGTTAATTCTTCAATATTTGTAAGTTTTTTAGCCGTGGCAGTTAGATACATGAGGAAACCCGGCAGAGAGAAACTGCAGTCTACAACATGAATTGGGAAATAGCAAACAACATAGTGTTTTAAACTCCAAAACAGTGAAAACGATTTAAACAAACATACTCTCTTCAATATTGTATTATCCAATACACAACTAGTGCGTACCCAGCAATGACATAATAAATATTGTCGCTATCAGAATCTTCCATCGACGCTTGCGCATGTCATGCTGCAGGAACCGCATTTGATTAACCCCACAATTAACCCTAGAAATCTATTTCCATTTTAACGTCAATTGATATTGATTCCTCTTGATCGACTCGGTGTAACGTAACATTTCAATTGTTTACTATATGATTTTATATGAGCTAAGTGGTCTTACAGAATTAAGAGTATCTAACTCAGCCTATTGCCGTCCACTGTTGGACATAGGGTGACACCCCTTTACCTTTCGCATCCAGTCTTTACAATCATAACAGTATAATGACTATGAATAATATCAAAAGGGAACACTAATTAAAATGTTACGCATCATTAATTTAGAGAAAAAATTAAAGGTCAGTCGATACAGATGTTTTGTGCGTCTAAGATAAAAGAATGTAATCAATGGCTAATGTGTTTGTGGTTTAGGTAAAAAATTGTATTGATTATTGAATGTTTTTGCCACCGGTGAGTTAGTTGTGTGTCAAACGATAATCGACATGATATTTAAAATACGCTAGCGTAATAGGATTTTAATATTCAATGTTATGAATACAAGAAAAATAATCATTGATGAGTATATCGCTTGATATGTGACCAGAGAAACAATTCTGTTGTTTGAAAGTTGCAAAACTAGTTATGTTCGAATTGTGTTAATTTTAAATACCTTAGTTATGGCTTATCTTTTTGTAGTTTAGTTTCAAAAAGCTTTCTTATCATGCTTGTTTTATGCTAGCATATTCTGTGCATGCATCTATATCCTTAGTAAATTCGTTACCAGTATCATTGTTTTATTTGTCTTTCTTTGTGAATAAACTGCCGCATCCACCACACATTCTATCTAAATGACTTCCCACTGCTCGGGCCTCACAGCGCGATGATCTATCAACTTGTCTTCACAAGATTAATGCGTGCAGATGATTGACGATTCGCGTTGTCGGCGTGCCTCTAATGGTACGTATGGCCAATGTTTGTAGCTTGGCAGTTGGTGACAGATGTTGGATAACCAACGCTCTTCTGTATTTTCACACCCGTTTTCTTTTGGACGTGTGTAGAATTCTAAGCAGTACTAGCTTGGGAAATAAACTCACGTTTGGGTGGGTTACATTTTTCTTCCCTATGTCCGTTGTGAAAGTGAGTGAAAGTCTGTCTGGATAAAGACACTGCAAGTCATATCCGCAGTAAAGTTTTATTAGTCCTATAAAGTACAATGTTATGACTGGCAAATGGAATGCCTCTAGAGGGGCAGATGTTGGATACAAAGCAATGTTTATTGTCATCAAATTATTGTCTTTCCAGTTATAATGTGGATACAAGTTGCCGCTGTTTATAAAATGAATATGAGTTGTAACTAAAAAAGTCAATTCAACCGTTTATCAAGATTTTGTGAGCACTTACGAGTATTGCCTTTCATAAAATCTGTTTGGGTGGCCTTTATTATGACAACAGTAAACATTGTGATAATCTTGTTGTTCTTGACTCAATCGGTACTGATGTCCTTTGAAGCATCAAATACAAAATCATATTATTTCCTTGTGTGGGAAGCAAAACCAAAATCATTTTATAAAATGTGAATTGGAACAAAACCTTTACAAGTTCCAAAAATGTTGAGAGAAAATATAAAATTTCTACATGTCCGCTTTGCACAAACATTGGTCAGTACAACCAATAAAAAAGTTGGCATACAGTTAAAAACGAGGCATGAAAGCTTATTTATAAGACGTCTTGGCGGATGTCTAGTAGACAATAACGTGTGTTAAACTTAAATCAACTTGTCTTGCGATCAAACAAGAATGTTGGACCACTTTATTCCTTTTGATTTTTCTACGAAATATTTGCTTTGTTGACTCAGCGTAGATGATGTATTGAGGATTCCATTAGCATAGTAAACATGGTTTTCACGTGAAATATGTGAGTGTTTGTGTTAGCTTAGTTTTGACTGTCTTGTGGGCTAATGCAATGTGTGGCTTGCGTTTTTTCGTAAGGTGCAGATGTTTGACATAAAAATGTGTGTATAGGATTTGTATAATATTTTTTTTTAGGTAACGAGTTTGCTGGGTTAAAATGTAAATTCCTACATGAAATGGCACTTATTGTGCAAAAACTTAATGAGTCTCAAAGAAAAGTTGTGAAAACAACACAATAACCACCCATTAGCTACTGAACACCACTGAACATAGTATCATTATCATCATTGTTTTCCACTAATGCCACCACTTAGCGAGTGCTCGTTAAACTGGCTATCAGCATACAATTGTCAAAGAACATCAAACAAAGAAACATATTAAACAACACTGTCATTTTCCTCAATCCGTCATTACGTCTCATTACATCACTTACCTGGATCCCGTTAGTAAAACACGTAATTCGACTTGTTCTTCGTGATAGTAATAATATCTAGATTACTGTGAATCTAATTATGAACACAACAGCTCAGTGCAATTATTTTAAATCTGATAGACATGAATCTTGGAAACCATCGCGTGACCGTCGTCGGCTTGGAGCAGGCCGTCAATCATAAGGTGTCAAAGCATAATACTAACTGGAAAAGTAGACAAGACTGCTTTTTACGTTGACATTTTTCATGCTCCTTTTGCTTTTGCACACAAAGGAAATTGATATTCATATCACACACCTATCACTTTTTCTATTGGTTTCTTTTTCATTACTGTTTTTGCTCTGTCTCCAAGCCAAGTGTATCCTTGGCAGACGATTATGTGATTAAAGCAACTGGTCGTCGTCCACATTTGTTTCTGTCTTTCAAATGTTAATGCATATCATTAGTTAGGTGTACTAGTATGGCAGCTATTATAAATGCAATTGCTGTATTTACTTCTTCAAAGTCTGTTTCTTTCTTATCTGAATATTCATTTTTATAATTATACACCTCAAGTTTGTTCAAAGAGATTGTTGAGTACCCGTCGATTCTGTTTAACTTGTTAACCTAATCTTTATTCCTTTAGCAATGAAAAACCGCACCAACGTTGAAGTCTGTCATCACTGTGAAACAATAATGAACGAGAGAATGTTCGCGTTCATTACTAGCGACTTAATTAATGGTAATAATTTGCATTAGCTTTGCAAATGTAATTGATTGTTTCTGAGATTCTATTTTGTGTAAAAATAGATTTGTTGTCTACACAATGCTATTTAGTCATTTTGACAGTGATAATAAAGTAGACGCTGCTGGCAATAATAATTTACCATGTACGCAAAGAAATAGGTAAATAAAAAGGTTGAAATAAATAAATAAATTGATAAGAAAACTATTAATATTGACAAAAACACAATGTGCATTGAAGGATGAAATACTAATGATAATAATAAACTATAAGTAACTTATCTTGTCGAAGGTGAAATAAAATATCATTGTAATGCTCACCTTAAAGCCATCAAACAAATGAGACATCATCAAACGTGTCGTGTAAGTGTCAACGTTGCAACGATTGCGTGCGCCCGCGGCTGTAGCGATGAAATATTAGCTCAGGAGTCAGAGCGTGAAATTAATTCTTAGAACGTAAACATAATGCGTTTTTGTCCCGATCGATTAGAATTTTATCTGTTAGGATTAATTATAATTGGAGTTTTAATAAGAGATGTTTCGAATGAATGAAATATTATGTGTGTTTTGGTTAGACCTGCTGGAGAGTAATGAGCACTTTTTTTGTCACATTACAGACTTTCACTGTGTGGTTCTCCTGATTAAAACTGAAATTAGGTAATTAGTTCTTCTTGTTTTTAATGTAAATTTTGGTTTGTGCCCGGTTGATAGCACTTAAACATAACAAGAGAAATGTGTATGTACGACAGATATAGATAGACCTAGATAACGCAAGAGCAACTACTTCGCGTGCCAGTTCGCGTGCTTAGCTTACGTACAAAAATTGTAAGTGATTAACATTTTGTGATTAATATTATGCGTAGTTAATTTAAAAAAAATCTAATACCATAATTAATCTAATACCAGAGGGTATTAGATTAAAAATAATGGTTAAATTCCTGGTAATACCAAATTAGAGAAAAACAAAACATTCGTAAGTATTACATTGCGTGCAGTCAAAAAATGTCACACTTGGTTTACATACAGATCGAGATATTTGCGTTATCTAGGTCTTTCTATATCTGTGGTTTGTACCTTTATATAAAATATGAATCGTGATCACACCTGCACCCAGCAATATATTAAATGTTATAGATAACCATCTATCACGTAAATTGTTATAATTATTCATCACATCATCCAAAAGGAAAGTGATAGTAAAAACCGCTTATATTTCAATTTAAACTTGGCACAACTACCAATTTGTATTTACGTCTGGGCAGCGGCCGATCCAATTAAACTGATTGATTCGACTGATTGGATAATATTGATTGGTTAACGCTTCAGAAATTATTGAAATAGAAATGTTGGAAATTCTGAAGGACTGTTTGTGAATCCTTGCTAAAGGTATAAGGATAAGGATAGTTTGGGTCAAAGTGGGAATTCAATTACTTATGGGCCAAATCAAAATAGCTAATTCAATGATGCTATGTTATAATCACAATATCTGGAGATGTTAGAAGTGTACTTATTAGTAGGACACCCACATTTTGCCAGTTTTGTTAAAATGCTTTTTAGTAGAGGGCGAGCCTATTATCGTACTCTCGTACTCGTACTCGTCTCTAGGCTGTACTAAAAAGCTCTAGGTCGAATAACCCAATAACTAATTCGACCTACCCGGAAATAAAACACGGTACTCCATGCTTGGTTACTACCAAGCAAGTTGTTAGCTGGAAAAAGCTCTGTCATTTGTTTTTTGAAGTAATGTAATTTAATTTTCATTTAATTTTAATTTTTCTAATGTGGAAGTAGTTAAGTAGGTATGTTAGAGAGCAGAAGGTTAGGTACATAGATCGACCTGTCATAAATTCCTACGTTAGTCTTTATACTATAGATTAATTGCTTAACCCCCTTGGAAGTTATAGGCTTGATGGTGTAATTTCCTAAACTATTCATCCGATTTTTCTATAAAAAAGGCATTATTGTCGATGAGCTGTATGACAACTATTTTGTATGGTATGGTACACCTTCATGTAGACGAAGTCGCGAGCCGGAGCTAATATTAAAAATATCAGTTTCATAAACCTTTTTATGGCAACCCTAGAACTAATCCAAGCTCCCAGCCTATATACCAGCAATAAATCAGGTGCGGGCAACGTCGCGTGTACAACTCGAGATTATAAATAAACGCAACGCAACGCAACGCGGACTGGACACGACACTTCGTTTAATAGTACACAACGTCCTGACGTGAACGATGCCGCGTTGATAGGCAAACTGCCATTTCTTGCGGATTAATTTATTGAGCGAGTATTTGTCGCTATTGTTCAATGTTGGATGGTTGGAGAGGTGTGAATTGAATAGCTAGGCTGGTCGACGTTGGACTTGGAGCATTATTTGAGATGCTAATGATGGGTTTAGTGTTGAGCAGGATTCATATCGAAGACGGGAAGTCGATGTATGAGGGCGTGCAGTAGTGGCAGACTTTTGACTGAAATTATAATGATGACAATTTCAAAGAATGGAGGAATAAAGAAGTTCAACCCGAGCATGTATCCCACAAGAAAATCAGTTGGTTAACAAAATAGGTCGTTTGACCAAGTTCAGTTAATCTGGTGACTAAATAGTCAAACGGGTCGCGCTTACGAGGTCGAAATGCGGATAAGCGATTACAAATCGAGAACCCACAATTAAACAATTATTTACATTGTAGATCTTTGACAAGTAGTAAGTCAAAATCTATCAACCAGCCTTTGTAAGACGTATCGTGTTACCAAGTAACTGGTTTTGGAGGTAAAATAGGCAGTCATGAAGTATTAATCCGGTGTTACTGGAAACCATAAATAACATTAATATTATTTATGGTTAGTTATGTAATTTATGGTTTCTAGTCACACCGTAAAAGGTTAAACTGATGATGAGCCTAAATTCAAATTTCAAGTCAAAGTAGAGTAGGTACTTGATAGACATTTATGAAAAAGCATTTGCGTGACAAAGTAAATGAATGAAAACAATAAAATAATAATTACAAGAAACGAGAAGGTCTGAAGTTTTCTCAATAACAAAGCTACCTATATACCCACAAAGTAGTTACGCACAAAAACGTTTTATTTCTTTGTTCCATTTGTGACGATTTATGTCCACTAGCCCTTATTTATATCAACAACCATATAAATATCAGCCAAAAAACACAACGAAACTGGGCAATAAATTCCCCACTTTCCACAAATCAGTGACCGACAACGGACGGGCGTCGAAAAGTTATGTCACTCTCACGTCCGCGTGTCACGGCATGACGTCCAACATGCCACGAACGTGACGGCCTGTCACGCTGACGGCCGCCGTAATTAGCTAATTGCGACATAACTTTCGCTGCGGTTACATACACTTCTATTCAAAAGGAATAGGGTAGTGTTTCGGCTGCCCGGATGAGAAACAAAAATGTGCTTCATAATTTTCGCCTCATTAAAACAGCGCGTGAATCACAAATGATTGATGCTTATTGCGTTGTAATAAAGTTTATTTTGGTATGTTTTGGCGCGACGTTGATCGCTTGTTATGATGTGTAGACAATGGTAACTGACGTGGTTATGACTGCGTCAGTAAATCCCTTAATGAGCTAATCTGACAGATATTGATTGACGGTCTGCATCAACTCATAGATTAATGGATTTGTTTGTCGGATTTTTTGAGTCACATGTCTCTGTCAGTATTTGCGGACGTCACAAAAAGTTAATTATCGTTAATATAAAGTCATGTAAGCGCTTTAAAAAGTAATTAAACTGAAAGTTCAAGGAAATGAGTTGTGCGTGTATTATGGAATCTATTTGAAAGACGTTAGTTAATCTTTTTGGTTTCCTAAAAAGATTCTGTAGGTATGGAAAACGCATCTAAATTATGTTTGTTTTTTATGGTTCCTATTTTAACAGCAGGATCGCATAAGCTTTAATTATGTGAAGTAGTTAGAGATCCCGTCTCTATCTTGCTCTTGTAATAAGTCATTTGTACGACAGAGACAGGAATAGCCAAAGTAAAACCATAGACCATGGCCATAAGCGTTTGTAACTTTTGTAAAATTAAACCACAACCTGAAAGTACGTTTTTATGTTCTGCGGAAAAAAAACAGAAGAAGACAATATAATTATTTTTATATTACATTATTATTTGTACGTTCGACGAGTACTGACAGCACAAAAAATAATTAACCGTATATCGACAGCAAATCAAGTCATATTAAACAACATTACGTTCATTTTCACAATTGAATAAAAACAATGGGAAATCCCGCAATGCTTTTTCCATTCACATCTCATAGAACAATTACTCAAATTGATTGACCGTTGACAGTGATCGCTGTCAACGAATGTCAATTAATTGCTAATTGTGACGCAGCCATCGATACAGCTGTACGGCCTTTTATCTAGAACAGAATGGCGGGCATTTTTTATTGTTTTAATAATCAGAGTTTATTGGGGTTGTGAGATTAATTGCACGATTGATTGATGGATTTAGGTGATCTAAATGGCACTATGGTATTTCATTATTACAGATTCAATGTTTTTTTAATTGTGCGTAATTTTTGTAAATGGAAGCACCAATTACTGGACTTTTGTCATAATTTATCAATAGAAAACATTCAAAGATATTATTAACGATGTAAGTTGTTTTGATATTACAATATTCTCGTGGCACGTCCTTTGGATTTATCATGCAAAATTTAGTTCAAAATTCTGAGCGAAGTGGCGGATGTTGCCGCCACTTCGCTCAGAATTTTGAACTAAATTTGCAGCGTGAAAGCCTGCATTATGTCAAATGTCACAAACGTGACAACTTGCCTACATGCCGAGATAATGTCACGCTATCATATTATATCTAGTAAGTACCTACTGAAATTAACTATTGATATAAATAGTTTTCATAATAAAAGTAATATTTAAGTAATATTTTTGATTTCCATATTGGTGTTATTTTGTGGCGAAAAGTCACTGTACAAAAATGCAACCTAGAAATTTTATGGATTGTTGACAACACAGCTTGTTAGGTGACAGCGTGACATATTGTTCACGTGTCACGATGACGTAATGGCTGACGTGCAGCATGATAAATAGGCTTTATAACCTGTGGCATTGTGACAAAATGCAACAAGTTATTCTTCTCCTTACAATGAAATTTTTAATATTTACACAATAATAAAAAGGTCAACTGTTTATGACCGCTATAATAATGCTCTTACTGAATTTCAGAATTGAATGTCGAGCTTCGTCCACCGCAGCGTGTCAGGTGACAGCGTGACAGATCGGCCGCGTGACACGCTGGCGTGACGGCTGACGTCCACTGTGATTTATTGTTACGTTTTGTTTGTGTGTTTGTAATTTTGGGAAACAGGAACGTTCTTCCATTCTATGAGAGTGATAAAGTACAGAGACCTTATAAATAAATTTTCATTTAAATCAATAATGTTAAAAAATGGTATAAAAATAAAATATTTGTTTAAAGTTTTGTTTAAATTATCTACTAACAGACGTGACCTTTTTAACAACAGGATAATAACAGCACACAGGACATCATCAATTACAGTAATTATGACGCTTAATTATACTAAAACCTTGAATGAAGTAGTAAAATAAATGAAGACATAATCTGTCAGACCGAGTCAGTGTATCATCAATCTTAAGTTTATTTGCTTGCAATCTGAAGCATCATTTGGAGTGACCTCGAGATGACAAAACCGAAGGCTTCATGGTACGAATCATGAATATAGCAAATTGATAATTTTAATATTAAGTGGTATTTTGGTGTTATGACGGAAATAAATTGCATATTTCTGTGTAAAATAACACTGCTTCATCAGCTGCAGTCAAAATTGAGAATGTAAGAAGATAAAATTATTAGTTCAAAAATAAAAACAAAATGACAATTTATACCCAATATTGAAATTTGTATACCTTGCACTGTGAAATATAGTTTTGGACATAGAATTTTAGATTGTCACCAAGTAGCATACTTTTTCTTATGTTATACAAATTTATATATATTAAATATTATAAATTGTATTAAATAGTATTGCAATACAGCATAAAACTATGCATAAATAGGGCTTTTTTAAACTTCAGAATGAATGCTTCCAATTGCTTCGTTAAATTAGTATTCGCTTATTTTCTCTCTTTTCTTTTTAGTTTTTAACCTGCCTATTCTCATTGTCGTCTTCTTTCCACTTATTCAGGTTTTTAAACACTTTTTTACAATCTCTTTCACTACCTGACTATTTCATCTATTTATCTCTATCACACGTTTTTGCTTCAGGGTCTTGTATAGTTGTTGTTTGTTTGGTTGAACGCGCTAATCTCAGGAACTACCGGCTCGAATAGTCGATAGTCCATTTATCGAGGAAAGTTATAGGTTATATAACATCACGTTATGACCAATAATAGCGGAGCAGCAATAAGAAATGTTGCAAACGGGAAAAAAGCTTCCGTTTTCATGGGGACGAAGTCGCGGGCAGAAACTAGTAGTTGTTATAACATTCCTATTTAAAACAAATAATAATAACGAACTATTAGTGCCCCACTTCAAGGAAAGGACCTCTTTTTATACAGAGAAGGCATAAGGAACACTCAAGGCAGGTTAGCGATTTCAATCTTTTACTAGCTGATTTTACTACTAGAAAATTTCTCAAAGTTACAAGTCGGGGGTTACGAAGATATCTACTGTTCCCGTGACCCCCGGAGCAGGTGTAAGACTGAACACCGGGTGGTTAAGTCAGTGAGAGTCTGACAAACCCCTCCGCCGTTTCCAGGGTGGACTACATCCATGAGGTTATGTTACCACGCACCAAAAAACAGTTCTCAGTTTCCTCTTGTGGTTTTTTTTTTTATAAGAAAACTGTATTTTCCGAAGTTAACACTTAGCTAACAGCGACAGTATACACTCTAAGATAAAACCAAGAAAGCTAATTACGACCGTACCTACTTGACAGTGGACAAAATAGAATCAGGAATCTACGCTCTATAATTTCTTTCGAAATCTAAGAGGGACCAGCCCTCCTCATTATCTCGAACACCTGTAGCGGACTGTAAAGAAAGTGATTCATGGTTCGTTCAGACGCGAACGCTTAAACGCTTGCCTTGACAAGATACAGCGGCGGCCGCGATTCTAATTGACACGTCTGCGAGGAACGGAAGTAGGGATGATACTATTATAATAGTTAAGAGAGTATCGATAAAAAGATAATTTACCTTCCAAAGTTTTATTCGGTACTTGTTAGAGGATACATTTTTTGTGAGTATTCAAGTATTAAGGTGGATGTGCCAGGGAACCGTGAAATTAAAATGTTCTTGTGTGTTCTGCAATTTTTCGTTTAGTGTCAGGGTTTTCGTTTGACGAACATAACATGTATGTACAGAATTATAATCATTTCAATCATTAAGACAATCCTCTAAGTTCAAATAATCCGATTGAATGATTATTTTATGAAAAAGTTTAACATTTTAACACATAAACTTCAACGACTTTTTAAATACTTTAGCTATTAATAACTATGCTTAGTTTTTAGTATGATTTCTACTGATTATAGTTCATTTAAAACAGTTGTAAATAACATGTTATTATTATAAATTGTAGACCTAATTAATTGTGAATACATAAATGACATGATTTAATTTTATTTGAAAATTGTGAACTTTTGTATGCCTATCGGCGGGACATAGCCGGACTCTGTAATATCTATATTTTAACATCTTTTAACCTATGTACACAAAATAAATGAATTTTAATTTTAATTTGAATATCTATGAAAATAAATATTTTCTTTTTAAATTTGATGGTTGGAGTTTTAGGATTTCACTTTGGCAACTAAATTAAACACGCTTGTTATAATTTTCAATGCTTTGTAAAATACGACTACAATAGGCAATGCTGAGGCCTATTATTTGTTTAAATAGCTTGTCTATTTTGTTCGATATCGACCCCTTGCCCTCACTATCTATCATCGGGAGACAGGCGGAAGGCGGCGACGGAAGTAATGGCGCGCGCTGTCAACAGTAGTCGCGACGACATGCGACTGGCCTTGTTGCAGACACGGCTAAGTACGACTGTGACGTGAACTGTTGCAGTTCGACGCTAGACAGTGAGCCTAGCACGAACGCGCGAATTAATCGTGCGTGTTTTACTCAAATCAAAATCAAATCAAATCAAAAGTCATTTATTCAAATTAGGCTGAGGATCAGCACTTTTTGAACGTCGAAATTACATAAGACAGTCCCCCAAAAAGCCCACCCTTCGCCACTTCCTAGTGTTTTTGCTGCACTTCCTAGTGTTTTTACTAAATTCATCGGTTTAAAATAAAATAATAGCTAGCGTTCATTGAGAATTTGACAATCGATTCGGGTTGTACAGACTCCAGCACATTAAGTTACCCCAATATGTCAAATTCCTTTGATCGTTTTCCAACTTTATGTTAACTAGTCAATTACCGCAATCCAGACACAATTAAATTTCTATTGTTTGCGGACACCGGTGTCCACGCGGAGCCTAATGAGTTAAACAGAATAAGGTTCATATTCAATTGGGAAAATTTGACACATTGGGGTAACCTGATGTGCTGGCGTCTGTACATAGAAACCTAAATTTTCTTACAAATAACAAAATGGCAGTGCACGTCAAATAATGACTTTAATGGGCAAACTTTGTTTACTTACGGTTTCAATATTGTAATTTTCGTGTGAGATTTTCGAGTTTTTTGTTTACCCGTTATTTATACCTACAACTCTTACAGATTAAAAAATGACAGTCGGGACCAACGAATTAACATGCTTCCCTGGACACAAAGGAGTCTTAACTGGCAATGATTGTTCACACAACTACGGACCTTAGACTTCGATAGTATGTAATAACCGCAGACCGTCATGTGGCTCTTACACTTTAGATCACGGGACGGATTTATAACTAGGTTTGTTAGCTCATCATAATGCCAAAATTTGAAAAAAAAAACCATAAATTGTATAACTTATTGGCTGAGAATCAGCACTTCGGAACGTCAAAAATGTTGTAATAAAATATTGTTATGAATGAATGAATGAATATTTCTCTATTCGAGTATCCAAGGCTCAACAAAATGCACGCATGCATGTTATGCTATTAATAGGAAGGGCTTTATATTTTTTTTGTTAGGTTAGAAAAATACATAATATATGTAGGTATTGGTATAAAGTAGGTACACGTCATCATGAAAAATAAGCTGACACAATTATGTCCAACCAGTACAATTACACGACTAAATCATTTTTCCAACAACAATTACATAAGACAGTCCCCCAAAACGCCCGCCCTCGTACAGATTTTGCTGGGAAGAAGTAGCAGAAATATATGTATTGAAATACATTCTATTGTAAAGTTTACACTGTTATGTAACTCATGTCTGGGCCGTCTGTCCATGAGGAGTGTAATAATATACATTTTATCCAATTTACATATTGTATGATTTATGCAAATGCACTCGAAAATCTGTGACATTGACTGACAGCTGAATTATGACATAATAACAGGTAGATACTGTGTAGTTGACAAGGCACAGGGGGTGAAGAGTCAAGACCATCTGATGTTTATACTTCGAAACGTATCTGATTGACATTTTGTGCAGAAACAATGTTCCAGAAATATCTCACGATAATTAATTCTCGAGGTTACGAAATGTTTGAATGCATGCATTTTGTGAAATAGTTGTTGAAGCTGGTACTGAACTATGTCTTTAAAAATGTATTATATTAGGTACCTACTTTACTAGTTTCATGTACGACAAAATAAAGGGTGTATTTGTAAACGTAACGTAAGTAAGGATCGAATGATGGTGTTATGTAGTATCTGCTTTTCGCCGTGTGAAAACAAAATCGAAAGATAAAAATCAAAATCAAACAATAAATTTTGTGTATGTGTTTCCGCTTGTTACTAAATAAAATACCTACTTCTGCAATCAACCTTCAGTTTATAAAGTTAAGACACTTTATTATATTGTGTCTAATTTACGAAATCGCCAGCCTAACATCAAACACTAAACCACAGTAATTATAAAAAACAACGGGCAATAAATTAAAGCAAAAATATAGCAAATTATGCAAATATATCGTGCGCAATTTACTTGGAAAACATTATCAAGGAAAAAAATATGAATACCAAGTGCAGCAGTGTGATTATCTTGATCGTAATCAATTCTGAGTTAATATGATTTATGGACGGTGTAATCCGACGTGATTTGACTGCGGACGTTAGGGACAGGATATTGCCAACTCTTTGGTTTATTTTTTCGTGTGATTTGTTGGCAAATATTACAGTCTACATAGTGGTTATCACGTCTTGATGGTTGTCTCGTATCAACACTATTGATTGCTCTAAAGAGTCACGCCTAGAATCCTCAAAGATTTAGTTGGATGTGTACCTGTAATACAACCGCATTTCGACAATTTTATTATGTATGAGTAAAACAATAAAACTTACATTAAAAGTACACTTTATAAACTGGCATAATATTATAAATTAGAAGATTATATTCAGGATAGGAATGCTTGGAAAACGCTGGTCCTGCTCCATAGGAAAATCATTGGAGTCTTGACAAAATCAACCTGGTTGCTAATATAATAATGTACCTATGTATTGTTTTCTATTTATTTTTTTATTTTATCACTTTTTTTTAAATTAATGCTATTACATTTGTAAATATGTGAGCACAATGTATCTAGCTGTACCACATGTAATTATCAACTCCATTACTTATTTTTTTTTTTTTTGGTTGCTGCTTTCTATCTTAGTATAGTAGGTACTTTTATTCTAGGTGCATCGTCCTCACATATAATCTTATTGATGTATACAAAGTATTGTAAAATCGATTTTAAAAGAGTAAGTATGGAGTTTCTTGCCCATTCTTCTCCATACAAATCTACTTTTAGGAAGGGGCAACTAGAATCATTTTTTAAAGTTAATTTTTGTTCGACGTTCAAAAGTGCCTTATAGGAGCCTGATTGAAATAAATGGTTTGACTTTGACTTTGACTTTGACTTTTATTTATTTTTTCACTTTTTTTAAATTAATGTTATTACATTTGTAAGTATGTGAGCACAATGAATCTAGCTGTACCACATGTAATTATCAACTCCATTGCTTATTTTTATTTTTTTTGCTTGCTGCTTGCTATCTTAGTATAGTACTTTTATTCTAGGTGCATCGTCCTCACATATAATCTTATTGATCTTAAAGTATTGTAAAATCGATCTTGCCCATTCTTCTCCATACAAATATACTTTTTGGAAGGGGCAACTGGAATTTTGTGTTCGACGTTCAAAAGGGCCTAATTGTAATAAATGATTTGACTTTGACTTTGACTTTGACTTTGAATATTGTCCAGTAATAGGGAGCGAGTCAATTCGGGAACAAATCTAGTCTCCCAGCTACTTGTTTGTCGAGATTGGACCGTTGATGGGTGACCATACGTGCGTACGTACAGACGCCAGCACATCAAGTTACCCCAATGTGTCAAATTTTCCCAATTGAATATGAACCTTATTTGGTTTGCCATAAAGTTGAAAAACAATCAAAGAAATTGGACATATTTTGGGGTAACTTGATGAGCTGGCGTCTGTACACCAAAAGCTAGGCAGATGATGAACTCACTGTAGAATTGCTTTTAAATACTATTTCTTTTCTTTGAAAGGCTGTAATGATTCATAAACACATCGGTTTAATTCGTCACTTGACACAGTAACATTAAACAATAAGTTTCAATACATTTTTTATTTAAGTTTTCCTTGATCAAAAAGTTAACGCTTCGCTGCTAATGGTGTTGGTGAGTAAGATACCTAGATTGGTAGTTACACAAGTAAAACGCAATAATAAGTACCTACTTTATCTATTTTAGATACCTATCACTAAAATAATGCTTCACGGAATTAAAAAAAAGACTATCTCAAGCAATCGCGGCAATTTTCATAAATCAAATTCAATCATTCATGTTATTACTCGTGTAAATTTTTAATCGATTTATTATATCGATTCATTTAGATCGTTATCGTGGAACATTGAAGTAGTTTTAGTATAACGATGTTGTTCCATTTTTCTAAGCCGCGTTTGATAGATCGGAATCAATCCGATGATTGATCGATTGATATAATAATAGCTTGTTAGACAATAGGTAATTAACTATGTTTGTAGTCGTGGGTGTTACTAAGTGACAGTTTTAAGCTTAAACAATGACATGATTGAGAGATTGAAACGTAACGAGTGAAAGGTAATCTGTTTTGTTTGTGTAACTACCTTTAATTATACAGATCTTTTGATGTACCTACTGTAATGTGTTGCTGTTTTATCAAAAGAACATTACGAATATTAAAAATCCAATTTATGAAACGGGATCGACTCCTAGTCTACCGATGTTCTTGAATGCGAGTGTTTTACTAACCAGTGCTTATCTTAACTTCACGACGCAGTTAATCATCTTGTATTGTGCGAATTACCCAATGTTGCCTATGTCAATGTCAAGTAATTCTTTGCAACATGGTAAAAGGTCTAGTAACTGGTCCTTTATTACAATTTAATTCAGAATTTCACCTCATCATTTTTCAGTTAGTATCCTTTGTTCACTTACTTAAAGTATCAACCAATTTCCTCTTTATTTATTTTCGGTCAGTTTATCATATCTTCCTAGTTTTTACAATACTAGCAGACGTCCCGTGGTTCGCCCGCGTGGGTCGTTCCGGTGGGAGTACAAAAATAAAAAGGATAGCCTATGTGTTAATCCAGGGTGTCAGCTAACTCCATACCAAATTTTATTAAAATTCATTCAGTAGTTTTTACGTAAAAGAGTAACAAACATCCATCCATCCGTCCATACTCACAAACTTTCGCGTTAATAATATTAGTAGGATCTATATTGGCCCTTATCATAATAGCCACCTCCTCTATATCCACTTCATCTTTCACAAAATCCATAAATCGTCCTTTTTGTTGTGCTATACTCCTATCACCTTTAAAACTTTAATTGCAACAATATTACTCCTCAACAGCAGTGATAGCCTAGTGGTTTGACTAGTGGATTGCCAAATCATAGGTCTCGAGTTCGAACCCAAGGCACGCACCTCTGACTTTTCGGATTCATGTGCGGGTTGTATAATTATCACTTGCATCAAAATCGGTGAAGGAAAACATCGTGAGGAAACCGGCATGCCTGAGAGATATTTCTCGAGGGCAAGTGATGCCAAGTCAGAGGCCCATGGGCGGCATTAAAACTCTGACACCAGGTTAGTTACTAACCACACGATAAGAAGAAGAAGACTCCTCAACGACTACCACTCCTCCACAACTTATACTTAACATACTCGTACTTCCATGACTACTTCTTATTTCGTTTTCTTTTACCTTCCACTCAAATCATCCATCGTTTCCTTCTATCTTTATACAGATCCCCTTACAATCATATTGAAAGCTTTCTTTTTTCCTCAAAACACAATCCTTGTTTCTTCTTCATTCCGCATCATTAAATAATTTATAATAATAATAATAATTTACTAAACAGATCATACAATCCAATTTGTCAGTAATGAGTTTACAACTTAAGCACTAATGTTAGTAGGCACACAGATTTGGAGAATATTGATAATAATTACTAATAATGTCAAAACAATTAGCAATAATAATGTCAAAATCAGAAAATGTCAAAAACAAATAATGTCAAAATCTAAAAATGTCAAAATTACCACTAACCATGTCAAAACTATTAGTATTAAGATAATAATCAAAGAAACATTTAAAATTAATAATAATAATAAATTTATACTTCTATTTTAATTATGTTCGTGCTCTGATTTCCGCCTATGTCTTAATAGTAACTAGATCCTCACAGAACTGAGAGTCCACGTCATGACACATTTCAAACATATCCCTTACCCACCTCTCGGCAACTATATTGATGGTGCAGCATCTATGATTAACGACTTCGGAGCAAATTTATCATGACGCCAGACGTCTCTCGACGTTTGATTGGCTGCAGATACGGAACCAATTGAGATGAAAAGGGTACTGAAGTCGTTAGTTTAGATGCTAAAGAATTAGAAAAAGGTATAATACAGATATTGCTTTATTTTATAAGAAAGTAAACTCCATTTACAAAAATATTCTCGACAAGCTAACAAAATATGAATACAGGTATTGTACCTACGGCCAATGCTCAAGAGAAAATTTATCCAAGAAACCTTTAGTCTAACACTCGTCTGTCGTACAAAATATCCATAAAATGTAATATTTAGTACACAAAATTATCGAAATTAGAACTGGCCCCTTTCAACAAGTATAAGGCACGTTAGATTAGTAGAAAAATAGTGAATGGTATTTTTTTTAATTTTCTCTGTTTTTATTCCTGGTTTAGGTATGCTGGTCGAGAAATTGGTGAATGCAGTTCTCTTTGTTTGTTGAAAATAAAGGAGAGTCCTTTCCTTTATGCAAAATAGTCTATCTTAAAAACTAACAGTGGTTTACCTTCAGGTCCCATTGATTATTTCTGCACTATAGAATGATTTTTAAGTTTATTTAAATGACATAAAAGATATAAGTGAAGGACTAATAATTAAATAAATCTGGAATCGATAACTCGCCTTGAACATGAGCAACGATGTTGTAATATTATTATGCAGGTACTTTTTTCAAAATACCGCGATTTACCATAAACTGGGCCGGTAAAAAGAAATAATAATACCTATCCTACAAATGAAAATCAAGACGAGTATCATACGATACAAATAAACAAGTATTTGAAAACCAACCAGAAACGAATCAAAATTTTGGGCTAATACTTAACATTTTACATGAAAACCCAATAATACTGTACTGTACCCGAGTCGTACATGGAACTCAGGACCTCGTGTTTAGCAGTGGTGCTTGAGACCACTAGATCAATGAGGCGCATAGTTTTCTGATTATATTTTTAAGCTACAATTATTTCTTCTTAACTAATAACTGATGCTTAAGTTAGACATTGCTGAAGTTATTATACCCACACGTTTCAATTAGCACTGTCTCCGCAAAATCTTACTCTTACCGACACCAACAACATATTAAACGCGTCAATCAAATGAGTACTGTTGTAGCACCACCAGGCGGCGACGGGACGCCGGGGGTAGAGGTAGTGGCGGCACCTACACGCCGTATGATGGATGGCGCGTCGTTAATCACTGCGGCACGCTCATCATTCATCGTCACCACACGACGGGTGCGCCACAGGCTATAAAATACCAGTAGGTTTATTGGTTATAATCTGAAAAGCCTGCTACGCAAGGGATTAGCAGAACTCATCATCATCTACATAGACTTTTGCCCAACTATGTCGTACTGATGCATCGATTAACAGTATTTTACTAAGACTGACTGCTTTTATGTTCTCCACTACCCAGTGACTGGACATCGCAATATGTATCCTTTTGTTAGACTGTCAAAGGTTAACGGTAGATACTAGTATGTGTCAATAGCAACTTGAATAGAACTAACCTAGCTGAGTAATGTTAAACAATTTTCGACTAGCTTGTTACCTCCTAAATCAGATCCTTTCAAAAACTACCGTCCCCTACAATTTTTAGTTCAGCTAATTTGACCGATTAAAGTGCATAGTTATAGAATTTAATGTCAATTATTGTTTGTCTAAAGTTAGAAGCTTAAAAGATGCTAGACACTATGGTCATATCCCAGTTAACTTATTCCTTTGATATCAGAAATATTTTGTAGCCGTTGTTACACTGTTTTTCTTACTCTGTGTACCAGGAGGGGTGTGAATTGTGAATTGTGTATCGTTCAAAATTGATCACTTTAATTTCTGTGTTAATAGAACAAATTGTTTTTAGATATCAGAAAAAGTATTTTGTAAGTGAAATATTACAAGCTGACAGACATTTAACAAGATTTCTATGGAAATTATTGAATGCTTGTTTTAGTGATTAAAAGTTTATAGTACCGTACAGATTTGATTGAAATATTATTCTGTTAACAGATGTCAGATAGTAGGTAGATACATAGATTTTATTTTAGGCTGAAATACCCAACACTACTCTACTATGTGTTAATAATTTATTTGTGTTTATATTAACCATTAACCATTTACCAAGATGTATTACAGACTTAAAAAGTATCGACATATTTAAATGTAATGTTAAAAAAATGTTATTGGTAAAATCTTATTATAGTGTTACGGAACATTTGTGTGTCAAACTCTAAATAATGTTTATTACTCAAGTTTGACTTAAATTGCTTATGATATTATTTCACAATGATTAGTTCTTGACATTTGAGCATAATAGTTTAACTTTGGCATTATTACTTTGACATTATTTACTTTGACTTTAATTGACAATTCAATAGACATTTTTAATTTAGGGACTAACCACGTTCCGAACTAAATGTTGCATGCCTAGTGCAGAATATGGTGACACTAACAGCTTTCCTGTTCTTAAAAAAACCCACCTGTATAACTTCCCCATATTTGCAATAAATGAATTTGAATTTTAAATAATTACGCTGAAATTTTTAAATTCAAAAAAACTACGCTTCTGTTAAATTTATTAACTTCCTGCACAAAATCCCTTCAAATTATTAAAATAAAAACATTACAAGGCAAGATTGTTGACCAGTCAAATATAATAACAACTTATTCTATACATCATACAATACGTTCGCAAAAGAACTGGTTATTACAAGTAATATAAAAGTTGCCCTATGAATTTCAGCTGTATTTTCATTGACCTTAATCGACTTAAATTTCTGTGAATATTTACATCGATTAAGGTCAGAATAATTCTTTGACAAACGTGATCCTAGATACTACCACACCCTATCATCAATCATATTGGTCTACTAGATACATCCTTCAATATACCACTCCCAATATTAACCAAAACATACTGTAAAAAATGTAATGTACCTACACAACACTACGTAACAAATTAAAAATCTTTCTAAAAATTATGTCTTTTGCGTTACCTTCAGTTTGTAGAAAATCCGACAAAAATAATAGAAATCCTAAAATGCTGACTTTAGCTAACTTCAAGGTGTCGGTGTTTCGTGACAGTGTGCGCGTGCATTGTAAAAAAATACTCTCATCATTTTTCCCTAATGCGCCAAAAGAAGTATAACTTCAAAAACCTTTCAAATATCTTCTACCCATCAACATATTATCTGCTACCAAAACTTTTCCTAATAATAAGGCAATAAATTGATAACTAAATATATAGACTTGTACATACAAACATGGGCGAAGCTTGTTTGCTTACGATCCCATGTTTGCAAAGTTGACAGGTGGGCGATTAGACGACGACGTTGCGAACGACATTGAAATATGATTTTAATGATAAATGTAGTTACGAACATCGATGGGTTTGGCTGAGGCGATTATTTTTTCATATTAAACTACGACAGGACCCAGCTACTGCCAGGAATACTGCTACAAATTAAATTAAATTAATAACATTTTGCACAGAATCTCGTACAGAGGAGACACTGACTTTGATAAATGATATATTATTATTATTATTATATATTAATACTATCTATTAATAATTCGGATTTCTTATCGGTGATTTCCTTTTTCTTTTCTATTATTTTGTTTATGCGCACTCGCAGAGAAGTGACGAAGCGGACCGTACCTCGTTTGATAGTCACAGTAGCTTAAAGTTCATTTAAAAAGCAATTCCATTTTTTTGTAAAGTCTAAATTGTCATCAAAGTTCGGTATGCAAATGAACGCTAATTTGTTAATGGCAATTAAAAATACCCAATTATAATAGCCCTTTAGAACTAATGACTAATATAAGTCAATTAACACTTGAAAGTAAACTAAACTAGCTGCCCCGGCAAACTTCGTTGTGCCTTAAAGTCAATTTATTGCTCTTATCAATTTTTTTAAATTAGATATACATACGTTTAATAAGACGACAACAAATAGATCCAACTTCTACTACTTTTTATGTAGCGAGTCTCTACTGTGATCTTATTTAAACATTTTGTGTTCAATAGAATTAAAATTACAACATGTATATATAACCTAACCTAAGTGACCATACCTATCCTATAGCTAACCTAACTACCTAACCTAACTACCTTACTAAAATGCATTGATTTAAAAAATACTAAATTCATAATTTTAAACTGAACTATTGCCTTTAATGTTACATACATACAATTTATACCTATAGTTTTCCTGGTCTACTTTAATTAAAGTCCTAACAGTGAAATAATTTATATTTGCAAAGAATTATTAAAGTTCGTCTCTGTCGTCATTGTTAATACTTCAAATAGCACTACTTTCTCTAGTGTAGTAATACACGTAGCGCGAGGACCCCGGGGTCCTCTCATAAGACTTTTTTATGCTACATAAAACCTCTAAGTTTAGCAACAAAATAAATTTCAGAACGTAGTTACGTATAAATTGACAACCTTACCTTCTTAGGTTTAGCTTAAGACTTGTCAGTGTCAAAATGTCACCTGATGATGAACTGGGAAGCTTGACTTGACTCCTGTCATGTCATCCAAGATGGCGCTACGTTTGAAAAATGTTTGAGACAACGAATATTCTTGATATTTATTTTTTCAAGGACTTTTCATGTTTTTTATTAATTATTATGCTATATGCTATTCCGGACAAAGACAAATCCAAAAAGACCAAAATCATTCAAATTGATGCAGCCGTTCTTGAGTTATAAGTGGTGTAACTAACACGACTTAAATAATTAATTAATGACGTTAATTTTTGTTTGACTAACCATTCATTACTGACCTTTTATCCTTTTTAACCGACTTCAAAGAAGGAGGAGGTTCTATGTTCGTGTATACACAAAAATACATACGTATTTTTTTTGTATCTTACCTGATTTCTCCCCCATTTGGGGACCGATTCTCAATTTTTTTTTTTTATTTGAAAGAGTATACTCCCGAGGTGGTCTCGTTTTAATTTGGTGAATATTTGGTGCTGATCTTTCGAGATATACAATGGAACTCTTCAAAAAAAGACGGCAAATCTGTCATAACTACTGGAATCTCTTGGATGTTTAGTGTTTATACAACATCATGACGTATTATCACGCCAGTATGCTCTGAGGGGTACGCAAATGTGTTTAATATACCTAGATTTCGACAGTTAGGTATGTTAAGTTTCATTCAATAGGGATAAGTGGATAACCCTATTACCATGACATGCATTGTTAGCAGTTAACAATATAAAATAAATTCATAGCAAGTATTAGTATAGGAACAACATAATATGGAAAATTAAAAAAACTTTTCTGCAAAAAATAGAAGAAGCCAAAAGCCGTTGACAAAAACACTAAATCAATCAAATAAAGTTTAAGCTTCGAAGTCGCTGACAAAAACACTAAATAAATTAAACAAAGGTCAGCTATTTATTTATCTGTTTTATTTTTTGCAAAAATGTTTTTTCAACTTATTTTAACATACTGCTACGTCTCCTGAGATGAGTCATTATAATAATATTCCTCATGAGCTATTTAAATTCCCGTATTTTCCCCCTCACACCGATGAGTATCAAACCTCAACAATATATTACACAAAAGATTAATCAAACGTTATGAATTATATCTAGAATGAAAGATATACGAGAAAATTAGAGGTACGTCCGAATTTACGATGCAAATCATTTATTATGATTGTTGATGTAAATTGACTGGTTACACATGCGTGGGTTTTGACGGGTTATTTAGTTTTACGCCCTTTCCTTTGTACGTAATGTAATGAGCAATGAGAGCCGTTTAATCAATTTGATTGTATTGCGATAGATTTATGGTTTGGACTGGTAAACAAGTAAATAGACAATCGCATTTTTTATTATATTTTGAGCTAAAATGAGTAATAATATATTCATTGGTGATAAAATAACAAATTGCATGCAATCTACATTTGGCTACATGTGGCTGTTTAGTAGCCTGTACCACAGACAGCTTAGAAATTAAATGTTAGAAAATGCATTGTTTTTTAAAATTATTATCTTATTTGTTTACCAATTTATTAGGTACAGTAATAAAATAAAAAATAATTTAAATATTAATTATAAACAAACAATTGTGTTATACACGTGTGCCAATAATATTCATTTATATGTAAATACATGTTTATATTGGCAATGTTTTCTTACACTACGTGTATCATTAAAATAATTTATGCAGACGTACGTGTAATTTGCATGGTATGAGTTACGGTATTAAATTCTATTGAAAACATTGTACCTTTGGATATGGTATTACAATTCGAGGTAAATAACATTAGCATAACACTAACTAGGTACTCGTTGTGTAGAAATGCATACTATTTTACACGTCTAGTAGAAATTTTGAAATGAAATAAATAGTGATGTAAATAAGTTTTTTGTTTTCAAGGATTTTTCTGCATACATAATCCCCAATCATCCATCTCGAATTTGTCTAATAATTTTGATTTTCCGCTGTGTATCCATCACAAAACAGTTTTTAACTTACAGACAGGAATTTTAACACACACACACACACACACACACACGATAAATGGCACATAAAACAATGCTGTTAGATCCTCGCTGCAGTGTATTGTCTAAAAATATTTTTAACTTAGAAGTGTATTACAAAATTCTGCCCAAGAACATTATCTATCCTAAAGAAACATTTCATCAACCAAACTCAACCATATTCTTTACTAGCAGACATCACGCAGTTTCACCCGCGTAGTTTCCGTTCCCGTGGGAATACGGGGATAAAAAGTAGCCTATGTCCACCGGGAATAGTGTAGCTTTCCACCAGTACAAAAAAAATTAAAATTGGATCATTCGTTCCGAAGATTACCCCCTACATACAAACTTACAAACATACAAACTTACAAATTTTACCTCTTTATAATATTAGTATAGAAGTATAGATATAGATATAGATATGTAGATAAACTACCAAAAAGTATCAATCTTAAAAAATAACTCAGAAAAATGTATGTAGGTACGTATAATAAATAAAATACAACTCTAACACAGTGGCAAGTGACTGAGTCGCTCCTGTACTCTCATATCAAATAATTCAAATATTTGGGCAGCCCTCATCCATCACTTACCGATGATCGATGGACTTGTTTCTACCAACCATAACAACTTAACTCACAATCATGCCACAAACAAATCAGAACTTTAACGCGTTAACATAAAGTTAGAAGTCGAATGGTGGTGCTGGCGAAGTAACATGGGATTTATTATACTTAGTTGGCCCTAATACAACCAGTAGGTCAGTGTTTGTATAAATGTTAAGGGGACGAATGTTTACACAATTGACATTATCGTTTATGTTTCACTTAGCTATAATTTATTGATGCCGCGTTTGTGGGGATTAGATAAATGGTTTGAAGATTAGTGGTAAGGCTAAAATATTGGTTTACTTTTAGTATTAAGTTGATATATTAATGTTTATGTGTAGAGTTATACGAGTTGGTAAAAATGAGGAAAATACACATTGGATTTTGGATATCCTGCAAGTGATTTATGAGTAAGATTGTAAATATTGTAGTGTGCTACAAAATTGTCTGTAGGTATCTTGAATTACTTTAAAGGATAACATTTATTTACTGTTTTTACCTTACAATGCAATTTTAAAACTAAAGGAGTAATAAATTTTATCTGCTGTCGGCTAAAAATAAATGCTATCGTGCTTCGTGTGACACCAAAACTTACTCCGCAAGTGACTTAGTAACTTATGATAGTTATCAGTTTACACGGAAACACAGCTTATCATCCGATGTTTAATTGCTCGAACAGTTAGAAGAAAAACGTTGAGCTAATTTAAGACGGAAACCACACGCACATAAAAGACAACTTTACTTGAAAATATTGCTTAAGTTACACTAACTTAGACAAGCTTTTCGTGAAGGTGTAAATGTCAACAATAAATACACTGAGTTATTCAGTACAGAAGTCTATTTTATCACTACTTCTTACATAACATCTAAAAGCACCATTTCCAACCGTAACTATGACATATAACACCTCAATTTACCACTCATAAAAGATAAAGTCGGCGCTTCTTGTTAGAATACTTAAAAAAAAAGCCAAATAAAAAAAATAAACCTTGAATTACGACGGTAGATAGCGCCCTGACAGCTGGGTAGCGGGCGCCATATTTTTTTGTTAATCTCCACACATAAAAATTGTCGCGTCCGTGGTGTATCAGCATATTGGGATATTAGTGTAATGTACACCTTTTTGTCTTGATAAATGTTTTACGAAACATAAATAACTTTTGTTTTTATAGTCGGTTTTTTATTATTTTGAACTGTTATTTGGCGTTTATTATTGGCACGATTTTTTCTCGAAGTTGTTTTAACAGAATTTATGATGCAGTCACGGTAGTTTATTTTTTGTGAATTATATGTTATGTTGATGTGTGGTGTGCATTATTTATGTTAATGTTATCCCCCTGCCAGTAAGTGGCGTGTTAGAAGTGAATCCGCAATAATTCAACGCGTAGAATTTCAACGTACGATATCGATCGTGAACCAACGTATAAAACGAGCTGTTATCACTCGGTAAGTTGTGTAGTACACATCTAAACACAAAACTTAGTATTTGACATTAACAAAAAAAAACTTGCTCACCTCTAGCATTACTAAGGACCGGTCGACACCAAATCGAAAACGTGGGTTCCGTACAAAGTCAAATAAAAATACCGAAAAAATCATCTGCCTAGACTCCTCCCAACTATGCTGGGGTTGGCTTCCAGTTTAACCGAATGCAGCTGAATACCAGTGTTTTACATAGAGCGACTGCCTGTCTGACTTCCACAACCCAGTAACTGGGTACCACGATACCCTTTGGTTTCACTGGTTGAAACCAAGTTGGTACTGGTTGTAAGACTTTCAGGCTTTTAACTACTCGTAAAGACTGTCAAAGATCTATAAATGATTGCCGGAACCAAAGGCTTAACGTGTTTTTCGAGGCACGGAGGAGTATAATTAATAGTAGTTGATTATGTAGAAATGATCAACCATCTACAGACCAACTTCGCTTAGCGTAGTTTAACTTCGATCGTCCCGAACGGTACTACACAAACTGGGAGGGAGGTATGGTTTTAATTACAAATACACACTGTGCAAAAATTTCAACTGTCCAAATCCAAATGACTTGATTATTACAAACATTGGACTGGAACAAACTGGGAGGGAGGTATGGTTTTAATTACAAATACACACTGTGCGAAAATTTCAACTGTCCAAATCCAAACGACTTGATTATTACAAACATAGGACTGGAGTAATACAGTCCCATCGGGTATTATACGCAACTCTAAAAACTGACACAAGTAGTGAGGTGATCCAACTGTCACAAAAAGAACCTTAGAGTTGGTGCCAACATTTTTATTTGTCACACATGAATGTTCAAACACTGGCTTAAGTTGCTGACTGGTAATGATAAGAATATTTTATTTTTTACTACCGTGACAGGCGGTGGCACGGTAATGACGCCGGCGGCCATAACTCAGCCCCTTAATTGGTGATATTACACGTAAATGCAGTGAATATGGAGTAATGCTGACATTTTAATGTTTATTTAAAGTGTATTATATATAAATTTTATGTGGCCCCTTGGCTCGTTGCTTTAATAACCGGTTTTATTGAAACCGTCAGCAGTTAGATTTTATTGTAGTGTATTGCGACATGATACAGATATCCGCTTTTATATTCGGTTTATAGTGTTTCTTTGAATTTACTTGGATGTTTATTTGTTTTTTTTTTGTTGTTCGGATTATTTGGTAACCCATACCGGGTTACCAAATAATTTATTTGTGTTACCGATGAAATGAAATTTATTTTGGTTCCAATTTTAAGAAGCATCTAGTTAATTTACATTTCAATTGATTTTAGTGTTTTACAGTGTTATTTTTTTCCGAAACAACGGATGTATTCTCAGCTGATTTAGGAAGAGGTGTCAAATCCTATAGATAGGGGTTGCTTATTGGCATCAACCATACACAAGAGCAGGCAACGGAGGGCTTTTGAAGAATTCCAATGACATCATGCTCGTCCCGGAATTCGAACCCACGACCTCATGTTTAGTACTACCACATGTAACCCCTAGACGAGTGGGTCAAAGTATGTTAATTGTAAATACAATTTTAATAACACTATCAAAAATCCTTCTTAGAATTCCAAATCGATTTCATGACTTAATAAGTATTCAAACCGACATTGCACGTTACAATAAAAACGACGTACATTACGAGCGTTCATTTAATATTCCCCCTTTGTGTTCTTTTCAAACGATGATGTAAAGCTGCCGACGTGAAATGACCACCCACCGCCACTCGACGCGACGGCCGACAATCGGCCAATCCATTACCCGCACACACTTCTACCGCACATCGAAAATCAACCTCATAACAAAACCTCCAATATCAAAACTAAACCTTACGACACAAAACATACAGTTCACTTTCATTTGACACAGTTGTGGCTTTTCCGACACAACCGCGACGGAAAAATACACTTACAATATAGTGGTGTTTACACAATTCCGCCGTTTTGAAAGCGCAGGAAGCTCGGACGGTACATTCTGTTTGTCTGTCACGATTGTGGACGACAAAAGGACAGTGACGGGACACGTTGCCATTGTTGACGGGAATGACAGGGACATAAACGCGGTGTGAGGCGACTGTTGTGGCGCGATTTACTTTGAACAATGTCCTTCGAATAATTTATTAACGCGAGGACGGTTGGCTTGATAAGTGTTGGGTTTTTTTTTTTTTGGTTGATGTCCTAGTTATTGTTTGCTTTGGAAAGTGAGCTATGATGATTTACGTGTACGGAGCAATTTTTGTATTTATAAGAACAACAACATTCTATTTTCAGTCTAAAAATGTCATAAATAAGTCTAATTTCTCTACTTTTGTCATAATTTTATAAAAGTGCACCATGTTTCAGAGTATTGGTCTTCTCCTACAGAGAAGGTACGGTTTAAATAATGTGTTACGGTAAGTGTGATTAATCAAAGAATATTAATAACTATCAGACATCACGCGGTTTGACCCGCGTAGGTCCTGTTTCCGTGGGAATACAGGGATAAAAAGTAGCCTATGTGTTAATCCAGGGTGTCAGCTAACTCCATGCCAAATTTTATTGAAATCTATTCAGTAGTTTTTACGTGAAAGAGTAACCAACTTCCATCCATCCATCCATCCTCACAAACTTTCGCGTTTATAATATTAGTAGGATTATCTCTCTCCTTGCGTCGTAGGTACTCCTCAATGCAGAAGGTCGTGACCTCCCTGCTTCATCACTTTTATCCGCAATAAAATAGTTATGTATCATTGCTAAATCTACCGAAAGCTGAGGTTAAAGTAAAAAAAATATCATATTTATCGGTGATAAAGATTAATAATTATTAATATTTTTATTCAAATATATCATACCTACGATAACATTTATACAGAGTATAAAAAACCACTTTCTTTTCTTAAAAATACAATATTTTACTTTAAGGAAACGCTAGTTTATTTATAAAAATAAACTAAACTTAATTTACTGATTTCTTGACAAGCTTATCAAAACTGAGAATAGAACCAACCAAATATTGAACAAAAAATTAACAGTCGCTATTTTAAGTTTACTTTTTATTAGTTTTACTTATTTTTTAAAATAATGGAAAGTTTTTTTTGCGTAAAGTAATATATTTAAAAGTTCGAAAGTGGTTTACTTTCAGGGCCTATTGATTTTTTGCTCGCTTAATGCCGATTGGCGGTTATCCCAATTATCCCAGATCAACTTAGCCATACGTAAAAATAGTGTAAAAAGTTGTGACTTATTATAATGTTACTGCCTGATATCGTAAACCCGTAATTAAAAATGCTCGTGTCTTCTTTGTGAAAGGAGACACTTTTGAGAGGCCGTGACAGGCTAAAATATTAATGATTTTACAAATGAAATTCATCGAACATTTTTTATCAGAAAAAAGTATCAAAATCGAAATAATCTAGAAGGACAGGTCGTTCCCATGGGTTTTAAATTTCCCATTATTGTTCATCATGCTTCAATAGATTTTAACTTAACCTCTTTTATGCTACCATCCGTGAAATTATGAATATTGTTAGTAGATCTATTTTGAATGTCACTGTTCTCGATCATAAAATGTTAAAAGGAACAGCTTATAACATTAACTAAGTCCATTTTAAAACTCTATATGGCTCTCTCGGATATTAATTATTATTTGTGTTTTTGGTGTACAATAAAAAGTATTCTTTTTTTATGTACTTACTATGTATTACTATAAACGGGACATCTGGAACAAAATTTTCATCCGATACTTATATGTCCTAGTCGAGACGAATCTATGAATTTCATTTAGTACGCTCAACAGCCGCTCCAATATTGGTATATTATTCTAGATGGCGTTACTGAGACATTGGATCACAGTTATTCAATGACATTTATTCGCATGTCCTCTCTATATTTGACTGGCCTGTTGGTCTAGTAGTTAGTGGCTCTGACTGCTAAGCCGGAGGTCGTGGGTTCGATTCCCACCCAGGACAAATGTATAAGTATGTTTATTAGCTGTTTAGTACCCATAACACAAGCTCTGATTAGCTTGGGACTAGATGGCGTTGTGTGAAAAAGTTGTGAAGTTGTGGAAAATTTATTTACAGCAGTAGCGAGGGGTCTATTTTCTTAAGAGTGAAGCCGACAAAAAAAACTTAGCATTCGTGTCACTATTTGTTATGTCTCTTGAAGTCATCGGTACCTTTATACCTTTTGGGTACTTAAATGCCTTATATTTGGCAATAAAAGAGTGTGGCTGCATTTAGTTAGTTTGCGCAAGAGTCGCTCTTCCGAATATCTAAAGGGAAGCTGATGGGAATCGAGATGTAAGGACACTTTGCCTTTGCCCTATAAAGATAAAATAAAGATAATATATTTGTTTGTTTAAACATGTGTAACACTATACATATAAATGCAAAAATGTGAAAACTCGTAAGTTTCAACATGTTTTGCCATATTTGGCGTACAAAAAAAAGACGAAGAAAATACAGACATTTTTTATAAAATATAAAACCATTGAGCGAAAAAAAAGAAACAACAAAATTAAAATATAAAACAATAAAATTAAAAAGTATCATTTAAAAAATCCTTAGTAACATTTTTCAGTTACTAGCTTCTTTAATTCTCTTTTAAAATGAATTGTGTTATTCATTATTTTTTAAATTCTCTGGAATTTTATTATATAGTGTCTTAAATATCTTTGTTATTTAAAATCAATGAGACGATTTGATAATGAAGCTGGTATATAAACTTAAGGTATGCCACAAAAAGAAATTAATCTCAGCAATGGATAGAGATGGGCTGATGATGAGTTAATCACAACCTTACGTTTGAGAAAATATATTATATTATCGCCTTTACTTTTCCAATGTTTAAATTGACTTCCTTTCTAAATGTATGAAACTATATTATCGTTATTTACCTACTTAAAGCGACTGCCTATTAGAATACCACAACCCAATTACTAAGGCATACGATATCTCTTGGCAAGACTGGTAAAATACAAATAACCATTTTTTTAAGGACAATTCCACAAAAATGTCTAATAATATCTATTTCCATGTTAACAAAAAGAAAGAATACGCTTGATTTAAGAACAAAATCTATTTTATATTATTTTTCCATCTTACTTGAAATGCAACGCAAACACCTCGCCCTATATTTGTGAACATACCTACCTATTGCACAATACATTGTATTTCACAATCCACTATTTAAACAAATACCTTTCAATACATTCGACACCCTCATCAAATTAACTACAACTAACCTAAGCAAATCCCCGACCATGAAATGTGTGTTTGTTATAACTATCTTCACGGCTTTTACCCTATTTATTTCCCTTTTAAATCACTACCATTGTCGATTTACCACGGCTGTCTATCCGTTTCACACTGCCACTAGTTACTGTCACCTCCACTCCACATAGAGTAAGAAAACGGTAACGTCAACACTCGCAACGAATGTAGTATGCCAAAGAGTTTGTAGAGAAGATTTTTAGCCTGTGACGCGTTGTGTAGGGTAGACACCCCAATGAGCGTCATTGTCGTCGATGTGATGAATCGATATCGCTCGTATTGTCGTGTTCCCCGCAGCTGTCGTCTGTCACAAGAAAGATGACACTTGGAGCGGTTTTTTTTGACGCGTCCCTTTGTGTCAACTCAGTGTGGTGCCCGAAATGAGCTGATATCGATCGCTCAATATTATGCTTGTAGAAGAGGGTTTTGAGTTTGAATTGAACTCATAAATAAATAAGCGGTGTCGTGGTGTGTACGGTTTTTTTTGTGTGTCGATGATCTAGTGCTTCTCTTTGTTATATGATTCCGGGGGATCCGATACGCCGGAGGTAGAATTTATTACTTGAAATTGTTATTAACAATAGAATTGTCGGGATAAAAGTATTATAAATGATTTCGCATTAACTGAGAATTCGAGGTTCGACGATTAGCACGCTCACCTTGATTTATAGTGATGTTTATTTTTTTCGGATTTATTACACAATGCCTCATAAATTAAAATTATAATATTTGTAGCAATTTATGGCTACATAATATGATAATATATTACTCATATATCTTTTCAGTATTTACCCCTGACCTTGTTAGGAGTTAGGGACATCGCAGCGTTGGGATTAGGGTACTCTTTGCATTTGAATAGAGCTTGGTGTTATAGTTTTTTTCGGCTATTGCTGGTACTTTTGCTTGTTACCTACCCAGCGTCATGGATGAAAACTTCTGGCCTCAGGACATGGTGTTCCGTCGCTTCCAAGTTCCACAGGACAACGCTATATGTTAGTGCAGTGTTACTTTAATATTATTTTGTAAAATATGTTTTTTTAGGTTAAGGTATTTATTTCTGGGCCTGCGTCGCCTGAGATAAAGATTTATTATTAATAATAAGTCCACATACGATAAGAAGACCTATTGATGTTCAGTAGTGTACTACGAAAATAAAATGAAAATCATAAATTCATAATTCTGCCTTTAAAGTTTGCTCTCCCCAAGCATAACCAGCAAGATTTTATCACCATCCTAATAACTATAAGACAGCCTCCCCCTCCCCCCACTTTCGGACATTTCACTTAAAACATCCGCAGTGGAACACGATTTAAAACTCGTACCATCGTCTGACGGCGGCCAAAGTCGTAAAGCGGGCTATAATTTTGAATTATTACTCGGTTACGGCGCGTACGAGCGTAATGAAACACCCTGTATATCACAATTCCAACCTCGCTCCGAGGCTAAATGGTCCCGCTAAATTAGCCTTTCTCGCAATGTATGGCTTAGTATGATATAATGTCGCTATAGATGCGGATAATAGAGTTTTTTTAGAGTGAAAAATTTGTGGGGAGAGTCGGTGATGGAATGTTTCCTGTGCTTAGCTCATTTGGGAGCACTTTATTTGAGAGTTAAATACTTCTGTTTATGTGGTAAGAGTCGTTCAAATATAGATAATTTTAGTTAGAAAACTCTTCTCACTTAAAATTGGCTTTTTTAGGTGTTTTAGAAACACAAGGAAACAAAGCAAAATTCCGTGATTCAATACGGCCACCATTCTTTTTTGTGGGTCCATAGTAAAACTTATTGAATTGGGTCTAAACTTCATAAGGGTCAATCCGTGTCGTGTACATAAATGAGCTTTTAATCAACCACCCAAGCCTTGACGTCAGCATTCTAAAATATTCATTAAATATCCATATATGCAATACATATTTTGTAATATCTATAGCTCTATTTTTAGTGCATATATTTGCTACCGAGACACTAAGAAGGAGAGAATATTGTGAAGAGGTAACATTTCTTTGTTTGTAAGTTCGAATGTAGAAGGCAATCTTCGGAACTCCTCATCCATTTTCAATCGTTCTTTCAATGATAGATTTAAAATACCAGTCTGTTACTGGTTCACTGCAGGACAAAAACATCTTCTTATACATTGAAGGTACGACGAGCGTCATCACCACGCTTTTTTATTGAGCAGATTGGCAATTTCAGATATATAATTAACTATACGGCTTCCTTCATTTCCAGATTTGTTAAAAAAAAATAAGCTTTTCAAAAATCTTCATTTGTTATTAGAGAATGATGACTTTCTCATGGTTATTTACAGCTTTACTGTTAAACAAAAATTACCTCAGAAAAAAGCGTAAATAAATATGTGACAAAACCCGTCAATAATTTTCAATGACCCTAGCATTGAATTTTTTTTTTGGTTTGAATTATTTACAGAACTAATATTAACAACATGTGCAACGATGCGAGATTTCTACCCTGTATTTTATCACCAGCAGAAAGGCAGCCACTCATATCGTAGACACATTAAACCCACAGATCAAAATGGAGCAATGAATACATAATTAGCACCTTAATTAAACATACAAAACATACACACCCCTTCTAAAAATATTCAAAAAGGTGCTGGCCAAAAAGCGTGCGCTCGTAAAAACGTAACACATTGCTCACAGTTGCGGCCCAAATTGAAATATACAGTCGACCATATTCATTACGGGGGCTCAGTGCGACGATAATTCAAACTTATGGCGCGCCTTTTACGAGTTTTAAGAGTGGTACTCGTGGGACCAAGGGGGGGTGAAGAGGGGTGATGGAGTAGGGGGGAGGGTGACAGTGAGGTGATGATTTGTTTGAGGTGCGCCGTGTTTTGGCAGTGATGGTGTTATGCTTTTGATTATGTGCACTTTTTAAGGTTACGTGGTGTCGAATTGTTGTTGTATTTTTTTTTTCTGTATTTTGGATGATGTATTGCGTTTGTGTTGAAGGCAAAATATCGGCCGCATACAAGCTGGCCATGAAATCATTAAAATAAGTTTTTATCATTTAAATAAGCTTCCGTTATCTATTATAAAATCATGTTATCTATTTTTTCAATGCTCGTGTCTTTTCTGTGTAAGAAAAAGCCTTCGCCCTGTAGTAAGACACCAACAGGCTGGTACCTATTATTATTATTTTTATCTATTTTAATAAATCAGTAAAATATGGTATTCCACAACATTTTCAAAACGCTATTTAGTCCCAAGCTAAGCAGAGCTTGTGTTATGGGTACTAAACAGCTGATAAACAAACTGATATATTTCTAAATACATACATATTACAGATAAATTACACCCAGACACAGAACAAATGGTCGTGCTCATCACACAACCATTTGTCCTGGGTGAGAATCAATACCACGACCTCCGGCATAGCAGTCAGGGCCAAAATGCATATTTTATCTTTTATACGTGCTAAATCTTAATTCCAGATGTTTCAAACGTATCCTCAAACAAGCCGACCATTTATCACTCAACATAATGGCGAATGACAACCGAGTCCCGGGCTCTGCCCTTTCACACTAAATCTGCGATTGTTGAAATACTTCTCAAAAGTCACTAAATGTAAGAACACGCGTCTCAAAATTGATACAAGCAAAGAATAGCAAGATTATTTTAACAAGAAGTTACTGCAAAATAGTCCTTAACATAAAGACAATAAGATTGGTACTGATGGCGTTTTTTTTCTCGAAGCAGAAAAACATGACAAACGATCGAATGAGTCGTTCATTATGTTCTAATGTTCCAATATATTATATGTCTCAAAGACGTGACGTGATAAATTGTTGGTTGCCATCTTTGCTGGCAAAAACTGGCAGGTGGTAAGTTGGCACGCTAGTTTGTAGGGGATTAATGGCGTTTTGATATAAATTGTGTGAAATTTTGATTGTAAAACGTTTTCTAGCGATTGGAAAGATGGTGTTAGATCGATCAATTTATTATTGTGGTGAGGTCCTTTTGACATTAAAGTTATTTTATATTTAAATAAAAGCAAAAATAATATTGATTGGGGTAAAAATAAATTTGTCTCAACAAATATATAGCTTGCTTTTCTTTACCCTATTGCTCATCAACTAACCAAATTTCAAACTTTATTGAATACATAATTTAAGGGACCACTTGAGTGGTAAAAAGCTTTTTCTAGATTGACGTTTTATTTATCACGTAATTTTTTTTATCATATGAATATTTTACATATAAGCATATATAACATTACGCGTATAATCTCCAGAGAGTAAGGCAGAGATGTACCTGGTAGTAAACCCACATTTACGCCAGATATGTTTTAATCCCATGTTATAGGGGCGAGTCTATTAAATTGCCCTCAGTTGGGCACAAATCCAGACTCAGGGCTGCTACTGAGAAATTCTAGATAGGAAAACTCAATAACACTTTACCCGACCTCGGAACCGAACCCGAGACCTCATGCTCAGCAGTGACAGCAGCGCTTGCGACCACTAGACCAATGAGACAGTCATTAATAATATTTAGTTATTTACTTATACATACCTGAATAAATAATAACTAAAAACGTTCATCTCACAAAACAAAGAACATTTCTAACAAATCTGTAGCTCAACCAATCAACGCAACAAGAAGATAAAACAAAGTCGAAACATCACTGACACTTCCTAGTACAATATATCGTTTCGTAGCGCTACGAGGCTACGGCCTACGCTCGTAGCGCTACGGCTGAAATATGGCCCATGTATTATTCAAAGAAATTGCCACATATTTCATCCAAGGGAAATAACTTTGAGATATGTGCTGCACGGTACGCGAAACGGCGACTTGTTACTGAAAATTTACGGTCTTATATTCAAAATGTGTGATGACGTATTTGAGTTGAAAAAAATTGTTGTCATTTCTGATTTTGAGATTAATTCCTTCTGTTCCGCTGAAATATGTTGTTCCGTGTTACGTTATTTGAATGTGTTGTTTTAAATTAATGTATGACACTGTGTTGTATTTTTCTCTTAATATTTTAGTTTTACTAATACTTTACAAACTTTATAAAATAAAGTTGCTTTTTATGTGTTTGTGTGACCTTTTAAACTGCACAATGGATTTTGACGCAGTTCTCACAAAAAAAAAATATTATAGAATCTTTTTATTGAGTGACAATTATATTTAAATTTGTGGGTACTTGTTAAAAAGGTGTTTTTTTAAGACATACCGCACATCAATCTACCCCAAACTATAAAATTTTCCCAATTGAACATGAACCTTATTGTGTTTAGAATAAAGTTGAAAACCTATCAAATAATTTTAACACATTGGGGTAGGTTGATGTGCTGGCGTCTGTACAATGCAAACCGCGAGTTAGGTGGCGATGTAATTATGTTAATACAGATAAAAATACATTTAATTGCAAAAAAAATTGCGTAGATAATTATTGTCATAATGCTTATTTTTATGATGCTTAGATGTCACAAATTATTTTTCGGCTCAACATGTTTGAACATGGCTGGTGTTCAAAATAGGCCGAAAGATATTTTTTAAAATACAATAAAAAAAGAATAATTTTGAATTACGTTCTCAATAAAAAAAATGAAAGAAACAAAACTAACTTAAACATTTTCTCTAAAGCAATTACACAACATAACAAGGGCCGCAATTGTCCAACACAAAAACAAATTTCAACACTCTCAGTCATATCAAAATATAAACCGTCTTACAAAACTCTAGAACCCCGACTGGCTTCAGCTTATCTTGTTCAAAGTGATTCGGCGGCGTCCCGCGAATGCCCGCGATATTTATGCGTTCTGGCGGATTTATAGCCTGCCCGTAGTCGCCATACTTGTCACAGCCTGCTCGTATTATAGCCTGCCTGTGTTTGCGATACTTGTCATAGGTGTGCGTTTTATTAAACATGACTTTACGGTTACTTATGAGACGTACTGACTTTATGGGAGTCGATGGCCACATGGCCGTTAGTTTGTTGGGTTTGCAATTTGGACAGTTTACAATAGCAATTTGTAAACATATAATATTATGTTCAAATTCAAATGATTTATTAAGAAAAAGGTGAACAGAAAATTAAAATTTCTAGATGCTAACAATTTAGGTAGATCTTATAATTAAGTTGCTTGGCATTGCAGTTTAAATAGTGTTAAACATAAAAAATAAAATATGTAACTGTAAGATTTCCTACTGCGGGGCAAGGCTTACTAAAGCTGGTTGACGATTACAGACATTGTAATTAATTATAGGTTCTTCACAACATTGTTCTTTATCAGTTTCAGTAACAATATAGAAAAAAATTGTATGACACATACATACGAATTTAAAAACATCACATTTTGGTACCTTCTTTCTAGGATTCGTTCACGTCGAAATTCAGACAGAATCCACACAGACCGATTCTCAAACCACAAGACGACCTAAAAGTCTACTTAGCACGAATAAAAAAAGTTTCGTTAACTTCAGGGTTCAAACTCAGGGAAAAAACATGTGTATTAGTGGTTATATTTTTTCAGAATGCATTTTGTCTTGGTTTTAATGATTACAAACCTCAGCACAAATATTCCAACTACACAAACAGACAACATTGATGAACAATTCATTTGACTAAAGAGTGCGCAAAGTACTTAGTGATTTATCAACAATAAGATAATGGCGAATGATTTTTTATTATAAACAAAGTATGCAGATTGCACTCGATCAAGGTGTTAAAACCTATAAGTTACAGAGAGACTGAGGATTGGTTCAAAAAATCAAATATTCCACAGCGAAGCAAAAGTTATATACATATATCCATAAAACTATCACTCACCTCAATGTTAGGCTACTGTTACAGATACGTTTAAATTTTAACAAATAAGTTGTGTTTCTAAATGAATTCTAGAAAGCTTGGTAAACCACTTTTCAAGAGCATGTTCTTAGGAAATCTTATCCAAACTAAGCTGTTATAATCCCCCAGTTTTTAAGTAAACATATAGCTGACTTCAGCATTATAAATTAGACTTATCATCCTCGCCTAAATAAACGGAGCACCCCGCACCTACAAAAAATACATTTCCTTACGATGCATAATATTTTAAACCACCCCCTTGCTTTATACAAAATGGCTGTCGGCACTCGCTACTATTTTTCCTACAAGGGTTGGTGCAAGTGATAAAAAAAAGAAAAAAAAAACAAGTGAAATAAAAATAAACGTTGGCGAATTGGCCAATTTGTTGGCCAATTTACTAAGTCATGCATTTAAAAGCTGACCAATCATTTCTAAATCTGGATTTGATTATATGTCGCAAAACTTTTAATAATACCTAAACTAGCACTTAGCTTGCGACTTCGCCCGCTTAAGTTTCTTAATTTTTTTTTCGAACTTTAACATTCATTTCAATCCTCATAATTTTGAAAATAAATAAGCCACGTTACTCGGTGCTACTACTTTTACTACATCGGTATGTATGTCAAGGCTATGTAGAATGCGTACTCAATTTTACAACTTTTATAATTTTATTTCTTACAACTTTATATAGAATTTATATTATTTATACACACTTGACTTTCCAATTCACTTAGTCATTGGCAGAATGTTCAACATCGGCTTTGTTTACTAATAGGAATTGAATGGCACTTTGAAATTCCTTTAATTTTATCCGAATACTGGGCTTTTGGCTCTTATAAATTTTTGTTTCTCTGAGTATGAAAGGAGTTCGTAAATAAACTGTTTATTTACTTTTATCCGCAACCGCTTTTCCTTTCCGCCGGGACACGCGTGATAAATTCCCTAGGAGTTCCTTACACTTGGCGAAGCAGACAAAATAATTTATGTACCTAGTTTAGTGGGTACTTTTCTGGATAAATGGCATCTGCGAGGTGAATGACATCTTTGTTACCGTGGTGTTACAATTGATGGCTCCAGATAAAAATGGCTTAAAAAGTATGTGTCGCTGTGTTGTGCGGTGAGACGGTTCTGACGCGAGGTTAGTGTAAGTTTACAGTTTGGATTATGACTCCTTGCCTCTAGCATAAATGCTTGACGTTAGAACAAAGTCGAAACGATGATTTATAAAAAAGTTCTGGGACTTAATACTAGGTGGAAAAAAAATCATCGAGAGTAAACATTTTAAATTCCTAAGAAACATTATTTTATTTTAAGAATGTTTCCTTAAAATAAAATAATGTTTCTTAGGCTTTATGTTTTTAAATAAGTAAAATAATGGCAAACCTAATCATATGCGAACCTTACTATAGCGAACCTAACTTTGGCGAACCTAAGTTTGGTGAACTAAGTTAAGCAAACCTAACTTTAGCGAGCCTTATAACCTTAGCGAACTTATTAGAACGATGTCAAAATGCCATACCTATTTATAGTTTGGATAAAATTTATCTGAGTATTTAACATTTGATATTAAAAATGCAAAGCAATTTATGATAAAATAAAATAACGTTATATTTCCTTTTTTATTTTTATGACGTGTGTGCTTTTAAGAGATATTTTATCCTGAATATATTATTCTATTGATTGGTTGTGTTAGTGACTGGTCCCAGTTTTGGTATGCTTATCGAAAAATCAGTGAATCCAGTTGTATTCTTTTTATAAATAAAGAAACGTTTTCTATACGTTATAATATAATGTATCTTACGAGTATCTATTAAAGGTGGTTTACCTTTAGAGCTCATTGATTTTTTCCGCCCTGTGATAATAATAATTGAGCTTACCTTGATAATTTAAATGCCAATGTCTAGAATCCGTGCTAGGACTGTCTATGCTAGGTATCGTGAAATATACATACATAACAAAAAACCAGGAAGAGGTTGTTCAGGAATGCAAGAAGAAGAAGGATGCAAGAAGTCCTTTTAATCTGCCTACCTTTCTTCTAACTTTGTTGAGTTCAAGTTCCAGTCTAGCCGAATGCAGCAAAGATAGGAACTTTGGAACAATACCAATAATGATAACAACAATGACAATAATGATTTTATTTGTTGACGTATTTCTAGGTCTTAGAAACAAAACAAAAACTAGAACTTTTCAAAAGATTCTGGCATTTGAGTCCATCTTATTCACACGCCGTTTTACTTCAGCTTTGTTTTAACAAAATAAAGCAAAAATTTAGCGTAACTAAGCCGGGACCAATTCATACTATTACTAATATATTAAAGTTGAGAAAGTAACTTTTGTTTGTTTGTCTGTTCGTTTATTTGTTCGTTTGTCGGTTATTTAGGTACAACTAAACGGCTGAACGGATCGTGGCATGGAGATAGATCAAATTCTGGGAACAAACATAGGCTTTCTTTTCTTCATTAAAACAAAAGGAAAAACACGAAAAAAAAATTAAGAAAAATTCATTTTCGTAATCATTTTTCAAACGCAACGCCATCTTGGATGACATGTCAGATGGCAAATATTTTTCCACTCCATTATAAGGTCGCAGTTTGGCATTTGACAAATCATAAGCTACAATTACACAGTCTAAAAACATACAGTCGTCCGACGAAGCCGTCTAGACAGGGCAATCGTGCGGGGTGTGAGGGGCGAGACTCGGGAAAGCCGCTCCCGCACTTCGAACAAAACGATGTTCGTAGTGCGGGAGGTATTATTCAAGTTTAACGCGTGTAGAAGTGGTTGGCATTTTCCAGAGATCAAAGGCGTCGTCCTACTGTCATCATCTGCCTAGCCTTTTCCCAACTATGTTGGGGTCGGCTTCCAGTTTAACCGGATGCAGCTGAATACCAGTGTTTTACATGGAGCGACTGCCTGTCTGACCTCCACAACCCAGTAACTGGGTAACATGATACCCCTTGGTTAAACTGGTTGTCAGACTTTCGGGCTTCTGACTGCAAGTAACGACTGTCAAAGATCTACAAATGACAGCCGGGACCAACGGCTTAACGTGCTTTCCGAGGCACGGAGGAGTCTTGGTATGTAATAAATGGTCACCCATCCACGGACCGACCTCGTCAAGCGTAGCTTAACCTTCGATCGACCCATGCGGCTGTTATAATTTAGCCACAAGCTACTCAAGGCGTCGTCCTACTGTATTAACATTTATACTGTGACAATTATCATTAATTCTAAGGTGGAACGAAGTTAGCAGTTGCAGCATTCAAGCAATCGCTTTCCTTCAGCTATATAGGTGAACGATGTCAATACAAACTAAACAATACACTTAACTGAAAGCAACAGTTTAAAACATGTTGACAACTAATTATCGCGGTACACTTGCGGACAGCGACGAGACCGCTTCATTGTCGTACAGTCGCGCACAACACAACTAATAGATTCACTATAATAGCGTGCTCACTGTTTGTGACTGTACTTTAGCGAATACAGGAGGTTTCTTGATAGAGGTAGTTATTTTATTGCTAAGTAATTTACCTACATACTAATTACTTAAATGTAAATTAACTGTTTATCTACGTGTCAAGTAGTTACTTTTAGTTAATTAATAAGTAAGTAATTTATCATTAAGTCAAGAAAGTATTAGGTATTTTACACGGAAACACAGAGTAATGGTAGTACTGGTTTGACATATTATTGGATTTGACATTTGTTAATTTATGTTATGTATTTTTTAATAATTGTTTAATCTGTATATGACTTGTAAGAATCCCTTATCAATAAAATATGATGACTACTATGACTATGACTAATTATATTTCTGGCTCGCGAAATTGCACGCGTGAATTTCGTACCTTGCCTTTGCATTTACGAAAAAGAATAGTCTTAGTTGCTCGGTGAGGATACAGCTTTCTTACAAGAAAATAATTTATAAAATCGGTTGACTTATTTTTGAGTTAAATTCCTACTTACAAAGAAACAATAAATACTACTAATTCCTCTTTACTAATACTATTTCCTCTTTGTAAAATTTGTGTAGATGTATTTGTAGAAACGTAATTTAACTATAGGACACAAATCGTCAGATTTTTACAGTTAAAATTAATATTTGTTAAAATCTCTCTATGAAAATGCAGTGAGCTATCATCGCATTCTAATACTAAGAAGTGTTTATTATTATCTAAAAGCCAGGCAGCTTACAAGACGAGGCAGATATTTTTTATTCACAATAAACATTGTAATCAAACTCAAATTGAAGCTGTCCCAGTAAATACATTATTAACTGTCCAATAACATTACATCCTTGTCAAAATTCGTCATACCAGCCTTCAAACAGCTGACGTAATATATCTTTATATTCCTATTCCATAAAAAAAAGATAAACAAAACAATAAATAAACAACGCCCACGACTAATCTTTTAAAGATAAAGGCAATATTATAAAGTGTCCTTCGTATATCTTTATTAGTGCTATATCCCGTCGTAAATGCAACGGCTATTGCTGACTCTATGATGATTACAACGATTACAAATATTTATTATGTGTGTTATTTTTATTGCGATAACGTCACCTGATTTTGATAAAAGTTTCTATTGAAAATTGTGACATTATGTTGGGTCAGAAAATTCATGCTTATTTTTAGTTATTATCCTATTCCGAGAATTGGAGAGAGGTGGCGCAGAATCGCGACCGATGGAAGGAATGGAGGGAGGCCTTTGCCCAGCAGTGGGACAATTTGGGTTAATAATAATCCTATTCCGAACGAAGACGAATCTAAAAGTACAAAAATTATAAAAATTGGTCCTGCCGTTCTTGAGTTATAAATGTACACCATTTATGTCTCAAGAACGGCAGGACCAATAAATGGTGTAACTAACACGACTTTGAGATTTTATTTTCTTTATATAATACTAGTAGACGTCACGCGGTTTCACCCGCATTGTAGCATTTTTATCATATTAAGTAGATTATTTCAAATCGGTTCAGAAGTTTTTGGGTTAATTCATTACAAACATACACAAATTTTTCGTCTTTATAATATTAGTGTAGAAGACAGGAAAACGATGATACTATCTAATTGTTATAATTCCCTTTCTTTAGGTCAAGTTCCTCAATATTTATCCAGTGAATTGTCACCACTTAGTACAACACAGTCTAGACTAAAAGTATGTCAAAAGACAACATAAATGCAACATTTTTTTAACAAAACCAAAACATCTCTAAAGCAAGCTAAACCTGTCTAAAAGTGACATTAGAAACAACCATTCAATAAACACGAGAAAGTATAGTTTTGTATGTAAAATAATAATCATTACATCTATTGATTATTCAAACGTCTGTGGACAAAGGTAGGACCTGTGTTCGGCACTTGGGTACAGCGCGCATGCAAAGTTATGCTAATAACATCTTAGTCTAGCCCGAGCCAGTCAGAACAATATTATGTAACATGTGTACAGTTACTTCAGAGTAATATTTACTAATATTAGTATTGAGATGAATGTTTTCCTTAATAGCGTTGTTTGTTAAATTTCTTATTGCATTTTGTAATGAATGTTTCCTTTGCAGACATTAATGTACCCACAAAATGCACTGAGCGCAGGTTACAGCTATCACAGCATCATCATCATCATCATCATGTCAGCCGAAAGACGTCCACTGCTGGACATAGGTCCCGTGCATCTCTCATCCATCCGATGTCAGCTGTCACAGGCATAAATTGGTCATGGGCGGGTAGTTTTGTAGGAAATCTGTGACGCTTTCTGACATGCTTGGTTATTAAGAAAAGTATTGACACTGACGTCTTTCTTCTTCATCCTCTTTCCCTCTCTCTCTCACTCTACGGTTCCCTCCTCTAAGTTTTGCTAAGGTGAAAGAAATTTGTTCCTGTACTTAATGCCTTCAAGTGATGGATCGGCCACTTGTCGATACTCATGCAATGCCTTGACCTTTGCATTTACATTATTCTTATTTATTGGCAGATCGTTTGCATGATAAAGGATCGTAAGTATCTTTTGAGTAGGTATCATTTCTCATTTCAGATTAATCATATTTTAAAAGGCACGCAGGAAAAAAGGCCAGTGATTTTTTTTATATAAATGAGAAGTAAGTGAACGTCAGACTTGGATAACTTTGCTTTGGTTGGTTTACTTTTATTTTACATAATTATTGCATTACTAATTAGTGAAATTTTAAAAACATTTATAGACAGACCAGTAGCCGTAGCACGAACTAAGGTAAGAACAATTTCTATCTCCAATAGAGATAAATAACGTATTTAAAGGAATTCAGTATTATATTTGAAAGGAGTATTTCCAATTTTTAAATCATATTTTGACGTTACGTTTCGGTCAGGCCACAATAACTCAGTCCCAGTGCACAGGTTCCGAGTTTCAAAGACATGAAATACAACACCAATTTAGTAAACCATGACAGACCAGTGCCCATCAACATCCACGTTGATCCACGGTCCCATCAAATATTCAAGAGATCCCGGACCCATTCACAAATGCTGCAATTACAGCATCTACACGCCGTTCCGGAGTTACGAGCGCCTTAGATTTATTGTTATTACCTCACATTTCCTTCGGGTAACGTTTTAATTACACAGATCGGCGATAAAGCATCGCTGGAGCGCACTTTTCTTCATTACAAGATGGATGGTCTGCATCTACCGTGTTATTTATTGTGGTGGCGTTTAATTGTGTAATGGTTATAGGTTTGTGGTTAGGGTGGCGAGGCAAGCGATTTGCGGATTAGAGTAAAACTATACATTGCTTGTGTACTTTTTCATTAGTGGCTGGCACACTAACAAAGATATATTTTATTAGAAAGACGATTATCCTTACGGCGCAAAAGGACATTAAGCGTAAAATATACATCGAGCTACGATAAAAACTCACAAAGGCTACTTCTTGACAGATGAAGTATGATGAAACATCACAACAGAAGATACTGATACACTTTAACAACAAATACAAAACCCTAATAGCAACACAGAACCACCCACAAAAGATAACAATACATCCGCACTTACAGACAAACCTATAAATAATTCCCGAAACTAATATCGCAGCGGTTGCGTCATCACTAAACCGTACGTCAAAACTGTTAGAAATGATATTGGCGAACCCAAAGCAACATTGGAAGCAATACGAGCCATAAATCAAGTGGTTCATAAGAGATCTCTCCCTACGGAACTGACACTACATGAACTAGCAAAAGGGAAATCGCCATTCGAAAAACATTCAACATTTCCTCTAAATGTGCTCTATAAGAGTGTTTTTCGCGGGTCCGCACTGGATAAGACCTTTGATCGGTATCAGAGGGCGAACTGAGACAGCTATCGACACTTTCCGTATTCACTTATTATTTATCGCTAACATTTCCAGCTTGACGAACGATATTAGACCTTAAGAACGTATGTTAATTTATTCACTACATTGCTGGATCAAATTGATCCTTTTTTATATAAATTAAAGTCGTAGTCATCAAAGATGGATGGTAATTATTTATCTATTTTAGTAACCACTTGATTAAGTTTCATAGGCCAATCTAAATCTTAGTTGCAATCTAAAATATTCAAAATCAAAGCATTAAGTGCTAAATTGGCTTGTACGTAAGTTGAACTTACGACACAGAATTCGACACGGGGTCTTCCGCAGGCCATTTGTCACAGAGGCCATTTGTACTTGTCGAATCACGGCCATTAGACGAGAGTGTGTGACCGCGTGGGGTTAACCTCGTCCAAACTATGCTACGTCATTCCATCGAACCGACACAGACTAGTGAAATGCCATACACCAGAAATTCGAAACGACCAGTTGACAAAAATAAGTCTGAACTAATATTTTATATGTGGTGCCAGACAGTTCTAAAGTGTCGCCAAGTGTGAACGTGAGTTAAAGGAATACCGCTCTTGTCAATATCGACTTGTATGAGTCGAGCTGTCCAGTCGATTTATCTTACTTTGCGGCTATTGTTACAGACGGCCGAGGTTACAGCTGATTTATAAGTAGCCTAGTTAATTACGGCGGGCGTCGACGCATCGTTAATTTCTCTTCGGCTCCCATTTATCTCTCGGCTGTCATTCGCGCCGGCTTCCTATTTCCACCTGACGTCCGATTCTGAGTAAAGGCGTAACTTTAAAAGCTCGCCAATAAATACATTCGCATAAAACTCGAGTTTATCTCCGTACCCTTTGAAGTACGGCCCGAGAAAACAAACAAAGCAATAAAGAAGGCCTTTATCGGAGCCACGAGTCGACACGCGAGCTAATTTACAACACAGCCGCGGGTTTTATCTTCATTAACCCATCGATTCACAATTAAGACGCGGAATAAATCTCCGGTAATGCGCTCCCCGTCCGCGCCGGTAGATTCAACTTCAAACAGATGTTATGTATAAATAAAGCCGAACGGAGGCAACCACTCGATATATTCCTGTCCGCGGCAAACTTTACAGATCTATCAGCGCTCACTGTGCGGGGACAAGCGACTCGCGCGCGCGTACCAAAACCGACCTTAGTTGCACCGCGACATACAACCATCTGTTACTGTCCGTGGAACGACTCCCGACCAAATTAATGTGCCTCAAGCCCAGCAGCTGCACTCAATAATGCCTATAGTCCGTTAAAATCGTGCTCGAGTTACGTCGTTACCGCTGACATGGAGTCACAAACCTCATCTTATTTCCAGCGTAACGAGTCGATGCTCACATTCGATTATCTGGCTGCGGTATCCGAGGCATTACAGTTGATGTATCGACGGCGACTGCGCGAGATTGTCGGCCGACGGTTGATTTACTGTGCCCATTTCTTCCTGACACTCCATACGGAATAGATCCCCATCTGTCGCGAGCGGTGTGACGGATCGCGGCAATCGGAAAGCGTCGAGGGGCTCTCTAATGAATTGTCCCAAATAATTGGGATAGTATTTTATATCGGCGTCATTTGTTCTTTTATCGGTACATTTGTTGCGTTGATTTGTTAGGCGCTTTAACCTCGCGGTATTAGAGTATTAATCCGGCTTGTTTGGTTTTTCTCGTAGCCCTAACAAAATATACATGGGATATTGCTTTGTTGGGTATTTAAAATTTATTTCTCTGCGAATATAAATGCGGTTATCTGTGTATCTGTCTGAGCAGTCGTGAAGTCTTTTAAAGTTTTATTTGGCTGGATAGTTTTTATGTGTCGTGTTGGATGTGAGTGCGGTGGCATCTGATCGGTAGTCATGAGCTCAGACAATGCTCGCATCACGTTGTATCGCATTCCCCATCTCCGCTTCTGTAGCTGCCGAACGTGCATTTACTACAGAAGCGAGCCATGGAACGTAGTAAAAAATATTTTCGTAAATTATTCTGTACCGTTGGTTTTAATTGCATTCCTGTATCGAATACACTCCTATTTATATTGGAGTTTTCCAATAACTGAAATATCTTTTGTTGTTATAAATAATTGCCTTACCTACTGCTAGTGTCGTAGCTAGGTTGTAGACATTTTTCTCTGAGTAAACTTGTCAGTTTACAATGATGATAACACAAAAGTTCAAACATCCAACCTAACCTCTAAAAAACTACTCAACTAAAGCAGAACAGATCTACAACAAGTCATAAAGCCAACATTACACTTTAGATCAAAGAGGAACATTTGCCCGTCTCTGTGTGAATGTGTTCAGCGTTCAAGATAAGACTCCTGACTTTGATGTATGCGCCGCATCTTGATATACGTCTGCAGCCGTTTCAATAAGCGTACGTCTGTCTGTCGCTACCAAGTTGTAGTTGTTACCTACCTTCTTAGTTTGAGTTGCGAGGGAGTCCTTTCTATGTTGTTGACTGTTTTATATGTGCCTACACAGTTGCGGTTCAGACAGGTCTAGTTTTACTCAGATAAGAAAAGCAATTAAGTCTTTGTAGTTTCAAAGCTACTATTTGCGTGTGGTTTTGATTTCTGTAGTAAGGAAACTAATTTATCTTTAATAAATTATTTAGAAATATATAATAATAATAAATAATAATAATAATTTATTCAAGAAAACATTATTTATAAAAAGTTTACATATAATAATAATAATAATAATAATAATATAGCCAAACAATAGTATTTAATTTATCCTACACAATTTATACTTAGTTCTAATTATAAACTACAGCTAAAATATTTCTACTACAAGTGGAAGAAGAGGGATCAGGTTATACGATAAGTATCTTTATCAGCTGTTTAGTACTCATAACACAAGCTCTGCTTATCTTGGGACTAGATGGCGTTGTGTAAAAATTGTGGAATATTATTATGTTTATAAAAATATGTGACTTTATCTTATTTGACCAGCTCAGTGCTTATAACACCCACACTTAGTCCACCAGACCACACACAACCAGAAACAAAATTCAATTGAAAAACCATTCAATTCCAACACAATCAATGGAGGACTAACAACATTTCATAATGAATCACCATCACGTACATTCCCTATCAATTCGAACGGACAGACAGACAATGTTATTATACTGACGTGACGTGTCACGCCTCTTGGCGCAACGTCAAACAAATACCATGACTTTTGACTTTAACATGTTTTATGACAATGTAAAGAACAATGTTTGTGTGAAGAAAATATAGGGAAACCTATATTTTCTTCACACAAACATTGTTCTTTAGTAGAGAAAGAATATAGTGATTTAGTGATATATTTTATACTAACAGTTTATTAATTGCAAGTACTGGACCTGTAGGTTTAAGTGATAAAAGAGCGAATTTTGATAAACATTGAAAAAATAGTAAAGAATCCACATTAATAACTTGTAGTTGATGAACACAATATTATAATAGCGAAAAGTTTCGAGTGTTACAGAATAAAAGTAAAAGCAAAAAATAATTTGTTTAGAACAATGTACACACGCGAGCACATCAAGTTACCCCAATGTGTCAAAGGAGACAGTTTTTTTGTTTGGGGAATAGGCCCACCACAAATTGTGGCGTTTAGCAATTAAATGTACGTTAGTTTATTCCTTATAATCTGTAGATTACAGTGGTAATATTAGCAAAACTGTATGTAACCGGAATACTGTGAAATACGATAGTCAAAACATGACTCTAATAATAACCTAAAATCTCAGAAGTGCGATTGTTAAATAAGTGGATAGGTCTCCTTGGTATTTTAAGTTAAAATAATACACTGTTCAGTGTTCAATAATAAAAAGTACAAAACAAAGACATCTGTACTGATTTTGATGTGATTTACACGATTTGATAGACAGAGATATTCACGAAAATAGATTAGATGTTTTCATTTCGAACACACACTTTTTCCGGCCATAGACTGTAGATACAAATATTCAACACTTATAGTAGTATACCTTAGTAGTACCTTTAGTATTTTCAATCTCTTGGACTGAAGATCTAAAATAATAAGGTGACGTGTTATAAGCTGGTTGTGTCAGGAGATAAAAAAAACACATTATAGTATGTCACAAGAAGTATTTTTTACTGTTCGTCATAATTTTCAAAATCTTCTCTTATAAGCAGCATTTCATCTAAAAAAGATGCAGGTGGCTCAAATTTAACTTGATGCCGCGCCCAAGATAAAAACCACACTATACACATCACATGTGCACAGCAGCCAACAGTGCCTCTGCCCACTAAACAATTACAACAGTATCCAGCAAGAGCAGCCCCAATTCCGTTGAAATGGTGCTGCACAATTGCTTGCAATGGCTTTGTAGATTATGCACTGAATCTACAGATGCCATTTTCATAAAATCTTTAGAATAAAAATACGAAAAGAACAGAAGAAACATGCAATTATCTAGTAATCGGAAACAATAATAACGGAAATAATAATGTTGTTTGTCAGTGTCAAACTGATTGAAATTGGACCACAGAGCATCTGCAACGGGCTATTAATTACGTTTCGTTCCACTGTGTTTTTAAAGTACGTTACTTGATATTCCATTAGTAAAAGAATTAAAAACAAGTTCACTGTACCAATTAATAATTATCTCTTTAAACGCATATAACGCCGATGTCATTACCGCTGCGCACCGGGGTAACATATTTGTTTTCACATTAAAATAATAGGTTTACTTTAATGTGAAAACAAATATGTAAACGCTCCTAAACAAGCATTTTTTGCCGTAAGACTTTTTTACTATTATTTCAGTATTCCGGTTACATTTATATATAATTTTTGGTCCGTTAATAGTAATAAGATGATCACTTTCTTCATGTGTAATATGATTAATAAACGTTACCGTTTAATAGTGGGCCCAAAAAAAACTGTCTCCTTTATTTGATCGTTTTTCAACTTTATGTAAAACAGAATACTTAAGGTTCATATTCAATTGGGAAAATTTGCCCATTGGGGTAACTTGATGTGCTGGCATCTGTACATATTTAAAAAATATTCAGACGTCATTGGTTTTAAGAAATGTTAGAGAAATAAAAACGTGAAGTATATTGTGAAGTCGATATAAAAAGATTTTATACTACTATATATATATATAGATATTATACTGCTTCTAAGCTTACAACGAAACAATATTATTTGCAATCGATAGAATTGCAAATCTATTTCTTATAATGACATCATTACTTATAATCCCAGTGCATCTAAAGTGATTTTTATAATAAGATAATCAACAAATTCTTCATTTTTTACTCCATAGAATAACAGATCTAAATGATAAATACGTAATCCTTATTTGATAAATGTACCATATTAGCTGGACATTGCCATCTTAATACGCTTAATAAAAAATGTCGAGTATACAGAGATTCTTACTCACCTCGACTCGATAAGGCTTAATCGCAATGATGTATACGAACAATAAAGATTTTATACCGATCTCCAAGTAAAAATAAAGAATGGTGTCGATTTAGCGTAAAGCGTATGAATTAATTCAGAAGAAGAAGTATTTATATGTGATTGTAGACGATTACTCTTACTTGTTACAAACATTAATCTTCAAGTGTTATGCTCTCTTTACCACCAAGATGATCAGCGTGTGTATCAGCATTTTGATCAAACGCACAGAACTGACCTCATAAACCCAATCTATCACTCATGAGTAATAGAATTTTCATTTCACTTAGTTCTTAATAACAAACTGAAGATTGATACTAAACAATTTTCGAAATTGATGATCTCACAATCGACAGTTCGAAAATTGATGATCGTGCAGAGGAAATAAACGACCACCTTTCTGTATTAACAGTCCATGAATTTGAGTACGATTTATCATTCAAACCGTTACGGTGATAAATCATACTCATTCACAAATACTTAGAGCCACATACACACGTCAAACGAGGTTGCCTTCCGCCATGTCCCTTCATAAAACAGTCTGAAAGCCTTTAAATATAGAAGTTGTAATTACGTAAACAGACATATTGACGTACGTCTGAAAGGTAATCATAAGCTAAAATTTATCACGGAGTGAATCATTCATGCGCTAAGACAGCTGACAGCCAGGCACATATATTATAATGATCGACAGCCTGACGTTGCTTGTCACAGAGGGATAATGTTGTTGCCACACTAAATATTCCAATTCATTCGAAATGAAACCCTGATCCTTACATTCAAAGTTATATTTTCATTACAGCCGTGAATGCTGCTAACGACATTCTTGTTTCAAGCGAAGGGAATTCTTACGAAAAGAACAAAGTACCACAGTATATTGCACAACACGAATAGAACCTTATTACGTCAGCTATCGCTTCAAAATTCATTGAAGTCTCTAACTTTGTCGAGTTAGTCGTGTTGGGAAATGTGACTTAGTTTCAGATGAAGAGTACAAAGGAGAAACAGCCTTAACTAGGCAGTGTAGGGTTGGAAATGGTGTGATGTGTGTAAGGTGTTGTAAGCTGTTCGTATTGTGGTGTCTGTCGGTAGCGCGGTAGCAGAGAGACGTGTCGCGGCGTGTCATCGGGACGCAATGAAGATTTATGAACAACCCGGTACTACGGTTCAGTCGAAGCCACATACAGTTTTCTACTTTGTTAATAATTTTATGGCAAAGTTTAAAACACGAGTTTATCTTTCCGTGTGTTTATTTCTTATGCACGTTTATGTAATTTCGGGAACAAAACAAAGTTGTTTATGTTGCGCCAACATGCAGGATTTTCGTGAGTTACTGATGCTAACCCAATTTCTGACTCAAGTTCATTTTACGACTTTTAGTTGTTTATACAATAAATAGTTCATGTTTAATTTGGGAACTACCCAAATCCACAATATTATCGAAATGCTGCAAATTACCCTTTACACTTTTTATCTTCATACTAGTATTTATTAAACTCTTCTGCATTAATAACTTTTAACATTTGTTTGTAACCTGCACAATTAATTTGATCATCATAAACAACTCCCTAATTGTCAATCTTAATTATCTCTAATTTAATCGTTACAAACCTACCTCTAGTTTCTCGTTACCATAAAACGTTATGGTATCAACTAGTATCCATCTTTTTATACCCCTATTTACTTGACACTGACATCTTGCCATGGACAAAACATGTATTGAAAAGGAAACTCGTCTACAACCTTATTATAAAAGCAAAGCCTGGAATATTCCATAGCAATCAGTTTTCTCTTACGTTCTCTATTTATTTTGTTTTCATAAGTAGTTATTTATTGCTTCTAAGAAACATTACTGCTTATGTTATTGTTTTTTTTAGGAGTTTGTGGCTAAATAATAACAGCCTCACGGGTTGCTCCAAGGTTAAGCTACGCTTGACGAGGTTAGTTCGTGGATGGGTTACCATTCATTTCATATCAAGACTCCTTCCATGCCTCTTAAATCGCGTAAAGTCGTTGGTCCCGGCTGTCATTTGTGGAACTATGACAGTCGTTACAGATAGTCAGAAGCCAGAAAATCTGACCACCAGTTTAACCAAGGGATATCGTGTTACCCAGTCGATCCAAGTAAAACACTGGTATCCAGCTGCATCCAGTCCAGTCCAGTTAAATTTAAAGCGGACCCCAACCTAGTTGGTAAAAGACTAGGATGATAGGTGCAAGGAGTACGATTTGGATCCTTTCACAATAAGTGTGAATTCGGCCAGAAGGTGCTTAAGCCTCAAATTTTTCGTGTAGCGGCTACTTTGATTGTTTTTGTTTTTATTTATAAAGGTAATTTCTTAAAAAAAAATCGAATAAGTAATGAATAAGGAGTTTTTGTATTGTGCTCACACCATTGAAACATTTTTGGCTTTCTGGTGACTATGGTTTCTTTTTTTTTTGTTTTTATTAGCTGTTAGTCCTCCATGTACTAAATAAATAAATAAATTGTATTTTATTGTCATTTTATTACATCAATATCAATAAGTGTGAAAGAAAATACTATTTACTATGTTTACTAATATATTCGTCGTTTAAATTTTGCTCTTTTTCTTAGTGAAATACGATACCTTAGTTCCTTGGTAGAGTGCCTCAGCTGCTCACACACATAAGGCTATCAATTTCATTTTATGTTCCTTGCTAGTCATTTGGATAGTGGCATCGTAAAAGTTAGGTATAATTTAGAAGTTCTTCATTTTACAAGCCGTAACGTTAATATTACGAGCTATTTTAGACTAGGACGTACACTTTATCTCTAAATCTACAAATACCATATAAATCTACGATTACATCGTATCATTATTATGACTAAGATGGTTTGGTCCAATATTTTATAAAAGAATAAAGATGAAAATTATTTATAAGGACTGATGTAAGTGGAAACGCCGGGAGGGGACGCCCTAGAAGGACATAAATAGACCTTCAGACAGGTCAGATGCGTAGTACTCGCAACTGGCGTGTGTGTATGACAACATGTATAAAACTTAGCAAAAAGAGTATGTAAGAATCTTAGCGTATGGCGCTCTGTAGATTCTGCATACCCCCATGGCGAAAAAGCGAAGCTGAGTTTATGTATGTATGTATTATTATGACTGAGAAAAACAAACACATAATAACCTGCACAAAAAGCTGACTGATGATCAGGTAAATTATACTTATGAAGAACTTAAAAAACAAAACAACAGTGTTAAATACAAAACAGAAGAACATCAAATCGCAAGTGTAAAATCCCCTGTTACAAAATCTCCTGAACGATCCTATGTTAATGTTGAAGTATGTCAGCGGTCCATAGTAGCGGGCGTCAGATCCTCTCATTACGTATTTATGGGTGACGGGCGGGATACGCCGCGTCATGTCGGGGCGTGGACTGGATGAGCTGGGTTACCACCCTTACTGTTGAAAACTTGCGACTATTCTGATGCTAGTGAAAGGAGGCTGCTGTAACTGATTTAGAGATTTAATGTTGAATTTTGAATAAAATCACCAAAAGATTAATTAATATTTTGATATGGTATCTGATTAGAAAGTAATAAACAACTTTTATTTACGACGACAGTGACTGATACATTTTGCAAAAAAAATATTGTGAACCACTTATCAGAATGTGTAGAGACGTATTTAAAAAATACTTGACAAACATCAGCACTCCATCAAACAATACATTGCAATAAAATCATCAAGTCAATTACTCACTGAAATCAATTCTCTTGCCAAGAGTCAAAGCAATTCCGTCTACGGTACTGGCATATTTTAAACGTCAATGACTGTTGTTCGTCTCGCAATACTCCTACAACTAGTTCCTACTGTAGGAAGTTTACTACTTAATGTTTGTATTGAATCTACCTTCGTCCTCTTGAAGTCTTTTTATCACCTTTATCTGAATCATCTTTTCAAACCCTACAGGTGAACAATTGCATTCCCCTTAAAAGTACGATCCTCTTAAGCATACTGATCCGAGTCGTTTGCCGTCGGATGCGTATTGTTTTATTCACAAACCGATGCTTGGATAAGCATTCATGCATTTTTATTTCAATTTGCATTCGTAGGGGATGCTTTTTGAATGTTTATTTTATTTGTCACGGCTTCAGTTGCTTCCTTGTTGATTTTGAACGAATTATGATTGAATTATTTGGATATATCCTGTTTATTACTTACTGTTTGTGAATTTACAATCGATTTTCTTTGTTTTTGTGAGAATATGCTATCATTTTATTTACGTACGTGTTCTAAGAAAGAGATTGCAGTGTTATTTGAATTACACTTTACCAGAAGTTTGCAAGTGGGTACTATCCCTATTCTAAGCAATGAAATATTATAGTGTACATTTCAGTTAAGATCAACAAGAATGATTCATTGTTCTAAAGAGAATATCAATCATTCAAAATCTATTTATAGTTGTACCGACATCCAATGAAAGAAAGCCTTGACAGCCGCCAGATTCTACATCCATTAATAAAACCATACAGATAATAATCACGCTCGTTTATAAAAAATATTTTCTACTAATTCAAAACTACCGACCTTCATTATAAACGTCATCGTTCAAAAGGAAAATTGATTTACAACACTGCATTACGCTATTATTTTATGACGCGAGAACGCCCCGAAATAAAATACTAACAAACATTCAACCGGCATCCACGACCATTACTATAAAGCCACAAACGATTTTGCTAACAAAGAACACTATATACAACTGTACCACGTAAAACATAAAGTCGAAATTAGAATGGAGAATATTTTTAGGGTTGTAGATGACAAGGTTGTCAGGGACCGTCATAAAGCGAATAAAATACGGGGCACAAAGAATAAGCGGTCGTATAAGCGCTGTTATGTCTGTCAACATAAAATATTGTATCCTGCGCGCGCGGGAGCCGGGTTCAAATTGTGCTGCTTCTATTGCCCCATTAATCTTTGTAATGCACCGTGTGAAACGGCAGATGAAGATATTGCAATGCTCTGTCTTTGTCGTTGTTTCGGACTCTGCGCTTTGTCCGTCGGGAAATTAATAGGCGTTGAAGGTGTGGGCAGATTTTATGGATTCTGCTAAAAGAGATTTAGTGTTCAGTGATAAAATTAAGTAAGATCATGTTTCGCTGTCTGGTAAAAGGACACCAAGATAAAGCGACGGTGCCACTTAAAGCTAAATCTGTAGTTTAAGTGCTGAACGGATACAATTATATTCGTATTTACGGCTTTTCCGTAAAATCGTTAAACCGAGACATTTTGTTTTCTGTACAAATATTAATAATTGTCTTGGCTGCTATTTATCAGTAAATCTTCACCAACCATTATTACACTTTCGCGTAATAATTAAGACAGCAGTCTTGTAGTTTGTATAGCGCGACATCCGTGAGCGATGTCTCCGGGAGTACTTTGTCCGGATTAGAAGCGACGAGCGATATTTTCTAGGCTTATTGGTGACATATGACTGAGAGAGAGGAGTCGTGCCAATGTTGATGATACCCTGTTGAGAAGATATTATGTCTCATTAGTAATATGGAATCCAACACTTATTGCTAATACTTTCATCAAAACTAGGCAACTTTAAGTAATTGATAGATCGAGAATACAAAGTTTATTTTTATTTTTGAGAGCATGACTAATATTAATATTTGCTAGACTTGTGAAAACATTAATAACCACAATTTGCAAACAAAAAGTATCTAAAATTAATCTGCCTGGCAGATCTACTACTTATTCTTAAATAAAAGAGCACCTAGCATAAAATTATATCCACATAATAAAACTATAAGATCCATTGTCTAGACTTCTCATAACATTAATATTCATTGCATTGTATTATTACTCTGTTTGAGCAAACGTCTTCAACAGCTGCCACTCCACATTTAATAAACAAAAACTAATTGTTGATTCTTTACCTTGGACAAAAACTTTCGCAACACGCTGGTTTTATCATTCCCAAAGTAATTAAACAGACAATGTGTTGTCAAAACGTTATAATTACTTATTTAACAACGAATGTAAGTAGGACACTTATTAATTCTACAATGGCTTGCATGTGAACGGTTATTATGGCTGACGATAAAACTATTCAAAATATACCTTTTGTGTTTTTGAGTTAATTAAAATGACAAATGTGGTATTCTTGTCATTTTGAGAATTTCATGATTTGTGAACGAAAGAATTGTGTCAGGTGTTTCTCTACTGTATATTAATGTTAATAAAGGAAATTGTTCATGATGTGTATAATTAAGTATAATTTCGCCTCGTGTCGTTATAACTACCGTGCAATATTTCCACAACATTGTTTGCATGCAAGAGTATACTGCCTACTTACTCTACATGTAATATAGTTTTCTCTAGAGATATGTTTTGAAAACTATGAGAATACTTTGGGGCTTACAATACGTGTATATCTATGTTTAATATGAGTATCTTTAAATTCAATGATTTACAAACCATCATTATAATGTTGGATAACATCTCAAAATCAGACTTCACCCTAATTGTACCATCTAATAGATGTTTTATTTACTCAAAGATTTTGAATTCATAAGCTCATATCTATCTCAAATATATTATTCAATTAATATTGGATTGATAGGTGCAGTGACTGGTGATACGTCTCCGATAGTGTCAGAGTTAATAACTGTAGCTGTTTTAAAATCTGTTTCTCCATCGTCATTGCTTCTCGTGGCTGGTATTTTATTAGTAGAATATTTACTTATCAGATTATTAACAGTTAATTCAGCTATAAAATTACTAGTTTTTTATAACAATTTGGTCAGTCCCTCGTAGTAGGTCTGGTATTCAAATGCTTTCTTCATTTCCTTGCCTTTGTCCTTCTTTCTTCTATACATATCTATTAAACTGATAGCGATAGTCGTTTAAGTAATTTTCCTTTCTAGCCGTATCATCTTTCACACAATGCATCCATAGTTGATTTGATCTGCTTATACTCTAAAAACTATTCAAAGTCAAACTTTCCTCACAATATTTTCCTCGTTCCTCCGTATTACAAGTCCAAACTGTGGCCATTGATTTTCATACATAATTCTTTACTAGTTTTTGCTATCTGTCATCATTCTAAATCCACAGAAAAAAAAGCAAAAAAGGTAGGTACCAGTTTTTACTGCCAGTAAAGTGTTTGTCTGGATGTTGTCTGGCATTAAATAAATAAAGGCAAGGAAGAAAATATTAAATAATTAATTATATTAACTGCCACATTTTGATTGACAGCCTTGCCGTCACATTTACTATTTGATTGAAGCCAGCTGCTGGATTCCATAATTTATTTCATTCTCTGATAAATTCAAAGCATAAATTGGCCGCTATTTAAAGAGTAATTAGATAAATGAACGGTTCCACGGGGCGAGCCTAGTGAGCCATACAATTTGGTTCTTTATAATTACATTTTGTAAACCTTCGTTTGTGACAGCTTGGCGACCAATTAAACTATAGCGACTGTTGTGGTACAAGTGATAAATAGCAGCGGGGTTTAAAAACCAGAAGGAGCCTGCTAAATGAGTATAAAGTTGAGATTCCGGTCTGATTTTTAATATTTTAACTCCTTTGTCTATTTAATAGCCTTCCTGAAATTGCATATTTATTTAATTATAGCCCAAAATGTATTGTCTCAAAACTTCCCGCTTACCTATTTTAGTTTAATGCTTTTAGCATTATGTCTAAGAATTTATATTCATCTCTATCTATTTTTTATTATTTTATTAGACTTCTTTTCTCTCTTTTAACTTGACCCACACCCGGCCTAACCTTGTAATTTGTCCCACTATCCGTGTCACATGTCGTGTAATTAATTTTCTCTTATAATATTATATTGTATCAGAAACAACAATCTGCGCCACCAACACCTACGTATCAGGAAGAAATGACAAAATATTATAATGATTAATGTATTGTATTGTACTTAGTACCTATTTCTTTTTATGTATTGATTAAGTGTTTTTATATACAGTCAGTTGTTGAATGTAATTTAAAAATCATATTGTGTCATACCGTGTTGATTTGTTGTTGATTTAATGCTATTGCAATTCAAATTTTGCCACCACAATGTGCTTTCATCAATCAACTCTAAATCAGAACATAAAGATTACCATATCAAGCAGAAGAAGTAAAAGAAGCTGGCGTTTCTTGTGGTCTCTTTATTTTATTTTTTATATATGTTGTTACAACAGTTACATACATACGCTGTCAACATTTCAACTGTTTTACGGTTTATGAGATACAGACAGACATACAGATACGTCTGTAAGGCCAGACGGACGGTCAACGTAGGCTTTGCAACCTTTTTTTTGGCGTACGGTACCCAAAAATGCAATGATCAAGTTTATTTCTGTGCAATATTCTAGTTTTATTATTTGTACAAAACAGAACATGTCATAAAGATTTTTATTACACTGATATTATGAAAAGATAATGTGCATAGATATAACAAAATGTCTCAAAAGAACTAATGAGCTAATCAAATATTTAACGACTAAATCTAAACAATATTGTTATAAAATATTTTAAATAAAGTAATTTGAATTCACACATTATAATAAACAAGCTATGTTTATTTAAATATATTATTCAAAATTTAAATAATAGCTATTTCGCATCATTATTATATGAACAACTGCATCATTATAAATGTATATTTTATTTTGCAACTTATTGTTGATTAATAAGTTAATAAATACTTTATTTATAAAATATTAACACTGTTCAATGACAGATGTATCTGTTAACGCAGTAATCATTTAACTCGTCTTTCATTTAAATCTTTTAAGCTTGTCGATGACAAACATGGGCACTAAACTAGAGCTTGAATTAGCACTGTGGTGATAAGATTAGCCAATCGACAGCAGTCTTTTGCCAAGTCCATCGCAACACAGTGACTTCGGAGAGTATCTACGTCCCTCGGGGAGGCTAGTAACGTGGGGAAATGGTACCTAAATCCTCAAGCAATCAAAAACACTAATATGCCCGTTACACTATTCCAAAACTAGCAACTCCTGGCAGTCAGAATCAACATCAGTAACAATCAGAAACGCGTTGAGTCTATGAAGTCTTGAAGAATCGATATAACTGTTTTAGATCCTTCAACGAAATTGTGGCATAACTATCTTCATACTGACGATCTTTCAAAAATTTTCTTTTGTCAAAATGCCTTACCTTTTCTCTAATCAAGCATGCACTACTCCTTGCGCCCTCTAGGATGTTTACGAAGCCAACGATAGAGTTATTTCGGTGGCTACATACTGATCAATGTTTTCTTTTTATTATTATAAATACAAAAAATAGAATATAATAGGGTACAGCTTTTGTTAATTACTGGGCAAAACTAAATTGATATATGAACGGATCAGATGATATTAAAAACAAATCACGTAGCCCAAAAAGCACAATAGTATCTAAAGTATAAACAAATAAATTGTATCTTTAAGTGCCAACCTACGCAAGAATTTAAGTAAATATTCAACAAAATATAATCGTAAACCTAATTATGTTTGATAATTATTCATAATTCATAAATTGCATGAAAAACTGTTGGTACCTACTTGAATTTATGCATTTTTAATTACTTTGCGCGGACTTTTATTTATTGTACGCCATCACGCGACAGACGGTTATTATAACCCGTTTGTTATTGCATTATTACACTTTTAATTATTATGTTGTTGCAAAATTAAATTGCAGACTTGATTGTAAAATTTATTTTTAATGCTTGCATTTAATTCTTAAATTTTACTGTTATGTGAGAACATTTGAATTTTAATGATCAAGTTTAATGGCGCAAGTTAAATTTAGGTTAAGATTTTAATTAAATTATGGTAATTGAAGTAGTTATTAATGGACATAGATTAGCACAAGCTAATTTATATCAATTCTATATTTATTGTATTATGTAGCTAGTAGCAGATAATATTAACCAGTGCTAAGCCAGAAAAATAAACACTATATTACAAATTTATACAAAACTCTACTGTTTTTTCATCTTAGGCACCTCGTGTACTTAAAAAAAAATTAATAAATCTAAAAACATCATCTTTATGTCAATAATTGTAAGTTAATTCACTTCGGGCTACCGCTAAAAACTCCCCAGTAGAAGCTCAGATAGGTACTAGATGAACGGTTGGTAATAGGGTCGTTCCCAAACTGGGAAGCAATAATATTGTTATTGCTAATTATTGCAATATTATTGATAATGTTGATGTACTACTAAATCTGCTTAAACCTTCGGAAAATATAGGTGTAATGAAATATCATGTTTTATTTCTTAAAGCAATTGCAAATAAATATAATAAATAAATAAATATTTTACAACTTTCACACTTGAACGCCATCTAGTCCCAAACTTAACAGAGCTTGTGCTTTGTGTACCAGAAAATTGACAAACATGCTAATATTCCTAAATTGTACATACATATTTAGTTAAATAACACGAGACAAATGTTTGTGTGATGAACACAATCATTTAACCTGTGTCTGGACATGCAAAATGATCGTGCTCATCACACAAACATTTGCCTGGGGTGGGAATCGAACCCATGACCACCGGCATAGCAGTCAGGGCCACTAACTACAAGTACTAGGCCAACAGGCCAAATGAAAGATATCTACGTTCTTAACCCACTGATAAAACAATTTATCTAACACCAGTTCGTTATCAAGTCTCGTTGTGCAATAAATAATAGCCTGGATGTGTTCCATCACTCCTTTCCGACTCCCTCCTGATAGATCGACGATGTTTGCTTATAAATACTACTTGTTTTCTATTCAACTGCTGTGTTTGTGGGATCTAGTGTAGGTTAGAGCCCTATTAAGAGTATTAATATTATTACAAGAATGAACTGTCCCACTAAGCAATTGGACTCATCATTTGTGGGAAATGGGCATACGTAGTTGTAATTTATAGTCTGGCAGGTGAATTTAAGAGATTATTCATGCCATGTAAAAGATTAAGATTATTCAATAATGGCAAATCGCTAAGATTTCAAAATTATTCCGAGAGTCGGTAATTGCTATTACATTTAAACATTTTTTTTTATCGATACTAACTAACATGGTCTGCTTTTAGTGAAAAATGCAGCAGAAAAAAATATGTTGAAAACTGCAAGAGATGCCTATTATAAGTACCTATATTTGGTAATTTGGTAAATAGATGATACAGACTAATCTAAGCAACCTTCAATCTCATGCGGCTGTTACTTTTACGCCACCAGCTATTCTGTGGGAGCTTGAGTCTCTTATACCTACTGCCAATAAACTGAAAAACTATTTGAAAATATTACAAGGTTTTTATGACTCATCGGTTTGTTTGTCAGCTCTTGTTATAAAAATCTACGATTTGCACAAAGCACGCCAACACGAAATAATTTCATAAAAAGAATATATATTATCTTGTAATTTCGCAACGTATAATACCCCAACTCATAAAGTAATAAGACTGCGCAATTCGCAAACTTCTTTGATGTTGAGAAAATCATAAAAAATGTATTTCGTTACTTACATCGTCTTTATTCATGCGAATAATCGCTTTCGGCGTCCGTACCCACAATGAGAAGTTGTTAAAAGCCGAATAGTCCGCATCCTATTACATTACTAACACGTAGTTCTCACACAAATACGACACAATAAAAAATAACCCCAAAGCTGTCACGACTCGTATCACAATAAAATATCGTTTAAGCTTTTAATATTCTAAACGCAAAGTTTTATTATCAAATGAACCGATCGTTCACTCGGTCACGCATTGTCAAATTTCCTGTCATTCACGCGTCACCGTCAAATACCCTCACATTTGAGGGTTACAAAACATTCCACAAAAAAACGAACCAATAAAATAGCTTGTATTGACATTAGGTTTTCAAAATAGAGAAGCGATGTTTAATTCATGAATGTACTAAATCCAGGTACAAAAACATGAAATTAACATAATAACGAGGATCGTCGGAACCGATTTTGACAATACATCGCGTTGAAGGGTAACATAACCCTCTAATTTGATGTGCGGGTATATAATACCATAGGATGCATTATTCATCCGTTGATAATATGTTAATTTACTCCACCTTATGTTTATGCTAATCGTAATTGGTTATTTCACTGCACGGATTACAGCGCTGTAAGGCATCAATCTTCGCTTCGCATCTGTCAAAGTTAATCCCGCCGTGAGAGGTCATTTATACAGAAACACGTAGTGATATTTCAAGGCGTGCCCTGGCGGCATTAATAAAATCTACATTATTATCTCAATTAATATCTTAAGATTTATACGTCCCCTTTCAAAACTTTTTAATGTGATAATTAATCACTCTGGATGTGTAAAAACAGAGATCGTGGGGTATAAATATGTATGTGGTGTTTGACAGACTGACATTATCGAACACACCTATTGGAGGGTTAATTGTTGAATGAATTTTCGTATATATTTATTAATCGTTTTGTATGTTTGAGGGTTTTAAATAAATGTGAAGTGGCCTTGACTAATTTATTTCTATCTTTTTTAAACCATATTTTCTTATAAGTTATTTTAACTTGTGGCAAATTCACCTAAAGATCTATTAAGTGTGAGTTGTTGTATGTTTGATTTAAAGTGCATTAGCTTTGAATTTAGTGTAAACGGCAAGCAACGCCGCGGGCGCAATTTCTATTCTAACTTTACGACCGTCAACATCCATAATAAAACAATAAAGAATTAAGAAAATAATTAAATATGTTCGTCTTATCTCATAACGATATTCACGATACATAAGTATTACTTCATTAACCTTTAAACACAATAATAATTTAATATAATGTTGTAATAATGTGTCAATTACATCATATTGTTATTCTGCCATTGTTTTGACTTTACACTCGTCAATATTAAATACAAAAACTAGGTATTTGGATGTCGTTCAATGATTATTATAAGGGAGATTTTTATAAATTAATAAATAAATAAAATAAAAATAAGTACAAAAGTGTAGATAGGTAATAAGCGATCAGCAAACGACACGTTAATATGTGGCTAACTAGCCACACCTGACCTCAGGGTCGCGTCGCGTGCGTGCGTTAGTGTGCCGTTTTTAAAATTTCGAATGTTGTAGTTATCACATCTACACCTTTTTACTTTTATTTACTAATATAATTGGTTTCTAGGGTGGTATTTCTACGCGTGCTGAAGTTTTATTTTGTATACCATGTAGGTAACACAATACGCAATCATTTCGAGACTAGATCACATGAAAGTCCATAAAGACCCAGAAAGGATGTCTAACATCAAACTTAAAGAAAAAAGATTCATTCGTAAGGCCACGAAGAAAACGCGTCAAAAACTTTTGACAACACAACCAAAAGTTCACCGCTCCAGCCAGAGATGGCGCCACTTAACCCGAACTGAACTCTAAACAAACAAAACTATGTCAAAGTCGTGTTATATCCTAACGACATATTTTACAATATCAATGATATATTGAATCAAATCAGAACGGATATAAACGTCACTATCAATCAACTCCAATAGTTGAAGTTAATTATAAAACTGGTATCTAATGCAATAGCTGATTTATATTCATGGACTGTGTCAATACGACTCTGGGTTTAATTTATTTGATTTATGTTATTCACACTGTCTTTGCTTAATTGGGTGAGCAGAATTTTAATAGTTTTAAATTGCAAGTGATAGAAATAGATGGATTATTTAAAATCTCGAAGTTAAAAGTTTAAAATGGTTAGTTTAAGTAACTAAAATCGCAACGAAAGTGTATCATGTAGGTACAGACGCCAGCAGTGCGATTCTGGTCAAATCACCGCGTGAAAATGTAGGCGCAGTGAGGGCGAATTGAGCTATTATTCCATACTAATGCTAGGCATTAACAGCTCACTTCACTCAAGTTTCCACGCGGTGACTTTTACTGAATCGACCGGCAGCACATCAAGTTACCCCAATGTGTCAAATTAATTCTTTGATCGTTTTTCAACTCTATGTCGAACAGAATAAGGTTCCTATTCAATTGGGACAATTTGACACATTGGGGTAACTTGATGTGCTGACGTCTGTACATCAAGCATTGCAATTTAAAAATAAAAGCGTGACTAGTGTAATCCATCGAAATTTCTGATTGGTTAATTAAAGAAAAATGATTTGAGAAGTCAGGTTAAAAAACAACTAATCCCAACTATACTGATGAATCATTATAATCCTTCACAGCAAAAAAGTAAGGACAGATTATGTAAAAAATGGCAAAACTATATTTTAAGCAACTTTCAACGTACTAAAGTGAAACATGTCAGCTTATAGATCGTAATCTCTTAATAAACGAGTCTTAATTAAAATTCGTGTTCAATCTGATTCAGGAAAATATTATAAATTGCTACATATTGATATGCAAAACCTGAGGTAAACGAATTTTATTGCCACGGCCAAAAGTATTAAAACCCGATCGTAAAAAACGAAAGTGTAACATTGGAAGGAATATTATAACATAAAAAAATACATTAACATAATAAAGGATGTTTTAATAACAAATTCGATTAGAAAGTGAAAATGAATCAATATTAATAAAAATATTATAACCATAACCTCACTACCAACTAGTTATTTTTTAGTTGCCCCGTCGCCTCTGTTTCATGTTACCCGTCCCGTCCAACCAATTACACCTTTTGACAGTTGAATTTCCAACATGACGTGAGCCTAATCAAAATAGCATTTATTAAAAAAAAACTTGACATTAAAGCTGACAGCTCACGGTTTCATTATTAATGACGGTGTACGCCGCCGACCTCTTTGGTATACATTTTCAATGTAATAAATTATTTTGTTGGTCTTTTTTCGCTATGGGAGGTGTGCTCGCGTGATTGCCGTCTTGTTTAACTCTACAGATTGACGGCTTTAATGTTTGTTTGAACATTAATTAACCCAATGGACTTAGTTTATTGCGTTGCAAGATAGTGTAGCAGTTCTCTAACGACGTTGAATGGTTATAAAATGTATAACGTTTGATATTTATCGTTATTTACTTTCTATTTGCTAATAAATCTGCGTGATGTATGATAATGTGTGTTTAAATTATAACGAAATCTGACTTGTCTGGTTCATTTGTTAATTTTAGATTCAATTTGAGACTGCGTTTGTAATAGTATGAGAAAAATAAAGAAAAAACGTTTTATGATTGATAGGTAGATATTATATTTGAAATAATTCATTTAATATTAAACATAGAGATTATTTACACAAAACATTTGGCTGTGCAGTCCGTTATCAACGTCACTCGACGCAACGCCGTTGGCGGCGGCGTGTCCACTTATTATAAATTACTATACTTAAATTGCACTAATCACTAAATTTGTCATGGCGGAATGCGCCTTAGAACATGAATAGTCTATCGATATCACAGAAGAAAATTGGACAATACAACATAGACGATCAGTCCAGGTACCTATGCACTTCACTTGGTTTACTGGTGGACGGCGGCGGCTCCCAGCCGCTGGCCGTACATCGCGTAGGGTGAGTAGAAGGGCCCTAGCGCCGGGTTGAAGGCGCCGTAAGGAGAGCCTCCGAGGCTGGCCGGGAGTCCAGCCTTGGAGTATGGATGGTACCGACTAGCAGACAGAGGGCTGAGAGGTGCCGTCGGGTACGCGCTGCGCAGCCCCGCCGTGGTAAACAGCGGGTTCAGTGGGTTCAACAGAGAAGCTTGCGTTGACGCAATAGATGCTGGTGTGGATCCATCCGTCGTGTGGCTTCTCAAGTGCTGTAGAAGCTCTTCCGAGTTGCCAAATCGCTTTCCGCAATAAGATTCACCCACAATCCAGTTGCAAACATAGGGGCGGCTCAGTTGTGCGTATGGCATGCCGCCGGCTGCGGCCCCTTGCTGGGAGAGAGCCATAGCCATCGCTAGGTTGTACTTTTGGTGTTCACATTGTGTGCAACCAGCGGGGCAGGATCCATTGCTCATTAGCAGATGGTGATTATTAACTGAGAATTGGCACCCAGTGCAGTAGGGGTCCTTGCAAACTGGCACAAGGGTTTCACCGCCGGCGGGTGTCTTCACTCGCGCATATCCGAGATATGGGTTTGGAGAAGATCCAGGGAAAGCCGCGGCGGCTGCCAGCATTGCAGCGTGATGAGCACTGAACGGAGCACCCGCATACGGTGGTCGGAACGCTGGGTTAGCATGTTGTTCCATACCCGGCGGGCAGCAGAGTCCTGCTAATGGATTAAATCCAGATAATCCAGGAATATTTTTGAAGGCTCCAAGATGATCTTTGCCGTGCCCTAAAACTTCTAATCCAGAGCGAATAATTGGGCTTGTTCCGGAAGAACCGGCGGGAGAAGATTTAGGTTCATGTGCAGGGCTACTCTTGCCGTTCTCTGCAGTTGGCGGCGTGGATTTACGTCCAGGTGTGCTTTTTCCAGATTTCTTATCATCTGAGCTATCCGAGCTGGCTTTAGACGAAGGCCTTTCTTCGGGTTTCTTAGTAACAACATTAGTTTCATAAGGCTTGAACGCCAAATGTTTGTTGTGTTCCGGCGTGGAGCGCGGCTTGTCGGCTTTAATCGCGGTATTAGTAGGTGACGAACGACTCATTGTATCACTGTTAACACTATTCACTTTCTTCTTATCTAGCGGCGGCAGCAGCGGCTTGTTAGGCGCTGAGTCAACACCGATCTGGCTGCAAGTTTGCGCTAAAAGCGCAAGAGGGCTTTTCTTCGAATCCAACTGCAACAATAGAAATCGAAAATAAATACAACTGCATTGAAAAATATTTAGAAAATAAAACAAAAGTTTTTTTCCTAAAATAAAGTAAATAATAAATATTTATACTTACAGAGGACGGAAGAGGAGTCAAATAATCAGGTTGTAAATATTGGTTAGGGTTAGTAGTCATCATTCCACCGTCTTCAAGCACCACCATTTGGGAGATAACTTTTACGATCACTTGTAAACTTCACAGTGCGGTCACGAAACGCTTCTGGCAAAATCTACTCTATGCCACCGGTACGGAGAAAACAAGGCAGAAACGCGTGCGTTAGTGGCGGCGGTCGAGTCAACTCTGAGAGACCGGACCCCACCAGCCGCCGACGTGCCGCGGCCCCCTCACCCCGAGCCGTGCCAGACAGGGATAGCGATATCTCAAGTCAACATTAGAGGGAGAGCGCTATGTCTCACCGCTGCAGCGCTCGGCCGTAAAAAATAAAGCGGAAACGACACATAGCTGCATTGCGGTAGGGGAAAAAGGAAAGGCGGTATGGTCGGCAGCCGGGTGCGGATTGAGACGTGCGATGGTGTTGGTGGCTCGCCACCCATGACGGCCGCGCTTTGAGCCGCCGCCGCGAGCGTGACTGTCTACCTGAGCCGAGCGCGCGCCCGCCCGCACCAGCGCGCTGCTCAGCTTTTTGTTTCACGCCACTTTTATTACGCCCCCGACGACGGCGCAGCTTCATTCTTTCGCCGGCGTCATCGCACTTTACTGCTGACACATTCGAAACCACTTACTCTTTTACGAGCCCGCTTTGTTCTGGGATGCATCGGAGCCGGTTCAAAAGGGAAAATTGATCTGTTCCCCGAGACGGGAGCTTTCCGTGAAACCGTTTGATGTGTCAACACACGCTAACTTTAGCCGTTTACATGTAAATCGATAAACATTGAGCACAACAAAAGCCAATATTTCAGTTTATCGACATCGCTAAGTCCATAACGTTAATGTTAATCCGACACTAAAACCTGTCAAGCGGGCGAGTTCGGACCCTCCGTTGCGATCAAATTAAATATGTCAATTTGGGAACCCATATCAACAGCTGCGAGAGACGGCGGCGGGGCCCTTTAGAAATATTGCTTATTGTGTCCAAACAAAGATACTAAGTATAACGTATGGGCGGACGACAGAGGTCGTAAATAACCCGGCGGGCTGTAATATATTTGACAGTGCGCGGACATGCGAAACAAAAAACATGTTTATTGCGAGATCGGGCCGGTGTCGGCCGATGTTGTTCTATAAATTAGGCACGCGGCCGTTTGAGTGTTTGTTTAGGAGACTTGTACGAGAACAAGTTACGGCTAGGCTTTGCTGACACGCAGTCACTGCTCGCCTGCCAATGGCCTATTTGACATGTGTTAGAGACGACGTTATAATAGACAAATGTAGGTAACGTCAGTGAATTTATTTTGACATAGGTACTTCATCATTTTGTATGATACAGTGAATACAATTCGTTGAAAGGATTTTTTTTCTTACCTTTATGCGGTTTAAAATCGACACGTGTAAAGTTATAACGGTTCTGTAGTTAGAAACTTAGATCAAATATGGGCCCAAGCACATTATTAATTTTATTGACTGCTCAAATAACTTTTTATTTTTTAAAATTTCTAGAAAATAGCACGAAGACTAAGTTATTGCTGCATATTATTATACAACTTTTAGGTTGCAGATCTTACCAAATATTGATGTAAACAAAAGTAACCATAATCACATTTTTAGTCAAGCAATTTTTATGTGAGTTCACTAAATACAGGTACACCTCTGCCTTATCCTTTGGAGATTTAAAGCGTGATGTTATGTGATATTTTTAAGGATCAAATATTGGTTTTCTCTGCGGTTTTTTATTATTTTATTAAAAAAATAAACTAGAAAATTTTTGAGTAGTTTTTGCTAACAAAATTTTATTCTATGTCACATTTATGGGCTCCCTGTCAGATATACAGACGAACAAGTTCAAGTTCATATATAGCTAGAAACTATTAGGAAAAACCTCTGAGTAAGATCTTAGAAGGTTCCGTTTTTCCTTTTAGTCGAGATTCTAAAATGAATTTAAAGTACAAAAGTAACTCATGTCTTATAACAACTATTATTGTATTTGATATCCTATGTTGGAGATTAAGTATACGAGAAAAAAAATCGCAACACAATGGAATTTACTGGAAAAAATCTTTCAACACAACATACCACAAATCGTCAAACAGACATTGTAGAATTTCAAATAAATCGTGAACAGAAAACATTGAACGCACGATCAGCCACTAAAGAGATTTTGAAAACAATTTCCTGGCCCAATTATAGCGACGTAGAAATCCAGCGGAGTGTAAACAGCCACAATTATGACGACAGAGGTTGGAGCATGACGGAAAAAGTTCGGTTAACTAGCTGAGAATCAAACATAGTACACTGCAAGAAGAAAAACGAACTTGGATTCGTTTCTGGATTTAGTAAACCAAGACTTTAAAAAGATAAATCTTTTGATCAATGAGGCAACACAGTTCACATTACTAGACACATATTTAACAAAGGAGATTATCGTAAGATTTGGATTTTTAATCTTCACGAAAGTGTAGAGGAGTCCCTTAACGCTTTTGAAAGAAATATAAATCCAAGGCCTTGATGGTAAATTTTGTTACAGATTTCGGTACATTCTCCAGGTTAAAATATTTTATACATCTGGATTGTTCTGTCTGTAACGCATAGCTGGTAAATTAAGGTAATTTACTTTCCAGTGATATATATAGGAACCGATTGAGAGAAATATGCTACAGCGTAATCGATGCGTTAATAAATTATTAGAATATACACATGTTAACAATATTCAAAGCACCTCTTTCAAATTATTATAATTACACTTCAAGAAGTTATTATCTTCAATTGAATCAAATTCTATGTGGCAACGATAATTTGAACTCATTGTACAAAAGTGACGTGGCAGAATTCTACTCCTATCATTTTCAATTTGAGTTGATTGCTTAGAAACTAGTCACACTGTCAATCAAAATGTTTTGCACCACTGATTACGAAAAAATCCTAATGATTGATCGCGCAATTAAACGTAATACATTAACTTACATCACCCATTTTAAGTATTTCTTCAATCATGTGACAGATTTTTTTTATAAATACATTAATGTATATGGATATTCGAGATGGCAACATTTGAAGTTTTGAACTAGGTATCTTCACCGGCCACTGGTCTTTGACCTACTTTTATTGGGCAGCTAATTAAATTTATGCTATACATGACGTTGCGAAATATTAAAATGGAATAAAATCTCCCACGGCTATAATTTTGTTTATTAAAAAAAAAATGTATACGATAAAATAGCTAATATAAAGTACGTGGTTTCAATTCATGTTATAACCTAATCGCCACCCTGTATGAATAGGTTATCAAATGTTTGTAATAAAACTTATATCAACAGAGTAAATAATTATGATACTTAAAGCTAACTCACTTTTATGACGAGGATATTACTAGAATGATGAAATATGTAGTGAGTCAAAGTGTTTGGGTCTAATTTATGGTTATGAGGGAAATTAGTTTCATTACTTGTTATAAAGGAGTTTATCAAAAAGCTAATACTGACTTGTCAAATTGTGTTGAATAGTGATGACGAGACGATACTAACTGAGGTAATAATAAGTGTTCTAAATAAAGTGTATCAAAATAGATACACGAATGTCCTTTACAACCAAAAAAAGTCTTGATAATATAGCCAACATATACAAACATCCAAAAATGAAATTGCACATAAATCCGCTTAACTAACAAAGTACTTTAAAACTTGTTCTACTGTGAAATCACCGACTGTGCCTTCAGATAGACAGTCATTGTGCGCAGCGGATGCGGCAAGATCAAAGCGTTGCCGCTCAGAAACGTCAGTACCAAATTGCTGTTTACAGACGGTGTAAAAAGCTTGACGGGTCCCACACCGACTTGCTTCGGTTTCAATCTCTTTGATGTTCTGTTATGATCACGAACCTGTTAATGAGTCATCGATATACACTAGAGTGCTTTTAAATTATTGTAAGGGACGTGGATAATTCTGTATTGTGTATGTTGATGATGTTGGGAGGTAGGCCAGATGGGAATTAGATTTCAGTTTGCTGTTGTTGAGAGTTAACTGGGTTTGTACGGGTTGCTATGCTGTAGTAGGTAAATGTGAGGAGTATTTAGTATAGCTAGCTATAGTAGGCAAACATTTAGTGTAATTTAAACCACTCACTAAATTTGTTCCTTTTTGTGCCTCTGTATTGGGGTTTTCGATATTGCCGTGTTGTCGGTTACTACAAATGCGTCTAAAACAATAAACAGCGGCAAATACGTCTTCCATTCCTCCATTATGATGTAAATGTAGCAATACACCAAATTTTACGCCAAATACAAGCCGGGACCTCCCACTGGCAAGTCGTTAGGAACTATGGAGCTCATAAAACAATTCGTTCCTCCAACCCCTAATTGCGATATTTATTGCCGCAGTAAACGCTTATCTGTGCATTAAAACGAACTAAAGATAAAGATTTCAAACGTCTGCTTTTGCCCTTATCTTAACAATAAAGTTCGACGGTTACCTACATTCTAGTTTAGAGTATCAGATTGTAAACAATGACTAGAGTAGACAAATGCTAAAGGTATCGGTTTTCTTGAGAATGGTACAGATATATCAATATTATTTACAATAATTATCTTCGACGCCTGCAGATTTGTTGCTAATCTATTTAGATATTACATTCGGATATTTTGTGAGACTGATATAGACATCATAAAGTTAGTGTTATCTTAATGGAAAATAGTACAGCTGAGGGATTGGTGCCAATGTAGGTGAGTCATTTGTTAGAAGTAACTAGAAGAACACGTTTTGTATTTCTCGTAGTCTACACAATAATGTTACAGTTTTAGTGTATCATAATATTGTCTTTAACAGGAGTATTTTCAGCGACACGCTTAAATTGTTTTGAGTTTAATACCCAAATGAATAGTTAATGTAATAAATATCTTAGAAAACAGAAAACAATGTAACGTGCTTATACGTAGCCGAAAATATACACTTTAGCTTTAACTTCAATAATTTTACTAGTCAAAAAGCTTCGAGAACTGCCGCGCAAAGAAAAGAAGCAAAAGAAACCGACAGCAAAGATAACCAACATTCTAGAACAAAAACAAAAGATAAAACAGTCACAATATTATGACACGTCAACAATAAAACTGCACCCATTCATACATTCATTGTTAAGTAACAGATCCTTGATTACAAAATCGAAAAAAAAAGTGGCGCACGGAAAAACCGGGCCACTGCACTATAGTTATAAATAAAAGGTGAGGTAAAATAAATTTTCGCCGAGTTGTATTAGTATTTATGGTGGCAATAAACAGGCAAGCTTTTGTGAAACGCCGCGCGTTGTAAATAATTTCGTTGTGCGCCAGTCGCCTTGTAACACTTGTTAAGTAGGGGTGTTAAAGTAGCGGAGAAGGAATGCTGGGGCTAGCGAAAGCGATTTTTGTATGAGGCTTACGTTCGAGATTATCATTTTCTTCTTTCTGGCGTTACGTACGTAGTCGACCATCAGGAAGGTTCTCGCTGGGGTAACTTGTTTCTGTGCATAAATACTTATGTATGCTTATATTACAACTACTTCGCTATTTATCATTATTACAATCTTAAGAACTAAGAAGGTGTTCATTCATTTCTATGTTTTATAGTATTATTTAGGCTCCTATGTCTGCCCCATCACCATTTTCAATTGTACCAAGTTATATCAAGAACAGCTATAGCTATATCGTTGAGCAATTGATTGGTAACCTGAAGAAATGAAATATGAACTAAAATAATGATAGAAATATCGTACCACGTACCAGAAGACGCAGCATTAGAAGACCTCCCACTAGGGAGACCGATGACTTGTTGAGGGTCGCGGGAATTCGATTGATACACGAACCACAAGACGTGTGACGTGTGACGTGTCGCGAAATAATGATGACGATGAAGCTTTATAAGAAGAATGATAATAGTTTGGCAGTTTATTTCTCACTTCACCTTCTCATTAATAATTTCGTGTTTGAAGTTTTCATTTTGCATTATATTACTCGTTTTATTATTTACACGCGTCTATTTAAAGATAAAACCCCACTGCATGCTAATTAAAATGACTCAAACATAAATTATGTTATCTTAAAGTGATATTAATATTTTCACTTTTACAACTCTCGTGGCAGTTGAGTGAAAATATCATCATAAACATTTTTAATTATAACGGTGAAGGATATTTTAGTCTATATTGTATATAATAAAATATTATTTGTGTAAGATAGCAGCATGAGCTTTATTACACAGCATCTGTTACTGTTTGACTTTAAGATTATGATAATTAAGAAAACGACACATTTACACACACTTAATCAAGACAATTGTGACTTTTAGACGTTACATTATTTACTGTTCTGACAAAACATGTGAGTTTACGTCAAAGAAATCTCGAAGCACCAGGCAATCTTTATGCAAACCGTCTATATCGTTATCTACTATTTCCACGCGAGTCTCAATCGCTGACTTCAAAGCCTCGCCCAAGTCGGCGAATTTCAAACGGCGACAAGACAATACTTTAACTGCGGTATAATGATTACGTATTGTAAGATTTCGGCTGTTAGCAACTTTCTGCTTACCTGCCTGGCGCTACGGTAAACAACCCACTAGTTTATGGTCTTCAAAAATGGACGAAATGGCTTAATAGTTGCCAATTTTGTTTCAAGGTTATTTTCTTTTTGTTGCCAATTTAGGTATGTTTAGTTTTGTTAGAGAAAGTGAGCAAATTTATGTTGACAGTTATTTAGTGACAGGTAAAAAGTGTAGAACCTTCTATACCTTGATCTTTCCGCTAGAACTAATTTGTGTAAAATAATGGTGAAGGGTTTAGTTTTCACAGTTTTTGTTCGTGTATGTACCTAATAAAAGTACCCTGAAGCGGTTTCGGATGTCCTTAAATATATTATGAACACCACAACAACGAAAATAGTTAAAACATGAAATCCAAAACACTCACAAGACCTCACAGGCCGATAAATATAAAACGAAATCGTTTACTGAATAAATATTTCAATATTATAACAGAAACACCAGTAGCGGACGCGTAACAAAACATTAAAATATGTAAACACGACCGAACGGACCGTATGCGCATAATAAATAACTACTTTTAACCATTCCGAGAAATGCATTGACAAACTTATATTTGCTACCAACCTTCTAACAGTCAATGTTATTTCTATAGAACTATGCAATAAAATACATCCTCTAAACGCACACCAAACATTGTAAGAACGCGACGAACTTCACGATTTTCGTAATAAAAGTTATATTACTTTAAAAACATAAGGAAGGGGTGACAAAAAACTAAATTGTGGAGACGTTAAAAGGGTTGTTTATGTTGATAGGGTTAAAGGGAATTTTATTAGTGACTTTATTTTCAAAGCAAATGGAAAAAGGCAAATCAGAAGCCACATCGGGATTTACTTTAAATGAACATAAATTCTGAGAATAATACTCGTACAATGAAACTAGAAACTATTCAGTAAATCTCCTAGCTTGAAAGAACGAAAACTTGATATTCATAAATCCAGAAGTTTAAAGAAACAAAGATGATCTCACAAATGGTTCTAAACTTTTGAGCAAACTTAAGCTGCTAAACCAAATTAACTGATAAACGTTAATTCATAATCTATAATCCTAGATAAGTAAAACGACGTTTGTTTTAATCCAGATTCTTTGTTCTACTGTTTTCTTATCTAATCCTTGTTATTTGGAAGGAAAATTGAGCCTGGATTAAATGTGAATCTTATCTGTTTCGAAGGATGACAAAACTTAATCGGTTGTCTCAACGATTAAAACAATGGGCTGTTCTTGTAATGGAAGAAAGGATTTTATCTAATTTCGATCTAACCATTCGGATTATTCAATCAGGACATTTCCATGGCTTAAGATTGAGAATGGACCAACAACAGTTTGATAACAAAGACAGAAAGTAAAAAACAATTATTTAGTTCAGGTAGACTTAATACAAAACTATTTGTTTTAAATGAGACATTTAATTTTTTAATACAATTTTAATTAATTAAGTTTGTTCTGCAGTTTTATCGTCCGTATTCATGCGGTTCATATTCAATGATCCCCAATTTTTACACTATCATTTAGATTTCAATAAGTAAGCTGTTCCATCTTCATGGAAAGGTAAGCAAGTCTTAACTCCCAGGAGCATCAAATTGTTGCTTTGGGATGTGTTAGTAATAATTTAATAAAAATATCAACATTGAACCACATTATATTACCATCACAATTCTTCCTTGTGTCAGCATTTCAATAACGTCAGAGCATAAAGGAACTTTGACAACATATTAGCAAATAGAGACCCAGTTCCCAAACAGAATAATTATAATATATTCTATTCAAAGAGTTCAAGATTTCATCCTTCAACATCAATACCCGAAAATAGCTGGCCCTTAACTCTTCGTTTATTCCAAAACGTATTATATTACATGTCGTACACGCATGAATACAGTATAAATAAACTGTGCCCACCATAAAGATAGCGATAAACAAAATTCAGCCCTGTGGTTCATTCCCCTTTTTTATTGGCAGGGAGCAATTTGAGACGATGTATTCTACCAGTTTTACCAATTTATATTTACACTTCAGAAACACCCAGTCAGCCTGCTTTTAACTTTTATGACGCCGAAGATAAGGTAGAAAATAAAATGGCAGGGTATTTGAGTTAAGGAAAAAGCGATATTGCATCGATGTAATTTATATTCCAGCTACGGTTTAGTGAGAGTTTACGAAATTGTTAAAGACAGATAAAAGAGCGATATTTAGATTAAGGGGTGGTTTATGGGAGGTCTCAGATAGACGGTAACACTAAAATGACAGACATTACGACTAACGCTAATAATAACGAATGGGTTTTAAAAAATGGTCGGTTCTGTAATGTTCGTGAATCGTGACATGTTTATGTCTTAAATGTGTTACAAACATTAGCTGGCGGGTATAAGCGTGACTTTTAAACACAGTCAAAAAAATATGCTACCGTAAGTTATGTACATTTTTGAGTACACATCAATTGCATAGACTTCAAAATAAGATAATAATATGTTACCCACGAATATTGAGTACATTATAATATTCTTCATCATCATTATTCCATCAAACAAATCACCAGTAATTTATATTATTCGCTTTCTCATAAAAAAATATTACGAAATCGCAGTAATGTGTTGTGTAGTTAAGTGAGAGGTTATTGAAGTTTCACACCGTAATACATACATACTTTTTAAGATAAAGTTGTCGATGTAATGACTGATCATTTGTTTAAATAAAATTATCGTGCTATAATCATGATTAATTATTTTATGAATTCGGAAATGACAGTATTTTAACTACAAAAACACGGAAGAACTGTAAAGTCGTTCCTTATTTCTGTCCCCAATAAAATCCCTCTTATCAAACACAAACAAGAGCGCTATCAAGTTAAACAAATACCCGAACTCCATTAGCTTTAAACAAATAATTTAATCGCACCGCACATAATTAAATTAAACAACGCTATCGAAATAAAACACCACAAATTTGTTCAGTGACAACTCTGTTTGTCGTGAAATAATGTTGGCAAATATTATGTGTCGTGTGTCAACAGGCTCGTCGAAATTTATTGCTGTGAATCCATTGCCGGAGACCTAGACAAATTGTTGTTTGCCGTTGAATATTCTGATGTAGCTCTCACTGAGGGTTTTGAAGATAGCTTCGTAAATAGAAATGATGCTGACAATGCAATGGATGACGAATAAAATGAAAAAATCCGATATGTGGTAGAGGAAAATATTCTCCAAGTTAGATGATGATAAGTGGAGCTACGGCGTGACGTGGCATAAGAAAGTACTTTTGGCAGGATGATTAATGACGGATCAGCGTATCATCAAGGCCCAGCAAACAGTGGTATAGCAGAGGACTTAGAGACTAGAGACTAGTAAGGCTGCAGATGGATTATAAAATGTTTTAGGTAACGACGAATGCGGTGGCTTTGTTACGTCTGATAACGTTGACAAGTTTGTCTTTTTGAACCTTGATGTTGTTTGTGTAAATTGAAAGGATTTATAGTATTTATTCCTAGTGATAGGCATTAGTTAGATAACTTGTCAAAAAGTACCTACAGCTCAATGTACCAATCTACCTAAGTTTAACTCTCCTAGAAATATTAAATTTCTGGAAGAGTTATACTTAGGAAGTTATATTTTCCCTTTTGGCATTATAATCTTTGTATTCTGTGTATTTGATTGTTTTTAGGAGTATTTATTATGCTGTAATGCCAATAAACTCATTTTACTTTCTTTCCTTCTTTCTTTCTAAAATAATTTAATTTGATTTTACAGTATATTCTTGCAGTCAGTTGAATCGAAGTTATATTATTGTTTCTTTTTTAGACTGTTTTTTTATTATTTGATTCAGATACCATTTGATGTAATTGTAAGTAAAGGCTGCTAAAAAACCAAATACTCTCAAACATAGCCTTGTACGTTTATTCAGAACAACAGGACATAAATGATAATCCCAGCAATAATGAAAATGTTCAACTTCCTTAAAGATCCTCAACTTCCTAAAACAATAGCATATAAAATCGTAGAAATCTACGCTGAAGGCAAAATGTGTTTTATGAACAAATTATCGTGCTTAAATATTTACACGTCCAATATCTCGAAGGCTGCGGCACAACACCCAATGTCATTAAACCGTAGACGTGTTGGAAAAAAAATATCAACATAAATAAACTCATTTTCGTTGGCGTGGAGCAAACTCAAAGTGAAATTACCGAGGCTCGGGGCGACGTGTGCATGAAAAATTCATTCGGAACACAACAAGAGGGCGACGAGGAATAATAATTTGAATAAATATCAAGGAGACTCCCATACATGTGACGTGACAAAAAGCGGGCTCAGCCACGCGTGCTTATGTGTTGTGATGGTGTAATTTGGCAGTTACAGTTGGCACAGATCGCGTAACTCGAACCGACGTCTTCGTACACAAAAATGTTATTAACTTTTTAAGGGCACGTCGGTGATCACACGAAATGTGATTTCCCAGCCCGTTTTTAGAAGCACGCTTTCGCATTTCGTATCACCATTCTTTAAGCTCTGCGAGATAATAAGAGATTACGCATTGTTTTCGTGAACTGCTTATCCGATGCGTTATTACTATTCCATTCACATAGACCTCTTTCATGGAAAGATTGGAGTTACGACGCGCGGTTTATAGCTCACACATCCCCACTTCCCAGAAGGTCTGAGCAACACAAAAGGGTGCTAAGTGTACTCGCAAACACAAAAATAATAACAAAATCCCCGTGTATTTTGACAACATAATACTCGACGGTCACAAAGGCCGTCACGTCACTAGCAATCGGTTTCGCTTCCTCGCCGCCCTTTGAGAAGGGTTCCAAACAAGTTTTGCAAATAATTTATTAAAAACTTTTTTTTAGCGTTCCATGGCAGTTGGCTCACCGTGCGCTACCGTTTGACGGGTCGGCGATGAAAGATTTCGTGGAGATTATAATTGACAAGATCTTTGTTGGCAGTGACAATGGGGTTTAGTATAAATCGGGCTATTGTTGGTCGGAAGATTAGCTAGAGTGCGCCCCGACGCCGTGGGTTTAATTCACGTTGTAATTGAATACAGAGTCTATTCGGCTACACAATGTGCGGTTCTCGCTAAACTTAATTTCTGATTGTCCCTTCGTCGACGTGTCAGATTACGGGTATAATGCAGTTTAACTGGTTCCTTCATCATTGTGCGTACATTGTGAATGTTCCTAGAATATTCTTTAATAGAGTAGCTGGTCGGACTTCGTTAATATGTTAAGTAGCTATTTATTCCATTGATAATATACAAAGATATTCATCTTGACTTCCTATGAATTTATTTAAAGTAAATACATCCTGCTGGCTTTGAGACGTACTTAATTTTCTACAAAAGGTTTTAGTATTGCAATCATAACGTTTGCGTAATGTCTTTATTGTACTTTCTAAAATTCATAAAAGCAATAAATTGACTACCAAGGTCCATAAATAACACATAAATAATAACTAAAATCAATTCTCTGTCACAACACTACGTGACATAAAGTCATCAGCCAAACACCTGACAATAGGCCACCCACTGCGCCAGAACCCAGTGCTTCGTAGAAACAAAAGCATAGAACATAAATTCGCGTACGCTGCAAGGATATGCGTTGCATACAAATATGTCACCAACCAACAGGGTTATCGAATTAGATACGGCTTATACTGCGAAACGATTTATTTTTGATAACTGCAACTGACAGTATTGTTTTTATAAAAACCGTTATTTTGATAAAAAATAAGATTCTTAATACCTATATCACATTAAATAGCAGTACCAATGCGCTACGTTATCAAACTGCTTCAATAGGTAGTGTTTGATTTAAAAATATTTAATGACCTTAGCTTAAAATTATTTCATCAATTTTGGTCGCTGTTTTCCTGATTTTCCTTTCATGAATCTCTTTCCCGAGGTCATTTGCTTATTTTGAAATTAAAACAACGGTAAAATAATTATGAATAATTTAATTTCATTAATACATATAAGCGGCGGTCATAATATGTGTTGTTTTAATGATTTATTTTGTTTTTTTAAACCTGGTGCCTGCACAAATCTTTATTCACTAAACCCCAAGCGATCGCCAGCGTACGCGCTTTCATTGTCTTTCTTTTGTTTCTCTAATTGACACGATTGAAAGGTTAAAACTCACTAGCAAAAATAATAAAACATCAACAAACCCACTCAGTGACAGCAATCTTATTTACTTTCCCCTTACTAAAAGGAAATGCTATAAACTGTATTCCTAATGGTAATCATAGAATAACATTCAATGTTCCATAATACTCGATAAAATCGAAATCCGACATGTGTGTGACAGTGTTATGACAGCCATCACAAATGTCAAACAAAATTCTGGCAACACAACCCTACGTTGTCGCACTGTGCGACCCAGGCACTTGATATACGCGATCGCACACGGCAACAGAATAAATTTAATTTTTTTGGCTAGTGTTTTTTGGTTGTGGCACACTGTGCACGTGTGAATTGCTAAACGATTTTGTTTGTGCCTGTACTAGTTTTTACGATGCATATTTTGAACTTTGTGTTGAAGAATGAATAGTGTGTGTTATTTATTTATTATTTCATGCATTTTACTTTTAGTTTTAGGCTGGACCTAATATTAAACTATTCCTGATTGTTAAATAATTCGACACTTTTATAAATTTATAAATTTTGGTTAGGCATCTAATATTTTTCCTCATTTAAACCTCCTCCTTCCTTTTTTTTGCAGTGTGTTTGTCGCTTACACCTCAAAATAGTCCCAGGTTCACTTCAAAGCTCTTCTTGTGTTATTTCTAGCCATGTCATTTAATCTGTTCAGTATAATGTGGATAATAGATTCCATAATGTTAATTACGAATCACGCGGAAAGAAGAAGAAGATTCGTGGTTAAATCATCATCAATGGGCTACTTAACAAAATATTAGTTTTTAAGTCCCTCATCTAGATTACAAGGAAATATTCGAAACTTTTTTTTCTTTTTTTCGCGTTATCAAAAAATAACGGCGATACATCGAGTCAAAATGTCGCATGACGTCACTAGCCAGTACAGTTTATACTATATAATGATAATGACGTTACAAGCCCCCTCTCCTCAACCTTAATGCGTTTAATCTAAGCAGTTTTCCATCAATTTGAAAAAATAAAAAAAATACTTGTGTATTATTTTTTTATAATCTAATTGATGGATTAATTATTTGGATGTTCTCTATCAAACATCCTATTCATCACCTGCCGAGTATTTTTTCAACTATTTAAGGGTTGACTTTTTCTTCAGTCTAGCCGGATGCAGCAGCTGAATACCAGTATTTTCCACTGAGATACTACCTGTCTTACCTCCACAATCCAGTTATAGGGTAACACAATACCCCTTGGTTAAACTGGCTGGCAGACTTTCGGGGTTTTGAATCCATGACAGCTGTCAAAGATCTTCAAAAGACAGCCGGGCCCAACGGCTTAACGTGTCTTTAACCACCGAATATTCAACTAGAAAACACCGTTCGTTCTTAGTACCTGATTTAGTAAAAAAACTTTAAATGACGCGTTGATTAGTTTTAAGAATTCATAAACTAGTAATATCATTTGTGATTTAATAATTTTCGAATGACAAATTCAAAATGAATCACGAAACAGTAATTAATAAATCAACTGCCAATCAAATCACGAATCATACATAACAAAAGCTTCTAAATGATTACATAATTGTCACGACAGTGTGTGGGTAGTATGAGAGGCCTTGTCATGAAGCTGATCACGATTTGTCATGTTAGAAGGCATTGTCACGCCTCTGCCCTTTGTGTGACGCGCAGTTTGACAATGTGATTGACACGCTATTTAATAGCTTAGTGGAGCGGATAAATGTGTCCAACAGCTGAAGTAAATAATGTATTTGTTTTTTCAGTATTAGTTGACCGATTTTGACCAAAGAGTACAACGTACTTGACTAGCCTGTTGTTTTAATGGTTATTGGCCCTGACTGCTACGCTGGAGGACGTGGGTTCGATTTCCACCTATGACAAATGTTTGTGTGATTAGCAGGATCATTTGATCTGTGTCTGAGTGTAATTTATATATAATATGAATTATCTGTATCTGTTTAGGAATATGTAAGTATGTTTATCAGTCGTCTAGTACTCATAGTTTAAGCTTAAGCTATGCTTAGTTTGGGACTAGATGGCGTTGCGAAAGTTGTGGAATGTTTATTTTAAACTGTCACAGAATTTATTGTGAACGTCAGACAGGCAGGCGCTCCATGTATAACACTAGTTTTAATGTCATCCAGTTAAACTAAAAGCCGACCTCAACGTAGTTATAAAAAGTCTAGACAGATGGTTAACAGTTTTGGTAACATCGATGATAGAGTTTGCCTAACAAAAGCTGACCACGGGTTATTTTCAAAAGTTTTAATATGGCAATATTTTAGGACTGTCAAAGTTTTCAAATTGACGTTTTATACTTGTGTCATGTTGTGTTTACGTGCATCTTATTTTCTTTGGTTTGTTTTAAATAATGCCGAAAACAATAAAAAGTTCGCTAAAGTAAGCTTCTGTTTACTATGATGGACAAATATAAAGACGTAAAAAGTGATGAAATCAGAAATCTGCAGAAAAAATACGGCGACTCGATTCCATCATTACACTTTTAGGTTTGTTTTTTTAATTTCTATTAAAACAACTTGATACTTGTAGACTATTTATAAAAATCGAAATATTTTTCACGGTGTATTTACTTTTCAGGAAGTTTTAACGACGAGGTGACAAAACTTGAAATTGTGGAAAGAGTAAAGAAATTGAAAACTCGAAATAAATGAAATGTCCACTTGTGATTGACCTTGTAGACAGGCGAAGAGAAAAGTAGCAAGCAAAAATATAGGAATACTAGGGACTGAAATGCAAAATTTAATAAAATAATGTTTTCTATTCTTAAATGATATTTATTTCTGTAAATAGGTTTTCACAAACACTTTTACACGTGTTTTTTTATACTTTATTTTTTATACCTTATGCAGGAAAGGTTGAATTAAACAATTAATTCAACCTTTCCTGCATAAGGCTGGGCCAAGAAAGTTGAGCTGTGAACCTTAGTGTGCAAAAGTTAAAAAATGCGAAGCTATTTCATTTAGAGCTTAACTTTGGTACTGATAATGATCATGCTCATTGTAAAACATTGTAAATCTAACTTGACTATCTACTATTGCGCGAATACGTAATTGTGGTTTAACACATTCCAAGTAAATATCAACGGTAATAAGGTTAATATGGTCTAAGTATATAAACATGAAGTGCTGATCTAAATATTGCATAGTATGTCTTGAATTACATATGTATAGTATCAACTCCGTTTAAGCGGTGTATAGCCAGGGTTTACAGCTCTTGATTTTTTTTAAATTCCCGCCTTTTTTCGTGGACAGCTTTCATTTGTCAGACTCTAGGAAGACCATGCCGATTAATGTCTGATGTGTGTTTGTGTGTCCTTTATGGAAATTACCACACAAAGATTGGACCCGGTCAACAGTACATAGATTCTTCATTTGTCTTTTAACTCAAGTCTAAACTATACGTACCTACTAACTAATTTCGAAAAGATAATTCAAGCATGGAGGATATATTTTATAGCTGTTCACTTAAAAACCAACGTTATTACATTTGTGTACATTGTTTTGATTCAACCTTGACATGGTGAAAAAGATCCATAACACGATAAAGGCGTTCAACTATTTAACTTGAATCCAGTAAAAAAATAATTACAGTAGGTTTATAATTATAGTTTTTTCTGCGTGATTCCATTATGTTTTGTTAAACAAAGATTAATTTAAGGGTTTTTAATTCCAGATGCAGCACATACATAGAGGTATTTTAGTGCGAATCCACAATTTTTTTGCTGTAATAACCTGTAATAACTACAAATTCACAAAACGTGTATTATTCAAGATAATTATGACAGCGTTGAAACATTGTATCCACTTTGATTAAGTAAATTACGTGGAATATAATAGAATATCATTTATCGTATACACGTGCCCTTAATTATAAGTTACAAACGTAATTACTTATAGCCTTATAACTCGGCTACTGTTTCCTTTGTAACATCTAATATTACAACCATTGTTTGTACAAGAAAATTGTACACCACAACACAGTGGCTCAAATTGTTCCACCCCTGGAAAAAATATAATCGTCTATTATTAAAAACGTGTTTCATTATTTGACCAAAGCACGTCCACATCTAATATTACCTTTGAAACTATTTACATCACAAACCCTTACATTTATGATAATTAATACCTTTTACATCGGGTATCTTTGAGAAAAAACGAAGTTATTGTCTCTCATCAACAAAAGCTATTCAATGCAGCTGCCGTTTAAGGGCAGACAAAGCTCCGAAGGGATAACATCGGGATAGTAGATCGTGGGATGTCGGCAAATGTCGGGCGTCGTCGGCTGAAGTCGGCAGCGACGCGATTGAGTGACGTTGATCGACAGCCTTCGGCGACAGGTATGCAGTGCAGCGAGACATGCTAATGGCACTGTTTACCATATAATAAGTCGCGTATTAACAAAGTGGAATGGCGGTTCGGGTTTGAATTCGGAATGTCGATTTTATTCAAATAAATTCTATTTCGGTTTTTGTTGGGTTTTTTATTTTTGAAAGTCGGATTTGTCTGCTCATTAAAGTGTTTGAGATAGATTTAATGTACAGCACAAGAGGAAATTGAATCGCCTGCTTTTTACATAGCTTTGTTGTCAAATAATGCTTTGAAATGTTTGCCTATTAAAACGTAACGTTAATGATACAGACGCAAAATAAATTAAATAAGTAATCTTTTTTTTTATTTTTTGTATCCACTGTACTTTATAGATTATAGTATAGGATCCCGTTAAGAGCGACCTTTGACACACACAGTACAATAGTAGCAGCTTTACAGACGGAGACAGACAATGAAGTGACGCTGGCATTCTGCAAAGGAACTGGATACATAGATAATATCTAGTGTTGTGCACACTATTCATCTACTAAATAGTGATGTCACAACAAATAGGTTTCAGTCATTAACCAGCTCGGTGAAGGTCGTTCTTAGACTATTATGTGACACAGATTACCTAAAAATATCCAATGTTGTTCCTTTAGATCAGTGTTTTCGACGCTCTCTACATCATCCGATATGGTCTAGTGGCTAGGATACCTGGCTCTCACCCAGGAGGCTCGGGTTCGATTCCCGGTATCGGAATACTTTTTGTTTCTAAGGCATTTCTTGTTTATGCCGGAAAAACAAAATTTTATTTCCTTTTATGTTCACATAGTGAAAAATAATTCAAACATTTTAATGGGTGGTTTATCAAAACTGTTTTTAAGATAAATTATGTGATTGTTCTTGGTAGGTACCTACTTTATTCTCTTCAGCTAAAGTGCTATTTTGCTTCATTAGAATTAATAAATACAATAATTGAATATTTTTTGTTAACTTACTGACAAATAATAATTGTGGTCACTGCTGTTTTACAAATCATACTAAATATCTCTCGTTCTAGATTATTCATAATATTCACATATTTGTAATTTGTCTGCAATCTTTGCAGTTGCACAGAGCACGCTGTGCCAGTGTTTTTATGATGAGTTTTTTTGTCGGTTTTTGTATTTTTATCTTGTAATTAAATATAAGGCTTTAAGTTTTTTTTTCTAAAAATACTCTAATCTTACATAACCTGAATTTAGCCAATCCATCTCTAGAATCATACCATATCAACACAATCACATTTAACCAAACAGACAATTATACCACTGTTATAAATCTGTAGGTCTCCTTACATGCTTGAACAAATAAAAAATACCACCAACCGAATATGGACCTTCAAGAAGAGTCACAAGGTTTATTTACAGTTGATCGATTTATTCTTGGAATTTGCATCTGAATCCAGCCAGATGTACGTTTGTCAGATATCAATATTGACTATCTGAACAGAGTCGGACTTCAATCGAAATGAAACCTGATATGCTTGAGAAGAGAATCTTAGTGTGGCACTAGTAAATGCCTGTAGTTTTTGAAATTTCTATTAAAAGAGTTTTATTGTGTAAACATAGGTTGTAAAAGGGCTGCTAAAGTTAAGTTGGGAAAGGGCTTAAGAGTCACCAGTTTGGGGCCGCGGAAGTATCTTCTGTTCCCGTGACCCCCGGCGCAGGCGTGAGACGGTACACCGGAGTGGTTTTTAGTCAGTAAGAGTCTGACAGATCCTTCCGCCCTCCCCGGGGCGGGGGACATCCATGAGGATTTTCCACCCTGTAAAAAAAGGACTTAAAACTCGAGGAAAATCAAATTCGAAGTTAACGTACTGAGAAATCAAATAGGTGTGTAATTAAGTAAAACTTAAGGTGGTAAAAATTCTACAAAAGACCAGCCAGTGTATTCGGTAAAAATCTTCCCGCAAATACTTTATGGAAATGAGCGAATGTCATAAAATGACACTTCACTTCATCTTTACTGCCTGATTTATAGAAAATAGCATTTCCAGCCTCATATGTAGTAAATTTAGAGGTGTATTATACAAGGCAACGGAATTATATTATTATTAACGGAATTATTATTATTTATTGACCTAAAGGTTGACTGGTAGAAAATGCCTAAGGCATTAAGTCCGCCTATGTACATTTGTGTGCTTGAAGTATTAAATAAATAAATAAATAAATTATACCTCAATGAATAAGTAAATGCTATGCGCTTAGTCACATACCAGTCTGTAGTTATCGGCACTTTTCTACTATACCAAAATTACGACTTTTTTGAGAGTCTTACCTTGGTAATTAGTTTATGTGCTTTTTAATTTAGTTTTGCTAACATCGAAATGATCTGTATACATGTCTCATATTCTGTGCCTACTAAGCAATATACGGCTGTTTGTTATTCGTATTAAATAAAATAAAGTTATTCTATTCAGAAAGTTAATAATATTTCTGAAACCATGTAGAACACAGGATCCAAAAAATAGAATCGCATTATTTGTATACCAACAACATTACCATTGCAATGAAAAAGACCATCGACCAATAATCCCACTGACTCCAAATTATGATACTGACAGCTTAATGTATTCCAGTTAATAAAATGGCCCCTAGTATGCTAATTCATTCATACAAGTTGATCCACAAGACGTGATACGTCAAATCCCTGACGCAGATTTATAAGCTCCATTCAGTGGCTGTCCATTATTTCATTATGTATAGCCCTTTTCATTGCTTGTCCAAGGATGCTAGGTACTAGCGAAAGAAACTTGGTAATATAATGCTCTAGAAATAAGATATCTAGTCAATAAGGTACAAGAAAATATTAATGTTATTGTAGATATTATTGATCTTGTTGGAACACTTAACATTTCCTATCGGGATAATACTTCTTTAGTCATCGTAAAGTATCTGAGAAGTAATAAAATAAACAATATTAATAGTTTCGACCGCTGAACAGGTCCGGCAGCTATTGTATTCCCGTATCCTTAAAATCAAAATGATATTAGTTTAAGATTCAACAACAATTATGAGACAAACAGTACTGTCAGATATTTTGTGCCTTTCATATATGGCACATAAATAAACACCGCAATCAATATTAAAATGTAAATTTCGACATTGAACCAACGAGCATTATTAAATAAAAACAAATTGTTATAAATCACGGAGCGGCTAAGTTCCGACCTTCCATGTCAGTGTACATTAATCACTTATTGTTCAACCATTACTTTATTGAAACTAATTGATTTGTGTTGTAATACGTTTTGATAATTTAAGATGTTTAGGAAAAAATGGGTTTTTAATCACTATGAGGATATTAAATGTTTTAGAGTCGAGGCCACTGTTGTAGACCAACTATCTGACTTCGATTGTAATCAAAATCAGTTCTAATTGATGGTTTCTCTATCAGTAAATGTCAATTGGAATCTTTTCAATTGAGTCTCTGATTACAATCAAATTCAACTGTGCCGCCTTACGCCGATGTCAAGGATAGTAAATTATATTTAGTTAAGATTGTTAACTGGTTTTATCAGTACGTAATTCATTATAATATCTTTGTTGTTTATCCATATTCATTTTACATGTAAAAATAAATAATTAGAAGATAAAATCTAAAAGCTTTCGTCTATTACATTTCTAACAAGAAGCTAACTACGAGTATATGCCTCATATCCATGACTTACGCCACTCAAGTTTCATCATGATCCTTCTGTATTATTTTTATAATATCAAAGCCTATCAGTGTTATTGTAATTCTATCTTTAAGATATTTTTTGTTTGCCCTCTACGGTAATTTATTTGGGAACTTTTTGTTCTTGCGGTGCGTTGTATAATCCCCGTGCCTGTCAAGTCGCCGGTTGCGTTGGGATAAAAATGTTCGACTACCGGTGTGTGGAGAGTTGTGTCAGCTACTGTTTCTGTTGTATTATCATTTTTAACATAGTTTGTGCCGTTTTTTAACTGACTCAAAATTACATGATTGATCTTACTTAGATTTGCATGTTCTGTTAAGATTAACATCGTTTTATAGTTAGATACAGTGTTTCTATTACGTGCCTATATCGTGTTATGCGAATATTACATTAGATTAGAATATTCATGTCTTGACCTTACTATATCTGTCGCGCAAATCTAATTCATAGATAACTGTCACTAACAACGGAAGCAATCAAAAACGAGCCGTACAAAATCAATCACTATCTCTAAATCACGTCGCATTACGGAAATAATATACCGACGTAATAACCACTCCACGCCATTTGTTAGCCCGTAATGTCTGACTCGACGGCTACCGGTTTTTACAGTCTGATTGACGGCTGTCGGCTTCGCTTACACACCAACAAAGTTACCAATACCTTCTTCTAAATCTTTATTACTTAGAGTTACAGTATATTTTTGCTCACTTGGATTTTTGAATAAATATTGTCCATCAACATTTACTGCGGCGCCGGTCTTGGGCCAGATCTTGAATATCATCTACTTATTCATTATGGGCCCCTATTCGGTGTTAATCATAATCGGTAGTCTCATTACTTCGGCGTAAGAAGATTTCTATAGTCATCGTGTTGATTATAAGTTGTTTGTGAGTATGCTGTGTCATTGAGTGGTGGCAATCACTTATAATATTTTATGGTCAGTTTTTTAGTTATACGTAATGAAAGAGCTGGGCGTCTTTCCATGAAATTAATTTTGGACGTTCTTATAATGGCTCAGAATTTGTTTTGTAATAAATGGTCTTACTGTTATGAATCTGGCAGGGTCTGGGAGTGGTTATATAGGTATACATTGTATTAAGCAATATTTTGTATCTATTGCAGTAGTTTACTTAGACTCATCATGTTGATCTCACTTTCAGACAAACCAATACAATGCATACAATTTGTAAACAAGAATCAAATTACATCCTAGCTTAACTTCCACAAGAACAACCTATTTTAGGTCAGTGAAGACTATGATTCCACTAATTGTATTATGAACTGAAATCTAAGCTCAGACCATTAAGAACTCATGTTCATAGTTCATATTTTCAAGCCCAAAATTTTGAGTTGGAAACTATTATTAATTAATTGAGCATTGTAGGGTTCATCATAACACAATTTTTGTAATACACTGATGTAGTTTTTAGTTCAGACCTACACATATCGTAAATTAACTTATTCAAATTGGAATTTCAAAGCTTATGTCCCTAAAAGATTGATATAACAGAACCGTTTATACATAAAACCTATAAATATTTCTAAATATGTGAAGATTTTATTGTTATTAATATTAGTTTTCATAATTTATGCTAAGTTTATTAGTTCCTACTTAGCGTGACCGTTCTCCATATTATAAATTAATAAATTTTATATGATAGGTGACTTTTAAAGCTCGTCTTAATCTTTGACCATGTCAAGAATCCCTGGGGATTACGTCAATAGAATATTAAAAATATGATAAATGGATAATTTAAAGTCTGTATTATAATAACATTTTGTGTTGTAAATAACTAATGACGTAGAGATGAATAAACGCTTTCCGAAATACAATCTTGTTCAAAATAGAGAGGCATCTAGAAAAATGTTGAATATGTATTAGGTAGTAATAGTTGACACTATTACCGTTCGATTTTAAGCTGTTGTTACTGATTATTATAAATCTGGTATGGGTAACATAAAAATAATAAAACGTAAGATTTTTAAACGATTCAGTAAAATACTGTATGACATTATATTGTAGTGGTATATCTGTCCAGATCAAAATATCTAAAACTAAATAAATCTCAATCACAAAGGGAATTGCTCAGTTTGTTAGGGCCATTTGGCTTAAGGTGAACATTTAATATAATATTTAATGACTGTGGTTTTTAATAGTTTATACCTCAATGAAATTAATTATAGTAATAAAGTTGCAGGAGAGTGTAAAAATAGTTTATATTTAACATATCTACTAATGTTAGATAACAACCAAAATAAATCTTAATTATACCTAATATACTGATATTCTCTAACTTTTAATGCAGTAGTAACATATCCTGAGGTCATCTAAGTAAATGAAAAAATAAAACTCATCAAACGAATCATAAAATAATAAAATGTTTTCTGAAAACTGGGCATGCGGCATAATATTACTTTCGTGCCTTGCCCAGCTTACTATATTATGGTCATAACGTGAGCACAGAAACTCACCGTTCTTCGCCCTACAAGGCAATTGCAACAATATTGAGTAATTGCCTAGGTTGTCAAGCCAGTTCGATAGCACCAGGATCATTGTCATGAGTAAATTCGGTGTCCATGGGTAAAGCCGGGTCTTCAATTTAAAGCGGTATCGGAGTTCATCATAACAAAAACAAAAAACTTCGCGAAAGTAATCGAAACAACATTCACAATACACAGAGGCAAAACATTCGTTTCCATAATTTCATTATTTAACTCTTTGATTTCATTGTATGCATTTGTCATAATTGACAGCTGGTGTTGTCAGAAAATTAAAAAAAAAAACAATTTAAAAATCGATTCGACAACAACCGAATCAATATTAAAATCGGATATAAAAATGTTTTGAAGGCCAAAAACGATGAGTGTTTTGTTTGTTTTCAATATGATTATACGAAAATAAATATATCGCCGTTTGAAAATCACTTGATTACTGATTTTCAAGAAAATGTAGTCATATTATTACTTATATTTTGAAATCGATTATTATCTTTCCCGTAAGAATAATCACAACTGTTATTAATGTGGCAACACAGAATCAGTTTCTAACTATAAAATGGCGACGGTTTTGAAGTCAATCAGCTTCAATACTTATTATACCAGATATTTTTACATTTACTTTCCGGCGACGACAACTAAAAAAATATTAATTTTAGATTTAATTATATTTTCTCATAAGAATACTTTTTACAGAACAGCTTGTCCACGTTTCAGCCAAGAATGAGCAATTCCCTTTAATGCAATTACAAAAAAAATAAAAGAATACTAAAGCGCGATTGATTCAATCATATGTCAGATTAACATTTACATTAAATGAAACAAATATTTCTTAGCACAGCAAAACATTCAGATATAAGTGATACAAACTCACACATAATATATTCTATTTGCATTAAACCACATAATAATTCAGGGAGATTTATTAATTAATACACGTCAAAGTGTAGATGTTGATATAAAAAGAACGGGCGTACATAAATCATTCCGTCTGAGAATATTCGATAAACAAAAGAAAATTGCTCAAGAAACGCTTGAGGGTTTTGACTGGTAGAATTTATTAACAAAATTACTCAAAGACAATGAGGGATATTTAGAAACGGCGAAGACAAATTGTCGGAGGTATTGTGTAGATAAACAAGCTGAGGCTAGATTGAAGGGAGTGGAAAAATGAGAGGCAAACCGGCGCGCGCGACGAGAGGCAGCGATCGACGAAACATTGATATATCTAACTCAAAGGATAATCATTACGATATGTATACCTATAGACACTGATTATAATACCATCACGGATGAATGATTAAGATTGATAATGTGAATATTAATCTCGGTATTTCCAACCATCAAGTGTAAACAGATTAAAATAACATATCTAGACAATCCTCCTTAATCTTAATCATTAATTATGTTTTGACAGTCATAATTATCTATTTATCAATGAACGTCCATAGACTTAAACTGAACTGTACTGAGCTCGACATGATAACACTTATATTATTTTGTTTTGAAATAACATAACATATTTTGTTTGTGTCTACGTGGGAAACAAGTTAATCTGTCAAGTCGAACTGTTAAAACTGAGCAACCATTGCGTGTGGATAGTTGTGTGCCTAGCAGAAATGTCTGAGGTTAACGCAACGCCAATTCATATCACCAAAATATAATGGTCTATTTGACAAAATTTTAGGATTTAGTCCCTGATCTAGATGACAAGAAAATGTTCGACACATATTTTTTTCTTTTTCAAATTGATAGAAAACTGCTTAGATTAAGCGCATTAAAGTTGAGGAGTGGGGGCTTGTAACGTCATTAGTTAGCATAAACTGTACTGGCTAGAACGTCATGCGACATTTTAACTCGACGGATCGCCGTTATTTTTTGTTTACTTGTAAAAAGAAAATATACCTGTCGAATATTTTCTTGTAATCTATATGAGGGACTAAAAACTAAAATATTGTCGAATAGCTCATTCATAAAGTTTTTTTTTTAATGCTTCAAGATATTTGTATTACACTTCTACGTTACAAACTAATAGGGCTCCTGAACTAATAGCAAAATGCTGATATGTTTCTGGAAACAGGGTTTTAAGTTTTAAACCGACAATTAGAGACATATCTGTATTCTTTGCTAAGACTATATAGCTACCTCTTTGCTAGTGCTTATAGCTTAGTATCATATTTCAAACCAAACATCAAAAATGTGTCTAAGAAACTCTAGTTGTAGCTAAGTTTACACTCAATTGTTGTGCTCATCTCGTATAATATCATAGATATTACCGATTTTAAAATGCTTTAGATTAAAACAATTTTATTTTTTGTTACAGGTTGTGGCAACAGATCTTGGTAAGTCGTTTGGCAACCAATATTTATGTACGCATTGCTGTTGCACCTCTCTGCAAATATTTGTATCGAGTTTAAGGTTTTGTTGATTTTACAGTCATTGTTTTCAGTCCCAGGTCTGCGTCAATTTCGATTACTTAGGCTTGGCTTATGTTCAAACATTATTGTCACAAAAAAATAGGCGTGTGCTGTGGTTTTTCTGCTTTAAACCTTACACTTTGAACCAGCACCTTCAAACCATGAATGACTGATGAAACTAAAGCTAAAATATGTGAAAGATACCTATAAAATATAAAATATCCTTTTACGAGCCACTTATTACTTGCAGCCAAGTGAATTGCTCATAACTTACACCGAAAATCCACAAGGCATTCAGAGCCCGTTCGTCATAGTTGATGGATTGTAATGAATAGCACTTTTATGCGCTGCTGAGGTGAACACTGTTTATTGTCGACGATTGATTATGAAACCGCTTCTTGTTTGTTGCCGACGTTTCGACTCCATTGGCTTTGAATGGATTATAAAGTATATTTACGATTCGTTTGAAATGTAACCAGAGATGGATGGATATTGTTGCCGATTTGAAGGGAAATGAAATGGTAGTTCTGAGTTCTACAATTGTGGCTTTAGGGTTAACACTGACTGATAAATACCTTTAATAAAATGCTTTGGATTTGTTACAAAAACTATGTAGGTATGTATTACACGCCTATTTGATAACTGCGGTGCTTTTCTATAGAAAAAACTAACTGATGATGCAGGTGTAACGAGTTCTCATCCCATAGGCATAGGTATATCAAATAATGCTTCAGGGTTTGACAATCCTAAACATTAATAAATAGATATGAGATGGCGATATGAGGTAATGTGGACTGACGTTTATTTCACGTTTACTGCAACGTGCCTAAATTACAACTATAATTTTAATATATGAGTCAATTAGGAGAAAAAAGTATCTATACCATTTCATAACCCACCAATAAAAAATACTTCAAACACACGGGTATAAGAACAAACTATGTGACCACTCTATTTCTTTTTGCAGTTAAGTCGAACTAGCAAGATTTATGTACTTGTCTTGAAACCGCAAGCAATAAATTACCGTTGAACTTAAGGCTAAGTAGCGACAACTCGCTAAGCGATAGCCTATGAGAGCGAAACCAGATTTCACTGAGTGACGTTATCCGTGGGCTTGTTGATGTTGCTAATCCACCTTACTTAACACCTCAGCTACATCTTGACGTTTAGACACTTATAGGAGCAGACGATGATAATGGACTTAATAATAAAGAAATAGATTTTCAGAAGCATAAGGTATAGCCGCATAAGTCGAACGAAGATTAAGCTTTGATTACCGAGGTTGCTTGTGGATGCAAAACCATTCATTATAATTACCACTACTCCGATACCAGTAGGCCTAGCCATATTACAAATTCTATTTCTATTATAGAAAGAAAATGGCGGATATGGAATCAGCTGTTTGTCATCTGTCAAGTGTATTTAATTTTCAGCCATATTACAAATACTATCTACTCGTTAACGCTTGACAGTTGACAAACAGCTGATTCCATATATGACATTTTCTTTCTATTGTCGCCTTATCGATTACGATAATAGAAATAGAATTTGTAATATGGCTAGGCCTGCAGGTTAGTCACTAAACCCACAAATAATAGAAAAAGACTGTTCCATGCCTCAGAAAGTATATAGTAACGCGTTGGTCTCTGCTGTCATTTGTAGAACTCTCTGCTGTCATGTAAGCGGGTACGCTCTTTTTACTTGAAGGCTTATATTTATTCAGTTAGTTATATTTTATTTTTTTTGCATGAGTTTAGTTGTCAACGTCGGTACTTACTATTCTTATTACTACTGTCTTGTATATTGGTGTGTGCTAGCTAGCATGTAGCAAATTATTTAATTTAAATGATTAAGTTTATTAATTACCAATGGTGTTTAAACTGTTATTCTAACATATCAGACAGACGTGTTGCTGGGAAGTTTGTTCCGCCACTTCTTCTTCCCAGCAAAAACACTAGGAAGTGGCGAAGGGCGGGCGTTTTGGGGGACTGTCTTATGTAATTTTTTGACGTTCAAAAAGTGCTGATCCTCAGACTAATTTGAATAAATGACTTTTGATTTTGATTTTAGAACTTTGACAGTCGTTTTGAGTACTCGTAGTCAGAGCTCAGAAAGTCTGACAATCAGTATAAACAAGAGGTATAGTAACAGGGTTGTGTAGGTAAGATAAGCAGTCCCGCTATGTAGAACACGAGTGCGAGCCGTATACAGATAATCTAGTGGTACCTACCCAACATACTTAATTAAAAAATGCTAGGTAGATGAAGACATGATGAGAAACGTGACAAAATTCTCAGTGACATATGTAACATCCTAGATGAAATTCCTCCGAAACCAGTGCAACGGAGATAAGATATTAATGTCACTGTAACACAATAACTGGTAGACGTCAGACGAACCATTGTGGCTACACAAAGGGAGTGTGGTGAGACAAACGGTGCTAATTATTCATCATTAGTGGCAATCGCGGCCGAGATGATGTATGGCGGGCAAGAACCATTCATCATGCAGCCTTTGTTTCTTTAGCGGAGGAATATTTGTGGAAGTGAGTTGAGTGCGGTTTGAATGTGGATATTGCTGTTTTTAAGCTTCTTTTTAAGTTAGTAAAAAAATGCTTGAAACTTAATCTGTCTGTAGTACGTGACATGGTTTTTTTTTTGTTGTGAATCGTACAAAAAAGTGCAAAGAGAATCCCGCAAAGTTGAGTGTACTTTGTAAAGAATGTTGACTTGTAAATAAAAAGCCCAAAAAATTTAATTTCCCGAATAGAATACTGTAGCTAAATATATTATACCAAGCAACGTTGCGTCATTCGACTAACGGAAAAATATTTCATAAAAAGATTTATTAGCGGCACACAAATCTTTGAACATTTTTATTATTTCGTTACATAACAAAATTAGGCACAAACAAAAAACGCTAAAATAAACATTCGCACTTTATACCTGTCAACTTATCCTTTATAAGCAAGACAACTAGTTTTAATGACTAACCACAAAAAACGGAGCTTACAAAACACCTCGTTATGGGTTACCTTCATCAAGAACTGTCAAATTAATTGACAGCTCATACAACTGACACGTATTGCTTGGTGTTTTGAATTTAAAACAAAATTAATTATACAATCAATCAGACGACATGTCATGGCCGCAAAGGTGTTGCTTTTCGCGCGGCAAAATGCCAATCAACGTACAAAATGCTCACCCAAGCGGCACGACAGCCACAAATCTATCAAGACCTAACGCAGCCTGGTGAAGTTCGGTGATTTGAATTTTATTACTAGGACATTAAAGTTCATTGTTGACATGATAGAAAACATTACATAAGTCAATACTATCTTCAATCGCGTCAGTAGTTTAACAGCCCGATTCGCCACACTTTAATCGAGTCGCTCAATAAAGTGAACCTGCTCAAGGTGAGAACGGTCTCAAAAGCCGCATTTTAAAAGGAGAAATTTTTATGTTTCGCCTGTCATTTCACGCGCATTTAATGTTAATTCGCACATTTCTTGTCTTTGGCTGAATGCGTTTTAATTTTCTCGATCGGAAATCAGCCGCAAATTTATGTGAACGCATGTACAGTGTCGACCGTAAAATTTACGACGAAGAAACAGAAAGGAATGAAAAGACGGAATTGAGAAATAAAACTGTTTTCACATTCAAAATAGCGCAATATATTTTACTGAACGTTTATGATGTTGAAATTTATGTGCAATTCATTTGGTATAGTATAAAAAATAATAAATCTTGATAGGGAACCGGGGTTTGCGTAAATAGAGATTATGGTTTCCTGTTCTACGCATCATCTTGTAAAAATTAAACTGGAGGAAACGAGATGATCGATACGACCTACATAATTATTAACATCAGAACTCCTTTAAATATATTCCGGATATATGAGACATTGGAAACGACGTATACTTAAACGTTTGTAAATATATAGCACAAGACAAGCATAATCACGTATTGAATACAAATAATAATCAAGCAGAGTTTCCTTTATTTTCCAATTATAAAAAAATACTACGGTAGATTTTCAATGACTGTTCAAAACTTTGTTTACCCCAAGGAATGGACAGACCATTAATTTGTAAAATCATCTCTCTTCTTGCAAGGACCACCAGAGTAAAAAAAAAACATTTATTTGCCTTTTGAAACCCAGTGTCGGATGACAAGCAACTATTGACTCTTTATATTTTGCTTTCATCCATAATTGCCATGGAGCCACTCTTGGCTTCTGTACACAAAGGCAGACGGTAGCTGTATTTAAATAAATAACGATTGATGTATTTCGAGAAAATTGCATTGAGTTTTTATTTATCCATGGGAATGAATGCTCAATGTCTTCCCTTTAAGCAATTGAAGTTGATTCTGTTATTGGAAATTGTAATGTATTTTCTTTTTACTCTTTGGATTTCACTCAATCAATGGGTGGTCGTCAAATACCTCTGAGTATTTATGAGGCCTTTTGTAAACAAATCACCACATTGAAGACCGGATGACATTACACCTTCAGTGGCGGAGTCATTGACTAGTCTTATTGCTACCGGTTCTCATAAGTAAAAACTTGTTACGCTCAGCAGCCCAAACCACCTTTTTGCTTCACCCTGTCGACACCTACGCGTAGATGCTCATCTCATAACAAACAGGGGTCAGTTGGCCATCCAGTCGACACGACTACTGATTATCTCATTAGAATTAATGACATGAATAAATTAACTACTCAACGAACGCTATTTTAGCGCATATTAAAATGTAAATAAGACAATTTAGATCCTTTCAGTGCCCACGCATATGAATTTTTAAACTTCAACGCCTAGCTTGATACTTTCGAAACGGTGTCGTAAAATTTTATATGCTCGTATGCATGCATACGACAATATTGTAAATTGATAGTTTGCGGGGAATGTTTGAGGATAGAGAGACATAAAATAAATTTCTAAAGGTGGACGGGTATCTATTCTGTCTGAAGGGCAATTATTACAATGTATGAAACGTTTTAGTAAAATTAATTCAATTATTCAGATGGTATGATAATAGGTGTGCTAGGGTAAAATTATGGCAGAATATTAAGCTCCGTAGTGTAATAAAGTGTGAGCGGTCATATAAAACTGTCTGTACTGTATATTAACAGTAAATTACTTACATAATTGCATGGATAACGATGTTGTACAGATAAAATTGGATATTGTTGATCATCATCATCAATTTTATTTTATTTTAAGTGCATATTGTCTGCCACTTTGAAGAAGAGCTTGTTTAATAATATTAGACAACTTACAAGGATTTTCCTTCCAGCTGTCCTGGGTCCTGGGCCCAAACCTTAACACTCCTTAACGGCCTTAACGGTCCTTTCTGAAAGATTTATTTTGAAAGGCCCTCAAGATAGCAGAAGTTTGACTATCTTGTGTGGGTCTACCTATAGATATACTAAGTTGCAAAGTGCCATTTTTTACCCCAAAAAACTACCAGTTTACTTTTGTAGTTACTAGAACTAGATGGTATGATTTGCGTAAAAAAAGAATTTGGTTCGAAGGCCGAGATGGATTCGCAAACGAGGAGTTCCGTACATGATTACAGATAGGTACAGTGATTGTTAAGGTCAAGATAAAAACATGTAGTTGAACAGGGAATACATTTTAACTGTCTTCATCTTACGGTCCTTGAGATACAGACCGCTCACAGACAGACGGATGGACGGACAACTGAGGCTTCGGTTGGTTTCCTTTGGGTTTGGTATAAAACCTTCAAAAAAATGTTGCCACCAGGGCATTCTCCAAATTACTTTAGAAAATTCGTGTGCTCTTCTCCAAACTATAATACATCAGGTAAAAAAAACTATCTTAAAAGAATCGCAGGCATCCACCAGCGCAGGCCGGCTGCATCCATTATTCATTGGCATCGCTTTCTTATGGTCTAGTGGTACATGAGCTGCTGACACCTGTATACAGGGACTTTACACCTCATTACTATTTTCTTCACTTTTATTGTAGATTCTTCACTTAGTACTACTATCTTCACTTCTTGTTGAATAGTAATCCATTTATCTGTGCTTGCACAAGTTTCAGGGGTCCAAATGAATTAGATTACCAAATTTTGTCTCACGAGTGCCTTCGGTTAAAGCATTTCCTAGATTACAAGTTGTTCAAATACAATGTGAAGTGCATTCAATAAAATCTAGTTACGAGTATTTATTTAGTCATTTTGTTTTAACACAATCCTTTATTTGTTCAAATATTTGAATGCGTCGTCTTTCGTGCTCGTCGAATATTTACATAGGATAGTGCCAAAAACTAATGTTTACATTGGTTAGTCTACAATATTTATTATTTTAGGATTCAGGCTGGATATTTTGAAAGCTACTGGGTAATGTAAATAGTATTTTTTGCTCATTGACTGTGTATGACATCACAACTAAATTAATTTGAAAAATAGCTGCTAGTGATGCATCACTCAACTAAGGAGATATTAAATTTCAAAATAGTGTGTTAACGCTTTCCATTTCAGTTCTAAAATGTATTCTAATTTTTTATAAATATTTATTCAACTAGTATCAGATGACATAACATTACGCCTGTTATTCTCCAAGGTTTTGGCAAAGGTGTACCTTTAGTAGGTACACCCACATATGGTCAGTTATATATTATAAGTCCCATGCAACACGGGGTGAGAATGATGCCAACGGTCGGGCACAAAGCCAGAGTCTGGGCTGCTACTAAAAAGATCCTGTGGGAAAAACTTATTAACACTAAGCCCAACCTGGGGATCGAAACTCAGATCTAATGCTCAGCAGTAGCACGTACGATCGTCAGACCAACAAAACAGTCAGTTTGAGATTAGAAAACACATAACGGAAAACTATGTAACGACATTATAAGAGGAGCAATTGGTCCCAATATCACAATAAGGAACAGTGCGTTGTACTCGATTTGTCTCGGTATCGATGCATCAGAATCGATTTACACTAGTTAGACATCGATAAAGGCACCGCCGCCTGTCTCGGAGTGTCAGCCAATTTGTAAGATAGTCACGGTAACAATCGATTGAGAATATCGGTAGTTGTGTGGACCGATGTGAATGTTTCTTTGAAGAAAATTGTTTATACTAAAAAAAGCTTTATATTAAAAGGATTATGGTTCAAAATAGAGTGGATTTATCCTACTAAATTTTAAATGCGAAAGTTTGTACGAATGTTTGTTAACTACACTTTCACGCAAAATCTACTGAATTAATTGCTAAAAGTATAGCGATAAGTGTAAAGTAATTAGGAAAAAAATTAAGCAATCTGCGAGCTATTCTGGCGTGCTAATCCTGCGCAGATGAAGTCGCGGGCACCAGCTAGTAGTATAATATTTGTCGGCCGTCAGCGATGGCTGAACAATAGGGCTATCATCCTTTAGGTTCGGTGGTACTCGGTTTATAACATAGAATTATAGTTTTCATTGCAGTAATACACTTACTTCATCAATCAGATGCTAAACTTACTTCATAATGCAAATAAATAAACCAATAGTTTCGTTCTGAAAACTATGATGCATCGACCCCAAATAAATTGGGATAAGAGAGGAGGATGATGCAGTCGTTATGGTATTAACAGAAGATTATAATGTGCCAGTACAACATTCTCGTAAATTTTTCAACTGTCGACAAGATTGGATGACAACAGTTGGTTGGTTGGACAATAGAAAACACACGTTGGAGCATGCAGCATTTTTTCATACAACCAATCTTTTAGGACAGGGCCACGGAAAAGCGGCAATTTGAGCATTGATATTGAATCTTACTTAAAAAACTATTTTCTCTTTCTGCGGTCACTACATATTTACCGTAATATGCATACTAACATCTAACTAACATCTGCTACGATTTGGCTTAAAATCTGCTAATCAGTCGAATGGAAGCTATGAAAATTATTGAAACCAAAAGAATTTTTTACAATTTTTTTTGTTATTTCCATAACTATTATTTTATTTTTATTAAAAACAACCTCGTGTGCTATATGAATACATTCACCGAGAAACTAAATATATTTATACATATAGCTAGTAGTATAAGGGAAATACAATTTGTAATACATTGAAAAAACAATTTAAATCTTCGAAACATTTGATAAATTAAACCATTACCTGCTATATTACGTGTGCATTCAGGCCAGACAAGTAATAACAATCAGTCTCCATCATTATGAACTGACAAGCATAAAATTGGAGTTTAAAAAATTAAACGCTTGATGCGAAATTGGAAACTTTTGTGCTCATAGTAGGCACAAAAGCCTTATTGTGGCGGTTAACTGAACATTTTGTTAGACATGAATTATTGTGATGTTTTGCGTGGGCAAAAGGACCGTTACAGTGTGTTTTGTAGATTGTTAATGGCGATCGCAATTTTGTATGCTAATGACATGTAATAATGAGTACAAAATAAACGCTAAATTTTAGACTGTTGTTTTGTATGTCTAAAATGTGGAACATGTTTTGTGTCTCTGACATTTTTATTTATTAAAACTGATGTCTTTTTAACGGGGATCATTATTTGCTTCTATGTAGTATTCATGTGGCTCGTGGGTAGGTAATTATAGCCGCACGTCTATCAAAGATTAAGCCATCGTGCAGAGGCCGGTCCCTGTATTATGCGAATCCAAAAAACATTCATATTAGCCCTTCGTGCTTCGGAAGTACGCTTATCACAGTTGTCATTTGTAGGTGTTTGACAGTCGATACTGGTAGTTATAAGCTACAAAGTCATGGCAGTCTTAATGTGGGTTAATATATCACCAAGTAACTGAGTAAAAGAGGTCTGATAGGCAGTTACTACATGTAATTCTAAAACACTGGGATTTAACTGTGTCTGTCTACCCAAACTCGAATATAAACGAAAAAAAAAAGCTAATCTTCTTCTTATCATGTGGTTAGTGACTGACCAGCAGGCCATATTATAAATTCTATTTCTATTATCGTAATCGAAGAAAATGGCGTATATAGAATCAGCTGTTTGTCAACTGTCAAGTGTTAACGAGTCGAATTTGTAATATGGCTGCCAATGAAATACACTTGACAGTTGACAAACAGCTGATTCCATATACGCCATTTTCTTTCTCTAATAGAAATAGAAGAGCCTGCTGGTGTCAGAGTTTTAATGGCGCCCATGGGCCAGAGTTTTAATGGCTGACTCGCATCACTTGCGAGTTCTTCACGATGTTTTCCTTCACCGTTTTTGAAGCAAGTGATAATTATACAATAGGTACGCACAAGAATACGAAAAGACAAAAGTGCCTGCCTTGGGTTCGAACTCGAGACTTATGATTTGGCAATCCGCTGATGGTCACACCACTAGGCTATCAGTGCTTTAGTAAGGCTGATGTTGATGTTGTATATATTTTGACTGAGACAGACATAATTAATGCGATTATTATGCAACAATGATTTTGACTTAAAAAAGGTATAATATTTTTCATAACAAAATCGTTACCTAAGCTGTAGATATAATAAATGGTAAGACATTACAACATTTGAATTTGTCTCACTATGCCAACACGATCTTAATCTACCAAACCACCTTCCGTAACTTCAGCCTACATTACAACTATAAAAATAATTAACCGATCAATACCTTTAATTATCCGATAAAAAAAATAATTACAATCCTATAATTAATTTGCTGTAATTTCTTTTGCAGTCATTAAAATAGTGTTGTAACATGCTAGCTATAAATCACGAGTAATCAAGCAAGCTGTTAATGCGAACGCTTTGAGCATTAATTGGCGAATTTCATAAACCGTCGACTCTAAATTAATCAGTTACGACATTTGCGAGTATTTATGTTAGTGCTGCGCGAGAATTGATCGGATAGTGTTGTAATTGAAGTTGATTATACTGATGGGTTAATAGCATTGATAAAATGATAAGCAAATGTCATTTTGTGATGGAGTAGGATTTAAGAAGTCATTGTTTATCTTTTGTTTTGTCATACGTGGTGGGTATTTTAATGTGATTTCAAAGGTTACTTCAATGTTGTGAGATTAACATCTGGCATCATCATCATCATTTCAGCCGAAAGACGTCCACTGCTGGACATAGGCCTCCCCCGAATGTCGCTACAACGACCGGTCCCTTGCGTCTCTGTATGTGTACCATCTGTGCGTAGACTAAATTACGCTGGCGATATTCCATAGTGGATGTTTTTACTGATACCTGTTTTCCGTACTTAACGCTTTTATTCTTCACGTTAAGCAGAATGTTTAGGTCTTACGCAGTTAAAAACAAAGCTATTACCATCAACAGGGTTTTTCAAAAAGCTTATGTGCGTAGTGCTCGCAATGTCTGTACATTGCGAGCACTACGCACATAAGCTTTTGCTTTTGCTTTTTGGCGTCTGTACGCCAGCACATCAAGTTACCCCAATGTGTCAAATTTCTTTGATCGTTTTTTAACTTTATGAATAACATAATAAGGTTCATGTTCAGTTGGGAAAATTGGACACATTGGGGTAACTTGATGTGCTGCCGTCTGTACTTGTATGACCAATAGGACGATCAATGCATACTTTAAAGATTACTCTGTGAAAATGTAGGCGAAGTGAAGTCGAATTGAGCTTTAATTCCATACTAATCCTAGACATTGACTATTCACATCACTCAGACTTTTACTGAATCGACCGGCAGATGTTTAAACGTAAATGAAGCATCGGCAGTGTGTAAAGAATTAAGCAGGGTACGATATGTAGTTTCCACTTACCCCATGGGAAAAAAAGTGTCCGTCCATAAATGTATAAAGTCGAAAATGAATTCCGCAAAGCCCAGGTATCCATCGTTTCGATTGTTGAGGAAGGTCGTAATTAAAAACATTACCATTTTATTATGTAGGTAGATAGATTGGCGATAAGCTAATGGAAGGAAATAGCATTCCTACAGACAGAATGAAACATGGTAGGAATTCACTGTCAGTTTAGTAACACGCGTTCGTATAAGAGGATATTAGGAAAAATAGCTTATTACTTATAACCACGCAATTATGTTAAATTATGTCCGACACGGCTAATTATGTAATGACAGCGGGCATTCTTTAGAAACCTTTAATATAAGCAATTTGTGGGTTACTTCGACTTGCCAATTGCTGAGAGTAAAGTGTTAAAATTAGGATACAGATAGATATAACAAAATAGTTTACACGTCCTTAAAGTAAACAGCAATAAAAAAAACTGAATATAAAATCGCGATGGCCTTTTGAGAGTAAAGTGTTAAAATTAGAAGACACATAGATATAATATAAAATAGTTTACAGTCCCTAAAGTAAACAGCAATCAAAAAACTGAATATAAAATCGTGATGGCATTTAGAACCGCAAATAGTCCAAAACTTTTAGTAAACTTCTAAGGTTTATTGATAATTTTAGACTTTAATATGTGAAGTCCTAATCGGAGAAAAAAAAATATAGTAATAAACCGTTATGGTTAATGCATCTCCTGAAAAATAAGCTGACATACCTAAGTACCCTGGGACAATAGTAAAACTTATGGTTGCAGCTAACAAACCTTCCTTCGCTGTATCATGATGCCGTTTCCTTACGATCGGAGGCAAGCTGATGTTAGCATAAACAACATTGATAGCCTATCAATTACATTACACGAACAGTTAGAAGTTATACCCACTTGACACTCATTACAGAAAGATAACCTCCCACGTTCGAACACTACAACTATAAGGTTACCTCATTATATTTTGATTACGATCTGAGCACCAAAGTGAATACAGATTGTACACAAATTAATCCATCAAGCTACATAATCCGGCGGAGCGTTAGCGTGGCTTGTCAGGCGGCTTGTCACGCTAGCTGGAGACTCACGTCAAGCTGCCTGTCAGAATCATGACGCATGAGTGCGCCTACCGCGATGCGGCGGCTTCGAAAAGGATTTTTTCTCATTTTTTTTTGTTCATTCTCGAATGACAGTGTAATCCGTGAAACTGGAAACGGTGGATTATTATCGCTTTTTGGGACGCTTTTTATGCTTTGACCTTTTGTAGTCTTGTATGACGTTGCTTTGATGATTTTAGTTTTTCTTTGTCAGTCTGTCGTCAATGAAAGGTAAGGGTGTTATGTGGTGACATTTGACTGATCTAGTCGAAAATATTAATGTCAGGACTTATTTTTATTTGTTCATTTATTTACTACATCATATTTTATTATTGTAATACTTTGTGTACTTTGAAAGTTTATTTTGTAAGTTTTTATTCTGTTAGTCATTAAAACTAAATTTAGTTAATCCAATTTATTCGTGCATATTTGGCATTAGCTACATAATGCAATTTCATTAGTATTCAAAGGTTTTATTTCAAAAATTTCAAATAGTATTTAGGTCAATTTAAAACCTCACATTATCACAATTCAATAATTCTGAAAATGCAATCGAAACTACATTTGCATTCAAAATTTAAACAAAGACTGCGTCAACATCCAACCGGCCGGATATCGTGTAGACGGCCTATACCTTTGTAATCAGTTAATTAGCGCTCACAACACAATGAGCCCTCCACACATTATACGGATTAACTTTTTATCATCTCATTTGTGATGTGACATAATCTGTGCTCGGCCGCAATCTGTCACAAGTGTCAACTGTCATGGCGACGCCCTTGTTTGGCCAACGTTGGAGCCAATAATGTGGAGTACTGTGTTAATGGTGTTAAATGATTTTGTTCCAACTTCTAGATACACTGTGATTGATGAGCAGGCTTGTGACTTTTGGCTACCGTAAGAGCGAATCAATAATTGCAGCGGAGTGGTTATGGGCAGTCAAAAGCAGCTAAGTCTTTGGTGTTATTAAAATGGTAATGTGTTGTTTCGATGTTATTGCTTATCCTCAATAGTATAGTATGATGGTCAATTGTTTATGTTCGTATTATCTCCGCTTTAGACGATATCTCTATAATATAAATAATGAAAGTATATTGTTTAGTTTCCACCAGCAAAACTTTCAAGCCCAATATTGTATTTTAATTAATGGAGGAGATTACCTATGTCCTGGTTTAAAAATAACAAGAAGCAGGGCCTTCCGTCTATATGATATAAGTACTTTTATATTTATATTAAAGCACATAACATTGACAATGCCATTCTAAGCTGATACTGTTCCACTGCAGGGCCTGTTTTCACACAGAGAAACCACGAGCATTTATCACCACGATTGCTAAAGGCGGATTGGCTATTATAAACTTAAATTAAATGTCTATCAATGACGACTAAGAGAAACTTAGAAAGTTCTTTTAAATTAAAAAAAAGCCACATTGGTACTTGTCCAGATTTGAACCACAACCTCGTGCATGAGAGGTACGCGCCTTAATCTCCGGGCAAACGTGAAATCATGACAACATCAAAAATCATTTATTCATTTGCGAATATGGGTACAAAAGAAAAAGGTCTTGTAACTATAGTGTCCATTAGCCATATCCTACCATAAGGCATGCAAATTCACAAAATACACGTTAATTAAAATTTGACTTAAAAGAAAGACACCCGTAAACAAAAAAAATGGAAAAGTTAATAAGTTGGTAACTTTGATAAAGTAGGCTAGGGAATGTCTGTGTGTGAGTTAGTGTGTATATGTGAGTGTGTGTATGTTATTTTAAGCGAAGTCACAAAAAAAAACAACGAACGTCATTTTCAACAGTATTTCAAACTTGCAATAACAAGCACCGACACATTAATTTCATTTTCTAACAAAATTAACGTTTCCCCGAAATTTTACAAGTTGCATGTGATAATTAGTAATAGATAGCATGTTTTCATATTAATTAGTACACGAACACTTTTTGTCCTCCAATGTGATTATTTTAATTTATTGACTGTTTATTATTATCGGGGACTTGCAAAAAGAATACATTTGTCCGACTTAATTATAATAGATCGTATTATTGGTATAACGTGTCTGTATGTCATTATTGTGTTACATAAATTAGCATAATTACACGTTTATGTCTATTACTGATTTAACCATTGCGATAACTGACGGACAAATTACTATACGAGAAATCTCAATTCATCACGTTCATCTATACCGAGATGTATATGTTTTAATTTGAATTTGAGTGGTATTTCATTTTGATTTGATTTTTATTTGTAACTAGCTGTACCCTGCCACGCTTCGCTGTGGCACATTGTGATTGAATGGTTAAAAAAAATAATAATTTGAAAAAAAAATTGATAAAAACAATCCTTGATGCGGATTATATATCCTGCTAAAATTTCAGCTCGATCGGTGCTGAACTTTTGAGTTTTTGAAGCGTACACAAACCAACATAACATTTATATATACTCGTATATAGATTAACAGACGCCAGCACATCAAGTTACCCCAATGCGTCAAATTTCTTTGATCGTTTTTCAACTTTATGCCAAACAGAATAAGGTTCATATTCAAATGGGAAAATTTGACACATTGGGGTTACTTGATGTGCTGGCGTCTGTACATTCAACAATTAACGTGTGCCTGATGTGCATATACATGTAAGAAATTGGTACCTACGTGTGGCAGTCTTTTTAAATCTATGTGATGTACCTTAAATCTTTGTATCGGTGTACTCAACTGTTGTTCAGCCGTATATGAATAAATAAAATTATAGAAGTATACATTCTTTAAAATGGATGTATTTGGAATTATTATCCTTCACTAAACTAAATTATCATAGTGGATTTATGCTGAAAAAGTAATGAACGCTTAATCTGTTACCATTTGTATAGTATTTACGTGGTTTTGGAAAAGCAGGCCACATATTTCACTAGCTGTCTAGTGAAATGAGTTGTCGGATTTTGCATTTAAATCAGATTAACGGTTTAAAAAAAACACGTTTTTTTCCGATGCTGTAAAAAGTAGAAAAATCACTTCTGTCATCAAATATCGCATTTGTGTGTACCATTATGATTTTAACAGTTCAAAATATCAAAAATACAAGTTTAAAAACGTGTCAATTATGAAAACAATTGAATAATGTTTAAATATTATTAAAACATAATAAATTTTATTATTTTTATATTGCATCATACCACGACATTTAAATAAAGATTAGGAGGAACGTGGGATCTTAATTTATTTATTTAATGTCCGCTGCACAATAGCAATTAATTTATTAAATTAAATTCATTTTAATAATTGTTCACGTACTCGTAATTAAAATAAAGGTTAAAACAAAAAGTTTATTTTCATAACACAAGATTTATTATGTCAATATAAAGTTAACACTTAAAATAATTCTGACTAAGAACCTCGAATTAAAAGCCAAGGTTATTTAGTAAGTGAGGTAAAACCTACATCATAATTTAAATTTATTGCCCACAATTAATATTAATTTATACTTTTGTATAATGCATGCCAAAATAATTGTCCGAATTGGTTTAAAAATATCGCCATTATGTTTGTTCTGCCAATTAGAGGAATGTGTATTGCAGTTATCTATTTGATCGTAAGTATGGTGAATATTTTAATATGGCCAATTGCACAACTTTTTAAAATTGTTATTTCATTTTAACTTTTCTTAAGTTCTCCTTAACAATTGCTAACAAAACCTTCGACAATTTTGTAAAACAGTTAATTCAACATTTAGACAAATTTTGTCAGTTAAACATGAATTTTTTCTTCCAGGTTTTTCTTTTTAATCCTTTATTTTCTTGTTTTAAGTTTAAATTATGGTCAACTTTGACTACTTCGTTGGTCAAGTGAGTCTTGGTGTCATTCCCTAGTCGGGCAAAGGGTTATTAATATTTTACATAAATTTAATTCGTTTTTTTAAGTTCATATTTTTTTTATGAACTTCTAATTAAGTGTCGTACTTTAATTATTTCATATTTTAATTCCTTACTAATTTAGCTTTATACTGGTATGTTTTACTTTACTATAGCTGCAATAGTTTGCTAGAAAATACACTTTGAATCAACAATGGCAGGGGGGGGCCGACGGGGGGCAAGACCTATCGCGGGCGCGGACGTTCTAGGTCTTTATAGGTATTTAATTGGACGTTTCAGTGGTTAGGAAAAGTAGTCCGGAGTGTGCTTTGAGTCCAGATAGGCTCTTACGCAGGACTAAATAAGTGTAAGTGCACTTATGCTTAACCTGTCAAAAAATATTGGCGTGATGTGATTATGTGATAAAAAAGCACTACCCTGTACAAACCACGTAGAAGCCCAATAAACAAGATCATTACTGCCACAAAAATAAACGAGTACATCCCTAGTTATTAATGTGACCAATTAGTTGGTCGGCGGACGGATAAATAATTTAACGTGTCACGCAACGTGTTGCCGCGACACGCTGTCACGCCGTCACGTGATCACGTGACGTGGAATGACGGCGTGACAAAAATTAGGGTTATTGTATTTTTGGATGTTCATATTTTTGTTGGTTGTTCCGTTTTAATGTTTGTTCGTTTCGTGTGAGTGTTTACCTGACGGGTTTCTTTAGGGACCTGAATTTATTTAAATATTCGAAGTTGGTATAATATTTTTGTTACAGTTATCTTAGTTGCACCCGAAGAGATTTAAGATACCTACTGTAAAATAAAATAATAAATAATATTCCACATCTTTCACACAACGCCATCTAGTCCCAAGCTAAGCTAAGAACTTGTGTTATGGGTACTAAACAGCTAATAAACATATATATATATTTCTAAATACATACATTATTATAGATAAATTAAACCCAGACACAGAACAAATGAACGTGCTCATCACACAAACATTTGTCCTGGGTGGGAATCGAGCCCACGACCTCCAGCATAGCAGTCAGGGTCACAAACTACTAGACCAACATATGCTATAGAGGACATGCCATGTCTTAGTAACGACATATAACATAATATTGCAATATCTGCCAGCAGCGGAGCTTGCTAAACTAGACTCATCGACTTGTGACAACTAACACACAATTATCGGATGAAAACTTTGTTCGAAATGTCTCGTTTATAGTAATTATTGAATGTCTTTTGTTGTACCTTAAACCTGATTGGTAAGTTGAAAATTCAATATTTCTCAAGACCAAACACTGCGAAAAGATAATACAGGGTGTCTCATTCAAATGGGTCAGTATGGGAAAATCTGAAACTATAAGACATACGAAGATCTGTTCTGAGGAACCATGTCATCGATTTTAATAAAAAGAGATACTGCATTCATACATTTTAAAAAACATCTGTACTCCGTTCGGGAATCGAACCCGGTTATTTTGAAAAAAAAACCTACACTATTTCTATTTAGATATCGATTGTGCAGGTCTTAAGCAGTAAATGTCTGTATGAAACGTGATGTCTAAAATGAATAAAATGCATTGTTTCCACATACTTAAATTTACTTTAGTAGGTGCTCGAAGTGACCACCGCCTTTTTCAATAGCGCCTCTGGACTATTTCTTGTGGGGTTACGTTAAGGATGAAGTGTACAAAACAAGCTTTGACACCGTTGTAGACCTAAAAGTAGCCATAGAGACAATTTTAACGTGTTCGTAATTCACCACATGAAAATACAAAATACAATTGTAAGATCGTTACCTAAACGTGTTGAATATTGTATTGAAAAAGGCGGTGGTCACTTCGAGCACCTACTAAAGTAAATTAAAGTATGTGGAAACAATGCATTTTATTCATTTTAGACATCACGTTTCATACAGACATTTACTGCTTAAGACCTACACAATCGATATCTAAATAGAAATAGTGTAGGTTTTTTTTTTCAAAATAACCGGGTTCGATTCCCGAGCGGAGTACAAATGTTTTTTAAAATGTTTGAATGCAGTTTCTCTTTTTATTAAAATCGATGACATGGTTCCTCAGAACAGATCTTCGTATGTCTTATAGTTTCAGACTTTCCCATACTGACCCATTTGAATGAGACACCCTGTATAGGTATAGGTAGGTATTCGTATTTTAGTTTGGGTTTATCTCATTAAACTGTTTAGAAAATGATTGTTACTGATGCGGTAAGAACAGCGGTAAGAACACAATACGGTTTTCACCTGTAATTTCCTGTAGAGTCCTAAGAAATGGGGTTTTCTAATAATAATATACTCTTTAACACTTAAAGAAATACAGGCGTAATGTTACCAGTTTTACAAAAAATGCTATTAAGTAACTCAGTTTTGTAAGATGAATAATCATATCCAACATTTTCTCATCCTCCAACATTTCGCTAAGAACATTTTAATAAAAAATCCTCGTATGCGCCTTCCTATCGTCTACCACGTAAGGAAATAAGATCAGCTGAACAAGAATGTCTACCACACATTCTTTCGCCTAGTACAGTACCAATTCAGAAAGTTATCTGGACATGGACAATATGGACCTGACAATGAGTAGATACAATACAGAGACCGAGCTTCATATAGTGGTGGAGCATACATTATGGTTTACTTGTAGATATATCTGAGATAGTCCACTCACACGTACAGACGCCAGCAGCACATCAAGCTTCCCCAAACAGTATTTTTTTTCCAACTAAACATGAACCTTATTCTGTTTGTGATAATGTTGAAAAACTAATAATGAAATTTGATACATTGTGGTAGCTTGATGTCCTAGCTTCTGTAAAATAGACTACACGTCAGTGGTGCCAAAATTATGTATAAAGTGGCTATATTCAAACATCGTACTACGATATACCAGTTAAAGTTCAAAGTGTTACAACGCAGGACGTTCGAAATGTTCTGTCATCTGTGCCTGATGACTGATCAACGCGCCACACATGCCGTAAACAGCAGAGGGATGTGTATAGTTCGGTATCCATTGCTAGCGATTTATCATCATCACTATCCACAGCCTTTGAACCCCTCCGCATCAGACTGCCTTGCATGCATGCTTTCACCTCTGTTTAGTTCAAATTTGTCCAAATGTCAAACCATTTTTGCCGCAACATTAGGGTGTATAAAACACGCTTTTATGATTAATGTGGTCAATTCATCATCCCTTAGACCCTTCGTTTCTTTAACAGCCTCTACGTTTATTATTCCACCTGAGCATTTACTAATTTCATATAGCTTATTCTTGTGAGAGCTGGTTGGTATATGGCTCTGTCACATTATTTATCTTTTAACAAAATGTGCTCTATTACCATCATCCCATGGCTACTTCACCAATTAGTACCCGATGTTTATGTATCATTTCTTCAAGCTAGCTAATTAAACATGAATGTACAGACATGTCGTGTCGTCGGCTGTCCTATCAAAGGCGAGTCCACTCCTTTTTTGAGTTCATGATTCACACTAGTTACAGTGGTGTTAGGGCTGGCAGGTGTCGAAGTTGTTTTATTTGAATATCTGTATGGATTTTTCTGGACAGGTTTTGTGATTTAATTATCCATGTTATTTGTATAACGATTTGTTGAATTTTCTTGTTTTCTGTTAGTGTGTTTTGCTACATCTTGCCTAGGTTTGATAAGAACTAATTGGCTTTCTGCATCATTAGTTGAATGTTTATTTTCACTAAGAAGAAAATTCCAAAAACCTTTTTGTAACAAAATTTTGTTGCTTATTGACCTTTGTTGACATGATTGGGATTAAGAAGATATAGGTTCATTGCCAAACGAGCCTACAGCCTCAAGTCTGCATATCGATCTTCTACCAACACATATTCAAACTAATATAAAACACGACACTTACCAACCCTACACAGGTACCGTTGTATGACGTGACCGAACGGTTGTCAGCAGTATGAGTGATGGCGTGCCGCGTCGACGTTACCACCTGATTTATTACTTCCGAGCCCCGCCCCCGGCCCGCGACCCGCACCCCGCTACCACCCGCCGGTACAGACAGCAGCAGTGTCGACATTAATAGGCAAATGTGATGATCCCTTTCGGAGTGGTTATTGGATCTATAGCTCAACTACTGTATTGGAATAATAAATAAGAATTTACTCAAAATCTCACTTGATTTCATTGTCTATGCTTGCTTTAAATTAATGGCCTCGCCACACAGCTGTACCAGAAAACACGTTGAAAAATAAGAAACACAGAAAAATTACGTTGACTTCACTTTAAGATTGGTTGGTACAGACGCCAGCACGTCAAGTTACCCCAATGTGTCAAATTTCTATGATCGTTTTTCAACTTTATGTCAAACAGAATAAGGTTCATATTCAATTGGGAACATTTGTGTGATATGATGTGCTGGCGTCTGTACATTACTACTTTTACTAGCCTGCATGATCTCACTGCTGGGCAAAGGCCTCTCCCCATGGCTTCCAGTTTTTTTGCTCCAGGGCTAAGTTAGCCACTGGCCGTTTAACAGTAGGCCACGGGTCGGTTGGTACATTAGAAATAAACATTGAAACGAAAATATTATTCTTGGCAGCAACATCAACGACAATAGACGATGATGATGATAAAGTATACTTTAAAACTAGTGTTTAAAATACTTTTTGTAACTCTCATCTGTTCTAATGTTCTCTGTCATTACTACAAGTTCTTGATATAGTTTTTTTCATTCTCACGTCGACGCCACATAGAAATAATTACATACTTACACATATTTTCACGCCACGTTCCAAATAAGGAACGGTAATTACGTTGAAATAATTATGTGGTTGAACTTATAACTGTTACGGGTACAATCAGACCAATAAGGTAAGTACAGGCTAAAGTAGATAATCAATTTTCTTGTTTTACAGTAATAATGGAGCAACTACCTTTCGTAGAATTATTTAAGTTTAATCGGCTGCAGATAGCCTCGTAAAGTTCTCAAGTAAGTAACATAGTTTTAATCTTTGGCGTTTCCAGCTTGATATAAAAAAGCCTCTACTAAAATTATATTAATCATAAATGCAATTACAGTCAGTCGTCGGTATGTGACAATTTTAGCTGCAGCTAAAATTCTTACATTATCTTACCAACATTAAATTTTTAGTGGTACATTTTCTATTTTCCTCTGAGCAATACAATGTTTCACATTTCATCTTAATGTTTCTTGTTTGCACTCAGTACTAAACCCATCTGATGCAGGTGTAAGAACGCCTCCAATGTCGTCTGTCGCGGTACCGCATGTCATGTCGTTAGTTTTCCTTGATTTCAGACGGCGCTGCATTTCATTAGATGCCGCCGTTGCAATCTAGATTAAAAGATCGTGCCTGTCTACTTTGTATGTCAGTCTAGATGTGTCTGTTTTGCTGATTAAATGTCAGTTTTTGTTTGTACGTGTGTCTTGTGCAAATGTTGTGTTTTCTCTTAACTTATTTTTTTGGTATTTTGTTGTAGTTTTTTAGTTGGTCAAGGACTTTTTTTACTTTCACGCGAAGTCTACGAATGTTATGCTCGTTAACTTATAGCAGCTTGACATTGTAGACTCAGTAAAAGAACATGCAATTATAATTTTAATCTGCAACAGCATTAATTTTTTCAGTATTTACATTTTCTTTCACTAAATGTTTCGGGTTCTTTTTTCTAATAACATTTTTGTCATATATGACCATTAATATATGCCAGAAGCAAACTCTCATCTCAACAAAATGAATGTAGGATAAAGATTTATGCATGAAGATGTCTGACATGTGCATCTTTCAATTCTAAAATCTCGAAAGCAAAATAAACTCTCTGTAACTCAATAAGTATAACAACACTGGAATAGTCGGCGTTAACTAAGGCCCGCTGTAAACTTCAGTACAACAGCCATCCTCCACCGCATATATCATTCTGTTTTATGAATTGTAAATTTTACGTTATATAGTCTTTAGTGGGCCATATTTCAACTTGTATTAATGTCTCGCCGCCGGCGGCAGGGTTGAACGTATGGTGTATTTGACATACTTGACATTTGTTCTCTTTTGATATTGAAATAGTAAGAATGGTATGCTTGGTCCATCAGTTTTTTTTATGACTTTTCATGTCTCGTTGGAATATATAGTAAAGTCGCTAAATTAAGTAAAGAAAACATTGACAAGCAGACACTATCAGCAAAAGTCACCCCACGAAAACTTGAGTGAAGTAAACCGTGTCAATGCCTAGGATTAGTATTGAATGACAGCTCATTTTGCCTTCACTCCACGAAAATTGTCACGGGTTGGTTTTTTATAGAATAGCACTGCAGGTCACTAGTCTAAATCGTCTGTGATGCGTTTCTCTTCATTATTAACGTGTTCTTAATCAAATGCAAATAGAGTGATTTGTTTAATATGTTTTATTTAATTTTAAATATAGAATTTAAATTAATGTTTATAGGATTTGTTTTAAATAATCATCATGTTTAGAGTGTTAATATAAAAAATATGTTAATATTATTTAGATTAGGTACGTTAGTTTTCGAAACAAATATTGTAAAATAATCATGTAGGTATCTGCAGCGGTTTGTAACATGGAGTCATAATGAATAATGATATAGGAAGACAACATAATATTTACCAACCTATCTAGATACGACTTTTAAAAATATATCGGAATTCAATCAGCAATGTTGAAAAAAACAGATTGTATAAATTTTTAGAAAAATAAGGAAATACTTGGCAAAAATATATTTAAAATTTCCACATTGCGAAAGTACCGATCAATATCACTTATATCATCAATCACCAATAACTGATCATTACCAACAGATAGACTAAATTGATTAACTCCAAAACGATGATGACGAAATTATCCTTATAAATTACAAAAATCTTTGATTGAAGATTTATAATTATCTGACGTAGACATATCGCTAGAAGATAAGATAGTAACTATGTCTTAATGAGATTAAACGAACGATTAGAAAACTTTCATATTAATTTGAATAGATAGGGGATAATTTATTAAATATATTGCTGTGAAGATTAACATAGAGACGACACCCACACAACATAGAATTTAGCGTGGGTTTGCTTACGTTTCAAATAGTTTTATTGGTGTTTGTGTTAACAAAGGTGATCACAAATCACTTAACTCTCTTAGCAATGAAATGGTGACATTTCAAGGTGGATCGAAGCTTGTATATTGTGTAATCTTTTGTATTCTACACCCATAGAATATTACTAGTGTCAATCCTTTTAAAGGTCTGGCTTTTAGTTTGAAATATCGACACACTCCAATTGTTTCTGAATTTGGCACTACGATTTAAATTTTATTATTGATAGGCACGCGTTTGACCACTATCTCAACTGATGGTAAGCGATGATGTGGTCGACGATGAAGCACGCCTGCCTAGAAGCAACCCGTTCACTCTTGACTTAAAAACCTCTAAGTTGTAGCTATCAGGAAACACCGAATCCGGCAGGGAATTCCAATCAATAGCTGTACGCACTATGTGTTTCCAAAGCGTCCAATCATCATCATTTTAGGCGAAAGACTGCTGGACATAGGCCTCCACCAAGTATCGCCGCACCGACCTGTCCTATGCGTCTGCATCTATCGGATTCCCGCAACCCTTGCCAATTCGTCGCTGCACCTTGTGGGATGCTTTCCAACGCTGTGTCTTCCGGTATACGGTCGCCACTCCAAAACTTTGCAGTCTCAACGACCATCTTTTTTGTGAGCAATATGCCAAACTTAAGTGCCCAATGCCACTTAAATTTGGTGATTCTGCGGGCTATGTTGGTTTAGGAAAATAATTAGTATTATTTCAACAACCTGTCTGCTTAACGTGCTGCCTAAGATCCCGGCGAGGTCCCGGCTGTCATTTGTAGATCTATGACAGTCGTTACTTATAGTCAGAAGCCCGAATGTTTAACAACCAGTTTTACCAAGGGTTATCGTGTTACCCAGTAACATGGTTGTGAAGGTCTAACAGGCATTCACTGCACTGGTATTCTGCTGTATCATTAAACTGGAAGCCGACCCCAGCATAGTTGGAAAAAGGCTAGGCAGATGATGATGTAGTATGCCTTCTTCCGTACATCTCTCTTTGCCGTGATCTCAATAGTGACGTCATTCCTAGCTTCTTTGGCCGAGACCTATCCTTTTTCAGTCTTCCTCTACTCTTGTTATCCTCCATATTAATCTCTTCTTACAACATGATCCGTATGCCTTCACACCAAATGCCAACCAAAGCATGACTATTATAGTTTTCCACTCAAGTTCTCCGCAGTTTTTTTATGAAATCGCATTTATCTAAGTGGGGACACTCTCACGATTTAATTCGTTCCATTGTGCATCATTTATGACGAATGATATATCATGATTACTGTCATTTGATTAAGAAGATACAGGACATGACATATTATAACACAGGAGCTTAACTCGATGAACTGTAGGTAGGTTGATGATAATTATTTTATTTTTACTAATCTGACAGCAGAAATATTAGGAAAAGAATTGTCACATTTTATAATTCTTGTTTTACTCGAAAATAATATATAGGCATTGCATCTGACAATCATATTAATAAAATTAACAGATCTTCTTAAGCGATTTGTTGTAACTCTGATATGAAAAGGTTATACATTATAGTGACTTATAGTACCTACACTGAAATGTCCTCATAATTTTGTATTGTTAACCGTTATTTTGCATAGAGATTGGTTTTCTGTCATTCTACATCATTCAAAAAGCAGTAATATTATCCATTTATTGATAATGTTCATTTAACAAGTAATTCATACTGTATTGATTCTCTATTCTTCTTTAACTAGTAACCCTCCCTTATCGCTCTTACTTTTAAGGACCACATATTTACATGTCTTCCTCAGATTCCCAAAATTAATTTTAGTGTATGATGTAACTTTAATCTCTGCCCACCCTCCCTGTAGGAATACCGATCTATACTCCATAGGTGGGACACGTTAATAAGCCAACAACCGAACTAATCTTATAAATAATTTAAACACAAAAAATAACTTACGATGATCGATACAAAGCTTAACACGTGACAGTTACCATTAATAATATTTACCTTTGATTGATCGAAGCAGAATCGATCTGACTCGAATATCAATCGATAAAAATCATTTCAACTAGTCACGATAACACATTAACTTTTTTAAAAGATCACGAACGAAATTAACAAAAATAATCAATTAATCATCCCGTAGGAGCGATGAAGATTTTATATCGATGTTGCGTTTAGTCGATATAAATCGATTGTATCGGTAAGCGATATAAATAATAGCGATTAAATGGGCAGCGGTCGCTGCGGGGTAGTTTTTTTACATATAATTCATAACGCCATTAAGGTTGCTCTAATAATATAAAATAAATTATGATGTCCGTTGTGGAGTACCCATAAACTTATAGCTAGGGGTATAAAGTTGAAATTGCATGTCATAATAAAAACCATCATTATTTCCTATTGACACTGAACCATTATGAAAACTAAACTACGTCAAACAGCTTAAAATACTACTATTTTTGGCACCCTACGAGATAACAATAAGACTTTGCAGGATTGCAGCACTATCAGAGATAGGACCTAATCTTTAAATTCCTTATACCTTTTAAGGCTTAAAGAACCCTTAACAAATATAATAGTAACTACCTAGCAACCCTAAGTCTGTAATAAACAACTTTTGTGTGGAAGGCAGCTCCGGCCGATTCATAAATTCAGCGTCGCGCCGTTTTGTTTTATGTACGATACTATCTATGTGCACGCACCAAAGCTGTCACGCTCTTCGCTAACACGTGTTCTGTAACACGTTGCAAGACAATAGGAGAAAATTATGTTTGTAGAATCATAGCTGTCCCTGCAATATTATGTTAGACTAGCTTGGATAGAAATGTTGTAGTGGCATATGTAACTGATGTTCAGTTTACTGATTACATTGGTAGGTTTGTCAGTCTTTAAGAAAATGGCTGTTGAAATTTTGAAACTAACATTTGAATACAGTAGATTGTCATTGCAGCAGTGTGTAGACCAGCATGTCGTTGCTTATCCTACCCAATATTTAGGTAGAGAAAATATTATTTATTTCTATATAGTCTTGGGATCAATCATAAAGTAGTAGTCAAAGTCAAAGTCAAAGTCAAATCATTTATTTCAATTAGGCCATTTAAAAGGCACTTTTGAACGTTAAACTTACAAGTTAAATAAAATATAATGATTCTAGTTGCCCCTTCCAAAGGTAGTTTCGTAAGGAGAAGAATGGGCAAGAAACTCCATACTTACTCTTTTAAAATAGTTTTTACAATATTTGTATACAATAAAAAATACATTATATATGTGAATACGATGTACCTAGAATAAACAAAGTAAAATAAAAAAATAAATAAAAAATAACATACTATGCTAAGTTATATTCAGCATTTAGTAGAAACCTATCACGCTTCTTATAATACACGTTACGCAACAAGTAAAAATGAATAGAAACAAACAATATGTAGAAGATCTCATCGTCGTGTCATCATTTGATCGTTCAATTATTACTTAATGCACTTTTATGATGTCTCTGTAATGTAATATGGGCAATGTGCATGTTACATACAAATGTCGTGTCAAGTCAAGTTTCTATCTCAAACGATCAAAAGGCAACAGTTAGTGCAACAGCGGTATCCATTTCAAGTTGGACGTCTGCAGGGAAACGAACTGTCATGTTTGACGTGTCTGCACGTAATACAAACGGCTAGTACACTGACTAACAACATTTTTCGAACAAACACGCTACTGTCACGTGATCCCATGCATTACTAATGGTTCACTTGTTGATATAGCAGCATAGAAGTAAGTAGCAATTAAGCTACTACACGCAGTGTATAAATCGACATACGTAATTACATAAAATCCAAACAATCCATTACAAGATACCGACCAAAGGAAGGCATTAACATAATCAGACACGTTCGTCGAAATAATGTATGTAAAGGGTTTTAATGAAACGTCCCCGAGCGAGCTTGGCGAGTCATGAAATAACTATCATTAAGACCGACACGATACGAACGATAATAATCGGCTTCGGAGCAAAAAGCCATAGCATCGAGTCCGATGCAAATTGCATATGCCATAAATCAAGTGGTTAATCACCGAGGTGTACGTAATAATGAGATTACTTGAAAAAAGTACAACGCGCGCTAGTCCACACGAGAATGATAGTCTAGACGTTTACAATGCTGATGATACTTTTATTGCGAGTAATTGTTAGCAGTTGCATGCAAATCTAATTGTTTGTTTCTATGTGTGGAGTTAAATGTAGGTTTTTCTTAGAATGATTACCACTTAAATTGAGGATGTTGGAGTATGATTGTGTTATTATAATAAAAGGACCGTTGTTTGCGAAATAAGAATAAAATTAAAGAAAATTATTCAATGGATACCGGCAAATAAAAGGCAATCAAATAAAATTACAAAAAATACCACAATCGAAAACAATTATGCAAATTGACACACAATAGCTTTCAAGACAGACAGATTATCCAAATCACCTTTACCAGTTTCACAATCAAAAACAAATAAAAGATAAAAGACAAGAACTATTAAGCAGTAACAATCGTAAAACATGAACTTAACGCTATTGAAGTGAAACAAAACGCCAATCGTAAAGACGGTGAAGATGTAAGAGGCGATAATAAGATATCGAATGCGGCCGAAGAATTTATAGTCGAAGCTAAAAGAACGGTCGATGACGATAATTCACCGCATACAATAAAGAGCGCTATTGATCTTTCAGAAAGCGAATCGGCTCGTAACAGAACAAAACACGCTACCGCCGAATGTCGCATAAATCTTTATTATTGCGGCAACAAGCTTATAGTCAGTCGTTTCAGGTACTCAAACCGGATCCCAGCCAGTATAAACTCACGACTCCGAAGCATTTTTTCGCTCAATGAAATATGCCACATCGCCCCCGGCCCAGAGGAAGGAAACCCATAAATAAATAATAATACAACCATTTATATTACCAAAGGGTTTCGCCCGACGTGTCTATTATCATCTGAATTGTTTAAATATGATAATGTATCAAAATAACAGGCAGCCCGTTCGCGGCCGCGACTTCTGTTCCGACATTATCATAAAGATTCACTTAATAGACTGTTTCTAAATTATTATAGTGCTCTGACACTGCTTTATAGCCGGCAAGATTACAGTGTTGACTTTTTGCTCGAATACATTAATTTGTGTATTGGACGGAAATTCCATGGGTTTAAATTAAACAGATTTAGTTTCACGCGTTTAGATCGGCGATATAGCTCGTTAGATGTTCCTAACTACGCAACCGATAAAAAATTCTAATCGAGAACCATTAAGGAAATAATCAGCGATCAACATTCATGATTCGGTCGTAACTCTTTTTGGGAGTAAAAAAAGGCTTTTGAGATTGCAACGTAATAACGGAACATGTAATCATATTCGCAGATCAAAATCAAATTTAATTATCACCATCCGGCCGCACAGACGTTTTAAAGCTCGCAGGCTATGTTTCTGTATTAAAGACGCAGTATAAAAGGGGTAATAAAGTAACCCTAATAAACCCCGAAACGCACTGAGCTGCCTCGCAATAACCGTACGTAGACTAAACAAATGATTTTCTCGATAATAAAAACTTCACAATAAAAGCGTTCACGAAATGTCGGTCATTAAGTGTATTTACGCAGCGAAACGGATATAGGGGCCATAAAAATGTAGAGCGGCTTATTGAGACGTTGGCAACGGTCTCGCCGCGAGATCCGACTTAATCTATGGCCTACACGCCTCGGCGGGCTAATTCGGGACATCGGACAGCACCCCGACGTAAGAAGATTAAACTTGGCTTAAAATTTTCTGACAAATTAAAATTTCAACTCGAGGAACCGAGAACAATATTATCAAGATCGCATAAAGAACGTGCGTCCTTTGTATTCCATATTTACGATCGTTGCGAAGGAAAAATCGTTTAGGTAAACACGAGGGCAATAAAAACAAGCGGGCGTGCAATTCGCATTCGTGAGCAACGAACGTGAACAGTATTTAAAACCACAATTTATTCAGTTACTTTATCGTTAACACATGAGCTTACACTAGCCGGTAGCGGCCAATTAAGTCGGTTGAAAGGCGAGGCAATAATAACTTTATATGGATTAACTGTGTCAGATGCATTTAGAGATATATCGCGGAGCGGTCTATCGCTGGCTGGCGGCGTGCCTGAGTCCGCTTCAAATGCATGTCGGAGATGGCTTACGTTTGGGGTTGAATATTCATCAAAATCAAATTCACTCAAAATCAAAAGTCGTTTATTCACTTTAGGCTGAGGATCAGCACTTTTTGAATGTCGAAATTACATAAGACAGTCCCCCAAAAAGCCCACCCTTCGCCACTTCCTAGTGTTTTTGCTGGGAAGAAGAAGTGGCGGAACAAACTCCCCAGCAACACATCTGTCTGATAAGTTAACACATAGTCGAACATGATTATCACGACGTTATGGGTTCCAAGCAGAAACGTTTCTTCAGGATAACTTCACCGTTACATTTTAACACTTTATAATAAAATACAACGAAACGAATGACAGTTCCGGGACGTCTTAGCTCCACTGCGGTCGGGCACTGAATGTCGTCCTCGCTGCAGGCTTAAAACATCACGACTCTGTAGAAGCGCGTCATGGTGTCGGTAGATCACGTGCTATCGCCTTTTGGCGCGCTTGCGATTCGTTGTGTCCGTACTATTGACCGGATCCGACACGGCCATCCTGCGTTTCACACGTCCTCGTGTGTTAATCTGAAGCAAAAGAAAATACCACACAGTATCATTCACGCTCGGCCAGATCTGACCTAAATAACTCTGACTCAATAAAAGTATCATGTCTTTGAACATTTTTATTCTAAATGCAAGAATGTAACTCCAAAATTCTGTGACACCATTGAAATCACAGAAACTAAACATAAGTGACTGACGATTGCTGCAAATTCTCTATGTACAACACATGTAAACAGTAAAAAAAAACATCCGTGTGACCATGAAATGCGACACACACTAAGTCAACTCTGTGACTACAAGTGTTCTATGGTAGTCATCCCTGTGACACCAAATTAACAGTCAGTCAACCCTGTGACTGAAGCGCAACACATGTGCGCACACACACACATGTCAACCCTGTGACCATGCGAACTCAATGATTCAGTCATCCCTGTGACTAATCAATCCGACAGTCATCCCTGTGACCATCGCACACAAAATTAACAATAATTGAACTAATTGCCTAGAATACCTGCAGCAATTTCAGGTGAAGGTTCTGAAACGCCTTCAGTATCACATTTCGGTAAATCACAGTTGTCATTCAATTCAATAATTACTTTAGCTTCTAGCATTTTCCTAACCCCGGTGGAACATCGGTTTTAAGTTGAATAAAAAGAATTCCTGTCATTAATTAACGAGGTAATTATCTTATTGGTACTTTACATCATCCTCATCAAGTTGGTCACAGCGCACTGCGCACCACATTAGTCATTACAAAAGGTTCAACTACACGTTAAAAATATTAGAAAACTCAAAGCACAACTGACGCAATCACCGCGCTATCTCAGGAGAGACACAATCAGACCAGATAAACCGAAATACTTAAGCACTACGCGTGATGTTTGGCTACGCATAGCCCTCCTCCTAGTAACCTAGTAACCTCCAGTTACCATCTCACTCATGGTTTCCACTGAAACCCGACCTCCGCCAGAGTTGACTGCCCACCACGTACTCACGGACTACATACCGATTTCTACTGAGCTACGGTTGCACGACAACCTCTGGTACGGTCTCATCCATCACGTAAGCTTAAAGATTTCATTTCCACAACTACTTTACTAAAATCTTGTCGGTTATACTCTGAGCATGTGCGTTAGAAATACAGTTACAGTTAGTCAAGTTAACTCGTCAACTACCGCAACCTAGACAATTTAATGACCAATGCTTGCGCGGAGCCTTACTAAATAAGCACCCTTATGACCTTGAACGGTCTCAAAATCAACAAAATCAGACTAAATCGACCGGAAATCTATTAAGATTTGCATTTGCACGATTTAACCTCAGTTTTACGTCTGCCTAAAGTTATACCTCAAAAATCGAAACTCACTAATTCTCATTCTTTAGTTTGAATTAATAAACGACTTTATCAAGTATACACATGCTAGCAGCCACTAAAACATCCTAAGAACGTCACAAATCGCTAAGCAGGAATCTTATCCGTGGCCTGTGGCTTTTCACTAAGCCCCAACAAACCTCCAGTTTGTCACTATGCATTCTCATCAATGCCGAGTCCCACGGACTCTATGGTCTCTACAAGACCCCGACCTCCGCCAGTGCCACTCGCAATACCGCGTATCCACGGACTACTTAAAGCAGATACCGATTTCTACTGGACTACGGCTACGAGGGGCTACTGGTACGGTCTGACCAGCCGACCTAAGATTCCCAACTATCACTCGATTCAACCTTTTCTATTTTACTTAGAACTTGGCCCTTAGGCATCCGCCTTAACCTTTCATGTGCATACTTGCAAAAACGTTATAAAAGATCCCTTATAGTTTAGTTTGTTTCGTTATGACTGTACAGTTTATTGCCACTGAATTTCGATTAATGAGTCTTGCTAAAAATGACTATCATCCGTTTTGACTGCTGTAAGCATCGACTTAGGAACTATCAAAACACGTTGAACCTGTTTGTTGGCCCTAAGTGAACCAGTAACGTGTGTAAATCAGTGTTACTAGAATGACAAAACCTTTTATTAACACTTAAGCACTCGTATGCCAAAAGCTTTGTCTCGAGTGGATCCACGTTCGATATGACGGGTTAACTCGCAAAACATTGTCTTAGATCCGCAATGTACGCGTCAGTGTATACCAAATAAAGCCAAGATATCTTTAACCGCCCTCATAGTACTACTAGCAGACTACCAGTATCGATAAACCGGAACAAACAAAGGAACTTATTTGGTTAATGCGTCTATTAATACGAAATGCATTCCCTTAAATCTTGTTTACCGCTCAATTTTCCTAACGCGTCACGATGGTAACGTTTATTTACCTACCGAGTTTCAATTGTCACGACTTCTATTGTTATCACGAAGTAACAAAATATGCCTACGTAAACAGACCCCAGGCAAAACGCTAAACAATACTTCGATCGCATTATTGTCAATTTAACGCATTAAAATAGCCCTCTGCTAATTTAACTTCCAGTAGCCTATCTACGCGATGCTAAAAGAATATTCATGACGTTAAGTTCTCTTGACATACCCGCGGTATCGACGCTGTTTAAAAAAAGAACATTTTTGTTTAGTAATAACTAACGAACATTTTGTCACGGTTGATTGTGTTAAGTACCCTGTTTAAAATATTTCGCGAACGATCATCACACCTATTTGAAATGATTTATTATCTTATTGTACGCGCTACCCGCATGTAAAATAAACTATTGGCACTATTTCAAACTTCGCAAATAATTCGTTCGGTACTAGGTCTATGTTTGTAGTACTATCTAGGTATGATTTTTACACATACGTTCGTATTGACCTTCAAAATTGCGATTAGTAGGTACTGCTTGGAAAGAGAACATTTTGGTTCCAAATTCAAACAAAAATGACACGACTCACCGGATTGTTGTCTGGAAGTGGGTACCAGCTATTTCACGCGCATTTGTAGGCCGCACTGCCGCCCGAGACGCGCTGCCAAGCCGCGCCACCGCCAGTCAAGTGGGAAGCAAGTTCTTTATGCCACTTCTGATGTCGGAGATGGCTTACGTTTGGGGTTGAATATTCATCAAAATCAAATTCACTCAAAATCAAAAGTCGTTTATTCACTTTAGGCTGAGGATCAGCACTTTTTGAATGTCGAAATTACATAAGACAGTCCCCCAAAAAGCCCACCCTTCGCCACTTCCTAGTGTTTTTGCTGGGAAGAAGAAGTGGCGGAACAAACTCCCCAGCAACACATCTGTCTGATAAGTTAACACATAGTCGAACATGATTATCACGACGTTATGGGTTCCAAGCAGAAACGTTTCTTCAGGATAACTTCACCGTTACATTTTAACACTTTATAATAAAATACAACGAAACGAATGACAGTTCCGGGACGTCTTAGCTCCACTGCGGTCGGGCACTGAATGTCGTCCTCGCTGCAGGCTTAAAACATCACGACTCTGTAGAAGCGCGTCATGGTGTCGGTAGATCACGTGCTATCGCCTTTTGGCGCGCTTGCGATTCGTTGTGTCCGTACTATTGACCGGATCCGACATGCATAAATTATTGCTCTCGATGAAATTTCACTCAGGGTTGTACCGCCTTAGACAGCAATGGCAATTAATATATTTCTCGATAACAATGAAGATAAAAACGTCGTTGAGCCGTATCGAGCGGAAGGCGAAGCGGGCTTAAAGCACAACGAAACAGAAACCCATATTTATAGTTCTATTGTTGTACACACAAGCGCTTTTTGTTGTTCAACTCCAAACACGAAATGATGCTATTGAAATCTGAATTGTTATTTCATTCATAATTTATCACTCTATCGACCTTTGTATTTAAATGTCTAGAAACGAATTTCATGTGGACAAGCTGAGATTAATGCGGTCGGGACCCTCGACAAACTCATATTTTTCATTATGCGATGATTTGACACAAAACATGCTCGTCATCGCACTGTTTTCTATTAGGGTGTCGGCGTAGAATTTAGAAGCATTAGACCGGATTGTATCACAGTGTCCTGTAATCCTAGGTGATGTAATTGAGAACTTTTGAAGTTGACTAAGTTCAATAATTCATTTACTAATTAATGTTTATTCTAAAATACGAGTTATCATCGTGTTAATCGAGATTATGATCTGGCCGTCCCTCACGTTCAGCGGTCGTAACTAAACGTATCGTACCAACAAGGCAATAAATTCGAAGCCAATCGCCTTATGATTTCCTGCGGCCAACAATGCGATAGTTTGTCAGTTCTAGGCGGTTGTTAGGGCGCGTGGGCGTGGAGGGCCCGTCATCAATCACGCGCCGTGACTCTTTCAACCTGCCGGCGAGGGGCGCGGGCGCGGGCGGTGGGGAAACAGGGCTGCTACACACATAAATTATGCCCCGTTTTTGTCCAACTGCCGACTGGAGACAAAATTTGTTAGCGACACTGTTAATTAATTACACGTTTCCATCCTATTAAAGAATCAACAGACATTATTTAAATTTCATTATAATTTATTTGATGCATTTATCATTTAGATACAGAAATTTTGTTAATATTCAGTTGTAAAGTTTTGTTTTTATAGATAATGTTAATGATGTTGAATAATTTATCGTTTTGCAAAATTACTTTTGTAAATTAGAATGTCTTTAGTTGGATTATAAGGTAATTTAACTTTGTTATTAATAGAGGAAGTTAAATTTAGCAGTTTCTAGATACTACTGTAAAATGAACAAAACTTGCCGGCTAACCCTAGTAGTGAACAGACATACTTGATCATAGTCAGTGTCGTCACTGGCTGACGTTTTTATACAGCCTCTGTACGATGGATCGACACTGTCAGGTGCTTTCGAAAAATTGCCTGCGCGTTCAGAGCCCTTCGCTATATTTGCTGAAGGAACTAGATTACCGACCCCTGATACTGGGAGACAGGAATGAGCAACACTGGTGTTTAATGTTAGAATTATATTTTTAGTTATCTAAGAGATATTTGCATTGTTGAGGGTTTCTATTATGCGGTATGTATTTGTTTTAGTACTATTTAATTAATTTGGAGTATGGAGTTTCTTGCACATTCATCTCCATACGAAACTACCTTTTGGAATGTGCAACTAGAATCATATTAATTTAATTTATTTGTAAGTTTAACGTTCAAAAGTGCCTGTTATCTGGCCTAATTGAAATAAATAATTTGACTTTGACTTTGATTTTTAAATTTCATTCAAGCTAGCTTGCTAGTTTGCTTTTTCATACCTCTATTGAGCATTATCATTGTATCGTACAATCTTTCATCAGCTTTTAAAGCGATTAGATGTTTTATTATCTACCACTAACTTGTTACCAAGCTAAGCGTAACAAAAGGAACGTCTTCCCCGTCAATACAAACGCGCAACTCATACAATACCATTAAAAGGAAAGCTTAAAAAAATTCAATACAAAACACGTTTAAGCTTCTTTTTATCCAAACACAATGAAAGATTAACAGGCACGTCAAGGTGAGAGTAATGAAGTAAATAATGCGTTTGACAGCGAAGCAGCATCCACAGTACATTCTATTGAATATTTTAAAAGAGCGCACCCGTTTTGGGAATTAAGGGCTAGAATTGGCGATACGGAAGAGGCCGCTTTACATAATAGATTTTTTGGTAATGCAAATAATGGATTTAATATGGATGTCTGCTTTGATGATGTAGTAAATAAGTTAGAGAATTGTGAAGATGAAGGTGAGTGCAAGGTTTTTTATTGCGATTACTTGGTGTAGGCAGTAACTATGAAATATCAAAATGCAGACAGAAACACTGGCAGGTAGCTAGATAGACGTCTTTAAAAATAAATCACTTGTAATAAAAACCAAAAAGGTATCTACTTACAAATTCAGAAAGTTGGACGATAAATTTTGGTTAAGCAAGGGTAATAAAAATTTTCGCCGCAATATATAAAACGGAAAGACTAAACACATGAACGAGCGAACATCCTTTTAAAAAGGGGTGAACCGCACAATGCTCGTTGTTTCACTGTGGAAATTAAACATTTGATTTACTAGACACATCCGCAGACGACGTGACATCCCGTGGGAACGACCCTAAATTTATTCACATACATTTGCCTTTAAAAATGTTCAACAAGCATTTCGCATTACGAAACTGTCTGAGTTATTGGCCACTGTATCTTGCAAGTCTTGTCAAAACATTTTATGCCACCTTTAACACCATATTTAAAATCTTAATTGGTATTTACGCGAGAATGTTTACCGTAAGCGTGGGTCGGGGAGCAAGCCATAAACATCAGAATGTTTTCGACAACAAATTAAAACGATCCTTAATGATTCAGACGTTAATGATTCAGTCAAAATTCCAAATATGTCTTCTTAAAGCAACGATCCTATCGAGATCTCTGTCCGGCTATAAAATATTTTTATTTATTTCAATGGCGCTTTGTAAGATGTCAGATATAATGAATATATTACCAGTAGCACGGACGGGATATACTTTTTAAAAGGTAATTATTTAAAGAAACGATCTTCGTATAGCGATAAACAAGGCAGATAACAATACATCTCCGACAGCGTTCACGCATTCCGTATCCCCATCCATTACTGTTTCATCTTCAATAACACGTTTCTCTGAGGCAGGGACTCCTCTTTGATTGTTTTTAGAAAAATCAACCTTATCCACATGAGCCTAAAGTTCAACAGTCGATACAATTTCATCGGCTTTGTGTGTGCGCTAACTCTTTCATCTATCATAATCGTTCATGCTGAAAACAATCAAGATTGATTTTTTTCTCACCCTAAATCAGACTCTATCGCTGTTGTTTTAGATGTAATTTTCGCTTGACTGTGCGGTGATAAACTATATCTGTTGGTAGCTAACCACTGTCGGAGGCGGCGGCGGCGTAACGAAGGGACCCACGGATCGTGGAAAATGACAAATGACATCTGCCTACCGCCTGTCAAATAACGGACAGATAATAAATGACCCTGATTGTTTATCATCAAATATCGCATATATCATTATCGTGTACGCGCTAGGAGTGGGGGGAGGGGGAAGTATGATTAATACTGTTTGGTTTAGTTTGAGACGGGCCCGTAATGCAAACACTTCGGGGGTGAGTTTTAGCGTTGTCATTGCGGGTTGATTACTTTAATGGCTATAGTTGTTATTAGATTTTTGATGTGCGTTTAATAGGAACTGATCATGATTAATTCACTGCAAGTTTCATGTAGCTCTGGCGATAATTCTAATATGACAACTGGCAATAATTCTGATATGACAAAGACTTCCAATAAAAAGTTTGTTATACCTCAAGCATTTTAGAATTTTACAGTTTTATATTTTCTCACCCGTCACCCAAAAAAACATCTAAGTAAGCTTACCCATCGAGGTTCTCCGTGATAACCATAAACAAATTACCATATCCGTACACTATATCAATCAAGCGGAACTGTCTCATGCAATTGTTTACTAACATGCTACCCAACATTTCCGTGACAGTACACATTGAGTACAACCAGCTCCTGGCCCAAAACCCAATCGAAAAGCAGTCTTATTTTAAACAACTTAAGGTTGCTACCATGCTTGTGGACGAGTTGTTGGTCCGGACAGGCGGTTGTCAAGTGACACGGAGCAAAGCGTGAGTTGATTAATTCAGGCCTGACCTGCCTTCGATGTTTCTCGTGCCTTGGGACGTCGACTGGTAATGAATGGACGCATGTTCTGATAGACTTTAGTTCGAAGTACGATAGACGTTTAGATGTGTGGTTTGCAAACACGCCAAGACTGTGGAAGTAATTATTGCCGCAGGTATAGGTTGGAAACTGTAGGCGAGTCAAAATAAACTGGTAGGTAGGGTATGTATACAAATAGGTATTACATAAAAATAATCTAAACTGTTGATCAGTATGCAGTAGTAGATTGATGGATACATGCTTATTATCAAGTAACTTGATTTAAAGTTCAATAAGCTGTAGTTTTGAATCTAGTATGAACATAAATATAAAATAAATAGAAACTATAAATCGTGAATGATGTTTTAATTACTTACTATTTAATGTATAATTCATAGTTTAGGTTTTCAATAAAGAAATTTATTTACTGGGAATCTTATTTCAGTTCCATTAAATGTCAATCTAAAATCTGGAACACATAAAATGAAGACATTGTCCTTATAAATAACTAGAAACTAATCTCAGTGATAATTGCTAAAGCATTTAAATCTCTTTCAAACATCAAGAACAGAGTTCTCCCTGGCACCGGTAAATCATTTTTCATGAAAACCACCCCATAAGGCGATACGTCAAAATCAGTGTTCGCGTAAATTTTGCTCGACGCCGCACACCATTCGAGGTAGCTCTAAGTTATCGACTTACAACTGAGGAGAAAGCGATTTTGAGATGGAAAATGTGTTGTACAAATAAGAAGAAAAATAGTAATAAGTTCTGTACTTTATTCTGAAACTTGGTTTGAATTTAAATAACCTACTTGAAGTAGCTAAAACCGAAGCATTTAAGTGAAGGTTAGTTATAAGTTAAACAGTAGCATGTAATCACCCAACAAAAACTTTAGGTAATTAAAACTTGAAACTTTGAACAAAGTTACATGTCACTTCACATTAAACTAGAAACTGTACACTACAGCGTGAACGAGCTAAGCCTCTTTAAAGTTCATTAACCTTCCCCAGAAAAAAAGTACAACACCATCATACTTTGTTAACACCCCAAAACAAACGTAATTACTGTCACTTCAATCTACCTGTATAAATAATGAAGTAAGGTCAAACGTCACGAGTCCAGTGCATGAGTAATAACAGGGAGACAACTATAATTTACCTTAATAACCACGTTAAAGGTGGTAACCTCAATCGTCTTAAACGCTTGCCAGTAACTTTGTTAATGACACACAATCATTATCAAGAATTACAAGGGGAAGTTGTGTCTCATTTTTATTGGTACTACCTAGTCGATAAGTTGACGTCCATCCTCATCATTACTTTCTGGGATTTGTATATGTAGACATATTCCGTAGGTTTTGTTTAGAAAATTATTTGATCTTGGAACTACTTTATGCCTTCAAATGTTTAGTCACGGTGCAATAGATTGAAAAAGCCATGATTATTAAATGCTTGCACACGAAATACAAATAGGCAATCAAATTGTTTGCCAAGTCTTAATCAAATACTTGCTTGGTATTTTTTTATATTGCGCCTAGCTGATTGATATCTCCACAAATATTAATATGAAAGTCATGTCCAACATCAAGAGTCTATAAATTGTACCAGGGCATTCATTTTCAGAACGAACAGTAAGCTTGATAAATGAGTGTCGGAATTTCAAAGGGGCACAATGGAGATCTGACCCGAGACGGATCGTTAATCAAAAAAATGTCTATGACGTCAAGGTGAAAGAGCAAAGAAATTTGGAAGTGGTATGGCTGATGTTTTATTTAAAAGGTTATTAAAGAAATGTGGCTATGATGTAGCTGAATTTGAGGTCTAAGAAAATTGAAATTGGTGAACTGTCGAAATCAAAAATTTGATGAAAGGAAAGTACCTATAATGTCAGAAAGGGATCACAACAATAATGTTTGTTTGTTTTACTTTGCCTTTTTTCATCAAAGGACACAAATAAACAAAGATTGACTTATAATCACATTTGACGGTTTTCCTAGTCAGAATGCTAGTGCACGTTGGCTAAGAAAAACACATCTTTTGCCCTTTCACAATGTTTTATTTTTACATCTTATCAATACTTGTAATATTATTCTCTGCAATACCTTTCATATTCCTCCCTTATAAATCTTCATTCGTGTTTGTCACGTGCATTCCCACCTCTTATAACCATAATGGGATCAGTTTCCACCTCTGTTCCACCCTCCATGACGAACCGATCACTGTCAAGTCTAATGCGATTAGCGACTGCAAGCAGAGTTCGGAGCTACGCGATAATGACTCGGGATATTCTTTGAATGATGTGTCAAAATAAGACGTCTTGTTTGATGTATGATGTGTAAGATTCGTGGATGCATTAGTTTCGATTAAATCCGGCTACTGCTTTAACCTAAATGAAGCTGATAACTTAATACAAGATTGTGCGATATAGTTACCGATTTGTTTTTAAAGAATTATAGTAAAACACATAATTATTAAGATAAAAACTAAGACAGAGCTACTGGTACTGTAGGTATGCACCCACAAACGATCTCATTAATGCTCAATACCAGCGTATTTGATCGCTTTACCCCAAAACTCATTCCGAACTGATACTCAAACGCAAATTTATCCAACACAGAACATCAATCCTCAAAGGCCGATACAGTCAAAAGCAACTCCAATATCGATCATTCGAATCGTGGAACTTCAATTGATAGTATTGACTTTTTACGAGCGAAAAAGAGTTCTCTTTTATTTATCGATGCCGAAGTTTCCTAGAAAATCGTTGTTTCACAGCAAACAGGATGCGGGGCGAATAAAGTCGGACCGGATACGAAAATCTCTCCATCGACAAATTTATGCAGTTGTAAAGGCAGATTTATACTTGAAGAGGCGACGTGTGAAGCCATAGAGACTCACGGATCCGTTGGAGAGCGAACTGACTTCAAACGCATCGTGAATTTCATGACAAATTGTTGTCTGCGTAAAGTTTATGTTTTGTGTGTTTTATTAGGCAAGATGTTTGTCTAACTAGACTTGAATTTATGGTCTAACTTCTTGGAAGAGTATTGTTTTTACTGTTGTGTTCCTGGTTCTCATTTTGTTGTATTAGAATTATTATGACAGTTTATATCTTTTCATGTTCACCATGTATTTTATTTTGATTTGTGAGGGTGCCATAAATTTCTTCTAAAACAACATGAACAGAAACAGAAACAAATTAGTTAAGGTTGATCCTAAAATTGGTTAGCATTGATTTTTTATACTTTTCTTTTTAACAAAATTATATTTCATATGATTTAGTAAGTAAGCTTCTCCGAGAGGAGGAGGCCAATTGATTGGCCTGGTCTCTTAGGTTAAGCAATTATCGAGTTTGATACGTGTATAGGTCATTCTTTAGGTTCTATCATTTGCATCTTTGACAGTATTTACGGGTACTCAAAAATTCAAATGTCTAACAAATGGGTAACACAAAATCCCTTAATAAGACTGGTCTTATTAAGGGATTTTGTGTTACCCAGTAACTGGGTTAAGGTGGCCAGAGACAACGGCTCTGTTAAAAATACTAGCATACCTACAGCTTTATTCAGATAAACTAGAAGTCTACCCTTACATAGTTGTAGTTAAGACAAGGCTAAACTAATGTTTACACCGTGTTAGCTACTTGAAGCAATTTCATTTATTATTCTTAGTTTATTTTAGAATAATTTTATACCAGTATGAATCTCGTATCCCAAACTTTATCAACGCGTGAAGCTCTCTTTATGTTACGTTGAAAAATTTATTGCAAAGAAAAAAGTGACATCAAAGAAACTGTTATGTTCACTATACACGTAAATCCGATTAATAGTTTATTCTCGCTTATTTACAAATCATCGGACCTGTTCATCTGTACAATAAATTCATGGAATTAAAAGTATCTGATGAAATTATCAAGGAAATGGTTGACGTGGAAGTGATTCCCATGGTAATTTACAATGTTTTCATCTGGGTGGTAATTGTGGGTAGATGTTTCATGCTTGAAGATGAAGACTAATATTATGTTATGGATATTTATTATATCAGAATATTTTTCTAGATAATTATGTGGAGCATTCGAGCAGAAAATCGATTTAATTTTTGAAAAATTGCTCTTGAGTCATCCGGCAGCTTTACTTCAAAGCTATGTCAATCATTACTTTGCTTTTTCTAAGACACATTCTTTCTTGGTATAATAACTTCCACTATTTTATCAAAATAGTTTACTTTTAAACACTTTAATAAATGTACATGTTTATTTGTTATTAATAAGACTTAATCTATTGTCTTAGTGACTCATGGCAAGCCTTTCTATTCTTTAACTTACTTTTCAGTCGTCTTATTGATACAGACGTCTTCTTGCACACATGAAAAAGCTTCTGCAAAATCAACTTTTCCACCTTATAAGTTCTTTTACCTTTCAGTCCTATTAAGTCTTACATTTCGATGATAGGTACCGTCTTGTTTGATACCATCATGATGCATTAAAAACGCAAACGATGCAAGCGTTTCAAAGTAGCCTTACAACCTCCGGTATACATCAAAGCCATTAAAAAACGCACTGCAATAAAAAATAAACTTTAGCTCAGACTGCAAATTGATGAAAAAAAAAACAAGAAAAAATAAAGCGTGGAAACTCCACGACAGACGATTCATTTGTTTGTTTCATTCGACATCCCTTTGAAGAGTTCCAGCTGAATTATGAAACGAATAATTCAGTACGTTTTTCAGTGATTCATGGTATTTCGCATAAAATCCGCGTTCGAATAAAATAAATATCAAAGTGAGGACTACTTTGTTGTTTTTTTATTCGTGCCGTGACTTTGTGGAATTGATTAAATTAATAAATGCATGAGTTTTTGTGAAGTGGTGGCTAGTTATAATATTTGTGAAGCAAATGAGTTGGGTTTTACAATTATGTGTTAATTCTCTGTGAAGTGTGAGAACGATTTCGGTTTGTTCTTAACGAGACGACGATGTTTCTTTTTAATTTAATTTTTGGTTTGTATTAATAAAACTTGTTTGCAATATATGTACTATAGCTATCTAAACGATTTCAGAGTGTAATTTATCATCAACATCACCCTTTTGTACTTATTTCAATTTATTGTGTGTCGGCACAGCATGTCCAAAATGTATTCTATCCTATACCTGCTGCAGTCTTCTCTTTTCTAGGCATTTCATCTTTGCTTCAAAAACGGTGAAGAAAAACATCGTGAGGAAACCGGCACGTCCGGCACGCCTGTGAGATATTTCTCGATGGCATGTGAAGCCAAATCTGAGGACCGTGGGTGGGATAAAAACTCTGATACCAAATTAGTAACTAACCACACAACAAGAATATCTTTCACACAATCCTTCCATCTATTGTCCACTTACACTCAAAAACTTTACTCACAGCATATAAATACGATTATACAGGGTGAAATTGAATAGATGCGACAAATTTAAATATATAATACTATGTGTTGTCAAAAAAAATTAGAACATATCAAATGTAAAATTAGTTAACTTTTAACAGTGTTACGAAAAACGTTAAAATAATTATAATATTTCACTAGAAAATAGGCAAAATTAAGGCACCGTTTAATAACTTGAGTACTCGACGATGATTATTGAACACTGCGATGAGTCGGACGAGATTTTTTGATACTTTATTTTTTTTATTTATTTTGCTAAATATTTATTTTTCTGGAATACCGATAATTTGTACTTAAATGTAGATAACAACGTCAATAATAATATACAAACTAGATTATGGGCCTGTACCCATTTGTATTTTCTATTTATAAATCGTATATCATCATTGCCTTGATTCAAAAAAATTCTGCATAATCAATCACGACCATGTATTAGATTGTCCATTTGAATATTCGAAACTGATTTCGAAGTCTTGATAAATCAGTGGTAATGGCAAAATCCATTCTCTTACCAATTTAATATACATAATGACTTCATCTTTTGATTTCTATCGGTTTAAATTAAATGTGTAGTTTCGTCCATATATTACAGCTTTCTCTAAATTTAGGGTAAGGCAACCATTTACTCGGCTCTGAATTAATGTTATGAGTACCTATTAACTTTTAATTAATCCTCTTAATTTGTTTTTGACGTTCATAACGTAAATTATTGCGGATTTCAGCTTGTTCAACATTTCCTGCTATATTTATGCTACTGGTCATATAAGTAATTTATTAAACTTTCTACTCTCCTTTGGTTTGTATACTATATCAGACACGATGTATGTTTGTGGAAGTGAACCTACGTCTACATACTTTCTATTCGAGTTGCTTTCCTGACCTACAACGTAGGTTGTGCAGTCAGCATCATTAGTCAAATCAACTGAGAAATCAATCAAACTGAATAATTATAATAACCGCAAACAACAAAAAACAAACAAAAGCCAATCACAGGTGATCTCACTCTACAAATAAAAATCATAAACCAAAGAAACAAAGCAATTATTAAAATGTATGGTAAACACGCGGATGCAATTTACACTCCATTAAAAACGTTGAAATATAAATATTATGAATTCAAACAAAAACTTCATCAAATATTTAGAAAAGACTTGAATTCGGCAAATCATTAAATTCTTCTATGTCGATGGAGTCGCTTTGCATTTGTTTTGACAAAACAATGGAATCGTTTGAATAAATGTTTGCAGCCAGTCTTATTGAGTGCGCTGGAAAGGGGTCTATCGATAACTCTGTAGTTCTCTGTTTATTCTTGTTTGCCTTTGAAGGATTAAATCCATCCAGGGGGTTGAATTTCAACGTATTGACACGGTTCGAATTGCATTTCATCACCTTTGTTATGAAGGTTCGAGAAGCATATTTGATTAATCCACGGCTGACTTTTAATTTATTAATCTGCTAGGGGGTTAAGTCAAAGGGTAAACAATTATTAGCAAATTTATGGACCAATAATATTTACTATAATAAAACAACTTAATAACTACTCAGTTTGCTGTGGTGTTTCTTTTTAGAATGAGTATTGAAACATCGAGTAATCTAGTTTTTTATGTGTTAATGTGATTTTTAAACCTACTTACTGAAATAGGTAAATATCATTTACCGTTCGTCACTTCTAGCTTAGTAGTATGATTCACGCCTACCTTTTTTTTATTTTTTTCGATCTATTTTAGATCCATTCTGTTACTTGTATTGTCTTTACTCCCTCGTGGACTTAGAATCAGTTTCTTCATTTCAAGTAAGTTTTTTTTTTATATTTTCCTCTTTTACAAATAGGTACCTATTACATCCTTATCTTAACTTATTCAACACAGCTAATGTTCTAGTCGTAGTGTCTCGATAAATTTAAACCTACATGCTAATATTGCTTAAGCTTTGTTATTATATTATTGCCGACCCTGTAATTTGGCTTAAACCTAACTATAGTCAGTAATCAAAGGTTACTCGAACATGTTAATTTATTATTTAGCAACTTCTTCTACGTCATTGGCGGCTTCGTGATAAGTTATTGATGCGCACGACTTTCCTTGTATGAATACGTACAAAGTTTTCCTAGAAAAGTTACATAATTATTTCAATAAAATCTATTAGATTTATGGACTCGATGATATTTATATAGGTTTACCTAAAAGTTTAGTAAACGTGGATCTGAATAATTTAACGTAATTATAGGTAGTATCGTCGTCAGAGCAAGCAAATTAAAAGAAAACCTATAAATATGGTAAAGTTTACTGAAAACTCTCATCAATATAGCAGAATAAGGAAGAAGGTAACTTCTTACAGTTACTCTTACAAGGTTTGTAACTGCTTTTGTTATGGTAACATAACAAAAGCAGTTACAAAACTTGTAAGAGTAACTGTAATTTTATTTATATTGTGCTTTGTGTTGTGTTTATTACGTAGATAGATGAAAAGTACATTATATCTTCAGATGATAGATCTATATATTATAACTAGCAGACGTCACGCAGTTTCACCCGCGTAGTTTCCGTTCCCGTGGGAATACGGGGATAAAAAGTAGCCTATGTCCACCGGGAATAGTGTAGCTTTCCACCAGTACAATATTTTTTTAAATTGGATCATGAGTTCCGAAGATTACCCCCTACATACAAACTTACAAACTTACAAATTTTACCTCTTTATAATATTAGTATAGAACAAATAACACAATTTTGTGACATCTCTTAGCACTCAAATTAAGTATCTCTGAAAATTACAACATTTCCACCAAAAACCCTACTAAAATCTCAAGCAAAGTTAAACCTATATCACTCAAAACCCCACTTACTCCACACCATAGCGAGCGAGATACACAAAATTGAACAACAGCCACTCTTGCGCATAATGTGCACTAACCACACATAATGCTAGGGTTCGCTGCGCGCCCGTACTAATCACGATTATAATGAAACTTGATTGTACCTCCAAAGGTATTAACAGAGCACATATAATTTTTGTGATGATGCCTTGCGGTTAAGGTAAGGTTTGAACCCGGCCCAATGTCATCTGGTATGCTTTGTTTTAAAAACATCATCTCTAAACCTAGCCTTTTTTTAACTGTATTAGGATCCTCTTCCAGTCTAACTGGATGTAGCTGAGTAACAGCACTTTTATCCCCTGACCAAAAATATGGATTTTAAACGTTTGACGTGTGTGTTCGGTATGTGTGTTTGTCTGTGCCATCGTAGGTCCCTAAAGAATAGACCGATTTTCAACTGTTCTTTTTTTGTTCTTATGAAGTAATATAATGCACTACTGGGATGGTTCGGTTATTCCTGATAGTTTTGCCCTTGCCAATAATATTAATCACCCAATCTCATGTCGACGAGATGGGCGGACGACATTGTTGCTATTGCAGGAGTATGGTGGATGAGGCTGGCACAGGGACGTGGAGATTGGCACCAAAAAAGAGAGGCCTATTATACCCTGAAGTAGGTGGAGTCGGGTTGTGGATGATGATGATGTAGACTATTTCTAAGGACTTTATTTCGCCTTTACTTGATTCTGAGATGAATCAATCCCACCGGCGCGGCGGCGGGCGTTTAGTCTTTCCCGCTACTAATCTACACCTGGACCTTTCCAGAATCCACGTTGTAGTAGTACTAATTTGATGGCGACAACGGGGTCACCTGGCTAACTGTCAAAGTTCTACGAATGACTGCCTGGTTCAACGCGTTGACTTCCAAGGCTGGAAGCGTCTCGGTGTTTGTAATGGTGGTCAAGCGGACTCAGTACTTAGCCACTAGCCCCTTAAAAATGACTTGTAGTCAGGAGTGGGTAAGTAAAGCGTAATTTTTGTCTCAGTATAATATGGTTATTAAACGCTAGTTCAGTTTTCCAATAAGACCTGCAAGCTTATTTAAAGAATAATTCCTACTTTTATAAAATATAACTGGGAACTTGTAATTTGCAATATTTTACTTATTGTTTGTTATTGTTACTCAAACGTACTAGCAATACTTAAGTTTAAATAAATAAAATAAATAAATAAATAAATGATGATACTGTTTTGTTATATTTACGGTGAACTGAGTAAATTAGTTCTACTGTTTTAACACTAATAGTTATTTCATTCATCCTAATCTATATAAAATGTGACGTATGAATAATTAAGATAACGAAACGTAGGTACTTATTCATTGTTTAGCACTTACGAATCTAAAAAGGTATTTTTGTTGTACCATTAATTTGTTTGATGATGAACACAAGTCAATTAATTCTACCTATTTAACTATTCCACACGTTTTTCATTTAGTTCCATATTTCAGAATCATCATTATCCTCCATATATTTTCATAAACACTGTCAGTGTTTATAATCCTACCTCTGATTTTACTCGTAAATAAAAAAACTATCAATAATATAGCGTTTTGCAATTTGAAACGCTTAAATGGTAAAAAAAACTAATATTAACTTACTTTTGATGTAATGTTTTAAAAACCACTATTCCTGTCGTGGTGGCCTATCGAAGCTACCTACAAATCTTTCTAGCTAGACTACAACATAGAGCAGATGCAATTTTAGTACCATTTATGCCAAATCAATAGAGAAGATCGTATGTAAATAATGCCTTATAGTGTCCTGCGAAAGATAGAAAAATATGATATTAAAATTTTAATCAACAGGTGCTGTCCGTAATAATTAATAAAAGAAGTCGGTTAAAAATTATTAAAAGTAGAAAGTTACAATCTCAGACAAATCAATCGTTTATCTTGTAACCAACAACGTTGTAAGAACTGGACAGTGTAGGTTATATTAATCTCTATTAAAACTAATCACGATTATCCATCTAACAGCCATAGAAATACTCGATTCTCATATCCCAAAGTCAATTTAACAGTTAATTACCTCTGCCTATCCACGTAATACGACGCACATGATCAGGTAATTATTCAACGCGCCGCCACCAATTACATCACATTTGTACTCGAATAGCCTCAATAAATCTCAAGAATAATACCCGTACCGATCATCGATACCAATACCGATAGATTGTAAACATCCGACGAATCGATTGGAGTTAACGATTCTTCGTGAATAGATTCGCTGTGAATCATGTTATGACGTTCGATTTTCGAATTTTTGATTCTTTTTTTCCTGTCATAAATGCATCGTGAACTTGAATTATAGTGATGTTCCATTTAGAAATCCAGCTTGTATTTTGAGTCGATTTTGTTTTACGATTGTACATCGATACTTTAGATGAGGTTTATGTTTAAATAATTACTCGTTCATGTATTATTAACGTCTATATTTATTGTCGGTAATAATTCAACGTTTTTATGTTACAGACGGCGTTTATTGCCGCTTAATTAATAGATGTTATTAGTACACGTATTCTTGGCAATTTAAATAGACGCTGTGATTGTTCTTATTGATGTTTATTAAATAAATTATAGTCTACATTCATCCATAATTATCTGCTCAAAGACTATAAAACACAACGTAAATTTTAAGATTAAGCTGTGCAGAAGACATTTAGGTAGAACGATCAAGCTGAAGAATACTGTTTTCATAGCATGTAATTACAATAGATAAGCGACCAAACCAATCGATTTTGTTAGAACAATAGCCTGCAACTCATAAACAATCGAATACAACGTTACAAAAGTTATTACTTTTAAAGTAATAAAATAGGTCATGAAATTACTTCACAGCGTAAACTGGCGGTCGGTAATCACCAGAGATTTACGGTTTTAAAATCGATAAATGATGCAGAAAGCTTGCCAGTACATTAAACTATGTTCGTTTTATAATCAGTTTAGTTTGGGATCAATGTTGCCATGAAAGTTAAATACTTTAACGATGACCTAACCCAGAAATAGTAAGGTACCTTACAAATAAATATTTGTTATCTCCTGTGAACATGGACTTCTTGATAATTGCAAAGCATTTGTACTTACCGAGGTGTGAACACTGAGCTGATTAAAATGGTCTTTCTAACCGTCTATTAGTAAATTACTACTTAACCTATGCTGTGCGGCCTGTGCCCGTCATGGTCCATATTTATTGTATGTAATATTATTTTTCCGACTAATATTAACACATTATGGTACGCAATAAAGTATTGGATAAGAATTGAGAATTGATTTGAATGATTTAAAATCGACTAAGTCTATACCACAACTGAACCCGGAATTTCAGACACTGTTTAAAAGTCCCTTCACTATCAGAATAGTATAAAATAGAATAGTTCTTTATTACAGTGAGTATTAGTATCTGTGATGTAAAAGAATCATTAAAAATTTACATTATAGTGTACCTATAGTAGCCACATTTCGCCAGTTATGTTTCAGTTAAATGTAAGTGAAACGTCTTATGTGTGTGTATGTATGTTTGTAATATGTGTGTGTATGTGAGTTAGGTATGGCCTCATGCCTGATGGAAAAGGCTACAGGACAAGTGCTGGAAGAACCCAACAACAATTTGCATACATAGTGTTGCGCATAGAATTTTCAATTGTTACCAAGTTACATACTTTTTACCTATGTTATACAAATAAGTTACTTTGAGTTTGACCACCCGTAAACTGAACCTAGAACCTCACGCTCGGCAGTAACGCTATAGTGACCAGGACGTAATAAATTTAATCCTCCCTATAAATTAACTTCAAAGCATTTGAATTGACCTTTCCAACGGCGAACCAAAATATATTTTGTCAAACACAAGTTTCTTCACAACCATAAATATCTTTACGACATCTAATAAAGGCAATTGGCAGAGACCATCAATATATCAAAATAAAACATTCACCGTTGTCAGTATGAAAGAGTAATTAATAATTATTGAGCCGCGAGTTGGCTTTGGTTATTAAATTATAGTGGAGACGAATTAAAACATAAATTAATGTCATAAAGTACATGGTTTGTGTTTTCCGTAAGCGGTGTCGTGTGATTGGTGGAGGTAATTCCTTTGTACAGACGCTAGCGCATAAAGTTACCCCAATGTGTCAGAATTTCCCAATTGAATATGAACCTTATTCTGTTTGATATAAAGTTGAAAAACGATCAAAGAAATTTGACACATTGGGGTAACTTGATGTGCTGGCGTCTGTACATACAATATTGGTGGTCTTCTTTATGTTTTCGTGGGGTAAGTGACTAACGTAAGTAACGTAACGTATAGGTGTAAGAGTTTTATGCCACCCATGGGCCTCTACTAGGCTTCACATGCCGTCGAATTATATTTTAGGCATTGCCGGTTGGCTCACGATGTTTTACTTCATTGTTTTTAGAGCAAGTGATTATTTTAGTATGTGCACAATTGCACATGAATCCGAAAAGTCACCCTCGAGACTTGGCAGGCCATCGGACCTACCACAAGGTAATCATTACTTATAACATTGATAGTGGACCAAGAAAGTGCATTCTGAATCCACCATAAGATGTCAGCTTTTGACTAATTTGTAATTAATTAACACACATAACATAACGTCATGCCTGTAATCCCCGAAGGGCTAGGCAGAGGTGAACCTGGTAGTGCACCCTCATTTTGCCAGTTTTGTTTGAGTCCCATGTAATAGGGAGCGAGCCTATAATTGCCCTAGAGCCCATCAAACGGGCACAAACCCAGACTCCAGGCTGCTACTGAGAAATTCCAGATAGAAAAACTCAATAACACTTTTGGCCGACCTGGGTATTGTACCCGGGACCGGGGTGGTTATTAATTATTGCAATTCAATAGGAATGAAATAGTTTTGTATATTAATTTTACACTCATCTTATTCCCAACGATTTTGGGGGTTGGCCTCCGGTCTAATTCAGCTGTATCTAGCTGAATACCAGTGCTTTATATGGAGCGCCAATCTGACCTACCGCAACCCAATGAGTAGGTAGTGCGATACCTTAGAGCTTAGTAAAACTGGCAAGGCCTGCGGGTTATCAGACTTTCGGGGTTATGTCTACTCGTAAGAACTCTTCTCGCTTCTTAATTAAAAATAAAATAACTTTGAATTCCATCACATACTGATAACTGATACATTACAGTCACCTGCCTGTAGCTCAGATAAAAAAAATAACAATCAAACAAATTGCAGAGTCAATCCAAGAAATAACCTAGTTAATTAACATTACAGCCACTACGCTTCTTCACTCCCAGATAATTAAAAGCACAAACAAGAACAGTAAAGTTAAGATTAAAACAACTCTTGTGAATTAATGCTCAATAAATTGAGAGCCTTCAGTGTGTGGCGACAAGTGTGGAGCAATATAAAAACGCCGCCGGGCAGGAACTTTGATATGAACCATAATATACGACGTACCACCAGGGTTGTCGATTGAGAAAGCCACAAAAGGAATCACGTAGACGAACTTGCGGCTAATATAATGGCCGCACTGGTCGATTGAAGGTTGGACTTCGCTAGTCTTTAGCTGGATGACTATCCACTGCGATATGCCTACGTCGAGCTCCCTGAAATAGGTTTGAGCTACACGATGTCTGAAGCATGCATGCCGTCTGTCGGGACAGGTCGGCTCAAAGCTGAATTGATTCTTTCTTCAAAAGGCTATTCCAGACTTTGCCCTGCATCGTGAGACTCGCATAGTAAATGAATATAATCTTATATCTGGGCTTTAAAAGAGATCATGACCCCTGAGTTTCTTTCGGCATTTCTTCTCAGGGATCAGTCACTTTGGAAATTTTGGAGTTTAGTTTAAAAAAAAAAGACATGTAAAAGTATCTGAGAAGATTTACTTACAGAAATAAATATCATTTCATTTCATCATTTCATTTCATTTCATTATGCTTCGTAAAGCAAGTTCTAGCTGTCACTCTGATCTTGGATCTTAAACAGTCTTCATGACTTCGCCTTAGAGTGTAAATGTGGTGCTGTTTCACTAACAATGGAACTTCTAATATCGGAACTGATGGACGTTGGTGACCATTTAAGAAAGAAAGAAAGAAAGAAAGAAAATATTTTATTTGGACGCACAGAACATAAAACAAAAGAACAGCAATACAGATAATAAAAAAAAGATTAAAAAACTAGAGACAAAAATAAAATAATAATAATAATAAAAAGACCTGTGCGAGACCAAAAAGGCGCCTATCTCAGCATTAGCTGCGACATTTAAAAATATAAACATCGCAGCGCTGTTATTCTGATAGGGCCCGTTGTGATGCCACGGACACACCCAAGAAAACAAACAAAGTATAGAAAAAATAAAAAATAAAACACAAATATATATAATACAATAAATACAGTAAGATTTAAAAAAATTAAAAAAATCTAAAATTTTAAAAGAAATTATTTAATACTAGTAGCCTTATTCTGGGCAAATATTCAGACTGCTATAGATACGCAAAGAAGAGAGACAGGTAGGTATTCACAGGACCAGTCTAACTAAAGAGTATCGTGTTCCCCAGTGACTGTGGCAAAGAAGATCAGATTGGCAGTCGCTCTATACGAAATGCAAATGCAAATGCAAATGCACGAAAATTATTCTGACATTGATCTAGGTAACATTGGGTGTACTGTTTATAAATCACACAATACAAGATGCTCATGTAGCTGTAATTTTTGATAGGTCAAAGCTTAAGTCCAGAAAGGACCCGAATTTAGGACACAAACAAATCTGATCTAAATTAATAATTGTCGCATCAGTATTTAGGACTTGGCAGGTTGAGACATTGTGTAACTGCCAAATTTTCAAAAAAATAAACTGTTATGAGTTAGGTAGGATTTGAAGGGAATATTTTTTTCATTTAATATTAATTCACGAATACTTCACGTCAGCCAACCCTAAATAAATTAATGGCTTGATACCGCGTAGCATATCGCTAGTTATAATTATTATTTTATGGCATAAAATTAAGGGCACCGAGTTTATTGGCGCACAAACTACTGTTTTACTTTTATCGTATGTACTGGCGTGTTATATTTGTTAATTAGGCAGCTGGTTAACTCACAGGTTTCTTGTAATAAGGGCTGGCCTGAATTTTTTCGCTTTTGAACTTGATTACCAGCATCTGCAGTAATTGAAGGTATGATAATAGTCAAATGAAGCAAAAGATTAACTTGGGTTACTGTCAGTTTTCAATGTGAGAAATATTGGCATGATTGTTCAATTAGATTCGAGTTTAAAAAGCAATATAGTCAACACTGCTGTACGGTGTAATTATACATTATTAGTACCAGGTGTTGTCGAAATTGCTAAATGTAAAAAAACTGATATTCAGCTGCATCAATTGAGACTCGAAGCCAATCCTACAGTTTAGTAAAGACTAGACTAGAGCTGTGGACATCAAAGCAAATGCAACTATGCATTATTTGAAGAAAATGCCTGTTATACTTAGCAGCTTAAAAACGTAAGAAATAAACATAATTTAATAAACAACTTATCATTCATTCATTCATAAACTGGCACTCCCACAATGATAGAATCAATCACACAATATACAATACAAACCTTCACGTCATCATACATTAGTAGCGTCTTTGTGCTCTCTGTCATACTTGTCACACGTGTCATAGTCGTCACGCCACTCTTGTCATGTCACTGTATTGGTATTGATGTCATATTGGCCAGTAACTTTAACGGTGTTGTCAAAATGTCCACTCATTTTAGTTAAACTAAATAAAGGGAAAGTTTGGCGTTGGACTATTGCCAAGGACCGAACTCTTTTAGTAACGTGTAGACTTCATTTTGAGTAGATAATTAGTGGAAATCCTGCTTTAAGGCCTATTGAGACCTAAGCGGTATTCGCTACCGTCTGCGGCAGAGAAAACCCAGTGGCTATGCGGTAATATTACTGTTCAGACCTAAGCGGTATTCGCTACCGTCTGCGGCAGAAGCGGTAGAAGCGGCAGAAGCGGAAGGTAGCGAAATTGATACTAAATACCTGAGCAAAACCCGCGCGGTATGTACCTCTACCCACAGCGGCAGCGAATATCGCTCAGGTTTGAATAGGCCTTTATAGAGGTATCAAATTACGACTATGTCAAACACAATGAACAGCATACAGTTTCGTACTTGTAAAAACTTTACCAGACTTCTTATCTCTTTCTTTATTCCATAATCATAACTCATAACCATCTTCAGTATCAATCAGGATGTCGGTATTGTATTCTACTGTGTAATAAATACTACAAGGATTAGATTTCCCCACAGTTAATTGCCAATATTGGTGTCGACTGCCGTGACTAACGCTTTTTCCTAGTGTTTACAAAATCTGCTGCAATCCATGATTTATGGACATTGCCCTTTTGATGGCAACTAGCTTGACCCCCAATTACATTGGACTGGTTGACAAAATGTGTGTTCTCTTAACGAGAACCGTCGTGGTCTTAACACAAACATAACATTACGCTTGTAATTGAAGGGCTCGGCAGAGGTGTACCTGGTAGTAACACTAACACATGTCGCTAGTTATGTTTAAGTCCCATGTAATAGTGGGCGAGCCTATTGCCATCAATCGGGCGCAAACTCTGGGCTGCTACTGAGAAATTCCAGATGGAAAAACTTTTCTCGGGTATCGAACCCAGAACCTTATGATCAGCAGTAGCGCTTGCGAACACTAGACCAACGAGGAAAAAGATTACGCTAAAATAATAGAAACGCCATCTGGCCAACACGATGAAAATATCTACCTACCTACTTTTATAGTAAGTCTATAAGCAATTAATTTCCCCCAAAGGACCATAATATAACGGCTGACATTAGCCTTGCACATGACGTTTCAAAATTGTCAACTTCTATTCCTAATATGCAAATTGGATATTTGATCATCATCATAACCATAAAGTTTCGTATTTGTGCTCTCGGAATTACGTTCTAATAATCGTGAAACTTTATCGGCATGTCAAATGTCAATCGAGCCATAATATTGTGTATTATGGGACTTGTGTGTCATTAGCACTGAAAGGTCTTGTAATAAAGCGTTCATATATATGAACGTTTACTGTTAGTTACAGTGACACGGTGCCGCGGCAGACCACGAAGGAGATGGCGGGACGACCTGGATGTCTTCCTTGAGAATTGGAGAGAGGTGGCGCAGAATCGCGACCGATGGAAGGAATGGAGGGAGGCCTTTGCCCAGCAGTGGGACAATTTGGGCCAAATAATTACTGTTACATACTCACCTTTTTCCCATGAGGGTAGGCAGAAACTACAGAGCGCCATATTGTTACGATTCTTACATACTTCTTTGGCTTCATTTACATTCCATACATGTTGTCATACACACACGCCGCCGGTTCCGAGTACTACGCACCTGACCTTTCTGACTATTAGTTTAATTACTGTTAGTTATATTAATAACAAAAGGGTTTATAACATGAGTGGCTTTTTTTTAATGGCCCATGTCAAATAAAACAGTCAGCATATATTGCCCATTGCATTTGAAGCTACTTTAAGCATCTAGAATTATTTATCTATTTTATGTTACTGTAAAATTTGACAATTAAAGTGCATTTTTATCGATCCAATTGATATAAGTTATTTTAATAAATATTACACAACTTTCACACAACGCCGTCGTTATTTTAATAATTATTACACAACTTTCACTCAACGTCTAGTCCTAAGCTTAGCAGAGCTTGTGTTATGGGTACTAAACAACTGATAAACATAATTACAAATATATTTCTAAATATATAAGTACATAATATTATAGATAAATTACACCCAGATACAGAACAAATAATAGTTATTATTATATTATATTTATTTTATTTCGGACATAAATCCATAAGGTAGTAGTAACAATATTAAATACCTTATTATCTAGTGTTAGTACAAAGTACCCTATTCACAATACAAACTACAATTGGAGAGCTATAACTCTCCGCTACAGTTCTCAAGATGCTGTTGCGACTATCTCTTACTCTCCTGAGTAGCGAGGCACTTTTCTTGCGAAGAATCCCGTGAAACCCGTCGGTACGAGTTTAGTGCTTATCACACAAACCGAACCTGGGTGAGAATCGAACCCACGACCTCCAGCATAGCGGTCAGGGCCCTTAACTGCAAGACCAACAGGCCAGACTGACTTTGACTTTGAAATAGTAAATCGTTTATCAACTAAGTATGTTGGTTTTTCCAGGCTTAGCAATGAGCAGCTAACCACCTGCATTTTTCATAGATTTGGCCTTTTTCCTTGTAGAAGTTAGAACACGTGTACGGAATTATAATTCCCGGCTCAGAGACTTCTAAAACACTTTTTTACACAAATAATTACTTCTGTCACTTTATCCGTGTTTGTAATGCCAGTGTAATAAAAATATATTATTACGACCTTTTTGTTTGATATCTAAAGTTCAACTTTTCAATACGCGAACATGTGTTAATAGTTTATATGCTACTCACAGCACTTGCCTCCTGTAATGCGCCGTAATGGCTTCATTCTGCTATGAATTCTTAATTCCCTATCTAGGTAGTAATTTCCTTCACTTACCTGTGTACTTTCATATAATACGACTTCATAAGTACTTATGCCTGTCTGTAATAAAATGGCGTAAAGTTTTTTTATAAAGGAAGGTAGTAAAATGATTTATGTCAATGTACTGTGTATCTAATAAAATATAAAATGATAATCTGTTCGAGTTTGAAACAACTTTAATTAGGTACAGACGCCAGCACATCAAGTTACCCCAATGTGTCAAATTTCTTTGATCGTTTTTCAACTTTATGCCAAACAGAATAATTGAACCTTATTCTGTTGTATTCAATCGGGAAAATTTGACACATTGGGGTAACTTGATGTGCGGCGTCTGTACATAACTCATCAGCGTTCTCAGTCTGTCGTAATCCTAATTTGAATGCGGTTATTTTTCTATTATTTCACACCATCCATTTGTACTTTGGCTTAACTTCTTGATACTTGATTACCTATTTATAGAATAAACAATTTCGTATTAATAAATAGAAATTAGTAGGTCCTTATATGGATAATTTATAACTTACTGCGTATGTCAATAAAATTAGTTTAATTAAATATTACTTCACAGTAACGACACCAACATGTAATTGAAGACATACTTCGAAGAAAAAATTAATTAAATTATTTATTCAAGAAAAAAAAGACAATAATAAACGACGTTAATTAATACCTCGATAAACTCGCAATAGCTTAGAACAGTATAATAAAACATAATTATAACCGTTATTAAGTGTAATAAAAACGAGTTATTAAATTATTCAAGAATCCTGTCGTAAATTTTGTCTTTATCTAGTCGCAAGAAATGTTTGTGTCATAGTTTTATTGTTAGTGATGTATCTTATTGTGGTTATTGCGAATAAACTTGGTTAATCGGACTAACGATTCCATTATCGTATGACAAAATTTACGGTGTTTTACACATTTTAGACAATAAGCTCCTTTTGAACACGATCTCTTGATATCAAACTGTTTTTGAAGTTCATTTAAGGATAGAGAACAAATAATTGAGTAGCACGTCGCTCGCTCGGTAAGTATTGAGAAGGGTCTCATCGTTGGAGTCTTAACCATCGGAAGCATGGACCCTGCTTGCGACAACGGCGAGCTACTACTTTTTTACAAGTGTTTTTATAAATTGTCAAAGTCAAAGTCAAATCATTTATTTCAATTAGGCCTTTTAAAAGGCACTTTTGAACGTTAAACTTACAAGTTAAATAAAATTTAATGATTCTAGTTGCCCCTTCCAAAAGGTAGTTTTGTATGGAGGAGAATGGGCAAGAAACTCCATACTTACTCTTTTAAAATAGTTTTTACAATATTTGTATACAATAAAAAATACATTATATGTGAATACGATGTACCTAGAATAAAGAAAGTAAAATAAAAAAATAAATAAAAAATAACATACTATGCTAAGATAGATTAAGCATTTTAGTAGATAAGTACATAATTATGTGGATAGATACATGATAATTGACTAGATATGTGCATTCCACATGCAGAATTGCATCTTTAAATATAATACAGGCTTCTAATAACTTTTCAAATTCTAAGTTACATTCGTTTTCTCAATCGTAATGGTTAAAAGTTTTTATTTCCTGTTCAGAGTGATGGCTTAAAAAGCCCTGCATTTAAGCCCAACAATTTGTCTATAAACACATCAAAACCTTATCTTTTCACGCAATATTTCACAATACAACTTCCATTACGGAGAAAATTTAAATTCATTACTTTTTATGAACAAAGCCTTCTAACATACTATCAAGATACCAAATAAACTCTCTCTTTAACTTACTACATTTCAATAAGCTGGTAAACTATCCAATTAAACTAAACAGTTCCCTGTAAAAAAAGTGTATAATTATAAAATTCAAGTGTACTATTATAAGGGGAAATTATGCTATTAGCTAGCGAAACAAGCTGGCGTTAATTTATACAGCTTAGCTTAACAATGCAAGCCCACATTTCGGTATCAAGGTTCAAGACAATTATGAGGGGAAAGTCGAGAGCATACCGAGCATATGTTACACGACAGCCGTGACGTATTTGGGGCGTACTTGTTGCTGTGGAGCAACGTGAATGTTTGTGAGATTTTTGCCAAATATTCAATGTTCAATAAAACTGTGATTACATAAATTAAATCATAAAGACTGACTTTGAATCTAAATGGTAATCTAATAAAATGGATATATAATCTGATTAGCCAATTTACACATCTGTTTAGTAAGGATAATACCTAGTATTTTAACAACCAAAACTTAACAAGTGCAAAACATGATAAATTACTAATAAAAAAGGTTATAGAGCTAATCAGTCAAATCAAGAACAAAAAAATAATGATAAATTATTTTAGCACTTTTGACCGTTATACAGTGACATAAGCTAAATATAATTTCGCCAACACTCGTTGTCTGAGCAACTAATTATAATTGTATAATTATATAAATTAACGCCGTTCAAAATTATGAAGAAATCTACAATAGGCGCCTTTTTATGGAGGAAATTAACCGACAGTGACGAGTAGGACAGCAGCCATTATATTTTATAAACGACGTATGTTTACGAGGCATACTTTAAGTTCACGCTCCTCTTACTTAACGAGGGGGGCTGTACTTGTGCTATTCACACTATGTCTGACGAGCTTGAGGTAAAAACAAGATACAATTTTGTATCGATATATTCGTGTTGTGACTTAGCATCATCTGCCTAGTCTTTTACTAGGCATTTTGCTACTTTCTGACTGGATGTAGATGAATACATCAACTTAGTAACTGGAGAACTTGCTACACTAACTAACTTCTTATTGCGTAGCAACTGTCAATGATTGACATGAATTTTTGTTATACAGTGTTACAACGTTAAATGTGACACTGGATCCCGCACTAGGATACCCAGTTGCATTTGACAGACAATATTTATTACTTAAGTAAGTCTAGCCAACAAATACAACGGTTAGGTACAATATAATTTAGTAAAAACCAAAGGTAACCAAATGTATGTATAGTATTATGATGAGTGTGAATGAGTGCGAAATAAATAAATGAGAGTGTGCAATTTTAACGAATATTTTACAATTTAATAGATATTTGATAAAAGGTTTTCCGTTTCGGCATAGTTAAGTCCTAGCAACCAATCCTGAACTGTTTTCGAAGCACGAAAGGTTCCCAATATAATAAATGGGCACTCTACCTTGGCCTGATCAAGCACAAAGTTATACATACGATTCTTATCGATGACTAATTTGTTTACCATCTTAATCATAACGTAAGTAATAGCTTTAGAAAGCTGCATAAGCAGATTGTTACTAGCAAGTTATATTAATGAACCATGCAGAGAAGCATTCTATAGGAAGTAAAAACATAAAAAATCTGCTAGTATACCCATATCTACCCGTGTACCATTAAAGCTTAATCCCCTAGGAAAACCCGCGAATACCATGAGCATCAACTTAATAGTCGGTCATTATCTGATAAACAAGACCTTATAGGGGATATATGTAACCATTACGACGTACATTCAGGGTGAGAAATAATTAGACTTAATTTATTATAAGGCGTTTTTTTACGTACCTACATCAATTCGGGAGCCCGTTATAATGGGGCTATTAACTTAAGGAATAAATTATGGACATTTAAAAAACTGTCATTGGCGACACTAATTGACAAGTTGATTTATTACATTAATGACATTAGATGTAGTTCTATAGTAATGTTTTATTTGAAGGGTATGTAACAGCTGCTAGTTAGTTGGAGTAAATTGGAAACATTATCTTGGTTTTTTCCGTCCATCCATCATTTTTGATCTACCCTTCTAGTATGCAGCTCCCAAGTTACTAACGCGACCATCCATTTCACTTTCGTATTATAGATTGCATCGACACCTGTCTAGGGAGTCTACAGTTCAACATTATACGTTTGCTGACCCATGGTCTCTACTCAACCACTCAACTGTTACAACTGCCAATTGTGAATTGTTAAAAATCATCGACCCTTTCTCAACTATATTGGAGTCGACATTTAGTCCAACCAAATATACTTGAAAAGGTACTAAATTGACATAAAACGACTACCAGTCTGACCTCTTTTCGCATTTGCTGGGTAATACGATACCCCATTGCAAGACTACTTCTCAGATTATTCGGACTCCTGAAAATCGTTACGATGTCAAAATTCTGGGAATGACAGCCGGTACCAATTTGCCGTCCTTTCAAGTGAACAGGGACGCACGTATCCACAAACCATCCTCGCCAAACATTGCTTATACTTTAAGTACCACCCATGAAGTTGTTAAAATTTAGCCCCTCGAAAGTGAATGGTTAAAAGAAAAATAATGGCAGTAAAACTTTGAACGATATTATTATTGGAATCAAACTTTATATTGGTCAATCATTTTCTAGCGATGACTAAACACCATCACACTCAAACTGCATATAAATCAAGACCATGACCAGCCACGTAGGTACTTTAAATAAAAAGGACACTTCCAATGTGACTCTTTGAATCAAATTTACGACATGACAACATAAAATATATGCCCGCCAATACTTCAAAGTTGTCACCTCTGAATTAGAATGTCGCCAAAATAGGACGTAAAGGTGCAGACGATGTGCTCTCAACCCCAAAGGCATTATGCGACGTTTACGTGAGTCCGCATAAATCAGATGAGTATAAGAAACAATGCATTTATAAAAACATCGATTGTGAGTTCGGTTTGAAAGTGAAATGTTCCGTATAGATCAAAAGAATACACACATCACTTGCTTGAGACGACTAAGTACAAAATTGTACAAGGTATGGAAGAGACAGTAAAAATATCATAACGAAATGGAAATCATGCAAATGCAGATGAGAAAGAAACAGAAAGTATCTTACAATAAGATTAAGAAGGATCTTATATATTACAACAAGACGTAAGATTTAGTTTTGGCTTCTTCGATTCCTAAACCTAATGTTAAGAGTATATCTACTTAGGCTAATACTTGATGTGCTAGTACAGCCGCAAATCAAATAAAATTCAACTTATTATATTTTTTCCCGTATTATGAAAAAACCCACTAGAAAACGATAACTAAAAACGCCAATTTCCTCTTTGAAGCCTATATTTCAAACCACATAAACTGACTTGCAACGTTCACCCTTTTCAATTACGGAACCTTAAAAAAACAATGCAAAATGGCGTCGGTCGGCCGTTTGTTTAACTGCAAATGGAGTTCGCGCTTCGCCGTATGCACATATTAATTTTATTGCCAGCTCAGACGAATACTGATTGCGGGGTGCCAGGTTTTTTGATGTCCTTGCTTTTGTAAAAGGTGTATGTCTTGTTGGAGATTTATGTCGTGATAAACATGCTGATTGGAGTGAAAGTATTTTAGGTAGAGGTTGTTAAATAGTTTTTGCTTCCACGCTGATCGTTGGTGGTCTTTTGGGGAAAATACATTCAGATCTCCTATACTTTTTCAATGGTCCTATTGCGATACCTCGTACTGTTCAGTTAGTATCATACAGAGTTTGTTATTCATCCAAAATATAATATTTACAACTCTACCTGGAGTTGTAAATATTATATTTGTATGTATGCAACTTACAATAAAAGCCATAATATTATATGCCAATGCTCATAAATACCTAGATGAAGCAACTGACACTTTATAACTTTAGCATCTGAGACGTCCTCATAATGATGACATAGTATGTCGGTATCTGTCTATTTCATTGACTTCCAGGTTCATTAAATTAAATCAAGACTCGCTGCAATAATTCCAGAGCAAATCCGCTTCAGGTTTAAAATTTGTAATAGCGCCATCTATCGCTCGCGGCCGGCAAACGTCACACATATCATGTGCACGCGCACCCATCAATTATACGTGCAAAACGAACAACATACGAGACCAAAAGCCATTTTGCAGAAGGCCCAGTTCTACAAACAAAACCTAAGAACACGTCAGCAAAGAGTAAATACAATTGAATACAAAATGTTTAGTTTTAAATCATAACAGTTGCAGATTGCAGAGTATCAAATATCGGATTGTAAATTGTTTCAAGATCCATGTGTGGTTTAAATACTTAAATTATTGTGTGAAGTGGTTCTTCTGAAGGATTTTATGCCAAGTTATGTACAAAACGAACAGCGTCCAACTGCTGTGGCCCTCGTGATTTACTGCTGCCCAAACGACTGCACAACACTGTTGAACTAAATGAAGACTACACACTCGCTGCTAAGAAAATTATTGTTGCAGCGTTTGCTTTTGGCGGAAGGAAAAAAGGTAAAGTGTATGCCACGACTATTCTCAAAAATTTTGAAACTATTTGTAATTTAACTTAAGAATTAGGACAACAGACAATCTTAGATGACACTGAAACAGCTTTTTCATAACTTCAACAAAGTGGTAGAGATTTTTTACAACATTACCTACGGAACCCCTCCAGTCACCAAAAACCACCACCAAAAACAAAAATGAATTGGTTAATCGCATAATAATCCACAATGTACAACACACGGATACAGCTTAATTAAACACTCCACATGTTACAATTATTAGCTCATAGCTCACATCAAATTCTGATAGAAGCGTATCATCTAGCGTAGATACGACAGTCTTAGGATTCATAGATCGGGTTTCGCTTTTGATTTACAAAGTTATCAATTTAAACAAATATGATGCGTATTTAAGGTATTTATAAGAAACAAAGTCAAATCATTCATTCCAATTAGACTATCAAAAAGGCACCATTGGACGTCAAAAATATTAACATTTAAAAAATTACAAAAAAAAATCCAGTTGACTCCTACTCTCATTTGCTTAACTCATTTTCAGCCTGACTTCGCCCTCTACTGGGTATAGGCTTCTCTTTTCTGATGACAAGCACCAAATGCTTTTGCCAGTCTCATCCAGGGAATTCTCGCAATGGCAACAATGTCATCTACCCATCTCGCTTTCATTCGCTGAAACAAATATAAATATAATTAGTGGAAAACGAATAAATAGAAAAAGTTTTTAATCGTACTATCCCCAACCCAACTATGAATCTTGCTCTTAGTTCTACAATTGACGCAGCTTTCTGTGTATGCGTGTACTAGTTAATTATTCACGAAGTACCGACTGACGGAAACTAAGCGTAATTTGTTGCCGAGTTTCAAAACTGAATTGGGTACTATTACAAGTTACACTGTAGAGAAGTTTCATAGAGACTGTAGATAGACGTCTCTTCAATTAAAGCTAGATATCACATGATTATTATGAATTATTCTTGCTATTATTCTTCTTTGTGCCTCGGAAATCACGTTATGCGTTGGTCCCGGCTGTCATTTGTAGATCCATGACAAAATTACGGGTATAGTCAGGAGCCCGAAAGTCTGACAGTAACTATGGTGTGGAGGGCAGGAAGGCAGTCGCTTCATGTAAAATACTAGTATTTATCTGCATCTGGTTATATTTGGGAAAAAGCAGGCAAATGATGAAACATTATTCTTAATAATAATAATAATTTATTTAATTTCAGACAGCAATGATCCATTATGGTTAGTAACAATTGGAACTTATAAACTGCCTACTAAGGCACAAAAAACAATCATAAAATATAAATATTCATTATGGTTAGTAACAATTGCAACTTATAAACCATGTTAGTAGGCACAACATACAATCATAAAATATATATTTTACAAATTGAAATAGAATTGACATAATAATTAGGATTTATTAAACGCCACAGTGGCATGTAGGCGTACTCAATGGCCCAGTATGGGACTGTCCCACCTGTCCGCTATAGTGCTCAGGATGCTGTTGGGGCTGACGCGTACCCTGCGCATGATGGAGGCGCATCGCTTGCGCATGATGGCGTGAAAACCATCTATGCCTGCTTCTGCGAACATGCCGGAGGCACTGCACTTTATGTGTCGGATATCATGTTTACAGATTTAAATTCAATAGTCAGACTCATCCCTTATAACATGGCTCTTTAACATAAATGGAAAAAGTGAGTGTGGAATAGGTAAACTTGTGCTCTCTGACAGGTGTAATGTTCTGATGTAGTAAAACAGTCTTAATTTAAAACAGATCACTATAATTATACATGGTTTCAATTGGTCATTTCATAAAAATACACTAGCAAAAACTTCACAGTAACTTAATTTTCTTAAAATATTTAGCTTTTAGATTTTTTCAATGTTAATAAGTACCAGATGACGAAGTAGTGAAAACTAGATAGAGGTGAGCTACTTGGTGGAGATTTATATTTTATAACCGAAAATAAAGTTAAAATTACCTAGACATCTGTGCCTAAACGATATCTAATTAAGGCTAGTAAAAATTTTTTTTTTTTTAATTTATTCAATTAACGAATTTTTTGTAAAGTGTCCCTGTAAATTCTTTTCGATTGGACTGGCATCAAAATACAGGAATAAATGATTATTTAAGTTATTGCTTGGTGATAGGATGAATCTATAATCTGTAGTATTTTTGTTTTTTTTTTCTTTTGGCAACATTTCAATTGATATCAATCTTATTTTGCATGCTGCTGTGTCAGCGAGACATGAAGAACTGTTTTAAACTTAATTTTACAACCTTGTACCGTGTTTCTGGCAAATAAATAAATTATTATTATTATTATTATTGTTATAAAAATCAATAAAGACCATATTGGCAGCAGCTGAGATAATTAAGTGAAATGGAAGGCAAAAGAAGAATGAGACCAAAACGTATTTTAAGATAACACCACTGAAACATATGTAAGTAGACATTTGTAGTGTCATAACTCACAATTTATACATCAACGAAAACGATGTTACTCGTAATAAACATATCATCAAAATGCATTTTAGAGCTAGATGCATTTCAAATACAAATGCTCGTAGATTGTGAAAACAAACAAACGGATAGTTTTTTTTTCTACTCATAAGTAGCAATCATCTCAAAAACATTTAGCTACGTCATGTCATTCACAAGTTTTATAAAACAGGTTGTTTTATTTGAAAATAATTTATTTTCATTCTGTTCTACAAATCTCTCATCAGTATCTCAGAATCTATTCTTTATTAGACACCCTCTCTAATTCTCGAAAATGCATTTCCGTCATAAAAATATTCCCACATTTCAAACGCTAACATAAAACATTCAAAAAGCTCAACACAGTCTGCCGTCTTCTTAACAGTAGGACATTAAAGTTAATAATCACACCACATCAATCGTCGGTTCAAAGAAAACCGTTGCAATTGGCCTTTGAGACTTCGCTCATTAGCGCCGCGGCTGACACATCAAAGCACGTCACGTCACTTGTCACATACGTCGCTTGTCGGGCCCTGTCACCATACGTCAACTGTCACGTGTGACAGCCCCTGTATGATTAATAGACGAACTGATTATTCGGCCGTTTTTTGTTTTTTTTTCAGCTTTTTGTCATCACAAAAGCTGTCATACGTGTTTGTGTCGTGACATGAATCGATATTGAGATGCATTGAAATGTTAGTATAATACGTTTTCTATATTGTTTCAACGTGTGGTCTGTGTGAAATATGTTTCAACGAAACCTTTTATCTATTGCATCGTAATTATATCAATTCTTGAAAGCATTGCCTTCATTCCGATTTAAACGTTTTATTTGAAATTCAAGTAAACACAGAATTTAAACGAGAACATCGACAAGCAACCCCGACGTTGTGCATCACTAACAGCGTTCAGACATAAATTACTTCAAAAGTGATTTACTCGCGCCATACAAATCGCCGTCGACTAGTCGTTGCAGCCCGTCTCCGCCTGTCTGTGCCGTTCAAAGGCCCTGACTGACAGGTGTGAATGATGGTTGACTAGACGCACGTAGACTGACAATCGCAATCACCAAAGAGCTCCACCGTTTTCTTTGAAGATAATAGTTTTGTTTTTGGTACATTGAAAACCGTTTATTTTTCTTCCGCTGCTAACAAAACATTAGTAAGTAGTTTCGAGAAATAATGCAATACTTTTTCGATTCAATGCAAATTGTTTTTTGATGAAAGATTATACCTACGTCTAAATCTTTCTAAAACATTTCAACGTTGAAATAATTTCAAGCGTTTTATAGCTCTAACGTTCAACGTCTTTTTTGCCGTGGCCTCTTGACGAGCCTGTCAGGAACATAACTCGCAAAATAAAACACGTGCGGAGTGGCAGCCACAAATCACATTTTTTAATCGAACTCACGTCTCTGTGCAGCGACAAACGGAAACCGTATATTAAATAAGCCTTCAACCCTTCGATATAGAGTTCAAAATCGTTTAAATAATGGGTGATTTAAAGTTTGCTGCATTTCAGTGTGCAGTCACGTCGTACCGCGCGGAATGCTATCGACATCCGCTAAACTATCGACGTTGGCACAACACTAATTGCTCTTTTTGTGCGCCCCGTTTCTCACAATGATTTACGTAATGCTCCTACAAAGAGCGTAATCGTATCATTAATGCTTTAAAATGACTTTAACGGCCCATTCTAATGATTTAGATTGATTACAGCAGCGAAGAATAAAAGCTATTCATAAGTAACATCGTATATCAATGAGTCCACTGTGTACGCCTCACGTCGCTGTAAATTGTTATTTGTTCAGAGTAGAGACATTTATGAAAGATTAGATTTATATGGCACGTAAATAACGTAGATTAAAATAAATCAGAAATTTGATTGGTAAATAAAGGGCTTTTATAATAGATACAGATGGCTTTGAATGGTTTTGTTTGGCATGGGCAACAAGCAATTAGAAAGTAAGCTTAATAATGTACCTATCATTAATGCTATATTCTTTGCATTGAAAGCAAAAGGTGCTGCCCTGGCTGGACAAATAAACTGTTTTGTGCTTGATGTATGTCATGTATTGTGTGAAAATTACACTTTAATCGTGGATAAACTTTAAAACCAACAAACCTATTGTCATTTTATTTATTTACCAACATTTGAAAGGTGCACACGTATATGTTAAAACACTATAATCGCGTTAACAACGCAAAATGTCAAACAGTTCGTGCCTAAAACAAGTGTAGCGTGCTAATGTGAACGGACCTTAACGATAGTGCCGTCAGTAGCACATCGAAAAACTGTCGATAAAATTTAAAATAGTGGTGGACAAGATGCATTTGTCATGTAATCGGCAAGATAAGGTAGCTCAATTAAAAATGTATTCCTTCGGCGGCTCGGAGTAATTAAGATAGCAAGTGAGCATAGATTATAGAAATTACGACGTGCAGTTATGTGACAGGGAATGGCGGGAAGCGATTTTCATTTGTAATTAGCGGCGCCGTTAAGATAAGGCTTAACTTGTATTTTGAGTACATCAATATCTTTTATCGTTCGGCAGAGTAAAGATGTGACTTGTGATTTAGTTCTCCAGGTAGGAAGCCGTTTAAGTGTCGGTTCTTGAGTGTCGATAAGACAACGAGACGCTTAGATATATTGGTTTGCAGATACGTATTAAATATATTGAGTCAGACTATTACTGCTTCCTTGTTAACACAATAAAGGTCCAACATAGTCAGCTTTCATTTTATAAAATCTTCAATAAACCAGGACAAAAAGAGAGCTTAAGCAGCTCAGTAACTTTAGCACGCATTTTTGACGTAAGGGTAATAAAATTCGAATAATCTTCAGGTTTCAATTTTTTAAGCAAGCATACATAGTATCACCCAAATTCAAAATTTACTATCGTCTGAATTGTTCAAATCAGGCATTCGTGCTAGGCACTCTGAATATTTTTGTCGATATTTTACGCACAACACTAAACGTACCAATTTAAGGTAAACGGCCCAATGACACTTCGGACACGTGATCTCGATTCGCTTAAATAGCAGCAAATTGGCTCGTCGTAATATTGATACTAAATATTGATAAACTAAATTATATTGACACTCCGGTGTATGGTACATGGTAAATGGCCGCCAAGGTAATTAGTCTATTGATGTGTGAGGAATAATTACGAACTGGTATTAGAGGGTACTAATTTATTTAAATTATGCTTGTATATATAGTTTGCTGAAGACTGACGCAATGTATACGTAATCTAGAAATGGGCATATAGGTACATAGTTGTTTGAATTATTCTCACCACTTAACCGTTTATTGACTTATAATGTTGAGTAGAAAATATATTAAATCCGTCATTTCAATTTTGGAGGATTAAAAATATTCTTAATACATAACTTCAAACTTCAAACTTCAAATATTTATTGCGATCATGAGTAGATACATAGGGTGTTATAAAAGGTAAAAGTACATACATGATACCCTGTTAGGGTAGCAGCAACACAATTTCAATATAAAAAACAGTTGAAACAGAAAAACAACAGGAAACAGAAAAACAACAGGAAACAGAAACAGTTGTAGTGTTGTCGTGTTGTAGTTGTTTCGGAAACAGTTTCTGAAAAATTACGCCTGTACCCTCTGAAGGGTTAGGCAGAGGTGGACTGTAGTATTGTACCTATGTAATGGGCCAGCCTATTGCCATCTAGAGCGTCCAGTTTAAAACCTATCGCTATGGAGGACATCTGTAGACGCCTTTTGCCCCTGCATCTGGGGAACATATGATTAAATCAAGTAAGTATGAGAATTGCCACCTACCGATCACAAATCTAGACTCCAAGCTGATATCTCGCGCTTAGCAGACGCATAATCAAAAACTAATGAGGCAGTAAACAAGATCCATCTAATGGTTTATAACTTACTAAACAGCCCATTATGCCGTCAATAAGCTAATTCCTAGCTCAATGAAGAATTTCCCTGTTCTAGTTAATTCACAACAGCTGCCCACAATTCCTAAACTCCTAAATAAAACACTCTAATAAGATGTCTTCTAAGAAATCTAGACTATTAACTTGAATCCTTGGCACCAAATGAGACCAATTTGCCAGTGGTTATCTAGTCACATATCAGTGGACTTTACAACTGTAACCGAGGGATAAATCGGTTACTTTATGTCGACACCCGTTATCCTCCGACTAAGCTTCGCAAACTAAGATAGAGTTAGATTGGATTGAGGACAACTTGATTAGGTGAATAAGGCAGAGGTATTGTTGTAATTCTTGTAGTAAAATACTGGGTCGTTATCACCGCTGTTGGGAACGAAATGTGTGGTGTATCGGTTGAAATTGGAAAAGCAATCTACTTAGTGAATGTTTTCTAGTTTTATGGTGAATAAAATGGTTGTTTTATTTTGTTTATGCCAAAAACTTGAAAACAATGTTTTGCTTGTCTAAACACTGAACTACTGATGATATGGTGCTGAGCAGGAAATTTGCTCAGATAGACATCAAAAACTTTAGATGGAGAAACTATTATACAGAATGGATAAAAAAACGTGGATCAAACGAATCAGGGCGATAGTTGGGGTTATTTTCAGTAAAATATATCGCTGTTTCAGAGCACTTGCCGCACTTTAGCTCCTTATAAGCTATGTCTATTTGAGTGTTTTTTTAGGAATATACTAAAATTTGAAATAATTGTGAAATTAGAGTAAAATGAGTACCTATTTTATGAAAAAAAAAGATCTAGGGAACGTTTAATCAGGTAACCCTTTCACTCTAATTCCACGGTTGACACAAAATAAAATTCGAAAATTACCCTACATGCAAGCAATTTCATATTGATCAATATTCACGTCACAGTATCCTGTATTCCGGTTGAAATAAAAACTGAATCATCTCACGCTCAGACCTCACAACAATATAAAATTCTTCTCAACCAACAATAACGTTCAAAAACTCTCTTTTAGTAACTTTTTTAACGAATTCAATACCTTCACCAAAAAGTTGAAAATGTAACCATTATCACACAATACCTGTTGGTTATTCCATTACTCGTTAATGTTACAGCAAAAAACGGTAACAGTCGATAAAATTAATTAATATTATCGATATGTCGTTGCACAACACATGGTTGCCCGGACTTGTCCCACTTAAGGTGACATGTCACAGATTTATTTGGTACATTTTTACGTAATAATTCCGGCGTAGTGAATGTAATTATGTGAGAAGCGGTAACTGCAATTAGCGGTATGTTTACCGGTAAAAGTGTCGGTTGGTTTTTGCTTAAATAGTGTGGCTAAAGCGGAGATAATTACGATGACTCAGCGCTGGCTTGAGAAACAAAGTCTAGAGTGTGAAAACTGATTATTCACTCAGATTAGTTGAAATTTCAGTTAGATAAGGAATGTGAGATTCGTGTTGCTACTTATACCGTAGTTACTTAATTGTGAAAGCAATGAACTTCAACAAGACTTGCTGTAGATTTATAATTGTTTTGTGAAAAAAGAGGTCAAACTAATACAAGACTTTATATCTAAATCATCACTAACATCAGTACCTACCTACAGGATAACATCATAGGAAAAATTGACTTTTTTTTTAAATTATTTATAGGCACGCGTTTGACTACTATATCACCAGATGGTAAGCGATAATGTGGTCGACGATGAAGCACGCTTCCCTAGAAGCAACCTGTTCACTCTGGACTTGGTTGTAGCTATCAGGAAACACCGACTTAAAATCAATCAATACGAGTATACGTATTTAAGCCTGATATTGCCTTCTCGTCTTGAGCACGCATGGTGTTACATGTCCGCGCTGGTTTCGTACGAGCAGAGACTTTGCTCAGCATTAGGGAAGTAACAGACTGGTATTAGAAGCATTTAGTAGTAAGTAGCCTTTTGTTATTAACGAAGGATTTGTAATGTTCACGAGGTTATCGTGTGAATCTATAGCATTTATAGCTACGGGCTTCGCAAATGCTTCTAACCACAAATGCAAATTGTGGCAGGACACTTTCTTCCCCCTCCTACCAACTATCTCGCTGATGGGTGTTACCGTCTCTGAACCATCTCCCGGCATAAGTAGGAAGATACAACACCAACCAGTGAAGTGACCTTGACCGAACGGCAGTAGGATGTGATTGTCTCATAAACCTTGCTCCATCTCCTATCCTGCCCGTTTTGTCCCAAAACGTGCAATAAAAGTGACATCTGCGCTACCACCAATCACGCTGTGTAAGTGGGAATGTTTAGGGAGGAATGATCTGAAGAAGAAGTAGGTTCTTTACCTAAATTTTGACGAGGTGATTTTTGCTGAATTTCACTGCTTCAGAGTGTGCGCATCAAATAAATGAGAAGAGAGAAAAAAATGCGTTTATGGGCATTACAGCAAAATACACTTTGGAACTATAATACTCTAGCTCAGCATAATGTCAGATGAAGGTCAACACAGGGTGTACTATCTAATGCTACAAAACCAAATAAAGCAATACATACAATACAATGCAAACAATACTCAAGCAACAAGCAATACTCTAAGTGAAGTGAAATAACCTAGGTGAAGTAATAAATAAAAGCGAAGTGAACTGTCCTACTATACTAATACTTCACTTTACGTTCATTTTATAATCATAAGTTTTGGCGCAGAGCTTTTCTGAAAAAAAAACGTGGCAATTTCATGCAACATTCTATTTAATATTCAAATCCTAAAATAAACACTGAATATTTGAACAGTACTGGCCGCCAGGCGCATGTCAATGTCCAGATTATCATGCCTAATTAATTAGATGACTTATTAAATTGTTGTTAATTACTCTAATCGTTTTCGTAACTACTTGTTTGTTGTAACTAGGTAGTTTGATTTACGTTGGACATGTTGGATTAATAGTCCATAATAGCAAAAAATGCAGTGGTTATTATAGTTTTTTTTTTTGCAACACACTTTTATTTCTAACTTCCTACGGATAGTCATAATAAAAGATAGCGTAACATAGAGGTACACCGTACTGCAACCGCGTTTGTGCAGTCAGTTTCCGATATTATAATAAAGGGGCCAAGCTTTTGACCACTAACCGGGCGAAAATCGTGCATGGCTGCTTAAGAAAAGGTCCAGACGGAAATTTTCAAAATAACTTTATTAGACGAAGAAATCAAACTCCGAACTTAAACTCAATAGTACTGCGCCGCGACCACTTAATACTAGGTAGTCAGTTTACTATAATTAGGTATAGGTGTAGATAATAATCATCATAATTATTTTTATACTTTAATTTCACACCCTCTCTTTTTGTCATTTCCATTAACCAGGCATAAAAAACTTTTTTGCAAAAAATAAAACCGACTTCAAAAAAAACACTAAACGGTGTAAAATAACTCTAAATTCGGAAGTCTGCGGCTTTGGTGGGTTTGTCTTACTCATGATGGGCCACCGACTTCCGAATTTAGAGTTATTTTACACCGTTTAGTGTTTTTTTTGAAGTCGGTTTTATTTTTTGCAAAAAAGTTTTTTATTTTTCCCTTTTTAGTTGTTACCATAAAAACATTTGCCATGAATTTATTTTATATTGTTATTGTTAACAATACATGTCATCATAATGGGGTTTTCCACTAATCCCTAATAAATTAAAATTAACATACCTAACTGACGAAATCTAGGTATATTGTACCCACCTGCGTACCCCTCAGAGCATACAGGCGTGATGATACGTCATTATGTTGTATAAACAATAAACATCCAAGCGATTCCAGCAATCACAACAGATTTGCCGTTTATTTTTGAAGAGTTCCGTTGTATATCTCCGAAGATCAGCACCAGATCTTCACCAAATTAAAATGGGACCACCTCAGGAGTATACTCTTTCAAATAAAAAAAGAATTTTGAGAATCGGTCCACAAATGGGGGAGAAATCAGGTAACATACATAAAAAAAAAAAAAAAAAAAAAATACATACACACGAACATAGAACCTCCTCCTTTTTTGAAAGTCGGTTAAAAAGGAAGACTGCTACTAATAAATTCCAGATGAAAAATCCAAAAGCACATTTCTTGAACTGGTAGATTTCTTCAAACGTTTTCATTTTCATGTAATAAGTAGTTTGTTTTGCTTTAAATTTTTCTCCACTTTCTCATTGACACAAAAAACATAAACACAAATTAAACCTGTTAGTAATCAATTTATTATAATATTTTATTTAAATAATTAATTATAAGTATTGAGATAAATGTGTGCAAAGATAAAACAGAAAAAAAACCGGCTTATTATTTAGATGTACAGACGCCAGCACATCAAGTTACCCCAATGTGTCAAATTTTCCTAACTGAATATGACCCTCATTCTGTTTGACATAGAGTTGAAAAACCATCGAAGAAATTTGACACATTGGGGTAACTTGATGTGCTGGCGTCTATACAGTCAGACCATAGACACAGAGAATAGACTGAGTAATACCCGCACAAAATTGACCACTCCCTGGAAAAAGACCGATGGACTGTGCGGCCAATACCTGTCTCTTTTCTGTAGGTCTGTGGTTAAAGAAAGAAAGAGATAACTATTGGTCGCACGTTCGCTTTATCACTCTCACACTTTTTTACCAGTATTTATTTCACAGCAGTAGGTATCTATACTAATATTATAAAGAGGTAAAATTGGTAAGTTTGTTAGTTTGTATGTAGGGGGTAATCTTCGGAACTAATGATCCAATTTTAAAAATTATTGTACTGGTGGAAAGCTACACTATTCCCGGTGGACATAGGCTACTTTTTATCCCCATATTCCCATGGGAACGGAAACTATGCGAGTGAAACTGCGTGACGTCTGCTAGTATCCTTATACTCGTACAGCTGTTGGCTTGTGGAGTGTTCCTACACTCAGTCCATTATCTATGTTTATGAGTCAGACCAGCACATCAAGCTACCCTAATGTGTCAATTTTCTTTGATAGTTTTTCAACTTTATTGCCAATCAAATAAGGTCGTATTTAATTGGAAAATAAATTTACAGTTTGGGGTGGTTTGCTGTGCTGGCGTCTATAAGTACGATACGTGTAAATAATAAAGCATGGGTCATCATCAGTTAAGTCTATCGTTCGTTAAGGATAAGGTTCGTTAATCATCATAATCTGCTTAGACTTTTCCCAACCATTTTAGGGTCTACCTTCAGTCTTTACTAGATGTTACTGAACAACTGTATTTTATATACAGTGATCAACTATCTAAAGTTTGCAATGGCGTTTCAAAGTAACGAGAAAAGAGAACAAACGGTGAGACAGTAGGTGTACTCACCTAAATAAATAATATTCTAATCATTGTCACGTTTATCTTTGCCCACATCTCGATCTTGACCATACAAAAAGCCGTCCATCACTGTCATACAAATGAACCAATTAAAATGCGTCGCATGTATGAATTTGAATGGCGTTTACTTCCGCGACGCAATGATAATGAATATTCCAATGATTTAGATCTTGATCGACTATTTCTAGATACAGTGGACTAATGACATCGTCGGAATTATTTATGACTCGTTGAGGTTTTAATAGGGTGACAGTTATTGGATGGCTTAAGCATGAGTAACAGAATGCTTCTTTGGTCTAGCAGTTTTAGGCATAAGGTTGTGGATTCGACATTGAGCAGGCAATGTTATTGTGTTTTTCCATTTGGTCTTCTATGTAACAATCTTGGCTAGAGGCTCGCCCACTTACAGCTAGAATCTACACAATATAAAAATAGTGTGTGAAACTGAAGCCATTTAATTCAATTCAATTCAATTCAAAACTCTTTATTTCAGACAAGTGTCCATAGTGTTAGTAACAAAATAACTTAATGGCTAGGGTTAGTAATACGGCAAAAGGAAAAACACATAAAAAAGTCAGATGGAATGGATCCTTACCCAATGACGCAGCAGAGGGGAGTCCCACCGATCTGAGAACACGCTCAGAAGACCGTTGGTGGCGGTGCGTAGCCGACCCAACATGGAGGCGGTCCTTGTTCTTATTATCGCATAAAAATCGTCTGTGTGCGCCTCCGCAAACATAGTGGACGCACTACAACGCCACGACAGCCCCAACAGTATTCTAAACGCGTTATTATATTGGACACGCAGGTCGCTGTATGTCCTCTGCGTAAAACTGGTCCAAAGGCTGCACGTGTAGAATGACTGGCAGAAAGCTTTGAAAAGAGTCACCTTTACTTGATTTGTACAACGTGCAAACCTTCGAACCAGCATGTTACATCGAACAGCCAACGACCTGCGCTCCCTCTCAATGTCCATGTTGTCCCTTAGATCATCAGTGACCCAATGACCCAAGTACTTAAACTTAGTCACCCATGCTAAAGGAGTGCCACAGAGCGAGATACCGGGAACATCCGAGTAGTTTATGGCACTTGCTTTAAACATCATAAGTTCGCTCTTTTTACCATTGTACCTGAGCCCGTGGGACACTGCATAGGACTCACAAATAGCAACCAGTTTCCTCAAAGCGCCTATCGATGGGCTTAGCAGCACCATGTCATCCGCATAACTAATATTATTTAAGCATACGCCGTCAATATGACATCCAACTTTGGTGCTGCTAAGCTCACCGACTAGCCGGTTGACGTACAAATTGAAGAGGCGTGGTGAACTTAACCCCCCCTGCCTCACCCCACATTCCAACTCATACATCTCCGACTGTGCCTCCGCCCATCTAACACTATTGCTCTGGTTGTAATACCAGTAGCGAAACAAGGATGAGATTTCATTCGGTAGTGTTGTATCACTCCGCAACTTATCCCAAAGTACCTCGTACGAGACTAGGTCGAACGCTTTTGACAGGTCCAAAAAACAAGCAAAAACTGGCGTTTTTCGAGAAGTGTAATATTGAACAGTTTGCTTGAGGCACAGAATGGCACTTTCCGTTGATAGACCAGATTTAAAGCCAAATTGCGCGTCATGGAGTTCAACGTGTTTAGCCAACTGTTGATCAAGCAAACTGTCCAAGACCTTGGCGACTATAGTGGCCAACGAAATTGGCCTGTAATTGGACACGTCAGAAGCGTCCCCTGTCCTATCCTTAATAATAGGAACCACCACTGTGCGCATAAGGTCCTGCGGCAAATATCGGTGACTGATACATAAATTAAACAGAAGCGCAAGAACCCTATACAGGTGTAGCCCCGCATATTTCAGGTGCTCGACGCTAAGGCCGTCGTGGCCGGGCGATTTAAAAATCATCACTTTTAAAAATTTATTAAAATTTGAATCAAATAAATTGTTTAACAAAATTACATTGCTACCAAAAACAGAATAAGTACCTACATTCATTTTACATGTTCTATGCAAGAATAATAACCTGATAATACAAAATCTCAATTGAAAATACTAAGGCTCAGGCAATTTCTGGCCGAGGCCATACTTTTAGTGGAAAGATCAAGGTTATGTCATTTACTAGTTTCTTGTTGGACACACTACATTTAAATGATTTAATTAATATTGCCTTTAATTTCTGAACCAACTATAACTGGCAAAACATGGTTAGATATAAGCTCATCTTGGCCTTAAGCCGCGTTTCCACTGTGCAAGTGATTGCACGCAAGTATGACGTCACACTTGCGTACATGTTACTTGAATTGGAAACTAAATTTTATAGAACTTGAACCTCGCATGCAAGGTTTTATTGGCATGCAGGTGTGCCAGTTTTCATCAAGGGAGGGCTGGCAATTGAGCGCACAACTTGCGTTACATTTGCACACACAAGCGTCACTTGCGCATTTTACGTAAACATGCATGCAACTTGCAGGTTGCATGCATGTTTACGTTTCCATTACTCAAGCTGCATGCAACTTGCAGCTTGTATACAGGCTACTTGCATAACGGAAATGCGGCTTTACCCTTCGAGGAAGACAGGCGCGCAATCCTGATGACTTAAGAGAAACTAATATGCTGGAAGCTGTTGATTTTTTTCCATTCACTGATGCTATTTTTATTTCTAATAATTTTACATACCTGTTATCGGCGTCCGGTCCGCGCATTGCTTGAGTGCAGACAAAAACATCCTGTGTGATTGCACCTCGCCATTTCCTGTGTTAATCCAATTCTTTTGGTACGTGACCATGTATTTTGTCGCACAACGCTTGCTCAAGGCGTATCCGCAATTTTTAGACATAAGGCTTTCCTTACTTTGTTTTTCTTTACTGACGTCAGTGTTTTAGATGAATTAATTTATGCCCGAAGTTGCACCTGCAGTCACAAAGGGTAAGCGATGCTTGCCGAGGTTAGTCCGTAGGGTTTACTGCAGGTATACCGAGACCCCTTCGTGTTTTGGAATTTTAAGTCATTGGTCACGACGCGACTGTCCTTTTATTACGGGTAGTCTAAACTATTGTGACACTTATCAAGGTGTATCTGGGTAATATACATGTACTCAGGTGCATCCGGTTAGATTGGAAAGATTAAGCTGATCATGATGTAGGTACCTAAGAAGAATCAATGGGTCTATTCAATTCTATTTTTTGTTATGGCAAACAAAGCCGAAGTCGAATATTCTGCCAATGTCCATAGTGAATTGAGAAGCAAGTTACCACTGGGTCATCACGACATTAAAAACTTGTAAACCAGATCAGTGATAGGTTTTGGAAACAAGTCAGTATCTAAACCACGTCCTGCAGTGCTATTTTATAAACCACACCGTGAAAATAAAGGTGAAGTAAAGACGAAGTGAACTGTGAACTTCAATGGTATTCTTATTATTATTCTGTAAAATACAGTCCGTTAAAATGCTGGTGAAGTGGAGAGGAATGTACTGTCATTGCAAGTCACTTTACATTTTTTTTACTGGGGTTATTTTTACTGAATTGGCTGGCTAATATGCTCTGGATTCAGAGTTAATTTCACTTCACCAAAACTTTACGAGGGAATGGACTGGCTGGGGCACATGGAAGCTACCACTGTTCCAGTGTAAAAGAGGGATGGACTATCTCTGTTTTACAACGGTACAATTATGGCTTCTACACAGCCTCTGAGATATAACCTCAAAGCAACATTGACAAGCATGACTTACGATGTACCTAACAATAACCCAACATTCCAACGTACAGTAGACGTGTAAGCAGTAATATATTACCCATAAAACACTATCATTATCTCCTATAGCGTGACGTCACGACCTCCCATCATTCACCATCACTTACACAGTAATACTCCATAACGCACGTTCAGCATGATGAAGACCAAGATATGAAACACATCATCCATCACAACGAAAATGGAGGAAGTTTCTCCATCTTATTATAAACTGCAAGTGATTTAGTATCGATATAGCAATATTTTATCGATATTTATGAGCATCACTAGGAACACATTTGGGGCAAACATAAAGTAGATGTTTAGTGTTGTAGTTGTGCGTAATATTTATATTTTCAATAGCCGTTTTTTAGGCTGTGTTGACAGATAGCAATGTTAGTCTAAATAACAGTTTTTTTTTAATAAACGTGTTTTTTTAATCACATTTTAAATTGTAAACTTAGGACCTAGTATTTTCGAAACAAAATAATAATAATGGACATTGAGATTGTCAGTTTACTTGCTCACTTCACCTAACTTCGAGCGGGACCTTAGATTGACTGAAACCATAAATCTTAAGATGGTAAAAAGTTTGTACCAAAAAAATGTTTAGTTCGGAAATAAATTAATAATTAATTAAAACAAAAACTGTGGTTTACTTTTTAAAATACACTCTACTTTTTAAAATACAGTCATAATTTTTAAGGAGACTAAGTTAGGGCTCTGCCACAGAGAAAACTTTTACTGCAAATAACCCAACTATCGCCCTGTTTCTTTGAGCCCACGATTCTTTTCTCACCCTCTCACGATAGCTAGTACCAATATACGGAGACCAAGTACGAGCGGTTACACGTTACAAGAGTTCAACCACCATTACCAACATGGACCATTACCCGTTACAAATTCATAAATCTTCAGCCCACGAGGAAGTTTCATACCGACGAATAACTACAGGGCAATTAACAAAGCCGACATACCTGATTATGTTTGAAGTCGGTAATTCGGTAGCAAGAAGTTGATGTGTCGAGTTTGTTATCGCGACATGGCGATGGCGTGCAGACGTGTGTGTTGTGAGATGGCTACCGGAGTGCGGTTGCGGTTAGTAAAATGTTATTTATGAACAGCTGGCGATTGCATTGATTTGGTTATTATTAAGGAAGAAACAAGAAAGTAAAGCAATGGCGCACTTTACCCTACTAATATTATTAATGAAAAAAGTTTGTATAGATATTTGTCACTCTTTCACGCAAAAACTAACTAACACCAGGTTAGTCTTTAACCACACAGACAGAAGAACGTAGTCTGACCAAATGTGGGTTTTATCGAACATATCATCATCCTGCTCTTATCCCAATTTATTTGGCTTCGTTGCAGTTTGTGTTCGTCTTTCTAACATCAATTTTACATCATTCATCTCCTTTCTCAGCCAAATTTCACACACGCACATATAGGGGCGTTAGTTTATTGTCAGACTTTGGACTGCTTTTGATAAATTCCTTAAAATATTTTGCCTGACTCGGGAATTGGATTCAAAACCATGAATGATGAACCATATGTTCAGCAGTAGTGTCTCTAACTCATCGACTAAAGAAGTCTATAAAAAGATACATAAAAATATTTTTATTAATAAGGTGCACAAACGTCACAGACCTAAATATATTTGGACACGTCACTATTCAAATAAGATACCGCCCACCACACATTTACAATTCAATCGCTAAAAATCAATAAAGAAGTACTGACATCAAACATGCCGCATCCACCGGACGCAACACGCCACTCCTGCGCATCGTAAATCAAGATGGAGGCGATAACAAGCGACCACTCATAAAAGCAACTACGGGAACGATTTTACGATTCATAATTGTACTTTATTAAATGACCGCCACTTGCATTTTAATGGAAGAATTTTGAGCAATAAAAGTTTGTTGGGTGACAAAGACTAAGTAAAATCAGATGAGACATTGTTCCATAACTCCAAAATCCTATATTTAGAGATAGTCCACAAATCGACTATGGATGGTTAGTTAGGGACGTGAAAGTCAACAAATCTTACTAAGCGGTCCAATAACTCGGAAATTGTTACTGTCAGATAGGCAGTCATTTTATGTAAAATACTGGTATTGGTAGCTGCAGTGGCTTAGACTATAATAAGCGACCACAACATTTTTTGGTAAACGAAACAAAAAAAATATTTGACATGCACAAGGCAAAAAAAAAGACTAAATAAGAAGAAAGCTCTCACAACCATGACGATAATGAAGAACAAGAACTGCTGCCATCAAAACTTCTCCAGTCCAGACGATAGACAGCTGGACGCCATTCATAACCAAGGGACTGTTGAAATTTAGACAGCCAGACCTGACAAGAATACCAATATCTCATTGACTTGTATTGAAGAAATGATTTATGAATGAATAGATGGAATTAGTCATCCCTACATGAAGCTATGGTAGTGAATGATTTATTACGATGTGAATAACTTATGTGTGTGCTTGGGTAATTTTGTGTGACTCGACGTAAGTAATGATAGGTAATCTGCAATCAATTCTGATGATCTTAACGATATGTATGAATTTGCATCTTTAGAAGTGTGTATTAATATTATTTACCTATAATTTTGTTCCCTAATTTTACTAACTCATTAAATAGTACAGACGCCAGCACGTCAAGTTACTCCAATGTGTCAAATTTCTTTGATCGTTTTTCAACTTTATGTCAAACACAATAAGGTTCATATTTAATTGGGAAAATTTGACACATTGGGGTAACTTGATGTGCTGGCGTCTGTACATAAAGGACTTCCATACAATACTAACTCAGATTTGAATAATTATGTTTTCCGCGCTTTGTTTTTTACTATGTTGTGCCCGATAGTATTTACAAGTACCACTTATATGTTACTTGTGTGTATTGACTTGAATTTTAAATATTTGTGGCACAGGGTGAAGCACATCAGTAACGTTGCAGGTTATCAATTTTTCTTACACAAACGGATCAAACGGTAAGGCAAGAAACATAAGGAATTCATGATAAGGTAAAAACCCAATCCAAATGCCAACATTTTACCTATCGTCCTGTCTGGCCCCAAAGATCACCGTCTCTTCAACAGACATTTAACCACCGGCGTCTATTTACAGCAGCTAATTAAATTATAAATCTTTCACGACGCCTTTCACGAGACGCCATTGAGACGGAATAAACTAAGAGATGATAATACCACTTTTGAAATGTTGGACTGCTTGACTGGTGAGATGTTCTGACGTGGAGTGGAGGAGTATTTTTAATGGATAAGCAGTGTTTGGAGTCAAATGCGTGTGTGATATTAATGATGTCTTCAGCTTTACAATTTACAAAGCTGAAGACAGTTTGGTCATGACATTTGGACCTTTTTGAACGATTTTTAAATGGCTTTTGTAACGTAATTTGCAGCTTATAAGTACTAACATACAGCAAGACTGCAGTTATCTTGTTCATCTAGTTTGTTAAGGTTTTGTATCTGCATTGTTTGTCCGTCTGTCTTTCGGAGGGCTGTACCAAATGAACCGGAATAGGTAGACTACTGATTTGGTCACTAAATGTGTATTTCTTATACCGTTGTAAGAAAAAATTATAAAAAAAAAACGACAAGATTTTTCCAGCACTTTTGCTCGACATAGTACAGATACCTTTGTGGGTGAGTCTAACTCGCACGTTGGTGGATTCTTATGACTTGCAAGTTAATTTATGGTGATGGTACAAGTTCCCATTCATTTACACATCTATGAATCCTTTTTACATGTCTTGAACAGAACTCGAAATATTGGCATTGTTCAAACCCTAACAACAATAATAAATTTTCAGACGACAAAAGATGATAATCGTAAAGTCTAGACAAATCTTCCTTGACTACCAATTACAATCACATTTCTCTTAATTAATAATCACTTGAATTAGCTTTAGCTAAACTTTTCATTTTTGATTTATGCTCAGTGTAAATCATTCAGAAATGAAACTTTTATTTTATTAATTACTTTACTTTATTGATTTATGTCTGTCTGTCAGCGTAAATCTAAGTGGGACTGTAGTAAATTTAGATTTTCTAGTATTTAAACCATTTTATGTGGTTAAAGGGGGGTAGGCAGCAACTGCAGAACGACAGCTGCTGCATTGCTCTCACTGTTAACGTATACAATATTCGTGCGATTAGAATGGATCGCGAACCTTTGAATACGCAAACCGCTCGCTTGCGGTAGCGTCGGCAAACTCGCATTGATACTTGAGAGTTCTATCACGCGTGGGTCAGTATTATATTGTATCAGTATTATATTATATCAGTATTATATTGTATCTTGGTAAGTACTGTCATAAAAATAAAGCTGCGTTTCCACCAGAGTTATGTGAGGATGCTTAGCGAATGGGGTATTTGTTAATAACCAATAGAGTCTTTTACCTAGCTTCGAGCAGTACAGCTTCTGTAGAAACGGCTAAGCGGAGCGAGATACGTACAAAACAAATGAAAGGTATGTTTGAAAGATGGACGCAACCAATTCGAGAAACTACTACCAGTAACCAACTCGCTACCACATCTACGCAGTACTAATTTTTGTACCGTTTCACAGCGTCGCTGCGCATTCTCATCATCAGCGGTCTAGCACATAATTGGGGAAATATTCACTTCGTTTAACCGATTTGCTACGCATCTTCGCACCGCTCAGCTACCTCGCTCATCTGACGGAAACACAGCCGATGGTTAATATAATAAGATCCCACGCGTTAGAAAGTACAGCAACACATTTTCGAAGACTTATAACACTTTTATACTCAACAATCCGGTACTAACGAACATTAAAAAAATAACTGTTTAAGCTGCTTCTGATAACAAACATTACCTCGCTCTATAAGCGTTAATAAGATAATAACAATACAACAGTAACTTGCATTAATTAAGTTTAACAATAACCAGTATTGTGGCACTTCTTTTTGTTAATTTAAAACAGTGTTTATGTAAGTAGGATTGTGTGTTGAAATGTTACTTCCGACATGTAGAATGTTAAATAACAATTATACATTTGTATGCAAATTTTGGATTACAATGATTACCAATTTAATGATATTACCAGTGGTATAATCGTTACAGACTTCCGTAATGGTTATACCACCAGACCAATTTGGTATCTAAAATACAAGAAAATTCAAATTCTCAACTAAGGACGGTTCTTCAACCTGAGTGTATTACTCTATTAGTGTTTTTTTTTCGTAATGCTTGCCTTTTTCGTTGCAAGCACTATTGCTGAGCATATCTTGGGTTTGACTTCCACGTCAGTCAGTGTTTTTGGGTGTATCCGTCTGAAGATACTTGGCTGCAGCTTAGAGTTTGGATTTTTTTGGTTGGTGTCAATAGAATCGGCGCGTAGGTATTGTATGGACTTAAACATTAGAAGTTAAATGGGGGGGACGGACTCTTATTATAGTTAGGTATACGTTCATAGATTCCAAATGGTCCAGAGAATCCTAACGTGATGTTTTACGATTTTTGACTTGTTCTTAGGCATAATTCTTGCTAGTTACCTTCTTCATCCCACAAATTATAAATAACATTCCAAAGTGCTGACCGCTAAGTATTCTTCAACGAGGCCTGAAACAATTGCGTTACTTTTGAAACAAAGACGCCCCCTACACACGCACAATTGAGACATAAAAACTAACTACCAATCAAATAACTGTGCTATTCATTATAACATTAAAACTGCGTTATCTGCCGACCCCGTAAAACTTAACAACCGTGGTAATACATAGTTATTTCGTAAGTAAAGGAAGTTATAATAAATTGTGTATAAATAAATCATAGTTATTTGCTATCTCGCGATCTGTGCGCACGCGCGGCTTGTAACCGTTATAAATTACGTCACACTGCCACGACGTTGGACCCGGAGGGTAAGCAGAGATGTGCCACACACTCAAAGATTAAGGATGTCAAGATTATCTGACGTAGGACTTAAAAGGTAGGTAATATTATAAGGCATACAGGCTACATTGAGTTCAACTGTAGCAATTGAAGATTTTGATTAGTGTCTACAGTTGTTTACTCTTATATGCACATTTTCTTTTCAATTAAAGTAGTAAAATAAAAATAATAATGTTTATTTCGATTACAATAGGCTTACAGATGAACATATTTGGAGATCAACTTTTAAGCAAGGGATTGCTTGTCTAGGTGTCTCCGTACTTTCACTTATAATTTGAAATTGGCAGAATGGTTGTCATCGGCTTTGTTTGCCATAACAAGGCAGAAAAAGCATGTTCGCGGTCACAGATCACAAAACGCTAAAAGAGATAGAAACGAATTAAGTACGGCGAATAGTTCGACCATAAACACTAATAAACAAATTATTATGATTGTAAAAAAAGCTAAGAACTGAAAAACCACGCATTAATATAGAGACTTTCACAAAAGTATGCAAGGTTCAATTTATTTTGAATTCACCAGTCAAAGGAAACCATCAGGTTGATTCGGTTAGAATCACCGCCGGAAAAATGTAGTATAAGTGAAGGTGAACATAGCTGTCTTTCCATGGATAGTAATGACGGTTCACTTCAATCAAGTTTTCACGGGGTAACCTTTACTAAATGTATAATAATGAATAAATAATAAATATTCCAAAACTTTTCACACAACGCCATTCAGTCCCAAGTTAAGCTTGAGAGCTTGTGTTATGGGTACTAAATAGCTGATAAACATACTTATATATTTCTAAATACATACTTATTATAGATAAATTACTCCCAGACACACAACAAATGATCGTGTTCATCACACAAACATTTGTCCTGGGTGGGAATCGAACCCACAACCTCCAGCATAGCAGTCAGGGTTACTAACCACTAGACCAACAGGCCAGTCAAAATTTACCGGCTGTGCGCGGACAACTGACATCAGCAGTGTGATTCTAGAATAAAAATGTAGGCGTAGTGAGGGTGAATTGAGCTGTCATTCCATTCTAATGCTAGGCAATGACAGTTCACTTCACTCAAGTCATTCCGGCTTCTCGGTACTTCGACTCGGTACTTCACACCGGGTCAGCTTCTAATGCTATACAAAGCACAGGTCCGTTCGTGTGTGGAGTACTGCAGCCACATATGGGCTGGTGCTGCAAGATGCCACCTAGCAGCTTTGGACTCAGTGGAGAGGTGTGCGAAGAGGCTTATTGGTGACTTAGATTTGGTTAAAACCAATCTGCAAAGCCTCGAGCACTGGCATAGGGTAGCTAGCCTTTCGGTATTCTATAGGATACATTTTGGAGAGGGTGCACGGGAATTACATGAATTGATTCCGCCATCACCAGTGAGGGTGAATTTAGCTGTCATTCCATTCTAATGCTACGCATTGACAGTTCACTTCACTCAAGTTTTCACGGCGTGAGTTTTACTGAATTGGCCGGCAGATGAGTCTTGTAATATCATCATAGGCTCATTGTCACATAAGACCGTAACCATTGTCAAATACTTATCTACAAAAGTCAGCCTGGTGGGACCAACGGCTAAACTTGCTTTCTGGGGGACGCAGTAGTCTTAGTTGTGAGTTGTTGTTGTAAGTGTCTTAGTTGTCTTTGTTGTTGTTGTGTTGTTGTAGTTTGTAATGAATGGTCACCCCTCCACGGAACAACCTAAACAAATCTTTGACCCGCCCGGCTGACATTTTATAACAATTGCTAGTTCATAATAATATGACAGCCTAGTCTGATTAAAATTATATCTACTTTTAACACTATCTCTAAACGTAAATTACATTCTTTGGTAATAGAACCCAGGACATTTAATAACAGTTGCGCCTACTACCGGGATTGCCATACAGATAGTGTTGATGAAACTATAAATAAATTACTCGCTTAGTTTACATTAATTGGTAAAAATGATTTATCTAACTACTCTTGCGCAGTGGGATTGGCTTTATTGCTATCTAAATTAACACGCAATTGCTGCAATAAGGTAATAAATACCGTCTTAATTGGTCTAGTGTTAAGTTAAAATAGTCATAGCAACTGTTAAAGTTACATATTAGAAAAAAAAAACATTGGGATACTTCTGAGTCGGTTTTCTGATGTCCTATATTTTTTACTTTCTCGTTGATACATTTTGATGAAATCAGTCATATCACTTATTCAATGTCATAAATTATAAAATTTCTTGTGAACGAAGTCGCAGGTACCAATTCTAATACATATTATAATGAATCATTGCCTCGTAATAATAATAAAAAATAAGTACCTACCCACCTAATTAAAAAATACCAAAATTTTTATACAACGCCATCTAGTCCCAAGCTAAGCAGAGCTTGTAAAATGGGTACTAAACGACTGATAAATATACTAATATATATCTAAATACATACATATATTATAGATTAATAACACCCAGACACAGAACAAATGATCGTGCTCATCACACAAACATTTGTCCAGGGTGGGAATCGAACCCACGACCTCCGGCGTAGCAGTCAGGGTCACTAACTACTAGACCAACAGGCCAGTCAAACGCCTCCTCTATCTCATAACACGTCATATGCTTATAGATATCCACGTACGAGTATTTAAGGATCGTAGCAGGGGTTTTTTGGAGTTTCTGCCTGCCCTCATAGGAAAAAAGCGTGAGTTTGTATATTTGAATGTACTCATATGTATAGAGGCCAGCACATCAAGCTACCCCAAAAGGGTCAAATTTCTTTGAGATTTCTTCAACTTTATATTAAACTAGCTGTTGCCAGCGGCTTCGTCTGCTACAACTCGAAAAATATCCCACGGGAAGATATAATCGGGATAAAAACTATCCTATGTGTTAATCTATGTTATAAACTATCTGTGTACTAAATTTTATCTAAATCCGTTCAGTAGTTTTTGCGTGAAAGAGTTACAAACATCCATCCATCCAAACTAACTTTCACGTTTATAATATTAAGTAAGATGGAACAAGGTTCTTGTTCAATTGGGAAAACTTGACAGTTTAGGGTATCTTGATGTGCTGGCGTCTGTATTTAACTTTAGATAGTCAGGAGAAAACCATTAAGCCCCATAGGTGCCCACAATGAACCACAAATTCCAATTCACACCATCTGTTTACCTACCACTTATCATTAAATCAGATAGTGAAGCCCAAATGAAGTGTAGAGATAGGCCACAGCCTACCAATCCATTACCAGTAAAGAAACCCGACACACAACAAACTGGGCAAGCGAACAAATTGCAAGCACTAGCAATTAGCTGGGGAGGTAGTTCTAACGGCTTGGTTGTAGTTCATTTAAAACAGTGGGTCAACTTGGTGTAAAGGTAGAGATAAACGCGTTTAAACTCCATTCGAACATTCAAAATCAAAAGTCATTTATTTGAATTAGATTGAGGATCAACATTTTTTGAGCGTCAAAATTTCATAAGACAGTCCCCCAAAAAGCCCGCCCTTCACCACTTCCTACCTGCAATACCTAGGTGTATTGAAAGAAATTTGACAGATTGAGGTTCCTGTCTATATAATCTGTCACTTTGCCGATTCGTCTGTAGACAAAGGCTGTTTCTTCGGTGTTCAATGTGTTCATGCTACGCAGGCTGGTGTTTTTGCTGGAAAGAAGAAGTGACGGAACAAATTCCACAGCAACACGTATGTCTGATAAGTTACTTGAATTTATACATTACAATTTATTAGTCATCATTAAAAATCAATCAATTTAAATTATTTGCTACATGTTAGCTAGCATTCATGCTATCTAAAATTTACTAATTAATTTATTTTAATTTGTATTATACAGTAATATATAAATATTTTAATTCTCATGCAACGCAGCAAAAAAAGTCAAATGAGCTGTTGTTGTTATCGATAAAAATATTGCCACGTTGAATGTCAATTGACGAAAGGCTTCGGCGCGGTGTCCGACAAACTAGCCGGGCACAACCCATGGCCCATGGTTCAACCCCAAAGCACCTAATAATGTTGGTGTTTTATTTTTGAAACGAAGTAACTTTCTTTTATTTTTCAGACAATCACTTTGCACGCCAATTCGTCCGCATTCTTTACGTACTTTTTCCTTAAAACTTATGCCGTTGCATTGCGGACTTTTCTTTTAACCTATATCATTTGCCTAGCCTTTTCCAACTGTGTTGGAGTCGGCTACCAGTTTAACCGGATGCAGCTGAATACCAGTGTTTTACATAAGACTACTGCCTGTCGGACCTCCACTACCCAGTTACTGGGTAACACGATACCCATTGGTTAAACTGGTTGTCAGACTTTCGGGCTTCTGACTATCTGTAACGACTGTCAAAGGTCTACAAATGACCTTTCCAAGGCACGGAGGAGTCTTGATATGTTTATCCATTCACAGACCCGTGAGGATAATTTAGCCACAAGCTCTGTAAACCCCATTTCGTTATATTTCGAAGGACTTAGGAATCGCTTTCGTCGTTTAAAAACTTGACAATTGATCACCACGCTTGCACAAGGCGGATTGGCGATTTCAAACTTATATTAACTATAAGTTCAGGTTTCCTCACGATGTTTTCCTTCACCGATGTCAATGACGTCTAAGATAAACTTAGAAAGTACATATGAATTGAAAAAGTCACATTGGTACGTGCTTGGATTTGAACCACAACCTCGTGCATGAGAGGTATGCGCCTTAACCTCTAGGTCATCACGACAGACTATAATTGATATATAAATTGTCAAGTTTTTGAACGAAGAATACGCTTCCTAAATACTTTCTCGAGAATCACTCTACCTATTGATGAAAACAGCATGAAAATCAGAGCAGTCGTTTTTTAGTTTATCGCAAATAGACGGACAGACAGATAGACAGACGCAGCGGAGGACTTTGTTTTAATAATATATGTAATAATGATACTGCATGTTAGTCAAAAACTATGTTTAGAAACATGTGAGGTTTTATTTACAGTCACATCTTTGGTGGTCTTTTAAACTTTTGTACGTAACGATTTGTCCATTAGCTGCTCGTAAATCCATAGCAATTTATTTTGCTACTCGTTCGACCTTATTCATTTGATATTCATAAACTTAACAGATAAATTGTCAAGTCATTTGGTTGCCGCGGCCTCCTAACCTCTGTCATCGCCATTAAAATTTATGATGTCAACTCACAATTCGCAAATTGCACCATATTGTTCAGTTTTAACTGCCAGTGAGATGTTATTGACTGTTATTTTAGAATCTACTGGGTCTGTTAAAATTAATGCGTTTAATATGTATTTAGTCCTGTGGCCAAAATTCAATGATGCATGGCTCTCAATAATGGGGAACGAACGAATTACTTTCATAAATAATTCATTTGCTAAAACCTTTTCAAAACAAATAAACACATTCTCAATCATTTGCATCACATAATACCGCAAACAAAATTTAACGTAAATTGAATTTTTGCCCTACTGTTAATCGTATCCTGTGGCGATATCGTGATCAGTGCCCGTTCGTCGCAGCATTAGCATATCGGAATTATTCCATTACAGCGTTAATAATTTAAAAATAATACGCCGCCGGCGCACGCGACCTAAAGTTATGGGCCCCTGGAGATGCGGTTGCGAAACAGTACATCGACCAATCAAAAGCCAGCTTTATCTCAAAGTGTGTAAAGGTTGTTTTGATTTGCGTGCGTGTGCGTAAATTTCAGCGGTGCTAAACATTTTATTATGTTAATAGGCAGACAATATGAGTGAAGATTATTTGTGTTGTAATTTATTGTTATGCATTCTGTTGCGTGGTGTATTAAATTCAAACATAATGTTCTGTGAAATCTTTAGATTTTGGAAGCGATATGATATCTTAAATGGCCGGATTTGGTGTAATATCATTTACAAGACAAGTGCTTGTAAAATGTTTTTACTCGGGACAGCATGGTTTCGACTGTCGTTTGTAGATTTTGGTATTGTTACGAGTAGTTGCAAAACCGAAAGTCTAACAACCAGTGTATAAGCAAGTGGAATCCTTTTACTACTGCAAATGGGGTAAGGAATACTGTTACCCAAACCCAGTTAAAGTAGCGGAGGTCGGATAGGCAATCGCTTCATGTTAAACACAGGTATTTAGCTAGGAAAAGGCTAGGCAGATGATGATAAAACACAAATAAAAAAGTACTAACTAACTACACTAATTCACTAACAATAAATTTGATATGGCCAGTTACTGTTTACAGTACCTACAACTGATGAATTACTAATTGACTTGTACTTTAATCTGTAGAAAATGTAATTGTTATTACGCTCACAGCTGTCTCGTAATTAATAAAACATTTACCTACGACGGCTTGATGTCAATTGGTGTTATTTTTTTACTCGTAATACTTCCATTACAGTCATTAACTAAGGCCCTATAAAGATGTCTTTTATGATTGTACGTGACCGAGAAGTGCCGAAACAACTTGCGACGCTCATTGTATGAATGCCGCCCATACAACGTCCTGCCACCTGATTGGCCTTAAGCGGAATTCAATTTAAAAAATAATAGGTGCACTTATATAGTTGGTTTAGCGAAAAGTTTTTTGTAAGCTTGTAATTTGTATGCAAAGGTAGTATGGTGCGAAAATGTGCTGGTAAAAAGTTGTAGTGAGCTTTTAAGAATTTAAAAACGTTCGGTGCGCCGCCGGTAGTGTCGGTAAACTAGCATCGTTGCCCGCGGGATACCTGTTTTTACACTGTACTGTGCAAAGTAGTGGCCTCTTCTCATACAGGGAAGGCACGAGCATTTATCACAACGCTTGCTCAAAGCGGATTGGCAATTTCAGAATTATATCAACTATAAGCCAAGGTTTCCGCACAATGTTTTTTTTTTTTATACGGGGGGTGTTGTCAATTAAAGTTTTTTTTTTATTTATTTTACTCTCCTCTACCTATGCTGATCGCGGAGAATTGAAACACTGTCAATGGGCAACCCGAAACATTAAAAAAAACTTAAAATCAAGTCAAATTAAAGTCAACCATCCCATGGTTCATTCAACTTAATGAATTTGAAAATGATGCGTTGCAACCAAATAACATAGCGAACAATTACCTACCTACCCTACAAAAACTTTTTCAATACAGTCACGTTCGAAACAGTAATATTTTATACGGAAACACTTGACTGGACGCACTCCCACATTCATTCAATGGACAGCATAAACAAAAAAAAAATGAAAAATAAAATAAAAAATGGCTACAAATGAATTTAACACAGTTCATCAAAATTTCAAGCGTCACATCACACGTTACCGAGGTGAGTTTCGCATAGCGTCGTAGAGGATGACAGTAGGATGACACCGGGGGACGGTGGCTGGTGGGTGGATGACTAGTGGGGGGAAACAAACGGTTCAATAAATCAGCCACGTATGCCGCTTGCAGGTGTTACGACACAACACGATGAAATATTACTGTTGAGATTAATATTTTAAATATTGCAGACGTGACAGATTGTAGTTATGGATTTGCTGGTCTGAAGTGAATGGAACGACTTTTTTTGAATGGGTTACTTAGTCATAATTACTTTATTAGCAATTTTTTTACCAAAGAATAATTTGGAAGTTATATAAAAAGCTCGGGACAATGTAGTAACCTTATCTATATTGTCTACTAATATTTTAAAGAGGTTAAATTTGTCAGTTTGTGCCGTTGTAAGGGTTAAAATCTGGATTTACTTAACCGATTTTGAGAAATCTTTTACCAATACGAAGCCACATTTATTTGTAAGTGTCATAGGACAAGGGGGTGTAGAAGTATGTAATGCACGCGGAGGAGTATTCCCGTTTGAGCACCTAATTTTGGAGCACCTATGCATTTCGCACCAAAGGTATTCCCATTCCCATAGGTTAATGCATAGGTGCTCAATAAATAGGTGCTCAAACGGGAATACTCCCACGCGGACGAAGTCGAGAGCGAAGTGCTAGGTAACAATATTTTGATATTAAGAAGGGACATCTGAGTAGGCCGCATACTTAAAAAGCTCAACGACTTGACAATCAATATAAATGCAAAGAAAGGGCTTGCCTCTTATCTCCAAAGGGTTTGAAAGGGGTGAATCTGTAGTAGATACACCTACATTTTGCCAGTTATATTAGGCGAGCCTATTGCTGTCAATGAGGCCCAATTCCAGACTCTGGGCTGCTATCAAGAAATGCCAAATGAAAAAACTCGATACCACTATGCCCGACCCGGGGATCGTACATGGGACCTCATGCCAGCACTAGAGCTTGCAGACACTAGGCCATAGAAGTACTTTTGTGCCGTCCAAGCGGTTACGCAAATAGCTTCACATCCATTAAACTAACATAATGAAAAAAAGGTTCAATAAATCTATAGAGTACCAAAGAAGATAACAACTACCCTAACTGCTATATTTACAAACTTCAATTTGCTCGACACTAGCTTTCCCTGGGATACTGCTTTTCGTTTTTTTTATCGTAACTAACATACGTATGTCGGCGTCAGCGATGGCTGAGCGATGAGCTGACACCAATGAGGGTTTCGTGGTACCGAGTTCATAACGTAGAATAGCAATCGTCATTTCAGTAATAACCTCACTTAACAATCGTAATCACAAAACATAACTCAAATAGGTAACTGAAAGTTTCGTACCGGATGTGTGTCTTCGTTGGTGCCTCAAATCATTCTGAGCTCTGTCCAGCTCCCACGCACCAGCACGACTTTGTCCACGTGACATTACCGAAAACACATTCGCGCCATTTTCAAATGACAAGTAACGTCACGCTGGTAACCATAGACTCCGTACTAAGTTAATCAACTTCACAACTTATTATTTGAGAATATCGTTTTCCACGACACATAGATGCAATATGCAAAGTATTGTCACTTCTACACAGCACCCCACTTAATCATTGCCGGTAATATTGCCACTGTCGGTTGCGGCGTAATAATTGGAACGCCTGTTTTCGGCCTTCCACAATAACAATTTACAACTTAATCATGTATCGGGAGTTACAAGTAGCCGTTTTTTATCACATTAATCTTATTTTAATTGGACGTCATATAAATTAACTTGTAGATAACTTTTGATGTAATACCGAATAGGATTGCTTGATTGTACCAAGAATCATAATGATTATAATGGTTTTAATTATTTTTATACTGGTAACTAATACAGTAAAAGTTACGTTTTATGACTGTGGTTTGAATTGAATTACTCATGTTGTTAGCACTTACGATTGCGGTTTATTAATTAAGATCGTAATAGAATTGCAACATGCTTTGTTATAAAGATCTTCTTGTTTCAGCGACGGATTTCTAGTAGTTTTACGGCTTAAATAAATGTCTAGTAAAACCGACGATTCAAAATAGTATCTCGGGCTTGAATCATTATCATATGCCGAGCCTTTTCCCAAAGCTATTGGAGTCGGCTTCCAGATACGGCTTACGCTACAATCAAAATCAAAAGTCTTTTATTCAAATTAAGCTGAGAATCAGTACCTTTTGAACGCTAAAAATATGTAAGGCAGTCCCCCAAAACGCCCACCGTTCACCACATCATAGTATTTTTGCTGGGAAGAAGAAGTGGTGGAACAAACTCCCAGGAACACATCTGTGTGGTTTGTATAAAGAACTAGAATCGTTACAATGAAAAGAGGTTTAAATAAACTTTGTAAATCATTACATTTCAAAATGACTGTTACGTGTTAGCTACACTTCAATATATCAAGAAAAACAAAATAATATTAACATTTAAAACTAAATTCGGGCAAAAGCCTACTTAACTGAAATATTATAATAACAGCCTCCAGGTGGTAAAGACGTGCCCACTTACATGACTGTGCCACGTCGGTTTAGAAGTAGGTAATATATCCATTATCCTACCAATATAAAGGAGGAAGTAAAGTTGTATAATGAATTCTCAAAATCATGTATTATGATATCCTCTTCTGAGAATTAATCAGTGATTATATATTTCTACTAAAAACGAAATCACGATTATTTTCTTACGTATCATCATCGTATTAATATCTTCCGCTTCATTTGGTTATTAAGGTTTCCGAAGAAAACTTTCGTAGTTTCACCATCACATTATTAATATCCCTGGAAACCTTTCATCAACGCGAAATATTAACAGACGCATAAATAATTTATTTAAAAGAAAACATTTCCGTACTCTGACGTTTTTATTGCTATCACAACTTTTTTCTTTATAATATATTTTTCTATAATAATTTAGCGATCACGTTCAAACATTCGCTGGGCAATAAATCTGAACAAATTTAGGGTGATAATTTATTTTATGGGTCGAAAGACCAGCTTTTATTTTTATTCTGCGGACTATGATTCAGTCGGGGCAATAAAAATCATAATTCAGGGTTGTCACGGTGCCAAATATGTGATATGCCATTATGTTTTGACAAAACACGTTATAAATTTGTATGGGAGGAAGGAAGCTTTGATAGCTTCCTGTAGTTAGTTTTATTTATTTTTTTGATGATGATTTAATACTGTCGTTTATTTATTTTTTACGATGAAAAGTTCAGAAGTATTTTTTTCTCAAAGGGTGTCAGCTTTTTGTCACCAGAATCTAGAATGTTATGATAAGCATTTTAGATGATTTTGCAGCATTTTAAAATAGATGCGATGACATCCCGGAGACCGTTTTATAATATCTCCAAACAATTTGTAGTAAAAGAAACTCAAACACAACAACAAAAATAATGTATTTCCGCAACATTATATTTATCATATGATACGGAAATATTTTTTTTTTAGATTCATTTGAACAGATACTTGCGTCTTTGATCTACAATAAACACAATCAAAGTAAGTATTTGCCAAACTAAGTATTTTGGTTTATAATATTAAAATGTATTGATTGTGACAGACCAAAATACCTAAGCATTTCTCTTGAACCAACTATCAGTAATCGAATCCTTTCACTAATTACATAAAAATAATCAAAATAACCCATAATTTTTGGCAATATGAAATCGATAAAAGAATATACGACCAATATAATTTACGTTTTATTATATTTTATAATATATTCGACATCGATACATATCAAATTTCGATACTAAAATTATACGATTGGTTAATTTGCGTATAAATCCAAAAAATGTTGTATCAATTCGATTTTAGGAGGATCGTAAAAATATATTTTATTTTCTGAGAATAGCTATAAAAGTCAATATTATTAATTAACATTATACGAAACTGTAGATATTTATTACGCGATAAACAAAAAAAGTTTAAACGTCAATTAAATTGTCTGTGGTTCTCAACAAATTAGCGCCAAGATTGATTGGCACGTTATAGAATTGTTTATTGTTATTGGTAATGGCTATGTTGCAATATTACACATAGGTACATCCAGTGCCAGTCATGATACAATTTGGTTATTAATATATTGTAGCGCTGTATGTAGTGTTAACATATCGATAAAGTAACAAAATCGATTTTTTTATCTGTGTTGTTGTGTGTAAGCTTTTGATTAGAAAACAGCCTAAGTATTCCTATTTTAAACAATAATAACATAGATAGCTTTATTACGTTGTTTGACATGTTTGTCATGTATTATTGATAATGGTGGTAGCCTTTTTATTTCTTTGTAGTTGTTAGTCAACATGTATTCTCTTAAAATAATATATATAAGAATTTTATTAATTTTATTTTAATTTACTTTATTGGGACATAAAACAGTTACACATTACAATATAAGTGTGACAGAATGATATTAAAAACTAGGTGAACATGTAACCCACACCAATGTCCGCAATAATGGTATACAGAATACATTTTAGCGTGCGTTGATATTCCAGAAAAGTAGGTAAGAAGGACTCGTACGTATTTATAATTGGCATAAAATGGCTCCAATAGCCATCTTTTTGAACTTTTGGTGTGAAAGCGCGAAAATATCCAAATTAATGAAGTGGGTGTTATACGTATCTACAATGCGTCGTAGAGGCACCCGTGCATCAGCATGAGTTCTGCACCTTGCAGTATAGAAATGGTACTACTACACGTACCTTTAGAAAATGTCTTCCGGAGTTTCAGTAAGCGGGTTTTCGGCCTAAACATATCACATCAAACCTGTATTCTTCAAAGGGTTAGGCAGTGTGCCTACAGTAACACTCACATTTCAACAGTTCCATGATCACGTCCTACTTATTATGGGGCGAGCCTATTGCCACCAACTGGGCACACAATTTATCTTAAGGTCGGTTTGCGGCTCAGAGAAACCATGAAAAGCTCTTTTCACATAATATACTCACTAAGTCTGTAGTCACTTGTATTATCTAGCTTACGTGAATAAAATGTACGCATATCTAAGGGTGTTTTTTTGAATAATAATAATAAAATCTTTACATTCTTAACATGATACCCCTTAGTTAAAATATATAATTTTTATAAATTAAAATATATAATAAGCTACCGGAAGAAATAAGAAATATAAATAAATACACCACCTTCATTAAAAAATTAGAAGTATTTCTATTAAACAGAAGCTACTATAATGTGAATGAATACTTGAACGAAAGTCTATAATTAAAATAAATACATCCCTAAATATATGACCTCTGAAATATATGATAAATATATGATCTACTGAACCTATAATTTGCAATTTAATTCTCTATTAAGTTATTGAAAATCTGTAACCTATTGTAATATGATCTCATTAAATAAGTGTTTATAATATTGTTACCAAATTAGTAATTTAAGTAAATACAATTTTATTTTATTTTTTATTATTTTGCTATCATTAATTGAATTATTTATGTTATTGTTATTAACTTTTTTGCAACTATGTATAATTATTTAGTTTTCATGTATAATTTTATTCAAATTTTAGTTAGACTTAGATTTTATTTAGTTGCTAAGTATTTAACAATATTTTGCTGTGCCCTTACAGGGTCTACAACGGTTCTTTGCTCTAAGCCCTCTGTTAACATCTCGTTTACCTTGTGGAACGCAAATAAATGAATATGAATAGTTAAACTGGTTGTCTGACTTTCGGGCTTCTGACTGCTAGTAACGACTGTCAAAGATCTACAAATGACAGCCACGACCAACGGCTTAACGTGCTTTCCGAGGCACGGAGGAGTCTTGGTATATAATAAATGGTCACCCATCCACGGACTGACCTCGACAACCGTAGCTTAACCTTTGAGCGACCCATGCGGCTGTTATAATTTAGCCACAAGCTCCACCGCGCTCCTCCTCGCTTATCGCGAACTATAACAACAGTATTTTGTACTTCTGTTAAAAAATAATCAGGCAGACTGATACCACGTCTGTTCTGACACATTCACACCAAGAATTAATTAACAACTCTCTGATATTTCTTCATACGTAATTAATTACTATTACACGCCTTCGGACTCATAAAAACATTCACAATAGCTTTTGAAAGAACTGACCACGGTATCCTATACACTCACTATAAACTTTATATCTTTAGAGTTATGGGTAGTATTGCATTGTACCAAGTATGTCGGTGAAGTTGTTTTCTTAAAAAGAAGTATACGACGGCTATTCATCATTCGTATAACAACCGAACATAAATAACAGATTTCGGGAGGTTTATTCCGCTTAGTTAACTTGGGTTTGTTACTTTTAAGTACGAATTTCCATGCAGTTTTGGATTACGAGATTTTTATCGTTAAACACAAGAAAAAAGTTAAAAGGTCTGTTTTAATTTTGGACATGCAGAATACCTACTACCTACCTACATAATTTACATATACAGATCTTATTGGTCTTAAAAAAGGTTATTGGTCTTAATAAAAGGTAAGGTGTGTTAGGTAGGAGTCGCAAGTAGTGCATAGGTACATGACCAGATGTACGAATGAAAGAATAGTAAGGATCGTAGCAGGTGGCATTATTTAGTTTCTGCCTAACCTCATGGGAATACGCGTGAGTTAATGTACATATGTATTTACCCACACAATACAAAAGTAACAAAAGTGATCACATTGTATGCTTTTGCCAGTTTAGGGATTGCCGTCGTTGTCCACATGCTTAATAGAAAAATATGGAATTGAAGATTGACACAGTTTAAACAATAAATATGAACAAATCTCAAATATACCGAGTAGTCACAAACACTAGGTACTGCTGAGCTGAAATAAATCTTGGGTTTGATATTCAAATCAGGCTTAGTGCCATTGAGTTAATCTACCTGCAATTTCTCAGTAAGTAGCAGCTTATTCTTGGGATGTGTGGTCATAATGAAAGGGTTAGCCATATAATATGTGACACTAAAACATCACTAGCGAAATGTAGGTGTTCCATAAGTACAGTTCTGCCTGACCCTTCAGCGAACGATTATGATGTCACGTTCTTTTCTTCTTTCTTTATTTTGCTTTTTGTTGTGTCATCATTGACTTTACTGATCTTAATTAATATGTCTTAAATAAAACAGAACATAAATAAAAGAAACAGAAACCTTCCCAACACATACTTTACAAACAAACCTATTAAAAATCAAGACCAAGTCGTTGAAACCCACACACTCTTAAACTCGTAAAATAAATCAAATACGTCAGGTGCAAAGCGGAGTGTACCATTAGGCTAATTTAAACCCTCTACCGATAACAAGGTTATATTACACCAATTAACAGCCATTTTACATTTGATTTTATTGTGGCATAATTAGAGTCGGACAAAGGTTTAAAACCACTGGTTTTATGCCGTCTTGTTATAAGCGGTTTATGTATTATGGTTTAACAAGTCGTAATAATATTCTATGTTAGAGGCAAGCCTAGAATTAACTCGAGTATGATTGGATTTTAATAATGTATGGTGTCCGTTTGTGCAAACAGATAAGATTTATACAGAGACACAATTTAAAAATAAAACAGGTTGCGGACTTGCGGAACAGTCGGAAAGGCGAACTCGTAAAAACCTAGGTAGCGCACATAAAAACCACGACTGTTAAATTAGACTACTGTTTTTGTATATAATGAGAATCAAAGATGTTGTTTTGTGTAGCTTCTACGTTATTTTCTTATTGTATTATCCTTTTTTATTTTTTTATTATCCAGTATTATATGTATAATGTATAATGTACAGACGCCAGCACATCAAGTTACTCCAATGTGTCAAATTTCTTTTATTGTTTTTCAACTTTATGCACTACAGAATACGGTTCATATTCAATTGGGAAAATTTGACACTTTGGGGTAACTTGATGTGCTGGCGTCTGTACACCAATTAATAAAACGTGGACATACATGAGGATATAGCTATCAGTGTACGTCGTGTGTCTCTCTCTCTCTGTGTGTGTATGTAGCCTAGTGATGTGTCTTCTTGACACCATGTGATGCCAAGATGCTCATTGATAGGCGGCATTAACCTTTTAACTGCCTGATTTCATATCGATTGCCCCCAGCGCCCAACTTATAAATAGTCAATACTTGTATCATGTTGCCTGAATAAGCCTATTTTGGGGAAGAATATAAAGTAGAAACAAGAATTAAATTTTACAAACATTTTTTTTGTCAATTAAATACGACTCAGGCGGAATGGGCCCGTCCAGTTGTCGGATAAATCCGACTTAGGTGGTTAAAGGGTTAATACTCTGACACCAGTTTAGTCACTAACCACATGAAAAGAAGAACGGTGTAAAAAACTAAAACTTTATATTACAAAGACATACTACAAAGGTATTATATTCCATCAATCGCTCAAAAATCTAATTTATAATATTACAAAGACATACTGCACACTAGGTATTATATTCCATCAAACGCTAAAAAATCTAATATTAATATTACAAAGACATACTAACATAGGTATTATATTGCATCAATCGCCCAAAAAATCTAATATTAATATTACAAAGACATACTACATAGGTATTATTTCCATCAATTGGTCAACACACACACCCCAAACACACTCCTGTCCACCAGAGATTAAAAAGTAGGAAAAGTTTTCTTGGATGCGTTAATCCATCTACTACCAACAGGACCTCGCAAAGATGTGACCTTTGGCGAGAGATACTTAAGCCTCCTGACGAATTCATCGAGCTATCAGAGAGACTTCCACCTGGGCACACATTACAATGGCCGACTTGGAAAACTCTGAACAGACTCCGCACCCAGGTCGGCCGCAGCAAGGATAATCTCCTGATTGAAGTGGGGTTTCGCAGCTAGCACCGACCTTCAGTGCCTGTGCGGTACCTCTCCACAGACCATAGCCCACCTTTTGTCTTGCGCCGCGTGCCCTGGCACCTGCACACGTGAGGATCTTATGGTTGCATCGGTGGATGATGTTGCGGTAGCCGAATTCTGGGCTAAACATACAATTTAGAATTTAGTGTCTTTAAATTGTTTGCCATCAACACGCTAAGAAGAAGAATCGCTCAAAAATCACGTCCTCCAAAACATCCATAGTTTCTTTGGCCTTCCTTTTATTTTAATCTAACCATCTAAATTCATACACAAAACTTTTCACATGACATGGTTATCTGTATTTATCAATTCATCACGAAGTCCACGTGTGAACCCTCTCTTCTAAGCTTTAAACCTTCAAAATTCTTACTTCATACCATGTAATCTTTTTCAAAATTTTGACTATGTAGGTATATTATTTTATGCTCACGCGTACTGCTACTGCTAAACCAGACTAAACCTAGCGATTACACTTTTTTTCATCTAGCTAGGCAAAAGAAGATCTTTAGCAGTGGCCAAATAATCTTTGACAAGATCCATCCATAATTTCTTCGGTTTGTATTTATAAACTTTGTTAACAAAAAGGAAGTAATCTATTACAAAATTTAAATTGTGCTAAGAAAATAAAACGCATTTTTCCAACCCATTTAAAAAATTTCACATACACTTCCACTAAAATAATTCCAAAAATCTGTGTAACAAAACCTTAATTACAGTCGTTGTTTTAAATTTTATACAAATAAAATGGTAATATAAAATTTTAATATTAATCGTGTGTATGTATGTTTGTGCACGATACCGTCACTAATCACCTCAGTACTCCGTATAATTCCTTTAGACATTATCGAACGCAAAACAAATCGGATAGCAAAAACATCAGCCTGTATAATTGATGGTTGCATGCACAACTTGTGTGTTTAATTACTAGGTTCTGCACCGGGTTTTGCTTGGCAAACATTGTGGGGAATGATAAAACATACTGGAAGAAATGTTGTTGATGCTTGCTTCCTTTTTTATTTGGTAACTGTATCAACATGACATGCGTTGGTACATCTCTATTGTTAGCAATGGGACTCTGATGAACATAGCAACAGTTGTCATGGAATAGACATTAAATATTGGATACTAAGTTTATTAAAGAAGTATACAATTAGTTTGAAGTTCCCATAACTTGCTACACAATGTTAGGGAACTTTTCCTCGAGATTTAAGTAAACTTAGAAAAGTGCGTTTTATTGTAGCATATTTAATCATTTTTGTATTAACCCAATATCAATCTTATTTTTTTAGTTTTTTTCCTTTAGCTGTTTTCACTAGCATTATTAACTGAACTTGAAAATGCATTGAAATGTTAATCAGAGGTAAGTTTTGGTTTTTTTCCCTTATTTTACTTGTTTGCCAAATAACGCCTTTTAAATTACTCAATACTCAAAATTCAGTACTTTATTAATTACATTGGGTCTGGCACTCTGGCCTAATTCATGATAAAATTAAATTTACAATGGCATTACGGATTTATGAGAAATATTGGTGGGTTGAAGAGTTAATAGTAATTATAACAAAAAACTTAGTTTTACGAACAAAGTTTTGTTTCAGTAATTGTTTCATTCTCTTCAAAAAAAACTTTGGTTTTATATTATTGTTAGTTAACTTACATTAATATAAAACCAAAGTTTTTTTTTATCTCTTATTCTCCATAAGCAAACCATGCAAACGATCCGCGATCAAAACATTTCCGCATAATAACTTACGACGGAATTACTAAAAAAAACATTAATTACATCGACTCATGAATAAATCAATTGTTTGTATCGAGACGAATGCATCGATTGAATTATTATGATATCAGTACGATTGCATGAATCACAGATATGGATAGCGTGCAGATATACGTATCAATTTACCGTACGTCATTTTGCATTAATTTTGTGTCCTTGTCAGATACGTTATTCATTAGTTATTTCATCTGACTATAATTATATAATTGGGAAAAAATAATAAACAAATTCAACAAATTTCACACAACGCCATCTAGTCCCAAGCTAAGCAGAGCTTGTTTTATGGTTACTAAAAAACTGATAAACATACTTGCGTATTCTTCTAAATACATACATATTATACAATATTATACATAGATAAACTACACCCAGACAGAACAAATGGTTGTGCTCATCACACAAACATTTATCCTGGGTGGGAATCGAACCCACGACGTCCGGCATAACAGTTAAGGCCACTAATTACTAGACCTACAGGCCAGGCAAAATGATACAGTGTTTTTACCACTTACCAATTCATCTTGTCGTCATCTACCAATTACACTAGTTGTAGCACACGTGGTTGGTTCTATCCCACTTCCCCACAAAGAGGTTTGTGTTTTAGCAAAAGGAGCTATGTACTAAACTGATGCGTGTTCTGGGAAGTTTTTCCCACAACTTTTTCTCCCCAGTAAAAACACTAAAAGGTGGTGAAGCGTGAGCGTTTTAGGGCACTGTCTTTTGTAAATGTTTACGTTTAAAGAGTGCTCAGCCTTATTTGGATAATGACTTGAGATTATTTATTTATTTAATTTGAAAAAAACTATCCGTATAAAAATGTGATTATGTTTTGATTTTCATCGACAGTTGGCGAGTCTTAAATAAAAGCGCACAGTTTGGTTTTGAACGCTTGATTCAGCAGCCGACGGTTGAAAATACGACAGTGCAATTATTTCAAGCGTTCGTGTTGCTAAAAGCGCTAGTGGAAAAGATTTGATTTATAATTATGTTAAGTGATACATTCTCACAATATTTTAACAACGAAATTTTTGTGATATATTTGTTTTCTTAATTGACATAACGCCAAACTTTCCTTTTATACCTACGGCTAAAAATATTTTTCAAAATTATCATAAGTAGGTGTTAAAACATTGTGATTATAAACATTAGTGAAACGCATAGAAAACATACAATAATCATATTTCATTAATTTACCATTAAATGTCTTCATAAATAATGATTGGGCACGGTTGCGCCCACGCATCCGTTTTATGGCTTAATTTTTAGGGTTCTGACGGACAAGTTAAAAATTTGTGATTACCAAAATGATTAAACTTTATAAATTGTTATTGTTTTTGAGACTAACTGTAACCAATTGAATATAATTATGAACGGCCATTCTCCTATAAATTATTCCTCAAAGCGCAACCAATAGTTGCGCTCACAATATCAAGTTTAAAATATTATAAGATCATTCCACAAAACGCAACCGTGGTGAAAGTAATGAAGTGATAGAACCATGAATGGTAAAACCCTATCGATAGATAGTTTTCAATAATTATTTATGAGTATTCTTTTATTTATTAAAACGGACTACCAGGCAACAGAAAGTATTTAAGCAATTTTTCATATTTTTAGCTCTCATTAATATAAATGGTATCTGTACATCAGAGGAAATGAACGTATTGATAACCAAACGAATCTGAAGAACCAAAAACAAGAACACAAGAGCGATGAATACTATGAATTATAAAGACAAGTATTTAGCTCACCAGAAGAATAAGAAAATCGAACTATACGGAACTCATTATATCGTAGCTCCACGGATTGACCCAGCATTCAAGTCAGTTGTATTTTTACGAGAAAATTAACTTTTTTCCACTGTGTGTTGTGATTCCTATTTCTTGTTTGTTTTGCTCAATATCATTGTGATGACAGGTGTTGGTATATTTTTATTGTGTAGCGGTGATAGTTAAGAGAATCTTGTGAACATTTCTAATTTCTTCATCTTTGTTTATGTTGTTGAGCTGTATTATTTAGTTTGCGTAGTTTATTAATCTTTTAACCGCCTAATTTTATATCAATTGTCGTGCACCCGGCGCCCAACTTATAAATCGTCAATACATTTATCATGTTTTCTGATTGAGCCTATTTTTGGGAAGAATGTAAAGTAGAACCAAGAAATTTATTTACGAAAAAAAAAATGTCGTAATACCGAAACTAGTTGTCGTATAAATCTGACTTAGGCGGTTAAAGGGTTAACTGTCTTATTGTTTATTTGAAAATGAAATACACTAGTAATGAAGTAGTAGAGAGTGTAGTAGTAGTAGTATAAGACACTGGTTCCTACAATACAGGTACTCTAACCTAGCTCTGGAGCCAGGGTTTCACATTTTTCTGTAACTTGTTTTTTATGGCAATAAAGAAATTTATTATTGTTATTTCCTAAATTGTTGTTATGTTGGTCGTAATCTATACACCCGGTAGCGTGTCAAGCCAAGCTCAAGCTAACGGAACTGGCGATCGTTATTGCAGGAGGACAGCCATTGAAGTTTTTCTGTGTGGAATATCTCATAAGAAGCCCAGAGTCAAGATTATTGCCATAGGCTTGCTTCCAATTACATAGGACTTTCACTTCTTTAAGTTTTTATTTTAAAATTGATCTAATAAGCCATTGTTAAAGTTGTTGTTAATTTTCTAGATATTTTGTTCCTAACTTTTGGTTGTTAAAAACATTTTTTTTTTACCTTTGCATGTCACTTGGTTTTTTCTTGTATCGTTAGAACGCCAACAAACAGTTCAATTCTCATGCACTAACAACCAGACCCGGAACAACTAGGTACCTCTAGATGCAAAAACTATCTGTTCCGTGCGGGGACCAAACTATCTGTTCCGTGCAGGGACCAAACTATCTGTTCCGTGCGGGGACCAAACTATCTGTTACGTGCGGGGACCAATGCCGCAAACGCAGCGCAGTACCTAAGCACCCTGCAACCAGCATTCAGCGATTCACTGCTCTCTTAAATTCTCTAAGTGATCTGTGTATGTGAATATTATATCTGCTAAACTAGACCTATAATTCTTTCTCTTCCTTTTGTTTTTTTATGCCGCCGGCACATGAAGCTAATCCAATGTGTCTGACAGCTTTTCAGCATTATTACAAATAGAATAAGGTTCACGTTTAATTGACAAAATTCGACCGTTTGGGGTTGCTGGATGTGCTGGCGTTTGTATATCATGGATATAAGTTTCCTAATCTAATTTATTTATCAAATCTAAAGCTACTAAGGCGCTGAGAATTATTCTGACCACAGCCCCAGTGACCACACGGCAAAACACATCAAACGCGAACGATCAAAATTAATAAATTCTTTTAACAGATTCTTCACATGATGCAATCATCCGGCCACATGTAAACTACTGTATTCGTGTCAGAGAGCTAAGTACATATATTTACATATGAATCGTATGTATTAATACATTGGCAATTGACACCCGTCTTAAATCACATGTTATAAGACCCGTTCTATCGCAATGAGTAGAATAGGTAGATAAGTTAACCGGTATAGGTAAGTTTTTTGCCTAGATTCTATTTAACTCAAGGCGTTAAGTAAGAGTATAGAAGGAATATATTTAAAGGGTAAAAAAGTAGTATTTCTAGTATTTTTTTATTGATGCAAAATGATGCTTCTCCATACATATACCTACCCATATACATACCTTTTGGAAGGGGCAACTAGAATCATTAAATTTTATTTAATTTGTAAGTTTAACGTTCAAAAGTGCCTTTTAAATGGCCTAATTGAAATAAATGATTTGACTTTGACTTGACTTTGACTTTGATGTTAAAGCAATAAAACCAGGTTCTTTTTGTAACGGAGTAAACGTCTCATTGGAAAACCTTCAAAATGAAATTTTTATTAGTATTTTCATTCGTTTGTTAAAGCGTAGTTTTTATTAAGTGCAAGGAGATAAGTTCTACTTAAAGTGCCTTACGGACCAAATGATGTTTAAAATGTACCCAACTATCTCTATTACTAATTCACAGCGTTGAAAATTAAGTAGAAAATCATTATCACGACATTGAAAAAAAAAAAAATAATAAAATAATTTCTTTAAAATAATAGACAGTCTGCAATAATAATTATAATCTGTGACAGAAATAAGAAACATAAAACAGCAACACCCGAGGCGGATCATAAATTTAACTGCCGTTTTCTAAAATTAATAACGCATAATTCTAATATAAAACCTTAATGAGTGGCGAATAAAGCGATAAACGGCTAATTTACGATCTGCCCGACCAATAAAAACTTAGCGATAAGTAATCTTAGAAATGGAAATCAATTACTTTGTTTACGTCCAGTTTGTGGCGAGTTATGGGATTTTTTTTCGTCTTTTTTTTTGTTTTATTTTTGATCTTTTTTATTTTGTTGGTTGTATTTTTTCTAGGATTAGTTCGCGACGTCTGTCATTTACTGGATGGATTAAAATTTTAAATGTGCTTTTAGTTCCAACTTTGGCTGACATGATCAGGATTATGTATTAAGTTGATTCATTGACAACGTAAATGACGAGCAAAAAATTTTTTTTGTATTGTATTTTTATTCGTGCAAACCAATGACTGATATCCTACATGGCGGTTTTTTCGCTAACCGCGCAATTCCCGACATCAACCGTCGGGCAGTAGTTTAGCCCACCAGACACAACACCCGTCTGGTCGGAGAATCATTCTTTTTCTACAGTGGATGAGAAACTTTACACCCCGTTCCTCATACTTCAAAAATTGTTTTTTTTCTTGTATCCAAAAGTAGGTCATTTGTATTTTCCGACAACCTTCTCTTTACCATTGTATCTTTATTTTTTATTTTTCAAATAGCCACGTTTTATATTGAGCAGCAGACAACGAAATAATTACCATAACCATTTGATTCAACAGAATTAAAATAATATGTATTTAAGATTTTGTAGGACACGATAAAAATTAACATAATCATATTACTTTACATTATATTACGAAAATATTCAAATTGAATGTGTAAAATAATAATTATTTTTTGTTAATTACTTTTATATTTACATGGTCATATGGGAATGCAGGAACATATTAATATTACACTTGCACCATTAAGACTACCGGTATTTTGTAATGACCTTATAATATTTAAATGTCATTTTGTTAGTAGACCATAGACAGGAAAGCACTGTTACTTAATTACGTCAAATTGTACAACATCGTTGTATTTTAACAGTGTAATTAATACTTGTAGGAAACGTAATTATGATTATATCTAAAGTATACAGGGTGTCTCATTCAAATCGGTCAGTATGGGAAATTCTGAAACTATAAGACATACGAAGATCTGTTCTGAGGAACCATGTCATCGATTTTAATAACAAGAAAAACTGCATTCATTCATTTGAAACATGAAACATGATGTCTAAAATAAATAAAATGCATTGTTTCCACATACTTTAATTTATCTTAGTAGGTGCTCGAAGTGACCACTGCCTTTTTCAATACAATATTCAACACGTTTAGGTAACGATCTTACAATTGCATTTTGTATCTTCATGTCGTGAATTTGCGTTAAAATTGTCTCTATGACTACTTTTAGGTCTACAACGGTGTTATAGCTTGTTTTGTACACTTCATCTTTGACGTAACCCACAGGAAATAGTCCAGAGGCGGTATTGAAAAAGGCGGTGGTCACTTCGAGCACCTACTAAAATAAATTAAAGTATGTGGAAACAATGCATTTTATTCATTTTAGACATCATGTTTCTTACAGACATTTACTGCTTAAGACCTACACAATCGATATCTAAATAGTAATAGTGTAGGTTTTTTTTTCAAAATAACCGGGATCGATTCCCGAACGGAGTACAGATGTTTTTTAAAATATATGAATGCAGTTTTTCTTGTTATTAAAATCGATGACATGGTTCCTCAGAACAGATCTTCGTATGTCTTATAGTTTCAGACTCTCCCATACTGACTGATTTGAATGAGACACCCTGTATAGGTACATCCCTTACCGGCTCTTGTCTTTGCCTGCCTTGTTGGTATAGTGGGCCCAAGCATTACTAAAATTAAATGATATTAAACATTCTATCAACATTGACTTTACAATCCTAATTAATTTTATTGACATACATTTTTATTATTTTCTTTTTATTTTAAATTTTTTTTTGTTGAATTTGTATTAATTTTTAATTAATGTTGACGTGATTTATTAGAGTTAATTTAAGACTAATAATGTTAGGATCAATATGATTGTAATGTTGAAACCGTTGTGTAATTTTAATAATAATTAATTTCACTATTATATCATTCGACATATTATCTGTTATTATTGACATTCATTGACATTTTTTTGATTTTTTTTTTTTATTTGAATTTGTATTGTTATTTTTAATGAATGTTTTGTTAAATTATTATAATTCATATTAAGTAATTAGTATGACCAATGTGAATGTAGTATTTGTGTCTTTCTCAGCCTCATGTTGATTAATAAATAAATGTTTATGCTATAATGTTAAGACCAATGTTCGACACAAATGTAATTTGTTGAAGAATAAATAAATAAATTATTTATTTCTGTAAGTAGATCTTCCCAGATACTTTTACTTGTCTATTTTTTTTAAACTAACTGGCATTTCCAAAGTGACTGATCCCTGAGAAGTAATTCCGAAAGAAACTCAGGAGTCATGGTCTCTTATAAAGTCCAGACATAAGATTGTATTAATTTACTGAGTATGTGGTTCTGGGTTTGATTCCCAGGTTGGGCAGTGTTATTGGGTTATTCCAGCTGGTAATTATCAGTCATAGCCTGGAAGTCTATATTCGTGCCTGGTCATTAGCAATAGATTGTAGCATATTATAGTATTATCACAGTCTAAAAACCTACAGTCGTCCGACAAAGCCAGTCCAACGCTTTAGCCATTGGGCTATTGCCGCCTAAAATAAATTATATTAATTAATTAGTTTTTTTTTGTCTGGACCGTGAGAATTAAAATATTACTGGACTTTGATGAACTATAAAGGTTTAAATCCTTTCGGTGGCACAAGCGTGATGTTTTATTTACATAATTATGTCTACATGTATTAAATCGACTGTGGCCACTACATTACCTATATTATTATTTTAATAACGTAACATAATTCAACAGTCTTATATCGTGATGGCACAAAGGTTAAGGCGTCTATCTCTCATGCACGAAGTGGTGGTTCAAATCCGGGCAAGTACCAATGTGACTTTTTCAATTCATATGTACTTTCTAAGTTTATCTTAGCATCAAGAAAAAAAAGTGAGGAAACATCGACTTATAGTTAATATAAGTTTGAAATCGCCAATCCGCCTTGAGCAAGCGTGGTGATCAATGCTCGAGCCTTCTCTGTTTGAGAAGAGGCCTTTGCCTTCAATGGGACAGTGGTATTATTTATATAAAAACAGCGTAATGATTACCGAGTGGAAACTATGGTACCTATACAGAGTGGGGGACTTCGTCACACATTCTGATTAACTTGTTGAAAGCCGTCAAAAAAATTCGATACTGGGGGGTCTAAAATCATGTACAGACACCAGCACATCAAGCTACCCCAATGACTCAATTTTTAGTTTTTCAACTTTATTACGAACAGAATAAGGATCATGTTCAAATACAGTTGAGGGTAGCTTGATATGCTGGCATCAGTATAGAACTAATGGTATCACTATGTCCCTTACGATCTGTTTGTTAAATCCTTAACTAAAATCAGAGTTTCATACAAAACTAACGAAAATAATCATGTTTCAACTACAACCTCATTCAGATTCACATCCAAGAATAACTTATAAAAAGTGCTGCTATACAGGCAGAATTAAATTGTCGGCGTCGTCGTCGTCGGGCAAAAATAATGTTAATTTGCACGAAAATACAAGTAACATATACGGCGGTATTTAAAATTTTACGACGATGCAATAAGTGTAAAATTCACATAACATGTTTTTAACACCAGCGTCGTGTACCTATACGTTTCTCGATATAAAATCGGCGATCCCGATTTCGTATCGATTAAATCGAGTTTTTACGATATCTCGATAGATAAGATAATGTTGAGTCGGTGTGCATTATTTTTAATGTACTTTAAGTGCGTTGATAGTGTAATTTGGTAGCTGACTGTACACGACCTCGAATTAAAGGATTTTTTTATGTTAAGTGCGAATGAAATTGCGGACTTGAAAATGTAAAGTAGCAAGTTTTAATTTTTATTTATATGGCTTTAAATGTATTTTATATACTGCTATAAAACGATAAAAAACGAAAACTTATTACAATATTCTGCTGTATTTCATTAAGCTTTTGGGACTACAGCAGTCTGGTAAGATACACTAGATACAAATTTGGTATTAAATAAACCTACCTATCTTCAAAAATATTTATTAAATCAATTCACAAGTAAAAATTGAATTGTTAATGTCCAAATGACAATTTGACTAGCCTGTTGGTGTAGTGATTAGTGGCCCTGACTGCTATGCAGGAGGTCGTGGGTTCGATTCCCACCCAGGACTAATGTTTATGTGATGAGCACGATCATTTGTTCTGTGTCTGGGTGTAAATAACCTATAATATGTATGGATTTAGAAATATATAAGTATGCTTATCAGTTGTTTAGTATCCATAACATAAGCTCTGCTTACCTTGGTCTAGCTTCTAGCTTGGCCAAGTTATTTCTCAACTATACCACATCGCTATCTAGTCGATGGCGTTGTGGGATAGTTGTGATGATTGACAGCACAAAATGACACATCAAGGAAAGATGCTCTGTCGTGTAACTCAGCCTATAATCTTGCCAATTTTCTGACAAGCAATTTCATATTACGCTAAACTACATCACGGCATTGGACTTCGCACGATTATAAATACTTAGTCGACGGAAACCAGAAGCATACAACATCCTACCAGGGCTACATAAAAAAGTGAGAACATAATCTGTTGAGAAAAGTAGTAAAATGTTTCAATTTATTGAAAAAAAAACGCCACACGTCTACTGGATAATGAGTCGCGTTCGATATTAACGTGTGTGGGAAAAATATAGTAGAACGTCAATGCAATTTTTTCTTGTCAATTTTGTATCTCATCTTTTAGTTACTTACGCTCCGAGATGGCGATGAAATAACAGAAATATCTTGATTTCAAAAGTGAGTGAATTTCCATTAGGTTCAATAAAAAATAATCGAGACAGCCTAGTTGTTAATACCTCGCCTCTCATGCACAAGGTTTTGGAATCTAGTTTTTGTACTGCTGACTCATGTTTTGACAAATAATCTGTTTTTGTCTCTTTCTATATCCTTGGGTTAAAATCCAGGCAACAACCAATGGAGTGTTTAATTCAAATGTACCGTCAGTGAGCTACGTTGCCTGATCAATCTTCCCTTATATTTTTTTCTGAGATGGATCAGGTAGGTAATGTTGCTGACTGTACTTTCTAAGTTTATCATTGACATCATTGAAGGAAAATATCGTGAGGAAACCTCGGCTTTAGTTAATATAAGTTTGAAATTACCTGTTCGTATTGAGTCAGCATGGTGATTAATGCTCGTACCTTCTCTGTATGGGAAGAGGCCTTTGTTTAGCAGTGGAACAGTAACAGGCTGGAAAGGTGAATAAAGAATATCAATTTCTTCACACTATTCGAATCAGATGCTGTAAATACAGCAACACAGCAATACCAATAGCAATACACCCGGTGAATGGATTACTGTACAAAAAAGGCGATTGAAAAATAAGACTTATACTAAAGGAGGTGTCGGTATGGCGGAACCCGAAAACTCCGAAAAATTTAAAGCTGCCGATACCAAGATTAGCTTGTTTATATCTAACGTACATAGAGACGTATCGGAACAAGACATTGCCAACTAAGTTTACAAAAATACAGGTGAAACAGTTTCTTTGGTAAAGATAAAAATGAAAAGAGAAAAAGACTACAACACATAAAAAGTCCTTGTTGCCAGAAGTAAAATGGAACTATTCCTGAATATGAATTTGTGGCCGTCTGGGATCACGTTCAGACGGTTCATGAATTATAGAGAAAGGCAGTTTAATGAGGATTGTTTGGCTTTGGGGGAAGCTTGCTTGCTCTTATTTATAAGATTATAGTAAAATAGTGACAATGAAGTTTTGTACTAACTAATAATTATGAGTATTGTGTTTGAAATAAAGTTATATTATTATTATTATTATTATACTCCAATAAATTCACATCAAACGTCTACACATGTACACTATCCAGCAGTGTCTGCTGCTTTTTGCACCAATTACACATACCGTCGAATGCCCCGCGAAACTCTGGCGTCGCAGGATTTTGCAGTATTTTTATTGGCGATACATACCCATGTTTGTGTTCCTATGAACTGCGGAATGAAAGAAATTATGTGCATTTGTGTAACGGTACGCGTCTGTATGGACATGCTGTGGCGGTAGCCATTCCGTCATTCCTCAGCTTCTTTTACTTAAGACGCTAGGTTAAGGGTGCTACATGTTTTAAATGTTTATTTACATAACGTAGCATGACATCACGACAATATCTCAAAGGATTAGGTGGAGATGTTTTATTGTATACTAATATTTCGCCAGTTATGCTCAAGTCTTTCATCATCACTGAATTGATAATCGTGCGCTAATATACCTAAAGTTCTCTTGTATTCCCATGAAATAGTAATACGGACATGCCTATCAGATTCTCGGATCCCATTCAAAATTAAAATCAAAAGTCGTTTCTTTAAATTAAATTGAGGATCAGCACTTTTTGAACGTCAAAAATTTCATAAGACAGTCCCCCAAAACGCCCGCCCTTCGCCACTTCCTAGTGTTTTTGCTGGGAAGGAGAAGTGGCGGAACTAACTCCCCAGCAAGAAGTCGTACTTTTAAGACGGCTGTTCTTTTTTAAACTGTCATTGTATTGTTTTAGATTTAAAAAGCCGATATAATGGAACTTGAATTTATTAACTTTTTTGAATTTATTAACAAAATTGTTCAATCCTGGGGACCTGGGTTTATTAGGACAGTGTTCAGAAACTCCGAAATAACTGATAGATCACCGTCTTATATCCAAATTTAATCTTATTTAGAACGCTAACCATGCAGATTAGTGTCTGACATGGCTTTTCGAGGAAAAATTTATAAATTACAAATAAATATTCCACAACTTTTCACACAACGCCATCTAGTCCCAAGCTAAGCTTTTTCTATGGGTACTAAACAGCTGACAAACATACTTATATATTTCTAAATACATACATATTATAGGTAAATTACACCCAGACACAGAACAAATGATCGTGCTCATCACACACACATTTGTCCTGGGTAGGAATCGAACCCACGACCTCTAGCATATCAATCAGGGTCACTAACTACTGGACCAACAGACCAGTCAAAAAACAATAAACCAATTAATTAAACATAACGTCACGCCTGTAATCCCCGAAGGGCTAGGCAGAGGTGTACCTGGTAGTACACCCACATTTCGCCAGTTATGTTTTGAGTCCCATGTAATAGGGGGCGAGCCTATTGCCATCAATCGGGCACAAATCCAGACTCCGGGCTGCTACTGAGAAATTCCAGATAGAAAAACTCAATAACACTTTGCCCGACCTGGGGATCGAACCCGGGACCTCATACTCAGCAGTAGTGCTTGCGACCACTAAACCAACGAGGCAGTAAACCAATTAATTAGTATTTTTATAATCTTGTAGCTCGACTGAGTACCTAAAAATGAACGCACATGCAAGCGTATATAACCCATTCTTTACGAATAAACTACATACAAGATTATTATTCGTTATGGATCATCGGCAGCTATAAAAGTTAATGATGTGTAAGTAATATATACGTGTGGGCTGTAAGACTTTCACCTAGAATATCTTATGTAGTTAGAAGCTCACAATTTCCATATATCTAGTATTTTTCTTTACACTATTCGACCGCCCGATCATGTCGAACCTTTGTAAGAAATCCTTATTCGGAACAGACCATTTCATCAAATTGTACATTATATTTTACTTTACCTTTTCAACTTTCATCAGTTTCTTGTCTTCTTGGAGAGATAGAGTTTTCTTTAAGTAAACCTATTTATCTAAAACTACACTTAACTAACAGATCTGACAGATGGACATCCTGACGGAACAGCGACACCTACCGGATCCAAATGTGAATCTAAGCCATCTAGGGATCTACCAAACGCACAAACAAAAATAATGTAAAAATCGGTTCAGCCGTTTAGAGCAGTTTAGGACACACACGTGCAGAAAAAATGCGTAAAATTTGCAATTATTAGACTCCGGACTGCTACAGGATAAAATCCAAGAACAGTGTCCCCACCTTATGTATTGAACAGTCTTCTTGATCAAAAATCTGTGTACATCTATTTAAGTCATTATTATCATGCAATTAAATTATTGTAGAGGTACTTAAACAATCATTTACATTTATATTATCGTTAAATTTTCAACAGTACTTAGTGGTTAAAAAAAATGTTGGTTGTTTAGACTAAAAGAAGTCAAATATTTGTTTTTACTTTATTCATACAACTCCACCAAACATTACAATAAGCGAATGACCTCTTCCAATTTGCAAGTTTTTATCACCAAGAAATTATACAATAGTTTAGTTTTATGGCCAGTCCAATTCTGAACCAATTTGCTTTTTCTACAAAAATTGTTTGTTTGCTTAGCAATTATATATATTAACTTAGAGTTTCTTGGATACGCGTTATTCCCTATAAGGTGCAAATTCAAACATGTCGATAAAAGTAAAACTAAATGTGTAGTGCAAAAAAAAATTTCATAAATTATCGGTTGATGGGTAATTTGTCTTTTAACCAGTTAGGAGTTTTCCTTGAATTTTTTACTTATTTAAATGAGTAGAATTTAGAAATGTGTCTTGGTAATTTTCGTCATTACCAACTATCAATCACAGGCGCAATTACTGTGTTTTCAAAATCAAAAATATTAATTCCCTACATTTTATTCAAGTTTCTGACATTAACATAATGTGATTGCGACTAAATTATGAACATTTTTTTCAGAAAATTTACTACATTCCGTTTAACGGAATCTTAATTCGATTAAATCACTTTTTGTCCATCTGTCACTGAGGTTTTTCACAAGATCGGTGAAATTTAAGAATTTTGATTCGATAATAATGTTAGTGACAATAGCTTGTTAAATATCAAACATGTAGGTATATTTTTGAACTTTATGTAACGAGCCAGTCCAAATGTACATTTTATTTCAAGTCCAGGAGTCTTGAATATATACCATAAAATCTATACATATAATAAGACTGTAAAAAAACTGTGTCTGTACATTGAATATATTTAAAAAATAATAATTGAGGGGGGTTAAGAAACAGTAATAGAGCACGAATCCAAAAAAAAAAGTCTGTCTGTTTGTCTGTTTGTCTGTTTGTTTGCACACGCTAATCTTCGGAACTACTGGACGGATTTGAATGATTTTTTTTTTGTTGTATAGATATTAAGTCTGGCCAACACATAGGCTATAATTTATCTTAGAAACTGGAACACCTGATGCAGAACCGCAACAGACCAGCTAAACTATAGGCGATACAAAAATGGTCCCATAGCAAAAATTGTTCCACGTGATGAGCATTTTCTGCTGAGAGAATAAATTTGAAGATCCGGAACACCTGATGCAGAACCGCAACAGACCAGCTAAACTATAGGCGATACAAAAATGGCCCCATAGCAAAAATTGTTCCACGTGATGAGCATTTTCTGCTGAGAGAATAAATTTGAAGATCCGGAACACCTGATGCAGAACCGCAACAGACCAGCTAAACTATAGGCGATACAAAAATGGCCCCATAGCGAAAATTGTTCCACGTGATGAGCATTTTCTGCTGAGAGAATAAATTTGAAGATCCGGAACACCTGATGCAGAACCGCAACAGACCATCTAAACTATAGGAGATACAAATTGGTACCATAGCAAAAATTGTTCCACGTTATGAGCATTTTCTGCTGAGAGAATAAATTTGAAGATCCGGAACACCTGATGTGGAACTTCAAGAGCCCAGCTACACTATAACATATATTGGAATGACGTCTTAGCAAGAGTTGTTCAGCCTTATGAGCACCACTCGCTGTTGACGTATAAAAATCGAAGATCTGGAACACCTGTTGTGGAACTCCAAGAGCCCAGCTACACCATAACTCAAATAGGAATGACGTCTTAGCAAAAGTTGTTCGGTCTGATAGGCATTTCCTGTTGACTTATAAAAATCGAAGATCAGAAACATTTGATATAGAAATTAAAACTATCACTAATTTCATTGCATAATTATAAAATAACATAAGTAGGAGGTACTACGCGGTGAAGGCGGGAACAGTTCAGGACTGATTTTCGATGACGATGGTATATCGTTGAAAATTAGACTCTACTGGCTAAAACTCCCATTTTTTTATCGTATGCCTTCGGGCTTATGTTATTTGAGTGTTTAATTTCCTTTTCCATTTATCTTCGTTACACGGTAGCTTACCCGGTAACGCAGGGGAGCAGCCACTTAGATTTTAATTGATCAGGTATCATCACAATGAAACTATAATCATGCCTAGAAAGAGGTCAAATTTTTCCCAATGTTCCAAAGGTGCTAAATGATTAAAGACCATAAGATCCCAACAATCTACCGAAGAGCGTTAGGAGAGCTTTGATGCTGTTCGAGAACATGAGGCCGCAACTCGCTCCGTGGAAACTTCTTGGGATCGCGAAGCACGCCTGCATTCTCAGCGTATTTACGCATCTACATCCAGGTCTCTAGAGACCAGTGAAGAATATGTGCGCGACTGACCGCTGATCGTGAACATCATGCACTGTCTCGCGAGTTGGAGACGTTCACGGAAAAAGCATGAGGCTTGAGTTTTCAGCGTATATACGCATCGACTCTAGAGATAAGTGGGGGAAGGAGATGCGCGACTGACCGCTGATTGTGAACGTCACGCAACATATAGGGTATAATTTATTTTGGAAAATGGAACACCTAAAGTGAAAGAGATATAAAAATGGTGCCATTGCAAAAAATATTCCACGTGAAGAGTGTTTTCTGCTGTGAGACTAAATTTGAAGATCTGGAGCACCTGTAGGGGAACTCCAAAGCCCAGAGACAATATAACATATACATAATAGAAATGGCGTCTTAGCAAAAGTTGTTAAGTCTGATGGCATTTCCTGTTGACCAACAAAAATAAAAAATCTGGAACATCTTGAATCGTCTCGCGCATCCCATTGATTTCCCGTCCCCGGGCTTATAGAATTCGACATCAGATGTTTCAGATCTTCGATTTTGACGACCCCGTTGTCGCTGGCATAAGCAACAGGATCCGCGTACGAAGTCGCGGGCAGAAGCTAGTTTTCAATAAATCGATCACTCAAACGGTTTTGGTTAGGAAAATTATTTAATTGAGCTACATATTTTAACCCCTGTAGTTTAACAATAACAGGGGTTAAAATAAGTGGCTCAATCAAGTATAAGCTCTCACACACATCTGCTATAATTAGATACCCAATAATAAAATAGGTATCAATTTAAAACGTCATAATTTAAAACCACGTTATTTCCATTCACAACAATATCAATTGTCTCCCCCAATAGTTACTCGACATACATTTGTCATATAATTACACTCGACACACAGAAAAATGCTCTAGTTAGAGTTTCCTTATATTATTGACTCATTTAATTTTTGAATTATAAAAACCATTTTGACATAAAGTAAAAACTTGCAGAAGACTCATACTACACATTCAAAAACAAGATGCCACCAAAAACAATTGAATGTATAGTTCCATTTCTAAAATTCAAATATCTCCTCAATATGCTTTCTTTTATTTTAACGTCTACATCTGTCTCAGTCTTCTGTGCAAAATGGAACTTTTGTCTCTTTCTTACGGTTGTCATCGTCTTATAAAAATGTATTATAGTTACGTCATAATAGCAACAGCTGCCAGACGGTTTAACGAGCGCAATAACTCAAAAGAATAATTATATAGCTAAGTGTATGAGTGTATGTGTGGTTGTAAGGAGTTAGTGTTCAAGAGTTTTGTGGTGACGCTACTGTGTGATGGCAACTGTGTTACAAAAATAATACCTATGTTATTTTTTTGTAGAAATTACAAGTTTTCTGCAGAGTCCACTCTGTAGAAAACTTGTAATTTAATAAATGGAATTTAAAAAATTGTAATAACAACAGTGCAATTCTGCTATAAACCTTTCTTGAAATTGAGGTGGAGAGAAGGTGCAGTGTCATACTAAGTAAATGTCAGTTAACTTAAATATTTATTAAAATACTAGCTCTGTTCGCTGTTCGGTGAAATTCGTTCTGCCTTAGAATCAATTTATTAGTCTTATTTAGTTTTTGTTAGTTTAAATCCTATTCTCAGACTTATTGAATATACACACAAAATTTCGTAAGAATCGGTCAAGCCGTTTCGGAGGAGTTTTGTTACAAACACTGTGCAACGACAATTTTATGTATTAGATATACAAACTTTTAATAAGATGACTACAAATAGATCCAAATCAATAATAACTACTACTTCTTTTTATTAAGCCAGCCTCCAATGTGATCTTATTTCAACATTTTCTGTTCGATAGAATTAAAATGACGACATGTATATACATATTTATAACCTAACCTAACTTATCATACCTATCCTATAGCTAACCTAACTACCTAACCTAACTACCTTACTGAAATGCATTGATTTAAAAAATACTTTTTCATAAATTCGTTATTCCAGTCTACTTTAATTAAAGTCCTAACAGATAATAAAGTTATTTTTGCAAAGAATTATTAAGTTCATCTCTGTCGTCATTAAATTGATTTCTGAAATATAAGACTTTTTATGCTTCATAGAACCTCTTTCTAAGTTTAATAACAAAGTAAGTTTTAGAACGTACGCATCAATTGACAACGAAAAATATTTCTGTTGACCCGCTGTCATGGTAACACTATTTAACTTTTCGTATTTTTTAAATCTAAATACGCATTAATCCCAATATTTTACACATATGTTATCGATTCAAAATCCTTATATACGTTCTTTAATTTAAGAGTAGCATACCGTACCGACGACAGGACGAACATCAAATGTTTGCAAGTTCGAATACTTTCTAAAGGAAAGCGAAATTGTTGTTTTAATTATATTCCAAGCGCTTTTTTCATATTTACTTACTTTTTAAACCTTCCCTGGACTTCCACAAACATTTCAAAACCAAAATCTGCTTAAACGACCCAGCCGTTCTTGAGTTTTAGCCGGACTAACGAACAGTAATTTATTTTTATATATATTCTTGTGCTAAATATGTGATCCATTGCTTAAAAAAAAAATGATTGTTATATAACTAATTATTACTGCTAAGAAATGAATATGAACGCATTAAAAGCGTAAGTTTAATATTTTTACAACTTATAATAAAAATGTAATTCCTGTCTTAATTGTTTTATTAAATGTTCACATCTTTTAATGGGTTATTGTACATTCGTCACAAAGTAAACTCGTCACATTTTGTTAACTCCATACATTGAAAGTAAATTCGTCACATGCATAAAAAGTATGTGTAAACTCGTCACAAGTCTGCATAGGTACATATTTTTTGCATAAAGTACTGATAGAAAACAAAGTTATTGATTTTTGGCGCTGGAAATGAAAATTATTTCTAAAATCTTTATTTTCTCTTCTGCGCTCCTGCACATGCATCATCATCGTCTACAGCCTGACTTCACCCACTGCTACTTCGCCATAGGCCTGCTATAGTCCTCTCATCCAGTCTCATCCATGGTAGGTACTTCTGCAATGGCAACAATGTCGTCCGTCCATCTCGCCGCAGGACGCCCTGCACTTCTCCTGCCGTTTCTTGGGGAAATTTCTCGAAGCGCAACCTTTTTTAAGCGCAACCATCGAAGCGCAACTGTCTTATTTTTTATCAGGTAATCAAATATTGACTGGAACTAAGTGTTAAGCAACTTTTGGTCAATTATGTTAAAGAGACATACAGGTTCTTTAAATTGAATTATGACTGTTGTTTTGAATAGTACCAGAGTATCAGAAATGAACAGAAAGTCGATGCCTATAATCAATCTGGTTAAAAATTTCAACTTCATAATGTGATTTCCAATATACATAGAGACGGGTCTTCAGGCAGTGTGGAATTCTGGCTGATATCATGTCGTCCAATTTGCCGAACGCAAAAGAGAAGATAGAGATAGTGCCCATAAACAGAAAACTTAAAAAAAAATTAAGTTGCAAGGATTCATGGTTTATGACTATGAGCCTATAATACGTATTATAACCAGACAATATAAGCGTATATTTTTTGCTGTAAGTAGAACTGTGATTTTCATGTGACTTTCTGTGATTATGAAAAATAAAGAAATAACGTTTTATTCTTTATTGTTTGATTTTTCTGCTGACTGTACGGTAATAAACAATATGGCGGATATTTTTGCATAAAAATAAAGTTGTGGCGAGTTTACACATACTTTTTTTCGTGGCGAGTTTACTTTGTGACGAATGTACAATAACCCCTTTTAATCCCATTACGCCAATACAGCTCGTTGTTATAATACTGCGAGAATCGTCACAGTGCTGCGCACAATAAAATTCACAAGCAATTTTATAATGCACTAGTATTAGCATTTGGGTATGCTTCCTTATTCATTCATTTACATAGGATGAAGGCGTACTTAACACAAAATATGCGTTTATTGGAACAGTAATTTGAATACAAACCTATTGATTGATATTGTAAAGTGAAATGATAGGTTTACTTTTTCACTTCACTCGCCACTTTATTTGTTGCCAACCATGATTAAAACATAACGAACATGAATAGTGATATATCCAATGAAATATTCCTCGTGAAAATTAAGATGAAAAGAAAACAATGCCACCTCTTAAAAATGAGGAATGACATTCTTCATGCTTCACAGCGCTTAACTTTTTGCGAGGAAGTCCTTACAAAGTAGTATTTTATTTTGTTTTGTTTCTATTTAAATTTTGTTTTCATTTTAAATTTGTTGTCATTTTGATTTCATTAGCTCTCATTGTGTATGTACTTGTTTTTTCACTATGTTTTCTTTTTAACTTGATTATTTGTAATTTTAATAATTAGTGAGCGAATAATAATTATGTAAATGTTTTTTCGCTCACTTGAATATTGGTCGACCTATTATTGGCGACTGTATAAGTTTGATACTTTTTACTATTATTCTAATGTAATGCTGTATACAGAAAATGTCGGTTTACCTTTAATAAATAAATAAATAAGTAGTACTGCAGGGTGTACATACAAAAGTCAAGAAATAAAGCAATCATTGGCTTATGTGGACAAACATTCATTATGCTTAGATAAACAAATTACGCCATAATTAAAATCAAGAAACGTAACCACATAACCATAGTTCTATAACAAAGTAACAAACAGACACCCCCATTCTATACACCATACGCACTCTTGCGCATTTCAATTTTTTGCTTGGCAATTTTTTTACATCCATACAGTCATGTTCTTATCACGTTTTTACACTCGCACGCAGTCTATGTGTAAATCATTATACATATTACACTTTATTAGGTATGTAATTACATATTTCTTACATGTGCGAACATACATTACAAAAAAACTAAAGTTTTTCATACACATACATTACCTTTGACCGTCTGTTATTGATTGTAATTGATTCTGTTTCAGTTTCTAGTAATAGATGGGCTTACTTATTATCGTGCTAGGATAATGGTTTTTTAATTACAGTATGAGTAATTCAAGATTAGAAGATAAAACATGGCTTAGGTATTAACTTCGCTAAGCAAGTGATAGGTTTTCTTCATGGTGTTTTTATATTTTGAGACAGCATTGGCTGTCTCTAATTGAACATTTCAACATTGTAACCTGCATGTTTCATAACGTTATTTAAAAGTAAATCCAAAACAAGAGGACCCATATTTTTTGGTTTTTCGAAGGTATGTTATTTTCATTCATAAATTTTAACTTTGAAATTCGGTGCATTCTAAAAAGACGTAAGCGCCAGATTACGTAATTTTTACGGTGGAATGGCGATACATCCTTTCTTTACTGTGATACGTCAAAAAAACTGTTACATAGATGGCACTGCTATTTAGCAGTTGTCAATGTCTCACATTGACATTAGATATGTCTTGTTTGACATTATGGTTTTCATCTTAAAAATTAGCTTGCTTTCGCAAAGTTAACCACCTCATTTTACCGTATAAGTGACGTCATCGCATGTTTTTTTATTTTTATTTTTTTTCTCAGAAATAAAGCAATAAAAAATACTTAAAAAAATGTATTTGAACTCAGCATACAAAAATGAAGAAACGGTATTTTTGTTTTATTTTCATTCTATTCTATTTTCGCGCTTTCATTGTCTATCTATTGTGTCTCTAACTGACACGATTGAAAGGTTAATTTCTGACTACTTCGTCTGACTACCTTTTCAAGTTCAGTGGCTAGCACTTTAAGCCATCCCAATGTGTCAAGTTTCAACTTTATCACGAATAGAATAAGGGTCATGTTCAATTGAGAAAATGTGCTGGCGTTTGTGCGTACACCACGCGTGTATTTCTCAAAAGTATGTTAATAGGTGTATCTAAATATATAGTCAAACTCGAAGTCGAAGTCAAATCATTTATTTCAATTAGACCATTATTAGGCACTTTTACATGACTTATACTATGCTAACCTTTCGCCAGTAATGTTTAGGACTCATTGTATAAGAAGTGAAGCTACTACAATCAACTGATCTACTATTGAGAAGTCCAAGATAGAAAAAATCATTAAACCTTTGCTCGACCCGGGACTTTTACCCTGGTTATGAGTTTTAGGCACCAGTTATCTGTCTCCCCTGAGTCTGTGGTGTATCGTAATAACTCCATGCTTTTATCGAAGGTTGAAGAACGCTTACCGAAGCTGTTCCCTGGATGGGTAAGTATTCGTTACATACCGAAATTCCTCGGTGTGTTAGAAATCCATTTGCAAGTCTAAGCTTGTCATTGTGAATTGTGATGGTCAATAGGCAGTGTAAAAAACTAGCAGTCCACTGTTAGTAGGACTTGAAGCTGACCCCAAATTAGCTCAGAAAAGGCTAGTTAGATGTTGATGTAGTAAAAGGCGGCAGCCAAAGCCTATAACGGCTTTGTCTTTACCAAAAATAAAATAAAAACACCGTATTTTATGATAAGCAATGCTGTAACAAGAAGGTAAGAGGTCCTTTTCCAAAAATACCTGCACAAATATTAAACTTTGCTCAACCAAAAATACATGCAATAATATTTGCTCAACTAAAATATTGTTACTCAAACACTAACAGGTAATTGTTAAAATCAACCAACAGCCAATATTGGACTCAATGAAAACAGCAAACAGTAAAAATGTGTTGGTAAAAAACAGTTATGTAATATTGGTTAAATTAGTCATAACAGAATTAACAGAGAGAGAGAAGAAACATAAAATGTTGCGTTTGCAAATAACTTCTAAAAATAATACATACACACAATTAAAGATTTAGTGTTCAAAGGATCAAAATTAATAGTACCACAGTCAATGCACAAACAAATGTTAGAAAAAATTCATAAAGGTCACCAAGGTATAAATAAATGTCTAAGGTTAGCAAAAGAATCACTATATTGGCCAAATATGTCAAGTGATATTAAGAATTTAGTAGAACAATGTATAATATGTGCAAAGTACAGACCATGTAATCAAAAGGAACCACTACAAAATTATGAAATATGTCAATTTCCATGGCAACAAGTCGGTATTGATTTAATGCATTTTGATAATTTAGTTTATTTAATAGTCACAGATTATTACTCAAAATACATAGAAATAGCATTATTAAATAAAAACAGTACATCTCAAAATGTAATCACACATTTAAAGTCCATTTTTGCTCGTCATGGAATACCATTATCATTAGTGTCAGATGGTGGACCTCCTTTTCCGTCAATAGAATTTAAAAATTTCTTACAGGAATGGGACATAGAACATGTAGTTACTAGCCCATATCATTCACAGTCAAATGGTCAAGCAGAAAGTTCAGTCAAAATTATAAAAAACATGTTAAGGAAATGTAAAGAAAACAAAACAGATCCATACATAGCTTTATTACAGTATAGAAACACAGCAAAAAATAACTTGTCATCACCAGCACAATTGCTAATGTCTAGAAATTTAAGAGATAACATTCCAATGTCAATTAAAAAATTAAAGCCAAAAGTGGTAACATTTAAAAATTATAAAGAAACAGTCAGGAAAGATAATGAAAACAAATCAAGGTATTATGATAAAAACACAAAGTTATTGTCAGTGTTACATTATAATGACCATGTCTATTTCAAAAGAAATCCAAAAAGTAACTGGGAAAAAGGTATCATCAAACAAAGAATGATGAACAATAGGTCATATGTTGTTGATGATAGCAATGGTGTAAAGTATAGGAGAAACAGAATACACTTAAGACATAAGTATTCCCATAACTATGCAGACCCACCTATGCGGTCCACCTCGTCACAGGGGAGAGAGGAAGGTGACAGACAGGAGTCTAGACCTCAAGAATCCTCTTCTCAAAAATCAAGCACAACAACTAGGTCAGGACGCATTGTGAAACCTACAAGAAGGTTAATAGAAGAAATAGATTAAGTTATAGTATAATACAATATTGTCTAGTCTTAATATAACTGTAACAATGTCTTTTGGAATGTATGTCAGATGTTACATTTGAACTCAACAAGGGGGATGTTGTGACATCTCTAATTAGTAAGTTAGTAGTATGCACCTCACTAGATATTATCTATGTATCCGCTTCCTAACGAGCGTCACTTCATTGTCTGTCCCCGTCTGTGAAGCTGCTACTACGTACAAGACTGTAATATACTGTGCGTGTCGAATATACGAAATAAACCTCAACGGTGTCTCATTTAACAAGCCTACAAACATGCCACATACATAATAAAAACAAAAAGAAAAGTTAAACAAAAATAATCATCAGGGCATCAACAACTTCATCCGCATCACTGTCAACGGGAAACGTGCCCAAAAAACTGGCCGCATTACCGCGTTGATTCTCTGAGGCCAGCCTTCTGGTCACGTGAAGAGTCGACCAACCGCTTGGCGATGTCCTGGAAAAAAATTAAACTAACTGTAATTCGTTGCTTCATCCGCGTAGAATTTAAGAAAATGTCATCTCATATGCCCAGCAGTGGACTGACGTAAGCTGATCAAAAAACACCAGTAAAACTAGATAAAGCAACATTCTAAAAATAGTACCATTAGGGATTTAGCCGAATATATTGACAAAAAGACAAATGACAATCTAGAACCTCTAACATAGTAAAAGGTCCAGCCTGTTCATATGCTCAATCTACGCAAAGTCAAACTCAAAGTCAAAAATCATTTATTTCAATTGGACTATTAAAATACACTTTAGAACGTCATGCTTAAAAGTTAAATTAAAAGAAAAATAATTCTAGTTGCCCCTTCCAAAAGGTAGTTTTGTATGGAGAAGAATGGGCAAAAAGCTCCTTATTTACGTACTCTTATAGAATAGGTTTACAATACATTGTACACATCATCAGATTATTATGTGAGGACGATGCCCCTAGAATAAAAGAAACTATACTGAGATGTATTTAAGGTTATAAAAAATAAACAATAAACCACCAAGAGTTAACAACTTCATAAAACTACATTTAAACATCAGGACCAATGAGGGTCTAGAGCCTCCAACGCAAGGAAAGGACCAGTCTATTCAAAGGCACAATCTAAGGAAGGCAAATAAACCAACAAAGATTAGCATATAAAACAGTTGAACATTGTCGTCGATCAGCGAACACTGTTTGGTAATAAATCTCATTGTAAATACATACATACATCAGTGTAACTAATTGACGTTTACAATCTCGCTCTGAATCAATGTATCTGTATTGAGGTGAGTGGAACAACTGTTGCTTTGGGTGTAAGATGGGAGATAAAGCGAGCTTGAAATCGTGATTAGAGTAATTAATACCTCTAGCATATCGACAAATATGAAGAGGCTTGGTAGTCCAGTAGATATGACCATGGCTTAAGAGTTGGAGGTTGCCTGCCTAGGTTCGAACATTCAAACAATTCCCCAGTTTTTAAGTATTCTTACATTATAAGTGCGGCAACAGGTCTTCATACAGCGGGAACAACCCTTTTGGTAATAGTGTCTTCTGTATGGCTCCTATTATTTTTAAGTAATTTACTAAAAGTTGGTGATAACTACCTTTGCCACTATTTAAAAATAAGCAGTCAAAATTTTAATTAATTAAGTGTAAAGTGTAACATCTTATAGAACTCTTGAATGAAAAAGATTTTTCTCTTCCAACTACTTACAGAGCTATTTGTAAACAGAAATAATAAGTCTAAATCGCCACAGGCTCGGCATTTCCTTGGTAATCAGGATGCGGTTAAAAAGATCCGTCAGAAGGTCCACACTATGTGGGCCCATTGCCTTCTACACTTCAATTGGCACATTTGTCAGGCCCGACTGATTATTTTGTATTATTTTTCCATTATTATAATGATCGATTATTGTTGTATGTAAAGTTTAAGCAAATTTGACATCTTTATAAATATGATTACAAGTTTTTCATCATCCATCTTTATAAATGCAATTTCTGCTTAAGAAGCATTTTTGTACGCTTTACACGGTAGACCATTATTATCTATAATAGCGAGACCTTACATATTTTTGTAATTTTAATTAATATAATTATGGACGTCTATTTGCATCGCTTATACCTTGCGCTAACCGCCAACATCGAAATGACACCGGTAAATATTCATAATTCATTTGCAATTAAACGCGTTGGCAACACAGCGGCCCACAAAATGGCGTAAATGAAGCTGTTTCATTAACTTTATCCTGTTGGCGGGACATTATAATTTACTATTCATTCCAATGTCCATCAGATTTTGTGGTGCTATGAATAAATTGTTGTTGCAGGCAAGATTTATTGACATTTGAGAGATTAATATTATGATATTTGGGTTTTAAAACTAATGGATGGATTGCCTTGTTGGCGTTAGTGGCCCATCAAAGATGTATGACAAACGGCTCACCCCCTATTACTTGGCCACTTAAAAACGCATCGTAGGTAAGCTCGACGATTGTGCTGCCACAATGCAAAATGATTGTGTCGGAATGTCTGAAGCACTGGGAGGAGAATGCATGCCAGAGAAATTAGTTTTTAAGATTTATTTTATTTTATGTTACATTAATTTTATGATGTTCTGCTTATAGTCAATATGTGTGTTGTTGTTTTACTGTCTATTTACTGTAATTGGTTTCTTTTTACCGTAGTAAATAAATAAATGCTCATCGACAATTTGTTTAAGATTGCAGCAACTCGATGTAAAAGGGCACCACACGACTGATTAATGAAGAAACCTCCAAAGGAGGCTAAGTTTAGCAGTATACATCTTTAGCCTGATGATTGCTTAAAAAGCCCGCTTCCGTGCTTAAGTGTAAAAAACTACTTAACACGCGAGTAAATAAAAACAAACATACTTTACTGCAAGCAAAAACTTCAATTAGGGAAGAATAGAAAGCTCTTTATTGTACACCATAAAAGTTACAAATAATAACTTAGATTGGTACATGGAGTATCACAAAACAACCCATAGATGGACTTGAGACTAGGAGAAAAAATAATGTAGGTAGTAAAAGAGAGAGAACCAGAGTTCAAAACCAAGCTTTTCATAGCCCGTAATAAATGGACTTAAGAGAAGGGGAAGAGATATATAGGTAGATAGAGAAAGAGAGAGAGATTTAGATTTTAAAATCAATCTTTTCATTTTTCGTGCCATAAACGTGCCTAATTTCAATGCACAGTTCTAAGAAAAATCCAGGCAAAGCCTAGAAACAAAACAACAGATGGCTCATTCTGTATGAAGCCAACGTGTGTTGACAAATCTCGTCTCTCATTCGTCATAAACGTCGAGGTAATCTCTTTGAGCTTCATGCCTGGAGACGGGCGCTAAATCTGCAATGCTGTTGTGACAACTTAATACAGGATCTGCAGCCAAAGAGGTGGGTCAACAGAAGGCTACTGATATATGTAAGATTCAGAATTAGAATACTTTCGTTTGTTCACCAAACTAACTAATGATAACTTTGTGAGCTACATACGGATGAGCTGTTGCCTAAAGTTTATAAAAAACTTGCAAGCAATTGGATTCGCATATCAATGATTTTTGTTCTTTAGAACGAAAACATTTGGTTTGTATAAGGCTTTGGATGATTTATAAAAGACGGTAAGTAACAGAAATTGTTTTACTATTTTATTCCACCAAAATATTACAATATATATTTTAATTTAATTTGGTTGTTTTATTTATTACCAACAGACGTCACGCCGTTTCACCCGTATAGTTCCCGTTCCCGTGGTAATACAGGGATAAAAAGAAGCCTTTGTTACTCAGGGTGAATGTAGCTTTCCAACGGTGAAAGAATTTTTGAAATCGACACAGTAGTTTTTATGTTGATTCATTACAAACACACCCACACATAAGTATATTCTTTGATCTTTATAATATTTGTGAATATGTAGATTTTGTACCCAAGCCTTACCATATAATGCAATTTCTTTCTTACTTTCAAATAACTCCTCTACATTCCTTTTCATTTATGAAGTCTTAACTTTTTGTTTAACTAGTTATCTAATACATAACACCATTCACTTTTTATTTTACAACGTTCTCACAGCACAGCAAACCTCAATCCTTAATTCAGATATGCATAAAATAAAATGCAAATGAATAATGCGATTATACATAATCAAATCACCGTCCGTCTTTTATGTACGGTAGTAAATAACACGATTATATTAATATTCGGTTCGTTAGTCGAAAGTGTTTGTAACATATAATTCATTAATTATGGGCACGACACTCATTTAAATGTTAATTATCAAAACAGTTGTAGTAATAATGATAACGATTGATATTTTGTTGGTAGTTTACTTAATTTTATTTATTTACATAATTTCGGTGTCCATTTTCTATTTTATTGTGGGAATCAGAGGTAATTTGGAACGTGTGTGTTTAATTAATCTGAAATGGAAATGTTGTTGACAGTAATGCTGTCGGCAATAGTTGTACAAATGTACAGTTTCAACTAGATTTGTTATTAAGTTTCATCTTGTCAGATATCATCATCTACTTGCCTTTATCTTAATTTAATCTATGTTCAACTTCCATACATCTCTATTAGCTGTATTCTCTTTAGTGTCCTTTTGTACAATCGAATTTTGTTACGAAATAATAAAAGGTAACACCATTCAAGTACACATTTCTTGGGCTACCATCAATCGTTTCTTAAGTCACCGTTTCTTGTAACTAACACACGATTACCGATTTTTACGTAACTTTTTAGTCACCAGCCAATTGTAAACTTCCTCTTACAAGATGATTTCTTATGTTGTGGTTAGGAAGGTTGCAAACAAAATGTTTAGTTATCTATATCCTGAATTTGATTGCAATCGCATGGTGTAAGCACTGAAAAAGTGCGTGCCCAAGTAAACTTCGGCATTAATTTCTATGCCTAAGGCCAATACTATGTCAATTATGCCCGTTTAAAATAACCCCTATTTTTACAACCCAAACAATTTCAAGACGACTATGAAAAAGTTTACACTTTCGACCATTTAAAACTACCTACACTTCAAAACAAATTTAAACTAAACATGTCTCACTCCAGTGATCATGCTTACGCTACTATCACATCATCTCGAAGATATATCAGAGCGCAGAACAATGACCATTTACAACGACAATCAACGAATAGTTTAAACACTTGATAACAGCATTAACATGTAACTAAGAACATGATGTACTATCAATGTTATCACACGATCTACAAGTATTTACATACAATGTCGATCTGTGGGCAGGAAGAGAGATTGTATCTTACAAATGTGGTATGAACGGCAATTATAGTTAGGTTGTAGGGACGGAAGGAATGACGTCACTACTAGGGCATGCAATCTTCGTTTAATTTACGAATAGTCGTGCTGAACTATTCGACTGTACAAGAAGTAGGTATTCGATTTTTTATGGGAGCTTAATAGTTTAAAGTAGATACTACAAGTTCAAGTTATAAAGCACTTATAATCAAAGTAATTTGTTTTTGAACGACGGTGCAAAACTTTCTGGGCTTTAATCGCCAGTGTAGTCATGACGAGTTCAATATGAATTTAGACAAAATTAAGGTAATATAAAATTCCAGTGACTTTTAAGTCGAAATCTGGATCGAAGTCAGTACTTAAAGTGGTAAATGAGTACCTATATGTTAAAGATAAGTGTGAAACAGACAATTTGATACAGCATTTAAAATACTTCTCGGAAAGGCGTCTCGACGCCTCTATTATTGGATTAAATGAGGCCCAGTGTTCGAATTGCTGCCACAGTAAATAGAAAGAAAATGATAAATAGATTAATATTGTATTTTTCTATTACAGGTAAGAATTATTAGAAGCGGACAGTAGGTTTAATGGAAACAAATCTTGATCATCCTGAAAATAGACACGAAGAGTCATCAAAATCGCAAGGTGAGTGACAACAAACAGCCGATCAAACTCTGCTTAATAAACCAAATTATAGTTTTCTAAATCATCCCAAATAAAAAAAGACTATTATTTGACTACCGCCTTTAACAATAAATTCGATCAAAGGTTTCATAAACCACCGTCCCTAATCCCTCCACAATAAAAGAGGCTAATCTGAAAACTCAATAAAACCTGTATTTCATATCAAAAATACTTAAAAAAACATGTTATATCGAGCGTTAAGCGGGTAATAAATAACGTTCCATTAATATTCAAAAGCCGACATAAAAAGTTGACTGCCAATAAATTATTATTGTTATAAATTTATTGACGCGGTCGTTAAAATATGTTTGGTTTTAATTAGCAATCGATTTCGCCAATGTAATTTATGTTAACATTATGCGGCTGGAACTGGGACGGAGACGGCGGATGTGGATAAGTGTGTATTTTGTTACTTTAAATAAATAATATTAATATTGATAGGTCACGTAACACAACGTTACGCTAATAATCCCCGAAGGATTAGGAATCAGGGAAGAATTAGGATCAATTAAACACCTACACTTTGCCAGTTATGATTAAGTATGTGGAGCAAGGGTAAAAACTAGACTACTGAAAACTTCTAGGTGGAAAACCCAGCAATAGTCCTGCAGTACCTAAAGGTACTGTCAAGACGCGCCGGTCACGGTACACTTTTGTCGTTCACTTCTCTCAGTTTATTCGAAAAAGTTAGTAAAAGTGCTAATTATGTAGTAGTTTTGAAATAAACTTGTCAACAACACTAAGTGCATTATGTCTATTCGTTATAAACTGTGTAGAGTATAAACATATCGACAAAAATTAACAAATAAAAGCACAAAAATCTTGTGAATAAAATAACTACCGCCAGTGATTTGTTTGTGAATGAGTGCAGTGTCTAAACGCGTAAGCGCCCTCATATCCACAGGACTTACGACCTTTCGCCGGCAAGCTTCTGTCTCGTTGTAGACTTGTTCGACGCGTGGGGCCTTTATTAGTGTGCTTATTTACTGCAACGCATTTACTACTGGAGCAAATATTTTTGAACCGAGCTACGATTGTACCACCGCTGCACCGCCTGGGCCCGCTCGTGGTAAGGGCAGTCGCCCGTTCCAAATTCCACCTCGTGCACATTTGTAAGATGTGTGGCGGTTTGCGTTATGGCATCGTACTCGATGCAGCTAGCTGGCTATAGAAGCGACTTTAACTAGAACGCCGTAATCATAATCATACCTATTCGTTTAAGTTATGGATCGTTTTTTAACTCGCTCAAACTCAATAGGCAAACGTCCCCTGGAGGGACCTGCAGATACAAGCGAATGGAAAATACCTAAGCATTATGCGCGACCGTCTGAGCAGCAACCCTCAACAACGATTAACACTACGAACCGTTTCGGCTGTCTAACTACTGAACAGCAAAAATATTCAGAACCTATAGCTACACGTTACAAAAATGCATGCGCTGCTAAAAAGAACCCGAGCCGCATTCCTCCCATCTTGATAGTTATAAAAGATGACTGGACTCATGATTACATGAAAACTCTTGTGTCCAGATACACCCAAAGTTTTCATCTATCTTACAAAAGAAATAACAGAATTGCTGTCATTTCTCATTCAACTGAAGGTCATGAGGCTCTCAAAAGTGGACTCCGTTCCGAAAATATCGAATTCCACACGTTTTCTCGCAAGGACGAAAGGACTTCTAAAGCTGTGATCTTCGGTCTTCCTGATTATGCAGAAGAAAACCTAAAGGAAGAACTCAGTTCACTCGGCTTCAGCGATGTCATTGTTCGAAAACTCAAGATGCATAAGGAGAAAAAAGCACTGTGTTCTCCTTTCCTAGTACAGCTTTCTCCGGGCACAGATATCTCTCGTTTCCGACAAATAAAATACCTTAGCCATTGTGCCGTCCAAGTGCGAAAGTATCAAGCCCATAACCTTCATGGTACTCAATGCTACAGGTGCCAAGGTTTCGGACATTCTTCAAAAAATTGTAATCTTACACCACGCTGCGTAAAATGCACTGAGCCTCACCTCACAACGGATTGCCCAAAAAAAGACAGAACGTCCCCAGCCCAGTGCTGTAACTGCAAGGAGGACCACCCGGCTAACTACCGGCAATGCAAAGATCGCCAAAAGTATGTGGAGCAAATTCGGCTGAGGCAAACACAGCCTAAAGCATTAACTGGTACAGTCAAATCCACCAGAATAAACATGACTGATGGACGGCCCTGGAATGAGGTTGCTTCTGGGTCCGCTGCTACCACTAATGTTCCCCCGCCCACCGTTACTTCTCAAGATCAAGCTACCGTAGATATGTTAACAATATTAAAGACCATCAAATCGATTAAAACTGAATTCTTAGCATGTAACAATATGATGGATAAAGTAATTTTAATTCTAACTCACCTTGGTAAATATGTGTAAATCAAACCTATTGCGTGTTATTTATTGGAATGCTGATGGCATTCGTACAAAAATAGACGAACTCTTGGACTTGGTAAGTGAGCTCTCGATTGACATTATTGCGTTGTGTGAGACCAGAATTTCTCCCCAAACATATCTCTTTACGCCAGGCTTTAAGTGTTATCGCCAGGATACTTTAAATGAAAACAGCGGTCAGGGAGTTGCGATTTTGATTCGTAGTGATATACCCCATTCAGTGATTAAAATTCGCAACATGCATAATTTGGAGTGCATCGGTTTAGAATTAACGATAGCAAGTAAAAAGATAGTCATTGTCTCAGCATATCAATCCCCCAATTTACCTATGCTTCTTTGTGACCTCGATACATTGTTAGGCGTTAACTCGGATCTATTAGTAATGGGTGACCTAAATACAAAACACCCTTATTGGAACTGTTCTGTCACAAATCCTCACGGACGACTTCTTTTCGATCACATGATGACAAATGATTATGAAATTCTTGCCCCCATAACTCCCACTTTAGTTCATTACGACTCCTCCCACGCACCCTCAACACCTGACGTAGTCCTTGCTAAAAATGTCAAAGTATCTAGTGATCTCGAGGCGTTAACCTGTCTGTCCTCCAACCATCTTCCTGTCCTGTTTACTGTAGGCGGTAGGTTTTTGCGCAAGAGTGAAATTATTTTCAACTATAAAGATGCTGATTGGGTTAAGTTTAGATCCTTTATAGATCAGCAATTGACCTTAAGTTCAGCCACTTATAGGGAAATGTCTGAAATTGACTTAACAATACTTAATCTAAACAAAATTATTATTGACGCTCGTGAAGCTAGTGTACCTAAATTAAAGAAAGAAGGTAAAACTAAGCTACCCAGACGCATCCAAAGTTTGATAAAAAATAGGAACGGGTGGCGTAGGCTTGCGTTAAAGAGCACACATCCTGTAGAGAAAAAATCAATCTCGGGTAAAATCAATTTATTAAATAAAAACATCAAACTTTTAATACTAAATCACAACAATGAAATCTGGAATAAGAAGCTATCCAAAGTCGACAACCCCACCTCAGATTTATGGCGTATAGTTAAATCACTCAACTTTAAACCAACCATGATTCCTCCACTCAAGTTGTCAAATGACACCCAAACGTCGTCCATCCAGGAGCAATGCGAGGTATTAGCTGACGCTTTTATGGAAAACGCTGTGTTAACTAAAGATTGGAATAGTGACCCAGAAATCGAAGCTGCTGTTGTAGAATCGAATAAAAAACTGAACAAATATAAAATAAATGATTTGAAATATCCTGTGAGACCCCGAGAAATTCGTATACTAATGAATGCCTTAAAAACACGTAAGGCTCCAGGTATTGATAATATAGATAACTCCCTACTTAAAAACTTGTCACAAAAATGTGTTGTTCTCCTAACTAAATTGTTTAACGGCTGTTTTCAACTGGGCTACTTTCCCTCCCCTTGGAAACTTGCTAAAGTCATCGCTATCAAGAAACCCGGTAAAGACGAAACTATTCCTTCCAGCTATCGGCCTATAAGCCTTCTTCCTAACTTAGCCAAGCTATTTGAGTCTCTGATCTTTAGCCGACTCTCTAAACTCACTGAGCATCTCCTTATCCCGGAGCAATTTGGATTTCGGAAATTTCACTCAACGACCCAGCAGTTGGCTAGAGTTTCTGAGCACGTCATTGACAACCTTAACCTAAATAGATCCACAGGCATGGTGCTGCTAGACATTGAAAAGGCTTTCGACACGGTTTGGCACGCGGGCTTATTCCATAAACTAATTATTAACCATGTCCCTCTGTCCCTTATAAAGCTTCTCCAGTCATATTTAGCTGAACGTACCTTCACTGTGGCTATCGGTAATCATACATCCAATCAGAGACAACTGTCTGCGGGGGTACCACAAGGATCAATATTAGGACCGTACCTCTTTATTTTGTACCTTAATGACATCCCGAAGCAAAGGCTAACACATCTCGCGGTGTATGCCGATGACACTGCATCTTATACCTCATCTGACGACATAGACCTAATAATTCAACGCCTTCAACTTTCAGTTGACCTTCTCCTTGATTTTTTTTCTAAATGGAAGCTTAAGGTAAACGCTACAAAAACGGAAATCATTATGTTCTCCAGAAAACGTTCACTTCCTTCCCGCCACGTTAAAATTGATGGTTATGACATACCATGGAAAAAATCTGTCAAATATTTAGGAACAACGTTAGATGACAAAGTAAGCTGGTTGAAAAATCTAGACGAACTCCGCTTAAAGGGAGTAAAGTCGCTAAACAGCTTAAAATCAATCCTCAACCGTAAATCCAACTTAAGCCCTCACACAAAATTACGTATTTATTCGACACTGGTTAGACCTTGCATGACGTATGCATCCCCTGTCTGGAGTGGTATAAGTGACAGTAATTACAAAAAACTTCAGATAGTTCAGAACAAAGCACTCAAAATAGCATTCAACACACCTTTTTACACAAATCTCACACAACTACATAATAACATAAATTTTCCATCCATTAAGGATTTTATTCTAAACATATCCCGGAAGTTTTACCTCTATAATAACCCACGTCATGGGAATTCTCTGGTCTCCAACATTGGTAAAAGTAGACTTAACAGTATTCCTTATGCCAGGACTTATAAAAAGTACAAACTGCCTCATCACCATTTTCTGGTGGAATAACGTTGGCTCACTTACCACCTAACAAGCGTAATTGCTGTCGTCTAAATTAGTAATTTTTGCACTCTGCATTATTTACTGTTCCTTACAGTTATCTTTGTTTATCTGTAGTATACGAATAAGTATTAATTATATAAAAAAAAAAGGGGAAGGGCTTGGGTAATTTAATTTAAAAATGTGGGTCTACAAACCCAACATAGCAAAGTAAGTAAATTAAATTAATTCTTAAGACATAATTTGTAATCAAATATGCTGTGTGTTAAAAGAGGTGCTTCAGCCTACTTAACGTTTTTCCTATCATGCTAGTTTACATTTAGAATAAGATCTTTTTGTTAACTTGTAATTACTTTAACTGTTAATAAAGACCTTTAAAAATCAATCAATCAATCAATAGTCCTGCAAGTAACCACTAGATCAACGAAGTTTTCTGTAGTATTATGATTTTGTAGTTCGTTCGTCCTCTTACTTTTAATAAAACAAAAAACCAGAAAAGAGAAAAAAGAAAATTCATGAACAAAAATGTTCATGAAATGAAAACTACCAGGCCAAACTATGTTAATGTTTTATGAGACCAAAAAGCAAGCAACAATCCCGCATCAAACTAAAAAAGAATCACGTTAATCGGTACATAAATCGCAGCTTAATCGGTGCACATACATACAAAAGAATGTTCAAAAATGAATTAAATCTTCACAAAAATGTTCATAAAATAAAAACTGCCTGGCCAAACTATGTTAAATTTTCATGCGACCAAATGGCAACTATTCCAAATCGAACTAAAAAATCACGTAAATTGGATCATTAATCTCGGAGTAATCGGTGCACTTACATAATAAAAAAAACCGTTCGAATTGAGAACCTTCTCCTGAAGTCGGTTAAAAATGAATTTTCTCTGAAAGTATTTCTAATCCGACGCTTAACTACAAATGATAAAAAAATGGCTTTATTGTGGTCTGCATTGTAAGGAACTCCCCGTATGAGTCCAACTGGCACTTACTCGGCTAGTTTTCTTTTCGCATAATTGCGAACGACCAGACAGCTAAAATATAAAAATCGAATTCTCAGTTTCGTCCTTATGAATCTCCAAAAACCCACTAACCGTAGGAGGCAATGCAAAGTTTGGACATTATCATACATATGTTGAATACTAATAATGTCATTCGAATCGCGTATGTTAATGATATTGTCATTATATCGATTCTTTTTACGACTGCCTGTGTTTAATCAACGAATAATTAATCGACTTATAAAGTGTCTTTTAAAATGAAGGCTGTAAATTTTAATTTATGACGGTATTGGGACGTAATGTGGGTGATTTGTTACGTGGGTATTCTTTGGACTGAGAACCTTGTGTTAAAGAAGAGAGGTGAAGAGGAAATAATGAAAATATTCATATTATGTATTTTAAAAGTACTTGAGCTCAGATAAGCTTGTTCCTGACTGAAGAAGGCTTCACCCAAAGATGCTTAGATAAATAGAAGGAAGTCGTTTTCCGGGCTGTAAGACAATATAGGATAACATATTTAAGATTTTTTCAACATAGGTACATTTACTGAGGGATTTTATTTCAATAGTCAGGAAACCTTTATAACGAAGATCAAATATGGCAGTTTGACACATCATCCATAGAAAAGCTGCCAAACCACCATTTTTATTCCTCATTCATCAGTTTTTCAACCATTGAATAATCAGCCTGAGGAATAAAGACTCTTATTTTTGTCTTTAAAGAAAATAACTCAACAATGATGATTACATGAATATGATGAAGACTTGTGCCCAGCAGTGGGACTATATAAGGCAATCAAAGATAGAGTCAACATTTCTATTAGTGAATGCTTATTTAAGATTTTTTTAACATAAGTACCTACATCATTTACTAAGAGCTTAGAGAAATGTTGTCTCTAATTTTTGTCTTAAAAAATATAGTTCAACAAAAAAAACTTACAACTATTTCATGTCAACCTTTCGTAAACAGCTCCAATTGCAGACTAGATTGCGTGTTTTTTTTTGCTTTATTTGCTAAAACGTTTATACCTTGAAAGTCTGACAACTTCCAATACAGCAAACACCCACGCCATGTATTATTCGTTCAATCCATTTCAGAAAAGATTTACAGCGTATTAATTAAAATAAACTGCAGGCCACTATAACGCACCCATTATCGACATAAAAACGTCAAACGTCGAAAGTAAAGTGTATCGTACACTCGCGTGCACTCAAAGTCGTGTAAACAAAGTTGCGACGCACGATTAATTGCAACGCAGTGTAAAGCACGCACGTTCAATCAACAAGTGATTTGTGTTAAATGTTGTATCAATAAAACTGGTCGGATGTGTAAGTATGCGGTACAGTGAGGAAAAAAGGTACTGACTTAGATTATTTAATTTATTTTGCGTAGTGGAACTAATACTTGGTTTCCTTGAACCGGAAAAATAAGAAAACTGTTAATAGCGATAATTATCTACGTTTAGTGTGTTTTGTAACGTTCATTATTTTGAATCGTATTGTTTAGATTCAAGTCTTCTGACTTATCAGACAGTTGTTTTGCTAGTGAGTTTGTTGCACCACAATTTTTTGCTATCAAAACGAGAAAGTCAGTCGTTACGGAGACCTATAATTTTGATACCTATGCAATTTTTGCCGACTCTTGTTCAGTTTTAGTTCAGTCACTATTTCTACCATATATGAACTTCAACTTTTTTTTAGCGTATACTTGGTTAGTTTTCCTTAATCTTATAAATAAATAAAAAAAACGCAGAAACGAATGCATGTCATAAACGAGTTAAGCGCCAAAAATCAGCTTCTTCGACTACATTAGTCAAACAAAATAAACTAACATTATTAGATGTCATTTATAATATACTCAGGGTTAACTTTTTCATATGTCTATTACCATTAGAATGATGGCATTTAATTTGGTAGCAATAACCTTTTTTATTACATTTGTCCCTGTCTCATCATGATAATATATCAACATTGCCTTTAATTATACAATTTTATTCGTCGACTGTACTTTTAAGATTATAAATTATTATGTATGCACTTCAATTGAATTTCAACTTTATGCTTTAACCCTTAAAATGCCTAATACATTGTATAGTGTTCGTGATTTATGATAAATGCATGTGGTTGTTTGATTTATATTACTTTTTGACATGCGATGTTTTGTCAACAATGACGCTCATTTGGTCAAATTTGACATGTGACATGCGAAGTTGTCAGGAATTGTTTGTTTCTTTGTTTTATTTACACAACTTTGTTGTATGCGGAAGTTGTGTTTTATTAGATATTATTTGATTACTAGCCTGGTTTTTTTTAACTGAAGGGTATTTTATATCCACTACCTATTCTCTATCTTGGGGTGTTAGGTACCAATATTCGCAAGAGTCCAGCTTATTCGGGTTTAAGTTAGATTCCCAGAATGCTCCGAATTATAGGTCTCTGGCAAACCTCGATCGAGAAACTCCTCTGTTAAAGGCCATGTTTGATAACCATAAATCCTTCATAGTTGGGAATAATATTTAAAAAAACGGTAAGCTGCCAGTGTACTAAGAACAGCTTGCACTACCGGCTACCTAAAAGGGTTCTTTTCTGGTGACCGCTTGCAGACGCAGCATGCATAGGCGCCTCACAAGATCCCGAATATTTGGATATGGATTTCTGGTAATGGTAAAAGCGTTTAAAAAATTAGCGTTAGTCAAATCCCTAAAAACAAACAAACAAATATTTCCTGTCTAAAATATTAGTGTAGATAACAAATATGGTCACAACATTAATAAACAACAAAACAGTAAAAACACGGTTTTTAATTTCCATTTTACACAACATATCAGTAAAAACATAACACATTACACAATAAGGTAAAATCCATTGTCCACCAACAAATATTTCATCCCGCGACCCACTGCTGGCTGCGCGATATCGTAGAAAAACTCGCAACGACCAACATGGCGTCGATTTATTGATATGTAAATCATTTTAATTGGCGCCTATGGACATTTTTTAGTGTAATTGGCAGCTCGGTCGTTATTCATCTGATCGATGAGATATGTTGCTGGGTGTGCACACTTGCGACTATTTTGGCGCACTTATGAATAACTGTAACTGAGAAATAAGGGCTAAGTTTACACTGTGCTTATGTTTTGTAAAAGATCTTTTTGAGTCAACATAGGTGCGTGGGTTTGTTAGGTTTTCTAGATAAAACATAGTATTTTTGTGCAGTTCTACAATATCAATGACTTTAGGATTTGAGCGTTCATAAACACCTTTGTAATCTAAGTATGCTTAAATAATAAGTTTGTTTTTGTACGCGCTGTTTTTGTTGTTGGAACAATCAATGGAATTGGAAAAATCTTTTTTGCATTTGATAGTTGAGAAAGTCTATTAGTGGACTTCACACGACCACCTTTAGAAATAGTGGAAATTGCGGGGCACAGTTAGTCTGTGACAAAACATTTTTCTAGACAAATCGCTAAGTAGGTACTTTCCGTGCATCACCATACCTTTTAAGAACACTTACGATTAACTTGCGATTGATTTTGTTCATACAATTTTTGTCGCCCGTATGCATTTCCACGATCGATATTGCGACGTTTCAAAAGTACAATTTATGCGAGTTACGGCATTTTACAATAACGCGATGTAGCTGTGTCGTTTATTGTCGCATGTCGGGCGATCTGTCTTTGCATTTGAAATATGTTGCTTTTTTGTCACTGGTTTGTAGGTACTTATTGAAACGTTTTGTAAAAACATTGCAATATTTTTTAATTGTATTACTCGCTTTAAATCATCATCTTTCTAGGAATTGAACTAAGTATGTAAGGGTCAACTTTAAGTAATTTTCATAAAAGCATAACTTAGGTAGGTACCTATACTCGTACATGCTATAATGTTGTTTTCCCGCGGCGAACAGCTATCATGTATATAACTTATACAAGAAACAATTACAGAAATAACAGTATTTCACTTGCAACCGCTCACAAGTCACACTCCCCCTAATTTTAGCAACACCACATTAAATAGCAACGCCAGCCTGATATGGTATCAGGCACAATTAATTACTGCATGCCCAGGCGCATCCTTACGGGCGCGTCGCGTGACTATAGCCCATAAACCACAGACACCATCAGTTTATGGGAGAAGCCAGCCCGCGGCTAATTGTCGCTATTATGGCTATTTCTTGAATTATTTACACCATTATTAATGGTGGTCTGTGGAAGTTCTATGGAGTTGGTTTCGTGGTTTTATGGGAGAGAATATTGTTGGTGATGCAGTTATGTTTAAATTAAGTGTTCTGGAATATCTCAGTAGCAGTCTGGAGTCTGGATTTGTTTATGAGACTAAAACATAACTGAAAGTACACCTAAGCATAAACCTTCGGGAATTAACAGCCGTCATGTAATGTTATATTGTAAAAGTGGTACCTACTGGTTTTACTTTTGGAATGTAAATTTTCGTTGGCCTATACATACCTACTCACTATTACATGGGAATTCTAAGCATAACTGGCGAATTTTAGGTTGACTATAATAAGTACATCTCTGTTGAAACTCCTTGGGAATACACTCATGCCACAATAATAATTACGCTTTTCAAACAGAGTGTTCTAAAGAAAAAAAACAGTTTAGTTAAACAAAAACTAGTAATTTAGTAAATTTTAATACTTAACCAATGCATTTGTTGAGCAATTAAAAGTAACCTATATCAATTACACAATACAAATCACTCTTTGTACTTCTAATGTTTCGTTGATTTCCTCTAGAAGTATTAAACGTACTCAAATGCCGTAAAATGTATTAATTATTATCTTGTTCGGCTTCATAAATCGTCTATAAATGATAAAGTACATCACTATTTATTAGCTTCCACAATTCAGCTCAGTGCATCCAATGTTATCACTCTTATTATCACCTATTTACAAATTACGAGCCAACCTTGCTTCGGACAAGTTTATCTTAAATATGAGTGTCAACGTCCATTAGTGGATCAAAGTAAGGAAAATATGAAACAGTAGACTCACATAATAAATCACTACACCCAACAAAACAACAAAAACATTAGTTAGTGATGGTAACTTTGAGAACACGAAGAGAAAATACATTAATTATTGTCAAGAATATTACATAGTTGTATCAATATCTGACTTACTAGTAACTGCTAGACCCTGCGGTTTAGCCTGCTTCCAAGTTGTATGTTTAAAGCCTTAAAACTCAGGAATGAAGCTGTCAAATAAAAAAAGATTTTTTTAAATTGTACTAGTAGAGATTAGTGTGATCAATACAAACTATAACAGCAAACTCCTCTGAATTGATATATTAGTATCGATACACAACTATTTAGTCAGAATCATGAGAAATTACGGTTTTAGAATCTTGAAGGAGCAGTTTTTTAGAAGTATTATTATATAAAACTCCGTAGTTGAAAAAGAACAAACTGGAATTATTTTTTATAATAATCATTAATTAGGTGAAAATAATAATGGTATTACATTTATAACAGTTTATCTTGTATTGTGTAGAGTGATCTTTCTGTACTGTTTTCTATTTAGTGAGGTTATTGAATGTATTTATTATACAAATCGTGATAACTTTTCGTGATAGTTAAGTTCAATTTATTTCTAAATCACAACGTTTGGTCACGTTTTTTGTATAAATCATGTTTGTCAAATAAATCTTTGTGATATTTTTATATTAACGGGATCATCTGAACGGTATTATAACGAAAAGTTTCTCAGAGATTAAAAAAGTCTAGAACATTTAAATGCTAGAAAATATAACCAAGCCACATGATGAGGCCATCTCCTCCTTCCAACAACAAAATATCCTCAATCGTAAGTTAATACATAGTATCTTGCAATTTTCTCCCTTTAGTTTCAGGCAATAAAATGCAAAATACTGAAGCGATAAACGGTAGTACTGCAAAAATTAACGATGGTATCCAATGTGGGTTGACAGTAGCTATAAATGGCGCAACCATTGCTCCTACTTTAGCTCCAGCAGAGCTTAAACCGTAGGCCATAGTGCGCAATGGAGTAGGAAACAATTCAGAAACATACACACATAGAACACCGAATGTTGTACAAGTGGCTGCAAAGCCTATAATGCCTAAGATGGAGCAGCCAGTGTGACCTGGTGGCACAAACATGAGGACTGTCATTGTTAAGCCAATGATAGTTAAAGTTCCAACCGTTGATACTTTCCTTCCAAAGGTTTTGTTCAGCATCATTGCAAGAGGACATGTTGGGATCTGAAAATATACATAATAAAATATAATGAGTACTGTGCTCTTGCTTTAGTGCTAAGCTTTTTTAATCTTGTCAATAGTAAGACTAACCTGTATAGATCCTAATAATATCACAGTGATATAGACATTAGACCCAATAAAAGTAATATATTGATTTATGCCGAAATAACATGCTCCCGCTGAGATCCAAATTATTATAGAAGATATTGTCTTCAACGCTATGTGTTTAGTTCTGAATAGATCTATGTATGTTGATTTGCGAATCTCTTTATCGTTGACCATCATTTCGTCTAAAGCCATTGCAACATTTTCTCTTATAGTTGCTGTGTTTAATTTGTTCCTAAAATAAAAGGCACCTTTTAAATAAATTTCGTTCAATATCTTTTAAGTTTACAATCAAACTTCATAATATTATGTATTTTTATATAACAACATAAAAGAACAAGCTTTCTCACCTTTTCGCAGCCCTAGTCATCACCTCTAGTGCTTTTTCTCCATTGCCTTTAGACATCAACCATCTAGGTGATTCAGGTAAGGACACTATAAATATATAAATAAAAACTGACGATACAGCATATTTCAAAAGGTACATTCTCCAATCTACAGAAAAATAGGAAAATACTGACAACAGTGCTTGTGCCAGACCATCAGGAATTATTGCTAGACTACCTGCAGCTTCCCTATGCTGAGGTCCAACTATTTCTATGATAAATACTAGGCTGATTATCATAGTGCCACCTGAGGCCATTCCTATGAAGAACCTTAAGCCGTTGAATATCCAGTAGTTTGGAGAAAATGGTGCAGCCAACATAAAGGTGACGTTTATCAATGACGATATTATTAATCCAATGCGTCGACCAAATCTGAAAAATAATTATTTCTATGTTAAAAACGTGAATAATAAATACTTCAAGCAATTTTTGTAAATACACATTACCTGTCGGAAATCCAACCAAACAGCGAGACTCCAACCAAAAATCCAAACATTAGCATTGACTGCGTGAAACTAGCTTTCCAGGCATCCTCACATATAAGTCCAAATTCTGAGATCAAAGTCTTTTCAAAAACGTCTTCAAAATACTTGTATTCCACACAATTATGGTAACATGTTGAATTTTTTGCTGTAATTGTAGCATTATCTTCGAATTTAATGCATACAAACTCTGTTGTAGGAGTCAGAAAGATTATTGACAGCATGTTCCATATAGCTGCTGATCTTACTAAAGCTGCTATAGCACAAACGGTAGCTTGCCACACACCGAAAGCACCAATAGATTTTACCACATAATCATCTTCAAAGTCACTATCAACTAAGTTTTCCACACTGTTACTTCTTCTTCCACTTTCCATTGTTAATTTTATTGAGTCAGCTATTATTTCAGAAGCTTTAACATGGTTTTTGAGAATACTAGGATTTATTCTTAGAGACATCAAATTAATTTACTATCCTAAAATTGACAGACCGTGCACATTTTTAGACCACTGATGTTATTATAAGCTACTTGTTTTACGCAGCACTATTGAAAGTAAGATCAATACTAAGTGACTAATTGATGAATTATACCTTAAGCATTTTTTATCTGTAAGCTTTGTTATGAATTCTTATAACTAACTTATCAGTTGTTGAAGTAATTCTAGATCAATGAACTGGTTACCTTTGTAGGTCATGGATAAAGGTCCCAGTTATGTTTGTTTTGATGACACAATTCGATATAATTATTGCAGATTTATCACATTTCGAATAGTATAATCTAATTTAAGAGGTGATTGTAGAAAATTATGATGATTAGCATGACTAACCAAAAGTATGTCATCAAAAGAAACATAAAATTGAAAAGACTTCTCCCTAATAAGTAGTCGCCATTACCCAATTTATACAGCTTAAATGAGAGTCTTCGTCTTGTCTGACGCGTTTCCATAAATAAACCTCCCAGGACCGCCTTTGTTCGTATCGTTATTTCGGCGGACGGAACCACACGGGTTGCTTGTCCTCGCATTTTTTATCCGACGCCCAGCCCAATTAATCTTCCTTATCGTTCCATCGCCGCCAGTTAAATAATCGCGGCGCAGACGAGTTTAACATAAATTAAGTTTTCCACGACACCTGAGATACCCCCCTTGTGTTAAGAGCCTCGACTACGTTCCATTTATCTACGAGCCAGGTAATTTTCAACCTAATGTTAAAGGTATAAGAATGGAAAAGACTGTTTTAGTAAGTTTGCTGGTCAGTAATAATGAGGCTTCGTCGAGAGATGTATATCGCAAGCCAGAAAGAAAGGTTAAGTGTGAACATTTGTTTGTTAATGCCCTTGTATAATGGATTCGTGGTTCTTTTTCGGTTGGAATGATAAGTTGTTTTACTTTAATTGATCGATCGCTTGATTTCTTTCGGCTTTAGTAAACGGTGAACGAATTTCTCTTACATGTGGACAGCTCAGATAAGTGAAACGGTAAGGGTTGATTGATGGCAGTATTTAGATTTAGTACGTCTGGTGCGACCGTATTTTTTGGTTGCTCTGATAAATGGTGAATTTGTATTGACATGAAGGTTGAATTTTTTTCTGGATTTTTATCATAGACTAGACCTTATAAAATATAGAAATGAAAGTAAGTAGCTTTTTTAAAACCTAGCTGAAATTTCCAGCAAAACAAATAAATGAACATTGAAAATAACATAATAACACGCCTGTGTTCCAAAAGGCTAGGCAGAGGTATACCTAATACTCACATTTCACCAATTAGTTTAATATCTTCACACTGAAACTTGTGTCACTTGAAGAGATTGTAAAAAAACTGCAATTCCATCCATATATCAGCGACTAATATTAGGGGCACAATTTATTCTTTACATTTACTTACAACTTTACCACAGTTATCATAAATCCTACACCGGCGTTAATCTAGGCCGTATAAAGTATAATTACTGGCTAAGTTCAGTCAGGGTCAACAAGAGAGCGCCCTTGGACTGATAATCTCAACTAACGTCAAGTTAAAAGCCGCGTAAATCTTACTAAGAACAGAGGCGGGGTGGATACGAGTAATTCAAATAGATTGTCTCCTGAAAATTTTTATAGCCTTTTACTTTGGATATTAATTATATTCTGTTAGTTTACTGTGAAAGATATAACTACATTAGCTTCATAACTTGCCTTGTTGTCTAGTCGTTAGTGGCTCTAACGGCTATGCCGGAGGTCGTAGGATGGATTCTAACTCAAGGCAAATGTTTGTGTGATGAGACCGATCATTAATTATTGTTCTGTAAGAATGGTGTAATTTATCTACAATACGTACTCGCTGCACCGGGAAGCTCATTAGCTTAATTTCACCTTTTTTTTCAAACTCAGTCATCTAAATATACACACAAAATTTCATAAGAGTCGGTCAATCCGCTTCGGAGGAGTTTGGTTACAAACACTGTGACACGAACATTTTATATATTAGATGTATGTATTTAGAAATATATCAGTATGTTTATCGGTTGTCAAATACTCATAGCACAACATCTGCTTAGTTTGAGAATAGATGGCGTTATGTGGAAGTTCATCCATCACTTTTATCATCGAAAACAGTTAGTTCTTCCAATTGCATTAACTTATCAAGATGTTTAAAAGCTCTTATACACACCTAAACTTGCACTTTTTCTTTATCTTAGGAATAGGCAAAAACTATAGACGCTGCAGAGCTGGCTACAATTCTTTTATACTGCGTTTATTTCATTTACGTTCATACAATATCTGGTCATACACTATATTCAGAATACTACGAACCAACGTGGTCATTGCGCATCTAATTCATTTTCTCAAAACCATTCCTATCATTCACTGCTCCCAGTTTTCCTTCACTATTACAAACAGGAGCTCGGTTTGTTTTTCTTAAATCACTATGTATGTCGACAAACGCAGCATTCTTCCTTACTATTTGCTCAAATAAAACATACATTTCGAAAATTGGCTGAATCAATTATCGTTGTTACTCAGTTATTTCCACTCGTGCCTTCTCTGTTTGATATTCCATACCTACGATAGTTACATCAATTTGGTTGTATTAACACCCGTAGGTATGTTATTTACAATACTTGTTAAGAGCTTTTGAAATTTGGATTTCACTTGTGTGGTCGAGATGATAATGTGTGAAGCATTGGCTGTCACAAAGTAATGGAAGTAAATTAATCTTAATTGAGTATTTGCGTCAAAGGGTTGTCAACTGAACGAAGTGAGAGACGAATTTAATCATCTGTTTCTGGGCTATCTATATACCCTATTGCTTAAAAATAAACTGTAGATTGTTAGGCTTCATCAGTTGTAAGTGCAGTTAGATCATAATGGGTAGTTGTGTGTTTAGTAACATAACATCAGATCACACTTTTAAATTGCATTACATTAACATAACACTTATACATATACGTATATATAGGAAGAGTTGGTGCACCTGGATTATGCCATTCGTGTTTAAGTTCCATAGAATAAAGATATCTTGTCACTGGGTTGTGGAGGTCAGCATCTGGAAACTAATGAAGACTAGAAACCAACCCTAACATAGTTAGGCAAAAGCTAGACAGATGATTTTCCTCTATGGTTTAACTACATCTAGTTTCGTTCCAATTTATTCACCACCAAAATTCTCCGAACCGTGCCTCCAACCTCGTTAATGATACTGCTAATGCGCAGTTACATTCATAATTAGCATCTGAAGTCGGACAGACGTCACTTATCATGTTTGATGGTCTGTTTGTATGTTTGTTAGTGCGTTTCTAGGTGACTGCTGTAACTGGATGTTGTTTGTAATATGTACGTGGTTGATTAGTTTGGTTTTGTTGATTTTAACTCTTGCTAAAATACACTTAATTTTTATCGTGATTTGTGGCAATTAGCATGTCCCAAACATGGAGTTGATAGTCTAATTTATTAGCGTGTCGTGTGACTAAATGTTTACTAGACATGTTTCATAACTATGACGATATTTACGTCATTATTGACTTTTATGTGCTGATTTTGTAAATATACAGCTTTGATTAATATATCATACTCGGCTGGGCATCGTTCGAGAAGCTACATCAAAAAAGCTATATCATTCTATATATCGTAGCGTCTAAAGACGAAAGTCTTCAACCAGTGTTTGTTGCCAGTTATGTAGTGATGATATAAGGCTCAGAAGAGCGGCCGCTCACAATAGACCTCATAAGAAGACTCAATGGCACTCAAAGAGCAACTGAAAGAAATTTTACTGCGTGATCGTAAGAAATATTGAGATCTGCAAGAGAACCAAAGCAGGTAACAGACTTAGCTCGAAGAATTACAAAGTTGAGTAGGCTGGGAAAATTGCTCATAGAAACGATGGCTCTCATTGGAGCGTAATGATATTATTTTTGCCAACGGAAGACGCAGTATGGGTAGGCTTCCACAGGGACGAACTAGTAAGGATCATGGTTAATCGATGGATCAGACCAGTGCAGGACTGATCTTTATGAAAATCTTTGAAGGAAGCCCATGTCCAGCAATTGACGGCTTTTGGCTGAATTGATGGTAATGATGCTGATTGTTCTACGAACAATTAAGAAGAAAATAATGTAGCCAGCAAAATTGATATGCTTTGCGAAACCAAATAACATAGCAATAACAGAAAACCTCAATAAACTAGCCAAAAAGTCCCCGTCACTGAAATGCACAGTGGGCACTCAGCAAAAACCAGGTGGGCAAAGAAATAAAAAGCGGGATCGAGTCGTTACGTCGGACGCGAGACGTCGTTACAAACGAGCGGAGATCTGCGATAGCCAGCTGAACTAGTGGGCGGGGACCGCACAGTGGATAAGTTTTCATGAAAAAAGTACTAATATTTTAAAAATGTTATGAATTAGTATTATTTTATTCATTTATTAATAGGTATATCAAATACTCAATCATGTAAAAAAAACAAAGATTTCACATGCCTGTGGCAGTTTTCGATGTTTCAACATAATTTTTTTAGTAAATTTTTGACATGATACTTTTTAAATGCCAACACCTAATAGGAACATAAAGTTTGACAGTTACAGTACAGTAGCTACAATCATTATACTTTTATCTCTAGCTGTTTCAAGTAATCAATCTTCAAATAGGTAACTAAAACCATTTATATACTTAATAATACGGTAATACCTAGTCAGTTTGAAATAATGTACTGCGTCGTTGGTCTAATGGTAGATAAAACTTTTGCTCAGTAGTATATTGAGATAAGATTAATATTTCGAGGAGCTCGTATTCTCAGGTGGAATTTTGAGGGTTTACGTCTGAAGTTACTCAGTTGCAGTGCGGATTCTGGATTTATTTATAACTAGCTTCTGCCCGCGACTTCGTACGCGGATCCTGTTGCTTATGCCAGCGACAACGGGGTCGTCAAAATCGAAGATCTGAAACGTCTGACGTCGAATTGTAAAAGCCCGGGGACGGCAAAAAAATGGAATGCGCGAGACGATCCAAGACGTTCCAGATTTTATATTTTTGTTGGTCAACAGGAAATGCCATCAGACTTAACAACTTTTGCTAAGACGCCATTTTTATTATGTATATGCTATATTGTCGCTGGGCTTTAGAGTTCAACTACAGGTGCTCCAGATCTTCAAATTTAGTTTCACAGCAGAAAACACTCTTCACGTGAAATAGTTTTAGCAATGGCACCATTTTTATATCTCTTTTACTTTAGGTGTTCCATTTTCCAAAATAAATTATAGCCTATATGTTGCGTGACGTTCACGCTCAGCGGTCAGTCGCGCATCTCCTTCCCCCACTTATCTCTAGAGTAGATGCGTATTTACGCTGAAAACTCAAGCGTCATGCTTTTTCCGTGAACGTCTCCAACTCGCGAGACAGTGCATGATGTTCATGATCAGCGGTCAGTCATATGTTCTTCACTGGTGTCTAGAGACCTGGATACCTGGTAGATGCGTAAATACGCTGAGAATGCAGGCGTGCTTCGCGATCCCAAGAAGTTTCCACGGAGCGAGTTGCAACCTCATGTTGTCGAACAGCATCAAGTCCCTCCTAACGCTCTTCGGTAGATTGTTGGGATCTTATGATCTTTAATCATTTAGCACTTTTGGAACATTGAGAAAGATTTGACCTCTTTCTAGGTATGGTTATAGTTTTATTGTGATGATACCTGATCAATTAAAATCTAAGTGGCTGCTCCCCAGCGTTACCGGGTAGGCAACCATGTAACAAAGATAAATAGAAAAGGAATTTAAACACTCAAATAACATAAGCCCGAAGGCATATTTATACGATAAAAAAAAAATGGAAGTTTTGGCCAGTAGAGTCTAATTTTCAATGATATACCATCGTCATCAAAAATCAGCCCTGAACTGTTCCCGCCTTCACCGCGTGGAGGTACTTATGTTATTTTATAAATATGCAATGAAATTAGTGATAGCTTTAATTTCTATATCAAATGTATCTGATCTTCGATTTTTATAAGTCAACAGGAAATGCCTTTCAGACCGAACAACTTTTGCTAAGATGTCATTCCTGTGAGTTATGGTGTAGCTGGGCTCTTGGAGTTCCACAACAGGTGTTCTAGATCTTCGATATTTATACGTCAACAGCGAGTGCTCATAAGGCTGAACAACTCTTGCTAAGACGTCATTCCTATATATGTTATAGTGTAGCTGGGCACTTGAAGTTCCACATCAGGTGTTCCGGATCTTCAAATTTATTGTCTCAGCAGAAAAATTCTCATCACGTGGAACAATTTTTGCTATGGTACCATTTTTGTATCTCCTATAGTTTAGCTGGTCTGTTGCGGTTCTGCATCAGGTGTTCCGGATCTTCAAATTTATTCTCTCAGCAAAAAATGCTCATCACGTGGAACAATTTTTGCTATGGTACCATTTTTGTATCTCCTATAGTTTAGCTGGTCTGTTGCGGTTCTGCATCAGGTGTTCCGGATCTTCAAATTTATTCTCTCAGCAAAAAATGCTCATCACGTGGAACAATTTTTGCTATGGTACCATTTTTGTATCTCCTATAGTTTAGCTGGTCTGTTGCGGTTCTGCATCAGGTGTGCCGGATCTTCAAATTTATTCTCTCAGCAGAAAATGCTCATCACGTGGAACAATTTTTGCTATGGTACCATTTATGTATCTCCTATAGTTTAGCTGGTCTGTTGCGGTTCTGCATCAGGTGTTCCAGTTTCCAGGATAAATTATAGCCTATGTGTTGACCAGACTTAATATCTATACAACAAAAAAAAAATCATTCAAATCCGTCCAGTAGTTCCGAAGATTAGCGCGTGCAAACAAACAGACAAACAGACAGACAGACTTTTTTTTTTGGATTCGTGCTCTATTACTGTTTCTAAACCCCCCTCAATTATAATTTTTAAATATATTCAATGTACAGACACAGTTTTTTTACAGTCTTATTATATGTATAGATATAATTGATTACATCTGGATGCACCCTATACTATGTCACATAAACGCAAGTGAAATAAAATAAGTCGTAGTATACAACAAGACTGACTACCTAGACATGATGTTAAATTAACAGCAAAAAATTATTAGTTACAAATTATGTCTCACAAAACTTCGCTTTACCCCACTATGCACATAGAGTAAAGAGACAATCAGAAGCGGCGAGCGTTAACGTTTCTGTGTAACGATGGCCGGATAATCCCCGCGATCGAGTCGACGATGCCGATCCAATTTACCCGCTACCCGGCCGATACCCGGTTACCCAGCCGTTACCCGGTCCGGTTCACATCGTGTTATTTGAGACAAGTATCCCGATTTATTTTGTGACCGCGCTCTGTTATTTTTCAAAGAGAGACAGGGGTTGATAGAACTCAACCCTCTATGAGTACAACACGATGGGTGTCGAAATGTCAAAGAAAAGTTTATACAAATAGGTAGTAACATTCATACATAGACTTGAGATATTTCTCGACGGCATGTGAAGCTACGTCAGAGACCCATGGGCGGAATAAAAACTCTTACATCAGGTTGGTCAAACACCACGCGAGAAGAAAAAGAAGTAGTAATATCAATAATAAATAAAATAATAGCTAACAAAACAATTAAGTAGGTACTTCAATATTATTGGGCATTACCCAAAGGTTCTGCCTCTGTACATTTGTGAGCTTAAAGTATTAAAAGAAAAATACAAAAACTTTTTTGTACCGCTGACCATGAGGGCGTCATCTGCCGAACCTTTTCTAACTAATTGGGTTCAATTTTCAACCTATCCGGATGAAACTGGACGCGCGCCGGTATTTTACATGAAGCAATTGCTTAACTGACCTATCTACAGACTATCAACGTCACCTATCTACATACCGACCTCGGAAAACGTAGCTTTTCCATGGGTATCGCCCCATATCGCTACTTTTAGCAAGCCCTGAGCCCTTCAGACGCCGTTGTCATCGTCAGATTGTTATTAAAGCCAAAGTTACATGGGAAAACTTTCTAATTTATGCCAAATTCCTAGCTTCTTTGTATTATCATTTTCTTTTAAAAACATTTTAATTAATAAGACTATTTTATTACAATGACTATAAATGTTAGTCTTACCCAGATAACACTGAAACCTAGCGTGTCTTACAACAAATTGTTTTGTTTCGTAGCCCGCCAAAAACTAACATAAAAGCAAAGATAACAAGTTAGTACACTATTTTAGTAGACTCGGATTACCATGAAAATCAGTTTGTTTTAATCTTTATTCGTGTACGAATCAACAACTGTCTAGAATCTAGATAATAAAATACTGAGACTCCATTTTAAAATCACCGGAGAGATAACAAATTTACTCAATAAATTATCGAACTGTTTCATATAAGAAACACCAATATGTACAAATAGTAAAATGATATTGATTTAAGTAAAAATGTCACGGAACCGAACTTCGAGGTTTGTGTGTCGTCGGTATCTTTGTCGTCCAATACGCATTAGCGAGCTAATACTAAATCGACCAATCCCTTTGCTTCTTTTGCTTCGTGACGAACCTAAACGAGCCGACTGGACCCGAACGTTTGTCCAAGTAATTTGAAATTCGATTTTTAGAACGTCGTGTTGACAGATAGTCCTTCTGGGAACGTGTGTGAAGCGAAGGCAAACGCGATTTTAACGTGTCCACGCTAACGGTTGACGTCGGCTGACGTCGACAGAGAGAAATAAATATTACTTTATTTATTCTGCCGCTCTAATCACTTTTGTAATTCTATGGAAGTGTTCAAATTTTTCATGTTTGCTGCTACCATTTTTGTTGCTTTCATCTGAACTTTAGTGGTAAACATAGGAATTCTTGTGAAGTATTGTGCCTTCTGTATTTTTAGGACGCCATCAAACAAATATAGATTTTATGACGCTTCTAGAACTTTATCGCTCCTTAACATTCTACAAAGTCAGATTGCAATATACAAGATATGCTGTAGTTAATTAATATCCATATTGATGAGGGAAATAAAAACTGGTTGTCAGCTGCTTGTCAATCTGTATCCTTTAAAAGAGTTATCTGATCGAGTTGAGTCATTATACGATTCATAATTATTATAATGACGTAGAAACCGGTAATAAACATACAACTTATAATATAGAACAGTAATAATGGTATCTGAGAAATTATGCTTACAGCAATTTACATCGCTAACACGGTGATTAAATAGGTATTTATATTCTTCGAAACGAAACAGTGAACATTTGAAAGTAAGTCATAAATTAAAATCTGATCTTCTGGGCTGTCACTGATTCTTAATTTTCTATTCAGGAAATTGTAACCTTATAAAATAATCTTTTTAGTTCAGTATCTTTTTAGATATTTAAAATCACAGACCATAAGAAGTCGAAAATGGTCAGACAACCAGTCTTATCAAGGCCCAATTTTACTTAGTAGCTTGGTTTTTAAAAAGTTTATGCAATAAAAAGTAAACCAATATCAAATAAATTAAATTAAATAAAACGTAGAGTTTTGTCAACTGAGTAACTAAATACGGATCGGTAGCGAAGAGGGAATATGATTTGATAGGTAAACGAGTCGATCTTTCCCACTAAGCACGTCAATAGAGGTTTCACATCAAAACATCCCCACAAATAACCTAATCAATACATACTGCGTACATAATTCTAAGCAAATACACACTGACAGTGTTTGCCAACAACTTAACGCTGAGTTTCTTTTTTGATTAACATAAGTACACTAAAATGTGTGAGCAAATAAACTCGCCGCCCGATAATTTATTAATACGCCTAAACGTGTTGTTTGCTGTTCAATTTAACGGCTCGGTACTCAAGAATTTCTAAACGTTAACTGTCATGATTACAATTTTGAGCTCTATTTAAAAGACTAAAAGGATAAATTTAGACGAGAGTGTCAAGGACTAGTGAATAAGCAATATATGCCAATGCAAAAATGATGTGATTCGCAAATAGTCACCAAATGAAACGTTATTTTTAGCACTTGTCATTTTTACAAAACTTTATTGATTTTAGACGGTTGATGCAACTTGCAAGAATAGTTTACACCAAAACATCTTGAACTAATATCACACTTAAAGACACTGTACAAGAAAAAACATTGCCGAATAAAACCAAAACATATATCCTAACAATCATAAAACGATTACATACAAGAATTTCATTTTATTCCCAAGAAAACGATAAAAATAAAAGCAATAAAACTGAGGGCCTTAAAAGAGGGACTGAAACTACAAAAATAACATATAAGAGTTCCAAAATCGATTAAACTTAGCCAGTTTCGGAGACAGTCATTTACGGAGATAATAAAATTGAAGACGTTGATGTTACTGAGAGCCTGTGACCTTATTTGACGAGCTACGATTCTCTTCAACCTCTGAGTGTGAGATCAAATGTCGTGTCGGGTATTATCGACACTTAAAATGACATGGCAGAAAGGTTTTCAATTGAAATCGTGCAATATTTTATTGGCTGTTAACGCCGTGGTCATTTTGCATTGTTGTAATGATTTATGTTAAGAATCCTTGTAAGGAAGTATTATATTTAAAATGTTGTGTTTCTTACAATGCGCATATTCAACCACTAGTTATACTTCGCGGTTTTACCCTTTCTTAAGGCCTAACGACCTGACCTTGAGAGTTGGCTATTCAAAACAAATATTTTAGAGTTGTCTGATTTTCTGTTTTAAAATGCACATCATGTTAGAATAAATTTTGGTGTTCAGTGAATATATAGTCTACTTGCAATAGGATATCTTTTCAGTACATTTCCAGCTTAAAGAACAGTCAAAAGCTCATGTGACAAAAACGATGATTGTGATTCTAAACAGCAACTGTAAAAAAATCCAATCAGCCAAGCTTCTTTTCACTAACACTGGCTCTAAAAAACAATATCGCATCAATACCTCCACCTCCAGGTGTAAACTTGAAAGCCCCAGACAGCCAAAAAAGGCTGACATTTCCACGGTAAAGTACTTCGCCGCGTGTCCTACGTGACTATTTGAGACACGTAAAAAGAGTGATCGTATAGAGGGTAGCACATTCGAACGACATATAACTGGCCACCGGGGAGCCACTGCATTGACCATTCCGAATAAAATACGTTTTTACGACTTCATCGCCGTTTAGGGCTGCTCAAAGAGTTTGAGTATTTTGTTTGTTTTTGAGGGAGAAAATCTGCTTAACAAAATGACGTGTTTAAAGGAGAAAAAACAGTGTAATAAAGAAGAGAAAAATTGACACAGATTTGTAAAAATATTTAAAAATAATGAAACTAACAAAATGGCCAGTACTTTGACGACTAGTCCGTACCTGAGCAAACCTAACTTTAACGAACGCAACCTGAGCGATATCAAATCGCTATATTTATTCTTTAAATAAAAGTCAACAAGTTATTAAAAGTCACTGATTGATAATAAAATTGTTTAAATGGTAGGTAATAATAATTATCTGCACATTTCTTTCTTATACTAGGCGTTGTGTTTTAATGACAAGTACAAAAAATAAAGATTTTTTGTGGTGCGTTATAGTTAATGATCTTTTTGTTCGAAAGCTAACGTTTAAAACAGAGATTATTGTTATCCTTTCGATTAATAGAATAAAATAGTTAGTGTTTATTTTTTTATTTTTAGCTGGTCCAATATAATAAATCTGCATGTCAAAAAGTCGGTAAACACAGTTTCAATTCTACATAGAGTTATTTTTTGTCCATTGAAACATACAGCATCAATTCTATATACGCTACGCGTTTTTTTATGCTTCTATTCTATATTCTATTCTTTTTTATTGTATTTATCTCTGGGCCTGCGTCGCCTGAAATAAAGTATATTATTATTATTATTAATTCTTTCTTAAACGGTCACAAACTGGTCGAATATTAATAGTTTCTAATCGACACGAAAAAAAAGAAGAAAAAAAACAAAAGTTAAGCATTACAAAAATAACACAAAAAAATCCGACAAAAAAACTTGCAACTATGTACGTGCCAACCCTAACTCAGGAGGAACTCAGTTATAGTTTCAACGATATTTACGGGAACGATGTTGCTGAAAATATTGTCTGCAATTTATTGTTCAGATTTTGTGTGCTTTCGATTTATCGCCCTCGGAGTTGTTCGGCGACGGATGAGGTGGGAGCGAAGTTGGGTTCACGGGTTTAGGGTTCTGTAGATAAAGAAATGCGTGAATGGGATTCTTTTTTTTTTGTTTTTTTGTACATGTCTGGAACTATCTGCGGTCTGTTTATGAGTACTTATTTTTATCTACTCGTGGTTAGGTTCTGAATTGAGCCACACTAATAAATAAATATTCCACTACATTCACATATCGTCATACAGTCCGATAAAAACTATATAACTGATAAACATATTTATTTAAGTAATTAATATTTTAAATCAATGCTCAATCCTTCTCTGTATGAGAAGAGGCCTTTGCCCTGCAGTGGGACAGTAACAGGCTGGTATTATTATTATTATTATATAATTAATATTTTAATATAAATAATATATTGTATATTATTTTTATATATTATAATATTTATATTATTTTTTTAATAGGTATTTAATCTGTATATGACTTGAAAGAATCCCAGAACAAAAAAATACTATGACTGAGACTACCTAATATGTATTACTAAATAATAATTTATTTATTTCTCACCACAATATCCCAAAACATACAAATCTGAGCAGTTACAACAATAATATTGGAATACATACTGTGGGAGTCTAGTCTAGGCACATTGCTAGTACCTAAGCTTAAACAAAAAGTTTGTTAGGATAACCTCAAGAACTACCTACTCATCCAATATCAGAATGTAAGTTGTAGTCGCGGGAAGAATATTCCACAATATTCCACAAATATTCCACAACTTTTCGACACAACGCCATCTAGTCCCAAGCTAGGCAGAGCTTGTGTTATGGGTACTAAACAGCTGATAAACATACTTATATATTTCTAAATATATACCTATTATAGATAAGTTACACCCAGACACAGAACAAATGATCGTGCTCATCACACAAACATTTGTCCTGGGCGGAAATTGAACCCACGACCTCCGGCATAGCAGTCAGGGCCACTAACTACTAGACCAACAGGCCAGTCAAAAGAGCTGTTGCTATAAAGAGCAATTGTCTAAAAAACTTTTTTACAAAAAAAACAACCGACTTCTAAAAAAAACACTAACAGGTGAAAAATGAAAAATAACTCCAGTTTCGGAAGTCTGTGGCTTTGGTGGTTTTGTTTCGTTCATTGGCCACCGACTTCCGAAACTGGAGTTATTTTTCACCTGTTAGTGTTTTTTTTAGAAGTCGGTTGTTTTTTTGTAAAAAAGTTTTTATTTTGTAATTTTTAGTTTCTTTGTATGTAAAAAGTCTTTCAAAACTTGAAACAATTATTGAAATCGGTTAACAATTGCAAAAGTAGTTCTTTCTAAACATTAATCTGCACATCTCTGCCGGGCCCCTTTTAAAATAGACAGGCGTAATGTTCTGTTATGGAAACACAAAAGCTCAGCATAGATATCTGAGTATAGCAATTGCGAATAATTTGCTGTTATGCGTTGAAGAGTTCCGTTGCCTGTCTTCTTCATCAGTTTTTCTTCACCAAATGTTACTTTCTAAATGAAAATGCTTGATTTGTTACTAAAAATGTTGAAATCGGTGCATGTGTGCCTATATTTTTTGAGGAGTTCCCTCAATTCCTCGAAGATCCCTCATCAGATATGAGTTTTGATACAAATGGGACCAATCTGTTCAAATACCCTATCAAATAAAAGAAGAATTTTAAAAATCGGTCCATAAATGACGGAGTACTGAGGTAACAAACCCTAAAGAAAAAAAAAAAAAAAAAAAAAAACATACAACCGAATTGAGAACCTCCTCCTTTTTTTGAAGTCGGTTAAAAATAATGAGTCGAATATTACTTTTAAACGTCAAAGTAACATCACGCTTGTCTGTTATAAAAGGTTGATTCAAGATGCACCTATATTTACCGTCCCAATTTCACACGATGCATCATAACATTTAACAAAAACAAAAAAATATTTTATCGATATCGACTATTACACAACACTATTCCTGCCAGCTTATCCTGTGTGTAGGTAACAAGACGTCGGATTTGTACCGAAGTGATACGTTTCACCGAAGAACAACTGTTCACTGATTCTTTGTCTGTATGTGCGATAACATCTTCTTATTTGAAAGAATATTTATGGTTTATATTTTATTTTATTTATTTAGGGATAACAAACAGCTACAACAAACAAATAACAAACATAACATAAAACTATTAAATAACAATGTTGCAGCCAGCTACATTATCCACAGATTACCATAGATAAAAACAAAAGATTTTATACAAATAAACCATATTGTGTTGTTTTGATGTTAATAAAGTAATTGGATAAGGGCTTTGAAGGGTACGCAGAATGAGCTGGGTGGTAACCACTGTGCCAATGTTGACGTAACTAATTTAATCAACATAAATCAAGCACTTTAAATTAATGACAATACCACACAGTGCCTACTCATCTTTTCTCCTCCACTATCAAGTCCATCCAAAGGTTGTCTGTAAGAGATCGCTTTTAGCGATAAGGCCGCCCATTGTATCACCGCTTGTAGCCCTTAAAATGGTGTACGGTAAAGAGTATTCTATTCTATTCCATAGACTGTGTCTGTCCCACTACAAGTCAAAGGACTCTCTCTGGCTTAAGGCTCCAGGCAGGTTTGATAATTTCAGATTTATACTATGTAGTTAAAATTTATATCGCATGCATAAATTCACGGGGTATTCTACCCATGAATAATAAATAAACAAATTTTACTATGGGACCGATTTGGGAATTTTGCAAAAATTGTCAACTGTTGCATACAAAACTTCATTACCTTCTCCATCAAACTGCATGAATCAATAGACTTTTTTTAGAGATTTCCAATTTGGTCATAGTGAAAGGTGTTTGTATTCAAAGGTCTTTGTATTTAACTGTGTGAAATTTGGCAGACGACATATAAATAATGACGATGTAGGTATTATTAATTTTATTGTAAGTCCTGATTAACACACAAAGTCCACCCAAAGGTTTTCTTTTGCCGATGATCAATGAGTAGGCACTTTGCCAACTTCTTAGTGAAAATTAAAATGACTGCACTGATCCTCAAAAAACAAACAAACGAAAAAACTCCAATCTGAATCCCTCCAATCAGTTTAACCCACAATTTAATCCAGAAAGCGGCGACAAACTACAACCGAGGAACATTAAAAAGGCACTTGTCATAACCAACCCTTAATATAAAAGGAAAAATTCGAAAAACAAAAACCAGCGGATAGCCCCAGGTGTCAGTTTTTAATAAAGGCCCAATCAGTCGGCCGCCGGAAGCGACGTCGGCGGCGCTCTTCCGCGCCGGAAATGGAGCTCGTGTTTGCCAGCGCCCTCTGTCGGCTTCCCCCGGAAACGACGGTGTCGCCCCCGGGCGCAAGAACCCGACAAAATGAACCTTGCGATACGTTCTCTCATCAGGTGGGGTGTCGTTGAAAAACAATATTTTGGGATATTTGAGCTTGACTGGCAGAGAGAATGAATAATTAATATAAATCTTACTAACATAATTATCTGTAACAGTTCCGCTAATTGATGGCCTGGCTGGCATGCTGGTCTTGTGGTTAGTCGCCCTGACTGCTATACCAGAGGTCGTGGGCAACCAAGACAAATGTTTGTGTGATAAGCACGATGATTTGTTCTGTGTCCGGGTGTAATTTATCTATCAAATGTTATTTATTAATCTTATAGGAATCTATAATATGTAAGTATAGGAAACGAAATCTCTGAATCAACCGTGGCGACTACGAGTACCATAAAAAAAACTTCGAGCATGCCGAGCCTGCCATGTATCTTACTAAATTGGGGTACACTTCTAGTCCCCTTTTGGGGTACCTTTGAATGCCCTCTGAGATAACAGATGTCAGTGGAATGTCAGACTTTCAGGCTTCTGACTGCCTGCGCCACGACTACCTACCATCTTTAAAAGTGATAAAGATGCAAGAATAAGAGCTAAGATCATTTGCTCAACTTGCTTTCCAGGGCACGGAATCTTGATGATATAATGAATGGTTACCCATTAAACAATCGACTTTGGCAAGTGTAGCTCCCCCCGAAACTCTCGAAACCCCTGGAAACTACATTCTTAAAATTTATTTTTAAGCACAACACACCGGTCAAGACCCACCCGTCTCACCGGTGAGTCGCCGCCATTGTTTTTTTAATTGCCAGGCCTTGAGTCTTGAATGTACTCGTTACTTTAACAGGACAGTCCCACATTTCCCCTATAACCTAGTCTTCCTACCCTCAAGCCGCAATAAACGTGTGCCGTATTAAAACGTTTGAAGCTTGTTTTTTGGTTAGCCTGTTTGTTTGGCTGCACCCTTTGATGACGCGAAACTGAATCCCTGTTGCGGTAGACAATAAAGGCAAGGGTAGAAAAACTAAAGGGGGTTTAAATTGCATTTTATGCAGTGTTGATGCAGACGTATGTGGTAAACATACATGCTTACTCATTTGTATATTTTTTGTCATATAGGTATTAACAGTCTGTTATTAAATAAGTAGAGTGTCACGCAAACGTTGACTGGTAGAAAATGTCTATGGCAGATAGTCCACCTCTGTTCATAACAATATAAACAGAATATAAACTATATTACCATCTCAAAAAGTACATAACAGCTTGTACTTAATTAGTACCTACTATAAAATACTTAATTTATTTAGCTATTATCAATGATAATGTTTATATTAAACACCCATTTCTTGACTGCCTTGTATTTCAGCATAAGCTGAAGCGGATAGCTACTTACGTAAAAAAAACACATATTATTTTTGCATTTCTTATGCAGAGCCTTGGACAAGAAAACCTCTGTACATAATTATGTGAAATAAACAAATACAAAAGTAACAGAGCTTACGAAAACATTTGAAAAGTATTACAATTTGTGTTTTTTTATTGTCTTTTTTAACGTGTTAAATCTGTTACATGATGAACATGCTAATTTGTAGTTAAATTCATCAACATGAAGTTCCATACCAGTATTTAAACAAATTTTCTGGGAATTCAAGTTTTAGAACCAAGTAAAAGTCGACAAATAACGTTACTTAATAACCGACGCAACATCCGACGTGATACAAACATGTTAACAGCACTCCCTTACCTCTCCCTCGATGCAACACCCCACTAGTCTACGTGAAGCTTGGTTAGAAAGGACCAAGTTTTTTTCTTTTTCTAAATAGGTATAGTAGGTACATTTTCACTGAAAATCCATAAGGATATTAATATTCAACCTTTGAAGATCTAAAGTACGTTTTATTTGAATTTGCTTATCTCTGGAACCACCAGTTGGACATGAATTTGTGCATTTTGATAGCCCATACATAAAGCTAAGACTATAGAGACTAAACTAAAACGCGGAACATAGCTTAACACCGACTTTAATGTTAAGAAAATATAGTACAAAAAAATCTAAGTAAAATCTATTGCGTCAATTAAACATAACGAATAAAGAATAATAGGAACTAAGTTTTATACTAAGTCGATAACAATATTCATTCCTTGCTTAGTACCTACTACTACTACACTAAACTTAGTGTCACAATTTTTTTAATCGATTTTGTAACAATTTATTGGCTTTGTATTCGTATATTTCTACGCCTAAAAGATTAAACGGGACATATCTTTGGTGAGCAAACCATCTTGCATGGATTATCTGGACACTTATGTTTGCACAAATAAAAATATCTTGAATCTTGGTCTCCCATAAACCACAAATTAAATCCCAAATTAAGTTGGCCGTTTCGTTTCAAAATCGGCCCGCTATATTGTGAAAGTCCCAGACCTGGGACAATACCTCGCTAACACGTAGCGTGGCGTGACAAATGCGCGTGTCACGCTGGCTGCTGCCGCGATCACTCTCCGCCAACTAGACGAATGCTCGCGGATTTGTCACGCTGACGTCGCGACTCACGTGACGAAAAACGACTGGGAATTTCAGCTTTTTAGTAGCTGCAGGTGTCATTATTCTCTTTTGAGCTAAAGTTATTGCTGGAGCAGAAAAATGTGATCAACTGGCTTTTTTGCTCTTTAGGGTCGAGGTTGAGGGTGGTCTGTGATGTGTGGTGGGTGACCATTCAATACATATCAAGACTCCTTCATGCCTCGGACATACGCAAAGCCGTTGGTCCCAGATGTAATTTGTACAAGTATTTCGTTGACAGTCGTCACGGGTAGTCAAGAGCCCGAAAGTGTGATAAGCAGTTTAACTAAGAGGTATAGTGTTACTCTTTGCGTTATGCTCGTGAACGGGTGCTGCTTGTGGTAACTGGTCGTCTTGCTGGCTTTGGTTTTGCTATTGTTTTAACTATTACCTGTTTTTTTTTTGTTTTATTTAACTTCCCCAGTTTTAGTTTATCATTTTGTTACATTGTCTTGCAGATCTATGGATTTAATCCAACTCTGCACATGCAAGCTGGCACACCTTTTTTACCTGGAGGATTCTTATTATTCAGTTGCTTTTGCTTGAGTTAAGTTAGTTTTATTGTCGGTAGCTATATATTACTGGTATTCTGTATGTTCAGTGTGCTAGCTAACATTTAGTGAATAACTTATTGTAATTATTTTGTAATTATAACTAATTGTACTGTGTAAATTCAAGTTCTTTAACTTATCAGACAGATGTGTTGCTGGGGAGTTTGTTCCGCCACTTCTTCTTCCCAGCAAAAACACTAGGAAGTGGCAAAGGGTGGGCTTTTTGGGGGACTGTCTTATGTAATTTCGACGTTCAAAAAGTGCTGATCCTCAGCCTAATTTGAATAAATGAATTTTGATTTTTGATTTTGATTTTGCGGGGTCGGACAGGCAGACGCTCCATGTAAAACACTGATATTCAGGTGCATCCAGTTAAAATAGAAGCCGAAAGCCTAAGATAAGCTACTTTTCTTGACCCAAGAATTGGCCAGTCTATAACATTTTTGTTGTAATCAAACCATTATTCTTCATAAAAGCCCAACTAGTTTATAGATTGTTATAGAGAAAAGCAATGGTTTATTTTATGATCATAATATTAGTTTTGGTAGTGGGTATAAATACTAAATTGGAAATCATCACAGACAATAATCTGCTAGCGTTTAGTTTAACACTTTCAAAATCACTGATTGTATAGCTTTTTATACCATAAACGCAAAAGTACATAAAAGTTTACAATTCATACACAACCGTCTTAGTGAAAAGGGCTGACAGTAATGACTTACTAAGTCCCTGTATTAGTCTATTAAGTATAATTTACAGCCTCTCCAACTTCTTGTCATAAAAACTTTATGCCATCGCGATATTATTCTCAAAACTCCATAAGTAATTCGACGAATATACTATATTGACTCGAAAACTTATTAAAAATCATGAATTCCAACCATAATAATAGTTACAGCTTACCCTATAAAGCTAATCCCAAATTAATAAATTCAAAATAAAATGACAAGCTAACTTTTATAAATATTAAATTCTATATTTAAAGTTCGCCGGTCTCGCGTTTAGTGTTGTCCGAGTCGTATGTCGATAAAATATCAATTTGAGAGTCGATACCACCTTAGCACGACATGCTCGTAAAATTTTACAATCAATAAAATGCAAATAGATACCGCATCTGATGATGACACAACGATAATCGGCAATCGTTATACATTCATTAGCATTGAGGATCGCGTTTCCACGGTACGGACCGTCGCGGATGTCATTTTAATTGCGTAATAAACTGTTTGTGTGTCGGTGCTGTTAAGTAGAATTATGTTTAGCTTTGATGGTATGGGTGTGGTGATAATATTATAGAGCCACTGCAATGTTTGTTGTCGAGAAGGGACTTGAGGTAATGTTATGTGATATTAACACGGATTTGTCTGCAGTCTGCACCCTTTTTAAACCAATAGGGTGTTTTACAGAACATGAACATCAAAATACAATTTGTCCATCAGTTAAGTAGATTAGAAAAATAAAACAAAAGTGTTTTTTTTTTCTTTTTAAAAATTGATGAACGCTGCTTAGATTAAGCGCATTAAAGTTGAGGAGAAAGGGTTTGAAACGTCATTACCTAGTATAAACTCTACTGGTCAGTGACGTTATGCGACATTTTGCCTCGACGTATCGCCGTTATTTTTTGATTACGTGAAAAAAGTAAAAATATTTTTCGAATATTTTCCTGTAATTTAGATGAGCGACTAAAAGCTAAAATTTTGTCAAGAAACCCATTCTTAATATACTTCACATCACAATCTTAAATAGTTACACTAAACATCTAGTTTATGTTTGACCTTTAATCCGAACATGTCAAGCGCTTAACGGTGGCAAGCACTGTCAAATAAATTTCTGATGTTAGATAAGACTTAGATTAGCATAGGAATAAACAGATAAATTAGAAATTAATATATCAACTAATAAACGTTTATGTCACAACGGTAAAAAAAAGATGTACAAAAAAAAAATCAAGCAGAGATCAATTGAGTGTTACATTTTAGCAATAAAACTTTGTAACATTACTCACTAAATTCTCGGAAAACGATCAAAGGACAATGAGCAGAAGTGGTCCAAATTTCCACCACTATTGGGGGCTATGTAAGCTTAAAATCGACTAAATAGCATACAATTTTGGTTACTAGGCGAAAAAAATATATTCACTCAGAAAAAAGTTATGACTGTTTTAAAAATACGTATTTTTAATTATTAAACCGTTAATTTTTTTCGCACATAGCCACATTTCATTTCATTTTATTGCATCATCGTGTGGGCATCACTCATAACGCATTTGAGCAAGTGATACGAGAAACCCCTTCATTGCAGCAAGAAGTAACCGACCCCAATACTTCAATAGCTATTTATTTGATGAAGCTCCGGACGGGTAGCGTCTAACGAAAGACTCAGTGTACTTTTCAGAATGAGTCGCCGTACGCTCGAAAGGAAAATGAATACTGTGCGCAAATGTTTGGTACAAGATTTCGTACCAAGGCACCTGGGCCTGGATCATATTTCAAGAAATGAAGTAGTTGCAAAAAATCTGACTGTGGCAAATGGTATATTTCGAAACCCAAATGCACCCTTACAAGAAAGGAAAGCTATTCTGGTGATAGATGGAACTTACGTCTATATTCAGAAGTCTTACAACTTCTGTGTACCTACTCTTTTAAGGACAGACCCCACATTTGTGAGACAGTAATAAATAAAACTATTGTGAAATATTTTTGTGTTTACATTCTTCCCAGTAATGCAAATATTTTAAAATAAATATAAGCGTTGTATAGATAGGTAGAAGTCCTTTCATTTGATACCCCACATGATAGGGTTTGATTTTTTTGACGTAGCGAGGTACCTACCGCGGCCGCCATATTGTTTTTATTTTGATGTTGTATAGCTAATATCAACCAAAATAACGTATGGATTACAACTAAATGTCATACTTCAAATCAATCTAGTAGTTTTAAAGATATAGTGAAATAAAGAAGCGTAAAAAGGTTTTTAAATTGCTAGTTTTCATGGGGTCATAACTTTTTACTGAGTAAATATTTTTAGTTGCGGTCTTCTTGTAATGATTCAGTACGCAGTGTTCCATCATATGCCATAGTTCTTATTGGTGGTGGAAATTTGGACCAAACTCCATATGTTTTTGCCCATTCCCCTTTAGTCTATTGCTACCTACTACAATCTAATGGTTCTATCGAACTGTTTGCTGATTTTGAAGAAAGATTATTAATAAATGAAAAAAAGTGTCACGTGTTGTTTGAGGACTTAATTTGAAACTAATTAAACGTATCATTTGATATCAGCTGCTGTTTTTACACGCGAAAGTTAAAAGGATAATTAAAAACTGAAAGGGTTAATTGGTTTGCCTGTCAACAAATTGAACAATCAGTCAAAACCCTTGTTGCTACATCGACCTTTGAAAGACGCTACTTAAAGTGCTGTCATTCTTGCTAAAAACGAAAAGATCTGAATTTGAAAGGTTTCTTAAAACGAAAACGGTGTGAAGTTGTGACCCTATTTTTTACGAGCCATAAATAAAATTATCGAAAAAATAGAGTGTGGAATTAATTGTGTCGATAAATAATGGCGTGTCATTATCTTTTTTCAACAAAATTTATTGTCACCCGTCTCCTTAATTGCATTTTAAATTATAATGTTAACCTTTAACATTAATACGGTGCTGTAAAAAAATATCGCGTAAATTGCTTTTTTGTATATTTATTGGTTTTAATTTAGTGTGTGTCTAAGTATTATTTGATTACAACACAAGATTAACAAATGCTTTAGTGTAGTAAATTATGTTTATTATGGTTGGAGTAAAATTATGGCATAATAAAACAAAACGGTAAATTTATACATCAACTTGATATTGCAAAACAATATTTCCTTCAAATATAATATCAGATTGAAGCTGAGAATGAGAGATCGTTCAGAAGTGATTCAGAATCAGAATAAAGTAAGTATGCAAATGCAATTCAACATAGGGTTCTCCTTCTGATCTTCAAAAGATAACATTTACCTTGTTTCATAAGTAGATAAATGAAAGGCAGACACGATTGCGTCATCAGAGCGTGATTGGTCAACAGGTATACTATGCAAAAAGGGAACATTAATAAGACATCAATTTGCGTCTGTAATTTCTTCCACGGACAACTCATAAACACCAACATAACCAAACAAGTAAATGAAATGTTAGATATTTTATCTTAAATCGACTTGCTGTGCGTTTACCTAGTTGCGTCATGTCGACAAACAAGTGATCAAACAGACAGACGTGTCACGTAAATCGACACGTTTCGTAATTTTAATATACACACCGAATTACAAGCTGACATTATTTACAAGACAAATGTTTGAACGAACGGAGGCGTGGAGACTCTTTGAGGTATACATTTATTTTATTATTTGGTAAATGGAAAAATAAGTTTACCTAGATTGCTTTTTCTTTTTGTTACCGCAGTAGTTTTGTGATTCTAATATTTTTTTAATATAATATTATAATTCTTTGAAAAATTTAAATAGCTATTATTATTATTTTTTCTATCGAATTCCGAATAACAAAGAAATAAAAGGGTTTCTCATTATAATGTGTACCGCGGCGCCTGCAAGGTGATTCTGTGTTTATCACCCCGTGGAAAAGTAGGCAAAGTGAAGGTAAATTGAGCTGTCATCCCATACTAATGCTAATGGTGGCATTTCACTTCACTCAAGTCATTCCGGCTTCTCGGTACTTCGACTCGGTACTTTACACCGGGTCAGCTTCTAATGTTATACAAAGCACAGGTCCGTTCGTGTGTGGAGTACTGCAGCCACATATGAGCCGGTGCTGCAAGATGCCACCTAGCAGCTTTGGACTCAGTGGCGAGGTGTGCGACGAGGCTTATTGGTGACTTAGATTTGGTTAAAACCAAACTTCCAAGGCTTGAACACAGGCATAGGGTAGCTAGCCTTTCGGTATTCTATAGGATACATTTTGGAGAGGGAATTACATGAATTGATTCCGCCATCACCTTTCTACCATCGGACAAACCGGCGTACGGCGAGTGTCCACACTTACATCGTGATTGTTAGCACCTCAACAATCTGGACCAAGCGGTTTCCCTCGTCATTTATACCGCGGACGTCGAAGGACTGGAACAACTTGCCTGCTGCGGTCTTCCCGTTCGAGTATAATTTTGGTGTCTTCAAGGCTAGAGTGAAAAGGCTCCTAATAAACTAGTGTGCTTCACCATAATTGATTGCATCACTGCTTACCTTCAGGTGAGATTGCAGTCAAGCACTAGTTTATAATATGAAAAAAAATATTGCTAACTCAACCGGCTGAACAATTTTTCTTTACTATATTTAGAAATACTTTGTTTGGTATTATGGTAAATAATGTATCGACTCCATTGGCCGCCCTATTCCTCCAACACCTCCCGGCGACAGTACGAATATATTAATATCAATATTTAAATCACCAACCGGTTGTCCCATTAAAACACTATTACAATATTAGCATATTTGATAAACAATCGATAATCGAGTGACAGGGCACAGCACTATTCATTTAGAATGTATAGCATTAAACTATTAATATAGAATGTATATTAGCGACCTTTTACACTTAGTAATTAATTTCCTGTCAAGTGCAATTAAGGTGATATGTTGAGATTCGAATGGAGATTTCGGGAGATTATGCAAGGTCCGTATGATTTATAATGTATAATGTAGTGTCATTTGTATGTGACAGTGTTACTTCGGCATTTTTTTATTTACAGATTGTAAAGAAAAGTCTTCATTTCGGATCTTTGATAATAGTTATGGATAGTCAGGAGCCCAAAAGTCCAGCCAACTTAACCAAGGGGTATCATGTGACCCTGTAACTGGGTTGAGAAGGTCTGACAGGCAGTCTGTCCGCGTAAGACACTGCACTGGAAGCCGACCCTAACATAATGAATAAGCAATTTTATCGATGACACATTTTACCAAAGAAAAATACTAGTAGGTACCTATTTAAGTCCGAATATTGTTGGAATTGATACTTAGGATTTTTTGGTCGAGCTCATCCACATAAATAAACTTGATGTGGTTTAGCGACAAGTAAGTGTTGACCTGAATTTACTACAACACGACCAAAACAACTAAGTACAGTCGCCAGCACGTCAAGTTACCCCAATGTGTCACATTTCTTTGATCGTTTTTCAAATTTATGTCAAACAGAATAAGAATTTTCCCATTTGAATATCAATTGGGAAATTTTGACACATTGGAGTAACTTGACGTGCTGGCGTCTGTACTTGTTATAACAAAAACATGACTTTGCACCACAGAGTCTTCAAATAATAAAATCGAGTTCAGGTAAAGTTTTTCATGTCATCAAAATAATTAGTAACTAAACTAAAAATAATTACATTGCCTGTAGAATTAAATACTAAATTATTGCATTATAAAACCATATTTATCTGGCAAGTAGGCTTATAAATTTATGCCAATTGACTTGGCAACACATTTTACAACATGGCCTTTAGCATCCATTTTCAAATGTATTTGGGCCGTCAAATTATTGTCAATATAATCTTTATGAATGAGAGTAATATAAATTTTAACTGTCGATTGTCAAATTCAGATTAAAAGTTAATCTGGTAATTAATATTGCATATTTGCAATCTTTAATTAATGAATATTAAACAAAATCATTTGGTATCAAGATAATTTGGTATCAACTTGCCTGCAGCGGTCTTCCCGTCCGACTATAATTTAGGTGTCTTCAAGGCTAGAGTGAATAGGCTCTTAATAAACTAGTGCGCTTCACCATCACTGATTGCATCACTGCTTACCATCAGGTGAGTTTTTTTTTTATTTCACGACGGTGGCAAACAAGTTTACGGCGCGCCTGATGGTAAGCGGTTACCGTAGCCTTTGGACACTTTCAACACCAGGGGCGCCACACGCGCGTTGCCGACCCTTTAAAAACCTATTTACTCCCCTTTTGAAGAACCCCATACTGTAGCCCACTGAGAAAACCTCGACAGGGAGCTCATTCCTCTGAAACCGCACTGTAACGGACCATTTCGGCTCCAGTGTGTGAGCATGAACTCCCTGTCGACGGTGAGCGGTGCGATGATAGAAAGTGGCCGTGGGCATCATATCAAAAAATTCCATTATACAAGCCAGGACATTAAACAAGCGGTAGAACACACATAGGGAGGCAAAGTCTCTCCTAAGACTTAGGGGCTCAATACATTATAAGTGCAAGCTAAACGGCTATGGAATGCTTTGCTTGTGGCAGTGAGACAAACTCAAACATTATCATCCTTTAAAATATGCTTAAAAATTATTACCGAGCTCCTAACACGTCTTGATATAATAATTCGTTACTTTGCAAATAATTAGTATTTATGTACAGACGCCAGCACATCAAGTTACCCCAATGTGTCAAATTTATTGTTTCGTTGTTCAACTTTATGTCAAACAAACTAAGGTTCATATTCAATTGGGAAAATTTGACACATTGGGGTAACTTGATGTGCTGGCGTCTGTACCTATTGTAATTTTTCTTATTAAATACTAATTTTATATATTTACTAGCAGACGTCCCACAGTTTCACCCGCGTAGGTCCTGTTCCCGTGGGAATACAGAGAAAAAAAGCATATGTGTTAATCCAGGGTGTCAGCTAACTCCATACCAATTTTTATTAAAATCCATTCAGTAGTTTTTACGTGAAAGAGTAACAAACATCTATCCATCCATTCATCTATCCATACTCACAAACTTTCGCGTTAATAATTTAAGTAGGATTCAAATAGTCATTTACGGGACACATTTTTGTGAATTATCATCATCATCGTGATCTATTCTCTTTCACTATCAAGTCCATCCAAAGGTTGTCTGTAAGAGATCGCTTTTAGCGATACGGCCGCCCATTGTGTCACCTTAAGTAGCCCTTATGTGTAAGTTTTTATGGTGTCATCATCATCAACCTACCCGAAACTGTAAATTTTTCCCAACTGAACATGTATGGTAAGACTGCTTGACAGACTGCAAAGTTCTTTTAAACTATGGACCCAAGCTGCAAGGGTATACCAGTTCCCACAGTCTGCATGCTTGCATGCTTTACTTCACAATCTAACATTATTTCCCTCGCCCAGATGACGGGAAGCAATCATACTATAAAGCCAATGCGATAAATTAAATATTTATCGCTAACAGCTCATGGCTAAATGTATTTACTCATACAAGCTGTTTGTAACAAGGAGAGTCGTAATTCCATCAAGTTGTGGGCAAAATATAGCACAGATCAGAAGGTTTGCTTTAGGTAATTAGGTACTTGAGCAATCCATATTTCTGTGCACGGCTCGTTAGGATATAGTAATTTTTTTTTTAGAAAATCCTTATATTTATGAGCATTTTAGGTCACGCACCGTTGCAAGTTAATGGAAGCTTAATCTTATCCCGTAGGTGGTGAAATAGTCTTCAATCTTTTGAATAAAGACTTATGTCTTAGTACTAAGATCGTTGACAGCTTGTTGAAGCTATCACGTTGTCCTGGGCATAATTAATTACTGATATTTGTTTAATGTATGATACAGAAAGAAAATAAATTTTCCTGATTCAGATTTCCGGTGTCACACTTACAAATACTAGAGCAAAACGAAAAAATACATAACTATAAAAATAGTATTTTCTGCTTAGTTTAGTATAAACATGCGAGGCAATATGCTTTGAACTGGTACAAACCGCAGTGATTTGTAACTCAAATTCATACGGGTTTTTTGACCCATGGGATCATGGGGCTCATGGTTCAAGTAGACCTTCTGACTGCCAACACATTATCATAAACGTCTTTTAACCTCATTGCATATTCAAAGCGTAAACCATTTCAATACAAAACAAATTACCATTTACGACTGTCGATAACAAATAAAAATATTTATTAAATAAGCACGAAACGACAATAAAACGCGAAAATTAAGCTTCAATAACGTTTTAAAGTCGTGTAATAATCGTAAATTAAACGTTTACGAGCGTACGATCGTTATGTGACTTCAGACGTTCATATTACCTAGATACTTAATGGACAAGTGGGAACTTAGGGGCTGCCTTATGTCCCGTATATCATAATTGTCTTGAGTGTCTTTAAAAGTTCCTAATGCAGACTTCTCTCATGAGAGGTACCGCTTTGTCCTGTCTAGTTTCATTTGATCTTTTGTGATCACGCAATTTTTGGTTTATTAGTTTCATCCAGTCGAATGAAACTCTTTTGCAAGAAATTACGGCTCCTTATTTGCGTCTCGATCAGCTACATTAGGCAGATCAGAGTGGTCAATAACTGCTCCCTCGTCATTGCTGTCTCCAGATTTGTAAATCTGTAAAAGACTATAAGGTTGCTGCTTTCGAAATATTATTTACAATATTGCCCTCTTGTAATCTTTTTTTTCTTTTTATATGTTTCAACTCCGCATCCACCTCTGCTAAGATGGCCACTTTTGCCGCCTTAGTTCATACTTTCTGATTTGACGTCTCGTAAACTACATACGACGTTATTAAAATTATTATTCCAGCCTATGCCAAAAAAACATCAAGGAATATCTATTGAGTATAAGCTACTTATTAGATATTCCCCTCATGAAAGGTAAAGATATACTTATTTCTAAGTATAAGGTACATTTAGATCTTAAATTAAATATTGCATCACACATACTACCATTACTGGTGTAGAAAAAATAAAGGCACATTACAAGAGTTATAGCAAATTGAGATACGAAGTACAAAAGGAATCTTAATCTGAATCTTAATAATATAAATAATAAATTATAAACGCGAAAGTTTGTGAGTATGGATGGATCGATGGATGTTTATTTGTTACTCTTTCACGTAAAAACTGCTGAATGGATTTTTATAATATTTGGTATGGAGTTAGTTGACACCATGGATTGACACATAGGCTACTTTGTATCCCTGTATTTCCACGGAAACGGGTACTACGCGGGTGTATAGAATTATTATGGAATGAAGTAGTATGATTTCTAAACTATTCTTGGCTGCTACGAGTTTCGTTATAACTAGACCAGCTTAGCCACATCTTTATTCTTTATCACTATTATAAAAAAAAACTAATTGAAAATATCAACTACTGAACCCAATCGCGATAGATATCATCACATGTATATCTACCATCTGGCGCACTGATGGAACCCCGTGGCGTCGCTCGCCATTATTAGAGCATCATTAACTAATGTGTATAAGTTTTTATATTCTTCATTAGTTTTAGTTTTGATGTCGTCTATAAGGTTTTGAAGTTGTTTTTACTGTCCGAAAGTTGGTGCGATCAGTTTAGGAATTGCTTAGCGTTGAATAAAACTCTACAGGAGGTCTAAGCCAGCGGTGATTTGAAGACTAAATTATAAAGGTAGCTTTCGCGAATCACAATTTGCAATGTTTATTTTTCGTTTGTAAAATGACTTGTGATAATATGTGATGATTCTTCCAAGGCCTGTTGATGTTTGTCAAATTAAAAAAAATTAAAACTAAGAGGCTTAGAGGCTTTGAACAATCCATTACATTTCGGCATCCCTCCGTACTTCGAAAAACACGTTTGGCAGTTGAAACCGGTAAACATTTGTATATCTTTGACAGTTGTGGGTAGAAGCCCAAAAGACTGACAGTCAAAGACATTCAATACCGATAGACCGGACCTCACGAACAAAATTTTCGTCCGAAATAGTGTGTCCTGCTGGATACAAGTCTATGAGTTTTTTGTAGTACGCTCCGCTGCCGATACAATATTCATATATTATTCTAGATGGCGTTACTGAGACATGGGATCAAAGTTTTTCTATGACATTTTTTTGACATGCCCGCTCTATAGTATTTTAAATCTCTTTGGTATCAGTAGTCCAATAAAGAAAATATAAGTATGTTTATCAGCTGTTTGGTACCTATAACACAAGCTCTCAAGCTTAACTTGGGACTGAATGGCGTTTTGTGAAATAGTTGTGGAGTATTTATATTATTTAAAGTAAGCAAAATACATTTATTGGAATTCACAGTAATTATCCGGTTGTAGAAATTCTGGTAACTGACCACTGAACTATGTTGAAAGCAGGCTAGGCATCTACCATTAAAATTTCAAGACTTACATATGTATATAATTGGCTGGCAATGTCTGATGGCTTAAGACCTGAAAGTCAGGCAACTGTTTTTTTGCTTAACTTTCACTGATTGGTTAATTATATAAATTTATTATATCTACATCGGTATGATTATTGACGGCACGGCTGACGCAATAGTTAAGCGATTGGCTGCTGCAACGTCGTGGGTTCGATTCCCGAACGTTTATTCTGAATTTTATTTTAGGTCGAGTTTTATTCTAGGTGCATCGTCCTCACATATAATCTTATTAATGAATACAAAGTATTGTAAAATCGATTTTAAAAGAGTAAGTATGGAGTTTCTTGCCCATTCTTCTCCATACAAATCTACTTTTTCGAAGGGGCAACTAGAATCATTTTTTAAAGTTAATTTTTGTTCGACGTACAAAAGTGCCTTATAGGGGGCCTAATTGAAATAAATGGTTTGACTTTAACTTTGACGTAACCAATGTGTATGGCCTCTAGATAATTATCCCAGATCTGTCTGTTTGTAAATGTGGGTTTAAATGTTCGTAAAAGGACCCACAATACAAGAGAAGTTCCAAGTGTAAGCGAACTTCTTGTCTTCCGTCTTTGGTTCTTGATTGTAGTACTTCTTGCAACAGATAGGTGAAGGCACCGATACTAACACCTTACTACCAAAGTCGCAGGTCTTCATTTGTACTCTATAAACAAAACAAAACAAAATAAATCTGTAAGTTGATACTATATCCGACCAACTGACGACATCTCAGTCCAATACATAACAGAAAGGCTATCGGCTTCTTGCTCATATTACTGCAAACACTATCTTACATCGGCTATGTCAGGCTACTTTACTAGCCGATTAAGATAAACGTACACGTTTAAATATACTTGCTAATATACTAGAATTATAGTAATATTGGTCGTAAAATTGTTGTTAGTGGTGTAGTGACCGACCATGAGATCTAATGAGTCTGGCTTTTCAACAAATTTAAATTCAATGAACATTATCTTCGTGGAACTTAAAGGTTTACATAAAGATGAATGTAAGGATAAAATAGCTGTTACTACATAGCTAGAAGTCGGAAAGTCTGAAACCAGTCTTACTGGGGGGGGGGGGGGGGGGGGGGGGGGGGTCAATAAAAACCTTCGCTCATCGCATAACCGTCTTCTCCTATGTCCCACTCACCGTACTGACTTTGTTCATAGTTCTTTTTTTGTGCAGTCTGTTTCTCTGTGGAACGCTCTCCCCCAGGAAATCAGGATGGCAACCAACCGTTTATCTTTTAAAGTTAAGGTTCGCGAGCATATTCGTAAGAAATTGGCAGTAGTATCGTCACAGCGCTAATGTTTTCTCTTCTTTCTATCTCTTCGTAATTTAATTTATTATATATATATTATATTTATAGTGTAAATATTTATGTATTTATACTCATAATATGTTTTAGTATTCTTTGATTCCTTTTATTTTTTCATTTTTAATTGCACCTACCACTGTTTTTCTCTGCATCACCTAAAGGTTGATTGGTAGAAAATGCCTATGGCATTAAATCCGCCTCTGTACATTAGTGTGCTTGAAGTATTAAATAAATAAGGGGTATCATTTTACCAAGTAGCTAGATTGTGAAGGTCTGATAGGCAGTTTGATTCATGTAAAATACTGGTATTCAATTGTATGCAGCTTTAATAATAATAAACAATATTCCACAACGTTCACACATCGCCATCTAGCCCCAAACTAAGCAGAGCTTGTGCTAACGGTACTAGACGAATTATAAACATACTTTTATATTTCTATAAACAAATGATAGATTAGCAGACTTCCTGCGGTTTCACCCGCGTAGGTCCCGTTCCCGTAGGAATACAGGGATAAAAAGTAGCCTATGTGTTAATCCAGGGTGTCAGCTAACTCCAAACCAAATTTTATTAAAATCTATTTAGTAGTTTTTACGTAAAAGAGTAACAAACATCCATCCACCCATCCATCCTCACAAACTTTCGCGTTTATAATATTAGTAGGATATATTATGTAGGCACAGAATAAATGATCGTGTGCATCACACAAACATTAATTGTCTTGGATGGGAATCGAAAGCACGATCTTGGACCTAGCAGTTTTGGCCACTAACTACTAGACCAACAGGCCAGTCTAAACTTCAAACCAACGACTGCATATTGCATTGATTGTTTATAGCACTCGATTTTCTGTTCATTTCTAATACCCTGGTACTTTTAAAACAACAGTCATTATTCAAGTTAATAAATAAATAAATAAATAAATAATATTCCACAACTTTTCACACAACGCCATCTAGTCCCAAGCTAAGCTAAGAGCTTGTGTTAATGAACATGTACCTATTGTCTCTTTAACATAAAGACCAAAAGTTGCTTAACACTTAGTTCCAGTCAATTTATGATTGCCTGGTAAAAAAAATTGACAGTCGATTTAAAACTGTCAATTGATATATTTGATTAATCCATCGCTCTCTAATTTTAATATATATACCCTTTTTTTCAAAAAAAAATCTGTCCAAATCTGAAATTGCCTGGCTACCTTTACCAAGAATGGTGTTTGTGCCTTCTCTATGTGAGAAGAGGCCTTTTACCCTGCAGTAGGATAATAACAGACTGGTATTATCCAGTCAAAATGGTTTCTGCAACTCTTAAACGCATGTAAAGTAAGCCGACAGCCGGTAAAAAGATAACCCGATTAATATTCTCTCGGCCTGCAAATAATACACATAAGTGCAGAGATATTAACCAACATATTTTATCGGTAATCGGCACAAGCCGCTTTACTAAACCGATTGAGATAAAAGTACAAGGCTTAAAGTACTTTAAGAAGTACAAATGGAGTCACAACTGTACTCGGTTTATGACGATGGTTATTTTATGCGGCCACTTTTTATTGCACGGCAATGTATGACGTGAGGTGCAGTTCAAGTGATCGGGAGTCTATACTGGGTATTTTTTTATGGCTTCAACATTTGTATGGCATTTTGATATCTATTAAGCTGGTATGCTTTCTTGTAATGTTTTTATTTAGTCAGTTTTATGTCATATCTGGTCGTAAACGTCTAAATATACCGTGGTACAATGGGAATGCCTAAAGGAGATACTACCTATATCAATTTACGACGATGATGACTGTTGAGTTGCCTGTAGGATATTTTAATGCAAGATTCTAAGGTACACACAAATTTATATGGGTCAGACAAAATCCATATTTGTTTATTTATTTAGGCAAACCAACTAAATACACACAAAGGCATTCACAATACAAATCATATTAATTATAATAGTATTGCATGCATCTAAATTATAGGTGAGCACAGCATTCTTTTTTATTCAGATCTCAATTTACAATAATTAATATATAAATGGATAACACGTAATTAAAACTGAGATCAACAATTTAATAACTTTAAAACTAATTTGACAAACAAGTGACGATAAAATAAGATTAAAATAAATAACATAGAATTAAATTAAATTAAAACAAAAGACATATTACCTATAAAAAAAATACAAAAAACTACGACAATTACAAAAATTATATGAACTCCTTTTTTTTAACTATATTTTTTAAATATTAGGTAAGTACACTCGTAAATGCTTTAAATACCACGGGCCAAGTAATACTCCAAGTTTTACTCATTATTTATGTGCCAGTTACACATTGGGTTCAATTACCATTAGGGGCGGTGTAAAACAGCCATGATCCAGACCACTGTCTTTCTGAGTAGACACAGACTCCCTAAGATAAACATAATTCCTTGTATCAAAAGGTACTTAACTCTACAATACAATAACTTTGAAAGTAAGTAATAAAAATGATAAACTTAAAATGAATATGTCTAAAAAATTGCACTAAATTATAGATTCATTTCGCAACAATCTCAGGCCAAGAAAGCTAGACTCAAAAAAAATCCGCTTTGAACATTATACCGTCAATAAAAAAAGTCAGACACATGAAACATTACTGTCAGCACTTGACAAATGATCCAGACGGTGCACTCTTTAACGTCACCGTCATGTATAATGCAGACACTGAGTGCCAGACAGATATTTTTAGGGTTCCTTACCAAAACAGCGAAAACGGGAACTATTTCTAAGCTTACTTTGTCATCTTTCTGGCAGGTCTGGTTGTTGGTCTATTTGTTTGCCTGTCATACGACGTATATAACATTTTTAATAGGATCGAAATTTAATTTTGATTTCCTATTAACAGAATACAATGGGTCTTTAATTGATTTCAGCAAGTACTAACACTTATTAGAAAACAACAATTATATAAATTAGACTAACAATAGACCCAATTATGGTGTCAAAAAAAAACTCCTTATAGCTGGTAATGAATGCAAAAGACTGGTAACATTGTCAGATGATACAGCTTTGGTCAAAGTAGAATCTACAGTCACAGAATGTGTTAACCAAATGTCCCGAGAATCTATAATTTAGAATATTTAATTTAAGTTCGTATGGTGGTATAAATCCCATAGAACACTAGGCCGATTCACACTTGGTTGATTTACACACGATAACCCAAGCCCGCCGAAACTTATGGAAATTTTATTAAAAAATTGTAAAAAAAAAATGCTTGAATCTATATGTTCGGTGCTAAGATTGATCGATGTCCAAGAACATGTAAAATTCAAAAGACTGATGCAGTTGCTATTTGAAATGCAAAAAAATACATGGCAACAAGTCAGATACACAAATATTAAATAAATAACGTCATTATTACTAAAATGTTTTAGATTTTGTATGGTATTGAAAAAAAATTGAATGAATTTGGAGGCAGTATTTAATGGTAAACAAATTATGCATATGCCATAGTAAAAGGCCCCACTAAACTCATAGATAGCTATGACGATGATAATTTGACTTTGAAATCTGTTCTTACAGAATGAAATAAATGAAAAAGAAATGAAAGTAAGTATATATTTTTCTTACTTCTTGGCATTGGATTAGTAGTAGCAGTATTACTTTTTGCACTGTCGACACTTATCTTACATACTTAGACAACTTATAAAGGTACTTTTTCTTTTGTGGAGTTTTGTTTCATGCCTGGTTCTCATGTAAATCCAGTTTTAATTTTTATTTACGACACTTGCGACTGAGGCACAGTTTTACTTCACTTTAACACTACTGACCTCAATAACAAACTAAGCCACCATTACTATTTATATGTCACCAGGAAAATATACCAAGGTTCCCAAAAAAAAAAACCGCAAAAAACGGAGCTCAAAAATTTACAAGACAAGAGCAAACCTTGGGGTTTATTAATGATAATATTATACCCTGGACAGGCAGCAGCATCGAATGAAGTATGTTTAATTCATTTGACACCAGAATAGATGTCTCTTGGACAGATGCATGATAAATGGTGGCTGTACTGTATTAAATGCAGTTGTCTGCAGCTTGTGATAAGCATAATTTGGTGATTTAAGAGTCCAGGTCACGGTGCATAATAAGTAAGTCTGTATCAGTACTGCATAATTTTTTTGAAATAGGTACATATTTTGTTCTTGATGCTTGACAGAAATAAAGGAAAACCACGGGTTCAAGAAAGATTAGGCAAACGTAGAGCTTGGAAGAAAATTACGAAGATAATAAAGTAAGGAAGAAAGTGATCATTTAGTTTATGAAATACCAGAATAATAAAAAAAATATAATTATCCTCTTTTTGATATTGTCATTATTTTAACTGTGAAAAAATAAGAGGTAGAACAAAACAAAACTTGAATATAGGCATCCATTTTCTTCACATGACGCTACAGGTTTTTCTGACTTGTTTAACAAATGCTAATTGAACAAAAATATTTACAACTTAATTATTGCTTTTGGAAAGAAACCCCACGGCGACAATGGTGCCTAAACATTAAATATTAATTTATTTGTGTCATCAGTGAATAAAACTTCGTATTTATTAGGTTGATCTTCCTTTGAATTGTACTGGTTGAGAATAATATTGTGATAATGACCCAAAGTTGAAGGCCGCACCTCACACGCACAAGGCTATGGGTTAAGGTCAAAGTGACTTTATATGAATATGTACTTTCTCTGTCACAAACACTGACATAGGTTAAGGCAAACACCTTAACGTTACTTAGACATTTAATTGTAGGTAAGTTGAAAATCAACTACCTGCCTTTTTCTGCTTTAAGGGGCAATTCCTACAGTGAGTGTGTAGTTAGTAGATTAGTTTTTTTTTATCGGTTTATTTTATTTTATATAATAATATACATATATTTATAATTACCTATGATTTGGTTGCGAATTTTTGTCCGTAATAAAACTCTAAACTATATTTTTCTTAGCAAATCATCAACCATCGGCAACATAGAAATTTCTTACATCAATTTGTTTAGCCACCTGAAAATCTCGGATTCAACGACTAGTCATGACGCATATTTCAGACAGTTTCCTGGAGTTTTAAGCTTCATAATGTAATCGTAAAGATCTCGGGACACCGCTGCAGAATGCACGAATAGATTGAATTTTGTATTTTAAACTGGCATAAAGGTACCATAGCCACGTGTCTATTTATAAATGTTTGTTACTCGACTATATCGGTGAAAAATTATTGGTTTCGTTGATTTTATTTCATTGTTGCCTTCGATCAATAATTAAATAGCACTGTGCTATTATTGATCGAAGATTGTTGCTGTGATGAGCATGATCATTAAGTGTTTTGTGTCTGGGTGTAATTTCTATTTAAATATGTATTTGTTTGTGAAAGTATATTTATCAGTTGTCTTAGTACTGATCGCACTAGCTCTGCTTTGGGGCTAAATGGCGTTGTGGAATATTGAGGCTAGATGGCCTTTTTTTTTAAACAGTTTACGACCGATTCTCAGACCTATTGAATATACACACAAACTTTCATAAAAATCGGTCAAGCCGTTTCAGAAGAGTTTCGTAACAAACACTGTGACACGAAAATTGAAATATTAAATTATATTTATATAATTGTAAATAACCCACAGATTTATTTATGCTTACTTATCTTATTTGCGTACATATAATATTTTCTCATGCCTGTGTGTAAAAGTGCAACAGTATGTAAAGTTCCACATCTGTCGTGGAAAAAAAAGGATCCTCTCACCAAACGAGTGGTGGCAGAACAATGTTCTTGCCTTAACATCAACCATTAATTACCCTTTAAACTGATCGATTCACTATTATTTTCACCTCATTACTTCCATACTTTACAAGCCAAGCCACCCAAAAACCGACATACCCATCACTGTCTTAACCAAAAACTGGCCTTACTTAATGATCAGTACCAAGGTGCCCCAGATTTTTTCACCCATTTGATGGATGGCCTCAAGGTGTCCGTTAATTAGTTCGACAATTAGCTTCCCTTCCTTTGTTTGATGAACACCGTGACAGAATTCGGGTTCGTTCTCGTACGAAAAACTTTTTTTTCTTTGTCAACCTTAATTAATAAAGACAGTTATAGGTATTTTAAGTGAACGAAGAATGGATCGCGTTGTATAAAAAAGGTTTTTTCAATGAAAAGGCAGTTGCTTTTGATCATTATGAAAGGTTTTATGGATTCGTATTTTTAGGGTATTCCAACCTTTAAAAGGGAATCGAAACCTTTATAAAATCTCTTCTTGTGTCAGAGAGGATTTTCTTTAGCTCTTACTACATGTACGTGCTCATTATGTACATAAATTTACGCTTTTCTTCATGTTCAAAAATCAGGGAAGATTGTTTCAGAGATTGTAATAACAAAAATTTTATCATCCTTTTGTAATGATGTTATAAAAAGGTTTGTTGTACCAACATTACATGAGATGTATAGACGCCAGCACATCAAGTTACTCCAATGTGTCAAATTTCTTTGATCGTTTTTCAACTTCATGACAAACAGAATAAGGTTCATATTCAATTGGGAAATTTTTACACATTGTGGTAACTTGATGTGCTGGCGTCTGTACTAAGCCACTCAAGACTAATACATAAAACTTAGAGATGGTGAGATCTTGGTCCTGATCCACATACATGAATGTATGAAACAACTGATTCATATCCGTACCTACCTACGCGATTTCATGGTTAGTGGCCCTGACTGCTATGCCTGAAATCGTGGATTTCCACCCAAGACACAATAATGTGAGATGAGTATGATCATTTGTTCTGTGTCTGGGTGTAATTTATTTTTAACTAGCAAAGCCACGGTTTCACCCGCGTAGGTCCTGTTCCCGTGGGAATACAGGGAAAAAAGCCTATGTGTTAATCTAGGGTGTCAACTAACTGCTTACCAAATTTATTAAAATCCTTTCAGTAGTTTTTACGTGAAAGAGTAACAAATATCCATCCATCCATTTATCTATCCATACTCACAAACTTTCGCGTTTGTAATATTAGTAGGAAGTAGGATATTATGTAAGAAATATATAATTAAGAAGCATGAGAAATAAATATGTATATCACTTGTCTAGTACTCATCGCACAATCTCTGCGTAGTTTAGGACTAGATGTTGAAGAAATAGAAAACATTCTGATCAGGGTAGGTTAACTAGATAATTATACATCACACACGCGCGCAAACACACACACACACACACACACACACACACGCATACACACAAATACACACGCACGCACAAAACACCCACCTATTCACATCACTCCTCACACATCGAGATCTGCTCAAATTTCTATTATTTAATTTATTTAATTACACATCTCTATTTTTATTTTCGGCTTTAACAATAGTATTTTTATTTTGTTCTTTAGAATTTTGTACTTTCATTGTTATGGTACCACTTACGGGAAGAGCGAGACAGCTCCGACACAAGTACTATTGTTACTTACTGGGGCTGCCTCAGTTTATTTATGACACAATGTTTGAGAAGTAATAAATATTTTTGTATTTGTATTTGTAGATGGCGTAGTGTGAAAACTGTGGAATATTTATTTTATTAGTACCTTTTTCGCTTTTGTATTAAACTAAAAATAATGTTCCAGAACGTGTTGAATACCTAGTATAGATTTGTACTTACTGTAGGTACTACTCGTACATCGATAAAGATAAGCATAAACGACAATCAGTGACCTATGATTACCATCGAGCTAATTGGTACCTGACACCAGTACTGCTATTTCTGTTATGATACAGAAGCATGATGCTTCAACATTGTTGCGAAAATTGTAGGTCTGTAATGTCATCCAACTTGTAATGAACGATAAACACAGGGTGTCAGCAAATGGCTTATCTTCTGCACCGGTAATTATGTCCTAACTACGGGAAATGCTGTAATGAGTAGGTGTCGGAGCGTGTCAAATCATAAATTTAAATGCATGGTATATACTGGTATTTAATACTTTTTTTTTTTGGTTTGACAGGAGTGGGAAATCCTCATGGACGCCCACACTGACCCACTGGGAGTCAGTCTGGGCAGTGCCGGACTCTTACCGGCTAAAACCCACTCCTACCCTTGCTTAGGTGCCCTCTAACATGATCAGAGACCTTTTTTGCTACTTAGAGATTCATTATTCGGATTTGGTGTGTTTTGGTATTTGGAGAGGTTGTATTGTTCTCCATGAGGTTATTGTGACTTCTTTATAGTGGAGTATCTTATATTAGTTTTGATTTATTGAACTGAAATTTTGTACTAACTGTTTATTATTATTGACTATTTTGAACTTTTATTACTTTTATGGTTATTTTACTTAGGTTAATCGTTAAATGTTTTGCTTTGCTATTTCGGTATTTAATACTAAAACTATTTGGTTTGCAGTTGGGATATGTAACGTGTTTTTAATAAACCTTCAACAAAGACTATGGAAAGTAATGACGTCGTAAAATAATAATAATCTACCATTTAATCCGTGTAATCCTAAAATCCGTCAATCCTTCATAGCTCTAGGTATCCAGTCCATTGGACCACCCTAGCATATAGTCCAGTACTTTTATTACCTTAGTCTGCAATAGACTACACCAGTCGTAGGTTTTCCTTGGGTGCACTTGTCTATTACAGTGCATACAGGGACAATCTGCGGTTGGTGCGTCATTTCATAAACGACGACAAATGGAGGCCCCTTGTCGTCGTGTTGCGTGTTGATTTAGGTCCCTCGGACGCCTTCCAAAGGTCAGGAACCCAAGGGCTCCGAGAAATAAAAGCGAAAAAAAATAATAATCTTATCTCCTACGTGATCATAGCAAAGTACACAAAATTATTCTCCTGAGTCTTACGTTACTTACATTACCAGGCAGATGAATTGTTACCACATCGTTCAAAAAACGAATTAGCTTCATATTACATTTTGTTTGGTAATCGCCGTTAAGTATTGTTAATAAAAAGACCGTTCTATCCAAACTCCTACCGCTTACATCGAAAAAGTTTACTCTTTAAACTAGTTCAACCAAACAAAATCAACTCCTTAACAGAAGCAAATATTTGTTCCCTGAGCGTGCAAATTGCTGCTACATTACATACCTCCCGATAGCGCTAACACGTAGCTGTCTGTCAGTCGAGACATCTTGATTACTCGCCACTTATTCACTGCAAAATGACTGCAACAAATGTATAAATAAAAAATAGCCAGATAGGTTATTGACTTGATTTTTTGTCCCAAAAAGGTCTCCTGATGTTACAAAGTATTTTATAAATAATAAATGATATTTATTTTGTTAATAGGGTTTACAAACATTTTTACACGTCGCCTTTTTTAGTAAATGAGATCGGTATTTCACTATTTGACTACTCTGAGAAGAAACACCGAAAGAAACTCAGAGATCATAGTCTCTTTTAAAGTCCAGACATATCTTGGTCAAATCATGTAAGATCCATGCAGATTAGTGTCTGAGATGGTCTTTTAAAGAAAGAACCACACAGAATGAGGGGACCAGATCAGTCAATGCAAGCATTTGTTAGTAATCGTGAGCTCAACTCGCAACTTGAGGAGCTCCACGTGTCGACGAACAATACCAAAGAGAGCACATTTGGGTTGGTCCCATAGAGAACTCAAACTGCCAGACAAAATTTAAAATAAATAAATTAAAGAACTTAAAAAGATTTAGGAACGAATATCTAAAAAAATAAAAACAGAATCCACAGAGACCTTACATTCACAATAAAAAAAAAATATAATATACTTTCAAAGTAAAAATACATGTCAATATACATTCAATGTCAACAGTGTAAATAATAACATAAAAACATTTGATACAAATATACGTGCGTCTTAAGCAATATTCCTTATGTTGAAGATTAGTGAGGTTGCCAAAATGTCATCATCCATCCGCAGCCAGGCTTCACCCACTGCTGGGTATAGGCGTCTCTTTTTTTATCCACGAGACTCTCCGCAAAAGCAACAATGTCGTATGCCCATCTCGCCGCTGGATGACCAACACTTCTCTTGCCGTTTCTTGGACACCACTCGGTCACTCCACCGACCATCACCGCGCCTAGCTATGTGTCTACCCAACTCCATTTCAGTTCCATAACGAGGTATCCAGTATCGAACAAAATGCCAAAATTTAATTGTATGAACTTTTCATGGAAGAATTCCATGCGTGTTTAGTATTCCCAACGTGTTTTGAAGACCACCAAGCACAAATAACACCAAATGCCACCTCAAAAAGCAATGACATGACAATAACTATGTAAATTCAATCATGTACCACAACAAAACAAATAATCAGACAACTAAGTATTCGAAAGCTCGCCATAACCATTTAACTCTACTAAGAAACGGCGCGCAAACTGCGTTTCGTCGTACTAAAATGTCGTGTGAAAATCGCGGCTAAAATACCCTACAATGCATAGTAAATCGTTGCAAGACATCGCAACAAGCGATCGGATGAATAATGCAGGTACACGGTTTGAGACGCGGCGATAAATAACGATTATAATTTTATCGTGATCTGCAATAAATCTGGGATTGAATGCTAGTGTGCGCGCCGCCTTATCGTCAACAGAATGGTACGTAATTTTCGTTTTTAGTGTGCGTTTTATACGGATGGGGATTTTGTCCAACAAATTGGCTAATATTAAAGTTTCCACAAAGCCTACATAAAAAAAAATATTACATCTGCTGGTTTCAAACGCGAGCTTAAGATCCTGTTTTAAATTTCCAGATAAGGTTAGTCAAAGTGATTCTAGCTCTTCCATTAGGACTTTCTCGGTATCAGACTAGACTTTAAAAATTGGTGGTGTTTTCGAACAGAACGGAAAGCACATAAAGCTGTTGATTCTGCACTTGTTCTATCTCATTTGACTAAGGAGTTAAGGAACACAGAGGGCACCTATGTATGCGCACACACTTTTTTACTTTACTTTTACTTCTGCGTACTTAACTATTATTATATTATTAAACTGATTTTGGAGAATGCAACAAACGTTTTCAGTAGTTTGGCTAGGGTTCTCTTTTTCTACAGCTTACTATAAAATCTACTATGACTAATTATATGACAACATGTTCAATAAGGCCAGCCTCGTGTAGTAGAAGAAACCATATTAAAACTTTCAGATCGTGTTGTCAAACTGTTGAACTTAGGATGGATTATTTTGAACTAGTTTCAACAATTATTAACTTTTGTCGCACGCTTCTATCGCACGTCAGTGAATGCATGTGTATGGCAAAATTGCTCCAACATATCGGCCGACAAGCTCAACAGACTATATTCTTATAGTAAAATCCGCGCGCATCGTTTTTGCGCAATCGACGTACAAGATTTACAACGTGACGCGTTTGATTTACGAGTGACAACACAAACACAATGCGCTTGATCGTAGAACTGTGATGGGAGAATTAGTGCATAATGATTTGACGGTGGTTGACTTAGGTCTAGGTGCGAGGCTGGATGTCAAGAATAAGCTGTTAGATCTTGATAAAGATAAATAATTTATTTGGTTAAATTGGTGTGTGCACATTTATAACAAAATACCCAGACTTACTAAAACATTAATTAGGTACAAGTTTATTTAAAATTTAGTTTAATAAATGGTTTCTTGAATAAATGTTGATGTAAAAGATTGATTGTAGAAGCTTTCTTGATTGTGGAACATGTTTGTGCTATGTATTTAACACCATTATTTAAAATGTTTTACGCAAATAAATATATTATTTTTATTGGTTAAACAAACATGAATGCACATCTTTTTTCCATGGGAGCCATCGAGCCTTAAGAACTTCTTTTGCGCGCACACCAGCTGTAAGTACTACCTACTCAGCTGACTTTTCTGAAGAACATCATCAAAATACTTAGTGTATGTCCTTGTTCATCTAGAGCGATCATTTATAAATCTATGACTTCTAAAGATGCCGTAACCAGTTTTATTTGTTAAAATTTTGGGTAAGATCACTGTACAACATCTCTAGTAGTTCCACAATATTAATACACTTTTTATCAACTCATGCTATTACAGTTACGTCGTTCCAAAGGTAAGTCAGTTATTTACGACCAGCATTTAAAGCCGCAACTAATACATAGTTATAGGACACGTCTATAAGTCCTTTTGTATGGACATATATTAAAACGTTAGCTTCCAAGATCTGCTATGCTCATTTAATATCAATAGACGTACTAGATTTATAGCCTGCCTCAATAGATTTACGACTGTCATGTAAGATGACATTACGTCATTGGAAATACCTTATTGCATTACAATTTGATGACACGGAAGCATGTCATCTAGTTACTTTACAGCTGTCATGATGCTAGGTTAATTGTAATTATGCGTTATAAATCTCAGGTGTTTAAAGTATTTTTTGACAGTCACGATCAAGTTTGGATTTGATTTAATATTAAATTTTATTTGGTGTAAATGTTAAGCGTTTACTAAAACTAACAGAAATGAATACATTCATAGAAATATATAGACATTATACGTGAGTTCGTAAATTCAAACTTATGCATTTTAATTAGGTACAAAACTCATTGTCATATAAGGGTTTTAGTTAAAATGTCCTGTCTTAAATATTAAAACCCGAGCGAACACTTAATCATACAATTTGAATAAGGTAACAACGGTCAGTCTCTAACATAAAATTAAACCACAAATCAAACTGCGAAACCCGGCAAAACTACTTGCAATACTTGAAACAAGCGTCTATAAATTACACGTTTCTGTTCAAACGGAGCCGCGTGAAACGCTAGTATGTTTTAAACCAACAGGCAATTACTTAGGCGTGTCAAACCGTCGATTATAATAATTATCATTACCATATCTTGATAGGACAGTATTTCTCTCTTCAATGTCGGTTAATTACTGAACAACTTTCCAGTATACAGAATGTGGAAGCTTATTTTAATTGACCATTGTGGTGTAAGCACTGAATTGTATGGTATTGGCGAATATATTGTTAATGTGGATAAGAATGGTGTAGACAAGGATGTACGAGCACTTAGCAGTTTTTGTTTCGAGTAGTAATTAAATTTGTATCCTTACTAGCATTCGTATTGTTGAGACTGTCAAGATTTTCCAAAGTCGAAACTGATCGCATGCGAATCCAAATTGTAGGATTACGTACTATGTCAAACAAAAGAACGACAAAAAGTCACGTTCCAATAGAAATTCACACTTAAATGTTAAAACTTCAACTGTCTATCAAGTATAATAATAGTTCACGGCATACAGGCCACAGACGAACAGCGTTAGGCTTAGTAATAGGGGTGTGTTGGCAACCTTTGGATACGATGATCTGACAACATTATGTGCACCAGCAGTCTTCATTTGTGGCTACAACCAATTCGTAACCACTTTTTGCATGAAATCTGTATGGAAGAAAGGCTGTCTGTAAGCGACTGTACTAATGTAGAAGACTTTAAATCCAGTGGAATAAAAACATACAATATATTCCTTACAAGATAATTCTGTGTTAATTAACACTCAAAGACTTGTCACAACAACAGTAAAGTTTTTAACGCACGAAGAACTCTAATGATTGCGTGTGATGTATATTATGGCTTAATAAATAAAATTAATTAATTAAATTTGCCCTGAGCTTCTTACTGGTTCTATGAATAGTATAAAAACAATCTCTCAACGGTATAATATTGTGTGCGATAAAAAAGAAAAAAATGTTGTTGCGGTTGTGGTGATAAATAAGTGTTTTCGAGAAATAACTTGACGTGTTGATGGAAAGAAAAAAAGAGTTGTTAAGGTGAAGTTAAAAAAAAAACAGTAACTAATACAATAGCGAAAGGAAAAAGATGTACTGAAACGTATCAGAGCATTAAGAAAAGAGATGAATATTAATATGAATTGAACGAGCAGCTAATGACAGTTGGCTCATATACCTAATACTAAACAAGATATTTTTAGTCTTAATCTTACCGAATTCAGACGAAATATTAGTATTATCCAAGTAATACGAATATTCATTCATACAGTCTATATTATCACACACCACGCTGGTTCATACCTTGATTAATTATGCTGCAATAACAAAAGTCATATTTAATTAAACGATTCATATTTTTTAATTCTTCAAAGAAACTTAACGTTCTTCATGCACTGCAACACGATATATTAATTAGCACCATCTGTAAGACTAAGGAAATTCCACTTGTCTCGTTATTTAGAACTCATTAATGGCCTATTCACACATGCCAGGGGAGATTGTTGAAACATTTTTTACGCCACAAACACATCAGCCATCCGCATAACCATTTTTATATCTGCGATGTCGGTATTTTCTCATACTTTACGTGTGTACGCTTCAATGATGTTTTCTAAGTTTCCATGAAAGGAATGTTTGTATTTTTACTGTTTTTATGCTTTCAATTTTTATTTGATGGATTCTTTGAAGAAATGCGTTGCAAAACGTTACGTCAGTAAAAACTTCGTAACTGTATATCATGATGGTATTGAACATACTATCCTATTAATTATTATACGATTATTATGGTTGGGTTTTGGGCGGTATACATAAAAAAATTAAATTAAAAATACATACTTCAAAGTTTTGTCTAGCCTATTTTACATTCCCACCACTATGCACTTCGTTTAGTAGATTACGCGACGCTCTTCTACAAAAAAAATATAATACGTATAAATTCGCTTGTATATCTAAATAAAATCATCAAAAAAGGCTTGTGCCTTTTTGGGATACTCCAAGGAACCATCTTGGGACCAATAGTAACCAGACTAGAAAAATGTAAACTAAATCGCATATTACACTTTAAGTCTAGCATCATGTACAAAGTCCTTAACAACATCCTCACACAACTCACGCAAGCCATTCCTTATAATACAACTTTAATTAGTTGCCAACTAGCCGTTTAAGGCAAGCGTCAAAAAATATCCATTCGTGAATAATTAAAGGCTCATAATACGACGAATAAATGCCAACACGTACTTATCTTAATTTGGAAACAAAAAAACTACAGCTGTTTTCTTATCAGTTTGTAATGTTAAATAATTATGAGAAACTAGTTAATGTGGCCAAAGAAGCAAGTAACCATGTCGTGAGTGAAGATGAAAAAAAGAACAGCAAGGTGTTAAGAGCGCAATTTGTAGGATTAATTTAAGAGACAAAGAAAAACTCGTCAATAAACGAATACTAAATTAGTGACGGTGGGGTTAGTGTGGAAGCGATTATAAAGTATAACGAGTAGTTGTGGTTTGCCTACGGACACTGGGAAGTCCAGAACGTTGAGTTTGTTAGTTAGTGACGTCATCTACAAAGCCAAATCAAGCCAAAATCTATAAATCCAGAGTATATATGCACAAGCACATTTAATATCGCCAATATACGACAAGACGACGACAAATCTGTGGTATGGAGAGCTGCATAGAGTGTTTATCATCTGTAAATTAATTTCTTGAACAACGACTTTAGAATGCTACATCGTTGTCGTTATTGTTACGTCTAAGCTATTTTTATGATGTCTTCTATGAAATACTGGTTCTTCTTTCTGAATGAGATTCATTCACTGATCGTTCTTCAGTTTAAAACATTTCACTGCGGACTTTACGGATATTTCCTTGATTACTCTTCTGTCTGCTAAAACGCGTTTATCTTATTTCTCAGGTTTGACGTAAGTTTTTGTATTACCTATTCATGGTTTGCTATTTTTTTTCTCTCTACAACAACTCACTGAACATGAAAATACAAAATGTTTTCTGATTGAAACTGCTAACAAAAAAGAACTTGATCACTCGCACTCCACGTCGAACTTGGACGCTTCGAAACCTTCCAGCAAAAAGCTGATTTACTGACAGAGATAAATATAAGTCGACAGATAGTAATTCTTCTGTCTGTACACCCATTAAGTTCACAAAGTGTGATCATTTCAATATGTTGATGAAAATTGTTAACTCTTGAGTATAAACTTTTTCTCGCAAGCATGTATTTGTCCCTTGTAGTCTATTCCACGTGCGATTTTGTTGTAGTAAAAAGTCATAAATTTTTATTTTTTGACTGTAGGTATGAATGCAATTCATTGTACACTCAAATGCGGATTTTTTTTCCCTTGTTCAAGAGTACATCTAAAATATAGACCCTAATTTATTATAATAACTAAATATTATTACAATCTAGCCTTGTATATATATGTAGACTAAGTAATTTAATTATAACTTAAACTAATAAATTGTCTTTACTAAGAATGTGTCCAATAGCACTTTTCTTATTGTCCCTATTAAGGCGAATACACTTCGTTCTTGTGTTGATTTTATAGCACTAGTTACACTATTCACTGTCACTAAACACTAGCTCGAACGGTTTAGTTCTTTTTAGTCTTCTCACTTTGTTTGTGAGAATGAGAAGCTGGATTGCCCCGATGTTCACATGCTGATGAAGTCGCCTTTCATGAGCTTCTGCAGATTTTTTTGTTACGTTGTCGATGAACTCAACTTTTAGGTCCCGATGGAGGTCATCATTTTCTATGTACCAGGGTGCATTTGGATTGAAGATGATTGAAAACTATTTCCAGGTTTCGAATGTATTTGTAGATAAATTAAGAATATTCCTCGGGTAATTTAATGTAATGTTTAATATTTTTGTGTGCTCAGTACGTAAACCGGCCTGTTTTTTGTTACACTGCAGAGCCAATGCTTCTTCTCATACTAGAAGGTACGAGCTTAAGGTGAGTTAGCGATTTCAGACTAATTGAAACCATAAGTCCAAGTTTCCACATAATGAGTTCCTTCGCCGATGTCTGCTATATCTAAAACAAACTGAAAAATAAATAAAATGTGAATTAATAATGCCATATTGGTGACTGATACACGTGGCTAGCACGGCGCTACGGGTTAAACCCATAGCCTCGCCGTATTCTTGCCCGTATTAAAAATGAGAAGTACGAATATTGATATAAAATAATGAATGTATCCGAACATAAAAATAGGAAACGTTGGAAGACTGGTAAAGTAAAATCGATCCGAACCCGTCGGCAACTGGAAAAAAAGTTGTCTGAAGCTACACAGCCCTATGACTATAAAATTTAATGAATCCATTATACTCTTTGATACCCATCTACCGATCACTTAACATACACGTCTCTCTATCAATATTAATATTATTTAAATTATTCCTTCGTAGCCTAAAGTGATACTTGACAGAGATGTCGTTTATTTTATCTTTGTTTTAAAGCCTGTAGGGCACAATGTATGATGAATATGAAACTTCATTGATATCTTAATACAATTAACGATCTATATATTGCAGTGGACAAGTGACATTGCTTGTAGAAAAGATGTTTCTGATAGGGTCAACAATTAGGCATAGCTACCCGCAGGTGTACCGATGATCTGGTAAGGGCTGAAGGAGTACGCTGGCTGTGAGAAGCACAGAATCGATGTGGCGATGCTTGGGGAAGGTCTATGTCCAGCAAACGTCTAACAGCTGAGATAATGAGTTCTTGTTAAATAAGAGTTGGTCATTGTTTCAATTCAAGTGGCATAAAGCAACTCTAGTATAAGAGCCGATGAAAGTTGTAACGTAACAGAACTTACCTACCTAGGAGGAGAGCACTGTTGTAGGGAAACATTAGAGGGAATAGTTATAAGAATTTATTATTACCAGGTCTACCTAGTGGAGCTAGGGTAAAGAATGAGAGACAGGGAAACTGATGAATGAATGATGAAGGATGAAATGTAGAAGAGGTGGCCCTCTCTCAGCAGTAGTTGTGGCTGAGGGGCAACAGGCTTCGGTCTTCAGTAGAGGAGGCGGAGGCCGTCAAAGGTGTCTCTCTCTGCTGTAGAGTAGTCGAGGGACGTCAGGCTTCAGTCTTCAGCAGCGGAGGAGGAGGCCGTCAGGAGAAGGAGTCCGTCAGAGGAGGAATCCGTCAGAGGTGGTCCTCTCGGCTCTAGTAATGGCCGAGGGACGTCAGGCTTCAGTATTCTGCAGAGGAGGCGGAGGACGTCAGTTTAGAGGGCCGAAGGACAGAGAGGCCATAAGTATTAGACTTGCAGCTAATATAAGAGACTTGTTAAGCCTTTCAGATCCAAACGAAGACTGCCAAATTCCACCTGGCTCCAAGGTAAATTGACAGAATGACAGATGATTGAATTTTGGAAAGGTTTTAGAACACAATTCAAAGCAAAGTAAAAGAAAAATAATGAAGTCGATGTGGTTTACATATACGACCTACAACTAGCTCCAGCCATATTAAAAATAAAACTAGACCTGTCACTAGCTGACATTACGAATGTAAACAAACATAATTTATAGAAAAACTTAAATAATAAATATGATAATATAAGACAAAAAGGTATGTTTTGCCTCCAAGTAATGAGCATATAGCTACCTAGGGAGGGTGAATGCTTTAAAATTTCAGGTTAAACAATGCACAAAAATGTCACACATTACAAAGTTTAGTTGAAAAAATTCGTCAATATGTAGATCCGATCACCCAAGTTGGACAAAGCTTTTCCTAATTATTAAATACTACTTGAGAACCCGCAACAAACCTATCAGACGATGACCACTGCAACTCCGCCTGGAGAGTCCGGCCAAGAAGAAGAAGTAAGGAAATTCTGGGTGAGGATGAAGAACAAAATAAAGTAACATAACATAACATCACCTGTAATCATGAAACGCTTAAGCAGAGGTATGCCTGTAGTACACCCACAGCTCACCAGTTGTAAGTAAAGAAACAGTATGGTTAATTAAAGATTAAATAGAAGTAGGGTTATCTAATATCTATAGGTGCAGTTGCACCTATGATGTTAATCCTCAGGTCGAAGTCATTTATTAGTGTGTTAATTTGTGTGCTCAGCAGGAACACGTCATGTCAAGCAGCTTAAAGAATAGAATTAACTACATAACACACGTCGGGCTAGACAGAGGTGTACATTACACATTTCACCAGTTATGTTTAAGTCCCATCCATGGCCATGTGGGTAATAAGGGACTAGTCTAGTCCAGTAGTAAAATTCCTGACCGAATAACCCAGTATTAGTTTGCCCGTCCCGTAAAGCGGTTCTTGGATCTCAAGCACAGCAGTAGCGCTTGTAACCGCTGTACCAACAAGGCAGTCTCGGAATGAGCTGCCTTTTAAGTAATTCATATTTGTATGAGCCATAATTCATATCAAGTGTCTATTATTAAGACGTTGCACACAGTACGACAAGGTAATTGTTTTTAGCTTTTTATATCAAGAACATGTTATTAATGAGTGGATTCTGCCCTTTTCCACTTTTTGCCACAAACCATGGTTTATACATGGAACGAACTTCAATTTAATATGTGAATAGTAATTTTTGATGGACAATGAAATGTAATTTCTTCTATTTTCAATTTGATAATCGATATTGGTACTTAACTGAATCAGCGTAGGGTTCAAACTTGTTGAGATAAGAAGTTTTTTAACCAGTATACTTTAATTATTAATTTATTATCACTGTTTAATTATGTATTAGTTCGGTATACTTGTATGGGAAATAGACAAAAAATCTATGGAGTTGTCAACGCGACGACTCACTAACAAATAAGTCTTTAATACATTTAAATTAATTACGTATTTATTTATTTTTGCTAAAAGTTAAAAAAAAAAGTATGTGACTAATGTAACTGTTTGTAGATTTAAACCTAAGAAAATAAATTTACTAGGTGGAAGGACAGGGTCACAGGGCCGTCTTAAGTCACTTCTAAGGGCGCGTAATTATTTTGGGTCCAATTATAAACTAAAATAAAGTTAACTTTTACTAGCCAATAACTGATGTTTTAAGGAGTAACATAGATCCGTGCAAAAGAGAACTTGAAATTCCACACGCATGCAGTTTCAGGCAAGGTTATTCTTAGTAAATATTGACTTAAAAATAACTTCTCCCTTTCTATTTAAACGAACATTATATACGTGGCGTAAAGTTATACCAATCTTAACCTTTTTAAAATGCATGGAAAGCCGGAGATCATACTGATCGTACTTAACTCTAAGTTTTTTTTATAAAAATGCATGATTTCAGTACATAATTCTAAATAAAATCTTGATTATAATCTAAATTTAAGGAGCTTTATCTATCTTTTAACTGTAACGAAATCGTCACAAAAAGAAAACGTGTAAAATTACACAAGATGACCGGACGCAATCATTTTAACGTTGCCGTGCTTGACCAAAAACATACGAACTTTAATATCGCGTTTTCGCATCCACCCTGTATTTTAGATTATATTAGTATTTTACATTCCAGTAAAAGAACAAAATAATTAGCAATAATTATCCCTTTTAAAGATTGACATCGCCTTACAAAATACTCTTGACACATTATGTTAATTTTAAAAACATAAAAATTATCCACCGTTTCATATTACTATGTAGCATTTTACCTTTTCCTATAAATGGTAGACAAAAACCATGACATCTATAAAAGTGGAATATATGGGCGGCGAACGCTGTCAATAAAAATTACTTGGCAAAAAGTTTATGACATCTTCATAACCTAGGGTAATAAGGGACGTCTGTTCAATACTCAAACAGTTTGTGGGCCTAATATGGCAATTGCATCAGTATTTGTTACGTCAAACTCAAAATGGCGCAAAATATTGTTAAGGGTGAGTTTGTTTTAGTGCTCTCTTTATGACTTAATAATTTATTTGAGTTTATGTAAGGTTGTTGAATAGTTGTTCTAAGCTGCTGCTGCTGTTGCTTTAAGTGTTTTCAGTGGATGTTTGCTTGATAATATTTTGTTTGGCCAAGTATGAAAGCTGTCAGCATGATTTGATATAACCTGCTTTTAAATGGCACATTATTTCATACAAACTCTCAAGTTAGTTTGAAAAAGAAAGAAACGATTTTAATTAATTAAACCCTAAGCGGATGCAAGCGTCCGCGCTGTCATTGTTTTTCGATTGTGGCTCTAATTGACACGATTGAAAGATTAATGAAAATAAGTACACATACTCAAGTTGCGTACCTACTAGATGTAGCTAAATGGTCAGTTCGGAATTTTGTCAGTTTCGAGTTTCTATGACGCTTTTAATGAGGAAATCACTAAAAAAAACTCAATTTTTCCTCATGACGAATGTTTTATAAAATACCAGTTGATTAAACACGTTGCACTTCAATATGCTCAAATAACTTTTGTAGGTAGTCCCTAGAGACAAAACATAGCGCCCTCAACGTATTGCCGTTTAATAAATTACAATTAGTGATAGCCTAGTGGTGTCCAGCGGCTTGCCAAATCATAGGTCTCGAGTTCGAACCCAAGGCGCACGCACCTCTGACTTTTCGAATGCATGTGCGTATTGTATAGTTATCTCTTGCTTCACAATCGGTGAAAGAAAACATCGTGAGGAAACCGGCATGGTTGAGAGATATTTCTCGACGGCATGTGATGCCAAGTCAGAGGCCCATGGGCGGCATTAAAACTCTGACACCAGGTTAGTTACTAACCACACGAAAAGAAGGAGGAGATAACTTACAATGTACCTATGTTTAACAATGCATAAATAAATCTTCAATCTTGAAAAAAAAGGAAAGCAAATAATCCTTAAAACTGGACTAAATTTACACCTTAAACTTGAATAAACCAATAACAATGACATCAGCTTCCTTACAATTTATTTCTACGAACTTAAATTTAATCTCAGCATCCTCCACTCTGCTTGCTGAATCTTATACCTACTTATTCTTCAAGAACTTCTACTTAATACTTAGCAGGAAAGTAGTAACCAGAAACCATAACAATTAACAGTTTATAATTATTATGACGTCAATTATTTTGTAGCAAGACGTTGTCATTCACGATTAACACTGACGGTCAGCGGGTGGTAAACAGTAATACATGTAATTAGGTACGTATCATTGTTTGTCCATCAGTTGCTTTCTTACTAATAGTATTTTAGACAAGTCCAGAAAATATCTAGCGAATGAAAGACGAGACCTAAATAAAAGTGAACTACTTTAATGTTGTGCTAAAGTCTTTAGGCATTATTTGTGTGGTTTTGTGAAAGTGGGCATTAGCATTTAATTTACAAATACAAGGCTAATACTGCCCCACTATAGGGCATTGGTTTCTTCTCGTACAACGAAGGCACAAGCTTTATAATCACCACGCTTGTTAAACTTAGGTTAAAGTTTAAGTTTCATCACGATGTCCTCCTTCACTACACTAAGTACTTAGTGTACACATGTTACCAATCCCTTTTCATCTATTTATTTTGAAAATGATGATTAAATTAGTGCCCGAAACCTGGAACCTTAAAACCTTTCCATCTTTTAAAAGACTGAACTATCAATTCATTCAGTAGAAGCGATGATAAAGTCAGATTCATAACTTAAGATACCCAAGTTAAGACACAGGGTGGTCTGAAGACCACACAGCGTTATCCAAATACAATAAAAACAATCGACGCACGGGCAAACCCTGGTATTCCGTTTAGTATCACTCAAAATGGCCACGTGAAAATAACAGTCATATAAATTAATAATTAAAAGGAGTGTCGCGAAAAACATGGCGTAATGGGCCGACATTCCTCACAATCAATTTCTTGCCATATTCGTGGGGAATGCCAAAACGGCAGCCCTGGCAGGCTCAACAGCTATCGAGAACTTGCCAATTAAAATGGCATTGTTTGCAATTCATTTTTGACTGCTACCTCATAACACTACAAGTGACAGTTGTAATTCAAAACCGTACTTATTACAATTACTACATAGCTCAATTTTAAATGTAGGGCGATTGTAAAAAAATGAAGTGTACAGTTTATAAATATTTGTTGCTTTAATTTGTATGGTACGGTGTTTTATGTTGTTGCGATATTAATTTAATACGTTTTTTTTTTAATTCAATTAAAGATGAATATGATTTAACAGAATTATTATTTTGAACTTGTATTTAAATTAATAAAACGGTGATTGTTAGTAGTTTCAAATGAGTGAAAGTTTAAAATACTTATTTTACAAGCGTTAAATTATTTTCATGTTTCTTTTACTTAAAGGTTTAGAAGACAGCATTATAATGTATATGCAATGCCTAATACATTTTATCTTCAGAATAGGTACACATTATCTTATAATTCACTTATCTAGATAGATAGATAAATCAGATATTGAGTGCATCCAAAAGACGCAGATCAACGCACACAAAAACAAAAAAAAACGACATAAATATATAAAAAAGAAAATGAACACTGAACTGTGTGCCAATATTTGAAAATTAAAACTCGTGTCTGATGTAGGTAATTCATCGTAAAAGAGTTTCTGTATTAAATTACATTCTACATTAATTATATTTAATACTCTAAGATTATCCTGCCCTTAAATCCATAAAAAGAAACTATGTCCAAGCGAAAAATGTAATATTTTTATTGCATTTTTAACATTTTAAACCTACAACGTCGATCGTGTATGCAATAACGCGTGTCCTGTCCGGACGTGCCAGCAATGTACACGGACATTGTATGACATAGTTTCAATACCTTTTATTTGTAGGTATTTATTATTGTAAAGTTATTGACGGATTGAGTTTTTTATGTAGTCAATAGCGTTGTAATACAGTATTAGCAATCACTACTTTACTTTTTATCTAGATGTGTCATAGAAGTATAACACTATACACTTTCTTAGGTTTTGGATTGAATTAATTAAAATCTATTTTTTTAATTTCATATAAAATTACGAAAAAGTTATTATGATATCGACGTCAAATAGATGCAACGACTTCAATTTATTGTTTTCTACTGGCAAAATTCGAAACTTTTAAATTACAGTGTTAGTAATATGTATGAGTGGAGAGCATTGACAGTGTAAGTCTATAAACTGGTACAGAGGCCAGTATCTCAACCCCAATGTGTCAAACTTCTTTGCAAGGCCAGCACATCAAGCTACCCCAATGTGTCAAATCTATTTGATAGTTTTTCAAGTTTATTACAAACAGAATAAGGTTCATTTTCAATTCGAAAAATTAGACAGTTTCGGGTAGCTTAATGTGCAGGCGTCGGTACCATCTTCACAACAGAAGCTCATTTAAGAATACTAAGCGCATCACAGTTCTGCATTCGCAAACCTAAAAATTCCTCTACTCTCATAAATTCTTCACCTAGATGACTCATAAGATTCTAAGCTACATCAAAAACGTTCTTCGTCCACAACAACGCCACATAAAAAGGCCAAGAGAGAGCAATTAAAATTCTCATCGTGGCTACCAGGCAGTTGCATTGTGGCTGGTAATCGCCGCGCGTTTTTCAATTAGGCGCGTTTCACGGCGATCGTAGTTAGCGCCAAGCTTTGTCCACGCCGACAGGGTTGACGCTGTCAAATTAATTTAGGAGGCCCGGAATTATTAATTATGGTTGCATGTTTTGGTGGATATAAGATTTAATTAGCAGGCAGGTTAGAGCACGAAAATGTTGGTTGTTATTGGCGGTATTTTATCAAACGGTTCGGGCTTGGCGGTGTGGGCTTTAAGATTGTATCTATTACGTCTCTTGTGGACACCACACGACATGGTGTTGTAATCTTTTGTGTTTAAATTGACCATTCTGTTATGTTTTTTTTTTCAAAATTAGTTCTATGCTTATTATTGTTCTTTAAATAGACATTCAAGTCAACATTCAGGTCAAGTATAAAATCTTTTTTTTAGTTATATTATGATTTGTAATGGTATGGTTTGTGTTTGAATTATAACAAAATTATCAAAATGAAGCTAAGCTTGCCAAGGTCGGACCATAGATGGATGAACATCCATTACATACCGAGTCCTTTCTAGACCCCGGAAACCACATTAAACGGTTGATCTCATAATGTGTTGATTTTTGATAGTCATTATAAAAAAAAAAAAAATATAAAATCTAATAAGCAGTCTGACCAGATGGTAATAATGCGCCATCCAGTTGGGTAGTACAATAGTGTTTTTCAGCTGCTTCAGTTAGAGTAACAGCAGACTGTAATTTGGTTGGGAAGAGGCTAGGCAGGCTAGGCATATCGAAATGAAAGAAAGACGTACCCAATTAACGCGTCATGTTCTTAATAATAACTACAGATTTAGATGTATCTTTAAATGTGAACTAATAAACATATAAAAAAATCTAAAAAGTCGGTTTCAACAGCAAATTCTAATTATAAATCAGAGCCCTAACTATAAAACGTCAACAAAACCAGTAGATCGTATCTGTCAACCCTAACATCGCGGGTGGCTGACGCGTGTTCTTACCATTAAAAGGGTTTGACACGTTACGACGGACCAAAGAAATTAGTAGTAACGCCGCCGCCACCCGCCACTTTGAAGGCGTATCGTGTTGCAACCTAATTGTACACAACTTTGATCTCCGCGGGTATTACCGGGTATTTTTGTGAAGCTTTATGCTGTTTGGGTACCGTGGCGATTGAGGGTTAACGGTCCGATTTTATTTAATCATTTTTTTTTTAATTATTTTTTTGTGTTCTTAGTAATGCTACACACGCGTCGTTACAGGAACAATAATCATTGTTAAATCAAAATGATTACATAAAAAAAAAATGTTTTTTTTTTAGATCAATACCAATCTATATAGCTCTACTACTACCTATATTATCTTTAACTATTCCTTGTTCTTTCGGAATTGCACCTATTGCATTGTTTGTCTCTGTTCTTATTAACCAATAGCAGACGTCCCGCGGTTACACCCGCGTAGATTCCGTTCCCGTGGGAATACAGGAATAAAAAGTAGCCTGTTTGTTAATCCAGGGTGTTAGCTAACTCCATCCCTAATTTTATTAAAATCCATTTAGTTGCTTTTACGTGAAAGAGTAACAAACATTCATCCATCCATCCATCTATCCATAGTCACAAACTTTCGCGTTTATAATAATAGTAGCAAGTAGCATATTGCCCAAAAGATGACTGTTAGAAAATAGCTATGGCATTACGTTATCCTCTGTACAAAATAAATATCCTTCACTTATAAAAAATGTTTTAAGGCAGATATCATAATTTTAAACTTTATCAGTTTCAAAACAAAAATAGTGAAAGGAAACATTTTAGGAAAACTCACTTGCCTGAGAGAAAAACACTGTTAAGTACTAGGTTAGTCACTAAACACGCAAAAAGAAAAACTTTCAAAACTTAAAACAAAATAAATTCATCATCTACAGAACCTTAACCTAAAATCCCCGCTCCTTCCTTACCCCACTCCAAATATCTGAAGGTTGACATGAGCCAGTGTTCGTTGTTCGTGTAATGTCTCTGTCACGCGGAGGTGACAGCCGATGCGCCGTCTCTCCGCATCATGGCAATTACATGATGATGGAGCCAAGTGGACCGCGTGGGGTATGTCGGTGAATAAATAGATCTGACCCAGTATTTTATTATACTAGTATTCTAGCAAGTACCTTTACCTACATTCTCGCCTCTCATAATACGAGAATATGGATTCAAATCCGGGCAAGCACGAATGTGACTTTATTCCAGCTCCATAAGGCAATCAAGGAACGTGACAAAATCAAACTGGTTACATTTCTAATGATTTAATTTGCTTTATTTTGCTCTCAACACTCACGCTATGCTGCTGTGTATTTTTTTTTTCTTATTATTTATTTAATATTTTCTTGATTTGTTAAATAATAATCCGTGATTTTAATATTTGTAAATGTGAGAGTTCCATGTATCTATCCACATAATTATGTACTTATCTACTAAAATGCTTAATCTATCTTAGCATAGTATGTTATTTTTTATTTATTTTTTTATTTTACTTTGTTTATTCTAGGTACATCGTGTTCACATATAATGTATTTTTTATTGTATACAAATATTGTAAAAACTATTTTAAAAGAGTAAGTATGGAGTTTCTTGTCCATTCTTCTCCATACGAAACTACCTTTTGGAAGGGGCAACTAGAATCATTATATTTTATTTAACTTGTAAGTTTAACGTTCAAAAGTGTCTTTTAAATGGCCTAATTGAAATAAATTATTTGACTTTGACTTTTCATTCATTTAGGTAGGTACCATACTACCTAAGTATCTGGCTTATCTGAAGAACTTCTCTCAAAAAGCCAGCTAGTAATTAATATAAGTCTAACCATGCCTTGAGCAAGAGTGATGGTTTATGCTTCGTGCCTTCTCTTTATGAGAAGCGGTCTTTAACCTGCAGGAGGAGGACATGAAGCTAATAATATTCAGTCTACATTAAAAGATCTGCAAATCTTGAAACAATTCCGAGTGTTCTGGATCTACCTACCACATAGGTATAATTTCGTCTATACATTGCTTTGTTTATTATCAAACAGAAGATAAAATGTATTGCACAATATAATTCATACCTTAGTAGGTATACTTAAAAGGTAGAATAAAATACGGGAAATGTCCTTTTTCTGCTGCGTTGACTGCATATGGGTCTCATAAAACGCATGATAGTTATATACCTCATTAGTACAGCTCATTGACTTCAAACCGCAACACGTCATGTAATCGTTAACTACCAATAAATACTTCATAATTAATTGAACGCAGTTATGCTAACACAATAGCATTTCAACAGCACATTAATCAAAGTTATCAAGGGCATATGTTCAACATTATTGTACACGAACATGAAGTTATGTGATTAGAACACGCTATTGTTTTTAAACATTGCAATGCATACCGTAATGTAATTTATGTATATAATTAACTATAAGGATTAGTAATCGCCTACTCCTCGAAATTTTACTTTTTTAGCTTTCTCCACTCATTTTTTACTCTTTATTGTATTAAACTAGTTGGCCCGGCAAAGTTCGTTTCACCTTATAGTCAATTTATGTTGTGAAACCTTCTTTTAGCTTAAAACTTGTCAAATGTCAAATTGTCACCTTATAATGGACTGGGACCTGTCATTTGATCCAAAATTGCGCAGCATTTGATTTTTTTTTAAGGAAACTAATTTTCTTCATATTATGTTTAGTTTTCGTGAAAATTCCATTATTTTTAAAAGTAAAAAGATAACCTATGCTTCGTTTAAAAAGGGATCCAAAGTTTTCATTCAGTTTATAATGATAATAGCATCGAAAGTCTGTAATTTGCCTAGGGTGAGGCACAGGTGTGACAATAGTACAGTCACATTTCGCCCGTTATGTTTAAGTCCCATGTCATTGTACTAGGGGACGAGCCTAATTGCCACCAACTGTCGTGTTGTTTGTTGTGTAACTGCTAAGTACTGAGAAATTACAAAAGCAACAACATAAATAGGCTAGGTGACATAATTTTAGTTTTAAGTCCCTCATGTAGATTACCAGAAAATATTAGACACATATATTACGATAGCTGCTCGGGCAGATAGCCCTCTAGTGTGAGCGCTAACGAGCTGTTTTAGTTATTAAGTACTAACATAGGCAAAGTTATATTGTTTAGTAACACAGTGGACATCTTCTTTGTTGTCTGATGAATAAATCATTTATTTATCATTCCTTTATTCACGCAATAAAAAACAATGGCGATACATTGAGTCAAAATTTCGCATGACGTTACGAATACTTAGGTGCAAATTATACTGAATAATGACGTCAGCTGCTTCTACCTAATTTTAATGCGCTTAATCTAAGTAAGTAGTTAGCAAAAAGACTGGCCTGTTGGTCTAGTAGTTAGTGACCCTGACTGCTATGCCGGAGGTCGTGGGTTCGATTCCCACCCAGGACAAATGTTTGTGTGATGAGCACGATCATTTGTTCTGTGTCTGGGTGTAATTTATCTACAATATGTATGTATTTAGAAATATATTAGTATGTTTATCAGCTGTTTAGTACCCATAACACAAGCTCTCAAGCTTAACTTGGGACTAAATGGCGTTGTGTAAAAAAAAAAAAATACCGGTCTATTTTTTTTTTATTACCTATATAACTGATGAACTTAATAAAAATTTGATATTCATATATACATCTGCACTATGCCTATTATACATTGTCAACACTACATTAATCCTTTCTCTTTGTTTTCATGATAAGTACTTACTAAATCATTGAAAAAAAAGTTTTTATTACCTGAACCGACGCATCGCATCGCTTAATAATTTTGCACGCTGTTGTCTATTGGCCATCAACTCGCCTAACAACAAGATCTATATCTATTTAATAATTAAAATGAGACATAAAGTAAAATTTATACCTACTATACTATGTGCAAAACGTAACTTTTGAAACCTCTAATTTCTGTAGCGCCACGCATTACTGACCTGTGGCATGGACAATGACCTATTTCAATGCTATACTTTGTAGGTCACATTAGCTATGCTAAGATTACCATACTTTTCAATGTCATGGTTTAGAGTTCATAGTTTGTATGATTGACACATCTAGAATATTTTATTTATAGGTATGTATTCATATTATTTATTTGCATTTCACAATGTAAAAAAGATCTTAAAATAATGCTTAAAGCTACGTACCTACAATGATTTTAAGTCATCTGTTGCTATGAAACAGTTAAAAATACGATGTTTGCAACACTACGCTGACTTTCTGTCACTCTTTGATTAAACTCATTGACAGCTGTCATTTTCATGTAGGGTTGTACCTGATATCAAATCATTTTTACTAGCTTAACTCAATGGGTCGTAAAAATATCAAAACATACCTGATCAAAGGATTTTTTTATGGCTGCACCCATTTCAAAATTGTGTATAATTAAATAATTTTGCAACCATAATCTAAAATCGATGGTCATAAAAACGATCGTTTTTCATCATTACAAATCACTAAAAACACCGGAAATGGCCATTTGAACCACTTAAAACGGACCATAAAACGGTGTAAAATTAAATATAAATTATGAATATGAGTTATAGTGATGGATGCTGGTCGATACAATTATCGATACCGTTTTAAACAAATTTATGGACGTCACTTGAGACTTTGCAATATTCATTTCAATTATTTGCTCTTAAAAGCTTTACTTAGGTACCAACTTTAGTAAACTTAAATCAGAATATTCTTACTTCTTTACATTCTTTTCTGTCCATAGCGTCACATAAAACACACAAGATTTTTATTATTTTGAAAGTTATTGCTTAGAAGAAATCAAACTCTCAAAAGTTGCCGAATACTCAATTAAGTAAGAAAGAACCGTCGACACGCAAAAATCAGATCGCTATCGATAAGAATCCCCTCCCTACTTTGCCTAGACTATATCATTAGCCACATTAAACCGTACCATTTTGCTGACCGCATCAAAAGGCCCATATATTCATTCCGTGCCTTTGAGGTACCGGCAGGCGCCACTTAATTGATAGTTTTGGGCGTCTCATTATAATAATAACAGGCCCCCGGCGTTGAATAAATATTGTATTACTAGCAAATTGACGGAAGAAGCTGTAAAAAAAATTAAAGCCCCCTCCGTCTGGTTATAGGATGGTCGGAGAAAGGTGCTGTCGAATCGAAAGGGCGTTGTCGATAATGAGAAATAATTTTCGACAGTGGAAGAGTCGTAGTAGGGGAGAATATTGTTTCCTGCTTAAGAATCATCAATTTATTTATACATTATGTTTTTTTTTTCGAAAGTAAAGAAAAGTATTCACTTAAATTACCTTCCTACTACTTGCTTGCTAAAAATTACTAAGTACCAACAAGCGAATCGAACATGTTTTGACAACAGTCTCGATTATTTCATTTTGTCTATTTTAACATGATAAACTAAACCAATATTTACTATTATTAAAGGTTTGCTACAGATTAACTGTAATAAATCTTTAAGTAAATATTGAACAACAAAACATTCGCAAAACCAACTTCGTCGAAATCCAACGCTATCGAAAAACGTTTCGAAGAAAAAAATCCGCTGCAGCACCCGCTAACCCAGACCGGTGCTTTTGATGTAGCGGTGTGTTTACACTAACCTAACTGAGAAACAAGTCATTTCGTCGGGCGTCTGAACGAGCCGCCGGCTTTGATCTTGCCGCCACAGTTTTTGCCCCTCTGACTTATTGCCGACATGTTTGATGCGTCTCAAACTGCCGGGTTACGCTAACTTTTTGGTAACCATCGGTAACCGTGAGTTGAGTTTTAAAATGTTAATGAGTTGGTGATTTGGAAATTGTAGCATGACTTGTTAAAAATATACTTTGGAAATAATCAGTTGGAAAAATAAGACTGATTGCAGTCTCTTTTCAGTCGTGTTTAGCTTAGTTTGAATAACTTCAAACTATTTTTGTTCTTGGAAACAAAATAACGGGTTTATTGAAATTAGAATTCTATTAGTAACGTTGACAAGTTACTTAATTGTTAAAAAATCATTTGAATATGCTGAATAGTCGGGTACCGGCTTCAGTTTTCAACATAATAAGTAGACATTGGTAGGTTAAACACATTAAAAAAGTTGCTGTTTAATGCAAAAGCTCTCAATAGTTTTTTTTTGCAAATATAAAAAATAAGTTATCAATGAATAAGCAAATTTTTAACCGTAATAATACATCACCTAATCGACATCAATATACAACAAACAATTAATCCTAAACCACTAAAAGCCGTAAAATTGAAAACTTTTCAAGTTCTCATTAAATAAAACAGCGCTATAAACTTTTGTATGAAGTTGCTATAAAAACGCTGCGAGGCGGGCGCCGGGGGCGGGGCGCCGGAGTCCCCGCCTCTCTGACGTCATGCAACAACATGGCCGCCTGCACTTTGCAACTGCACGTTCTTGCGTGAGTGAACTTGCTTTGTTTGTGGGTAGGCAGACGAGTAAGTGGGTGAGAGCTTTTTAATTATTTTTGTGTTTTGATGTTAATGATTTTAGCTGTTTGAGTGTAATGATAGATGGCTGGTGTAGGCGAGCTTTTGAATTGTTGTTTGTGAGCACAATATTAAGACTATTTTTGATAACATTAAGTGAGACCAAGTTACTAGAAATAACTTGTAACGTAGGTAGGTATATCTAATATAAAAAAATAGTGTCGGGTGTGTTATGGACAATGGTGTCCACACACCATTGTCCATAAAGAAACAATAGGAAATAGGTACCTAAGTAATTGCCATATTTACTGTGATTGATATGGACGGAAAATAATGTAACATGACGAAAGACACACAAAAATTACAGAACACCAAACCTGTCACACATTAGATAACATATAACATTACGCCTGCAATTCCCGAAGAGTTCAGACACTCACACCTGTCACTTGGTAGGTACCTAGGTATAAATGAATTTGATTTCATTTTATATAATTATTATCCACATTTATTAATTAATCTTTTAATAGATACTATGATCGAATCGTTTGTGTTAATTCTGATAATTTATGTGCTTGTATTTGTGTTTCTATTTTTGTTTTATATGGGTGCCGGACCTGAAATAAACGATTTTATTTATTATTTATAAGTACCTACCTAGTACCTTGTTACATATTTGCTTCACTTAGATCTGGTCATCATCAGCATCTGACCTGTCTAAAGCAAATCACCAGAAAAGGAAAAAGGACAAAAAACAATAGCCATATAGATCAAAACTTAATTTCCTAATTAGGCAACCTTCACTTACTTACTTACCGATATATTTAGGTACTTTTAACCTGTAAAAGACATAGATAGGTACTCGTATTTAAAAGACAAAACAGTTACACTAAATTTTATTCCCAGAAGGCTACAAAGCAACAGAAACAGCGTGAAATCAAACCCAACAGAATTACCCTTTAGCTATGAATTGCTCACTAATAGTATAACATCGGCCGGTACTTATCTAACGTGTGGTTAGAGGTAACTATAGTTAGCCCCAATAACCACCTAACCGGGGCTATTACCTGCGTCAACTAACAGTAAAAATAATCTAGCTTACCGACTGCTGAGCTTAATCATGTAATTCCTTATTATTACGTACGGCGCACTATTGAAAACAGGGTAGCATTTAGTGGAGATGTTATTTTGTTATTTGTATTATTAATTCGTTTATTGTATGAAGGGTTAACAGACAGGGTTTATAAACACACAGTCTTAAGTAGGTAATTTTACAACAAGTAATTTTCAGCTTAGACATAGTTTTTTCGAGTTTATTAATAAGAAGGTATAGATAATGTTAATAGCTTAGATCTAAAAAGAGAAGAGAAAAAAAATAACACCAGAACATCACGTGATTTTTCCCAAAAAGGCTAGGTGTTCTGCATCTACCTATATTTATTTATTTATTTAGGATTTCCAACAGAGAATACACAGATTACTGAGACATATATGGAACTGATTACTGTGTTCCCCCAATTATAGGAAACCACAGCATGCACCTAATAACTAGTTACAAAAAATTTGAGAAGACAACAAAAATAATATAAAATTTGAAAAACAAGAATTTAAACAAAAACACGTGGTAATTTTAAAACTGGAACAATAATAATAAAATAAGATTATACAAAAGACAAAAGGGTTAATAAAATCATTACCTTACCTTTCATAAATTTCAGCCAAATGACGTCATTGGACATAGACCAGAGAGGTCTATATCTTTTGCCAACAAATATTCCAACAACGATAAATCCTGAACTACTCTCATCCAACAGAAAAGACATGTATGTACTTATAGCACTGACATTTTACCAGGCCTGTTTTAAGCCCCACTTAGGTCCTCAAACTTTGGAGTCAAAAAACAACAAAAAATAACAGCTGGATGGACAATGTGTCTTCTCTATTATTATGTGCCCTAATTTGACGACAGCATTATGCTAAGCGTGCCAAGGTCGTGCTTTAGCACTAATTTTGACTCTCCAGCCTCTTCACCTCATTTAAGAACATTTATATTGCGAGGCATATTTTATTCCTTATTTTTTAAACTAGAAGGTCTAGTGGGCCTTATAATAATTTACCTATTATAATAATAATAGTTATTATTTATTTATTTGCCAAAAACACGGTGCAAGGTTGTGAAGGTAAGTTTAAAACTGTTCATGTCTCGCTGACACAGCAACATGCTTTGCTTGTTTTATGGTTAAGAGTATAAATAGCCGAAGAACGAGACAACGTAAGTACCTATATCAATCTGGAACTTTTAAAAGTCCTCTTTAATTTAAATCTATCGTAATGACTAGAATAAATTTTTCATTGGCAACTATTTCATATGACCCACACAAAGCGCGGATCAAAGGACCATTTTGCCAATTTTGCAGTATAATTACGAGGAAACCATCAATCTGTAATTTCGTTTTAGCGCAAAAGACAGACATAATTCCAATAATAAATCTCTCCAAAATCCGGTCCTGTCCACTACTAAACCACTCATGATTCGACAAACCCTCAATAACATAATGACCAGTCGTCCAACGAGGCGCCAACATTCGGCTTTCGGCTTTCGGCCCCGGCAAAATAACATGTAATTTAACGAAACCACAGACAGACAATCACGCTGCCATTTCACGTTACCAATTAGAAAAGCTAATTCTTTGCGGCGATCTCCAAATTACAGATGTTGGACGAAAATCGGTCGCTTAATCAGTACTCGCGTGATGTTGGGCCAACCCATTCATCAGGAGTTATTAAGGCGAGAATTTGGCAAATTTTTGTGTCAAACATTTGACGAATGGTTTCGTGAACAATTTGGGCGTTTTAAGTTTTGTGGGTATTGGCGCCACGTTGGTGTTGGCGCCGGAACAAGATAATAATTAGTACCTGAGGTGGCTGAGGTCTTTGTGTATTTAAAAAGTAATTTCGGTAACTTCTTGGGTGGTAGGATTTATGAATGAAAGTTGTTTTTACGAGTTCTTTGTTTCGTTTTTTGGGTAGCTAATTATAAGTGGAGGTGTTATTAGACCGATAAGAACATTGTTCGAAACTATGGCCTTTTGACTAGTTTAAAATGGGGCCTTTGTATAGGACCATTGTAAACTATCATTCATCGTAACCATGGTACTTATTCACTTTTTAGTAATCTGCTTAGCAGTGTTTTATAAGATTTTACATTACTTATTGAAATAAGAAACAAAAAAAAACTGAATTTTACTACAAATAAACGAAACAATGATGTAGAGAAGTAGGTACTTACTTAGGAGAAGAGAAGCTAAATAGCTTAGTTTCAAATTAAGCTACTTTTCGATTGTAAGTTACATTTTGATGGTATTACAATTACCTACAGTCATCCACACGATACTTTGTTTTTAAGGATTCGAAACCCTTTTGGTGCAACATTGCCTGTCTTGACTGTGTCGCAATTTGTAGTACCTACTTAACTAACTTAATAGTAACAGTAATAAACAAAGTTGCCAGGTGCGGAACCCGTAATGGAACAGTTAATCTTGCTCTTTGCCGGTTTTTTTTTGAAAATTCTCTCGTCTTGCGTCACATTTCTAATCCTTTTATCTCAAGATAATAGATCAGCTAGATTATAATAGAACTAATATGACAGCCACTCCTTATTCAGCCGTCCACAATATCATCGGACGCAAACAATAAATTTAATTAAAGTTCTTTAGACTTAAATGTGACTTGTCGCTATCCTTCCCTTATTGAACTTTCAAACGCACGCTACACTTCTATTCAGCCGATCGTACCCGACAACGTGCCGACAACGCCCGAACGTCTTCAGACCATTTGAATTTCAAACGAAACGACTCTAAAATCAAAAGCGCCGCGCGCTCGTGACTCGCGGTTACCAATCAACGATTCCAGCGCTTTTTACGGTGACAAGTGTCCAATTATCGTTGATTGAAATAATAATAGAGGTCTCGGGATCGAAGCGCTTGCAGCATTCGAAATTAGGCGTCGAGCGCTGAAGGGGACTTAGGTATGCTTGATTTTTTGCCGTTCTCCACCCATGAAGAGTTCGGAACGCGAAGTTGACATTTTCGGACGTGGCGGCAGGCCTGTCGGCGGTATCGGCGAATATTTCCGACGTGTTTTGTCCTATTATTTATTCGGGCGGCATTTCTTTTACCGCTAAATCGATTCTCGAGAATTTCGGTGGCCATAGATGGTAGAATTCGCGAATTTCTCTAGCAGAAACCGTTTCTTTTGTCAATCTTAATCATCCGTCGTCGGGAAAGTTGAGAGATTTATGTGATGCACAATTCTATTGTCTTATTCTGCTCAAAAATAAGATTGTTTTAAAAATAAAGTAAATTCTGCTGCGGGTCGCGTCTCTTCAATAGAATTTTAAAATAGAATGTCGATCTAAATAAGTGTTCCCTGAATGTTTATTGCTTTTCCTTACTGTAGATTTGTCCATACAAAATCTACACGAGTGGGAGAAATGGTCGTTAAATGCATTTGCTAATGGTCATACAATCCTTATAAAGGAGAGAAAGCATTGGGAAGGCAAAACTTAATCGAATTTGGATCTCAACAAGATTATGCTTCTGGCGACCACTTATTGACTGGTAAAGAACTTCATGACTATCCTGTTGCGCTAGTGGTTAGTGGCCCTGAATGCTATACCGGAGGTCGTGGGTTCGAGCCCCCCCAAGACAAATGTTTGTGTGATGAGCACGATCATTTGTTCTGTGTCTGGGTGTAATTTATCTATCATATGTATGTATTTAGAAATATATAAGTATGTTTATCAGCTGTTTAGTACCCATAACTCAACCTCAGCAGTGCTATTCTGAAAAGTTTATTTGCGAAATCACTTCGGAATCCGCAGTGAAATCATGAGAAATTAAAATATCGTATTCTTAAATGGAGTGATTTCGACACTGGCGCCACCAAGTGGTGATCAAAGTGAGACGAACTAAAACGGGTGAGTATTTTGACGTTGACATGTGAATACCGAAACTTGTACAGGTCACATGAGAAGTGTAGTAAGTATGACTTTCGAGATGATTTGCGAAATGACTTTCGAAGTGATTTACCATTTTTAGAATAGCATAGATGCTTAGCTTGGGACTGGCTGGCGTTGTGTGAAAGTTGTGGAATATTTAGTTGCTTATTTATTTAGTAAGCCCTCTGTACCGATTTATCACATTACAAATAAGTATACTTAATTTCTTTACTCACTTTATTAATACTTACTTACCTTATTATCATTCACGTATTCATTCAAATCGAAACTGCATCTAAATCTAACCCTATCAATTTCATTTCCAAAAATAGTCCCCTCTGCGTCATCAAAATATTCAAATCATCAGCTCCACAATCGCTCCCGTATTGATTGATGCGATTCGTCTCGGTTTATCCGACTCTGATGCAAATCATTGCATGCATATTTCATAGCGTCCCAGAGCGGTAAATGGAACTCTAATTAGACCGCCCGCATTGTAGGCTTATAATTCTATTGTAAAGATACAGGGGAATGTTTTTCTGTATTAAGATAAACTACTTATTATATTCAAATGGGTTTAATTAAAGTGTTTTTTTTTTGTCTGCGATTTTACTGATAAGACAGAATTTTTTATAATATACGTCCCGGTATGATTACACTAGGCTTGTTTTCTTATTATTTACGACTGAGTTTTAAGTCCTTAATAATTAGAAAACAAGCTTATTGTTATCAAACTGGCGAAATTTGACTTACTTATCTATCTTAGACGCCATATTTTAGATTTAGTTTTTAGTTTTGATTTTCATTTCTAGTGAAGTAAAGTAAAGTAAATTTTATTCGTTTAAACATGGTGTACATTGCATGCAAGATATTGACAATATTCAAAATAGTTCTAACATGTTCAGCCGCATTTCGTGGCGTACAAATTGGTAGGACGAGATGGTGCATAAACCGTTATAATATTCAACATAATCCATTAATCATAGGTGCCATAACAATTCAGCGAATAAAGTTAAGTATTGTGAACAAATAATAAATAGATGGATTTCTTATCTAGAAAACGTTTGACTGGCCTGTTGGTCTAGTAGCTAGTGACCCTGACTGCTATCCCGAAGGTCGTAGGTTCGATTCCCACCCAGGACAAATGTTTGTGTGATGAGCACGATCATTTGTTCTGTGTCTGGGTGTAATTTATCTATAATATGTATGTATTTAGAAATATAATATAAGTATGTTTATCAGCTGTTTAGTACCCATAACACAAGCTCTCAAGCTTAGCTTGGGACTAAATGGTGTTGTGTGAAAAAGTTGTGGAATATTTATATTTATAAAGATTACTCTTGGCCTAACAATTAGAAGAGAATGGGCGTTATGTACCTACCTATTATATATCATCATCTGCCTAGCCTTTTCCCAAATATGTTGGGTCGGCTTCCAGTTTAACCGGGTGCAGCTGAATACCAGTGTTTTAAATGCAGCGACTGCCTGTCAGACCGTCCACAACCCAGTAACTGGGTAACATGATACCCCTTGGTTAAACTGGTTGACAGACTTTCGGGCTTCCGACTACAAGTAAAGACTGTCAAAGATTTACAAATGACAGTCGTTAATTGACACGGAGGGGTCTTGGTATGTAATAAATAGTCACCCATCCACGGACCGACCTCGTCAAGCGTAGCTTAACCATCGATCAACCCATGCGGCTGTTATAATTTAGCCACAAGCTTCTATGTCATGTACAGTCACGAGCAATAATATGTACCTATACATTGTCACAATTTATCTAACATCTTAACTTCTACCATTCAAAAATATGTGTAGGTACGATATTTTCTTTAAAATTATCCTACTAACATTATAAACGCAAAAGTTTGTGAGGATGGATGGATAGATGTTTGTTACTCTTTCACGTAAAAACTACTGAATGGATTTTAATAAAATTAGTTATTAAGTTAGCTGACACCCTGGATTGACACATGGGCTACTTTTTATCCATATATTCCCACGGGAATAGGACCTACGTGGGTGAAACCGCGGGACGTCTGCTAGTCTTACATAGATTATGATAATTTAGAAGAAAATATCGTACTCATATTTTTGAACGGTAACGGTAACGGTAACGGTAGTTAAGATATTTTCGAAAATGTGACAATGTATAGGTACAGACGCCAGCACATCAAGTTACCCCAATGTGTCAAATTTTCACAATTGAATATGACCCTTATTCTGTTTGACAGAAAGTCGAAAAACGATCAAAGAAATTTGACACATTGGGGTAACTTGACGTGCTGGCGTCTGTACGTGTTATTTCTCGTGACTGTAACTATATGGTTACGGATTTAATGCTGTGGAACAGATACCTACCTACTTACCAAACTTTGTAACAATGTGGCACTTTATTATTAATTTACTAATTGGCTTGGCAAACTTCGTTCCGCCTTAAAGTCAATTTATTCGTTTTTTTTGGTTTACGTCCTATTCTTAGAGCTACTGAACAGAATATATTGGTGAAACTTTCGAATAGCCTTAATTTGAGTCAATCGTATTTATCTAAATTCGAAAACTAAATGTCACTGTTAAGTGAGGTATTAAAGCTTGCCACTTTGACCGCGTTGAGTTCTTTCAACTGCCCACGACTGCGAGCGACATCAAACGAGTGACGTATGTAGTTGCTGAATGATTGGCAGCATTTGCAGCGCTTTACACATTTCTTTCAGCGCTGCTTGACGGCGTGTCAACGTTCCGTCGTGGACGCAAATGGCGCGGGCGTTTGTTTGACGTCAGTACGCGGTAGTAATATTTAGAGCGATCTAGTTTTACTAGTACCTACGTTAAAATGTCGCTAATTGTCTTGTTTAACAAAGAAACTGTAATATTGAAGTCCAAGAGTTTCTGTTAATATTGTTTTGAAGCAGATTATTTTGCATTTAACTGTAGAATTCTCTAGCTCACCCACACCAGCAGGGTCACTGGCTATCTTTCCATTGTCAGTAATTAACTGGCGTCCATTTGCACACTGAACTGTGCTGACAACTGAGAATGAAAAATAACTCAAGTTTCGGAAGTCGGTGGCCAATAATGAACAAAACAAAACCACCAAAGCCACAGACTTCCGAAACTGGAGTTATTTTTCACCTGTTAGTTTTTTTTTTAAGAAGTCGGTTGTATTTTTGTAAAACAGTTTTTTTTTTGTAATTTTTAGTTTCTTTGTATGTAAAGAAAGTCTTTCAAAACTTGACATTGTCATTTGACATTTAAATTGGATAACAATTGCTAAAGAAGTTCTATCTACACATTAATCTGTACATTTCTGCCGGCTCCTTTTAAAATAGAATGGCGTAATGTAATTTTGTGGAAATACAAAAGCTCAACATAGACATCTGACTATAGCAATTGCGAATAATTGGCTGTTATGCGTTGAAGAGTTCCGTTGCCTATCTTCTTCATCAGTTTTTCTTCACCAAATGATACTTTCTGAATAAAAATGCTTGATTTGTTGCTAAAAATGTTAAAATCGGCGCGAGGAGTTCCCTCAATTCCTCAAAGATCCCTTATCAGATATGAGTTCTGATACAAATGGGATACCAATCTGTTAGTATACCCTATCAAACAAAAACATAATTTTGAAAATCGGTCCATAAATGACGGAGTAGTGAGGTAACAAAAAAAAAATATACAACCGAATTGAGAACCTCCTCTTTTTTTTGAAGTCAGTTAAAAATGGTATGGTATTGCACTTTATTTATTATTTTTATGATTCCTTACTAACCACATTAGGCAAAGATAAGCAAGTATACTAAGCCAGTTAGGGTGGATGGCCTTATATTAAAACACTGGACGAGGACGCAAGTGTGGCCTACTAACCGTACCCAGAAGTAGTGTGTGTTTGTTATCGTTATTATCGTTCCTGACATGTTTATTGGTAGATATATCTAAATGATTGAATTAAGGATTTTGACATGATTAATGGTGATTCTGACTTTATTTTTAACAGTTTTGACATTATCATTATTAATTATTTTGACATCATTAGTAATTACTTCCTACAATTTCCAAATATATGTACTGACACTAGCGTTTAAGTTGTGTATTACTAACAAATTTGATTGTATGATCTGTAAAATAAATGATTATTAATATTATATGCTTATATTTCTCGGAACCCTTGCGTTCCGGACTTTGGAAGGCGTACGAGGGCCCGAAGCCAACTCGCACAGGCCCATTGTCGACTTTAATGAAATGAGAGACCAATCGCAGATTCTCCCTGTATGCACTAGACAAGTGCACCCAAGGAAAACCTACGACTGGAGTAAGACTATTGCAGAATATGGTAACAAAAGTAATGGACTATAGGTTAGGGTAGCTGGAATGGACTGGATACCTGAAACTATGAAAGACTATGGCCCCTGCCTTATCAATGTTACGTATACACAGATTAAATGACCGGGGGTGACTTGCACACTCAATAATGGGCCCTCTAAAACGACCGCTAGCACATAGTGACGTAGCGACAAGAGAGCAACATGTCCTGAGGTACTAAAAGAGTGGAGCGGCATTCCACGGCTATCAGGACAATCCCGGAAGTACGGTCAAGATCCCTACCAGCACCTTACTGGAATGCTTACTTCCTCCGAGCATTGATTATTATTATTATTAAGAAGACACTGCAAAGAAAATTGTTCGACAGAAAAAAACATTAAGTGCAATTTCCTTAATCTGTAGATTATACCAAGCTGTCATTGGCTACAAAGACACAATGACAAGATTTAAAGCCAAGTATTCGCCACAGGCCCTTCAATATCTCTGTCACAAGTCACAAGCTTCTAACCGCTCGTCAGACGTTTTTCTCGTCTGTCGGCGTGTCATCGCGCCGGGTGACGTGTCCGGCGCGTCTCGCGGGCGTTTTTGCGTCAGTACGCGATGCACATTTATTCGCAAATGGAGATACGGCAAATATTCGTCGCGGACGCGTGTGGAATTATGATGCAACTCCTTCAAGTGGTATTTGGGTGGAAAATGCCTTATACAAGGTGAAAGGCGACACACACAACTTGATACTAGGTCTTCAATGTTTCTGGAATTACCAGTGTTGAAGTCTACATCGACTTTCCGTAATTTCTATGTTCAACACTATCTCACCTTATGGTAAGCGATGATGTGGTAGACGATGAAACACGCTAGCCTAGAAATAACCTATTCACTCTTGACTTAAAGACCCTATAGGTTGTAGCTATTCACTCTCGACTTAGAGACCCTAGGAGGAAAAATTCACTCTCTATGCCCGTTGGAATTTCATAGCAGAATAGTCTGTAAAGAAATACTGAGCCCGATTCAACGGCCTCAAACGCTTAAAGCGTTAAGTTTTTCTAATCAAACAAAGGAACGTAATTATAGAATCATAATTGTATTCAATTACAATGTTTTCTCCGACGCGCCTATCTAAATGATCACTACGATATTAGCGGTAGACCTATCCATCAATACCGCAAAAACGCTCCAACGTGCGTATCATTGTGTGTTAAGTGCGCGGCAAACGACCCCTTAAACAAATCTTTAAACAAAGAAAATACAACCCTAACTTAACCAGACAAGACTTAATATCGCTCGTGTGCAGTCTAAAATCTAAGTCAAATTTTCGACGGTGAAGCTTCAACTTTGAACGGAAAGGATAAGGTTGGAAGTTAACTGCCGCTGTGGAGTTGGTTAAGGCGAATAAGTCCATATTTTCGCACAATACGTGGTGAGTGAAAAAGTGATATCAATCATATGAGACGATGATAGACAGCTTGTAGCAAGAGGACGGTTACGCATAGAAGTTAATATACGCGATTTTTTTTTTCTAATAAAGACCGTGGGTTCGATGTTTATCGATGTGCAGGAAACGGGTTGATTTATGGCTTTTTAAGGGCGATTTTTATACAGAAACTATCCGCGTGGAAAGTTTCAAGATTTACATACATTAGTCTACTATCAGAGTTTTTATAGCCACGCTACAATGTTACGAACAGTCTTCTAAGCTTTACAACAAAACAGAAAAATAGCCTTACAGAGTTTATAGACGCCTTTATAAAATAACAGACTTATTCTCCAATCAACAGGCTATTAGTGTCTGTCCGTCAGTCACACCTTTTAACGTTAATTCGATCAGCACCATCACACCTGCCTGCACCTGTGGCTCTGTTCACCCATGTTTAAATTAAAGCGTGAAGACTCATCAGCTGTTCACTGCCTCCGGTCTCTGTCAGAGCGGGGTAAAGGAAGTAAGTGAGTTAAGACTTGCTGTGTCAGTATGAGGATGACTTACAGAAGGCTCATTAGTCAGTACTATCCATATAAATTCATAAAGAAAACTCTAAATATGGATGTCATCTAAGATTATGAAAATGTCTTAAAAGCCAAGCTTACGGGCCATGAATTCCACCACCAATTATATCACCTTATGTAGCCGTTACAGTTATAATTTGTAAGTTTGTAATGGTCTACAATAAAGAGTATTCTATCTTTTCAATAAATAAAATCTGCCGTTTAATTAATACAAGTCGTTTACACACAAAGATTTTATTTATGAACACAATGTCGAATTGGATAGATTTTTAGGCAATACTTATTATGAACTATTTCAATAAAGTATAATGTCCAATAATAACCGCATCAAGTACTTCTACGACTTACCTATTATATGTGCCCGTAGTAAATGTTTAATGAATGGGATAAACCGTTAAATTGTTTTATCTGTTTTGTATTGTGTTGGTCTGTGTCTTTTGTGTGTCCTGAATGCCTAAATTTTAATCTATCTATCTAAATATTTCAACCCTATGCTCAAATATTTCAGAATCTTGTACTAAATTCATGGTATTAGATTGTTTGTCGATTATTTTTCCATCCTGTATTTTTAAATAAAGCAAAAACTGTGTTGTACAACAATAACTTGAAATCATCATCTAATAAAAGTTCACCGTCTGTAGCTAGATGTTTTGTGTCGTTATTCAGGCAGTAGGCTTGCAACCTGGCTATATATTTATTACGGTTAATGATACTGACTTTAAACTGTTCTCTTTGTGCTTTATTTGTACCCTAGAGCCTTAAAGTGTGATACTGAAATGAATATGGACCACTACCATGAATAATGTGATAAACCAAGGTTTTGGTTTTAAACTAGATCTAATGACAAAAATCGAATTGTATGATTGGATGGTTTGGTCAAGTTGAGAGTTTTAATGAGTGTGTAAGTGGCGACGTCAGGAAAGGACGCCTTAGAAGAACATTCACAGCATTTTTAACGTACCTAAACGTAGCAAAATTAATATATAAAAATCGTAGCAAATGGCGCTCTGTAGTTTCTGCCTACCCCTACGGAAAAAAGGCGTGAGTTTGTGTACTTTATTTTTTTGTTGGGTTTAGTTATGATGTTCATACTGCTCGGAGTATATTTGAAGTTTACGATTTCTTATTTAGCAGACTGGTGAGTGTATAAAAGGACATAATTAAAGAAGAAATAAATATTTAATTACTGTGCAGTCATCGGTTTATTACTTACCTCCAAAAATACTCATTTCATTTTACACTTAAAAATCCGTTACGCACATAAAAACGCAAACGCCAGTAGTTAACTCCCAAAATAATGTGGTCGACATAATTTTTTATCGATTAAAAGTCTTATCGGTATCGACAAAGCGCCGCCGTCGAAGCATGTGTCGACGACTCGATAAAACTGTTACTTAAATTTTAGAAATATTGAGATAACGACCGGCCCTTTTCAAGAGCCTTTTTAATTATGAGACTCGAACTTATCTTTTGAAAGCTCTTTTGTAAGTGTTATCTTAGAGAATTTTTGTGATTTTTATTTGATCTTACAGAATGAGGCGCGTTCGGTAGGGTGGCAATGATGTTTAATTAAAAAAAGTTTTTTATTTTTGTTTTAATTACTTACTTATATCGTGTTAATCCTGACCCCAAGATACAGGTCAACGCCTTATTTAGATGTTACCGTCCAATATAAACTCCTAAAAGTAAAATTGACTAATTATAAACTTTGTTTTTTGACGTCACAAGTTACGTCACGCCGTACAATGCTTTGTAGAGGCTTAGCTCAATCTTTACAAAATATATTTTTGATAAAACCTATTAGTTGACAAACTAGTGATAAAAATAGTGACTATAGAGAATTATGCGTACAAAATATTGTTAATGATACAAATTACACTTTTTCCAGTGTTTAAATTAGTTAATAACTTCTGATGAGTAAATTATTATTCAACATAAGGGTAATGACGCTATGACCTTTTTGTTATTAAGCCATTATCATTGAAGTAAATTACAGAATTAAATATGATTACCATTCTTTATGGTAGCCACGTTTTAATAAATTTGTGGCACATTATTTCAAAAGAAAGAAAGTTTTATTTGTCGCAGAATATGTTGAACGTACCAAAAATATAGGTACTCACTGCAAAAAATAATGATAGTGATAGTATTTTTTTTAAATATGTACTGAATATGAAAACTAAAGGATTTTCTGTTACATCGAAATCTGTCAGCGGTTCTTTGAAAATAAGGAAAGGAAGGAGTTTAGTTCAGTTTTGATTCGAACTGAACTTATAATTAACAGGTGGCATTTAATAGCTACTATCTGCCAAACCTGGCCTATGTTTAGAATTGCCTAAAATAAATTGGAAGAATGGAAGATAAAAATCAGAATCAGAACTTTAATGAATAAGAAATCCAGTGCCAATGACAGATCCTCAGAAATAATTTTCAGTGGTAAGTAAATCAACAAAGAGAAGATAAAAATACAAGCAACATAACGAAAAATATCACGAGTGCGATGTAGCAGAAAAGCTTAATCAAATTTATGGTAAATTAACTGATAATGATTATTACAGTCATTTTTTTTTTTTTTTAATGTTATTAACCAGTGCTTGACTGCAATCCCACCTGATGGTAAGCAGTGATGCAATCAGTGATGGTGAAGCAAATCAAATTATATAAATATGACGAGTTTACTGCCTAACTGTAGTGTGTATGTAAACACACGGAAGATCATGGTCAACCTTATACCTAGCCTTTTGCCAACTTGTTGGGATCGGCTTCCAATTTAACCGGATGCACCTGAGTATCAGTGTTTGACATGGATCAACTGTCAGCCTTACTTCCACTTCCCAATTGCTGGGTAGCACCATATCCCTTAGTTAAACTGGTTGTCAGACTTTCGGGGCTCTGAAAACTTGAACACTGGAAGATAAGCTTACATAAAATTACACGTCATGCAACCTGAATAGGTGTCTAATTATGCTTTCATTTAATAGTAATGTATTAAAAAATAGCCCCACAAAAATTACATTATTTCCTGCGACCTTCGTTCTTTTTACCGCAACCATTCATAACCTCTCATGCATATTAAACACGATAAATAATTCTTGACAGTTAACAAGCAAAATAGCGAGCTTTATTGAACATACAATTACGCATAATTATAGTGGTTTCTTATTATTTCCTGCACATTAATCATGTCACACGTCAAAGCAAGTCGTAACACCTCTTTTAACCGACTTTGCAGAAACGTTCACCGTGTGTCGGTTATTCATGCCTCGGTAAACTCATATTTTTGAAATTTGCATAATATCATCTGGTTTTTGCATAAGTATGTTTAAGGAAGTATCATTATCACAATAAACCTGTACCTATATTTTATAATAGCTGCCGAGCGAAGGTGTCAAAGCAATTAGCAAAAGGTGAAAGGTTTTAACTGCAATAATTATATTGATTGACATAAATAACAGGACAGCCTTGTGTAACTAATTAATTACCATTGGGAGAACTTAACAGGTTGAATTAATTCCGTTTTTATGAATTACTAGCTGCCCCGGCAAACTTCGTTGTGCCTTAGAGTCAATTTATTGCTCTTATTATTATTTTTTTTATATTAGATATACCTACATACGTTGAATAAGACGACAACAAATAAATCCAAACCAATAATAACTACTACTACTTTTAAATTACAACATGTATATATAACCTAACCTAACTGACCATACCTATCCTATAGCTAACCCAACAATCTAACCTAACTACCGTACTAAAATGCATTGATTTAAAAAATACTGAATTCATAATTTTAATCTGAACTATTGCCTCTATGTTACATACAATTTATGCCTATAGTTTTCCCGGTCTACTTTAATTGAAGTCCTAACAGTAAAATAAGTTCTATTTGCAAAGAATTATTAAAGTTCGTCTCTGTCATCATTGCTAATTACGTAAATTGATTTCTGAAATATAAGACTTTTTTAAGCTAGATAAAACCTCTAAGTTTAGTAACAAAATAAATATCAGAACGTAGGTGCGTATTATAAATTGACAACCTTACCTTCTTGGGTTTAGCTTAAGACTTGTCAATTTCAAATTGTCACCTGATAATGAACTGGGAAGTTTGACTCCTGTCATGTCATCCAAGATGGCGCTGCGTTTGAAAAATGTTTGAGACAACCGATATTCTTGATATTTATTTTTTCGAGGACTTTTCATGTTTTTTATTATGCTATGTGCTATTCCGGACAAAGACAAATCCAAAAAGACCAAAATCATTCACATTGATCCAGCCGTTCTTGAGTTATAAATGGTGTAACTAACACGACTTTCTTTTATATAATTATATAGATTTAACAAACGTCATGAATCATTTACTACAATTAGCTTAGTGTTTTAGCAAAGACTTAAAAAAGCGTAGAACATTTCAATAAGTTTTAATTTAAATGCACAATAAAATAATTATACTAATTTAATAGCTACTTATCTACATTAGGTCCATAAAACAACTTTATCGTCATCATCATGTTATTAATGGGACATTTTCTAAATGCGTCGTGCAATTAGTCACCCTACCAGCAAACCATGTTTTAATACAGAACGGATGTTTTAGGATTATTTTTTCGAGCTGTAATTAAGTCGTTTAACGTTAAAACACATTTTAAAATGCCGTAAATAAGCGTAATTTACGACAGAGCAGCGTTTAATACCCCTTTCAGTGTCTGCAAAACATTTGTTTACCGTTTAACTTGAAAGCATTCTGTGGTTCCTTAATTATACTTACAAGACTCAATATTATTTCTTAGTATTTACAAAAGTTATTGTTTCACCAAATAAGCCCACGCGTGACTTAAGAGGTCTTTGTGCTAACAAAATCTGTTCAGCAGAGTTAAACTGTATGACAACCGCATAGAGCTTAAATTGAATTGATCGTCTTAAATGCATACGTTTAAATTTGAAGGAGCGTTCAAATCATAGGTAAAAAGCAAACAGTAGCTGGCCACCCGCGGATTTTTAAAATGTCAATATCGAGTGTTGAGTGTGTAAACACGATTAACTGGACGCGCGTCTCGTTCCGATCATCGATCATACAAAACTGTGCTCACTATCGAGTGTTTGTGTTCGTCATGGATTAGGGATGGGAATACTCGTGTTTAAGTGTAGAAATATTATGAATTTAATTTAACGATATACAACACGGCTAAAGCTGAGAAAGGAAGTATATATATTTGTAAAAGGCAATAGTTTGGATGACCGATAAACGTTAATTTAGAGTCATTTAATCATGTTATATGCATCTAATTTTTATGTTTGTTTTGTTTATTGTAATAAGATAGATAATTCAAAACTTGCTGTCAACTCTTATCATCGTCTAGTTCTTTAAGTTCTAAGTTAAGCTACATGATAACTAAATCATGCGTGCAGTTACTGAACGGGTCCCATCGAATCTGTGAGTTTATTGTCTGAGGCTTTCTCTTTAGGAACACCTAAAGAGAACGCTTCAGACAATAAACTACATGGTTCTTATAGTATCTGATCATTATCATTGTTTTGGTTTGGATTTAAAAATACAAATAAAACTGATTTCTGTGTTGTATTCTTGTAACTAAAAAGGCATACAAAATAGTCATATTGTTTTTATCGATTTTACTTACGTCCAGCCTAAGAACGTCTCACGTCTCTAATCTACCCCAACAATAGCGCACAATTATTCACTTGCTCTTAACATGACTGTTGGCACAGCAGAGTAAACAAAACACTCGCTACCGTCGAGCGGTCGAGTTGACTCGTTCAAGTGACTGCCGCAGTGTAAACACTCCACGGGATGTTTGACAGTTGAAATTCTGTCGATGTAATAATCATCTGGGTCTCTAATATGGCGCTTTAATAGATAAATTATATTGAGGTAGATATAATAGTGCCTGCAGGCAGGTTTCATTTTTTATTTAAGTTCATACCTAATTACAGGTTTCCTTTGAAAAATATTCCATCGTTGCCGCGTTGTATGAAATGACAAGATATGCCTAAACATAGCCAATATGTATAAATGGCCTATGGTTCTAAAGTACTTTTGTAAAACTAATTAAGTAGTTATGACTAGTGAAAGAGTCAACCATCAGATCAGTCTGCAAACCTAGCTCCTGCCTATTTGGATTAATGTATATATAACATGTTATATAATTGATTACACATTTTCCTACAAGACAAAGACGCACTCTTCTTTTTTTTCTGTCTAATAACCTATTACATACTAACACAAAGAAAACTTGCCCTAAATACATTTTCTTCATAAAGATTTCTTAACGTACCTACGCATTTCTGCACTCCATTGACAAAAGACCAATATCTCACTACCTCATGTTAACAGCTCAGATATCGAGTTCCAGAAGAAAATAGAACGCATTAGACATACAATAGCCCTTTGATTCAAAGCCTAGATCCTTGTATGGATAGAGGGGGCGTGTGAATGGAAGCTGTGGCTTAATATCTTTTGTTAACGTTAGTAGGGTAAGGTACACAAATACCTCAGAGACATGGTTTAAAAATAGGACGCCATTTGTGAGGTAGATAAGTAATCTTCTGCTAACATTAACGGGATTGTAAATCTTCTCAAATCCGGCTAAACTTTTAGTCAAACTCCACTGCCTCCTTGGTCTACTGGCCGTAAATGCTATAGCTTAGCCTAAGCTCTTGGGTTCAAATCCTAGGTCTGGAAAATTGTTATTGGACTTTTCCATCTGCAACATCCTGGAGTAAGCTGTATGCTCAGTTGATGTTTTATAGAAAAAAGAAAGGAAAAGGACACCTCTTTTTCAACAAAAGATTTATATTCATTAGTCATCGTGTAGCTCAACCCTATTTTACAGAGCTCAACGACCCAACGACATAATTTACATTGTTCTAAAATAACACCTAGTTTCTCTTTTAAATACAATTTAATCATAAAGTGTAAACAATATTTATTCGGTCTCTTTAAGTAACTTTCTAAAAATCAACGAAGCATTGCTTCATAAACTTACCTTACGAAGCTACCTGCATGTAACATTGATCAAACAAAGACATTGATTCAACGGTGGCCCCTCATTACTCCGGAGGCTAGAAGGCAGTAATCAATCATCTTTACAATAATGGAGATCCGAATCATCAGTAATTTTAACAGAATTGACGCAAAAACGTCGAAGAAAAAATTAATCATATAGCGAAGTAGGATGGTTGGGTGGAGTTGGTTTACATGGAGTATTTATTTAAGTCACTCAAACTCATACATACCTACCGTCAGAGCGTTTTTATCTCGCCCATGGACTTCTGACTTTGCTTCACAAGCCGACAAGAAGTAACTGTATCCTCACTTTGTTTTCCTTCACAGTTTTTAAAACAGGAGATAATTTTATTATAGAAAGAATCCGAAATTTCAGAGGTAGGAGGAGGCAGTTTGCCGGTCACTCCAACAGGCTATCACTGTAGTTTATTAGCTGACCATCTTTTAACGATTTATTATAAGTGGTTTCTTTTTAACTTCTAGCTTGACCGTTAAGATCGCTAGAAACTGTGAGACAGCATCAAACATACAAATTTAAAGAGTATTCGTGTAAGTGAAGCAGGAAGCGTTATAATATGAATTGATAGCCAGTCCTGGACCAACAAGGTCACCTTTGTCACACCGAACCCTACCCTCACGCGTGAATAGCAAACTGGCCTATTCTCATGACTTAAACAAAAAGCATTACACTAGCTTCATAAAACGCATGCACCATATAACCCGACCTTAACCAATTACAATGGCAAAGCGGAACAAAGAGCCGGCCACTTACGAGCTGTTTTTTGATTACCCATTAACCCGACAAACGTTGTAATGGCCACCAAATTGTTGCCCTTATCCTTTAGCCGCAGGGGAGTCGGCAGAATTGACCGCTAATTCTACGGTAGGTCGTGTCTTGTGACGCCGTTTGGGATAATCATGTCTTAGGATTTAGGAATAATTTAGGTTAGGATCTTAAAATTCTGCGGAATGTGTGATGTAGGTGCCTTTTAAATTTGCGTGAACGTGTGTTAACCTATAATAGAACACACATTTTATGTTCAAGTCTCATGTAGGTAATAGGACCTCAACCAGCCACGAATCTAGATTCCAGACTGTCAAGAAATTTCTGAGTGTTTTTGGGTTTTTTCGTCTGGCATTTCGGGCGAAATGTTACGTGTAGTTCTACCTCTTTGAAATTTTCGATTCTTGAATTTTGGTTATATCTGTAATTTCCTCAAGCCCTTTAATTGGATAACCTACTTTGTCATCTCACAAAAAATACGTATATTCTTACCTAATGATGGCTGAGGTCCTGTTTTATTTATGAAAATCCATACAAACTATGTCACTCAAGGTGTCCAAACGATTTCCTTTGAATTGTTGAAAAACCACTGCAAGTACAGGGTGTACCGAAGTCATGTGCCCAGCGTATACAGCTTACTCTTGGCCGCAAGTTCAATTTATCCCTCTCACACATTCGCTCTTATTTATTTCACAGCTATATTGGGTATATTCTACTATCTCTGTCTGTGGTCCACCTTCACTGTAGCAGTAAAGCCACTTCATTCGAACGTTAAATTCAGCCAAGCCGCTGGCGGTCTCCTATCTTTCCATGATACAATACAGAATCTATGACGTCATTTTTTGCCCCACTTAACCCTCAAGTGGCACTGAAAGGCGCTCTGTATCACTGATAGACGATTGCGCGTTTCCTGCGCCCGCGCAGTCTTTGATCTTCAAGTGTTCGCCTTTACGTGTTTAAGACAAGATGTTTGGATATTCGTTAATGTTCGTGTTTATTGTTTTGTAAGAGTTATAGGTAATGGAGTTTTTAAGTTCTCATTTCAATGGTTAGTGTAATTTATTACCTCTGTGAAGAAAGCAAGCAGCTGCTTTGCTGGAACCCACGTATATTATAGGTTACAGAAATATGCTTTCAAAAAATATAACGTAATACGTTACGAAATTACGAAATAATAATAAAAAATGAGTTTATTTTTTTGTATTTTTTTTTCGGATCATATTAAAAGAGACATTTGTCCAGGCAAGAAAAACAGTGCATAACTATAACTAATCATATTTTAGAAGACTGTTACCTAATATAGACGAAATTCTTGCATGTCAGGACACAAGGTTGGCCTCCCGTGGGTTATAAATAGACTAAGTATTACAACATGAATGATGATTATTAAAAAGCTTAAGGTACGTTAGTAATCGATGAATCTGTTTTTTAACCGACTTTCAAAAAAGGAGGAGGTTCTATGTTCGTGTGTATGTATTTTTTTTTTTTTTTTTTTTTTTATGTATGTTACCTGATTTCTCCCCCATTTGTGGACCAATTCTCAAAATTCTTTTTTTATTTGAAAGAGTATACTCCTGAGGTGGTCCCATTTTATTTTGGTGAAGATCTGGTGCTGATCTTCGGAGATATACAACGGAACTCTTCAAAAATGAACGGCAAATCTGTCGTGATTGCTGGAATCGCTTGGATGTTTATTGTTTATACAACATAATGACGTATCATCACGCCTGTATGCTCTGAGGGGTACGCAGGTGGGTACAATATACCTAGATTTCGTCAGTTAGGTATGTTAATTTTAATTTATTAGGGATTAGTGGAAAACCCTATTATGATGACATGTATTGTTAACAATTAACAATATAAAATAAATTCATGACAAATGTTTTTATGGTAACAACTAAAAATGGAAAAATAAAAAACTTTTTTGCAAAAAATAAAACCGACTTCAAAAAAACACTAAACGGTGTAAAATAACTCTAAATTCGGAAGTCGGTGGCCCATCATGAGTAAGACAAACCCACCAAAGCCACAGACTTCCGAATTTAGAGTTATTTTACACCGTTTAGTGTTTTTTTGAAGTCGGTTTTATTTTTAATCACATACTTTCAATTTTATTTATTTATAGGTTTTATACTGGTTTTGACTACTCATGTACTGCCTCGTTGACGAATATTTTAAAGCGCGTTCAATATGCTTGAAACCCTGCAGCATTAGACTCCCAGTTCGTAATTGGGTAAACCGTGATTGAGTGTTTATAATTGACGTTCTCTCGCCAGGAGTCTTAGGTGACTGGCCATCTGAAACCAATAAACTCGGCCTCTATTACATAAGAAAAAAAATATAAAAGACTCAATGTGGGTATACTGTAGCGCCATCTATCTCGCCACATATGAACTAACGAGTGACGTCCTGCATCGCGATGTAAAAGTTATGCATTATAATAAAGTTATGCATAATAAACATTACGAATTGCGTTTTAAATTATCCAAGAGAACGACGATAACCGTTGGGCAGTAGAAGCCCACCATACGTAACACCCGTCTTGTCGAGGATCTTCCCTTTACTATGGGGATGAGGTTCTTAACTCATATTATAAAAAAAACTCATATTATAGGCAGAATACAAAATAGTATCGCAAAATAAGATTAAAATGACCTTTTTTATTTGAATGGAACATCTCAAGATCTACTTTGGTTGTCGGGGCACGTGCGTTCGTTAGCGCGCTATAAATCGAAATAATCCGACGGCGCATAAATCGCGTCTTTGATCCGACGCAGGAGTTGAACCGACGTCCTGTTTGTGCTAATATTGGTACAGTTGCACAACGCGCTTGAGTTTGAGAATTAGTATAGTTTTCAGACAATTTAGCGGTTGGATATTTTGTATTTTAACACATTCTCAAGCGGCACACACATACACACATTATTCAAGCGGTATTGAGCCCCTAAGTCTTAGGAGAGACTTTGCCTCCCTATGTGTGTTCTACCGGTTGTATAATGGGTTGTGCTCCGAGGAATTGTTTGATATGATGCCCACGGCCACTTTCTATAATCGCACCGCTCGCCGTCGACAGGGAGTTCATGCTCACACACTGGAGCCGAAATGGTCCTGAACAGTGCGGTTTCAGAGGAATTTCCTCCCGCGTACACTTGGATTGTGGAATGAGCTCCCTGCCGAGTTTTTCTCAGAGGGCTACAGTATGGAGTTCTTCAAAAGGGAAGTAAATAGGTTTTTAAAGGGTCGGCAACGCGCGTGTGGCGCCTCTGGTGTTGCAAGTGTCCATAGGCTACGGTAACCGCTTACCATCAGGCGAGCCGTAAGCTTGTTTGCCACCGTCGTGGTTTAAAAATCTACCTCTATAGGGCTTTGAAAAACCAGCATTTTAGTAGTTACTTGATGGAATGAAATTAGTTGTAGATCCAGTTAGGTAAGTAGCGGGTGATATTAGTGAGGTTGAAATAAGTATCCAACGGCGTTACAGAACGATGATAATAAAAACAGCATTGGGTACACGATGCTCATTATTTCAAGCCTCAATAAACCACAACAGGCAAAAATTCTAATTAGGATAAAAGAAAAACGAATTGGGAAGTCATAATTTTATTTGACAGTGCAAAATAAACCTATAATAAATTTAGTACCCTACTTATAATCATCATCTGCCTATCTTTCCCAACTATGTTGGGATCCGCTTCCAGTCTAACCGGGTCCAGCAGGATAAAAAGAGTTTTACATGTAGCGATTGCCTTATTGACCTCCACAACCCAGTGACATGGTAACACAATACTATACGTTTCAAATAAGAATAGGAACGTCAATGACCTCTATCTGTCATATGTCGCTTAAAAAGTACGGCCTGCAACGAAACCTTAATCGCGTATCAATTATTTTCTTCTTTTTGACCGACTTGAAGTTATTCAAAATGAAAAAAACGACTTAAATTAATTAGTCTTGTGTAGTGCTTACGTTTTATTTATTAATTCTGTTTGTTACACGCTTGTTTATTGTTGTTGTTGATATTTGTTTTTGTTTTCATCTCCCTGACTGCTCAAAAATGTGTGAACGAGGCGCTCTGTTTTGCATGGGAGGGCTCGAGAGATTATCTCCAATGTAAACAAGTACTTTGAAAGTACAATTAAAAAAAATATATTCGTAATTCTTAAATAAATTACATTTAGAAAAAACCTTGTTTTGCTGATCTACCCAATTTATTCGGATTGACAGCTTTGACGTCACAACATGGCGCCAAGTCATTCCTGTTCTCATTTGAAACGCATAATACCTCTTGGTTAACTGGATGTCACACTTTAAGGCTACAATAGGAGTAGTCAGAAGACCTAAAAATGACAGATAGGCCTAACGGCTTAACGCGCTTTTAGAGACACATAGTGTGCGTCCACACTGCGAGCCTAGCGCGGTTGCGACGGCGGGCGCGAAGTATCAAACATATGAAACGCCCCTTTGCGTCCATATTGTATAGTGACTAAGGCGGACGCCTAGCGCGACGGGACTTAGCGAGAAAGCGCGCGTACTTTTCAAACGCTTCTGTCCGCGCGTTCTGGCCACACTACGGGCCTAGTCATCGAGCGACCCAATGCGCGGGCGGCGGGGATACCAAATCAGTTTGGTCTTGTCGCTCGGCGTTAGAGCGTTTGCACTAATATGGCGGTAAATACTGAATTGTGTTTAAGTGGCAAAGTATGCATTCACATCACAATAATCGCACAGTAACAAGAAAATTATAGAGTAAAATGAAAGAATTTTGTAGGGTACAATTTCAATTCTTCGTATGAGTTAAAAATATTAAGTACCACTTATTTCTCCGTTTTTATTTATTTGGTGCACACCATCCGAGTGCTTAACCCCTCCCATCTCAGGATCGGACTGTCTTGTACTAATATCAAATCCTCGTCCATGGTCTGTTACCCCTGAATCACATCCAAACGCTACAACAGCTCGCGCGTCAATGTGGCCACCGCACCGCACCGCTTGTCGCGCTCGCCACAGGCCCCAGCCACCGCGGATTCAGTGTGGACGCACACATAGAGGTTACACATCCATGGACCGACCTCGGCAAGTGTGCCTTCACTCGTCCCATGCACTCGTTGTTATTTAACCACAAGCTTTTCTTATTCTAATATTATATAGATATATATTAAAATTCTTGTGAAGTGTGCAAATTGTAAAATGTTGTTATCAAAATATTACGTATTACGAAGTTTTTGATGTTACATAAGAAGACTCTGTCCTTCAACCAAATATTATACTTGCTATATTTTGATCGATCAGTGTTCTAGTATTTATTTATAGTAATGCCTTTCTCCGGTTCTTTCTGCGATTTTTCTTCTTCCAGATCCTTCTTCAGTGTACAGCATAGTCTAAAATATATAACAATAATGTAAGGTTACTACTTCTAACGTATCTTACCCTAATACTGAGTGCTTTCTTTAATATTACAATTTCATTACAGTATAATTCAAGCGACAAATCTACTGGTTACTACTACTGAAATTACACATCGAATAGGTGCTTCAAGGAACTAAACGTCGATCGTCAAAATATTGACGATGAGTATAAAATTATAATATTAATACCATCAATCACTAAAACTGGGGCTCGAGTCTGCTATTGCAATCGTGTCTCAATGACCGGTCATTGATCGAATATTTGACAACTTTGACAGTTTTTGTATGGTAAATGTTTTTTTTTTTTTTTTTTTTTTTATATATATAATGCGTCTACTCTTGACCTCAATCTTGTCCTGCGGTCAGAGATGAGGTCGACGATGGAACGAGCTTACCCATAAGAAGCCTATTAACTCGCGACTTAAACAGATTGGGGTCATATGAACTCGGGAACACTGATGCAGGCAGGAAATTCCACTCCTTGGCTGTGCGCATAATGAAGGAACAGGCAAAGCGCTTCGTGCGAATGTGTGGAACATCTACAAGGAATGGGTGATAACCTGCAGTACGTCTGGATTCCCGATGGAGGAAAGGAGATGGTGGAATGAGCTCTTGGAGCTCAAGAGCACACTCACCGAAATACAGTCTGTAATGTGTCATAAGTTTGACGTTATACGTCAAAAATCGATCATTGACCGGTCATTGAGACACGATTGCAATAGCAGAATCGACCCCCAGATGACTTGCACCAATGTTTTGGTCATAATTAACATAACATGACAAATGTCGCCTTAGCAGTGCAGCAGAGTATCCATGAGGAGCTAACCCTCTCCATATATGGTGGTACGCAGTTCCCGCTCTAAGCCTTTTCAGCCCAAACACTCACTTATTTGAACATTAATGAGCCTAGAAAGTTTTACCTTAAAGAGAGGAAGTAGAAGATCTCAACCAAGCTCAAAAATGAGAAGCCGAGGAACAAGCCCAGCAGACCACCGCAGTTAGCAAGGAAGTCGATAACACCGAATAGCTCTGAACGACGCATTGAAAGGAACCTGGGTCTCTTGAAGTACATCTCTAGCTTGGAGAAATTATACCTGAATAGGATAATAGAATGGAATAAATATGGCTAGTTATACACAAAAATAACTTTGAAAATTCAATTACCATCTTATGTAAGGGGGATCTGTAAGAAAATCTTGATGAATGACTACCTAATAATAATAAATTCCACAGCTTTTACATAACGCCATTTAGTCTTAAGCTCAGCAGAGCTTGTGTTATCTATACTTACTAATATTATAAAGAGGTAAAATTTGTTTGTTTGTTATTTTGTATGTAGGGGGTAGGTGAGAGCAGCGGTGGCCCAGTGGTGGCGGCCCCGACTTACGAACAGTAAGTCGTGGGTTCAAACCCAGGCAGGTGCATTACTTTGTGTAATTTATTTCATCACCACTGCTCTCAAAAACGGTGAAGGAAAACATCGTGAGGAAACCGGCATGTCCTAGAACCAAAAATTCGTAGACATGTGACATCTACCAATTCGCACTGGGCCCGCGTGGTAGATTATAGCCCATACGCAAAATACGCGCTTAGACGTGGAGTTGCGGATACCGGTCCCGGTATCTTTAATCTTTAATCTTTAATGTAGGGGGTAATCTTCGGAACTAATGATCCAATTTTAAAAATTATTGCACAAGTGGAAAGCTTTACTATTCCCGGATGACATAGGCTACATTTTATCCCTGTAATACCACGGGAACAGGAACTACGCGGGTGAAACCGCGGGACGTCTGCTATAGTGGGTAATAAACAACTGATACAAGCGTTTATTGTTTATCTAAATATTTACATATTATAAATAAATTATACCCAGGCAGAACATAAGATCGTGCTCATCTCACAAATATTTTGTCTCGGGTGGAAATCGAACCTTCGACCTCCGGCATAGCAGTCAGGGTCACTAACTACTAGACCAACATGCCAATAAAAAAAACTTATTACAACTGAATGACGTCGAAATTGCTGACTTAACTTGATTGGTTGTGGAATATTTATTTAACTTGATTGGCTGACTTTGTAGTCACAACGCTCTTTAGTAACTATACGAAACAGTACAAAATATTAGGATTCGGTCAGTATGTAGTTTCAGAAAGTTTTATTTATTTATTTTTTATTTTATCGGTACAAATATTATAACCTTCTTACCCTTTCAAATGTTCATCAGATGAATTTACAGCTTGATTATAAATTTTCACTGATCTCTTCAGATTAAAATCTGTCTTCAGTATTTCAGCTTCATAGTCCATACTGTTACAGGCTGGTAGGCAGTGACATCTAGTGCCATTTTTAGCTAATTCTTGGTGTTGCATTACTCCTGGATCATAAAATAAAACACGTTCCTTTAATAATAAAAAAATACTAAAATTAATTACCTAATTTTATAAATATTCCACGAATATTCTACAACTTTATCACACAACGCCATTCAGTCCCAAGTTAAGCTCGAGAGCTTGTGTTATGGGTACTAAACAGCTAATAAACATACTTATATATTTCTAAATACATACATATTATACATAAATTACACCCAGACACGGAACAAATGATCGTGCTCATCACACAAACATTTGTCCTAGATGGGAACTAAACCCACGACCTCCGGCATAGCAGTCTGGGTCACTGACTACTAGAGCAACTACAGGCCAGTCAAAACTACTATAAAACTTACTTCTTGCTATTGGTAAGCAGTCGTTATCCATCGCTGTGCAAATTCTGGTGCTGCTTAAATCTGATAAAGAAACAAATGAAGTATAGGATGCTTTAAACGTTTCGTTAGAAAAGCAAACATTAAGTATACAGCTGACTAATCAAAATTGCACACATCAAAGGAGAGAATTCAGTATCGAATATTCATTGACATATTATATTATAGTTATGTGCAAAATCCTTGTTTTTGGTTGTTTCAATACCAGTTTGCAATATGATGCGGATTCACCTCTCTGCCTTATCTATTACATTTTAGCTAGAGTCCACTGTTGTCACTTGCAAGAGTTTTCTACTGCTACTTTCTAAATTTTTAAACTGCTTTGAAGTTATATGTTCTCATTATAATAATTATGTTTCATCAATTTTATTGTAACACAGCATCACATCCGTTATCTCCATAGGATTAGACAAAGATGAACTAATAGTTCATCCACATTACCCCAGTTATGTTTAAAGTTCTGTGTGATAAGGGACAACCCTATTAATAATAATAAATTCTCTTATTTTCACGTAAGTACTCCCATTGATAAAAGAAATAAAAATTAAATTAAACTAAAAACATCAACCTAAGATTCAATATTGCCCTCAACTGGGTTGAATCGAGACTCCGGGCGGCTACTGAGAAATTCTAGATTAATAAGCTCAATATAACAAATAACTAAATATTCCACTACTTGCACACATTGCCATCTAGTCCCAAGCTAAGCTAAGAGCTTGTGTTATGGGTACTAAACAGCTAATAAACATACTAATATATTTCTAAATACATACATAATTATAGATAATTTACACCCAGACACAGAACAAAATTAAATGATCGTGCTCATCACACAAACATTTGTCCTGGGTGGGAATCGAACCCACGACCTCCTGCATAGCAGTCAGGGTCACTAACCACTATACCAACAGGCCAGTCAACACTTTTCCTTTGATCTCTAGTTTAGCAGTAGCACTGGCGACCAGCAAGTAAACAATTGTAAGAGTACACATAAACTTGTCATTCAGTTTTTTTGTCGTTTAAACAAACATAAATATCAGAAAAAAACTTACAGGGCATGTAGAACTCAACACATCCACAGATTGCATTAGTTACGTTGGACAGGCATTCAAGCCTACAATTGCTGGCTGTGTATTCGCTAAAATACATCAGGTATCGCTCATCAGGGAAGTAGCATTGACGGCTAAAACCAAAGCAAAAAGGAAAAAATCACCAAAAATCGAAACTAAATTTTACAACTTTTGTGCGTCGATGATTACGTAAAAAAATCTAATCATGTGTACGTGCTTCTAATAAACAATAAAACATACACAAGCAGGATGGAATAAAATTAGGGGCTCTGAAGGGAAACCGTTTAAAATTGTTAAGATTTATTTATTTATTCTTTAAGATAGATTTTTTTACTTTAAGGAAACAATGCTTTATTTTTTTTTTGAAGAAACTTAACTGCATTTACAGATTGCTAGACAAACTTAGCTAATTCAGGAATTGACCCTTATGAACATTTAAAAAATAAACGGATATAGACGTTTTGATTTCCGATTTAAGTAAGTGATTTACCTTCAGGGCCTTATGACCTGTATATAAATTAACGCTTTTTTCAGACAAAATCTACATACCACACACTACTATATCAATCTTAACATACTCCGTTTACGTTCATATGCTATTTCTTTTATGAAAAACATCAACAATAAAAACTCTTTTTTACAAAAAAATTATCGACTTCTTAAAAAAAACACTAACAGGTCAAAAATAACTCCAGTTTCGGAAGTCTATAACTTTGGTGGTTTGGTTTCGTTTGCTATTGGCCACCGAAACTGGAGTTATTTTAAGAAATCGGTTGATTATTTGTAAAAAAGTTTTTATTTTGAATTTTTAGTTTCTTCGTACCTATGTAAAGAAAATCTTTCAAAACTTGAAAGAATTATTGAAATCGGGTTGAACAATTGCTAAAGAAGTTCTTTCTAAACATTAATCTCTGCCGGGCCCCTTTTAAAATAAAGAGGCGTAATATTATGTTATGGAAATACATAAACCATGCACAGACATGGGACTGTATCAATCGCAAGTAATTTGCTGTAATGCGCTGAAGAGTTCCGTCGCCTGTCTTCTTCATCTGTTTTTTTTTCACCAAATGATACTTGCTAAATGAAAATGATTGATTTGTTACTAAAAATCAAAAAATCGGTACAGGTGTACCTATATTATTTGAGGAGTTCCCTCGATTCCTCGAGGATCCCATCATCAGATCTGCGGTTTGATACAAATGGGACAAAGCTGGTAGTATACAATATTAAAAAAAAAAAAACGGTCCATAAATGACGGAGAAATGAGGTAACCAACACACAAAAAAAAACATACAGACGAATTGAGAACCTCCGCCTTTTGTTGAAGTCAATTAAAAATAAACTTACACATCTGGATCATAGCCCCTTAAACTCTCTGATGTGTTGAGGACATTGAAACTGAGTGCCATTGACGAAACCTGGTTATGTAACACAGCATAGTAGTACAGTGAAGACTGAGGCAAATCAGTTGGATGCTGGATGTATACCTGAAATAAAGAAGTGAAAGAAAGAAAAAGCGTTTATTTGGCCCCAAAAGGTAAATAAAAATAGAAGCAAAAAAGAAATAATTAAAGATCAATAATGTTGATAGAAGCCTATCACTGTTCCAGTGCAAAGCAATTGCTTGACAAAGACATTGATCGTTGCGCATGCTCAGGGGGGGGGGTTGGCGATTACAAACTCATATACATTTAATCGTTAATTCTAGGTTTCCGCACACTGTTTTCCTTCACCAATTTATATAATGTTTAAGATAAATTTAGAAAATACATATGCATTGATAAAATCATATTTGTAACTTTAACATGGCGAAGCCTTATTGTGGTGTGACCAAGTGTTGTGATAAATGTCACTTTAGTTGGACTTCAAATCGACTCCAGCTCTGTTGTAAAAAGCCTTGGTAGATGATGATAAATAGTTAAGTGGATGGATGAAGGTGCACACACTGCTACAGGTGCAAGTCTGCCTAATGATGATGATAAAGAAGAAAAAGAGAAATCTTACTTTGAAACCAGAATTGAGACCGTTACAGAGTTTGTCGCGTTCGTCAGGTCTATGGAGCAGTTCAACCTCGACATCTGGTACTCGGCCATTTTCCTAAAATAATACAATAACTTTCTATCAAATAACATTACTTATCTTTCAATATTTATAAAAGAAACTGGGTTTTATTATTTGAAAATAGACCATATTTTGGAGCGCACCGCTTACCCAAAACATCTAACACTCTCGTCACAAAAAAATAGAAAGAAACGTAAAAACTAGGAATGAATTATTATGAAACGTGATATTAAGTGGTCCGTCGATGTCCATTCTAGACTATTTGCCAGACAATTTAATATTGATTTTATTTTAATGTAAAACTTACCGCGCCAGGAACTGGATAAAAATTAGGGTCTTCAAGGTTACCGTTAGAAGGAATAAACTCATCGTATCCGTGTTCTACTGACCAACCCTTTCTACGTTTTACTGTGTACAAGTATTTATAGTCGTGCTGCAATCTGGCAAGTAAACAAAATATTCTTTATAAATTTTTCACAAATTTAATTTCGTAAAGGCAGATTAAGAAAACAGAAAAATCGTAGAATAAATAAATAAATAATATATTAAATATCTTTTCTACTATTGAACGTTCATTCTTTAATTACTATTGAATAAAATAAAGAAAGTCAATTTATTACTTTCTTGATCGAAATATTTCTGTAGCTGCCAGTGAATTCATGTTGAAACATAGTCCTTCGCCGGTCAAAACCTTGTCGAACATTGTTTCACAAGTTTGATTTACTCCATGAAATGAACACTTTCTAAATACATCTGAGTAGTCTGGAGCCACCTGAAAACGAACAAAGAGGTAACTGAAAGCTCAAAAATTATTAAAAACTAGCAGACGTCACGCAGTTTCACCCGCGTAGTTTCCGTTTCCGTGGGAATACGGGGATAAAAAGTAGCCTATGTCTACCGGGAATAGTGTAGCTTTCCACCAGTACAATAATTTTTAAAATTGGATCATTACTTCCGAAGATTACCCCCTACATACAAACTTACAAACTTACAAATTTTACCTCTTTATAATATTAGTATAGAAGTATAGATATTGTTGAAATTTAAAAATAAAATATTTTTGTTTAAAGTCTTTTGAATCGGCATTGCTATTCTATAAAGTTACCACGTGAAAATGCGGATTGGACTATCATTCTGTACTGATACTAGAGAGTCTACTGGCAGAGTTAACTGTTTAATACATTATACATTATGATTATATATTAACACACTAAGTGGAAACTTTAGATTTAGACCAGATCTGAAGTCGCTCCTCTTGCACACAAGGAAGATTCGGCAAACTAAACATATATTCGGAATGTTTACAATTGGATTGAAACTGGTAAGCACTTTAAGCCCTTGGTCCCAGTTGTCATTTACAGATCTTTGTAGTCATAAGCCTGATAATCTGACAACCAATTTAACCAAGGGGTACTGTGTTACCCATTTACTGGGTTGTGGAGGTCTGAAAGTCAGTCGCTCCTTGTAAAACACTGGTATTCAGCTGCATCCAGGCGAACTGGAAGCCGACTGCAATATAGTTGGGAAAAGGCTAGATTAGCAGATGATGTTGCTAGCGAAAATTATCAATGTAGCTAGGATTCACGTTTTTTTTTTCAAAATATACTAACACAAAAATAACTGAGCAAAGCACTGTCTTCCAGGTCCATTAGTCTTTGTGGCTAATTTGCTGTACAAAATATTACATGTTAAATAGTTCTAAAATCTTACCTCTAGAATACTATCGACGAATGACATATCAGTATGTTTTTTTGGATATAACTTCGCTGTGACATGATGTTTAAAAGGATGATTGCAAATTCTCGATATAGCGTGAAACTTGATCAATCTTTCTGTCATTCTGCAAAAAAAGAAATAAAGTTACACTTTTAGTTGGACTTGTAGTAGACATAGGGTAATAAATACCTGTGTTTAGTAAAAAAAAATTTTTTACAAAATATACAACCGATTTCAAAAAAAGCACTAACCGGTGTAAAATAACTCTGAATTCGGAAGTCTGTGGATTCGGTGGTTTTGTTTCATTCATGATTGACCACCGACTTCCGAATTCAGAGTTATTTTACACCGGTTAGTGCTTTTTTTGAAGTCGGTTGTGTTTTTTGTAAAAAGTTTGTTATTTTACTATTTTTATTTATTTATTTTTTTGTAGAGGGAATTACGGAGGCTACAGGCGGAATATTCAAAGAAAGCCAATTTGCTTAAAATTAATTTAATTAATAGAAAAGAAATTACATGAATTTATAACTATGACTAAAGATTGCGACTACGTTCGAGGTTGGAACCGAAGTGGCGGTGAAGCCGCCCTAGAAATGGTGGCTTGATCGTTGGCACGTTGCGTAGAGGCAGCATCTCGTGGCCCGGCCCCGTGTTCAAGGTTAATGCATAGTCGCGAAACGCGAAGGCAGCATCTCGTGGACCGTCCCCGGTGGCTGATGCAATATGTTGTTGGGTGGAAATGGGGTTAATGCATCGTCGGCGATACCTCTGTGGTACCGTGGTATAACACCTCCCACCGTAGTTCAGCAGTTATTAGAGGACTTTCGTCGAAAATAATGTTGAACAGTGATCTTGCGGGTCAGGTTGATTCACGTTTTGAGTTTCGACGTTGGCATCCTGGCACGTGGGTCGCTTCATTTCTGTCTCTGGTGGTTCGTTTGATCGCCGTTTTGCTAAGAGTCTTCGGACGATGACGTAACTACTTAATGCAGTTGCACCTAGTAGGAAAGTGTACAACGGTATGGTGGTATGATATAAGGTTGTATCTTGGGGCTTCTTTATTGTAATCGGTGACTGTAGCGATATCTTTGCATTGCTTGCGTGTAGATTTTCCAGGTTTATTGAGTTTAGGGTTAGGACTGGTGGCGTTGATAATGTCAAATTGGGATCCCGTGCAGGTAAGTCTGTGATCTTGATGACTTGTCCTTTTGTATGATCATTGTTATTAATGATGGTGAATTCAGGAGTCCGCAGGAAACAGTTATGAGGTAGGACAACTAAGAGGCTCCCTTGTAGATTCTTGTATTCATTTCTTCCACAGGACGTCTGGACCTTGGTAGCTTTTGGAAACGTGACGATGTAATGCTTGTCATCTAGTTGCTCCAGTGCCCCTCTGGTGAGTTTGACAGGGGTATGGTTGCAGGAAGAGTCAATTTTCTGCGTTGTAATCAGTTGTTGAATGCAGTCCACTTGATCTCGAGGCTTGAAGCTGGGTTTCATCTCGCAGAGATACCAAGTGTTTGCCTTCGGACATTCTGTCTCCATGTACATGAATTCGTCCTCGTGTATTGCGATATAAGGAGAGGGTGGTATTAGGATTTCATGATCTTTATTAGGTACTATGGAAAGTTTATATAGGTCATAGGTGCTGGGCAATGCAATCGGTATCTTGAACACTATAACTAAGTTATTGCTACTGTAATATGAACCTAATTTAATTGTATCGTAATATTCCCTTATGCTTATATCTAGTATTTCTTCCTTATTATATATACTACGTATTTTAGCTATCATATTTCTTAAAACGTTTATACCGAGCATTGAATGATGCGTACTCTTTGCGTGAATAAAAGCTAGTAGATTCTCTATTCTGCCTAACTCTTCCGACAGGTTTTCTATATTATCTCCCAAAATTAGGAGTAACTGTGAGAGATGGGCATAATTAAGAAGATCTATATTAGTAACTTGGGTGTCAAATGGTTTTGTTACAACTGTTCTACCTTTAAAATCACCTACAATCGAAAAATGAATTTGTCTATTGAATTTATTGAGCGGGTCGTCTGATATCGGTACTTCCAGTATAGGCTTTTCTGCGTCAGTGTGAGCTGTAATGGTCCTGGATTCGTCTAGCGTTGGCGGATGAACGGAAGGGTTAGCTATTACGGAACTTGTTTCCTCATTGCATATTTCTACCCTAGATAATGCATCGGCATTAGTGTTTGATTTTCCTTGCTTATAAATGACTGTAAAATTGTACTCGCTTAATTTCAATCGCCATCTCGTTAATCGAGAATTTGGCTCTTTGAGATTCATCACCCACTGGAGCGGCTTATGGTCCGTGATGATTTTAAATTTGCGACTAAATAAATAAGGACGGAAATACCTAGTGGCCCATACTATGGCCAGCAACTCTTTTTCGATTGTGCTGTAATTAACCTCACTGGAATTTAATGTTCGTGAGGCGTAAGCTATAGGCTTATCTTGGCCTATCGGGCCTTGAGAAAGTACAGCACCAATCGCTAAATTGGATGCATCTGTAGTCAGGACAAATTCCCTATTGAAATCGGGGTATTGAAGAATGGGGTCATTAGTTAAAAGTGTTTTACATTTTTCAAAACAATTTGTGTAATTTGTATCGAGAGTAATTTTTGATCCTTTCTTAAGACACTGAGTAAGAGGTTTTGCTAATCGAGCGAAATCAGGAATGAACTTACGATAGTACCCAAGTAAACCAAGGAAGCGTTTTATTTCGGTAGTGGTTTTCGGCAACGGATAATTTTGTATGGCTGATATCTTATCGGGGTTCGGTTTAATGCCATCTTTACCGATAATATGGCCTAAATAAGCTGTCTCTAATTTCAAAAATTCGCTTTTATCTAACTGGATTTTAAAATTTGATTCCCGTAGTCTCTGGAAGACTTTCTCGAGGTTATTCATGTGTTCTTGCAAGGAGGTGCTAAACACAACTACATCGTCGAGGTACACGAGACATATGACGTTTTGAAGGCCTCTGAGCACGTTGTCCATGACTCTTTGGAACGTGGACGGCGAGTTCTTAAGACCCATAGGCATTCTTAAAAATTCGAAATGACCGTGCTCAACATTGAACGCCGTTTTCGGTATATCCTCTGTGTTCATCTCAACCTGGTAGAATCCACTTGCGAGATCGAGGGTGGTGAAGTATTGACAGTTGCCTAACTTATCTAATATATCTGCGATGTTTGGTATCGGATACTTATCATCGATAGTCTTCTCGTTCAATTTTCTGAAGTCTACGACAATTCGCCATTTCGTTTTGCCGGAAGCATCTGTCTTTTTAGGTACTACCCAGATAGGAGAACTCCAGGCTGATTGGGAAGGCCTAATTATACCCTGGTCTAACATCTTCCCAATTTGATTTCTAACTTCCTCCCTATGCACGTACGGATATCGGTAGCTTTTTGTGTAAACGGGTACTTCATCGGTGGTTTTTATCGAATGTTTAATTTGGTTGGTAAATGACAACGGTTCACCCTCTATATAGAATACGTCCGCGTATTGTGCGCACAGTGATTCCAGATTTGCACGTTCTTCCGGGTTTAAATGACTGGTACGTAATTTTGAAACTACGTCTCGAGCGCGCGGTGACAGTTGTTTAGTACGCGTGCACTCAACATTACATACCTCGGCACTAACTTGACGGTCGACAGAAAATATTAAATCATTTTGAGTAGGGTTTGAAACTTCTAAAATGCCTCGATTACGGCTGACTGACGTAATACATTCACCTATAATGCAGTTACAAATGACTTGTTCCGGGATATACGCATTTCCATTTTGTATATTAATTGGTAGTCTGATCAGTTTAGAAGAACGAGCGGGTATAATATCTTCGTAAAGATTGACGTTACGGGAATCATATACCTGAATTGGATTAGTTGCGTGCCTGGTGTTTAAGCACATGTTTTTATAGTCTATATTCGATTCCCATTTACTTAATAAATCTGACCCTATTAAGCCATCGAAATAATTATGAAACTTGTATACGAATAATTTTATACTATCTGACTCATCGAATTCCGCAAAACACGGCAATATGACCGAGTTATTATTTCTACTCGTCGCGTGGACATTCACGACCTCAAAAGGTTCATAATTTAGCGGCGTAAACGGAAAATACTTCCGCATGGCCTCGGGGCTAATAAAGGACTGATTAGCACCTGTGTCTATAAGTAACTTTAAGGGGGGGTTTGAAATTTGTATGTAAGGAAGTTGTCTCTGTGTCTGAATATTAATTTCTATTTTTGTTTGTCGGACTTCGATCCCGGCCGAAAATCCTCGTTGCTAGTGGATGGCTTAGACTCTGTTAATGATTCGCCAGTCCCATATGGTACATCAACAGAAATCAATTTATTGTCATGGTAATCGTCAGTACACGTAAAATTATCATTACATTCGGACTCGACATAATAATACTCAGAGCCATCGTAGTAGGGACCGTATGCATAGTACGGACATTCATTGAAGTTTAATTCGCGAGCCTTAAAGTAGTTGCTCGGTGGTGGATTGCCTGATTTGGTCCAGTCGTGTCCATTAGCAGGCATGGGTCTGCTGACAAAATGACTTACGCCACTCATAGGTGTAGGCCGCTGAGGACCGGGTCCGCTTTGCGTATTTCCGAATACGTCACGTGGAATCATCCTAAATACATTACTTCGTTCATTATAATTTGGTGGTAAAGCCCTAAATATTTGCTGAATTCGCGACGGCCCCCGGTAAGGTTGAGGTGAATTATTATTACTATTAGGTCTCCATGGCTGCATGGGTGGATGGCGTGAGGGGCCCGGCGTGTTAAAATGGTTTGGTGTCATGGGGAACGGTTGATTAATAATTGGGGGTCTAAATTGCGAGCCCGCTGAGTTATTCGGTTGTTTTTTACTATCTATGAAGCTATTGTTCCGTTGTTGCAGATATAATATGTTAGTTTCTTCTTGTACGTACTGCAATGCATTCTCTATAGATACGGGTCGCATGCAACGAATACGCGAACCTAGCGGTTCTTTCAATCCGCGTAAGTAGGACTGCAACGTAAGCTTTTTATAAAGTTCACGCTTTGCTTCTACGGTGGTGGACAGATTCTCGTGCAAGGTCACATATGTCATAATAGTGCTAAATAGGTTTTGACAGTTTTCATAAAACTCTTGTGGCGTGGTCTGACCTTGTGTTAACGATGAAAGGTCGTTATAAAGTGCAGTTTCGTCGCGTTGATCCGCGAAGTTGTTAACTAATGCTGTACGAATGCCATTCCAGTCAGTCGGGATACCGTTAGAATTAATAAATCGAGCGGCTGAACCCGTAACTCTATTTAAAATTCCGTTAAGCAAGGCCTGGTTTTCCAGCTCATTTCCTGGATTGGGATTGAGATACCTCTTTACTAATTGATCGCTTAAATTAATAAACCTAGTTAATGTATTTGGGTTCCCGTCGAACTCTGGGAGTAATCGAAGGGACTTAAATATGGCGTCAATTTGGTCTCCTTGAGCCATTGTGGATGTGTCTTCTACTATGTCACTTAAATCTCTAGCTTGATCTAACCTACTTTGTCTTACGACCCTAGGGGTACAAGAACCAGATTGCCTAGGATGAAAAATCTTGAAAGATTAACGTAGGACTGGGAAAAGGAAAAGTTACAACTATAAGGAGGCAACACAAGAGCGATTCAAGTGTACTCACAGTTTCATTTCTTGGTTTCTCTGAATCAGCATCGAAGTCTGGATGCACCGGCCGCAGCTTTCCGTGGTTCTGGATACTCGATGAAGGCTTGAGAGCTCAGACAGCGGCTATGCGGAGCCGACAGGATCGATTTTGGAGTCCCTTTTCGCGCCGCGTACTGCCTCGAGTATCCTACCGACTGCGCCAATTACGGAGGCTACAGGCGGAGTATTCAAAGAAAGCCAATTTGCTTAAAATTAATTTAATTAATAGAAAAGAAATTACATGAATTTATAACTATGACTAAAGATTGCGACTACGTTCGAGGTTGGAACCGAAGTGGCGGTGAAGCCGCCCTAGAAATGGTGGCTTGATCGTTGGCACGTTGCGCAGAGGCAGCATCTCGTGGCCCGGCCCCGTGTTCAAGGTTAATGCATAGTCGCGAAACGCGAAGGCAGCATCTCGTGGACCGTCCCCGGTGGCTGATGCAATATGTTGTTGGGTGGAAATGGGGTTAATGCATCGTCGGCGATACCTCTGTGGTACCGTGGTATAACAAGGGTTAATTATTTTCCATTTCTTTTAATATTACAATAGAACAAATAAACAGATTTCAATGGAATCAAAAAGAAAAATTCATGTACAAAAGTGTTCATAAAATGAAAACTACAAGACCAAACTATGTTAATGTTTTATTAAACCAAAAAGCAACTATCCCACATCAAACTAAAAAAAATACGTAAATCGGTACATAAATCCCAGCGTAATCGCTGCAAATACATGAAAAAAAATGTTCAAAAATAAATAAAATGTTCATAAAATTATGTATAAAAATATTTATAAAATAAAACTACCAGGCCAAACTATGTTAATTTTTTATGAGACAAAATGGCAACTATTGCGAATCGAATTAAAAAAGAATCACGTAAATATCATTAATCTCGGAGTAATCGGTGTACATATATAGAAAAAAAGCTATAACATTCCGATTGCATTGAGAACCTCCTCCTAAAATCGGTTAATTAAATCGTGACAATTACAAAAACTAAAATTTTTACGAAAATGTAATAAAAGATGCATATTAATTACTCTTTATGAAAAATATATTGACTTTAAGTTATTTTTTACTGTTAATGTAAGAGTGACATCTAACAAGAAAAAATATCTTCAAAATATCTTGTACTATTTAAACCCACAATCATAATATTTATTATAATGAACTTTATGTTTTAGAAATAAAAAGTCATCGTATTAAGCATATATACCTGGACTATAAGCAATCGAAAGCAATACTTACGTGTGATTAATACTGGAATCGTTCTGTTTCAAGAATGCATCTACTATTTTTATTTCATTAGTAAAGTTGTAAACTGATATTTTACATTTTGACTGCGGACATATTGTAACTGAAGGAAATGGTACCTGTAATAAAAGATTAATAAAAAAATATTACGTAGATAGATATGGGTGTAACGGACATTGTCGCACATTCGAACACTAAGAGTTCATTATAGAGCTACCCCAAAAACTCTATTTTTTTTCCAATTGTACAGACGCCAGCACGTCAAGTTACCCCAATGTGTCAAATTTCTTTGATCGTTTTTCAACTTTATGCCAAACAGAATAAGGCTCATATTCGATTGGGATAATTTGACTAATTGGGGTAACTTGATGTGCTGGCGTCTGTACATTAACCTTATTCGGTTTGTATTAAAGATTGAAAAACTATGAAATAAATTTGACACGTTGGGATAGCTTGACATGCTGGTCTCTGTACATGATACTGGACCCCCAGCATTGAAATTAATTGTCTACTTTTCCTTAATAACTTTTGAAGGAAAAATCTCATTAGGTTAAATAGGAAGGACGGTTTTTTTACGGTTCTTTAATTTTAAGCAACGTAACGTCAGGAAAAAATGTGAAAATTTGGAAAACATGATAAAAGTATAGCCCCCTCCACCCTGTATTGACACTTACAGCGATTTTTTTTTTTTGGTTTTACATAGTACTGGCCGATTCGGCAGACGTTTTCTTACTCAAACAGAGCTATATACCGGATTTATTTGTAATTACAAATCGCTCAACTACCAACTCAAATATAAACACAACATTTTATCCAAATGGGTCCAAATATATAGTTTGATTTAGGAGACAAATACATGTACAGAAGAATGATATTAAACAGAAGCAGAAGAAGAAAATACAGAGACAGATAATAATACTGCGAAGATTGAGTAATGTGTATGTGAATATTATGACCTCGTACCTTGTAGACTGGTACCAACTGCTCACTTACGGTAACTATGACTGGACTGGTCTGCCATTTAAACCACACCTTACTGATTAAGAAAAGGCACATGGACACGCTAGCTAAAAAAGTTATTAGCCAGAAGATTCTGAAAAGAAAACAAAAAAAAGTAACATTAAAGTGGCGTTACTGATGTTTTTATCATTCTAAAAAGTTGCAAGACGTTAAACTATTTACAAGATGGGCTGATATTAGAAGAGGTTACAATTAAAGTAGAAAGTACTAATCTTCTACTTTTTTTAGCTCTGTTCTTCTTTCATGATGATTTGGTTGGGAGTGTTCACAAATAAGAATTTACTAAATTATAGCTTAGGCAAATACATTTTAGTTCAGTAGTTTAAATGATGACTGATGTAATACTTCATATTATCAAATTGCAAAAAATAAAACCAGTAATAACAAAAATATTTTTAAAATCTATGAACACCTTAAGTATATTATAGACAGACTAAAAAGTTAAGTAAAACTAACAATAAACAACTACAAAGCGTTAAATAACTCATCCGCCTGGCTTTCACTAACGAAAACTTATGTTAAGGTGGCTTCTTTAAGCTCGTCACCAATTAAGTCACTATCCCACTGACTTTTAAAACCATTCCTATATCTACCACTCCTTGCACCCGAATTAATTATAATTTGTAAAAATAATATCCACAGTAAGATTTTAAAACAAAAGTTAAAACATCAAACAAAGTTCATATTTGATATACTGACTACAACGAAATAGCGATTGTTAAATATTACAAACTTTTCGATGAGAGTGAGTCCCGTCCTAGTGACGTACGGGAGACCATGTAGCGTCGTGTTGTTCGCGTAGTCGTACATCAGTTCCTTGACCAACAGTTTCTGTCGTTTTCTCCTTGCTTTACGAATACAAATATCACCATAAACATTGGTCACGATGACCACCTCACTTTCTTGGCTGGAAATTCAATTTTACAAGTTATATTTCCTAAAATTATTTTAATCTGTCAACCTGCCTGATTTTTTAAAATAATGAATCGTACTAAACTACTACAAAATATTCCAACTTTCCTGGTCAGTTGAATTAAAAAAAAAACAATTATCGGACACAAAACATTCTTTAATCGGTTGTGACGTTTCAACTAAGAAATTTGATATACATACATTATTTCTGTAAATTAGTATTTTATAAGGCTTTTACATCTCAAACCATGTGAGGTGTATGTTTTCATATCTGAATACCTACTTAGTTATTGTAATTGCTTGAAGATCCCAAACAGTAATTTGGTCAAAATAAACATTTATGACACAGTAAATTAAAATATTTCTTAAACAATTTAACAAAAAATTGAAAATAGTAATGTCATTAATAATATATTATGTTCTAATTTTAATTTGTGCAGCTCATTCTCAAACCTTTCTGTGATGATCTTTTGATCATGCGGCAATTGAATTTATTTCTCATCAGAACACTTCAAATGAGACTTACATAATATCTTATTACTTGTTAAAATATAGCAATTAATTTTTATTTGTTAATAAAATATTAACTAAGATATTATGATGTATCAGAACCACCATTTCCTTTCCATAATTAATAGAAAAATATAATATTTTTTAAATACACTTACTCCATCTCTGCCAATTTTCACTTTCCTTGCGTCCTTCCACCAATACGCTATTTTTGCAACTGAATAAAAATTCGTGTGTGGTACAATTTACCATGTAATTAGGTTAATGGTTTTCCACAGTATTAAACACATAAGGGACTCTTCAATTATTTATCAGTTTATTAGATCAACACTGTAATTAGACTGATACATTAGTGATGTTGTTTGTTCGATGAATGTTCATAATTCTATTATTTAAATTCACATGGCCAGAAGACTGGCCTTCATTTAGGCCAGAGAGGTCGGTATCGTCCTTCAACGTGGCAATGCCCCTAGTCTTTTGGGTACTTATCCCATTGATAGCGATTCGCATGAACTTTTGATGGCCAAGAACCCTTTCTTTTTCATTCTTTTATAAATGTACGTTAGTCATTAGCATTATTTTGTAATTAATTTGGATAAAATAATTCGAATTCTACTAAAACACTTTAAGTAGTTAATGTTATGTTATAGCCTAAACTATCTCCAAGGATTAAACAGTATTGTATTTTATTACAATGATGTTGTGTTATTTTGAATTAATAGTAGATTATTAACCAAGGGCTGTATGACATCAATTGCAAACGAGGTTTTTGGCGCCTGAGCGAAGCGAAGGCGCTAATTAACCCGAGTATGCAATTGATGCTTACGCCCGAGATAAATACTCTGCTTTACATATCGATTGTGAGGTAAGTAAACAACAAGACAGCAGGTCTTGTTGTTTACTTACCTCACAATCGATATGTTTCAAACACTTTCAGAAAGAGATTTCACTTTTTTTTGATGACTGACCGCCATTTCATAAATTCGTCGTATGCCTTTACATATCTTTCTTTCGAGTTCGGCGGTAATAAATTTTCGACAACTGTTTTTGCCCTTTCTTTAATAAAATCGGGCGTTAGATCTATGTCTTCGTCACTAGACATGTTTAAAACTTTTGAAAAAGAACTCAAACAAGAAAATTAATTATTTTCGCGATGCTTTCGCGCCTACTAGTAGACTGCCTTTTTTTTTCACGCACGCAAGCGCGTCAAATCTTGCTGGCCAGTTTGATTTTTAAATCGATTCCATCTAACATACGATGTGGAAACAAATAGTTCCATATTTAAAATAAAATCTTTATAAAATAAATTGTCTAGATTCCGATTCGAGTAATTAATCGATAGCGAGAAAAAAAAAAATAACTTTTTAAAAATATTCTTCGTGCAGTATGAGTATGACAGTTCTTTTTTCAAATTCCAAAACCTATGCTGTAATGATAGTCATACACCCCGGCATTCAGGGGTGTAAGGGTGTACTTACAGAGCAAGAGATATGTAAAATTGTATTTAACCCAAATGCCTACCTTTAAAATTATGAGAAGCACACATTTCACTTATTTTCTTCTTAAATCGCACACACCATCAATTTCGCATATTTTCCATCAAAGTCCATCACTAGACTATCTCCGTTCCCTTTTACTATATTAATTACTAATATTTTAACTAATTAGGCAAAATAAAAGTGACCTTGTAATTTCATTACTAGTTTTTTACTTCCTCAATTATTCTTTATCACGGAATACTCTATAAGTAATGGAGATTCATAACATTATTGGGAACATTATACGAGAAAATTATGTTATCAATATTTAAATTATCCGTTTTTAATGTGTGACAAGGTTGCGCTTAAGGCAATCTCCTGCACACACTGGTTTGTAAGATACTACATTGAAACACACATTCACACACACACACATCACACATCACACACACACACACACAAACACACACACACATCACACACACACACAAATACTCACAAACATTCACACACACACACATCACACACACACACACACATTTCTCACGTTTTTTTACTTCATTGAGCGCTAATCCCACCGACAAACTGTTACGCAGTTTGGTGGGTGTAATTTATGTACTATAAGTTTGGTCCAAAATAAAATTATTATTATTATTATTATTAAAAATACATAAACAACGACAGCAAAAAGTAAAAATGGCGATTACAATCACAACAACATATTTTGCTACTCAAAGATCTACTGCAAGACACAGACCACATAATGTTTTAAAAGATGGCACATTGTACTAGAATTTAATAAAAGGAACTGGAGTATTTCCACATCTACAATGTACATATATGTGTGCTATTACATATACACCTACCACACATATATGTTTACCACATCACACACACCACATCTAATTTTGGCTAAACTTCGATAGTAGTTACTTATGTACCTACTTAAAAAAATGCTGCATATTTCTTCGAGATCCATCTATAGTATATATATATATATATATATATATATATATACCACTGATCCTTAAAACATTTTTATCTGTGGATAATACAGTTGACTGCAATGTTGTCAATTACATATTGTTATCGTTTTGATTGATGTATATTGTTGTTATTTATTATCCCTCAATGAGTAAAATAAAAGAAAGTAAAAATACTGTATATCCTTTACTTTTAGGCTGTAACTGATAAATTCACACTCCCCAGCTCGGGAATTGAAACACAGGACTCATGTTTAACTGTGCTTGGGACTACTAGACCAATGAAGCCTGATTGTATAAACGTATAATATACCTATTAGTCACGGTGACATTTTTTGTGATCTCTCAACGAATAAACGAAGATAAACCATGGTAAGACTGACGGGCGACACGGAGACGCCGTCACTGTATCCTATAAAAAATACTGACAAGATTTATTTCTTATTCAATTTAAAATCTTACGAACAAAGCGGGATATAAAATTTTATATGTGGAGGAAAGTTTGAAGTGTGGTCACGTGTGTTGGTTTCGAAGAGTCACTTACATGGTTTTTGCTTAAGGGGGCGTGCCAGAAATCGAGTGATTTTGATCAACTTTAATCATTATTTGCGAGAAAGAGAAGAAGAATTTATACAATTCTATTTGTGATTTGAAAAGACGAGTTCCTTGCTTTGCATGTTGAGGAATTAAATTTTGGAAATAAATTACGTATTCATGGAAAATCACTAAAATTCACCCACATGTTTTCCAAAAAATGACGCGAGACTGACGTTTGATCATTTAGTTACAAGAAATTGAAACAGATTTTGAAAATTAAAAAATCTTATCAATACCAGTATATAGTCTACTTGCACGTGAGGGAACCACTTTTTTAATTTTTACTACAACATACGGAAAAAAAAATTCAATGTCATTACTTTCCGGAAATTTCAAGATTAATCAGTACTTTTTTTTTCTATTGTTTGAATCACTTTTAAAAAAATTTAAAGTAACATATTAATCTTCAGTTTATTATATATTCGTACTATTTTTTAAATTGTGTACTTTAACTTGTGTGCCAACATAGTAAACAAATATGAATACACAAAAATTAGGGAGATTTATTTCTCAACCGTCTTAATTTACTTAGAAACTCAAAATATGATATAAAATATTAAAACAGTTTAAGCGATCACTACGCTCGAGCTCTACGCGTGTGTTCGTGAACGGTACACACAAATGTAGCATCGCGTTGATGTTACCTAAACTCCAGCGAGCGAATTTTATGCGCGGCCCCTTAAGGACAGGACTCCACCAATGCGGAGACGAGAGGAAATGTTTCGTAATTAGCCAACAGGGTATTGTATTGACATGAATCTAAACCCTTGGTTGTCAAAATGACGCAAACTAATTGGTTGTACGACACATCTCTCCTCGTCTCCGCTTTGGTGGAGTCTCGCCCTTAAGGTAGAAGATTTGCTTAAAATTTGTTTAAATCGTTGACAACATGATCTTTATCCGAATCTACTCTTTGTTGCTAGATAGAAAGATAAGTGGTAAGTGAATAGTGCAATTCTCTCTCTCTCAAGATAGAAAGATTAATAATATGACCCAGAGGACGTTTTTATTAAAGACAAAAAGCAGAAGCTAGGTAATTTTTTATTTATAATTTCTCAGTACTTAGTAGACCAGAGAAAAATCCGGATGGATTTGTGTCTGGCTGATAGTAAAGATACTCCTCTTACTATGTATATGATTCGTGATTTTTTAAACCGTATACTATAGGTTCTAGCATTCGGTGCATAGGTACAGGTGTGATGTCATAATTAATATGTGGATATTACTTAGTGATTTCCCTTACTTAATGTAACTAGTTCACTATGGAGAACGGCATTATTATACAGTTTACTTGAAGTTGTCAACATAATTGAGTGCTTCCTGCACTATATTGATCTATTACATGACTGATTAATTCATAATATTAGTTCCATATACTTACAAATTTATATTTTACCGCTGGAGAACTAATATCAACTACAAAATAGGCCTTATCACCTAGAAATAGGGACAATAACGTAAGTTTGTGGTTGTAAAAAGAAGTTGGTATTACATTTATATGTAGGACACAGCTGTGTTTTAATTTGACAGGTTATGATATGGTAAGTTGTAAATGATTGTTAAGAACACGATTGTAAGGTTAAATTACTATAAAGCGTGGTAGAATAATCATAAAGTTTTATCTAAGACATTTCCTGTTTAGGCGTCAATGAACAAATGCACTTAATAATAATTCTTACGTTATATTGCCAACCAATAGGAATTGCCATTATCAACGCGTTTGGCAGGTGAATTGATGAATACAGTACTTTAGCAGAAAAGTGGACACTATCACAAATATTTGGCTATTCATAGTAGGTAGTTGCAGCTGTGGAAGGTGAATTTGAAAATCAGCGTCAGACACCATCTCAGCATCTGTCTGGCATTACCGCTACCGAAGTAAACCTTTCGGCGCAGCCGTGAAACATTTTTAATAATAATTATAAATTTATTTCAGACATAGTCCATACAATCAGAAAATTAAAATTACAATAATAAGGCAAGGCACATACAATAATAATACATTTCAATAAAAAAAATCACCTCATAAAAAAAATACATTAAAGTAAATTATCCAAAATATAATAAATATTATAGAACACATACATTATTTTTGTTTTACTTTTTTTATTGTGTTACTAGCAGCTTCCATGGCAAACTTCATTTCGCCTTAGAATCAATTTATTAGTCTTATTTAGTGTTTAATAGTTTACATCCTATTCTCTGACCTACTGAATATACAGACAAAATTTCAGAAGAATCGGTTAAGCCATTTCGGAGGAGTTTTGTTACAAACACAGCTACACGACAATTTTATATATTATAATTATATACATACGTTTAATAAGATGACAACAAATAGATCCAAACAAATAATAACTACTACTACTGTTTATGTAGCGAGTCTCTAATGTGATCTTATTTAGACATTTTGTGTTCGATATAATAAAAATGATAACATATAATATGTATATATATAACCTAACCTAACTTACATACCTATCCTATAGCTAACCTAACTACCTAACCTAACTACCTTCCTGAAATGCATTGATTTAAAAAATACTAAATTCATATTTTTTATCTGAACTACTGCGCTGCGTGCCTCTATGTTATATACAATTTATATAGTTTTCCCGGTCTACTTTAATTAAAGTCCAAACAGTAAAAAAAAATCCTTTTGCAAGATTTTTTGCAGTTCGTCTCTGTCGTCATTATTAATTGCGTAAATTGAGTTCTTGCTTATAAGACTTTTTTATGCTTCTTAAAACCACTTTTTAAGTTTAGTAACAAAATAAATTTCAGAACGTACGCATAAATTGACAACCAAAAAAACTTTTTTACAAAAAATAAAACCGACTTCAAAAATAACACTAAACGGTGTAAAATAACTCTAAATTAGGAAGTCTGTGGCTTTGGTACTTTTGTCCTTATTCTTGATGGGCCACCGACTTCCAAATTTAGAGTTATTTTACACCGTTTAGTGTTATTTTTGAAGTCGGTTTTATTTTTTGTAAAAAAGTTTTTTATTTTTCCATTTTTAGTTGTTCCCATACAAACATTTGCCATGAATTCATTTTATATTGTTAATTGTTAGCAATACATGTCATTATAATAGGGTTATCCACCTAACCCTAATAAATGAAACTTAACATACCTAACTGTCGAAATCTAGGTATATTGAACAAATCTGCCTACCCCTCTGAGCGTACAGGCTTGATGATACGTCATGATGTTGTATAAACAATAAACATCCAAGCGATTCCAGCAATCACGATAGATTTGCCGTCTATTTTTGAAGAGTTCCGTTGTATATCTCCGAAGATCAGCACCAGATCTTCACCAAATTAAAATGGGACCACCTCAGGAGTCTACTCTTTCAAACAAAAAAAGAATTTCGAGAATCGGTCTACAAATGGCGGAGAAATCAGGTAACATACATAAAAAAAAAAAAAAAAAAAATACATACACACGAACATAGAACCTCCTCCTTTTTTTGAAGTCGGTTAAAAATAGTTATGTTAATCCGTTGTCATGGTGACACATGGTGACATTTACATATGATGTCATAATGGCAAAGACATTCAATACCTATAGACCGAACATCAATAACAAAATTTTCGTCCGAAAAAGTGTGTCCTGCTGGATACAAGTCTATGAGTTTTTTTTAGTACGCTCCGCTGCCGCTCCAATATTCCTATATTATTCTAGATGGCTACTACATGGGATCAAAGTTTTTCTATGACATTTCCTTGACATGCCCGCCTATAGTATTTTAAATCTCTTTGCCTAGTGGTTTAGGCCTGGTCCCAATCCAAGTACTGGCCGAGTACCACTTAAACTTTGTTTGATTTAAAATACTATAGAGCGGGCATGTCAAGGAAATGTCATAGAAAAAGTTTGATCCCATGTCTCAGTAACGCCATTTTAGAATAATATGTGAATAGTGGAGCGGCAGCGGAGCGTCCTAAAAAAAACTCATAGACTTGTGTCCACTAGGACACAAGTTGATGTCCAGTCTATAGTTAGTATTGAATGTCTATGGTGTTTATCTTTGACACTGATATCGATAATGGAAAACATCGTGAGGACACTCACCTGAACTTCTAATGAATGCATAACACGCCTAAAATCCCCGAAGGGTTAAGTTGAGGTGTACTTGTAATACACCCACCTCCCGCCGATTATGTTAAAGTCCCATGTAATGAGGTATTTGACAAAATTTTAGTTTTTAGTCCACACGTATTTTTTTCTTTTTCGATTGGTGGAAAACTGCTTAGATTAAGCGCATTACAGTTGAGGAGAGGTATAAACTGTACTGGCTGGTAACGTCATGCGACTATTTGACTCGATGTTTCGCCGTTATTTTTTGATTACGTGAAAAAAGAAAAAATATGTGTCAAATATTTTTTTTAATCTAGATTAAGGAATAAAAGCTAAAATTTTGCCAAATAGATGAGCTATTTGGCAAAATTTTAGCTTTTATTCCTTCATCTAGATTAAAAAATATATTTGGAAGGAGAGCCTATTGCCATCCCTTCTAATTGCTAAGTCTGATATCACCAGCCCGCCTTCCATGCTTGTATTGATTTATGCTCAAGCTTTCTACGTATGAAAAAAGATTTTTGCTTTACAGTGGTAATAACAGACTGCTGTTACTTTTTATTTATTATTGAATTTATTATTAAAAAAGACAATGGAAATATTTTTAAATAACTACAGGAACAATCAACCCGTGACCGCTTGGCTGACTCCAAATGAAAAGGGAATAAGGCATCGCAGAAGAAAGAAACAAAAGTTTTTAAATACCGTTTCTATATTCTGTGTGTTTATGTTAAGAAGTAATGCTGTACCAGAGCTAGCTGTGTCATTTTGTATCTTCCTACAATCCTACCCATCAAAAGGGACGACAGACTACTTCCATTTCCGCCTCCTTGTTTCCCTGAACCACATACAAAACTTCGAACAATTTCAAATCCTTTCTCTCTGTAAGTCTCCAACCAATCTAAATCTAACTTCATCGGACTAGTTTCATTAGTGACAATACATTAGTTTTTATCAGCTCGCATTGTGAGCGGATTGCCGCTGTCTCTGTTATCACAACTGTATCTATGCTGTCAAAAGTATATCATTTGGACAGTCGGCGACCGGTTGCGGTCGACGTTGATCGGCTGATATACTTGGAAGTAAGGGCAGCAGAAAAGTTCTCAATATTCTGAAATAACCTAAAGCAAGATTCAGGAATAATTTTGCTGTTGCTCCTGTGTTTAATTAATAAAATATATGTAGTGATAATCTATATCTACACTCATATTATAAAGTAGTAAAGTTAGTGTATTTGTGACGCGTCGGCGATCTCTGGATCTACTGAACGGATTTTGACAATTCTTTTAAATAAATAAAAAAAAAATAAAAATGTTTATTGCAATTTCATTAGGTTTAACATACATAAATTGGAGATCACCTTTTAAGCAAGAAGATGCTTGTGTTAGGTGACTCCGCTCTTCCACTTAACATAAGACAATGTATGCAAATGCAAACTAAATAACAATGGAAAGAATACAAAAAAAAGGGAAAAAGAACGCGCTTGAGTGATTTATGAGAACGGGTTTTTAAGTGTGTGTGCGTAAGTGAATGTTATGGTGAGAGTGTGCGTGAGTGTGTAAAATAGTGTGAGTGTACATCGTGTTGTGTGTGAGTTAAATTTGTTTGTATTGATATAAGTTTGTTTGGTTAGCCCTGCGACATTGTCTTGGGATCGGAGGAAGCTGCGAACAGCTTCCTCCACTAATTAATGCACTAAGCAAATCATGGAGGCGATGTTAGTATGGCCTCAATGTCGTCGTAGGTTTTCGCGAGTGAAGTCCTAGGTAAACTCTAAAACTATTTTCCTTAACGTTAGTTTTATCGTCGTGTATAAACAATCTATAATTGCAATCATTATCATCTATTCAACTAACTATATTATTATTCTAGTTTTATCTTTTTTATCCAACTCGCTAGACATGACGGGCAGGATATTTTTGACCATCGATAAAGTGAATTGTATAAGATACAATCAGTTCATATTCTGAAATATGTAATTAATTGTAAGAATAGAACCTTAATTAGACTAATAACTTATAAATGAATGTCATTACAAACAAAAATTTAGAAAGAGTTATTAAAACTAACTAATACAAAGAGTTATTAGTTAGTTTTAGTTAGTTACTCTAAAACTAAACTGATATAATGTTTAAATTGCGTTTAGATCTAAGTCCGCTAGTACCTTCAAGCGGAACGGACGCTGTCACTCAGCGGGAAAATGCCTACCATGGTGACCATAAAGGAAAAACAGTTATAGTTTTATGGAACTTGTAACCATTTAACGATTAGTCTTGCCTCCTAACATTCAGTCAACCAATTTTGTCTAACGTAAGACTAACCTTTACAACACTTATAACGTTTTTCTAATGACACTTTACACGAAGAGTTATGAGCTCCGAGCCAAACATGGCATGTTGTAATCCCTTTGCACATAATGTATTAAAGTAATTACAGTGTAATTAACCTGCAGTTTTATTACCAAGTAATAAACTGATGACTTGTAAGGTGAAATATCAACGAGAAAATTGCAACAGTACTTGGATTGATGATATGTATAATAGTTTATGGTCTATAAACCTAAGCTGTTAAGGCTAGAATGATGGAGAATGTCGTGAGAACACCCATACCATGATGGATTTAAAAGAGTCGTTTCTGAACTAAACAAGGTCATGATTAAGAGTGTGAATCTTATTATTATGTCCTCTCCCGTTTGGTTTAGAACTCAGTAGTAATATTTAGTATCAAAACTTCAACGTGATTTAGCAAAAGCTTATTGATTCTGTCTTCTTTTGTTTTCTTTGAAGAAGTCCGACTCATAATCAAGATTTTAATTCGCCAATATTTATGATTATCTTCTTCAATATTTATGAATCCAGGTAGCATGTCTTCTTTTTCTGTACTTAACGTCATCACAATAGTCACCTCTTCTCCAGCCATATTACCAATCACAAAATCTATCCATCCTTTATTTAGTCTTCCTGCTTTCAATTCTTCTTTATACTCAAAAATTTTCTCATTCTTAAATCAAATTTTAGTTCACCAGTTAATACTTTTCTTCTGTCCCTACCAACAGCCCAATCGGCTACCGGATAAAATGTAACGAATCACCCGCCATCATTTTAATGCTATCGTAATGAATGTTATATACGAGCGCGTTTTATCGACCTTACAGCTTCTGTCTTACCTCTTTTTATTCTTATGTAATTGATTTAGCTCCGATATTACTGTAATTTCGTCTGGAAGAGTAATGATGGTTTTAAAAAATATTGTATTATTTGCAGGTGATGGGAAATCATACTTCAGACAAGATGAGTTAATGATTTTGAAAACTTGTAGTTACTATGATAGGTTATAATAATTTACAATACAGTCAAGAATGTGCTGCTCCTGCTTCACAATCATCGCATTATACTTCTGTATTCTCTGTTATTTTTTGTTTCTTTCTTCAGGTAAAATTCAAGGCATACCCCCAGCGTAATCAGCGTATAACGGTTCTAGGCTAGGACGCAGTTTCCACCCTGGAATAGAGAGTGGGCCATGAACCACCACACGGATCCAGCGTGGGATGTGGTAGTCACATGTCTGCAATTATTTGTACTTACTAGGAGATGACGGGAGCCTTTTAATATTTTACTTTACCGTTTTGAGAGCAGTGTCTATGAAATAATTTATACACAGTAAAGTGAATTACTGCAAGACCAACACTGCTTCCATGTCGTACCCCAAAGTGCTCCATTTTTTGGTTGATGGTTTTCCAAAAAAAATGTATGAAACGACTCAAGCAGCACTTGCAATATGTTCTTACGTTCTTTATTGCAACAACACTGTGAAAATATGACCCGTCAATTTTCGGATTGACATTGTAGTCACCGCCATACTGAAAGAGAATGCCATCGGAAAGTTAAATTCAAGAAATAACGTATAAAAAGCAGCTGAAAAATGTATCGTGACGAACGAAAGCATTGTTGTCTCACATGCCATTTCACGCAGGCTCCCAACAACCATAACTCCAGAACATTTATTACTCCGTATGATTGTCGTATCCAGAATTAATATCACCATTGTCTACAAATGTTTCTCTTTTATTTGCCTCGCTATCTGACCGGTAGCCGCATATCCAAAGCTTGAGTTATCTCGATCTGCCGCCAATCAATCTACATCACGTCAGTACTCTAAAAACTAACTTATATTTGCACTCTCTGTACTCAATTACCATCCTTGAGACGAAGACGATAAGGTTGAAGAATGTAAACTTCGTGGTAAATGTAACGTTGCGTCTTCTTCGATCGGTCGTAACAATCGATTTTGATTGACAGATAAAAGAAATCGATGCATCGCTTTGTTCGTGGATCGATTATTGTGTCTACGTAATTGGATAACGGTATGTGATGGTGACAGTGCATGGTGATTCGGAGATGCTTTTAAATTCTAATGTGACTTTGTATAAAAAATAAATTTGTGAAGCCAAAGCAAGAAAAAAACCTAATTTCATGGTTATATAGATACGCAGAAGCTGTGGGCAGGGCTTTGACATCAATAGGTTTTTGCTAAAGCTAAGTAGATAATATATTTATAGCTCTTTTATTTTGATTAAAAATGTGGACCAACTATAGAAGATTTTTCCTTTACCTTTACTGTGCTATTATGAAGTAATTACATTATTAATAACGTTATTTTGAAAAATGATTAGAAAACTCTGTGAGAAATGTTTGTTAAGGTAAGTGGAGCAGAACTGAGATTAAAATGGTTTTTAGATTAAGATAAGTTTGAAATATTCTATTAACCTTTCATTCGTGTCAATTAGAGACACAATAGATAGACAATAAAAGCGTGGACGCCCCGGTCCGCTTAGGGTTTAATGAATTAATAAAGAACTTTATATCTATCAAATCATTGTTAGCTAACCGTGTAACAAGAGGTCTAAGGTAAGATCTTGCAATTGTTTCAAATTCCCAGCCACATTGGTTTTTTTATCGTATTATTATGGTCAGTTACACGTTTTGATTGGTTTCTGTTTATACCTCTTTTACACCACCACAGTCGGCAAAATTTGATTCATATCCTCGATTATCTTGAACACATACACCGACAGACCAATTTTCCGTAATAATAACCTTATTATAATCACAAAGTTCCCTTCATAATACCCTCTGTGGTTTCATACTAAATTATATGTTTCTGATGCCGCCCGCAAGGTACGTCTGTTCATCCGTCCGTCCTTTTTTATTAGTACCTACTTAACTGTTGTTTTTTTTTTTTGTAATAACTGGTAATAAACTTTAGTGGCATTGTTCTTGTTCAACCTCGTTTGTTACCAGTTTTGTATTTATCAGGTAATTGGTTTATTTGAGTCATTTTCTTTCACACAGTCGCCTTCAAGTCCTCTGGCACAATTTTTAAATCTACCTAAGAAGCTTCCACGTAGACACACTTTGCCTGGGTCAGCCAAATCATCTCTGAATAGACTTGTAACCCAAGTAGGCTGCAGCAAAAGCAATATTCAGGGTCGTAAGGGTTCATTAAAGGTTTCCGATCTCACGTGGGCTTACGGTGTCTCTTCACAGACAATAGATCCACCTTCCACCTTGCACTGCATGCTCTGTCACCGGTGCACTTGATAATCTCATGAATGCGTTAGAGAGATAGTATTCCTGAATGATAGATAAGAAACGATTTCAATTTATTGCCATTGATCGGTACGTAAATAAAAAGATTATTCCAAGATTTCAAAATCTGTAGTACTTATTGAATTTTGCTTGTGATTAGTTAAACCAATCAAACAGACAGTTCTTTATTTTCAAACGGCATAATAGTGTCAATGCAGGCCCAAGTGTAGATGTTGGAATGAACGAGACTCCTTTGAAATAGACTAGTCTCAAATGAATATAAAAAGTAGTAGTAGTGACACAGAGAAAAGAGAATGGAGAGCGTTATTTATGAATTGAGAGAATGATTTGATTTTTAACAGTCTTTTCTTTGCTGTGCACTAGAACAATTTTGCCAAGTAATAATCATTAATTGTGAATATCGTGCACAAAAAGATGCAAAAAATGGCATAATTGAAATGGTATAATAATATGCGAAGCGAAAAAGCTACAACATTACAGTCAAATTATAACCACTGATGGTGATATTTGAAAAAATCCTCTAATGGGCTTCTGGCAATCGTAGCTCTAAACCATTCAGAGAGTGGTGAAAGAGTGCAGAAAGTTCAAGTCAGTCAAATTCCGACCACTAGTTATAAGAAAATTTTGTAATTTGACCACCTAACATGATGCTTTATCCTAAGACTGCTAATGAGAAACTATGACGTATCCTAATGTTTTAAGCGTGAAGTTGCAATTCGTTAAACATCTAATAAATATTTTAGTTCCCACATCAAGTTGTTATCAGTTCAAAACCTCCATCATTACTTGGCTATTAACTCTTAGGTGGGTAAGTGAGGATCGCGTTTAACTAAAATAGATGTTAATAAGTGCCTACGATACTCGGGTAACGTTGTACGTAAATCGTAAGCAACCCAGTTAAGACTGACAGAGGTGCGCTACGGTGGTGCAAAGGAATAAGATAAAGCGGGTAACTTTTCTTTGAACATTAAATTTGCTTAAGTACGTGTATTCTTAAAATTTGTTGAAAGCTTTCAACTGGTTTCAAGAGAAATTTATTAAACAAGCAACACAAAAATATACTATACGACTCAATTTTAGTTTTTAGTGAAAGTAAAAGAAAAAAGTAGAATAAATGCTGTAGAAATGCGTTCCTTGCGAAGTATGTGTGGTGTAACAGTGAATGACAGATTGAGGAATGATGTGATAAAGCAACGTTGTGGTTTAAAAGAAGATGTAGTAACAAAAATTGAAAAGAGTATGCTTAGATGGTTTGGTCACGTTGAAAGGATGGATGAAAGGCGACTAACGAAAGGTATTTCTCAAGGAACGCCGGGAGGGGACGCCCTAGAAGGACATACATAGACCTTATTGGTGTGGTTCTTCAGAAAGGTCAGGTGCGTAGTACTCGCAACCGGCGTGTGTGTATGACAACATGTATGAAAGTAAACGAAGCAAAAGAAGTATGTAAGAATCGTAGCACATGGCGCTCTGTAGTTTCTGCCTACCCCCGTGGGAAAAAGGCGTGAGTTTATGTATGTATGTATGTAAAAGAAAAAAAGGTGACTACTTTTTTCTCGTAATCTTGACCCACATCTGGATTACTAGTAAATAATAGACACATGGTTTTTTTTTCACGTAGGTAATCCAATATTGCTTGGCTTCAAATTGAGCCAAACTGTCGCAAGGCGCCACAATTCCTCGCCTCTACTTAATTTAATGCGTTTAATCTTAGTAGTTTTCCATCAATTTAAAAAGTATGGACTATATTGATCAATTTATACCCTAAAAGAAAGTGACAGTAAACATTAATTGGATCACCTTTGGTGGCAGAAAGTGCTTTGATATGGAAACAAACTCTAAAGCAAGTAAATAAAAATAAAGTTTGGGTAGTCATGGATATTAATTAGACCTCTTCCCGTACAAAGAAGACAAGAGCATTAAAACCACGCTTGTCGGAGACGTCCAACTTATAGTACTAACTTTTTTTCCTGCAGTGCATTCTGTAAAAATCTCCTCGTGTCAATGAAGGTGAACTGACAGTCTCTTTACGCTCTTTCCACGTAACGTTTTACGGGGAGGTTTTTACCAAAAAGACCAGCTGGTGTATTGTGATGTCTATCATATGACAAACTTAGAAAGAAGTTTCTAAGTTTGTTTTTTCATGTAATATTATGGACACACAACCTCGTACATCAAAGCCACCTTGACCAGGCCATCATGACGTCACAAAAACAGAAAATTTATATTATTTCTCGCTATAATCTTACCTTGAGAACCACCCCATCGCATACATCACGCGAAACTCCGACGTAAGCGAGTGTAAGTAAGCTCTAACTAACGCAAGGAAGACTTAGACGCGAAATATTTGCACCGTGCAGCACTTAGCGCTCTTATCGCTCGAATAAATCGCTTCAAGCACTTATTTGTTGAAACACCCGGGCACTGTGATTTCGTATGCTTAAAGCGTTGATTGAGATATGTTTGCAAAGTTTCTGAAATGGGGTTTTAAGCGGAATAATTTGAATGCTTGAGGCAAATGTACCTCAGGGTATTACAATTTAATTTTAAATGTAATTATTACGTCACGGAGTTTTTGACCAAAGAGTCTAGACAAAGCGTCATTCTATCAGCGATAACGTTTGAAAAGTTCGAAACCTCGAAACGGGTATATTTAGACTTGTGCTACCGAAATGTCACGAGGCCGACAAACCTTTGGTTGACAGTGTTGTAGTTACTTTACTGATAGATAAAATCTCACTTAGTCTAGGACCTCAATCTAGTGTGTTCGTGTGTTGTAGAAAACAAAACAAATACAAAGTAAGTAATTTTAAAGTGACCTTTCCATGATGTAATGTCCAGCTTATGGAATACTAATGGCAGTTTTTGTAAATATGTGGGCACGATGTGCTCAACATCCTCTTCATTATCATTGTCTTAAATCTGCCGAAAGACATCCACTGCTAGACATAGGCCTACCCCAAATGTCGTCACTACGACTCGGTCCCGTGCGTCTCTCATACATTATCTTGCCCATATCCTAACTTGCACACGTTCGGTGCAGCATCTATTAATTTCTTCCATTTTTTTTTTGTATTTAAACGTGAGACGTAATGATGTTTGCTAAACTAAGTGCCCGCACTTAGTTTAATTATTTAAACAATTACAAAACAAACTCTGACAAAAAAAAATACTTTAGTTTTATGCACTCATCTTTTTTTTGTGTAATTGCTTTTTGTGTTGGTTGACTGGTAAAAAATGCCTATGGCATTAAGTCCGCCTCTGTACATTAGTGTGCTTGAAGTATTCAATAAATAAATAATAAATAAATAAATTGGACTAACCTGGTGTCAGAATGATTTTACTGCCCTTAGGTCTCTGACTTGGCTTAAAAGTATAGTGTATAATAATATGTACCACATTTTGAGGTAGCAACGAATTACAACCTACATACATACAAAAATGAACTCATGCCTTTAATGCCTTTTTCCTCAAAATTATTAGAACCCTTGTTTCGACAAGATTTTAAGCTTATTTATTTTTCTGCTTATAAACCAGCCATAACTGCACCCAGAAGTCGGAACGAGAATGGATTAGCTTACTCGCTTACAGTTACTTGCTGCTCGCCCGTCCACTAGGCCATAAAGCTAAAGTATAGCCTCAGCGGATTACGAGGCCAAAGTTATAGTAGTTATGGCTTACGAGAACTTACGCCCAATTTATGGATTGTGCTCACTGAAAAAGTTATTAGCCTTGGACTGGATATTATTCTGGTGTTTTTTTTTCTTGTAAGTTTGGAGTGTCCATCAGCTATTGTATTACTTTTCGGTTGAAGGATTTTTTTGTGCAACTAATTGCAGTTGTTTGTTCAATATTATAAATGATGTTTATTAACATTGCCTTATTAATAAGAGCGATTCCAAGGAAAAAATAATATTGTTCTAAATTACAGACTTTGTTGAAATCGTTTTCCTGTACCTATTAAACTTTTTGTCATGATGGCACAGAGGTTAAAGCACCTACGTATTATGCGCGAGGTTGTGGCTCAAATCCGGGCAATGATCAATGTGACTTTTTCAATTCATAGGCATGTAGGTACTTTCTAAGTTTATCTTAGACATCGTTGACGTCGGTGAAAAACATTGTGAAAAAACCTGAACTTAGTCATTTTAATTTTGAAATCGTCAATCCGCCTTGAGCAAGCGTGGTGATCAATGCTCGCGCCTTCTCTGCATGAGAAGGGGCCGTTGCCCTGCAGTGGGAAAGTAACAGGCTGGTATTGTTAAACTGTTTACTTCGAAAATGAAATTGCTATCACTAATCCTATCAGCAATAGTTATCATTTCTTTGCTTTTCATCTGTTGCAGCTGTTTTTATGGAAGTAAATAAATTTTCTGAAGAATAACGTCATAACATTATATAAAGCTCATCCATTCTAATGCTAACCCATAAAGCTGTCCAGCTGAACCCCATAATGACCCTATAAAACACACTACCCATTAACAGAAATAAAACAGAGACTGCCGGAGTAATGCAGTCGGTGCATCCGCAATATATTCCCCGGTACCCGGGTACCCGAGTATTCTTCGGGTAACGGGTATTATTTACGAGCACCTGGGCAATTACATGGGTAATGTGGAACGCTGAAAGTGGAGGAGGGTTGTGAAAAATTGCAGAAACTGTTCGCGACAGGGGTAATTAGATTTAGTTTTGTGTGGATATTTATTTTTGTTTGAACTGTAATGCGTTAGTTATTTTTAAGAGAACAGATCTAAGACTTCGTTCGAGTTGTACAAACTGTGATGTTGCAGAGGACATATAGGTACAACATTTTTATGGAATGTGTTCGTAATGAAGCATTTATTATTATTTATTTATCATTAAAAAAGAGGGTAACTAAATTATAAAATAAGCCCCACAAAACCGTTGCAATGGTTTGTCTGTGGGGGCGAAGAGTCTCTAGACATGTCAACATAAACATACCTAAAAATTAAACAATAATTAGATTTCAATTGTAAAAAACTTAAGATATTTCTAAATAATATAATTTTAGTTTACTTTTAAATCTATTAGCGTTTGTTTCACTTCACTTTCACTTATTTAGACATAACTTTGTTATAAATACATGTACTCCTATAAATGTTGAATGGTGCAATAGAATTTTATCTTCCCCTCTTTCGGAGGAAGCCAGACTTACTCAAGTAGGTATTAAGAATAGGCTTTAACCCTCTTTATGGGGGTGCAAGAAAGGAGCCTCCCCGAGTGACGTATCCACTGATCTACTATACGTCCGGCGCACCCTGGGCAGTCAGCGAATCCCCACGCTGACTGGCTAATCCTTTCACCACGATGACAATTCCAAGTCCTCCTATAACACCGGCTTTGTGCGTAGTCTCGATTAACATCGAAGGGTTCTCTCAAGATAAATCGGAAATTCTTTCCAATTTATGCCGCAAAACTGGCTGCGACATTCTTTGCGTACAAGAGACCCATCGAGATGAAACCCAAAGCCGGCCACACATCGATGGACTCACGCTTATCGCCGAGATCTGCCACCCAAAGCACGGTAACGCAGTGTTTGCTGCTCCCGGCGTAAGCATACTTTCCACCAAATGCTCAAACGAGAACGGCATAGAAATTATCACAGTAGATGTTGAAAATTGCTCCATCACTTCCATTTATAAACCTCCCGGCACCACATTTAACTTCACTCCGCCAGAGAACTTTAGTAGCCAGCCAATTAAAGTTGTAATCGGTGACTTTAACAGCCGCAGCACCAATTGGGGTTACAACGACACGGATATGAACGGAGATGCAGTCGAAGAATGGGCTGAGTCGAATGATTTGGCACTAATCCATGACGCCAAACAACCGGCCTCTTTTAACAGTGGTCGGTGGAAACGCGGGTACAATCCTGATTTAATCTTCGCTAGCTCTTCTATCAGCTCACAATGCACTAAAAGAGTGTGTTCACCTATTCCTCGCACTCAACATAGACCAATTATGTGCTGCATCGAATCCGTGGTCCGATCTATAAATGTCCCCTTCAAGCGCCGATTCAACTATGCCAAGGCTGATTGGGAGTCGTTTACGCAGTCGATCGATGACGCCCTGTTCAATGTCCCACCAACCCCGCAAAACTACGACCAGTTTGTTGAGATTGTGTCAACTTATTCCCGAAGACACATCCCAAGGGGCTGCAGGACTTCCTACATCCCGGGGCTGTCAACAGATTCCAGTGAATTACTGACGCGATACGAATCACTGTTCCGATCCGATCCTTTTTCTGAGGCAACCACACTTGCTGGAGAATTGTTGCTATCTAAACTAGGCGAAAACAGACGAGAGAGGTGGACGAATACTGTTACTAGCATCGACATGACTCACAACAGTAAAAAGGCTTGGAGTACGATTCGAAAGCTGACCGGTGAGTCCCCTCAACCCGCACCGCCATGCCAAGTCACCGCAAACCAGATAGCACATCAACTACTTGTTAATGGCAGACCAACACGCCGTTCCAGTAGGATCCCAAAATCACAAAAAACTGATGGCGTTGGTGACGATATCAGTAAATCATTCAACGTTACTGATATCGTTACAGCGATAAGTTGCCTTAAGTCTGGTAAAGCCTCTGGAGTCGACGACATCTCAGTCGAGCAATTAAAACAGCTTGGCCCAGTTGCTGTGTCGTGGTTGCTGCAACTTTACAACAATTGCCTGAAATCAGCTTCAATACCCCGTCTCTGGAGAAAATCTAAGATCATTGCAATCCCTAAGCCAGGTAAAGCAGCAGACGATCCTAAAAACTTTCGCCCTATCTCTCTACTATGTCACACATATAAACTATTCGAGAGACTGCTGCTGAACCGTCTTACGGGCGTCATTGATCCAAAACTGATTCCCGAGCAAGCTGGTTTCAGACCCGTGAAGTCTTGCAGTAACCAGACTCTTAAAGTGGTACAACACATTGAAGATGGCTTCGAGAGAGGAATGGTCACTGGTGCTGTATTCGTGGACCTATCAGCTGCCTACGATACAGTCAACCTCAAGAGGCTGTTGTGGAAGGTGGAAACCTTGGTCAACGATCAAAATTTCATCCGCATACTCCGAGAACTTCTCCACAACCGCCGATTTCAAGTCCACCTTCTCACGGAAAAAAGTCGTTGGAGAGCACAGAAAAACGGCCTACCTCAAGGTAGTGTCTTGGCACCGCTTTTATTTAACATCTATACCAATGACCAACCATCCAGCCCGCATACCTCCCGCTTCCTCTATGCAGACGACCTTGCCCTTACCTCCCAAGCCACCACCTTTGAAGAGGTTGAGGTGTCTTTGTCAAATGCTCTTGGTGACTTAGCCACTTACTATCACGCTAACTCACTCAAGCCCAATCCGAGCAAAACGCAGTCGTGCATATTCCACCTTCGCAACAGAGAGGCGAGCCGCAAACTAAACATCGTTTGGGGTGGGGTATCCATAGAGCACAGCAACTTTCCAAAATATCTGGGTGTTACTCTGGACAGGTCTCTAACATTCGGCAAGAACTGCAATAACATTAAGCAGAAGGTACACTCTCGCAATAGTCTTTTACGGCGACTAGTCTCGTCAAAGTGGGGTGCTTCACCTGACGTCATGCGGACTACTGGGTTGGCGCTATCTTTCTCTGCGGGTGAATTCGCGTGCCCCGTGTGGGGTCGTTCAGCCCATGCAAAGTTAGTGGATACAGCACTGAATGAAACGTGCCGGATAATCACTGGCTGCCTCAAGCCGACCCCGGTACAGATGCTGTATCCACTGGCAGGCATAGCGCCACCAGTAGTTCGCAGAGCGGTGGCGAGCTCTAGTGAAAGAGCCAAAATGGTCTCCGACGCTAGACACCCTCTACACAATAACATCATAGTACCGCAAAGGCTGAAAAGCCGCAACAGCTTTTTAAAGTGTGTACCCCCGCTCACTGGTGATCGCTCTAAGGAAAGACTTAAGTTGTGGCAAGATAGCGTTTCCTTACCCAACCCATTTGTGCCACTTGCCGAAAATCTTCCGCCTGGACACGAGTTGCCATGGCTGACCTGGAAGTCTCTAAACAGACTCCGGACACAGGTAGGCCGAAGCAAAGAAAACCTGTTCAGGTGGAGATTCATAGATGACTCTGCCCTGGAGTGTAAATGTGGTCTTGCCCCACAAACTATGGGGCACTTGATATCGTGTCCAGCCTGTCCTGTTACTTGCACATCACAGGAACTGATGGAAGCTACTGAAAGTGCCGAACTCGTCGCCAAATTTTGGGCCGACTCAATTTGAATTGTCATCGACACGCTAAGAAGAAGACCCTCTTTATACCTCTAGAATGTAATAAGTGTTAAATTCTAGAATGTAAGTTAGTAGTTAAGGATGATATGTTCAAATGTAAACAAACCTCCTTTAATAAATTAAGATTAAAAAAGGGAACAGATCATGCTTTCGTGAAAACTGAAAGTGGTTGGTGCCAGTTCTAACTGGTCACAGGAGTTCTATATGAGTCCACATAAAAATGATAACTACGTAAGCCCTATAACGATTAACGATAGATTTTGGCCCAGTCTATAACCAACAACCATAAAAATAAAATACGCAACCCCGACACAAAAATAGACGAACAAATGGATAGTTAAACAAAAAAAGAATAATAATAAAAAAACGCAGAACCCACATAAATAATGTTTTATTGGCGCTATCAATAATATTTTATAGCAACATTCAATAACATGTAGAACTCGAGTTACTCAAGCGTATAAAGCAATAATTACCGAGCACAGGACGTTAACAAGATTTACGTCTAAACACGTAGTCCCAACTCCCCCCTCACTATAAAATTTGCTACACGCGTTTATCTCCAGCTTTCTCAATAAACAAACCGGAGAAACGTACGGATAAAGCCGAAAGACTAACATATATCTCGCGAAGCAATAAAATAAATCCGACTTGCCTCCATAATAACATTCAGAGTGGTGAATTATTTTCTAATCCGAACGTCGGGAGGCTAATAGTTCGCACGTGTCGGTCTTTATACTGAGTTACTGGTGAAAACATCCCAAGAAAAACATGAATTTCCCCCAGCAGGCACCAGTAATGTTCCTTTAATGCGGACACCTTAATAATTGTCAAATAAATTTGGGAGTAAAGCCGCGCTGGAAAAAGCTGCAGCGTTGAACGCGGCTAATGACGTCATAACTTGTGTGATCGCTATCCGACAGCGCTTCAAGCAGCTTTTTATTTTGGGATTCTTGTTATGTATATGGCTTTGGAAGATGTTCCAACGAAACGCTTTAAGCGAAGCGTGAGATATGGGTCTGTTACAATAATGTTTAAGGGTTTTGTTAGATTTTTGGGGGGTTTATTAGACTGACATGCTCGTATACATGATTATTTTGAGGATTTATCAACTAAATCACACCTGCAATAGTATAGACCCTGTCTAAACAGCTTATTCTGGACTGAATTTATTCTACACTGAAAAGGTGCAAAAGTTTGGATACATTACAATTCTTTAGTTAGACCTTAAATACATAAGGTCGAAACAGCTTGAAGCTTAATAAAAATAGCTAGACAGGTCGATTTAAGGTTACATTCGCTTAGTGAGGTCGGTTTGTGGATGCAGGGACCGTTTATTCCATACCATAATTTTCATCCGAAAATTCAGATTATACATTGATAGATTTTTTTGTAGAAACCGGTAGGCAAACTATGATTGATAGCAATGGACTCGCCTCCTATAACATGAAACTGGCAAATTTGTGGTGAACCAATACGACCAGTTTGCCTAAATCTTCATGAATACAGGTGTAGTATTATGATGAAGATAAAGATACCGGGCTGGTATCCGCAACTCCTCATCAAAGCGCGTATTTTACATATGGGCCATAATCTACCACGCGGGCCCAGTGCGAATTGGTAGTTGTCACATGTCTTTGAATTTTTGGTTCTGGGACATTGCGGTTTCCTCACGATGTTTCCCTTTACCGTTTTTGATGCCGTGGTGATGAAATAAATTACACAAAGTAATGCGCCTGCCTGGGTTCAAACCCTCGACTACTGTTCGTGAATCGGGTGCGCACCGCTGAAATTTCATATCTGTATCCATTAGGAGCTAACTACAGGCTATGTTTGTTTTTTAAATAAAAATGTTTTTCACAACACTCATCTGTAACAATAGCGTACTTCTCCAAACTTAACAGACAACAGAATTAAAAAAAACAAACTGCGAAGTGAATCAGTCACTACAAAACGGAGCATGCACACAGGACATAAATAACGAGTCATATTTTCACGCCATTTCAACTATGCCCCACAAAGAAGCAAGTCTGTTTGGATTAATGTACCTTCATACATTTATACGTGGTTCTCGCGTTCAACAAGCCTGAAGTTTATGAAATACAACCTTAATACATCCACATTACCATTCAAAACTCAACCCTAAAACTTTGAATGTAGATCTCAAAGTTGACTGGTGTGGTACGGTATCTTGCTTCGTTTAATAAACTCGGTTACCGTGATGAATTTCCCGCAAACTTCCTCCGGTGTCTATCCAAGCACTTTGTGAGATAAAAATGTGAACGACTAAGAACATAGATCTGGTGTAGTGGCGTTTGCAGACAGCCGACAAAAAGTGCTCTCGCTTTAGCGTTTAGGGTGGAGATACACTGGTAAATGGCGATTTGATTTGTAGCCGAATTAAACTTCCAACAACCGGGTTGTGGAACGGAATGATCGACGCGTCACAACGTACCTAAATCAATTGATGCGCGTTGTTGTATATGTATAAACACATGCATTAAATGCTTGACAGTTTGTCACGATATACTTATTGCGTTGTAAAAACAGGGTGTTACTCATGCTTGATTATATTTTGCACATACAATCCTAAGCAGAAGTAAAAGCTTAACGACGTGTGCGCATGGAATTTTTATTCAAACTTAACTCCACTCCTACAATCTTAAATCAGCCAAATATGCTAAAAGCTGTTATCACGAAGTCCTACGCTACACAATGTCTCTGTAACTTTAAGATCTACTTCTGTCTTGGTCAATTTTGGTAAGATTTACCTTGAACAAAAATGCGCGTGTTAGCACTGTATGCGTTTAGTATTCTGCACACGTAATGCAATAAAAATCCAGCAGACCCAATAAAGCTCACACACCTAACGGATCCAATCACACACAACATTCCTGCAATTAATCGATAAAAACGTAAAAAAACACGAGTAATTTAAAAACCCTTCTACGGGCATGTACAGACAATCGATACTTTATTCGATTCTAACGATTTCAATTTTATCTCGATGCGAGCCTATTCGATACCTGATTCCGAATGGCCGAGTTGATAGTAACGCTCGTTGAATGCAAAGCGAATAACAACGTCGAGTGTCGCATAGTTCCAATTTGCGACTATAGTTAACGTGATACAACCTTATCGGAGTAAGGGCATTCCATTTCTGAAGTATCATATGAAAGTAGACTCAGGGTGCAAAGAGTAAAGTTGAGATTGGAATAAAAATGGATAGTTGCAAGACTTAGGTCGTAAGGTGTTGTGTAAAAAGATACGGGCAGATTTTTAAACCGTCTTTATCTAAGACGTCTGATGTATAATGCGCCAATCATATTTCAAACAATGAAGTTTCAAGCTATTAGGCTAATTAGCTGTACCTTTTGTCAATTTTTTTTTTATCTTATTGGAGTATATATTATGTTTTCTGTAAGAAATAAACAGCTTTTCTTCTTTTTGTTTTGTTATATTTTAACAATTAAATTAACAGTGTGATATATTAAACTATACGTAACAGTCCCTTATTTAATTTTGATTAAATTTACCTACGTTTGTATTTAGTTCGTTTACTCATGCCTAGTTAGTGTTTAGTAGTAGCATTTAATAAGATAATTTTAATGAAAATCCTCGAATAGGGAGCTTGCATGGTTTTGGCTAATTTCTCAAAAATATAAGTTAGCTGTAAGCTTTCTTCAAAATTAAATAAATAAAAATAATATTTAAATACATTACAGACAGTCCTCCAAAACACTCGCCCTTGACCATTGTCAAGTGTTTTTCCTTATGAAAACATCAGGAACATCACAAACAAGGCAAAACCATCAAACGGGAGCCCAAACGCACCCGCTCACAATACACTCCCGTATACTTGTAACCAAAGGCGACAGTGTTAGAGCAATCGCCATTATCGATAAAGATAAAGCCGTGAAGGTGGTTATTAGAACGAATAAGGCTCTATTAAGTTGTTCCAGCGCCGTGGATGTCCGTGGATGGCAGTGGATGACTGTGGATGTCCAACACTATCAGCTTAACGTTTATTGTGGGGTAGGCACGTTTTCACAATGCATGGGAGTCTGATTTTGTTGGGCTTGTATGGGCACTTGGTTACGAACTTACGATTAAGAGGGTATCGGGACACTTGCGCGAAAGACATTTGCGCGAAAGACACTTGCGCAAATCCACTTGCGCGAAAAAACAGATGCGCGCATGGACTTTTGCGCGATTGGACAGATGCGCGAATAGACACTAGCGCGCCAAAAAACTTGCGCGAACGTATGATTTTTTTTGAGTTTTAGGTCATCGGTGTTGTTTTCATGGTTGTCGGGGTCGCTGATTATGAAAATAAGGTCAAAATGAAAATACGAGATGGCGCCGAGGAAAATTTTTGGTTTTTCTAACATGGGTGTCGTTTTCGTGGTTTTCGGGGTCGCTGATTACGAAAATTAGGTCAAAATGAAAATCCAAGATGGCGTCGAGGAAAATTTTTGGGTTTTCCGTCATGAGTGTCTATTCGGGCATCTGTCTAATCGCGCAAAAGTCCATGCGCGCATCTGTCTTTTCACGCAAGTGGATTCGCGCAAGTGTCTTTCGCGCAAATGTCTTTCGCGCAAAAGTCCCAGATCCATTAAGAGATCATATCTCTCTAACTTATCATTTTTATGATTATGTGTCATAGAAAGTAGGAACGATCAATACATAATACAAAAACTATTGAGTCACTAAGAAAATTAATTTAAATGGGAACTGAATATCGTTTTTGCCATTGGGGTTAAGTGAATGTAAATTATGGTCAAAATAAATATGATTTATCAAACTTCCGAGAGTCCGAGAAACAGTACTTCTTAAACGTTAATTATTACCTATCCATTTACGTTATTATTATCTGATATATTATCTGGACATATAACTCATGAAATGTTACCTACAATGTAATCCATTTAATTACTTATGTGTATGTTACGCATATAAGTCATTACAAAGTAGATAGACACATGTAGAAGCTAGTAATTAGCAAATACACTTATGCATGATATTTATGGTAGCTAGAGAGTACAACATAAAATAAATAATTATAATAAAAAAATATGTAGTAGACAGTCCCCCAGAACACTCGCCTTGTGTGTATGATGGGAAGAAGAAGTGTAAACTGCAATTAAACACTTAACTTGCTGTTACTTTTAAACTATTACTAGCTGTACCCTGCCACGCTTCGCTGTGACACATTGCGATTAAATGATTAAATAAAAAAGAGAAAATGACGTGTGGCACTCGGAGACTGCCGCGGTAAAGCTATTATACTAGCATAGCATTTCCATCCTTTAAAAAATAATTAAAAAAAAAATTTGGGGTGAACCCTTATCACTTACAGGTTAGAAAAATAGATAATAGCTGATTCTCAGGCTTACTGAATATGCATAAAAAATTTCATGAGAATCGGTCAAGCCGTTTCGGAGGAGTATGGGAACGAACATTGTGACACGAGAATTTTATATATAAGAATATACAATCTCTAATGCCACTGTGTCACCTTATACACACACAGTTCAACTTCAAATCTGTCGTCTTTAAAGAAAACTGTCCTGTCCTTACACATAAACGTAACCTTGTAGAATAAGATAGGGATCTAACGCGACGGCTACAACGAAATATGTATCAGAACAAACATTAACGGAGTTGCCAAACTATCAGATGTACAGAGAATCTGTTCACCGATCTAGTGCATAGGGGTGGGCAATATTACCAAAGTAAAAAAGTAACATTACGGTAGTATTTGGTCTCGTGGCTTAGTATTTATAGCCGCAAAGATTGGTCTTTTAGGTTAAGCAACGCTCTTTGAGGTCGATCTATGCATGAGTTACCATAAATATATTACGTACAGGGACCTTTCCGTGCTGGAAAGAGAAATTAAGCCGTCGCGTCGATCTTGGGTATCATTTTTAAATTTTGAACAGTCGAATGGTAGTAAGAAGCTGAGAAAATTTAAGATATATGTAAATAGTATTCATATAAATAGTAATATAAATAGTAATAGTTATATACATAGTAATTGTTATATAAATAGTAATAGTTTTATAAATAGTAATTGTTATATAAATAGTAATAGTTATATCAATAGTAATAGTATATAAATAGTAATAGTTATAGTAACATAAATAGTAATTGGCTTCGATGATGGAGCAGCCCTACCTGGACAGGACTAATGTGGATCCGGCCGACAAACCAAGAAGGCTTCGATAATTATTACATCATATTTTATATAATGTGTTTTAAAATGTAAATATAATATAATTTAATGTATTATATGGATTTATATGGCAATAAAGTAACATTCAATTTTACATAAATAGTAATACAATACAATTTTGGATTCAACTGCACCATATTTATACATAAAAGCAACAAAGAAAAAAAGAATGCGTAGGTTGTACAGTTCAGTCAAAACTACTGTCGAATTCCCAAGCTCCTAAACTAGGTGCGGAGACTAGAATTTTTGGAGTCGAAGGTTATGCGTCTTTTTATAAAATTTACCATTAACAGTCTACAACTATATGACCTAGTGGACCGTAAAGCTGTGGTGTTGCCATATTAAATAAGGCTAATAATTAACTATGAGTAAACTGACACTTATTTACTTATTTAAACAGTTTTCACTGTGGGTAATTGCAATTAAAATTTAGTCTAACCGCAATCACCGCACATGAAAACGTAACGCACCAGTCCAAAAATAATGCCTGAAAACCCATCAGAGTTTTAGTTAACACAGTTTATTAACTTAGTAGCAGCCCTAATCCAGTTTAAACCAGATACACGCCCGGGAACGGGGGAAAACGTAGGATTAAACGGACGCCCCCAATAACATTAACATAGAAATGGACCTTTACTGGTACACATTTTTACTGACCTAATTCATTCGGGAGTAAATTTTTCACTGTTAAACTACTTCTCCTTATGCGAGACTCCAAATTGTATGGTATTTACTTTTCAACTAATGGAATTGAGGTTTTTTTGGAGATTCTATCGGGTGATTTGTGATAAGACGTGTGTACTGTGTTGGTCCTGGCTCATCTGTGATAATATTAATGTTGTGGTAAGATTAGACCACAATATTAAAAATAGAACAATGAGTTTACACACCGAGTGTCTCTATGCGACCGTGAGTGTATCTTATCAAAAATTATAGATCTTTTATTTAAATTAGGCTAAGGATCAGCACTTTTTAAACGTCAAAATTACATAAGACAGTCCCCCAGAAAGCCTGCCCTTCGCTACTTCCTAGTGCAAAACCAATGCTGAGAAGAAGAAGTGGTGGAACACACTCTTTTTATTTGTTTCTTGTTCTTTTTCATTCTTCTTACACGGACGCTCGGTGTATAACACTGAGTGTACTGTGTAGTAATAAATAAATATTCCACAACTTTTCACACAACGCCATCTAGTCCCAAGCTAAGCTAAGAGTGTTATGGGTACTAAACAGCTGATAAACATACTTACATATTTCTAAATACATGCATATTACTTATAGATAAATAACACCCAGACACAGAACAAATGATCGTGCTCATCACACAAACATTTGTCCACGCCACTAACTACTAGACCAACAGGCCAGTTTAAAAGAGAGAAGACTAGTCCAGTTGAAGAGTTTATTTGTTTTTTTGGTTGAACGCACTCATATGAAATTACCAGTCAGATTTGTCAAATTCAATCTTCTTAGCGTGCGACGTATGTATATGACAATATACGTATATAAATGTAAACGAAGCAAAAAACGTATGTATGTTTAATAGCAAAATTTTTCGAGAAGATTAATAAGCTTTAACATAGTACCTAGGTATTTTATGCCTAAAAATCAGGTGAAATGTTTGGGCTTCTTTCGTTAACCGTGAGACACATAATAAAATAAGAAAATTAACCCAAATCTACATATTACTTAATTATTTATTCACAAAATCCACAGCTCATTTATAAAATCTATATATATAAAAGAAAGTCGTGTTAGTTACTTCACTTATAACTCAAGAACGGCTGAACCGATTTAGCTGAAAATTGGCAGGGAGGTAGTTTAGAGCCAGGAGAAGGACATAGGATTTTATCCCGTTCGACATCATAAAAATAAATATCAAGAATATCGGTTGTCTCAAACATTTTTCAAACGCAGCGCCATCTTGGATGACATGACAGGAGTCAAACTTCCCAGTTCATTATCAGGTGACAATTTGAAATTGACAAGTCTTAAGCTAAACCCAAGAAGGTAAGGTTGTCAATTTATAATACGCACCTATGTTCTGAAATTTATTTTGTTACTAAACTTAGAGGTTTTATGTAGCATAAAAAAGTCTTATATTTTAGAAATCAATTTACGTAACTAGCAATGATGACAGAGACGAACTTTAATAATTCTTTGCAAATAGAACTTATTTTACTGTTAGGACTTTAATTAAAGTAGACCGGGAAAACTATAGGCATAAATTATTGTATGTAACATAGAGGCAATAGTTCAGATTAAAATTATGAATTTAGTATTTTTTAGTAAGGTAGTTAGGTTAGATAGTTGGGTTAGCTATAGGATAGGTATGGTCAGTTAGGTTAGGGTATATATACATGTTGTAATTTAAAAGTAGTAGTAGTTATTATTGGTTTGGATTTATTTGTTGTCGTCTTATTCAACGTATGTATATCTAATATAAAAAAAAATAAGAGCAATGAATTGACTCTAAGGCACAACGAAGTTTGCCGGGGCAGCTAGTTATATATAAAACTAATATTTCAGCAAATTCGGTTTAACAATTTACTAACCAGACAATTTTGCATCAGAAACAAACAGAATGACATGCTAGCAGCATCTAGTGTGTGGTGTGAATCTAAAGTTCTATTTCACAGTTCGTGTAGACACATTCAAATGAAGTCTCCAAAACAGTAAATAAAACACATCCACGCTCATACATAATCCACCATTTCTCACCGTAAACAAACGCTCTAATCCTAAAATCCCTTCACCATACAGTCCCATAAACTTTGCTCCTGCTATGTTAAAAACCTCTAATTTGTATGCTAATCATATTATATAGTTGGTATAATCCTCCATGTTTTGAAAGCCACAGATTATACGCTCGTAGTAAAATTGCTTCATAATTATGTTACGGTGAAATGTTTAGATAGGAAATTACGTATGCTGCCGGATTTAGTTCGGAATTGATTGGTTTTAGAATTTACCGGGATTTTTTCGTGTTGTGTGACGTTGTGAAGGTTCCGGTTGGAAATGAGGCTTTGACTCTCGACCTTATTATAAAAGAATTATTCAAATAACGCGAAGTAAAATTACAGGCATTTACTTAAAACTTACGATGTGGTTAATCAGCTCGACTAATGGTTAATGTAAATCTGAAATCATCACTCCCCCTTGGGCAATTGAAGTAAAGGTGATTCCAGGCTTTTCTTTTGTTATGAAATACTATAAACAATCAAAACTAATAATATCCTTAATGGCAGCCCAGGTGACTACTAAATTCAACCCAGATTCAAAATCCCGGAATCCCGTGAAATCCTAGCACTGGCCGCACGACCAACACTAACTCACCGACTTCAATCCCGCACAAATCTCCGGACTAATGCAGGCGGGTAACGTCTGTGATTCCCACATTGTCCTAACTTCGGGGAGTGGAGCCAAGCGAGAAATGAACTAGGACCTTTGTGTTAGGTGAAGAATTGAAAATTCTGTAAAGGCATGGTAACTTTCAGATTCACAGTTGCGACAGTGACTGACATGTGGCCAGAAGCAGAGAAGTGTTGGGTTTCATTTTTAGGAGAAGTCACGGTATACGAGTATACACAGTACACCTTTATAAAGGAAGAGTTTCTAAGCCTTGCTTGATGCCAAACAAAGGTTGGATCAGCTTTGCTATTCTTTAAAAATCGGTGTGCCTAAAAAGCCTAAGTAAGTTGATGAGCATCCATGCTAATAGTAGGGATCGACAGTTCACGAAGTATGCACCAACATTTTCGCGTGGATTAATTTAGAAAAAAAAAGTTGCCCTACGCTGAGAAATTTTCCAGTAACGTGAATGCGTTTACACACATTGAATCCCACCTACTGAAACAACTAAACCCGGAACAACCTGGTAGGCCATACAAATTTATGTTCCGTGCGGTAATCAAACCCGAGACACTCAGCGCAGTAGTCAATCACTCAGCCGATGCGCCAACCATCCTGCAAACCCGTTACCCAAGTTCCGACCCTAAGTTTATTTCGAACCCTAAATACAAAAAGGACGATCATCATCATCATCATTATTTCAGCCATAGGAAGTCCACTGCTGGACATAGGTCTCCCCTATAGACCTCCAATAGGACCGGTTGGAAGCGGCTCGCATCCAGCCTTAATGAGGTCGTCTGTCCACTTTGTGGGTGGACGTCCTACGCTGAGCTCGCCGATACGTGGCCTCCACTCGAGAACCTTTCGACCCCATCGGTCATCAGTCTTACGTGCTATGTGTTCTGCCCACTGCCACTTTAACTTGCTAATCCACTGGCCTATGTCGGTAACCTTGGTTCTTCTACGGATCTCTTCATTTCTGATTCGATCTCGCAGAGAGACTCCGAGCATAGGCCTTTCTATAGCTTGTTGGGCTACTTTTAGCTTACTCATAAGGCCCATAGTGAGGGACCACGTTTCAGTGACATAAGTCATCATTGGCAACACTCACGACGATAGTAATTGATAAAGTAAGAACTGTAGCGCAGTAAGAATCAGAATCAGAACCAGAATAAGAAATTTAACTAATGTTAATGTAGGTATAAGTACATTAATAATACCAGTCTGTTACTGGCCCACTGCAAAGCAAAGACTCAAGAGTAGGCACGAGTATTGATCACCACGCTTGCCCAACTCAAGGCCGATTGATGTTGTTGTACATAAACAAATGCGATCGGCTGCGGCGTGTAAGTTATAAGATTGCGAATGTTTCAAGAAAAGACTAAAGTCTGTTTTTTAATCCCAGAGACTAAATTGACACATGCAAATGTCACACTTACAAATAATGTTGCTAGCTCTTTTGTTTAGTGTTGTACCTACGATACCGGTTTGTTGAATCGTAACTTTTTATATTTACTTGACGATTTAAAAAAGTTGAGAGACGATGTCAGTGTTGTTCCCATACACGATAAAACGGATATAAACCCTTTTATTATAAAACGGCAGCACTTTTTAAAAGTATGAATATAATTGGAACCTGACACCACTTCTGTTGTTACTGGAACGTATTACAATTCTAAAAATATATGTGATAATACGGTATATAGGTTAGTAGTTAGTTATTTTCAAAATTCATAGATGGTGATGTGCATTTTCTTTATAAAAGTTGTATCGTATAGTTCGTTTTGACTAATTCAAGTTCCAACAAAACCCTCAAAATCTTGAGCAGAGTTGAGGAAGACAATTTAAAAAAAATACGGTGTGAAGTAGGTATTACAAAAAAGTTGTGTTCATTGATGATCATCAATTTCATGTTGTTGGTACAAAATAAACATTAACTGTTAATACTTTTGTTCGGTATTTATCTGTGTGATTATTGCTCTCGAAACTCAAGGGTTTCTAAGATGCGCAGGTTAGTTTGATCTCTCGAAACCGAGGCAGAGCGTGAACAACGGCTAGGTGCTAACCGTGAGAGTAATGCACTAAGTCTGTCCGCAGAAACTATCACGAAGCGCCAATTACGACTAGAATTAAACGAGTCCGCACTACTGCTTCTCAATCTCAGGAATCGTGGAAAAACGAGAAATGCGTTTAGCTATCGACCGGGATCGTCATTCTTTGTATCGCGCATTCGAAACGGTTACACAGAGGTTGAGTCTTCAGAATATCCGCTCTGAGACTGCTCGATCACTTGAGAGCAGTCAGGAGCGTGGGATACGACTTGCGCGTGACCGAGAGCGTGATTCTTTATCTCACGCTTCCAAAACGGATACAGAGAGAGAGCAGATATTAAGTCTTTAGCTTTTCCGCACTGAGACTGCTCGGTCCCTCGAGAATAGTCAGAAGCGCGATACACGCCAAGCAAGCGATCGCGAGCGCATTGATTTTGAAAGATCCAAAATACATAATTTTAAACTGAAATACTGCGCTGCGTGTCTCTATTTTGCATGCAATACTAGAGTAGGTAGAAGTATTTGAAGTAGTAGTAATAATTTAACTCGATTGGTATAATATCCATACATAAAGTACAAGGTACTTTGATTGGTTGATCGAGTGGATCCGCGTTGCGTCGCGGTCGTCTGTCAGTCTGTCTGTTCGCGATAGACTCAAACATGACTACGCTGGCATGGCTACGATGCTGTTTTCACCTATAGATAGAGTTTTTCTCAAGAAAGTTATTAGTATATAATTTGTCAAGATTTTGTATACATTGCCAAAATATAATAGTATTTATTGCAGGTAAAAAATAAGCCTTCTGGGAGCTGGGTGCGATAACCAACATCCCTGAGAGCACAGCCGCGGGCATCAGCTAGTTATAAATAAAAAACGATACTACTTGATTTTACTAACGGCAATTTACGGTAGTGGCACATCACTATTTAAGAATTGCAAAAAACTGGCCACACATGTAATGTCATTTTAGTCTCCGTGATTAAAAAACAGACTGTAGCTTATCCAATCTAGAATAACATATGTGTCCGTATCATACCAGAGAACCCAAATTTTTTTGCGTTCTAAAGCTCAAACACTAAATTATCCAGCGCAAATTCGCATTCAGACCTAAACCGCTCCCACAACGATTCTGGACAATTTAAAACCCGTTAAGGGCCACTAGATCCCTTTAATGCAGTGGAGTCCAGATAAATGGCGGCGGTATATTGGCCTACTATTAAAACTATAAATCTCGTGGTCAGCTCTATGAGGTAAGGGAAAATTAAAGGGATTCGGTAAGCCAGTTTGTTCTGGTTGATTTGCTGGTTTTTGGGTGAAGCGGGAGTGAATCTGTGGTTAGGGGTTGGGACTGAGTTTTAATAGTTCGTTTTGGATAAATTTGTTCAATTATTTTTATTTAGAGAGGCAGTTTGGCTTACAAGTAAACTGGACGGTACAAAGACATAAGTATAGAAAGATCTAAGATTTCAAGTCTAGTTATCTTAGAAAAACAAATAAAAAGAGGCTCTATGCTAAAAATAGTTCACAATATTAGGATATTGAGTTGAAGTAACAACGCAATGGTAAAGTCCAACATACAAGTAGTACGTGTAGAATATGGTCATATGATAGGAGCGGCTCATTAGGGGAGGACTATATCCAGCAGCAGTGGACTACTGTAGACTGATGATGAATAGGAGCCAGAAAGTTATAACCCTATCTCCTGAACTAGGTGGAATCTGTATCTCAGGGGTAGTGTAGCGACGAGGTACTGCCCGACGGTTGTAGTCGGGAACTTGTATAGGTTCAAAGCGCGCGGATAACTCTAATACCGCGATGTAGGACATCGGTCATTAGTTCGTATGTGGCGAGATAGATGTCGCTACAGTAGTATTCAGCTATAAATGTGTCAAATGGCACTTTTGAGACGATTAGGGTGTGTATGGTGTACGTAAGCAGTAGTAAAAAGTGATTGATAGGTATTTAAAGCAAAGTGAAGTTGTTGTGTAACTCAATACGATTCTTTTCAAAATGGGCCTTAGTTCCATTTACGTACGAGAACTCAACACTAAGACACCCAAGTCTTAATTCCCAGCGTCATAAAGTAAGCAGACAATATTAGTAGGTAATACAGAGGTCTCAAATTAACATGGCGGCCCACAACTGTTACACACAGAATTTAATACGGGCCACATTAAGGGCCGACCGCATAGTCTTCCGCACAGAAGGGCAACCAGACATTGTGGGGAGACCCTATGTGGCTTTAATTTTGTGAAATGAATTGTAGTTTAGAGGCAAGAACTTATTTGACTCCTGCAACTTGTTTTTAATCGATCTATCTAATGCCTATGGCATTAAGTCCGCCTTTGTACATTAGTGTGCTTGAAGTATTCAATAAATAAATAAATAAATAAATAAAACTGCACTCATGTCAATAAAATTGAGAAGAAAAAGAAAGGTGAAGAATTGAGATGTCAGTTGCCTAATTCAGTTTTTAGCTTTTACACAAGGTCTCATTATGTCTGCTTTTACATTTTTAGTAATGGTAATAGTAAAATTTAATCAAAATTGAAATAGGTTAAAATAAGTCAATTTTGAAAGGTCCATTGTTAATACGTTTTCTAGTTTCATGGGGCAACACAAAAATGCTTATAAAGTCTCCGATTTATCAAGAACAGGGGATTGATAAGTAGCACATGTAACTTGTGAAGTTGCTTGAAAAGGTATGAAAACTTCAGGAGAAATGAAGCTAACTAAAAGTCAAATTGATGAGCAAAGTGCAGCTTTAAACCTGGCAGAAGAAAAAAGAAACATTTTAAGACTTGAAAATACATATTACAGCTTTTGCAGAATTAAAAGATCCGAGAAGAAAGATCAAAACCAGTCACAATGTGCTAACTGCCCCCGAATTCGTACCAAAAGCCCACATTCCATCAACGGTTTCCCGCCATCCTAAACAAGACTTATCCGAACGAACCCTAACCAATTGTCACCCCAACCACGACAAATGTACTAATCCTACAAGTTTATCCTTGTGGCCCACTGAAATCTCCGAAACAATGGCCAGCATGTTAACTGCCTCGGGTGACCGCAAGGCTGTGTGCAGATTACAGTGGGATAGAGACAGAGGCATAGTTTCGTCGTGTGTTAGAGAGAGATGGTGTGCGGTTGCGTGTTAATTAAATTAAACGGGGGCTAGCTATGGGTTAATAGCGAGTAATCGCGGTGCGACGCTTGTCTTGTAGGCTTTGTGTGCTGTACATGCGGTGTGGTAATTGTTTGGCAGTTCTGATGTGTTGGGATGCTTTCATGTCTGTCAGGTTGCTTCAGGATTGATTGTACGTAAGATAATGGTTTATGGAAATGGGCTAGTAAACACGATGTGCTTTAGGTGCAGCGCAGACTACTGATTGTTGTGGCAAGGTGCAATTTTTAGTCTATTATAATGGAATCTTTGCAATTATAAGCAGTAATGCTGACGAATTTATTTCAATTTTTAACTTAGGTTAAATTAAATATAAAAATGATTCTAGTCGGATCTATTACCTATAGCAGACTAAAAAGTGCGTAGCGTAATAGTCAGTCGTCTGTGCAGCGCCTTAAAAGGCGAGCCCTGGATTTTCATTTCAGTCTTGATTTGCAGAGATAAATATTTTAGTTTTCTTTATAAATGTATATTTAATACAATTGAGGTACGTACCATACTACTGAACTACTACTGAATACTTACTGAATACTGATCTCTCTCTCTCTCTCTCTCTCTCTCTCTCTCTCTCTCTCTCTCTCTCTCTCTCTCTCTCTTACTTTTACTGAATTTTAGTTGTCGCATAAAATAAAAATAAAAAATAAAAAATTAATCTTTTCATTCAGACTAATTTATATGTCCATATTATGTCCACTTAAAAACTATGTTAGTCAACGAGAGTAACAACGAAATATAATTCCCCAAATTATAGGGAGAAAGTTCAACAAATGGCAACCCTTCAAGACACTTAGATAAAGGTGGCTTCACTTTAGATGTTCACAGCGCGGCGTCTTTTGTTTTGTTGGTAAAACCAACAAAAAAAAAACGGCGGCCGACGTTGAAAAATATACATTTCTAATTCTCTTTCTTGTACTAGCTGTTCACTGTTCGAATGACAGATAAACACATCTGATCTGCCACTAGTCCTTACAAAAACACACTTTAAGCTAGACTGTTTAGCATTTAAGCAAATAATGGAACGGATGTTTTATAAAAAGAACACCCTATTGTCTATCTCCCCTCGGCATAAAAGAAACATGGCAACTTTATTATGCCAACATAAAACGTCAAATGTTAGCTCACACGTCAGAAACAGTATTCTTATTAAAACATTACCCCTAAAACAAGGTCCCGTCCAAAATTGTATTAAAATTTAATCATATTCACCACTTTTTACTAGCCCCAGCACTATAAATATCGTGGCGCATAAATATTCTACGTCTACCCTCCAAATATGAATTAATCACCGACCTGTCAACAAAGTGAAGTGTCATCGAGCCCGAAAGAGGGCGCTGAGAAGTGTTCAAACTTGGGTATTTAATTTTGGGGTGTCACAGATGAAAAATGTAAGTATAACCATGAAAATTTATGATAAAATGGACGCTTATGAATAATAATAATAATAATAATTTTTATTGACATAAAAACAATGTTACAAATCGTAATGAAGCCCTGATTCCTGAGCTAGGTTATAACCTGTGTTACAGGAATCAGTGTCTTCTCCCATATATGTTATACTAACTTTATGTAATAAATATAAACAATTTAGAACATGCAATCCTCTAAATATATTGTGTGTGTGTGTGTGTGTGTGTGTGTGTGTGTGAGTGTGTGTGAGTGTGTGTGTGTGTGTGTGAGTGTATATGTGTATGTGTGTGTGTGTGAGTGTGTGAGTGAGTGTGTGTACCTAAGTGATGTGTGATGTGTGTGATATATCTATATCAAAAGGTTTTCTGTTTGTGTGTAATCTAATGTTTGCAGCCAAGAAAGTAACTTCTTTTTAGCTGCATGAAGAAGTGTCTTTGTTATATTTTACTTTAGGATATTTGAATGATAAGTTTTTGATAGTTGTAGTGGTAGTAAGAATATTATAGTAGGTCAGGTCAATGAGGAATTTTGGGAGTTAATCACTTATTAATGGGCACGATCATTTGTTCTGTTTCTGGGTGTTATTTATCTATAATTCTTTGTGTGTATTTAGAAATAAATAAGTATGTTTATCAGTTGTTTAGTTCCCATAACGCAAGCTCTGTTTAGATGGCGTTGTGTTTACCCACTCAAACGTCCGGGTAACTAGAGCTGTGAAAAATTTCTTCATTTATTTATTTGGTAACAATTTTCGAAGCTTTTACTCAGACAGTTTTTTAAAACTGTTATAAAACAAAGCAACCATGAAAGAGCTTAAAGCTCTGCGACATTTTAGTACCTATTATAGTACTCACTTACTTAGGTTATAATACATACATAAAAAAATCCTGTTTGACTGAAATTTTCTACTCTGTGTCCCAACCTCACAATATGAACGACCCAAGAAGGGAGCGCTAGCAGGGTAATTACCAGCATACATAATATACGCGATGAGTACAATTTTAAGCCAATAAATAACACGTAATACACCCGAAAATATGGTAACGCATTTATTATGGTTACGACTTGAAGGTTCAAGTGTTGTACGGAGTTGTAATTACCTGTCACGTAATTAGGTAGGTGTAATTGAAGTTTTCTTTGGCGTGAGACATGACTTTATAATACGATTTCAGGCGAAGTCGTCAGAAAAACCCGCCAACTTTTATTGTTTTTTTTTGTCAATTTTTATGTTTTTTCTGTAGTACCTACTAAAAAAGTTGTTTTGCTACCCTAACATAATATGCACTTACTGAAGTACAATTAAAGTAATTATCAACTAATTTCAATTAACAATAATCTCAAATCAATAGTTTCATATTTTTGTGGATTTTGATTTTAATTATTTCTGTCAATACCTTAAAGAAACTTGTTTGGTCAATGGGTTTCATAAAGCTTTCATATGCCACTTAAGTTTGTAACAAAACTGTATGAGTAAAATATATACTGTGCAAGATATAGTAATCTAAGTAATCTATTTGGAATACTAAGAATTTCGAAAAAAATACTTGGCAAACCAGTGTCATGCATGATTTTTTTTTAGATCATGGAATGTAGAAATAGTAGCTATACAAAAGTCACTTGCTTTTGGAAAGGGCGACTAGAAGTTTAGAACCATTTTTATAAATTGTTTAACTTGTAAGCTTGTCTTTCAAAAGTTTAATTAGTGAACAGTATTATTGAAAACAAATGATATGTGACTTTGCAAGCTCTTTATCTGAATGTTGATACGAAAAACTTTCTTGTTTACAAGCAGCTCTATACAAATCCACGGTTGCCTTCCCTAAAATATGATCGCCCCCACCCCAGGGCTTGTTTGGGAAATAATGGATTCATTCTATATTCATTTACATGGCTAATAAGATTGCCCTGACAGTGCCTGTGTCGCTGAATTACCCTGTCAAATATAATAATCTTATTGCCCCTATAAGGGTGGGGACTGATGGGAAGTCGAAGTATTAATTTAATGAGTTTAAGTCTTCTAGATGCCAGTATGGTACTTTGATGAGCGATCGGAATTGAAAGAAAAATGTATCGAAGGAAGGTTTGATTTTATCGAAGGCCAAATTACTTTTATCATGCAGAAAGTAAACTGGTATTCTTAATCTGTGACAACTGTGTATTGTTTTACTTTCATTTATTGTTCCTATTATTAATACAATGTTATAGTAATGCCACACTAGACAATCAGTAGTGCTATTCTGTAAAGTTCACCTGTTTTGTTTTAAAGCCTCGTTGTTTTGGTTCAAGGAGCTACTGCTGGGCATGAAGTCCTGGTTTAAATTCCTAAGTAGGGCAGAGTTATAATCTTGAACGTAATGTCAGGATTTTTCATAAGCGGACCCACAATTATAATTTACGGTTTATCAATAAGCTCTTCCCCACCTAGGAGGCAAACACAACTGGCAATTTGTGTATACTATAAATATATCCATTCCCTGCTCTTTGGGAAAACGTTACGTGTTACATTATTTAATATAAGAATAAACTATAGTTTTCAATATAAAAGTTTTCAACAAGTTTCAAAAACAACTATCGGATAGCCTAATGCTCTCAACAGGTTCTCAAGCTAAGAGACATTTTGCGACGTAAACGATAGCAGACAAACCCAAGGCAGCCGCTGAATCTGTTCAAAAATTTCCCTCACGCCATAATTTAAAAAGGCCAAGCGACAAAAAAACCCAATTCCACTTAAACAATAATTTAACTTTCATGAGGCAAACGTGTTAATGACCATCCTTTCGGCAAGCGCCAAGACTTCGCGAAAGAAGAAAAAACCTTCGCAGCTAAACCCGGCTTTACCCATTAATTCTGCTAGAGGGAGACAGCTATATTTGCCAGTGTTACATCTTCGAGTAAGTGACGTGATCCAATTTGAATTTTCTCCTTTCAGATTTTGTTATGTCAAACAGTCGTTCGAATTAGCTTTTTGTCGGGCCGTTTGATGCGAACGAATTGGATACGAAAATAAGGGTTTTCTTAATGCTGTTACCATTTGACAGACGGCGAGTAATGAGGTTATTGACTGTACGTACATTGATTATTTTCAGATTTTGTTTGCGTGTGGGAGGAAGATGTATTGGTAGTTAGTTACTCTCGTTATCAATGAAGTTGATGATGAATAAAGATTTTTTTTTGCTGTTTAACAAGCTACTTAAGCTTGCCTGCCTATTCAAAGGGTACTGTCTTATCTATTACAATAAGTCTGACCCTGTTTACAATACTTTGTCAGTCCACTCAAAGAAGCTATTTAATTTTTTTTAATGGCGTGAGAAAAGGTGATGACGGTCAGAGATTTTACATAAACACAGTTGCATTTAGACACCATCATTTTGGTTTAACCGTTGATCCCCAAACTAAACAAGGCTTATGTTGTGGCATTAATTTCAAGAACCAAACAAGCGCTAGATACTGATTACCATAAAACACATCTATCAGTCTATGATTAGGTCCAAACCCTATCAAACAGACACCAGAAACTTCATCAAAATCGGTTTCACCATTTAGAAGAAATTCCGTGTCATTCACACGCACGTACCTACAGAAAAATAATAAATATAAAGATGGAATACTGTTCCGGTGTTTATCTTAATAGGATTCTATTTCTAAACTAAATACAATCACGCACAAATAAAAACATTATCATAAATACTAATAACCACACCCTTCACAGTCACGACAGATGCGCTTTCACATTTTATAATCGATTCAAAACTCGATAAAATTAATCGAGCATCATTTAACACAAAGCGCCGACAAACATCGATATATAAATTAACATTATCCCGGGGCGTATCGATAAAATTGTCGAAAGCTTAACAGAATTGTATGAATTATGTATTCGATTGTAAAGTATTGTGCGATTCAATCGTTTTGTTGTTCGGCTCTATGATGTGTGTTTATTAAGATTATGTGGGAACTTATTTTAATAAAACAAAATACATTATTGTGATGTGGTCACTAGCACTACGTAGCTGATCATGAGGTCTTGGGTTAGACTCCCGAGTCGGGCTAAATGTTATAGGGTGATTCTATCTGGGACTTCCGAGTAGCAGCCTGGAGCCAGGATTTGTGTCCTGCAGGTGACACTATTGTCGAGTCTGTGCTCGCTCCTCATAAGATTAAGGCTTCTGTTTAAACACCGCCCAAAAAAGTACCTATTTTACTATCAAAAAAATTCTAAACAGTTACCAAAATGGATAAAAATGGTCACCAAATAACGTTTCCTAAAATATTATTAAATAAATCCATATTTACGTGTAATTGACTGCCATAAAAATATATGGACGCCTTTAAAATACACTTTAGACTAAATAATTAAATATTGTCACTACTTAGATGTTACCAATAACCTCATCTAACCCAAATGATTCACCAACAATATAGGAATCTGGCGCTTGGCGGCAATTTGGTGACCGTTGATCCATTTAAGGCACCAAAAATAATATTTGTGCAAGGTTTGCGATTTTTCTGATGTTATTTAATTTATTTTGGATCATAATATTTTATTCTTTAGGGCCCTTTCAATAAAGTCGATTGATTTTTTTTGGAGTTGTTTTATTTGGTGCCTAGGCTTTAACACTTTAACTGTTCATAAAGTAGACACAATAGTTAAACAATCAACATGAACCATATGTGGCTCATGGGACTGGCAATGGGTTAAGTCTTAAAAATATTTTTGGTGACCGTCTAAATAGATTCGTCCGTCTAGTATATATTAATGGGACTTTCAGCTTAACCGTTGAAGAAATTAGACGTAATGTTACTTGCAACCACTTTTGCTGATGATGATAAGATCTTGGGTTAGATTCGTTGGCAAAGTGTTATTGAGTGGCTGCTGTTTTCTGACTGTATCCAGGAGCCTAGATTTGTGTCACATGGCAATAGGCTTCTTTCCTTTAATATGGGACTTAAATACAACTGGCGAATGGGCTATTTGATAAAACTTCAGTGTTTAGTTCCTCATCTAGATTACAAGAAAATATTCGACACGTATTTTTTCTTTTTTTAACGTAATCAAAAAATAACGGCGGTACATCGAGTTAAAATGTCGCATGACGTCACTAGCCAGTTCAGTTTATGCTAGCTAATGACGTTACAAGCCCCCACTCCTCAACTTTAATGCGCTTGTGTCGAATACTTTCTTGTTATCTAGATGAGGGAATAAACACTAATTTTTTTGTCAAATTGCCCATTGTGGGAGAACTACAAACGAGTTATGTTGTTTTGATGTGTTCACGTTACGGTTAAATTATAGTTAGTCCTGTATCTACTTAAAAATAGACAAGGGATTTTTTTTTTCTCATTTCTGATACAAGGCTAAACTTCTGGCAATATTTCAACATATCATTGTCCACTATCAAACTAAAAGCGATGTAATAAATACGTCCACATTACCCATAACTCAAGTTGTGCTTACCACTATGTTTGAATGGTGGTATAAATGGGCATTATACATAAAAACAATTTTTATTGCCAAATTTGACAGTAGGCCCTCAGAGTCAAGTTATAAGCGAAAGCGGGGTCGATAACTGTTAACAATCTATAAAGTTAAATTTGTCATATTAAAAATAATTATACAGGTAAACAATATCAGTTCGTATTATAATATTGTTTCTATAAAATAGATACTTAAACTACAAAAATAGAGACAAAAGTATCGTCGTTTTTTTACATTTTAATATTACAAAAATAAGTATTGTATTAGTATTTTACAAAAATACTGGCAATAAGGCCCCGTTCACGTGGAAGCAATTGTTTTCAACTGTGTTATGTTGGCGTGTGATCAGGGGCCCTTAAACGTGGCGTTTTTATTTTACAAATTTAATCCTGACTGTCTCGTTGGTCCAGTGGTTGCAAGAGCTACTGCTGAGCATGATGTCCTGGGTTCGATCTCCTGGTCGGGCAAAGTGTTATTAAGTTTTTTCATTTGGAATTTCTTAGTTGGAGTTTCGATTTGTGCCCGATTAATGACAATAGGCTTGCCCCTTATAACATGGGATATAAACATAACTGGCAAAATGTGGGTGTACTACCAAGTTCACCTCTGCATAGCCCTTAGGGCAGTACAGGTGTGATGTTATGTTATGTTAAACTTAATTCTATCGCCAATCAATGTTATTTTTCTTTCTAGGTACGGATCCTAGCAACGCTATACTCTCTTGACTTACACCACACATAATATAAGAGGCGTAAAATGCGACGGCACGTAAAAATATTGGGGGATCCTTCGTTATGGTGGCACTTTGTCATCATACGCTTTATGGGGCCCATGGTCATCGCTATCTGGACTGCCATGCAAAATATATTACTAGTTTTAATAGTACGAACTACAATATTTATGGGGTTTGCAAATCGGGCGTTAACTTTTAACGGTCTTGCGTGAAGGGAGATTATAATTGAGTTAAATTTTATTTACAAGACTGGTTTGTAATTTATTAAAGTGGATTTATAGTTTTATGTATTTAAATTTTTGGGTCACAAAAGGGATGAATTTTCAGATTCAGATAATTTGCGATGAATGGTGGTTTATAACATTTATGTGATATTGTACATAAGTTAAAAAGTAGTTGGTGTTTGCTTACAACGCACCTGCATTTTATTTTTCATTTTTTTTTATTCTCTTAGGTAAGGTCCCAAAACTTTGGAATGTATCCGAGAGGCCGAAGCCAACTCGTAGATTCCTGCTTTTTCCTGTATGCATGATGCAAATGCGCCCAAGAAAAACCTACGACGAGCCTAATACACATTTGGTTTAGCTATACAGCGAAAACCTCTGACTGTTTATTTGTGTGCTGGCGAGTCGTTTATTTAATTTTGACAATGACGTTATTTGCTACAATATACACAGGTAATCGAAGCTTATCGTAGGCTTGCTGTTCTTTACTATAAGAAAGTAATATTCTTGATAACTTCTTGACAGGAAACTATGATGACTACATCTTTCTTATTTCTTTCGCTATTTAAAGGACTGTCAAAATTTACATGTACACTAGCAAACCACATCTGGCCACAACATAAAAAATTTGCCTTTTTTTTTATTTATTAAAAAAACTATTTAAATGTTCTTAAAATAAACAAGGAACACAATTTAGACCTCTGGGGTCTGTCTTAGCATGCCATGGCCTAGGATTTGATCAACGCGCTATTAACAGTTACATTAAAGTCGAGTTGATGTAGTATTGTTTAAGTTTACTCCTTACGTTTCTGCTGTTCATTGAGTCTCTGATATCTATAGGTATCCGGTTCAGTAGATTAGGTATTGTGAAAGATGCGGTTCGCCTGCCATAGAAGTTATTTTTGCGTGGCACTTGCTTTATTAATTAATTAGCTATATAAGCAGAAACACGGCTACTATCCTTACCTCTATCCGACAAAATTCTTGCTGGGTTGCCTCGGATACAACTCACTAGAGGTAAGACGAGCTCGAGATCAGCTTACAATAGCCTGTAGGACGCTCCGTGGTGATGTTGACGCTCCTGATCTGCTTCATGTACTGGCGCGTTTCTGTGTTCCAGACAATTACTGCCGGGGCAGAAAGCACAGGCTGTTTGCCATGCCTCCATGTCGTACTGTTGCACGTGCTAAGTCACCAATCCCTCGCACTCTGGCTGCGCTTAATGATCTCTTGGATTCCAATCCAACAAGCGATCTGTTTGCGGATGGATGGACGAAGATTTCATTGGTATGTCAGAAGTACTGCGAGAATAATTTATGAAAGTGTTGTTAACCGTCCTTTATTTATGCTTTCCTCTTATACTTTTAAATTTTTTGTTGTTTATTTTGTATATTTTTAAAACGTGTTATAATTGTCTCTTTTAGTTTTAATTTTATATGTTACTGTAATTGGTTAAACACGACCGTTGTAATTGAGTGATTGATTCCTCGATTGAACCTTGTCGCGAGCAGACGTGCTCATGAGCAATATTTAATTGACATACATTAATAATAGTGACCTCGTTTAGTGCATTAGTGTTGTAATGCATCTTTTATTTTGCTAGTAGTTAAGTAATTATAATGCACACAGTGATTTAAGTTAACACATAATGGAAATCAGCCCCTCTAATACAAGAGGAACAGTGCAGTCATCAGCCTCACCGACGAAGAGAACACAAAGCCCAGACGATGACATTGTACCAACACCCTATCCAGAAATGGATGTCTGCTATTGACCTACAATTAAATGAAGTTTGCTCTATAGCCGCGGAAGGCAAACTGAACTCTGAGCAGAAACTGAAAATATCGAACTTGTGCCGTAAAATTGGATCCAACACTTCACAAATGGCAGTTGTATACCAGTCCCTAAAGTCGAAGGCTATTCAAGCCTTCAATATGGTTGAAGACCTCCGAGAAAAACGCGACCTAACGGAACACATCTCTGAATTGAAACAAACGATAAAGGACTCTGGTTCGGCGGGAAGCGTTTCTTTTGCTGATATGGTGAAGAAGGGCTCGAATTTTGTTCGTCCTGGCAATTTTAGCTCTTTAGTCATTTATCCTAATGATCAATTGAAAACAAGTGAAGAAACGAAAGACCTTGTTCAAAAGATCATACGCCCGGAGGAAATGAAGCTACACGTACGTGGTGTTCGCAAGATCAAAAACGGAGGAGTTATAATCAGTACAGAGACCAAACACGATACTGATAAACTTAAACGTGCAGTCCAGCTCTCTACATCTGGTCTCACCGCCGACGAAGCCAATAAGCGCAATCCTCGAATTGTTGTTATAGGAGTGCCAAATAATATGAGTGAAAATGAGGTATTCAGGTGCATCTTCGAACAGAATTTAGCCGACAAGTTACCAGCTTCAACCATGGGATCCTTTTTGACCTCCATCAAACTGAGCCACAAATCTGGAAAGAAGGACTCCTCAACCTGCAACTACATAATTGAAGTTCCAGCCCATATACGCAAACCCATCATTTCTCAAGCAAGGCTTTTTATAAATTGGACATCTTGTCCTGTCAGGGACTTTACCTTGGTAACCAGATGTTATAAATGCCAACAATATGGTCATGCAGCTAAAACATGCAGAGAAGTCAATTCAACGTGTGGTCATTGTGGTGAAGCTGGACACTCGCTGTCTGTGTCCGAGAAAAAAGCTGACACACCGAAATGTGCAACTTGCTCACGTTTTAAAAAGCCCAACAATCATAAAACGGGAGACTCTGAGTGCCCTGCTAGGAAAATGGCAGAATATAGATATATAAACTCCATTGACTATGAGGGCGTGTAGGACGTCACGCTCAAGCCCAGAGTTTAACGCCAGTTGCTGACTCAACATGAACATTGCATTTCGCTGGCCTACAAGCCCCGATTTTGTTGATTTCTAAGCATTTAGTCACTAGCTGCAAAAATAACGTTCAATTACTACCTATCTATACCCGTTTATACGACGTTTGACTTTTATTTATTTTTATTTCTGCTGACGCGCGAAAACACAGGTGTCTTAAGTAGAGCAAGGTAAAAATAAGCAAACATGTTGCTTTAGTTTTTAAAATAGTTTTTAAGTTATGAATAATATCATCTATTGTTATAATCTTTTATTTTAAATATTGTTAATAATTCTTTGTACTACAATTACCAACGTTAATGAGCTCCTGTCGCTTGTGATACAGGTTTATCTAACCTAGTACAGGCATCTAACATTTAAATACCTTTGTTAATTATTTTTAAGACTTTTGTATTGTAATTTACCAATTTTACTTTTGAATAAATATTATTATTATTATTATTATTATTAATTAAATAAATAAATAAATAAATCATTGGCTCAAAATATTCCATCTGCGTCCACTTAAATGTTCTTCAGTCTATCATTAACAACCCTTCCCCTCTGTCACCACGTCCAAAAACACTTCAAACACGGCCATTTGTAACTCGATTCGTTTCACGAAATAGTGTGACCATACATCACCAGTGCGACCGGACATGTCCCGACACGGTTGCACAATCATTTTTCATTACGCACGATTCATTAACATGTAGGGGACGGCCAATTATGTCCGCGCCATCCATCACGACACCCCAGCATTTGATATTTTTATGCTGCAGTAAAATTTTATTCATGGACATTCGAGAAAATGTCTGGTCGTTACACGTGGGTTTTGGTGGGAACTGGAGCTGCTATTTGTTTTAACTTGATACTGCTTATGTGGATAGCTATTTATTTTTGGGTTAACTGCCGTATTTTTTTAGTTTCGACACCATGTAGTCTCCTAAATAACAATAAAGAAATTATCTAAAGTAGACATCGGATACGGGTTGCAACATCAACCTACTATCAATACCAATTCATTCTTCTTTATGCATATTATTTTCCTATGTTCTCTGTGGCTAATTTATTTTTGAACACAGTGAAATTACTTTTGCTTAAGCAGACAAAAGATATAAAACGCAAATAATAAATAATGTAAAAGTCGATATCCCTAATTTAATGACGCCGTTACAGCCAAGAAGGTGCCAATTCGGGCAAGTAATGTGACTTTTTCAATTAATATGCATTTTTCAAGTTTATCTTAGTCATCATTGATATCGGTGAACGAAATTCACCCGGCCTATTATGTAAGTCTAATGCCTATCTCTTTTCTGTATGAGAAGAGGTATTTGCTCTGATGTGAGTCAGCTCCGTTCCTTCAATACCTCAAATTGTTCCGCTTCAAACCTCATTTCAGAAACTTGGCAAACATTATCTCAATCAACGCTTTATGGATATGTAACAAGACCCAAGTGTTTTAACAGGCAAGCGCTTTAAGCGTATTATTCCAGCATGGTATTCAATTTATCAACATTATTTTTAGCTAAATTCTGCTCCTTTCTACTAGACTCTGCATTGACCGGTCTGACAAAGATAATGTCAGAACTTTATGTCAGATAGGAAACACGAAAGATATCTAGCTTTAAAAAATATTTTGCTTGATGTGCTAGTGTTTTGATAAATCACGAAGTACATGTTATAAAATAAAGTTGTCCGCCGCGTCTATTCGCGATAAACTCCAAAACGACTGCACCGATATTCATGTTGTTTTCACTAATGCATAGAGGGGAAGGTATGTTATTTGTCAAATATTTGTATACACTGGCTAAAATATAATGATTTTTATTGGAGGTGTCGCAAAAAATAAGCTATCTGGCAGCTGGGCGCAGTAACCGAAGCCGCGGGTAGTAGCTAGAAATATATAAAATTCTCGTGTTTTCTTGTAATAACAGTGTTTGTTACAAAACTCCTCGGAAACGGCTTGACCAATACTTATGAAATTTTGTTTGTATATTCAGTAGAACGGTTTGAGAATAAGACGTAAACTAATAAAAACTAATATATTGATTCTAAGGCGAAATGAAGTTTGGCGGGGCAGTTAGTATTATTATAAAATAACTTTTATCGTATAATTAAACACACTCACTATTAACAGCTGTTGCAGTGACACTTGGAATAATGACGTCAACCAACTTAAGAGCAACTGAGCAAGGTCCCAGGTTCAGTTATAAGGTCAAACGATTTATAGGTTTTCTGAGGTCGAGGCGTAATTACGTCAATTACTTTCTTGTTTCACTGACAGTTCAGATCGTTGTAATAGAGATTGATTGATTTATTATTGTTTGTTGTGCCGACAGTGTCATTTACTGTCGGCGTGTTATCAGTCTTGTAATCTATGTTTTGTATTACATTCGGCGCTGGGTGAATTATTTCAATTGCGATTGTCGTTTGTTTTGATTTGTTTCGCATTTTCTTGTCTCTGTTTTGTGTGGAGCGACGTTTAACATGCGATTGTTACTGTCATTGTGTTTTGAAGATAAAAGAAGGCTGTGAAATAAACTTGCGAAACATTAATTTACTTACATTTCATCAGGCTTGTATTGAAGTTTAAGGCAGAAATGTATCTATAGTACACGTTTATACCATATTATTATAAACAAAAATTGCTAATATTTTATTTATTATTCCGTTAATTCATTGATATAAAATACAAATTGATATTTTTCAATTTTCTTGCTTAGCATTTACCTGGATATTATACAATACCTTTTAATACAAAGTGTTAATTCTAAGACTAATAATTATTACTGCACGACCTGGGAATTAACCCAAAGAGTTTGAAGTGACTTATTTTCTTTTTAAATAAAAATTTAACTAAGTATGTTTAAGAAAGTTAGTAATTATGACGAGCAACTTAAAGACAAGAGAAGTATTAATCCTGGGAGGGTACTCCCATTTCCTCAGTTATACCTATTAGTAAAAAATAAATATTTTTATTATATTACGAAAATTCTGACTAAAATATTCACGCCCAGAATCATGTAGGCACAGAGGCCAGCACATCAAGCTACGTGTGAAATTTATTTGATATTTTTTCAACTTTATAACATATAGTATAAGGTTCATGTTCAATCGAAAATTTGGGGTAGCTTGATGTCTAAAAATACTGAACCCATGGTATCAGGTTGCTTGTCGATAAGTATTCCCCTTTCCCCCAACAGAAACAGACATTTTCCAAACTCATACGACTGCTACAAATCCCAGTAACATCTACAATGTTTTCCATTGCGTTACAAACGCCTGTTATTTTATTTTTTCATCCGTTATTATCATTATTTATATCGCTCTCGGATTGTGCGACTAATAAATCGTTGCGATTTATTTGCGTTTGCACATGTCCCTACCGTTACGGTCCCGATGCGATTTGTATGAATTAAATTTGATTTGTGCTTTAGACTTTAAAATTGGAGCCTGGTTGATAGGTGGTTAATGGGGCACTCATGTAAATTAAATAATGTGGTTAAGGTAGTTTTGTGTGAGGTACATTTTTGTTGTGATTAATGTTTGTAATCGCCTTCACGTAACATCACAGTCATCTTCTTTTTTTCATAAAAAATAAAAAAGATTCCTGGTTCATGTAGGTATTCCAATTATTCGAAAAGTGCGGCAACTAGAGGGATAACCTCTTTTACCAAGATTTTGCACCATATGTATGATAACTATCTACTATTTTACCGGAAATGATGTTGTACAAAGAACGCTTGTGCAAAATATCAAGAAATATTTTTCAGAACACTGAAGGTTAATTCCGGTAATTGAAAACGTTTAAAATTTACTCGCAATGTCATCTCAGTAACAATCTTTGTCAAAAACTTGTCAAAAATGTTGGAAAATTAGACATATTCTTGACACATTGATCTATCAAAAATATATCAATTTTTCCCAAAGAGATTTAAAATACAATAGAACGGGCATGTCAAGGAAATGTCATAGAAAAACTTTGATCTCATGTCTCTGTAACGCCATCTAGAATAATATATGAATATTGGAGCGGCAGCGGAGTGTACTAAAAAAACTCATAGACTTCTCAAAATTTTGTTCGTGATGTCCGGTCTATAGGTATCGAATGTCTTTGATTTTTCCAAAATTTTTGTTGATTGTGACTAGAACTAGAACTACTAGAAAACAGCAATTGCCACTCTGATCAAAGAACACTTTGAAACAAATTAGCTCGTGACACAAAACCTACGACGATTCCCGCAAACAGCACCACACGCCAGCCCACATCAGCGCTAAACTTTTAAGTTCATGCATTACACCAGTGTCCCAATGAAAAATCACTCTCGTCCCCTCACAGTTGGAACTAGATGAATGGCCGCCATTACATCGGCACGCCACACATATCACCCTGTCTCGACGCCCGTACTCCGCATCATTTCAATTTATTTACGTATCGGCGGAACTTTGAAGGTATCGTTATAAATGTAAGAGGGAATATTTGTATTAATTCCGTTTAAGGCAATGGCGATAAGACTGCCATTTTTGATTTGTGGAGTAATGGGATGTTGGCGTCGTCGATGGTAAATTATAATTAGGAGATATAAGGTACAGGTTTTTTTATGTGGTGCTGGAGAAGGATGCTCCGAATCCCTTGGACAGCATTTCGCTCCAACGTATCCATATTGCGAGAACTCAAGATCTCCTCGCGGTTGTCGTCCGAGTGCCTACGTAGGATCCTTCAATACTTCGGTCACATAGCAAGGAAAGACGGTGGTAATCTCGAAAGGCTCATCGTGACCGGCAAAGTGAATGGGAAAAGGCCTCGTGGACGCAGCCCAATACGTTGTTCCGACCAGATCCGCACCACTCTTGACTCTTCGGTATACGATGCCCTTCACACCGCCAGAGACAGAAGCAGATTGAGGAACATAGTGAAGAAAAACACAGCATGCAGCATGCAGCAGCGGGCTACAGTATGGAGTTCTTCAAAAGGGGAGTAAATAGGTTTTTAAAGGTCTGGTGTTGCAAGTGTCCATAGGCTACGGTAACCGCTTACCATCAGGCGGGCCGTAAGCTTGTTTGCCACCGTCGTGGTATAAGTGATAAAGCAGGGAGGTCACGACCCTCAGCATTGAGGAGTACGACGCAAGGAGGAGGAAGGTACAGGTTTTGAAGTTCCTCATCCACCATGGAAATTGGATGATCATCCGACCAGAGGGGTGTTGTGTCTGGTGGGCTAACTACTGTCCGAACAGTTGTTGTCGGGAAGTTGTATACGGTCAACTCATGCGGATAACTGTAATATCACGATGTAGGATATATCAGTCATTAGTTCGTATGTATGTGGCAAGATAGACTTCGCTACAGTGTGTAGTTGCTACTGGAATAAAGGAGTCATCATTGCTTATCATTAGGCTTGTTTTGGAAGCTCTAAAATCATCCAAGTCTTACCTAGGGGATGGTATGCGTTAAACCATTGGTCCTGATTGTAGATCTTTTACAATCCTTACGGGTAGTCAAAGCAGAAAGTCTGATAACCAGTTTAAATTGAGTGCAGTATTGTTAAATACGATTAGGTTATCTAACGGAAACTAAATAGTCACACTGGCTTATTTTGCTGTAACACTGTGGAGTTCAATTAAAATACCCATTGCCTATTGATTTCTAATGTGTTTCTGTTTGATTTTAAAACTGACACTTTATTGTGCTTAAATTCAGATACTAAATTATTTGTTCATGAATATATGACTAATGGAGTAATGACATACAAAACAAGTTTTGAATTTCCCAATAGGTACGTACATACGATATACATAACAGCGAAAGGTTTCGTATGTAAGCCGTTACTACTCTCCATAAAGCTACTAAAAGAATAGCCAAGTTTTATTCACGAAAGAACTCGTTTCTATGTTTATATGCCCCAATACAATAAAAGCTATTACCGTAATACTAAATTTTCACTACATTTTAAAACGTACGAACTCTTTTCACCGACCTTTGCAATAACAGTATTTTTCTTTGCTCTAGTGATGTGCGGAAATGCGATGTTACATTTTATCGATATACAAGTCAAGTATTGTCAAGATCAGTGTATACAGCACACATGCGGATGTGTAAAGGTAACGTTCATTCGAAATTCGATATTAAAAATGAAAATGTTCGTTTAAAATACTTATTACTTCTCACTTTACAGGGATTTTAAAATAATAAAACCATTTTCCAGTCGAAAGTGAAGTTTGTAAAAATGTATTGTTTATTTACATCTTTGGTTTCAGAAAATCGTCATACACGCGTACCAATAAGATCTGTGAATCAATCTGTAGTGTGAATATCTTACTTTATAGTCCAATAACATAATCATATTTTTTTTTTGTTTATCAAGTTATTAGTAAACACAAATTAATTGTGATTCTCTGTACGCATTTAAACATTAACCTTTTAAAACATTGTGTCAAAAATTTAAAGTTGGACGACTAACATTAAAAAATGATATATTTCGATGAGACTTTTACAAGTATGATTAATGAACGCACTCTTATGATGATTAATGTACTTATATACAGCAATTATGATACGTTTAATGTATCGTGAATATGAAAAATATTTTGACGCAATGGTGATTATAATGAAATTGTGGATGAAGATCATTTGTCATATGTTTGGAGCGCAGTTATGATACATCTTATTGTTTGCTAAAGGACAGCGTGCTTAGCACGCAATTTATGAAAGGAGTACAGCAAACATAAATGATACAATGATAATAATAGTAAATAACACACAGATGATGGTGAAAGATTATAGTACAATAATAGTTAATGACAACAAAAAAAAAATAAAAGATTTTTAAAGGAATTTAATAAAAACAAACATTAGTTGAAGTTTGAAAGTGATAAAGCTACTTATACGTATGTAACAATTGCAGTCAGATTTTTGGTTTCTTATGGTTTTAGGCCTTACTGGCTGAACAGATTTTAACCGAATTTCCATATTCCATGGTTTCAGTCATTCTGTTCGATAGACGTCATAGACTATGGTTTGGTCACTTGTTGTTTATTACTACTGAGGTGACAAACAAGGTAACGCTCTTGATCAAGACACTTAATTATTAATACTTTTTATTCTATAGTAATATTCCGTGGGATTATTTCCGACGTCTATGCAAACAAAACCGCTGCAAAAGCTTGCTTTTGCTACCTTTGTAACTAATACACCATTTAATTTTCTTTTTCGAATGCATTAAAATGGAAAGCTATCGAGCTATTGTAGCTAGAAACTCCAGCATTTATCGACAATTGATTGAACACTTACAACCCACCACTAGTAGTATTTGAATTTGTCGAAGTTTTACGAGCGGCCGCGAACATAATGCGGATGCGAGCGAGACGTATTGAACAACAAAGATCATGCCTTCGAGGATAGAACCTTAAAACCACCACGAGGGTTGTTGCAGAAGGTTTAATGGAATTTAAACCACGAATTAAGCAATTAATCAATACAATGCGATTGTATCGCAACAGAATACTCTCAGAATCAGAATCAGAATCTTAATTTGTGAAACATAGGTATGTACATAGGTGTTAGGTAAACATATTTGAGCGCTATGTTTTGCCGCGAAGGCATACAAATTTAAAATAAAACCTTAACTAAATTATTTAAAAAAAACTATTAGGTATACTTAAAAAACTAAATAAAAACAAACACAGTAACGAAGCATAAACTAAAATAAAATATTAAAAATTATCATTTTCTCTTCTTGAACAGTATAATAACATTTTTCTATTAATAGAGAGGAGAGAGTCTCACTATCTCTGTTCTCAGATGTTTTGGTCTCATCATACATACATTAACTTACGCTTTACATAAGTACATATTGTACATCTGCTACAGTTCTTATGTACGAGGGCAGTCCGATAAGTACATAGCCTTACCGCCAAATGTCGCCTCTAGTGCAAGAAAAAAATACTATCGTGTAGTACATTATTATAGCCTCTACTGTTGAAATTTCAGCCGAATTGGACTTCTACTTTTGTTTTGATCGCATGTAAAAGCGGGCGTGTCTGCAAATTTTCGAAAAATGGAAAAAGAGCAATATCGGTCGGTGATTCGATTCCTGTTTTTGGAAGGGAAATCGCGCAGCGAAATCAAAGAGCGCTTGGATGCTGTGTATGGTGACTCTGCCCCTTCTATGGCGATCGTCAAAAATTGGTATAACGAGTTTCAACGTGGTCGCACGTCAGTTTTTGATGAACCCCGCCCAGGTGCACCGAAAACGGCTACCACGGAGGATATCGTCACAAAGGTCCACGATCTCGTATTGGCGGACCGCCGATTGAAGGTGCGCGAGATAGCTGAGACAGTAGGCATCTCAAAAGACCGCGTGGGTCATATCCTGCACGAAAAGTTGGGCATGAGAAAGCTGTCGGAGCGATGGGTGCCGCGTTTGCTCACCGCGGATAACAAGCGCAACCGTGAGACCACTTCAGTGCAGTGTTTGACACTGTTTAAACGCAATCCGAAGAAGTTTTTGCGTCGTTTTGTGACCGTCGACGAAACATGGATCCACTGGTACACACCAGAAACCAAGGAACAGTCAAAACAGTGGACTTCACCCGGTGAACGTGCTCCGAAGAAGGCGAAGACTGTCCAATCAGCCGGAAAGGTGATGGGCACCGTTTTCTGGGATTCCCAAGGTGTGATTCACATCGACTACTTAGAGAAGGGAAAAACGGTCACAGGGCTCTACTATGCCGAATTATTAGGCCGATTCGACGACGAATTGAAGAAAAATCGGCCCCATTTGGCGAAGAAAAAAGTGCTCTTTCACCATGACAAATCCCTATGTCCCTAGCCTATGTCCACCGGGAATAGTGTAGCTTTCCACCAGTACAATAATTTTCAAAATTGGATCATTAGTTCCGAAGCCACCTCTTTATAATATTAGTATAGATTACCCACAAGAAAAAGAAAGGAAAATTGAAGAATTTTTCCAGGCTATAACTGCCGACAAACTTCGTTCCGCCTTAGAACCAATTTCTAAGTTCTATTTAGTCTTGTTTTAGTTTACGCTCTATTCGCTGTGCTACTGTATATACACACAAAATTCAATCAGCATCGGTGACACGAGAATTTCATATGAGTACTATAAAGATTTACCTACCAACTACAGTAGTTGGAGTGTTGGCTAAATGTAACCTTTTTTGTAACAGTTTTTTCATTACTAAATTATTATTATTATTATTAATGTTTAGTAAAGAATGATACTTCTGTATTACTTGTGTTGGAACTTGGAACAGTTTGAACATAGGGGTGGTGGATTATGGGATTCTTAGTTTAAAGTTTATTACTGTTTTTATATTTATTTGTTTAAGCTTTCGTGTAGGCATTTCGCTCGTTCCCTTTATTGCGTATTATACTTTTGTAGACATCTTTACGCCTATTTTACCGTGGGGGAAAATAGGTGTATGTTCCGAAACAAAAGAGGGGAATATACTTAACTGTTGGGGTACACTACGAATATAATATTAAATGAAATATTGCACAGTAGATGCCGATCAGAATCAGTCTTTGCACCTTTGTGTATTAGAAACAGATAAAAATTCAACGTCATCCTAAGTAAGGACGATTTTTTTCGACTCAGGGACATGAGTTATGCAATATAGAAACTGAATACTCCACATCGGTCTTGTACAGAGGCAAGCACATCAAGCTACCCCAAAATTTCCCAATTTAATATAAACCTTATACTGTATGTTATAAAGGTGAAAACTAGCTTGATATGCTGATTTGTACTTAGTCACAAAATTTAATAAATGTTACTGTCATGGGAGCTTCGTAATTGGTAAACATGACTATTTAGGAGATTTGGAATCTGTAAAACTAAATTCTGATATTCCCCTTTACACAAAAAAAAAAACAAATCAAATAATTTCAAAGCTCTAACCGTCGATCAAACAAAGGAGGGTGAAAGCAATAAAAAGCTGAAATAAATAACAAAAAATATCGCTACGCAGCATTACACGCGAATTGAGAGAGTACATTAGTTATTATAACACGACAAAATATGTGTAATAAAAAGTAATTTATCGCGCAAATAAAATATAACAGTGGTTAGGGCGCAGATGGGGCGAGGTGGTGAGGGGTGGCTGTGTTGGCGGGAAGCGGGTAAACTTCTATTTCATGGCCACACATCTGAAGGCTAATTTAGTTTCGTTGCTAATGACAATCAATGTCAAAAATGTTGGGAAATTAAGCGTATTTTTGACTGATCGAAACTAAGAATAAAATGCAAACGTTCTTAAATATATTATGTTTTAATTGAACTTAAAGTATGTTTAGGATAAAAACATAGTAATACAAATTACAAATAAAAGTAAACTTGTGACAGAATAGCCGCACAGATCGATATAGAATCTATAGATCTCTGACTGTTAATGAAGTACCTATTTATAGCTTCTCATTTTTTTAAATTGTCTGTTCAGCAAGTGTGTTCTTGCCAAAGACATGAATGATAAAAATCCAGAAATAAAACGCTTTCGTCATTTGTAATGAACGACAATAACATTATTCAAGTTGACAAAGAAACATTTTGACGACAGCACATAATTGTGTGCCATTTGCCAAATAATCACTCAAGAGTAAGCTCTTCATAAATAACGATCATTATTTACAATTTATTATGCGAAACTTAAATCTACTACAGCAAAAATAATTATTGCTTTGACTGCTAAAAATTACACGGACATAAATATGTGTTCCTAGTTGAGTAAGGTAAGTGTTATACTAGATACTGAGCCAAAGATCAAATCCATGTATCATTTATGGCTAAATCTCTATGTATACCTACCTATCTCTTCTTAACCCGATTATATAGGTCAATGTAGCATAAGTACTGTAATCATAAGTTTAGTAGATGATTGACATTGTTCATCGGATATTGCCTAATTTTTTCGTTATTGTTTTATATTCTCTTACAACAATTTAAAATGTAATTTAATTCATTTAGTAGTGCATTTTGAATAATCAATGGGTTTAGATAACATCACGGATTCAGGTATCAGTAGTGCTTTTCTGTGCCCTAAATGCGAGTTGTTTTTACGCTAACGCGATCGAAACGTTAACCGCGTTTGGCTCTTAAAAGCTTGGAGCGGGCCAATCGGAGCGCCGAACATCATGAGCGTGTCGATCGCGTTAACGTAAAACAAACTCGCACTAGGCACTCTGTACAAAATTACTCCGTGAAAATGTGGATGAACTAAAGGAGAATTGAGCTGTAATTCCAAATCTACTAATGCTAGACATTAATAGTTCACTTCACTTAAATTTTCAAGAGGTGAATTTATTTTTTAATTTTTAATTTAAATTTTTTTTTTTTTATTTTTTTTATTTTACCAACTTCACACTTGAACCAAAATAACAAAACTCACACCGTGACACTATTCACAGGGTAAGAACACCAGTTATCGCCCGCTCCCCGCTGTAACTCGACCCCGTCTCGTGGATATATTGACAGAGTCCTCCGCCACGGCTGCTGGCGAAAAATGGCGGTCATTTGTTGACGTCACCGTTTTGTACTGTTGCCTTCGAGAGGCGAGATAATGGCTGATTTATATGTGCGATTACACGTGACGAGCGCAGTCGGGCGCTTATTGCTCGTGATATTGGACGCTGAATATCCTCACACAGCGTGGGGGTGGGGGTATTATGACGTGGTGTTTCGGAAGTTGTGTGTGGTGAGAGTGGGTTAAATGGGTCTGTGGATCATACTGGTAGTAATAAATTAATGGTATTATGGTTTTTCGGAAGTCATTTATCTTTATCTATGAATACTAGTGTGATAAAACTGAAGAGTTTGTTTGTTTTTATTTGATCTTTGGAACTAACAATATGATATAAAGACTTCTTTCAACATTAGATAGCCCATTCCTTAAGATAGTTTATGGGTGTTTAATATCACCTTTAGAAGAGAGAAACCGCAGCGCGCAGTTAGAACCTAATAGAAACTAGTAATAAAATTGCTATGCAAAAGATGGTTATGACTAGGCTAAGTACCTATTTAAGATAGTTTTGTAAAATCAATTAACTTTGAAAAAAAACGGAGTCGTTAATAAAGCAGCTTTCAATGCACTTTTGCGATAACAGAAATAAACATCGCAAATAAGCACAATATGATGTACTTTTTTTTTCTTTTACACATTTCATCTCCTCAAAATATCTTAACGCAACAGAAATTACGACCACCATTAAATAAATAATTTAGAGCTCTCAGAAGACATTAACATGAGAAATGTGTGCCGCGACACAAAAGGTACAACATCACTCACGCCACCTCGACGGCACTTTGTGCAACAAAGCCGATCTTTCTGCTCTTTACAAAATGGCTTATGACATATCGCATAACAGGCGTTTATACCTTACACTCTGTCACAGCGTAACAAGATAACTTATATCTAAAATTTCAAAACTCCAGTTTAACAAAAGGTATGAGACAAATATTTTAGTCTGTGACAAGGTGAGCGTCCCAGTTGTCGGTACACGTATAGGGGAATTCACAGCTGTTATAATAATGAGTATTAATAGGTTCGCCACATAAATAACGCGGTACAAAGAGCTTAGGGCCGCGGGACACAAAGCCGATACTTCAAAACCATTAGGAAGAACGTGAGTGCTTTGAATAGGGTGAAATGTGGGTATGTATGATAAGCGTGGAGAAATCAGCGGGTTAGGGGTACCTATATGTCTGTTTGTATTAGATAGTTTATGCTTTGTCATATCGCAAATCAAAGTAATTGGTGTATTCTTGGCAAGTTTTTTTTCGAAGTGAAAATTTCTTTAGGCACGTTGGGCATTTTTGAGATGGGAAAAAACCATTGTACTCGCGGTACTGTTGTCGTTTCCGTAACCGACACCACTATAAGTGAGTGAGTGAGTGAGTGAGTGAGTGAGTGAGTGAGTGAGTGAGTGAGTGAGTGAGTGAGTGAGTGAGTGAGTAAGTGAGTAAGTGAGTGAGTGAGTGAGTGAGTATGTTTACGTTATAAATAATAGATTGAATTATTTTATTTCCTGACGATAAGTTTTCACTTCTGTGGGCACTTCCTAAGTGACACTGTTTTTTTTTAAATCCTAGGACTCTACTGTATCGTAAGATTATGGGAAATTAATGATTTTAATAGATCATAAGATAAATGGATTTGTTGTCTTTAGCGCCTAAGGTAGTCTACCTCTTTGTTGTTAGGCGGTTGGAAGCTAAATAAATAACCTTTTTGAGTAAGGAAGGCAATTGTTTTTGACTTACCTTTAAAGAGTCGATTCCAATATAGTTGTGAAAAGCCTAGGCAAATGATAATGGGACGATGGACAAAAAAAAGTTAATGCCAAAGTATTTATTAATGCGGTTTTGTGATAAATTGTAGGTAAATTAAATTTATTGAAATAAAAATTGGTTTTTACAAACTGTTTTACAGTTAATAGGTACTTTTTTTAAAATAGTGAGGTCTGTATTTCACTATTTGACTACTCTGTGAAGAATATACAAAAGGTCTTACATATATTTTTAGTAGCTCAAAAAATTGAGTACAAAAAAATATAATTAAAAAGTTCCCTAACACTGTTTCAACCGACACTCCAGTACCTACAACAATGCAGCTAATCATTTATTAATAATCCACTTCAACAATTTCATACAACTCATCAACATAGCATGCAATAACTAAGGAATCCAATTGCCCTGTTAAGGTAAAATACCGTGAACAAAGCCCATACATGAATAATAAAACGGCTAATGTCTTACTTACACCTCGTAATATTCCCATTTATGCATTCTTCTAAGAAAAAATGTTTAAGTTCACGCATCAGGTTCCTATAAAATATCTAAGTAATTGTATAAGTGGACGATTCTGAGAGATGATTATTGTAAGTTAGAAGCAGTGCCCGCGACTTCGTTTGCGTGGGTATAATTTTTTTACGCAAATTCTTAATTATAATTGTTTTTCTAAAATAAAAAATATCCTCATTTACTTCTTATAACATCAGCTAGTTGACAGGGCTTTCACAGACAAATGGCTGATGTTCCGTTTGTCTGGTATTCCGTCAAAATCGATCCAGTAATTTTGGAGTTTAGCCCAAACAGACTGACATACCTACTAAAATTTCAGAAAAAAATATTTGTTTATGTACCTATTGCATGAGTGAAGTTTTAGGAAGTTTATCTTTTAGCAGTGATCAGCTGTTATTTTGACATTTAAATCATAATTTTCTATTTTATTTATTTGTATAAAATAGACGATTAGGCTTTCAAACTGCTCCACTTAGTTACTTTATTACACTTAGAATATGTTATATACACGGCTTTGATTACGGGAAATCAGAAATATAGGACACTAGTCATTCAAATGACTTCAATAATAATAAATGCTCAAAGGTTGATGGAAAATTTAGCTAAGTTTAAATGTTATGTACGTCATTATTCATGGAATAGAATAGAATAGAGTAGGTAGGTACTCCATGTTGCTTACTATACAAACTTACAAATTATAACTCATTACAATAACATCATCATACATCGTCATTTATCAAAATACGCGCTTGGTCGTGGAGTTGCGGACACCTAACCCTAGGTCTTCACCAGGTAGACCAACGTTCTGGTAAATATCACAGGATGCTATTAGATTACTTGACTGGCCTGTTGGTCTAGTGTTTAGGGACCCTGACTGCTGTGCCGGAGATCGTGGGTTCGATTCCCATCCAAGACAAATGTTTGTGTGAAGAGCACGCTCATTTGTTCTGTGTCTGGGTGTAATCTATCTATAATAAGTATGTATTAAAAAATATATAAGTATGTTTATCAGTTGTCTAGTACCCATAGCAGAAGCTCTGCTTTGTTTGGGACTAGATGGCGTTGTGTGAAAGTTGTGGAATATTTATTTATTTATTTATTTAATAGGGTGGAAATTATCGTAATGGCATACATACATAAACTCACACCTTTTTCCCATGGGGGTAGGCAACAACTACAGAGCGTCAAAAGTTGCGATTCTTACATACTTATTTTGCTTCGTTTACATTCATACATGTTGTCATACACACAGGCCGGTAGCAAGTACTACGCACCTGACTGTGAAGCAGACTTTGGGAATTCCACAATTCTTTTTCCATTTCTACAATAAATAGAAAGCTATCGTATTCATTTTGAGTGTACTTTCTAAGTTTATATTAGACATCACTGATGTCAGAAAAACTTCGCAGAGGAGCCTGGATTTTTGGTTATTATACGAGTAAGTCTCAAATTGTCCACATGTCAGGAACAATTAGTGTGGTTATTAATGCTCGTGCCTTCTCTGTATGAGAAGAGACCTTTATACAGTGGCATAGTAACAAGGTTTATGTTTGCTTAGGCGCGGAAAATTTCAATCAATCTCGTCCTGTATGGAACACAATTTAAATTAATTGTCAGTAGGTATTAGAAATCGTGAACAATTAAATTTAAATAAACATTAGTCGTTAGACTTAAGACAGGGATTAATTTAGCGCAAAAATGCCATTAAGTAAAATAAATTAAAGTTACATTCACATTGAATTTACATCTTTATAAAACAATTGGGTATCAAGTATAAAGCAATTAAGTTCAAGTTAATTGACCATAAAGGTGTCAACGTACAAGTAATTAGTGTCAGAAAACCCACTCGAAATAAAATATAATAAAACTAAAGCACGTTTGGTTACATATGTTATAATCAGACAATTATATTAAAAGTAAACTGAGATTTTAGACCTAACTTTAATAATAATGATTGATACCTACTCTTAAATAAATAATCTGATTTGTGGTAAAATACATCAATGAGTTCAGAAGATAATTAGGGGGAAAATTTAATTAATTAAATAGGAGATGGAACTTGATTTTTTGTAACAGTCAAACTGCCACCAACAACGCCGTGGAAGTAATCAAGTTTTGGGAAACTAAGATCTGAATTACAGTCGTGCCAGCAACACGAAGAAGAAGAAAAAGATCAGACTGACAACCGACTTTTGTCAATCATGGAGACTATTTGAAACAACAGATAGACAATATTTTTAACACTACTTTGACGACATTCAACATTCGACATTAGGTCAAACTTAAAATATAAGATGATAGGCTGTATCTCTATGAAAGACCTCAATCCTATTTTCTTACAAATTAACATTGTTTCTATAATAAGTTCTAAAATTTTGGTACAGATGGCAGTGCAAGGCGCTGTCCATAGCATAGATAATTTATAAGCGATGACGTCGACGTATAAGAAAATTAGAAGGCCAAACAGATTAAACCTTCTGCAGCTAATTTTTTAATGGGTTTCGTGAATTCAGTTTAGCAATTCAAATTGGAAGCAATGAGCAGGTGGTAGGTACTTAACGATTTACGAGAATTTAAAAACAATGTTGTGTTAAAAATATCTTTGTACTGTTCTACGCGACTAAAGGTCTCTGAGATGTTTATTAGAAACAATTTACTATAGTGGGGTTACCGCCTTTTTTTAAATTGATGTTCATTCCTTTTTAAATTGAAATTTAATTCCTTTTTAAATTGAAAGTTAATTCCTTTTTAAATTATTAGTTTTATTCCTTTTTTTACTTAAAGTTTAATTTTCTATTGGCATCGTTTTCTTTGGAGTTTTATTTTTAATTAACATTGGGTTCTAGATGGCCAATTTCATACTTACTGGGATCAGAATATTATGTTCGCGCTAATTTATTTATTTATTGACACACCAACGACTTACTCCCTAAATAATTACATTAAATACTTATATTCTATTTCGACAGCTTTGCGGTGAATTCGTCACTAAACGAAAAAAACGAAACAAACAAATAAACGAATGACAGTTTTCTGCGGTTGTATAGTATAAATTAAAGCGCTTTACAGCAATTTTGTGGCTGAATAGGTGTTGCAAAGAGCTTGTCTATGTCTGCTGGTCTATGGCAAACATAGATTATATTTTGTATTTTGTTAAATTTTGTGTTGGCTCAGTATTCAGACACGGCAACGCTATCCGCATCCGCTGACTGAATGACACATTTTTTGTATTACTTATTTTCTCGTCAATATAAAATAAAAGATTACAAACAGGATCTAACCTAACACATTAGTTTAATTTCACATCCGTGATTTATTAATCCCAAACATAAGAGAACGCCTTCAGCGACTGTTTAGTTAATAAATCAATATTAGCTACCGTCAATTTAACCTCAATGACATAACTATTTGTCAGCCTAACTGAGTCAACATTGAACGTATCAAGCTGAATCAGACACATGCAAAATTCAACCTTATTCTCATTAGCGAAGACCATCATTATTCATCAGCACAACATGTTTGTACTGCAGCCGGAAATTTCAAAGCCTCGGAGATTTGCAAACAATTTTAACGTTCAGCAATCTTTTGTGCATTCTGATCAAAGGATGTTGAACTTTATTGTCCAATCATAAAAGTGATCTTAACTTTGTTACAAAATTGGTGTTTAAAATGCCATATGGGGTAGGATTAGTATCGACAAAAAGTAAAGATAGTAACAATTGAATACCAAAAGAGTATTGTGGGCTCGGGAGACAAATATACCTAAATTAGGAAACTAACGACAAGCTTGTTCGACTGACACAAAAGGTTCCGTATGAATATGCTACAAGAATTATTACAAACAAAAATTAATTCGGGTTAGTAAACACAGAACCCAAATCCGTAAACACTTCTGTATCTTACAATACACTTTTATACTGTAGCAAACGAACTAGATCAGACACTATAACAACCCAAAGTTGAAAGCTGCTGAAGTTATGTGACATAAAATATCATAAATTCATAACAGGCTAAGAAAATATTACTTCTATAAATAAAACATGTTTGATCCACAAAGAAAACAATACAGATTGTTTTCTTTGAAGCCCCCAAACTTGGCAAGTATGGCGTATCGTACATTCATTCATGCCAAACACTGACATGCTATCAATAAAGGCTTATCTTCTTATGAGGCTAGAGTAACGAGCTGGAACCAAAATAATACAGGTTGTAAAAAGACCCTTAACGTAAACGAAAACTACATATTCTACCCATCACTGGGATAGTTTTTTTCTTCTAGGACATATCTGGGAAATCACTGGTTTTTAAGATATTAAAGGTCAAAGTGAAATATTTTTTTTCGTACGTTTTTCAAAATCGTATTTCAAGTATCATCAGTAAACTTTCTTCCGAACAAACATTATCAAAATTATCGGAAAACGTAAAGAAATGGATGACCATTCAACGAGACCTCTTTACATCGTTCCGTTAAAATCTACAAAAGACAGTCGAAACACTGTCTTTTGTAGATTTTTGACAGTCTTTACGAGTAGTCAGGACACCGACCCGTGAGGGCCGTAAGACGCACAGGACCGGTTGTTGTGGCGACACTTGGAGGACGCCTATGTCCAGCAGTGAGTGGATGTCTTTCGGCTGAAGTGATGATAATGATGATGATGATGAAAATCATGTAATATTTTCAAACAAAACGTACGCACGAACTTGAAAACGTTGTTTTTTTTTAAATTAAACATTTTATTTTCCTCCAGGCCCTTCCAGCATTGAACTCCGAAAACAGAATGGCTTTACACTTTAAACGTATAAATTGTGTGCAAATCCGTAAATTTATAACACTAGCAACACTGTATCGGTGCCAAATATCGTTATTTATGAGAATTTATGACGCAATATGTTTGTATTGAAACCGTACGAGTATTCCAAAGTTTTTTTGGCTTAGACGACGAAATATTTAACGTAAACTTGTGCCGAAAGGTTAAATTAAAGATGAATGCCAAATTGCTGGTTTAGCTTTATTTATGTGGCTGCAGCAGCCAAATGTCTACAAAAATAACCATTTAGAAAAAGTTCAAACTGTAATGAGTTTAAAGAAAAAATAGATATTCAAGTTAGGTATGTACTACTTACTATTCACACTAGGCACTATATTAAATACTTTTGTAGGCCTTTACGTACAAAAAAGCTGAAATATTGACCAAGTTTAAGTCAGACTAGCATACGATAGTATCTTTAAGTTTCTATTAATTTTGTGATTATAGCAGTAAAAGTTCAGACACAGCACTCTAACAGACAGAGGAACTAACCCCCGACGCTTAGTAATACGGTCTCAATGTCACCTTTTTGGTACGCAACCCTAAAAGAGAACGTCGAAAATTTAAAATCTTGAGGTTCCTCCTTTGTATAAGTATTGAGTACTTATTCCAAAAAAGGTTTAATATTTTTCCATTTTTAGTTGTTCCCATAAAAATATTAACCATGAATTTACGTTATATTGTTAATTGTTAACAATACATGTCATGGTAATAGGGTTATCCACCTATCCCTAATAAATTAAACTTAACATACCTAACTGTCGAAATCTAGGTATATTAATCATATCTGCGTACCCCTCAGAGCATACAGGTGTGATGATAGGTCATGATGTTATATGAAGAATAAACATCCAAGTGATTCCAGCAATCACGACAGATTTGCCGTCTATTTTTGAAGAGTTCCATTGTAAATCTCCGAAGATCAGCACCAGATCTTCACCAAATTAAAATGGGACCACCTCAGGAGTCTACTCCTTCAAATAAAAAAAGAATTTTGAAAATTGGTCCACAAATAGCGGAGAAATCAGGTAACATACATAAAAAAAAACATACACACGAACATAGAACCTCCTCCTTTTTTGAAGTCGGGTAAAAACTGTAATTATTAATAGTAAGTTAGAAAATAAGCATACCCGGAAATGAACCGCACTATTGTATTGGGATTTACCTGTAAGGATAGTGTATAAATAAATAAATACTTAAATTATGAGCTTCAAAACCCTCATTAATATACCTGATTATTTTGCTCTCCTTCTTCTATTACTTGCTTCTATCACACTGTCACAACTTTTCTTAGAGCCTTTTGATTAATTTGATTTTAATATTAATATGTCACAAAAATATAAATATTATAAGAAAGTTGAGAATCTGGTGACACGCAAATCCATGCCCAATTTATGTGGCCATAAAATTCATAATACTCTTCATCACAAGCTATTATAGGCCGATGACTCACCGTACGCTATATCTTTGTCACGTCGACGATGGCTAATATCACTCACACTGCTAATGTTGATGCTCTTGCCAGATCCCGTTTTGAGTTAATAGTTACAGAAGATTAAGCAGTGAGAGAATGAAATACTTGTGTGCGATATTTTACTCCATTTTATGTGAGGTGGTAAACTTTAGTGTGATAATAAACATTTAGACCATCTTCATGATATGTCTTGTCAGTTTCTGGACTGATTATTCAAATTAAGTTCAAATTCCATCTTTTATGTCAGACTGGCTGTTGCACACGGCTTCACGCACTTATCAAATTATACATTAAAACCTTTCTCGAGAATCACTCTATGCATTGGTAAAAACAACATGAAAATCGGTGCAGCAGTTTTTGAGTTAATAGCAAACAGAAGACAAATAGACGCGGTAGAGGAAATTGTAGTAATAGTGATATAGTTACGATCTTTCGAAGCAGCGACATGATCTGACCTACGAAGGAAGTTTAATGCTTCAATTTAGGCTTGCAAAATGTCCAAATACGCCTAAAATTGGCATACAAACGTAGGATTAAAAATATAGTGTGTTAATTGATGAATCGCTTCGAATTGACATTTTAAAACAATCGAAAAATAAATCTTATATCTATATATAAATCTAAAATCTGGTACCATCTATCTCATTTACAGTTCATTCTCAACACAGCAGTCATGCTCACGATGAATTGAGTCCAATCGCTGGTGTGCTCATAGATCGTCTTAGGACCTTTCTCCATAATATGGGTTTTTAGGTGACAGTTGTACCTAGGTTCTCAAAACTGCGAGGATTACTAGATTAGTATACATTATCTCACTCGTCAACTCATAAATACGTAACCTTTAACCTTCCACTCCGTACCACTTCGCTCAATGGAGTCATTAGTCCACCTTAAAATATGGCAAAAGAATTTCAAAACTGTCTGACGAACAAAACAAACTGTAGAGTAGTGATGGATTTAATTGACAATACAGACAAAAGAAACTTGTACAGGAATCTCAAAAAGGTCCATTACTAATAGTCTACACAATTGCACAATGACATATTCTTACCTAGACATTGACGAGCAGACGAGATGCAGGTGACAACAAATGCTTGAGAGATTACATTTATCTTACTCTATCTTCTAAAAGACTAATGAGGGCAGCTAATTATGTACGGATTGAAATTAATTGTGTCTCAGACAGTGTTTTGTTTTATGTTTGTCTAGACAACTATTCAGATAGATATAATTTGGTCTTTGAGAGATTGTTATCTAGTCTATAACTATGTATAACTATTTTATTATAGTAGATTTAATTAGTATTTCCTGGCATAAGCACCTGTGATAGACAGACAGAAGCACTATACCTCTACCATTATTGTACAAATCATATTCAAAACAAGGGTTATAATCACAACACAGTTTCTTTATAGCCTACTTGTTTCAAGATACACAATACAAAGACCCAGCTACAGTTCTTAGCGCAAACAACTTGAGCTGGAAAGGTATCATCTGCTTATCTACCTGAACGAGTCGTTAGACTTACACTGCGAGGAAATGGGTCAGCTTTGTGCTCTAAGTTAAAAGGGTTACGACCACCGTATTATTTCTAAGATAGAACTATATTCTTGGTGCTTCTATGCAATCTATTAGGGTATAGTAATAACGACAATAAAATTGACAACATTTTAACATTTTAACCTGCATGTTTTATTACGTTATATAAAAGTTATGTACTTTTCATTCATAATTTTAACTTTGAAATTCGGTGCATTCTAAAAAGACGTTAGCGCCAAATAACGTCATTCATACTATTCATATTCATCATTTGTGTGAAACGTCAAAAAACCGCTTTGCTGTGAAACGTCAATAAAAAAACTGTTACTTAGATGTCACTGTCATTTAGCAGTTGTCAATGTCATACATTGACATTAGAAATATCTTGTTTGACATTAGATATGCCTTGTTTGACATTAGATATGCCTTTATTGACATTAGATATATCTTGTTTGACATTAGATATGTCTTGTTTGACATTTGATATGTCATGTTTGACATTATGGTTTTATCTTAAAAATTAGTTTGCTTACGCTTAAGTGACGTCATCGCATGTTTTTGGGTTTTTATTTTTTTTCTCAGAAACTAAGCAATAAAAAAAATATATTTATATTTAAATTCAGCAAACAAAAATGAAGAAATAGTATTTTTGTTTTAGGGTCATATCAATTTTGAAATGTTGTCCATTGGCAAAATTAAAAGTATTCGTTAAACCCCGGAAGGACACCGGTGTCCGCCTGTCATTGTCTTTCTATTGTGTCTCTAATTGACTCAATTGAAAGGTCAAAAACGATTCCTGTGCCGGGGCTTAATAATAACTGCCTCATGTGTCGATCGCAAGATACAATTGCCGAGGTTGGTCTGTGAACGGGGTCCATCTATGATTTAGATACCTACCTAAATAGACCCTGTGCCTTGGCAAGCACGTTTAAAAGTTGGTCCCGGCTGTCATTTCTTTTGTGTCTGGGTGTAATTTATAAATAAGTAGCAGACGTCACGCGGTTTCGCCCGCGTAGTTCCCGTTTCCACGGGAATACGGGGATAAAAAGTAGCCTATGTCATCCGGGAATAGTGTAGCTTTCCACCAGAGCAATATTTTTTTTAAATTGGAACATTAGTTCCTAAGATTACCCCCTACATACTAACTTACAATCATACAAACAAACAAATTTTACCTCTTTATAATATTAGTATAGGTAATATGTAGGTAGAAATATACAGGTGTGTTTATCACTTATTTAGTACTCATAACACAAGCTCTGCTTAGCTTGTGACTAGATGGCGCTGTGTGTTACGTTAATAAAAACCTTAGTTAACATTTCTAGGTAGTACAGACGCCAGCACATCAACCTACCCCAAACTGTCAAATTTTCCTAATTTAACATGAACCTTATTCAACATAAACATAACATAAAGTTGAAAAACGATCAAAGAAATTTGACACATTGGGGTACATTGATGTGCTAGCGTTTGTACAGACGCCAGCACATCATCTTACCCGATCTGACGAACTGTCAAATTTCCCCAATCAATTTTGAAGCTTAAGGTTTAGCAAAAATTTGCTAAAGAAATTTGACAGACTGTAGTACGTTTATGTGCTGGTATCTGTACATCTTCTGGTATCAATTTACTAAGTTTGATCACGTCAATCTTATGGATATCAATAAACTGCTATATCTGCGGCAGACAGTCAATATTCATTTAAACTAGATACTTAATAATTTCCATAACGATGTACAAAATAACATCACATAAATCAACAAACTTAACAACACTCATTAACCAGAACCAAACGCAACACGACACGGACTAAATTTCTTTATCACAAACATTAATAGACTCTTAAATCTTAACGACCTCGCGAATAATCGTAAATAACAGATCATCGGATCCCCTCCGCCTACATTGTCAACTGCCATCAACATACTATAATTTAACATCATAAAACAACGTTGAACGTTCATAAATCGCACACCCACGAAAATGTCTAGTTAAAATACATTATAAAAGAATAATTGTGCGCGCCTTCAAGGTCAGGTCGATCAATCTTTCACACGTCATTAGGGCCGTCGCGTTATACTCGGGAGTTTGCGTGAAAAGGAACGCATAAAGGTCTTTTTACATTTTGTTCGTGTTAATGGTCAGTTTGAGCGTGTAAGTTTGAATGGGGACACGTGTTAACAGACGGCTTGTGCTATTATTTGATGGAACGTTATTGGGACCATTGATAGTTTTTTTTGCGTCTTCAAGGAACAGAGATAGATGATTGTGCTGTCTTTTCTTGGTGTAGCAGAGAATTGGCAACAGGTTACAGCTATCGTCAACAGAATCCATTAGTCTCACTATATCTCGGACGATAAATCACAACAGTCTTGTATGGCGCGTTGTAATGTACAATTTAATCACTTTTATGATTCAAAGCTAACAGAAGTGCGACTAATATTATTGTTTTAATTTCCTATTCATCAAACAAACAAATAAACCACCATATTTATTAAAATGATTGTTGTTTATGTAATCGAGCACATTTTTCACCATTAAAGTGTACCTACCGCCATTTTGTGCTCGGTAGAAACATATTCAGCTTACAAAGCTTCGAGGACAATATTTCATAAAAGATGGCCGAAAAATACATGGTGGTATAATAAATTAAAAACATTAACATTAACCACCAGTTACGGTGACCTCCTCGCCTTCCCCACTGTTGTGTAAAACGGAACGCAAAAGGACTTTTGTAAGGGTGAGCGGGGGTCAATTGTACTGGTCGCCTCATTACTGTGCTTAGTGAAAACTTGAGAAGAACCGTTTTATAATTTTCGCTTTTCCCAACATAAAGTTTTGAAGTTAACGTAAACTAGCCTTTACGGACTGAGAATATTATATATATATCTTGGATGAAAGTTACTGTGTTAGGGTGCTTTATACAAATTATATTCGTAATAATTTTTCATTTTAGTGACATTTGCGTTGAATCTATGTGGATCTTCTTCAAAAACACCATATCAGGCACTAATCTCTATGAGCGAACTGATCAATATACTTAATGTCTGGAATTTTTAAACGGACTGACCTTTTTTTTTAGTTTAGTCAGCTGAGAATCACCAACTTTGTCTATTTTATATCTATTAAAATAAATAACTAAATTATAAGGCCAGGTTTTCCACAACGTTTTTTTTTTCTTTGTCAGTGATTCTAAGAGATGGGTACTTATGAAATGTATATAATGAATTAAAAGTGTCACATTGGCTTGCTCGCATTTGAACTCACACTTTCGTGCAAGAAAAGACCCTATCCATTTAATTTACAAAAATAAAAATAAACAAGCATCCAAAAACAATTTAACACTTTTAAACGCATAACTTGAACACACAGACCCCAATATTAAATCTAACACCGGTTGAAGTACAATCAAAACTTACAACTATAAATCTGAAACGAGCCTTATCGGGCCATTCAATAATCATTTCGGTGGCAATCACGTACAACCGAGCACAAAAGCTCCTACAAAATACGCCACTACGCCAGCGTCGACTGTAAAGCCCGAATCTTACGAGCAATTACCGCGCGAGATAAAACCCATGAAACGCTGCCGTCTGATACGCAAGTTAATCTCGTAGTCTATTGGCGGGAGCAAATTTTTCTCGACAGAGACTATTTGGGGGAGTCAGAGTAAAATATTGTGTTTTAACACTGGTGAGAGTTTTTTCTTGGCTATAATTTATTGGGGCACGGAGTAAGTTGATTCTAAAGCAAACAGTTTTATAATATTGAATGGTGAAAATTCACAGTACTGAATACTTCCATAGTAACTCATCGACTAAATCTCTAGTGGTCGCAAGCAGTACTGGAGAAAATGTAGTTCTAGGTACAACTCTTTGGACTCGAAAAGTGTGCCTGGGTTTTTCCACCTAGAATCAAAAAGTCAAAAATAGTTGATTTAAATAAAACCATTTTAAGACATTTAAACTTCAAATTAATAAAAATTGTATAGAATTTGAACCGATTCTTGATTTGCTTAGTAGCAGTTTGGAGTCTGGATTGATACTTGGTTGATGGCAAAATGGAACTTAAACATAACTGGCAAAATTAAGATATGGTGTAGATAAACCTCTGCTTACCCTTCGGGAAAAATAGTCATGATATTTTGTAAGATACTAAATTTGTTACAAAATTGTTAGCAAGCCAAACATATTTATATGACAGATGTTTCTGAAGACAACTGATCCATCATTCACAATAATTCTAGTAATAAATTGGGGATTATTGAACGACATTGGCATTCTCTGTATTTCAACTAGTATCGAATATCTAGGTGAGCTTCACACACTCAAAGAAAATTCTAAACGTGGCGACCAAAAACCCTTAACAAATGGGAGCCGTCTAAAGGCCTCAGATCCCGCGTCAAAGGAAATTTGAACACTTAACCAAGTCACCGACAAAGGAACTTAGACGCGATATATTGTCGCCTCGTATAAGCGCTGTAAACTTTGACATTGTTCACATGACAATGCAATAAATGATGGGTAAAGCATCGATAGGTAACTTTGTTCTTTCGTATTCGGGGTATTGTAAATTTGTTAAAGGTTTAATAACGGTGTGTTTTTACTGTATTGTCACTTCGACAATGTACCTCTAACGCTTCGTTTGGTGAAGTTGTGCCTTTGTCCCTACGTTTAAGGTAATATGACCCTATCACAAAGGTACATTGTCTCCATGTCTAAGGTGCGTCGTCACTTCGATAATGTACCTCTAACGCTTCGTTTGGTGCAGTTGTGGCTTTGTCCCTACGTTTAAGGTACTATGTCCCTATCACAAAGGTACATCATCTCCTTGTCTAAGGTGCGTCGTCACTTCGACAATGTACGTCTGACGCTTCGTTTGGTGCAGTTGTGACTTTGTCCCTACGTTTAAGGTAATATGTCCCTATGACAAAGGTACATTGTCTCCATGTCTAAGGTTCGTCGTCACTTCGACAATGTACCTCTGACGATTCGTTTGGTGCAGTTGTGACTTTGTCCCTACGTCTAGGGTAATATGTCCCTATCACAAAGGTACATTGTCTCCATGTCTAAGGTGCGTCGTCACTTCGACAATGTACCTCTGACGCTTCGTTTGGTGCAGTTGTGCATTTGACCCAACGTCTAAAGTAAAATGTCCATATCACAAAGGTACTTTGTCTCCATGTCTAAGGTGCGTCGTCACTTCGACAATGTACCTCTGACGCTTCGTTTGGTGCAGTTATGCCTTTGTCCCTATGTCTAAGGTAATATGTCCCTATCACAAAGGTACATTGTCTGTCGACGGTTAACCTTTGTTACTACGTATAAGGTTTATATTATTCTGCCACCACGACAAAGTTCGAAAAGACGTCACTGGGTTTTCTTGAACTTGTCGTGGCCACAGTGTTACGCATTGTCACGCCATCGTCGTGATAGCAGATCTGCAAAATAAATGAAAACACGTAGACAGTTTAAATAAAATTATATTAATTATTAAAGAAATGTCATTAATCATAAGAAAGACCAAGTGTACGCGTCTACCTTAACACTTACATAAACAATTATTATAGTTAGATAGAGAATGAACAATAAAAACAGAAGAGTCTAAAATTTTGGAAGACCTACATTACAATAAAATTATTTAAACACAGTCAATTTAGTCTATATTAATGAGTACAAACATTATGTCGTTAACAATTTGTGATGTTATAGAAATAGAAGACACAGATGATCCATATTGAAGTCGGATGATTAGTTACACTAGGTATTATTAATCCTTTAAACAAAATCTCAGACACTGAATTTATTTATCGGAAATCGCGAGCAACTATGTTTTGTGCAATCCGATAGCACACAGTTTAGCAAAAAAAATATGTTTTATTCTAACACGTTTTCCTATTTAGAAGTTTTCCCGTGATACAGTGCTCGAATCCAGCTTTTCGTACAAACTTAAGTAGTTCCGAAGAAGACATATTTACACTCACTGGTTTTACTGTTTTAACTGTTTTATACCAACGTTTTAGGTGATAATTATATTACTTTTTAAACTTTTTTTGAAGACATGTAGTGGGCTAAACACAAATTAAATATAAAAACGCGTGCCGCTCTGCTGACTTGCTGAGTACGACCGAATGAAAATGAATGCAACTTAGGTATTAATAAAGATGCTCTGTGTTGCAACGTGTGGAATGCAATGATGGAGTCGTCTCACTGTCTCAGTCGTCGAGTTCTGACTCGTCTCGCTCGTCTGTAAACAGTGAACGATTTTACATTTGACAATGTGCTTTTGTCGTGTCGTTTATATTCGTGTTGTTCAATCTTCAATGTTGCCAATTAACATATACGAAGTCACAACAGTACTTTAACGCTGCGTTGCTGTACCTAAAATTATGACAAAGGCCTTTGTGAAATTTGTTTTTGGTGGGTAGGTACCTACTTATTTAACATTTTGACAAAGGCCTTTGTGACATATTTTTAACTACAAAGATAAAAAATATTACGTCGTACAGCCGCAATTAATATTCTAATCAACATACAAACTAGCACTGGCCTGCAAATTTCAAAAAACGTAAGAAATTTGGTGTAAGCCATGGCTGCATTCTTCTGCAGCTAATAGAGTAACAACAAAGCAATAAATTTGCTGTTTCCCCGTTACAGTTTACTTAAATTACGCTTTTAACGGATTGTTAAGGCTTTTATATCGTAGTAATAAAAAAAAAACTTGACGCTACGTGTGAAGTAGCATCAACGCAGTAACAAAAAGCCGTTGCAAAGAAAAACTTTGTCGTCACGTAAATGTTTACCTGAACGCACGATTTAAAAACTATGTCAGAAGCACAAAATAAAATTTCGTATAGTAATTTTGTCAGTTGAACAACTTTTCAAATTAGAGTGTTTTATCGTAGGCACAAATGTCAAGTTAACGAAGTGACAAAATACTAAATGTCATCTGTTTCTGCGTTAGTTTGCTTATGTGGCTACGTCAAATTCCACAAAAAAAAGTAAAAAATATTACGCTACGTTCAAGAGAACGTTTGCGCAGTGACAAAAAGTCGTAAAATTGCGTTCGACAAAAAAAAATTGAACGTCGCGTTAGACTTTCCGCGAACGCATGGCCTAAAAGCTACGTCAGGTGCACAAAAAAAAATCGACAAAGGGATTTTGGACCTTTAACGGCCATTTTTTTTTTGAGTGCACAAAGGTACGTAGAACAAAGAAGTTTTAGATTGACATTCAGGTATTGGATGTTAAGACAGTTCAAGCCAAAGCTCTATTTTCGTTGAACAGTAATAAACTGGAAATAACACGTTCAAGGAAAGTAAATTCATAAACTTGACCGATTTTATGGCACAAGTGGATTTATACGTGATTTTATTTAGGTAATAAAAACAGCAAAAACAAGTTATAAATACAGCTGTTCCGGCGATACGCGCCGTCAATACCAAGAGATCCATAAATCATATAAATGACACTAGTTCAAGTGGTAACGACTGAATCCAAAAAACGTATCAGTGTGCCATCCAAGTGCACTCTCCTCTCTCACGGCTCGTAACCTTACAATTTTACGATCACTTTTATTACTAGACGCTTTCGTGCGCGATTACCCTCCAGAGTGGGTTCTGCTGTTAGACGCCCTGCAATGTGAACATTCACCCCATACGCTATACAACCACATCGATGTACTACGATACCATTGCTCCGTGACACACAGTTACGCTGCGTGTGATATTGACAAAACTAGCAATGAACGCGCAATATGGGGGTAGAACCGATTAGGGTGGAACGGTTGTCAGCAATTACATTTTAATGCGTGTTTTATTATCACGGGCGTCTAATGTACTAGTGCATTAATTTATCACCTCCCCTGTTTACGAGTTACGGCTTGACAATTGAAATGATGGTGTATTCTGTATTCAAAGGAGGCTGACGTGCGACCGAAGTACGCTGAGCTCCCGCGCTGGTTGTTATCCTTTGGTTGCAGGCGCGTGGGGGGCGCGCGGTGATGAAACGGGGTTTCTAGCTAGTTTGGACATGTCGCACAATCGTTTGGACAGACAAGCGATGGACGTATCAAAGGACTGCCAACTGGAAATGCAGTTGCAGTTCAGATTGAATCGAGAGACGTCTGCGGCATGCCTCTGTGAAGTAAAGGTTGATTGGATCGTGTCTATACGGCTGATACGCTGGCAATGTTTGGTTTCGGCGAATGGCAGTGAACGTCAGGCTCCCTTAGTTAAAATGTATTGTTTCTTAACGATAGACGCTTTGTTTGTGCAGTTTATTTGTTCAAATAGAACATTGTTCGTGCCGATGGTAAAACCAGCTGCCTTATTCTAAACCGTTCGATTGGTTTCCGTGTCGGTAAGGAACCGTTTTCGACAATCTCATTTCCGAGCCGAAGAACTGCCGAAACGCTATTCACAGATCCGAACGGATACGTTTTTTTTTCTAAACGATTGATCATTGTATTTATGGGGAACGCTACAAAATGGTAGTAAATGATCAGCGTGGTAGAAAATTTAAAGTAGTAAATAAAATTGGTTTATTTGAACGTTTCGATCCGTTTTATTATAGATTATACAGCTAGTAATTTAATAGACAGCAAACGGTACTAAATGATTTTATTATTAATCAAACAAACTTTATTTCGAACAAACTTGCTTTGTAAACAGCCGTCTGTCAAACTGGCATTGCCAGTTTGACAGACTTTTTTACTTTTTAAACTTTTTCCGCACTGCCAGTCTTGCTATGCGAAAAAAGTTTTTATTTGAAATAAAACTATGGATTTCTTTTTATTATAACTTTGCTAAAAAATGACTGTAAGTATTTGATATCAATACACAACTCTTGCTATTTGCTCATTGTCAAACAATAACACGTACAACTATACGAATAAAGTAGTAGAATTTATGTAAATGCGAAAGTATCAATGAAATACGGTCAATACAATAAAACTTAATTTACTTAAAAGTGCAGTGTTTTAAAGGTTTACAGTGTTTATATTTCTCTGAAATAAATCGTTTAAATGTTGTTCGGTATGGCTCCCGATAGCAAACAGCTGTCGGAAAGATTTGAGTCTTCTTATCGAATTTGAACTGTCGAAAAAATCGTTTTCGGATTTGTGAATTGCGTTTGGATGACATCTTCGACATCTTAGACGTTCGATTCGGTACGGAATCTAGTCGAATGGTTGTGAATAAGCCAGCAGATACGTAGAGAGTCGGTTTTAATGTCTCTGCAAATTGTGAAAATAACTTCAAAGATATAATGGGCTTTTAGAAGTGGCTTGCGTTTCATTTATTCATAGTCCAATAAGCAGGCAGTTTCGCTGCTTATTATTGAAATAGATAAAAAGCCGTCGTGTTGCCTCGTTTCTTGAAAAGTGTGATTACCGTCAACCATTTGTCATTCCCGTTTCTTAATAATCACGTTGATACATTTCAATTATGACGTTTAACGTCATCGTGGAGTATCGCTGGTATCATTACTGTGGGCGTTGTGCCATCGCCCAGTGACACAATAATGATCGGCTCATGACACGGAGTTGACATGCACGCGATGTCCAACGAACTAAATTTATGTTTTCGAACAAATAATTGGTATTTATACGATTGGTAATTTCAATAAATTGCGATGGTATATTTATGGGGTTCGGAATTATAGTGTTAGTTCGAAAGGAAGGCATAAAGTGTGTCGCCTGCTTCCCGTGTGGGTGACAGAATGAAATAAAAATTACGTCTGCTGTCTACTCGACCACTTCGTGGAAGTTGTGTCATAACCACAGTGTCAGAAAGGAGGTTAGGTTGAATAATTTATTTAATATTCCATTTTCTTGGTAACTAGCGCATTTGTCTTTTGAATCAAACAATTGTTTTTATATTTTCTACCTCAAGGAATTTTTAATCTTTCCTGGTAATACCAGCCTGTTACTGTCTAACAAAGGCCTCTTCTAATAACATAGAAAGCAAATTGATAACTACGCTTTCTTAAGGTGGTTTGTTGATTTCAGACTTATGTTTATTATAAGTTAAGGTTTTCTCACGATCATTTATTTCATCGATGTCAGTGACGTCATCGTAGATAAACGAAGAAAGTACAAATATGAAATAAAAAAATTGCATTAATGTTTGCCAGTCTATAGACCGACAAATCTCGTCCTAGAGAGGTGAAGTTCCAATCACCCATCAAATAATGGCTTACTTAGTCGGAATGGATGGATTATACGAAAAATAATACTTTTTTCAAAATTACATCAGTTTAAAAATAAAGTAAGACATGAATAATAAAACAATTTACAAGATTAGTAATTCAATATTGACCGCACTAACAGACCTTAATTATCATATAGATAGCTATAGTTAAGCTATTAAAACAGATATTGCAATAAGTATAAAGTTATTAATCGTAAAGCATCTTTATGAACTTATGTACACAATAGTAACGATCTTTGTCTGCCGTTTATGGCTAGAACAATAGAATATGATATACTACAGCGGACAGTTGTATATAATAACATAATTTACTGATGTTCTTGATAGAGTTAAGTAAGAAGAAACGTTTATTGGTGGATGAATTTAATGTAAAAGGCAGAGGTATAAATGTTGTGTTACTTACCATAGGAGATAATTATACATATAGAGCAATGAGCAGCTCAAGATACATATGAATGTAAAGTTTGTATAAAACTCACAATCCATTGTATAAAAGATATTATTTCTATCAATATAAATAATAATGTCTAGAAAAGAAGACATTCTGTACCGACTCCAAATAACTTGGCATAAGCTTAATCATCAGGCTCACAATTTTACTGATAAATACAAAACCTCAGCAGACAAAGAGGAAATTAATATTGCAGTATCCAATAAAATTCTGTTTCAACTAAAAGAACAAGTACATAATATTTGAACTCTAGCAACAAGTAAAGCCACGTTTCGAGCTAGTTACTCAAATAAAACAGAACAAACACTTTTATGATACGCCAAGCGTGCCCACATAACATAAATCATCGTCTGCTCTAATGGATAACCAGATATAAATCTATTTATGCAAAGTTTTCAATGCACATTTCGCATGCTAGATGACTATTTGCGTCATATACGGGGTTATACTTTACATCAACTGTTGGCTCGTTATGTGTTCGTTAATTTGATTGAATGAGCATGTAGAATGATAGAATAATATTTTCTGTTTTTACAAGGATAATATTTACTGTCTTGAGTACTTTTCATGATAAGTTGCTTCCTACAGTAATCGATCTGTAGTATCAAGGTAAATGTTGACATAGTGATTTATTTATCGAAAATAATATGTTAATAATTGCTTTTGAACATAAAATTATTAAGGTGGATGATAATGATGAAAACAACAGGCATCAACAGCTTCGTTATGAACAATTTAGTTGTTACACGTCTAGAGCATCCCGTCTTTGCTTCAGACCCATGATGCATTTAGCAGACATGATCACATGACATACTTTAGTTTAAGCTTATCAGTACAACTTTTTGAACCATACGTAATTTCAACTTGTTACTTAATTAACACACTACATTGCATAGAATTAAAAACGCTAAACTGAAATCAAACAAATTATTTATCAAAATGATCGCGTTTCAAACTACCAATAGCTGGCAGTAACATTGTATTAACGCTGTAACCAATGATTACAGTCCCTATAATTCAATGGAAATTATTGTCTGCACCATGTAATTTAACTTTTATGAAATAATTTTTCCTACGTTGCGTCGTCCTGTCATTGAAAGTAATTGAGATTTTATGGTAATATCTTTTTCTTTGCTCTTCTAGACGTCTAGATAATCGTTTTAGGTTTTCCTGTCGTGTTCCAGATTGTGAGGCCTATATATTAATAAAATGTTATATAGATTTGTTTTCTTGTTTATCTTCTTGCGTTTTCTATCTTTAATATTATACGTTTATTCCTTCCAGCTTTGAATTATGCGATTTAAATTGCTTTTGTTCTCAATGTTATGGATTACATAATAATGATAGATTCATTAAATCTTTATGCTGTTTGAGTGCCAATACAAACGGAAAGTGTCCCAAGTCATCATATTCTTTCCACATACTGATCCACACACCTGAACATTGGCCTTCTGCCTCAGTTAACATGGAAATGTCATAACCGACTCAGGATATGAAATGATCGATGTAAGGTAAACCTGTTCAGTTGGAGATAAGTTGGATGAGTCCAGCTTTGTTCCAGTAGTACTGTTCCACAGGCAATGGGACATCTGACGTTGAGCACAAAGTGTCCTAATGCCAGCACGTTATAAAAGATGGGTACTACTGATATGGCGCCAAACTTGTAGCCAAGTTCTTGGCCGACTGGATATAAATTGCCATTGACACGCTAAGACGAAGACCATATCAGATAAAATGGTTGTAAAATATTGGTCAATATATTCCCAGACATAACCTGCAAGGTTTAATTCTTATCACACTATCTTATTTATATTTTTCGAAAGGCTTACAAGAGCTTAGCAAGTTAATTAATAGACCTCTTTTAATTATAGCGGCAGGCGCCAAAGATGTTAATAGTTGTAATTAATGTAATCTAGTCGGTAATCGTAATAAATTACAGTAATTACTATTGACTTATAAGTGCGAAAGAGGATGAGACTAAGATCAACACTAATCTGTCTCTATCTACATTGAAGAACATGTTTGGAAAAGAATTTCTAGTGATGGTATCTTTGAAGTTAAAGCGGTAATACTTCACGAGAATATCTTTTCTACTTGTAAATTGATAATATTTCAGGTAATTTTTTGGGAAAAAGCGGGAGAAATTTGAACAACAGAAAATCCGACTGTTGAAGTATTTCACATAGAAACCAGTCTATACATTTCTACGCTGGCCCTATTGGTGATTTTATTTCGAAAAGTCGGTTATACAGGGTGTTTGGTGCATCGTGTGCCAAATTGAAATGGTCGACTGAAGGGGTCATCCGCTAGCCTTTCAGACCCTTTGACACCCCTCATGCTCTGTGGATTTTTTTTTATCGACTTTTTATTGTTTTCCAAAAAAAAGACCCAAATTTTACATTCAAATACAGATTTTTAAAAAAATATAAGGCGTAGACTCTGAATTTTAATTTTATTTCGATGTGTATTGTTTAAGAATACTTTTAAATACAAAATTAGTGATATTAGTCACCTAGTTCTTTTTTAATTCACTCGCAAAGGTAAAACTTAAATTAAAGCTGTACATGTTACAGCTGTTTATAAGGCTACAAAAAAAAAACCAAAAGCGACCGTAGTATTTTAACAACTTTGTGAATTCGCTAGAATTGTGAATCGAGTCACCTAAGGCTAATATTCAAAATTATGATTTAAAAAAAAATCTCTTAAATGATACCTGTCAAACCTATAAATCTGCTATCTCATTCTTATGGTTAGGTAAATTCGTGTCTCATATCTGTATCTTTCGTGGGATTTACTTGAAATAAAAAAACAAAATTGCATTTTTAACATTTATTTAATCATTGTTACAAATCTTGCTCAAATTGTTGGCCTCTGTTGCGAATGCAGGCCCGACACCTGTTTCGTATTTCAACAGTTGTTGTACGAAGTCGTATTTCCTCCTTAATAGTATTGAATGCCGCTTCTATGCGTTGGACTAATACCTCCCTAGTTGGAACCTCCGTGGCATATACCAACTCTTTCGCACGTCCCCAGACATAAAAGTCTAACGGAGTTAGATCTGGGGAACGTGGCGGCCATGGAATAGGGCCATCGCGTCCAATCCATGCATTGGGGAACACATTGTCGAGATATTCCCTCACAGTCAATCGCCAATGCGCCGGACAGCCGTCATTTTGAAATACAATGGGCACACGTTCATTAAATACGGGCACATCGGTCACTAATTCGGGCAGGTCATTTTGTAGGAATTCCAGGTAGTCTTCGCCATTGAGATTATCGGGCAGGTAATGCGGTCCAATTACCTGATTCCCAATCACTCCTGCCCAAACGTTTACACTAAACCTTCTTTGAGAAGATTTCTGTCTTTTAACACGTGGGTTTTGCGTTTTCGTTGTCCAGTGGTGCAAATTGTGTAAATTGAGGATCCCATCCTTGGTAAATTTGGATTCATCCGTCCACAGTATTCTTTTTAAAAAATCAGGATCATCCACATCCGTGTGTAAAAGAAACCGACAAAAAGCCACTCGTCTCTCAAAGTCGCCACCCTCAAGACCTGCAACAAACAAAAAACTCTTTTAAATTTCTCTTGGGCAATAAGTAATTGCACAAGAAAGGACCCGCTGTTCGTGCTAATAGATTCACTACCTGGAAGTGACGCCATACCATACCCATTACCTGCTAAACAAAGGCAAGGTCAAACAAAGCTTGCACGGGTTTAAAGTTAGTTTAAAATTACGTACCTTGCACCGGAGTGTAGTGGAATGGATGCTTTTTGTTTTGACGAAGTACTTTCCACACTTTCCATATTGAAATATCAAGATGTGATGCCACATTTCTAATGCTTCTTGTAGGGTCTTCCTCAAAAAGTGCCAGTATTCTCTCGTCTACTTCAACATTATGTCGCACAATATGGCCCCTTGGTTCATTAAAAGTAACACTGCCAGTCTCGCGTATGCGTCGGTATGTGTCTTGGAAGACTCTGCGGCCAGGTGATCGTCTACCAGGAAAGCGTTCCTGGTAAAGTCGTTGCGCTGCACGAGCGACGCCATTAGCGGCTCCGTAAGCCATCATGATGTCCGCATATTCTTCGTTAGAGAATGTCACCATTGCAATAACAAAAAACTCAAAGTTTAACAATAACAACAAAAACTAAACAAATGTAACAAGAACCAACAAAACTCAACGATAACAAAGTAATAAAAGAATCGCGGAGTATGGTGAACTAGCACACACGTTAGGTAGCAGAGGCAGTGATGTCTCGACTAAAAAAATGGCGGGTCGGGCGGCGCGATTTGTTCAAACCGATTTAAGGTATGCAAGAAAGAGATAGAAGATAGATTTTACTGTGAAAGATTGAGAAAACAAATTTTACCTCTTTCTCAAGTAACAGTTCCGCAATAAATATTTTTTCATTAGAATTTGGAATGTAGTTTTATGTGACTTGATTCACAATTCTAGCGAATTCACAAAGTTGTTAAAATACTTTTATAGCATGTGGCACATCATTAGAAAGAGGATAGACTGGAGAATTAATGAGGGAGTTGGAAGATCCCGGTCGCTTTTGGTTTTTTTTTGTAGCCTTATAAACAGCTGTAACATGTACAGCTTTAATTTAAGTTTTACCTTTGCGAGTGAATTAAAAAAGAACTAGGTGACTAATATCACTAATTTTGTATTTAAAAGTATTCTTAAACAATACACATCGAAATAAAATTAAAATTCAGAGTCTACGCCTTATATTTTTTTAAAAATCTGTATTTGAATGTAAAATTTGGGTCTTTTTTTTGGAAAACAATAAAAAGTCGATAAAAAAAAATCCACAGAGCATGAGGGGTGTTAAGGGGTCTGAAAGGCTAGCGGATGACCCCTTCAGTCGACCATTTCAATTTGGCACACGATGCACCAAACACCCTGTATAGTTAGTACTCGCAACCAATGTGCCTGTATGGTTAGATGTATGAACGTAAACGACGCAATAGATACTAAGAATCGTAACAGATTGTGTAGTTTTTGAATACGACCATGGGACAAAGCCATGTGTCAATAGTCTGAAAAGACGTATGGCACTTTAACTTTTACTGACCATGCTCGTGGAAAAGCTTAATTGCTCCATCATCTCCCACTGTTGTCAAACGACTTGTGACAGGTTGACAAAACTATCAAACCTCATTTATTTTTGTAAATTGTTAAATCCTATTGTGAGTTTTGTTAAATTGATGTAGTAAATTATGTAAACTTTACTGAAATGATTGTTTAATTCATCATCATCATCCACAGCCTGACTTCACCCACTGCTGAGTATAGGCCTCTCTTGGAACATAAAAGGATTGTTTAATTATTTGAATTTAATTATGTGTATGTAATGTGACTGTAACTATGATTGTAAAATTTCCATGAGGTTGTGATAGTGGAATTAAATGATTATTTTATTTTATGGATATATACATTTATGTCGGCACGCATTCTAAGTGACATTTTCTGTGGTGGTTTTTTTCAGTGGCGATTTTTTCTGTTTGTCTCTATTATTTTTCATTGCGTCAATGTCATGAATACCCGTTATTTGCATGGTTACTGTAATGCCGTTTTACTAGTAATTTTTATATGAATATTGTTAGTGACTGTGCTGTTGATGTTCTTATTATAAATAAATAGGACGAAATGGATGGTTGACAAATACGACAGTACCCTTACGGAGCACTGCCCACAAGTCCCACAGTAGCTCATTATTCAGTCAGTCAACAATTCCTTTATCCCTCAAATCACCCATTTCAAGTGAAATGATCCCACTCACTAGACCGTCCTCAACGGTTCCACTGACTACACAGTCCACTGAGTTACCGTAGCTTTGTGAGTTATTCGACTAAATATGTCATCGCGCTTTGATACCGATGCATTAATAAGGGGCAGGCATGAGTTATGGCATGTGGAAATAGTGACTAGGGATGTGTGTGTTGCGGGAAATGATCGATAGTTTAAATTTAGAGGGCTCGATACAAAATTATATTTAGACTGCAGTGTGAATGTGTGCCCGATTGTTGGCCATTGGCTCGCACGTTTTTCATGGGACCTTAACATACATAAGTGGTGAAATGTGAGTATATTTACTACACTTTTGCTTAGCCCTTCGGAGAATATTGGTATAATTTTACGTATAGATTCGATCGTATTTATTTCAAAGATCATTGACAAAATTTCTATTACTTAGTGATAATTATCTTTGAGAATATCAAGCTGTTTTAGGAAAATATTAGTAATTGGTTAGTCTGAAAAAAAAATATACTAACATCACTCAAAAGTTGACTGGTAGAAAATGTGTATGGCAGTAATTCGGTTTCAGTACATTAATTGTGGGCTTAACAGTACAGTACAGTACAGTAAAAAATATTAATAGGGAATTTCAGAAAATATATTATACTATGAACTATTTTTATTGCTATAATGTTCCTAGATGTTAATAGTACCAAGTTTATGTTAAAAAATTACAAAGTACGGTGAAGGAAAACGTTGTAAGGAAGGAAACGTTGGCAGGCCTTAAAGATATTTCTCGACGGCATGTGATGCCAATTCCTGGTAACAGAGAGTTTTGTCGCCCATGTGCCTCTACATGGGCGAAAAACTCTCTGACACCAGGTTACTTATTAACACACAAAAAAAAAGATTTAAAAAATATCGACATTAATATTTTGTCTCTTATCGACACCTCCTCATCACTTTCCCGCACCTGTCGCTCATAAACCATCAGCATATAAATACAAAACAAATCTGGTGCCCCTTTTATCTCTAAGCGCAACGATAAATTACGGCAGAGCCCTTATCCAGCAGTTTTAAGCTTGAGATAGGCTCGCTAACAAGTTTCACGGTATTTATGGCAAGTATCAACTTTAATTGAGTCGGAGGTAATGTATGGACTTTATGGGTGCTTGGTATGATTTCTATGTAAGTAAAATCTTGTGATTTGTGAAGTGTTGAAACAAGTTCATTTGGATTTAGTTATTTTAATAATTTACATTATCTGATGGGAACACTAGAAGCACTTGTTACTAATAAGTATCTTGCTTTTTAAAATTAAAATATTTGATTAAACATTCCTGTGCATAGGTAACTGGAACTAACTGTAACTTGCCTATATTAAATTGTATATGTATTTTTTTTTTTGCTTAAACCTATCTTAGTATAGTACTTTTATTCTAGGTGCATCGTCCTCACATTAATCTTATTAATGTATACAAAGTATTGTAAAATCGATTTTAAAAGAGTAAGTACGGAGTTTCTTGCCCATTCTTCTCCATACAAATCTACTTTTTGGAAGGGGCAACTAGAATCATTTTTAACCGACTTCAAAAAAAGGAGGAGGTTCTATGTTCGTGTGTATGAATTTTTTTTTTTTTTTTTTCATGTATGTTATCTGATTTCTCCGCCATTTGTGGACCGATTCTCGAAATTCTTTTTTTGTTTGAAAGAGTAGACTCCTGAGGTGGTCCCATTTTAATTTAGTGAAGATCTGGTGCTGATCTTCGGAGATATACAACGGAACTCTTCAAAAATAGACGGCAAATCTATCGTGATTGCTGGAATCGCTTGGATGTTTATTGTTTATACAACGTCATGACGTATCATCAAGCCTATATGCTCAGAGGGGTAGGCAGATGTGTTCAATATACCTAGATTTCGACAGTTAGGTATGTTAGTTTCATTTGTTAGGGTTAGGTGGATAACCCTATTATAATGACATGTATTGTTAACAATTAACAATATAAAATGAATTAATGGCAAATGTTTGTATGGGAACAACTAAAAATGGAAAAATAAAAAACTTTTTTACAAAAAATAAAACCGACTTCAAAAATAACACTAAACGGTGTAAAATAACTCTAAATTCGGAAGTCGGTGGCCCATCAAGAATAAGACAAAGGTACCAAATCCACAGACTTCGTAATTTAGAGTTATTTTACACCGTTTAGTGTTATTTTTGAAGTCGGTTTTATTTTTTGTATTTTAAAGTTAATTTTTGTTCGACGTTCAAAAGTGCCTTATAGGGGCCTAATTGAAATAAATGGTTTGACTTTGACTTTGACTTTGACTGTAGATGGCTGAATGAAAATAATTTCTATACTATTAATGACGTTTTTAATATAAATAATAAAGCATGTAATTATAAAATTTTGTTAATTCTCTAAGTATGCATGCTTTAACTTTAATCAATCAATCAATCAAATCAAAAGCTATAATATGCTATAATAACACCTATGTATACCATTTTTTCGCAAATATATAAATAATATTTATTATCATTGTAATCTTTCAGCTTCAGGTTTCCAGTATAGGGTTATGTCTAGATTCTAGCGAAATAATCCCAAGCCTTTTAAAAATGCGAATACTTAAGTGTGTTTTTGCTGTCGTTATATCTTCACGCTTAACAGACTTGGATAAAGTTTAAAAGACGAATAAACCATGATCTGGGTTAGGGCATAGTAAGTTACCGACCTTCATGCGGTAAAAAACACGGGTAGAAGCCAGTGTTGAATGTTATGTCTGTGTTTCTAAGATATTTACCACGACCAAGCAAAAGGATATCCAAAGATTGTTCCATTACAGTAAAGTTATCGTATACAAATCTGAATCTCACTATATTTAGCCGGCAGTCAGCTGAAGCAACGCGATCGCTTGACTAACCACCTACAAAACGATTTGTATCCGCGCGATCGCTTCCACAAAGCTTTGATCACGGACCCGCCCGCTTCATACTAATTAAACCGACTGAGCCGAACAAACGTAACTCGTAATTAAATAACGGCAATAATGAGCTATTATGAAAAGTTTAACCGCTCGGAAATAATCAGTGAACACAACACTAGCCAATAACCAACCCAGTACCAGACGAACGTCTCGTAAAATACACGTTTATACGAAAAGCAATCTCATTGAACGATAGCTTTAACACTAAAATATCATTTTTAAAATCCGACGTCGTAATACGCGCCGCGGGTCGTACGGACCACCTTGTCAGCTAGCGCGTAAATTAACATGAAAACGTCATACAAAGAGTGACCCTTCGCCGCCGCATAATAAACTACACGGGCCCTACTCTCCCGCGGCGCGCCCGCGGAGCCGCCTATTCAAACGACCGGACATTATCGTAAATATTGTGGTATTTATTCAGATTTCGGGCACAAACAATTCAATTCACGCACCGACTGCTAATTGGGCATAAATCGTCGTAAAAATATTCAATAAGCTCCTCGCATCGATTAATATTTTAAACACTGAATGCCTTCATTTGAATTCGAATTAAGCGGCGCGTAGATAATGCTGTTCGTCGATTTGTCGGCGGGCGACCTATTGGAAGGGTTTATTTTTGTTCTGTTTTCATTCGCCAACAAAAAATAAGCACGTATATTGCTTCGCGGCATGGTACGAATTAATCGACGATTATTCTTGATTAATTTGTTTTGGCCGTCTTAATGCTCGAATAACGTTAAACTCACTCGCACGGAATTAATTATACGGGGTTATTTCAACTATACGAGTTGGTTTAATAGAAAAAGTAGGCACGTTATGAATTTCATGCAAAACAGCGATCATTATTCAAGTAAGCGAGATAGCGAAACTGGACTTTAATGGCGGGCCGTTAACATATAAACGAAAAGCATTTACAGTGAAAAAAAAGGTAACACGCCAGACGGCAACACGAAAAACGTCAAGTTGAACACTTTATAATAGAAATAATAACGCAACAGCCGCCATGAATTATTGCCCACATTTCATGTTAAATTGTATGTAAATGGCGGACCGGTGCGACACGGCTCCCACAATAACATAATAATGGTGGATTTGTGACTCACGTCAGGTTGTTAGTGTGTACTTAACCCTTTATCGGGACACGCACGCAGGACGTGAGATCATTACTCGGGTCGCGGCGACCGCTCACAATGGGAATGTACGCGTTAGACCCCGCGCCTTACGAGGGTTAACGTAGAATTTCGGGAACAAGTAACATGTATGTTTTTCGTCTCGATACCGGTTCCCGATAATACTCATTTGGGTTACAATAGATATATTTTTTATTCAAATTGGACGTGTACGTACACAATGGTAAGTTTAAACGCTACTGAAGCGATTAAATGTACGATTTATGAATGTGTTACTCAAATGAACAAGTATTGGACGGGTTTTTTTAATTGAACTGGTTCAGTTGTTTTGTTGGTATGTTTGTTGTTGTACGAAGATAAATAACTGAAATAAATTGAAGACTAAATGACTCTTTAGTTACGGTGTTGAGTGTAAGCAAGGTACTTACCTAGTGTGGGAATAACCTTTAGGAAAAATTAAAAACCTTTGTCCGGAAAAATTAAACCATGCGACTGATTAATCTGCCTACACATTTTCCATTTATGTTGGGGTTGGCTTCCAATGGGTAACTTCTTGTCTTACATCCACAACAACATCTTGAATGAGGTAAACAATCAATACTGCAATGTCTACTTGTCAATTTTCTGTACAAGAAGAAGCCTTAAAGTAGTAGAGAAATACATAACAGCTTGAAGAGAAAAGTAGGGTTATTTTAAAACGAAACTTGAATGAACGAAGATTTTCACATTGGTACTTCAATTGTTTTGTTGCTCCTTTTCACTGAAATTAACAGTGTCGATACCTTCTTAATCAAATAGAAATCAATAAATTTAATATGAAAATTTTATTCAAAGTTTTGCTTAATTTACCGTTTAGGTACCGTATTACCGGTACCCGTTTTACAACTGCACAAAGCAGTAGGTACTTACCAAGTACCAAAATTTTTGGTCACTCAAAATCAGCCGCGATCAAAGCCAGCTATCACCACCAGCACAGCACGCTTTAGCATGATCACCTTAGAAACAGGTACCTATGTCGACAGAAAAAATGACAAAGTCACAGCTATGGTAGAAACATTAAGTTCTGTCGATTGTAGAAGAAATTAATGGTCGATATTGTAGACTTCAGCCCCGTATTCATGGTAAACATTTGTTTAGCAACAAAGTTGAATCATCGAGCGTGAACACGGCAACAGCCGTGTTCACGCTCGATGAGCGTAAACACCGCAACACATCGAGCGAGAGCTGTTAACAACTCTGCAACTCACAGTGTTGCTAGCAACATGTTGACAGCAACATGTTGACAGCAACTCCGCAACACGTTGATTCAACTTTGTTGCTAAACAAATGTTTACCATGAATACGGGGCTTTATGTCTACTGAAGAATTGTCACATTTCTTCTCTTGTTTGGACGTTGCCGTGCTCAAAACAAAATAAATGTTACTACAACCTCTCACTTTGTCGATTCTTCTGTCAAAATCCGTATCATGGTGATCATGCTTCGCGTGTAGACCAGACTAATCAACACCACAGATATAGATAGTCCTAGATAACGCAAGTATCACGATCTATATGAAAACCAAGCGTGCCATTTTTTGACTGTACGCAGTCTAATACGAATGTTTTGTTCTTCTCTTTGGTATTACCAGGTATTGCAGAGGGTATTAGATTAAAAATAATTGTTTTTTAAATTAATTACGCAGACTATTAATCTCAAAATGACTTACCGATAGAAGGAAATGGAGCGCGAAAGTAGCCACTTACGATTTTTATACGTAAACTAGGCACGCAAAGTGGCAGGCGAAGTAGTTGCTCTTGCGTTTTCTAGGTCTATCTATATCTGTGGTCAACACAGACTACACCTACACACAAACACACCTACACACATGTACTATTCAATGCAATAACCCAAAATCGTATTACCTACGATCAAAGTGGCAGACGATCCTCCTAGTCGTTACATCAGTGATTTTGTAACAATCGCCCGGGGCTCGGAAATTGCTTCCCGATCCCCGAAAACCGCCCCTATCCTCCGGGGATGCAGGCTTCGGGGCATGAAGGATAAATCTTTAAGTTTTATATCATAGAGGATTATGTGACGGTTATTTAATTCTGTATGTGGGTGTGTGTGTGTGTGTGTGTGTGTGTGTGTGTGTTAGGATATTCTGCACCTGCGGGAATTCAAATTCAAATTCAAATTCTTTATTGCGAACTAAGTGTACAGAAAAATAGAATTTCTAGATGTTAACAATTTAGGTAGGTCTTATAACTTAGTTGCCTGTTAGGGCGTTGCAGTTTAAGTAGTTTTAAACATAAAAATATAAAATAAAAAACATTCAATGTCTCTGGTCCACACTTAATTAAATTATATAATATTAAATTGTGTACAATGGCACTTATTACAATTTCAATAGTATTTAAACATAAAAAAATAACAATAATTAAAAATATACATATTCAACGTCACATGTCTGCATTCAATAAAATTGTTGCATTAATTTATCAATATCATCATTATTACCTGTAATTTTAAATTATTTTTCATCAAGGAATTCTTTCACCGAGTAATATGCCTTTTTTATCAGGAAGTCTTTTAGCTTCCTTTTGAATAAAATCTGTATGAAATAATGTCTTGGCATTTTTGTAAGTGTTTGTCGCATAAAGAGGAAAAAGCTATCAATTCCTTGGTCAAAATTGACTGGCTTGTTGGTCTAGTGGTTAGTGACCCTGACTACTATGCCGGAGGCCGTGGGTTTGATTCCCACCCAAGTCAAATATTTGTGTGACTATGCACGAACTTTTGTTCTGTGTTTGGGTGTAATTGTATCTAAAATGTGTATGTTTTTAGAAATATATAAGTATGTTTATCAATTGTCTAGTACCCATAGCACAAGCTCTGCTTAGTTTGGGACTAGCTGGCATTGTGTGAAAGTTGTGGAATATTTATTTGTTTAATAGCGATTTCAACTGAGCGACAATCATTGTCGAAAACTTGTCAACATTTTTGGGATATTTAGACGTATTTATGATGGATTTAAATTTAAATTAAAATGCAGACATTCCTGAAAATACGGGAGCTGTAGTATAGTGTCTAGTCTTTGTAAAAATATGAGCTCATTTCAAAATATTTATAAACTAGCAGTCGTCACGCGGTTTCACCCGCGTAGTGGCCGTTCCCGTGGGAATACAGGGATAAAAAGTAGTCTATGTCACCCGGGGATAGTGTGGCTTTACAACGGTGTAAGAATTTTTCAAATCGGTCTAGTAGGTTTGGAGCCTATTCAATGCAAACAAACAAACAATGAAACTTTTCCTCTTTATAATATTATTATAGTTACCTTGATCCGGAGCTCTTAATGTTATAATTTGTAAGTTTTATGTTAAGGAAATTAAAAGTATTCTTCTACTCTATTTTGTGTTCTGACCTAATATATAGATTTAATATGGAAATACCAAGACCGGTATTTTAAAATTAAATTGGCCATTTGCTTTATACCCTCTAATGTTTTTAACGAAGACCCACGAAAGTTCACCTAACCACCTATCCACGCATACAATTTCAATTTAAAAAAAAATATTTTTCATATAAAATCTAAAGCATAATTATAATAAATTGGCAATGCGTTTAATACCCTCTAACAAACCGTTGAAGGTAGGTACGAGTACTTAGACGTGAATATAACTTTCACAGCATGTGCGGTCCCACGGCATTTAGTTTGCTCCATATAAATCACTTATTATGTGAAGAAAAACCAGCTGCTTTGCATATTGAACGATTGCACGAATCAATAGGAAATATGTGAAGTTTTTTTTTTCATTTTCTCTCTCTGCTGTGTTTCAAGTGACAAGACGGAAAATTATTGTCTTTGTTCGGACTGGTAAAAATAGTTGCAACGACGTTTGAACGTTTGAATTTTATTTTATTCTATATTGATGAACTACTTGGCATTGCAGTGAAAAGGGACATAATATACCTAATTGTAATTATAATACTTCTTCTACATTAATTCGAAATCTCAACATAACACAAGCTCTTAGCTTAGCTTGGGACTAGATGGCGTTGTGTGAAAAAAAATGTGGAATATTTATTTTATTTTATTCATCAAACGGTGAAGGAAAAGATCTTGAGGGTCGCAGCGTGCCTGAGAGATATTTCTCTACAGCATGTGAAACCAAGCTAGAGGCATAAACTTCCATACTAGGTAGCCACTTACCATACTAAAAGAAAAAGATTGTCGATTTCAATTTTTTCTTCTCATTTTCAACAGGGTTAAAAATATTATAGCTCAACATGTAAGGCCCGGTGCAAACGAGCCACCGACCACAGCCACCAGTGGCGGTCGCGCGCTTCCGCCACATTTGTAACAGTGTCATAAGCGAGCGGTGTTCAGAAGCGCCCTCATTTTAATCTTTCAATCGTGTCAATTAGAGACACAATAGAAAGACAATGTTTCTATTGTGTCTCTACCGGTGACCGGTGGCTGCCGCTCGCTTCTGACACTGTTACAAGGCGGTGTCCTCTTGGGGTTTAATGAATTAAACCCACTCTCTGCTGGGCAGTCTTACGATTGGCCGACAATGGCGGGTGACAGCATCTTGTGTAGCCCGTAGCAGCCACAAATGGTGAGTCGCGAACACTGCTGTAGCGAGTGGCTGCCACCGACTGCAGTCATGCGCGGTGCGTCTATACAAAATATATAAAAAAAGTGTTATAATTGCTGTCACTGGTCACCAGTGGCTGTGGTCGGTGGCCCGTTTGCGCCGAGCCTAACATAAAATCACGCCACGAAGTGTAAAATTTATATAGTACACCCACATTTCGTCAGTTAGTCCCATATAATGGGGGGCGAGCTTATTGCCATCAATCGGGCACATAATTTCCAAACTCTGAAGAACCTTAACAACTGCCCGACCCAGGCATAGAACTTGGAACCTCATGTTAAGTATAGTAGCGTGTGCAAACACACAAGACTTCTGTTCGCAAAAAAAAATCGCTTACCATTGGACTTAATTTTTATTCCCACAGGTTCTTGTGGACTGACACCTGACTGGTCACACAAACACGTCCCATTTCTATAGCCGTCACAATGATACCACTAATAAAACGTACCACTTTTATTGGTCATCTGATAGTTTTTAAAATATTTACTAGCTGAGGTGGGAGTTTAATTTTAGCCATTAAATTGCACATGCGAATGTTAAAACTTACGGGCTAAAAAACAAAAAGAAGGGACTGGTAGACCTAGGCAGATATTAAGTCTTCTTATCTGGAAACGGTAAAGGCAAATTAAACTACCATTCAAATGAAATTAAATAAAATTATTTACATATCATGCAAGCTGGGGTCGATGCCTAATTTAGGGTTGATTATACTAGGCTCACCCATCTCATTGTTAGGTATTATTTCGTGTAGGTACTTACCTGCAATCTATCTGAATTAATTTTACTTTTCTTTACTATGGGTGTAATGTGATTCAATGATTGGTTTGATAGATACTTGGAGTTGGTGCTTGAAGCCAGATTCTAGAAGCATAGTTATCTCTGTTTATCCCTATGTTAATGCCGCGTATCGTCACTGCGTGTCATTTTCTTTCATTTATAGCAGCACCAGCAGTATTAACCTTTGACCATAAACTTCTTTAATTTAAATGTTGGTATGAACATAATTGTCCGTTACTTCACTATCTTCCACTGCAACCATCGGCTGCCTTCATTATTTTTTCTATCTTCTTTCAACAATGCTATTTTTTAAAATCACCCTGTAATAATGTAGGTGAAGGTGGAATGAGCGGTCATTCTCTACTAATGCTAAGCGTTGACAGTTCACTTCACTCATATTTTCTACGTCCATAATCTTATTTCTCTCTTTTTCAAACTCTTTGTCTAAAGAAAGTTCTTCTACAAACACCTTCATGCCCCTATCCGTGCCTACGATCGGACCTAGAGGATTACCGCTATCAATGTTGGCACGAGTTAAGTAGGGGTAAGTATAATGTGTGTTTGTTTAACTGTTTAATTCTTTGTTATGACCCATAAGACCGCTAAGATGTTGAGATATTAAATTTTGGGGTGTTACTTAGTGTTTCTTTATTTTAGATCTTTATGCGTCTTTCTACAACTACCGATTTATGTGGTATTGTCTTCTAATGCCAGTTCCTCAACACAAGTGAAGTAATTTATTTATGATACTCATGTAAGATAAGCATTATATTGCCAGATAGATATATTAAGGATGTAGTACTTAATTGTATAATGTTGTTCGTTATAGGTGGATGATAAAACTAGATTGCACTAGTAATAGATCATTTTTATGCCAGCAAGTTCTGCGTTTCATTCATACCCTGGTCAACATTATATGACAGCTTTATCACCTGTCCATTAAACATCGCAATATGTTAACTCTGCCATTCAACTATCATCAGCAGGATTTAGTTTAACAAAGAGAATTCGTACAAATGACCTGGTTTTTGGCTTAAAATTATTTTGAGAGAGAAGATTGTAAGATACAATATGTAAGAAGTAGAGAAATAATACAATTATATGGCAAGATTATATGTCTCAACCCAAATTTCGTTAATTCAGCTTATCGTAGGGAGTAGGTAATTGTAACTGCGATCATACCCCTGAATTAACACAAGCACACAAAAAACCTTTATCAAAATTCACACATGCATGTAATCATTGTTCTGTCATCGTTAACCCGATCGATCACACGCTCGTCGCTAAACTTAGTTTAACACAATAGCACTTAATAACTTCACGCTTCGGAGAGCTTTCATGAATCACGCTGTGCTATTCTTATACAAATTAGTCGGAAGAAAACATTAAAACTGACAAGCTAATCTGACCCCTATTTCAAGTGAGGTAAAGTTTAAGTGTAATGGTAAGGGACGGTACTGTTTTGTAAGCAAAAAAACTGGATCATTTCCTTTTGACAATTGACGCGTTGAAGGGATCCCATCCATCTCTGTCGCTTAGTACTCGAGGAAGCCTGCCATGGAGTCGGTAATTGAGTGATTTAATTTCATGTTTTATTTATGAGACGATGTGAATACTGAATTTTAATTCGGTTTAAATTGATAAACGTTTTCTTGGAATTGGAGAATAGTGTGTTTCTGACACCTGTTTATATTGTGTAAGCTGTTGGAGAAATGGGTCCTATTGCGGACGCCTAAGGACGCTTTGTGTGAAATATTAAGGATATCTGTAGTAGATTTCTTTTAATATCTAAAAGGTTTCCATTGATTTTTGGTCTCATTCTGGAATTATGTTGTTTAGCCAAAATTTATCTTATTTATTTATTTATTTATTCTTAGGGATAACAACAGCATTCAACTCTTAACTAAGAACTTATCTAAGATTACATGAGTAGCCTATAACAGTTATCCACGGTAGATACATTGGGTAGTTGAAAGTGCTATATAAATACTTAATATTAAAGATGATTGGGAAACTTTGAAGAGATCTTGTTGTATTTGACTTTGACTTTATATACCTACTCTAGCTCTGGTAATTTTATTGATAAGAGTTAATACACAGCTACAATATTTTATAATTTATTAGGTTATCAATGTGTAAGTAATAATGTTGCAGTCATCAAATGTTGCATTATCCGCTGATAGACATACCTATTTAAGGATCAGTGGTACCCACTGGACCACATTATCAAAATTAACAAGTAAGTATTTTAAAACAAATACATTAATAAATTACTAAAGAGACAACAACAGATCAGATAAAATAAAAAGCTATTCTAGATACTAATGGTTAAAATTAATACCATTGAATATAAGAAAATTAATTATGACAACTACGACAAATGTTGTTATAAGCTAGGCAGAATTGCAAATACTGGACAAACTCCTTAACAAATTATTACCTGTTTTTAACCGACTTCAAAAAAAGGAGGAGGTTCTCAATTCGGTTGTATTTTTTTTTTTTTTTTTTTTTTTTTTTTTAGGGTTTGTTACCTCAGTACTCCGTCATTTATGGACCGATTTTCAAAATTCTTTTTTTGTTTGATAGGGTATAGTAGCAGATTGGTCCCATTTGTTTCAAAACTCATATCTGATGAGGGATCTTTGAGGAATTGAGGGAACTCCTCAAAAAATATAGGCACACACGCACCGATTTTAACATTTTTAGTAACAAATCAAGCATTTTCATTTAGAAAGTATCATTTGGTGAAGAAAAACTGATGTAGAAGACAGGCAACGGAACTCTTCAACGCATAACAGCAAATTATTCGCGATTGCTATAGTCAGATGTCTATGCTGAGCTTTTGTATTCTCACAACATAACATTACGCCATTCTATTTTAAAAGGGGCCGGCAGAGATGTATAGATTAATGTTTAGATAGAACTTCTTTAGCAATTGTTATCCAATTTCAATGATTCTTTGAAGTTTTGAAAGACTTTCTTTACACACAAAGAAACTAAAAATTACAAAATAAAAACTTTTTTACAAAAAAAACAACCGACTTCTTAAAAAAAAACTAACAGGTGAAAAATAACTCCAGTTTCGGAAGTCGGTGGCCAATAATGAACAAAACAAAACCACCAAAGCCACAGACTTCCGAAACTGGAGTTATTTTTCACCTGTTAGTTTTTTTTTAAGAAGTCGGTTGTTTTTTTCAAAATTTAAAGTCATAGTTTCAAGTTTTCATTTTTATTATAGGTATTTCTTTCTCAAATTAATATTATATATTGCAAATCATGGTTTCCCATGTACACTTACGACTTATCAAGACAGGACAGAACTCATATCATTAACACTATAATCATGAACCCATCGAGCCATGAAATTCTATGTTTGCATAAAACATATTACGCACATTCAATTCCTCTGATGGATTATACCTCGTTATTTGTGTAGGGACAGTGTCAGTCTGTGTGTTGAAAGAGCAAGGTGAATTATCGTGTCAAAAATAATGGTGGCGTTATGTGGTACGTACCATTATGTTTTAGAATGGTTTTTACCTAGAACTGCAAACAAATCTAAACAATGCAAGCGTTATCCACTTAGTGACTACACTGTACAGTGTACACTTCAAAAGATTTATTACATTCATGGTTAAAAATACATGCTTTACACATACATTGAACTATCACAATAGTATTATCTTTCACACCTACCTGTTGAAAAAAATTTTGAACATACACACTCAAGAAATTTCAAAACGTCAATCAGATACTTGAAAATTACTCTCACCGAAAAAGAACCCCGCGGGCATCACCAGGCGTATTCAGAACTTTGCAAAACGAACCAAAGGGGTCATTTCACGTCACGTCACGAAGCAAAGGTATTAATTTACAATGTTTCATTGAACGCACCATGTTTTCTTCTGTCGACTTCCTTTGTTGTGACTGACAGTGTAATAACGCATTATACCCTTTTAAATTCATTGTTGTTAGGTTTTTGTATACCATATTATCGGTAGCTACTGTTTAAATTTTGAATCGTCATTCTCCTTTCTTCGGTAAGCTCGTTTGGATAATATGGTGGTTGGTCGATTTGTGTTCAACGGAAAGAAATGCGGTTTGGGTTTCTATTGTGCAACAATGTTGCCGTCTTGTTACCGATGAGTGTAGCCATTCCTTCTTTTTCTATGGGTGTTATTAGTTGGCTAAGTATAAATTAGTTTTAAATTAAATAAAATACACGAATTCAGCATTCGCCTGGCGATACTTACAAGCGCCTCTCGCCTTCAAACGTTAAAGTTTGGCAAGTCTAGAATTAGGGAACACGACAAATGCAGCGACATCTTTGAATACAGGGGTGTATTCAAATATGTCGCTGCATATGTCATAACATAATTGTATTATTTATCAATTATAATAAATAATCTATTGGTTTATTGTGATCTCAGTAATAAATATTGTATTATTTTGTAATCAATAAATTGTGTTTATGGATGTTATTTAATTTATTTTTATGGTAATTTGAATTCAATTGTAGGTAATCTTGCTTGTTACTTATGTAAGTTACTGTACTAGTAGCTATAAGCCTTTGTAACACCTTTATCTGACATTATGGTATGCAAATAAATGAATATGAATACGAATATCATAATAAAATATATAATAATAATGCTATGAATAAGCATCTTCTGGTAAATATGATATATTATGAGTAAACAAGGCTTGCTATCACATTGTTGAAAGAAAAAGACGTCCATATTATAATTACAAATTCAGACATGTCAACTTTGTAAAAAATAAAGCCGTGTAATCCGACACAGATGTCGAGTAAGTCCTTCTATGTCTTTCTTGGGAACAATTTGTTTACTTCAAATAAGTTATAATAACATCGTGCTACTACAAATAAGACAATATGACTAACATCGCAATTTGCTAGACAATACTGCTTTCATTTCAGTCGCTCATATCTCCCAATGTTAGAATATCGTCGGCTAACATTCTGCCCACTTGCTGGGAAGGAATTACGTGTATAACATTCTGTTGCTTTGTCTTCTTATGTTTGTTCTTGTTGTTTTAATTGCGTAAGTGTTTAAGCTGTATTACAATCATAGTTAATGCACCAATAGCATTATTCTTTGACTTTATTTGCACCTGTTCCAAAACTTTTGTTCTTCTGATATATTATAGTCTGCTGTGATATTACTCAAATTTCTGTGAAACTGGGACGTGTCTTTTGATCTTCTGTGAATTCTAGTAACTGGGAAACCTTTTTATACAAGAAACTACTGATTCATAGCTAACTTGAGTTCCATTCAATATACATAATAACATTTAGGAAGCATAATTATTGGTCCCCACAAAGATTTTAAATGAAAACTAGAAATATGTGCAGAACGTGTATTATCAATTATATGAGGATGAGATGACTGAATTTGAATGTGACTAAATGTTTCTCTGTGATTAAGGCTGCAAAAATACACTTTCTATCTCATAGAAATCTGATTCTATCGCCTATGCAAACATCTAACAATATCCAAACACGGCAATTTGACGCACGCGTTAGTCGCAAGATCCACAATTTCTGCGCAAATATAACGCCATTGTTTCTTTCATTACAAAGTGGGGTCGCGTTTAATATCGCGTGTCGGCCGTGTGTGGCCGGCCTAATTGCTCGTTACATGTTCCGACGTGTTTATACGGATTTAGATTGTCTTATTAATATGTTTTGGGGTTAAGTGAACATATGAAAATGACTGTAGAAGGTATTGCTTTCTTTCCATATACTTTTCTTCTTTTAAATTACGGAGAGTGTATTTTTTAAAATCTTATTCTCTCCCACTCTTGGGCAAAGGCCTCCCTCCAAACCTTCCACCTTTTGCGATTACGTGCTTCGTCTTTCTAGTTATGCAGAAATCTATCCTATTCGTCCCACCATTGCCTTTGTGGCCTGCCGCAACCAGGGCACTAGCTCTATGCTACTTGACTCCACAGTTTGTCGGCAAACATGCCCTACCCAGTCGCATTTAGGTGTAATTAATTAAAAAATATTAATAATCAGCAGACGTTACGTGGTTTCACCAGCGTAGTTCCCGTTCCCGTGGGAATACAGGGATACAAAGTAGCTTATGTTACTTAGGGTGAATGTAGCTTTCCAATGGTAAAAGAATTTTGCCCAATGATGAAAGAAATTGAAAAACATACACACACAATTTTTTCCTCTTTATAGTACGAGTATTAGTGTAGATTACCGAAAGTAAAGTAAAATGTATGAAATTGAATGAATCAGTGGAACACCACGTGGTTGCAGTCAGTAACAGTCTGATGAACCCCTCATCCAGAGCGAAGGATCTCATGCAGTTGGAAGGATCTTTGTGAAACCACAAGTTCATAAGATGTGAGCAGAAAAACATCTTACCACCTATTTGCCACTAAGGTAATGTGATGTATGTACTAACATCACGCCACTTACGTAAGCAGGGGCGGCAGACGTCGGTGTCAGCAGTGACGGGCGATCGGCAGCCGTGGCGGCACCCGGTAATTCTTTATGATTGATTATCTCCTAGCTAATGAGCTTCGCCAGTCTTGGGGCGTTGGTGCAAGCAAAGAGATTGAAGCGATACTGTGTGAATATTTGCACAGAAAATATTTGCATAGAAAATTTGTATATTATATTGAAAAAACGTGCATGAACTTCTACAGATATGAAGCAGTTACATAGTTGGCTACAATACATTTATTGACAAAAAGGTGAATTTTACGTTAAATCCTGGCGGCTGCCTCTGCCATTGGCAACGTTTTTGCTCGTGTGTAATAGTTCTAAGACTGAATACACTTACTAATAAATACTACTGCTACTTACTAATAATACTCATCATGTGCCTAGCCTTTTCCCAACTATGTTGGGGTCGGTTTCCAGTTTAACCAGATGCAGCTGCAAACCAATGTTTTACAAGGAATGACTGCCAGTCTGAACTCCACAACCCAGTTACTGGGTAACACACCTCATGGTTAAACTGTTTGTCAGTTTTTCGGCCTTCTGACTATCTGTAATGACTGTCATAGATCTACAAATGACAACCGGGACGAACGGCTTTACGTACTGTCCGAGGCACGGAGGAGTCTTGATATGAAAGTAATAGTCTCCTTTCATCCAATGATAATGATAAATGATGATAAATGATATTTATTTTTGTAAATAGGTTTTTACAAACACTTTTACACGTCGCCTTTTTTAGTAAATGAGATCGGTATTTCACTATTGACTACTCTGAGAAGAAACACCGAAAGAAACTCAGAGGTCTCTTTTAAAGTCCAGACATTATCTTGGTCAAATCATGTAAGATCCATGCAGATTAGTGTCTGAGATGGTCTTTTGAGGAAAGAATCACACAGAATGAGGACCATGGACCAACCTCGTCAAGCGTTCAACCTTCTAGCAACTCATGAGGCTGTGATCCTACAGCCACAAGTTTTCTTACTAATAATACTACTAATTACCTCCTGAAATGAATAGAATTTTCCAAAAACGCCGTCACCTCCATTTCGCGCCTGTCCCATTATGAATTATGATCGCTTTCCTCCACAATAAGTGCATAAATAGGGGCCGGCTGATGGCCCGGTATAAATCACGACCATCCATCATCCATGCCGTGCCAATGTAAATATTATATATCTTTTTATAATGGCAGAAGTCTCATTGGAACAAAAGTTCAATCATAAGCTGTTATAGGAAAATGATATTCTTTAAATAGTAGATTTTCTAAACCACTCAGCCAGACAGGACTTGTCCAGTTTAGCCAAGGGGTATTTTTTTACCCCGTAACTGTGTTATCATATGGAGGTCCAACAGGCATTCGCTCCATACACATACACTGGTACACTGGTTGTTACACTGGTATTCAACTGCTTCTCGTTAAAACGGAAACCGACCCTAACATAGTTGGGAAAAGGCTAGGCAGATGATGAGTAGATAGTCTATATCTGTTGCGAGGCTTGAAGAGTAAGAAGTCTGAAAGTGGTCTCTGTGACCAGAAGTTGTGTGGAAAAGGTTACCATAATATGGGTATGTGATGCGAAGGAATGCAGTTCATGTTATGGGGAAAGTTTAGAGTATGAATTTGGAATTGGATTTGGATTTGGATTTGGATTTGGATTTGGAAGATTACAAGAGAAAAGAAGGGCCAAAGAAACGATAGATGCATTGTGTGAAAGATAATTATGGCCAGGAAGGAGGTGAGGACGGCATATTGGGATATATGGAAGAAGATGACTTTTTATTTGAAATGAGAGCAGGAGGAAAAAATTGAGTTTTAATCTCTCAACACTCTGTTTAGTTTCATGATCTTTTCGTGGGTTTAATTGCTCATCAAAGTAGATTGGTGATTCTATAAAATTTTTACTAAACTGTTTTTTCCAATAACACTACATCCTGGGTTAGTTTAACTATCAAATATCGTGTTGGATTTCTTCGTTATAAAAATACATTCTGATAATATGTAGCTACCCAGTAACCTTTTTATGGTACTACTAGCTGCCCCTGCAAACTTCGTTGTGCCTTAAAGTCAATGTATTGCTCTTATCATTTTTTTTTTACATGAGATATACTATCAGCAAAAGCTGCGGTTGACCATCTTTAGGCGATTTTCGTTTGCATGTCCGTTCTACTGAGTGAGAAGTGATCCCGCCCTTTCTGTTAAAGTTGACCAGTAACAGTTCATTGCTCAGCAGAAATGAAAAAAAAATGACCATTTGTCTACAAACATAAAGATTTTACTACTTACACGTGTTGTAGAATAAACAGTAGGTAGTGAAAGTGACGAAATAGGCGTAAGCCTACTTAGCAGAAGCACAAATAATTCTCTTGAATTTAACAATATCTATCAATCTAAAATTAAATTTATCTTACTATAGTTTTTAACCGACTTCAAAAAAAGGAGGAGGTTCTCAATTCGGTTGTATGTTTTTTTTTTTTTTTTTTTTTTTCTTTAGGGTTTGTTACCTCAGTACTCCGTCATTTATGGACCGATTTTCAAAATTCTTCTTTTATTTGATAGGGTATACGAACAGATTGGTCCCATTTTTATCAAAACTCATATCTGATGAGGGATCCTCGAGGAATTGAGGGAACTCCTCAAAAACTATAGGTACACACGTACCGATTTTAACATTTTCAGTAACAAATCAAGCATTTTCATTTGGAAAGTATCATTTGGTGAAGAAAAACTAATGAAGAAGACAGGCAACGGAACTCTTCAACGCATAACAGCAAATTATTCGCAATTGCTATACTCAGATGACTATGCTGAGCTTTTGTATGTCCATAACATAACATTACGCCTGTCTATTTTAAAAGGGGCCCGGCAGAGATGTACTCCAGTTTCGGAAGTCGGTGGCCAATAATGAACGAAAACCACCTAAGCCGCAGACTTCCGAAACTGGAGTTATTTTACCAGTTAGTGTTTTTTAAGAAGTCGGTTGTTTTTTTTTAGTATTATAAAGCTATAGTAAGATAAACTTAATTTTATGATAAAAATTCTTTTTTGTATTTCTATACAATACACCAATATTAGGCAAACGCGTAACATCGTAGACCTCATTTACACTTTCCATCTGGTGCGATTGTAGTCAACATAATATCTTACTATAGCAACCTAATTAATGTTAAAATGACATTCATCCCATTGAATTCTATCAATTTAGTTATTTAGTAAGAAAACCTAAATTAGGACAGGATAGTAATATAAAAATATCTCGTCTAACGTTCGACAACATCTAGCCAATTTTGAAAGAAAACAAAGTGCGCACTTTATGAAGTTTTTATGTTTCGTTCCCAACTGACACCGTTATGATAACAAAGGTTTCAATTACAAACTACAATGTGATCCGCCTTCGACTTATTATGTTGTGTTTAGTATTTTAGCCGAGTTAGAACTGAACCCGATATAAACTAATAAATCTGTGATAATTATATACAAGTCAAACATTTTGGCGGCTTGTTCTTTGACAATGGTAAGTAAGAGTTTGTTTATTAAGCATATTTTCAATTTAAACGATCGAGTCCCGAATTGTGTTCCTAGTCACGATGCGGATAACACGATGTGCACTAGGGGAATTTATGAAGCTGTGGTGGCTGGAGTGCGGTGAGTTAGCTTAAATATTTTGTTTGATTATTTTTTTTATTTTCTTATAATATTACAAGTAAAGCATAATATTTATCCGTCGATGAGATAAGTCAAAAGATAGCTTATGTATTGTTTTAAGCCATCTAGATAAATATAAACTACCTCTTTGTTTGTTTGGCTGAATGCGTTCTCAGGAACTACTGAACCGAATTGAAAAAATCTTTTTATGTTGGATAGTTTACAAACGTTTACATACGTTTAATAAGACGACAAAAAATAAATCCAAACCAATAATAACTACCACTACTTTTTATGTAGCGAGTCTCTACAGTGATCTTATTTAAACATTTTGTGTTCGATAGAATTAAAATTACAACATGTATATATATATATAACCTAACCTAACTGACAATACCTATCCTATAGCTAACCTAACTACCTAACCTAACTACCTTACTAAAATGCATTGATTTAAAAAATACTAAATTCATAATTTTGATCTGAACTATTGCCTCTATGTTACATACAATTTATACTTATAGTTTTCCCGGTCTACTTTAATTAAAGTCTTAACAGTAAAATAAGTTCTATTTGCAAAGAATTATTAAAGTTCGTCTCTGTCGTCATTGTTAATTACGTAAATTGATTTCAGAAATATAAGACTTTTTATGCTACATAAAACCTCTAAGTTTAGTAACAAAATAAATTTCAGAACGTGGGTACGTATAAATTGACAACCTTACCTTTTTAGGTTTAGCTTAAGACTTGTCAATGTCAAATTGTCACCTGATAATTAACTGGGAAGTTTGACTCGTGTCATGTCATCCAAGATGGCGCTGCGTTTGAAAAATGTTTAAGACAACGAATATTCTTGATATTTATTTTTTCGAGGACTTTTCATGTTTTGTATTAATTATTATGCTGTTCCGGACAAAGACAAATCCAAAAAGACCAAAATCATTCAAATTGATCCAGCCGTTCTTGAGTTATAAGTGGTGTTACTAACACGACTTTCTTTTATATATATAAATAGATATTTATCCCTGAACGTATGTACTACATTTATGTATTAGGGACAAAAGCAGAAGTAGGTACATTCTTTAAAGTACAAAATTAAACCTAGGTCCCCATTGTCCACATGTAAACTAAAAAATAAAAATAAGTAATGAGCAATAGTGACAAAATAGAAAATTTTAACAAAACAAGAACAAATGTAGCAAAGATGCTGTGATGCAGAGATTATCATATTTTGCTCGAATAAACTTCAAATAATAATCTTCTGCAGTTTAACACACATTTATATTACACACATGACATGACTACAACAAATAAATACAGCTTCCACCTACATACTATCTTTACATAATATAAAGTTAAACATCTTGTTCGTGCGATGCACTTGCGTCGACGGAAGTCACACGGTCGCTTTCAGACCTGTTACTGAAATAGACTTAAGAATTGTATAGAATTGGCGAAAAAAACTGTGTCATTGTTAACAGAGTGTAGGTACAGTTTATTTACAGAAAGTACTTACATTTTATTTACAAAACGTACAGTTATTTCAGCATCTAGATAAACAATCTTATTTCCTATCGAAACTGTCGACATTTAAGTCAGAAATTCGGCAAAATTAGAAACTAGTTTCAGAAGCTGACTTTTAGGACATTCATTTTAACTGTTGGCTTAAAAAAATATTACCAAAATCTTTAAAAACACAGTATTTATAGAAGTAATCGCCATTTCAATCGTACCACTTCTAGATTTCCTATAGTACGATTTGTTTTTCCTTTACTGGTAGGTACAGCAAAATTATGCTCTAGGTATCTAGTGGTACAAAATAATGGCAGGCAAAATAATGTTTGAGGTGATACTCGATCTTCATTTTATTAAGGTTTTATTAGAACATATCTTGTAAACAAGGAGAAATAACGCAACCTACGATTGTTGCCCACAAATCTTACTACATAGTTTAATTATTAAACCTTAAACGTGTCTAAGTTTTAAGGTTACTTATTGCAGAATATAGAGACATCGTCAAAAACAATGCGGTTTATTATTTCAGTACGCAAAACCACAATTCTACCCACAAAGCTAAAGCTTAAACATTTTACACAAATAAAACTATTTTCATCTCGATTTGGTCTTCTCTGGACCCTTCTTACTCTACCTTCCAGCGCTTCAAGCAACTCGGCCACTAAGTGCTTGTCGGACGCGGCGACATATACAGCGCTGTATTTGCTTGGCGATCAGATACTAGCAAATATTTCTTAGTTTGAAATCTGTCAGCGGCAACTTTCGTTTGTTTATTGGACTTGAATTGTTCGTTGGTGTTTATATGACAGGTCATTAGTTGACAATAGTTGTAAATTTTATGGTGTTGTAAGGTGATGGGAATTTTCTCTGCAACTATACATTTTAGGCCAGCGTTTACTACCTCTAGGGGTCACGAAAATGAACTCAACATTATTACAAAGTCGACATTTTGAGTACTAGACGTTGGGACAAGTGTCGAAAGTGCAACAGTAGGCTTTATTTAAACATTAATGTAGGTGTCGTCTAGTGTTAGCAAAAATGGATATTCGATGACGAACTTTTACGAGTAGGTATGTCGCCATACAAATTGACATCCCAAGTGTTTGCAAGGCAAATTCTGTGCAATAGCTCTTGCCATCAATCGAACAATAATATATGTATATACTTAAACTTTGAGCTGCTACTAATAAAACCCCGATTATTCAAACATAACACTTTGAATGCACTTTGTTCAATAATATTTTGCCTGACCCGAGAATTAAACACGAGACTCAAGCATTGCACTATACTTATCGACAAGAACAAGAGTCCCACACAATGAATAAATGTTCAAATAATTCATTCGAGTTCAACCAAAATTGAAAGTACCTCATAAATTCAATTTGAAACTATTAAAATCTCACATACCACCATTCTATTAACAGCCTGATGGTCGTTAAGGGGTGGAGAAAGTCATTGGTCTCCAATTGAATTTAAATGTCTCTTTTATGTGTGAATAGAATGTCGAATAATTTATTCTGACCATGTACAAATAAACTGTAAACTAGCGCTGATTTCATTAGACTTCTTAACTAATATATTCAATTGTGTCCAATTAAATTTAATTCATGCTCACGCATTGTAAAGTGAAGGGCTTTAGCTATTTAAAGTATCACCGCATTGAACAGTTCTATTTTTGCAATCTAAGTCACTTTCAAGCCTAGTACCTGGTATCTAATACCTAATATTCTAATACCTGGTACTTAATACTTAGTACCTGATATATGATACCTTATACCTGTTGGTACTTCTGTCAACAAAATACAGAAAAAAATCCCACTTTTCCTCACTCAACATTCAACTGTTCTACATACCAAAACCCTCAGAAACCTCGTTAAAACAAACGTATGCAAATTCTAGTTATGTTATCGTTCTTATCTGGCTCGAGTCTTGGGGATTAGCTGGGCTCGAGTCTCGGGCTGGCTCAAGTCTGCTCAAACGCAGCGATGCCAAAACTAATCTCCAGCTGAGATTAACGTACAGATTGTGTAATGCATTCAAAGTGTTATGTTAACGTTTTAATGCTAGTGGTTTGATGTTTCTGGGCTCCAAGTGCAACTATAGGTTTTAGACTGAGACAAAACTGGTCTTACACTAATTATCTGAACTGTTTCTTGGTAATCCTTCTGTCTTGTAGCGAATTTCAAGTGAAGCGCAATGCACCTGCTGTCTAGACTTTGAAATAGACTATGGCTTCTGTTAACAACGTTAGATTTGAAAGGTTTTGGGGAATGTAGAAAAAATACATGAAATAAGAGAGCTGTAAATGAATAGATCGGTTTTCGAATTCCTGGCCAATGAAAAGCCTTTGACAGGTTGTGTTGATAGATTGATACCAGTTGATCCAACATTAAATCACATTAAAATTGTCTTTGGTTAAAAACACTGGTGCACAACACTAAGAAATTTACCCCAACCCTGAATCCTATCCTACTAATATTATAAACGCGAAAGTTTGTGAGGATGGATGGATGGATATTTGTTACTCTTTCACGTAAAAACTACAGAATGTATTATAATCAAATTTGATATGGAGTTAGCTGACACCCTAGATTAACACATCGGCTACTTTTTGTCACGGGAACGGGACCTACGCGGGTGAAACCGCGGGACGTCTGCTAGTAATACAATAAAAATAAGTGATTCTTAAACTTGTATTATCAAATATCATTATTTGTTTTACAGATGCATTGCCGAGTCACATGCACTAACAGACATGGAGCAAAAAATCTGCAGAGGATTCAACAGCACTATAGCGGGACCATACATCCTATTCACGAAGGTATTTTTACATTAAGAACTATTAAAAGGCAAAGAGAATTAAGAAACGATAGAGAGTACAGACGCCAGCACATCAAGTTACCGCAATATGTCAAATTTCTTTGATTGTTTTTCAACTTTATGGCAAACCAAATAAGGTTCATATTCAATTGGGAAAATTTGACACATTGGGGTTACTTGATGTGCTGGCGTCTGTACATGCAAGGAAATGTTATAGAAAAACTGTGATCCCATGTCTCAGTCACGCCATCTAGAATAATATAGCAATATTGGAGCGGTAGCGTAGCGTACCGAACTAAACTCTATAGATTTGGGCCCACTAGGACACAGGTATTGGATGAAAATTTTGTTCTTCATGTCCCGTCTTTATTAGGTATTGAATGTCTTTAGCAAAAGGTCAAACTAGTAAGCTAAAAAACACACGCAGACCTCGTCTAAAACAAAGTAAGTAAAATGTAATGTAAGCTTTTAATAAATAAAATATTGCACAACTTTTTCACACAACGCCATTTAGTCCCAAGTTAAGCTTGAGAGCTTGTGTTATGGGTACTAAACTGCTGATAAACATACTTATATATTTCTAAATACAAAAAATACATATTATAGATAAATAAAACCCAGACACAGAATAAATGATCGTGCTCATCACACAAACATTTGCCCTGGGTGGGAATCGAACCCACGATCTCCGGCATAGCAGTCAGGCTCGATAACTATTAGACCAACAGGCCAGTCAAATTTAATATATTTTAAACTAGCGGACACGACAGACGTTGTCCTGCCCGAACGTTGGTTACAAACCCAATTGTAGTGCCACCTACCGGGTCCAATTGTAAACCAAAACCATACAGGGCCCAACTCAAATACAATAATAAAAGAAGTATCTAATTTGATGCTGTCGTTCGTAACTTACGCGCGTAGGTGCATACATTTTTAATATTAATCATAAATATATTTTTTTGTCAGATTACAAGATCCATTATATAATTATTTTATTTTATTTATTTAGGGATAACAAACAGCTACAACATACAAATAACAAATTATAGTCACAATGGAGGCTTATACACTATGTTAGTAGATAAAGAATTTAAATTACAATCATTACACATTTCATTCATAATCATATGTTCATTCATTATCATTTCACTCAACTACAGGTAGGTACAATTGAAAAGAAAAAAATATGTGTAAATTTTTTTCTTGTTGTCTAGACGAGGGACTAAAAACTAAAATTTTGGTCAAATAACCCAATTTAGGAATACATATATTAACATGTTATTTTACAGCTCCAACAACAATAAAATTCTTACCCAGAACAAGCAATTTGAGCATCTTTGCGATAGATTTTGCTTTTTTTTTATTTGTGGCAGTTTTCTATAAATTATTACCTTTTACTTCGAAAGCACCCGGTGCATAAGCTTGCCATGAGACCCAATCATTTTTGGTGTATCTAATAAGAGTCATTATGTAACTCAATCGTGACACATCAAATCCTGACATACTGTGGCCCGTCTCGTCACGGTCGGGCACAGTCGGGCGTTGTCGTTTGTCGGCACGATTGATCCTGTCATGGCCGCCATGACATGAAACATACGGTGATGATTTGGTGTTTCAGTTGGGAGGGCTGATTTACTTATTGTCATGTTTAATTGTGACAAACTTTTTGTGGTGTACAGAGGCCAATTTACATCAGGCTACCCCAATGTGTCGAATTTCTTTGATAGTGTTTCAACTTTTATAACAAAAGCCTAAGGATTTTTTGTAGGTATACCCTGTATAGTACATAATTGTACTCTCTTATAAATTAGAATTAAATAAAACTTAAGTAATACACCTTTGTCACTTATTTGCTATGTATTTATAATTGTAATACTTCTAAAGATTATTTAAGTCGTACTCAAAAGTCTAGTGTTTTTTTTACGAAGAACATTACCATCATGCTTGTAAAACTTCCAGCAACTATTTGCATACTTTTACTCATTCAGTCTTTATCATCGACTTTACAACATTAATACTCTTTTCTAAAAAACCCACACAAAAGAGTGCTTAAAACATAAAACTTTTGCTCATAATATTATAAAGATAAGCAGTAGTATTAACACGCTATTGTCAGAAACTAGCAAAAGTATCATTTTAGTACCCACAGTAAAACTACAAAAGATTTGGAAAGATTATAGAAATTGCGATGACTAAGCCATTTGTTTATGAAAACTAAACAATGAGAATGCGTTTTCACAATCGTAAAACCAGTGGGTGGTCCCCCACCCATATAACTTTGGGGTTAAAAAGTAAACTCACGCTTTACCTGAGATTATGCAACGGCATTAGGAATTTTAACAACACTCCAACAGAGCAATAAAATTAACATGATGAGGATGTTTCCACAAAAAAAAAGTGATGACAAAAGCGATGAATTTTCTAAACACACACATAAATTCACATTTATCATATAAAACGACGAATAATAATAAAGAAAACAGCCCATAAAACAGTCATAATACAAAGCGAATAACAAAACGCAGCAACAAATCGTTCAGAAAAATCTCTTGACCCACATTAAGCTACAAAGGTCCGCCCACGTTGAGACGACACTAAAACTAAATTATTACTAAGCCGCCGTTTACCAGCTTCGCAGCTATTCAATTTCCCATGCTATGCATCTCAGTCGTCGCATCCACTCCTTTGACTGCGCGATGCATATTTTATATAATCCTTTCATCAAAACGTCGAGTTCGCGGAAAGCGCTTTTAGTAATTCTCGCGAGCGAGCGAGAAGGAAGCCGCTGACAAACGGGGTGTCAAACAGCGGTGGGGATAAGACGCCAAAGCTCCCGCAGAGCACACAGAATGCAAAAATGGCGAGGCGACTAGTGACAAGGTGTCAGGCAGGAGGGGGGCACGTCACACCGCGAGCCTCAGTTCTGAGCCGTCCGTCGCGGCCACCGCACGTCTCGTCCCGCTCCGTACACACGCCGCGACTAGTGACTTGTGTATCATGTGCTGACACACCAAGCCTTGGATTTTGTGAAGTGATATTGTTCTGTGTTGTGGATTGATTATATTTTTTTAAGCTGGAAAAGGATATCGGACTGTGGAGCAACATGCTCACGTCAAGCAATCAGTATTTGCGACCGGATTACCTGTCGCCGCTTCCGACAACGGTAAGTTTGATTGATGATGACAAACTCGTGTTTTCTTATCCTTGCGTTAGGTATAATTTACTTTACATTAGCGTTGCTGGAAAGTTTGATGGTTGAAGTAAAATGGAATTTATGTCGGATGTACTGTCTCATTTAAAACATGGATGTTATGTATGATGATGATGTGACGAAAAGTCTGGTAAACACATTTCAATTACAAAAGATACCTTTTAAACAATGCAACGGCTGCAATATAAGAAACAACAATCTTTACAAAGAAGTTAGAAGCAAAGTTTAGTAAACAATTTTACAAAGAGCAGACGAAACGTTTACCAATAACGCAAAATATGGCAGTCAATCAGTGAAAATATCAAGGAGATAAAGCAGGAGACACAAGCTTTTAATTCCAACTTGAAGCTTCCTCTCTTTGTAGAAAAACCAATTACCTATCCTTTGTTGGGCCAAACTTCACAGTTTCCGTAAATTATGGATTCATAGATAGACAGATAGAATACTCTTTATTATGTTATGTAGGTACTTACCTACTATTAGTACACACCAAAAGTGAACCATAGACCCTTTAAAAAAAGAACAGTCAATTTGTGAAAGACGTGTATTTCAACAAGTATGTTAGGTCATTCTGACAATAAACAACCAAATGTTACTGAAACGATTTTTATTACTTACTGTTAAAACAAACCGTTACTGTTGTTCTTATATATCTCGAAAAAGATAATTGAGAAAACGAAAGTAAAATTTAAAATAAAAGAAATCAGAAATTTATCTAATGTAAGAAACTGATTCATGTTCTTGCTAGGTATATCGAGAAAAGAGGAAATAGAAAAACAGCATTAAAGAAACGCTGTTAAAATATTAGTATTATTATAAAATAATAAAGTATTCATTAATGTTATAAATTTACAAATAATTATGACCCGATACTTATGACTATTATGTCTAAATAAAAATTAAAGGACATCAACAATTTCATCCACATCGCTGTCAACGGAAAAAGTGTCCAAAATAATAAAGTAAAGTAATAAAGTTATTTCAAAATACCTTAGCGTGGTTAAAATGAAGCATAATCTATTTTAAATTGCTTTTACTACGCTAATGAAATTTGTATTTTGTTTGTAACACACAGTTTTTGTAATTTTCTTAAAGTGTAAGTATTATATTAATAGTTTACTTCCGGACAGCGGACATAACATACATAAACGTAAGTTGAAAAAGTAGTAAGAAAATGTAGTAACAGATCAAGTATGAAATGTTTACAGTAACATTTTAGTCGCATTCTAGTAAAGTAAATACTTTACAAAATGTGAAAAGTTTTTGATACTTTACAAACAGCGAAATCTTTAAACCTTTACCCTCTTGACAGACGAAAGCCATTAGCTTTCATTGTATTTAAAATTACTTGTAACGTAAAATATTTAAACCACCGCCCATCTATTTTGAAAGACGTCTCGTAATTACTACATTAAAACAACAATCGTCTCTCAAGCGCTAACAAACAAGCAATTAGTATTTCGAACTAGACTCTAATAAGATTCATATCGTCGCTAAAATAAACTTTGCAAAAACAACGTGAGCAAAACTGAAAACATATTCCCGACACATAGCGACGGTTGAGCGGCGGCAATAGACGTGACAACACGCCACAAGTTCAGGCGTGCCGCAAATTCAGCGGCACAAATTGCCCTTTTCACTGCGAGATTACATCATGCGGGAGCCGAGTGAAATGTCAAGCGGAGCCGACGGCTGCCAGACGCGCGGATAATGGCGCGTCGGCCGCGTGATTGGACGCCCGCCTCCCCCACCCGCACTCCCGCGGTCCCTTTGTGCGCCCGTCACTCGCAACCTCGACCCGACGTTTCATTTCATAAACTGCCTCTCTTTGTTGCAGCTCGACGCGAAAAAGAGCCCGCTGGCGCTACTAGCGCAAACCTGCAGCGCCATCGGCGCGGACTCGCCCAACCCCAAGCTGATCTCCGCCGCCGAGAAAGCAAGTAAGAAGTACGATGAGAAGTCGCACATACCCGACAACAAGCCCAGCTTTAAGCCTTACGAATCGTGCCTAACAGCGAGAGAAAAGACTAGAACACCGGATGACAGAGGGTCTGTCAACGCGTCCTCAAAGACACCACTCTCGTCTAAGGGCAGTGCGTCCACCACACCAGTACAAGCGCGCTGCGCCAGCAATCAAAGCTCCTCGTCACAGAGGACTCCTCCACCTGCTCACCGAAAAACACCTTCGGAGAAGTCAGACGAAAGGTCGAGCCCCCTGCACGGCTCGCCTGTGCCGTCCAAATCTAACTCAGACTCAATCAGCATTTCGTCTGCATCCAAGTTACCGTACACGCCCACCTCTTTATCTTCTAACGCAGACACCAAAGAACATTCAAGCTTCAAGCCCAGTGTATCAGTTTCTTCCGCTTTCCTCGGCGGATTGCATCATAGCGGATTTCCTTTACAAATGGACCTAATGACTAGTAGCTTGATGGCTGCACAGCACCACGCTTTAAAGAACGGATTAAATCCATACCTCGCGTATGCTAGAATGAAGGCTCCCGGAAGCGATCTAGGAATCTGCAGAGATCCTTACTGCACGGGTTGCTCACTAAGCTCTCATTTGCTCAAATCTGCCGTATGCCCGGCGGGATGTGCTCAGTGCGATCACGCCAAAACTCCATTTCCGATACCAACTAATCACCCCGCTGCGGCGGCGTATGCTCACGCGCAATTAGCCGCTCTAGCAGCCGCTTCACAACTGCCTTATGTGTGCAGTTGGATGGCAGGAGACTCAGCTTACTGTGGCAAGCGATTCGCCTCATCAGACGAACTGCTTCAACATCTGCGGTCACACACTGCGAGTGGCGAGTCGAGCCCGAGCCTGTCGATGCTGAGCGCGACGCACCCGCTGCTGCAGCGCACTTACCCGACGCCGCCGCTGTCTCCGCTGACGCCTCGCTTCCACCCGTACAGCAAGCCGTCGCACCTGGTGTCATCGCCTCCGCTGCCGTTCCCGCTACCGCCGCACCCGTCGCTGGCCGCGTACTTCCCGCCGTACCCCCTGTTCGGGCCGCGGCCCCTGCATCCTTGAGGACCATCGGCGCTCCACGGACACAAGAAGGGGGGCGCCGACCGCTAAGCCCATGCCAAAAGGACAATCGGAACCGGAGTATGTGTACATATAAGTTAGTGCTTCGTGTTGCCAGTCGGCTCATATCATCAAGGAAGTGTTTGCCCCTGTGGGGGGGTCGCGACAGCTGTGATCTCTAACTCGTAATCATTATAATACTAGTGCACTGAACGCTTCGTCGTAACCGCGTGCGCGGATTTTAATTTTCTAGTTAGACTAACGAAATTTTTATGTACCAAATCTATAGATTGTAATTTAAATTGATTTTTGTAATTTAAGTTGTTGCAATTAATTAGTGAGGGTTGTTAATTGTGTTTGTATTTTTTTTTGTGAATGTTTAATGATTTGGCGATACATTGATCTATCACATATCTATGTAATGTATGTGCGTTGTGACTGAACGGTTCTCGTAGACGCATGGTAGTCCCACTCAATGAATATTACATTTATAACATGTTACCGCAACTATTCCTCATTTAAACTTATAAATATAACTGCTACTTTCAATTTTCGAATTGATAAGATCTTAGATGAATCTCACGAACACACTTTACTTTAATATTTACATTCTAATGCTTGCAAAACTGGCACGTTATATTTTTATGTGTAACTATAAATTAATGTTTACATAGTACACTGTCTGAATATTAAGTAATGACACAAATTATAATAGTGTGAAAGCGGAATGCGTGTACAACATTCATAATAAAGTAATGGACACTGTAATACTTGCAACTGATATCTGTTGAAAATTTGAAATAAAAAATTGTTGTTATAAAGGGCATAAAGCGAAAAAAAAAATATACGTAAATATTTAATTTGAAACTGTAGACTTTGATTTCTGAAACCCTCTTCGAAATCAAACCTATGATTGAATATCGAACGTGTCTTTAGATGAATTATAGGCTAGCTGACTAAATTTCGTTTTTAGTCGCTAATCTAAGAAAATATTCGAGACGTATTTTTTATTTTTTCACGTAGGTACCTAATAAAAAAATAACGGCGATACATCGAGTCTTAATGTCGCATGACGACACTGTCTTTTAAAGTTTATACTGAAAAATGACGTTACAAGTTACCCCCTTTCCTTAACTTTTATGCGCTTATTCTAAGTAGTTTTCCATCAATTTGAAAAAGAAAAAGAAATATATATATTATTATAATATATATATTGATATTCATATTCTTTCAACATGCTATTCAATCAAATATTCTATTCAATCTTCTTCTGTCCTTTGAAAGTTTTCTAACCAATACGTCTTAATATTTTTTCTTTTTTCAATACAACAATAAATTATGTAATTTTTATTCACAAAGTTGCAAACAGAAAGAACGTATGAATATTTAAACATCGTTGGGTGAGAAAAACTTTAACTTTGTTTTAATTCTCGCAACTTTAATTTATCGCCTCATTGGTAGTCAGTAAACTTTTGAACTAAAATGCAGATTCATTTGGTTTGATGAAGGTACCGTTGGAATTTTATAGAAATTGTATAATTTTGTTTTGTATTCAGTGCAAATTATGACACTAGTAAATACAAATAATTAAGAGACGATGTAACTGTATTGTTCAAAAATATTTTTAATTTACTCTTGAAGATTTCTAACCCTTTTCAAATTCGGCAACAATATAACAATGAACCCGCCAATCAATATTGTGATATGAATTTAGAATCTTGACTAAAAGTTTGTATGCAACCTTTTATTAAAAATAAATCATTTATTAAATTTAATTCCCTTGCGGAAAGTAAACAAGTAGACTATTCGCCTCTAGAATAAACTTATCTTTGTCTTAAGGCAGATATCTCACATTCAGGATTTAATATATCACCAGTGCAATAAGACTGCTTTAGCTCTGACTGGTTAATAATTAATTATATTAGAATGGATACTTACACTTTCCCAGTATCACCATTTAAAAAGACTCATAACAATAAAATTAAAAGATGACAATAATGCCACCTTTCTGTTGTCCCACAGAATAGCAAAGCATTACATACAGAGAAGGTACAACCATCAGAAGACCTGGGGCTCGAGTCTGCTATTGAAATCCTGTCTCAATGACCGGTCATTGATCGAATATTTGACAACTTTGACAGTTTTTGTATGGGAAATGTGTCATTATAAGTTTGACGTTATACGTCAAAAATCGATCATGGACCGGTCATCGAGACGCGATTGCAATAGCAGACTCGACCTCCTTGATGACGATTTCACACTTTTTTTTTTATTATAAATCTAGGTTTCTTCACGGTGCCAGTTATGTCTAAGCTCAGACATCCCGCAACAATACAGCTAAGGAAAATATTAAGACGAACTACTTAGACCAACCCACACACATGATGCAACAACAGAACGAATAAACGATATTTTTCAGAAGGCATGACTCAAACGTCGGTCGTAATTAGGACTGTTGCGGCTTCCACTACAATAAATTATAAGCAATTTATCTGTCTGTCTGTCGCCATACATCACGAACTGTGCAGCATTTACTAGCGTTGAAATATTATGACCAATGTGCAGGGTGGACGCACCATTTGTTAGCCGAGCGAGCCAAGCATTATCTTTAAACTCTACATTATGAACGTGTGAAATGATTTTAAAGCTGCAATTTATTCTCTGGATCATTTATTTATTTCTGCTGCATTTGAGTATTTGATTTTTACAAGCTTGTAGTTAACTTACTATGCTAGTTAGTATACATGTATAGGTCAAACCTTGCAACTTAATTGTAAATCTTTCTAGTAGGTGACTTGTAGAATATACTTTAATTAAATTCAGTGACATAATTTACCAAACCACAGGTTAAACATGCAGTGACCAGTATAATTATAATAATTAAAAAAGTTTCTAACACTAAATCAAATGAACATCCTATTTAGCAATCCAAATGAAATTATAAATTATAATAACATACTAAACGCCGTTACAGACGCTAAACACAATAAACATAAAATAAATTAAATATAAAATATATAATAACGCCATTCATTTTATTATAATAAATGGCAGTTACAAAAACAATGTTAGTATGTATTTATGTATACTTATGTATAATAAAACTTTATAGTTTCCTGCTGATTTCGAAAAATGTATGCCAAGAAGCATATTGAAATTATAAAACATAACTTTTGAAGTATAATTCCCGCATTATAATTTTCATGAATATCGTTAACGATTATAATATGTCTTTGTTTCATTTATGTTATTTATAAAAAGACACTAAAAGATTGTTGTTGAAGAAAAACTCGACTTTAAATATAAAAAAGCTGGTCATGACTTCGTGTAGGTACTCGTGAAAACAATTTGGTTTTCTGTGAGCAATTTATTTAGTGTCAGTCTTAATAGATTATTCTTTTCTGCGAATTTCAACGCTATTAATTCAATGGCTTCCAATTTGTCGATCCGAGAAACTCGGAATTCTTTTCTGTTTACTGGCTACAGAAAACTCGTTTTTCTACGTAACATATCAAATTAAAAGCAGTTTTATTAGCGACTGATTATAACATTACTTTTTAATTGTATCGTGAACCTCAGTCCGTCTAATTTTTAGCAGTAGGCAGAAAGACTCATGGATCTGAGTTTTATATTTATTTGTTGCTGTGAGCTTGCCGTCTATTACACTGGACTTAATTTTGCTGAGGAAATATGAGTGTAGACACTATACATGTAGATCTATCTTCTTAATTTAACCTAGAATAAAATATTGTCTAGTTGTCTAATCCCAACGTTGGTTTCGAACCCGATAGCAGCGCCTCCTACAGGGTCCAAATGTGGATCTTAAACTATTTAGGGCCTGACACAAAAACAACAAAAAAAGAATTATCCAATTTGGTGCAGTCGCTCAGAAGTTAAACGCGTGCATTTCGGTAATTCATTTTAACTTTTCTGCTGCTGCATTAACATTTTCTTAAAAGGCAATAAATGTCTTGCCAGAAAACTGGTAAACATACCATAACCGAACTCGCCAAAGAAAACCCACATTAATACTAAGTACATAAATCCATTCAACTTCCGTCCGACAATCGCATCATTTACCCTGGAGTTACGAGCGTAGACTTATGATACATCTCGCCAGATATTGAATTAATAAGATGTTGAAACTCTGCGTGCGCTGAAGTTCATTATATATGGATTATTTATGTTTTCATAATGTAACGTAGTCGCTGAAGTGTGTTAGGTACTGGAAGTGTTCTTAACAAACACGTTACTGTTTAAATTCTGTAGTTGAATGATTTAGTTTCGTCATCAATGACCGATACGAGTTCCATTTTGTGGAGATGCATTATCAGGTCATATTTACCAACCAAGAAATAAAGAAAACCAGTTCATTTTGCACAAAATAAAAAGGACGATAAACGTATGTCAGTACCTACAAATAAAGCCAGAAAAAATTAAGTATCTACTACAATTTTCTTGAAAATCATACTAAAGTTACAGTAATTTTAATTCTGCAATCGACATTTAAAAGGCTTTCGCTGGCAGACTGAGTAACTTTATCTTATTAGCATTGGGAATGTACAGAGGCTTCAAATCAAGTTACCCCAATCTGTATTTTTTTCTTACTTGTACAGACGCCAGCACATCAAGTTACCCCAATATGTCAAATTTTCCCAATTGAATATGAACCTAATTCTGCTTGACATAAAGTTGTAAAACGATCAAAGAAATTTGACACATTGGAATAACTTGATGTGCTGGCGTCTGGATGTAGTGTAGAAAGGTTCTTCTCGATACCCGAAGATTGTCAAACCCCAAATGGCAATGAAGCTATCAAAAAAGGGAAGAATGTTTTTTTTGTCTTGCAGCTAAACCCACTTTGAAAAAGGTAGGTACTACTAGATCAGTCACGGGGTGGGGCAGATTTACATCCATGCCAGACTTTTATGCTATTTTCCAGTTACTAATTTAACGATTTTATCAATGTACAGACGCCAGCACATCAAGTTACCCCAATGTGTCAAATTTTCCCAATTGAATATGAACCTTATTTTATTTGACATTAAGTTGAAAAACGATCAAAGAAATTTAACACATTTGGGTAACTTGATGTGCTGGCGTCTATACATGCAGCCTGTCAGACAATAGACAGATAAACACACTTATAAAGGATTAGCGCGACAATAAAACGTGGTATGGCACTTAATGTGTTAAACAGAACCTACAATTCCGCTTACCTCATACCATTCAATTCTTAACTACTACGAATAACTTCAATCCTATGAAATCGAAATCCGATTATTCGCTTGCAAATCAAAAGCGAAACGGAAACCAACACGCATTAGCATAAACATCAATTTGTCATACAATTTAATATTAAAATGAATATACACGTTTCATTTTAATAAATTAATTAGATTTCTAGCGACGCTTTGGCTCGACAGCGGATGTCTTTGGTCATTTATTATGAATATTTAAGCTGTTGTGAAACGGTTTTGTCATCACTGTGTAGGCAACTTGCAAATGAGAAGACTGGGTAAAAAAAAACTTGGGTGCCCTGAACTTTTATCCTTTTGTTTTTTCAGCTCACACATACGTATAAATCACCCTTAAAGCGATAGGTAAGCAATATTGCCATGATCAACAGCTTAGACCATCACTGTAATTTATTACTTTAAGAGTAATAAACGGGGCAAATAGAACCACAGGGATGAATAGAAACATTTTTTTTAAGGTAAAACCCTGTCACGTTTTTTTTATTAAAGCATAAAGCCAATTCGAACGATTTTAAATTTATAATAAGTACAATTTGCAGTATTAAGACTTAAATTAACTAACCGAGCACAAAAATTTGTACCCATAATGTAGGTACAGGCGCCAGCACGTCAAGTTACCCCAATGTGTTTTCTTTGATCGTTTTTCAACTTTATGTTAAACACAATAAGGTTCATATTCAATTGGGAAAATTTGACACATTGGGGTAACTTGATGTGCTGGCGTCTGTACGTAGACAAAGACCATTTTGAAATCGTTCGTTTCTACTTTACGTTAGCGTCAAACATTATTACTGGAGACGTCAGGGTCTCTAAATTTTGTAATGAAATACAATGATTAATCGATATATCTTGAAAGTCACAAATAATTTAAAATTAACGTGATAGTCCTCTTCAAAGCTTTGTTACTCTTTACCCCTGCGTTACAATTCACCCCACTCTAGTTTTGTAACAGTTGTGTGCACGATAGTACCTGACGTGTGACGTGTCAGGCTGTCGTTATGTCACTCATGTCGCTAATGTCTTTGTTGATTTGATTGTTCCTCGACTGCCGGTCGCTGCGTTTGTAGTGTTTCTACATTGCTTCATTACAACTAACTGCATACTTTGTAATTCTTGACACAGTCTGAATAATATGTTAGTGGAACTGTTTTATTAAAAGAAATACGGAGTACTACCCGCTGGTTTTATTGCTTTCTAAAAGATTAGTAGTCCTTGGGCGAAGATATCTAGAAATATTGCCGCTGAAGTCGTCAATAACCGACTATATTTTATTTGGAATCAATCCACTCTTTCTTTAAGGTTTTACGACTGGCAGTTTTCATTTATACCAATTGCTGTTTATCCCACTAATATTAAAAACGCGAAAGTTTGTGTAGATGTTTAATAAAATTTGGTACGGAGTTAACCGAGACCCTGGATTAACACATAGGCTACTTTTTATTATCCCTGTATTCCGGGAACGGGATCTACGCGGGTGAAACCGCGGGACGTCTGCTAGTTTATATTTAAGGCAAGATCAATATATCAAAAAGTTTAATTATCCGAGGATATGGTACTTAAAAGGGTCCTTTAAAGGTGAAAGCATTATGTAACTAATGAAACCTCTGTTTAATAATAAATAGAAATGCATTTTCGCATTTTACTCAAGCAAGGAAATGTGAACACTTTTGTGTCTTGTGTCGGATACAAGCTACTAATGACATCAGCCCAGACGTAAACATTTGAACATCCCGAATGACGATGAACCAAATGGTGATGGCTTGCGGTGTCGGTAACCAAAAGTGTCTACGTTTGCCCAGCCCTTTATTTGAGTTAAGAAATCGCCTCTGTATTTAACTTATTAGGTTAATATACTTTCTTACCAGGTTAGTTACTAACCACAAGATAAGAAGAAGAAGATATACTTTCTGCACTTACTACGTTCTCAATCCAACGAAAAAATCATCTTCAGCTACACGTATCAGGGTATTATTTTTCTTCTATAAATTATTTTATGTCTTACTCATCTTAGGATCCGATTCCAGTCTAACCGGAGCTGAATACCAGTATTCCACATGGAGGAACTGCCTATCTGACCTCCGCCACCTAACAACTAGGTACTTAACATTTAAACATTGATCCTAGTGAACAAACTGATTGGCGATTTTGGATTTAAATTAATATCTAAGTCATGGTTCGCCAGCACATTAAGCTTTCTCAAACTGTCCAATTTCCTTTATTGAACATGAACCTTATACATTTTGTAATAAAGTTTAAAAACTATCAAAGAAATTCGGTGCTCTAAAAAAAAGGCTACCCCAGCTTGATGTGCTAGCCTCTGTTGCCTTTCCTTGTTTCCTTGCTGGGATTTGACCCTTCAACTTCCTACATGAGAGACAAGGACTTATTAACTGGACCAACAAGACATTATCCAATTGATATTTAAAATGACATTCTCAAACATTTTTTAGTACCTACTTTCCTTACTGATATCTGGCAAAACACCCAATACAGCTATTAATACAAATTTACCCTTTAATTATAACTTAATTCCTACTATTTCACCTTAATTAAAAGAAAATAATTAACTCTGTCCACCTTATCGAACATTTAACATGTCAACGTTTTTTATGAGTTACCAGGTTAATATTTCATGAAAAGGAAATGTGCTAAGGTACCGGCACCGGATCAAACCCGGAACCTTGGTGAGCAGGTGTGGCACGCAGTCAATGGGGTCAACCTGTCTTATAGACTTATTTACATACTACATGTAATTTAAACTACACTCCGTCGGTTTTGATAGATCGCAGGTAAAGAAGGAGAGACAGCAAATTAATTAATTGGTCGGCTGCTGCTTTTTTGGTAACGGTACTTAAAAGTAAGGTGTGTATGTTAATAGACTTTTTGGTGCCGCTGTGATAAGGAAGTATTGTTGAGCTTTATACTGGTTTTTGGCGTGATATACAATTATGAATAATAACGTGATTTGGTGTATGGTTCAATAAGTTAAGCTACGCTAATTGGGGGCGGTTCGTGAATGGGTGACAGAAACCAGAGGCATAATTTTGAACATAATAAAGAATTAAAATAACACAATGTTAGCCCCGCAAACTCAAATTGATGTGCCTACTTGTTCCTTCTTATAAAACAAGGAAAAAAGAAACGCGAACGAGCGGGGACAATTTTAGTTGCACTAAATCAATACGAGGAAACTGTCTTTGCAGTTCACTCGTTGGAAATAATAAATCACAAAATCAAATCAAATCATTTATTTGCAAACATGGGTATTTGGTACATAGCTGTTCTTTTTTTACATAATTGAGTCCTCCACATTCTACCGTCACATGGGCATGTTTTTTTTTTTATTCAAATTTATTATATATTTTGAAAAAATACAATACGAATGAGTTAGAATAAATATCACACGGCGCAGTTCAAAGCGTAAACTAATTTTGCCGTCTATAACTCAGTCCTGTCATTGTCAGTCGTGCATCTGGTTATTCTGGAAGCTGCGGGGTGGAAAATCCTCATGGATGTCATCCGCCTCGGGGAAGGCGGAGGAGTCTGTCAGATTCTTACTGACCTAAAACCACCCCGGTGTTTCGTCTTACACCTGCGCCGGTGGACACGGAAACAGAAGATACTTCCTACCTGACCGGAATACTGGAAGCCTACCTCAATATAGTAAATTGATAGATAAAATAGATTGTCTTGGCTTTTAAAATTATCTTAGCTAAAAGATCCGTTTAATGTTTACCTCTTCCGGTACCTACTTAATATCAAAGTAATCTTCAAAATGTTTAAAACTTACACGCGAAATGTCTCGGAACGTTCCAAATGATCTTATTAACCATGCATGTACATACGTCTCATTTAACCCAACCACTGTTAATAGCTTGTAATTTGTATTAAAAAATGGCGTTAAACAGACGTTCAGCTAATTTCCTGCAGACCGTACCACTCATTGCTCTACGTGTCGTTTACGGCACGCCGGTGTTGATACACGCAGCGGTTCAAAGGCGCCGACCGCTTTGATCTCGCCGCTCACCCGACGCCATGACACTTTGTACACTCGCGTAAAAAAGCGCAAAACATTTTTAAATGTTAGTTTTTATTGACGCGAAAATTATTGACGATAATGTCAGAGTAATTAGCGTTTACGTAGTATGACGGGTGACGGTAATTACTCTAGTTAATGACGAAACATTAAAATGTCGGCCGTTTCGTTAAAAATTAATTTACGGTAGTTTTGAAAATTAATGTGGGGCAATATTTTACGGAGTGCTATGGTGCCTAATTGAAATGAAAATAAAGTAGTTTAATTTCATGCTAGTTCAACCATTAAGAATAAATGTTTTATAACGATAGTAGGAAGACCTTTCAGAAGTATTTATTAGTCATACATTAAAAAGAAATGTTTTTTAGGCCCTGGCACAATACCAAATAGAGAAAACATTAATTTTACAAAAATTATAATTGCAAACATTCAACTCAAAAACCACACTTACATGACGTCGGTCAATTTAATTATCTTTAACTTAAGTTTGCTCTTCCGTATAAAATAAAATAATTAAGTTAATTTACCACAAATTCCGTGTTCTTATATGGATAATTACTTGTCAGTCATTCAGCGTAGGAAGAAATCTGTGTGCAAAGAGTTTCATATACCTAGGTTGTAACAGGAGAATTACATGAATAACCATATATGCAAAGCCTGAATGAAGGATAACGAGTCTGCACTGCATGAGCTCCTCAACTGTCGCTGCATACATGGCAAAGTACTTCGGTAACTGAGGTTTTCTCCAAAAGATCGCCAGCACCACCTAATCACTGCTAGCCTTTTTTTAGGAGTTGGGCTGGATCCAGTAAGATATTTTTCCATCCGTACGCAGAACAGAAGCTAAGGAGTTGCAGACATCATCCCATAAAGGCAACAAATAATGGCGTGTCAAATTTTTCCAATTTAGAAGTCGACTATTCAAATCTAACCAACCCAAAACTTAACCTTTCAAAAATATTAGTAAGTAAGTCTAGCCGATATTTTTTTTTTTTTTTATATATATATAATGGGTCTACTCTTGACCTCAATCTTGTCCTGCGGTCAGAGATGAGGTCGACGATGGAACGAGCTTACCCATAAGAAATATAAATCATTAGCAAAATGTAGTAGCGGTCATAGCACCGTCCGCGACCGCCTCCCTGATTACATTTGCATCCGTGAGACTAAGTACCCACCACGAGTGCCCACGACATCGAGCTAGTCTAGTTTAAGTTGATCTTAAATTGCAAAGATCTTGCGTACAACGAGAAATCAATTTAAAGTGGAAAATGTATAGGTCCCCGAACCCTTCAGAGAATAAATAATAATAATAATAAATATTCCATAACTTTTCACACAACGCCATTTAGTCCCAAGTTAATCTTGAGAGCTTGTGTTATGGGTACTAAACCGCTGATAAACATTTATATTTCTAAATGCATAACATATTACAGATAAATTTCACCCAGACACAAAATAAATGATCGTGCTCATCACACAAACATTTGTCCTGTGTGGGAATAGAACCCACGACCTCCGGCATAGCAGTCAAGGTAACAACTAATAGACCATCAGGCCAGTCAAATACATTATACTATTGTTTTGATATTTTGTTGTGTAGTGTTTTTGTAGCTGCTATTAATTTATGAGTAGATGAAATAATGAGTGAAATGAAACGTTTACTTTTTGAAAGAGGTTTCGATATTTTAAAATGAATCAGTGAACCATTTGGCAGTGACAACAACATCCTGCAGCACCTAGGCAAGAAGCAGGTCCTACTGAAGGTGAGACAAGTCAATTCACATCACATTGAAATTAAAGGCAAGCGGACACATACGTAGGAGGTAATTATTTATAGTTTTTAATACACCTACCATGTTCGGTCTCTGCATCACCTTTAGGTAGGATGGTAGAAAATTTTGAGGGAATTAAGCCCACCTACGGTTACTTATACAGACGCTAGCACAAAAAGTTACCCCAATGTGTCAAATTTCATTGATCGTTTTTCATTTTTTTGCCAAACAGAATAAGGTTCATAATAATATTCAATTGGGAAAATTTGACACATTGGGGTAACTTGATGTGCTGGCGTCTGTACTTATGACAGATGGAGAGTTGCTAGAATCTAAACACAGCTGAACATTTTACGTGTAACAAGGTGTGTTACTATAATTTAATAAATAACCTTCTAAGAAATTTGAATATCTATCATCTAAAACATTATGTTAAGACTTGGGCTTAAAAACTTAAGTACCTTTGTGTAGTCTAAGGCCTGTAAAAAATATCTGGCGATAGTTCATTAATTCATATTTGTTTTTTTGTTTTGTTGGAACACGCTAATTTTGAAACTATCACTTACATTAAAAAAGAATATGCTTGCATCTGATACATAATTTAATTTATACATAATTATGTCATTTTAAGAAATAATCTGATTAAATTAATTATTATATTGTGACTGTTAACAAAACGTATTCAGAAACACTCAATATATAATTTTTAAATTGGTAGGAGGCCTGGGTGACCTGACATACAGGTTAAAAAAATAATTTAGGCACCAGTCTTCCACAAATTAAATATAAAATTGTATCTGTAGGCTAAAGAAACTCTATATTGTAATTTCTGGTAAGATAATAAAAATCTAAAATCAATTCTATAAACCAATTCTTGAGAAAGTGAGAAATATTCGCAATATAATATTACGCTACGATCTTTGAAAGCAGGTGATACAGCGGGGCACCGCTAGTCTAATACTAACACCACAGTCTAAAAACCTACAGTCGTCCGACGAAGCCGTCTAGACAAGGCAATCGTGCGAGGTGTGAGGGGTGAGACGAGAGAGGAAAGCCGCTCCCGAACTGCGAACAAAACGATATTCGTAGTTTGGGAGGTATTATTCAGGGCTAACGCGTGTAGACGTTGTCGGCATTTTTCCAGAGATCAAAGGCGTCGTCCTACTGTATTCATATTTATACTGTGCTAACACCATCCTCCCCGTCAGTACTCACCCGATTTACATTACATAAAGATATCCATATTTTTTCCATGAAACGTGAGTAGTATGGGGGTACAGTCAAAGTCAATAATCTGAAGTGGTAAAGCAATGGACAGATAAGCATCGTACAGTCGACTGGAACAGTGATTAACGTAGCCACGCCACTTTGAGGCGGCTGCACCGTGTCAGCTCAGATTAACGTCCGCTACTGGACTCGCTTCTCCACTTCTTTTTTTTTATTTTGAAGAAGTTTGTGGCTTAATAATAAGCAGCACGGGTTAACAACAGGTCTAACCACGCTAACCGAGGTTGGCCCGTGGACGGTGACCATTACTTACAGACTCCTTCTTTTCCTTAAACCGTTGATCCCGTCTGTCATTTGTAGATTCTTGACAGTTGATATGGACAATAATAAGATACCTTTTTTCCAATTTACAATTTAACATCAATAAACTGAATTACACCAGTTATAAAAATCACTTTATTTGCTGATTAACTGCTTTAGGCAGCCTAGCTATTATAGGATAGTCAGACTCCTGAAAGTCTGACAAACTGTCGTCGTGTTTACTGCAGCAGTCATTGGGTTGTGGAGGTGAGATAGACAGTCTCTCAATGCAGTACTGGAACTCAGCTGCATGCAGTTTAACCTATGATCGGGGAGAGGGCACTGGTTCCTGTTACACAGGTATTTCACCTAGCATGGGAGCCAGGGACTTCATTTTATTGTACCTATATTTTATGCAAATAAAGAAAAAAAAAAAAAAAACCTGGAAGTCGACCAAAACACAGTTGGTTAAAGGCTAAGCAGATAAAGATACCCAGATAGACCCAGTTACTGAATCGTGGAATTCAGATAGGGAAAAGCTGAGATAGGGACCTTTTTGGTCTCGCACAGATCTTTTTATTATTATTTTTAATTTTTTTCTTTAGTTTTTAAACCTTTTTTTTTGTTTTTTTATTATCTATGTTAATGGTTCTTTTGTTTTATGTTCTGTGCGTCCAAATAAAGTATTTTCTTTCTTTTTCTTTATAGGCAGTAGCTCAATGCAAATTACTGGTGTTCAGCTCTATCGGTTAGACTAGAAGTCGACTCCAACAAAGTTGGAAAAAGACTACGCAGATGATGTTATTTTTTTCTTTAACCTTTTGTGTGCGATGTTACTTCGATGGAACAAATTGTTATTTACTTAGTTTCGCTTTGTTCGTGTTTTCGGAAGCGATTCGGATGAAAAATGTTCTCGGAATGAATCTGTAGGATTTCATATTGTGTTGGCAGTTAAGTTAGTGATTGGTTTTGGTGGAACAGGTGGTAAATATTAGTTGTTGAAGCTTCCTGGTGAAGGGAGGTATGACTGTGTTGTTATTTAATTACTTAATCTAGAGGAACTTGAATAGTAACAATTACCTACATACATACTTCCATAAACTCACGCTTTTTCAAATGGGGGTAGAAAGAAACTTCAGAGCGCCATGTGCTACGATTCTTACCTATTTTTCTTCGTTTACATTCATACATGTTGTCATACACACACGCCGGTTGCGAGTACTACGGACCTGACCTTACTGAAGCACCTCTTCATTCATTTTCTTCTAGGGCGCACAACAGTAACAGTTATTATTCATTTATAAGAAGATACAGTAGCCGATTGCTTTCTTCACAAAATATACTAGAATAAGTTTATTAGTTGCACATCACTAGTAGTCTTGTTAATCCCTCCAACTAAGCTAAATATGCTTGTGTCTCGAATGAGTTCACGTCATTATTGCAATGGGTGGAGATTGAACTTACGATCTCTCGATCACCTGGCCGACAGCATTGAGCTAACCTGTAGCAGTAGAATACTGAAATTTTCTGTCAAGCAGCTTGACAAAAGAACGGTGACAGTTGAGACCTAAGTTAGAAATGTCAAATTAACTAGTTTGCAGATTAAACTTTGTCTTAATTTTAGTTTACTCGTTTTAAAACGCAGTGGCAGACAAATACGACAGTGTGTTCATGAATGTTTCAGTACTACTGTTAAAACCCATCAATCTGTTTCTTTTTTATTTAATTTAAATACTACCAAGGGCTCTATGCACTAAAATTAAAGCTGCATAGAGTCGTAAATTGCATACTAAATATTATTATAAATAAATGTTATAATATACGTAACATCACGCCCATATTCTCTGAAAAGTTAGACAGAGGAGTATACCTACAGTGGGTGTACTGTTAGGTACAGACGCCAGCACATAAAGTTGTGTCAAATTTTCCCAATTGAATATGAACCATATTCTGTATGTCATAAAGTTGAAAAACGATCAAAGAAATTTGACACATTGGGGTAACTTGATGTGCTGGCGTCTGTACATCAGTTCGCTGGTTATGTTAAAGTCCCATGTCACGGGGGCCACCCTGTTGCCTCTGGGGATAAATTCAGATTCTGAGCTAATGAGAAAATTCTGATGGTTATCCAACAACACAGCTGTACTTGGACATTGAGCCCAAGACCTTTTGTTTTGCAGTAACCATTCCGTCCACTCGACCAAGCGGTAATTTAATAATCAACATTATATTGTATCGAAATACTTTATACCACATGTTCGTTGTTCTCGAACAAGCCTATTTTACGGTGCTTTATACGCCCCACACATCGCTAGAAATATATTTCCGTACAAAGCATCAGTTAAAGTACTCATCAAAAGTACTTAACCAAAAAATAATATAAAACAAAAAACCCTTCACAGCACTCTGTTTTCTCACCCAAAATAAACATATCAATTTATACCGTGGAAAGTCAAACAGTTTTAATTTAATGTGTTAAAGAAAAAATAATGTTCTCCGGAGTTTGATATGTAAACATTTTGGACGTTAAAATCCATTAGATGAAGACGGCCTTTAATGTTCTGAGACAGATTGACAAACAAGTGCTGGCGATTGGGGGCAAGAGGGGGGAGAGACGACACACTTTTTAAGTTCGGAAGGAAAAATGCGAATTAATAACGACTTCGTTTCTCTCTGGTGGCTTTGAATCTAAAGTGACGTTTTAGGCCAGGTATTTTTCAATTTGCTCAGCTGTTTACTTAGTCTATAGCGTCTAAATGTTTTTGTAAATTGGATTTTAGAAATAAGCTATATTTGTTTTAAACTAGGCAACTAGATAAGTTCAATATTTCCTGTCTGACTATTCTGAGAGGAAACAGTGAAACAAACTCGGAGTTCAAAGACTAGACATTATCTTGGCGGTTGGTACTGGTAATGGTGGTGGATGAGATGGTGCTTTTGAGGAAAGAACTACACAGATATCGCACGTAATCGTAAAGCCACATTGAATAACTCAAACTGGAAGACAAACAATTAAAAAGTAAGATTAAAAGAAAATACTGCTGAAAGGTCAAGTCATTAAAATCAACAAGCATGAAAAAGCAATCAGGTTAATAATATTGTGAGTTTGTACACCTAATTGAATGAGAGTATGTTTGTTACTCCTTCGCGCTGAAACGGCTGAATGGATTTCGATGGCACTTATTAAGAAGGTACCTTGACTTAACACATTGGCTATTATTGATTCCGAAGAAACTAAGTGTTGTCATGGAAATTTTGAATTGTGTCATGTTGAATTTACCGCATGGCGCAGCTAGTTAAAATCCATATTTTATTTTCTTGTAAGAAAAAAACCTAAACGCGCTGTCATAATGAAACGTGTTCCCCAGTCTATATTTACCAGCGGCAAATATTGAGAGAGGAACACGTTTCATGCAAAGAGACAACTACAGATTGACATTGACAACCTGTCACTATGACAGTTAAGTTTTTTGACGGCGAAGCTCTTTAATGACACTGTTCTTAATTGTGTATTCAAATGCTAAAGTAAATGCAAGCACAGAGCATTAGAATAAAAGTTTAATTGCTTTTATCTGAAACGAATTAAGATTTGTTACAATCACAAATGAAATGTGTGTGTCTGCTGATCACGAGGTCCTGGTTTTAATTTCTGGGTCTGGTTACTGGATTTTTCCAGAAACGTAGCAGTGACAGTTTCTAGTCTAGTCCTGTTAATGATAATATACTCACCTCCTATTACACTGATAGAGCTATTTAATAGTTTTAAATCAATCAATCATTTATTTGCTCAAAATAATTATGGTACAGACGTCAGCACATTAAGATACCCCAAACTGTCAAATTTTGCCAATTGAACATGAACCTTTTTTGTTTAGAATAAAGTTGAAAACTTATTAAAGAAATTTGACACATCGGGGTAGGTTGATGTGCTTGAGTCTGTACATGAGATATTACAGCAATTATAGACCTAGTCATATTTCACCTTAAATTTAGGAATGCGAATGCGAAATAAATTACTTTGATAAAAACTTTTTTACAAAAAAAAACAATTAAAGTAGTAAGAAAAACGATCAAAGAAATTTGACACATTGGGGTAATATGATGTGCTTGCGTCCTAGTACACTATAATAAAAAAAAATAATAAATAAATAAATAAAATGAAACAGCACTACAATTAACAAAACAACGTTAACAAACGATTACTTTCGCAGGTAACATAAAAGGAACCACATTGACTGTCAATATTTTCCTGTCGGCTCCTTTATTCAGGACCCCCCTACAATTATTTACACAGATAACTACTAACTACACGATTACTTCCACAAAAAAAGCTGTGTGACGTCACCGGAAGTCGGCGCCGCCATAAACATCCCCTGTTTACGAGTTCACCCCTTCTGATAACGGCATTGTGTCTGATAGTCTATGGCAGGATCGTGACGTGCTTCCGGTGCAGTCGGAAGAGGTAATATGTCAAGGTAGACAGAGTGGTGAGGGAAGGAGTTTGTTTTTTTATAAAGAGGTTTTTTTTTCAATCAGGATTCTGTAGAAGTATTTTTCTAAGCAGTATTTCCTGATGTACAACATCTATAGACGTCTTGGTATATATAAGGATGTTTATCAGTTGTTTAGTACCCATAACACAAGCTCTCAAGCTTAACTTGGGACTAAATGGCGTTGTGTGAAAGTTGTGGAATAAAACCGAATCGTACACAGTCGACAAACGGTATGACGACCTCTGATGACATCACGTTTTTTCCAGACGTCTATAATAATTAATACAGTGGCAAATAGTAATCTGCCTTTTAGCAAATCACCACAGGTTTGGTTAAAGGCAGAATTGTTGGCCAAAATCCGCTTTAAATCAGTTCAAAAAGTAATAAATTGTCCATTGATCAAATCATCGAGAACAGCCTCCGTTAATACGGTAAGGGCACATCATAACTGCCTAGCCTTTTCACAAATATGTTGGGGTCGGCTTCCAGTGAAACGAAAAGAAATGAATTGAATTGAAATGAAATTAAATGAAATGTTTTTTTTTTCTGTAAGTAGATCTTCCCAGATACTTTTACATGTCTTTTTTTTTTAAACTAAATGGCACTAAATGGCATTTCCAAAGTGACTGATCCCTGAGAAGAAATGCCGAAAGAAACTCATGGGCTCATGGTCTCTTTTAAAGTCCAGACATAAGATTGTATCCATTAATTATGCGAGTCTCACGATGCAGGGCAAAGTGTGGAAAAGCCTTTGGAAGAAAGAATCAATTCAGCTTTGAGTTGACCTGACCCGACAGATGGCATGCAGTTTAACTGGAGGCAGCGTCTGCTGAATACTAGTGTTTTACATAGAGCGACTATGTGCCTGACCTCCAAATTTCAGCAACTGGGTAAAACTATACCCCTTAGTTGAACTGGCTGTAAGAATTTCGAATTTCTAACCACTCGTAACTTATAAAAGATCATCAAATGACAGCCAGGACCAACGGGTAAACATGCTTGCTGAGACACGGAGATATTGTATTAGTATGTAATTAATGATCACCCTTCCTCACGGACCGACCTCGTCAAGCGTAGCTTAACCTTCCTTGATACAATGGACGCCCTCATCACTAAAAGCAATCTCATACAAATTACCTTTGGACTTGGATGGATAGACAAAGAGAAAAAATAATTATGCAGATAGTTTGTGGTATACTAATAGAAGAAATTCCTAATTACTGTTGGAAATCTTTGGTTAGGAAAAAAAATACCTACTCAAATGTTAACATTTATTATTAAACTAGTAAACGGCCCGCGGTTTCACCCGCGTAAATGATAAATGATGTTTAGTTTGTAAATAGGTTTTCACAAACACTTTTACACGTCATTTTTTAACTGATTTATGAAATCGGAGTTTCACTAACTGACTACTCTGAGAAGAAACACCGAAAGAAACTCAGAGGTCATAGTCTCTTTTAAAGTCCAGACATTATCTTGGTCAAATCATGTAAAAACCATGCAGATTAGTGTCTGAGATGCTCTTTTGAGGAAAGAACCACACAGATATGAGGGGACCAGATCAGTAAGTGCAAGCATTTGTCAGTAATCGTGAGCTCAACTCGGAACTTGAGGAGCTCCACGTGCTGACGAACAGTACCAAACAAAGAACATTTGGGTTGGTCCCATAAAGTACTCAAACTGTCAGACAAAAAGTAAGAAAAGGACTTACAAATTTATAAACGAGTTACAAAAAATGAAGATCACATAGGCCTTACATTCACAATAATAAAAAATAATATTATACTCTTAAGGTAAAAATACATGTCATCGTAGGTCCCGTTCGCGTGGGAATACCTACAGGGATAAAAAGTAGCCTATGTGTTAATCCAGGGTGCCAACTAGCTCCATACCAAATTTTATTAAAATCCATTCTGTAGTTTTTACGTGAAAGAGTAACAAACATCCATCCGTCCATCCATCCTCACAAACTTTCGCGTTTATAATTTTAGTAGGATAAATTAATATTCCATAACTTTCACATAACGCCATATAGCGCAAAGCTAAGCAGAACTTGTGTTTTGAGCACTAAAGAGCTGATAAACATACTTAAATATTTCTAAATACATTCATTTCATTGATAAATTACGCCCAAACTCAGAATAAATTATGGTGCACATCACACAAACATTTGTCCTGGGGGTCGAGTCTGCTATTGCAATCGCGTCTCAATGACCGGTCAATCATCGGTTTTTGACGTATAACGTCAAACTTATGACACATTTCCCCATACAAAAAGTGTCAAAGTGGTCAAATATTCGATCAATGACCGGTCATTGAGACACGATTGCAATAGCAGACTCGAGCCCCTGGATGGGAGTCGAACCAACGACCTTCGGCATAGCAGTCAGGGGCACTAACTACTAGACCAACAGGCCAGTTAGTTAGCTTAGCTTTTAATTAGTTCAAATTAATTTATTAAAACTTTATACACTAGAAAAAAATATCTAGGTACCGTACATAGGTCAACCTAATGGCTTAGAAATTACTACCAGTATACCAAAGGCTTTTTCAATGCATAACAGGAGGATCATGTCTATAAATTGTAGCCTACCGCATAATGGCGGTAAATTGAATCAAATTAAAGAAATTGCACTCCATTAAATCTATTTCCATCTGGAATACTCACACGACTTGGTTTTCCACGTAAAAACGATTCTAACTGTGTCAGCAACAATACTTAAAAGCTCTTTTAAACAATAAATCAAAAGTTGAGATTATAAAATTGAAATTCTCAATATTTTAACGATAAATTACCAAAGATTATTACCTAAAAATGTGTACAGACAAGATAATCCTGTATAAGTTTCCAACATAAATAATTAACGCCTTCGAAATTTAAAACAGATGCGGTCTACTCGTTTTTAAATATAGCAAGTCACAGTGTATCTAAGAAAACAAACAGTGTGTTGGTTAACCGTTATTTTGAAGCGTAAATTCGTCTAGTAGTTAATAAGCTAGGCTCTTAATTGGTGTCGTAAATATTGTATGTAAAACAAACAAGTTGTCTGTCCGTGGATCATTGGGGAAGATTATGTACCAAGATATGTGTAGAAGTACCACATTTTTATGCCAACACACTTGTTATAAACAAATAAAACAGGTGCAATTTATGTATTTTATTGTACAGGAGTGCAAGTATTTCTTTTATATGTTTAATTTAGTGCGCCAGGAAAGTGTAAAGATTTGGGAAATAAGAAAATATTGTAGTGAGTGTAAATACAACACCGACTATGTGCGAGGGCGGACGCGGTTGCCTAGCTGCTTTCCTAGTTTGGTGGGATTTTTTTTATTTAACAGAAGTAATTATGGTTTATTTAACTTCTATATTTTGTATTCTTCAGAAAGGTGCGTAGTTCTTTAAACCCACGTGAGTCTATCTATCTAGTCTCAATATAACAACAATAAAAATTATCAAATTTCTAATTACAAGCCTCCACAGTTAAACAACCAAATATTACTTACTCTTTCATAACCTAATTTAAATTTTGTTTTTATTTTTGATTTATTTATTAAATTAATCTTATTTATTGGATATGATTACAACTGACACTTTTATACATAAAGTCATGGACTACGGTTTGGTCCATAAACCTTCGAAATTACTTTTTATGGACCATCTGACAATCCTCTTACTAGGATAGTCCCAGGAACTCAAAATACTAGCTTCATAAGTAACATCTACACATTGCATAATTTGACATTGAAAGTAATTTACTATGTTTATATATTTTATGTACGCAACTGATTTCTTTTTAAACAAAGTTTCATTTATGAAAATTCCATTAGATTACTATCTAATGTGTGTTTGTGTGTCTGTCAGTTTGACATAACTTTGAGGAGGAACATCTGCCAATCAAATTAATTAAAAAAAATAATTTTGAATCAATTAAATTGTGTTATGACAACTAGTTTTAGACTTTGAAAGGTGGCGCCAAGATTCCTAAGTTATGGAATTAATAAATAATTTTACTGGACTGTTATTTATCGTAAGACCTGTTCTCATACAGAGAAGTAGCATTGGTGCTTGCTCATGCTCAAGGCAGGTAGTGAATTTCCATCTTTTAGTCGGTAAGACTAGGTGTGGCTCGTATCGGGGGTGCAAGTATACTGCTGAGCTGAGGTTTGATGCCTGGATTGGGCAAGGTGGTATTAGGTTTATCCATCTGTTTTTTTCAGGTAGTTAGTAAATAGAAGCCATTATTATTTTCTTCACCTTGCCCCCGACGACACAGACGTCTGGCAAGATATACATATAGACAATAAAATAAAGAAGACGCGCCATTTTTATCTAAACTAATATTATAGCACTATCTCTAACTAAAATAGTCTGACTAAAATAGTAAGTCGAAAACGCCTCACTTTTTAACAGTTCAGTGCAAGTTTTATAGAAGACTTAATACAGCAAAATCCTTTTAAACAGTCATTTGACGATGACAGTGACAAGCTAAGGCCTATCACAACTTTAAATCCAAGCGAGTTCCCATAAACTTCAACATAAACAGTTAAGAAATATGCTTCTGCATGGCTTGCTTTTCTTCGTTCTGTCTCCAGTCTAATTGAAAGCAACTGATACCACTACACCCCTTAGTATAGATATACTAACGGGTGTGTTGGTGGGTCGTCGAGCTCCCTGAAATAGGTTTGAGCTACACGATGACTGAAGCATGCATGCCGTCTGTCGGGACAGGTCAACTCAAAGCTGAATTGATTATTTCTTCAAAAGGCCTTTACAGACTTTGCCCTGCATCGTGAGACTCGCATAATAAATGAATACAATCTTATGTCTGGACTTTAAAAGAGACCATGACCACCGAGTTTCTTCCGGCATTTCTTCTCAGGGATCAGTCACTTTGGAAATGCCATTTAGTTTTAAAAAAACGACATGTAAAAGTATCTGGGAAGATCTACTTACAGAAATAAATATCATTTCATCATTTCATTCAGTTGCTTTCAACCCAGTAGGTACTGGGTTTAAAAAATTATAACAGCCTGGACCAACGGCTTAGGATACTTTCCAAGACACAGATGGGTCTGGGTATGCCAATCCATGATCTGACCTTGGCAAGTGTGCACCAGCCCCCCTATGCATACACCCGAAGTTGCAACCTTAGCTAGCGTAGCAAGATAATTGCCCGTCACTGCATAAATCCGAAACTGTTAAGCCGCATTAATGATCAGAACCCTCCTCATAAAACGCAACACACCTACCCAAAACAAACACAGAACATAAATTATTATAAAGAAACCGTAAACCATTATTTTTACTCACTTTTACGTTTCCGCCGAAACATATTTCGTTATAACACGACTATAAAACTAATATTTTACGAGAGCCAGTAACTCTTCGCCGATAGTTTATTACGATTTACAATGTTTCCATTGACTCCACTATATCTAGTGGTTATTCATAAATCTGGAACAGAATAGTGTTTACGCACATCAGCTGATCATATATCAAATGTCTATTTTCATTCGGCTATCAACAAACGGATTTTTCAACTGGTTATTGTGGCAAAGATTAAGGTTAGGTACGCAGATGCGCCATTAATGTTTCATTAGTTTCGCTGGTTTATAAATTAGCGGGGAATTTAGTGTTTTCTGTTTTGGCTGCTCGTTTTCCCACACATAATTAAACTGGGATTTATTGCATTGCTGTTTTTTGGGATTTTAGATGCAATATATTGTGAATACAAACTATGCAGAGTATTACTTGTTCTGATAAAGCTGAATTTTCGTGGTGATTTGCGTAGTATCATTAATATTAATACTGAACATTCTTTACTTCCTTTACCATCTAAAATCAACCACTTACTAGGTAGATATTTACCGATTGCTCTGCACGCTCTTTACTAGAATTCACTTAGGATTTTCTACAAATGCTTAGAAAAAAAAAATTAACCTTCGCAGTCAATAAAAATAAACCTCAAAAATTCTTCCCTCTAATAATGTAACATAAGATCACGCCTGTAGTCTCCAAACGCCTAAGCACAGTTGTACCTATAGCAGACTCACATTTCAACAATTTTGTTTGAGCCACCAGCAAATAGGGTGCTAGCTGTCCTTCTTGCCATTGATCGGGTACAAATCTGGACTCTCTTCCATCGATGACTGAGAAATTTTAGATGCAAAGGATTAATAGAGGGATTATTATTTATATTTTTAATATCACTGAGTCTAGCTTGTAACTGAAACCCCTGCCTTTGGCCTAGCAGTAGCAGTAGCAATGTCAAAGTGAAAAAGATCATTGAAATAAAACTTCTTTATGTACGCTTGGGGAGTAAGTTAGTGAATGCATGACGAGAGCGTTACGAACAGGCAAACGAAAGTTAAGCGAGAGGTATTTAAGTTAGTGAAGATAGAAAGAGAGAGAGTTACATTACGTACGTAGTACGCTCGCACGTTTTTTTTAAGTCGTTTTTCTTCAGCCGTGTGATCCTATAAACTTACAAGTAAAAACACATGAAGTTATTTAAGTGTATCCGTATTCTTCTTCTTAGCGTGTCGAAGGCAAACAAAGACACTAAATTCTAAATTGTGTGTTTAGCCCAGAATTCGGCTACCGCAACACCGTCCACCGACGCAACCATAAGATCCTCACGTGTGCAGGTGACAGGGCACGCGGCGCAAGACAAAAGGTGGGCCATGGTCTGTGGAGAGGTATCGCACGGGCTCTGAAGGTCGGTGCTAGCTGCGAAACCCCACTTCAGGAGATTATCCTTCCTGCGGCCGACCTGGGTGCGGAGTCTGTTCAGAGTTTTCCAAGTCGGCCATTGCAATGTGTGCCCAGGTGGAGGTCTCTCTGATGGCTCGATGAATTCGTCGAAGGCTTAAGTGTCAGAATCAGAATCAGAATCATTTATTCGTAAACATAGGTGATAATTACAGACAAGATCTTAAAAATTAGGTAGTGCGCTATGTTTTGCCAAATTGACATACAAATCAATTACAGAAAAAAAAATTGTATTAATTGTATTGTGTCTCTATTATCCGTATTGAAACAGGTAGATAAGTGGTAGAAAAATTAGATATAATACTAGTATTATAATTATCTAATTTTTCTAATTTTTCTTTTTAGTTCGGGGACTGCCTCGTCGAACTAAATCAATTCGTACCTCAACTTTCCTCAAAGCAAGGACCATCGCATCTCCCACTATAATCACGTAAAACATCTCAAGTAGCCATCCCGTACGTATAAATCGTATTATTATCTCGATCACAACTCGTACATAAAACGGACGGTAGCCGCACGTTATCGCACGGATCGCGACGATATTTACACTCACAACCGGCGATTACTATCGACACTATTTGTTGTGTGTCGTCTTGGGGGACACACTGAGAGGAGATTCGGATACTTGAGTTTTAATTATTTGATCAGGATTCTTTGTGGGATTGTAGATATCTATATATTTTTTTTGCGTTCCTTGAGCAAGTGCGGTAATATATTACCTGTGTTTCTTCTGTGTGTTAGTAGACGTCACGTGGTTTCACCCGCATTGTTTACGTTCCCGTGGAAGTAGAGGAAGAAAAAGTAGCGTATGTCACTTGGGGATAATGTGGCTAACCCAACGGCGGCGAAAGTTTTTTTCTAATCGGTCCAGTACTTTTCGGAGTATATTCAATGTAAACAAACAATCAAATCTTTCCTCTATATAATATTAAGTATATACTAGTATAAGAAAGAGGTGAAGTTAGTGAGTTCGTGACGTTGTAGAGGATAATTCTCTAGATCCACTGAACTGATTTTGAAAAGAATAAAATGCAGGGAGACGAAATTGCGAGCGAAGTGCTAGTAATCTATAAATTGTATCTGCTTCAGGTATAGATATTATGTTATATCTACATATTTTATATACCTACTTTGTAATTTTTTGAAGAAAGTAAGGTTGAGTATCGTCTTGTCTAAGAATCCTTACTACATTTTAACCCCCGACGCAAAATGAGGGGTGTTGTAAATTTGAAACTATAGGTTTGTTTGTGTGATGAGCACGATCATTTGTTCTGAGTCTGGTTGTAATTTATCTATAGCTAATTTATGTATGTATTTAGAAAAATAAATGGATGTTTATCAGTTGTTTAGTACCCATTGTGTGAAAGTTGTGGAATTTATTTATTCATTTTATAGGTACTTAAAACATCTTATTCCATCCTAAAGGTTACTAAGGAGCTAGTCTAATAAAGCGACACTCGTATAACTTTCTTATGTACGTGTGTATGTGTGTGTTATACGCCAGTTACACCACTAAACAGCAGCAACTGTAAATTCACGAACAAGTGATGGATTGCAGTCATCAGAACATAATTTATTTCCAGCAGTAAAGCTACAAGCAGCTTGGAATTACAATCAGTCCATTAATCTTATCTTATGCATCATCAAGATTAGCATTGGACCGGCAGAGAATTCAACATCGGTTTTCCTTGACTTACATTTTATTGTAGAAATACTGCGGATTGTTCAAATGTGCACTATTGTAGCCAAAGACTATTGTAGCCAAAGACATTAAATACCTACTTACTACAGACTGGACATGCATCATGAACAAAATGTTCGTCAAATACTTGTATCCGAGTGGGCACAAGTCTATGAGTTTAATTTAGTACGCTCCGCCGCCGCTACAATATTGGTATATTATTCTAGATGGCGTTACTGAGACATGAGCTGACAGTTTATGTATGAAATTTCTTCGCATGTTTATTATAGTAGGTATCTTAAATTAGTAATAAATTAAATAATTCATAATAAATAATAATTGATAATCAAAGGTAAGGTGTAATTTATCTATAATATGTATGTATTTAGAAATATATAAGTATGTTTATCAGCTGTTTAGTACCCATAACAAAAGCTCTGAAGCTTAGCTTGGGACTAAATGGCGTCGTGTGTAAAGTTGTGGAGTATATTAATATGTGGAATATACATAAATTAAATCTCTTTAATTGTAGCTATACATAGTGTTATTTTAAATAATGGGAATTAAATCTCTGGGTTTTATAAACCCATGAATATGAACAACTTTTAATGTGAGATCAACTCGGAGATCTCAAAAATAAATCTGCCGTTTCAAACATTTTGATAGAGAAGGTATCAAACTTTTATATGCAACGCCAGATTTTTATCGAGATTTCTAAGTTCGTCCCGCAGTGAAAGTTGTTCATATTTATAGGTAGAATCCTCAGTGAAATTTTTTCTCATGAGCAAATATATATTTTCACTCAACACTCAACTCATATATTTATTTATTAGTTTAGGATCTCCAACAAAAGATATACACACACAACACATTAAAAAAGAAAACATTGACGACAACAGTATTATGTAGATGTACTCCTTCACTTACAGGAAGAATATTCAGGTGACAAATAAAAGCTTTATGATATTTATGTCTATATCTGTTAAAAATTACACCATAACACGACAATATATACGAGGAAATGTCGAAACAACAATCTAGAAGGTCTCTCTTAAAATCCAGACATTCTTTTGGTTAGATCGATTATGTGAGGAACATGCAGATTATAGTCTGAGATGGTATTTTAAGGTTATAAAATATTGTAATTGCAGCTTTGTATTCAAGAACGAAAATTTCCTTAAGGAAAAATTAACTAGGTAGACACTATTGATGGTTTCTGTGAATATTTCAGCAGTATATGTAGAATACATAAACGTGATTTGAGCAAAAGAAGGTATAGCTTACAAAAAGATCAAAATTGAATCTTCATAATGTGCAGACGCCAGCACATAAATCTGCCCCGATGTGTCAAATTTCTTTGATAGGTTTTCAACTTTATTCTAAACACTATAAAGTTCATGTTCAATTGGATAAATTTTACAGTTTGGTGTGCTGGCGTCTGTACTAAGAAAGAAACAAAAGAAAGAATATAATATACCGGGTAAAACGGTGTGAATAGAAACTAAAGTTTCTACATCTAGTTCAAATAATATTAAACTTGCGTGAAAATCCTCTTCAAAGTTTTCTTTATTTATATTATTCACTCTTGAATTTTTATTCATCCCGTTTTACGGTATCAGTAATAATTCAGTTGCCCACTGTGTCCCCAACCTTTCTTAAATCACCTGAGGTGTCGAGTTACACTACAAAACTTGTATAGTTTTCGAGTTTTTAATGGTGAGAGAATGATCCCGATACGATCACATACATCGAATAATTTGATCGATAAAAGGAGGCAGTCGCGTTGACACACTCATTTCCACTTTGAATAAGTATAACATTTAAATAAGTATTTTTATTACGGATGAAAATGTTATCTAAGAATATTCCGAGAGTAATAAATTGTTCGTTTCGCAATAAAATTTTAATCTGATACGAAAGCGTGTGAAGTGATGTGAATTGGTGATTTTACCCTACGTAGGACAGATAAAGTTTTGTAATGTGGAATTACTTAATCTATCCATATATTAAAATAAAGCGAATACTTCGGATTGTGTTTTCAATAATAATGCGCACAACAAGGTGTTTGATATTGGACATTTAATAATATGTATGGTCCTACTTAAAGTTTAAAAAGGAGGACCTCGTGCTATCACTAGTCTATACTAATATTTTAAAGAGGATAGATTTTGTGCGTCTAGTGTTGGCTACACTTAAAAGCATAAGGTCCTGGGGTCAATCTTACAATTTTCAGTAGCAGCCTGTTCAGTCAGTAGGAGTCTGGCTAGCATATTATTTAGACAAATAAAAAAAGGTTTTAATGTTTATTTTTTTTATGTTATTTATCAATAACATCTATATAACGGCTTGTGTAAGAAAAGAGTTAATAAGAATTTCAAATGATGCATTATGGTAAGTGGTGATATATTATTATGTTTTTTCTGGTGATTTTTCCTTTTAACTGTGAAGAATTCAGCCCAATGAGTTTGAAATTAAAGGCACCTACCATTTTTTTATTTTAAAATCTATATAGGTAGTTAGAAAACGTAGAAACCAGAAAAAAACCCTTTTAATAGTTTCAACACTCTGGTGGGAAATCCGTCATCATTTACCTAGGTATCAGGTAGTTTCTTGATATTCGTTCCACCTCATCCAACTGTGAAAATGTTCAATTTTTTCACCTGTCGAATCTATGGCTATAACAACTGTCTTCAAAGTAAAACAAACGCAGCACGATATAGTTTTTATATCAACGAACCACAATAAAAACAAATTGACGTTCAACGAGGACTTAATTTTTCCCCACCATAATGTCAAACAAATTAATAAAAATAAAAATGTCAACGCTCGCCACACAAAAACTGACTTCAAATCAAATGGATATTATATAGAACGTCATCTATGCGCACAGTATCGCGCTTTTTACGAGCAAAACATTGACTACGCTACTTATCATTACCACAATGTAATGACTGTTAAAATACCTGTTTAGGCAATTTTCGACTTTAACACAATGTCCTAAGTTTCCATTGTTGAGTATTCATCAACCAACCTATTTTAGTTTTTCTGTATACTTTTACAAATATAAATTTTCCTATCATAAATAAAACGTCATTGTATAACCAGCCTTATAAGTCGGGCTATAAAGTCTGCTGATAAAATGCGGGGTGTAAACGTAAAATGGCATACATATAAAGGGGATCTGACACGATCATATAAAACGGTGGATATGAGCGTATAAAAATTCTTGAAGCGACGGTCTATCGTCATTACATTTGTCAAGTGTCAAGCGGTAGCGCGGTGGGCACAATTTAAATGATAATTATAACGTGACGGGCGCAGGCGGCCGCATTCTGGAGGCGTGGCCCCACCGCCGGCGGGGAGCGGGTTAAATACAGTGCTGGAGAAAAGGAAAAGAATTTAATGGGTTGTAAATGATAAGGGGTTGTCACGGAAGTCGTAATGAAAGATAATTAAAAGTATCGGTGATGCTACCCTGTATTTTAAACCTTTAATTGTGTTTTAATTATAAGCTGAGTATCTAGCATATGTTCAAGAATGTGGCTTTTGATGTGCATGGAATGCCATTTATTCCATGACTATTTACAAAACAAAACTTAATAAACTACAAAGTATAAACATTACTACGCAGTTGTTAGTATTAAGTTTTGTCAGTTATAAAACAAATAAAAAGTTGAACAGTCTCTCGCCTAAATTACATACTTCAAAATTTTAATCACGGTATATTACAGGGAAAAAGATACAGAGAAAACTGACTCATGAATACGTTTGAACGTACTAAATTCTGTGTTTGAGGAAATATCGAAACCAAAAGTACTTAAATTTTGGCATGCAAAGCACAGTTCTCGTTTCGGTCAAAACCGTGACCAACTTGCATGATTTCTAAATAGCTAAACTCATAACAGGCTATTCCTATGTATGTACAAAAAGTTGTGATACAAACTCAAAATTATTGAATTCAATCGCGACTCGCCGTTACGCAGACCCCAACCCAATGACGGATAAGGACATATTTATGTGCAACATATTTTTTTCAAAAAATATTTATGTTGGTTCGTGTATAGACGTTTGTGCGTGTCTGACATACATACATACAAACATACATACATCGCAGTTTGTTTTTATATGAAACGCATGTTATGTCAGTGTGTAAAACTGCATTTTTCATGGCGCGTTGCTCGAATTGTTCCACTGTGTTCGCACTCCTGTATCGAGTATTTTTATTGAATTCATTAATATTGTTGAGCTATGGTTATCAGAAGTTATATTGAAATAAAATTCTTACAATGTTTAATTTATATTTCCTCTAGATCAAGGCAATAATAGGTATTGAGAAAAAAGGTGTGTGTGTGGTCCTGACGCGATTAGCCTTGATCATTGCAACGTATGAAGACACAACATACAGTCACAAACAAACACATTGTAAAGTTCTGGTTACCACATACGCGACTATTTCTTCGCCCTTAAAACCAATTTTCAAAACGAAGATCACAATAATAAATAATTATCATGTTATTTATTTTTTTCAGTCTATCTCAGGGAACCATCAGCTGTCTCGTCTTAATTATCTTGTTGTCAACTTGCAGTCTAAATGTATATTGTTTGGAATAGATAGTTAACACCTAGTATTTAGAAATGGATAGTAAGGACTGGAAAATGATCCCAAGACAGTTAAATAAGCAGTCACTGCTTTATTGACCTAAACAACTTAGTGACTGGGTAAAAGAATTCCGTGGTTCTGACTACCAATTTAATTCAACTCAATTGTATCGAATTTCATTAAATTGATAGCCAGAACCATAGGAATCTTTATGGTCAGAACCAACCGTTATTTCATATCAAAAAATCCAATCTGACCGTAGTTACATACACAACTTAAACACTATAGGCGTAGCCATATTACAAATTCTATTTCTATTATCGTAATTCTACTCGTTAACACTTGACAGTTAACAAACAGCTGATTCCATATACGCCATTTTCTTTCTATTGTCGCCTTCTCGATTACGATACTAGAAATAGAATGTGTAATATGGCTAAGCCTGCAGAGCATAAAATGTATGTCACGTTACGTTAAATGACAGATCAATTAGATAGAATCCAATCAAATCAAAAATCTTTGATTCTAATTAGAAATTTTTGAACGTCAAAATACAAAAGACAGTCTCCAAACCCTTTACCACTTTTCTAATGTTTTGTGATTGGTTTGAAGAACTTGAATCTATACATATATACAAAGAAATTCTCAGTAAATAGCATAAAGATTTTTAAAAAGCTAAAACCAAACTCAACATCCACAGAGAAACGTCAGAGATACGTTTACTCTCCTGACTTCCAAATCAGATTTTCCACAATCCATTTTCCATCGTAGAAATGCAAGTATAACTGGATCAAGTGTAGGTATCATGCACCTTTCAATCTGCCGTCAGCGGGTGACGGCTCGGAATGGATGGCAGGAAAAAGCCTGACGATCCAAATTGCATACAGATAGTCCCAAATGTCGTTAGCTACGTCGCGTCGTGTGTGTCAATGTGCACGAAGCAAATTTTCTCTGACGATTTCGTAACCTTTTATTGTGACATTGGGTTAGAAAGGTTTTTGTTTACTGTGGAAATAATGTGTTACTTGTATGTCAGAGGATACATCGTTTCTTTCGTTGAGTCAATCCACTTCTTTTTTTCTGCTATTAGTCTGATATTATCAACCCAACTAACTACTATGCAATATTAATTTACGTCGGTAATATTATTCATGTATTGGAACAAATATTCAAAAATTTCTTGCCCATTCTTCTCCATACAAAACTACCTTTTGGAAAGGGCAACTAGAATCATTAAATTTTATTTAACTTGTAAGTTTAACGTTCAAAAGTGCCTTTTAAATGGCCTAATTGAAATAAATGATTTGATTTGATTTGAATATATGGAAGACTCACAATGGGCATTGAAGGAAAACCTCTTTAAATTCTTACGATAGATTAGACATTTAAAGTTACGGATTTTCTTCTGAATTGGCCTACAAAACATTTAAACTTACATACACAAACAACTAGACCCGGAACAACCATCTGTAGGCCATATAAATACTGATTACATGTGAAATCCATAACATTATTGCAATAACTCTTATTAATTTATTAGTTCTCATTTATTCCAGCGCTCTTAACTCAACAGCGCTGTCTTATAAGGTGCAATTGTCTCGTCTAAACCCAACCCACCTGGTCAGGTCACAACTCACAATTAATAATAGATCACATGATCCTTGGAGCACAGCCCTACGTGTAATTGGTATTGGCTGCGAACAGGCGGAGACATATCAATTAAAATAGCGCGGCGCTCAAACATGTCGGCCACCGCATGTCGTGGTGAGCTGCCAAGAAATGGTGGATGCGGCACTTTATTTCTCAAGTCTTTAGAATTGACGTTGCAAAGTCAGAACACATTTTTTTTCCTATTAGCTGAGACAACTTGACACAGTTCACTATTATACTTATAGCAAACTTTTCGAGCTGAATCACTGTCTCTTAAGAACCATGGTTAGTTTGGGAGGCCGGGTTTTCCATATTGTGCAGGTACAGATTTTAGTTCTTTGATTTTATTGCATTGTGTTATTACCAAAGCTCATGTTAATTATGTTTACATAAAACATGTCAATTTTTGAGAAATAAATTAATTTATTTTTAATTATTAATTTAAAGTAGGTTGAGAATTAGCACTTTATGAACAGACACAGTCCCCTAAAATGCCTGTCCTTAAACATTTCCTAGTGTTTTTGCTGATTCATTTGAAAAACTTGAATCTTCTTGAGTTGGCACTCTCCAATATATCAAATATATATAGATATATATCAATATTGAAAACTAAACTCAAACAAAGGTCTGTTTTTTCTCAAGTGAAAGACTTCGTTCTCAAAAAAGCTATAAAAATGAGTTAATAAGACTATTGCAAACTAGCAGACGTCCCGCGGTATCACCCGCGTTGTTCCCGTTCCTGTGGGAATACAGGGATAAAAAGTAGCCTTTGTCACCCGGGGATAGTGTAGCTTCCCAACAGTGCAAGAATTTTCCAAATCGGTCCAGTAGTTTCGGAGCCTATTCAATGAAAACAAACAATCAAACATTTCCTCTTTATATATTAGTATAGAAGTATAGATTAGCCACTATTATATTGTTCTATTTTTCTTTAATCATCATCTTCCTAGCCTTTTGCAAACTTGTAGGCTTCGCTTCCAGACCACCGGGCTATACTTGGTGAATGTCAAAGATCTACAAATGACAGCTTAGGGTTTAGATCAACGATGTCAAGCGAGACTTCAAGAATCGACTCTGGCAATTTAATGTAAACCTTAAATCGACCTGTCTATTTGATATTATTTTGTCGTCGTCGGACCCTAAATATGATTGATTCAGTGCGGTTTTGATGCAAAATTGACTATTTAGAAATGTGTTGTGACACTGTCTAACAAATAACTAATATTAATTTATTAAACCCCAAGCGGACGCCGCGTCCGCGCTGTCATTGTCTTTCTATTGTGTCTCTAATTGACACGATTGAAAGGTTAAATGCAGAATTTCTTAAGTTTAGCGAAGAAAGACAGAAAACATTTATTGCCCACAAGTGGAAATTAGCACAGATAAAATATATTAAAATAAATAATAAAAAAAACGATGTCTCACAGCTGAGCCAAAAAGGTCCATTTTAGATTTCTAATGCTGGTCTTCAAATGAATCTACATATAGGGCCAAGTGACGAGTGATTTTGTTACCGCATCCAAAAACCTGAAACAGCACATCTTTGCCCCAACACCGCGATATATGAGCGCCATTCTCCATTTAAGGAAGCTTTTACATTTATACATATTCTGGCAATAAAGCCTTTGGGGACCTAATGGCATGTACTGACTGTTTATATGATAATATCGCCGGCTCCACACGACTGGATAAGTGGACAGTTAGGTAGAGCCTATTTTGTTAAGTGTACCTACCGTTTTTTATTGAATTTCATTGGTTGTCGTGAGTAATAATTGGAAAAAAAATATAAGGTTCTTGTTATTCAGAAAATAGCTTAACTACTTATCTAGATTAAGGATTAGGACTAAATACGCATGTTTCAAATAGCCACGATGACATGATTACAAATTACCAACATTAAATTTAACATAGTTTCCAATATATTAACAACTTCGATTGAAAAATACCTACTTTAAAATAGTAATATTTTTTCGAAATCAAAATAGGGAAAATCAAAAGAACAAAAAATTCTAATTGATAGATAATTTACAAAGGGAAAAGAGGAAAAGGTAACATATTTACTCAAAATATACTTAATCTATTTTTTGAGCAATAATGTTGAAAAACAACTATGTCGCAATATAAAGACCACAACATTATTTTGTGATCTTATTTTTCTATCCGTTTTCATCGAGGGATAGGAAATACAAAGTACCTAAGTACACTTTTTGGAAGAATAATCCTGAAGCAAAATATCAAAATGCTGGCAGATTTTTAGGAACGTTGGAATTAACTCCAAAGTTTTTATAGGTACTATACGAACACACAGAAGCATAAATTATGTTTGTGAACCCCAATTTTAGTTTTGTATGAAGCAGCCACCATGTGATTCACATATTTATTTTGTAATAATTAATCTATCTATCGCTCTTAACTATAAAACTACTTACCTTCAGCAGTGCCTTCGAGAACCTCTAACACTATTCAATAATAAAATTCCTATAACACAATTAAATACATAGTTATGTAATTAAATACACAGATAAAACTTAGTGAAGTACATATTTTAAGTACACGGCGGGCAATCATTAAATAACTTGGTGATAAAAATAACTGACATAATTCTTGTAATTATTTACTGTGGTTATTGTTAATTCATAATTGTTTACAACTATTTGTTACTGAGAAATAATAACCACTTTATTACTTTGATTGCGCAATTTTTAATTGAACTGCGTATTGTAATATTTTAAATACAAAAATACAATTGTCACCCGAAACATTTTAGAATGCAGCGCCATCTTTGATGACATGTCATCAAAGATGGCGCTGCATTCTAAAATGTTTTAACTGTCGTCAAGTTTTCTTAAATTTTCTAAGGTTCCGCTTTTGGGTTTCTCCGTTGATAGTTCATAGTAATGGGTCAAAGTGTCTTAGGGGCACTATGAAAAAAATTCTTAGAAAATTTTCACGACTAATTTCGAGGTAGCGCTCGCCGGTCGCTGCCGCGGCACCACTCGCTTCGCTCGCTCGGCTCGCGCGAGTTGGTCACAGTTCTAACTTTTTTTTTTGAGGGGTGGAAAATCCTCATGGATGTCCCCATGTGGGCAGTGAGGTGTTAGACTCCCCTCGCGACGTCTAAGAGCGGCGCGCGTGAACACGACGCGCCGCCACCTCGTTGCCGTTGTCCGCCCTCCGCCTGCGCCCGGTGCGACTGCTGCGGGCCGGGAGAGTGGAAGTGATCTCCCTCTCCCTTTCCGCAGCCTCCTTCTGCGAGATGACCGTTTCGCAGAAGGACACCACCGCGTCCCAGAACTCGACGCTGCCGACCATTCTCTCGACCACGGCCGGCAGCGACAAGTCACAGTTCTAACACAAACGGTTGTTCGGAGACAAAAAACACCAAGACACTTTTAGCCTTAAATTTAGGTGTTCTAGACGATAGAATTGAGAAAATAAACGATTTGCGAAAATAACACTTTTTTGGCCACCGTAGCGCGCCTAAGGCGTCCACTCCAACCTAGTAATGATCACTGGGCAAAGTGTTCAACGATTAACTGTCAAACAGCTAGTTTTGTATTGACTATCATCAGTTCACAACTCAAGCACAGGCAGAGATGTGACAAAGCGCACAGTACCCCGTCTGATAGTCACCGTAACTCGAAGACCTCTTGAATACAATTTTCTTGAAAATTCTCAGTTGTCATCAGAGTTCAGTGGACTACTTAACTGGCAATTTAATATATTCAAGACAAACATTAATATTTTTTTGCATTTTAGATAATGACTTCCTTGACTTAATATTAATTTATAATAATTTTACATGAGACTATTTACAATTATTTATTTGACTATTTAGGCACAGACGCCAGCACATCAAGTTACCCCAATGTGTCAAATTTTCCCAATTGAATAAGAACCTTATTCTGTTTGATATAAAGTTGAAAAACGATCAAAGAAATTTGACACATTGGAGTAACTTGACGTGCTGGCGTCTGTACTTTACTGACATAATAATTATCATAATGTTACTGATTTTATTTTTGATTTTATTTTTATTGTAATTTACTTTTAAGTTTTTTTTTATAATGTTAGATACCATAATTTATTGTTTTTAGCTGTAATAAACTAATTTTTGTACACCCCTCTTTTTGCGTCGGGGGTTAATAAATGAATTGAATTGAATTAAAAGATAGCCAAGTCTTGCAGATCATTCAGTGCAAGCATTTGTCAGCAACATAACGGTTGGAGCTACAGTTCATTGTAGGGAATTTCAACGTCTATTATCTTAACTATTATATCCACATAAATCAATAAATATAATACAGTAACAACACATACCAATCAATAACAAAACAACGGACGTTTCGTAATAAAACTGTGTCATTGAAAATAGGTTTATTAGCCCAACATTTTTTATGATAGTAGTTAGCGTTGAATATTTTTATGGACTCGTAACAATTGAACTTTATTATCGTCGTGAATTAATGGAATATAACCATTGTAGTTAGGTACATGTTGTTTTGTTTGTAAGTTTAATCTGGTGACTATTTACTATATACCTACTACATATTATTTACCTAACATATTATTTTAATTTAAAATTATGAATAAAACTAAATTAACGTTAATTAAACAGACAACTAAGTTATAGCGTAAATATTGTGTTCCCTGCAGAATATTTTTTTTAATAACTAAATAAGATGTCATTTTGTGCATTCAATTACGAACAAAAACCTTTTAAAATCGATATTGCTTACCTCCCAAAACATACGGCGTGATAATATGTAGCCTAAAGCCTTCCTTGGTTTACAAAGATAATTTTAGTTGAATTTCAATTTGATCTATCCAGTAGTTTTGGCGTGAAGCACAGACACAGACAAACGGCCAATAGACAAAAATTGTAAAAAGTCACTTTTTGTCACCAGTTACGTTATTCTAACAAAAGACACTAATTTTTACTCGAAAATTCTCAATGTACAGTTTTTATTTCGATACTGTTTTATAAAATGTATAGATTGCCGCCTTGTCTGATCTTTGTAGACTTCTCCTTCTCTCTTCCTCTGTCTTTCTTTCTTCCTCTCTCTCTGGAAAATTAAAGCCAATTATTATAATTTAGTTGTCTTCAAAGCTAGAGTGAATAAGCTCTTGATAAACAAATGCGGTTCACCATCTTTGATTGCATCACTCTTCACCATAAGGTGAGATTGCATTAACGCACTAGTTTACAATAGAAAAAGCCTCGTCCATACCAAGATGTCATTCATCATTGGCTGGCGTTGCAATCAGTTCATGTATATGCACCCCATGATGGGATGGGATTAATAAATGATAAAATAACTCCAAAATGAAGATACACTTAGTTTTCAAATAAATATTTGACTTTCACAAGTCCTTGTGTCTAATTAGCGTTATTGTTACAAAATTTTTAACGTTGAACGTTAACTTTTTTATTAACTGGCTCAAATTAACGTTTACTTAAACTTAAACTCAATAACACCCCGGGCCTAAAAACCTAATAAAGAAACGCAATAAACGCCCTTTGCCCGACCTGAGAATAGAATTCAGGGCCTCACAGTCAGGGCCTGAGCAGTCATACCGAGAGACCAACAGAGTACCTAATAACATTTTAGATAACCGATGAAGCAATGGAATTGTATATTTACGATGTCACCGTTTGATGTGGTCGTAAAAATTGTTAGCGATGTGTTACTACAGTGGGTAGGCAGCAAGCCAAGTGAGACCAGCTATGCAACCTTTAGATTGTCAATTAACACGTCATTTTAATCATTAAGATCTGTCAGCACAGTTGATTTGGTTTAATTGTGACATGACAGTTCTATGAAGTGTATTCTTTTTTTTTGTTAAATAATAGTAATAATAATAATTTTATTTCTGTAATTATAAACCATAAACTACTAATATGTAATTGTTAGTAAACATTTAAACTTAAAAAACTATTTTGGTAAACATGTAAACACGACCACCCATTTAAAAATGGACAATCAAATTTGCCCGTAATGACATTCTGGAGACTGTTAGCGCCGCCCCGAATCCTCTGCAGCAACGAAGCGGCACGTTTGCGCCTGATCGCTGCGAAGCCATCAGTGCCCGAATCAGCAAACGTGCCCGAAGCAATGCAGAAGCGTGGCAGCCCCAACAGCATCCTGAACGCATTATTATATTGGACCCGAGGAGCACTGATGGCATTCTTCGTGCTGCCTGTTCATAGTATGCACGTGTAAAATGTTTGACAATAAGCTTTGAAAAGCATCAGTTTCACTTCACACGTGCAACGAGCAAATCTACGGACAAGCATATTGCATCGAACCGCCAATGCTCTTCGTTCCCTCTCAACATCTAGTTCACCCCTACAGCAGCAGTCTCTTTACATGACCAAGATATTTAAATGCAAGCTGCAGTGGTTTTTTTTTCATTCTTCTTGTGAAAACTTGGATGAAGTGAACGATGAAAAGAGTGTCATCGACATAATTCAATGGAATCACTAAAAATCACATGACTACAAACAGAATTAAGGACATGTTTAAAGTAGGTATACCTATCGTTAAATATTCTAGTATGGAAATGTCTAAACAACACAACTTGAGCTAGGACACTAACAGGTTACTTCACCGCTCATTTCATCAAAATGATCACGGGAGATTTAAAAATGTTCTTCATACCACATTGTCATGCTTGAAAACGACGAATAAATAGGCATCCTTACAGTACTTTGCCACTACCTACTTCTTTTTATCACACACACGAAAGATATTGAGGTACACAGGAAAATGTCGAAAGCTGCACGTCATACCTACACTTAATATGATGCCTTCAACTTTCTTTCGGCTACGCAATTCCTGCTGCACCATGTAAGACTCACAAAGCTACATCACCCCAGCCTTTTAATCCGTCAAACAACTCATTCATCCTTCCTCCACCTAACTCATAAAAAGTCGTTAAATGTATCGCCGGCGCAGCATTCACATAAATCACCGGTTGTAAATTTCAATTTTATTCGACAATTAAACAGGCGGGCTTTCTCGTCGGCAGTAAATACGCGTAAATACGCATAAATACGCGTAAATACTCGTAAATACGCATTATCGTTAAAACGTCACTGTTGCTGTAAATCTTACTGAATGGCAACGCCGGTGTCTTGACATAGAGTATGTGAGGGTGGGGAGGTTTGTGCCTACCGGGGGCTGGTATCAGGGAGAGTGGCGTTCTGATACGTCTTGTTGACGAAGTGAGGAAGTAACCCGTTTATTTCTTAATATTGAAAGAGTAGAAGGTTCAAATACATGTTTTAAGGTGTTTAATACTACAACAAACCTTGACACCGTCGTTGTTTCCATGTTAGTGTGTAGTAAGATCCATTTTTGATATGTCGTATTAACAATTTAACACAATAACAAATGTTTATTTGACCTTTATTATTCTAATAGTTTATTGGATGAAATATACATAGGTTAAACACTTTTTTTTGCTTTGCTTCAATCAGATTATACTTGTAACTGACTGACCAATAAAATTCTTAATTTAGAAAACAAATCTGCTTGACACCTTAATAATGTTAGTAAAACATTCTGAAAAGTTCACTAACTATCTGTGCTTTTGAACGTTTCAGTTTAAAACAACCATTTTCTATTGTACAGACACATCAAGCTACCCCAAACTGTCAACTTTTCCCAATTGAAAATGAACCTTATTACGTTTAGAATAAAGTTGAAAGCCTATCAAAGAAATTTGACACCTTGAGGTAGGTTGATGTGCTGGCGTCTGTACATCTTAACTAATATGATCACTAACGAACTTTTAAAATAAAATCCAACACATTACTTTTGTGCTATTATATAAATTTAAGAAAAACAAAAAGATGTATCCACTGCTACCACACTGATCGTAAAACTGCTGCTGACTTATAGTAAGGACTTATTTATACGCTACAGTCTATAAATGGATGATCACCATATACGCCCTGACCCCTCCGTGCCTCGAGAAGCACGTTGTCGCCAATTCCCATTTAATGACGAATATCTGAACATAAAATACCTATGTCTGGCCTAGGTACGATATGATTAGGATCTAACTACCGCTGTAATTATTTAAACTGATTACCATTGCATCACTGTTACTGAATTATCGTCGCAATGATATTGGGGGTGTGTCCCCAAGTGGCCTCCAACCTCCCCTTATAGCCACCCCGTGCCTCGCAACTGAATTCTGGTCTGATTTGGTATCATTTCTGAATCCGATCGCTGTTAAGAGAATACAAACACATTGACAACATTGAAATGCAATATAGAATGAATATCTGGTAAATCTGACACACGTCAAGCCTTCTTCCGGAGTTTCTTGCCCATTCTTCTCCATACAAATCTACCTTTTGGAAGGGGCAACTAGAATCATTTTTTAAATTTAATATTTGTTCGACGTTCAAAAGTGCCTTATAGGGGCCTAATTGAAGTAAATGGTTTGACTTTGACTTTGACCTCTGACAGTCTTAAAGGCTAGTCAGAAACTCAAGAGGCTGATAATTCGTTTTATCAAGGCGTATCGTGTTACCAATCCATGTTTAATACTGGTGCTGTAGGTTAAGCTGCCTGTGGTTAGACTGAGAGCCGACCTCATCATAGTTGGTCTTCTTCTTCTTCTTCTTTTCGTGGGATTAGTGTCTAGGCTGATGTCAGAGTTTTAAAGCCGCCCATGGGCTTCTGATTAGGCTTCATATACCCTCGAGAAATATCTGTCAGGCATTTCGCCGGTTTCCTCACGATGTTTTCCTTCACCATGTTTGTGCCTTGGGTTCAAAATCAAAATCAAAATTAAAGTCATTTATTCAAATTAGACTGAGGATCAGCACTTTTTGAACGTCAAAAATGACATCAGACAGTCCCCCAAAACGCCCGCCCTTAGCCATTTCCTAGTGTTTTTGCTGGGAAGAAGAAGTTGCGGTACAAACTTCCCAGCAACTGTTCGGTTACGGTTCTAGCCTGAGACCTACGACTTGGTAATCCGCCGATCATACCTATTTGATATTTCCATCACTGCTTCTCACATAACAATATACATAGTTGGAAGGTAACAATAATAATGTCTGACTATTCTTTAACAAATTCATTAAAAACCGAAAATATTATCATTCCTGACTAATCTATGGTTCACAGAAGCAATACACTCCACAGTTTGTAGCAAGACAGCATAAATTGCTCTATCTAGCTCTGTACACCAATACGTTATCGACAAATATCAAATACTTCAGGCGTTGCATTCGTTTCGTACGCCAGAACCGATAGTATTCTGATATTGATACTATTCGAGTTTAGTTTCGAATAAATTGTGATAGAATGAGAACGATTGGAAACTAGAGAGTATCAGTTTCAGTGTTATTATTTACAAGTCTATTGCAACTAGGTAACATTTTGTTTTTTACTTCTTAGATACATAAATCTCGTCAAAGATATCTTGACTTAAAATAAACTCGCTGCTGTAGCTTGTATTTCAATTCTGTTGGATTTATTCCTTAGGAAAGATTGAAAAATCGGATGATGCATGTATTTATCCAAAGCTTATATTTTGTTACTTAATTCCGTAAATCATTAATTAGAAGACAAAATCTTAGGAGTGTCGGGATCACATAATTAACAAATGCATTTTTTTACTTTTAAGTAGTTAATTTCATTTTATTGGTAAAACGCTCAATCAGTCTGCGATTCATTATAATAATGGTTTTATTTTCATTCAAGAGAAACAACATCTTTATCATTTCTGGATGATAAAAATCGTCGTTTTAATACGTGACTTGTTTTTTATACATAGTGCAGGGTTGTGCCATGTATGGCAAGCAACATAATAAATACAAAAATAAAAACTTTGAAACTCCATAATTTTATTCTTTGCAACATCAAATCATAATACCTCCACTACATTGACTTTCATGGGCTGCGTAGCACAGTACAGTAACTCTAACTTTTTGTCTTTCAACAAGAATCAAGTTACAATGTTTTTCTCATAAATTATAGATGTGCAAGCGCATAAAATCGGCTATCTAATGGTCAGTCTCATGCGCAGAACTACGGTTAACCCGTTCCTTGTTATTTATTGGACATAACTTGACATTCTGATTTATGTCCCCAGTTTAATTTGTGATATTATTTTGTGTCGTGTCGTGAATGCGAAATTATAATGTCTCGTAAATGTTGTGTCTTACATTTTGTTGGCTGATTTACATTGTAATATTATAATTTGTAAGGGAAATGGGTTAGTTTACGTCTGGTATAGGGACGTAAAGTTTAATGCTAGCATCTGAAGTAATGTGCATTCTAATGTAGGACATAAAATGTCGGCAGCTTGTCACCTTCTGAGTAATAGTTATTCGGAGACATTTGACAGAGTTGTTTATGCCAAATGTTACTCAATATCTCAGGTTTTACAATTTAAACACGGTCAGATGTTGACTTAAGTTTATAATTTGCTGTCTAAACAGATCCTCATGTTTAGATCAAACTGACCAAGATAACATTTCGACTTTAAACTTGACTGTAACCCTCTTAGTGTTCGTTTTAAAGTAGACAAGAAAAAAAAACTCGAAGTAAAAACAAGGTATAGCCTATGAAATGATAGAGACAGCCTGCGGTACATATCAGCACACTATTCGTTTTTTTTTCGTTCGTTCTTGTATATGCATTTTCTATGTCTTTTGTGTGCACTGAATAAATGTTTTATTTATCTATTTAATCTATTATTTAATATGTTTTTTAAAATCGATGTATTTACATCTTAAATATATTATACGGAATCTAAAAAAGTTTACTAAACCTATCAATAAATAACTTATCCGCGATTAAAAATTCATCCACCTTGCTGCCTGCTCGTAAAGTGCCCATAAGACTGGCTGATTTCCACATTGAATGGCAATGCTTAGCCTCTGGGCAAAGTAGAGGCCAGCCCTTAGGTCACGGGAAGCGTCAACTAAACGTTTGGAGACGTCTTTGAAAAGAAGACGAGTAGGTACTCGGATCCCAAGGTCCAAGAGTTTCAACCGCAAATGGCTCGAAAGTAATCAACTAATTGAAAAACAAAAATATTGACTAACAAAACAGTTTTGAACCGATTTACCTTCTTATCCTTTGTCATTTAGGTATAGACAGCCTTTTGACTACAGTATTAGTTAGGTAGGTATTCGCATTTAAGTGCTTGACTCTTATTTATTACTCCACCAAAAACAGTTGTAGAGATAAGAATTATTCAAACAAATAAAAATAAAGGCATTTACCATATAAAGTACGTTTCCGAAACCAATCACCCATTTGTCGTATCTTCAACGTCGTAATTCAAGTTTAAGCACGGGAAATGAGCGATTACTGTGCCACACTTACTTACAATATGTCTCAATATTTTTCAGCCTTACTTATTTTGCACAAAAGTGCCTTTAGCACTTTTGTGCAAAATAAGTAAGGCTGAAAAATAACTAACAATGAAGTAGTTCAACTCGCTAACTGAAGGTTCTGTTCATCGGTAGTCCATTTAAAAAAAAAAACAAATCGTTTTTTGATTAGTGATTTTAAAAATATTGTCCTTTTTTTAAAAAGGGACATGCTCGTTGCTGAAGAAACTTAAGTCAAGCGATGCACATGGAAGAAACAAAGTGACAGGAATTAGGATAGACATCTTCTATACTTTTATAATATTATAAAGAGGTAAAATTTGTTTGTTTGTTTGTAAGTTTGTATGTAGGATGTCTTCTTCGGAACTAATGATCCAATTTGAAAAATTATTGCACTGGTGAAAAGCTACACTGTTCCCGGGTGACCATGTAGTCCCACGTGAACAGGAACTACGCGGGTAAAATCGTGTGACGTCTACTAGTCAAAGATAAAGATACAACCGCTGTTTTTCACATAGAACTTGGTGGGACTTATTTATTAAGAACTAGCTGTTGTCAGCGGTATCGCCCGCTACAACTCAAAAAATATCCCACAGGAAGATATAATCGGGATAAAACTATGCTATGTGTTAATCTAGGTTATAATCTATATGTGTACAAAATTTTATCTAAATGCTATTCAGCAGTTTTTGCGTCCAAACCAACTTTAACGTTTAAAATATTAGTAAGAAGTAAGATTGCGAAGCCTATTTTAATAGTACTGACCATGACCACCAAACCTTAATATTAGAATGATTAAAAATAAACAATGAATTGTCATACGGAAATCAGCTTTTGATACCTTTGTTCTCATACCAAATTGGCAATAGCAATATTTAAGTTACTAAATTAATAATCATCACCACTTCTCCCAAAAACGGTGAAGGAAAACATCGTGACGAAACCAAAAATTCGAAGACATGTGACATCAACCAATTCGCACTGGGCCCGCGTGGTAGATTATGACCCATACGCTAAACATGCGCTTTGACGTGGAGTTGCGGACACCAACCCGGTATCTTTATCTCTTACCTTACTAAATTAATAGATATATTTTTAGTATGGCCAGTAATGGGCATTTCCCTTTCTCCTGTATTTTGGGTGCGTGTATACACATTTTTAACCTCATACACGACTAGACCCGGAAAAACTACCTGAGTAGGCATCCTGCAGGTTACCGTGCTGTGTACCTGGTTTTCTAATCAGTAACATATAAATTAACCGACTTAAAAGTATGAACTATGGACGAGTCAACAGCAAAATAATGACTTCTACAATTTTCTCTAATTTAGAAGACAGGGTTTCCATATTATAAGCCACTTTTCACAACTAAAGTCTGCTTATAACCTATTGTTAAGTTTCAATATTGTAGCTAAGGATTTCAGCAATCATAAAGTTATCATTCTTATAATTAAACACCTGTAAAGTGAGAACTTTATTGGCTCCTCCAAAATGTATGTCATTGTTCTTAAATTTTAAGAAGCCGCGGTTAAATTTACCACAGCTCCCTGTGGTGTGGGATAGGTGTCAGTAATGTAATACCCATATTGGTGTCGTTACTTAAAAGATTAATAATTAATTACTACACACTGCTACACACTGCTACTGCTGTGCATGAGGTCCCGGGTTCGATCCCCGGGTCGGGCAAAGTGTTATTGAGTTTTTCCATCTGGGATTTCTCAGTAGCAACCCGGAGTCTGGATTTGTGCCCGATTGATGGCAATAGGCTCGCCCCCTATTACATGGGACTTAAACATAACTGGCGAAATGTGTGTGTACTACCAGGTAGGTACACCTCTGCCTAGCCCTTTGGAGATTACAATGAATTGATCACGTTAAGCAAGGCTTCCTCTCTCCTACCATTTTTGCTGTGCCCTACAGGGTCCATAATGATCTCATTTATAACCCTACCACCTAAGAATACATATGGAAAGCAATAAAGATATTGAGTATTGAGTGACTATCACTATGAACAGTCAACAGAGAAACTCCCTACTAAGTTGTAATGTCAATAAATTTTTGACACTGTTGATGGCAAATAAACTCAAAAACTACATGGAGTCCCTACACACCATGTTCAAAATGTATTAAGACACGCAATTGTCAAATTACTGCCACTAGAGACATGTCTAGATAAGAGCAGGTCGTAAACTGCTATACTGCCGATTCAATTACAGGTCTATATAAAATAGCTTGGCGATAACATTGTTACATACCTCAATATGTTGGCTGGTAAATGTATAAATTAAGTCGTTTTTAGAACTGGAATTAAGTGCTAGTAAAACTGATAATGCACTGAGATTCTTGTAGCCAGGATTATTCATCATCAACTTGCCTTGTAATAGGCATGTTTGTATAATGGTAAGTGGCCCTGTGGTGCTGGAGAAGGATGCTCCGAATCCCTTGGACAGCATTTCGCTCCAACGTATCCATATTGCGAGAACTCAAGATCTCCTCGCGGTTGTCGTCCGAGTGCCTACGTAGGATCCTTCAATACTTCGGTTACATAGCAAGGAAAGACGGTGGTAATCTCGAAAAGCTCATCGTGACCGGCAAAGTGAATAGGAAAAGGTCTCGTGGACGCAGCCCAATACGTTGGTCCGACCAGATCCGCACCACTCTTGACTCTTCGGTATACGATGCCCTTCACACCGCCAGAGACAGAAGCAGATGGAGGAACATAGTGAAGAAAAAGGTGATGAAGCAGGTCACGACCCTCAGCATTGAGGAGTACGACGCAAGGAGGAGGAAGTGGCCCTGACTGCTATGCCGGAGGTCGTGGGTTCGATTCCCACCCAAGGCAATTTTTTGTGTGAAGAGCACGATCATAATTATTTTGTTCTGTGTCTGGGTGTAATTTATATATTATATGTAGGTACATATTTAGAAATATATAAGTATGTTGATCAGTTGTCTAGTAATCATAGCTCGTTAGTTTAGGACTTGATGGCGTTGTGTATAATTTAATTTATTGAAAACAATCGTAATTAATCCGTAACACTAACCTAAAAATGAAAATATATCGACTAAATTTTTTCAACGTTGAAGGATGTAAGTTTTTCGCAGTTTTTTATTTTATACCAAAACATTGTTATAATAAAACAAAATTAATGTATATGTATGTATATGTAGAACTAAATAAATATGCATAGTCCGCTAAATAAACAGAAAGGCAACTTAAAAAAAAACGGTAGCACTTTTGCGCTGTGTTGGGAAACTTTAGATTGATAAGTAGCATACATCATATTGAATCCCTAGTAACCTTAAAAGTTAAAATCTTTACTAACGTGTACGAGGCAAGTATAGTATAGTATTACGTTTACTAGAGGTTTAATAGAGGATACATCAGTCAGTCCGAATCCCGACAACCGGTACAGTCAACACACATTTGCATTCTAACGAACGGCTTCCTCTGCACATCTCCTCAAAGTCTTGATCTCTAAAGGTGACTGACACTAAGCCCTCGTTATAGAAGCGCATTTTTTTGCGAAACGCGACACGTGTTGTTTATCTTATTAGTTTGAGCACATGCGGCACGTGTAAACATTGTTTGTTACAGTCTACAGAGCGCTTTGGTGGGTACTGGACATGCAATAACTAGTTTCGAAAAGAAATATACAACCAGATAGAATGGACGTAGGTATATCCTGATACAATAAGTTCAGCGCAACAGTTTTTCAGTTAAAAGATATATTTCAATTTATTCATTGATCAATAAGTCCCTATAAACTAACTTCAAATGTAAACTAAGACCAGCTAGAAATAAAGTTAAAAAGAAAAATAAAATACAACGAAGAACACCAGCGTCAAAGTACTCCTCCACATGGCTGTCCTCCGGAAACGCGCCCTGAAGACTAGCAGTATTGCCAAGTTGGATGGCAATGCTAATTCTTTAGTCAAATAATAATCCAGGCGGCAGGAGGAACGTGACGGTACTGAGTCAATAGGTACAGAGGCCAGCTCATCAGGCAACAGCAAAGTGTTAAATTTCTTTGACAATTTTTAACTTATTGCAAACTGAATAAGGTTCATGTTCAATTGGGATTTTTTTATAGCTTGGGGTAGCTTGATGTGCTGGTGTCTATACACCAGAAAAACTTACAAAATATAAGAACTGGGCAACACAGGGTATTTCACTAATCGGCCTTATGGCTAAAAGCTATCTCTTACAGACAACATTTGAATAGACTTGACAGTGAAAGAGAAAAATAAGCAGTTAGTTGGTTGTATAGTCTTTCGTCAATTTGGTAAACTCATGATATTTAAGAAACTTGGTAATTACGCTTGCTAGAACAAACCAAGGTCATCGACATAGCCCGACGAATTGCAAACTTAAGTGGCAGTGGGCAGAGCACATTGCTTGCAAAACAGATCGTTGGGGATCGAGGTCGTTGGGGCTGCAAAGTTCTGGACCGACCACGGAAGACGCGGCATTGGGAGGTCTCCCACAAGGTAGACCGACGACTTGGTGAGAATCGTTAGGATCCGATGGATAAGCGACGCACGCAACCGGTCGTTGTGACGTCATTTGGGGGAGGCCTACGACCAGCAGTAGACGTTTTTCGGCTGAGATGATGATGATGATGATGAACAAACCCAACATGTTCAAAATCCTTGAAAACCTGCGAAAAAGTAAGTCATATCACGTGAAAGACGGAAGAAGACGTGTATAACAAATATGTATATTTTTCCACATTCGCAACACCTGTTAACACTGTTGTTCTCATTAATTTATTTGTTATAACACTTCCTCGTTTACACTGACAGTCATAATTTATTATAATGGAGAGTCGTCTGCTTATATACGAGTATTTACTATGACAATAGTATGTATATATATTAACAGTGTCATAAATAAAATATATTACGAAGTTTAAATAATAATGGTGCAGTTGGCATTAATTTATGGAATGGACACGTCTTAAAACAATGTTTATTAAGTATAAGTAAATGAGCATTGTTCTATGTAAGTACCTAGGTACATATGTAGTGTTTCATAGAGGAGTGTTTGCGAAACATTTCAGTATAAGAGCTGTGGAGAGAGTTGGTAAAAATGTCTTGATGTTCTAGTAGTTTGGAAGTGCTACCGATAAGCGGTTTGATTCCCGGGTGGCGTGGTGTTATTTGGTCTTTCTATCTGATTTCATAGTACCAGTCGGGGGTTTGGGTCCGTTTAAAGGTAATAGGCTTGTGCTCTGTTGTACAGGGTGGAATGTGTGAATGAATGAGTTCTGTACATGTTTCTGCATATACATTTTTCGTCGTTATTTTCCCATCTTTTAAGTTTTTTTTCTAATTTTATTTTTGCTTAACACTGTAAAGAATCATCAAACCACCACCCTTTGAGATTGTTTCTCAAAAGTAAAGAAACCACTTCTCTTATTAAAAATCTTATTAGGCTGGACAGAAATCAGGATTTTATACAGTTTAATTTGAAAAGTACATTTATTTAGATAAATCATGAAAGTAAGGCATAGCCGACGAAAACTTTTCACTCTATGGGGTCCTGGATCCACAGAGCTTCCCTTCCACCCTGCATAGGAATAGGTCCAACTAGTGAAACGTGAGTGCACTTCTACCCAATCTTTAAAAGACTATACGGACGTGAGGTTATGTACAAATCAAATGAAAATCTAAAATTGTAATTGTTATAATGCCAATTTATTTAGCTGTTATTATTGTGTTTTTTTACCAATCGATTTAAAATTCAATTAAATAATTTTAATTAGTTTGTTAAATTGTTTTGTAATATAATAATGTGTATCATCAAAATAAAATAGTGCATGTGGTGTTAGCCTGTAAGTAATTGTTGCACTCATAAACGTGAACTGTGTACCTTTAAATTGTAATGTATTGTGTAAACAATTGTTGGCTAGCCTACTAAATAAATAAATGAACAGAAAAAGATCGTCGTATGTGTCAAATCTGTCCATACTCAACAGAACTCTAAGTCTCATATATCCAGTCCACTGTTCCAACTTCAACGTGAATGCATCCAACACAAGATTTGCATTATGCACATCCACACATCCGCCTCCCACATCTGGCTCCGTCATATCCTCCATACAAACGCTATCCCATTACGCAGGTGTCACCCGACGAATCACCCACATTGTCCATTGATCCCCCTGGGGGGTGAGCCGCGGGGTTCAATGCAAACTTGGAGTAACAAGCGTCTTAGCTTCGAGACGCGGTTCGATAATGTGGAGAGAGCTATCAAAAAATATTTGTGAATTTAATACTCAATACTTTATTGCATTACACAGTGTAGACTAAGAGGGACGTTTCACTAAAATCCTCTAGGCCAGGGATGGTAAACATTTGCCAAAACAAACAATTATGGATCCCTTTACATACGTAAAAGAACCGCACTATCGTATTGGCAAAACCTGTTAGGATAATACAGGACCTGTAGGACGATAATGATCAATAAATAAAGCTAAATGTAGTGAAATTAGAATTTAGTAAAAACGATGAATAGGTAGAGTAAGTGATAATATGTCTAGTAAGGAGGTGTCAGAAACAATAGATGTATTTTTGAAGTTATACGAGTTCTTTTGGCGCGTTAGGGAAAAATGATGACAGTCAATATTTTCTCAGACTGTTACTAAAAAGTAAAGTTTGCTACAGTCAACATTTTAGTTTTTAGGCCAATGAAGTATAACTTCTAACGCATGTACATTTGTACAGACGCCAGCACATCAAGTTACCTCAATGTGTCAAATTTCTTTTATCGTTTTTCAACTTTAAGACAAACAGAATAAGGTTCATATTCAATTGGGAAAATTTTACACATTGGGATAACTTGATGTGCTGGCGTCTGTACCTAGGTACACTTACCCTTTTTTATTCTGTGGCTGATCCTCGTATTATCCTCAGTCTGAGGAAACATAAATCTTTTATCTTCCTAACTAAACTGAGATTGACTTCAACTTTAGCTGCATCTGGTTCAATTACAAACTGATCCCAATATAATTGAGGAAAAGTAAGCAGATGACCTTACTAATATTATGGCTGTGAAAGTTTATGAAAATGTTACTCAATCAATTGTTGATGGACAGATGAAAATGAACGCATAAGTGAACCATTTTATTGGGATTATTATGCAAAAGTTACGAATCTAGAAGCTGCTATTCGATAAAGCGATAATTCAGTTTTCACCAATCCAACAAGGCTTTATTTTAATAAGGCCTCTTCCACCCTAGGCGGCGTGCGGCGGCTTGTTAGAGGTGCAGTAACAAGTGATGGGTGTCGACGGCAGCGCAGCCGCCCTGACGTCTGTAGCTCGCGTCGATAGCCTGATTGAATTCTGTTGTTACAAGTGTTTAGCTTTCCAACAATGTTGTTTACCTACATTTCGATTGTTGTTCGAATATCCTAGGACTTTTGCTTAGGACTGGATTATTAAAAAGGTAAGTAAGACATTGATAGCATATTTATCTGTAACTAACACAACATCTTACAACATCTATGGGTTTGCAGCAAATTTTGAGTTTGATTTTCAAAGATTTTAGTATTATTTATTTAAGGTTCGCCATCAGTTATTACAGATATATTACACATAAGAACATCCAAATAATTGTGATTTAAATCTCACTGCACAATCAATTACAGACGAACTCTACGTGCAAAATGCTCTGTGTACATTTAATTTTAATTTTATAGATTGAAAATAATAATACTTAAATTCTAGATAAAGATAATTTGTTAATTTATTTATACATAGGAACAATAGATAATATAAAAAAACTTTTTTGCAAAAAATAAAACCGACTTAAAAAAAAACACTAAACGGTGTAAAATAACTCTAAATTAGGAAGTCTGTGGCTTTGGTGGTTTTGTCTTATTCATGATGTGCCACCGACTTCCGAATTTAGAGTTATTTTACACCGTTTAGTGTTTTTTTTGAAGTCGGTTTTATTTTATGCAAAAAAGGTTTTTTTAACTTCATTCTTTAATAATTATTCTCATTCTTAGAACAATAAATCCTTTTAGTAATCACTTTACCGCATGAAACTATCAACAACATTTCTCTTCACGCAATTATCATTTACCACACCCACAAAATCTGTAATAAAAGCCAGAAACAAACTCGACAATTTTATTTAACTTTCAGAGACGTGAAACGCGCTACTTTCAGTTAACAAGTCGATAAATTAGCCGGGAACAGGGCTCGCAGTAACTCAATCGACGGACAATCGCTACTTGCGATATTTTTGTCGTCGCCGTCGTAAACATGTCGGGAGCGTACGCCGCGACATCGCGCGTTTTTGTGACGCGGCGCGACAGCCGACAGATGTGACAGCGAACTAATGGTGCTGGCCGAAGCTGGTATTTAGTTTGTGAGTGCTAAATGTAAGGAATTCTTCTTGGTGGTTCATTTAGAAAGAGGGCTGTTCAAAGTTCTTTGGGTAAGTGACGGGTCTTAGGTAAATGAGGCGGGGATATGAAATATTACTTTGCATTCAACAAGAAATTTAAAAATACATAAATCATACCTTTTTCTCCTGGGGATAGTCAGAATTTATAGAACTACACCTTCTACACTTCCTGAGAGATCCTTACGTACTCCTTCAACTTCGTTTACGTTCATACATACATCTGGTCATACACGCATTCAGGTTGCAAGTAGGTAAAGGCACCTATTCCTACTGCAATTTGGTTCTGAGCATCTCCTTGACCTTTTAGAGCATCTCCCTGCATTAACACTAATGTCTCCTAATCTAAATTTTGGCGGCAAATAAATAAATAAATAAATAAATATTCCACAAATTTTTACACAACGCCATTTAGTCCCAAGTTAAGCTTGAGAGCTTGTGTTATGGGTACTAAACAGCTGATAAACATACTTACATATTTCTAAATACTGTATACATATTATAGATAAATTACACCCAGACACAGAACAAATGATCGTGCTCATCACACAAACATTTGTCCTGGGTGGGAATCGAACCCACGACCTCCGGAATAGCAGTCAGGGTCACTAACTATTAGACCAACAGGCCCGTCAAATCTTAATAAAGTTTATCCAACTACGCAGGAGCTAATTATTATGGTGCAAGTATGTGCGTGTGAAATCAACACGATCAAGCAGAGTTCGGATCTAGCACCAACTGAGACATTTTTGAAGGAATTCTCAGAAATATTATGTCAGGACCCCACCAGTCACGCTCGCGACCATGAAACCCGGAATGTTGGAAAGACATAACATGCAACACAGTAAATTGTAAAAATCATTCAATCGTTATTATGATTTTAAAGTTTAAAGAGATAGAAACATTCTTTTCGTATAATGCAGCACAATTTTAAATTGGTGACCCAATCAACGTTTACCCTTAGCAGTAAAAACTTTAATTTCCTTTTTATTTATTTGTTTACGTCTTTCAGATAGCACCTCGAAAGATTCACGTTTGTAACTGTAAGTACCTACTTACATCCGAAATCCTTAGGTTAGCAACGTCTGAGAATAGCAAAATATTGTGTTGCCAGTGCCATCAACCGTAAATCTAAGTAATACGCCTTTTCAAACATACTAATGGCGCTAAATGCACCATTCACCACGTCAGACGCAACATTCACGACATTAAACTTATTCCTTCCAGCACACATACATCAAAAACTTTTCCCAGACATCCCCAAAATATAACCCAACACCACATTGTATGACTTCCACCATTTAGTACCAACCCCACCAAAGTAAATCCAAAAGTGGGGCCATAAAAAACGCGAACTACCAAAAGTGGCGTCGTTTGCCGCTAAATTACGTTATTTTGTCTACTAAAAAAAGAATTGTAGCGGTAAGTTCGTCACAAATCGTCGCCGCTGCCTTAACGTTTGGTTCTTAGTAATCGTTGTGCTACACGCTTTAGCGAATGACTCCCATAAATATCATTGATGTATGTTTATAGCTTTCGTGTGTAAGCTGCGATGGGATTAAGAGATGAGCGTGTGCGGGAGCGGGGCCATAACAAAAGAAAAGAAAAGAATTTAAGGAAACCTGACGCATTAAACACAATATTCAATGTTGAGTCGGCGTTAAAGTGAATAAGGTTTTATTGACAGAATAACTTAAATATAATTATGAAGATGCAAAAGTTTTTACTCTTTGAGAAATGCTAAGACAAAATCTAATGTGCCTGGTTAAGTGTTTAGAATTTTTGCTTTTAAAAATATAGATGAAAGGAAGTAATCAGCTTTGTCCGTCTAAATACTTAGATGATGTTCGGTAAAGATAATAACAGAAACTCAGTATGAAGCTACGCCACGGGGAGCTGAATCGCTGGCCGATAGCTGGTTGGGCCACACCTCACTACTTAATACCGCCTAATAACTCGCTACCTCTTATACCTTGCACTCGAGTCCCAGTACAGTCGTAGCAAACATTCGCGCCGACTTACAAAATAAACACTACTATATTTTGTAGGTAATTGTATTAAATGTGACTTTATTGTTTTGTCGCTGGCTCCACTGTATTTTTGATGTAGCATTTTTATATACTGTGTTACGATTGGTGAATGGGTGTTTCAAATGAGAATTTGAATTATTTAACAGGCACCTACGTACTGAAAGCTTTTTTGTGTAAGTTTATTAGACGACTTTTAATACTAAGATAACTCAATACAAGATATCAATCAGCGGATTTCAATTTCAAATGAATATTATTCATTATTTAACATACTTAACATCAGGCTTGTTTCTCCGAATGGAGGCTTATATTTCTAATGTGTTTACATAAAATCTCTTTACTTATCATAACGAAGTATATCAACATCATACCAGTCAATCAGGAGTATTCCCGTTTGAGCACCTATTTATTGAGCACCTATGCATTAACCTATGGGAAATGGGAATACCTTTGGTGCTAAATGCATAGGTGCTCAAAAAATAGGTGCTCAAACGGGAATACTCCGTCAATCACTCGGAGTATTCCCGTTTGAGCACCTTTTTATTGAGCACCTATGCATTAACCTATGGGAAATGGGAATACCTTTGGTACTAAATGCATAGGTGCTCAAAAAATAGGTGCTCAAACGGGAATACTCCAATCACTCGCAATAGTTAACTGTTGTATATTATTACCATTATTACCATACAAGCAAAACCGCGTGACCAATCTCTATTAAACAATACAATTTTATAAACACGGTAACCGTATCAACATAGTTGCAAATTAACGACATCAAGACAGTTATTACATTACGGCTAATACGTATTCATACTTTTTGCTCTTACACCGAATAATTTAACTTTTTATAGGCACATTTATCATGATGTTTATCAGTTATTACCATATTGCGAAAACAAGGTAGAGCCATAATGTTGACTATCTATGATCGCATTCTTCGCATACGTCACGCTTATGGCCTATAATGGGTGAAAAGTATCTTGGTGTAAAAATATGGTAATGGTATTGCGTTAAACACCTTGGGTTTCTAGTTGGAAAACTTGAGTTCGATCTTCGATCATTACTAAAAAAACAACTGACTTCTTAAAAAAAACACTATCAGGTGAAAAAAAAACAGTTTCTAAAGTCTGTGGCTTTGGTGCTTTTGTTTCGTTCATTATGGCCACCGACTTCCGAAACTGTTTTTTTTAAGAAGTCAACTGTTTTTTTTTTGTAAAAGGTTTTATTACAAAAAATACGGAGTATTCCCGTTTGAGCACCTATTTTTTGAGCACCTATGCATTTAGCACCAAAGGTATTCCCTTTTCCCATAGGTTAATGCATAGGTGCTCAATAAATTGGTGCTCAAACGGGAATACTCCAAAAATACGGCGTGACACAACAGTCTTTTGTTTCTTTAAAAAGTCTGCATAGTCTAACTTTAAATGATTAATAAGAAATTACATTTATTTCTGTAGATAGATTCATACAAGCACTTTTATTCGTCAGTTTTGACCTAGACGATGAGGTCGGTGTTTGACTATCTGAATACTATGGGAAGAAACACCGAAAGAAACTCAGAGGTGTAAATAAAATAAATATTCCACAACTTTTTCACACAACGCCATTTAGTCCCAAGTTAAGCTTGAGAGCTTGTGTTATGGGTACTAAACAGCTGATAAACATACTTATATATTTCTAAATACATAATTACACCCAGACACATGACAAATGATCGTGCTCTTCACACAAACATTTGCCCTGGGTGGGAATTGAACCCACGACCTCCGGCATAGCAGTCAGAGGGGGGGGGGGGGTGATAATATGATGCAGATAAGTGTCTGAAATGTTCTTTAATAGTTAAGCACTTAGTTAATAAGCCTGCCTTCGCCTGCTGTCTGCTGTCTGTCTGACTGCCTCGTTGGTCTAGTGGTCGCAAGCGCCACTACTGAGCTTGAGGTCTCGGGTTCGATCCCCAGGTCGGGCAAAGTGTTATTGAGTTTTTCAATTTGGAATTTCTGAGTAGCAGCCCGGAGTCTGGATTTGTGCCCGATTGATGGCAATAGGCTCGCCCCCTATTACATGGGACTTAAACATAACTGGCGCAATGTGGATGTACTACCAGGTACATCTCTGCCTAGCCCTTCGGGGATTACTGGCGTGACGTTGTGTTTGTTAGTTAATAAGTCCAATCAAAACTTTGTAATCAAAAAACACATAAGCATTTAACATGTCTATCTCCATGTACACGTCTCTAGGTACAAGTAAACCACGCACCAACGTCATACATCAACCGCTCCAAGCAAATATCATTAGCCGTTTCCTGGCTGACAGCCGAGCCCCATTGATCAAAGTCGTGAACATTATGAATGTCCTGTCAGATGCTAATGAAAAAATTTAATAGAAAAACTTTGACGAAGTCAGCGCGCGGTGACAGTTTTAAAATTTAATATTCTGAAAGTGAACGAAGTTGGGAGGGTTAAGTCTGCGTTTTATAGAATATTAATATGCTGTCTTTTAAGTCTGGAAATGTTAGGTGTTCTGTGTAGGCAATTTTTAGGTGGGTTAGGTAAAGTGTGTAAATCACCAGTTTAAGAGGTATGGGGGTGAAAAGTTTTCAACTCTTTACTGAAAGGGAGGGATTCCCGGATTAGATGGTATTTGGTCCAGTGGTCTAGGTAGGTACTGTCCGACTGCAGTTACTGTCGGTATCTTGTGCCTATACCTACATGATGGAGAGAAAATCGTCGCAAATCCAGACATGGGTTCATGGGTTCCTAACATGATCCTGGAATTCCGAATTTCCACATTTTTCTTAACATTCCTTAAACTGTTTGAAATCATGATTAGGTATACCTACCTATCTATCTATTCAACCAAATGAGATTTTAAATTAAAAAAGTGTCTTACTTTCTGAAGAATTATTCGTTTGGGTTAGTTGGGATTTTTTTTCTTTAGGTACATGTTTTTTACTGCCTGCGATCGAGAGAAGAAGAAATGAACCCATAAACATTATTTAGTTTATAGGACTACTAGTAATGTGCAACCCACATTACTCCCCTGTATACAGGATAATTCGTTTATAATTTTATTGATTTTTGAGAATAATCCTAGGTGATTTATACTTCTCTAAATGACTGGTTTATTGGCAACTAAAAATGATTTTTGTAAAACTTAATACCAGTTAAAATAATGCCTTCTCCTCCATATTATTAAAAATCAATAGCGCCCAAACAAATCAAAAAGGGCTTACAACTCACACTAACTACACAAACAACAGCCCTTTCTAAACTAATTTAATATCCGAACGCACAAAGCAAACAACATGAATTCGAATACATTCACTCCGTTCATTCTGAATGAGTTACGATCAACTTGAACGAAGGCATCAATCAGGGTTGTGCGCAATTATATGACTGCGAGAAGCAACATCTATAAATTGAAGCATATCGCAGAACCGACAATTTATATGCGATACAGCTCGTTACCGCTTGTTTTAAAGGTGAAGGAACATAGTCATATTAAATGGAGATATGACTGAGTGATATAGGAAACTTTGCGTGGATGCTTTATCGGTGAAGGTTCATTTACATGCGTTTAGTTACCGGAATGTTAGGAGGGCTCGTGGTTAAGTAATGACAGTAGCAAGAAGCTATCTTCCAGGTTAAGCAACATTGGCAATATCGATTCGTGAATGGGTGATTCACTGTATACCACTGTATACACGAGATACCTCCGTTCATAGCCTGTTAAGTTGGTGGTTTCGGCACTGTATATTTTAATAATGTTTTAACTTTGGCAAGCTGTTTCTCAACCCCACGCAAAAGAGGTTTTAGTCCCTGCGTGATTTTTAAAATTCTTTATGAAGTTTCCAAAAACGTTATTAGTATCCAAAGACTTTGAGGGTACCAAACTTTACTGCGCAAGTTTGATTATGAATTTATGGTACAGAACCCAAACAGTCATGCATAATTTCTGTTTCAACGAACCAACAATTAAATATGTATTTTAAATTATTTCTGCAATATAAACACCGATAAATTATTAATTATTACACAATCACAAAGCAATGAAATATTAAATAAAATATTTTATTAATAAGTAGTGTTAAAAAGCGGCAATAAATTAATAAGTTTATTGCTGTTAATTTATTGTAACGATACTTCGAGGCCTCGCCACCTCGTTATTTTATTAAAGTTCATTGGAGTTGATATTTTAATACAGTACAAAATAAGACGCATTATTTACATAATTAATTGCGCAAAAATCCACCAGATAGCTTTTCCCAAGTCCGCTTTTTGTGATAATAATCTTTCCTCATAGAATCTTGACAGTTTATGTTATAAGATGTGCTTCTCAAGCTACCCGAATGTTAAACCCTGGTGGTGAATATTTCTTTGATAGTTTTTCAAATTTCGAATAGAATAAGGTTGATGTTCATATAGCTTCAACTAAAGACATTCAATACCTATAGACCGGACATCACGATCAAATTTACGTCCGAAACTTGTGTCCTGCTTGGACACAAGTCTATGAGTTTTTTTTAGTACGCTCCGCTGCCGCTCCAATATTCATACATTATTCTAGATGGCGTTACTGAGACATGGGATTAAAGTTTTTTTATGACATTTCTTTGACATGCCCGCTCTATTTTAAATCTCTTCGGCTTCAACCAAGACTAGAGTGAACAGCCGGTCGATTCAGTAAAAGTCACGCCGTGAAAACTTGAGTGAAGTGAACTGTCAATTTGAATGTCTATAGTATAGATCCCACTATAGAAGTTAGTCGTATTCGTGAGTACAATCACGTGTTTAAGTATGGGTCATACACCAGTCACCGTATATTTATTGACATATTCAATTTAATATAAAATACTTAGGTTTCATCCATTAACCTGCTATTGCTGCTTATTGGTTTCACTTCGATGGTCCTAGATTATCATTTTAAATTTAGAGTCACAGCCATTATGAATATAAGCCAGCATTGCACATGTAAGCGGGTACGCCTTTTATACCTGGAGGCTGTTATTTTTTAGTTTTGTAGTTGTTTTGCTTGAGTTTAGATTTCAATGTTAATATGAATTTACTTTTTTTTTCTTAATCTCGGTATATTGGAGTGTGCTAGCTAACACGTGACAATCATTATGAAATGTAAAGTTTTACAATGTGTATAAACATTAGTGCTATTTATTGAGCATTTCATTGTATAGATTCTTTGTATACCTAGTTCTTCAAACGAATCAGACAGATGTGTTGCTGGGGAGTTTGTTCCGCCACTTCTTCTTCCCAGCAAAAACACTAGGAAGTGGCCAGAGTCGCATTGCAGGTTGCTTCTAGGCAGACGTACTTCATTGTCGACCACATCATCGCTTACCATAATGTGAGATAGTGCCTATCAATAATAAAAAAGGGAAAAAATTAATGGGATTGGTTGATGTACTGGCGTCTGTACATACAACAATAAAGATCTTAGTTTTAGGATTATAGTCTACATATTTCGCTTATAATATTAACAAAGTAATGTGAATATTTTTATGTAGGTAAGTACTCTTTTTTTTCTTCTTGGTATATTGGAGTGTTCTAGCTGTAGTTCTGAAATGTAATGTTTTACAAAGTGTATAAATTTTAGTGTTATTTATTGAACATTTCATTGTATAGATTCTTTGTATAGTTCTTCAAACGAATCAGACAGATGTGTTGCTGGGGTGTTTGTTCCGCCACTTCTTCTTCCCAGCAAAAACACTAGGAAGTGGCGAAGGGTGAGCGTTTTTGGAGGACTGTCTCATGTATTTTTTGACGTTCAAAAAGTGCTGATTTTCAGCCTAGTTTGAATAAAGACTTTTGATTTTGATTTTTTTTGAAAATTTTACTGCTGCACTGTAAACATTTAACATTTGACCTGTAAGTAAGTGTTTGTCCCTACCTGTTTTCATCAACCGTCTACCAAATCCAAATTTGACCTGCTACTAAGAAATTCCAGATGGAAAATCCCCAACAACACTTTGCCGAACTCGATAATAGAATCCAGGACCTCTCGCTCAGCAGTACTTACTTGCCACGCGACCAATAAGGTATTGCGAGTTTTTAAAGAGAAATAGTAAAACAAGACTGCCTCGTTGGTCTTTTGGTCGCAAGCTCTTTGCTGAGCATGAGCTTCCAGGTTCGTTCCCCGGGTCGGGCAAAAAGTTATTGAGTTTTTCCATCGGGAATTTCTCAGTAGCAGCCCGGTGTCTGGATTTGTAGTCGATTGATGGCAATAGGCTCGGTCTCTATTGCACGGGACTTAAAGACAACTGGCCAAATGTGGGTACACTACTGCTACAACTCTGCCTAACCCTTCGGGGATTACAGGCGTGATGTTATATAAGTACTAGCTCTACCCTGCCACGCTTCGCTGTGGCACATTGTGATTGAATGGTTGAAAAAAAAAAGAGAAAATGACGTGTGGCACTCGGAGACTTCCGCGGTAAAGCTATTGCATAGCATTTTTTATCAACTCTTCTCCCCCTCCCCTCCCCCCTCTCCCCCACACCTCCCACGACCCTCCCCCACCCGGCTCCTGCCTCTTCCCCTCCCCTTTCACTTCCCCTCTCACCTCACCCTTCCCCTACCTCTCCCCTCTCCACCCCTTCTGATTCCCTCCTTCTCCACCCCCTCCCTTTGTCCTGACCTCTCTCCTCTCCCACTTTCTTCGGAGGAGTATGGGAACGAACATTGTGACACGAGAATTTTATATATAAGAAGAAGAAGATGTAGGTTTTATATTTTTTAGTAAAACAAGTCTATTAGTCAGTAACAGCCTAAATCAGCACTTGAAAGAAATAAATATTCCACAATTTCTACACAACGCCATCTAGTCCCAAGCTAAGCAGAGCTTGTGTTATGGGTGCTAAACAGCTGATAAACATAATTATAGACTTTAAAATTCATACATATTGTATAAATAACACCTAGAAGACACAAAACAAATGCTCGTGCTCATCACACAAACATTTCTCCTGGGTGGGAATTGAACCCACGACCTCCGGCATAGCAGTCAGGGTCACTAACAACTAGACCAACAGGCCAGCAAAATATAAAGAGCCGATAAACCCATATTCGTTCACCTAAAACCTGAGAAACACGCAATTGGGACCTTAGAGGTCAAAAACTCACTTGACACCACAATTGCAACAACACATTGACCCATTAACACACAAAGGTAATCTTCATCAGCAGCCATCGAAACTCAACAGATTGGTCATAGAAAATCTATTGTCTCAATTGGTATTGAATGCGACATCGCTGGCTAGTTACTCACGAGTTACGCAATTACTCATGGGGACATGAATCTAAGAAGGAGGTAAAATAAGTAATAAGAAAGAGGAAAGAAGTAAATTAATTAAATAATACCAGCCTTTCTGCTGCCCCTCTGCAGGTCAAAGCCTTACAGAACCCAAACAGTCATGCATAATTTCTGTTTCAACGAACCAAGAATTAAATATTTATTTTAAATTATTTCTGCAATATAAACACCGATAAATTATTAATTATTACACAATCACAAAGCAACGAAATATTAAATAAAATATTTTATTAATAAGTAGTGTTAAAAAAGCGGCAAAAAATTAATAAGTTTATTGTGCAGCCAAAGCCTTACGGAAAAGTGAATGTAGGAGGGAAGACGTCCTAGAAATGTGGTGATTAAGAAGACTTCTGGGTGTATCGTAAACGGAACTCCGTACCAATGAGGTTATACTCCGGGAACTCGGTATTAAGCAGCGTCTGTCTTCTGTTATACAGTCCAGAATTCTCAGCTTTTGCGACCACGTAAGTTGTCGAGGGAATGTATCAATTTAGCGTCATGTAGTCCAAGGTAAGGGGCAACAGAGTAAATCCCCTATATCTTAGGAGATCTACCTCGTGATCTGATCAGGCCATCTTATAGGACCTATGAGATGGACCTGACGAAGACTGCAATAGGTGGTCCCTTGCACGAAGGCACGAGGAAATACGTGTCAGAGAGAAATAACGACGTGTCCTCCACTCTGTTAAAAATGATATAGAAGAAAAAGTAGAAGCTAAGGCCTCATTTCACCACGCTTAAACTAGGTGAGCTGGTGATTTTATCGACTTAACTTGCTTTCCAAGCAGAAACCCTTGACAGGGACGAGCAGGATTCTGTTTCAAGTCAGCCTGCATAAAAATTACGCGCTGGAAAATATTTGCCCTGTGACAACATGCGTAAGGCCGGCCCCGCTTACAGGGTTTTGGCTGATCAATCAGCTGGTAATGTCACCAACAGTCCAACATCAGTACGCTCATGATTAGATGATAGAATTCTAGGTACGCCCATGATTTAAATAAATGCAAAATAGCTTTAGCTTTTTCTGTTCCAATGCTCAGCTGCTGTATGTGAAGGCATTACCTAGCATCTTCAAAGAATCTTCCGATTAGACATTGGACACAATTTACCCGTTTTCCTATGGAAATGAGGTACCACGCCAGTAAGTAAGTATGAATTAAACTTCAATGATATTTACGCAATACTTGTAAAACGACATTTCAACACAAGTTAAAGGTAAACAGCGGATGACTTGACGGCCTGTCACTTGTGTATGTATAACTAATGTGATCTTTGATCTTACACGTTTTTGCTGTCATTGGCTCGCCAGGGAACATCCATTGGAATTAATTAGTAATTCTAAACAGGTATTTTTCTGAAGGAAATAAAATTAAAGAAAGTAAACAAGCAGTATTATCAAGCAGAAGTCAGCGCCGTTTTACTTTTAGCATAATTGTACTAAACCCGTAAACGGATTATTGTATTCCCCACTAAGAATTATTTTTATTATGGGACGAACCATGAAATAAAAAAAAAATTAGCTGTTGAGCCAGTCCATTCAATAAAAATCACCCCGTTAAAACCTGAGTAAAGTAAACTGCCTAACATTATTAGTATTGAACAACAGCTCAATTCGCATTCACTTCACCTACGTGTTCACGATATGATAATTATTTACTGAATCAACCATCATAACTTGTCAAAATATATGGAACAGCCGTTTTTTTTTTGGTGATTTTAGGGCTATAATCTTTATAGATGTAGTATAATAATATATACTTAAAATTAGGTTGAATATCGGGCCACTACTAGCTAGTGTCAAATTAAAGAATTTTGATAGACCGCCTCGATGCGATGGTCTAATTTTTGCAAGTGCTAAACTAGTGAGCGAGTCCTAGAGACGGACATTTTGTTAAATATCTTTAGTAGCTGTATCTATACATAAACAATAGGTGCCTACACCTCTGTCTACCTCCTTTTGGGGGATACATGCATGATGGATGATGTTTTATATTATGATTTATGATTAGGTACTTTACTTTCTCTAAAGCTCGACGCATCCAATTGAAATAGACTCACAGAAATGGATAACATTGAATGACAATAAATACGTTGAGTACAAATTTATATTTCTACCCAAAATCAAAATCTATTCATCAAACCAAAAACAATTAGCTCCTTTCATAGCTCCACACTATCTATTGACAGTTCACAATAAAATGCCATAAATCAAGATGGCGACCAACATGGCGGCTGACAGTTATCGCGTGTACGCCCGAACATTAAACTCATTGATATTTATTACTCAATCGTTGCGTTCTAGCGAACGATATGATTTATTGTTAATAGATTCCACGTTTATTGTTAGTTTTATTTGTTTTATTGTGTTTATTTATATGTTGATTTGTTAATTGTGTATGTTTTTATCGGTTCCGTATTGGACGTTCTAGTTTTGTGTTGGTATTCCGATTTAATCACAATAAAGTTAGTTTCTTGTGGTCTCTGGTTACAAATAGGTTAACTTTTTTAGTGCCAGTATCCTTCTACGTACGAATACTACCTACAACTTCGTTTTCTTTTTTAGGGTTCTTTCTGTACATGATGCCAACTTGACCCCATTGGGTACTAAGCCGATTCTGTTCGTTCCTCTGTTTGTCAGCAAACTGTATCTCATGAACCGTAATAGGTAGATATTGCCGCTTTAACAACTAATATTAAGTTAATTAAATTAAAAATAAAGGTGGAGTTTTTTTTTATTTTAGAGCCAAAGTTCTTAATCGTATGAACCCAACCCAATGGTTTGCAATTAAATTATGAGAGATAGTAGTACAGAACCCAACTTAGTGAATCTCACTTACACTTGGCCAGTTTTATTTCTGACAACCCGCTTAATCACTTTCGTAACTTACAGTTTTTCTAATAAAACTAGTTACTTTCCTCTTAGATCACGATAAGGTCTAGGTAATTACACTAAACTACTTAAATAACTCGCACTGGCTTTCTGGTGAAAATACACAGTTATCAAGTTCGATTGTACTAAATATAAGCAGCTGCTATTAAAAAAGGTCTTTCGATGGATAATCATTACATATCGGGAAACCTTAGTTCCTCGTACGGCAAAGTAAGCTAAACCAAATCATTTGTAGATTTTTGACAGTCGTTACTAGTGGTCAAAATTTTGGAAGTCTGACAACCACTAGATTGTTAGAATCAGATAGGTGGCAGCACCAGGTAAGATCAACTGCAATCAGTTAGGCAGAAAATTGCCTCAACACAGTTTCTGAGAAAATATTAAACAGAATATGCTGAAGTTGAAGAAGATGGGGGGACAACCTGGACAAATTAAACGACCCGTGGCCCACCATAGGATTAGGATAACAAAAAAACTAGAAGTCATGGGGACAGACCTTTAAATAAATAAATAAAGAAATATTCCACAACTTTTCACACAACGCCATTTAGTCCCACGTTACGCTTGAGAGCTTGTGTTATGGGTACTAAACAGCTGATAAACATACTTATATAATTCTAAATACATACATATTATAGATAAATTACACCCAGACAAGGAACAAATGATCGTGCTCATCACACAAACATTTGTCCTGGGAGGGAATCGAACCCACGACCCGCGGCATAGTAGTCAGGGTCACTAACTACTAGACCAACAGGCCAGTCAAAAGTCCAGCTGCGGGATAATGCAATCTAGCAATATCAGCATCAGTATAACAGTGATAGCCTAGTGGTGTGACCAGTGGATTGCCAAATCATAGGTCTCGAGTTCGAACCCAAGGCACGCACCTCGGACTTTTCAGATTCATGTGCGTATTGTATAATATTATCACTTGCTTCAAAATCGGTGAAGGAAAACATCGTGAGGAAACCGGCATGCCTGAGAGATATTTCTCGAGGGCATGTGATGCCAAGTCAGAGGCCCGTGGGCGGCATTAAAACTCTGACACCAGGTTAGTTACTAACCACACGATAAGAAGAAGAAGCATCAGTATGATGAAGTTCACTAGCGAGACGAACAGCCCAGCGTGCAATAAATCTAATAGAACATTACTCCAATAACCATTCAACAAACTTTCAACATTATCGAAGAACCTTTCAACAAAGTTTAAACATTATCGCCACTATAATAAGAAAATAGCAACACACATTTTATACTCTCCTAAATCAATAACACAGAACTACATACGTACAAAGAGAGCTTCTCCGCCGAGTCATAACATAATGCAATTCAAACAGCAGTCGTCACGAAGCGTAAAGGGCGTTTATTTAACTTATTGTTATGGCGACATGTAAACACGTGTGGAGTTGGGGCTCAGTGGGAGCGGAGAGCGGAGAAATTGGAAGAATTTATTTAGGTTGAATCTTCTTTTTCTTTTTGCGTGGTAATTGAGTAACCCGGTGACAGAGTTTTTATGCTGATATATCGAGAAATATACTTTAGCATGCATGGTTTTCGCATGACTCGTGACTTGTTAATTATGCAAAACGAATCCAAAAACTCAAAGATTTGTCTCGCGTTCGAGACCTATGGCTTGGCTGTCCATCGGTCATATCACTAGGCTAATCTAATCTGATACTGAAGGAAATGGAAGGAAAAGGGGTTTTTTTTTGCCCAGCTGTGGATTTGATGAGATTGTAGCGATATCTATCTCGCCTTATATGAACTAAACTGACGTCTCCGAGATCGCGTTGTCAATCTTACCACTAAAATATGGTTGAGCAAAACTGCAGGAGTTGACCAGAAGGAGATGTCTCCATGAATACTAGTTTATGCTACCTGTTATACCTTGACCATGACAGTGAAATGGCTGACCGCCATATAGATTTGCCTGGTCAGCATTTTATTGAGATAGAGGCGCATTCATTAGGTTAGCTCCTCAGTTTATACTGGGTCTCGGTACGGGTCGGAGGTCCCAAACTGTTCTATATCTACTATATCCTATATTCAATTAAACCCTGTTTCCAGGAAGTAAATAATAGTTTTTTTTAAAAAGAAGTTTCCTATATCTCGTATAATATTTGGTGGCAGCGGTGGGATACGAAAATCCCCTACCCGAATACGTCTCTGAGAAAATTACTAAACCTGAAAGTGCCAGTGAAATCAAGTGTTCTACCTAAGTGTCTTGAAGTGCTGAAAGTGGCTTACTAAATCAACACTGTGTCGTCTAAGTGCAACAAACCATAGTGCCTGATCGACACCCTGTCTTGTGTGTTGCACCCTGCAACCGAGACCGGTTTCCACCCTCTGTTGGTACAGAGGTCCTTCACAACTGCGGTTCTGCTGTTTACCGCTGGTAAAGCGGTCACGATGATCCTGAACATCCTCATGATGACGGCGTTTCTGTGAGTGATCTTGAAAATACTTCGGTTACTACTACTACATCATAGGGCGAATACCAGAATTAACTCAGAGTTATTATTCTATCGACACATTTTATTTCTATGTATTCAATCCCATTGTACATTGTTCATAATATTACATTGTAACTGATAAGGACCTTACTGTACGACTACTGTATGTTTTGTTTAGACTACACGTTTCGATTACGTGTCTGTAACACTGAGTCACTTATACAAGGTAACAAAAGGTGGAGACGACTTCTTATAATTAATTAGCTTATATTTTATTTTGTTTTGTTTTGTAAAACTGAATCATGCCTCCAACTCTGCAACCACTCTCTTCGGGGGAGAGTTCCAGTAGCTCTAAGAGTCCAAAGGTCGAATTCGAGGAAAAAATAGAACTCGGTATTCTATTTAAATTCATTAAGCCATACGATGGCTCCAGGGAAAAACTAAATGCCTTCATTTCTAATTGCCAGAGCGCTTTTCAAACAGCGACAAAAACCCAACAGCCTATTTTATTCAAATTCATCCTAAGTCAATTAATAGATAAAGCTGAAACTACATGCAGTGTCAAAGAGTTCGAATCCTTTGAACAATTCATTGAGTTCTTAAAACAACAGTTTGGGGAAAGGAAGCATTATACTCACTTACTCACTGAACTTCAGGACTGTAAGCAGACTTCTGCTGAAACAGTCAACCAGTTTGCATTAAAGATAGAAACATGCTTAGCGAAACTACTTACGGAAATAAACATTTCTATTCCGACGAAAAAGAAAACGGAACTAGCAGGACGTGTAGCTGCAATGCAAGATCTTGCCCTTCATACCTTTACAACAGGACTTTTGCCACGGGTATCACAAGTCGTTAGATGTCGCAATCCAGACTCGTTAAACTCTGCTATAAGCTTCGCAGTCGAAGAAGAAAAAATCATCTCTAGCATATATAAAAGATCAAATAATTACTCCAATAACGATAAAGTTAAAAATACAAACTTCCGCCGTGACTTCCAATCACCACGCTCATCAGCTCCACAAAATCACCAACCCGATCACTCAAAAGCAGTAAATACCAACGACATGATATGCCGCTACTGCAAAAACATAGGCCACACTATTGAAAATTGTCGCAAAAGACAATACAACAATAATAGGTATCAACCGGCTGCTTCTACTTCAGATAACCATCAACCTAACCCGACACAAGCTTCAAGTTTTAAACCAGCCCGTAAGGTTTATAACGTAAACCAGGATAATGAAAGAAAAACCGACGAAGTCGATCAATACGATTTAAACGAGTAAGATTTCCCGGACGGCGTCGCGCGGGAAATTCGTCCTACTATATCGAAGCCGATGCCTCTATTCTCGCTGTATCCCCTGAATCACGTACTAAATCCACTGTATCTATGAAAACAATTACTAAATCCACTGAATCCACTGTTTCTGCCAAATCACATACTAAATCCACTGATTCCGCTGTTTCCGCCAATTTACCTACTAAATCCTGTAAAGTATCAAATCCAAATACAAAATCCACCGATTCCATTCTTGCTGCAAATTCCTGCAATTCATCTTCAGATAACCTACCAAACCTGAAACAAAAAACCAATATAAAAGTTTACGAAATCGATAAAAAAAATATAGAAAAAAGATACTTACCTCACGTAATAATCCAAACCTCCGTCGCTGATAGGCCATTATCCTTCCTAATTGACACAGGTTCCTGCATAAGCCTACTGAAATTAGATTCCATGACCGAAGTCCCAAAGTTAAGTGATAATAAAATAATCCTCAAAGGAATCGATCCTGGAGATGAAACGACTTCAACTCTAGGCAGCTTCAAAATGCAAATATTCAAAAAACATAATAAACCTTATGCCTACGAATTTCACGTTGTCAAAAATATTAGCCTAAGTTTCGATGGCATCATAGGCAATGATCTCTTGAAAGACCTAGGTTGTCAAATCGATTATTGTCAGGAAGCCTTACAGATAGACGAAGATTATATAGAATTAAATTTCGCTGAACCGGTATACAATATTCCACCTCGCACGGAAACTGTAATTGAATGCACAGTACGTAATCCAAAAATAAAAGAAGGTATTATAATAGACCAACACATCTCCGACTCATTATTAGTTGCAAATTGCATCGTAAAGGTGAAAGAAAACAACCGTATTAACATTACGGTTGTCAATACCTCTGAAGAGTACATCTTACTCCGATCTAACCTTAAGCTAACATTAGAACCTCTAGACACTCAAGTTTATCTGAATCCTCATGAAATGCTGCAAATTGCTAATGCCTCTATAAGAACTAACAAGGTTCTCGAGCATCTTAGGATTTCTCACCTAAATAAGGAGGAATCGAATGCACTATTACAAGTCTGCACAGACTTTTCCGATATTTTCCATCTTCCAGATGATCAACTCACATATACTACTAATGCCGAACATAATATCAGAACAAATACAGATGTCCCTATCCAAACTAAATCTTATAGATTCCCTGAGTGCCATAAAAAGGAAGTAGAAAATCAAATTAAGAAAATGCTAGATCAAAACATAATTACACCTTCAGATTCACCATGGTCCTCACCTATTTGGGTTGTGCCCAAAAAGCTAGACGCTTCGGGAGAACGAAAATGGAGAGTCGTTATTGACTACAGAAAACTCAATGACGTCACCATAGGAGAAACATATCCTATTCCACAAATAACAGAAATTCTAGACCAATTGGGGAAAAGCCAATATTTTACAACTTTAGATTTGGCCTCAGGCTTTCATCAAATTCCAATATCCAAGCAAGACGCTCCTAAAACTGCCTTTTCTATACCTCAGGGTCATTTTCAATTCACGAGAATGCCATTTGGGCTAAAAAATGCCCCTTCAACCTTCCAAAAACTTATGAACACATGTTTATCTGGACTTCAAGGCTCACGTTGTTTTGTCTACCTAGATGACATTGTAGTTTATTCCCCTGATTTACCAAGTCACATTCAAAATCTATCCGTTGTTTTTGATAGGCTCAGGAGTTATAACCTAAAGCTACAGCCAGACAAGTGCGAGTTTCTACGCAAGGAAGTTGCTTATCTTGGTCACCTCATTAACAAAAACGGTGTACAACCGAATCCTAGTAAAATTAAATGTATCACTGAATTTCCAATACCTAAATGCCCGAAAGACGTGAAATCTTTTCTTGGACTCGTATCTTATTACAGACGTTTCATACCTGATTTTTCCAAAATAGCAAAACCATTAACATCCCTTCTAAAAAAGGATACACCATTTAATTGGAACAATGAACAGCAACTCGCTTTCGAAAAATTACAAGATAAATTAGTAACGTCACCAGTGCTAGCATATCCTGACTTTTCCAAACCCTTCATTCTTACTTGCGACGCTTCCAACTTCGCTGTCTCCGCTATATTGTCGCAAGGTCCGATAGGAAAGGATCGCCCAATTGCTTACGCGTCTCGGACACTTAATAAGGCTGAATGTAACTATAGCGTTACTGAAAAAGAATGCTTAGCCATTATCTTTGGAACTAAAGCTTTCCGCCCCTATCTTTACGGAAATCGATTCACCATAGTCACAGATCACAAACCCTTGCAATGGTTATTTAATTGTAAGGATCCTGGCTCTAGGTTAGTACGCTGGCGCCTCAAATTAGAAGAATTTGACTATGATATTGTATACAAGAAAGGGAAAATAAATACCAATGCTGACGCATTGTCTCGATTTCCAGTTAACCCTATTCAAGATGAACCTTCACCAACCCATGACCCTCTACTATTAAATCCTGACATTGAATTCGGTGACATATTGGAGGATCCTCTTCTAATTCTACCATCTCCCATCCCGTTCTCTTTCGAGAATGACGACCTATTGAATCAAGAAACAAACGCTGAATCTGAAACATTACAAAATCCTATACCACAAGTTGAACCAGCACTATCTCCAGATCTCATTGATTTAGGGCCGAATTTACCTTATCCCGACCTTAGCCCTGATAGTGCTGACCTCAACCTTGACTTTGACTCACTACAAAGCCCTTCACCAAACGAGCAACTAAAAAATGACGATAATTATTCTCAATTTCTAAAATCAATTCCAAATAAAGAAAATATCAACAACACAATTTTAAAAGAACACAACGAAAACCTCCTAAAGACGACCTGTAAAATAATATTAATTCCTACATCTATAGATTTAGATGAGTCAAACCCTTATGTCTCCGAAATTCTTCTAAATTCCGACAAACAAGAGGAAATCCTTAACTCTGAAAAAGAATTATACCGTTTTCTAAAAACTGAATTCGAAAACAAGACTGTTTACTTTATCTTCACAAAAGTTCACCACTTCGACGAATCATCTTATCCTGCTATCTTTGATACTCTGAAACAAATAAGAAACGAAATCCTCAAGTCTGAACAAACAACAGACATTGCTATCTCCGATTTCAAAAACCCATTTGATCATCACTCCTACACAAAAATCTACAATATCTTAACTCACATTTTTAACAATACAAATATTCAAATCCATGTTTACCTAAATAAAACAATATACCCTACTTTGAGCGAGAGACCTAAAATTATGCGCGAGAATCATGACATTCCTACAGCCGGGCACTTAGGATCGACACGAATGTACAACAGAATTCGGGAACAATTTTATTGGAAGGGCATGCGAAGTGACGTAGAAGACTATGTCAAGAAATGTAAATTATGTCAGGAAAATAAAGCACTGAGAAAATTAAATAAAGCTCCAATGGAGATCACTACTACATCCACGGCTCCGTTTCAGAGAGTGGCATTAGATATAGTAGGACCATTACCTGAATCTGGTTCCGCCAAACTAAAGTATATTCTCACCTTACAAGATGATCTAACCAAATACTCTATCGCCTATCCTATACGTAGTACAACTGCCGAAGAATCTAGTGATTGTCTCATACACTTTATATCCTTATTTGGAATTCCTAAATCTATTCTAACGGATCAAGGTTCTAACTTTACGTCGGACCTTTTCAAAACTACTTGCCAATTTCTTAAAATCAAACAATTATGGTCATCACCTTACCACCCTCAAACACAAGGAGCCTTAGAGCGCAGTCATTCAACACTCAAAGAATATTTAAAATCCTTCGTTAACGAAAACCAAAATAATTGGCCCACTTATGTTTATACAGCTATGCTAACCTACAACACAACAGAACATTCAACTACAAAATTTACTCCTTATGAGTTAATATTCGGTCATAAACCTTTTATTCCTAATTCTATCTATGAAAGTGAACCTAGTACAACATATTCAGACTACATTAAAATGTTACAACATAAATTTAAATACACCAGAGGAAAAGCTTTAGAAAATATACTAAAATCCAAGGAATCTTCTAAATCATATTACGATTCCCATACTAAATCACCACCACATTACAAAACTGGTGATTATGTCTACCTCAAGGCCCATCTGAGGCTCAAAAAGGCACTTTCGCCTATCTGGAAAGGACCATACAAAATAATCAAGGTTCACGATAATAATACAGCCACGCTCCTTATCAATAGACGTCATGTGACTCATCATTTCGATGAAATGAAACCCGCAGTGGTCAAGGAAGGAAAAAATAGAATAGAAATAGAAATAGAATAGGATAAGAAAGATTAGATATAATTCATTATTAACATTTAAGTATTAGCTGGTAAGTATAGTAAGTATTTAGCGTAGTCTAACTAACTCTATTCACTCTATTTCAGCGCCTCGGTCAATGCGCATCAGGACTTTATCAAGCCACTTCCTTCTAGTTCCGGAATATACTTCGATAGTCTAGGAAAACTTAAAGCAATTAAGGGAAAACTAAATATTATTAGTCACGTAAACATTTCCCTTCTAAATCCTCATCTAAACAATCTCAACGATATTTTGGGCATAGTGAAGAAAACATGTCAAAAGTCGAGCAATCTTCAATGTGAAAACATATTATCTCCACTTACAGTCCGATATAACGATATTAAACGTGAGTTCGATTCAATCTCACATTTAATGTCAAAACGTAGTAAGCGTTCAGCATGGTTCGGCGGAATAGGCACCGTTTTCAAACATGTTTTCGGCACTCTAGATGAAGATGACGCATTAAAATACGATTCCGCAATTGAATCCATCCAAAACCACGAGAAAAAGCTCGCGGAACTAATGAAAGAAAACATCTTGATTACTACCTCTACTCTGGAATCTTACAAACAAACAATTAATAAGATAAAAGACAACGAAGATTCACTCAAAAATACTCTAAGTCAACTCATACTACAATTAAATAATATCACAGAAACTTCTAAAATTCTAATATCTGAAACAAAAGTCTATTCCATACTTGCTAGCCTCGAAAGCTCTCTGCTAGCATTGTCGTTTCAGCTTGAAGATTTAACAAACGCTATTATGTTGAGCAGTCAAAACATCCTGCATCCAAACATAATAAGTCCAGCACAATTATACAAGGAACTCATTGATAACGACCGGTACCTACCTAGAGATACTGGAATTCCTATAATGTTAAGTCTAGATAACATCCATTTAATATTAAGCATATCTGAAGTTGCGTGTTACTATTATAAAAACAAACTTGTATTCGTTTTACAAATTCCTTTAGTTACTAATGATGAATTTAACTTGTATCATAATTTAGCATTACCGACCCCTCACGGGTCAGATAATCCAAATACTTTCAGTTTAATTTTACCTTCTAGTTCGTATATTGCTATTTCTAAAGATAAGATAAACTTCTGTAACCTAGATAATCTAGATAAATGTAAGATAATAAACTCTCGAGTTCTTTCTGTGTGAAATACCTACGGTATTGTTGACAAGCGGCAACCCTACGTGTGAAAGCGAACTATTAACGAAAACAATTAGTGCCATCCCCACACAATGTGAAACTAAAACTATTGTCGGCGAATTGGACATTTGGAAACCACTATTAAATAATCAGTGGATTTTCGTGCAATCGCGTTCAAACAAAGTGTCAATGGATTGTTATAACTCCGGACTACACGAGATGATAGTGTCCGGAACCGGTATTTTACGAATACCTAATCAATGTACAGTATATACAAAAAGCGCAAGACTTATACCGTCTAAAGATGAAATCAATATAGATATTCCTATTCCTAGTTTAGACTTTAGTATTATCAATGATTCATGTTGTAAAATAGATACTAAGACTACTAGTTCAACTAACAATGTATCCCCTATTTTACTACAAAACATCAACTTGGATGATCTGACTGTAAATAAACAAAATGATAAGATATTTTCCGATTTAAACAAAATTATCGACGAAGAACCTTTTGTAGTAAGGTATGGGACACATTATTCCATTTTAACTGTGTGTATTTTAATAATATTAATATCTTTTATAGCATTTAAGTTGTATAAGATTGTCTCTAAGCATAGATCTAAGCTCCTTATCTTTTGTACCAAACCGACGACCCCTACCGATGACGATGTCAATAGCTGCAATACTACTGAACCTGAGAACCCTTCTATTCCATTGCCTAGACTACGGGAAATTGTATAATTCCCTGAACTTCGGCTTTTACCCCGAATTTCAGTCTTTTTGGGGGGGCTGTTATACCTTGACCATGACAGTGAAATGGCTGACCGCCATATAGATTTGCCTGGTCAGCATTTTATTGAGATAGAGGCGCATTCATTAGGTTAGCTCCTCAGTTTATACTGGGTCTCGGTACGGGTCGGAGGTCCCAAACTGTTCTATATCTACTATATCCTATATTCAATTAAACCCTGTTTCCAGGAAGTAAATAATAGTTTTTTTTAAAAAGAAGTTTCCTATATCTCGTATAATATACCGTAGCAATTGTGTGCATTGCTCTAGCAATACACTATGGGTTAACCTTAAACCTCATATATTCCCTCCACATATTGCAATTGTACTTAAATAAAACTGTGAACAAATACAAATAGATTACATGCTTACCGTAACCTTTACTGGTTTTCGGGTATGAAGAATAGAGTGTTAAGTTTCTCGTCCCCCATAGTAAAGGGAGGATCCTCGGACCAGACGGGTTTTGTGTACTAATGCCCGACGATAGTTGTCGGGACCTTGAATGCGTACTACGCACGGATAACTTTAAAATCGCGATGTAAGTTTAAATGTCAAATTTTGTTCGTATGTAGCGAGATAGATGTCGCTAAACTGGCACAGCGACCAAAGGCCTAACCCACATTACATAATAGCTTATTCCCCAAATTCAAATTCACAAACGAGCCATCATTAAACCGACCCGTGGCGTGGCCAAAAAGCATTACCAGAAAAAAGTATAACAGTATAAAAAAAAATGAAAATTATTTCGCAAATAACAGACACACCGCTCCCGCAAAATGCGAATTGCTACCCCTCTTAAAATATACCGTGTAATGGGCGCCGCTGTAAAAGTCAATACACAAGAGTTGAGTGGTCATAAGATTTTATGCGACCCATTACCCCCGAGTAAGCGGCGCGTAAATTCTTATAACTCGAGTAAGTATTCAAAATATGAAAGACGCCGAGCAAGACGGCCGTTCCGACATAGCCGTTTGAGATACCGGAATGCGCCTGTGTGAAAGGCCCGTATTGTGTGTTAGTTTAGATAGGGAATGTTTAGTGTTTAATGCGTTGAGCAGAAGGATGCTTTCTTGAGAATTTGTTTGGATAAATGTTGTAGACATGGTTGTAAAATGTTGGTTTGTAAGGAGTGTAGGTTTGGAATAGGAAGAGAGCGAAGAGGTTACACGGTTAATTTTGGTCTGACGTAAAAGTACTGACTGTCTATTTGGTCTAGTTAAGTGGTCGCAAGCGCTACTGGTGAGCCAGAAGTCTCGGGTTCGATCCCCGGGGACGGGTAACGCGTCATTTAGTTTTTTTCTTATCTGCAATTTCTCAGCAACCCGGACCCTGGAGTACTGTAGGGCCCAATTGATGGCAATGGGTTCGCCCCCAGTTACCTGCACGCATAGTATGATCACCGTAGGTAGAAACGTGTAATGTCGATGGCAGAATCATTTCTGCCGAATATAGAAGATATTATTATTATGCTTGATATCGACTAGCGTGTTGATCCAGTAGTTAGTGACCCTGACTGCTATACCGGAGGTCGTGGGTTCGATTCCCATCCAGGACAATTTCTGTGCCTGGGTGTAATTTATCTACAATATGTAGGTATTTAGAAATATATAAGTATGTTTATCAGCTGTTTAGAACCCTTAACACAAGCTCTCAAGCTTAACTTGGGACTAAAATGGCGTTGTGTGAACAATTGTGGAATATTTATTTATTGTATTTATTATTTATATTGTAGACTATTGTCCACTTAAGAATATACACATTTCTTCTCTCCATTCTTGACATTGTCGTGTTTATAAGTGAAGAAATTTAATGTTCTACAAACTGTTTTTCTGTAGACAACATTCGCCTGCCGGAGAAATGTTTGTGTAGGTACTACAAGAACAACTCTACCTTACCCTTTGAGAACTACAGGCGTGATGTTATGTCGTAAAAAGTAAAATAATAAAAAAAAGTTTTATTGACACAAGAAATATTAACAAGTTGATTTTGGTAAACAGTAGGTACAATTCTGCAATTGAACAGAATTCGAATAACCACTAACACCTAAACTAGGCCGAGCCTGTACCTTAGGCGTTAGATCCTTACCAGGTAACTGTCTACAGACGTGTACATTAAGATCTAAGGCGATTAACACACTGCCCCACATGATGCAGCGTAGCGCGTGGATGCTTGTTCTTTCGTTGCTTGTAAGTATCTCCGTTTGTATGGAAAACACGCACAGTCTAACACACAGAAAATGCATCCACGCGCGTTCAATTCAGTTCAGAGACACGCAACATGCAGCGTGATGCGGGGCAGTGTGATAATCGCCTAATAGTAAAGAAAAAGGACTTACATTTCGTTTCTTTGCCATTAGTCCCTAAAGAGTTTGATAGAGGACGCCACGAATTCGGTCAAGGCTATATAGTACGTCACTGAAATTAAAACGACTGTTGTTTATGACTTTAGAATGAAAATGGTGTACCTACATAACCTTAACCAGAGTGTACTCAAATTACGGTTAACACTTTTCCAACCTTCACAAAATATTAGCCAAGTGTGAGTTGGACCACGCACCTCAAAGGGTTCCGCATTTCCGTCATCAGGGCGAATTGTAGCACAAATTCTGAGAGTTGATTTCAGCGACCGCAAAATTATGTTAGTATGACGTAGTCTCAAAGAAACAGTGAATATTGTTACTATTTCGGTAAACATAAAACTCACTAAGAAACGTCTTATTTTGTATTGTTATTCGGCGATAATTCACTCGCACGTCCTTTTTTTATTTGGCACTCCGTTTCATTTATGGGCCAACTGTAGTCATTTAGTTTGTTATTTCACTACACTGTCGTTTAACAATCCACAAAATACTGTTTTCTCCTAAATTTTGATATAGTACCAACAGTCTCCGAGTAAAACGACTTTGTAACATCCAAACGAACTGACAGTCAGACAGATAGTCGGACAAACAGACAGATAGATTGTAAAAGGCTGCTATTTTCGCCATTTAATTAGTGAAACGGAACCCTAAAAATAGTCCAATCTGTAATGAAATTAACACCATCCGACTGACAGGACGCACACTGTCCCGCAGATAAAAAAAAAAACAAGTAAAATAATTTCTCCCGCTGCAGCCGCTTGGTCGCAAATTGCCCGGTGAACGGCGACCTGTCGGTTGTCAGTTGTCAGCGCTGTCAGACTGTCAGGGCTGTCAGACGGTCGACACCCAGTGGGAGCCGTCACCGCGGATTTACATAAAAGTGGTAAGTGACAATTAAAAAAGCTTGTCGTGTCGTGTGTCGGCAATTTTAATTTGAATTCTGTTGTGTCATTTCCCGTTAGTGTAAGTGTTGATTTACACAGTGTGGTGGAGTGGCTTAATGATGTCTTGAACATGGAAAGGATTGAAGAAAAAGTTGTATTGATAGGTTAGAAGGTGAGGGATTGGACTAGAATCCTTAAGGAGGCTAATAAGCATGGTAAAAATGTTTTACTAGACGAAGGCCGTTAAGTTCAAACTTGATATCACTTTACTCTGCGATTATTAAGAAACTGACTGGCCTGTTGGTCTAGTAGTTAGTGACCCTGACTGCTATGCCGGAGGTCGTGGGTTCCACCCACCCAGGACAAATGTTTGTGTGATGAACACGATCATTTGTAATTTATCTATAATATTTATGTATTTAGAAATATATGAGTATGTTTATCAGCTGTTTAGCACAAGATCTTAGCTTAGCTTGGGACTAGATGGCGTTGTGTGAAAACTTGTGGTATATATTTTTTTTTATTTATTTACTGGATATATGAATTGCCTACTGAGGCTTTTGTTTAGAATAAGATCAGTAAAAGGCGTATATACGTATTACACTAACAAAATTAATCAATGAATTATTCATATTATTTTTTTTATTTAGTACATGGAAGACTTACCTACAACTAATAAAAACAAACAAAACAAAAAAAGGAAACAGACACCAAAAAGCCAATTACAAGTCTTTCGTATTGTGTTATGTTTTTATGGTTTAAGCACAATACAAAAATATGTACCTTATTTATTAAAAGAAAAATAATAATCTATAATAATATTTTTTATTACATTAGAAAGTGGTTACTTTTGTGAAGTCCTTGAAAATTGCCTTCCGTTCACTTTCATAACTATAAACCTAAAAAAAAAAGATTCTGTACACTTTCTTGTCCTGTGCTTCTGATATTTCGGAGTATTCCGTTTGAGCACCTATTTTTAGAGCACCCATGCATTTATCACCAAAGGTATTCCAATTTCCCATAGGTTAATGCATAGGTGCTCAATAAATAGGTACTCAAACGGGAATACTCCGATATTTCGAACAGTCCAATTACCTGTAAATAAATAAAAACAAACATCAGATACCATACATAGTCTAGACGATAGCCCTAAAAGCTATATACTTAATTCACAACTGAAAACCAAATAACAACCACTCACCTATGAATAACGACAGCATAAAAAGAATTAACCCCCACTCACCATAAAAAAGCGTAGCTATATTGAATATAACGCTGTACGTACATAAAATTTATCAGGCTGCCTCCATTTCTTAGTCATAAACGCGGCGTGGCATCCTATCTCGATGATAGTCTATTAATGCCGCTGATACCACGACGTTAATGTAACCCGGTATTAACCCCAGCGCCAACCCTGTAAGGGTTGACACACACGAACCACTTTTGAGCAACTTTAGAAGGAAAGTTGTTTGTGAAGTACAGAATATTAGGCTCGGGAGCAATGATTGTTATAGTATATTAAGTATAGTTATAGTAATGGTAAAAAGGTGTAGATAGGTTATACGCGCTCAGCAAATGACACGTTAAAATATGGCTAACTAGCCACACTTCACCTCAATATCGCGCCGCGCCGTCAACGGACGCGTGCGTGCGTTTCTGTGCCGTTTTTGAAGATCGAATGTTGTTTAGGTAACCTATCTACATCTTTTTACTTAAAATATCATTGCTGGGGAGTATGTTCTGCCAGTTCTTCTTTACGTTCTTTTTTTACGTGAGCGAAAAAAAACTGCCACTAACGCATACCATTCCGTCCGGGGCGACGACGTGGTTATGAGGGGCTGGCTTGCACCCAAAACTTCGCCTGTGCACCTGCTTTCGCCTTGATGGCTGGGCCGTGAGGCTTACGTCAGTCGCCTTTTATTCGTCCTTTCAACGTGACCAAACCATCTACGCCTACTCTTCCCTTCTTTTCTACTCTTCTTCTTCTTTTCTCTTTCTCTTCGCTCTCTCTCTTGAGAATTTTATATATTAGAGATATACATACTGTAAATAAGATGACAACAAATAGACCCAAAACAATAATATAACTACTACTTACTGTCTTTAATGTCCCTTTAAACCTTTATGTTACATAGAATTAGAATGACAACATATATACATATAACCTAACCTAACTCACCATACCTATTCTATAGCTCACCTAACTACAGCTTGGCAAAAAAGAGTGTGGAATAAATGAGGTCGCTAGTATCGCGCATGTGGCCACCCTGAATACTACGACTTAACAGGTTTGATACTTGTTATTTTTTCCCAAAGCTAAGTGGGTGGTTCTGTCTGGCGGATGCTACGCAAACACCATGGAAGGCTTCAATGTCCAGTATTAACACTATTAATAGTGGGCAAATGTGTATAACAACATGTAAAAATGTATACGAAGCAAAAGAAGTATGTAAGAATCGTAGCATATGGAGCTCTCTAGTTTCTGCCTACCAGCGTGGGAAAGAGGCGTGATTTAATGTACCTATATGAATGTTACAGTGAGCACTGAAGCCTTGCACGAAAGTGATGCATTAGGTATACACAGACCGTAAGATTGTTAGGAATTAACGAAAATAGTTTGTTTACAGGGAAAATGAAAGAACACGTTTTTTTAAGTTTTATTTTAATACCAAAAACTTAAACAGAGGAATCGAACACACTACCATCAACTAAACGATCCCGGAAATGCTCACATGTTGTTGGCTAACTAAACACTTGTATTTTCTAATTCTGATAAATCACTGCTACTGTCATCTGTGAGATTTATTAATGTCATGATATTATTTTTCTACTTTCATTACAATATCCTTGCATGATTTTTTCCAATCTTAGTAATGTTTGCAAATGCTTGTTCAGCAGTCACCTTTAAAAACAAAAAATAATCATAAACAATGATTCTAACATAGCAAATTTTAGATATGCACATATAAACTAGGCTACATACCTTTACATCATAGATCCAACATTGACTGAAGCAATTTAATGTTTTGCAATGCCCCATATTAATTCAATTGGATTCACGTCACAATGATAAGGTGGTAACTTTCTTCAAGCGACCTTTGAAGTTTTCCCGGTGTTGAAGAAATATTTTATTTTTACGTTCCTTAAACATTTTTCTTACTGTGTTGACAGATTTACCTAAAACAAAAAAAGATACGATAAAGAAACAAAAATAGATTAATTCCCTATTCTTTATCTTCAAGTATCAAATATGGGTATACGAGGCTCTGCAAACTACAAAACATAACCTTAAATTTCAATTTCTGTAAACAAGACAAATAGTTACTTAAATCTGTATTTCAACAAAACTACGCATTGAATACATTTAGAATAACTTATTTTATGTACAATGATTTAATTAGGGTAGATAAATACCTGTCCTAGCGGCAGTTCTTCGATAAACATTCCCGATATCGGACAAAACTTGCCCTGCTTCAGATTTGGCCAAACATCACAAAAAGACGTGGTAAATCACTGCTCTGATACAACTACGAATGGTTTTATTAATTTCTAATCGTTAATTTTGCAACAAAACTTAATAAATTTGTTAAATCTATGAAAAACGACGAGGATTTACGCACTTTTGACACATGATGTACTAGCACTTGACAAATAAATCAATGTTGCCACAATCATCCACTTTTAGTTTCATCTGTCACCGCGTCAGACTCTTTTTTGCCAAGCTGTACCTTACTGAAATGCATTGATTTTGAAAGATACAAAATACATCATTTTCAACTAAACTACTGCGCTGCGTATCTCTATGTCACATACAATACTAGAGTAGGTAGCAGAATTTGAAGAAGTAGTAGTAGGAGGTAATATTTTAACTCGATTTCACATTCACATAAAGTACTACTTAGATTGGCCACGACATTCGCTACTGACAACGGCCGGCAGCGAAAGATCTTCGCCAATTTCTGCCGCCAGCCACGACGCTTCACCTCCCAGGCTCGAGGGTGAGCGCTGTGTTCTGGCTGTGACCGCACTGGCAACACATAGGAGTATCCTGCCGTCTTGCCACTGAGTGTAAGTATTTGCCAAACCCGCCATGTCCTGACAATACCTGCACTAAACGGAAAGATAATGTACCGTGTCGCATTTGTACCCAGTCTTCGAAGATTGACTGAATGGCCCCAACAGTTCAGTGACGAGCGCTGGCAGCCTCCAGCCTCTGCATCCATTGCCTCATGATAGCAGTCTGTGCCTCTCTGTGCGACATCATCACCAATTCAGGCAGCGGACCTTAGCCGTGTTCCCTCCAAAGTTGCACCAACCATGATATCGTGCGGAAATGGTACGTGTGTGTCAACCCTAAAACCGCCACTTACGACTATTACGCCGCGAACGGGTGCACTGTAATTGTTTAGGGTTACTTTATGTTATGACCGTAATAAGTTTGGTCGATTTAATAATATGGGGTTATGAAGTGGGCTGATTCTGGTTATGGGGGTGGTTTACAATGGTGATTAGGACGTTCTGATAAATATAGCTGGAATCAGTTTAGGTGACTTATCTACGTATCTTCGGATCATTTATAATTTACGTACGGGGGTATCCACGGTTAAAATTGATATGGAATTCAGTTTCCTATGTGCCAGTCAATTCTGTAGATTGTGCGAGTTTTACACTTATTCGATAGATTATTGTGGACAAAACGATGTAACTTCTCAGACTAGTCACTATGGGGTTATGAAGTGGGCTGATTCTGGTTATGGGGGTGGTTTACAATGGTGATTAGGACGTTCTGATAAATATAGCTGGAATCAGTTTAGGTGACTTATCTACGTATCTTCGGATCATTTATAATTTACGTACGGGGGTCTACACGGTTAAAATTGATATGGAATTCAGTTTCCTATATGCCAGTCAATTCTGTAGATTGTGCGAGTTTTTACACTTATTCGATAGATTAATGTGGACAAAACGATGTAACTTCTCAGAGTAATCACAAAGTGAAACACTAACGTATTTTAAGACTTAAGATTTTTGTAAAAAAATACAGTACTTTTTTGAAAGGAAAAACATTTATTTGGCAAAAAAGGTATACACAATAATAACAGCCGCAGAAAAGATACTAAAAAATAAAAATAAATGTGCAAAAATATGTGCCTTGCGGCTGCAACATATCGTCAATTTGTAAGGAGTAGTTGTAGTTCCCATTATTGCCACCAGACGGCGTTTCTAAAGTTCTTAATACAAACTGGATACTATAAGTACAGATGTTAGCACATCAAGCTATACTAGGCTGTAAAACTTTTCCAATTGAATATTAATCTTATGGTCTTATAATAAAGTTGAAAACCTAACAAAAAATGTCACACACTGGGCCCACCGAGTTTACCAGTCAACTGTTTACAAGGAGGAAACCGAACCTTTTACTCGTTTCCTCAAACTCACTGGAAACATAACAGTTTCCCTTTTTTGTGAATATAAAATAAAAGTTTAGTGGCGCTCGGTGGGCCAGCGAGCTGACTTATTGGTCCGACCTCTGCCGGGAGCATTGAGGCTTTTATTTTGGTGATCGTTTGTATTATGAATTTATTTGTGCATATCGTTCCATAAGTGTTATGGAAAAAGAAAAAGAAGATTGGTTACCTTGTTGTGTAAGCCACCACTGTAAAGGACAATCGGTGGTATGAATTGGTACAACAACAGAGCGTAGTAGCTCTGCTTTAAGTCCTATAAAAGTACAATTTAATTTGGGAACATCAACTGCACGTAAGTAATTCTAGAACATACTTGTTTGAATGATTTACAATATCTATTTGTTCAGCGAAATCTAATATAATACAAACGCTATTTTATACCCCTGGGTCAAAATTGATTAACAATCATTTTGATTATTTTTTCGGATATTGAGATAAAATCAACTACAGAAACGAATAAAAGTAATTGTATTATTAATTTAACTTTGTTCCGATGCTTTGAATATTTTGGAAAATAAGTGAAAACTTAGTCAGTTTATCTATTTTGTTCCTTTGTACAGATGCCAGCACATCAAGTTACCCCAATGTGTCAGATTTCTTTGATCGCTTTTCAACTTCATGTGAAACAGAATAAGGTTCATATTCAATTGGGGTAACTTGATGTACTGGCGTCTGTACTTTGTTTCGTTGATGAATTTCGATTTAAGAGAAAAAAACTGAGAGTCGTCATTTACTTGTTCTTTTGTTTCCGGATGACCCTCTTGATCGCGGACGTAGTTATAATTTTTCACTATCAAGTCCTTCCAAAGGTTGTCTGTAAGAGATCACATTAACGATAACACCGCCCATTGTAACACCCTATTTTTTATTCTATTCTAATCTTTAGCTAGCAGACATAGCCACTTGTTTCACGAACAACCTAGAACAAAAATAATTCTAATTCCTTAGCTTTTCTCAGCCCCAAGAAAACAGTTCCTCGTAAAATAGTTTTAAAAGAACTACCCTACATTACTACAACCTAGGAAATTGAGCGAACCCCGCGAGAATAACCAAACATTTTATTTCCTCCCCGACAGATGGCATTCCCGTGCATTTTAATATTTAATTTCAAATTTCAGGCGAGTACAGTCGGGGATAACAGCTAGTTTTACATAAATTATATGAACAAATCTTCGTCAAGGGTATGAAAATGGGAAAGGTAGGTGGGAAAACAATGGTGTTCTGTTTTTGACCCACTTTTGATTGGATTGAATGTGTGTGTGTTGATGTCTTGACCATAGACATGGCAAGCCTAGATACTTTGGGCTTTGGACAGGTAGTTGCACCGATTTTTGTTTTATAATTTTTTTAGATCCATAATTCAGTGGAACAATAACAGATTAGTATTATTTTATTCAAATGAATTTTATTAACACCATAACCTCCTCCTTCTTGCGTCGTATGCCACAATGCTGAGGGTCGTGACCTGTCTGCTTCATCACCATTTTGCATACTGCTGTTTCTGGCGGTGTGAAGGACATCGTATTCCGAAGACTCAAGAGTGGTGCGGATTTGGTCGGGCCAACGTATTGGGCTGCGTCCACGAGGCCTTTTCCCATTCACTTTGCCGGTCACGATGAGCCTTTCGAGATTACCACCGTCTTTCCTTGCTACGTGACCGAAGTATTGCACAATCTTACGTAGGCACTCGGACGACAACCGTGAGGAGATTTTGAGTTCTCGCAATATGGATACGTTGGTACGAAATGCTGTCCAAGGGATTCGGAGCATCCTTCTCCAGCACTCCATTCTCTCTCTTCTTAACACCATTACATTATTTTTTAGATCGGAGAGAGAGTTCGGTGGATACCGAAGGGTTGGACGGGGGTATATCTGTATTTAAGGCACTTTTCTCCAGTTATGTTGATTTATTTTATTTTATTTTGATTACGGCAACAAACAACAGTTTACAATACAATAATCTCGGCACTTTAGTCAATAAGAGTAGCATATATATACTAACGCATATAAATCAACAACTTATTATTATTATACAAAAATAGCTAGCTGTTGATTTATATGCCTATTGCCATCAACCGAGCACAAATCAGGGCGTTGAGTAGTTCTAGTAAAAGACATCCAATAACACTTAGCCCGAGATGGGAATCGAACCGGTAGGTGGCAATTTCTATACATACTTGTATGTTTTACTAGCGAAATCATTGTTCAAGTAAGAGTTATTTTGCTCGTCTTTTTACTTTGCATGGAAAAAGTACCAACTTAAGTACTGACCTTTTTATTATTCATTTTATTTAAATTATTTTATAAACGCCTTAGTCTAGGAATTTCTCCTGGATCGTTTACAAGCATTCAAACTTACATACCTATTTGTTTTGTGTGGTTATAGAACCCACGACACACAGTGCAGCAGCCAATCGTTCGGTCATTATGCCAACAGTGCCGTCAATTACAAAGCGATAATAATTCAAAGTAACTTAAACAGTATTATAGTGAACCTTAGCCACGCCACCATTCATTACAATCATAACGATAAAACTTGTCGCTTTATTACAACGTATCGTAGCCAAATAAAGCAATAAATGAAAATAACGTGAAGGAAACTAAGTAATTTCTATGTTGTTAATAAATAAGTTTTCTAACCGAGCTGGCAATAAAATTATACATGAATGTATTAGATGTTTATCAACGTGCACTGAGGGAATAGGGTCAATATGACGTTCTCAGGCGATGGGACACAACTTATGGGTGGTTATATGCAGGTATAATTTTCTAGTCAAATGCTTAGCCTTTATCGTGTACGTCACGGCTTAGATTGATAATGCTGTTCCTGGTATAGTTCGATATCGGCCTATGAATGTTGGCCGTTAAAGGGAGGGTTACACTAAGGATATGTATCGTCGGTGCATGCCAAAGACATTCAATACCTATAGACCGGACATCAACAACAAAATTTTCGTCCGAAAAAGTGTGTCCTGCCGGACACAAGTCTATGAGTTTTTTTTAGTACGCTCCGCTGCCGCTCCCTTATTCATATATTATTCTAGATGGCGTTACTGAGACATGGGATCAAAGTTTTTCTATGACATTTCCTTGACATGCCCGCTCTAGTCTTTTAAATCTCTTTGGTGCATGCACTTGTACTGCTCACTTCGAGTCTTTATTGTCAAACAGAGTAAAAATAAGAACGAAACTCTAGCTTGGTTGGCCTGATGGTCTAATGTTTAGAGACCCTCACTGCTAAGACAAACGTTTGTGTGATGAGAACCATCATTTGTTTTGTCTGGATGTAATTTATCTATACATTATGTTTGTATTTAGAAATGTATAAGTATGTTTATCAGTAATTGTGTAGTATTCATAGCACAAAGCTCTGCTTAGTTTGGGACTAGATGGAGTTGTGTGAAAGTTGTATAATATTTAATTATTCTAAAATGTGTTTTTATCCCACCCTAGAATATAAGTAACTAAGTTTTATTTTTTTTTACATTATTTTCACATGGTTTTATGACGGCATAAATTACGTTTTTTATCTCTGAGCAATGATCGTTTTAAAGTGTTAGTGTCATACTTATGATTTTTGCTATAGAGACAATTTTAATAAGTCGCGTTTTTATCTTAACACGTCCTGTCGTCGTTTACTGCACCGTATACTTAATTTTGATGAAACATATTTATTTATACTGGATTCACCGGCTCAAAAATTATAAAAAGAACTGTAATTTCGCAACTCAATATGGATCAACGTAACTTGCAATAATCACCAAATATAAGCACCTGTGTACACACATGTCATAGTACTCACATATCTAGAAATATTTCTCAAAATAAATTTAATAATTTTTCCCAGTGCGCCAAAACTTAAAAACTCTGGACAAAAAGACCACTTTGACACAGTGAAACATTTCGTAAATTGTACACGCAAAACGTCACTTGTTCGCCGCGACAGCGCAGAGGGCCCTGATTGACAGCGCTGACCGCTGCCTGATTAATGCACGCACATTGAACGCATACGAAAATGCAGTTTTTTATTGACAATTGTTTGTAAGGGAACTGTGGGTGTTCAAAATATAGTGGCGAGGTCTCGCTAAAATGTGCATCAGGGGAAAGTAAGTTTTTGAGAAAAGGTTATTTAATTATTTTCATCTTTGCTGTCAAAATTTATCAGTTTTACTCATTTGTACACACGGCTACAGATCAAGCTATATATTTCCAGTATAAGCTGATCTCGCATTGTATAGGATTTCCGTACAATGCGAGGTTAGCGTAAATTGGAAATGTATAGCTTGATGTGTAGCCGTGTGGACGTATTAATTTCGCATTCAATCAAACTGAATTTTAGTACTAGCACAGTATAAATATTAATACAGTAGGACGACGCCTTTTATCTCTGGAAAAATGCCGACAACGTCTACACGCGTTAGCCCTGAATAATACCTCCCGAACTACACACATCGTTTTGTTTGCAGTTCGGGAGCGGCTTTCCCGCGTCTCGCCCTCACACCCCGCACGATTTCCCCCGTCTAGATGGCTTCGTCGGACGACTGTAGGTTTTTAGACTGTGGTACTAGACGCATATGTTTGGTCTAACTGATGGCTTGCCTGTCTATCAAAGCATTAGTGTCACTTCACCAACTTCCAAACTCTGAGTGAGGCTGACAGAATGCCTGCTACTGAGAAATTCTTATTGGAAAACTCAATAACACTGCTCCATCTCGGGCATCGAAACAGCGACCAACGAGCCTGTTATACACACACTAAGAAAGGGTAAGAATCTAACTTAAATCAACCACTTGTATTGATTTTAGGGTTAAGCTAAGCTTACCGAGGTGGATCCGTCGATAAGTGATAATCCACGCTTTGCAGTCAAGCTTGTGACCACTAAACCAACACAGCAATCAAACACAAAACATACTCCGAAACTTAAACAGCATGTAATCTCCACTAGCTTCTAAGAACGCACCATAAACATGACTTAGCTACTTGCCCACAAAAATAACACTTCGGCCAGTCATTCAACAGTGGGACATTATTCAAGCACACTAATCCTTCGTGGCTCTGACGGTCTGACGGTCTATAGTAGTCTGTGGCAGGCGTCATTTTTCATTCTTTGTGTAAACGTCGCCTGGCACGCCCTTTCACAGATAGGCACATAAATTATTTATTATTTGCAGCCTGATTTGTATGAGCTTTTGTCGCTGATGTGTTTTTGTTGTCGGTTTTGAGAATTGAGACGGGTTTACGGAAACTGTAATCTCTGTTTCATTAGCCTTCTCTATTATAGGACTCTTTTATCTTCTTTTACTGTGTGATCAGCAGTTTGACCTGGGCCTTTGGTCATGGAGTGATGTTTAAAAGTTATAATCTTTTTTTTAATTTGGCTGTCAAATGCAAAAAACAATATTCAAATCCATGCCATGATATAGTTCCAGAGATTAGAGCGTTCAAATAAAAAAGCAAACAAACACTCTAGTAACTTCATTATTTTAGCATAGTGGTTTTATCTGCTTAATTTCAAAATCAAGGACCTATATTATACCTGTGCAGAAAAAAGAAATCAGTAACATGTATCTATACTCACAATAATAATGTTATGTACAGTTAATATAGCATTTTACCATTGCCAGATTAACAAAAAAAAAAAATTACGGTTAGAAGCTGTTTTATGGTTTATTTAAAAGCGCTACTAAAATATTCTCCGAACTAACAAATTCTCGCGCATATGTTTTGTAAAACTGAAAGCATATAAACTTTTACAACCTAGTTTCCTATAAAAATCCCATGCAAATGTCTACTACGTTGTAAAAACACAATTTTTTGCTTGATAAAATTTTATGGTCAATGGAAACTTGGCGCCGGCGTTATGTCAAGCATCAGGTTACTGACAAATTTGCAAGACTTTTTTTGTAGAAAACTAACAACTGTTTTTGGACAAGAGCTCTCGTCACCTGCCCACAGGGGTGCCGTAGGATAGCGGCAAGAAGTGTTTGTCAAAGTTAAGATTTATTTAAACCAGTTTTTTGGCTTGCAATTTTTGCCAGCTGCCCAATGTGTATCCTTGAGAAGATAAGTGTTTCAGATGAAAACAAAAAACTTCACAACAATTGAAAGGAAGTAATAAATATCTTATTCCGATGGGCTTGCGCTTAACTAAATTATAGCACAAGTGTCTGACAGAAATTATTATTTCTTTTTGATCGTTGATTGTGCCCGATAAGGACAATCCACATGGCTCAATTTTGTATTGGATTTCAGGTTTAAGTAACTGCTAGTGAAAACGTTAACATGGAATGCTACAAGGCTCAGTCTTGGGTCCAAGCTTTCTTAAGAATACTCGCGTTGATACTAAACTAAAGAGAGGTTAAGACGGTGGAAGAAAAATCCCTATCACACTACGTATCATTTTTCCAGTATCCTGCCATTGCCATTCTGTATCCACGTTGAAAGCATTAAAAGATTACGCCATATTTACGACCAACAGCTTTGAAAGCTTGATACAAGACAAACATGAGTGATGCGTGATGAATCTCAGCTTCCTCTGGATTACCGACATTTGAAGACACTTTACCACAAGAAATGCAGACTAGTGATACTTTAAGTAAAAGTGATAAGGTTGTTATTTACGTGGCTGGCGGAATCGTACGTTGGTATTGTGGTGTTAGTTTTGCGTACAAAGGCGCAATTTGTGCGGTAGTTAGAGAGACCGATGCGATATTTCAGTTGGGTGTTTGTTCAGGCCGTTTGTTGCTTGTTAGCGGGTTCAGAATGCGACGGTTTTGGGTGTTAACTCGTTGTTTTGACAAGCCTAAGTTTGACTTTGAATTTTATGTGGGAATTAGGGGGATTGTGGATGGTAAATACGATGGTATTGGTGCTAAACGTCGGACAGCAAATACAAACAAAGACTCGTTTGCTTTGAACGACTTAATTAAAAAAAGGCTAGTAGAAATAGATACATTATGTTTTGCGTAATAATCTAGAAACATCTGAGGTAAGCGATAAACATCCTGTTTAATGCAAATCAAATTGTACAGCAGAAAAAGCTTTTCACCATTTACCTATCTTGCATCTTAGATTGAATCATCAGGGTATTTAAAAGCTTAAGTTTAAATTGCAATGCAAATTAAATACATGACTAAAAACTGTTTTAAAAGCCAAGTGCCTTCAAAACTTAAGTGGTCTCTTCCTTTGCCTGAGGAAGTAATAAATTTCATGCCATGTTGCTCTTGCGCACGCAAAGTCAATGTTTGTCCAATGTGTCATTTTATGGGCATTTTATGGAGGAAACGTGCAAAAAATGCCATAGATAGACACATTATGGTGTCGTGTTTTCGTGTACTTTTTTTGCGTGTAAATGTGGCAATTCTTTCCCTTATCGTCAGTCGTTTTATGAGGGCATGAAAAGTGTTTTTGTGTTGTAATTTTATTGGGCATATTATATTTTTTGTTGTCGGTCGGTAAGTAGATGTTAGGTTGATTAAATTAGAGCAGCGGTAGTAAGCTTTTGTAGCCAGTTGTTTTGTTACAGAAATTAATTTCGTTTCATAGCAAAGGCATTCATTTGTAAATTCATTTCTGATTCTTTTATTTTTAAATGAAATTTGTTTCTGTAAATAGATATACCCAGATAGTTTTATAGGTCAACGCTTGGTACCTATATATACTTTATAATTAATCAAGTAATTTTTTAGGCAATTGCTCCATGGCTATGCATTTTACCTCGGCGTTTAAACCACGTACATCAATCGACTGGAACAACTTGCCCGCTGTGGTCTTCCCGTCCGATTTTAATTTAGGTGTGTCCAAGACTCTAGTGAACAGGCTCTTAAAACTACTGCGCTTTACCATCATTGATTACATTACAGTGGGACCGCAGTCATGCACTAGTTTGTATAAAATTTTAAAAATACGTATTCAGCTTCATCTGGTTAGATTGAAAGCCAAATCTAGGCTGTTGATGAAATGTCTTTCTGACCAATTTATAATCCAGCACATACACTTTCATCTGTAATAGTGTTAGGCGTAAACCGTTAATTCCCGTGTCGGTCCGCGGCCGCAAGCAACGGAAACTGCGCGAATAAATCAGAGTTAACTCCACCCGCGGGATGAGGAGTCGCAAAAACATTTAGCACTTATCTTAATTTTTCTCTTTTTGTTTTAGGTTTATTTTGTAAATCTAGGGAAAAGGGAAAAGATTGAATTCTCTGACCAGAGGGCGTTGTCGGGTTCTTGAATATGTACTTCACTGCGCGGGTAATCTGAATTTCGTTATGTAGGATATATGTTAGTTTAGTTCATATGTGGCGGGATAGAAGTCACTACTGTATCCTGAGGATACTGTTAGGAATCCTTAAGGTATGTTAGTCATCGAAGCTCAACGTAATCTTGTATACCTACAGGTTGTTAGGTAGAACGACGGACGTGCGGACCAACTAACAAGAAGTATCTACGTAATACCCAGCAATTTTTTTTTCCATGATATCTGTGTTGGCACCATATTTCAAGATGTTTATTTTGACGAGTAGGACTTCACTGCCTTACATTAGCCATAGCTCTAACCAACACCCTGTATATTTTCTTCAGGATAAAGCAATCACTAATTGCGACCAACAAAGGTATATTCAGTAGGAAAACTTAATCAGTGAGTCACAGATACCATTTAGTAAACCATCTGTTGGACTAACAAATGTCAGTGTCAAAAATCCTTCAGAACTACCCACATTTTCGTTACAAATTCAGTTGTCAATAAACAGGCACATTATCATATGAACATTTGTAAGGTCATATGAATCGTCGGTTAATTCGCCCGGGCGACTAACAACCACAAGGAGCGGAAATGAGGTGAATAAATCAAGTTTAACTCTACCCGGGGGAGTGGTGTACGGTCCGCAGAAACATTTAGATCTGTTTGCTTTGTTTTAATTTTGTTTTGTTTTAAACAACGGAGTCGACGAAGGGCTGGCTTTTACGGGAACTGTCTCATGTCATTTTGACGTTCAAAAAGTATTGATCCTCAGCCTTATTTGAATAAATGACGTTTGATTTGATTTTGATTTTTGACTACCTCTTTAGTCTAGTGGTCGCCTAAACTACTGGTCTGATCTTGATTATAGATTGGGAAAATTGTTCTTGTGTTTTTCTGTCTAGAGTTTCTCAGTAGCATCTTGATTATCTCTAGATTTGTGCCTATTGTAATACATGGAGCTTAAATACCAATTGTAGGTGAAGAATAATTATAGGTGCATCTTTTGCTTAATCAACGGGGAATATAAGTGTCATATTTAATTTTTATTTTATGTAAAAACAGGTGATATTAATTTTTAACCCCCGACGCAAAAAGAGGGGTGTTATAAGTTTCACCGCTATGTGTGTGTGTCAAAAAACCCCCATCGCAAAAAAGTAAAACATTTAAAAAGTTAAAAATAACACTTTAGCCATGAAATTTTACGTAACGTCGAGGTACCGTTAAAAAAAGTACCTACATACCTACAAGTACTAGGAACAATCCTTACTTAAGCGGTACCCCGACGTGAAGTAAAATTTCATGGCTAAAGTGTTATTTTTAACTTTTTAAATGTTTTACTTTTTTGCGATGGGGGTTTTTTTAAATGGAAAATATTGCTTAAGGTTATGGTATTACATAGAATAGAATAAAATAGAATAGAATAGAATAGAATAGAATACTCTTTACTATAATTATTGTTTTTATTATAGTGTTTTTGTATATAGGGGTCGGCTTCCAGTTTAACCAGAAGCGACAGCCATACTTACAGTTGTATAAAGCAAAGGAGAACAGGCAAATTACTTCAATGCTTTTCAACCATATTCGGTAAAGTGTCTTCTTCCGTCTGATTTAATAAATAAAATGGTTTTTTCTCTTAGAGCAACAAACAAAGACCAATACAATCCACCCAAAATATTTACACAAACCACCAAAGATCGCCACGGAACTTGCGCTGCTCACCGTACTCATGTTCATTAGTCGGGCCATTAATTATTTTTTGTTGAGCCCTCGACTGTCGGCTGTCAGCGTTTACAGTTTCATTTAAATTGACAACGATGACTGCCAGCCATCATGTGGACTGCGCAGTGTCATTCCGACGAGCCACGACGCATGCAGATCAACCAGTCAATCTTGGCACTTGCGGGTGGCGCTGCTTGCTAAGACAACTGTCAAAAGTCGGTACGTTTTCGACGTTAGTTCGTAATTTAGCCGCGTGTCTTTGTATTATGGATTGTTTTTGACCATTTCTGTTTAATGTGTAAGTGACGTAAGTGGAGCATGCGAATTTGTGGAATGGAAATGTGATGTGGTTATTTTTGATGTGTATATCATCGTGTTGTAATTGTTATTGTCTACATAAAGAGTTTAGGAATAGTTTGATCAAGTATCTACTGTAAAAAGAGTCAGTGGCTTATTTGTGACAATGATATTCAGCTGCTGCGGTTAGACTGGAAGCCAATCTCAACATAGATTGGAAAAGGTTTGACTGATCATAAACAATGTAGGTATATCGTAATAGCTCAATGATTGGGGCGTCACCTTTCAGCACAAGGTTGCATTGAATCGAATTCCAGTCCATCCCAGTACCAGTTTAACGTTTTCAGTGCAAGTAGACTTTCTAAGAGCACGTATCGATATCGGTGAAGGAAAACATCGTGACGAATATACGGTAAATTCAAATCTAATATGTCGTGATGGCCCAGAGGTTAAGGCGCCTACCTCTCATGCACGAGGTTGTGGTTCAAATTCGGGCAAGTACCAATGTGACTTTTTCAATTCATATGTACTTTCTAAGTTTATCTTAGAAATCATTGACATCGGTGAAGGAAAACATCGTGAGGAAACCTGGACTTATAGTTTGAAATCGCCAATCCGCCTTGAGGAAGCGTGATGATCAATGCTCGAGCCTTCTCTGTATGAGAAGAGGCCTTTGCCCTGCAGATGGACAGTAACGGGCTGGTATTATTATTATCTAATCTGAAATCACCAACTTTGGCAAGCTTGGAGATTAATGCTCGTGCCTTCTCTGATTAAGGCTAGACCTTTGCTCAGTCTTGGGACAATAACAGGCTGATATTAAGTATTAGAGACTTACTATTAAACATCAGACTGCTGGTAGATGCTGGATGTGGCTGAAGACAAGGCGCTGTGGCGATCATTAGAGGAGGCCTATGTCCAGCCGTGGATTACTGTGAACTGATGATGATGATAATGTTGGTGATGAAACATCAGTTTGTTCGGACAGAGGTCCTGAAGCTAGATTACCGGTAGGCTCACCCCAGATCACTTAAACATAGCTGGCGAAAAGTGGGTGTACTATAGGTATACCTCTGCCAAAGCAACAAGGAACACAGACGTGAATTTATGTCCTAGCAAAACAACTTTAAAAATAAAATATCCAACAGGATAAAACTCCAAACTATGTGCTCAATATTTCGGCACGAAAAAAAAACAAAATAGAAACAAAATACCTCTGAAAAAGCATTGACAACAATGAAAAAAAAATGGCCGTCGACATCAAATATCAAAAGCATGAGCGACTGCACATTTTTCACTAACCAGCGAAATATCGATCGAGTAGGGGGACCATGGCTCGGGATCGTCCCCCGGGACATTCCGGGACGTGCCCGGACGTTCCGGGATCCCGGGACCGGAACGAGCCCGGGATAATAGTTACCTCATTGCTGACAAGTCGTTTGTCTTGTCTTCCACATTGTTAATGGATTGGTGATTTGTTGCGAGCTAATTGTGGAACGGTTTTCATTTATTTTCGGTTGAGAGTATTTGGTAGTGTTGTGAGTCAAAATGTCGATGATTCGCCATTTGTTGTCTTCACACATTCAAATTAAATTAACAATAAATAAAATTGGAATGAAAAAGCCTATTTCTTACATGTCTTTAATGTTCACAAATATTTGTAAGTTAGGACAGGTTTTTACTTTTTTAAATAATAATTATTGTAGCTAATCTAGATTCAAAAAGCACCAATAGATTGAAAACACTGCCTTTTTTAAAAGTAATCTACTAGGTACCTAAGAAAATTAACACCTTAGAGCCTCAAGAAATAAATGATATTTTACAGTTATTTGGCAACATAAATAAAACATGTACAGTAAACTAAAATAGGAATAAATACATGGAAAACTTTAAAAATTATGGTGTTATCCCGACTGCTTCAAGAAGATCCATTTCAGTTATCAGCATTAAAAAAAATATTATCTTACTAAAAGAGACTACACTATGACCACCACACTTCGCTCATAAAACAAGACATCACCCACTACAAGCTCCATTTGACGCCAACACGCAATAAAAACATAATTTACGACTCCTTACATTCAAAATAAACAATCCCAAACTTTAAAATATGTAACAAATTGTTAATAACAGTATTAATACACTATTTCTTAAATAACTTGACAATAACGCAGTGTTCCACACGTGTGTGCTATTGGATGTGGCCAACACTTTTATTTATAGTTGAACACGTAGTAAATTATCTGCTTTATAGCCACAAGACAATTTTTCAAGATGCCCATTATTCGTTGCTACTGTTTTGTTAGGAACAGTGGGATTAGAGCAGTGATTCTCAATTGTTTCTTATTTATTTCGTTCTCAGTGATGTTAACAGCATTTTGAACCAACTGGTGTTACAAATTCTTAGAGGTTTGTGGTACTATATTCAAGGTTAAGCAAAGCTGACGAGTCTATTCGTGGACAGGTATCCATTACATACCGAGAATTCTCCAACCTCTTCAAGCATGTTAAAACTCTAGTATCGACTGACACTTGTAGATACTTGGCAGTCGTAATGGGTAGTAAGAAGCCTAACAGAGTGACAACCAATCCTACAACTATGTAACGTGTATACCAGTTACTGGGATTGACCTCTAAATTATTCGGTTTTTTTCAACATTTTTGTTACCAGTCACATAAAAGCATTGCCGAAAACCAAGGTGTCTAAGGTCCGTCAAAAGTATTATCAGCCAAAAACATCTTTTTAGAAGTAGAAGTCTAAACTAGATACAAAAAGGATTTAAAATCAGAACTACTAATTTTTTTATCACATCATCGCTCACAATATTAAACTTATCCATGTGATTGAACAAGAACCCGACGACAACCGTTGAGCAGGTAACTTACTACACAACACCATTCAGGACGGAGGATTTTAAATAGTAGATGGGGAACTTTACACCCTGTGTCTCATCCCTCCAAATCATACAACTCCTTGCCAAGAATGACCCGACTAACAGCTGTCCAAAAGCCACAATTTGACAATCTTTGTACCACATATGATCTACATACTAACGACAATCTTGGCAAACCAGCTAATGTGAGCGCAGTAAAATACCACTTATCGATTCTCAACCATTTTATAACTGCGCAAATGTGAGATGAAAACACACTAAACTATTCATCCGATGAATTTAAGTGATCCAAATATACTTCTGACGTGTTTAACAGATGATGGCAATTAGTAAATTTGTGTGTACATGTCTATCTGTAATTTTTTCGACGTGCGAATATAATCAATTTTAATTTGTGTCATCCTCAATTAGTATCTTATTCGTGAAAAGCGTCAAATAACAGTTTTTGTTAATTACCGTTATTTTCGGGTTTAAGTCTCACATGCTATTTTAAATCTTCGTTTATTGACATCGTAATTACTTATTAATGTTTAGTCATTCAGATTAAGCACCTCTACTAATCCATTGTTAATGAATAATAAACGTTTTGTCGTTTATGCTAACATAATGTGCATCCAATGTTAATTAAATATGGGCTCTGTTGTTTTCTGACTGCACTTCCAATTTTTCATCTTAAACAGTACTGGAATTCATAATCTGCTTGGATACTTACTTAATTGTGATTCCAGCTAAGGTTGCTTAGTATGTGTTCGTAAAGATACACGGCAAGTAAAACACACATATGCACATAAAACATGAACACCAACACTAATGGAAACATGTACAAATATAGAAAGCACAGAGTTACTGCTTAATTCAAGTCCAGTATTCCCCGAATGATAAGACAGAGATATAGTACACCCACGTTTCGTTTTTAAGCTCAATGTAGTAGAGGGGAGTGGGAGTGAGCCTAATACCGTCAATCGGGCACAAAACTCCAGGCTGCTACTGAGAAATACTAAAACTCAATCAAACCAAGGACCTCGTATCTAGATCATTAGATCAGCGACGCACTCAGGAGGTTCCTTCAGACAACTACTTGCATCTAGCTAAAGATCTAAAGTACTGAAACTTTGTACAGGAACATTTTGTGTGGGATTGCTACTTTCATCTTCCATTACAAAATTCTTTATCTCCATCCCGTTCTAAACCTTATCAGATATCTCAACCGCATTATTCACACCATTTCTATTCCATTTTTCACTTTCCCTTCTCATAATTATTTCCTCTCAAGTTATTATCTTATCCGAACCATCAACATGACGTCTAACCTCGCCCTCGCCGACGTTAAAATGTGTACAGCAATTAAGGAGCTGAAAAAACGAAAGCAAATGTCGCCGACCATCATCGCATGGGGCCCCGAGATCAGAAATAATACTTACTTATGGGATTAGAAATGGTATAGAGTTGTTTGTGTGACATTTTCGTATTATTTTATTGTACCAATAAAAGAGACAAAGAAATTCTTGAGATTTTTATGTGGTAAGCCGTAACAAACTATTTTTGAAATTATTTGTTAATTTGTGAAAGAATTTGATGGGTTTTCTAAATAGACTCTGCATTATCTTATTTACTGTGGATAAATAAGTTTACTGACATATTACTTCTTTGCTTTGCAATTTTAATAAAATATCACACCGTGCACATTACTTATAATTATGTCAAAAACTATATTTATGTATATGAAAAGCCCCGTCACAAATTTTAATCAGCATAATCTAGATGCTACTACAATTCATTAATCATACTTCTCATAAGCTTTCATTTCTGCGAATTCTAATTTAATTTCAGGCATAATTCAAACTAATGTATTACTCATGACGATGACATGAATTAAAAGACTCACTCCCAGCGTCCGATTACCTACTTTTCGATAAAATATGAAGTTATGTTAAAAATTACAGCAAGAATATATTAAATTCACCGACAACAACAGGTGCACAGAAGTACAAAAAACGAAAATCATAAAAAAAATATACGTCACATTATTCTCCGTTGTGAAATAAACATCTCTATATAAATGCGTAGTGTTGTGCCGTGACATATCGACAAACAGATGGCCGGCCGTCGCGGCCGTCACAACATCAGCTAATTTATGCGCTCCTTAACGCCCGTCCCACCTATTAGTTGCACGCAGTATATTTCATGCGGCTGTGTAGGGCGACAATTATTGCTGTCGTTTATACAATGCGTTTTATAACAGTTGTAAGCATATTTCGTTGGTGATAGGCGGTTAGGGAGTTCTCTTTTTTATTGCTTGTCGTAAATTTGAACGAGTGGCTGTTGGTTAATTAAAAATTGGCCAGTTTATGTTTATTACAGAAGGATTAGGTATTCAAGTTTTATAGAGTCAGGTATAAAAAAATAAAAAAATCCGTAAGGATTATTGTTTTACGTCCAAGCACTTTTTATGCATACTAGACTTTAACAAAAAAATATAAATTAAGCCTGTGACTGTCTGTCTCTGCATCAGCCAAAGATTAATGGAGAGAAAGTGTCTAGCATCAAGTCCGCCTCTGTACATAATGTATTTAAATGTTATATAAATAAATTATTACTCACATGTTTTCAGATAGCACAGGCCAGTGCAACTGTAACAAACAAAGTAATTTGCAAAGTAGAGCACAAACGCTCTTAAAGAATGCGCAACACAATCTTTAGTTCAGACGCTCACATTAACTTTGTCCTTCCATTAAAACGTGGCGACACTACACGCTGTAAGTATCCCCAACCGAGTTTAAAGCTGCTTTTTATTTCTGGAACGCATCGCGACTAACAGCTCAACGGCTTTCATCTTGTAAACTTTATTAATCGACATGACTCCCGGACACATGCGCCCCATCACTGAGCTATATTACGAACTAAAAACTTGCGACTACATCGATGTGTTAACGTTACATCGACGCATATGTGGGGCGTATCATTAAATTAGGTGAAACTGAACGGGTAATGAATGTGGTGGGTAGATACAGCAGCATCATTCATTTGACAACGCAGACAAATTATCGTGTAGAATGTTTATGTTAGCGGCTTTTGTTCGTAGCAGCGGGCAATCAGTCATGTTCATTCAAAAATGAGGTTGAAAAGCCATTGTTGCGGCCTCGCGAACGTCTCTGTGTATAATGATCCATATAATACGTTCTGTAAGGATGAAAGTGTGTTATTATTCATGGAAATAAGTCACTGTCGTGTGTAATAAGGCGGTTGCAACGGATATTTTAATGTGTGTCGAGGGAATTAGAAGCTGCGTTAGTGGTGCTATAAATTTTGGGGATGGGCTCATATTTTTCACGTGTAGCGGTGTGGTGGGAACGTGTGATGTTCCGTTTGAAAAGTTTGGGCTAATGAGTAGCTATAAATTAGAAATTATCATAATATTTATATATGTTTCTGGAACTATTGCTTTTTGTAGGATTACAAAAAATGGGAAAAAACCAACCTATATGTTTGAAACACCGACAAGATAGTAACTGGTTTTATTATAGCTTTGCTTAAGAATAAGTCTTGGAGAGAACCTCTTGAAGAGTACGTTTATCGTCAACAACTATAAAAGTTCAGGATTCTGTTGAACAAAAAAGTTTAACTAAGCCAGGTCAAAGAAACACACCATCAGACATCACATCTGGCAGCTTAATTATCTAAGTCTGGCAGGGATATCGAATTTCTTGTCCTTGCTATGTACATGTACAAGTGACAATAGAGGTCACACGCACCGCAGAGGTAAAAGTACTTTTACACCAGAAGGAGTTCAAGATAAAAGATACATTAAACAACTCATCCATAAGACCATAGCCCTTTGTCACTTTTTAATCTTAACTCGGTAGAAGAAGTGAAAAAAAAAGTGAAGAAAAGGTCTTTCCTAAATCTTGAGAAACTTTCGCTAAACACCTGGATCAAAAATTAGATGCAGAAAAAAGGTATTCGGAAAGGATACGGCGCGTTGTGAGGAGGTTCCTCACTCTAGATTTCTAGTTGCCGTTAACTTAGGTTTTCCACCGTTTTTAGGTGCGAAGCACTACTATTTAAATACAATATTTTTATTATTGTACTTCATTTGTTTTTTGTTAAAAATGTATAAAATATGTAGGTGTTAAATGAAATCATATAAAAAACAACTAATAACTATCAAGCACTCTAACTCTGGACAACTTAATAATTAAATGGACCCCTATCACTCGTCTTCACTTGTATGTACTCGTCAAAAGATAGTGATAAACAAATACTGTTCAAAGGTAAGGTTTAACAGAATTAGGTACAAAACGTGCCAACACATAGCTCTTTACAAAAGGGCCAAACATAAACATTAATAAAACACAAATTTTCCATGTACTTAAGACCGTTGAGCGTTGTGATACTGGACAAAACGTCATATTGATTGCGGTCTTCCTGCCTCAAACAGCGTAGAAGACTACGCTCATCTATGAGATCACAATGAAATCTCCAGCAACAACTCAACTATCACAACACGCATCGAACAACAGGGTAAACAAACAGCGATCAAAGAAGCTCCTAATAGAATCGAGTTAGCATCTGGCGCAGACACCGACGTGTCCCTAATTGACAGTAATCAATTTCGCGTGGACCGCTTTCAATATTCTCTCATCTAAGATTTTTCTCGTTTCTCGTTCGTTTTTATATCGGCCTCTCGTCTCGTGAATTTATCGCTCAATTAGTCTTGTTTAATAGCCGCCTGCTCCGCTGATGTCTGCTTCTAGCGCCTTTCAGGGCTGGCGCGGATCGAAGGAACTTATTTTATGAGCTTTTGTCCCAAAGAGATTTTTAAGATTCCATAGAGAGGACATGAGTAGAAATTTCATAGACAAATTGTGATCCCATGTCTTAGTAACGCCATCTAGCGATATTGGAGCGGCAGCATAGCGTACTGGTCTATACTAATCAACTTGTGTCCTCTAGGACAAAAGTATCGGATGAAAAGCCTAGTATTGAATATTATTGGCTTTTGTGTACTGTGTTTTTAGATTCCTTCACCACTTCTTTGTCCCATGAGTCACATATATGGATCATGTTGATTGTATAACTACTGTGTCTACTTTGAGGACAGTGTAAAGTCCCTCGTAAAGTCATATAAACAAATTCTTAAAAGTAAATATATAAAATGCATAATGGAACATTAATGAGAAGCTTTTTAATAAGCCCTCTGAATTAATAAGGAACAGGTGATATCGATTGATAAACTAATTATTAATGCAAACGATTGTCATAATTAAAAGGTCTCTTGACCTGCAAATGACAACCTTATGAACACAATGGATGCACTACAAAAGTTCATATTAATATTGCGCACAAAAGGCTTAATTAAGAAGCTACCAGAACATGTAACCTTCAGACTTCAAGCAGAATAAACTTCATTAGTATTCGTGACAGTAGACGACTGCAAAAAACTCTCTGTACAACATCAGCTATACTTGACAAGTAAAACATGAAAACAAAAACATTTCCACTACACAAACTAAATACAGAGCATTCACAATTTCACTTAATAAGTTAATAAAAGAAGCACTCTGTCGCGACGTCTGACCTCTTAACTGACAGTCTGACGGACAGACTGACAGCTGACAGATAGACAAAAGTGGTGAACAGACGACCGCGTAGTTGCACAAGTTATGCACTTGCTATTGTGGTTCTTGCTTCAGAATGTCAATTTAAATGAATGAAATATGGCGCGCGGCATTTTGTTTTGTAGTGTTCTTTGCTTCGTCGTTGGTATATGTATAAGCTTGTTACGAGCATTTGAACAGTACTGGTTTATTGTATCACGTTAAGTTAGATTCTTTTTGATTTTGGTCCTTGGGTACATCAAGTTCTTTAAGTCAGTTTAAGAAGTAAAAGACTAGGACTTTCAGTTTTTGTTCGAGCTTATTGGTAAAGTTTAAAGATCAGTACCTACCTAAGTCCACACTACCCACAATTTGCAAGAACCACGAAACTACCACAGAACTACCTTACCGAACCAAGAGAAATCCCAAATTTTGAAACTGGAACCAGCCCTGACGGCTTGAAAGACGCAGAGAAATGGGATTAAATTAATTGTCGCATCAGTCACGAGGGCGTCGGGGTGTTTTTTATTAGTCGAGTGCGCCCCGGCCCCCGCACTCCCGCGCCCCCGGCCCCGCGCCGCCGCGCCCGCGCTCACAGAGTAAATCACGCGGATCCATGGACGTGAGAAACTGTGGAAGTGCCCAATGATTTGGTGGAAGTCCGTACCGCTACCGGTATTTTTTTTCGATTCGCAATTTTGCGATTTCACGGTTGATTAGTTTTGTTTTGGGTTTTGGATGAGGTTATTGGTAGCAGTCTCATCTGCGAGTTTTAATATTTTTAAGGACTGGCAACACTATTCTAAGTTTGGTCGTGTCATCATCATAGGTTATTAGATTAATATGTACACAGAACAGTGACTATTGAGATGACGGTACATAATAAGTAACCGAAGAAAAAGTGCTCCAATGACGGTGTGTTATAACTGTGCCCCATGTCAATAGTAACAGTTTGCTATCATGAATAGAATAAAATGCCTTAATTATATTTGTACAGACGCCAGCACATCAAGTTACCCCAATGTGTCAAATTTTCCCATTTGAATATGAACCTTATTCTGTTTGGCATGAAGTTGAAAAACGATCAAAGAAATTTGACACATTGGCGTAACTTGATGTGCTGGCGTCTGTACATTAAGTAAGTACTTACCTAGATAATGAGATGTTAACATTACAAAAATATGGCAGAACTTTGTACAATCTACCCAAATAAAGAATATAAAAACAAAGTTATACCTAGAAGTTTACAGGCTTCTTGGATCTTGAGCTCATTTTGATTTGTTAACACTTACGTGCGACTTTATCGTCATTATTAATTAACACGAAGAAGTGACCGAAGAAGTAAGTTATTAAAAATAAAAAACCATTTACTTATTGGCTACACTGTCTGCTGCTATATATATGTTTTGAACGTAAAAATGTCCTGAAATGCCCGCCACCACTTTTATTGCTACTTAGCCCTCTTCCTCTCTCCTAATGTTGTTGTGCCCGACAGGGTCCATATTGATGTCTATTATTTTGATAGCACCATCTATGTAATACATATGGAATGCAATAAAGATTTGAGTATTGAGTATTGAGTACTTTCCTGTAAATGAGACGTGAACCCGTTCAGTTACTACAATATACCGCATCCATGTAACCTCATTCGCTCTTCCCCAGTGGCGCGCCCAACCGATTTGTTCGTGCTTTGATCTTCGGCGCGATTTATCGACATTATTTTTAACGCCGATGCCCATCACTACAGCTTGAGTGATAGACTCGGCACTGAACTTATTGCCGACGTATTATTTACAAGTAAATTGGGTTTTTTGTAATGCTGTGCCTATCTGTGTGTAATTATGGAGATGTGTGTTTGTTTTGTATGGAAACAAGAGGATTATAGACACTTTAACATTGATCTAGCCCAAAGCGATTTAAGGTTCAACAGAGAGGACATGCGAAAAACTAGGCTAGGTTAGCTTAATCTGTGACTGTTATTATTTAGCGACAAGCCCCAATGTTAAACAAGTAGCAATATTCTCACCTTAGCTTACAAGAAAGGAGGTTTCTGTGTTGAAAGTGATTAATCGACTGTATTTTTCGTTCGATCAATCGCGATTGTTTTATAAATATGGATCAGGTGTTTCTAAAATGTATTTATTTATTTATTTATTTAATACTTCAAGCACACTAATGTACAAAGGCGGACTTAATGCCATAGGCATTTTCTACCAGTCAACCTTCAGGTGATGCAGAGAAAAGCAGTGGTAGGTGCAATTTAAAATGAAAAAAGAAAAGAAAATAAAGCAAATAAAATACTAATTTATGTTTAGTATAAATACATTAATATGTACACTATAGTCATAATATACATAATTATAATACACAAATATGTTCAGTATAAATATATAAATATGTAAACTATAGATATAATATATATAATACACAAGGAGTTGCGAAAACATTAGCGCTGCGAAGATACTACTGCCAACTAAAATTAGGGATTTTAATTGAATGGGACAAATTCTGTAGGTTCTCAAAGGGTTAAAAAGCGCATGACGACTGCACTTGAGGCATTAGAATGAATAATAAGCATCTGTGAAGTCAGTCCCCAACTCCCCATTAAATGTAAACGAAGAATCAAGTTCTGACTCATAGCCGGAACCTAAAACTGCCAGACACAACGTGCCCATACAAATCCATGAACGGAAGCACAAATATCCAGACCAACAGTCATACAAATAATAAAATAAATACACAGACCAATTCATACCTCAACAGTACCATAAACCCACTAAAATATTCTCACTGCGACATCAAAATACATACAAATTACAAAGCACAGAGCAATAACTGTATAAATTCTGCTCACGACCAGAATAATAAGAGGGGTTATAGTGTAATAAAATAAATATCGTTCAGAGTTATTGTGGTCGTCATCAATGACTGTAATGTTCGATCACTATGGATTGATGTTTCTTTTGTTTTATTTTTACCTTAATTCACAGTCGTAATTTTTACACGTGTGAAAATCGTGAGGTATTCCTCGAAGCGCTACTATTTTGAGGCGCTCATAATGAGGCGCTCCTATTTTATTCCTTGGAGCGCACCTTTTAGGAGCGCTCCCGATAGCAATTAAAAATATTTGTTTTTTTTTCCTCGAAAAAAATATAATATATTTTTAATTGCTATTGGAGCGCTCTCAAAAGGTGCGCTCCGAGGAATAAAATAGGAGCGCCTCATTAGGAGCGCCTCAAAATAGTAGCGCTTCGAGGAATACCTCAAAATCGTGATTCATCCCGATGTGCTCTCATGTTCACTTATTGCAAAGACATTTAAAACTTACCATAGACAAGAACGAAAATTTCATCCGTTACTTGTAAAATAAGGATTAACAAGATACTATAACCCTACCTCAATAAACATACGCACCCACATAATCTTACATAAAATGACACTCAAAAATCAAACACTAACATACTCACACTCACACCCATAAATATACACACACGCACACTCACACTGATCCACACGCACACTCACATTTCCCACTATGTTCCTGTTCCTTGTTTTCTTGTAGATTAAAACAAGAAAAAAAATAGAATTAAGTAACTTATGTATAAGTAAGTTAAATTACCCACAAATTTGTTACTATTTATTTTTTTGCTATGGAAGAGCGGGGTTTCCTAACACAGGCATAGCTTGCTTAAAAGGAGGCCCCAAACACTACCACCCATTGTTGTAACTATTTGTGAATAAAACATTTTTTTTTTGACTTGTGTCATAGTGGTCACAATTCTATAAGTTTAGTTTGGCTCCGCTGCCTGTATGGCACTAATGGACCGACTGCCTGTCCGCCCTGTACAACCTACTTACTGGAAAACTAGATACCCCTTGGTTAAACTGGTAGCCAGACTTTCGAGCTTCGGACTGGAACCAATGGCTTACCGTGCTTTCCGAGGCACGGAGGAGTCTTGTAATTATGTAATGAATGCTAACCCATCTACGGACTGACCTCATCAGCGTAGTTTAACCTTCAATAAACCCGTGTAGCTGTTATTATTAAGCCATAAGCACATACAAAAGTGCAATACTATTAAAATAGTATTATGCTTTTAATTAAAATTATGGAAATAGATCAATCACCATCTGCCTAGTTTTTTCCAAACTATGGCGGGGTCGGCAAAACACATTAATAACAAAACTTTTAAGTAGGACATCAACAACATAATTGTGTTATATTTTAGTGTTAAATGTATAATTAGATCAAAATGACAAAACATAAAAAGATATTGGTAAGTTAAAAGTAGTAGGTGTGAATGAAAACAAAAATGATGAGACGAATTTGTCGAAGCCTAAGATTAGTATTCTCTTGGTATCATATTCTTCCGGATATCAAGATACTACAAACTAATTGAACACGACACAAACATTATGAACAAGAAATATTTTTTTCTTACCTAACGTAAATTGTAAGGATTTTTAATGTTTTAATTAATAATCCTTACAATTTACATTAGGTTACAGTACCTGAGTACAAAACTTTTATTTAAATTTTTATATTTCGTATTTTGTCAAGAATTCGTCCAAGCGTCTAAAAAATTATTCGCACGAGAACAATTTCCTAAAGTTCTAACTTTCAGGATCTTCCTAAAGACGTCTTAGCAGCCCAAAATCCGAGGCATTTATAAACCTAACATTTCACTTCTAAAACCACCTAATCACCTCAACCTACTTATCCAACACTTAAACAGCTGGCACATCCAATAAATCCCTTCTGCAAGACCTTCACAGCTAAACAGACGTCAATATTCACTGCACAATGATCACAGCGTGTACTACATGATTACAACACACATGTACCAATCTCGAAGGACCGGCCATCTTGTTACAACGTGCTATCATTTTCCGTTCCCATTGCAAGCGGTCGTGTACAACCACCTCACGCAGTGATTTGCAGCTTAACTAAAGGGACATACGGGCTGACAGGATAGGCAAAGATAGTTTTTGCTAGGTTTTACTATCCTTTTCCTATCCTGTCGTCTTGGAATGAAGGTAAGTTGATGTTAGTTAGTTTGTAAGTACGTCAGTTCAGATTTAGGGAGTACATGAGACAGACGAATCATAGCTCTGCTATGGGAAGCCCGAATTTCATTGAATCTAGCATCTTTGAATTCTGTGGAGAGACGTGCGAAGAGGCTATTTGATAATCCAGATTGATCCAGAGAACAGTTTGCCTACTGATGTCTTCTTCCCGTATGATTATAATTTAGGTGTTTTCAAGGCTAGAGTGAATAGGCCATTAATAAACTAGTGCACTTAAACAACAACAATCACATAACTGTTTACCATTATGTAGGCTCACCGTCAAGCACTAGTTTATATCATAAAAAAGAACGGCTCTTAAACATTACGGGTGACGACGTGACTTGGAAATAAAAGCTTGAAATTAGAATTTGTAAGTTTTAATGGGGTACAATAAAGAGTATTCTATTCTATTCTATTCTATTCTTGGAATCGGCTAGACTGGTTGTCACAGGCTTCTGACTGCTCTCTGAAGTAGGCAGTGACTTGTCGCTGTCGGCCGTGGTCGAGAGGATGGTCGGCAGCGTCAAGTCCTGGGACGCAGTGGTGTCCTTCTGCGAAACGATCATCTCGCGGAAGGAGGCTGCGGAAAGAGAGAGGGAGATTACCTCCACTCACCGACCCGCAACAGACGCACCGGGCGCAGGTGGAGGGCGGACAACGCCCTCTTCCAGCCCCCCTGAATGGGTCCAGATGGACACGGAGACGTCCGCCGCCCCCCACGTACATGGACCCGAAGTGGCGGCGCGTCGTGTTCACGCCCGCCCCTCTTAGACGTCGCGAGGGGAGTCTTAACACCTCACTCCCCTCGCTGACTCGGCGAGGCCCTCGGGGCCGGCACCAGTCGGGGTCGCGGAAGTATCTTCTGTTCCCGTGACCCCCGGCGCAGGTGTGAGAAGGAACACGGGGTGGTTTTTAGTCAGTAAGAGTCTGACAGACCCCTCCGCCCTCCCTGGGGTGGCGGAAATCCATGAGGATTTTTCACCCCTCAAAAAAAAAGGCTCTTGACTGCCCTTAATGACTGGCATAGATATATAACTGATAGCTGGTGTGATGTACTGTACTAATAAACGTATCACACGACTGAATGGTAGCGCCGCGGAGAGTCCCGATCTAGCCCTGGAGGCGGCGAGACGTTCCCGTTGAGTCGTAGTGTGCTTACTGATAATTTGGTTGTTTAACTATAAACCCGAATCCCTAACAAGTGATTCCTAGTGAACACAACAGCTGGGAACAATTTATAAGCTTGAAAGCTTTGAGGCTCGGAGGGCTTTCGGTGCATAATTGATGGGAACCCTTCAACGAACCGATCTCGATATGCGTTGCTTAACCTATAAGCCACAAGCCCCTAGACACATTAGCACAAAATAACAATCTTTTAACCACTTTCCACATAAATCTCAATGATAGACAGCGTAACTTAATTCTTGCAACATGTTTACAAGACATTTAGTATTTTTCCACTGCCTACCGATTTTAAGTTCACCCATTTACATTCAGCGTACTCGTCAAACTGTCCATCCGTATGTCCCGTCCGTTTTCATCAACTGCTAGTCAAATAAACCAAAGAAACGGGCTTCGCATATAAAGGGCTGGATATGTCACAGCTATGCCTAATGAACTATTTGAATGTAGGCCTTATTGGCCGCGGATAAATAAAGAAATAAATGTGAAGTACGCGCCGTGCGCTCGCGCAAGCTAATCTGCTGTTTAAGACCGTATTCATAGTGTAGGTTGTGTTTGAAAATCTCTTTGGGATATTATTTTTTGTAGGATTGAATTGAAAACAAATTTGTTATTGTAAGATTATTAACACAATAAAGATATAAAAAAAGAAAAAGGTGAATTTGACACATTCACATTCGTGCATAAAACATAAGTGTTTATTATAATTATACTGAAATGATAATGCAGACAAAAAATAACAAAAAATAATAATACATTCCTATGTTTAGGTACACTTCTTCTTTTGTCTTCATTATACTACTACTAAATTTGTTTGCTATCATACAGAACTAGTTGAACGTGACCGTGACATGAACAATTGGACTCCTAATAAGTAGTAACTAAAGATACACTTTAAATAAGGCTGTGCTGTGTAGGTTTCACAGGACATGGTTAATTTGTAAACTTTTGAAAAAAAAAAAGTGTTTATTTGTAACTTAAGGCAAATACATAGGTAACAGTTTACTTCTGCCAAACTACAGAGCAGTTTGTTGTTTAATGTAGTATAACTGCTTATTCGGAGTTGCTTTACTTAAGAAAAAAACTATCGGTATTAGTCAATAAACCTTGAGGCTACATTTAATCAAAACAGCATGAAAGCCAAATAAATTAAAATCATACATAAAAAAGCACACTTGACAGACATATTCCAATAAAAATATTTATTTTTTAAACTCATCATCGCTTGAGGATCCATTCTGACAAGTTGTTGAAGTCACAAAATGGTACCGCTCAGTCAACAGGTCGGTCCGGGCTTGCAGTCCGATGACAGATGTGGGTCACTTATTAAAATGTTTAAATTAAGAACCAGTTTCGTGTTTATTTTATAATTTATTTTGTCAGGTTTTATCCTTTCGCATGTGCTTATTGTCAATAAGTTTTTTTCTTCGTTATGCTTCACTTAAACTAAGCCATTATTCGTTAATATTACTTATTCTAGAATAGTAAAACATCGGTTAAAGACTAAGACATAATTCATGATGCTTTTATACTGGTATCGCTTGCAGTTTTTAGTAGCCTCGCGCGGCTAAGGACCACTTAAATCCACGTTCGTGGTCCTAACACCTTCGCTTTAATATGAAGGTACTCCGTACCGGCGTTACCTCAAGCACTTAGTACCACTATTCATCTCCCAAAACAAAGAGGCGTAAAACACACAACTCCTTGAAAAACAAAAACAAAGCAACCACCAGACTTTTCAGGCGACATAAATTGCAACAGACAGGCGGCACTATGAATAGACCACGTTGCGAGAAGTGGGCTTCACGTTTGATTGAATGTGAAAATTATACGGCCGGTCGCGGCGACGACGCGCCAGTGTGGAGTGCTCTTTATATTACCAAGTTTTCCCATAGGAATAGTCGGGAATAGCACTATGTTTGAATGTCAAATTAACATGTTTAAGAATATGTTAAGATTATTTGATATTAATGTTGTTAGATAAATACCGGGAATCTATTTAGATGCGAAACAATTGTGAAAGTTACAAAGCTTTGTATTGTCAACTTGATGGATGGTCGTCTGGGCAGGTAAAACTACCTTTATATATTCACATAACGCAATCATATTGGAAAACGTATAATATAATGCTACAATAAGAGGAAGTCATTCATTAAACAAACAGTTTAGTTTATCAATTAGGTAATTACCGCAGCGGTAAATTGATAAATTAACGTATCGAACCTTACTTTAAAACAACACTTGTAATGAAATTACGAAATACACCTTGGATCCTTGGGGTTATTGTTCCTTTAAAATCTGCCTCGTACTCGTAAGACTCTTGACATATTTGGAACAATGCCAATGTTAGGGATGACTGTCATAAAAGGTTTTGCAAACCATAAACCAATTTTTAGGTATAATTGAAAAACTTTTATCTCTACTTCTCCCCGATATTTCTAAGTAACAACAAAAATAGGTTTAGGGGCATTCATGCTTGACTTTCGAAACACCCTGTACCACAAATTAATGATCCCAAAAGATGTTTTTGATTTGGCCCGAATCTAAACATTGCTATACAACGTGGTAGGTAATGCTGGCAGTCTCCAGGGATATTTACCAATTGACAGCAATGGGATACATTTTTCGTGGAAGGTAATGTTGGCAGTCTTCGAGGGATATTTACGAATTGACAGCAATGGGATACATTTTTCGTGGAAGGTAATGTTGGCAGTCTTCGAGGGATATTTACGAATTGACAGCAATGGGATACATTTTTCGTGGTAGGTAATATTGGCAGTCTTTAAGGATACTTACCAATTGACAGCAATGGGATACGTTTTTCGTGGTAAGTAATGCTGGCAGTCTTCAGGGATATTTACCAATTGACAGCAGTGGGATACATTTTTCGCCTTATCACTATCTACTATACTGTTACTTTAAATTATTGGGATATTTCTCGTCAAAAGTTTCTTTAATTTACATTTGTGTTACACGTTTCTATAAATTAAAAAAAAAAACATTTTTTTGTAAAAATATGTAGGTATGGAAAATGTTACGTCGCCAATGAGGTGGTAAAACCCTAGCTGACGGCGCCGCATTAGAAAAAGGATTCTCCACACAATGCGTGCTGTATCCACCACTTAATTAAATTATTATTAGAAATTATTATTATTACTAGACTGCATTTTCCCACTACATGGCAAAGGCCTCTCAACTTTCTTTCCACTTTTCTCTGTCACGGGCTTTTTAGGACCGATCCTTATCGAAGGATATAATATTACTAGGTACTGAATTAGAAAATCTCGGTCCAGCAGTCCAGCTACCTTCTCCCTCCCAGTTCAAAGTAAGTACAAAACGAGAAATAATCACCCAATGCCCCCACGATTCCTTCGGTGGCATACATAACTAAACTTGTAACTGGAAACTAACGAATAAATACAACACGCCTGTTACAATAAACGACCGATGTCTCGGTTTATGTCCGATGTTAAATCCGTTGATTTTAACTGCAGTTTTATGGACTACTCGTGTTGATTCGGCGTCAAGTTACACAGGGTTGTGCGCACTGGGTGATTATTGAGCTTCTTAGTTTTTTTTACTAAAATATAACTGGTGAAATTGGCACTTACAATTTACTATATGTACGGCAGTGCTATTCTGTTAATATAAAAAAAACACATACATACATACATACATAAATTCACGCCTTTTTCCCATGGGGGTAGGCAGAAACTACAGAGCGCCATATGCTACGATTCTTACATACTTCTTTTGCTTCGTTTACATTCATACATGTTGTCATACACACACGTTGGTTGCGAGTAGGTACTACGCACCTGACCTTTCTGAAGAACCTCACCAATAAGGTCTTTGTATGTCCTTCTCCCGGCGTTCCCACTTACATCAGCCTTGTAAATACCTTTCGTTAGTCGCCTTTCATCCATCCTTTCAACGTGACCAAACCATCTAAGCATACTCTTTTCAATTTTTGTCACCCAATTTTTGTTGGTTTTTTGTCAAAAAAATCAACCCTGTAAAAATGTAGAAGATGAATTGAGCTGTCATTACGTACTAATGCTAGGTATTGACACAGTCCACGCTGAAGACAGGGCCCTTTGGCGCTCATTAGGGAAGATCTATATCCAGTTGTGAACTGCTTACTGTAAACTGATGATGATATGATGATGACAGTCCACTTCTCTTGGGGAATATATGTTCACTTTTGAAGGAGTTGTTTTCTGCGTCAGTAGATTTTGCATTTTGTGCGGACAGTGTCTTGTTGAAGAGGAATTGTATCTATTGTGTCCGCGGTTTCATATTACTGTTCTGCGGATTGTGTCTAACACAATCCGCATGCCAGACATTCAAGAAAAGAGCTACTGTATGAAGTTCTAGGTATTACTCACCATTTAAGCTTTCGTGGCTTATAAGCAAAGCGGGTGCCGAAACAGAAAGATATAATTAAAGAGCAGCTGAAACAATCACCCCGTGTGTACAATCAAATCGGTCGCTAACAATAAAATCCCCGCGATCGGCGCGAGCGCAGGCGCGTTTTATCGCACACATAAACACGTCAGTGCGGACGCAACACGTTAATTTATTTTATTGTCATTTAAAACTTTAATTTACGGATGTTTACTAATGTGTTTGACACGATGAGTGTCTGTCTGTCCTTGTGCGCTTTAGTGTTAGTTCATTTCGAGGAAGTCTAGGAATTTCAGCTAAATATTGTTAATTGTCATTGTACAACACAAAAGTGTTGCGAACAGAAAATTGTATTAAGCGCCAGATTTTAAATGTAAAACGATTTAAACACCAGTCAATTACACACACAATTCGCATTATATAATAGTGAACATGTGAACACTTTCGCTCTTAACATCGACTTTTAAAACAGTAATGTCAAATGAAGCTGTTTGAAAGTTTTTGTAGGAGTTTTAGTATTTTATTTATTATTTATATATTTAATATTTCAAGCACACTAATGTTCAGAGGCGGACTTAATGCCATAGGCATTTTCTACCAGTCAACCTCCTATTTGATCGATTAAGCAGGCATATATAGTAAACATGAACATAAAAATCTCGATATCTCATCACACTTCACATACTTATCAACCTACTCTTGAAAACTTTTTTGCAAAAAAATTAAACCGACTTCAAAAAAAAACACTAAACGGTGTAAAATAACTCTAAATTAGGAAGTCTGTGGCTTTGGTGGTTTTGTCTTATTCATGATGGGCCACCGACTTCCGAATTTAGAGTTATTTTACACCGTTTAGTGTTTTTTTTTGAAGTCGGTTTAATTTTTTTGCAAAAAAGTTTTTTATTTTTCCATTTTTAGTGGTTCCCATACAAATATTTGCTATATATTTATTTTATATTGTTAATTGTAACAGTACATGTCATGATAATAGGGTTATCCACTTATCCCTAACAAATGAAAATTAACATACCTAACTGTCGAAATCTAGGTATATTGTACACATCTGCGTACCCCTCAGAGCATACCAGGCGTGATGATACGTCATGATGTTGTATAAACAATAAACATCCAAGCGATTCCAGCAATCACGACAGATTTGCCGTCTATTTTTGAAGAGTTCCGTTGCATATCTCCGAAGATCAGCACCAGATCTTCACCAAATTAAAATGGGACCACCTCGGGAGTATACTCTTTCGAATAAAAAAAGAATTTCGAGAATCGGTCCACAAATGGGGGAGAAATCAGGTAACATACATAAAAAAAAAAAAAAAAAAAAAAAAAAAAAAAAAAAATACATACACACGAACATAGAACCTCCTCCTTTTTTGAAAGTCGGTTAAAAATACATTTCAACGTCAACAGAAAACCGAACACTGTCTCTTAGCACGCGCAAGTTTCTTATCAACGGTGCTTGCATCACGTATAAAACCCGACCACCATCACACATCACAAACTCCACGTATAAAAACACGCATATCTCACGAATTAATCCGAGCAATAATTTCAAAGACGTAAAATTTCGCTTCAAACTGCACATTTAAAAGTAATAAAATCAAAGAGATCTGAGAAGTAATAAAGCGTTCAAGTACAGAAGATTGTGAACATAACATACATATCTTTATCGCCGGCGTCGCTCGTTCATTACACGCTGTAAAATATATCGGTGCTGAGCTCTTAACGCAAATTGACGCGACATCTAGTTTCGGTGTGAGGAAATAAAAGTTGATGTGTTATGTAAATAGTTTGATTTTATAATTGATTAGTCACAAAATAGCGATTAAAGTTTAAGTTTATTCTTTGTTAGAAAATGCGTATCATAAGACCAGTCGTAGAGGTGGTAAATGTGATATTAACTTTAAAAAGACAAGAGGAGTTCAATCTGTTTCAATTTCTTTTGAAAAAGACGGAGGCGATATGAAAGGACCATTGCCAACGATCAAAACTTTGCATTTGAACGAGGCACCGTACCTTTCGAAAATTATCTAATACGCCTTCCTCAAGTAACTCTAAACTCAGTTCAAACAGAAACTCGTCGATCCAATCCGATTAAAACTGCAAGATAACAATCGTTGTTACCAACTGTTACAAGATTCGAGTCCTATCTCCTAACGGGCCTATTACACAACGTTCCTCAACGGGCCGGATAATCAGCCCGTTCCCATTCGGGCAGGGTCTTAGGGGCCCAATAATCGAGTGGGCAACTCGTCTGGCCTACGTTTCGTGAATTTTTACTGACGGACCTCCGTGACCAGGCACCGGCAGGTTGTCGATAAAGATTTGGTTCGCTGTTTACCGTGGTACAATGAATATTGATTGCTTGCATCCTTGTTAGGATAGGTAAATTTCGCTGAAATTAGCATACGTTTGGGTTGGAAGTATTGAGTTGGAGACTTTTATTGGTTATACAGCCTTATTGTTTTGGGTTACAACAGCATGAGTTTACTGATGAGCTTTATTCCATCAGCTAAGTTTTATTTTAAAACAACGCAAGTCAATAAAAATATTGTCAAATCTAGGCTTGACAACAAAAAATTTCGTAGAAGAGAATCCTTTTATTTTCTACAGACTATTTCAGTTTTAAATACCCTTAAAATGATAGAAAACAGTAAGAAATCTTTTCGTGAATTTCTAGTACACCTTTACACTCGTAATACTTTTAATTTAATGATATCTACAAACAGGATACCAAGACTTCAATCAATGATATATAGCGGTTGTTTCCGAAGTCCCAAATAGCACCACTACCTGCCTAAAATAACAATCAAAATAACATTAACTAATTAACAATCGTCGATTTAAAACTACCCATATAATTTATAATTGCGGTCCTACGATCCGTTATCCGTCGTGAATACGAATCGCCGACCACCGGCTGTGGGTTGACACCGTGAATGCTAAGTACATGTTTTTTGCGTCACCTACAGCGATGTCGGTCCGTGATTGCAATTTATTTTCGTTTGCATCAGGGTTAGGTGGTCGGTGCATTTTTAGAACTCAATTATATCTTGAACGGAGAGACAAAGCAAAAAATATAAAGATATTTACAGAAAAAACTGGTTTCATGATCAACTCAGCCTATCACAGTCCACTGCTGGACATACGCCTCTCCCAGGCTACGCCATAATACCCTGTCTTCAATGATGAATGTCATATATCACAGACAGCTGTCATGGCAACGTTCATCAAGCACTATTTTCTAAAGTCAAATGTCACTTTAATATGGCGTACTAGCTAAATAAAATGGATAATAAATGACGTCTGGTAGGCACAATAAAATTAAGGTCCTCTTTTATTTTTACCGAACTTACCAATGTTTGTGAGACCTCTCATCAAAATAATAGCTCGTTCGCCTCTTTCGACAATCAAGGACCACACACAAATCATGATAATAACAGAGATCATAACAATTAAAGTCTTACTAACGACTCAAGTACTTAACGACACGTAAGGCTGCAAACATTATTCGAAGATTTATGAGGGGCACGTGAAGATCACGGCATTAATTCTAGTGACAGTAGATGGTATTGACGTGGTTCTACTACAGACTGTGAAGGCATGTCTAGTTATTTACCTGCTTAAAATAATACCTTGCATGACTGTTAGACATTGCTAAGATGTTGTAAATGTTAATACCAGAGCCAATAATATGCTCGCAAACAATGGTCGTGTCACAAGACCAAAAATCCTGTGTGGCACTAATAAAAAGGAAGATTCTAGAAGTAACAAAGGGGAAGAATGATAAACGAATAATTCAAAGAGGAATGTTTACAATTATAACCATATTAGGGGTTACTCTTTTTTTTTCAATAAGTCATATATAGTAGACTAATTTCAATCGTTTTGTTAAGTAGAATTTTATTGCAGATATGAAATTAATTATGAAAATTTTCCAACGTTTATTATCCAGGGTTAATTGGAAGCTAACACAACCTTAATCCTTGCGACGCCATACTCAATGAAGACCACACACGAACGGAAGAGATACCAATCTTAGACCTGAAGGCGGCGGCTCCAGGGACCCCATTGTGGGAACTACGTGTTGATAATCCACGATTGTATATGAAAATTATGAATGAGATTGATGAAGATAACATTCTCTTGGTTTATTATGTTCACGTACGTCGTAGCAAACAGTTTACGTATGAGCTGATATGTAAATACATGTGGAGCTATCTGATTTAGCAGTTTTATTTATAAGTCCTCATATTTTGTCACAATTTGTATACTATGGTAGGGGAAAAATATCAATTGCCGCTCTAGACCATCAAATTTTAAGGGGCTTCAAAATATTTACTATCTACAGGCTCTAGATGTTTTTCGCACTTATGTCTAAGGGACACTTTAGGGTTTTTCTTTGTCTAATAAAATTCAAATTCATTTATTCACATTAAATATATTAATTACAATCTATGCTTTCTCATGTAACATTATTTGGTCTTATATTCTATTTAGCCTATGGTATGGCATTGTGAAGTATCTTACTACAAATAGTTTCTATCCTAATCCAACTACATAATAAGTAACTAAATAATTATGACATGTTAATATGTTCACACAATATATATAGTACATACTGTGCTTTATTGTAAGTTATGATACGCTTAGACTTAAGTTTATAATGTACAAATTATCTAGTAGCAGTGTAGTCATTGTTGTTGAGAAGCTAAATAATAAATAGTGAGAATATTCCGAAAGTACAGAAATGAACCCTGCCATTACAGACATGATGAATGCTAGCCCCATACACCCACAGAAAATCATAGGGTGGTCCACACTATACAGAGTGCAAATCAAAAACATTCACAATATGATAGCATACGCTCCATAGCATAAATCACGGGTAAAACAATGGGTATAGATACCGCCGATGCTATAAAGATGGCAGATAAAGTGATCGTCCGCCCCCTACCGGCGGTCGCTTCCATCAATCATTATAATAGATGTGGTGTATCCTGCGAGGATGTTAAAGGATTGCTTGGTGTTCATTGAAGAGATTGTTGTTCTTTCTTAATGTGGAGTGTCGATCTACTGGTCGTATGTTAGTTAGCAAGTACAATTACTATTTGTTCAAGTTGTTGAACAGCTGTTACTTATTTACAAAACTTCTTATTTTGTTGGTAACATCTTTATAGTGATGGATGATGGCCATGTTTCTGTTGACATGAATATTCTAAAGTAAAAGATGGTAGATGGGACAGGAAAAATCATTAAATATTATCACTGACGCTAGTCAATTTCTTCTTTCAAGAAAATCTAAAACGAAATTACTAAGGGTTGTATTCCAAAACTGAAAAGCAATTGATCCAAATTAGGTTGAAATTCAGCACTTTTTGAACGACTAAAATTACATAAGATACTTAGTCCTCCAAATCGTCCGCCCTTCATCACTTAGTGTTTTAGCTGGGAAGCATAAGTAGAGGAGCAAACTCCCCAGCAACACGTCTGAGTGATTCGTTTAACCCTTTAACTTCTTGTGTCGCATAAATACGACACACATTTTCGTGCCCGGGACTGCGCGTGTCGTATTACTGCATGACAATTCGTTTTAGTTTCGTAATATTGACTGCGGGTTTAACAGATATTATTTATGCAACAAAAACTAAAAATCGAAACAACGATTGCTCTTCCTTATTTATTCTAGGCATTATTTTATTGATTTGTAGCAATTGTAGCCGCGCGCTAGGGGCACGGCAATTGATATTTCGCCAAGCGCTTAAAAGGTTTAAGAACTTGAATCTATTAATTCTGAAAAGAGACAAGCCTTACTAAACAATCAATGGACTTAATCCAACAAAATCTCCACACAATATAATCGCTATTACCTTAAATCTCTTGGAGAGTAAGATACCGTCAAATAAACCAAATAGCAGGTCTTTTCGCAGACTAACTATAGGTCTGGTTGCAACTGCATCACGTTTTTCATCCTATTCAGTTTAGATAGATATTTTTACCCCGACAAGCCGCAGGCGTGGACAGAGATCGTCACTTCGTGAACAATTTTGATTTGAAACGGTAATTTTGTGTTGGATTTTCAAGATCAGATATGATAGAAGAGTTAAGAATTCTTGTTAGGATTCCGAATTAAACGGTTCCCTTATAAATATCTAATCAAAAATCTTAAAAAAATCAAGTTTATCTGTCGGTTCACAGCTCTCAGTTTTAAATAATACTAAACTCTGTTTCTTATATAACAAAATTAAATAATCCTAAAAAATAATAATTGACTCATCATTGCGGTTTTTGTTGCGATAGGAGCCCAGATGGGGGATACAATTTTAATCTAGCAAATTACAGTTAAGTAGGGACACAAGACAGGGATTTATTTGCACATAACAGTTTTTACGCTAAACGCAACGCACGCACGCACGCTACGCATTAAACAAAATGAAAGAGTATTACTAACCTAAACTTTTCCTTATTTCATAATCATAATCATTTATTTATTTGTTAAACATATGTATCATTATTATGGATCTTATCAGTAGTAAAGGTACTTGCTATGTTTTGTCGTTACTGACATACAAATTACTTAATTATTTAAACAGAGTTAACCATAATTTTGGGGACCGCTTATTGTAACTAGCTACTTAAGTAATAACTTTTATGAAATTATCTTTATAAGATAACTTATTTGCACAACTATTAAATTATGTTTTACAAAGAGTATTCTATTCTTTTAATGACGGCACATTAACAGGAACAGACGCAGTTGCAACGGTACCTTCTATACTGTACAACTGTGTTGTTGTGTGTGTGTTGTGTTGCAAATCATAACATCACCAATATAAAGTTTCACCAGAATCCAATAACAAACGGAACTGGCCATTTTGTAACCGGCAACATCACACATCGCATACTAAGTGACACATTACAGTCTGAAACAAACACAATCCGATTCAATTTAGCATATCTGTGGTCAAAGGCGCCGCCCCCTCTCGAGAGCTGACCCTCGGATCAAAGGACCGACGCGCGACGGTCAATGAAATGATTGCGTTCCTTTTAACTTGAGACGGAACAAGTGTGATTTTTTTAAACTTTGAAGAGGTAGGTTTGCAGATTCAGTTCACATGAGTGTTGTTATAAGAGTTTATTGCCTGAATAAACGTGGTGGTTTGGAGGTATGAGGAGCGAGGTGTACAGTTCCTCATCCACCATTGAAAAGGGGGGAACCTCCGACCAGACGGGTGTTGTGTCTGAAATTTTGTCAAATGGCCCATTTAGTAAAATTTTAGTTTTTAGTCCCTCATCTAGATAACAAGAAAATATTCGACACATATCTTTTCTTTTTTCACGTAATCAAAAAATAACGGCGATACATCGAGTCGAAACGTCGCATGACGTCACTAACCAGTACAGTTAATACGAGATATTGACGTTAAAAGCCACCTCTCCTCAACTTTAATGCGTTTAATCTAAGCGGTTTTCCATCAATTTGAAAATGAAAAAAATATGTGTCGAATGTTTTCTTGTAAACTAGATGAGGGAGTAAAAACAAAAATTTTATGAAATAGCCCATTGCGCGGATAACTCGAATACCGCGATGTAGGATATCAGTCATTAGTTCGTATGTGGCGAGATAGATGTCGCTACAGTAACATCTCCACTCAGACAAAATTTACCGCATATATTTAATATTTTTTATGGAAACACAAAAGCATCATCATCTGTTTAGTTTTTCCCAACTATGTAGGTGTCGGCTTCCAGCTTAACCCTATGCAACTGAATAGTTTTACATGGAGCGACTGTCGGACCTCCACAACCCAGTTACTGGGTAACACGATACCTCTTGGCTAAACTGGTTGTCAGATTTTCGGTCTTCTGACTATCTGTACCGACTGTCATAGATTTACAAATGACAGCCGGGACCAACGGCTTTACCTGTTTTCCGAGATATGGAGGAGTCTTGATTTAATAATATCATCATCTGCCTAGCCTTTTCCCAACTATGTTGGGGTCGGCTTCCAGTTTAACCGAATGCAGCTGAATACCAGTGTTTTACATGGAGCGACTGCCTGTCTGACCTCCACAACCCAGTAACTGGGTAACATGATACCCCTTGGTTAAACTGGTTGTCAGACTTTCGGGCTTCTGACTACAAGTAACGACTGTCAAAGATCTACAAATGACAGCCGGGACCAACGGCTTAACGTGCTTTCCGAGGCACGGAGGAGTCTTGGTATGTAATAAATGGTCACCCATCCAGGGACCGACCTCGTCAAGCGTAGCTTAACCTTCGATCGACCCATGCGGCTGTTATAATTTAGCCACAAGCTCCTCATGACAGGGGGACTGTCTTATGTAATTTTTGACGTTCAAAAAGTGCTGATCCTCAGCCTAATTTGAATAAATGACTTTTGATTTTGATTTTGAAAGTACATACACACATTGGTACAATTCACATTGGTACAATTTTTACACACCGGACTACACGACTAACACCACAAATATAACTCATATTCCAACTTGTGCCTATAGATTACCTTAGCTTATTACTAAGCTCCATAAAAACTTTCTCCTGTACTTAAAGCTCGTGGAAGACGGATAGCAAAACAGATAACACCCTTATGAGTGACCCAACCGACCCCATGATCTACGGCTCATCCCTTGTCGGGTCGGGCACTGATGACCTCAGATTATTGGGGACGTTAATACAAATCACTTAATATGTCTTATCAGTAGCTTGAGCCAAATCTTTTATCTGTTTATTTTTTTATTTATAGATTCTTAAGTGACAGATTTATATGAAACTACTAGTGGCCCGGTACGTGCTTCGCTACGTATACAGTGAATAATAAAAAAAATTGTAACATCAAATTATTATTCATCAAGCTATTTTACACTATCCCCATCAGAAAAAAGTTTCAATTGGACAGCAAAATCCCTAATAACAAAATGATCCGCCATTTATTGAATTCATTTGTTACAAAAACTGTGATAAATTAAGAACCGCTGGGCCGATTTTGTGCAAACTTCACATAAACCATCTACTTAACAGTCCGAACAAAGTCTAAAGAATAGGTTTGGATACGTGAGCCCGTTCTTGAGTTATAAAATTACAACGAAAAGTGGCATTGATTTTTATTTAAATAAATTTTGGCTTATGAAAGCATTCTTGTATACTTAGTTGTTCTTCGAACTGACTAAAACATAACTTAACACAACATAAAATCACTCCTGTAATCCTTGAAGGGCTAGGCAGAGGTGTTAAGTCCCATGTTATAGAAGGCGAGCCTGTTGCCATCAATCGGGCACGAATTCAGACTCCAGGCAGCTACTGAGCAATTAAAGATGGAAAAACTCAATAGGTACCACTGCCCGATCCGGGAATCGAACCCAAAACCTCATACTCAGCAGTATGAGGTTTTGGGTTTGAGAGCCTGTGACCAGTAGAACAATGAGGTAGTCAACTGACTAAAGGTTATAATAAATTACCATTTCATTGTATAAAAAAAACACATACTTACGAGTTTTTTACTTAAGTTTTGGATGGATGTTTGTTACTCTTTCACGTAAAAACTACTGAATGGATTTTAATAAAATTTGGTACGGAGATAGCTCACACCCTGGATTAAAACATAGTCTACTTTTTATCCCTGTATTCCTACGGGAACGGGATCTACGCGAGTAAAACCGCGGGACGTTTACTAGTCTATACTAATATAAATAAATCATTTCCTAATGTTTGATTGTTTGTTTGCATTGAATAGGCTCCGAATCTACTGGACCGATTTGGAATTCTTTCACTGTTGGGAAGCTACACTATCCCCGGGTGACATAGGCTACTTTTTATCCTTGTATTCCCACAGGAACGGGAACAACGCGGGTGAAACCGCGGGACGTTTGCTAATAATAAATAAAAATGGATGGATTGGAATGGAATTGAATGGATTTATTCCTATTTTTTAATAACAGGATCTAGTAGCCACAAGCGCTACTGCTGAACATGAGGTCCCGAGTACGATCCACGGGTCAGTCAAAGCGTTACTAATATCCATCATCATTCCATCTGGAATTTTATAGCAGCCTAGAACCTGGAGTTGTAGCAGTTGACTGGTATTATTACCCCCTATTACATGATCTAAAAAATAACTGGAGAATTAGGGGTGAACCTACTGCAAGTAAACCTCTGCCTAACACTTCGGAGATTATGCGTGATGTTTTGGCATATTTTAGTTCTTATTTATTTTTGCAAACCGCTGTCAACGAACGGGTGTCTGCCTATCCAATAATTGACTAAATAATGTTTTTCTTTTAACATGCCAATAACTCAATTATATCCGTGGAGGTTAGAAACGCAAATCAAATAAAACCTCTAGTCTTTGTCATAATAAAGAGCTTGACTTCCACTTATATCGATTTATTCGTATGACACAGTTATTGTGGGGAATAGAGTAGTAGTGGAATTATTCGATCGATGGCCGTTTAGCTGGAAGCAATGATAACTGTAACTGAAGTTAATACAGTAAGTTACAGTTGCTGGGGAGTTTTGTTCCACCACTTCATCTTCCCGGCAAAATTGATAGAAAGTGAAAACCTCTTTGGGGAACTGTCTCATGTATTTAAGACGTTTAAAACATGCGGATTCTCAGCCTAATTTGAATAAATATGAAAGTAGTAGTGAATCATTGCGTACTCATTGGTACTGATAGTTATTTTGCACAATTATGTTGTGCCTTTTTTAATGAAAGCAAACTGTACAAAAACACCATTAACAATTAACTCGACAGATTGCATTACGATTACCTTTAAAATCTATATTTTCAAAATAATTTCATACATGAAACCACTAATTTTAAAATTCATAATTTCGATACTTATGTTAACGATGATTCACAACAGAAATTACACAGAATATCTTTTAAAAATGATGAGCAATAAAATATGCACGGTAGTGTAACATGTAATTTGGACCAATTTGGAGCCGCTCAATTATGTAATCATGTACACGAAAGATGTGTTTTGGGTGTACTTAACGTTTTCACTATTGAAAACACGTTATTATGTCAGTAACTTTTGGTCCGATGATTAATTTTCAAATTAAAATATTGTTTTACTGTCTTTCTTTAACTTATGTAAGTACCTTTGGTGAGTCTTAATGAAAAACCATGGTGAACGAATGTATAACTTTTAAAAGTTTTAAAGAGGTTTCGAAATAAAAATGTTTGAGTCTAATTATCAGAAACTTTAATGAGTGACAAATATAACGTCATTTTTTAATTTATAGCAAAAAAAAAATAACTAAGTATCATTAATTTTTAGGTTAAATATTACATGATCACAGTGTGGCTAAATCTACTGTATTTTTGACAACTTATCATATAAATTTTGTCACTAACTCTTCGCCACCATATCTTCATAAACTTTAGTAGAAAAATATTGTCTGACACGTACTTCTTAATTTCCAAGTTTTCACACTTATCCTTGAATACATTTCACATCGCTATATATTCTAATAACTCATTGACATCCTAATTATTATTTTGAACCCATTTACAGCCACCCCAGCTATTAACGCTATCATTCATCCACAGTATCACGCAATTTCCGCCCTTTTGTTTCGGGTAACAAAAAACAAATTACCGCGGCAACGAAAGGTAGTACAGCAAATACTAAAGATGGTACCCACAGTGGCTGTAAATTTGCCATAAAAGGAGCTAACATAGCTCCAAACTTAGAACTAGATGAGCTTAAAGAGAAGCCCATGTTTCTGATTGGTGTAGGATATAGTTCCATTACGTATAAATATATGACGCAGAAGTTAACAAATGAAAATAACACTCCAATGATGCCGAATGTGGTCTTTACCCATGTGATGTGTGGGACCAAAAGCGGTATGAGCATACTGATTCCGATGACGACGTAGGAGCCAATCGCTGATGCTTTCCTTCCAAAAACTTTAGAGATGACTGTGGCAAATGGTGACATTGGGATCTGTAACCAAACACATTAAAATATTAAAACTGACAAATTGACTTTTACTGACTCTGTCTAAACTGTCGAATTGACAAAAAATTAAGTAAGATAAGTTATGAAGACTACGCTATAATAAGTTGCATAACACAAGAAATTACACAAATATGCTATTATCTAAAGTGCAATAATACAGTGTAGTCTAAACTGCGCTCAGCTATAAAAGACAGAGTTTAGGGTGATTAGTTATTAAAAATATTGTTGGGTTTGCAACAAATGACAAAAACTCTCTAGCTGCATAAATTACATTCGACAATTAAGACATATATATCAATAGTCGTAAAGAACACACGAACACAAAAGAAATACCTTCCTTCTTTAAAATTTATACTAAGAAACAAACATGAACGAATATTACTGACCTGTATAACTCCAATTACAGCCACAACTATGAATATATTTGATCCAATCGTTGTGTTGTATTGATTGATGCCGTAATAGCACGCCCCAGTCACAAACCACACGGTGCACGATGAAATCGTTATAAAAGACAGTCGTTTTGTCTTGAAACAGTCCAGGTAGTTCACATGTGGTCGATCGTTCTCTTTAAGGTTTAATTCTTGGAGGCTTCGTTCGACGTTCTCTTTTATGTTGGTCGTGCTGCGGTTGTTACTGGAAAATGTATTAGTTATTTAGATCGTGGGAAATTTCACCAAGTGACTGTGTTTACGTCCACCTAACACTCCTAGTTACCATTAATTCTAATTATTGTATGTCAATAGTTGGCCTACTTTACAATATGAAGTCTCATTTATGGCTTGAAATATAGATTATTTGTAGACTGGGTTACTGACTGCCTATTAATTGCTTGAATGAATTATATGAATTATTTTATTCCCCAAATAGTTAAGCAGTGGTGTCCATATAGTACGGCTGCGTTTTGCCTATTATATTTAAGTCCTATGTAAGAGGAGAGCAACTCCATTGCTTTCAATCGGACCAATATCCAAACTCCGGCTGCTACTGGAATTCTTTTTCCCCTAATAACTTTTGACCCAACCTGGGAATTGAACCTAGGAACTCATGCTTTACAGTACCGCTAGCTACAAAACCAACAACCACAACGATGAAATAAAGTAACACTTACAATTTAGCAGCCTTCGTCATTAACTTAACAGCTTCCTCAGCTTTACCATTTGCCATCAACCATCTAGGTGTCTCAGGTAAAAATATCAATAAAATTATTATACCCAGTGATATACCGCCAAACTCCAAAAGATACACTCTCCAATCCTTGGCTAAATACGCAAAACCAGAGAGAGTAGCTACGGCTACAGAGTCAGGAAGCAATGCCGAAGAAACAGTTATTTCTCTATGTTGTGGTCCTACTAATTCCAAAGTCAATACAGCAGTTATTGACATGATTCCTCCACTAGCAAAACCTACAAAGAACCTTATAGCAGTGAAGGTCCAGTAGTCTGGAGCAAATGCTGCGCCGATCGCAAACATGACGTCAATTACAGCAGATAGAATCATAGCTTTGCAGCGGCCGAACCTGAAATAATACGTAAACTTGAGTAATATGCCGATTGTTGCTTATAGTTTGTGGATTTCGCTAGCATTTAGAATAAATTTTGATACATTTTTAGTTTTAGTATAATTTAATAATAATAAACTTATAACCGCATTAAATTATTGCTCCCATGAATAGCATAGTGGGGCGCTACTCAAAGGAAAGCTTCTCTTACCTGTCTGAAACCCATCCAAAAGCAGAAATACCAATCACCAATCCAAACATAAGGATCGTTTGCGTAAAGCTTGCCATCCATGCTCTATCACAAATAAGGTCAAACTCTGTTACTAAAGACTGTTCGAAGAAATCTTTATCAAACTCATATTCCATACAGTTATCGTAACATGTTGAATTTTTAATCACCATAGTGGCATTATCTTTAAATGTCTTACAAACAAATTCTGTCCCTGGCGTTAGAAATAATATTGAAATAATATTCCACATAGCAATCAGTCTTACTAAAGATACTATTGTGATTACTATGGCTTGCCATCTTCCAAAGGCACCCATTGATTTGACCACATAATCATCTTCAAAATCTTGATTTGTTTCCTTTTCTTCATTCTTGTCTTCGACATTATATCTGCCATGACAAATATTAAACTTCATATTGTCAGCAATTGCCTTGGCACTGAAAGTAACATAGAATTATTTATTGTATGTGAGATCATAAAAATATTTTGACATTGTAATGAAAAAATTAGGTTGCGACACTTTATTATTATGATCACGACTAGACTATTTGTCATACTATGTTGAGTCGTAAAAATTAATATGCCTTAGCATTATGATGCCAACTCATATTTGCCGTGGGATTAAATGGACGTCCCGCCCCAAGCACCATCATTAAGATGGTAAATATTTGGCTGTTACGTTACTTGTAATATGCTATTAAGATGTTTATTACACTAATTTATTGCGCCCATCGAAGGCATTACGCTTATTATATTGTTGTAAGCAGATAAGTGCAATGATTCTACATAAATATTAAATACAAATATAAGCTTTTTGAAAGTCGTACTAGCAAATAAAATTAAACCCAATGAAACTATATGAACATGACTGCTCATTAGTGTTCATCAATGAATAGTTAATTCTAATTTAAGACAATTCTCTACAATCTATCGCAACATCTTATCAATGCAGGAGTGAAGAGAATGTTTCCAAATCCATAAGTTTAAACTGGTCTGGTTTATTTTTACATCAGACAATTAATATCTTCCCGGCTAACTTTATTTCCGCCACGGCCATTTTTGACGGATATTAGCCAGTAATGAGTATAATTATGTAGAAGATAAATTATAGTGTACAAGTGTGTGCATATAAACAAGTGGACTATCTGTTCTGTTACTCCTAAAGTTAGACGGGGTGGGAATCCAATTCGACTGGGGACAGATAGATGGCCAGCATCAAAGGTTTTTACTCGCCTTCTGAGGCACGGAGATAATGCATGTGGAAAAATCCTAAGACAATTTGTCCGATCAAAGTTGGACTCAGGGCCACTGAGCTGCCGCATTTGCTATCACGAGACCAACGTCATAAACTGTCTCCTAGATATATGTCTTTTTCTAATAAACTGGTCATTACTTCCTTATCATTTTACTAAGGATAGTAGCTAATAGGGATGTGTGACAAAATAAACAATACAGAGGCGATATCAATGAAATTGATATTAGGATAGAATAATGATGATGATGAATCTTATTGAAACAACAGCATCTCTATGTTCACTTCAAACAAAGAACCACCACAACCCATCCCAAGATTGGAAACCCGATAACCCTTTAAAAATAAGTCTTCACAATTCATACGAGGCTTAAAACGTTTCTCGTTAAGTTAAACATGTCGGAGGCACATATAATAACACATCGGTGGCTGGAAGCCTGTAATTTGAGGCACTTTCGAGTCACTCAATCAGGTAAACGGGTGAAGCCGTTACTTAAAACCGACGCTCGAAACGTTATATAATTCCATGTAATTGTGTTGAAAACTTTTTGAAAACAAAAGTGTATTGTGACGAAATGGTAGTGGTGTGTAATTTTGTCGTATGGGGTGATTGAATTCGGTGCGCTAGCTTGTGTCGATTTGAAAGTAATGTGTTTGGAATTAGAGGGCGCTAAGTGCGGTTGTCAGGTCCTTTTTCGCTTTTCTGTGTTTTGTTCTTGCGTTGGTTTTTTTGTTTTGTGGGCAATTTGTTGTGTTGTAACTGTTCGTCGTTTGCAAGCTGTTACCTAAACACCACCTTCAATTTTTGAACAATGCTTTTAAACATGAACTTCTCCAAAGGTGTGTTTGAAATAATCACTCTTACAACTGAAGATACGGTTACAACACAAGAAACATTGTTGTATTTTGAGGATTATTACAATTGTTCTCTACTTTGTCTATAATTCGAACATAAAGGCATAGCCGGACGGTTTAAGATAACAGTTCTAAAAATTAATTGCAGTACTTTTCCCGTAGTTAGGTACATACCAAACTATTGAAAATTCTTGAATGTTTTTTTTTCTCTTCATCAAACTAATAAAAAATTACAAAGACAAACTTTACAGGTATGGACTTATGGGGTCACTTTTAGGTAAAAGCTGTAGCAATTTGTTAAGTCACATGAAATATCTACATTCTAAAGGATCTATAAACAAGTCTCTACATGCTTTGGCAACCTAACAGACGAACCAAACTTTTTTTTAAAGCTACCCTTGACTGATATATTCCCGATCTTCCCTTATGAACAATTATTTACATAGATTACAAACAACAACCTGCCCAAAGCAAGTTCTCAACCACCCATCTAAGCAAATACCTTTTACATAACAACCAAGCCTCTTTCCGTGTTACGAAACCATCCCGAAGACTGACCACACAAATGCGTACCCCCTTCATCATCAGTTGCAATCCTGGCAGACCTTTCAGTCCACCTAATGGTTATCGCGTATAATGTGCAGCCTCTAACCGCAGTGTTGGACGCGAGATGACTAATCGGGGGAACTTGATAGAGGTGGGAAGTGAATCGATACGAATTGGTTTTAGTTTACGTGGTCATGTCCAAGAGAAAAAATTTCTACATCCAAATGCACTTGAAGTGCTTTTAAATATTTTTTATTTATTTTCTTCAAAAGGACGTGTGAGTAAAAGGATACATACAGCTATTTATGAATTAGGAAACGACACCCTAATTAACAATGGTTTTCAAAAATATGCTATTTTGAATCTATTGAGAATAATAAATGTGGAATTATGGAGTTTATAATTTCGGATCTTTCGAAGAATATTGCACATATTATATTGCTTAGGTTTAGCATAGTTAACATTTTAAATGGAGAAGAAGACCGAAAAGTTAAAGGGGTCTTATTTGTGCACTATGTGATCTTTAGCCACACAATTTTGTGATAAAATAATGTTGTATACTTGACAAGGTAACTTTTCTTGGATGTTCTTCATTTCTTTTTTTCCTTTTCTTGGATGTTCTTCATTTCTTTTTTTCTAAGCCCACGGGACTGCGCCATTGATGTAATGACTATGTAAATCTGCCTTCATCTGCCTAGCCTTTTCCCAACTATGTTGGGGTCAGCTTTAAGTTTAACCGGATGTCGACTGCCTGTCGGGCCTCCACAACCCAGTTACTGGCTAACACGATACCCCATGGTTAAACTGGTTGTCAGATTTTCGGGCTTCTGACTATCTGTAACGACTGCTATTGATCTACAAATTACAGCCGGAACCATCGGCGTTACGTGCTTTTTGAAGACTCTTGATATTTATTGTAATTTCCTAATTTCTAAGTAATATGGAGGTAGTCGGAAAACTGAATTTGATGAGCCAGTTGCGTTTATCGCCAGGATCCACGCGTTTTTCACTATCATTTATTTTTATCTTTCTTTCTGCGACAGTCATTGCTATTATAACTTTCACTTTAGGTTTTAATTATAGTTGCCGCGCCAAACGCGACAAATGTGCCTACTACGTCAAAAATCCTTCGTCAACCAGCCCGGTGGCTTGCCATTGGTCGACTGATGGGCCATGTTGACAGTAAGACACGTTTACTCGATACACACTACACAGATTTATTTAAATATTACTTTTAACTGTATTCGTTTTTACACTTATTACTGTATTTATTTGCGATTTATTTTATTTAAAAATATTTGTTATTATATTTTATTTACCTTCGTCCGTGTGTCACTGCGGGGTGCCAACTGAAAACCAGCGCTGGGTGTCTGACGCCCAGCAAATGCTGAGATGGTTACCCTTTCGGCATGGGCACGCTCAGCGCAATTTGTGTACCTGCTATTTATTACTTCTGTTTTCTTTGTTGCTGTGCGCTTGTGTCTGTGCTGAATAAATATTTTTCTATTCTATTCTATTCTATTCTATTGAATGGTCACCCATCCACGGAGAAATCTCGTCTAGCGTAGTTAGCAACAAGCTCCTTGAAATCTGTCTTGTAGTCAACTAAATCCCTGAAACTAAGTGCAGCCAAGAAGCATCTTCGTCGATTGTGCTACTCGATCGTCTGAAAGTTACCAATAAAAATCGATACCACAACCACCTCTACACCCAGCCACTTACAGCCACAGATTTATTGCCCCCCGGAGCCGCAGTCACCGGTCATTACCGTGATCCGACGCGCCGTCACGTCACTCTGTAATATCGGTCCGTGGCAAATTGATGGGAATGCCTCCGATTTGTTTTGCCCGTAAAGTGGACTGTTTGCCGGCAAACCGCTCGTTATCTTACAGCACTCATGATTTTGGTCGATGGTTTTGGAATTTGATGTTGTTTTGTTTTGGGGTTCAAAGATTTTTAGAAGTCATCACCTGCCTGGCCTTTTCCAACTATCTATGTTGGGATGGGCCAACATAGATAGTGGGTGGTGGGTGATGGTGGGCCTCAAGACAGCTAAATACCTACTTGCCAAAACATGTAAAGGAAGAAAGAAATAATATTTATTGGCAAAAAGTAAAAACCCAACACACGCGATACCTACATAATTATGTAGGTTCAATCGCGCGCATAACTTTATTATCGCGATCTAGGACTCGTCAGATTAGTTCACATGTGACAACATAGATGGCGCCATAAATTAGCAATATTCCATGGTTGCAAGAGTCTGTAATTATAGTATCTAACAAACTAATAACAACATTAACAGTAAACGAAACTTGAAATTGTTTTAAATTGCAATCAATTACTTAATATCTCCAATTCATACAAAACGTATTTCCACAATTGAATAGAACCATTCATATTTATCTTTGCGAATGGTTTTTTTTTAATTTACTCGTTGAAGTGGCGAGCGAGGCAACGGCGAGAATTCTTTTCGTCTCGTCCGTCGTAAATATTTCAGAGAAGAGTTTTTAATCAGTCGTCAAGCGATTTACAAATTAAACAGGGGCCGTGTTATGAAGAAATATGGCAAGCTGCGATGGGTTTCCATTTTTTTTAAAATATTAGCACAGGAATTTTATTTATTCACTACCCGGGTGGCATTAGGCATACTGCTAAACATGAGGTTTAGACATGGGTACCGCAAAGTGTGGATTTTACTATCTGCAATTACTCTATTCTTCTTATAGAGTAATTGCGTTTGGAGTCTGAATTTGCATGGGACGTAAAAAAAACTGCATAAGTGAGTGTGGTACCTATAGGTACCTTCACCTCTGCCTATTGGTAACACAGGCGAGATCTTATGTATGTATTCCGGCACATTTTTCACAGGAAATCGTCCACGATTTTGGTTAGGGATAAACTTATTGACTCTGGATCATTCGTTCCAGAACTTTTTAACGGATGGCAATATAAATTATTTAACTAAAACATCCTTTGCTATTACTAACATTAGCAAAAGCAATGTGTGGTCGTGTCTTCTAGACTTTATTTACAATGTATTTTAATTAAAATAATTAAGCCTCTTTTTTCTCATAAATGGAGTACCTAATAGCTATCTGCACAATATTAAATTGGCAACTTGAACTCAAGTAAACAAACAAAAACTACGAGAACAATGGAAACCAACCCGAAATAAGAAATATCGTCGTCGGAGGATCCCCGCAAAAAGCTCGCAAATTTCGTCATCAATTATCATTATTAGGGAGCGAAGCAACGGAGACGGCGGTAATTGAGTTTTATAAATGGTGTCGGCTGGCGACGACGTGACTGTCATAAATAGTCACGTGACGTGTCGCGCGACCCTGAACGTTGGAAGCTCGATTTTTGAATAAGAGTTCTCTTTTGCGTTCTTTCTTTTTTCAAATTTGACCGTTTTCATTTTTGTTGTCTTTTTTGGCTTCCTGTCTGTCTGTTTTGACCAGTGACATAGATAGACTTCGATATGGTAAGGTTTTTTAGGACCTGCCGACTGAGTTGCGTGTTTAACTTATTCTGATTATGGAACTTCCTCCTGTTATGAAAGGTAGAATCATCATTATCTCCCAAGTATTTATTTGTATATTGAGGACGGGTTCCAATCTAACTATTACACCGCAATACCCAGTAACTGGGTTGTGGTGGAGACCTTTTAGTAAGACTATTTGTCATACTTTTAAACTTCTGACTATACCCGTAACGACTGTCAAAGATGTAAGAATGGCAGCCGGGACCAACTGCTTAACTTGCTTTTTAAGGCACGGAGAGGTTTGATGAATAGATGATCACCCATCCACCTAACGACCTCGTCAAGCATAGCGAAAGAAAGAAACCATATATACCAGAGCAAAGTTGTGTGCATTTCCGCTGCACCAAATAGGTCCAGTTCAGCAAAACTGCCAGACAACTAGTGCCTGACGCTGGTTTTGATGCGGACGTGAGATTGTGAGGTGAAAGATACACACACACACACATATAACAGATCATAGAACAGCTCTCAATGGGTCTGTGACGTCTATAAGCAATGCTATCAATATAACAATTCAATGTACCGACCGGTACCCAAAATTCAAACAGGAAGTATTGTTTACAAACCCGTGAGATGAAAGATAGAGATTATAAAACGAACTAATTAACGGACGATGATATTTCCTTCACCTACGCCATTTTGAATTGTTTTTAGGGTTCCGTACACAAAAGGGACCAATGGGACCCTATTACTAAATCTTAGCTGTTCGTCTGTCCGTGTTTCTATTAGTTGACTGTACCTAATTAATCAAAATGGGTCTTCGATCTATTATTGATCGAAGTAATAGGTAGACGTTGCAAGTTTCGCAGAGATAGTGTTTCTAATGCTGCTACAACACCAAATATTAAACGAAATTTAAAATTAAATAGATCCTCGTACCCAAAGTTGCCAACGGAATTCCACTAAGCCTTTGCTGTTCGTCTGTGTGTCTGTCAGCGGCCTGAATCTCATGAACCGTTACAGGTAGGCAGTTGAATTTAGCAAGTAAGTTAACCCATGTATATTTCTAGCCGCTATGAAAATAAATGACAAAATATAAATTAAAAACAAATGTTATAACAAAACAATAAAGTTGTTTATAGTTTTCCAATCAATAACTCAAATAATAACTTATTCAACAGATTTCTTTTGTGTTGTGCACGTCCGTATTTTAATTATTTTCCGTACGATGCACGATGGTTCGTACGGAACCCGTCATGAGCGAGTCCGTCTCGTACTTGGTCGGTTATTATTTCCCGGTATGTGTTACTGTTGTTAATGTGTGGTGATGATTGATGTGTTGTGGAAATGGAAAGATTATTGGGAATGTTTGGTGTCCATTAACTCTTTTTTATCATCAAATTGTGATGTTCAAAATCGCATTCTTTGTCAAACAGATCAACCTAGTTTGTGAGATATCAATCATTTTAAAAAAGATGATGATTTTACATTTTCTTGTATATTTCCGTCATTGAATCGGTAATGAAGGAGTGAGGATCATTTTGAGAGGAAAGTTTTGAGTGTAAATGCGAAGAGCAAGAGAAGAGGGCTTGATGAAAGACACGATTGATAGATTTTGTGAAAGGTGGAATGGTTAGAAAGGTATTGACGTCAAAAAGAGATATTTTGTAGAATAACACATACATAGACATACATAAACTTACGCCTTTTACCCATGGGGGTAGGACGAAACTACAGAGCGTGATATTACACGTATCATCAATGATGTTATACCTAAGTAAAAAAGTGTAGATAGGTTATAAGAGACACGTTAAAATGTGGCTAACTAGCCACACTTGACCTTAGTGTCGCGTCGCGCCGTCAACGGTCGCGTGCGTGCGTTAGTGTGCCGTTTTTAAAGATCGAATATTGTTTAGGTAACCTATCTACACCTTTTTACTTATAATAATTATCATTGCGTTTCATATTTCTTTTGCTTTGTTTCACACATGCCGATCGCGAATAATACGCACCTGACCTTTCTGAAGAACCTCACCAATAAAGTATTCAATAAGAAGTCTTTTTTAAACTAAGTTAAAAAAATATTGCTTATCTATACTTTTAGTTTTGTCAGAACCTTGTCCTATAAGTGATTGTTTTATCTTTGTTTTCGTAAATCTTTTTTGTAATACAAGTTTTAAAATGTGCTTATACTCGTACGTTTATGCGTGATGAGTATCTGAACGAATTCTCAATACCCAACAATTCCGACCACATTAAACACAATCAGGAAAACATAAAGCTATACTTGTGGTACAGTCATAACCATTAGTGTTGTAAACAAAGTCATTTCACTTTAGTATCGCTGTCCTGATTGGTCGTAACTCATGCGCATCGGAAGCGATACTCTTTGAAATCTTACTACAGCATTATGTTGGTAAATTGTTGTGGAATTGTTAATGGTAGATGTGGTTTTTTTCACCGCAGAACGGGTGATAAGAAGTCAGCAATGAAGTCAAGTCAGATTCGCTAAACTCCAGCGGCTGTTGGTAGGACACATTGCTCGCAGAACAGATGTTGAACAGAAATCCCATTTGCTGAGAAAACTTTGGCCAAGTGATGAACATAGAAGAAACAAATGATAGGCATTAGGTTTGACAAGGCGAAGCGCCGATTGGTGAGATTCTTCAGAAGGGGCAGGTGCATAGTACCTCATCGCGACCGGCATGTGTGTATGACAACATTTATGAATGTAAACGAGGCAAAATAAGTACAAAGATAAAGATACCGGGCTGGTATCCGCAACTCCACGTCAAAGCGCGTATTTTGCGTATGGGCCGTAATCTACCACGCGGGCCCAGTGCGAATTGAAAGATGTCACATGTCTTCGAATTTTTAGTTCTAGGACAAGCCGGTTTCCTCACGATGTTTTCCTTCACCGTTTTTCAGAGCAGTGGTAATGAAATAAACTAATGCGCCTGCCTGGGTTCGAACCCACGACTTACTAATCGTAAGTTGGGCCCGCCACCGCTTAGCGAGTCTCTAATCTGCTCTTACGTAAACATTTTGTGTGAGATACAATTTGAATGAAAACATATATACGTATAACCTAACCTAACTTACCATACCTATCCTATAGCGAACCTAACTACCTAACCTAACTACCTGACTGAAATGGATTGATTTTGAAAGATACAAAATTCATAATTTTAAAGTATCATATTCACTATGTTACTTAGGTACTATTTACTTAGTTTTCCCTGTCTATTTTAAGTCCAAACAGTATTTAATATACCTATTTGCAAAGATTATTTACGTTCGACACTGTCGTCATTACTAATTACGTAAATTCATTTCTGGAATATAATAGGTACACTTTTATGCAGTTTAAAAGCTCTTTCTAAGTTGAGTAACAAAATAATTTTTAGGAACGTACGCATAAATTGACTACCACAAATATATAGATCCGTTGTTAAAATTTAAATCTAAACACTCGCCAATCTTAATACATATCTGTTGTCGTTTCGACATGTCATGTGTTCATCAGAGAACTAAAACTCATAGCACAAGCTCTGCTTAGTTTGGGACGGTGTTGGGTGAATAAATAAATAAATGAATGCTCCATAACGGAGCATTCATTTATTTTTGTGAGAATCGTAGCCGATGGCGTTCTGTAGCTTCTGCTTACCTCAATGGGCAAAGACGTGAGTTTATGTATACAGACGCCAGCATATCAAGCTACTCCAAACTGTCAAACTTTCCCAATTTAACATGTTACAGTATTTTGTCTATACTAATATATAAAGAGGAAATGTTTGATTGTTTCAATTAAATAGGCTCCGAATTTACTGGACCGATTTCGAAAATTCTTTCACCGGTGGAAAGCTTCACTATCCCCGGATGACATAGGCTACACGCGTGAGTATACAGGGATTTTATTCCTGTATACTCACGCGTTCACGGGAACCAGAACTACGCGGGTGAAACCGCGTGACATCTACTAGTTTGTTCTAAAGTTAAACAACTATCGAAGAAATTTTGACACATTGGGGTAGCATGATGTGCTGGATGAGCTATTTGCCAAAATTATAGTTTTTAGTCCCTCATCTAGATTACAAGAAAATATTCACCATATATTTTTTTCTTTTTTCACGTACCTAATCAAAAAATAACGGCGATACATCGAGTCAAATGACAAATGACAATGACAAATTTTAAAGTACTATTATATTATTATTCAAATTTTGTTGCTTTTGGGTATACCAAATAATTGTAAAATTAAACCCCTTTCTCTCTATCCTACTTTGCTGTGCCCTCACGAGGTCCATATTTATGTACCTAGCTTTAAGCACTCTGTAACATCTTTAATACAATATGGAATGCAAAATAAATGAATATGAATATGAATATATGAAAGTGTCGCATGACGTCACTAGCCAGTACAGTTTATACTAGATAATGACGTTACAAGCCCCCTCTCCTAAACTTTAATGCGCTTAATCTAAGCAGTTTTCCATAATTTCGAAAAGAATAAAATACGTGCCGAATATTTTCTTGTAATCTAGATGACGGACTAAAAAATAAAATTTTGTCAAATACCCCATTCTGTACCTATGTATGTTTTTGTCTAATTTTCTTATACGAAATCGTCTCTGGTTTTCTTAAACCACCACATCCATTTCTTCACACATTCAGCCCCAAGTTATCAGTGGCTGCGTCTATCATGCACAATAACCGTTAATTCTAACAGTCGCTACAATAACGTTAATATTTACTGCGATATAACAGCTGAACGGTGTCTCAAGGTGTCTGTGCCGATAGTGATGTGTCCGTAAATATCTTGTGTTGGACACTTTGTGTGTGTGTGTGTGTCTGATTTATTTTATGAAGTTGTGAGACTGATTGTCTGAGAAAAATTTTATGACTAGACGTTGAAACGAAAACATGGTGTCAATTGTGTGAAAATCAGACTAGTTGCCAATTCATTCATCATCTACCTAACTTTTTCCCAACTACGTTGGGGTCGGCTTCCAGTTTAACTGGATGCAGCTGAATACCAGTGATTAACTTGGATCGACTGTCTGTCAACTTTCGGGCGTTTGACTTAGAGCTCTTACACACGAGCGGCATGTTCCCAACGGCAGAGGTAACTGCAGACGTCGACGCGGGTCGGCGCCAACCGTCACGCGTCGACGGCAGCAGTCGACCTATAGCAACACTTGCAGTTGTAGTGTGCCGCGTTGTTGAAATGTCGACGGCAGCAGTCGACCTATAGCAACACTTGCAGTTGTAGTGTGCCGCGTTGTTGAAATGTCGACGGCAGCAGTCGACCTATAGCAACACTTGCAGTTGTAGTGTGCCGCGTTGTTGAAATGTCGACTGCTGCCGTCGACGCGTCGACGGTTGCCGCCGACCCGCGTCGACGGCTGCAGTTACCTCTGCCGTTGGGTACATGCCGCTCGTGTATAAGAGCTCTTTCTTGTAGGTAGATAAATAAATAAATAAATATTCCACAACTATTCACACAACGCCATCTAGTCCCAAGCTAAGCTATGCTAAGCTTGTGTTATGGGTACTAAAAAGCTGATAAACATACTTATATATTTCTAAATACATACATATTATACGTAAATTACACTCAGACACAGAACAAATGATCGTGCTCATCACACAAACATTTGTCCTGGGTGGGAATCGAACCCACGACCTCCGGCATAGCAGTCAGGGGCACTAACTACTAGATCAACAGGCCAGTCAATCACAAGATACAACGTTACACAAATCACAGACACCACTTATTGCCAAAAAGAACCGAAATATAACGCATACTTAGACCATTTTAATAGCCTTCAATTTATATCGCTGGCTTGCTACCTTCACTTCTCAACACCAAAAGCCGCATAAATTCACATTTTTCATTCAAAATTAATTATTAAAGGGCGCTATTTGCAACACTCCAAGATTAAAAACATCTAAGAAAAACGTCGAGGAGGCATCCTCCCTAATAGCTTAACTTTTCATCTCTCCAACAAATTAACAAGAGCCGTCTCTTAATGCAAATACAACGTGATTAATAACACCAGTTTTTTTTGCAGCGTTATAAATAATATCAGTTATTTTTAACAGTTACTTTTTAGCGCGAAATACCAGCTGTTGCGTCCAATTGTTGAGTTTTGAAGTGAACAGAGAAATGGGGGAATCAATCATTGTCATTTGATGTGAAAGAATATGCAAAAGGGGAAGATTTGGTAAAAAATGAGTTTTGAAAGAAAGGTTTGTTTATATTAAGATTGTAAGTTGACTGCTGAAGCATGAGGTCCCGGGTACGATCCCCGGGTCGGGCATAGTGTTATTGAGTTTTTCCATCTGAAATTTCTCTGTGGCAGCCCGGAGCCTGGATTTGTGCCCGATTGATGGCAATAGGCTCGCCCCCTTTTACATGGGACTTAACCATAACTGGCGAAATGTGGGTGTACTACCAGGTACTAGGCCTAGCCTTTCGGGGAGTACAGGCGTGATGTTATATAATGTTATACATGAACTCATGTCTTTTACCCGTGGGGGTAGGCAGAAACTACAGAGCGCCTACTGCTACGATTCTCACATACATCTTTTGCTTCGTTTACGTTCATACATGTAGTCATACACATACCCACATGCCGTGCCGTTCATTTTACAGTCACTTATGAAAGTAGACTATCTACTGTAACTATTTTAAAACAGTCTTATTTTGTGTATGTCTATATGACTGCTGTTCTCCTAAACTGCTTAACGGATTTAGATGCAATTCTCATTATCATTTATTTAGGGAATATATTCCGAAAGTTTATTTGTTTAATACTTTACATACCTATCTTACTAAAATATTTTAAATATGAAAGTTTATTAGGATGTATTGATGTTTGTTACTATATCACGCAAAAACTACTTAATGGATTTTGATTGAATCGCTATAATAATCAAGGATATATAAAGCTGATTAAGTTGTGGGTCACTCTATGTTTTGTCGAGGCGTCAAAATACCGGGCAAAGCAAGAACAGGTAGCTAGTATAAAATAAAAACAACACTATCAACAAATTAATAGTTTCCTTCCGTCCCTAAAGACATAATATTACAAAACAATTCTTATCAAAACTCAATACGAGTACCCTATTTTTATATATTCACGACATACATAATTTAGTAATAAACAGATAAGGGCCACAAAAAATAGTTTATTATGCTGCCCAACACCATAAATCATAGCGCAATGATAGTACGTTCACACTCCATGTCATAAGTGTCGATGATAAAACATTTGATTTATTGCATAGAAAATATTGATAAAAAATATTCAGTGATTTATGAGAGGAAACTGTTGTGAAACTGAGTTTTTATTGTTACAGTTTGATTGCATGTGACAATAACGTACACTGTAAATATAAGAGTGGGGTGTAGGCAGAGTCGGTCGCCTAGAGGTTAAAATTTCTTGACAGTTGACAGACAGCTGATTCCATTTTCTTTCTGTAATAGGAATAGAATAGAAATAAAATTTGTAACATGGCTAGGCCTGAAGGATTGTATTGCCGGGACCACCAAACTGTTATTGGGCTATTATATCTAGATTTTCTTAATACAAACACAAAGTCTGGATTTGTGATTAGTTAAGGGCAATAGCCGCGCTGCTCTTTGGATTACTTGGGCCTTAAAAATAGCTCACTAAACCTAGGTGTACCATAGGTATACATCTACCTAACCCTGAGGGGAATTAAAGCGTGATGTCGTGTATACCTAAAAGGTCAAATTGTATATGCTGGTAGACGTAATTTAGAACCTATTTTATTAAATTACATTGGCACATCGACTGGTCTATTTAAACAGGATATTCTTTAATTTTTAAAAAGTCTCTTTAATGTTTTTTTTTTTGACAAATATGTTATCTTATCACTCATATTATTATTATAAGACACAAAACTGTAACTACATATGATAAAATTACACTTTAAGAAATTACTTTAAACACTGGTGACGATTACGAACAAAAACCATAACAAACTAAACACCATTTTTCTAAAACTCATATACCTTTACCTACCTACATATGTACCTTGAATAATGATAATAATTTAAATAATAAGAATGCGACATCATTTCCGCAAGGTGACAAGGCCCAGCCGAAACCTTGCACCAATGGTTCACAAATTCGCAATCAAGCCTGCTCTCTAACATAGACAGAATGCTGTTTGGCAGACTTTTTACCAAATTAACAAGTTTCTTAAATACCCAGAATCATAATAAAATAATTATATGTTGCCACAATATGAGTAGGCACTTATACTGAGTCTTACCATGGAATAAAAGGTCTTGCGAATAATTAATAATTGCAATGGATTGTTAATTGAGTTGTAGGCAGGGTAATACGCCAATTTGTTTTGATCCTGCCCCTAATGATACACACAAAGAAAAGGGCTGTCACAACCAACCACATATCTTGTTGGAAAGTAGCTAATAGTAGGTTAAAAATTAATAAAACCCTACTAATTGTAGACAGGAAAACCGGCCATTATTGCAACGAAACGACCAATAAACGGAAGCGCCTGTCTGTCGATGACATGCCAACCACATGGTGCATTCTGTCTATAATAATACATTCATATAAGTTTGATTGAAAGGAAAATATAAGGGCTACTGTGTTGCGTCATGGTTTGTGATCAGGAACGCCTTGTAACCGTTAGTAGTAGTAGTAGTAGTTGTTGGCGAAAAGTTACGGGTCCTGGTATGGTGACGAGCGCAGCTGGCTGTCTTGACTTGTCTTGGAGATTTAAATCAAATCAAATCAAATCATTTATTTTTTGCCAACATGGGTAGGGGTACAGATGTAATACAAGTTTTACTAGTGTTCTCCATGCTCTGCCGTCAGATGGGCGTGCAAAATTTACACATAAATTACAATCTACTATCAAAATACATTAGAACCAATTTTATCATTCAAGGTCAAGAAGTATCTAGTAGTCAATAATTAAATAAATGTCATATTAAATTGTGAAATAAATGAAAGTCCTAGATTAATAATAATTGTGAGTTACAAATGTCATTTCTATTATTCAATAACTGATCAATATTATTGGCCATAAGGATTCCCTTTTAGATACTCCTTCACACTGTAATACACTAATTTAGTGTTCACAGTCCTCATTTACTATAGGCACACCGGGCAATTTTAATGGTAGTTTTTCCACGGCAGCACAGAAGCACTGATATACAACTTTAATAATTAGTATTTCCGTGATGCAACGGGAAAACAACCATTAAAACTTCACGATGTATTACGTGTCCAATGACTGGTACGGAGTTCCTACCTAATGCAATTTCCTAAAATCTGCAATTAGTTCGCTACCGATATTAAAAAGATGCGCAAGACTGCTGGCAGATGCTGGAAGCTGAAGATAGGGCGCTGTAGCGCTCATTAGGGGAGGTATATGACCAGCAATGAACTTCTGTGATGATGATAGAAAAGAGCAAATTCATAACGAATTTATCTACAGAGATTTGACTCAAAACCATTTAAAATTTCAATTTTGCTACTTCACAAAACATGTTTAAAGTCTTCTAATCCAAAGAAATTTTGATTGTGAAAAGTCAATTAATTACTTGTTAATTGCAAATCTAATTAAGTTGCGTAGGAATGATGATTTATTTAAGGTTCAAGATTTAAAAAAACATTAGAAAAAATTTAAGAATTTTAAAACACTGGGGCTTAGAATCCTGTGAAGTCTTAGTATCAAATTGCGTATCAGAGTCGCTTTTACCAAGTGAACCAAATTTTCTACGACTTGTCTACCACACGGGCGTCAGGTAAGTAGGTACCTAAAACTGCTCGCTCCCGCATGTTAATGTAAACAAGCCCTAATGGTTACTAGCTACCCACTCTTCTATACATATAATAAAATTGTAGAAAAGTGGTGTCTGTACAATGAAAATAATTAAAAAAAAAGTGGCAGGGGTTGTTATTATATAGATGCTGAACCCGAAATTGTAATTAAATTTTTTTTTGTCTGTTTGTCTGTTTGTCGGTTTGTCTGTTTGTCTGTATGTTTGTGCACGCTAATATCAGAAACGGCTTATTCGATTTAAATGCGGTTTTCACTAATATATTGTAGTAAGCTTCACTTAACATTTAGTGTTTAATTCATGTTAATCGGTTCATAAATAAAAAAGTTATGTCAATTTAAAGAATCACGGCGAACATTTATTAAGGTATTCTATCAGAGTACACGCCTCGCGATTATTGCGATTCACTTGAATACTGTTTGCATTTTATTGTTTATACTACATCATGACGTATCATCACGCCGTATGCTCTGAGGGGTACGCAGATGTGTACAATATACCTAGATTTCGACAGTTAGGTATGTTAATTTTCATTTATTAGGGATAAGTGGATAACCCTATTACCAAGACATGTATTGTTAACAAATAACAATATAAAAATTAATTCATGGCAATCATTTGTATGGGAACAACTAAAAATGGAAAAATAAAAACCTTTTTTGCTTTATTTTACACCGGTTAGTGTTTTTTTTAAGTCGGTTTTATTTTTTGCAAAAAAGGTTTTTATTTTTCCATTTTTAGTTCTTAATTTTCTTTAATTTTTTTAACCCCCGACGCAAAAAGAGGGGTGTTATAAGTTTAACCGCTATGTGTGTGTGTCTGTCTGTCTGTCTGTCTGTCTGTGGCACCGTAGCGCCTAAACGGGTGAACCGATTTAGATGCGGTTTTTCTTTATTTGAAAGCAGGGTTTCTTGCGATGGTTCTTAGACATGATTCATCAAACTCGGTTCAGCTGTTTCAAGGTTATCAGCTCTTTTGTGTTAGGTACCGTGGCTATTTTAGACGTCTGTGGGTATTAACTTTACTTACAAACATATGTGTGGCTTAAAATTTCAAACACCCAAGTATGTTATATTAATAAGCAAGATTATAGTATATTTGGTCTGATGCAGCCAGGATGACAATAAAAGCAGATATGTCGTGTTTGGATTCATTTTATTTATTTATTTATTTATTTATTTATTTATCAACTATGGATGACTTACAGCTAATGCAAACAGAATAAAAGAATAGCATGTGAGACTGACAGCCAATTTAACCAGCATTTGATTCTGCACACAATGCACTGATGGCAACAGGGTGAGCTGATGCTGCAGCCAGGCTATCCAGCACACCAGAAGGTAGGATCTTGACAAAATAATAGCAGATATGTCGTGTTTGGATTCATTTTAACCAGCATTTGATTCTGCACACAATGCACTGATGGCAACAGGATGAGCTGATGCTGCAGCCAGGCTATCCAGCACACCAGTAGGTAGACTCTTGACAAAATAATAGCAGACATGTCGCGTTTGGATTCATTTTAACCAGCATTTGAAAGAAAGAAAAATGCGTTTATTGGCATTTGTTTCTTTACACAATGCACTGATGGCAACAGGATGAGCTAATGCTGCAGCTAGGCTATCCAGCACACCAGTAGGTAGACTCTTGACAAAATAATAGCAGATATATCGTGTTTGGATTAGTTTTAACCAGCATTTGACTCTACGTACAATGCACTGAAAAATTCTCATAACTGTAAACTCTATAAAACAAAATTATTGCGTTTGAAAATTATAAAATAAAAGCTAAATTAAAAATGTAAAAAACCCCCATTGCAAAAAAGTAAAACATTTAAAAACTTTCGTAACGTCGGGGTATGAGTATTAGGAACGTTCCTTACTTAAGCGGAACCCCGACGTGCAGTAAAATTTCATGGCTCAACGATAGGAAAGTGTTATTTTTAACTTTTTAAATGTTTTACTTTTTTGCGATGGGGGTTTATTGTAAATAAATATTGTAAGTATTTGGTATAGGTTAGGGGGTACTCTCCTTGATTTTTGGTTATTTACTTATCTTAATTTGTATTTTTAAGGTTTGTATATAAATATTATAAGTATTTGGTATAGGTTAGGCATTTCTTTTCATGATTTTCTTTATTAAGTATAAGTTCATGAGCTCAGGTTAGTAATTAATTTTTCTAGCAATTCTTTTGTTTTATAAAGTTAGTACGTTTGGTTTACACGTCTTAACACTTATTACTTAAACTGTGATAATTTTAGACTGTATAATAATCTGTAAGTATTTATATTTTAATTGTTTACGATAGTCCGTGTTCACTAAATAACTCAATTTTCCATTTAGTTTTAAACGAGTCCAGTTTCCAGTCAGCCTATGTTTTGCGATGACCATTAATAAAGCCCGTGGTCAGACGCTGAAAGTTGTGGGTGTAGATCTAAGTATCAGCTGTTTCTCGCACGGTCAGTTGTATGTGGCTCTGTCACGGGTTAGCAATCCTAGGAGCCTGTATGCTTTCATCCCCGATGGCCAAACCTACGTCAAAATTAAATATAGTATTCAGAGAAGCATTACTGTTAAGTAAATTTTTAGCTACCCAAACGACGGTACATGTCATACAAATTGCTGCCCGAAAAGTCACTATTCAATGCGGACGAAGTCGCGGGCACAGCTAGTAGTAAATACGTATTGAATGCATCGGTATCCTGCCACTACCAGTCATTTGGTGGCTCCTTTACATGATAACATATTGTTACTAAATTACAGACTAAATAAATGCACGGATGTATGAGACTGAATATACTAATACCTATCATTACACTGTCATAAGCTTGTCAAGCGCAGTCATACTTAATATGTGACTGTTGCTTCGAAATTACATGTGTAACTATGTCAGTTTTGCATTTAGCAACGTTTTGCATTTAAGTTGTGTTGACTGAACAGGGTAATTTGCAACATTTATAACATAGCAGAGATACCGGCGTACTACCAATAGTCATAGGTCTCGAGTTCAAACACAAGGTACGCACTTCTAATTTTGATAACTATCGCTTGCTTCAAAATTACTGAATGAAAACATCATGAGTCAAAAATGGCGTATATTGAATCAGCTGTTTGTCTACTGTCAAGTGTATTTCATTTTCAGCCATAATAAAAATTCTACTTGTCAACACTTGACAGATTACAACCAGCTAATTTCATATACGCCATTTTCTTTCTATTGTCGCGTTATCGATTACGATAATAGAAATAGAATTTGTAATATAGGCCTGCAGGAGCGGCATAAAAACTCTGACACAAGGTTAGCTACTAACCGCAAGAAAACAAGAAGAAGGTTTATTTATACTTTTCAGGAGGTGTTAGTAGGTACCTACTTTTATTGTTAGACCAACATTGTAAAAGTTCCTGGTAACCATGAAAACAGGGGGTAAACCCTGAAAGGTTTTAAGTGGTATAGCGCCATCTATCCCATCACATACGAACTAAACTGATATGTCACGATCGTCTTAACCATAGTGGTAAATACAGTAAATCTATTACACTTTATATTATTGCTAATTAATGCTTGCTTACTTGTTGTTAATTATTGCTAATTCACTGCTAGGCATCAAATAGCTCCTTCGCATCGTTGTAGATTGGTAAAATTCCCAAAATACTTGACACATTGTCACGTTAAATAATTTAATTTTATTATACCTCAAAACTTACAACCTCTTTTTATTAAACCTCAGATCTGATGAGGGATCCTCGAGGAATTGAGGGAACTCCTCAAATAATATTGGAACACATGTACCGATTTTTACATTTTTAGTAACAAATCAAGTATTTTCATTTAGCAAGTATCATTTGGTGAAGAAAAAACTGATCAAGAAGACAGGCGACGGAACTCTTTAACGCTTAACAGCAAATTACTCGCAATAGCTACAGTCACATGTCTGTGCATGGTTTATGTATTTCCATAACATAAAATTACGCCTGTCTATTTTAAAAGGGGCCCGGCAGAGATGTACAGATTAATGTTTAGAAAGAAATTCTTTTGCAATTGTTAACCGCATTTCAATGATTCTTTCAAGTTTTGAAAAACTTTCTTTACATACAAAGAAACTAAAAATTGCAAAACAAAAACTTAAAAAAAAAAAACAACTGACTTCTTAAAAAAACACTAACAGGTGAAAAATAATTCCAGTTTCAGTCAATAATGAACGAAATAAAACCACCAAAGCCACAGACTTCCGAAACTGGAAATATTTTTCACCTGTTAGTGTTTTTTTAAGAAGCCGGTTGTTTTTTTTTTTTTAGTTTTTATTACACTCTGTATATTGTTTGTTGGTTATAAACATGTACTAAAAGAATACCCTCCTAGTTCCTGCCTACTTTCAACAGTCCCAAATATCCATAAAATCTCAAAAAAAACATAAAATAAATTCAGCCACATTCATCGAGTTTATTTGGCGGCTATAACTCAGTAATATCGCCAAAGACTGCTCCATTTAACTTGAGTTACGAGCTTCGGCGACAGATTTCATAAAAATAGTCGACCAACTGTGATTCAGATGTTTTATTACTAATGATACCGTGGAACTTAGTGAGGAAGGTGCTTTAGAAGATTTTTGGGAGATATTATGGGCAAGGTTACAAGTGAGATTTTGAGGAAAATGTTGTACAATGAAACGGTGCAACTAGATACACCTTTTTGGCCTCGCGTAGGTTTTTTTGATGGATTTACTTTTTGTATTTTTTTGACCTTTTATATTTTTAGTATTTTTTTATTGAATGAAATGATTAATTTAAAAATATTGAAAATATAAGAGACCTTGTATTCAAGAAACAAGAGGGTAGGAAGAAGAAGAGACAAGTCTAGGCAGAGTTAGTAGGTATTTCCACATTTTGCCTAACTGACAAACAACTTAAGTTACATAAATCCAGAATCCTGGTTGCTACTACTAAATTCCAGAAAAACCCAATAACTCTTTACCAAATCCAGGAACCAAACATATCGTATTGTAGACCCCTTGTCACTGTTAATAATAAAACAGATATTATCGGTCTTCTTTTTATATCAGGAAACCTTGAAAGTAAAGCGAATAAAATAAACATCAACAAGGTCCTACTATTTTAACCATGAATTTATACAAATTTAGTTATCTCAGTATGTCTGAATAAACTTTAATTGAATGCCAAACACTACATTTCTATATCATAGCTACAGGTATTCGTTATGAAAATTCTAAGGTCATGAAATCAATAGACATTTTCTGAGATGAAATATGTATTACTGAAACTACTCTTTATGAAACACATTGCAATAAAAAATAATGGAATCCGCACAAAGTAATAACAAGGGTGTCAGAACTAGTCCACAGCCTAAAATATTACGCTTAAAAACCGAAGCATAACCGCAGCACGACAATAAAGAACAAAGCCACAGATTATGAAAATAAGAGGATATGGGAAACAACTATTGAAGGTACGAGGCTATTGTAGGTTTGAGGTAGGTTATTGAATTTTTTTATCTGAAATTTCTCAGGAGCAGCCCGAAATCTGGATTTGTGCCCGATTGATGCCAATAGGCTCGCCCCGTATTACATGGAACTTGAACATAGTTGGCGAAATGTGGATGAAGAAAAAAATACGAAATTCACGTAGACGAAGTTGCGAGCGATGTTTTATTAACAAATAAATAAATAATGAACGCTCTCAAAGATTAACAGTTTATATTTTGGACTTAAATTAACTCGTCAACTACTGGGATTCCAGACACAATCAAATTACCTATTGTTCGCGGTAGCCGGCTTCCGTTCGTGGCATGATGAATTAAGTTACTTTAAAGAAAGAAATATATCGAAGAAAAGAAGACCAGTGACATTAGAAAAATCACTAGGTAGGTACTTAAATTACCAGTTGCTTAAACAGTTGTCGCAGACACCTAATTGCTACCAAACCAATTAAGACCTCTAAAACCAGATAACTTTTAAATTTCTTTAAAATTAAAACAACAACAGACACAATCAGAGCAACTCATCTGTCCCTTCCTTAATCTACAAACTCCAATGTATCAACGTAGCCTTAACTTTTATGAAAGCCGGCCCGCAACTGTATATCACGTTAAATGGCCCAGCTTTTTGTCGTTACCTTGTAACTTATGGCCGCTAAAGTGTTGCTGCAACAGGAGCCACTGGTCCCGGTTATAAGGACCCTGGAATCGTGCCAGGCTACTCCGAGTAATGGGTGTATGGTCGTGTGATCATTTCGGTATTGTTTTTTATGTCTACTGGTGTTTTGATATTGTGTTTAGCTTCTGCTGTGGTTAAATCTTAAAAGCCATTAGACTTTGCTTCCTAAGGTCGTTCCATGGATAGGTGACCTTCAATTAAACTTAGACTTCACATGCTTTTCAAGGCTTAGAAAGCATGTTGAGAATTTATTCCAGTGCATAGCAGTTATTCGTTGCGATTTGATCTTTTGCCCTTGGGTAATCATAAGACAAATAATATATAGTCTGACAAATTGTCTAACTAAGTGGATACAAATAAGTTGTGGAGGTGGACTTACTCCGTGTTCAATATTGGAATTCAACTGTATCATAGAGATAGCAATTGTAGTTGGGAAAAGGTGTTAGTAGTGTTTTATTAACTACTTGTATTTAGAATTTGGTATTAATTGCATTTATAATATGTTATAGTTCCAAACTTATTTCAAGATATTCTTAACGAGGATTAAACGATTTCTTCAATACGAATAGAAATAATGCAACGGTCTCCCAGAAACATCTTATCTTACCTTTAAATATTAACTAGCTGCGCCTACGACTTTTTTCGCGAGGATGTCACAACAATGATGAGAAATGCCCCATTGAAATGTTGGGATCCTTGAGACTGGCCGTTGTAGGTTTTTCCGTAGGTAATAATGGATTGGATGTATGCATGTAAGGTAATGAATCAATCTTTGTTCCTAATTTCATGGGTTCAATCCTCTAACAAAGTTAATTTTAAGTCTAAGCCTTCTATTCTAATTGCCTTAGCAGCTTCTTAAGACATCTGCTGTCTTTCAGTGCATCCTGTCGGAATCGGTACAGCCGATTTAAAGATTAACCAAAACAGATAGCTGGACATTCAGTAAAAGTAATTTTGACATTAGAATCAGATTGATTATTACATACTCCTAGATAGAAGCGTCCTGAACACACTGCACATTCAACACTATAGTTATTTTGTATCACACACAAGTCACATTTATTTGCTCTCTTACTTCTATAGAACACCAATCACAAAAATAAACTTTTTCGTTAGAATCTATTAAAATTGATTCTATACAAAACTCACCAAACAGGACCACAATACCACTCAACACAAAATAGAACCGCAAACTAACACACACGAAAGTGTCGTAGCCATAGGAGTTGTACGAAAACTCGAAATTGGATGTTAATAATAAATTCTGTGACCTTATACTTGTGACGAACAGATAGTCAACAACATTGAAAACGGATCCAAACTAAACGGGTCTATAATAAATGAGTCAGTAATTAACGAGTAGGTATTTAACAAATTAGAATGGCAGTTTATCGCGGTTGAAGAAATTAACGATCAAATTCAAATAATTTTGGAATTAGATATTTAATGTAAGGAGAACATGAAGGTAATGGGAGAAGTATCCATTGCATTTTTGTAACTTCAAATGCGTAATTTGTTTGGAAAAATCGATAATTTTGATAATGTTTGTTCGGAAGAAATTTACTACAATTTTTAACAAAAAAATTGCACTCTGACCTTCAATATCTCCAAAACCAGTGAATTCCCAGGTATGTTCTAGTAGAAAAAACTATCCTAGTGATGGGTAGAATATGTAGTTTTCGTTTACGTTAAGGGTCTTTTTACACCGTGTATAATAGTGCCTACCAAAAGTTTTATATTGATTGATACTAAATGCCTAGGTGCTCAATCGGGAATACTCCTTATTGGTATATTGGAGTGTGCTAACCAAGACGTTCAATGTTTACTATAGACAGTACATCACGAACGAAGTGTTCATTCGATACTAATGTCTATGTGGACACAAGTAGATTAGTCTAGTTTAGTACGCTCCGCTACCACTTCAATATTGATATATTATTGTAGATGGCGTTACTGAGATCACAGTTTTTCTATGTCATTTCTTCGCATGTCCTCTCTACAAGAATCTTAAATATCTTTGGCTAGCTAGCACGTGATGGTCACGTGCTAGTATTTTTAAACGACCGTAATAAATTATAAAGTTTATTAACCTATATGCTAATAATTGAGTTTTTTCTTGTATTGATTTAAGTTGTTCAAACGAATCAGTCAGATGTGTTGCTGGGGAGTTTTTTGCGCCACATATCCTTCCGAGCTAAAACACAAGGAAGAGCTGAATTGAAGGTTTTATTTATTAGTTTAAGCCTAATTCTGAAGGATGGTTAATTACGCTGCGGCCCTGAGGTATGACTGGATAGTACTGTTATACAAGACTTTCTGAGTACTCAACAACTATTATAATGTTTAGATAACCAGGACTGTGGAATTGTTTTTATGTCTGGCATAGATTAAAATATACATCCTTGCCAAGATAAACTCCGCAAGCAAGTACATCAATTATCCATTAAGTTGAACGCAAACCACAGATTCGGCACAGAAAACAATTTGTAACAAAAACATAGCTGTTATGTGAACACTTAATTAAAACGCAAATTGGCGACCGCGCACCGGCCTGCGAGGGGTCAAAGGGATGGGACACTGTGATCATACAATCACTATTGTGTTGTCGATACGTAAGATAAAATTGGCATTAAGAAAATTAAGGAAATTAAGAGTCTGAAAGCGTAGATGTAAATACGCTAATGGTTGTTCATACCGATACAGTATAATATATATAGCTGCTAAGAGTACCTATAGGATTTTTACTTAAAGTTGTTGGTTTCAAAAAGTACCCCGATAATTTTATTCTGTCTGTAAGTCGGCTGATGAGTTTTGAATCCAGAAAATAAACTTCCTTAACAGGTCTTCAAGTATCGCATCCTTTTTGATGTTGGGTAGACCTGACTTTTTGCAGTAAGTATGTAAATAGTCGTGACAATACCTTTTATAACCTGTGCCTAAACGCCTAAAAGTACCTAATTAGTAACAAAAATATTGAAGAGATTATCTCGTTTGTAAAAAGTTGCGAAATCACACTCAAATCTATAATTTCGACTGCTTGTTAGTTACTTCTAATATCGAAGTAACGTGAAAATGTTCTTTGAAGTTATGTTTCTATTTACCCCTGCATTTCTTTCGACCCCATGGATGGTACTATTTTCGAAAATTATCGATATGTTCACATCCCTCCAGCATCCCAGTTGTGCATAATAAACGTGAGATATTAGCATAAAATCACTCGGCGGAGTCGCCTCTAACCACCGTCCTATTTGACTTGCAAAGAATTGCCCCCAGCACTACATCGATTGGTTTTCATTGCAAATTAGGTGCTGAAGTGTGGCGGCAGTAGACGTTCATGTTTTTTATAAATAAAGAATAAATATAGGTGCGGTGCGGTGGCGGTGGTGGATAATATGATGACTTGATTCCGCGATCACCTTTGCATCATCGGACAACCGTATGGCGAGTGTCCACCCTTACATCGTTGACACTTCTACGCTTCGGACAAAGCGTTTCGCCTCGTCGTTTATACTGCATACATCAAAGGACTGGAATAACTTGCCTGCTGCGGTTTTCCCGTTCGATTATAATTTGGGTGTCTTCAAGGCTAGAGTGAATAGGCTCTTAATAAACTAGTGCACTTCACCATCACTGATTGCATCACCATCAGGTGGGATTGCTACTTTTTAAGGAAATAGCTCATAGAGTTAAACAGGGATGATGATTTTTTTCATGGTTCTTTAGTTTAAGGCAAGAATAATAACAGAAAAAATGGTGAAAATGGTTGGGAGAATCATGTACAGAACTCATTGTATCAGTAGCTATGTGCGACGATTGCCCTTCCACCTTGTACGTCTGTCTATCCCTTCTGGAAATACAAGCGTGTAGATTTGTTGTTAGTACCTACCTATATGCAAAAAACTCTTGAATCATTGGTGCCTACCTAGTTTTTCAGCCTATCCAAAAGAATCGGCGCCACGAAACACTGCAGTCTAACCTACATACAACCTATAATTTCATTTTTTCCCCCGTCGCCCAACTACCCGTAGTTATTTCTAAACGATATAAATTAAACGTAATTAAAATGGGTCTAAATAACATAGCAGTAACCGCTAAACGTTGGTTATTCTCCTAATTTGTGCCTAGAACGATGAAACGGCTCGTTATAAAACATTCTGATCGATTCCTTTATGTTTTTTTTTTCTGTATTTTGAGTGATTGAGGCCAATCAGAGGCCGTAACTATTCATCATTGAGGTTACTATCTGGTTTTGTGTTTTCATAAAATTTTGTTATTTGATTGACGTCTGGTGTATATAGGATTGTTATTTTTTGTACTGTGTTTATAAAGTTACTAAGTTGCAAGGGGCTTGTGGGTAAATAAAAAAATATATATATATATATTCCACAACTTTTCACACAACGCCATTTAGTCCCAAGTTAAGCTTGAGAGCTTGTGTTATGGGTACTAAACAGCTGATAAACATACTTATATATTTCTAAATACATACATATTATAGATAAATTACACCCAGACACAGAACAAATGATCGTGCTCATCACACAACCATTTGTCCTGGGTGGGAATCGAACCCACGACCTCCGGCATAGCAGGCAGGATCACTAACTACGAGGCCAGTCTAAATAATAACAGTTGCACGGACCAATTGAAGGTTAAGCTACGGTTGTCGAGGTCTATCCGTGAATGGGTAACCGCCCATTACATACCAAGACCCAATGTTGCAACCATAGAAATCTAAATAATAGGAGAAGTGGCATGGGGGCGTGTCGGTGTCTCCGCGACATGCTAAAATTGATCACGTCGTAAGCCGTCTGCGCGAACTTGTGTGCTTTCGACCGCGATTGTGACATTTTATAGCAATGCCGTGTTGTTCAGTGTTTTTTTGTAAAATCCGAAGCACAAATCAAAACTATGTAAATCACGGAATTTCTTATCACATGTAAGTACACGTATTTTACTATATTTGTCTATCTAATCATGCAAAACAACAAAACGTAATATATTTCTTGCTTTTACTATGTTATTTTTGTTTTCAAATATCACAGCGACTGTACTATTGTTGCAATAAATACATTGCTCCGTAACCACTACCTAAGTTTGTCGCTAAGTGGCTGGACGAGCAATGTAAAAATCACACAACGATACTTCATTGAGCGGATGCATCGCGTAGTACGGCCGCTGCTTCATGCGACGAAGTGATAGCGACCGTTGTTTTTGTGTGCGTAAGTTGTATGGTGCATGGTAAATACACGCTGTGTTTGACAGCATAAGGTTTATAATTGATTGTGTAGTACGTTCTGTTTTAAGAAATGCGGGTGTGTGCGCGACTGCGTATCTATTGCTTTTACTGAACTGCATGTGTAGTAGTTGCCGTGTGGTAGGGGCAAAGTGGAGACACATGGTTCCGATACATTTTCGTCTAACGGGCATATCTCCTTCTTTATTATATCTATGGTTGCAACGGAAAGCACTCGGTAGTTGCGTAAACTATCCCGGAATATTTTCAATAAGCAAATTTTGCTACAGTAGGTACAGTTTTTCTATAGTATTTATATCTCAGTATTCGCTGAAAAATGGTCGCGACCGTAATAAACAAGTACCTATGTATTTACAATCTTAATTGCCTTCTAACGTGGCAATGCTGCCAGTCCTCTGGCCGGGTTTTTAGTTAGCAGCTATGAGTAGGAATACTTAGACAACCAAGTATTTGTTGGTTAGTCCCTATACTTAAACAATAAATATTGTCTGACGAAGAGACTGGATCCTGCGAGTTGCGACACATGGTATTCTAGTGCGGGATCCAGTGTCACATTTAACTTTGTAACACTGTTTGTGAACAAATAAAGGAACTTATTATTATAATACTATTATTTAAGTGTTCTTGGTTATCATTTAGTATCCGCTTTTTAAATATTATTTTCAGTTTTAGGATACATTGTCGTTGGTCTAGTGGTCGCAAACGATATTGCTGAGCATGAGGTTCGATTCCCGTGTCGTGCAAAGCGTTATTCAGTTTTTTTTATCTGGAATTTCTCAGTAGCAACCTTGAGTCTGGCCGATTGATGGCAATCGGCTCGCCCCCTATTACATGAGACTTAAACATAACTAGCAAAATATGGGTGTACCTACTACCAACACCTCTGCCTAACCCTTCAGGGATTACAGGCGTGATGTTAAATTATGTTTAGTTCCTTGTGTAGTTAATTGTATTTTCTAATTACGTTTATACATATAGTTTTGATTGAAATTTCATCAAATGCGCTTTCCTAAAAATTCTCTATCACCACAATACAATACATTACCCCACCAACATATACAAAAGCAGAGACGTCACTCAATCATTCGATTGTCATACACTTTTTCCGCTAAACAACATCTGTTCCGATCTCACAAAGCCAATTTAACCTCACATCGTATACCCACTTCAGTCAACTCATATTTCCATTCAACTCAGTTGTAATAAAGTACTGAGTGACGCCCTCAAACACGCGACTAATATTACAAATGAGTATTATTCTGCCAATACCGGACAGACTCAAAGGAGCGTGAGTGTTGCGACTGCCGAACAAAGGGACTGGAAGCCGATATTTGGACAATGTCGGTTTGATATATAATGGGATTGTGTTCCAGTGGGGAGCAATGGAGGTGGAATAGCATAGCTTTATGATAATATACAATAAAAAAAATCCTTATTACCTATACACCATAAAAAAACTTGCTAGCTATTTATTCATGGAACATGGAATAAATCATCATGTGTGTGTGTATATAATATGTACTGTATTATTGTGTGTGTGTGTGTGTGTGTGTTGTTCATGTTTCATGGGATATTTATGGAACGCGCCGATTCTGATATCTATCAATATAATTGACTCTTGTCTATCTAGGCAAGAGTCAATTAATTTGTTTTGCACATCTTGCAAACAATAACAACACGACATTACGCTTCTCTTCCCTGAAAGGTTATACAGACGTAGCCACTTGTGTAGTACACATATTCTTGCCAGAGGTGTTCAAGTTCCATGTAAATTTATTTCTATTTTATTTTATTTGGGAAACCAACAACTGTACATTGTATATTTTAATAGGGGGAGAACCTATTATTTGGTACAAATCTAGACAATGGGCTGTTACTAAGAATTTCAGACAGAAAACCGCTGCTGGCTCGGGAATTGAACCCAGCATCTCATCCTTGACTTGCCACTAATGCAAATACCAATTTTTGTGTTATAAGTATTCTTAAAATGACTATGTTCCTTTTATTGATTTTTAAAACATAATTAGGTACAGATACAAAACTACACGCTAATACGAGTATGGAAACGATAATAGCATTATAATGATAGTTTTGTAATTAATGATATTATCAAATAGAGTATGGTTAGCATTAAATTATATATTTCTTTAGGTAGAAATAAGATCTACTTACAACAAAGATATAAATACAGAAATATATCCACATCAAATAAAATTAAATGAATGATAGTTACACTAAACGAGACGATAGAGTGAAATTGATGATTGAAACGTTATAATGCAAATTTTCTAATAAATGGACGTAATTTATTTCAGAGCAGCTGCAAGCACATACCGACAGACTGAAGAAATGACAGTGTCCTACTTTGCCGTGATAACTATACATTGAGGAATGCCCAATGTATTGCCCTCGGGTGATTTTCTGAGGCCCGCAGTGAGGAACCACATTCTAGTCCCATAATAGGCTATTTAACAACATTTTAGTTTTAGTCCCCCATCTATATAACAAGAAAATATTCGACACATATTTGTTTCTTTTTCAAATTAATGGAAAACTGCTTAGTTTAAGCGCATAAACTGTACTGGCTAGTGACGTCACATGCGACATTTAATAAAAAATCGGTTGTTTGTAAAGTCGGTCTACTGTTCGATTCCCACCCAGAACAAATGTTTGTGTGATGAGCACGATCTTTTGTTCTGTGTCTGGTTGTAATTTATCCATAATATATTATTTATGTATTTAGAAACATATAAGAATGTTTATCAGCTATTTAGTATCCATAACACAAGCTCTTATCTTAGCTTGGGACTAGATGGCGTTGTGTGAAAAGTTGTGGAATATTCTTTTTTTTGTGGAATATATATACCTAATCCTTACATTTATTACCCGAGTCATTAGTGAGCAAATTACTTACTCGAATAAAGACATAAGTTTCAATCAGACGTAAATGGACAAAAAACAGAAGTTTAATCTAAATAAAAACTTTAGTTCCAAAGTGCCGACAGAAGGTCATTCATTTCTGTTGATTTACACATTGCGTGACTGTAATAAATATGATTAAGACTACCTTTTTAATGTTAAAACTACAGCACATAATTGTATAATTTGTTGAGAGACCCTAAAAGTTATGTTATTTTTTAATTAAGGGTATTATCATGATGATATGAAAATGAGTGTTACTGAGAAACTATTTGACGGATTATGGTTATTTTGAAATTGCAATTTAGTGCAGTTGTGATTGTCTCAAGAATCCATCAATCCTGGTTATGATTTTACATAAAACTGCGTGTACATATCAAGTCACCCTTAGAGGTAGCTTCAAAATCGTGTGTTAGAGACACAAGAAGGACTATGACAGCGCAGACATCGGTGTCCTCTTGGGGTTTTATGAACTAATGTGCTGCCCTCTGTACAATGAAACTTACAAAAAATAAATCAACATCATTAAGTATAATTTTTGCTAAGCTCATAAGTTACCATCCGAGGTACCAAAAAAATTGAGCATCAAATCCACCTAAAAAAATTTCTCTTTATTTAGGTATTTATTTAAACTTCATGCACTAGTAAAAGACACTGTACAAAGGCGGACTTAATGCCTTAGGCATTTTCTACCAGTCTACCAGAGACAGAACAGAGACAGAAGATGGTAGGCGCAAGAAGATAACAAAAACTTGAAAGTGAAATCAATTAGGCATTTTCTACCAGTCTACCAGAGACAGAACAGAGACAGAAGATGGTAGGCGCAAGAGAAGAACAAAAACTAGACACTCAAATCAATAATAATTTAGAATAAATACGTAGATACATACAATGATAATTATTATAAGTAAAAAGGTGTAGATAGGTTACCTACACAACATTCGATCTTTAAAAACGGCACACTAACGCACGCACGCGTCCGTTGACGGCGCGACGCGATACTGAGGTCAAGTGTGGTTAGTTAGCCACATTTTAACGTGTCGCTTGCTGAGCGCTAATTTACTTATAGTATCATTGGATACATTCATATTATATAAAATCCAAAAACAAGCGATGTCAAGAAAAAAAAAGATTATATTGCTGGAGAAATACAAAGCATTTAAAAAATGTGCATAGATATTACAGCATAGCAACAGCACTCCATGCTTCACATACCCCAAAAAAACGTTTCCAGAAGTTCATATTTGCCTAACACACGAACAATAAGCATACTCCATATTGGCTACTAAACACCCTATTATTGCCCACCCCCTATCAATACAATGTGACGTCACCCGACTCCACCATTGTCACTCATCATAGATTACTTGACATGGCATTTATTCTTAAAAAACCAACTTGTATTTTCACCTGCGAAAACATTTACCACGGAAAACTCAACCTTATTGCGTAACAAAAGTAGTACGTGAGAATTTTTTTGGGTGGTAAGTGTAAGTTGGTGCTTCCATAAGCCTGTGGACAGCCAGTGATGGTCATTTGAGCCGATATGCTCAGATTACGTGTATACAAATAGGATTTTCCTGCTTCTAATAAACCTCTAGCATAATAGGGATGTTTTTTTTCTGGTTTTTGGCTTTAAGGTACTGTCTTGTCCTTTTTTTTTTATTCTGATAAAAAGAAAAGCTGCTTCACGTGCATTGTATAAATATGATGCTAATAGAGATGTAACGGATTTGTAACTATGTTCTACTAACATCTGTGGTTTGACAAAGACAATGATTTCTATGGAGATACTTTATATTAAACTCGTAGAGATCTCAAGATGCAATTTAATTTTTCTGTACTATTTCTGAACAACTTTGTTTGCACGTAGATTTGAGTTTTCTTGAATACAAGTAGCTTATGTTACTTTTTATTATCAGCTATCAGACAGCGAAAGTCCCGTTAAAATCGGTCCAGTAGTTTTGGAGATTAGCCCAAGCACAAAATAACTGACAATAATTTATTATACGCAATAATATTAATTTTATTTACATATTAAATCATGTAGAATGGTCTCAAAGCTTTCCTACAGCAAATTACTCATAACATAAGTTACTGCATAATATTCTTCTACACATCTAAATTATTAAGAAAATAATGTAAATAAATAAGTTTTATTGCAAGTACCGTTAATACTTTTGCAAAATAAAAACACATAATTTAGTAAATAATTACGTTCGTGAGTTATGTTCCTTTATTAATTACAACATTTATATTCCCTTCATTGCGACTTTTATTACCATATTTTGTGACATGCAAGCTTTTGTATTATGCCTCATAAACGAAGCGTACAATAACACAATAATCAACAACATATGAAAAGAAAGAAATATACAGAAGGAATGACAAGAAAAAAAAGATAAAAGATAATAAAGGAGAATTTAAAAACATACTAGGTACCTACGAGAGAATAGTAGACTAATCTTAAACTAAGATAGTTTTATTAAGTATGAAAAATTGTGTATTGTGCACGAATATTGATGAATTTGGCTTGAATTAATATCGACTTTATTATAAAAAAAATCCTCTATCTATACCATCACGTAACTCCCCGTAGCTTCTCCGTACAACCCTAATACCTAAATAACCTTATAACAGTAGAAAAACAAAAACGCGCCAATAAAAAAAAATATCACGTTTAATAAATTAGTGCGATTACATCAGTTGCGGGTTAAGATCGGAAACGATAACCAAACAAGCGTATTTTGTGACATACAACCCTAGCTTTACAATCACACAAATATTTCACATTGGATTTTCAACCTTGTTCCGTTTGTCATAACGTTGACGTTGGGTATTACAGGGACCAAAATCAAGGTTGTCAACTGAGTTACAATAACAAAGTCTCGTACACGTCAGTGGGCTGTCAAGCGGCATTCAGCCGCGTAATTATCACTCGTCAACGGCGAAAAGATTTCTTTGACAATACATGGCATTGTGAGACAGCCCTAATCCTTTTTGAAAAGAGGGTGTTTGTATTTATATAGCTCTATGTTGAGTTCAATTTTTGTTGAAAGAAAAATCCGGTTGTGCAATAATGTATTATTTGATCCTGGTTGATGTTATCATTACGTTGTTATTATTACTGAACCGGAATGTGTGTTTTGTGAGGGTTTAGTAAGAAATTAGAACAGGGACAAATGTCCCTTGACAAATAGCAGTTTCGAGCAGAATTTTAAAGAAATGTGGTTCGAAGCTAAAGAATAACAGCTAGACAGGACGATGGATGGAAGCTTGCAGCCAGGGGATCTGTCAATTGGTGACAGCCAAAAACCTAAAAGTCTGACAACTAGACTTAATATGGGGTACCGTATTACCCAGTCGATTGTGGAGGCCTGATAGGTTCTGTGTAAAATACTGGTAATCAGCTAAAACTGGTTTTTAAAATGGAAGGAATATAGTTCTGTTGGCAAAAGGCTAAATAGGTGATGATGAACTGAAAAATTATATTTATTTATTTATTTATTAAAACTTTATGCACAAGTAAAAAAAACTGTACCAAGGCGGACTTAATGCTTAATTTATTCTGGTCTGTTCAGGAATTACATAAACGTTTTTATGTTTTATACGTAATACTTTAAAGAACTTGCGTTTTAAAAGTTATTTTTGCAGATCTTCAGGTCAGACAAAGTGTTATGGGAATTTGTCATTTTAATCCTGAACTCTGTATCTGTGTAAAGTTATAATTATAGTTTATATTTATAGTTTAGAATTTTTTCACATAACCTCAAAATTTAGGTGAAAAATTCAAATAACCAAGTTTTTGGTTTTTTTATTTTTATCTTTTACAAAAATGTTTTTTTATTTACGAAGTTTGGTGAAAACTTACCTTATTTTGTCCCAAATACACTGTTATTTATTTGATGTAAAATATTTTTTTTTTCGCCTTATTTTAACTTGATATCAAAAAGCACCCTAATTTTAAATCGAAAATTCTCGCGTCAAAATATCAGCTTTTTCCAAAAAGTCTGATAGTCTGACTAGTCTGTCCGGTTGAATTAAATATTTTTTTTATTATTGGTAGTATAGGCTCGCGTTTGACCACTAACTCACCTAATGGTAAGCAGCAGAACGTGGCGGTTGATGGCAATAGGCTTAAGTAGAACTCTCACAGTACTGGCCAAAAGTTGTAATGCTATAGGTGCAGCTCTGCCCAATCCTACAAGAAATAGAGGCGTAATGTTATGATGCTTTGTTTTGTATGGCATAAGGGGAAACAATTGCGTAAAACATAACCCCTCGTCGTTCCGGGACTCAGGCAGCTTTCAAGTTTTTAATGTTACCTCTAAGTGCATGGAGTCCTTATGTGCCACTTATGCCTACCTCCCCCTTAACTTCAAGGAGTTTCTAGAATTTCATTTTCAAAAAGATTTTGAATTATTTAGGGAAGCTGAGAAATTGAAATCATTAAGAAGTTTGCAAATTTGAAAACATAAATGTATGTATATGGTTTGGAAGGTAATAATCGTGATAAGGGGGCTATAAACTAAAATTGATTATAGTTCTTTACACTGCATAGATAAATACAAACCAAAACTAACCTAACCGAAACTACCTTTATTAATTTATTAAACCCCAAGAGGACACCGGTGTCCGCGCTGTCATAGTCTTGCTATTGTGTCTCTAATTGACACGATTGAAAGGTAAACTAAATATACTACAAGTATATTCTGGGTGCTTAAATGGGACTGGGCAGAACATGTCTGCCGCATGCCGAATGAGCTATGGGCTCGTAAAACCCAGAGTTGGTGCCCTACAGTGACACGGGGCCGCGGCAGACCACGAAGGAGATGGCGGGACGACCTGGATGTCTTCCTTGAGAATTGGAGAGAGGTGGCGCAGAATCGCGACCGATGGAAGGAATGGAGGGAGGCCATTGCCCAGCAGTGAGACAATTCGGGCTAAATAATCAATAATAATAAAATAACTACAAGTGGCTACTAGTAACTATTTCAAAGTTATAAGACAAAACTTAAAATTTCTAAAATTTACTTGACTAAAAGCCATCACAATTACGCCTAATCAAAATACGTACTCAAATAGGATTAAAAGAAAGAAACATAGTAAGTATAGTATAGTAAAAACAGGACGAAGTGTTTTCATTATTTGGGCGTTTTAAAAACTTCTTCCTCTAGATTTCTCGCAACAATACCTAAACCGTTAGCACTCATCACTACGTTCTCATTCTGAAGAAGAAGTCATCTAACGTTAGTCTTTCTTTGATTCCCTTCTTATTAAAACAACTAGGTATGTCACGCAATACAAATTCTTACCGGCAATTCATCTATCAAACAGACCATATTACCTAGTATTTAGGGCTGTCCCTACCCCAAATACCACAAACAACGGGTAATACGACATTTCCTGCCCTTTCACACAAACTTGTTTGAAGCACCGAGATGTTATCACACCATACACAATAGTACAAGGTTTCCACTTAGTAACTACTGAGCTGACAATAGATGGATTTAGGAGGCTATGAAGTTAGCGGCGTTCATAGGCGGCCGGTGGTAAAGTTGCTTGTTAGAGAAAGTAAGGAAGTAGAAAAAAGGCGAGCTTTTATTAGTAGGTAACTTAAGTAGGAAAAGGATTATGGTATTCAAAGTAGTATTAGCAAAGGTTGAAGAAGGATTACAGTGGTCGAATGGAACTTCAACGGAGCCGGCACAGCTATCGAGAAAATCTCTAGTCAACAGGATAGAATTTAATTAATGTATCGTCATCAAAGTAAACAGAAGAGTTGTTGAGGAGTTGTGTGTTGAGTTGTTGGTGTTGTTGTTGTTGTTGTGTGAGTTGAGTTGTGTTGTGTTGTTATTGTTGTTGTAAAGTTTGGAAATTAAAATTAGAATTTTAATTTATTTGTTCATTCTAATAAAAGTTTTGTTTATTAGTGGCGTTAATTATTGGACCATATAATAAGGGGTTTGACTATCGCCTAGTATTACGATATTATTAAACCAACAAAACTATGGATACTGTCCACAGTTTTGTTGGTTGTTATTAAATACTAGCCCCTGTTAAATACTACCTTAATAAATACAGTATAAACCCTGAAACTAGGCTTATCGGCACTTTTAGTAGCGCACGTCACGGCACGCTGTTTTTCAGTACAGTTATTGACTACTGCGCAGCCATTTGCGCCTACTTTAAAGCGTCAAACTTATTTAACATTAAGTGCACCTAACGTACATTTCGTAGCAAACCGCGTAGCGCTACGCCTGCGCCACCCTACGCTACACCACACAACCCGCTTGTTTAGGATCGCCACAAAACGTATAATTCCCCACATCACATCACTGTTTTCGTCACAGCTCTGGAATAATGTGCTAATCTAATTTGTTATCAACTGTTCCATCTGATAGCTGATGCGTGAAATTGATTTCTGACAAAGAGTTCATTTATTTGTGTGGGGCAGCGAAGTGTAAGGGTATTTGCGCCCAATCGGGTTTTTTTAATTGTGTATTTTTAGTTGAATGGAGATGTACAGACGCCAGCACGTCAAGTTACCCCAATGTCTCAAATTTTCCCAATTCAATATGAACCTTATTATGTTTAACATGAAGTTGAAAAACGATCAAAGAAATTTGACACATTGGGGTAACTTAACGTGCTGGCGTCTGTACTTAGGGAGTGCGTACATGATGAATGAATATCGCTTTCGTATTTTGTGGTTTCAGATTCAAGGAAAATATTTTAAAGAAACCTGACGTTGGAGAACTAATTTCACATTTGTTGTAATTATTATAAGACCTTTCTCTTATATAATTTAAGAATGTAATAGGCACAAGATGGTTATAGTTCTCCGACTACGCACATTAGTCCAATTTAAGACTAAATGCGAAAACCAAACCCGATAGATAGATAGTTCTCTAACCTTGAATTCGATTTGTTATGTTATGAGAGACTAATAAAAGAGCAATAATGGTGATGATTGTGTACAGACTGATGCAGGAGAGTAGCAGTTCACGTCACCTATTCACGGATATTTAAAGAGCACCTACAACTGTGCTTATGCGTATCTGCCGCAGCATAAGGTATATATACATATACACCTACATACATCATGCAACAGCGATCAACACAAACACATTACTATCAGGTACTGGCCCGCAATCAGCACACCAAAAACCCACGTCACCTTTTTCATATAAATTGTGCACTATAAATAACATCATATTGCACATCAATCAGTCAGCCAAGCTTCATCATTACGACATGTCCAAATAACAAAACGATTTCCTAATACCAAAAGTTCCTAATCAGCACTTTGGGATTCTATTCCACTACAACAAAACCCATCATAAGAGCGTGATTCTATGTTCGCTACTTGCCCCACAAAAACATGCGATCACATAGCCTTGCAAATAAAGTACCATCAAGTACCAATTAAGAGCAGGTTCGCATGCAAAGTGCCACAAACTATATGGTAATACTGCTCACAAGACCACATACATCTTTACTGACAGCCTAGCAGACTGATGGTATATATTACCTATAAATTATGTATAATTACCATTATTTATTGCTTGGTTTAGACTGTGGGTTTGTCTGGGTTAAATATACTATTTTCTATTAATAAACATTGGTCTAATAAGCTTAGTGGTGAAGGAAAACATCGTGAGGGAACTGGCGTCTCTGTGAGATATTTCTCAACGGCATGAGAAGCCAAGTCCATGTCCAAGCCCATGTACGGCATAAAAACTCTGACTCCAGTCCAGATTATTCGGTTGTCACTAAAAACACAAAAACAAGAAGCTTTTAAGTGATATTTAAAACCGCTATATCTATAAATAGACGGTCACATTTTAATTATTTGGGCATTGTTGTGCACAGGGATCCGAAAAACTTGATGTGAAGCGCTATTTTACTTCAATCCAGAATTTGGCTACCTCAACACCATCCACCGACGCAATCATAAGATCCTCACGTGTGCAGGTGACAGGGCACGCGGCGCAGGACAAAAGGTGGGTCATGGTCTGTGGAGAGGTACCGGCACAGGCACTGAAGGTCGGTGCTAGCTGCGAAACCCCACTTCACGAGAGCTGCGGCCGACTTGCCTTACATAAAATTTTAAAAAATAGTGTCTTTGTTTGCCATTGACACTCCAGAAAAAGACGGCTCCTTCAACAACTTGTACAAAAAACAACAATGGCTACATCAACTACAAAAACTAACTGTTGGAGTAGTAAAAGAATTAGCGAATGTAGTTAATGATAAAAATACACACATCAAAAGTGTCTAGGGATCAACATATATTTTTGCAATAACTTTTCTCCTGATTGATATTAATTAAAATTTTCTTTAAGGATTCATCAAATAAAGTGTTTTCGTTTGTCACAGTAACGATAAACCAAGTCACCTTTGCATTAATAAAGAAATTTGCCATTTTCCTAATAAAGGGACTTTTGACATTTGAACCACTAACATTAAAGTTCGAAAAAAAGACTGAAATAACAGTTTTCTTTAAAATTTTATTGGGTAACTTAAACAATTAATAATCCGTGTTTCTACCGCGAACACTAACAACACAAGAACATCGGTTTGGCATACTCAAAATGAGTTCATCCAAATCACGCTGTGGAATGGCTGCCCATGTTCGTTGCAAAAACAAAAAAAGGTCTTCTTGCGATTGGATACCCTCCATATTCGGCAGAGCTCTTCTCTGTAGCATATCCCATGCATGCTCAATCGGGTTCAAGTCTGGCGACTGAGCAGGCCAGGGCAGGACATTGATGTTAGCTGCGGCGAGAGTCTGTCTTACAACTCTTGCTGTGTGCGGTCGTACATTATCATGCATCAACTGAAATAAGGGACCGATTTGCACTTGTAGAGGAACGATGACGTCTGTTACAATCGTCTCGTCATAAATTTGAGCGTTGAGGTTGCCTCTGATCCAAATCAACTCAGTTCTTCCGCCGATCCAAATACCCGCCCATACCATGATGGTTCCACCACTATAAGGATGGACTTCCTGGCAGGATTTTAATCGCTGTTGGCGCCCAGGGGTTCTCCAGTGTCGTATACGTTTGGTATCCGGTCTCATACCAAAACGAGACTCATCAGAAAAGCACACGAAACGCCATTGTTCTTCTGCCCAATTTCTGTGTTCAAGAGCCCATTGATATCGAATCCTACGATTGTGCATTGCTATAGGTGGTACCCGTAGCGGTCCTCGGGAATGAAGGTTCACTTCATGCAAGCGGTTTCTGACTGTTTGGTCGCTAATTAAGTTCCCTGAAGAGTGATGAAGCCTCACGGCTATCATCATGGCGGTTATTGTTGGAGCTCTTCGAGTTAAGATTTGAATGTATCGGTCTTGTCTCCGTGTGGTGCAGCGATACCGTCCTCCATGGCGCTCAGCCACGGTACCAGTGCTTCGGTAACGTGTCCAAAGTCGACTGATAACACTCTGACTTGTATTCAGAGCTAAAGCCACAGTACGTTGCCGGGAACCAGCTTCTATCATTCCCACGGCTCTGAGCATTTCTTCACTGCTTAAATGACGTCGCCGCTCCATAATAACGTTGGTTTTAATCAGTAGTAGGGAAACAGTAGCACTAATAATGTCTTCAATGCGTTGTATGTTTTTATAGGGAAAATATTGAAAGCTGATTTTCATCTTTTACTCGAATTTGATTCACAGTTCCTGCTTCAAATTATGAAATGCACCAAAAAGGATCCATATAAATTTAAAAAATCATAAATTTATTACAAAGCCACATCTTAATCTCAAGAAATCCGCATAAAAATGCTTGATCCCTAGACACTTATGATGTGTGTAGTTGAATCGTAGGAAGAAAAAATTAATCGCGTACCTACGTTTAAAACTCTCTGAACTAGGTATACGGCGGCCTCGGCAAATAAGGAGATCAAGAAAGCTGTTTACAAAGGAAAAATCTAGTTAGAAAGTATGTCAGCAGACAGACATACGTTACATTTCACTGTATGTTGAGCTGGATAGGATTAATAAGATTTACCATTATTTTCCATTATCCTTTACGTTGTATCGTTTATTCTACATCGCTACACAACGGGAGACGTTTTTGTACGATTTGTTTTATGTTTATTTTATTCCCTTAGGAGGCTGATAGCTATTAGAGACCTAAAAACAATATAAATTATTCTTTCTTCTTGCTGTGTGGTCTCGACAACGTCCCGGTTTTTTATAAGTTAGAGAAAGTACTGTCTGTCGGTTTGAGGAGCTTGTGGCTAAGACCCATGGGTTAATCGAAGATTAAGCCACGCTTGAGGAAGTCCGCGTATGGGGGCCTTCTTTATATATCAAGACTCCTCCGTGCTTCGGAAAACACCTAAAGCCGTTGGTCCCAGCATTACCAGCTGTCATTGGTAGATCTATGACAGTAGCGTGATCGTTACATATAGTCAGAAGTCTTTAACTTGGTCAGACCATCGTGTTTGCTAATGCCCTCTTGCTCTATGTCCTTCGGTAAAGTCAACAATGACCAGCTTTCCAAGGCTGCTATCTCCCTTTCACATTGTACCACAGGTACCCAATACACTACCAGTATCTATACTATAACCTAGTCTTTATCAGCAGAACCTTCGTTCTATAATTACAGACAGCTCACCTCACCATTAAAACTTAATTATCGGCATGACACACTCATCAAAGCTGCCATAATTATCGATAGATACGAAGGAATACCTTTTGTCGCTAATTACCTACCGTTGGATTGTTAGAAATAGTACTATCGACTTTGGGAGATATACAGGAGGTGTAACTATAGTGGAATTACGAGTACCATCTTTATGCTAGCAGGGAAATCAGAAATCATGTAGGTATTTGCCAATAATGAAAACCAGCGTCAGGCACTAGTTGTCTGGTTTTTTGCCGAACAGGACCTAATTTTAGAAGAAGGCACATAATTCTTTATTTTGTATATTTTTTTTTAGTTTAATACTTTTTTCTGTACTAACCTACCTATTTATTTTATTAACGTGTGCCTGTGTCGTGCCATATAAATGCTTTTTCTTTCTTTTCTTTTCTATCTAATGCAGGTACTAATATGGTGGCTATTTTTCCAAGCTATGGGCATGTAGGGGGTTTCCAGGTCGCCAAACCTAATAGCCGAACGGGACAGCCAGTTAGGCCGAACATTTGGGTAAAAAGTCCGGACTCTCTACTATATTGAAGATTTTGTGTCCTATAAATACGACTTTTTTTTGTATAATGGTCTTTTTTCATTATTACCATAAAAATAGCAGGGATAGCATAGTGGTGTGGCCAGCGGAAAAATCTAATTGTCAAATCATAGGTCTCGAGTTCATAGACCCAGATCCGAGTATTGGATTAATGTGCGTATTGTATAACTATCACTTAATTAAAAAGGTGAAGGAAAACATCGTGAGGAAATTGGAATGCCTCAGAGATTTTTCTCGAGGGCATGTGATGCTATGTCGGAGGTCCATGGGTGGTATTAAAAATCCACACGATAAGAAGAATACTATAAAATGCCTAAAAGTATTTCTTAAAAAGCCGGACACCGTTTATTATAGCCTAACTATGTCCGGCTTTATCCGGACGCCTAGCAACCCTATGGGCATGTGATGCCAAGGAATGAGAATAATGTTGTAAGACGCAAAGGCGTCAAAAAGTAGAGGAAGACCGAAATAACAATGAATGTATTGTTTGAATGACGATATGGCTGGGAAGGAGGTGACGATTGATATGATGGCAATTAGAGATGTATGGAGGAAGAAAACAACATCGAACAAACTAATTGACCATGCAAATTGACATTGACCTCAAATAAATTTAGATAAGGGCAAGAGGATGATGCGAAATAGTTGTACTAATAAGTTTTGCCTCTAGAAACTGTATTGAGCGTTACCTCTTGGGCCCTTCTAGAAACTGCGTAGCAGGCACTTGCGTCTTGACTGTCTTTTGCTTTGGAATCGTTCTATAACGCTGTTGGTGTCCTAAATCCCTATTTACTTGTAACTTCTTGACATTTAGAAATCAGTCACTTGGATAATACTCTCGACACTCCAAAGTTTTTTAGCGAAATACAATCTTATAAACTCACATCACAAACATTCTACACGTCTTATTAAAATGAACACCGTATATCAATGAATCAATATTCCCAGTCTCGATTTAGAAATCAACATAATTGTCGGAACAATATGACTGATCGTTTGAAACGTACAACTTCTAAGTACCAATAGTTAAAGGTAATTTTCTTGCTATTATGTCTCAATTGGGTATAATCAAAGGTGATGGTGTTTTCCACTGTATTTGACATTATTTATTAACATTTTAATTATTACTATGAAGTTCTACTCAAGCTGAATAACTAATTAGATACACATTATTGATCAAAGACGTCAAATTCTTATTTACAAGAGAATATAGTCACTTAAATAAGAACAATTTTAAGCCTCCTAAGTTTACAACGCATTATTTAAGTGTACTTTAAGACATTATAATAAAAGTATACTCGCCTTAAAAGTGATAGCAACGCGATAAACGTCAAGTTATTGCTTCTTCTTTTTAGTAGGCGCTTAAAATATTGCTAAGTGAATTTTAACAGGCGTTATCATCCTCGTGTGCGCAAATAATTTATGATTATAGTATGTCGTTTTAACGTTACATGTTTAAGCTTTCATGCCCGCGTTGGTTATAGTCATAGATTCAGCTATGGTATGATGCATCACAATTACATAAACCTTACAAATATCTAATCCGTTAATTTAGTTTGTCAAAACACAATATACGAAATTCGACATAGTGAAACATCTCTACAGTCCCAGTCGAAAACTGTCCAATTCACAAAGGCCACAGCTCTTAGAGGCGGGCCATTTCATCAGGTAATAAAACACTCGCAGAGGTTACTTTTCAGGGTGAGTTATAGGGTTAGGTCGGAGGGGCAGGGTAGGGGTCGGCCATACATCACCCGGGGTGGAACGAGGATTACTCCAACATAGACTTTGGCTTGTTAATGCCCGCTAAAGTTTTCCTTTGCGTGATTTTTGGCGAGTTTTTTTTTCCGACGGTTTTTTTCGAGGTCGAAGTTTGAAAGTTGGATAAAGTTGAGGCGTAGATTTGTTTTTTAGCTGTGCTGGTTGTATTCTATTTGGCTGTCTTATTTGTCTGTACTTAATAATTATTAAGATATTCCGTTATTTACGTAAAGCCACGGAAGAACAAGCAAACACCAACTAAGTATCTACTAATTATTGATTTGACCATGTATACCTGACTATAGTATTATAATTAATTGACTATTTTAATTTCTGTTTTTGTTTTGTTGACATTGTTTATTTTAACTTATTTAATAAGTAATTTGCACGCAGTACTTAGAATAGAATAGAATAAAATTCTGATTCTGATTCTTAAATTGGCTGTAGATATAGATCTTGTGACTCGTATTGAGGTAGGTGTAAACTCTGGCCTTGGGTTTTTCTGATGATGATGAGGATGATCGAGTCGACTTAAATAAACATTGCAACTGAAGATTGCCCTGATAACTGGATCTCTTAAGACTGAGTTTACCATAATTGACACGCTGAAAGCATGGCAACGCTTGGCAGCAGAAGAAAAATGGGTGGCAGTTATAGTCTTTGCAGTGCCATTTTATTGATATACCTCTTATCCTGCTTACCCCAAAATCACAAGCGCCATATTCCACAGATAAAATAAAAGAGAAACAACAAAGAAACGTCGCAGTTAACAGCCACACTGAATATTCATAAAGATAAAAGTGAATTTATGCGATCATAAAACCCGAGAACGAATGATAAAGACTGGGACCGAGAACGAATGATAAAGAAACTTGTGTTGCAGGAATACTGCCCTATTTTTTTTTGCTATAGTTTTTTTTCGTTTAGCTGAAACTTGGTCTGTCTGGCGCAAGGAGTTAACCTGTAGTGTAACCTAAATAGTGAGCAGAGAACATTTTCTTTAAAGTATATTTTTTATGCAGTGCCCGAATCTTCACAGGATTAATGACTTATGAATATGAACAACTTTCACTACCTATGGGACCTACGTCCCATAAGACATACATATTTTGTCGAGTAAGTATTGAACTTTTCTATGAAACTGCCATTTTTTTTACAGTGTTCATTTCTTAGTTGTTCATTTTCATGACTCTTTTTTTTTATATATAATGGGTCTACTCTTGACCTCAATCTTGTCCAGCGGTCAGGGATGAGGTCGACGATAGAACGAGCTTACCCAAAAGAAGCCTATTAACTCGCGACTTAAACAGATTGGGGTCATATGAACTCGGGAACACTGATGCAGGCAGGGAATTCCACTCCTCAACTGACTCATCCAATCCTGTGATTTTCGCACTGCATAAAAAGCTATCCTGTGGGTATAGGCTTTCTAGAAGGTTTTGTTGATATGTAAATAAGTTCAAATGCATTCCGACACGAACACGAGCATGAGACCATACAATCTGTAAGTGCTGGAGAGTTTGTTCCGCCAGTTCTTCCCAGCAAAATCACTTGGAAGTGGCGAAGGTCGGGCTTTTTGTAGGACTGTCTTACGCAATTTTGAAGTTCCAAAAGTGCTGATCCTCAGCGCATACAGTATACATACACATAAACCTTATAAAAATCAAAAGTCGTTTATTCAAATTGTGAATAGGTAAACGACTTTTGATTTTTATAAGGTTTGTTTATAATGAAAGCCCATCTGGCAAAATTGGTACTTCCTTAATTCTATATTAAGGCACTAACCACATTTAAGTACATGGCACATTATAACGACACCGCAAATGCACAATTGTGTTCGCGGTGACAGCTAGCTTACACCTCGTGGCCAGCGCGCGGGTGGCGTGCGGAATGCAAGCTGGCACCTTACCGATGATGCGTAGTTAGCGCACTGGCAGCTAGCCGTAGCCTAAATTCGAGGCGTCGCCGTGCGGGTGTTGTGCAGTTGCGGTACCTTTATTCAGCTCGATTGGGTTTTTTTCCATATTAAACAGCAGTTCAAACGCATCCGTTGAACTCTGAACTGAACAGACGTACGCATTTCATACAAATCTGGTATTTCATAAATGAACAAAAGTTGAATTGAGCTGAATTGATATAATTAGTTCCTATTTATTAACTAGGTTGTGCAGATCAGACAGATAGTCGTTCCACATCTAACCACGGTAATCAGCTGCAACTAAATTAGCTGTATGCCAACTTAGAAATGGCTAGGCAAATGAGGTCTGCTTAAACTCGTAACCAACATATACTGAGCCCCCGTGGTGGATTGCTGGCATTAAGCATACTCCATCTCTCAGGCAGAAGGTGTGACTTCTGTACAATAGTTGAGTTTGATGTTTGCCATGTAGCCCAGTTACTGAGGAAGGTAATGGGTTATTTAGAATCACGCTACAACCCTTAGAAGCGTGTCAATCGTACGGGCAAAGCTAGTACTCATATTATAATATCTGCGTTTAGGGATATCTCTGTAACCGTCTATTCGAGCCTACTGGGACGCTGTCCACCTTGATTGTCTGTGAGACAATTAATGCTGCATAGAATAGAGTGCCGGATCTCGGTTCATCCCCCGGGTGTTGTAAAGGAGTCTTCCCAATCGCTACTCTATTGGATAGGAAGCAGCGTCCCGCTAATTGTTTTCAGAAAACATGCAAACATTGCGATTTCCCTGAGGATGAAGGAGCAGTACGGTCAAACGATTTTAAAACAAACTGACCAGATTTTATGAAGAGTTTTAAACCTTTGTTTTTTACTTTTAATACGTGGTATCTGCAATCATTACCTACACCTAATGGAAGTTTATGGCAATCTATGAAGCAGGTAGGACGTAAATGTCGTTAGTTCAAACATTTACTAAATCATAAAAATCATTTTAATAAAAAAAAAGTATTATACATCGGTATTACGGAAAAAATCTAAAAAATATATAAATATTACATCTGTATGACCAAATGCATGATTACGAAGCAAATAAGTGCGTAAAGATTATAGTAGCTGGCGTTGTTTTTTCTGCCTACCGCTTTTGTACTAACTACTACTATTCCTTTATGCGATAGATCAGACTGACAGATTCATTCGATAACTTTGAGACGAAACCCTAATAATGGGTCAAACGAACAAATAGCTTAACTTTAAAAATCAAAACCACACCATCACACCACATATTAATAACACACTCACGTCTCAACTCCCAATTACTTCCACAGGAAAAAGAGAAAACAAAAGGGGAACGCCAAACTACGATACGTCACAAAAAGCCGAGAGGCACATTACGCATGAAAAATTCATAGAGTTACAGAGATTAGCAAGACAATCCCCCACTTGTAGGGGGTGAAAATATACAGAGCAAGGTGTCAAGAGTAGAATGAATTTGTCAGCGTGTGATTCCTAGCGGCCCTCCCTACGATATATCACCCGGGCGGGCAATACGGCACAATGTGCGAGCACCCTTAATAATGTATGCGATTTAATATTTAGAAAGGTTTTCTTGTTGTTTTGATTTGTGTTTTTGTAACCTTGTTTGTTGGTTGAATGTCTTCAATGACTTCTAGAGGGTTTCGTAAATAATTTAAGAGACTGGTGAATTGGTTAAAAATTGATTTTTCTGCACGTTGTGCATTTATAATATCAAAAACATAACATAACACCATAACACCAAGCTTGTATTCCTCGAAAGTCAGACAAAGATATAAGTAGGTATCTAAATAATATATAACTACACCAATCATCATCATCTGCCTAGCCTTTTCCCAACTATGTTGGGGTCGGCTTCCAGTTTAACCGGATGCAGCTGAATACCAGTGTTTTACATGGAGCGACTGCCTGTCTGACCTCCACAACCCAGTAATTGGGTAACATGATACCCCTTGGTTAAACTGGTTGTCAGACTTTCGGGCTTCTGACTACAAGTAACGACTGTCAAAGATCTACAAATGACAGCCGGGACCAACGGCTTAACGTGCTTTCCGAGGCACGGAGGAGTCTTGGTATGTAATAAATGGTCACCCATCCACGGACCGACCTCGTCAAGCGTAGCTTAACCTTCGATCGACCCATGCGGCTGTTATAATTTAGCCACAAGCTCCTCAACTACACCAACAATCTTAAAATGTTACGTCAATTCAAGTTCTACCAAGTTATTAGAAATATGTTTTGGGGAGTTTGTCGCCCCACTTCTTCTTTCCAGCAAAAACACTAGCAAGTGGAGAAGGACATATTTGTAAGTCTTTGTCGTTTAAAAAGCGCTGATTCTCAGCTTAATTTCGATAAAGTTACCTGTATGACGGGTTGCTGAGTAGTTTATTCCGCCACTCTTCCTCAAAGCAAAGAACACTAGGAAGTGGCGGAGGGCGAGCTTTTGGTCAGTAACCAAAAGCACGCCCTTCGCGCCCTATTAAGTAATTTTGTCGTTCAAAAAAGGGTTGATCCACAGTCTATTTTTAATACATGACATTTGATTTTTTGTCTTTTAACAGCCAAGAAACGATGCATTCATAATCCTGTTTTTTTTTTGTATTGACGGTCTAAATACCCTGCGTCGTTTAACCCCTTCGCTAGCACAACTTAATTAAGAACAGAAAACGTTAGTTAACGGGTATAAAAGTCCCACAATTCCCGGTGTCCTCGGATCCTGTGCCCCATTTTCCCGAGGCGTCTTTCTGATTTATAGTGCGATGAACAACTTCCTTCATAAAATACGGCCAGTCCGCTGACACATCGCGTACACCCTTGTTTTTGTACTGAAAACTCATTTTTATTTATACATGCGTGGTGTTTTTTTGACAGCCTTCGTATGAGATGGTTGATGGGCTGGTGGAGTATCAACTGGATAGACCACAGCAACACGCGAACATTCGATTTTGAACAACTTTAACATGAGACCAACTCTGATCGGGTAAATATTGCATTTGTATGAAAGAAATGTTTAACTGTATGTTTCAGAGATCAACGTCTCAAAGTAAAAGCCAAGCAAAGTAAGCCAGCAGCCAGCCAGCAGCCAGTAGCCAGCATCCAGTGTATCCCCCACCCCCTTTATCTCTACTTAAAAGGAGAATAAAACGAGTGTTATACCAACTAACGGTTTATTTAAGCAGCTCAGCGGGGCACACAAATTTATGTGGTGGGTTCACGGCCCGTTTGTTGTCACCCCTGTAGTGATAGGCACTTTCCTGCGAAACTGGAGAAGACGCCCAGGCCAAGGATGGTAGATGGCCGCCGGTCTCATACTACACCGCAGAAGGCGCCCAGGCCGAGGATAGAAGAGGGCCGACGTTGTCGTTCTTCACGGTCCGAAGCAGCTGGAACGGGGCGTGACTGAAGCCATGCTCACCCCTAAACTTGCCGTAGTTCCAGATGTTGCCAATAAATGTATTTTCTTTTTTTCTTTTTTTTTTCTAAAACGATTGTTGTTTTACCCCCTGAAAGGTTGTTAGTGTAATACAAATAATACTGTTTTTGAATAGATTGAGATACAGGACATAACTTCTTACTTATTTTTGCACAATTTATTATATGAAGTATATTGTCGACATTAAAATTATATGAGGCCGCGAGTAACTGTCACAACACCCCCTATGCTAGTTAATTCTGAACTTGTATTGCGGTAAATGGCATCGTGCAAAACTTAATTTTTCAGGTCACAGTTCTGGAAGCTACAATTTAATATACTGAGTCAAATCTAAGATGAAAAGCGGTTCATTTACATTACCTACCACCAGAAACACCTAAAGTAAAGAGGAAATTGTAGCCATTTGTCATAATAAAAAAGTAAAACCGTAAAAGTTTCACGCAATAAAAAAGTATTTTTAATTACTTTTTCTTATTTACCTTTCTTGTGGTTCACAAGACAAACTCTTGTAATAAAAGGTGAAAGTATGAAAAATGTTATTTTAAATAGGTACTTTTATTTGAGAGCCAACACTGTTAATCTTAGATAAATAGTGTTGAAGGAAGTAGCTTGGTGTTGTTTGGTCATTGGGTATTGAGAAAAGATCGTGTATTAAGTAGGTTAAGAAACAAAGAAAATTAAGAACATAACATCTAATAAAAATACTTATATCTCAACATAACGCATAAACATGTAAAGGCAAAAGATATCGCAGTGTTAAGTGTTCCTGGTGTGTAGACACAGACACTCTTAAATATATTCCTTAACATAGGCTATTTTTTAGCCTAGCAAGGAAAACAGAATGACATTCATTAATATGTAGTTTAGTGTTAATTTCGCTCTAGGTACTAGAAATTAAGTAAAAATGTACTACAAAATGTTTTAAGAAATAAATGTAAAATGTAAAAAAAAAAAAGATTTGCGCATGTGTGCTAGAGAAAATGTTGCAAGCGTTGCGCTGCGACTCCCAAGTGCGAGAGATACTTTGGTTAAGTTTTATTATTATGTAGGTAGTATAGTGTTTATCTTGGTTGTATGAAATGAAAGATTATTTTTCGTTTAATTACAATAATAATTAATTTATTATATGTACACTAGAGCTATTGGCTAGGATTAATTTACAGCTGGTAAACTAGCTTCCTATAATTATTTTGTAAAGGCTCTTACGATACCGAAGCTATGCTTAGATACAATCAGAAACTAACACAAAACAGTAAACCAATACTCAGTCAAACGCTCCAATAAAAACTATCAGGAAATCGTCCGGATAAATCGCGAGTCATCGAGCTTACAACGCGTCATTTCTCTCAAAATATATGGTAGGAATAAAAACCAGTGAAATCTTTAGAGAGTCCACATTTTTTCCGTCAGAGAGCTCGTAAATCTTCCCGACAGGCGGTGGTAGAAAGGACCGGCGCGGCGCGAGGGGGTTGAAATATGTCGGGCGGGGCGGCCATCCGTCACTACAGAATCACCTTCACGACAAATACGTGTCAGCTGGAGATGTGTTACTTTTTTAGTGTCTGTACTTGTGGGATAAGAGGCTGTCAGGAACTTTGAAAGTGGTACTACATATTTTAAGGCCAAGTATATTTGCTATGGGTCACTTCTTACTCTTTGGTAGATCCATAGACATGGAGAATGGACTGAGCAATACCCGCACAAAATTGACCACTCCCTAGAAAAAGACAGAGGGACCTTGCGGCCAATACCTGTATCTTTCTTCCTCTTTTAATCAGAATCCTAGAAAGAGACAACTATTGGCCGCACGTTCGCTTTATCTCTCTCACACTTTCTTACCAGTATTCACTTCACAGCTGGATAATGAGCACTCAGTCCATTCTCTGTTCATTTGTTCGTTCTTTTCATTTTTTTCTTTCCGTCATTCACAGCACATAATGTGTACCTACTAAGTATTGTATATTTTGTATGTTTCATAAATTATTGACTGTATGTGTGTTAATGACTGATGTCAGATAAATATTTTTCTTTCTTTCTTTTTCTTTCTTTCTTTCTTTCATTCCCTATGTCTATGGGTTGGTCACTAACCTGCTGGTCGATTCAGTAGAATAAGTCACCCCAGTGAAAACTTGAGTGAAGTGATCTGTCAATGTCTAGCATTAGTATGGAATGGCAGCAACAACATTCATCCATTTTTACAAAATGAATTTTATAGAATAGCTCTGCGAGGCAGAGTTTTCCTGCCGTTTCTGGCCTCTGTTTTAGCTTTTTGTGCTGCGAGAAATCTCTCAGGCATGCCGGTTTCCTTACGATGTTTTCCTTCACCGTTTTTGAAGCAATACACACATGAATCCAGAACGTTTTCAGTCGTGTGTGCCCCAAGATCGAACTCAAGATCAATAACTTGCCAGTCCACCGACAACCGTTAATACTGTTAGCCTTCACGAGAATAGAAACCTATACCTTGCCACCACTCATTACGATTTAATACATTGGCACACCTTACATACACAAAACCATTTTGTCCATTTTACTTTCGCTATTTTTTTTCTGTAATCTTGTGCTGACGTTACTTAATCTGTTACCCACCCAACGTTTAAGGTAAGACAATACACTGGTAAGTGAAATTATGGCCCATACATTTTCACGAAAGGTTTTTTACAGCTTGGTTTTCGTTTTTTTTAATGGTATAAACTATTGCTTGACTGCGATCCCACCTGACGGTTAGATTCAGTTTCGTTTATTGTTTTTCACAAGTGGAAATTGAGTTGTTAAAATTGTTGTTGAATAGCAAGTAACACTGGAGCATACCCTTAGGGTATACAATATTTAAATGAACAATAAATAAATTTTCCATAACTATTACACAACGCCATCTAGTCCCAATAAAGCAAAGCTTGTGCTATGAGCACTAATAATAATTATACTTATATGTATATTTCTAAAACATACATACTTACAATAGTTAAAATTACACCCAGACACAGAACAAATAAATGATCGTGTTCATAACACAAACATATATCCTGGGTGGGAATCGAACCCACGACCTCCGGCATAGCAGTCAAGGGCACTAACTACTAGACCAATAGGCCAGTCAACACAACAACAATTATAAGTCAAATAGAAAAGAAAAACGTCACATGTACCTACACATCAAGCATTGATACAATCAATGATGGTGAAGCGCACTAGTTTATTAAGAGCCAATTCACTGTAGCCTTGAAGACACTTAAATTATAATCAGACGGGAAGACCGCAACAGGCAAGTTGTTCCAGTCCTCAGATGTACGCGGTATAAACGACGAGGCAAAACGCTTAGCCTAGTCACGGTTTAGAACTTTTAAAATTATTGAGGAGCATAATAAATAAAAACAGCCTCACGGATCAATCGAAGGTTAAGCTACGCTTGATAAGATGGTCCGTGGATGGGAGCTAATTCATTATATATCAAGACTTCTTCGTGCTTCGGAAAGCACGTGAAGCCGTTGGTTCCAGCTGTCAGTTGTAGATCAATGACAGTTGTTACAGATAGTCAGAAGCCCGAAGTCTGACAACCAAGGGGTATCGTGTTACCCAGTAACTGGGCTGTGGAGGTTCGATAGGCAGCCGCTCGCTGGTCAAACTGGAAGCCGACTCCAACATAGTTGGGAAAAGGCTAGGCAGATGATGAATGTTTAAAATAATTGTAGGCTTCTTATGATCCCTCACTTCCAAAACACACTCATTCCCCACAAAATATGAACCAGAACCACTTTGATATTCCACACCAATACATCACAGCATACTGCATTAGCAACGCTAAGCCAACGCTCTTAATCGGGCGCAATCGTATATTTCTTGATTAAGAGATCGTAAAAACGTCGTCCCACTCTGATATATGGGCTCTGAGCAGGAGAGGAGATTAGCCGACGGTTTGCGGACTCTGGATGTGATGTACGATGATTGATACGCTTGGTCTGCTGGGGGATGGCTTATTTAGTTGATTGTTTACGGTTTTCACTTTGATGTGGGGGGAAGAGGATATTGTTGCCATACAGTATAGCCGGAATACCTGTGAGCCCTTGAGAGCCACTACTTCAGTGAAAATAGGTTATTTTAATGGAGAAGAGTCCATCCACTCCTATAATTTAATGTGTTTCAACCAGTAATGAGTAACAAAACTTTGTTATGGACATGACAGTCAGTTGAGATTCCTAAGATCTAAGTTTTGCTCCTTTAAGTTCTTAGTAGAACTCCTTAAATTCTGCTTTTAAGACCTTAAGTTTAGGGTTGACCTACGAGTATATACGCAGTCTGAGTGGACAGTTCCATTCGTATCTATGTGGTGCATTCCTCAAAAGATCATCTCAGATATTATGTCTGCGTGGTCTTCACTAAATCTGACCAATATTCTGAGACCTGAGTCTTTCGATGTTTCTTGTTAGAATATTTTGATAGGAAACAACGACCTCACCAAACGATTATCCTTTGTCTAAGAGTCATTAACATTTATCAAAATTGTATTGCCCTTAACTGAACCATTTCTGTTCAGCTTGATGTAGAAATCCATAAACCTGGACGGCCAAAACTACCTTTGCAACCGTAGGTAGGTATAGTGAACTGGCGGTCGAGTCTGCAATTGCAATCGTGTCTCAATGACCGGTCAATGATCGATTTTTGACGTATTACGTCAAACTTTTGACACATTTCCCGTACAAAAACTGTCAAAGTTGTCAAATATTCGATCAATGACCGGTCATTGAGACAAGATTGAAAAAGCAGACTCGAGCCCCTGGTATCCTGGTGTTGTCTGTTTAAAGAATGTATAAAATTCTCCAAAAAAACTTCACAGCCACCACTGCGACAGTTGCAAAGATAAACAAATATGAGTTAGAAGTCGGCAGGACGTCGCAGCGGTCGTTCGCAGCTAATAAAACAGATAAGAGTAAGATAATTTACATTTCAACGATAAAGTATCTTTACTACAACCAGCCGAAATGAGCCATCCCGGCGCTGCGAGGACTACAATTTAGAGTTCTTTTTTGGTAGTACAATGTATAAGCACTAGCAGTATGGTATTTTTAGTACGTGGTGCAACGTTGTGTATCTCAATAACTAGGTATTCAAAATTTACGAGCGTAATGTGTGTAAATTAAAATAATTTGATAAGAAAAACCTCTTTATTTCAATAAGCAAAGAACAATTTGGGAATGAAATTTCAAAACAAGAAAACGCAAAAATGCAGACCTTCTAAATTATGGAGCCCGGAGTGTGTCAGTCCGATTAACTAATAAGCAATTCTTGTTGTTGTGTTATTGATGTCTCATAGTATTTTTAATTTATGATTCTTTTTATAGCTCCGGTTAATGGATAAGCATATTATTGTTGAATCTCTTTAAAAACTGGAGTCATTATCACTGAAGGAGGGAGTAAGCTAAGTCTATCAAAGCTTATTCATAAATTGTTTTAAGTGGATCATTGTTCTCTTGTGAGAGATGCCAGGACCTGATCATTGTCACCATAACCTGTCATTTACACTACAGAAGCGATGTACATACAATAACAATGACAATTATTAAAATTGAAATTGTCGCTATTTAATTTTGCATGCCGTTTAAACGGTGAGACATGTCTTTAGCACTATTTATCATTGTGACCACCTATAATGTATTTATACCATGTTTCTGGCAAATAAATATTCTTATTCTTGTTCTTAATTACACACACAGTGTCAATTTAGTGGAATTGGGACCCTAGTGAACATGAATAAATTTCAAATCGCTTCAGTTCATGATTAGCGCCACCCAGCTAGTTACAATATTTCACAGCAAACGGACATTTTTATAGGTATTTAGCGAAAACGTCGTTCCAACGGACCAATTTGCAACTTGTTTGCGTCGCCAATAAATTGTCGCCTACATTTCCTAAATTACGCTGTTATTTGTGACGTATTGCTGCTCGAGGTGCGCGCACACATGTTGTTGTAACTGATGTTGTGATTATTGTTGGAAGGTTCTCTTTTGTTTATGAGAAGGTCGACAGATATTGTTATTGCTAGACTGTCATTTGTTTAGATGGGATAAGATAAAAGGTCCTGAGCTAAACAGCGTAGAAAGTTTGTTTTTCAGAGAGACCCTTAAAAAATAGGATGACATGTTACTATGGGCGGCCTTGCCGTCAAAAGCGATCTCTTACAGGCAAACCTTCGGGTGAATATTTTCATACATCCAATAATTGCCTTAAAAAAATTTAAATTCATGTTCTACTCCCTACGGAACCCTGTAACTGACACTCATAACGTAATGGACCCGCACCCCTTCAAGTTTTCTACATAAAAATTCGATACGTCTCAAAGGGAATCGAATATGACGTAAAAAAAAACTATTTTATACATCAAACATTCTAAAAGAATAGACACATGATGAAGTGACATATTTTGTGATACAAATACCAACATAACGGAAAGTTTTCCAAAGAGAATGTCAAGCGACTTGCAACTCTATCACTATGGTATTTAAAGAACATTTATTTGCGAGTGAAGGTAAAATGTAAGTGATATTTTGATGTCACAAAGAATATTGAAGACGATACACGATTGAATTTGATTTGAATTTATTACCTCTAGCCCTCGACATGTTGTTTGTTGTTAAAAATATTCAATATGTCAAGGTTTATTCAAGAAATATCGGCACGACGGTGATAGATACCACTAAACTTGGCGTTGATGTAATGTGGAGAAAGTATACTAAGCCTGGGTGGAAGGGGGACTGCAGTTTACAGACTGCAAGTGTAGCATGATCACAGTAGACCGGGTATGTCGACGAAAGAATTCGATATGTAAAGTAAAAATTAACCTACGCTGATTCAAAACCATTTGGAGATTTTAGGGTCTTAAGCCTTATTTTTCTATGTTTAGCTCTCTATATATCACAAGATTGTTTTTATTTTCACAATAATACTTGTAGCCATTTGACTTTAACTTGACCTCTAAATGACGTCATAATGTAGCCTGAACAGACTAATTCCTTCGTGTTTTTCAAGATAAATTTTAAAAAAAACTGTTGTTAGTCTAAAAATCGTATCTGTCAAGTGTCAACTGTTGGCAATGTCAAGTTTGAAGTTAATCTATTAGTGTTTTTTGTATGTACTGAAAACGTGGCAAAGACCTAAAGCTATTCAGTCTACGAAATGACGTCATCAATAATAATACTTTAAAAAATAATCTAAAAAAACTGTTACTTGTAACAAAAAGCTTAAAATTAGTGGCTTAAAATTAATTGTTTTACGAAATAAAAAGATAAAAAAATACTTGAAAAATACTTTACATACCGAATTGGCGACAAAGTGCCAGGATGGTAGAAACATTTCTACCGATTTCAGAAGAAATAATGCTCGATATTGTAGGCTATTGTCTAACAAAGACATTCTTGACATTGCCGTGCTCAAAACACTGATACTATGAGTTCTTCTTTTTCTTATAGTGTGGTAAGTGACTATAAGTACAAAGATAAAACTTTAAAGGTAACGCAGCCTACATTGATTCTGAAGTTTACCGGGAAGCTAGTTTATAATATTATGACTCTTGCATGGCGCTGACTAACCAGGGGGTCGAGTCTGCTATTGCAATCGTGTCTAATGACCGGTCAATGATCGATTTTTGACGTATAACGTCAAATATATGACACATTTCCCACACAAAACTGTCAAAGTTGTCAAATATTCGATCAATGACCGGTCATTGAGACACGATTGCAATAGCAGACTCGAGCCCCTGGTGTCAAAGTTTAAATGCCACCAATGGGCCTCTGGCATGGCATCACATCCCGTCGAGGAATATCTCTCAGGCAAGTCGGTTCCCTGGAGATGTTTTCCTTCACCATTTTCACCGGAGAAGACTATGAGTGCTACAGTGGGATTCTGTTACCAACCACATGAAAATATTGGTGAATTGAAAGGGAATTGAGCTGTCATTCCATACTAATGCTAGGCATTGACAGTTCACCTCACTCAAATTTTCACGGGGTAATTTTACAGAATCGACCGGCTGTACATTCTAGACACCCAACATGAAGTTGTCATCGGATCTATGGACTACTCACACTTCATCATCATCATTATCATTTCAGCCATAGGAAGTCCACTGCTGGACATAGGCCTCCCCTATAGATCTCCAATAAGACCGGTTGGAAGCGGCTCGCATCCAGCGCGTTCCCGCGGCCGTAATGAGGTCGTCTGTCCACCTTGTGGGTGGACGTCCTACGCTGCGCTTGCCGATAAGTGACCTCCACTCGAGAACCTTTCGACCCCATCGGTCATCAGTCGTCCGTGCTATGTGCCCTGCCCACTGCCACTTCCACCTGCTAATCCGCTGGGCTGTGTCGGTAACCTTGGTTCTTCTACGGATCTCCTAATTTCTGATTCGATCTCGCAGAGAGATTCCGAGCATAGCCCTCTCCATAGCTCGTACTACTCACACTTATTCAGCTCCATTCAGCTTTCGTCTAACAAAAACACCAGTTTTGTATTAGACGCGTACGCATTCGAACAACTGAACGGAAGCTGAATTGAGCTGGATAAGTGTGAGCCCCTTAGTCCTAAATCTAACATCCTGCAATGATGTTATTTTTACTCAGAGCTGTAAAATCATTTCTATGTACCTTAATGAAATTTCTAGTAAAAAGTTAAGTCTGAAAACAACGTAAAAATGAGCTGACGAGGCATTTTTAACCGACTTCAAAAAAAAAGGAGGAGGTTCTATGTTCGTGTGTATGTATTTTTTTTTTTAGTATGTTACCTGATTTCTCCAGCATTTGTGGACCGATTCTCGAAATTCTTTTTTTGTTTGAAAGAGTAGACTTCTAAGGTGGTCCCATTTTAATTTGGTGAAGATCTGGTGCTGATCTTCGGAGATATACAACGGAACTCTTCAAAAATAGACGGCAAATCTATCGTGATTGCTGGAATCGCTTGGATGTTTATTGTTTATACAACATCATGACGTATCATCAAGCCAGTATGCTCAGAGGGGTAGGCAGATGTGTTCAATATACCTAGATTTTGACAGTTAGGTATGTTAAGTTTCATTTATTAGGGTTAGGTGAATAACCCAATTATTAACATGTATTGTTAACAATTAACAATATAAAATTAATTCATGGCAAATGTTTGTATGGGAACAACTAAAAATGGAAAAATAAAAAACATTTTTACAAAAAATAAAACCGACTTCAAAATAACACTAAACGGTGTAAAATAACTCTAAATTCGGAAGTCGGTGGTCCATCAAGAATAAGACAAAAGTACCAAAGCCACAGACTTCCTAATTTAGAGTTATTTTACACCGTTTAGTGTTATTTTTGAAGTCGGTTTTATTTTTTGTAAAAAACTTTTAACGTTGAGGGGTCCAGAATTATGTACGGAACATTGCAGCTGATTATGCGTCTATGTTCTTTTTATTTCACCCTTGTATAGAGACGTCAACAAGCCACTTCATAAGTATATATTCAATAGAACTGTCCTGTGTGAACCGTGTGGTAAATCCATGAAGCAAATTTACAATCATCACCACATGATATTGTCACACACACAACATTGTTGATGACATTCCATCGCTTGACAAGGATATCTCTTCTAACTTTATCAACTAACACCCTTTAAAAAGTCCGAACACCAACTTATTTAATACAGCATTTCTTTAAAGTGGGTAACCTGATCCACTTAGGCTTCAATAAAAGTCACGTAAGTTTATCTAAAATATCCTGCTAGCATGACATGTTAAGAGCTAAGCGCCGAGGTATCGAATGCCGGTAGAAGTCCCGTGGGAGCTAATAATGCGATATTGCCAAAAAATATGATGACAGCGTTGAAACCAGGCAGTTGTACTGGGAATACCTTGCGAGTTTATGAAGCTTTTCGTCTGGCACGTTAAAGTTGTTCGTATTGTCTTATACTTCAAAATTTATTTCTATTCTTCTACTTATCTAATCTATAATATTTTAAACAATAAGTACTTGTTTGTTTGTATCATATAAGCTCCGAATTTCGTTGTTTGGCTGGTTCGTTAAAATTAGAAAGACAAAGCATGAAGTTACGCAGATGAAGTTGTTAGTGTAGTGACAGTAATATTATACTTAAAGAGGTAAAATTTGACAAAATACATTTTTGTCAAATGCTTTATACTAACCCACATGTTACAGTAAGAGTTATTTCAGCAATTTTTCACGTCATTCCCCGAACAGTTAAGCAGAACGACGCCAAAACGATCATTAACAACATTAAAAAGCTGAACGCTTCCACAATACCTTTGCACAACAAAAAAAAAACATTTCAACATAAAAAAACACGCCTCCACCACCCGCCGACAGACGGCGTTGCGGAAGACTTTACTACTTCCGGTGACAAGATGGCCAAGCGTTCAGAGCAGCCGGAAACTGCGGCGAGAGAGCCCAAAAACACGATAAAACTGCCACACCAAAACGAACCAACAACCACAACTCTCCGTTCAAAAATCGACCCTAACAAGCTACTACTAAATTTACAATTTTTTCCCGAGTGTTTAAACGTAAGCCCTTACGAAATTACAAAGGAAAGCAATAAGTAAGAGCGTTCCCGTCAAGTGCGATCGCTTATTTCCCGCATTGAATATGATGTAAGTTTTCCGGAGTGCCGATAACATGTAATGGTATCGTTCGCCCTTTCATAGGGCAACGCAGGCTTTGTTACTTCATGGTTACTGGCTGGTAACAAGGTTGGGTTACTGACGAAATGATGTTTTGAATCAAGTTGAGGACGAACAGGGTGGAAAATTCTACATCCTTCATAGAAAAGAGAGGATGATCCTCCGACCAGACGAGTATAATTGTGTCTGGTGGGCTAGAGCCCGACGGTTGTTGTCGAGAAGTTTCGAATAGGTACTAATATTGTAAAACCATTGAATTAAAGTAGGTGCGTACATTCCATGGCCGACTTGACCTAACAACAAATCATTACGTAGATCATAATGAAACTTAGAGTATTTATCACATCGAATTATTTAGTTTAATTTATTTAATTTCTCAAAATTCACAATGTCTAAAGATTTTTATTTTCACAAGTGGAAAGAAACTTTGAAACATCTGAAAGATTTGATTGATATTGATGTTCAGTATCAGGTAAAGTAGATTATGAGACAAACAGAATATACAACGTGTGTTTTAACTTTTTTTCTAACAGTAAAATAATACGAAAAATCCTAGAATAAGTGGTCTGAAATTGCATTGGTTTCCAAGATATCGTCAATTTTAATTAATTTAAGTTTCATTGATAAATACAATTAATAAAGTAATCGATTTTCATTCAAACCATCAAACCAAGCTCCATTTAACGTAAAACAAGATAATTGAAAAGTAATTCCTAATTATGCCAGATGATTCTTTGATTTAGTCTTATCATAAAAACACCTCGTGTCTCCTAGAAATATTATTCCTTAGCACTGCTACTCGTTACCTGGAGTCTATTGTTGCCTCTAGTACAATTCCTCTTTAATTGTGTTAATTTTTAATAAGCTTGATTACAATATTTTATGTTTATTTTCTTGATTTATACAGTTGATTATTGCTATCTAATTTTTTATTACATTATTATTTAATTTTTAATGTGCATGCTTAATAATTTCTCTGTGACATAATGATTATTTTTATTTCTATTGTTCTGTTTATATATTTATTTTTGCTTGTCAGTATGTTTAATTTGTTCTTTTTATAGGTTTAACCCATCTTTGGTTAGCCTATTAGCGATATCTTCTAACTTTATATTTACAGGTAACAAAAGCCCACGATCCAACACTACCGCAAGCGGTTCGCAGATTGACTTCAATCCTGGGACAGTACTCGCTCATGTGCAATCAAGTTATTGAATGTTTCCAACAGAACCTTCAAGTGCAAAAGACTCCATATTATGACAATATTGTGAAAGCAATGGTTTCAAGGTCAGTATGGTACGGACGCTATTACGTATCTTCGTTAACAGTTTACAGTGACGATCTCTGGGTGTTTAACTGATTATTATAATCAAACGGTGCTTTCACTGAACTAATATACATATATTTTACATTGGGAGGGGAATTTCGGGGGACTATCTTGTGCAGACAAATTTCCGAGAAATAGACGTGATGATAGCCAACTATGTGGACATACATCGAAAACTGCACTTATGCGCAAGAGTGTTTTTTGCATGGCACAAATTATCTACAACAAATTGCCCAAAAGTTGGAAAGAGCAAACTATACCTAAATACAAACAAACATTGAATTTTTTTTTGGCACAAAAAGCATATTATAGTACAACAGAATTTTTAAACAACTCCCGGTGATTGAACATTGTGGTAATCAAATTAATGTAATAGTGGGAAAATTTAAATATTGACTTTAATATAAATGTAATTATAATGGAATACTAATTGAAATGATAAAACTCTTAATTTTGATAATTTTTCTGTACTACTATTTAATTAGGATATCTGTAACTGATATTTCAATAAGTGTAATTTTTAAGTGTTTGTATAAAATGATTGTACCTATGTTTTCACGACATGGGAAATGGTAGACACGTCGTGATCCACCCTTATTTAAGATCCTGCATGCATGTTTTTCTAAGCCTGTATGTATACACTTGTCTGAGCAAATTAGTTTTCTTATTCTTATTCTTGTATAATTATGACGTCCAAAAAGTGCCAAAACACACCTTAGTCTTATTCGAATTAATGAATAAAATAGGCTGGTTAATATTACATTAAACCACACTGGGTAATGGGTATAGTTTTGTTATTTTACAGAATACTGGAACTAAAACGTGACCTAGAGAAGTTAGAAGGCAGTCGCTTTCAATTTATTGGCCATGGCTTGATCGAAGTCCATCACACAATATGTGACATAGAAATGACTTCAATACCGAAGGAGCCAGGCAGGCCAGAACACATTCAGGCCGAACTGGATAATATTCTGGCTAGAGTTAAGCAAAAGAAAGAAGCTAAGTTTACAATAGGTAAGAAGTTTGTCCAAATGTAATGCAGATTATATGCTCTTAATATTGTGAGTAATAAACTGGTAGAGTTGGTTTGTTGTTTTGTTTGTGCATATCCGTTATTAACATCACAGTTAAGTTTATAAAGTAAATCGTTTGACGTAAAGAGTGAAGAAATGTTTTACTACACAGTAACGTGATACCACGAATTAAAAAAATAATAATTAAGTTCTTGATTGAAGCCGAAGAAACTGAAATAGCAGTTGTGAAGTTTGAAAACTTATGGGATTCAGAAGAAAATATAGAAGAAATGCCGAAGCATAAAGTTGTTGGAGTACCAGAAGCAGTTCGCAAGACTAGGGAATATTTAGCTATGATACTGGCACATGAAAAAGCTAGGTATGATGAGAACACAAATCTACATAGAAACGAAATTGTTAAATAGTTTTCCCTTTTAAAACGTTCGTAAGATCAGTGGTATCATGAAATAATATAATTATTGTTTAATAAAGCATACTAAGATGTCAACAGTAGGTACCTACAAGAGAATCATGATCATCTGTCCCACCTTGCTAGAAAGGATGGGGTCGGTTTCTTATTCAAACAGTGGACACAGCTTATAGCAATACCAGTATTTTACATGGAACAAATGTCTATCCCTATATATACCTCCTCAACGCATTGACTAGCTGACAAAAGCTCTCTTGACTGCACTGGTAGTCTGAGTTTGTCTGAGTTTTGGGCTTCTGACTACCCATAATTACTATCGAAGATCTACGAATGAAGATCTAGGACTTAACGTTCTTTCTGAAGCACGAAGGAGTCTAGAATCGGTATACAGAGTGGAAAGGGCATCGAATTTTGGGCCTAAAACAACACAAAAACACGTTAATATTAGCAATCAATTCGGTTCAAAATAGTGAACAGAACTCATGGTATAAGTAAGTGCAAAAATGTCCTTACTAACCTGTATAATGACATAAGAAGAAAATGATAGAAGAAAACAAAAGAAGAAATTAGTATAGTAAGTTGTCTAAAAAATAGAGATAATGTTAATGTTTTAATTATACAGACAAGTGACACGATATGTGAAACATAGCAAGCTGAAACGAGAGATGTGGGAGAAGGAACTGACTGGTGTACTACAGCCTCCAGCTAGATATGAAGTTAGAAAAAGAAGTGCTGAACTTATACGTAAAGTATTCAGGTTGGTGTAATTGGCTTCATTATTCTAAATAGACAATGAAAACTAAATAACTTAGCGTAACCTTCAATCCCGGAAGAATTAGGCAGAGGTGTGCTAGAAGTAGCGTTTTACCAATAGCAGGCAAGCCTATTGCAATCAACCAAGCCCAAATTCAGACCCCAGGATCCTACTCGGGATTTCCAGAGAGTAAACACAATTATTCTACTTTGTTCGATCTGTGAAGATCCAAGAAATCCTCATCATGGCACTTGTAACCACTGTAGACCGACGAGGCAATCACAAAAACTACCTACCCAAATACATAAGGCTCTGATAATTATGAAACATTTATTTCAGGGCATATTTTGAGTTAAAGCGAGAACGTATTAATAATTGTAAAAGAGACGAATTATTGGGGTTAAATATCTGTGATACAAAAAAATTTGGTGTGCAAAGAATGAGGGCAGAAGAGGTATACCAGCAAACTTTACATTTTGTTTGTTTTCATTTTTGTTCCTGTTTCTTGTTTTACGATGTTTAATACTCGTAGAATGTATGACACATTTATGACATATTCCATTTAACAGATGCTCCAAAATCGCGCCAAATTACATAAAGATTACGAAAAAGAATGGTTAGCTCACCGGAAGAATTTGAAACAAGAGTTTCTTATACATAAAAGCGCCAAATTATGTGAAGAATTTTGCGACCAAATCAGGGAGTGGTTCATTGAATGGTAAAATAATTTTAGCTATTTAGTCGTAGGCTTATAAATGATAATGATAGTGAATACAATGAATCGTTTAGTCCAGCGTAAAAGTATATATCTGATGTAAAGTGAAAAATACTTTAGGATCGGAATGTTCAGACACCGACCTAAATAGACTGGTAGATCTTAGTAAGCATAACATCACACCAGTATTTCCCATATGGTCACGCAGTGCTTTACCTATAGTAATACCTGGATCCTATTGTCAATCCACCATACCAGCTGCATTTGATACAAATTACTATTTCCAATCAACCAAAACCGTTTACTTCAACCATTCTTTCAAGGTTTAATTCTGTACATTTTTTTTACGATATACCTAAAGCTGGTTCTGCAGCAATATTTAGAGCCGAAGTTCCTACTCCTCAAGAATGGCTTGAAGAAAATAAGGTTCTTGCAATTAAAAAAGAAGCGGACAAAAAGAAAAATCGTCAGGATGTAAGTAATGATAACTAAGCAGACAATGTGATTAGAATAGAATTGAATACTAGCTATAAAGTGCAACTTAAAAGCAAACAATAACTTTAAAATCAACGTATTAAGCACCAGTAGATATAGAATAGAATTGAATACTAGCTATAAAGTGCAACTTAAAAGCAAATAATAACTTTAAAATCAACGTATTAAGCACCAGTAGATATTAAACTACTCAATTCTCAATATCTTTATTGCTTTTTAATATAATTATGCATTCTTAGGTGGTTAATTATAAATAAGACCATTATGAACCCTACAAGGCACAGCAAAAGGGTAGGAGAGAGGAAGCCCTGCTTTACGAGATTATTTAGTTTTAAACAACTAATTTTTTTTTAACTATCAGCTCAAATTCGAGAAAAAAGCTACGAAAAGACAAGAAATGTTGTTGAAAAGGGAAGAACAAATGAAATTAAAAGCAGAAGCACTTTTACTTAAGAAGATGATGAAAAATCCAACGATGCACCCTGGATATAAATTTCCGATTTCAAAACAGACGGACCAACTTCTAGAGGTAAGAAACAAATCAAAGGAATAAATAGAACAAGATATCTACCGTTAAATTTGTTTTTAGGTCATTCAACAGTATCACCGATCTTGGGGCATGTATGATGAATGGGAAACTGTAGATGTGAAAGAAAAATATGTACACAAACTTGATGTAGAAAATGCAATAATGGAAGTAAAGCTTGAAGTCTTACTGGAAGCTGACGAGTATATGCGGTAACTAAAACATCATCATTAATATTTACTAGACCAAGCCTTTACCTACCAGTCACCGGATTCAGTTTGGCAGAGTTTGGTTGTTGGAGACGTATAGTGTTACCCAGTTACTGGGTTGTGGAGGTCAGACAGGCAGTCGTTCTATATAGAACCCTGGTATTAAGTTGCATCCGGTCAACCTGGAATCTGGCTTCTGTAGAGCAGAGAGCCAGCCAGACGGTGGAGGCCTAGCTTTTGCTATGTCTTACGCAGTGGATGCACAGGTTAGGTTGGCACGTTGCAGGCGTCGAGCGAAATGAAACTAACTCAATCACGTAGTACAATAGTTATTATTGTCCAGTGAAGAAAAACACATTTACACAATATGATTAGCATTAAATTTAAAGATGCAGAAAAACAGCTAAGCAGACATGATTTATTTATTTATTTATTTATTTATTTAATTACAACGGTCGTGTAAACCAATTACAGTAACATATAAAATTAAAACTAAAAGAGACAATAACACGTTTTAAAATATACAAAATAAACAACGTAAAATTTAAAAGTATAAGAGGAAAACATAAATAAAGGACGGTTAACAACACTTTCATAAATTATTCTCGCAGTACTTCTGACATACCAATAAAATCTTCGTCCATCCATCCGCAAACAGATCGCTTGTTGGATTGGAATCCAAGAGATCATTAAGCGCAGCCAGAGTGCGAGGGATTGGTGACTTAGCACGTGCAACAGTACGACATGGAGGCATGGCAAACAGCCTGTGCTTTCTGCCCCGGCAGTAATTGTCTGGAACACAGAAGCGCGCCAGCACATGAAGCAGATCAGGAGCGTCAACATCACCACGGAGTGTCCTACAGGCTATTGTAAGCTGATCTCGAGCTCGTCTTACCTCTAGTGAGTTGTATCCGAGGCAACCCAGCAAGAATTTTGTCGGATAGAGGTAAGGATAGTAGCCGTGTTTCTGCTTATATAGGTACCTAAGGAACGCTTTTTGGACTTTCTCTAATAAAAGTGTGTAGGTACTTTCGTGTGGATTCCACACGCAAGAGCTGGTTTCCAGCTTGCTACGTACGAGAGCATTAAATATTATTTTAACGGCATGAGCGGTGCGAAAATCGCGGCAATTACGCAGAACAAAGCCTAGCCTTTGGTAGGATTGTTTAGCTACCATAATCATATGGTCGTGGAAGGTGAGCTTTCGGTCAAATGTGACTCCCAGGTCTTTCATGGTTGTTGATTTCGTGATGGTATTATTATTTAAATTGTATTCAAAATTAACTGGGTGCCGCATTCGACCGAAGGTCATAGCGAAGCATTTGGACGAATTAAACTCCATCTTGTTGTCTACACTCCACTTGTATATCGCGTCTATGTCCCGCTGTAGCGCCAAACTGTCAAGGTCGGAGTTTATTTCCAGGTACAGCTTTAAGTCGTCAGCATACAAGAGACATCTTGCATGAAGCAGAACTTGAGGAAGATCGTTGACCATGATGAGAAATAATAAAGGCCCTAAAATTGAGCCTTGACTCACGCCGGAACGCGTGTGATAGGTACCCGACACGTACATACCAAGCTTAACAAACTGCTGTCGATCACGTAGGTAGTCTGCAAAGAAGCGGAGGAGAGATGGTGCGAACCCTATTTTGCTAAGCTTCATTAGCAGCGCGTCATTATTAACCCTATCAAACGCCTTCCGGAAGTCAAAGTAAAGTACGTCCACCTGACGCCCGCGGTCTAAACTAGACGAGATATAATCTACTAGTGTAAGAAGATTTGTGTCAACTGACCTTTTGCTTCTGAAACCGTGCTGCTCATTACAAAGATACTTGTTTATTTGCTCATAGATAGCATTATGGAGGATGTTCTCGAAGACCTTCGCCGGGGAAGATAGGATTGCGATAGGGCGGTATTCTTCAACGGGACTTTTGTTTTGGCTTTTAGGGATAGGTGTAACTCTAGAAACTTTCCACTCGGAGGGATATGTACCAGTCTGCAAGGCCAAATTAAAAATGTGGCAAAGAGGATCAATGAAAATATCTCTTAGGTCTTTAATTATGAAAGGGGGGATGTTGTCGGGGCCAATGGAACTGTTAGGTTTAAGTTTATTTATTCCTTTGATAATGTCTACATGACACAAGGGGGGTATATTTATATAATTGCTGTTACTGGGATGGTCAGACGTACCAATATGATCAGCATTGAGCTGCGGAACGTCCGGGAGAAAAACAGTCGAGAAATATTCAGCAAAAGCCCCTGCCGCCTTAGTACCCGAAAAAGTTGAACCCTTGTATGTAATGTTCGGTTCAAACCCACCCTTGGACCGCAGGCTGGAAATATGTGACCAGAATTGACGAGGATTATGTTTAATTTTATTCTCCATATTTCTCATGTATAAGGAATACGCATCTGCAATACGGGTTTTAAGGCTTGACCTGAGGCCAGAAAATAGTAAATACGCGTTATCGCACTTGGTTAGTTTCCAACTTTTATGAAGTTTTAACTTGAGCCTTAAATCCTGGATGATATCGCTTGAAAACCATATAGGATATCGCCTATTTGCCGACTTCGCTCTGTGTTTTTTAGGTATGCACATATCAAAGAGATTATAGACAATGCTGTAAAACTTGAGAGTAGCTCCTTTCACATCCTTTGATTCCAAAACCTCCTCCCAAATATTTTCATCAGAGAATAATAAATAGAGTTGTTCGAAATCGCACTTGTTGAAGTTCCAATCCTTGGTACTGTCTATGTTGCTGGGCTCAATTGACTCTAAGCAATAACCTACATCGATTCTTACCTCAATGTGTAGTGCCGGGCTATGATGATGCATGGGCTATACAGAATCAGAGAGTATTACGAACAAATATGGACGTTCGTTCAGACGTTGTAATAGACAAAGGAACCGTTTTGAGAGTCTAGTACTGTCAGTGTCATCGAGACAACATTGACAGATATAAGGCATAGATTTAATCATAAACCCTTACCATAATCTCAGTCTCATAGACAAGTTGAATGGTGTACCGATACATAGCTGGGTTCAATATTCCAACACTTCCCCTTACACCATACAACGGAACTCCAACCCTCATTACAGTTATACAACTTCATGGAGTTCTTACATTTAAATGAAACCTAAACTCATTATGTTTACAGGAAGACAAAGCTTTTGTTAGAATGTCAGCTATCATTTCTGTAGTAGGCATGTATGAAACAGAAATACAGTTTTTAGAAATCAAATCTCTTACGAAGTGATAGCGTATATCAATGTGCTTTGTCCTCTTATGACACTGAATAGATTTCAAAATCTTCTGGGCACTCTGATTATCATTAAATAGTTTACACACAATATTCCTATTCATTATCTCAAACCAAAACTGTTTGATAAACAGAATGTCTTTACAGGCGTCACTAATGGCTAGGTACTCTGCTTCAGTACTTGACATAGCGACGCAGCGCTGCTTTCTGCTCTCCCAATTAACAGTATTAGACCCTAGCTTAATTACAAAACCAGTATAAGATTTTCGGTCAATAGGATCATTCGCCCAATCAGCATCAGCATAAGCTACAAGATCTAAATTGTTACATTTGATGAAAACTAAACCATAATCAATAGTTTTAGCTAAATAGCGTAGGATCCTTTTTCCTGCTAACCAATGAGCCCTTTCATAACAATTATTAAATTGACTTAAAATATTACATGCATATGTTATATCTGGCCTAGTACAGACACTCAGGTACATTAAACTACCTATCAATTCTCTAAAATTATAATCATTATCAGATACATTATTATCACATTTATAAAATTTTTCATTTAATTGCATTGGTGTTGCAATACCTTTGCAGTCTGACATTCCAAAACGACATAGCAGTCTTTTAATATAATCTTTTTGACTCAACAATATAGTACCCTTTTCTCTATTTCTAACAATGTTTATTCCAAGACAATTTTTAATTGAACCTAAATTTTTAATATTAAATTTATTACTTAGATTGCACAATAATTGCTTTTTCTCTACATTATCGTTAGTGAATAGAAAAAAATCATCAACATATACAGCTAATATAGTTAAATTGCTAGAGTTTCTCTTAACATACACACAAGGTTCACATTTTGTTTGAGAATAACCATTAGTAAGTAGCAATTTATTTACAGTATTATTCCACACCCTACTTGCTTGTTTTAATCCATAGATGCTTTTCTGTAATAAACACACCTTATTACTATCATTTTTATAACCCATAGGTTGTTCCATAAATATTTCCTCCTTTAGTTGACTATGAAGGAAAGCAGTAGTTACATCTATGTGCTCGATGTCCATGTCTAACTCATTTGCCAAATTAAACAATATACGCATTGTTGAGTGTCTGACTACTGGTGAAAAAGTTTCATTAAAATCAATACCAGGTTTTTGACTAAAACCACGAGCCACTAGGCGAGCCTTATACTTGTCAAAATTTCCGGAAGTATCTTGCTTGATTTTATATACCCACTTACATTTAACTACGTTTTTATCCAGTGGTCTCTCAACTAAGATCCAGACACCATTGCGTAACAAAGAGTCATACTCGGCTTGCATGGCTGCCTGCCACTTCACGCGAAAAGGACTGGCCATTGCATCCTCATATGACAAAGGTTCATCAAACGCAATCTGCCCATGAGAGTAGAGAGAATAATCATATTCGCAGTCACCATACCTTTTAGGTGGGATACCCCTTGTACTCCGTACAGGACGTTGACTTGGCAACTCATTATTGCTAGGTCTGCGTTCAGTATCTAGCATAGAGTTGCCCTCAGACTCTACCATAGGGTCGCTCTCCTCTGCCCAAGACTGCTCATTTTCTTCCACCTGGTCGCAGTCGACGAATATAGATGGTGATGCTGATCCATCAGCATTGGAAGACGTGTTTGTGCTGGGGGCCTCAGTCCCAACACTTTCACTCTCCATTTCACCACCTGAAATTGCAGAAGGAGGTATCAATTCACTAGAACTATTATTATTACAGTTCAACATTGGAACACAAACAATGTCATTCATATTAAAATTATTATTATTTATCATTTTGGAATTATTAGTATTTATGTCACAATCCAACTTATTACAATTAATATCACAGTTTATCATATTAGATTTTATATCAGAGTCTGTCAATTCAATAAAATGGACATTTCTAGATTTAATTATTTTCTTTGGTTCAGTTGGATCTACTAGTCTATAACCCTTGGACATTTCACAATAACCCACAAAAATACACTCCTTTGACTTTGCATCAAGCTTGTGACGGTTATGTTCTGGAATCAATGAAAAAGCTTTACAACCAAATACTCTCAAGTGGCTTAGGGTCACTTTGGATCCTGTCCACACCTGTTCAGGAATACCGCCGGACAAAGCTGCCGTGGGGCTTCGATTCTTTAGATATATTGCAGTAGCAATAGCCTCTCCCCAAAAACGCTTGTCGAGGCAGGCCTCAGAGAGCATACATCTGGCTTTTTCCATAAGGGTTCTATTAAGGCGTTCAGATACGCCGTTCTGCTGAGGACTGTAGGGAATACTAGTTTCATGAATAATGCCCTCACTAGACAGAAACTTTTCAAAGATTTTACTACAGTATTCCCCTCCATTATCTGTTCTGAAACGCTTGATTGTTTTACCCACCTGTTTCTCAACTAAATTTTTAAATTGTATAAAACATTTCATGACTTCATTCTTATGACACATAAGATAACCAAAACTTTTTCTAGAGAAGTCATCGGTAAATGTAACTAAATAATGTGCACCACCCCAGCTATTAATTGACATAGGCCCACAAACATCTGAGTGTATTAACTCTAAAAGATCATGAGCTCTTTTTGCTTGGCCCTTAGGGAAAGATTTCACTGTAAGCTTCCCCTTAATACATGAGATACAATTTTTCAACTTACCATGACAGTCATCTTCAAAAACAACATCATCTGCAAGGCTCCGTATCCCATACATACCATGCAAGCTCAAATGCCCAAGTCGCTTGTGCCATACTTCCAATGGCACACTAGAAGTAGCTGCTAAAGAACTTTGTTGTGCTTGCTTATTAGCACTTGTGGTAGCAACATTACATTCTGAAATACATTTTAGGCTAGAAAAACAATCAAGTTTATAAATACCCCTGAAACATGTTGCATTAGCAAAAGGCTGGCCTTGAGGATCAATTATTTTGCAATTATCTTGTTTAAATACTACACTAAAACCTGACTTAGTCAGTTGACTAACTGATATAAGATTAGTAGTCAATTTAGGAACAAACATTACTTTTGGCAAAATCTTTAGATCACTATTATTATTGAGATTCAAAGAGACGGCACCAAGACCTTGACATTTTAAAACTTCTCCATTAGCAACTGTCACTTTTGACTTAAAATTCATGTCAATGTCTCTAAAAAGGTCCATATCACAGCACATGTGCGAAGTACACCCGGAGTCCACAATCCAGTCCACGCTTCCGTAAACAGATAAGAGTGACACTGACACCAACAGTGTGTCTGCAGACCCCGCAGCTAAGTTATGATCGCTATTGCCTTGCTTCTTCAAATCATTCTTCAACTTGAAACATTTTGATTTGATATGCCCTTGCTTCTGGCAGTAATGGCACTTAAGTGGCTTCCTCTTTGTAAATAAAACCACATCATCATTTGATTTGCCATTATTAGTGGATTTCCGGAACTCCTCTTGAAGTAGTCGAGCTCGCACTGCTTCAGTCGTGAGAGTTTCAGAGAGGTTTGCTGTTTCCAGACCAGAAACCAAAACATCAAAATCCTGTGGTAGACCACTAAGTAAAATTTCTGCAACTTCTTTATCATCGATGACTCTTCCGATGTCTGCAAGTTGTTGTACTAGGGTCATTATACCTTCGATGTAAGCACCCATTGAATTATAATCATGGTAGTCAGATCTATGAAGTTTTCTTAAAAGCACAACCCTCCGATAAAGTCCTTTATCCTCAAACACATCCTGCAGCTTTTTCCAAGCTTGCTTTGCGCTTGTAGCATTGCGCAAATACTGAATGCAATTCGGCTTTACTGCTAAGCATATTCTAGCCAAAGCTCTTTGATCCATGCTGCTGCTAGTCTCAGAACCATCAATACATGACCATAAGCCTTCCATGATAAGCGCCATTCGCATCTGGAACTTCCAGTTGTGATACGAGCCAATTCCATCCAATTTATCAAAAGTGTACAAACCTGCTGACGACACATGAGGCGTGTGCCCGCCAACGGTAGCTTCTTGCGGCTGCTGTGACATTGCACACGACATAAAATCCGCTTCTTCGTGTTCGTGTTTTCGCCTGCACCGCAATACTGTGCCCGTAATCAGTAGAGCATAATACTGGGCCTGGGCCCATAACCTGTAGAGCAGAGAGCCAGCCAGACGGTGGAGGCCTAGCTTTTGCTATGTCTTACGCAGTGGATGCACAGGTTAGGTTGGCACGTTGCAGGCGTCGAGCGAAATGAAACTAACTCAATCACGTAGTACAATAGTTATTATTGTCCAGTGAAGAAAAACACATTTACACAATATGATTAGCATTAAATTTAAAGATGCAGAAAAACAGCTAAGCAGACATGATGCATGGGCTATACAGAATCAGAGAGTATTACGAACAAATATGGACGTTCGTTCAGACGTTGTAATAGACAAAGGAACCGTTTTGAGAGTCTAGTACTGTCAGTGTCATCGAGACAACATTGACAGATATAAGGCATAGATTTAATCATAAACCCTTACCATAATCTCAGTCTCATAGACAAGTTGAATGGTGTACCGATACATAGCTGGGTTCAATATTCCAACAGCTTCAACATAGGAAAAGGCTAGGCAGATGATGGCAATACCTCTTACTAAGACTGGTTGCCAGATTTTTGGTCTTGCCTGCCAATAACGACTGCTAAATCAACAAATGACTGTTTTACCTATTTTTCCTTTTGACCGCTATTAAATAAAAGCACGAGATCATGTAATATACCAAACATTTGGCTTCATGTTTAATTAAGACAAGAACTTCGTCAACTGAAACAAGCTTTGAAAGAAGACTACGAAGGTAATGCAGAAGAAATGCCAGTTAATCTTGTGCCGCCAGTTAAGGGTCCAAAAATAAAGAAGAAAGTAAAGAACGATTTAAGCGAACACGTATGTAAAATGATTGAGGTAAGTTTATGAGTACATTAGCATGTTGCTCGCGACTACTTACGCATGCATACCCCTCTTAGTTTTGAAAATAAAATATGGCCTATGACGCTCACAAATAATGTGGCTTTCCAGTGGTAAAAGAATTTTCAACTTCGGTTCTGGAGGACCAAAGATTACCCCTACAACCTCACAAAGTCAAAAACTTTACGCCAATATAATATTAGTTTAGAAGTAGTTATAGATAAAATACATCAATAAAAACAACTGAAAGCAATGTAACTCTTACGTCATGAAATTATTCTTAAAACTGTAATAGATCTTTGCCTTATATACTCGTAGTTTACTTTTAGGAGAAATCTAACAAAGATTGTGTTCTTTCTATACATCTGTCTCCTAAAGGATCTAGTACTGCAAGGCTTCATGATAGAATACCCAAAAAGAAAAATAGAAGACTTCATAGGCGATTCCAATTTTAGTGGGGAGGATCTCCGCAGTCAAATTTTGTGAGTAAAAAGCTTAAAGTCGACTAACAGAGTTCCCATACGTACAAGGTAAATGACTTATCCAACTTTTCTAAGATGTACTTACAGAAGATAAACAACATCCGTTACGTCTCTCAACATGAGGTCCAGTTAAAAACCAGTGTCAAGCACTAGTAGTGTGGCATTTTTGTTGAACAGCTCTCAATAACCCTATTGTTTTGTTTTTGCTATCTGGTTTGACATTTATTTTTATTTATTAATTTATTTTCTTTATTGTCGGAAGGCTTACAGATTAATAACACAATATAATAACAAAAATATAACCAAAATGCTAATTACAAGCCTCCATAGTAAGTTAAATAACAAAATTTTACTTTTTAGTCTAGCACAAATATGTCTATTGTCTATAATGTTTTTAAGTCTATTTACGTAGTACTGTGTGCCTGAGACAGCAAATTGTGTTTTTCTTTGATTCTTTCTTTTTTTTTAGGTGTAATTACAATCCGTTTTAGTTCTCTTATTCTGTTCTCTTATTTCATTTTATTCTATTTTAGGCCTGCATTCCCGTTCAACTTTGAAATAAGAGCATTCTGGTGGGAGAGATGTCGCGAGGTCTGCCATGGCTTCCGCAGAATATTGTTGGTTGGACCAAAGATTAGTGGAAAGACTATATTGGTGCAAGCCTTGGCTTCGACGAATGGTAGGTTATAGTCCAAAATACTTTCACATCATAGTACAAGGTAGTCAATTTTAAGTTTCGAGGAGAGTTTTGTCAACTGCGCTATTTTTGCAGTTTTAGTCCTAAAATGAACAAAACTTACTGCTGCTAAAACTACGAAACTAGATTCACTAACTAGGTTTACCTTAGAAGAAAAACTGACTACTAAAAATAAGAGACCCGGCCCGGCAACTAGGTTTGCTTAACAAGAAATGGGTGTACAAAGTTACTGACAAAATGTGGTTGTATCATAATGTAATCTTGGAAGTGTTGCCGATTTTACAAACTTGGCTTTTCTCACTGTAGGGAAAAGGCTTTCCTACTCTCTCTTTTTGTCTAGGGCTATCTCAGTCTATGTCTCTATCTCATCAGCTCATCCCGCCATATCTGCCTAGGCCACCTATACCATATCCAGAGGACACAAATGATTGTTATCTTAACATTAACTTGGAAAAGGCGTGCAGTAAGCTAAACAGTCGAATTTTGACCACCGAGCCACCAATTCTACATATTATTATGTAATGTACTATTCGATTCTAATACCTTAATAACTATTGATTATAGATGCAGTTCTGTTTGAATTGGACCCCTATAAAGTGCAAGTAGACCTGCTATCACCAGAGTTCTTGAAAGGTTTATTGAACGCGGTGGTCACGTGTGCCAGAGCGTTGCAGCCTGCAGTTATTCATATTAAACATGTTCAAAAACTGTTTTACACAAAGGTTTATAACTACTTATTTTGTTATAAATATATTATTTAAAAAAAAATAACAGACAGACAACGCATATCCTTAACAGATGGTGCAGAAGCATGAAATTTAGCAAAAACAACTAAAATATACTAAAAGTACTCTATAGTATATGTACAGAGGCAAGAGCACATCAAGCTATCACAACGTGTCAAACTGCTTTGATAGTTTTTCAACTTTATTTTAAACTGAATAAGGTTTGTGTTCAATTGGGAAAGTTTGACAGTTAGGGGTTTAGCTTGATGTGCTGGCGTCTGTACTTTAGCTATTTTATTTGAATTCATAAGCTTCACTTTAACAACTATTACAACAACTTCAGAGTTGTTGAATCTAGACGTAAGTCTGTGTATCTCAGGGATCAGTCCCTGAGATACAGACTTTCGTCTAGATTGGGGATCACCGTTAAAAAACAGCCATATATATGGCTGTTTTTTAGTAAGCACTTGATAATTAATAAACTTTATCTTATCTTAGTTAGTATACTTTATAATAATTATAACGAAAGTAAGTGGTCAATTAGAAAGAATTATTTTTAAATAATAACCTTAAGATTATCTTTCTGATACCTTAACAGATGGGTAAAAACCTAATGTAATCAGTGAACATGACAGATATAAACTACTCACCCCACATTACTTCTACAGGTACCGCCAGAAGAAGCAAAAATGAATCTGCCTCTTCTAAAAACTTTCTTCATCCAGAAGTTGATCAAGAAAATACAGAAGACTGATAAAATCACTGTTATTGGTATGATCATATTTTGTGATGACTGCACTTGACAAACTCAATTAGCTAAACACTAAAGTACCTAGTATACTGCATGTGCATTTGAATTCCCAAAAATGTTAACAAACACTTGTTTTGGAAAAATAAGTTTAATACCCATACAAAGTTCAGTTTGCACAGACTTCCATTTCTTGATGACTTTTTGTAAACTTTGATAAATCTACTTTAATTGAAACAACCACACTAGTCCGGTCAAATTAGACTAAAAAATAGGGGTGAGGTTACATTAATTCCCACTTGGCTGAATATTGGTAGGATTGTTCAATACACTATTATAAAGGAAATGTAAAAAGTCCTCATAGATCCGGCACGTGCAAAAATAAATACTCGGCGTCAAACGTCACAAAAACGGGTTTTTCGAGATTTTCAGCAAAATGGTAGGTAAGTTTTATCATAAAATTAGCTCAGATTGGTATTTGTATGAACATAGATTTAAATGTGATATATGGGCCTAGTTACCCTGATTGAAAAACTATTTCCTTTGCTTATAGGCACCTGCACCGATCCATGGTTGGCAAAAGCTAGCACGCTTCTAAAACAGTTCCCAATAGTACTGGTTCTGCCGGACTGTACTTATTCTTTGGTTGTGCAGATATTAAAGGAATGGGTGGTCAAGTTAGTGTTCATACATTTTCAGTTCCATTTCATCCTCTTAAAAATGTAGGAGAAGTGAATGCGAAGTGAGAATTGTTTATTTTCTCCACACGGTAACACAAAGAAGATAACATTGTTATTGTTGAAGACTGGTGCCTAAACTAGGCTCGAAGCCTGTATTTCAGGCCACCAAAACAACAACAACGCATAACAGTACAACAACAACAGTACTGCAGTAAAACAGTATGGGTGGTTACAATAGTATTAGCATGGAAAGACACCACATTTCGTCTTACCGTTTTCTTTCTTTAAATTTGTTCTTGTACGCACGTTATGTTGACGTCTATTTAAAGTTCACCTTAGTGTTTAGTTTTTTATTTAAATAAGAGACTTATAAATAGTTCAAGCACACAAAAACAGAATGCCAAGCTGCTACTGTTCAACGTGAATTTCTAACCAGCCATTATTTGCCTGAACCACACTGTCCCTAATAATGCTAGAACGTGTTTGCTACTTGTAGACACCAAGTTATTCCAGCTAACTTCGACGTTTCTAATCTGGCGCATGTGCTGCAAGGATACAGCTTTGGATATCTGAAGGAAGCGCTTGAAAACTGTATGTCGGCTGACAGAATCATCAAGTAGGTACCTAAAGTCTCACTACTAACCTAAGTTAATTTTAGCTGACCTACGTGTTTTGTTATATGCAAATATATATTTTTCTTTTTTAAAAGCTTAGGTACTAGCAAATGTACACATTACTAATAATCTTGTTAACCCCTCCAACAAAACTTAGGTTATATAATTAGGAGTGCAATGCATGGGGATCGAACTCATGACCTCTCGATCGCCAGTCCAAAGCCTTAGCCAATGGGCTATTGCAGAATAATTGAAAAGTTTGTTTTTATAACAAAATAACAGCTATAAAAAGACAACTTTAACAATGTTGTCTGCCAGTCTGTCTGTTTGCTTTAGTCAATACCCAAAAAAGATTTTGACAGAAAGATGTCAGTGGTGGATAATGCGTACCTTTTGAAACGATTTTTTAATTTCAGTATAGCTGCTTTCGGACTCACACCTATGGAGGTGTACGATTTCATATTACAAGATGACAAGGGATATAAAGTAGTAAGTTCTAAATGTTTCTTTCTTTCGAACGGATTTTGTTAACTAAGTGACAGATTTTATGTTCATAGTAACATTTCTTCCGTCTTGAGCATGAAAATGTCAAGAGCGAAGAGAATGTAGATTCTTCACTCGACAAGAGTACAATGTCAGCAATTTTTTTTCTACTTCATATTACCTAACAGGAATACGACAAATACCAGAAATGGTACACTGAGAAAACAAGTTCGGGTATGAAAGAGATACAGCATATGCAAGACCAAAGAGAGTTCAAGGCTGCAGTTGAGAAGTTCGCGGAGAAGAATAAGAAGAAGGCTAGGTCTACTCTGAACAGCACAGCCGCCAGTTCTACTAAACTTTAATAAAATGCCTGTTTTTTTTTAAATGTGTTTGTATTCTTTTTGATATTAGATTGAAGATCGTAACCCTACATTACGCCTGCAGTCAGTAGGTACCTAAAGGGTACGTCGTAAGTACCTACATTTCACCAGTTAAAGTATAAAGTATCTTTCTGAGATAGAACCTTTTTGGCCTCGCACAGGTCTTTTTATTTTTATTGTTTTTACTCAATTGTTTTTTTCTTGTTACAATGTAACAAAAAAACAACAATTGAGTAAATTCAAATCATTTATTTGGACGCACAAGAACATATGTTTTTGTGCGTCCAAATAAATGATTTTCTTTCGAAGTAGTATTTGACTGGCTCGTTGGTCTAGCGCTACTGATGAGCATGACGTCCCGGGTTCGATCCCCAGGTCAAAATGTTATTGAGTTTTTCCATCTGTAATTTTTCAGTAGCAGCCCGGACTCTGGATTTGTGCCCGATGGATGGCAATAGGTTCGCCCCCTATTACATGGAACTTTAACATAACTGGCGAATTGTAGGTGTACTATAGGTACACCTCTGCCTAACATTACAAATTACGTTGATGTTATAAAGTATCCACTAAATACGTGACGAGCAGATTGCTAGAAACCGGACACAAGTCCAGACTCCTAACTGGTATTGGGAAATTCCAGATAGAAAGCGTCCGCTAGACCGTTAATTAAACAGGGTTAATACTAGAAACGCAAGTGAATAGAGACAACATTTTAAACAGGATTTTCACACTAATTTAATATTATTTATGTTAATAACAAGATGTCGATAAGTCCTCGTATGTGACAAACGACTTTTAACTTACGTGAACAATATTATCCTCCTCAAAGATTTGTTTCTGACGCTGAATATTTTGTTTGCTTATGTCTAACACAAGCAATATCAGGTAACTACTCAAGTTTTAACATTTTTAAGAACAAGTTTAAATAAAGCGCTAGGAACGCAGTATCAGTAATCGTTAACCAACTGCTACGTTACCGTAGCACATATCCTAATGCTACGATTTGTTGCTACGAGAGTAATTATTTACTATGTGGAAAGAAAATCGAAATTCTTCATTGATTGATTTGCTACGCACTGTATTGCTAGGACAATAGTTACTATGTGGAAAGAAAATCGAAATTATACGTGCCCCTTTTCCCTTCCATCCTGTATAGTTGGGTTGAACACTAGGAAGTGGCGAATGGTGGGCTTTTTGGGGGACTGTCTTATGTAATTTCGACGTTCAAAAAGTGCTGATCCTCAGCCTAATTTGAATAAATGACTTGATTTTGATTTTGAGACTAGACTAGATGATGACTTGATTCCGCCATCACCTTTCCACCATCGGACAACTGGCACGGCGGTACGGTATACGGTGGTAACAACGGTACGGCGAGTGTCCACCCTTACATCGTTGACACCTCTACGATTCGGACAAAGCGTTTCGCCACGACGTTTATACCGCGTACATCGAAGGACTGGAATAACTTGCCTGCTGCGGTTTTCCCGTCCGATTATAGTTTGGGTGTCTTAAAGGCTAGAGCCTATTCTCTTAATAAACTAATGCGCTTCACCATCACTGATTGCATCACTGCTTACCATGCAGCAGGTGGGATTGCAGCCAAGCACGGGTTTATAATATTTAAAAAAATAAAAAATAATAAGTTGTCGATGTCCCCCTCCACAATATAACAAACCAAAGCTCAATACAAACCGCCTAACGATATCAAATCGTAGATAACTTCGCCATTCCACATAAACACCTATTCAAATCACCATAAAAACCTTAGGCCGTACACCCCACGGCACACAACATTCATAACATAACGCCAAATTAAAAACATCACTAAGCCAGCAATTTGGTGTAAAATAAACACGATTTTTATTCTGCGTTGCAAAGATAAGAGCTGGCGGGCAAATAAAGGGGTTGCTGTCGATATAGAGGGGCTGATGTTTATCTTAACATAACGTGTCCGAGCGAACGCTGACGATGCGGATTTTATTTCTTTATTGCACAAAAATGCTAACTTTCACTGTGAGAATAGGGCGACTGTGCTGAAGGCTTTTGATAGGAATAGGCTGTATTTTTAAATCTGGACTGTTGGGCTGTTGGCAAATTTTTCATTGCCAGTGACTAAAGGCTCCAGCACATTTGTAACACCCGGCGCCATCCCACGCGGTTTTATTAGTCAAATCTGAAAAAGGTGCTTATAGTAACCAATGAGAACACCATATTGACGTCGCGTGGCATAACGTGTTATAAGTCTGTTGCTTGTTGCTAGTCTAACTGACTTCCAGTTGCACATCGAACTTTGAAGGCAACTAAGAATTTACAAAAAAAATGGTATTGCACTTTAAGTGGACTTCCAAGTTACGGGGACTATCAGACGGGGTACCTTTATCTGTGCGCTTCGTCACATCTCTGCTGCGAGTGCGCATGACTTCTTCACCCTAGATACGCACTGATGATAGCCAATACGAAACTAGCTGATTAACAGTTAATCGTTGAACATTTTGCCCAGTGATTATCACTATCTACTTTCAACGGAGATACGCAATGCTTAACGCATACTTTTACATGTCAATTTTTTTTTAAACTATTATAATGGCGCCGACATATTCAAAGCGACTGTTTCTGTACATGAATGCTTCTACAAATTATTTATGAATTCCAAATGTAGCATTTTTTTACGTGGGGGTGCGAGGAACATCACTGTACTTCACAATATTATGAACTGAAAGACTGAATATTATACGATATAAATCGACACCACAATTATTTAAAATGAGTGAAAGTTAAACTCCCTCCAGCAACTGCAACTACGAAGAATGTAAGCAAGTGAAGTGAACTCATTTTTTTTTAAAAGGGCGTCTCTTTGGATTAGCTAGGTATCAGACCTAAAGCACTGGCAATAAGCATACCTACCTACGGCTTAGATCAACCATTAACTCTCTGATCATCATCATCATCATCATTTCAGCCATAGGAAGTCCACTGCTGGACATAGGCCTCCTCTATAGATTTCCAATAAGACCGGTTGAAAGCGGCTCGCATCCAGCGCGTTCCCGGGGCCTTAATGAGGTCGTTTGTCCACCTTGTGGGTGGACGTCCTACGCTGCGATTGCCGATACGTGGCCTCCACTCGAGAACCTTTCGACCCCATCGGTCATCAGTCCTCCGTGCTATGTGCCCTGCCCACTGCCACTTCAACCTGCTAATCCGCTGGGCTATGACGGTAACCTTGGTTCTTCTACGGATCTCCTCATTTCTGATTCGATCTCGTAGAGAGACTCCGAGCATAGCCCTCTCCATAGCTCGTTGGGCTACTTTGAGCTTACTCATAAGGCTCATAGTGAGGGACCACGTTTCAGTGCCATAAGTCATCACTGGCAACAGTGGCAACACACACTGGTCGAAAACCTTCGACTTGAGACACTAAGGTATGTCGGACGAGAAGACATTACGCAATTTTCCGAACGCTGCCCAGCCGAGTTGGATTCGGCGACTGACCTCTTTCTTGAAGTCGGACCTACCTAACTGGACTACTTGTCCTAGGTACACGTACGAGTCTACAACTTCAAGAACCGAGCTCTCAACAGATATTGGGGTGGGTACAACATGGGCATTACACATTACCTTTGTCTTGTCCATGTTCATTTTAAGACCCACCTGTTGAGAAACTCGGTTGAGGCCTTCGAGCATCGTGTTGAGATCTTCCATCGATTCTGCCATGACTACAATATCGTCGGCAAACCGGAGGTGAGTGATGTATTCGCCATTAATATTGATGCCGATTTCTTTCCATTCCAGGAGCTTGAAGGCGTTCTCCAAAGTGGCCGTACTCTCTGATGAGGACTCCATATTATTTCCTGTAGATTACAAAACTTTGGTCACCCCACAATCCACCCTTTTAATATTCAAGCGGTGTATTTGGAATTAATTTCAGTCGTTTAAATATTTTCTGGGGCGACCGCGGTGCCCAGTAATTATTGTTTGAACATCACTTCTAGTTAGCTGCTGTTGACTTTCAGGTTTTTGTCAACTTTTTGTAATAGAATAGGTAATAGTCTACTAAATATTTAGGTAACCCTTGCTGGATAGGCTAAATATTTTGACTTAACTAACTTTAAATTCTACTAATAAATTAGGTGCATACTACTAATCAACTAATTAGTGTTGTCACAACAATCTATACCTAACTTGTTTCCAATTACAGGGGAACCAAATAATAATTATTATTCTTCTCTGACACATAATACTTCATGGATTTCATTTCTGAAGTATGTAGGTGGTTAGTTGAATTTCAAACACATGACTACCTAGCTAGAGCACTGTATTTTAACCAGATTTCTCCCAACGAATTTCATTAGACTATTATGTGATTTAAGTATCTATCACAAAGAGTTTTAAGCCAGAAAGATGAAGCTAGATCCCCGTTCCTAAATGAAGTAGTACCTATCAAGTACTCAATAGAGAAAAACGGTAACCAAGAACTCCACGGACACTATCTTGCGGTCTTCCCGTCCGATCATAATTTAGGTATCTTCAAGGCTAGAGTGTGAATAGGCTCTTAATAAACTAGTACGATTGACCGTCGTTGATTGACCATCAGGTGGGATTGCTGTCAAGCACACTAGTTAAATGAAAACTTAAATATTAAAGAAAAAAACTTAATTATCTTGATACACAAATTCTCCGATATCACTTGATTGTTAAAACATTACAAATTAAAGTTTAAACACAACTTCATTTTCAGATCAGACGAGACTGCTTCGTTAGTCTAGCTGTCGCAAGCCGGTAGGTCCCATTTGTTCTATGGAACATGACGTAATAGAACAAATTGAGAAAACATTGTCCCTATTTGTACTATAAAACTACATACTAGCTTTTGCTCCTGTTTTTATTTGTCTGCGAAAGCGCAGAGCTAAATGGGAATCCCTTTTCCCAAATTTTTCCATGATGAGATATATAAGACGTGAATGACATTAATCACTGACGTTAATTACTAGGTACAGTTCATTATAAAAAAAAATGAAACTACTCGCTACATAATATTTTTATTTTGAAAAATAAAAGCAATAAAATAAAATAATAAAATAAATTTAGTTTGTTCTATAGAACAATTTGAGACAAAAAGTACAAACTGTTCTATAGTACATTTAGGGACAATATTTTCTCAATTTGTTCTATTCCGTCATGTTCCATAGAACAAATGGGACCTACCGTCGCAAGCGCTATTGCTGAGCATGAAGTTCCGGGGTTCAGTCCCCAGGTCGAGCAGAGTGTTATTGAGTTTTTCCATCTGGAATAATTTCTTATTAGCAGCCCGGATTCTGGATTTGTGCCCAATTGATGGCAATCTAAACTATTACATGGGACTAAAACTTAACTGGCGAAATGCGGTAGGTCCCATTTGTTCTATGGAACATGACGTAATAGAACAAATTGAGAAAATATTGTCCCTATTTGTACTATAGAACAGTTTGTAGGTAGGTACTTTTTGTCTTCTTTATAACAAACTAAATTTATTATTAAAATATTTAATATTTTTTTATTTTATTTTATTGCTTTTATCTTTCAAAATCAAAAATATTATGTGGCGAGTAGTTTATTTTTTTTATTTGTAAATGTACCTAGTTTTAACGTCAGTGATTAATGTCATTCACGTCTTATAATATATCTCATCATAGAAGAATTTGGGAAAAGAGATTCCCATTTAGTTCTGTGCATTCACAGACAAATAAAAACAGGAGCAAAAGCTAGTACCTATGTAGAGACAATGTTTTCTCAATTTGTTCTATTACGTCATGTTCCATAGAACAAATGGGTCCTACCGGCAAATGTGGGTGTACTACCAGGTCAAAGACATTCAATACCTATAGACCGGACATCACAAACAAAATTTTCGTCCGAAAAAGTGTGTCCTGCCGGACACAAGTCTATGAGTTTTTTTTAGTACGCTCCGCTGCCGCTCCAATATTCATACATTATTCTAGATGGCGTTACTGATACATGGGATCAAAGTTTTTATATGACATTTCCTTGACATGCCCGCTCTATAGTCTTTTAAATCTCTTTGTACCAGGTACACCTCTGCCTAGCTCTTCGGGGATTACAGACGTGATGTTATGGTTTTACGGAGGTTGTATTTTTATTATAAGTTACAAAATCAACACCTCTGCCTAACGCGGTGTCCTGCGTGAGCGACGAACGCGACGCGATGCGACGCTGGGAACGCGACGAACGCTATCAACTCAACGGCATACCCTACTTGTGGCCTATATGACAGTCTGCGACGAGACGCGACGTAACGCGGACTTGTTTTGAGAGCGACCAGATACGACACCATATTAAATATGAACTTTCAAGCAAAATTGTACTGTACTTCTCCATGATTCGAGAAGTAATGACCAAAACCACGTAGGATATTTGTCGCGTGTATCATCGCGTCGCATTACGTCGCGTCGTGTTGCGTCGCGCCGCGTCGTGTTCGTCGCTCACGCAGGACACCGCGTTACCCTTCGGGAATTACAGGCGTGATGTTAAGCCCATTTTCAAAAATTTATTCTCGGTCTCACGCGTCACGCGTACTCTTGCGCCGAGGCCACAGCCCCTAGATCCGGGCCTGAATTCCTAGCAAGCATTGATAAAGTCTAGAAACCATTTACCACCAATTATAATATTTAGGATCACTTCCACTGAATAAGTAAATAAAAACAATTGTTATTCAAATTATTTATTTCATAAGCATTATAAAATTACAAAATAGGTGAACAATTTTGTTAATCACAACAGTCAGTCTTTTAGATTTGTTTAAATATTCAAAGCTTAATTAATTAATATTAGTCAGTCATTGAAATCAATTCATTGCGTTAATTGTGTAATTTTTGTTTATATCGACGCCCCCAAGGAATAAACTTGTATTATACTATTACTGACTTTTTACTGTTATACCATTTACGTATCTATGGGTCGGGATACACCTTACCATTTTTTTTCAATTTTTTTTGCGGTAATTTCCAACCATTTCCCTTTTGGTTGATAAAATTAGCTTTTGTTGAAGAGATATACTCTAAAACACTAAATCATTTTTCCTGTAAAATTTGATTTTTGCGATTACCGGTTTATTCCCCGGGGACGTCGATATGATAATGTGTTAACTCTAATGGATCCGGATCATAATCTAAACTAAATGGAATTGAAGAATTGTTAAGAATTGAAAAGAATATAAATAATTGCGGTTTGACAAACTATGTTCTTTGCAAAAGCTGTCAAATTGAGAGCTCTAAACAGTTGACAATCGGTCAAAAAATATAATAATATTACAAACAATAACATTTACTAGCAAGGCGAACAGTAATCTGTACAAAAGATCTTTCCGAAGAGATTTAAAATACTATAGAGCGGGCAAGTCAAGGAAATGTCATAGAAAAACTTTGATCCCATGTCTCAGTAACGCCATCTAGAATAATATGTGAATATTGAAGCGGCAGCGGAGCGTACTAAAAAAAACTGTGACTTGTGTACCAAGCAGGACACAAGTTTCGTACGAATATTTGATCGTGATGTCCGGTCTATTGGTATTGAATGTCTTTGGATCTTCCACTGATATATTTTATAAAATATTTGACGATCACATGGAAGAAGTCGAGGACAGGAACGACACTTCGGCAAATTAAAAAATCCATATGAGTATTTCAAAGATTTTTATCGCAACAAACCTTTGAAAGTCACGAGCTTGAAAGTCATGTATGTGTTTGTTTTAACATCCAGACACATTATATTTTACTTTGCTTACTTTCAGTAACAGTTATATTTATAGTGTCTGTCTCTATTTTGGTTAATTTGGTTTCAAGAAGTATGTGTAATTATTCTGAGAGTTTACACTGTCCATCTGTTTGTATAATAATATAGAATCTTGTTGATATAATTTACCAAATAGTAGTTCTAATGAATGTTTGAATTAGTGAGGTATATCTTCAGTTAGTATGGGTATATGTGATGAACGAGAAACATTTTACATATTTCAAAAGGCAGTTGAAAAATAGACAGTTTTTATATCGGTGTTGCGACAACATGCATCAAATATAACTATGACATAACAATTTAGTTACAGAATAAAAGCATAATTAAACTCAAGAGCACATTCAATGCAGGCCAAAGCCATGTTCTCATGATAGGTAAACAAAAGTTGCGATTCATTGTGGTAGCAACATATTTGTGTGTGTGCTTACAACATTCGTAAAACGTCGTTTTGATTGAACAGTAATTGTAATACATTGATTCAGAAACATTTAAAAAAAGTCACTAGTTATTTCCCCGTGTCGGGAGTGAGCTTGTACTTTAAAAACAAGACACAAAAATTAAATTAAAAATTTAAAAAACCCCCACCGCAAAAAAGTAAAACATTTAATAAGTTAAAAATAACACTTTAGCCATGAAATTTAACGTAACGTCGGGGTACCGCTTAAGTAAGGAATGTTCCTAGTACTTGTAGGTATGTAGGTACTTGTTTTAACGGTACCCCGACGTTACGTCCAATTTCATGGCTAAAGTGTTATTTTTAACTTTTTAAATGTTTCACTTTTTTGCGGTGGGGGTTTTTTAAATTTTTAATTTAATTTTTTAAAATTTTTAAACGCATTAATTTGTTTTATAGATTATGCAGTTATGCGAAATTTTTCAGTGCATTGTATGTAGAGTCAAATGCTGGTTAAAACGAATCCAAACATGACATATCTGCTATTATTTTGTCAAGAGTCTACCTACTGGTGTGCTGGATAGCCTGGCTGCAGCATCAGCTCATCCTGTTGCCATCAGTGCATTGTGTGCAGAATCAAATGCAGGTTAAAATGAATCCAAACACGACATATCTGCTGTTATTTTCCCAAGAGTGTATTAGTCTGCTAGATATCCTGGCTGCATCAGACCAAATACACCATAATGTTGCTTATTAATATTACATCCATGGGTGTTTGAAATTTTAAGACACACATATGTTTGTAAGTAAAGTTAATAACCATAGACGTCTAAAATAGCAACAGTAGCTAAGACAAAAGAGCTGCTGCCTTATTCTAAACCGTTCGATTGGTTTCCGTGTCGGTAAGGAACCGTTTTCGACAATCTCATTTCCGAGCCGAAGAACTGCCAAAACGCTATTCACAGATCCGAACGGATACGTTTTTTTTCTATACGATTGATCATTGTATTTATGGGGAACGCTACAAAATGGTAGTAAATGATCAGCGTGGTAGAAAATTTAAAGTAGTAAATAAAATTGGTTTATTTGAATGTTTCGATACGTTTAATTATAGAATATACAGCTAGTAATTTAATAGACAGCAAACGGTACAAAATCATTTTATTATTAATCAAACAAACTTTATTTCGAATAAACTTGCTTTGTAAACAGCCGTTTGTCAAACTGGCATTGCCAGTTTGACAGACTTTTTTACTTTTTAATCTTTTTCCGCATTGCCAGTCTGGCAATGTGGAAAAAGTTTTTATTTGAAATAAAACTATGGATTAAAATTTCTTTTATTATAACTTTGCTTTAAAAAGGCTAAATGACTGTAAGTATTTGATATCAATACACAAATCTTGCTATTTGCTTATTGTCAAACAATAACACGTACAACTATACGAATAAAGTAATTCAAAGTGTAATTATGTAGTTCTACATAATTACACTTTGAATTTATGTAAATGCGAAAGTATCAATGAAATACGGTCAATACAATAATAAAACTTCATTTACGTAAAAGTGCAGTGTTTTAAAGGTTTACAGTGTTTATGTTTCTCTGAAATAACCTGGATTTATGAAAAATAAATCGTTAAATTTTGGTCGGTATGGCTCCCGATAGCAAACTGCTGTCGGAAAGATTTGAGTCTTCTTATCGAATTTGAACTGTCTAAAAAATCGGTTTCGGATTTGTGAATTGCGTTTGGATGACATCTTCGACATCTTAGACGTTCGATTCGGTACGGAATCTAGTCGAATGGTTGTGAATAAGCCAGCTGATAACCTTGAAACGGCTGAACCGATTTTGATGAATTATGTCTAAGAACCATCGCAAGAAACCCTGCTTTTAAATAAAAAAAACCGCATCTAAATCGGTTCACCCGTTTGGGCGCTACGGTGCCACAGACAGACAGACAGACAGACAGACAGACACACACACATAGCGGTGAAACTTATAACACCCCTCTTTTTGCGTCGGGGGTTAAAAATGATACATGTAGTAAGGCATACGAAAATTGTTGTTAGATGCTGCATTCTATTATTTAGTTATTATTAGGAATTCTATTAGGTACTGCCTCGTTGGTCTAGTGGTCGCAAGCGCTACTACTGAGCATGAGGTCCCGGGTTCGATCCCCAGGTCGGGCAAAGTGTTATTGAGTATTTCTATCTGGAACTTCTCAGTGGCAGCCCGGAGTCTGGATTTGTGCCCGATTGATGGCAATAGCCTCGCCCCCTATTACATGGGACTTAAATATAACTGGCGAAATGTGGGTGTACTACCAGATACACTTCTGCCTAGCCCTTCGGGGATTACAGGCGTGACGTTATGTTGGTGTATGTATGTGTCTATTAGCTACTGCGCCCATCATTCAAGCCGTCAATAACTTTAACATCTTTAAAATTTTATGCTTCGAAACGCGTTACCGTGTTGCGTGAAACAAGGAAAATAGCAAAAGAACATCAAAATGTTGCCGACAACAATAAATACGAAGCAACTGTTTCTCTATTTTCATAGGTTTAATACTCCCTAATGATCCGACACTGCGCGTTACACTTGGCGAAGCGGTGAGGTCTCTTGGAGTGTGTCATGCCTTCGATGTCGAGCTGCTTGAGGTCCGGCCGGGACTCCGCGCCGCGTCACGTGCGGGAGATCCTCCTCCTGCAGGACGCCAGCTTGCAAGTAGCCGAGGAGTTGGGGGACATGCTCCTCAATCATCTTCGAACGTTCCTTTGATACTTCCTCTCGCCTGAAAGAGAATTTTATTACAGGTTAGTACTGTGTGATAACCCAGAGTTTAAAATCTACCATTAAATACAGGGTGTTTACAAACACAGACTTTATTTATGGACAAAATCTAAAATTGGATGGTTTTTTAGGCAATTTTGCGACCAAATTAAATAAAGTGTACTGTCTGATAACCGCATCAACCACTCTTACTAATGTGTCAATAACATAAAAAACACTAAGAGGTGAAAAATAACCCCAATTTCTGTGACTTTGGAGGTTTTGTTTCGTTCATTTATTGGTTACCGACTTCCGAAACTGGGGTTATATTTCAACTATTAGTGTTTGCTGTTATGCGTTGTAGAGTTCCGTTTCCTGTCTTCTTCTACAAATGGGAACAATAAAAAAAAACAACCTCCTCCTTTTTTTAAGTCGGTTAAAAAAACCTAAAAATGTTTACCTTATCGCCATCTAACACGAAATTGGGAGACAGCAAGTCGTATGTTCCACCTTAAGAAGTCGTAACTATGTTCCACCTTAAGGCGACTACCTCTCATGCACAAGGATGTGGTTAAAATCCGGACAAGTACCAATTTGACTTTTTCAATTCATATAGTATGTAATTTCTTACTTTATCTTAATCATCATTAACGTCGATGAAAGAAAGCATTGTGACTATTTATTATAGTTAACGTAAGTTTCAAATTCCTCTATTATTTCCAGTATAAGTATAAGCTGGACTTGTTCAATGATGAGGTCAGCGTTAACTGGAGCTGTATAGCTTGATGTGTTGGCGTGTATACAATTAGGGCGCTGCGTTAATGTGGATAGTTTTGTATCTTGTGTGTGTTGGATACAAGCTAGTAAGGAATACTTCATTTCTATATGTATAACTAGTATAGAAATCAGCCACTCCCTGCGCAGGCGTAAACATTTGATGATCCTGACGATATGATAATATAATGATAATAATGATATATTGAATGAATTGGTGATGGTGTGAGTCTACGATTGCGCAGCCCTTATAATACCAGCCTGTTACTGTCCCACTGCAGAGCAAAGACCTCTTCTCATACAGAGAAAGCTAGAGCATTGATCACCACGCTTGCTCAAGGCGGATTGGCGATTTCAAACTTATATTAACTATACGTCCAGGTTTCCTCACGATGTTTTCCCTCACCGATGTCAATGATGTCTAAGATAAACTTAGAAAGTACATATGAATTGAAAGAGTCACATTGGTACTTGCCCGGATTTGAACCACAACCTCGTGCATGAGAGGTAGGCGCCTTAACCTCTGGGCCATCGCGACATGCGCAGCCCTTAATATTATATTATACTACAAACGAACATTTCCAGTTTTAAAATCTTTCTAATCAATGTAGCTAAAACAATTTGTAAAACATAAGTAATGGGCTGCATAAAACTACTCCAAACTGTAAATTTTTCGCAATTGAACGTGAACCTTATTTCGTTTGTTTTAAAGTTGAAAATTTATCACATTATAGCTGTGTATCACATGTGCTGGCCTCTATACATGGTATAAAATTAATGTTGAGACACAGGCCGCTTTACCTTTCTAAAGAACATTACCAATAAGGTCAGTTTATGAGACAAAAAGTGCATACTCACCAATTCTTATCACACTCGTACACTTGTACAGCGCGGTTCTCCTCCTGCTCGTGTTGCAGCTTCCTCCTGCGAGCGTTATCTTGTATCTGCATCAACAACTCCTGAGAGTAAAGCTTCCCTTTCTCCTTAACTTTCAGAATTTTCTCCCGTTCTTTGGCTTCGTCGTTCGCTATTTTTTCTTCAGTCTGAAAAGTGATAATCAGATTTTTTTATTTCCTAACAGCTATAAAAACACTACCTGCGTGCCTAACAATTATTTACTCCGAGCGGGAATCGAAATCACGATACGTAGCGCAGCAATCAATCGCTCAACTACTGCTCAAACTGTACTGTACTTCAGAAACTAAATATTCGCATCACCTCCACGACGGTAGCGAAACGGCGAAGCCATACATTTATACTGATATGCAGAATTTGTGAAGTTAAGGTCGGTAGGTTAGGCCGAGTAGATTCAGAAGCTTGGCTCTACATGAGATCTGATATCTTTTTCACAGGGCAAACCTCATGTGGTCGTCTTGGCAATATTTTACATGAAATGTTTTGGTGGGATGTATATCTTTAGAAATGTATACGTATCTTTGTCTAGCACAAGCTCTGCTGATTTTGGGACTAGATGGCGTGGATGAAAATTGTGGAATACATATTTTATTATTTTATTTTTAACTGATACTACATAAAACCTTATTCACCTACCTCCTTCCTAAACTTGGCCTGAGCCTCCCTCTCATGCTCTTCAGCCCTTTTGTGCTCAGCGATCTGTTCCATGAGAGCATCCTTGGTCTCCCTCCTCACTCTCTCCGCCTTCCTCTTCTCTGCGAGGTCATCTTGATGGTACTTCTCCAAGTGCTCCTGTTCTTGCAGTAGCTTTATCATGTCCGTACGTTCTAGACGGGCGGCCTGTGAAGTTTGTGTTTTGTTTAGTTAGGAAGCGAGATAGTATTGTTAAACGTAAAAATAACTAATTTTTTTACTAGCTTCTACCCACGGCTTCGCCCACGATACGATATTTTAAAAAAGAACTATTTTTAACTAAGGCGCTATTGTGTGTTATGACCAGTAATAGACACACCTCATTTACATTTCCATAAATAAAGTGTGTGTATGTGATTTTATCAAACAAAATAAATAAAATTGCCCACAAACTGTAAAGCAGTTTGGTAGAAGATTGTGAGAAATTAATCATGTTACTTTTCTTGAATAAAATTATAAAATAAAAAAATGTTGACTTCGGCGCCCCCTAGCGGGAAAATATGCAACAGCAGGTCGTACGTTTCGCCTTGTCTATCTGACTTTCACAACCCAGTTACTGGCTATAAAATTCTCGGTCTCAGGCCTGACCACGCGGCATCACGACAATCTTAATCCACCTTTATATAAATAAATTAAAAAAAAAAACAGTTACCTCATCAGCTAATATTTTCGCAGACATTCTTTCGTTTGATTCCTCTACTAACCGCAATTTTCGCTCTCGTTCTGCTACACTGAAAAATAAGAATAAAACCATCAATGTAAGTTTAGCTTTATTCACACAAATATTGATTAGTTGGTCTAGTGGTCACAAGCGCTTCTGCTGAGCATGAGGTTCTGGGTTCGACCCCCGGGATGGGCAAAGCGTTGAGTTTTTAGAATTTCTCAGTATCAACCCGGAGTCTGGATTTGTGCCCGATTGATTCAAGAACACACTACCACTATCGTCAGAGAGTTCAACTGCAAGATAAAGGTGTATTTACAGTGGTGTTAAGTTCAAACAAATTATATTTTAAAAGATTAAGTTTAATGAATTTATAAAAATGAATTTGAAAAGATTTGATTGGCTAGGGGGCGGGGCTAGGCCGACGGATAATGATGACTCACTGCATTCTTCACGCGAACGTACTAGCACTTACCTAACATTTTGAATTTAACCCCCCCTGAAGCCCCACTAAGTTTTGAAAACAAAATAATTATAGCCTATATGACACCCACAAATAATGGAGTTTTCTAATGGTAAAAGAATTTTCAAAATTGGTTCAACAGATCCAGAGATTACCTCTAAAACGTCATAAACTCACAAACTTTGCCTCTGTATAATACAGGAGTAGATCAAGGCTTCAAAGAAGGTTGTGGTCACTGCCCACGGCCATTGAAAAATTCGCTAAGCGCGAGTCGGACTAAGTAAGTATTCCCTACGATCGATACATTGGACCCATACAAAGAAAAATTTTTACTGGCACGAGATTAAGTTACTTAATATTAGACTAACTGTCCGGAAAACTTCGTTCCACCTTTAAAAAAATAGTTTACTACCTATTCCCAGACCTACTATAATATACACAACAAATTTCATAACAATCAGTCAAGCCGTTACGGAGGAGTTTGAAAACAAACAGTGTGACACGAGAATTTTCGATCTACATACATTTAATAAGATGAAAAGACAACAAATAGATCCAAAACAATAATAACTATTACTACTTTTTATTTAGCGAGTCTCTAATGCGCTCTTTAAACCTTTTATGTTAGATAGAATGACAACATATATACCTATAACCTAACCTAACTTACCATACCTATCCTATAGCTAACCTAACTACCTAACCTAACTACCTTACTGAAATGCATTGATTTTGAAAGTTACAAAATTAATAATTTTAAACTGAACTACTGCGCTGCGTGTCTCTATGTTACATACAATACTAGAGTAGCCGAGTAGGTAGTAGTATTTAAAGTCTGTTAGTATAGGAAGTAAAAATTTAACTCGATTTACCAATAATTCAACATCGATATACATATCATGATGTCAAGATCCGATTGTCTACAATATGCCTACAGCGTATCCTAACCTACTTTGGCCACATAATGCGTAGGGGAGATAGCAGTCTCGAAAAACTGGTCATTGTTGGCAATAACGAAGGAAAGAGAGCACGAGGCCGGTCGCCAACACGATGGTCTGATCAAGTAAAGGAAGCTATCCCCTCCAGCAAATTTCAACAGGCGGTGATGGCAACTTTGGACCGGAATCGATGGAGACAGATTGTCCGCTTAAAGAGGTCCAGTGACCACGATCCTCAGTAATGAGGGACCGATTGGAGATGATACATATCATCCATAAATAAAATACTAGGTACTTTAATTTTCCTGTTGATCTAGTGGTTATAGTGGCCCTAACTGCTATTCCGGAGGTCGGGGGTTCGATTTGGTAATCGACAATCCAAGACAAACGTCTGTCTGGTGAGCAAGATCATTAAAATGTGTGGTCTGAAATCAATTAGGGTTGGCATGCCCACAGTGACTACAACGGTGGATCCGCGCTTGATATAATGTAAAGTCATATAGGTGTAGATTTAAAAAAAGGTAAAGAAAAGATACCGGGCTGGTATCCGCAACTCCACGTCAAAGCGCGTATTTTGCGTAAGGGCCTTAATCTACTACGCGGGCCCAGTGCGAATTGGTAGATGTCACATGTCTTCGAATTTTTGGTTCTAGGACATGCCGGTTTCCTCACGATGTTTTCCTTCACCGCTTTTTAGAGCAGTGGTGATGAAATAAATTACATAAAGTAATGCGCCTGCCTGGGTTCGAAACCACGACTTACTATTCGTAAGTCGGGGCCGCCACCACTGGGCCACCGCTGCTCTCAAATAGATTTTTCTGTGTAGATTGTTAAAAGTTGCTTCCAGTGAATTACCCAATAAGAATCTATGTAAGATACAGTGCTTCCGGGCCCGGTATGTCAGACTCTTATTGACTACAAATCACCCCGGAGTTGCGTCACACACCTGTGCCGGAGATCGCTGGAATATATAAGGTGTTTTCTAAATATCTGCCACCCTCTTAAGGGGTCATTGTACTCATCATTATAAACATCTTTTACTATGGGACAAAATCAGCTGTTCCCTACATTTCGACGAGTCACGTGACCAAAAATGTAAAAGCTGATTTTATTTTCGCGATTTTGGAGTTTGTCCCATAGTAAAAGATGTTTATAATGATGAGTACAATGACCCCTTAAAAGGATGGCAGATATTTAGAAAACACCTTATTTATGATTATTTCTCAAACTCAAAGTATTAAAAGTCATCATCATCATCATCATCATTTAAACTGAAAGACGGCCACTGCTGGACATAAGCCTCCTCCAAGTATCGCCACTACGACCAATCCCGTACGTCTTGTATCCATCGGATTCCCGCGACCCTCACCAACTGGTCGCCACTCCAGAACTTAGCGGCTCCAACGACCATCGACATCTGTTCTGCGAGCAATGTGCCTGTCCACTGCTACTGAAGTTTGGCGATTGGCTCAATCCTACTAATATTATTAATGCGATAGTTTGTATGGATGTTTGTTACTCTTTCACACAAAAACTACTGAATAGATTTTAATGCAACTTAACAATAATACATATACCACAACTTTTTCACACAACGCCATTTAGTCCCAAGTTAAGCTTGAGAGCTTGTGTTATGGGTACTAAACAGCTGATAAACACTTATACATATATTTCTAAACACATACATATTATAGATAAATTACACCCAGACACAGAACAAATGATCGTGCTCAACACACAAACATTTGTCCTGGGTGGGAATCAAACCCACAACCTCCAGCATAAAATAATAAGAATAATATAGCTTATACATCAGAATCAAACATAGGCTATAATATATAAAGATACTAGCTGTACCCTGCCACGCTTCGCTGTGGCACATTGTGAGTGAAATTTAAAAAAAAAAATAGATGAAAACAATCCTTGATGCGGATTATATATCATGCTAAAATTTCAGCTCAATCGGTGCAGAACTTTTTGAGTTTTTGAAGCGTACACAAACCAACATTTCATTTTTATATATATAGATTGAATAGATTGAATAAATTGTTCAAAATATAACGATAAATGTAAGTAGGAAAACTTCTACCGTCTGCAAGCTATTCTGGCGTGCTAATCCTGCGCAGACGAAGTCGCGAGCACCAGCTGGTATATAATAAAGTGCTTTTAGTACTCACATAGCTGAATTCCTATCAGCCAGCTTCTTGCACTGCTCCTCAATCTGCCGCTCCTCGATGATTACCATCTCCTTCTGTTTCTGCTTCCAAGCGTTGCGCGCTTGCATGAACGTTTTCATTTCCTGGCGCATCTCTCCCGTCTCATTGCGTTTCTGTTGTAGTTCCCTGTAAATAATGTTATGAACAATGAGCAAGAAATAAGAACAATGAGAATAGGCGTAGGATAGCTAGCCTTTCGGTTTTCTATAGGATACATTTTGGAGAGTGTGCACGGGAATTACATGACTTGATTCCGCCATCACCTTTCTACCATCGGACAACCCGGCGTACGGCGAGTGTCCACCCTTACATCGTTGGCACTCCCACGATTCGGACAAAGCGTTTCGCTTCGTCGTTTATACCGCGTGCATCGAAGGACTGGAACAACTTGCCTGCTGCGGTCTTCCCGTCCGATTGTAATTTAGGTGTCTTCAAGGCTAGAGTGAATAGACTCTATTAATAAACTAGTGCGCTTCACCATCACTGATTGCATCTCTGCTTACCATCAGGTGGGATTGCACTCAAGCACTGGTTTATAATAGTAAAAAAAAAAAAAAAAAAAATAAGAGCAATGAGTAAGAGGAAGTTTGATGTGGCACCTCGACACACTATGGCAAATTCTAGCTCTATTTTTAGTTCCTACATTTACCATCAATCCACTATGAAGAAGAGGGAATGAAAATCAAAATTCTCTTTAGTACAGCAGTTAAAACAATAAACTAAGAAACAACACGTATATTTTTTTTTTAATTAGGGATAACAGACAACATGAACAAATGGATAATATGAACATCAAAATATCCATCAGTTAGATTATAAAACATAATACACAAGTATTATTTTTACTTTTTCAAATTGATGGAAAACTACTTAGATCTAGAGAAAGCGCATTAAAGTTGAGGCTTGTAACGTCATTATCTAGTATAAACTGTACTGGCTAGTGACGTCATGCGACATTTTAACTCGTTATACCTACCGCCTTTATTTTTTGATTTCGTGAAAAAAGAAAAAATATGTGTCGAATATGTTCTTGTAATCTGGATGAGGGACTAAAAAGTACAATTTTGTCAAGTAACCCATTGATGGAATAATGTTTAGTAGAGCATGACTTGAATGGTATGGAGTGTGACTTCGAGACTTTATAATTCAGTATTTAACTGCGATATTTAAACTCAATCTTCTTCAATTAGTGTGGTTAGTGACTAATCTGGTGGCAAAGTTCTTACTTCACATGCCGCACAGTGGAACGAATGTATGGGAGCGGTTGGACGTAGACATGTCCGAAAAAAAAGAGTAAAATTATGCCAAACTAATGATGCCATCTTATTCGATTACTTAATGCCTTCATAACTTGTGGTGATGAATTTCTTCATAACTCCCATATTTCGGGAGTAATTTGAGAAAATGTGAAATTTTACTATGAAAATGAGTGTATCGAGCTCTCTCCCTCCTGATTCCGGGCTTGTTTCAAGTAGCGGTCTCTAATATCATAATGCTAATACTAAGAGCTATATTTAATACTAAGACACATAGTGCGCCAAATGTGCACTTTCTGGGATAAAGAGTGATGTTTATTTTATAACACAATTTTTTTATTTTTTGTTTATTTTGTTGATTAAAACCGTTTTTCTAAAGGTTTACCTTATTACAATAACATTTCTGAGCAGCCAATTAGAGAAGATATAAGCTAATTAGGATATATAATTAGGGACTTAAGGTTTACATATAAAACTGATGCACTAATGATTACTGATAAGAACATTGCTATTATTTAATTACTAAATGGCTCTTAATACACTAATTTAGCATGCATCATTTACTAATTATCACAATAACTAATTACCTTGCAATATTTAACAAAGGATACCTGGGATACCTGGATTTTATATAAATAGGTCACTATTAGTAACTTTAAAATCAGTGTTGATTTACACCTCGTTGTATCCAAGCTAATCTCGCAATGTATTTTCCAAATTTTAATACAAATCTTGATATTCACGTTGCTTTATGCGCACGCGCACATAAAGATTTACGCGACTTTAACTATTTGTTCAGTGTTTTAAAAGATAACAGTTGTGTTCAGTTATGTGAAAGTGCTGAAGCAAGTTTAAAAGACTGGTGTCGTCGATTTTGCTACCGCATTTATGCAAAATGGACACAGTCTGGAAGAAGCACAGATAAGTTTCGGAAGAAACATGAGATTTGGCTACAGGCTGCAATTCAATGGCCGGAATTACAGAATGAAAATATGGAACCTTCTACAGAAAATATAAGTGACGTCATCGAGCCCATAATTTCTCCTGCTAAATCTGATGCTTCAACTTGTACACATCCTAGTCCTCGTAAATCTTTTGAGGACCTTAGTAACCGGCAAAAAAGAAGACGCACTGAAGATAGTCTTTCATGCAGCAGTAGCAGCGCTGAAATTATGTTTTCGGCCGAAAGGGCGCTTCAAAAGGCAGGACAAAGCGATACAGCTTATGTTATGAAATACTTGACGGAGAATCCAGAAGAGGCCTCAAAAATCAAAGCCTTCATTGAAGGTAAATCAATTCAGGTACGGGAAATATCCCCTTTGAAGGCATTGGCTCTTTATGTATCGATGAACTTATCGAAATGGCGCTATAACACTCTTCGGGATTTCAACACTCAAGAAGGAGCTCTTCAATACCCGAGTTACTACATGTTGGTTAAAGAAAAAATTAAGTGCTATCCAGCCAAAGAAGATCTCACAGTTACAGAGAGCTCTGCAAAAATCAAATTACAAGCCTTGATGGATTTAACCTCAAGAAGACTTATTAGGTCGTTAGAAACCCCTGTTGATCCCAATCAACAGCTCGTATTGACCAGCAAATGGGGTTTTGACGGATCATCTAGCCAAAGCATTTATCATCAAAGGACGAGTGAAGATGAGAAAATCGATCTTGCTAGTAATTTTATGATTAGTCTTGTACCACTGCGGCTCGTCTCAAAAGGTGTAACAATTTGGGAAAACGAGCGACCATCTTCCACTTCATTTTGCCGGCCAATATTGTTTAAGTTTATAAAGGAAACCAAAGAAAATGTGCAGAGAGAGATGGCTGAAATCGAAGCAGAGATTGAAGCCTTAACTCCATCCACCATCACTGATGGAATTAGTGTCAAACACCAACTGCTGTTGACAATGATTGATGGTAAAATTCATTCCATTATATCCGATACAGCAGCTTCAGTGTGTGACATATGCAAGGCTTGTCCTAAAGAAATGAATAATTTAGAGTTAATCAAAGATAAACACGCAAACGAGGACATGTATAAATATAGCTTAAGCACCCTTCACGCTTGGATTCGCTCAATGGAATGCTTATTACACATTTCCTACAAATTAGACATAAAATCATGGCAAGTAAGGGGTGATATAGCAAAAAGGCAAGTTGATGACAGGAAGAAAAGAGTTCAAGAGGCTGTAAGAAGAGAAACGGGCTTACTTCTCGATGTTGTGAAACAAGGCAGTGGATCCACCAACAATGGCGACTCGGCAAGGAGATTTTTTGAAAACTACACTAAATCTGCTGAACTGACCGGAATAGATGCTATGCTTTTAAGAAAAATCTGTGTGATCTTGCAGTGTATTTCATCAGGAGAGAAGATCAACGTAACTAAATTCCGAGAGTTCTGCTTTGAAACTGCTAAGCTTTACGTGGAGTTATACCCATGGTATTATATGCCTTCTTCACTTCATAAAATTTTAATGCATGGGCCAGACATAGTTCAGAACATGTCAATTGTGCCCATTGGTTTTCTATCCGAAGAGGCATCTGAGGCTAGAAATAAAGATTTTAGAAAATATAGAGAGGGGCATTCTCGAAAGCATAGCAGTATCTCATGCAATGAAGATATTATGCACAATCTTTTACTGTCTTCTGATACAAGTATCCGTCCAAAAGGAAATAAGTTTGTAAAAAAATCTTCTTTTAAGGAAATTTATGAGCTTACGGATTCTGAGAAAAGTGATATCGAATTTGTTAACATAAATGATTTAGCGGACATCGATTCTGAATTTGAATTAATTGATGATGATGATGATGACGAAGATAATTAAATGTTGTTATTGTTTTAAAATGTGTAACTTAGTAAATTAGAGCTTACATCTTAATTATTTATTGTACTTTTAATGAAACTAGGTAATTTATTATCAACTTACTTAAAAGTCATACTCTCATCAGTTCTTGTGAATATTTTTGTTAATATATATTTCTGTATATATATAATATATTTATAGACCTCTTAATAAGTCTGTCTGCGGTTTAAAGTAAATACAAATGGGGAAAAAACGTTTTTTTTTTTAAATTTTCATTTCGTTTTATCCCAGAAAGTGCACATTTGGCGCACTATGTGTCTTAGTATTAAATATAGCTCTTAGTAATAGCATTACGATATTAGAGACCGCTACTTGAAACAAGCCCGGAATCAGGAGGGAGAGAGCTCGATACAGTCATTTTCATAGTAAAATTTCACATTTTCTCAAATTACTCCCGAAATATGGGAGTTATGAAGAAATTCATCACCACAATTTATGAAGGCATTAAGTAATCGAATAAGATGGCATCATTAGTTTGTCATAATTTTACTCTTATTTTTCGGACATGTCTACGTCCAACCGCTCCCATACATTCGTTTCACTGTGTGCCGTCCAGAAATATCTCTCAGACATGCGGGTTTCCTTACGATGTTTTCCTTCGCCAATGTATCACAATTATTTCGGGGGGCACGGGAGTGCCCCCGCCAAGACGAGCCAAGCGAAGCGCAAGGGCACTACCTACCTTTCTCGAAGTGTTTCGTTGTTTTTTTGAACCCTCATAGAGTTGGTTTCTGATGTACCAGAGAGTTTATATACTCAGGATATGATGTCATCAATAGACTAATTAAACATACAAAGTCTCAATTGAATAGCTCTAATACTTTAGATTTTATTGATATCTAAAATACACCGATTTCGTCACTGACACACTGACACATTGATGATCATCAAAATGTTTGGGTACTTCCTGAAGTGCTAGAAAGCTGAAATTTGGTATGTAACCTAAGTTCACCTCTAGAAATTTACACGGCCTAACCAACCGACCCTAACTTCACAAATTCTACATATCAGTATAAATGTATAGCTCGGCTGTTTCGTTACTTACTTCAGAAACTAAATATTCGCATCACCTCCACGACGGTAGCAAAACGGCGTAGCCATACATTTTTACTGATATGTAGAATTTGTGAAGTTGGGGTCGGTAGGTTAGGCCGAGTAGATTCAGAAGTTTGGCTCTACATGAGATCTGATATCTTTTTCACAGCGCAAACCTCATGTGGTCGTCTTGGCAACATTTTACATGAGACAGAGAGTTGGAGGAGGCTTATGTTGAAAGGTATTCCGTTATAAGACACCTAATTTAGTTTAAGTTAAAATCATTATTCATGTAAAAGACAGAAATAAAAGCTATTTATATTTATTTATTTTTAAATCTGTATCTGTGACTAAAAACTAAACAAATACTCACTTCATATCCTCATCCGAAATGCTCCGCATAATATCCTCAAGCATCTTCTTCTCAATTAAGCTGTCTTCATACTGGCACTGCTTTTGCAGCTGTCTGTTCACAAGCTGCTGCTGCAAGTCCTTGCAGTACTGCGTAGTACGTTCCATCTTCTCTTTCTCAGCCGTCTCTGCAGCTAGTTTATCATCATATAGAGAGTGGAGGAGTATGTTATTTGAATGCATGTTTTCTGCCTAAAAAAAAATATTTATTCATACATGACTCAATATGACCATGTTTATGGAAGTGCCATATTTTATTAAAACTAACAATATTATGGTTAGTCACATAGTAACAATCACAATGTAACAAGAACAAGAATATGCATTGTGTGAGAGGATGCCCACACTATAGGACACAATAACTGCCTAGGGTATATACTTTACAACAACAACAATACCAAGCAAGCCAGCTTTAGTCTACAATATCAATCATTATTTTGTCTAAAATCGGCATAAATCTTTCTACCATCTGTCACATTGTTGATTCTTCCATCAATGTACTCATTTCTACAGTGATCATGAAAGAAGAAATAAAGAAAATACATTTATTGGCAACAGCTGGATACACAAACAACAAAAGAAGGCATGTCCCACTCACGGCTGCACCAAAAGGTTAATTTCAGCGGTAATGCCAGACAGATGCTGAGATCCTGCCTGATGCTGATTTTCAAATGAACCTTTGGGACAAGCATGCTATGCATGCTGGATCAATTTGAGAAGTTCTTTTACCTTTGTGAATATACACTATCCCCAGGTAACAAAGGCTACTTTTTATCCCTATATTCCCACGGGATGGGACCTACGCAGGTGAAATTGCATGACATGTATGTCTTGTCATAGGTCATACCTTTTCCTGCAGTGTCTTATATTCATTATGAAGTATTTGCTGCTGCAGATCCCTGCAGACATAACCAGCCTGTAGTTTCTTGGACAGTTCTCTAAGACTGGGATCCCGTTCTCTCAAGTAATGTCTTCTGAGTAGTTGGCAGACATCCTCACGCCGCACCTTAGCTATTTCTATGCCTAGCCTTGTTTCTTCTTTAGCTCTAGCATTTACAATAGCTGCATGGTCAGTTCTCTGTAATAAAATAATTATAGGCAATTACAGGGAGACAGTTTGTGTTTAGTAACGAGTTTAAACCTGATTATCTTTTTTTTTATCGTAATAACAAACCATAAGGTTAGTTTTTTCTGGCATAGAAACAAATGATATGTAACATGTTTCTTTTATTAATTCGTTAAACTCCGGAAGGACACCAGTATCCTCTTGAAGTTTAATTAATTTAAATGGGCCTACTCTCAACCACCTCAATCACACCTGATGGAAAGCCAGGACTATGAAGGGACAAGCATGCCCAGAAAATGCCTGTTCTCGAGCTTTTAAGGCAGATGGGTTAAATTACTGAACAAATATGTTACTACTTATAACAGTGAGTGGTTTCAAATTGCAAAAACACTAGTAAGATGGCAAAGGGCGGGCTTTTTGGGGGACTGGCATATGTAATTTTGACGTTCAAAAAGTGCTGATCCTCAGAATAAATTACTTTTTATTTTGAACTTACGTCCTGAAAGTTCTTTTCCATTTCAGCTTCCCGGTGTATGAGCGCCAGACACCGGTTCATACGCCCATCTTCCATGCGGCTGTTTAGCCACTGGATGTCCAGAGCTCGCTGGTACACTTCCAACTCCTTACTACGAGCTTCAACAACAGCATTGCGCTGAAGCTCCGTCTTCGGCTCCTAGAACAAAGTTGTAAACGTTGAGTTCAGAAAACCTACTACCAGGATTCACCAATATTTACATAAAGTCATTCTTCCTACCATGGTATTTGATGAAAATCAGTTTAATCTCAAGGTAAAAAATTAAATCAGAAGCAAAAAGCAATAAATAAACGAATTAAACAAACTTCTATTTTCAAACTTTCACATGTCACTGTCAAAATCATATTATTATACTCTTTGGTCAAAATGTTAATTTCAAATTCGTTGGTATTGCCATAGTTCGCGCAGCAGCGTTAACTACTAGAAAAAACAACCGATCTGCAAAGCTGAAAAAAATTTCAAATTTCAAAGCTGCAAACGAAAACTAAGCCTAATTAAACTAATGTAAACCTATAAAAATAATATTAAGTTTACGTGTGCAATCTTTTTACAATTTCGTTTTTTCTGTTTGGTTTTGTACTCTCATGCATGCAACAGTTTTAATTACCGTTTTTGTTTGCCATCTGTTGGCGCATGATCTAGAAACAACAGTTTATGAGATCCGCTAGATGGCAGGGTATACACTTATCAAAATATTTTTTGTTATTTAAATGTCGAGATTTGCACATATTGTTGTTTCCCAGTTTTCATTTTATTATTGTTCTCAAATAGAAAAAAAATAGACTTGTACTATCCGGGAAAACTTATCAAATCAGAATGAAAGTTCAGTCCTACCAGTGCGCCATCTATTGTATCAGTTGCAAACTAACAACAGTAACTTATGATGCAAATCGTTCACGAGGCGCTAGTAGGGTGACAATTTTGATTTTCTCTCATTCGCGGTAGTACAATACGGCGACAGCACGCATTTGGATTTTGACGTGTGACAGCAAACAGCTGCAGCCAGATTCGGTTGCAGATTGATAGTGTATCGAAATAAAGACGTTTTGTAATGAAACAGTGATTGAAATGGCTGAAAGTAAAGGTGCGTTGATCGCGAAAACAGTGCAAAAACATGCCGGACGTGCGAAGGAAAAGGTATTTATTGTTTTATTCACCATACGTGGAAAGAGTGATGTTAGTAGGTGATGGTGATTTTTTATGTATTTAGCTGCTGATGTGTTGTGAAAGTATGTTTTTATGAAGATCGACGGCACGCCAGGGCAGGTTTCTTGCGACTAGACCGTAAGACGATTTCCTTGTGCATCGAATTTCACCTGTTGCTTGTCTGATAGGCGATGTAAGAAACACCTGTGTTTTTCCTTATATTTGTTTACGTACGTATTATGTGCACACGTATCGTATTCTATCAGGCAGTATCGTCGTCGGAGCTGCAGTTTTATCATTTCCAGGGCATTTAATTTTCTATTTATAGTTGTGAGCTGATGTGATAATTTTGGATTGGAACAGTTAGTTGAATTGGATACGTGAAGTTCAGTTCGAGAACTAGCGTAGCTCTCGATTAGTGCACATTAATTTAATAAACCCATTTATTACACAAGACAGTTCTAGGGAATTGGGACCGTTTTAAAAATAACACAGTGGGTTGGGAGCGGACAGAGACAGCCGATCTGTTGTGCTGGTTTCGCTAAAATAATGTGGATATTTCAACTCATCTATTTTTATGTGGACTGTCTCGCTGTGACTGTGGATCTGTGAATTAGAATTGTAACCATTGGCTTGAAACCTTTTATGTTATTAGTTGTTGGATTATATCATTATTTAAGTCAGTTAATAAAATTATTTGACCTCAATATTTTTTTTATACAGTGTAAAATAAAGATTTACTTACTTCTGGTAAAATTTAATTAGGAAGTAGAAGAAAAGAATGCTATAGTATTTTAATTTTACCAAAAAAAGCAGCAAAACTCCATAATAAAATGTTCAAATAAAACATAATTTTATGCCCTCTTTCATTTTGCATTATATCTGATCCATAAACTTTACCTAGTTACCCAGAAAAAAAAACTTGATTTGCCTACCATAGACATAGAGAGTCGGTTATTGACCCAGTCTGGCAGATGGCCCAGCAGCATTATCATTTACTATGAAATTATTGCCAGCAATTAGTTTTCACTAGAGTAAGTATAGAAAACTAAAGTAGGTATAAAACCTTATTGATGAATTAATTTTCCAAATCAAGATTAAGTATTAATACACCTTTCTTAAAATAAGAATGAGCTTATAATAACAATATTTATAATTTGTCAGAAATCAGTTAGTTATTTACAACAGAAATGATATGTAAATTGGGTGTAAACTTTAACAAGATGTAATAGTTGTGTTATGATTTCAAACCTATTTTATATGTGTAATTTGCATAGATACATTTCTAACATGGCAGAATGTGCCTAACACTAAAATATCTGTAACATCTTTAATATTGTACAAATAAAAATATTTGCTTACCTTTAAGACCTAGTTTAGCTCAGTTTACATCACCAACATGATCTTTACTAATTTAATACGTAAATAAAATATAAATACCAAATATTTTATTTACTATTTTAATGTTACAATTTCAATTATTATTTCTCTTGATAAAACATTGCCTTCCTCTCACCTGCTATAAATAACTTTGCTGTGCCCGACAGGGTCCATAATTGATGCCATGTTTTTAACATATCAACTAATAAATGTACCTACACATTATTGAATGCAATAAAGTATTCAGTATTTAATAGATTTAATAATCGAAAAAAAAAAGTTAAGTACCTACTGAAAATATTGTGCTTTACATACTTTTACAAGTAGGCTTGATTATTTAATTAATCTCAGTTTATTTCAACATTTATTTTTATTTAAAGATTTCTTAATTAAATCTGCAAAGTGGTCATTTCAGGAATTTAGTTCTGAATCACTGTGACATACATAATTTTATGTTAGTGCTTAATCAAATTTTAAAATAACTAATTTATATTAGGTACTAAACATAGACCATTCATTATCTATTCATATTTATATAAATTGTTTCACATACATTCTGATTTATGATTAGGTACTTGATAAAATGTACAATTCTAAATTCTGCTAGAAAAGCCATACCTACCTATAACACCTACCTTATTTCTGCAATCATTAAAATTAAAGAAATAAATCTATTCTCTTTTGTCTGCTTTTTAACTACTGACTCGTCAATTCTGCAAAGTAAAAGTCAACCATTCTGCCAGTGTCAAAATTAGAAAAGCAAGTGAACATTGTAAAAAATTAAAACAAAAAAAAGTCTCCAATTGAACACAATGTAGGGTAATAAATGAGTTTGAAATATTGCACCACTGAAACTTGATATTCTCAATATGGGTCACAGACTAAATGCACAGCAGACATATAATAAAAGCTGATAACTTTAACGTTTATGTAACATAAATGACAGTTTTTAATTAATTGAATGGCTATAAAACAACACAACCTCGGCACTATCAACTGTTGCTCAATCACGATAATTATTAATTAGTCATATTTATGAAGTCGTAAGTTACAAGATCATTGAACCCGCAGTACCTTTAGGTCGCCTGTATAAGCATTAAGTTGTACGATATGAAATTGGTGACTAATGGGAACCCCTGATGACGTCATTTGAATACTAATAATTCACCCTCACTAGCTATTGAGTTGGTGAACGAACTACCATACAATTGGGTGCTTTCAAAAGTCTAATAAACGTGTCGTGCAAACGGTACAAACATTCTTACAAGGGGTCGTAGACTCAGCTGTCTGAATGATTCTCATATTTTTTGCGAAAAGAATCTTCATAGACCTAAAATACGAAATTCTTATCTTCTGGGATTTGCGGAAAAAGTTTGTGTCTAAAATAGAAAGTACCTACCTAGCAGAATTGAACGCAGAATTATACCTAGATAATGCAGTCAATATAAGGGCCACCGCGTAATATATTAGGTACGGTGCGGTTTATTTTTTTTAATTTATAGAAAGACAAACCCGGTCCGCGGCCTGCGGGATAAAAACGCATGCGTATTTTTATTGAATGTGGTTTACTGTGGTGCCTGCACGGATTTTTTGCATCGTATAGGTAATTAGGTACCTACTTATGTGGGATAGGAATTGAAATCCCGCGCACTACCTACGGAAAAAAATCCGCACGGATGGGGTCGTGTTATGGTTTAGTCACTTTAAAATAAGTAGCATTCGAACACATTATTAAAATACATAACAAAAAAACCGGCCAAGAGCGTGTTGGGCCACGCTCAGTGTAGGGTTCCATAGAATATGTAAACGAAGTTAAAACAAATGCTTGCATATACGATTATACTACAAACTTAGTCCAGAAATTATTTTGTACAACTTTTTGTCTTTTTTGTACAAAAACTGTTGTTTCCATCAAGTTCAAAATAATTTTCCTAGAAAGTCCTTATAAAGTTCTACTTTTCAGATTTTTTTCATATTTTCTAAACTTATGGTTCAAAAGTTAGAGGGGGGGGACACATTGTTTTTACTTTTGGAGCGATTATTTCCGAAATTATTGACATTATCAAAAAATGATATCAGTAAACCCCTATTCATTTTCAAATACCTTTCCAACAATATATCACGTTAGGGTTGAAATTAAAAAAAAATCACTTCTCACTTTACATATAGGGGGGCTACCCTAATAAAACATTTTTTTCCAATTTTTATTTTACCACTTTGTCGGCGTGATTGATATACCTACACATATTGGTACCAAATTTCAGCTTTCTAGTGCTAACGGTCACAGAGATTAAACGAGGACGGACGGATGGACAGACAGACATGGCGAAAGTATAAGGGTTCCTAGTTGACAACGGAACCCTAAAAAAACAGCATTACATATTTAAAAAATAATACAGTTTAAATAGTTAAATGTCATAGGCCTACAAACTTCATTGTAAAACCAATCGTCCATTGATTCATATTATGTTTCAGAAGAGCCAATTCTGTAAACATCAGAATAAATTACAGCTGCACTAAGACAATTTAGTCAATTTTTAAAAAAATAAGATTATAAATAATAATTATAATCAGTTTTTGTGGAGCGACATTGTTCTAATAGAAATGCCTTGCCATAATGAGGCTGTGTATATTATAGAACATTAAGTAAGCATGACAGCATGCAATACAATGTTTAATAATCCTAGTTACCGGAATGATTTTGTCCCTAAAATGTTTACTGCGTGTTTTTCCCTTTCCAGCCTGGTACGTCTAAAACGTGTTAAAGCCATCATTGTTTCCTTGTGAAATTAAGGAAACAGTTCTATTCTATTAAATTTGTCCTGCACTGCTCCATATCTCTTTCACACTGAAAAAAATAAAAATAACACGTTATAGTACTGCCTCTGTCATTATTACTAATACGTAAAGTTTAATTAAGTACATGTTGTAAGAACACCAAGTTCTTTAACATAATGACAACAGGTTTTGCTGAGGATTGAGAACATCTGGATTCTCGTTTTAGGAGAATGAAAGCCCTTCGCAGGTTGTAATGGTAATTCTTTTCCCATAACTGCATTCTCTCACACTGGTTGATGTTACTTTATCCCTCAACCCATTTTAATAAACGCAAGGTGATGTTGCAACCAGGATCTTAAAATTTTAGCACACAACAAACAAATTTACTTTGTAATTATTAATAATGGGGTTGGAATTCTTAAGGCTTATAAAGCAGATGATATAGCTATTATATATCTAGATGATTTTCGATCACAACACTGAAGGTGGTCCGATACCAGCTCAGTTACCAAAGCATCACATGGCTGTTTTAAACCGCATCAATGCATGGAATCTCTAGATTAACAATCAATCCTCACCTTTATTGATTTTGCAATATCCGTTAAAACCATCAAAGACTTGAATATTTCAATACCCTGACTCCTAGACCGTATGTTCCTGTTACAAGTTAGCTTAGAGCAGAACTTGTCGGAAGTGCACTTGCGTCACACGACGAAGTTCGAGTGCGCTTGAATCACCGATGGCCATGCAAGTGTCATAAGCATCCGAATGATCTTGAGATGAGCATACTTGTGTCTTGAACAGGTTGCTAAACGTACTCACACGCGCTACGTCAGAGCTTAGGCAGGTCCAAATTCCAAATATTACAGCTAGACTGGTATCTGATACAGTTGTATTTAATATATTATCACTTTCTCGTCTCAAATGTCGAATGGATGAAAAATGAATAGCTATAATAGTGTGTTAGTTTTAACGAGGGTAAAACTTTGGGACCAACCCTGTGTTGTAACATCTTTATCGCTACATAGTTGTTTAATACAGAATCCGATCAAAATCAAATCAAATTAGTCTGATTGTCTGACAAATTTAGGACAGAGTTCATCAGAGACTACACCTGTATAGTCGGAGATACCCTTCTTTGGCTATAGAGGATGGAATCCTGGAACATTATTTAAGGGACAGGGTTTGAAGCTATAGTAAAAGTTGGTTTGTTAATGAGTGCCACCACCTACAATCAACTAAATATACGCAGACCAACATCGCGTCCTCGGTTAATCGAACAGTGTTCCGTAATTTCCCTAAAATCGTGCATGCCTACCTAACCGCTTTATCGGCCATCACTGTATAATAATAATATAATCCTGTTAAATAAACGGTAATTTACAAATTAACGGCGGAAAACCAGCCGCGTAGCCACACAAAACGCGTAAAACGTGACCCAAAGGTATTCGGCAATCTGGACATTTTACTATCAACCGGTTTTGTTCTGCCCTTTAGTTTATTCTCGGCTTCACAAATCCGTGCAGTTGATGTGTATAAAGTGTATTCATACCTTTTTAATCGGAACCCTTTTCTACACACTGCTTTTTTTTGCTTATGCGGGCTCGTCTCCTCATTGTATTTACTTTTGTCCGTCGCAATGTTGTCTGGGGTTTTACGGAATCCACTCGGCAGTTTTTTGAGCCCACTTCTCTAGTGACATACAGCAGACATGGCCGGCTTAATCCCACGAAAGCTTACATGCTCTCTGAGCAACGTTTGTCACTTTAGTTTCGACACGCAGACAAGATGTACCTTACACGGTCTGACAGTCGAACCTTCAGTATGCACTCCAGCACGAGTCAATGGTAAATCTTGAGCTTGGACCTCTGCTGAAGTGTCAAAGACCAGGTGTGTTACTGGTGAATTAAAAAAAAATCCCTGATCAATATTTGCCTCGGCATATTTTTATTTAAGATTTATATGTGGCGCAGATGTGTTTGGCAATCTGTTGGTGATTTAGGTTAAATTTTAATGATTATGTGTGCATAAACAAGTTTGCTTTTAAGGAAAATCGTGAAATGAGGTATAGACCGATTTTATAAAATACTGTAAACATGTCAAATGCTTATTTTCACTATTCTTTAATAGATCAACTATTTTAATGCGTAATGTATTGACAATATTTTGGGAGCTGTGGCCAAATCCCGTAAGTCACTAAACCTGTAAATGACCGGCCTCACATATTTCCCTCAGCTTTCTCTTTTTCGAAAACAAAAATCTGACCCAGCAAGACCTCAAAAACTGTACGATATTGAGTAAGGCACCTACCATGATAAAAGGCGATTTGTCTTCTCGCTTACAGCTTTAATAACGGATGGTAATTAAACCTATCTATCACGCTACGCACGCCACTGAGATAACAGCCACCTATATTATGTCAGATTTATATTATAATATAACGGGATTTTCCAAGTCTAGCGTCAGATCTAAGGGTCACTGGTTTATAAAAATAGGTTGTATGTCCGATGATATGAAATGGATCCGTGTATTGGGCAGGGCCTACTGGGCTGATTGTAACCCTAAATGTCAGCTAAATAGGGGCATTGTGTTGTGCTGGCTTACGTTCTGTAATTATATTATTACAATAGCAATTGATGTCGATTTCAGTTGATCAACAATGAGGAAGTTATAAATGTCGAATGAAATCGGTCCTCATTGTAGGCAAAATTTAGAAGCTGTGTGCAAAAAAATCTAATAGAAAATTTAAGTAAATTCAGAAGTCATCTCCAATTTTTACAAAAGACGTGGCTTGTGCTGCTAAAAAAATAAAGATGCCGTCATCAATCTTGATCGTTGTAATATCCAGTCACATTGAGCAAGCCACCCAGACTTTCATGCACCTAAACACGTCAGTCTTAAAAAGTTTTTTGCTGACCGGACGAAAAGAGCAAAAAGGCTACTAGGCATTCTGTCATGGACACACAATGGGCGCGAAATTGCCAATCTTCATGTTATGCCAGACCGTTATACCAAAAACGTGGACATCAGAGAAATGAGCAATAGATGTAGCTCTGGGATATATTCAATTTATTTTAAAGTAATCAGTAAGTTGAACTTCATGTCTGTGACCCCGGGTGTAAACTAAGCTTATGAGTTCATCTAATTAATCGTCTGACAGCGCGCGAACGTGTTTGGCAACGTAAGATTGTCCTAAAACATCTGGAGATTCAAGAGTTTGTTTGCTTTAAAAAAATTCGTTTGATGTTGATACTGTCATGATTTGTTTGTTATGTAATTAAACAATTGAGAACATACTGTGTATTGCTTAAGAGCAGTGCTATTGTAAAAATCTGCCTGAGTAAATGTAGGTGAAGTGAGCTATCATCCGAGGAGCTAGAGTTTTACAGGTCACTACACTTTTCGCGGGGTGACTTATAGAATAGCATCGCTGATCAATATTAAAAAAGAAGTATTCAAAATGCTTTCACAGTTTTGCTTAGTCTGTTGCAATTCGAAATAATCAGTGTTATATCCAGTAATCGTACACACTGTATACAGATAAAGTTTACAAAAAAAAAAACTTTAGCCTAATTTGAATGCTATATTTATTTCATTATATCAAAAAGTTTAACTGCAGAAACCTGCTAGTGATTCTCTACCGTCGTTATCTGCACACACAACCAATCAAGTCATGTGAAAGTTTATACCATCATCATCTATGCATGCATTCCTTTTGCAAACATCAAGAGGAAGTTGCAAGCCCTTTACTATTCCAATAACTTGCAACGTATCACGCAAAAATGATCTTTCTTCCCCCTTATCCTTTATTGCGTTGGCATAGGGACTCAATTCGTGGATACGACCAAGTAAGCATGTTTTGCAAAGTTCGATACGTGACAATGCTTAATGCTAACAGTTGGGTTAACTGTGAACTGTAGAGTCGTCATGGGAACTTCAACCGACGACGCCCACAACTCATAATTTTTATTGTTTGTTGGAAACATTTCTATATTATGTCTGTTGGAATTTAAATGAGTGAGAGTTTTAAGAGATAACATCAAATGGGCGACAGTTGTTGTAGTGGTGGTAATATGCCTAATTTTAGCCGCTATTCTGCCCAATCTGCCTGGAGGTCGACTCATGGATGAGTGACCATCGAATAAATGCCGAGACACCTCCATTTCACGGAAAGCATTATAAGCCTTTGGTCTTGGCTGTAATTCGTGGATCTTTGATAATAGAATTACGTGCAGTCCGAAACCCGCAAGTCTAACAATCATTCGAGCTCAGGGGTATCGTGTTTGTGGTAAATGAGTCGTGGAGGTCAAATAGATAGTCGGTCCACGTAAAATATTGTAACTTTTCCGTTACCCTGAATGCTGACTAGAACATAGGTAATAGACTAAGCAGATAGAGAGTTAAAATTATCCTCGAAAGTAAAGCTCAGGGTCCTCAGGTATATGACACAAACATTTCAAATATTCAATTTCATTTTCAACCGCAGCCAAATAGCTGATCTGATAAGTTTGGACGGTTACCAAATAATGTCGTGTCGAAAGTGACCATTGTAATGGTTGTATTCAAATATTTGTAATGCAAATCCACACCTAAACAGCTTGTGTATGGTCAATTTTAGTTTTGTCAAGATGAAGAACTTTCTTTGGCCCCGTTGCAGACGAGTTGCGACTGTCAATCGTTGTACAAATACTTCACATATGGTAATTTAAACGCTTCAGGTTGCAATTCATAGTACAATACAATTTTCTAATTGGTACCAATTGTTTTTTATCTTGTGACTTGCGACTCCGGTGTGATTGGTTGGGTCATTTTTTGTTTGGTCAACAAACTTGTCCACAGTCATTATGCGTGGATTGTGAGCTATAAATCAAGGCCAAACAATGTTATATTACGATGCTGTGTTGTTTTGAACAGGTGTTTGGGAAACAATTCGATTATGGTGTATATTTAGATGACCTAGTTATGTAGATCAGATCGCAATGGTACCTATTGCGTCCGATACCATTGTTTTATTCTAATTTTGATGAATGTCTATTTGATGAATGTAAATGTAATTTACATCAGCCCAGAAACAGAAATATTTCGGAAACTTAAGTTTGAAGCAAACATAAAACTGTGTACATAATTAAATTAAAAACATTTTTTTTTTATTTTGACTGTTAGTCATGTCAATACCAGCCTTCATGGTCATAATTCAGGAAATATGACAGAGAAACGGTCTTAAATTAAAGCTAAACAAATTCTCATGTGTTTGTTAGTGTCTTGTTGAGAGTCGAAACACATTTCCTTCATATTTGAAAAAGGTTCCACAAATTCAGTATGATAAAAAAAAAATCTTGTGTTCCTACTTCAAACAATAGCTTTGAAAACGACATTCCGAGGGTCAACGGTGAAGTCACTATTAATCCGATTTCGCCGCGTTTTTACATTAGCATATTAGTTCGTCACCGAACTGTAGGTGTTCTCCTTGATATTACTGCACCCACATAGATACTGCGCCTATCCCACGCTCCGCCTACCATCAGCAACCACTTTCGTTTAATCATATTGCTTAATACTCAGATTTATGTGGGGAAAACCTGTTGCCATAAATTCGTCTACCATTCCAGCTTTTGTGCTATCTCTTTGGAAAGCGGCGTTTAGGGTACTTTATTCTTGATCTATGTTTTCTCGAATAATCTCAGTAAATCGCTCATGATCAATGTTATCTTGAAACCTGCAAGGTTATCTTAACCTTACAGTTAAATCTCGAGCTGTATTATCAAATCCTCTTCAATTTCCTTCGTCACTCGTGTTGTTTTAAAAGTTAAAGAAAAACGTGACTTGTGGTGTCTTGTATTTACTGTAGCATTTTGCTTGTGACTTGGTGAGGAGAATTTATATCTATTTTACACTGACTCATCCAGTGAGCTAATAACGTTTGTACAGTTTTTACGTACCGAGAGATTTAGATTCTTAATTGTTATTAAGATATATGAGAGTGCCCACATTGTATATTTAAAACCTGCCAAGAAAATCTCAACCAGATGACTAATTTGACAGCTGATAAAAAATTGCCACATGTGATCGTGCTCTGTTTTAATTATGAATTAAAAATATCATTTTTGGTTTGAATTCTTGCGACAACACACTTGTAAGCTGAAAAACTCGACCGATATATCCCAAATTTTGATTGGTAACATTTCAATCAAATCCAATATGTTGTTACGAAATGCCGAAATACCGCAATCGGTTTCATCGACCACAGTATAAAATGCCGTGCTAAAAAGCTATGGCACATATTTCACCACGGTCGCCCACTTCCTATAGCTGTTGCCAATTGTTACACTAGTAAAGTATCAATATAGAAATACATACTTTTGGATCTATTAATAAAGGATAAAAGGCAACTAGCGGTATTCCCCGATAATGACACGGATGGTGTGAAGAGACTCCATTGATTCTCCAGAGACATTCATTTGCTACTCGTTTCATTTTTAGAGACCACACACAGACAGGACAGACAGGAGGACATTGTAACTCTGTGTATAGGAAAATAAAGAAATACAAAACCTATAAAGAATGTTTTCCTACCGGTACAATACGAATGAATCCAAATGCCATAACACACGGAAAACAATGCTGAACTGAATCAAACAGTTCTTATATAACAATTGTCGCTAAACTCAGAAGTGGCTGAACTATAGTTCATACTGAAACTGGGGCACTAGAAGATCAGTTTGCATAATCAAATTAAAGCTTAGGCTCAAGGCTATGGCGCTCTAAAAGGTTTGTCACACATGGTAGAAACTGTTGGAAGTTGGATTTGGAAGAGAACTATTGAGGTCAAGTAAAGCCGAATGCCCGAATGTGGGTATAAAGGCTAAGATGTAAGAGACAAAACATATTCAATCAAAATATGTAGTTTCCAGTTTAGAAAGTATGAATAATGAACGTAACATAGTGATTTATTCAAAAATGCTTAAATAACTTTAAGTTGTGGGAATGGCTCATTAATAATATTTATAAGAACTTTCATACTTTATTTACACGTATAATGTAGTTTTATGACTACAATCTAAACATAAATCCGTTGCTATGGTAATAATGGCCAATGTCAGTCATCGTTATGAGTCATAGTCTTATTAGTTAATTTAACATCAAACACATTAAAGTTGAAGATTCAAATGACCTGAAAACAGTCTCAATGTTTTATTGCTTTAGGAAACTAGTAGTATCTGTATGTAGGTTTATGTATCCTTGTAATCTGGTTATGTTAAAGAAAATAACTAAAGGCGATATTAATTTAGTCGCCACTCTTGGAATTCCTTTAGGAGTGTCAATGTCACATCTTGGAGAATAAAAGTATCCATGACAGATGTCTAGGATACCAAGGCCATAGGATGTTGATGTTTGCCTACATGGATTTTTATATAAACAGTGAATTTACTTTTACTTCCGTATGTGCTACAACAACTCTTATTAGTATGCCCACGGAGACACCTAGATCACCTTCAAAGAGTATATTCCATTGATTTGATCGTGACACCTAACTGTTGAGCAGACTGCATTCCTTCCACATTATTTCTTTCGAAGGTTGAAGCAATATTATATCAAATTGATTTACGACCATCTTGAAGATTTACTACAATAATTCTGAGCGGAGTTTTTCCAAACTGCTTTCCTGCAATATCATATCGCTGTTGAGTTAAATATGAGAAAAATAAATAGGCGTTATTAATGAGCTCAATATTTTCCGAGACGCTACAATCATCGCGTTTTTCTAGGAAAATAAACAACACGACATGATGTTTATGACTTTGTGATCACTGAACGCCTGATGGTTCTCACAAGGTTAATACGAGCATGGAAAGGTCTATTCTGTATAGTGATTTTCTCCAAGAAACTATCCTTTTGTTATGTAGTTGAGCCACAAATAAAGGTACAAATTGAGAATGGTATGTAGACAAACAAATACATAGTTGGATATAGCAAGATAATCAAACGGCCGAGTTAATTAAAGTGAAATCCTCGTCCACCCTTTTCCAATCCAGTACCAATCTACTTGGCCTTCGTGCGCTTAGTTTTCGATTTTCTCAGTCGTCCTTTTTATTATGATTGCAAGAAGATGATACTGATTTGATTAGTTCGCGCGTAATAGCCGTAAAGCCGTCTGTATTTTCAAGTAAAGCACAAACTTTTGTACTAAGTGTAATTTTTATAATTACTTGATCATAAAGACCGTCTATCCCCTGTTGCAATGGCTTCAGTATCCATCCACACCGTTTATCAACGTATCATAATGGTTCTAATTTGTTCAATTTAGATGGTAGATATATCTACATCCCATGAGCAATTTGCCATTTTCTCCCTTATCATTCCCAACAATCCCAATATTTTGTTCGCACGGTGGGCTGTGCTGAATTCCGATCCAACAGTCGGACGCTTGTTTTTGCGTCCACGCACTTTCTTCTCTTACTTGTACTTTCTCGTGTCGGCACGTAGCCTCAGGTGCGTGTTTGTGGTAACACTGAATTCGCGACGCGGTATTTGTGCAGACATTTACAACGAGACGACCTACTGAGGTTGCATCGTTCGGTGTTTTGTGCTCCTTAGTTGGATCATTCTGGCGTTGTCAGTTTCAGAGTTTAGTTGATAATTTGATATTAGGTAGTATTTGCTTGGTTTATATTTATCTTATATTACGCTCGATAAAACTCAACTTAAGATTGTAAATTAGTATGGCTATCAAGTGAACCTCGTAACAAGATTTGGGGAATTTCTAACGATTGGCTGTTAAAGTGTTTGACTTGAATCTGGTGATGATTAACAACAGCGGGATTTTGCTTGGTTGACCTTTCAAATTTAGTTGTCTCCGTACTTTAATTGTGCAGAACTGCAGATGATAAATTGTTTACTTACATTATTACATACCTTGACTGTGTGCAATAGCGTAATACTTACTTGAATACGTTTTGATTTTGACTAACGTCTAAATCCGTGTTTCACATTGTTTTGTTATATTATATAATGTAAAAAATCTTAAATTGTATCTTATTGTTCTCAGGTATGACCTCAAAATAATCTTCAATTTGATAAGGCGTAAGTACTGTGGTAAAATTTGTTTTATTGTAAGAATCTCTACAAGTAGCGCTGGTCTTCTATTTCAAAAATATAAACTAACATTGATGATGCACACTGAAGATACGTCAATACTTTGATGGCCATGAACGTGATAATTACGTCATATGCAACTATAAAAGTGCTTATTTTCTTACAACATTAACACAAGTTTTGCAGAATAGAGCAAAGTTTTCAGATTACATAGTATCGTAGCGCACATACATTTTCCTTGTCATTTTATCAGATAACAGTGACATCTCAATGAGACGATCTTTTCCGCCACAAGGTTATACGTAAGTATATACCAAACTAATTAAAGAATCTACTGCAATATGGCTTTGCTGATATTTCGTCACTCGTGACTAGAATTTTTTATACCTAGCAAGGTAATTATTATATCCAAACAATAATTAGTGTGAATATAAAATTTGTTGTCCACAAAAATACGTGGTGAGTTTATTGATTCCTACGCGTTTCGCAATACTGCGGACACCTACATCTAATATCATTAATACATTCTCAATTGACGTTTAATACCAGTCTAACTTTGACTTACGGCTATTTACTTCTTAGGTCAAGCCTCCTTTGGAGTTTGGCGCCGATCAAAGAATCTTAAGTAAGCCTTTACAAAATTGTTGAGTTATCTTTGACACATAGGTAGATATTAACATAAATCTGTAATATAATTTTATTAATATTTATATCAGTCTGTATCGCTAAAGATATGTATACTTAGATAAAGCGAGTCAGATGATTCATTCGCATGGGTCTAAGATGTTTTGGAATTAATTCATTTACTCGTTGACAACGAAATATGTCGAACATAAAGCATCCTGCTAAATGATAGACGAATACAATATAACCGATTATACAGCTTAGGACATTGAATCTACAAATTGGATGACTAAACAAATGACAGCTCTTAATGTTGTGACCTCTGGCCTCAGACATAGGATAAGCTGTAAGCGACTGTTCCCGTGTCCTAAGCAAGTCTCGGATGAGTTATACAATCTTTGGTGTTAGAGATTGTAGTATTTGCTATTACTATGGTCCGCACTCAACCAGCCCGAGTCTTCTCCTTCTCTGTGCCTATCTTTTTACTTTTTGTCTTTGTCTTCTATTCTATCGTCCCGTTAACAACAAGAATAAAAGTGAAAACGGTTTTAGTTCGAATGTTTTCGAATAACCGTGGCTAATATATGGAACGTTTGTGTTTGTAACTATTACTAACATAATCTTTATGAGCCACATGTTTCACATTTCAGAAATATTTAGAAACAATTGATGCAAAATCTACTGACAACTGACGTGGAATATAGGCTACGAAGCCTACTTTCCTTTTCAATCCTTCACTAATAATTTTATACCAAACACTACGAGAAACTGCCACAAAAACTAAGTGTGCACATCATTGCGTGAGCGATCAGCTTAATATTTACGTATGTATTTGCACATTGCTGTTCGGTACAGATATCATTATCTCTTGTTATCGTACCATTTGTTGATCTGCGTCTGTTTTACCTTTTTCAATACTATTATGTTCGGGTATTTCGCTTTGTTCGTATTTCATATCGATATATTCATTTACCTCGTTGTTTTATTTGTTGTACTGGCAAAGTATTTAGGTATAAACAATCATTACTTTTGCGTTGCCAATGTTCTCTGAACTGTATTGTGTGTATATACTGCTCAGTTAATGCAGGATACATAGGTAGTTTGTTAATATTTAATTTCATTAGCAAGTTTATTTTTCGGACATTTTGTTTTAACGTTGATGTCGATCGTTTTCTTTTTATCGTTGGCTTGTGGAAAAATCCAAAAAAACAAAACGTCGAATGATTTCATATTTCCGTCGCGCTGATGATCGATTGGTATGTCCCCATACTGTGAATACAACTTACTGTTTTTGGAGAAGGTCCAAAAACGTTCGCTTTAGTCCGGGTCCACGGGTGAACGGCCTGAATTCCCACGCATTGCCAAAATGACACTAAACACTAACTTACATGGCGTCTGTGGTAACCCTTCCCTCGGCCTGTTCTTTTATGGGCATTGTTACTCAGACTGGTTCAGGATCAAGGTCCCTACGTGTCGATATACCTACGTGACTAGATTCTGAATTCTTCACAATAACATTTTCTACTTTTTACAACGTGCCACCATCGATGGTGTAAATGCTTTGACGTAAATAATTTAATCGCGACATGTGTAGCATATGTATTTATATTCCATCTCTTTTTATTTAGCGCTTTATTGGCTTGCTATCTTTTTTGTCACTGTTTATATTTCGTCATGAGCTGTCTCATTTTAATCATGATAAAGTTTTGTTCTGTGTCTGCTAGGAAATCCTTAAACAAAATATGGTTATATATGTGACGATATCTTTACATTAAAATTTTTCAAACACATCCTTCGCTCTCTGACATTTTAATGATTAACTATTCGCAGTCTTGTTATATTTTTATTGCGCTTATGATTTTAAGGTTTTTATTTTTTTTTAAATAGTGTATTTCCTCTAATATCTCAATGGCAATCACCATCTAAGTAAAAATGTAAAGTTTCGTCATTTTTATCGTGATTGGTGTCTTTTCACGTATGTCCTCACCTCCTAATAAAGCGATCACGATAGTTCCACTGACTAAAAAGGCCATAGTATCGGGTAACTCTTAGCTGCCATGTGCTAATTCGTTTCGAAACCGCAATATTTTAATAAAACTATGTAAACTTTTTGTTCCCTACTCGTAGTTTCTCAATAGAACAAAATATTCCTAAAGAATTTATGAGTTCCTTTCGCTTTAGATGACTGCAATATGCGTGAGTTTGCCTCGTTTAGAATCACGAAGCTTTCGCTATGTCTCTTCTTCCTAATTGGCATCTACAGCATCGAAACAATTACTAAACACACTAATAACATCTAGTATATCACGGATTTATGAGTCGTCTCCATTCATTAGTAAGTTTTTTATTTTTACGACTTCAACTCGGCAGAGTAAAATAATATGATCTCACAAGAAATATGTCAAAGCGTTAACGCTAGCCGGCGTTTTTAAACTAGACGTGTTATAAACGAAAATACATATACCGTATACTACTCCTCGCGCGGTATCTACTGGAGGATGGTCTTCCATCATTCGCTTTTATACTCTGATATCCGCACAATGTCCGTAACACTTTTGAAACTGATCAAACCACACCGCTCGCTTTCTATCAAACACTCCACATGAAGTTCAAGTGCCGCCAAAACAACCGATACATCAACCTAATGGAGTCCATCTAATGGCTCTGTCTAAATATAAACAACACGAGCAGTTCTCGCAAGGTCGTTTCTACTTCGACCATACCTTTTGTGCACTGATTTACAATAGGAACATACAAAATTGGCCATCCGTCTTCCGGAAGCTCCGTTGTGACGTATTGAGTTCATCGTCAACCAAAAATTACGTAAGTACCGGCGCAGACGCAACTTATATCCGTCCCATGATCAGCGTCCCGACCTATATCCACAAACAGTTCAGAGTAAAAGGCACCTAAATACTTACGTGTAAGATTGAAAATTGCGATAAGGCGTCGATTGAGTTAGGACATTTTAGAGCGGTTTCGCGTATGGACGGCCGCCAGGCCAGGCCGTGGTGTGACTATTCCCGTCTAGTAAGCTGGATTCTGTGTCCGATGGCATGCGAACTTCTTTTTGGCACGTGTCATTCAATTCTGGCGCCGTTTTATTGTCTACTGATTTCGCTGGACCTTTAAAGTCGTGAACCTTATTGTATAATAGCAGATAAGCTCACCGTAACGACTTGGTTTCCACGTGCCTTGATTGTCATGCAGCGCAGTAATTACTTGCTCATTGTAATGTTTAGACGGCGCAACAAGTGTAACACGATCGTTATGCGTCATTAATTGAATTATGTTTTGGCGCTAAAGCGCGGCCCATTCATATTTAGTCAAGATTTAAATGGGCATGTGTAATGTTAATGTGTATGCGCATATTTGGCTGCTGTTTTTGTTGACTAATAATCATTATGTTATGTACCATTAATAATGGTGACTAGTGTAGTAGACATCATGACAGTTTTTTTACACTCGACCACGTTTGCAGGTAATCGTGGACAATTTAAGTTCCTGATGCTACTAAATAGTTATCGTACTACAATTGATTCAATATGCCTTTCTAATGGATCTTGGGCCATTAAAGGAGAGCTATCTTTCACTAGATAAACGAGTTTATTGATATTGCTGTTGGTTGTTGAACAAAAAGCGCGCCGTGGAACCTGTCTATGTTAAAGTCAACACGGCGCTTGCTCTAACCGAACAAGTTTTGTACCATTTGTGTACACTTACATACATAATGCGTTTTCCAATGCATTCTATACGATCCGATCGGTGGAATCCGGTCTCGATAGCTACACGCCTTATGAATTACATGCTCAATTAAATTTGTTTGGTGTCTTCGTTGTTCTTGCTTCGAAAATTAATAGCACAGGGTAGTATGATTCTGGGCCCCTTAGCTCCGAAATTATTTGTAAGTTTTTTCTAATTTCTTGGTATGTTTGTCTGATGTTAGATCTCAATAAGAAATAAAATTTTAATGAAAGAAGTGAATTATTTACTTGTTAATTATACGTCCCATTAAATAGGTAAAGTTAAACCGATGATATCAGATGACTTACAGTTTAGAGTACAAACAAAGTAAAAGAACTACTAAGAAAAATTTTAACGCTGCGTAAACCAGTATCATGGGCTCAACTCATAGTATCAGACTTTGCGTCTATGTATTCAATAGCTTATTGCAAATAGACTTCTTTACGTCTTTAACCTCAATGTCCTATATCAAAGATGATACTAAACGTCCGATCTCGAAGGTTTTATGACGTCCCTCGTCTATTTTATGTTAACACGAAGCGTCAGCATTGCAATATAACTCTTAAAACCGTGCTCTACTTTCATCATGTTATTTCATTTCGCTAACAGTAAAGTTGGGAATTATGAAAAATTTACAGATGTTAATCTCTTTGAAATTATTTGGACTAACATTCAGAATGTTTTGATATTACATGCAGTTAAAGTGACTTTTGGTAGGTATATCAGGCATTCTATGTTCAACATCTACTGACTCTTTTGACCAACAAAGTTAGGGTTGGCTTCCAGTTTAACCGGCTGCAGATGAACAACAGTGTTTCGCACGAAGCGACTGCCTTTCTGACCTCCACAACCCATTAACTGAATAACACCATACCTTTTGGTTAAACTAGTTGTCAGATTTTTGAGGTTCATTCTTACTCGTAACGACTGACTGTCAGACATTCTATATGTATTATGAAGTTACATATCAATTCTCGTGTAATTCAGAGATATGTATGTTCAATGTGTGGTGATCTTCTACCTCATTATGTCATTTATTATTATTAAAAGTATCAAACCCAATGAGCATGACGGTAAAGTGATGGTGAACGAAAATGAAAACAAGGTCGTCACAGATACTGAATATTTGGGCTATCTCTGCTCTAATTGCACTAATCTGATCAACTTGCTCTAAAATCATATTATATTTCCATAGTAACACGAGATTCTAAACCTTCATAGTATTAGCTAATTTAAATGAGCAAGTTGTGAGAGTTGCTCCGAGAAATTAATTTGTGTTGTCTGTCAGCTAAGCTATACATAAATAAAATTATTCAAAACGTTGTTGTTTTATTGTGCTTTTTGACGGTCGTTTTTCTCATGGATTAGAAAAAGGATTGTCGCTGTGTGTTCTTTGCTACAAATAGAACACTAACGTCCCACCGCATCTAGGGAAATAAGTAAGATCCATGAATGCAAACTCACAATTCAATAATGAACATTTGTCTCTATTTCTGAGTCAACCAATGTTATGCTTTATTAAAACTAACAGCTTATTCGATATAATGCTTGGTCTAGCTAGTTGGTATTCACCCTCGTTAAACTCGAATCGGGAACGTAACATATAATTTAATAGTCGTATAAAGACGGCACATTTCGGTTGACGTATTCGCTCGTAGTTTTAAAAGAGAAATGAGGTCAAGATTAGACTCTGCCGCAGATATTTTTTATGTAACAGCCTTCGGTTCTTTCACAGGGCTATTACGATTGTTCGTATAATTTATAAATGATTGTCAGTGAAGTTTTGTTAGAACTTTATCAGCCGTGTCGTTGACTTATTGAAGCGACACAATCGTTTATTGTAAAATGTTATCAGTTGGAAGTTTACTGTCATCAAAGTCATCAATGTGAAAATGGTTTTTTGACGGCTCGGATGCTTCTATCTTTCACTTTGGTGGTAGTGCGTGATTAACAAATGTATTCACGTTTAGTATGAATATTTTATCGCCCACTACACTACCAGTTTTTTCAAAGTTGACTTCAATAAAAGTAAACAAAGCGTTACTATTTCGACTTTCGTTCTCATGTCGTGAAAATAACATTGTTTACACAAGATTGTTTCAAATTTTCGCAACGCGTTGTCTGTTTTGTTGGAATGCGGCGAGTGAACGTCCAAAGAGTCGAGCCCGAGGCATCTCCGGAGCGTTGCCTTTGCCTCGCTCAGCTATGCGCTAAATGTCATGGTGGCAAAAGCGTGATACCCCGCCTACGGAGATATCGAAACTACGTTATTAATTCCATTTTCACACAACATGCGTACATTTCGAATCTGATTGTTTAACTAATACGCGCATCAGCTGAGATAATATTTGCTGCTCGTAAGCTATTAGCTTCATTTTATAATCAATGTTGCGTCCTTGTCTTGTGTGTTTAGTTGATAACGTACACGGCCCATATGTTTTAGAATTTATAACATCCCAAGACCTATTTCCATGCTATTTCTAGGAATGTTGTTTCAAGTCCAAAGTTATCATGTTCTTAATTGCTCGAACCATCAATATTACATTTCTCTAGCTGCTTGGAAAGCCAGATGTTGCTATGTGTGGATGTTGTTAAACTGGCCGGTCCGCCCTGTCCCTTTTCTTTTTGCGTAAAATTAGTTCCGTGTATATTGCCTTCTCAGTCTAGTATGCCCCCACCCTCGCGTCCACCTGCGCCGGAGTCGCGACACACATCTTCCGTCCATTGCTTTCTATTTTCGCCTGTCGCACTCGATTTGTTTTTAGTATATGTGAATCTTATACCTATGAGATTATTTTTAATTGCAAGAGCTTCGCTAGCGTACGTTTTTGTTGTTCTTTGTTTCAGTTTTGCATCCCTATTGTCATTCAGTTTTTGTATAACGAGTGATGAACTGATTTATTGCAACAAAAATTTCTTAGTGCATTAATTCCAATGCACTGATAAATTAATATAGCTATTGTTCTTAATCTTGCAGTAGCTTATCATATTTGTTCATGCTTATCAGAAATGCCTTGTTGATTCTTATCGGAGATTGACTGTCGATTAAATATTTTTTTGCCACACAAAGTTAATCAGCATCATGAAACCCTTCGATGAATTATTAACTAGGAAGTCCGTGGACTCGACATTAAATGTCGGTTTGTAATAGCATCCTTGACCGCAGTTATCAGTAATTGCTAAATTGAAGAGGATAACAGTGCAGGGAGGTCGCCAGGTAGCCAATCTACTAAGAACAGTCGACTTCCTTTCGTGTAACCTAAAGTTTTCTCATCCTCTCATTAGGATGGCCTTTGCCGTGTGCTAATACCTAAGCGAATGACCAGTTTCTCCAAAATAAGGTGTTTGTTTCCACATTCATTAAATAAGTTTTACCTATAGACGGGTTAATGTCCCGTGCTTTCTCATCTCTAGGTCACTGGGAGGCCCATTCACTACTATGATCCTCGTTATACTGTACAACCACAATATACCATTTGTCTCGCTATCCACGTCAACAATAACCAGTCGCTTCGCTATTCATACGCAACCTACATCAATGAGAAACAGCTTAGCACTGAATTAATTTGAGAGCGTCATTGAAGTAGACGCGTATTGACAAAATTTGCTTGTATTTCACAGGTGACTAGCCATACAGGTCGTTTGGACTAAGGGTTTATTACGACATGTTTATTGGAGCGCGTTTCATGTGAACAGTTTGGCTATGGACTTTTTGTTTAGCGTCATGGGTATCTTGCTTTTTGGGTTGTGTTGATCTAGAACCCGGTACTAGGTCATGGGAATGTATGGGATTTTACTTATCTATAGCTGTGACTGCAGTACTGTTCTGTTTCAGTATTTATTTGTAAGAAAAAAAATTAAACATACTAGCTGTTTCACAAGCTTCTGAGGGTTGTAACGTGTTGTTAAAAAGCTTGCGACCTGCCTCAAAAGTTTTACTATCAAATGCAAGTTCTTACAAATCCGACAGGCAGTTCTCTATCTACTTTTTAAAATTAGTATAGATTCGGTTATTACAGTAACTTCATCGGCTTTGTAAAAGAAACACTGCTAAAGGGATGTCTTTCTGTTTAAAACATTAAAGAGGTTTTTAGAGCAAATTATGTGGTTGTCCAATTTGTTTCAGTCCACGCAACCAAACGTGATCGGAGGCATTACATATTATTTTATCGTTTGTTTCGTACACGGTGTTTCATTGAATTTGGAAATATGTTGCGAGTGCACATTTCCTGTAACGTGTTATACTAGTACATTAATATTCATGTTTCCTCGAAATTGCAGTATTTGTGTCTATAGGTTATTGTACTTCGTAGGCCGTTTAATTCGAGATTAAAGCTTTTCGCAATAGGTACTTCAAGTGACTTGGGCTTTCCTCACGTTTTGTCGTTGCGTTTGCTAAGGACACTTATCAATAGCTTGTCAATTACCGTAAATTCAAAGTTTTACTACCGCAGTGCCATATATTTGGTTGTGCAATTGTAGCTTGTGAGTTTTTCAAAGTGATAAAGTTACTTGATGAGAAAGAAGTTTCGTAAATTCCAGATTGGATACAGCGAAGATTGATATAAATATCTATATAATTCCTCAATACTAGTACTTCATCATACATGAAAAAAGATGTAGGAAATAAATGATTTGTCCCCAAGACAATTAAAGTCTAAAATTAAATATAATCTGCTTAACAGCCAAGGCAGCGTTTCATTCAAATAAATTGTGCGCTCTTCTATACCCCAGATGCCCTTCACAGAGTAATTAAACCGGCGCAACGCTATTTCTGATGAATAGAATAAAATGCTCACTGGTGTCTTTGGAATGGCGCTTTTGAATAAGGTTCTTTTATTAGGAAGCACCATATCAAACACCTTATCTGATGATGTTAAGTTTCGCGACAATTATTGTTGTGTCTAGAACTCTCATCTGATACATAGATAATACTGCCGTCATGTCATCTATAAAATCACATGTGTAACGTCTTAGGAACAGGTATAGCTTGCTGACCGAGTTTGTCTACCTACATCCTGAAGTTACTTAGGTCTATAAAAATCTTATGGTTTCTCTCAGTCACTTACTTGAATGAGTTGATACCAGATCTTCCTCTTTTGGAATAGTATTATCTTTGTTTTTCTCTTTCTTCTTTCATAAAAAACCTTTGTACACTTACGCATACTTACTTGAATGAACTCTAAATCAGTCAAGTTATTACAATACTGCAACCGTCCTCTTGGCTCTTAATCATTCAATATTAAAGATTTCCTCTAGAATCCAAACAGTTTTTCATTTTCCGAGGGAAACTTTGCTAAAGAATCGCAATTTACTACAATATCTGTAACTAAATGGAACAATTTAGCGCCAAAACTGGGTCAAGCATGACCGAGCCGAGGACTGTGGATCACTTACAAATAATATCCGGGATACAAAGCTGACAATATATTCCGAACGCTTGTAAATGCAAGCCTCGTGATCTGTCAGTCCTCAATAGTATTCAGCTTTAACAATGAGCTCAAAATAGCCGACACTGGACATGTCGATCTAGTTTACTGAAACGATGAGTGTATTCTTGACGTGACGGGTGAAGACTGTTGTAGAATTGAAGTAACGTTCTGTTTTAAATTAGAGCAAGATACTATGCATTAAAATGAAATTATTATTTCACCGAGGTCTTTCATTACCTACTTGTTTTTAGAAGTTTTCCAAGCCGCCATCCGGATGCGGCGGCGTGCTTACATTTAAGTAGATGCCAGTGACATTATGTATAACAACATGTTTTAATATGTGCTCCTGCACTACCCTGCCATTATCGAATTAATGTTTAACGTCTCAAACAATAAACACTGTTAATTTTCGTCGTAAAATTCACATAAAAGAAACATCTTACTTCGCCGCCGATACCAGGAACAATTTACCCATAAAATTAAGCCCGCCAAACATGATACTTGCCTTTATATGGAGGAGAAATCTTTGAATGAAAAAATGGCAGAGCACAAATATTGCATAACACATTGACGGCTTTCTGCACTGGTCAACGTTTTTAAAATGAACATGTTGAACTTGACTGTGAAAGTCAAGAACGTAATAAGTGCGTTGGCTGATCAGCATTTGAATCAGGGTCACATGGTTTTTGCATCACCTTAGGTCGTGTCCACATTTTGTATCGAGGCCTCCTTGTTTTCTACAAAGTAGCATGTTAATGTAAGTGCCACTTATCCTTTCTTAGGCTCCGGGTTTTAGGTCGAAACACGGCTAAAGACAAACGTGTTTAGAAAATAGTAACCGGATAGGTGATAATAAACAATCCAAGAAGATAATTTGCTAAAATTAAAGTCAGACGAAAAACTTTCTATGTAAAGCCTAGACTGAGGAATTGAGACTATACTATAGCTTCCCTACGAGAGTAGGTATGACTGATGGCGGGCACTTATTACAGGCCGGAAAACATTAGGAGGAAGACGTTCTGCGCAATTTACTGTCCTTCCTAAATCAACAGAAACATGTGCGATGACGTCTGTAGACCCGCTATGTTGACGATTTCAAAACTAGTTTCGAAACTGGAGACTAGAAACCAATGAATGAAATCGGAATAGAATATCCACTTCAAAATAATGCACCATGTGTTGTGATGAATATGACGAATGGCAAAGTATAGATTAACACGACTATTCAAATTATCACGTCGTAAAATAATATATTTGTATGTAAGCTTGCCAACATTTGAGATTTGGCTTCAGCAAGATCCTACTTTATCCGAAAGCTGTTTTAACTAGAAGAACAGTAGGCAAGCTACTATCCAGGCCTGTGTAATTCAGTGTATCGTTGGATATTGCATTTGTAGGGATGCGTTAACGTAAGCCGTCTAGTATCTTATTGCACCTTACCTCTAGTCTGTTGTAACGACATGTTACGTGTTAGCACTTACTTTTACATTTAATTCTTCGATTACTTCTGCTTAATTCGTGTAGTTTCAAAAAGTAATTTCCGTTGACTGTACTATTTCTCGCTGTATATGGTCTCTCTGCTGTATGTTGTTGTTTATATTATTTCTGTTATTGGTTCGACTGCCTCGTTGATATACTGGTTACAAGCACAAATGTTCTCACCCATCTAGAATATCTCATAGCTCGTCCGAAGTTTATTCTGTGCCCATTTGATGGTTTATAAGATGGTATATAAACTGCTGGCATAAGCCTCTTAACCCTTCAGACAATACAGGCGTAATGTAAGACATAACTTAATACCTGCTGTTAACGGACGTTAAATTGCACGAAGATCAAATCTGTATTACAAAGTTCGCTGTACATTACTGTCTAAGTTATTTGAGACAACAGAATTCCATCCTTTGAGAATTTGCTAGCTAGGTGTATGTAATTTTCGGAAGCTTAACAAATATCTCTACTATGAATATTATGGAACATTTCCATATCGTAAGAAGCGACGACTATAGTAAAGGATTATATCAGAAGCTGGTGTGGCACTATCCACTCGTACACTAATAATATTATACCACTGTACGGAGGAGTAAGCACTACGCTTCAGAAACTAATTCGATTGAGATTGTGGGACATGGCGATTAGAGTAAGACCTGCAGTATCCTCTCTATATAGGTCTCAATATTCAGACTTATTAAACTAAGTCTGGTATGAAATTACTTATAGTGTAAGATCCCGCTATAGAACGTCCTTCACCAAGCTGGTTAATGAATGAAACCTATTTTTTATTATAAATCAAGTAGAACTGCAATATTAATTCTGAAATAATTAAATTGTTTAACGCATTTTTTGTTGAATAATTTAGAAACAACACCTGGTGGGGATATCTGAAATAAACCTACTTTTCCTGTAGATAACAAACTTTTGTAACGAAATAATTAGTAAATAAGGAGCGATTTGGATTATGACACCAAAGGTTCACCTACCTTGGTAAGAAAAACATTTATATCCCACTAATCCTACTAATATTATAAACGCGATAATTTGTGAGGATAGACGGATGGATGGATAGACGTTTGTTACTCTTTCACGTAAAAACTACTGAAAAGATTTTAATTAAATTTGGTATGGACTTAGCTGACACCCTGGATTAACACATAGGCTACTTTTTATCCCTGTATTCCCACGGGAACGGGAGCCACGCGGGTGAAACCGCGGGACGTCTGCTAGTTATGTATTATTAGTAGTTATTTTATGATACCTCCCTCCACACTTTAAATTTCAACATATCATTTAGACCTCATTAAAATATAGGTAGGTAGGTACCTTAACCACGGTTCTCTTGCTCGTGAGATGATGCGTATGAGTTCTTAGGCCCACCATAAGTTTGCTCTTGTACCATTTCAGTACGGTACCCTAAAATGTTGAAGCAACGGTTACCGGAAAGCCAAATACGGCCAAAACTTAATTAAACAACTGTTAGTATTAATTATACATTAAAATACACACATCAAAAGTGTCTAGGGATCAACATATATTTTTGCAATAACTTTTCTCCTGATTGATATTAATTAAAATTTTCTTTAAGGATTCATCAAATTAAGTGTTTTCGTTTGTCACAGTAACGATAAACCAAGTCACCTTTGCATTAATAAAGAAATTTGCCATTTTCCTAATAAAGTGATTTTTGACATTTGAACCACTAACATTAAAGTTCGAAAAAAAGACTGAAATAACAGTTTTCTTTAAAATTTTATTGGGTAACTTAAACAATTAATAATCCGTGTTTCTACCGCGAACACTAACAACACAAGAACATCGGTTTGGCATACTCAAAATGAGTTCATCCAAATCACGCTGTGGAATGGCCGCCCATGTTCGTTGCAACAACAAAAAAAGGTCTTCTTGCGACTGGATACCCTCCATATTCGGCAGAGCTCTTCTCTGTAGCATATCCCATGCATGCTCAATCGGGTTCAAGTCTGGCGACTGAGCAGGCCAGGGCAGGACATTGATGTTAGCTGCGGCGAGAGTCTGTCTTACAACTCGTGAGGCTTCATCACTCTTCAGGGAACTTAATTAGCGACCAAACAGTCAGAAACCGCTTGCATGAAGTGAACCTTCATTCCCGAAGACCGCTACGGGTACCACCTATAGCAATGCACAATCGTAGGATTCGATATCAATGGGCTCTTGAACACAGAAATTGGGCAGAAGAACAATGGCGTTTCGTGTGCTTTTCTGATGAGCCTCGTTTTGGTATGAGACCGGATACAAGACGTATACGACACTGGAGAACCCCTGGACGCCAACAGCGATTAAAATCCTGCCAGGAAGTCCATCCTTATAGTGGTGGAATCATCATGGTATGGGCGGGTATTTGGATCGGCGGAAGAACTGAGTTGATTTGGATCAGAGGCAACCTCAACGCTCAAATTTATGCTGAGACGATTGTATCAGACGTCATCGTTCCTCTACAAGTGCAAATCGGTCCCTTATTTCAGTTAATGCATGATAATGCACGACCGCACACCGCAAGAGTTGTAAGACAGACTCTCGCCGCAGCTAACATCAATGTCCTGCCCTGGCCTGCTCAGTCGCCAGACTTGAACCCGATTGAGCATGCATGGGATATGCTACAGAGAAGAGCTCTGCCGAATATGGAGGGTATCCAGTCGCAAGAAGACCTTTTTTTGTTGTTGCAACGAACATGGGCGGCCATTCCACAGCGTGATTTGGATGAACTCATTTTGAGTATGCCAAACCGATGTTCTTGTGTTGTTAGTGTTGGCGGTCGAAACACGGATTATTAATTGTTTAAGTTACCCAATAAAATTTTAAAGAAAACTGTTATTTCAGTCTTTTTTTCGAACTTTAATGTTAGTGGTTCAAATGTCAAAAATCCCTTTATTAGGAAAATGGCAAATTTCTTTATTAATGCAAAGGTGACTTGGTTTATCGTTACTGTGACAAACGAAAACACTTTATTTGATGAATCCTTAAAGAAAATTTTAATTAATATCAATCAGGAGAAAAGTTATTGCAAAAATATATGTTGATCCCTAGACACTTTTGATGTGTGTAGTTTCATATTGTTATGTAATCACGTACATTGCCTGTTTGTTGGTCGTAAAATTAATCAGTGTTTCCACATTTCTATGGCATTGCGTAGGCTATGCAGGTTTCCATTAACTAATAGCCAGTTTTGTTGTCATCGGATACTGTATGACTATTGTATTCACTATGTAGGTATATCCAGTATGTCAATTCTTTTTTTTTTTGTACTAGCAAGCAGTCCTATTGCGTTTAAAAACCGTCGCCTTGTTTGCAATCTACTTGATTATTGTCTTTTCCATAAAATATCTCAAATTAGCCCACGACATTGTCGACATGTGGGTTGTGGATTCTGCTGTCATTGTGCCGATTGTTGTGACGGCCAATCGCCTTATTGCCAAAAGCCTCGACGACCATCTGTCGAGGCTTTCGTTACGCGGTTGGATCTAAGGCCTGATACAGAAGGCAGTACTCCTCGATACGGCTCGCATTGTAAGGAGGTTCCTGTCTCTGAGACCCTAACCACCGGTAGCTTGGACCCTGCTCCCGCCATCGGTGGCCTGCTATTTTTTATTATTTTAAATATTTTTATATTTTTATGTAAAAATGTATAAGATATTTAAATGAATACACGAAATAGTAATAATACCAGCCTGTCTCGTACAGATAAGGGACGACCATTGTTCACCACGCTTGCCCATTAAATCACAATTAACTGTAAGGTTGTAACTCGATTTGATTGTAAGTTCAAATACTTAATTTAAACTTTTAACTAAAGGAATAGAAAGAAAGAAAGAAAGAAAATTGTGTTTATTTGGCAAAAAGTCCTTAAAAATAGAACCTAGAAAAAAAAAAAAAAACCGAAAACCTAACCGAAAATAGTACCTGGGTTATCTCCAACCCCCCACCACCCTAGTTCTACCAACTGAAAATCAAACTGGCATTAACCTTGTTTTTTATTTAAATATTATAAGAATTAAACTTATGTCGTTTAGAAGTTTGTTGTTTCCTTGCTTAGCAATACTCTTGCGTTTGGGCTATTATTCCCCTAACACTAGAGAGAAAAAATCTCGTACCTATATAACAGTGGCGATTGGCGATTTCAAATTTGTATTAACTATAAAGTCCAGCTTTCCGAGCAGAATACATGATTGTTTCTATTTATAGACTCCTGCCACCGGTATATAGAGTGGATTGCAATAACGATGTTGATATTTAACGGAAGGAATTAGTGCAGAAAACTAAAACGGTTGCGTTTCGACCGACCACTAGGCGACCACCAGTACTGTATAATTGTATCAATCTGATTTATTTACATCTACTGTATCGATATAGAGAACGGCCTCGTCGCCATCGTCCTTGGAACTGCTTATACTAAGTGTACTGATTTTATTACGCTGCTACTGTTTACAATCACAATTATTATTACCTCGCACATTAATAGTGACACGAGTCAGAAGTTATAAATAAGGCGCCTAATGTATGTTTGTCTGGAAAGTCAAATCGATCTCTGTTTATAAATCTATGAGTTACACTGATTGGTATATCTATGATCTATGCAAAGGCGTATCCTCTTTCTGAGTATTATTTATGTCCGACTTTAATTCTTGTTAAATTTTATCATCATTTATCATATCTTCAGAACTAAAAAGCTCACATGAAACTTGCTGTTAGCATGACTCTTCATCAAATTCAGCTCATACATCAAAAAATATAGTTTGATTGACTGGTGATTGTTGACTGGTAATACTCAGCCCTGTAAGTTTAAGAGCCATTATAAGTGTATACAAACAAAACTTATCTTCTTCCATTTTTATAAACAACACAAGTTAATAATCTTGTATCCTCGCATTCTCGAATCAGTATGCGGCTAAAGTACAAGATTCAATAAGAATTTGAATGAAATTGCATCGGAATGAAGGTCACCCGACTGCTTACGGCATCCTACTGCAGGTGAATGGCCGACTGGCGCAGGAGTTGCTACAATATCTATATCCAGAAATGGCTGGTGCTGTTTGATTAGCTCAGATAGAGCTTTGTTTGTGTATTTTCGTGTTGAATCTAAAGTAATTTTGTAAATGCAAAACGTAACAGAAATACCATTAATTTATCAGTAAGTAAATATCGTCATTATCATCTGCTTAGCTTGTTCGGCCTCCAGTCTAAATATATCTATAAGCTAACTAAAAATAGGGGTACACTGTAAATCATGTGCCACATAGAGTTAAAGTTAGATTGAACGGTATTTTACTATTAGCTTTTTATTAATGTTATCTGCAACTATCTTGACGCTAAAACTCTAACAAACATTGGGCCAGTCTCATTCGTTTAGCGACCATCTAGTAATGCTTTCCAGCAACAACAAAAGGTTGTCATTATCGTAATTAATACTAACGTCCTCACTTCCCACTGCAAACTCATTATGCAATTGTATTAACCCCTAACCCGCCATATCTATGCAAAACGCACTAGCGAGTTGTAATTTAGCGCTCATCGTAACTGTTCAACCCGTTAGGGCATTTATCCACATGAATGAATTGTATTGCGGTACCTCAGTAGTAAAACAAAATACAAAGTTATAATGCGTCCTGTTTGAAGCGTTATTATAATTAGCCATTCAACTGCAAGGAGACATTCGTTTGTAGGTATTCTCGTCACGATAAGGCAGGTTTTGCGCTGTTAAATGAGTATCCGATAAATGAGCAGACTATGTTACATGTAGATATAGAACGATCAACAAACATTTTCCAAGTTGTTGCAAGTCTTATATAAATCTTTGCAGCACCACACTTACACCCATATACGTAGGTACCTACTTATCGTTGAACTTTATAGTTACACCATATTGCATCAACATTTAAACCAGCATCTTGTCGGTGATCGTATAAGTGGGTTTGTCCTCATCAGATTCTTTAGTGCGATCTAACACATCACAATAATAAGCAACTGGAAAGTGATATGGCAGAATTAAAAGGCCGTTGGGGCTGGCCCGCTATACTAGTGTACCTACCTATACTACATTGTGTAGTAAATTACATACAATTAACACAACACACCCATAGCTTGCAAGGTCGACCGGTCCATGCATCACACGGTTAGATATGGATGCAACTGAATAAGGCAAAATCTTACTGAATCATTTTAATGATGTCAAGCTTAGTTTGTGAAGAAGTCGAATCTTTACTTAGCTGTTACATGTCTGTTATTCTAACAAGTATTTGAGTGTTCTACGAATCGATATGTGAAAATGTTTGGTCTTTAAACAAATAGCTAACGCAAAACTACTTTTTTTTTTTTTTTTTTTCCTTATTAGTAAGAACCAAGTTCTTACTAGTTAATTGCAATCTAGCCTAAGAAGACTAATAAACAATTTAAATCTAACTTATTATGCTACGTTATAAATTATGTTAATGCTAAGAATAGTGTCCATAATTAGGTATGCACTTTTACACACGTTCGTAACACTTCCTTAGAGTCTGGTAAAATTGATAAAACACTTTGTTCATGTGTTATATAAAAACGCAAAACTACTGATCTTTAATCTTTTCGTTTGACTTTTCTTTTGCGTCTTACCTGCGCCAACTCCATCTTGTTTCAGAGCAGCTCACTCATTTTGTTTGTTTTTTATCTGAGCTTAATATCTCAGAAATAGACACATCACGATGACAGCAAACAAGCAAATCAGATGCACTTACTGTATTAGCGCATACATAACCATTATAACAAGAGTGTGCGTGAGCCAGCGACCCAATTGTTTGTTGCTACGCAGCATGGTGTTACGTCCACCTGTGTGTGTGAACCAATGACATCCTTAGCTTCTTTGTGTGCGTGTGTAATGTGCATTAATGTGGCGCTAGCTTCAAATATTTCGGGAATATTGAATTTGTTACTGGGCTGATCTGACCAACAGAAGAGTGGGTCATGGTTGTCATGTAATCTGCAAATAGTTAAACATTGAGCATAACTAATGTTTAATTGACATTAAAACAACATCATTTTCTCCTTCATTTTCATCACATATTTGCACGATTAGTTCCTGAACAATTTCACACTCAGTACTTCAGTTTATTATTAATTGTTCTAGTTGGCATTGTGTGTCAACCAAATTTCACCAGCTACAATTAATTTAATTTACAACTTACTCAACGCGGGTAAATTACGAGCAGTACCGTACGGTACGAGTACTACATATTACACTAATTTGGGGATTCCATGAAGAGATTATGAGTGTTATGTGTGACACGTAACACATTAACAGGTCAACGATCCTTTATTTATTCATTTCTATTAATAAATGTAGGTACCTATTCGTAAATAAATATTACAAGAGCAAGCACAGCTTTAACTAAAATGCTATATAGAGCAATAGAAACACCAATTTAAACTAAAGAATGCGGCGTGATATCTGTCGTTTCAGTTCAAACTCCTAACAGCACTTAGTCTCTAATTGCATTCTCAATTAGTACTGAGGCTTCTTGCATTGCTTTAGAATTGTTAATTTAAATACTGTTACCAATAGTACCTGTGTTTCCATACCATTGATTCTTTGAACAGAAACCTTGCAATTTCCCTCTTTAGCCACTCCAAAAATCACGGTCTCAGAGTGCGCTTACAAAATGTTTGATCCATGTTCCAAATATCAAACGGGAACACTTGACAGTCAGTCTAGTGCGTTACGAGTACCAAGAACTCGGAACATTGCCAATGTTTAATTTTTTTCAGCCATGGCTTCGTATTTATTAGGCTTGGGGATCGTTTCGTATGTTTAATTACTCAAAAAGTTAAATATAGTAATGAATATAGCATATTGAGTTTCCAATGTTTTCAACTCGATCTTCTGAACCTGTTTTTTTGTTACACGTGAACTGATCTGTCGTCTTCATCATTGCTGCTTCTTTTTCAGTCTGTAGAGCTTTTTTACCTTTATCCGACCAAACAGCTTTATGAGGATTGTGGAGTATTGACAGTTAGACAGCTGTTTATCCTACAGTCCGTCCTCAGAACCCAAAGAGTCATGCCCAGATCCAACCCGAAAAAACGCACAAATGTCCCATCTGGGGCAACACACAAAACTACATTTGCCAAACGCCAGTTTTACGTGATTAGCAAGTATATATATAAGAAACTACACAAATCACTTAACATACTTGATCTAAACCGATACTCACTTAAACACAAAATCACTCAATGGCTACTACAACAGGATTATCTCTCAACGGAGAATCTTCTTACGTACATCTCGTAGATACTCACACACATCCTCGCACATACACACACTCACTCTCACACATATATACTCACAGTCACTAACTCACACACACGAACTCTTACACACACACTTAAAATTCGTAGCAACCTTCGTTACTCTTATTTCATTATTCAATATTACCTTTGTAACATCGACACTGTTTCACTTGTTTTAAAGACATTGTTATTGTAATTACTATGACTGAACCCTATTCCTTAAGATACAGGCTAGACCTAGTTTAAGGAATAGAGTCAAAAAAATTGTGCTTCTGACGACAAATGTTTAAAATTATTATTTACAATGTATCAGTGCAATGTGATTCCTGTTTTTATAAATAAAAAATTTTATTATTATTATTATTATTATTATTATTTTTGAATTTTCTTTATACTGAAGCTAAGAACTCATTCAAACAATGTTTGTTTGTTGGTATTTAGTTCAACTCAGTCTATCGTAATCTATACAAACCACAACACCCGCTGCTGCCGTCAGTTGATATTTACTACTTTATTTTTACTAGACTATTAATGATATTACGTTGATGACAATTTGGCATCGATGCAAAACTTTCGCCTATTCACAACACAATGTAACAAACCTATTGTTGTATGTATGGTAAGATGTTAAGTAATCGATTCTTCAATCTGCTTTGGTGTTATCTTGTGAATGTAATCACACTAACCACAATAATTGTACTCTAACTTGGAGTGATTTGAAGTTTACTTTTACATACTTTTTATTTTAATTTTCTTCTATTATTTCACCACAATTTTGAATGAACGCAAAAAAATAATAATTTTATCTTTCAATGATAAGAGATACGGTAATCCCATCGTCTATGAACATTGTACATATTTATAAAGGCCCCTTGCTTCTAGTTCGCTCATGTAGCTTTACGTAAAGATAGTTGTTTTAGTATTGTTTAAGTGTTAAATACTTCTGTCTAGATCATTATGTCCTCAGCAATCAATTACGTCTAGATTTGATACTGGATAACAATCGACATGCAATGTCAGACTTTCTCAACTATTTACAACAGTTGAAGTCAAAATTATCATTTCGTAGTAACAATAAATTGATAACGGCTTAGTCTAGCAACACAAAATTTTAATACGCATAACGTTACATACATTCTACTAAATGACAAGAAAATTGTTAGTTCTCCACGTGTTACCGTTTCAAAGATTTCCGATATAATGACTTCACCAACTAGTATGTATGCCCGTTACACAAACAACGGTCTAAAATAAATAGCTAGCAACAAACGTGACCAATGGCCGGCTAGGTTTCATAACAAGGGCTAGATATTTCTAGATCATAGGATACAAGTGTACCAACGGTAAACCGCAAACAGTTGTAAAGGAAGCCTTGATGTTGAAAGCAAATGAATTGAAGATAAAAAAACTTGTATTGAAACAAGTCGATATAAAAGTGGTTTGGAAGTAGCGCGGTATTCTATTAGCTTTTAATGTTTATCCTATTGCTAATCAAGGAAAGTTGATTGATAATGAAGATTTAAACATGAAATAGAGTCATTTTGATGCAAGGCTTTAGACTTTTGGGATTGTCTAACCAAAAAATACGCACTTAAAATGTCCAAGGCGAAGGATGGCTTGCTAGGACTTTGTTGATTCAAATCCGAAATACTAACCTCTTTAAGAGAGAAAGTCTAGCTCAAAATTCAATGTAAAAACAAAGCATGTAAAGCCTAGTGAAAGTTAAAAACAAAAAGGGGCTTATTTAAAAGGTTCTCCATGTTTCGCAGCACTGCTTAAAAAACATGCAGGTGAATCCAACAAAGCAATGATGTTTCGTATATATCTGGCAGTGGAACGAACGACCTGTCCATTGTTAGCCTGACAATACAACCATCAGTCAAGTCTTGAAGGATCTTTGAGATAGTTTGACCGTTGTGCCTATTGTAACGAAATCATTTGATGGTGTGGCTTCCCTGCGTGTGGTAGCAATAAATTCTGGATGTGTTTATTAGCCAACGATTGTCAAAAACAATCAACTATATTGGTTGATGTTGCAATAGACAAGGCAGGGCAAATTTTCCATTTGTCACTAAAAGAAGTTTTTAAACAGTCGATTCACTTTATCGACAAATGCTAATTTATTACCAAACATTTCGAGCTATCTAACAGAAAGCCAATGACATTGACTTAAAAATTTCGAGGTCAATGCTGGGGATCCCGTCAATTATAATTAAATATTCTACATGCAATAGTCAGATGAAAGAGAATAATCCGGAAATTAATATAATACGGAGAATGGTATCTATAACGGTACTGGGGTACCGCACAAGTTTGACTTAACTAAAGGTAACGTGTGACTAACTGTCCAAATTATTTTCACACATAGCAATTTGACACATGCAACGTCTGTGTCCATGCTTAATTTGAGTTTGATATTTTGACTGCAGTCAAATATATTAGAGATATGTTACAAGAGAGTGGATATACGCATATCTCGAACAAAAGAACTGCCACAGAGATCATCAAATACAGAATAACTGTTTCAAAACTGTATAATCCCTAGTAGATTATTCAGTTTCCGACGGTAAAAGGTCTCATTCCCGTCGCAACACCGAGTTCTTCGTAGGCTAAGTTCATCTCAGGTTTTTATTGCATGATTGTCGTCGGCTGTCATCTTGGGAACACCAATTACAATGTTGCTTCGACCGTGGCGTATTCAGTTAACCTCTGCTCATCTAACTGCCACATAATTGAGTATATTTTTGCACGGGAATACTCAGCATAAATGCAGAGTATGTCATTGATGTCTTTGAGAACATTTTATCTTACCGTTGTGGCAAGATATTCTAGGTGTACGAGTAACTTTGTGTTTGTAGGAACTAATACGTGATATATGGGCTATATGTTTGTTTTTATTGGATATAATATATTCTTGTGGAATCTTTGTGTGACTTCTAGATACGATAAAAGACCATGTGAAATCAATAATGAGGCCTCAAAACCGACAGCAATGAAACTGTAAAGCGTTTCAAAATAGGAAACACCAGTCATGCGTTATCAGACAATTTCACACGTAAAAGGTGCTGAATTCGTCGAATGAACTCCTCGTGTTTTCATCCTAATTCTGTAGGTACAGTGTACCTACTACGTACAGCGATGAGCTAATTATTACCACACGTAAATGTACCATTGGGGAGTGCTTTGATATTATCCCAAATTTTGTTTCACATCGAAAGTCCTAGTTTTCTTGTTTACTTTTGAATACCACGCACGTCCATAATCAGCTCCGTATGTATGCATGTGTTCAGCTTTTATTTATTATGAAATATCATTTATGTCCAATTTGTTTATTCAAGTCTGCATGGTAGCGTTTGAAATCGAGCCAGAAATCCCTCGACGGAACAAATTAGTGACTGATATGATATATAAAGGTTCAACTATAGGCAGCCAATCTGGGTAAAGTTTTTGTCTGGATTTCTAGGTACCTATACCTGAAACAGCATTAGATCATTTACTATTTTAGTCATGTCAAGCGTCACTACAAGAGGCATACACGAATCAAGAAATGTTTTTTTTTTATATAATTGGAGTATAACACACCAGTTACGGGTTGTAATCGAAATAATTTACACAATAACAATGTAGATATAAAATTGCACAAGAGTGAAGAAATTTCTCTGGAACCTAAACATGGGCGCCGGTTAAAATGGAGATTAGATACTTAATGCAAAAATGGAAACTAGTACAGGCTTGTCTGAAGTCCAACGAAACGGAGGAGAGAAAGCAGAAACGATAAATGATAAGGATTGTACACAAGGCATTCCAAATACCATTACAACTCATACTCGAGAGATGAATGAACTTCATATTTATGCGAATAATTAAAATATCCGCTTTTACAAATCACCATAACGTCAAGGTAAAAGTAAATGATAATCTTCTAGTCAAACATGTTCTGTTTCATCAAAATCTCACGTTTCTTTGAGGCCGAATGTCTGCCTAAAATATATATAAAAAGAAAAAGGAAAGATCTTGACGATAGCGTAATCCAAATATACATAGGAAACATATAAAACTGGTCAATCCAAATATACTGTGAACATTACCGGATTTCCCTTAGTAAAACTAAAAGTACATTGCTGTTAAAATGCACATAGCTATAGAAAGGAATATAGTGGAACACGTTACGAAACTAGAAATAATGTTTACTACACCAACAAAATAGTTTCCAGTGAAAAACGTTAAAACAAATAAGTTAGGCGAGCAAACAAAGCGGACTTATCGACGCCTATTTTTAGACAGCACATGTTTGACGGGGCGGGCCGAGTGCAATAGCAATACAATATTCATACTGTCGTCTGTCCGTCTAGCAATTTCATAAAGCAGGAGTTAAGAATGCATCAATTCTTTCTTAAGTGCTTTTAGCTTTGAATAGTGATATTAGCTATTCAATTTATATCGTCTGCTTGATTATTTTGATTTTGCTTTAGTTGACTTTTTATGTCGAGCAACTTGTATAAGTTTTGAAGATTTTCGAATGATTTCTGTTATTATTCATTAAATAATCTTTTTTAAAAATGCTTATAATTCTTGAGCTAAATTGCGACTTCGTGTACCATAGAAAAAGAATTAAGTGTGTGAGTCAAAATCGGAGTCGAAATTAGTGCAACGGAAGTCGGGGCGACAAATCCCATTAATGTGTAACCGAACTAATAAGAAGTTATAAATAAAAGTAAGATATCGTATAACGATGAGTACGATGGCTGAAATCGTTTAGCTGTCATGGTTTATATTTTATCTTGCTTATGAGAAAATTGTAATATGGTAAAATTATTTACGCTTGTATGGAAAATTGATAAACATGTAAAAGTTAACAATACACAAATAGAATTCGATCTGAAAGATGCCGATAAAACTACATTAAAGAAATAGGAAGAAACATCACCTAGGAAAGTAAACGCAAATGCGTAAGAAGGAAAAGTAAATAGAAAACGAAGTATTAAGGTCACGGGAACTTAAAATTGTTAGCTAAATTGAGCTCAATGTTTGATTTACAATATTAAACATCGCAAGTTTGACAACCAGTTATTTACAACTTGTTTGCATACACTTTCGAAGAAACCCACGCTGAACGTCATTATGGGAAACTGAACAGAATTTATTTGAAAGGGTTTTAGTATTATTGTACTCTATATAATCGTGAGCTTTTTTAAAAAATACATTTTTTTATGTGGATTTTACTGTTATTCTATTTCACCTATAGCATTGAGAATAGTCAGTACAAATACCATCGGTACCGAATGTAGACCAGCAATAACGAAAAATATGGCATTACTACGTTACCGTACAATTTTATTTTCATAATACATGCCCTAGCTCGGCTCATTATCCTAATGCTAAATAAATTTCAAGCTCATCGATGCATAACGTTTCGGAAATCGCATCAGTTTCCTGGAAGGTGCCAATCTTGATTAGGGAATGTTGCAACTGTAATTAAATATCATCAGTAACAACCACCTACATTTTGTTTTACGGTGTTTTACCACTCGTTTTCATTTTCGGGCTCATTACTTTATTAGTAGTTAATGAGTTCTATAATATCTAAATATAAAATTCTTTATGGCTGGTTCCATGTATGTATGTAACATTATCGTGCAAAGCTTATAAATCACAATTATTCACAATAGAACAATAACTCATTTTCATTTGATTGAATGACGTCTTTCACATTGGCATGCATCGTGACGACAACCTCATTTGAACTAAACGCCATTGAATTTTCCTCTTCTTTCGATGGTTTCTCGCTTTTTCCTTCAAATTCTGAATCTAAAGTTTCATATTGTTTATTAAAATCAACGTACCTAATGTAGTTTATTACTTACAAAATTGATTATCCCCCTACACATTTTCTTATTACCGGACCATTAGTAGTTCAGTGTGTCGTCACACGGTTATTCTATTTTCTTCTGTATGAAGGAAGAGTGAATAACTGTCATAAACGTCGTTAAAGGGTTTGGTATTTCATTCGGTTTGATTGGTTGATGACGTACCGTTTGCCAGCGTAGTGGTAACCCATTCTCCTCAATAGGCTTCAGAAAAGAAAATAGATGCTGTGTCATTCTACGTCTCATCTTGTCAACCTAACAATTAATATTTTTTCTATAGCGTTTGAATCCTACACTTCATTGCCAGTATATTTCTCAAGTATTAACCTCATTTAATGAGGGTACAAGTAAAGTCAGCCTCAAGTCGATAAACATATCCATATTTCCTAAACTCATGAACACATGAACACAAGACTAGTGCCAGGATTTAATTAACGTCTTAAAGGTTCAAAATTCACTAGTCTTGCTTGTTTAGCAATTTGTGTAAGCTAAGGTGTTCATGAGTTTAGGAAATATGGATATGTTCATCGACTTATGAGGCTGACTGTACCTTATAAGGTATTTCTTATCATCCATGCCTACTTATTCTCTCCAATCTCAGCTATTTGTTCATCACAAAATCGTTACTACAATTTGGATTCGCCGAGAGCCTCCTTGTAATACACGATTGAAGTAAAAACGATTCCAAATAATTTATTAAGTGCAATTAATAAAGAATGTGGTTAAACAGCCGTGCAGAGGTGTCACATCCTTATTAAAAGTGCAATTCAATTAAACCTAACAATAATACAAACAGAAAATAGAAAAGACAGTAGTAATGAAATAATTACATCAAATTCTCTGAGTGGTTAATTGATCAATTAGTCACATCTAGACTCTACATTAACTATGACAACTCTAATTCCAATACTTGCAAACTGCATAGTAAAAAAAACAATAGATATTTTTAATTCACCTTATACTTACACACACTAATCGTAATTAGAGGCCTCGGTCAAAGACAATCGAAAACGAAAGGAAGCGGCCGCGGATGTGACGTCATACGAGTCATGATGGACGACGGACGTAACCGAGGTAACCGCTTACACCTGATTGTCGCTTCCGAAAATGTTAGTTGAGTTGTTAATGTGAACAAGTCTAAGAGAGAAGCGCACATTAGGTTTCCTTGCTAAGATAAAAGAGTAGAAGATGAAACGCCAACTATTGATGTTGGTGGTTGTTAAGGATTTTGAGGACTGTATTTCTACGGTTTGGCTGGAAGAATTGAGAGAGGTTAGTGGAGTAAAAATAAGCGAGACTTGTTCAGGGAAACAATCGAGATGCTATATTTTATTATAACTGACAGTTGATTTATACCTACATACAATAATGACATAGACAACATGTATAAATTAACAAAGTGCGACTGTGATTAATAAGAAGATATCCTCATATTGACTATCTGGATCAAACATACAGAAGCAAGTATCTGCAAAATTTTTACTTTTAACAGCTTTGTTTAACACCTAGAAGACGTCAAATGCTCCTAAAACATACTAGTCACTAAATGTGCCTATAACAAATTTAGGAAAAGCAAATCATAATAAATATAATGAATGAGATTCACTCATTTCATGGTGTTGCGCGCATTACCTACGCTAGAACAATGGGAGTAATGGCCGGGCGATGACATTATACGCGTTTGGTACCTATGTCCAATGGATTATAATAATTATATCAATTATGTCGCGGACTTTAGAACTGTGAAGTTTGCGGGGACCGGATTATTATTTGTTTAACCACATGTAAGGTTGGTCATGGTTTGCTTTCTACATGATTTTGACGATTCAACAAATCTCAGTTACATTTTTAGGACTTCCAATATTATTATCATTGGTAATGATTCATTGTCTATCAACATAATGTGCTGTAATCGTTTTCTAGTTTAGGATGTCGCGAAGGGTTTCCATTATTCTAGTGGATTTATGTTCGTATGCTCTGAAACAGTAAATTGATCTTACGCAGTACTACGTAAGTAACATGTGTGGAAATGGATCATTGGAGCGTAGATATCCTACTGAACTATAGTACAAAATAAAATTCATAATCATCCCGTTAATCAAAAATATTCTGCAAGAAATAATTACGGGCAGCAAAATAAAATTTGCAAAATCGAATGATCTTCCAACAGTCGTGCAACAACGTTACCTCTGAACAAATTGCAGTGTGCACAAGTGTGAAGTATGCTTGTTTTGCAAACAATGCAACGATGAGTGCTGAAGGCTACAAGGTCACCGAGTGACTGATACGATGTGTGCTCTTATGAAACGAATGTATGCTGTCGCCTTTAACATAATATTGTGTGTCTGAGAATGTTTAGATAGTCAATTGGCGATTTCAATAGATTATTCTGAGCATAGAAACTAACAATGTTAAGTGACATGTAGACTACAATCATAAAGTAAAATTTTGGAAAGAAAGAAAGTAAAAGTAATTGCCACATAAAACATTTGTGCTTAAAGAAAAGAAGGACATAAGACGATTAATTTCTAATCACAGATTAGCTAATCTATCCTATCACTCAGAAAAAAATAGCAGTTGCACGTTGTGCTATAAAGGTCTACAACACTCTTTTGACCACCCTCATCAAAATTCAGATGTTTCCAAAAATTTTACAACACTCTTTAGAATCTTGTTCTCTATTAAGTAAGATGTGTTTTACAGGTCTAGAACCTGGCCATATAGAGACATAATTGCATAGGTCAACAAATTCACATTAATAATTATCAAGCCTATAGAATAGATTTCTTAAATAAACATAACATACACATAACGTCACGCCTGTAATCCCCGAAGGGCTAGGCAAAGGTGTACCTGGTAGTACACCCACATTTCGCCAGTTATGTTCTTAAATTAAAGTGGTATTTTTAGAATCATTAGACAAACGCTTAGCTTCAGCCTCGTCACCTAATTTCCCCGCAGTTGACATTCGCCTGACGTCATTGAAAGCAAATATATGTTATAAAACAAATTAACTATTATTTACACTACATATTTTCACGGTCCTCGAACGTGACGTCACAATAATAAGAACAAACATTTAATTAGTTAATGATAAGGTAGATAGTTCTAGTGTGGGTGTGACAACTACCGCTTAATTAATATACTGTATATATTATATTATATATTGCATTTCATTAGCAGGCACCTTTTAATTATGAAATAACTGGTTATTAGGACGTGCGTCTAGATAGGTACTTAGAAGAACCATTGCTATTAGATCTACTACTTTTAATGCATTACTTCTGTGTAGATCTACAACCAACAAAATGTAATTAACGCAATCCATTTCACAAACGTACTTAATAATCCATCATTACTATTGGTTATTGTAATTTTAGTCCACCAATATCCTCAGCCTACCACAGCTACAATAAGATTTGAAATCGGAAAAAAATGGTTTTCACTCCCAAAACCCGTGTCCTGACATTCAAAGCGCACAGCCTAGGTACCTATTTACCACCATTAATCAAACAAACTATTACAAGCCGTCCGTTGCACCAACAGGAACAAAACAATAAAGTTGGAATGGTAATAGATTAAATAATAATTGCTGCACTCATTCCTGCGGCGTACTAAACCTAGATATCCTTGCGCTGCCAAACAGTGTAGGGTTACGCGGTGTGAAATCGGTGAAATAAGTTCGTGTTGTTCTCGATATTAATACCTATGGCATTGTTAAATTTACCAGTTCGAATTCTAGAATATATAAAAAGTTGAAAAAGGAAATAACACTCTTTCTTTGTCTACAGCTCCTTCAAAACCTGGGCAAGGTAGACCGGACCCTCGACGACATATTCGAAGAACACCTGCAGAACTTCAACAGGCAACACCAGCAGGCCACCAGGCTTCAAAAGGAGTTCAACAACTACATAAGATGTATAAGAGGTGAGAATTTTTCAACCTTTGATAAGTATCCAGTTTCCTAGCATAGAATGATTTTGCTTTTCAATATCCAGGTAGATCCTTCTTGTTGCCTTAACCTCCGTGTGTCGTTATCATCGTACACCTATGCATTTAAATTTGTAATCCTTACGTATGTTTCTCCACGAATTTTAAATTAGATTTCTGAACGTCTTTCATTCTATTTGGGGCGATCTCAAACACCGATCAAGACCGCTAGCGGTCACGGTAGGAAAGATTTTAAGATTGCCAATACGTACGAAACTGAACCGCCAGTTTTCTCATAATACTTAGCAGCTAGTTTGACCTAACAGTGGCCTTAAAGGCAGGACGTGGCTGATCATTTCATTCTCCACATCCTTTTCACTATTGTGTGAACACAAAGACCCAGAGTTTCGAAGCACTCTTCCTGGTACTACAGTTATAGACTTTCGCTAAATTGCGTCCATTCGATCTAAAGAATGACTAATACCTATTCGGATGTGCAGAGATTTTTGAACTTCTTCTGGCTGTGTGCCAAGTGTGTGCACATTCTGCTACGACAGATAGTTCGTAGCTTGTAATTAGGTTTAGTGTAGTGCAAAAGCTAAATGACTAGTGTTGCGAATAGGCAGAAAATTCCCGAAAATCAGAACATGGAAACTGATTTTTCTCAGTCTGGAATAAGCTATGATCAACGTCGAATGTCGTCCATCACTAAACATAGTGTCCTTGAACAACAGATTTTTGTAGGTTCTTAACCATTCTCGGTTTAAAGCATAATTATTATTATCGAAAAACAAAATACTCAAGTTTTTTCTATCTTGCCCAGCCGTGCAAACAGCATCAAAGACGTTGATGGAGGCAATCACGGAAGTGTACGAGAGCGGATGGTCTGGCCACGACCTGCTGTACGTCCAGGCGCAGAACTTGGAGATGCTGTGGCAGGACTTCTCACACAAGCTCGGCGATCAAGTGCTCATACCGCTCAATACGTACACCAACCAGTTTCCTGAAGTCAGGGTGAGTTTATATTAATATATTGTTAGTACTGTGTAGCGGTTTTGTAGGAAGTGAGGCATGGCTCAGACACAGGTCTGATCTTCTAGATCTTGGCATATTTAACAGAGTCAACAAAATAATTCATAGTCATAACTGATTTTTTGCTGGATCAGTGGAAAAGGGATACCGCAGTCATAATCTAGAGGGAAAATCTGAATGCTCACAAATCGTCTTGTTTCTTTAACATTACATAATATCACGCCTGTGATCCACGAAGGGTTAGGCACAGAAGTTCTTGTAGTACATTCGCATTTTGCCAGTTATGTTTAAATCTTAGGTAATAGAGGGCAAGCCCATTTGCCATCAATTGGTCACGTATCTAGTCGCTGCTACTGAGAAAAAACGGATTAAAAAACTCAAAACTCACTCAACTCTTTTAACATTTGAACATTATATAAAAATTAATCTATCAATTACTAATAACATTATCAAAAGTCGTTACAATGTGTAGCAAATAAATCTAAATTAACCTCAGTTTTCTAGAAAAGATAATTAGGATATAAATAATGTGATTACAGACATGCTAAACGATTTGATGGAATCAAATTTGTGTAGTTATTAACCTTTTAATTGAGTCTAAACGAGGTTAATTAGACATGATATTTTTTAACTACTCTTCAAATATACGTGTTTACGTTCCTGACTAGTTCTAAAGGAAGTCGACATCAGTTTCAATTGGAAGGTAAAACAATTTTAGCATAGCACCTAAATAAACCTCTAAATCAAAATATATTTAATCAATGTAAGTAATGATGTTTTTACAGAAAAAAATCGAGAAACGTGGTCGCAAGTTGGTAGACTACGATAGTCAAAGGCACAGCTTCCAGAATCTGCAATCGAACGCAACGAAGAGAAGGGATGATGTTAAGGTAACTGTAATACTTCTACATACCTAAACAACTATTGATTGGAACAATAACGACGTACCTTTAAAAATATTTACGAATCAAATTATTGTGACTTCAAAGTGTCTGCAAATACTCAGTTGTCAGCATTGTATTATCAAAAATGCAGATATTCTGTAAATTTATTGGATGCATAGCAATTCCACATGATTCGGTAACGAAAGAGGTTCCTAAGATCATTACGTCATATTATTCTGCCATAAACTAAGCCAATACATTATCTATCTTCCAGGTGACCAAAGGCAGGGAACAACTAGAAGAAGCCAAGCGCACATACGAAGTCCTAAACTCTGAACTCCACGACGAGCTGCCCGCACTCTATGACTCCCGCGTTCTATTCTACGTCAACAATCTGCAAACACTCTTTTCGGCCGAACAACTGTTCCATTTTGAAAGTCATAAGGTGAGAGACTTGGTACGAACACGCTTTTTCTTACTTTTAATTGTTGGATTTTTCCCTTAAATCTTAATTTAATTTCCTTCCCGTAATCATTCTTTATGAGGCCTAAAATAGTGCCTTGCGGCAAACCAAACTTCTCACATTCACATAAAAGAAAAGAGTACTTGTGTCTTAAAACTAAAATAACTTACGAGAATTCTACTAACCTGTCAGTACTGATTCTTGAGTGCTTAAGTCCAATAACAAATTTCGGTCATCCAAACTAAACAATTTTATGTACCCACATGTGTGTTAGTAGTCATTTGCTTAGCATGGTGTGATTTTTTTAATATTTTTGCTACATCTTTGACAAACTTTATTTAATGATCTGCCAACTGGGACACAGATCTTCTCTCTGAAAAAGGGAAAATGACTTGTAATTTGACAATTAACTTTTGAATCATTGACGACGACGCTATTTCTGTCTACTTATCTATTTTATTTCATATTGTAACATTTATTGGGGCATATTTATATTTATGTATGTATTACGAGTATCTTCACTGGCCGCAACGAATGTCGAAGACATACAAATGACAGCCAAGACCAACGGCTTAAACATGCTTTTCAAGGCACAGAGAGATTTGATGATAGAATGGTCACCCATCCTCAGACCGACCTCAGTAAGCGTAGCTTAACCTCGGATCGACTGTTGTGGTTGTTTTTATTTAGATACAAGCCCCTTCTATTAACCGTGCTACCCTCCTTTAACCTAATAAAAATCTTCCCATTCTAGGTATTCGGTGAACTGGAAGCGATAACGGACAAGCTAGCCACGGACTGTCAACGCGGCTCTTACTCAAGCAAGAAGGCTAACAACTTAAGCATCAACATGAACAACATATCGCCGGCCTCTTCGCCCAACGCTACACTCAACACGCACAACGGAAAACCTGCTTCACCCACCGATACTGTCCAGAGTGAGTTGTGGGGATATTTGGCTAATGGGTATTGGAAAAATAGGGCAAACGATTTGGTTGTTACCGTCTGTATGAAATTGAGCGTCTGGTGTTAATTACACTGAAACGGTCAAGAGAATATTGGTCTGAATACTATGACCAGCATTTGAGTTTTCAGCTATGATAAATAAACCTGTAATTGAATCGGCAGTATAGAAGTTTACGACCTGCTCTTATCTAGACATGTCTCTAGTGGCAGTTATTTGATAATTGCTTGTCTCAATACATTTTGAATATGGTCTGTAGGGACTCCATGCAGTTTTCGAGTTTTAATATCTTATTTGCCATCAACAATGTCCAAAATTTAATGACATTACAACTCAGTAGTATCTCTGTTGACTCTTCATAGTGATGATGACTGGGAAAACGTATCTAGAATGATGCGCGTAGAAGTTACAAAGCGCACCGTACCACGTCTGATAGTCATCGTAACTTGAAGTCCACTTAAATTGCAAAACCATTTTTTTTTGTAAATTCTCAGTTGTCATCAAAGTTCTTTGTGGAACTGGACGCCAGAAAAATATTGAATGTTTTAATGTATGGGGTCATCTTCTGATGTAAAAAAAAAGCTATTTACTGCGGCATAATTGACTGTTACTCGTATATAAGTTTCAAAATGCAGACGGTACGACTAAAACTAAATAAACACGGTTAAATTATGAAATCAAAGTGTTAAATTATTTTCATGTGACAAAGCAAAATAGAGCCAAAAGTGTGTGTGTTTGTGTGAAAAGCCTCGAAACTGTGTTTTTGCTTTTGTGTTGTGTTCAAGTAAATAATTGGATTGAAATTGTTTTTGAGTGCTTGCTTTTCTAAAAATATACTTATTTATTAGGAAATAATTTTTGATGTAAGCATTATTTCTAATCCATTGGGTGATGACGAAGTTACTTTAAAGCTGCCTTCTTTATTTACATTCAAGAAAATTACAAGGGTCATATTTGCCAAATTAGGAATATCTTGAACTACTTGTTGATTATTCATGGTTCTATCAGTTTTGCTTGTCACCTTCGTCATCTCCCAATAGCAACATTAACAAGTCGTCCCGCATGTGTGTGTGTAGCGCCCCCCTCCCCCGCACTGAACGGCTCGTCCCCCGCGCCCCCCGCGGCCCCAGCAGACGAGCCCCGCGCCGAATCCCGCGCCGAATCCCGCAACGAATCCCGCGACGAGTCCCGCGCCGCGCCGGAGCCTCCCGCGAAAGAATCCGCCGCGCCCACGCCGCCCGCCAAGAGAGAAGACAAGGCACTCACACCTCCCGTCACCAATAACAACGTAGAAAAGGAAATAAGCGACAAGAAGGTCGAGGAACTGTACGATATACCTGTTGGTGAGTATGGCGCCCTGGTACCTTTAGCCGCACGAGATCGAACGGATTGAGACAAAGATTTATCGATACTGCAGAACTTCGCACGGTTTATGGTATCCTAGTACTTTTTTCATCCAGGTGATGCATCTTCTAGATGTTTAGTAAGGTTTCTACAGCTGTTTCTTCTTCGAACTTCGCACGGTTTATGTAGTGCTAGTACTTTTAATTCGGTAGGCGTTCAATCTTCAAGCTTGTTATCGTAAAATGGTGAGTAGTGAGGGGAGAACGAATCAGTTAGATGGTACTAATTTTAATGTCGTGGTAGATAGACGCATGGCTATTAGCTATAAGCTATTTCAAATAGCACTCAAATCTAAACAATGCAAGATGTTATTTTATGCCATCACTTTAACATATAATAAATACATGATGAACATCTAATAAATATATGCAGTAAAATCCCCCACTGGATTGATAAAAAAGAACAGTAAATTACTATGCCACAGCACAGCTCATTCAAAAGAGCAATTGCAACTAGTTCATTATCCACAGAGCAATTGTGTTCAGTAGAGCAACACTACCGTCTCACTTATATGTTTAGCAAATTGCAAACACTTGTACAAACACTGTTATGCCATGTACCAGTAGACAAATAGAAAGTCACAATTCTCTCAGGATCGCCAGTACCACCGGAGAAGTCAAATAATAACTCGGAGGAAAAGAGACAAGTAGATGTAGAACCAAAGGAAGAGAAAGGGAAGGAGAATGACAATGAGAACAAGAACGACGAGGTTTACGACATACCAATAGGTAAGTGATGGTTTATGGTCTGGGAGAAACGTTAACGAAGGAGCTGAGTTTAAAAACAAAATGGCTTCTATTTCAAAATAATCTGAGACGGATAAGAGGTGTAAAAAGACATTACAATGCCGTTAATTGCGCATCAAACTAACAATTTACAAAAATAGATACTTAAATACCGAGAAATGAATTTTATGTTTGTGAAAAATCTCCCTTTATTGTAGCGCGCATTGTTAAAACAATGTGTTCACGGGAGCATACAGGGCCCGTGGGAGTATTTAAAGCTATGTATTATAAAAAAAAACTTGTAGCTATGATGCTAAGCTTTAATTTAATAGCTATCTTTTACAAAAAATCTCTTTGGTGTCAGGATGTCGCAAATTTGAATTAATAAGTGATCAATATAGCTGCTTCAATTCCCGGTTTAGGTATGCTTGCCGAGAAATCTGTTAGTGCAATATTGATTTCGTTTTAAATATAAAGAAGTATTCCTTTACGTAAAATAAACTATCTTAAGAAATAAAAGTAGTTTACCCACTAGGTGGAATCGATCCGAACTAATTCCAGATCCGAAATAGTTCAACAAAATATTACAAAAATTCACTCTCGGCTTCGTTAAGCGTCTTTTTACACCCGTTATAAAGGCCTGTTCACACTATAGCATTAACAGGCATATTTTAAACCTTTATACCACAGCAACTAATGTCATTTTAAGAATCTGTTAGCGAATTTTCATCGAAAACACAACAACATTGTATCTCATTGTGTTAATTCTACATGTGACCTACATTTGCATGTTCATTGATTGATTGCCATTTTACAATCGTAATATAAACGTGAGATAATTAAAATGAATTGTTTGAAATGTCAAGTGTGAATAGGTCTTCTGAATATTTAGTAAATAACGCTCATCGGTGGGGGACCTAACAGCTCATGGCTTATATTGTAAGATATATAATTAAAAAAACAACACTAATAGGGTGAAAGGTCCATTAATGTATAACCCCAATATATCTGATCTGAAAATCATGATTTCTATATACCTAACCCATTAAGATTTCAATAAAAGACGGGATTTATTTAATTAAAAGCTTATGCAGTTAGATTTTTGTTTCAAACTGTTTTTAAGTCTGTGGTCTTAGACCAGGTTTGAATTAGTTTATTTATCTATACTTCTATACTAATACTAATATTATAAAGAGGTAAAATTTGTAAGTTTGTAAGTTTGTATGTAGGGGGTAATCTTCGAAACTAATGATCCAATTTTAAAAATTATTACACTGGTGGAAAGCTTCACTATTCCCGGATGACATAGGCATGACATACTTTTTATCCCTGTATTCCCACGGGAACGGGAACTACGCGGGTGAAACTGCGTGACGTCTGCTAGTTTATAATAAGGCTGGCAACAGACTTATAAAACGCCATGCCAACAGACTTACCTACTACATTTAGCAACGCGTCAGATTTGACACGTGAAACTGCTTAGGATGGTATCGGGAGTTACAAGTGTGCTGAAACCTTTAGGCTTCCCAACAATGAGTAGGTACACTGTTTTTTTTTTAAATAATTTAGTACATACGAAGCGCCAATACAGGTTAAACCGTAAATGGACTTCATATTACTGTTTTGATGGAAGTTTGTTTTGCCACTTCTTAAAATTCAACAAAAACACTGGAAAGTGGCGGAGAGTGACCTTTTTGGGGGACTGAGTTTTGTATTTTTTGACGTTTAAAAAAGGGTTGATCGTCGATGTCCCTTTTACCCTACACTTATGAGAAATATGTATTTCCGGATTACGTTTTATTTTGAAAATATTATTCATTATTATATGTGACTTTATTTATCAACGTATTTTTTTTTTTTGTGGAGCTAGATGTAATTATGGTATGTATTGTCATAATGCTATATTGTAATATATGTATATTATTCACTCTATAGGTTTACCGGATGATATGCGTATGTAAATATTTTATAATATGTATGGCTTTCACTTTTAATTTGTGTGCTACGATTTCGCTTTTTAGTTGTTTTAAGCGTGTATTTGTTAACCATTAATACTGCTCTTTGGTAAATAAATATTATGTACTTAAGTATTAGGTATGTGTACTGTGGAAAAACATCTAAGTATATCTATACAAAACATGTCTTTACTTATTTTAAAAAGAAAACTTCATTTGAAAACAGAATAAGATCAAATCAAATCAAATCATTTATTCGCATAGAGAAACTATGTTTATACAATTTTTCTTTTCGTGTATTTTTACATCAAGATTTGGAATAGAAAGATTTTGGGCTATTTTATTCTTGCTGAATAAGAAATAAAACTTATTACTTATAGTATCTTAAGTTCAGTCCAGATCACTTACTTTTGTAAGTGATCTGGACTGAACTTAAGATACTAATCAATTTGATTCATAAAATTATGTCTAGTTACGGCTTGCCATAGATATGATACATATTAAACAGAAAAAGTAAAGCTAAGCAAGGTTTACACCACAGACTTATCGGGCCCATTTGCGAGGCGTCGCTACTATAAATATCAATCCTAGTGACTTTTCATGATGTTATCATTTGATACACTCAACGTTATCAGGCCTAAAGTGGGTCATAAAAGCTTTTGGCATTTCCATAGACAAAGAATATTTTCCCACAGTAAACCCTCCTTGGAACTAACCCCCAAACAAGTCCCCTTGTACCCTCCCCCTTGCCCTCACGGCCGCTATGTGCGCAGGGGCGACGCTGGCGGGCCTGCCGCCGGGCACGCTGTACCGCGTGCGCGCCACGTACCGCTACACGCGCGAGGACTCGGACGAGCTCAGCTTCGACGTCGGCGAGATCATCCGCGTCGTAGAGTACGACGATCCAGATGAACAGGTAGTTAGTACCTGTTTGATGACTCTTTATTAAATTTAAGAATGCTACTCTGAAATAATGGTGAATCATGATGGGGTGACTTTGTAGTCTTCCCAGGACAAAACACACGCTTCATTTCATTACATACAAAAAATCTTACGTGGTCTACCTAGAATTAACAGCAGTACAAGATACGCTCAGTTGTGTTCGTGCCCTTAAAAGGATTATTACACTATTCATCAATTTATAGGAAACCTAACTAAGAAACCGCTAGATGTAATCGCAGTTAGAACAGATTGGATCCGATTTAGGGTAAATTAGAGGTTGCGACCGCTTAGTTGATTTCTAACTGTTCCTAGTCAGGATCCTACAAATTGAATAGTGTAATAAACCCTTAAGATAAACCAACAATCCAGACTTGTTAAAGCAAGAAATGACCAATAAAATAAATAAATATTCCACAACTTTTCACACAACGCCATCTAATCCCAAGCTAAGCTAAGAGCTTGTGTTATGGGTACTAAATAGCTAATAAACATACTTATATACTTCTAAATACATACATATTATAGATAAATTACATCCAGACACAGAACAAATGATTGTGCTCATCACACAAACATTTGCCCTGGGTGGGAATCGAACCCACGACCTTCGGCATAGCAGTCAGGGTCACTAACTACTAGACCAACAGGCCAGTCATAATAAATAAAGATATAAAAAAGATCAATGACCAGCAGTTGAGACAGTGCAGGACAGATTCAACTAGTTTGACAGTTGTGACTGGCATTCACAACTGACAGTTGGAAGAACCATCAACAATATAGAATAATTATTATGCTGGCAATACTCAATATTTTGCGTCATGTGTCTTCTCAATTTCTAATTGATTTTTTATTAATTTAAATTATTTGAATAGTAAGCCAAATAACCCAATCTAAAACATATCATCTATTATTGCAGGAGGAAGGATGGCTGATGGGCATCAAAGAATCAACCAATGAAAAGGGAATGTTCCCCGCGAACTTCACGCGGCCAATATGAAGTGCAGATCCCCCTCCCCTCCCCCCGCGCCCCCGCGCCCCCCGCGCCCCCGTGAGTGATGTGACCTAACTCATAGTGTAGGTACCATAACAACCGATTTTACTACGAACTTTCTTCTACAGTTTAATTTCGATTTAACAATCATTAGTTTTTCGTTTACGATTCAAAAAGCTATGTTATGTATAACTTAGTATTGTTGTTGAATGTTAATAGTTTATATAATTATTTATTATTTTTTTGTGTTGTAATCACAACGAATTATGATAAATCGTAACCATTTAACAGCATTTGTATATACAGTGTATGAGTAACTTTTGTATCATCATTTAGCCACTGCTCGGTGTAGGGTTAATGTTATTTAACTTATTGATTATTCCATGTCACATTTGTTGTAGGAAACACTGCTTAGAATGAAATCAGTTATTTTTAAACGAAATAATTTTCATAATCATTATTGCGAGCGTGCGTAGTTTTATTTTATTATGAACCTAATGTAAAGGCAGTAAGGTTCACGTTTAATAGGCGCGTGATTGAAGCAAATTCACTATCACGAGTTTTACCTTGTATGAGAACCAAGTGTGTTTCCTACTTCTCGATTCTTCTTCAATTTTTATGACAATAATCTTCAACGATTATTCAATTGTATAATAAATAAAATCGAAATTGCTCATGTGTAACAAATAAATATTTTACATTATAAAGTGACCTTAAATTTTTATTAAATAAATTAAAATTATTGACGAACAATTCGAATAGGTATTTCATAATATCAAAATATGTATACAGTATTATTTATTATGAATCAGTGTCTATTTATTAATTATGTCAATATTTCTGGTCCAGTTTTCTTTCTTTTCTTCTTGTATTGTGTTTTAACGCTTTTTAAAGTGAGCTGATAAAACAGCTGCTTTACTATTTCTATTAAATTATGAGATTATACTTTTAAGCCTTTGCAGCATTTATAAGCTGCTTTTATACCATCACTTCGCCTTCCAATCTCTCATATTATTACATTTCCGACGACGCATTTTATTTCAATTTTTGATTGCATTTTCAAAGCGATGTCTTAACACATAATCATTATATCAAAATATTAAGTTTTATTGTATATAAAATTGATTTTAGTTTTTTTTGTTGAACCCTTATATCATACTGTTAATATACATAGGGACTATATCAATCGAATATTGTAGTTTTTTAATAAAACAACTTTTTCTGTTCTAAGTAGGTTTATATTTTTTGTTAAATTTAACTCTATTAGAATCAGATACTAATTATAACATAGTGCTTATGAATAATATCGGAACGAAAGCTTTTCAACTGAAGATGTTTATAAATCAAAACATAGTTGATCGTTGCATCATATTTAATAATAAACGCTCAAAATTGTTAAAGAGTAATGTCTCGAAAATTATATCATAATGAAATGAATTACTTACTTATTTATAAATATGTTCAGGTTGAAAATAATATTGAAATTATACCAGACTTTATGTGCCCAGAACAAACATTGATATTAACGCCAGTGTCAAATGAGGTGCTTTGAAAGTGTAAATAATTTATATATTTTACATTTTAATCCCATATTTTTAGAATAAGACGGTTTGAATTGTGTTCCATTTTGAAAATCAAGTTCCCAGAATGTTTCCTGTTGCCAACAATATAAATAATAGTGAGGCAACACTGACGATTACAATATTTATATTTTTCCGTGAGTAAAGGGAACTAAGTCAAGCTCCTTGCGTGTGAAATTATGAAAAATATGTAAACCAGTTTTATTTACTTAACAATGTTTATAATGACGGGCCACTTAAACATATTGCCAGCAATTTTTAGCTGCTCAAAGAATGTAGCTCCGCCTTTTATCAATCATTAGAAAAATCAACTTTTATACAAATTTTTGAACAACCTTATCAGATTTTATTATAAATTTTAACGAGCGACTGAAGTTTTTTGTAGGCAAGTGTTGAAATGTTGCGATTTGTGTAGGAGTACAATCCGACACGTTGAAAGATGTGGCTTTATCGTCAGTGCCATGCAATGTCCATATGTAATGTTAATTTATAAGTTTGTTAGGACTTGTACAGTTTTTACAAGTGGAAAATAAAATATTTCGAAAAAAAAAAGATTTTTATTTCACTTTGATCCTATAATTAATTGTCGTTTTCAGACGACAAATTACAACAATCTGGTTAGCATTGTGTGTGTTGCGGCATGTGCAAAGAGCTTTGAAAGAGTTGTGTGGAAGCCACCTAAAGCCAATACATGATTCATAAATTCATCCTCATGCCTTTTTCCCGTGGTCTACCCGACAGAAACTACAGAGCGCTATCTGCTACGTCTCGTACATACCTACTTATTCTGCTTCATTTACATTCAAAGCCAATAATTAATTGGTAGCACTGAAAATGCTAACCGGTTGAATTTTATTTATAGTAACCAAAACACAAAACCCTTAAGTATATTAAAAGTTCGTAAGAAATTAAACTAAAGACTGAAATAAATTCTCAAAACCATTCATACAGTATGACCATCAATTTCCGAACGAAAAGCGAACTGACAAACGCGACACGTTATACGTAAACTGTTGCTCGGCATTTTCACAAAAATCAATAGATAGCTTATTATGAAACAACGCAGAACGGAACGTCATTTTATGATTGATTCAAGTTCTCGATAAATATTGGACTCGGTAAAAACTGCGGGAATTTAGTGTAAATGAAAAACATGGTGTTTAATTCGAAATATGTGTTAAAAATGTGCCCAAAGATAAATAGAGTGTTTCGGTAGCCAACTAGCAATGTTTTTGGGGGACAAAGTAAGACAACACGTAATATTAAAAATCGTCGCACTTACGTAGATTAGATTTGTTATTTTCTGTGTTTATCAAAATGATTAATTATTTACAGGGACTTCAAGTGCAATAAAAGCTTAAGAAATCTGTGAGGTAAGTAATTTTTTTTTGTAATTACATAAAAACTTCGGAAACCTAATTGTGGTCACGGGCGGGTCTTTATTTTCTTTTTTTTGTTGTTGTTTATGTTTACTCTTTTTTATTACTCACAGGGGATTCAGCCAATGATTTACGAGTAAGCGAAATGGCAGAGAAACAATGTTCCATTTTTGTAAGTTCTTTTGTTTTTATTATTTTTACCTCTTAAAATACAGGTATACCCTAGCTTAAGAGGTAGAGTATTTTTCTTGTACAGAATTTGCAACTTAGACCATAAATATATTTTAAACATAATGTCAAACTGTATTTCAAACTCTGTATGTTTTTAGCTAAATAAAGATTATTATTATTATTATTATTATTATTTTTTACTAACTAAAAATATGGTGATCGGTCAGTGGGTTAGTTGGTTATATCATAACCAAATAATAATCAGTGGGCAATGTGAAGTTTTAATAATCTTATCTTATTGAAAGTGCTGTTCTGGTAGTAATAGACAATGTTTTAATACTTTTAATTTAAAACATAAAGTCTCCACCAACATCTATCTAGGTTTCCATGATTTAGTAAGCAGTATTTCTAAACACTGCTTATATTTCACTGTTAAACAATTTTATTGCTCTTTTGAGCCCTGATTGTTGGTGACGGACTCTGTTACTGATGCAAGTTGGGTAGGTACCTACTTATATTTTAACATAATAAAATTAAAGGGTTTGTAAGAATAAGAGGATAATATTTTATGTTGCTTAGACAGGTGTATACAAACAGGCTTAAAATAATCAAAGACATTCAATACTAACTATAAACAGGACATCACAAACAAAATTTTCATCCAATATTTTTGTCCTATTGGACACATGTATATTAGGCTAGTAATTAAGTATGCTATGCTGCCGCTTTAATTTGAGCTCAAGATTACTGACAAATGCTTGCACTGACTGGTCCCCTCATTCTGTGTGGTTCTTTCCTCAAAAGACCATCTCAGACACAAATCTGCATTTATGTTACATGATTTGACCAAGATAATGTCTGGACTTTAAAAAAAACTGTGACCTCTGAGTTTCTGTCGGTGTTTCTTGGAGTAGTCAGGTAGTGAAACTCCGATCTTATCTACTAGTTAAAAAAATTATGTGTAAGAGTGTCTGTGAAAATCTATTTACAGAAATAAATATAATTTAATATAGTTATACTATTCTAGATGGCGTTACTTAGACATGGATCACAGTTTTGCCATGACGTTCATTCACAAGTCCTCTGTAAATTATCTTAAATCTCTTAGAAAATAATCTGCTCTTCATTTATTTTCATATCTATTTTCTCAACATAACATAACGTCACGCCTGTAATCCCCGAAGGGCTAGGCAGAGGTGTACCTGGTAGTACACCCACATTTCGCCAGTTATGTTTAAGTCCCATGTAATAGGGGGCGAGCCTATTGCTATCAATCGGGCACAAATCCAGACTCCGGGCTGCTATTGAGAAATCCCAGATGGAAAAACTCAATAACACTTTGACCGACCCGGGGATTGCGACCACTAGACTAACGAGGCAGTCAATCTATTTTCTCATAAAAGCAATATAAGCCAAGTTAAATATACTAGTGTAAGCGTGAGCGGTTGTACCAACTCCCGGCACTAGCTAAAGTTGCCTATTCAAACTAGTTGTTGGGTTTTAACTTCAAACTTTATATCTCTGCTGTTAGACTTTCCTGTATTCAATGTAGATGACTTAGTTTGCATGAAGTCTGGTTTCTAAGGGTAGTTTTTATTTTATTTTAGGTACCAAACATAATGTAATTATGTTAGTACAAGCCTATTCACGTTGTTAATAATAGTTTTTAGTCTAAAGAAAATATAAGACCCATAAAAATAATATAAAAAAAAAACAGCTCGAATGTAGCACCATTGCAAATGCATTAAAAAATCCTTAACAACTGCGCATTCTTATCCATGTTGGTACATTCATAGTCATTTAAAATAATTAAAAAAAAATAAGTAAATAGAAGTTTGGAAACTAATAATATTATATTATATCTGTGAATTGTTTCTTTTACCTACCTTTTTCAAACAAAAAACAAGCATAGTTTGAACTACTTTCATTTGGTTTAATCATAGATATCTGGGTTTAATAATTAATAGGAGGGATCAATAATCAGACCCATCTCACCTAGGGTAGGTACTCACCTACCCTAGGCAGAGATGGGTCTACTGTCTAGGTATTGAATGGATGGACCCGTGCAGCTATTATAGTTAAGTCGAAATTAAATTCATATCTACTGAGAGTGCTCACAGTATTTACTACCACTTGTAGGTAATATAAAATTCACGGAACATGAAATAAAATCGGCGAACCTTACAGTATTTATTTATTTATTTTATCGTAGTAAATACGCGGCAATAAAATAAAATGACAGTACGACGTGGCACTATCTCACAGCCATATCTCCGCCACCGCGCTTATTGGTCAAATCAAATAACGCGTTCTTCTCGGTAACACATCTCCGTCCCTTTTCACGAAATCACTGCCACAAAAAATAGCGAGCATCAGACGATGTTGATACACATAAAAAATCTAACCTAGACCTATTTGGTGCAGCCGCATGGCATATAATTCTTTTTAGCGTTCCGTACCTCAAAAGAAAAAAAACGGAACCCTTATAAGATCACTTTTTTGTCCGTCTGTCTGTCTGTCAAGACTGGTGAAGTTGGCGAGTCCGACTCGCACTTGTCCGGTTATTTGCTTTCTTTTCTTTCACGGTATCAATATTTGTGCGCCAATTTGCCTTCCAACTGTCTATTACTGAAGATAGATAGGTAGGTAGGTAGGTGCTTCAACTGCTAAATGCTATCCAATACTCAATTGACAGGCACATCTAAAACTTATGGAGGGATCAGAGATCTTGTGCCGAAAATAAACCGACCGGGCGATAAAAAATGACCCTTGATGCGGACAAGCCTTAACCCGTCGCAAACAGTTAGAAAGCTCTATATTTACTTCACTGACGCTACCTTATTCTATTACCCGAGCTTCCAGCTGTATGTAACGTAACCATACGTCTCGCATTAAGCGGGACAGTCCCGCTTTTAAGTTATGTCCTGGTGTCCTTAAAATATGCTGGAATATGCCACTGTGACTAAATAATAGAAGAAGTTGGAAGGTATTAAATACTTCCACTCAAATAATCTCAGATGTGATCCTCTATGAAAATTGAGACCTACGTCTTTTGTGCGTCCAGTCGTGTGAGTGTTTTCCCTTACAAATAAAGTATGGACATAATGAAATAAGTATCATTTCTTTATTTATTTGTTAAAACTTTGGGAAACCAATTACATTGACATTAACATTTAGGAACACAAATACAATTTATAACATACACACACAAGAAACGAAATATCAACAACAAATATAAACGTATACATACATACAAAATAGAAATAATAAGATTTGTCGTGTGAGTGTTTTCCCTTACAAATAAAGTATGGACATAATGAAATAAGTATCATTTCTTTATTTATTTGTTAAAACTTTGGGAAACCAATTACATTGACATTAACATTTAGGAACACAAATACAATTTATAACATACACACACAAGAAACGAAATATCAACAACAAATATAAACGTATACATACATACAAAATAGAAATAATAAGATTTGTACTGTTTAGCTTACAAATTGCGAAAACTGGATAAATAAATATAAATAAGTATTTAAATAAAAACTAACAGGTGAAAAATAACTCCAGTTTCGGAAGTCTGTGGCTTTGGTGGTTTTGTTTTGTTCATTATTGGCCACCGACTTCCGAAACTGGAGTTATTTTTCACCTGTTAGTTTTTTTTTTAAGAAGTCGGTTGTTTTTTTTGTAAAAAAGTTTTTATTTTGTATTTTTTAGTTTCTTGGTATGTAAAGAAAGTCTTTCAAAACTTGAAAGAATCATTGAAATTGGATAACAATTGCTAAAGAAGTTCTATCTCTAAACATTAATCTTTACATCTCTGCCGGCCCCTTTTAAAATAGAATGGCGATGTTATGTTGTGGAAATAAAAAAGCTCAGCATAGACATCTGACTATAGCAATCGCGAATAATTTGCTGTTATGCGTTGAAGAGTTCCGTTGCCTGTCTTCTTCATCAGCTTTTCTTCACCAAATTATACTTTCTAAATGAAAATGCTTGATTTGTTACTAAAAATGTTGAAATCGGTGCATGTGTGCCTATATTTTTTGAGGAGTTCCCTCAATTCCTCGAAGATCCCTCATCAGATATGAGTTTTGATACAAATGGGACCAATCTGCTACTATACCCAATCAAACAAAAAAAGAATTTTGAAAATCGGTCCATAAATGACGGAGTACTGAGGTAACAAACCCAAAAAAAAAAAAAAAAAAAAAAAAAAAAAAATACAACCGAATTGAGAACCTCCTCCTTTTTTTTAAGTCGGTTAAAAAATACAATAATTCGCTGTTTTTCTCTATAAATATTTTAAAGAGGAAAAAATAGCATTTTTGTTGGTATCTACAGCAAAACAAATAAACGAAAAATTATTTCACCGTCGGCTAGCTACACTATTACCGGGTGATATAGGTAATGAATCCTGTATTCCCACGGTAACTACGCGTGGGAAATTGCGTGCCGTCCGCTAGTAATGAATATTTTCATTGTTCATCAAAATAAACCTGCTTTTTATTTAAAAATAATAGTAGCAGGAAACAAGTAAATGGTCACATTAGCTATTTACCTAACTAAGGGTACATAGTCCATATATCAACGTTATGTAATGCAAAGTGCACTAGACACCTAGTAACATGACATTAATTAGCAATTTCACCGGCGACCCATAAACCCTGGGTTAAACTGATGACCTGTTATTGTGTATTATAATTATCTCAGAAATTTATGTGTGACGTAAGTTTCTGAATAAAGATTAAACTGAAGATACGACTTATTTGCGTCAGCGGGAATTGGAGAACATTTTAGTATGCAATGTACAGTACAGACGCCAGCACACAGCTGATAAATATACTTATATATTTCTAAATACATACATATTATAGATAAATTACACCCAGACAAAGTCAAAGTCAAACCATTTATTTCAATTAGGCCCCTATAAGGCACTTTTGAACGTCGCACAAAACTTAACTTTAAAAAATGATTCTAGTTGCCCCTTCCAAAAAGTAGATTTGTATGGAAAAGAATGGGCAAGAAACTCCATACTTACTCTTTTAAAATCGATTTTACAATACTTTGTATACATCAATAAGATTATATGAGAGGACGATGCAACTAGAATAAAAGTACTATACTAAGATAGGTTTAAGCAAAAAAAAAAAAGCAATGGAGTTGATAATTACATGTGGTACAGCTAGATACATTGTGCTCACATATTTACAAATGTATTAACATTAATTTAAAAACAAGTGAAAAAATAAAAAAATATAATAGAAAACAATACAGAGGTACATTATTATATTAGCAACCAGGTTGATTTTGTCAAGACTCCAATGATTGCCCTATGGAGCAGGACCAGCATGTTTCCAAGCATTCCTATCCTGAATATAATCTTCTAATTTATAATATGCCAGTTTACAAAGTGTACTTTTAATGTAAGTTTTAAATTTTCTTTCATTTAGTTAGACACAGAACAAATGATCATGCTCATCACACAAACATTTGTTCTGGGTGGGAATCGAACCCACGACCTCCGGCATAGCAGTCAGGGTCACTAACTACTAGACCAACAGGTCAGTCGAAAAATAAGGTTCATAAATTAAATTCGGAAAATTTCACACATTGGGGTAACTTAATGTGCTGGCGTCTGTACCTAGGTACCAGTAGCGAGTGGTACAATTTTCTAAAGGAGGAAGCCGACAAAAATCTTAGTAAGTATTCGTATTACTATTTTGTTGTCTCTCTTGAAGTCACTTGAAGTCATCGGTCTACCTACCACCGTGTACTCGTATACCTGGTCCTGCTTTGGTGTAACGGCCTTATATTTGCCATTACTCGCTGCCATTAGTCAATAGTGCTTTTCCAAACCTCCAAAGGGTAGCTCGATAGGAATCGAGTTGTATGACACTTCGCCACTGATACCTACTTATGTGAAAAAATCTGCCAAAAGTAAAAAAAAAAAAAAAAAAGAAAGAAAGAAAATATTTTATTTGGACGCTCAGAATATTAAACAAAAGAACAACAATACAGATAAAAGAATTAGGAGCAACTGCACACCAGCAGCATACCCTCGGTATTATTTTCGTGAGGACCCATTTATGAGGTTCGGGCCTTAGACTTGAACTCGAGACCTCTGTATGACTTTGGGCAGTCCGCCAGTCACACCACTAAGCTATCACTATTCGCTACCAAGATTACAAAGCCATAACTAAACGGACTTTTTACCCGACTGCGCCAGAAGTAGGGTTATGTTTTTCGAGAGTATGTAGGTATTTATGTATGTATAATTGTTTGGCACGCTTTGCACCTGAACGGCTCGATGGATTTTAGCTTGAGAGGTGTCGTTAGAGTCGTATTTACTGGTAGAGTGACACTGAGTGCCTATATCAAAATAAAAAAAAAAACAATGAGGCGGATTTTTGGCGCCAAATTCAAATTTTTCGCACGCTCTGCGGCCTGAACGGCTCGACAGATTTTAGTTTGCGAGCTGTCGATGGATGGGTTTTACCTATAACAAAAAAAAAATAAAAAAAACGTCAGCCGTCTAGTAATTAGATTGGAGTAATCTGCAATGTAGGTAATATGTTAAGTATGTGCTCTCAATTCACTTTGCCTCCATTTCTAAAATGGGCCCCGACTGCTAACGATTCGGGTACAACGACTTTCTTGTTTTAGGGCTTTTTTATAAATCCTCAGTAAAGTAGTCGGGTTTTTTAGTTTTTTAAATAACCGTTTTTGTCCTAAACAAATACATTCGCTCTGTATAAATTCGTTGTTCAAAAGTCTCAAATGCCAAGCAAAATGGCAACAGTATCTTGTGACTATTTGTCTTTCTGTTGTCCGCCCCTCTGTCCACCCCTGTCTGGGTTCCAGGTGTGACGAGGACATTACCCTGTCTCGGTACATTGCACTCTTGGAATTGCTCCTTTACGCCTAGCCGTAGACTGCAGACGTGCTCAAGCTTATCATTGTGGTCTTTACTTTGGGGAGAGACGGAGTTATGAGGTCTGTGAACTTTTACTTTTTTGTTTTGTCTCGATCTTCACCGGGGAAACTGATTCACTGAAAATAATCGTCCTCTAGGAGCTTTGATCTGTCTGTTTGTAATCGTACCTATTTATTTAACTACCTACTAGCTGCATTGGCAATCTTTGTTCCGCGCCTCAGAATCAATTTAAGTTGTGTTATCTTCTGACATTCTACATCTACATTGATTGTTCACTTCACTCAACTTTTCACAAGGTGACTTTTACTGAATCGACCGATAATGGAGTGGGAGGACATTTGTCACCGTCTGTCATAACATATAAACATAACATAACATCACGCTTGTAATTCCCGAAGGGTTAGCAGAGGGCAGATGTTTACCTGGTAGTACACACACATTTCACCATTTATGTTTAAGTCCCATGTACCTAATAGGGGGAGACACTATTGCCATCAATCGGGTGCAAATCCATATTCTGCGATGCTACTAAGAAGTTCAAGGTGTAAAAACTCAAAAACGCTTTGCCCAAACCGGGGATCGAACCCGGGACCTCATGTTCATTAGTAGCGCTTGACACCACTAGACAAACGAGGCACTTACTAGTCATAGTCAACCAAGAGCAAGAAAGCGATTACTTGGTAGGTGCCTAATTTGCGAGTGAAAAGGTAACGCCAAAAAGGTTAAGCAGACGATAATAAAAAACATCTAATATTCCTCCTCGCAACGTGTTCCGAGGCTGCTTCGCTGCCTCGTCTCGAGTAGTTGCACAATTTGGAAAACACGGGCATCGATCTGAAATCCAGAAAAAAACTCAGCGCAAACAACTTGGCTCAAATTGTGCGATTGTGCTCTTATGACAAACAGTCAGTCTTCAATTTAAAGCATACATATAGCAAGTTGTGAATCCAATAAAAAGAAAAACCATTAAGTACTTATCCAAGTAGGCGCCCGCCGTGTTAAGTTGCCTTCTATTCATAAAGCATAGAAGAGCTAAACCCTGTTCTGAGATACACTCCTACGCACTGAAAGAAGGTATCAGTTGAAAAAAAATGTGCTAAAACCTTTTCGGTGACGTCATTCAACCACCAAAAGAAGTACTCGCGGAATGTTTACGAGCATATCCGTATTACAAACATTATCGTCAGTTTATGAAAAGAGCAAACAGTTAAATCGTAACCAAACCGTCAGATATTGTGTCATAACTCTGTGCCATACGTCCAAGATCGAGTCAATATTGATCCGTTTAATTATAGTAACTTGAAGGAAATAGAAAATTTACAAAGTAAAGTTCCAGAAGCAAAATAATAGAATGGATTACTCTTTACTTGTAATAATACCAGCCTGTTACTATCCCACTGCAGAACAAAGGCCTCTTCTCATTCTCATACAGAAAAGGCGCTGGTTCAAGGCGACGAGGTGACGATTTCAAACTTATACTTATTTAACTAGCACACGACACGCGGTTTCACCCGCATAGTTCCCATTCCCGTGGGAATACAAGGATAAAAAGTAGCCTATGTCACCCGGAGATACTGTAGCTTCCCAACGCCGAAAGAATTTTTTAAATCGGTCCAGTAGTTTCGGAGCCTATTTAATGCAAACAAGCAAACAATCGAATCTTTCCTCTTTATAGTACCTAGGTAGGTATAGATAGTAGAAAAGTACGTGTTTCTACGTGATGTTTTTCTTCGCCGATGCCAATGATGTCTAGGGTAAACTATAAAAGTACCTACATAAGCATAGAAAAAAATCACAGTCAAATGAAAACTTACAATTAATAACTTTAAAAGCTACTAAAGGTTTTACGGTGGGCAGACTTAGTAAGCCGAATGGGCCTATTATTTAGCTTTCCGGAGACATAACTATGATGACCGGAAAAACACATTTTTTCTTTATTCAGGTACCCAATTACCGGATGAAGAAAAATTTGCATATGAACGTTTGCACTTGAGGGCTTAAATCTTTTTACGCCCTCAAGTCAATCAAAGAAACAATGGATAGATCGTATGATACAATTAGGGCTTAACTAAAGTGATGGGACCATTGAGGCAGGTATCAGAAATAGAGATGTATCGCAAATGAACACACATGCTGCAGCGATTTCACATTATTGGGATAAAGACAGACTTACCTAAACACGATCTAATAGTAAGGGATCATATTGAACAGAACACTTTCCGTGCACGGATAGATTATATTATTATTGAATTACTCATCGTTTTTCAATGCGTTCAGAATTGCACACTTTTAGGATAATTGTCGGGTAATATCTAACATAATAATAACAAAGAAAACTAAATACTTATAACAACAAACACTCAATCAAAACAGTTTAACCGTAATAAGAAACAAAATAGTTTTCAATCTTGTTGGCGGGCGGGCATTTCCCTCGAGTTTTCCAATCAGTTTCAATTTGTAACACTGCGAGAGGCAGAATGGACGATGCGTTAGTCTTGGCCGAGCGAGCGTGAGGAAAACCCGCCAATCCCGCCAACGATTGCGCGCGCATTCCCGCGCTTTCCGTAATAAATAAACCGCGTAAAATAATTTATTGGATTTTTCGCTCCTGTTATTTGAAAGCTGGTTTCGTTTGATTGCGACGTGCTGTTTTGAATTTAAGTGTTGTGATCCAAGAGTTTATACTAAATAAAAGTAAGTGATCTTTTATTTTTTTTAATATTAGAAATTGGTTAATAAAATAATACACTGCATTGTCTATTAATTGTGTTGTTGCAAAGAAAACGGCAGCTAGTAAACATAAATCAAGTAGGTATGATCTGATTTTTTTTCTGAGCCACTTAACAAAATAGACTAGTATTTCGGATTTCGTATATTTGTGTCCGTATAACTCGAAAAGTATTCAAAGTATTGACTCGAAATTTTAGCAGATGTCGAGATGCCCATGTTCTTACGAATCGGGTTTCGAGCGGTTTCCAATGATTACGTAATAAATTAAAAATAAAAGGATTAAAAAATGGATTATATTATGTATTTATTGAATGATGAGTTTTCATAGTAAATTATTGTTCAGTAAAATCACAGATATCCCAGCAAAATGCTTTTGTTTACTGCCCTAATACTTAAGTAATATCTGACTGAGCCAGAGCAAAGCTGGCCTACAAATCCTAAATTAAAAATTTAATTTTGATTAGTTTATTGCTTACACGCGTGTATCATGAAAGGCAAATGAACTCACTTGTATAATATGTTTAGAATCCTTTAAACTCATGTCCCAAATATCGGACAAAGACGGTGAGTAAATCAAAATGCCCCATCGATGGGAAATACACAGTATAACAACGTTCAAAAAGTGCTGCTGCTGATACTGACCCTAATTCAGAAGTTTATATGTACAAATTAAGCAAACACATAACATAGCATTGAGAATGAGTAGGTTGTACAGTTCAGTCAAAATTACTGTCGAATTCCCGAGGTCATAAACTAGGTCCGTACGCAGATTTGTATGTTATTTTTAATAAATGACTTGATTTTGATTGAATTTGTTTTTATGGGGCGTACAAACTATTTGTTTATTAGAATACTTTTTTTTATTTCAAAGACCTTATAGCCCATCTCAAGCCTACAACAGAAAAGTTCAATAATGTGCTGGTCTGATTTTTGATGACAGCAAAAGCCACCGTACCATTCGATTTCCTTATTGGCACCGCAAAGTTTAACCATGTTGTAGCTAGTTCAAACGTCCGATATATCCGGATTTGGTTCAGTATTCCGCATTAGAGCACCCACAGTTCCCCGAATCCCGGAAGTTTGTGGTCATCTCATTTAGATCTATGCAATTTCGTGCTTCCGAAATCCGGCTATAGGAACCTAGAAATGTCCGAGTGTAATGTCTTAAATGAGATGAATGAGACAAGATTAATTATTGCTTCATTGTCCTATTGTTTGGCTAGTTTATGTGGTCATATATGGAACTACAAGTTGTAACCTAACAACACGCTTTATTATTCTTCTTATGGATAGGCAGAGGTGTACTTGTAATATACACACTTTTCGCTAGTCGTGTATAGCTGCTCTCATGTCTCAAAAATACAGATGTATAAATCTCATCTGCCTAGCCTTTTCCCAAATATGTTGGGGTCGGCTTCCAGTTTAACCGGATGCAGCTGAATACCAGTGTTTTACATGGAGCGACTGCCTGTCAGACCTCCACAACCCAGTAACTGGGTAACATGATACCCCTTGGTTAAACTGGTTGTCAGACTTTCGGGCTTCTGACTACAAGTAACGACTGTCAAAGATCTAAAAATGACAGCCGGGACCAACGGCTTAACGTGCTTTCCGAGGCACGGAGGAGTCTTGGTATGTAATAAATGGTCACCCATCCACGGACTGACCTCGTCAAGCGTAGCTTAACCTTCGATCGACCCATGCGGCTTTTATAATTTAGCCATAAGCTCCTCAAAATCAGATGTATAAATCTAATAACACAGAACCTCTCCCCTCGGCAGTATTAGCAATCGCTAGACCTACAAAAGTTTAAACTTCAAACAAACAAATACTTACCTACTAGGTACTATGTTTTTATTTGGCCAGCTCTGCTCAGTGCTGCAAACTTTGTTTTGTATGCAGATTGTGTGTTAAAAATGAGGCCAGACATTGTTTGACACAAGAATTTTATCAATAAGGTCGATCGTAATTTTTAACCATTAGTATTTTTGACTGTGGAGGGTTACAACTTACAACTTTAAAAGAGATGGAGGAAGACCAGAGAAACGAAAGATGGATTACTTATGTGACAGATGACGAACACTGCTAGTGTCTTTCCGCTATTTACTAAGCATTTTATTGTATACCTACATTCAAGCTCCTCAAACGAATCAGACAGACGTGTTGCTGGGGACTTTGTTCCGCCATTTCTTCTTCCCATCGAATAATCAAAGTAATGGTGAAGGGTGGGCGTTTTGGGGGACTGTCTTATGTATTTTTGACGTTCAAAAAGTGCTGATTCTCTGCGTAATTTGAATAAATCAATTTTAAGTTTGGTGACTTGAGATGACAGAATATAATTATTATGGACGAAGCAAAAAATGCTACGCTGATTCCAAATAAATTAAGCTAAGGGCATGATGAGGGTCCTGTCGACTTTTTGAACAATATAAGTAGGTATTAAACATACCTGACGATGACACTTTTTAAGTCAATTAAATTATTACCAACTAATCATCGGTCATGTCGTGATGGCCCAGAGTTTAAGACGCCTACCTCTCATGCACGAGGTTGTGGTTCAAATCCGGGCAATTACCAATGTGACTTTTTCAATTCATATGTACTTTCTAAGTTTATCTTAGACATCATTAACATCGGTGAAGGAAAACATCGTGAGGAAACCTGGACTTATAGTTAATATAAGTTTGAAATCGCCAATCCGCCTTGAGCAAGCGTGGCGATCAATGCTCGAGCCTTCTCTGTATGAGAAGAGGCCTTGGCCCTGCAGTGGGACAGTAACAGGCCTATTATTATTATCATTAATCATCGGTCTACCTGTTTCATCAACGTTATAGTGTTAAATAAAAGCGGAATACTTGAAATGATCTATTTCAAGTATTCCGCTTTTATTTAACACTTGGTAAAATGTATATGTAAGTTCCAGTCCAGTACCTACCTACCGTTGAAGCGTGAAAGTATTTCTCGGTGTTACACTTTTGCTTTCTCCATTTGTACTGTACTTAAGGAATTTATCCACATTTATACAAACGACCGGGTTAAATGTACATAAATGTATAACACACTTCCAAAAAAAGCCGCTATGAGTACACTGAAAGACAATAACTCTGGCAACCTGAGTTACCAAAGAGAATCATGTCACCCAGTAACTGGGTTGTCGAGCATATTTGTAGATCTTTGACATTCAAAAACCCAATCTCGTCTTACCAGGGGGTACCGTATTACCACAGTATACATATTAATACAGTAGGACGACGCCTTTGATCTCTGGAAAAATGCCGACAACGTCTACACGCGTTAGCCCTGAATAATACCTCCCGAACTACGAACGAACATCGTTTTGTTCGCAGTTCGAGAGCGGCTTTCTCGCGTCTCGCCCCTCACACCCCGCACGATTGCCCTGTCTAGACGGCTTCTTCGGATGACTGCAGGTTTTTAGACTGTGGTATTACCCAGTAATACGATAATGATAGGTATATGCGATATACTCGTAATGTTAAGATAGACAGTCGCTTAATGGTTTTCAACTGAAAGCTGTTAGACTGAAAGCCGACCCCAACATGAAAATGCTAGACAGATGATGATGATGATGGCTTACAATAGCAATACTCCTTTCTTTGATCTTTACAATTCGACAGTACCTACTCATTGCGTTATTGACAAGATCGAACAGACAATTTCTTCAAACATTAAAAGCAATGGTTTAGGAATATCCGTCAAAGTTCCTTGTATTTTGAATATGAATAGAAAATCTGTTACATGATTGGTAGGCAGGAACAATATAAATATATACTAGGTGATAAAAAATACTTCCCTTCCGGTATTAAGTACCTACATTTTAATAGATCATATACGAGTAGAAGGTGGATTATGCTACTAAGAGAAGCCCTAAAAGCATAAATCTATGAATGCATTAATAATTCTATGTCAGTAATCTGGTGTATTATAGATACTTATACCACAGTATAAATATTAATACAGTAGGACGACGCTTTTGATCTCTGGAAAAATTGCCGACAACGTCTACACGCGTTAGCTCTGAATAATTCCTCTTGAACTACGAACATCGTTTTGTCCGCAGTTAGAGAGCGGCTTTCCCGCGTCTCGCCCCTCACACCCCGCACGATTGCCCTGTCTAGACGGATTTGTGGGACGACTGTAGGTTTTTAGACTGTGCTTGTACTATAATTGTTTTAGTATAAATAGACAATTTGTGAACAAATTAATCTAAAGAATCCTTCATGTTTTTTCTTTATGTTTCATCGTAGTTGTGTTTCGAGGAATACTTTGGGTGCATTTCATTTATTGCGTTTCAAAGTGGTTGCGCTTTGAGGAATACCCGTAATACCTCGGTTCTAACATGAGCAGACCAAGATAATGTCAGGACTTTAAAAGGGACTGTGACCTCTGAGTTTCTTCCGGTGTTTCTTCTCAGAGTAGGCAGATAATGAAACACCGATCTTTCTCTCTAGTTAAAACAGGACATGGACCTAAAAGTGTTTGAATGAACCTATTTACAAAAGCAATAGCATCAACACTATCAATAAATATGACGATTTCCAGTAGGCATGAGGTCTGGAACCGTATCATTTTTAATAACTAATACTTATTAAGTAAGTAGTTAATATATAGCATGTTGAATTTAATAAACAAACATAGCTCCTAGTGGGCTACCTTGAAACAGGTCATCAATTACCTTCAAATGAAAGCGGTATCGATTACATAGTAAGAGAATCAATATGATAATACTAGCTTTTGTAGTAAATGCTACTAGACCCAGCGTTCAGACTATTTGGTCGAGATTTTTCCCATTTTACCAATTTTTCTCAATTAAGTATTTTGTAAAATACATACCTAGGTACAAATAGTAAATCAATCCAGATGAAAATCTAAAAATCTACGCCCGTGGACTCTTGCATGAGTCGACGTTCGCTTTTTTATAAGTATTGGATGCAAACTTTGGCTTATCGACCTTAATTAGGGATTTGGGCTCATGTGGGCTTGCCCACAGTGCCTACAACGGTGGATCCGCGCTTGCTTCGTTCCGCCTTTTTTAAAATAAAAAAAACAGTTTGTACATACAAAAAATAAGTTTCGGATTAGTATGGTAACAATAACAAACACTATTTCATATATTAGAGATAGGTACTACAACTACTTTTTATTTACCTCTAATGTGCTCTTTAAACCATTTTGTATTAGATGGAATTATAATGACAACTTACATATATACATACCTATAACCTAACCTAACTTACCATACCTATCCTATAGCGAACCTAACTACCTAACCTAACTACCTTACTGAAATGCATTGATTTTGAACAGTACAAAACATATTATTTAAACTGAACTACTGCGCTGCTTGTCTCAATGGGGCATATCCTACTAATATTATAAACGCGAAGGTTTGTGAGGATGGATGGATGTTTGTTACTCTTTCACGTAAAAACTACTGAATGGATTTTAATAAAATTTGCTATGGAGTTAGCTGACACCCTGGAATAACACATAGGCTTTTTATCCCTGTATTCCCACGGGAACGGGACCTACGCGGGACGTCGGCTAGTACAATAATAAAGCAGTTATAGTATATGGAATTATAGTAGTAGATGGTAATAATTTTACTAAGGGTTTATATATCATTTATCATTATTATTATTACTTATTTATTATTATTATTATGAGCCTGTGGTGTCCCACTGCAGGGCAAAGGCCTCCCTTCCATTCTTCCACTCCTTCCTGTCTTCAGCCACTTTTGGCCAATCCTTCAGAAAGGAGTCCAACTCGTCATTTATCATTTATCATAAATACAATAATATGCATAGTACTACTTTACTGGCCTGTTGATCTAGTGGTTATAGTAGCACCCAAGACCAATGTTTGTGTGATGAGCACGATCATATTTTGTTCTATCTGACCTCAATTAGGGTTGAGGGCATGCCCACACAACAGTGCCCGCGACGTTGAATCTGCGCTTGAGGCACTGACAGTTAATTTACTACACAACGTTTTTGTTTACAATACTTACGGACATGTATTGTGACAATCATTAATAATATGCAAGGCTTATCATTACATTGACTGATAACTTAAAGGTCTTTGTCCATCAATCGGACATTGTGAACGCATTGCAGATTATTGCAATATTTATTGCCATTTTACGTTTAATACCTACTAACTAAATTGTTCAAATAGGAAGATAGTTTTTGTTATTTTTTTGTAATAGGTACTTAATTAAGTTAATTTATACTATGTACAGACGCCAGCACGTCAAGTTACCCCAATGTCTTTGATCGTTTTTCAACTTTATGTCAAACAGAATAAGGTTTAGGTATATTCAATTGGGGAAATTTGACACATTGGGGTAACTTGATGTGCTGTCGTCTGTACATATTGTGTAGCTATAACTTCTTCTTATTCTCTACCATGTTGAGTCGGCTTCCAGTTTAACCTGATGCAGCTGAATACCAGTGCTTAACATGAAGCGAGTGCATATCTGAATGTCCACAACCCAGTGACTAGGTACTGGGTAATATGAAACCTGGTTAAACAGCTTGTCAGACATTTAGGCCTATCTCGACTAACAAAAATCTATGAATTACAGCCAACGGCTTAACGTGCTTTCCGAGGCACGGAGGAGTCATGAATGGGCAACCTTCCACAAACCGACCTCGTCAAGCGTACCGGTGCGGCTGTTATTATGTACAGACGGCAGCATGTCAAGTTACCCCAATATGTCAAATTTATTTGATGGTTTTTCAACCTTTTGTCAAAGAGAATAAGCTTCATATTCAATTGGGAAAATTTTACACATTGGGGTAACTTGATGTGCTGGCGTCTGTACCTGCATTAAACAAGCATAGTTATGAATGCTAGTGCCTTCTCTGTATGAGAAGAGGCCGTTGCCCTGAAGAAGGGCAGTAACACGCTGGTATTATCATTATTGATTGCCACGACTATAGATATTCGATGACGCAAGGTTGTACACAAAGGATAGATTTATTTATTCTCAGTATCCTTCGGGGGGTTTAAATCCAATCATGGGCGCAACTTTTTCAGCGTAAGTATCGAATAATAAATTGCATACGTATTGAAACAAGCAGTTTTTCCCTAGAATTTACGTTGAGTTTTATATCAGTTTTCATTTTATTAACATACTTTTTTTGTTGCCTATGCTAGGTTAAAGTATACTTGCTAAAGCCTTTTTTAATACCTACATTAGATATGATAAACTATTTGTTTTAATATGCTTTTGTAAGGTACCTACTTACCAACCTATTTAGCTCATCATCATATAAATCACTTTCCAAGACTTTTTTCAACTATGTCAGGGTTGGTGTCCAGTCTAATCTGGTTGTCAGACTGTGATTCCATGACTGAGTTTTCCAGATCCCTGTACGGTTACGTTCAGGGGATCCTAAAATTAAAAATGTATATTTTAGTGTAGTCGTGATAGGCCAGTGCTCAAGGCCTCGCCTCACATTCACAAGGTTATGAGTTCAAATCCGGGCTACTTTGAGTAAGTCGGTGGCCAATAATCAACGAAAAAATAACCACCAAAGCCACAGACTTCCGAAACTGGAGTTGTTTTTCACCTGTTAGTGTTTTTTTTTAAAAGTCGGTTGTTTTTTTTTGTAAAAAAGTGTTTTCAATGTATATTCAAGATGATCTTGTAATATAACAGATATCGACAAAGAAAGCATAAATGGCGAGGAAACCTTATGTAGGTACGCCAGAAATCGCCAACCTATCTTGACCAAGCCAAATTATTAATGCTCGTCCTCGACCTTCTTTGTATGAGAAGAGGTCTTTACCCTAAAATCTACTGTAAAGTAACAATTCAATTAAAAACAGCATTCATATAGGTAGGAATAAAATTAAAACACATCAATTGAATTGTTTAAATTAGTACCTAAATGTTGTTTTGTAGCCTTTTTTAAGACTTCAAAAAACATGGAATTTCATGGGAATGCTTTTATAACAATACAGTGTTAATGAATTAAAACCTAAAATTATGTAAATTCCTATGCAAAATATTTAAACAAACCTAAATAAATTATCCTTATTAAGTCAGTATTCTAATCTAAAGGCTTTGATTACCTTTGTATTTGCACATTTCATTGTTAATTACAACTTTTGTCATAAATTAGACTGTTGTGTGCCAAGTTGAGTTCTGTCTGATGATTCCTGCGAGGATTCCAGTGTTTTATTATTTTGTTTCATGGTGTAATCTAATGAAAATATTTATTTATTCAAATTAGGCTTTTGACGCCAAACATTACGAAAATAGTATATCCGTAATTCAGTGTTTTATTATGATCTATGGTGCGGGCGAATGTTGCAGAATTTCGTTTGAATGTTTTCAAAATATTTATTTATTCAAATTAGGCGTGTTAAACGTCAAACATAACATAAACCATACAGACCTATCCGTCCATAAGTATTTTCCACTCCTGCCAAATTAAAAAAAACCTGAGCGAAACAAACTAGAGCGAAATTAACCTGAGCGAAACTATTCTGTCACACTGCCATTATTTATTATTATTTATCCTTTAATAATAATTATTATTTGCCTTTTTCTATATCTAACGAGGCGTTCTGATGTAAGTTTAGAGAACGAGAAAACTGTTAATGTAGCTTGTTATTTATTTTTTTAAATATAGAATGCAGGTTTTTTTTACAACAAATAATCTATCTTGACTATCTTAATTATTAAGTCCAGTACCTTTAGAACCCATTGATTTTTTCCACCCGTGTAACTGTATAAAAAAACCTCAGTGTGCAATTGTTTTATGGGTTATCATCAAACATAAAGGACACCATCATTTTGCCACTTAAGTTTATTTTATCAAGTCACAATACCATGTAATAGGGACGAGCCAATCACCATCAACAGAGCACATATCCAGCCAGACTTCAAACAGCTAGGTACTACGATGGAACTTCGCAGTTATTAAAATAATCATAATAGGCAAAGAAATATTCCAATTTATGCCTTCGAGCTTCGTCGCGGTCGATAAGTTAAATAATCTATATACATATAATAAGACTGTAAAAAAACTGTGTCTGTACATTGAATATATTTAAAAAATAATAATTGAGGGGGGTTTAGAAACAGTAATAGAGCACGAATCCAAAAAAAAAAGTCTGTCTGTTTGTCTGTTTGTCTGTTTGTCTGTTTGTCTGTTTGTCTGTTTGTCTGTTTGTTTGCACGCGCTAATCTTCGGAACTACTGGACGGATTTGAATGATTTTTTTTTTGTTGTATAGATATTAAGTCTGGTCAACACATAGGCTATAATTTATCCTGGAAACTGGAACACCTGATGCAGAACCGCAACAGACCAGCTAAACTATAGGAGATACAAAAATGGTACCATAGCAAAAATTGTTCCACGTGATGAGCATTTTTTGCTGAGAGAATAAATTTGAAGATCCGGAACACCTGATGCAGAACCGCAACAGACCAGCTAAACTACAGGAGATACGAAAATGGTACCATAGCAAAAATTGTTCTACGTGATGAGCATTTTCTGCTGAGAGAATAAATTTGAAGATCCGGAACACCTGATGCAGAACCGCAACAGACCAGCTAAACTATAGGAGATACAAAATGGTACCATAGCAAAAATTGTTTCACGTGATGAGCATTTTCTGCTGAGACAATAAATTTGAAGATCCGGAACACCTGATGTGGAACTTCAAGTGCCCAGCTACACTATAACATATATAGGAAGACGTCTTAGCAAGAGTTGTTCAGCCTTATGAGCACTCGCTGTTGACGTATAAATATCGAAGATCTGGAACACCTGTTGTGGAACTCCAAGAGCCCAGCTACACCATAACTCACATAGGAATGACATCTTAGCAAAAGTTGTTTGGTCTGATAGGCATTTCCTGTTGACTTATAAAAATCGAAGATCAGATACATTTGATATAGAAATTAAAGCTATCATTTATTTATAATTTCATTGCATATTTATCAAATAACATAAGTACCTCCACGCGGTGAAGGCGGGAACAGTTCAGGGCTGATTTTCGATGACGATGGTATATCATTGAAAATTAGACTCTACTGGCCAAATCTTCCATTTTTTTTTATCGTATAAATATGCCTTCGGGCTTATGTTATTTGAGTGTTTAATTTCCTTTTCTATTTATCTTTGTTACATGGTTGCCTACCCGGTAACGCTGGGGAGCAGCCACTTAGATTTTAAATATATATAAAAAGATACCATACCTAGAAAGAGGTCAAATCTTTCTCAATGTTCCAAAAGTGCTAAATGATTAAAGATCATAAGATCCCAACAATCTACCGAAGAGCGTTAGTAGGGACTTGATGCTGTTCGACAACATGAGGTTGCAACTCGCTCCGTGGAAACTTCTTGGGATCGCGAAGCACGCCTGAATTCTCAGCGTATTTACGCATCTACCAGGTATCCAGGTCTCTAGACACCAGTGAAGAATATATGACTGACCGCTGATCATGAACAGTTGACAGCGAGTTGGAGACGTTCACGGAAAAAGCATGACGCTTGAGTGTTCAGCGTAAATACGCATCTACTCTAGATATAAGTGGGGGAAGGAGATGCGCGACTGACCGCTGAGCGTGAACGTCACGCAACATATAGGCTATAATTTATTTTGGAAAATGGAACACCTAAAGTAAAAGAGATATAAAAATGGTGCCATTGCTAAAACTATTTCACGTGAAGAGTGTTTTCTGCTGTGAAACTAAATTCGAAGATCTGGAGCACCTGTAGTGGAACTCTAAAGCCCAGCGACAATATAGCATATACATAATAAAAATGGCGTCTTAGCAAAAGTTGTTAAGTCTGATGGCATCTCCTGTTGACCAACAAAAATAAAAAATCTGGAACGTCTTGGATCGTCTCGCGCATTCCATTGTTTTGCCGTCCCCGGGCTTTTACAATTCGACGTCAGACGTTTCAGATCTTCGATTTTGACGACCCCGTTGTCGCTGGCATAAGCAACAGGATCCGCGTACGAAGTCGCGGGCAGAAGCTAGTACTCAATATGTAAGTATGACCTACGAGTATTACTGTAACATGTTCGAAATGTTAAAATAACTCCGGTGACGCGTGGAATGGGAATCTTCAATTAAAATTAAAAACTAATTATGTATTCTGGTGGTACGTTCAGGCCGTATGTAACGTATGTTAGTTAGTATGCCAAAAGCATCTCACCTATATTATGTGACGCATGACGTTTTATGTATTTACTTTTTCGATGTTATTTCTTCGTTGATTTAGAAAATGTTTAAGTTTGTTTAAACAATAATTTCTAAATTCAAACATATTAATTAAATATAAATTACATCCATACACAGTACAAATGCTGAACACACAAACATTTGTCGTTTGTTTTGTTGTGTTTTTTTTGTTTTGTTTGCCAACTGTGGAGGCTTGTAAATGGCTTGTCGTTGAACAACTCGCTATTAATTTTGTATTGTTAGCTGTAAGCCACCCAAAGAAAATAAAATAAAATAAATAATTTGTCTTGGGTGATAATCGAACCCACGACAAAGAAGTCAGCGCCATTAAACAATAGAGCAACAGGCAAGTCATCACTATTTATCTACTAGCTTTCCCGACAAACTTCGTTCTACCGTAGATTCAATTTATTAGTTTTATTTTGCTTTTTATTACATCCTATTCTCAGACCTGAATATACACACAAAATTATATAAGAATCGGTCAAGCCGTTTCGGAGACAAACTCTGTAGCACGAGAAGTATAGAATGACAAAATATATGTATACATATAACCTAACCTAACTTGCCATACCTATCCTATAGCTAACCTAACTACCTAACCTAACTACCTTACTGAAACGCATTGATTTTGAAAGATGCAAAATACATCATTTTATACTGAACTACTGCGCTGCGTCTATGCTAGATACAATGCTAGAGTAGGTAGTAGTATTTGAAGTAGTAGTAGTAGGAGACAAGAATTGGACTCAAATGGTAGGTACCTATATCATCCATACATATAGTACTTGACTGGCCTGTTGCTCTAGTGGTAGTGACTCTAACTGCTATTCCGGAGGTAGTGGGTTCGATTCCCACCCAAGATAAATGTTTGTGTGACGAGCACGATCATTTTGTTCTGTCTGACCACAAGTATGGTTGTGGCAAAGACATCCAACTAAATCTCTTTGAATTTGGGCATGCACAACGGTGGATCCGCGCTTCATTCCCATTCGCCTGAACAGTAAGTTAGCACCTGGCAGATTTTTTCAGACTTACTTCACACTTATCTCTCTCTCTCTCTTCTTACTTCTTTTGGCGCAGCCGTGAGACATGTCATTTTTGTGTCTCTTTTTTTTTGTTATTATGTTTTTTTACTGTGCGTGTATCCAGCTGTTGCCAATAAATGTATTTTCTTTCTTTATTTTGATCAATTCACACAATATTCACTTTTAAATTCTGACAATAATTATGTTATTCTGACGTAAAAGCTTTATTATTTTTAAATTTAATTAAATCCATTTAGTAGTTTTTGCGTGAAAGAGTAACAAACATACAAACGTTTATAAAATTAGTAAGGATTAATTTGATTTGTGTGGACCGGCTTATTTTGGTTTTTCCCAATTACGTACAACATTTTTCCAAATTCCCAATGAATTAAGAATCCATCTTCTTACGATAACAAAATAATAACTAACTCATTTTGTGGTAATACATTCTAGTTAGTAAGGTGATAGCGGGCCCAGACTACGTCAGTATCGCTATGTTAATGCACCCCAGCTGCGATGTTATTATTTCTTATCTAAGGCTTTTAAATCTCTTATGACCCATTTAACTGCTGGCGACAGCTTTAAGGCTCGTTAGAAGAAGCAAAAGCTCTGTTTGAGTGATTTCCTTGCATTCTTATTAGTTTAAGTTTATCACTCCAAACGTAAAACATGTTACGTTTCATTTGAAGAAAATAAAATTTTGTTGTTTGGGCTTAGTATTAAAAAGATTAAAAGAATAAAGATACCGGGCTGGTATCCGCAACTCCACGTCAAAGCGCGTATTTTGCGTTTGGGCTTTAAACTACTACGCGGGCCCAGTGCGAATTGGTAGATGTCACATGTCTTCGAATTTTTGGTTCTAGGACATACCGGTTTCCTCACGATGTTTTCCTTCACCGTTTTTGAGAGCAGTGTTAATGAAATAAATTACACAAAGTAATGCGCCTGCCTGGGTTCGATCCCACGATTTACTGTTTGTTAGTTCGGGCCGCCACCACTGGGCCACCGCAGCTCTCTCTCTCTCTCTCTCTCTCTCTAATTTAAAACCTACACAAAATATTAATGGTTGACAAAAACACACTTATTAGCTTTAACTGTAAAAGTGTCAAAAGATCAGTTGAATGTGTGAAAAAACTTTGCCGATCGGCGGACATAGTGGCACTGCAGGAGACCTGGCTGCTTCCCCACGACTTGCCCTTCTTGGGTGATATTGACGACGCTTTTTCATACACGGGGAAGTCCGCTGTGGATACGTCTGAAGGAATCCTAACTGGGAGGCCATACGGAGGAGTAGCTCTGCTGTGGAGAAAATCTGCGTTCCCGTCGGTGTCTGTTATACAGTGTCGTAGTGTGCGTCTAGCGGCGATTAGGGTAAAACTTGACCATGAGCGCTCAATTATAGTGTTTTCGGTATACATGCCTACAAACAAAAATGAAAACCTGCCATTGTTTTCTGAGTGCCTCGGGGAAATATGTGCAATAATTGAAAGCAATAATGTGGAACCTGTATTTATACTTGGTGACTTTAACTCGCACCCTGGCGGTTTATTTGCGAAAGAATTATTAGATTTCTGTGCGGAACAGTCGTGGTCGTGTATAGATATGGAGTTGTTGCCGAGTGACTCACATACGTTTGTGTGCCAGGTGAGCGGTACACAGACGTGGCTAGACCATTGTTTAATAACAAGCTCCGCGCGGTCATCCGTGCTTAATGTGTCCGTTATTTATGATAGCTACTGGTCAGATCATTATCCTATAGCAGTTCAATGTAATTTTAATGTTATTTTGCCTAAACGGATTAATCTTGGTCATGCTTGTAGTAGGGTAAAATGGGGGGAAAGGAATCAAACTCAGATTGAAAAATATTATGATTATTGTAATTTAAATCTTAGAAAATTGGATTTTCCATCGGAATTTGTTAATTGTGCAGATACATTATGTAATAGTCAGGACCATAAGTTGTTATTAAACAAAATGTATCTTAATATCGTTAGTATATTATCTAAGGGCGCGGAACTAAGTTATAGTGTACCTAAACGAAAGTACAATACATATGTACCTGGCTGGAACAAATATGTGAGTAGTGCACACAGGGAGGCTCGACTTTGTTTCCAAATGTGGCTTTTACAGGGTAAACCTAAATCCGGACATACTTATGATAAAATGTGTGAGTCTAGAAAACTATTTAAATCAAAATTAAAATACTGTCAAAACAATAAGGATCAGATCAGGATGGACATTATTGCAAAACATCACACTGACAAGAAATTCAATAAATTTTGGAAGTCAACCAATAAATTAAACCCAAAGTCGAGCCTTCCGGTGAGTGTAGGTGAAGCTCATGATCCACACGACATTGCTAGCCTCTTTCAACGCCATTTTAAAGTGGAGTCTCCGCTTGGGCCGGCGGCGCAAGTGCTCGATGCTGAGCGTCAGAGTGGGAGCGTCAGTGTTAGGTTCACAGCCAAGGATCTGGCTGTTACTATTAAGAATATGGTAAGAGGTAAGTCTCCAGGTCATGATGACCTTAGCATCGAGCACTTGAAGCACGCTGGTGTACATCTACCAAGGGTACTGGCCATGCTGTTTAATCTGTGCATCAGTCATAATTATTTACCTAATGATCTCATGTACACAGTGGTTGTTCCGATCGTTAAAAACAAAACTGGTGATGTCTCGGATGTATCTAACTATAGGCCTATCTCGCTCGCTACTGTCATAGCCAAGGTGCTGGACAGGCTGCTTGACAGACAGCTGGAGAAGCACCTTCATATACATGACGCGCAGTTTGGCTTCACGCCTGGTTTGTCGACTGAGAGTGCTATCCTCTGTCTCAAGCAGACTGTACAGTACTATACAGCTAGAAATACTCCTGTGTACGCTTGTTACCTAGACCTCTCGAAAGCTTTCGATTTAGTAAATTACGACATGCTGTGGCACAAGCTGCATAGTGAGACACAGGTACCGAGTGAGATAGTGTCAGTGTTTAGGTACTGGTACGGTCACCAACGGAACAGTGTGAGGTGGGCGGGAGTGTATTCCGACGTGTACGGGTTGGATTGCGGTGTGAGGCAGGGGGGGTTAGCCTCGCCCCGCCTATTCAACCTGTACATGAACCAGCTGATCGGCGAGCTCAGCAGTGCTAATGCGGGTTGCTCAATAGGCGGAGTGCCTATTAATAACATTAGTTACGCGGATGATATGGTGCTGCTGAGCCCGTCAGTCGGGGGGTTGCGGAAACTCTTGAACATTTGTGAGACATATGCTGAGGCTCACGGGCTCAGGTACAACCCTAAGAAGAGTGAGTACATGATTTTTAAGGCCGGTACCAAATGTCCCTCTTTTATACCCCAGATCACTCTTTGCGGTGCCAATCTTAATAGGGTTAACCGTTTTAAGTACCTGGGTCACTGGCTCACAGACAACTTGTCTGACAACGAGGACATCGAGCGGGAACGTAGGGCGCTGTCTGTTCGCTGCAACATGTTAGCACGTAGGTTCGCACGCTGTACTGAACAGGTAAAGGTGACCTTGTTTAAAGCCTATTGTCAGTCTTTTTATACGTGCAGCCTATGGGTAAACTATACGCAGCGAGCATACGGCGCCCTGCGCGTCCAGTACAACAATGCGTTTAGGGTGCTGTTGGGGCTGCCGCGGTTTTGCAGCGCTTCGGTGATGTTCGCGCAGGCGCAAACTGATGATTTCCATGCTATTATTAGAAAGCGGAGCGCCTCGCTACTAAGTCGCTTGCGGCGCAGCACCAACAGTATCCTGAGCGTGTTGTCCGAGCGGTGGGACTCACCGGTGTTGGAGAGGTGGTTGCATCTACATGCCAGTTCCTCACCATTTATTAAGTGATTATTGTATTTATGAATGTAATATTTATTTAATTTTAATTATCAGACATTTTTTATTTTATTTTTGACATTACCTAATGAATATTAATAACTAATTTTAATAATTTAATTGACAGACATTTTCTAAATTTTTGACATTGTATTTTTGAATGAATTTATTTTAATAACTAAGTATTATTCTATTTTAATCAAATGTATTTTAATATTTCGTGTATTTTGTAATCGAATTTTATTCTTATGGGAACTTTCCTGAAATAAATGATTATTATTATTATTATTATTAATGTACTAGCATCTGTACAACGCCTTTTATGTTTCCTTAATCTGAAATGCTGTGCTGTATTATTTGAACTATAAACTTAAATAAGTTATTACTGGTTGTTACTGGTTTGACATCTTGGATTTGACATTTGTTTAATAATTTATGTAATGTATTTTTTAATAATTGTTTAATCTCTAATTGTATAGGTATGACTTGTAAGAATCCCTTATCAAAAAAAAAAAACTATGACTATGACTACTATTGTTACCCACCCACATCCCACTCACAACTCAAAAACTAAAGTAACTGGTAGATACCTACGTACGTGCAGGGTTTCCACTCAACTATTTTCGGCTTCCGACGGGAGAAATGCTTTGTTTCGCTTGAAACCTGTCAAATGCAAATAGGTAGGTATCAGATTCTTTTCGCTGAAAATCTCTTTTGTGTAACATTCAGTGTGTAAAAGTTGGATATTCTACGTATATGCAATGATATTATAAGTAAAAAGGTGTAGATAGGTTACTTAAACAACATTCGACCTTAAAAAGCGGTACACTAACGCACGCACTCGTCCTTTGGGGCGCGACGCCACACTGAGGTGAAGTGTGGCTAGTTAGCCACATTTTAACGTGTCACTTGCTGAGCGCGTATTTAAACCTATCTACACCATTTTACGTATAATATCATTGCGTATATGTTAATGTAGATATGCTTTTTACAAAATAAATAAAACCACACACGAATACGAGTATGTATGGCCGCACAGATCCATTGGATGGGTTATGATGATTGATGTTTTAAAAAAAGCGATTTTTGTTGTCTTCACTTGTTTTTAAAATTTTGCACGCTATGTTTTATCCTAACTGAACATGTTTGTGCCTCAATATGTATTTAATACCCTTGTATACGATGTTTTACGCAAATAAATATTCTATTCTATTCTATTCTATAGCCTACTCTCCTCCTAAGACTACTCTGTGTCGTCGAAAGTACGTTAAGCCGTTGGTCCCGGCTGCCATTTGATCTTTGACAGTAGTTACGGGTAGTCAGAAACACGAAAACCTGACAACCAGTTTATCCATTGTGTTACTTACCCAGTAACTGGGTTGTGGAGGTCATATAGGCAGTCGCTCCATGTTAAACACTGTTATTTCAGCTGCATCTGTTTAAATTTTAAACCGACACCAAGGTACCGCAACTACATATTTTGAGACTTTTTTAGGCTAGGCAAATGCTTGTGTCGATGACTTTGGTCTCAGTAAATTACTCTCAACCACCATCTTTCTAGGTGGTATTCAGCTGCATAGTCGGGAAAAGGCTGGGCAGATAAGTCCTATCGATTTTTACACAACGAACGGACGAAATGTATGGTATGGGTAAAAACGGTAAATAATAATTGTGCCAGCGATTACTGCTTCGCGTTTGCTCTTTTCGGATCATTTTCCACCCTTTGCGGTTTGCTCAATCGATTTTTTATTAAATATTCAGATTGTGGTGTCGAAAGTTTTGTACTCGCTTGTTATACAAGTACCTATAAGTATTTAAATTTCTGTTATTTCATTTTAAGCGTCCCACCCCACCTTCTTGATCATGACGTGCTTCTATGTGGTCAGGATTCGCCAAATCAACGTAGTTAGATATGAAAAGATCTCTCCGCTAGTACGGACAGGTTCCGGCACTTAAAAGTTATCAGTAGGTAAATACTGCTTAGATGGTTTGGTCACGTTGAAAGGATGGATGAAAGGCGAGTAACGAAAGGTATTTACAAGGCAGATGTAAGTGGGAACGCCGGGAGTGGACGCCCTAGAAGGACATACATATGATAGGCCTTATTGGTGAGGTTCTTCAGAAAGGTCAGGTGCGTAGTACTCGCAACCGGCGTGTGTGTATGACAACATGTATGAATGTAAACGAAGCAAAAGAAGTATGTAAGAATCGTAGCATATGGCGCTCTGTAGTTTCTGCCTACCCCCATGGGAAAAAGGCGTGAGTTTATGTTGCTAAGTTTCTCTTTACCATCGTCCCTAAAGATTTCTTCCATGATATGATCTGCTTTGCTTTTATGCATCTCTGCTGTTTTCAACCAGATCGTCAGTCCACCTTGTGAGATGCCTAGCCACGCTGCATATTCCAGTACTCAGTCGCCACACGAGAACTCGTTCGCTCCAACAGTCATAGGTCCTGCAAGCTATGAGCCCAGCTCACTGCCACTTAAGTTTTGAAATGATTAGGGCTATGTCTATTAGGTACTACGAGATGTTTGTGGCTAAATCATAACAGCCGCAAGGGGTCTATCGAAGGTTAAGCTACAGTTGACGAAGTTGGTTCGTGAAAAGCTGACCAATCATTACATATCAAGATCCTTCCGTGCCTCGAAAAGAACGTTTTGCAGTTGGTTCATCTATCGTTGGTTCGGCTATCATTAGCTGTTCTTTGGCTATCATTACGAGTAGTCAAAACCGCGAATGTCTGACATCCAGTTTAACTAAGGGGTATCGTGTTACCTAGTCACGTCTGAGGAAGTCAGATATAAGTCATGTCAAACACTGTTATTTCAACTACATCTGGTTAGATTGGACACCAAAACCCTACCAACTAATTTGGGCTAGGCGCATGATTATGCCGATGACTTTCGTCTTAGTAAATTACTCTCAACCAAAGACTTTCAAACGAAACCTTTCACGATATTCGCAAACTACAAAGAATCTTATAGTGAATCGAAATGTCAAAAGTTGCAATGTCTATTTTCCAATTCTTCCGAATACTTTCCAAGGCAGAGCGGAGTAAAGTTACCTGCATGAAATATGAAGTGAATTAGTGTTACTGCCAAAAGCTTGCACGGTTTGCTTGTCAGCAGTTGGTAGTTACTTACCTAATGTAAAATGCAACTGGTTTAGTGTAATTGTATTTTAGGAATCGGAGGTTGAAAAGAGAAGGTTAAATCTTAGTTAGTGATGTTGGTGTGTTGATTTCTGCAATGAGTTAAATAGAGTTGAGTATTTATTTTTGAAACATACATTATAATAAACATCTTCGGTTAATTACATTCTCAATAAACTACAAATACTTACTTACTCCGAAATATTAAAAAAAATACATTAGCGAGTAGGTAGAGACTTTTCTTAAAAACTTAATTCAAGTGATGATCCCGCTAATATTAAACGCTCTATAAAGAAAATCCTACTAAGAAAATATGGTACCTACTGGTAGACGAGGCAGTTAAGTATTTTGTTAGCTTTTGAAAAAAGCCAACACCCAAAAAATATATAACTTATATATAATCATTAATAATATACATAAACTCACGTCCTTTTCTCATGGGAATTACCTAACAGGAACTATAGAACTCCTGCTACGTCCCATCGTCCATACTCACTTCTTTTTGCATCGTTTATATTCATATTCATACATCTGGACATATGGTCACTGTACAAGTACCTGCATACTACTCACATGACCGTTTAATTTTCTAAAGAACATTACTAATGAAGTCAGTGTATGCCCTTCTATGGCGTCCTTCCACTCCTACATCTGCTCTTACAAATTACTAGCACTTCGCAAGCAACTTCGTCCGCGCGCATACTTTAACATCCTCTCCGCATCCTCTTAGCTTAGAAAATAAAATACTTATATGAAACTCTAAAAAGCCTTGAGCATAGGCGTAGGATAGCTAGCCTTTCGGTTTTCTATAGGATACATTTTGGAGAGTGTGCACGGGAATTACATGACTTGATTCCGCCATCACCTTTTTACTGCTTACCATCAGGTGGGATTGCAGTCAAGCACTGGTTTATAATATTAAAATAAAAAAAATAAATAAAAAAACTCACAAATAACGTGACTTGGTAAAAAAAAATTCTAAGTCGGTTTAGTAGATCCAGTGATTACCTCCTACAACTTAACAACCTATACTTACCTCTTTATAAAGTGTACTTTTTGTTAGACATTTAAATTAGAAAAGACAAAAATTCTTTGGAAAATTTAGATAAGATTTCCCTACTAATTCTCTCTATGCCAAACACTTATCAACGTTTGAAATTCCACCAATGTTTACTGTTTTCATGATACTCGTATGTATAAAAAACCTGTTTATTATTACATTATAAAACCCAATGCCTACAACGCATTAAATTTTTTATACGGTCCAATACCGATCAATAAGTACTACCTACTTACTAATAAATTATTGAGGTGCAATTCTTCACACTTATCACGTCACGTCACTATGACTTGTTATTGAGGTTTGATAATTAGGTGGATTTCCGTATTTTTGTGTCTTCTTGTTCTTACTAATGTCAGTGTCAAGCCTTTGTTAATTTTAAAATAAATAAATATTCCACAACTTTTTCACACAACACCATTTAGTCCCAAGTTAAGTTTGAGAGCTTGTGTTATGGGTACTAAATAGCTGATAAATAAACATACTTATATATTTCTAGATAAATTACACCCTGACACAGAACAAATGATAGTGCTCATCACACATTTGTCCTGGGTGGGAATCGAACCCACGACCTCCGGCATAGCAGTCAGGGTCACTAACTACTAGACCAACAGTCCAGTCAAAATAAAAATCAAAAAGTCAAGTCAATTATGCTTTTAACTTCAAGTGTGCACTAATTTAGACTCCAGACTTCTACCTTGATATAAACCTAAGGTAATTTAAAAGGCACGGAAAACACAGTGGCTGAGCAATTGGCTGCTACGCTGCGTCTTATGGATCTCATTCCTGCTCGGAACTAATATTTATTTAACCTTCAGATACTTACTTCACATGACCAGAGGGCTGGCCTTTATTTCGGTCAGAGAATCAGCATTTGCCACACAACGTAGCAATGCGGCCAGTCTTCTGGACACTTTTCCCGTTGACAGTGATGCGGATGAGTTTTTTGATGCCATTATTTTTACGTGTATACATTATAAAAAAAAAACTTACGGATAGTAGGTAGTTTTGAATCTAGCTGTTTGAGTTAGTCACTTTAAATGTTTGAAAAAGGAACCCACAGGACACACCAGATATTTCTAATGTGGGGCAACGCTTTAATTTACAAAAAAAAAACTTATGAATGACCTGTAGATGAAGCACCCAATATTGAATTCAGGACCTAATGCTAAGCAGAAGCACACTCTAACACAAGACCAAAGATAGTCCAAAATAATATGCCCGTGGCGTTGTCTACCCATCTGAAAAACAAAGGCTATGTAGGTATTAATGATCAAAGCAAATTCTTCTAAAGAATCCCATCCTACTACGTCCTGAGGCATCTTTCTAAAGGGTAGGTTTCCTGCTAAATACACCTCGTTATGGTTTTGAGATAACACGCTCCAAAGAGCCCCTAATTACACTAGATAGGTAAATGTTATTATATTTCTTATATTACCAAGCCGTTTTCATTCTTATGACTGCATGTTAAGTGCTGTTATCGCGTACGGAAAACGTAACTGTTTCCTGATGCAGTTATTTCGCTGATAACATGTTGTGTGTTTCTATTTCATCAGACAAGCCCAGCTTTCGTTGCGCTAGCTTGTAGAAGCTATATTTTACAGTTTTAGGTCGTACTCTCTATTAGACTAGAAATTATTGTTATTATGCTCGTAAAATGTTCTAATAACGGTAATTTTGGTTGCAAGGAACTTGCTAACATTATGAAGAAATACGGGACGGTAGCAAACAAGGCCTTTTTCTAAGATGATGAAGATGTCAGACTGTTTTGGTACGAAATTAAATATGTACCTACCTATTAGTACCGTTTTGCTTACTTTTTAATGTGAAAATTGCACCTACCACTAAAACAACGTCTAATTTTTCTACACCTGGGTAACTAAACATATTGAAAATAGCATTACTTTCATGATTTCATACTTTTGTCTATACTAAAAGATGTTTATTAAATATCTATAAGTATTTTCACCTCCGCAAAATTAGCCTATGGGCTCTTAAGTCCCTATAAAGGCACCATAAATTAAATACTAATAATACCTGAGCTGGTACATCCAGTTAGCCACCATAACTGAATGTTCGTCTGCGTGGGTGACGATAAGCCTTATGCCCGTCACTGACCTGAATCATTCGGGATGACCTTTAGCTGATGGACGCAGATAATTCGCTGGCACCGCGCCAACTTTCGGGAGCAGCTTAACGGTACCAAAGTTCATTGTTTGTTTGTTTGTTAAAAAATATGAAATAATAGTATAGCCTGTTACTATCCCGATGCCTGATGCAGGGCCAAGACCTCTAAAAAAGGAGATCGTGTCTTTATTAATCACCAAGCTTGTTCAACCCGTGATGCCGATTTAGGACGTCAAAAAAATCCTAACTGATCTGTTACTTAGATGTAGTCTCACAAAACTTCATGCAAATCGATCTAGCCCTTAAGGAAGATTTAGGTGACAAACTCACGTACAGAAGAATTATATGGGGACTTGGGGAGGAAAGCACTTTAAACTCATTTAATAAGATAGATTATTTTTCAAAGACAAGTTGCTTTACTTTCAAAAATAAACTCAACTGCATTCACGGATTACTCGACAAGCTTACCACAACTGGGAATAGAACAAACTGAAAATTAAAAAAAAAAACACTAGTACATACTTTATTACTACTACATATAAATCGAAAGAGTCAAATTATATTCATGACACGCGAACCCATTGGTCATCACGACTGTTTGTCTGTTACTTTTATTAAATTCGGTTTGCATCCTGATGAATAAGTAAATAATACATTTTATTTAATTTTATACTCACTTCAAGTATATTATTCACCAACTAAAATATCCCTAACAAAAACTGACAAATAAGTTGATTCTGCACGAATGGAATGAAATATTTCACGCGAAAACCACAAAACTTTTGACGCTCCTACGAAACTAAATTGGACAGTCCGACACAAACAGAAGCCTTGCTTAAAATATGAAAGGTCAATTTAGCAATCCATTTGTCCACGAGGACAAACAACCCGACCTTTTCCTTGCAACCATCTAAATCAAACACTGGAAAATTAATTTCGTTGGAAAAATTCTCAAAACGCGGTACTGGGTGAAGTTTTTGACACTCTTAATATACATTCCTTCTCCACTTTTAACAGACGTCATTAAAGGACGAAATTCACAATTCGGTTGTAAGTATTTTTTTTAGGGTTTGTTACCTCATTACATTACTCTGTGGTTTTTTGTTTGAGAGAAAAAACTACTTCCCGAGTTGTCTCATAATTATGATCTTATTTTTATCTAAATGGGTTCATTAGTTTGGTTGTAATATCAAAACGAATGGAAAATATAATATCATACATACGGACCAAGTAAAAATAGCAAATTATCTCTCACTATTTTCTTAAGTCGGTGGCCAATAATAATTGATAGAAAACCACATAAGCCACACCTATCCGAAACTAGTGTTTTCCATTTTTTTGTGAAAATGTTTTCGATTAGACAATTTTAAAGGCGAACGCCCTGGAGGTAAACATTGTCTGCTTCGCAGAAGGTTGCCGACATAATGTTGTATCGATCGAACTTGTTGCTTTGCTAGACTACTGTTGAAATAAGGAATTGCGTAGACAAAACTGTTATTTTAAATTCCGGAATTAGCACAGACATTTTTAGCATTGCTATGATATTTTTCGCTAACTCTTAGGTAAATAGATGAGTGACGTTCAAATAGTTCGCAATCATGTAATTTACTACTATGGTTGTGGGATTAAACTTCTAAACATGTATACAAAAATTATTTTCTTTTTATTTATAATAATAATATAGTAATAATAAATTCTACAACAATCACACAACGCCACCTAGTCCCAAGCTAAGCAGGAGCTTGTGTTATGGGTACTAAACAACTGATAATCATACTTATATATTTCTAAATACATACATATTTTAGTTAAAATACACTCAGACACAGAACAGATGATCGTGCTTATCACATCACATCACGCTCTTCATCTTTTTTGTATAATATGTTTACTAATACTTCGTAGAAGGTTCTTTTACATTAAAAAAATTTAGAAAACTTATCGACAATTAAACATTTTTCCAATGCAGCGCCATCTTTGATACACGACAGGTGACTAAGCGCGGATCCACCGTTGTGGGCACTGTGGGCATGCCCACAACCCTAATAAAATGGAGGTCAGACAGAACAAATGATTGTGCTCATCACACAAATATTTATCCTGGGTGGGAATCGAACCCACGACCTCGGGTATAGCAGTCAGGCCTTCTAACTACTAGACAAAACGGGCCGGTATTTCTTAATTTGTGATTTAGAAAACTTATCGACAATTAAACATTTTTCCAATGCAGCGCCATCTTTGATACACGACAGGTGACTAAGCGCGGATCCACCGTTGTGGGCACTGTGGGCATGCCCACAACCCTAATAAAATGGAGGTCAGACAGAACAAATGATTGTGCTCATCACACAAATATTTATCCTGGGTGGGAATCGAACCCACGACCTCGGGTATAGCAGTCAGGCCTTCTAACTACTAGACAAAACGGGCCGGTATTTCTCAATTTGTGATTTAGAAAACTTATCGACAATTAAACATTTTTCCAATGCAGCGCCATCTTTGATACACGACAGGTGACTAAGCGCGGATCCACCGTTGTGGGCACTGTGGGCATGCCCACAACCCTAATAAAATGGAGGTCAGACAGAACAAATGATTGTGCTCATCACACAAATATTTATCCTGGGTGGGAATCGAACCCACGACCTCGGGTATAGCAGTCAGGCCTTCTAACTACTAGACAAAACGGGCCGGTATTTCTTAATTTGTGATTTAACAAAATACGCGTAATGTTTGCGCTATTTATTTATTGACATTACAGTGACTTCATAGACTATTTAAAACTTGGCCCTCTAGTTGTCAAGATTTACACATAGGTATATGGAGTTTCGTACCCGTGCCTCTCCATACGAAACTACCTTTTGGAAGGGGCAACTAAAAGCATTTTTTAATACATATAACCTAACCTAACTTGCAATACCTACGCTATAGCTTTTTTTTTTGAGGGTTGAAAAATCCTCATGGATGTCCCCCGCCCCGGGGAGGTCAGGGTCAGGTCAGGAGGTTAGGGGTCGGTCAGACTCTTACTGACTAAAAACGACCCCGTGTTCCTTCTCACACCTACGCCGGGGGTCACAGGAACAGAAGATACTTCCGCGACACCTCGCCAAGTCAGTTAGGGGAGTGAGGTGTTGGACTCCCCTCGCGACGTCTTAACCGGATCCATGTGCGTGGGTGGCCGCGGACGTTCCCGTGTCCGTCGCCCCTGGACCCATTCAGGGGGGCTGGAAGAGTGCGTTATCCGGTGGCGTTGTGAGGTTTTAAGTCAAACAGTTTTCATAAATCAGAAAAGTATTACTAAAGCTAATGAATGAATGTCACTTTGTCCTGCCAATCCGTATGGTAATAAGTGTATTTGTAAATTTAATATAATGATAACGCGATGAACTTGACCTTACGTAAATCCGTGTTATTGTGGAACAATAGACTTTAGGTTACATAATAGGTACTGGTAATGAAAAAAAAATTTGATACTTTCTTTCTATAAGTAAATAAGTGAATACCTAAACGATAAAATGTCTTTAGAGTGTCCGGGTATTTAAATATAAACTTTTATCATTGTTAGCTGGAGTCTAGGGTTTAAGTTGAAAAACAGCGGTTGGTAACTTCAATAGAACTTGCGCATAGGTAAGTAATGGTGGATAGCCGGACAGCCTTTCCAGCGACTATGGCTTTCCGTTTCATGCCATTTTCCGGTTGTAGACTTAGTTTTTCATACTACTTCTATGTATAGTAGATACGTCTAATACATTTACCGCTTTTAATACAAGACGAGATTCATTGTTAGCCTTTGCCAATCTTTCTATTAGGACCGATATTTTGCGAAGGAATAGACGCTCTGTTCCGAACAAAAGGCATGATCTACCGCTGCAGCCGTTACAATTGCGCTCTAACGTATTGTCAAACATCCCGTAAATTGTTGTAAGTATACGAGTATATCCGGCAACTGCAATGACAATGACATCTATACAACTGGCAATGACATCACAGCCTAAAGCTGATTCTCAGTGCAGTTTATTTTCTTCCTCAAATCTTTTAAACAAATCCGCAAATGTACTTCACCTTCCACCCATCATGTAGGTACGCACCTATTAGTCCAATCATGATGACATTGACTACTTGCCAAATAAACGCCTGCCTAATTGTATGTACGAACCTACAAACTCTCATACTGTATTACAGGTGTTATACTACCTACCACAGGCAGTCAGGCACCAGCGATCCACAACCAAAAATTATTAGCTTTTTCTCGTGTGTAAATTTTGTTTGTATTGTTTTGGTTTGTGGTGAGAAATAAACATTTTTTTACTACTTCAGATAATTGTGACAAACAAGTGTAAAATGTACTTAGTATGTTACATCCGTCAAAATCAGTTCCATTATATTAAAAACATCGAAAAGATACCATTGTTTTATTATTTGTTAAAAATACATCAATCTTTACCATTTTGGTACAAAAGTCTAATAAAATTAGACTGTACCTACAACTTTTAAATTAAAATACGTTAGTTAAATAGTGTTACTATGACGTTTAAGAGAAATAATAACCGATAATGTGAAAGAAATGTTTTGACTTTGTTTTGTTTAATAAAAACCCAATCATTTCATTACCGATCAAAGTCACCTTATTCGAACTTAGCAATGTTTTTGTCTCTAACTCAATAGCTAACGCATTGGAAAAATATTTGCTTATCGACTAAAATTCTCAATTGGTACCTACAAGAATACATAATCGGTCATTTACGAGTAGGTAAAATTTAGTGACATTACATTTAGTAACATTACATCAAAGACACCCAAATAGTATTGGTACTGTAGTGTTCACATAGTATCACTAACACTATAATTGTACTTGGCTCGCCTACGCACCACCACGTGCTTCCTCACTGACGGTCGGACAGCGACTGCCTCCCACTCAGTGCGCTCTACTTTGTATAGACTATGGTCCGCAGTACGTGCCGTTGTGACGTATGCGCCCGAGACAAATCATAAGTATATTTGCATACACTACATCCCTTCCTTGTTTTAATTTATTTTATTTAAAAGTAAATAATCTGTAACTATTACGTGTTATAGATCCAGGTATTAATACGTTATAAACGTATGCATTTATTAGAAAGTATTTATGACATTACAAATAGTTCTAAGATACTACAATTTTACGCTCATTAATGAATTGTCATTTTTTTTGTTATCATTTAGTTAAACTAAATAGTTTAATTAAATTTGTTGTTTATCATTGTGTATTATTAAGTGCTACATTTTTCGAATAATCACGACTGAGATAATTATTTTTCTTTAACTTTCTTTTATTCAATCTAATAGGTTTTTATATAAATATAATATATATTGCTGTGTCTATTCCCTTTCTCTTTTTAATTAAATCATATTTTAATTTAATGTTTGTTACTTGAAGTACCTAGACGTGTTTTCTGGATTGAGTTACTTAGTTTCTTTATCATTAACTTTCCGCTGACCTTAAATCTTTTTTTTTTTTTTTAATATACCCAGGAAGGTACTATAATTATTTCAATTATGATTTTCTATGTATGATTTTCAACCTACTGTGTTTAATGTTGCAAGGAAACACTAATTTAAATCTTGTATTATAATCGCACATTATAGATATATTATAATTATGTTACCAATTTGAAGATTTAGGTTAGGTACACTTTGGTAAGTTTGTGAAGGCCAGGGTCGACGGCTTCCATTCCATCATGCATAAGCGACCAGTATCGTTGTTAAGCAGAGTCCAGGGGTAACCCAACCACGATGCTACGGGACATTGTTGTTTACTGGGTTTAAATATCCTGAAAACATTTAATGTTAAATTTAATTACAAATATTGATTACAAAACTGTATTTGTAATAATTATGGACTTGGTGCTGATTAATATATCCAAACATTTCAAAACTATTTGCACGAATCTAGGAAAGTAGACTGCCATTTATTTATTTATTTATTAAAACTTCACGCACTATTCAATGACACTGTAAAAAGGCGGACCCAATGCCCCAGGCATTCTCCACCAGTCCACCTTAAGGTGGTCATTTAGTTTATCCATTCGATCGTCTATAGGTACACGGTAATGGATATCTATTTTGGCTTTGTGTTCGAATTAACTGCTGGTTATTTATTTTTATAAGATAACTTGGAACGTAGAACTACTCAGTCGAATTGGTTTTCCAATCAACTACAAGGTGAAACCTGTGAAATTAAAATATATGTTAATTAAATTATCAGCAGGCATATAGAATAGAAAAGAATACCCTTTACTCTTTCCTTTTTCTGTTCCTCTGTTTCTTCTTCTTTAATGCTCTTTTTCTATTTTTTGACTCTTCTTTTTCTTATTGTTTACTTTCTTCTGGATTTCTTCTTCTTTTCTTCTTTTCTTCTGGATTTTCTTCTGTATTTTGTGTTATTCCTTGATGTCATGCCAAATGACTAGTTGACATATTCTACTGATTTTATTGATGACGTTTCAATTTAATGACCAGTAGATATACTACTGCATTCACGACCTTTTCGCTCAACCAGTACGATCTATCTTATTGACCGTCTCAGTCTCTCATATTGACTATATTAACCAAAACGATCTTTTAAAGATCCTTCAATAATACAATATCGTAGCCTTTCTTATTGACTATTTATTCACGACCATGTCTATCATATTGACAAGATCCTTCAATAATACAATATCGTAGCCTTTCTTATTGACTATTTATTCACGACCATGTCTATCATATTGACAAGATCCTTCAATAATACAATATCGTAGCCTTTCTTATTGACTATTTATTCACGACCATGTCTATCATATTGACAAGATCCTTCAATAAAACAATATCGTAGCCTTTCTTATTGACTATTTATTCACGACCATGTCTATCATATTGACAAGATCCTTCAATAATACAATATCGTAGCCTTTCTTATTGACTATTTATTCACGACCATGTCTATCATATTGACAAGATCCTTCAATAATACAATATCGTAGCCTTTCTTATTGACTATTTATTCACGACCATGTCTATCATATTGACAAGATCCTTCAATAAAACAATATCGTAGCCTTTCTTATTGACTATTTATTCACGACCATGTCTATCATATTGACAAGATCCTTGAATAATACAATATCGTAGCCTTTCTTATTGACTATTTATTCACGACCATGTCTATCATATTGACAAGATCCTTCAATAATACAATATCGTAGCCTTTCTTATTGACTATTTATTCACGACCATGTCTATCATATTGACAAGATCCTTCAATAATACAATATCGTAGCCTTTCTTATTGACTATTTATTCACGACCATGTCTATCATATTGACAAGATCCTTGAATAATACAATATCGTAGCCTTTCTTATTGACTATTTATTCACGACTAGGGCTTGCAATATCCGTTCGTTTTTACTATCCGGATAATACGGATTTTAAAAAATTGCTATCCGGATTATCCGGATATTTCGGATAATACGGATATTTTTTTGTTTTTATTATAAATTAAATTAATAAGCTTTTGTAACACGTTCTAATTAGTCTCTCAGGCAAAATGACAAGAAATATTAAACTATACCAATATTTCAAGTAACAATTACAAAATTGTTAACTTTTTAAAATTTTGCTTTAAAACACCGATATCGCACTATACAATCGAATGTACTTTTCTCATACTAACAATTCTAATTAAACATGAGATCTTACATTTATTACAAATCATAACATCGCAATCCAATCGACCTGTATAAAACATTATAATGTGAGTGCTTTTTGTATTTTTTTCTATTTTTTTTTCTGTTATTACCGTGCTTGTTAGTAATCCTAAGATTTCTGTAACATACTTTGTTTCTACCTGTAATTGGCTATGCGTTGCTTATTTAGTTGTTAACCATCTATTACAGCTGTTGCGTACACTTGGATTGTGGAATGAGCTCCCTGCCGAGGTTTTCTCAGAGGGCTACAGTATGGGGTTCTTCAAAAGGGGAGTAGATAGGTTTTTAAAGGGTCGGCAACGCGCCCCTGGTGTTGAAAGAAAGAAAGAAGAAAGATAATAATATATTTTTAAATGATGCTAATGTTTGATCTTGTCTCCCTGACACAGGCAAAGCATTCCATAACCGTATAGCCTCCACTGAGAACAATTTTCCGTAGAAATTAGTGGTATGCATGGACCTAAAGATTCAAGTTTTTTGATGACCTCAGATATATCATGTGTGTCATGAAGAAACTTGAACATGTTTTGATTGATACGTTTTCAGTTGAAGAAGAGCAACCTTCTTTATATCGTGTATTGTCCGTATAAGTTATGACTGTTTGATTTGGTTGTTGTGTGTTAAACGTGGATATAATTTTAATAATCGCTAGTCTCACAGATTCGTTGGAAGTTTTTTTGTTCTTAATAAAAATGTGAGAGGTTTTGTAAATGCCACTATAGCGATTGATTTTGAAACTCTGGTCCAGTCTTCTTTTACCGTGCGTGCCGTAAAATACAAAACAATCTTGAAAATGCGTGCAGTATGGATGTGTGTCATTTGTTTGATTTAATAAATGAATTGATTGATTGATAAAGTTGGCCAGTGGTCATTAATTTTAATAATAATGTTTGTTAAAAGAAAACTCAGGCATAATATTTGTACAAGCTAAGTTAGGTCGGTCTAATTGGTGTGGAGTGTCCATCTGTAGCCAAGCAGAGCTAAGCAAAGCCTGTATTTTGGCTATGTATATAGAATGTTGGAATTAATTATAATCTCTGCCACTAAATTGACTCAATATTATGATGTGTATGACAGCATGTATGAATGTAAACGAAGCAAAAGAATTATGTCAGAATCGTAGCACATGCGATCTGTACTTTCTCATTTCAACCTACCCTCATGAAAAAAGACGTGCGTTTATGTATTTATGTATGATTTGGGAAGTAAAAAAACAAAAGCGAGAGTGATTAACTATATTGAAATAATAAATAACGTAATAACAGTAATGCTTATTACAGATGACAGCTTTTTATTTAATATTTCAAAGTGAAATAGAACTATCCGTAATATCCGAAAAAACCGGATAGTCATGCAAGTAAAATCCGGATTTTAAAATCGGCGGATATCCGGATAATACGGATATCCGGATATCCGGATTGCAAGCCCTATTCACGACCATGTCTATCATATTGACAAGATCCTTCAAAAATACAATATCGTAGCCTTTCTTATTGACTATTTATTCACGATCATGTCTATCATATTGACAAGATCCTTCAATAAAACCATATCGTAGCCTTTCTTATTGACTACTTATTCACGACCATGTCTATCATATTGACAAGATCCTTCAATAATACAATATCGTAGCCTTTCTTATTGACTATTTATTCACGACCATGTCTATCATATTGACAAGATCCTTCAATAATACAATATCGTAGCCTTTCTTATTGACTATTTATTCACGACCATGTCTATCATATTGACAAGATCCTTCAAAAATACAATATCGTAGCCTTTCTTATTGACTATTTATTCACGATCATGTCTATCATATTGACAAGATCCTTCAATAAAACCATATCGTAGCCTTTCTTATTGACTACTTATTCACGACCATGTCTATCATATTGACAAGATCCTTCAATAATACAATATCGTAGCCTTTCTTATTGACTACTTATTCACGACCATGTCTATCATATTGACAAGATCCTTCAATAATACAATATCGTAGCCTTTCTTATTGACTATTTATTCACGACAATGTCGCTCATATTGACCTTTCAACAATAATCTTTTAACACTTCGTTGCAAGTCTGTCTCGTTGACTTCCTTTCACACAGGGCCATTCTCATATTGACCTCACAAACTCACAATCACAGTCGACTTTCATAACACTTATATTTGCTAGTGACCTGTCATATTGGTCTTCCGAGAAAGAGAAAAAGAAAGAAAGGAGTAAGTTTCCCAATTTAATGGAGGCTCATACTACTAGCCAATAAGTTTCCCAATTTAATGGAGGCTCATACTCTAAGCCAAGTAAGTTTCCCAATTTAATGGAGGCTGATACTTAAAGCCAAGTAAGTTTCCCAATTTAATGGAGGCTAATATTTAAAGCCAAGAAGTTTCCCAATTTAATGAAGGCTGATACTTAAAGCCAAGTAAGTTTCCCAATTTAATGGAGGCTAATACTTAAAGCCAAGTAAGTTTCCCAATTTAATGGAGGCTAATACTTAAAGCCAAGTAAATTTCCCAATTTAATGGAGGCTAATACTTAAAGCCAAGTAAGTTCCCCAATTTAATAGAGGCTAATACTTAAAGCCAAGTAGGTTTCCCAATTTAATAGAGGCTAATACTTAAAGCCAAGTAAATTTAAGTCTTTCTACCAAGTTTCTTGATACTTCAATCTATTTATAGAATAGAATAGAATATTTTATTTGCCAGGAACATGGTATAAATACATATGTGGTCACAATGATAAAAGTTGCCAATGTACTAGTATAGCTCACTATATTCACTACTAGATTTATTTTCCTTCCAACCTTATTGGCCATTATACTAATAATATTCCTGCCATTTTACTGCCACAACACAGTGACCGGGCAATGCTTTATGCCTTGGCTAACTGGTTGTCAGACTCATGTTGTCCAAAATCCAGTCCAAGTCCAAAAACAAGGACCGAGATCCACGGACTAACTTGCCTTTTTAGACACGATATGTTACGAATGGCTACCCATTACGGACCGACCTTGTCAACGTAGCTTCGTGTTTGGTCGAACCAGTAGGTACGGCTATTATTAATTAATATAATATTTTGTTCCTGTATTTATAATGTACCTATGCTCTATGTTCCATTAGCTGTGCTCGTTACCATACTCATTTTTTCACCATTGCATGTATCTATTTGTATTGTAACCTACTCATGTTAAACGAATAAATTGATCTTTATCCTTATCTCTTTATCTTTATCAAAACTGGTTTATATTACAGTAATAAATAATTATAAGATATTTTTTACAACTTTTCTTAGTTCACTTGATCAAAATAGTATGTGGGGTTAATTAGTTATAGTTTCGATAGTATTGCACACTCACTAATTTGCGTTCTTCAGTGAAAGCAGTGTTGCCGATTTAACCTCCCTAAATCATTTGTTCGGCATTTGCTGTAAAGTTTTGAGTTAATGTGAAAGTTTTGTTACATAACCAACCTCAAAACTTAACGGAAAATCAAATATCAACTGACCCCTCTTATTTCTTTCTAATTAATTGTAAACCACCACAGCAGCTTGATTCTAATATCAAAATAATGGAATTTTATTATATCTATAATATGTTCTCAGATTACCCTCTGTACATAGTGAAACAGTAGGTTTAACGACCTGTTTCTTCCTCATCATCTTTATAATATTAGTGTCAATTTCATTATCAGTATTATTGTGTAATTACATATAGATACCTACTGCTAAGCAAAACTCCAAAGTTATCCTTTCTTTCTATGCATTGGCCAGGCACTACGCCAGCTTATATGAATACGACTAGACTGTCAATCATTATTTTTCAAATATTCCTAAGTAAACACCGCAACATTTAAATTTTACTGTTGTTGTTCCTATGATGAGTGAAAGCTTAATATTTGTACGGCTACCCTTATAATAACAAAATCACCAAAAACTCCCTATTTTTTGACCACGTCTTAGAGGTGTGGTGATTGTTTTTCATATTCACTAATCAATTTGTTTATAAAAGAAAATCTTCAACTGTAGATTTACCTACCATAAAACTATGATAGTTTCAAGATCACTGGTAGGTTTTTATAATATTTTACTCAGATTTCAAAATAATATTTTTATCCGTAATTTACAACCTACCGCCAGTTGTAAATAAAACAGCATACCTAGTACAACATTTGCTCTCAACTGTCTTAACAATATTCTGTAATCCATTAATTAAGTGCAGCTGCATTTTAGCGTTAACAAATTAGATTTACCACCGTTTCAAAGGAAGAAGACGCATACGATCTAAAAAGTCTCATCGCGTCATTACGAAAGGAACAATAATAGTATTTTTAAGTCTCGTAATGTCTAAGTAACAGATATCGCGAATTGCTTTCGCGGTGAACGTTTGAATTTAACGTTTTATACTTTTATTATTCACATTTTATCGATTCCTTCCCTTTCGTAACCTTTTTTCATAAAATCACTTTACTTACGGTTTTTTTTCCTGTTTTATCCTCGTCGCCATTGTAGTGTTCACATAGTATCACTAACACTATAATTGTACTTGGCTCGCCTACGCACCACCACGTGCTTCCTCACTGACGGTCGGACAGCGACTGCCTCCCACTCAGTGCGCTCTACTTTGTATAGACTATGGTCCGCAGTACGTGCCGTTGTGACGTATGCGCCCGAGACAAATCATAAGTATATTTGCATACACTACAGGTACTATTTGGGTGTCTTTGATGTAAAAAAATATAAATAAATTAGAATAGATTTAGAAAATAACCAGTCTAGTAAACTGCCCCAAATCATTTCTAACACTTCTGAAAATCGAAGATAATATTTTGACGTGGTTTGTCATACTCAACATTCTTGTGTTCGTTTGAACAGTGGTAGAGAAGTTGTCGTATCTAATCGACACTTAGCTCCTGCTGGGAAATCTTCTTTAGAACAGGATGAAGCCGATTCGAATGATGACGACGAGTACATCGATGCAGTCAATGGTGATGACACAGAAGAGTACACAGAATAACCCTCAAATTACCTCCATCGAACTACCCGCATGGATCGACCGATAATATCCGCTCTTGTTTCCACCTGAAAATTAGATCAGCAAGCCATTAGACATAAGAGCTATTGCCGTTAACTATTAAATCTAGGGTAATATCGCCATTGTTGGTTGGTAGCACGTACGTGGCTTACACTAGTGAGGTCGCTGCCAACCTTGGATTTACAATTCGATCATTTGCATTTAAGGTGGCCGAATGCCCTCCTATAGTAGATCTTTCAGCTAGTAGAACCGATTTTACTGATTTATCAACACACCCTCACCTCACCTCTCGAAGCTTTTTAATTAGGTATTTATAAGGTAGGTGGAAGCGTCTGGTAGGATGCCGTAGACCGACATACACTGACCTTATTTCAGACTCTAATCTGCATGGTTCTTATATGATCTGACCAAGATGATGTCTGGATTTTAAAGAAGACTGACCTCTAAGTTTCTTTCGGTGTTTCTTCTCAGAGGAGTACCTAGTCAGACAGTGAAACGCTGACCTCATCTAGCTAAAAAATGACGTGTGTGTTTGTATGAACCTATTTACAGAAATAAATATTTTTATTTCATTTATTGGTAATTTGGCGAAATCAGCTGTCATTTTATACTAATGCTACATATACATTCACTTCACTAACGAAGTTACTAACTACCTACATAGTATTTCATATTTTGCCTTCTCTTTATTTGAGAAGTGCCCATTGCCCTACAGTGGGATAGTCACAGGCGGGTATTATAACTAGCAAAGCGATATTATGTGTTTCCATCGGGAATTTGTCTCGCACGGAGCCTGGATTTATACCCGATTGATGGGAATAGGCTTACAATTTCTTCGTCTTGTTCACCTATTATAATATTAAAGATGAACAAGACGAAGAAATTATAAAAAATAATTAAAAATCGTATCTAAGAGCAGCGGTAGCCCAGTGGTGGCGGCCCCGACTTACGAACAGTAAGTCGTGGGTTCGAACCCAGGCAGGCGCATTACTTTGCGTTATTTATTCATCACCACTGCTCTCAAAAACGGTGACGGAAAACATCGTGAGGAAACCGGCATGTCCTAGAACCAAAAATTCGGGGGGGGCTGGCAGCACTTTTTGGACGTCAATAATTACATAATACAGCCCCTTAAAACGTCCTCCCTTCACCATTTTCTAGTGTTTTGGGCGGGAAGAAGCGGCGGATTTAACTCCCCAGCAACACGTTTGTCTGTTTTGTTGGAAGAACTTGAGTTTTACACCAGTGGCGAGGGGTCAATTTTCTTAAGAGAGAATCTTAATCTTAGTGTCTACCTACCACCTGTATGTCTTTGGTGTAAATACCTTTAGTATATTTGAGGTTCCGGGTGTCAATTGCGGAAGACAAAAACATTCAATACCTACTTAGTTTACTATTTTAAATCTCTTTGGCTTCTTCTTCTTTCTGCTCTTTGACTTTCTCTTCCGAACCTCCAAAGGAATCGATTTGTATGGACACTTCGCCACTGTTTTACACAGTATTGGTAACTATTAAACACAGTAAATTAAATTACATCATTTGCTACATGTTTGCTAGCACACACCAATATACTAACATGACAGTAGGTACCGACCATGGCATATACTCAATTACCCTACTAGTAAATACCAGTATTTTACACAAAACGGCTGGCCTATCCTTGCCTCCGCAACCCAGTTACTGAGTAGTTATTACGATACTTACCCTTTAAAAAATAACGTGGTTTGAGTAAATTAATAAGAAAATTTGGTTATTATCCTACTAATATTTTAAACGCGAAAGTTTGTGAGTATGGATAGATGGATGGATGGATGTTTGTTTACTCTTTCACGTAAAAACTGTGAATGGATTTTAATAAAATTTGATATGGAGTTAGCTGACACCCTGGATTACCACATAGGCTACCTACTACTAATCTTTTTATCCCTGTATTTCCACGGGAACGGGACCTACGCGGGTGAAACCGCGGGACATCTGCTAGTACTAAATAATATTGGAAAAGTTGTACATTACCTACTTGTGATCTTGTGAACCTCTCAAACTAAGCTTCATTTTGTATTTTGCCTATTTCATTACTTCTTACCTACTTCCTTCCTTCTGTCTTTCTTCTTACTTTTATGACACACTAGCTGGAGCCTGCGACTTCGTCTGCGCAGGATTAGCACGCCAGTTTTTGCGTGAAAGAGTAACAAAAATCCATACAAGTTTTCGTATTTTTATAAATGCGAAATAATTAATAATAATATTTCATTCATTTCCTTTCAATTTCTTGTAAGTTAGAGCGGGAAATATCCTTCCACTGCAGAAGGTGGTAATTTCTTGTTTTCTTTGTACCAATCCTTAATATGTATGGTCGTTCAAACTTCAAAGTTCCATGTACTTAAACGTGTGTTAGTTACATATTGGACTTAGGAATATCAAGCACATGAGTGCAACTATGCACTATTAAACACTTGTTATGTGTGCCGTACTCATACCAAGTGTTTTAGAGCACCTTGAAAATTATAGGGAAAACCACTACAATAGATTTACATACGTACCTACAGACGCCAGCACATGAAGTTACCCCAATGTGTCTAATTTCCTTGATCGTTTTTCAACTTTATGTGAAACAGAATAAGGTTCATATTCAATTAGGTAAATTGACACATTGGGGTAACTTGAAGTGCTGGCGTCTGTACATACTTAACTCATGCCACTTCAGTTTTAGTATTTGTGATACAGATGAGAAAAAACATGGGCAAAAATGAACATGAACATTTCCCTTATTAGTTTTTATCTTTCTTTTAACTGCAACGTCGTCCTTTCACATAATAATAATAAGTTTATTGATTCATAAAAAGGTTTACAATATGAAGGAGTGTCACTAAATCCCGCACTAGGATACCCTGTGTTGCAGACTTTACATAATTCTGTAATTTATCATTCATATTTGCAACACAAATACCCATGCCTTCAACATCTTCTTTAAAATTGACTTTTTTGTCACACCCAACGTTATGTCTGCCGTCGGTAGACCTCGTCCTTACATCTATACCTTTTTCATATCCCACTCACTTGTCGATGGTCAATACAATGCTGCCATCGTGACAAAAATACAAAATATGTCAGAACCGATCAAAACACAACGCATCAACAATGGAAGAATTTTGAAAACAAATTTTACTAGAGTATTGAAACGTAAACATTGACTTCTGATGCACGATTCGTGTGTTCAGTATTCCTATTCACATGGGAATTGAGCCGCAATCTATTCGGGACATCGTATAAATTATAATTGTCAATGAGCTTGCAAAATGGAATGATTTCAAGGATTGGATGAGGCAGAAATGGTGTGAGACCTATTCAAGGTACCTTGTATAAACTTTAGATGTAATTGTGTATTACCACTTACCACACAAGCAATATTTTTCGAAATTCTATATGTCAAATAATTTGTGGGTAAAGGAACCATGAGTATCATTTTAATTTAATAAAAAGCAAAAATATTAAAGCAACTTTTTCTGCGAATTAAAATTTGTGCTAAGGACTACAGTAGGAAAGTTTAGAAGTTACCCATACCGACTATAAAACTAGCAATAGGTACGTCTCAATACTAAACTTACCGATGTGTAGACAGGCATAAAATATAAGGGAAGTTAGAACCGATTAAATATTTGACTATCAAAAGCCATCACCACATCCAACGAATGGTAGTAAATACTTGCTGTTCATAGTAATCCTTTTACAGTTAGTTAGGAGAAAAAATAACAGACAAACATAAATTCTTGCTCAAACAATAAATGGCACGACACTAATATGCATAGTTAATAATATGTTTGCCTTCTCATATGGACACATAAGTGACTAAGATTTGCTTAGAAGAAACATCCTCAATGCGTTACAGGATAAACGGTTTACTATGAGCTAAAGGAGCGTACTTGTACGTGTACAATGTCATCAGTTGAAGGAATACGGAAGTCATAGGACGTCAATCATTCTATGAAGCGGCCGAAGGTAGGTGAATGAGATTACAGATGAACGTATAACCCTACACTTCCATCTTGAGTCTGATTCATCTTCCTATCCGTCTTACGGTCTACGTTTTATAGGTACCTTCTTTTGTTTCCGATCTTGGTGTTTAAAATCGTCAAAAAATGGTTTTTACTCAGTTAGGTAGGTGACGGATACGAAGTCGGCCCGGTGTTCTGTTCACACCTGCGCCGGGAGCCGCGGCATCATACGATTCTTCCGCCAATATGTTTACCTCCACCTCTTTACCATAACCGATTGTTCAACACCACATTCGACGTACCACTCTCTACTTTTACTTGACTCCATTTCTAAGTAAGTTCCTCTTTTCCCAGGATGGAGGTAGGAGTACAACTGGTGGGTATTATCTTGCGCCTGCTCAACTTTGTGCTGGCACCGCTGTTCTGGTTCCGCGCACGAGATAACCGTCGACTGCCACCGGCGAGCGATCCCGTGCTGCGCAAGAGTGCTGTTGAGTTAACTGCTGCTATAAGGAATGGTGAAGTAAGTGTCCTGTACCTATACATGGGACCTAAAGGGAGACCACTTTACACTTTTCTCTAGTCGATACAGTAAATCCTAAAGATAATATTTTTACAAGAAACATTTATAGGTCTTTCTGCTCGTCTGTCGTACGGCATATCCATGAAATCTAAACACTAATAATGTTTCCTTTCAACAAGTTTATGGCAAGTGGTATTTTTCTTAAAACTCAAATATCCATTGCATTAAGTACAGGTTTGGTAATTTATCTCTTAGTATTTTTTTCAAGAATCAGAGCGGAATTTAATAGGGAACTATGGTCTGATGACTATTTCCCCCCAGTAACCCTCTATTTCTATTATTGCACACCAATTGACATACTTGTCACATCCTGACAAACGCCCATACAATGGCAACACTGCAACTTACTGCAATTCTGTTTAATTGCATTCACAATTGTCAATTATCAGTTGTCTGACACGGTTGTGCAGTTAACCAGGCGTGATGTCAATGGGCACACCTCTATATATAATAACAGAGTGCAGTTTTAATTGGATTTCCATAAGCATTAGGACATTTTGTCGATGTGCGGATTGGCTTTTGAATAATCGCAAATTAACCGTTTCAAACCTGTTTTAAATTGTTTAAAACCACGACCACGTGGATCGTATGGTATATCACCTTTTACAATGATGTGACCGGCTGATCAGGTACCAAATTATAGGTTTCGAGTTCTAACCCAAGGCACGCACCTGTACAATTTCCACTTGCTTCAAAAACTGTGAAGGAAACCGGCAGAAAATGCCTTAGAGAATTTTTTCGAGGGCATGCGATGCCAAGTCAGAGACCCATGGGCGGTATCAAAGCTCTGCCACCAGGTGAGTCAATAACCACACGATAAGAAGAAGATATAGACCACAGAGCAGACCAGAGAAGTTGCAGTGTTGCCAGTATGTAAATTGCCATGTGACAAGTATGTAAATTGGTGTGCAATAATAGAATTCGAGGGTTACTATAGGGGGCAATGGTCATCAGACCATAGTTCCCTATTAAATTTTGAACTGATTCTTAAAAAAAATACTTAGAGGTAAATTACCAAACCTTTATACAACGGATATTAAAGTTATGAGATGAATTTGTTGTTAGGGAACATTTTTAGTTTGGATTTCATGGATATTCCGTCTGACAGACGAGCAGTAATACCTAATGATTCTTGTAGAAATATTGTCTTTAGCATTTACTGTACCGAATAGTGAAACGTGTTTACTTTTTTTAATTTTCTACGGGTTCGATACAACACTTTTACTAAACACCTTGCAACTATAGTCACTTCATGTGTTTTTCTTCGGGTGTATTGCACAAACATCCCTCCGAAGCCTGTCGTATTGCTACGGAGGTAACACAAACAATTTAACCAATCAATTGCTTGAATTTATAAAATACTGATATTTGTATACAAATTCCACCCGGTACCTATGCCACACCAAATTATATCCGTAGGTACATATTCCAGGTAAATGTTTTTCATTCAATACATTGCCAGTTATATTGGGTCCTCTGAACCGAGTATTGGAAATTGTACAGCACAAATATTGTTATTGATAAAATAAACGTTAATAGGTGCTCCTGTATTTCCGTAGGTATTATAAGACTGTTTTATCTCAAGCGGCATGTTGTTACGATGCACTTTAGCTTACGACATTCTATTACGTGTGTAAGTATGTTTAATTTGTAGCAAACTTAAGTGGCGATGGGCATATTGCTCACAGAATTTAAAGCCAATAGGCCTGATAGGTTTGCAGTAGCAATCGTATACCAGATGCCAACGAGCCTTGGAATGGAAAGTGGACCGTCGACCAGGTAAGGGCTACGGGAGTCCACTAGATGCAGACACAAGACCGGTTGATGTGGCGAGGTTTGAAGAACGCCAACGTTCAGCTATGGATGTTTTACGCCCGATATTAATATTCTATCTCAATCCAAATCCTGATCCTTTGTTTTTGACGGCTGCTTCTGATTGGACATCTTTAAGACTCGGATAGGCGAATTCGGTCGTTGATTGGTTACAGACAAAGATCGGGATCAAGATAGCAACCGAGATAGATTATTAATATCCAGCGATAGGCTATAATGACCTTAAGATTAAAAGTCATAATACAAATTTGTTTTAGGAACTTATAGCTTGAATTGATAATGGTTCTGGTGAAAAAATCATGCCGTTTTCTCTCTATGAAGTTTCCTACAGTACCTATATATCCAATTTTGCAGGTTTATACTAGGCTTGTCTTGCCTTCGTAGCTATTTCAAAATCAAAGATCCAGTATGCACTAACTTCTACAAATCTACATCAAAATACATACCCATTTACTTGACGTTGATATACTTACAGCGTTCTCCGCAACACCTGATTTGACTACAGATTGTATACCTTGAACTGTAGACAAACTATTCAAGGGCTTGTCCTGTAATGCATTTACGACTTATTTAGTTGGCTTTCCTGCTGTTCTGTTACTATTTAATGCCACAGTATTATGCAATAGTGGTTGAGACATATTTGGGGGACCAATGTTAGTAATATATCTTCTAAAATATAAAATTTTCGTGTCACAAACACGACAATACAATACAAAACTCATCCAAAACGGAACGCCTGATTCTTATGAAATTATGTATCTGGGTATGATTCATCATCGCAGTAGGCTTGAGATTAGGTGGTAAACCACTTTTTTTTTAAAGGCGGAACGTAGTTTGCTGAGTCAGCTAGTAATGTCTTTAAATCAGTGAGTTTGTTAATGTTATGCCTCAAAAGCAGCATTGGATGACACTTAGACCTGAATTAGGGTATAGAACTTTTCATCCTGGTATGTAGTACCTATGTACTTTCATGTGCGTAATACAACAGGAAAAGATAGCAATTTTTTTTTTGGTATTTAGTCCGCCTCTGTACATTAGTGTGCTTGAAGTATTATATACCTACACAAATTTGAATAGGTACATGTAGAACCTAACCTATTGCATATCAAAGATACCCTTTTAAGGCATTAATTTATTTAATTCACACCTCGTGTCCCATAAGGTAAGAACACATGGACGCTGTTACACACAAACATCCTGAAAGTTCTATAATCAATATATTTTTATTTTCTCCAGATAACCAGCGAAGAACTAGTAACGATCTTCATAAACCGCGTCAAGGAAGTGAACCCGTATCTCAACGCTGTTGTGGAGGAGCGGTACCGCGCCGCCATCGAGGATGCAAAGAGTGTTGACAGACAGATTGAGGAGGCCAAGAAGAATGGCTCGTTTGAAGAGCTGGTTGAAGACAAGCCTCTGTTCGGTGTGCCCTTTACTGTGAAGGAGAGCTGTTCGCTTGCTGGTGAGTTTGTTATGGTTTTCTTCTATCCTTCGCCCTATCACGATTTTGTGGAGTAAGATAAGTATGTTCTGTATGTATTTTTTCTTTTATTTCAATCTTCCACACAGGCTTATCAAACTCAGTGGGATGCCTAGAGAATGCAGGTCGCCGCGCCACCGCGGACGGCGGCGTCGTGAGCCTGGTGAAGGCGGCGGGCGCCATCCCGCTGCTCGTGTCCAACACGCCCGAGCTGTGCCTCGGCTGGGAGACCACCAACCTGCTGCGCGGCACCACCAACAACCCGTACTGCTTGAATAGGACACCCGGAGGATCGTCTGGTGGTGAGGTAAGGCAGACTTTGAAATAACAATCAGTGTAGAGTTCCTACACTGATTGTTATACCAACCTACCACAATATCTGTTGAGAGCTCGGTTCTTGAAGCTGTAGACTCGTACGTCTACCGACTTCAAGAAAGAGGTCAGTCGCCGAATCCAACTCGACTGGGCAGCGTTCGGAAAATTGCGTAATGTCTTCTCGTCCGACATACCTCAGTGTCTCAAGTCGAAGGTTTTCGACCAGTGTGTGTTGCCAGTGATGACTTATGGCACTGAAACGTGGTCCCTCACTATGAGCCTTATGAGTAAGCTCAAAGTAGCCCAACGAGCTATGAAGAGGGCTATGCTCGGAGTCTCTCTACGAGATCGAATCAGAAATGAGGAGATCCGTAGAAGAACCAAGGTTACCGACATAGGCCAGCGGATTAGCAGGTTGAAGTGGCAGTGGGCAGGGCACATAGCAGGACTGATGACCGATGGGGTCGAAAGGTTCTCGAGTGGAGGCCACGTATCGGCAAGCGCAGCGTAAGACGTCCACCCACAAGGTGGACAGACGACCTCATTAAGGCCGCGGGACCGCGCTGGATGCGAGCCGCTTCCAACCGGTCTTATTGGAGATCTCTTAGGGGAGGCCTATGTTCAGCAGTGGACTTCCTATGGCTGAAATGATGATGATGATGATGTAAAGTTCCTGGTGACTGCGAAGTGTGGCGACTCAAGGCGGTTAGTTTTGTATTAGCATCTGCCCGCAGCTTCGTCATATATTATTCTTTGGCACTCGGCATTAGCTTTAGAAATAATATAGAATAGTAATTTCAATTAGGTCAATAAGGCACTTTTGTGCGTCAAACTTACAAGTTAAGAAAAAGCAAAATGTAATAATTACATTAAATAACAAAAGAATGGACAAGAAACGCCATACTTACGCTTTTAAAATAGTTTCGTGCAATATTTTTAATATAATATTACATAATAATAAAAAACTACTAAACAAACAAGACATTAAACCTGTGTTCCCCGACAAATTAAGCTGAGGTGTACCTAAACTACACGCACATTTCGCTAGTAATTTTTAAGTAAGTCCTATGCAATAGGGAGCGAGTCATTAATCGGCCACAAACCCAGACGGCTACTAAGATATTGCTAAAGCAAAAACTTATGAGCCGAAATTTATAGAAGACTCAAAAAACCAATAAAAACATATTTTTTTTAGTTTAACTGGCATGCTTTTGGGAAAGCCTATATAAACAGCATTGAACTTATAGGCTGACCGCTGAATACAAGTATATTGATTATGTATATTTCAATCAAACTTAAGGTAGGAAATAGCAATTGATATGGAATTGCTAAGCACAAAGACTTGACAATTTGCACCTCCATACCCATAATAGTCCTGTTATAAGTAATGTTTGTCATATCTATTAAGGCAGTACTACCTATTATACGTCACTATTATTCAATGGATGACGCAATAATCACTACATAGTATAAAACAAAGTCGCCTTTTCTGTCCCTATATCCCTATGTGCGCTTAAATCTTTTAAACTACGCAACGGATTTTGATGCGGTTTTTTCCAATAGATAGAGTGATTCAAGAGGAAGGTTTATCATCACTACATAGTATAAAACAAAGTCGCCTTTTCTGTCCCTATATCCCTATGTGCGCTTAAATCTTTTAAACTACGCAACGGATTTTGATGCGGTTTTTTCCAATAGATAGAGTGATTCAAGAGGAAGGTTTATATGTATAATACATGCATCATATACTAAGGCAACATTGCTAATTTTAGAGGTTTCTAACGTGATGTCGTAAATTAACCTATTTTTTTGGGCTTATTTAGCAATTTAGCAAAAACGCTGCCTAAACCCTACGAGTTAGATCAAATTAATGTACTACAGTATTGTACACCATAAAAAGGTCTACAAAAAAGTCCACGACGGTAAGTATATGTTTATATTTTAGGGATAACCCACATTAACCATTTTTATTGTTTACTTTTTACGTGAAAAAATAGCTTATTTACGAAGCTATTTTAAGCAATACGGCATTAATCCTTATCGAATTAAGTACCATAAATACAGTGTGCAATTAATATAGATCAATATGGTTCCTTACAGCATGTAAATTAAACAAATATTTTCGGAGATATTACAAATTTAAAATTTGCGTTTGCGGCGGGCGGTACCGGTCGGATACAACGTTCATAGTTTTTCTGTAGTGTATTTAATTTAGTATCAGCATTGCACCCGTGCGAAGCCGGGGCGGGTCGCTAGTTCCATTATAAATGCTAACTCCAAAGCCATGTAAGCAGAAATTCGTTCACAAAACAGTGCTAATATTTTTTTTGGGTTCAGCATTAAAATGATAAATACTACGAGGCTCTGACGGATCAGCTGAGTAACGATGATGAGCTGAAATTTATTTGCCGGATTTCTAGCCATCGATATTCATGCTAGGTTTGCATTTGTGCCTGCTAGAGGTGAGGGTTGGAAGTTTTTTGTTGGTTTATTACCATTTCATCTGCGCAGCCTTTTCCTAATGTGATTGGGTCGGCTCCTAGTCTAAACAAATGCAGCTGAATACCAGTTTTTTTTAATGGAGCGACTGTTTAGCTGACCACCACAACGCAGTGACTTCGTAACACTTATAAATATAAAAAAAAAAAAAAAAAATTATAAATATTCCACAACTTTTCACACATCGCCGTTTAGTCCCAAGTTAAGTTTGAGAGCTTATGTTATGGGTACTAAACAGCTGATAAACATACTTATATATTTCTAAATACATACATATTATAGATAAATTACACCCAGACACAGAACAAATGATCGTGCTCAACACACAAACATTTGTCCTGGGTGGGAATCGAACCCACGACCTCCGGCATAGCAGTCAGGATCACTAACTACTAGACCAACAGGCCAGTCAAAACTTATAACTCCTTGGTAAACCTTGTTGTTAGACTACTCGTAACGACTGTCAAAGATCTAGAAATGACAGTCTGGACCAACGGCTTACGAGCTTTCTGAGGCACGAATTGGTCCCGATATGTAATGAAAGGTCAATAATCTACGGATGAACCTCGGCTAGTGTAGCTTAACCTGATCAACCCGTGCGGCCTTTAATTACCTACACAACTGTTTAGCAAGTAGGGTGGCGTTAGACAAGAGTAGAAAATTCTATAATGTACAGACGCCAGCACGTCAAGTTCCAATGTGTCAAATTTTCTCAATTGAATATAAACCTTATTCTGTTTGACATTAAGTTGAAAAACGCTTAAAGAAATTTGACACACTGGGGTAACTTGACGTGCTGGCGTCTGTACCTACACCAAAAATTTTAAGAACTACATAAGGTAATAAGCAAGCAATAAGCGGCATTATAATTAAAAGCAAATCCTCAAGCTTGTTACAGTTTTGTTTAAATTTTGTTGGTAGGTACATATAATAATCATCGCATAATCGAGAGATAAGATTTAGATTTTCGCTTAGGTGTCAGTTTCACAAAAATACAGACGCGGTGTTGAAATCTCTGCATTGGTGACAATCATGATTCTAACAAACAATCATGATTCTAACAAACAATCATGATTCTAACAAACAAAACAATACAACAAACAAACAAAGACAATGTGACAAATTCTTCCTAGAAAAATCTCTCATAAGAGCAGACTCGTCAAGTTATGACGATGCTTGCGGCAGGGATATGTACAGTTGACGTCTTCTCGCTGTATAATGATGATAATAGAATGATAGGCATTTATTGTACTTACCTACATGCACAGGAAATATAACATGTAATTGAATAAACCCCAAGCGAACGCCGGCATTCGCGCTGTCATTGTCTTTCTATTGTGTCTCTAATTGACACGATTGAAAGGTTAAACAAGGAACATAAAATATAATGAAATAAAAAAAAACAAGCACCATAAAAAAGAAGGCCAAAAAAGCTCTCACACACAACCTACACATGATATTTTATGATTTAGGTACAAATTAATATGCAGCGGACAACCGCACAACTCAATGGTGGCAACGCTAAAGTTCCCAATTCACACTTTCATAGTAATTAGACCAACTAGACATTCCCTTTGCGTAATTAAGTTGTTGTCGCTTACATAGGTAGGTACTGATAGTTTAGCTCGGACTGCCCTAGTGTACACTGTGTTACCCTAGCTCCTGTAACACAGTGTACACTAGCGCAGGAGCTAGGGAATTCATGAAGATGTATTTATTATTTAGTGTCAATAAAGATTGTCATCAGTTTTGTTTTAAACCAACTTACGAAAAAAGGAGGAGGTTCTCATTTCGGCTGTGTATTTTTTTTTTCTTATTGTGTTAATCTTAGACATCATTGACATCGGTGAAGGAAAACATCGTGAGGAACTGGACTTATCTATACTAATATTATAAAGAGGTAACATTTGTTTGTTTGTTTGTAAGTTTGAATATAGGGGGTAATCTTCGGAACTAATGATCCATTTTTTAAAATTATTGCACTGGTGGAAAGCTACACTATTCCCGGATGGCATGGGCTACTTTTTATCCCTGTAATCCCACGGGAACAGGAACTACGCGGGCGAAACCGCGTGACGTCTGCTAGTAGGTAGTTGAAAAAGAAGTTGAAGTTTGAAATCGCCAATCCACCTTGAGCAAGCGTGGTGATCAATGCTCGAGCCTTCCCTGTATGAGAATTGGTGTGTTACCTCAGAATTACGTCATTTATAGACATTTTTGGAGAATTATATTTTGTTAGAGAGGGTCATACCTACTTCCCGTGTAGTCCAATATTAATTTTTATAGAAATCGGTGTTTTTATTTTACATCCGAAGCTCTTTTGGAGGTATGAGGAACAGGGTGTAAAGTCCTCATCGACCATTGAAAAGGGAGGATCCTCCGACCAGACGGGTGATGTGTCTGGTGGGCTAACTACTGCCCGACGGTTGTTGTCGAGAACTTGTATAAGTTCAAACTGCTCGGATAACTTTAATAGCGCGATGTAGGATAGTTCGTATGTGGCGAGATAGATGTCGCTACAGCTCTAACTCGTGATTCTAGTGAACATCACACGCAGCCCTTTTCAATGTCACATTATATTTGCGAACCTACTTGCTAAGTGGCAACTCCTATGTTTGTTGGTTGCGCAAGAGATCATTGTGAACAATGACTCAATGTTTGTTGATTTAACGACTTTATTTGTAGCCATTTAGCCTTTTGAAATTGTATGTTTTGAATTAAATTTTAATGGTAAAGCGGTCAAACTCAAACTAGTAAAAATGATCTTACATTCATTCATTTTCTATAGAGCACGGTCGGGCTTATAGCTTAGTAATAATATCCGCACGTGTCAATCGATGGTTAAGCTACGCCTGCCGAGGATGGTATGTAGATCGGAGACCGTCAATCACAAGCTCCGTAGCTCATAAAGCGCGTTAAGTAATTGGCCCCGTATGTCGTTTGTACCTACATAATATATTTAATAGTCGTTTCGGAATCTCTGAAGCCCAGATGTCTCACAATTAGTAATACCTATTAAAGAGTTTCGAGTTAGCTGGTAACTGGGTGTCTACTAAGTATCAAATAAGGGTAGGTATTCAAAAAAATTAGGATAGGTCTCATTGTAAATGTTGCGTAGCGACATCTATCTCCCCTCATACAAACTATATCTGTCATATCCTACATCGCGATGTTAAAGTTATCCGCGCGATTAAACGTACTTATAAATGATCCCTACAATGACAGTCGGGCAGTAAGTACCCATTAGCCCACCAGACACAACACCTGTCTGGTCGGAGTATCCGAGTTTTTCTATAGGGGATGCGGAACTGTAAAAAGTTCATGTTCTTTAAATTATTTTTATTTCTAAATATTTCACCCCTGAAAGTTTTAAAAAGACATCCAATACTTACTAAAGACGAGACAACACGAACAAAGTTTTCATCCGATACTTATTCTTGGTGTTTCGTACGCTTCGTAAGTAGATCTTCTCAGATACTTTTACATGTCTTTTTTTTTTAAACTAAGTTAAATGGCATTTCCAAAGTGACTGATCCCTGAGAAGAAATGCCGAAAGAAACTCAGGGGTCATGGTCTCTTTTAAAGTCCAGACATAAGATAATATTCATTTACTATGCGAGTCTCACGATGCAGGGCAAAGTCTGGAATAGCCTTTGAAGATGGCTATATTATCTATGCTAGATGGTGTTACTGAGACATGGGATCACAGATTTTCTCTGACATTTCTTAAGCATGTCCTCTCTAAAGTAGGTATATTAAAACCTTGTTTAAAATCCTTTAAGTACTTTTTACGTTACAGGCAGCCCTGCTAGCATGCGGCGCGTCTCCCTTCAGTGTAGCGTCGGACATCGCGGGCTCCATCCGCCTGCCGGCCGCCTTCTGCGGAGTGTTCGGCCACAAGCCTACGCCTGGTCAGTATTACTACTACTTGTATAATAATAATATTTTTTTAATTCTTCAGACCACAAAAGGTAATGATAACTCTAAGATAACATGTTAGGGTTAAAACCGAAAGCTGTGTTATGTAGTATAAGATGATCAGTTTCTGTTATTGTTTGTACCCGGTCTACGTTGTTACGGTGTACACTCAGAAACTGCCGTATATAGTATTGTAATTTTTTATAGTCTTTAAAAGATTAAAACTCTAAACCACTTGTTAGACAGAGATAGCGCTACAGACAACTGACGTCATCTGTCATTATCGCCATAGCTTGACTGTACGAAAGTTCGTACGACAATATTGTAGCAATGCCCCAAAACATTCTTAATTTGTGCAAATACTCAAAAGTTTGATCGTTTTTATTATTTATTCACACATGCCATCTTGTTTGTCTTTAGGCAAAGATGAGTTTTTCTTGAATAAGTAGGTACTTATTCTAAAATAGTCTGGACTGGTCACCTGATAATTAATACCAATTTATTTTCGTACTCTTCCAGGTGTAATCTCTATAGAAGGCCATATCCCGACGCTGAGCGACAGAGACTTCCCGAAGTTCCTGACCGTGGGACCCATGACCCGCCGCGCTGAGGACCTCACACTCCTCATGAACATCATGGCAGGGAAGGATAATAAGCTGAACCTGGACGAACCCGTCGATATGAAGAATGTTAAGGTATTGGCTTGACTTTATATCTTGACTGGCCTGTTGGTCTGGTAGCTAGTGACCCTGACTGCTATGCCGGAGGTCGTGGGTTCGTTCCCCACCCAGGACAAATGTTTGTGTAATGAGCACGATCATTTGGTCTGTATCTGGATCTATAATATGTATGTATTTAGAAATGTATAAGTATATTTGTCACCTGATTAGTACCCATAACACAAGCTCTTAGCTTAGCTTGGGACTAGATGGCGTTGTGTGAAAAATTGTGGAACATTTATGTAGAACATAGGAAAAAAGAAAACGAACAACTTGTAATTCCCGAAATTTCGAAGTTCCGTTCAACAACCGTCGGGCAGTAGTAGCCCTCCAGACACAACGCCCGTCTGCAGGGCTATGGGCTAGGTATCTATTCCAGCCAGCTACTGGCGTTCAGTTGTACAGACGCCAGCACATCAAGTTACCCCAATAAGTCAAATTTCTTTGATCGTTTTTCAACTTTATGTCAAACATTATAAGGTTCATATTCAATTGCGAATATTTGACACATTGGGATAACTTGATGTGCTGGCGTCTCTACATCGAACTTTTATGATATCTAAGAAATTATAAAAAAAAATGGTATTGCACTTTAATGGTCTTCAAGTTACAAAGACTATCAGACGAGGTACTGTGCGCTTCGTCACATCTCTGCAAGTGCGCATGACGTCATTACTAGATGTACACTGATGATAGCCGTAACGAAACTAGCTGTTTGACGAACACTTTATGAACTTTTAAAGGCGATACGAAATAGCCTTCGTGGTTGGAGGATCCTCCCTTATCTATGGAGGATGAGGAGCTTTACCCTGTTTCTTAAAGCTTTAAAAACATAAAATTTGCATAAAACACCACTCACCACTAAAAATTATAGGTACTATGCGTGTCTAATAATAATAAATAAAAATAAATAAAAATCATTTAATTCAGACTAATTTAAGTATATTATGTTAGTATAAGTGCACTTAAAAACTATGTTAGTCAACGAGATCACATTACAAAAAATTTTGGTGGGTTTAAATCAAAATTAAAAATATAATAAATAGAAAATAAAATAAAATTAAAATCATAATTAATTTCGGCTAATGAGAATAGGAGCGACTTTACGCCATGGTGTGACGTCAAAGCTGTCAATTCGAATAAATTGGTATCAGCAAAACAAGGTTTATTTTAAATATAAGTAATTTATTAACGAATCATGAACGAATAATTATCTAAATAAAATTGTGCTTCTCGCTCCCAAAGTATTTGTCTACATTGGAGATAATCTCTCGAGCCCTTCCATGCAAAACAGCGTCTGGTTTACTCATTTTCGAACAGTCAAAACAAACAAAAACAGACAAAACAAAAACAAATAACAACAATTACAACAAACAACCGCGTAACAAGCGGAATAATAAATAAAACTAAGCACTCCACAAGCCTAATTAATTTAAGACGTTTTCTATTTTTTTAATAACTGCGACTCGGTAATAACAAAAAATAAACATTATTGTTACGCCAATAAGGTTTCGTTGCAGACCGTACTTTTCAAGTGACATCTGACGGATAGAGGTCATTGACGTTCCTATTCTCATTTGAAACGCATAGTAAATATGGCCATAAATATATGCTTAGTAAAAAACTTCTATACACAGAAGTATTGCCTCTATCGTCGTTTTGATGGTAAATCTGTTGATCTCTTTTCTTACAGGTCCTCTACATGTTCGAAGCAACAGACTCGGTAGCCTTGCTGAGGGTTGAAGACTGCATGAGCGAAGCCGTTCGTAACGCTGTCAGGTATTTGGAGCAAGAGTGTGACTGTACTGTCAGTGAGGTAAGTCAAATTCTTTGTTCAATGAAAAGTAGCTCCGCCAAAGTATTTTTTTTCTTGCTTATAATTTTCATGAGAGCTCGAGATAAAAGTCCCGAGTGGAGCTTACGATTTCTGGCAAATACTTTCACTGACTGATTTGCTTCCCTCATATCTGTGTGGTTCTTTCCTCAAAAGACCATTCAGACACATAACTGCATAGTTCTGACATGATCTGACCAAAATAATGTCTGCGCTTTAAAAGAGACTGTGACCTCTGAGTTTCTTTTGTTGTTCCTTCTCAGAGTAGGCAGATAGTAAAATACCGACCAAACCTTTAAAAAATGTCATGTGAAAGTGTTTGTACGAACCTATTTACAGAAACAAATATCACTTATCATTTTAAGTTACGAAACTATTTTTGATTTTTACGTTATTGAAACTTTAAATAATTCATGAGTAAACTGACTGACTTCATTCTAACCATATTGCCTACCTTTATTTTTACTTACGTACATTTCTGACACTATCCTTATTTTTTCACAGGAAAAATTCAAAGATTTAGAAGACTCTGTAGAAATATCGGTATCCGTGTTTTTTTCGATGAAGGACATTCCAAATCTGTTGCAAGATCCCGCCAATCCGAAAGTAAGTGCCGCGAAACGGAACGCTTCCATTTTTATATAATGTTGCCAAAAAAAAAATAATTTTCCCATATTTTGGGGTAACTCGGCTAATCATGGCCAAGTATTAAAAATTTGACAAATCGTACTTATTGTAATTATTTATTTCAAAAAACGTAAATTACAATAAATCATTCTTATAATAATACGAATACACTACACGTTCTCTTAGCTTCGTATTTCTTTTATTTAATCATTTAATTGATGTTTTTTTTCTGTCTTCAGCGTGACAAGAGCATGATTGTGGAGCTAATAAAATACATGTTTGGTGGCGGATCACGATCACTGCAAGGACTGAGTTTCTCTCTTATAAACCGAAGTCACCTGTTCATACCGGACTCACGGCGAGGTTATTACAATGGAAAAGCGAATCAACTACGTCAACACATGCAGGTAAAAATAATAATGACAAAATTATAATGACAAGTAAATTTTTAAGCCTAACTTATAGCTAAGAAATTTTTACGGGTTTTATTTTTTTTTAATTACGTTACGAGTAATCAGTAGGTATTCAATAGAAAGAAATAGAACATCGTCTGAAAAGAAAGAAAGAAAAAGCATTAATTAGGCACGATAATAAATAAAAGTAGGTACAAAAGAAAAGAATTAAAGCAAAAAAAGAACAACAATTAAACAAAAAATACTAAACATTTCTTCCACGCCTATCGCGCTATTCAAGCTATCGTAATAAAAAAAGTAAATGGCCTATCTATTGTGTTTTCCAGAAAGTCCTAGGCGACAACGGCGTATTCATCTACCCAGTGTTCATCAGCCAGGCTCACCACCACAACCAGGTGTTCCTGAAGGCGTCGGGCGTCATGTACACGATGGCCTTCAACATCCTCGGCATGCCGGCCACCACGGTACCCATGGGCATGTACAAAGGACTGCCTGTTGCCGTTCAGGTAGGCAATATTCCCACATCATCAACTACCTAGCCTTTTCCCAATTACATTGGTGTTGGCTTCCAGTCTAGTCGGATGTAGCTGATTACCAGTATTTTTACATGGAGCGACTGACTATCTGACTTGCACAACCCAATGCCTACGATACCCCGCAGCCCCGTGGTGAAAATGATTGTCAAGCATTCGGGGTGATTTCACGAAAGAACTGCCAAAGATCTGCAAATGACAGAGGGGACCAACGCACAACGGGTCAACTTTCCGAGGCACGGAGGGGTCTTTAAATTGAATAAATGGTCACCCATCCACGGATTAACCAAGGCGAACAAAGCTTAACCTAAGATCGACCCATGCGGATCATAATATTTAGCCCCAAGCCCTTCCCAGGGTAATCAATTGTTATGGCAGTTTCTGCAGAAAGATAATAATGATTGATTTTTATTCATGCGAATGGCATGAAATTCCCAGCATTCCAACTGTGACTTATACAATGTCTTTCTAAATTCCATATTCTTAATCGGAATAAGTACGAACTCTGATACTATTGCGAAAACCTGTAACAGTTGAAAAAGTACATTTTATCAAATTATTCTTATAATATTTTAGTATTCCAACGACATTTTTTCCAATTTCAGGTCATAGCTGCGCCTAATCAAGACAGATTATGTTTAGCAGTGGCCAAACAACTTGAGGCCGGCTTCGGTGGCTGGAATCCTCCCCAGTAATACTTATACCTAAGTGAAACATACCAAATACGTTAATAAGTTAATCAAACCACATGTATGGCGTGGTTTATCTTTTTTACCAGAAAAATAATTTAGGATTGTAATAGAAAAAAAAACATATTACCCTATTCTATCTATTTTGTATGTAAATGTATGTGATAGTAAGCTCTATAAAATTGGTCATATAAGTAATCGGGTACTTGACTATTTTTGAAATTGTTATACCTACCTACCTAAAGGATTTTTTAATTTTGGAAAACCTTTTGAAATTTAAACGTTTTCTATATTTTTCCCGTTTAACGGAATGTGACCCTATGTGTATGGACTAGTAAGGAGTGTTACCTTAACATTTTTTTTTCTACACGTCAGGGTATTTTTTTATTACTTTTATTATATAAAATAGTCGAGCACCCAATGTCATTAGACTTGATTAGATATATCTTCCTGTGTGTAACTTTGTTTGGAGGAGTTATTATTGCCTTACGTATAGTTGTTTTAATAAAACTGAACAGTATTTTAATGTTTTATTTATTGAGATCGCATAATTTTTTCGAATTATTGTTATTGTATATTAAATTTTTCTAGCGATGTAATATAATTACATTATAATTTATTTATAAAAAATATTGTACAGTTTGTTTGTAGGTAGGCTGATGTTGTTATAAGCCTACTTAAATACCAAAATACACGTGGTATGGAATGGTTCTTTTACAGTTATTTGGGATGGGTGCTTATTTGATAGTCAATATGCGTTCCAAAATTTTAATTAAATTCTCGTTTTGATTTATTGCTGTGAATGTAATATTTAGTTGAGAACTAACTATTAGTTACATAATGTAACTAATATATGTAGAATTATAAGTTGTCTGTTGTTCACACTCTCATATTGTAATTGGCTATAGCGAAACAAATAAATGAAGTGGTGCGAGGGATATTGTTTTATTTCTTTTGTTGCTTTTATTAAATTTAAATATAATACTTGCAGTATAAAACATACATACATAAACTGACGTCTGTTTCCCATGGGGGCAGGCAGAAACTACAGATCGCCATATGCTACGAGTCTTACGTACTTCTTTTGCTTCGTTTACATTCATACACGTTGTCGTACACACCACGCCTGTGGTAAGTACTACGCACTCGACCTTTCTGTTTTATCAGTGTAAATAGCTACGCCCCGTTGCACTGTGAATGTTCAATATGTGAGTATTCGAAACTCCCGCGGTAACATTTCACTAATTCCTAGGGACAGAAAAGTAACCTTTGAGATAATTCCAGGTATCGATAACGAATTTCATCCAAATCCATTCAGCCGTTTCAACGTCAACGTGGTAATAAACGAGAACGCACAAAGTCATGCTGAAATTTATAAAAAGGGAATGAAGGGTGTTTTGATCTAACCAGGAATCCTATTATTATTTGCCAACAACTGCCACTGTTGCCAAATGATTGCTTCATATATAATACAAGGAGCCACTTAAAAATTGCCGTTGATGGCTCCGTATAGTCATACAATTAAGCATGACACGGTGCACTGCTGTTTCAGTATAAATATACATTACGCTTGCTTCAGGGCGGCAAACTTAAAGAAGGTAAACGGATTTTGAAGTGTGTTATCATTGTTTTGTTGTCTCATTTTTCAGAGCTGCCTAGCAAATTAAACCATTGTTGTTAGCCGTGCCTTCGTTAATTTCGTGCTTATTTTTACGGCACCCTGTTGACCTCTATTGCACAACCCTAATACATACATATATTAGGTATATAGATTGGGAAGAAGAAACTCCTAATTCGCTAAATTAAAATCTAACGCAATGATATGACTATCTACCTGCAAGTGGGCCAATGGTGTACGTGTGTTACGGTGTGTTCTTAGTAAACTGTCACCTCATATGGTAATTTTATCAATGATAAGTGGGTCACCTTGTTTAAAGTCTGGCAACTCAATTAATTTCTGTATTTTCATCTTCAGATGGATTTTAAGTATATTTGAATTATCAGAACAACGATGATACAATACCCAAACTTACTTCCGTTATTCTTATCTGTTTCCGTTATTCCTGACAATGCAATCAGGAAAAACTTGTTTTACTGGTACCTACTCTACCTATTAATAACTTCGAATATTTGCGCATGTGTTGTAGTTACTAAGGTAACAAAAGTTCATGATCTAAAAAGACTGAAATCCCATACACAAGACTAAAATATTTTTTTAAGAGTTTCCATGATGAGAATAGGTTGTTTCAAGGTTAATTCGTATTAGTCATCAGCGTTATTCTGTGACGTCATCAAATGAATAATTATTTATTTATAATGAACTACGCAATAAAGTAACTATAAATAGAACAGTGACATCATTTTATTACGCAAGATTTTGAAAAGTGATCGTTATAATAATTAAAGTTTAGTGGTAAATTGAAAACTTTTATGGCAACACTAAATAACGACGTTCTTTCGCGGTGTGTGCGACATGACGCGCCGGTGAATTTTATTATAAATTTGACGTAATTTTTCATTGCATATCTCGAAAATAAGGTGAACTATTACTAATAGTGTTACATAAATAGTGTTCAGTGAGTGCATGTGTAAATAACCTGTAATATTGTGTTTGCAGACTTCACAATGGCCGATCAAGTCGACTCAATGTCAGATGCGGAGCTGCGGACGAAACTAGCCGAGCATGGGTTCCCTATAATGCCTATTACGGCGTCCACAAGGAAGTTGTTGGTGAAAAAGTTAAAATTAGTATTAGATAACAAAAGCAAACCTAGAACTAGCGTCGATAACAAAGCCGATACAAGGCGGTCGCTTGCACGCTACTCGAGCGGCGAGGAGTCGGATTTGGACACAACTACTAATGCTAAAGAGAAACGTGGCCGCCGGGCCACGACCGGCGGGGCGATGTTGCCGCCCGCTGCCAACAAAACACGTCGCCCGCCTCCAAAGAAGGGTTCTCCCGCTAAACGAGATTCCGACAAAGGATCTGAGTCTGACGAAGAAAAGCCAGCTTTGAGGACTCGTGAAGAAGTGGAAACAGTGACGACTCGCACTATAAAGCGCACGTACGCGGGTAACGACCCGGACGACTACGAGACAGGCTCTGACAGCGATGTCGACGGGGACAAGAAGACGTCTAGTCCTTTCCGAAGCAACTCTAGATCGAGCGACTATATCTCGAGCACCTTACCCTCCGTCGATGCCAACATCAGTCCCCCAAAGACCTCAGTGTTCTCACGAGCTTCGATCATACCCACTAACTACTCATCTACATTTTCACCCAGCATGACTTCTTCTGATAATCTCAATTCAATACGCTCACGGTTAGGTTTGACATCTTCATTGGCAGACCGTCCATCTATTATACCTACGTCTAGCTATAGCTCAAACTATACAACAAATACTTACCAGCCGTCTACTTCTACTATTGATGAGGTAGAATCTCCATATTTAAGTAACTTTACTAGACGTCTATCTGCATTGAAGTCAGATCCTCCAAAACCTACAACTTTCCTGGACCGGGATGCAAACAACGGGAGCACAGTGCTACCACGTAGATCCTACATCACTGGAGTGAACCGGGCTGATGTAGTGGATTACAAATCTGCTACGGACAAGAAATTTTTAAAGAATAACCTCGTGTCCCTTGCTCTGGTTGTGTTAGTTGCACTTTTTTTTTTTTTCTTATTTTTTGTGTATATAGTTAAGAAAAACGACATCACTTCAGTGGCGGATGATCAGAACAGTGTCATACCAATCTGTCAGTTGAACATACCTGGCAACAGGCCGGGGATCAACTGTGTGCCTAAAGAACAAGTCAGCTATGCTAAAGACCTTCTTAAAGTCATACATCCTGAGTTGACAAGTAGGATAGCAGCATATAAATGTGGCCAGCCAGGAACTCAGCCTTACCTCACTGAGCAAGAAATCATTGACATTGCCAGTGCCAAGGCAAAGACTTTGGACGTCAGCCAATGTCGCACAGATCTGAATAACTTACAAGTTCTTCTAATTAACAATCCTCGTTGGGGACTGAATGTTGTCCAGCTGAAAAGTGTGTATACTAAGGATGCAGACTTCTCTGCTATTGGCTCCACAGACCTGATTGTCCAACAAAGAACTAAAGGCACTGTTGCTATCACCCTGACCGATCCATCAACTCCTTTGTCTTGCTTATTTCTCAACACTTTATACTCTGCTGGGTCCAGTCTTATTATTGTTGCCCTCCTCACTTTACTAGGCTTAGGCCTCCAAAGAGCTTACAAATATTATGTAATGTATCAGAAGAGGAAAAGTGAAGAGATCTATTCTATGGTAGAACAAATTATTGATGTGATATCTCAAGAGACTGAGGATAGCGGTGAACCATACATATCTGTGGACCATGTGAGAGACACACTTATCTCACCACAAAACAGGGAGAAGATGTCATCTGTCTGGGATGCTGCTGTGAAGTTCATACAGAGAAATGAGAGCAGGGTGCGCATGGAGGTACAGTCTGTCAATGGAGAGGACTGCCGCGTTTGGAGGTGGATCTCTCCCCACAGCAGTCCAAAGCGGAGTGCTTCATGGCAAGGCCAGGCTTTTGAAACCCAGGAAGGCTCAGTCAACAACCTGGTAGTCTCCCCAACACCATGCCTCAAAATACGACACATGTTCGATAAAAACGACGACAATTCTTTATTGAGAGTGAAGATTCAGGAAGCTATTTTGGAAAAATGTGACACACCTTGCAACATCCTGCACATCGATATCGACAGGACGTCGTGCTGCGTGTACGTGAAGTGCGCGTCGCCGCAGGACGCGGGCGTGGTGTACCGCAGCCTGCACGGCTGGTGGTACGAGGGCCGCCTCATCACCGTCAAGTACCTGCGCCTGGAGCGCTACATGCAGCGCTTCCCGCACTCGCCCGCCGCCGGCTCCTACCTCGCCCGGCGCGGCACGCGGGCGGACTAGACAGTAGGCCGCCGAGCACTTCAGGATTGTTATTGTGTGTTACAGAACTTTCAGAACTTAACCTGTAAGCTTCATTTATTTATTGCGAGTAACTTTCATTGTTGTCTACTCAAGTTCACTTTCGTTGCATTTCTTTCTGGTCTAGAAACTGATGTATTGATTTGACAATGACATAGGGTGGATGTAATTGTAAAGATTGCATCCTAATTGACTCCAAACTAATTGGCCTTCATTTACTAACATTTTTCATAATAAATGTATTGCATAATACCTAATTATTATTGTTCATTTGTATTTTGTTTCCATTAACCTCATCTTAGATTGGCGAAACAATGTTAACTTGAAAATATATTTTACAAAATAGAGTCATGTAATATTTGGTTTGTAAGTCTTGCCTCAATACATCAATGATTGTAATAATATATTGTACCTGTGTTATATTTTAATATTATAAAAAGTATATCCCAAAAATGGGCAGTGCCTGTAAAGTGTAATAAGCTTAAAACCCTTGTACTTGTCAATTATTTTTTTTATGTTTTGTAGTCACTGATCTGATTATTTTCCCTTTTAGGAAGGTGCTGGTCTTTAAGCCTTAGAGTGGAAGGAAAAATGTTTTCAATAGGATAAGCATGTTAAATTTTATCTGCTCATTTTAATTGTACATATTTGACATCACAAATGTAATTTCTACAGTTTGATTTATGTAACAAAGTTTCAAGGGCTTATGTTTTAATTGTTACTGAATTTTCTGATGTTTTGGAACAAATTGTTTAAAAATGGTAGTCATAAGTAGGACATAAGTTTCATAGGGTATATCCGACGCATACACATATTTGATTTATTTTTCTTGTAAGTTGTAAGTGTTCGATGTGGAAACACCACTGCACAACGTTAGGAGACTTTGATTTGTTTTAATTTCGTATAAAATTGACATTTTGTTCTTAAGTACTATTTCTACTAACTTCACTGTTCTTAATATCTAGTTATTTTTATGGATTGATTTTCATTTTTTAATAAATTGATAAGAGTAAATTATTTGTTTTCTTTATCTCTCCCAACACTGGATGAGAAAAAGCAGTGAGCTGGTATCCTAGTAGCTGAGGTGCTAAGTCTCTTTCGCAAAATTACTCTTTCTCAAAAGATAGCGTAGATTGCACAGAATGTCTTGGTTGAAAAATGTCGTGTAACTAAGAATAAATTATAAAAGGAAAAGTAAATGTGACAGGTTGACTGGACAAATCTTCAAAATAGCTCGCATTTAATTAATAAAAAAATATCAAGAGGTTCTTTAATTTTTACAGTAAGTTGATGTACTTATGGCGCCTTCAAATTGCCGCGCGGCGGCAGCGCATCGGTTCATCAATCGACTAGTGATGATGCGTACTTGTTTTTATTCAGACATGAACGAAAATCAGCTTGAACAATTTATCGATGAGGTTGAAACTAAATGTGCAAGTGCGACACTATGATGCTCGAACCTAGCGGTTGCAGCGCGACGGTAGTGCTGTAGCCGCGCTGTCTTTGCGGCTAATTTGAAAGCACCCTTAGATTGCTTGACCAATAGCGTATTTGGCAAATTTTATTATTGGACAAACAGACGATTAGACGAACTGCAGCGTTGACCAATATCAAATTTGACGAATATCTGACTTGACCAATGTCGTTCAACCCTTCCTTCTCACACCTGCGCCGGGGGTCACGGGAACAGAAGATACTTCTGCGACCCCCGACTGGACTCAGCCGAACTAGCCCAACATCATAAGATAATTCTCTAAACACAAGAACCAAAATAAAATTAAACATTTAATAAAAGTATAACTTATATAAATCCATCACATCAATATTATACAATATTTTTACAGGTAACATTAGAATTCCAGGGTCTGTATGAGTGCCTGGTAGCATCGCCACTTGTCGGGCAAGTAGAAAGGCTCGAAGACATGCGGGAAGGGAGCGTCCCAACCCGTCACGCGGGAGATTGGGGCCTCCAGGTGCAGGAAGCATTCCTCCTGTAAGTGGACACAGTATAGGTATATTATTCGTCATCAATCTGTACTATTATAAAGAGTAAAGATTAGTGTTTTAGTATGTAATTAATAAATTTAAAAACTACTGAACCAATTTGAAAAATTCTTTCATCATTAGGAAGCTACACTATCTACTTTTTATCCGTGTATTCTCACGGGAACTCGATGTTCGCTAGCTAAAGAGGTACATAGCTATCTCGTGGCGTGCTTCGTACATTTTCATACTTTTAAGTTTTTTATGTCAAAAATGGCGATTTGAATGACGATGTTGGTAATGTTACCTGGATAGTAGCGGCCAATTCAGCACCAAACCCTGACGTCAGAGGGGCTTCGTGAGCAATCACACAGCGGCCGGTTTTCTTGACAGACTGAAACAAAACATTGATAATTTGTAACAAGTTTGTTTGACAAAAATATGACCTGTACTTTTTTGAAACTCGTTCGTCAGAGAAACCCCACGGTTTTTGACATTGTGTGCAAATCGCGAGGATAACTCTGCTTGCGTGATGTAGGTTTTATGTGACGTCTGGTGAACAAAAACAAGATTTGCACAAAAATTCTATTGTTATGCTGGTCCTAAATTATAAAATCATATAAATAAAATCAAAAACATGTTTAATGACAGCACCTTTGAATGTAAAAGGAAGGTAACTTCATGGCTATTAGGGCTAGACTATGAAAAAAATTCTATGAGACTCTGACTATGAGAGAAGTATGAAACTAGTTAGAATCGTACATACATTTTGTAGTAATATCAACATCTGTCATATTACACACAAACATTCACCACGCACCTCACATGACACGTAAACACATCACACTACACACATACACAGCCACAATATTCACTCACTCTTTCACTATAGTATGTACTTAGTACTGAAAACGGTCTTGTCGGGGTCCTGGTGTCTTAAAATACAGACACACATGTCCTGGGTGGGAATCGAAACCACGACCTCCGGCATAGCAGTCAGGGTTACTAACTACTAGACCAACAGGCTAGTAAAAAAAAGACTTAACACAATTTTGTATCTATGATCTCCTTAGTTCCTTACATTACAAACAGTATCCTCATCCCAGGGCAGTATGGACTGCAGGTCGATGACGTCACACTTGATTCCAAGCTTCTCTTCAGCCATTTGCGCCACTTCTAACAATACGTGGATCTGTGTTCCCCAGCCTATTAGTGTTGCGGCGTCACCTAATAACAACAAAATAATATGTAGTTAGTTGAAAATCCTCTCGACTGGTCTCGTGGTCGCAAGCGCTACTCCTGAGGATGCGGTCCCGGGTTCGATCCCCGGGTCGGGCAAAGTTTCTTTAACTGGCATTTTTCAGTAGCAGCCCGGAGTCTGGATTTGTGCCCAATTGTTGGCAATAGGCTCGCCCCCTATTACATGAGACTTAAACATAACTGGCGAAATGTGGGTGTCTTACAGGTACACCTCTGTCTAACCTTTTAATTGTCTAAACCGTTATTAAAATGTACTGATAAATAATGTATTGTGGTGAGAAAATAAATAAATAAATAAAAAATAAATAAATAAACCCTTCTGGGATAACAGGCAAGATGTTATGTTATGTTGAAAATCCAATTAAACTGGCAATAGCCCAATGGTTAAGGCCTTGGGCTAACGATCGAGAGGTCGTAAGTTCGAACCCTACACATTACACTATTGACGTAAACCCACTCTAGACACAAGCAAATTTAGCTTAGTTGGAGAGGTTAACAAGACTACTAGTTGTAGTAATGTGCAACAGACATTGCTAGTAATCTGTTTTTTTAAAAACAACTGAGTTATAAAAAAATAAAATATTCCACAACTTTTTCACACAACGCCATTTAGTCCCAAGTTAAGCTTGAGAGCTTGTGTTATGGGTACTAAGCTGATAAACATACTTATATATTTCTAAATACGTACATATTATAGATAAATTACACCCAGACACAGAACAAATGATCATGCTCATCACACAAACATTTGTTCTGGGTGGGAATCGAACCCACGACCTCCGGCATAGCAGTCAGGGTCACTAACTACTAGACTAACAGGCCAGTCCAGGAAGAATCTACACATATCTTCTCTTCATTCAGGACATTGTCGTGCTCAAAACAAAAGGAATGTTCCCACAATCTGTCACTTTGTTGATTCGTTTGTAGACAAAAATCCGTTTTTACGGTATCAGGTAAAGCATGCAGGTGACTTTTTGTAGTTTCTGTCTACCCACATTAGGAAAAGGCGTAAGTTTATGTATGTTTGTTAATAGTGTCTCAATATCCACATTTAGGGCCAACTCACACCGGAATGGCAGCGAAGCGGCGAGCAGTTTCAGTGTCATATAATTTTAAACTTTATCTTGATAACTGTAAAACTTAGTATCGTTAGAGACTTTTTTGCGACTGAGAGTCCTCGGAGTGCTCGCGGCGCGACCTCTTGAATTTTCCCAAACGATACGACTGCTCGCCGCTCTCGCTGCCATTCCGGTGTGAGTCGGCCCTTACTATTATGAGGCACAATATATTATGCTAATCCGCTAAACTTGGTGAGAAACCCACCTTCTCTAAGGACTTGTGCCTTTCCAAGCGGCAGGGTATAGTCCTCGACGGGCACCTCCTCGCTGGCCGAGCGGTACAGGATCTTGGGCTCCAGGAACAGACAAGGATCTCGCTCCCTGATGCACGAGAGAAGTAAACCCTTGGCCGTGATCGGACCTCGGGGCACCACCACCTGGAAAATTTAATAAAATTTTCCAAATTGAATAGGAACCTTATGTTTTTGGTCCTAATGTTCTTAATCTTTGGTGCCATGACAGACGTAGATAAATGTCTTACAGTGCTATTCTGTGAATGATGGTGATGTTCTGTGATGTTGTGTTTTTCACTACGAAAGTCATTTCAATGAAAGTCATTGCAAATCATCTCGAAAGTCATACTTACTACGCTTCTCATGTCACCTGTACAAGTTTCGGTATTCACATGTCAACGTCAAAATACTCACCCGTTTTAGTTCGTCTCACTTTGATCATCATATGGTGGCGCCAGTGTCGAAATCACTCCGTTTAAGATTACGATATTCTAATTTCACATGATTTCACTGCGGATTCAGAAGTGATTTCGCAAATAAACTTTTCAGAATAGCACTGCTGACCACATTAGTCCAGTTTGACTAAAACTGAGAAGGTGCGTACCTATTGTATAATTATCACTTGCTTCAGTTCAGAAACGGTGAACAAAAACATCGTGAGGAAACCGGCATGCCTGAGAGGCATTGCTTGATGGTATAATATGTGACGCCTTGTCAGAGGCGCGTGGGCGTCATTCAAACTCTGACACCAGGTTAGGTTAGGAAGAAGATTAGACGGCTTTTCGTCCGTTGATAAGTCATTTAGTCTAGCGCTGGCGAAAGACCTGCAATGCTTAGTAAGACTCTCACCCTAAGTCCCGGCACGTGCGCGAAGAAGGCCTCCGGGCTCTGCGAGTGGTACAGGCCGCCGTGGCCCACCGCGCTGCACGGCGTGCGGATGGTCAGCGCCCCGCAGTCGAACTGTCCGCCCGAGCGGTAGCGAGCCTTCGCGGCTTCGTTCACTATCTGGAAGGTAGAAAACATACTTAGGCCTCATGCCCCGAGACGGTTTTAATAATAATAATAATAATAAATTTTATTGCAGGCGACGCAGGCCCAGAGATAAATACCTTAACCTAAAATACATATATTAATACATTGTTACTTAAAAACTAAGACTTCACTAACACGCACTAGCGCTGCTCTGTGGAACTTGTCCGCGGAAGCGACGGAACACCACATCCTGAGGCCAGAAGTTTTCATCCCTGTTTTTTTCATTCCTGTGCGTGTCCCAAACAAATATATTTTCTTACTTTCTTTTCTTTCTTTCTTTCTTTCATCCATGACGACGGGCGGATAACAATTCGGAACGCGTTCCACAAACGCCTTAAAGTTGACGTTGCGGCGCGACTCCAGTAACTGCACCCTCGGCATGTATCCAATCTTCTGGCGCACGTACTCCACGATGCCCTCCGCCTTAGTGGTGTAGGCGGGAGATATACACCGGAGTGTTCGGGGCTGCGGCGCGCACGTTGAAACACGGCCCGGTTTTTTGCCGGCGCCGGGTAGAAACCGTCCGACCGTGCACACTAGACGGTTAACAATTCTTGGTTGATCTCCATTGCGTTGGTAGCCCTGCGCACGCGCCGCTCGTAGGTCCGGTCTCGTGTGCATGCGCTCACACACTGCCACACTCCACTGCGCGCCGGGCGTATACACGGCGAGCACCGTGCCCGGGTGCACGGCGATCGGCTCTAGCAGCGCAAAACCGGCGCAAAACCGTCTCGTGAGTATGAGCGCTTACGTGATTTGAAGAAACACATGTTTGACAGCATATGTAAAATTCTCGTGTCACAATGTATGTAACTTCAATGTGTGTAACTTCTCCGAAGAGGCTTGTCTGATTTTTATGAGTTTTTTATTATTAGGTATTATTTACAGGCACGCGTTTGATCACTATCTCATCAGATGGTAAGCGATGATGTGGTCGACGATGAAGCACGCTTGTCTAGAAGTAGGTAATCTATTCACTCTTGACTTAAAGAATCCGACAGGGACATCGTGGGGTGGGTAGGGGTGTTTGCGTACATTCATTAGATCTGAGAATGAGCAGTAAACTAACGTTTGCCGGGGCAACTTGTCTAATATGAAAAATTCTCGTGTCAAAGTGTTTGTAACAAAACTCCTCAGAAACGACTTGACCGATTCTTATAAAACTTTGTGTGTATATTCAGTAGGTCTGAGAATACAACTCGCACACTATTTTAAAGAGAATAGGTACTATACTTAAAGGTATCCGTAACTAAAATAATAGCAAGGCACGGAAGAGGTTTTTCTCGAAATAAATCCCCAAATATCAATGGTACTTGAACTTCATAGAATAATTGTTCTGTTTTCATTCACACGATTTTCCTTTACTTTCGTACACTACAGAAGATCTTACCAATCATGCTTTTCTTTTATTGCAAACAAAGTTGTTTACTAATACTAAACTATGACGTCAACGTGTAGAACAACAGTATTTCATGTTGTACTATTATTGCAATCACTTTGCACATGTTGTTCTCATGACGACAAGCATTCAGATGTTTTCGTCAACTGTTACAATCATAGACAAGAAATAATGTAATAATATTATTATATAGTCTACAAGATTTTGCATAAAATAGTATGAACTTGTTGTTCTACCTACCTATTGTCGTGATAAGGCTGTAAGTAGACTAGCAATAAAATGTGGATTCCCTTGTACGAAAATTAAACTTAATTTAGGTTATAGGTATCCTTTTATACATAGAAGAGAAAGAGATCATTCTCTCACACGCAGCGCAGCAGCATATCACTCAACCACTACGCCGAGCGATATCTACTTTTTCTGGGATAATAGGTGAGCTGATGGGTAAGTAGAATGGTTTCTAACCTGATCAAAAGCAGGAAATATGTAGTCGGCAAACTGTATCTCAGCGATAGCGGTGGCGCCGGCCGTGGCCAACCCAATGCCGAAGCCGGCGATGCCTTGCTCACAAAGTGGAGTGTTGAACACGCGGTCCTTGCCGTATTTCTCCTGGAAAGCATATTTGAAAACTGTGTCAGATAAAGGGAAATGCCCATTTGCTAGGGAAACTTTGGCCAAGTGATACACATTTTTTTTTCCCTTCCATTTGCAATCAGTCGTCTGACCATAAGCGAATTTGTTATGTGAAAAATGGCGATTGTGGTGGAGCAGCCAGTGCTGCACCTCCCACTTATAGAAGGTGGTTCCTCTTCAGTCTTTTCACCACCACTGTCGGGTTTAACAGTTCTGCAACTAGTGGGTTTGTATGCAAGGTTAGGCGTGTCTTGTGTTGTCCCTTGTACCGCTCGATTTCATACGGTACTGTTGGCATTTGCAGATAATGGTGGATTTCGTGAAGTGATGCACATTGAAGAAATAAATGATAGACATTATATAGGATTGACAACACGAACACAGATAAACAATATTTATTAATAGTATATATAATATACCTGTCAGTCGCAAGGGGACAACTTTCTTAAGAGGGAAACCAACAAAAAAAACTTAGGAACTGTATTACAAATTTTTGTTTCTCTAGAAGTCATCACCACCACGGTCTACCTACCACCCTGTGCCTTTGCCTTTGGTGTAAATGCCTTATATTTGGCAATACTCGAGTCCGGCTGCCATTAGTGGTGGAGTGGCTCTTCCAATCCTCCAAAGGGAAGCAGATAGGAATCGAGTTGTATGAACACTTCACCACTGATACCTGTAATCCAAGTGCACATCGGAACACTCCACCAAAAGCCACATCTTCACCAAACAACACTGCGGTGGGGTCAGTCTTGAGCGTAAGGTCCATTGCATTATTGATGGCCTGCATCATGTTCATCTTGGTGGTCTCTCCTGAAAGATTGGATGGAATAGAATAGAATGGAATACTTTTTATTGTACAGACGCCAGCACATCAACATGAACAAGAGCCTTATTGTGTTTACAATAAAGTTGAAAACCTATCAAAGAAATTTGACACATAGGAGTAGGTTGATGTGCTGGCGTCTGTACAGCATAAAAACTTACTTACAAATTATTACTTTAATACATTAAAACCCGAGAGGACACCCGTGTCTGCGCTGTCATTGTCTTTCTATTGTCTCTCTGATTGACAGGTTAAGAGCTACATCTAATAGGGTGATTTAATTTGAATGCAAAATCTTAAGTCAGCAGGTTTAGTAGTAAGGGAGCCGCTGTCTATCTCAGGGACTAAGGCGATTATCACATTGTCGCGCATCACGCTGCTTGTTGCGTGTCTCTGAACTGAATTGAACGCGCGTGGATGCATTTTCTGTGTGTTGGATAGTGCGTGTTTTCCATACAAACAGAGATACTTACAAGCAACGGAAGAACACACATCCACGCGCTACGCTGCATCATGCGGGGCAGTGTGTTAATCGCCTAAGCGAATTGATTGATAGAAGGGAGCAATACAAGAATGGGTTGGTCTCTTAGATTTAAGAGGTTGGTTTTTCAATGGAATATCTCTACCAGAGTTTTGTCAGTTATTTCTAATGAATCCCAACTACATCTGAATAGCAGCCTATCATTGATATTAACAAACACATGGTTTTCCCACCACGAAAATGGAGAACTCCAGTGGTAATTTTGAATTGTCTCATGTTGACTGTTTAAAGCGAAAGCAACATGTAAAGAGTATTGAATAAATAAAGTACAGCAAAATTTTATGGCTATAATAGGTATAAGTATTGATTTTTATTGGGTTATTAAATAATGCCAATTTCTTGCTGATACTGATTTCAATCACTGCTATCTTTAAAAGTCTTTATCTTGTTGCCTTGCAGTGGTAATAATAACGTTAACCTGCAAAATGCGAGTTTCTTAGTAAATAAACAGTTATTTCGACTCTGAAGTACACTTTTGCTATTGGGAATAGTAAACTTACTTTCTAATACTTAGGTACCAATTTCCTTTTTTTAATATTTTGGAATGTTTGTTTTAAAACTTTTGATACTACTTTTGTATGTTCAGTGCTATTTAAAGTAGATACAGAATACTGTCTTACCTTCCACAGGTTTCCCATTGTCAGGATAATAAATAAAGTGAGAAGAAAGTCTCTTTGAACAATCATTCACATTTTTAACTAATTTCACAAACAAACCGCTCTTTTTCGTCACTAAACTAGCCATTTTAACGTGTATATGGCGACGTGCGTAGTACCCCCAGTGGAAACGATTAATAAATTAGGTAATACATCTTATCTACAATTGTAATTAGTTGTGCTTGAATTTAAAATCGTTGATAAGAGGTTGAATGACGAAAGGCGAACGTTCTTGTTTTCATTATGACTTGACGTTCCTGATGGATGATAATGTTTTTGTTACACATTTTAATTTCCATTTTAAACCTTGTTCCTTGCCAGATAAGGGATAAATAAGTAAAATAAAGTTTTGTTATGATTTTATGAATGTACCTAACATTGAAAATGCCATGGCCATTGTTTTTTATTACTTCTGTCAGTGTCACTGTCTAGTGTGACAGTCCAAGCTGTCAACCAGTAAAAACGAATGGACGCGTTCGTATTCGTTCGCAAAGATTCTTATTTTTACAAGTAAACACTATTTTATGGATTTTGTTGGACTTTTAATAAGTTTCGTCGTTATCGCTCTTGACTTCACCGCAGTAAAATGAGCTGGAAAATCGGAAATCTAATTATCATTAAAGGATTCACACAAATCATTCACTTAACGAATCTAACAGAAACTACGACACCTAATTGGAGTCGTAGACTCGTAGTGTTTGTAAGATTCAAAGCGGATAGGTTCCGTAAAGTTACCATTTTATAAAAAGTTTACAGTTAACGATAATGTAATATAATATTAACTATTTCTTCTTTAACAGGTGTTGGAATTTTCATAGCTTTTGCACCAGGTTTCAGCAGGTTGCTGATGTTATCCTTTTTCTTTTCGTATAAATGGTGTACAATAAAGAGTATTCTATTCTATTCTTTTAGACTTATGCAATAAGGGCTTATTACACTATCCGATTTGTAGGAAACCTAACTAGGGAATCGCAGTTAGAACAGTGTGGATCCGATTTATGGTAGGTACCGACCGGTGGTTACTTCCTAACTAAGATCTCAGTTAGGAATGTTAGGATCCTACAAATCGGATAGTGTAATAAGCCCTTTAAGCACACTAGCTGCAGATGCATGATGCTGACACTTTTAATTGAATAACGCGTTGCGATATTTAATTAAAACCTGAAACCTGTTTTCATGCGTTCATAAAACTTTAAGTACCTACCTACTTATGACAATAAAATTAAAATATTTCAGTCATTATATTATTGTCTTGCAAGTTGCAGAAATATTTTGTTTAAATCTTATTGCAATAATTGATTGCAAGTAAAGACATAATATTATGTTATTATGACGAAATTTTGTTTTACTTTACTTTAATGTGGTTAGCGGCACTGATATTAAATTTTGTTTCTTCTTTAAAGTAAGTAGGTACCTAGGTATTTTTTGTTACATTCCGTAGGTACAAGTTTGTTTACTTTTGCTATAATGAGCTTTTTTTTACTTTATATTACGATAGTTAAGAGCTGCCCTTTCTCTTTTACAACATTGTTGTATTGATTAACCTGAAACCTGTTTTCATGCGTTCATAAAACTTTAAGTACCTACCTACTTATGACAATAAAATTAAAATATTTCAGTCATTATATTATTGTCTTGCAAGTTGCAGAAATATTTTGTTTAAATCTTATTGCAATAATTGATTGCAAGTAAAGACATAATATTATTATATATATATTATTATTTACTTTTGCTATAATGAGCTTTTTTTTACTTTATATTACGATAGTTAAAAGCTGCCCTTTCTCTTTTACAACATTGTTGTATTGATTAACCATTTCCCTAAATGGGACGTTATTATAATATGATCATCATAATAACTTCCCATTCAGTTTTTATTAATTAAGCAATGTACTTACCTTATTCACGAAGTTTATGATTACCAAAGACATTCAATACCTATAGACCGGACATCACGAACAAAATTTTCGTCCGAAAAAGTGTGTCCTGCTGGATACAAGTCTATGAGTTTTTTGAAGTACGCTCCGCTGCCGCTCCAATATTCATATATTATTCTAGATGGCGTTACCGAGACATGAGATCAAAGTTTTTTTATGACATTTCCTTGACATGCCCGCTCTATAGTATTTTAAATCTCTTTGATGATTACACACTGTAGTAATTTCTCAAAAATATTGCAAGGAAAGGCCATTATCGTTTACTGCAATGAAGTTAACAAATCAGTACCTGTCAGTACCCAAAGAAAGATATTATCACAAGGACAACGGTGTTGACATTTTGCGTTGACAAACCTCTTTTGTTTAAATGCCTCCTTAGTCCAATGGTTGTACCTAAGTGCTATGGGCTTGAGTTCCTGAGTGTTATTGGGTTCTTCTATCTGAAGTTTCTCAGTAGCAGCCCGGAATCTGGGATTATGACCTATGCTGGCAATAGACTCACGCTCAACTACGCGCACTTAAAAATATATAAAAAAATTCAATGACAACTTTCGGTCCACTACTTATTATTTTAGTATATTATTAATTCTAATCTTTTAAACTACGTCAAGAAAAAAAAAATCAAAATAAATACCTACTTATAGGTCTGTACCTAAGTAGGTATTTATTTTCAATTTATCCCAATTGAATATGAACCTTATTCTGTTTTCCATAAAGTTGAAAAACGATCAAAGAAATTTGACACATTGGGGTAATTTGATGTGCTGGCGTGTCTGTACCTACATTAATAATTAAGAAAAAAATATGTTGATAATTTGTGCGTGTCTGTGAAATGTAGGTACTATGGGAGAACAATATCAACGTATAATGATATCGATTTACTACAAACTTACATAATTAATATCGCGTTATATTTACCGCAGCAACTAAGTAGAACATGTTATTTAATACCTGCATACCTGCATATTTGTAAAACAATGCGTTTTCCTCAACAATTCTTATCATCGCACGCAACATTCTTGACATTTTCATCAAGCGAAATTATTTCTAGGGCGACGCATACGTACTTAGGTAGGGAGGTACCGGGGAATTTTGTTATCTTACAGGTATCAGAGACACCTGAAGTCAGCTGCGGGTGGAGATAAGCTTACCTAAAAGATCAATCATTGGCATCATAATTAAATAAAATAAATATTCTACAATTTTTTTTTTTTTATGTAGGTATGTTACCTGATTTCTCCCGCATTTGTGGACCGATTCTCAAAATTCTGTTTTTATTTGAAAGAGTATAGGTAGGTACTCCTGAGGTGGTCACATTTTAATTTGATCTGATCTTCGGAGATATACAACGGAACTCTTCAAAAAACTGTTTTACATAAAAAAAAACAACTGACTTCTTAAAAAAACACTACCTAACAGGTGAAAAATAACTCCAGCTTCGGAAGTCTGTGGCTTTGGTGGTTTCGTTTCGTTCATTATATTGGCCACCGACTTCCGAAACTGAAGTTATTTTTCACCTGTTAATGTTTTTTTAAGAAGTCGGTTGTTTTTTATACATAAATAACCGGTGGCAAGTTCGTCATATTCCCTTAGATGTTACTGCTTGCGGCAGCATCGGGGGCCGGGTAACCTTCCCTCTAATATTGCGAGGGGGGTAATGGCTGATCTTTGCGTTATGCTCGTGTCGAGTGCTGCTTGTGGTGACTGGTCGTCTTGCTGACCTTGGTTTTGTTTTTGTCGAAGCTAAATAAAAAACAATTTTTATTTAGCTTCGATGGTCCTTGTTTATCATTTTGTGATTTAATGTCATATACCTATACATGTAATCCAGTTCTGTACATGTAAGCGGGCACGCCCCTTTTACTTGAAGGCTTATATTTATTCAGTTAGTTTTAGGTATTTTATTGCTTGCATGAGTTTAGTTGACAACGTCGGTACCTACTATTCTTATTACTACTATCTTATATATCGGGGTGTGTTAGCTAACATGTAGCAAATTATTTAATTAAAATGATTCTGTTTATTAATTGCCATCTAGCTCCAAGCTCCGCAGAGCAGAATAGTGTTTTGGGTACTAAACAACTGATCAACCATACTTATATATTTCTAAATACATACATAATTATAGATAAATTATTACCCACTATATGCCCACTATATACCCAATATATACCCAGACACTGAACAAATGATCGTGCTCATCACACGAAAAATTGTCCTGGGTGCGAACCCACGACCTCCAGCATAGTAGCAGGGCCACTAACTACTGGCCCAACAGGCTAGTGAATTTTAAAACCAAGCTTAACAGGACTCCCTCAGATTACGAACATATAGTTTTTTTTTTATTATGATTTTGAACGCTTTTAAAATATGGAAATAGATTATCAGTTGCAATTCTTTAGTTTTGAAAACAGGCTTAAAAGCCCGGTCTATGGCTGGGATTGACCGGTTAAACAGGCAACGAGGGCTGTCATATATCTACTAATGGTAAAGTCAAAGTCAAAGTCAAAGTCAATCCATTTATTTCAATTAGGCCCCTATAAGGCACTTTTGAACGTCGAACAAAAATTAACTTTAAAAAATGATTCTAGTTGCCCCTTCCAAAAAGTAGATTTGTATGGAGAAGAAGTAAAATAACTAATAATTGCATTGAGAAAAAACTGGAATAACCGCTGCAAAATCAAGTTATCAATAACCCCAGTCCGTTAACTTTTACAGTACAAAACTGTAAACCAAGGCGATCCGGAGTCAACTTAATTATTACACATTTATTATATAACGAAAAAAAAAAAGCATTCGCTTATACATAAAGCTAACAAAGACAAAACTAGTTCAAGAATAACCGACATACCATTCACATGAACAAACACATATAGTAAACGCACACACGGGCGAAACTTGCCACAGAGTAAACGATACCAGTTTGGCAAGTCCAGTTATTTTTAGATCTTGATGTTCTGGAGTTTTTGAAATGGTGCAAGTTTTTTCTGGATTCTGTGCTGTGGTAGTATCGTTATTTTAATGGATTGTTAATATTCGCTAGAACTTTATTATTCAAGACAATTTAAGATACTTCAGACTAAGAAATTATAATTCTAGTTTGTTCTTGAAGTGGGGTTAGGACCCTACGCTAAATAGTTTCGAAAGATTTTTAACCAATGGCGGGCAGCAATGATTATGTTTTATTAGGTACTTACACACCACGTGATTCTTTAAAAATCACCTCTAGAAAAAGTAGGTGAAGTGAAGGCGAATCAAGCTGTCATTCCATTCTAGGCATTGACAGTTCACTTCACTCAAGAGTCAAGATTCTACACTGTTCTACACTGTTATTTTATCGACCGGCAGTTTAATATTCCTCACTTTCAAGCTGAGAGACACCTTTAGTAATTTGTCAGTTAGAATAAGAATAGAATACTTACTCTTCGTCCCACACTAAACCATAAAAACTTACATTCAAAGACTTTTTAAAGTGTTTTTTTTTAGGATGTTACAATGCGTGGCGTTATCGTTAAAGTTAAGTGTAGGTACCTAAGTTATAAAGACAACATTTTCTGGATGGATTTGATTGAGGAGAAAAAAATGCAACTAGCTTTACTTTAATATTAGCTGTAAAGTTTCACATTTTCATAGGCGGATGAACCGAATAAATAATACGACAAGAAATTGAGTCCAACCGGTCGATTCAGTAAGAGTTACCGCATGAAAACTTAAGTGAAGTGAACTGTCAATGGCTAACATTACTATGGAATGACTGCTCATTTCACCTCCATGTACAGCAGTGCGATTCTGGTCAAACCACCGCGTGAAAACGTAGGCGAGGGCGAATTAATCTGTCATTCCATACTAATGCTAGCTGTGTTTACTTCACTCAAGTTTTCACAGCGTGACTTTTACTGAATCGACCGGCAGGACCTTATTTTCCATGTGTGTTATTTATTTATTGATTACTACTGCTAAACTCATGAGCAGTGCTCAATATAGGGTGACTGGTAATTAGTGACCGATACTTAAACACGTGATTGTACTCATGAATACGAATAACTTTCCCAATGAAACTTTTTTTTTATACACTTTAATTCTCAATTAATTCAATTACATACGTCAGTACTGCACAACGAGAGCGGTGGGGGTGGCGGGGGACGTGTGCCGCTACTACTACTAGTAGATTTGGCCCTTCCCGAGGTCAGACTATCAGCTGATAGATCGTGCCGAATCGTGCCTACTGTGATCGATCACAGACGCGCGCGCGGGAATTTCAAACAGCGTTTTTGTTATTTCATTGTGTAATAAGTTAGTATATAAAAAGAGTTTCTTTGGGAAAGTTTATTAAAATCATGAGTACAATCACGTGTTTAAGTATCGGTCACTAATTATCAGTCACCCTTTATAATAAATTGCCATCTCAAGAATAAGCATAACCCCAAGCATTAGCATTCATCTAACCTCAAGTTGAAGTGCAAACATAGATAGAAAGTGCTTTGTTAACTTAAAACGGCATAAGACATAGGCGACCTCCAATCGCATTGTCACCACTGTTCTCAGCTGTTCTGCACAAAACAGACATACTACACTGTGTACATAGGTGTCACTTTTACTTTCGATCACGAGAGTTGCACGGACGATGACTCCGGCGCAGCCGATACACACGTACTTGTGCACTAAGCTGAATAGCCGTCACGCCTCATTCTAAGGCCATCTTAATAAAACGCTCTAATTTAAGTGCTGTTGAGAGATCTCATTAAAGATTGGATGTGGCGTGAAATGTTGGACATGATTTTAGGATGTGCATCACGCCTCATATTTCTCAAAGGGTTTGGCAGAAGGTAATTGTAATTACGTGTACTTGAAATAATGATCCTACTATAATATTTTACGTAAAAGTTTGTGATGATGGAAGGATGGATGGATGTTTGTAACTCTTTCACGTTAAAACGACTGAATTGATTTTAATAAAATTTGGTATGGAGTTAACTGACACTCTGGATTAAGATATAGGCTACTTTCTATCCCGGTATTCCTAAAGGAACGGGACCTAAGCGGGTGGATCCGCAGGACGTCTGCTAATATTTACGAATTGAATCATTTTTGATTAGGTATCTCATTAGTAGTGGTCGCAAACGCTAATACTGATCATGAAGTCCCAGTTTCGGTCACACTTCACTTCTTTAAAAAAATTAAATTAAAAATTTAAAAAACCCCCACCGCAAAAAAAAAGTAAAACATTTAAAAAGTTGAAAATAACACTTTAGCCATGAAATTTTACTTCAGGTTGGGGTACCGCTTAAGTAAGGAATGTTCCTAGTACTTGTAGGTATGTAGGTACTTATTTTACCGATACCCCGACGTTACGTAAAATTTCATGGCTAAAGTGTTATTTTCAACTTTTTAAATGTTTTACTTTTTTTTTGCGGTGGGGGTTTTTTAAATTTTTAATTTAATTTTTATTTTAAAATTTTTAAACGCATTATTTTTGTTACATAGAGTTTACAGTAAGATTTTTTAGTGAATTGTATGTAGAGTCAAATGCTGGTTAAAACAAATCCAAACACGACATATTATTTGCTATTATTTTGTTAAAAGTCTACCTACTGGTGTATTGGATAGCCTGGCTACAGCATCAGCTCATCCTGTTGCCATCAGGGCATTGTGTGCAGAATCAAATGCTGGTTGAATTGAATCCAAACACGACATATATATGCTATTATTTTGTTAAGAGTCTACCGACTGGTGTGCTGGATAGCCTGGCTGCAGCATCAGTTCATCCAGTTGCCATCAGTGCATTGTGTGCAGAATCAAAAGCAGGTTAAAATGAATCCAAACACGACATATCTGCTGTTATTTTCCCAAGAGTGTATTAGTCTGCTAGATATCCTGGCTGCATCAGACCAAATACACCACAATGTTGCTTATTAATATTACACACATGGGTGTTTGAAATTTTAAGACACATATATGTTTGTAAGTAAAGTTAATACCCATAGACGTCTAAAATAGCAACGGTAGCTAACACAAAAGAGCTGATAACCTTGAAACGGCTGAACCGATTCTGATGAATTATATCTAAGAACCATCGCAAGAAACCCTGCTTTCAAATAAAAAAAACCGCATCTAAATCGGTTCACCCGTTTGGGCGCTACGGTGCCACAGACAGACAGACAGACAGACAGACAGACAGACAGACAGACAGACAGACAGACAGACAGACAGACAGACAGACAGACAGACAGACAGACAGACAGACAGACAGACAGACAGACAGACAGACAGACAGACAGACAGACACACACACACACATAGCGGTAAAACTTATAACACCCCTCTTTTTGCGTCGGGGGTTAAAAACGGTGAAGGAAAACAATCGTGAGGAAACCGGCATGCCTGACAGATATCTCTTGACGGCAAATGAAGCCAAGTCAGAGTTCCAGGGACCAGTCGGGGGTCGCGGAAGTATCTTCTGTTCCCGTGACCCCCGGCGCAGCTGTGAGAAGGAACACGGGGTGGTTTTTCAAAAAGAGTTCCATGGACGGCATAAAAACTGTGACAACGAAAAGAAAGAAGGTTAGCCGATAAATAGTGTTTGTGATGAAAGAGTGTGATTGAGGTGCTGTGTGAAAGAAATATCACCATCACATCTTTGCCCATTTACGCTGCAAATCTATTAAAACTCTTGCTTAGGACTGAAGACAGATTACCGACAAATAATGACGATACCAGACCTTTGATCCCATAGGTTTTTATTGGGCCTGAGTATGTCGCAAGATAAAGTTAAAACAACATTTACTAAATCAAGTTAGGCTATTTATTTTCTTTGTTGGAGTTTAAGAAAGGGATTGTGGGATAAGTTGACGCCATTTTATTATTAATATGTGTAGGTTATTATTTATCTATAAGTCTTGAATACTTGAAATTAAATAATTGTATTTTGTTTATAATATTATTGAGGATAGGTAAGTATTGTCATACAACGTGGCAATGCCGCCAGTCTTAAGAGTACACTACCAGTAACAGCGATACGGATGAGTTTTTTGACGCCATATTTTAGCTTTGTTATGTAGTTTTTGGTTTTATTTCTAGTGTTTGTAGTTAATTTTCTAAAACAGTTTTAAGTATCTATGTAAATAAATAGTTTATTGGTAATTAAATAGTAAAGCTAATACAAAAAATTAAAGTATTATTTATTTGTTTTTATACCTACGTTTCCAGATGACAGCGATGCCCGATGGCGACGAGAATTTTGACGTTTTTATGTGTTTGAACTCTGTATTTTTTAGTTAGTTTCAGGGCGCTTATTTAATTAATTGTAATTAGGTTTATTATTGTAATTTTAACTTAAATTTGAATAAATAATGGAAGTGTTGCATTTGAATGTCAGACCACTTTGAGAAGAAACACTAAAAGAAATTAAAAGGTCACAGTCAATTTCAAGTCTAGACATTATCTCTATACTCTAATGACTGCAGTACATTATATCTAATGTTCTTATTAAACCCGAGACGACCACATTCGGCTTGCAGCAGATGGACATACGACTTCAACAATCTCTATGATATTAACATAAACTGGTTTTAGATGGTCAGCTTTTTATCGTTCATTAAATAGTAAATTACTAGAAGGGCTCTTATACTTTTATTCAAGGCTACAGATGAAGAAAAATTGTTAACTTGTCACACAGAAAAGGGTTCGGTTCACTTTACCATGGAACCACCACTTCTTTTTTTTTTTAATATTAACCAGTGCTTGACTGCAATTGCACCTGATGGTAAGCAGTGATGGTGAAGCGCACTATTTTATTAAGAGTCTATACACTCTAGCCTTGTAGACGCCTAAATTATAACCGGAAGGGAAGACCGCAGCAGGCAAGTTGTTCCAGTCCTTCGATGAACGCAGTATAAACGACGAGGCGAAACGCTTTGTCCGGATCGTAGAGGTGCCAACGATGTAGGGCTGGACACTCGCCAGGTTGTCCGATGGTGGAAAGGTGATGGCGGAATCAAGTCATGTTATTCCCGTGCACACTCTCCAAAACGTATCCTATAGAACACCGAAATGCTAGCTACCCTACGCCTGTGCTCAAGGCTTAGCAAATTGGTTTGCAGAATGTTTTCGCATAGTTTGAAAGTACCTACCTAGTATTTTATGTGTAGGACTTGTACAAACAAAAAGTTAATAGGTAATACTTTCGATATATTTGGTTGGAGGTAAACGTCGCTCTAAGAGTAGCTATGCATTTAATAATTGCATTTTTAATGATTTACATATTATTGAAACACAATCAAAATGGCGGCGTCGGGTACTTCTACTTTGCCTTTCAGGGATTACAGATGTGACGAAGAAGCTTTTATTCGAATTACTTACTAACAATTAACAAGAAACTATCTTCAAGTGATCGATTTAACTCAATTACGAGTGTGGCGAGTATAAAAGAGTTCAACGCGCCCGGACGGACTACGGCGATATGCTACGCGCAACACATTTCGGAATAAACGCAGTACCTACCTATAAGAAGTAAGATGAGCAAATTATACAGTTTAAGGAAGTAGCCGGAGTTTAATAAAAACGCATTTTAAGAAATATCTAGAAATACAAAGGAATGCGAAAGAAATAAAAAAAACATTTAAGGTTTATGTACGCGCCGTTTTCTAGGGCGCTTTTATTCAAGGCACCTAACCATTTGAAGACAAACTGTTGAGATATCCAAGCGAGGATGCGAACTCCGGCAATTTTGATTTGGATGAATATTGACAGTTACTCAACCAAGCTATGGATTCCTTAGTAAACTACGGCTTCCTGGGCAATAGATGGGTATTTCCTCGATGCGCAACCAATTTTCTTCAATACTTTTCAACTAGTTAATATTCCCATTTAAACTTGTTTAATTGGGAAAATTTTACAATTTGGGGTAGCTTGATGTGTAGTTACTATACATACATATTAAGCAATTTATAACTCCATGGCTAATGGCCAGTGATGTATGATTTTATTTGCAAACTTAGACCTCTTTTATGAATAAATCCAGTTTCCTAGCAGGTTTCCGAGGACTCATCAACAAAAGGAAATGATTCATTGCGCCCAGGAAGTAGGATAATAAACCTGTCCAGAGATATTTATTATTTTGATCTTTGAACCTTGCACCTTAGTGTTGAGAAGATAGGGATTATCTTATTTTATTGAAGGATGATTGCTGTTATCTTACTGGAAAAAGAGCTCTTAAGTATAATGAATATAGTGAAAAAGACTGCTTGAGATACAAGATTATTCATTTTGCATATTTTTGTGTTGTTTAGGTGGTTTAGTTGACCCATGTTCGACAAATGCAGTCGAGGGGTAGGACTGTCTAATACAATAAATTGACGTAGGTACAACCTAATGTGAACAAGTGACTTTTGATTAAAACATGCAGGTAATCCATCCATACTAATAAAAATAAACTGTTTAAGTGTTAAGCAACATCCTTATTATAAGAATGCTAAGGATTGGTAGTTCACTTCACTCAGGTTTTCACGTGGTGACTTTAACTGAATTGGCCGACTAAAAGTATTTCTTCTGTGGCAAATTAACGTTTCTTCCTAACTTCCCCTCTGTTCAACAATGCAGAAATAAAAAAGAAAAAAAAAAACTACTTATTTGACTAAGGCGCACAGCACCATATCATTGGTATCCTCTACATTTATGTAAATAAACCACAATAAAATTAAATAAATATACAAAATGCCTATAGCATTTGATCTTGTACAGCTTTTTTTACTAGTGCATTAAATTTTAATGAACGAATTATTACATAATACATACTTCCGCCAGTATAGTGGACACTATTTCCGTTCACAGTGGATGTTTTTTTTTGATATCCTGTGATTTTAAGTTTTGTGTTTTTTGCATGCTAATAAATAGCCATACCCAGAGAGAGTACTGTTTTGTCTTGTATAAGGTATTTTGTTAAACGTTAATTATATTTTAGAAGGCAATTTTTATAATTAGATTCCTTGATTTGATTGATAGTCTAGTCTAATCGATAGTCGATGGGTACCTAATTCACCAAATTTTTAAGATTTTAATTTTAGCTGGCTTGGTGTTTGCAATAGCATATCATTAGGTATACGACCTTATCACACATTCACTTCTACTTACAAAGGTTAAAATAAATCTATCTTTCTAAACCATCATTATGATGTAACTGTTATCTTCTAGGTGAAGTAATTTTGACATTATGACATTCAACCGCAAAAGTCACGTGCAAATGCGTGACCGCAAGTCATTTGCAAATATTTTTTTTCTTTTATTTAGTTTAAAAACTCGTTTCGATAAAACGAGTATAGGGTGGTTTAATAGTGGAAGTAACTGTATCCATAGTTGCATTCTTAATTAACACTACATATCATAAAACAGGAGCTTGTGGCTAAATAATAATAGCCTCACGGGTCGATCGAAGGTACGCTACGCTTGACGAGGTTGGTCGGTGGATGGGTGACCAATAATTACATATCAAGACTCCTCCGTGACTCAGGAAGCACGTATAGCTGTTGGTCTTATTACAGACGTTACAGATAGTTAGAAACCCGAAAGTCTGACAAACAGTTTAACCAAGGGGTATCGTACCAGCGTGTTACCCAGTACTGGGTTGTGGAGTTCCCACAGGCAGTTGCTCCATGTGAAACTCTAATCACCAGCTGCATCCGGTTTTACTGGAAACCAACCCCAAAATACTTGGGAAAAGGCTAGGCAGACGATGCCATATTATAAAACAAAGTCTTCCGCTGCCTCTGTCTGTCTGTTCGCGATTAACTTAAAAACTACTGCACCGATTTTCATGCTGTTTTCACCAATAGATAGGGTGGTTCTCGAAGAAAGGTTTAGTATGTATAGTAATTTGTCAAATTTACGAAAAGGTAAAGTTTGTGAGGTTGTACAGGGTGTGAGGTGTTCTGGATCTACTGAACCGATTTTGAAAATTCTTTTACAAATAGAAAACCACCTTATTTGTGAAAGTCTAAGGCTATATTTTATTGTTAGTCGGTTCTAAATGAAGTTGAGAATGTTTGGGTAAGTGTTGTAATAAAAATAACGTACAAATGTAGGTATGGTGTGGACTTTAAAAAGAGACGATGACCCCTTAGTATCTTTTGACAATTATTAACAGTTTATCAGTAGTTTTGAAAATGCCTGCGCCATTTAGTTTTTGAAAAACATTCAGGTGTAAAAGTACAGTCACCAACAAAAGTCCATAAACACATTCCAATTTACAAAACACCTGAACACTAAAATACTCCATAAGGAACTGTCCCGACTACAGAACAAAATAACCTTGACATCAGAGATTTACAAAAATCGCTGAACACATCAGTATATTACAGAAGTCGCTGAACAAAAAATAATACTTTGAATGTTGAGTGTGTTAATCTACTTTTGTCGCTCATGATGGTCATCAGCTCATGAGATAGTATTTGCACAAAATAAAAAGACATTCTCTTTCGTTCATTCGTTTAAGTGATATTTTCAGATAGGTACCTACCTTTTCAGATAGATACCTACCTAAAAATATCACTTTTACGAATCAACTTACGGTTATACACGTCAGTGCATTGCATAAATTCAGATATTTCCAATTAGTATTTAAATGTAAATCTCATTTGAAAACAACATAATCATACTTGTTAATGAAACATCATAAATTAATTAGAATCCATTCGCGGGAAGATGGAAATGCAAGCAAAGAAAACATTTTTAATGAACCTCGAAGCAAATGTAATTTTTTCTTTTGTTTCTCCTTTATATTATTCTATCTTTTATTAACATACCAGAGATTCAAGTGGAAACCTATTTCAACTGAGTTTAGGGGCGTCACGGACGTAAATTAATTGAAGTGTTAAACATGAATACACCACATATTTTTATTTCGTACAAATACTAAAAGTGCGTATTCTAGACGGTCTTCTCATTATATTTCTAAAGTATCAATAAATAATATTCATAAACAGCAAAGTTACTAGCGGTTGTTTATATCCCAAAAGTCACCCAATTTATGGAAATATTGTACAGGCTATTCATGACCTAGTAGTATTCATTAATCGTCATCTCTCGCTTACGTGTGCGTGATCTCGTTCAAGAATGCCCCGACTCCAACAGCTGTTTTCATTATTTAAGTTCTACTAAATAGTGGCATATATAAACATTGAATTTCGTTTTTTTTTACTTTTTATAACGCAAATATGATCAATAACGGGTATGGATAAAGCCCATTTTTTTGTACTAATAAAAAAATAGTGGTGTATAGAAAGAAAACATCGACAATCAAGGGTTATAGTATTTTTCAATCACAATATGCTTGTGGAGGTCAGATAGTCAGTCCCTTCATGAAACAGCTAGGCATACTGGAAACTGACCCCAAAATGGTGAGGCAGATGATAACGGTTTAAAAAAAGTTTAATTTTATTAATAAATACTTGTAGTGGTAAACGAGGCAAAAGAAGTACATATGCAAGAATCGTAGCAGATGGCGCGCTGTAGTTTCTGATTACCTCGGGAAAAGGCGAAAATAAAATTAAAAAAAATGACGTGTGGCACTCGGAGACTGCCGCGGTAAAGCTATTGCATAGCATTTTATCAACTCCTCTCCTCTCCCCCTCCCCATCCCCCCCTCCCCCCTCTCCCCCTTCCCCTCCCGTCGGAGTGGGGAGCGTGAGGTTTTTTCGTTACGGAATTTCTGGATTCGGTCCCCGCGCTCAAGGCCCGCGATAGAAGCTATGCAATAGCTTAAAAAAAAATAAAGTAGGTACGAATTTAATTTAATTACTAATTATGTACGTATTTATTTTAATTTAATTAACTACCACTAAAACATACATTATTTAGGTGGTGTTAATTAGGTGTTAGTATAAACAAATTGGACCTCATTACTTATTACGTGCTAGCTGTCTCTTGCTTAAGAACTTAACGTAACGTGTAACGTAAAGGTCAACCTTTACGTTAGGTTACGGCGCGGCGTTGAACTAATCTTGTTGACATGCGTGTTAAGGTGATTTGTTTGAAATTATAAAGATTAATGCTCGCTTGGGAGTTAGTAAGTATTAGTAAATGCACATAAAGAGTGGGTCTGGTATATTAAAATTATTGTTAATTAACTTCATCATCACCTGAGAGTGTAAACATAAGCAATATCGTTTTAACAACCCACTAAAAGGTGAAACAAGTCTTCATCAACTTGTGAAACTCCAGACCTCCTTGTTAAGGTGATTCCTTGAAGCCAGTCGGCGATATTAATTAAAAATTGCTTACTTACGTTTTCTGCAAATTTCAACGCTGGTGTGTTAAACTTCCATAGGGTATTTTACCTATGAATACGAATAATATATATACACTTTAACTAACCCACTTTAATAACATTTGCTATGGGACTCGGAAATGTTAAAAAAAATTAGATACTTATGAGTTATGTGTGGACAAGTAACATTGAACGTAATTTTTTTCTTTTTTTCCTTATTATATATATTTTTTATACGTTTAAAGCTATTTTAATTGCAATGCCCTCACAGGCAATTAAGTAATAAGACCTAAGTACCTATTTAAAATTGTTAACATCTAGATTTTTTTCTTTTCACCTACTCCATTTATTAGAAAAAAAAAGGGTCGTAGAAGCAGGAATGCAGAACATTTTATTTTAAAGATTAGTGAAAACAGATTTTGTTCAAATTGTTTTAAGTTCTGTCTAATGCTTTTGTAATTTAGTGCAGTTTGCAATAAATAATTTGAATTTGAAACAAAATGTTTGTACATTATGTTCGAGTAGATTATTAAACCTTGTACGTAAGAACTGATTTTTTTAGACTGTTCCGAGTTCCGATATTGTCTGAAAATTTGTAAAATAGTCACCCAGTATTATTTGCTGATCAAAATTGAATACACGGGAATGATTAATACTACTAATATCCTACTATTCTACCAATATTTTAAATGTGTTTGTGAGACCATTCTCACAAACTTTTCAAATCCATATATGTATGTGAGTTGCATTATCTATATGAACAACTAATTAATTGCAATAGTTTTATTTATGTTTAAAACTTCGGTATCGTGGGTAAACAAACAACAACATCGGTCGTACAAATACAAGTTGCGTGCACGAATAGAACTAGCAACTCGCAGCGCAGCAGCCATTTCCTCAGTCTCTGCACCAACCGTACTGCAGGTAGGTAGGTAAAAATTGCATACAATTCGATTGAAGGACGTCGAAGTCTTTTTTAATTTCGCGATCTTTCTTGATGGATCCCCCTTAACCCTAGGTGATTAATTTTAATCGCCATTACATCATCACCGAATACCATCATTACTGGTGATCATTGGTGATTGCTGACAAAAATATGAATGAAATAACCTTGAACGTAGGTAATTGTAGGTAGTCTTTATGTGATTTTTATGCATGGCAACACCGAAATTGCTGTTATGGTGTGCAATACTGTAATTTAAATAGGTACCTAGTTATATATATATTCAGTATTGAAACAATTTTTAACATGTTGCTTTCTGTATTGCTAAACCGCCGTGTATAATAATAATCTGCCAAGCCGTTTTATTCCTTCAAAATAACATAAAATCATATATTGCAAGACAATTACTATTTAAATATAAACTCCAGATTACTAACTAAATACTGGCCAAGTGCAATTTGAGCTCGCACAGAAAGGGGACTCCCTGTACTATCGAAAGTAAGATTGGAGAAACAGTGGTGCCAACACTGCCAACATAAAATTAAATTAAGTAATATGTTTTACTTGTAGTATTGCTAACAATGATTATTATAAGTAAAAATGTGTAGAAGGTTATAAGCGCTCAGCTAGCGACACGTTAAAATGTGGCTTACTAGCCACATTTGACCTCAGTGTCGCGTAGCGCCGTCAACGGTCGCGTGTGTACGTTAGTGCGCCGTTTTTGAAGATCGAATGTTGTTTAGGTAACCTACCTACACCTTTTTACTTATAATATCATTGATTGCTAACGTTACTGTGCTCGAAAATATAAGAATTATGAAGCATGCCACTGAAAGAATAGTCGATATCGGATCAGTTGCCAAACAAGAACAAAAAATAAAGCACACGATTTTGCATTTACATCCAAATCATCCAATCTGCGTTTTCCATCTACACAATATAACAACCTACTCAACCATAATGTATGAAATAGTTTTTATAAGATTTTTCGATTTCCTATAGTTGCTTATAAATGTTATGGAGGCCAGCACATCAGGATACCCCAATGTGTCAAATTTATTAGATAGTTTTTCAACTTTATCACAAATTAAATAAGGTTCATGCTCATTGTTCAGTTGAGAAAATTTTAAAGTTTTGGGTAGGTAGCTTGATGTGCTCGCGTCTGTGCAATGTACATGGTAACCACGCCCTGTGAAGATAAGCATACCTACTGATCACAGACGCGTGTTCAATATAATTTTATAATATTAGTATCAGTAAGAACAAATACCAGCTAACATTTAGAAGGATCTGGGCCAATATCCCGCGACCATCTTCATAAACAAGACATTTAATAAAGTCAAGGCTAAGTCTGGGTTAAGCTAGCATAGAACCGTAACCCAGGCTTAGACTCCTAGCAACTACAAAACCAAACGTTAAAAGTATTCGGTGCGTACGACTCGCTCCCCGGGCATTTGCATATTGCTTTATCATGTACCTCCCTCAAACAAGGTTTTGCAATAACTGCCCTACACCACAGAATCATGAGAACAGAAGGCTAACACTAGGCTTAGTCTTCTTGTACTTATCGTGTGGTGAGTGACAAACCAAAAAAAAAAGATAAAATGATACGTGTTTCTGTAAATAGGTTCATACACACACTTTTACACGTAATTTTTTAGCTAGGTGGGGTCGGCGTTTCACTATCTGACTAAGGTAAACGCAGCTATCAACGACCCATCGAAAATCTGCAGGTATTACCGACCTATAAAAGTAACTCGAAATTTTTACGTTTCCAGAACAATTCTAGCTATAGGTAGGCACAGTTACACACGCGTTTATTCCTTGAGCATCGTATACTTTTACGTTAGAGTTGTAGCGTAGTGGATTTGTTGGTAGTTAAATGAGACACGGAAGACTTAGTTCTACATTTATTGTATCACTACACATACATAAGTTTCTAGGGTCTAGGGTTCTAGTGTCTCTAAAGGTCACGCACTGTCACTGAAGGTAGGTAATACGGTACTGCCCTGAGCGACCAGAAGACGACGATCGCCACGCACGGTAGGTAGGCCGGGTAGGCGGCCTCACGCGTCGGTAGGGACGCGCGGCAGGGCGGTCGACCAGGTGGCAGCGGGCTCAGGGCAACCAGCCCTAGGCAGCGTTGGTGGTGGCTGGCAGCGGCAGCGCAGACGGCCAGCAGGTAGCAGCGGCAGGCCACTGACTACACGGCCGCGGCTTAAGGTAGCTCGCGGTAGGGCGGCCGTGCAGGTGAGTGTTTCTCACCGCGTGGGTAGGCACGCGGGAGCACAGTTAAGCAGCAGGGCAGTGCAGCGTGGGCGAAGCAGCGATAGTCGTTTAGCCAGCGCCAGGAACCCTGAAACAGCGCCAAGGGGGGGCGCTTGAGCTTCAAGATGTTCCTGTAAGCCCCTACGATGTGCGTGTCCCAGCCATGCGTCAGATGCGGCAAGCTCAAGGCAGTGAAGAAGATGGAAGATGGGTACTCACACATCGCAGTGGTTTACAGTGATTAGTTGATAGGTGAATAGGCTGACAGACTAGAGGCAAGGCGTGGCGTCACATCGCCACGTGGTTCTCATTGACCGTCGACTAGCGTCGCCGGTTTATGATACAGCATGGATGAGCATGATTTAGTTTATAGAGAATAGAATAGGATGCACGCCATGCGCAGAACCATATAACCATTTAGAGTACATGTGCATAGTGAATAGCTAGGTGCTAATTAATATTAGATACAGAATACATTGCCGGCAGCCATGTTAAATAGACACAGAGATTACAAATAGTTATGGCTTGCCGGGACATAAATTTAGCAGCAAAAGAACACAATGGCGGAGTTCACTTACCCAATAACTGGGGACTTATCTATTAGTAGGCTGCTCGCTTGATGTAAAAATGACAGAGCCTATGCGTGCAGCCGTTTTTATAGGAGATCCTGAGTGACGTTCTCCCTCCATTGTGACATATCAGAACATTTAGGGTTGTACCGATAATTTAGTTTGGTGAATACTATTTAGAATTAGTCGGTTTTTAGTGAATCGACTAATTTATGCTACAGTACCCCGCCTGCAAAGAAAGGATTTTCCCTAGGGTAAATCCGCTAGAAGGCCTAAACCACTTAGACTGACTACCTGTACGTACATACATCTCATTCGCGTGCTTCCATCCCATCATCAATTATCCATCGTCAAACATCCATCATTCAAAGTCCGTCACTGACTTGAATGTAGTCCTAAGTCAGTGACTTACTAAACACACAAGAGGTAAACTAATTTAGAGTAGCTTAACTCAAGACAGTCAGTCGGAAAAACAACAAGATAGTGCAAGTGTATCTCCTTGGGGGTCAGGTCGCCGAGGTGTTAAATTGCAGGGTAATGTGTATAATGTAGGTTCTGTTAAATTTAGAAACAAAAATTAAAGATCACCATTGATTGTTGAACACTATTATGTAGTGTAGTAGTTATAGTACAAACACGTGTCAAGTGAGTGCTGGAACATGTCTAAGTGTGTAATCCGAACATGAAGATGTAGTCTTCATAGTCAATGAATGATATCATGAATAAGAAAAAAAAATGCAATTTGAATAGTAATAGTTTTAAAAATTTGCAAGTATCTAGTTTTTTTTAAGAAAACATGCATTTAAAAAAATTGTTAAAGTTTTAAAATCTTAAGTGTCCATGCTAAGTTTAAGTTCCATGTCTACGTTAAATTAATTTATGTTTTGTCTATGTTCTATGTCTATGACACATTTTATTGTTGTATTATTTTTTAGTCAGAGTCCATAATGTTGGATTTAATATTTCTGAACGATAAAACAATGACAAGCAGAAAGGCTAATATCCTAGTTAGGTGTCAAACGTCAAAGAAGTGTCAAACGTCAAAGTTGAATAAAATTTTATAAGTCGATGACACTTGTAAAGTTAGGTTAGTTATGACATCTCAGCATTATAGGTTAAATTTATTTGTTTAACATGCTTGGTTATGAATTAATTGTTAAGTTACAGAAGTTGTAGAAGTCGTTAACGTTATGGACTAAAGTTTAGTTTTTAATTATGTGTAAGGATTACGTGACATTTATGAGAGGTTTACAGTATGTGTATCTCAACAATCAATTAGCATTTATTTAGTGAAGTCAGTTTGTATATAGGACTTTATAGATTTATAGTGAGTACGCAGTTGTAACTAGTGTTTAGATTACAGCTAGTATTAGATTTTTGATAGGTTAGATATGTATTTAGGTAGCTGTTTAGGCTTGTTTATTGAGTTGCAATCCGCTCATAGTTAGAAAACACCTGGTTTAGAGCCAGAAGTGTTAGTGTCTTGCTACCGGGTAGGCGGTAGGAGATCCAACTGACTAACAGTTGTATTTTATCAATGGTTAGCCATGATAAAATTAGGTGCTATGGTGTAGGGCCATTAGCACAATTAATAGTCCTCTATCAACGGGGTAGGCCGAGATGAGGTCCAACTGTGGCTTATGCCAACAGTTGTTAGAATATCCATGAACTTGGTCATGAATGTTTTAGACACTGGTTTAGAGCCTAGTGTTTGAATTCTATAGTTATAGTTCTACTATTTTAGGTTTTAAATTCTAGTTGTAACTAATTTAGTTTTAAGTTATCATATTATAGGGTAGAACAATGTCTGCAATTTCAATTTTGCAGTTATTCTTCATGAAAGTACAGACTTGTTAGTGTTTACAGTAACACAAACAACACAAATGTTTTATAGTAGTTCCTAATGACCTACTCTGCTATCTAATAAAAATAAGTACACTCCTTAGTGACCACAGCATGCAGTGCTATGGCAGTGAGTGTTTTAAGCAACAGAAGATGCTTACATGTGTAATATGCACATAGAACGTTTAGTATGATTGCAGTCACCTATGTGTAGGCACTGTCTTTAAGATGTTCTTGTTGGAACATGATAATAACAACACAAAAGCAAGGGTAGTGTACCATAGAGCATATTCTGCTAAAAAATAAATAATCATCCCTTGGGATCCACAATACCCTCTATGGCAACGCCGTTTTAACAGAAAGGTGCTTACACTTTTAATAAGCACAGTGAAGAGTGTGACAGCAGTATGTAAGTGAGTGTGTGTGTGTGTGTGTGTGTGTAGCTAGTTAGGTACAGAATTTAAGGTATGTAACTTACAACCATGCAGCCCAGAAGCAATTAGATAAACCTCTGTGGACGTGTTGTATGCCACATTAATAGCAGTTACTATATTATAGTTAGTGTAGGTAGTTGGCGGATGCAGATTTTCCTGCACGCCATTGACTAGTTTAGGACTAATCTAAGGTACAAGTAGACCTTCTACGACTGGTTGTTGATAGATGTCGTAGTATTTTTTACCCTTGGCATCGTTTGACCCTGTATGGATCAAACACTAGTTAGCTAGGCCTACGGGTGATTACGGTGGACTATTTCGCCTTAAGTCCTTGACATGCCAGGTACCCAGAGGTTTACCCTGCATATCTACCAAATCATAAACAATAGGCGATTGTTTAGCAGATACTTTACACTTAGTGAATTTTGGAGCAAGTTTTTTACTGAAATACTTTTCCTTATCGCTTTGGTAATAGGTACGTTTCCAGACTACATCGCCTACATTATATTCTACATTCTTGCGACGCAAGTTGTAGTCAGTAGCATTTCTAGAGTGAGCCTTCAGCAAGGCAGATTGTACTTGATCAAATATGTTAGAGAGAAAACCAAGATTTTCAGCATATTGATCTCTAGGTTGAAATACTATTTCCTTGATATCAGCACTTTGGTAGTGAGAGCCATCAGCTACTAACTCTCTACCGAATACAAGGAATGCAGGAGTGAAACCGGTTACTTCACTAGTTGAACTGTTAAGAGCAAATTGTACTGCAGGTATATGCAAGTCCCAAGAACGTTGGTCATTATTTATGTAGGTGGAAACAGCTGTTATGATAGTTTTATTATATCTTTCCACAGTATTAATCTGTGGTGCATACCTAGGTGTATAGTGTACGCTAGGGATTTTATATTTACTGAACAAAGCTTTAGTTTCATTAGAAGTGAACTGAGTGCCATTATCTAGTATTATACATTGTGGTATTCCATGTACCAAGAACAAGTTATCCTCTAGTAGTTTACAGATTATCTTTGAAGTTGCATTCCTCATTGGGAAAAGAAGGCAGTATTTAGAGAAGCAGCAGGTAATCACGAAAAGATAAGCGTTCTGGCGTCTGGAAACAGGTAGGGGACCAACAATGTCAATGCTGACCATTTGGAATGGCCGAGAGCACTCCTTAGGCTTACCCATGATACCCAGAGGGGCATGGTTTACTTGTTTGTGAGCAATACAAGTTTCACATGAAGTTACAGTTTTCACTACGTCACTGTGCATACCTGGCCAGTAGTAACGAAGTGTTAGTCTTTTGTAAGTTTTATAGATGCCTAAGTGACCTGATGTGGGTTCTGCATGGTTGTCAGCTATTACCTTTGACCTAGACTCAGATGGGACAACCTCCTTCCAGTCAAACTCATCAAAGATTGCGAATTTACTTTTCATATGACGATATAATTTATCATTTTTAATTAAGTAGTTAGGAAAAGATGTTGGGTTGTGTAGGCAGCCCTTGTAAATGTTTAGGTACCACGTATCGTTTGTTTCAAGTGTGGACTGGGTGGACAATTCAGCCACTGGAAGAGCTCGGGACAAAGCATCTGGAAGGGTATTGTCTGAACCACGGCGGTGTTTGACATCAAAGTTAAATGCAGAGAGTCTAATTCCCCAGCGGGCTAATCTACCTGTAGGATTTTGTAGTTTTAGGAACCACTTTAACGCAGAGTGATCAGTGTAGACAGTGAATTTTAGACCGTTCTCTAAATAACAACGCCAGTGTTCTAGAGCCAGCAGTACTGCTAACGCCTCCCTTTCAGTAATGCTGTAGTTTTGTTCCGGTTTAGTTAAGGACTTACTCATATATGCAATAGGATGCTCCACACCGTTCTTTGTTTGTGTAAGCAAAGCACCAATACCATAGTTACTGGCATCAGTGTGTACTTCAAAAGGTAAACTATAGTCAGGGCATGACAAGACTGGAGCTGTTATGAGTATCTTTCTTAGTTTATCAAAAGATTCTTGGCACTCATTGGTCCAAGCAAAAGGTGGAGCCTTTTTGCTGGAACTGGTAAGTTTATTTAGTGGAGCTGCCAGTGAACTGAAATTAGGTACAAACCGTCTGTACCAGGATGCTGTACCCAAGAACCGTTTTACTTCCTTTGGGTTAGTTGGAATTGGAAAGTTGGTAATAGCTTCAACCTTCTCTGGGTCTGGGTGTAAACCTTTAGAATTGACTATATAACCCAAGTATTTCAGTTCATCTCTAAAGAATTGACATTTATTTAAGTTTATAGTTAGATTTGCCTCTGTTAGTTTATTTAGGATCTTTAAGAGTAGGGATATGTGATGATCAAAATCAGAGGACACTAGTACTACATCATCCAAGAATGCAAAAACCCTGTTTTCGAATTCTGGGCCGTAAAATAATTTATCGACCAACCTCTGCTGGGTAGCTGGAGCGTTGGTCAACCCAAATGGTGTAGTTTTAAATCTAAAGGTACCACGACTAGGAATGTAAAAAGCAGTTTTATTTTTGTCAGCTTCATTTAGTGGTAATTGCCAGAAACTTTTATAGAGGTCTAGACTTGTTAAATATTTAGCATCCTTTAAGTTGTCTAGAATTTCAGAAATGTAAGGTAAGTTATAAGCATCTTTTTTAGTTACTGAATTTAATTTTCGACTGTCTAGGCAGAACCTTAATTTACCATCCTTCTTAGGTGTTAGCAGTACTGGTGAGGACCAGGGACTTTCGCATGGCTCAACAACATCTAGCTTTAACATTTCATCTAACTCATCACAAAGAATGCGCTGTTTTTCAGGAGACATCCGGTAATATCGTTGCCTAATAGGAGGCGAGTCACCTGTGTCAATGCAGTGTGTGATGAGATTAGTGCGACCTATACCCTTAATGTCTGAAGATACGGTTTTGAACTGTTTAATTATATTGTCTGCTGTTGTTTGCTGTGCCTTAGATAGTTGTGCAAAAGAATGAAGGTGTAGATCAGAGTTAGGTGGATTAGATTCCATGATCTGCTTGTTATGGTTCATAAGGAAGATTGCTTTAGTGTTCTTAGGAAATAGGTCAAAGGTATTCCAGAAGTCTATACCTAGTAGAATGGGTATGTCAACTGTTGGTATTACATAAGCTTTTAGTATATGGTTTTTATTTTCAAAAGAAATAGGTAGATTTAGGGTACCTATTGGTGATAACATTTGTCCCCCAGCGGCTACAAATTTTAGAGAGTTATCACATGAATCTAGGGTTAGGCCTAGTTCATTAATCAGACCTTTATGAAAATTATTACCAATAATAGTAACTGCGGATCCAGAGTCCAGCAGTCCACAAGTAGTCAAGTCTTTGATTGAGATAGCGGCATAAGGCCTAGTATCATTTAATGGTTTGTTGTGGATTGTTGTAACAGCATAATGAGTGGAGAATTGTTTAACGTTTGATAGCCAATCTGCCCACCCATCATCGTTATTTAGTTTATTAATTTGGTTACAACAACCCACTGCCTTTAGTTTTTTGGCTGACACTTGGTACATTTAGGATAAGTGACACCCTTGAGTCCACACTTGAAGCAGATAGGGTATCGTTCTGCCTTACACTTTCTCAAAGAATGACTATTTACCCTACACCTAGGACAGAATGGGCCTCCTTTAGTGGAAGGCTCTTGTTTAGAAGGAGTCTCTTTTTTAGAAGACGACTGTTTTTCAGTTTTAATAGCTGAAACCGAGTTTGACTGACCTGAGTGTGGTGTTTTATTGTAGTGTTTGTTTGAGTAGCTATTAGTTGTCTTGTTTGGCTTATGGTATGCAAACTCTGGTGCAAGTGTGCTGAGATTACTTCTGCTTGGTTCATGATAGTGTGTAGTCCTAGCTTTATATGTCTCATAATTTTTGCAAACTGTTTGTAACTGATCCAGTGTCTGCACACTACTTATGGCTAGCACATCAGCATAGACTGGTTTGACATTATGAGAGATAATATCAAACTTTTCCTCGTCTGTTAGTTTTTTACTTAGACGGTTAAAGAGGCCACTCATGATAGAAATGTAGATAGTTATATTTTCTGTGTCACCCTGTGTACGCTGTCTGATTTCAGAAAGTAGCCTGTAGTCATAGTCCTCACCATCAAAGGCTGACTTTAGTAGGTCAATCAACTGGTCCCAAGACAAAATGTTTGATTTTATATGTCTGTACCAGTGTAGAGCGTTACCCGTGAATATATCGTAAGAGAAATTGAGCATGTCCTCTTTAGTGATTCTCTTACTGAGTCTAAATTCCTCTATCTTCTGTATGAATGATCTGACACACGAGTTCCCGTCAAACTTAGGTTTATTGCCTTGGTGGCTTTGACAAGTGACCGTGATGTTAGTTGGATTGGGTGTACTTGTCTCTGCTTGCTGTTTACTGGCAGAGTTATCTATCGTAGGGGTATTGAATTTTGTCTGAAGGGCCTTGTACTGTGTGTCTAAGGTAGTGAAGCGTGACTCAAGTTGGTTTTTAAGCTTAATTGTGTCTTGTGTGGTTGGTGTAATCCTTGCTAGACGGTAGTAAATATGATTCCTGTTAGACTGTGCTATGCTAAGAGAGCGATCAGAGTTCACCGTTGTTAGATAGTTAGTGTATTCGGTTATTGTCTGACTCACACAATTCTGATCATCCTTCTCATCTATCCCGGAGAGCAAAATGTCATCACTTTCATAATTACTAGCTAGCTTGCTTATTTGCTTCCTAAGTTCTATGACTGTCCCCTTGTCGCCACCTCTAATTGTCACCTCATACTCTAACTCAGCCTTTCTTAGATGGATGAAGTTAATCTTATGAGAAGACATTGTGTTCTTTTGTTGACAAGGTTAAATTAAACTAAGAACCAGGATTTCTGTGCAGACAGACTCATAAGACCGATCTACTGATGGCTAAAGGTGTCTTGGCCACAGTGAGAGGATGACAACACAATACACAACACACCAATTAATATAGTAGGTACATTCAGCAACGCGATGGCTTATAGTTAGCTTATTATAAGATTTTACAATTTTATTATTGTTGTAGGTAGGTGATAAAAAAATTTTAGATTATTTTTCTCACAAAATTATTAGTAAATACCACAACGATGCTGAGCGTAGGAGAAAGAGACCAGTGCGAGAACCTTAGAGACTACCGAGTGGGCGCCACTGTAGCGTAGTGGATTTGTTGGTAGTTAAATGAGACACGGAAGACTTAGTTCTACATTTATTGTATCACTACACATACATAAGTTTCTAGGGTCTAGGGTTCTAGTGTCTCTAAAGGTCACGCACTGTCACTGAAGGTAGGTAATACGGTACTGCCCTGAGCGACCAGAAGACGACGATCGCCACGCACGGTAGGTAGGCCGGGTAGGCGGCCTCACGCGTCGGTAGGGACGCGCGGCAGGGCGGTCGACCAGGTGGCAGCGGGCTCAGGGCAACCAGCCCTAGGCAGCGTTGGTGGTGGCTGGCAGCGGCAGCGCAGACGGCCAGCAGGTAGCAGCGGCAGGCCACTGACTACACGGCCGCGGCTTAAGGTAGCTCGCGGTAGGGCGGCCGTGCAGGTGAGTGTTTCTCACCGCGTGGGTAGGCACGCGGGAGCACAGTTAAGCAGCAGGGCAGTGCAGCGTGGGCGAAGCAGCGATAGTCGTTTAGCCAGCGCCAGGAACCCTGAAACAGCGCCAAGGGGGGGCGCTTGAGCTTCAAGATGTTCCTGTAAGCCCCTACGATGTGCGTGTCCCAGCCATGCGTCAGATGCGGCAAGCTCAAGGCAGTGAAGAAGATGGAAGATGGGTACTCACACATCGCAGTGGTTTACAGTGATTAGTTGATAGGTGAATAGGCTGACAGACTAGAGGCAAGGCGTGGCGTCACATCGCCACGTGGTTCTCATTGACCGTCGGCTAGCGTCGCCGGTTTATGATACAGCATGGATGAGCATGATTTAGTTTATAGAGAATAGAATAGGATGCACGCCATGCGCAGAACCATATAACCATTTAGAGTACATGTGCATAGTGAATAGCTAGGTGCTAATTAATATTAGATACAGAATACATTGCCGGCAGCCATGTTAAATAGACACAGAGATTACAAATAGTTATGGCTTGCCGGGACATAAATTTAGCAGCAAAAGAACACAATGGCGGAGTTCACTTACCCAATAACTGGGGACTTATCTATTAGTAGGCTGCTCGCTTGATGTAAAAATGACAGAGCCTATGCGTGCAGCCGTTTTTATAGGAGATCCTGAGCAGTGCTGCCAATAAAAATTTCTCGATTCCCCGCGTGAGTGTTGACAATTCCCCGAAATTCCCCGCTTGTTTTTGATTTATTCCTCACAAATTTTCCAAATTGATTATTTCGGAATGAAACACAGTTTTATTCAAAATTTGTTTGATATAGTTTTGTTTGGTTCAAAATTTGTGTGTATACTTACTAAAAAAAGTTTTATAAAATACAAAAACATACATAACAAAATTGGTTCACAGACGTGTGGCCTTCATTTTAGTTGGAATAGTAGGATATTATTTTTGCCATATTTTCGCAGTAATTTTAGAAGATTCCCCACTTTAGCTAAACAGCTGCACGTTTTAACCACTTTTCCATAATTTTATTGAAACATAAAAACCGAATGCACAATTTAAAAAATCAATAATGTTGAAGTGGACGCGTTCAGAAATACAAAATCGTAATCAAATGACAGTTGACTGTTGAGCAGGTAAGTATTTGAGTTGTGTTGCCATTCAAAATGTTGTTAGTAGTGTCGACTGTGTCGAGCTGTATCTGCCAAGTCCAGGCGTGATTTTTTAGTTGTAGATATTACCCAACATAAAATAGTTATAACCAAATCGGTCTGGATTCCCCGAAATTCCCCGATTTATGTCATTCCCCGGGCTTTACCCGCGCCAACCCTCTATTCCCCGCAAATCGGGGATTTTCCCCGCGATTGGCAGCACTGATCCTGAGTGACGTTCTCCCTCCATTGTGACATATCAGAACATTTAGGGTTGTACCGATAATTTAGTTTGGTGAATACTATTTAGAATTAGTCGGTTTTTAGTGAATCGACTAATTTATGCTACAGAGTGAGTAGCTGTGCAAAGAAGAGATAAAATACGTCAGTTACTGCGAAGCAGCGTGGACGCAGGACTTGTCGTACTGTGCCCTTGTTCCTTCAAGTAAGTACGTGACTTTTCTATTTAAGACATTTATACAACCAAATGACGTCTATACTTTATCTTATATTACTAAATGTATTCATTTAAGTGTCAACTCTTGATTTATCATGACATTTTATTAATGAAAAGTAATTTGAAACGATAAAACTGTAAATTAAAATGGGACGGTGTTAGCTGCATCAGTTTTAGTCGTGGCAGCTATCAACGACCCTTAAGTCGGCAATGGCAGCAACGTAACTTTTAGTTTTATTTTTCTTTTATGTTATTATATCACACTAACACAAGTATTTTTATGGACCAGTTTAAATCTAAGCTATCAGACTTTATAAAAATCTATTAGCGACTAAACTATTTTGTCTAGTTGTTACCTTTTAGCGTTGTCAATATAACCAAAGTTTTGATATTTTTCGAGGATCGATATTGAATAGTTACAATAATAAATCATTGTTTTTGTGTTTAAACCGTGTGCATAATGTTCATATTTTTTGTGATATTAAACAATTATAATCTATTTTATAATCCGAAGGTCAATTGAATTAAAATAACTATTTTTTTATGAGTCGGTAATACAATTTATGTTTATACTTCCATACTTTATTACCGACCCACTAGGGTCGGCAATAGCAAGTATAAGAAGCTATTACCGATCGTATAAAGATTATTTACTTTCTCACCTACTTTTATGACATAATAGGTACCTATCAATATATGCTACTTCTTGGCTAAAACAACATAAAACATACAGTTATATTTTTTTCCAGAAGTATGGAGCCACAAAAGTACTACCTAATTTGTTTTATTAAAAATAACGATGATAATATAATAATAATAATAATAAATCTATCTGAGCCAGACACAACGTCGATAAAATTAAGTCGAAAGAATGACTCCACGAGGCGAATTGTTTCCTGCAACCGAGGGTTTTATTTTGGTCATACAGGATCAAATAGAAGCCACACGTAACTACAGAAAGTTTATAATTAAAGATCCGAATCAACAGACTGACTTATGCAGACATTGCAATAATGCCTACGAAACCATCCAACTCTACGCGTCTTCCTGAGGACGTGTATGGGGCAGTGGAGGACGGTTTTTCGCTATCCAGGATGTCAACAGATTTAGAGGAACAGCGAGCCGATTGGGATTTTGAGCGAGGCATATTCCAGGGAGGCAGTTTGAGTCCACTTTGGTTCTGCTTAGCCTTGAATCCTCTAAGCACACTGCTGGAGAATTCAGGTCTAGGCTATCGATTGAAGAGAGGAGGTCAGGTTCTTCTTTACATGGATGATCTAAAGCTTTTTGCCCCCAACAATTTACAACTGACGGAGCTACTAAAGGTAACTGAAACCTTCAGTAGCGCTATCAAGATGGATTTTGGTGTGGACAAATTTATATTCGGATTCCATAAACCGTAGAGCCCTCTCTCCAATCGAAACCTAGATGTATTTGGGTATGTCAGAGGCGTTGGACATTAACACTGCTGATGTGAAGCAATCGTTGAGGGAGCATTTCTTTGGCCACCTGAAAAAAGTATTCAATAGTCTTTTGTCGGGCGGGTACAAGGTGCGCGCCTTCAACGGTTGGGTCATGCCAGTCTTGATGTACTCCTTCGGCATACTCAAATGGACTCAAACAGAGCTTGACACCCTGGTTAAGAGGGTCCGCACACTGCTGACCGCATATCGAATGCATCACCCACGATCGTCGGTTATGAGACTGTATATCCCGCGAAAATGTGGAGGTCGAGGCTTTTTAAATGGCAAGTCTCTCCACAATCGCGAGATATATAGTCTCAGATAATATTTCCTAAAAGCCGACGTGGGGATGCATCGAGATGTGGTTGCGGTTTGCAAAGGCCTCACACCGCTCTCTTTGGCGAAAGAGAACTAGCGCAAACCTGTAGTGCTTGACACTAACGATCGCAAGGAAGTGTGGCAGAGCAAGGAGCTTCACGGATGCTTTTTCCGGGCCCTTCATGGGCCTGATGTAGACCAGTTAGCGTCCGTGTCCTGGCTACGTTTCGGTGACCTCTTTGGGGAAACCGAAGGTTTTGTCTGTGCAATTATGGATGAAGTTATTATGACGAGAAACTACTGAAGACTTATTGTGAAGGAAGGCACGGTTGACATCTGTCGGGCATGCCACCGTCCAGGAGAATCAATCCGACACATAATTTTTGGGTGCTCTCGCTTAGCTAACGAAGAGTACTTGCATAGACACAACCTTGTGGCCAGAGTTATATCAGCAACTTGAACTAAAATACAACCTCGTGGAATCAGAAGTGCCGTACTACAGGTATGTGCCCGACCCAGTTCTCGAAAATGGTCATATTACATTGTATTGGGATCGATCTATCATCACTGAAAGGACTATCATGGCTAATAAGCCTGATATAGTGGTGATGGATCGAACCGAGAGGCGTGCAATGCTTGTTGACATAACGGTCCCACATGACGGGAACCTCGTGAAAGCCGAACAAGATAAGAAAATCAAGTATCTTTACTTGACTCGCGAGGTTGTCGACATGTGGGATGTGGACTAAGAAATCATTGTGCCGATAGTCGTGTCTGCCAATGGCTTATTAGCAAAGAGCCTCGACTAATACCTAAAGAGGCTCTCGTTAGGCAGCTGGATCAAGGGTTTGATTCAGAAAGCAGTACTTCTGGACACGGCGCGCATTTTTAGGCGATTCCTCTCCCTGAAGCCCTGACCCTTAGACCCTGCTCCCGATACCGGTGGGCTACTATTTTTTTTATGTTTAAATGTTTTTTTTTATATTTAAATATTTAAAAATGTATTTAATGAGAAATCAAAATGAACGATAATAAAAAAAAAGAATAAGTATTTGCATTTTTACTTTGTTTTATTTTATTAAGATCAATCATCATCATCACTAGCTTAAATACATTCCATTGCTGGAAAAAGGCCACCTCTCATACACGATCGGGAATAGCTGCATAAAAATCGTTAATAGCTTCACAGCCGTTTTTATGGGTCGGTAATGGCAACAATCGACTAAGTCACTTTAAAAATTATTTTTTACAAGATAATCCTTTATTTAAATGTATTTGATTCAGTAAATACATTTTTTATACATAACACTAGCATATAAAATTAAACTATTCATGTTTAGAGGAACCAGTATACTAAAAAAAAATGATTGATTTTAAAATTGCCTTAAGGGGGTCGTTAATACCTGCGTTTACCTTACTCTGAGAAGAAACACCGAAAGAAACTCAGAGGTCAGTCTCTTTTATAGTCCAGAACTCCAGACATCATCCAGGTCAGATCATATAAGAACCATGAAGATTAGTGTATGAAATGGTCTTTTGAGGAAAGAACCACACAAATATGAGGGGACCAGATCAGTCAGTAATCGTGAGCTGAACTCGGAGTTTTAATGCCGCCCATGGAACTCTGACTTGTCATCACATAAATAATTATTTTGCTGTGGAGTTTGTTATTATTCCCAAAAAATATAGGTAGTAGGAAGTGGCGAAAGGCGACGGTTTTAGGAAACGGTCTTACGTAAGTTTTGACGTGCGAAAAATGCTGATTCTCAGCAAAATTTAAATACATTTTGGTTTTTGATTTGAGCCTAGCTTGTTCCTCGTTAGCAATTAGTATATCGATATTCAAATTGAAAATACTCATTTCAAATTTGAAATCTTTAATATTTAAAAAAAAACATATTTAATAAGTGCCATTGCATAATCCCTCTCTAGATTTAAACTCAAATAATACGACAGTTATATTTAAATCTAAAAAAATAATAGAACTATCGTGTCTAATAATTTCTTATCAGAATGAGATTTTAGTTTTAAACCAAAAGGAAAATAATCTAATTACAGGAAATCCTTTGCCATCCTAAAACTCACATTGCAACAAGTTGATCTTCTACCGCTTTCTATCCTGTTACGTCACCCATTATACGACGCATTAATATCAGTGTCAAACGAAAATAGTGGAGCGAAAAATTGCGAAAATTGCCAACACGAGATTCGGAAATTGGTGGAAACTCACACTCGCCCACTATCATTTAATTTTGGTACTACGCCATCTAGAGTGGGTGTACATTTGTACGCCTACGAATATTGTTTAGTCGTATGAAGTGAATAAAGTGCTATTGTGCCAATATGACTAGTATTTACGATGGTCACATTAAGTTTTATCACCTACGCTGAATCAGGTTTTCTGTGAAATGTCAACTTGATATCCTATATACTCCATTTACAATAGCATTAGACAAAAGTTAAAAAAGGTTATTATTATTAAACTTAGAGTTCCTAAAGCTATGCCAAACTTCATTTTCGAATAAATTATGGTAGTATGATTTTTACTCCGTGTGAAGTATATTCTTACTAATAAAGTAAGAATTGAATGCATCTAAGCGCTTAATAATTAGTGCCTAATGCACCCCATTATGTTGAGATACAGTGTGAGTAGACAGTGTGTAAATGATTTATTTATTAATTTAAACATGCATGCAACACTAGATTTCAGAAAACTAAACTAAAAGCATCTAATGAATAAATACAAAAAAAACCTAAACAATTTGTAAAAACACATCTTCAACAAAATTAAAACAAAAATCATGTCCTGTCCTAGCTCTTTAAGGCCTGCTTATCCCACAACATCTTATACTGCAGTGCTATTCTGTAAAAATCACCCTGTGGAAATGAAGGTGGAGTGAAGGCGATTTGATCCGTCATTCTATTCTAATTCTAGGCATTCACAGTTCGCTTCACTTAAACTGAACATCGGAATATTGTTTCCTCCTCAGCGCCCCAGCACACACGTAGGCGACACTTAATACTACAATAAACTTTTATGTCACTTTGCTAGGTTAATGTTCTTCCTAAAACGTAGCTCGTGTCGATAAGAAAGGTTTAGGTGATATATTTAGTTGTTTTGTATGTCAAAAGAAATTCCCATAAGTGATAATTGGTGCCTTTGACTCACAAAATGGGTGAAACGATGTTTGTCAGAAGTTAGCGTTAACGTTTATTAAGTTTTTTACACCATTGTTATGTCAAAAAGTATTATATAAAACAAAATCTATCAAAAAAATTTAGGTAACCTGCGTTCTTTCTCATTCACAAATCGCAAATAGGAGATTCTATAGATAAAGTGAGATAGAATAAATAATATACATATCTTATACAAACACTAAAAAAAAAACAATAACTAAACCTAACAAAAAATATTTACAAAGCATCAAAAAATTCCTCTGCATCGCTGCCAGCTGGTAAAGTGCCCAAAAGACTGGCTGCATTGCCACGTTGAATGGCAATGCTTAGCCTCTGGCCAAAGTAGAGGCCAGCCCTTGGGTCACGGGAAGCGTCAACCAAACGTTTGGAGATGTCTTTAAACAGAAGACGAGCACTCGGACCCCACGGCCCAAGAGTTTCAACCCCAAACGGCTCGAAAGTATAACTACTAACAAGGTTACTATATTTACGCCGCTTGAGGTTCTCAGCAGCCGCAGCAGCAGCACCAGCACAGGATGTAGACCCAGGAAGATGGGATGGCGCAAGAGTATCGACACAAGTAGCATCCCATACTAAAGGCCTACCCATCTTCCAAGGGAATAAAGACATACCGTCCGGTCTTTTGCCATCGTCGCGTGCCAAGCCATTGGGTTCTAAAACAGCTGGAACGCCGACGGAAACAAGAGCACGTCGGATGATGTCATTAATGTGTGCATGCCGTGCTATGCGACCCGCACTACGACTGCAAGATAGACCGTGATGCCCGAGGCTGTTGACAACTTCCCCACAGTGACAGCGATGAGGAGAAACACATGGAGCTCCTAGACGAAGGGAAGCAGCGAGGCGGAAAGTAGTGTCATCGAAAACCGTACCTATGTTCGACGACGGTAGTGCAAGAAGCCATAGTCCCGACTCCCATTCACCCACAGCGAGCAGGCGCGCACGCTCAGCAGCAGTGGCAGATGAGTCAATTAGGTACTTCTGCACCACTCTGCTGAGCGGCTCATCCCACCGACTCTGGGAAAATGGGTTCTCGGGAAGATCTGAATTCGGGCAAGCGATTTTCCAGGCATCTATAGCCTCGGCGAAGTACGGCATATTGAAATCAACCAGTGTGGTAGCTAAGATATTCCTGATTAATTTCTCAGTGCCGCAGACCGAGGATATAAATGCCGGTAAACAAATACTAGAAAGGAAAACGCCCAAAAAATGCCTGAAATAGACAGAAACTACTAATAGTCCTTAATTCTATCAAGAATAAAATATAAATAACGAAATGTATCTCAAGTTTGTTTACCTAGGGTGAAAATATTACCGGTACGATAATTAAAATATTTATTTTGATATCCGTCATAGTCATTCTTAATTTATAATGGCGGTCAGTGTTTATTTGACATGAGTAATCGACATTCAGCCTAAACAGATATCGTCAAATAATCCTTAACGAACTATTTTATGGAATTATTGTATAGTTATCATTCATTTAATTTTATTCGACCTATTAATACCGTAAATATAATTAAAATAGTATAAGCGTATGAATATTTATCAAAATAAAAAAAACTCGAATTATAAATCGTATCGTAGGCTGTATGCATCACATGTCCTTTGCCTTATTGACAATTTGTCATGAATGCATTTTCATTTTTTCGATTCATGGTTTTGCGGATTTTTGTGTTTGCGGCTCGAGTAAATTCAGGATTATATTATAACGACGACTGTGGCTATTTTTTAGGGATTTTGATTTTACTTCTGCCCACGTTACCCATTTTTGAACACGACTTAGATTAGACCCGCCTAAACGTCAACTCGGCTTTTTGACGACGGATACGACTCTGCTGTTGTTTTGGACTTGTGCACCGTGTACATTTAAGAATGGATGGAAACATACACTGTATTCATTGCTATCTCGATATTGCAACGATGAGATGTAATCTCATATCAGTGCAAAATGATGAAGTACGTAGTATCCTTAACCTTGACTTAACCTATATTTTAGAAAAAATGTTTGGAACTGGCTTCTACCAAGTTTTTTGATAATTATTGAAACTGTCATGGGTTCCCTACGATTTATAGTGCAATTTGGCGTATATTTCATTGTTGTTCATTTCAGGCATTTGTTTGTGTGGCCGATGGGCATTCCCCTTTGCGGACGCCGAGGCCTCCCATTCGAATAGGAAGACTAGCTTGCGCCCAAGCTCTATCGTCCAAGGCCACATTTAAAATTGAGGTTTAAGTATTCCTGATAATTTGGTCTATTTTGTCCAGAAGGTTGGTGTGCTTCCATAAATGCGAAGCACGAAGGAAGTATGTTAATTTAGGGCCGAAACAGCAGTATCGAATTATGGTGATAGCCGAATGCATGTTAATTTGGAACAAACGTTGCGAAACATCATTGAAGTTTTGAATTTTCTCTTCAATAAAATTGTGGAATGAATTTTCGAATATTGGGGACCCAAGGAGACGAAGGGAGTTTTTATCAACAGTTTTGATTTCTGGGGCTATTGTATTAAAGGAAAGTGTCAGTTCTCTGTCAGTATTGTCGGATATGTATAATTCACATTTGGATAGGTTGAGATCTAGGCCTGTGGAACGGAGTTTATTTGTCAATATCTGGAGGTCATTCAAAACTGTGTCCACATCTCCTCCCAGGGTTCCATCGTCAAGATACCAGACATTAAATTTAGAATTTAGCTGTCGAATGATTGGGTGAATGGCTAAACTAAAAATCACTGGCCCGAAGGGGTCACCTTGTTGACAGCCAGAAAAATAATATATATTGTTTGTATAATATAGTTAAGGTTTTACAGAAATAAATAACACAATCTTATACAAATATGAACATATTATAGCCAGAAAAACGTAAGCACCTAAGATTTTTCCAAAATAGTTTATCACCATAATTCATTAAGTCAATGAGGCCGCCTAAATGGTTTTTGAATTCACTAACAAAATTCTGTAGTACGCCAACCAATCTATAAAGTTTATAAAAGAATTCAAGTTATATATAATTTTTTTACAAGAGTGAAATTTTCGCATTATAGCTGCACTAAATATTAACACTGACTAACACATTAACACTGTAATAGTAAAATGTTCGCCGTGATGCGAAGCCTGAATGAACAGTTTTTTGCGTGGGACGCCCGTTCAGTAATATAACAGAGAAAGGGCGTCAAAAAAATGAAGCAAACAATTTTGATGGTTAAGCAATTTATCGTTAGCGAAATCATTAAAATAACTTTGAATAATGGAGTTTTCTTGTACAGTCAACAAAAAGAGATAAGCAAGCGGGCAACAACATTGAGCCCTTTTTAAATCATGTGGTATGTGTACTTAATTCTTTGATATAATTTTATTTACGGACAGTATAGAATATACAGTAATGAAGCATGCAGTTGCTGAAAGATTATTATTATTAGGTTACTTTGTTGATTGCACATGGAATGCAAAAAGTGTAATAAGTGTGTGAGTCTGATAAATGTATAGATATATATTCCGCAACTTTTTCACACAACGCCATCTAGTCCCAAGCTAAGCTAATAGCTTGTGTTATGCACAAGCTCTTATCAGAACAGCAGATAAACATACTTATTTGTATATTTCTAAATACATACATGTTATAGATAAATTACACCCAGACACAGAACAATTGATCGTGCTCATCACACAAACATTTGTCCTGGGTGAGAATCGAACCAACGACCTCCGGCATAGCAGTCAGGGTCACTAACTACTAGATCAACAGGCCAGTCAATGTATGTGTTAAGTGTGTGTGACTGTCTGTATAATAGTTTTGTTACACATTGATATTTTAATTTAATAGCACGTTGTAGTACCCCCCTGTCAATTTTTAACAATTTATATGTCAACTAGATGCTAAGTCAAAATTCGTTTCGCCTTTGTTTTTTTTAATAGTTTACATCATCATAATCTTTATCTTTTATCTTTTATCTTTATCCTATTCTCAGACCTACTGAATATACACACAAAATTTCATAATCGGTCAAGCGGAGGATTTTTGTTACAAACACACGAGAATTTTAGACTAGCTGTTATTAGACGTCGGATTCGTTCAGAGTAGAGCTTTTAATTTACTAAAAATATATATATACTTATTCTAAAAAATATACGTAAATTTTTAAATTCGTAGATTTTAAAAATAAAAATTTTGAAAATGACACTTTCAAAACAGTTGCCACGACCTCCAATGACGCAAAATATATGCGAACAACATAACGCAACTGTTCCTGTATACTCCTAAGACACTGTTATCAAATAACAATAGTAACAAAAGCTTACAGACATTCGCCTACATAAATGTCCGTATCTAATACAAATTGGAACTGGTCTTAATAAAAGTGATAAGGTCACCCAATATTGTGTGCTAATAATTCCATCTTTACTGAACTATGGCCTTTGTGCCTTCGGAGCTTTGTTCTATTTGGGATATCGGGCTAGACAGTTAGTTAGTGGCCCAAATTCCCAAGGGCTTCACGCTTTTCTATCATCATTATTGAATTACACGTAATTAGAGCAAGAATATATTGGACAGGAGTTATCCAGACGAGCGAAATGTGGAACGACTGCTCATTATCAGTCTTCTGAATATTCATGCGTCGTTTACCGTCGCGACGTAACGCAAATTGTTCGTGAAGTTTTCACAAAATACCCACTGGGAAACATGCTTTTTGTCTGTTTCCCAAAACATGTTATTTACTACCCACATCAATTGAAACATTGACGTCTTTCAGCGCCAACAAAATGGTGTAATCCAAGAGGAATTGATGCAAAACTAATGAGCACCCAAATTGCCATTGAAACTTTTTCCCACTTCTCCTTCGAAAACTACGTGGGAGGACGAACGTATACAATCTGACTTAAATACGTCGCGAACCGCACTCTTTGACCTTTCCTAAGAGGCTTGCATTTAACAAACATGGAATGCATGTGAGTTTCGATTCTCTCAGTCCCAAGGACCGCTCCCGAAATCGTGACATCGATTAGACGCGAACGGCGCACAGTAATCGAGTAACACGATTACGAAACTATAAAATATTATGGAGTTAAGTTACGTTACGTAGGTATTTCGAGTTGCGAATTGCCGTTCGCCGAGCGCCGTGCCGACCGCTGCGCGCCGCTCCGGCCAGTGCCGTGACGACCGCCGCGTGAACCACTCGCACGCCGTGCTGCGCGCTCTCGTCCGCGACTCGACTCGTGCTACCCTGTGTACCTGTGCCTTGTGTTATACCCCTAAAAGTACGTAAACAAAACACACTAACTTACCTGTGAAAGTGCGGTCCGGATTTATTTTGGAGCGGCATCAAAGGCGTGCGTATTGCTTGTTTGTTGCGAGTGATAGAATCTGTTGCATTCTGCAGGTGCTTGCTTGTTCTTTATTAATTGAAAAGTGATTGTAAAGCGGTCACGGCCGAGGCACACATGTCCGGCCCAGTTTTCACGATCGTTGCCTCTGTCTTGAACGAATTCCATGGCTTGGTTGCTTTTCTTTGTTTACCGCCGGGAGATGTTGTTGGTGCGTCTTGCACTTGTTGATTCGTGGCGATCTGCGGCGTTGCCGATTTATTCTGTTTCGGCAACCGACGAATTATTTCTCCATTAGATTTTGGCACCAAAAACTAATACTACGCATTTAATAGGTCGGATGCCAGAAGACTGTTACCAAAACATTAGTCTTATTGCTGTGAAATGATATCGATTCAATTCGATTTCTCATAATATGTATATTATGGCGTTTTATAATATTGGATTTCTCTCTTACTAAAATATAACATTATTTATGAAAAATTTAGAAACATTGCTGGCTACCCACATTGATGTCCACTTCATAGCAAATGCTCCAATTTCTGTTTGGAAATAAACGACAAAAAATTCAAAGCTCCAGAAATGTAGAATGAGCAAAAACAAAATATAGGTGATCAAGAAAATCCCGTGCAAAATATAGGACAACATTCTTTTAGGTCAGGTAGACTACACAATAATGAAAATGTTCATAAACTACCTACTTACTTAACATGACCATGATGGGACTAACGCTCTAACAAAAACGGAATGTAGGATTAGAAAACGGACTGCGTATTTCCTTTACCCTTATAAAAACAGACGCAGTAAAAGAAAATTGACGCTTAAAATTGTGCATTCCGTTTTTGGTTCTCTTTCCATTGAACTTGAACTTCGATTTTATCTCAAAAACTGCCTATATTTAATCGTACCTTTATATGTTTCGGCAAATTTCTAGAACTTCACGGAACGTGTAATGATGCGGACGTTACTCATTGTTAAGGCAATTTTCCGAAGGTACTTAAGAAAATTGTTTCAGCTGCGTCCCAGTAATCTTTGACTTGGCCTTATTTGGGCCTGTTTTGTTATGGTTTTACCTACTCTTTGTTTTTATTAGACATATTCTTTTGAATCTATTTTTGACTGCGCAGTTTCTGAATTACGTATAGTTGATACTCAGAAGTCTGCACATCAAGCTCCCCAATGTGTTAAATTTCTTCAATAGCTTTTCAATTTTATTACAAACAGGTTCATGTTCAATCGGGAAAATTATACAGTTTGGGGTAGGTTAGTGTGCTGGCGTCTGTAGCTGTACATTTGACTGTTACAAATTGAATAGGTAAAAAAACAATATTGTCATTCCTGATTTTAGTTTTATGCAAGCAAACGGACGTTTGCATAAATATGTTGCTACATTTTTACGTTGCTTGGATAACATGGTGTTCAATAAAGTAATCATAGCAACGCTATTTCGCTTACGTACTTTTCTTATTTTTATTTTTCACTTTGAACTTTCAATTATCATTTTAAAATTTGGGATAGTGAGTATGTGGGAAATTATCAGAATTCTGTTTATTTAAAAATAATATCGATCACATTAATGATGACGACAGGCCAGAGTGGGACAAATCAAATCGAAAGCTACAACGAAGGAACGATTATACCGTGCAAAATATTTAATTTAACTCTGATAGTGAAATGTATGGAAGTTTTAATAAAATTATTGGAATAGGATAAAAATAATAACCATAGAAAAATAAATTTAATGAGTTTTACGTTGATTAGTGGCGACAATATACAGTTATAATGTTGATATTGGAAGAATGCTTTACGTAACAATACCAAATATGAAAGCCAAAAATAGCACGATACGAGTAAACAAGAATGAAAGTAGACTATGTTATTAAGATGATATCGATTTAATTTATCGAGTCACTAATCGCCAATAATGATTTGTTCCTATAATTTAATTATGGTGCAAAATAGTGTAAGTTTTAAAGTACAACAAACAGTCTCATCAACCGGGATAATGGAATAACAAGACAGAATTAGAAAAATAATGTAAAAATAACAACAGATTAAGTAAAGAACTAGGATGAAAAAGTGTTAGAAACTAAGTGGACTTCAAATATGATAAAAAGTATAAAATCCAATGCCGGTAAATGCAAAGCACTGAAGAATGTTCGACCTTCAAAGTTTTAACACCCGCAAGGATAAGCAGAGATGGGTAAGGTTTTCAACAAGGTTGTATCTAATAAACGTCACTTAAATTCACATTCTTAGGAATCTTAGCAATTTTTTTGAATCGCTTTTTCGGGAACTTTATTGTAATTAACCTTCCAATCGTGTCAATTACAAACACAATAGAAAGACAATGACAGCGCGGACACCGGTGTCCTCTTGCGGTTTAACTCATTAGGCTCCGCGTGGACACCGGTGTCCGCAAACAATAGTAATTTAATTGTGTTTGGATTGCGGTAATTGACTAGTTAATGAATTAAATTGCTTATTGATTGCGCAATAAAACTGTGATAAAGTAGATAATCTTTTAGTTTAAAAAAAATCTTTCAGTTTGATTTTATGATTAAGACAGGAAGACATAAACTTGATAACAGAACACTTGGCAAAACAAAAATGACTGAACTTTAGTATAGGCGGTAAATTCAACAGACATTAAAACAAGTACGAAGGAAACAGCACTATAAGTTGCTCCAGTTTATAGTACTTAAGTAAGCCAATGCAATAGAGGAGATCAGGCACAGCACCAACGGCTTAACCTGCTGAAAAGGAATGGGTGGGTGAATTTTTGATGGAAAATCCCAACAACACTTTTCGTGACCTGAAAATTGAACTCAAGGCCTCTTGCTTAACATTTCCAAGTAGCGACCAGGAGACCAACGATGCAGTTAAAATTACACGTGTAATCAATGACGGCATGCTATTACCTGAACAACCGCACAATTTATCTTCATATGCCATACCTGCTATAGATTATGTATAATCCTGTTACTAAAACGTGACCAAGCTAATCTTCTTTGTAGAGAGGTTTCTGTGTTACCGGCTCATTACAATACTTTAGTTTACCTATTTTCCAATGTGGATGTTGAAGCCTTAATTCCTGATTGAAATTGGAATAAACAAGCATTACAATGTCTAATAATTGATCTATCTAGTTCTCTTTAAAGGACGGTCTCTATAAGATCGTTAGATACCTTTATTCGTCTGTACCAGTTTAACAAATTAAAGAAAAAATCTACTTTCAGTGTTATTGATTGTAGAATTATTTCGCTTATGGCATTCATTGCATCCAATGTGTTTTCATACTGCCTTTTCTCATAATATATCCGTTGTAATATTTCGGTGTAAAATTTTCAATTCTCACATCTTTACAAAGACGTAGGTATACTTCGCAAAAAATAAACATTGTTTAAAATAATGATAGTGTAACACCGGATGTGAGATAATGTGCTGTCTAGTTGTTCGTGTATTGAATTAACTCGCTATCAGTAACATCAAAATCAGAAGTACTCGTAATTATTTGATTCAACTCTGTTGCTTATTCGTTGTTGATTTACATCCGGTCTTATTTCTGTTATGTATGCGGGATGATGTTTTCTTTCTTTGCCTGGTTTCTATAATGGTATCAATTCGTTTCTCTACTATACACTACTATATCTCTCTACGGCAAAAACTTCCTACTGCAAGTTAGTTATAAGCTAAATTTTGTTTATTCTACGCATTTTTTTCTTGTTTGGTAATCATAGGTCCTTGTAAGTATTGAGGAGAGTTAGATTAACGGGCCTGGTGAATGGTTATTGGTTTATTCTGTATTAAATTTCTCAGTCTTCAATAATAAATGGGACTTAAACATAACTGTGGGTGTACTATCGGTTTTCCTAATACTTCGGGGAACACAGCGCAATATATTACCTTCCCTTCCTACGTGTTTAAGGCGGTCCAATTGGATACAAAAGGTTTACACCTGCTTAAATTGGAAAAGAAAATGAAGCATATATGGCAGCAATAGCAACATTCTATAGACCAATAGACTCATTATGGTTCAGTGGATATAGGTAGACATGATTTATTAAAAAAAAATTGAAAGGAGAAGGTATACTGATGTTTTTTTTTTCATTGAAGGCGTGTAATAACCGTGTCATCAAATCCAAAGCTACTGTTTTATGCAGAACGGTAGTTAACCCACAGCTTAGTCTTGTTTCCTCTATATCATTGGAGGTTCATAGTTCATACATCTTTAATCACTCCCTAACTCCTGTTCTCAAGTAGATCCAGGCTTAGCTCTGGATCATGTGTTATGCATGTTTTGAAATTCATGAGTTGTGAAGTCTCTCGATTATAAACCCCAGTTACCGTTCCCATCAGATTTACTTAACTTTAAAGGTTAGAAGCGTGGGCCGAAGTTACGATTCTCAGAATTCAATGCGGAGTCGATAGTTCTTTAATCGATACTGCGAGAATGGCTGAATTTTTCCTTGATGATCGTATTGTGTTAATAGTTTTTATTGCTAAACGGTTAATTGTTTAGCTAAAGGCTAAGGTGACACGTTTAAAATGTTACTGACTTTGTAAGGTTCTTAAACTAATTTTCAAAACCTTAGTAAGTATATATTTAAAAGTGAATTTCGAGTCCAAATTTTTATCTATCGAACATCGAGTAGTCTTACAAAATCTACCTAAAAACAGGCCCGCTCTTCCCAATCGCATCTTTTATATCTACAACCTTGAAGGTCCGGCTGTGTCCTCCTTTTTTGTCATTTTATAAGGCATCAGCTGACCTATTGCCAACCTTTTCCGAACCGGATACAGCTATGTAAACTAGTGACACTCCTTGACAAGTTGCCAGTGCGATCATCTTCGTGAGAAAATTATCAACATTGTGTAAGTGTACTTTATTATTATGATTATCCTTCTCGTCTGTTTTGGTATTAAATGTTCATTAAACAGCGGCCATTGGGAGGTTAGGTCGGGTGCTGTTATTACTGTCCGACCGGAAAGGAATGCAATGTAGTGTGGATAAGTAACCTACTCTATTTTTCTAGAAGTTTCTAGTGTTAGGTTTCAAATGTTTAATATTGTATATATCAGATCCTCAGTCAAGTGAGGTCATGATCAGACATATTGTGGGCGTAGAATTGAGACACGGGTTATTTAAAGAAATAAACTCTTTTCTTTTAATTTTCCTTTTATTGGCTTTATATACCTCTTGCGCATTAACTCTTGTGATTAGATAATAATGTTGTTGTTGTTGTTTAACATAAATGGCAAGAAGAAAGTAATTTCAATAATTACCAAAGGTTTAAATTTTGTTAGACTTTATTTATTCATCTTTAAACAACTTCAACTGTGGAATTAGGAGTTAAATAGGATTTCTATAAATTTTCTTTAAAGTAAGAGTTTTGAAAGTAGAAACTACCTCGGCCATTAGCAGGAAATCTTAACTCAATACTCAATAGTTTTCTCAATAACTCAAAACTGTAACTTGGACTGATTTTTATATTTAAGACATTCATACCGGTTTTAACTGAAACATCAAGTCAATGTACTTTTCTACAGCTAGATCAATATTTCCGTACTTACTTTCCACTTTTCTCAGTCCTTAGGTATTTTGGACAAGTCTTTATTCGAAATAGTACCTATAGCTCATCTCACCATCTGTACTTGGGCCTGTTGCAATTTCACTGGCTTCAGAATTTCAGATGTCTCCATACACTTCCAAGCATTACCCGTTTCTAATCTTTGCAAAAATTGCACTATCATTCTCGTCTTCAAGGTTCCCTTTGACAGACGTCATCTTTCACATTTCATTCTTATCGTTATTTATTCTTAACCCTGTCCACTGTGAGGCCTCTAAAGGGTCCAAAATTTACAACGTCCCTTTCCTTATCTCGTTCAAACGGGTTTTATCATCAGGTTTAAAGCCTTCGACTGTTATCGGCTTTATTTATTGCTTGTGAGAGCTTGGTTTAGCTTGACCAAGACTATTAATAGGCGGCTATCACGCTCTTGTTAGAATGTTATCAGTAGAGTATGGAGTTTATAAGAAAATGTCTGGTTGGATTTTTACTGGACAATCGTTTAGGGCACTTTGTTTGAGATATCTTTTTTTTTTTCTTAATAGCTAGGACTAATCAAGTCGTATTTAGGCAAATACACTCACTTGTAGACGTTACTATAGACTCCATCATGAACAAAATTTTCATCCGATACTTGTGCCCTACTGGACACATGTCTTTGTCTATGAGTTTAATGTAGTACGCTCCGCTGCCGCTCTAATAATGCTGTATTATTCTAGATGGCGTTACTGAGACAAGGGATCACAGTTTTTCTAAGATATTTCTTCCCATGTCCTCTCTATGGTTTCTATAATCTCTTTGTATTTAGGACTTCAGCAACTGGTATCAATGGATGCTAATTATAGTATAACTTCAACCATTTAAGTTTAATATTCTCTTCAAATACTATATTCTTCATTTCTGATAATTCTATCCAACAGTATACCCCTATTAGGCGATGACCATTGAGTTTCATCCCTGACATGTCTTAAACGAAATTAATCATCATATAGACACAGAATTACCTAAGCAAGGCCACATAGTTCTATGATTTTCCATTACATTATCAGGCATATTATGTACCTACTACGTTTCTATGCAGAATCAGCACAGTAGCGTCAAAGAATGTCATATACGAGTATTATGCTGAATGCGTGACATCCGATCCATCTGCGTCGCTTCGGTATTAAATATCTTCATGCTACCTGTCAACACTTTGAGGGTAATACCCGGTTTTAGTTGTATTGCACAATTTTGTTATGGAATAGGTGATAACTGTGATAAGTGTTATAAGTCGTGTGAACTGCTTTTGCCGGTGTGTGGTCTAAGCTTTTTTTCTGGTGTGATGAAAAAGAAATGAAAACATCTTACGGGAGGATGTTTGTCCAGGATTAGCTCCGGAACTCCTTAACCTATTTCTATTCAATTTGTATAATAAATTGGGTCATACTACAAAGATGGGATAGTTTTAATCTCGGTTGTTGACGTTTATAGTTTTTATTGCAGTCTAAATATTTTTGGTACAACGTACTTATGAGGACTACTAGAGCTACAGAAACGCGTGGCCGGGTCAGTGTTGTAGTTATGTTTTTTATCACTAGTAACTAGCTATTTAAAATTAACCTTGCGCGATCTGATTATATAATTGCTCCCATTAATATTGCGTATCCTACTCTGTCAGTAGACCCAGACACTACTAAGTTGGGGAACTTCACAAGGTTTCAAGTTATTAACCCTTCAAACATATTAATTAAGCACAGTAGTCTACTGCTGGACATAGGCCTCCGCTAATGAGTGCCAAAGCCCCTTGTCTTCGGCTTGCCACATCCAGTGTATCCATTTCAGGATACAGGATGAAAATAGACGTATCTTCTTAGAATCATCAGCATCATCATCAGCCCACACACACACTGCACACACTGCTGGACATAGGCTTCCCGTAATAAGCATCACAACTGCCTGCCTTCAGCTTGCCGCATCCAGTATATTTTATGATACACAAAGAAAACCATTTGAGAAACCTGCATATTCTTGCCTCAGGTAATTTTCACTGCCAATATCCCTTCAATAATCCCTTAGTTTCCTTCTCCACGGCACCTGGTACAATTTCCTCCTCCACAATTGGAATTCCTCTAGAGCATATTAATTGCGACCTTCTACACTTCCACGGCGATTAAAATAGTAGTTATAATAGTATATAGTTTTTTAACTACGACTTCTACGTACAATGGCCGTTTTAATCGTGAATTTGTTTCGTGTATTATATTAAATTGGATGGTGTTTTGTTCTATTTCACAAAAGTTGTATACTTTTGTTGGGGCATGTAATTGATACGTATTTCCGCAAAACGGTTGTTTCTTAGAAGACCGATATGAGTTGAAAATGTGACTAGTTTTTATGAATTCCGCCTTAGAATCAATTTGTGTTGCCTTCTTAGTTTTAGATAAGACTTGTCGAATGCCAAATTGTTGCCCACCCTGGACAGGAAACTCACCAAACGCCTTCTGCGGTTGGACAGAGTAAGCCTGCGCCTGGTGACCGGGACCATCACAGGACACTGCCTACTAAACAAGCAGCTCCACACTATAGGCGTAACGGACAGTCCTCTATCCAGAGCATCTTTGGAGGAGGAGGAAACGGTGGCGCATGTGCTCCTTGAGTGCACGGGTGTCACCGAGATACGAAAGCGGACTCTCGGTTCACCGGAACTCCTCGTGGACGCACTGAGATGCTTGGGAGGCTTAATCTGCTTCTGGAAGGAGTTGGGCTGGTTGGAGTAACCCCCCAACAAAACGGCCGTCATGACTCAAGCACAATGGTCCAAGCTGGAATTAAGTGCGGAAACCAAATCCTAATAGATAGATAGATAGATGACAAATTGTTTGCCTGGGAAGACATTTGGCACCGACTGTCATATAATATAATCAAAGATTGCATTTGAAAAATGTTTATGAAAACAAATTTTCTTTTTATTATTTTTTGAGACAAAAGGTAGCTTATGTCCGTCTCCAAGGTATGATCTATCTCCTTGCCGAATTTTAATACGATCCGTTAAGCCGTTTAGTCGTGAAAAGCCGACAAGCAAATAAACAGACAGAATTACTTTCGCAATTCTGAAGTATACTCACATTTCTACAGTTGTGTCCCATGGAATAGAGGGTGCATCTAATGCTATCAATCGTGCACCAATCCTGACTTCGGGCTGCTAGTGAGATATTCCTAATATAGAAAAAAATATTAAATTTACGCTTTGGCCGACCCGGGTATTTAACCCAGTACCTCATGCTTAGCAGTAGCACTGGCGACCATTAGACCAACGAAGTCAAAAAAGATATTAAGGTACAAAATAATCTTGATACGTAATAAGCAATGATTGTTCTAACAGAATAAAGTCGATAATAGTGTGCGGCCAATCAGGAATGCCAAGGCCGCATATTTTCTCTGCTAGTTAACCGATTAGAACAATATCAAGTAGCCGTTTGGTGTTGTGGTTACAATGAATTGTAAAAACATAACTGTTTTTAATTAAATCGAAGCAAGCCTGGTACTGTACGTCTGCAGGGCAAAGGCTTCTTCTCATACAAAGAAGGCTAGCATTTATCATCACTCTTCCTTCAGACTTGACTCTAGCACTTAACTCGCGACCTCCCCTCCACACCTCTCGTAACACCCCCTCCGCCTACCACCTCTTAGTTTTGAATAAAAATTGACACTCACAAATAATGTGTCTTTCTATTGGTAAAAAGAATTTCAAAATCGGTTCAGTAGATCTCGAGATTTCCCCCTACAACTGCACACACTCACAAACTTTACCTTTTTATAATATAAGTATAGATGAGTGTACAGGTTCCTTTACGGTATTTTCCTTCACCGATGTTTATGATGTCTCAATAAAATTTAGAAAGTACAAATTAATTTAAAAAGTCACATTGGTACCTGCCCCGATTTCAATCCTGTGCGCTTGAGAGGAGAGCGCCTTATCCACTATGACTTGTATGTAAAGTATGACTTAAAAAATACAACGACCTGTAAGAGATTAGTTGTAGGCAAAGGTGATTTTGAAACAGACGTAAGTGGTAAATGTCCAAACAGATTTAGTTAAAGACGTTTCTAGGTCTCGTAACTAAATAACAACAACCTTGATTTAGGATAAGCTACGCGGGCATTACACTTTGAGGTTTTTCCGTGCTTCAGCATTGTAAAACATGGAAATGCCTCAAAGCACCTTTAGCATGTGTTAAGCATATATCTATAATTTAATGTGTAATTTGTTATCTGCAATTTATTTGATCTCTTATATATGACTTGTAAGAATCCCTTACCAATAAACTACTATGACTGAAGCCGCTTGTAGATCTTACAACCATTCTTGCTAAGGTTATCGTGTTACTGGGTAACAAGTAACACTATCGTGTAAGGTTATCACCTTACCCAGTAACTGGGTTGTCGAAGTCTGATAGGCAGTCGTCCTATGTAAAATGGGTAGGTATATCCGCATGGGCGCGCACGGACTGTTTCCTTGCGACCATGCGAAAGCGCTGAGCTTCCTTTGTGCGCAGACTCGCAGAGTGTGTGCCAACTCCAATACCGTTCGAGCATGATAGCCAGAAGGTTGGTTTGTCCTTACGTGAGACACTGATGTGATAGACAAGTACTACGACTACTGTAATACCTACTTGGTTAACTTTATTGATGTTTTTATTAATATTATTTATTGTATGATAGTGTATATTTTCTTAATGTGGTACAGAGGCCAGCACATCAAGCTACACCAATGTGTCCAATTTCTTTGATGTTTTTTCATCTCTATTACAAAAGGAATAAGGTTCATATTCAATTGGGAAAATTTGAAACTTGTGGCTTGGCTTGATGAGGTGGCGTCTGTAAATACCTGAAATAAATAAATTTTAATTTTGTAATTAAAAAAAACATGTTCTGGTATATACAGAGCTGCGTTTAGTTAGATTGATAGTCAATCCCAACACGGTTAGAAAAGGCTAAGCAGATTATTATGGCTCATTTGTTAATGGATGAGTCTTGTTCCGTATATCACCCAGGATCCCTAACTAATGAGTAGCTTATTTCCGAATCGGGTAAGCAGAGGTGTACGTATTGATGAAGTAATAGGGTCTAAAATGTATAGTTAGAGAAACTCCATACATATGTATATCCGAACAGTTGATCGAGTTTTGTATGGAGAGTTGATTTTTTTTGGTCTGTTTTCGAAAAAGTCGTAGAACAAATGTTGTTGTTTATGATGTTAGTAATCTACTCCTGCGAGGTTGTTGGTGTTTTTCAATTAACCCTGTATTAAGCAGTACCTACTTTTAACATGCAATACTTTTACCTCGTTCTTCAAACTGTCTGTGTAAGACATTTTTAGTGTTTCAAACAATTGGCCCCGAACTACATCTTCTGCCTAGCCTATTCCCAACTATGTTGGGGTCGGCTTCCAATTTTGAGCAACTGCCTGTCGGACCTCTACAACCCAGTTACTGAGTAACGTGATACCCTTGGTTAAACTGGTTGTCAGATTTTCGGGCTTCTGACTAATTGTAACTACAGACAAAGATCTATAAATGACAGCCGGGACCAACGGTTTAATGAGCTTTCCGAGGCACGGAGAAGACTTGGTATGTAATTAACGGTCACCCATCCACGGAATGACCTCGTCTAGCGTACCTTAACCTTCGATCGACCAGTGCGGCTATTATTATCTAGCCACAAACTCTGAACCTTAGGCAGTAAATATACTTACGCAAAAACACTAGGAAGTGGCGAAGGGTGGGCCGTTTTTGGGGGACTGTCTTTATGTATTTTTTTTGACGTTCAAAAAGTGCCACTTCTAAGCCTAGTTTGAATAAAGACTTTTGATTTTGTTTTTTGATTTCGTATGTTTCGTATGTGTATGGCAACATGTATGAATGTGAACGAAGCAAAAGAAGTATGTAAGAATCGTAGCATATGGCGCTCTGTAGTTTCTGCCTACCTCCATGGGAAAAATATTTTTTTTTTATCGACTTCTTTAAAAGAAGTTCTCTATTCCACTCGTATGTATGTATGTATGTATGGCCGCTTCTATTAATTTTTATTCTTGAATTTTCTAATACTAATTTGATTGTGGGATATCTTTACTTACTATGTCCATGGATGCTAGGTACATTTGTACCCAAAAGGAAACAGAGTGTAAAGATATGCCGAACGGAATAATTATAACGCTCATAACAAATGATAAGAAAATAATTAGACTAACCAAACAACTAATAACGGATTTGAGTAAAATCATTGAGGAAGAACACATATTGATTTTATTAAGGCACAAAAACATCCGTAAAGAATGTGTGTCATTAAGAGAACGTTTATTAATACATGTATTAGTTCGCGCCTTCATCTGCGTGCATTTAACATCCCTCTCCTTATTACACTCACAAATAACGTGGCTTTCTATTGGCTGCAAACGTTACTACTGAGCATGAGGTAGGTACAGCATTTGATCCCCGGATCGAGCAGATTTGATTCAAATGGGACCAATCTGGTAGTATACCCATACAGTCGAATTGAGAACCTCCTCCTTTTTTAGAAGTAGTATCTCACCAATCTATACTAAATATTATTATAAAGAGGTAGTTTGTGACTTTGTAGGGGGTAATCTCTGGATTTCCTGAACTGAATTAGAAAATTCTTTTACCAAAAGAAAGCCACATTACTTACGAGTGTCATAAACTATAAAAGGTTTTAAAACTGAGAGGGGGCGGAAAGGATATTAAAGTAAAATGGACGCGGACGAAGTCGCGGGCAAAGTGCAAAGTTTAATAAATTTAATTTTACTCATAAATAATGTGACTAAATAATAACTAATTGTAGCTAAATAACAGAAAACTAACAGTTTAAAAAGAAACAAAACAAAATTTATTTATCTAAAACTTATGCATGAGAAAAAATAAATAGACAGATTTGTAGATCATACATACAGCTCACCTACATTTTACCATTGATACCTAAATCCCGTGTAATAGGGGCCAAGCCTAATGCCATCAACCAGAGATGAATCAAAAGAAACTCAATAACACTTTGCCTTGCTTGGGAATGGTAATAATGGTAATGGTTGGTGGCTTTGGTGGCTTTAAGGTGAGCAAGATACCGGGCCACCGAGTTAGTCTCTTTAAAAATCCAAAAAACAAAAAACTTTTATACAAAAAATACAACCGACTTCAAAAAACACTAACCGGTGTAAAATAACTCTAAATTAGGAAGTCTGTGGCTTTGGTGGTTTTGTCTCATTCATGATTGGCCACCGACTTCCGATTTTAGAGTTATTTTACACCGGTTAGTGTTTTTTGAAGTCGGTTGTAATTTTTGTAAAAAAGTTTTTATTTAACAGTTTTTAGTTTTTTCACAAAATGAAAACCACTAGGCCAAACTATGTAACTTTTTTATGAGACCAAAAAGGAACTAGTCCGCATCAAACTAAAAAAGAATCACGTAAATCGGTACATAAATCTCAGCGTAATCGGTGAACATACGTACAAAAAAATGTTCAAAAATAAATTAAGTTTTCATAAAACTATTCATAAAATGAAAACTACCGGGTCAAACTATGTTATCGAATTGAGAACCTCCTCCTGAAGTCGGTTAAAAATTAGCGCAAACAGAGCTGCATGTTACACAGTTATACATTCCACTAGGATCACCGACCTTACCTGCAAGTCAGGAAACTCGGGATACAAAGAAAAGTAAAGTAATTTCATTGTAACAATGTTACAAGGGACCGACGATTGATGAATGAAAGCATTCAAACACATTCATTCTTTCGTTCACAAGCATTGTGGGAAATGCGAAATTGCTTCATTTAGTGTATGGTCGAAGGCTTGTTTGACATGCGAATGGGACATGACTTTCAGATTCTTCCGTTGTCAATTTGCTTGTGTGATGTATACTATGTATGAATGGGCTATTTGACAAAATTATAGTTTTTAGTACCTCATCTGGATTACAAGAAAATATTCGACAAATATTTTTTATTTTTTCACGTAAGTAATCAAAAAATAACGGCGATACATCGAGTCAAAATGTCGCATGACGTTACTAGCCAGTACAATTTAAACTAGATAATGACGTTACAAGCCCCCTCTCCTCAACTTTAATGCGCTTAATCTAAGCAGTTTTCCATCAATTTGTATCTGTGTATATATTTTGTTTAAGTATGTATGTATCTGTGTATTTATTTTGTTTCAGTATGTAAGTATGTATCTGTGTATTTTTTTTTGTGTCACTTATTTGTCCTAAATTTTTACCCAGTTACACCTTCCTTGTTCCATCTCTGCACCACCTTAAGGTAGATTGGTAGAAAATTCCCAAGGCATTAAGTCCGCCTTTGTACAGTTTTTTTTTACTTGTGCATAAAGTTTTAATAAATAAATAAATAAAAAGTTGGTAAGTCGTTGTGGTTTAAAAGAAGATGCAGTAACAAAAATTGAAAAGAGTATGCTTAGATGGTTTGGTCACGTTGAAAGGATGGATGAAAGGCGACTAACGAAAGGTATTTACAAGGCAGATGTAAGTGGGAACGCCGGGAGGGGACGCCCTAGAAGGACATACATAGACCTCATTGGTGAGGTTCTTCAGAAAGGTCAGGTGCGTAGTACTCGCAACCGGCGCACAGTGTGGTATTTGGCCCTAAAACTTGGTCAAAAATATTTTACGACTCGATTGACGATTATTTGTGTAAACATGTTAGAATAGGTAATAAAAGACTTATTACAGTTAGAAAAAAATATTTATTCATCACTACTACATACATTTTATTGGTCAGATCACTCTCACTAAGTAAAACATGTGAAATCAATAGATTCGCCGTATGATCCATTATTTTTTGTTCTTGTACCTCAGCACACGTTTCGGCAACGCGATAAAATTCAGGATAGCATTCTTTCTTAATTTTTTGCAGCACCGAAAAACGGAAAAAAGGGCATTTGTTTCTCGTACTCGTTCATATTGTGCTTTTGTTAATCTAGCTTCGGTGAACATAGACAAAGCATTTTAAGCATTTAAAGATGACAATTGGCAAGGTTGATCTTGTGTCCGAATACTTTTTCTCATTTCCATCACATATTGTTTAGCTCTACGTGGACTTTTCGTAACATATTTTACGACTTTCGAAGCATCAACTTTACCAACTTTTCGTTTGAGTAGCGTAGGTCAATTTGCTCCACGTCTTTTGATCAAAGATCTGCCGTTTTCCGTCTTTTAGTCCTTTCGCTAGAACCCACAAAAGATTTGGTCAGAGGAGTGGCCAGAGCTGATTCCTGTAACAATAAAAAAAAGGTTTATCTTTTTATATTTACGAGTTTAGAGAGAGAGGTAAGTTACAATCATCCTAACAAAATACCATTATAGTTGACCTAGCTACCTGAGTGTCAACAAGTTCTTGGAAACCCGAAACACCTAATTAACTAAAAGAATTGTCCAGAGTCATGCCTGTAGCTGGTAACGATATTAATTCGGATAGCCACTCTAAGTTATTTTCTTCGAATCTTGCTTTGGTTTGATGAACTGCTAACCATTTTTGCTTGAAATTGTGTTGTATATTAGCGATCTTTTGACTTATATCGTGGATTCTTATATCATAATCAGAGTGAGAACTTAGCAGTTGCTGCTTCAAAAATGCCAATTTTCCGACAAATCTTGACTCATTAGAACCTTGCATAATAGCAAACAACTCATTTCGAGTCATAAACTTCAATTCTGATGTCCCTGTAACAAAATAAGACTAAATCTTAAGAACGAATATTTATGCAAGATTGTAAGGCACTATAGAAAATAATTCTCAAAAAAAAAGGGGGCGGGTACGGGCGGCAGCGTTTTTCAGAAATTGTTTCTAGGCCGTCTACTCTACAAGAAACAATAGTATTTGTATTTAAATAATGCTAAATAATGTAACAAAAAGTCTATTAAACATAGAAAAGTAAGAATTTTAGTAATAGTTTATGACAGGTTACTTTTGGAGCTATAGATTAAAATTGATTGAGATTTTTGTAGAAAAAAAACATGGACCATATACTTACATACCTGGCTAAAAGGAATCCATCACAAAAACCACCACAAAACCGTTTGTCCCTAAAATATCACGTTATAAAAACAAGTAATATTTGAGCGTATCGAACATTCACACGACCGCTGTAAGCGAACGTCAACTTCCAACTACAAGTGCGTCAAGAGCTGACGAGTTGGCTCGGAGTTCTTTGGCCATTTTATTGGCCAACTACTTAACTTTTAAAAGATCAGTAATATGTAGTAGTATACTAATAAAAAAAATATCCATTTTTGGCCAACTTTTGGGGCCTAATACCACACAGTGCGGCGTGTGTGTATGACAACATGTATGAATGTAAACGAAGCAAAAGAAGTATGTAAGAATCGTAGTATATGGCGCTCTGTAGTTTCTGCCTACCCCCATGGGAAAAAGGTGTGAGTTTATGTATGTATGTGTGTATGTATAAATAAAAAGAAAAAAATACTTGTGTAATATTTTTTATAATCTAGCTGATGGACTTATTATATTTTGATGTTTTCTGTCAAGTACCGTATTGTTGTAGTTCTGTTTTATGAATGCTAGCTTGACGATGTTGGTCGGAAAGCACGTAAAGCCCGGTCCGGGCTGTCATTCGTAGATCTATGACAGTCGTTACAGATTTTATTTTATTTTATTTTAATAAGTAGGTACAGTGACAGACTACAGACTAAAAACAATTCATCACAGACATGACAACATACATATGTGAATCTGAGGTCCAATTATTACTGTACACAGCGTTCAATGTTTACTAAGCTTCCTTAGTGACATTTTACAAATGTTTAAAAATAAGAAAAAAGAAATATGGAATAAATGGAATTATTACACCTCTAATAACAGTTTATATAGAGTATTTCTAAATTCGTAGATAGTCAGAAGCCCGAAAATTTGACAATCAGTTAAATCAAGGGGTATCGGGTTACCCAGTTACTGGGTTGTGGAGGTTAGAACAAGCAGTCGCTCCGTGTAAAACATTGGTATTCAGCTGGAACCCGGTATACCAGCATAGGAATTTCTCAATGCCATTTTTATGTTTGCGTTTTGGATATTTTGTTGTTTTATAAGTTGATTATTTTTGGCAATCATTTTCATACATATATTAGAGATATTGTTTTGTTTCATAGATTAAATTTCACTACGTGAATATGACATATAGGTACAGACGCCACCACATCCTAATCGCAACCTAATCAAAACTGTCAAATTTTCCCTATTGAACATCAACCTTATTATGTTTAGAATAAAGATGAAAACCAGCAAAGAAATTTGACAGACTGGGGTAGGTTGATGTCTGTACAAAGCCAATGAATTGGTACCTACATTAAATACTGACATAAAATTCTCGTGTCACATATTTGTTACCAAACTCATCAGAAACGGCTTGACCGATTCTTATAAAGTTTTTTATGTATACCTTCTCCTTTTCAAGTCGGTTCAAAAACAGTAAAATTAAAACTAATAAACTGATTCTAAGGCGAAACAAAGTTTGCCGCGGCAGCTAGTATTAAAATAGAATACGTAGTAAATAATGCCCAAATCCAGAAACCGAGTAAAAAATAACGAAATCGAAGTATTTGACAAAACCTCTTTTTGCTCAGATGGTTGTTAAACACGACCCTTTTAAGGCTCTATTGATTCAACAGACGACCTACGAAAAGGACTCTTATAACAATGCGTCAGTAAACTAGTTAAGTCCCCGTCTGACCCAATACTTCCGAACCTAAAACTATGTCTCCTTGTCTAGATAAAAGTGTGATAATAACAAACATGTTTTACTGTTACTGCGTATACTTGTATCGTATGAAAAGCGTAGGTGCAAAGTGCCAATATGGCTGATAAGCTTGCTAAATCAATACTTGTAGTATAACGGTGTCTGTTTAAGTACGAGTATATATCTTCTATATTTACTAGCTTCTTATTTCGCTTGCAACTTCGTCCGCGTGATTTTAATACTTTTTCCTTTGAACTTTAATATCCCTTCTACGGTCTCGTGGTTTTGCAAATAAAATCTAACCTATATTATTCGGCGATAATATAGCTTTTTAATGGTGAAAGAATAAAAAAACGGTTTAGTAGTTTGAGAGTTAATTCCCAACAAACGAACAAACAAAAAATCCGCAAACGAACAGTCGGAAGTCGCGGAAATCCTGAGATGGAGTACCGGACTGGTTTTTAGTCAATAAGAGTCTGATGAACCCCTATACCCTTCGCTGACGCTGAGGAGTTCTGATTTGTAATGAATAAATGGTCACCCATCCACAGACGTACCTGGACAAGCGTACCTTTTTTTTTTATTACTAGATAGGCACGCGTTTGACCACTATCTCACCTGATGGTAAGCGATGATGTGGTCGACGATGAAGCACGCTTGCCTAGAAGCAACCTGTTCACTCTTGACTTGAAGACCCCTAGGTTGTAGCTATCAGGAAACACCGACACCGGCAGGGAATTCCACTCTTTAGCTGTTCGCACAATGAATGTGTTTCCATAGTGTTTAGTACGTATGGTTGGGATATCTACCATGTACCGGGTGGCGCAGTGCTGTACGTCTGGTGGTCCGATGATGGAAAGGGCTTAAACTTTTAGCATTAAGCTCCTATAGCGAACTTATAGCTAAACAATAACCATTGAATAAATCATTGAAGCCTTAACGATATTCTATTCTATTCCAATATATTCTAAGCCCGCTCCTCTACTACCTAATACTCCACGTGTAGAATGTCAGTTTGTCATCAATATGAGTGTGTTAGTAAGGCAGGATGTTGGTGTAGGTGTATCTTATCTCCTGCGTACTGGAACACCTATTGAACGTTTTGTAACGAATAATGTAGGTGGGTAGCACTGTTTATGTAAATAGGTTGTTGTGTTAGGAGAGTGTTTTTAGTCACGTGCGTTTTTATTTATTTATTTATTAAAACTTTATGCACAAGTAAAAAAAACTGTACAAAGGAATTAATGCCTTAGGCGTTTTCTACCAGTCTACCTTAAGGTGGTGCAGAGATGGAATAAGGTAGGTGTAACTGGGTAAAAATTAAGGACAAATAAGGGACACAAAAAAAAAATACACAGATACATACTTCGACTTCATACTTCGTTTTTCGTGGTTTTGTACCCAAAGTTGTCAACAGAATCCTCCTTCTGCCCGTCTGTCAGAGGATTATATTTCATTAACCGTAATAGTTCAATCAATCAATCAATCATTTATTATTTGTAATAGTTAGACAGTGGTCATTTTTACAGAGTGTGTTGCTATTATAATTGACGCTATGGCAACAAATAACATGACATAATCGCATTCCTTATTTTATTTTACATTCCCCCCTTTTTCTTGTAAATATGCAAATACACATACATACATACATACATAAACTCACGCCTTTTTCCCATGGGGGTAGGCAGAAACTACAGAGCGCCATATGCTACGATTCTTACATACTTCTTTTGCTTCGTTTACATTCATTCATGTTGTCATACACACACGCCGGTTGCGAGTACTACGCACCTGACCTTTCTGAAGAACCTCACCAATAAGGTCTATACGTATGTCCTTCTAGGGCGTCCCCTCCCGGCGTTCCCACTTACATCTTGTAAATACCTTTCGCAAATGCAAAAAAATATACTAATATTATGCAAATAATTATACTTAATTGGAAATAGTTATAAAGGAATATCTGTATTTTGTTTTTAAATTAAATTTAATAAATTGAATACGCTTGGTGTTGAAAATGACTAATTATTGTATTTGGAGTCATGCTGCGTATGGGCAAATCGATTGATACACGCGTATTGGTGCCGCGGTAATTCTTATTATAGTTGTATTTTAGTTAATTTTGATATTGAAAAGTTGAAAACATTACACAACTGGCCGGCTGGCTGGGACTCAAACATAACTGGCGAAATGTGGATATACTACTGGTATACCTGCCTCTGTTAACCCTTCGGATATAATAGGCGTGATGTTATGTTCTGGTTATGTTGTGTTGAGTTAAAAACAGTTGCTATGGTAGGCGAACTTGTTTTTAAAGAGGGGCAAAATTGTAATTTCCCTGGCGCCATCCATACTCAAACATTCTAAAGCAACCCAGTTAAAAATGCAGAATAAACGAATCAGCATAGCAACCAGTGACTAGCCACGTGATTGGTTCCACACACATTATTAATTGCACCTTGTTAGTTAGTAAACATTAATTTGCTTGATGTAACACATTGATGATACTCACAAAAGTGACGTAGTTACGATCGGAGTTTCGTAATTCCATTATAATAGGTTTTGGTATTTATTATAATATTGTCTATATCTGACACATACAAACCTGTGAAAAGTTAATACCTAAGTAAGTTTATTTAAATTATGTTTTGGTAGATTTGCTTTCAGTGGTGTCAAAGATAAACTTTGAAAGTACAGACGCCAGCACGTCAAGTTACCCCAATGAATCAAAGGGCAATGCCCACTTCTGGCTATGTTTTTCCCATCTATGTAATAACTACTAAAAATATACTAATTTAAATATTGCTATTACCAATTTGGGATTACAACAAAGGTATCAAAAGCAGATTTCATATGACACTCAATTGTTTATCACATTCTAATATTTCGGTTCGGTAGTCAGTACTATCAAAATAGGGATTTCAATTCTTAGTAAAAAAGTCCCACCAAGTTTTATGTGAAAAACAGCAATTGTTCCTTGATCTGTGATGTCAATCCTAAAGCCTATCATTTGTTTCTTCCATGTGCACCACTTGGCCAAAGGTTCCTCAGCAAATGGGCATATCCCTTTCTTTGATCGTTTTTCAACTTTATGCTAAATAGTGCTAAGAATAAGGTTCATATTCAATTGGGAAAATTTGACACATGTGCTGGTGTCTGTACCTACACATGAATTGAAAGTCACTGTTCTGTTATGTTATGATTTTTTTAACATCTGCCTCCTTGCTCTAGTGGTCACGTTCCTGGTTTGCAAGAGGTCCTTGGTTCGATGCACGGGTTCGGCAAAACGGAATTGAGGTTTTCTATGTCGAATTTCCCAGTGGAGGCTCTGAGTCTGAGGGTGTGCCCGATTGATAGCAATAGGCTCGCATGTTCTGATGATGTTTTTAATTATTTTAAAGCAAGTAGGTACTAAAGGGAACATAGATTAATTTATGACATAGGTACTTGAACTACGACCAAACTAAAAAAACATGTTGTAGACACATACTTAAAATTAATAGTGTTTAGGGAATTATAATATTAGTAATAAACTGGTCTTTATTACGTGAGGTTTAAACATAATGGGCGATACGTGGGTGTTCTGATATACCTCTGCCTAACCCTTTCGGGATTACATGCGTGACGGTATGCTAGGATAACCGCTAAGACCTTTACCGGTCTTGGAATATAATATTGAAATTGGATTAAAATTGCTAAACGTTATTCCCAATATTCATATTTCCATCAAAATACGGTCTTCACTAATTATGATAGCTGTTATTAACAGAAAGAATACCTACACATTAATTAGGTTTTTTTTTTATTCTGAGAAACAATTTATATAAGTACTGGAGCATACTATTTCGTTTATCAATCGAATATTTTCGGGTGTTTTAGGGTGAAAAATGCTACACCGTTTTCTTGCCCCCTTATACTTACTCAAGATTAAAGAAGTTTAAAATGTTCATTGATCGTTTATGGCGGTAATAATATCCAGGAACTTACAACCAGTACCTACCTATAAAAGTATCCTAAAACCTCGCCTAGAACATGGTCTATGAGTTTGCTAAATTGCATCAAATATGGTGTTTCACTGTTTGAATACTTTCAGAAGAAACACCGAGAGAAACGTAGACATCACCACAGTCTCTTTTAAAGTCCAGATATTGTTATTAATATTCAATCAGCCTTTTATGGCGAGATAGTATAACAATCCTAAGTAATTACCTAATTATCAAATGGGAATGTGAGTAAGAAACTCACATTCGCACAAGACTAGCGGATATTATGCGGTTTCACCCGCGTTCCTTAAAATTATTACCTCTCTCCTAACACACTTTAATATAACAGTTCGTTACTCTGTACATGATTAGTATTTATGTATTGCATTTTTTTTTCTTATTTATACTTATTTTATACATCTACTGAGATAGTCATGTATGGTAGGTATATATTTATTCTCCTCCTCTATGATCAAGTTCTTCCAAAGGTTGTCTGTAAGAGATCGCTTTTAGCGATAAGGCCGCGCGTTGCAACACCCTATATAATTATAGCCCTTAAAGTTATAATTTGTAAGTTTTTATGGTGTAAGTAAATTAAAGAGTATTTTATTCTATTCTATTATTTCTATTATCGCTTTTCCGTGACAATACAGGGATAAAAAGTTGCCTATGTTACCCGGGGATAGCGTATCTTCCTAACGGTGAAAGTATTTTTCAAATCGGTCCAGTAGTTTTTAAGTTTATTCGTTACATACAATAATAAAAGTCTTTCCTCTATGTATGTAGATAGGGGCTATTATTTTATTAGGGGATATTTATTTAGTTAGTGTAGTCTTGTTCCTTTCCTCGTTTGAATACTTGTGACGATATTGAGACTAAAAATAAGAAACTCCGTTAAAAACATTTACTATTCAGGTAATAAATCATAATAAGTGGGTACTCCTAATTAGTTAACAGCTCATTGTGTCATTCTCATTAGGTGTCACCATAACTGTGACAGTGTGTCGGATGCTTTGTGTGTGTGCGTTTTTGCTGATTGTACCACTAAGTAGTGTGTAATTATGTGTGTTACAATTATTTAGCAAACTTTGAATTTCAAATGTGATTAGTTTCCTCGCGTGTTTATGTTTGAAATCATGCTGATATGTTATTATATGTATGTAGATAAGTATTTTTATTTTTTTGTAATGTTCGTCATTTTTATGTAGAATCTTAACGACAACGTAAGTAAATCGTTTTTCTATAAATCATAACATCATACCTATGTACTACGATGATATAGGTTTAGATATTCGGAAGATACGCCCATTTTTCGCCAATAATATAGGAGGCGAGTTCATCGGTCACAGATTCAGATCTTGAGGTGCTTTAGACGGCCATTAGAGGGTATTCACAAGTTATGTCACACGTCAAGGGGTAGGGGAGATCGGCTTGTCATATTATAAGCTCCAAGACGTCACATGTTTAAATCAAAAGTACAGAGGCCAGCACATCAAGCTATCCCAATGTGTCAAAGTTCACGTTCAGTTGGGAAAAATTGGCAGTTTGGGGTTACTTCATGTGCTAGCGTCTGTACCTATAAACAAATGAAAGTGCGGATCTCGTCGGTTTCTTGGGATGCCCTCGCCTATAGTTTGGAAAACGTGTATGTTTCTCGAACAAACATACATGTCTCAAATATACAGTATTATTTTTGAAATTTACAAAATAATGGGCTGCATCCGTACCTGTTACTGTCAATTTTTAATTATGCCACTATTTAGTTAAACTTAAATAACGAAAACAGCTGTTGGAGGCGGGGCATGGCAAAAAACTAAGCCTTATAAAGAATTGTTGGCATGATTCATCTATAATGATTATGTCTTCACATCAAGGAGTAAGGGCGGTCCAAACAATAGTTGTGATCATTGATCTACCCTACCTCCTTTTAATATATCAATGGTTGTGATGAATTTTATAGACGCAAAAAGTATACTAGACCCTGTTCTTAAATTCATATCTTCCTGTTACAAGAAGTCCATTTCTACTTTAGCAGCTATCCGTAATCAGTATCTAACGATAAGCGAACTGGTTACAAGGCAGGGATGCAGGTTGATGCATACAGAGCCGGTCCTTTGACACCTGTAACACAACCGGTACCGGTTTCTTTAATAGAACCGGCAAGACGAACCGGAGGCGTAGCATAGAGTGCGTTCCTCCGGAGATGTTGGTTTTAATGGATAGATAGAATTCTTTGCACTATAACAACTTAAAGCAGTATTTTTATAGTAGTATATGTATAGACCAGGAGTTATATCGGGTGTTAAAGTCAAGTCACAATTAAATTACGAGTATTTCAATCACACTAATTGTTGGTGAGCGTGTGGACTGTATGACTGACGATAGGTATTAAACGAAGACGATGGCGATTATTAAGTAGCTTTAATAATTTAGGTAAAACTATGTAAACCAAATCTAGTACGTTGACAGACACCAAGATAAAGTAAAAGTCACAGTTTTAAAAATATAAAAGAACAAACCATAGAAAAACAAATAATTAAAAAAGGTTTATAACAAAGCTCCAGCCAGTCGCCAACACTAATATTATAAAGGGAAAAGTTTGTGAGTGTGTATGTTTGTAACTTCTTCACGTCTAAACGGCTGAAGGGTATGAAATTTGCCACACAGGTAGCTTGTAACCTGACACAATATTTTTTATCCCGATATTCCCACGGCATCGAGACTTTTGCGGGTGAAACCGCGGGGCGTATCTAGTTGGACTTAAAAAGACACTCTTGATGTGTAATGTTATTTTCCGATTTTTTTGTGGGAGTGATTTCGTGAGTGGGATAAGAAATTTGTCACAGAAAACCGAGGAAGCGCGCAATATGTGATTTGACCAATCAACGCGCGTGGTGGCGGAGAGACACATGCCGAGGTGGTGCCAGTGCCAAACCATTTTGTGTGAGGTTGATACCACGTCGACTGTCGTACTTTTACGTATTGTACAGCGGCGTTTTTTACTTCGTCAAACTTACAAGTTAAATAAAATAGCCATATTGCTTCAACTGAGAAGAGCGATAAGAAACAGGGTTCGAAAGTCTAATTAGACAAAGACATTTAATTTTATAGACGGGAAATCATAAAATTTGTTACCGTTACTTGTGTCCTAGTGTACAGAAGTCTATGAGTTCTGTCCAACTTTAGATGGCGTTACTGAGACATGGGAATTGGGATCACAGTTTTTCTATGACATTAGTATTTTCTTTTAAATCTCTATATATAGTATAGCAGACGTCCCGCGGTTTCACCCGCGTAGTTCCTGTTCCCGTGGGATTCCAGGGATAAAAAGTAGCCTATGTCATCCAGGAATAGTGTAGCTTTCCACCAGTGCAATAATTTTTAAAATTGGATCATTAGTTCCGAAGATTACCCCCTACATACAAACTTACAAACATACAAACTTACAAACATACAAACTTACAAACATACAAACTTACAAACAAACAAATTTTACCTCTTTATAATATTAGTACAGATATAGAAGTATAGATTTAGATCTCTTTGCCTAGTACAGATTAACACTATGGAATAAGGCTAGCCGTATACAGTCACTGTTATAAACACATCTTACAAACTCCACTACAGTCACACTGACACACAAATCAGAACAACTGAAGGCCGGCAAACAAAAACCGCAACATTTACTAGGTACTAGTATTACTAAAGGGTGAACAAGTAGCGCGAAGGGCCGCAACAAGTACCTGGAGTTAGATAAATACGCGCACCAATCAGCTGTCGCCTAACTTTCACTGCGCTGCGCTGACGCAACGTTCGGACACACTGACACCACAATGCGTGGAAGTGAAAAGGTTCATTTTGAAAGGAGATGAAACTTCTAGATCCACATCTTCAGGGGGTCGAGTCTGCTATTGCAATCGTGTCTCATTGAGCAGTCAATGATCGATTTTTGACGTATATACAAAAACTGTCAAAGTTGTCAAATATTCGATCAATGACCAGTCATTGAAACACGATTGCAGACTCGAGCCCCTGATCTATAGTGTGGAAAGGACATTGTCAGTCAGGGTCACACCTCATCTACCTACTAGTTAAAAAATGCCACGTAATAGTGTTTGTAAAAACCTATTTATAGAAATAAATATCATCATCACACTGATCACTGTTCTGTACATGATTCTGGGCCCCTTAGCATTGAAATTTTAGGCTGATTTAAAAAAAAAATGATGTTATTTTCTTAAGTCAACGAAAAAAGGCCACCAGCTCACCAAACATATTGCAATGCACTTAGAATAATAACACATAGAACCCGCGTTTAGTACAAAACACGGGCGAAATCGTGTGTCCACTTAACTATCTTTGTGTGTGTCAACCGAATGTGTTTACACGCGAGCTGTGTTCGACGGAATGTGACGTTTGATACCTACTGACACGGCTCGCCGAGCAAAGAAGCCAATTTTGGCTCAGTTTTAGTTGCATTACTTTTTGCAGTTGTATTAGGTTTGTATGCGTTATTATTTTAGGACAACGCATTGTCAAGAGTATACTGAGAGGACCACGACATTAAAATCAAATTAAAAGTTACAGTTACACATAAATAAACAATTTTATTGCTTGTCAGTGAACTACAAGTGAAATGTGGACCTTCTTTCTCTTTCTTTTTATGTTCGGACACACTCGGCGTTGATCGGGTTTTGTTTAGGGACGCACGACTTTGTTAATGAAATTATGGAAACTTTCAATTGAAGCTGAATTTAGTTAGGACTATATGTATGGAACCAGCTTGTTCTCGTAACAGATTTTCTTGAATAGGCTTTCGAGACTGGTGGACATAGGTATATCTTTTTAAATAATGCATCTCTTTCTTTCGACTAATCACCTGACACGTAAGGACCAATTCTCTGTGTGAACCCGGCGCGGCGCGGCGCACATTACTCTATATCTTCGTCTTGTAATGCTCTTTTAACCTTTTCCATTAATTTACTTTATCTAATCTTAACACCAATTATTAAAAAAAAGATTGTAATAAATAAAAGCTTGTTACGCCATAATAGTTTATTTGTTTACATAAGAATAATGTAACATGCATTAAGATAGCAGAAAAGTTTAAATAAAGTACACGGCACAATAAAAATTGACACAATTATGACCAGCCAGAACGAGTACATGATTAAATCCTTTTTTAACAAAATATACTTTCTGTAAAAAGGTTTAATACGAAATTGGTTCTAATATGCACCGCAGAACATTATAATGAACATGAATGGACATTATTTGATTGATTATGATTTATTAACAATTTTATACTAAATACATTTAAAATTGTCACCTTTTTTAAACAACATTTTGAATCATAGATAAATCCACAGAACATAATTATAAAGGAGGTATAAATATAAATCAATAACACCCGCCGAACACCGAACATGAATTTTGGGAACCTATTCATATTGGTTGAGGATTCTTAACACACGTCATCGCCACGTCATTACAAGACGGATTTCAGCAGAACTGAACCAATTAATCTCTTCGTATAATCGACCTAGTGTAGCAGAGAGCATCAACAGAATACGAAGCATGTGTTATCTAGTTTTATTACCACGTTCAGCTTACTGTACATATTCCTGGAAATTGTCATCAGTATGCGATTATGGCAACTGAAGTCTTTCGCATGAGCGTCTAATAGCCTCTTGGATCTACCGATGTGCCTCGTAAATAATCGCTTGATTGACTCTGTGACATGTCGCAAATATAATCGCTTGAACGATTCGCTGATAAGGTAGGTAATGTGGTACAATTACTGCTCAAGCGCATTCTTCGGATGCTGATATTCTTCTTTGTTTTAAGATTTTGTTGTTTACTATCGTGACTAATAGAAATAACACTGTTTTTTTTCTTGGCAGCATTGTTTACTAGTAATTTACTTTTTCAAATATATTTATTAGCTAAACTAGGCTAACACTTTATAGCCTTTTCTCAAATATGTTGAGGTTGGCTACTCTAAAGGGCTTATGGCTAAACAATGACAGGCGCACTGGCCTATAGAAGGTTAAACTACGCCCAACGAACTTGATCCGTCGATTGGTGACCAACGTGACCATGCATAACATATCAAGACACTTGCGTGCATCGTCGTAATTTGTAATTGTAATTTGTCGATATTTAAAAGTAGTTACGGGTAGACTGAAACCAGGAATGGCTGACAACCAGTGTAATCAAGGGGTAGGGAAAAAAGTAGATTTGGGCTCAATAGCGCTTGCGAAAACTAAAACAGCAAGACAGTGCTTATAAGTATTATAAAAAGAAGTCACAAAAAGAAAAATGGCAAGTTAGAAGAAGAAAAACTAAAATATTTCTAAGTAAAAACAGTCAAAACGAAACAAATAGCTACGAAACACGTTAACTATATAGATTCACCTAATCTGAACCAAAAATTCAAGGAAATAGATCATTCATTCACAAATCATACAACTTTGACCGATAAGATAGCCATGAACACAAAACACAACTAAAGTAATTGTTATTTTTTATACTATCATTAAATAATGCGAAAGTAACTGTCTAGGTTTGTTTGATATCTCATAACTACTAAACCGGTGTGTAAATTGTAATGAAATTTGAAAAAGAGATAGGCTTGAACTAGACTAGGAAAAGGATATAGACTACTCATCTACTCTATTAATATTTAAAAAATGGTAAAATTTATTTGCTTGTAAGTGTGTATCCACATAGGAGGTAATCTCTGGCACTACTTATCTGGTTAAAAAAACCTTTAGACCCTACCTAATCTTTTGGTAGTGCTATTTAGAAAGAGAGAAAGAAAGAAAATACATTTATTGGCAACAGCTGGATACACGCACAGCAAAAACACAATAACACAAAAAAAGAGACAAAAATGGCATGGTATTTTCAAATTTTTCAAATTCAAATTCAAATTCAATTCATTTAATTCAGATAAAATTACAACATAATATATTATAAATTTACCATATATTATAATTTACCATTGAAAGATTTTTTTAAAATCGAAAGAGTAGGTTGTTAGGAATATACAGACTTAAACTTTGTTTTACTTTTGTTGAAACAAGGTTTAAACAAATTACTTTTCGTTCATAGTCCGGGCTGACTGACGTTGTTTTTCGATTCCAGGAATTGTTCCCCACAAACTTTTTGACAGCCTTAAGGAAAGATAACTAAGCTAAATACTTAGTCACAGGCCGCAATTTCATTTAATAATGCACTTTAAGGAAAAAAACATATTTTGTACCTATAGACCGTACATTTTGAGGTAATACTATTACATTACAAACGCTGTAACAGCTTTAAATTGATAGTTATTAACTCAATGATCGAGTAAAACAAAAGAATCTAATGTAACTAAATAATTGCTAACTTGATTTTAAAATGTCAATCAATATTGGCCTACATATTTACAATTATGTTGTCTCTATTAGCAATTTTCAACTCTTTGTCCTTATTATCAAAGGTTGTATTAACTGCACAAATAATGTTGCCGTTCCACAAATCAGCATTCATAATAAATAAAATAGTTATATACAAAAGTGAGTGTACCAAGGCTGACTGGTGTTCATGTTACTATCGTATGCTCGAATTTTTACCATCGAACTAATATACACCTTGTTCTAATATCAGTAAGGTTCAAATACCTTTTTTAGGTCGCCCTATAGGTTTTTGTCTACCACGATAGTACGTTGCCATTTATGGAAGTAGCTTTCCTTGCCAGTCTTTGTGTTTGATTTATGAGTACGAAACTTTGCTTCAAATATTTTTTATTTCCGAACTAAAATTATGGATTTGGAGTAAGTAATAAGGCTGTACTAAGTTTTTATTTAAACATAATAATTTGTGTTTTCTGTTAGTTTAGATTGGCTTTGATCATTAGAAAACATGGCATAATTAGGTTTGGGCGATGGATAATGATTTACGATTGTATAATTACCTATTTATTTTTATTACTTATGCCAGAGAACAAGCATTACCATGAAATGTGACAATATTATACTACAATTCTACCTTTTTGATCACAAGATAGTCGAAATAAATTGGCAACAAATAAAATTTCAACGAAGTAAGAAACCATTTGTTCTTCATTATAAGACCTGAACGAATTGGAAGTGATACTGAGCAATGTTTAAAATATAATACCTATCTCAGAAAAACGGCAAAATTACATAATCGGCTGAAGGAAATGGGTAATGCTGTTGGTCGTTGATGAGAGCACAAGTAATTTGTCACTCGTCAACATTTGATAAAGATCAAGTCTTGCAATTCAGACAGACAAATTCCAATACGTAAACACTTACTAAAACTAACTCCTTTAGTAGAGTTCCCTTGTCTAGCTTCCAACAATGAAACTGTAGAGGATTCTACAAACAATTGGATTAAGAAAAAAGACTGGTCGGAAAGGTATGCCAACCGGCGGCGTAATGTTACTAGAAAAAAGATGTGAAAGTAGAAAAAATACTTCGTTTGATTGAAATTGTTATTTCGTTTATACAGTGAGAGAATTGGAGATACAACGTGAATATATGGTAGGCCATGAACTCGAATATTTTAAAAATGAGTTGAATATTTAAAGTGCAATATGAATCTAGAAGGTTGGAAAGCTAGAGAAAGACCTGAGGAATGATTGAAGGATTACGTAAAAGATGATTTGTTTTGGAAGGAGGTGATTATGAGATGACGGTAAATACAAAGACGACATGGGATGACAGTACGTCTTTATCATTTTTAAATTCTCTATCATTACCTAGTCTTCTAGAGTGGAATTAGCTTTCAGTATAACTAATGGATGAGCATAATCGGTAGTGTTCCCGGAGCAACATTGTATTGTGCTATAATCATTTCTAATAGTTCCACTTCCGAGAACATCAGCTAGTTTAAAAATACCTTTTGGTTTTACCTAGTAGTGATCAAATGATATGACATCTTCAGCTACACAGTTATTACCTGCCAATATGTATGTCATTACTTTTTGTATGTGCCAGTCATCGTTACTCTGAACTGTTTTCTTCTATACGAGTAGTGTATGGAGTATATCACACAGGATCGGAGGGACTCCTGTCTCTTCAACCCATAAAACTTTTTTAATGACATAGTTCAGTTCAAGATTCTGACATGCGTTAAATTATTATATCGTCGGTTTTTTTTTCTAGTTCATAAGTTTTTTTGTATGTATAACATAATATCATCACGCCTGTATTTCCCGAAGGGTTAGGCAGTGGTGTACCTGTAATAGACACACATTTTGCCAATTTTGTTAAAGTCCCATAGGGGGCGAGTCTATCCCTATCAATGGGGCACAAACTCTCCTCCGAACCTGCTACTGAAAATTCCACGCAGAAAACTCAATAACGTTTTTTACATAATATATACTTTTCACATAAAGCTATCAGTAATAATAAGAAACTTATTGTTTCAATATAACCTCATGAATTTTTTTTAACAAAAAAATCATAATTTTTAACAGAAATGTAGGTTCCAGAAATATGTCTTAACTTATGTAATAATATATCAAGTTGTGATGTCAATATAATTAGGAACTGCGTGATCACTAGAACATAAAATAGATTGACAAATGATTCTGTATCAAATGAATGGTGTGAAACATATAAAGTTAATTACGAAACTGTAACATCCCATTGCCCAAAACAACGCGTTAGCATATTTGACGAACTTTGATTATTCGACCGAACTGTTAAAGTAATTACGTCTGCATTTCAACTCATGTGTCATATTATCGCTGCCATGCATTAAACCGCGGCGCGTGGTCGTATTGTTGATGTTTAGCCTCATATTCCGTGGTTATTGCTTCGAAATCAGTTTATTAGAACCATCTAAATATAGCTTCATTAGTAATTATTTGATTGCAGTTGTTTTTTGTTGCAGCATTTAGCATTAATTACATTTAACCAAGACATTCAATGCTTACTATAAATTTACATCAGGTACAAAATTTTCATCTGATACTAACTTATGTTCAAGTGGATTGTGTCCACTATGACTTTAATTTAGTACGCTTCGCTGCCGCTCCAATATTAGTATGTAGGCGTCAGCGATGGCTGAGCGGTATGGGCCGACATCAGGGGTTTCGTGGTACCAGGTACATAACGTTAAATAATAATCTTCATTACAGTAATAACTTCACAAAATCATAAAAGTAATCACAAAATATAACTCAGATAGGTAAACAGACAGTTTCGTACTGGACTAGGTGTCTTCGTTGGTGTCTCTAATCCAACTCCGCTCTGCCTAGCTTCCACTTCCCAACACGACTCTATCCACGTGACATCGTTCGCGCCATTTGCAATGACAGCTGACGTCACGGCGTATACCATAGACTCTGTACTAATGTAATCAACTTTACAACTTCTTATTGCTGAATATCGTTCGCCACGACAAGTATATTATTCTAGAAATCTTCATTGAATTTTTCACAGTTTTTCATTTTGAATAACTTCGACTCTGTAAAACAAAAAAAATGAAGATAATTGATACACGATTAAGGTTTCGTTGCAGGCCGTACTTTTCAAGCGACATTTGACAGACAGAGGTCATTGACGTTCCTATTTTTCATTTGAAACGCATAATACAACTGTTTTGGCTTTCTTCTTCTTCTTTACTTTCTTAATAAATAAAACGTTGATCCACACTTATGAATATCTTTAGCATCGTGAGTACGTTTACAATCCTCATACACAATTAGACCTGGAACAACTATCTGTGTTATAAATATTTGTTCTGTGCGGCTATTGAGTCTGCGCTACACAGTGCAATCATTCAGCTCTGCTTTCTCTTCTCTTTGTTTCTGTTTTTGTGAACTTCTTCGACTTAATAACTTTGACTATGTCAATCTAAAAATCACACAGTCCTTATAACATTCTCAAAAGACATCCAAAGGTTTCACAAAAATGATTGGGCAGAAGATTGAACGTCAAAAATTACACAAAACAGTCCCCAAAATCCCCACCCGTCATCAATTTCTTGTGCTTTTTGCTGAGAAGAGGAAATGGCGCAACGAATTTCCCAGTATAATTATGTACTTAATCTTTACTTGTTAGTAAATGGATGACGATTTGTATGAACCAATTTTTAGACTGAAAATGCTGTTGACCTCTACGATGTACTATAGTGTTATCTTTTAATTTAATTAAAAATTATCATGTTGTTATTGATAGCGATTGTCGATTTAAAGATTATTTTGAACTTTATCAAACTGAAACATGTTAATTTTTGGTGCCGAAAAAACATAATTTAGTTAATTTGAAGATTTCGGAACAACATTACTAATTATTCTAGCTTAACACTTCTCTAGTTTAGGTACACATCTGCTTAAACCTTTACTTCTTTACCAAGCGAACTTTGCTTTCTCTGCGAAGCATGAGATCAAGGGTTCGATTCCTAGGTCTGAAAAAGTGATGTCTAATTCCTCAGCACCAGCCCGGATTAGAATTTTTGACCGGTTCCATATGTCTTTGTTAAACATTAGGTACTTACTGGCGAAATGGGGTCTACTATTAGTGAAACCTCTTCCCAATCCATCGGGAAATACATGCTTGATGTTATGTAATATAGAATTTTGATTAGTTTAATTTTTTTAGTAACATAACTGGGACTGGACTTCCATAATTCTCAGTAAACTTAACCCGTATCCAATCCAACAGCTGACATAGCTTTTCAAGCGTATTGCATATTATTATTAAAATCACTTTTAATTTCTCCACAAAATCTAATCACGCAATAATATTATCGTACGCGTTCGATCCATGGCATAACACTTTCGTCCATGACAGTACTTACCGTGTTTTTTAAATGGACGTTTGGCGCTGATTAAATACGCAGATGTGACCGCGGAGCGTGACTTGTGACGAATGCGCACGTGTACTCACATGTACTGCGTGCTTCCGGTTAGCTAGAGTGGGCTACTGTACTTACCACATGGGGCAGTAGACGAGGGTGAAGAATAGAAGAATGATAAGAATAAAAGATGAAGAGATCCTTATGAGAACGTCAGTTGGAAAGAAACATATAGACCAAAAATGATGTGGGACGCTTGGAGGTGGACTATTCCAGCAGTGGTCATCTTTAATTTTTTTTTTTTATTTCACTTTTTTTTATATTAATGTTATTACATTTGTAAATATGTGAGTACAATGTATCTAGCTGTACCACATGTAATTATCAACTCCATTGCTTTTTTTTTTGCTTAAACCTATCTTAGTAGTAGGTACTTTTATTCTAGGTGCATCGTCTTCACATATAATCTTATTGATGTATACAAAGTATTGTAAAATCGATAAAAGAGTAAGTACTCCATACTTACTCTTTTAAAATCGCCCATTCTTCTCCATACAAATCTACTTTTTGGAAGGGGCAACTAGAATCATTTTTTAAAGTTAATTTTTGTTCGACGTTCAAAAGTGCCTTATAGGGGCCTAGTTGAAATAAATGGTTTGACTTTGACTTTGACTTTAAAGAGTGATTGCCTAGTGATGTGACCGGAGGGCTATCAGATTAATGTGCATGTTGGATAATAATCACTTGTTTCAAAAACGGTGATGGGGAACATCGTGAGGAAACCGGCATGCCGGAGAGATATTCCTTGATTGATTCCGCCATTTAAACCAAGTCATAGGCCAACGGGCAGCATAAAACATTTAATACTTGATTGGCCAGACGAAAAGATTAAAAGAAAAGGGGGTCTGTCAGTTCATTCTGCCACTCCCTCCAGTTAGAGGGAGTGGTAGAATGGTGGGAAAGCTATTGATTGTTATCCTTGTCTTTAAAACATCTTTATTATAAAAATATGGCGTCACGATGGTTGTCCTCGACTAACTCAGGACACCACAAAACCATTTTTGTGTTTGGGTTACTGACTTAAATTTGGTGAAACTTAGAATATTGAGTGGTTTTTATATCGATTATTAATTTCATAATTTAATTATTGCAAATTAAAAGATTTTTCTATAAACTTTCAATCGTGTCAATTAGAGACAGAATACAAAGACAATGACAGTGCGAATACCGGTGTCCTCTTGGGGTTTAATGAATTAATGAGTTTCGTAATTTCCAAACAGATGGCAGAGTAAGTTAACTTCAAAGTTACAGTAACGTGTGACCGGGGCAGATAATGGTTAGTCTACCTACACTATTCTGGAACCTACAACATAATCCCATTGCGAATTAAGTTCCAAAAATAGACATGAATACTCTTTTTAGTACACTTCATAGACTTACAACTAATAACTTTTAAAGGTACTTACGGAGTTACAATGGGCGGCCTCATCGCTAAAAGCTCTTACAGACAAATTTAATTTCATTTAAGTGTTTGAGGTTTTTATAATTCAGGAGTATCCTGATTGCAGTATTACTAATATTAATAGGCAGTTCATACTTTCAATCTTTTACGCCGTAAGTTGTCACCTTTTGCGGGTGTTTGCACGTTGATAACACACTAAGTTCACAACGTTTCATTTTGATCAAACTATGAATTTGTGGCTAAAACTGTAAGTACTAATTTAATAGCTTTACCGCGGCAGTCTCCGAGTGCCACACGTAATTTTTTTATTATATCAATTTAACTAATGTTCAAAAACTCAACAGCAAACCGGCATTGTGCTTTGCAGTGCCCTGACAGGGTTCATGTACAAAAACCGACAGTATTGTAAAATGTGTGATGTGCATGAGAGCAAATAAATAAATAAAAAAAAATACTCGTGCTTTTCTTGTTCACTGTTTTGGAAACTTAATTGGGAATGGAACGGAACTAAATACTTCTTTATTCTGTTTTTCTAACGACCGTTAATTGAAGCATTAGTATTTATAAGAGACCTTAAAACTGTCTACCTAAACCCGGAACTTATGTGCGAAATGTGACCAATTTTTTGCCTTCATCACTCTAAGTACAATATAAAATTTTATCATTCTTCTCTTTATAATCCCATAAAAGGCGCCATAACTGTTGTAGACACTTCAACATGCCATGTGAGTGCTAACCTTGACATCAAACCCGGAACTTTGCGTGTACATTAACGACAGAGGTATTGGAGTGAGTTTAGTAAAGATAATCATTTTCCACGTTCATTCGAGTTTTCGCAGTTGACCTGATAGATATTTGTCACAGTGTATTCCAACACAGTAGGACAATTCCAACTGACTTTTGGCTCCGGTTTCTGGGATCGCGGACTGTGTCTTCTTATCCTAATTAAGCTGTGCTTAGTTCTGCATGCTGCTACGCAATTTGATCCTTTAACTTAATTCAGTCCCAAGGCAGTTAAAATACCCAAATTAAGTTTATACCATCGATGCAACGAACGCCATTGAAGACCGCCATAAGATACGCCCCCCATGGGAAATCAAGCGGGAGACTATTTTTAGACACGATACGGTATTTACAGTAATTCGTGTAGCCTTTCGTGAATAAATCTTACGCTTTACACGTAATTGGACACACGAAACAAACTATTTTTAGACTACAAAAGAAATATTACCATATTCATATGAAATGTTGTCGTTCAAACGTCCAAGTATTATCAATAAAGTATCAAACATATATTTTTTCACCATTAAGTAAACTTTAACGTGGATTAAGTTTTAGTCACCTTAAAGAATATTAAATATTTAATGAACAGTGTGAAAGAATAGATCATCAATCTTCATTATTAGAATTCAACAAAGTTTTTCGTAATATCATTTTTTTTAACCCACTTTCGCCACCGAAAGAAACAAAATGTGGATTTTCTTTCATAAGAGATTATCTTTGTAAAGTCCACATAAAACAAATAAACTTTATTGGTAATCTATTGAAACTTCTTGACACCTGATAAATGTACAGAGTACCTAATAAAATGTACAGAGGCCATCACATCCAGCTAACCCAATATGTGATTTTTTTTTATCGTTTTTACTTTATTGCAAGAATAAGGTGCATGTTCAATTGGGAAAATGTGTCAGTTTTGTGTCTGTACTATACTGACGTTCCCAGCTAATCTTGACCTACTGTACTCCTAAGTTACACTGTGTCACATCAAATCCGCATTATGTCGCCGTAATAATCCCATATGGCTGTGTTCAGTGTCTGTAAAATAATGGTCTCTTATTGGACCCCTACATGTCCTTACATTCCCCAAGGCAACTGGATAATTTGATGCTTCACGACCTTGCAAGTGACACTTTGATAAGGAAAGCAAAAGCGTAATTGGATTCCATCACAATAAGAACCTTGATTTTTGACCTAGTTTCATATTTTTAAGTCCTCTTTCGGGGAAATATGAAGAGCTTTTGACGTAAATTCCTTTAGAAGCATATTACTCATTCGAAATTAGTTTCTTTTCTAAACTTTATTTCTATTGTTCACTATAACTATCATTGTGGAGGGGTTATAGCTCAATAGCAAAAGCAGCAAGGGGCGATCAAAGGTTAAGCTACGCTTGACGAGGTCGTTTAGTGGATTGGTGACCATTCATTACATTTAGAAATTTCTATACTCCATCCGATTACTTAGGTAGGTAACAAAAGGTAAACAATTTTGACATGTATTTTTAGTTATTAATACAGTTTAAAAATAAAATGCAGCTGAAAACAAATTTAGATACAACAAAAACGATTACATGATCAATTAAACAATTTGTTTAAACAGTAGTTGTATTTAATTAATAAGCGTTTATCTAAAAAGACTTGTCAAGATTGTTTACCTTTAGTTAACTACCTACTCGGATGGAGTATACGTGCCTCGAAAAATACGTTATGCCGTTGATTCCGGCTGTTTTTTGTAGATTTCTGACAGTCGTTATGGTAATCAGAAGCTTGAAAGCTGACAACCAGTCTAAGTAAGGGGTCTGTAGGTATCAAGATTCAAGATATTTTATTTGTATAAACATGAGTGTACATACAGAGCATGCAAGATAGGTCAGTTTAAAGAAGATCTGCCATGTTTGACCATTCAGACGTACAAATATACAATATATTAAAAAATGTTACAAAATTCTAACCAATATACATAGTTACACACAAAAAATCGATAGCCAAACAAGAGCAGTCAATTTGAAATCAATTACAATAATTCAAACATTCTCAATTCAATACAATAACAATATAATTCATCACAATTAAAATATAATTCAATTAACTCACAATACAATGTTATTCGTTACTCAATAATTTTATCATTTAGAAAATCACGTATGTCATAGTATGCTTTCCCTGCTAAATGTCGCTTAACTTTGTTTTTTAGTCTATGAACGTTAAGTTCTTTCCATAGTTTTGGAAGCTTATTGTATAATGGATGGGAGCCATACAGAAAACGCTCTTACGCATTAATGCAGTTTTTGACCTGCCCCCCTAGCCAAGTTACAAACGATTCGTATCTATTCTCTTTCTACAATCGAGAACGCCTCAAATCCCTTTGTTTTGACCACGTGACTTATCACCTTTGTGAATTTGCAAAATAATCCTCATCATTTCGCAACTTTACTGAAAAACATATTTTTTTACATCGCCATTTTTTTTTACTTTGTACATTTTTTAAGTTTTGTTAATTTTTAGATCGAAAAAATAAACGTTAGACAATGTAGAGACAATTTTTTTTTTACGCTACAAATTTTTGCTAAGTCACGTGGTCAAAACAAAGGGATTTGAGGCGTTCTCGATTGTAGAAAGAGAATAGATACGAATCGTTTGTAACTTGGCTAAGGGGGCAGGGTACACGAAGAATAGTGTCATCGCGTCTACTACGGCTAGTACCCTCCGATACCCTTGGAAACAGTTGTGGGTTATGTTTCACAAACTTGTTACCCTCTAACTGGGTTGTGGAGGTCAGAGAGGCGGTTGCTCCATGGTAAAAACACTGGTATTTAGCTGCATCTGATTGAACTGGAAACTGACCTTAACATGGGAAAAGGCTAGGCAGATGGTGATGAGGTGGCATACTAAACTCAAGCTAAGACCCGATATGTAGAACGTGTTCAATGAAGTCAGACCGTGAAATTCCAACCATTATTGTTCAGATGTGGGGAAGGTCGCAGTCGGTTAAGGGCACTCTTGGAAATGAGGTGTTAAAGCTTTATGCGACCCTTGGGAGTACGTGGCTTATGACCTGTGTTAGTAGACATGCTAGTGGGACGTTTATCTAAGTTTTGATTAAGATCTTGGTTTTCTGATTGATGTTCATTTGCTTTGTGTAGCTTCTTATCATGGGTGGGACTTCCAAGTCTTTAGTTTGCATCTAAAGCGCTCTACGTCTGAATTTTTGGTTTCCACATCAATTATTTGATCTGGTTTTGTCTTGTCTTGGTTTGGTAGTTAATGTGATGTGTCTCTGTCTGTGGGTCGATTTATCTTTTTGAATGTTTGTGTTTTTTCGCTTCTTACTTTTTCTCACGTTTTTGTTGTGTTGATTATCTGTTTTGTTATATATATAAAAAAATACGAAGGATGAATTGTGTAAAATATTATATAGCTCAAAATGAAAATGAATACTAAGATTAACTCACGACACAGGGAATCCTAGTGTGAGTTTGAGGAACTAATCTACGGACTGCATTTTAACTAACAATAAAAATGATTATACTTATATTAAAAAAAAACATAGGTAAATAGACAGGAATGGAACAAATATTGCGCTGTTTCAAAATAAATTGGGAGACGATGATGGTCTTGATATTTTAATAAACAATTCTTCACTTTATCACAATTGATAGACTCTATTATCTATTACTTTATTCAGCGCGCCTTTCTCACCTCTAAGATTGGTTCAACAATTTTAGTAAATAGTGCTAAGGTATTGTTGTTATTACATTTATGAAGCTACTGACGTATTTCCTAAGTAGGTGAGTTTGAGCTTTCGTCATGTTTTGTGCATCGTTCATCATCTTTTTCTACAAATTCATCAATCTTTGACTAATGGTCATTAACTTTTGCAAATGGGACGAAATTAGCTATTTGTCCTAGGCTGTATTGTTGCAAAACTTTGCATTGCAAAAAAGGAACATTTTGTTTTAGTAAATTGTTAAGAGTTTTCTGAATATTCATTGTCTCGATGTTAATGAAATGGGGAAAAATACGTACATATTTTAACGACATTGTATTAAAAAGCCTATTTCGAATTCTAAAGCAGACTCAAAGTCTAGATTTGCACATACCTACATGAGATATAGGTATATTGCATTGCCAAAAAGGTTTCCAAGTATCATATTTATTCATCTCTCTCTGTCTATACTGTGGGATTATCGGAGATATTGTTTCTGAAATCTTAATCCGTTCCAGAACCCACATTATCTACCGTAGTCAAGGAAGAAAGGTATGACTAATGTTAATTTCAGCCACCAATATAAAGGCAGGCGCGAGTACCTATATTTCACAAGTAGTATTTACGCACGCACGATATTATTTCCTTACTTACTTACTTACTAGGTACTTAATAAATTTAGTAGAGACAGAACACGTTTCGCTTTAGCATTTGTTCACAACTGTGGGCTATTTTAATGTTAAATTGATTTATAGATAAATTGCGTGGTTTGAGCGTATTGGTGATTAAAGGTTTTTGCAGATACCTTTATTGGCGTTCCCGTCTTTTACTTATTATTCATCACATGTGTTTAATTGTGATCTAACTCATATTATGGTACTTACTTCAGTTTTTCTTCTATGATTTAAAGGCTTACTATCTGCCTAACTTCTCACTCAACCTTTGATTTTATTGCCAAAATACGCTAAAACAGTTATAATGCGTGACATCTAATTCAACAAAAAACAACCTCTCATTACTTCTTTTGCTCTAACCAAGTTTCACATATCCTCCTGACCTATTTTCTTTCTTCTCACCACAAATGTGTGTTTGTATGACAACATTATATTACTTTTCTCTGAGTTATGTACACTTAAACCACCGTATCCTACTGCTTCACCAATATTAGCTATCTGTTTCACAAACTTAGCTACTACAACATGTTTACCTCAAGTTCTTTCACTTGTTTTCTGAGCCCTACAAGTAGGTACAGGTGTACCAACCGTAATATCTGGGCTAGTTATATGGCCTCGTGGGATATCGGACACCGATCGATATGTTTCGTAACTTTCGGCACTGCCTGCTGCGTATCAAGTTCTTAATTAAAGGCTTTAAATTAGATATGTATTGCTTTGAACGCTGGTGGTGATTGGTTGAATTAATAGTAAGTTATAAATGTTCTTAACGAGTTGAAGCTGTCTTAAAATGATGATGGTTGGTTTATATAAGGCCTTGTTGTTAGTTGCCTGTTGGTTATAATAATAATAATAATAATAAATCATTTATTTGCGTAAAACATGGTATAAAAAAGGTGTTAAACATAAAATAAAGTACAAACATGTTCAGCTATGTTATAACGTAGCATGCAAAAATTTGAGGTTTGGACCAGAAATGTAAAGCTTCTTGTATTACACTAACATTTCTGATCCATAAATTCTTTTAAATTATAAAAACAACTATCACTTAACCACTTGTGTAATTTATTTTTTAACAATCTGCTATTTATAGTTTATAGTTCTACCTAAGACGGCTTTCATAATTTAAAGGTTTTCTGGTTGTTTTAATTATTTTTTTGTATCAAGAAACTTAGTTAGAGCCTGAACTAAAATGCTTCTTTTCTTCGTAACAAATTCTAGATTATTGTGAAAAGCTTTGTCCTAATCCTCTTTCTTCTTTCCTTGACAAGTTTTTATTAAAATCTTATTTTCTTCAGCTCAAGATTAATTTTCTGCTGTTATATAATTAGCCATATCCACTAACCTATCAACTTGAAAAACAGATGACGTTAGTGTTTAATGTTATTCTACTTTTCTAACTATTTGGATTCAATTCTACCTCTAATGACCGCATTTGATGATAACGAGGTTGTAATAACGTGAAATATATTAAAGTATAATGAAGAAGGAAATGACGGAGAAAACTATAGAACGGTAAACCCAACAAAAGTTATTACGTCCAATTAGAAACATAATAAATTGTTAAACGATAATTAATTAACACAAATCGGTGCTAAATTTAGCGACAGTATGCTTACCAAAATAAGTTGCTGCGTCTGCTATCGAAATAGATTTCTTGTAACTGGCTGCGAATTTCCTTGAATTGCTCCAACGAGGCGGTTATACTTAAACTGATAACGGACTGGCGAAACAGGCTGCATTCGCAGTGACGTAACTTACGCATCGAATAGGAGCCGACACCAAAGAGTAATGAAGAAATGGAGTGGCAATTCCTATTTATGATTAGCTGTTTCTAACATCAGTTATTTGTAAAGTTACATTAAATTATTCAGGAATAAAAATGAAATATTGGTAAGTTTTATTGCAATAACTTGATTGTAGCATAGTCAAGCTATTTGATATTTGCCTCCGTATTATTTGCGGACACTTGCGTCCCAATCCGATAAACTTTAAGTTAAATAAAATAGTAAAAGTTTTAAATCTTTGCGTCGTCACATAAGCAAAGCTTCTGAGTTTTCAATTACCGTGATTTGTAGAAGGACACCTATCATTGCTAGTGTGTACACTTGTACAGAGCGTTCTCTCAGTCTCTACTTGTAGATGGTCTCTACCTGTCACTCCAATTTTGTAACTATGGTAATGCAAAAAATTATGGCAGTTGTATTTATGCAAATAGTAGGTATTTGCAGAAATACAACTGCCATGATGATTGGATGGCATTATTTTGCTGTTACATCTGTAAACATTTTCACAATTGATACCCACTCCATGTCTACCACACTCTGTGGCATCGTTACAGCAGCTATCGAATTGACTAACACGTCTACTGTCTAGTATGTTATCTCCCTAGTCTAAACTGGTATGCGGAATGTAGACTGAATGAAAGGCATGCGTTCAATCATATGCAAATCTGCACGGACGTGTAAATTGAACCTAACTACTTACGTATTTATTTGAGAAATAATTTTAATCCGTGACGAATTGATTCAAATACACCGAGCTAACAAGATTTTAATTGGCTTTGATTGTTTTTCAAAGCTTTATAAACGATTGTGGGATTAAATTAAAACTTCGTTTAGTTTTTTAGCAGTTTTGTCTCTACTTTACAATCAAGCAAAATTGGTAGAGAACTTAACTCTGAATTTTTTAGGTGTTAATCTTTTTGAATCTTTGTTCTTACTTCTTACGTGCCTTTTGGGATTTGGCACTGTTTGAGATCACACTGTGTTACAAGATAGCAGACAATGATTAGATGAAATATGGTTGGCAAGATTGCTTCATTTAAGATATCTATGTAATAGTGGATGGATAGTTACTGACATAGTGACGAATGACGATAATTCATCACTAGCGCTCCATGACTTAATTTTAGAAAATAGAACCTTACTACGCTCTTTAAAGCCCGCAGTCTTCATAGATTTCTTTTGGCTCCTCTCTTTGTGCATTCATGTTTGAGGAGCCCACATTTTGAATCATAGCAACGGATTACCTTGTTAAAACTCTAGCAGTGGGCTCCTTTTTAATTTTATCTAAACCCGTAAATAGTTCACTACTAAAATCCAGAACATCTTTACAAAACCAGTCACTAATTCCAAAAGCATCTTCATCTTCCACGCGAAAGGAGAAATCAAGGAAGAAAGTTTACGTATATGTGTTTAGTCCAAAATTCAGCTATGCAAACTCAGCAAATATAACTTTTAGAGGTACTTGCTTATTAATCAGCATAGTGGGGAATGCCGGATGAATGGATGGCGTGCCTCGCACGTTGGAGCGCCGCCAGGCAGACTATCGGGCCAACCTTGACTTTTAATGCAGTTAAACTTCTTAATTAGAAGTTTTTCTGACAGAATATTTGAGTGTTGATTGTATTTTAAACAAATAAATAATTTCACGCCTTAATTCCTCGTGAAGAAAATATTTATCAGCAACAGCATGGGTAATAGATTCTTTAATAACAATAAACAAAAGATATGGCATAAAGAAGAGGTATATAACACAACACAAACATTATGGCCGTTATGTTGTACTTAGTTATATACAACAGTGGGGTTTCATCAAGCTCGAATTTAGACTCCCGATTGCTACTGTGAAGCTCCTGATGGAAAACAGACCTGGAAATACCTCGTTAATCTAGTAGTAGCCAGTGGTTCTGCCAATCCTAAGAACTTGAGTTCGAGTTCAGGGTCGGGTGAAGTGTTGTTGTGTGTTCATCTAGCAACTTCTCAGTAACTAGTCAGAATCAAGATTTGTTCCCCAAATCACGTGCGACATAAACATGAGTAGTGAAATGGAGAGTATTTATGGACACCTTTGCCTACATCATCGGTAAATCCAAAAAAGCATGGCAAAGCGGTACTGGCATGATGTGCAGTGTAATACTCGTTGTTAATGCTCCATTGCTTAAATCTCCCAATAAATGTTTCCATTCAAGTATTTGCTGAAAGTGCGGAAGCCGAAAAGCTACCAAAACAATTGCCTCTTTATGCAACAGGTGGCACCCTGCCAAACTAAATGCGTCTGACTTTCTTCTCACCAGAAATTAAACTCTAAAACGACATCACAAAGTCTAAGTTCCAATGATAGAAGTTAAGGTTTATGTTACGTTGTATAATGTCAGCTAATAGAGCAACTGTTGTCAAAATGACAACGAACTCATTTTGGCTAGCAGCCAAGTGGCAAAAGATAAAATAGTCATTTTAGTTTTATCAAGCGTAACAAATTGTTTGTAAGGTGTTCTAACGAGGATGTAAGAACTGTGTCAAGTGTTAAACTCAATTCTAAAGAAGGATTTAAAGATTTATTTGGTTGGTTTGGTACTACTACTGGTCATGGCTTCGACTCCTAAGTCCGGTAAAGTGTAATTGGAGTTTTCCATCTGGAACATTTCTCTAGCAACCTGGAGTCGAAACTTGTGATCGGTTGGTGAAAATAGGCTCGCACCAAAGAGATTGAAAATACTATAGAGCGGCATGTCAAGGAAATGTCATAGAAAAACTATGATCCCATGTCTCAGTAACGCCACCTACAATAATATTTGAATATTGGAGCGGCAGCGGAGCGTACTACAAAAAACTCATAAACTTGTATCCAGCAGGACACACTTTTTCGGACGAAAATTTTGTTCATGATGTCCGGTCTATAGATATTGAATGTCTTTGGCTCGCACCCTATTTAGTAGGTACTTGGAACTTTAATAAACTTAGCTGCCGAAATGTTGATGTACCGTGTACAATAAATAAAATATATGGATGTAGTTAGGCAGACGGCAGAGCATTTATGTTAAACTTATTAAACTAATAACTTAGTAGGTAATTTTTCTTTTATGTTGATAATTATCTGTCTCGGGTCAATATAATTATATGATGAAAGAATTGAAAAAGGAAAAAGGTTTGCCATAGAAAAATCGATGCAAAATGTCATAAAAAATGAAACTTAACCAACCAGTCACCCAAACCTGCGAAACAATAAAACCAAAAAAACAAGACTAACCAAAGCCCAATCACTGAAAAGCCAATCAACAGTCCATAAAATAAAGCCAAAACATTGTTCCAATAGACACGAACAGAAGGTACAAGCAAACACCCATAACTTTTCATTTTCACGGGTCGCCAGGCTCGGTGGAGTTGGACGGAACTTTTTTCAATCAATACCTACGGATTTTTCATTACGTCTGTTAGAATTTACACCTGGAGGCGGAGGAGGAGGAACTTACATACATACCTACATACATACATAAACTCACGCCTTTTTCCCATGGGGGTAGGCAAAAACTACAGAGCGCCATATGCTACGATTCTTACATACTTCTTTTGCTTCGTTTACATTCATACATGTTGTCATACACACACGCCGGTTGCGAGTACTACGCACCTGACCTTTCTGAAGAACCTCACCAATAAGGTCTATGTATGTCCTTCTAGGGCGTCCCCTCCCGGCGTTTGCACTTACATCTGCCTTGTAAATACCTTTCGTTAGTCGCCTTTCATCCATCCTTTCAACGTGACCAAACCATCTAAGCATACTCTTTTCAATTTTTATTACTACATCTTCTTTCAAACTGAGGAGGAATTAAATAGTGGACTTACTTTAGGTTAACACATTTGATAGCTTATATCTGATATATAGCCAGTTTCAAAAGAGGTATCGTGTATTCTAGTCATTGGGTTGTGGGTGGAGGTCCAGATAGCCAGTCGCCCCATGTTAATACTGGTACTCAGCTGCATCTAGTTAGGCAGGAAGCCAACCCCAACAAAGTTGGGAAAAGGCTAGACAGATTTTAGTTTTTAGTCCGTCATCTAGATTACAAAAAAATATTCGAGGTATTCCTCGAAGCGCTACTATTTTGAGGCGCACCTAATGAGGCGCTTCTATTTTATTCCTCGGAGCGCACCTTTTAGGAGCGCTCCCGATAGCAATTAAAAATATTTTTTTTTTCCTCGAAGCTCACTTATGATTAACTTTCGAATAGAGATAGGATACTAACTGAAACTATCGATAATAAGTAAAACACGTTATTTTATACAAATTTGCAAAAACTCTCTACTCCTTGACCATAGATTGGTTTTTTAGGAAAAAAAAACAAATATTTTTAATTGCTATCGGGAGCAATCCTAAAAGGTGCGCTCCGAGGAATAAAATAGGAGCGCCTCATTAGGTGCGCCTCAAAATAGTAGCGCTTCGAGGAATACCTCAAATATTCGTCACGTATTCTTTTCTTTTTGAAATTGATGGAACACTGCTTAGATTAAGCGCATTAAAGTTGAGGAGAGGGGGCTTGTAACGTCATTATCTAGTATAAACTGTACTGGCTAGTGACGTCATGCGACATTTTGGCTCGATGTATCGTCGTTATTTGTTGATTACGTGAAAAAATAAAAATATGTGTCGAATATTTTCTTGTAATCTAGATGAGGGACTAAAAACTATTTTTTTGTCAAATGGCCCATTTGCCAGTTGCTGCATATACGCAATTGTGCAGAACTGGCTATTGATGACTTCTTCTGTCAATAAATACTAAAGAGGCAAAAACGATGGATGGGTTGAATAGTCGATAATGTGGATAGAAAGGAGATGACCATGATGATGACTACCATACCATTATTATGCCATGGTGGATCATCACCGTACCACTATGGTCGCATAGCAGTATTAATGTGTGAATGTTAAACAAGTTAACAAATGTCTTCTTACTGTTGATTGATTGGTGATGATGGCAAAAGGAGATGTTTGGAAGAAGACGGCAGAATTATGATAATGCTTTTGTGTTAACTCAAGAAATAATGTGTTTTTGAAATGTTTGTCAATCCAAATGCTATTCAGAAAACGTTAGTTAAATGGAAGAAAAGCCAGTAACTACCCAACGGGAATGTTAATAAAATGCAAGTAGTCTGAATCAAGCCTCGTCACTAACCAAATCTTGTAAAAATATGCATAATGTATGCTCCGCCGTATGCATTCTTCAATGCAAGTCGCATTAATATGCAAATCATTATTTTAGCCTCCCCAAAGTCTGAATTTTATTGAGCTGTGATTCCATACTAATGCTAGGTGACCGGGTTTGTGATGCCGGTCGTATTTGAAATGCAGGTTAGGTTAAATTAGATGTCGGTTTTTAGTTTCACCAAAAAGCATAGAGAGCGATTATTAGGTATGTTTTAATAATTTCTACAATAATGTTGGAGCGTGGTCCATAGACAAAATTAGTTTCTATAAAGTTTGGTTTACATATTAAAATTAAAGTAAATTACACATTCAATTTGCAACACTAAGGCTTGACAGTTTACTTCACTCAAGTTAAAACTTGGTGATTTTAACAGAAAACAATAAGTGATGTTTTTATAAAAGTGGGCACTCATTGCCTAGTAGGCGCACTCTTCAACCCGAAGGCAAATCGAAAACGTTACATAAACAACACGCCCTCACAAAGTGCTTTTCCAAGAGCTTGGGTTATCTATCCTATTAAAACATAACCCATACAAATGAAAACATTCCACCGATCTTTCTTATAATTCAAGGTTCACCCCAACACCAATAAGAAAGCCATAATGCAACAAGTGGTAACCCTAGGTGCCAATATAGAAAAGCACAGAAGGATTACTTTTGTAAACAATCTTATAAACCAATCATCATTTTATACTTAAAAAAATACCAGTATTTTACGAGAAATTATTACCTGTATGAGTTTCATAACCAGCTTGGTAATACTATATCCATTGGTAAGATTAGTTGTCAGACTTTCGGGGTTCTAACTACTCGCAACAACTGTCAAAAATGTATAAGGCCGAATCACGAAGGGGTTACTGTACGTAATGCATTGCCATCCATCCCCGGACTAAACTAGCGTAGCGTTGCTTAACCTAGGAGATCGACCTGTGTTGTTGTCATTACTTATCCTCAAGTCCCTTATAAGAAACGTCAAGTAATGAGAGTATTCAAGAAATGACGATGGCTTATGTAATTCTCACTAGTGGTCATTCTGTATCGTTCATCGTCTGTGCGAACGTCAGCTGTGTTCTTACACTTTTGTTAAAGTGGATCTTCTGCACATATATTTTTCGATTAATGGTGTGAGTTGCTGTGACCCACTTTTTGTGTCAAGGTTGCCTCCCGGAGCAACAAGTAGGAGCCTAGTTCCACTCCCGGTGAAAGTGTTCGTGATAATCAAACATGGTTGTATAACTTTTATTAGGTTAGAACAATAAGTTTATTGGGAAAGGGAGGATTGCTCGAAAACATTATTTTGGGCAAAATTGATTGGTTTTTGGGCTTAAGTTTTATGTGAACACGATACTGTGGTTTCGGTAATTATAGGTTTAACATTTTCAGTGGGAAATGTCATATTTTCAGTGCCTAATGTCATCTTCTTACCATCTGACTGTCGTAGCTATATACCTACTACCTATATACCTACTTACGGTCGGCGTAATACTTGTAGTATTACGCCGACCGTAAATCAATTGGGATTAGGGTAGGAGGAATGACTAACAAAGCAGAAGATTTCTATAAATTATTGGAATATTATTGATCTGCTTCGCCTTTTCCCTACCCATTCGGGGATGATTTCCAGTCTAGCTAGATGCAGTTATATCTATGTACAGTTCTCCCAAAGTGTTAATGCGCATAGAAATATTCGTCACTGTTCGGCAACGGCCGTATTCCCCGAGTGTCGGATGACTATGTGTATATACAGTGGTTAAGTGCATTTTCTTCATGCATAATTAGGGCTCTTACGATTCAATGATTCGGGTGTTTCCGGGAATACGACAATTAGCGAAGATCTGCATGTGCATTATTAATTCGGGAATACTGTATACCAGTATTTTAAATGGAGCAATGGACAGTCGCTCTCTCATCTCCACAACCCAGCAGCGGCTAGGTAACACGATATCCCTTTGGTTAGACTGCTTGTTGGACTAAAAAGTCAGACTTGATCGGCTTAACGTAAACTACTTACAAGGCACATAGAGATATGTAATGAATTGTTGGTTACCTAGAACGCCCAGGAATGAGGCAATGTTTTTAGTAAATTTGAAAAAGAAGTTTAACTTTGACTGGCCTGTTGGTCTAGTAGTTAGTGACCCTGACTGCTATGCCGGAGGTCGTGGGTTCGATTCCCACCGAGGACAATTTTTTGTGTGATGAGCACGATCATTTGTTCTGTGTCTGGGTGTAATTTATCTATAGTATGTATGTATTTAGAAATATATAAGTATGTTTATCAGCTGTTTAGTACCCATAACACAAGCTCTCAAGCTTAATTTGGGACAAAATAGCGTTGTGTGAAAAGTTGTGGAATATTTATTTATATATTTATTTTTATTTAACTTTGTTAAACTTAAACTTGACCATAAAGAATTCATTACAAAGTTAACCTCAAAAGCTACAAAAACTATTGAATCATTGTTTACAAATGGTTGCATTTGTAATAAAAAATTGTCACAGTTTTTACAAATTTAAATATAATTGCGATTGGATTTTAATTGCGGTTTCTTTGGGAAACGACTATTTGTCATGCGAAGAGTTGACTCAATAGTTTATTAGTTCTTAGTTGTTAATCATACATTAGTCATTTATATCACATTTCGCTGTGTATAAGTGATTTTTTAAAGCAATTACGTTTAGAAAGTTTAATGTTTGTAAATAGTCCTTTTGAAGGCTAAAATTTGCTCTGTTATTTGTCTAGATTATTTGGAGTATTTTTATATATCTACAACGTTTTTTTTCTATAACTAGACCATTGTCATCTATCTACATATTATTATGTAGTCGTTTGTGTTTTTATATTTATACTCGTTATGTCCTGCAGTTTCGCTCGCTTTTAAGCGTCGTTGCGTGGCGTTAAATAACCCATAACCTGCCTCAAGAAACAAAATGTTAAGCAATTTTTTTAATCAGACTGTTTGATAGTTCTTGAGATTAGAGCGTTAAAAGAAACTAACTCTACAGGTTAATTAAATGTATAATATTAAGTATACATAATAATATTTTTCAAAGTATTATCTGTTTTCGATATTCATAATGGCTAATAATCTTGCGTAGATATTATATAAATGTTAAGAAAATCGAGGCTGACTACGTTTAAGGTAACGCTTAATTATTTACCTTTCTAATTTCCGTCCGATCGTATTATGACCATCCCCACTTTGAATATGATATAACATAACATGTTTAAGCATAATAAAATGAACTCATTCACTAAAAAACCGGTTACTTACTATAAAAAGCCGGTGAAGAACTGTCGATAGTAATAGTGCTTAATTAATGCACGCGATTAAATAAGCTACATAAAGACATCCCATGTCTGCCGCATGTCGAACGTGTGGGCTCGTAAATCACAGAATTGGTAGTACCCTGAAAGGTGACACCTGGATGTCTTTCTTAAGAATGGTGGATAGATGGAATGGAGGGAGGCCTTTGTCCAGCATTGAGACAGTTCTGAAAAGTAAAATAAAAAAAATGTTAACAAAAAAAAAACGAGCGAATTAATAAAAAACACAAACAGGTGTAAAAGAAGTCTTGTTTCGGAATTTTTCAGTATTTTCCATATAATTGCAACTAAACTACTAAATCGTTTTCGTAATTAAATTCAAATGAGACTACACGGGAAGTTTACCCCTGAAAAAAGAATTAGTCAAATCGGTCCTTACACGACTAAGTTATGAAGTAACCTTCTCCTTTGGTGTCAGTCGGTTGAAAATTCACCCAGCTTCGGTACAGCGAGCGTAGAGCATTTCGGTTCGCCCCAAATCGTAGCAGTGGGCCGTTGACCCCGCGCATCTCGAGGTCACTTGTTGCGACTAAGAGCGAAAGTAGCACTGCCTGTCTGTGAGTTGTGGTCCATTGAAACTGAAAGTACCTACTACGAAAGAATTGTTTTGCTTTATCTTCGGTGATTCAATAACTTGTATTTTATGTAAATAGTCGTAGTTTGTTTTGATGGCTGATCACTAGCTGTTTATGTACGGGTTAAGGTTTGTAATCAAGTGGTAGATATGTGTGTATTTGACATGACATGTATAACGGTGTGTGTGTATGACAACAAGTATGAATGTAAACGAAGCAAAAGAAATATGTAAGAATCGTAGCATATGGCGCTCTGTAGTTTTTGCCTACCCCCATGGGAAAAAGGCGTGAGTTTATGTATTTAAGACGTACGATTGTAGGTACATGATCGGGATGTATTATAAAAATGATGACAATAAATAAGAATAATACCAGCCCGTTACTGTCCCACTGCAGGGCAAAGGCCTCTTCTCATACACAGAAGGCTCGAGCATTGATCACCACGCTTGCTCAAGGCGGATTGGCGATTTCAAATTTATATTACCTATAAGTCCAGGTTTCCTCACGATGTTTTCCTTCACCGATGTCAATGATGTTTAAGATTTAATAAACTTAGAAAGTAGGTAGGTACGTATGAATAAAAAAAGTCACATTGGTACTTGCCTGGATTTGAACCACAACCTCGTGCATGATGACAATGAAATCTGTTAATCCCCGCGAAAAGTTATGTTAAGCGAGGGTGAAGTATACTGTCAATCCCTAGTAGGTATAAGTGTGAGATGAAAGCTCACCTTGCCTTCACTTCATCTATATTTCCAAGGGGTGAATTTTCAGACTAGTACTGCTAGTTTTTTTTATAAGAAATACTGTTATAATACCTACTAGGCTTTCAATTATTCACTTTTGTTACTTTTTTTATGCTTGAGTTCAGTTGTCAAAGCAAAAAATACGTTATAGGTAGTTTAATGGAATTATTTAGCATTAGGTGTTTTGAATAGTTTAGAATTCTTCTACTTGACATATCGGACGGATGTGTTGCTAAGGAGTTAGTTGCATCACTTCTACTTCTCAGCAACAACATTGCTGACACTCAACCTAAGTCAAATATATTAATTTTGGTGAACTTGATTATTTTGAGCGTCAGCAATTTGTAAGAAAGTCGTGTTCTCTATTAGCTTTCCATCTTGCTTGTGGAATGTAGCAGCGTGTCACGACAATGTCGCCAGTATACGTCTATAATAAAGGTCATTATAGTGTTTGATTTAATGCCCTCCATGGATGAAACACTTCACAAATTTAAATGTCAATACATAAAATTGTCCATGACATGCGTCAGTGGGTGTTGTTTACTTTGTTACGCCTCGTTGTAGGTATTACATAAACAAATAAGTAGATATTATTAAGCCGTGTTCAATATCCACTAACATTTATTGTTATACTAGATGTTGTTATTGTATTTGGAATTCATGTAGAAGCTGCTTGTTCGATTTCTTGTAGGTACAGACGCCAGCACGTCAAGTTACACCAATGTTTCAAATTTACCCAATTGAATATGAACCTTATTCCGTTTGACATAAAGTTGAAAAACGATTAAAGAAATTTGACACATTAGGGTAACTTGATGTGCTGGCGTCTGTACATATATTATGTCAACTAAGGATAAGTTCTTTCACAGGACCTTTGTAGCTAATGTATCAAAGGGTTATCGTGTGATCCAGTTAGGTTTTGGAGGTCTCAAAGGCAGCTCGCTCTATGTCAAATAATATACGGTATTAGGATGCATCCGATTAGACTAAGAACCTTTTTTTTTTGGGGAGGGCGAAAGGGTCTGTCAGTCTCTTACTGACTAAAAACCACCCCGTGTTCCTTCTCACACCTGCGCCGGGGGTCACGGGAACAGAAGTTACTTCCTCGACCCCCGACTGGTGCCGGCCCCGCGGGCCTGCCAAGTCAGCGAGGGGAGTGAGGTGTTGGACTCCCCTCGCGATTGAGACTGAGAGCACACCCCAACAAAGTTGGATAAAGGCTCTTTACGAGATCTTTAAATGTAGCTAGTAGGAACCAGGTCTAGAATAAAAACTTCTAGAATTCATTGAATTATAATCATTAAACTACGTTAGTTATTTAAGTTTCATAATCGTAAATGAAGGGTATTTCACATACTGCATTTGAGTATGTAAGGATCTTAGCAGCTACTACCCGCCCATTGTGACAAAATCCTTTGTAGCTCAAGTTATTCGTATTCATATATAACTTAGGTATTTGCATTCCACAATGTAAAAGTTTAAAAAAAAATGCTTAAAGCTACGCACAATCATGGACCATGGAATAACAGTTAAATTATGAATTAATTATTAACAAAATAATAATATAATAATACCAGCCTGTTACTGTCCCACTGCAGGGCAAAGGCCTCTTCTCATACAGAGAATGCTCGAGCATTGATCACCACGCTTGCTCAAGGCGGATTGGCGATTTAAAACTTATATTAACTGTAAGTCCAGGTTTTCTTCACGATGTTTTTCCTTCACCGATGTCAATGATGTCTTAGATAAACTTAGAAGGTGCATATGAATTGAAAAAGTCACATTGGTACTTGCCCGGATTTGAACCACAACCTCGTGCATGAGAGGTATGCGTCTTAACCTCTGGGCTATCACGACATTGCTATTTTATATTTATAGAAAGAAGAAAGAAAATTGTGTTTATTTGGCAAAAAAAACTTAAAAATTAACAAAACAGATTCAATACAATTCAAATTAATAATGCCAAAAGGGCCTCGGCTCAGCATAATGCCAGATGGCAACACAATGTGCACCACCTGACGCTGATTTTCAGCTGCTGCCCACGAGTGCCATACGCTCGAAAATATAAACAAACACATTTTAAAATTCTAAAATAGTTTGCAAAAAACAAAATAAAAAACCTACTAAAATAAACAAAATGTTGCGACTCTAATGAAAAAGAACAAAATGCCAATAATAATTACAACAGTAACAAAGGTAAATCAACAACAACAAAAATAAAATGCCAAAAATACTTTGAAATTGATACATTAGAAACAATTATACAAAGTTAAAATCACTGAATGTATAAAATTAGTAACATTGGTAAAATTTTTATGACGTATAAAATTAACAAAATGTATAAAATTGTATAACATATAAAATTGATAAAATGTATGAAATTGGTAACAATGATAAAAGAAAAACAATAGCAACAATAATTGTAGTAAAAAATTGATAAAAAATAACATTTAGATTTGATAAAAAAGACACAATTATAAAAAGTAAAAATTTACAGAATGTATAAAATTAGTAGCATTCTTAAAATAGTATAATTTATAAAATTTATCTTAGGTGTTGTTATTTGAGGACGTGTACAAGGCTTATTATTTGCAAGTTTTTATGTTCTACTATAAAGCGTTCTAGTGGACGTCCAGTGATCGAAGTTCAACCGTCTTAGATTAATTATTTTATCAGTAGATTCAGAAACTGTCACCCCTTGAAAAATTTAGTGAAGTGAACTGTCTACGCCTAGCCTTAGTATGGAATGACAGGTCAATTCGTGTTCACTTCAACTATCTTTTCATTATTTTTTTTTGTACAGAATAAGTAGCACTACTGCACTTTATATTTATAAACTTTCACTATTTATAATCCCACTCCTCCGTGTTTGCTATATTCTTAAAAAGCTATTCAAAATTTTCGCTTAGAGTATACATAGATATTCCATTCTATTCCTCAAGAGTGCTATGATTTTTACAAGAACACTATGGCAGGACAGGATGGATTATATTCTGCCCTGTGATCACAGCTTAACCTGATTCAACCTTTGCGATATTTTTACCTCATTTCTTTGATGTTTTTCTTCCCTTTCTGTCCCTTTGATCTGGGATCCGATTATTCTTACAGCCTTCGATAAAATAAACTCAGTAGTTTTCTACACTTCGCTTGGCCTTGTATCACGTACGAATGTATGTTAGGAGACTTTAAGAAAGATCTTATGACTGTTGAAGAATGTAAACTAGTCACCATTTCTGCCATTTCTGTATACTATATACCGGAAGTCATCTAAAGGGTAGTTTAATACCTACAATAAACTAACATTTTACCAAAAAAATAATAATTAAAATTATATTGACCATAAAATTCTTTATTTCTTAGTGATATAGTTCTATTTTGTTTTTAGACATAAATGTATATGCTGCCAAACGTGTTTAATCTCTTAAAAAAAACCGGCATTTACTTAAAACAAACTTTAAAGCATTTACGGTTTTTTACCGTCTAACGGCAGAGTTCTACTGTCATCTTCTCTGCAAACAACAGTTATTTGCCTTCTATGTACGATATTCTAAACGATAATTGACTTTTTGAGTCATTTTCTAGCCCATCTTTAGAAATTGATTCGAATTATTGATCTAATAAACTATGATGGGGTGTCACGTGGAACATATTATCTGGTCTTTCTATATAGAATTAGCTCACTCGTTTCTATCTTATAGAAGTTTCATCTTATCCTAGGTATTTGCACGGTCTCTACTCATTAATTCTTAATTCAACAATGGATTGGATGTTTCCGTTTAGTTACGAAGAATTTGCGAAGGAATTGACTGCGAATTGGTCCCAATTTGTCTTTAGGTCATCTTCGTTTTTATTTGTGTTGGCGTATTGGATGATTTGGCAAATGTTTGCCAAATGTGGGTGTGGTATGTTGTTATAGGTTGCCGTTTATTTTCCGCTTTTTTTGTAGAACTTAAAAGTCTCTTGACATGATTTTTAAACAGGTTATTTGGTATTGTGCGTATAGATTATGTCATTGTTAAAAATATGAAAGAGGTGTGTCATTTTGTAGATGATCTGCGCTTACACTTGCTAATAACATAAGATTTAACTAACTAGTACAATTGAATACCAAATTTATTATTTCCTTTTGTCCACAGGGCCCTAACAGTGATCAAGTCTCCCGTACCAGCATGTAGTGGTCAGTGAACGATAAAACCACAAATTTTAACTCGCGTTCAAACTAAATCCAAGATGGCCGACGTTCTCGAAATCGAATCCGTGGACGATGATCTCGGTTACGATTACGAAACGACAAAAATCCCCGATATCATTGCCACAGACGAAATGATCGAATCTGGGTACCAGGAGGGGTCTGAACAAAGCTATGGGGACCGTAGGGATTCCAAGGAGGGTTTCGGGGGCGAAGGGGACTCTGATAGTGGTGTTGATGGGGTGAGCAGTGGCTGCAGTGTCGCTGATGACTGTCCCGTGGTGTCCATCAACGATGTGGTGGCGTACTACGATGATATTCGTCCGAGGAGGCGGCATGTACCGCAGCTCAGCTTCTACAACGTGGACATCGAGCGTCTGGCCATGGATGCTCTCGTTCAGGTGAGTTTTAGCGATTAATATTATTTCTGTCTTTATGATAGGATCAAACATTTCATGTAAATAAGATTGATCGCTGCAAATCCTAGGGATCTATGTGAACGTAAAAAACATATTATTGTCTAAGTACCCGGAAATGTTACGAGATAGACGGAAGCAGTAAGTACCGATTTCATTTCAAAATGCCGGACGTTATTTTGCCAATTTATCTAGGGACCCATTTGTCTTACCATAGTTATCTGAATGACCTTTAGGTATAATATAATGGAGGTTGTAAGCTTAATTTGCACTAAGGTATATATTCTTTAAACACAGGAAACATAAGATAATGATGTGTAATGATATATGTATACCTATTGCAAGAATTCAAGTTTTCATTTTTGTATAATTATTCGATTTATTTGCTTACATAATTTACATTATAAAAGTAGAGAAAGTGCAAAGAAACCATGATTGGATTGTCTCAAAGATGATATGGCTAGAAAGGAGGTCTGTGACTGTTTAGTTGCGGCAAATAGAGATTTTTGAACAAAAAAAAACAAGACGTGTTGCAATCCCAAATTATATTGAGGCCGGGAGGAAAATAATGCTATAATAAACGAAAGACAAAAATCAGAATTACTCAATTGTGTATCATCCGTACCAGGAACGCATCGATAGTAAGCGGATCCCAATGCTCACTTTAATAATTATGCAAATCATTTGCACTCTCAATTAGAACGTAGCTATTTCCGTACGATCTCTTGACAATGACAGAATAAGAAATACGGAACAAGAAGACTACTGGTATACAAATTGGAAAAAAAAATTACTAGACATACTACACATACAGCTTTATGCGTGTTGTTGTACTACAACTGTTAATCTTAATGCCAAAATGTTAGTTAATTCTCAATTTGTGAAATATTTGAGGTGATTTTACTTGGTTTTTAGCACATCCTATTGTTAGATTTTTCTTGATCATAAACCTGGTGTATTTTAAGGTGCTCTCGTAAGAGACCACATTTAAAAGCCATTAACATAGAAACTGTACTATAGTATAAGAGCTAACTGTTTTATGTATTCTCTAGGAAGTTTAGGAGCTTCAAATAATGTGAAAAATGTACTACGAGTCTTGCGTAATATTTTGTAAGCGCTTTTTTTTGGTAAAACTCATATGATTATCTCTTTGAGGTAACTAAACCCCAAGTTTTAATCTAAAAAGGAATACGCAAAAGCATGTAAGATAAAATAAACATAAAATTCAAATTAACGATGTTACTAAGGAATTTAATTAGCATTGCAAAGAATATGGTTGCATATCTATTTTTAAATACGGCCTCGGCAAATTACGATATTGCTTTTTTTTATAAAAATCTTTCTGCAGTGGAATGACCTCCTATCGTATAATTATGCATTAAGAAATTTTTAATCCTAATGAATTATAATCTTTTGATTGTAGAAATTTGTAGAGATAGGAGCGTAGCTAAATAATAATAGCAGCACAGGGCGATTTAAGGTAAAGCAGTGCTTGCCGGGGATGGTCCGTGAATTACTATCTATCAAATATTGAGCCCCTCAATCCTGGCTGGCATTTAAAGATCCCTGATAGTAGTTATGAGTAGTCAGAAGGCCAAAGTCGGGCAACCAACAGCTAAGAAAGAAAGAACGAAAGATATAAAGCATTTATTTAGACGCACACATTAAAAATAAATAGATACAAACAACAAAAATACAAAAAAATAAAGATCAGCACCAGATTTTCACCAAATTAAACACCACCTAAGGAGTCTTTCAAATAAAAAAAGAATTTTGAGAATCAGTCTACAAATGGGGGAGAAATCAGGTAACTAACATACATAAAAAAAAAATACATACACACGAACATAGAACCTTCTCATTTTTGAAGGGGGTAAAAAGTTTATAAAAATTACCTGTGCGAGGCCAAAAAACCTCCTTTCTCAGCAGAAGATATCGTTTTACCCAATACGTATCTCAGTTATGGAGGTTAGATAGCCAGAAGATCACAACATCTCTGTGAACAGGTTAGGTATAGGTGTATTTAAAGAAATTAAAATTGATTAAGATACAATTTCATTATTTACTATCGGCTTCGTAAGTAATTCTTGTCGAATTTGGTTTGGTACTGCAAAACTGTGTACAGCTACACCTGTACACCTGTGTTGTTTTCGTTTCAAATTGTTAATTCTTTTAAATTTTAATCTAGTTTTAACAACATGAATGTCTCTTTCTGTAACCCGTAGTACCTACTTCACCGAATTCAGTTTCGAATTCTTTTTTAACCGACTTTCAAAAAAGGAGGAGGTTCTATGTTCGTGTGTATGTATTTTTTTTTTTTTTTTTTTTATGTATGTTACTTGATTTCTCCGCCATTTGTGGACCGATTCTCAAAATTCTTTTTTTATTTGAAAGAGTATACTCCTGAGGTGGTCCCATTTTAATTTGGTGAAGATCTGGTGCTGATCTTCGGAGATATACAACGGAACTCTTCACAAATAAACAGCAAATCTGTCGTAATTGCTGGAATCGCTTGGATGTTTATTGTTTATACAACATAATGACGTATCATCACGCCTGTATGCTCTGAGGGGTGCGCAGGAGGGTACAATATACCTAGATTTCGTCAGTTAGGTATGTTAATTTTAATTTATTAGGGATTAGTGGAAAACCCTATTATGATGACATGTATTGTTAACAATTAACAATATCAAATAAATTCATGGCAAATATTTTTATGGTAACAACTAAAAATTGAAAAATAAAAAACTTTTTAGCAAAAAATAAAACCGACTTCAAAAAAAAAACACTAAACGGTGTAAAATAACTCTAAATTCGGAAGTCGGTGGCCCATTATGAGTAAGACAAACCCACCAAAGCCACAGACTTCCGAATTTAGAGTTATTTTACACCGTTTAGTGTTTTTTTTTGAAGCCGGTTTTATTTTTTGCAAAAAAGTTTTTTTATTATTATTTTTCACACTTTTGGGCCTGCAGATTAACGGAACTATCGGCTGTTTCTATTTATCTTAATTATTTAAATCACTGTCTTTTTCAAAAAATTGTAACAGTGTGTGTGAATATACACAAAATTTCACAAGTATCGGTAAAGCAATTTCGGAGGAGTTTTGTTACAAATACTTCGACACGAGCATTTTAAATATAGTATTAGAGAAGATAATATAATCTTAATCCTTTTAAACTTCAACAACAGTACCGAGCGTTGTGAATATAACATGAAATAGTTATATAAGGCTAACTTTGTTACAAAACATATGTTTAACTCAGTCGGATCGGTACCTTTCTCTTAATGTTGTGTGCTGTGTCGAGATGGATTATATTAGTATTACGTAAAGTTGTTAGCTTTTGTTGCCGCTTCGTTTTGCGGTTTTAGTTTGGCTCAATTGAATTTGATTGAGGAAAAAGTTTATTAAAAATATTCACTGGTTCACAAAGGTTTTGTCATATCATCACCATGGGACTCGGTTGTCGCACTGTGAGATCAGATCTGTTATCGGCGGTCTCCATTTTTTAATTTCCTGTTCTAATACAAAATTGCTATTAGTATATACTTAACCTAAAGTGAGATCGTTGTAGCTACTCTAAGCTAGTTTCTCTACTAAGCTGTTCCATACATTCTGTCGAGTCATAAAACCATTGATGTACACGTAACTCCTAAAGACCTTATTTTTGAAAAACATGAAAACATGGGCAGATATATATCTAAATAAAGAAGACTTCAATTCAATGATACCGTTTCATTTACAAAAGTCCGTGAAGACTTCTAGTTTCTAGTAACTAAATTGTATTTGAAAATAATAGTGTAAATAAATCAGCACAGATATTATTATGCTCTTCTTATCACTGGCCTTCAGCTTTCCTAGGTCATAATTTTTTAACGTTAATATTTCTACCTCGGTTATCAAGTACCTCGTTGATCAAATGGTTGCAAGCGCTATAATTACTGCTGAGTCATGAGGTCTTAGGTTCGATACCCCAGTGGAGCAAAAAGTGTTTAAGTTTTGACAAAAAACAAGTTTGGTACTGTTTAATAAGTTATGGAAGAGTTGACTCTCTTAACACAGGCTTTAAACGCCTAGAAGGAAACTCCAATCACTAGTTTGTAAGAAAAACTTGCAGAAAAAAAAAAAATAATTTATTCGTTTTATTTTATTTTTATTTCCATCTCGAATTTCTCAGTAGTCCTTATTAGTCTGCGTTTGTGCCCGATTATGGCAATTTATTCCCTGTTACATAGGACTTAAATATAACAAGTGAAATGTAGGTGTACTAAGGTATACCTTAGTACACCTACATTTGCCTTGCCCATACCTTCGAGGATGGTGACGGGCATGATGATATATGTTATATTACTTAGTCATCATTTTCACATTCTAATGTAGACAATTTTGTAGCGTCATTTAAGCAGTGAAAGTGAGTTACAAGTTGTTCCATCTATACCTACTAATATTATAAAGCAGAAGAGTTTGTTTGTTTGTTTGAACGCGCTAATCTCAAGAAAAACCGGTTCGAATTGAAAAATTATTTTTGCTTTGGATAGTCCATTTATCGAGGAAGGCTATAGGCTATATAACATCACGCTATGACTAAAAGGAACGGAGCAGCAATAAGAAATATTGCAAGCGGGAAAAAAGCTTGGTTACGTTGCGTGCGCTGCGTAAACGGTTTAAATTACGCAAAAATCAAGTATTATGAAATTATTCCTCTTTAAACGCAAATGCAGTCGCGGGCAGAAGCTAGTGTAATATAAAGTTTGTTTGCATTGAATAGGCTCCGAACCTACTGGACCAATTTGAAAAATTCTTTCACCGTTGGGAAGCTACACTATCTGCGGATAACATAGGCTACTTTTTATCTCTGTTTTCCCACGGGAACTACGCGGGTAAAACCGCGTGAGGTCTGCTAGTTATAAATTACACCCAGACCAAGAACAAATGATCGTGCTCTTCACACAAACATTTGTCCTGGGTGGGAATCGAACCCACGATCTCCGGCATAGCAGTCAGGGTCACTAACTACTAGATCAACAGGCCAGTCGAATGATTGTTGATTTTCGGCCATTACCTTTTTGGCATCAATCTCTTTACATATCTTTTACAAAGTTCATCTATCTTTTGTTCCTCATTACCATTAAATTATCTATGTGTTATTCAGATCACGACGTTTACAACTAAATACATTATCCACCATTGGTTGCTATACTCCAAAGCTAAAACCACTTACAGCCATGATGAAAGGCGATGACGTAACTGTATGCCCTAGTTCGATCCTACATCTTAGCAAACGCCATTGGTTTAATGTCTTATAGTTTATTATCTATGGCTGTACCGTGAGTTAGCTTTAGTATAGAAAGGTGACTTAAGAAAGACTGAATAAGGTTTTCCATGTAACATGTTATAATGGTTTTAGACAATCTATTGTTTGTTGTTTGTACGTTTAAATAAATAAAAGGGTTCAAAAAACGACGAAACGCTTCGAGAAAAGGTAGGTAGTGCGCTTCACTTGGGTCGTCTTGAAATGAAAAAAATTAAATTAAAAATTTAAAAAACCCCCACCGCAAAAAAGTAAAACATTTAAAAAGTTAAAAATAACACGTTAGCTATGAAATTTTACGTAACGTCGGGGTACCGTTAAAATAAGTATTTACATACCTACATGTACTAGGAACATTCCTTACATGTGTTTCTTAACCCAATCTCAAGGTATCCGAGGGCTCAGGAATGAAAAAAAATATTTCCTTGAGGTCCGGATATAACAGTCGACATCAGAGCAGGATGTTGACTTAGGGCGGTGAAGAAGGAACGTCTAGTACTCCAACGACGGCGCCTATGAACCCAGTCAGGAGGTTTACTGCTCACCCATCAACCCGCATTAGACAAGCGTGGTGGGTTAAACTGTCTAAACCCCTTCCTAATATGAATTACAACAGTAAAGTCAATCCCCAAGTGCTCGGCGACTTCAGTCAGTGCACGGCTATTGGCAGTACGCAGGTGCACCCTGGGGTCGGGGTGAATAATCTCCGAGCGGGAGTCTACTGCCAAACAACTACGGAACGCAAAAAGGTCACTGATAAACTCAGAATTTTATCTTTCAATGTACGCACACTGCGAACTGAGGAAAGAATGTTAGAATTGGAGCACGCATTAGAAAATGTTAACTGGGATGTGGTTGGTCTGGCAGAGGTGAGAAGAGAAGGTGAAAACACAATGGAAAGAGTAAATAACATCTTTTATCATAATGGTGAAACCAAAACTAGATATGGTATTGGTTTCTTAATCTCAAAACGTTGGAAGAACAATATCATAGAATTTGTCGCTTATTCCAATAGAATCGCTTTGCTCAAGTTTCGTGTGGCAGAGAAAAAGGTCCTTACAGTAATCCAGGTGTACGCTCCAACATCCTCGCATAGCAATGATGAGGTGGAAGAGTTTTATGACCTGCTTAACAAGGCATGCGATGAACACCGAGGAAATTGGACAGTAGTCATAGGCGATTACAATGCTAAGATTGGTCTAAAAACAACATCCGATAACGCAAACATTTTAGGACCACACGGCTTGGGATATAGGAATGAACGTGGTCAACGCCTTCTAGAATTCGCTTTTGGGCAGAACTTAAGTGTTAGTAACAGCTTTTTTTACAAAAAACCACAACGTCGATGGACCTGGCTCTCTCCAGACGGTCACACGAAAAATGAGATTGACTTTTGTCTCTCCTCAGACAAACAAATAGTAAAGAATGTCGAAGTCCTCAATAGCATAAAATTTAGCTCAGATCATCGTCCACTTAGAATCGTAGTTAATTTTGACATGAAAATTCACCGCTGCAAAATGATGAAAAAATCAGTGAAACGTATAGATAAAACTACATTAATTGCAAACAAAGAAAAATTTAATTTACAAATCAAAAACAGTTTCAGCATTCTAGAGTCAAAACAATCTGAAGACGTGCAAACACAATATAATAACATAAAACACGTCATAACAACAGCCAGTCAGAACATAAAGTGTACCAAAAATAAACAGAAAAAACTAACGAATCACACTGTCCGTCTTATAGACGAAAGACAGAATCTGCCCTATCAGTCCTTCGAGTACAGAGAACTAGACCGAAAAGTCAAGCGGAGCATACGACAAGATATCAGACTTTACAACACTGAACTGGCTCACTCCGCTTTAAAGAACAACCGTTCCTTGAGATCAGCCATGCGTGGGATGAATGCAGGCAGATCTACTATAACACACTTGAAGGACAGTAATGGTGTGCGACAAGGTGACAAAACTAAATTAATTCAAATTTGCACGCAATTTTATAAAGCTTTATATTCAGACGACAACACCAATTTCCAGCTCGCAAATGAAGTTTACTCATGTCCTGAGGATATCCCAATGATAACTGGCTATGAAGTTCATGGGGCTCTAAGTGCCATGAAGTACAACAAAAGTCCAGGAGAAGATGGCATTACAACCGACTCACTGCGAGTGGGGGAACAATTTTTAGTACCACACATTTGCAATTTATTTAATTCAATTTTGAAAACAGGCAAATTTCCACGAGACTTCTGTCACTCCAATATCATTTTACTCCATAAAAAAGGGGACAAAACAGATATAGGCAACTACCGTCCTATTAGCCTTGTCTCACATTTGTACAAGGTTTTCATCAAAATCCTTGAAAACCGTATTTCCAGCCAGCTAGACCTCCACCAACCTCCTGAACAGGCTGGTTTCCGCCGCGGCCTATCCACTACCGACCACCTACATACTTTGAACCAACTGTTAGAAAAGCACGAAGAATTCAACATACCATTATACCTCGCGTTTGTAGACTACTCCAAAGCTTTTGATAGTTTATCACACAAGGCCATATTCACAACATTAAATAAACAAGGAATAGAACCCACCTATACTCAATTATTAAAAATAATATATTTAAACAGTACTGCTGCTATACACTTTGATACCGCTGGCCCATCCTTTCCAATTCAGAAAGGAGTCAAACAAGGTGATCCGCTATCTCCAAAGCTTTTCACAGCAACGCTGGAAGAAGTCTTTAAACATGTTAATGAACACTGGCGAGACAAGGGCATTGTCGTCGGGGAAAGAAGATTAACCAATCTACGCTTTGCGGACGACATTGTCCTATTCTCTTCTTCAGCGGCTGAGCTAAGCCTTATGCTCGACCAACTGAGCCATGCTAGCCTCGAGGTCGGACTCAGAATGAATATGACGAAGACAAAGTTAATGACGAACAGCACGGAAAGTAAAGTAGACATCGAGGGCGTGCAGGTCGAATATGTCCATGAGTACATTTACCTTGGCCAAATAGTTTCTTTCCAGGCGAGACAAGACAAAGAGGTTGCTAGACGCACCGAGAACGCCTGGAAAAGCTATTGGTCGATGAAACACCTGATGAAAGGATCACTTCCACTTTCCCTTAAAAAGAAACTCATGGACATGTGCGTCCTTCCCACCCTCACCTACGGAGCGCAAACGTGGTCATTAACGAAACGTCAAAAGTCCGCACTCGGGGTCTGCCAGCGAGCAATGGAACGAAGTATTCTCGGGGTTAAAAGAACAGACCGCATAAGGAACAGTATACTTCGTTCCAAAACACAAATCGCAGACGTAGGCAACTCAGCCGCTAAACTAAAATGGGACTGGGCAGGCCACATCTGCCGCATGTCGCCACAAAATTGGGCGAAGGTATCAACCGACTGGATCCCGGACAGCAGGAGCCGGCGACGCGGTAGGCCCAGAAGGAGATGGCGTGACGAGTTGGACTCCTTTCTGAAGGATTGGCCAAAAGTGGCTGAAGACAGGAAGGAGTGGAAGAATGGAAGGGAGGCCTTTGCCCTGCAGTGGGACACCACAGGCTCATAATAATAATAATAAATGACATTTCCAAAGTGACTGATCCCTGAGAAGAAATGCCGAAAGAAACTCAGGGGTCATGGTCTCTTTTAAAGTCCAGACATAAGATTATATTCATTTATTATGCGAGTCTCACGATGCAGGGCAAAGTCTGGAATAGCCTTTTGAAGAAAGAATCAATTCAGCTTTGAGCCGACCTGTCCCGACAGACGGCATGCATGCTTCAGATATCGTGTAGCTCAAACCTATTTCAGGGAGTTCGACGACCCACCACACGACGCTATCTGCCGGTCATTTGCGTAAGCCACGTAAAAGTACTCAAAACCGCCAGACAGTCTTGGCGGGGGAACTGCCGTGCCCCCAGATATTCCACATCCTTCACACAACGGGATCTATTCCCAAACTATGCAGAGCTTGTGCTATGAGTACTAGACAGCTGATTAACATAGTTATATATTTCTAAATACATACATTTTGTAGATAAATAACACCCAGACACAAAACAAATGATGGTGCTCAGAACACAAACATTTCACAAACATTTTGTCTCGGTTGGGAATCAAACCCACGACCTCCGACATAGCAATCAGGGCCACTACCTAAACCAACAGATCAGTCAAATTGTTTGTCATGGCGAGTAGTATTAGGAGTTTCGAATTGAAATAAGGCAAGAAACAAATAAATATATTACGTTTAGAAAAAGTTTCTAGTGAGTTAGACGGTATACTTTTTAACACGAGTTATATTTTAAAATGCTGGCAGATCATTATTTTGAATGCATACGTGACTTGAAAATAACTTTTAGAATCCTTAAAATAGTCTTGTTCTTGACGCCCTGTTAACGCTTCAACTTGTAGAAAAATACATTATGGCTGTCATTATTTTAGCTTAGGATGATGTGTGCTGGAAATAGGCTTCTCCTAAGAGTCTCTGTATCTCGTGTGGTATTTGGAAATCTTTCCAATGAAATGCCTTTGGGTACGGTTACCATTCCAGAGTGTCTTTCATAATTGATTGAAATATTAGCTTGTTAGTTAGTTATTAGTATTAGTTTATATCGACTGACCTGTTGGTCTAGGAGTTAGTGACCCTGACTGCTATGCCGGAGGTCGTGAGTTCGATTCCCACTCAGGACAAATGTTTCTGTGATGAGCATAATCATTTGTTCTGTGTCTGGGTGTAATTTATTTATAATATGTATGTATTTAGAAATATATAAGTATGTTTATAAGCTGTTTAGAACCCATACCACAAGCTTTCAAGCTTAACTTGGGACTAAATGGCGTTGTGTGAAAAGTTGTGGAATATTCATTTATTTATTTATTTATATGCAAGGTTTTAACCTGCCCTATGCTTAAAAAAATCTGGTTGCAAGGTTTCAAAGGACAATAATAGCAACGGATGAGCCTCTTAACTATTCTGTAACAATTGCCGTAATTTAAAAATACAATTTGCATATAGAATTCACTTCTTGTTAAGCAACTGAGATGTTACAACGGAGAATGTGTCTTATGCAACAGCGGGTAATCGCGATGCATCATACGGCCGAATGTACAACGATGTTAGCCGAATTTCGTCGAAAGATTGTGAATAGAAAGAGATTTTGGTTAGCAAACTAAGCACGATCCTTGACGGACTGTCTAGTTTTCCGTTCCCTATTGTGTTAGACATACTGTCTTGTTGACTGGTCTTTACAATCTACACCAATAGATACAGTGTGCGTAATAAATATAGATAAATCGGTATAATTTTCTATATTATAATGAACAGTGTTTTCAATAATTTCCGAAATATAAAAACACTGTATATTTTATTATACAATAAAATAAATAAATAAAATAAATATATTCCACAACTTTTCACACAACACCATTTAGTCCCAAGTTAAGCTTGAGAGCTTGTGTTATGGGTACTAAACAGCTGATAAACATACTTATATATTTCTAAATACATACATATAATAGATAAATGACACCCAAACACAGAACAAATGATCGTGCTCATCACACTAACATTTGTCCTGGGTGGGAATCGAACCCACGACCTCCGGCTTAGCAGTCAGGGTCACTAACTACTAGACCAACAGGCCAGTCAAATGATAATGATGATGATAATGATTTAGATTTTCTGCTATCGCTTCATTTCAAGTCAATTGTTTCCTAAAACACAGACTGTTACAATTTCCGTGAGATAAAAACAATCGCTATTGATACAACTCGCATTGTTCCTTCACATCCAAACCGATACTAAACTTATTCGCATTTTATTTAAATTAAATTTCTTCAGTTGCTATGGTCGCTAATTCCACGCCAATAGCAAATCGATAAACTCGTCGTTGTTATTGCAAAAACTATGCGGGTTTAATCGCAGCAATCTCTCTTTAATTTATTCGATGTAGTCGGCCACCGACTTTCGACATTCACAATGTACACGCGGCCTTAAAATCTTTTTCTTTATAACAATCTCTTGGCTACTTGTCTTTTTCTATTTCGTAATTCGAGTTGTTGCAGTCGATGTTATCGTTTGTATGTCGATTTCTTACAGTATCGATTTTGATGTTGTACCTGTATATGGTAGGTAAAGGTCGCGGTTACGTGAAATGAAAGGTATTTGGATTGAAAAGTTGTTTAAAGTTCAGTTATTGACTAACTTGTGGAACAGGCAATGTGTCGATGAACAATGATTTACGTATATTAGGTATGTTGTAAAAGTTAGTAGTCTTTTGTAGGTAAATATTCAGGTGTGTTTATTTTCGTCATCGTCTGCCTAGCCTTTTCCCAATTATGTGCGTAATAGTCTACCCAAAAACGATTGATATTACTTACTTGTGTGTAATAACAGTTGCTCGGGTCGAAGGTTAAGAAACCGTCGCCAAAGCCATTCTGTGGGCCATCTCTAACAAACTAAGATCTCCGCAGCGCATTGGAAAGCCGTTGGTTCCAGCTGGTCATTCATTATTGTTACGGGTAGTTAGAAGCCAGAAAGTCTGGCAACTAGTTTTAATAATAGGTATGAGAGGTATCGGGTTGGCCATTAACTGGGTTGTAGCCGTCAGACAGGTTGTCCCTCCATGTTAAATACTAGTGTTTAGCTAAATTGGGTTGACTCGAAGCTAAGACCAATATAGTTGGAACGAGGCTAGTCAGATGATGAGGACTGGTATCACAATATGGTCCTTAACAAAAATGCACAAAAGTCTTATCTCAGAACTACTAGAATTTTCTCCTGTATTGTGAATGCGTTTACAAAAATTGAAACTTTCATACACAAACAGACACAGAACAAGCGAGCGGGAATCCTGAATCCGCAACGCAGAAGCCTATAAAATTGATAATCAGATATTGTTGTAATAATAGATAACTTTAATTAAATATTACTATTTCCATTCCTGAATGAGCATTACTTGATCCGTACTAAAGGTAGCTAATGGTTTATATTAATTTAATTTTCCTGAAAGCTCGTCCTGAATATTTCTTTTGAATGCTATCAAAATATTGGGCCGCCTTCAGACTTCACAACACACAATAGCAAATACAGAAGTACCACATAACTGACAACGGGCATGGAATACAAATAAACTAGTCTATACATCTAAAAAAAATGATTAAACGTATGTTTTTGTTAATTAATACTCAAAGAATTATGCACAGTAGTTTAAAAAAACAAAACACTGTAATTTCTATGTCCATCTAACTTCTTTGTTAGGGCCAATCTCCTAAACGGCTCTCACTGACGGATATGGTGTTATAAGGAGTAACTGAATATTTTAATATCGGAAGAAGAATTAAAGATCTGTGTAAAATAAAATGTTTAATTACAAGTGAAGGAAGTCGCAAGAAACAGTTAGTTCTTAACATAGTTGGTTCCAAGTAGGAACAGAATAAGATTAAGGATACAGAGAAGTGCTGATAGAATAGAATAGAATAGAATACTCTGCTGATGTAATGGTTTATGTTTAAAACACCAAGACCTTTATTTGTTTGCAACGTAACTTTTCCTACCACAGAACTCTGATAACTACTTTGTTATTTTTACTTTTTTGGTGCCGGTCAGCTAGTTTTAAAGGATATAATAATATGTTATGTATTTTAAGTTTTTTGTTTTCTTTTTTCAAAGAACTACTACTACTAAATACTTGTCGTATTTAACATCTAAGTATGACGTTCATAAGAGTCATTTAATGGTGTACGATACTGAAATGAATGATTTGATTGTGACTTTTATTTAGTTCGAACTTGTTACCTTTACGTCATACGTTCGTGCTAGGGTCAGATGTATAAGTTATATTACTTTTCTTCTACACTTCAGTGCCTTCGTGATAGATAGTAAATTATTCCAACTTGTCCTTCTGAGGATTATTTGTTCAGTGTCAATCTCGAGAATATGAAGATCTCTTGTCTAACAATCCTTTTGTGTTCGACCTATAAATAGGACATTGTTCAGTATTTCGGGACAATAGAATTGCCTGTATTTAGCAGGACTAGTGGCTCCCGGATTATTTAGATGTTCCTTTAAAAATATGTTGTTTTGTGGGAAGTACATAGTTATTTAAGATATGTGTGTATGAATGTTTATGACAATCATTGTTACACACAAGTCAAGATTGAATTAGGGATTAAAAAAATTAAAAGTCATTCAGGATCAGCACTTTTTTAACGTCAAAATAACGTAAGACATTCCTCCAAGAAGCCCGCCTCAAATCGTATTTTTTTGTTAAGTATAATAATAATATATCTACTTATTTAAGACGTTGTCGATTCTCATTATTTTTAATATAAAGATACATCGAAGTATTAATATCTTTATTGTTTTGTCTCATTTGTATGTAAGAAATACTATGTATTTAAGTAAATTACGTTTCAACCCTCATTGGAGTGGGAAATAGATAAAAAAATGATTTGCGATATACATGCCTTCCTTTACACAAAGAAGCCCCACTTCGTGTACAACTGATAAAAATAATGATAATTAGACTGAAATAAAAACAACACTTCTTGTTTATAATTTTAAATACAGCATAGTTTTTTACTTAAGTAAATACGGTCTATTGTCGTATTTTTTGCAGTTCAAGACTTACCTACTCGGCAAGTTGAATGAGTATTGGTGTCGAAGTATGAATGATACAAGCTGTAAAGTGAGCTAGTTGTTGTTAGTACATTTGATCGATTGTTGGGTGAAATAAGTATTATGTTGTGAGGAAAGTTCAACAGTTTTGTATAAAAATGGGGATGGCTGTGTTTAAAAGTTGAGTTGGGTGGAGAACGAAGAGAAACTGCGTCTACCATAAATAATTAATTATTTAATGTATTTATTTCTAACCAACTTATATTACCCACACACAAACTCATACACATACACACACTCACTCATAGGCACTAGCTCATTTACAGATTTCTCATTTAGTATTGTATAATAATTTAGTATAAAAATAGTTCTACACGTATTATAATCACATAAAAATAGTACCACCAGTCCTTTGTATTTGTTAGCATTACTTTAAAAAATATTCGGGGGAAAGGCACTGGTAACCGAAATACAGGCATTGCCTACTACAGTTACAGAAGCTAAATCCATTTACTTGTATATAACTACTGCTAAACGGTTTTTGTAACATAGAACTAAGTTTTTTGGGAAAACAAATTTATTATTATTGACAAAAAGGTTCATACTTACATTAACAGATAATAATTTGGGATTAAGGCAAATAATGACGATAGTTTGTAAACACGTTCAACGCCAACTTTTTATTTTACTTGTCCTAGTTACAAAACTAGCACATGTATCACCTGATGCTTGACTGCGGTAATATCGGTTAATGCATTTATAATGTCTCATCATGATCGCATATACCTAAGGCAAATGTCTCAAAGACAAGGTTGAAGACTACTTCAACTGTTAGCAATAATATGTGATTTCAGAGTTCTTTGATTAAATGCTTTGTGTTGAACATTACATGTTTTGTTTAGTTTTTCGGGAACTTAAAACTATCATTTATGATAGCTGCACAGTGCGAGAAGGGGGTCCTTTCATGTCAAACCAATTTAGTTAATATTGACGATTTAATCTTAGTTATATTCTTACTGCAAAAGCTTCCCTAATATATTTTTGAAACTCTTTTACCGCTCGCTTTGCGTAAATTAAACGTTTTTTTTTTATTATTTATTAACACTTGCTCTTATTTATACTTCAACGCTCTCATGAATCAGTTGTACCCATCATTCATGTTCATAACGACGATTGTCATTTGGTTTTTAACAATGTTTTTTTATTCCATATTGTTCATTATGCTGGTTTGTGAAGGTGACAATTCAAATTAAAGTTTTTTGTCATGGGTTGGCAATGAAACAAAGTTATGTTGACGGCATTTTGTAGTTAGATAAAATGTCAGATCAAAGATATACTGTTTTAGGTTGTATTCGATAAATAATTAAGTATATAGTGTAACTAGAAACAAAAGGGGACCTGGTGACATATATTTATACTACTTACAGATGTTACTATTTATTACAGTCACAATCTACAACAATAAATTTGTTTTAGCTATTTGTCGATAGTAAAATACTATTTGTATTTTCTTGGTTAGTGGTGACATGTAAACATATATTTTGTCGTGACTATATTCTAAGCCTCCACTGTCTGTTAGCGGGGTGTACCTCGCAAACCGAAGTAGTGTAGGTGTCTTGCTGCTTTGACACCAAATAAAAAAATCCATAAGCAAGAGGCAAATAAAGATATAACTTTCTTCACAAAATAAAGAAATCTTTAACTTCTTGAAAAAAAAAGTTAAATTACAATTACAAAATTACTAAGTATCAAAGTCAAAGTCAAAGTCAAATCATTTATTTCAATTAGGCCATTTAAAAGGCACTTTTGAACGTTAAACTTACAAGTTAAATAAAATTTAATGATTCTAGTTGCCCCTTCCAAAAGGTAGTTTTGTATGGAGAAGAATGGGCAAGAAACTCCATACTTACTCTTTTAATAATAATCTGTTTAAATATTAAGTTCTAAATATAATAATCTCTTTCAATAATATCTACTGCATAATTCAATTATATGCCTTCTACTTAAATTATTTAACACTTATGCTACGAACAAACAATATCACATGCACTGCATTAGGTATACACTACCTTAAGGTAAACTGGCAGAATTTGCCTATGGAATTTATGCCGCCTTTGGACAGTTTTAATAAATTGATAAATAAACCCCTACGCCAAAGAAGGTTTTCTCTAAAGAAGCCTATTTCTTATCTTGGGCTAAAGAGCCCAAGATAAGAAATAGTGTAAAGACACTTACGTATCAAAAACAAGACAATGAGAGCATGTACGTCGAACCTACTACGGCTAGCCTGGCTGGTATAACAGCCAATTTTTTTTGTTAATTATGCTGATATCTCAGAAGCGGTAGTTACATCCGCTCATTACGTAAATTAGGTGATTTAAGTACCTTTCCCGGTTGAAGTATCTGTTTATTTTCCCATTTAAATTGTAAATATTCAACGAATCCGTGTAAAGAGAAATGTAAACGACGTGCCAGTAATCGGATCATACGCATACCCATCTAAGCTTGTGTACAGACGCCAGCACGTCAAGTTACTCCAATGTGTCAAATTTCTTTGATTGTTTTTCAACTTTATGTCAAACAGATTATGGCTCATATTCAATTGGGAAAATTTTACACATTGGGGTAACTTGATGTGCTGGCGTCTGTACCTTTATGGAATTGGGCTCTCACATTCGGAGATCCTGATAAGTAAGTACCTTGAAGAGGTATTTTCGAGCATGTTATCTGTACAGTACTGATAGATATCTATTTAATTATTAGTTGTTAGTAAACCTAATAAAATAAATATATTACAACGCTATGCCGGATTTCCACGAAGAGTTAGGCAGAGGTGTGCCTACATATATCCTAATTTCACCAGCTATATATACTCCACAACTTTCACACAACGTTATCTAGTCCCAAGCTAAGCTAAGAGCTTGTGTTATCGGTACTAAACAGCTGATAAACATACTTATATATTTCTAAACACATACATATTATAGATAAATTACACCCAGACACAGAACAAATGATCGCGCTCATCACACAAACATTTGTCCTGGGTGGGAATCGAACCCACGACCTCCGGTATAGCAGTCAGGGTCACTAACTACTAGACCAACAGGCCAGTCAATATAAGTACCATTTACTTAAGGCGCGACCCTATCACCATTAATCGAGCCCAGATCTAGACTTCAAGTTGGTACTAAGACATTTCAGATTGGAAACGCAAATTTTTCAAATCGGTCCAGTAGTTTCGGAGCCTATTCAATACAAACAAACAATCAAACATTTCCTCTTTATAATATTAGTAAAGAAGAATCGGTGAAGCTGTTTCGGAGGACTTTTGTAACATACGTGAATTTTATTATTATTATTATTATTATTTAGCCCAAATTGTCCCACTGCTGGGCAAAGGCCTCCCTCCATTTCTTCCATCGGTCGCGATTCTGCGCCACCTCTCTCCAATTCTCAAGGAAGACATCCAGGTCGTCCCGCCATCTCCTTCGTGGTCTGCCGCGGCCCCGTGTCACTGTAGGGCACCAATTCTGGGTTTTACGAGCCCATCGCTCGTTCGGCATGCGGCAGACATGTCCTGCCCAGTCCCATTTAAGTTCTGCAGCCTTTGTGCACAGTCGACTATTTGTGTTTTGGAGCGCAGTGTGGTGTTTCGAATACGATCTGTGAGTTTGACACCCAGAATACTGCGCTCCATAGCACGTTGGCAAACCTTCAGTTTGGACTGTGAATTTTATATAAGTAATAATATCTAGTTTTTACACTTTCCCTGTCTACAAAGTAGACACACTGATGATAGCCAAAGCTAAACTAGCTGCTGGACAGTTAATCGTTGAACATTTACCCAGTGATCATCATCACTATTATGTGTCAACGGTGATACGTCATAGTCTTGCTGAGCCTATACCCGTTTTCACGGACACAAGAAAACGTCATTCATAATGAACGCCTGTTCGATTTTTAACTGGTGTTAACTTTTGTTTAACTGGGTATATTGGTGTGTGCTAGCTTATGTAGCAAATTATTTAATTTAAATGATTAAGTTTATTAATTTCCAATGCTGTTTAAACTGTTCTTCTAACATATCAGACAGACGTGTTGCTGGGGAATTTGTTCCGCCACTTCTTCTTCCCAGCAAAAACACTAGGAAGTGGCGAAGGGCGGGCGTTTTGGGGGACTGTCTTATGTAATTTTTGACGTTCAAAAAGTGCTGATCCTCAGCCTAATTTGAATAAATGACTTTTGATTTTGATTTTGATTTGATTTTGAACTCTCCTAAGCTAAACCGAGGGTTGTAAATGCAGCGCTCTGCCGGCTAGTGTTGGTTAAAATAGTGTGTTTGGCTCCTTACAAATGGGCACTACTGACCCGTTTCCTTTTAACAGAAGAAACATCGCCTCTAATCAAGAAAAGTTCACTAACAAATGTATTTCTTGCAAACAATTAGTCGTAGAAATCGAATCTTACGCGAGGTCGTGTGTTAGAACACTAATGCCTATACTTAATTACTGCTGCTCGGTCACAACTTACTAAGTGTTCTGTTGTCTAGATACATCTCAAGCGACAAATACAACCGTGCGAAAAACAACTTTGTTCACTAGACTACATGGTGTGTTTTACTCTGAGTGTAAATGTGAGATAAGTTAGATGTTGTAACACAAACATTGTGGACAGTGAAGCCTTATTGTAAATGAATCTATGTACGTAAAAATCGATATTGCGTTGGCGGATGCTCGCTCAAGGGCGAAACGTATTAAGTACTCTTCAATCGAGCGGTTTGCATGCCCTATCAGTTGCTAACATGCGTAGGTAGCCTATCAGTTCAATATACATTGCTGGTCAACTTAGCCCACTCGAGAGAATCAGTCAAGTTCGTCGAAAAAAACCAGTATTGAATGGAAAATTATGATTATTGATTTTTCGTCCTGTCGCTGTGTTTGGTGTTTCTATTTCTGGGTATCTTAGTGACTATCGTAAGTAATTTTCGGTGATGTTGATTAATGTTTTTGCCCTACAAGGAATTTAAGTTAAAGTTATTAGTTCATTACCGATGGTTATTTTGTATTTACTTACTTAGACACGAAGAAATAGGTCAAAACGGAAAATTAGGTACGCGTACGGCTTCAGGATCAAATAATAATAATAAATTGTTTTTATTGGAAACAACATAGGAACCGTTTTTGTTAGTACACACCTTAGAAGCTACAGCTTAAGCACTAGGGTTAGTAACAAATTTGAACATATTAGGTATATTAAAACTAATGAGTCGTGTACTGACGAGACACTTCACGCGGACAATGAAGCCGCATGAGATGCCTCAGCACAGGAGCTCCCGGGTCCTCAGCCACGACTTTCAGGTTGCTATTGCTACTCCCCCAAAACCTCCTCACAAGCGAAGCCACCTTTTTCCTGACGATGGCCTGGAAACCATCTCTACTTGAACAGGCAAACATCTCCGAGGCACTACAGAAACGAGGAAGTTTCAACATCATCCTGAAAAAAATATTATATTGGACAATAAAAACCAAATCAAAGACAACATCATCAACAACAACATCTTATTCTCCTAACATCGGGCAATACGGGGTAAATTGAAACATAAGGGTAAAATGAAACCAACTGGGATGAATTGAATAAGATTTTCAAACCAGTTTAATATAATGTCATATATTAAATTAACGTAGCTAACAGGGTACCAAATGGCAAATTCAGCAAACTTTTTATACTCCTTGCATACAAGCAACATTTCACTAAACTGAACCATCTTCTCTAAGTTTTTCGATCTTCTCTGGTTATAGTCGATGCACCGTTTAACGTCCCTGGTGGTAGTTCACTAGTTTTACTAGAAGTCAAGGCTAGATTTTTTTTTTGCCTAGATAAACTATCTAATTGCCTTGTCGCACTAGTGGTAGACAGCATTTCTACTAAGCATGCGGTCTTGGGTTAAATTTTCGAGTCGAGTAAAGTATTTTTTGGTTGGTTTCCATCCAGGGTTTCCTAGTTGCAACCAATGATATTATAAATAAAAAGGTGTAGTTAGGCTATAAGCGCACAGAAAGCGACACGTCAAAATGTGGCTAATCAGCCACATTTTACCTAGTACCGTGTCGCGCCGCAACAGACGCGTGCGTGCGTTAGTGTGCCGTTTTTTAATAACGAATGTTGTTTAGGTAACCTATCTACACCTTTTTTGCTTATAATATCATTGGTTGCAGCCCAGAGATTGAACCCGGCTGATGGCAATAGGCTTGTCTTTTTTACGTTGGACTTAAACTTAAACGGCAAAGTGTAGGTGTAGGTACCTACTAGGTTCACATCTGTCTAAGGGCCCGTACACAAAACTGCGATGCGACGTCGCATCGCAAAAATGTGCGAGCTTCCTCTACGCATCGCAAGAACTTTTTAACGTTAATTTTCTGCGTTGCGAATTCGCATCGCATCGCATCGCAGTTTTGTGTACGAGCCCTAAGGGTCTGACTCCACTAAAGCGGAGACGAGAGGAGATATCTCGGTATTAACCAATAAGGTATTGTTTTGTGTTGAAGCTAAGCACTGAGCTGTCAAAATGACGCAAGCGGATTGGTTGTAAGACACATCGCATCTCCGCGTTGGTGGAGTTGATGCCGATGTTGTTGACGCCATGCTGTAATGTTTAATAAACCTCATAAATCGAGGTCCTCATGCCCTCAAATTTCCTACCAAACAGCTAATTTAATGAAAACCCACAAGCACAATGGACCTTGAGGTAACGCCGGGCGGATCCCGGCGTGATTATGATATGTTAGCTAGCTCGCACGTGGGGACAGCCCCTAAGAGGATTACGTTTTGTTTTTGTTCGGTCATTCTACGAGCGATGTTAAACGCATTGCTTTGTGGCAATAATTGGGAGCTATCAAGGATTTGAAAGGGACAGATTGAGAAGGTGACGTCCTGCTACTGAGAGATGTCAATGGCAAAATCAAAGCTATCTGTCATCCAGCCTAGTTTTGTAAGTGGGTTCTATAATGTTAAGTTTGGTACTTGTTGGTTCTTATTTTGGCCATGATACAGCATTGCCATTAAGGAATCTGCAGAGCAGGATGACCAATCAAATTGTCTAGTCTAAAGAGATCAAGGGTGCAGTGACTGGTTGCCTAGTCTTCTTTGTGAGTGAGTTCTGAGTATTTTACTTTGCCACTGGGTCTTATCTTCACCACGATACAGCAGTGTCGGTGAGAATTTTGAGAGGAGGAATGCTGAAGATAATTGTCTGGTCTTAGGAGATGTTGATGGTAATATACAGGCTGATGCCAATAGACGTCCAGTTTTTATCCTAACCGGGTTCTATTCTAGGCAAATTAGCAACCATTTAGTGCTATTTTTGCCACGATACAGCGTTGCTGTTAAGGATTTTTGAGGAGAGCAATGGGGAAGGTAACTGTCTGGTTTTAGGAGATGTACTGATGACTAAATCAATGTCTGTTGTTCAGTTATTTTTCCTGACTGGGAATTCTGTTGTAGGTTTGCTACTACATAATGGTACATATTTCTAAGACAATACAGCATTGCTGTTTTTTTGGATTTTAAAGTCTACATGAGACTGGCTTTTAGACAATCGTGGTCTTGACGCTTAAGAATTTATTTGACCTTTGAGTTTCTTTCGGTGTTCCTTCTCAGAGTAGTCAGATAGTGAAACGCCCCCCTCACCTAGCTAAAAAAATACATGTAGGTATAAGTGTTTGTATGAACCTATTTGCAGAAATAAATGTAATTGTATCAGTTATATAAAACAGCTATGATCTACGGCTAAACGGTGGTATGAAGGGGTCTTGTAGTGTGTTGGTTGTTTACCCTTCTACTGACCAACCTCACCAAGCGTAGCTTAACCTTTGTTTGACCCATCTAACTGTTATTATTTAGCTACAAGCACCTCATAAACGTGACGTAGGTTCTGTCATTACGTGTAGTCCCATCGAACAATACAGCATGACAGTAACAAAGGTCAAACGTTCGTCACGGCGACCTCTAAACAACAGAAGAATAATACGACAGAATACTGTCATTACGAATAATTTATATAATAATGAACTTGATTGGGTTGTGATTTAAATTGCAAGAGATTTGAGTCAATAAGGGTCTTTTTAGGGTGAATTAAATGATGAGTAAAAACACATTTAAAAGCAAGCACCGGCAATACAACATAAAGAAAATATACATTTCAAAAATGTAATTGAGGATTGTCTCAATTACATTTTTGAAATGTATATTTTCGCACCATTATTCGCCAAAAGGTACGACAGACGTGTAGGTATAGTACACGTTTATTATTCTCATGTAATTAGGGGCGAGCCCGTCAACCGGGCACAAATCCAGACTACTAGTTTGAAATTCCAGATGAAAATAAAACTCAAGACATACTGATCTGTTTCAAAAGAACTTATGCTTACTCAATTCAAGAACCACTGAATCATTGATAAGTCTGAAACGAATGACGAATGTCGTGATAGCCCAGAGGTTAAGACGCCTACCTCTCATGCACGAGGTTGTGGTTAAAATCCGGGCAATTACCAATGTGACTTTTTCAATTTATATGTACTTTCTAAGTTTATCTTAGACATCTTTGACATCGGTGAAGGAAAAACATCGTGATGAAACCTGGACTTATAGTAAATATAAGTTTGAAATCGCCAATCCGCCTTGAGCAAGCGTGGTGATCAATGCTCGTGCCTTCTCTGTATGAGAAGAGGCCTTTGCCCTGCATAGGGGCAGTAACAGGCTGGTATTATTATTATTATTATCATCATCAGCCTAGCCTTTTCCCAACATGATGGGGTCGAGTTCAAGTTGAGTTCAAGAACCAGATGCAGATGTCTGACATCCACAACCCAGTAACTGGGTAACACGATACCCATCAGTTAAACTGGTTGTCAGATTTTCAGGCTGCTGACTATCCGGGATCAACGGTTTTACTTGCTTTCCGAGGCACGCTTTCGTACCTCAGAAAGCATGATGTGGTATGTAATGCATTCAAGTCACCCATTACGGACCAACCTTGCCAAGCGTAGCTTAACTTTCGGTCGACCCAGGGTGTTATAATTCGAGAACCACACATATTGGAGCTAAAATAAAATCTTATCAACGGTTTAAAGATTTATTTAGAAGCACTGCCTACAAACACTCAACACGATTATTTCGCAAAGAGCCTTCCAATTATCACCGACGTTGCGGTCCCCGATAACTATGGTCGTTTCAAACCTCTTTTCTGATACACAATAACAGCCCTTTATTAAAAATAAATCCAGACTTTGATCGGAGAAACTCCACTGGATTTCCAACTCTGTTTTATTATTCGTAAGGTTGGGTTTCAGTTGTAAGGTGTAAAGGATTTACGCTTATTGAAATTACAAATAAATCCTAACTTTCTTTACTGGATTTCAAACTCTGTTTTATGAGTTGTAAGGTTGGGTTTCATTGGTAAAGTGTAGGGATTTAACGCCTATTAAAATTAGGAATAGATGTGTGCAGTAATAAAGTTTGTGGTAAAGGATATAGTGTGAATCACGACAAGTCTGCATTATATTGGACAATTCGTGATCACACCGCTTCGATGAGGAATATGGTACGTTCAGTGTGAGATTGAAAACATAGGGGGCTGGGTAAATTTTTGAGCGTTCCAACTGCCGTCATTACCTTCCCCTATATTTTAAAGAAAGAGAATGTATTTTATGGAATATTTCAGCCATTTCCAGATTCTGGTACTTTAGCAGATTCTGAGAATTGCTGGATTAAATAGATCTCTTTCATTGACATTTAGGGGAAGGTAACGACGCGCGACGGCGGTTAAACGCTCGAAAATTCGCGAATTTGGCTGTGCGGCAATGCAAGATCCTCCAGAAGGCACGAAGGCAGGTCCTGCAGAAGATAAACATCAGATGATAAACTCATACTTAGAAGGCACGAGCAATTACCACTCCTGGGAGAAGAAGTATTTGGAGGAAACGTCAAAAACGGAATGTCAAAATGTACATGTTTACCAAAATACCCGCTCTTCACCACTTCCTTGTTTCAGAGTATGAAAATTTGTTCTTAGTACAGGAACTAGCAAAAAGTGTGAGTTACTATTAAAATGGTTCTCTCTCTCTCTCTCTCTTAATTCCCTTTTGACATTCTAATTCGCTTCCTTTAATAGTAATTGACAAACAAAGACACTTGGCGTTCACGTTCCATTCCCGTAAATTCCAATCAGCAGTCACAGTCGTGCTCCTTCGTGACACGTCTCATTTGTGTAATGGCCTCACTATTTGGCAAGATATTGTGACAAATGCCTTATAAAGAAAGATATTCGAAGTCCATAATAATCATTTATTTTCAGACATTGAAGTCCATAGAATTATTTACAATTTACAAATTAACAAAAATTACATAATCAAAATAAATAACAAAATACAAATAATCATAAAAATAACACAATACTCATAAAAATAAAATAAAAAGGCATAATAATAATAACATAAAGAGAATAATAAAAATAATGTGAAAAGGACGCACAGCTATCCAGAGTCGACCTGTGCGTGCAGTCTCACCCATCGACCAAGCATCGGGCAGTCCCACCGGTCACTCAATGCTCTCAGCATGCCGTGGGAGCTGATATCAGTTCTATGCCGGAGAGAAGCGCATCGTTTACGGATAATGGCATAAAAATCATCCATTCTCGCATCGGCAAGCATACCCGAAGCGCTACAATACCGCGGCAGTCCCACAAGCATCCTGAAAGCATTGTTATACTGCACACGCAGGGCGCTGTATGCCTTCTGTGTATACTTGACCCAAATGCTGCAGGTGTAAAAAGTCTGACAGTATGCTCGAAAAAGCGTAATTTTAAAGTCGCGAGAACACCATGCAAACCTACGGGCCAGAATATTACTTCGAACAGACAGCGCCCTACGCTCTATACTCAAAGCTATAATAAACAAGGAATAAATATTACCGTACTCAAATAAGCTTACAATTAATACCACATAACTGACGTCACTTCTACCTACCTCAATGCAAATCGAATTGATACAAAAATATAATAGAGTATTATAATCCTACGTCGTGTAACTGAACGGTGTGCCAAGACGCCTGGCGTGCTTCCAGATCGCCCAATCTCTGCCGCGTTGCGAAGTAGGTGCAGGTAGGTTAAGTACTGGCAATAGTGGCTATTGATACACTAGAGAAAGGTACGCCGAAGAAATTGTAGCAATCGTTCGTTGTTCGTAAATTGAGTCAATTGAGACACAAAGAAGTTATTAATTGTATTAGTTATGAGAGATTGTTCGTATTTTATTTAAATCTAAGATTATTATTATATTTTTATTTTTTCATTCACACCTTTAAACGTATAACATAAGAAGACTAGTATATTACGTTTGTGTTTTGTGATTATTTAACAAGAAAGAAGAATTGTACCTACCTCTTTGCCTGAAACACAGGATTACCTAGTTCAGGCATATAACATGTGTGCACTTTACGTAAATTTAAGCCAAAATTGTATTTATTATGTGCCTTATGATTAATGAATAAACATTATTATTATTATTATTAATTGTGTAGTTAAGTTTTGAATGATAGCACAGGTTTTTAAATAATGTTCCAGAAATAACACAAATCGCAAATGGCGATGTGGTTCAATCAAGCATTGTTATGTTGGAGTGTGCTGATGAGATTAAAGATACTATGGAGAGAACATGCGAAGACATATCAAAGAAAAACTGTGATTCCATGTCTCAGTAACGGGATCTAGCATATTATATGGCGAGGGGGGTAATGGCTGATCTTTGCGTTATGCTCGTGAACGGGTGCTGCTTGTGGTGACTGGTCGACTTGCCTAACAATGGTTTTTTTTTATTGTTATAACATTTAACTGCTTATTGGTTTCACTTCGATGATCCTAGATTATCATTTTAAACTTAGAGTCACAGCCTTATGAATACAAGCCAGCATTGCACATGTAAGCGGGTACGCCTTTTATACCTGGAGGCTGTTATTTTTCAGTTTTGTAGTTGTTTTGCTTGAGTTTAGATTTCAATGTTAATATTATATGTATATTTATATTTACTTTTTTTTAAATTCTCGGTATATTGGAGTGTGCTAGCTAACACGTGCTATTTATGGAGCATTTCATTGTATAGACTCTTTGTATACCAAGTTCTTCAAACGAATCAGACAGATGTGTTGCTGGGGAGTTTGTTTCGCCACTTCTTCTTCCCAGCAAAAACACTAGAAAGAAACACGACACTAAAAAGTGGCAAAGGGTGGGCTCTTTTTGGGGGACTGTCTCTATGTATTTTTTTTGACGTTCAAAAAGTGCTGATTCTCAGCCTAGTTTGAATAAAGACTTTTGATTTTTTGATTATAGCAATACGAGTATCAGAGCGGCAGCGAAGCGTACTAAACTAGTTTAACCGACTTGTATTCTCTAGGACACAAATATCAGATGAACATTTTGTTCAATATGTCCTGTCAAAAAAATCATTAACGTTTAATTAGCAACTTAAATAACTTGCGCTAGTTACATTGAGGAGCATCCTTTTGAGCAATTAATTTTGCTTGTGTTAAGGTGCTCCGCTCCTCCTTAGGAGATGTTTATAGTACCTACTTAAGTATTTAATGTCTTCGGTTGTTTGTAAATTGAGTCAATTGTGCAGTTAAGTTTTGAATAGTAACTCAGGAATAAAAATAAGACTTTTACATGGTTTGGTCACGTTGAAAGGATGAATAAAAGGCGACGAACGTCAGGTAATAAGGCAAATATAAGTGGAAGGGATACCTTAGAAGGACGTACAGACCTTATTGGTGAGGTTTTTCAGAAAGGTAAGGGGCGCAGTACTCGCAACCGTCGTGTGTGTTGTATGACAACATATGTAGTTATGAAGGAAAGGAAGGAGAAGAAGTATGTAAGATTCTAGCCTATGGCGCTCTGTAATTCCGACTCACCCCCTTGGGGAAAAGGCGTGAATTAATGTATGTATGTAATAAATAATGTTACAGAAATAACACAAATCTCGAGGTATTCCTCAAAGCGCTACTATTTTGAGGCGCTCCTAATGAGGCGCTCCTATAGCGCCTCAAAATAGTAGCGCTTCGAGGAATACCTCCAAAACGAAAATCTTCTTTCCAGCTAAAACATTTTGTAACTTAAACTAACAACAACGACCTTTTATTTAATGTGTTTCTAAAACGAATGCATTATCAATATCAGCGTGACTATTAATAATACGTATATGCAAAACGGCTGGTCCAAAAATAGTGCGATATATTAACAACCTTGACATTTGGCTAACGACGCCAATCCGATTGCGGATATTTAGAGGTGTTATTATTTCTATAATATCTGTCATCTGCGTTACAATTGTATGTTTGAAGTTTGTTTATATTGTAGTCAAGTTTCGTACACATGCATACATACATAAGCTCACGCTTTTTTACCATGGGGATGGGCAGGAACTACAGAGCTTCCTTTCAACATAGATTCAGAAGGAAAGGGATAGGGGGCGGTAAGGGGGGAATGGTTTTGCGAGGTTGGGTTTGGTTTAGATTTTTTTAACATTGGTTTGGTATTTTAACAATTTGTTAATGGTCTAAATATGTCATAAATATGTGTGTATAGGTAATAAATATGTCAAAATACTTACGCAAAATAACCAGGCTAATGAAAATAAAAAACTCATGAAAACTAATTCGGTCCCATGAAAAAATTATTGGTAAATGCACCTTGTTATCGTTTCACCTTGTAAAAGGTATCTAAAAATAACCTTGATAGTTTCTGGAGTTTAACTTTGATTTAAATAGGGCAATTAGATATTGAGTGACTTTCTACAGAAAATTCTATGATTTGCAACTTCTTGCTTACTTGTTTTTCTTCTATAATGGGCCGTATTAAGTACCTACTTAGTTACTAAGTCTTTTGTCCACGCAAAAATGATCGTTATCTAGCAAAAGTCTTTTCTTTTTTAGTCATTCTTTTTTAACGTTACAAAAATGTAAAATTTACGGTAGTAGATTTCCCATTTCTACTCAAATAACACATTTTCAAAATTTTCTCGAATGATCCAGCACCGCTCCATTCTTATTAGCATTTGCTTCTAACATACCAATGCAAAGGTCAAAGGCAAATACCTCCCCAACATCCAATCAGTATCCAATTTTCAATGGAGTAATATCCCAAAAATTGTTTAAGTACATTTTTCCATCTGATATTTTTCATCCTAAATCTCCCATCCTACCTACTACCTACATATACATCTATCTTACAAAAAAATAAAAATTGGATTAAGTATCTGTTTGTAATGAAGATATAACATTACATTTAAATGCATATTATGATAGTGTAAATGAAAGATAAACCAAAAAACATTTTTTTTTATTTTTGTCTGACTGTTTCTTCGAGGTACCCAATCTCCGAAACGGCTGGACTGATTTTGACAGCGTTTTCACTGGCATATTGCACTGGCAGTTGTTGTTATAAAGAGTAACCAAGGCTACTTTTATTTCATGAAAATAATTAGGGTTCGGCGCAAAACAATAATTTGTTCAATTCTGCGTGAATAAACTCGCAGGCAACACAGCTAGTCTATGATAACAATCTCTACTTCCAAATACTAATATTTTAAAGAGGAAAGCTTTTTTTTGTTTGTTTATAATCGTAGGAGTTTAACTTAATGACTGTTCAACCGAATTTGAAAGTTCTTTAACCATTCCAAAGCTATGATAATACCGTGTAACATATATAGGGTGACTGGTAATAAATTTCCCAAAAAAAAAAAATTATACTCGTTAACTTTCAATTAATTCAATTAAGTACGTCGGTACTGCACAACGGCAGCGGTGGGGGTGGCGGGGGAGCTTGTGACTACTAGAAGATTTTACCCTTCCCGAGGTCAGACTATCAGCTGATAGATCGTGCCGAAGAGTGGAATTCCCTGCCGGTGTCAGTGTTTCCTGATAGCTACAAACTAGGGGTCTTCAAGTCAAGTAAAGTTTATTGAATAAACCTTTACAGTGAGGGGAAAATTATTGAATTGTCAAATTGTCACTCATTCATTGTGCGTACAGCAGAAGGAGTGGAATTCCCTGCTGGAGGCAGTGTTTCCTGATAGCTACAACCAAGGGGTATTTAAGTCAAGAGTGAACAGGTTGCTTCTAGGCAAGGGTGCTTCATCGTCGACCACATCATCGCTTACCATCAGGTGAGATAGTGGTCAAACGCGTGCCAAACTGCACGATTTTTTTTTTTTTTATTACTGATAATAAAAAAAAATAAAAAATCGTGCCTACGAATTTCAAACTGCGTTTTTGTTATTTTATTGTGTTATTAGTTATTGTGTTTAAAAAAAAAGTTTCTTTTAATCATGAACGGGAAAAAAGTCATCAGGAAAGTTTATTGTAATCATGAATGCAATCACGTCTTTAAGTATCGGTCACTGATTACCAGTCACCCTATATAGATATTAAAGATTAAGATTACATTTATTTTCATAACTACGACAAAGTCTGACTGACTGATGGACAAAGTCGTGAGCAAAGTGCGTTAGTGACAAATATATAAAACGCACTCACGCGCATCGGCCTTCATACTTATGAAATACATATCTACATCTTGTATGTAAACATACAACTATGTAAGTATTACACGTAATACTCTTACGATTTTCCGGGTCATCAAACCTTCGTAAAAAATAAAAGTGTGTGCAACGAGTTTTGAGCCTTAAGTCAAATACCTGCAGGTTCTGAGGTTTTGTTGCTCGTTTTGTGATTGTTTTTTATGCTCAGAATAACTTATTGAGTAATGCCAGTAATATGCAGGATGTGAAAATCGAGCAAGTGTGAGTCGAAGTAACAATTAAAGGGTTCTGTACAATGTCGAGCAAATAATGCTAGAAAAGGCTAGTGTGCTGGTGCCTACACTAACGTATGGAAGTGAATGTTGGGCGTGGCAAAAGAGACATGAAAGTAGAATAAATGCTGTAGAAATTCGTTCCTTGCGAAGTATGTGTGGTGTAACAATCAATGACAGATTGAGGAATGATGTGATAAAGCAACGTTGTGGTTTAAAAGAAGATGTAATAACAAAAATTGAAAAGAGGATGCTTAGATGGTTTGGTAAAAGGCGACTAACGAAAGGTATTTACAAGGCAGATGTAAGTGGGAATGCCGGGAGGGGACGCCCTAGAAGGACATACATAGACCTTACTGGTGAGGTTCTTCAGAAAGGTTAGGTGCGTAGTACTCGCACCCAGCGTGTGTGTATGACAAGTGACAACATGTATGAATGTAAACGAAGCAAAAGAAGTATGTTAGAATATGGCATATGGCGCTCTGAAGTTTCTGCCTACCCCCATGGGAAAAAGGCGTGAGTTTATGTATGTATGTATGTAAATCGTGTCTGCACAGCGCAGGCTACTTAGTTAGATAGATATAAAATACTTTAGTTTTTATTAAGTGGGACGTTTTTAGCATTAAAGCAATTTACCCATATTACTACCCCATAGAAAGAAGGATCTTGTGGCTAAATTATAACAGCCGCACCGGACGATCGAAGGTTAAGTAACGCTTGACAAGGTCGGTCTGTAGATGGGTGACCAATTGACCATTCATTACATACAAGACTCCTCCGTGCTTCGGAAAGTACCTACGTTAAGCCTTTGGTCCCAGCTGTCTTTTGTTAAACCAGTTAAACCAAGGGGTATCGTGTAACCGAGTTAATGGGTTTTGGAGGTTTGGCAGGGCAGTTGCTTCATGTAAAACACTGGTATTCAGGTGCACCCGGTTAAACTGGAAGCCGAGCCTAACATAGTTGGGAAAAGGCTAGGCAGATGATGACTACACCATAGAAAGACGGTCTAGTACAGTCTAGTAGTAGTTCTGAGTTGAGCTCGTAATAATTGACAAATGCATACACTGACAAAGTCAAATCGTTAATTACAACAGGCACTTTTAAATGTTATACTTACAAATTAAATAAATTAAGAGAATGATTGATGGCTAATTGATTGCATTCTTAATGTTTGTAATAATAATTAATTTTATTTGTATTTGTATCTTGACATTTTGTTTTGCATGATCAATTTTAATTTTTTGATTTTGTTAAATAGTGTATGCCTAACGCGCAGCTTTTTGAGCTACCATAAATTATTTATAACTAGCTGCCCCGGCAAACTTCGTTGTGCCTTAGAGTCAATTTATTGCTCTTATCAATTTTTTTTTATATTAGATATACATGACATACGTTTAATAAGACGACAACAAATAGATCCAAACCAATAATAACTACTACTACTTTTTATGTAGCGAGTCTCTACTGTGATCTTATTTAAACATTTTGTGTTCAATAGAATTAAAATTACAACATGTATATATAACCTAACCTAACTGACCATACCTATCCTATAGCTAACCTAACTACCTAACCTAACTACCTTAATAAAATGCATTGATTTAATAAATTCATAATTTTAAACTGAACTATTGCCTTTAATGTTACATACAATTTATACCTATAGTTTTCCCGGTCTACTTTAATTAAAGTCCTAACAGTAAAATAAGTTCTATTTGCATAGAATTATTAAAGGTCGTCTCTGTCGTCATTGTTAATTACGTAAATTGATTTCTGAAATATAAGACTTTTTTATGCTACTGATATCATCTAAGTTTAGTAACAAAATAAATTTCAGAACGTAGTTACGTATAAATTGACAACCTTACCTTTTTAGGTTTAGCTTAAGACTTGTCAATGTCAAATTGTCACCTGATAATGAACTGGGAAGTTTGACTCCTGTCATGTCATCCAAGATGGCGCTGCGTTTGAAAAATGTTTGGGACAACGAATATTCTTGATATTTATTTTTTCGAGGACTTTTCATGTTTTTTATTAATTATTATGCTATTCCGGACAAAGACAAATCCAAAAAGACCAAAATCATTCTAATTGATCCAGCCGTTCTTGAGTTATAAATGGTGTAACTACCACGACTTTCTTTTATATATATAGATACCTACTGTATCACCAAAAAGCACACTAATAAATACTTTGACTTTGACTTTGACTTTGATTCTAGTTGCACAGACAGGACAGGTCCACTCATATCAGACAACAATCTTCATGGTCCTCACAAGATATGACCCTGATAATGTCTGGAGTTTAAAAAAGACTGTGATATCTGAGTTTCTTTCGGCGTTTCTTCTCAGAGTAATCAGATTGTGAAACACCGACCTTACTGGTTAAATTTTACATATAAATAATCATTTATCATTCACAAGTTTAGTGTTCCAAATAATCCAGTCAAATTACAGGTGCTTATTTCCCACCCTTCAAATGATTAGATACATTATTATCAGATAACATTCGTGTAAAACTTGTACCAAATTATTCACGTTTTCGATAGCAGAACTAGAATTATGAAAAGGCTTTTATGACTAATAAGTTAGTTGTAGTCCAATTTGTGTAACATATTTTGTCAATCATATGACGAGTACTAAAGTAGAACAAGATAGCTTCAAGTCTGAACATGACAAGGAGATAGATCGGCTTTATTTAAAGACTTATTAATTACTAGGAGATGTCAGTAGTCCTCGTAGTTCCCGTTCCCGTGGGAATACAAGGATACAAAAGTAGCCAATGTTACTCAGGGTGAATGTAGCTTTCTAATGGTGAAAGAATTTTTGAAATACGCACAGTAGTTTTAGAGTTTATTCTTTACAAACATTTACACAAATATACATTTTTTTCCTCTTTGTAATAGGTAGTAGTGTAGATTCGTTTCGGAAAACCTTACATTTTAGTATTAGTATGAGAATGTAAAATGATTTGTTAGTAACCCTACTTAAAAACGAATGTTAGCAAGTAGATAACTATACCTACCTATGTCTTTTTTTGAGTCAACCACATGTAGGTGACTCAAACATTTGACACTAGTTTTAATCTAGTTTTTGATAAGCCCTGCGATTTTTGCCGCTTCTAATGGTCCTAACGTAATGTTAATTAGCCTTTTATCAAGAGTTGAGCTACTGTTTTGCTTTGCAACAATTGACAACAACTGAGTGCATTGCAGTTTTAAAATACTGGAAATAACTTTCCATTAGTCCATTGTTCAGTTATACACTTTGGAGCAAATAAATCGAGCCATTTCCTTTTTCACGTAGATATTACTAACCACGAGTATTAATTAGTTCTCAATCAAAATTACCATTTTTCTTTCAGAGACGCAAATTACATTTTATAAGATCGGGTTAAGTTTAAAAAAGTAAAATTTATTTTTTTATTTTGATAGGCACGCCTTTGACCACTATTTCACCTGATGGTAAGGGATGATGTGATCGACGATGAAACACGCGTGCTTAGAAGCAACCTGTTCTCTCTTGACCTAAAGACCCCTTGGTTGTAGCTGTAGCTATCAGGAAACACTGCCTTCAGCAGGGAATTCCACTCCTTAGCTGTACGCACAATGAATGAGTGACAATTTGACAATTCAATGATTTTCCCCTCACTGCAAAAGGTTTATTCAATAAACTTTAAGGTGATATAGGTATGGTTCGAATTGATATGTCCCCCAACAGCAAGTATAATAACTAATACACGTGAAAAAGTGTAGTGGCCCGATTTATTTGCTCCCAAGTATAGATACAATGTGGAAAAAATAAAAAACCGTAAGTAGGTACATGCACGTTGCGCTTGACGAAGGACGCTCTTGTCAATCATAGTAATGGCAGTGTGATGCGCATGCGGCGATCATGGGCCGGACGTGACGTCAGAAGGACGCCGCGTGTTGTGGTGTGTGTTCATATCATGTAGCTGTCATTGTTGTAGGTGAAAATGGACAGAATAGAGGATTTTATGATTCCGGTTTTTATGTATCTACCCAGACACTGCACTGTACGACAGGTTACCACCCATACCTTGTAGATGTTCCACACATTTGCACGAAGCGCTTTGCTACATTCTTTGTTATGCGCACAGCCAAGGAGTGGAATTCCCTGCCTGCATCGGTGTCCCCAAGTTCATTATGACCCCAATCTGTTTGAGTCGTGAGTTAATAGAATTCTTTTGGGTAAGTTCGTTCCATCGTCGACGTCATCTCTGTCCTTAAGACAAGATTGAAGTCAAGAGTAGATAGTATTATAAAATAAATGCGTGAAAGGACTACACAGCGCATTGGATGAGTAATTAGCTACTGCGCTAATGTTCTCACATTCAGTCCAGGTCCAATTTAGGAGCACGTTGAGTATTATCAACGTACTTATGCGGTTTAGGGGAGGTGCCTTTTTTTAGGGGTGGAAAGTCCTCATGAATGTCCCCCGCCCTGGGAAGGGCGGAGGGATCTGTCAGAGTCTTAATGGCTAAATACCACCCCGTGTTCCTTCTCACACTTGCGCCGGGGGTCGAGGGAACAGCAAATACTTCCGCGACCCACGACTGGTGCCGGCTCCAAGGGCCTCGCCAAGTCAGCGAGGGGAGTGAGGTGTTAGACACATAGAGGAGGTGCTTGTCTCAACTACAGGGTACAAGCGACATTGAACCATATCTGGACACTAAGAGTTCTCTGCATTATCCTGGATTTTTCGTCAGCGTTCTTTTATTTCCAAGTTTAACTTGCTTTCTTTTTACTTTCTACTGCATATGATCTTGATTTCTGTTGAAACTCGGACGGAACTAATAAAATGAAAAAAATATTTGTAAAGGAAACATGGGAGCTTCTTTTGGGTGGGTCCTTTTGACCCTGTAGACTAAATATTTTTTTATTTTGCCAGAACTCCTTACCAGATTTCTTTTATACTTTTACTCGAATGATGTCGCCGGCAGAAGTCAGTATGTCTAGAACACTTCCCTAACAAACAGCAATCTCTATTCCACATGATCTCGTTCATTCACAAATTAAAGAAAGCAAAGCGATCATATAACATCATATTACATTGAAATTCTTTTCCCACGTCTTGATATTGCATTCATGAATTCAATATGATTTCAATATTATTGATGATATTTGAAAGCGGCTGAGAATGCAGGGGATAACTTGTGTCACGCTTTTCGCCTGAAAAATGTGAAGGATTTTCATATCGTTGATCTATTTCTGTTAGTGAATGTTATTTGTAAGTGGATCTTTCTGTTTTCGCGATGTCAATTGTGTGTAGTTCCTACCTAATATTTTCTTAACAATATACCTAATCACTGTCATCTACGTAAAATGTGTCAAGTATACGAGTACTAGGAACAGATAAATTAGTAAAATAGTAAGAAATGCTGTAATGTAATTTACCGTTGGAAGATTCCCATATAATCACGTAAATCGGACCATAATCTCAGCGAAATCCGTGTACAGACGCCAGCACATCAACCTACTGCAATGTGTTAAATTTCTTTGATCGGTTTTCTACATTATTCTAAACACAATAAGGTTCATGTAAAATTCGGAAAATTTTACAGTTTAGGGTAGGTTGAAGTGCAGGCGTCTGTACATACAAAAAAAATCCCAATCAAATTGAGAACCTCCTCCTGAAGTTGGTTAAAAACATTGTTAGATTAGCAACCAGTTAGATTTTGTCAAGACTTCCAAATTGTCCTATGAAGCAGGACCAGCGTGTTTCCAAGCATTCTTATCTTGAATATAATCCTCTTATTAGATAGTACCTACGCCAATCACTTCACTTACGATGCACTTTAGTGCATTTAGAACTCAAACCATACTTCGCACACTTCAGACACACATCTGTTCATAAAGGTACAACATTACCCAAGCAGTTACAAAACGCTCGCGACACGTGTGAGCGATGGCGTTCTCCGCAGCGATAGTAAAGTTGGTTCCATAAAGTACACTCCTTCATACAAGTTATGTGTTCTTGTCCGAGGACAGACATTATGGAGCTGGGAAATGAATGGATGCCTCTCGCCGTGCTGCTAGATTAAGTTTGATAAGCATCGGGCAATATTTGTACCTGTAGGAAATGTTAAAGATGGTTGCTTTTACAAGGTGCATTGAATTTTTGCTATTAATAGATAAACACGCTCATTTATCTATGAGTACGTTGCATAAGAGTTGGATTGTTTAAAAGCGCTAATCTCAGTAACTACCACTTGGTTATGAACAAATCTTTCTGAATTTGACAGTCCAATTTTTAAGAAAGGTTATAGGTTATTTAACATCAAGCAGCGTGTCTTCTTAAAATCGCCGAACTCTTGAATTTCGTACTTTTCCCTTTAAACCTTGACATCCCCTCAATCGCTTTTTTCATTTTGAATAACTGTGACTCGGTAAAACATAAAACTAAAAATGATTGAATTACGCGAATAAGGTTTCGTTGCAGACCGTACTTTTCAAGTGACATCTGACACATAGAGGTCATTGACGTTTCTATTCTTATTTGAAACTACTATATTTCTTTTATGAACATGTGTAGGACTGAAAACAAAAGACTACTTCTTACAGATAATCTTCAGTGATCCACTACAATCCGATAATTACCTTTCGGAACAATTAACAACACCAGGAAATAATAGACGACAACGATATTAACATAACATTAAGCACACGACGGAAATTTTGTTCGGCAACTTGATACCAATCTCGACAGTATTCGATATCGAAAGTAAATAGTAAATATAACGAGTGGCAGTGCCGTTGCCGCCGCACGATATTCAATGTACGTACGCTCTGAGTTATTGTTAAGCTGCACTGGGTAGGGCTGCCCGGTTATTAGTTTAGGGCATTTTATTGGGGGTCGGCATCCAGTATAATCTAAATAAAGTGTAGTAGTCTTCTCCTTTGTCCCACTCACCGTACTGACTTTGTTCATAGTTCTTTTTTTGTGCAGTCTGTTTCTCTGTGGAACGCTTTTCCCCAGGAAATCAGGATGGCAACCAACCGTTTATCTTTTAAGGTTCCCGAGCATATTCGTAAGTAGTTGGTAGTAGTATCTTCACAGCGCTAATGTTTTCTCTTATTATTTATATTATATTTATAGTGTACATGTTCATGTATTTGTATTCATAATATGTATTAGTATTCTTTGATTCCTTTTATTTTCATTTTTAATTGCACCTACCACGGTTTTTCTCTGCATCTCCTAAAGGTTGACTGGTAGAAAATGCCTATGGCATTAAGTCCGCCTCTGTAAATTAGTGTGCTTGAAGTATTAAATAAATAAATAAATAAAGTGTTTTACACAACCCAGTCACTGGGTAACACGATACCCCTTGGTTAAACTGGTTGTCAGGTTTTCGGGCTCTTGACTATTTGTAACGAATACCCAAAAAGAGCACCTAGATCCACCTGGTGGGTTCACACGTTTAAGTCCCATGTAATAGGTGCCACTACGCAGGTATGAATCCAAACTCTGGGCTGCTACTGTAAAATTCATATTCATATTCAGATCTTTATTTGCATTCCATAATGTGTTGAGATCTTACAATGGGCTTAAAGCTAGAGTACAATTACGGACCCTGTAGCGCACACATCTGCACATTCCAGATGCAGTAGGTAGTCAATAAGACAATTTGATTGACCCCAGAATCAAGTTTGGGAAATCATGTATCAAAACCAATAACGCAGTCGACACAAAAACGATTGGAAAAATGTCAATACGTTCAAAAATTATCCTTTGCACATTTTTGTCTAAAACAATCGTTCCTCCGTTTCTTCGTTAATTTGCGTGTGAAAGTAATTTGATACTGGTGTGTAATTGAATTGTTATAAACTTATTAGGAACCCAACCCAATATCGTTGAGAGCGTATAAAAACACAGGTTGATTTTACAATTATATTTTCCCTGATGAAATTTTTCCGATTGTGATAACTTTTTGAACTGCAACCTACGCAGCTAAGAGGTCAATTACACTTGTGGTTAACTCCACTGAAAATACATTGTCTGCGTGATGTATAAATAGACTATCGGGTCATCGATTTTATTTGGCATGTTTGTTGTTGTATGTTCATATCATATTAATTAATATTTTATCTATGTAGGGTAAAAGGCTTTTCGCTTACAAACTTTCCATAAGAGCTTTTTTTTTAATAAAACAGAATTCTGATTGAATACACAAAGATCTTTTGCAATATAATTCTTCTCTACGTGAGTATATCACTAAAGTCCGCCAAAACGGTTGTACCGATTTTAGTGGAATTTGTGTTTGCTTGAGACCCTGGTCGGTTTAGAATCACAATTGGACCCGATAGGTGGCGCGCGGGCAGAGAAATATCTTCCAGGTCTATTAGTAAAATGTTGTGAATAAACAGGGTTATTTGTAAACCTCGCAGGAGTAGATTACTAACACCTTAAACAACAACATTTGTTCTACGACTTTTTCGAAAACAGACAAAAAAAATCAACTCTACATACAAAACTCGATGAACTGTTCGGATAAATGTATGGAGAGTAGATTTTTTTTGTCTCTTTTAGAAAAAGTCGTAGAACAAATGTTGTTGTTTAAGGTGTTAGTAATCTACTCCTGCGAGGTTGTTGGTGTTTTACAAATAACCCTGTATAATTGTAGGTTTAAATCGGGTTGTGGTTTTTTGTCGTTGTAAAGTTTGTCTTAGACATTACTAACAATCGACTCAGAGTGAAACCTGGAGTAGTAAATTAATATTATTAAAATCCGAAAACGACAATACGTCCTGAGAAATAGTGGTGATTAATGTTTGTGTCTTCTCTGAGAAGAAGTCTTTTCCATCCAGTGGGGTAGTAACAGGCCGGTATAATTGAATACTTATACTTCTTATATTTGCATCGATGAACTGTTTTTAGAGTCCCGGAACTTGCCGAAAGTTATAAATAGACTTATAAATCTCTGGCAACCCTATCGAAGTGTGGAGGCGTGTATTAGAATTTCGGAGGCGTTTGCATTTCCTTTGTAAACCGTCAGACCGCAACATAATTCAGTTACTCACATTGAGCCAGCTGAGAAGTGGCTTTGCGTTTTAAATGTGGCTTGCAGATTTTGTTACGGGTAAGTATAATAATATTTTGTTGTTTTCCTGTCCATCGATTGCAGCGCCTCCTACCCGGTCCAATTGTAGATCTGAACTATCCAGGGCCCAACACAGAAATAATTATCCAATTTAGTACCCATTGTGTTTAAGTAAATTGTGTTTCGTTATTATTATTTTTTATCTAATCATCACCATCATCATTATTTCAGCCATAGGAAGTCCACTGCTGGACATAGGCCTCCCCTATAGATCTCCAATAAGACCAGTTGGAAGCGGCTCGCATCCAGCGCGTTCCCGCGGCCTTAATGAGGTCGTCTGCCCATCTTGTGGGTGGACGTCCTATGCTGCGCTTGCCGATACGTGGCCTCCCTTTCGACCCCATCGGTCATCAGTCCTCCGTGCTTTGTGCCCTGCCCACTGCCACTTCAACCTGCTAATCCGCTGGACTATGTCGGTAAACTTGGTTCTTCTACGGATCTCCTCATTTCTGATTCGATCTCGCAGAGAGACTCCGAGCATAGGCCCTCTCCATAGCTCGTTGGGCTACTTTGAGCTTACTCATAAGGCCCATAGTGAGGGACCACGTTTCAGTGCCATATGTCATCACGTTTTAATCTATCATGTCATGTCGTTTTTATCTAATGAGCTTAAGATAATAATAATATCTTGCAATTAGCAGATTTAAAAAAAAAACTGTGCAAAAAATCTTATGATCTAGGGAAGTATTTAGGTTAGCCAGTGCAACCCTACACTGGTGTTAGCTAAGCCGATCGCCTTTCACGGAACTGCGCACAAGGCCGCGCGTCGCGTGCCCGTGCGCCGCTCTCCCCGCGCCTGCGCAGCACGTTGACACTTTACTGTTGTTCTTTAACTTTTTGTTTGTTGGCGTCTAAAATGTATAATTAATAATTAATAATAATTTATTCAAACACAGCCTAAGGTACAATTTTCAAAAATTAATTTACTTAAAACTACTTATAGACTAGGCAATTTTTATAAATGCAATTTACAAGGATCTTCTGACCTCCAAACTAGGAAAGTCCTGTATCTTGGAGGTCAAAAAAATATGTATATGTATGTTTTATTAGGACTTTAATAAACATAATAATACCAGCCTGTTACTATCCTACTGCAGGGCAAAGGTCTCTTCTCATACAGAGAAGGCTCGAGCATTGATCACCACGCTTGCTCAAGGCGGTTTGGCGATTTCAAACTTATATTAACTATAAGTCCAGGTTTCCTCACGGTGTTTTCCTTCACCGATATCAATGATGTCACATTGGTACTTGCCCGGATTTGAACCACAACATCGTGCACGAGAGGTAGGCGCCTGAACCTCTGGGCCATCTAGACATTAGGACTTTATTTCATCATTATCTTCGCCTCGCCTTTTACCAACGATATTTAAGCCGGATTCCAATGAAGCAGATGCAGTTGAATACCAATCTATACTAAAACTATTAATAGGAAGATTTGTTTTTTTTTTCATACCTAATATAAACCAGTGCTTGACTGCAATCCCACCTGATGGCCTGACCAGTATGTAACGAATAAACTTAGAAACTACTGGACTGATTTGAAAAATTCTTTCACCGTTAGGAAGCTACACTATCCCTGGGTAGCATAAGCTACTTGTTATCCCTGTATTCCCACGAGAACGGGACCTATGCGAGTGAAACTGAGTGATGTCCGCTAGTGTTTTATAAAGCTACTGCCTAACTGACCTGCATAATTGACCAAGTTACTAGGTAACACGAACACCCTTGGTAAGACTAACCAAGTCTTTGGTTTAATTTTAAACAGATTCTGTCTTAAGTTAGAATTTAAATTTACCCATACTTAGCATATTAGTGTTTCCGCAAATTAGAGTTTTAACATAATCAAAGCCACAAATAGACTTTGCTACTGAAAACGATTTAACTTTGCCCTGAGTATCGCGTAGTAGTTATATGGAAAATGATTCGACTAAAACATTTTTACCTCAAATTTATGCTCTGTCACCCTTGAAATAAAAACTAAAATGGTAGTTTTTCGGTGAACAATCATAGTTCATCTATGTATAAACGTTTGGTCTACATCCCTATTATCTACTCATGCGATAAACGTAGCTTAGATAAATAAAAGAAAAACATGACAATTATCTCAACTACAGTGGAAACCGCAGTCATCGGACCACGCATAATATGAAGTGAAAACAACCCATAAACATGTATATTTACACACATAAGTACACACGTACATATTTTAAAATAATTTCCATTGAAACATCTTTTCAGTGAGTACGGTCGACCACTCACCTGTGGCTACCTGAGGCACGAAAACCGCCCTTATTTTAAGGAAATAAAGTCAAAGTTATACTATTGCCACAGAGTAGATACTTACAGCTAGTCCACCGTTCATACATTTGACAGGACCTGTCAAATGGATAATGAAAAAAATGAAAACTTAAAGTATTCACAGACGATCGAACTTGGTTCGGAACGTACCACGAACATGGTGCGCTTCGAACCGAATTCAATCGTCTGGCGCACGGTCCGCTGGACATTATTATTATTAATATCGGTACGGCTGGTTCGGAGCGCTCGCACATCGAACGCGGTGCGCTCCGAACCGAACCGATCGTGTGGACGGCGCACCGGACCAAATGTCGGTCCACTCACTATTGTGCCACCGTACGCGCAACACGTCAGCGTGTTCACAGACATGGAGACGGAGCGACACCAAGAAGACATCGTTAATACCGAGAAAAAAGCTGTTGGAGTTGTACAAAGACTTCCCATATTTGTGGAATACCGCGCATAGCCTTTATTGTAATAAAGATCAGAACAGAAGACGTGTTCACGCAATGCTCACACCATAACCGACTGGACGGTTCGGAGTCTGGTGCGCTTGTCTGTTGTGTAGACCGCACCGTACGGTTCGTGGTCCGTTCCGAACCAAGTTCGATCGTCTATGAATACTTTTAGTAAAACGTGACGTCAGTATGCCAAGAAGGGTTACTGTTAGCCAGACTCGTGCCCATATTAGGTACTTCCACATTTTTCCAGTTGTATATTTAAGTTTCATGGAACAGCTGGGCTATCTTTTTGTTACCAGTAACTAAGTGGCGTCCAGTTGCATACCAAATTTTAATGACAACTGAGAATTTAACAAAAACTTGGTATTGCACTTTAAGTTACGGTGACTATCAGATAGGGTGACCAAGCGCACCGTCGTCGCTTGGTCACATCTCTGTGAGTGCGCATGACGTCATCTCAGATACACACTGATGATAGCCGATACGAAACTGCTGCTTTGACTGTTAATTGCTGAACAAGCTAAAGTTCATAGTGATGATCACTGGGCAAACCCAGTGATCATCACTATGAACTTTCAACGGAGATACGCAATAGACATATAGATTCAGATTTGGGGCATCTGCTAAGCATTTTTTTATTAAATATAAATATTCTTTTATTTATTTCATAATTTAAAAAAAAAAAAACCTTTTTCTTTCTTTTTTTAGTCTACTCTATTCGCTTACTATGTACGCGCGGTTGACGGTACAAGTGCGCAAGCGACGGGGGGGCTATTATCGTGTTCACAACCGTGACATTGTCAAGGTCGAGCGTCGATGCGACACTCGATATATTTCGTGTAATCGACGATTGTTGATGTAATTGGAGTCGACCTGACGGATGCGGTTCGTGATTGCTACTTTCACATGTGTGGTTAGATTTTTTGTGTTCTTTTTTTAAAATTGACAGTTCGCTATTTTGGTGTCATTTGTGTTCGTTCATTGGTTGAAGGATAGTTTGTGCACTTGACCTAATGTGCTGCCAAGGACTGTTAATGTGTTTTTTTTTAATTATGTTGTGATGAGCTTACAATGCGTGACCCGTATGATTACTATTACGTACGACATCTATTAATAAAACCACTAGTCATTCTGATTTGCATACATGAAATAATGATAAATATCTCGTTACTAGTTTTTATGTAGGTAGCTTGGTTGTTTGTTTACCGTGTCTAAGACTTAGCTGATTAATTTCGTGGATACCGTCTCCATCTCTTTACCTGACTCCCGCAGACGGTTATTAAGAGGGAATTTTATGTGTGAATGTCTATTTTTTAATTTTATTGGTCACGTCCACATCCAGGCTACATGAAGCCGTTTATGACCTAGACGTCTATATGTATGCTGACGAAGGTTAGGTCAGTTAGCATAGGATAAAACTTTAACTCTGTACTGTATTTATTGATCAGGGAATAATTATGTACTTACTATGTGCTTCAGTAAAATATAGGAAGTAAAATTTAAATATTATAAAAAAACCTACTGTAAGGATATTTTAAAATTAACATACATACATACATAAACTCACGCCTTTTTCCCATGGGGGTAGGCAGAAACTACAGAGCGCCCTACGCTACGATTCTTACATACTTCTTTTGCTTCGTTTACATTCATACATGTTGTCATACACACACGCCGGTTGCGAGTACTACGCACCTGACCTTTCTGAAGAACCTCACCAATAAGGTCCATGTATGTCCTTCTAGGGCGGCGGCGGCGGCTCCCGGCGTTCCCACTTACATCTGCCTTGTAAATACCTTTCGTTAGTCGCCTTTAATCCATCCTTTCAACGTGACCAAACCATCTAAGCATACTCTTTTCAATTTTTGTTACTACATCTTCTTTTAAACCACAACGTTGCTTTATCACATCATTCCTCAATCTGTCATTAATTGTTACACCACACATACTTCGCAAGGAACGCATTTCTACAGCATTTATTCTACTTTCATGCCTCTTTTGCCACGCCCAACATTCACTTCCATACGTTAGTGTAGGCACCAGCACACCATTGTGAACAGCCAGTCGTGCCTTTTCAGACATCGACTGGCTGGTCACAACGCCATGTATAGCGCCATTCACTTTATTTCCTGCATTCACTCTCCTTTCCACATCCGCATCAATCTTTCCATCCCTTGTAAACAGACTTCCCAGATATACAAAGTCATTCACTTGTTCTACACTCATATCGTTTATTTTCACATTGCACAACGACACGTTGAAATTAAACCTTGCTAAACATCAGATGTTATCTAGCTTTTTAAATGTTACCTATATACCACAAATTTTTAATTAGTACAAATACTTAAAGGGTGTATTCTAGACGGTCTTCTTATTATATTTGTTAAGTATCAATCAATAATATTCTTAAACAGCAAAGTTATTAGCGTTGGTTTATATCCCAAAAAGTCACCCAATTTTTGGAAATATTGTACAGGCTATTCATGACATAGTAGTATTCCTTAATCGTCATATCTCGCTCACGTTCGAGTGATCCGCTCAAGCACGCCCTGCCTCCAACAGCTGTGTTATTAAGTTTAACTAAATCGTGGCATATTTAAAAATTGAATTTCGGTTTTTTTTTTATTTTGATTACGCAAATATGATCAGCCCAATTTTTTTGTTCTTATTAAAAAATAGTGGTGTATATGTATCTTTGCGGTTTTACGATCTCTTAGTACAAATATTTTTACAAAGTAAATACATATATAAACGTTCGCACACTACATCACCCGTTGACCTAATACAGTAATAAACTTTAATAATAAATTAATTTGTTCATAATTGGCTGATTGAATCGTAACATTCAGCCTTCATCGCCTTAAATAATGACTCTCGATTAACTTTTCGTGTATTCAAGTATTACTAGAAACTGCATTTATATTATGTTTTAAGGATTAATAATTGAAGTCATTATTCTGTTTAGATTTAATAATTAGGTTAATAATTAGGGTTTACGTAGGTATGAATTCGTACTGAAAGGTTGCTCAGATGTCAAATTGGGACAGATTTAGCTTTCACCTTAAATGTGTCAAATCTAACACAACTGCATGCATGCAATATTTTTAAAAGGGTATCATAAATTCACTTACACGTATTTTTATAAAAATATCACTTTAGATAACATAACATATTTATTTCCTAAAGGTTTATGCAGACGCATAGATACGCAATAGTAGATCCATATTTCGCAAGGATCAAGTCTCATGTAAAACTGGGCGAGCCCATTGCCATCTACTCAGGCCCAATCTAGACTAGAATCTGCTACTTACTAAGAATTCCTAGATTTAAAAAGATGGAAATTTAACCGTTTTGTTCACTAGTAGCCTTCACTTGTCTAATAGTTGTAAGCGCTACTCTAGCTAGATTTGGGAAAATCACTTTTCTTTTTTTTTTTTTAGTACTGATAGGCACGCGTTTGACCACTATTTCACCTGATGGTAAGCGATGATGTGGTCGACGATGAAGCACGCCTGCCTAGAAGCAACCTGTTCACTCTTGACTTGAAGACCCCTGGGTTGTAGCTATCAGGAAACACCGACACCGGCAGGGAATTCCACTCTTTGGCTGTTCGCACAATGAATGTGTTTCCATAGCGTTTAGTACGTATGGTTGGGATACACTTTCCCAAATAATTGCTCCAAAATTACACAAGGCATCACAGACAATACAATATCGCACACAAATACACAATGCTGTCAAACATTCAAATTCTCGCTAAAAAATCACGCGTTACAAAAAAACTGCGCAAATTGCAAAGCAAACGTTATTATTTTGTTCGGAACACACACAATAGTTTGTACAAATAATGGTGATTCTGTACAAATAGCGATCGCTATAATCGTGACTCGCTAATACTTGTGTTTGTCGACTGATTGTCATAATTGGACCTCTTCTATTGACGTTGTATTGTGTTTTGGAAAAGGGATATTGTTCGTTGGATTTGGGAATAAAGAGCTACATAGTATGGTAATACTATATATACTACTTGGTAAAATTCGAGTTAGGTGAACTGTCATTGCCTAGCATTCGTATAGAATGACAGTTCAATTTGCCTTAAGTTCACCTACAGTTTCAAGGTTTTCTCAGAATAGCACTGCTGGCTAACAAAATTACAAGCTTAGAAAGCCGGGACCAAGGAATTAACACCGGGTTTAGGCTCGGGCCCGGTGAGTATAATCTCTCTCTCCCTTTCTGCAGCTTCCTTCTGCGAGACGACCGTTTTGCAGAAGCACATCCTCGCGTCCCAGGGCTCATCGCTGCCGACCATCGCTTTGACTACGGCCGGTAGCGACCAGTCAACGCCAACTCCGGAGATGAGGGAGCGGAATGGCTCCCCCCCAAGCGATTGGAACTTATCGGTCGACTTGTGCTGCTATTATTTTTTTGCCAGGAGCTCCTCATTCTCGCTCTACGGTAGCTAAAATAAACAGATCAAAGAGAAAAGTCAATATATGGTATTTGGAAATAGCTTCTATGGCTCGGCGCATACGGTCAACCGACCACAACCAATGGTGGCCAGCGACAGCGACTTAACACACATTTTCATAAATTTTGTATAGACGAACCGCATACGTGAAGTCGGTGGAGGCCACTCGCTACAGCTGTGTTCGCGACTCGCCACTTGTGGCCGCTACGGGCCACACAAGACGCACACCTGCTACTGTCGGTCCATCGTAAGACTGCGCAGCATAGAGCGGGTTATAACATGTGGGCGCTTTCGGACACCGATGTCTGTCGCTTGCTTCTGACACTATTACAAATGTGTCGGAATCGCGCGACCCCGCCACTGCACCCGTGTCAGTGATCGGTGGCCCGTTTACACTGCACTTGCAATATTATTTGTTCTTGCCAGTTTCTAGAAGTAATTAATGACACGTGAAGAGCTAAATCTAAAACTAGCTCGGCCTGTACCCACAACATTGTTTTAAAAGGTCGAAGCTTTGATTGAACTAAACCGCCATATCTGTTTAGTTAACTTAGATACATTAAAAAAACAAATCAGTCAATTTCAAGATAAGCGATGGTTTGACAACCTGTCTAACAATACTATCAGCTTTTAACTGTGTTTGTGTGTTATAAAATTGTTATCAAACATGATTATGTTTTAGCTTAGTCATTGTTCAAACTGTTTTCCCGCAAGTCGCGACACTGCCTTACGCTGTTATTTTTTTTCTCAGTCGCTCTTTTAGGAGTGACGGAAAGGTTTCTCTTCTAAAAAACTTATAATTTTTCATAATGGCCCAGTGGTGGCCTTGCCATCTTGTCCATGAAGGATTGTTGGTTCAATTGTGGCAATCACTATTCACTTATACACCACTGATTTTTAATTAGTACAAATACTTAAAGGGCTTATTCTAGATGGTCTTCTCATTATATTTGTAAAGTATCAATTAATGATATTCATAAACAGCAAAGTTATTAGCGTTTTTTTCCAAAAAGTCACCCAATTTATGGAAATATTGTACAGGGTATTCATGACTTAGTAGCATTCATTAACCGTCATCTCTCGCTCACTTTCGCGTGATCTCGCTCAAGCAAGGCCCGCCTCCAACAGCTGTTTTCGTTATTTAAGTTTAACAAAATAGTGTCATAGTTCAAATTAGAACTTCGTTTTTTTTGCTTTTGATTACGCAAATATGATCAGTAACAGGTACGGATACAGACCAATTTTTCTTGTACTAATTAAAAAATAGGGGTGTATATGCCAAAAATAATAACAAAATATCACTGAAATCGATGAAGGGATACAACTTGCATTGTCAACTTGAGCCCTCAGCAAGCGTGGCGATTAATTTTTCTTTTTGGTATGAAAAGAAGCCTTTGCCCTGCAGTGGAAGAGTAACTGGCTGGTATTATTGAAGGTTTTTTAAGCTAACAAGCTTTTCAAGTTTTCATATCAATTGCCAATACCAGTGTTTGACCTCTGTTTATAAATTAACCAAGCAACTAATCAACTGAGTCGCAGCTCACCGGACGCGACCAACTTACCTAACAATTATAAACCGCTTAACTGTCCCAACAGCCAATTATCCCAATCTTGACAACTTCTCACTAGTTGTCCTACGACGGTAGATGGCGCCACGATCAATAGAACCTGTTGCGAAGGGTGTGATCCACTGACCTCAAAGAAAACCTTCCCAATGCGAAAACAACTCTAACTAACAATCCGTAAAGACTAAACTCCATTGCGTTTTTTTTTCCAGAGAATATGTCAAACGGATGACAGTTAATTTTGTGCTATATGCCGAAGAAAATAGAGTTGGTTTTCTATTGGAGGATTGTTATCTTAATGTGAATAAATAGGAGACGTCTGGAGAGAAAATTGTTCTGATATGGCGGCTAGGACATTTAGAGTCCCGTGGGTCTGAGACCTGCGTCTTGTTTGTTAGAGCTTTTGTGCCTCAATTAGGAGTTAATAAAATTGAAAGTGGTTCTGTGTTTCCTACTTTATTTATTTTATAATTCGAACGCTATAGTGAAGTGAAGAATTTACAGGGATATCCTTACATCGCAGGGTTTATGTTTAGGTCTAGAAAAACATGGGTTTTGAAGCTTAAAATGACACTGTTGCGAACTTTGAAGCCACATAATTGCATCTGTTGGTAGATATACCTTAAAATTATGGGCTTTGTTAAAAAATAACTGCAGCACGGGTCGAGCGAAGGTTAAACTACGTTAGTAGAGGATGGGTGACCGTTTATTATTATAATATCCAATCCCCTCCGTGCCTCAAAAAGCACGTGACACTGAGACGATGAGCTGTCATTTTTAATATTTTTGACAGTCATAGTGCAGTGTCAAAAAATGTATGCTTATTATAAATCTAGCTATTGAACAAACAAAATACCTATAGACCAGAGGGCTAATTCGCACATTTCTAAGAATGGTCGCATTCTAATCTTATTCCCAATCTGTCAAAAATATGTCTGAGTTACCTGATTTTTTGATAGCTTGCGAATACATTTTGAACGTTTTTAATCATAAATATTGACCATCGAGACTACAGAATCTACATATTATACATATATATTATGATCTTTTTGCTCAGAAGTATACATAATATTATGTTAAGACATAAAATCAAACTAAGCCCAGCTCTGCCTGGAACAAACTAAGCCCTACGGAACCTTGCATCGCCTCTCAGTGGATATTAAGCAAGTTCAGTTGTTTTCTTTTTATCCTGTCTACACAAGTGGCGTTCGCAGCTTTGTCTCCAGCCAGTGTTTTTTTTTTATTATTAAAATAGAATATGTAATCTTTTATTTAAATGTATGGATACCTACTTAGTAGGTACTCAAAATTTATTCGAAATTCGAATTCGAATGTATTTATAATCTGTGACGTTTAAAGATTTTTTGCTGTAAAGCCAATTTAACATTACTTAACACTAGAAAGACGGGAGCAGTCATTTGACTGCAATTTGAATTTAAATGTTGAATAACTCGAAAACTATTTAACCTATTGTGCTGATACTTTGTGACTTTTATTTATTTTACTAGTTAAATGCAACTGTGTATGAAAATAAATCCTAACTGGTTTGTTTATTCTTGAAAATCTTGATCTACCGACAAAGACGGCGGCAGTCATTTGACGGCTAAACACTGATAAGAGTTTTTAAGTGTAATTTGAGAGGGTAGAATATAAATAATTTACACTTATTCATTGTTTATAGTTTGCTAGTCAAATGAGTCAGTTTATTTACGACTGCCTATAAATTTTGTCGAAATTATTGTAAGTGATTCGTGAAAAATGTCTCGTAGTCTTCAAAATGAAGAAATACCATCTTTGTTGCAAAATATTCGTGAAGATGGGTCGAACTGTGACTCTGAAAGTTTAGAACGTGATAGTGACGATGATTATCCGGTACCACCAGTCAGTTCAAGTTCTTCTACGGAAGAAAGTGACCTGGAAGACCAGATAACTCTAGCAAATTTACGAAACGTTGACAAGTTGAGTTCTCGCGACCGTGATCGTAGCCGTGGTCGTCGTAGTCGAGACCGAGGAAAGAGTCATAGCTCGGAAGATTCTGAGCTTCAAGGCTTATCACTTCTATCGACGGTACCTTGTGGATACTTCAAATAGAATCTACAAAGTAGTCTCTGACTGTGACTATTTACAGCGCTACTAAATATGGCGTGGATGTGGTTGACCAGAAGGCAAAAAAAAATTGGGTAAAAGCAGCATCTCGGAGGTGGCCAGTACAGGTTTTTTTTAATGTTTTAGACCTAGCAGGGATAAATTCTTTCATTTTGTATAAGAAAATGTCAGGTACCAACATAAAACGAAGGAATTTTATACTAAGTTTAGCAAGCGAACTTAGCGGCAAGGTAGAAATCGAAGCTGGCCTCTCAGAAGCTGAACCCTTGCCTGAAGAGTCGACACATTCTACTTCTCAATCTTCTGCTCAAAATCCGGAAAATAGAAAAAGGCGAGAATGCTCTATACAGAAGTGTAAAAACAAAACTAATAAAGTATGCGACTATTGCAAAAACCCACTTTGCGGCTCTTGTAATGTAAACAAAATGTTAAAATATAAAAATTGTGTGTAAATTAAATACTTAATCATATATTATATCATGTTTTAATACTATAGTAACCATTTTTAGCACCTAACTAGAAAAAAAAGATTTAATAAACAGGAGGAGTCATTTGACCGCTCGCCGTCTTTGTAGGTAGTTGATTTTTTCCGTCTTTCTAGTGTTAAGTCATTTAGTTTCTGTCAAAATTCTGAGTTAAGTGGTAAAAGATAATTCCATTGTTGTTTTTGTTTTGTTTTCTAGGAAAAACTGAAGTTTAAATTCAAGGTTATTAAGATAAGAGAGGAGTTAAAGGGATTATTTAATCTTACGAGAAACCGTTGCGGGTTTTCCAAGAAAAATTACAAGCTATCGCCGCCTTGAGCAACAGGATAGTGATGCCGGTTCCTAATAGGAACAGATACTATGCCATCAAAAGAACAGGTTTTTTTTTTTTTTTTTTTGGATATAGGTAGTTGTAATCTCCTACAAGCATAAACAGTTGTTTTAAACACGTTGCCGTAAACTAGAAATTTTACTTGAGTTATGGGGTGCATTTACAAACATTCATATTTTGAACTCACGTCTACAAACAACTAGATCCGAAACAACTACATGTTTGCCATACAAATAATTGTTTCGTGCGGGAAGAGAGCCCGAGACACGCGGCGTAGCTACCAATTGCTCAGCCGCTGCGCCAACCCGTCATACTTAGGTACAACAACATTATAATGTAGCATCGATAGAAAATAATGATATCCTTTCGTCAGGCAATTTGCATCAATTGCTTGTTTTTAAAAGATAGTTTTGATTCACAATTAGACAAACATTTAGAGAAACCAACGTTTGGGCCCTATATACGCGGGTTTCACCCGCGTAGTTCCCGTTCCCGTGGGAATACGGGGATAAAAAATAGGCTATGTCAATCGGGTATAGTGTAGCTTCCAAATGGTGAAAGAACTTTTCAAATTGGTCCAGTAGTTTTGGAGCCCATTCAATGCAAACAAACCATGAAATCTTTCCTCTAATATTAGAATAGATTACACCATGTGGCGCTAACTGTATGTACAGACGCCAGCACATCAACCTACCCCAAACTGTCAAATTTTTCCAATCGAACATGAACCTTATTGTGTAGAGAATAAAGTTGAAAACCCATCAAAGAAATTTGACACATTGGGGTAGGTTGATCTGCTGGCGTCTGTACATTCCACTGACAAGTTTCTTGAGAAAATACAAAAATATGAAAACACAAGAGTTCTGTTTCAAATCTTGACTCTTAATACATAACATTACCGTCAGCATTTTTTATCCGATACATAGATGTGAAAGCGTGTTCGTAAAATGATTTCATTAATATATTACAAATTAATTCCACATACCTACAGTTTATTACGTGGATGACTGTCACACCGAAGCGTAATTGATTAGTCGTTTATATCAGTGTGTTTACAAAAACGTTCCATTCTACTTTGAGTTGGTTGCATTTAATTAGTGCATGATAATGGTTCATTTTGGACTTGTTGATAATTATTACTAATATCACTGACAGTGTTATTCAATATTTATTTTATCATTTTGAGAACCAAAGAACTTATGAAATGGTTTATGGACTACAAGACATTGACATCAAATAATAATACCCTTGTCACGGTTTGTTTTATCCATAATTAGTAAGTAAAGTGTAACTAATAACACAATAGTAATTACTTTTATTATAACCAATTTTCATGTACTTAATAATGTCTGATTATGATGAATACAAATCGCTTATCATGTCATAATTAAACAGTAAACGCATAAACAATGCGGTACGACACTAATAAAACATGTTTATTCATCAAAAGATAAACTACACTGGCCTAGGATGATACGTGAATATGAGTAGACCATCCATTACATATTATTATCTATACACCCGACTGTCATTTGTCAATATTTGACAGTTGAAACGGGTAGTCAAAAACCCAAAAGTTTGAATACCAGTCTTATCGAAGGGTGTTTGGTACATATGCTATGTATATATATATATCAGAGATTAGCAAGCTATTCGTTCCATGTCATTGTTATTTAGCTGTAACCATTCATACTGAAAGTCGACCCCAACATACATAGTTGGAAAAAAGCTAGGCAGAAAATAAGGAGATAAAATATTTTGATTGCAAAAATTAAGGTTAACGTAATCATTGCCAGGAAAGTCATTGAAATTAGGAACGCTAAACATTGTGTTGTCTTATTGTCTAACGTATTAGGAAATCTGATCATTGTTAGTTTTTGAATTAAAAGACCTGAATTGTGACTAATTGATTAGGAAGCATTAAACCGTGTCTGAAAGATTGAGCTTAAATTTAGCAACTATTTCGTTTAGTCGAATGTTACAAGGGGCAAGCGATTATTTAAAAAAAAATAACAATTTAAAATAAAAAGTGAAATAAAAGGAGTAATACACTTAAATGATACTTAAGTATTCAAATATTCATACTGTTATCATTTATGACATTCTAATAACCAAATGTTGGCATTCCAATAAGATAATTAGGTTTGTCTTCGACCAAGCTGGTGATATTTATATTTCCACTTTGGCCACTGTTCTGTTTATTTATTTTTGCTTTACATTTTTAGATATTTTTTATTAATTTGCCGATAAATTCTTTACTTACAATTTATCCAAACTTTCAAACGCCTGCACCTAATTGGATAGTTCGTTTTTGTTCTATTTGTGTTGGGCTTAAATAGTGGTGATTCTCCATTAGACCGAGTAGGTTGCACTGCCATCGGGCTCAAATCCAACGTTCGGGCATTGCAACAAATGTGAGGCCCGCGAGTCATTACTAAAAAAAACCCAAACAAAAACATTACGTTTCGGTGTAACAACGACCCAAATGTTAAAACTTTGCTAATAGAAGATGTTTTACGTTTGGATTCATGAATATTTTTAAACATCATTAACAAGAAGATATTCAATATTCATGCAGTAAATCACACATACGAGTGTCGTGTCCGTATCGCTGACGTATCATTTGCAAGGTCGTTTGATTTGCATATTATTGTCTTTTTTTACTCCTCCGTGATTAATAATCGTAATTAGATATTGATAGTTACAAATTGTATATTATAGATTTAAGTGAAATAAATGTGATATTAATACACCATGGTATTCGATCTATCTTTAGGATTCTTACTGTGTTTTCTGTGTGTTCTTAGTTTTAAAAGTTTTTGCATGCTGAGTCCATTACATTATATTGTACACAATGCTTGTGTTAATTGCTTGTTCAGACGTCAGCACATCAAGCTACCCCGCATTGTAAAATTATTCCAATTGAACATGAACCTTATTTTCTTTACATAAAGTTGAAAACCTATCAAAGAAATGAGAAACATTGGCCTCTGTACCCTAAAGAAAATTCTATTCTTTATCATATTTTTCTTTCTTTTTCTTCATTCCTAGATCCCTGTAACATTAATAATAATAAATTTAAAGGTAAAGTAACATTAGTTCGCACGGATATTATTCCAATTGATTACCTGCTTCATGCCATCTTAATCACAAAATCCATAATCTTTATTAATGTCATCGAAAAATATTACAGATGTAGATACACAGTTATGCTTTGCGTCCTCTCAACTAATTGACAAACAATTATGGATCTTGGTGCGTCGCAAATAGAGTGTTGTTGTAGTGAAGTGGTTCTAAGAAGTATTTTGGTTTACCTAAGTATACCTGTTGCGTAAAATGTGAAGGACCGACGGCCGCTCTCCGATTTAAAGTTCTTACAAAAGGGCGTTGGTTTATTAGGATTTTATGGTCTTATACAGTGTGGAAGTGGCATCGACGTACAACCTGATAAACTGTACCAAAAGTTCATGAAGTACAGATTTTAAACCCCACAGAGCTGATATTTTTCGTCGGCTTTATCCTAATTTAAACGATCCTGACTAATGTTTATTTTCTTTCTCGAAACTGTAAACAATGCCATAAGAAAATCTTCATTCTTCTCCATAAAAATGACACGGTCAAATAAAATTATTGTTATATTCTTCATCGTGCGGCTAGTGACTTACCTGCTGTCAGAGTTTATGTCGCCCGTGGATCGCTGACGAGGCTCCACTTGCCGCTGAGATGAAGAATGTGTCTCAGGCTGCGTCTTTCTGTACGTGATCGCCACTCCAGAACCTTACGGCCCGAACAACCATCTGTTCTATGAGCTAAAAAACAAAAGAAAACCTTTATTTCGGACAAGTAACATTCATAGTGGGTTGGTAAACAGAAATCTTATGACTATGTTAGTAAAGCTACATAGCTTTACTAACATAGTCATAAGATTTCTGTCCCCTGTCTGTGCCCTGCCCACTGCTTTTTCAGTTTGACGGGCTATATCGGTGACCTTGGTTTCCTGCGGATTTTTTCATTTCTGATCCGATCACGCAAGGAAACTCCGAGCATAGCCCACTTTATTACCCTACTAGGCAGTTACTGTCTAATTAAACTATAAAATTTTCCCAATTAAACATGAACCTTCTTCTTTTTGCAATAAAGTTGAAAAACTATAAAAGAAATTTGACACATTGGGGTAGCTTGATTTGCCGGCCTCTGTACATTGATGACTCTTCCACCCTGTATATCGTCTGGTACTCATTAAAATAACCTAACCTATACCTGCTAAGGTAAAGGTTCCGATGGTGACGCACGATATTGTTCATAGCGGTTGGATAATTAAAGTTTATAGTTCGTATATACGAATTTGCAATGGAGATCTGTGGCTAGAGGATTAAGTTTCAGACTATGATAGTGCGAATTTTAATTGAGTCAGACTAAGAGGGAAGGCTTGTGATGAGATTGAGACAGATGTGTATGTTAAAAGCTAAATTACATTATCACGACTGTATTTCCCAAAGGAGTAATCACAGGTGTTTCTGCAGTAGGACCTACATTTTGCCAGTTATAAGTCCAATGTTATAAAAGGCCATCAACTGGGCATAAATCCAGGTACTGATTGAGATCACGAGAATGGCACTTTTCCTGACATGGGAATCAAAACTAGAACGTCACGCTAATTAGTTTGCGCTTGCGACCACTTATCTAAGAAGACAGTCGAACTATGCATAAGTATTTTAAAAATGAGTAGGTACTACTTTATACAACACAACAACACACACGATACATAATATCTTCTAAATAAGCATAACAATAATTTAAAAAACACACATTAATATAAACAAAAAAATATATATTAGCCCGGTTCTACCATTTCAAATAACCTATGATTAAACGACCGTTTCATTTAAACAGCGATTACCATCTATTAATCTGCTATCATTACATCCATGTTAGGTGTGCTAGGCACTTCAATATTCAAATACTTTAACCTTAGTTTATTAATAATTAAGTGTGGGCGATTGGTCGAAATAAGCGTACAAATGATTTTATTTGTAACTTATGGACCGCTGGTAAAACAAGTGACATTTGACGTGGAATACAAGCCCAGCTGCCTAATATGCTAATCTGGGATTTGTCATTTAGATAGTATGTTTAATTATTTTGATGATCACCTAGGAGTGGCGTGTTCTGTATCCTTGATTTGTTTTTAAAGTTTGACAAGTGATTATAAAACAGAAACTTCTATGTTTAGGCTACGATAATTTTGTTATGACTGTGAGTACCTATCTAATGAACATACTTACTGGGTAATTGGGACTATTCTAACATTTTAACATGTTAAGATGATTTGCGGATAGCTGACTGCTGTCTTGCTCTACTTATTAGTAATCTACCGGGAACGAGAGTTTAACCTGACGTCATCAAGTCAACTATTGTGCCACTCATCCAAAAATTATAAACTTGGTAAAGAATATTATCAAGCCAAGATGCTCCAGACCTCTTGTACTCTGCGCATGCCCGACTTGGTTTTCATAAAGTTAAGTAATTAACGTAAACCACCAAATCTTTGCATTGACTTTTAAGTGGATTCAAGTATTCATTGAACAGTTTCAAGTTATTGGAGCAGAAATTGTTAGAGAGGGTAAGATGGCCGTAGGATGCCCGAAATAGGCTGCTGTTTATGTTTCACTGAGTGGGTTTGCTTAAAGGAACTTTCAGTTAGGGAGCAGGAACTGCCAGTTACATTTATAATTGTCGTAATAAATCAAAATCAAATCAGAAGTCATATTTATTCGGAAAAGCCTAGCATAACCAGCATTTTTTGAACGTCAATTTAAATTACATTGTAGCGGTCACAGCTACACCGGAATTCGTATGAATTCGTAATATTAATTTAAACTTTTTATAATTGTAAACACTCCACAATACAAAACTTTTCCTTATTGTCCCGTTACACCGAACTGTCAAATTTGAACAAACGTCAAACCAAAGACCAAAAAACTTCAAACACAAAACACGATCATTGTCTGTGGGTGAAAACTAACATATTTTATTAGAAGTATATTTACATATTTATTTAGTTGCTATATTTACATCACACATAATATTTATTTACAAATTTAACAATACGCATAATTATTTACACTATACAAAATATAGGCTTAAAATTGTAATGTTCTGGTCGCTGCCTTTCCGAACGCAACTTCGGGCGCGTTCGGCAAAGCTCGGCTTTCATCGGAGCATATGACTTGCCTAATAGCGATAAAGCATCGTCATGTAGATCAGTACTCGTTTTGACCTCCCGAACAGTACACGCTTGAACTTTCAACCAAATCTAGACTTGCTCGTAGACCTAAGTTCTGCTAGTTGACTCGATATCGTCTCCTTAGCTTTTTGTCTGTGTCCAGTAATTTCCCCGCTGTCGTCTTAACTTAATTGTAGCCTTAAGCGACTCAGAAGTGTTGAGAAATTAATTATACAAGGATAACGTTCAAACCACCGTTTCATTTCGCCATTTTGCTCTATACACTTCATTGGTGACCCCGTCAAAGAGCACAGTAGCCACGCGGAGCAAAGATGCCTACCGGAGCAGAGCAGGGAGCGCAGGCGGACGCAGCAATGGTCAAGCAGGACGTGTGCAGAGTCAGCGTGAAGTTGCCGCCATTCTGGCCTGAGGAGCCGACACTTTGGTTTGCACAAGTAGAAGGTCAGTTTACAATAGCCGGCATTACCGCCGACACCACAAAATTCTACACGGTCGTGGGGCAGCTAGACCATCGCTACATGGTAGAAGCTCGGGACATAATAGAGAACCCACCAGCACAGGACAAGTACGCCAAGCTGAAGGCTGAGCTCATACGTCGACTATCCGACTCGCGTGAAAAAAGGGTTCAGCAAATCCTCACTCAAGAGGAGCTCGGCGACCGGAAGCCATCACAGTTCTTGCGGCACCTGCAGACTTTGGCCGGACCACATGTTCCAGACACATTCCTAGCCACGTTGTGGGCGAGCAGGTTGCCGACGAACATACAGACGGTAATAGCTTCCCAGCCTAACCTTCCGCTTCAGTCTGTCGCAGATTTGGCCGACCGCGTGCACGAGATCGCGCCAACGCGGCCAGCGCTCACGACACCTCCCGCCGTGGCGAGCACGAGCACCAGCAGTGACATCGCGGAGCTGAAACAGTGCATGGCGGAGTTATGTCTACAGGTGGCGGCTCTACAAAAGCAAGGTCAGGTACACCATCGATCGCGCTCCACAGATAGGTACCGGCGTGGTGACAGAGAACCGACCCCAAGCCGACGCCGCAGTCGCTCGCGCTCCAGCAGCGCGTGGAACGACGCTCACTGCTGGTACCACAACAGTTTCGGTGACAGGGCCACGCGGTGCAGGTCGCCATGTACGTACGCGGGAAACGCCGTCGGCAGCCGGAAATAGCGGCAAATGGCTGCCCTCACAAACCACGCCGCCTATTCGTAACAGATCGGGACTCTAAAACCACGTTTTTAGTAGACACAGGGTCCGATCTGTGCGTATACCCACGTGCAGCCCTACGACAGCAGCGCAGCAGGACGGCGTACCAGTTATACGCGGCAAACGGAACTGCCATCGACACGTACGGTTGGGTGGAGCTCCACTTGAATTTAGGGCTTCGCCGCGTGTACACGTGGAAGTTCGTGGTTGCAGACGTCACCAAGGCAATCATAGGCGCCGACTTCTTGGCGCATTATAACATCTTGGTAGACCTCAAAAGTCACCGGCTAATCGATGGGCTGACCCAACTGTCTTCGCCGGCGTCGCCAGCGGCCGAATCAGCAGCAATGATCGCCTCAGTGAAGTCCGTAGGAGGCAACACGGAGTACCACGAGATACTTCGCCAGTACCCGGAAGTCACGCGGCCTGCTGGAACACAAGAACAGGTCAGTCACGGTACCGAACATCACATCCGCACTACACCAGGTCCGCCTATCACTGGACGACCTCGCCGTCTGGCACCAGACAAACTGAAGGCAGCACAGAGGGAGTTCGAGGCTATGCTGGCTAACGGCACAGCACGGCCGTCAGAGAGTCCGTGGTCGTCCCCACTTCACCTCGCTCCTAAGAAGGACAACAGCTGGCGGCCATGCGGTGACTACAGGGCACTCAATGCCCGTACTGTTCCGGACAGATACCCCATCCCGCATATACAGGACTTCTCACATCAGCTGGCTGGCAGCCGAATATATAGCAAAATCGATCTCATTAAAGCATACAATCAGATACCAGTCCAGCCAGCCGACGTTCACAAGACAGCGATCACAACACCTTTCGGACTGTACGAATTTCCATTCATGACCTTTGGCCTCAGGAATGCCGCTCAAACGTTCCAACGGTTCATGGACGAGGTGCTGCGCGGGCTGCCGTTCTGCTACTGTTATTTAGACGATATTCTCTTGTTCTCAGAGACAGCAGCCCAGCACACCGAGCACCTGCATCAGCTTCTGAAGCGGTTATCCCAGTATGGAATTATTATTAACTCGGCAAAGTGTGAGTTTGGCCGTACCACCATAACTTTCCTAGGACACGAAGTATCCGAAGAAGGTGTTCGCCCGCTGCAGGAGAAGGTGCAGGCAATCCAGGACTTCCCAGCTCCCAAGACTGTCAAGGAGATGCGTCGCTTCCTGGGTATGTTCAATTTTTACCGCCGCTTTGTCCCAGATGCCGCTCGCTTACAAGCGCCACTCAACGTAGTTCTGGCAGGACCTAAAACAAAGAGAACACAAACAATTAATCTATCGCAAGAAATGCTAGACGCTTTTAACGCTTGTAAAAGTGGCTTATCTAGGGCAGCTCTGCTTGCTCACCCAGAGCCCAACGCCGAACTCGCGATATTTACAGACGCTTCAGACACTTCTATGGGTGCAGTATTACAGCAGAAGGCAGGTGTCACATGGAACCCACTAGCATTTTTCTCTAGGCGACTGTCAGCTTCACAGAAAAAGTATAGCCCTTATGACAGGGAGCTCTTAGCCATCTACGACGCAGTCAGATACTTCCGCCACATGGTTGAAGGTAGGCACTTCACCATTTACACGGATCACAAACCCCTGTCATATGTGTACGCACACAACCGTGACAACTGTTCACCGAGGCAATACCGGTACCTGGACTACATTGCTCAATTCACCACGGATATCAGGTTTGTCGCAGGCAGGGACAACATTGTGGCAGACGCGCTGTCGCGTGTGGAGTCGGTGGCAGTACCGGCGTGTAATTACACAGCTCTTGCACAGTCCCAAGAAACAGACCACGAGCTGCAGGGGCTCTTAAATAACAACAGCACGTCACTCAAGCTGTGTAAAGTGCATTTCACGGACTCAGGCACTGAACTATATTGTGATGTCTCCACTGGTAACACCCGCCCTTATGTTACAGAACCCTTCAGGAGGCAGGTGTTCCAAAAACTACACCAGCTGAGCCATCCCGGCAGACAGGCCACAGTCAAACTGATTTCTGAGCGTTTCGTTTGGCCTGGCCTAAAGAAGGACTGCAGGGCCTGGACCAGAGAGTGCGTAGAGTGCCAGAAGAACAAAATCTCGCGGCACACAACCAGTCCCACCTCCGCTTTCCCTGTCCCTTCCCAACGCTTCTCCCATGTCCACATGGACATAGTAGGGCCACTGACCGTGTCATCAAATTACAGGTACATACTAACTGGTACTAATTACAGGTACTAACTTCGGGCGCGTTCGGCAAAGCTCGGCTTTCATCGGAGCATATGACTTGCCTAATAGCGATAAAGCATCGTCATGTAGATCAGTACTCGTTTTGACCTCCCGAACAGTACACGCTTGAACTTTCAACCAAATCTAGACTTGCTCGTAGACCTAAGTTCTGCTAGTTGACTCGATATCGTCTCCTTAGCTTTTTGTCTGTGTCCAGTAATTTCCCCGCTGTCGTCTTAACTTAATTGTAGCCTTAAGCGACTCAGAAGTGTTGAGAAATTAATTATACAAGGATAACGTTCAAACCACCGTTTCATTTCGCCATTTTGCTCTATACACTTCAACATAAGCAGTCCCCTAAAAGTAATAAAGGACCAACGATGGTAGGTCTGCTAATTTCTTTCGATAATAATACATAGCCGTTTTAGATGTCGCAAATGTAAGCGTAATCGGGCAAAATATTAGGTGTATACATACTTCATCATAAGTATTTCTAAATATTATCATGTATTTCACCTGGAATCTGAAAATTTTTAAAACATCTTTGTAAGAAACATACTTACAATGTTTCCAAATTGGGCTCAGCAGTTAGGCACTTGCGACCATTGTACCAACAAGGCAGTCATTAAGAGGAATCTCTGTTAGTGCCTTCAATTACGTGGCCAACGCAAATGACCGGCAGATAGCGTCATGTAGTAGTTCAGTCGTCGAGCTCCCTGAAATAGGTTTGAGCTACACGATGACTGAAGCATGCATGCCGTCTGTCAAGACAGGTCAACTCAAAGCTGAATGATTCTTTCTTCAAAAGGCTTTTCCAGATTTTGCCCTGCATCGTGAGACTCGCATAATAAATAAATACAATCTTATGTCTGGACTTTAAAAGAGACCATGCCCACTGAGGTTCTTTCGGCATTTCTTAATTCTCAGGGATCAGTCACTTTGGAAATGCCTTTTAGTGCCAAAGTATCTGGGAAGGTCTACTTACATATCGTAACATAATCTTCATAATAATAACAACATAATCTTAATAACATCTTAACATATCGTAATTTTGTAATAAGACGTACTCAACACTGCGTTCTTCATGATTTGTAAGTACTTGAATCATGAAGAACGCAGTGTTGAACGTACCTGTTATTTAATAACAGGTAGGTACTCAATTACCAAGTATTTCCTACGAAATACAATTGTTATTTTCTATTATGTTATTATTATTGTTTGAGTGATCAAAAGACGATTGTGGCTGACAAGTTACGAAGTTAATAGGCTCGACAAGGTTGGGTTTTTGTTTGTTTTAGGTAATCTGCGGTCTTTAGGAAGGTCCTAGATGATGACCTTGTGTGTTAAATGGCTTTGGATGTTTTCATAAGGCGAGGTTGCAGTAATCTAAATCAAAAACTCATTTATTCTAATTGGGATGAAAACCAGCACTTATTGAACATTTAAAATTACGAAAGACAGTCCCCCGAAAATCTCACCCTTCACCACTTCCTGGGGTTTTTGCTCAGTAGAAGAAGAGGTGGTAAAGAAACTAGACAAACGTAGTCCTGCCTGAGCCTTGGTTACAAAACCAAACGTAGCGCTAAGTACCTACCCACCGGTTCTAATTGTAAATCTAAATTGTCCAGGGCCTGTCAAAAAAATAATTATCCTATTTGGTGCAGTCTTTCGGAAGTTGCGCGTGTACTTACATATTAATGGCGATTCATTTTTATTTATACATACCTATATGTAGGTGTAAATTGTAACGCGAAAAAAACATTCTTTTGTTTTTGAAAATTGTACGTAGGGTACTGCTAGCGGCTAAGAATTTGAGAGGTTAGAAACACATACATGCATACATACATAACGTCACGCCTGTAATCCCCGAAGGGCTAGGCAGAGGTGTACCTGGTAGTACACCCACATTTCGCCAGTTATGTTTGAGTCCCATGTAATAGGGGGCGAGCCTATTGCCATCAATCGAGCACAAATCCAGACTCCGGGCTGCTACTGAGAAATTCCAGATGGAAAAACTCAATAACACTTTGCCCGACCCGGGGATCGAACTCGGGACCTCATGCTCAGCAGTAGCGCTTGCGACCACTAGACCAACGAGGCAGTCAGAAACGGTTCAGGTTAGAAACGTGATTTATAAAACTTATGTCTACAGAAAAAAAATGAACTCGGGACCTAAAGCTCAACAGTAAGAAGGCTTGCGACTAGACCAACAAGACAGTTAAATGGCAAACAAATTCCTCTAAAATAAGAACAAAATAAATATAGCTCTTACCCAAACATTTGTTGCATTTTCTTTCACTTCAGCGGAATCCACTTGAGAGCTAAAAGCAACTGTTGAAATGTCACTGATATCTAAATCTTATTTTTGAAGTACATATTTCAGTTTCTTTCGACCCACTGAAGTGAAAGCATGAAACGAAATATCATATAGTTTTCTGTGAAGATATTCTACTGAGCAAAATATAACGTAGTGTGATGTTTAAGTGGTTCTTAGAAAGTTATTGATTTTCAGGCGCACAACAGTTCAGCGAGCAGTTTTAAGGGTTTGGTAAAGATGGGGAACCTTGGAATAATAACGCATAGATTATAAAATATCAATGTCAAATAGAGATGTACGTAACCCGAACCTGGGGTATTTTGTTGCATAGTTTTTCTCTTACCATAAATAACATTCGTATAGGTACCATTCCCTTCCTTATCTCTGAAGATTGCTAAAAAGTCTGAAATAAATTAAGTTGATGCAGGTTTATATAAAAATTACTGGTAAGCTGACTCATAACTAGCACTGTTTGTTAAATATCAGCACAAACTTTTTCTAAAGATATGTACAGACCGGCTCATCAAGTTACCCCAATGTGTAAAATTTTCCCAGTTGATTATGAACCTTATGCTGTTGACGTAAAGTTGAAAAACGATCAAAGAAATTTGACACATTGGGCTAACTTGATGTGCTGGCGTCTGTATATATTTAACTGTTGGCCAAAAAGTAGACAGATTAAATCTATTTACTAGCAAAGTACCCACTACATAACCATCACTACTTCTTTGCCGGTTTAAATTACCAGACAGTTCGCCTTTAAAATGCTTAGAGAGGGTTTAAAAGCTTATTACCAATATATAATTAAATATCCAACGCATTTCTGGTTCTTTACTGACTTTTGGAACAAAGTTGAAAGGTTTTATATACCTTCAATGACCCCTGGCTGTATTGTCACCTTTATCAAACATTTTACGATACTTAAATCAATTTTATTCAATAATCAATACATGTTCACGTAATACCTAAGATTTATTACAAATTATTACCTACAACTAGTGTCCAGGTTATACACATAGCTGATTATTCAAACGCTAGTGACAAGTATAATTTACACGTATTCATAAATCTAGAGGAACAAAATAATTGCGACGGACTTAGATTGGCCAGTTTTGTAAGATAACTAACTAAGCAATCAGTTTGTTTAAGTTCTAATAGCCGTATGGAAATTGCAAAACTTGTTAAGAAACTTTGCCAATGTTTTAATATAAAACGTGCATAATTTTCTGCGATAGTATTCGCCTATGTGGCATGTTAATAGACCTTGTTTACAACAATGTCGTCAATATAGGGCTGACCGCGAGGGTTAAACGAATTTAATTTCAATGATAAGTAAATCTGTTTGCTTTCCAAATCTCATATACAGGATCCCTGCTGATGTACCTACACCGCATTGGGATTGTTTTTAAAAAGGTAGAGTAAGTAGGTATTGTCCTTTTTAAGAAAACATTCGACCGTATTTGGAGGCAATCCTACTCGTATTGCCAACGTATCGAACAATCAGTAGCACCAAATCTTTTATATTTTGTTCTCAAGTAAGTAAGAGTATATAGTGATCAGATAACATATTGATAAATACTAGAATAAATCTAGATTTAGTTCGCCTGTCACACCGTGTCTGAGAATAATATTGTTGACGAGCATTCTACTTCTACCCTATGTGTAAGTTTCATGTGAATTTGCTTAGCGGTTTTTGCGTGAAAGAGTCGCAAACTTCCATACACTCCCAAAACAGTCACACTAGAATGATAGTAGGTTCTAGCTTTTGGGTGTGGAAGTCACCAATCTTGCCACGTGAAAGTAATACCAAGATCTCAAGCCTCTGGTCATGGTCGATCAGAATCTGTGTGACGAACATCATCCAAATCCGTCCAGCACTTAAGGTGTCAAATATTACAAACAAACAAACTCGGATTCGCATTTGTAATATTAGTTAGGACAGAAGGATTATTTATCTAGCGGCCAGCCAATAGGGCTAAAACCACACAAATATGTACCGGGCCGTCAAAACATATTTTACGCATGCATGCACGCATGCCTAAATATTGTAATATTAACCTTTGAAATTGCGTTACAGTACTTAACACACATACCTAGCGTAATTAAGTGAATGTATGATTTGTAGCATAAAACTTACAATGTTGCATTGAACGTATTACAGATTTTTACAATGTGAGTTGCACTTTACCCGTAGTCTCTAAGCTAAAGGGTGAGGCCAAACGAGCGTAATTTTGTGAGTCGTGAGCCGCAGAATTTTGTGTTCTGGTACGGTGCAGACCACTCATTTTGCGTCGCGAAAGTTACATTTCTATGAAAGCGACCGAAATTCAGCGACTCACGACTCACAAAATTACGCTCGTTTGGCCTCACCCAAATATACTTGTGTCTGGAGTGGGTTCTGATCAAACTCACTGCCTGACGATCGCCAGGCCGATGCCTTAGACATTTTTAGGCCATTGTCGCTTAAAGATTGTTGTGTGATGATCTCAATATTAATTCCCTACTTTTTAGCCACGTCTTTCACACAATATATCCCTTGTTTGTTTGGTTTGCCTGGATTGATTAGAATATTTTCATAAATTATAAGTCTTGAGGTAATTATGAGTAACATTAATATAGAGTATATTTTTACACATCTTGATTATGGTTGAAACTCAAAGGAAGCTCATTACAAACGCGTCTCGCTTGACATTACTAAGATGACACGTTACATTTCTCGAAAATTACACTTTTTGACGCAGATTCGCGCTAATCACAAAACAGGAGTCTTAAGTTCTGAGTAAATAGGTTACTTCTGGTGCAAATATAATCTTACGTAGAACAAAATATATTATATTACTCTTATTCGAAGAAACTTATTCCATAAATAAAGGTTATGTCAGTTCAGTTACTACACGCATTTTATAAACACTATTAATTCTCGAACATGTCATGTGCCTGTTTCTACATTTTACGCATCAACTGCTACGATCTTACGCACGCTGCATTCCACCCACGCACTTTACTTGCTAGCAGATACACTTCTACTACCTTACACTTGAGTTCAAATTCCATCAACTTGAATGCAACATTATGATTGTACGACAGAAGATCAAGCACCCAACACCTATGGGCTCACCTGTTCAAGTAGTCTCTATTTGCGTATAGGTCATGTTATGTTGGACGTATATGACTCATAATGCATTGTTATGGTAGGACGCATGCAACGAAGTCTTACATAATGAGGGCTCAATGAAGGGGGGTGTAGTGGGGGACTTCTAACAAGTTTACCGAAGACCTTGGCCGGGTCACGTGGTCGCAGATGACACGCGGGTTTTTTATGTCCACAGTTATTATGACGATGTACTTGACAATAGATTTTAGTGTTTCCAAGTGATGTTTGTCTGATGATTGGTTGTTAGTAATGCGCTTGCGCAGTTTAGAGCTAGTGACACAAAATGGTGGCTGCGTTTAGTTGACATTGGCCTCGATTTCGTGGGTGCCGACTACCGGCCGAGTTGGAGATGCAATGTTTTTGTTGCGAGTTGAACTAGGAATTTAAGAACCTCCCCCTATTTTGTAGTCGGTTAAAAAAGATAAAAACTTATTTCCGAACCTCTAAACAGGTTTTATTGCAAGCGCTGAATATCACTTGACCGCTAAAGTTCAACTTGTGAACTGTGTAGGTACCTACCTACTTGATCACCACGAATAATTAACTTGTATTTGCTCTTTTGTGAGTGGTAGCAATGTTATTACTATAGTCTAAGCGTAGCAAACAACATATTATGCTCAGCTTACAGACTATCATCTGCCTACTTAGTTTTTTTCCTATGTTGACCTGTTGGGGTCTAACATAATGAACCTAGACACCATTTATATGGAACTTCACCTTAATCTGTCCTTAATTACTGGGTAGCACAATACTCTGTGGTAAGACTGGTAGTCGCGGAATCCTATCCTACTAAAATTATAAACGCGAAAGTTTGTGAGGATGGATGGATGTTTGTTACTCTGTCACGTAAAAACTATTGAATGGATTTTAATAAAATTTGGTATGGAGTTAACTGACACCCTGGATTAACACATAGGCTACTTTTCATCCCTGTATTGCCACGGGAACGGGACCTATGCGGGTGAAACCGCGGGACGCTGGGTTTAAACCAGCACTGTGCTGTGGGCCCCCATGGCCCAGCATCATGATGAGTAGTATTTATTTTGCCATAGTCACGACGTGCGATGGCCGATAATTATATTCTGTTATTCCTTTTGTTCACTTTTAGTTTACTTCGATATTTACTTTATCCTACAAATATACGCGAAACTTTGTGAGTATGGATAGATGGATGAATGTTAGTTACTCTTTCACGTAAAAACTACTGAATGGAGTTGACACCCTGGATTAACACATATGCTACTTTATATCCCTGTATTCCCACGGGACCGGGAAATACGCGGGTGAAACTGCGGGACGTCTGCTAGTTTAAAGTATAGACCTGTCTCCTTTGTGGCAATGTTGCTACGTCTATGCTAACAAGCTGCCCTGTAACAGAACATCATTCGGCCTTAGAATAATTTTATATATTCTAACATATAAAATTCTCGTGTAGTGTTTGTTACCAATCTCCTCCGAAACGGCACGACCGATTCTTCTGAAATTTTGTTTGTAGGTGTATTCAGTAGGTCTGAGTGAGCATAAAGTTAACGTTGACTATTTTTTTATATGTGGAATGTAGTTTGATCTGGGAATCTAGTATAAGATATAAGAAAGAGTGGGAAAGCAGAATAGAAAGCTAGAACAGTCTAATCTTGACCACCAGGCGACCATTAGTACCTAAACATAACTATTTAGTTGCTCTCAGTTCAAAGTAAGATGAAGAAATATCCCTAAATACGCTGTACCTTTGCACTTATGCAGTTCACCTTCATGTTGGGTGCATCTTAAAGTGCAGTCATAACCGACAGCCGATGCTCGCGTCAAGGCTGACATCTAAGGAATGCGGAGAGATCGTTATGTGGCGCAACACTGTTTTGCAAACCCTCCTCTTGCTGAACCTAGCTGTAACATTTATGGATGTGTTACCTACGGTTTTTTTTCGTCTGGTTTGGATTGGACAAACGCTTTGTCGCGGTTGAAAGAAAAAAAAACCAACGGTTACTTTATTTTCCACAGAACGTGCATGCCATTATTCAGTTCGTAAATAGATTGACTGGCCGTGTGCTGTGCTTAGCTTGGGAAAAGATGGCGATGTGTGGAAGTTATGAAATATACTTGTAACAAGCACTGAAACGGAATTTCCACCTGTGACGAACAATTTATTTATTTATTTATTGACAAACTTATACTAACAGTTTAATACTACAAATATAAGTTATAGGTCTAATGTAACATAAATCTAAGTTATAAATATAACATTGTGCTCAATATTTTATGCATATGAGATAAATATTTATAATTATTAGTAAATTAATAAAAAAATAAAACTTAAAATTAACACACATTTACGGATGTTGACATAAAATGCAACAGACAAATAATTAACATTCATAAAAGTTTAGGATAAGGAGATAGTGCTGGGAGTGGCAATAGACTCCAGGTGAAAGTTGGCAGTCGTCAGGAAACTTATTTCGGTGCTTGTAAAGGCATCTAGCGATTCATCATACTCTGGTATTTTATTAATGAGGTTAAGGGCTAAGTGCAAGGAACTGGTTTTTAGAGTCACAGAACTAGTTTGTGGAATAGAAAATAGAGGACGCTGGCGAGGGCGCAACGTTATGTCTGATAGGTAACGGAACGTTAATGGAGACGTTTTCAAGTAAGGGAGGATTTAATAGGGTACCCTATTTCGCAATTCTATAATCTGAATCTAAAAGGTTAGAAGAACCAGATGTTGGTATGACAAATAGAACATTAATAACAAGAGTGTTATGACCTACTTACTTATTCAAAATCCGGATGCATCATAAATCAAAATACATTACATATCGCTACACAAAAGCCCTTAATGAGACTACGATCTATCTTAATCTAGACTATTCTATGTAATAGTTACTCGTGTTAACCAAGATGACATTTATATCCGTGATAATCTTCTAGTGGATAATGTGGAAACACTTCAATTTGTTATTCTCTTAGTGGGTGATATTACGTTTAGTAATAGGGTCTAGTTGGCATATACACGGTGATTTTTTAATCGTCTGACAAATTTTCACAGGGTATTCTACCCATGAATATGAACAACTTTTACTATGGGACCAACTCGGAAATCAAGAAACAAAAATCAACTGTTTCATAAATTTTGGTTGAGATAGGTATCGAACTTTTGTATGCAACAGCCGTTTTTTTTTCGTGAATCTGTTAAGCAGCAGCAGCAGAATTTTTGTCAACATGTTTTGTTTTAATTTTATAATAAAGCAAAAATAGAGGGCATTAAAATAAACTTTTTAAACTTATGTCTAATGCTATTGTAAATGGAGTATAATAATAGTATAGTATAAGTTATCTATATTCATAACCTATATTAACCCACTAAAAGATTTAACCAATTAATACTCACCCTGTATATAGCATCACACACTCTTTCATCACAACCATGTTTTATAAATTGCGAATAATCATTACATAGCAGTCATCCATCATGTTAGCAGCTAATGTCTTTGTGATAGGCTAACCAGGTGTTTGATGCATTGTCTTTGCAAACGACTGATCGTTTATACACTAGCTATTTGTCCGTGTGTTCGTCTGCGTGGATTACAGGCTTTTCCATATACCTAGATTTAAACACCATCATCTTCTTTTACTTCCTGAGTAATCCCAAAAAAATATTTTAAATTTAATAAATTAAAAAAAATCAAAATCAAAAGTCAGTTATTCAAATTAGGCTGAGGATCAGTACTTTTTGAACGTCGAAATTACATAAGACAGTCCCCCAAAAAGCCCACCCTTCGCCACTTTCTAGTGTTTTTGCTGGGAAGAAGAAGTGGCGGAACAAACACCCCAGCAACACATATGTCTGATAAGTTAGAAGAACTTGAATTTACACAGTATAATTAGTTATAATTACAAAATAATTAAAATAAGTTATTTACTACATGTTAGCTAGCACACTAAATATACAGAATACCAGTAACATATAGCTACCGACATTAAAACTAACTTCACTCAAGCGAAAGCAACTGACTAATAAGAATCCTCCAGGTATAAAGGGTGTGCCAGCTTACAAGTGCAGAGTTGGATTAAATCCATATATCTTCAAGACAATGTAACAAAATGATAAACTAGAACTGTCGAAGTTAAATAAAACAAAAAAAAACAGGTAATAGTTAAAACAATGGCAAAACCAAAGCCAGAAAGACGACCAGTTACCACAAGCAGCACCCGTTCACGACGAAATGTTAAATTATATTCATAAATAATGTAGACTTAGAACTATTGTACAATACCTTCTAAGTTTTTAATTCTCGTGTGTATATTCAGCTAGAATCAAAGACATTCAATATTTAATATCGACGGGACATTACGAACAAAATATTCATCTATGAGTTATTTTAGAACGCTCCGCTGCCGCTCCAATATTCATATATTATTCTAGATGGCGTTACTGAGACATGTGATCAAAGTTTTTCTATGACATTTCCTTGACATGCCCGCTCTATAGTGTTTTAAATCTCTTTGGCTAGAATTAAATACTGGTATGAACACTATTTTACTATTCACTATTTTACTTATCTTTAATGTATGTATTATAAAGGGTGTGCCAGCTTACAAGTGCAGAGTTGGATTAAATCCATATATCTTCAAGACAATGTAACAAAATGATAAACTAGAACTGTCGAAGTTAAATAAAACAAAAAAAAACAGGTAATAGTTAAAACAATGGCAAAACCAAAGCCAGAAAGACGACCAGTTACCACAAGCAGCACCCGTTCACGACGAAATGTTAAATTATATTCATAAATAATGTAGACTTAGAACTATTGTACAATACCTTCTAAGTTTTTAATTCTCGTGTGTATATTCAGCTAGAATCAAAGACATTCAATATTTAATATCGACGGGACATTACGAACAAAATATTCATCTATGAGTTATTTTAGAACGCTCCGCTGCCGCTCCAATATTCATATATTATTCTAGATGGCGTTACTGAGACATGTGATCAAAGTTTTTCTATGACATTTCCTTGACATGCCCGCTCTATAGTGTTTTAAATCTCTTTGGCTAGAATTAAATACTGGTATGAACACTATTTTACTATTCACTATTTTACTTATCTTTAATGTATGTATTTAGAAATATATAAGTATGTTTATCAGCTGTTTAGTAGGTACCCATAACACAAGCTCTCAAGCTTAACTTGGGACTAAATGGCGTTTTGTGAAAAAGTTGTGGAACATTTATTTGTGGAATATTTATTTATTAAGTAGGTACTAACTTTTTTATTTTGTCGGCTATCCTCCTAAGAAAATGGGCCCCTCGCCACTGACACACAGTCAGACACTTTTTTGTATAGGTACATGGAAAATATGGATTGCGAATCAGTACGTTCATTCCTCATGAAGGTGTCATAACACTTGTAACCTGTCACTGTGGACATATAAATGGTTTTGCCTGTCCCAAGTCTGTAATGAATGAGTTTAGTACAGACGCGTTTTTCTAACACGCTTGACCTGTATCTAGATTTCTAGACTATTCTAGACTACTACGGACTTGATGTTTGTATGTCACCATTATCTCACGGCTGTTTAAGGTTTAATTTACCCGAAGAATTCAAGAAATGTGAAAAATATTAACATGTTTAACCTTTTAACCGCCTGATTTTATATCGATTGTCGTGCCCCCAGCGCCCGACTTATAAATCGTCAATTATTATTATTATTATACCACAACTTTTCACACAACGCCATTTAGTCCCAAGCTAAGCTTGAGGCTTGTGTTATGGGTACTATACAGCTGATAAACATATTTATATATTTCTAAATACATACATATTATAGATAAATTACACCCAGACACAGAACAAATAAATGATCGTGCTCACACAAACATTTGTCCTGGGTGGGAATTGAACCCTCCGGCATAGCAGTCAGGGTCACTAACTACTAGTCCGACAGGCCAGTCGAAAATACAAAATTCATTCAAAATCTGCTCTCTGAATAAGTTTTGAATATCAGAGTTTATTTCAAACCTTAAAATTCTATAGTTTTCGTTACGCCAGACCGCCACGTAACGAGCTGTTCTATACCAAGAACAAGTTGGCAAAACTAATTTAAAGCAAGCCATAAAAGCAGCAACTAATCAAAACGGGAGCACACAAGTGTAAAATTCAACGAACGTTTAAAACGCAATCATTCACGACAGTCTGATTTATAGTATTCCTAGTTCCACACTGATTGGAAATAGCAAACTTTTTTTTGCTTCGATATTTTTCCATTTTTAGTACTAAACGTTATTTATTGTGGACCGTCCGTCATTTTAAGACTCGATTTGATATTTCCTTTGAACCATAAATAACTAGATAAAATTTAATATGCAAATTTCTAAAGCGTGCCATTCAGGACACGATTGGAATACGACTGTGTGTTGTCGTTTAAGTGCAGGTTTGTATTTCTATTTGGATTTTTATGTCTTCTGGGAAACGTTTTTGCTGTGACTTATGGTTATGACAAATCAGACTATAATTGACAGTATAGCGTGACGTATATTTTGTCCATGTTTGTTTATTATGACTGTCTGTGACTTTTTTTATTGAAGTTGTGCGGGAAAAAAAAAACTTTTTTATTGCTTCTATATTTTCATTCTGTAAGTATATTTAATTAAATTATTACTTGATAGTTTTACTATCTGCGGAATGTCACATTGTAAATTCTACTTTGCAGATTTTATGAAAATAAATAAAGCTCTGAGTTCAAAACTCGACTTCTGAGAAATGCAGGCACTAACTGAACAAGCTTATTTAAATGTTTAGGTCCATACTAGCTTATCTCCATGGTTGTCATATGATCTGACCAACAAATGACCTCAGTAGTTTAATACAAACATATTTGAATTGTTTCATGTGTAAAAAGTTTGTAAACACCAATTTTCGGGAATAAGTCTCATTTATCAATATCTGAACTTTAAAAGAAACTGTTGAACCCTCTTAGTTTATTTCTTCTTTAAATAGTCAAATAGAAAACGCCGACCGATCTAGTTTCAATTCATTTAGTTTTTTTTTAATGAACTGTGCGTCGAAATAAACGATTTTCTTTCTTTCTCTTTGCTTTTTTCTATGTAACACGTCATATCGATTGACCCGCGACTCAACCTATGGAAGTATTCCTAGAACACAATTCGCGATACGACTTCCCGACAAATTAGACGCATGCTCCACGTCCATCCTTATGCAATGGGTGGTATCGAATGAAAGTTTTCAATTATCGGGTCGCACCGTCCATGCCAGTTCAATTAAGAAACGCAAAGGTTCCACGAATGAAACCTAAGAAGGTTCACCCAGTAATTAAGTATTTTTCTTTAATTTTATAAGAAATTTTCTTGGTTCGTTAGTCTTTTGTTTTTCTTATTATATTTCTGTATTGTGTAGGTACGGAGCATACAAAAACTTGGGGTATTATAGGAAATCGTAGTAAAAGTTTTTGATGAAGTTGTAGAAGTTCGAAGCCTATTTTTAGGGAAATAATTAATTGAAATTATGTGTAGGGCTTCTTGATCCGCCATCTTTGAGTTTGTTTGTACGAGTCTGAGATTGAATATATTTGATGCGTTTATTTTTATAAAATATATAATATACATATAGGCCCCATAATGGGTAATTATCTACAATTGTATTCAGATTGTACAAAATTAAATACATAGGTATAATTATGAGACTTTCAGTAAAAGCTGGAATTGCAGTAAAACCATACCTGATTTATCAAATTTTTAGGCTTTTAAAACCAGCTTCAACAATCTTAAGGTCCATTTAAACAATTCTTTTATGCATAGCTCATAACCACTCATTCAAAACTTACCTTTATTCTCATAAGTCTTTTTCAGTTTTAGTTCAAATACTCAGTTAAACTTATTAATATTCAGAACTATCCATATGAAGTAACAAAATCGTTATACTTTATTAGTATGAATACTTACGCTATTTATTAACAACTAGTAGGAGTCACGAAATTTCTGCGTAGTTCCCGTTCCCGTGGGAATACAGGGTTAAAAGTAGCCTATGTCACCGGAGGATAGTGAAGCTTCCCAACGGTGAAAGAATTTTTAAAATCGGTCCAGTAGTTTCTGAGCCATACAAACAATCAAATCTTTATAATATTAGTATGTATGTATATATAGACTAACCTCATGGAAGTTTTTAAAGTTTCGAATCTGGTCATAAAACACCTTTATACATGAAAAGTGTATAGTAACGCGCAAGCGCAAAGCGTAACGCGTAAGTAGCGCGGTGCGGCGCCGGCGCAGCCCGTCCTTTGTGAGTGCCACGCGCCGCCGACCACACATCGACGTATTAGGCTTTTAGACAGACGGCCATTTACGAGACAGGTCTGGCAAGAAAAATAATTTTACAACGACCAGTACGGTAGCCCACATGTCGATAGTAGCATAACCAGTGTAATCTGGCCTCGTGTTCTATAGGTGCTGTATTTTGTAAATATTTTTGTAAGGTAGAAGAGTCAGTATTTTAAACATAATTCTGAAGCAGCGTTTAAATTTCTCGGCGATTTTTTCCAATGCTCTACGTTTGTGTCTGGTGTTATTTATGCGCTAAACTGTATAAAATCATGTATTTCTAAAACAGAAAATAAGTCACTTCTTTCACTTTAAGTATATCTCATTAGATTATAAAGATAGAAAACAAGATTTTGACGTTAGACAAAACTACGAAATTGGATGACGTATTACATATTTTAACCCTGGGAGGTCTGGACCGCTCAGGGTCACCTTCTATGCGAGTAACGAAAATAATAAATTGCATTGTTTTATCATGAAAAAATAGCGCTTACTGCACGCTAACGTAGACATAACGGTGGCGTTATAACGTTATTTTTCTGTTTTATCGAAACGGTAAATAAAGAGACGCCCGAGGTCAAAGTCTTGCCACCGAGGACGTGCATTTGACTATGTACTTTCTTGCAATTAATATTTACTAGGAAAACAGTTTTATAATGTATTATTTTTACAGCGAAGCCCACGCAATTGAAAACACAAATGACTACCCCATTGCGATAAATGAATGTGAAAAACAAACTTAGCTTCTCATCGGAACACTTTTCCATAGATAATTTAAAAAAAAAACCATTTCAAAGAAACTTCTTGAAATAATCCATAGACTAATCAAATAATAGAACAGTGAGAAAGCAGCGGGACGGTCGGAGGTGCCAGTTTCAATCCACAACTTGGTTTATAAATTAAAGAAGAAAGTGAATTAGCTCTGTCTATAAAAGCAATTTCCTGTTATTTTTGCTGGAAAATTCTACGCAGGTTCTAGTTGTTTTCACAATAATCTTTCTTTGCAACGTTTAAGGTGAATGAGGTTTAAACATTGTTGATTTATTTTTCTGTGAATGGTGGCTAAATAATAATGGTATAAGGCCCGGTTTCCACCAAAGCAGAGATGAGAAGATATGTGTGATATGTACAACCAATCAACTTGCGTCAATTTGACAGCTCAGTGCTTTAGCTTCAACACAATACAATAGCCTATTGATTACTCGTCATTACAAGACATTCCCTTTCGTCTTTGCTTTGCTGGAGTCTCGCCCTTAGCCATGCTTGCCGAGGTTGGTCCGTGGATAGGTGACCGTCCCGGCTGCCAGCCGCAAGGTACAGACAACAGATCAACCTACCTCAAACTGTCAAATTCTCACAATTAAACAAGAACCTTATTTTGTTAGCAATGAAGTTGAAAAACTATCAAAGAAATTTAATACATTGGGGTAGCTTGATGTGCTGGCCTCTGTACAGACGCCAGCACATCAAGTTACCCCAATGTGTCAAATTTTTCCAATTGAAAATGAACCTTATTTTGTTTATCATAGAGTTGAAAACCGATCAAATATATTTGACACATTGGGGTAGCTTGATGTGCTGGCCTCTGTACATAGTTTTGTTTCGTTGTTTCTATTTTTTTTACTATCTTTTAAATATTTTTTCCTTGTGCTTCTATTTACTATCGTGTGCCTTTGGTGCCCAAAATAATTTACTTTCTTTCTTTGTTTGAGATGCGAGTTGACCACAGGTTAAGCTATGTTTGTCTAGGTCGGCCTGTAGATCATACGGTGGCACATATATTATTTATTTTTACAACCTAAACTCTTGAGGTTACCCAAAAGAAGCCTATTAACTAGCGACTTAAACCGATTGCGGCTTTACACTCGGGGAAGAACCTTTACGCTTATTCCACTCAGATTTCACAGTTTAGATATCCATGAAACCATCAACAATATCCGTAGATAATCTATATTTCCTTTTTAAAGATCTGCATGAATCATTGCCAGTTAAAAAAAAACGAAATTTATCAACTGTACAGAAAAACTACTACTAAATCGATTCGTTAACTGCATAGTCATTGTTTTGAATATGAATTAAGATTAAGTTTTACTTGTCAGTTTTTGTTTATCAAGGTCGGACAAGGACGTATGGTAATTAGGCATGCTCTCAATGGGTCACACACATCCGCATTTGCATCGAAGCCTGGTTGTTTTGACAGTTCGCATCCGTGTGTGGCAAAAAGTAACTTGTCTTGCTTACGAATTGGTTTACTTCCAATTATTGTATTAATGTGATGGTTACTTTTTTTTATTTATTTATTTATAGGCACAACAACGACTTAATTACAAATGAAAAATTAGTAAAACATCAACAAAAAAGTCCTGTGTAATGTGTAAGTAAGTCAATTACAGGAATGCACATCGTTCGCAAAATAGGGATGCTAGTTAATGTAGTAATGAACTTATTTTATAATTCAAATCATGAATTTTATACACAGATAAACAAATAGGTATGAATACAAACATTAATTAAAACAAACAATACATACTAATTAAATAACAGTACGATTAATGTAAAATTAACTTACGGCAGTTGATCTCATAATTCGTGGCTCTTCTCATTGTCATATTTTATTTTCAAACTAAGAGGGAGCGGAGAGGATAATATTAAAGAACGGAACCCACGAAGACGAAGTCGTGGACGAAGTGCTAGTTATTTATAAGGCACTTTGAAACGTCAAACTTAAGTTAAGTCCACACTTCTATTCTTATATTATAAAGAAGAAAGGTTTGCTTTTCTATTAATTTGTTTGTAGGGATTTAAATCAAAAACGACTAAACTGTTTAAAAAATTAACAAATTATCCCACCATTCAAACGTTACATTGTCACCAAAGAGATTCTTTTTCGAAAACTGACAAAAAAAATCAACTCTCCATACAAAACTCGATCAACTGTTCGGATATATGTATGGAGAGTTGATTTTTTTTTGTCTGTTTTCGAAAAAGTCGTAGAAAAAAATTTTTGTTGTTTATGATGTTAGTAATCTTCCTTCTGCGAAGTTCTTGGTGTTTTACAAATAACCCCGTATAGAGGACATGCGAAGAAATTTCATAGAAAAACTATGATCCCATGTTTCAGTAACGCTATCTAGAATAATATAGCAATGTTGGATCGGCAGCAGAGCGTACTTAATTGCACTCATAGATTTGTGTCCACACTGACACAAAAGTATCGTCTGAAAATTTTGTTCGTGTTGTCCCGTCTACAGTAAAGTATTGAATGTCTTTGATTATCACTGAGTAACATAGGTTTTATTTAATTTTCAAAACTAAGAAGGCGTACCTATAGGGGGTGTTAAAGTTTGGAGGGGAAGTACGAAATTCACGCCAACGACGGAGCCTTTCAAAAAGTAGTTTCTTATGGATAGAATAAAATAGAATACTCTTTATTTTACACCATAAAAACTAACAAATTATAACTTTAAGGGGTACATAGGGTGATACAATGGGCGGCCTTATTGCTAAAAGCGATCTCTTACAGACAACCTTTGGATGGACTTGATAGTGGAGGAGAAAAGATGAGTAGGCAGTTTGTGGTGTACTATTTACATAAATATATAACATACTATCTCAATAGATGTATAAAATAAGCATAAATAAGAAAAAAGAAAGTAAAAAACAATAAAATAATTACAACACCTAAATTTTAATCAGTTAAGGTAAGGGGTTGGTAAGTCGTGTTAGGAAATAGGTAATAATTTAAGGAAAGAATTGGCAAGACACTCCATACTTAAGATAGAGGGTAAAAAAAAGTTCTATCGCAAGTATCGGGGCAGTACTTACCAACTACGGATACTAAATCCTAATTTATTTATTCTAGACTGAAAGCCACGCTGACCCCAATTGGAATAGGGAAAGGCAAGGCAGCAATGATGACAATAAATTATACATTCAATCAATTACACACATAAGATTAGTGCAATTTTCAATCTGGCTCGGTGACAAGATATATTTATAGCACCTAGACTACAGAATTGCAAATATCCTGTCTTTCTATATTCTGTCTTTCTATAACTTTTATTTTTATCTTCCTGTTAACATGCATTTGTTTATGTTTAGGAACAACCCACCCCTTTTTGCTTTAGGAGTCGGGCGTTGATAGCTGCGCCACAGTTTTTAACTTTTGCGGCTATCATCGTTTAACATTGTTTGTATTCTGTATGTATTTGTTTCTGTTCTCAAATAAACGATTATTATTAATTTCTCAACCTGTTGCCAACCAGAATGATGTAACGACCAATTTGATTTGACCTATAAAAGGCAAAAAGTGCCAGGTCGGAAAAACCTGTTCAAATGACATTGAAACATAGATTTGTCGCTTGAGTTTAGTTTGGGTATAAACACTACAAGATGGAGACTGAGTGAAGGTTTGTTTGAACTGAATCAGAGGCCTTCAGTGTCAATATTTCAAATCCATCATCATTGTATTCCTAGCTTTTTCCCAAATTAGTTGCTCAATGCAGCCGAATACCAGTGTTTTACACCGAGCCAATCTAACCTCCATAATCTAATGACTGGATAGGTACTTACTAACAGGATAGGTACTTTTTAACCGGATAAGGCGAAGCAAAACGGAAGACTCATTAATTCTTTGCTGCATAATGTGTATTGTATAAGTCTGTTTGTGCTAATAATTTCTAATGAGAATTGTCTTTCTGTTTTTGAAATCTCTTTGTGTGAGTTTTCAGGACTTTGTTTTAGTTTTTTTAGTGAGACTTTTTGTCGGTCGGTCGGCATATTAGCAGTTATCCGTCTTTAGATTAAGGAATCGGTCGTTTACCTAATTTAAGGATTTTAAATGTTAAACCAAGGATTAAGATAGTTTGTGTGACCTATTTTAGTCTTTAATGGCTTATTTTCCACGCATAAATTGACACGGTTTTCCTGAACGTTAATACTTCTAGTTCGGGGTGTGTTATTAAGTTTTTCCATCAGGACATTTTAATTAGCAGCCCGGAACATTTGTGCAGGTTTGCCCCCTGTTAATTGGCACTTGAACAGAACTAGCAATTTTGTGGGCATGCTACAATACCCTTTCAGTTCTCCACATCACTTTTCTGATCCTCCCTAGCACCAGAAGAGTGAGGTCTAGAATAATTTACATGTCAATAATTTACAAGTCATGCTATTAGTATTTGCGAGGATGCACTTTCCACCCAGGATTTTATTTACTTTGACAGTTTGCTATGTTAAACAAAGTTGTGTTAGTTGCACCATTAATATCTCAAACGGCTGGACCAATTTTTATGTATTTGTGTTTTTCGTTGGTTTTTGTCCGGAATAGGATAATAACTTATAAAAAACATGAAAAATCCTCGAAAAATAATGATTTCTTTATCATTTTTCAAACGCAGCGCCATCTTGGATGACATGACAGCTCATCATTTATTTAAAATTCAAAATATTTTAGTAAGTAATGTTGTGACATCACTATTTAGTAAGTTATTAGTGTGCACATCCCTAGATATTATCTGTGTATCCGGTTCCTATCAAGAATGCCAGCGTCACTTCATTGTCTGTCCCCGTCTGTCATGTCATTGTACTGTCCAAAGTGAATATACTGTGTGTCATCTTATAATAAACCAAGTCAACCTCAACGGTGTCTTATTCAACAAGCCTACAGGACAAAACAAGTAAGACTTGCAATGCAGCAGGTGCCTATGACTACTACATTAACGGTTGTTGGTTGGTCTTCACAAAGAAATGCGTGGGACCTAGAAAGGCTTTCAAAAGGTCAGTGTAGATACTTTATGTACACAACAGGTGTACTAACAGCTGCATTGACCTTTGTTAGTGCTATTTGTTTTCTGAACGCAGACCGTGGTGTGTTTAAATTTTAGTTCGAATGTTTTGCGAAAAAGCGGTTTCCCCCACATTGTACGGTCGGGATCTTGTATGCGTTCAATCGCGCGGATAACTTTAACATCGCGATGTAGGAAGTGTCAGTTTTAGTTTTTCCGTGGCGAGATAGATGTCGCTAAGCACTTAGAGCTCTTTGAAGATTATACACGAGCGGCATGGTGGTAACGGCAGAGGCAACTGCTGCCGTCGACACGACTCTGCGGTAGCCCATTAACTGACTCCTATACCACAGTATAAATATTAATACTTACAGTAGGACGACGCCTTTGATCACTGTAAAAATGCCGACAACGTCTACACGCGTTAGCCCTGAGTAATGCCTCCCGAACTACGAACATCGTTTTGTTCGCAGTTCGGGAGCGGCTTTCCCGCGTCTTGTCCTTCACACCCCGCACGATTACCCTGTTTATTAGACGGCTGCGTCGGACGACTGTAGGTTTTTTGACTGTGTCTATACTGAGAGAGATCACGACGGCTGCCGCTGATTTTTGAAGTTGGAACGTCAACGGCTGCTGCTGATTTTTGAAGTTGGAATGTCAACGGCTGCTGCTGATTTTTGAAGTTGGAATGTCAACGGCTGCTGCAGATTTTTAAAGATAGAATTTCAACGGCTGCCGCCGAAGCGTGTCGACGGCTGCAGTTACCTCTACCGTTGGCAACATGCCGCTCGTGTGTAAGAGCTCTTAGAGATAAAGCTATAGCCTCATAATATTAGTCAGATGCCAGTTTGGTCCCGGCAATAACATAAGCCTTTAAGGAACTTACGCCTCGCCATAAGGTATAAAAGCCGCTACTTATCCAGTATCTGATTCGTACATAATGTTCACAGGCTTTTAGGCAAATGGAGGCGTATGATCGTTAGTTGACGGTACTGTGAACTTTAGGTCGTTTTATTGCTCAGGGTAATAGCTTTCGTTTCTAGGTCGTGTTACGAATGTTTGTTTTGATATAAGAAACCCTATTACTAACTATTACCCGCTGAGACTAAACACTGTGAAGCAAGAAATCGTTGCCCGTAGGCAAAACTACCGACAAGATCGAATAATACATGTTAATAAATTGTCTGCTGACAATTAACATGTATTATTCGATTTTGTCGGTATACACAATTAAAACGCATAGAAACCTAGTAGGTACGACAGCAAAAAGTAAGGCAACTATAACTGAGGAAAAACTGGCCTCTTTGCTCTGCGAGCCGTGACAGTAGGTACTAAAAGTCACGTTCTGTAGAACTCAGCTTGCGAGTAAACATTCGGCTAGAGAGCAGCGGTGGCCCAGTGGTAGCGGCCCCGACTTACGAACAGTAAGTCGTGGGTTCAAACCCAGGCAGGCGCATTACTTTGTGTAATTTATTTCATCACCACTGCTCTCAAAAACGGTGAAGGAAAACATCGCGAGGAAAACGGCATGTCCTAGAACCAAAAAAAAAAAATCGAAGACATGTGACATCTACCAATTCGCACTGGGCCCGCGTGGTAGATTATAGCCCATACGCAAAATACGCGCTGAGACGTGGAGTTGCGGATACCAGCCCGGTATCTTTAATCTTTTTTTTTTTTAAACATTCGGCTCACGCACACAAAGACAATAGTGGACACAAGATTTCGCCCGTGTTTTATACTAAACGCGGCTTCTATACGTTATTATGAGTATTCTAAGGGAACAGAGTTCTAAATCTTGTAAACACATGATGATATGATGCCCAAAATAGCTGTGACGGTCGTCCATATACCATTGTCGCTGCTGAAAGGAAAAACAAAATTAAGATACAGAACTTCTAGTTTATTTAAGTAAAATTTATTTGGCTTATTAAATGTCATAAACTTTCAGACTACTTTCAACCCCACCCGCTCTTCAAGTGACCTTTAAATTGACCATAGTTTATTCGTTTTTGTTTAATTTATTTTTCACTGTATTAATTTCCCTAATATCTATTATTTTTTCTCTGTCGTGGTTACAGACAAAGCTTACATGCGAAATCCTTCCATTGTATTTAATTTCTAGAAAATGTCTTTGATTTTTTTACCAAACGTTTACGTCTTTCTAACAAAATACGTGAAAATATGCAAAGCTTTTCATAGATTATACAGGTTTGCAGTACAATATAAAATCACGCCCACAAGACGACGGCAGATCGGATCATATGCACAATGGTTAAACTAGATGCATATTTATAGGAAATTTTCCACCGAACGCCTTGGTAGATTCCATTGAGTTCGATACATTTTAATCCTAGTTCAGAGAAGCATTGAGATAGGTTTACAGGCTCCAATGGGTAAAGCTGTTTATTCATGGAATAAAGATGAAAAAGTCTTTTGTATCTCTGGACTGTAAGGCTCCTATGCATTTTTGAATAAGGTTTTAAATTATTCTGTGCCATCGTTGGCGTGTTTCAAACTAAAACATATCTTTTGAACCAAGGTCTACTGTACGATACAAACCCTTATTTTAATTAACGTAATCCTTACCACAGATAGTATAGGTAGATGATTTAAATCCTTGAATTCAATTAAAATATGTTACTTATACTTAAACTAAACCCAAGTTTCCCCGAGTAAGTTTATTTAGTTATAGAATTACTGAAAATTATTGAAAAAATCGTATCACAATCATATTGGAAAATAGCACTTTGGTTTTGACTTAGTACGCGTGCGCCATTTTGTAATTTAACATCCCCTCTACCCCCTTAAGCTTAAGGGTGCTTCTACAGGGTGCAAGTAGCTTGCGCATATTTAGGCACTTGCGCAGGTTTTATGCATCGTAAACTTTACCGTTTAAAAACATGTGCGGGTCTAGCGTTTTGAGCCTGTACCAAAGCGAGCCACCCGCGCAACTAAACCGCGTACTCTGTGTATGCGCGGGTCACTTGCGCATGTAGCTCTTGACCACGAGCAAATAACTTGTGCGTACTGCTTCCGCAAGTAGCCCAGGTCTTTACTTGCTCCAGTTATTTACATTATGTACAAGTACAAGCGAGTAATTTGAACAAGGAGCTTGCGCATATTACTCACGCGTGTAACTCGCATATTTACTTCCTCCAGCTACATGCACCGTGTCGAAGCACCCTTAGAAATAAAATAGCCAATGACATTCACGAACAATGTGGCTTTCTACTGGTAAAAGGTTTTTTTAAAAGGTTTAGTAGCGCCAGAGATTATTTCTACAACCTCACTAACTCAGAAATTTTACCTCTTTATTAGTATAGAAAAAAAGGGTATCGCAAACTGCATTAAATGGTTTTATGGGGTCCGAATACCCATCTAGTTTACCGGGACATCGCCAAGCGTTTGGTCGACTCTTCGCGTGACCAGAGGGCTGGCCTTGATTTCGGTCAGAGAATCAGCATTGCCATACAACGTGGCAATGCGGCCAGTCTTCTGGGCACTTTTCCCGTTGATAGCGATGCAGATGAGTTTTTTGATGCGCTATAATTGGTTTACTGTTCTTTTGTTAGTTTATTTTTAGGTAGGTATGTATGTAATTTTCTGTAGTAAAATAATTAAATAGTTTCATACTATTTTTTTCGATAAGTACCTAAGTATTGAGTATTTGTTTACATGTTTGGGAACTAAATTGCGAATATAAATTAGCTAGTGTTATTATTAAATAATTATCGTCAGAAAGGTGTTACTTTGGCTAACCGCTTGTCAAGTAACATACAAATATTGTGGTTACAATGAAATAGTATACTGCGATTTTGTCTCATGTTCGAATATCTAAGTGTAGGTGACAAAATTTAAAGTGATTATATTTCTCAGTGATTCCTTTTAACATAATAATAGGGCTTATTCCCAGGCGCTCCATAATTTTATTCCCGACGGCTCCAAATTAAAAAAGCAACATAATGGTAATAATTAAAATCTGTCCCATGAGCTCCAAAAATTTTCAAGTACAGATTGCACATACTTAGCTAAGATAAGATTGATTTGTGTCTGCCTATGTACAAATTATATTATTGATGGAAGCAATTTGTGTTTTGTTGACCTTACGCAATTTGGTTTGGAGCCGCTGGGAAAAAAAATAGTATTTTATTATTTAACTAATAAAATTATGGAGCTGTTGGGAATCAATGTATGGAGAGAAATTGTTTGGAGAACAATAGATTTGGAGCTCTTGGGAATAAGCCAATAATAGGCATACAAGGAGCATTTGTTCTGTGTAAAATTTATCTTTAATATAATAAATCCCACCAAAACATTTCATGTAAAATGTTGCCAAGACGACCACATAAGGTTTGCCATGTGAAAAAGATATCAGATCTCATGTAGAGCCAAGCTTCTGAATGTACACGGCCTAACCTACCGACCTTAACTTCACAAATTCTACATAATTATCAGTAAAAATGTATGGCTTTGCCGTTTCGCTACCGTCGTGGAGGTGATGCGAATATTTAGTTTCTGAAGTAAGTAACGAAAGAGCCGAGCTAAACATTTATACGCCAAGACGAGATGTATGTTTTTAGAAATGTTTAGGTATGTTTATCAGAAGTGTAGTACTCATAGCACAAGCTCTACTTAGTTTGGGACTGTGAAACTTGTGGAATATTGGTCTGTCTTGTGTGTTATCTTTGAAAGTCGTTACCAATGAGTAATCAGAAAATTCAATAGTTTGACATACAGTGTAACCAAAGGATATCGTGTAACACAGTAAGAGAGGTGGTTAGATTTAGATAGGCAGATACTCCCAAGTAAATACTGGTATTCAGCTGTATCTTAGTAGACTAGAAGCCAAACATATTGTTGTTGAGAAAATGCTAGGCAGACAATCATTTTTTTTTTTTTTTTTTATTAGATATAATGGGTCTTGACCTCAATCTTGTCCTGCGGTCAGAGATGAGGTCGACGATGGAACGAGCTTACCCATAAGCTTACCCAATCTGAAAAAAACACTCGTATAATTATTTTATTTTTATTTTTAACCCCCGACGCAAAAAGAGGGGTGTTATAAGTTTCACCGCTATGTGTGTGTGTCTGTCTGTCTGTCTGTCTGTCTGTCTGTCTGTCTGTCTGTCTGTCTGTCTGTCTGTCTGTCTGTCTGTCTGTCTGTCTGTCTGTGGCACCGTAGCGCCCAAACGGGTGAACCGATTTAGATGCGGTTTTTTTTATTTGAAAGCAGGGTTTCTTGCGATGGTTCTTAGATATGATTAATCAAAATCGGTTCAGCCGTTTCAAGGTTATCAGCTCTTTTGTGATAACTACCTTTGCTATTTTAGGCGTCTATGGGTATTAACTTTACTTCCAAACATATGTGAGGCTTAAAATTTCAAACACCCATGTGTGTAATATTAATAAGCAACATTATGGTGTTTTTGGTCTGATGCAGCCAGGATATCTAGCAGACTAATACACTCTTGGGAAAATAACAGCAGATATGTCGTGTTTGGATTCATTTTAACCCGCATTTGATTCTGCATATAATGCACTGATGGCAACTGGATGAGCTGATGCTGCAGCCAGGCTATCCAGCACACCAGTAGGTAGACTCTTGACAAAATAACAGCAGATATATCGTGTTTGTATTCATTTCAACCAGCATTTGATTCTGCACACAATGCTTTGATGGCAACAGGTTGAGCTGATGCTGCAGCCAGGCTATCCAGCAGACCAGTAGGTACACTCTTGACAAAATATTAGCAGATATGTCGTGTTTGGATTCATTTCAACCAGCATTTGATTCTAAACACAATGCCTTGATGGCAACAGGTTGAGCTGATGCTGCAGCCAGGCTATCCAGCACACCAGTAGGTAGACTCTTGACAAAATAGTAGCAGATATGTCGTGTTTGGATTCATTTCAACCACCATTTGATTCTAAACACAATGCACTGATGGCAACAGGATGAGCTGATGCTGCAGCCAGGCTATCCAGCACACCAGTAGGTAGACTTTTGACAAATAATAGCAGATAAATGTCATGTTTGGATTCGTTTTAATCAGCATTTGGCTCTACATACAATGCACTGAAAAATTCTCATAACTGTAAACTCTATAAAACAAAATTAATGCGTTTAAAAATTTTAAAATAAAAATTAAATTAAAAATTTAAAAAACCCCCATCGCAAAAAGTAAAACATTTAAAAAGTTAAAAATAACACTTTAGCCATGAAATTTTACGTAACGTCGGGGTACCGTTAAAATAAGTACCTACATACCTACAAGTACCTTACTTAAGCGGTACCCCGACGTGAAGTAAAATTTCATGGCTAAAGTGTTATTTTTAACTTTTTAAATGTTTTACTTTTTGCGATGGGGGTTTTTTAAATTTTTAATTTAATTTTTAAATGTATTGTGTTATTGTCTTCTGTATTAGGAAATGATACACACATGACACAGTCGATAGTCATAAAGAAGTTTTATCCTACTAATATTATAAACGAGAAAGTTTGTGAGTATGGATAGATGGATGGATGGATGTTTTTTACTCTTTCACGTAAAAACTACTGAATAGATTTTAATAAAATTTGGTTTGGAGTTAACTGACACCCTGGATTAACAAATAGGCTACTTTTTATCCCTGTATTCCCACGGGAACGGGACCTACGCGAGTGAAACTCAGAACGTTCTGCTAGTTAAGACGAAAAGGTATTATAGGTAACTAAAATGATTAGGATTTAGGTACTTACAAAAACTATGTGCCTAATTACTGAACTCCCAATATATTTATGTGGGATGAGGAAGCGAATGAAAATCGGGCTTGGAGATAGCTTACTTTATTCTTCACTGTAGTTAATAATTAAAACAAAGACCAGTTGCACGGAGCACACCATTTCGTGCGGTGCCGTAGCCGTCACTCGACTACGTTCGGAAACACAGTTTAGAAATGAAACGCATTTAAGACAACAATGTTTGGATATTTTTATGGCTCCTACAACTCGGCCATCCTATAAGAGTCGGGCCTCAGACTCCTCACCTACAAACATCTGATCACAGCAATATGTGGGACATCTAGCGCAGAATATAAACAATCAATTAATACAACTTAAATTTCCAAAACTGAATAATGGTTATAATTTAGTAAGGAAAGTAAACTAGAAACATACTGAACCATATTATGGTATTTTATCTCTCTTAAATATTAAAACTATATCTAACTGGCAGTTATTAAGTTCACAACTCTTGAATTGCAAACAGCTCACTTAAATAGGTAACCTCTGTTAAAAGTAAACAAAAAAAATGTTTCTTAGAATTAAATTAAACAATCTAGAATATAACCTAGTATGGTGCTATCCACTAAACACATCGTTAACAAAAATGAGATGCCAGTACACCATAATACACCAACTGACAACTTGTTTAAACTTTACAACATAAAGCTAAAACAAGCTGTAATCACCACGGCAAAGCTAAAACAAAATGTAAGACAATTGTTTGGTTAATACACTATTATTCAGGGCAGGGGTGAAACATTCATTGATAATGGTGAAACATTGCCTCAATCCGGCCAAACCTTCATGTGATCAGCAGCAGAAGTAGTACATATTGGTCCCTCTGTAGAACTATCTGCCTTCATCACCTCATAACGATCCCGCCCTAATATCTTGGTTACTTTATATGGACCAAGGAACTTGGGTCTCAGCTTCATGTGAGTACCAAACTGGGTCCGTTTGATGGCCACATAGTCTCCCACTTTGTACTTTATACTTTCTTTTCTTTTTCTGTTGTAAGTTTTCATATTTTCTTCCTGAATTCTATATATTTGTAATTTAGCTTTTTCTCTTAAATCTTCTCGTTCCTGGACAAAATATTCGGTGTACTCTGCTTCTAACAGGGTTAACAACTCTAAATCTTCCTTTTGTTTCATCTTGCATCCTGTAAGAAGTTCAAATGGTGACATACCAATGCTTCGTTGGAAAGTACTATTTATTGATCTCTGTACTCTACTAACATGACGATACCACAACTTATCATCTTCTATGCACAATTTGGTGAGAATTGACACCGCAATCCTATGGATACGCTCAACTTGTCCATTGCCGCGTGGTACTCCTGTAGTCACTTTAATGTGCTGAATATTCTCCGCCGTACAATAATCAGCAAAATCATTGCTCACGAAAGCTGCACCTCTGTCTGAGATTATTCTCTGAGGATTTCCCCAAGTTTGCTGATGAATCTTTAGTCTTTCAATCACCTCCTTAGAGTTCGTGGTTTTAGTTGGGAACAACCATACAAATTTGGTGAATCCATCCACTACTGTCAGAATGTAGTTATACTGCTTTTTAGTTTCTGAAAGTGGACCAATGTGGTCGACATGCAAGGTATCCAACGGTATACTTCCCTTATCAATGCTGTTAAGAAATCCCTCTTGATGTCCTGTCTTCTTCATTGCCAATAAGCATGGGATACAAGAGACTAATACTTCCTCTATCTTCTTATTTAAATCTTTTATATAGAAATCCTTTTTTATCAACTCTAACATTTTCTTCCTTCCAAAATGACCATTACCATGGATACTTCTTAAAATTTCATATTCCAATCCTTTAGGTATAACCAATAGTCCCTCGGCTCCTTTATATAACAATCCGTTTCGCTCAAAATAGTCTAAGTACGGTTCTCGCTTTATTAGATCCAATATAGCTTTTACACCATCATCAATCTCTTGGGCTCTCCTTATCTGCTCGTAGACCTTTCTGGTAACCACTCCTACATAGGGAATACGGCTGAGAGCGTCCACATGTCTCATCTTGGTGCCAGCTCTATGCTCCACAGTATAATTATATTCCTGTAGCAAAAGAACCCATCTAGCTACTCGTGTGGACAAATCTTTTTTCCTGAGTGTCATCTCAAATGCCAAACAATCTGTGACTATCTTAAATGGTATACCTAGTAAATATCTTCTAAACTTTTTAACACCTTCTACCACCGCCAGGGCTTCCAGCTCATAACTTGTATATTTTTTCTCAGCATCCGTGGTCTTCTTACTCATATAGTACACTGGGTGTAGTTGCTGGTCATTGGGGTCTCTCTGTAGTAAAATTGCTGAGAACGCCTGTTGTGAAGCATCTGTATGCATCTCAGTTACCAGACCGGGATTGTAAAGTTTCAATACAGGTTGTTTTGACAACCTCTCTTTTAATATTAAAAATGCATGCTCCTGTTCTCCTGTAAAGTTGAACGGACTGTTCTTCTTCAACAGATCAGTAAGTGGCTTGGCTATAGCAGCATAGCCCTCGATAAATTTACGAAAATAGGATGTTAACCCAATAAAACTTTGTACCTGCTTGACTGTCTTCGGTGTTGGATATTTCATCACTGCTTCTACCTTGTCATTTGACGGCCTCACAGTACCATCCTCCACTATATGACCCAAATATTCAACTCGTGTTGTGAGCAATTCGCTCTTCTCCCAGTTTATTATTAAACCATATTCAGCTGCCACCTGTAAAACCTGCTTTAATCTATCTAACCCTTGGTCATATGTCTCTGCTGAAATTATTATGTCATCGATAAAAATCTGTAAGAATCCTTCACACAGTAGATCTCGAAAAATTGCATTAATAAATCTGGTAAAGTAGTTAGGACATACAGCTAAACCAAATGGTGCCCTTGTAAATTCATACTGTCCGGTTTGAGTCACAAAAGAAGTAAACTTAGTACAGTCTTCTCTAATCTTCAGGTGGAAAAAGGCATCTTTCAAATCCAGCTTACTGAAAACTTTTGCTTTAGACAACCTATCGAGCTGATCGTCGATGATCGGCAAAGGGAAGTGGTCCTTCACCATTTTCTCATTAATCTTCCTATAGTCCACGCAAACCCGTGTTTGTCCATTCTTCTTTTTAATTAACACTAGAGGACTGGCATATTCTGAAAAACTGGGTTTCACAATACCTTTACATATCCATTCTCGAACTTGAAGCTCTACCACTTCCTGCTCTGGAGCTGACAAGCGCCTGGGACGTTGCGCCACTGGTATATTGTCTTTCAGAATTATGACCATCTCCAACGGAGCCTCCTTGACTTGACAGGGTACGTAACTATCAACCAAAACTTGAGCATCTGCTTGGACATCTGAAGGGATATAGTTCCGAGAAATGGAATGTACTTCTGAAAGCAAACAACTTAATATATCACCCTCGCCCTGAGGCACAATGTTTAAAACACCTTTATCAATAATCACTCTAGCCAAATTTAAGAAAGGTTGACCTAAAATCATCTTATACGGCATTGTGTCTCTAGGTACAATATAAAACGTTACATCATAACAAGCATCATCAAGTTTTATACAAGTATTGAATTTTCCTACCGCTATAACCTCACTACGGCCTAAACCAGTCAATGTTATGTTTTCTTTCATGTATAAACAGTCTTTGAGTTCAAAAAATAAATCTTCCGTCACAAGATTGAGATCACTGCCCGAATCAATTAGACTTTCGACACTTATACCACTTATTTCGACACTTTTTACTGAGCCGCGCGCTTTGTTTACATTTAGTACAGTCTGACATTTTAAACCAACATGGCCGCCGTCGTCATCCTCAGTGTTGCCGTCCTGCGCCAACTTCACACACATCGACTTTTCGCTGCTTTTACCTGGAACGCGCTCGGTTGTGTTGGTACGGTTGGTACACTGCGGCGCCACGTGACCAAATTCCCCGCACTTGAAGCATTTGACTCCTTTGGTACACGATGATGAAATATGATCTTTATCTCCACATTTATAACATCTTCGATCTGGCCGTGAAGCTGACTCCTTCTTATCACCACGAGCCGACGAGGAAGCTGCCGGAACCGTGTGTCGCTTGGCCGCCTTAGCAGAATTCTTTTTCATTTGCTCGTAAATGGTTAGCTTTTCCTTTAGAACGGAATAGGTAGTGACACCATATAATATAGCCTTGTTACTCTCGTAATCCGTAATCCCATCCACTATGTACTGTATCGCGACGTAGTCAGCGATCTTTCCCCTTTTAGCCAATTCCTTCATGGAAAGCATGTACTCATAATACGACTCATCTTTATGTTTTTTCCTCGAGGACAGTAATTCATGGACTTCTTTAGAATTGATGCTGTCAGGAAACTCTTTCGCCACCGCTGTCTTTAATTCCTCAAACGTGCGATGTGTTTTTTCTGTTTTCAACCACAAGGCCGCGACGCCAGTGAGTGAGCGCCGGGCCACAATAAGAGTCTGCGTTGGTGTCCATTTCATAATCTCTGCGTGATCTTCGACATCCTGCGCCCACTTGCTAGACGTGTACACCTTATCGACACCATCAAACTTCGGCACCAAACCCTCGCACCACGACGCTGCCGGTACTACCGCCGCCGCCGCCGCCGCCATATTTTCGTCTGGTTTAGTCATCTTAAGACAATCACCTCAACTTCAATTATGATTGATTGATTGATTCAAACAATCTCGCCACCGCCGCCTTCGCCACAGTTTTTCACCTCTCACCACAGATATTTTGCACCTTGATCATGGGAATTTTTGCCCCGCCGCCATGTGACACGTCTCTTCATGCACGCACCACACCTCGATTCGCCCGATCTCTCATCTCATCCCGGACGAGCCCCCAAATTTGTGGGATGAGGAAGCGAATGAAAATCGGGCTTGGAGATAGCTTACTTTATTCTTCACTGTAGTTAATAATTAAAACAAAGACCAGTTGCACGGAGCACACCATTTCGTGCGGTGCCGTAGCCGTCACTCGACTACGTTCGGAAACACAGTTTAGAAATGAAACGCATTTAAGACAACAATGTTTGGATATTTTTATGGCTCCTACATTTATATGCTTTTGAGTTATATACTTATGTATTTTTTTCTTATTTTCAGGTACGTTGGTTGTTAATGCAAAATATTATATGGGGCGCAGTGCACTGGGATGTTGGTAAGTTTAATAAAATATAATTAAAATTTAGCAAAATACTTCACTTTTTTTATCCATAGTTAAATGTTTAAATAAACAGTAGCAAATACTTTCTACAAGTCAACCTTTAGGTCATACAGAGACAAACAGGTTCAATTACGTAAGAAATATGAAACTAAAATGAAAATAATTTATTCATATAATTATACATATATATAAATAATAGGTAAATACTATAAATAACAAACAGAAAATATGACAAATATAAAAGAATACTGTATTTTCTACTATGAAACTTTTTAAATCACTTACAGACCAACAGATAACATCTATCAACTGTTGTTAGTTGACGCAGAACTTTCAACTTTGCGAACAAAACCACGCTACAAAGTTAGTTCACAGTTCTATCATCCTCGCAGGGACATTTTACAATAAAGGCTTTTCTTGAAACAACTTTGCCACCTATTATGTTATAAATGGGTTCGTGCGACGGCAAATTATATGGCGAACTGAACAGCAAGCGCCGGTTTATGTGGGCGAGGTTTAAGAAAGTAAGCCTTTATCAATTTTGATGCGATTTTTATCTATTCCTTTTTGTCCTGTAAGAAAAGAATATAATACCAGCATGTCCAGGCCTTTGCCTGCATAAGGCCATATTATACTGCAGGGCAAAGGCCTCATCTCATATATGCTGAGTAGTATGGTTTGTGTGACTAAGTGAGTAAATAAAATGCGAAAATTCTGACTATTCTGGAGCCAAACAACAATCTACCTGGAATTAAATAACAGAAATACTTTGTTGTGTACTCAAACTGAAACGGTATTCATTTATAAAAAATAAAGGGCTAACACAAACACTATGTCAGGATGTTCCAAATGACTGGTTAAATGAGAGGGTTTAAATATAGGCAAGTAGGTACCAATGTGACTTTTTCAATGGGTTATTTGGCAAAATTTTCAGTTTTAAGTCCATCATCTAGATTACAAGAAAACATTCGACACATATTTTTTTCTTTTTCGAATTAATAGAAAACTGCTTTGATTAAGCGCATTAAAGTTGAGGAGAGACGGCGTGTAACGTCATTAGTATAAACTGTACTGGTCAGTGACGTCATGCGACATTTTAACTCGATGTATCGCCGTTATTTTTTGATTACGTGAAAAAAGGAAAAATATGTACTTATCCAATATTTTCTTGTAATCTAGACGAGGGACTAATAATTAAAAATTTGTCAAATAGCCCATTTATAATTTATGTACTATTTTATTTTAACTTGGACATCATTGATTCAATAACGGTGAAGGAAAACATTGTGAGGAAACATGGACTTACAGTTAATACAAATTTGACATCGCCAAACCGACTTGGACAAGCGCGGTGATCAACTCCCTTGTCTTCTTTATATAAGAAGAGGCTTTTGCCTTTGACTGGTTTTATTATTTTAACAGGTCTTTTTGCTGCAGTAAAAAAAAACATGGCTGGTAACAAAATTAAGTACAATAATTAAGTTTTGTTTCCAAAAACCTGATGTTGTACTTGATTTGAAGTGCCTAACGAGAGTACAACATAATTATTTGATTCAAATTTTTCCAGTTACCAAGAACATGGAAATTTATTCAGCAAATTCATAAGCACACTCGATGTGTCTACGAGTAGGTACGTTCACGTTCCTAAATAACAATAAACGCGAACATAACCTCTGTTGTTCTTGTATTTATTAAAACTTAGAGAACACATCAACATTGTTACTCGTACCCTATTATTTGCTTTATGTGTATTTATTTGAATAAAACAAATTATAATTATTTCAGATTGTTATTTTTGTAGAGACGTGCCTCGCTTGTGTTGTTATGTTGATTTATTAATGCGCTATAAAAGTTTGTTTAATTTTTCTGGCTTCTATTTTTTAACTTTTTTTTTTGATAAACCGCTTCATTGGTCTTGTGGTGACGAGCGCTACTGCTGAACTTGAGGTTCTTGGTTTCATTCCCAGGCCAGTCGGTGTTATTAGCTTTTTTCTATCTTGGATTTCTTAGTACTAGTCTGGAGTCTATTTGTGCCCGTTTGGTGGCAATAGGCTCGTCCCCTATTATATTAGACTTCGACATGTAGTTAGGTGTTACATTTCGCTGCCTAAATAAAATTGTAGATATTTATTTTTGGAGGATCTTAAATTATTACAGATAATTATAAAAGGTCAATGGATGGTCAATATTTTAAAAACAAATAAAGCATATTTTTTTATCGGACTGATTCCTGAGAATAAATACCGGAACCAACTCAGAGGTCTGTTTTAAAGTACAATTTGTATATTCATTATTTATTGATATAAGTTGGTCTTACGATGCACGACAAAGTTCGTAGTTGTCAAATTGCAAAGTTGGATTCCTCAAAGTCCGTAAAAAAGCAATATACCTACTACTTACGTATACAAAAAAGCACAATCCTAAAAAAAAATAAGACCCAGCGTCCTTGTTCTATAAAATATTGTACCATCTTGCCAGTACAATGCGAAACATTGCCTTGTCACTGCGAAAATTGCTTTCACATTACCCTAAGCTGTTGTGAATTCGCTAAACCGTTGACGCCAATCACGAGCGCCCACGCGCCGAGCAAGCACGCGACGCGTAACAAAAACCCGACCTTTACATTTGTGTCTGAATTTTCTTTTGTGTGAATTTTTATTGAGTGATAGTAAAAAGAATGGCGTTAGAGATTTAAATGTTTTATTATTTTTGGTACTTTGAAACTTTATCTGATGTCTGATTTTGCTGTCCGATATTTAGTTTTGGAAGATAGTATCTGTGTGCCTTGGTGGTCTAGTGGCCTAAAACGTGAAAGGGTTATTGGGTTTTTCCAGGAATTTCGCAGTACCCGGCCTGGAGTCTGGATTTACCGATTAATGGAAATAAGCTCGCCCCCTATAACACACACATAACGCAACTTCAATATGATTGGAGAAAATGGGTTTATTATAGGTACACCTCTGCTTAAACCCTATGACCCTTCGGGTATGAGGTAGAGGTGTGATGTTGTGTGTGTGCTAAAAAGAAAATCTCAATATTTATTTTATTTTTTATTAAAGCAATTGCAATAGTTATTCTAGTTTACAAACTTTAATTTGGTACCTAGGTATGTTACCAGTTTATTACCCATTTTCCACTGCTGGTCAAAAAATATTCAGACTAATTTACATGTCCATATTATGTTAGTATAAGTGCACTTAAAAACTATGTTAGTCAACGAGATCACATTACAAAATATTGGTGTGTTTAAATCAAAATTAAAAAAAGTGTCTTCTCATACAGAGAAGGCACGAGCATTATTCACTACGATTACTACAGGTGGGTTTGGATTACAGACTCTACTCTATTATGTTTCCTCACGACGTAAATACTTTCGCCGATGTTAGTAATGTCTAAGATAAACTTGAATATAAACAGATTATACTATCTATAGGTACTCCATTTTATAATAGCATTAAAAAAAGAGGCTTGTAGAAGCAGGAATATAGAACATTTTATTTTAAAGATAACTGAAAACCATTTTTATTCAAATTGTTTTATTTCAAATTTAGAAGAATAAAAATAAAACGAAGAACGTGTCCATGTATTGTTCATTCCTGCTTCGTTTAGGTTTTTATCATTGACACTGTAATTTTCAACTAAAATGAAATAATATAACTAAATAAAATCCACATAAATTCTTAAACTAAATTGTTACAATGTTATTACTAAGTGTGACAGCTACTGTGAAAATAGATTATAATAAATTCGGCGTCTATCGTAATTGTAACATGCTTAATTATTGAACTTTCGTAAAAGTGTGCAATAATAATAAACATTTTTTTAACTTATGTCTAATGCTCGTGTAAATGGAGTATTTAGTACCTACAACCAAAAAAGTATAGGTGAGATGAAAAGTCGTCAAGTAAAGTCAATACCAATTTTCCTGGGTCGTTTGAAAGTACCACCTGATACCAACAAATACATGTCATGTTATTTATTAGTCGAATTTTCTAGTGAGCTGGAAAGAGGAGGATCGACATCCGACATATTGTAAGTAACCCTGTTTGCGAGTGCACGCTCGTTTTTGTTTTCAGTATGTTTGAATTTCTCGTTCTATTCGGAATTCAAAAACAGTTGATTTTCGTAACGTTCATATAATTTTTCAATTTTGGAACATTTACATTTTTTTTTATTTTTATTCAAATGGAACAACAAACAGCTGTAATTATAAAACAGGCATCATACATATACAAATATGTTTATGACAATATTACAGCCCACAACGCTGTTCACAAATTAACTAAGGGATACAAACAGTGAAAAACCTCAATACAATTATTTTTTGTGGTACCTAGGTACTCACGATACAAATTATTGCTTCCTTAAGGAAACTTAGATAGTACGGTACTTAAGTTGTAGAAAAAATAATAAAATACTTAAAATAAATATTAAATAAATATTCCATTATGATTATGATTATTGTGGACCCTGCCAGACGAGCACAGCAAAGTAGACAGGAAAAGTACTATTAAAATGATGCATGATAGTTAAAATGGTCATTAGTCTGTAATGCCTTCTTCAAATTCAATAAATTAATAATATAATATTAAATACGAAATACGAAAAATATTAAAAATATACAAAATATTTTCATAGGACATAAACTAAACATAACTGGAGCAATGTAATGTAGGTAACTACTACTGGTGCACCTCTGCCATTCCCTTTAGACAAAGAGATTTAAAATACTATAAAGCAGACATGTCAAGGAAATGTCATAGAAAAACTTTGATCCCATGTCTCAGTAATTTTTACTTGAAAATTTAGAGAATTTGCGGTCTACTACGGTTTAGTAAATTTAAAGAAAAATGATCGGCTTTTAAGACTTTCTCAAAATACGCAGCGAATTTCATTGAATTTGACTGTTCATTGAGTATTCTAAACTTGAAAAATATTTTCAAGATATTTTTTTAAGCGCCTCAATACGCACGCAAACTTTGAAGTACCTATGTTGATTAAATTATTTTCGTTTTAATTATAAAATTGATGGAGTTGACAGCTGTCTTTTAAGATATCAGTTATTTACGAATAGACATAGACAAGGTGATTCAATTATGTCCAAGTCAACAAAGTGGGTTGTAAAAACGTTTGTTATAGCGTTTTCAAGTGTTGAGCAAGAGGTTTTGGGTACGATTCACGGGTCGGATAAGGTTTTCTTGGGCTTTTCCACCTGGACTTGTTCTAATGATGGCATTAGGCACGCCCCCGAAAACGTGGGGCTTAAACATGTTTGGCGAAGTTTGGTCTTATGTATCGGTGAATAAGGTCGTGATCTTCTACTTCTAATAGTTCTTCCAAAATCTTTCTCACATATACGTAAGTAGATCTAATAATGTCCATATTTCTAAACAAACGACCTCTCTTTCTTACACTTCTGGTAAGAAAGGGACAGCAAGTGTCTATAAAGCTGAAGATTAGTATGGTGAGTGATGAAGTCTCCTAACAGCATCCAAGCCATTAATTACAATGTTCTCTGTTAGTCGAATCACGTACTGCCAGCTGACAAATGGCCATAAGGACAGCGGTTGAAATGTAATTATTTGGACGTGAGGGTGGGGCTTTAAAATCTGAGGAAAATACAGCGACTTATTATATAAAAAGTGTAATTATTAAAAATAAGAAAAAAGAAAAGAAAAATCATTATTAGTATTAATAGTATTCCTTGAAGCGCAACCATTTCTAAGCGATACCATCGAAGCGCAAACATTAGTTGCGCTCACAAAATCAAAATAAAAATATACGACTTTATTCCTCGAAGCGCAACCATGATTAAAATTAGAGAGCCAGGGGTACGATGGATTTATTAAAAACTAGCTGCCCCGGCAAACTTCGTTGTGCCTTAGAGTCAATTTATTGCTCTTATCATTTTTTTTTACATACCTTTAATAAGACGACAAAAAATAAATCCAAACTAATAATAACTACTACTACTTTTTATGTGGCGAGTCTGTATTAAGATCTTATTTAAACATTTTGTGTTCGATAGAAGTAAAATTACAACAACCTAACTGACCATACCTATCCTATAGCTAACCTAACTACCTAACCTAACTACCTTACTAAAATGCATTGATTTAAAAAATAAATTCTTATTTTTAATCTGAACTATTGCCTCTATATTACATACAATTTATACTTATAGTTTTACCGGTCTACTTTTATTAAAGTCTTATCAGTAAAATAAGTTCTATTTGCAAAGAATTATTAAAGTTTGTCTCTGTCGTCATTGTTAATTACGTAAATTGATTTCTGAAATATAAGACTTTTTTATGCTACTTATATCCTTTAAGTTTAGTAACAAAATAAATTTCAGAACGTAGGTACGTATAAATTGACAACCTTACCTTCTTAGGTTTAGCTTACGACTTCCTGATAATGAACTGGGAAGTTTGACTCCTGTCATGTCATCCAAGATGGCGCTGCGTTTGAAAAATGTTTGAGACAACGAATATTCTTGATATTTATTTTTTCGAGGACTTTTCATGTTTTTTATTAATTATTATGCTATTCCGGACAAAGACAAATCCAAAAAGACCAAAATCATTCAAATTGATCCAGCCGTTCTTGAGTTATAAGTGGTGTAACTAACACGACTTTCTTTTATATATATGTACCTATAGATATCGATAGACAGTTTCATATCGGCTGTCTCTAAATTATCTACCAGGCAAAAATAAATTGACTGGAAATAAGTGATAAGCAACTTTTGGTCAAGAGACATACAGGTCATTCCTGTTACCCTGGTACTTTTCCAAACAAAAGTCTTACTTAATGAACGAATGGTTGCGATTTGCGGAATAATTTAGTTTGGCTGCGCTGGTTGCGCTTAGAAATAGTTGCGCTTCGAGGAATACCCCTTAAACTTGAAGTGTTGTTTTGAATCGCTTTTAACCAAGAAGCCGCTTTGAAACCCGACCTCTATAAGCATTTTTTTCTTTTAAACACAAAAACAACATTTCTTACTTATGACGTAATATTAGCAGTCTTGTGCATAACTTGGGAAATTCCAATGCAAAAAGCAATGACGTCAGACACGTCATTATCAGTATAATCGATTCCTATTGGCTTTCTAAGGCAGTGCGTAGCCAAAGACGTTGATTGTGAATGACGTAGTTTAACTGTTTCTTTATTTATTATCAAGAATTGCAATCTATTAAGTTATGAAAAGATGTTCAGTTCAATGAAACCATTCGTTTTAAATGTTCAGAGGCCAGCACATCAAGCTACCCCAATGTGTCAATTTTTTTTGATAGTTTTTCAACTTTATTGCAATCTGAATAAGGTTTATGTTCAATTAGGAAAATTTGACAGTTTGGGGTGGTTTCATGTGCTCACGTCTGTAGTTATGCAGAGGTACTGCATGATCGTTCCGCTTTTTAAAATAAATTGTTAATCACCTAATCTCAGACCTACTGAAACTACACACAATATTTTATAAGAATCGGTCAAGCCGTTCGGAGCTCAGAACACAAGAATTTTACACATGCTTTAAGATGTCAAAAAATAGATCCAAAATAATAATAACTACTACTACTTTTATTTAGCGAGTCTCTAATGTGCTCGTGCTCATTAAACCTTTTGTATAAGATATAATTAGAATCACAATATATATACATATAACCTAACCTAACTTACCGTACCTATTCTATAGCTAACCTAACTACCTAACCTAACTGCCTTACCGAAATGTGTTGATTTTGAAAGATACAAAATACATAATTTTACACTAAACTACTGCGCTTCGTGTCTCTTTGTTACATACAATACTTGAATAGGTAGAATTTGAAGTAGTAGTAGTAGTAGGAGGTAATAATTTAATTATGCCTATCTATTGTACTAATATATCTATATAGAAGATGGTAATGTGTTTTATCTTCGCTATTTATCAATTTTAGTGGCCCTACGGTACACAGACCAAAGAATGTGACGCTCGACCGTGGGTTTGTCTAGTGACGTCAAGATGAAATTTAGAAAATAAACTTAAATCTTGTCTTCAAATATAAGTTAACACCAAAAATAAGTAAAGTAGAGAGAAGGTGATTAAATGAGAATAAAAGTGCAATTTTATAACTATACTAGCTGTATCCTCCGCGCGTTGCTACGCCACCAAATAAAATAAATTTGAAGGGAAACATTCATAAATAAAAACAACGGCTACCATGGCAACCTAATTATAACAAATCATGAAATGGAAACTATGTTATACATATACATATATATATATATATACACCACTAATATTTAATTAATACAAATAGGTACTTTAAGGGCTTATTCTAGACGGTCTTCTCATTATATTTGTAAAATATCAATAAATAATATTCATAAACAGCAAAGTTATTAGCGTTTGTTTATATCTCAAAAAATCACCCAATTTATGAAAATATTGTACAGGCTATTGACATAGTAAGTAGTATTCATTAATCGTCATCTCTCGCTCACGTTCACGTGATCACGCTCAAGCATGCCCCGCATACAACAGCTGTTTTCGTTATTTAAGTTTAACTACATAGTGGCATGTTTAAAAATTATGGACCCTGTTGAGCAGACCATTTTAAAAAGAAGAGTAGTTGAGTTGTAAAAGAAGAGTAAGAGAAGTGAATAGGAGTGAGGAAGAGCGCTTAAATAATATTTCTTTATAATTCATATTTAAAATTAATATCAATAATATTGATGTATTTTTGTTATTTATTTATAATTATTAATTATACCCACAATATTGTATGTAAGGTTATCTATTCATGAAATTTATATAATTTAAATGTATTCCTTTCACTAGGTACTCGTTTAAATTTTTCGCTAGCTCTGTATACTTTTAAGCTTTACTGCTAAAGAAACGTGATTAATAGTTGGATGTCACTTCGGCAACAAGTGGAAGTGTTTCTATTTCACAGAAAACTGCCTTTGCTTCGTCTGCCAACATTTTTGTGGCACGACCTTTATTCCAGTTCCCTCTTTTTAGTCTTGATAGAGCAATTTTATATCCCATTGGAGTTCCTAAGAATTAAATTGAAATCTTGAAGACAATTTGTTCATAATATCTGTTAATTTTTTGTTAATAAGATCGGGGTCGGCGCAGTATTTCGTATACGTATTTCTCTACGACATGTGAAGCCAAGTGAGAGGTGCTGTTCTTTCTGAAGAAGGTAAATTAAGATGACCTCAAGTAAATTGGAATATAGGCAAGAGAATGATGATGATAGTGATATAAGTAAATATTCCACAACTTTATAAATATTCCACAACTTTTCACACAACGCCATTTAGTCCCAAGTTAAGTTTGAGAGCTTGTGTTATGGGTACTAAACAGCTGATAAACTTACTTATATATTTCTAAATACACACATATTATAGATAAATTACACCCAGACACAGAACAAATGGTCGTGCTCATCACACAAACAATTGTCCTGGGTGGGAATCGAACCCACGACCTCCGGCATAGCGGTCAGGGTCACTAACTACTAGACCAACAGGCCAGTCAAAAGCATGATCCAGCTCATCCTATTAACATCCATTCATCGTCGCCCCTCGGGACCATTAGTGGAAAGAGGGTAAATCAACATAATAATGCTAATATTTTAAAAATAACGACGAAACCCAAAACCCCGGAACTTCCAAACGATGAGAAATTAAAACACTCATTAAAAAGTTTTCTGTGAAATAACGTCATTCATGAGAGTTTGTGTGAGTAAAACAATGCAAACCTTACACGCCTTAGGAAGGGATAGGCAGAGATGTAACTCTAGGTTGATACACTTCTTTTTGTGTTGCTAGTAACTAACCTGGTGCTGAATGTACTCTTTTGAGAATATGGTATTCAGCGACGGAGCGGTTTATATACCGCTCGGCCTCTGACTTGCCTTAACATGCCGTCGAGAAATATATTCTTTCAGCCTCACAATTTTTGGAACGAAGTTCCTTATCGCGCGTTGCGAAGGGAGGCTAGGCGGAAAAAATTAAGACCAACAGTTGTAACGACACTTTTGCTATAGTTGTAAGCCGTGCGGCGTCGTCTGTCTCTGTCTGTCTCTCACTCTCTCTCTCTCTCATAGAAAACAAGCCAGTTATTTTCGTTTCGTCTTCCTATTTCGCATTGAACTCAACAAAAATATTCGTCCCGACAGGGACGAATATTTTTGTTGAGTGTAATAAATACAGGTTGTTGGTGCATAATAAATAATAAAACTAATTATATAACTTCGTTCTATCCGGGTGTACCTTGACACCTCTCAAGTTTTTAACCATTTCCTTGTTTTCGTAAAAATGGCAGTAGATAGAAGATTAACACGTTAATACAAAAAAAAACATAAAATGAAAACTACCAGACCAAACTATGTAATTTTTTTATGAGACCAAAAAAGAACTAGTCCGCATCAAACTAAAAAAGAATCACGTAAATCGGTACATAAATCTCAGCGTAATCGGTGAACATAAATACAAAAAAGTGTTCAAAAATAAATTAAATTTTCATAAAATTGTTCATAAAATGAAAACTACCGGGTCAAACTATGTTATATTTTTATGGGACCAAATGGAAGCTATTCCGCATCGAAATCAAAAAGAATCACGTAAATCGGATCATTAATCTCGGAGTAATCGGTGTACATACATAAAAAAAAAATACCGATCGAATTGAGAACCTCCTCCTGAAGTCGGTGAATAGAGCTTGATGTGCTGCTCGTGGATAGCTAGGGGCTGGTTATCTTCCTCAGACAGTGAAAGTCAAATACTTGAGGGGCACGGTTTATTTGCTCACAACACACAGACATAGGTAGTAATTACCACTTAATTAGGCACAAAGGGAAACTGTATTTTTACTATAATTTATCACTACTAAGTTTATAGGTTATTTGGTACGGACGCGCTCATTGAGAGAGCAATGTTGCCAAAACCCAAAAATTTATTATAATTTGTTGGTGTGGCCAACAGTCGGTTAAAAAAGAAAACAAACAAAGTCGTCAGCTATATTATAGATAATATAATAAATAGGGTAGGTGCCTTACACCAGGAAACCACTAAAAAGATCCATGAATGAGAAGCCCGGTCTTCTTTCGTGATACAAACATAATACAATATTCATGTCTGTGGGCGTCTACCAATCAACACTCGCCGACGTCTAATCATGTTCAAAGAAGTGCGGTAATCATGTTATTTTCTCGCCTTTTGATCCGCAAGTTATTTTCGTCTCGGATAAGAAGCCTGTTCAAATTGGACTCCGAAAACTGCCGTGTCGGTAATCGATTTATAAATATTTATTTAATATTTAGAAGACTGTCCGCTTGAAAAAACCCGGTTAATTATTTTTTGCAAAAAAGATTTTTAATTTTGCCATTTTTAGTTGTTCCCATACAAATATTTGCCTTGAATTTATTTTTATATTGTTATTTGTTAACAATACATGTCATGGTAATAGGGTTATCCATTTATCCCTAATAAATGAAACTTAACATACCTAACTGTCGAAATCTAGCTATATTGTACACATCTGCGTACCCGTCATGATGTTGTATAAACAATAAATATCCAAGCGATTCCAGCAATCACGACAGATTTGCCGTCTATTTTTGAAGAGTTCCACTGTCTATCTTCGAAGATCAGCACCAGATCTTCACCAAATTTGACCACCTCGGGAGTATACTCTTTCAAATAAAAAAAGAATTTTGAGAATCGGTCCACAAATGGGGGAGGAATCGCGTAACAAACACACAAAAAAAAAATTAAAACATACCGTCGTCGAATTGAGAACCTCCTCCTTTTTTTGAAGTCGGTTAAAAACGCACGCGACTCACTGCTTTCCAAATCGGAATAAAAAATACTGGATGTAGATCTAATCCGAGGCATTTTACCAATCGAAAATCGGAGGCAGCTCAAATGTGTCAGTTGGTTGCGGTCGTTCAGCAGTGAATAAGGGGCTGCGCGAACGTAGACACTTTTTGTTACTGACACGCAACACTATTACCAAATGTTAATCATCATTCAGGATCATCAAATGTTTACGTCTGCACAGGGAGTGACTAATTTCATACTAGTCAAATAGAAATAAAAGTTAGTAGCTTGTATCCGACACCAGACACAAAAGACATGTCCATATTTGCGCAGCGCCTAAAACAAACTTACGAATTTACTCGAAAAGGCGAAGACCGGTTCCGGGTATTTTAAGAGCACCTTTCCACGAGTCGTATCAAACTCAGCCCTTACTAACACGCGTTCCCGTTAACCTATAAACGACACAGACCCGTAACTATACACTGTCGCCGGCTATCACTTTACATGAAGTGAAATCATATCTACTCATAGTTCGTGGAGGCAGAAAGCGTACACATACGGGTTTTTTGTTTGTTTGTTTGTCGCACTTATTATGTTGTTCGTGTTGGATCGTGGGAGGTGGGCAGAGGTGTTGATATTGTGTTGTTGTGGACAGACTCGGCATAGTAGCGGTTAATGCTGGGGTTATCTTTCTATATACACACGTGAAGCGAAAACGTTGGATCCCTTTTTAAGAATATTACGTATACGAAGGAGTGTGAGATTTAGAATAGTTCAAGTTTATATTGAGAATAAGAAGAACTGTTACTCGATGAGTTTTGTTCTTCCGAACGATTAAGAGTGCCTTCAAATAAGCCGCCAGGTACAGCGCGGCGGCAGCGCGGCTGCAGCGCTACAGGTGCGCTGCTTTGTCAATCTATATAAATAAAAAACGCGCGACTACAGCGCTACACCCCCGCTGTAGCTGCGCATCGGCTCACCAATCGACTAGTGATGATGCGTACGTGTTTTTATTCAGACATGAACGAAAATCAGCTTGAACAATTTATCGATGAGGTTGAAACTAAAAATATAACACTATGATGCTCGAACCTAGCGGTTGCAGCTCGGCGGCAGCGCTGTAGCCGCGTAGCCACCGCACGGCTCTTTGAGGCTAATTTGAAGGCGCCTTTACATAGCAGCTATTCACATAGCAGTGTTACTTGGAGAAAATAAAATTCACATTCGTTTACACTGTTACTCGATGCGAATATTCTTCTCAACCAATAACAGGGTGACAGCTAGGATTCAGTGTGACTCATTGCAAATATACCATCTGTTTCAAATTTCTACCAAATTGAAAACTCCTGGACCGTCTTTCCAGGTCATCAAGTGTGCCGAACCTTTGAGTTTAAGTTGATTGTTCCATCCGTTCAGTAAATCATATCAATATTTTAATGTACTCATAACACTTTCAGTTAAATCTATTTTTGTTTCATAATCTCAGTGAGTACCTACCAACTCACTGGGCTTATCAAAAAAAAAATAGTCTTTTTTTTCTAAGTATCTGAAGACGCAAAACTAATTAATTTCCTGTTCAAAGAGATGCGCCTTTGGTAGTAGATAGTTAGTTATTTTAGTATCAATACGTAGAAATGTTAAAGAGCACCAACTGCCGAGAGTTCTACCAATTGATGATTAATATAGTGGTAAAATTTACGATATTATGTTACCAACCAGACACATTTCTGATTGAAATTGTACCAATAACGAAGCCCACATAAAGCCTACAATCTAAACACACATAAAAAGGTTAATAACATCAATTCTCACAAGGAAAAGGCAAATAAAAACAATTACAGCTGTAAGCAAAGAAATACGTCCGACTAAGTAAAAGTAAGTAAGGCCATAAAGTAACAATACGGTAATGTGACAAAGGGAACCTTTACGTCACCACTCCCGCTATGTGGGAACTGGGAACTGGGGAGAGATTCCGTATATTCATTTGTTTATATTTATTGTTTTAATGGATTTTGTTTTTGTCTTAATGCCAGTGTTATTTGTGTCTAATTGCTGTCACCACTCCCGCTATGTGGAAACTGGGAACTGGGGAGAGGTTCCGTATATTCATTTTTTTTTAATTTATCGTTTTAATAAATTTTGTTTGTCTTAATGCCAGTGTTATTTGTGTCTAATTGCTGTCAAGGGTGCATTTTACATTTCTACAAAAAAAAATCTACTGTTTAATGCCTGATTTGAGTACACACGTGTATAAGTAGGTATTACGAACGGTTCAAATTGAGCTCGGTGTTTGATATTTGCGTTGGTGGGAGGGGTTTATTAACTTGTTACTTTACGCTAGCTGAATTCAGCAACCTACATTATTTTCGTAATTAATTTCGCCTTCCTTGTTGATTTAAGTTTAGTTTATGGAAAGACAAGTAACAGTAACATATCGTTCGTCCGCCAACAATCTAATATTTTTAAATGTGCCTATATATGTATAATAAACTAAACGTCAACTTTCTAGTTTATCTTGGACATCAATGACATAAAGGCAAACTTTGTTAAGACTCCTGGACTTGAAATGAATAGTTCAATTATATCTGAAACCACTCGATCGAAGCGTTTGCATTATCTGTATGAGAATATATTATAGAAAGATTTATTTATTTGCATAGAATGTAGGTAATTAATACAATTTGGTGTTACAAAAGTTTTGGTGTCATTATACATTTTTCCGCTAGGCATACAAATTTATTAAAAGTTATGTTGTTATTTAATAATATGCTGGTATTATTATTATTATAAAATCACAAATCTCTGTGAAATCGTAAGTGTACTTCGCGACGGTCTTAGAGTAAGTTTAACCTGTTTTGTAGTTAACATTGCAAGTTTATTGCTTTAACTTTCAGCTGAGTCGCTCCTCATGCTACCGCCATAGTTTAAAGTTCACAAACTAGTTTAGCTTTGTGCCAACTGAAGGTTATTTAGAAACGATTTATTATATTTTTAGAGGAAATTATATTAAGAAGAATATAACTTGGTATGGATCTGAAATGGAATGTTTAAACAAAACACAAAGTGTATACTTTGTTTATTGATTTTGCACACCATGCTACAAATAAAGACAGATGGAAAAGAATTTCAAAAGCCACAATCTGTATGCAGATGGATGGTCCATGATCATGCCCAATCCTGGCGAAGAGACGTGTGTATGAGATCTAGAAGAAGAGATGTTCTTGTTGCTTGTAATAACAATCTGTTACTGTCTGTTCTCATACAGAGAATGCATGCTTGCTCAAGGCGGAGAATTCAAACGTACTTAGGTACTATGTTGATATATATGTTGTTTTACCAATTTTGCACTGGAAATTTACAGGTAAAATAGCAGAACCTCTTAGTTTGTTCAGCAAGCAATGTATTATGTATTTTCGTTTTCATTGCGGGACCCTAAATCGGTACAGCGCAACGCGAGTGATAAATAATAAAAGCGTCCGTTATGAATGCGGACTGTAGTTCGTACTATGACGCCGGTGACCATGGGAACTATCCAGTAACTTGTAGTGGACAAACTGTATGTTTGTAACATAACATCACGCATGTAGAACCTGCTGGGTGAGCAGAACCATAACAGTTTAAGTACCTTATTTCAATGCAACGCAGTTATCACACTTAGTTCATGTCAATCAGACACAATTACTTTTTCACTATGTGTATGTATGGTTTGTAGATAGGGTAAGTAATTTACAATAACATAGTAGTAGGTATAACATAACATTGCGCCTGTATTTTCTGAAGAGTTTGGCAGTAGTGTACCTATAGCTCATCCACCTTTCGCCAGTCATGTTCAATTCCCTTGTAATAGGGCGTGAGCGAGTTGCATTAACCGGGCAATCAATCAGATATTCAGACTCCATAGATGAATAACAGAACTCTATTACTATCTCACTGTTAAAGCCTAGTGTTGTGACCGGCAATCCTGAAGTCATAGGTCTCGAGTTCGAACCTCACCTCACCTCTTATCGCTTCCTTTAAAACCGGTGAAGGAAAGCGTCGTGAGGAAACTGGTATGCCTGAGAGATATTTCTTGATGTCATGTAGAGCCAAGTTAGAGGCTGATGGGTGGTATAGAAACTCTGACACCAGGTTAATCTTAAGTACACAAAAAGAAGAATAAGAATACTACGACACTTTAGGCTAAAGAAGAATAAGATAAAGATAAAGATCTTTATCTTTATCTTTAAGACGACTACGATATTGCAGGCTATAGAAGAATAAGACGACTACGATATTGCAGGCTATAGAAGAATAAGACAACTACGACATTGCAGGCTCAAGAAGAATAAGAGGACTACGACACTGCAGGCTAAGGAAGAATAAGAAGACTACGGCACTGCAGGTTAAAAAAGAACAAGACGACTACGACACTGCATGCTAAAGAAGAATTAGAAGACTACGACACTGCATGCTAAAGAAGAATTAGAAGACTACGACATTGCAGGCTAAAGGCCTTTCCTTATAGAGACTTTAGAAGCCGAGCATTATACGTTTACAGTTTCTCATTAGAAGCAACATGCATACTAATATTTTCAATATCTGTCTGTTTGAACGTCGGCTTTTCACGACAGAACGGCTGAACGGATTTTAATGAATTTCGACATGGAGATAGATCATAGTGTCATCTGGAGACAGACATAGGACTTCTTTTGTCTCCAAAAATAATGTGTAGAAAATTTAATTACTTAAACAATTTTCAAATGCAGCGCCATGTTTGATGGCATGACAGACGGTGACAAAATGTCTTCCTAGTCCATTATCAAGGGACAATTTGGCATTTCACAAGTCTAAAGCTAAAAATAAGTAGGTACACAACATAAATTTATTCTGAGGCGGAACGAAGTTCGCAGCTAGTACAATGTAAACCTTACATGGAGAAAAAGGGATCCAATTTTGTTACCCACCTTCAATTTGCATATGGTCAAGATACCCGTTACTCTAAAACAAGTATTTGAAATACTGTAATGCCCTAACAACCAAACTAATTTACAGCAATTTTAAACCTCACCCTAATTTAAATTATAAATTATTCAAATCTAACTTAATTCAGAATAAACTAACAGTGAAATTCAATTTGAATTGCTGAAAAATTACGGTCGTTTGTATTTATTCTGTAGCGTAATGGGGCAAATGACGTCGGCCATTTTGAAATTATGAATAAAAATCTGCTAAGTTTTGTTTAGGGGTATTATGTTACCCAGTAGGTTGTTGAAATCATATAAGCAATAGAAAAAGGAAAGTCGACCCCAACATGGTTGGAAAAAGTTTAGGCAGATTCTTCCCATTTCTAACTTATGTATTTTTTCGACAACTTGTGAGTTATAAAGAATATTTATGAATTAACGTTAGAATCTCTTTCAAAGTTTTGTTTCAATTCGACATTACGTTTCTATTTGCCAATTTTACCGGTAATAGGGCAGTTTATATGGTTATGTATTATACAGTAGTAGTTATATTCGTGCCGTCACGCTTTGCTATACTTTACCTAGAAGTGACGTCACGTCCCCCACGTCTACGAGGCCCCCACGTCTAAACTTTAGATCCTCTTAATCTTTAACAACTATTATTAATTGATTGATAAAATAGACAAGTGAAATCTTTCAATTAGTTTTTGAAACATTTATCCATAAACATATTCAAACAAATACAAGTTAATAAAATGGCTTTTAGACCAAAATAACCTGTCCTATATACTACAATATACATACATAACATTGATTGGAGTGACGAATTTTAGGCCGACGTCAACTTTATATTACGCACTGTTGCAGTTGTGGAAATAAATGGGAAAATCTACATAATTGGAAAGTGAGATCCTATCATTGGTGTCGGAGAAAAAGTAAATTGTACGCAGCTTTACGTGGGTACCTATATGATTACAACGTGGAGCTATAGCTATACTTTATAGCGGAAACACATTCACATATTATTCTTTTTTTCTGTATGTCATTTGGGTACGTCGAAAATTTTCTAAAGAGTTCAAAAGCACGAAGGTGCTATTTCTCCTTCGACGCAATAACTTCAGGGTGTTTTGTGTTTGACGTGTCTCTTTGTGTGTGTATCTGTCGCAACGTAGCTCTCAAACGGATGAACCGATTTTGAATTTGTTTTTTTTTTGATAGAAAGGTGTAGTCGGGAGTGTTCTTAGCTAAGTTGGCTGAAAATCGATCTAAGATGGCTGCCACATCAATAATAACAAATTACATATTTTTATAAGATTTTTAGTTTTCCTATTTTGACAGAACCCTAAAGATATTAGAGACATCAGAGCTTTCTTTCTATTAAGAAAGATAACTACGTAACATGACCCATTTCTTTTCAGTTTTAAGTCTTCAGTTAAATATTTAATTTAGTTAGGTCCCTGTTCGCAGCGCGATAGTCGAGTGGTCGAGTAGAGTGGACGAATGGCGAGTGTTTACTACCCTTGAAAGCGTACCTACTATTATACTAGTGCTATAATGTCTGAGATTAGGATTAGTCTCGTAGACATTATGTTTGTTTGTCTATGTGATTTCTATCAAAAACATAGCCGGTGGTTTGAGCTGTCATTTGTAGATGTTTAACTAGGCTATCAAAATCAAAAGTCATTTATTCAAATTAGGCTGAGGATAAGCACTTTTTGAACGTCGAAATTACATAAGACAGTCCCCCAAAAAGCCCACCCTTCGCCACTTCCTAGTGTTTTTGCTGGGAAGAAGAAGTGGCGGAACAAACTCCCCAGCAACACATCTATCTGATAAGTTAGAAGAACTTGAATTTACACAGTACAATTAGTTACATATAATTACAAAATAATTAAAATACGTTATTCACTACATGTTAGCTTGCACACTCAATATACAGAATACCAGTAATATATAGCTACCGACAATAAAACTAACTTAACTCAAGCAAAAGCAACTGACTAATAAGAAGCCTCCAGGTATAAAGGGTGTGCCAGCTTACATGTGCAGAGTTGGATTAAATTCATAGATCTGCAAGATAATGTAACAAAATGATAAACTAGAACTTTCGAAGTTAAATTAAACAAAAAAAACAGATAATAGTTAAAACAATAGCAAAATCAAAGCCTGCTAGACGACCAGTTACCACAAGCAGCACCCTAGTAACTGGTATCATCCTAGTAATTGGGGTGTCAAATGTCAGATAAGCAGTCGCTCTATCCAAAATATTGGTATTCACTCAGCTGTGTCCAGTTAGGCTAGAAGTCGCCTCGTAAACAGTTGGTAAGCGAGGCAGATGGTTTTTTTTTTTCATGGATAGGCATGCGTTTGTTCACCTAATAGATTAAAGCTAAAAGATAATAAATAATAAAATAATAAATAAATATTCCACCACTCTTACACCATGCCATCTAGTCCCAAGCTAAGCAGAGCTTGTGTTATGGGTACTAAACAACTGATAAACATACTTATATATTTCTAAATACATACATATTATAGATAAATAACACCCAGACACAGAACAAATGATCGTGCTCATCACACAAACATTTGTCCTGGGTGGGAATCGAACCCACGACCTTCGGCATAGCAGTCAGGGTCACTAACTACTAGACCAACAGGCCAGTCAAAGATACCGGGCTAGTATCCGCAACTCCACGTCAAAGCGCGTATTTTGCGTATGGGCTATAATCTACCACGCGGCCCAGTGCGAATTGGTAGATGTCACATATCTTCGCATTACTGTTTCTAGGACACGCCGGTTTCCTCACGATGTTTTTCTTCACCGTTTTTGAGAGCAGTAGTGATGAAATAAATTACACAAAGTTATGCGCCTGCCTGTGTTCGAAGCCATGACTTACTGTTCGTAACTCGGGCCGCCACCACTGGGCAACCGCTGCTCTGTTTGATCACTGTCGCGATGTAAGCGATGATGTGGTCGACGATAAAGCTCGCTTACCAAGAAGTAACCTATTCACTCTTGACTTAAATACATGTAGGTTGTAGCTAGCAGGAAACACCGACTTTGGGAAGAAGAATGGGAATTCCTCTCCTTAGCTGTACGCATAATGAAGGTGTTCACAAAACTTTTAGTACGTATGGGTTTGTGGTAAAGCGCATACGTCAGAAGGTATCATACAACTGTCAATGAACAAAAAAGAGCATCAGGCATCCTAAATATCATATCAAAATCATTAGAATTTCCCAAGCCGACCCTTATCTGACCCTAGGTCATCTGATATTCTAATAAATAACACACTTACAGAACTTGCTACCACAATCACTGTTACAAACTTTGGGTTCTGTACCAAATCTGTTGCGTCACAAGACTGTAATCCCTTGTGTGTTCAAACTAGCGTGCTTGTGCTTGTGTTGCTACTTAATATATCCATAACTTGTGTTATAATACTAACTTTGGAGTGAGTGGATTTTAGTTCATTAAGAATTGGAGTTTTAATTTCTTGAAGACACTGAATATTGGTAAAGGTACCGATTGAATGTCTTCTTTGTTAAAATCCATATTTCCAATTGAAGTCATGAAGATGTAAATTATTCGGATGTATTTGTTTCCATTAATAGAAGCTAAATTCTGGAATCAAAATCTGACAATTTGCATCTATAGGTTGGTTAGTACGATTATCGCATATCTACAATTTTATTACACAATTAAAGTCACAATCACGAACAATTTTCAACAAAAGTGGAAGTCGGTACCCTCCAAGCTATACTTAGTCTTCAGGATGGAGTTAGGGCTGGCCCGCACTCTGCAAAACAACGAGGCAGGTTTTTGTCTCACGACGTCACGAAAGCCATCAAGGTTTCATGGGTGAACATTTCAGATGCACTGTAGAAACAAAAAAACAAATACAGGATACATAATATAGTAGTTCAATCGTACCTACTGAATAAATGCCAAAGTTTGTAAGGAAACATGTGTATAAATATTACTCTTTAACGCAAAAACTACTGAATGGATTTTAATGAAACTCAATAGTTATGTAGCTTATAGGTACAGACGCCAGCACATCAAGTTACCCTAATGTGTCAAATTTTCCCAAGTGAATATGAATCTTATTCTGTTTGACATAAAGTTGAAAAACGATCATAGAAATTTGACACATTGGGGTAACTTGATGTGCTAGCGTCTGTGCATATTATTAGAATAACATACAGGATATAATTAATAAAGGTATAGTGTAAATTGGCAGACATACTTAACAAAAAAAAACAATGAGTTGGTTAAAATTTTCCCTTCTGCGAGATATTTTGGCAAGCGCTACAATACAGGTAAACGCAGACGAAACCGCGGGCACAGCTAGTAGTGCAAAAGGATGAAAACAAAAAAAATAAAAATTGCTGCAGTGAAAGAGAAAATTACGCGTCGCCCTGTCTTTAGCTGAAGTCCTTCAATACACGTTACACACGTGAAACAAAGAGGTGCGTTCGATTTCCTTGTTTTCTTTTCATTTCAGTTTTTATTTGTTTTCTCCAATTCCCCGTTCAATCTGGACTTCAGCGTCATTAGAACGAGATTCATTTATTTGTTTTGTAAATTGAAATGAGCATTTTTCGAAATAATGAGGAACTTTACGATATTATGCTAGTTTGATGGCTAGTGGCTGATTAAAGGTATATTGCGCTTGCTAAGGACAGCCCCAGGATGGGTATCCGTCCATCACAAACGCCTCACACAGCACATAAAGCCATTGATTATGGCTGTCATTAGTAGTTCAAAGCCGTTACTTTAGGGATTTGAGGAAAAGGGTGTCAAGTTCTGCATTCCCCCACAGAAAAAGTACATTGACTCCATCGAAATAGTACAACGAAAGTTCCTGCGAGCCATGCATTGGAGATGTAGTCACAGCCAAGCCTCTTATGATACATTGTTAAATAATTATAATCTGCTTTCTTTAGAATCCAGAAGGCTGTTTCTTGGGGCAATGTTTCTTCACGGTATTATTCATAATAAATATGATTGCTCTGAAATTTCTAATAAACTTTGTTACCTTGTTCCGAGAACAGTAGTGCGTAGACGAGTGCGCCCATACCGTTTACTGACAACTAATACCAGCCAGGTATGTCACTCTAATGCTGGTTTTCGCGCTCCTTTGCGTCAACTTGTGGATTCTTATAATGACAAATTTGAGAGCATAGATATATTTAACCTGATCGCTAACAAATTTAGGGTACTTGTAGTCGAATCCATACTAGCATCGTAATTTAGTTTTTTTTTTATTTTGATAATGTTTTTTTTTTTTCTCTTTGCTTGTTTCTCTTTCTCTTATAACTTTATATGTTATTGTATGTTAACTCACGTAGCATATAATTAATCATAAGCTAGTGATCAGTGGATAATAGTGTTGGTAGTGCAATAAGTGCCATTATTTTAAGTTTATATATGGTGTATAACATGTTTCTGTACTGCTGTTTTTTATCCCAAAATAAATAAATAAATAAATAAAAGGTAGGATCCTCCAACCAGACGGGTGTTGTGTCTGGTGGGCTACTTCTGCCTGACGGCTGTTGTCGGGATCTTGTAAAAGTCAAACTCAAAGTCAAAGTATTTATTAGTGTGCTTTTTGGTGATACAGTAGGTAAAAGAAAAAGCGCGCGCGCGCGCGTTATCCGCGTGGTAAAAGATTTACCACGCGGATAACTTGAACATTGCGATGTATACTATGTCTGTTTAGTAAATATGTGGCGAGATAGATGTCGCTTCAGTTACAGTAATTGAAAAACCAACAAACAAGTTTGGAAGGGGTATCATGTTACCCAGTTACTGGGACTTTGATTTCGATAGGCAGCCACTTTATTTAAAGAATTTTAACCTTTATTCAAATACCTACCTATTATTTTATGTATTGTGCGAAAATCGCAATTACTTTAAACCATTTATACAGCTGTCTGTTTTAGAAATAATTAAACAAAGCGAACACACCACGGTAATTGAAAATATGGTTGCGAATTGTGAAAAACTGCTACGTAATACTCTACACAGAATTTAAGACTATTCTCATTGAGAAAATAATAGAAAAGTAAAGAAAATAAATAACACACAGATGTCTGTAGTAAAAAAACTAAAAAAAATAGGAATTTCTCTTAACTGATCTCCTTATACAAGGTATTTTTTTTGATATCCCATAACTCTAGGGTTATATTCTGTGGGTAAAAACAATACTAAAACTCCTAGAATAGATGGTCCAAAAATGCATAGTTTCGGAGATATCATCAATCATAATTAAATTATCAGTTGTTTAGTACCCGTAACACAAGCTCTGCTTAGCTTGGGACTAGATGGCGTTGTGTGAATAGTCGTGGAATATTATTATTAAGTATTATTAATATTATTTTTATTAATTAGTTCAAAAATTGTCACCAGTACGACAAATCTTCTTTCTAACGTCACTTTTCTTTCACGTAAGGGTGTCGTGACTTTGTCGAATTATTTTGTATGATAGTAAAAAAAAAGGATGATTGAAACATGCTCACAACACAACATGCCAGTTGATTCTTTGATATGGTCTCCATCATACCCTAGAGTTATGGGATATAAAAAAACACGTTGTAGATAGATAGCAAAAACACGTACTGATCGGACAACGTGCATATTTTAATTGTAATGAAGAAATCAAAATATCAATCTGCCGCATGTCAGACGATCGATGGGCCAAACGCACGACCCAATGGGGTCGTGCGTTTGCCCTTACATGGCAAAGAACATCACGGTAGGCCTAGGCGGAGATGGCAGGACGAGCTGGATTTCTTCGATAAGGACTGGTCCCAAAAAGCCCCTAGACAGAGAGAAGTGGAAAAAAAGTAGGGAGGCCCTGCAGTTGAAAAATACTGGCTAGTAATAATAATTAAATCAAAGCCTTTGTTTGAACTTTTTGTAGTTTTCGACAAATAGGTTTTGAAAATAAGCATGTAAATCACAAATGTAAACAATGCTTACAATTTGTAAATCGCTGGATAATCACGACGGTTTATTATCAGCCAAACATTTGAACAAATATTTGCTCAGAATTGCGCATGTTGGTTATTCAAGGTGACCTGTTCAATAATAAATGTAAAATATAAAGTATATATTTTTTTTTGTAAATAAGGGCTCTAACTTGCCATAAGAAGATAATTTTGAGTATGATTTCGTTATAGCGTTATAAATCTCAAACGTGTCGACCATAGTTTCATATACGAGTATGTCAGAATTTTCTTTCTAGAATTTATAGAAATAATTCAATTGCAAACTGAAGTTAGCATTTTATTTGAGAGAAAGATCCAATTATGTGTTTGTTGAAGATAGATTGAATGTAGGAGCACAAGGCTGCAAGCTGTCGGTATACAAGGCTAACGGAAAATCGCTTTTATATACGTCCTTGAACAATCTGGTGGTTTATAAGCCTTTCGGTAACTAAAATGAAATTCAAACATCTGTCTAAATGAGTTAAAATGAACTGCCGAAATGTATGTACGCGTATAACTTCCGAACGACTGCACAAAATTGGATACTTTTTCAAATTAGGTTAGTGTTAGGCCCTGGATGATTTAGATTTACCACTGGATTCCGTAGGTGGCGCTGCGATCAGGTTTAAAACCAACTTTCGGGTAAGACAACGTCTGTCGGGTCCGATAAAAATTAACAAGATTCAAAGTAACTGTTAATGAATAAAATGGCGAAGTACAGGAGCTTTTCTACCATTTTTTACCATTACAATGACATGTACTGGTACAGATGCCAGCACTTCAAGTTACCCCAAAGTGTCAAATTTCCCAATTGAATTTGAACCTTATTCTGTTTATTATAAAGCTGAAAAACGAGCAAATAAATTTGACACATTGGGGTAACTTGACGTGCTGGCGTCTGTACATCAGTAATAATATACACTATCAGGATTATCATCCTGCTCTTGTCTCAATTAATTTCGAGTTTTATCAGCATCTCTTCCTCTTCCAAGGATGTGTCTGAATTGGCCGTCAACTCAAAAGTCACATCCACGCATAGTTGTATCACCTTTCATATATTTTAATCGATCTTTCCCTTCACTTAGAACCCCCTACATTAATACTCACAACTTTACTGTGTTCAAAACACAGACCTCATTCAATCAAAAATATTATAAGTTTTTTTGTAAGGGATCAAATTCATCATTCTAACGTAAACTCTTTAATGTTGTAGAAGTTTTTGACTGTCAAATTAATACACTTTCTTTCGGGTTTCGGCACTGAGTTAAAAAAAAAGTGTAAACATTGAACGCGAATGAATCCTCTTCGTCGTTATAAAGTCTGTGTAATGCGGCCCGGTCATCAATCATCGTTTATTTATTTTTGTGCAAGTTTAGCATGTTCATTAATCATTGTAAATGATTGCTACTTGCTAGCTTGTTTTTAAATATTTTTTGCATAATCTCATAAATCTGTATTTGTATCTGTTCAAGATAGCAACTTTACTCTGTTGAAAGCTTAAATAACATAAAATATACTGTGAGTAATTTAAATAAAAAAGTATCTTTACTTTATGCTTAGAATATTTAAAGTATTTACTATCGGGCCGTTTAGGATCACAGGTAAGGCCCAAATCATAATTTACCATCATCTCCCAAAACCAGTAGTTAGGCTTAAAATGGGTCCAGGTTTGAAGCATCTCCTGTATGTCGAATAAGTAATGGGCTGAATCTATCACAATGAGGATCCCAGTAAACGACCGGTGACGTCGGCAGCTCAGGCGAAATGGTGAGACAAACTTGATGCTGATGAAAGACAGGATTGGTCTTCACTTGACTAAGATAGAGGAGAATAAATACAAGAAGAGGAGGCCTTTTCCCAGCAGTGGGCCAAGGCGAAATATCAAATGAACGTTTAATTAATTTATCTTTCCACTACATAATTTTTGCCAGTTTGTGGTAGATTAATACAAAAATATGTGCGTGCATTCATGCGATCATTAGTCACGGAAATCAATGAATTCAAACACCTTGTATAAATAATTCCAAAGCGCACATCAATCATTAAAAGCGTGGGTGATAAGTGATAAGCTGCGAAATTGATTGGTTTTTATCGCTGGTTTGCTGCGATGACGCCATGCCACTTGAACCAATGACGTGCTGTCTGAAGCAATGACGTCACTAATTGTAGCGCCTACGAAGAATAACTAGGCTGGGGTTATGAATATAAGATAATTGGTGAAGCGTGGGCAGTACATTTGGTGACGTGAAGAGAAAGAGTTATGGTTACCACCAACACAAAGATATAAGGTGGAAAAACAAGATATGTAGGAGACAGTCTAATGTTCAATCATCGATCGCTGGTTGATAAATTTAGAGCCGAATCATTAACATTTATTATTGTATCGCGTTTTACTACGATCCGAGCAAAGTTGTCTTTTTACGTTTTAACCCGAATGTGATTTATTTTCTTTTATTGTTTTCCGCAAAAAAAGAATAACCATATATTTGAAAAAAGCATTTGAATGCAGTGAAACTACGAAATTTATTTGTGCATATTAATTTAGTAGTGAAGATATACGCTTCTGTTTCAATCATTCGAGAAACTCATACGTCTCAAATGTAAATAAACTTGAACATGAAGGAAAAACACGCATTCAAATGACATTCCACATTGGAATGCCACAAGGTTCTATTCTGGGACAATTTATTTTCCCGGCTAACAACCGACTCTGTTACTTTGGCTTTAGGTACGGAAAAATCCAGTTATCAACAGCAAATTGAGATCAATGCCCCATGATCACAGTGCTAGGCGTTATCTCGTTCATCCCTACTGGATGTGTCACATTGCAAATGGCGACCGGCGCCACGGCGTCGCACCCCTGATTATAGGCAACGCTGAAACAACGACAATTAACTACGCTCCGTATTTATATACTGGTGTTGTTATTTACTGAGATGGTATATAATGGGTTTGGACTGGCCCGTATGGTATATAATGGTAGGTTGGATAGCTAAGATTATCACAGACAAGATCTTTTCAAACGTCAATGCGGAGAATATGTAAACCTTTTCCAAGTCATTTGTTCTTTAGTAATTAGTACTCCACTAGTAAAATATATCAGAAGTATACCGATATGTAGGTTATGTAAAGCAGTTTACGACGAAGCAATGCCTCATAGCACAAAGTCAAGAGTTCGCAAATTATTAATTTTGATGGCTCCGCTGAATAAATTAAGTTCATTTGGAGTACCTACATCTTCACATTAGCATGTCCAAAACAATTTACATTTCTCATTTTAAATGAGACGTACTTTATTTGAAATTATTATAAAATCGCTTGAGTGTTCAAATTCAAGTCGGAATGAAAAATATTATATACAAAAAAAAAATAAGGTCTTAAAAGTCACAGTACCAAATAAAAATAAGTAGGTACCAAGAAGTGACACGTGAAAAAAAGGTGGCGCTTATGCCAAAACCTGTTAATAGACAACAATCAGAAATCGTTTGTAAACAAAAACAAGAAACTCAGAAGTTGTTAAAACGTTCCCTTGTAACAATGTTTCCGTTCTCCAATTCGTGATTATTGCTCAAGGGATATTGTTTACATAAGAATTGCGAAATGGTCACGAGTTTCAAAAATGTTTGAGTTTCAGTTTTATGGATCGTAGGGATGCTAACTAAACCTCCACCCGTCTGTCTGTCAATGAACTGTATCTTATCACAAACCATAATAGGTAGCCAGTTTAAATTCTTACAAAGTGGCTATGAATGTTGCCAATTGAAAATAAATTGTATATTAAAGGGTGTTTTGTCTTCTTAATTATTTATTTGGGGCAAAAAAAAACAATTGTACAATATATGTTACAGTAAAAAAAAACAGAATATTCAAAATAGGCTAGTGTCCACGACGTTTCCACATATTACTTTAAATAAAGATACAATGTGGATACAACATTTTAAATGCAAATAAAGATATGAATATGAATATGAATATAAAACTTAGAAGACAAAAATAAAAAATCTTATGTATCTACTAATAAATAACGAAAGAAAGAAACAAAAAGCAAATGTTCAAAATTAACTTATACATACATACATACATACATAAACTCACGCCTTTTTCCCATGGGGGTAGGCAGAAACTACAGAGCGCCATATGCTACGATTCTTACATACTTCTTTTGCTTCGTTTACATACATGTCGTCATACACACACGCCGGTTGCGAGTACTACGCACCTGACCTTTCTGAAGAACCTCACCAATAAGGTCTATGTATGTCCTTTTAGGGCGTCCCCTCCCGGCGTTCCAACTTACATCTGCCTTGTAAATTAACTTATCTTATGAATAAAGGTACATACATGCTTCTTTACTCAAGTTTGAAAGGAACGCTTTGTGTGTGATTCCAACTCGCACTTAGCTGATTTTTTGTTTACTTTCAAACAAATCAATACTGTCACTATTGTGACTTTTACCTTTTTTGTTTGCGTAAGAGTTTTTGAAGAAGCTCGTAAATATTCAAATATTACAATTAAAATATTCGAACAACCTTGTCGCTTAGTTACTTTATGGAATAAACTTATGGCTTTTAGTCTGATCGGGGTGGAAAGATCTGGGTCGTCGTAGAATCTACGTGTTTTCATTAATCTAATGACGCTAATGTAAACTTATCACTAAAACCATGACGAGGGTCGAAATATTATTATCTATGGTCATAGGAAGGAAAGCGATTAGGGTAAACATTGTAAATCGGCACAATAGGGTAGAATTGATTAAAACTAAATTGTTCTGTGTAACGCAGCATCACGTATAGTCAATGATATTATAAGTAAAAAGGTGAAGATAGGTTACCTAAACAACATTCTATCTTCAAAAACGGCACACGACACTAAGGTCAAGAGTGGCTAATTGGCCACATTTTACCGTGTCGCTTGCTTAGTGCTTATAACCTATCTACACCTTTTTACTTATAATATCATTGCGTACCTATAGTAAAGTTAAAGTAGTGAAGTTGGTAAAGAAGCAAGCAGACGAGTACCTACAGTACACCCACATTACATCAACAGTGCTGCTGTGTAAAAATATTCCCGTGAAAATATAGGAGAAGTGAAGGCGTATAGAGCTGTCATTTCACACTAATGCTAGACATTGACAGTTCATATGACTTACGTTTTCACGGGTAGATTATTACTGAATCGACTAATTAAGCTCTATGTTCAATATTGCCATCATTATTATTATTATTTAGCCCAAATTGTCCCTCTGCTGGGCAAAGCCCTCCCTCCATTCCTTCCATCGGTCGCGATTCTGCGCCACCACTCTCCAATTCTCAAGGAAGACATCCAGGTCGTCCCGCCATCTCCTTCGTGGTCTGCCGCGGCCCCGTGTCACTGTAGGGCACCAACTCTGGGTTTTACGAGCCCATAGCTCGTTCGGAATGCGGCAGACATGTCCTGCCCAGTCCCATTTAAGTTCAGCAGCCTTTTGCACAGTCAGCTATTTGTGTTTTGGAGCGCAGTGTGGTATTTCGAACACGATCTGTGAGTTTGACACCCAGAATACTGCTCCATAGCACGTTGGCAAACCTTCAGTTTGGACTTTAGGATGTTAGTCAAAGACCAAGTCTGGGCACCGTAGGTTAAGATGGGGAGAATACACATGTCCATGTGCTTGCGCTTTAGTGACAGGGGTATTGCCATCAGCCGTTCACAAATCTAAACAGCTTCTGAGGAAAAAGATCAGTTGGTAAAACCAAAACGCTATTCTCTACCCGGGGCTCAAACCTAGGAATTTACGCAAAACATAAGCGCTTGTCGCAACATAAAAACGACGAAGCAATAAAGATAATAACTAAAAATGAATACAATAGCTATCTAACCCAATTATTTTCATGTATCATTAATGAATTTTAACGTTCAGTCTCGCGTACCCTTAGTATGCAAATCTAGGTCGTGCCCGAATTAGTAATATGTATTACTACTACATAATTAGAAGTACATAACTAAAGACTACCCACGCTTTGCGAAAACAAATATTAGTGTTAATGAATGCTTCATTAAGCTAACTTATGTAGAAAGAGTTGGGTGGGCTTCCAGTCCATTCACATGCAGCTGAGTAACAGTATTTTAAATGGAGCGACTACCGCTGCTATCTGGCTTTTTAGTATTAAATGGGTAATACGGTACTTACTCCTAGCTCGTCAGACGGCCTGATTTGTCGGAAAAAGAAGCATACAAAAAATAATCGTAACATACCTGTTACGATCTTTTTGGAAACTACTGAACGCCACCGCGTTGAGTAGTTTTGTAATAGGTAGGCATACACATTTTGTGAAACTTTTCTATTTCAAGATAGATCCCGTTGAAAGAATGTCAGGAAACTGAACTGCGGAAGCTGACTAATTATTTTTTATTTAGGCAACGACCACAAATACAACTGGTTAGCAAGCATTTGATTTGTTTGATAACAGAATGCCTAAATAAAGGTAAAGTTACTCAAGCTATAGGGCCAGTCTAAACGTACCCTTATAATTATTATATACAGGATGTATAGAATAAGGTTTCTACGCAGAATATGCTTTCTACGTACACAGGATGGTATAATCGAAGGGTGTCGGGGTGTGAATTTAAGGTCGAGTGGGTGTAATTGGTGGCCTTAGCGTCGCCGGCGCCGAAATGTTGTCGCCGTGTGTAATAGCCGAAGAATAAATTATTTTCTACTTAATTCAGCTTCCGATCATGACCTTTGCTGTTCGCTGATAAATTGATGCCTGCGAGACGTAATTGTTTCATCTTGACTGTCAGTTGATAGATTGTTTTGTTCTGCTTATTTAGGTGGGAATACATGGCTTCTGTTTAGGTATACATCAGACGTATATTTTGAGGTTCGGTATGAAGTACTGTCTGTCTTTGTTTAGATTGCGTTATTTTTATCAATATATCGGGTGATTGGTAATTAGTGACCGATACTTAAACACGTGATTGTACTCATGAATACAAATAACTTTCCCAAAGAAACTTTTTTTTTATACTCATTAACTTTCAATTAATATAATTACGTCAACTGCAGAACGGGAGCGGTGGGGGTGGCGGGGGAGTGTGTGACGCTACTTAACTACTACTAGTAGATTTTGCCCTTCCCGAGGTCAGACTATCAGCTGATAGATCGTGCCGATTGGTGCCTGCTGTGATCGATTACAGGCGCGCGCGCGGGAATTTCAAATAGCGTTATAAGTTATTGTGTATAAAAAAAAGTTTATTTGGGAAAGTGTATTGAAATCATGAATACAATCACGTGTTTAAGTATCGGTCACTTATTACCAGTCCTATATGATCCACAGTTTATGCTAATAAGGCATGTATTTAAGAACATTAGTTCTGGTTTCGGAAGTTAACAGGATCGCAGATAAAAACGTGTGAATCAAAACTTGTTGATACACTGTAAAATGTGTGTTTCATTTTAGACAACTTTTAATTGTGTGAAATAAATAAAGCCAGTATTTCTTTAATGATAATGATGACGAGAGTTCCTTTAAATAGCACCTAAGAGAAAATGCCAGGGTAACACATACAATTTTGAATATTTGGACAATTAGGGTAACAAAATATAATATCACATCTTTTATCCCGAAGGGTAAGGCAGATGTTTACCTGTAGTAGGTACAACCACATTTAAGCAATTACAGTTATGTTAATGATACAGGCAAAACTACTGACAAAAATGCTACTAGTATGTATTTTTAACCGACTTTCAAAAAAGGAGGAGGTTCTATGTTCGTGTGTATGTATTTTTTTTTTTTTTTTTTTTTTTTTTTTTTTTTATGTATGTTACCTGATTTCTCCCCCATTTGTGGACCGATTCTCAAAATTATTTTTTTATTTGAAAGAGTATACTCCTGAGGTGGTCCCATTTTAATTTGATAAAGATCTGGTGCTGATCTTCGGAGATATACAACGGAACTCTTCAAAAATGAACGGCAAATCTGTCGTGATTGCTGGAATCGCTTGGGTGTTTATTGTTTATACAACATAATGATGTATCATCACGCTTGTATGTTCTGAGGGGTACGCAGGTGGGTACAATATACCTAGATTTCGTCAGTTAGGTATGTTAATTGTAATTTATTAGGGATTTGTGGAAAACCCTATGATGATGACATGTATTGTTAACAATTAACAATATAAAATAAATTCATGGCAAATGTTTTTATGGTAACAACTAAAAATGGAAAAATAAAAAACTTTTTTGCAAAAAATAAAACCGACTTCAAAAAAACACTAAACGGTGTAAAATAACTCTAAATTCGGAAGTCGGTGGCCCATCATGAGTAAGACAAACCCACCAAAGCCACAGACTTCCGAATTTAGAGTTATTTTACACCGTTTAGTGTTTTTTTGAAGTCGGTTTTATTTTTTGCAAAAAAGTTTTTTTAGATTAAGGTCTGTATCATGGGTCTTTGTTACCTGAAATAAATGGTTTATTAAAATCGAAAGTTTGAATGTAAAATTCAATTTTACGGGTTAATGCGGTTTATCGGGAGTTACTTCGGATCCTACAATTTATATATCTCATGTTACAACAATACAAAATCCCATTAATGCTCTTTATACAATGAGGTCATCCGGACATGACATCGACATTGTATTATTTATTTATTAAAACTTTATGCACTAGTAAAAAAACACTGTACAAAGGCGGACTAAATGCCTTAGGCATTTTCTACCAGTCTACCTTAAGGTGGTGCAGAGATGGAATAAGGTAGGTGCAACAGGGTAAAAAATTAAGGACAAATAAGAAACACATAAAAATAAATACACAGATACATACATACTAAAACAAAACAGACAACAAACAAACATTATATTATGTATGACCGAAAAACTGAAAACAGCTTCCTAATGTAAACATGTAGATATATAAACATAATGAGAGTCGTATTACTGTTTGGTAGGAAGCACTTTGTCTTCATTTGAACAGCCTTAATAATATTTTTATTGGAACATGATAGTAATGACGTGATATTTAGCCGATTAAATAAATGGGTTTACATAGCCGATGACCTTTCACTTGCTAAGTGAAGACTGTCAAATAATTTGTAGTAAAATTGTTCTGTATTAAATACTGTCGTCTGGCCTGTCGAGTAGTTAGTGATCCTGACTGCTATGCCGGAGGTCGTGGGTTATTCCCACCCAGGATAAATGTTTGCGTGTTGAGCACGATCATTTGTTCTGTGTCTGGGTGTAATTTATCTATAATATGTATGTATTTAGATATTGTATAAGTATGTTTATCAGCTGTTTAGTACCCATAACACAAGCTCTCAAGCTTAACTTGGGACTAAATGGCGTTGTGTGAAAAGTTGTGAAATATTTATACTTACTAGCAATTTCTGCTGTGTCGTGGGTGCGTTCACAAGCATTTAAACTCATATATATACCTACACAATTAGCTAAACCCGGAAAAACTACATGTAGGCCATAGTATTTTTTTCATGCGGGAAACGAACACGTGAAACATAGCGCAGCAGCCAACTGCACTGCCACGGTGCCAATCGTTCCGTCTAACTTATGTTATTTAGTAGCTATGAAAATGACTGTCTCGTTGGTCTAGTGGTCGCAAGCGCTACTGCTGAGCATGACGTCCCGGGTTCGATCCCCAGGTCGGGTAAAGTGTTATTGAGTTTTTCTATCTGGAATTTCTCAGTAGCAGCCCGGAGTCTGGATTCGTGCCCGATTTATGACAATAGGCTCGCCCCCTATTACATGGGACTTAAACATAACTGGCGAAATGTGGGTGTTCTACCAGGTACATCTTTGCCTAGCCCTTTGGGGATTACAGGCGTGATGTTATGTATGTATGAAGCTATGAAAATCTTTGGGGGAGCCCTATGTATGTACAACAGTAGACATCGTGAAAACTGTGTGTCCTTTTTAAGCATATTTCACGCAGAGATATGTTAGTTAGGTTTTGTTTATATGGAGCCATGTGGGTCGAAGGTTAAGCTAGGTACGTCTGACGAGGCTAGTTTATAGGTAGGTGACCATCAATACCTATAGTGATTTCTTCTTGCCTCGGATAGCACAGTAAGCCGTTAGTCCCGGCTGTAGTTTGTAGGGGTCAAACATGCAAAATGCTGAAAACCACTTTGTCTTATCAAATAGAATCGATTGTGAAGGTCAGATAGGTCCTTTCATGAACAATACGGGTTCTTAACAGTTAGGCGGGACTGTAAGCCGATTCAACTTAGTTAGTAAAAGGCTTTGGCAGATGATGTGCACATTTTCCGCATCAAATGACATCATCACACCTAAAAATATATATTCACCTCTTAACCCTAAGAGCAAAAACCAACTAAGCGCCAATGGCCCGTTTTTATTGACACCACTCACCCACTAAGATTTACCCCACCTCGAGCGACCGATCACTAGTCAATAAAAAGATACATTAATACATCCATTAAACGTAGATCAGCGGACGCCAGGCGTTAATAAAAATTAAGTGGTTTCCTATAAAAGTGTACCGCGATGTTTTTTTTTGTATACTGCCTTAATGTAATCTTTAAGGTTGCTACTCCATACAACTTCAAAAAATACTACTTACAAGGTATTTTTTTCTGTGTTTAATGTTTACTGTTTTCGACAATATTTTGATACCTATTTATATAGTATTTACTTAATTATATACAACGTGGCGCTACCATGGTGACATTAATTTAACACACGGGTAGGGCTAGTGGCCATTAACCACATAAATTATGATTGGTTAAAATAATTGGTAATTTGAACAAAAACATTTTTCAAACAAACTAAATAATAAAAAAGTGACTACAATTGGGATCACTCTGTGCAAAAATTAATTCATGAAATTACTTACCTAGATGCACGTTATTCGTTTACGTTTACTCAGAGCGGCAACGCGTCGCTTCGCGCGCTGGCAACCGCGCAACGCGCCTTGTACTCCTGCGATCCTTTGACGGCATTCTATCAAAGAATCCGTCCGACACAAAAGTACCTACCTACCTACAGCGGAGCTGTTTAGTCAAACACTTATCATATCACGCTCTCTTATTACTATGAGTTACCTATTACCACTATCATCACTAATCACTAGGTACTTTTATTTATTTGTCTTTATTTTAAATTTTCTTATTTTCAATGAGTCCACCTTGTTGACGAATACAAAGGGCCGAACGGCGTTTCATATTTTCCCGCACATTTGAAAATAAATTGTCACTTACAGCCATTCCTCTCAATTCGGATGTGTATTTGCCATCACAAATTCACAAATAATAACGTCCTTAATCGTAGAACACGTAGGTACTATGTAGATCGGAAAACTAACGAAAACAAAGCAAAGCGTCTTTATCGCAGTACTATAATCTATTTACTATTCTAATTACACAAAACTAAATAAATAAAACAATAAGTAAGCGTCTTTTTCGCGAAACATTCACAAAACAACGACGAAATTATGCGCACGACACGAGCGTAAAGATGTGTGTCAAGGTAACGGGTCCGGCTAGCACTAAGGATTCGGGTGCGGCGGGGCCGCGGGGGTGGAACTGTGGAAGGGAGAGAGCGCGCGCCGACAAAAGGATAGAGGTATTGCTTATTCGTTTCAATTTCTTTGACGCGATGTTATGATCCGTGACCCCGGCAAATGACCGCTGCACTATGATTATTTTTGTACAGGATGCTTATTTCTATATTTTTTTATTTTTTTAAATTAATCAGTAAATAATGACGTTTTATGGAAATAAAATTACTTCTTAAAACGAAACTGGGATAACGTATACGTGTGTTAAGTTAATGTCACCATTGTAGCGCCACGTTGTATAATGACATAGGATAGAAAAATGTGAGACAGCCAATTGTTGGCTAATAAGTGGTATAGTAAAAGAAAAGATTAAAATATTTAAGTATATCTAGATAAATACATAGTTTTACTGTAATTTCAATAAACGCAGTTTTCTTTATTCCTTGGAAAAAAACATAAATCGAATAAGGATCAGCACTTTTTGAACGTTGATTCTACTTAAGACAATCCCTCAAAAAGTCCGGCTATTGCCACTTTCTAGTGTTTAAAGCCTATGCTAGCTATTCAATAATAAACAATGTTCTCTCTACATCTCCTCAAGGAAACATTATTTTGTATGAAACAGTGTCGAAACACGGCTCTAATGGAGTGTTAGACTGTTACTAACCTACGCTCTGGTAACAAGATTAATGGCTTTATCCGATATTTTTTACGAATAATGGAGGCGCCTTGTTTGATGTCTACGTAGGGAGAAAGATGGTTGTATAAATGTACAAGGTTTTTTTTATACTTAATAAGCACTACGATTGTCGCTTGTGCTATTAAACAGTTTTGACAGCTGCCAGCTTCCTTTGCGCTAGTATATTTTACTTAACTTAACTTTAATGCCGTATGCACCAAATTAGTTAAATTAAGTTTGTTAATATAAAGATCATCTAATTCGCAGCAAGTACCAACGTGACTTTTTCAATTCATTTAAGCTTTTTAGGTTAGTCTTAAACAATATTGAGAACAGGAAACGCCGTGAAGAAGACGCTAATATGAGTCTAAAGTAGTAAATACGCCTAGCTAGAGAAAACTTGGTAATTAATGCTCGTGCCTTCTCTAAATAAGAAGAAGCTTTTGCCCTGCAGTAGAACCGAAACAGCCTGGTATTTTTTATTCAGTTTTATTATGCAATTAAAATCATCCGTCAATTTAAAAAGATTGACAGAAATAATACAATTATAATATAATTATTTTGATTTCTGTCGTAACTGAACCCTTCAACTCATGAGAATTAATGGGTAACGGTTTTTGTTTTTGTTTATATTCACTTAAGTAGCCGATCACCTTATCAGTCAAAAATTTACCAGAATTTCGACTCCCCTTAAGGCAAGTAATTTATGACCACAAAAACTTTTTTTCTCATTAACGTCCGTTTTCGTAATACCTTCTTGGTTACAAGACTCGCACTTGACCAGCTTTATTATCCCGTCTCATTATATATAACAGCATGTATTGCCGTTAATTACCCAGTAATCATTACATATTTACAAGTAATATCGATTTAAAAAGTAATCGATGTAAAAGTTGGTTGACCAGTTCAAGCGGGGCGGGAATGTATAGCTTGAGTAACGCCTTATGATTTATATTTAATTTATTATGTATTCATTCTCAAAGTAGAATGCTTTAAAAAATACAATAATAGCAAAATTACAGACATTAGTAGGTATGGGAAAAGGATGTCCAAATACTTCAATATGCGACTACTATACAAATCAGTTTAATCAACAATGTTTATTTAAAAATACTTCTTAGAGTTTTAGTTAGTAAACAAAACAACTATTCAAATAAATTTATTCCACAATAAACATGAATCTTGCAAACGAGCATATTCCACTTCCAACATCATTTTATATTATGTACTTGCCAATGCAAATGGCACAGTACGCCAGTTATCGGGATGACCAACTGTGAGGTCAATGGCCTGGGATTAACTTATCTCATACACTTAGGACCTGTTCTATAGTTGTTTTGAGCCAGTATAGGGATGAGTTCCAGTAGTTTCAGTTCGTACTATAGGTATACCCCAATGCAAAAGTATCTATCATATTGTGTTCACATGCAGCTAAGGCACCAGTCTGTCAATTTAGCCGATACGGTAATAGGCATTTCAAGGGTATATTTAGATCTTTTGCCCTATCTTGACTCAAGTTACACTATGCCGCTAAAATACATATTACATACATGATACTTACAACCATTCATATAATAAGTAAAAAGGTGTAGATAGGTTACCTAAACAACATTCGATTTTCAAAAACGGCACACTACCGCACGCATGCGTCTGTTGACGGCGCGACTACACTGAGGTAAAGTGTAGCTAGTTAGCCACCTTTTAACGTGTCACTTTCTGAACACTTATAGTTATAACCTATCTACTCCTTTTTACTTATAATATCATTGCTTACAACAATAATGAAATATGCCCTATGTTTCACACCGCTACTTTGACTTAATAATAATGAAAATCCACATAAAACAAAAACCGAGATTTTCTATCGCATCAATGTTATAAAGGATTTAGTTATTTTCTTCAGTTTCTTCAGTTCAACTACGACTTAATTTGTTCTTTTCACAAAAACACAATTCACATATTTTACACAATTTTATCAACAACTGAAACTATAGGCCGACCGTTAAACTCGCGTATCGCCTGCGCGGTAAGAAGGAAGCGGGGGCGGGTAACGCTACACACGGAGTCAATAACCCAAAGATTTATCTCGAGATAGACGTTGTTGGTAAAGAATAAAATAATAGGTATCTTTTTTTAAGTATTTATTTTTAAGTTTTACAAATATTTTATCAATAGCTTCTTAGGTACAAAATCATAAAAACAATAATTAACTCCGTTTAAGAAATATTTAACCACAGATAAAAGTTGTATAGGACTATTCATCACTAATATCCATATCGCTTGAATCATCATCACTGTCTGTGCAGCTTGAGGAGTCAGAATCTTGCAAATTAATAATAAATCGGTCCATCTCTTCATCAACGATACGATCGTGCAGACAATATTCATTTTCAATAGTTTGTACATGTTTATCGCAGTTAACCCATTTTTCTACAGAGAATTCGGCAAATAACTGTCCCAGTGTATTTTTCTTTTTGTCTAAATTAGAATCAATTTCAATTTTTGCGAGCTGTCCTTTGATATCCCCCCAAACCAATTCGATTGGGTTCAAGTCTGGGTGATATGGAGGCAGTCGTAAGTCTTCATGACCTGCCGCCTTTAAAATTTCATGTATTTAGTAAATATTTTCTGTCGCGTGTTGTTTAATTAAATTCAATAAATCACATTTTCTTAAAGACGTATCAAATTCAACATTGTGTCTTTGCAGCCAGGTCTGCATGATGGCTTTTGTGGATGTCATTGTAGGCTTTTTGTCCTCTTGTACCGAGTGGTATGCGGCATTATCCATAACAATAACTGACCTTGGCGGTAAATTTGGCAATAGCCTTTCTCTAGTCCATGTTTACAAAATTCATATCGCTATGATAATCTCCGGTTTTGCTTTTGGATTTAAAAATTATAAAAGAGCTCCATCGATAAATCCGGCTTGTCCACCAGCATGTACAATGGCCTTTTGCGAATATGCGACAGCACCCCTCGTTCTTCATTGGATTGCCAACACGCCGGTACATTTAATGACGAATTGACATATGTTTCATCGAGGTAAACAATGTTTCTTTGATCTCTTCTGTGCTTCTTTATTGCATTGAGATAACGCCACCGCCACGATACGATGTTTGGTTGTTCAGTCAGTAATTTTCTTTTTGATTGACATTTCTTAAATCGAAAGCCAAGTTTATGAATCAATGTTCTCAAATATTCTCGGCCACAATTTAAAATTCCTTCTTCTCTGAGTTTCGCATTCAAAATTTTTAATGTAGGAATCTTCTTATAAACCGTATAAAATTGAGTTATTTTTCTTCTAACAACGCCCTCTGTAAAACTGTCAACTTCATTTTTTTTCTTTCGGATCTGTTTATTTTTTTTTGGTGATTTAAAATTTACATTAGTTTGTTCATCTTTTAGTTCATTTCCTTCTTTTATTATTTTTCATATGGTAGTCACCGAGAGTCCTGTTGCGTTAGCAACAAGTTTGTTTAGGTTTACGTCTTCAAGATACTCTGTAGAATTATGATCTTGTTTTCTGGCTTTAAAAAAGGAATATACATTGTATGCTATTTGTTTAGCTTGCTTGTTAATTTTGTTCGCAAAACTGCAAGAGCGATTCATCTTGAGATATATCTTGGCAAGTCGTATACCTTGTGCGTTTATGTCCAAGCGTCCGTAACAAAAATACCAACCGCGCGCTGCGAGCACAGCCAGCGCACTGTCGCACTTGACGTAAGCTCTCTGCTCCGCGCACCCCTTTCCACCCGCTAACATCTCCCCTCGCTCCCTTCTTACCGCGCAGGCGATACGCGAGTTAAACGGTCGGCCTATAACGTTTTCTTCATAAACAACACAACGGGTATCATACTAAAGTTTCTGTCTCTAGATTCGTAACACTATTATTCCTTTATTTATTTAATATTTTAAGTGCACAAATCTAAAGAGGCAATCTTAAAGCGCCACAATCAATTCGCACGCTGTAATACTTCTGAAGATTACCCACAATATCAATAAAGGCATATCTCCATTACATCTGGAACATTTATAGCATCGCTTGCTGTGTAACGACTTCCTAAGGTGATCTCGTTCGCGCGACAAGATCATATCACTTTGTGGAATTCCAATAACTAATTATTGGTACAGGAAGAACTAATATCAAGGTCTTTTGGAAGGTCGGATTTTGCGCATGCTCTATATTAAATGTTTAGCTTTAAATATCTTTATAAAAAACGAAGATGATTTTGATAGGGTTTTTTTACCATTTCGTGTTGTTTTTTTTACTTTATTGGTAATGTAAATTATGGACCTAGACTACATAATGTTAAAACTGAGAGAGCTTCTTTGATAGTCACTCACATTAATGTTTTAGCAACTCGGGCCATACTATTAAAATAATTTACATTATTTCAAACCCTAAATAAAAATATCATATAGTGTAAAATTAATTGGGAAGCGTGGTACACGACATGTGTGAAAAGTTATAGTAAGAAAATCCTCTGCTATGGTTAAGTACGTACCTTTCGTAAGTCGCCTATCATTCATCCTTTCAACGTGACCAAACCATCAACGTATACTCTTTTCAATTGTTGTCAATACATCTTGTTTCAAACTTAAACTTATAATTTAATTTGAAAAAGCTTTAAGCACTGATTTTATCACCACTGACAAGCGGTTTACTACACAAGCATGAATGCTGGAACAAATTCTTTTCGCACTATAGCCTATGAAGAATTTCAAGGATTTTTTTGTCACCTGTGTGATGTGATTGTGACGTCAAACGCGTGTTTGAGCAAAAAAGGCCCATACAAAAGTGGAGCTAGCTTTTGAGCTAGAATTTATTTTTTATACTGGTTCACAAACTAAAAAAATGCCTTTATTTGTTTTGAATAAACAATTTCAACAAAAAACAAATGCATTGAAAAAAAACAAATACAAAAAAAACTTTTTTACAAAAAATAAAACCGACTTCAAAAATAACACTAAACGGTGTAAAATAACTCTAAATTAGGAAGTCTGTGGCTTTGGTACTTTTGTCTTATTCTTGATGGGCCACCGACTTCCGAATTTAGAGTTATTTTACACCGTTTAGTGTTATTTTTGAAGTCGGTTTTATTTTTTGTAAAAAAGTTTTTTATTTTTCCATTTTTAGTTGTTCCCATACAAACATTTGCCATGAATTCATTTTATATTGTTAATTGTTAACAATACATGTCATTATAATAGGGTTATCCACCTAACCCTATTAAATGAAACTTAACATACCTAACTGCCGAAATCTAGGTATATTGAACACATCTGCCTACCCCTCCGAGCATACAGGCTTGATGATACGTCATGATGTTGTATAAACAATAAACATCCAAGCGATTCCAGCAATCACGATAGATTTGCCGTCTATTTTTGAAGAGTTCCGTTGTATATCTCCGAAGATCAGCACCAGATCTTCACCAAATTAAAATGGGACCACCTCAGGAGTCTATTCTTTCAAACAAAAAAAGAATTTTGAGAATCGGTCCACAAATGGCGGAGAAATCAGGTAACATAAATAAAAAAAAAAAAAAAAAAAAAAATACATACACACGAACATAGAACCTCCTCCTTTTTTGAAAGTCGGTTAAAAAGAGATTGTATTTGCTACAAAGGACATACATATGCTTACATAATTATTGTAAGAAAATAAAAAACTTATTTCATAGAATTTCGTTTTGTTTTTACCTAAGTACAGTTGGTACTTAGGTAAAAACGCTATCATTGGAAATTCTGTGTATTTTACCTAAATAATTAGTGAAGACATTGCATGATCTTGAGCAATTTTAGAAAATTGTATAATATCCTCATTATTCAATACTTTAGAGTTAGGGCGAGGCTCCACCAAAGCGGAAACGACAAGAGATGTATCGTACAACCAATGACTATTATAGCCTCTTCGCGTACAACCCATCAGCTTGCGTCATTTTGATAGCTCAGGCCTCAGTGTTTAGCTTCAGTATAATAAAACATCGTACCTATTGGTTAATTACGAGATCTTCTCTCGTGGCAGCTTTGGTGGAGTCTCGCCCTTATAGTCTAGTGGTGTGACCGGAGGATTGCTAAGAGCAATAGGTCTTAAGTTCGGGTAATAGAAATAACTGAAATCACAATCAAAATTTAAAATAAAATCAATTTAAAAAAAGAATATTAGCCAGTTCTTAATATGAGTCTGAAATCTCCAATCCGCCTCGAGCAAGCGTGGTGATTAATGCTGGTGCTTTCTCTGTATAAGAAGAGACCTTATCCTGCAGTGGGATCGTAATAGGCTGGTATTATTGTAAATATTAATGGTAAACTTAGTTTACTTTTCGTTAATGCTGCTGTTCGGTAGTGTACGTATGTGTGTGTGCAACGGTGGTAGTGTCAAAGCAGTGTGAATTGAGTTTATTTAGTTATGCGTGCGATTTTTGCTGTAGTATTATTTTAATAGTATATTTCATTATTGTCAATGCATAAATAAATAAATAATATTCCACAACTTCTCACACAACGCCATTTATTCCCAAGCTTGAGAGCTTATGCTATGGATATTAAACAGCTGATAAACATACTTATATATTTCTAAATACATATCATATTATAGTTAAATTACACTCATACACAGATAAAATTATCGTGCACAACACACAAACATTTGTCCTGGGTGGGAATCGAACCCGGCATCCGGCATAGCAGTCAGGGTCACTAACTACTAGACTAACAGGCCCCTCCATGCATGCCCCTAGTCCTATTTGGAGGCAATGGATAGGTTTGCATGCACTATAGGCTGACATACGTTTTCTTTTCCTTCCTGAATTATTTTCTCGGTATGTGTAAATTACTAACTTAGATTTATGTTGTCTTGATGTACAGACGCCAGCACATCAAGTTACCCCAATGTGTCAAATTTTCCCAATTGAATATGAACCTTATCCTGTTTGACATAAAGTTGAAAAACAATCAAAGAAATTTGACACATTGGGGTAACTTGACGTGCTGGCGTCTGTACAGACGCTAACACATCAAGTTACCCCAATGTGTCAAATTTCTTTGATTGATTTTCAACTTTATTTTAAATAAATTAAGGTTCATGTTCAATTGAGAAAATTTGATAGTTTAGAGTAGCTTGATGTGCCCGTCTGTACTAACACTCTATAGACCGAAAGGTCTGAAATAAATGTTTTGAATTGAATTGAATGCTAACACTACTTTTAAAATGTATCCTTGAAATACCTACAGGTAAACAACAAAATTAACCGCGTTTTCTATTATAAGCTTACAAATGATTAACGTAAGTATCTAATTTTAATTAGTTTACAGTCGCAAACGTAATTATACATTTTGATTTACTACCACCATTATCGTGTTGTAGGATTTATTATCAGGCAATATTAATAAGGAAACACTAAACGCGAATGTTGAGAATGTTTCCTGCTTAATTAGGTACAACTGTGTCGTAGTTCATGAGTCAGGCAATTCTGAGATTGAATTGTGAAGGTTGAGAGGTGGGAATGGGTGAGAGAATGGTGCCTACCTACTTACTTGGAAAGAAAGAAAACAGTAAACCAACACACAGAAAATTGGACTTAGAAACACGTTTGTGTGCATTTCGTACTCTAACGTCCCTTACGAACGAGATCGAACCTCACCCCCTCTTAATTTTAAAAACAAAATATAACTAGCTACATAATTTTAAAAATCGGTTCAGTAGGTCCAGAGATTTCCCCCTAAAATGTCACAAACTTACAAACTTTACCTTTTTATAATATTAGTACAGAAAACCGCAATCAGGTACCTTACACTATACCAAAACATCACGCTTATAATCCCATAAGGGTAAGGCCTAGGTGTACTTGTCGTACACCCAAATTTGACCAGTTATATTTGAGTCCCATGTTAAAGGGGACGAGCCATTTAAAATCAACCAGTCAGAAATCCAGACTGCCAAGGAATTCCAGTTGGAAAAACTCAATAACGCTTTGCCGTTTTTTTTTAGGGGTGGAAAATCCTCATGGATGTCCCCCGCCCCGGGGAGGGTCTGCCAGACTCTTACTGACTAAAAACCACCAAGTGTTCCTTCTCACACCTGCGCCGGGGGTCACGGGAACAGAAGATACTTCCGCGACCCCTGACTGGTGCCGGCCCCGAGGGCCTTGCCAAGTCAGCGACGGGAATGAGGTGTTAGACTTCCCTCGCGACGTCTAAGAGGAGCGCGCGTGAACATGACGCGTCGCCACCTCGGGTCCATGTACGTGGGGGGCGTTGTCCGCCCTGTCCCCGTCCGCTCCTTTTCCGAGACGACCGTTTCGCAGAAGGACACCACCGCGTCCCAGGACTCGACGCTGCCGACCATCCTCTCGACGACGGCCTGTAGCTACGAGTCAATAACGCTTAGGCTGACTCAAAGTCCATTCAAAGGTTGTCTGTAAGAAATCACTGTTTTAGATACCCCAAATTGCTCATTCCCCACATAAATCTTTATTGCAGCGTTATATAAACAAGCCATTACATAACTCCATCAATAAAACATTCCATTCCGTTTATTTTATAGCCGTATTTAACATTTTCTTGTATGTATCTCTGTATTTATTCCGAATTACTAGGTACCAAGTAATAATATACAAATCGGTGTCAAATTGCCTATCTCATGCAAACATGGGTCCCAGACCAATTACAACTTAAGATACAGTTGGGGCAGATGCCACTGCAGGTTAAACTGTCGTTTAAGTTAATCTCAGGAGTTTGCTGAACGGTAAAATATAACTGGTAAAATGTAGGTGTAGTATAAGTAAACCTTTACCTAACCCTTTTGGGAATACAGATTTGGTCTTACGTGTGTCAAAAAATATTTATTGATAATCTGAGATTTAAATTGACGTTGTTGTCCAGTTGATGGCAATAAAATGGCCAGCATTTAAATGATTAAACATAACTAGGAAAATATGGGTTATTGGTATACTCCTGCTCATCTCTTCCGTGAATACCTGCAGGCGTTTTGTAATTTACCTATATAACAAAAAGATGTTTCGTTTGTAATTATGAGATGTTTTTTTTTATTACTGATAGGCACGCGTTTGACCACTATCACACCTGATGGTAAGCGATGATGTGGTCGACGATGAAACACTTGCCTAGAAGCAACTTGTTCACTCTGACTTGTAGACCCCTAGGTTGTAGCTATCAGGAAACACCGACACCGGCAGGGAATTCCACTCTTTGGCTGTTCGCACAATGAATGTGTTTCCATAGCGTTTAGTACGTATGGTTTAAATTATATTTTTTTTAATGTTGAATTTAAATTTCTCTTTTGTTAAAAGCCTTTCAAAAGTTGTAACATCCTATGTAGCTCTTAAAGTTATTTAATTGCTAATTTGTACTATGTATAGAAAACTATACTCTAATCTATTATATCTATCAATGACTAACACACTGCTAACTAACATTAAACTCTCACCCTAAGTTGATTTGAAACCCATACATATTCAAATCTACTCATTCAAAACTTTAAACTTAAATTAACAGATTCAATTCAAATGAATCCAAGAGTTTACTTTAAAACTTACCCATTGTTAATTTGTCTTCGTTTGCAGTCCGAAACTCCGATTAACTGCGTTGTATTAATCTTAGTTTAAACAGTATTGTGCCGTCGACCCCCGAAGATATTTTGGAGGACGAATGGTTGTAGATAGAGTTAAATTGGCATAATATTAAGAGTGGAATCGTCTTATGATTAATAGGAGGGTAAATCGAAGATAAATTTAAGCGCCTCGGGTGTAGTATTTGTCCAGCTGCTGAACACAGTATCATTCTAATAAATAATACAAGAGGCTGCAAGAACTAACGCGTAATTTGCTTTTAGATTTTAAATATTTTGTAGAATTGTTATTTGAACATTTTTGCGTTCATCGCTTTATTCTTCATGTTATTTTAATATCGTAATTTTGGGTTTGAAATATATAATACTCACAAATGTGTTCATTTAGAATGCCTCCTGCTTCGATCGTTACATACGCTTTTACTTGGTTCATGTAAATGTTCATACACCTATATGCCTAACTCTAACACTATTGTGTGTAAGGGAAGGTAGCGAATAACTTATTTTAATAATTTTATAATTATAACTAATTGTACGGTATAAAATCAAGTTCTTCTAACTTGTAAGACAGACGTGTTGCTGGGAAGTTTGTACCGCCACTTCTTCTTCTCAGCAAAAAACACTAGGAAGTGGCAAAGGGCTGGCTTTAAGAGAAACTGTCTTTTGTAATTTAGACATTCAAATAGTGCTGATCCTCAGCATAATTTGAATAAATGACTTTTGTTTTTAAATGTTGGTTGTGTAATAGTGTTGTGGTTCTGAGTTCCATTCCCGAGTCCTGCAAAGTGCTATTGAAATTTGCCATCTGGAATTTCTCAGTAGCAGCCCTGAGTCTAAATTTGTGCTCCGAAGATAGCTATAAACTTGTTCTCTACGGTTTCTTAACTAGAATCTTCACACGTTCATATTTGTTTAGCTAGCAACAAGAAATCCTTCAAGAAAATGTAAGAAAACGTGTGTTACGTACTTAAATCTAGAACAAGTATTTCTAGTTCTTAACTAGAACAATATTAGTTCTAGAAATATGAAATTATAAGTTGCGACCTACATAGTAGATAGGAACCGGTGGTATGGTAATATGGCTATTATTGGCTATGTTATCAAATGTACATTAAGTATGAAATTCCTATGTCGTAATTGTGTTAAAATATATAAAACCCGGTGTCGGATTGCGTCGATAAATAAGATTGAGGCTTTGAATTTTCATATTAGGTATCGGTACGTGTGGTAGACAAAATGTTAGCAATACATTTTAATCGGCATATGAAAACTACTAGGTATCTACTTATTTGGAATATGGGAACATACAGCGACTGTTAACAGTTCAAAGGTGAAGAAAAAGATCGTGAGGAAACCAGCACGTCCGCCATCCATAACTACCAACTAGCACTGGGCCCGCGTGGTAAATTATAGCTTTTTCCTTTTCATAGAGACAAGGCCTTGTGTCCCAGTAGTTGGAATGTCATAGGATTATGATGACAAGCAATAGTATTCCACATACTGTAGGGTTCAAGGTGGAGGGGGCTTTAGTGGCTAATTTGTTTTCGAAGTGTGTTGACACGACCGATCAATGAAATACGGTCATCCCATTAAAAAACAGATCACCTTGAAATTCCACTTCATTTAATTGCTCAACAGAAAAAAAAATTACAAGCCTACAAATAACCGGAACAATAATTACGCGCACGCAAATTTAAATAAACAATTCGCATTGCGAAACTAGTTCGCACTTACTTAAGTATAAATATTTAATTTTTAACGCAAGGGATATAAAAAATATGTGTGCGATGTAAATTTTTGTGCGCGGTTGTATTTGTGCGTTCTAGTTGCAACATCGGCATGCGTAGATTGTCAGGTCCTTTGTAAACATGTTTTGTGCTTAGGTTTTCTCGTTGCCTGGCAACAGCAATTTAAGCTTTAAGTTCATTCTTAATTTAGACGAGTGAGTCTACATTAAGGGTGGGATCAAAGCGGAATTGCTAGATCATAGAATAGAAGAATAGAATACTCTTTATTGTACATCATAGAAACTTACAAATTATAAATTTAAGGGTTACATAGGGTGTTACGATGCGCGGCATTATAGCCAAAAGCAATTTTTTACAGACTACCTTCCTTTTTAGATTTAATTTAACATGAAATAAGTAAGAAACATAAAACATTTTTTTGACGCTTTGTAGTTATTTATTGTTAGTTTTAGTTATTTATTCATTTAAAATTTTTGTATAATTATAGTAAGAAACATAAAAAAAGACATTGCACAATTTATGGGACGGATACATGAAATAATAAAATTTTGTTTAAAGAAAAACATCGTACAGTCGTTTGCCTTTTCAAGTTAACTTTTAAAAGTAAGCCATAGACCGCAACTGCACGGGTTTCTATGAAACTCTTTGAAGTTGAGGCCTCCAGCAGTAGGGCGTCAGTCTGCGGCCAAGTGTTCCCGCTCCGGAATCAATTTCATAGAGATTCATAGAAACCCGAGCAGTTGCAGCTTGCGGTCTGCGGATTACCTTGGACTTGTACCTTTATTGTGGTTGCGAGCACTACTGCTGAGCACGGGGTACTTGGTGTTACTCCCGGGTCAAGCCAAGTGTAATTAGGTGTTGCCATCTGGGAATTCTTACACATCAAGCTACACATTTCCAGTTTACGCTGACCTGTCATTGTTCGGAAATCGTATAAAATGCGAGATCAGCTTATACTGGAAATGTATAGTTTGATGTGTAGCGGTGTGTATTAGCCCGGAGCTTGGATTTGAGCCCGATTAGTGGGATGCCCCTCATTACAAGGATGTAAAACTTAACCAACAAATTGTGAGTGTACTATAAATAAATATTCTTACGCATCTCAACACTTACACACAACGCCATCTAGTCCCAAGCTAAGCAGAGCTTTTGTTATGGCTACTAAACAGCTGATAAACATACTTATTTATTTCTAAATACATAAATATTAGTTATAGATAAATCACACCCAGACACAGAACAAATGATCGTGCTCATCACACAAACATTTGTCTTGGGTGGGAATAGACCAACAGGCCAGTCTATGGGTAGATGCACCTCTGCCTAATCCTTTGGTGAATACAGGCGCAATGTTATTTTCATGTGGGTATTGCCAGGTGTTAGTGAAAACTTGCAAAACTGTATTAGTAGGCTATACGGCTCTTAATTAAGGAATTCCTTCGTCTGCGACTGATAGGAATTTGATCTGTGGGGACTTATAGCAATTAACCGGCCTTGATTGGTACATGGCAATTATTTACTGAAGGGCTCGTGGCTGAGTAATCACACACACAGTTATTTATCTTCAAGGTTAAGCAACTAATGCCGAAGTCTATCTGCGACGTAACGAGAAGTCTTCGTGCTTCGGGAAGCCCGTGAAGCCGTTGGTTCCTACTGTATGTCGTTTGGAGTTGTTTTCTGGACGTTGCAGTTTTAATATCCTCTTTCACCAAGTTATAGTAGTAGTTAGATATCATGTTGCCCAGTAAGTGGGTTGTAAATGCCAGGTTAGGCAAACGTTTCACGCAAACTGTGAACTGCTTCCAAATATACTGAAAGCCGGTCATCATAGTTGGGAGAATGTTGGTTCCATTTTCATAGTTGGGAACGGGCGGATGAGGCCCTTTTCTAAAAACGGTGATCAACCCAAATCCCATTTTGCCACAAGCCATATCTTACTCTTGCACCGTGTGATTAACCCCCAACGCAAAAAGAGGGGTAAGTATTGGACAGGATATGAGGGCTTATTCCCAAGAGCTCCAAATCTATTGTTCTCCAAACATTCTCTCCATAAATTGATTCCCAACAGCTCCATAATTTTATTAGTTAAAAAATAAAATACTATTTTTTTTCCCAGCGGCTCCAAACCAAATTGCGTAAGGTTAACAAAACACAAATTGCTTCCATCAATAATATAATTTAGAGGTGGGTAGTTTCAGTACATAGGCAGTCACAAATCAATCTTATCTTAGCTAAGTATGTGCAATCTGTACTTGAAAATTTTTGGAGCTCATGGGAAAGATTTTAATTATTACTATTATATTGCTTTTTTAATTTGGAGCCGTCGGGAATAAAATCATGGAGCGCCTGGGAATAAGCCGATATGAGACCAAATGTTATTTAATAAAATTTTGATCCCATGCCGCAGTAACGCCTTCTAAAATAATGTAGCTATTTTGAAGCGGCAGTGGAGCGTACTAAATTAAATTTAAAGGCTTGTGACCACTAGGACATAAGTATCGAATGAAAATTTTGTTAAAGTAAGTATGGAATGTCTGTGATAAATATCGGTACCTATCGTATCGTGTTATCGCGAGAGGTCCATGCCGCCGGCTCGCCTTGATCTGGACCACTTTCATTTGCTGTATGTTGTAAAGTAATTTAGAGTGTATAGCGATTTTCAAGGTTTTTTAAGTAAGTCTCTATTACAGTTGAGAATTAATTACATGAGGGCTCGCAAAGACTCTCAACAATTCTATTTTAATTTTATTTCTATTTTTAGAAGTATACATTGGTATTGTGTAGGTGATATTAACCTTTCAATCGTGTCAATTAGAGACACAATAGAAAGACAATGACAGCGCGGACACCGGTGTTCTCTCGGGGTTTATTTAATATATAATAATAATAATAATAATAATAAACCCCGCAGGGCAGCTTGTGGCGAGCTGTTGGGCAGTAGCGTCCCCACGGACCTGATCTCCCGGGAGATGTCTTGTTCCTCATCTCCGGCTTGCCTTGATTGGCCGGCCAGAGTGAACTCTGACGAGGAACGGAGCTCCCACCTCTTTCTTGCCTTAGTTGGCCGGCTAGAGTGGAGATTCGCAAGAGCAAACGTGCTCGGAGGAAGGAAGCATTCCAGTAAGGTGCTGGTAGGGATCTTGACCGTACTTCCGGGATTGTCCTGATAGCCGTGGAATGCCGCTTCACTCCTTTAGCACCTCAGGACATGTTGCCCTTTTGTCGCTACGTCACTATGTGCTAACGGCCGTTTTAGAGGGCCCATTATTGAGTGTGCAAGTCACCCCCTGTCATTTAATCTGTGTATATGTAACATTGATAAGGCAGGGGCCATAGTCTTTCATAGTTCTAGGTATTCAGTCCATTTTAGCTACCATAACCAATAGTCTAGTACTTTTGTTACCATATTCTGCAATAGTCTTACTCCAGTCGTAGGTTTTCCTTGGGTGCACTTGTCTAGTGCATACAGGGAAAATCTACGATTGGTGCCTCAATTCTTTAAAAACGACTAAGGGCCTCTGCGAGTTGGCTTCGGCTCCTCGTACGCCTTCCAAAGGTCCGGAACCCAAGGGTTCCGAGAAATAACTAGGAATAATAATAATAATATTCCACAACTTTTCACACAACGCCATTTAGTCCCAAGTTAAGCTTGAGAGCTTGTTTTATGGGTACTAAGTAGCTGATAAACATACTTATAAATTTCTAAATACATACATATTATAGATAATTTACCACCAGACACAGAACAAATGATCGTGCTCATCACACAAACCTTTGTCCTGGGTGGGAATCGAACCCACGACCTCCGGCATAGCAGTCAGGGTCCCTAACTACTAGACCAACAGGCCAGTCACATAACAAAGTCTCAACAATTCTATTTAAATTTGATTTAAATTTGGTATTGCGTAGGGTGATATTAAATAATATGCCAGTATTTACTATCTATACTAAGTTAACTTTCTTGCTCAAGATTACACGTTTACGATAACAATAATATACGATCTATCCTATAACACAGATCACACAGTAATAATTATAGACAGGGGATTAAACATTTATTATTTATTAAATAATCATTATTGCATTTTACAGGAGCGCTGTATTGTCGTTAAAACTAAACGCTAATAAAACAGACATCTTACTGCATATTGAAATTTAATGAAATGCTAGTAGGTTATGTACACACTGTATATGAAGTCTTTGTTATTTGCTTTGGATTCGTATGAATAAAATTAGATAAATTGTGTTATTAATTATGAAATTTTGCGAGAAAATGTACTATTAAAGCCCTGTAATTTGCATGCCATTGAGAAGCGTTATTGGTATTTGCCATCTCAGATATCTGAGTACCAGCCCGAAGTCTAGATGTGTCTAGTTTTTAGTGTTTTTTTTTGCGAGTACGTAAGCAATCAATAAGCGTACAATTAAAATGTCGTATTCCCATTCACGACATTTAATATGTACGAAATTCAAACATCTCTATTATATAATAGTATTTGGTCAACAACATCTTTTACCAGTACCTACATTTATAGCAAATTAAATTCTGATTCTAATTCTGATGGTTTTTCTAAGAATTATTCTTGTTGTAATGTGTGCATACCCTTACAATCATCACTCTTGTGCAACAGTGAATGTAAGGCACTAAAGTTCAGCAAAAATATCTAATACTTAACTGAACATTGTTAAACAATCAATATTTGTAGCGGTCACCTACATTTTTAAGTATTATTAGGTTAACATTATGTTAGTTATAATTACGTTCGAATTAATTGCGTGGACAATTTGGACAGTTACAGGTACTCGTACCTTAACTATTTCGTAAGTCTAACAGAATGATCTTTGAGTTAAATTACAGTTAGAACTTTATAGCATGATAGCTAGGTACTTATGTGTCTTGTCCGACCGGCAAATCAAACCTAGGACCATATTAAGCTCAGAGATGAAATAACAACTGCGAAAAGTGACGAATTTCAATTTCCAATTCACTCTAACAACCCCGGCAGACTTCGTTACGCCATAGAACCAATTTATCAGTTTTTATTAGATTACGTGCTTTATTGAAGCCTACAGAATATACACACAAAGTTTCATAAGAATCGGTAAAGCCGTTTCGGAGTTCTGTAACAAACACTGTGTCACGAGAATTTTATAAAAGACAAAAATTTATGAAAAGTAAATAGGTAAATTGATTCTAAGGTGCAACTAAGTTAGCTGCAGCAGTTAGTAACTCTACAAAGGTGTCAACCAGCTCGCTGCCAACCCGGATTTCACTCAGATCCTGTTTAGCATGATTCACAGTAAATCTAATTAATAAATAATTAATCAACACGCATGGCCTTCACTAACGCAATTCATCTTCTTTTTTTATTTTCTGCTTAAGTAAATCAAAAGTATTTGACGATAGCACTCATTAATTAAAACTAGAGCGAATCTCAGATAATTTATTTGCGTCATAACATAACTGGCTGGAAATATTCATAGCCTGAACGTCAATTGTAAAGGTGGGAACCGACTGGTGTGAAGGGACGTAATGTTACGTGTAAGTTACACACCGAGCGTTTGTGCAGTCAGTACGATCAGGCATGCTCGCTGCTCGCTGCGAGTGTAGTGCCGGTTTTTTGGCTAATCCTTTAAGTCTATTTTTCTTTCTTATTCGGATTATAGAATAATGAAGTAAAATCAAAGATCCCAACAGAAAGATCCAAACAGTATCACGGATTTTTTTTCGTTGTGAATGCTGAGAAAATATAATCTTGATATTTAAAAATATAATTTGAATTTCAAAGTACATCAATAGATAAATTGAATTACAATTAAAATCATAACTTTTTTATGTTGTTTAACCGGTCAACTGTTCTACTGAAAAGAAAAAAATTGCAGTGGCTCGGTTTTTCACGCTCGCTGCCCGAAACACCAGTCAGTTCCCACCTTAAGGTTAAAAAAAAAACTCTATAAAACAAAGTTGATAGTTATGTAGTTATCGAATCAAACGGTAATTATAATGTTATTAATCTGGTTGACACTAATTGTTTTCGATTTATTTCTTCTTAGGATGAGTGATGGGTTTCATTGTAATAGTTATCTGTGGTTTTGATCGTGGTTTTTTGTCGAGTGTCAATTGTGATTTCATTCAGTTATTGATTAGGGTCGGTCCTTAGGTACAGACGACGCGAGAGCGGTTTTGACTCCAAAAAAATCGCTTGTTCAACTATCACTTATATAGATTGAGAATCAGAAATTAAAGACGTGGTGATGACTGATGAGGTACGGTTGCGTAACTAAACTAATATGCTTAATAAAGCTGAAGGTTGTTTGGTTTAGTACGAACACGTTAATGTTTGGAACTGCCAGTTGGATTTCAAAATATATTTTGTGCTCTTGATGGCCCGATTCGTTAGGAAGTTTATAGGCTTTAATCGCAACCCTGAAAACTGGTGGATCTGCGAGGCACAGCCAGTTCAAATACAAATCTTCACTAGTCGATACAATGGACGTCATTCAAAGTAGCACGAACTTATTAATTTCTGTTTTTTACAGACGCCAGCACGTCAAGTTACCCCAATGTGTCAAATTTCTTTGATCGTTTTTCAACTTTATGTGAAACAGAATAAGGTTCATATACAATTGGGAAAATTGGACACACTGTCTGTTCCCACAATGGCTGAAATCTTACTACGCAAGTCTCGTCAATGAATGCAACACTTATCGCCCCGCTCCGCTTATGACACTTGCAGTAGTCTTATCATCAGTCGTGTGGTTGATTGATGACGGATGATAGATTGACATCAGTCAATCATTATGTAAAGATCTTTGTTCCTCAACTGTTTAGTGCTAGTAATCTTTTTTTTGCACAGGAAATAATTAACATAGAAATTACTGTGTGAGTGTGTATAAAACAAGGACTTCTTCGTTGGCATAGCGGTTTTAAGTGCTACTGTTGAGTATGAGGTACTAGGGTCGATTATCGGATTGGAAAAAGTGTTATTAGAATTATAATATTAATCTTGAATATGTCAATAGCTGACAGGAGTCTGGATTTCTGTCCGGTTTGTTGGCAATACCCTCCATACTACTTTTGAATCAAACATATCTTTGGGTATACTGTAGGTACAGATCTGCCTTACACTTTTAGAATACAGGCGTGGTGATATCTAATATATATATAAAAAAGTTAAGTAAAGTAAAGGTAAGGTAGAGTAGTAAGTACCTAAGGTAAAGTTAACGAGTCACTGGAATTGTTCTAAGTACTCAAATTAAAATACCTAGATTTACGATGAAATGGCAAATACAATTTATTACGGTTGATAAACTTAGTTAATTGTATTTGCTATTGCAAAATTGTAGTAATACATTTACGGCCATTCATCAAGAGACACTAACATTAAACTTTTCAACCGATTACAGCATACTATCGCAATTGACAACATTTCAAAATTTTAACCTCCATGTTTTATTATGTTATCTAAAAGTAAATCCAAAACTAGAGGACCCATATTTTTTGGTTTTTCGAAATTATGTACTTTTCATTCATCATTTTAACTTTGAAATTCGGTGCATTCTAAAAAGACGTAAGCGCCAAATGACGTCATTCATACGGTGGAATGGCGATAATTCCTTTGCTTTACTGTGATACGTCAAAAAAAAGATCAGTTTCTTAGATGTCACTGTCATTTAGCAGTTGTCAATGTCACACATTGACATTAGATATGTAATTTTTGACATTAGACGTCTTTCTTTGACATTAGATACGTAATTTTTGACAGAAATGTCTTGTTTGACATTATAGTTTTCATCTTAAAAATGAGCTTGCTTTCGCAAAGGTAAACACCTCATTCCACCGTATAAGTGACGTCATCGCATGGTTTTTGGTTTTTATTTTTTTTCTCAGAAATTAAGCTATAAAAAATTTAAAAAAATATATATTTGAACTCACCATACAAAAATGAAGAAACGGTATTTTTGTTTTAGGGTCATGTCAATTTTGAAATGTTGTCAATTGTGTAACTGGCTTTAAATCTCCGTTTCAGCTGGTCGATTCTGTTGAAATCACCGCGTGTAAACCTGGGTGTAGTGAGCACTGAAGTCTCTGTCAGTGTCACCTATCAGTTGCTAGGGATTGGCGAAGTATGAATCATAATCGAGAATCGACGTAACTTATTTATTTACATACAAACAAACTTAAACTCACGCCCTATTCCCATGGGGGTGGACAGAAACTGCAGAACGCCACCCACTATAATATTGCTTCACATACTTGTTAATATTTTTTCTGTGCTAAGTATTTTATTTATTTTATGCTAAGTAAATTGAATGTTGATGTGGTGATAATTTAGTTCGAAAGCTCTATTGGATTTGAATAATTAATTAAATTAAATCAATTTAGTTACTTCATACCTAAGGTATTACCTGCTGCGCTGCGCCGTTCCGAATCTATGAAAACGCCTTCACATCTTAGTTCACTGTAGACAAATAGCGTCCTACTTTACCTAGTCGTTGCCAAAAATATACTTAAAGCAATTCAACTATCTCAGCACTCTCACAGATACCTACTTACAAATTAATTCTTCTACGTTCGCATAATTACCAAGTCACAATGACAGTTGTACGACACTGACTCGGTGCTGTTGTCATGACGACGATACGACCACGCGATGCCGGTCGTGCTGTTGTCATGGAAACCACCGGGCGCCCGCCCGGTGGTTTCCATGACAACGCCGAGTGACTTCGATGTACCGCGCTTCCTTTTTTCTTCATCTACCATTTTATAGACTATACGGTGTTTATTTCCAAAGATTTGAATGTCTAATTTCAATTTATATTTTAACCATACAACAAATATATCGTCATTACATTATTTTGTCAAATATGTTACTTTTTCAACGTTCACATTCATCGAGTCACAATGATGCACAATCACGCCCGCGTCGTTACTATGACAACGCGAAGCGCGCGCGCGTGAATTTTTTTTTTTAATGTTCATTGTTTGGAGGCCATGTTGTTGACGTATGAACCTGTTTGATTTTAAATAATTATTACATTTTAAGAATAAAAAGTCTAAATTTAGTAGTTGTGCCTAATTTTGATGTCCAAAATTAAAATAAATAATCGATACTTATGTAAAATTCTTAACCCTTTTTTTTCGCGTAGGTAGGTACCTATTGTAGTTTAATTATAATGTCACCAAAAGAATGATCTTTGTTTTGTATTGTAAGCATTTTAGAGGTTGTAATTGATAAAAATGCAGTCCGCCGTAGTTTTTTTTTATTATATACCTACGTAATTTTCACATTAACAAAATATAAAACAAACCACTTATTAAGGGGGAAAACTAACTTCTAAGGAGGCCATGGTAACAACGTGCATCTAAGAACAAAGACGCATCGATTTGTCATTGCATTCAAATTTAGTCTTGCACTTTGCAGTGACATTAGATTTTGATATTTTAAATGTTGTTTTGTTAGTAAGTACCCATAGATAAGTATAAGTACTTCAGTACCTACTTAAGTGCTTTTACGGATGCAATTGGTATGACAATTAAAGCTACTACCGAAGTTCCGCCCGTGTTAGGTAGTTAAGACGAGAGTTAAGTGGCTATTTACATTGACAAGGACGGAAACAACAATCAAGTGATAGGTATTCAATTAATCAATATTATAGGAGGCTCCTGTCTTTTCCGTAAGGGGATGGGCGTCGGCGTCTATGTATTATTAACGTCAGTGTGTTACTTAATCCGTGTATTCTTGAGAACTGGCAGATACCTACCTACTTAAAAGCAGTGCAACTAAATAGGTATAAAACCTCTGCCTCGCATCGTTCCGACCTAAGTGCATTCATGCTGTTTCAATTTCGACTGTGCGACAAATAGAGGGGATTGGATTGTTTGAAACTACCACTGAATGAAAACTCAGAAATGCTAAAATAAATTTACTCACATTCGATGAATGGTTTATTGTCCTTTTTCTGAGTTGAGTGCCTACATTAGTACATATTCATATTACCTACCTACATCATTCAACTAGAAAGCAAGATAAATCCCAATAAGAGGTACAAATTAAGGTAATACAGCATGTTTAGGCCAATCATTAATTTCATTTAACACTTCTAGCTACCATATTGTAGGTACAGGTGCAGAACTCTTACTTAGTGTTGATAGTGTTTCCATCTCCAAGTCTCAATCCGGGATCAAGACTTGAATCCAGTTGATAGCAATAGACGCCCCTTCTTACATGGGACTTGAACATAACGGATACATACTTACTCATTTACATACAGTGTGGCCCACAAAACCTATACAAATATCATATTTTAATATATTTAAGCAATTAGGACAACAAAAATAGTATAGGGAAAACAATAGGTTGTGTAGGTAGATAATACAACTACTATCCAGATATTATTATCCCACAAACTCTCTCTCTTGCTCTAGCAGTGCTTGGTGAGGTCAGAAATAAATTAATTTTGCATAAAAAATAAGTTTTACTCATTTCTATCATGTTACAGAACTTTGCAAATTTATATTATAAATTTTCCGCTGCTGGGGTTCAACTTCTTGATACCGGTGGGGCAGGCAGACTTCTGTATTGGATGTGTAGATACAAGGTGTGGCCGGCCACCTCCGTCATCATCTGGCAGGAAAACCTGCTAGCTGGAAGCATTACAGTGTACATTATTATTATTATAGCTATATTTATGCATCACTCTATTAATTTATCAGGAGCACAGTATAGAAAGGTAGCATTCTACCTTTCTAAAAGTATAGCGGCATCAATGACATAAAACACCTTGTAAGGCGTACCAACTACCTATGATGAGTAATTGTAACATAACATCTTAGTTCCACGATCAACCTCCCTGTGTTTTAAGTAATTGATCTGCTCTTTAGGAATGTTTAACAAACAAAAACTGTGTGTGTTAATTGACAGATACCTTCTTAGCTCAACAGCCACTTGGATTTGTGTGATTGATGCAAGTAGTGGTGATGAAATTTGTTTCCATGGTCGCTCCTTCAAGCAGCTGCAGGCTTGTAATGACTCATCTGCTGAACGGTAGAATACATCAGATTAATAATAAATTGAGCTTGTTTTCATGCTAATAATTTACAATGTTGGTTACACTGTTACACCGAGTTTAACCAAAAGCTGTCAAATGTAATACATAACTTTTATGTGTTCTGATTTAACTTTAAAATAATGAATAAGTAGGTACTTTGAGAATTTAAAACAGGATCCATCAGATCCAAACAGGACATAGGTACTGTTTGATTTTGTATTAGGTACATACTACTTTCCTTAACTTTTTACTGATAATGAAAAACATGAGAACACTATTACAGGATTGCTTAGCTACCTATATTGTAGTTTTAAGAAAGTAGATTCCTACTTACGATCGGTCCGTTTTCGTTCTTGTTACGATCACAATATCCACATTACGTTATCACTTACGTTTCATACAGGGTTGGCATTAAATACTATAATATTACAACTAAAACTTATACATTAACGGTACTGCTAGACGTCATTAATAATTGTTTGAAAGTTTTCTTTTGTTATTGTTAGGTTATGTGATTTATTATTGATCTGACAGTTTGACAGCCATCCATCATATTTTTTTTTTTAATTTTATGACCTGGTAACTGGACCTTTAAGTCAAATCTTATTTTATTACAGACATCACAGACACGACGTAATAGATTATGTTGCGAAAGAAAATTTTTAGAAAATTTTTTTTAGACATTAGATTTGATATATTATGAATTGCGAAATAAATGTCATTATGTCATGTGTGTGAACAGCCGCGCGGCCATAGAAATTATTTGATAACGCTCGAATTCAAATAGTCGATTTAAACAAGTAAAATGGATGAAGATTGTTTAGCTTTTTACAGCTTACTATTCGCTTGTTTTAGCTCACTATCACTTTTTTTTCTGAACGTTACAAGTATTATAAATTTCATGAAAGGCAATTTAGCGGGCTGGCTAGTGCATTCGTTCCAATGTCTATGATAATGATTTATTTTAAATTTGGATTTGTGATTCGAGTTAGCCACCAAAAAGTAAGGTTTAATTTATTATTAGTACCTATCCTATCTGATTTTAGTACCAAAATTTTCTTTCGCAACATAATCTACAGCTTGGCAAAAAAGTGTAGAAACGGAACTAAATTTTTGACTGTTGGCAACAATTCTAAAATAATGACATCTCATTATAAACAAAGTTCACGATTTCGTAAAATTTTAATTTCGACCACCAAACGTTAATTAATAAAAGTAAAAAGTGAAGTATAATGAATATAACCATTTGGAGTGCTGGCAGGGAGGTTATTTTTAAGGTGTACAGGTGATGTTTGGCGGAACATGAGGCCCAAACTATTCTTTCTGAACTTCACAATGTTTACCAAAGAACCGCTGTTAAGACTGGTATGTAAGAGTTTGTTTTGTTGATTTTAGTTGAATCAAGTGTTAATTGATGAATACAAAGCTATATTAATTTGCTTGTATAAGGAATAACTAGAAATTTGAAACAATAAATGTCGAGCACATAGGTTATGTTTACATTTTTTCTGCATTACTCTGGTATAGCGCGCTGAGATAAATTGATACTTTGGTGACTTGACTTTTAACTGAATGAAAATTCAATTTCTACCTAAATTATACTTTAAGTGCGATATCAAGGGAGAGAATTATTTGTTCTAGCGTTTGCATTAGAAGTGTAAAAATTGTCGTGCCCTAGTCTAAATCTATTATTTAATTCAGGGAAATCTGTTATCGTTCTTAGCAAAATCGTGCTGGAAGGAGATAAACAAAAGGGTATTTTCTACATCCGGCTTATTAACAGTATGTGATAAAAATGTTTTACTTTTAATATTGTAAGGGATAAATAAAATATTTCGTCTTTACAGGAAGCAGCTGAACGTACATTCCAAGCTATTGCCGAGGAGGATTGGAAGAACTCGTGCTAACATGTAATAAAATAGAAAAGGATTACTGGAAAAAAAACTATGAACGAGGAAATAGAGCGATTGGTAATAAATCTAGAAGATGATAGCAGTATCACCTCTGAACCCGAACATGACTCAAATGAGTTTGCGGCCTACGTGTTCGGGGTAGAATATTTAGAGGAAGATTTACTAGAATAAAATATAGAAATTATGTTATACAATGTAATGTTTTCTTTTTTTAAAATTCCTATAATAAACAATGTTGTGAACTCAGGAGTATTTACCCAATTTGTTATTTTTAGGTAAGTAATCAGTCGCGTGTCGAGAACACGTCCTTGTTCAATTAATTCATTTCACCCCAAGAGGATACCGGTGTCCACGCTGACATTGTCTTTCTATTGTGTCTCTAATTGACACGATTAAAAGTGATTACTTACTGATTTAAAAAAATAATACATAATTAGATTAATTTGTCTAAAAAACAGCTAAGTATCAAGACTAGGTTGGTACGCTATGCGGTTGCCACGGGTTGCCATACGAAGAGCACAGTGGCGCCTCCATTATTTTCTACTCTTTTTTGCCAAGCTGTATTACGTCGTGTCTGTGATGTCTGTAATAAAATAAGATTTGACTTAAAGGTCCAGTTACCAGGTCATAAAAATAAAAAAAAAAATATGATGGATGGCTGTCAAACTGTCAGATCAATAATAAATCACATAACCTAACAATAACAAAAGAAAACTTTCAAACAATTATTAATGACGTCTAGCACTGTTATTGTATAAGTTTTAGTTGTAATATTATAGTATTTAATGCCAACCCTGTATGAAACGTAAGTGATAACGTAATGTGGATATTGTGATCGTAACAAGAACGAAAACGGATCGATCGTAAGTAGGAATCTACTTACTTAAAACTACAATATAGGTAGCTAAGCAATCCTGTAATAGTGTTCTCATGTTTTTCATTATCAGTAAAAAGTTAAGTAAAGTAGTATGTACCTAATACAACATCAAACAGTACCTATGTCCTGTTTGGATCTGATGGATCCTGTTTTAAATTCTCAAAGTACCTACCTACCTAATCATTATTTTAAAGGTACATCAGAACATATAAAAGTTATGTATTATTTTTGACAGCTTTTGGTTAAACTCGGTTTAACAGTGTAACCAACATTGTAAATTATTGGTGTTATAGTTGTACTGAGTGGCCTGTAATTATAGGATTAAGCTGGTCGGGGAAGATGGGCGAATAAAACGATATATTAATAATTATTACTGTTTACTAACCTTTAATACACACATTTTAAAAACTTACTAAAATAACACGTCTGCTCTATATCACAATGCTGACACAACAAGAAAACAAAAACGAAAAATAATATTAAGTACTTCATTTAAATACAATTCGAAAATAAATAAAAAAGAAAAAAGGTATAAAAAGGTTGACCGTCGCCAACAATTGGCATGAAAGCAAGCTCAATTTATTATTAATCTGATGCATTCTACCGTTCAGCAGATGAGTCTTTACAAGCCTGGAGCTGCTTGAAGGAGCGACCATGGAAACAAATTTCATCACCACTACTTGCATCAATCACACAAATCCAAGAGGCTGTTGAGCTAAGAAGGTATCTGTCAATTAACACACAGTTTTGTTTGTTAAACATTCCTGAAGAGCAGATCAATTATTTAAAACACAGGGAGGTTGATCGTGGAACTAAGATGTTATGTTACAATTACTCATCATAGGTAGTTGGTACGCCTTACAAGGTGTTCTATGTCATTGATGCCACTATACTTTTAGAAAGGTAGCATTAGCCTGCATTAGGCAGTTAATGCAGGCTTGCTATACTGTGCTACTGATAAATTAATAGAATGATGCATACATATAGCTATAATAATAATAATAATAATGTACACTGTAATGCTTCCAGCTAGCAGGTTTTCCTGCCAGATGATGACGGAGGTGGCCGGTCGCACCTTGTATCTACACATCCAATACAGAAGTCTGCCTGCCCCACCGGTATCAAGAAGTTGAACCCCAGCAGCGGAAAATTTATAATATAAATTTGCAAAGTTCTGTAACATGATAGAAATGAGTAAAACTTATTTTTTATGCAATATTAATTTATTTCTGACCTCACCAAGCACTGCTAGAGCAAGAGAGAGAGAGTTTGTGGGATAATAATATCTGGATAGTAGTTGTATTATCTACACAACCTATTGTTTTCCCTATACTATTTTTGTTGTCCTAATTGCTTAAATATTTATATTAAAATATGATATTTGTAAGTATAGGTTTTGTGGGCCACACTGTATGTAAATGAGTAAGTATGTATCCGTTATGTTCAAGTCCCATGTAAGAAGGGGCGTCTATTGCTATCAACTGGATTCAAGTCTTGATCCCGGATTGAGACTTGGAGATGGAAACACTATCAACACTAAGTAAGAGTTCTGCACCTGTACCTACAATATGGTAGCTAGAAGTGTTAAATGAAATTAATGATTGGCCTAAACATGCTGTATTACCTTAATTTGTACCTCTTATTGGGATTTATCTTGCTTTCTAGTTGAATGATGTAGGTAGGTAATATGAATATGTACTAATGTAGGCACTCAACTCAGAAAAAGGACAATAAACCATTCATCGAATGTGAGTAAATTTATTTTAGCATTTCTGAGTTTTCATTCAGTGGTAGTTTCAAACAATCCAATCCCCTCTATTTGTCGCACAGTCGAAATTGAAACAGCATGAATGCACTTAGGTCGGAACGATGCGAGGCAGAGGTTTTATACCTATTTAGTTGCACTGCTTTTAAGTAGGTAGGTATCTGCCAGTTCTCAAGAATACACGGATTAAGTAACACACTGACGTTAATAATACATAGACGCCGACGCCCATCCCCTTACGGAAAAGACAGGAGCCTCCTATAATATTGATTAATTGAATACCTATCACTTGATTGTTGTTTCCGTCCTTGTCAATGTAAATAGCCACTTAACTCTCGTCTTAACTACCTAACACGGGCGGAACTTCGGTAGTAGCTTTAATTGTCATACCAATTGCATCCGTAAAAGCACTTAAGTAGGTACTTAAGTACTTATACTTATCTATGGGTACTTACTAACAAAACAACATTTAAAATATCAAAATCTAATGTCACTGCAAAGTGCAAGACTAAATTTGAATGCAATGACAAATCGATGCGTCTTTGTTCTTAGATGCACGTTGTTACCATGGCCTCCTTAGTAGGTAGTTAGTTTTCCCCCTTAATAAGTGGTTTGTTTTATATTTTGTGTTAGAATATTGAGAAAACATTAAAATGTTGGTTTAGGTAGGTAGGTACCTACCTTATGTGAAAATTACCTACGTAGGTATTTAATAAAAAAAAACTACGGCGGACTGCATTTTTATCAATTACAACCTCTAAAATGCTTACAAAACAAAGATCATTCTTTTGGTGATATTATAATAACCTACAATACCTACGCGAAAAAAAAGGCCATGACAGTCACAGACTAAGGTGAATCTTACCTAGGTAGGTATCGATTATTTATTTTCATTTTGGACATCAAAATTAGGCACGACTACTAGGTAGGTAGGTAGGTACTGACTTTTTAAATGGTTAATTTAAATTTAGACTTTTTAATCTTAAAATATAATAATTATTTAAAATCAAACAGGTTCATACGTCAACAACATGGCCTCCAAATAATGAACATTAAAAAAAAAAATTCACGCGCGCGCGCTTCGCGTTGTCATAGTAACAACGCGGGCGTGGGTGTGCATCATTGTGACTCGATGAATGTGAACGTTGAAAAAGAAACTTATTTGACAAAATAATGTAGGTAATGACGATATATTTGTTGAATGGTTAAAATAAAAATTGAAATTAGACATTCAAATCTTTGGAAATAAACACCGTATAGTCTATAAAATGGTAGATGAAGAAAAAAGGAAGCGCGGTACATCGAAGTCACTCGGCGTTGTCATGGAAACCACCGGGCGGGCGCCCGGTGGTTTCCATGACAACAGCACGACCGGCATCGCGTGGTCGTATCGTCGTCATGACAACAGCACCGAGTCAGTGTCGTACAACTGTCATTGTGACTTGGTAATTATGCGAACGTAGAAGAATTAATTTGTAAGTAGGTATCTGTGAGAGTGCTGAGATAGTTGAATTGCTTTAAGTATATTTTTGGCAACGACTAGGTAAAGTAGGACGCTATTTGTCTACAGTGAACTAAGATGTGAAGGCGTTTTCATAGATTCGGAACGGCGCAGCGCAGCAGGTAATACCTTAGGTATGAAGTAACTAAATTGATTTAATTTAATTAATTATTCAAATCCAATAGAGCTTTCGAACTAAATTATCACCACATCAACATTCAATTTACTTAGCATAAAATAAATAAAATACTTAGCACAGAAAAAATATTAACAAGTATGTGAAGCAATATTATAGTGGGTGGCGTTCTGCAGTTTCTGTCCACCCCCATGGGAATAGGGCGTGAGTTTAAGTTTGTTTGTATGTAAATAAATAAGTTACGTCGATTCTCGATTATGATTCATACTTCGCCAATCCCTAGCAACTGATAGGTGACACTGACAGAGACTTCAGTGCTCACTACACCCAGGTTTACACGCGGTGATTTCAACAGAATCGACCAGCAGTAGTAGATTTGTGTGCAAAAAAGAAACAAAACACATGAGCAATATTTCCGACGGCTTGCAATCAATTCAGCTAAAAATCGGCTTCTGAAAAAATCCACCGTGATTTGACATGTGATAGATTATACTGTAGGGCTGGCGAGTTTACAAAATCAGGGATTGAAAAAGGTTCTTACATTTCTCTGTAGAAGCTAGAAAATCATGCAAGTCGCCATTTTCTTTTTCAAAGTTTCCGAGCACAATCTTTTATACAACCACTACAACTTAAAATAGAATAAAATACCTACTGTTTATTGTAAAACATAAAAACTACATACATACATACTTCACTAACACATACACACAAAAACACTTGTCCTTCTTCTTTTCGTTTTCTTCTTTTTACATACTTCTTTTGCTTCATTTACGCTTTTACGTCATTATGTAGTCATACACACGCCGGTTGTGAGTACTACGCACCTGACCTTTCTGAAGAACATAATTATTAAGTAAATGATAAGTGATATTTATTTCTGTAAATGGGTTCTTATAAACACTTTTACATCTCATAAGAAGATGATGTCGGTATTTCAATATCTGACTACTCTGAGAAGAATCACTGGAAGAAACTCAGAGGTCACAGTCTCTTTTAAAGTCCAGGCATTATCCTATTCAGATCATGTAAGAACCCTGCAGATTAGTGTCTGAAAGGGTCGTGACGTTATGTTATGTTAAAAAGAAAATGTTTGTCTTTCCATCTCCAGTGAAGACAGTGTTTCTACCGCAAAATTGATTTAGCTAGCTTTTCTCCTTCCAGTCAGACCGCAGACAAACTCAGGTTAATAGGACAAGACAATGCTAGCTTCCTTGACCTATTTACTTGAAGACGAAGTTACAGCTAGTATTGTGGTTGACCCTCGTGTTGTTGGATAAAGGCTTGGTCGTATGTGGACTGGACTGTAGAAGAGCACACAAGTCATGTTGGTTTTTAATTTGGACACTTTGAAACCAGCCCAGGACAGTTTAGTAAAAAACATCCCGTGATAACTTGAGTGAATTAAACTGTCAATGCCTAGCAATAACAGAAATGAAAGGTCACTATTCATAGCACAATCTAAACCTAATCTGTTTATCACGGAAAGCAACAAGTGAAGAATCAAATTAGGTTTTCCTAACAATTAAAATAGACAATAAGTTTCAAGGTGACTCTGACCTCCTGGTGTGGTTAAGACGTAAATTTTACTAAGTATAATATGGCCGGCCGCAGTACAAACTGTTAATCCTTTCATGATTATCATAGACCCCTTCAGAACCCTATTTTTGTGTATAAACCACAGTGCCAACCCTATCACTTCGGTGCCAGTATTTGGGTGTCGTGTCTCAACGGTATCCGATACGAATTTATATTCGTCATTTACAGGGTTTTCGGACTAAAGGATCTGTTTACACTTTTATAGGGTTTTTTTCTAAAACTGTGATACTCTTGCATTTCATTTAAAAATGGTCGTAGACTTGAATGTTAATTTATTGTTATTGATTTATGATAATGTCATATCTTCTGGATCCTAAAAGACTAACTGTCTAGTTTGGAGCTAGTAATACTAGGTAAACTGTTTGATATTTTTTTTTACTCTGAAATGTACTTATTTATGCATGTTTATTATTGTACTAGCAATTGTACTGGCAAAGTTCGTTCCACCTTAGAATCAATGTATTAGTTTTATTATTATTTTTTTATTAGTTTACATACAAAATTTCATAAGAATTGGCCTCGATGTTTCGGATTTTTTGTTACAAACACGAGATTTTTTCTATATTTTACACATATTTTAATAAAATAGAGATAACAAATAGATCCAAAAAATAATGACTACTACACTACTTTTTATTTTACGAGTCTGTAATGTGCTCTTATTTAAACATTTGTTATGGATAAAATGACAACATAATATATTATGTAAATAAGAGCACATTACAATGTATATATGTATAACCTAACCCAACTCTATACCTACTTTATAGCGAACCTAACTACCTAACCTAACTACCTCACCGAAATGCATTAATTTAAAAAAATACAAAATATACAACGTGGCGCTACAATGGTGACATTAATTTAACACACGGGTAGGGCTAGTGGCCATTAACCACATAAATTATGATTGGTTAAAATAATTGGTAATTTGAACAAAAACATTTTTCAAACAAACTAAATAATAAAAAAGTGACTACAATTGGGATCACTCTGTGCAAAAATTCATTCATGAAATTACTTACCTAGATGCACGTTACTCGTTTACGTTTACTCAGAGCGGCAACGCGTCGCTTCGCGCGCTGGCAACCGCGCAACGCGCCTTGTACTCCTGCGATCCTTTGACGGCATTCTATCAAAGAATCCGTCCGTCCGACACAAAAGTACCTACTTACCTACAGCGGAGCTGTTTAGTCAAACACTTATCATATCACGCTCTCTTATTACTATGAGTTATTACCACTATCATCACTAATCACTAGGTACTTTTATTTAATTGTCTTTATTTTAAATTTTCTTATTTTCAATGAGTCCACCTTGTTGACGAATACAAAGGGCCGAACGGCGTTTCATATTTTCCCGCACATTTGAAAATAAATTGTCACTTACAGCCATTCCTCTCAATTCGGATGTGTACCTATTTGCCATCACAAATTCACAAATAATAACGTCCTTAATCGTAGAACACGTAGGTACTATGTAGATCGGAAAACTAACGAAAACGAAGCAAAGCGTCTTTATCGCAGTACTATAATCTATTTACTATTCTAATTACACAAAACTAAATAAATAAAACAATAAGTAAGCGTCTTTTTCGCGAAACATTCACAAAACAACGACGAAATTATGCGCACGACACGAGCGTAAAGATGTGTGTCAAGGTAACGGGTCCGGCTAGCACTAGTGAAAAGAGACTCGGGAGAGATTCGGGTGCGGCGGGCGGGGGTGAAAGGGAGAACGCGCGCGCCGACAAAAGGATTGAGGTATTGCTTATTCGTTTCAATTTCTTTGACGCGATGTTATGATCCGTGACCCCGGCAAATGACCGCTGCACTATGATTATTTTTGTACAGGATGCTTATTTCTATAATTTTTTATTTTTTTTAATTAATCAGTAAATAATGACGTTTTATGGAAATAAAATTACTTCTTAAAACGAAACTGGGATAACGTATACGTGTGTTAAATTAATGTCACCATTGTAGCGCCACGTTGTATAATTTTAAACTGAACTACTGCGCTGCGTGTCTCTATGATACTTACATACAATTTACTTAGTGTTCTTGGTCTACTTTAATGTCCAGGCATATTTTACCGCACGTTCCGTTGTATAGTGCGTAATTCTAAACTTTCTTTTTTTTTCTTTCGAGCTTTCGACTTTTATACAGGCTCCGTAAATGCATTTTTCGAGCAAATGTGTTGAAAAATATGTAGGTACTCTCACCTAATAACGTGCGGTAAAATAGTTACTCTCACCTAAGTACCTATTTTAAAGCACGGTCTATACCCCGTTGTATAGCACCGTTCATATTCTTTACGGTTTTTTTTTTAATTTCCATAAAAAGTAATACAAGAATTCCACCAAAGAGTTTCACATTACTAGAATAAATAAGCTGACTGAACGAACGTCCTTGGAAGCGCTTTTGTTCAATACGTTTGTCTCACTCTAAGTGTACGGCCTGAGTGCACGCTGTATTCGAGCGTCGGGCGGGGCGGGGATGAGCGGTCGAAAGGGCGTTCTTTAAGTGGCCTCAGTGCACGCTCAGCGTTTGCGGTGGCGGTCGTTTGTGTCGATCATGGCGTCTGCGTCGTACGATATTATTGATATGTATTTAGAAGAAAACTTGTGGCTAAAGTTTAATTATGAATCAAGGCAAGGTCCTAGTAACATTGTGAAGCAAAGAAAACAATTTGGAGAGTTTTCGACGTTATTTGAAACATTAAGGGTTAATGAAGATAAATTTCATGAGTATACAAGGATGACAGTGGCAACTTTTGATTACATATTACAGAGAATTGAATCAAGATTAAAATTGAGTAGTACTAATTTTCACACATCAGATTCGATTACTCCCACAGAAAAGCTGGTAGTGACAATAAGGTAATTAAAATAAAAGTTAATATTTATTCAAATTTAAGAAGTATATTGTATTCATAAGAATTGTTAAAAGAAACTAAAATTATAATATTACATATTAGCAGTATTCTGAGTTAATTCTACTGTCAACTCTGTTACGTCTGGTTGAGTATAGTAACCACGATTACGTCCACTTGGACCAGGGCCAGAATAATACCTATGCTTGATTTTGATAATAAGCACGTTCATTTTCTGTAAAAGCTTCTATAAGCCAATCGTTAATTTTTCCACGAAAACGTAATTTTTGCAAATCTGACAATTTCTTCATACTAGGTAATAAGCTTTTAAGAAATAGAAAGTCTTCATCATTTTTTAATTTTTCTTCTTCTTGGTTGTCTTTTAAACGAGTTTCCATTAATAATAGTTTCTTTTTTTCTATTTCCAACATATCGTCTCTGATATTTGTACGTTTTCTGAACGATGACGATGCCTGAGATGCCGAAGAGCCAATTGGTGACGGTATAGGTTGAGATAGTACAGGTGATGCAGGCGCCATCATATCAGTATCACTATGCGTCTCTATATTTTCAGTTTCAAGTGTCTCTATTTCGTTATTACTTAAATTGCCGCTGGACGACGCAGGCATTAACTCATCTTTTGCGAATGACATTAAATTGAAATATTGCCATGTCGAATCCCAGGGTTCGGATTCTGATCCAGATCTGAGAATTGGTTGCTTCTTAAGCTCTTTTCTATATTGGTCCTTTAAATGTTTCCAACGTTTCTTCAATACATCTTCTGTAAAAAAATGTATATAATACTTTAATTTATTACGTATATACATAAAACTCACGCCATTTAATTTATTATTAGCTATTGATTAATTTATTTATATATTTTTTTATTATTATTTAATACTTTGATTACAGGTATCTCGCTACGGGAACTTCTTTTCGATCATTGGCCTTTAGTTTTCGTATGGGAAAATCTACAGTAGCAGATATAGTATATGCAACTTGTTCTGCCATATGGCTGGAACTGGTTTATGTTCATATGCCACATCCAACACGAGAGGACTTAAAGAAGATAGCCAGTGATTATTTCAGACTATGGCAGTTTCCGATGTGCATTGGTTCTATTGATGGTAAACACTGCAGAGTAAAATGTCCAGCTAAGTCTGGCTCTTCATATTACAACTATAAGAATTATTTTTCCATAATTTTACAAGGCGTAGCAGATGCAAACAAAAAATTTATCGCCATAGAAGTGGGAGGAAAGGGTAAACAAAGCGATGGAGGCACTTTTCACTATTCAACGTTTAATAGACTGATGGAGAATGGACAACTACATATCCCATCACCGGACGTTATACCTGGGACAGCAATACGTGTACCATATGTTCTTATTGCTGATGAAGCATATCCCTTAAAAGAGAATATAATGCGACCATTTCCATCAAGAAATTTGGACATACAAAGTGAGTATTATAACACACGTCTCTCACGTGCACGTAAGTGCATTGAATGTACTTTTGGCATTCTATATGCAAAGTGGCGCATTTTAAGTAAACCCATAGAAACCAACCCAGAAAATGCTTGTCTAATTATAAAAACAACGTGTATTCTACATAATATCATACGTGACCTTGAGGGAGTTGTTCGCGATGATAACAATTATCACACAAGTACAGACTCCGGAATATCATCCCATCGCGACAGGCGAAATAACAGTTCTAGTTTGGCCGCAAGAAATATACGACAGCAATTTTCGGATTACTTTTGGCAAAATAGAATGAATTTGTAAAGTACCTACATAAATAAACGTACGTAATGTACCTACCTACCTATCTAGTAATAAAACTTATGAAAACGATATTTACCTTCAATGTGTAGTTTTATTGCTAATTCCCTCCACACTCTTGCTTTAATTATTCTGTTCTTATATAAAGAATGCGAAGATAACCATATTTCAGGTTTATTTTGTATTTCTGAAATGATTTCTTCAAACGACATCCTTCAAAAACGCTCGTATCACCGCTGCAAAACACAAACTGGTTTGAACTTGCACGCGACGCCCCGCTCGACGCAAACATGCCCGCTGCTGCGCACGCTCCGCTCGGCCGGCACTCAGGACGGCCACTACGGGTAGCAAGTGTTTAACATGAACGCTGCACGCCCCGCCCCGCCCGACGCTCGATTAGAGCGTGCACTCAGGCCGTACACTAATACTAAAGAGTAAATTACATGAAAGTTCTAATTTTCACCACGTGCATGTGGCGCCATTTGCAATTGCGCGGCATTTTAATATTTTATTTGCCATTAGTCTTGAAAAAGTTTGTTTAATTACATAATTGTACTGTTTTCTCGCAAATGTGTTGAAAAACGTTGTATGATACACGCACAGAAATTGGTTTTTACAAACTCGTGACTATGGTAAGCACAGTTACATTCGTCTACTCGTTTGTAAAAACCAACTTACCGCACTTATATCATAAATAGCTATTTTTAACTTCTGTCTAATGCTATTGTGAATGGAGTATAGTGTGTAGGTACTAGACCAAAGTCGGGTTGTGAAAACCAAACATACGTAAACATAATCACTTAAACCGACTTACTTTCCGAGTTAGGGGACGATGGGGGAATTGCGGACGTTTTAGCGGAAATTCAAATAAAACTCAAACTATTAAACATAATCAGAATGTCTTTATTAATGATTAAAGTATGGTTATATCCCTTTTAAATCAACATTAATTATTATATGAAATCAATCAATATCTCCTAAATTTTAACCAAAAACAAAAACATATGTGTCCGTAATTACCCATAGCTCTTGGGGTAAATACGGACCAGTGCAGGGTTAATTGCGGACAGCATGGGGTATTTATGGACGAGGTCTAATTTCACATGCAGAATTACCAAATGAAGCTCCTTGTCGGAAACTCAGCATTGCAACTCTCATGCGCCCAATTCTTGCATTTCGAACACATAATCCAGTATTCGATGGGTGGGTCAAAATACTTTTCCTGGCAATAAATGTAGAAATAATCATCTTTTTCTTTAACAGTTTCAAAAAATTTCAAGTTTCTTTCACCTTTTGGTCGTTTTTCTTTAGTGTTTTTAGGTTTCTTATTTGTAGTTTTAATGTTTTCTTTTTCCAGGCTCTTTCTTTTTTCTCTTATTTCTTTTTTCTAGGTTTACTGTTGTCGCTGTGCTGGCTAAAATGACGGAATGTTTTTTTGACTAATTGGGATGTGCCTTGGGTTTCATCAGAATTAATAATATGTTCATTGGTAGCATCTCAAACAACACTGGCTGGATGGCAATAACACTGTCATTTTCACTTGATCGAAAAGGGTTGCTTTGGGACTGCCATACTTCTCTACTGCATGACGAACAGTAATATTTTCTTTTTGATTGCTTGAACAGATCTGCTCTTTGTAAAGATTTAATGGAGTAAGCCTGTTCTTTTTTGCTAGTATATTTTCGAGGCATCTGAAATAATAAAAGATTGCTGATTACGATAAATAAGTTCAGCCAGTGTAGTTACGGACGTCCGTATTTACCCCAGGTACTCTGTCCGCAATTAACCCAAATGAGTTTGAAGAAATGCAACGACATCCTTTTTTTGGGCTAAGAATTTTTTTTGAGGCAAGCAATAGTGCTATTTACTCGTCATTAGCAACGGAATCGAAAGAAAATATTACCTTTTACTGACACTTATCTTGTATACATAACACTCAAAATAGTAAACATCAAAATTAGATAAAAATTGCCAAATTTGTAAAGTTTTACTTACCTTAAAACGTGTACGCACCTGACCGGCGGATTTTTTGGTGAACACTAAAGATGACTGAAGCTAACGCGTGATTGTGACGGCCGGGCCCGGGGGGCAGGGATTGAGTAGATATATGCTTGTCCGAATTTACCCCGCGTCCGTAATTCCCCCATCGTCCCCTACAACATTATACCAATACCGTGTCACTCAAACGTAACTAGTACTGGTATTATTAAACCGTTATCAGTGACAACCGGTCTTATATCCTACAGATAACGCAGTAATTATCACTTCAAAATAAGGTTGATGGGTATTTCAATAGAAATGACAAGTGAGGCATTAAAAAGTAGGGTACAATTCTAGGGTTGGGCACTAATTATAATAATGTTAGTTTGAATATTAATGGGTGGGGTTCCGAGGCGGGTTTGTAATGCGGCAATAGCCCAAAAGCTGAGGCGTTGGTCTGGCATTCTAGAGGTCGCGAGTTCGATCCCCACTCTTTGCACTATTGACGTGTAGTCACTTCAGACACAAACATTTATTTAGCTTTTGGTATGTACAGGTTAACACGACTACTACAATATGCAACCCGCATTCCTAGTAAGTTGTAAAAAAAATATAATTACCTATTTGGATTGACCGCTGCGCTGTGTGCCGTGTAAAACACTGGTATTTAGTAACTTCCAGGTTGACTGGAAGTCGACCTTACCATAGTTGGGAAAAGGCTAGACAGATGACGATAATATAAATTCAAAACCAGCTAAGTACCATCAAACGTCAAACACATCACTTAAAAGTTAATAAAGCTTGTGTTTTTAAAATTACAGAACAGCAACAACTAATTTATACTTCGTCGCACGAAGTTCAGTAACTTGGATAACTATAAAATGGAATATGTTAAGTTACCGCATCTTACGTCTACATAGTTTTCAGTGTGTTCAGGCATTACGTAGAAACTGAAACTGGAATTTAAACATTATGTTGTTGGAGAGAGCGTAGGTACACAGAAAATAGGGGCAAGTTTTAGAAGATGATTTCGATAGGGATTGTCATCCAGCAAAATGGAATCCCGCATATAACATCAGTAACCTTTATATGTATTTAAAAGTTTCGTTGCAAGAGATAAGTGAACCAATAAAAATTAAAATATAAAAACATACCATTAGTGTTCAAAATCTAAAACAACAGTAATATTTTAAACTAGCAGACCCTGCGGTTTTGCGAGCTCCTAAGAGTCGTAGTGTGATGTTATATGGTCCAACGAAGAGGGTAAGTGGGCTAGCTTCATGAATTGGCTATCCAATGAGAAAATATTTTTTGAGATCGGTTAAACGGTAGGGTAAACAAATTTTCATAATACTTTTAAATATATATAAAGAAAGAAAGAAAAAAAAGAAAGAAAAGAAAAAAGAAAAGAAAGAAAGAAAGAAAGAAAAGAAAGAAAGAAAGTAAGAAAAAAAGAAAGAAATAATATTTATTGGCAACAGGTAACGGGATATTGACTTCCTTTATTTTTGATACTGTCAGAAAATTCAACAGGACAAGAATACCTACCAGGACCGCAAAACGCATAGTAAATGGCAGACGTCGCGCGGTTTTACTCGCTTAGGTCCCGTTCCCGTGGAAATACAGGGATAAAAGTAGCCTATGTGTTAATCCAGGGTATCAGCTAACTCCATAGAAAATTATATTGAAATCCATGCAGTAGTTTTTACGTGAAAGAGTAACAAACATCCATCCATCCATCCATCTATCCATACTCACAAACTTTCGCGTTTATAATATTATTAGGATATCACAGTATTATTATGTTGTATTAAAAATATTACACATGATATCAAACACAAATTGATATTAACAACAATAGTAAAGTCTAAATTGTAAAGTTAAGGCGAGGACACACGGCATACATAATTCAGTGGAACATTCATTAACTACCATTAGGGACGTGTAAGCCCCGCTTTGTTTCAGTCCGCGCTAACATGGGATTAGGACGCCTACACTACTGCGACTAGGCGACATGTTGCTGGGTTTTAGGTGCACGTTTAACGTGGTGCAGGGATGGCAAACCCTTATTGGTGGTGAACGTGCCATTATCTAGCTTTTACTCGTGTATAAAAACGACCGAACCTTACTAACAGTAGTCGCTAAATTATGATGTGTAAAATTTGACATTTTATCGTAGTAAATACGCTGCCTTAAAATAAAATAACAGTACAACGTGGTCTGAAGCGAAATGGGTTGGCATAATCTGATAGCCATCGCTCCGCTACCGCGCGCGCTGTTTGTTCAAATAAAATAGCGCACGCTTTCTGGTCAAATCAAATAGCGTGCTTCATCGGTTCCCTGTAACACATTTTGGTCCCTTATCACTAAATCACTCCCACAAAAAACATTTAGCAACTGAGACGAATGTTACACATCAATAAAAATTTATCGTCAAAATGGATGTACGCGCATAGCTTCCGAACGAATGCACTAAATTGGATAATTCTTTTTTGTTGTATTTTTGTTGGGCTCCATATTTCAGATTCACAATTGAACCCGATAGGTCGCGCTTCAATCGGGTCAGAAAACAACGGTTATACCACAGTATAAATATTAATTAATACAGTAGGACGACGCCTTTGATCTCTGGAAAAATGCCGATAACTTCTACACGCGTAAGACTTGAATAATACCTCCCGCACTACGAACATCGTTTTGTTCGCAATGCGGGAGCAGCTTTCTCGCGTCTCGCCCCTCACACCCCGCACGATTGCCCGGTCTAGACGGTTTCGTCGGACGACAGTATGTTTTTAGACTGTGGATAATAACAATATGTAATTGTTTTTTGCTTATATTTTTTCATGTTTATTTAAATAAAATATTGAGTAATTTGAATTAAGTGTGGTAACTTTTTGTGCTTATTTTCATATATGTTATTGGCGTAGGTACCCGAATAAGGGTGTCGCTGGTTCGCCATCCCTGAAATAGGGGATGTGAATTGTGGTCATATTTGAGCTTGTTGCCGCCTCCAGGGATTTTCAGCGGTGCTTGTAACATTTTGAGCTTAACGCAACCATCGTGGACAACGTTTAATTTCCCGTGGCAACTGTAAACTTGTTTATTAAAACATAATTTTTTATTATGTTGCTGTTACACTTGTTTATTGTTTATTAAAAATTACTATATTATAATGTAAACTTTACGTGAAAATGATTATTATTAATTATTATTATTTAGTGAGTTTTCAAAGTTTATCTTACAATTCATTGACATATTTGGTGATACGAAACCTGTGTTTAAAGTGAATTTAGGTTTGAAATCGTAAATCCGCGATCCAATGAATTATCTAACCGATGTGCCCCAAACCTTGTTTCATTGGAAAAGCAAAAAATGCGAAGATGACTTCTTATTTATAGAAAAAAAAATCTCAAAACAAAAAGTGTTTGCACCCGTGGGTGGTCTGCGGCCCATCTTGTAGCTGTAGCTTAAAACCAAATGATGTGGCCAAGATTTGTATTGTTTTAAAAATAAAAACGCAGTAACACATTAAGTCGTGAAGTCGGTACAGAACGTGACGCTGTAATGGCGTACAAGATCCCGTGGGTCCCGTATTTCGTTTCGTTGTTCTAAACCATTTGCATTTTGTGCTCGCTACACGAATTGAATCATAATAGTATGAAATAAAGGGAAATCCCTCGCGGAAAGATGGATTCCAGCTGGATTTGTTTCATACTGAAATAATATTTCTAAGTTCCAGATTGCTTTGTTGATGCATAATTATGTTGACGTGTGGTTGAGTCAAAATCAAAAGTCATTAAATTAGGCTTTGGATCAGCACTTTTTGAACGTCGAAATTTCATAAGACAGTCCCCCAAAAAGCCCACCCTTCGTCGTGTAGAAGGCGACCTTTCAATAGAAAACTTGTTGAAGTATTTTACTAAGCCAAAATGTGCCCACCACGCCACGTGTCACGACTAGGTCACATGTCAAATTTCAAGAGCCCATCGCATGATTTAGCTTTGTTGACGTTGTGGTCAAAAAGCTTTGGATTTTTTTTAGTTTTTTTATACCACGACGGTGGCAAACAAGCTTACGGCCCGCCTGATGGTAAGCGGTTACCGTCAGGCAGGCCGTAAGCCTATGGACACTTGCGACACCAGGGGCGCCACACGCGCGTTTAAATAAATAGATAGAGAAAAGATGGATGATATATAGATAGATGATGATGATGATGATGATAGATGGTGGTAGATTCTAGAAAGAAGTTATTTTTTTTCTGTAATTGGAATAAAGTACAAAAAAAAAACAAGTAGGTATGGTGATTAATGCTCTTGCCTTCTCTGTGTGAAAAGAGGCCTTCATAGGCAGTGGAGGCAGTGGGACAGTAAATTACTACTACTACTACTACATTTTGCTCTTTATCGTCTACAACAAAATATCCACGCGCTCTAAACTATTTGTAAACACATTATAATAACACCTATTGAACGCAACAAAGCATCTATAGCGACCTAATTTGCTCTAAATACGCTTCAAAATGCACTGAATGACCAAATCCGCTCTTACTATGGAGAAAGATGCATTTACAGGTGTGCCAACTCTTGTTCATCAAACGCAATCTAGGCTACCGTAATATTAGAAGCGAACAGAAACATAATCTTCGCTATCCATCTCTTTTCCTACCCACACATCATACACGCGCTATTACATTTGAATCTGTAATAAATTATACGCAGTTTTTGTAACAAGTTCATCAATAACTAGGGCAACGCAAGATATGCGTACACGCAAATTGTTATTGCAGTGTGACGTCATCGAGAGGTAATCGATGCCATTAAAAAAATATACGGACAGAAGGCCCAAGCGAACGTTGTGTGACAGAGACATGGCAAGATCGCCAATACATTAATATCTGTTTATGTATTCAAACTCAAATTTTAAAATAAGGTACTAATAGTGGTGTAGTACTATCGTGAATATAGTAGTAGTATATAGCGAATTACAGCTAAATACGCCTTTACTTTATCTTCTTTTTACGGGTTGATTTTTACAGAATAGCACTGCAGCTAAATGTGCAGCTTCCAAAGTCATCATCTGTGAGTTGTTATGGTGTACAATAAAAGTATTCTATCCTTTTTTAAGTCTCAGTATCAAAAACTCTACATATTGGTGGTCAAACAAACTGAACCTTCTGCAACTTAGTTCTGTAATGCTACGCTCTCTTCTGCGATGTTTTTCAATCAAGTGCTTAGTGATGGGCAAACGCTATCGATAATATTGATTAAAGTGCTTAATAAAAAATATACATGTAAAGTGACGCAGATTAACAAAACACTTGTAACTTTATCGATTAGCTTTTCTGTCACAGTGCTAACTTCAGATAATGACTACTAAAGAAAATCCCTTTGAACAAGATAAATTAAATTTACACATACCTTTTTTTACCTCAGTGTCGAAAATCGTCATGGATGTCCTCTACGCTGAGAGGCGGAGGGGTCTGTGAAACTTTTACTGACTAAAACTACCCTGGTTATTCGTCTCAGACTACGCCGGGGATTGTAGAAACGTACAATTCTGCCGCAACCCCCAGCTGAACTTTGACATGCCTATACCAGCTATTGGGTTCAGTGAGAAACTTCAAGTCCCTTTTGCTGGCATTTAAGCTCCAGATTGCTATGTAACAGTTTGAAATTTCAGATATAAAAGTCATTCAAACAATGTATCGACAACTTTGTATTTGGTATCGCATCTACGAGTATATCACTATTTCTTAACAAACTTAATCTACCTTTTCTAACTTAAACAAAATGTATTATTAATAAAAACCTGTCTCCATTTCTCAAAGTTCACAGTAAAGGTTAATTACTTAACTTGAACTTAGTTCTTTCTACATCTAAATAAGTACTATCTTTGTTTTTTACGTCAGTTCTTCTTTATATAATTGCAAGCTGTGTTGTGTAAACTGTATTAAGATAAAGACCGCTTGGTGCTCGCCTTTACGAGGAAAAATAATGCAAAGATAAAGAAAATTTCTACTCATTATCTACCGCAGTTAAGCAACGAACTATTACAGCTAACTACCCGCTCTATGGTAAAATGAAGGCTGTTAATCATAATCTAATTTAAATCTCATGTCAAATTATACGATTCACTGTTGCTTAATAGTGGGTTTAAAAATAAAAATTGCATGCAAGTAAATTGTACAGACGCCAGCACATCAAGTAACCCCAATGTGTCAAATTTGTTTGATCGGTTTTCAACTTTATGTCAAACTGAATAAGGTTCATATTCAATTGGGAAAATTTGACACATTGGGGTAACTTAATGTGCTGGCGTCTGTACTAAAGTTAATCACATTTCGCCAGTCTGTTTTGCTTAAAGCCCATGTAATACGGGGCATGTCCAGCCAAGTCGGAGGCCCATGGGCGGCATATAAACTTCATGTTAGTCACACAAAAAAGAAATGAAAGAAGGGGGCGTGCCTAGAATCGCTCAGAAAACAAGACATTGTCTTTCTTGGGAACGAAACTCACGACCTAATGTTCAGCTGTAAGGATTACAACCACTATATCAATGAGGCAGGGCAAACACACATAAATAGCAGACATTAGTTCATACTGACTCTGCAACGTAAAAGCAAAAACTTGTGAAAAATCTTTTATTCCAACAAAGATATACGAGATCTTAAATTCTTATTTATTAGCGTTATAATATATGTTGCGTAGCCCTATCGCACCTGATATTAAGAGCAGGCTTAACACAAAAGTAGATTTAGATTTCTCTTGAAATAGACAAAACGTGATGTAATTAAATGACGTTTTCGGGGCAGAAACCTAAAACAAAACATAGTAAAGTGAAGTTTAATTAACACTGTCTAATTAATAAGAAACCGTGATGAAAAAATTGTGTAGGCACTTATTTTAATTCTTTGCATTTTGTCATATTTAATATGTTTCTGATTTGAAACAGTTGGTTTGTTCTTTTCTGTGTTTTTTTTTAGAAATGATACGGGCGATAATACTGCTTGTTTTGAATCAATTAAATGTAGGTGTTCCTTTAGAGCAATCCATTTTTACAACATTTAACACCCAGGAGACTTTTCACAAAAAAATCTTCATTTCAACACAAAACTAAAACTATTTTAGAAATAACTAGAACCCACGCGTAACTAAAACGTGTTTAGCTTCCAGATTATTATTTTCAAAGGCATGATAAAAAGAAAACATTTTCCCTAATTATATTCGCACAGTCGCTCTTAATTGCATTTTGCGTAATACTTTTTTTTTTTTTTTTTTTTTTTTTTTAAATATTATAAACTAGTACTTGACTGCAATCCCACCTGATGGTAAGCAGTGATGCAATCGTTGATGGTGAGGCGCACTAGTTTATTACCGAGTAATTAATTGAATTATTATACGCAGATGAAAAAGCTGATCAAGCTAACTAAGTATGCTGCATTAAATGATATAGTAAACTTAGTTGAAATAATGGATTTAATCTCGAAGATCCTTTGGTATGAGATCCTGTGATTTGCGATGCGTTAAGAAGTGTAATTAGTCTTGCCTTTTGGATTAAACAAGGTAGAAAGAGAAAGGACGTTAAATTACGCAAAGTCTTGTGCTTAGGCACTAGAAAGCATTTTGAAATGGATTTCTCCGAGAGATGATTTTCTGCTTCTGATGTTTTTGATGTTTGGAAACCTTTTACACGAAGTCTACGGGAAGAAGATATATTATATGTCGGCATCAGCGATGGCTGAGCGGTATGGGCCGACATCAGGGGTTTTGTGGTACCAGATACATAACGTTGAATAATAATCTTCATTGCAGTAATAACCTCACTTTAATAAAATTAATCACAAAATAAAACTCAGATAGGTAAACAGACAGTTTCGCACTGGACTAGTGTCTTCGTTGGAGTCTTAACTCCAACTCAGCTGTGCCTAGCTTCCACTTCCCAACATGACTCCAACCACGTGACATCGCTCGCGCCATTTGCAATGACAGCTGACGTCACGTAGTTTACAATAAACTCTGTACTAGTGTAATCAACTTCACAACTCCTTATTTCTGAATATCGTTCGCCACGACATATAAATGTTGTTGTGGTATGTGAAAGTGTTCTTCTCAGAGTAGTCATATAATGATACTAGTTAAAAAATTACCTATAATGTGTTTGTAAGAACCAATTCTTAGAAATAAATAGCATTTTGGCGCAATATTGGCGCCATTACCAGCGTCTATCAGTACCTATAAGACAAGCAGGACACGATATAAAGTGTCCCATTCGTTTGTGGAACTGCACCACAATTACCTACAATCCAATGACAGGATAAATCAGAGGGGTATTGCGAAGAAAAAATGAGAGCCTATGTATCAGTAACGCCATCTGTAATATAGCAATATTGAAGCGGCAGCGGCTAACTAAACTAAACTTAGGATGTAAGTATCGGATGAAAGTTTTGTTCGTGTTCCTATATCTATAGTATTGAATGTCTTTGGGATTAGTTCAAAGCCAAAGTCAAAGTATTTATTAGTGTGCTTTTAAGTGATACAGCAGGTCGTATAAATAATTTATGGTAACTCAAAAAACTGCCCATTAGGCATACACTATTGAACAATATCAAAAAATTAAAATTGATATAACATGCTAAACAAAAGTATCATGTGATGTAAATTTTTCTTTGAGTTTCTTATATAGGTAATTCATTAAACCCCAAGAAGACACTGGTGTCAGCGCTGTCATTGTCTTTCTATTGTGTCTCTAAAAAACACGATTGAAAGGCCATCACTGCAATTATGTTCGTCACGCCTAAATTATCTTCTAAAGTAACTGAGGTATCTAAGAATGAATTTGTGCTGCACAAGTTTTTACCTTTTTTTTAAATCAACGAATACTTTATTCCCACATAAATCCATAAAATTCATTAAATTATATTAAATTTACATTTAAAACACATTATATACATTATAATTATTATATCATATTGATATAATAATTATTTCTTCTTGTTTTGTCGGCCGGATCCATATTAGTTCTGTCCAGGTAGGGCTGCTCCATCATCGAAGCCGAATAATTTGGCTAATGGTTTAAGTTTTTACCTTTTTCTTTTAATTGGACATCCGTAGGAAGAGACGTGGATACCGACATTTGACGCATACCTCTACGATTCCTTAATGAAGCCGTTATATATTGGAACTGTTTCCATTTTCAGACATATTTATTGACCACGCCAACATAACTATGTGAAATTTGACAGGATACAGTAATTGCTGTACAATGTTTGGTAAAACCAGTTCTATTCCTATTTTGAACTTCCATATAAGTAATTTAAATTCCAATTTTAATAGATTATCATTTTGCAATTGGATATCTCAACCTTTCTTGTTGACAACCCATTTTGTGACATTTTAGAATGTCAAATGTATTCTCATTTGAATGGTTAATGAGCATTGGTACTGGGTACTGGTCAAACTACCCAAATGAGTCAAATTTCTTGGTAGTTTTTCAACTTTATTCCGAACAGAATAAGGTTCATGTTCAATGAGAAAAAATCAACAGTTTGAGGTAGCGGGATGAGCTGGCGTCTGTACAATGGGCTGCAAACGTGTACAACGCGTTTCCAACTGATTTACACTCACCTTCTAAAGAAATACGGTTTAATGATTTTTATGGAAAAGAACAAAGCCTACGTGTAGATAAATTTGTAAGGCTGTTTCTGATCTCGTTAATAATATCCTTACAATTTTTTGAAATTGAGTGTCGCCTAGATGAACTTGTGACCAGATTTTGAACATTTTTAGTTGCGGAAAGTGGTCTTCTAATCGCCGATGACATAATTATAATGTTGGGAATACTTCAAGAAGTAGCTAATGTTTATTTATTTATTTATTTATTTAGTACATGGAGGACTTACAGCTAATAAAAACAAAAAAAAAAGAAACCATAGTCACCAGAGAGCCAATAGGGTGTATGCATGTATTTTTTTTATAATTTTAATTCACTGTTTACAACGTTTTAACATAGTAAAAAAATATAAACATATTTAAAAATGCAGTAATGAAGCTTAAAAAAATATTTAAAATACAGAATAAATTTGAGCTGTTTAAACGCCGCCATTTTCGCGCGCCATTTCGATTACGTCATTTACTATGATCCTATTACTATTACTTAGGGTGTTTTCGGTCTTCTAACCATTTCACCATGAAAAAAGCTCAAAAACCAGTTTACCGGTATTGCATGTACCCGAATGCAATAAACATTGTCAGATTGTGCTTTTACAAAACCACTTTCAGTCATTTTTTCTTAAATGTTAAATAACCTCACTATGAAGCTAAAATTACACTTGAACATTAAATTAGTTCACAACACACACGGCAATAATTATGTTTTCCAATAAAAAGTCCATTCCAATACTTAATGTCATACTTACACATTGATGTTTTGTAGATTTTGAGTTGTTGTCGTAGTATTTGACGTCAATTTTCGTTATAACCAATGGTGACGCGTTTCACAAATTTGAATTTCCCGCGCTTAATTCGCACTTTTATTTTTAATTTTAAATAATTATGACGCTATTAAAAAGTAAAACAATGATTTAGTTCATATTTTCTGCTATTAAAGATTCGGAAAAAAAATATTCGAACCATATTTAAATAACATGCATATTCCCTATTACAAATCCTCAAAGTCAAAGTCAAAGTCAAACCATTTATTTCAATTAGGCCCCTATAAGGCACTTTTGAACGTCGAACAAAAATTAACTTTAAAAAATGATTCTAGTTGCCCCTTCCAAAAAGTAGATTTGTATGGAGAAGAATGGGCAAGAAACTCCATACTTACTCTTTTAAAATCGATTTTACAATACTATGTATACATCAATAAGATTTGTATGTGAGGACGATGCACCTAGAATAAAAGTACTATACTAAGATAGAATTAAGCAAACAAAAAAAAAAGCTATGGAGTTGATAATTACATGTGGTACAGCTAGATACCTCACGTATAGTGATAAGTTAGGTAAATGTTTAAATAGTGTGAGCACAATACAAAAACACCTTATTCATTACTTATTCGATTTTTTTAAAGAAATTACCTTTATAAATAAAAACAAAGACAATCAAAGTAGCAGCTACACGAAAAATTTGAGGCTTAAGCACCTTCTGGCCGAATTCACACTTACTGTGAAAGGATCCAAATCGTACTCCTTACACATATCATTAAAATGTCTGCTTGCACGCACAATATAACTATTCTAACTATTATGTTGTAGTTGTAACTAGTGATGAGTAGGTATGCCTGCAAGAGCTTGAGCAGTAAGCTTGTACTCAGCACAAACAGTGCAAACACGAATATAATTAGTACCTAATGGTGGTTTCAGTGTAGTCCAAGCTCTGTGTTCACTTAGTTGTGCCTAATAGTGTTACTAAGTTCGTCTTATGTCAAAGACAGGTTGGTGCTAGAGTCCTGTTTAGTGGTTGAAACTAAAGCAAAGTGCATCCAACCTTTACTGTTCAATTATAACTTTAATTGGGTAACGTTTTTCTTTGTCTTTTATTAATAAACTTTATCTTGTGTTGTTTTTGAAATTGAATTCTGTATTATCATCACAAAATAATAAATAAGAAATTATTTTCAGATATACTTAGTAATGGAAATGAAAATACAAACAAAATTATAAAACAGTCCGAATTATTAACTCTTAATAGTATCTAGTAGTAGAGTACTAGGTGTATAATTTGATTATTTTGATCACATTAAGTACCTGGTGTTCTCCTTCATCCTTCTTTCTTCTACTTGATCTTTGCTGTGCCCGACAGGGTCCATAATGGTCTACTAGACATAATTTTAGTTTTAAATTCTTCATCTAAATTACCAGAAGTATTCGACACGTATTTTTTTCTATTTTCACGTACCTAATGAATAAATAACGGCGATACATCGAGTCAAAATGTCGCATGACGTCACTAGCCAGTACAGAATATACTCGATAATGACGTTACAAGCCCTCTATCCTCAACTTTAATGCGCTTAATCTAAGCAGTTTTCCTTCAATTTATTGTGACTATTATTATTATTTAGCTACGAATTATCTATATTTTAGATACTATACATATCAACATAATGGTATGCAATACAGAACTGAGAATTCTCTTCATCATCCAGATTTTTAAGTTGTTTTTTAAATTGTTTTTCTGTTCTTTTTATTGGTGGTCTGGAAAATTGATATAATAGATATCCTTCTTCCTGAAGAGAGAAGTCAGCTAGAGGAGGAAGGGGCTGCTAATCAGTTACAGAAAGAATACCACCCCTGTGTTTTTTCGCACCTGCGCCGGAACTTAAGCCATTGGCATTTTCTACCAGTAACGTAAAGTTAAACAGTAGTTTCTTTTGAGTTTTTTTCTAATCTTAAGCCACTTTGTGTCAAAACCGCTATTCGTATAAAATAAAACCTTACTCCTCCATTAACTGCCAGTACATTTTTTCTTAATACAGTTATTTTCTTCTTTAAAAATAAGGCGAAAAATCTTGTTGACACAAACACGAATGACAACCAAATGTAATTAATTATCGATAAACCGATTTTCCATCGACTAATATCCCCTCACTACGCTCCGGGAGGTTATTACCGCCCGCATATCCGGTCAACGAACTCTATAAGTTGGCGCCACTTAACAAACATTTGTGCCAAATAAGTACAGCCAACCTATAAACAAAACAGCTTCAAGTTTAACTGAGCCCATTGGCCCAAATATTGGTTATTGGCATGGATTCGACGTAGCTTGAGTCCACCCACATGCTCAATTTACCTACATTGCACGCACACAGCGAGAATATAAGCCAACTTAAGAAAATCCCTAAAGGTTCGATGAACTGCCTTCATCTTAGGGATATTTTGTACAGTAGTGGGAAGCAGGGTAGGTCAATGTAATTTAGCTAGATACTGATTGGAATAATATTGCAACTTGTTTTTGTTTATTTCGTTAATAAAGTTGCAACTTTGTTTTATAACAGGTTTCTGTTTGTATTCTGATATGTGGTCGATCAGGTAATTTGTACGACTATGTAACATACCAACGCCGACATCGATCATTATTGTCATTTAAATTTCATCACCAATGCCACCTTGAAGCATGATAGAGGTGATGTCTAACTTGTTTTTTGAGCTATAATTTTGAGTTCCGTGTTAAAAGGGTCAATTAATGCAATCAATTTGAATTTTGAATGCTACTATACCACCTCTTCTAGGGAGATTACCGTCAAAGGGTGTAAATAGAAACCCAAGGGTGAATAGAAATAAATTTTGAAGGGTATATTCACGTAAGACAAAAGTTGTTTGTTACATGACTTACGATAATCTCTAATGCTTTGTAGTCATTGAGATATATGGTTTTGACACGTCGTTAGTAACAAATAATAGATAAAAAAAAAAAACTTTTTGCAAAAAGTGTCGTTACAACTTTTGGTCTTAATTTTTTCCGTCTAGCCCCCTTTCGCAACGCACGATAATGAACTACGTTCCAAAATCAGCTGCTTCATACATTTTGGTCGAGTAGGATTCAAACTTTTGTATGCAACAAATGATTTATTTTCACGAATTCCGAGTTTGTCTTACATTCTCAAGCTAGTAGTAGCCATAGTTGTAAGCCGTGCGGCGTGCACGTGTTTCTCTCTCTCTCTGTTATAGAAAGCAAGCCAGTTATTGGAACTTATTCACAAGTTCCGAGTTGGTCCCATGGTAAAAGCTCATATTCATTGGTAGAAGACCCGGTGATTTTTTTTACAATGAAAAAATAAATACATTCTGTTTACATACTACTTTTTTACAAACATTTTAAACAAAATATAATACTATAAATGTGGCTAACGGCTGAATCAAGTAGGCCAATTTCAGCAAAAACGAAACTAGACAATTAATCTGTGTAGCTGGTTATCAGCTCAAAATCCAATCCAAAACATCCCGCAATAGTTCTTGCGACTACTAAGAGTTCTACGGCAACGGCAGAGATAACTGCAGCTGTCAACACGACTCGGTGGCAACCATTTGACTCCTATTCTGAGAGAGCTGACGACAGCTGCCGGTGATTTTTGAAGTTGGAATGTCAACGGCCGCCGTCGACGCGTCAAATGCTACCGCCAAGGCGTGTCGGCGGGTGCTTTTACCTCTGCGTTGGCAATATGCCGCTCGTGCGTAAGATCTCGTAGCTTATTTGAAATAAATATAAAAATCTTCCACTAGAAACATTCGCAATCTATCATTATTCTCCTACCGACGTACAACAGTTTTCTAAGCTGTCAACGTCACGCGAGCATCAATACCACGCGGCACCCCGCTGCGATGCGACCCAGTCGACGGCACACGTTTCAGATCTGTTTCATCTGTTGTATAGCGTGCCCTTTCTATTTTATTCGTAGACAATTTTATTGTTCCGTGGTTGTATTAATAGAACGGTTTATTGGAGGTTGGTCTAACTCAAAGAGATTTAAAATACTACAGAGCGTGCATGTCGAGGAAATGTCATAGAAAAACTTTGATCCCATGTCTCAGTAACGCCATCTTGAATAATATATGAATATGAGCGCACCTACTACAAAAAACTCATAGACTTGTATCCAGCAGGACACACTTTTTCGGACGAAAATTTTGTTCGTGATGTCCGGTCTATAGGTATTGAATGTCTTTGGTCTAACTATATATTATATAGGATATTTTATTTTTATTTTATTTGATTTGAGAAACGAACAACTGTACATTGTATATTATGATTGGATGCACAGTAGGTATGCTATAACTAAGTGTACAATCTACTACGTTTCCACCTGTTACTATATTAAATTAAATTAGATACAGTTTGGCAAGATTACGACAAAAAAAAAGGAAAGAAAAGAAAACATAATTCTATAACAATACAATATTAAGGCTATCTTAAAAAGAAAAACATATAAAAACCCAATAAAAAACTTAAACTTAAATATCCTAGTTATATTCCTTCGTAATAGGTACATTTTAATAAATTAAACTCAGCAATAATATGGTCGTTACATGGACACCGTGGGTTAAGTGCTTACAAATGTTACTTTTAGCGATGACGCTGACCATGGTAACACCCTATGTAGCCCTTAAAGTTATAATTTGTAAGATTTTATGGTGTACAATGAAGAGTAGATATTCTATTCCATTCAAAGGCTTATTCAAACCTAAGCCGCCGCTTTTAGGCAAGAAACGGCAAAATATGTAGTTGAAATGATATAGATAGAAGGAAAGAAGACGATATCCCTATTAATAATATAATGGAGTGATTGTCTATAATATGACCTCCTCAACTCATTGACAGAGTAACATGATAACTCTTAGTAAAACTGGAACATTTTATAATAAAGCAACACATTAAATTAAATAACAAATTGAGAAAAAAGGAATATCAAAATAAATTAACAACACATTAATCTTCCTCGCAGTACTTTTGTATGGTAATCCATTCGCAGACAGACCTCGGAAAACGTTGAAGATGCACACACCCTGATTGAAATAATACCCTCTCAAGCTCTATAAAACAGAAAAGCTTGCATGACTGCTTATCATTAAAAAAAAACCATAATGCGAAGCTCGTCAAGCGCGAATATCGGCAAAAAAAAACGAAACATTTCAAACGTCGAACGACGCAAAAAGATATATAAAAAATGCTATCCACAGACAAGGGAATGAGTTTTTAATAGCCACTCCGCTCTGTGGACATTACTAGATTAAATGTGTGGTTGATCAGCAAACTTTTTCATTTTTATACTAATACTAATGCCTTCAGAATGCTGCTGTGGCTACCGCGCCACTGTAGTGCATCGCTAATGTTCGCAAATGCGCGTGTTGACGGCTTCCACGCGATGATGCGTAAGAAAGTGGCTTCACTATTTGCAAGACTGCGCGGCAGCACCAACAGCATTTTGCAAGTGATTGCTTCCCGCCATGACTGTCCCATACAGGCACACTGGGTTGGAATAGTTACGGGAAGATTGTAGTGGTTTTTATTTTTATTTTAAGTTGATTGTATACACCTACTAACATAGTTTTTAAGCATATTGTTACTAACACTCTTATGGATCTCAATCTGAAATAAATGGATATTATTATTTATTATTATTATTATACGATTTAAAGTGCCTGAATAGACAGTTTATTTAACAAATAGTACCTATCGCATAAAATGACCCCTGTACTCTGTGAAAGATTAGAAGAACTTAAATTCTTCCAGCCTGCAACAAGGTTCTAGTTTTTATACAATCTTTACAGTATCTAACAAAGTTGACGCGTTCAAAACAGCGTGTGCAAGGTTCACCTATTACAAAATAATCTTAAGCAACCATAGTGATGGATATTTTACAAAACCATACATATGTATGGCATACATCTGAAACTTGGCAGAACACAGAAGGTTGTATCGTTGCCATGCAATGTGCAATGCTAATCCTTCTCTCGAAACACATTGTCACATAAATATCGTTTAGAGGACAATAAAGAATTCCACTGTTTCTAGCCCTTACCCATATCAATAACATGTTGACGTATGACGTAGGCGCAGATATCTTTGCAAGTACCGAACTGAGACTCCTGAGCACTGCTTTTCGGTACCTGGAGTCCATTGCCACTCCAAGCACTATCTCCCAAGATTATTTAAAATAAGAAATGTTGCATTGTTTTATTTTAGTTTATCTGTGCTCCTGTTTGTTTATTTCAATTTTATGTCTATTTTATTTTTATTATTTATTTTTGTTATTATTTTGATTTTATATTTCTTCAACCAATAGCTTGGATGTCTAGTTACTAACTGTTAGTATAAGTTGATTATAAATAAATAAAATAAAAATAATTATTGTGCGCTTACTTTGATAGTGCACTAAATAATTATATTAAAGTGACTGGATATCGTTCATTGAAAATATTACGTGGAAACCAGTCGGTTTTGTTCTGTAAAAATCACCGTGCGAATTAAGAGGGAAGTCTGCGAGCGTGGGAACTTATTTTTGAACGCATACATTGACATTTTCCACTTACACAGTAGCAACGCGCTATACACCTTACACACACATTAACACTTGCCCAGAAACAAACGACAAACAGTACGACACAACGGGAAAATTATTTTTTCAATGCGTGTTCGAAATAAAAGAGCTAGTAATTATGTGTCAGTAAACAAGCAATGTAATAACAATTGACTTATTGCACCGCGATGCTCGCTTGCTTATGATATTGTTTGGTAGCCACGAAAGGGTGGGGTCACAGTGTTCAACAGAGATTTACAATTTAATTGATAATATTATTATTTCTTTTAGTTGTGTATTAATACCTTCGTAATTTAGAATTATATTTTGTTACTAGCTTCTGCCCGCGACTTCGTACGCGGATCCTGTTGCTTATGCCAGCGACAACGGGGTCGTCAAAATCGAAGATCTGAAACATCTGATGTCGAATTCTATAAGCCCGGGGACGGGAAATCAATGGGATGCGCGAGACGATTCAAGATGTTCCAGATTTTTTATTTTTGTTGGTCAACAGGAAATGCCATCAGACTTTTGCTAAGACGCCATTTCTATTATGTATATGTTATATTGTCTCTGGGCTTTGGAGTTCCCCTACAGGTGCTCCAGATCTTCAAATTTAGTCTCACAGCAGAAAACACTCTTCACGAGGAATAGTTTTTGCAATGGCACCATTTTTATATATCTTTTACTTTAGGTCATCATAATATGTTGCGTGACGTTCACGATCAGCGGTCAGTCGCGCATCTCCTTCCCCCACTTATCTCTAGAGTCGATGCGTATATACGCTGAAAACTCAAGCGTCATGCTTTTTCCGTGAACGTCTCCAACTCGCGAGACAGTGCATGATGTTCACGATCAGCGGTCAGTCGCGCACATATTCTTCACTGGTCTCTAGAGACCTGGATGTAGATGCGTAAATACGCTGAGAATGCAGGCGTGCTTCGCGATCCCAAGAAGTTTCCACGGAGCGAGTTGCAGCCTCATGTTCTCGAACAGCATCAAGTCTCTCCTAACGCTCTTCGGTAGATTGTTGGGATCTTATGGTCTTTAATCATTTAGCACCTTTGGAACATTGGGAAAAATTTTACCTCTTTTTAGGCATGGTTATAGTTTTATTGTGGGATACCTGATCAATTAAAATCTAAGTGGCTGCTCCCCTGCGTTACCGGGTAAGCTACCGTGTAACGAAGATAAATGGAAAAGGAAATTAAACACTCAAATAACATAAGCCCGAAGGCATACGATAAAAAAATGGGAGTTTTAGCCAGTAGAGTCTAATTTTCAACGATATACCATCGTCATCGAAAATCAGTCCTGAACTGTTCCCGCCTTCACCGCGTAGTACCTCCTACTTATGTTATTTTATAATTATGCAATGAAATTAGTGATAGTTTTAATTTCTATATCAAATGTTTCTGATCTTCGATTTTTATAAGTCAACAGGAAATGCCTATCAGACCGAACAACTTTTGCTAAGACGTCATTCCTATTTGAGTTATGGTGTAGCTGGGCTCTTGGAGTTCCACAACAGGTGTTCCAGATCTTCGATTTTTATACGTCAACAGCGAGTGCTCATAAGGCTGAACAACTCTTGCTAAGACGTCATTCCAATAAATGTTATAGTGTAGCTGGGCTCTTGAAGTTCCACATCAGGTGTTCCGGATCTTCAAATTTATTCTCTCAGCAGAAAATGCTCATAACGTGGAACAATTTTTGCTATGGTACCATTTTTGTATCTCCTATAGTTTAGCTGGTCTGTTGCGGTTCTGCATCAGGTGTTCCGGATCTTCAAATTTATTCTCTCAGCAGAAAATGCTCATCACGTGAAACAATTTTTGCTATGGGGCCATTTTTGTATCGCCTATAGTTTAGCTGGTCTGTTGCGGTTCTGCATCAGGTGTTCCGGATCTTCAAATTTATTCTCTCAGCAGAAAATGCTCATCACGTGGAACAATTTTTGCTATGGGACCATTTTTGTATCGCCTATAGTTTAGCTGGTCTGTTGTTGGTTCTGCATCAGGTGTTCCAGTTTCCAAGATAAATTATAGCCTATGTGTTGACCAGACTTAATATCTATACAACAAAAAAAAAATCATTCTAATCCGTCCAGTAGTTCCGAAGATTAGCGTGTGCAAACAAACAGACAAACAGACAAACAGACAGACTTTTTTTTTGGATTCGTGCTCTATTACTGTTTCTAAACCCCCCTCAATTATTATTTTTTAAATATATTCAATGTACAGACACAGTTTTTTTACAGTCTTATTATATGTATAGATAATAATACTATAATTGATTGTTTAAACTGTTATAAGTACATGCATACTAAATATAGTTCATTGATATTTTGTGGTAAATATATGAATGGCGTAAGGAAACAACAAGACTAACTCAAAAACAACAAATAATTGTATTTCTTTACCTTATATTTAAATAATAAAAATGCAAAAGTAACTTTGCATGTCTTTCTGTCTGTCTCGCTTTTACGCCAAAACTACTGCACCGGTAAAACTGAAATTTGGGACACAGATAGTCTAAAACCTGAAAAAGGACACAGGCTACTTTTTGATTCGCGAAAAGGCTTGTAAGGGATAGAAAAGGGGGATGAAAGGATGTATGAAAGTATTGTCATTTTCAAAGCTAAAAGCATGCAATTTATATTTTGGGCAGTTGATTACATATAAATAAGTATGGCATTAAAAATTTGTAAAAATGTTACCCTTAAGGGTGTAAAATAAATATAAGGAATAATAGGTATATATATGAAAGAATTCGATATTTTTGTAGCTAGAACGATAAATCTTCGGCTATTGATTCAAATAGATACCTATAATTAAATTTTGTAACAATTTGATAAGGGAGTAATTAATAAACGAACTAAACGTGTCAAACGTTGAAGGAGTTGTTGTCGAATTCTCAGTGAACAATATCATGGACTCTGAACAAGTTACAGCATACCCATAGGGTATTTTCAGACTCTCTACTCAAGAGGCTAAAAGTTGGTGTTCCAGTCCTGTACATCAGAAATCTTGACGCGCCGGTGCAAAGGTACACGACTACAAATTACACATATGGGGCACAACATTATAAAGGCTACAATCATGGCTGGAATGGCAAAAGGAGAAAACGTCTTGATTACCCGTATTCCAAAAATTTCGACAGATTTGCCATTTCAATTTAAAAGAGTCCCTGCACGGTAAAACAAACAAAAGTAATTTAAAAAATGTAATTTAAACATAGGCTCATATTTTATTATTCCTACTACTTTAATATTTGAGGTGTTTGCAGTGCAACACTGTCAAAAGCTTCTTAATTCATTAAACCCCAAGCGTTTGAGCTGTCATTGTCTTTCTATCGTATCTCTAATCGTCACGATTGAAAGGTTAAAGTATTTATACGTACAATGAGTATTATTCTTCAAACATACTTTTACACGCGGACGTAATCGTGGGCACATAGCAATGCTCACGCTATAGCCTGAAACAATAATTTGGTTTATAAACGTAGCATCATATATTATAATATCACACTGTATTCCCCGAAGAATTAGACAGTGGTGTATACCCTTATTTCACCAGTTATGTTTTAAGTCTTATGTAATAGGGGGTGATCTTATTGCGATCAACTAGGTACAAATCCTGACTCCGGGTTGCTACTGAGAAATTTAAGATTAAAAAACCCGATAACACTTTATCTAACCCAGGAATTGAACCCAGGACCCCATGCTCTAGAAGTAGTGCTAGCATTTTAACCATTAACATTAAACTAAACGGTTAGTTTTAGTAGCTATTCATTTATTTTTTATGACAATAACACTCTCACAGTTTCGTTTTGGCTTTTAGCTGGACGCAAACTAAAAATAAACATGTAATCATTAAGGAACAGTCTGTGTGTTTTAAACATGTCACCGATATAAATATGTATATATATACTTTATACAATGGAAATAACGCTTACTGCTTTGAAATAACAACGTAATACTCTATTACCTACACCCTTATTTTATTACGAAAAGAAAGTGTTGTCCGCCATCCTGGAGGGAACGGGTCAAAAGAGCTTGATTCCAAAAGTTTAATAACCCACGTTTTATCATCTGCAAAATATCTTAAATAAAAGATACGTACTATTTTTTTAAATTTTCTTTCTGTTTGCCCATTTTATAAAAGATGATGTAGTATTCAAATTATGGAAATTTTATTTATCCATCAATTATTATCACACCTTTGGTTTGGGCTTTAACCCAGTTATTAAAATTCATGTGTGAATGTTAAATTTATCATTAAAATATCAATTAATAAACATTAAAAAAAAACTAATGCTTTCTCTCAAAAATAACGGAATCTAGTTATTAGTTAAAAATCCTCTAAAGTTATATTATTTATTTAAATAAATATCTAAAAGCAAAATAATTTCAATATAGCTAGAGCAATAATTCTAGTGCAAAAATTAGCAGATACACCGTGTAACTTGCACCCCACCCTATGACTTGTGTCGATGTATGAGTTGACGTTTACCGAGCTCGGAGCGAACTACAAACTGACGTGCTCTCACCTTTGTTTCCAGGGCGGCACTGATTTGTTTTCAGACGCATGTTCGAATATAAAACAAAATATGAAACGGGGGACGCTTCATACTAGAATGTATGGCAAACGGAAAACATTTTGCGCAAAAATATTAAGAATGTTATGACGTAAATTACTAGTGTATGATTTTATTTTATTAGAAATTAAAAAGGTTAGGTTACCTCATTATCATACACTTGTGTCATGAATTAACGAAAAATATCTATAAACATTGCTTTACATTTTAAGAAAACGTGCAAATAGTAAGTGCCGATTTCGATGTAAATATGAAATATTGACATGTTTTTAGCAGACATTTTAGGATAATTTAAAAAATATCACACGGTGTCACTGGTGATACATCTAATAAGTATCTTATTTAATTTTTTGATAATATTTGGTGTGTTAGATGTTTAGATACCTTGCAAACCGTAACCCCTGTTTTGGCGCTTTGCAAAGACTGTCCCCTTAAGGTCATTCGGGCTTCTGTCTACAGCGGAATAGTATAACAGGCTGGTTTTATTAATAAAAAAATATATTGGCATTTTACATTTACAGATACATCATCTGCATAGTCAATGTATATTTAATAGCTAATAATAATTAAGTATTTTTTCACTCTCTTAGACTGTTGGTCGACCTATTACTGGCGACTGTATAAGTCTGATGCTTTGTTACTATTATTCATATGTAATGCTGTATACAGAAGCTGTTGATTTGCCTTTAATAAATAAATAAAATAAAATAGTTTTTTCCCAACTACGTTAGGGTCGGCTTGCAGTTTAACTAGATCCAGTTGACTACCAGTGTTTTACATGGAGCGACGACATGTCTGACCTCCACAATCCAGTAACTGGGTAACGCGATACCTCTTCTAATTACACGTACAAAGCAAGATATATACGGAAGGAATTTTAAATTGTCGAAACTGGTTTACAAATAATAATATGATTTTAAGCGCCATATTTTGATGTAGGTATTAGCTAGACCTGTCTTAAAACTTGTCTAACTTCAGTTGACAGCTTATTTATTGTGTAAAAGCGGAGCTAATTAGATGTTAATGGATCGGGTTATTACTAAATTAGTTTGAGCACGTTCCTATCTGATGATTTATACATTTAAAACATCAGTAGGGAGATTAAACAAAGTGTTGTGCCATATATTGATATACTAGCTTCCCCGGCAAACTTTGTTCTGCCTTAAAATCAATTTATTAGTCTTATTTAGTTTTTATTAGTTGACATCCTATTCTTAGACCTACTACTGGGTATTCACACAAAATTTCAAAAGAATCGGTCAAACCGTTTCGGAGGAGTTTTTACAAACACTGGGACACGACAATTTTATAAATTAGATATAGGTACAGACGCCAGCACGTCAAGTAACCCCAATGTGTCAGATTTTCCCAATTGAATATGAACCTCATTCTTATGGACATAAAGTTGAAAAACGATCAAAGAAATTTGACATATTGGGGTAACTTGATGTGCTGGCGTCTGTACATCCGTTTATTCAGATGGCAACAAATAGATTTAATATAATAATAACTACAACTACTTTTTACTAAGCGAGTCTCTAATGTGATCTTATTTACACATTTTGTTTTCGATAGATCTAAAATGACAATATGTATATATAACCTAACCTAACTTACCATACCTATCCTATAGCTAACCTAACTACCTAACCTAACTACCATAATGAAATGCTTAGATTAAAAAAATACTAAATTCATAATTTTGCCTCTATGTTACATACAATTTGTATAGTTTTCCCGGTCTACTTTAATTAAAGTCCAAACAGTAAAAAAAGATCTTTTTGCAAAGAATTATTGAAATTCGTCTGTGTCGTCATTATTAATTACGTAAATTGATTTCTGAAGTATAGGTAACATATGTAAGTACCTACATATCTGAGAGTAATGACAGTGTTGCGGTAACATAAGTAGGTACGTATATAAACCAAAATGCTTTTCCTATTTTGTTACCTGTTCAAAGTTCAGCACACGTTCCGCCACGTTCACGATAACATCGCAATGCGGGCGCCGAAAACGTTTCTACAGGGTGTAACGGAAAGGGTATATACATACAAACAGGGTGAATAGAGTATTTAATAACGAGTCTTTCCTCAAAATTTCAGCTCCCAACTAATAACTTTGAAACTTCACGATATTATTTAATATCGACAGTTTATTAAATGCAAAATCATAACAAACGTGTCACCGCACTATGAGGGTCATAATCCTGTCCGGCAAGGTTCCAGTATATCTATCTCGGGTTCTGCGCACCTAGTACAGACCTATCGGGCTCTGCCTAACCGACGAAGGCGCGACGGCGCGGACGGGCTCAACTTTACAATTATGTATGTATATGTATAAAAACGTTGCCATGTCGTTTCTTATCACCAAGAGAATCCGTGCCCTTCGGATGTATATACCCTTTCCGTTACACCCTGTATACAAATGTCCACTTAACATAACAAACACCTCAATTTTTGATCGATACTGAGGTATTTGGAAACCCGGGGCTTAGTCCCTGGTGGGGAACGAAGTTCCTGTAAAAGTGTGTTGTGAATTTATCACTGTATTAGTGGTAATATCCATATAGGTATATGGGTAATTGGGTTCGGTACGTGAGAAACTTTTTTTTTTTATTTATTATAAGGATTTTTACACATTGTGCATACCAATCCCATCATACCTTAACCTTAACTGACTACAAATAGCTTATACTCAGGAATATAAATATACAGATTTATTTCGATGCCATTAATTCAAACAGACACTTTGCTACCTTAGAATTGGGTTGACTAAGAACAACATTAAATATGCCAATATACAGTCTGTTTAATTCAAAGGCATTTGCTAGACATGTTCTCCCAGTCTCAAAACAGACACATTCCAGCAATAAATGATGTAAATCCTCACAGACGCCACAATCTTCACAGGTTGGAGATTCAGTCAGATCAAAAATACTATCAGCCTCACGGGTCGATCAAAGGTTAAGCTACGCATAACGAGTTTGCTCCGTAGGTGAGTGACCAAAAATTACATATCGAAACTCCTCCGTGCTTCGGAAAGCGAATTAATCTGTTGGTCCCAGCTGTCAATGGGCCATTTGAACAGGAAAGTATTCGACACATATTGTTTTTCTTTTTCAAATTGATGGAAAACTGCTAAGATTAAATTTGAGGAGTGGGGGCTTGTAACGTCATTAGCTAGCATAAACTGTACTGGCTAGTGAAGTCATGCGATATTTTAACTCGATGTATCACCGTTATTTTATGATTACGTGAAAAATGAAAAAATACGTGTCGAATATTTTCTTGTAAGTACCTATTCTAGATGAAGGGCTAAAAACTAAAATTTTGTCAAATAGCATATTGTAGATCTTTGGCAGTTAAACGACTAGTCAGAAGCCCGTATACAATTTGGATTACCCGTTTCAGAGCTACGATGCCCCACACACACAAACGTTGCGGTAAAACTTACAACTCACCCCTCTTTTTTGCATCGGGGCTTAAAAATAATAACAACTCTATAAGTAAATACCGCGAGTAAAACAATTTATGTTTCAACTCACTTCATTCGCCTCGTTACTCGTATTTTCCACGAACCGCACAATGTACTTTTTCAAGCACAACCCAATAAATAAATACTCCAGGTGTAATTAATTGGTCAATATAAATTGAGTACAAACAGTTATATTGTTACGTAACGCGTGCGTGCTTTGTAGACCGCGGTGGTACCTACTATCGGTTTTATTATCCATTTTGTTACTGTATTGAGGAGCTTGTGGCTAAATTATAACAGCCGCATGGGTCGATCGAAGGTTAAGCTACGCTTGACGAGGTCGGTCCGTGGATGGGTGACCATTTATTACATACCAAGACTCCTCCGTGCCTCGGAAAGCACGTTAAGCCGTTGGTCCCGGCTGTCATTTGTAGATCTTTGACAGTCGTTACTTGTAGTCAGAAGCCCGAAAGTCTGACAACCAGTTTAACCAAGGGGTATCATGTTACCCAGTTACTGGGTTGTAGAGGTCAGACAGGCAGTCGCTCCATGTAAAACACTGGTATTCAGCTGCATCCGGTTAAACTGGAAGCCGACCCCAACATAGTTGGGAAAAGGCTAGGCAGATGATTTGTTACTGTATTGGTAACGGTTCAATGTCCTAGGATTATCTATTTTTGGCTAGGGTCGCTTAGATTATTAGGGTGGAATAAATCGGCGCACAACTTGATTACTTGTTTATAGTACAGACGCCAGCACATCAAGTTACCCCAATATGTCAAATTTTCCCAATTGAATATGAACCTTATTCTGTTTGACATAAAGTTGAAAAACGATCAAAGAAATTTGACACATTGGGGTAACTTGACGTGCTGGCGTCTGTACCTACGTAATTATGGGCGTTATAATTTTTGTCATTTTTTTTTTCTGATTCCTACGTTTATTTCTGATTTTTGTTTTACTATAAACTGTAAACTAAATAAATAAATAAATATTCCACAACTTTTCACACAACGCCATTTAGTCCCAAGTTAAGCTTGAGAGCTTGTGTTATGGGTACTAAACAGCTGATAAATTTACTTATATATTTCTAAATACATACCTACATATTATATATAAATTACACCCAGACACAGAACAAATGATCGTGCTCATCACACAAACATTTGTCCTGGGTGGGAATGGAACCCACGACCTCCGGCATAGCAGTCAGGGTCACTAACTACTAGACCAACAGGCCAGTCATCGGACAAAAAATCGGGATTTATATGTAACCATTAAAAAAATACGAAAATTTTAACTTTTTAGTAATATAATCTCATCTGGCTTTGATTCTACACAGTTTAAAGTAGAAAATGTCTGTTTGCATGGTCTAACAATATTAATTACAACTTTAAGAAAACAGTTTGTGGTTCTTGTGAACTCATTTAAAGAACAGAAAATAATATACTTAAATCTATCTTTCTTGCATTTTCTTTGAAGTGTGTGCAAGTTCGTGTGTCTTTCTGTTTGTTTGTTTGTTTGTATAGGCTTAACTATGAAACGGTAAGACCGACTATGACGAGACTTTCACTAGTAGATAGCTGATGTTATTCGGAGTAATTTTGACTCTGTTTATTTTAGGAAAATCATTATTTATCTTAGGATTTTGCGCAAAATTAATTGTTTAATTCCGCGTGTCCGATGGCGCGGGGAACCGCTAGTGCTTAGAAAATAATAGTCATTGTGCTAATACTAGTGGTATACTATTACATCATTCTATGAAATGACCTGACATTTCCCTACGTTCGTGTCGCTACGAATTATTATGTCTGTGTGTCACTGTTTTGTTTCAAATACATAAAATTAATGTTATTATTAATTTGTTTCAGGTAATAATCACTATATTGCGTCGCCCCCACCACCGCTTGACATTTTCGAAATGTCAAATGTGCATAAAATGAGGTAAATTGTATATGATTATAGTGTTTTATTATTCTATCTAGTAGTTACTTATTAGTTTATACGGAAATAGAAATGAGCAATAAATGTTCTGCCTTTGTCTTAGTATCAATAAATAAATACTGAATTGCCAATCGTATGTTTAATTGTTTAGTAAAATCTAAGTTTGAACTACCTACATGATATTTTAAGGCATTCATTCAATAATAGTGTTTCCTTAAAAAAACATCAAAAAGTTTCTTCTGATTTGAATGGACTTTTATTGACAATTATTTTAATAAAAAAATATAGGGGGGATAGTGGGCGCAATTTAAAGAACACGTTCTATTTTCAAAATGTTTCTTTTTTTAAACGATTTTAGAACTAACGACAAGAAAAAATTACTTCCTACAAAAAAGTCATTCATAAAAATGATGCGGGAACTAAAACCTCTTTATACAAGGAGTGTGCAATATATTTATGTCTTTAACACACTGACTGAGAGTACTAATTATTAATTTATTGAGATGCAATTTCTTAATAAATTAATAATTAGCACTGTTAAATTCTTAACTACTTACGATCCTCATAAATAACTTATGTTTCTTGGTAAAACTCAATACCTTTACATAGAAACTGTTGCGGCAAAAGGTTACTATACACAGTATATACAGTAATAGCGTCATGTTGAGTTAAGTTGATTTATAATTAGTGTATGAGCTGGAAGCCATATTTATCATACTTCAATAAGTTTATTTTAAGTTATTCTAACTTAGCAGACAGATGAGTTGCAGGGGAGTTTGTTACGTCACTTCTTCTTGCCAACAAAAACTCTAGGAAGTGGTGAACTTTGGGCGTTTGGAGGGAATGTCTTATGTTGGTTTAGACGTCCAAAAAGTGCTGATTCACTGCCTAATTCAATTAAGTGTTTTGTGTTTATTTTTCTAATCAATTTATTAATAGGCATTTATAGTTTACATAACGAGTTTATGTAGTTTTTGTTAAGACTTCTAAGATTTCTATATTTTTAAGAACGTTCATATTATTTATTATTCTAATCTCAGGCTCATCGATTTCGAGCATCGAGTGATTAGATTTCAAACGTTTTTAATTACAGATACAGATCATCCTTTAAAAAAATGTGAGTCGTCACGGGACACCCGCGCCTTGTAGATGTGAAACATCGAAATTATTTTGTATAAGTTATATGCATAAAAGAACAGATTACGAGAGGAATCAGATATGGCATAATAAAAAGATAATCATTACAAATATTTTTCATACAATATTAACTGTTTATTACATAAATATTCATTTTTATTAAATACAAAAAGTAAAATAAATATTTTAAATCGCGACAACTAAATTATTTTGTATAAGTTAAATGCATCAAAGAACAGATTACGAGAGGAATCAGATATGATATAATAAAAAGATAAATCTTTACAAATATGTTCCACACAATAATGACTGTTTATTACATAAATATTCATTTTTATTAAATAAAAAATTAAAAAGATATTTGAAATCGCGACAACTAAATTATTTTATATAAGTTATATGCATAAAAGAACAGATTACGCGACGAATCAGATATGACGTATTGAAAAGATAAATCATTACAAATATGTTCCATACATGTTACTGTTTATTAAATAAATATTCATTTTTTATTAAAAACAAAAATAAAAAAAATATTTGAAATCGCGACAACTCTGTTTATAGCGTGACGATGCGTCGCCACGGCCTGTATCGCCACGCCAACAATCAGGTTTACCCTCGCCTATAGATGTGTCACATAAAAATGTTTTGAATGACACCTTTACTAACAAACAATCTCTTCAGGTGAATACCCACACAAACCCATTCGTCTAAATAATCACTGTCACTAATACCCCGGTTTAAGGTCCCTTTGGAGGCAATAAACATGTACGAATGGTCGTAATCTCGGCGAATGTTCTATTACGTTGCTGTCAAATAGGAGGTCCGAGCTGTGACGTTCACTGGACCTCTTGACACTGTACAGTTACAATTCCAGAAGGTCCACTGCTTGGAGACACGAGTGTTGATTCTACAAATAAAACAAGGTAATAATATTTCATTTGTGTTAATAGGGAGATAAATAAAACAATGTAATAATGTTTCATTTGTTTTTTAGGGAGATAAATAAAACCATGTAATGTTTTGTAAATGTAATAGGTAGATAAATAAATACAATTCCAGTTAGGTGCAGTCAACCTTGTCAAACTAAGTTGACGGTCATAAAATAAAAAACAACGATATAAAAACGATAAGATGTAATAATTTGTCCCCCTGTGCCAGTGAATTCTAATTTAGAAATAAATGTGGTAATAGGCAGTTATGAGGTCGTCTTTACTTGCGTTAAAGGGCACTTTTGGTTTTCTCTGCGTACTCAGTCTGACCAGCACATTGATTGAAGACCGCATATAAGGATGATGTAGATGCAGTCCTAAGTAATCTGTAGGTACTAAAAATGGTCTACAAAAATGGTCTGATGAATTAGTTGCTTATTTTTTGTTTGAAGGCGCTTATTTTTGGAACTAAGTACTTACCTACTAGTCGAATTTGAAGAAAGCATTAAGCTTTTGAAAGCCCAATTTTCGAAGAAGGTTATAACATCACAGAACGATGCTTAGGTGCGCGACACTGCTTTAATAGGTATCAATGATATTTTAAGTAAAAAGGTGAAGATAGGTTATAAGCGCTCAGCAAACGATACGTTAAAATGTGGCTAACTAGCCACAGTTGACCTCAGTGTAGCGTCGCGTCGTCGACGGACGAGTGGGTGCGTTAGTGTGCCGTTTTGAAGACCGAATGTTGTTTAGGTAACCTATCTACACCTTTTTACTTGTAATATCATTGTATAATATGATATAAAATGATGTTGATGCCATTTTATCAACGTACCTATTTCGTGTTATGACTGTGTGAAATAGCATGTTGTTTGTAGTGTCCCTTCTGTGTCTCGTTGTAATGTGACACATCACGTCCACATCCTGATTTCCCCCCGGCTCTGAATTCTGAATCCAATGTCGTAATGTTTCTAACTTGTTCCAACGTGTTGATTTTTCGTTTAGTGGTTATTCTATTGTGTTTTTTTCTTGGAAATTTTGAAGGAAATGAGATTTATTTGTGTTAGTTGTTGTGGAATTTTACAGTATTTGTAAACTTACGTAATTTCACGTAGACTTATACCATCGCTTTAGTTACTGCTCTTAGTGTATATGTATTGAGTTAATTGCTAAGAGTTAAGCTTAAATATTATTTTAAACATTCTATAGCATGCATTTTCATCTATACCAAAAATGTATGCAATTTTAACTGGTTTAAAATTAATTAGCTTACATTTGTTAAGTTTTCTACAAATTAATAGCACATTAACATGAAAGGGATATACATTTGTAGAATATTTTTAGAAGTAAGTACGTAGAGGTAACTGATTTTGTCCTCTATAAATAAAATAAACAAACATGGTTCAACCATGCTCGTGCCTTCTCCATTTGAGAAGAAGCCATTGCCTTGCATTGGGACCGTAAGAGGCTGGTATTATTTGAAATATAAATAGATAAAACGAAGTAAAAGCACTAAAACCAAGTAACGTTGCACACCGAGAAATTATCCATGCATGTTTGAGTTACACCGTCATTTACCTGATTCACAGCTAGCGTCTCATTTAAGAATTTCTGTCTACCAACAACTATGAAAACAAACCCACCGGACCCAATAATTAAACTTAACAAATCATTCATTGTTCCGCTCTCCAACACTTGAGTTAAGGCGAGGTTGCAGTCATTTCTAACTCTTTGAACTTCTGTCTTAAAGTCATAGTCATGATAATTTATTCATCTATAATAATATTATAAAGAGGTAAAATTTGTTTGTTTGTTTGTAAGTTTGTATGTAGGGGGTAATCTTCGGAGCTGATGATCCAATTTTAAAAATTATTGCATTGGTGGAAAGCTACACTATTCCCGGATGATATAGGCTACTTTTTATCTCTGTAATCCCACGGGAACAGGAACAACACGGGTGAAACCGCGGGACGTCTGCTATGAACAATAAATTGGACGATATGGTGCATATCAAAGATAGTACATAAAGAAATATCACAACGATGCATAATTACAACATATACAGGAATTTCGTTTTTGTATCCAATTGCATAAAGACACTTATTCAGCAGGAAACTTTTCAGTCAATTTATAAATTAGCTTAATAACGAGGTCGTGTGCGCGGAGTCTGTTGTGTTCATAACTATTTTTATTTCTTTTTAATAAAATATGTAAATAAATAAACTATAATATTGTGATAGGTATTGAACCTTAAATACTCAATGGACAGAATAGGATATTTTAAGTCCACACCCTATAACATAGAAAATTCCATATAAAACACATTTGTTAATAACGGTATTGCATTTTTAAATACACGAATAATTTTATACAGTTCTTATAATACAGATAATTATATTAACAAATGCAACCGTAGTCTTACATTTCCTGTATCTCAATGCAACCTGCCCTTAAGGAAGCTTACAACAGACCGTTTTATAATCTGTGTTGTGAGATGTTCTGGAATCCGAAGGTCGGACGTTACCAACAGACGAGACGCTCTCTTAAAATCGCAGGCAAGGCCGGATGTAAATGCCTAGCTTTGTAGCCTCGCCGTCGATTGCACTGAACGATTGCCTTTATTTACCAAGATCGCGTACATAGCATGCGATGCAAGAGATAATTTTATTCAACAAACCTTTCTAGTTCCTCGTAAAGTATTTATTCAAAATTCATTAGATTATCGTTAAATTTTATGGTTTGATTGTAACATGGAAATGTTAGTTGGTTATAAATTATGGAAATGCCATTACACACAGCGTGTGGTCGAATGCAATAAGTCCTTAGTCTATAATGAAGGTGACTTGGGGTTAAGTCAGCTAAATGGTCAGCACCCATGTATGCTGATAACATCGTAATGTCAATCGTAATTTTCTCCTGTGTGTTGAAGGAAAATACCAATGAGAAAGTTATGTAGGTACCTACTTTTAATCTATTTTATCACCTTGCTTCATCTTCAACTATTTGCTGAATCTTATCTTAATATATAAAATTCTCGTGTCACACTGTGTGTTACCAAACTCATCTGAAACGGCTTGACCGAGTGTGAAGGGAATAGGAAGTTAACAATTTTAAAAATACAGAACAAAGTATGCTGGGTAGCTAGTTTAAATGTAGAAATTTCTCATTTAGACACTCTAATTAAAAGATAATCAAAAAAATCAAACATGTACGGGACTGATAAAAGCTACCTAAAGGAGTATGTCTACCGTTGAAAGTTGTTGAAGAAAAACAAAACGTTATTCAACTGATTTCGCCTCATCTAGGTCCTCTGGAACCTTAGGTACCTACCTAAATATAATTAAGTAATTACTAAAAATACACCGTGAGAGAAAGTAAGATTAATGTTAAAAAAAAATTACTGAATTCAATGACTTTAATTATAACTTTTAAAAATATTTGTTGCGTGCGAAGTGTCAAAAGACGCATTTAAGCGCGGGCAATCAACCATTTTTTTTTTTGAGTTTTCGTATATTACGTAATGTTTTGTCCTCAAAATCCACACAAAATCCAAAATTAAAAAAGATAGCTATCTCTACCCAACAATCTTAAAAACAGTGGGTGCGCATTTTTTCTTCAATCCGCAACGGTTTCCTAAACCGAACATTCGTCACAGCGAGACGTTTTCGCGTACTCCTACAATGGCCATGACAGTCCACAATGTAACGACAATGAATGTGCTGACAATGAGTTTAGTTAGAACTGATGACTTAGAAAGCAAGAGGTTGCGAAAGGAGGTTTTAAGTCGTAATATTTCACATTATTCGGTCGTAGGTGGTACTGAGATAAAGGATTATGTAAATGGTTCAGATTTGAGTATTATACAAGAGCTTGTTGCTAGATGGATAGTTTCGCACGGACCGATCGAAGATTAAGCTACGATTTCTAAGGTTAGTCCGCAGATGGGTGAAAGTCAATAATGCAGTGACCCCTCCGTCCCTCAGAAAACCCGCAAAACCGTTAGTCCTGGCTGTTGTTTGTGAATCTTTGATTATGGTTAATGGTAGTTAGAAGTCCCAGTCAGTCTTACGAAGGAGTAAAGTGTAATCCCAATTTGGAGGTATGAGGAACAGGGCGTAAAGTTCCGCATCCACCATTGAAAAGGGAGGATCCTCCGACCAGACGGGTGTTGTGTCTGGTGGGCTAACTACTGCCCGACGGTTGTTGTCGGGAACTTGTATACGTTCAAACTGCGCGGATAACTTTGATACCGCGATGTAGGATAGTTCGTATGTGGCGAGATAGATGTCGCTACACCAAAGTCAGCGTCTTGGTGGATAGGCAGTCTTCATGTAAAATACTGGTATTCAGCATAATCACGCTAGACAAAACCTAACCTCAAAATGATTGGGAAACTTGGCAGTTGATGAAATAGGTGGATGATCAAGATGAATAATGATCCCTAGGCTACATCGCCGTCAACGTTCGTCATCCAGTCTCAAACTTATACAGTAAAACGTTATGGCGAGGGAAAGGACTTAATTAACAGACAGCAATAAATAAAGTCTATGATTGAACCTAAACCTGATTTGTATCAATTCATATTCACCCCACCAATCATGAAGAAATAGACAAGTTTAATAAATACTATCTTGCAATACTTGCGTTAGGCTACCCGTCACTTGGACTTGATATAGCGGCGCAACATGCCATATAACCATTTGCCACGCTGACTGACCCCAGTGTAAATGTCTTCACGTACCCTGGGTGTACTCGAGGTGACTCTAGAAGATTTGTATGTCTGATTGAGATGGTGTGGCTACAAAACAATTTTATTGTGTTTTGTTGAACTTTTGAGATGACGGCAACTAGAGACATAACATCATCACGCTTGTATCTATTTCTAAAAATCAATTTCGTATCAATTAATCAATTCTATTCTAAAATTTGCATGTCATTATGTTATGATTGAATATGTTGGGCTACATATACTATTAATGTAAGAACTTTTGTAACCATATTTATCTGTAGCCTTTGACGCCTGAATTCTCCGAATTTAGATCTTGATACATGCTAATAGACCTTTTCAACATTGCTATTTCCTTTATCACTTCAATCTAGTTGCCTCTCGCTAAAATATTACACTTACTGTAGAAATACCATTTCAAATCCATTGTAAAGCCTTAAATATCAGGGAGGCATGCAAAAATTGTTAGTTAGGCAACTGTGTGGTTGGTATGCGCAGTAATATTGCCGGAGTTAGAACAGAAGTTGCATTCGTAGCAAATAAACATATTAACTAACGATAACGGTCGTGCCCCTAGCTGTCAACCGCTCTCAACAGTACCTAAGTTGAATAGCATAAAGCCTTCCTCAAAGATTTTTTCTACAATATGATTGGTAGCTCCAGAGCGCAATATTTTTTTTACTATATTAGTGTAGATTGACGTCTTCATTAAGCTAGAGTTAGTTCAATCCCCTAACCGTTTTCGTGTCTGGTTTAATTCCATCAGTGCATCATTTAGGAGGTCATCGTTAAAATTTAAAGACGTTATAACTTCCAGTTCTGGGACTGTGTTCTGTATAGTCTTAACCGTTAAGGGTCTGACATGATGTTATAATCATAATTCTATTTCTGCCGTTCTAATTTTACTCCGATCTTCTTATTCTACTGCCTCTCCAGATTCTGCAGGCTAACAATCAGTCAATGATTATTGAAATTAAAAATGTTCCATGATAAATGTTTATTTTTAAGTAGTAAAAACTAAATGGCGCCTGTCATTTCCAACATGACTGATCACCGAGAAGAAATGCCAAAATAAACTCAGGGGTCTGTGTTAAAATCCAGACAAAACATTGTATTAGTATACATTGTGTTGCGAGTCGTAAAGATGCAGGGCAGTCTGGAAAAGCCTTCCATTGAATATTTTAAATTGATTTTTGTAAGATTTTTACTAGGACTTTGAACTTTTAAGCTACCAACCAGAGCAAAAGACCTGAGTATAATACTGACTCCAGAAACTTTTGCTTTCGATAGTAAGTATTATTGTTTCGTGTGTAATGTTCCACTACTAGCTGTAATACTGGAGATACACATCTTTATTACTTTCTATTCTATTAACTCATTATTTTCCTTATTTTGCGTTATTCTATGCATTTCTTGTTACGTTGTTCTTCTGCAACAACTCTGCGATACTAGCGCCATAGTGGTTGCAGTGGTGATTTATTGACATTTCAGTTCAGTCGGCGAGACGGCGTAATTACGAGCACGATTGAATACTATCGGTCTATTGGTGAGTCGTAAAGCACAAATATCAGTGCATTTAGTGCGCTCGAGTTTTTAGTGGAGGGAGATACACTTAGGTTGCTTTGTTCGTGTTTGATTCGTGAAGACTGCAGTCTAATGAGATCACCCATTTGATTCTTCTTCAGACATTTCCTTTTTGTGGTCATCAGTAATACAATACATACATTAGTACCCATGTCAAAGTCAAAAACAATTTGGATAATATTTTTTATATATAAAATTCTCGTGTCACAATGTTAGTTACCATACTCCTCTGAAACGGCATGACCTATGTTTACGAAATTTTATATGCATTTTCAGTAGCTCTGAGAATCGGCTACTATATATTTTTTATACCGTTGTATCTTTGATCGAAAAATTATAATACCTACCGTTGTTGCCATACAAAATAATTGTTTCTATTAATGCTATCATTATAATAAAGATTTATTCATTCTTTGCTGTTGATTTTTCGTCTACCTCAAATTGCCGAACAGAATAGGTGGTGTCAGTTGAACGATAAAGCCATGTTCCCAAAATAATACCAGACTGCGCTTATTAAGTTTCAATACAATTTGTTAAATTGTTATCTATTTAACTACCTATTGCAATTTTGTTTGTGATCCCTGAAGTAGACCATGGTTCGTGACCATTTGCGGCTTTTCCTTTTTTGTTCCAACCTGTCCATTCCCGACCAGGAACAGGTTCTACTTCCCCAATTGATATTAACGTAAACGCGATTGAACATGTTTAAATACACTGAACGCAAATATGACTCCTCATTTCACTATGCGTTCATAAGTGTCTAGCTACTAAATACCTCTTGATGTCAGGCATCGTAAAAGTTAACTACTCGTAAAACACAACTAGGTTATAGCAATAGACGAAAGTATTTTAGTATGATGATGTTCTATTGCGTCAGTTCTTATTCTGTTTCGATCTGATTGTTAACACAAGCCTTCTTGCCATTTTTTGCTTTCTATTCGTTCATAATACCCACCTGTTACTGTTGTCTGTCTCCTAAGGCACAGGTTTACCCTAGTTTAGGAGGCAGGTTTTCCTCCAGTCAAGACCTCGTACCTACAACCAATTGTTGTTGTAAAAGCTTACAATTTTTGTCTGGGCTAATTTTATGACGAAACCGTTTTGCTGATAATCGCGAAAATCCCAATTTTGTGATTTGTGACCTCGAGTATTTTTTTCCATCCGCGGGAATGATTGGGAACTTACCACTTTTATTTATACCTAAGATAATTATAATTAAAACAATTTTACTGATTTCAGCTTGTTGTGATTGGGAAGATGCGACGCATAAACCTTCGAATGTCTAGATTGACCGGACTATAATCTATTTTACATATTTGTAAAGGTATTTAGTATGAATAATGTTATTTTTATTAGGTATTACTGATCCACTGCAGGGTAAAGACCTCGTCTCATACAGAGATGGCACGAGCGTTGATCACTACTCAAGACACTTGCTCAAATACTTGTTACTAAATTGAAACGCAATGAACAGTTGGTTGCATATTCTGAATCAGAGCGATACATATTTACTAAGCAAACTTAAAGGCCCATGGGCAGCATTAATATTCTGACTCTAGGTTAGACAGTAAAGACATTTTTAGCGTTTCTTCATTTAGTTTTTGAGCTGCTAATATGTCTAGCGCGTGTTGAGTGCATGATTGTCGGCAAATGTGCGTAGTAACTGGATGGAGGCTTAGTTTGTGAGTTTTTTTCTTTATATGATCATCGCAGACGTTTAGCCTAAAGAAACCTTCGAGTTGGTCAGTGTTTCTTCTCGGAATAGTCAGATAGGAAAACACAAATCTTACTTTTGTGTAAAAAAAATAGCGTCGTTGTTTTTTGTGAAAATGTTTGCAAAAATAAATATCATTTAAAGTTTAACATTTTAAAAGCCTGCTTTGTACGTAAATACTTAGAATTTAAATTATACTTAAGTTTAAACATCTTTATCACCAAGGAAAACTGCCGTTATCAATTAGCAATCTTTTACTTAATTCCAACATTTCTGCGAAAATTTTAAAAGGAAGACGCTGCCATTTACCTTCGCAGTTAAAAGACTAACAAGATGCTAATTAAACTAAGATGAATCAACACAATGACGATAACTGAAGCCTTGGTAAGTTATTTGTTTAAAGTTAAAATGATGATGAGGAAAATTTAAATTGACAACTGAATTTGTTACCAGTGTAACCAACATTTTCTCGATAGAAAACCAGTAGTAAAAGTATTTTTTAAAGAACTTTATTATATTTTTGGATTCATAGACGCTTTTTGCACTAACTGCGTTCCTATTACGCTGTTCGTTCGTTCGGGCCAAGCCATTTTCCATCTCATATAAATAATATGTTCCCGCAAATTAACGAAATTGATCATAATCATACAGAAGGTAGGTATGTATGTAGGTAGGTAAGATATATTGCTTTCATGGAAATTAGAAATCTTTCCTTATTTTGTAACACTTAAAGATCCTAAAATAGTCAGGTTTGGTTTAATATGTTTACATTATCTTGCTAACTAATTCTGAGTATCGACTGAGCTGCGATTAAATACCTAGTTGCAATTATGCAGTAGTGAAGAAATGTCGAAACGTCAGGTCGAAATTACAATGCAATTGAAGTGATGGCCCATTGGTTGCCATATATGGTAAAGGACAGGATACTATTAAGCCTTAAGATCACATCACGACTCAACTGTTATTGCTTTTCCGATTATCATATATTAACTCAATGATTTTTCAGAGAACCTTTGACTTTCGTGCCTACCAACAGATATATACGGTATTTTAAATGAAAGGTTTAAGGAATTTCTAAATGTGCCAAAGATTTTTTAAAACTAATGTACAGTAATAAATATAATTCATCAACTAAATGGTTTAAATTGTAGAAAAATATTAAACGATATCTATTTTATGTATATTTAATAATCCTACTAATATTATAAACGTGAAAGTTTGTGAGGATGTTTGTTACTCTTTCGAGTAAAAACTACTGAATGGATTTTAATAAAATGTGGTATGTAGTTAGTTAACACCCTGGATTAACACATAGGCTACTTTTTATCCCTGTATTCCCACGGGAACGGGACCTACGCGGTGGAAGCCGCGGGACGTCTGCTAGTAAATTATAAAGGAGAAAGATTTGTATTTTAGTATGTAACGACTGAACTCAAAAACGACAGGACGGATTTGAAAAAATCTTTCAACGTTGGGAAGCTACACTATCCTCCAGTGACATCGGCTAATTTTTATTATCTTTGTATTCCACAAGATGGGAACTAGGCGGGTGAAACCGCGTCCGCTAGTATTTGTATAAAGTAAAACATACATAATATATTTGTAATGTATTCAATGAATGTAGGAATAAAGTGGTAAAAAGTATGTATTACCAAAGTTTTATTCAGCGGTATAATGAGAAACTTTAAAACAAAATATAGAATAAGTCGTCGTTTTATACTTATGGTAGCAGTAATTCAGTGTCATTATGAAAAATAAAAAAAAAACTATATATTTTATCTTTATTCAATTTAAATAAAATTCTACCTTTACTGTGAATTGTAGCTTTAGTCAATCTTTATCTATTGGCATAGGTAATAAACTGAAACCTGTAAACTGTAATTAATTATTCCTTCCTTATTTCACAAATGATTATTCAACAACTTACAAAAATTACGCAGAGTCTAAACAAACTTAATGTAAACCAAAATCCCACGGTAGGTTCTATCCCGGATTTTGCAATCACCCAATCACAACCAATCAAGTCCTCGTATTCCTAAGTACGAACGCGCTTACGTCATATAAATCTCCTTTAATCGCTGCCATAGTAATACGTTGCGTCTGCGCATAATAAGACGATTCTCGCTGTATTGAGTCTACTGCGATAGATCTCGTGATCGGAATAGTGTGGTAGGGGTGCAGCTATCGACTATGTAAGACTCAGGAGATTTAGAATAAGAAACAAAAATAAATTGGTACTAATATTTAATCTTTCAACTGAGGTAATTAGAGACACAATAGAAAGACAATGACAGGCGGACACCGCTGTCCTCTTGAGGCTTAATGAATTAATTCGTTGTACGAAAGCAAGCTACCCCAATGTGTCACTTTCTTTGATAATTTTTCAACTTAATAACAAATAGATTAAGGTTCATGTTTAATTGGCAAAATTTGACAGTAGCTTGATGAGCTGGAGTCTGTACATTATATAAACAGTACATCATAAACTGCCTACATTATCATTTCTCTGCCACTAACAAGTCCATCCAAACGATATTTTTAAGAGATCGCTTTTAGCAATAAGGCTGCCTAAAGTATCTCCCCTTTGTAGTTCTTAAAGTTATTATTTGCGGGTTTTAATGATGAGATATAAAGAGTTTAGTATATTCTTTTCTTTGGGAATACTGTTTTTTTTATAAACATGAATATATACATGCGCATGATACAACCCTAAGACCGGCGCGGCTCTTTGTCTAATGTTTACGGCTTTAAGGAAACGCCTGCGCAGAATATTTTTAGAGAACTATTATTACGAAAGCGGTCCTCTTGCCTTATGAAATTGTAGACAATAAAGATCATTATTACCAGTATTTGATATGGAAGAAATATCAAGCTGACCTTTATAACTCAGTTGGATAGTTCTAAACTTGAAAAGACTGGTTGTCAAAGTTTCAGATTAGAGTTCAGACTTTCGAGTTTTTTAGGTAAATCAATGATCATGAATTTATTACTTTAGTTCTCAGATACTACTTAGTATCTAGTCTTAATCCTAAAAGCAAAGATGGGCCTAGAATTGTCCCCTATAATACACCCACTTTATAAATCCAAGTTCTTGCTTTCTAAGGCTTGTTTTCAGCTTGAATAACTTCAAATTACTATTCACGTCGTAGCTATCGACTGTCGTCACATGCCAATATCCATAAATAGAACGTTTAACTACTAAAATATCAAAAGGTCGTTTACGCTAATCTATAAAATGCTAAATATTGGTCGATAAGGCATTAACAACTCGTGTTCAATAAACTCTACTTTGTAGATACACTGTCATATATTCCAACTACCAAAGTATTACAGTGGTAACTCGCACGTCTTGACACTTATCCTAATTGGTAACCAATAAACGCCTGGATAGCACGTAGAAACCAATTACATGTGGCTAAATGACCTGATGACTTATCCTCACAAATATTCTATGTCCTCACCAGTCAAGGGTCAGCCTAGGATGTTTATTCCCATTAGGTGTATTGAAAGTTGCTCAGAATTGATTTGAATATTAGTATCCTCAATGGGCTTTATGTTTAAGCTATTTGAACCAGCCACGAATCAAGAGTGTTGTGTATAAACGTGTTGTAATTGTTCGATCTTTAATTCATTCATGGGTTACTGTTTGCTAAGTGTTTGGATCTGTTATTGAAGTCAGTTGGATAATATTTGATATGTCGTATTGTATAGTCTTGTGCTGCTTGGATTTTGGTTTGATGGGATTACATAATGGTTGATAATCAAAATTGAAAATTTGCTTGCTTCAGCAAAACGCTTACTTTAGAGTCTGTTCCAAAATATTTCTTAAAGGTTTTGAAAACTATAAGTTTTCAATAGATGATAGAAAATAAGATAAATTATGTTCTGGGAAGTTCGTAGGGTTCATTATTGCATCCATAATGCTGGGTTATTTAATAACGCCAGTTCCATAATTAACTTATTTAATACATGTAATGCTGAAAAGAACTATAAATCAAACCAAAGTAACATACGCAAGCACGTAGATCCATCGAGGCACGTGATTGGACGTACAGTTCCGCGACAATATAATAGTTTTTAATTACGTATTTTTTGCAACAATTGTAATCGTCTCTGTTTTATTGTGTATGACATGCAACGCTGTGCATTTGCGTAGACGCGTTTGGTTGTTCAGGAGCCGGTTATAAGAATTCAAAGAATGTCTAAAATGGGAATGATACAAACAAAGTGTTGAGTGAGTTATTCTAAATCCTTGTTAGAAAATTACTTGGTTTTAATAATGAAGATGAGCTACTGGCATCCTGTGATGATATTTGATGATATAAACAAAATTGTGAAATTAACTTATTAAGATGTGCTTAATATGATGATATAAACAAAATTATGAATTTAACTTATTAAGATGTGCAAAGATTCTTTTGTGGTTTTGATGACATACTGAAGCCTGAAGAATGCTTGATGACGAGTTTCCTAACGTGCTGCGGTTTGACTGTGTGTGTACTGAATCGTTAAAAATAACTTGCCAAAAAAAACATGAATAGGTACCACAATTTAAACTGCTGAACATAGGAAAACAAATGCTTTAGCTGGTAGCTTAAAATAATTTTGCAACGGAGGGCAGGGTAAAGTCTTAAGAATACAAAGCAATCCAGTAAAGAACTCGTAATTAGGCTATGCGAATGTAGTGGATAAATAAAAATATGTATTCCACAACTTTTCACACAACGCTATCTAGTGCCAAGCTAAGCAAAGAGTTGGTGTTATGGGTACTAAACAGCTGATAAACATACACACACACATTACATACACACACACATATTACATATTTCGAAATACATACATTTTATGGAAAAATTACACCCAGACACAGAAAAAATGATCGTGATCATCACGCATACATTTGTCCCGGGTGGGAATCGAACCCACGACCTCTGGCATAGCAGTCAGGGTCACTAACTACAAGACCAACAGACCAGCCAAATGGATATTGTAATTACACCAGGAAAACACTTGGATGAGGTAAAATAATAATTAGGCATGTAAATGTAGGTTTAGTTTTAACAGAGGTGTTTATACGTCAGTCTTGCTAACCTTCGCTTTCCCATCCTGCCGCACCGCCGCCGCCGATAGAATAATATAGCAATTAGCGTTATTGGAGGAGTAATTAGGGAATCAACAACTCGTGCAGTACACACGAGCAAAATGATTAGTATATGGATGATACAGCTCTGAAGCTACTTCTAAATAAGGTTTGGTGAAATTAAAATTTTCGTGTATTAGATGTTTGATATTATGAACCCTGAAACGTTATTTCAAACACATCGATCATAAACACGATGAGGTTCAATACAAAGACTGATTTGACATCGCTATTTACTTTTTGTCTGTCACCATCTACCTTCTTACCGTTATAATTTGTAAGTTTTAATGGTGTACAATAAAAAGTATTGTATTCTATTCTATTCTACCTTCTCGTTCTCTTTTAGTGCTATATTGTAGAAAAAGGTATATTATTTTGTTATTTCATTTTAGTTTCGTTTTGTATAGGAAAATTAGCGCCATGTAAAATGTTAAATATAGATCTACAATGGGCATACTCCTGCATAACCCATTTAGGAAATACAAGATTTATATTGAATTATGTGAAGTTTCAAGAAAAACATTGTAAGCATCCATACTCATGAACAATTGTTTTTTTCTGTACATTAACAATAAAATTGACTAATGGGTCACGTTTTATGCAGAGAATTATGTTTCTAGAATAACATGATGAGCACTCCTGTCATAATGCCATGTTGGTTATGAGTTACTAGCGTTGTATTAAATATATCAAGCAATTATAATGTGAACGTAGTAATGACAAGTTTTTACACTCAGTAAGGCGCTGTACAAACGTGGAGACTTTTGTGTCTAGTGTCGGAAACAAGCTACTAATGAAATTTTCATTTTTATATGACTAGTATAAAATTGGACACTCCCTGCGCAGACGTAAACGTTTGGTGATCCTAAAATAATAATAAATAAATTCCACAAATTTCACACAACGTCATTTCAGTTCCTAGGTAAGCAGAGCTTGTGTTATATGGTACTAAACAACTGATAAACATACTTATATATTTCTAAGTACATACATATTATAGATAAATTAAACACAGACGCAGAACAAATGATCGTGCTCATTACACAAATATTTGTTCTGGATGGGAATCAAACCCACGAGCACCCCGGCATAGCAGCAATCGGGACCACTAACTGCTAGACCAATAGGTCAGTCAATGATGAACATTTGGCGAAAGTGTGTCGTGTTAGTAACCAAAAGTGTTTACGTGAGAACAGTCTCTTAGGCTTTGCGTGTTGATCCAAGCTGTTGAATAGAAATATCTGCTGTTGCACCAACTGCTTGATATATTACCAAAGATGATATACCAAAGTGTTTGAAAGAGTTGATTATTTTTCGAGGTTTACGATTTGGTCCTTTTGTGAATTTGTTCATATTCACGAGTACACCCTATGAAAATTATTTCCAAAGGGAATAAACTTTAACTTCAGTTCCTCATCACCAGTAGTGAAGGACTCTTAATCTGCAGGTATTTCGGTAATACCATAAATTATCCTTTTACTTCCTTATCATACATCTAAAAGATGGTTTTAATCGATTTCATATCACGTTCGCCGTCTGTGGCAAAAGGATTAGATCTTACCTTTGAAGTTTATGATTACAGCGCCGTTTTGGTATTGAGGAAATGATTATGAGTTTTCATGCGTAAAGCGATTTTGATTAAAAACAGTTAAGTAGGTAGGTAAGGTATACAGGGTGTAACGGAAAGGGTATATACATACAAACAGGGTGAATAGAGTATTTAATAACGAGTCTTTCCTCAAAATTTCAGCTCCCAATTAATAACTTTGAAATTTCACGATATTATTTAATATCGACAGTTTATTAAATGCAAAATCATAACAAACGTGTCACCGCACTATGAGGGTCATAATCCTGTCCGGCAAGGTTCAAGTATATCTATCTCGTGTTCTGCGCGCCTAGTACAGACCTATCGGGCTCTGCCTAACCGACGAAGGCGCGACGGCGCGGGCGGGCTCAACTTTACAATTATGTATGTATATGTATAAAAATGTTGCCATGTCGTTTCTTATCACCAAGAGAATCCGTGCCCTTCGGATGTATATACCCTTTCCGTTACACCCTGTATAATATCCATTCTTTGGCGTAACATTCTAAGTAAAGATGGCAAAGACATTTTAAACTAAAATAAGTCTGTCCGGTTATTTGCAATATGCTCGACCCGTGTTACATGGGACTTAAAACAAAACTAGCGAAATGTGCCGTGTAGTCAGCCTGCTGAATTATGACTTTTCTAGTCAAAAAGACAAAATGTTGACAATCAACCACATAAATTCAAACTTCAACATCATTGGTGGCAAACTTTCGAGATTTTGATCACACGTAGCGACTGTCAAAAACGACCATAGTTTCTTGCCCATTCTTCTACATATGAAACTACCTATTGATATTGAGATTTGATATTGATATAGAGGAAAAGCCAAATATAATCATTTCTTATTCTATTAACTTTAAGTCTGATGTTCGAAAGTGGTCTTTTAACGGTCTAATTGGGCGTGGAAGTTAGTAAAGAAATAGATAAATCTATAGTTATATTACAAAGACGTTAAATTTGTTTGTAAGTTTGTATGTAGGGGGTAATTTTCGGAACTTATGATCCAATTTTTAAAAAAATGCACTGATTGAAAGCTACACTATTTCCATTCCCGCATGACATAGGCTACTTTTTATTCCTGTAATCCCACGGGAACAGGAACTACTCGGGTGAAACCACGTGACATCTGCTAGTACTCTAATAAAAAAAGATACTTGTTTCACAGAATTTGTTACTAAAGTCCTCCGAAACAGCTGGACCGATTCTTATGAAATTTCGTGTGTATAGTAAGTAGGTCTGAGTCGTAAACAATTTTATTTTAAGGCGGAGTGACATTGCCGGGGCAGCAGTAATAAATAAAATGTTTTGACTTTGACTTTGACTTTGACTCTTGTGACTATAATTGAGCCAGCAGTTTGGTAAAAATCTTTAAGGGGTAGTCCACCCTTTCGCGAGCATTGACGAAATAATTGCCATACCACTTTTTGAACGTTGCGCCCAAATGTATAAAGTATATTAGTATTATGCAACTATAGACAGCTAACGCTACTTCTTAGAACATTGTTACAACTATTTGACCACAAATTAAAAGTCACAAACGGGCATTGGCAAAGAAATTGACGTAGCCCAAAAAAGAGGGGGCCCAAAAAATCGGAGGTGTAAATAGTATTGCTCGCGAAAGGGTTAAACATTCTAACCAAACTGCTTATAAATCAGAACACAGGCGCCAAACACCAATTTATGGAATAATCAAACGCGTGCCGTACGCAAATTAGCAAATGTAATCACTTAATTTTCTATTCATCACTGTGTACTTACCACGTCCCGTCGAATGATTAACAAACTGTTTCCGTGTATTCGTGATTAGGGGCGACGGTGGTGGGTGGCAAAACTCGTAAATGTTCACAGAATTAAGGCAAATTAGGCCATTGAGAAACTGTTGGCACGGTTAGGAGCTATCCATAGAATTCGTCACACGTTAGGTGGGAAAGGGTCAAAGAGTGTGACAAGGAGGAGACTAGTCATAAGCTTAGTGACGTCTTAATCCGACGAGGATGTCGTGAAAAAAGTTACGTAGGAATTGTGGAGGGTAATTCTGACCCTGTATACTAAATGCGTTTGAAATGGCTAAATTAATAATTTTTGACTATGTATTCTGAGGTGTTAAGTTAAGTTCTTGATTATATTTATGGCTGGATACTAAAATACGTATACAATAGTACAACATATTATATTTAAATCAGGTTTAGCAAACTACTACAAAATAATCACTTTAGGATAACATTTCTATACAAACATAAAATACAGACTTTTTTTGTCAATTAACTTGTAAATCGGTATGTACGTAGAGATCAATCAGTTTCACTTACATTCTTATCATCAATTATAACCTTCACATCATTATAATCTGTGATTGTAGCACAATCCTGGCAGAACGAAACGGTGTGTTCTGAACAAATATATGTGTTGGTCTCGTCGCAGGCGACGGCCGTCTGAGTAGTGGGGCGCGGCGCCCGCGCGGGGCCCGCGCGGGGCCTTTAGTAACAGCTACTGCGACGTCCAAATGCTTACTATCGCAGAAAAGAAAACTATACATGAATAAAAATTGGCAGGGTCAAAATGACCCCTCCACATGCTCGCTGGGTTAAGTATGTGTTGCAGTCAAAATTCTTTAGCGGGCAAAAGTAGGCACTCTTGACTGAACAGGTTTTGTCTGTGACCATCAAAAAACTCTTTACCTACGTCAAAAATACTTTTCACTAAACATAATTTTAATCTGTGACTATCAACTAGAATCATTTTCTTATTATAGTAACTTTTAAATATGGCGTTCAAAAGCACATTTTAACGGTCTAATTTATTGTTTTTTTGACTTTGACTTTTATGCGTGAACCACTCTGTATATTTAAATTTCTATAAGTTGGTGTTTAACACAACTTTATTTTGTGTCTGTCAAAACCTTACTGACTAAAAGCCACCCTGGTATTCAATAATAATAATAATAATAATAATAATTTATTTATTTGTATAGAATGCAGGTGTTACAATATTGGTGTTAATTTCTATAATACGTTCCCAGTACATTCTGCCTGTTGGCATACAAAAATTTTAGGGTAAAACTTACAGCTAATTTTAGAAAACTTACATTAAAAACCAGTTACGTTTGAAAACTTATTACATAAACAATTATTGACATTATACATATATTACAATACATCATTTAAAAAGTCTGTAACAGAATAGTAACATCTGTTGGTCAACAAAGACGACAGAAGTTTCTTAAATTTCCTTAAGGGCTGATTCTTTATACTATTTGGCAATTTGTTATATATAATAGGTGCCATACCAATAATGTTTTTTTTAAGCAATGCCGTGTTATATCCACCTGTATACAATACATTTTGATATTTTGATCTCAAGGCAGTGGTTCGCATCCTCGTATCATTGAATGTAGGAAAAAGATGCATGTTAGATTTAACGAATATGGCTACTTCTAAAATGTAAATACTAGGAAAAGTTAGAATGTTGTGTGTCTTGAAAATAGGAATGCAACTATCTGTAACCTTAAGATTAAAAATGGCTCTTATGCAACGTTTTTGGGCTTTAAATATAGTCTCCCTTTCGGAACAATTGCCCCAAAATACTACACCAAACCTTAGAATGGAAACCACTAATCCATGATATGCAACCATAAATGTATCAATGTTCACTTTTTTGGACAGATTGTAAAGAGCATATGCAGACGTGCTTAATTTTTTGCAAATTTCTTCAGCTTGTGGTTTCCAAGTTAAATTACTGTCTACCATTATGCCCAAGAATTTTGCTACGTTAACGCTGTCAATACTTTGTCCCTTATAACTAATGTTTAAGTTTAATGGAAGAATTTTTTGATAGAAATGCATTATGTTTGTTTTGGTAAGATTTATGATCAGGTTGTTATTGTTTAGCCAATTAATTATTAAGTTAAGAGAATTATTTATTTCATCTTCATATAGTTCATTGTTGAGACAGTCTATTAGGACCGTACTGTCATCAGCAAATAACACACAAGGGTATGGAATGTGGCGGGGTAGATCATTTATATATAGTAAAAATAATAATGGCCCTAGAACGCTGCCTTGCGGAACGCCATTTTTAATTTCTCTAGGACCAGATAAATATTTAACCTCACGTTTGGATTTAACGCATATTTTAGAAATTTCTGTATATTGAAGACGTCCGCTCAAATATGATTTTATTAGACTTAAAGCATTTCCTCGTATACCGTAAGCATTGAGTTTGTCTAAAAGCTTTTCATGGTTCACGTAATCAAAAGCTTTTGTCATATCGGTAAAAAGGGTACAAATTGGTGTTTTTTGATCTACATTAGTCATAATTTTATTTATTAGGTCGTATATGGCCATATTGATATTTTTATTTTTACGAAAACCTTTTTGTTCCTCACATAGTATATTGTATTTTGACAGAAATGAATAAAATATCTCATAAATTACTTTTTCAAATATTTTAGAAAATACAGGGGTTAAAGCTATTGGTCTATAGTTTGCGATATCATCTTTACTGTTCTTCTTGTACAGTGGTTTAACTTTTGTGGTTTTAAGGCTATCGGGAAATATTCCAGCGGATATGCTTGCGTTAATAATGTGATTTAGAGGGTTAGCTATAGTAGTGCATACAAATTTTATAACGTTTGTTGAAATACCGTCATATCCAAAACTCTTCTTGTTTTTTAAAGATTTGATCACCCTTATGACGTCTTGAGGGACAACTGGGGCCATAAAAATAGAATGTGGGTTATATGTTATTTTTACAGCACCTTTAATTGTATTCGGTGGTGTATCTGAGGTCTGATCGATAAAAAAATCGTTGAACGATTGAGCTATTTCATTGGGGTCAGTTAATATTACATTATGTTTTTTGATTCTAGTTATGGGTTCACATATAGATTTTGTACTGTTTATTATTTGCCAGGATGTTTTAGATTTATTTTTAGAATTTTTAATTAGATAGTTGTTTTGTGCTTTCTGGGTCAGTTTAATAATTTTTTTAAATCTTTTTGAGTACTCTTTAAATGTCGTTTTATTTTCACTGGTTGGGTTAAATCTTTGTTTCCAGAGTAATTGGCGTTGTTTTTTACTGCAGATTCTAATCCCTTTAGATACCCATTTGATTTTTTTTTCTGATCTTAATATTACTGATTTAAAAGGAAAACACAGTTCATATAGTAGTAGAAATATTTCTAAAAAGTTATTATAGGCTATATTAGGATCCTCTGTGCTATATATATCTGAAAACGATAAGTTTTGGAGATGATTTCTGAAGATAATTAGGTTTTCTTCTGATATATCTCGTCTTGCTGTTTTCCAAGTTTTTATTTGACTAAATTTATTAACTTTCATTGTAAATATTTGAGCCGTATGATCGGACAATCCGAAGTCTATTATTTCACTTTGACAGCTTTGTTTTGAATTATGTGCAAAATTATCTAGGCAAGTCTTGCTATGAGGTCGGGTCAAGCTCAGTGTTTATATAATTTCGACATTGATTTATGGAGTTATTTCTTGTAAAGTATACCTTGCAGTCTGACAACCATTTCCACCAAAGAGATTTAAAATACGATAGAGCGGACAAGCGAGTAAATATCATACAAAAACTTTGATCCCATGTCTCAGTAACGCCATCTAGAATAATGTATGAATATTGGAGCGGCAGCGGAGCGTACTAAAAAAAACTCACAGACTTGTGTCCAGGAGGACACAAGTTTGTTCGGTATATAAAGCTAACCGAGTGTCTGGATTGTGGAGGTCAGAATGCAGTAGCTCCATGTTAAATGGTTATTCAGATGCATCCAGTGAAACTAGAATCCGATCCTAGTTGGGAAAAGGCTAGGCAGATGATATCTTGCAAAATACCTGCATTTAGACACGTTTTACACAACAGTTTAGTGTTATATTTATCATTTATTTCTATCGAACCAATATTGTTAAATCACGTTTCAGTATAACACTTAACTGAATGTACAATTTTGATAAATTCTTTTGCGCAACATTTTTATTTTAAAAAGCGTTTAAATTTGTTAAAGCTTTGCCTTACACGCGACTGCTGCAATTACATTCGTTCAAGAACATTCAATGCTTCGAAAAACTAGTTTGTCGATTTGTCTTCTTAGAAGTATTGTCCACTACAATGTCTTGAATAGCATTTCTATATATCAGTCTGTGTATAAAACCTTTTCGTGCTAAAGGATAAGTGGAATAAGTACGTTTTCTAAATCGATTTGTTTTCAGTTACAACACATGCGTCGTTCAAACCATTATTTCACTTCTGTCTGTTTGTTCTAGCGTTGTTACTGGGCTGAGTTTAGCAATAAAGTTGTAATAACATAACGATACGCCTGTGTACTTTAAGACCAACTAGACAACGGCGCCGGCGTACTATTGGGAATGTGTTACTCCACGTCTCCGTCCCGGCAAAAACACTGGGAAGCGATGAAGGGCGGGCGTTTTTGGGGACTGTCTAGTGTATTTTTGACGTAAAGAAGTTTCTTTGCCTAATTTGAATAAATAAATTTTGGTTTTTGAGGAGGCATGTTGAAACTTTTTTTAAAATCATAAATTTGGACTTTAGAATTTCCGGATAGCAAATACTTATATCACCTAAAGACAAATTGATTCAACCCACGCTCTTACCAGTCGCAACTATCTAAACATCTTAAAGTCAAAATAGCCTTAGTAATATAATTTTACAAGTAACGCATATTGCCAGGCTTCATCTGCCTATGTCTTTGTCTGTATCCCTCCCTTGTTCTTGCTCTTTAGTACCCATAACACAAGCTCTTAGCTTATCTTGGGACTAGATGGCGTAGTATGAAAAAGTTGTGAAATATTCATTTGTTTATTTATATTTATATCCCTGTAGATTACTTGCAGTTAATATGGGTTAATTAGCGTTAATATGCTTGCATCTTAACAAAATCGCACACACCTTCCTATATAACAATTGTTAGAATAGGCCTAATACAATAAATACTGCCTACTCACAGTTATAAAGAGTGCGCACAAGGACAGAAAAAAAATCTTATTTTTGCATAAATTTGTGAATTTAAAATACGAATTTAGCTTTCGAGACTTGCGACAAACTTGCGAGTGAATATGACTTCCTTGAAATAAGAACGTAGAACAGATGGACTGACAGACTTCATAGACCCTGGGCTTCTTTTTTGTGGATATAAAAAGAAAAAAAAAAATGTACGTGTATTAATATCTGATTTCTATCCTTTAAGTACCATAAGTCATTAGCATTTTTAAGTAAGTATCATGGATATAAAATTTACTAATATTTTTTACTTTATATTTTTGCCTTATGCCCTAGAAACCCTTTAAAGTATTAAAATAGTTATTCGCACAAATGAAATTGAATACATTGGTTTTGCTTTAGTCATTCACAATAAAATTTACTGGTGTGTGTATGTATGACAACATGTATGATTATAAACGAAGCAAAATAAGTATGTAAGACAGCGCTATATAGCTTTAGCCTAGTGCGTATCTAATCAAATTTACGATTGTAATTTTAGGTTTATACCCGCTCTTAAGAATGCTCCTCGTCTGGTGTTGAAACGTAACTTTTTCCGTCGTTACAATGCGCCTATTAATGCAGTTGGCTCATTATTGCTGTTACTTACTGGTGCGTAAACAACTTGATTGTGATTATGTTGATTTTTCCAACGTTCATCCACGGTTAGGGTTTGGTCATTGTGAAGGGAGAAACGAGAACTCAGACTTCAGCTGCCATATTCTTACCCTTACCCTATTTAGCACGTCTTCTTCTTCCATACATTCACGCCGTCATCTCAGTAGTTCAACGGAGATAAAATTGTTTGGTGCTATACCATCTTAATCAGACATACAAATCTTTTAGGCTATTTCCATTAATCTAGCTACTTTTGTTGTCAAAAAAACTGGAAAGCTTGCTTGCAACGTACCTACGCACTAATCTTTAGAACTGCCAATCAAAAATTCCTATTGCATTTGATAGCTCAATTCTTGAGGTTTCTTTTCTCTTTTACTGAAACGTTACAGATTTATAATGATCTATCTAATTCTAAGTCAAGCATTTTTTTAAAGGGCTGTTGTTATCATGTTACAGCAACCAAAGTGTGGTTTTTACGCATTCGTGTTTAGGCTACATGTTTGTCGTTCATCTATTTAGCTTCTGCGGTTTGAGCAACCATTGCGAATGCTCATCTATAAACAAATCCCAAATAGTAAAACAAGAACGGCGTTTTTTATAGTTATTATCACTGTGTACTACCCTTTACCTAGTAATTTCACTGCACCAATTAGGCGCCTATATGATCAAATTAGCGAACGATTTCGATTAAAGATAGTTCCCGACAAGGATATAATGTAATTATTGACTTCGGTTCTAGTTGTACCTATACTATATCAGGGATGGGCAAACTTATTTTATCAGGGACTAGAAAAACGTAGACAATGGTGTCTAACACCACAGTCGTTTGTTAATATTTGTCGAACACTCTGCATCTTTTTTTTAAAGTTAACCAATATCGGTTTGACATTGCATACCTTCATGTTACTTATACCTACATTAAAAATTCAAAAAGACTTATTGGTACTGCAGTGCTATTCTGTAAATGGTAAATAACTTCGAAAGTCACTTCGCAAATCATCTCGAAAGTCATACTTACTACGTTTCTCATGTCGCCTGTACAAGTTTCGGTATTCACATGTCAACGTCAAAATACTCACCCGTTTTAGTTCGTCTCACTTTAATTATCACTTGGTGGCGCCAGTGTCGAAATCACTCCATTTATGAATACGATATTTTAATCTCACATGATTTCACTGCGGATTCAGAAGTGATTTCGCAAATAAACTTTTCAGAATAACACTGCTGCCCCGGTTTTGGTCTGACAATCTTGTGCGTAGATGGTTTCTTTACCCCAAATTTTAAAAACACATGTGCATAACTGCTGTGTACCTATTCATGATGTGAGCAACAAGAGAACTGTCGAACTCTATTGACAATTCACTTGTAGCTAACTTCACTATACTAAATGCTAGGACTATTATTATGGGATGACAGCTCAGATTGTCTTTATATTCACGGGGAGATTATTAGAGAATATCAGTGCTGTATAATTTGATGATATTACCACGAAATCAATAACAAGCGACTTGAGAGCACTCTTGGTCAGACGTCACTTACTCGTCGGCACTCAGTTCCTAAGCCGCTTCTGAGTGGTTTTATCGCATTTCCGATAAATGGGTACTTCCCTGATTGACGTCATCATTGCTTATGATGATGATATGCGTGGGTTATGGTAAGCTGTGCAGTTAGAGTATTTTTCTTTAAAAATTGCTCCATGCTCGGAATTTCTTTTGTATTGTGGGTTACAAACATTTAAATTCTCGAAGACATTCAATACTTAGTTTACAATAAACGAGACATCACGAACTAAATTTTTATCCGAAACTTATGTCCTGTTGGACACAAGTCTATAAGTTTTTTTAGTACGCTTCGCTGCCGCTTCAATTTTGATATATTATTCTAGATGGCGTTACTGAGAGATGGTATAAAAGTTTTTCTATGACGTTTCCTCGCGTGTCCGCTCTATAGTCTTTTAAATCTCTTTGTATATTCTCATACTTACACAAATAGCCAGACCACGGGACAGCTACCTATAGTCAATACAAATATTTGTTTCGTGTGTGAATGAAATACACAATACGCAGTTAGTAATGATGAAAGGCCACGGTTTTTTTACCAGATCACTGGTCCAGTACAAAGAAGTCTAAATTAATCTTAGTTGTCATTGACATCGGTGAACGAAAACATCAGGAGGAGTTATAGTTAATATTGGTTTGGAATCGCAATCCACAATCTGCCTTAAGCAAACGTGGTAATCAACGCTCGTGCCTTCCCTGTATGAGAAGAGATTTTTTACTAACAGGCTGGTATTATGTAGGTACACACGGCTACACATCAAGCTATAAAAGTCCAGTTTATGCTGACCTCGCATTGTACGGCAACTCTATAGAATGCAAGACCAGCTTATAATGGACATGTAAGCTTGTTGTGTAGCCATATTGTGTACTATGATGCTGTTATCCACAGCTTGGAATAGGTATATTATTGCCACTGTATTATATATGAACATATACAATACCCCACAAACGTTACAACATAAATGTGTACCTAGAATGCTTGTCAATTAGAATAAGAACTTCTGAGTAATGGTTTTGTTTTCTCGTACTCAGAATATCATTGTTTGTATAATAGGTACTTATTACATTTTCAGACTAACTTGTAACATTGTGTTGAGTGTCGGGAAAACCGATATTTTTCGGTATTTCGTGCAACAAGCATGAATCTTTAATGTGGTATGAGATAATGTATAAATCTATGTTACAAGGAAAGTATTTTCGTGAATTGTTATGTAATAATTATTTTAGTGCTACGCATACTCTTGGCATAGACTTGGTTTGACATTTCGTCGAAAAAAATCTCCCAAACATGTCGCCGGTTTCCTCACTATGTTTTCCTTCATTCTTCAATCACTATGTTCTGCAAATGTCAGCCGGGACCAACGGCTCAGCGTTTCAAGGAATCTTGATATTATGCAATAATTGGTCACCCATCAACAACCCAACCTCGTCAAGCGTTGCTTAACCTTTGATCAACCCTTGATGCTGTTATTATTTCATAAGTCACGGGGAGTTATAAAATACAAAATGATCTGTCTGCTTATATTACCTAAGTTAGCAACTTCGAAAAACAAATGATAAAACAAAACCCACACATTTAGTGATAACATCTAGCGTCTAGCGGCTCCTTTGAGACGGTCTGATGTAACTTAGCTTCTGTTCTGCATGAGCTGACTACGTGATCCGAATAAACTATGTTTTATTTAGTTAAATAAAGTCAGGTAAGAGTTATATTACTTACTAGCTTCTGCCCGCGACTTCGTACGCGGATCCTGTTGCTTATGCCAGCGACAACGGGGTAGTCAAAATCGAAGATCTCAAACGTCATGTCGAATTCTAAAAGCCCGGGGACGGAAACACAATGAGATGCGCGAGACGATTCAAGACGTTCTAGATTTTTTATTTTTGTTGGTCAACAGGAAATGCCATCAGACTTAACAACTTTTGCTAAGACGCCATTTCTATAAATATATGGTATATGGTAGCTGGGCTTTGGAGTTCCACAACAGTTATGATCTTTTATCATTTAGCACCTTTGGAACATTGGGAAAGATTTGACCTCTATCTAGGCGTGGTTATAGTTTTATTGTGAAGATACTTGATCAATTAAAATCTAAGTGGCTGCTCCCCTGAGTTATCGGGTAGACTACCGTGTCACGAAAATAAATCGAAAAGGAAATTAAACACTCAAATAACATAAGCCCGAAGGCATATTTATTCGATAACCTTCTTCACCACGTGGAGGTAATCCCAGCTTATGTTATTTAATTATACAGTGAAATTAGTGATAGCTTTGATTTCCATGTCAAATGTTTCTGATTTTCGATTTTATAAGTCAACAGGAAATTCCTATCTGACCGAACAACTTTCGCTAAGACGTCATTCCTATATGTGTTATGGTATAGCTGGGCTCTTGGAGTTTCACAACAGGTGTTCCAGATCTTCGATTTTTAAACGTCAACAGCGAGTGCTCATAAGGCTGAACCACTCTTGCTAAGACGTCATTCCTATACATGTTATAGTGTAGCTGGGCTCTTGAAGTTCCACATCAGGTGCTTCGGATCTTCAAATTTATTCTCTCAGCAGTAAATGCTCTTCACGTGGAACAATTTTTGCAATGGTACTATTTTTGTATCTCCTGTAGTTTAGCTGGTCTGTTGCGGTTCTGCATCAGGTGTTCCGGATCTTCAAATTTATTCTCTCAGCAAAAAATGCTCATCACGTGGAACAATTTTTGCTACGGTACCATTTTTGTATCTCCTATAGTTTAGCTGGTCTGTTGCGGTTCTGCATCAGGTGTTCCGGATCTTCAAATTTATTCTCTCAACAAAAAATGCTTGTCACGTGGAACAATTTTTGCTATGGTACCATTTTTGTATCTCTTATAGTTTAGCTGGTCTGTTGCGGTTCTGCATCAGGTGTTCCGGATCTTCTAATTTATTCTCTCATCAAAAAATGCTCATCACGTGGAACAATTTTTGCTATGGTACCATTTTTGTATCTCCTATAGTTTAGCTGGTCTGTTGCGGTTCTGCATCAGGTGTTCCGGATCTTCAAATTTATTCTCTCATCAAAAAATGCTCATCACGTGGAACAATTTTTGCTATGGTACCATTTTTGTATCTCCTATAGTTTAGCTGGTCTGTTGCGGTTCTGCATCAGGTGTTCCGGATCTTCAAATTTATTCTCTCATCAAAAAATGCTCATCACGTGGAATAATTTTTGCTATGGTACCATTTTTGTATCGCCTATACTTTAGCTGGTCTGTTGCGGTTCTGCATCAGGTGTTCCAGTTTCCAAGATAAATTATAGCCTATGTGTTGACCAGACTTAATATCTATACAACAAAAAAAAAATCATTCAAATCCGTCCAGTAGTTCCGAAGATTAGCGTGTGCAAACAAACAGACAAACAGACAAACAGACAAACAGACAAACAGACAAACAGACAAACAGACAGACTTTTTTTTTTGGATTCGTGCTCTATTACTGTTTCTAAACCCCCCTCAATTATTATTTTTAAAATATATTCAATGTACAGACACAGTTTTTTTACAGTCTTATTATATGTATAGACTAGCACTATGCTTGCGACTTTGTCTGAGTGCATTTTGTTCTTTGACTTCCCCTCTACCCGCTCTTAGTATTGACACTCATTAATCTATACTAATATTATAAAGAGGAAAGGTTTGATTGTTCGTTTGTTTGCATTGAATAGGCTCTGAAATTACTGGACCGATTTGAAAAATTCTTTCACCGTTGGGAAGCTACACTATCCCCGGGTGACATAGACTACTTCTTATCCCTGTATTCCCACGGGAACGGGAACTACGCGGGTGACACCGCGTGACATCTGCTAGTAATGAATACAATAGAATAAAATACTTACTCTTTATTGTACACCATAAAAACTTACAAATTATAACTGTAAGGGGTACATAGGGTGATACAATCGGCGGCCTTATCGCTAAAAGCGATCTCTTACAGACAACCTTTGGATGGACTTGATAGTGGAGGAGAAAAGACGAGTAGGCAGTTTGTGGTGTACTATTTTCATAAATAAATACCATACATGACTATTTGAATAGACATATAAAATAAGTATAAATAAGAAGAAAAAATATATAATACATTAAATACTAATCATTACAGAGTAACGAACTGTGACGAAGACGTGTTAGGAGAGAGGTAATAATTTTTAAGCATATTTTTGAATGATTGTAATGTTTGAGCTCGTTTCACTGACACATGCTAAGCATTCCATAGCCGTACAGCTCCTAATGTGGCTTTTTAAGAATTTAAATTAAGAATTTTTAAAATCAGTTTATCAGATCCAGAGATCCCTATACAATTATCAGTATCAATTAACAGATTATCCCCATACAACCGCTCAAACTTTATAATACTTAATAATATAGAAATATAGACTACTAGCTGAACCCAAGGATTCTAATACGTGTAATAAATGGTATATCATTGTATCAATTACAACTGCTAGTCGTAAAAATAAACAAAACAGGTTTAGCTTGTGCTAATGAATCTCTTTCATATTACACCCTACATAATAATATGAAGATCATTTCACTTTAGAATAAACCCCCCACCCCCAAAACAAGTACCCGATACAGTAAAAAATGTACAGGACAATATTACTAGTCAAATTTCATAGTTCTATATATCAATGGAAAGTGCCCGATACATTTTGATTACATTTCATAATAAAATTCATTTTCATAATTTCTAAATATTCCTTAAGCCCTCAAGGCTCTCAATATTTAAGAACCCGTATGAAATCTGTCGGTATTAATTACCCTTTCCTGAATTTCTTTTTCATCCCTAACACGATAAATAAAAGCTTAACTTCCTTATATATAAATTCAGAGATTAAATTCACTAACAAAATAAAACATTCACTCCGAACAACACGGTTTACTGTCTTTGCCTTCACGAAATGAACCTTCATTTTTACAACAGAATCCGTGGGGCGGTATTACCCGTACGTTGTAATAAAGAAGCACATTTACCGTACATGACTGTCGACATGATTGCCGGCAATATTACCCGCGGGCTAACAAACACGATAATGTACCGAAAAATTGGTGACGTTAAAGTCAGGATATTATTATTTTAGCTTCCTCTTATTGGTAAATTGTTTCTTTAGAGATTTTTTCTGGTTATAATGGACCTGTTAGAAGTTGCTTGTAATAATATCGTGGTGATAAGGCTCATACGCGAGGTTGTTGTTAATTACGGACATGATACTATGTGAAGTGTTTTCTTAGTCTACCTTAGACAATACTGACGAAAAAGATCGTGAAGAAAGTAAGACTTCTAAGTAATGAATATATTGCCAGAAATCACCGTATGCCATTGAGCAAGCGTAGTGGTTAATACTCGTGTCTAATTAGTACGCCTGGCAGTGGGGCAATTACAGGCTGGCATTATTATCCTATTATAATTAAATAAATAAATATAAATAAATATTCCACGACTTTTTCACACAACGCCATCTAGTCCCAAGCTAAGCTAAGAGCTTGTGTTATGGGTACTCAACAGCTGATAAACATACTTATATATTTCTAAATACATACATATTATAGATAGGTAATTGTCTGTATACTCGTATATTGCCACTATAAACATAGTTTTTATTAATAAAATATCACCTTGTAATGTTTTTAGCCTACTTCTCGGAAAATTCGTTACTGCGCAGCGACTCGCCTCCTGATCAGAGTGGTCGGAATGTTTCCATCAAACTATCCCTACTTTTTTCATCATTTGCCTAGTCATTTTCCAATTATGTCATGGAAGGCTTCCAGCCTAACCTGATGCAGCTAAATACCAGTGTTTTCCATGGAGCGACAGCCTATAACACTTTCTCCACAACCTAGTGACTGGGTAAAAAGACATAGGTGGGTATAGTTAACCATTTCAACTAAGGGCAAAGGACCCCCAAAGTTACACCTATGTATTTTTAAAATTCTCATCAAAAGCAAACCCAGTACTACTTTAATAAAGAGTATTCGGAACGTTTACGTCTTGCGTGGGTCGCCCCCTTCCTCTACCCCCTTTTTACATTTGCATCTCTTTGAGTCTCTCACTTAACGTAAGACCTTTATTTAAAGTGAAATAAGTAACGCTTCTCTGAACCCGTGCCTTTAACATGGATTAGGTGAAACAAGCTCGCGACGGCAATAGACGTCGTCGTGACGCACATTGTATACGCGTCGGGTATTCGTGTCGTGTCGGGTGTAAAGGCGGGTTTAGACATGTTGTGTGGTGTGGTGTGACGTAGGTGGCAGTTTTTATGTTCTGTGGTCACAGATTACAGCTTCTTTAAATTACATTATTCTACGCTTTTATTCACCGCAGGGTTTTGCAGAGGTTTACCGATAGTACCAACACCCGCAATTTGCAAAAGTTTGTTAAAAACCCATGTAATGAGTAGCTAACCTATTGACATCAACCGGGCTCTTACTTAAAATTTCTAAACGCACCAGAACTGTACGACCTGTTGACTCTTTTTGACCTACAAGGCAGACATTAATAAGTAGGTATCGTGAACACACCATAAGACGTGGAACATAACCTGCCAACAAAGCCTCTGACTGGCCTGTTTGGTCTAGTGGTTAGTGGCCCTGACTGCTATGCTAGAGGTCGGGGGTTCGATTTCCACCCAATACAAATGTTCTGTGTCTGGGTGTAGTTTAACAATGATGTGTGCATTTAAAAATATATAAGTATGTTTATCAGTTGTCTAGCACTCAAAGCAAAAGCTCTTCTTAGTTGGGACTAGATGGCGCTGTGTAAAAGTAGTGGAACACTATTATAAAAAGGAATATCATACTCTGGTCAAAAAGATAAAAGTCATTGGAAAATAAATGTCAATTAAATACGAGTATGTAATCGGTTAGGCGTCACGTCACACTACCATACACACTATAATGTGCACCAGCCTTAACAGTCGGGCAGAACTTGTCTTTGTTCGAGTTTTGTATGCAGTACGCCTAAGCGGTGTTGTTGGCAACTTTACGGAGCTCAGCGGCTGTGGAGCATTTTATACTTTTAAGGTTCACGATTGGTTTTTAGTTTAAAATAAGTAGCTTAGGGTTTTGTGTTGTTTACTTCTCTATATTTGGGGACTAAGGGGTTTTAAGGAGGAAGCTAGGACATATTACGTTAATCACCAGATTAAGGTACCAACGTCAATCTATTTACTAAAAATCTTAAATTCACCGTCTATGTAGAATCGTGAAATTATTGTACAAAGGTTTCTCATATAACTAACAAAATTGAGCATTCAGGAAGATTTTTTAAATTCAGCTAAATAGAGGATAAAAGAGTGCATAATGAGATTAATTAAGTTAGTTACTATTGAATTAGTTAGTTGTCCATTGCTCCAGGCCCACACTTGGAAAATTCAATGATACATAATGATGGATTCACACAAACACGAAACGAAACCATCGACTGTATAACGCCTTTGCATTTTTTCTTCCCACCTTGAGATAAATTTGCATCAAACATTTTTCAAGAATAAAGAGGGAAAAGTCTCGTGTTTCCACAACGTAAACGTGCTTCGTAAACTTAAAATTCTCCAGTAAGTTCCATAAAATCGAATTAAACCTCAAAAACAAGAAGAATCATAATAAATGCACTTTTTTATAACGGACTTCTTAAAAACAAATTCAAAAATAGAACGACCTTTAGACGTTCAGGGCTGTCGCATTTTTTTTGCAGTACCGTTATTTTTAAATAAATTAATTGAATGCCGTTGGTTTTTTTGTTTTACTAATTTGCACGTAAATGCTAACGAGATTCGCTGTTTGATAAAAGGTCCTTTATTCATACTAGTAATTTCGATGTTCATACATGTAATTGAATAAGATAAACTTAAAGTTCAAACAACTAAATAATTGAATACGCTCGTTGATTAAGAAAATAATTATAATTTTGTTAGTCTTTACCGTTTTATTACCTATGTACATGTATGTACATAATGAGTTCTATGATATTATTTAAACACACACATGATCATGTACCTAGCCTTTCTTCAACTACCTTGTAGTTAGCTTCCAACTTAACCGGATGCAGCTAAATACCAGTATATTACAGTTAAAGTCTATCTGACTCTTACAACCCAGTTACTTGGTAAAATGATAAAAATTGAAGACTGGTTGTTAGTCTTTTATACTTCTGACGACTACCTACTCGTCTGTTAAAGCCTAGGAAAAATTAGCAGGGACGCACGGAAATATCTCAGTTCATAGATTGTGTTTCCCATTAATGGACAGACCTCGGCAAGTTTAGCCTCTAAGGGACCAGTGTGGCTGCTATTAATAGTAATAAACATTGAATTCAGACAAGGTCCATATAATTTTGTTATTATTGAATCACGCTCCAAAACTAGTTCAAACTTTGATCATAACAAAACCAACATACATACGTAAACAAAAAATATTACCAAAGTTATTGCAAATAAGCGTCTTAAAATAATCGTAAACTTGAAAGTGGCAACCCTGTGCTTAGTTCTACTTTTATACCGGAGTGTTTGGTGGAGATAGTGGATACGAGCTATTGTACAGTTTCATACAACATTGAACAATTTTAACATCGTGGTTAGTTCCACGTGGATTCTTCATCCGGCCTTGTAGAAAAATATGTGCCATTTATTATGAGTTCCAATACGTCATGTATTTTCTCTAAGAGAAAATACATGAAACTGAAGGCGAAATTCTTATTTTTTTCAAGTAGTTACGTAGTTGTTATGTTAAACTTGTGCACAAACATCTCTTGGATAGGCTTCCATTCCACTCTTCTTTTTTTTTCTCCCATCGACGAGTATTTAGGTACTTGCTCCCCACTTTCTTTTATCGAAGAAAATTTTTAGAGGTCAGTTTTTGAATAATGTCATTCAATGGGCTATTTGACAAAATTTTAATTTTTAGTAGTAATAAATTTGAGGAGAGGGGGCTTTTAACGTCATTAACTAGTATAAACTGTACTGGCTAGTGACGTCATGCGAGATTTTGACTCGATGTATCGCCGTAATTTTTTTAAAACGTGAAAAAAGTGTCTTCCAGGCTAGAGTAAACAGGCTCTTAATAAACTAGTGTGCTTCACCACCTCTGATTGCATCACTGCTTACCATCAGGTCAAGCACTGGTGTACAATATTAAGAAAAAAAACTGTGTGGAATATTTCCTTGTAATCGAGATGAGGGTCTCAAATTTATTTTTTTCTAATAGCCCATTACGCCAGTATTCTCCAAAGGACAGAAGTGTACGCACTACGCCTCCCTAGTAACGTTTTTGTCCCATGTAGTAGGGGATGAGCCTATGTCCGAAAACCGGGCACGAATCCAGACTCCAGGCTGCTAATTATAGTTACAATTATCACCGAGTAGTCAGAAAGTCTGACAACCAGTTTAACCAAGAGATAATCGTGTTACCTATTGATAGGGTTGTGGTAGTCAGAATAGGAAGTCGCTACATGTGAAACTTCCATGAGTTTAGTGGCATTAGTTGGGCAGGAAGCAGACTCCTACATAGCTGGGTTAAAGACTAGGCAGATGATCAGCTCAATGATATAGTATTTAATCTATAAAAGCACTTTTTAATAAAATATACAATGCTTAATAACTTCCCTATCTAAATACAACAGGGACTAAAGTACAGTCAGCCTCATAAGTCGATATACATATCCATATTTCCTAAACTCATGAACATCTTAGCTTACACAAATTGCTAAACAAGACTAGTGCCAGGATTTAATTAACGTCTTACGCCCGATATTAATATTCTATCTCAATCCAAATCCCGATCCTTTGTTTTTGACGGCTGCTTCTGATTGGACATCTTTAAGACTCGGATAGGCGAATTCGGTCGTTGATTGGTTACAGACAAAGATCGGGTTCAAGATAGCAACCGAGATAGATTATTAATATCCAGCGTTAAAGGTTCAAAATTCACCAGTCTTGTTTAGCAATATGTGTAAGCTAAGGTGTTCATGAGTTTAGGAAATATGGATATGTATATCGACTTATGAGGCTGACTGTACATACGACATCGGCCATGTTGAAATTACAGCCAATCGTAGGCATTTAGATATTCTGAATTGAAACCAATCGGCCGGAATCCCCACGCACCCATGGGGGATATCTAATATCAGCATCAAATGATATTTATGATACAACTCGATACTTGATTTATGTTTCACAGTTATTTTTACACGTAATACATAATCTGGATGTTTTTTATTTATTTAGATTTGTAACGAGAAAGGGTTTTTTTTTTAGTGGATACAGGGTCATTAAATTGTGGATCTCTGGATCTACTGAACGGATTTAGAAAATTCTTTTACAAATAGCCACTCACATGAATAAAGTTGGTGTCATTGGCTATGTTTTATTTTGAAAACTTACACAAAATTAACACGGTCTCTTGAGCAAATTGATTTAGGCTGATATCGGCACTTTTAACGTCAAAATAACATAAAACAATCTTCCAAAAAACCCACCCGTCGCCATTTCCTAGTGTTCAATGAAAGCGCTTTTAATATTGCAACCCACATTTGGCGGAACGTAATAATTGAAAAGAGAAACATGTTGCGTAGATAACAAGGAAGCTAGCTTCAAACATTAGCACCAAACTAACGCTACATGCCCTATTACGCTAGTATTTACAACACCTAGATAAGCCACTAACGACACAATGTTTTGTTTACAGGTATATATCATCGTGGAGATTGTACCCGGTATCAGCGAGGCGGTAATGTAGGACTATCGTGTAAACGGGCCTTATCTGCAATAAATGCATGCTGGTTGATAGGTGACAATTGTTTAGTATAGCTAGGGACTCCCCTTTACGTTAAGATATGGAGATATTTAATAGTAAGTTGCCGTTAGATGAATATTGTCGATAATACGCAATGAAAAATGGCAAAAGATAGCGTGGGGTTGAAGCTATTTTTAAAAGTAAATAGTGACGCGTGGACCGTGATTTTAAAACTTGGTGGCTCACTATAAAATCTTAATATAAGGTAATACTCTTTAAAAGGACTGTACTAGTAATTTCCGTGTATAACTAACATAATTCTTAAGAAGTATGAGGAACAGGGTTCAAAGTTTCTCATCCTCCATAGGAATGGGAGGATCCTCCGACCAGACGGGTGTTGTGTCTGGTGGGCTAACAACTACTGCCTGACGTTTGTTTTTCGGAAACTTGAATGCTTTCAAATCACGCACATAACTTTCATATCGCGATGTAGGATGTCAGTGTTTTAGTTCGTTTGTGGCGAGATAGATGTCGCTACAGTTCAAAGAATAGTCAAACTTAAGTGGCAGTAGGCAGGGTGGATTCCTCGTAGGACGGATAACTGTTGGTGCCAAAAAGTTCTGTAGTGACAACCGCGTACCTGAGGGTGTTGTGATGGACGGCCTCTCAGCAGATAGACCAAAGACCTGGTTGGACCATAGCACAAGACCAGTTAATGTCGACGGCGATTGAGGAAGGCTTATCTTCATCTTTTGATTAGATTGATGAAATTGATCATCTTAAACTAAGCAGGACAATGCCAGTGTTTTAAAGCAATAGATTCTCATTTTTGTGTTAAAGGTCGTTCGTCAAATTTTATGTTCCTTGGATTATTAAAAGCCCAGTTCAAATGAGCAATTTTAATCTGACATCAATGTTTTCATTTTGAGTCTATCCTACGCGTTTTGGTAACAAATGAAAGTGGGATATGTGCCTTCAGACATTTCAATATTACTTGTCGCATAACACATTCATAAATGACTGTTTCTAAAATGGAAATGACAATTTCAATTTGCCTTATCAGTATCGGTGTAGGCGGACACGATCTAGAGTTAGTTAAGGAAACTGGTAAGTAATTCTCGTACGTAATACCTGTGAAACAATGGCCACCCAGTTTTGAGCCGAAAAGTAAATGAAACAATAACTTAATGGAAATTGTGTCAGAATAAGACAGTGTAAACTTAAAGTTATTGTACAGTACAGTTTGCTACAGTATACCTAAAGTTTTGTAACTTTTAGCGTTTTGATATTTATTTTCTTTCGAAAACTAGACTTTAATTTTCGACACAGTTAACACATTCACTTAAAAAATCGATAGGTGGTATTAGAAAGTGTCCATTTAGTATATTTTTTTTTAAATTTATCTTAATAATGTATTATTATTTATTTTATTTTTAATTAAATTTGCACCTACCTCTGCTTTTCTCAGCATCACCTAAAGGTTGACTAGTAGAAAATGCCTATGGCATGAAGTCCGCCTTTGTACATTAGTGTGCTTGAAGTCTTAAATAAATAAATAAATAATATTGCCTGCAAATGCATGTTTTGCTGTGATTTTTTTTTTTTATTTTTAAATAAACTTCAAGAGTGTTATTTTTCTTCGTGCATTAATACCTCTAGGTACTGTGTTTGATTTGATATTAAATTTGGTAACGATTAGCTTAACATTAAATCTTAATCATGAACAAGAAATAATTAAACTGACAAGCCTAACTTTCATTTAAAAAAAAGTGGTCCTTCGGTACGGATTCTTTCTGGTACTTTCTAACGAACTACTCACAGCCAGCCACAGAAATAATAAAAACAAAATCTCTAAAATAACAACATTTTCTTTCAAGATATTTATAACATAACAAGTTAAGGTAAGGTTGTACCTGTGATTATAACGAGCGCATTGCACAAGAGGCGTGGCAAGGACACTGGCCACTCGCGAACGACACACGCATGTATTATGCAACTGTTACACATTTTAATGTTTTTCACACACGGACACACGTGGGCTGCTCTGGAATTTGGTTGAAAGCCTGCCTACGCTGTATTGCCTTAAAGTAGACATATACGCTTATCGATATATTGCCTACATCCTTTTTCACAAAATTTACGACTGTTCTTGCTAAAAGTGTGATTTTAGTTTCGTTTATTTGATTGTAGTCGGTAAACACGTCGACTATTGACCTGTTTTTTTCCTTTCTTAAAAATATATAAATGAATTGAAAAGGGCACAATGCAATCACCTACAAATATCACGCTTATTTATGTATATATAAAAACTACAGTAAACTACGAGTAAAACAGCGTGAAAATCGGTTCAGTAGTTTTTGAGTTTATAGCTAACAAACAGACAGACGCGGCGGAGGACTTTGTTTAATAATATGTAGTGATAGTAATAAAATTGATATTAATTGGGTGGTATAACATTTGTTTGTAAGTTATTATTATAGACATATTATTACTATATTCATCACTAAAACTGTTTTTATTTCATTATCAGCTTCTCTTCGAAGTCACAGAGCTTCTCCGACGTGAAAAATTACTTTCCCAAGACTATAGATATTTACGGGATAAAAAGTACTCCATGTTGTGGTCACATTTTTATCAAAAGGACCACAGGTTGGTCAGCTGTAAAAATACTGGGTATTGCTTTATGCTAACCAAATTTTCTATCACAGGTAATCAGGTTTCTTCAATATAAATTAGCAATAATTCCGTCATTTTATTGGACAACACTATTTATTATAAACCGCAAAAACGCATTAAGAACACGTAACAACGCAAATATTACGATTCTACCCGAGAAAGTCACATTTGCATACAATGGATTACCTATCATAGAATATTGGTTTAGAACAAACAAAATTATTGGGAGCATTACATTTTTCTATTCATGTAATATGCATGTGGAAATCATTATTTGTTTAAATGAGAAATATTTGACATTTACACTTGTATATAAAGAATAAAAATACCAGCCTGTTGTTTTGTCACTTCTTAGCAAACGCCTCTTTTAGTAAAGAGTAGTCTTTTATATGTATAAAGTAATAATTAATATAAAAAAATGATTTTCACTGGCATTATAAGCATAATTATAATCAAGATAAAATCTCTAGTATACTAGATGTTAATAAAATTACACAAGAATCTAACGCGACGGTGTGCTGTAAAGAAAGAAAGAAAAAAAAAAGAAAGAAAGAAAGAAAGAAAGAAAGAAAGAAAGAAAAAAAAAAGAAAGAAAGAAAATATATTTATTTAGTAAGTACACTTTTTCCTGCAAATCTTAGTAAATAAACTTAAACTTAATGTCAGGTGTAAATAGGTGGCTAGTTCAAAGTGTTATTTTCCAATTTCCATGCGGATGAACTTCTAAGCTAGTGTAGTATGTCAACAAGATTTCCGCCTGAAATTTAACCCAGAAAGATCAATTAACAATAAAAAAATCTCAACGCACGTGCAACTCTTTTTTATACAAAACCCATTAAATCGAGAGCACGTTTAAATATAGGTAGGTAAACCGTTTTTTATCGATATTTATTATTTAACATCGATTAGCATACGGCCTTGATATTACATACACATCACGCACACATCTCTATTGTACGTATATGCACGCACACCAATCAACATACAAAAATGTCTGGCTAAAGCTGTCTATTCACGCAACGACTAGTATTAAGACACTTACACACCTTGTTGTTTAATAAGAACACTAACCATTTGAAAAAAAAACACTAACCGGTGTAAAATAACTCTAAATTATTTTATTCATTTAGTCCCAAGCTAAGCTTGAGAGCTTGTGTTATGGGTACTAAACAGCTGATAAACATACTTATACATTTCTAAATACATACATATTATAGATAAATTACACCCAGACACAGAACAAATTATCGTACGCAACAAAAACATTTGTCCTGGGTGCAAATCGAACCCACGACCTCCGGCATAGCAGCCAGGGTTACTAACTACTAGACCAGCAGGCCAGTTAAAATTAAAAGACCCTAATGATCGCACCAAACTTGTAGCTAAGTTCTGAGCTAACTTAATGTGGATTGAAGAAACTTTCAAACCGTGAATTATTCCCTAGAGCGTCATACAAATATCTACAAACATCGGTCTCAGTAACTTCATAGAATTAGAACACACACAGTAATTGAACGACATCATCGCGTGTACCCAGTAGACCGAGATATTTGCTAAAGCTTTAGCAACACATACCCGAGTCCCACGCTCTGTGAATCTGAACGATTTATTAGAACGACCTTTTGATTGGACGATAAACTTTTAAAAGGGGACTTTTTAGAACGTTCCAGCAATTAACCATGTGTGCGGACGAAAAAAAAAACTCTTTTTGTTGTAAATCAATGACATGTGGGTGTGACGTCGGAAAAAGAATGTGTTGGTCCTTTGAGTCACTAATTTTCTAGTTTAAAATCTGCTTTTTGGCTATCTTTAACATGAAATTCAGAACACCTACAAACATACCAATATTACGGTCTACTATGCGCTGGTTGACTCGCTACTTTCATATGGACTGGCATGTTATGGTAACACATTCAAAACATATTTAGATAAAATAAAATTATTACAAATCAGATTTATGAAACTTTTAGTTGATAGAAATACAAAAACACGTTGTAAAAGTAGTGATTATGAAGAATTATTCTTAGAATGTAAGATGTTGCCAGTTCATCGAAAGGTGGTATTGTTATTGGCTTTAGAGAACTATTGCAAGGATGAGTTTAAAATCGAGACGGTATGCATAAGACCTAAAAGGAATAAATGTATCAGAAGATTTGTGGTACCCACTTGTACTAATTATTATGGGCAAAGATGTAGGAAATGCTTAGTGCCAACAATTTTTAACGACATACCTTCCGATTTAGAAAATAGCTGTACCACGAAGGTATCTTATAAAAACAAAATGGGGAAGTTTCTTTTTAGCACCTTTTGTCAAAACTTCATGACTGGAGAAGTGTAGATTCCGATTATGATTGTTTGTTGTTGTTTAAAATGTCTATCTGAGTTTTGCGGCTTCACCGTTGTGAATTTAAATTCTGTTGCTGTTAAAATAAGTGTGTTTAATTTTAGGTAAAAGTTGTTATTGATATAATATTAGCAAATAGTTACATCAATTGTATATGGGAGCTACATCTGCCAACAAACTGTTTTACAGTTTGGCAGAAGTAAAATATTTTGTAAAACGAATGTAACAACGAATAAACGCTTTTTCATTTTTTTTTTTACTATCTTTTAGCATGTTGTTTTTTCTTAATTCTTTGTTCGTATTGAGAACATGGGGTCTCGGTACTTTGGAAGAGGGACGACAGGCCAGAGCCAGCTCGCGTAGGTCCTTTAGGCCACTTTTAGTAGAATGAGGCAACAATCGACATTTATCTCCGTATACTACCTATTTGCAAGTATACCTAAGGACAGTCTCCAGTAGGTGCAAGACATGAAAAATATAATATTTGACCTAAGGATATGGGTAGGTTGTAAAGAAAAAAGAAAAAGCATTTATTTGGCACGACACAGGGACACGTTGGTAAGAGAAATAGGTACGACGGACGGCAGCGGCGGACTGGTTATATAGAACTATGAAAGTGCCTCACCAATTTTCCAGCAAGCCTATTTAACATTGTTGAAAAAAAAAACAATTCTATTACATATAGGAAATAGAATTAATACCTCCTGTAGTAATAAAATAGTTAGTAATAAGTTAGTTAACGTTTGTATTTGACCGACACTGTGCATAATCGTAAAGTCGTTATATGGAAATACAAATTATGATATTGTAGGTATTAAATGTATGATTTAGTAGCAAATGTTTAAATTAAATTAAACCAGCCGGTAAACGCCTCATAGCGAAACAAAGGTTTCTTTACTCATAAAATTTGTTAAAGGTACTGAGAAGGAACAAGCATTAGTCACCATGCTAAATCACTTTTTATGGGTCTATAGAGCGTAAAATACTATAGAGCGGGCATGTCAAGGAAATGTCATAGAATAACTTTGATCCCATGTCTCAGTAACGCCATCTAGAATAATATATGAATATTGGAGCGGAAGCGGAGCGTACTACAAAAAACTCATAGACTTGTATCCAGCAGGACACACTTTTTCGGACGGAAATTTTGTTCGTGATGTCCGGTCTATAGGTATTGAATGTCTTTGATTGGAAGGAACTGGAGAGTCGCATCTCTTTTTCAGAAAGCTGTATATAAGGACATAGTAACTATTTTGCTTAGTATCTCAAGCTTCATTTCGACTTAAACAACAGAATTAAATAACATAAGACGCTTAAATTACCTGACGCTTTAATATAAAATCTTGAAGTGTGATTCAAATATGTACCTCCCTCCAGTAATCCAAATTTCGCCTATTTATTTTTGTTTTAGTCCCACGCATTGGCAAGCTTACTTCCATCAACCGGACACATATCTAGACTTTGGGTTGCAACTGAGGAACATAAAATGGAAGCCATAGAATGCTATTTGTTTTGAGATGCGGTGTGGAAAATGCTCATTATTGTCCTCCGCCTTGGGGAGGGTAAATGTGTCTGTTAGACTCTTCTGACTAAAATCTACCCCCGATGTTCTGTCACACACCTGCGCTGGGGGTAAGGGAACAGACGATACTTCCACAACATCCTGAATCAAGCCCTGGACTATACTCAGTAGTACCATCCACTAGGCTAACGAAGCAGTCTTCATTAGGAAAGAAATGATCTCATTGTAAAAAAAAATGCTTAATTGCTTCTTACAGGATACGGATCCGTGTTCAAACGCTCTTTGTAGGCTGTACTTAAGTTTGAATCACTTCGGTCATGGTCATACATACAATAATCTCTTTGGCGCCAGTTGAAATCAAATAATCAAGACTGCAATGCTGACCACTAATTCTAGACACTTCTTGATGGCGCTGCTTGTCTCGACAACGACTAAAACTTCTTCAAAATCAATACATTTTCATTTAGTTCCATATTGTACCGCATACCCAGATATAATGGTTGTGGTTCGTAGTAACTGTTTCAATTTAGTTTTTTTACCACAAAACTGGGCGTCGGTTTACTTGGCAAGACTTGAAATGATTTATTAATATTGCTGTAGTAAAATAACTTTAACAAATCCAGACAATAATGTTAATATTATAGAGGCGTGGTTGTCTGTCAAATAATAATGTAACTACTCCTATCGAATTAATCTTTATTGAGAATGGGAATTAAAAGTATCGATTAAATTCAAAAGAAGTAAAAAACTGTCTGAAATAATAATAATAATATTCTATAACTTTTTCACACAACGCCATTTAGTCCCAAGCTAAGCTTGAGAGCTTGTGTTATGGGTACAAAACAGCTGATAAACATACTTATATATTTCCAAATACATACATATTATAGATAAATTACACCCAGACACAGAACAAATGATCGTGCACAACACACAAACATTTGTGCTGGGTGGGAATCGAACCCACGACCTCCGGCATAGCAGTCAGGGTCACTAACTGCTAGACCAACAGGCCAGTCAATTCATTACTTATGTAAGCAACTTTATGTGGATTATAGTTATTAAGATTCGTAGGTGAGTTTTCTTACACTCAACGAAGACAGATGAGAGACTTTACGAGGGGTTTGACATTAATGTTAATTTCAACTGTCTTATGGGCAAATAAATAACTCTAAGCGATAGCGTTATATTTTGATATCATTTCGCCCGTCATTACCGTTATCTAGTAACTTCCAATTCTGATATCATTTCGTGGACAATAGTGTGGGTTATTCGTTTTTTTACGTTTTATATATTTAAAGATAGCTTTATCGTATAACTGTTTTGTCCCAAATAAATAAAATAGAATGAAGTAAATAAAATAGCTAAACAGAATCCAAATGGAAACGCTTGTGTAAGAACTTTCTACTTACTTTTTTTTTTTTAAAACGTGGCCCTATTCTGGGTATTTCACCTGTATTGTGGACTCACATACACAAATAACAAACTTTAAAACATAAGTAGATAATTATTACCTGAGATGTATGTATTAGCGAAAAGTGGAGATCCCTTTTTAAAAAAATTCGGAAGAGTGTGAGATTTGGTTCAGTTAAAGTTCTTATCAAGATGAAGTGCACAAAATACAAAAAAAAAATAGGGAAGAAAGTTGAAACAGTCTTATTTAAACATAGGTGACAACTAGTACATAATTATTACCCAGTAAATTCATTAGGTAGTCTGGTGGTCGCAAGCACTTCTGCTGGGCTTGAAGTCCTTGGTTCGATCTCCGGTTCGGGCATAACGTTACTGAGTTTTTCCATCTGGTATTCCTCAGTAGCAGCCTGGAGGCTGGATATGTGCCCGATTTGATGGCTATAGGCTTGCATCCTATTCCTTGAGACCAAAACATAACTAGAGAACTGCAGCAGGTACACCTCTGCCTAATCCTACGGGGATTGCAAGCGTGAATATGCAAGATGTTGTTAAAATGCAAGTTAAAGATAGTTTTAAAACAAAAACTTTTCCATACGAGAAGCCGCGGGTTTAACCCAGTCTCACATAAAAATGTATGTAACCATACATATACGGTATGGAAAAATAGTTGGATAGTGGCCGGGTGCCTTTCAAATCGCTATCAGGGTCGACCGGCCGCTCGTTATCACTGCGCCGTTTATCAGTGCAAGCCTTCGTGCGCTTGCGCAAGTCGGCGTGCGCAAACGGTAAACGAACTATCGTTCAAAAACACAGAATATTATTTTTTGTATTTCCACATACATACATACTAAGTTCGATTACATAATTTATATTGAGGGTGTGATGATTTGCTATAATATAGTATAATTATAACAGTATGCTAGTCAATCATATGTCTGAAAATTAACACAAGATACCTACTAAAAACGTCATCTTTTTATTTTCAAATGATTGATTGGTTCTTTCGTAAAACCCACTAACCTGTAATGAATGATACGCAATTTGTTATCATTGGTTTTTCAGTTTATTACAAAACTGTATCTACCAACTTTAATAAATAGCTTCATTTAAAATAAAACCTTTTTCATTTCCTTTCATCACGATTGCGTCGTTATTTACACCAGATTCATCCATGACTGCAAGCTTTCTAAACCTAACCAAATGTTGGCCACTTAGACCAATAGCCCAATAGCCAATCTTTACACCAACTAACCATAAATACTATTGCACCAATCACCTAGTTCCCGAGTACCATTTTATGACAACAGCAACGTCGGCGCTTTGAAGTTAAATAAGATCGTAAATATTACGCGTTTGATATCGCCGACGAACTAAACTGGTTTAGTCTTACATTGGAACTAAAGCTGGTTACCAAGATTTTATAATTTTGTATTTAATTATCTTGAATGGGTCAAGAAGACAAAGAGTGCTAGACAAATTAAAGACGCTCGTAATATCTAACGCATCCTTTTTTATTGGCTAGAGTCATCTAGGCTTTTAGCAGATGGCCACAATACGTAGAAACTCGGTGATAAACTCAAATAAAAAAAAAAGTGGCCGTCACGGGACGCCTTGCAGATGTGATTCATCGAAATTGTTTTATATTTAAAGTTATATTCCTAAAAGAACAGATTACGAGAGGAATATGATATGGCATAATATTGAGAAAATTTATATCTCGTTGATGCGTCGCCACGGCCTGTATTCCACGCCAACAATCAGGTTTACCTTCGCCTATAGATGTTTCACATCAAAAATGGTCTTTCAATCTAGAGTCAAATAGATTAGAACCAGGATCTGCAGCGGCCTCTAGCCACAGCAAAACCACATCACCAGTTAAATATTGGCCCTCTAAAACATTCTACAGAAATGGAGGGCCCTTAAGATGGCCATAATGAGCATAATAAAAGTAAATAAGGACCATCACACAATGTTGTTTATCTCAGCGAAATATCTCGACCGCCACGCCCTGATATATGTACTCATATTAAGCGCTATTACATTCTCTGTATACAGACTAACATTGCCGTCTTATCTACGGACTATATCTATACCACGCTGCAGTCTTATGTGCAATAATTTATCACTTAGTAACGCCAAGAAACGCCGACAAATTGCACGATCCATGATTGACAAGACTTAACCGACTCGACAAACGATTTTTACTTCATCACGCCACACATTGCTGAGTCTGTATTAAATACACATTTGAAGTTTAGAATAAAACCAGCGGTGGATTGGGAAAATAGGTTTCTGTTTAATGTGTCTGTTCAATATTAATGTGTATATGCATTTTGAGTTATGATAGCAATTTCATAAAGCCTAGCCTACGAGCTAACTAATAATATTGGACTATTTGCATAATAATTGTTCTGGCATTTAGTTATATACTTAGATATTGTATAATATACATTATATTATACCCCTATAATGTTGTCTTTATAGCCTTCGGTGAAGATTAAAATCTACTTGACGTTTACCAACGCTTAACTTTTTTGCAGCTATTAAAATAGTTTAGATATATTCATATCAGCTTTGAGTAGTTTTTTTTTTTTTAATTTCTTAATTGAATAACAACGTGTTCGATAACTTGGAGCGATTATGTATTGGTTTTATAATTTATGATATTCATTTATTGTTCGCTGTTTTGTACTGGAATTAGACCACTTAGGTAACTACTGGGTAATTACTTTTGTGAAATATATGCAATAAGACTATTTTTTTTAAAACTTTGCTGGGAAAATTGAGGGAAAATATTTTCTTTGCATTTATTGTGTTTCCTACAAACAATACATTTTCGATCAGTCTTGTTGGTCTAATGACATCAAGGTTATTATGAAGTAAGTGTTAATAATAAATAATAAATATTCCACAACTTTTCACACAACACCATTTAGTCCCAAGTTAAGCTTGAGAGCTTGTGTTATGGGTACTAAACGGCAGATAAACATACTTATATATTCTAAATACATACATAATATGTTATAGATAAATTACTCCCAGACACAGAACAAATGATCGTGCTCATCACACAAACATTTGTTCTGGGTGGGAATCGAACCCACGACCTCCGGCATAGCAGTCAGGGTCACTAACTACTAGACCAACAGGCCAGTCGAGTAATATAATGTATGTCGTTACTTAAGCAGATCACATCAACACTCACCAACACAGAACCATCATCATCTGCCTAGCCTTTTCCCAACTATGTTGGGGTCGACTTCCAGTTTAGCCGTATACAGCCGAATACCAGTTCTTTACATGGAGCGGCTGTCTATCTGACCTCCACAACCACCCAGTAACTGAGTAACACGATACCTACCCCTTTATTAAATTGGTTGTCAAATTTTCGGGCTGACTTTCAGTAACGACTGTTATAGATCTAGAAATAACAGCCGGGACCAACGGCTTAACGTGCAAATACAATCAAGTACCATTGTTGAGATCAGGAAAAAATCCCGTCCTTGATCGGAAGCCCAAGCAGCGAGCCTGACATTAATCGTCTTCGACGACGCCGATTTGCTTCGACGTGCTGACTGGAGGAAAGCGCAAAGGCTGGCAGAACACTTTTGGCAGCGCTTCGTGCTCGAGTACCTGCCCACGCTCACACCTAGGAGGCGGTTGCAGGAGGTTCGCCCGTTAAGGGTGGGCGATCTAGTCTTCATCGCAGATAATTTGTAATCGCACGCTACCGAGGAACCAATGGCCTCGAAATTTTTCTTTTTCTTTGTTTTGCGTAGAAGTCTTGTTGTTTTGTTTTTTATGAAAAAATCAATCTGAAAAATATGTGCTGCGATAATAAACCAAAAAGCTGAACTTGTGGTTTTTTACTCTAAAATTGATCCTGTTCTCAACAACCATCATCACAATAATTGTGTTGTTTACATCACAATCATCGTTTAACTTAACTTATTAACTACGAACCAGTAATCTTTACTATAACGACCCGTGATTAATTTTATTGTATAGTGTAATGACTTTTCTATACTGATTATATCTGGTTAGGCTGTGGTTATAGTGGCTGAAATAAAGCGATTTTTTGAATGGTTGGTGTTCCTGATGTCACGTTGGGCCACCAACGGCATCGTACGCCCTACTACGTCAATTATTATTAAATACTATCCCATCGAGCCCAGGAACGGACTTGATTCGCAATTTTTTAACTAAAACTTTGGCATGATTATTAGATTTTCATCTAGGTACTAAAAACTGAATTCACGCTATTAATCTTACAAATCCCACACAATGTGTTCCTTAAAATACTGCATTAATTGACATGACTTAATAAACGATTTACAAGAGACATTAATAATAAAAGACATTAATTAATATTTTGTCGGAACAAAAAAAAATATAGCTGCTTTTAATGGCCGAGAAGGAAATAATTACTTAATATTTACAAGTTTATCATCTATTTAAATTTAATTTTCAAATACACGCTATGAGCACGTGCCTACTTTTATCAGAATGTTTTATTCATATTTTATTCAACGATGTCAATAAAATCCTTTAATAGTTTTATTTAAATATTTTGATGCAGCCAAGTCATAAATTCTAACGTGATCATTTAAAATAACAAAATGCCTAGAGTTGACCGTTAATTACCAAAACCTCCGTGTAGTCCTGATAATTTTTTCAATGTCTTGTTTTTGTCTAAAGTTAGTTCACGTTATAAAAACTAACTTTTACCCTTATACTCTGCCTATCTCTCTTACCCTTACACCCTCCCTATATCTCTTACCCCTATACCCTTCTTATTTTTCTTACCCTTACATACATAAATATTTTTTCTTTCTTTATCAAGTTCATCCAAAAGTTGATTTTAGTGCAAAAACGAGTTTTCTGTTTTATTCTATTGTATTATCTCCAAGTTTCTGCTGTATCAGTCACTAAGCACACACCCTCATCTCTTATTAGCGACAAACATTCATTTCACGCCGGCGCGGCATCGTAGGTTCTACCCTTGACATTCATTGACTTCACACAACACGGACACAACGGCTCAACTCACGTAAATTACACAACACAATTCTGTACCCTACGTCCTTAAAAATAGCGTTTAATTTTAATGTAATGTTTGCTATTAAAATATCCGGATTCTTGAAGACAAAGCTTGCAACTGCGTGACATTTAGCCGATGGCTAGTTTAGTGTGTAGCCTTTAAGAATTTGGGGCTACATCCATATTAAGTCTGATTTAATTATTTAAATTAAATGCTCGTTGATTTTGTTTTGATTTCCATTCAAATGACAACAAAAGGTGTTCAATATAAGAATTAAATTAAGTTTGACCTCTAAGTTTTGAAACGAAGCAGTGACTCTGATAAAACATTGAAGATGCATCTAAAAATATACGTTTCTGAATGGAAAAAAGCATATTTACGCCTATTTTCCTTCGAAATTAAAATATAGTTATATTTTCTGCGAACATTAGGACCCCATAAAACACGCCTCTTCATCTCTTTCTATAATAATTACCATTCATTAAGAATTCTAGAAATTTTAATAAGTGTGCAAAGTTAACAGAAATGGAACTCTAAGAAAACCTGTTAAGATAGGGAATTTGTAAAACCAAGCAAAAAGTAATTTAATGAATTGTCTTTTGTTTAGTTTTAAATTCACTTAGCAGATTATAAACTACTGGGTTCTGTAGTCTGAGATTTATTAGGTTAATAGCATGATAAAAAATAAAGAATAAAAAAAAACGAAATCACACTTTATTTGAGAAAGTTTGTTGGTACGCGTGTGTGTATCTTTTTTACTCCTTCACACCGAAAGTGCTGAACAGTTTTAAATTCGTTGTGCTGTTAGCTCAAACTTTGGATTAACATATGCTTAAGCTGCTTTTATTTTTTTAATAACCATTCATGCTCTTCGGTTTCATCTACTAGTAAAAGTCGTAGCGTGCGAGCGAGCGTCAATTTTTAATATCCCAATTGTAGTTTCAAAAAGTAGCGCATTTTAACAAAAAAAAAACCAAACATCAATACATTATTACTGTAAATAACAGTTAATAGAACAAGTCGATTTCTTGCGATATTCTTACAAAATAGTTTCTGCTTGAATGCATAACCTAATAACATATCTACCTAACCCTTTAGGGATTACAGGCGTGATGTTATTTATTATGTAATGTTTAATGCAAAATCCAGCTCAGCTGTAATAAATAATAATAATAATAATACGTTTATTTTCAACTCAATATTAACAGAAACATTTACATAATTATATATTAATTGTCAAGTAGTACAACACTGAAAATATTGTGGGGACTGGTGCCTAAGCTAGGCCAAAGGCCTGTATTTCAGGTCACCAGGTCTCCACACCGTTTTACTATGTCTAATTGCTTACGTACTAGTGACAAGAGACAACAAGGAATACTGTGATGTGAATGGGTGTAAAATTTTATATGTAGATTGACATTGCAACCGAGCTATAGAGATAGCTATCAAACAACTAACAGATAATCTTCACCCTATGTCACAAAATACACTACAGGAATTGAGATCGAGCTAATAAAAAACAAAAGAAATAAGCTTAAAGAACAGACTGCCACCCGGATACGAACAATATTGCCGACCAGAGATAAACCTAGAAACTTTTAAACTAATTGTAAGGGGCAGAATGGCAGCCGTGTTTTTTTTTTTGTTCTTTTTGCCAGTCAGTTTCGTTTTATTGTTCCAACCTTTTCTTTCTCAAAGTGAATCATCTCAATTCGTTCTATCAGCAATGGTATTAATTTATTTTGAAAGCTATGACGGAGTTTTGTAGGACTTAGACCATCTTTCTGTTCCATCATTATAACTAAATCATGCATTTTATGTGCAACAAAAAACTAATGCTACTTTCTCGTCAAATATCCTTAGTGGTTAACACTATTGTTAAAAATTCCTTTGTTAACACTATTGTTAAAAATTGTTTTTTCTAAGAAAATAATGAAATAATCATGTACAATCACACACTTTGAAATGAAATTAAAAGTTTTATAGTTCCGTAAATAAGCTTAACAAACACTTTCAAGTCTGTGTTGATTTATAAACTTGTGAAGCGCGTTCGGTGTTTCAATATCTGACAAAAGGTCGAGAACACCATAAGTATCTCATACAATCTTACAAATAATAACGTAAAACCACGGCCGTCATATCATCTTACAATTTGCACGTAATGTCATCTGTAGCAATTTTTTTTTTGTGATTTTTATTACCCTTTTATTTATTCGTGAAGAGTTCTTAATAATCTCAAACTCAAAATCTTTATTGAATTCATGTGTATGTTCATTTGTTGATGCATTTAATATAAGTTCCAACATGAAACCCGGTTAGGGCACGGCAACAACTTAAACTTAAATAACTAACTTAGAACTCTGCTTGTATATCAACAAACAACAATCTAAATAACGAGTAGACGAATATAAGACTAATAACGAACTCTCTCTAAAAATAAATATGAAAATGTATTTAAATGTTATTTTAGAAGTTTACAACATGGCGTCTTTTTGAGTTTATACATTAATATTTATGATGTTGTCCGTCATGTATTAATCATGAAAATTATAACATTATGTAGGTGTATTTAAAATATATATATTTTTTGCGGTAATTTACTTCAAAGAAAGATTTTAAATACAGCCGGTCTTTTAAGGCGCACACTCGGCCTAGGCGGTTCATGGGTTTAAATAAGTTATATTTTATGTCACATAAATTAAAAATTTGATGTTTTTTTTGTATATAAATTCTACCAGTAATATTTGTGGTAAGTATCCCAGCCATCTAAGACAAAACTAAACAAACACGTAAGTTTTTTTATAGGAATAACAAACAGCAGTTTATTACATAGTAAGCACACAATATAAGACTATTAAATACACTACTCAAGACGTTATCCACAGATTATTATAAAGAATAGCTAGCTGTTAGCAGAACAAATTAAAAATCACTTATTAACTACTTACCAAGGTAGTGATCTCTTAAAATAGTCCTAATTTCACTATTAAATGTAACTTTGCTGAAAAACAGTAGTGGCAAACCGTTTATAAGTTTTTGAATTAAATTAAGATGGATCGATTAGATTACAAGACCTCTTAAGGTTAAGAAAACAACACCCAAACCAAACAAGTCCTCGACGGATCTGTGTTTCACCCAGAAGGATACTTGAAGGTAACGCAAACGTGTATCGTCCTAACTTCACCGCCAGTTCTTCCGAGGATCTCAAGAATCGGTTCGTTTATTTCAGCCCTCTCGTGTTCTATTTATATTTACGTTTCGCCGGTGAACACACAAAGTTACTACTCCTCTCTCGACTTTGTGACTTACTTCGGGATCCTTTATTGTAAAGGCCTTCCGAGAAATAACTTAGCAGGTACCTTGCACAGAGATACTTTTCCAGGTAAGGACAAATTAAAAATTCATCTCTCGTTCGTCACAATTCCAGCCCCATAATAAGCTTTAGTTAAAAGGAGGTGGCGTGACGATATTGGTCCTTACGTACCGACGCACGCGTTTTAATTTTGTTTATATTAATTTGATTTAATTATTTTTAGTCTAAGTTTTCCCACTGCAGCGATGGAAGTATCGCCAAAGTGATAGATGGTAGACACTTTCTGCCGATTATAGAAGAATAATGCTCGATATTGTAGACTATTGTCGACTAAAGAATCTACACAAAGTTTTCCATTTTTAAAATTGTCGTGCTCTAAACAAAAGAAATGTTTCTACAATCTGTCGCTTTGTCGATTCTCCTGTACCTAGAAAAAATCCGTTTCTACGGTGGTTATGCGGGAGAAAAACCTTACTCAAAGTTAAAGTCAATACATTTATTTCAATTAAACACATAAAATACACTTTTGAACGTAAGAATTTCACATTCCAAAAGGTAGTTTTGTATGGAGAAGAATGGACAAGAAACTCCATACGTACTCTTTTAAAATAGTATTTACAATACTTTAATTGTATATGTCGGCGTGAACGATGGCTGAGCGATGAGCTGACACCGATGGGGGTTTTGTGGTACCGAGTTCATAACGTAGAATAACAATCTTCATTGCAGTAATAACCTCACTTAACAATCGTAATCACAAAACATAACTCAAATAGGTAACTGACAGTTTTACTGGATGTGTGTCTTCGTTGGTACCTCAAATCAACCTGAGCTCTGCCCAGCTCCCACGCACCAGCACGACTCTGTCCAATCCAAATGACATTACCAAACACACGTTCGCGCCATTTCAAATGACAAGTAACGTCACGCTGGTCACCATAGACTCCGTACTAAGTTAATCAACTTCACAACTTATTATTCAAGAATATAGCTTTCCACGACATATACATTAACCAGATTATATGTGAGGGAGATTAACCTAGAATAATAACTACCATACTGAGATAAGTACAAGGTGGTATAAAATAAACAGTACCTAATTTATTTTTTCCTTCTAACCGCCATTTTATCTTTTATCTGTCACTATGTCGCCAAACGTTTTATCTTATATTCATACTAACAAATTAAAATAAATTAAGTAAATAAATATTCCACAACTTTTCATATTTCTAAATACATACATATTTTAAATAAATTACACCCAGACACAGAACAAATGATCGTGCTCATCACACAAACATTTGTCCTGGGTGGGAATCGAACCCACAACCTCCGGCATAGCAGTCAGGATCACTAACTACTAGACCAACAGGCCAGTCAAAGTTCAAATTTAGTCCTATTCTGGGATGATACCCTTTTTCATTAAAACCCCAAGAGGACACCGAAGTCCGCGCTGTCATTGTCTATCTATTGTGTCTCTAATTGACACGGTTGAAAGGTTAGATGCTAAGTAAGTATGTCTTCACTGATTCAACTTGAATCATTACTATTTCTTAGCGAAAGCGACCCTTTATCACTAAAGTATGCCCGTGGGATCACTTACCCACCCCTGATACTCATAAACAGTACCAGTTCGAAAAGTTTGTTAACCAGGTACTTAATTAACTTGGTATTCCTTGTAGAACTTTTGATAGACTTCTCTAGTGAAAATTACATTGTTCAAAATTCTAAAATAATTCATTTAAATTGTGTTTCTTATTTTTTAGGTAGCTGTGTACTTCTAGGCATTCGTGCAAGTAAGGTTTCCAATCCTGCCAATTATGACCGGCATGATTTGTTAAAAAATATTTTTTTTTGTTTTCAATGTATGTAAAAGCATTTTCTTACGAAATTGCACCTACCACTGTTTGTCTCTCTGAATTAACTAAAGGTTGACTGGTAGAAAATGCCTAAGGCAAAGCCCGCCTATGTTTTTTGTGTGCTTGAAGTATTAAATAAATAAAAAAGTTATAGACAGACAGACGTACTCACTTTTACTTAAATTCGTATGGATTGGGTAAACATTTTATTCAGACCAGAGACAGGTACTTTAGAAAAAAATATTTGGGACACGTTGCCCTACACTAGGAATTTTTTCTGTGTCGTTGTAGTGTCTAGTTATTTTTTTTAGTTTTTTGCGTTACATAATTAAGTTTGTCAGCCTTTTTCTCTTCTGCAATACATCATTTGTCTAAGTATTAAAATTAGGCATTAGGTATTGTATCATATTATTATGTAAATTACATTTAATTCGAGGTGAGAGCCTGGGGATCCGTCACACAGGGTATCCTAGTATGGACGCCAGTCTCTCACAAAGGAACATATATTATGATTTTTAACCGACAAAAGGAGGAGGTTCTCAATTCGCCGGTATGTTTTTTTTTGTGTTTGTTACGCGATTTCTCCCTCATTTGTGGACCGATTCTCAAAATTCTTTTTTTATTTGAAAGAGTATACTCCCGTGGTGGTCCCATTTTAATTTGGTAAAGATCTGCTGCTGATCTTCAGAGATATAGAACGGAACTCTTCAAAAATAGACGGCGAATCTGTCGTGATTGCTGGAATCGCTTGGATGTTTATTGTTTATACTACATCATGACGTATCATCACGCCTGTATGCTCTGAGGGGTACGCAGATGTGTACAATATACCTAGATTTCGACAGTTAGGTACGTTAAGTTTCACTTATTAGAGATAAATGGACAACCCTATGGCCGTGATACGTATTGTTAACAAATAACAATATAAAATAAATTCATGGCAAATATTTGTATGGGAACAACTAAAAATGGAAAAATAAAAACTTTTTTGCAAAAAATAAAACCCACTTCAAAAAAAAACACTAACCGGTGTAAAATAACTCTAAATTAGGAAGTCGGTGGCCCATCATGAATAAGACAAAACCACCAAAGCCACAGACTTCCTAATTTAGAGTTATTTTACACCGGTTAGTGTTTTTTTTGAAGTGGGTTTTATTTTTTGCAAAAAAGTTTTTTTATCAAATGTTATTGCTACAATTATATTTATAATAACTATTTGAACCTTTGTGAAGAGAGAAAATAAAGAAATTGTATTGTTTTGTATTGTATAGTTTTTCTTTTTCACTCACAAATCCACTACATAACACCGGCCTTTCAACGCTATATCAATTATATCCAGCCTGTAATTACCCAAGCTTAACGAACTTTTGAAACTAAAACATCTCTTAGATACAAACCTGTTTGCTAATACGGACCATCCATCACGTTGACGAGTTTGTGTAAGCTATAATAAATTTAATTTAGCCCTGTGTATACCTCTATATTCGCCAAAGGATTTACAATGGAAATAATTAAACTTTGTGCCCTTAAAGGTTATAGTTCAGACAGGTTAAAAGTTTCTTTGTTATTGGATCTATTCTGATGTCCCTCTTGTAATACGGTAATTTCCTTGTAGTCTTGCCCACTTACCTGTCATTCCATTTCTAAAGCAATCAATTCCTTAGGCAATTACTCGTATGAGAATTTAAAAGTTTGCTCAAATTCAAGCTCTATTTTCAACCGACTTAGGTACATCACTTAACGTTGTGTGTGTTTTTTTAACATTTACACAAATAAAATTAAAAACTTTGTATCAGACACATATTTATAAACAGAACCCATGCTAATAAACAAGGAACCTCAAATTATAAGCTTCAATAAGAAACCATATAAAACCCCACAACTGTTTCCTAAAGCAATTTCTTTGCCAATGGCAGAAACGGTACAATACATTATTTTATTTCATATTTTTTATAAAATATTATCCCAAATAACTCTACCCATATCATCGAAATGTTATAGGTATTCAATTTTTCAATAGAATTGTGGGATTTCAAAAGGTATGTAAATGTCGAATAAAACTGAACAACTTCTCATCTCTAGTTGTGAAGCAAATCAAAATCACTTTCATTGAACAACGTATTCACGGAGAAACAATATGAAATTGATACTGGTACCTTTTATTTTGATTCACCAATAAATATATATATGTCGTGGAAAGCGATATTCTTGAATAATAAGTTGTGAAGTTGATTAACTTAATACGGAGTCTATGGTGACCAGCGTGACGTTACTTGTCATTTGAAAATGGCGCAAATGTGTTTTCGGTAATATCACGTGGACAGAGTCATGCTGGTGTGTGGGAGCTGGGCAGAGCTCAGGTTGATTTGAGGCACCAACTAAGATACCCATCCAGTACGAAACAGTCAATTACCTATTTGTGTTGTTTTGTGATTACGATTGTTAAGTGAGGTTATTACTGCAATGAAGATTGCTATTCTACGTTATGAACTTGGTACTACAAAACCCCCATCGGTGTCAGCTCATCGCTCAGCCATCGCTGACGCCGACATATATACTATGATGTTATAGAAATAAAATTGGTAACAAATGTGTAACAAACACGCTTGTATTCTCTGGAGTAACTACAGGCAGAGGTACACCTATTAATAGTACACCCACATTTCGAACCGGTAAGCCTATTGCTAGCAATCAGGCATAATTCCCAACTTCGGCCTATCTGGCATTACATAGTAGTATGTAATGCCATATGAAAAAACACAATAACACTTTGCCATACCCGGGATTAGAACCCAGGACCTATCGCTAAGCAGTCGTGTTTGACCACTAGGCCAATCAGGCAATCAATAAAATAAATAAAATAGGTAAGTATCCAAAAACCATGATTATTTTCATAAAATTATCATGCATGATTCGAATTTACCGTACCGTATCAAATTCTCAGTTAAATTATGAATATCAAACAAATTTTAAGTGAGTATAATTTACACGCTTTGAGTCTTTTTCAATAGGCAGACAGTAACCTCACATACGCGCAAATGTTCATTCAATGACCAAAAATTTGATTAAATCTCATTGTTTTGCCATCTATGTACATACAGCTGTGCAATGTACAGAAACATTCGCAATCTTTTTGCTGAAAATCAATTCATACAATTATTTTTTTTATCAAAAATATAAAAAGTACTCTTACCTTACTTACCTTTAATCAATAGGATAGCGGTGGTGGTCATTCAGTAGTCACTATAATATTATCAGTTTGTTGTTTTCCCGCTGCATGGTAAAGAGCACTTCTCAAACAGAGAAGGCACGAGCATTGTTCTTTACGCTTGTTTATTTATTTATTTACCCTCGCATTAGAACGCCGTACAGCAATTACTCTAACGATAATGGAGCGAAAACAAATAAAAAAATAAAATCATATCAACAGCTTCTTTGCACCATTTTATCCTGGGTCAACGAACTGGTGGTGGCCGCTGTAGATTACACAAACACCGTGTCTGCATTGTTTAAAGTAGTAAAATCATAATATCAAGTGTAAAAAACTTGAGTTTCCAGCTGATGTCGGATCCGCGGTATAACAACGGCCGCAGGATCTCCACGGTTAAGACAAGCCAGGAGGCTGGGCGTTGGATTGGCGATTTCAGACTTCTATTAACTATAAGTGGTGCTGGTGTTAATGAACCACCACGTCTTCTGGTGATCATCAATTTAAAGAGACACACTGACGCTTGCCCGGATTTTATACCACAACCTCGTCCATGAGAGATGGGCGTTTTAACTACATCTTGACAGAGGTGGAGTGACCAGTCACTAAAAGATGATTATTTATGACTAAATAATCGTTTTTCTGATATAACACGAGGTCGGTGTTTCCTGGCCGAAAACTTGAGAAGGAACACCGAAGGAAACTCTGAGGTTACAGTCTTTTAAAGTCCAATACTTTCGTTTGTTTGACTAAGGTGTCAGAGTTTTGACTTTGACTTTGCTTCACATTCCGCTGACAAATATCCCAAACATGCCAGTGTCCTCACGGTGTTTTCCATTAACGTTTTTGAAGCAAGTTTACTAAAACATCATCTTGGTCGGATTAATCACATGATTACTTCGCACTATTGTACAAGTACTTTTAAGGATTCTTACTTAACGAAATGATGTGAATTATCCCTCACTATCTGGTGCCCGCGACTTCGTCTGGGCGATTTTTTTCCTACACATTTTACACTTATCGTTATATTTTGGACAATTCATTCAACATCTTTATATAGGGTGACTGGTAATTAGTGACTGATACTTAAACACGTGATTGTTCTCATGAATACGAATAACTTTCCCAAAGGTACTTTTTTTTTTATAGATACTCATTAAATTTCTTTTATCACAATAACACAAAAGCTGTTTGACGCCTTTGATCGATCAGGTAGGAGCGTGTGACGCTACTACTAGTAGATATTGCCCTTCCCGAGGTCAGACTACCAGCTTATTGATCACAGGCGTGGGTGCGGGAATTTCAAACAGCGTTTTTGTTGTTTATAGTGTTATAAGTTTACGTGTATAAAAAAAAGTTTATTTGGGAAAGTTGATTGAAGTCATGAATACAATAACGTGTTTAAGTATCGGTCACTAATTACCAGTCACCCTATATATTATTGCCTATGTGTTATTCTGATGTAAAAGCTATATTATTGAAACGTTTTATTAAAATCCATTCAGTAGTTTTTGCGTAAAAGAGTAACAAATATCCATACAAACTTTCGCATTTATAATAAGTAGAAAATGTAAAATTCATCGTAAATGTGGGTCTTGTGTCCGTGCTCGAGTACCTTCCTAATCCATTGCCCCGTGTTGACTCTCTCTGTTTTTGTTTCGGACCCCTATCAGCACTGACCTTATCTTCGTAATCCTGGCAACGCACCTTTTTGTACGAGTTGCTAAAGGCAACAAAGGGTGTCGGATTGTTTAGGCTCAATTCACGCGGTATCACTGACATCGATATGTTTTCGCCTCAAAGGACTCCATAAATTCAACTGAAATTGGCGACTGCACGAAAGTCGAAGACCCATTACATAATATAACATCACGCTTGTAATCCCCGAAGGGTTAGGCAAAGGTGTACCTGGTAGTACTTACACATTTCGCCTGGTTTGGTTTCCCTTGTAATAGGGGGCGAGCCTAATGCCATCAATTGGGCACAAATCAACACTCCGGGCTGCTACTGAAAGATCCGAGGCAGGTTGTTACCCATAAATATCGTCTTCCCATTTTTGTTAAAAATCCGCTTCTAAACCACATAAAATCACACTTATTACCTAGCTAGCCAACTTTCGCCATTAGGCCTACTATCGTCCCCAAACCCCTACCCCTAAGATCTCGAGTTGGGATACACCCACGCACAGCTCAGAATAGAACCCCACACCCCGTTTACGTCACACAACTGCGCCTTGAATAGGGAGATGGGGAGACAGGGCTATTTTTAGCAATTTAAGGAAACAAAAAAATTGTGTTAAGTAAGTTGGATTGTTAAAACTAAGGTTTAAATTGCCTTTTGTCTGTTTCCCAGTTTTTATGTGCCCTTTGTGCCGCGGTTTTGACTTGCAAAGATAGAATTCTTAACTTCTTCATTAAGAGAACTTACTTAATTGGCTGTTTGCTTCTCTGTGATTGATTTTTGACCAGCTTTATTATTGCAGACTGCTCAAATTGACGGAATTTCATGGAAGTAACCTCCATTGGGCATTCGAACAAGTTTGGCAATGTTTACTTTCCTTTCAAAGCATTTGTCACGAACCCAACGGTCTAGAAAATTCTACTGCTTTATATGCCTACTTGAACCTTATTCTCTCACTTGTCTCTTATCCTCAAGGGCTTATAACGTCTTATTTCTCCAAAAATAGTTCCATTCTTTGTGGAAGTATTAAGATATAAAAGGGCTACTTTTGACACATTTCACCTAAGTAATATTTAGAAGGCAGTAAATTTGGCTGCCAGTGTATTCATAAGGGACGCTCCTTAAATCCGATGTCCCTAATAGAAAACCTAATAGCATGTTATAGTGATTGATGTGCTCAGAATCTCTTATTTATTTATCTGGGACTCAGAGGTCAATCGTCTTACTTACGAAATAAATTGGAGTAATAAGGACCACATTTTTTTACATCTCTAGAGACTTAAAAAGTAATCGGTTTGTAATAAGGTTTTTACTTGTTCGGAGCTTAGGGTAGAAATGAATAAAAATAATAATGGTTACGCGTTCATACTTTTCTCTTGTCAATGTAAAATCTTGCAGTAATTGTTGTTAGCTAGAAATAGAGCAATGCGAGAAAATGCAACATCTACTTGTCAAATTCTTGCTAAAAGATGGATTTATGTTTTGTCTCTTCTATACGTCAGACATGCCTTGCATCATATTCCAGCATGTGTTCTGATCTGTTAAAACATTGAATAAATCAGACACGTTTGTTTTTTTTATCAACAATTTAAAAGTCGTAAAGTGGACCTTCGTTACAGAGCCAATTATCATCTTTTTTTTTTGCGCAATTGCTTCGTCAAAGCGTGGTAATAAACAAATAAACCTTCAATCAAAACACATCAAAATCCTCACCAAAAGCTGTAATCCTGAAACAGGAAAAAAAAAAATAAAAAAAAAATATTCGAATCAATCAGCCAAGTAAACTGAAGTTTTAGGTACAAATTGGTGAGAGAATGTTTTGTGTGTAACGTTCCTTTCGACAACTGGAGGGGTGAGGGAGGACCATTCAAGGAGAACCTTTAAATAGAACCTCACACCACGCGAGCATCAGGGAGGTGGAGATATCGATGAGAATGAATTCTTAATTACAATTTATGCTGACGGCGAGTATTCTTTTTTTCTGACACTGTGTTTACTGACGTTGGTGTTAAACATGAGGGGGTATGTTGCGTTTACAGCTTAGCGTTGATGAAAGAATAATATTTTTTTGGGGAACATGAAAACCTTGAAAGGATAGGTATGTACTGAAAGTAGAGCTTCTATAACATTTTTTTTAATATTATAAACCAGTGCTTGACTGCAATCCCACCTAATGGTAAGCAGTGATGCAATCAGTGATGGTGAAGCGCACTAGTTTATTAAGAAAGAAAGAATTAAAGATAAGATGTCGTAAAACTTCGTAGTTTAAGTTTAAGACTCGTCAAATGTAAAAGTTGTCATCTTTTAATGGACTGGGATTACATTTGTCACCTGTTATGCTACCAAAGGCTGCATTTGAAAAATCGTCAAGAAAACAATTAACAACATATTTTTAACAACAGCTGTTCATGGGTTAGAAATCGCGTAACTTACACGATTTTTTTTTTCACTAATATTATAAAGAGGTAAAGTTTGTGAGGTTGTAGAGAATAATCTCTGGATTTATTGAACTGATTTTGGAAATTCTTTTACTAATAGAAAGCCACACTATTTGCGAGTGTTATATTTTGTTATCAAAACTAAGAAGGGGTAGAAGGGATGTTAAAGTACGAAATACACGCGGACGAAGTTTGTAATAATTATATTAGATACATACATACATTATAAACTCACGACTTTTCCCCAAGGGGGTAGGCAGAAACTACAGAGCGCCATATGCTACGATTCTTACATACTTTTTTTTTCTTTATTTTAAAAGACTAGCAGACGTCACGGTTTCACCCGCGTAGGCCCCGTTCCCTTGGGAATACAGAGATAAAAAGTAGCCTATTTGTTAATCCAGGGTGTCAGCTAACTCCTTACCAAATTTTATTAAAATCCATACAGTAGTTTTTACGTGAAAGAGTAGCAAACATCCATCCATCCATCCAACCAAATATCCATACTTACAAACTTTCGCGTTTATAATATTAGTAGGATAATAATAGTAGGATAAGATTTCGCAACAAAATCGACAATAAAAATTCACACATCTCCCACCCCTACACATCGTCTCCGGGCGCTCGATGAAACGTATCTTACGTTTGTTTGTATCGATATATAACCTAAAGCTTTATTAACTGCGATACCGTCCCCTCACTAGAACAAAGTCGAGTCTCATTGTCTGTTTGTACAACAGCTTCTGATGGCTCTGCTTTTGAAATTTATTTGTGATAGAACTTTGAAGGGATACTTATTAACAGTTGAAGTTGATTTAACGACGGAATATAATGATTGCCATGATTGTGGAAGAGTTTTAGAACGGGGTAGGAAATGTTTAAGTTTTGAGGTAGAAGTTTATTCATTATGTGAGTTGGTTTGAAGATATATTGTGTTGTTTTCAATATGCTAGGGGTTTGTTTCATGTTGGATTAGTAGGTAGTTAGTGGCCCTGACTGCTATTCCGCAGATCGTGGATTTAATTCCCACCCAGGACAAATGTTTGTGTGATGAGCATTGTTACCACAGTATAAATATTAATACAGTAGGACGACGCCTTTGATCTCTGGGAAAATTCCGACAACTTCTACACGCGTTAGACTTGAATAATACCTCCCGCACTACGTACATCGTTTTGTTCGCAGTGCGGGAGCGACTCACACCCCGCACGATTGCCCTGTCTAGACGGCTTCGTCGGACGACTGTATGTTTTTAGACTGTGGTGTTACTGAGCTTCTCCATTTTGTATTTATGTCCGGTTAATAGCAATAGGGTCGTCCCTTATTATACGGGAATTAAATATATCAGGTGAAATATAAAGAAGTACAGTTACACCACAAGCTAAATATAAGTTGGAATGCAGGGTCGCCTCTAATGCGATCTGTGTGGCTCTTTCCTTTAAAACCATTTCAGACAAAAATCGGCATGGTTCGTACATGATCTAACCAAGATAATGTCTGGACTCTAAAATAGAACGCGATTTCTGAGTTTCATTCGGTGTTTCTTCGCAGAGTAGTCAGATAGTGAAACACCGACTAACAGTGTTTGTATGAACCTCTTTTCATTCAGAATTTAACTGTTCTGAAACTGTTCCTAATGTTTTGTTTGTTTGTTGAGCGCCAACACCGAAAGTATGACGCAGGTGTATACCACCTTAATTAAGAAACAAACGCCAACGTAGTATCTTTCCCAATTAAAACTTTCGACTGTTATATTAATTATTCAAATTCTAACGACACCAGTTTAACTTAACTTTTCATCCAAAACAAAACTGTTTACCCGTCATCAATCACTCTGTTTATTGTTCAAATAATATTCTAGTCTTGTGCAAGAATCTAAACCGCATTACGATGGGAGGAGGGAAACAATACGGAGGGCCGAGGACCAGTAATTTTGTGAAGCCGGATTGAATATTAAACGCGTCTTCTACGTGCCCCGTCTGTAATGGCATCGAAGAGTCTGGATAGCAGAAGGTGGAGTCTGCTTCTGTTTTTAACTGACTTCAGGAAGAGGTTCTCAATTCAATTTTTTTTTAGTTCTGTTTTGCTGTTAATAGAAGTAAGAAAGGAAATAAATAATATCTAAATAAATAAATAAAAATAAAATTCATTTAATTCAGACTATGTATGTCCATATTATGTTAGTATCTACTTACAAAACTATGTTAGTCAGATTCAAATCAAAATTAAAATAGCAATCAAAATACAAAATTTAAAATAATAATCAAAATTCAAAATTAAAATAATAATCAACATTTAAACTCAAAAATAAAATTACAATCTAAATTAATTCCGATAAATATGCAGCTTTGCAAACCTATCCCACACTCTCGACCCTGGTCTTTCAGCGATCATCTTTAGGATTCTGTTGCGACTACCCCGAACTCGACGCATCAGAGAGGCTGACTTTTTCCGCATTATTGCGTAAAAGTCATCCACCCCAGCAGCAGCAAACATACCCGAGGCACTGCAGTATCGTGGAAGTCGCACACGAACCCTAAAGGCGTTGTTGTACTGGACTTTGAGAGCATTATATATTTACTTGCCACAAAGAATTAGATATGAGCAACAGTTTTTAAGTTGCGAGGTGGTCAAAAGTGTCTCCACATGGTTCACACCGCACGGTGCTGCTCGCCAGGTCTATTAGCTCGAACACACATGTCTAGATAATATATTAATTGTTTTGCATCAAATTGGTTAGATCCAATCAACCAAACCGTCTTGAGCAAGCGTGGTTATCAACGCTCGAGTCTTCTCTGTATAGAAGAGGCCTTTACCTTCGCACCTGAAAAAAAACAAGCATATCTTATGAAAAACGTAATTCAACTCAGGAAAAGTTAAGCAACTATGTGAGCAACGATGCAGATAAACGATATTTTTAAGAAGAGAACTGTAACTTCGTGTTGACCACTAAATGGGTTCTAGAGACCAGAAAAGCAGTCACTCCCTGTAAAATACAAGAGTTGGACTGCCTCATATAAGAAATAATGAAATCCGACCCCAACATGTATAGTTGGGCAATGCCTTCACAAACATTGCAAAGAAAACCCAAAATAAATTTGCATACGTTTACGTTCCCCTACTGAGATTGACCTACACAGTGTGCTTATCTCAGACGTATTCCTCGAACACTTATCGAGTTAGTTCGCCCACTGCTTATGTCGTTAGAGGTCGCTACAAGCTGTACCTCCGCTGATAAACAATTACTTCTACACACATCTTGTTGCTAAGACGTTTATTTGACTTGAGCAAAATTTCTTTGCCTTGTTTTGTTCTCTCAAATTCACAATATTATAGTTTGTAAAAGCATTGTAATTCTTATAACTGAAGTTGTTTACTTTAATGTTGTAAGTAATTTACTTAGGAGTCTTACAAATTTTTGTTCTAAATATTTTTTAAATCAATGCCAAGCTTTGTCTGCTGCAATTTTCGGCCAAGACCGACTCCAGCGTCTTTAACGTTTTATTTTTCGTACTAAATTTATTATAAAACACATAAGTATTCAATCTTTTTTGTCATCTTGAAAAAATTGGTTTACGCCTCAAAAGACCATTCTAAAATTTCTACTGAAAAGATAATGTTTGAGAATTAGCAATAAGGCGTTGATTTTGAGTACGATTTAACTACTAAACGTCATAAATTGTCTAAGCAACCAGAATTAACAAAACAAACATACATAACTGACAAAATATGAACGTTGTATTAGAACAATTCTGCTTTACCCTTCAAACACAGGCTTCTATGGAGACAGAATAAAACCATCACATAAGCCAGCAACTAATGTTATTATCCTAAAATCACCTTCGGCTCCAACACCAGGAAGACACAGATAAGCTTGTTAGGCTGCAATTGCCGTCAGTCACTAGTAATAGATACAAACACACGAACGTAACAACACATGCACCTACGTAAGTCCGAATACGTCCAAGACACGAGTGAACTACGATGTCGAACTTATATCCCCAAGCCATTCATATGACTGGCCTGTTGGTCTAGTAGTTAGTAGCTTTGACTGCTAAGCCTAAAGCTTTGAATATTTAGACAAATGATGTATTGCAGAAGAGAAAAAGGCTGACAAACTTAATTATGTAACGCAAAAAAATAAAAAAAAATAAGTAAAGGTACAGACGCCAGCACATCAAGTTACCCCAAACTGTCAAATTTCTTTGATCGTTTTTCAACTTTATGTCAAACAGAATAAGGTTCATATTCATTTGGGAAAATTTGACACATTGGGGTAACTTGATGTGCTGGCGTCTGTACACTACAACGACACAGAAGAAATTCCTAGTGTAGGGCAACGTGTCCCAAATATTTTTTTCTAAAGTACCTGTCTCTGGTCTGAATAAAATGTTTACCCAATCCATACGAATTTAAGTAGAAAAGAGTACGTCTGTAAGTCTATAACTTTTTTCACTTCTTAATGACCATATCCATGTGCCAAATCGACTGTCCTGTTGGTCTAGTAGTTAGTGACCCTGACTGCTATGCCGGAGGTCGTGGGTTCGATTTCCACCCAGGACAAATGTTTGTGTGATAAGCACGATCATTTGTTCCGTGTCTGGGTGTAATATATCTATAATGTGTATGTATTTAGAAGTATATAAGTATGTTTATCCGCTGTTTAGTACCCATAACACAAGCTCTTAGCTTAGGATGGGACTAAATGGCGTTGTGTGAAAAGTTGTGGAATATTCATTTATTTATTTATTTTGATCAAATGGCCAGTTTTTTCGTGTAATATACTGCAACTGAATAGACTGCAAGCCGTAGTACAGGCAGATAATGAGTGCGAGTTTTAAGGATTACTTAGATATTGCCCCTACAAGGACCAAGTATTAGAAATAAGGACCAGTATTTCAAAGACTCTTCCTTCGCGGTGCAACGCAAAGAGTTTTCACTTTTTGTTGGTTTATTCATTTCCATTTTAGCACAGAGATGTTCTAGTTTTTTTTTTAATAAATAAAGGTCCGCGTACAGAGACAGTTACTTAAGTCTGTGTTGGTTAAATTTTCTGGAAACTTCCGTCCGCAAATATTGTTGGAAAGTTTTCAGCGGGGCTGTGGTCAAATGTTTTTTATCCGTTTTATCTTCGTGTTTTATGGAGGTGGACCAAACTTTTGTAAGTTTAATGTCAAAAGAGTAGTTAACTATCGACCAATATCGTTTTTTTTTCATCATAATATGAATAAAAAAAAATGAAAAAAATGTGTAATAGAAAAAGAATAGAATTGTAGATCATAAAATAAACTACATATAAGCATTTTATTTCATTATCTCTCAGTATTTTAGCTTCGTTTTAACCTGCATACTTTTTATACAAACGAAACATAAGATTTAATACAAATCTCTTCCAATTTCCATACAAACAATCTCTGTGTTTGTCTGAAGAAAATCGCGACAGTCTCCTTGCTAGCGACGCGAATATGACGTCAGAGGCCTCCGAGCCGTGACGTCACTCCCACCACCCAAAGAAGGGGGAGGCAGCTGCGTACTGCGTAAATGCGTCGTTCAAAAGTACCACCACAATCCGTAAAAGCGTACTCCACGAGGAAAATTTTACCTTACACCGTGGACCATAAGTCTTAGTTTTGTTTGTGAGGTTTTAGGTTCTAGTATAGTCGGGTAGGTTAAGTCGTTTGGTTGTCATCTACACTCGTTAGCGAGATGGCTGTAGGTACAAGAGGTAATGGAACAGAGGTATAGGGGCCTAGGCGATTGGATTAATCTGAAATACAAAGGGTATGTAGGTTATGGTCGGACAAAGTGCTATTGGGTTAACCATCCGGAATTTCTCGTCAATAGCATACCGGAGTGTGAATTAGTACCCGGTTGCAATGGCAATAGGCTAGCTTCTATTAACAACATAACCTTCGCAATTGTGTATACTGAAAATTGTGTATACTTTATTCTGAAAAAGCTGCAGGCGTAATGTTAAAACCAAAACCAAAAGAAATATATTCAAAGTATGCTGAGGATTAGCTCTTTTTGAACTTAAGAAATTACATAGGACAGTCCCCTAAAACGCCCGCATTTTACCACTTCTTATGATATTTGCTGGGAAGAAGAAGTGGCGGAACAAGCTCACTAGCAACTAATTTATGTTGTTATCCTATCTTACTAATATTATAAACGCGAAAGTTTGTGAGCATGGATGGATTGATGTTTGTTACTCTTTCACATAAAAACAACTGAATGGATTTTAATAAAATTTGGTATGGAGTTAGCTGACACCCTGGATTAACACTAAGGCTACTTTTTATTCCTGTATTCCCACGGGAACGAAACCTACGCGGGTAAAACCGCGGGACGTCTGCTAGTAAATAATAAATAAATAAATGATATTTATTTCTGTGAATTACACACAAACACTTCTACATAAAATTTTTGAACTAGAAGGTGAGGTCAATGTTTCACTATCCAACTACTCTGAGAAGAAACACCCAAAGAAACTCAGAGGTCACAGTCTCTTTTAAAGTCCAGACATTATCTAGGTCAGATCAAAGGGGAATGGGCAAAAATATATGGAGTTTGGTCCAAATTTCCACCACCAATAAGAACTATGGCATATGATGGAACACTGCGTACTGAATCATTACAAGAAGACCGCAACTAAAAATATTTACTCAGTAAAAAGTTATGACCCCATGAAAACTAGCAATTTAAAAACCTTTTTACGCTTCTTTATTTCACTATATCTTTAAAACTACTAGATTGATTTGAAGTATGACATTTAGTTGTAATTCATACGTTATTTTGGTTGATATTAGCTATACAACATCAAAATAAAAACAATATGGCGGCCGCGGTAGGTACCTCGCTACGTCAAAAAAATCAAACCCTATCATGTGGGGTATCAAATGAAAGGACTTCTACCTATCTATACAACGCTTATATTTATTTTAAAATATTTGTATTACTGGGAAGAATGTAAACACAAAAATATTTCACAATAGTTTTATTTATTACTGTCTCAAATGTGGGGTCTGTCCTTAAAAGAGTAGGTACAACAGAAGTTGTAAGACTTCTGAATATAGACGTAAGTTCCATCTATCACCAGAATAGCTTTCCTTTCTTGTAAGGGTGCATTTGGGTTTCGAAATATACCATTTGCCACAGTCAGATTTTTTGCAACTACTTCATTTGTTGAAATATGATCCAGGCCCAGGTGCCTTGGTACGAAATCTTGTACCAAACATTTGCGCACAGTATTCATTTTCCTTTCGAGCGTACGGCGACTCATTCTGAAAAGTACACTGAGTCTTTCGTTAGACGCTACCCGTCCGGAGCTTCATCAAATAAATAGCTATTGAAGTATTGGGGTCGGTTACTTCTTGCTGCAATGAAGGGGTTTCTCGTATCACTTGCTCAAATGCGTAATGAGTGATGCCCACACGATGATGCAATAAAATGAAATGAAATGTGGCTATGTGCGAAAAAAATTAACGGTTTAATAATTAAAAATACGTATTTTTAAAACAGCCATAACTTTTTTCTGAGTGAATATATTTTTTTCGCCTAGTAACCAAAATTGTATGCTATTTAGTCGATTTTAAGCTTACATAGCCCCCAATAGTGGTGGAAATTTGGACCACTTCTGTTCATTGTCCTTTGTTATGAAGATATTACATCTAATAGGTGTTCTATATAATAGCTCTAATAGTTTACATGCTAACTCCTGAATGGAATTAGTCGTCCCATAATTACCGGTTTCCAATTAATTAGTTTAATACAGACGTGTTATACGGCTAACTGAGTCTCCTATTGTCTCGTATGATGTTGTGGGATTAATTCAAGACATTAGAGCGGTTAAGATGATCATTGTCAATATAGGCAGCACTTTAGTCTTGACGTCATTTCTGGGTATAGGCACAAACGTAAAAATCTTATTATATCTGTTCAGGCGTAAACGCCTGTTCTAAATAAATAGCAGAAACTTGTAAAACCATTGAATTATTAAAATTTGCATAGGCGTTGCGGCACGTCTTAGTAATATTCAATGTCATCGGTCACTTGCCTGACAGCCGTTGTACGTGTAACTTCTAATTAGTATTAAACCTGATTTCGCTAATTTTCGGAGTTTTTTCTTTACTTTGATTGGCACCATTACATCCTCTAAAGTTGTAACATGGTGGCCCATGAGGGGAACTAGTAAAAATCGCGACTATTTAATGTAAATCTACGAAATAACGACTTGGATTGGGGCATCGCGACAACGCGTGCGCGGCAGCAACCTCAAGATTTGAAGCATGCTGTGGAAGATCGAAAATCCACAGAGACCAGCGTGTGGGGAATTGCTGTCTGGACAATTGAAGAAGCCAGCCTCCGAGCCAGTGGTGCCGCTAAAGCATCACCTCGTGTGGAGCGTCAACGTGTCGTACCAAAGTTGAGTGTCCATCCTTTGTCTATCCTTCCTACTACTTACCTATTTGAAATATTGACTATTTGCATTCCATTTGTGTGAATCAAGGTATATTCGAGTAAATTAAGTATTACAAATTATCTAAATATTCCGTTAATTGCGAAATTATACCGAACTATTTTTTTTTCCATGTACCGTCAATAAAAATAAAATCTTATAGAAGTTGCATCAGATCAATTAAAACGATTCTATTATTACCTAAAATTTGTATGCTATTGTTTCCAAACAATATCTATCCCTTTAACTTAAAAAAAATATATAAAATTCATAAATTCTTTTAATCCATTGTATCTTTTTCGTCCCGTTCACAATAAAAATAGGAACATTAGATCAGCATTAGTTTTTACTGTAAGTTAAGCGAGATTTGCCGACTATTTCAGATCTAACCGCGAGTGCGAGAACACAGACCGCGTGGGTCGGTTGCGGGACCAAAGTCCTCAGCAGCTCACTAGCAGCGCTAGCGGCTGAGCGTGCTCGGCCAGCTTCTCTGCTTCTCAGGTGACACCGAAACGAGGAACGTGAGCCCATTCCATTTATTACTTAGTCAATCTTATTTTTTATTTTTTTATTTGCAATGGCTGAAAATAAGCGTTCTAAAGAACTTTTTACGAAGAGGGCGTCCGCCAAAGGACAAATTACTAAATTTAAAAATTACCTCAGTAGTATTTCAAGCGAAAGCGAGTTAAATGAAATTCAATTGACACAGTTGAACATAAAGCTTGCTAAGTTTGAAGCCTTATCAGTCAGGGTTGACGATTTGCAAAGTGAAATAGAGGTTCTGGATCCTGATAACATTGATGCTGAAATTAACGAACGTGATAATATTGAACAGGATATAGTGATTAATATAGCTACTGCCAAGAATTTAATATCCAAGTTTTCTAGAAAGGCTGAACTCGAATTAAGACGTCATTCCGTTCATAATACTACATGCTGTTCTGAAGATCATCCTAGTTTAGGTTTGAAGCTTCCGCAAATCCAAATTCAACGATTTAATGGTGATCATTTCCGCTGGCTTGAATTCAAAGATACATTTGAAAGTTTGATACACAATAATGATCGTATTCCAGATATTAATAAATATTATTATTTAAACTCATATTTACAAGGCGATGCAGCTCGAGTCCTTTCTAATCTCGAGATCTCATCTAAGAATTATAGTGAAGCATGGAAGTTGCTTTGCAATCGTTACGATAACAATGACATATTAATTAATCATCATCTCAATTCTTTATTGAATATAAAGCAGCTTCCACGCGAGTCAGAGCGTTCTTTGAGGTACTTAGTCGATCACATCACCAAGAATTTACGTGCGTTGGTTAGTTTAGGTCAGCCAACGGATAATTGGGATGTCTTGATTATATTCATTTTATCAGCAAAGTTGGATGGTCACACTCTATTAAAATGGGAAGAGTATCGTACCAGTAATGTAAGCGGAAGACCGAAATTAGAGCATTTCTTTAAATTCATCACAGATCGTGCTAATGTGCTCGAGTCAGCACACCGAAATAATAATCATGTTGATAATATTATGGGCTCTAAGACGCCTCAGCGTTCTACTCCTAATAATAACCAAACACATAAACATAGTCAAAATAAGACGCCAAGTAATACGGTTAAGTCTTTTGCAAGCACTAGTAGTAATGTTAAGCATAAGGAACCAAAGGGTTTCACATGCATTGTTTGTGACGGCTGCCATCGTATCTACGATTGCCCAGCCTTCAAGGCTAAGGGCATTGACGAGCGAATGTCAGACGTGACAAGGTATAAACTGTGCATTAATTGTCTCAGACAAGGTCATGCTGTTAATAACTGTCGTTTTAGGTCATGTCAAGAGCCTGAATGCAACGAAAGGCATAACAGCTTACTACACCGTCCGACAACGTTGACAACTCAGACTGCACACGTTGAGGAATCAGATGAGATAGTAGCTAGTTATTGCAATAAAAACACAAGTTATCTTTTATTATCTACTGCCATGGTCGAGGTATCGAACCCATTTGACCAGCAAAAGGTCAAAGTTCGTGCGTTGTTAGACTGTGGCAGTCAGTCTTCTTTTGTAACCGAATCCCTAAAGATAAGGTTATCTTTAAAGTCCCATCATATTGACTCGCTAAAAGTCATTGGTATAGGCAACACTCAAGCAAATAATGTCACTGAAAGCTGCAACATTATATTGCAATCATTAAATAATAAATTTAATATAAATTGTTCGTGCTTCGTTTTAAGGGAACTGACGGGTCGTTTACCAAGAATTCCCGTCGATATTAGTGCCCTAAAAGTACCAGAAAATATCCAATTGGCTGATCCTATGTTCTATCAGCCTGCCGACATAGATGTTTTGATAGGTGCCGACATATTTTGGGATATTTTAGGAAACGAACAGATTTCTTTGGGAACCAATAATCCTAAGTTACGAAACTCGCAATTAGGTTGGATAGTATCCGGTCCCATTAACTCAACAACACCGCATCAAAGCGTACACTGTAACCATAGCGTAGTGTCTAAAAACAACGATGATACTCAGGGTATTGAAAAAATGCTAGGTAGATTTTGGGAATTAGAAGAAGTACCCAAAAAATATATTATGAGTGAAAGTGAAATATATTGTGAAAAACATTTCATTACTCATACCACAAGAACTAACTCAGGTAGATTTTGCGTAAAACTACCCCTTAAGGATTCAGTTGATTGTTTGGGTGATACCTACAAGTTAGCTAAGCGGCGATTCCTAAATATAGAAAAGAGATTTAAACGTAATAATGTGTTAAAAATAGAATATAATAAATTTATTAAGGAATACGCCGAACTAGGTCATTTATCTTTGTTAAATAATGAAATATCAATTCCTAATTATTATTTATGCCATCACGCAGTTTTAAAACAGGAAAGTGAATCCACAAAACTTCGTGTAGTGTTTGATGGGTCTGCTCCATCTTCCTCTGGTTGTTCCCTTAACGATATATTAATGGTAGGCCCCACAGTACAAGATACTCTTTTTTCTATTTTGTTACGCTCCAGGCAATACAAATACCTACTCACGGGCGATATAGAAAAATTCTATCGAAATGTGCTCGTACACAAAGATGATAGGCGTTTACAGCACATTCTGTGGAGAGACGAGGAGTCTAAACCGATTCAGACACTTCAACTTAACACTTTAACTTACGGTACAGCGAGTGCAAGCTACCTTAGCACACGTTCATTGTGGCAGATAGGTCAAGAACAGAATGATGAACTAATTCGCACCATCATTCAAAAGGATTTTTATGTCGATGATCTAATTACTGGATCAAATGATCCACAGCAATTAAAATATATTCAAAACGCCTTATCTGAGGCATTAAGGTCAGGATGTTTTAATTTAAGAAAATACAAAACAAATCATCCGTCCATATTTGATAATGTTGCTATCAATGAGCAGGACAAGCTCATTTTTAGTGAGTCCTCAAGCACCCTAGGCTTGGGCTGGGCCCCTGCCAGTGATACCTTGAGCTTTCCTATAAAGGGATTTTCCCACGACACTAATCATAATATTATAACTAAGCGATTTATTATGTCAAATGCTTTCAAAATATTTGACCCATTAGGTATATTAGGTCCCATTGTAATAAGGCCAAAAATAATGTTACAAAAGCTTTGGCAACTTAAACTTGACTGGGACGAGCCTGTCCCTCAAGATATAAAGGAAGAATGGATCGATTTCTCTGAAAGCATAAAATACTTGCACAATCTACGCATACCGAGGTTAGTTTTAGGTGACTCACCAAAGGTCATCGAATTACACTCGTTTAGTGATGCATCAAGTTATGCGTATGGCGCATGTATTTATATGCGAACGATCAGCGATAACGGTGACGTCACGGTTAAACTATTGTGCGCAAAGTCCAAAGTAGCTCCACTAAAAAGTACTACCATACCACGTTTGGAACTGTGCGCCGCCTTACTCGCTTCTCAACTCGTAAAATCAGTGGTAGATTCATTAAGGTACAAGCCAGACAAACTAATACACTGGTGTGATTCAAACGTAGTGTTGTGCTGGATACGTAGTAACGTAAGTAAATTAAAAATATTTGTGGCTAATCGTATCACGGAAATCAAAGAATTAACTTCATCGTCGTCGTGGCGATATGTACCTACAGACTTAAACCCCGCTGATTTATTATCAAGGGGAGTGCATGCTAAGCGACTAACGTCGATATCACTGTGGTGGACAGGGCCTTGTTTTTTAATTTATAACGAAACCGAGTGGCCTAAATCCAACCTTAAAGACTTAGAAATAGTACCCGAATTAAAGGCGCATCCGATAGTAATAAAGTCACCCATAATCGATTTTGAAAAATATTCATCGTTATCTAGGTTAGAACGGTCATTTGCCTACGTTCTAAGATTCATATTTAACTTAAAAAATAAACATAACAAACGAGTTGGCACATTGTCCGCTAATGAGTTGCGTGAGTCATTACGCTCGCTTTGTAGTATTTCCCAAGGTCAATCGTTTCCCATTGAATACGGCCTGCTGGTAACTGGTAAACAATTAAATAAAAATAGTAAGCTAATAGCATTATCGCCTTTCTTAGATGAATACAAGTTAATTCGTGTCGGTGGACGAATCGATGCGTCCAGTTATTCATTCGAAAAGAAACATCCAATATTACTTCATGCAGCGCATACTTTAACAAAACTTTATTTTATTAGACAACATATTAACACCATGCATGCCGGTCCTCAAATGTTATTGGCTACGGTCAGAGAAACGATATGGCCAATTAATGGTAGGATACTAGCGAGGCGCACAGTAAATAACTGCGTACGCTGCAGGCGTTTAAGGGGTACAACGTTACAACCTAAGATGGGTAACTTACCGTCTCAACGAATAACCCCAGACTATCCATTTTTATCCGTTGGCCTAGACTTTGCTGGCCCATTTTACATAGTAAACCGTAAAGGACGCGGCTGTCGCATTATTAAATGTTACTTGTGTCTTTTTGTTTGCCTGCGTTACAAATGCATACACCTCGAAGCAGTTAGTGACTTAACCAAGGATGCATTTATAATGTCATTAAAACGATTTATATCTCGTCGTGGCAAGCCAGCTGAAATATTCAGTGACAATGGTACTAATTTTGTAGCTGCCGCGAAAGAAATAGGCTCGTTCATCAAACAGAACCATGAACCTTTAGTTGATTTTGCAAGTCAGCAATCTATCAAGTTTAAATTCATTCCGGCTTATTCTCCTCATTTTGGTGGCATATGGGAGGCCGGGGTTAAGTCGGCAAAACATTTATTACGACGAGTTTTAGGCGAATGTCACTTGACGTTCGAGGAACTTTCTACTTTATTCACACAAGTGGAGGCAATTCTCAATAGCCGTCCCTTGTGCCCCCTCTCATCCAGTCCTAACGACCTCCTTTCCCTCTCCCCAGGACATTTCATCATTGGCCGACCGCTGATTGCTCTGCCAACACCAAACCTGGAGGACGTGAAGGAAAGCCAATTGCGACGATATGAGCGCCTTGAGAAGCTGAGGCAACATTTCTGGAAAAGATGGCAGAAAGAATACCTTTCTGAGTTACAACAAAGGACAAAATGGCGGACAAACACGTCAAAGCTAGACGTGGGAGATATGGTGTTGCTAGCTGACGACAACGCGCCCCCTCTCGCTTGGAAACTGGGCCGCGTACTTCGCCTCATATCTGGACCTGACGGGATATCCAGAGTAGCTGACATCCTCACCACCAAGGGCAGCGTGCGACGCGCCTTTGTGCGACTCTGCAAACTTCCCTCAGCTGAAGACTTAAACGGTTGAAAGATACCTTTCAACGGCCCGGAATATGTTCAGGCGTAAACGCCTGTTCTAAATAAATAGCAGAAACTTGTAAAACCATTGAATTATTAAAATTTGCATAGGCGTTGCGGCACGTCTTAGTAATATTCAATGTCATCGGTCACTTGCCTGACAGCCGTTGTACGTGTAACTTCTAATTAGTATTAAACCTGATTTCGCTAATTTTCGGAGTTTTTTCTTTACTTTGATTGGCACCATTACATCCTCTAAAGTTGTAACAATATCATAATTCATATGCAATTTTATCGTGAAAAGGCAACTGCAACTTTGAGTAGTCATATATCTTATATACATACAAAAAATTGGGCCTTTTTCCCTAGGAATACCGAATCATATACGCCCTAGTAAGACGCACCTGAAATTTCTGAAGAACATCACCAATAACGTCTATGTATGTCCTTCTATAGGGTTTCCACTTAAATCTGCCTTATAAATTTTTTGTTAGTAACCTTTCAATCGTCCTCTCAACGACATTATGTTCATAACCATACGATAGAGGAATTTCTTAAAAAAATACTTGAATCTTACGTAAATACGCGTGGCTGTACCATCGCTAACCTAAACAGTGTGTACATTTATTTCCTTCCATAAAAGATTGTTCAAGATTTTCACAATACTTACAGCTCGTTTTATTTTCGTAGATGCCATTAACCAACAACGAAAATCTCAATTCCAATACCCGGAAAAGAACATTGCAATTTACCTTTTACCGAATTACAAATACATATGTATTCCTACACTATGTGATACATTTTATTCCCTATAGCAGTAATATAACCTTTTCCCACTAAGTGCATTACCCTAATTCCGACTTATAGACCACTCCAATTGGGCAAAGTAATACTGACCCTCAAAAATATAGGGTCGTCGTGAAACGAATGTAAAACTATAGTAAAAGCGTTGAAAATGTTTCGAAACTAAACCTATGTAAACTGTATTTGATCAATCATATTCTATCTATAAAATGCTTATTAACTAAAATTAGTATAAAAAATCTGTGTTAAGTATTCAAAGTCAAAACATTTATTTTAATAAGGCTATTTAAAATGCACTTTAAATAAAATAAAATGACTCTGTTTGCCTCTCCCAAAAGGTAGTTTCTTCTTACAGTTTGCACATAAAACCGTTGTGGCCAAAATACAAGATTTTTTGCTTTTTTGCAAAGGTTGTAGACACATGCAGACATTGGATAATTTATTTTCAGTACGTATGTAATTGGTCCTTCGAGCCGCGTTTCTGATTAAAACCAAGTTCTTTGGCACGCATTTTAGAAAACGTGTAATTTACTCAATTTATTTTAAAGATTCTTATTTAATATTTTTTTATAGTTATGGGAGATTCCTTGATGCCAAGCCAGAGGCCCATGGGCGGCAATAAAACACTGACACTAACCAGACGATAATAAGATTTAATATTAAAATTGTTCTGATGTAAAAACAAGTGAAATCCATAAACGTTACACGACTACCCCACATTTACTCCACACATATTTTACATAATAATGTTACCGACTCAACCGCGACTACAGGGTGATGCCAACAGCTTTTAGGATAATAAAGTTTACGAAGCCCGATAATAAAATTAAAAGCAGGTGTGAGACACAGTCTTACACCCACCTCGTAGCAGGTTTCGTGTTAGAAATATTTTCTATCATGGTTCCAGTACAGAAAAGAGACGGAGCTACACATGGCCGATATCACCATCTCTTTTTCGGACTGGTATCATGATAACGATAAACTTTATGATGCGACTCCTTTTTCTAGAATCATATTTTTTTTATATTACTTTGAAAATAAAATTATCCGAACCAGTCAAGCCGTTTCAAGTGATGATCAGTCATACATGAAGTAATAGAATATTATAAATCGTGTTTTTTGACTGTAAAGAAAATATTTTAGAAAAAAACGTAGAAATTATAAAAATCTTACAAAAAACTTACAACGCTAGGGGTTAATAATAATGTACTGAACATATGGTTGTGCATCCCTTCCAGTCTGAGTTCCAGTGTAAGAAAGAGACAGCTATACAGGCCACATTATCGCTTTTGACACACCAGTACTCTGATGGCTTTAACACGTCATTAGAATAAGTGATTTAGTATCAATCAAGTACACTTAGATTACCAAAGCTATTGCTGTTAGTATGCAAATTGCTCATATAAATACGTGTCATGTGTTAATTAACCCAAATTAATACACAATACATTGCTCTAAGGCAGTACATTACATACAAACACCTACATAATAATCATTACGTTATCTAATCTCTCTGTAATCTTCGGTATGGAATAGTAAATAAGGTTCGAATTTTACCTACGTTAATAACGTATGAACATGACCTCATTTTGATAACGTAATTTATTCTAGAAAAATCAAAAGCCTCATCAGAAGTATCAAAAATAGCAAGACGTAGTATCGTAGCTCAGCATTAACGCGTAGCACAAGTTCTACGCAGCTACGCCGTAAGCCTACGACGCGTAGTAGCCCGCTACGAGACCAATCGATAAGGGAACTTTTTCCTTACATCAGCCATTTTCTGTTTTAATATAAAGATGTAATTTTTTTCACATTGTATTATTATTTATATATTATTGAGTTAGGTTCTGAGTCAAGAAGATTAATAACTTTTAAAATAAAGCTTTTTTTAAGTTCCGCAGACTTTAAAATGTAATACCACTAGTCATAACTTTTAAACGTACTAAAATAAACTATTCATCGAAATAGGACACTTTTAACTTTCACCATATAAACGTAAACTTCGCCAAATGTCACACTCCTCCATGCCCACACTAAACTTTAAAAAACACATTAGATATTTTCGCTCTGCGTAGCAGTAAGTGGCTCCGAAGTGAATAGATATAGGTACCTCTGCTTACCCCTGTTGGGGAATACAGACACAATTTCCCCCCGTACTAATAAACCAACTGCGCCTCAGAAAATAATATCGTGAAAAGCAGCGAAGCAACAGCTTTGCGTCATCCATTCAGCGTAGAGCGTAGGCGTCCACCCACCACCCTCGCGCTCTCTCACTCCCACTTTCCCCCCTTCTATATCTCCATCTCCCTCTGTCTGCCCACGCTTTCATTCACCACCTACGTTCCATTCAAGTATGGTATTGTATGTAGATGGCTCATCGGCGATTTGAATTATGTTGCGAGTTTCCTTCCTATAACGTATCAAAGGAAATGGTGTCCGTTGGGTATTATTTATTGTAGGGATTTGGAGGGATTCGTTGGGATTTGGTATGGTTTGATCTTGATTTTTAGTAATGAGGGTTTATGTATAGAAACTGGTAAAGTTACAAACTTTGAATTGGGTTTCTATGATGGTTTTTATTGAATGATTTTGATTTTTTTGTACAGTTTCAGTTTTCTCATTAACGATAATATGAACTTAAATCTGAATAAGAAGACAAGGTGAAGTCAAAAAGCGTCCTACCTCAGCATAAATATTAATATGTAAATTATTTAAAATTTTATGAAACGTTTAATACTAATCGTACTGCGGGACATTATTCCTTAGAATTAAAGCCATTGAGAGGTATTATTTTACCATCTGCCCGCACCTTCGCCCCTCTGGAAGTTAACTATAACAAACGAAATAACCTATTGCAATCATTATTTAAATAATGGAAAAAAAAAACAAAATCGGATAAGCTATTTTAAAATTTACCTCTTTATTCAAACTTGCTAAGAAACTTCCATTTCTTTATAATATTAGTACAGATACATTAATACAGACAGATACATTTAATATTAACACAGATACATTTAACATAACAATATTTAAATTTCTCTGCTATTTTAGTGTATTTCGCACACACAAATAAATATCCGTCCTCTTAATGTCCTTTATATCACTTTAATACTATTTATATCAGATAATTAATTATAGATTTTGATATGTTATGTACGATAACGCCAAATAGCAATATCTTACGTAAATAATATTATATCACATGAAGGAATACTTTATTTTGCATACACATACATAAACTCACGCCTTTTTCCCACGGGGGTAGGCAGAAACTACAGGGCGCCATTTGCTACGATTCTTACATACTTCTTTTGCTTCGTTTACATTCATACATGTTGTCATACACGCACGCCGGTTGCGAGTACTACGCACCTGACGTTTCTGAAGAACCTCACCAATAAGGTCTATGTATGTCCTTCTAGGGCGTCCTCTCCCGGCGTTCCCACTTACATCTGCCTTGTAAATACCTTTCGTTAGTCGCCTTTCATTCATCCTTTCAACGTGACCAAACCATCTAAGCATACTCTTTTCAATTTTTGTTACTACATCTTCTTTCTTACTTTATTTTGGTAACTACTATATTTACATAATTTTGTCTCGTTTAGAGAAAAAGAAGAACATATACTGACTTTATTGGTAATGTTCTTTAGAAAGGTCAGGGGCGTAGTACTCGCAATTGGCGTGTGTGTTACCTGCAGGGCAATTGCGTATCTCCGTTGGCAGTTCATCGTGATGATCACTGGGCGAAGAGGTCAACAATTAACTGTCAAACAGAATAGAATAGAATAGAATAGGTACTCTTTATTGTACAGACGCCAGCACGTTAAGTTACCCCAATGTGTCAAATTTCTTTGATCGTTTTTCAACTTTACGGCAAACAGAATAAGGTTCATATTCAATTGGGAAAATTTGACACATTGGGGTAACTTGACGTGCTGGCGTCTGTACACCATAATAACTTGCAAATAATAACTATAAGTACAGTCCACTGATGTCTTTAACACGTCATTAGAATAAGTGATTTAGTATCAATCAAGTACACTTAGATTACCAAAACTATCGCTGTTAGTATGCAAATTGCTCATATAAATACGTATCATGTGTTAATTAACCCAAATTAATACACAATACATTGCTCTAAGGCAGTACATTACATACGAACACCTACATATAATAATCATTACGTTATCTAATCTCTCTGTAATCTTCGGTATGGAATAGTAAATAAGGTTCGAATTATAGCTACTTTAACAACGTATGAACATGACCTCATTTTGATAACATAATTTATTCTTCAAAAGCCTTCGTTCATTTTCACGAGTGTTTTCTGTTGTGGAAGTATCAAAAATAGCAAATAATAACTTTAAGGGGTACATAAGGTGTTACAATGGGCGGCCTTATCACTAAAAGCGATCTCTTACACACAACCTTTGGATGGACTTGATAGTGGAGGAGAAAAGATGAGTAGGCAGTTTGTGGTGTACGATTTACATAAAAAAATAACATACATGACTATCTCAAAAGAGGTATAAAATGAGTATAAATAAGAAAACAAAATAAAAAATAAAATAAAATACAATACAATACATTAATACTAATAATTTACAGAGTAACGAACTGTTATATTAAGACGTGTTAGGAGAAAGGTAATAATTTTTAAGCATTCGTCAAACAGCTAGTTTTATTTTGGCTATCATCAGTATCTAGGATGACGTCATACGTACTCGCAGAGATGTGACGAAGCGCAACCGTACCACGGGTGATAGTCACCGTAACCGTAGACCGTCACCGTAGTTGGAGAAAACTTCCTCAATCTATGTTTAAAAATAAACTTCGTACTTTTTTAACCACCAGAGCCTACTATAGAGTTACTGAGTTCCTTAATGAAAAACAATTTGACATGACATAGAATTTTTTTGTAATTTATTAATCAACTTGTTTTTAATAATTTCTTTATAACTTTGACCGTATTGACATTTAATGTATGAGTTTTTTATTATTTATTTATCTATTGACATGTCCATTACTTTAATTTTATAAATTCATTTTAATTGTATAACTATTTGCATGCCCAATGTGACGGCAAAATGTGGAGAACCTAATTTATAGTGTAACATCTATGTACCTACCCATTACCCATGTTTGCAAAATAAATGATGATGATGATAACTTGAAGTCCACTTAAATTGCAATACCATTTTTTTGTTAGTTAGTTTAGCGTAGTTTTTATCAAAGTTCGGTGAGCAACTTGATGCCAGTTATGTCACTGTTAATGAAAACATAGCCAATTATTGATTTGTTTTTCCTACAATGCCCTGCAGATGTTGATTTGTTCCTACATTGCCCTGCAGATGTAGGAACATAAACGAAGCAAAAGAAGTATTTAAGAATCCAGGTTGGAGTTCATAACATAAAAACATAACAAAACGCCACGCCTGTAATCCCCGAAGGGCTAGGCAGAGGTGTACCTGGTAGTACACCCACATTGTCGCCAGTTATGTTTAAGTCCCATGTAATATGGGGCGATCCTATTGTCATCAATCGGGCACAAATCCAGACTCCGGGCTGCTACTGAGAAATCCCAGATGGAAAAACAATAACAGTTTACCCGACCCGGGGATCGAACCCGGGAGCTCATGCTCAGCAGTAGCGCTTGCGACCACTAGACCAACGAGGCTGTCCAGGCAGGCAATCCAGGTGGAGTTCATCGTTCAGTAATTTCTGACGTCATGGGAATTAGCCGCGAGTTTATGTATGTGTACAGTTATGTAACCACAAACATTGCTCAATTAAATTTCATTAATTGAGTTCGTATTAACTAAAGTTGGAAATGGTAATGGGAAATGCATGATTAATTATTATTTTGCGTTTGCCATTATACCGTGGGCGAGTCTGACCACGATCGTTGTTGTAACGACATTTTGACCACAAATTGATAAATAAATAGAATACAGTACAAATGTGGTTGCAAATTGTTTGTTTTAATAAATGGGTTATGCATTATTGTTGTTATTATTTATAAGTTGGTGCCTATGACTTCGTTTGCACAGGAATAGTAATTCAAGTACGAAATTTCCTTCTCTAAGGTCCTATCTATCTTTATACCAGAATGCATCATAATTGGTTCTGCAGTTTAGTCTTGAAGGCGTAACATATTAATTTGTTACTACCAAATAATAATAAATATAATAATAATTTTTAAATGTTTTTATTTTTATATGAATATTTAAAAATGTTATTTATAAGAATTTAAAATGAATAAACGAGATAATAATAATAATTTATTGTTAATTATAAATGTTTACAATTTTAACATTGGCCCCAAACTAGGCTAGCCTTTATCTTGGGAAACCAATTTCAGAAATAATAATAATAATTTATGCAATAAAAATGAAAATAAAAACAATATGTGCATTAGAAATAAATTATAAATATTTTGCTTTTTTGGTGATAGAGATATTATTGACCATCAGGGTAATCGCCTCGAAGCTTTTATAGTGGTCACACTGCACTGGTCACTTCACTTGATTCTTGCTTTCATTAACTGCAGTGTTTCATTAAAAGCTTTGTAGTTGTATATACCAATATGCCTTCACAAACTCACCACACCGTAATATCCAAAAGAAATTAACTAGTACATTTTGCTGGTGATTTGAATAAATATGCAAATGTGACGAACTAAATTTGTGGCTTGTATTTAATTATGTAAATAAGGGGTACGTTCGACCGGCGCCTAGTTAACCCTTTCACGTTAGGATTGCGGGGAAATTTCTTACAATTCTTACATGAGGTGTGGCCATCCTCATTTGTAGGTACCTGGTTTTATTGGGGTGCCGAAATGGAATGGATTTGGAAGGAAAATATTTGTTTTAACTAATCAATTGGATGTTTTTGATGTGCTTTGAGCCTTTGAATGGAATTAGAACAAATATTAGTCTGATTCTTTTTCAGATAGGATTTAAAACGACTACATATTAAGCGTTTAAATACCAAATTTTCCTGTTTGTAATTAATTTATGTATTTTTTTTTTCCTGTATTAGTAAGAACAACATTCTTAATAATAATTAATTACGATCTAGCCTAAAAGGCTAATAAGCAATTTAACTCTAACTTAATATGTTACGTGATAGATTATGTTAATAACTAAGAATAGTGTCTATTTGCACTTTTACTCAAGTTCGTAGCACTTTCTTAGAGTCTGATATAATTTATTTAAAAAACACTATGTTCATGTGTTATATGTATAGCACAACATTGTCACTATTATCCATTCACTTTGTACACTACACTAATTCAAAAGGTTTAGTTCTTTTTAGCCTACGCACTAAGTTTGTGTTATCTAGCAGCTGTATGATTTTGTTTTGTGTTTTTCCTGATTTTGTACGCCATCACAAATATCAAACTCAGTGAGCATATTCTCTAAGCATTCCATCTGTAAGCCAACCTAGGGAGTAAATAGGTTTTTAATGGGTCGGCAACGCGCGTGTGGCGCCCCTGGTGTTGCAAGTGTCCATAGGCTACGGTAACCGCTTACCATCAGGCGGGCCGTAAGCTTGTTTGCCACCGTTCGTGGCATAAAAAAAAACCTATGTCGACGAAATAAATAATTTGATTTGATTTCATTTGACAAAAAACTTTTTTACAAAAAAATACTACCAACTTTGTTTGTTATGTAGTCGGTTGTGATTTTAATTTGTTAATAAGTTTTCATGTTGTAACATCAAGTTATTTTTTATGTAGACGATTTAATGTTTTTTTATTTGTTTTGATATTACAACCTTACAACTAAACCGATTTTGATGAAATTCAAATGGGACCACAAAGTACCTATATCCTCTCAAACAGAAACATATTTTTCAAAATGGCCCATGAACGACGGAGTTGTGAGGTTACACACATAAGAAAAACAAAACATACAACCGAATTGAAAAGGTCCTCCTTTTCTGAAAGTCGGTTAAAAAGAGGGTGAACCGAAACTGTTAGTTATCACGTATCTTTTAGACTTAAAAAATAATTGTATGGGAAAGCAGCTTCTAATAATTGTTGCCTACAAAGGTTACCCCCTAAAGGGAACAAACATTGAACATAAAAGGGTTACCCTAACACGGTTAGACCCTATTGTTTGGTCACACACATACTTTGTTTTTGTTATTATAGTATAATGGGTTAAATTGCTTTTTAGGGTCAAACAGATTAGATTGTAGGAAAAAAATGTGTTTAATTATTATCCGGCGTCGTAGCTTTAATTTATTACGGTTCTGAGCAATTTGTTCAACATTTTTGGGACATCGTAAAATGTAAATGAAAACTTTCAATTATAATACAGTTGAACGAGTTTCCAAATTCTATTTTATTATTTTCCCGCAGTTAAATATGAACTTGAAGGTATGTACAGACGCCAGCACGTCGAGTTACCCCAATGTGTCAAATTTCTTTGATCGTTTTACAACTTAATGTCAAACAGAATAAGGTTCATATTCAATTGGTAAAATTTGACACATTGGGGTAACTTAATGTGCTGGCGGGCTGTCGTACAGTCAGTAAGCTACGTTGCCTGACCCATCTTCCTCTTATATTTTTTTCTAAGATGGGTCAAGTAACGCAGCTCACTGACTGTACTATTGATTATCTTCATTAGTTAAGAGTTTAGTAATGAAACCCTATATACAATAAGAAATAAAACACTCTCGCAATGTTGTACGGCACTATAATAATGTACAGACGTCAGCACATCAAGTTACCCCAATGTGTCAAATTTTCCCAATTGAATATGAACCTTATTCTATTTAACATAAAGTTGAAAGACGATCAAAGAAATTTGGCACATTGGGGTAACTTGACGTGCTGGCGTCTGTACCCCACCTTATGTTTGTTTATTAATCGTAAGCTGACCTGAATGCGTAATGAATAAATAAAAAATATAATTAATAAATTATTCCACAACTTTTACGCGACGCCATCCAGTCCCAAATTAAGCAGAGCTTGTGCAATGAGTACTTGATAACTGATAAACATACTTTTATATTTCACACAAACATTTGTCCTGGTTGGGAACCAAACCCTCAAACTCCAGCATAGCAGTCAGGGTAACTACTAGACAAACAGGCCAGTCAAAAAGCACCCATACACAGGACAAATGATCGTGCTCATCACACATTTTTTTTTTGCTTGGGACCGAACCCACAACCTTCGGCATAGAAGTCACGGCCACTTACCATTAGGCCAACATCTCAGTCAAAATTAGGGCAAGAAAGAAAGAGAAGCGTCAGTAATTACGCTTTTGCTACAAGTCTACCATAAACAGTCCCATTATCAATCAATGTGAAGACATCTTCTTACGTTGAAAACTACTTTGATAATTCAATTCTAAACAACTTGCACTATCATATTATACGTAAAACGCTGAAACTCCTCCTTGTATTAAGTCGGGTAACAGTGCTGAAATAAAGCGACACTTACTACAATTCAACCTGTACTAGTTAAATTCCCGAAATTTATTATCACACACATGGTGAAAATCTCGTCAATTTCCCAGAAACTGCTATTCCATTCACAACACGTAATACTGACCTAGCACATTCATAAAACAGTCGTTCTGCCGAAATCGATCCGCTGCAACCCCCACGCTCACCTTCATTGCGCAATTGCAATGACCTTCGACCTTCACCCTGACCTCCGACATTAGCCCTCTACCCACACACCGCCGAAATATCAAAGTTTGACACTGCGACCCAAAGCATATACGCAACATCCATAGCTGCATTTATGCGGAGCCTTTGCGAAATTTCCGTGTTATACTAGCGATGGTTGCGGTCGTTCGTGCGAATTGCGCTGTTTCTGTGGGTAGGCGTTTCATTCAGATTTTAGTATCAAAAGCGCAGTCTATATGTACAGCGAAGTTAGGGCTCGGTTACCTTTACTATGTTTGTTTTTGCACTGAAACTGGATTCTCAGAGCGGTAGTCTAAATATAATCAGAATTTTTCCTTTGTTTTATTTTAAGTTGTTTTTTATAATGTTTGTAATTTGTTAGATTTGAACTCTTTTTTTTAATGTGTTAAACTAGTACTTGACTGTAATCCCACAATGATGACTAAGTGCAATAGTAAATATTAAGAGCCTATTCAATTTAGCCTTGAGAACACCTCAATTATAATCGGATGGGAAGACCGCAGCAGGCGAGATGTTCCAGTCCTTTGATGTACGCGATATAAACACCGAGGCGAAACGCTTTGTCCCGATCGAAGAGGTACAGTCAGTGAGCTGCGTTACGTTAAGGAGAAGATGGGTCAGGCGACGCAGAGCAGCTGACTGACTGTACCAACGATGTAAGGGTGGACACTCGCCGTACGCTGGGTTGTCCGATGGTAGAAAAGTGATGGCGGAATTAAATCATGTAATTCTGTTATTAGTAAAGTAATGTTGTATAATGAACTGTTATGTGTATAAGAAACTTTGTGCCGCTCAAAGCCGCACGTGTCTATTTTCACGGCAAGCGACGCCAGTAAAGGCATGTCCATAGATGGGTCTATTACATACTGAACACACTCCTTGCTTTGGAAAGCTATATTAAACCGTGGGTCCCAGTTGTTTTTAGATCTTTCATAGTCAAAATCCCGAAAGTCTTTCAGGCAATCTAGTTAAGGGGTATCGTGTCGTCCAGTAAATGCAATTGACGACGTTAATTAAGCAGTCACTCCATGTTAACTGGAAACTGGACTGGAAATAACTCCAAAGGCTATTTTTTTTTTTTTTTTTTTTTTTTTTTTTTTAACTTTCACACAACGCCATTTAGTCCCAAGTTAAGCTTGAGAGCTTGTGTTATGGGTACTAAACAGCTGATAACCATACTTATATATTTCTAAATACATACATATTATAGATAAATTACACCCAGACACAGAACAAATGATCGTGCTCACCACACAAACATTTGTCCTGGGTGGGAATCGAACCCACGACCTCCGGTATAGCAGTCAGGTTCACTAACTACTAGACCAACAGGCCAGTCATATGTGTACTAATAAGTATGGAATATCATTTACATTGTTGGATATGTGGCATTTGGAACTTGGATTCTAAATCGAAATTGAAGTAAGTATTCACTGTTTGTATTGGTTGATGATAAGTTGGTTAAAATGAAGGGTATACCCAGTCTATAATGTTTATTGGTGTGGAGTTGCAGCTGACTATCTTATTATACACATTTTCTTCGTCATTTAACCTGCCTGTCAGCATTGCCCTTTTCCTTTACCATATTAGATCAAAATTAGAACTAGTAGAAAACTTAAGAAGAAACAAACTTAGAAGTGGTCGGTACTTGAGTATTTATAAAACAAAATCGATATCAGACTTCTGAGCAAGTTTAAGATACTTTTTAGTAGGACACGATTACTTAAGTCTGAGGGAATATTTAGGGCAAGGACGTTAACTTAGCACCAGACTCCAGTAAATTAGACTTTATCGCAAGCACGAGGCTGGACGTTTTTATGACAGTCTGTACCTCAATCCGGGGGGTATATTAAATGGGGCGGAAAGTTTGAGATGAAATGCAAAAATGTATAGTTTACTGGCTGGTTATGTTAAGAAGGTGACTTATACTGCCATCTGTTTAAAACTTCTGAAACTTATTATAGATTTCTTTTAAATGTGCAGTTTAAACAAAATAAGTTCGATATTCGAGATGAGATTTAGTCTATGTTTGCTGTTTGATCAAATTACACACCATAAGCTGGATTTAAAAATAATTGGTTGAGAGTGTGAAAAAGAACGTCGGATTTCAATTGAAAGCTTCAATCCGATCGTTCGTCATCTTTTTAGAAACTCCTGCATCATTGTTATAATACTCTTTAGTTTCGGACAACATTGATCCAACTTGTTATTACAAAAATAACAACTTTTTGCTATTGTTAGTAGCTTACACACAAAAGAAGAAGACAGACTAAAATAAATAGTAAGTATAGATAAAATCCCAACTTAATGTTGTAATTTTGTAGTACACAATTTCAATCTTTCAATCATCAGATCCTGTTAAGCCACTAATTTTGGCGCATCTGGACACCAGAACATTTACTTACCACGCGAAAAGAAGAAGACCAAATTCAAACCTGTTTTGTAGAATATCTCTTTCAAAGATTTGATTAAAAGTTCTTTAACATTGAAAATTTATAACTGACAGGCAAGCCACCCACGCCGGCCGTACCTTTTTATAAAAAAAAACCCTTGTAAAAAGCGTTCTCTGCTAGTTTATTTAGCAACATTATTCACCGTATTACGGTACAAGCTGACGCCTCTATCCCGAAGTTACTGAATGCCTCGCTGCAGCCTTTTGTTTCATTTTACAAAACACTCCGCTTGCCTGCATAATGGATTAATTCCTCAACAAATTGTGGGTACCTACCCTTATAACGGTGGGCGACATTTAAGCGCTATTTATAAACTTGCCAGCTATTTTTAAATTAATGAAAATTGCATTTTATGAAAAGAATCTCGAGAATCTTGCAAATTGAAGCGACATTTTAGTGTTTTCTTTTTGGGGTTCCGTAACTAAAGGGTCGACTGTCAACTGGACCCTATTAATAAACCTTCGCTGTCCGTCTGACTGTCAGCGGGATGTACCTATCTCATGGCCTATGTAGTGAAGACAGTGGGAATATTTACTGAGTGTGTACCTAAAGTGCTTTTGCCGCTATTAGGTATATTATAATAAAAAAAAAATAAAAAAAATAAATAAAAATAGAATGAAATTAAAATTTAGAGGCCGCTTGTCTCGTCGCGTTGGTCTAGTTGGTCACAGGCGCTACTACGGACCATAGGGTCCCGGATACGATCCCCGGTTCGGTTAAGTTAAAAAAGTTATTAAGTTTTCCAACTGGAAATTCTCAGTGGCAGCCCGCGGAGTCTGGGTTTGCACCCAATTGATGGATATAGGCTCGCCCGTTATTACATGGGACTTAAACTACTCTGCAAGCACACCTCCAACTTACAAGCGTATTGTTGTTAAAGAATACTTCTATACAAGAAACATGATGTGTTTAGCATTTTTGCTCGACAAGATACGGGACCCTTCGTGTGAGCATCTGACTCGCACTTAGTCGGGTTTTTATTTTATATTTTTCTAAGAAAAAACGCTGTTTCTTTATTTAGTGTAGGCGTTAAGCTGTTTTCAAAGGAAATGACAAAGAGTTTGTAGCAGACATGTTTCAAAGAGGGCTATGTTAATGATCTGCGTTAAATTCTTTGGCTAGACAGGCTATTGAGTTATTTTAGAATCTTGTAGAAAGAACCGGTGTCATTGAACTTAAATAAATAAATGTTCCACAACTTTCACGCAATGATTGCCATCTAGCCCTAAACTAAGGAAAGTTTGTGCTCAATTCTCGATACTTTATTGCATTCCATAATGTGTACATATTAAATATTGTGTTTTTGTTGGTATGTTATAACATCGAATCAATTATGGACCCTGTCGGGCACAGCAAAATTATAAAAGTAGGAGAGAGGATGAAGGCGCTTTTTATTAAGAAAGGTGCTAAGGGTACCTACTAGACAACTGTTAATCATGTTTATATATTTTTAAATACATACGTATTATTAGATAAGTTACACTTCGACACAAAGCAAATAATCGAACTCAAGATCTCTAGATCGCCAGTCCAACGGCTTAGAAAATTGCCGCTTGTGAAATTGGGAAAAGGATATGCAAGTATTAATGGTAGGAATTTGAAATAGTACCGGCTATCCCAAATTGTAAATACAAGTGTGTTAAATTTAGGTGTCTTCAAGGCTAGAGTATAGGCTCTTAATAAACTAGTGCGCTTCATCATCACTGATTGCATCACTGCTTACCATCAGGTGGGATTGCAGTCACGCACTGGTTTATAATGTTAAAAAAAAAAATATATATTCACAATTAAAAAAATAGAAAAGTAAGAACAATACAGCTATACAGCCCACTATTAACTTCATTCGACATTAAGTTCCATACATTTGGCGGTCACGTTCAAAAACATGATTTCCTAGTAACGAATGGCTTTGTTAGGTAAAAAGCTTCCAATTATGAATAATAACAATTACCTTTACATGTAGGTACTCTATTGTTTAAAAAGATATTATTAGTTTGTTTCGGAAGTCAATTATGATTAATTCACGGTTGAATGAAGGTTGTGACTGATTGAGTTGGGAGAGAGATTTTTAATTTTGATCGGTGAAGTACCTACGTAGCTGGTGTTTTATGACTAAGCTATTGTTACTTAACAAATTAAATTGAAATTGTTTATTGGAATATTAGACGTACAGACGCCAGCATATCAAGTTACCCCAATGTGTCCAATTTTCCCGATTGAATATGAACCTCATTCTGTTTGACATAAAGTTGAAAAACGATCAAATAAATTTGACAAATATTTAAACATTAGGTCCACACAAAACGTACTGCGGAAAACGGTGTGGATAGAAACTCAAGGGTGAATAGAAACAAAAACTTTGAGGAGCATATTCACGTAAGTTAAACGTTGTTTGTTTCATACAAGTACTGTAATGTTTTTACATACACATACACACATACATAAACTCACGCCTTTTTCCAATGGGGGTAGGCACAAACTACAGAGCGCCATATGCTACGATTCTTACATACTTCTTTTGCTTCGTTTACATTCATACACACACGCCGGTTGCGAGTACTACGCACCTGACCTTTCTGAAGGACCTCACCAATAAGTGTAGGTATGTCCTTCTAGGGCGTCCCCTCCCGGCGTTCCCACTTACATATGCCTTGTAAATACCTTTCGTTAGTCGCCTTTCATCCACCCTTTCAACGTGACCAAACCATCTTAGCATACTCTTTTCAATTTTTGTGTGCTTTTACATAATTGGGATAAATAGTTTCAACACCTTGTGAGTATCAAGCAATATTAAACTAGCGTAAAAAAATCCTCATCAAAGTTATGTTTCTATTGACCCTTAAGTTTCTATCAACCCCGTTTTACGGTACATATCTAATGCATTCTTCCTGAACTAGGAACTAAACCTGTATGTCAGGTATACTCGTAACACTCAAGGTTTACGAAAATTATCTTAAATTATTATTAAATCCCTAAAACAAGTGCCTAGTAAATATCTAACTAACTATAAATATGATGTGCCCTACGTAAAGAACCTACATTTTCACGTGTTGATTTTAACAAAATAGCAGGCCTGAAATTATGATGTGAACTGTCTCTAAACTTATTTTGTTATGCTAAATTCTTATCCAGCATCGCATAATTTTGTACGTAAAAGGACCGATTCCCAGCAATTTGCAAAAACATCTCATTCATTCATTCAGAACATGTTTTCGCGATTACATCTGAGGTTACGGGCATGGCATTTATCCAATTCCCTCACTTGATTGTTACGACATACTCAGTCGAGAATTCTCCCTTAAAAACGCCAAGTAATCTGGCAAAGAACTATGACCTTTTTACCAGATATCCCCGCAATAGGGAGGAAGATGAAAAACGCGGGAATTCCTGGATTTTCGACAAACGTGATTACCTTGTTCCACGAAGATATTCGCTACGGTTCTATTATTAATTAACCTTGGAACTCCAAATTGCTTTAGGTGAAATTTAATCTGGGTTCCAGCCTCTGGGGGTACACACTAGCTGCTTTATTAATAAACGCGGAGTGAAGCGACAACCAGTGTAATCTTCAGATTCACCGTACACTTTTTAAGATTTGACTTTGGTATAACTTTTCATACAGGCTTTTGAGTATGATTCTCGGGTTGTACAGTGTTATTGGGTTTTTCCATCTAAAGTTTCTTAGTAACGGCCCGGAGTCTTGATTTGTGCCTGGTAAATTACAGTAGGCTCGCACTCTATTACAATGGGACCAAAATGTAACTGGGAAAAAAGTGCACACACATACGTCTGCAAAAGCATATATTATTACATCGATATTAAAAGAAATACCAGCCTGTTACTGTCCCACTACAGGGCAAAGGCGTTTTCTTATATAAAGAAGGCACGGATATTTATCATTACGCTTGCTCAAGGGGGATTGGCAACTTCAAACTTATGTTAACTATAAGTCTAGGTTTCCTCACGGTGTTTTCCTTCACAAATGTCAATGATGTCTAAGATTAATTTAGGAAGCACCTAGGTACATATTGATTGAAAAAGTCGCATTGGTTATTGCACGGATTTGTACTACAGCCTCGTGCATAAGAGGTAGGCGCCTACTTCTTCTTAGTGTGTTGATGGCAAACAAAGACACTAAATGTCTAAATTATATGTTTAGCCCAGAATTCGGCTACCACAACACTATCCACCAACGAAATCTTAAGATCCTCACGTGTGCAGGTGACAGGGCACGCGGCGCAAGATGGGCCATGGTCTGTGGAGAGGTACCGCATAGGCATTGAAGGTCGGTGCTATCTGCGAAACCCCACTTTAGGAGATTTTCCTTGCTGCGGCTGACTTGGGTGCGGCGCGCCTTAACCTCTTAGCTACTACTAAACATTGATATCATCGACACGAATGAAAAATATCAATAAACGTACTTTTATATTTTTTCGACAAACGTACCCTGGTCCTTACCTTCAAAATTTTCTTTGAATTTAATTACTTAATGTATCTAATTTTGTTACAGGTAAGATTAAACATTCATCCCTGGTTCTTGACATAGAAAATTATGAGCAGCACCAACAGTCAGGTAAACTAATTGTATCAAACTGCTAACTGCCCTTTTACTTAAAACGAATATAAATTAAGTAATTTTTTAATTAAGTTTTGCGCTCCGAAGTTTTACGTAACTGTGTTAGGATGGGAGCTAGGTGACTTTGCGAGATATCTTAGTGCCGTGAGTGAAATGTTAATTTTGGAAGGATATTATATACCTTAAATAACAATTTATGCCTTAGGTTTCTTCGCCGGGACAGGAATTGTATTTTTTCTGTGTGCTAGTGTGAGTCTATGTATAGGCAATGATGGCCCTTTTTCTTTATAACATCTTAAAGAGCCTTTAATATTCCCACTGCTGGGACCACGGCTGAGACATATGTTTCTTTTCAATAGGAATTAGTGGCCTGAAGTCTGCAACGTGGGACCAGTTTAGCCCAGATTAGTAGATGTCACATGTCTTGAAAGTTTTGGTTCGAAGACATGCTGGTTTCCTCACGATGTTTTTCTTCATTTCCCTTGTATGTAGAAAGTATAACTAATTTAATATAAATTTTAACTACCTATTTATTATTATCGATAATGGACTCTTAAGATATTTATAAAAGTTAAATAATTATATGCTATCTATGTAAGTAAGTTTATTTATAAAATGGGTTGTAATGATATAATATTTAAGATATAATGAGTATATTTGACCAATGTCATTAAATTAAAACCGGCAACATTTATAAGTACTTGAAATATAACAAAACAATGATAGACATGCCTAGAAATAATGAGATAAAATATACAATAAAATAAAGTCATTAAAGTAAATTAAAAGAATTAGGTAATATTATAGTTAAAGTATTTAAATAACACAAAGAGTTTATAAAATAAAAAGAGGTATAGATAGAGTGAATTAATAACAAAGAAACAAAACAACAGCTACATCTCTACACAAATAAAACTTAAAACAAAACAGAATCTAAAATAAAAAACGGAACATAAGGTCTCTGATCACGTTAGAGGACACAACTAGCAAAGGCAGGTTTTAGCCGGTAAGAGTCCGGCACTGCCCAGACCGGCTCCCAGTGGGTCAGTGTGGGCGTCCATGAGGATTTCCCTCTCCTGTCAACCCTAAAAAAAAAAAATGACGTGGGGCACTCGGAGACTGCCACGGTAAAGCTATTGCATAGCATTTTTTATCAACTCCTCTCCTCTCGCCCTCCCCATTCCTCCCCTCCCCCCCCATCGCCCTCACCGCTCCCTCCCCTTGCCTCACCCCTCCCTCACTCTCCCCTCCCTTCCCCTCCTGTTCCCTGCCTCTTTCCGTCCCCCTCTCCGCTCCCCTCTCACCTCATCCTTCCCATTCCCCTACTTCTCCACCCCCTCTCTCTGTCCTCCCTCTCCCCTCCCCTCCCCCACCCATCCCCCTCCCCCTCCCCTCCCCCACCCCTCCCCTCCCCTCCCCTCCGCACTATCACCACTATGCCTGTGTTAGGTCGAAGACTGCCGAACTGAAACGCCACACCTCCTTGCCCGTCGGAGTGAGGTTTCTTCGTTACGGAATTTCTGGATTCGGTCCCCGCGCTCAAGGCCCGCGATAGAAGCTATGCAATAGCTTTAAAAAGGACTCTTAAGTTTTTCTAGTGTTGCTATCTGTCCTTAGAGTCAAATCTTATTTTGACTCTAAGGACAGATAGCAACATTGAATTGGCATTTTAAATGTTAAACTTATAAGTGTTCAGTTCAATGTCACTTAAAAGTTAAAAAAAACTAACGAAACGAAAGAAAGAAAAAAAACTACATTCATACATACTTACATATGTAAGTATGTATGAATGTAGTTTTTTTTCTTTCTTTCTCTTGATAGCTGTATATTATACCTGTATATTTTTTTTAATGACATACGGCACACGATGCGGACAATGTCCTATTTATAACAATACAGTTACTACAAATGAGACCTCTTATCGGCTCACGTTCGATAAACAGTTTAAAAATAATTATTAAACTGTACCTACTCTTGCTTAAAAAATAGTGCTCTAATTAAAATAATTGTAGTATGTTACTACTAAAATATTCCGTGTTTGCGACTTATTTATTACTAGCAGACGTCACGCGGTTTCACCCGCGTAGTTCCCGTTCCCGTGGGAATACAGGGATAAAAAGTAGCCTATGTCACCCGGATATAGAGGAGCTTCCCAACGGTGCAAGAATTTTTGAAATCGGTCCAGTAGTTTCGGAGCCTATTCAATGCAAACAAACAAACAATCAAACCTTTCCTCTTTATAATATTAGTATAGAAAACTGAAAGGAGAATGCCAATTTGTGCCCCAAAGTGTACAGAGATCATTGTATTACAAATACTTATAATAAAATAAGATACGAATTTTAGAAACTAACTAACATTCCATACCAGACGTGGAAAAAACTCACAATAAAAAGTATCTTTCTTTTTATTTCACTTGAAAGTACCCTCAACATTGCCATATAATAATAACAAAGAGTAAAACAGGGAAAAACTATCTTAACACATACCTGGCCTAAAATGTTAAATATTTGTAAGTTAGCGTAACTTATAACGTAATACATTATTATTAGTGTTTTATGTTTTCTTATCCATAAATCGAACTGTAATATTGTTAGATTAATAGTTTAAAATAATCTGAGCATTCATATCTAACATTATTTTACATTTATTTTGGCAACACTCAAGTCTTCGATCAAACGTCAAATGTCATTATGTCACAAAATATTCTGTCTACAAAATGATACTAACCATAATAGATTTACTTTGAAAAATAATGCCCTCCCAGTGCTTTATAACGAATACACTGTGTATATTAATGCCTGGAACAGATATCTAAACATGTTTATACCTTAATGTTTACAATAAACATAAAAATACTTCAGCCGGTAGGTACAAAAACGGTTTCTTTAAACCTTTATAACTTTTGTCCACGACTGCTGAGCAATATGCGCCTTTTATACTTTTGTTGTAGAAGATCTTTACTATTAAATTACATAGATTTCATTTATGTACAGCCTGGGGCACAGGTTCATACAATTTTTGGCATTGTCTTTTCTTCCGTTCTTTACAGCAATTAATTTCAATTTTTCGTCCTATGTTATTAATGCAACGATGGACGGATAGTGGGAGCTTGTGGCTTCATAGTATTAGCCGCTCGGGTAGATCGGAATTCGGAAGTCAAGCTAAGCTTGACGGGGCGTCGGTTCTAGAATGGGTGACCGTTCCTTACATATCAACACTCCTCCGTGCCACGGGAAGCACGTTAAGCCGTTGGTCCCGGCTGTCATTTCTAGATCTTTGACAGTCCAACTAAGACAGGACAACCAGTTTAACCATGGGGTATCGTGTTACCCAGTTACTGGGTTGAGGAGGTCAGACAGACAGTCGCTCCATGTGACATACTGGTATTTAGCTAAATCCGGTTAAACTGGAACCTGACTCCAACAAAGTTGGGAAAAGTCAGCTTTTGTAAGTAAATACAAAATATCAAGCTGTCATTTTATGTTTAAATCTGACTATTTAAAAATTAACCCTAAGAGATAATTAACTGGTAACTTAATCGCGTATCTATTTTTTCCATGATCTGGCTGTGACGTTCACCTAAAGATTATATTATTACAAGACGCGGGAACAACGAGGATGTAAGCCATAAGAGCTCTTACACACGAGTGGCATGTTCCCAACGGCAGAGGTAACTGCAGAGTTGTTGAAATGTCGACGGCTGCCGTCGACATTTCAACAACGCGGCACACTCTGCAGTTACCTCTGCCGTTGGGAACATGCCGCTCGTGTGTAAGAGCTCTTAAATACATTTACAAATAATTTGGCTCCAAAATTGAACTAAAGTAACAATAGCAAACACAACGCCAATCCTCGTGATTTTACTATTAAAGTGCTACAATAAATATTTTGGCTCAGCATCCAGAACTTTGCACTGTACATGCATTCTATAAGTGGTCAACTCGCTACTTATAAAGCCCATTTTAAATTGTATGATGCCAACCCTTGTATATGATTCAGTTAACCATTTTAAAATGGACTTCCATCCCAATTTACCACAATCAATTTGATGCCTACAGGGAAAAATTAAATTAAAAATTTAAAAAACCCCCACCCCAGTAAATAATTTAAGAAGTTAAAAATAACTCCTTCCTATCCTTGAGCCATGAAATTTTGCTTTACGTCGGGGTACCGCTTAAGTAAGGAATGTTCCTAGTATTCGAAGGTATGTAGGTACTTATTTTAGCGATAGGTACCCCGACGTGACGTAAAATTTCATGGCTCAACGATAGGAAGGAATTATTTTTAACTTTTTAAATGATTTACTTTCTTGCGGTGGGGGTTTTTTAAATTTTTAATTTAATTTTTATTTTATAACTTTTGAACGCATTTATCATGTTTTATAGAATTTAGAGTTATGATAATTTTTCAGTGCATTGTATGTAGAGTCAAATGCTAGTTAAAACGAATCCAAACATGTCATATCTGTTATTATTTTGTCAAAAGTCTACCTACTGGTGTGCTGGAAAGCATGGCTGCAGCATCAGCTCATCCTATTGCCACCAGTGCCTTGTGCGCAGAATCGAATGCTGGTTAAAATGAATCCAAACATGACATATCTGCTAATATACAATAACCTTGCTTATTAATATGACACACGTGGGTGTTTGAAATTTTAAGCCACACATATGTTTGTAAGTTAAGTTAATACCCATAGACGTCTAAATCCCAACGGTAGCTAACACAAAAGAGCTGATAACCTTGAAATGGCTAAACCGATTTTGATGAATCATGTCTAAGAACCATCGCAAGAAACCCTGCTTTCAAATAAAAAAACAGCATCTAAATCGGTTCACGCGTTTAAGCGCTACAGTGCCACAGACAGACAGACACACACACATAGCGGTCAAACTTATAACACCCCTCTTTTTGCGTCGGGGGTTAAAAATGACACCAAACGCATCAAGATCAATCTATATTGGTCGGAACTTTTTCTAGGTGTCTGGCAAAGCGCCCATTTGCTTTCCAATTTAAAACGACGTTTCTTAATTTATTTGTTTAGGGATATTGGACTTTTCGTTGATGACATAAGGTTTATTTTCGTACTGTATTGTTGAGCGATACGTGATTTTTGTGTTGAACAGTAAGTTGGTCACGTGATTTTGGCGCCAAGTGTTCTTCTGGTATTTTTGTAGTAATGTAGTGCAGTCATTTGCACGTGAAAATTTCGGTCATTAGATTTAAAATAAAATGCGTTAGACTGGTTTATTCATAGTAATGTTTATATATTTGTGTGAACTTGTTATTTTTGTGACTGAGCAAATGCACATAATATTAAGTAAACGATATTATATCGAACTGTTGTTATTATGACCTGTTGTGGTTGAAACTAATGGCACAATTTAATGGGTAAGCGAAGATTACATCGGTTTTGGTTCATAGAGCATTGTTTTCATATACATACATACATACATAAACTCACGCCTTTTTCCCATGGGGGTAGGCAGAAACTACAGAGCGCCATATGCTACGATTCTTACATGCTTCTTTTGCTTCGTTTACATTCATATTTTCATATGTTTTTCAAATTATCACCGGTCATGAATTTTCGTCACCCATTTTGGTTTGGATTATACTACTTATTGTATTGTATACAAATAGTAATCAGTTGTATTTCTTTATAAAGTACACCAAAAACTATCTCTATACATATTCATTCAAAAGTAGTCCATAAAATATCAAAAATATGTGTGTATTTCGAAATAAATAAGTGTTTTGATCAGTGCTCTATTATTACTCATAGCACAAGCTCTACTTAGTTTAGTTTGGGACTAGATGGCGCTGTGAGAAAGTAAAAATTATGTAATTAAAATTATCTAAAAAAAATCTTTGAGGCTTTGTATACAGGGTGTAATTTTGACCGTGGGACAAACTTCCACAGGCTGTTCTACTGTTGAATATGAATTGCGAAAAAAAAATCAGCTGTTTCATACATTTTCGTCGAGTAGGTATCAAACTTTTGTATGCATCAGCTGATTTTACTTTCGCGATTTCAGAGTTGGTCCAATAGCGAAAGTTGTTCATATTCAACAGTAGAACAGCCTGTGGAAGTTTGTCCCACGGTCAAAATTACACCCTGTAGGTACTAAATAAATAAATAATAAATTTTCTTTCACACAACGCCCACAAGATACTTATATGTTATAGATAGATTACTCCCAGACACAGAACAAATGATTGTGTTTATCACACAAACATTAATTTGTCTTTGGTGAGAATCGAACCCACGACCTTTGGCATAGCAGTCAGGGTCTCTAACCACTAGAGTCTAGACCATCAGTCCAGTCACAGCTAGTTGTAAAAAAAAATTGTTAAGATTCTTTACAAATCTATGGTCAAATAATACAGTGTTCCTTTACACACAGAAAGTTCATCTTCACAGAGTCATACATTTGTGTTCACAAAAAAGGACAATTAATAAAAATAAACCGGTACACCTGTCCCTATTTGCATGAAAGTCCACTTTTAGACAAGATAGGGTTACTTTGACCCTTGTAAAAAATTGCGTGTTATATTACCTCCGTCCTTTTGTCAGTCGAAAGCAGTTATTTCATGTTAACTTTCATAGTAACTCCACACTGTGGTCGAGGTCACATATTTCTTTGCAAAATACACCTCGTCGCTCAGAAAATAAGACCTAAATTCGAATATTCAGACAGGTCCTGGCCAAGGTCGGTATTTAATTATGTTGCTGCTTTTTTCGTTATTGTTTGGGACTTGCATAGTGTGTTTTATTAGGGTACCGTACCAAAATAGTACAAAAAATTAAAGAACATTTAGGGCTATTCGTCTGCCAAAACTGCTAATGTAATCAAAGATATATAATCGTACTTTATACCTTTAATGTAATACAAAGGAAATAATGTTTTTTTTTTGTTATGTTTGTTACGGTTTAACTCGAAAACTACTCAACCGATTTTATTATTTTTTTCCTTTTTAGAAAGCTTCATTATTACCGCGTAACATAGAATATATTTTACTACTAGGGTTGTTGAAGTTCAAAAGGCAATACCAGTCTACCTAGTTAATATGGTATATTTGGAATAAAATACGTCTTGCCAGTTAACTTGAAAAGCAAAATAAAGATTTCAAATGTATTTTTTTTAATAAGACAAACAATATAAGTTATTCGGTTGCAAAATATCAAAAATAAAAGTATTTGAAAACAGAAAATTATTTTTCCAATTAATATACGGAACTCTCATAGGGTCTTTTCTGCAGTGTAATTTTTCACTAATGGAGTGCTGACTGGCCTATTAAAATCAAATTAATTTATACATAGCTCTATTATTGTAATGCAATTTAATTGATTAACAAAACGTTTGTCTGCTTGCCTTCCGTTTTGATTTCCTGATTGAACTTCTATCATGTACAGCTATTAATTTGTTAATTTTAATTCAAAGCTTGCGTCAAACGGTGTTTACCAATCGTGTTACGAGTCCAGACTAAGGTTTAACAGCTTATATATTTATAGGGAACTCGGTATAGCAAAAATGTACGCTTTCCCACCGACAAATTGTTACGCAGTTTGGTGGGTGTATTTACGTACAATAAGTTTGGTCCAGAATAAACGATTTAGTATTATTATTACAACAAAACATTAATTTAAAACGTTACCGTGTGGACCACTGACCGATATACAATAGTTTCTATTTCTATCACAATATATTTCTATTTGTAGATACCTTTGCGTGTAGAACGCTACCTTTACCCATATTATATTATTTTTACGCTAATTAAGTGTTTGTATTAGATAATACCACATACGTTTATAACGTATGTGGTATTATCTAATACAAACGTCGTTAATCTAGTGGTCGCAAGTGCTACTGCTGAGCACGAGGTCTCGGGTTCAATCTTCGGGTTGGGCAAAGCGTTATTGAGTTTTCTTATCTACAATTTCTTAGAAGCAGTCAGGAGTCTGGAATTGTGCCCGATTGATGGCCATAGGCTCACCCCCTATTACATGGGACTTAAACATAACTGGCGAAACTTTGCTTAACCTTTCGGGAATTACAACCGTGATCTTTTGTTATATTGCCACCTGTCTAGCTCATAAACACGACCTCATACGTTTTTGGAGGGATGAGGAACAGGGTGTAAAGTTTCTCATCCACCATTGAAAAGGGAGGAATTCTCCGACCAGACGGGTGTTGTGTCTGGTGGGCTAACTACTGCCCGACGGTTGTTGTCGGGAACTTGTATACGTTTAAAGTGCGCGGATAACTTTAATATCGCGATGTAGGATATCGGTCATTAGTTCGTATGTGGCGAGATGTCGATGCACGTTAAATAAAAAAAAAAAAACACAAACACATTTATTATTAGAAAAGCTAAATAAATTCCACAACATAAATGCGACAATAACTTTATACTTAGATTGTATGACTGTTGTGTGTGTGTTTAAATTCCTGCCCGTGTCACAAGCCAATGTATTTTCTTTTTTCTTTCTTTCTTTATGTGTAGGTAATGGAATATCGCGCCTACATTCTTCGAAAGGTGGACAAGAGACACATTCCACCAATGTTCAATTCCCATGTAATAGGGGCCCGAACCTGTTGCCAGAAAACCAGACTCCAGGTTGTAACTGCGAAATGGTAGTTAGAAAAATCCAAAAACACTTTACGAGACTCGGTAATCGAACCCAGAATCTCACGCTCAGTAGTTGCGCCGACTAAACCAACTTAGCAGTTATTTTGTTATCATGGGTAGATTTTTGACGAAGGAAATGTAGGACAACGTTATAAGATATTTCTTATTTAAAATAGAAAGGATACTTTGAGCTTATAGGTCTTTCTAAAATACCTATTTGTTTTATCTCTTGTTCTTTATTGACGTCGCTGAAAAAAACATCATGAGGAAACCTGGAGTAGGTAGGTACTGCAATCGCCAATTCGCCTTGTAAGTACGAGTACGGTACGAACACTCGTGCCTTCTCTGAATGAAAAGAGGCCGTGCACTAGGACAATATAATGCTGGAATTATTATTTGAAATAAAAAGAAATGCACTTGTGACAAATATTTCATTTGACACTCGATAAGAGTCCACCAATTAGTTTTATTTGTCGATAGCGGCTGCATGACCTTGCGATATCTACAGTTGCGCGATATATTGCGTAAAATATTTGACCTGCCGACTGCAGTGTTTGCAGTAAACATTCCGAATTGACTTCAGTATCTGCAATTTTTGGTGTGTGAAGAACGGACTACCAATGTTTGTGGTAGAGTAATATGGATTGATAGAAGGTTAAACTACAAAGCCGGAGGTTGGATTGTAGATGAATGACAAGCCACAACATATCAAGACATATCTGTGAAAAGTCGTTACGTATAGTCAAACGTTGGACGGTCTGATTAACTACATTCACGTAGGAACCTTCCTCGAAGTGCAACCATTAGTTGCGCTCACAAAATCAAAATAAAAATAATATATTTTTGCTCCTCGAAGCGCAACCATGATTAAAATTAAAGTGCGAGGGGTATGATGGATTAATCAAAGATATCGATAGATAGTTTTATATCGATTGTCTAAATTAATTATATATTATTAATTATTATTAGACAGGTAGGTGCACTTGTAGGTACAAATTACTGAAATTTAACACATACATAATGATTATGTTGACATTCGGATCCCTATCTTCGGATCTCCGTCTAAGAATACATATTGTGCTGTGCCTGTTAATACATAAAGTCCTTTGGTTTCTTTATACACAAATTAATAGATTCTATTTTAGAATGAAGGCTAAATAGTTTATATTATTATGAAGGACCAAGCTAAAACTGTAAAATTACGACAACTAGGCAAACATTACTTCAAAAATATTAAGCTTTAACGTAAAGAGTAACAAGTAATTACTTAACGTAGTAAGTAAGTATTAATGTAAATATTAAACTTAACAAGTAATTTATTAGCAAAAGTATTTCTTTCGACGCCTCCTCACCTTTAAAGAAATACGACAATACAGGATGATTAATTGAAAAGTTCAAATAAAAAAATGAACACAAATTGGTTCTTAATTATTTTTTACACTGGTTAAATATTATAGCCATTACTATATGATCAGGTGTATAAAAGTGTGGCCTTGCTGGCCGGCCTTCGTGCTGTACCTTTCCATCGCAAAGTTCAGTATACTGACACGTTTTCAATAATTAGCATGTCTTTCTCAAGTGTACCATCTCATTGTGGCAGACAGAATGATATTCAATTGATGCCTCTCTATTTTATTTCGAAGGCATTAAACTTGATTGATTTAATGGCCTCTGAGTTTGTGTCGGGTCAAACGTCAAATCACATGTCAAAAGTACACGATCGTATTTTTTTTAAATGGTTAACCAATAGTAATGACTAGCATGAGATATTAGAAGGGCAATTCCCATATTTTTAAGAACGTTTGTATTCTAATCACACTTTGTAAATCTCTTTACATTTTAATTTTTTACATTTATCATCGTCGCTGAGATGAGACGGCAACTACATAGATTTTGAACGTTTTGAGTACAGGTTTCTTTGGTTTGATTGGTTGAAATCGCCGCTTATTGGAAACAAAACCAAGTAAAATACGATGCCTTAGGGAATGTTGCCTAAAAGGACAATATATATTATAAACATCCACAACAGAATCAGATAACCTCTAGAACAATTCCAACAATCACGTTTGTATTCAATTTTCAACGTATTTGTTTACAAAACACTATTTTCTACTCCTTTCGTATCAGTTATATGTTTGTTATCACAATAATATCATTTTGTTATCAGTTCACGTTTTAAAGTTATGGCCAAATAGTTTGATTGTTTATCGAATGTGTCCTTTCATAGACACTTGAATGGAATTGTGGACACATTTTGTGTTTACCATAGAGCAATTTAGCGCTGCGGTATTAATTGTTTTTCTTTAAATATAGTGGCATCGTGCTGAGATAGGGGCCCTTTTGGGCCTCGCACAGGTTTTTTTGTTATTTAATATTGATATATAGGGTGACTGGTAATTAGTGACCGATACTTGTATTCATGATTTGAATAATCTTTCCCAAAGAATTTTCTTTTTTTATACACAATAACTTATAACGCAATAAAATAACAAAAACGCTGTTTGAAATTCCCACGCGCGCGCGTGGTCGATCAGCTGATGGTCGGGAAGGGCAAAATCTACTAGTAGTAGCGTTACACGCTTCCCCGTCACCCCCACCGCTCCCGTTGTGCAGTACTGTCGTAATTGAATTAATTGAAAGTTAATGAGTATAAAATAAGTTTCTTTGGGAAAGTTATTCAAATCATGAGTACAATCACGTATTTAAGTATCGGTCACTAATTACCAGTCACCCTACCAATATTAAATAACAAAAAGACCTGTGCGAGGCCCAAAAAGGCCCCTATCTCAGCACTATGCCACGATATTAAATGAAAAACAATAAATACCGCAGCGCTAATTGATCTATGGTAAACACAAAATGTGTCCACACTTCACTAACATGCACGCATACACACTGTGTAGAGGAGTTACTGGGAGTTATCCTAGATAGCACTCTCAGCTTTCACCAACACATAAATTCTCTTTCCTCAAGAATCCGGAAATTAATGTTTGTTTTTAAGAATCTTCGTCATGTTGCGGACACTGGCGTGTTGAGATCAGTTTATTTTGCGTTGTGCCAATCGCTGATCTCTTACTGCATAACGGTATGGGGTGGTACAACTAAAACATCAATGCTCCGTATCGAACGTTCGCAAAGGGCCGTTTTGAAGGTCTGTAATTTCTTGCCTTTCTTATTTCCCACCAAAGATCTTTATGAGAGAACTGGAGTATTAACTGTACGGCAACTGTTCATCTTGAATACCATATTACGCAGACATTCTTCTCTTCCCTATGATCCTAGTATTCTTGAGGGAAAACGACGTAAACACGCAGTTTGTCCTACCACTCAATTCCGCACTGCTTTTTCCCGTCGGCATTTTGGTTTTCTTGCAAACTATTTGTACAACAAAATTAATAAAACGTTGTCAATTTATTCACTACCTATAAAGCATTGCAAGATTAAAGTCTCAACATGGTTGCAAAAATTGGACTACGACACTACAGAGCAGTTATTTCTTGTACCCTCGTGATATTTAATAAACATTTTTTAGTTCATGACTGTATCACCCGGCACATTACGCCCACACTATCATCCTACCTCTCATTACACACTTCACTCTCACACATTAACTCTTCACTTCACTCCCACACTTCACTGGACACTTCACACCCATTACACGTTACCATAATTATCTAATTTTATTTTATTTTTTTGCGTTACATAATTAAGTTTGTCAGCCATTTTCTCTTCTGCAATACATCATTTGTCTAAGTATTAAAATTAGGCATTAGGTATTGTATCATATTATTATTAAATTACATTTAATTCGAGGTGAAAGCCTGGGGATCCGTCACACAGGGTATCCTAGTATGGACGCCAGTCTCTCACAAAGGAACATATATTATGATTTTTATCAAATGTTATTGTTGTAATTATATTTATAATAACTATGTGAACCTTTGTGAAGAGAGAAAATAAAGATATTGTATTGTATTGTACTGTACTAGGCCCGCAGTGGCAATTTCACATTGTTATGTATTTGTAATGGCAACTAAATTGTTAATTTTTTAAAGGGGATGGACTGTATTCCGAGATACAGATTACCACCAAGTTCGGGTGCAGAGGTTCCTATAATCAGTTACGAATTACCTAACGTTATTCTTGTTATAAAGCCACTTATTGTTATTGACTTTGTAATTGCGTGTGTATTTATTTTTGGTGAATAAATTTATTATTGTTATTATTCGTTTAGGCACACCGCACACACCACTAAATGTAGAAAAAAAATGATAAAAATAATTGATAAGATACTTGACTGGCATTTTAAAACATTGATACCATGTCAAGTTCAAGTTGAAATACCACATACTGTGGAACGTCCTATATAACGTTTCCAGCCTCTATCTGCATTACGTAATACGTTTTTAGGGTTCCGGAGGAAAATGAAAACCGAACCTTTACAAGGTCATTTTTTGTCTCTGTGACATCAGCTGTGCAACCGAGGAGTTTTTATTTTGACGTACTGATCCGGTTAGATGACGCGTACATAGACCATAAGAAAAATATAATTATAATTATGTGGGACATCAATTAGATCCTTATATTTTTTTAAAATAATTATTTAGTGCTGTGTCATTTGAAACTAGTTTAACCCGTCGCACGTCGTCGTTCGTCCGCGAACATTGCTTGTACGGCTTACGATCCCCCGTGGGCTCATAAGAACATTTGAGCAGAAATAATTGCGATAATATTTCCTCCGCCATATCTATAGGTACATCTCGGATTGAAACGCATTTTTTTATTTCTTAAGTGTTATTATTTAATAAGTTTTACAGAAAAAATAAAGTGACTCTGTAATAGTTGCTAGAACAACTTGTACAAAATAATCTATGCAGTAATAAATTTTAAATACCATACAAAAAAAAAACGGAAGTTAGCTCAATCTAGTAAAAACAGTTGTATCTTGATGATACAAGGTCTTTTCATTTAAGATTACTTGCAATATAATAATAACGGAAGACCAGCAACCAGGCTTCCGATTCAGAACCCAATTTTTGCGATACCGACTCTCTCTTGGCCAGTTTATTTCTGATTGGTAGGTTAGCAAAGATTCTCTATATCTGTTTGAGACGAAATTCGTGGTGCTATCTTGAATACACGCGGCTCAAGCACGTGTTTTGTTTTTTTATTTAGTCGATTGTTGGGCCAGATATTGGTACTTATCTATGTTATTATTGATAAATGAGTGTGTCTGTGGGCGTGGAAAATTTCATAACACCAGCAAAATTTCTTACTACCACTAACAGTAAATAAATTAAAGAATAGAATAGAATAGAATACTCTTTATTGTACACCTTAAATACTTACAAATTATAACTTTAAGGGCTGCATAGGGTGTTACAATGGGCGGCCTTATCGCTAAAAGCAATCTCTTACAGACAACCTTTGGATGGACTTGATAGTGGAGGAGAAAAGATGAGTAGGCAATACAGAAGGTACGGTACGTATACGGTGCGGGTGCGGTACGGTAGGTATTAAAGTGCTATGCGTTTCAATTGAGAATAGGAACGTCAATGACCTCTATCTGTCAGATGTCACTTGAAAAGTACGTTTCACATTTCACAAGAGTAAATTGATTTAAGACCTTTTTTCCATCCTAAAGAAATTTGACACATTCGGTAACTTGACGTGCTGGCGTCTGCACTTTTAGGCAGTTGTCAGACTTTTGGCCTTCTGAATTTTTAAGACATATAGAGGTCTGGTTCCTAATAGGTGGTACCCATCCACGAAGTGACCACGGCATTTGTAGAAACCTTCATCAACCCAGTGTGTGTTTTTTTATTATTATTATTTATAGGAACTCGTTTGACCACTATCTCACCTGATGGCAAGCGATGATGTGGTCCACGATGAAGCACGCTTGCCTAGAAGCAACCTGTGTGTTATTGATGTTACTGTTTCGCCAAAAACTCGCTCGCTTATCGCTTGCCAACCTTTATGTATGTCAAAATTTATCATTTTCTTGTTCTTATAACAATATTAACCTGTTTCTTTGATAATGCAAGCCTATGGTATGAGTATTCATTATTTAAGCTTTTTAATAAGTTTCAAAGATTCGCTTCTTTTACAGATATCTGAGAGTGCTAAAACCATTCTTAGAAAGTACAGAGGCCAGCACATCAAGCTGCCCCAAACTGACTAATTTTCCCAATTGAACTTGAACCTTATTTTGGTTGTAATAAAGTTGCAAAACTATCAAAGAAATTTGACACATTGAGGTAGCTTGATGATAAGGCATCTGTACATTAATTAAAGAACAAAAACACATTGGTTCTCTATTCCTGATTCGATCGACATTCTATTTGTTGGGCATTTCTTCAAAATTGGGCCTCGCCCCCTATTACACGGGACTTTAGCATAACTGGTGAAATGTGGGTGTACTACAGGTGCACCTCTGCCTTATCCTTCAGGGACAACAGGCGTGAAGTTATGTTTTTAGGTAGTTCTTCAAAATACTTATAATATTGATAGTGAATCAATCATAAATACTTCTTAGATAAAGGCATTTTTGGGAAATACCCAAAGAATTGGCAAAGAATGAGGGTACACTACGTTTATTCAAAGTAGATTAATGGCGAATATATATACACATTGATAATAGTATTTTTATTTATGTATTGCTAACATTGATAAGATTAAAAGGACAGGTGCCTATCTAAGACCACCAAACTTCGTAATATTATGAGTTTATAGTCTTGAAATAACATTGCGTGGGGTAACAAAGAAAAAGACGTTTATTAAACTTGAAACCTGTGTGTTTCTTAACATTGACTGATAACTTTATCAAAGGTAATGTCGTCAAAACATACTGTACGGTCGTAATCAACGGTTACTTTGTTGCTGCTTTTATTATATTACTATTATTTAACATCATAGTAAATGCCTACTACTCATAAATTTAATCATTTTGACTTTACTTAAATGTTTACTTTATAAGTCAGAATCACATTCGACAACGAGGCGAGTAAAATTTAATTAAAATAAACACTAAAACTATACTAACAGTGTCCCGTGGCTTTACTTGCTCCTAAAGTTAATAAGCAACCTAAATAATAACAGTCGCATGGGTGGCTACGCTTGCCGAGGTTGATTAATGGATGGGTGACCATTTATTGTATCAAGGCTACTCCGTGCCACAGATAACGCATTAAGCTATTAATCCCAGCTGTAAATTGCAAATTGTTGACAGTCAGAATCCCGAAAGTGTTAGCTAAGTGTTACCTAATCACTGAGTTCTGGAGATCAAGTCTTTCAATGTGAAACTGGATCTGGGAAGACTAAAACTCACAAAGTTGGGAAAACTCTAGACAGATAATGATGAACCGCCCTGAAAAATTGGGCCATAAATTCACTACCTTACCCTTAGATCAATAATAGTACTAGATTCCCGATAAGCGCTTCAAAAACGGCCCGAAAAATAAGAGCACAAATACTGTTGTGCTCTTATTTCTAATTAGTATGGTCCAATCATAGCCAACGTTAAGACGTCAAAATGCCGCAGTGCGCGTTCAAAAATTGTGTAAATAATCACCGTAACACCAAATTTTCGGAAGGAATATTTTTTTTTCGGTGAGTTTATATCGATATGTATTTATCATAAAATAAAAACTGAATTAAATAGTAAATAAAGTCTTTTAGCAAAAATATTATGATTGTTCGACCAATGTTTGCTACAACGCGCCAACTATTGTAACAAACATCGACTATTCTGGAAAAGGGAATGCATGGAGTAGTATTGTTATTTTATGTTTCTTTTTTTTAATGAAATTTTTGTTTGTAAATTTCCTAGCGACACATTTTGCTGTGCAGAATTGGTATCTATTGTCGCGAAAGAAAGAGGAGAAGAATTATACAAGCGGTCCCCCGACACAACGATGCTTGGATTAAAATATTACTTCCTTTAATAAACTTAAAGGGTCAATACATATTATTTTGTTACTTTTTATAGGATACTTTTGCGTGAGGGGATTGTTTTTTTTTTTTTTGCTGTTTAATTTTTATTATCATTAAGTAACTATTAATATATCCGGAAATACTAACAGATGTCGATTGGTTAGAACATCAGTTCCAAAATTACAGGTACATTCATTAATGATTCACAATCGATACGTTTTACAAAATGATACTTTCTAAATGAAAATGCTTGATTTGCTACTAAAAATGTAAAAATCGGTACGTGTGTACCTACATTTTTTGAAGAGTTCCTTCAATTCTTCAAGGTCCCCTCATGAAAATGACAGAGTACTGAGGTAACAAACACTAAAAAACAAACATAAAAAAATCAATTAATTGGTCAAACAATCATTATATTTGCTAAAAGACTTTATTTACTATTTAATTCAGTTTTTATTTTATGATAAATACATGTTGATATAAAAAAAATACAAACAAATTGATAACCTCCTCCTGTTTTTGAAGTCGGTTATTAATTATTTGATGTCATACAATGATTTTTCACCAGCTGCGCCCCGCGGTTTCTCCCGCGTATACCAGGAGTAGTTAAAAGTAGCCTATGTGTTAATCCAGGATATAATAAGCTACCTACATACTAAATTTCATCCAAATCTGTTCCGCCGTTTGAGCGTGAAGAAGTAACAAACATACAAACACACACACACACACACTCAGAAACTTTTGCCTTTATAATATTAGTGTGAAAACTTCTAAATCGCATACAAAAGTAGGCGCATTCATTTTTTTTGTGGGTTGATTATAATGAGCCAACCCGTAGACAATGAATAGCAATGTCCTAATAAAATAGCTATTGTACTAATTTAGCCCTACTACTTTTTTAAAATGGGTCAATTGTAATTATTTGCTACCTTAAAAAACAAATCTTCGCTCGCATAAGAAAAATAAATTATTATTCTGCATCTCTATCTTTCAATTCTTACTGTGTTCTAAGCATTGGAATGTCATACCAAGAACAACGTCTAGTTCCAAAATAGAGTAAAGACGAAATTGTGAACAAAACGTTTTTAACCGTATTTTTTAGGCCTTAAGTTTCATTTTAGAATAAATATTTTTGTACATATTATAAAAATGGCTTTTATTTTTAAGTGACATTTTAAATTTATTCTTTTACTTTTCTCCGATGACAGAAGGACTTAGGCATAAATATTTTGCAATTGTAATTAAACTTTATGCTTGAGTGTCAAGGTTTATAATAAACTGACTTGATAATATTATAAAACTTTTTTCAACATTTCGTAGTAAGAAATGTAATTATCTATGTGTGTGTAAACGTGGACACTTTAGCGACGTATTTTTGTTCCTGATCCTGTATCTAGTGCTATTATTGATCGAAGACCTTACCACACACATAACTTGAATGCCAGAAAAAACGAAACAAACAAACTCTTCACTATTAAATTAGATGGTATAGATTCAAAATGTCTTTCCAACAATACAATAATCATTTCGATGTATGTCGTCATCACATCAGTATTCAGGTCATCAATTAATTTCACATTGCGTACAGCAATCGAATCGTATCCAAGGCATTATAATTTGTGTAATATTTATTAATACTAGCGGACGTGCAGTACTCGAAATTTTATCTTTCTGCCCTTCATCATCATCTGTTTAGCCTTTTCGCAATAATTATGTCGGGGTCGTTTTACAGTCTATCCGGGTGGAACTCTGAATACCTGTGTTTTACATGAAGCAACTGGTTGTCAGCCTCTCGGGTTTCTTAATATTCTTCACGACTGTCAAAGATCTACATTTTTTTGCTAACTACAATTCTTCTCTATTATATATTTACGAATGCCAACTCCCACACTCAATTTTTAATAACAGAAATAAAGTTTTTACACAACAAAAAACAAAAAATGTTACAATTTGAATAAACCGCGGCAGCTAAGAGATGACAAGTTCAAACTGTCCCTTTTACAAACGTAACCTTTAGACCAGTAGCCATTTAGAAAGGAAATCGATGATCCAAAACAAACATGTGAAACTAACAGACATATTGTAACTACAATGACCTCTTCAATTGTTCATAAACCACACAAACACATCGCAGTTACTGATTTCAAGCAAGCATTCAATAAAGTCACTCAGAATCACTCAGAATTTGCAATTGTGACCCTGTTTATGCACACTTGAAATTTGAGCAAGCTTATTTTAGATGCGACGGCGACGGGAGAAATCAAAAGTTTTTGTTTTAGATGCATAGAAACATTTTTAGTCAGATGCTTGGTTAGAAATACAAAAGTATGTTTATCAGCTGTTTAGTACCCATAACACAAGCTCTTAGCTTAGCTTGGGACTAGATGGCGTTGTGTGAAAAAGTTGTGGAATATTTATTTATTTATTTTATTTTAATTTTCAAGCAACTGTGACTAATGTTACATTATTAATACCATAAAAACCATAAAATATATTTTTCGCATGACCGCATCGAAGTTGTCACTCCAGTGTAACGACTCTGGCGCATTTTTTCTTGTATGTATTCTGCAAATAATTGGTTTGTTCATAGAACAATTTAAATTTAACTTGGCAGATTATAAGCGCACAATTACACATTGATTGAACAAAATACAAAATGAAGTATCATCAGATAACAATATATTATTCTTGACCATCTTAACAAAATAAATACTCTGAATGTTGTCACCATAAAGTTCACTGTCAGGGCCAAAGCTTCTTAAAGGCCAATATATTTTATTATATGTGAAGTCGGTCGTAATTTGTAAGGTATGACATACAACATAATTATCTCATTAAGCTATATTGGAGGCATTTAACTTCGCTCTTCATTGCCACTTTGTACTGAAATGGTATAAACTCATTTCGTTTTACGAGTATCTATGTTGACAAACCACTTCCTAGAATCCTTAGCCGTTGAATCCATTTTTGTTGTGCATACATGATAAATTAATTTTATTTCAGCATCCTCAATAGAAAAATGCTAGAATGTACGATGTTTGTTACTTTTATGCGTAAGACCACACCTTTTATGTGTATTTCAAAATAACACAAAGGCAATTATTTATAAAAATATATACGCATTTGCAGCCTACTTCATATTAAACTAGTCCCCTAGCATTGTCATCTGCGACACACCCTTTAAAATATTTGTCATGATATGAATTTTCGCGTTATTTGTTTCACCATAATTAAGATCAAGTGTTCACTTGGCAACAAATATTATAGCTCCCTAGCAACCAAAGTCAATGGCACTTAGTTTACGCAATCTTCTAGTAAACAAATGATAGGGACGCATCACTCGATACTTATTTTTATTACTATGTTATTGTTTCATGATCATTAAAGTGCATGTTTTAATGAGACAGAACCTCTGACCCGATTGCAAAAATGCTGATCTGTAGTTTGATTGAATAAACTCAAGAAAAGGCAGTATTTAACATTGTATCTGGAGGTACGGTAGTGCCCCGGCCAAGGCGAGCCAAGCGAAGCGTAAGAGCACTACCTACCTTTTCTCGAAGTGTTTCGTCTTTTCTTTTTTGAACTCTCATAGAGTTGGTTTTCGATATACCAGATACTTCATATTCTCAGGGTACGATGTCAATTATAGATTAATTAAACTTACAAAGGCTCAATTGAATGGCTCTCATACTTTAGATTTTATGGATATCTAATATTTGGCTACTTTTTGAAGTGCTAGAAAGCTGAAATTTGGTATGTAATCTAAGTTTAGTATACAACGAACAAAAAAATTCAAAAACTTATAAATTCATAAAATGTAGGGCTTAGCTCTTTTCTTTCGTTATTTACTTCAGAAACTAAATATTCCCATCACCACCGCGACGGTAGCGAAACGGCAAAGCCATACATTTTTACTAATATGTATTAATTGTGAAGTTAGGGTCAGTAGAGTTAGGCCGTGTAGATTCAGAAGCTTGGCTCTACATGAGATCTGATAACTTTTACGCAGCGCAAACCTTATGTCGGGTCGTCTTGGCAACATTTTACGTGAAATGTTTTTGGTGGGATGTTTAGTATTTTATCCTGCGAAATCGTGACCTATTTTAAAAGAACGGAGCATTTTTTTGTGATAAAAAGCCTATGGACACTGAAATAATGTAACTTTCTTCCAGTGTTTTTCTTTAATTAACTGAATTAAATCAGTAGTGGCGAATATTAGCCCTGCCGACAAACTCACAGACAAACTTATTATCTTTTTACTTGACTAGCAAATAAAGGTAATGTTGTCGTATAAAAATGATAAAATACGGGACACCATTTCACCCTCGAAACTAAATTCAAAAGGGTTTTATACGTATTTCCATTTAAATCTATTTAAATAAGATCTTGGACATGACAGGGCCAAATTTAAAGGGCTTACAAGAGCGACTAATTTATCCTTTTCCCTCAATTTATGAGCCAGAAGTGATCGCCATTTACTTACGGTTTTTGATTTAACAACAGATTCCCATGAATATTAAAATGTCTTCCGTGAAAACTGCACTATATAGGTATATATGTATTATATCTTTGGAATCAAAATGAAGGCCAAGGTTACATGAAATCTGAAGACTAAGAAGGTTAGATCGGCGCAAGATATTTATTTTTAGCTCTTTGTTTATCTACCATGTTCTGTCTTTCCACCACCTTAAGGTAGACTAATAGAAAATGCATTTTGGTATTAAGTTACCCTTTGTGTAGTATTGTTACATTCAGATATAAAATTTTAATACATAAATAAATACGGTAAGGCAAAAATAGACGGTATAACAAACGTACTTACACAAACTACAGATCGATACTACGATCGCTTACATACTTAATTCCAGACCCTTTTCTGATATATTATCTGGAAAAGTTCCTTCAAATTACAAATACAATGTTAATATTCTTGCGCTTGGTAACACGTCTACGTGAGATCGATCTCGTAGGCCAGGGAAGGCGAACTAATGGCTCGCTAGCCTCTGTTGGCACACGACAGAAAATTCCGATCACGGCATTGATTGAAGTACGACATCTAAATAAAATAAAAAGTTATTTACTTTACAACGGATCTGTAGTGCATAATTAAATCTAAACTTGTTGGTAATAGTGATCATTTCGATACTTAAAATTTTACACTACCAATTTGTTTACTGTCCTACTGCTAGGTAATGCCCCTTCTTACACCATTTTTTTTTTGCAAATCAACTTTGTTCAATAGAGTGCCTTCACCAATGATCAATCTCATCAAAAATGTCCCAAAGGTTTCACAAATAAGTGCCTTAAAATAGTATAAATACTTAAAAAAACACATGCCACAAGTATGCCAATTTTGTTGTAGACCTTCTGCGCTTGTTTCTATTTCATTATTCAACTTTCCTTTCCCGTCCTCATCAACAGAACGTATATAAAAACGTCTTCCTTAACTGCAATATACGATCTCAACCAACAAAATAAAGGTAGTGGGTATTACCGCGAGATATTAAGCGGTCTATTTATAAAATGTATGTAGGCAGTGCTGTCCGCTCACGGATGTGGGCCGTCCTTGACGCAGGGCCGGCACCGAACTAAATCGACCAGGTATATGTAATAGACACGGATTGCTAAACAAAATACTTGACACCCTTGCTATACCGACATTCACACACATACCTACATGAAACACTCCTTTACTTGGAATTCAGAGCGGACTCGGAGTTAGACCCTTTACTTCCCAGTTCAGTTCTTCTATACTTTTGTTTATTTGTTTGTAGGGTTTTAACTCAAAAACTGCTGAGCCGATTTAAAAAATTCTTTCACTTTTACAAAGCTATGTTATTACCGAGTAACATAGGCTAATTAGGCTATAGTTTATTTTTTAAACGGAGAGGGGGTGAACATATACAAAATTTCATAAGTATCGGTGATACCGTTTCGGAGTAGATTTGTTACAAACTCTGTGACACGAGAATTTTATTATAGTTATTAGATTTACAAACTTTAAATGAGATGAACAAATAACTACTACTACTTTTGTTTAGCGTGTCTCTAATACGTTCTTATTTAAACATTTTGAGTTTGATAGAAAAAGAATGAAAACATATATAATTATAACCTAACCTAACTTACCATACCTATCATATAGCTAACCTAACTACCTAACCTAACTACCTAACCTAACTACCTTACTGAAATGCATTGATTTTAAAAGATACAAATTACATCATTTTTAAAGTGAACTTAGTACTGCGCTGCGTGTATCTGTGTTATATACAATTTACTTAGTTTTACCGGCCTACTTTAAAGTCCAGACAGTATATATACCTATTTCCACAGAATGATGGAAGTTTGTCTGTGTCGTTATTAATAATTACGTCACTAAATTTATGAGAAAAAAGGCTTTTTTATGCAGTTTAAAACCTCTTTTCAAGCTTGGTAACAAAATAAATTTCGAACGTACGCATAAATTGACTACCAAAAATATTTTGACCCGTTGTGATTATGACACATTTAAGTTTTCGTATTTTGATTACCTAAATACTCAATAATTCCAATACGTACGTACGTATATTATGTTTGAGAGGAGTATACCGTACCGACGACGACAGGACGAACGTTAAATGTAAGACAGATAGCAACAGATTGTATGGGTACTTAAATTGTCATTTTTAGTCCTTTCCTCACAATTAAGCAATGATTGTCTTATTGTTTAAACCTTCTTTAGACTTTCACAATTATTTTAAAATCTAAATTAGCCAAATCAGTACAGCCATTCTCGAGTTTTAGCGAGACAAAGGTCATTGCATGTGTAAAAGAAGAATCAATCGTCACACGCTTGACTCAAGTTTGTCATTGACGTTTATTTGACCCTTCAACCACTTTCTCGAGTTTTAGCGATACAAACGTCATTTCATGTGTAAAAGAAGAACCAATCGTCGACCCTTCAAACACTTTCTTAACGGACCGTTTTGGTTGTCCATCGGCCTGACATTCAATCGCGTAGTCCAATCGTACACGACGTTCATACTCATGTATACTCCTTTACCGTTCTCAAGTAATTGGCCACATGGCAACGGATACATTATTTTTTTTCTTTATCATACATACGTAGGTACGTACCAATCAATATACACGTAAATGGCGGTGAGCTTGTTAAACTTCTACTGGAATTGGTGCAAGCACTTTTTGTATAAGGGATTTTTTGTAGGTGTAAATTATTGGTAGATAAAATTAGGGTCGTCGCGTGCCGACACTAACGTATTTGGGAAACGGCTAGGATGGAGCTGATTTTGTAATAAAGTTGTTGAATTTGATAATGTTGATTTATACTGAATAAAACATAAATCCAAATGCGTGTATACGAGTAATTTAAATGGACTACTTCGTCGGTTTATTGGTCGCAAGCACTGCTGCTATGTAAAACATTCTGGATTAGATTTTCAGGTCTGGCAAAAACTTGTTACGTGCTCCTGTCTTATACAAAAAAGTTGATGACAATAGTGTCATTAACTGGTCAGCCCTTAAGTTAAAGGAGCTAATTGAAAGTGTATTAAAGACACCTCCTCCTATCCCTTTACGGAATACAGCTGTAATGTTAAATAACATCAAATCTTAAAATTCGACATAAATGTTAGTTGAGCAAGATAGTGATCAAATATTTAATACCTCACGCCAAGATTACACGATAAACCGCAGTTATGTTGTAGCATAAATAAAAAGCTTCAATTAACAAGACATTTAGTACATAAAACATAGTCTTGCAATCGACTGAAATAGCGATGGAGGATAATACTCACTCTGATTCAGAGGAAGCTGTAAATATTATAACTAAAATTATGACCAAGATTTAATGTATAAAACCTGTTGTACAGTCTAATGAAGTTACCGAAACAAATTGAAGTGTTTCGTCAATAATTATTGTAATAGGCCTTTCGTAATAAATGCATAAGTTTATTATTACAAATAGTGATACCACTGATGATTCTTGTACGGTTTATTGCGACTGAGTAAAAAGAAATGTGACGTTTTGTTTAGTTGTCAGCTGTTGTTGAAAAAGAGCGAAACTACGGAAAGGTTTCTTTTTACAATGATTTCTCTTGTATTTAGATAGGGGAAATATTCAATACACTAGCATAATTTAGGTTTATAATGATAGACTCGCATCGATTAAAAGTCCTGGAGTGCTATTCGTTAAAGGCAAAGGCAAAGTGAACTGTCATATTTTAATAATGCTAGGGATTGATAGTCCTCTCACGTGGACTGTACCTAACCTTTGACGAGGAGATTTTTACAGATAACCGGTTGGTTACCTCACAATGTTTACGCTCATCTAGAACGTTATCAAAAAAAGCGTATGTAAGGTTTTAGCAGTAGGACGACGCCTTTGATCCCTGGAAAAATGCCGACAACGTCTACTCTCGTTAGTCCTGAATAATACCTCCCGAACTACGAATATCGTTTCGTTCGCAGTTCGGGAGCGGCTTTCCCGCGTCTCGTCCCTCACACACCGCACGATTGCCCTGTCTAGACGGCTTTGTCGGACAACTGAAGGTTTTTAGACTGCGGTTTAAGTTTAGTTTTGATCGCTAATGATGATATTAAGCGTCACTTAGCATATTAATATAATGCTGATATTAGCATTATCTTGCAACTAGACGAACAATAATACAGATCTAATTCAAGGAGGATATAAATATTACACTAAATTCTACAACATTGCGTCGATCTATCGACTTATCGGTTGACGTCATCAGCCAACCGGTCCTCGCCCAAATCCGTGCAAGCACAAAGACCCAGTGACCTTGCGTCGAACTAGACGACAGAAAGAAAGGACACCAGCACAAGCACTAGTCCACTTTGAGTGGACGATGAAAAAAAGTGGGAATTTTGATCTGAGGTCCGTATAGTTTTGGAATCCTGACGTTGATAAGATCCGGGATATATACGAGTTTGTGTCTGATTATAGATCCGGGAATGAAAATAGATTAATCTGTCGTTTTATTAATGGTTTGCAGCAAGTTACATAGCAATGCTCTGTATTAAAATATCGTCAAGTTGTTTTTAAATATGAGAATTTTATTAGATGACTGATGGTCATTGATTCTTGCTAGTTTTATCTAAAGTTTGACGACAAATTTGATAGTGTTTTTTTTTGTCTGTAAAATACACAGTAATATCGGCCATTTCGTACATTTTCATCTGGTAAATATTGCGTTGTGCAGATATATGAATCATCTTGAACCCCTACATGGTTTTTAGTGATTTGATTTTCAAATTGTAAGTTTATCGTCTATTTTACAAAACTTACTAGTTTATTTTACTAGTTAGGTAGGTAACCTTCTCAAGTCTTCGTTCTACGATTTCAATTTATCAAACTAGTCGACAAAGTTTCCTTCCTGGTGACTTTTAAGCTACTTATATGTATAGAAAATTAACTGAATGTATTAGCCACTTATCTTGATCTTTTTCACATTCTTACAAATGATCCGATTCCATTTAGGTTTTTTTTATACTTACCTTCAAAATGTTATAGTCAATCTTTTGATTGATACCAGCATTGCAATGGTATGTATCGATTTGGCTTTTTCGTTGCATTTATTTAATATTAATTTACTATGACGCATCTGGTTAAGCGTACCCCACGTCAACTAATTAAGTTATACAAGTATTTTAAATATATTACTGTTATCCTTACAAAAACCAGATCTCAAAGATAACTAATGTAATTCAGTGCAATTACGTTTTGATTGCGTAGTTAATTGAAATTGCATTTGATGCATCGTGTTGTATAAATAATTAATTTATTATTTATGATGCTGATAGAAACATCACTGAAGAATTTAGGTCTTGGAGAATATGCCACTTAATTTTAACCGACTGCGGCAAAGCATAACGAAGAGTTTAGATTTTTGATCAAATAAATGAGATTACATAAAGCGAGGCAACTTGTTTGTTCGAAAATCTTATCTTAAATAACTATTTCGGGTTTGCAAAATAGTTACTATATTGTAAACAAATTATGTTTCATGGCGAAACAACTTTACCACTTACACATAAAGTTTAATTTATGTGACAAAATCGAAAATTGGCATTTTTTAAGATAATGGTACTGGTCATGATTAAATCCACTTAATTAATTAGCACTTAATTCAAGTTGATATTTCTTAGGTAAAAATAAAATGGTATGTAACAAATTCGTCTAACGTACGTGCGACAAATCTGTTTCTTATACTGTGTAAATATAGAGGTTTTATTTAGGAGAAAAAGTGAATCATTACACAATTTAAACACAATCACACAATTTCACAATCAATTCATTTTTTTTTTCAATTTTGTTTTTCATTTCTGTATATTGGTGCCAGCTATCATGTAGCAAATTATTTAATTTAATTTAAATGAGTATGTTTATTAATAAACAATGCTGTTTAAACTGTTCTTCTGACATATCAGACAGACGTGTTGCTGGGGAGATTGTTCCGCCATTTCTTCTTCCCAGCAAAAACACTAGGTAGTGGCGAAGGGCAGGCGTTTTGGGGGACAGTCTTATGTAATTTTTGACGTTCAAAAAGTGCTGATCCTCAGCCTAATTTGAATAAATGACTTTTGATTTTAATTTTTTTTGCTCAATTTTTTTTTTTAGAATTTTATAATCATTTTTTATGGATAATTTGTATGGCCAAGTGGCTGATCATGGAATGACCATTATCAAGTAATTAATAATGTAAAAAACATCTGTACATAACCACAAATAAATGATTTGATTTGACAATTACTGGGTTTGCCCGAGCTCTAGAAAAACCATCAAAATTATTTCATATCTGTAAACGAAAAATACTATTAACTTAATAGCACACTAGCACATGTTCGTCGTTGCAAAAATATAAACACAGTCGAACTTTATCGCGCTGACCTCCATAAATCACAAAAATATGACTGCGATCGTTCTAATGTTGTTATTAAATAGTCACCTGCGACTTCCAAAATGGCAAGCGTGCCACGAAGATCACGACGAGTTGTGTGTGTGTAATATGGCAGGGTTGACGTTGATGCATGTTTTTTTTCTTGCTGTTATGTTTTTCTAACTACTCAACATACAATGATTAAGTCAGTGTATATTTTATTACGCGTAGAGTAATTTTATTGTATGATGTATCGTTGTTATTACTCGTCGCGTAGAGAGATGCATATTATACAGAACTAGAACTTCACTCGCGACATTGTTTAACAACAAACAACAAGTTACTTTACTAGGTAGTGACTGGAGCCTCCTTTTAAGCTAATATAGCCTGTATTAGGAGACTCCGCTCTTCCATTAACTATAAACTTGTTTTGTTAAAATTATAAAAATAAAAAAATATTAAGGAATCTAATCTATGAAATCTATGGATAATTTATAAGTTAATCTAATAAGTGCTTTCAGAGTTCAAATTGAGTGTATAAACAGTGTGGTTGTGTGTGATTGTGTGTAATTGTGATTGTACGCGTATATTTTGTACTTTTCTCTTTGAACTTTAAACCTCATCCCCTTTCAAATCCAATCCTTTCTTTTCTTTCTTTTTAAATTTCATTTCATTTCATTTCATTTCATTTCATTTCATTTCATTCCATTTAATTTAATTTCATTTCATAGTTCTTTTTGAAAATAAAAGATAGCCTATATCACTCAGGGATAATGTATGCATTTAAATGGTAAAAGATTTTTTTCATCTTTTTCATTTCGTGTTTCATCGCCGGCCTACCTTTTGCCAATCTATGGTGTAGACGCGGTTTTCGCCTCCTTTTTAACCGAATAGTAAGTAAATACTCTATCCCATTCTTCTGCATACGAAACTACCTTTTGGAAAGGGCAACTAGAATCATTATATTTTATTTAACTTGTAAGTTTAACGTTAAAAATTGATTTTAAATGGCCTAATTGAAATAAATGATTTGACTTTTTATTTACTTATTGACAATCGGAGAGTGAATTTTGAACCTTAAATAAATCATGAAGCAAATGTTCTATCGTGTGCTGGTCTACCCAACATAATATACACTTTTTCACTCCAAGCAAATATTCTTGCCTAAAGATTAGCAATTGCATAACTAGCTAAGTAGTTTAGTTAGTTAGTAGTTTAGTTATGTGTTTAGAATCGGGTGTATTTCCGGATAGATTAAAATTAGCCATTATAAAACCTTTATATAAAAAAGGTAGCAAACACGATCCAGCCAACTACCGGCCAATTGCTTTACTACCAATATTTTCTAAAATTGTAGAGAAAGTAATATACAACTCATTATACACATTTTTTGAACATAACAATCTTTTTGCTGATGAACAATATGGTTTTAGGAGAAAAAAGAATATAAATATGGCAACTTTTAATTTCTTTGAAAAAATTATAACTGGCATTGATAACAGAAGTCCAGTAGCTGCTCTATTCATGGACATGAGCAAAGCTTTCGATTTTGTGGATAGAATAGTACTATTGAAGAAAATGGAAAGATATGGAGTTAGGGGTAATGCTTTAAACCTTTTGAAATCGTACTTGTGCGATAGAAAACAAGTTACAAAAGTGGACAAGGTCTGTATTAAGTCAAAAACCGAGCGTACGTATGTATCGAGTCAGAGAGCTAATAACTACGGTGTACCCCAAGGAAGCATATTAGGATCTTTATTATTTATTATCTACATTAATGACATGCCCAGAGAAACACATCACCCGATGGTTTTGTTTGCTGATGATAGCACGGTCGTTTTTGGTGGAAAAAATAATGAGATAATACTTGAGAGAGAGGTAAATAACTGTCTCCAAGTATTAATAGAATGGATGAGTGTTAATAACTTAAGAATTAATATTGATAAAACTAAAATAATGACTTTTGAGCAAAGGACGAATCATGAAAAACCTGAAATAAAATATGGAGACAAGATAATTTCAGAAACGTCAAATACAAATTTTTTAGGTCTAGATCTGGATAGAGACATTTCGTGGAAAACTCATACGGCCAGCGTATGTAAACGTCTTAGTCAGCATTCATATGCTTTACGTAATCTCGCAAAGGAGGTAAATAAAAAAGTTCTGGTGACGGCGTACCATGCTTATGTTACGTCAGCATTACGATACGGTATCATTTATTGGGGTAACTCTACGAATATGGAAACAGTATTTAGAGCGCAAAAGAGGTGTGTTAGAGCGATATGCGGTATTCAAAACACGGAAAGCTGTAAACCGTTCTTCTTGAATCTCCGTATTCTAACAGTACCCTGCCTATACATATTTGAGGTCGCCATGTTTGTCAAAACAAACTTACACTTATTTGAAAAACTACACAGCTCGCGTTATAGAAATAAAATAAGCAGTAGGCAACACAAAAAAGCAGTATACCGGAAAAATTTCCTGGGAATGGCACCACATATATATAATAAATTGCCAAGTGCTTTGTTAGATATAAATGATATAAATGTCTTTAAGAAACAATTAAATAATCTAATGATAAGCAAAACTTACTACACAATAAATGAATACTTATCAGATAGTAATTTGTGTGTATAATAATTTGCCATTAACTATGGTGCCTACTAGATTAGAGTCCGATTTATTTCTATGAAAATTGTGTTTTTAATTTAAGGATTTAAAAATATTTATTATTATTATTAATTTATTCAACGCTTTGACATTATTTTATTATGAATTTAAATTTATGACATTGATTTGTGTTAATGGCATTGTATTACTTGTTTTATTTGAATTTATGACACAGGCATGATTTAGAATTTTGTATTTATGACATTTTGTAACGCATTATTAGACAGGAGAATTTATGACATTGTATTGTATGAGTTAAAATGAGTTTACGTTGTAATTTTTTGACATTGTATTATTATGGTATTAAAATCACATTATTAAATTGTATAATTTTTGCATGCCTAACTTGGTGCAACACAGTTGACTTCACATTCAATTGACATCTAGAAATATATAACTATGTACTGTGTTGAGCAATAAACATTTGAATTTGAATTTAACGGTTTTTGCTTCTTAAATACCTTTGGTTCTTTTATATCTCATGCCAGCCCTGCAAGTAACCATACTGAATGAACGTATATTATCGACATAACATATCTCACCTTGACTTGACACTGACCCAGATTAAAGACAGTACTTTCGATTTCGGTCGAAAATCGCTCTCGTTTTTACAGACATTTTAGGCGTTCAACTGAAACGATTTTCTCTATTCAAAAGGATTATAGGATTGATGGTCGTAATCACAGATATAGATAGATCTAGATAACGCATGTATCACAATCTGTATGAAAACCATGAGTGCCACTTTTTGACTGTACGCAATGTACTCGTAATGCGAATGTTTTGTTTTTATTATTACCAGGTATAATTGAGAGTATTAGATTATAAATATTGATTTTTTTTTTAAATTAATTACACATAATATAAGGCGATTATCACACTGCCCCGCATCACGCTGCATGTTGCGTGTCTCTGAACTGAATTGAACTCGCGTGGATGCATTTTCTGTGTGTTGGACTGTGCGTTTTTTCCATACAAACGGAGATACTTACAAGCAACGGAAGAACACGCATCCACGCGCTACGCTGCATCATGCGGGGCAGTGTGTTAATCGCCTTAATCACAAAATGGGTTACCGATGGAAGGAAAGAGAGTGCGAAAGTGGTCACTTACGATTTTTGTACGTAAGCTAGGCACGCGAAGTGGCACCCGAAGTAGTTTGCTCTTGCGTTATCTAGGTCTATCTATATCTGTGGTCGTAATGCATTTGAAGAGGACTGTACTATTTTTGTGGTAACATAACATCTCGTCCGTTTTTTTCCGGTTATAATTACTTAAGCCTTGTGTTTTTGGGGTTAAGCCTATTGTCACCAGTCAGATCTAAATTGAAGGTTGCCTCTGAGCATTTCCAAATAATGTAGGGACAACCCCAATAACAACACCATTTGCCTGACTCGGGAATCTAACCCAGAACCTCGTGTTCAGCAGTAACGCTTGTCACAACTAGACAAATGAGGCTGTCTTCGGTAACCGTGGTGGATTTTTGAGAAATTGACGAAATTCCGAAATTTTATAAAACCCTGGACTTTTGTTTATAAAATATTTGTTTCCTATAGTTTTATGAAGTAAGATACAATAAATAAAACAATCAAATATTTATAAAAGTTTATTCATATAAACTTTTAAACAAACATTTGTTGTGATTGCGACTTCGCTCGCGATTTTTCTTTGTTAAATATATTTTACTGTTACTCCTTTTGCTCAACTTTACTCCTTAGTTTATCTGACAGTAAAAGTCTTGTTAAAACCGATCCAACCGTTTTGGAGATTAGCCCAAACAAACAGACTAATAAACAAAAAAAAATCTATGGTATAACTTCGGTATTATGATTCTTTTCAATTGAAAAGTAAGGAGCAATTATTTTGAACATTACAAACAAAACAGTCCTTTTTTATTTATTACTATACATACATACATAAACTCATGCCTTTTTCCCATGGGGGTAGGCAGAAACTACAGAGCGTCGTTTACATTAATACATGTTGTCATATTTATTACTATGTATACAGATTATTTAACTTTGCATGTGTATAGTTCGGTGTATTTGTACGTATAGATACAGTATAGATTACAATATTTCGTCATAATCGGGTTTTCCAATGTCGCAATATTAATTTTCCTTTTGTTATATTGAAAACAAATAAAATTAAATTCACTGTTCACGTTGACAGTGACAGCTATTAAATGATAGGCTTTCATCTTGATTTGGGTCTGTTTATCTCGAAGAGGAAGACCAAAGAAAATTGTATGAAATATGAAATGCTTAGGAAGGAGGAGACCATTGAGATGATGGAAAATAAAGATGGATGGAAGAATAAGACCCCAATAAACTAGGGATAAAAAGAAACTTAATTTAAATTGATTGTTTGTAATGTTAACTAATTATTCTGTAAACAAGTTCTTCTAACTTATCAGATAAACGTGTTGCTGGGGAGTTTATTCCAACACTTTTTCTTCCTAGCAATAACTCTAAAAGTAGTGAAAGGTAGCGTTTTGGGGGCTTTTTTTGTAATATTTAAAAAGGGCTGATCCTGAACTTTTTCTTCCTAGCAATAACTCTTAAAGTAGTGAAAGGTAGCGTTTTGGAGGCTTTTTTTGTAATATTTAAAAAGGGCTGATCCTGAACTTTTTCTTCCTAGCAATAACTCTAAAAGTAGTGAAAGGTAGCGTTTTAGAGGCTTTTTTTGTAATATTTAAAAAGGGCTGATCCTGCACTTTTTCTTCCTAGCAATAACTCTAAAAGTAGTGAAAGGTAGCGTTTTGGAGGCTTTTTTTGTAATATTTAAAAAGGGCTGATCCTGAGCTTAATTTGAATAAATAACATGCAAAATAATTATAGGTACCTACAATAAGAAATTTAATAAATAAATAAAAGAATTACAGTAAAGTAACAGTAATAAAAAAATGTGCTTTGCGGCTGCTCCAAAGGACAAGGACATTGAAGATGGAAATGGTGTTAAAATACCAATACCGACCGGTGATATCAGTACTAAAATTGTAAAGAGGAAAGATTTGATTGTTTGTTTGTTTGTTTGCATTGAATAAGCTTCGAAACTACTGGACCGATTTAAAAAAATCTTTCACTGCTGAGAAGCTACACTATCCCCCGGTGACATAGGCTACTATTTATCCCTGTATTCTCACGGTAACGGGAACTACGCGGGTGAAACCGCGCGACGTCTGCTCGTATATATATTAATATGTAGAATCGTCCGGCAGGTTCATTGCTGAATTTTGCCATTAGAGTTTGTTCTAAATGAACAACGTTTAGATTAAAACTTGACCTAAGAAACCCAGTGCAGTCTAGAATCCAATATTTAATTAATTACCACAGTGCCCAACCCAAGTTAGTATTTAAAATGTATGATCTTTCCCACGGCGTAGCCTTGGACGATAGATTAGTTAAAAAGTATATTTGTATGCAGGCAAATATTTATTGCTAAATTTTAATGAACTAACATGTTGAATTATGCATTTTGGAAATTGCTACAATCATAAACAAAAGTCAAGTAAAACAAATATGAAATAAGCTGAGTGCTTGAAGTATGGGGGATTGCGAAAACAATCCCGCGAAATTCATGTTTACAGTATAGTACATAAAGTTATTCGCGAACGTAACTAACAGATATGTTTTTATCACAACTTTCTAAGTTAAAACGAAATAAATGACTTATCCTAACAAGCTTACTACTTCAACTTGGAGAATAATTTTAGCTATTATATTTCGGTGTGTAGATATTTATAACAGTCACAAATAACTTTTTTTTAAATCTACAATCTAAGTAATGCAAAGCTGCAATTTGCAGAAAAACTTATGTTATTTCTTCCTTTTTTGAAGTTTTATGAACAAGTAAAGAAACTGTACAAATGCGAACTTAAGGCCTTAGGTATTTTCTACCAGTCTGGATAATAATCACTTTAATGGTTTTCTTGGTTGTGTTGCTCGACGGTGATGCCTACTCAGAGGCCCTCGAGCATTAAAACTCAGACACTAGTTTAGTCACAAGCCACACAATAAGAAGAAGTTTATTTAGAACCCTTAGGCCCGGCACACATTGGCGGCACGGCACGGCAGGGGATTTTAGTAAGTGCAAATGATTTGCGATCTTATTTTATCAGGCTTAGTGTAGACATTTCGGGATGCCAAGGCATACCAGACCGTCCCGAAGGATGCCGAAGCAGGGTCTAGCGTATCAATGAAATGTGAGTCTTAACAGTTTTAAATAGGATTCAAAATCATTTGCCGTGCAGTGCTGCCAGTGGGCGTTGGGCCTAAGTCCGTCAATCTGTAGTTGTGTCGAAACGTCGACAAGTAGTGTTGGGAATTTATCCGGATAAATACTCAAAATGGATAAATACTCATAAATATCCGTTTTTACTCGAGTATTTATCCAAAACGGCGGATAAATATTATACACGATTTTAGTAAGGGAAATTTTATATTTCTACGAAGAAAAGGATAAAATTAAGTGAAATTCTAAAACTTATCAAGAACTTTTAAAAAAACAAGCCTGTCTAACCTATGATTACACACAATAATAAAAAAATTGGGTAACACTTTCCTTTATGGGTCATTGATTTATGGATCGGAGAGGGGCTGGGGAGAGGGAGGGGGAGATGAGCTACCCCCCTGTCGGATTTCCACACCGCGGAGCCCCATGGTTATGGAGAAATATATTGTTAAAGTTTGAGGTTAGGTTAAAACACTAATTTCCATTATTTTCACTCTAATTTCCATATATTTATGGACCGGGGAGGGCGATGGTGGCAGGGGCCTTAATCCTGTACCATTTCCAACCCGCGGAACCCCAAGGTTACGGAGATATACGTATTTTAAAATTTAAAAGTTAACATTTTGAAATTATTTTCGGGTATTTTTCGGATAAGTTGAAGAAAGCACAAGGAATATTATTATTCTTATACCCTTACCTGCCAAGATGTCGCCGGAACCGCTTGGCGGGGCTCCTACTTCTGGGTGGTTTAAAAAAATAACCACGAAGGAGGTGGAGAGGGGTCTGTGTTTGCTCACTCACTACGACCCCGCTACTTTTATTTTTTTTTAGTGGTGGAAAATCCTCATTGATGGCCCCCGCCCCGGGGAGGGTGGAGGGGTCTGTCAGACTTACTGTTACTTACTTTGTTTTGTGCACTTGTGGCATGTGCCAAATAAATATGTTTTCTTTCTTTTCTTTTCTTTCTTTCTTTCTTTACTGACTAAAAACCACCCCGTGTTCCTTCTCACACCTGCGCCGGAGGTCACGGGAACAGAAGATACTTCCGCGACTCCCGACTGACTGCGACCCGAGGGCCTCGCCAAGTCAGCGAGGGGAGTGAGGTGTTGGGGCGCGCGTAAACACGACGCGCCGCCACCTCGGATCCATGTACATGGGGGCGGCGGACGTCCCGTGTCCGTCACCCCTGAACCCATTCAGGGGGGCTGGAAGAGGGCGTTGTCCGCCATCTGCCTGCGCCCGGTACGTCTGCTGCGGGCCGGGTGAGTGGAGTTGCTCTCCCTCTCACTTTCCGCAGCCTCCATCTGCGAGACGACCGTTTCGCAGAAGGACACCACCGTGTCCCAGGACTCGACGCTGCCAGCCATCCTCTCGACCACGGCCGGCAGCGACAAGTCACTGCCTACTCCAGAGACGAGGGTACGGCACGGCTCCTCTCAAGTGGCACACTTTGCCAGCGTATGCCACGCCGTGTCCTCCCGACATTCGACAAAGTGGTGATACCGGGCGTGTTATTTTCAATTTATATGGAAACTTTAAAAAAATGTGTTTCTCTTTATTATTTTATTATAACTGGGAGTCTCCGCAACTTAAAAAATTGTAAAAAACCTTCTGTTTATGAGTATTATCTACAAAAAAAAATGGACTTCCAACTATATGGCCCATAAAATAAAGTATAGCCCAAGCACGTGTAATTTTGCATAGATTTTATTACGTCTATGCAGAGGAGTCGTCGGAGGAACTTGTGGCTAAATTATAACAGCCGCATGGGTTGATCGAAGGTTAAACTACGCTTGACGTGGTCGGTCCGTGGATGGATGACCATTTACTATATACCAAGACTCATCCGTGCCTCGGAAAGCACGTTAAGCCGTTGGTCCCAGCTGTCATTTGTAGATCTTTGACAGCCGTTAATTGTGGTCAGAAGTCCAAAGTCTGACAACCAGTTTAACCAAGGGGTATCTATCATGTTACCCAGTACACTGCCTTGCCTTGCCACTGGGTTGTTTAGGTCTGACAGACAGCTCCATGTAAAACACTGGTATTCAGCTGCATCCGGTGAAACTGGAAGCCGACCCCAACATAGTTGGGAAAAGGCTAGGCAGATGATGACGTCTATGCAGAGTTTAATAAAATTGGTGAAAACTTCACATTTCAGTGCGTAATGAGCTAGCAAGAGTGTGCTGTGCAGTTTAGAGGCAAAAAGAGGCAAAAATTTTGTAAAACTTTTTTTACTAAGTTAGTTTAGTACTGCGCACAACACTATTAATTTGCTGGCTCATGACGCACTGAGATTTCAAAACACTCAAAACAAGGGACTCTTCAGTCTTTTGTAGGTTTCTAGCGTTATCAACAATAATAAAACACTACACTTTTCTACTTATTTTTAGTAGTTCACTTATCCGCCGATTTTATTAAGTGTTTGAACCTTTAACAAAGAAAGGTTCAGCTTTTAAAACATACCTTGAAACGCTATAATCCAACTTCAAAATCACTTAAATGTCTCATAAAACTAGAACACTATCACCTCATAATAATTATTTTGTTGTTAAAAACGCACACGCGCGTGCGCTCTCTAAGACACATACCTGGGCACAGCGCAGGCGCGGTGGTGTGAGGGGAAAGGTAATAAAACAAAAGGAATGGGATAAAAGGAGGCCGGGATATAGTGCGGTGCGGTTAGAAACACGTTGCTTCGTCTTTACAGTCAGAACTTGAAAAGTAATAATGTATTAAGTATTTTCGAAAGCCTTAATAGAAAAACTAGCCCATCAATATAAAAAAAAACATTGAAAATAATAAATATCTATCATTTTGGGTAAATATCGGATAAAAATGAGTAAAAACGAGTATTTATCCACTTCGGATAAATACTCGAGTATTTATCTTTCGAGTATTTATCCTTTGCCCATCACTATCGACAAGGCGTCGTCGGTACGGTACTTGGCAATTCTTTTTACATCCATACCTACTAATTATTATTATACTTCATTGTCGGACAACAATGATCCAGTGTATTAGTTAACATTACATAACTTATTACTAGTGTTATTAGTTATAATATAATTAAAAAGAAAAACAGAATAACATAAAACAGTAGGTAGATATTGTGAAAACGACATTCCTAAACTAATGTTCAGTGATTGTCCTTCTCACAAAACTTTTAAGAATCGGAGAGTTAATAAATAAATATAATATAATAACCATATTTATCTGCAAATAAATCGTTGAATTTTTTTTTTAAGGAAAAATAAAACTATTTATTTCGGACAACTGCAGGATCCATAAAGTTGTTAGTAACAGGTAGGTATACACTTAAAAACTATTGTTAGCAACATTTAATACTCTCCGACAAAGTTTTTAAAACGCTGTTGTCACTCGCCCTCAACCTTGATAACAGTGACGCGGTTTTTTTGCGAATGACGACGGCGTGGAGTCCGTCAGTATGGTTTTGCGCAAACATTGTGGAAGCGCTGCACCATTGTGGCTGTCCCAACAGCATCCTAAAAATATTATTATATTGGACGCGTAGGTCATCCAACGTTCTTTTGGTATTATAACCGGATCCAAAATACCTTTAAAGTTAATACTTCAATCCGTACCAGTACTCGTTACTAGGAAACAGGCTAATAATGACACGATGAATAATGTTTATATCGAAATAATTTTATCGGGCACACTAATTTTACTGATACGTCTGTTCTTGGAAAACATACACAGCGATAATAATAAAAAAAAAACATTTTAGTACAGTACTTGCAAAGAAAAATTTGGAAAGATATTAATTTCATTTATAATGTATTGCAGTGCAAATTAGTAAACTAATTTAAGTATATTTGTCTTAACTTTCATTTAATCGTGTTTTTTTTTATTTATGTACTGCTGCAGCTGTTGTAATTTTATTGAGATTAGCTGCTGCACCAAAATTCAGACGCGGATAATCTTAATATTCACCCACCAAATTTTCTTAACAAAAAATTCAGTTCGTTTAGTGCACAATATCAGAAAAAGTTAACTGATACGCAAAGATTTTTATAGTAAATAAATGCTACCATAGTTTAGTTGAATACTCAATTAAAAGATAAATTATAAGCAACTTGAAAGCTATTTAATAGTACCTATCTATAAAATTCCCAACAGTCATCTTCCTCCTCTCTCCTACTTGATCTACGCTGTGACCAACAGGGTCCATGATTGTATCTAATATTAAATTTCCCACCAACTATTATCACATTATGGTACGCAATAAAGTATTGAGAATTGAATTGAGCAGTGATAGCTTAGAGTTGTGATCGGCAAACTGACAACTCATAGGTCTCAAATTCGATCTTTAGGCATGCAACTCTGACTTTTCGGACCTATTCGCTTTAAACACTGTATAATTATCACTTCCCTCAAAAACAGTGAAGGAAAACATCGCGAGGTAACTGCCTAAGAGATGTTCCTCTTAAGCCAAATCAAGGCCAATGGGCGACATAAAAACTGTGACACCAGCAGGCCTAGCGATATTACAAATTCTATTTCTATTATCGTAATTGATGGCGACAATAGAAAGAAAATGGCGTATATAGAATCAGCTGTTTGTCAACTGTCAAAAAGTATTAACGAGTAGAATTTGTAATATGGCTAAAATTGATATACACTTGACAGTTGACAAACAGTTGATTCCACATACCTACGCCATTTTCTTTCTATTGTTGCCATCGATTACGATAATAGAAATAGAATTTGTAATATGGCTAGCCCCCCTAGCCAAGTTACAAACGATTCGTATCTATTCTCTTTCTACAATCGAGAACGCCTCAAATCCCTTTGTTTTGACCACGTGACTTATCACCTTTCGCTGAGTCACGTGGTCAAAACAAAGGGATTTGAGGCGTTCTTGATTGTAGAAAGAGAGTAGATACGAATCGTTTGTAACTTGGCTAGGGGGGCAGGCCTGCAAATAAGTCACTAACCACGCGAATAGAAAACAGTATCAAGGTTTATTGTTCAATTACTTTAAGATGTTATTGTAATGTGTTTGTCTTTTTCGCACAATTTGTATCATAAAACCGCAAAACAGAGTTAAGTTTCATTAAAATCATTGCATACTTTAGTTTAGTTACAGACTCTTTGTTGTTTTCAATGTTATTTAACTACTTACATCAAAAAGGGTAAATACTGTAACGTATTTTCCGATCATCATTAGCTAATATTATACCAATTATAAGTAAACATTCCCATGTATTTCATTACTATTATCCTGTTGCTACATAATCCTACATGTAACATAATTATTTTCTCCGGTTGTATCACTAGGACACATGTTAGCAAATTATAGTTTTATCAAGAAAAACACTGAATGAGATGCTAGGTTATTATGCACTGATAAACACACACACACACACTCACATAGGTACACTCACACGGACACACACACAACACACTTATTTTAAGCATGCTTTTATTTATTTTAAAGCTTACTGGCAATGTGATTTGCTCATTACTAACAGTCTTCTTATTACAACTAAGCTAAATATGCTTACGTCTATAGTGGGTTTACGTCAACAGTGCAATAGGTAAAAATCTCACGACCTCTCTAACGCCAGGCCAACGCCTTATTTCACAGAAGGAACTCATAAAGAAACCATGAAAAAGACGGTAGTTATCGCAAATGCAGTTCCAAAATTCAGAAATTAAATAAATAAACTGAGTCGTCTCTAAACTCAAACTTCCATAATTCAAAACAACGACAAGATTTACAAACCACTGCTGAAACTTTGATAAATTGTAAACGGTGTCACAACAACATAATTTGTAAACCCATTAAGTTAGTACTTAACGTCAATTGAAATGCCGTTACTGGAATTGACCTTTGCAACAGCCTTGCGGTCTATGAGTACTTATGATATAAAAATATTATTTAGATGTACTTGGACACACCTATACCTACACTTGATAGTCTTATAACACGTTAACAGTATGCATGTACAGTCGCGGTCTAAATACCTTTGTCAGTTTTCCAATTCTTGTCTGGACACTTACTATATTTTGCAGCTGAGCAGATTACTGCAACATCATCTGCCTAGCTTTTTCCCAGCTTGGTTGGGGTCGGCTCTCAGTTCAACGGGTGCTGCTGAATACCAGTGCTTTACATAGAGCGACAGCCGACTTCTAACTCAAGGATTGGGTAATACAATACACCCAGGATAGAAAATTCAACATTATTTTCAGGCTATCTTTTGTACTACATAATATATGGCAAACGAAGCTGATGTCGACTATTCTGTCAATGTCTTAAGTGAATTGGAAAGCAAGTGCGTAAAATAAAAACAAAGTTTGGAAAAAAATAAAAATCGACTAATATCGACCATTCTGCCAATGTCTAAGGTGAATTTAAAATTGTAAAATCAATGTTTAAAATTATTAATGAACTAGCCATTATGTGAGACTCGAATGAATTCTAGTCACATTTTAAATAATTATTGGCAACTGAGTGTCATTCAGTGACATTGACAATACAGTGTCAATAAAGCAGTTTTTATAGGGAATGGAGCACATGCGAAGAGATTTAAAATACTATAGAGCGGGCATGTCAAGGAAATGTCATAGAAAAACTTTGATCCCATGTCTCAGTAACGCCATCTAGAATAATATATGAATATTGGAGCGGCAGCGGAGCGTACTAAAAAAAACTCATAGACTTTTGTCCAAACAGGACACAAGTTTCGGACGAAAGTTTAGATAGTGAATTCCTGTCTATAGGTATTGAATGTCTTTGATCACATGAAAGAAAACATTAATGTGAATAACCTATTTTGGCTCCGACTGTACCTACTCGATGTTTGTAGTTTTCGTTTAAATAGATAGGTATATTTTATGTTATGGTGATCAAATTAGTTGTCTTATAAAAGTTACGCAACCTCATTTTAAATTTTGATCTTTTGGGCTGTCAAGTGAAGAGCACATAACGCTGTTAGTCCCGGCTGTCATTTGTAGATCTTTGACAGTCGATTTACAGGTGGTCAGAAGTCTAAAAGTCTGACAACCAGTTTAACCAAGGGGTATCGTGTCACCCAGTTAATGGATTGCGGAGGTCAGACAGTTACTCCATGTAAGACTAGTGTTCAGGTGCATCCGTTTAAAATTTAATTTAGGCGGTTAACACACTGCCACGCATCACGCTGCATGTTGCGTGTCTCTGAACTGAATTGAACGCGCGTGGATGCATTTTCTGTTTGTTGGACTGTGCGTGTTTTCCATACAAATGGAGATACTTACAAGCAACGGAAGAACACGCATCCACGCGCTACGCTGCATCATGCGGGGCAGTGTGAGAATCGCCTTAATTTCATGGCTTATTTTGATCTCATATTATAATTTAATTTAATTAATAACTTGAATTTAATGTCATAATTTAATTTTAATTTTATTTAATTCGTATTTGTAAGAACTTCCTATCACTGTAAAGTATACTCCAACTTTGGCTTTTTATAATGTTTTCGAGGTAAGGAAACCAGGAGACCCGTAGCACAAGTTTTCGCCTAGTATGGGCTCCTGTCTCCCGTCTGTAAACTGTTTCGTATAACTTGTATAAATCTTACTAAGTATGGGCGAAAATAAATAAAATAAATTGTTATTATATTATATTAAACTTTAACCCAACCTCAACACAGTTAGGTAAATTCTAGGCAGATGGTAATGATAAAAACCCATTATAAGATCTGCACCTGAATTGTATAAATTCAGAATAACTGTTAGGCCACCTAAGTCTCTTAGTATACACTTAATGCATAGTCACTCATCCACAGATTGACCTCGACAATAGTTGCTTAACCTTGAAGATTGACCCGTGCAGCTGTTATTAATAAACCACTCCCCTAATGCCGCCATTCATATACACACACATACATAACACACTGCACTTTTGACCCCATTACAATGAAAAACAAACCCAAATTAAAAAAAAGAACCTGTCGAATCAAGTTTGTAACAAAAAGATAAATATTCAAATAAAGATGTCCCCCATATAGCGATTCACATTCATAGATAAGTTTAATCGTCTTTTTTTATCATTAGCTTGATTTGCCCGATGCCCAGACATACCGAGTGAATATAATTTAATAAATTATTATTCACGTGTTACTTATCACGTTATCAACATTCCGAGAGTTCGCGAAAATTCACGTAAGTGTGCGAAGTGTGTGGGTGATTAATTTGAATAACTGGTGAAGTGTTAGTCGGGCTTCAAAATCAAAACTCATTTAAGTAGGCTGAAAATCAGCACTTTTTGAACGTCAAATATTTCATACTAGCAGACGTCCCGCGGTTTCACTCGCGTTATTCCCGTTCCAGTGGGAATACAGGGATAAAAAAGTAGCCTATGTCACCCGGGGATAGTGTAGCTTCCCAATAGTAAAGGATTTTCCAAATCGGTCCAGTAGTTTCGGAGCCTATTCAATGCAAACAAACAATCAAACATTTCCTCTTTATATATTATTATAGAAGAGAGAACGCCCTATACCACTTCCCAGTGTTTTCTTTCAAAATAAAAGATTAAAAAACCAATACGTTTCTTGCAAGGGACACACCTTTTTCAGCTTTTCAATTCAGTTCAATTTATTTATTTCAGACAGGAGTCCATAGGGTTAGCATTACAAAATTACTTAAAGACTAGTGTTAGTAATACAAAAAGAAATTTAAACTGGTATGGATCCTTACCCAGTGGCGCAGCAGAGGGGAGTCACCTATGTGAAAACACGCTCAAAAGACCGTAAGCGGTGATACGCAGCCGGCATGGATGCCCTCCTTTTTCTTATTTTTGCGTAAAAGTCATCGGTTTTATCGAATCTTATTATTTGTGGTTACACCTGCAGAAGCAATACTTACTCAAAAATTTTCAACTGTCTATCTATGATACTCTATGAGATACAACGGGCTGAAAAACAGCCTGAATGACGTACAAACAACAGAGGCTTAGTAATAGAGGGCTGTTAGCGCCCTCCTTGGACACGGAACCCTATAAAATAACTTAATAGACTTCTAAACTAAATAAACAAGCCTATTTTGCGTGCTTTACGGAAATAATAATTATGTTTCTGTCTACTTTACCTTACAATTAACAAACAACTAAAATATTTACATGCAAACCTTACTTATTTTCTTTCGTTTACACGCGGTGGCTAGTGTTGATCTATTCCCATCCAATACCAAGAACTAATACGATTTGGTATAATATTACCAAAAAGCAAATATTAAATATTTTTTATACCTTAACAATGTTCGTTTAAAAAAGTTTATGCCAAGTGAGTTATGCCAAATAGGTTTCGGAGCAACAAGTTTCTGCCAGATAGAGGGCACCCCATTTTAAAACCAATACCAAAACAAGTTTGAAGAAATTGAATGGGAATAGATCCGAGTGTTGTACAGATAAACCTTACTTTTCCGAAGAACATCACTAATAAGGTCAGTTTATGTCCATTTAGGGCGTTCTTTCCCTGAGTTTACACTTACGTCTGCCTTATAAATGCCTTCCGTTAGTCGCCTTTCATTCATACTCTCAAGGTGACCAAACCATCTACGCGTACTCTTTTAAAATTTGTTCACCATCTCTGTTACTAGCAGACGTCACGCGGTTTCACCCGCGTATTTCCCGTTCCCGTGGGAATACAGGGATAAAAAGTAGCCTATGTCACCCGGGGATAGTGTAGCTTCCTAACGGTGAAAGATTTTTTTAAATCGGTCCATTAGTTTCGAAGCCTATTCGATGCAAACAAACAATCAAACTTTTCCTCTTTATAATATCAGTATAGATAATACTTTTTATATCGATTTGTCTGTGTCTAATACAGCAATGGTTGTATGTGTGAGCGTGTGACTTTATAGAGACGACGCACCTAGTGTGAGCGTGTGGGAATGAGTGTGTGTTTTGTGTATTTGTGTGAGTGTCAGTTCGCGCGTACCAACGATAAGGTCAGGGTCACACGAATTGGACTTTTATTATCTCTCGATCGAATGACACTGGTTTTTGTTATACTTTTTTTTTCGACTGGTTTAATTTTATCTATTTCACGCTATCTCGGTTTGAAATCGTTTTCTATTTGTATTGTGTTTTACGTTTTTTTTTTACTTTGGTTGCGTAATTTTTGTTTTCGTTCGATAGAAAACTTTGATTATTTTACATTAAATTCTCAGTGAATTGCGATGGAAATCTTTTATGTGTACCTAAATACATTCCAATACAAACTCAAATGTAATGACTTTTTACGCAAAAGAGGAAGAATAGAATAGAATATATATTTGCCAGAAACATGGTATAAATACATAGGTGGGCACAATGATAAATAATGCTACAGACAAGTCTCACCGTTTAAACGGTATGCAAAATTAAATTAAGTACTAACATAATCTTACTCATTTAAAAAACACATTAATTATTCTTTAAATTAATTTTAGACATTAGTTTAGTTATTATTTCACACATTATTACAGTCATATACAACCTTTATAATGACATAAATAAAATTTTAAGCAATACCTATTACAAAAGACTAAATTTAATACATGTCATGATGTCAAATATTCTGAAACCAGATTAAAAACATTTGTCGATAAGCCACATATTTAATTTGAATCTGAATTGAGTAAGTGGCAGATCTCTTAAGATTAGCTGAAGTCCTTAATCACTCGTTTGTAAATTACCAATATACTTATTTTAATTAATTACCTAATACCCCAACCACGATACCTCTCTCTCTCTCTCTTTGTGAATATCTAGGTGAATTGAAGACGAAGTGAGCTGTTATTCTTTACCTTAGTCCGAGAGATTGACAGTTCACTTCACCTAAGTTTTCTTAAAAATATATTACAAAATTGACCGGCAAGTCCTTGATATTAATTATTCAACGTTTTCTTTTCATAAAATCAACGTGGGAGGCCCTAAACAAACATGAAAGCTAAATAATCTATTTCACACAACAATCAGATAACGACAAAATTATTTTTCACCGGAACGTACCCATTGTATTTGCGACACAACAATAGGAAATCAACAAAAAAGCCGCGTCAATAAATACATTTGCCAACCGGCTTAGTTTAATTGAATATTTCAAAGACCCAGCGAGAGTAAAGATAGGGAAAATTTAAAAATAAAAGCCTCTTGGTGTTTTTCGTCGTACATTTTTACTCTCTCGCCTTTATTATTCTGACCTCGTAATATATTAAATTTACTTTATTTTTCAATATTCACATCGCTTCTTTTTAATATTATGAATTTATAATAATTTGTTTGACAACCTTATAACGAAGAAGAGATAAGATAAGCGAACTGTAACTTATAAAACATCCAATCTATATTCCGAGGGTGGATTTTCAGTGCTACGAGTCCTCTACGCCTGTAGCCGCGCCTACGCTCGTAGCACGGGTCCCGCTCACCCAACGCCTACGCAAAATGTAGCGGTCTACGCGTTTGTTTGTTCTGACGTCACAGTAACTAATGCACCATTGAATCCCTACTACGTAAACAAATTTCACGCATTTGTCTAGTATCTCATACAACTGCAGCGGTGTAAAAATAACACCGCTTAAAACACTAATCGGAGTGCTAAGGTCGTTTGCATACCATTTAGCTCTTTGTTCGAAATTAATAAAATCACAGACATGTGTTATAATACAAAACGATAAAACGAACCGCGCGTATTCTGGAGGCGCGAGTAGGTTTAATACAACGGCTAGGTGTCATGTCATTAGTGTGTGAGGCAGACGGGCTTGTATGTTAGCGAGTGTGAGCAAGACAAGAAGTGTAGCAACAAGTCGCGGGCGCGAGGCGCGGGGGCGCGTTATCGTGTCCATGACGTCACGACCCTTTCACTGGCCGAAGTTGTGTTCTCTGGCGTCGGAGACTTCAGTCCGCGCGGCTCGGTCACGACGTGAGCACGTCTCGCGATTAGTGTTCCTAAACTTCACCGACTCACGCGTCACTCGCTAAAAGAATACGTAAAAAATATCGAAGTCAACTTTCGTCAGGAAAATAGTTCACACGCAAACGCCCCGCTCGGTACTCCGTGTGTTACGTTCCTGGTGACTTCGGTACTCCTCTCCTAACCGACATCAACACCAAAATGGGCGTCATTAAAGTGAGCCCGGACGCCGCGGCCCTATACTCTGCCTGCGACATGCTCGACGACATGAAGGTAAGTGTAACGAGGAATTATCATGTGATGTCCAAAAGCGACTACGATGGCGTGGTTCCAACCGGCCAGTTCCGTATTAGTGAAAAAAAATATTGTGAATCGATGCGTGGGCGCAGACATTTGTCTCGTCATCTCGTCACTACACGCGACGCTTCGCGTAATTCTAAATGTTATGCGCTTTTACGCGATGGCATTCGGCGCGTCGCACATGGGTGCCGGTCGACCTGGCGAAGATCGCGCGTTTTCTACCCGCGGTGAAAACTTGTGCCTCATCGGTCAGCGGAAGTAGGTGCCCTTATCAGCTGTTTGTGACATGATTGCTATAACTAGAATTGCTACGTGAGAACATTCACACAGTTCTTTTAGCCCACCATTTAGTTCGTATAACGTGAACTTGTAACGATAGAAATAAAATTTCAAATACCGACAACTATTTATGAAATAAATGTGGGTTGACTGATTGTTGAAAAAATTATGTTCGATTGGAAGTTCATGTTCGTACAATGGTTTTGTGTTAATAGTTCCCTCATACAATATACCTAGCAAATGATTTACGGTAATAAAACCATTGAAGCTTATAGTAGACGACACGGAGATCCGGAGATTGTCGCGATGACGCAATGTCGTTAAAAAATGTTTTGATTACGTTACTTTGTACGCGGCATGCCGTGTGTCGATAATTTAATTTCGTGATAGCAAACGCGTGAAAAGTTTTCATAGTCAAATAGCAACAAAATGTGAAATGGCTAATGTGAAAATTAATGATGAATTATAAGAGCAATTCGATATAGAAGAACGGAGTGGAATAGACAAGCATATCGTCCGTAGCAACAATGTTACAATATGCGTAAATCGTAGGAATTCGTGTCTACCCAAGTGTGGTGTCTTGCATGCAATGCTTAGCAACAGTGCACGCTTCGTGCGCATGCTCTAGGATTCCTTGTGTTAAATTTTCTTTAAAGTTTCAACAACTCAGATTTATTGCATTTTCATGGTCAAAATGAGAACGTATTTAGAAATATCGTTTTGCTTATAAAAATATGGAAACGTAACATCAGCTTATTAAAGATATTTATCATGACAATAGGTAAACTCGAAATATCATTTACATAAATATTGTAATAAAAATTCGTTGGTATCGAAAGATAATTTTTTGTTATTGTGTGAGTTCGTATATATTGATATTGGCGGAGCGTTCGAGCTGACTTAGTTACCGACATTATCTTTTTTTTTCCTTTCCAGTTTTTTTTTGTGTTGTCTAACTTGATCTACTAGATTCGACTAGTTTTCGCTTTTTGTATTTTAATGTTAGACCTTCAAAATTAATTTCAATGTATTGCCATCTGAAGTATTTACCTAGTTCCTTTTATTTATAATTTTTCGTGCGATAAAAAAATGATTAGATTGATTTTTGTGAATTTCAAAAGCTTATCGATTGAATTTAGTTTTACGATAGGTACCACGATTTCGTACTATACGGTTCTTAAACATTCAATACTTGCAAAAAATTCTTACGTTTTCTTTGTCATCACGAGTTGGACTTCGATTTCTTTCTATTGATTTCACGTTACAATTTCCAATACATTTATACATGTTGGTATTTCGCATTGCCACTCATGCAAATCATAGTTGAATGGATAAAAATTAACATGTGAACAAAACACGTGAGTGCGTGGGATATATTCCAATGTCGATTCAAAGAAACACTCTTTTCAAATACCATATCTTCAACTAGGTAGGTACTTAAATTAGGATTATATTTATTTCTTTGTTTTGATTTATCTAATTATCTACTATTATCATTAGCGGCTCCATCATTGATAGTTTATTAAACTTTTGTTACACTACTATGAGGTAAATCTATTTTATAGTCTTTCTTGGCAACAGGTTCTAAATTAAGTCGTAAATTTTCTAGTTTATTTGATTTAGATCCAGTGATTACGTACTTGAATGCTTCTTTATCAAGTTTATTAGACTGTATGTTCTTAAAACGGATATGTGTAATTAGATGAAGCTATAAACGCACATTCCACGGAATGCATCAGCTGTTTAGAAACGTACAGACATTATTATTGAAGCATTCAATAAAAACGTCAGCTGCTGATTTGAATACATACTTTTTTTATGAATTGTAACAATGGGAATAGTTGAGCTATTATGATATAGAGAATTGTAACCCACTGTGAATGCCAGAAAACTGTCTATTGTAAAAATGGGGCCAGTTTTTGTATGGTTACACGTCCAACTACGTGATAAGTATTTTGTTGGTTATAAAGACTATGTAAATAAAATAAGAATTTTATTATTATCAAATTTCTTTGCTCAGACTTCTTCTTAATATTTTCAAATTGTCTTTTACTATTTAAAGTTTGTCTTCTTTCTATTATTTTTTAGTATGTATCAGTATATTATATCTATAACAGTACTGAAACCATTTCATTTTAAATAATTTTCCTTTAAAATCTCCTCCTACTTATTGATTATGTAGAATGTTTTAGTATTCAGCCTAACCCCTAGCCTCAGTCGTCCTAATCGGGTCAGCCATTTACATTGTACTGAAAAATTTACATAGAGACAAAGATTATAGGGCCAGACAGAATTATAAACCTTTCAGTTAAACCAAATATGGCTCAAACTAATGGTGCGTATTCGAAACCTACTCGTTTTTAATGAAGTTCAAAACCATTTGTTGCATGAACACTCAACTTAAAGTATTCTTTTTTCTGTTGCTCTTTATGATACATAAAACCTTCTTTCTTTCATCTCAAGTTTTTGAAAGAGCTAATATAAAATCTTTGTTCTATAGTTCGAAATTTGAAAAATCTACAAAGCATATGATCGAAACGTTTTTTAAGACCCGAAATCCAAGCCTAGACGTTCACATACCTTACGCCATATTGAATGATCCAGTCAAATCACTTATCAACGAAACGTGTTCTAACTACGTCGTACACAGCCGCTCGCACACGCTCACTCGTGAGCTTACCATCCTTGATATTAACAACTGAAGCATTTTCTATATTGCCCGCACTCACGGATACAGCTATAGAATGTGGGACGCGATGAGTTTTGAAACAACTCAATGTCGCAGCGTTTATCGCGGCCTCGTGTGCGTTGCGCTTTGCTAGTAAAAGTGCACGTTTTGGATTTATATGTTCAATTTGTTATAACTTTATAAAGTTAAAATTATTTTTAATAAAATCTTTTGGGGTAACAACAAACATGCAATTTATGACTGCTTTGGTGTCTATCTAGTTCAACCATAAAATATCGTATTATTTATTCAAAAATATGTGCGCAATTTGCTTTATTATCAGTAAATTCCTATAAATGGTAATCTGGAATATGTATGGATATATGCATTGTCATTTTAATATGAGCCCATTAATCATTTTATAATATATCCCACTCTAGCTTAGCGATGACACTAAATCTGTGACCCTTAAAGATACAGTGGTGCTTAATTATGCGGGTATTATATTTATATTTTACATATTTAAGTGGATTGCTATATGAGTAGAGGAAGTTTAAAGTATTGATTGAGTGGAAGGTGGTAAGCTATAAACGAGAATACTATTGAGACGACGGCAAATAGATATGTATGGAAGAAGATGACATATTGAGGTATTCCTCGAAGCGCTACCATTTTGAGGTGCACCTTATGAGGCGCTCCTTTTTTATTCCTCGGAGCGCAACTTTTAGTAGCGCTCCCGATAGCAATTAAAAATATTAACTTTTATTTCCTCGAAGCGCACTTATGATTGACTTTCGAATAGAGATAGGATACTAACTGAAACTATCGATGATAAGTAAAACATGTTATTTTAAACAACAAGCAAAAACTCTGTACTCCTTGACCATAGATTGGTTTTAAAAGGTGCGCTCCGAGGAATAAAAAAGGAGCGCCTCATTAGGTGCGCCTCAAAATGGTAACGCTTCGAGGAATACCTCGACATATTACACTGACCTCTCATAGATTAGGATAGGAGATGATAATGTGGATGATAACTCGGAAATATTACTGTGAATACAGTAGTGTTAAAGTAGTAAAAGCAGGTAATCCTTCCCGTCATTTTTGATATATTCCTACCAAAAGGAATGTCACTATATCTACCTAATCATAAAACATACACAAGTTTATGTACCAAAGTAAAAGTTGAATTCAACCCAGGCCTTGACATAATGTTTAGATGAAAAAAAACCTGCATTATCGTATCTTATCTTATGAGATACATTGATCACAAGATTCTACGCTACTGTAGAATGTTGGAGGACTCGTGTCATCTGACAACGAAATTATCTAACCGTTTGGCGAATTCTTCGTTTATCTTTTAACAACGAAGGTGTGGCTCTGTTCTAATAATAGATAGCTTGTTCCTTTACGTTTGGCCTAATAGGCTTGTCGAAATGATATTGATATTAAAATGTATCCTTACAATAATTATCCTTTTTTTTGGTAATATAGGTAGGTATCCAAATTTACTAGTTTCTAAAACGAATAAAAAATGTTTCTAAACACACCCATCAAAATTTTCCTTGGTTCAAATGATGAATTTTTATTTGTAAACACAATACATCACGCACTAACTTGTTCAAATAATTTGAATTGATTGATATATACCTTTATAAAGCAATATCTATTTACGGATATTTTTGATCCATTTCCAAATTTTCTTAAGCATTTTAAAATCTGTACTCACAGATTATATGGAACTAGATTTTTTGGCATTTCGGAATAATTTTATTTGCATTTACGATACAACATGCAGATATAGGTACTGTTTATGTTACTTAAAGCTATATAATTTAAAGGTGCCTGGTCTAATATCATACTTACAAATTGACAGCTTTGATATTATGTATCTAGGACAAATTGTATGCATGTTGATACATTATACATGGCAGTTTTAATTTTAAAGTGATACCTACTCGTATAATTGTGCGTGAACCTACATACATATATTAATATATGGGTTGGTACCCATATATTAATATATGTATGTATTGATAGTCCACATTCCGATTATTGGTGGTGTCTATGATGAATTTTAGTGAGACTAGCTCTGCCCTGTGGTTTTCTTTGCTTAATCATGGTAGTTAAATAATAGGCTTCTTCAAGAGTAATTGATCTTTAATAACTTTGCTATAATTGGTAATAATGTTGTAATAATTTTATGATCTCTCAATAATTTTGAAATAACCAATTATGGTTACTTTAGTTTTGAAATTTTGCTACAATATTCAAATTTGTGTACACCAGAAATGGTAGAATATATGAGTCTATGATCAAGTTATTGTTATACTTTGTTTACTTGTTTTTGGAAATACTATGTTCTCACAAATAAACTTTCCTTTTAGTATTTTTTAAAAGCATAAATATATTTCTACTCCGACCGGCTATTGCAGAGATTAGCGCGTTTATACAAACAAACTTATAGAGCTTTTAATATATAGGTATGTAATTAATATTATTATAGATAAATAAGATACTAATCAAATGCATTAATATAAAACACGGTATCTTTGTTTACTTTCGTTTAGTCATCATTATTTTACTTTTCAAGTCGCACAATCATGATTTATTCATTTGATTTTATTTCAATTTTAAATAAAAGTCATATTCAATGTCAATTTAAAAATTTGCTTTTGTAAACTAAATGACAAAAACATCACGTCAGTATTACCGGCAGGCGTAGGCAGAGGAGTGCCAAAATTTTAGTGCGGTATGTTTAAGTCCTATGTGCTAGAGAGCAAACCTATTGCCACGAGACTTTAGATAACTACTGATAATAAAATTCCTAATGAAAAAACCCAATGAAAATGCCAAACAGGGAAGTCGAACACAGGCCCGTAGGAAGAGCAACTTCCAACTACTGCAAGAACGCTTTCGAACACAAAACAAAAAAAAACTACTAGTAGATACCTACTTTCATTTTCTTAAGCATTATTCACAACTAATTACGTCATGAATTTTAACCAAATAGAAATAATTCAGTAAACATTGCCTTTTACTTTCAATTTAATCCATACACGTTGGCACTTCATTAAAATATAGGTTTTATTATAAATAATATAACCGTATCAACAATTTTATCGGCGTACGATAATAAATTACTTTCACTTGATAAAGTCGTGAACTGGTTTGTATAACGTTCAAGGTTATTAACACAAAATGCGGCGTTTTAATAAAATTCCACTTATCTGTGTTTACACCTACGAATAGGTACTTGGGCACTCATAACGAATGACGCAGTTGGTAGCTAGTATAAACTAGCTAAAAAAAGGAAGAGGTTCTCAATTCGGTTTGTTTTTTTTTTCCTTCTAATGTTTGTTTCCCTCACAATGGGCCTTATGAGTAAGCTTAAAGTAGCCCAACTAGCTATGGAGAGGGCTATGCTCGGAGTCTCTCTGCGAGATCGAATCTGAAATGAGGAGATCCGTAGAAGAACCAAGGTTACCGACATAGCCCAGCGGATAAGCAGGTGGAAGTGGCAGTGGGCAGGGCACATAGCACGGAGGACTGATGACCGACGGGGTCGAAAGGTTCTCGAGTAGAAGCCACGTATCGGCAATGTTTTCCTTCACCGTTTTTGGAGGGAATCACAGTGATCACATGCCATTATCGGTACGCAACTTTCAAACTGCATACGTCTAGGAACGACCTTCATTGTTACTATATTTTTAATTATAAATAAATTATAAATTCATATTGTGACATTTAGGTGATTGATTTCGTCCAATAAGTTATATATTTACAATACAGGGTGTTTAATAAACATTGCCGTTGTTACGCATTATGTAAATCTAAGTAATTGCTGAAAATCTTACTTTAAGTAACTATGAATAATTGCTATTCACAGTAGTAAGTAATGTCACGCACGCACAATAATGTATTTGGGGCACATGTTTCGTAATTCGGGATTTTAAAACTATTTTTTCAGTGAAAGAAACTTTAGACAATGTTAGAACTATGGCTACCTATTCTCAAAAATAAAACTCCTCGAAATCGTTCCATTCGTTAGCAATCTATGATAAAGACAAACAAAGATAAACCCAATTTAATACCCTACTTTTTTTCGTCGGTGGTTAAAAATGATATAGGTCGGGAAAACTGATAGTAAAATAACTGATATGGCCTATACCTACGCAAAATACGCGCTTTGAAGTGGAGTTGCGGATACCCGCCTGGTATCTTTTTCTTTTTTTTTTAAACTCGGCGTCATTAATAAAATGTATAGGTAGGTACTAGGTTAGTTTTCTATGAGTCAGAAATAAAGTTGTTATAAATAAAATAAAATATCTTTATTTCAGACCTAAGCAGTCCATACGTAGTTAGTGGTTAGTAACAAACTGTGCTTACATGCTAAGTTATTGTTGTTAGTACTTAATCCTAATTAACATAAACCTATACCTAATTCTACCCAGTGCCTTTGGATGGGGCAGTCCACTCTGCTAACAATCATCTTCAGGATGCCGTTCCGAGTGCTACGCAAACGTTGCAGTAGGGAAGCCGCTTTCTAACGCGTGATGGCGTGGTAACCATCCGTACGTGCTTCAGCAAACATTCCCGGCGCACTGCAACGTCGCGGCAACCGCAACAGCATCCTGAAGGCATTGTTGTATTGCACGCGCAGGACGTTGTATGCTCGGCTCGTATATGACACCCATAGGCCGCTCGTGTAGAAGGACTGACAGAACGCTTTAAATAAACTGACTTTCACGTCTGCCGTGCAGCGAGCAAACCTACGGGCGAGAGTTATTATTTTGTATTTATTATTAAGCATTTTTACACTCGCTATGAGAAGTGATCTCTATTACAGTAGGTATTACGTTAAAGGTAATTAAATTAATATAATACTGCACCATGAGTGAGGTTTTTCCCATAATGTGTTAAAATTACTGTGTAATCACCGGCTATTATAAGTTACTTATATCCAATTGATTACTTAGATCAATAGGTATGAATACACTTATTTACTCATATTATTTATCCTTAGGAAACTCATCATTGTGTGTAAATGCGCATATTATATAATATGTATGTAATATCCTACTTACCTGGTGATAACATGCTAAAGTATATTATTGCCATATAAACTGTGCTGATATCATAAAAAAACAAATCAATCGATGACAAAGTAAATGTGTGATACTTAAGGATTCTTATGAAGAGTTGAGACTGGCCTGTTGGTCTAGTAGTATGTGGCCCTGACTGCTATGCCAGAGGTCGTGGGTTCGATCCCACCCAGGACAAGTGTTTGTGTGATGAGCACGATCATTTGTTCTGTGTCTGGGTGTAATTTATCTATGATGTGTATGTATTTAGAAATATATAAGTATGTTTATCAGTTGTTTAGTAGGTACTCATAACACAAGCTCTGCTTAGCTTGGGACTAGATGGCGTTGTGTGAAAGTTGTGGAATTTATTTATTTAGTTAAGGGTTTTTCTTTTCTTGTGTAATAAGACGGCATTAACAAATGAACACAGACAAAGGACGTTTCTCGAAAAACCGCTAAGCTTAAATGGGACTGGCATGGCTTTTTCTACCGTATGGCAGTGGGCCTAAATAACCACTTAATTTTCCCAAATCGAACATGGACCTTATTCCGTTTGTAATAAAGTTGAAAAACTATCAAACAAATTTACAGATTGGGGAGCTTGATGGAGCTAGCCACTGTACAACAAAAAAAAACTTAGTCTAATTACATTTTTAATAAATATTTCATGGTTGTATAGCAGCACCTAGTGCATGGTCTACTAACTCACAAGCTTGTATTGTGGTAGTTGGTAGTTCTTAGAATGTATATGTATGGTATAAAATACTGGAATGAAGGTAGGAAGGTACATACATACATACATACATAAACTCACGCCTTTTTCCCATGGGGGTAGGCAGAAACTACAGAGCGCCATATGCTACGATTCTTACATACTTCTTTTGCTTCGTTTACATTCATACATGTTGTCATACACACACGCCGGTTGCGAGTACTACGCACCTGACCTTTCTGAAGAAACTCACCAATAAGGTCTATGTATGTCCTTCTAGGGCGTCCCCTCCCGGCGTTCCCACTTACATCTGCCTTGTAAATACCTTTCGTTAGTCGCCTTTCATCCATCCTTTCAACGTGACCAAACCATCTAAGCATACTCTTTTCAATTTTTGTTACCACATCTTCTTTTAAACCACAACGTTGCTCTATCACATCATTCTTCAATCTGTCATTCATTGTTACACCACACATACTTCGCAAGGAACGAATTTCTACAGCATTTATTCTACTTTTAAGGTCGTTCAGGAAGGTAATGATGATAATTTTTCAATTCAATTTAAATAATTTAGTTCAGATAAATTACAATATTCTACTTGAAACCTATTTAATTATGTTACAAAGATAGGAAGATCACAATCAAATTACTATTTCCGACCGCCATATACCACAGAATGATAATTTGATAAATAGCGGTCACAGATAATGTACAAAGTGACCGGTCATATAGGGCGGTGCGTGGGAATTATCGACAATTTGTGTAATGTGGTGATCGAGGCTGCGTGGGCGCAGGCCTTAAACGTTGCCATAGTGATGTTGTTTACTCTGTATTGTTATTGTTGTTGCTATGTTCTTATTTATTTGTATTACGAAGATTGGATTGTTTTTAACGTTGCCCTGTAGATACTAGGAATTCCTCCCCGAGTCGTGGTCGTAAATATCTTAATTCAAAAGTTATGTAAAAACCAAAAATCCTTATTTCAATGGTGTATAAACAGACGAACGAAAAAAGGCTTTTTAATGTCCCACTGCAAGGCAATTGCGTCTTCTCACACAGAGAATGCTGTTGACCATCTATTCGATTTTTTTTATATTTTCTAAACTTGTGGTTCAAAAGTTAGAGGGGGGGGGGGGACACATTGTTTTTACTTTTGTAGCGATTATTTCCGAAATTATTGACATCATCAAAAAATGATTTTAGTAAACCCCTATTCATTTTTAAATACCTTTCCAAAAATATATCACACGTTAGGGTTGAAATTAAAAAAAGAATCATAATCACATTTTTTCCAATTTTTATTTTACCACTTTGTTGGCGTGATGGATACACATATTGGTACCAAATTTCGGAGACGGACATGGCGAAACTATAAGGGTTCCTAGTTGACTACGGAACCCTAAAAATGGTTATGCACTTTAAGTGGAATACCAATTTTCAAGTTGCAGCGCAGAGCAGACAGGGCACAGTGCGCTTCGTCACATTTCTGCGATTGCGCATGACGTCATCCTAGATACACACTGATGATAGCCAAAACGAAACTAGCTGTTTGACAATTTTATTAACCGTTGAACAATTGTCCCGGTATCATCAATATAATCTGTCAACGGATACGCTGTTATTAATATCGAAGATAAACTTAGAAAGCACATAATAATTCAAAAAGTCACATTAAAACGTACTTACCCGGATTAGGACCACAATCTCGCACATAAAAGGCGATGACCTAACCACTCTTCAAGATAACCGCGACACTAATTATATCATATCATTTACTGATCACCGCCAACACCTTTTTAGTCATTTTTTTTGGGAAAACCCTGCATTTAAAAGTCCACAATAATACACTGTTTACCTCCGCTTAAGATTGTTTTTGTCACGTTTTTGATTATATCGATATGTCGGCATAGACGTTATTTAATCTATAGCTCTCTTTAATTAGTTCATATCTTGTGATTACGCAAGACTTGGTGGATACACGTGAATATTTTGTGGCGAGAGTTTACATTTTTTTGTCTCTTATACACCACTTATTTTTAATTAGTAGGTACAAATACTCAAAGGGCTTATTCTAGATGGTATTCTCATTATATTTGTAGAGTATCAATAAATAATATTCATAAACAGCAAAGTTATTAGCGTTTGTTTATATCCCAAAAAGTCCCCCTATTTATGGAAGTATTGTACAATGTACTGTACAGGCTATTCATGACATAGTAGTATTCATTACTCGTCATCTCTCGCTCACGTTTGCGTGATCTCGCTCAAGCATGCCCCGCCTCCAACAGCTGTTTTCGTTATTTAAGTTTAACTAAATAGTGGCATATTTAAAAATTGAATTTCTTATTTTTTTACTTTTGATTACGCAAATATGATCAGTAACAGGTCCGGATACAGCCCATTTTTTGTCTAATTAAAAAATAGTGGTGTAAGTATATAAGTTTAACTGTACAAAGGCCAGCACGTCAAACTACACCAATGAATGAAACTTCTTTGATAATTTTTCAACTTTATAACAAATAGAATAAGGTTCCTCCTTCATTGTGCGTGCAGTTAAGTCGGTGTTTCTTGATAGCTACAACCTAGGGGTCTTTAAGTCGAGAGTGAATAGGTTACTTCTAGGCAAGCATGCTTCATCGTCGACCACATCATCGCTTACAATCAGGTGAGATAGTGATCAAACGCGAGCATTACAATCATAAAAACATATTCATGTTCAACTTGAAAAATCTGACAGTTTGAGGAAGCTTGTTAGGCTGGCGTCTTTACAAAGGAGAACTTGATGCCTTAGGGGTTTTCTACCAGTCTAATTTAAGGTTATTCTGAGATTGATCATGGCAGATGAAAGCTGGTACTTAACAATAACATTAAAGGAAAAATACTTAGTCTGGATTTGTGACTAATTGCTCTTCTTTTCGCGCGGTGGCGAAATGTGGGTGTACTAGGGTAGATCTCCAGAGGCATTTTTTTTCGTGTCGGGCTGGATAAACCCACTTTAAAATCGAAGAACGTTTTTAAAATATTTTTTATTATACAGTTTGTTGTCCAATCTACATGGTACAAGACTAATATTATGAATAAGTTTATTTTAAATATTTAAAAAAAAATCTTAAACCCTAAAATTCTGATCGCTCTGGGTTGACCCGACTCCCGATTGAATGAATAAAATATTTTTTAACTTTTTAATAAGAAGGTTCATATGAAACAACTTGTTTACATTACGTAACAAATAGTTAATCTTCATCGTAATAAATTATTTTCAGTTATATTATCAATACTTTTGCCACAATTTGAATTTGAAATCGTGACCGGTCATTTTATCTCATCGCTCTGCGCTGAGGTAAAACATCGCGCTCATCCCTAGTTACGCGTTATAGACACTCTATTCCCCTCCCGCGGGGTAACCCTGGCAGTAGTCTAACCGCCGTGGAGGAAACCTGTGTGCCACGAACCAGCACTCCAACATTACGAAGGTAAGTTTATGATTGCTCTGGATTTGGTTCTCAAATTTTATGATTGCCATGGCACGTCATTTAAATTAAATAGTAAGCTTATGAATGTGTCTGTTATGTGAATTAAGTGATCGTTGTGATGTTTTTTATGAGACGTAATCATAACTTTCTACTGCTTTTAAATTCAGCTATATTTATGATTTTGTGACTTTTTCTGATCGCTATGTCTGTGATTGCTCTGTCCAAAAAGAACAGAGCAATGATATTTTGCATTAATTGTACGTTATAAATCTATTGTAAGTAGTAGTAACAATGACAAACGATGAACTATACATATGACCTTTAATTTACAACCATTCCTGGGGGGTTTCTTTGGGTAACCTAAACCCATAAACAGGTATTGACGTATTTTACCTTGATGATATTTTTGTAATGGCATTTAACTAACCACAACTGTAACCCTTTCTTCTCTAAAATTTAATGGCAACTATTTTTGCAGGTTGAAATCATGCCTCGAAATAAATTATCTACGAGTATTGAAGAAAAACGTCTTAGGAAGAAATTGGCTGAGCGTCGTAGAATGGCCAAGATAAAATATGATCCATATCTAAGACGCACAATGACTTGTAAAGTCAAGAGCGAGTTACCAAAGGCAAAAAGCTCGGGGCACAGTACTACCAATGAGTGACTGATCTATTGACTATGAGAACTTAACGAGGTCTGTACTCCAAGTATTTCCGAGGTAGTTTTATCTTCGTTGGAAAACAATAACACCTTGACAAAGGTTGCTGCAGCAGAAGATTTACCCGACTCCGACTCCGAGTACTATTCAATTATCTGAGCTTAAAATAAACCTTAATTTTTAGTTTCCTGATCAACTAAGCCTTATAAAAATTGTATTTTTTTACTTTGTGTTAAAATTTGTATCATTATAATTTGCAAACAATACTTTAATCTGATCTGACCATCTGAATTGCATTTTACTTTGTGTTCTTCTTTTTGATTCTTCACTTTCCACTAAAGATATACCTAGTTAAGGAAAATGTGATCATTACAAATCACTTACATATCTTGTTAAGACTGTTATTTTAGTCTAGTTTTTAAGTTCTATTAAGTATTATGATTACAAATAGTTACGTTTATAAATTGTTCATTTTTAAGAATTTTACTTTGTTCTTTGTAAACATTAGTTTTCTTTAATAACTTTTTTAAAACTGATATTGATTGAGTCGAAATCATTTAATAACTATAAAAGACTGTATGTAATATTGGTGGATTTCAAAAGGTTTTTAATGTTGTCTCATTTACCTAGAAGTGATTTAATTAAGTCCAAATAAATGAAACTAAGCCAAATTTTGTTAATTTGTTATTTATTTTTAATATGGAAGTACTTATGACTGATAATATGCCTTGACCTTTTTCTAAAATAATACATTTCTCTTACATATAATAATCTTGTTACACGTACACTGAACATGACTTAAAACGGCTAAATAAATAATATTTTATCATTATTATTTATTTTTGTTTCACTAATTTCACCATTTATGATCGCTCTGGCACCAATTATGATTGCTCTGGTCGCGAAATTTTTTGAACTTAAATATTTTCATAACCATTTGTGTAAATTGAAGGCCAATAATAAAAATGTACTATTTGAATATCATTATTTTTAATAAAATACATAATTACAATTATATATCAATATCTGAAAAGCACCAGAGCGATCACACGAATACGCCCGTTTTGGAGATTGACCCACTACAGGTTTACATTAAACACAGAGAAAATGGGTGTTGTACAGACGCCAGCACGTCAAGTCACCCCAATGTGTCAAATTTCTTTGATCGTTTTTTAACTTCATGTCAAACAGAATAAGGTTCATATTCAATTGGGAAAATTTGACACATTACGGTGTGCTCTGTACGTTCAATATAATTGGGCTAGCTTATCTGCTACTGGTCATCATCTCAATTACAGTTCTATAAAAACCTAATTACGTTCTGTAGTTTGGGATTTCCTTTTTGGTATGATTTTCCCTCCATAATGCGTCTATTCATTAATAGGTACACATAACGTCATCAATGAATTGTTTAGTTCATCACGTTTCAAAATACCTTAAAGGGGGTCACCAGTTAATGACGCTTACTGTACCTAGTAAACCTATTTTGTTACGTAGTTCCTTGACAGAGTTTAGTAGGTAACTTATTAAAGTTTTAAAAAAAATGATGTCGCTTTCTATTAATATAACCAAAATCTTGTAACCTTTGAACTAAAAACAACTAAGTATCTGTTTATTAGTTTTAGAATCTTTTTAGGTTCAAAGAATCTTTGTTTTTATTTTTTACTAATTAAACTCCAGCTGGGTTATCATTTTTTGAAAAAAAAACAACTTGTTTTCTAAGTAAGAACATGTTACCTACATCCCTAAGTAATTTTAATTAGATAAATTTTGTTTACTACAATCTACTAGTGCTTCATTCGATAATACACAATACCACCTACGTCACTTCATTGGTTAAAAATAGTCACGCCTCTAGTAAATAAGTAAATAGTTAAAGTGCATTCTCACTACATAATATAAACAGAACACACACACAGTTACATATAGAAATACAACACAAAATACAGACTTACAGCTGCAAAAAATAATGTACGACTATTTCAAATCAGTTTCCATTCTATGTGGTTTCACTTATAAATTATCTGATACTTCGGTGTATGTGTCGGTTTTATTGTTGTCACGCTAAAATGGAACAGGGCTGGACACATCTGCCGCATGCCAGAGGTTAAGTGGGTCAAACGCACGACCCGATGGGTTCCCTACATGGCAAACGACATCTCGGTAGGCCCAGGCGAAGATGGGACGAGCTGGACTCTTTCGATAAGGACTTGTCCCGAAAAGCCCTTGACAGAGAGAGGTGGAAGGAAAGTTGAGGGGGCTTTGCCCTGCAGTGGGAAAATATAGGCTAGTAACAATAATAAAACAATGATTCAACCATAAACCACGCCAAAAAAAAAGTACGTTATCTATGAACGTAGCACATAATAAATTTTACACCGTTTACACACATCTTATTCTAAATCTAAACTCATTAATATTACTGGCGATTATCCTCCAATCAACATTGAAGGCTGGCATAAATCGACTAAAACGCCACAGAACTGACAAGCATAAACTACATGCATACTAGAAGCGTCACGTTGTCTCTGCCCCCAAGAATTTATTAAAACACGTAGTGAGTTCTGCCAGCGGTTGCTTCACAAGGGAATGTTGGAGGACGTAGTTTGTATGCGACGTTGCGCGCACCGACTGACGTACTAATGTTAATAATTGCTGTGCTCGATACTCGAGCCTTCTCCTTGATAAACCCTTGATCTAGAATTAGTCGATTGAGTTAATCGATTTATTATTTTTCTCTCGATTTGAAGATAAAAGTTGGGTGGTTGGAAACAACTACTTTTGCTATTTTTGTTCTGGTCTGAAACCCGACAACCTGACAATTTGTTGGTTGGTCTGATAGGTTTAAAATTCTGATAGATATTTAGCTAAATCGGGTTAGACTGGGAGACAACCCCAACATAGTTGGCAAAAGACTAGGCAGATGATGATAGACTAATCTTAAATAAGAGAAGAAGTTTTCGCTGGTTTTAAAGCTAAAGTTTCAAGCAGGTTTAAGTTTCCCATGAAAGGGTACCTACCAATTTTTTTTATAAAATATCCTAAAATACTTTTTTTTCCATTCACATAATGGTGAACTAAAAGCCATTGAACGCAAACTATTGTTTAAACAATCGGTCAAATCTTAAACCGGACGGATGATTTATCTGATGATGACATAACAATCCGGATTTTGAAAATACCTATATATAAAAAAAATAAGTTCATTGACAGTTTCAAAAATGTCGACTTAGATACTATGTTAGTACCTATTGTTAAAGGTTGCGTTAATTTTGACGGTATTGGTGGTGGTTTTTGTTGGTTTGTTGTTTCGCTGTGGATTGATACCATTCATATTTGTTGAGTACATAATAATACATTATTTTTTTGTGTGTCAGTTTAGCAATCACAATCACGATCTTTGCAGGCTTTGCAGAAGTATCTTCTGTTCCCGTGACCCCCGGCGCAGGTACACGTCGGAACACCGGGGTGGTTTTTAGTCAGTTAGAGTCAGACAGACACCTCTGCCCTTCCCAGGGTGGAGGACATCCTTGAGGATTTTTCACCCCGCACCCAAAATAAAGGCTTTCCGGCTAAATTTTGTTAGTGACACAGCCCGGACTCTGGAGTTTTACCTGGTTGATGATAATGATGAGTCACCCTAATAGGTACAGTCAGCCTCATAAGTCGATATACATATCCATATTTCCTAAACTCATGAACACCTTAGCTTACACAAATTGCTAAACAAGACTAGTGAATTTTGAACCTTTAAGACGTTAATTAAATCCTGGCACTAGTCTTGTTTAGCAATTTGTGTAAGCTAAGGTGTTCATGAGTTTAGGAAATATGGATATGTATATCGACCTGTGGGGCTGACTGTACATGGGACTTACACAGGCCAGGCAAACCCCAGCCCGGCCTTTCAGGTCCAAATATTAACATTTCTCCATCTCAGTGTTCATAGTTATTATTTTAAAGAACCAAATGACTGGTTGTCACATTGTTGGTTACTACTCTATGGAAAATAAAAAAAAAAAAATTTTTTTTTTAAATTACAATACTGATTTCATTTCACTCAAACAGTGGCCGCAAAAAATATAAATGTCAAGTGAATGGTACAGCCACATGATCCAAGTAAGTAAACTACAAAGTATTGATAAATAAATCTGCAATAAATTGAACAACACAATTAAAATATCACTTACTGATAGAAATGAATGTCAACAAGACGACAAACAAAGATATAAAAGAAACTTGTTTTCTGTCTCTGGTTTTAATCTGTAAATTATGATTGCGTCTATAATTGTCTTTGGTTGCCAACTGTTTTTGTGGACTTAAAGGTCGTCGAGTATCGATTTTATCATTTTGGGGCCGATTGGTCGTTTGTGTAATATTAATAGCTGCTCCGGACAACTTTAGAGTCAAATTATTAGTTTTATTTAGTGTTTATAAGCTTACGACCTATTTTCAGACCTATTGAGTATATACACAAAATTTCATAAGAATCGGTCAAGTCGTTTCGGAGAAGTTTTGTAACAAACACTGTGATACGAGCCACCCTAGCAAACTTCGTCCCGCCTTAGAATCAATTTATTCGTTTCATTCAGTTTTTATTAGTTTACATCCTTTTCTCAGACTTACTGAATATACACACAATATCTGAAAAGAATCGAGAATTTTATATATTAGATGATATTGACAATCCCATCGTACCTTAAACCGTACCGTAATTTCCCCCATAATGTCAAATTGCATTCTTAAAAAATGTATGATAATTCCCGATATCATACTAATGCGTACTTGTAGTTAGTTTAATTAAAAAACAGTTCATTATGAAACAATCATAAGTCATATTTTTTCTCTCTCGAATTACAACCGGACACATTTCAATCGTATTCAAAAGTTGGTTAAGGCCAGAAACGCCTCCCGGCAATGCGAAATATTTTTTTACTATTTAATAATCAGCTACTATGAAGCAAATTAAATTAATTATCATCTATTTAATTCAACGGAATAAAACGTTTAGTGAGTGAGTAGGTACTGTCGACAGATAGCTGCAATGCGTTGGTTTGAATTTGATAGCACCTCTAAGTCATCAATCACATTTACAACTACGACTTTTTAGTGTTAGAAAGTCAAGTCATTCGTTTGAAATATAACACTTTTAACCGACTAAATTACAAAATATGAAAAGTAAGTAAACGATTCTAGTTACCTCTTGCAAAGGGTAGTTTCGTATAAAGAAGAATGGGGAAAAAAATCAATACTTAGCATAGGTACCAAATTTTTTGAAATAGGTTTTACATTATGTAATAGTTAACACTGAAATGCGGTTGAATGACCTACAGTCATGCAAGTTGTTGATAGTTTTTGAATACGTTCGGACGTTGGACTTGACATTTTAGAAATCTGAATACAGAGCACTATTGAATATCTAGATACTAAAATGTGATATCTGTACTAAATTAATACCAGCATGTAATTACCCCACTGCAGGACAACGGCCTCTTCTCATACAGAGAAGGTACGAGCATTAATTATTTCGCTTTCTCATGGCGGGATGGCAATTGCAGTCTTAAATTAATCACAAGTCCAGGTTTTCTTGTGAAGTTTTTCTTCATTGTTGTCAGTGATGACCACGGTAAACATAGAAAGTACATTTATTGCCAACCATTATTGCATTTTAGTGTATATAGTCGATTTAAAATAAGAAAATAAATTTAAACAAACCGTTTTACAGAGCTATCAACCGATTTTAACTTCTATTTCGTAGTTTTAAGGATGGCATTGTGAGCAAAAAAGCGGATACAATACAATTTTTGCACCTGCCGTTTGTCATGCTACCAATGTAATAGAAGTCAAAATCGGTTGAAAGGACTGTAAAAAGGGTGTATTAAGATTTATTTTCTTCTTTCTATGAGCAAGCTTTATATGAGCTATAGTGACTAAGGAAATAAGTCCGCCTTTGTACAGTTTTTCTTTACAAGTGCACAAAGTTTCTATAAATAAATATTAGTAAATTAAGTTAATTAAGATTGTATAGTAGCAGCCCGGAGTCCAATGACATTATAAGTAAAAAGGTGTAGATAGGTTACCTACCTAAACAACATACGATCTTCAAAAACGGCACACTAACGTACGACCATTGAAAAATTGACTATTAATAAATAGGTACCGATTATCTTGGTATAAATAATTGTCAGCAGCATCTCAATATCCTCATGATTACGAAACATTTACCGCTTAGAGTCCTTCGACGTTAAATACATAATTGATGAATTTCCATTAACAAATAATGAACCTTTTTCCTATAATTAAATGAGCCAAAGGTATCTCGTGGCGCGGTCTAACCCTTTGTAATTAACAAACAATTCGTTTCATCAATTCCAATGCGACAAAGATTATACCGCTAAATGGAGGACCTCATTACTCCTAATGACTTTAACCTTAAATTATCCATTCCCAGATTATTAACATAAAACAAAGAATTCACGGACAACTGTCACTTTAAGACTTTCAAATGAAGGTAGTCGTAGAATACAATCTCTGTCACAAATCGGTTTTCGTAACTTGCGAGTTAAATTAAACAAGGGTTACTTTTAATTTCGTTTGTATAGGCCGAGTGACGCAAACAAGAGCGCGTCTGCAATATTAATTAATCAATTTGAATAATAAAACGTTGATATAATTTAAAAAGAAAGTGAAAATGGCTTCCTTCCCGCGCCATGACGGATCCCGCGCCTGGCCAGCCGCGAGCTAGTTCCGTTCCGTGTTACGCAGCACACGTATGCCGAGGCCATGCTAATTACTAGCCTCACGAAATCGAAAGTCCCAGCGATCGTATAAAGAAACGTAACATCATATCCTACTTCGAAATATTCCGAACGCGTATTGTTCTCTTTGGGCACAAATAAAACAAGATTTAAATACCACTTGTAACATATACAAAGCAGGTATTTTTTTTTGTCATTGAGTATCGATTTTATGAGTGCAAGGTTTGGTTATACAATTGACCTTTCACTCATAACATGTTACAAGCGAACGATGGAAATCTAAAACAAAACATGTTCAATCGTAATTTAGAGCCTTGTGGCTGTTATAATAGCCTCACGCATCGATTAAAGGTTTAAAATGTACGTTTGCGGAGGTCGCTCCGTGAATGCATGACCATAATAAAGTTACAGATCCAGACCCCTCCGTGGCTATGAAAGTACGTTTAACCGTTGGTCACGGTTGTCATTTGTAGATATATGACAGTAGTCAGGACCTCAAAAGTTTGACAATCAATTAAACCAAGGAGTATCGTTTTACCCAGTCAATGGGTTGTGGAGATCAGATAAACATCTATCCATCTGGTTAGACTGAAAGGTGAACCTAACATAGTTGGGAAAAGGCTAAGCAGATGATGATTGAATAGTAATTGTTACAATTTCAAACCGTTCAGTCTCTAATTGCGGATTTCCGAGACAATTTCGTGCTGCGATGTTTTTTAGTTCGCTTTTAAAATGTCTGATCACGATCGCGTTATCCGTTGCAAGGTCGACTACTAACTTTTGTCAGACAGACGATTGTTCTATATTTACTTTTCCTATCGAATGCCTACAACAGTCTAGCCTAGAATATGTGTTATGATGACTTTAATATTTTAGTTGTTGCTTTGTTAGTTAGTGGCTGCGAGCGACACTGACATGGGGTCGGGAAAATGATTAGTTTATTGTAATTTTCTTCAGTAGCCGCCTGGTGTCAGGATTTATGCTCGGTCCATAGGCATATGCTACATTGCTCGAATTTTTGGTTGGCATTTTGAGTCTTATTTACGAGTCCAGGTTTCTTCACGATGTTTATACCGATTTTAATGAAAGCCAAAGTAAACATAGAAAGTAACGAGAACTAATTAATTTTATTGGATTTTGCTATTAAGAATTGCTCTGTTCGAATTGGCGCCTGATTGGTGGACACATAACTGGCGAAATGTGTGTGTGTGTTAAAAGTACACACACACTAACCCTTCTTCGAATACAGGCGTTGTGTTGTATTATGTTCAAAATAGTTCCTTTAACATTGCTGCTATGATAATGACCAAGACATGCTACGAACGTACCTACTTACCTTAGTACATACGTGTGGCAGATGCGTGTCTCATTGTCAAACCACTTGTTCAATGTTAGTCCAGTTTGTATTGTACCTATTGTACTCCTTGTACAATCGACTGCACGGTGGTTGTAACGCTTTCAACTTGAGTCGGCCTAACGTAGAACAGTGTTCTGAAAGATTATACGGTCTGTTTGCACTAGTTTTGTTACAACTCCGGCGAGCTTACTGTACCGCCGCGTGATGTTTTGAACCTACATGTCGCACGCAGTGACGCGAACTGTTACGTCTCACATACTTCTTGAACCGATAACAATACCGTTCACGTAGGTTAGGTTATACAAATATCCGATACCAGTGTTTAGAATTTTGTTAACACATAGTTTTCTTACAAGCATCCCATTTGAATCTATCATAGGATATTTGCACTGTCTTCATTTGCTCGCTGCTACAGATTTGTTTTCCTAATTGTAGATAGTGTATTTTTATTCGAACTACGTTTTATTGTAAGTACGTTTAGTCGTTGAACTAACGGTAAACTTATACTTTACGTTACTTATACTATACAATACTTATAACTGGTAAACATGTGATTTTTTGTAAAAAATAATTTTCAGTAATGACTATCTATCTATATATTTATCTTATAAGTAATAGTGGTAGCAGTAGGTAGTCGAAATTCGGTCGCTTTAGTTTTATATACTTCTGCATAATAAACTGTTAATTATGTCAAATTTCACTCTCTTCTCTGTTTAAAATATTCTTAGTAAGTGATCCAAAGTTTTCTTTTCACGTAGGTATAACCAAATATATAATCGCATGCATTGTATCCAGTGAATATCCAATACATGGGAGAAAAAAAACACATTGTGATAATAGAAATTGTTTTTGACAGCTGCTAATGTGACGGTTATAAAAACAACTTTCACGTTGCAAAGAATTCGATTGAGCAGTTCGAAAATATAAATTCATAATTTCACATTCCCGTTCCGTATCGCGAATTCGCGAGCTCATTCTGTTTCGCACGCGAAAACTGGCAAGTTCACGATCTATGTCGTGTGACACGGCATGCGACTACAGTCACGGGTTCGTTTGCTACTGTTATGATTATTTTTAAATAGATTGAACAATGGTATTTTTGTTATGTTTCTATAATAGTTTTGTTACACAACGTATTTATTTGAGCTGCTGTTGTTTATATCTACTTCTGGTTCTGCTGTGGTATAGAGATACTTATTTTGCTATTTATCGTCTTATTCAAATAAATGTCTCTTTATTTTGGATGTCTTGCTTCAATCAACCATTCATACATCAATTTAGGTCCCTTGGACATTGGACATTCGAACATTGGACTCAAAACGTAATAAGTGAATTCACCCGAAGAATGAATGAATGATTGATGATGATTATTGAATGATGATGATGATGAGTGAATGAAGTGGGGAAGCCCTATAGCCTTCGAGTCTAGACTTCGGACGGCTTGTTAAGAAGAAAATCCTATCCTAATGCAAAAACGCACAACTTGAACTTGAACTTTGATGATTTTGAAATCGACTACTGACCAACAGACCAATAGGACTTAGTACAGCGTTGTTCTAAGGAATGTACAATAAAATATAAAGTATTCCTAACAATGAAACAAATGTTTCTCAAATACGTAATGCTTACGTAAAATGTTAAAACGTCAGCGTAATTGAACAATAAGTCATGTTTAATGGCTGCGTGACGAATGCATGTCAAACAGACACATACGGACGCACAGACTGTTGGCCCCTGAAATACACATTATAGCCATTATCATCGTACACACGCCGTGACTTGACCAAATGTTTGATCAATGTATTGACTTAAACGTGTCTGCTAAAACTAAAATTGTCTGCTCATACTAAACATTTTTTTACCAAACTTCAGAAAAAGGAGACATTTAAAGCAAGCCTTATGTTTTAAGTTTACCTAAGTAGTGACTTTAGAAAAAGACGCCAGTAAAGCTCTTTTCAGGCTACGCTATACTATTGTGCTATAATAGTATAACAAATAAAAGTAAGCGAATAATATATAGTACAGTCAAGTATCATGTCCATAATAATGTGTGGTGCGCGATATTGTTATGCTACAAACTATAGGTACGCTATTATAATTATAGCGCAGTCGAAAAGAGCTTATGTTGTTTAGCTCCGCTGTATACCTGTATATTACGATGTGTGACTGCCTGCCTATCTAACTTCCACTACCCAGTATCTAGGTAATTGCATACCGTTGGTTAGACTGGTTCTCAAACTTTCGGGCTTCTAATTTATCGTATCTTATTGAATCCCATTTAAATTTGCGTCCACCTGTCTCTCTTTTGTTCTCTCTACAAATAATATTGTATTGTATTGTTCCTAAGATTTCACACTGTTCTAGTTCAGACAACGTTTATACGTAATTCACAGTAAAACAAAATATCTCCACGCAACGCTCGACCTTGAGAGAACAGCTGATTTCTACGTCTTAATAAAAAAGTTAAAGTATTCTTATTCAAGTTTGTATAGAACACGGCTCGTGTCCGATACAATTTGTTACGATTGCGCATTTGACCTCAACGAGCGACCGACTGATTTCAAATCGACGAGGAAAAACAATACAAAATTTCGTATTTTAATCGGACGCCGTAACGAGGTCACTTCGCACAGTTCATGAGAGCGGCCGCGCACCTCTCTGTGACAATGACAATGACACTTTTACGGGTTTTTTTGAATTCACGATGATTGATTGGCTAAGGCTTCCGATTGGTGGTTTAATTAAGGTTGCGTTCTGAAACAAGATATACATCTGGCAGTCTATTAAAATATTCTCTTGACATTTTGTTTTGAAGGTTTAATAAATTTATGTATAGATAATTACTATTTAGAGTGTATTATTAGCTTGCAGTCAAGATGTGAATGATGGGATGCCTAAGACCGATTGCATCAGCTATGAAGACATAGTTCTCTAAAGATTTCTAAAAGAACGCACCAATTTACCCGTCTTACGTAATAATTTGATGTTACGAAATATTTTGATGCAATGGGCCATGAGCGATGAGCATGCACTTGATGACTTCAAACTGCGTTTTAGTGTTTTTAACTTACCTATATCAACCAGAGGTTTCATTCGCGTACCTAGATGCCGAAAAAGGACGTAATACCGGGATAATAGTACCTATCCTAGGTACTAATCCAGGTCATGGCACACCCATGTTCATATCTAAAACCGTATCCGTATCCTTAATACGTCCAAACATTCAAACTTTCACATTTATAATATGAAACCCCGCGACTTTGTCTGCGTCTATGTCTTTTTGTGTTATTTTTAGCTTAAATCCAGTAAAGTTTGATCGATAGCCGTTTTGTATTTTTTGCATATATACACTCGTTTCACATGTTATTATAAATGTAAATACTTAAATATGAATGAATAAGGAAGCATCAATTGTTGAGCAGCTAAATAAAGAAAAGGATGGATAACAAATAATGAAATATCATTTCCTAGGACCAAGAATGCATTAAGTAAGCATAGACTTGAAGAAAACATTAATCATGAGAATAAACAACAAACCTTAAACTCGTATAACTACTAAAACGGTAATAATTCATTCACAGAATGTAATCGTACAAACTTGACATTAGAAATTCTAGTTCACAAATCCTGTTGCATTTATTATCAATTACAATGACACCAATAAAATGGGAAGTGGCGCAGCTGGACGTAATTATCCAATGTGACTAGAATATAATTATGATAGACTAAACGAGCCGGATAGAATTGATAAGGCAAACGGGCTAACGTGGGAAGTTCGTGTATTTTTAGCGACATCTATCGCGTCACATACAAACTAAAGTGATCCTAAAGCACGATGTTAAAGTTATCAGCGCAAATGAACTAAATTTAAAAAATCCTAGCAACAGTACCGTTGGGATCCTCCCTTTTCAATAGCCAATGAGACGCAATACATCCTGCTTCTCATACCCCCTATGAACATTTATACATATGATATAATGATATATTGGTATGATCTTGTTTAAGATGAATGCGTATCTAGCCCAGAAATTATTAAAAGTTTCTTAGTTTTTTTTCAAATATGTTTTGTGCTTTAATTAGTTTGTGTGTTATTATAATAGTTATTTGTGATCGTACTCAATAGAACTCTCCGAGTATAAAATAGTGTAATTTAATAAGTTTAGTCCACTTCTATCATAACAATATGAGGATTTTAATGACTGTACTTCGATTAATACGTATTTATTACGGTCTTCAATAACTGTTTTATGAAAAAAAACCGTAGTAACTACAAAAGTTCAAATACTCGTAGTATTTGAATACTCGCAGTATTTGATTTTTTCCGATTAGCAAACAAAAGTTGAATATGTATAAAACTTTTGTGCAAAAGTTATTTAACAGGTGGCACGGATTTGTTTCTTTTTTAAAATTGCGTTTTGACGTCTTTTTCAAATTGTATTGTTTTCGGTTAGTTACCTGTCATCTTTATCTTTGTCGTTACTACAATTTTCAATTATATAATACTTATCGTCACTGCCTGTATTCCCAGAGGTTTACCTATTGTACACCCACGTCCCACAGTTTATTTATTTTATTTTATTACTTTTAGGAAAACTTACAGCTAATACTTTCAAATAAACAGCAGTAACATTCAGAATAAGGCCAATTACAAGTTTTCACTAGTTTATCAAATATGCTGTTATTCCTCTTGCCATGAACCGAGAACGAGCAATCCTAGATGGACAAACTGAGGACTACATGATTATCAATAATACAAGGGACCCCTCGACTCCGAAAAAAGAAAAGTTTTTGGCAACAATATCATTAGCATAAAAAATAAAACATTTAAGATTTTTACTGATTCTTGCAACACTTACTGAAGCATTTTTTGGACCAGCCCTGAATTATAACAATAAAATTAACATTAAAAATCGCTTGCAATTCATTTTTAAAGCGAAATTTAAACATGAAAGTAATAAAGATGCGCATAAAAGTAATTTATTAACCTCCGTATGGAAAGAAGAACAATATCTGACACATTTTTTTGGTTATGTATCGCTACTTAAAAGTTCCCACAGACGGACAGGACGCCAAAACAAGACATGATTTAGCGAATTTTAATAAATATATACTGAAAATCCACAAAAAGAGTCATCTGCCTAGCCTTTTCCCAACTATGTTGGGGTCGGCTTCCAGTTTAACCGGATGCAGCTGAATACCAGTGTTTTACATGGAGCGACTGCCTGTCTGACCTCCACAACCCAGTAACTGGGTAACATGATACCCCTTGGTTAAACTGGTTGTCAGACTTTCGGGCTTCTGACTACAAGTAACGACTGTCAAAGATCTACAAATGACAGCCGGGACCAACGGCTTAACGTGCTTTCCGAGGCACGGAGGAGTCTTGGTATGTAATAAATGGTCACCCATCCACGGACCGACCTCGTCAAGCGTAGCTTAACCTTCGATCGACCCATGCGGCTGTTATAATTTAGCCACAAGCTCCTCTAACTCTCCTTTGACTATTAAAGAGTAAAACAAAAAAAACAGTCAGTCATACACGCACGTCATAATATCCTCCTGCTCTTATTCCAATTCATTTGGAGTCCACGCAGCAAGTAATTTTTCTCCATACATATTTGCCAACATCTCAATAAGTAGTATTTTCTAGCTATATCATTTTTGCAAAACCTATCTATCGTTTCTTTGGTCGTCTCTTAATTTTTATATGCCAATTATTAAATATTGATTCTGTTGCCATAATCATTTAAACATCAATTCTTTCGTTGTAAATAATATAATGATCACCTACCAAAGTCACAAATAACGCTTAATTGGCAAAACAACGCAGAATTGTAAGCAATTCAGAATGTTTGTGGAAAAAATATTTAACAATACACGTGTTGCTTACAAAGACAAGCAAAACCAATCAGACACATTGGCAGTCATGGAGACAGACAAGACTAATGTTACACAATTTTTGTTCAAAGACCATTGAACTCCAACAATGGACTACTTAAATAGAATCGCTTCACAACGTCTAATGGACAAAGATTTATTACTAACTCTCAATGGTCTCAATGCTGCCATATTTAGACACAATAAACCATTTTAACTATCATAAAGCATAGTCATTGTATACATATGATAGTTTTATTGGTGCATGTGGGTAATCTTACACTTTAGGACATGGCATTGGGCCAGAAAGCATTCAAATTGCAAAACAAGCTCAAAGTAGCACTCTTGCTAAGTTTGAAGGCGAAAGGTCTTTGGCTGAATTAACTACCAAATTACAATATTAAAAAGCGATAAAACGATGACAAAGATATCATCTGCGAAGATTAAGTACAGTCTAGTACTATGCATCGAATAATGGCATTCGTTTATACAAACAACGCACCCAAATCCTATTTGCTTATTGCTGACCTTGATAGCATTACTGAATAATGAATAGGCACGCAAAAAATATCGTCAGCCATCAATTTAATAGTTCTCGGAAGCTCCTCAATTATGTCATTCATCGGTCTGCGACGTTGTTTTATTTTTAGGCTTTTCATAAGATCGTACGAGTATACTCATAATTCATTAACAACGTTTCGTAACATTTTATCGGGATTCCAACATGCCTATTTTAAATTTACGTGAAGATGAGATTTTACAATCAAAGACCAAAGGTGGCCAATCATAGATAAAATAATCAAGCATTATTGCTTTCTATATTTCCTTAATAGGTAATCTAGACTCATTTCATTCTATTTCCTCAATAAATCCGATGCATCGTGTTCACAAACAAAGATTATTCTGTCGTAATCGTACACTCACCAGCTGTTTCGCGCGTATTTTTCAAGGCAACGCGTAAATTGTAATTTGTAACGTAACCAAGAGATTTTGTTTTCGTTCTCGGTGTTATTATTTTCGTAATTCTACTCATTTTTCGTACAGTTAACATTCTTGTTTTATTACATTTTACCTTGAGACGATGGACCTGCGTCATTAGTACATACTGTGGACACGCCAAAGTACACCAATAATCCCCGTAGTGTTTTAAAAATCTAAGATATTAACAAGCCATTGTTTATTTTTGTTGCAGAGCGAGTCGAGCTACACTTCATCAGAAGAAGGCTGCGGTGGAGGCGAGCGTCACGCTGTACTCAGCTATGAGCAAGTGCGGCGGCTCGGCGACGTTATGGACGAAGTGGTTGCCATCCACGGTCGCGGCAACTTCCCCACACTGCACGTGCGCCTGCGCGAGCTGGTGGCGGGAGTCCGCGCGCGTCTAGAGGCTCCGCAGAGCGCAGGCGGTGCCGGCGTTAACGTGCGCGACGTGCGCCTCAATGGTGGAGCCGCCAGCCACGTGTTGGCCGACAGGGCCCAGCCATACTCTGACATCGACCTGATCTTCACGGCCGAGCTGCCCACCGCACGACACTGCGACCGTGTCAAGGCCGCCGTGCTTGGACACCTGGCTACTCTCATGCCCCCTGCCACCCCTCGCCGCCGTGCTTCTCCAGCTGGCCTAAAGGAAGCTTACGTCTCCAAAATGGTTCGCGTGAACTCAGATGGAGACCGCTGGTCCCTGATATCGCTCGGCAACTCACGCGGACACAAATCCGTCGAGCTCAAGTTTGTGGATAACATGCGCCGCCAGTTCGAGTTCTCCGTGGACTCGTTCCAGATCGCTCTGGACTCACTCCTCGCATTCCATGAGTGCGCTCAATTGCCTATCGGCGAGAACTTCTATCCGACCGTCGTTGGAGAGTCCGTGTACGGCGATTTCAATGAGGCTCTGAGTCACCTAGCCGAGAAACTGATCGCGACGCGGCAGCCTGAAGAGATCCGTGGCGGCGGTCTTCTCAAATACTGCGCCCTCCTTGCTAAGGACTACAGGCCAGCACGGCCTGACAAAATTAAAACCCTCGAGCGATATATGTGCTCGAGGTTCTTCATCGACTTCCCCGAGCTCGGACAACAGCGCGCGAAGCTCGAGGCCTATCTGCGGAACCATTTCGTCGGCAGAGAGGAGGAAGCTCTCAAGCATAGGTAATTGCCAACAGCTTAGAGCTTAGATTTTGTTACTTTTTTAACTGTGTTTTAACCTAACGCCGGAAACACTGGCCGTAATTTTTCTTCGTAATGGATGTCGTACAACTGTTAGTAGCTAATCGGATCATTCTGCAAGATAACTTCTTGCATCTGGTTTAAGGCCATTTACAACTTTAGGTTCCTTTCCTTCCCTTGGGGCAAAAACCTCGACAAAATGACTACTTGCACTTACTTAGTGCTTTAATTAACTTTCTTGTCCATATTTGCAGATACTGTATATCACAGTTGACGTTAACTGGTGGTGTCGCTCGGTGCAGGTACCTGACCTTGCTGCACGGCGTGGTGCGCCAGTCCACGGTGTGCCTCATGGGCCACGAGCGGCGGCAGACTCTGGCGCTGATCGAGGCGCTGGCGTGCCGCGAGCTGTGCGCGCGGGCGCCCGTGATGATGGCGCCGCAGTACTACGTGTGCGTGTGCCCGGCGTGCGCGGGATGCCCCGGCTGCGCCGCGTGTGCGCAGTGCGTCACGTACGCCCAGTGCGCGCCGCCCGCGCCCTACTGCGAGTGCTGCCACGCCGCCGCGTCGTGCCCGGCGTGACCGGACCTCCTGTTCGACCGACGATGAATTTAGTGCCAAATGTATATAATACGGATAAAAAAAATGTATGTACGCGTAGGAGCGGGCGGCGGCGCCCCGCCGCGTCAAGTTGCTCACTGTCCGCCGATCAATTCGCTCGTCAATTGCCCCCGCGGGATGGCCCGGGCCTGCCCGCAGCCGCTCGGCCCGCCGCGACGTGAAGTAATTTCTAGTCGTACTCCTTTCGTGTTGATAAGTTAATATGCTAGCAGTACGAAAATTATGGTTCACGTGGATTGTGACGGACGCGCCGCTAGATAGTGAGTCCAAGTCGATGGTCTGCCTATATAAAAGACTAGTTAGTTATTTTTAAGCTTTTATGTATAGAAGTCGTCTCCATAAAAGTAGTGGCATGTCTCTTGCCGTCGAAATATCACGGAGAAGCGGACGGTCGGATGCGAGTCTTATTGCTAATTAAGTGAGAAAATTTGTTGCGAGTAATGATTACTGGTTCACTTGAGCGACGGATGCTAACGGAGGAGCGTGCGTACTTTTAGCAGGAACAATTTGTAAAGTAACAAGTCCGGCCTTGTCAGACGGCCTTAAACGCGAGAAAATCCGTGGAGTAGTAGTATATCACGAACGTTAGAACGTAGTCAGCGCGGTCGCCTCCGCTCCTCACTCTCACACACGTAAACAACTATTTTACTATGTATTTATCAATCTGAAAGGATGTATGTATACAATTACACGTTTCGTGATCGCTCTAGTATTGTATACGGCTTGGCGTACGAGTAACAAATTAAGATACACATAGAAAAATATAAAACGATAAAAAAACTTAAAAAAAAACCCAAAAAAAATATATTACTAAGATGTGTACAATATTAAAGTTCACGCTTTTTTTAAATAATATAAAATACCATTATAAAAATATTTTAAGAACATTTACAAGTAGAAAAGTCACGTATAGTAACAGAGTACTTATGAACATTTTTTTTTACTTTTATCGTCTCATCAATTACAGTTTTTTGAAGCTGTAGATGTATGGAAAATGTGATGTAATTGTTGTATTAATTAACCATGTTGTCGATGATTATAATATCTACTTACATAACATTATAGTAGATTAAATCCAATAGAGAGATATATTATTATTGTTGTAATTTAATGAGATATAGAATATATGAACGATGGTGTAAACAGTGTCCGGCCAATACGTGAATGCGTTAGATATTTTGCCAAATGCATATTCAGAGATAATACTATATTTATACACATTGCATGAACTTTGTAGGGCTTTTACTAAGCAGTTTGTTATGTAGTATATTTTGAGTAGCGGAAGATATATCCGAAGTAATCAAGTACAATCATCTTATAGAGTTAACCTTTATAGTTAACTTCGGAACAATTTATCGAGTTTATGAACGAATTTTCCCGACTTGCTCACTGTCGAACCAAAATTTAAGATCTCATTTTTTAAACTCTTCAAAAATTCTTTTCGGATTGTAGTGTTGTATTGTATTGTAAACAATTTAACTATTATCATATGCTTGTTATCTTGTCTGAACGTCATTTTATGACTTGGAGGTGATAAAACATTTGATGCAAGTTAAACATGTTCAGTGGTCCGTTTCACTTGTGTGACCGTCTAGTGCAGCATGCATTTGTATATATTTTCTTGAAATTGTATTGAAATGGAATGTAAACAGCACTAGAAACGATGTTTTGGAATATTAACGTTACGAAGCTAATCACCATGAGTGCAACGGACCACGGTAATCGTTAAACGGTAGCCCTAAAATTAGAAATAGTTCGCAGTCGCCTGTACTTAGAAATAAATGAAGTACATAAACATAGTTAACTGAATCTAAACTTTATTCCATATGTAATAAGAGTGAATGTAAGTTAATTATCACTAGTGTTACTTGCTAATCGAGACAGGCGTCTAAGTTGTGATTTGTAGTCTTTTCGACAGGTATTTTAAATGTCATTCTATATTGTCACTATATATATTATAAATAACTGTGATTGTTATGTCTATATCGTAAATCAGCTATTGGCAAAATTCGTTAAGAACTACCTCCTTGCGTGAAATAAAAAAAACGATATTCGATGCTATATTTTTTGTGATTTTTCTCTCTACGACTATGGAGATAATTATGTAGGTATTTTAGCCGTAGGGGTACCATACCAGTAATTTTACCAGTCTTGTGTGTAAGTTCTTAAAGACGTAGTTTTCGAACGTGTTAGTAGACATTTTCATAATGAACTCTAATTAATATGCTTTCTACACAGAAACTTGGCTCATCTACATAATTTTTTCTTTAGTCCGGGCCGAGGTAATTATTCCGAATTTCGAAAACACTCAACTCAGAAAATACGTTAAGATTTGGTTCAATTCGCGAACGATGGAAACGTACTGAGAGATGCTTGCTAGCTTGTAAAGCTCTTCTATTTACACCACGTGACGTGGCTAAAGGCTTCTAAAAGAACGGTCTAAATATTTTAAATTCTTTGCAAAGAGACATTGCAATATACATAGTTTAGGGTTTTATTATTTTTCTAAAGTTACCATCAGTTTTCAGCTAGCCTTATTTTATAAATAATTTTTAATTCTAATGAGCACTGGTCAAAAGGCGTTCTCGTGCAGCAGTTGGTTGATTGTTATATATGTATATATTGTTAGATAATGATTCTGTAAATTAGAGATACCTACTTTTCGAAGATATATGCTAATTACTAAAAGATTGTACTTAACTTTCTACATTTCAAGCTAAAAAGAGACAAGGTATCACAAAAAGCTAAGAACATAAATCAGCAAGTATTTTAAAGTTTTGAATGATTTGGCTTGGAGTGTTTTTACACCCATAACTTACTTGATGATGATAAAAACAGTATTATCACCTTGCAATACGTATGTGTTTGAAAATACTGCTTATTAAGAAGAAATTAAATCATTAAAACTGAATATCACATTTTGGCACGCAAGATGTAAACAAATACACTTGACTACAGTTAAAGTAACAAGTTTCAAAACGAAAATTCTGACGACAGAATTCAATGGTGGTAGTCCTTATGTTGAGCATTTAAATGAAATTTGTCTCCAGAAATAAATACATGTTGGACAATACTTTAAATGGTTTTAATCAGATAGCGGTTTTCTATCAAAAAAAGTTTAATTCCAATTGAAATAGATTGATTTTGATTTTAAAGGTTTTATCTACCTACAATGTCTGAAACATCATGTTTTTGAGAAAGTATGTTTAACATAATGACATAAGTTTTAATCACTTTTGGTTTTATTTTGCATACTTTGATGACATTATGCGTGTTAAATGCTGAAAGGAAAATACGTTTTATTATGCAAAAGTAATTATAATTTCAATACAATCAAACACTAGAAGCATTTACTTATCTATTTATAAAGTGTTGGTACTAAGATAGGGTTGTTTGTTCATCGAAACGAAAACATTGATAAACTTTTCATTGATAAAGCTGGATCCCAAGTACATGATTTTCTGAGTTTTTGTTTCGCTGAAATAACTAGATCTTTAATATGTGTAAGAAGAGTTGATTCTTGTGGAAGTATAGCACGTGAACGCCGTAATTAAAAGCATAGTTTCGCAGAACTGGAGGCGTTGGCAATTAGCAGCGGTGTGGCATTTAGTATACTGTATTACAATCTACCAGTACAAATGTTTACGACTGTAATTGCTTTGTGGGTGTAAGTGGCATCATAGTAGCTACTGATGTGTTAGAATCCAATTCAATAATTTGCAACGAAAATGGCCTAGAGGCATCAATTATTTTGAGTAAAATTAGATTCTTTAAATTATTAAACAACTACGAAACAAGAAGTTGACAATTAACTTGCAAATTTCATTTTGATTAACTACACAACTTCTGAAGTGACAGAAATATCAGCAGTTAAACCTACACATGAAAACGCAAGCATACAAAAAGTCGTAGCAGCAACAACACCACCTCCCCGCACCGCTGCTTCTTGCCCACCCTCCAAATTCTCCGAAGCATGCGTGTCGCAGCTCTCGCTCATATGTTAAAAGCGAATGTTCGACACACCGACTCTCTAGTTTAGGGGTTGCTAGGCCTTACGTTATATAAGCTTATATTAGGTTATTGTCAAGTATATTTACATTATAGTTATTATTATTTTCTTTCTTTTCCAAGTTGCCTGTTTCGTGTTACACGAATCGCAACGATGTGTTGTTACGATACATAATTACTATTATATTTGTGAGGAGTTTTAAGCTATTGTAAATTTTACAGAAATAAAAATGTTGTGAAAATAAATTATAAAAAAGTGATATAAACAGTGAATCTGTGTCTTTTATTTCTTGTCTGATGTGATGGAGTCCTTTCCTTTAGAACGAAATAGTGTTATTTACTGGAATTTCTATAAAGGATGCCATGTGAATAACTGTCCTAATACTTCAATCATTATTGGTCAGAATAATGTTATTCGACTGGCCCTTTGGTCTAGTAGTTAGTGACCCTGACTGCTATGCTGGAGGTCGTGGGTTCGATTCCCACCCAGGACAAATGTTTGTGTGATGAGCACGACCAAATTGTTCTGTGTCTGGGTGGGTGTAATTTATCTATAATATGTTGTTTATTGTTCATATGTATGTTTATCAGCTATTTAGTACCCATAACACAAGCTCTCAAGTTTAACTTTGTACTAAATGGCGTTGTGTGAAAACGTTGTGGAATATTTATTTTTTGATAATAATGTGGGCTGTCAATATCACACAGGATCTACCGAAGATGAACGATGAATGATCAAGGAGTAACTATCGTTACTATCAAGCTTTTAATTTATTACTTTTTGGGGATGAGCTGATATCAACAGATTATAGGTAGGTAGAAAGTAGAAGCCGACCCTGAGCAAGCAGGTACCCTAAATATTGATACTACCAAGTTTTACTTAGAATAAGATTGTCAGTAAACCAACTACAGTCTAAAAACCTACAGTCGTCCGACGAAGCCATCTCGACAGGGCAATCGTACGGTGTGTGAGAGGCGAGACGCGGGGAAGCCGCTCCCGAACTGCGAACAAAACGATGTTTGTATTTCGGGAGGTATTATTCAGGCCTAACGCGTGTAGACGTTGTCGGCATTTTTCCAGAAATCAAAGGCGTCGTCCTACTGTATTAATATTTAAACTGAAACCTCTATAGATTCTTAAGCCGAAAACACAAAAATATAACGTTATAATTTTTTTTTAATATTCTTCTATTTATTTCATATTCTTCTCCAAAAAATGATATATTTGAAGAGTCCCGTTGAGGTGCAAAGACTCGATCTATGGATGACCTAAGGTGGTGGGAGGTGAATTCCGTAGATAAGTTTTTACAAACACACGTCAAACGTGCAAAATTTTTTTGAAACTAGGTAGTGTTCTATTTGGAAAAGAAACAACGAAACAAACTCAGAGGTCACATTCTCTTTGATTGCCCTTGACCGTGACTTTGACTAAAGGACTTGACTTTAACCGTCTGCGGCTGACGTGGTAGTCCAACAGACACCGCGAATTATTAAATTCAGTTTATTATCATTGATTTTCAAATTTGAACGCCGGCGCTCTCAGTACCTTACTGTAGTGAGCTCACGCGTCGGTCAGTGTGCGGGGGACGGCCATAACGAGCGTACATGTGTGTAGCGAGAGGAAGGTGTCCACGAGACTACCACATCAGTGTTAAGGTAAGTGTCTAGTATACTACCACCTCAGTAAAATGTTTATAGTTTCATAGTGTCTCCTAAGCAACCACATCAGTAAATAAATTTAGCTATCTTACGATAAGGTATTTTTTGTATTCATTCGCGTTATTTTAGAATTTGAATTTATTCACATAATTTATATATGCTTCTATACTTTTTTTATAAAGAGGATACATTTTTTTTCACTAATAGAATGCTATATCATCGCTGAGTAAGATAGGCTATAAAGTAAAATAGTATGTATAATCCACGCGCACGAAATCGTATAATTTACAAAAAAACATCTTGTTTTTTAGATGGCTGACTCAAGTAACAACCCTAGGCCAGGCACTTCTTCTACTCGTAAGAGATGGCTGAAACTTTTGTAGATCACAAATATCAAATAAAAGAGTGGCTGGAAGAGGAAAGTGAACATGAGTTTAGCAATACCTATTGGAGATGAAGATGAAGATCCGACATTCGAGCCAGAAACGCAACACCCAAAAACCAAATATTGTTCCTTTGATTGTTCGAAGCAAATTTGCCTTCAGTGCTCCACTGCCACTATATAAAATTGTCAAGAAAAGCTGTGATTTGAAAATGGTATAATTTTAATTTCAACCAATGAATATATTTCATGTTTTCAAGACCGATTATTTTAACTGTTAATTTTTAAAATGTCTAATGTTTAATATAAAAAAGTTGATTTTGTAATTTTTTCAGTGTCATCAATGTTTAAGGAGAGATTCATAGACTGATTTGAGGGAAGTCAATAAACACTGTTTAATTTTGAAAATACAAATAGTTTTTTTAATTTAGAGTTCATTTATCATAAAAAATAGGCTAAAGATCTAATAAACATAAATAAAAAAACTACATCATTTAATTCTATAAATATATTTACTGTTGAAATGGTGTCTCGTGTACTACCACGCCAGTACAATTGTAAAAATTGAGTCACGTCAGTCGCAGAGGGTTAAATTCCACAAAAACGTCTAGTTTGAGCAAAATTCCCTCTGGCTATTTTATTAATTACGTTATGTAAGAGTCGGCTAATTGTACCTAAATTCGGCCATATTGTTATTCTTTGATAGCTCGTAGTGACGGGTAATCCTAAACGGTTAAAGTGATCGACAGAGTGTTACGTCGTTACTTGGGTGTGGAGGTCAGACAGGCATTCGCTCCATGCAAAACACTGGTATTCACTTATTCAGCTGCATTAGGTTCAACTGGAATCCGACCTTAATATAGAAAAACGCTAGGCAGTTGATGGTTAAATAAGGGTCATTCAGTCCTTTGTAACGCTTGCGACGCTTCCTTTGTAACGATAGGAGTGGGGGCGAGAAGCCCGAGAGTCTGATAGACTAGACTGATGACGAAGGGGTAACAACAACTTTTATATTATATCCAAGTCGGTATTACAGGATCACCAACTAGAATATATTTAAATGAACATCTCACCTTGGAAAGAAAGCAGTTGTTTCGTGCCTGTAAGGAAGCCGCGAAACTGCATGATTTTAAATATGTTTGGGTTAAAAACTCAACAGTACTTGTACGCCAACGTGATGGCATGGCTTCGTTTGCAGTTCGCACTCTGGATGATATTCGAAAAATTAATAGGGGTGATAAAATCCCACCGGTCATCACTCAAAACCCCGCTTAGATGCTACAACGATACGTCACACTCTATGATTCTATTTGGTACCCCGGATCTCACACTTTTTTCTTACAGTTTTATTATTGTTTTCGCGTTTGTAATCGTTATTTTTTGTAGTTTTTACGCGTTATGCGTTATTTTTCATAATTCTTACTCAGTTAAACTGCATGTACATGTATACAGTTTGAGGATGTTAGTACTCTATTTTATGACTTTAACTTTATTATATTTTGTATGTTTAGTCAGTTTACCTTTGAAATATTTTATCTCCAAACAACTGTTATTTTTTGTAAATAAGTGGAACATTTTTTATTTTTCTATTTTGTTGTCTGAGCTACTATTTTTAAGTGACATGAGCTTGTCTTGCTGTTTTTCGGGAATAAACTCACTTTTTTGTACCTCTAAACCATGGCTTAAAATAATCTATTCTCTTGGCATCCTAGTACTCAATGATTATACATGTAGATTTTCTGCCTTTATCAATGACTGATAAACACTTAACCTTATACTATCAAAATTGTAGGGGTATCCGTACAAAACTGCAGGCTTTATATATGAACATTCTCACTCGAGCTTATGACATCATCATTCTGACAGAAACATGGCTAGTGCCGGAAATCAGTAACAATGAATTTATTGATCAGCGTTACGTTGTGTACAGGTGTGATCGCGATCGGGCAAGCACTAATAAACTAGAGGGCGGCGGTGTTCTTGTTGCCATCTTAAAAATTCTCCGTCCAATTGAAATAGACTTATACACTTCCACAAAAGCCACCCCACTGCATAACTACATAGAACAAATTGCTGTAGAAATACCTAGTAGTCAAAAACTAAAGCATCATGTCGTGGCTGCTGCATACATACCTCCTAAAACTACTCCATTTGTGTATGAAAAGCATTTTGAATATCTTTACGAAGCCTTGTGTATTCCCAATGTTGATTTTTTCTGTGTAGTCGGAGATTATAATCTCCCTGAAGCAGCATGGCACACGTCTGTTAACCCGATTACCTCATTAAGTTTCCCTTTGTGCTCTGGGGCAACTGCAGCTTGCGACCACCTCAACAACTTTATATCCCTACTAAGTGCCTCTCAGTATAACAGCACGGTTAATTCTAAAGGCAAAATATTAGACCTATTAATATCCAACTTCCCCTGTTTTGTGCAACAAGAGTTATCCCCCCTGTTACCTACTGACGTTTATCACCCTCCATTTGTTTGTGACATAAATATTAAAATAAATAATCATCCCCTGGAAAGGAAATCTCTACAAAAATACAATTTTTACAAAGCCGATTATGGAAAAATTAATGACACGCTTCAGAGAACCGATTGGCAGGAACTTCTTACACATAATGAACCTGAAGGTGCCTTATCATTGTTTTATGAAACACTAGACCAAATTATCAAGGCACACACTCCCCTAACTTGCTCTAGATCTTCAAATTATCCAGTTTGGTTCTCGCGTCCCTTGATCAACAAATTCAAAAAGAAACAGAAGGCCTGGATCAAGTGGAAGAAGTACGGAAACATATCGGATTACGAAACATTCAAAACACATCGAGCCAGCTGTGGGGAAATGTGTGGAAAATGCTTATCGAAATATATTAGCTCGGTAGAAGACAGCCTACACACTAATGTCAAACACTTCTGGACATATGTCTCAAACCGAAAAGACAAACCGTGCATCCCAGCCAAAGTTCACTACAAAGACACTCAATCCAGTGATCCAGCAGTCGTTTGCGATGTGTTTTCGAATTTCTTCCACTCCGTTTACGAACTTGCGTCGCCACTATTATCTCATTGGCAACCGCCCACGGAGACTTCCTCAGCTTGTGATATTATCTCTAACTTACATTTTGACGAAAACAAGGTCACAAAAGAACTCAAGGCTCTGGACCCTGCCAAAGGTCCAGGTCCTGACGGTATACCTGCTTATTTTCTACGCAACACTGCTGATCACATCTGCAAACCGCTTATGATAATTTATAATAAGTGTATCACTGAGGGAGTATTTCCGAAAGAATGGAAACGTGCAAACATCACACCTGTACACAAGGGTGGATCGAAGGGTAACGTAGAGAACTACCGTCCAATCTCGATCCTTTCCACATTGTCAAAGGTTTTTGAGAGACTCGTCCATAATGAAATATACCCAGCCTTACACAATATCATTATACAACAACAACACGGGTTCGTTAAACAGCGATCTACTACAACAAACCTCCTATCTTTCTCCAGTTTTCTTTTTGATAGTTTCGACAATGGCCTCCAAGTAGATGCTGTATATACAGACTTTTGCAAGGCCTTTGACAAGGTGGACCATGAGCTGCTACTTAATAAAATTGCCTATAACGGAATCCGTGGCAATTTAATGCGGTGGTTTGCTTCGTACATTACGAACCGTTGTCAAAGCGTGGTAATCAATGGTTATGGTTGGTTCGTGGTGTGGTGGTGGTTGGTTGGTGGTGGTGTATTGCTGTTCTTTTGTTATATGTTCTGTGCGTCCAAATAAAATATTTTCTTTCTTTTCTTTCTTTCTTTACAGATCAGATATTATCGAAGTCACATCTGGGGTCCCACAAGGCTCTATCCTTGGGCCGCTCTTATTCAACATTTTCATTAATGATATAGGCAGCTGTTTCCGCAACACCGAGATTCTGTTGTACGCCGATGATCTAAAGATCTACAAGCCCATCAAATCTGTAAATGATTGCATTTTATTTCAACAAGACCTTGATAGACTCACAGACTACTGCCAAAGTAACAAATTAAAACTAAGTTTACCGAAGTGCAGCTGCCTTACATTTACTAAAAACAAGAATATTATTAAGTTCGCCTACACCCTTTGTCACATGCCCCTATCTCAATTAAATTCAATCCGAGACCTCGGAGTTATACTCGATTCCAAACTTTGCCTAGACACGCACATTAACAAAATTGTCAGCAAAGCTTTCCAGCTATTTGGTTTTATCATGCGGTCCACCCTTGACTTTAAGAGAACCTCGTCATACCTGTGCCTATATAAAGTCCTCGTTCGCTCTCAACTTGAGTATGCGGTGTCTGTATGGAATCCTTTCTACAAAAAATATTCTGAAATGATTGAGAATGTACAGTATAAATTCTTGCGTGCTATGCACTATAGATGCCATAAATACTACTTATCGTATTCTCAATTACTCAGCAAGTACAAGCTCCTCACTCTTAGCTCTCGAAGGAGTTACCTCGAAGCCACACTACTTTACAAAATTGTCAGAAATAAGTTTAACTGTACAAATCTGACCAGAATGATCTGCTACGCTGTACCCAGAACGATTCGCAGGCGTCAGGTACGCGCAGGTATGCTTTTCGCTCTGAAAATTAGCCGTACTAATTCAGGTCTACGCTCACCTGTCCGCCGTATGGTTGACTCATATAATAGTAATTTTGTAAACATTGACATCTTCAATTGTAGTCTAAGTAAATTTAAAAGCCTCATCCTCTGTTCCCTATTAAGTCCTATAACAATTGACCCAAGGCCCCAACTCCACCTTAAATAATATTATATAACTTTGCCCCTTTATATTCTTACCTTCTCATTTAAAACTAAAACTAAACTAAATTTCTAAACTCCTTATTATGCTTTCTAAACGTTAGTTAAGTAAGTATTTTGCTACACGTGCTGCTGTTATTATTGTTCCTAGCGATTAATTTCCTTTTTATTAACCTCTACGTCTATTTGTGGACAGCGTTGTGGGTTACATTATAACCAAATTATTAGTATGTTTAATTTAGTTGTAAGTTCTTATAATGTTACTGTTTGCTGTTCCTTTCAATAAAAAAATAAAAAATAAAAAAATAAAATAAAATATATTGTTAATAACAAAAAAAATACAAAAGATAGTCAATGTCCGTCTCCAGGATATAATGTATTTATTTATTAATTTAATACTTTAAGCACACTAATGTACAGAGGCGGACTTCCAAAAACTCCACCAAACCCAAACCCTTCTATCTCCTTTCCACATTTCATAACGATCCGCTCAGTCGTAAACATACTCATAGAGAATGGACTGAGTGTTCTTTATCCAGCTGCTGAACAGTAAACACTAAAAAGAAAGTGTGAGAGTGATAAAGCGAACGTGCGGTCAATAGTTGTCTCTTTCTAGAATTCTGATTAAAAGAGAAAGAAAGAGACAGGTATTGGCCGCACAGTCCCTCTGTCTTTTTCCAAGGAGTGGTCAATTTTGTGCGCGTATTGCTCAGTCCATTCTTTATGTCTATGGTCGTAAAATGCTGATAAACAAACAAACACAGTTACTTTCTAATTAGCACAATCTACAAATAAATAGTAAAAAAAAGTAACCTTCTGCAATTTAGAACATACCAACGAACACCGCTGTGCATAAAAAACCTTAGTAATAAATTAAATATCCCAGAAAGGGACGATCTGACGTTTCTTGGCTTAACATTGGATAATAATCTAACTTGGAAAAAACATATCGAAAACCTAAAAACTAAATTATCGAAATTCATATACGCATTAAGCAAATTAAAAAGCAGCACAAACTATGAGACCGCGCTCTCAGCATACTATGCATGTGCTTTGCAGTGCCCTGACAGGGTTCATGTACAAAAACCGACAGTATTGTAAAATGTATGATGTGCATGAGAGCAAATAAATAAATAAATAATTATTTAGAATATTAGTACGGTTAATATTAACAAAAATGACATGTTCCGAACGGTCTTATTACCTTCAGAGATACTTTTTATGCTGAAACAACTATAACTCAATTACATGGAGGAAATTAATACGTTTTAGAGCAATTCTGTTAGTTATTTATCCCACGTCTTGCCTTGGCGAAGATCATCACGCAGACTCCATTTCCAAGAATTAACTTTAAAGGCTAATAAATGGATCAAGCCTTTGTAATTTAATTAATGCTAATTTGTATTGTAAGAGTAACAAAGAGATAGCTATCCTTACCTAAGTTATTATGCAAGTGCCAATGGCATTAATTTACTTTATAATAAAAGGTTAATGAAGTGGCAATTTTAATTACTCTGCAACGTTCTTTTTTAATTGGTTTTCAAAGTCAGTTTTACACGTTAAACAAATGAAATGACCGACTACTATGAAAACAAAGAGATTTAAAATACTATAGAGCGGGCATGTCAAGGAAATTTCATAGAAAAACTTTGATCCCATGTCTCAGTAACGCCATCTAGAATAATACATGAATATTGGAGCGGCAGCGGAGCGTACTACAAAAATTCCGGTCTATAGGTATTGAATGTCTTTGGAAATGACCGACTAAGTACTATGAAAAGAACTAACTCAGATGTCAGTTTTCATTAAAGTTCAGACATTATCGTTGTTAAATCTGTCATATATGGTCCATGACCTAATTTGAATAGTCTGTTTAATCATCATCATAGAAATAAAAAAAGAAAAAAGATACGTCTATTTGCCCTACAGCAAAATAAATACACCTTAAAAATACACAGAAAACAAAGATTACAACGCTAAAAGAGCTTCGGATCAGCATAAACCAGATGAGAACACGGGGTGTACTATCTCACGCTGATTTTCAACTGCAACCCACAGCAATCCATTTCTGGGATTAACATAGGCTTCCCATATTGAGCACCATAGCCGCGTCCTGTCTACCGCCTGCCGCATCCAGCATCTACCAGCACGCGTAGCATGATCACCGAAGAAACGGTCTTTGTCGTGTCTCGGAAGAAAAGAAATTAAGTGTTCATGCTACGCAGACAGGTGTATTGAAAGAAATTTGACAGATTGAGGTTCCTGTCTATATAATCTGTCACTTTGCCGATTGGTCTGTAGACAAAGGCCGTTTCTTCGGTGTTCAATGTGTTCATGCTACGCATGCAGGAGTCTTCGCAGTTCGTCGTCCTACCTAGTCGGAGGGCGTCCGTCCTACACTACGTTTTCGAAGCCGCTGTCTACACTCAAGAACACAGAGTCTCTGAAAATACCATCTTAGGTAGTGTCTGAGATGGTATTTTATATCGATCATTACAAACCTAAGTTTTAGATGGTATGAGCCAAACGGATTTGAATGGCTATAAGCGCACGCATTTGTTAGTTATCGTGAATCTTACAAAATCTTGTGGTCCACGAAATCGAATGCCTTTGTCATATCTGTATAGATAGCGCAAACCCTATTTTTCTGATCGACAGATTTTAGGACACTTAATAGTAGGTCAAATAGCGCCATGTTTGTATTAATATTTTTCCTGAATCCTTTTTGTTCATTGCAAAATAGTTTAAATTTTTCAAAGTAGGCATTTATGCAATTATAAATTAATTTTGCGATGATTTTTGAAAATATAGGAATTATTGCAATTGGCCTATAATTTTTTAATTCAGTTCTGTCGTCTTTTTTGTATAGTGGCTTAATTTAATTATTACCTTTTTCAGACGAGTTGGAAATATACCATCGGAGATACAGAAATTTATTATATGTGAAAGTAACGGCGCTATTATGTCCTTAACTTCTTTAATAACCTTGGTTGATATTTTATCAAATCCAACGGTATTTGTATTTTTGAGGCTGCTAATAATTTTGATTACATCATCGCATGTGACTGGTAACATGAATAAGGATTGACATGAAGCATTTTCCATTAGGTGTTGCTTATTATTTGATTTATTATTATTTGTTTGAATGTTATTTTCAATAACTTCAACAAAATATTTATTAAATTCATTAGCAATGTCAAGTGGGTGTGAAAATGTCAGATTATTATTTTTAATAGATAAATTGTGGTAAATTATATTTTGATCTGTTTATAACTTGCCATTAAAACAAATATAGTAAAAACTATCTTATCATAGAATAACACCATGCTAATGGTTCTATCAGATATACCAATATTAAGTTAGCAGATTATTTAATTGATTATGAACAATCAGTGATAAGATTTACTGTTAAGGAAATTAAATCTGTAAAGATTTTTAACAAACATAACATCACGCCTTTAAATAATAATTCTCGAAGAATTAGACAGAGGTATACCTGTAGTACACCCACATTATGCCAGTTATGTAATTGCCTATTGCCATCAAACGGACACAAATCCAGACTCCGGGATGCTACTAAGAATTTTAAAATGGTCAAACCTAATAACACTTGGTCCATCCTGGAGATCCTAGCACTTGCGACCACCAACGAGGCAGTCAGCCGTGAAAAAATATCAATTTTGTTTTATAAGCTGTGTATGGTGTAATTTTTTATGAATGAGTTGATCCACAACTCTAAACTAGAACATGAAGTTAGAATAGTAATCAACCATACAGATTGAATAAGTAGATTAATTAACTAGAAACAACACACCATGGAGCCTCCGTATATGAACTGAGTTTCAAATTATCTGCGTAGGATTCTTGACCACTTGTCCATGAATAAATGAAAATATAAATTCATTTATTTTAGATAATTGAAACCCATATTGCAAATAAGACATTTAAACCAAAAATTCTAATAAATTGCCATCGAAGTTAAACAAAATTAATTCTAAATTAAAATAAAATAAATAGATATACATTTAAAATTAAAATATGAAACAATAAAAACATTCCAATAAAAGTAACAAAATTAAAACGTTCAAAATAATTCAAACTTACTTATTTTCGTGACGGTGATAAATCGTTACACAATTTTGCAACATAACCTTATTCAAAAATCAATCAATAATAATTTTATTAATAAAGATGACTCATTGTTTCTGTTGTCAGTCTATTTCATAAGAATAACAATTTTATTGAAATCTAATAACGGGAAATCAATCGATGTAACTGTGCATTGGCCTAAATACAATTATACAATCGATTCAAAATAGAAGTTCGCACTTTCCGGCACGCGACTCGATGGGGACATCGATGAACCCATTATCGATTATAAGACAGATGATAAATATCAACGTTCAGATGGTATTACATCATTAGAAAGGCACATCACTTTCTTAATCAATTGGACCTTAGTTTTTAGAATGACATTGAACATGCACTAGACGGCGACAACGAAAATAAGTAATGTCAAGTATACACTCATTCATAAATTTTAAATATGCGTTAATATTGCACAACGGTACTTATATCGGAAAAAAGAAAAGAAAGGAAGGTAAATTGACTATGGTTTCCACAAATAATAGTTTTAGTAGGTATTTTACTTAAACTATCATAAAATAAAAGATTCTCTGGATTCTTTAACACAATCGTTTATTAAATGAAATGAAAATGACAGTCTTCTTCTCAGTTTTTAATGATACTGGTAATGATCTTGTAACGTAAAAAGTTTACTTTCGTACAAATCCCAACAATTCTGTGATTCGTGGACACAAATCGCATAGTGTCCACTATTGTGATTTGTGTGTACCAATTACAGAATCCTAAGAATCACTAGTACAAATATATTACGTATGTGGAATAAACCCTGTATACGATATATGCAGTTTTATAAGCTTATTTCACACTGACGTCCGTATTAGTAAAATCTTTCAAATTGAAAGCATCCGGTTCGTTCCCTTACGTATGTTCAAAGCAACTTAATTCCAAATCATTTGCCCTTCAACCTTGGAATTTACTCGTGCAAGTACCAATGCCTTTTATCGGGTAAACATGGTGGCCCTGAATGAGATTCCCCAAGTCATGTTTCGATAGTTAAGCCCTCGGAATATACGTGAGGTGCACAGCAAATCATGAATCTGTTGTTGTGCCATTAAAATTTTAATTACTCTTTTGAGAAGTTTTGCCGAGGATTAATTTCTAAGTTCGTTTTACTTAGGAATTGAATGTCTTTGGTTTTACTCAAAGATATTCAATAGATACCTTTAGACTGGACATTCTTTTCGTCCAAAGCTTGTGTCCTGCTGGACACAAGTCTATGAGTATTTTTTAGCACGGTCCGCGCCGCTCCAATATTCTTATATTATTCTAGATGGACATTACAGAGACATGGGATCTAAGTTTTTGTATGACATTTACTCGCATGTCCCCCCAAAAAGTATTTTAAATTTCTCTGGTTTTACAAGACGAGTAGTGTTAATGGAAATTTCGACCAGTTAGGGCGCTTGTACACTGCACGGAATTTTACCGTCCGGCAGTCAGATTTACATCAACTTTCATTGAGAATTAACCGGACTGCCGGACGGTAAAATTCCCTGTAGTGCACAAACGCCCTAATTCCGTTGATTCCCAGTCGCCCCCGACATAAAGAAACTGGAAATATAGAAACTGGATTTGTGCCTACTTCATGTTTATAAGCATAGGCATTTAATAATATATAACTGGTGAAATGTTGTTCGATTTGACTTAGTTTACGTTGGGGCTCACACACTTCTACTATTAATTATCTGCTATGATATCAATATCCAAAGATTGTGTGAGTTTGAACAACCAACAATTTTGATCGAAGCTATGAAAGCCAAAACTCTTCATCAAGATTTATCGACACCGTGAAGTTGGAGGAAGTTTGAAAATGTGAAGTGTTGGCGCTTATTATTATTAAGTCTTACTTTACTAAATTGCAATACGATACTTTTAATTTGTTGAAGAATACCCTTGTTTCTTGCTTGAAAATTATTAATGAAAGGCATCTTTATTAAGATTATATTTTAGTTGTCCTGTTAAAATAAATACTTAACCATACATATACACGAGAAATGAAAATAAAAACATACAAATACCTTTAAAATTTGTCGTCAAAAAACTCATTCGCATCGCTGTGCACTTTAAGTGTACCCAAAAGACTGGCGGCATTGCCAGGTTGTATAACAATGCTTATCATTTGACCAAGAGTTACAATGAAGTGCCAACGTATAAGTGTACCTATTGAAAGATCTAAAATCTGGATTGCATTATGCGATTAGTTACTGTTTGTGCTTGTAACAATTCTGATTTTATCACTTACTGTCTTTTTCTTTTTATACATTTTTTTTTATTTGCCGTCTTCACAATAGCCACAATCCTTTCTAGTCATGTAATCTTTCACACAATCCAAAGACATTCATTACTTACCAAAGAAAAGCGCTGAGCGAAGGTAAGGGATCTGTCTAGGGTGACACCTAGGTATTTGGTTTCCTTCTCCCAAGGGATTGGTTTGCCGTACATAGTGATCGGTTTAGGGGGGACTACTTTAATACGCGCCCTATGGAATAGGACGCCTTGGCTTTTGTCGGGGTTAACCTCGATTCTCCACTTCCGGAACCACTCTCCCAGTGCGTTCACGGCAGATTGGAGATTGCGAGCGATAAGATGTTGGTTACGGCCTGAACAGAAAATGGCCGTGTCGTCGGCGAAGAGGGCCAACTTACTGGGCTTTTTTAAACTTCGGAATGTCACTCGTGAACAGAGTGAAGATGAGGGGGGCCAGCACAGAGCCTTGGGGGACACTACCAACAAAATTTCCATCTAATTCTTGTGTCTTAATGGACACAAGTCTATGAGTTTAATTTAGTACGCTCTGCTGTCGCTCCAATATTGCTATATTATTAAAGACTAGCTGTTGCTGTTGCCCGCTACAACTCGGAAAATATCCAATGGGAGAATGAAATAGGGGCCTTTTTGACCTCGCACATGTCTTTTTGGGTATTATTTTATTTTTTTTATTAATGTCTTTAGTTTTTAATCTATTCTTGTTGTTTTATTATCATCTGTATTGTTGTTCTTTTGTTTTATGTTCTGTGCGTCCAAATAAAATGTTTTCTTTCTTTCTTTTATTTCTATAATAATCGGGATAAAAACTATCCTATGTGTTAATCTAAATTATATACTATCTGTGTTTAACTATTTTATCCAAATCCGTTCAGTAGTTTTTGCGTGAAAGAGTAACAAACATCCATCCACCCAAACATACTTTCACGTTTGTCGTCAAGAAGATAGCGTCACTGAGACATCATAGTCACAGTTTTTCTATGACATTCCTTCGCATATCCTCCCTATACCAAGTATCTTCAATCTCTTTGACACAATCCATCCATTTTTTCTTTGGTCATCCTCTACTATTGTAAGTACTGCACTCATGTTGGCAAATGAAGAGAAAACTAATTGAATGCAAGAATCGCCTAAGAAATTGTTGTATGTGCTGTTTACACCAAGAAAATTTTGGCCAGCAAAACTTGCGGAAAAGATCAAAATGTTACGTACTGTTTAGACCATGCAGGTAATTTATTGCTTCAATTTTATTGTATGCAACAGGCAAGAAACTTGTATCATGTAAATGGCGCTTTACCGTCCTTTGTATATATGAAATAAATTACACAATAACACAAAAACCGCACCTTCACCGCTCCTTTACGTTTCATAACCGTACTCTTTACATTCACAAGATATTTATGCTATAAATTATTTTTTAACAGTTCAGGTTCAACGGTCGGTTCAGCCGATTCTTTATTTATCTAGGCCGTATTAGCATAATGGGATACAGAGGGTACCGTACCAGAGATCTTAATATTCCGTATATGCGATTCAGTATTCGAGGCCAGAGGAACAAACTGGAAGGATGTTAGGGCTCTTATTTCCTATTGAGTCAAGTTTTGTTGGGATTTGAATATTAAACTATAATATGTACTTAGGCTTGGCAATAGGGTCGCCCCATATTCAATGGAACTTAAACAGAACTAGCGAAATGTGGGTGTACTACCAGGAGTGCTATTCTGTAAATGGTAAATCACTTCGAAAGTCATTTCGCAAATCATCTCGAAAGTCATACTCACTACGCTTCTTATGTCGCCTGTACAAGTTTCGGTATTCACACGGCAACGTCAAAATACTCACCCGTTTTAGTTTTACTCACTTTGATCATCGAAATCACTTCATTTAAGAATACGATATTTTAATTTCACATGTTTTTACTGCGGATTCAGAAGTGCTTTAGCAAATAAACTTTTCAGAATAGCACTGCAGGTACAGTCACGAGCAATAATATGTAATCATCGTCACATTTTCTCAAATATGTTAGCTACTACCATTCAAAAATATGTGTACAATATTTTCTTCTAAATTATCTTAGATATATTATGATATTTTAGAAAATGTGACAATGTAGGTATATATATTATTGCTCGTGACTGTACACCTCTACCTAGCCCTTCTGGGATAGCAAGCTTATGTCATGTTAGGTTGCTTACACTTTGAAGGGCTCAAACCAATTGACGTAATCATAGACTTGATTTTCTGTGAAACAGATAAAACTAAGCTAAAGTCGTAGGTCTTGAATTCTGACCTTAGGCACACGCCTCCGACATTACAGATTTATGTGCATATTGTATAAGTATCACTTGTTGCAAAAAAAAACAGTGGAGGAAAATGTCGTGGAAATATTTATCGACGATATGTGATGCCAAGTCAGACGCACATGGGCGGCATAACTCTGACTCCGGGTTGGCCATTTAAGACCACGAAATGAAGAAAACTAATAAATTAAAATTGTAAATACCAATTTTGACTAAGGCAAAGCTGCAAGAAAGTTAGGTATCTTAGCAAAAGTGAGACGTTACTTCACGCCGGAACAGCTGCTCAACCTCTATCAAGCGAACGTTCGATCGTGTATGGAGTACTGCTCTCATCTTTGGGACGGATCCGCCAAATACCAGCTTGATGCGCTTGAGTCTATTGAGAAACGAGCCAAGAAGATCATCGGCAATGATGCACTCGTTGACTCAAAACTTCAAAGTCTTGAGCATCGACGCCGAGTTGCTAGCCTGTCGGTTTTCTATCGGTTATATTTCGGAGGGTGTGCATCGGAATTGCGATTTAATTCCACCAAGCCCTTTTCACCATCGTACCACCAGACGTACTAACGGCACTGCGCCACCGGTACATGATAGACATCCCAATCATACGTACTAAACGATTTGGGAACACATTCATTGTGCGTACAGCTAAGGAGTGGAATTCCCGGCCGGAGTCGATGTTTCGGTGTCATCTAGGGATCTTTAAGTCAAGAGTGAAAACGTTGCTTCTAGGCAAGCGTGCTTCATCGTCGACAAAGCAACAAAATTATAAAATTTATTCCCAGGGCTTAAAAAAGTAGGTAAGTGTTTTTCGAGAGGTGTACCTCTACCTATAGTACACCCACCACATAATTGAAATCAAAAGTCATTTATTACAATTTTATTATGCCGAGGATAAGCATTTTTTTAACACTTTCAAAAATTACATAAGACAGTCCCCCAAACAACGCCTGCCCTTCACCACTTCCTAGTATTTTTGCTGGAAAAAACCAGTTATATTCGTATTAGGTAACAAATACAACTATGTCTAAAATTATCAATCCACTCACATAAGCGTGGCATTTTATGTCTTTTCAGCATGAGAAGTAGCCTTTGCCCTATAGTTGGAAAATAACAGGCTGGTAATGGGCTGGTATATATACATACATCGAACTGAATAACTTCCACTGAAACTAACAACAATATTATTATTGCTAGGCAAAGAGTTTTTAAATACCATAGAGCGGACATGTCGAAGAAATGTAATGGAAAAACAGTAACGCCATCTAAATATAATAAACATGAAAGTTGGTTTGCATAAATGGATGTTTGTTACTCTTTCACGCAAAAACTACTGAACGGATTTGAATACAATTTAGTAGGTACACAGCAAAGAGATTTAAAATACTATAAAGCGGGCATGTCAAGGAAATGTCATAGAAAAACTTTGATCCCATGTCTCGGTAACGCCATCTAGAATAATATATGAATATTGGAGCGGCAGCTGAGCGTACTACAAAAAACTCATAGACTTGTATCCAGCAGGACACACTTTTTCGGACGAAAATTTTGTTCTTGATGTCCGGTCTATAGGTATTGAATGTCTTTGGTACACAGATAGTTTATAAACTAGATTAACACATAGGATAGTTTTTATACCGATAATATAGAAATCCATCTAGAATAATATAATATCAATATGGAGCGGCAACGAAGCGTACTAAAAAAAACTCATAGACTTGTCTCCACCAGGACATAAGTTGCGGATGAAAATTTTGTTCGTGATGTCTCGTCTATAGCAAACTAAGTATTAAATGTTTTTGCTGCTAGATTATAATTTCCCACTACAGGGCAAAGGCCTCTCTACTTTTCTTCCACCTCTCTCTATCAAAGGCTTTTCGGGACCAGTTCTTATCAGAAGAGTCCAGCTCGTCCTGCCGTCTTCGCCTGAGTCTACCGCGATGTCGTTTGCCATGTAAAGAAACCCACTGGAACCCAATCTAACAACAAGAGTATTCTGAAAACATCTCCATGTGAAAATTTGATAAAGGTTAAGTCAAGACGATGTGAGATATCATCACGAGATGAGTCCTCCCATGGTGTTATTGCAGTTCCAAGAAAGTGTGTGAAGTAAACTGTCAATAATAATAATAATAATAAATCGATTTATTTGATTTTCCACAAAGCAGAAAATCAAAATTATTAATCATTAGTATGGGTCGTTTGGACCAATGATAACGATTGACAGTTTAGTTAACTTATGGCCTACGCAGACCGGGACGGCATACAAACAAATACAAATACAAAATCTTTATTGCAACAACAAGTATTTACATTTAATGTGCAAGCCCTGTTTCCTAAACTAGCGTGAGCTGTATGTTGGGAATCAGTTCCTTCCAGATACATATTTCGAGCCAAAGTGTTACAATACAATATACCTACATATAATAAAATTTGTCTATTTTAATTAAGTTTATAACCATAAGTTTACAATCTGCGACCTAAAAAAAATGGTGTGTGTGTCGTGTGCGTGTGTGTGTTTGTGGGTATGCGTGCGTGTTAGTGTGTGTGTGTATGTGACACTGTAATAGTGGGTTTTGTGTTTTACTGCTTTATTTTTATTTAAGAATTCGGAACAGATTTTCTACTTCGTCGTAATTTAATGGTTTCAGCCATAATTTTATTTTATTTTTAAACTGATAGTTGGATAGTTGTTTGGTTTTATGAGCTATATTAAGTTTATTGCACAATCTAGGTGCTACATTGTTATAGTGATGTTGGGCAAATTTGCTTTTTACTCCTGGGATTGGGCATTGGTATCTTCTTTTGCCAGAAGGTATAAGATAGGGTACTGTGTTTTTATGATATTTACGTAAACATTGATACACAAACAACTTTCTGACGGACAGAACATCGGCCTTATCATAAACAGAATCTGTAGGATGTTGAAACGGCAGCGAGAGAAGTACTTTGAGCACTACACGCTGCGCTCTCTCAAGTTCAAGAAGATGTGTCTTGGCTGCCGAACCCCAGGAACATATACAATAGGTTATTATGTATTCTGCCAAGGCTTTGTAGGTGTGAATCAAAAGTTTTAAGTCTGGTATCAATCTCAAGTCTTTAAAAATATAAATGAGTTTCCTTTATATTTTTAAAGACTTGAGTTACAGTGTGGCAAAGGAGTATTGTTGGATCTGTTACAAGGGTAGGAATGTATGCGAACCAGGAAGTTTTTTGGTGAAGATGCTTTGGTTTTGCTGAAGCATAGAACTTTTGTTTTGTCAGTGTTTAGGGTTAATAAACTATCTTCAAGCCAAGAGGTGACCACAGACATGCCTTCCTCAGCAATTTGTTTTACATTCTCCCAAGAGTTACCATGAAACAGTATGACAGTGTCATCAGCAAACATTTGGACAACAGCACCCTTTATTTGACATTTACAGAGTTCGTTAATGTAAGTTAGAAACAATGTCGGAGCTAGCGTACTGCCCTGTGGCACGCCATACGACCCCCCACTAAAATTCTTGAACTCTAACGCATTGTTGCCTCTCTATAAGGTAATCCTCTAACCACGAAAGCGCATTCCCCCTGATACCAACGTTCTCTAATCGTGTTAGGAGGATCGGAATAGATACAGTATCGAACGCCTTCTGTAATTCTAGAAAGACTCCTATACATTTGCTGTTCTTATCAATATGAGCCGTAATTTTAGATGTAAGCTCTAAAACAGCATCATCTGTGGAACGATTGGCACAAAATCCATGGCATGGCAAGGGATTTTGCACACATTGGCTGCTTAGATACCGCGGCATACCGGCACTTTGCCACAGCATGCCACTTCTCTACCCCCGCCGCCGCACCCCGCAGTATATCACTACTATCACACTAGGCCCTTAGCGTAAACTTTATTTATCTTTAGAAGGATATTTTTTACAGGATAGACCGAATTGACGAATATCCAATAGAATAATAATGAATACAACTTTCATATTCAAGCTTAGTAATTTAAAGAAAGTTTAAGCCTATAGCTAATCAATGCAACACAACAAGAAGTAAGCAATTCATTCCACGCTAAATGCCGCACGGGAAGATACAATTAATAAGTCAATGATCCAGACTACTACACGTGACGATTACCCATAAACCTATAATTATCTTAAGATAGCAATGACACATGTTTTTGTAACAAAACATCAACATGCTACATTATGTCGATCTCGCGTGGTTTCAACAGTAAACATTCACATTTGTGTGCATTCAATGATGACAATTGAGAACTAGAACTTAAAGTCCAAATCTAGATAAACTATGATAACCTTATTCTATACTATGAAGTGTCTATCTTTACGAAAGAAAGAGATACGACTATACAATACAACTTGTATAAGAAAGGGACACTCCCTATTCTTTTACTATTAAGTAACCCATTTGTAGTATGGTTCAATTTGTATTAGGTACTTATGATTGAAGCTAATTGTGTCATTAATGGATCTAATAATACCATTCTTAATTACGAAATTGTATAAGTATCACAATGGATTAGATTGCCAATAATTATTAACTTAAACAACTATGCTAGCAATAGTAGGTACTTGTCAAAGGTAGGTACTGAAATATTTAGATATTCAATTTATACAAACAAAATTAAATTAAAATAAAATAATTACATAATTACGTATCTCTGAGAAATATTTTTCAAACTAATGTTTGAATGTTGTTGTAATGTTTGTCTTGGTATTGTTTCTTACTGTAGGCACGTTTCCTGCTAGTAAAACTTTAGCAAAATAATAAAATAATGTTAAAAATAGGTTTTAATCTAATTTCGAAAACATTTTAGAAGAAAGATTTAGCAGATTCCTAATTATGACATATTTTGAAAGAAAATAAAACACGGTTGGGCATAAATTTCCATTCTTTAGGCTTTATTTTAAAAGATGACAACATAAACTGTCTTCTGAACATTAAGCTTAGCTGTTTTTGCATATAACTGCACCAATAATATTATTATCATATCATAGAAACCAACTGTGTAAATATCCTAGATGTCATTTTGTTAATAATTACCAAACATATCCTTCATCTAATAGACTTTCTTTACTTGTACTTGAAATGTCTACAATGTTTAACAAAATAAGACGATACTGCTGAACAAATACAAAAGTAATTAAGAAAACTATTTTGTATTTATATACAACCTGTTTTTTTATATTCCATAACTCTAGGGTGTGAATGACACTAAATCAAGGAATCAACTGGCATGTGAATTATTTTTCCATTATAGGTATATAATTTGTTGTTTTAATTTTTTTATACCGTCGAGGATCGGGTAACCCCCTTCCCTCAAATACGGCGAGGGGGTAATGGCTGATTTTTGCGTTATGCTCGTGAACGGGTGCTGCTTGTGGTGACTGGTCGACTTGCTTACTAATGGTTTTTTTTGTTATAATAGTTAACTGCTTATTGGTTTCACTTCGATGGTCCTAGATTATCATTTTAAACTCAGAGTCACAGCCTTATGAATATAAGCCAGCATTGCACTTCTAAGCGGGTACACCTTTTATACCTGGAGGCTGTTATTTTTCAGTTTTGTAGTCGTTTTGCTTGAGTTTAGACTTCAATGTTAATATGAATATTTTTATTTACTTTTTTTCTTGGTAATAATAGTGGAGTGTGCTAGCTAACACGTGAGAATCATTCTGAAATGTAATGTTTTACAAAGTGTATCCTTAGTGCTATTTATTGAGCATTTCATTGTATAGATTCTTTGTATAGTTCTTCAAACGAATCAGACAGATGAGTTGCTGGGGAGTTTGTTCCGTCACTTCTTTTTCCCAGCAAAAACACTAGGAAATGGCGAAGGGTGGGGCGTTTTATTGACGTTCAAAAAGTGCTGATTCTCAGCCTAGTTTGAATAAGGACTTTTCATTTTGATTTTCATACAAAATAATTCGATTAAATGTCGATTATTAATTTTAAACATTCTTACGTAAAATCTGACAACGTAGCATTTTCTTAGCTTAAAATATGAATGATTGGTTAGAATGAAAAAACTTAGTTTGACCTAAATTAATAGCCATTGAATGAAACATGAAACTAAGCATTTCTTAACCACATTTTCGAGGACTTTTTGTATTTGTTTTATTTATACAAGTATAGGTACTGATATTATAAAGAGGAACGATTTGGCTTTTTGTTTGTTTGCATTGAATAGGCTCCGAAACTACTGGACCAAAAAGTTATAGTCATTGTACTAGACCAATTTGAAAAATTCTTTCACCGTTGGGAAGCTACACTATCCCCGGGAGACATAGGTTAATTTTTATCCCTGTATTCCCACGGGAACGGGAACTACGCGGGTGAAACCGCGTGACATCTGCTAGAAGAATATAAACCTCGAGTTATGGAATATAAAAAAAAAACAGGTTGTATACAACGTGGATGTGCGTCAATACATCTTGGTATTGACGTACATCCGTATAACACGAGTTCAGGACATGATTCTAAAGACCCGCGGAGTCTTAAAAATTTTCGTCAACTTCTCGATATTTCCAAGTTTTTATTTATAGTAGTTTTTACTCTTATCTTGTCCAAATAGAAATAATGATTTTAAACAAAACACATGAACATGATTCTTATTTGATAAGTACCTAAATAAGATATTTATTGAAAGTTGCGATTTATTAAAATATTATTCTGTTTTTGTTCTGTTTCATTTTATTTTGTTTATGTATCTTTAAATATTTGCTGAACCCGATTTCTGAGTAGTAAAACCTGGTGACCTGAAATACAGGTTTTTATTACCTACGGTGGTAGGTACCATTCACAACTATGTCTGTGTCTATTATTAATGTCATTAAATAACCATACGTACTAAACGTTTTGGGAGCACATTTATTGTGCGTACAGCTAAGGTGTGGGATTCCCTGCCGGAGTCGGTGTTTCCTGATAGCTACAACCTAGGGGTCTTTAAGTCAAGAGTGAACAGGTTGCTTCTAGGCAAGCGTGCTTCATCATCGACCACATCATCGCTTACCATCAGGTGAGATAGTGGTCAAACGCATGCTTATCAATAATAATAAAATATGTGTTTTAGAATATGAAAATAATATTATCCAAATTTTTTTATCCAAATTTTATTTTAATGTTCCTGGAAGGTCGAAGCGATGGTACGCACCGTTGCGTGTTCCACTTAGCTCAACGAATTACAGGCAAAATTCATATATAGTGCGTGCAAGTAGAAACTTTAATGACATAATAATTATGTAAACAGCATGATTTTGATCCATTCGTGACGAGTGTGTTATCGGCCAGAAAGTGCCTGAGCCTTAGCTTTTTTAAATAAGATTTTGTTCATTCAGGTTTGTTCTTGTATTGAATACCATATGTAAATTTAGTATAAGCTTTACTGTTTTCCTTTTTTGATAACTGTGTTGTATTGTTCACACTATCTTTTTTTCCAACCTGTTTTTTATAAGTGATGACTTTTAATTGGCTGTCAGTCTCACATGCTATTCTTTTATTCTGTTTGCATTAGCTGTAAGTCATCCATAGTTGATAAATAAATAAATAAATAAATATAATTCTCTTCTAAAGAAACAATCTCGTTGAGTTAGATACAAATTACGAACACAACATGTTTTTTTTATAATTTAAAGTAAAATACCATGTCTTATACTTAATGTTTTATTACAAAATAGTTAAGTAGTAGTTAGTAAAAGCTATTAAAAACAAATTGGATTGAATCTTTCATATCATTGAAATAATCTTAAGTTAACTCTTTCCAAATTCTCGGTAGCACTAAGGCCGTATTATTTTAATGATGAAGAACTTGCTATTCATTCCAATTATGTTTTCAAAACTAATTCAATGTCGGCCTTACTTTCAAAGTACCTATCTTAAAATTTACTGTAATTGAGCAAAATATTATGAAATAAGGAGAAAATGTATCACAGACAAAGAGTTGTTATTTTTGTTTTTTATTATTTAAACGTTGCCCCACACTAAGAATTCTCCTATACCGTTTACAGACAAATATTATAAAATCACATACACAATCAGTCAGTGAACTACTATCTAACTTCTTCCCAGGTAAAAACACTAAGAAAGGCGTTTTGGGGGACCATATTATGTATTTTTTAACTTACTAAAAGTGCTGATTCCCAGCCTACATTGAAAAAAACTTTTAATTTTGTTCTTAATCAAAGTCGGTATAACTTATCGTATAGGTGATCGGCACGCCTGGTAGTTCCCTTATTGGTCTTGACGCATACTCTCCGGGTCTATGGAAAACAAAAATCGCTAATCCTAATTATCCTAGTAAGGATAACGGGTCAAACTGTTTAAAATATTGGATTGTCACCGATCCTTAATAAGTGTACCAAATTTCAAGTTAATCCGACGTTTTGAAGGGGGGCAAAATCATGTTCAAAGATTCCGTTTCATACTACTTAACATATATACGGCTGAAGCTAATAAAAGCATATTAAAAAGATACTCATGTGTGTCATAAAGGGAATGCCCATTAATTTGCTGAGGAGACTTTAGCCAAGTGATGCACATGTAAAAAGCAAATGATAGGCATTAGGATTGACATCGCAATTAAAGGCCAATCACTGTGTTTTTCACATCGAACTTGGTGGGCCTTCATTATTAAGATTTTCAATCCCTGTTTTGATAGTACTGACCGCCGAAACGAAATATTAGAATGCAACAAACAATTGACAGTTATTTGAACATCGGCTTTTGATACCTTTGTATACTCATTACCAATTTGTAATAGCAATATTTAAAGTTATTAAATTAGTACATTTCTAGTGTTTATTAAGTACATGCTTGGGTTCGATTCCCAGGTCGGAAAAAGTGTTATTGGGTTTTTTCATGTGGAATTTCTCTAGTAACAGCCCGGAGTTTTGTACTCAATAATAGCACAGTCTAAAAACCTACAGCATCCGATGAAGCCGTCTAGACAGGGCGCTCGTGGTGAGGGGCGAGACGCGGAAAAGCCGCTCCCGAACTGCGACCAAAACGATGAGGTATTATTATTAGTTCGTGAGGTATATTATTCAGGGCTAACGCGTGTAGACGTTGTCGACATTTTCCAGAGATCAAAGGCGTCGTCCAACTGTATTAATATTTATACTGTGGTAATAGGCTCGCCCTATATTACACGAGACTTAAAGACAACTGCCAGTGGGTACACTGCTGCCTAACTCTTCGCGAAGTGCCTACAGGCATAATGTTTTATATCACAACTTATTGTAAGGTTCAGTATAAACGCGAGAATTGTTGGTGAAAATTGAGTAACACGATCTTCAAGGAGAAACATTCATTTTTACGATGAACATGAACAAATTCTGTCGGTTAGAACAAGATACTAGGTTCAATGAAACTTGAAACTGACATTGTAGCGTTTTTGTCCTGAATCACATTATTTTAGTCAAAGAGATAAGTAAGTATAGAATGTCTTTGTTTTATTCATCATCTGCCTTGCCTTTTCCTAACTATGTCGGGGTCAGCTTCCAGTTTAACCGAATGCAACTGAATATTAGTGCTTTAAGCCTCGTCCCCACTAGAAACATTTGTCGAGCGACATATGTTCCCAGAAACATCGGGCGATGTCGCCCCACTTCGCCCCCCGTCGCCTGATGTCTTGGTTTCGTCCACATCAGTTCAGTCGAACCTCTACTCTTCATCGACTGTGCGACAAGGAACACTTTCAACAATGTCGCGGCGATGTCATCCGACGTCGCCCGACAACGCCCGATGTCACAGGGGACACATGTCGCTTGACAAATGTTCCCAGTGGGGACGAGGCTTTACATGGAGCAACTGCCTGTCTGACGTCCACAACCCAGTTACTGGGTAACAAGATACCACTTTGGTTTAATAATAATAATGCTTTATTTCAGACCAAGATAGTCCACAGAGTGTTAGTAATACAGGAACTTAAGAACTAAGTTAGTAATACACAAGCACACTAAAATACTAAACTAAACTAAACCAAATTATACTATAGAAAATTATCTTGTATGTAGGTGGATCCAATGCATCCATATAGGACTCTCCAGGTGCTCTGCAACCACGCTCAGGTAGCTGTTGGGACTGTCTTGACTCTTCGCATCAGCGATGCTGCTCTTTTCCTAATTATTGCATAATAACCATCTACATGTGCTTCTGCAAACATTGCTGACGCACTGCAATAGCGAGGCAGTCCCATCAACATCCTGAAGGCATTGTTGTACTGAACTCTCAGAGCTCTCACAGGTTTAACTGCTTGTCAGATTTTTCTGGCTTCTGACGATCTGTAACGACTGTCATGGATCTACAAAAAATGGCAGCCGAGACCAACGGCTTAAAGTGCTTTCCGAGGCACGGAGGAGTCTTGATGTGTAATTAATGGTCACCCATCCACGGACCAACCTCGCCAAGCGTAGCTTAACCTTCGATCGACCCGTGAGGCTGTTATTATTTAGCCACAAACTTCGCTAATTCTTTTTTAGAGAAGTCGGTTAAATTATTAAACACATTCTTCAACTTCGTTGTTGGTCTAGTGGCCACAACTGGCCACAAGCACTTAGTAAGTTCTTCAAACGAATCAGACAGATGTGTTGCTGGGGAGTTTGTTCCGCCACTTCTTCTTCCCAGAAAAAACACTAGGAAGAGTCGAAGGGTGGGCCGTTTTTGGGGGACTGTCTTTATGTATTTTTTTTGACGTCCAAATAGTGCTAATTCTCAGCCTAGTTTGAATAAAGACTTTTGATTTTATTTATTTTTTTGCACTTGTGGCCAACAACGAAGTTTTTGTAAAGAAAAAACTTACAAATCGCAGTCGTTGATGTAAAGACCTTCCATTGTACGGAATTCCTAGAGAATGCGAGATCAGCTTATACTAGAAATTATAGCTTGATGTGTAGTCGTGTGTACCAATGGAACGTTGTAAACGAATATCTACTTACTTTCTAAGTTTATCTTAGACATCATTGATCGGTGAAGGAAAACATCGTGAAGAAAACTGGGCTTACATGTTTGAAGCTGTCATTTACTTGAGCAAGCGTGATGATTAATGCTCGTGCCTTCTGTATATAAGAAGCCTTTGCCCCGTAATAGGAGAGTGACAAGCTGGTATATTTATTACTTATTAATATCAGAAGTGCGTAAAACGTCACAGTGCAACGTAGATGCATCAGTAATATCGACCTCAAATCCGACCGAAATGCGAATCATTTGATCCGTACAACAACACGCGTTACTGATAACTACAACAAATTATATTGCCAATCCATTATAAACCGTATCGTTTACTGTTTAGAGTTCACAGATTCTTGATCATTATTACATTTTACAATAACATGTTATAGATCATTGACTGAAACCTGCCCCCTGTTGATATACAAACCATGTTTTAATTAGTTTATTATCTTTACGGGGCTGCGTATCTTATTATTTGTGAGTGAATGATTAGGGAAAACAGTCTAAACAAATTTTAAAATAATTACTACTGTCTGTCTGTTACGTTTCTAGAACATATTCATATTCATATTAATTTATTTGCGTTCCACGAGGCAAACAAGATGTTAACAGAGGGCTTAGAGCTACGAACCGTTGTAGACCCTGTAAGGGCACAGCAAAATATTGTTAAATACTTAATTATAATCTAAGTCGTAGAAAACTAAAATTTGAATAAAATTATACATGAAAACTAAATAATTATACATAGTTGCAAAACAGATAATAACAATGACATAAATAATTCAATTAGTGATTGCAAAATAATTAAAAAATTAAAACTTAAATTGTGTTTATTTAGATTACTAATTACATAGGGTGCTTTCACAAAGACCAGTCTGTGATGATAAGAATGAAACTGAAAGAAAGCAGACAAGTTCGGAGCTGTATATACAGGGTGTCTCATTGAAATCGGTCAGTATGGGAAAGTCTGAAACTATAAGACATACGAAGATCTGTTCCAAGGAACCATGTCATCGATTTTATATATTTATATTTTCTTGTTATTAAAATCGATGACATGGTTCCTCAGAACAGATCTTCATATGTCTTATAGTTTCAGATTTTCCCATACTAACCGATTTGAATGAGACACCCTGTATACTTCATCATCATCATCTGCTTGCCTGCAGCTGTATACCATGGTTTAAATGGTGCATGGAACTGATCGTCAGATTTTCGGGCTTCGGACTATCTGTCAGTTATAGAAAAAAAATATATATACATATATAACCTAACCTAACTTGCTATACCTATCCTATAGCTAACCTAACTACCTAACCTAACTTACTGAAATGCATTGATTTTGAAAGATAAAAATACAAAATTTTAAACTGAACTACTGCGCTGCGTGTACAATTACTTAGTTTTCCGGTTCTACTTTAAATTCTAAACAGTATAATATAAATATTCCACAACTTTCAATCAATAATATGTACCTAATTACCTATTTGCAAAGAATTAATGAAGTTCATCTCTGTCGTATCTTTAATATTATTAATTCCGTAAATTGATTTCTTAAATATAACACGAGGCTTTTCTTTTTAATTAAAAACCAAATAGAATTCATAATGCACGCATAAATTGACAACCAAAAATTTGTTGATCCGTTGTCATGGTGACATCTTTTTAACTTTTAGTATTTCTAAAATCTAAATTATTAGTAGTCTTTTAAATCTCTTTGTTAATAGTTATAGTTATAAAAATATGATATTGCCTGGAGTGATTTAAAGTTTTCGTGATTTGTTTCAACATTTTAAAAGTCTTCTTATTTTTTTTGTGTCGAATATCTGGGCTAGTAGCGAGGTGAAGTTAATTGTAAGCTTTGAGCAATTTGAGAGTTTTCTGTTTTTATTAATTGTCTTGTTTGGAGCAGATACTTACAAGGTTTCAAGTCATGAGCTAGCGGTTTGGGGGTACAGCTATCAGATAATATGGAAAGTTTTTTGAAGTTCCTGTGGGATTGCTTTACCCACAAGCCTTGGTTCTACGGTTCTCATATAATCACAGGACTTCAAAAGAACCTGCGATCCCCCGAATTTCCTTCGGTGCTTTTTCTGAGAGTAGGTTGATAGTGACACACCCACCTCTTGCTTGTTTGACATAAACACAACATCACGCCTGTAATCCCCGATGAGTTAGGCAGAGATGTACCTGTAGTGCAACCGCATTTTTCCATGACCCAAGTAACAAGGGGCGAGCCGACATGGGGATGAATGAATGAATGAACCTAGGACCTCGTGCTCTTCAGTAGCGCTTGCAACCAGTTGACCAACGACCAGTCGTTGGTGCCATGCTTGTGCTATGAAGAGAGCCTGGGCGTTGCTATGTTTCTTTTAAACTTAAATAGGTACTATACACTTTGTTTCTTTTAAAAATATTTATGCTGTCTTAGTTTATCTCTGTATTTATTTATCATTGCTAGCGTCACTTTCTAACACAATATTTATTTATTTATTTTTTACATTTTTTACATTTATGTATAACCGACCTATTCAATACACACTTTTCTGATTTACTTACTCGTTTTCTATTTATTTCTATCCGTCACTACCCCTCAAGGTTCATTGGAAGACCAGCGTCAGACAGCATCACCTGTCTGGCATGAATGCTGAAATGGACCTTTTTGGCGCAGCCGTGAGGCACACAGCACATAATGTGTACCTACCTAATAAGTACTGTATTTTTTTACGTTTCATAAATTATTGTGTGTATGTGTGTTAATGACTGATGTCAAATAAATCTTTTTCTTTCTTTATTTTCTTTCTTTCTTTCTTTGTGTGAAAGTTGTGGAATATATAATATATTTATTTAATTGGGAATATTTTACAGTTTGGCGTAGCTTGATGTTACTTAAAGTTTCTGAACATTATATTGTATTGCTTTTTATACCACCATATCATCCATTTAAAAAACTTTTTAAACAAAGTCAGGGGCAAATATCCTTCACAAAAATAAGTGTTTTTTTTTATCAGAAAGCTTGCAAACAGTGCTGACGCCTACGTTTATGCTAGAGGCGTGCCATTTTGAAAAGATGGTGGGTGTCGCACGTAACTTTTTCAATTTCCCGCTGAAGGACACATCTGAAAGCTCTCACCTTGCGAGATGGATGATTTACGTAGGTATCGATTTAGTTTCTACTTTGAAGCATCGTTATTAAGGTATGATTTTGCTAAATTAGTACGATTTGCACATAAAACTACTCGTAGCTTTAATTTGTTTTTGTACATACATACAATTTTTTTACTATTACCTACTCGTATTGATAGGCACGCGTTTCATCACTATCTCACCTAATTGTAAGCGATGGTGTGGTGTGCATTCATGGGAATACATTAATGAACAGTAGCCCAATTCAATATTTCTTTGAAGGGATCCAAAAGCTTCCATCGTCGTTCTAAACTAATATTAGAAAATGGAAAAAAAACAACGAATAAAGTTAAAGACTACTTACTGAACTGATTTGAACATTTCTTTTACCTCTAGAAAGCTACACTTTCCCCGGGTGACATTGGCTACTTTTTATCCTTGTGTTACCACGGGAACGGGAACTACACGGGTCTAAGCGGTATACCGCGTGACGTCCGCTCCAATCTAAAAACTGCTGGACCAATTCCCCGAGAGACATAGGCTTCTCGTACTTTTTATCCCTGTATTTCCACAGGAACAACGCGGGTGAAACCACATAACATCGCTATTTTACCAATAAAGTTCAAACACAAAATTGTACAACAACGATTAATTTCTAAAACTTATTACAAAACAACTGCTTAACCTCCAAGCACATAAATCAGCTGTTAACTTTAAAAAAAACATAAAGTAGAACGATAAATACTGTACGTTTTACGCGCGGTTACTTAATTGGCATTTTATTATCATAATCAATGAAAAATAATAGTTCTGAAAGTACGATAATATTATTACTTTTGACATAACGAGACCAGCGGCAGAAAAAAAAACAAGAATTAAGACAAAGAAACGGGGTCGCGTCGGTTATTTTCCATTAGCAACTAGTTGCATTAAAATGCATTCGCTAAACAAGACTGCACTCATGCACCCATTTATCTTTACTAAGTATTAGTATTATAAAAAGCTGAAGAGTATTTAGGTTTGGTAGAACGCTCTTATATCTTGTAAAATGTATAGTTTTTATTATGATTAATAGACATAATAATAACAATAATGTTTTATTCACAACCCTTATAAAGATTGCACAGGTGTGCATTTTAAAATAGGAAATTGGATTACAATAATGTCATTGATATTGTAGTGTAGCTAGGGTTTATTAGGCAAATGTAGTATGGGATTCCCTGACTCCGAAACAAGGCTTAGCCTGTATCTTCAGAACCAGTACATATCATCACGGTATGACCAACAGGAGCCAATATTTCGCATAATCAAAATGCGCATACGGTTTGCGCAGCGCACGCGCAACGAATGATTTCAAGAATGATAGATATTTTTGCAACATTTTTCGTTGATTCTCCAAACGGGAAAAATATTCCTTTTGAGAGATACCGTTTTTCGCACGCACTAAGTATATTATACTATATATTTCCATGATATTATTGAATCTAAACAAAAAAGACTTACCCCGTTCCAAGTCCGAGGCAGAACTCATCTTCCGTCGTATAATGCAGAAACTACACACAAGGTTAACTTTTTTAAGGTTAACTTTTTTACACTAGGTGGTGTTTTATTGCGGAGGTAACTTTTGTACTACAAGGAAAGTATGAAATGTAGGTATATTGCAGTGGTCACTATCTAGATAATAATGTAGGAAGATTTATGAAGCACTTTTAAAATAAGTCTAGGTTTGCACTACATAAGTACCATATTCAATTTGATAAGACACTCCATTCTTTCAAACAGTCACAGTCAGTGGTGTATTTAACATGACACCATCGTTTTTAGCTCATTGGTGGAAAACTGAACTAAATAATAATTGTCGTCGTAAATAGATATTTCACCTTTTTTTTTCTTGTTAGCAACTGAGTTGACGTATCGGTTTGAAGACTCGGTCATAATTTTGAAACATACAGAACTACCTACATTTAAAAAAAAACACATTTTTACACTTCTCTATTTCAGTTTTAACCATATAAGTTGTATAAAAGGAATGTTTCCCCTAAGTTTTTTTTATTATTATTTTTAAGAGTAATCAAGTATTTTTTTTGCATTTTTACTCGCCAAACTTTACAGTTTGATGCTAGGTAGCAAAATAGTCTATCTGTAGAATTTAAACCTTTGTAGTACACAGTCACGATTGTGATTTTTTTACATTACATAGGGTATACCCTGAGACCACTCCTAAATGGGGATGGTAGATTTTTCGCCAGCTAAACACTTACAAGACCCCTTGTTCACACAACTTTATTGAAAGAAAATATTAGTAGGTACGTAAAATATTTTAGACACATCGTGCAAAGTAATTTTGTCATGCCTCATGCAAAGGTTTAAAAACCTATAGAAGGTATTGTATATACGTATCAGTCATGTGACTTTAAGATGTGTGCCAGTAACCCAACGGCTAAAAATTTGGCACTGATGGCAGTCGTGAGTCACGGAATTAGACGTCACTGAACAGATAAGCGATTCCTCATTATGATGCCACATAATGAGGAATCGCTTATCTGACTAATGAAATGAATAGAAACGTATGGGGCGCACCACTAGTTCAATATTATTTGTTATTTTTGTTATTAACTAATTGTAATAACAAACAGCTTTGTTACTATTTACGCTGTTTATCTGTTCTTTAACAGGAATAAAGAATTAGTTTACTAATGATTTGACATTTGACAGGGACGATTTCCGTCAAATTTCGTTAAAGTCAAGACCGTTTTTAGTCTTGACCACTGCAAAACTGTAAAAACTGAGAAAAAAAAAGAAACCGAAAGCATTACAGTTAGACTTCTTCAAAGTTAATACTGAGTTGATGTATCAAATTGAACTCAAAAGTATATTTATTCAAGTTAGAATGAGGATCTACTTTTTTAACTAAAAGACAGTACCATATAAAGCCAGTGCGTTAAAAAAGGCGTCGTGTACGGTAAAGGTTGTCTGTATGAGATCGCTTTTAGCTATAATGCCGCCCATTGTAACACACATTGTATTTTTTTATGGTAGGTATACATTATAGAGTATTCTATTCTATTCTATTCTATTCTATTCTATTCGTGTCCTAAGACCAATAGAAATATTAAAAACATAAGACCCTAGGGTCGGTTCATATCTGACGGAAGATGCGCTGAGCTTATCCGACAATGTACCTCGATGCACTAACGCATCATCGGTTGAGTGTGAAAGCTTAGATGTTTTAGGTATTATATATTTGTCTGCTCTGGCGTTACACGACCGGTAATACGCGACGCATTTGCCGTCAATTATGTAGCGCCCTCTGTACGCAATTATATTTTAAGTAAAAAGTTGTAGACAGGTTACTCTTCACAACATTCGATCTTCAAAAACGACACACTAACGCACGCATCCGTTGACGGCGCGACGCGAAACTGAGGTCAAGTGTGGCTACTGGCTAGTTAGCCACCTTATAACGTGTCGCTTGATATTGTAACTTATCTACACCTTTTTACTTATAATATCATTGACTATACCCATCATTACGCTTAATAATATCAGGGTTATGTCAAAGAGGCTACAAATAAGTATTCCTTTTATCAAATTCTCTGACAATAGGATATCGAATTTGCAACGTCACGGGCGCCTACGCTACGTTCACGTCCCATTTGGCACGGGGACTAGAAAAAAGAATAGGAACATTTTATTTTTCTTCGCCACAATTTACGTACACCTAGGTACACACGGCTACACATCAAGCTATAATTTCCAGTTTACACTGACCTTGCATTGAACGGAAAGCCTATACAAAGTGAGATCAGCTTATACTGGAAATGTGTAGCATGATGTGTAGCCGTGTGTACTACATACCTACCCGGTATTATTAGCTTTTGTTTCGTTTCGTAATGATGGCGACACATTAGTGTATTATTAGAGTAGAAAATGTCTGTATTGAATTGGTCAGCTTCGTTATTCTTTTTATGAATGAAGTTGATAGAAAAACTTGTACTGATGTAAATATAATTTAAAGCGGGTTTCGTTTTTTCGTTTCGAGTTTTCGGTACATATTTAAGTTACCGATTGATTGATATTGTGCGTCAAAAAATGATTGAATTGCGATTCTTTATCCAACAATACTGTATTTTTTCAGAGTTTTCTTTGGTGTAGGAAATAGCTTATCATTCTTCCAACAAGAACTCTTTCAATTCCCCAAGTATTTAAAAACGATTCCCTATGGTAGGCCCATATAGCCCTTAGGTATGACCCAAAGAGATTTAAAATACTATAGAGCGGGCATGTCAAGGAAATGTCATAGAAAAACTTTGATCCCATGTCTCAGTAACGCCATCTAGAATAATATATGAATATTGGAGCGGCAGCGGAGCGTACTACAAAAAACTCATAGACTGTCCAGCAGGACACACTTTTTCGGACGAAAATTTTGTTCGTGATGTCCGGTCTATAGGTATTGAATGTCTTTGGTATGACCCTACTCTTATGGGTACCACAGATGGGGATAGTCAAATAATTAAACATTTTTTTAACCTTTCAATCGTAGAGACACAATAGAAAGACAATGACAATAATGAGAAGGCATTTTCAGAGCTAAGCCCAAACAAGGCAACGTCAAACGAAGACTGCAAAACCCATCAGTTTCATCTTTACACAGAATAAAATAAATTAAATCGTTCACACTTATCATCCGAACGTACAATCATTGCAAGTAAAACCAGGCGATCGACAAGGTCGTTCAAGGCAGGCGGGCGCGCACGTGGGAACGCGCGCCGCTCTCTCGCCTGCGCCGGCGCAGCGCCACCCAAATTATTTTAGAACGTCTTGTTACTATGCTCGACTGTGTACAGTTTTTGTTGAGGTCGTATTGATTGATGCAAGTGAAGTGCAGGAATGGTCTGTGGTTTGTTAATATTTTTATTTGTGTTGCAATATTGCTTTAATGAATGTATGACTGTATGTATTTTCGACAGTCTTTGTGGTTCTGCCTTCATAAAACTGGAGTGTTTGTTTTTGTTTCCTTAAATAGATATAGAATTTAATGCAATCCTGCGCCTGCACTAAATTCTATAATTCTTTCGCAGAAAAACTATGCACCTCCCTACATACATTTCGGCGATTTATTTTTATTTATATAGATTTCTGTGGATGTCTGTATAATATCTGTCTTAGCAAGAATCTACCAAAAGAAGAATCTGCCGTAACAAGAATCTGCCCGAACCAGAATCTGTCCTTAACCAAATAAGGGGCAAACCCTTGTTTGCATTGGTTTGGAATGACAGCTTACATCACTTTCACTTTACCTTCAATTTTACAGAGATTTGAGGTGTGTCGTGTTCTACATACAGAAAGAAATCATATTTATTAGCATAATTTAGAGAATGCAAACATAGAAAAAAAAGTTATAATCTGATAACATTTTATATGAATATAAGTAATAAGTTTTATCCAACAATTGTTGGAAATAAGAACATTTAATTGAGTTTCTGTTTTCTTTATTGTTTATGAATTTACAGCATCGCCACGTACCTATGTAGTATATGACCCAGTGAGGTTACCAAATTATTTAAACCAGAGGAGTAGATATTTCCTTAGAAATTGCTAAACATGGAACATTATTAAATGTCTTGATAGAGGTATGTTACTCTTGGAAGATTAATTCCTAATCATTGTAAACCAGTAAAATGTAAAATTAAAGTGTTAGCTCAATTACAACAACACAGTTCCTAGTTATTGCAAATTTCTTGGATGTATGTAAGTATGTTACAATTCTTAGATAGTTCCCAAATGGAAACAAACGCAAAATTGGCTAAATGCTATTTTACTTGAAACATGAACACTTGAGACGAAGCACCTACAGCTAAAAGCTACGTGCTTACACTCCATAAAATATTTTAAGACCAATAGGAGCAAACATTTAAACATGGGTTAGTTTCATGTTTCGAAACCATTCGTTTCAACATTCACTGATTGATCAAGTCGTTACACTGCGGCAACAGGCTACGAACACGTGTCTCGTACAACACCTATTAATTTTATCGTTAGAGCACAACCAGCGCACCGCCTTTATATTACATGGGTGTACCATAATGGAGACTAGCCAAAACATTAAGATATCTGTGCTTTTATACTTGTCGGATCCAGTCACTAAACACAAAGAGATTTAGTGATCCCATGTCCTCTGTAAGGCCATCTAGCATAATATATCAATATTGTAGTGGCAGCGGAGCGTACTAAAATTGTATCGGATGAAAATTTTGTTCGTGATGTCCTATTGAATCACTTTGTTAAAACACAAGGGCCGGAAACAAACAAATTGAATATCAACGTTAATGACAAAGCGATGCGGCGACGCGAAGTTCAGGCATAACTGCAGTTTTGCGCACTTCTCTATAGAAGCGCAGGTTGTATCCCTGAAGAATCCGAAGTAAACAACAACATCTAACAACTTGTGTAACAGTTTAACGCCTTGCAAGGCAGAACATAGTGAGACCTTTTAATTTGAACACCTTGTACTAACAAAAAATAAAACCGACTTCAAAAATAACACTAAACGGTGTAAAATAACTCTAAATTAGGAAGTCTGTGGCTTTGGTACTTTTGTCTTAATCTTGATGGGCCACCGACTTCCGAATTTAGAGTTATTTTACACCGTTTAGTGTTATTTTTGAAGTCGGTTTTATTTTTTGTAAAGAAGTTTTTTATTTTTCCATTTTAAGTTGTTCCCATACAAACATTTGCCATGAATTCATTTGATATTGTTAATTGTTAACAATACATGTCATTATAATAGGGTTATCCACCTAACCCTAATAAATGAAACTTAACATACCTAACTGTCGAAATCTAGGTATATTGAACACATCTGCCTACCCCTCTGAGCATACAGGCTTGATGATACGTCATGATGTTGTATAAACAATAAACATCCAAGCGATTCCAGCAATCACGATAGATTTGCCGTCTATTTTTGAAGAGTTCCGTTGTATATCTCCGAAGATCAGCACCAGATCTTCACCAAATTAAAATGGGACCACCTCAGGAGTTTACTCTTTCAAACAAAAAAAGAATTTTGAGAATCGAAAGTCGGTTAAAAATAACAATAATAATACCTTATATTAATTTATTTGACACAAGTAACAGGAGGCGGGGTATGTGTCACAAGATTAAAATTTGTTTTGAAGAAAAAAGAATTTGGCAATCAAGATTGGTCTTGATGTAGAACTCTGACATAGGGAATGTCTGATCGCCTCGAAGTGTAAACGTGAAATTAATGTTTTTAAATGTTTAATTTTCGTTCCGTTAAAGCTGAGCTGTTTCTTTATTGTTTCGTGTGCCAAGTACGACTACTTCACTTGAAAGTACAACTACTAAGGTTGAATAGAGGCAAACATATATTTTTTTCTTTTTTTAATTGATATCATCTGAAATCTTGTATTTGAAACACGTACTGTACATTTCTAAATTGTATAAATTGATAAGATTGAGATTGATTGATTGAGTATATCAACATTTTGGAATCGTCGAATTTACCATTTTGAGTAGTTGGATTTCTTAGTAGCAGCCCGGAGTCTGGATTTGTGCCCGATTGATGGCAATAGGCTCGCCCCCTATTACATGGGACTTAAACATAACTGGAGAAATGTGGGTTGTACTACCAGGTACACCTCTGCCTAGCCCTTCGGGGATTACAGGCGTGACGTTATGTTTATGTGTGTGTTATGTAGTAGTTGGCGTTTTGTGTTAAAACACTTCTGTTTTTGTTGAAATTGTAGAATTCAATTTAATTGTAAGCTGCATTATTTGTTTGTTCTGTCAGTATAGGTAAATTGTATGCTGCTTAATATGTTTGTTCTGTCAGCATAGGTAAATTGTATGCTGCATCATTTGTTTGTTCTGTCAGCGTAGGTAAATTGTATGCTGCATTATTATTTGTTTGTTCTGTCTGCATAGTTATATTGTAAGCTACATTATTTGTTTGTTCTGTCTACATAGTTAAATTGTAAGCTGCATTATTTGTTTGTTCTGTCAGCATAGTTAAATTGTAAGCTACATTATTTGTTTGTTCTGTCTGCATAGTCAAATTGAATGCTGCATTATTTGTTTGTTCTGTTTGCATAGTTAAATTGTATGCTGCATTATTTGTTTGTTCTGTCTGCATAGTCAAATTGTATGGTGCATTATTTATTTGTTCTGTCTGCATAGTTAAATTGTATGCATCGTTATTTGTTTGTTCTGTCTGCATAGTCAAATTGTATGGTGCATTATTTATTTGTTCTGTCTGCATAGTTAAGTTGTATGCTGCGTTATTTGTTTGTTCTGTCTGAATAGTTAAATTGTAATCTGCACGATTTATATTTTCTGTCTGCATGACTAAAATGTAATCTGCACTATTTATTTTTTCTGTCTGCATTGTTAAATTGTAATCTGCATTATTTGTTTGTTCTGTATGCATAGTGAGATTGTAATAAGCACTATTAGTTTGTTCTGTCTGTATGGTATAGTTATAATCTGTATTACTTATATTTTCTGTCTGCATAGCGTAATTGTAACCTGTATTATTTGCTGACTTGTGACTTTTTGCTTCCATTTCGAATCCGTCGCTGGCATTATTCGATTTATTTAATAAATCTTCTTTTTCATTTCTTTTGGTGTTTGTGTCAGAATGATAAATAAATTGCGTTTGGTTATAAAAAATCACTATAGGCTTAAATACATCTTTGTATGTTGACTTTACTGTAGAGTTATAGCCTGTGTTGTTGTATTCTGTATTAACGACCACAATGTTTGCTTGACTCGTGTTGTTTATTATTTCATTTTTTTCATTATATTCATCAACAGTTACATAACCGTTTGACGATACGCTGATTGTTGTATTATTTGAAAGTTTTCTTCTTTTCAACTTACCATTATTTTTCGGCCTCAATGACGTACTGTATTTAGAATTATCTTCCAAACGACTTGTATTTTGACTAGTGTCGTTTTTGTTCTTTGCAAACGCCTCATTAGGGCTTATTTTTATTTCAATGTTAAATTGCCTATTGTCATCGATAATCTTTATAGCAATAGAATTTAGATCACTTTCAACTTTTTTAATATTTTCAATGGATCTTTTACCTATAAAAGACACCGTATCTTTGAAAGTGGGCTTGGAGCCAATTTCTTTTGTCCTATCTTTAGATTTTAGATCTGTCTGGTTCAAGTTCACTTTATGTATAAAAGACACGGTGTTATTTAAAGTGGGCTTGGCGTCAACGTCCTTAATTTTATCCTTTAAAGTGTGATATGTATGGTTAAAAGTCATTTTAGCTGTAGATGGAACGGTGGTGTCAAATTCTTCTTTTTTATCTTTTAGACTGAGATCTGCCTGGTTAATTTCCGATGAAGGCTCAGTATTCATTGGCCAAAATGGAGGCACAACTCTTTTCTTGCCATGTTTTAAAAACTTATGATAGTCGAAATCTATCAGTGGGCCTTCTCTTGCGGCAGGAATGTACAGTAAGTTTCCGAAATCAGAGGAGTTGTCGTCTAGATCATATCTTGCACGTGGCATCCAGCCATGTTTCGATTCCTTAAAAAATAAATAGTAAGTAAGTAATTTATTTCATAACAATATGATTAAGGACATCCATAAATGACGTAAGGCGTTTAGACGTAAGGCGTTTAGACGTAAGGCGTTTAGACGCAAGCCGGAATTCACTCAATTCCACATGGGGGAAGTCTCATATCGGAAAATTTCAAGTTCTTTTTGTTCCTCAAGAAACAGTGTATGATTAAGTTAAAACATATAATCAATTTGTTCATCTTGGTGCGAGATCTACGGTGACAAAATCACGTGCTAAAGCTAGTTTAATACAAATATGAAATATATTACCAGGTATTGTTTCTCTTGTTCTTCAATAGTAAGTGGCGGTGGATTAACTGACCGCATGAGAATGATCATGGTAATGAATAGAACAAGTGTAACGATACATCCAAGTATAAGAAGCACTTTACCCGCACCGGTCTTCCTAGGAACGCAAGATACATTATTAGTAACCTGGGATTTAAATAACGAAGAATGTCGAGGCCTGGAATCAAATTATATTTTTATTACATAAAGAAAAATTTCATCCACTATTAACAGGAGGATCCTTCGATCAGACGGGAGTTGAAGCCAAGTAAGTTGATCCCGACGGTTGTGGTCGGGATCTTGTATTATACAAGATCCCGACAACAACCGTCGGGATCAACTTTGAATGAAAAAATTGAACGTATTATACGTTCAATCACGCAGATAACTTTAACATCACGATGTACTATGCGTTTGAAATGAGAATAGGATCGACTTTGCGCCATGTTCAGACGTCATAGCTGTCAATTCGACTAAATTGGGTAAGATCAGCAAAACAACGTATTTTCTAAATTTAATTTATTTGCGAATCACGAACGAAAATTTTTTGAAATTGTGCTGTTTCTTGCTCTCAAAGTCATCATTGGAGACAATCTATCGAGCCCTTCCAAGCAAAGCAGCGCCTCGTTTTACTCAATTTCGAGCAGTTAGCGAGACAAAAACAAAAAGAAATAACAATGAACAACCGCGTAACAAACAAAATTAATAATTTAAACGTAAGCACTCATTAAGATTAATTAATTTAAGACGTGTTTTCATTTTGTGAAACTGCGACTCGGTAAAACAAACAAAAAAACATTATTTGTACGCGACCGTTGCAGACCGTACTTTTCATGTGACATCTGACAGATAGAGGACATTGATGTTCCTATTCTTATTTCAAACGCATAGTAGGATGTCAAACGTTGGTTCGTATGTGGCCAGATAGATGTCGCTATAGGCTTAGTAAGAGGAAATTCTACAAGTACCTAAATTATTTAGTTGGATGTGAAAGTAAGTTACACTGTATTTTATCTTCGTATCACACCTTGGCGGACTTTCTATTGGTGGTGGAGTTTCTTCGTGTATTGTCATAGTCTCCATGATCACCTGCTCACCTTAAACCTCAGGGTATTATTCCAAACCTTTCTATGTATTCTTCTTTCATGCAACTAAGTAAAAACGAACATTAATCTAATAAAATATTGTACAAGAGAAGTGCTTCCTTTTAAGGAAGCACGCAGATAGTGTAACTTATTAATTTTGTCTAAGTTTGTGTTGTTAACTAAACAAATATTTTAAGAGGAAAGGTTTGATTGTTTGAAAGAAAGAAAAGCATTTATTTGGCCCAAAAGGCACACGATAATATAACACAACAATAGCAAAAAAAAAAACAAATAAAAGAAAATCAAACAAGTCAAATAATAGGACAAAAAAAAATTGTGTGCCCTGCGGCTGCGCCAAAAGGTTTGTTTGTTTGCATTGAATAGGCTCCGAAACTACTGGACCAATTTGAAAAATTCTTTCACCGTTGTGAAGCTACACTATCCCCGGGTGACATAGGCTACTTTTTATCCCTATAATCCCACGGGATCGGGAACTACGCGGGTGAAACCGCGTAACGTCTGCTAGTGTACTATAGACACGAAAGTATCCCTAAATCATGATAGCTGCCTGAAAACTTTGTAAGTCTATTCGTTAAAAATACCAAAATATGAGGCAAAATATTGACTTACTACTTACTTAATAGTAACTTAATACTTACTTTCTTCGGATCAAGTTTGAATATTACCTAAACACGTTCTAGTTGCATTACTATGTATTTTTATATTCCGTATGATATTTTTGTACACAGACAGTCTATAATATCCTTTCTTTCCGCCAATTTATGGCATGTCTGTACATCGTACACTAGTTTTCAAAATGTTTGTTAGGACGTGTTTTATATGTGATGTACAAAATAAAGTCTAAAATAAAAAGTACGTTCCCTAAGTTTTACATAGTTTTCGCAAACATTGTGATGTGCATCGCTTACCTGAATATGTACTTTAAAATAGCACGTTAATGGTTTAAATATAATTAGTACAAAAGAAATTAAATAAATAACATACAAAATTATATAGTATACAAAAGAAATGAACTGTCACGTTTTGACAATCACCTGATAGTTTCGCAGACTAATCATCACCAGAGACTATCAAATAGGTAGGTATACAGTTCAGACTAAAGGAACAAATATTTTTAATGGAACAGTTAAATCATACAATAATAAAAACATCAGATTAACACCGATACCTTACTTTCAGCCGATTTATCAGATTATTTAATTAATTATAACAACAAATTTTGAACATTATCAAAATATGTTATACCATCATCCCGCAAAAAAGTATTCCCTCTCAGCGTCTCGAAAAAAGTTCATGAAACCATTCTGCATTCTGGTAAACAATCATTTCGGGTGTGATGTACAGCCTTTTATAAAGCAGATAGTTCACGCAAGTTTTGCCTTGTAGGTTACTTATTCAGCTTAGATCTCCACGAAGGACTCCATCATCCTATTTGCTCAGCCTCTCCGACATGCTATCGGTATCTACGACATTATCTGTCAGGAAAATAGATTTAATTTGCATTTTTTAATACTCTAGGCTCTTTAAAACCTGATAGAGGCCAGTGAACCGAACCCTATAATACGAAGTTGTGGAAAAACTTGCTCATCAAATTTTGTAATGTTCGGCTGTCGGTCTAACAAGATGCAGTCACAAGCAGAAGTTTACCTAAAGTGACATCAATAACATCACGCCTGTAATCCCCAAATGGTTAGGCGGAGGAGTAGCTGTGGTACACCCACATTAAAGTCCCATGTAATAGAGGGCAAGCCTATTGCCATCAATCGGAAACAAATCCAGACTTCGAGCTACTGAGATGTTTCAGATAGAAAAACTCAATAACACTTTGCCCGACTCGGGGATTGAACGCGGGGTCTCATGATCAGCAGTAGCGCTTGCGACCACTAGACCAATGAGGCAGTCAATCAATGTTATATTATTAAATAAGTAAAGAGAAAACTTCGATTTCATTTCTAAGGATATTGCGTATCTGGTAGAGTGACATTTGTCATGATTAAAGCATAAGTAAAACTGTTAAAACCTCTGCAAGTGCCAAGAAGAAAACCACAGACTACATTAAAGTAGATAACCTGCAAATTAAAATAAATGAACAGTGACATTGTCATTTTTGTGCAAACAAATTTTTTAAAGAAAATGTTTTATAATTGGATATAAATATTGATTTACTTGAAATATTACTTCAAAAGAGGTACCCTAAAAAGTACGTAAGTTATTAACAACATTTAGGATACCTAGGTCTCACTAAAATTTACATGCAGTGTTTTATTTCCAAAATTAAAATACTATTCAATCTCGAATATGTCAATTATTTGTAATTTGTCGTCGTAACTGTAGGTAAACGTTTAGGGAAACACATTCATTCCGCCTATAGTTATGGAGTGGAATTGCTTGCCGAAGTCTGTATCTATTTCCTGATAGCTACTTCCTAGGGGTTTTCAAGTGAAAAGTGAATAGGTTATGTATAGGCAAGCATACTTCATTGTCGACCACATCATCGCTTAGCATTAAGTGAGATAGTGGTCAAACCCGAGCCAATGAACCAAACCAACCAAACAGCTGGGTTAGATAGTCAAAAAATCTCTCATTATCTACTTATAAGTTCTCTTAGAACCATTTTAACTACCACTTCTCGACCAGCCATTGTTAACAAAATAATACCCTCCTTTCTATTCCTCCTTGAATTTTCCTCAAGAGTCCTCATCCCAAAGACTGCTATGACATCTTTCTTTTTTCACAGTAATGACAAAAACATCGGCAAGACACAGCGTAACCGACTCTGAGATAGGGTCTATCCGAACGGATCGCGCCAGCAAGTTAGGGGCTATCCTTTGTCCAACAATCTGCGCCCTGCTCCTCGTGTGTATCTTCGCAGTGTCCTTTATAGGCACTAAACTAGCCTATGACCAATACGATCAGTTCTGCACCGGCCGCCGATTTGACTACGCCAAGCTGTATATCTTTCCTAATTTTACAATAAAAGCTCATCCTATTAAGATTGACAGTATTGTTTGATTAATAAATGTATTGACGGTTTGATTTTTAAATGCTTTTTTTTCCCTGATTCTTTTACATTTCATTTCGCTTGCGATTTTCTTTTAGGACGTTGTTTCTGTTGTTAATAATAATATAATTATTTATTTCAGACTGTAGTCCATACTGTAATTAACAACGATAGGATACCTACCTATACTGTTTAGAAAGACCGTTGCGTATTTTGTTAATACCGCATAGTTTAAGATGTGCTGTGCTTTGTTAAATATCAGTTTTTCGAATTAATGTTCTCTGCCAGTTCTTTTCAGTCCTACAAGCAAACTTTTCAGTTCCACCACCTTCCATTGTAACATGTGGTAAATAACGACATCTATCGAAGTTACAGTGTACTTTTATACCTACCTACGTACCTAGAACCTACTTACTTTATTTAAACACACAGCCGTTTTCGAGTACACGAGGAAAAGTGTTTTCCTTGAAAGTTTACTGAATTTTTTACTAGATGTCGCTACCTGAATGTTTTAAGTATGTTTTCTCAGGTGTCTGCTTTTATCGAATATTTTCGCGGAGGTTATGGTTGATTAATGAACGGTTTAGTATGATATTGTATTAATGTTTTATAGTTTAATGACAATATTGAGATATTGATTCAGATTTGTTTAGTAGATATTGTTACGACTCTTATAAAATCATTCGGTTTGAGACTGAAATACTTAAATTAATTAATGAGTAAAGTAAGGGCAAATTAAGGTCAGTACCAAACTAAAAGAATTCATGTTTCACAAAAGGTTGAAATAATTATATTATATTGGTAGAAAGAAACCAAATGATCTGTTAATTCCTATAAAATAAGTACTGTTAGACATTATCTGATGGTTTTCTTAAACTCGTAAAGTAAGTTCATACTTACTATGTAAAATAATTGACAAAATGTTGCTGTTTTATATAAAATTGAGAGTTGAATATAAAAAAAATCTTAATTACGGTACAACTTGAACATTCAGTGTGTTCTCAAACTTCAATTCCCAATAAAAAAAAACTGCGCATTTTCGCAGAACTCCAATTTCCCCGCTAGGTATTCGAACGCCCGCACAGTTTTCCGACACATTTTGTGAGCTGGCAACGTGAAACTGACAGAAATCAAGATGGGCGGCCGCTAGTCGTCGTTAGATAGTTACAACTAGAAATTTTTCCTAATATTTTATTGTTATAACATTAATATTTTGTACTCTCACATTTGTTCCTGAGTGTTAGTGTTGTTACCATCAAGTTTCGTGTTATAAAATGTGAGTATTCGTTTTGTTTTATGTACAATGTATATTTAACATGTTGTATTGATTGTGTTAGCGTACCAAAGGCCAATGTCAGCCTTTTTGTAGGGGTGAGATGCGTGCATTCTGAGAATTCGGGTATTACTACTGTCTAGAGATCGCGTATTTTTTTTCTGTTTCAATCGAACAGTTACGTAGCTTTAAATATTGTGCGGCATTGCTAAGTAAACCGTATTGTTATTAAATTATGTAGGTATGAGAAGTTACTTAGAACTGCCTAAATATTCATACGAATATTAATTCATTTTTTGGGTTATTATTGTTATCCTAAATATAACAGGGCTTTAAACTATATTTCCTTGGCATACTTATAACTATTTCAATAATATTTTTAATATGAAAATAACGTCTGTAAAAACATGTTTTCATATTCCAAACTGATATAAATACCTGCTTAATTAATTATCCATTCAATTACTTACGTAGACAGCTGTAGGTACCAATTTAAGAATTTACAATATTTATTTATTTCCAATATCATAGATACGTAAGTATACTTACTTACTTACATATTTTCATATAACTTAATATGTTTTTTTAATAATAATTAGATACTTACGTAAAATAATTTTCAAGTTAATCTTCAGTATCCTATAAATCCTATTCCATCGTTTTGCGAAATACGTTACTAGTTTAGGAGGTTTCAATAAATATAAATAATAAATAAATATTCCACAACTTTTCACACAACACCATTTAGTCCCAAGTTAAGCTTGAGAGCTTGTGTTATGGGTACTAAACAGCTGATAAACATACTTATACATTTCTAAATATATAAACAAGTCAATAAAATTAACTTTAATAGCCTGATAACTTTATTAAACCTCTGTTTAGTAGGTACCTACTTACCTACGTAAATCTATAAACAGAATAGAATAGAATAGAATACTCTTTATTGTAGGTACACCATAAAAACTTACAATATATAACTAACGAATAAAACAATAAACTTAAACAAACGAATAAACTTACGAATACCTACTATTATTATTATTGGACCTTAAAAATTTTAAATTGTTATCAGGGATAACCCTGATAACAATTGACAACATTTCAAAATTGACATGACCCTTAAACAAAAATACCGTTTTTATACTGAGTTCAAATATATTTTTTTATTTTTTTTTATGCTTAATTTCTGAGATAGAAAATAAAAACTTAAAAACATGCGATGACGTCACTTATACGGTGGAATGCGGTGGTTACCTTTGCGTAAGCAAGCTAATTTTTAAGATGTAAACCTTAATGTCAAACAAGACATATCGAATTTTAATGTGTGACATTGGCAACTGCTTAATGACAGTGACATCTAAGTAACAGTTTTTTATCGACGTATAACAGTAAAGCAAAGGATGTATCGCCGTTCCACCGTATGAATGACGTAATTTAGCTCTTAGGTATTTTTAGAATGCACCGAATTTCAAAGTTAAAATTTAGACTTTATTAGATTTAGAATTTAGACTTATTTTTATGTGACGTAATAAAACATGCAGGTTAAAATTTTGAAATGTTGGCAATGTATCTAGACCAAACTATATACTCGTTTACATATTTATGTAGTTGTAGATATCTGTTAAAATATTTAAAAGATCTGCACAAATGTGTGCGGCAATTGTAACCCCTACTCAGATACCTACGCGCATGAATTATTTTACTCTGCAACTCTCAATTTGGTCAACCCTAAAAGACCTCTGTCATTGTGCATTCATGTTTTACCTGTTTTACTTTAGAGTATTGTTTTTCAAGTATGCATGCGCCCCAGTTACTAAACTAAGGACGTCACATCCATACACAACAATAGCAACTGAATTGGCATTTAGTTGAAATACAAAAAGTGTTTTGAAAAGCAAAAATATAGACTAAACTCCATTTACAATAGCATTAGACAGTTGAAGTTTAAAAAAGGTTATTTTTTATTGTACACTTTGTACCGAAAGTACCTACAATTAAGCATGTTACAGTTACGAATGTTACGATAGACGACGAATTTATTATACCTAATCTATTTTAATAGCAGCTGTCATGTCACACTTAATTGTAACCATTGCAACAATAAATTTTAAGAAATAATGTGGATTACATTTAATTATACCTATTTTTTTATTATAGTTAAAAATTACAGTGTCGATGATATAAAACCTTAAAGAAACAGGGATAAACAATTGTTCTGCTTTCTTGTTTAACCTATTACGAATTATATGGAGTATAGACGATTAAACTTTAGTCGTGTAAAAGAATATTCCAAACAGAAAAACCCCTAAAACATTTTAACAGAATATATAAGTACTTAAATTATAGGTATGCACCTTTGACCAGTAGGTAATAAGGAGTATTCCCGTTTGAGCACCTATTTTTTGAGCACCTATGCATTTAGCACCAAAGATATTCCCATTTCCCATAGGTTAATGCATAGGTGCTCAATAAATAGGTACTCAAACGGGAATACTCCGGTAATAATGATCGAAGGTATACACATTGAGATACGACTTAACTTTTTGAAATTGTAGGACTCGAACGTTCGTCGATATTTATTTGTCTATGTTAAATGAGAGCAACCGTAATAATTTAGATAATTTAAGAAGAGCTTACACAACCGATGGCCGAGCATGATGATAATGAATTTAGAAATATAATAATAGATACTATGAGATTATACATTCAAAGAAAAAATGCGTTTATTGACAATACTGCAAAGTTTTAAGATGTATCTATACCTACATCTTAAAACTATAACATAAATTGAAATAACAGAGTGCGCCATCTGATGCTAAGTGTATGAGGTTTGACTAATGTTAATATATCCGGTTCCTTTTCACTCAAGTACCAAAGAGATTTAAAATACTATAGAGCGGATTTCGAGGAAATGTCATAAAAAAACTTTGATCCCATGTCTCAGCGGCGGGAGCGGCAGCAGTGCGTACTAAAAAAAACTAGATTTGTGTCCAGCAGGACACAAGTTTCGGATGAAAATTTGGTTCGTGATGTCCGGTCTATAGGTATTGAATGTCTTTGTCAAATACTAACACTGCACCGAATACCTGTAAACATACTTACGGCTTTTGTTAATGTGCGAGTACATTATCATATACATATGTAGTCAAATTCGAATGGGGAGAGTCCTGGTGTCCGGTAATACAGGCCTCACTTCTAGCTTAGGTTACCAGTCTTCCACAGTATAATTGGTTAACCTGTACAAGTTCAAGCTCCTACAATTTACTCGAAAGTTTTTTTCATTTTGCTGATAAGATCCCACATAACCCACCTGTCTTATTACATATCTATGTATCATGTGGTAGTTACTCATCCCCTGCACCTCTTGGCACGGTACCCTAAAAGATGTTACATCATTTTTCCGCGCTGCGGTGCCTACCTTCCACCTTCCACCTTTGTAGCAAGACCTCATTTCGGACGACCTCATCACGGTTTCTTGCCGTATGCATAGAGCAAACATTAAGTAGCGCAGCCTCACGAAAGACTTTTTTTTCTGTTCTTTTTTTAAAATAAGCTAGATGACCTACTTTTTGGTTGGACCATTTTTTTTCTTTTTGTAGACTTCTCGTTATGAAGACAAAGGTGTGAATAAACATTTGAATGAGATACTGTTCTTCGGTGTTTACGCCATTGGTTTTTCTTTTGCTAACTTCGTCGTTATACTTGTAGCTAACTTTTTTGGATTTATCGTAAGAGTCGTCTTTTCCTCACGATGCCCCGCATACTGACTATTCAACATTTTATACGCGTGCTCATAAAAAAATATCAGTATTATTAGTTGTTCTACTTTATGAAAATCGATACAAAAAGACATTTCGGAGGCGTCTAACACAGACATGCTGGCTGGCGACATCATCCACCTTCCACGTCTAGTTATATGTAAAATATCATCGGGGTGGTATCGGTTGGACAGCAGCCAAAAGCGACCGCGGTAAGGGGTTGTTCGGGGCTCGTTTAAATCGGGGACACATGAAATCCGCTTCAGACAAAATGCAAGTTGAATCGATAGAACATAGTCCCATCTTAAATTCACAAATTAAATTTGAATGAATATAATGATTTTTTTGGATCATAAAGAGTATAGGTACACAAATCATGATTTATTTACATTAACGGGTTGAGCAGAAGTGTTTATTTACCTACCTGTGTAGTACCTACACCCAGAAATGAAATGAAATGAAATTATTTATTATGCAAGTAGCATAATTATGGAAATCACTTTTACACGTCATTTTTTCCTTTAATGCTAGTTGAAGTCGGCATTTCCTAACTGACTACCTCTGAGAAGAAAAGCCGAAACAAACTCAGGGATCATCGTCTCTTTTCAAGTCCAGATATTAAAATATTAACAAAATTTTCATGTGACGAACCATGCAGAACAGTGTCCGGTTTAGATTTTGAGGAAAGTGCCAGAAACAATTTGGGTAAGCAGCATGTATGTGCCAGCCATCGTGAGCGTTACTTTATGGTTAGGGAGCTCCACGACCCGAGCCTATTGCGGAGGGGCCGACCCTATTGCCATCAATTGTGCACAAATCTAGCGTTCAAGCTACTACTGAGAAATTTCAGATGAAAATTCAATAACTAAATACTTACGAACAAATTAAAATAGGTACAAACAAAATATATACATACAAATCGGTAGATACTGTGGATAATTCCAATCACACTTTGTACGCTATGATTGGCCTAGACTGTATGACCTAGTACTTGGGGTGACAAAGATAGTTGATATTTTTTAACCGACTTCAAAAAAAGGAGGAGGTTCTATGTTCGTGTGTATGTATTTTTTTTTTTTTTCTATGTATGTTACCTGATTGCTCCGCCATTTGTGGACCGATTCTCGAAATTCTTTTTTTGTTTGAAAGAGTAGACTCCTGAAGTGGTCCCATTTTAATTTGGTGAAGATCTGGTGCTGATCTTCGGAGATATACAACGGAACTCTTCAAAAATAGACGGCAAATATATCGTGATTGCTGGAATCGCTTGGATGTTTATTGTATATACAACATCATGACGTATCATCAAGCCTGTATGCTCAGAGGGGTAGGCAGATGTGTTCAATATACCTAGATTTCGACAGTTAGGTATGTTAAGTTTCATTTATTAGGGTTAGGTGGATAACCCTATTATAATGACATGTATTGTTAACAATTAACAATATAAAATGAATTCATGGCAAATGTTTGTATGGGAACAACTAAAAATGGAAAAATAAAAAACTTTTTTACAAAAAATAAAACCGACTTCAAAAATAACACTAAACGGTGTAAAATAACTCTAAATTCGGAAGTCGGTGGCCCATCAAGAATAAGACAAAAGTACCAAAGTCACAGACTTCCTAATTTAGAGTTATTTTACACCGTTTAGTGTTATTTTTGAAGTCGGTTTTATTTTTTGTATAAGTTTTTATTTATTTTATTTTATTTTCTTAACTGTTGGAAGGCTTACAGACTAATAACAATAAATATAAATAACTTGCTAATTACAAGCCTAAAAAATTTAATAGCAAAATACAAAAACACGAAAACAAAATCCGCCAGTGCGCTTCACTTTTGCGAAGTCGACGTCAAAAGGGTGCAAAGAGGGAACATTTTATGTAACTCGCGACCTTGTCCCGCAGAATCCGGGACAGTTGGCTGCCTCGGAATCCTCCGATACGGGATGAAACGACTCTTCCTTATCCTTTAATGTGTGATAGGATCAAAGGACACTTAACTGTCCTACTTTAAGAAGCAAGCACACTTTGCTTTTGTTAAGATTTTGGAGATAACTAGAGGGTGTAGAAAGTAGGTATAGCTAAGGAGTGGGACTCTCTATCTGCATCGGTGTGGATTGCCAAATCATAGGTCTCGAGTTCGAACCCAAGGCACGCACCTCTGACTTATCGGATTCATGTGCGTATTGTATAATTATCACTTGCTTCATAAACGGTAATGATAAATGATATTTATTCCTGTATATAGGTTTTCACAAACACTTTTACACGTCATTTTTTTAACTAGTAGATAAGATCGGAGTTTCACTATCTGACTACTCTGAGAAGAAACACCGAAAGACTCAGAGGTCTTGTTGGCGACTGGCTGGAGCTTTGTTTTAAACCTTTTTTAATTATTTGTTTTTCTATGGTTTGTTCTTATATAATTTTAAAATGTGACTTTTACTTTATCTTGGTGTCTGTCAACGACTAGATTTGGTTTACATAGTTTTACTTAAATTATTAAAGCTACTTAATAATCGCCATCGTCTTCGTTTAATACCTATCGTCAGTCATACAGTCCACACGCTCACCAACAGGTCTAGTCTTTTTTAAAGTCCAGACACTGTCTTGGTCAAATCATGTAAGATCCGCGCAGATTAGAGTCGGAGATGGTCTTTTGAGAAAAGAATTACCACACAGATATTAGGGGACCAGAGCAGTCAGTGCAAGCATTTATCAGTAATCATGAGCTCAACTCGGAACTTGAAGAGTTCCACGTGCTGACGAACAATAACAAAGAAAGAACATTTGGGTCGGTCCCATAAAGAACTCAAACTGCCAGAAAAAAAAAGAACTTAAAAAAAAATTAGTAAAGAAAATTTAAAAAAGAATCCAGATAGTCCTTACATACACAATGAAAAAAAAAATATACGGTGAAGGAAAACGTCATGAGGAAACTGGCATGCCTGAGAGATATTTCTCGAGGGTATGTGATGCCAAGTCGGAAGCCCATGGGCGGTATTAAAACTCTGACACCAGGTTAGTCAGTAACCACACGATAAGAAGAAGGGTTTTTAAACGCATTTAACTCTAATCAGCAGACCTAGCCATATTGCGAATTCCATTTTTATTCTATTTCTAATAAGGAAAGAAAATGGCGCATATGGAATCAGCTGTTTGTCAACTGTCAAGTGTACTTCATTTTCAGCCATATTACAAATTTTATTCTACTCGTTAACACTTGACAGTTCATAAACAGCTGACAGCAGCTGATTCCATATACGCCATTTTCTTTCTATTGTCGCCTTATCGATTACGATAATGGAAATAGAATTTGTAATATGTCTAGGCCTGCAGGCCTAGTCATATTACATATTTTATTTTTATTCTATTGCGACAATTGAAAGAAAATGGCGAAGGTATATAAACTTCAATGTGCCTGCTGATGTGAACTTGTTGCTTGGAGCTGAAATCTTCTCCCAGATTCATCTTTCATTCATTCATCATTCATTCTTGATAATTATGACGTTCAAGAAGTGCTGATCCTAACTAATTTGAATAATTGACTTAGACATTGGCAGAATAGTCAATATCGGCTCTGTTTGCCAGAATAAAAAATAGAATATAATAGTCTTTTGTTATTTTTTTGCTTGTCACTCTCTGTCCTTTTCTAATACTGTAAGTCAATAAGAGATGTCATATCTCTAACCTTAGTTCAGTTTTGGAACAAGAAAATCGGTGTTACTCTATCTATTATCTACACTCCATCTTCTAAAATGGCAGATTATAAAAGTACCTCACTACTTATGGCACGTCATAAGTAGTGAGGTACTTTTATAATCTGCCATTATAAAAGACAAAAATGACAACCATTCCAATAACTAAGAAAATAATATGATCTTTTGAATTAACACGCACAATCCGCCTTTATGATGTTTGAACAAATGTAATATTGATTCCGAGTTAAATTTTTAAATTTGGATTCTACCGTTCAAGGTCGGGTTACCTGATCAGCATCGATTGGTTCACTCGGTATGATTGACGATAGGGAAGTGGCATCGTTCTGTTAAAACCAACTTTCATTTTGAACTTTCGTACTGTAATCTAGGAGCCTAGCTATTCTTGAATGAAATTATAAAGAACACCTAGTAATAACTTTATTTTTCATTATAATACTACTGCACTAACACATTTGTCACATAATTGTACATATTAGGTAAACATACTAACTGACCTACTCTCGACCTACATTTAGACCTACATACAAAATTTGGAATTGGTCAAGCCGTTTCGGAGGAGTTTGGTAACAAACACACTTACTCACATGAATTTTAAGTATATAAAATTTTACTGCATTATAATAATAAAAGGCGAGGCTCGCAACCTCCGGGTACTGCCACTTTTCATATTAAAACTATGAATTATGACCAAATAAATCAATTGATTAGCCGCTAGATCGTATGAAAACATAAACGCTCATTTTTAGGCCGAAAACCGAAAGCGAGATTCGATCGAACTCTACTTGTGTATAATGCACCTGTTTCATCTACAAATGGACTAGCCTGGCATATCCCATAGGTGCTGTAAATACGCAAGATACGACTGCGATAGTTACGAACTGTGGGGGTACCTACTATGGATACACGTCTGCGTAACCCTTCGGAAAATATAGGTGATGTCTAATACATATCTTATATTAGTACATTGTGATATAAGTGCGGTAAGTTGAAAATTACAGCCGAGGCGAGGAGAAAGCAGAGGCTGTAATTATCAAAGCGCACTTATGGCATACGACGTTTTAGAACATTTAAAAACTCGAACTTTCTTAAACGAATCTCGATCTTTAATCACTTGCTAAAGCAGTTAGAAAACTTTTACAGTTTTTTATGTTAAGGCAAAGACACAAAAACAGCCCGTTTTACGAATACAGTAAATGCATAATTGGTTTTAATTTATTGTTAAAATTCATTAAATTAAAGAATTCAATGTTTATTTTTTATATTTCATCTCCCAAAGTTAATTTTATTCATACAATGTTGAGACCACTTCTTTGACTTAAAAACTCTTTGCTAAGATTTAAAAAAGTACCGTTCGTTTTAGACGGAGCATCTTGATAAACCGTGCGTTTTACGTGACAATAACGCACTAGTACGTAATAAGATACATTACATTATATTAAAATTGATGTAATAAAAGGCCCTTTACGAGCAAATTTGTTATAAAATTAATTAAATCTGCATAGCAAATAAACAATAAATTCATTGTTTTTGAGGATAAAAGTTAGGTATTGATGCAACCCTCTAATAAGGTTGCGGTTATGGCCGCATAAATGCAAGTCGGACTACAGACTCGTACGGAGAGACTCATAAAATGTATTTGAATCCCCACATCGACCTATGTTGGCGCCCTACTGAATAAAATTAGATGCACTTATAGTATTATGTATATATTCAACCTCAATTAGGGATGTGAGCATGCCCATCTTGCCCACAAGGGTGGATCCGCGCTTGATGAAAGTACCCACCTAGTGCACTTCAATACTCGGCAAAAATGTACAGAGTTAAAGAGGCACCGATGCATGTACAGACGCCAAGTTACCCCAATGTGTCAAATTTCTTTGCTCGAGAATAAGGTTCATATTCAATTGGGGAAATTTGACACATTGGGGTAACTTGATGTACTGGCGTGTGTACATTATAATAATACCAAGAGTCCTGTGTACCCGTACATAACATAATACTGAATACTTCAGAGCCTTCTCACTTCTTGCTGTAAACATATTGTTGGGTGAAATAGAAAACATGACAATATCCAGTTTGAAGTAAAAAAAAGAACATCGGAAAAATTTTAACACTTGAAGGTGGAACTTTCCTGAACTAATGATATCCGATTGAACGTCGATATCCCTTCCTCTCTGTATGCTTGTGAGATAGAAAAAATGTATAATGGCAGAAATCGGAACACCTTTTGAATATCTATAGAGCTTTTATTGTTGCACACCTTTCATCTTGACAACCGCCTTTTTCCCACGTCTCTAACCTCGCGTTCCATGCCCCCTTAATTTCGTTTCTAATAAAAATCAGATTATACTTAGGTACTTACGTGCTTTACCATTATCTACATAAGAACCTAATCGTTATCTAGCCTTTACCCAACTACGTCGGGATCAGATTTTAGTCTGCATTAGATGCAGCACAATTCCAGTGTTTAACATGTAGCGACTGCCTGTCCAACCTCACACTGGGAAACACGATACCTACTCCTTGAAAAGAACCTTCATAGATGTAGGTAGTTATGTAGATCTACATAACTCAATTCATCACCACCTGAATGACGTATAGAACACATAAATGCGCTACAACCATATATCACAACTTACAGAATCATACAAGCCTGACGTACACACTGACCCAGTTCCCTGTTTCACCTGGGATGCGTCCTGACGTCATCGTGCGACGTCACCAATGACACAGTGGCCTATTTTCCAAGCGGCCGTGGCGGGGGAGGGGGTGTGTCCCATTCAGGTTTAATCCCTGCACACAGCACCTATTTTTAGCCCACTACTTCATTCATTGAACGTCATGCAATACAGATGCGGTACGCGCGTCCTATTTCCGATATTAATAGATTTTAGCGATGAATGTGGGTTTGTGAAGGTTCCGTACTTTGATTGTTGTCCTTGACATGCGTTTAGGCTTTATTGGGCTGAGAATTGGAGGGTTAGAACGAGATTTGGATGGAGTTATATGGTGTCGAAAATTTGGGGCGGTTTGGTTTTAGGCGTCGTCGGTTATTTGTGAATCTTTGTTTTGGTTTTGGAAAATGAAACAAAGCAGTCTTGGTAAACCGTAAGGAGTACTTGTGTAGCCTATAGGTAGTTATTTCGGATATTTTGTATTGTGTGTTTGACTACCTATATCTTTTGTGTGCACTAAATATATGTTATATCTAGCTCCCTGCCGAGGTTTTCTCAGAGGGCTACAGTATGGGGTTCAAAAGGGGAGTAAATAGGTTTTTAAAGCAAGTGCAGTGTTGCTAGTGTCCATAGGCTAACCGCTTACCATCAGGCGGGCCGTAAGCTACTTGCCACCGTCGTGGTATAAAAAAAAAGAAAAAAAAAACTATCTTTTATGTGAGTTCAAATGTTTAATGCACCTACAATACAGAAAAAGTGCAAAGTTCTTTCATTGTGCGTACAGTAAAGGAGTAGATTTCTCTGCCGGAGTCAGTGTTTCCTGATAGTAACAACCTAGGGGGTCTTGTCAAGAGTAAATAGGTTACTTCCAGGTAAGCGTGCTTCATCGTCGACCACATCATCGCTTACCAACAGGTGAGATAGTGGCGACGCGTGCCTATTAATAAGCACTAATAATAAAAAACATTTTTAATCATTTTTTTTTAGTTAGTTACGTATTTCTTGCAAGTTTCTAAAACTGAAGATGTGAAGATATCTCATTGGACCGGTGACGTGATTACACGACGATGTCAAGCGTATCGGAGATGTAGTCTTTAGATGTCATCTGTATCGAGCGTGAAGTGACGTGAAGTGACAATTGAATGGGTTTGACCTCTGACCACGGTCCATAAATACATTGATGACACGGGTTAGTTGCTTATAGTTATATTATTATAGGACTACATTCAAAATCATAACATATTTTGCTTGGAATTGGCAGTACAAGCATAGTCTTTTGCAGAAAGTCTTTTAAAATTGTTTCTGCTAATTTAAAAACTTTATGCTATTTTTAACCGACTTCAAAAAAAGGAGGAGGTTCTCAATTCGACGGTATGTTTTTTTTTTTTTTTTGTGTGTTTGTTACGCGATTTCTCCCCCATTTGTGGACCGATTCTCAAAATTCTTTTTTTATGTGAAAGAATATACTCCCGAGGTGGTCCCATTTTAATTTGGTTAAGATCTGGTGCTGATCTTCGGAGATATACAATGGAACTCTTCAAAAATAGACGGCAAATCTGTCGTGATTGCTGGAATCGCTTGGATATTTATTGTTTATACAACATCATGACGTATCATCACGCCTGTATGCTCTGAGGGGTACGCAGATGTGTACAATATACCTAGATTTCGACAGTTAGGTATAATAAGTTTCATTTATTAGGGATAAGTGGATAACCCTATTACCATGACATGTATTGTTAACAAATAACAATATAAAAATAAATTCATGGCAAATATTTGTATGGGAACAACTAAAAATGGAAAAATAAAAATCTTTTTTGCAAAAAATAAAACCGACTTAAAAAAAACACCAACCGGTGTAAAATAACTCTAAATTCGGAAGTCGGTGGCCCATCATGAAAAAGACAAAACCGCCAAAGCCACAGACTTCCTAATTTAGAGTTATTTTACACCGGTTGGTGTTTTTTTTAAGTCGGTTTTATTTTTTGCAAAAAAGATTTTTATTTTTTCTACGACATTTTCCTACGTTTTTATTTCTTTAAAACAAATAAAAAGAAAGTGAAAGTTAGTAGTTTCGGAGCCTATTTAATGCAAGATTGAATATATAATTTAATTGATTCAGTATCTACGTGAATGAAGAAAAAAATATGTGTCAAATATTTTCTTGTAATCTAGATAATATAAATAAATAAATAAATATTCCACAACTTTTTCACACAACGCCATTTAGTCTCATGGTAAGCTTGACAAGGGCTTGCTTGGCAAGGGGGGGGGGGGGGGGTCAAGGATCTAGATGAGGGACTAAAAACGAAGATTTTGTCAAATAGCCCATTGGCAGTTTCAATTCACAGTTTTCAGATTATTTTTTGCTCCATCGACCAGCTGAACTGATGGATACGACTGGATTATTCAGCAAAAAGTTGAGTAAGTTGAACTGTCAAACCCAGTATTAGGTATATGGAATGACAGCTCAATTCGCCTTCACTTCACCTACATTTTTACGAGGAATTTTTTACAGAATATCACTTCTTCCTCGTATCTTAGGATTGTTTAAAGAAGCTTTGTGCAGCACTCGTTTTCTATAGAAATAAAGAAACATAGTAAAGACGCTAGAACCCCAAGCCACCCCAAATTGTCCAATTGAACATGAATAAATAAATATTCCACAACTTTTCACACAACACCATTTAGTCGCAAGCTAAGCTTGAGAGCTTGTGTTATGGGTACTAAACAGCTGATAAACATACTTATATATTTCTAAATACATACATATTATAGATAAATTACACCCAGACATAGAACAAATGATCGTGCTCATCACACAAACATTTGCCCTGGGTGGGAATCGAACCCACGACCTCCGGCATAGCAGTCAGGGTCGCTTACTACTAGAGCACAGGCCAGTCAACATGAACCTTATACTGTCTAAAATAAAGTAAAAAAACTATTAAAGAAATTTGACTCATTGGAGTAATTTTTATGTGCTGGCCTCTGTACAAGTGTACATCTCTTGCTAAGCTGACCTGACACCATTATGCTACTGGTAATAATGAGCTCCACGTAATATTAAATATGCATACCCCATAATGCCATGGGAAGTATAATATCTGCTATAAAAAGTCCCATACACAATAATAATTATAAAATGTAGTATATTAGCGACCTTGCCTGGCTTCGCACGGGTGCAATCATTTCTTGTAACGAAATTTTATACAAAACTGCCATCCAAATTCTCGAATTTCAACCCTTTAAGGTGTTCTGCTGGCCCAGAGGATAAGGCTGCTCTTAGGTTGTGGTTCAAATCCGGGAAAGTACCAATGTGACTTTATCAAGTTTATCTTAGAAATCATTGACATCGGTGATGGAAATGGATTGTTTATCAAATTAACAGATTACTGTTTAGGTACTCTTTTATATGGACACAGTAAAAATATCTACCCATGAATACGAACAACTTTCATAATGAAACCATCTCTGCAATCAAGAAAAATAAGTAAAATATCAGTTTTTTACACAAAATTTATGTAACTACTTGACAAAAATGTACGAAAAAGGTAAAATAAAAAGGTTAGGGATAGGTATAATGCCCTATAATATAGAGTATGGACAGTTTAAATTGGCTTTAAATTCAATAAACAATTTATTCTCCCGACTTTGCCACAGCTTACAGAAGCCACTCATTACAATGAAACATTATCAACGCTGTGCAGTGCTGGGAAATCAATGCAACGAGCTGACCCGAGGTAATATTGCTATTCAATATTGGACAGGCGGATTTGAATACAATTTATACTGTCCTCATCTATTTTATTTTTCCATTGTGTCACCATAAATAGCCATTGAGACCAGCCTAATATCATATAGTAATGGAAAGATATCGTTAGAACACGATTGTTCGAAAGTGGTAGTTAAGTGATCATAACATAACATCACGCCTGTAATCCCCGAAGGGCACAGATCTACCTAGTACACCCACATTTCGCCAGTCATGTTTAAGTCCCATGAAATAGGGGGCGAGCCTATTGCCATCAATCGGGCACAAATCCCGAACCCGGGCTGCTACTGAGAAATCCCAGGTGAAAAACGTCAATAACACTTTACCCGACCCGAGGATCGAACCCGGAACCTCATGCTCAGAAGAAGCGCTTGCGATCACTAAACCAACGAGGCAGTTAAATTATTTTGTAAGTGATCACTTGCTTGATTTATTTTTTTATTTAGTATCTACATGGAGGACTTGCAGCTAATAAAAGAAGGGAAACCGTAGTCACCAGAATCTCAATTACAAATCCTGAAGGAAAACATCGTGAGGAAACAGCATGCCTGAGATATATTTCTCGTCGATGTGAAGCCAAGTCAAAGTTACTAACTTCACTATGCGTAGATTTTAGGTGAATTCAGAGAATTCGTTACGAGTAGTCAGACCCCCGAAAGTCTGACACGAGACTTACCAAGGGGTATCGTGTTAACCAGTCATTGAGTTGTGAAGGTCAGATGGGAAGTTGCTCCATGTAAAACGCTGGTATTTATCTGCATCTGCTAAGACTGGAAGCAGACTGAAGGTAGAAAGTTGGGAAGGCAAGGTGGCTTGAAAACATAATACCTATCTTTCCTTCCTATAAGTTGCACAACTAATTTTGCATGCAAAGTTTAGCTCATACTTGATATGGAAAATACATAGTATCTAATAATATAGAAATAGTAATTAATTGTTTTATAGGAACCATTTTTTGTTAGTACACACTTTAGAAACTACAGCTTAAACACTAGTGACAAATTTAAACATGTTATATATTAAAACTAGTCATGTACTTACGAGGCACTTCATGCGGACAATGAAACTGCATGAGATGCCTCAGCACAGGAGCTCCCGGGTCCTCAGCCACGACTTTCAGGATGCTAATGCTACTCCCCCGAACCCAAACATAGGTACCCTACATAATAATAACAACGGAAAAATGTCGTTGGAGATGTGTGATAAATTATAAAGCCGATCGAAGTAAAAATAAAAACGACCAATTCAACCCATCTCATCTTAATAGCGACAACCAATGTCAAAACACTGGTGAAAAATATAGGGAAATGAGATGTAGTTTTAAAGAATTCAGACTGAGATTAAAGTGTGAACGTTCTTAAAAATACGTAAATAGTTCTTTTGATCTCTCAGAATAGTTTATCTGCAAACTCCAAAAGACAGTTTGCCCTCGATTGGTCTATTTCAGATACCTATTTTAGTAAGACGGGGATAGTTACCTACATAACAGTAGGTATTATTACCAGCATTTTACACAAGTATAGTGAGCTGCTGTTAGCTATACAGCTGAGTGTAAATGGAGAAACCTTCTTTTATACATATATAGGGTGACTGGTAATTAGTGACCGATACTTAAATACGTGATTGTACACATGAATTCGAGTGAATAACTTTCCCGAAGAAACTTATACTCATTTACTTTCAATTAATTCAATTACGACAGAACTCGAGCGGTGGGGGTGGCGGGGGAGCGTGTGACGCTACTACTACTAGATTTTAGCTAATAGATCGTGCCGAGCCGTGCCTACTGTGATCGATCACAGGCACGCGCGCGGGCCTTTCAAACAGTGTTTTTGTTATTTTATTTTGTCATAAGTTATTGTGTATTGAAATCATGAATACAATCACGGGTATAAGTATCGGTCACTAATTACCAGTCACCCTATATATGGGCTGAACCTATCTTCTCCTTGTTTATTCCTGCGTAATGTACCCAACTTACTTACTAAAACAATTAGGTATTATTGTTCTGTATAGCGTGCACAATTAAATTAATATGTTATCCTTTTGATCATATAAGTAGGTGCTAAACTTTCTTGAAACCCAGAAAAAACTCATCTACACACATCAAAAGTGTCTAGGGATCAACATATATTTTTGCAATAACTTTTCTCCTGATTGATATTAATTAAAATTTTCTTTAAGGATTCATCAAATAAAGTGTTTTCGTTTGTCACAGTAACGATAAACCAAGTCACCTTTGCATTAATAAAGAAATTTGCCATTTTCCTAATAAAGGGATTTTTGACATTTGAACCACTAACATTAAAGTTCGAAAAAAAGACTGAAATAACAGTTTTCTTTAAAATTTTATTGGGTAACTTAAACAATTAATAATCCGTGTTTCTACCGCGAACACTAACAACACAAGAACATCGGTTTGGCATACTCAAAATGAGTTCATCCAAATCACGCTGTGGAATGGCCGCCCATGTTCGTTGCAACAACAAAAAAAGGTCTTCTTGCGACTGGATACCCTCCATATTCGGCAGAGCTCTTCTCTGTAGCATATCCCATGCATGCTCAATCGGGTTCAAGTCTGGCGACTGAGCAGGCCAGGGCAGGACATTGATGTTAGCTGCGGCGAGAGTCTGTCTTACAACTCGTGAGGCTTCATCACTCTTCAGGGAACTTAATTAGCGACCAAACAGTCAGAAACCGCTTGCATGAAGTGAACCTTCATTCCCGAAGACCGCTACGGGTACCACCTATAGCAATGCACAATCGTAGGATTCGATATCAATGGGCTCTTGAACACAGAAATTGGGCAGAAGAACAATGGCGTTTCGTGTGCTTTTCTGATGAGTCTCGTTTTGGTATGAGACCGGATACAAGACGTATACGACACTGGAGAACCCCTGGACGCCAACAGCGATTAAAATCCTGCCAGGAAGTCCATCCTTATAGTGGTGGAACCATCATGGTATGGGCGGGTATTTGGATCGGCGGAAGAACTGAGTTGATTTGGATCAGAGGCCACCTCAACGCTCAAATTTATGCTGAGACGATTGTATCAGACGTCATCGTTCCTCTACAAGTGCAAATCAGTCCCTTATTTCAGTTAATGCATGATAATGCACGACCGCACACCGCAAGAGTTGTAAGACAGACTCTCGCCGCAGCTAACATCAATGTCCTGCCCTGGCCTGCTCAGTCGCCAGACTTGAACCCGATTGAGCATGCATGGGATATGCTACAGAGAAGAGCTCTGCCGAATATGGAGGGTATCCAGTCGCAAGAAGACCTTTTTTTGTTGTTGCAACGAACATGGGCGGCCATTCCACAGCGTGATTTGGATGAACTCATTTTGAGTATGCCAAACCGATGTTCTTGTGTTGTTAGTGTTCGCGGTAGAAACACGGATTATTAATTGTTTAAGTTACCTAATAAAATTTTAAAGAAAACTGTTATTTCAGTCTTTTTTTCGAACTTTAATGTTAGTGGTTCAAATGTCAAAAATCCCTTTATTAGGAAAATGGCAAATTTCTTCATTAATGCAAAGGTGACTTGGTTTATCGTTACTGTGACAAACGAAAACACTTTATTTGATGAATCCTTAAAGATAATTTTAATTAATATCAATCAGGAGAAAAGTTATTGCAAAAATATATGTTGATCCCTAGACACTTTTGATGTGTGTATTTGTCTAACTGTCATTTACAATAATACTGTGTATTAGCTAGCACACATTAGGAATTATGTAAATTACTACACAAAACAAATCCACACATTGTATCTTCTCTATTGTTGCTGTTACGTTCATACATATGCATATTTAAAGTTAAATGTCTGTTTTTACAAACAGTTAGAAACGGATTATTTGGTTTAGTTTCGGTTTTCAAGTCGTCATAAGCTAGTCTCGGTCTCGGTTTTCAAGTCTATGTCACCAAAATATAATGGCCAATCGGAGCGTTCCCATAGATTTTATAAGTCATTTGTATCATTGTCTTATGTTATATAATCCAAGCACCTATGTGCTTAGATCATATAACATAAGAAAATAACATGAATAGGTAACTATTTACCAACTTATGTTATTTTTCATTAACATAATTAGTAATTTGTACAAACTTTACAGTAAATCTTACACAGGTCTTATATGGCAATCTATATGAAGTGGTAAAGTGATATATAGAATGAAAAGTAGAAATTAAAATCAAAGAATCCAAGGAAATCTGAACAAAACAATACACAAAGACGATCACAAATTAGCATATTCACATGCCTTTTATTTGTGTATATATCGAGATATTGACCAAACAAGAGATACGATCTACTCTTTGCGTCGAAAATCTTCTTGCTCTCAAAATCAAAATTTAATTTAACCTAAAAGCTTCCTAGCAAACAACAATATCCATCAGCTATCTGGGAAAACCGAGCATAAATATAGCTTAGTTTACCCGATAGAGGATCTGTATCTAAACTCACGATCGGCTGTAATTTTAAAAAGACCTTCTTGACTTCGTGGTTTGCAATCTTATCGAACGGAACGAGCGCGTTCGGTAAGTTATGATACTGCGGAGTAACATCACAGAGCCGAGTGGCTTTGCATAAAGACTTTGCCATGGATATACAAGGTGGATGGAACATCAACGGACATAGAGAACACCATAAATACAAATATTTTGATATGTTCCTCAATGAGAATGGTTCTTGTCGTGGTCAAATTAGCTCATATGGGTGACGCCGCAAGCTCTACAAGCGCTTTGCTTTAATTAATGTTAAATCCTTACAGACAACACATGGTATGAATTTCAAGTTTATGGAACAAATATCTGACAGTGATAGTTTCGTCAACAATTTTTTTTTTGATATAACTATCGTTCATGTAACTACTAATACTTGGTGGAAGGGATGTCAAACTAAATCCGGACACGATGAGTTTCCTACGTTATTCTGGACACTTCAGCATTGAAATTTATCTTCAGCTTTTTCTAACTTCTATGGTTAGATGTTCTGTTTAATCAAAACTGTATCAAATCGTGATAACTCTACAAACGAATGAAAATTTTAATTAAATAAATATCTTACTTTTTAAGGAGGAAACTTATTGGTTCATATAGGAATGTTGACTTTTGCATGGTTCTTAACAGATTAAAGCAATTTACGTACTGCTATACACCGAATTTTGAAAACATCTGAGAATTTACTACTTAATTGGTATTGCATTTTCCAATAATTCAATAATATACCATCATAATTTTAATTTAATGTAATCTTTAATTTAATTTTATTTAGTTTGTAATTCGTATTTTAATTTAATTTGTATATTTAAATCCAAGCATTATTATTATTCCGTCATGACATTACTATGTAATTAATATTTTAATCTTTGATAGTAGCATGATTGTTTAATTGTATAATTTTATATATTCAGAATTTTAATTTTAATTAATATATTTAGAGCATGTGTACTCGATAATGTGTAAGCTGTGGTTACCTGTAGAGACCATGTATTCTGTAGTAGTTTTAATTTTTATAATAAATTGTAATGTTGCTCGTTGGTAATCCAAAATAAATAAATAAATAAATTTAAGTGTACTTCAAGTCACGGTGATTATCAGACGGGATACTGCTGGTCGATTCTGTTGAAATCACCGCGTGTAAACCTGGGTGTAGTGAGCACTGAAGTCTCTGTCAGTGTCACCTATCAGTTGCTAGGGATTGGCGAAGTATGAATCATAATCGAGAATCGACGTAACTTATTTATTTACATACAAACAAACTTAAACTCACGCCCTTTTCCCATGGGGGTGGACAGAAACTGCAGAACGCCACCCACTATAATATTGTTTCACATACCGACTTGTTAATATTTTTTCTGTGCTAAGTATTTTATTTATTTTAGGCTAAGTAAATTGAATAGGTGATAATTTAGTTCGAAAGCTCTATTGGATTATTTGAATAATTAATTAAATTAAATCAATTTAGGTACCTACTTCATACCTACATAAGGTATTACCTGCTGCGCTGCGCTGCGCCGATCCGAATCTATGAAAACGCCTTCACATCTTAGTTCACTGTAGACAAATAGCGTCCTACTTTATCTAGTCGTTGCCAAAAATATAAAGCATTTCTACCATCTCAGCACTCTCACAGATACCTACTTACAAAATTAATTCTTCTACGTTCGCATAATAACCAAGAGTCCACAATGACAGTTATACGACACTGACTCGGTGCTGTTGCCATGACAACGATACGACCACGCGATGCCGGTCGTGCTGTTGTCATGGAAACCACCGGGCGGGCGCCCGCCCGGTGGTTTCCATGACAACGCCGAGTGACTTCGATGTATCACGCGCGTGCGTTTGTCTTCATCTACCATTTTATAGATTATACGGTGTTTATTTCCAAAGATTTGAATGTCTAATTTCAATTTTTATTTTAACCATTCAACAAATATATAGTCATTGTATTATTTTGTCAAATATGTTACTTTTTCAACGTTCACATTCATCGAGTCACAATGATGCACACTCACGCACGCGCTTGTGTTTTTTTTTTTAATATTCATTGTTTGGAGGCCATGTTGTTGACGTATGAACCTGTTTGATTTTAAATAATTATTATATTTTAAGATTAAAAAGTCGTAAGTCTGTAGTTGTGCCTAATTTTGATGTCCAAAATTAAAATAAATAATCGATACCTAGGTAAAATTCTTAACCTTAGTCTGTGACAGTCATGGCCTTTTTTTTCGCGTAGGTACCTATTGTAGGTTAATTATAATGTGACCAAAAGAATGATCTTTGTTTTGTAAGCATTTTAGAGGTTGTAATTGATAAAAATGCAGTCCGCCGTAGTTTTTTCTTATTAAATACCTACGTAATTTTCACATTAAGGGGGAAAACTAACTTCTAAGGAGGCCATGGTAACAACGTGCATCTAAGAACAAAGACGCATCGATTTGTCATTGCATTCAAATTTAGTCTTTCACTTTGCAGTGACATTAGATGTTGATATTTTGAATGTTGTTTTGTTAGTAAGTACTTTTACGGATGCAATTGGTATGACAAATAAAGCTACTACCGAAGTTCCGCCCGTGTTAGTTAAGACGAGAGTTAAGTGGCTATTTACATTGACAAGGACGGAAACAACAATCAAGTGATATTCAATTAATCAATATTATAGGAGGCTCCTGTCTTTTCCGTAAGGGGATGGGCGTCGGCGTCTATGTAGCAACGGTACGGTATTATTAACGTCAGTGTGTTACTTAATCCGTGTAGGTATTCTTGAGAACTAGCAGATACCTACCTACTTACAAGCAGTGCAACTAAATAGGTATAAAACCTCTGCCTCGCATCGTTCCGACCTGAGTGCATTCATGCTGTTTCAATTTCGACTGTGCGACAAATAGAGGGGATTGGATTGTTTGAAACTACCACTGAATGAAAACTCAGAAATGCTAAAATAAATTTACTCACATTCAATGAATGTTTTATTGTCCTTTTTCTGAGTTGAGTACCTACATTAGTACATATTCATATTACCTACCTACATCATCCAACTAGAAAGCAAGATAAATCCCAATAAGAGGTACAAATTAAGGTAATACAGCATGTTTAGGCCAATCATTAATTTCATTTAACACTTCTAGCTACCATATTGTAGGTACAGGGGCAGAATTCTTACTTAGTGTTGATAGTGTTTCCATCTCCAAGTCTCAATCCGGGATCAAGACTTGAATCCAGTTGATAGCAATAGACGCCCCTTCTTACATGGGACTTGAACATAACGGATACATACTTACTCATTTACATACAGTGTGGCCCACAAAACCTATACAAATATCATATTTTAATATAAATATTTAAGCAATTAGGACAACAAAAATAGTATAGGGAAAACAATAGGTTGTGTAGATAATACAACTACTATCCAGATATTATTATCCCACAAACTCTCTCTCTCTTGCTCTAGCAGTGCTTGGTGAGGTCAGAAATAAATTAATATTGCATAAAAAATAAGTTTTACTCATTTCTATCATGTTACAGAACTTTGCAAATTTATATTATAAATTTTCCGCTGCTGGGGTTCAACTTCTTGATACCGGTGGGGCAGGCAGACTTCTGTATTGGATGTGTAGATACAAGGTGTGGCCCGCCACCTCCATCATCATCTGGCAGGAAAACCTGCTTGCTGGAAGCATTACAGTGTACATTATTATTATTATAGCTATATTTATGCATCATTCTATTAATTTATCAGTAGCACAGTATAGAAAGCCTGCATTAACTGCCTAATGCAGGCTAATGCTACCTTTCTAAAAGTATAGCGGCATCAATGACATAGAACACCTTGTAAGGCGTACCAACTACCTATGAGTAATTGTAACATAACATCTTAGTTCCATGATCAACCTCCCTGTGTTTTAAATAATTGATCTGCTCTTAAGGAATGTTTAACAAACAAAAACTGTGTGTGTTAATTGACAGATACCTTCTTAGCTCAACAGCCACTTGGATTTGTGTGATTGATGCAAGTAGTGGTGATGAAATTTGTTTCCATGGTCGCTCCTTCAAGCAGCTCCAGGCTTGTAAAGACTCATCTGCTGAACGGTAGAATGCATCAGATTAATAATAAATGGAACTTGCTTTCATGCCAATAATTTACAATGTTGGTTACACTGTTAAACCGAGTTTAACCAAAATATGTCAAATATAATACATCACTTTTATATGTTCTGATGTAACTTTAAAATAATGATTAGGTAGGTACTTTGAGAATTTAAAACAGGATCCATCAGATCCAAACAGGACATAGGTACTGTTTGATTTTGTGTTAGGTACTACTTTACTTAACTTTTTACTGATAATGAAAAACATGAGAACACTAATACAGGATTGCTACCTATATTGTAGTTTTAAGTAAGTAGATTCCTACTTACGATCGGTCCGTTTTCGTTATTGTTACGATCACAATATCCACATTACGTTATCACTTACGTTTCATACAGGGTTGGCATTAAATACTATAATAATACAACTAAAACTTATACAATAACAGTGCTAGACGTCATTAATAATTGTTTGAAAATTTTCTTTTGTTATTGTTAGGTTATGTGATTTATTATTGATCTGACAGTTTGACACTTTTGACAGCCATCCATCACATTTTTTTTTTTTAATTTTATGACTTGGTAACTGGACCTTTAAGTCAAATCTTATTTTATTACAGACATCACACACAAGGCACGACGTAATAGATTATGAATTGCGAAATAAATGTCATTATGTCATGCGTGTGAACAGCCGCGCGGCCATAGAAACTATTTGAGAACGCTCGAATTCAAATAGTCGATTTAAACAAGTAAAATGGATGAAGATTGTTTAGCTTTTTACCGCTTACTATTTGCTTGTTTTAGCTCACTATCACTTTTTTTTCTGAACGTTACAAGTATTATAAATTTCATGAAAGGCAATTTAGCGGGCTGGCTGGTGCGTTCGTTCCAATGTCTTTGATAATGATTTATTTTAAATTTGGATTTGTGTTTCGAGTTAGCCACCAAAAACCAAGGTTTAATTAATTATTAGTACCTATCCTATCTGACATTAGTACCAAAATTTTCTTTCGCAACATAATCTATTGCGTCGTGTCTTGTGATGTCTATAATAAAATAAGATTTGACTTAAAGGTCCAGTTACCAGGTCATCAAATTAAAAAAAAAAATGTGATAGATGGCTGTCTGTCAAACTGTCAGATCAATAATAAATCACATAACCTAACAATAACAAAAGAAAACTTTCAAACAATTATTAATGACGTCTAGCACTGTTATTGTATAAGTTTTAGTGGTATTATTATAGTATTTAATGCCAACCCTGTATGAAACGTAAGTGATAACGTAATGTGGATATTGTGATCGTAACAAGAACGAAAACGGACCGATCGTAAGTAGGAACCTACTTATAACTACAAAATATAGCTAAGCAAGCCTGTATTAGTGTTCTCATGTTTTTCATTATCAGTAAAAAGTTAAGTAAAGTAGTACCTAATACAAAATCAAACAGTACCTATGTCCTGTTTGGATCTGATGGATCCTGTTTTAAATTCTCAAAGTACCTACCTAATCATTATTTTAAAGGTACATCAGAACATTTATAAAAAAAATATTATATTTGACAGCTTTTGGTTAAACTCGGTTTAACAGTGTAACCAACATTGTAAATTATTGGCATGAAAGCAAGTTCCATTTATTATTAATCTGATGCATTCTACCGTTCAGCAGATGAGTCTTTACAAGCCTGGAGCTGCTTGAAGGAGCGACCATGGAAACAAATTTCATCACCACTACTTGCATCAATCACACAAATCCAAGTGGCTGTTGAGCTAAGAAGGTATCTGTCAATTAACACACACAGTTTTTGTTTGTTAAACATTCCTAAAGAGCAGATCAATTATTTAAAACACAGGGAGGTTGATCATGGAACTAAGATGTTATGTTACAATTACTCATCATAGGTAGTACGCCTTACAAGGTGTTCTATGTCATTGATGCCGCTATACTTTTAGAAAGGTAGCATTAGCCTGCATTAGTGCAGTTAATGCAGGGTTTCTGTACTATGCTACAGATAAATTAATAGAGTGATGCATAAAATATATAGCTATAATAATAATAATGTACACTGTAATGCTTCCAGCAAGCAGGTTTTCCTGCCAGATGATGATGGAGGTGGCGGGCCACACCTTGTATCTACACATCCAATACAGAAGTCTGCCTGCCCCACTGGTATCAAGAAGCTGAACCCCAGCAGTGGAGAATTTACAATATAAATTTGCAAAATTCTGTAACATGATAGCAATGAGTAAAACTTATTTTTTTTTGCAATATTAAATTATTTCTGACCTCACCAAGCACTGCTAGAGCAAGAGAGATAGAGAGAGAGAAATAGTTTGTGGGATAATAATGTCTGGACAGTAGTTGTATTATCCCTACAACCTATTGTTTTCCCTATACTATTTTTGTTGTCCTAATTGCTTAAATATTTATATTAAAATATGATATTTGTATAGGTTTTTTTGTGGGCCACACTATGTAAATGAGTAAGTATGTATCCGTTATGTTCAAGTCCCATGTAAGAAGGGGCGTCTATTGCTATCAACTGGATTCAAGTCTTGATCCCGGATGGAGACTTGGAGATAGAAACACTATCAACACTAAGTAAGAATTCTGCCCCTGTACCTACAATATGGTAGCTAGAAGTGTTAAATGAAATTAATGATTGGCCTAAACATGCTGTATTACCTTGGTTTGTACCTCTTATTGGGATTTATCTTGCTTTCTAGTTGGATGATGTAGGTAGGTAATATGAATATGTACTAATGTAGGTACTCAACTCAGAAAAAGGACAATAAAACATTTATTGAATGTGAGTAAATTTATTTTAGCATTTCTGAGTTTTCATTCAGTGGTAGTTTCAAACAATCCAATCCCCTCTATTTGTCGCACAGTCGAAATTGAAACAGCATGAATGCACTCAGGTCGGAACGATGCGAGGCAGAGGTTTTATACCTATTTAGTTGCACTGCTTGTAAGTAGGTAGGTATCTGCTAGTTCTCAAGAATACCTACACGGATTAAGTAACACACTGACGTTAATAATACCGTACCGTTGCTACATAGACGCCGACGCCCATCCCCTTACGGAAAAGACAGGAGCCTCCGAGCCTCCTATAATATTGATTAAGTAATTGAAAATCACTTGATTGTTGTTTCCGTCCTTGTCAATGTAAATAGCCACTTAACTCTCGTCTTAACTAACACGGGCGGAACTTCGGTAGCAGCTTTAATAATTGTCATACTTACCAATTGCATCCGTTAAAGTAGGTACTTACTAACAAAACAACATTCAAAATATCAAAATCTAATGTCACTGCAAAGTGCAAGACTAAATTTGAGTGCAAATCAATGACAAATCGATGCGTCTTTGTTCTTAGATGCACGTTGTTACCATGGCCTCCTTAGAAGTTAGTTTTCCCCCTTAATAAGTGGTTTGTTTTATATTTTGTTAATGTGAAAATTACGTAGGTACTTATTTAATAAAAAAAAACTACGGCGGACTGCATTTTTATCAATTACAACCTCTAAAATGCTTACAAAACAAAGATCCTTAGACTATATACCTCTAGACGTAGCCCAATTTACAGTGTCAAGTGTGGAAGTGAGACGCAATAATACAAAGTTCGTAGGAAAATTGAGACAAAGCATCGTATTTTCTGTCCCTTACGGCGTGCCGGATTTTTGCATGGCTAACTTTTGAATGTTAGCCAAACAAAGTGCTGTCACTGTCACGTATATTATTATGCTCGATTTAATTTAAGTTTTCGGATGGTTTTTACAATTTTTGTAATAGTTTAAGTCATTTAATGAGAAATAGACTCCATTAGATAAGTGTTTAGTGTATGGTGAATGCGCTACGATGGGAGGATGCAGTATAATAGGCTGTAAAAGCCGCTCAGAAAAGGCCAATAACAAAATCTCTTTTCATTCGTAAGTATTCAATACTGTTTGTGTTATTGTATGATTATTAAATTTATACATTTGTGCGCTTTTATTGTCATGGCTTTCAGACCAAAATATGGGAGATTTCTTAAAATAAACTTGATTTCTTATATCACATAACCTAGAAATACTTACTTACAGTGTTGCTACACGTTTCAAATCTTTTCCCTTAACTGTCAGGCCTAATGTTCAAAAGGTAGGCATAATAATCAAATAAATCTATGGTGGCTAAACACACAAATTTGTGGGCGAACCCTTATTTTTAAGTTTAAGTGAACATGTGTACGACCGAACAGAGCCCTTTCGACAATCATTAAGTTTTACTCTTGAAGGCAATCGCGTAGGTACTTATAGATATTTGGAAGTAAGAATTCATTTTATAAATAAATGTTAAGTATAAACAAAAAATTCGATATTTTCAAAATAAGTTGGTTTTGTCTAAAGGACAATAGTTATTATACAGCAATGTCAATGTCACACTGGATGTCAGCCATACCTCAATATATTTTAATGATAAATAACACGCGAAAAAATAATGTAGTGTTCTTCTAAAGAGTTACTTCTATGTACACACATGAAGCTTCACCTGGTAGTAGTGTATTTTATTTGTGAGAATCAAGGTAAGATTGAAAGTAGGTATTTTACGTGAAATTATATTTTCTCACACATGGATACTTCTACACTCTTATTACCACGTTGAATACGTAAATTATAATTTACAATAGTGCTAAAATTGGAACCCGCAGTTAAGTAGAATTTTGGTCGTATTTTGGGACTTTTTTAAGGAATAGCAACACTGAACTTTTATATTGCTGTCGCATGTGCGGCCACGCGGTAGCTCGATCTAGAGGTATATTATCTAAGCAAAGATCATTCTTTTGGTGTTGGTGAGAGTTTGGTGACATTACATTAACCTACAATACAATAGATACCTACGCGAAAAAAAAGGCCATGACAGTCACAGACTAAGGTTAAGAATTTTACCTAGGTATCGATTATTTATTTTCATTTTGGACATCAAAATTAAGCACGACTACTAGGTAGGTAGGTAGGTACTGACTTTTTAAATGGTTAATTTAAATTTAGACTTTTTAATCTTAAAATGTAATAATTATTTAAAATCAAACAGGTTCATACGTCAACAACATGGCCTCCAAACAATGAATATTAAAAAAAAAATTCACGCGCGCGCGCTTCGCGTTGTCATAGTAACAACGCGGGCGTGAGTGTGCATCATTGTGACTCGATGAATGTGAACGTTGAAAAAGTAACATATTTGACAAAATAATGTAATGACGATATATTTGTTAAATGGTTAAAATCAAAATTGAAATTAGACATTCAAATCTTTGGAAATAAACACCGTATAGTCTATAAAATGGTAGATGAAGACAAACGCACGCGCGTGGAACATCGAAGTCACTCGGCGCGGACGCTAGGTGGTTACTATGGCAACAGCACGACCGGCATCGCGTGGGCGTATCTTTGTCATGGCAACAGCACCGAGTCAGTGTCGTACAACTGTCATTGTGACTTTTGGTAATTATGCGAACGTAGAAGAATTAATTTGTAAGTATGTATCTGTGAGAGTGCTGAGATGGTAGAAATGCTTTATATTTTTGGCAACGACTAGATAAAGTAGGACGCTATTTGTCCACAGTGAACTAAGATGTGAAGGCGTTTTCATAGATTCGGATCGACGCAGCGCAGCAGGTAATACCTTAGGTATGAAGTACCTAAATTGATTTAATTTAATTAATTATTCAAATCCAATAGAGCTTTCGAACTTAATTATCACCTATTCAATTTACTTAGCATAAAATAAATAAAATACTTAGCACAGAAAAAATATTAACAAGTAGGTACCTATGTGAAGCAATATTATAGTGGGTGGCGTTCTGCAGTTTCTGTCCACCCCCATGGGAATAGGGCGTGAGTTTAAGTTTGTTTGTATGTAAATAAATAAGTTACGTCGATTCTCGATTATGATTCATACTTCGCCAATCCCTAGCAACTGATAGGTGACACTGACAGAGACTTCAGTGCTCACTACACCCAGGTTTACACGCGGTGATTTCAACAGAATCGACCAGCTGTGCACTTCGTCTAATCTTTTCGAGTGCGCATGACGTCATCCTAGATACACACTGATGGTAGCCAATACGAAACCAGCTGTTTGACAGTTAATCGTTGAACACTTTGCCCTGTGATCGTCACTATAAACTGTCTACGGAGATACGCAATAGCCCTGCAGAGCCATATAAATATTTATATATACAGAGTGTAATAAGACCAATCACATAGCCGATATCCACACATTCTGTACATATTATTAAGTAACTTTAACCAAAAAATATTGCTGGGAAAATATTTTTTTTCATCTTTAAAAAAGAGATGCTTTTTATTGCGCGCATTGCATAGCGCGACAACGCAACGCAGCTTTCGATCAGCTGAGCGTATGGCCACTCGCGCTTGGTCGTTGACCCGACCGGCCCGCTTGTTTAGTATCCAATGCATTTTTGCAAATCCGTAATTTGTTTTGAAAAATCGATAATTTTGATAATGTTTGTTCGGAAGAAAGTTTACTAATGATACTTACTTACAATTTTGAAAAAAAAAATATATTGCACTTTGACCTTCAATATCTCCAAAACCAGTAAATTCCCAGCTAGGTTCTAGATGAAAAAAACTATCCCAGTGATGGGTAGAATATGTAGTTTTCGTTTACGTTAAGGTTCTTTTTACACCCTGTATATGTATATACGACGATGTCCATTCCACCCCCTGTTTGCAAGCGAAATTTATTTTACACTGGAGAGTAGCCATGAGACCTCAGTGAATAATAGGGATGGCAAATTTTCGCACCTTGATGCTATTAACGCAGGGAATGCCGCTGCCTATCTCGCTTTTACGACACTCAAGGGATTAGATAGAACAGTATTGTTCTTTATAAATGAGATGTGTTGCTGCTTAAATTATATTTGACCCAGGCATTTAATTTTTTTTCTTCCAATGTTTGGCTGTGGAAGAGACATTTTAAAAGTAGAACTAGAATTCTTTTTAGATTGCTTGCCATTAAATAATAATATAGCGCTGATTTAGCTGCAGTTTTTATCTTTAAATTTTGTAGCACCCTGATCGTGCTGAGATAGGGGCATAAAAATTGGGCTTCGAACAGTTTGTATGTTTATTTTATTTTTTACTTGCTTGTTATCGCTCTTGTGGTTATATTTTTAATATTATTGATAGGCTCTCGTAAGACCACTATTCCACTTCTTAATTTCCTGTGCGTGTCCTAAATAACTGTTTTTTCTATCTACTTTTCTTTCTTTCAAGCGCTATAGCAAAAACTCTTTATCGAAATTCAAAAGAATGCAGTTACTATGTCTTTTGACTAAAGGTACCCCTCCTCGTGATGGCGTTAAACCAGCAAAATCCTCTATTTCTTTTTTCCGTACCAAACCAGTTTTACCAATAGCTTAAAGCAATTCATCACGAACCAAGTAACCTCGCTCAAGTTTAACGATAATCTTTTTGTGATAGATATTACTTATAAACTGCGTTGCGTTTCGACCTTACTGAGGACTACACGCCATCGCGTTACAACAATGTAGGTACTATTAATCTGTTTTTGGATATCATTGTTAGTCAAAGTATCTTTAAGTTCTGATAGAGTTGTTAGAACATAATTTATTTCTGTATTGTTTTATTGTTGTTTGTCTAAACAGGATGGATCGTCGGACATTCTGATACCATGATTGAACTTTGTCGTCATTTTTTTAATATTTTTTACGGTTTTGATTCTGTTGTTATTTTTGCTTTGAAGATCTTAAAAAAAAACATTATTTTAACCTAATAGACTTTTCCTTAAAAAGTAAACAAGACACATCTTTTTTTTTCAAAATCTCATTTGTTTGTCAAGAAATTATGAGTTTAAAGTAAAAAAAATAACAGGTTGAACATGAAAGTTAGGGAAAGCAGGCCCAGAATGATGAAAAGAACTTCCACCGTATTATCTAGTTAACCCTCACTCAGATCATTGCTTTAACTTGCCTCAATTAACCATTTTCTAACAAATCACTAATTCATATTTCTAACCAATCAACACCGTTGAGTTTATCACAACCCATACACCAGATTTAGAATAATTATTTACTATAATATAGTCAATTGTACAATTGTTATAATAAATTACAGAAAACTATGAACTAGGTGCAGCGCAAACGACAGACTATTTGTGGGGAACTTTTTAGTTTGTCAATTCAAAGTAGAACTTATGCAATCGCAAACAGTAACGCATAGGCAAGATCACAATTATTACGTGTAATTATTTACGGCTTAATGATACCAGGAATCCTTTATTAGTTATTATCCTTCACAAATGGCTTATCTATTGATGAGTTCTATTATAGTCATTTTAAATTATGATCAGCTAATAGATTTAACCTTCATGTAGTCTTTATGATGACTCTGGGCATAGTAACTGGAATAATTTCAAATATAAGGACTCCTTTCCGTGATAAAACGTCAAGTACCTGTCTACTATCAATTTGCTTTTTAATGTGTTCTTTAATTTGTTTGATACATTTATAGGTACAATCTTATGATACATTAAGACCTTGAGAAACCTGTTCTGACACTATAGGTATGTTTAGAATTTCAACATAACAAAATTACTGAACACGTTGTAATTTAAATGATATTGTGTGTACGTCTTCCAATGAACATGTTAAGAAAAACCTTCAAGATGATAAATAAAACTTAGTTTCTTTAGCCTTAGTTAGTAGATATATACCGGCGGCATTTGCTACAAATGCGAACGAGGCGTGGGTTCAAGCCGATGTCAAAACTGCATTAGAACAGCCTACATAAAATTACTATCAGTTATTCAAAAAACAACTTTGTTTAGTTCAATTTAAAGAGTATATTCCTATAAATAAAAGTTTGAAGGCTATAGTGCGATGCATCTTAGGCGCGTTCAGTTACTGTTGGATGTTCATAGAGGACGGACGCGTTAGTCGATTTAAAAATCATTCGCGTAGAGTTTGAAACTAAATCGTGTCAATAAACTTTTCAAGTTTCTCTGTGAGTGAAACAGTGATAGTTGGTGGTTTATTCTAAAGGTTACTTACATTTTCACCCTGGATTTCAACTTTGATGGTAAGAATGTTTTCCTTAACCGTTTCGAAGATCGGTATCCTGTACCTGTCTAGTAATTTTGTATACTTTGCAACATTATTGCATGCACGCGAGTTATATTGTACAAATAACTCAGTCAAAGCCTGTTCATTGAAATAAGTTTGAACATAAAATCCCGAGCGTACCGATAGCAAAACCGTTTTTACAACTTTGTTTTATATTTGCTTATCTTTCGTATCAATAACTGGCGACCCTGTTTATTTGTCAAGGATAGATTGATTTATCAACGGACACATTATAGTTTATTTCTCAACAATTGTTAGTACCTATAGATAGTCTTGAATTCGTGACTTCCTGCACTGGAACGTTCGGTACATCCTTCATCATATTATCACGGATTGTGATTAGCTTCATTACCTACGTCATATAAAAGATACCTCATATATCTACATCAGAATAATTAAAAGAGATGCATAAAGTTAAAACTTAATCTGTTGGGTCACCAACTTACATCACAACTGCTATGACAATAAACATAAATTATAATCAACGCCACAATTTATACTAGCCTACTGTTTAGTAGACGAGTATAATTTATTTAACAGAAGAGCAAAATAATACACTTGATTGAAATCCACGACGACCCTGACAATACAAACACGAATACTACCCACAGACCCTCAGTAGGTCCGTGTAAAATAAAAATAAATCATATAACTGAAGCCAGTCGGTCTAAATTAGTAAAAAGCGGTGCGGATGTCGAGCCGCTTGACCTGAGTCGGGTTTATCGACCCAGTGTCCAACCTGTTACCAACGATTGAGCTGCTTCTGTTTGCAACCGCAATATATAAATATATATTATTTTCTTGAGATATAAATAGAGGAAGGTTCTTTACAGCGTACAGGTGACAAGACAAAGAAATCAGCCTTTATTGATCTTAGTGGTATTTTTGTTATTTTATTATGAATACTCCATCAGTTTTACTTCACTACACTTAGGTAGTGAAGTGAAGTAAATTTACAGAATAAACATGTAATATGTTATTTTATTACTAAACCCAATCTCATTTACGGATTTACGGTTCTTTTCTTGATACCGACGATCGTGTTTCCACGATCGTCGGTCTTAAGCATTATTGATTAAATTTTATTTGTAATTACAATCATTAAATGCACAGTTTCTATTACTTCAATAGAAAAACTTAGAGAGCTATCTTATATTTTATTTATTATTTGTATGTACATTTATTTATATCTAAGGTTGCTCTGGGTTCTGTTTTAGTTTAATTTCCAAATACACTAAAATTTCCTCCATTGCAAGCAAAATAAGGTGCAACTTATTTACCTTAGGTACTGCTGACTAAAACATTTCCAAACAAAACATTTAACGCGAAAGATTTTACAACTGTTACAAAATATTGTGAGTGTTACAATCCTCAAAGATATATTTTGTTGTTCCGTAGAGGCCACTATGAAATAGTCGTTATACGACGCGCGCGATGATTCATTGACTGCTTCATTGACGCCCTCTAATTCAAATTCAAGTTTGTGTCCAACAAACTACAAAATGTACGTATTTATCAGTGTTTAACTCACTCGTGTTACCTGGCTCGAGTGTATTTAACACTTATCTTTAGGCTAATGACGATATAGTCTTATCTGTCCTACAAGAGTGAACATTTGTTTAACAATCCATACTGCTATCGAACATAGCTTTCAAAATATTTGGCTGACCGTTTTTGATATTAAACTTTACAAAATTTGGTCAGTATACACAATTAACCAAGAACACATAAAAAAAATTGATTCAAAATGAAATTAAAGAAGGTCCTATTGGTAAAGAAGATATTATTTGGTTAGCCCAAACAGGTGAATGTTCGACAGTAAATGTATGTGATAGTAAAGTTATGCTCTTACCATTACGCACGTACTCGCAAGCATCGCTGACGCCAATTAGATACGTGTGTGGCATTAATGGTGAACTATTCGATCATCGCTTGAATATTGATGTCCATTACCCTTTATAGATGCGGATGGCAATTTTCGTACCATCGCATTTGGGTCAATGTACAGTATGCCACAAGTCAGTGGTATGAAAACCAATAAAGCAGGCCTCATAATCTATTGAATCTAGGTACTATGATAGGTCACAGTGTTACCATCGATGAACGGCAACCATCCAGGGTGCATAATAAGATAATCTGACGTGAGATCACTGACCCATATCCCATTAATGTTGGTTTGGATGTTGCAAAAGAGAACTTAGAAGAGACGAATTGGATTATGTAGACATTTCTTCGCAGCTATATGTATAAACATATACTCGTAACGAATATAACAACTATGGACCTAAAGCAAGACTATAAAGTGTTGATAAATTAATGCATTTTTTACAAACATTATTAGTTACTGAATAAAAAAGGGTTGAGCAAAAAATTCATTACGTTTTGAATGCAACACCGTGACGAATTAAACGGTGTTTTTGTATCAGTCTAACGAGACCTCAGGTATACTCGGATACGCAGAAAGACATACAGCCACTCATCCTTGGATCGAATCGTTCTTACAATTCACTGCACAGTTTTTAGCACTTTATTAGACCAATAGAGATAAAACTCAACACCTGCATAATTCTGTTGCAATTATTTTTGTTTTGCAAATGGCAACGATACATTTGCTAAAATTTTGTATTTCCATGAGTCACTTATGCAAATGAAAATAAGATAAGATGTGAAAATAAATGTATTTTGTAAAGTCAGACGACCTTTTAACCCCAATGGTTTACATCATTTCTAAATGTGATGTGGTGGAATGCGGCGAGTAAAATTTTTGTTAATAAACCTATATTCCAATAGTACGCCCACATATTGTCACCAGTTAGATTTAATCCTTTGTGATTGGGGGCGAGCCTATTGCCACCAACCGGGCAATAGGAAAAACTCAGCTAGATGCACAGACGCCAGCACGTAAAGTTACCCCAATGTGTAAAATTTTCCCAATTGAATAAGAACCTTAGTCTGTTTGACATAAAGTTGAAAAACGATCAAAGAAATTTGACACATTTGGGTAACTTGATGTGCTGGCGTCTGTACCTGAGTATGGAACCAAAACACCAAGGAAGCAGTCTTATAGTTTTCACAGTATATTTTTTGTATCATTCGTTCATTGCACACTTATTGCAATTTATAATGTTTTTCATCATTAACACTCTTTCGTGAATCATTGTGATTTTTTTAGTATTTTTTTATTTTAATTCCTTATCTAAATACATACCACCGGCAGTTAGCAATAATGTGTCATGCATTTTAATGTGAACGACTTCGCTATTGCTAATTACCTCGATCGTTTAGTAACTCTAGAACGTTTACTATCTTTATGACGGCTGTAACATTATCGCGATGACATCTATTTTATAGTCTTCTCTGACGTTAAGCGATGTTTCCCTTACTAGTCCACGATAGTCTCGAAGTGATTCTTTATTCATTTTGAGATCATCTTTTATTATAATAATAAAATAATGAAGCTGCTGGGCTTTGCTGTGACAAGATAAGTGACATCAACGCATTACCTACGATTCTATGAGTTTTACATCATTCTGGACCCTCTAGTGTAAAATATTTTCCTTATGCTTTTAACAAACTACCGACATAATATAATTATTATATCTCCTTCTCTATCAAGTCCAATGAAAAGTTGTCACTAAGAACTCGTTTTAAATACTCAATATCTTGATTGCTTTCCATATGTCCTGTTTTCCTTAAAATAATAACTTTATAAATGAGATCATTATGAATCCTGTAAGGCACAGCTAATATTGTAACACCTTATACATAATACCTCTCTAAGTTATTATTTGTAAATTATTATGTTTAACATGATAGAGTATTGTATTTTATGGTATTTATAAATTTGTTTACAGCTTGTACAGCTTGATAGTTTTCAATATTTTGTTTATTTTCTGTGTTGACGCCTTCTATTGAAATGATATGGGTAAGTACTTCTAAATTCCTCCCACCGTTAGGAAAAATAAAAGCATTGTCTCCCATACTGTCCATTCATAAATTCTTCAACAACTTTACCCCCAGTATCGCAATCCTCATTCATATATGAATTCTCACAGTACAGTGGCGGCCAATGAATTAGTGCAGCCATTCTTTGTGCCGAGCCGTTGGCCCGTGAACTGCACTCGCTTTGTAATACCGTTACGTGGTGATTCGTTTCGTTGGCCACATGTGTTCATGGCGCGATACCGCCTCGTGTTTGTTTCTGATGGTTTTAATATGAATGTATTGTATCGGATTGATTGAACAGATGCTTTTATGTGTTTAAAGCATTATAAATATTACATTTCCACTGATGATATATAGTGTGCGCTTTATTAACGGTTCTTTTATATTGTTACGTTTTCTAAAACAACTATTTTCTTGATATGTCGTTAACTACAGAGTTGAGATACCTACACGATTACTGATAAATGCGTGTACTGACTATGCGTTCTTTTTTCTATGTACCAACTAAGACACCAATCTTCATAATGGGCATAAGATTGATCAGACCAAAATAATGTCTGGATTCTTAAATAGACTGTGACCTAAGTTTGTTTCAATGCTTATTATACTCGTATGTATGGTCAAATTTATTGATACGGTATATGCATTGAAACAAAGTGGTTCGATTTATCCCAAGTAGTTTCTTTCCCTACAAAAATCTCTTTAACGAATGGCTGTCTTCTTAAAACAAAAGTCATCTTACAAAACTATAACACAAAAAGTATCTTGAAGACCAACTTCAACCTTGTAGCTTACGACCTTCGCAAAACATTTGCACCAGCTAATCTTCAAAGCTACTTAATAATAGACAACAAATAACGTTATAAACTGGAAATAGGATAGGCTACAAATCCGGCAGGGCTTCTCCTGGCCATGTCGGAAGCCGCTGAAGTGTATTGACGGTGAACCACGAACGTACCTATATCAGATTAATACGGGTGGTTGGCGCCGCATGAAATATATACATAATTAGATGTTGCTATGCAGATATGATTGTTTGGCTACAATTACATTCAGATATACAATGTAGCGACATCTATCTCGCCACATACAAACTATTGACTGATAACCTACATCGCGGTATTAAAGTTATCTGCGCGATTTGAACGTATTCAAGTTCCCGACAACATCCGTCGGGCAGTAGTTAGCCCACTAGACACAACACTAGTCCGGTCGGAGGATCCTCCATTTTCAATGGTGGATAAGGAACTTTACACCTTGTTCCTCGTACCTCCAAACTAACAACATAGTAATCTACTAGCTTTATATATAAAACTAGTAGACCACCCGCGGTTTCACCCTCATAGTTCCCGTTCCCGTGAGAATACAGGGATAAAAAGTAGCCTATGTCACCCGGGAATAGCGTAGCTTTCGAACGGTAAAAGATTTTTTTAAATCAATCCTGTAGTTTTGGAGCCTAGTCAATGTAAACAAACGAACAATCAAATCTTGCTTCTTTGTAATGTTAGTATAGACAAATAATTATGAACCTACTTTTACAACAACATTAACACAACATCGTAAGGAAACCGGCATGCCTGAGAGATATTTCTCAAAGGCTAGGGAACTAGATAGCTGATAAATATATTATATATCTCTTGATACAAACGTTTTGGAGATGAATGACCCCCGAAACGGACAAACATGTCGTGCTCATCACACAAACATTTGTCCTGAATGGAAATCGAATCCACGACCTCAGGCCTAGCAGTCAGGGCAACACTAACCACTAGATCAACAGGCCAGTCAAGTTGTAACTATGTAGTTAAATTTACTTAGTGTGGCATAACGCTTCAAAAAGCATGCCGCTTTGTGTACTAAAAGAAAATATATTTAAAGAACAATATCTGATTAATATGCCAAATTGCACATAGTGGTATTATGCATATCACGTAGGTAATAATAAAACTGAACTGGCGTTTACTTTTGGTATTGATCCAATATTTAAAAAGGAAAGAAAATAAGTTTTCTTGCGGCCAATATGACGCATAGAAATAAATGATGTCTAGGATAAACTAAGAAATCACATAAGAATTGAAAAGTCACATTGGTACTTGCTATGATTATTAACCATAACCTCGTGCAAGAAAGGTCTTAAATTCAAGACCATCACAAAATTTTCATTTTGCCAAAGAACATCTAGATGGACTGACTAAGGTATAAGAATAGGATCATGGTGTTTCAAAGACATGTCTTCTGATACCATTTCTATTGTATTAATCGTTTGTTCAGGTGTCTGTTTTATTGTGTCTGACTCGCGATACTGTTTTGTGGCTTATTGGAACCGCTATTTATTTGTTTTCTGTCTATGGATACTCCATCATATTAAACCCTACCTTTAAGTGGTATTATTCTGGTTGCAATAGTTTATCAACAGTCTTGTTATCGATTTTCTTTATTATGTCCTTTTGCATGATGTCATGTACACGTACAAGTTCATCAAGCTACCCAAATCTGTCTGTGAATTCAAGTAGTTGATTGTTTTTCAACTTAATTACAAAAGGATAAGGTTCAGTTTCCAAAAAGAAAATTTTACTGCTAGCATCTGATCCACAGCTACAATATCAACCATTATAAACATCTGTCACATTTAAACATACCAATGGACTATTGTTCGAAATAAAGTTTTGATGAACACTGGGTCGGTTGTGGTTTGTAACCGATTTTCTTTCCTTCTTCTTTCTAAGTAGCAGTCAGGAATCTGGATGTATGCCCAATTGATAGCAACAGGCTAGCCCCCTTTTACATGTGACATAAACACAACTGGCGAAATGGGGATGAACCTACTAACAGGTGCACCACTCTTAGATTACAGATGTGATGTTATGTGTTATTCAAATATGAATATTCTTATTCATTCCATTCTCTAGCTATTGAAACTTTGAAACACGTACCAAGTTATCCGGATAGGAGACCTTCGCTATCTGAAATAGCGTCTATTGAGTCAGAAGGTCTGTCGGGAGTTTGTTATAGAGGTCCAACTCTAGGTCACGGTGAGGGTCGAATTTTCCGAAGGTCGCCAGATGCAATGTTCCAGTATGTAATATCCCGAGTATTCCAGAGTGGCCTTCGACAACTTGGGACGTGCCGTTAGGGATTCGTGTTCGAATTTCAAATAGTTGCAACTGTTTTACGTAAGTGGTATCTGTGTATTTTGTGGAAAGACATTACTCCTATACATATATATCATTGAACATGGTTAAACGTGTTCATTGAGCAAGATATTTCGTATCAAACGATCTGGTTAGAAATTTTGGACATGTTTCATTTCAACATACGAAAAAAAAATCCGTCTTTGTTAATTTCATGTTTTGTGTGAAAATATATATTTTGTTGTGAAGAATAATTTACCTTAACGCACGTTCTAGGCCTAAATAGTTTTACATTTACTTAAAACTTTCTGAAAAAGAGTTATAGTAGGTAAATATTACGAGGCGCAGGTAGGTACTTGGAGTGTGCTCTCTTTCTAGTGAAGGGCGAATAATTTCTTTTGCACTTTGTCATATTATTTGAAGATCTTTATCAGAAGTGTTAGTTAATGAGCTTTCCTTTACTTGTTTTTTTTTACTAAAATGTTTTGAAGTGTAAATAAACATAGCGACTACTTTGTCCAATATCACCAATGACTATACTCTTTAAATATCACAGATGACCACTAATTTGGCAACGCCCACGTTTCGGCACTAAAAGTTAAGTAGCATGAGTTAAAGCGCCACCTATTAACGTGTTTGCGTGAACCCCAAACAACGGCGTGCAAACTTTTTAAATATGAAAGAACACACACGCGGGTGTCACAGCATAGATACATCAAAAGGTTCACAGCAGAGAAAAGAAACTTGCTCAAGGAACAATATTGCATTATGCCTCTATTGCCTAAGCCACTACCAGCTTCTTGAAACTCTTAATGTCTCCAACGAAACATACCTTCATACGCAATAAGTATTTCTCAGAAAGAGGAGGTGAAAAAGTGAGTAAAAATAACTTGTTTTTTTTTTACGTCATGGTCCATACCATGACGTAAACATGGAAAAAAATGGCATGCAAAGGAAGGAATGAATGATGTTAAACAAAAAGTCTTTACTGATAGTAAGCCACATTAATAGTCCCAAATGAATTAAATTATGGGCGGGAGGGTATTATTATTTCTACGGAAAATCGTTCACAGTGGAAGCTGTTCGGCTATGGAATGCTTTGCCTGTGTCAGTGAGACAAGCTCAAACATTACCATCATTTAAAGGAATGCTTAAAAATTATTACCTTTCTCCTAACACGTCTTAATATAACAGTCCGTTACTCTGTAAATTATTAGTATTTATGTGTTGTATTTATTTATTTTTTTATTTTGTTTTCTTATTTATACCTACCTACTTATTTTATATTTGTATGTTAATTATTTATGTAAATAGTACACCACAAACTGCCTACTCATCTTTTCTCCTCCTCCATCAAGTCCATCCAAAGGTTGTCTGTAAGAGATCGCTTTTAGCGATAAGGCCGCCCATTGTAACACCTTATGTACCCCTTAAAGTTATTATTTGTAAGTTTTTATGGTGTACAGTAAAGAGTATTCTATTCTATTCTATTCTATTAAGTTCCTACAGCAGAAAACGCACCGTAAGGAGCTCTACGATTTCTCCTGTGCTTGCAAGTGTGCTCTCAAGTCATGTAAAGAAGGACTACTCGTATAACTAATAAATAATAAATAAATAATAAATAATAACTTCGTGCTTACGCGAAATCAGTAGCCAGATTTTGGACTCACACAATTTTTTTTATCATTTCGTCGCCGTTTTAACCTTCTGAAGAAATTTCTTACCCATATCTACTGGTTTATTAAATGGATGTCTCGCCAAATAAAAGGATAATAAATTGCATTCGTTCGCGTGACTTTTGATGGTTTATGATGTCTACGCTAACAGTCAAATGTTGTAATAGTTTGACATTGACCTGAACATTCAACTGTTAGTAATTGAACCGTCAGCTTGTAAGAAAATTGATGGTAAAACTTTATGTTGATTTGAATGGAAGGAAGAGGTAGGGTTTTTGATGGGTAAAGTCTGAAATATCTTGCCTCTTGATTGTTGTATATTATTTGTTTGAGTGATTTCCAAGTAGACCTATACCAAAACATTTCGAAAACAATCAAACGTTATGACGCCCAGAGGTTAAGGTGCCTATATCTCATACACAAGATTGTAGTTAAAATCCGAACTAGCACTTATGTGGCTTTTACAATTCATTTGCACTTTTTAAGTTTATCTTAGACATCATTGACATCGGTGATGGAAAAGGTCGTGAGAAAACCTGGATTTCTAGTTAATATGAGTTTGAAATCGCCAATCCGCTTTGAGCAAGCGTGGTGATTAATGCTCGTGCCTTCTCTGTATGAGATAAGGCCTTTGCCCTGCAGTGGGACAGTAAGAGGCTGGTCATCATCATCTGCCCAGTCTTTTCCCAACTATGTTGGGGTCAGCTTCCAGTTTAACTAGATCCAGCTGAATACCAGTGTTTTACATAAAGCGACTGCCTGTTGGACCTCCACCAGCTACTTACTGGGTGGGTTGGTATAATTGACATTTATTTTAAAACATTTTCCAATCAAATGGAATCGAAGTAGTTAGTGGTTCGATGGTTTGTTTTGTTCATCGTTTTACCCATTTGTTTCCATCAGGCGCTTGAGAGATAACGCAATCTATGACCTCAATGCATTGCCCATTACCTGTCTAACCCATTGAGGTTGACTTATTTGTATTGTGAAATACAAACCATAGAATACGTTTACGTGCCTCGAATTGCACGAGAAGGTGTTGGATCTTTAAATAAGGGAATTTTGTTTGTCAAAAGTCTGAATGTCTGAGAACCAGTTTCAAAACCTCTGTATCGTGTTACTGAGGTTGTGGAGATCAGATAGGCAGGTCTTTGTAAAACACTGGTATACTCCTACATCTGATTAGACTGGAAGACGCCCCAACATAGTTGAGGAAAGGCTAGGCAGATGATGAGAATACTTACATTATCAGTCTGCTATTTTGAAGCAGTTTTCAGAATCAATAGTGCCAGTCTAATGGCCACTTTGACAGCTGGCAGCGATGATGATGATTTCTTGATGAATTTTTCGACGCCTTGTAATTATTAATTAACATTTAGTTAAAACTTTATAGGTTTTAGTAAGTATATGGTGAAGGGTGGGCGTTTTGGGAGACTGTCTAATGTGTTTTTTGACGTTCAAAAAGTTCTGGTATAGGGTAAACCAGGCAAACGTGCCCCACAATTCGAAGAAATGAAATAAAATAAAATTATTACTTAGAACATGTTTATTAAAGTAATCAGTCTTAACCTCTGACTCATATCAATTGACATAACAAAAACTAAAAAAATCTTCTAAAATATGATTAAAATTAACCGGTATCAAGTATTTCTTAAAATGTAGGGTGGGGCACATTACGGACACGATACGTCAGTCTTAAGTGCCCCGGTAAAGCCTCTCACTTTGACGTCTTTTCTCCTTTTTCTTTCCCTTTATTTGTTGTATTGCACTTGTTGCATTTGTGTGCATGACTTGTACTGTATTTGTGTAACCAGCCAGATCATTGTATTCACTGAATCCAGAATATTGTATACACTGAGTCAGTCTTTTTTTAGTGTGACCTAAAATCAGAAAAACTTTACCCTCTTGCTTTCGTGGAAAAAAATGATCCTTCATCCAATTGGAAAATAGTTTGGCATTGATGTAAGAAGATTTCTGATTTATATACACATCTGATCCAGGCGGTAGACCTTCAAAAATTCAGGTTTCTTGTATTTTCCCTTCAATGTCAATACAGACGAAAGAAATGTGCCTTCTGCGTTGCAACATGCAATCAAAGATATATTTTCTGTTTTTTCAGTGCTGGTTACAGTATTTACACATTTAGCGCCTTTGCTAGCTAGTACCTACGCGTTCAGTTTTATTATTAATTTGAATTCCACTCTCGTCCATGTTGTAAATACTTTCAGTAGTCAGTAATTTTAATAAAACCTCAAAATAAGTTTCAACTTCCGAACATTAACAAAATACTATATTTTTCATCATAATTTAAATAGAAAGTCACTCAAATAGAAACAATCAGCAAGTAGGGCACATTACCCGAAATAAATCAGGGCACATTTGCCAAAGTTCAGTGTAATATGCCCCACTTAAAAACGAAAAAAAATCTAACGACAAACGGAACGTAATTATAACCCAACAGAAGTTCAAAGAGTTTTGTTTTGGAATAAAACTTTAAATAAACTAAATTTTACAGGGAAAATACTTTGACTTAACGTGAAAATACGTCCAATACAAATTCACATATTCGTACAAACCTTTTATTCACTTTTTCTCAATAAAAACAAATAATAACCGGCACTGTGTTGTTTAAATTGCCGCCATGCTTGTGGCACTAATGTTTTGCCATCAAATTCGCGGCTAATTTAAAACGCATCTCTGAGTTTCGCTAGTGGGGCACGTTTGCCTGGTTTACCCTACAGCTCGATTTGATTTTGATACTTTTGATTTTGTATAATATAGTTAACGTGTATATAGCTTGTAACTACATGATATAGTGTAATGCCTCTCTTTTCTTCGCCTTAATTCAAAGTTCGTGACTGCTACGTAGTTAATACAAAAGTGAACAAACGTAACAAGATTTACAATAAGGTTTTTCCAAGCATTAAGGAAAATATCTAGATAATATTAAAAAAAAACATTATGTTCGCTCGTGTTCATCTTTATTAGAGACTCATAAAAAATTGTTAAACAATTTATGACATCATGGTTGTCAATACGTCATCATCTAGGCAGAAATAGGCTAGAAATAGGGAGTGAATAGGTTCTTAATACTGCGCTTCACCATTATTGATTGCATCACTGCTTACCATCGGGTGGGATTGCAGTCAAGCACAAGCTTGTAATATTAAAAAAAAAAAAATCTACCGTTTTGGACTTTGTTCGGATCAGCTTCCAGTCTAACCTGATGCTGTTGTATACTAGCATTTTACATGGCTCGACTGACAATTTCACCTCAGAAACCCAAGTACTGGATACTTAGATTCCTCTCGAATAAGTCAGAATGTCGGACTTCTGGCTTCTGACTATCAAAACTGTTTTCTGAGGTGCAAAGAGGTGATGGTAGGTCACCCATCGACCGACTGGCCTCAGCAGTCTTCGATCGACATGTATGGCTATTAATATGTTTGTTTACTTGAAACATGAGTTACATTATACTAAGTTAGGCATATCAATCAATAAGGATGTATACTTCTTTAAGAAGTTAATGTCGTGATATTTTTTTGTCTGTTTATCATAAAATTATGAGCCATTTGGCCGAGCACTCTTGTCTGGACAATTTCTTATTCCAATGTTATTTGTAGCCAAATTTGAAGACCCGTATTGCCTTTATTGTCACATATTACACAACTATAATAACTTTAGATAGGAATTTCGTCGTGATTATTTCTTTTTTGGATTCCAGCCTTCATTTTTAACCCGTTTTTGTCAACCTTTTAAGCCATTTATTTGAATGTCTAAGTATTCTACAATTTATTACAAAATCGACTGTTTATCTTTCGAGTTTAATTACGCAAATTTCGTTTGAATAATATTTATGTAGCAACTGCACTATGATATTTTGTGCAAATTATTTACTAATGAAAACAAAGACGTATTTGATTGCAATGTCAAAGATGATCTTATAAATGTATAAATAAACATTTCGAAGGCAAAACATGTTTTTCTTACCTCAACCAATTAGTTGTATCGTCGTTGTTCCACAAAAAGACGTCACTCACTAAAGTTTAAAAACGTTTGATTTACACGAGTCTAAAACGGTAATTAACAAACCGAATGGATTAAAAGCTTTATTATTGAATAATTGTTATTTTGGAAACTAATCTCTCGCTGTTTTTGAACAGCCTCTAATATTCCGACTAGCAGGACAAAGGCCTCTTCTCATAGAGAAGTACCTAAGCCTAAGTATTTATCACTATGTTTACTTAAAGAAAATTGATGTTTTAAAACTTATACTTACTAATAAATTTTAACTCAAGGTTTTCTTACGGTAGTATAGTAGTATCCTGCACCAATGTCACTGTTTATCTTGGTTATTACATTCAAGATAAACTAAGAAAATACCTACATTTTAATTGAAAAGTCATTGACAATTTGTTTGGATTTGAACCCACAACCTCACGCATAGAGACGAAACGCCTTAAATACTAAGCAGTTTAGCAAAAGAAACACCATTACAAGGAGTGTTTCTAAAATAAACATTATTCCATGAAGCTACCGGTAACATTGCGCGCTCGAATGGCCAACGATTAATTACACTTCCAATTTCAAATTGGTTACCTCTGTGAAGCAGCCATGAAGCCATGACGTCACAACTATGTATGCATGCATGTTATTACAATTTTTACTCTTTTATTATGCTATACACCATTTCTATGAGTGTTCATAGAAAAAACATTAAGCACCTTAAGCTACCAGTGACTTTGTACAGAATCGCTGGCTATATTTTAAAATATGGCCAGCGACTCCGAATGCTTCTAATTACAATTCACTTACTTCTGTGAGGCACAGTGTATATACGACGTCTCAACTATTATGAACGCAAGTTAACAAAAAATGTACTTCTTCAAAATTCAATTCAGCAAAACAATACACCATTACAATACGTATAAATAGAGAAAACATTATCCCTGTAAGCTACCAGTGACTTTGTACATTCAAATGGCCAGCGATTCTCTGCACTTCTCATTTCAAATTGGTAACTTCTGTGAAGCACAGTGAAGACTGTGCTTCACAGAAGTAACCAACTGGAAGTAGCTTCCTACGACCTTTCAACTATCTTACGCACTTTACTCTTGTACTATTATTAACTTATTCGGCAAACGAAACACCATTTTAATTAGTGAGAAAATTTTATTCCCCCGAGCTACCGGTGACAACGATCATTCCAATGGCCAATGATTCACTACACTTCTAATTTTAAATTGGTTACCTTTGTGAAGCAGTGAAGCTATGACGTCGCAACTATAGAAGTACGCACGTCATCTGTACTCTAATAATATGCTATTTGAGTTAGTTTCCATATTATCTATTGTAATGGTCTCGATTAACAATAGTATGATTGTCGTTTGTTTCTGTTGATTGTAAATTGTTACCGTGTTTTCATGATTATTTATAAGATTTTGTGTCAAGCTTGTATCGATTGTGCTAGTAAATATAGGGATTTAAAAATGTGGCATATATTTTCAACATTAAAAAGATTGAGAAGATTCTTTAGTCAATAAATAGCGAGAATATTATATAATAGCGATAATAGAATAAAGAGTTCTAAGCTTTAGCTGCTCCTGAAAAAAGTCACTTGAAAACTCAACGTCACTTTGTCAGACCTGGTAATCGAACCCAGTATCTTATGGCTCAGTAGGAACCCTTGCTAGCTCTAGGCCAATGAAGTAGTCAATAAACAAACCATAAAGTAAAATATTTAAAAATCGGCCAAGAGCATGTCGGGCCACACTCAGTGTAGGGTTCCGTAGAATATGTAAACGAAGTTAAAAAAATGCTTGCATATACGCTTATACTACAAACTTAGTCCAGAAATCAAGTTTTTGTCTTTTTTGTACAAAAACTGTTGATTCCAACAATATATCACACGTTAGGGTTGAAATTAAAAAAAACCTAATAAAACATTTTTTTCCAATTTTTATTTTACCACTTTGTCGGCGTGATTGATACACAATATTGGTACCAAATTTCAGCTGTCTAGTACTAACGGTCACAGAGATTAAGCGAGGAAGGACGGACGGACGGACAGACAGACATGGCGAAACTATAAGGGTTCCTAGTTGACTACGGAACCCTAAAAAAAGTAAAATAATTTGATCATCCGACAAAACGATTACACGTCAATTAAAAAAAATGTATTAGTATAGTAATCGTAACTGTTCGTTATCCGTTAACTGTAAATTAAACAAGAAACAAGTAACCGCTTGATCAATTAAAATTGTAAACAAACTGGTGAAATACGGGTTTAATGTAGGTACTTACATCTCTGCCTAAATCTTTTGGGACCGCGATATTACGTAAGATTTTTACGATTAGAGAATCAATTCTAAGTATGCTTAGTCCTTGTCCAGAAGGAACGAGTTCGCTACGAATTGACACGCGATTTAAATTTCAATGCTGTGAATGTTGCCTAAATTATTTACAGAGCTTCTAGCTGAAGAGCAATGTATTACAAAACGCATCAAACTCTCGCGTATATCTACGGATAAGGCCTTAGGTCTGCGATGTTAGTTCAAGTGTACTCATTCTAGCAAAAACAGCAGTGCCTGTCACAGTATGCCGATGTTCAAGAACTCGTAATATTTAATCAAAATGAATATTTCCTGGCATCACGTCATACCCACAGAGTTTTTGTTGCAATACACCAAAAGGTTTATCCGACCATGCAAACGGTGATGTCATTGTCCTTAGTACACGCTCAAGGCAATGCACAGAGTTACTTGTGGTTTTGACAAACGCAATAATCTATACTATTACTAGCTGCCTTCATTCCACCTTAGAATCAACTTATTAGTTTTTATTAGTTAACGATCTATTCTCAGACCTACTAAATAAACCCACAAAATTTCATTAGAATCGGTCAAGTTGTTTCGGCTGAGTTTTGTTACGAAACATTGTGACACAAGAATTGTATATTATCCTACTAATATAATAAACGCGAAAGTTTGTGAGGATAGATGGATGGATGGATGTTTGTTACTCTTTCACGTAAAAACTACTGAATGGATTTTAATGGTATTTGGTACGGAGTTAGCTGACAACCTGGATTAACACATAAGCTACTTTTTATCCCTGTATTCCCACGGGAACGAGACCCATACGTGAGTCAAACCGCGGGACGTCTGCTAGTAAGATATGAAATTAAAAGAGATATCTTAATAACTGGTTATGTATCTAGATTCTTATGAATAGAAATAAAAGAGTGAAGTAATACAGCCTAGAAAAAATTAAGTAACCAATAGGCTTACCCCCTATAACATGCTTGTTTGATAGCAATAGCTATAAAACACCGGAGATAATCCAGATTCCGACCTACTAATAAGATATTCCAGATGGAAAAACCAAAAATACTTTACCTGACACGGACATCTAACCCAGGACTCGATACTCTGCAACAACGCTTTCCACAACTAAATTAGCGAGGCAGTCTAAACTGGATCCAAGTTGGATCATGTTGGTAGTGGACTTCCGAACATTGGACCAACTCCGAAACTTCGTCTCAACATTTGATGCAAGTTTTGCAGGCTTAGTTTATTTAGCTCACACGACAAACTTTGTCCAAATGGTTAGCCAATAAATTCGTGCCGCCTTTGCATGGTTCGCTGGCTACACAACTAAGTGTGAACTAAGTTCTTACTTGGGATGTGATAATTTGTTTTACTTGGATTTTTGGATGGGGTTATTTCCATCTATTACGTAGGATCTAAGATGGCCCTGAGCCTTAGGCGCCTACTTGTCATGCACGAGGCTGTGGTTCAAATCAGGACAAGTACCAATTAGACTTATTCAATGTTTAAGTTTATCATTTTCAAGTCTTGAGTTTACTATCGTTTACATTTCGAGGTGTGTTTGTCGGAATTGCACAATTTACCCTTTACATCATCGAACCATATTTAGAAGTACGGCGCTGCGCCTCCAGTATTTACATGGTGGATTTCTCTAGCCATACATTTTCTCTAGCCATTGATTGTGCGTACAGCTCAGGAGTAGAATTCCCTGCCGGAGTCGGTGTTTCCTGATAGCTACAACATAGGGGTCTTTAACCATTCGTATGCCGTGATTATAGAAACTATTAAAAAGCAATTGTGTCTCGCGTAAATCTACGTTCCGGCGGGTTAAGTCAAGAGTGAATAGGTTAGTTCTATCGAAGCGTGCTTTATCGTCGATCACATCATCGCTTACCATCAGGTGAGATAGTAGTCAAACGCGAGCCTATCAATACTCATGCCTGTAAAAGAAGAGGCCTTGCTTAGTGGGACATTAACAGGCTGGTTTAGTTACGTATGCTCTTGGCGAATAGATCCAGTCAAACCAAGAAGTATCGTGTTACCCAATCACTGGGTTATGAAAGTCAGATAGGCAAGCGTTCGATGTAAAGTACTGGTTACTATTCAGCTGCTAGTCTGGTTAGTCTGGTAGTCGACCTAAACATAGTAAGTTAATTAGTAATATAGTTGGGTAGGTGATGTATGCTCTACGTTTTAGGCAGGTAATAAACAGTAAAGACAATATAGATTTCTTTTTATGGCGTCCATAAAATCATACTCATATTATTTTCAATGTACAGACGCCAGCACATCAAGTTACCCCAATGTGTCAAATTTCTTTGATCGTTATTCAATTTTATGTCAAACAGAATAAGATTCATATTGAATTGGGAAAATTTGACACATTGGGGTAACTTGATGTGCTGGCATCTGTACCTATAAATAAATATTCCACAACTTTTCACACAACGCCATTTAGTCCCAAGTTAAGCTTGAGAGCTTGTGTTATGGGTACTAAACAGCTGATAAACATACTTACATAATTCTAAATACATACATACTATAAATAAATTACACCCAGACACAGAACAATGATCGTGCTCATCACACAAACATTTGTCCTGGGTGGGATTCGAACCCACGACCTCCGGTATAGCAGTCAGGGTCACTAACTACTAGACCAACAGGCCAGTAGTAATGATTAATGCATGTGCACATTACAAAGGTACCTGAGCGAAAAGATCATTTTCTTGAAAATCATTAAATCTGTATAGCGAATAACTCCTATCGTTGTCAACAAGAAAATTTTAATTTGAATAATATCACGCTACTATGCTACGCTAGACTGCCTTTATGGTCTAGTGGTCGCAAGCACTACTGCTAAACACGATGTCCTGGGTTGGATCCGGTTCGGGCAAAGCGTTGTTAGAGGCTAATCATGGCCGCCAGTCTTTTCAGATCACGTCCAGTCGATATTGATGCGGAGGAGTTTTCCGACGCCACATTTTAGTTTCAAGTTTAAAATATTGGTGAATTGAATTCTTAGCTGCGCCACACATGACACACAATACATAACTAATTACAATTTAAGCCAATTATGATCCATGTGACAAATTAAAGTAAGATTATAATATCTATCACCAAATCTAATAAGAGAACAATTTGTTTAATCGCGGTTTCGGAATAATTTAGAAAACCACAAATAACTTACTAAGATTTCGGTTTGTCTATCATATTTGCATCTAAGTACGGGGTGACAGAATAGCGGACATCAAAACATTTTATGTAAATATCCTAGTTCAGGTTTGTAGTAATTGCAACCGACGCGCGACGTGTGAGTATGACAACATGACAACATGTAAACGAAGCAAAAGAAGTGGGTATTCCTCGAAGCGTAACCTTTTCTAAGCGCAACCATCGAAGCGCAACCATCGAAGCGCAACCATTGAAGCGCAACTATCTTATTACCAGATTGTTTATAGACGTTATTTTCTGTTCATTTCTGATACCCTGGTACTTTCAAAACAACAGTCATAATTAAATTCAATGAACCTGTATAATTGACCAAAAGTAGCTTAACACTAACCTACCACTAACTAACCATTAAATTTATGTTTGCCTGGTAAAAAATTATGACAGTCGATATAAAACTGTCTATCTATGTATTTGATTAATCTATCATACTCTTCGCTCTTTAGTTTTAATCATGATTGTGCTTCGCGGAATAAAAATAAAATGTTTTTATTTTGATTTTGTGTGCGCAACTAACGGTTGCGCTTCGCGTAATAAGATAGTTACGCTTCGATGGTTGCGCTTAGAAAAGGTTGCGCTTCGAGGAATACCCCAAAGAAGTATGTAAGAATCGTGGCAGATGGCGCTCTGTAAATTCTGCCTTCCTCTATGGGAAAAAGGCATAAGTTTATGTATGTATGTATGTATATCCAAGGGCTTCCTGAAAGACAAGCCCTATGTGAATGTTAAGCGATTGTTTATGGTTTAGGAGTTAAACGATTTCATGTTTTTCTTTTTAAATTGTCTGCTGTCTTTTGTTTTTTACTTGTTCTCGAGTTCATAAGTGAAAATGAAGACATGACTGTAAAAAAAACATACAGTCGAAAAAAAAACCTCTTCCTTTTTTGAAGTCGGTTAAAAATCACTGCCGTTGATAGATAAATTGAAATTTATGAAAGGTAAATCTGCAATCTTACCACGGCTTTATTGGTCGTTAACACCTTATTTTATTTGATCTTTTAACCGCTTTTAGGTATATTTTTTTCTAAAAATGTATGGACGTATGGAATATATGTCAAAAATTTTAAAAAAAATATTGTAATTGTTTTAGTCAAATTTATCCAAATCTATCTGAGTATTTAACAAAATCTCATTCTGGAATTTCTCAGTATCGGCCCGGAGTTCGGATGTATGCCCGATTGATGGCAATGGGCTTGCCCCCTATTACATGGGACTTAAACATAACTGGTGCAATGTGGGTGTACTACTTGTACAACTCTGCCTAACCCTTCGGGAAAAGCAGGCGTGATGTTGTCGTGTGTGTATTTAATATCTAATTTCTAGCCGTCTTCCTAAAATTTCTTGCATACTTTCTGATATAGTCCAACCTGTACGTACGTTTAGATTGTCAAATGAGTAGACTGGTAGCAGTGTAGGTACCTATAGTGCGCAACGTGTCCTTGACTATCGATATAATAAGTCTAGTCTGTTAGCGTGGGAGCTCCTTACATGGACAGGTAGGTACGTCCTTTTAAGTAATCATTTTAGCTAATTCGTACCTACATCTATGTTGGCTTATAGAACTAAAAACTAAAATCAATATCTATAAGAGACCAAACTTCAAAGAAATTATTCGCTTCAGAAGCGACATCGACGAACACCCTAATGAAATCCTAAATCTAAAAGTAATTCACTCCTTAACCTTTCAATCGTGTCAATTAGAGACGCAATAGAAAGACAATGACAGCGCGAACGCCGGTTCCTCCTGGGGTATAATTAATTAAAAACCTCATTGAAAGTATAAATCTTGACTTTTTACAGTTTTAAAGGCATAAGACTACTTTTGAAATTATTAAAAGAACTTATTGTATCAGTATGTGTACATATGCATTCATCCTGTATTGAATTGCCCCTAGAATTTTAGAACGCTTTGAGACAGTGTGATCCAAATGCCCCTGAATTGTGGAGTTCCGACAGGCAGTTGGTCAATGTAAAACACTGGTGTTCAGCTGCATCCGATGGAACTGGAAGCCGACCCCAACATAATTGCCAAAAGGCTAGGCAGATGATGAAGTAATCCAAATAGGACCATTTTTTCTGTGACCATATTTTAAAAACATTCATAAAATCCCAGGGGATTCTCAAAAGAAACAGCAATCATAGCTGTAACACAATATAATTTGTATTCAGCAGCCATTTCAAACTTCCATAGGTAGTAGGTATTCGTCGCCGTCGGCCCGATTATCTTTTCAATTAATTATTTCCGTATACAAGTAGGTACATAAATGCTCAAGTAAATAATAACATAATGCGCCAGGTACCTATATACCTACGATAGTTATTAATAAAACAGCATTCTTATAGTGTAAACTAGTTGTTAATGGGTCTTGTTCAGCAAGGTTTAGCCATTAAAGACAAGTTATGTTGTCACTGTTACTAGTTTATGACGTCACTAGGCATTTAAGACTTATGATATTTCTTGGCAGTAGACAAAGGATTGGGTTTTTTAAAGAAAGCTTACTAGTAACGTGGGTAGCACAGTACAAGTACCTACTACTCTTGTTAACCCTTCCAAACAAGCTAAACCCTTTTCTTTTCTTTTATTTTCTTTTCTATTTGTGCCTAGAATGGGTCAAGTCAATCATGCAATGGTTGCTGATGGAACTCACGGTTTTTACCATACATGTTGCGAGGATACATTAATAATAATACCAGCCTGTTACTGTCCTACTGCAGGGCAAATGCCTCTTCTCGTACAGAGAAGGCACGAGCATTGATCACCACGCTTGCCAAAGGCGGATTGGCGATTTCAGATTTTTTTTAACAACAAGTCTTTTTCTCACGATGTTTCCTTCACCGATATCAATGATGTCTAAGGCGATTAACACACTGCCCCGCATGATGCAGCGTAGCGCGTGGATGCGTGTTCTTCCGTTGCTTGTAAGTATCTCCGTTTGTATGGAAAACACGCACAGTCCAACACGCAGAAAATGCATCCACGCGCGTTCAATTCAGTTCAGAGACACGCAACATGCAGCGTGATGCGGGGCAGTGTGATAATCGCCTAAGATAAACTTAGAAAGTGCAGATGCCAGCACGTCAAGTTACCCCAATGTGTCAAATTTCTTTGATCGTTTTTCAACTTTATGTCAAACAGAATAAGGTTCATATTCAATTGGGAAAATTTGACACATTGGGGTAACTTGATGTGCTGGCGTCTGTACATAATTATGAATTTAAATAGTCACATTGGTACTTGTCCGGATTTGAAACACAACCTCGTACATGAGAGATAGGTGCTGAAGCCATCACGACGTACATTTCATGTAGGAAATACTCACGGCAGATTCAATTGCCCCCCACAGTTTCAATGATTCATCTAACACTGATAGGAAAAGGAAGATGGAAAGAAAAATATATTATACTTTTTAGTATACAGGGTTATTTGTAAAACACCAACAACCTCGCAGGAGTAGATTACTAACATCATAAACAACAACATTTTGACACACAGACAAAAAAAAACAACTCTCCATACATAATATCCGAACAGTTGATCAAGTTTTATATGGAGAGTTGATTTTTTTTTATCTGTTTTGGAAAAAGTCGTACAACAAATGTTGTTGTTTATGATGTTAGTAATCTACTCCTACGAGGTTGTTGGTGTTTTACAAATAACCCTGTATAGGGTGACTGGTAATTAATGACCGATACATAAACACGCGATTGTACTCATGAATACGAATAACTTTCCTAAAGAAACCTTTTTTTATACTCTTCTTGCAATTAATTAAATGATGTCAGTACTGCACAAGGGAGCGGAGGGGTTGGCGGGTTAAGTTACTTACCTAGTCTCAGAGTTTTTGTGGCGCTCATGCGACTTGGATTCATGTTATGTAGTCGAAAATATCTTCAGCACGCTGGTTCCCTCATTATGCTATTTTTTACCGTTTTTAAAGCCAGTGATAATTATAGGTACAGACGCCAGCACATCAAGTTACCCCAATGTGTCAAATTTTTCCAATTCAATATGAACTTTATTTGGTTTGACATAAAGTCGAAAAACGATCAAAGAAATCTGACATATTGTGGTAACTTGATGTGCTGGCGTCTGTACTACAATACGCATATAAACCCGAAAAGTCTTGAGGTTTATTCCCTTATTTCTGCCATACCATCTTTTCATAGAATTCTCACAATATTGTCTTCCATTAACAAACAAATAAATGAAACGAATTTAATAAAGGTCCTGAAGACCAGAGATCCTTTAGCATAGTCTGCGGCATTTAAAGAAAATTATGAGCGTCAATCACCAAACATGGTACTCAACGTATGATGGCGATTTCAGATAAACATCCCAGGTTCCCTCGATATATTTTTTTCCTGGATTTTATCCTGGATCCAATGAATCTCCAAGCGGATACCACAAGTCTTATTTGGTTTTTCCAATGGGTATTTCTTAGAAGCAGCTTGGAGTCTAAATTGGTACCATAGGTGACTAGCTAACTGTCACTGTACAGGGTTATTCTGTGAGAATCAATCCCATGAAAATGTCGGTGAACTTAATGCGAATTATTATTGAACTGTCAGCTGTCAATCAATTCATACTAAAGCATTGACAGTTCACTTCACTCAATGTTTCTCGGGGTGACTTTAACGGCAGGTCTGCCTAACTCTTCGAGCTATACATTCGTAACGTTAGTATCCGCTAATACCACATTAGGTTCAATTACAACTTATTCAATGTCACTTTACATATCTGCATGGTTCTTACATGATTTGACCAAGATAATGTCTGGACTTTAAAAGAGACTATGACCTCTGAGTTTCTTTCGGTGTTTCTTCTCAGAGTAGTCAGTTAGTGAAACTCCGATTTCATCTATCAGTTAAACAATGACGTGTAAAAGTGTTTGTGAAAACCTATTTGCAAAATAAACATCATTTATCATAACAATGTTGCTATCTGCATTCTGCGTACACCACAATCGATAACTGTCAACAAATGCACCGTATTTATCCTTATCAAAGGCTGTTCTATTAAAAGGTCCTGCAGTCCTATTATTTATTTATTTATTTATTAAAACTTTATGCACAAGTAAAAAAAACTGTACAAAGGCGGACTTAATGCCTTAGGCATTTTCTACCAGCCTACCTTAAGGTGGTGCAGAGATGGAACAAGGTAGGTGTAACTGGTACATGTTAAACATCTCTTCATGACGATGTGAAGTGAAGCCAAGTGGACTGTCATCCTATAGTAATCTTTTCGTGGGCTTAGGGACTAGCCTGATGAGAGAGTTTTATTGCCGCCCATGGACCTCTGACCTGGCCTCACTTGCCGTCGAGAAACACATCTGTCGGGTATGGCGGTCCAAGTCTAGGGCGATGTAAAACGCTGTCAGATTGACAAACATATATAAGTGTTACACTCAGTGCAGTAATCACAACGTTTAGACGATAAAAAAATAAACAACCGGCTTCTTTTGGCTTTAGTGGTTTTGTTTCGTTCATTATTGGCCACCGACTTCCGAAACTGGAGTTATTTTTCACCTATTAGTCTTTTTTTTTTAGTTTCTTCGTATGTAAAGAAGGTATTTTAAAGCTTTAAAGAATCATTGAAATTGGTTAGCAATTGCTAAAGAAGTTCTTTCTAAACATTAATCTGTACAACTCTGCCGGGCCCCTTTTAAATAAAAGGGCGTAATGTTATGTTATGGAAATACAAGATCTCAGCATAGACATCTGACCATAGCAATCGCAAATAATTTGCTGTTATGCGTTGAAGAGTTCCGATGCGTGTATTCTTCATCAGTTTTTCTTCACAAAATGATAATTTCTAAATGAAAATGCTTGATTTGTTGCTAAAAATGTAAAAATCAGTATGTATGTACCCATGTTTTTTCAGGAGTTCCCACAATTCCTCGAGCATCCCTTATCAGATATGAGTTTTGATACAAATGGGACCAATCTGCTAGTATACCCTAAACCTTTAAGGAAAATTTTAGGTATCAAACCCTAAAAAAAAAAGTTTGCCCGACGTGGGTAGGCGAATACAGACATAAATAAATAGTACAATGCACAAAAAAATTCAGTGATGTCTAAATTAAACTTAAAAGGTATAAGTATATATTACTTATACGGATTAAAATGTCACATAAGTAGACACTTGCCAGGGACCACACGATCTCATCACTCTTAACCACAAGACTATCTCTTTTGATAGCTAACTTGCTTACAGAAAATCTATACTATTATTATAGGTAATCTTATACAGAGGTTAAGTTTGTGGGTTAGTGATGTTGAATCTCTGAATCTACTGAACCGAGGGGATGTTATAGAACGAAAAGCACGGAGACGATATCGTGAACAAAGTGCAGTTGTCTTAAATACAAAACTAACTTGTAACTTTATTTACTGACCCAGTTATACGAAAATTTATAGTTGTCCTTTAGAGACAGAACAAGATAATTAATAGATATCATCCTTGCTAAAATTGTAAATGTAAATGTTTAGTGTAACGTCTCTGATTTAGACAAATAGAATAAACACAACTACTTAATCGTCCAACTATAAATATTAAACGAGTTTTTGCTACAGTACACCATGAACTACGTGATATTGACTGTAATCACGACTTTAAACGCGATCCATTTAAAGACAAAATGAACAAGACGCTGTCTTTTCTTATGCGCCCGGTTCTAAGCACACTGTGCTGTGTTAAAAATGTATTTTCTACAAAACACAACATGTCAGTAAAATCAAGTTATTTTTTTCAAACAAAAGAACAGTAAAACAATTTATAGGGCATCAAAAAACTCATCCGCATCGCTGTCAACGGGTAAAGTGCCCAGAAGACTGGCCGCATTGCCACGTTGTATGGCAATGCTGATTCTCTGACCGAAATAAAGGCCAGCCCTCTGGTCACGTGAAGAGTTGACCAACCGCTTGGCGATGTCCCGGAAAACTAAATGGGCATTCGGACCCCAAGGCCCAAGTGTTTCAACCCCAAACGGTTCAAATATTTAACTTCCAATAAGGTTATTATATTTTCGCGGTTTGAGGTTTTCAGCACCTGCATATTATTATATTATTGCCATACAACGTGGCAATGCGGCCAGTCTTCTGGGCACTTTACCCGTTGACAGCGATGCGGATGAGTTTTTGGATGCCCTATAAATTGTTTTACTGTTCTTTTGATTGTTTATTTCGTAGTGTGTACATAATAGCTGTATGTATGTGTGTTATAAATAAATAAAATAAAAAATAAATAATAAATATTATAGTAAGATAGGTAAAGATTTTTTCATATTAGAACTTTCTAAAAGTCAAAACTACTTAAGATAGTCCCACAGAACAACAGCTCTGCACCACTTAATAGTGTTTTTGCTGAGAAGAAGATATGAGGAACTAACTGCCTAAATAAAGATATGTCACTTAAATATGCTACAAGGTTACAATGATTGGATCACGTTTGACGTTGCAGTTGGTAACTTCTCCATGTTTTGAGATCAACTCCTGGAGGTGGTAGGGAAATTGATGAACAACTTGTTAAGGTACCAAGTTTATTTAAACTCATGGGTGTTAAAGTATGTAGGTACAAAATTCTGACATCCCAGCAACGAAATATTTCTTAAACGTAATATATTTTGGATGTTATTCCACGTTTTCTGTGAGTCAAAATATGGTGAAACCCGTTGGAAGCATTAACACTCTTCTGCTATTCGTGAATAGTCAATTTAAAAAAGATGTTTCGGCAGCTTAGCGTATTATCATTCGAAATTAAACGTGAAATACGGACAATATTTTTAAGGCAACGCCGTCTCTAACTAATAATAGCAGTATGAACTTACATGGAGAAGAAAAGCCTCACTGGGTATCAAAAAAATTGTCTGCATTGCTTTCAATGGGACTATTTTTTCTGTATTCAGTGTATTCCTAGTTATGAATATTCAAATATTTATGCATAAAAAAATGTGTAAAAAAAATATGTGTCTTATTGGTATCTATCAGCTCAGCTCAAGGTATTGTTATTAAAGGTTATCTTATACACGTGGTGGATTATTTGACTTAATGTTTATCATCAGTTAATGCTGTGATTCAATTAAGTTTGCCTTTAATCGTTCTCCTTCAAATCCCAATTCTGACATCAGCCGGTCGATTCAGTAAAAGTGACGCCGTGAAAACTTGAGTGAAGTGATCTGTCAATGCTTAGCATTAGTGTGGAATGACAGCTCAATTTGCCCTCACTACGCCTAAATTATCACGCGGTGATTTGTCCAGAATCGCACTGTTGTACAGCACATGTCCTTTTTGCATATATTTCATATTCATGGCCATCAAATGATGTCGTCTTCTAAATATTATTGTTTAAGCAAACCTTAAAGCTGTACGAAAAAGTCGTTTTACTTAAGCCACGACTTTTTAAGTAAATATTTCAAGCAACGTTGAATTTAAAATGGCAATTGAATTAAGCGAAGCACCTCCTTAACTCCTGACCTTAAAAATCTAGAAATAGCAGGAACACGGACAGGTAAAATACTATTTCTTCTCTACAGTTAAACTAAAAATATCCAGAATAAATTTGTGTAGGTAAGTTGACTTACAAGAAAATATCTCTGAGCAGTGGCATCAACTGAAAAGCATATCCTACTAGATATTATGAATATAAACGTTTGTAAGGATATCTCGTCGTGTTATGGAGGTTTGTTCCTCTTTCACGAAAAAGCTGCTGTATTGATAAAACTTTATAGTATTTTAGCAAATGCTTCAGAAGAATATACAGATTATTGAAGTATTATACGCAGATATAAAATAATATATTACGCAGATGAAGTTGTAATGGTGGGAACAAATAATGAAAATATTACATTTTTAGTTCATGACCATAGTTGTTTAAATTGTGGTGTGGAATGGCCATCTAAACAGATAATGCCTGTGTTAGGAGTCGCTTTTTGTAGCTCTTTCTTTGGTAGGCTAAAAGTTTATGAAGATCTAGTTACATAGTATTACTTAGAAAAACAAAAAAAATATTTATGGTATGTGTTCGAATGTGAAGTTGGTGGGGTGTTGGTGGTGTTGTGTGATGTATTGTAAGGTGTTATGTGTTGTGAGTGATGCAATGTGATGTGATGTGGTGTAGTGTGATGTGAAAATGACTGACATTCGCGAATGGTGGTGCGTAGATGCTAGTATCAGACTATTGACAAGGTGCAAACAGAAATGGATTGCGCAATACAATTAGACCTATCGATTTCTACCAATAGACTCGACCTTATAAAAAGACATGCGGTAATTTTTACCGAAAAATTACTTAATGTTAGGTCTAAAATAACACACAAACACGAAAGTTGTGTGGGCAAAAGTTATGTCATAAAGAAATCAAGTAATGGAAGCGAATCGAAGCTCCACCAATCACCGATCGAATGTACCCCCGAATTCCTAAACGATTCATGGTTCTCTCGGGACGAACAAACACGCAATGTTATTTTTCAACATGGAAAAGGATTGAAACAATCTGTATCACTTTATTCAGAGCATCCAACGGTTTTTCAATCTCATCATCATCATCATCATCTGCCTGCCTTTTCCCGTCCTCCACAACCCAGTAACTGGGTAATATGATACCCCTTGGTTAGGTTGTCAGACTTTCGGGCTTCTGAATACAAGTAACGACTGTCAAAGATCTACAAATAACAGCCGGGACCAACGGCTTAACGTGATTTCCGAGGCACGGAGGAGTCTTGATATGTAATAAATGGTCACCCATCCACGGACCGACCTCTTCAAGCGTAGCTTAACCTTCGATCAACCCATGCGGCTGTTATAATTTAGCCACAAGCTCCTCCAACGGTTTTTCAAGTGTGGATGAAACCTCTTAGTAAAGTACCTACACTACAGACAATTGACGCTGTTAAAATCTTTTTAAGGCAATAAATTAACAAGTAGAAACTCAACGGATATTGTCACCCGGCGCTATTATTGTTTGAATTTAAATTCTGGAACTCATTAGAAATATCCAGAAGATCAGTTTTTCACGTGACTACGAACATCATATGCTCATCTTCACACGTAAATGTCAAATGTAGGTATGATAGCATGTGTTGTTATGGCTGTAACCATGATCTAGGCGCGACACGGCGTAATCAATAATTACTGCCTTCAGTACCAGTCATTCAAGTACTTAGTTCACGAGTAGAAAGCGTGAAGGGGAAAAGAAAGCTATTAGACATTTCTATAGCTACGCGTGCATAGTATTCTAAGACTTATTTCTTTGTAAAGGTTTTCTGTAATCTGCTTAGTAGTACTGGCAAAATTTTAGCTATATTCGTCGACGAAAAATGTAAACTTCCGATTCGAACGGGTTTCTAGCCAAGCTTAAGGTTTTACATTTTGGGGTAGCTTGTGCTATACAACGTGTTTTTTTATATCCCATAACTCTAGGGTATGATTGAGACCATATCAAAGAATCAACTGGCATATGAATATGTTTCAATCATCCTTTTTTTTTTTTTTACTATCATACAAAATAATTAGACAAAGTCACGATGATTTCTGTAAAACACCCTTACGTGAAAGAAAAGTGACGTTAGAAAGAAGATTCGTCGTATACTGGTGACAATTTTTGAACTAATTAGGTAATACAAATAACATTAAAATACTTAATAATAATATTCCACGACTATTCACACAACGCCACCTAGTCCCAAGCTAAGCAGAGCTTGTGTTACGGCCTTACGGGTACTAAACAACTGATAATTTAATTATGATTGATGATATCTCTGAAACTATGCATTTTTGGACCATCTATTCTAGGAGTTTTAGTATTATTTTTACCTACAGAATATAACCCTAGAGTTGTGGGATATAAAGAAAAACACCTTGTAAATGCTGGCGTCTTTGCATTATGATTCAAATTCCCCATCGCCTAATCTTTTCTCATTCTTTTAGATTTCAATAGATAAAAACAAAACCATCTTTAGACTACACGGTCATCAAACTTCTCTTCAGTTTAATGTTATGACCACAATCAATCCAAACTATGCGATAGACGCACCAACAGAGTTCCTATTCAAAACAAATGAAGGTATAGTGACATCATACAGTATCAAATAGTAGACAGGTAGGTGTACAATGTCTACATGCCTACTAGGTATTTGATATCGTTTGTCATTCATGGTACAGTATACCGCGTATGCTGGCGATATTTAAGGCACTCGTGTATTTCAACCCTTCATTGGACTTGCGATAACGTTTGAATATTTGCTGTTTTTTGAGAAGATGAAATAGCAAAACTTACTTCATTTAGTTACAAATAATAACCTAGGTACAAATAGGTAGTAGGTATGAAACAGCGGATGTTTTTCGCGATTTCAATGTCCCATAAACTAATAAAAAAAAACTAATTTAATAATAATATCAGCCTAGTACTGTCCCTCTGCTTTGCAAAGGCGTCTTCTCATATAGAGAACGCACGAGCATTGTTCACCACGCTTGCTCAAGGCGGATTAGCGATTTCAAACTTATATTAACTTTAAGTCCAGGTTTCCTTACAATGTTTTCTTTCACCGATGTCAATGATGTCTAAGATTAACTGTATGATACAATACATTCTTTTTTATTCTGTTTGCCTGTTCTGTTCCACTCTTGGGCAAAGGCCTCCCTCCACTCTTTCCACTATTCCCGATTTCGCGCTTCGTCTATCTAAATAATATTAATGAATAAAGTATAAATTACAAGGCAGATGTGTGGGAACGCTGGGAGGGGACGCCCTAGAAGGACATACATAGACCTTATTGGTGAGGTTCTTCAGAAAGGTCAGGTGCGTAGTACTCGCAACCGGCGTGTGTGTATGACAACATGTATGAATGTAAACGAAGCAAAAGAAGTATGTAAGAATCGTAGGATATGGCGCTCTGTAGTTTCTGCCTACCCCCATGGGAAAAAGGCGTGAGTTTATGTATGTATGTATGTATTAGTAAGTACAGTTAGCAACTGTTACTGGTATCCGCTATTGCAATTTTCTCTGAACACAATTAGTTTGGTCACTGATGATAATTGGCGGTAACCGTACACTGATTGTCAATTTTTACGGCACACAAATTGTCGGGATCGTTTGTTGGTCGAATACGTGTAACGAATACGTTCTGTTGGTTTTGCTAATTAGAGTTGCAGTGTTTACACAATAGATTAACAGGATTTGTAACATGGAAATGTAATTTGCGATCTCCGTTATTTGTACTACATGCTTCATCTGCGTATTTTTTATTTAATTTAAAATAAATTGTTATGCAGGATGTAAGTACTCATCCGTGCTATATTTATCGATTCAAAGTAATAATAGATTTATTGTCATATTGTGCAAAAATATGCAAATGAAAATACATAGTTTTGCAATCCTAATTAATTTATTCAAATTAGGCTGAAGATCAGTACTTTTTGAACGTCAAAATTACATGAGACAGTGCCTAAAAAGCTCACCCTTCGCCACCTATAGTAAAAATGTATTAAAATGATACATTTTCAATATAATATTCGTTATGAATGAAGTGTAAAACTGCTAGAAACTCATAATAAATTACAATTTAAATTATTACATACATATTATAGACACAGAACAAAATAATGATCCTGCTCATCACACAAACATTCGTCCAGCCATACAAAAAAAATGTATAAGTATATCGCTTTATTGACGTCCATGTCATGTTAAGTATTTGTAAGATAATTGTCTCTCTAGATACAAGGTTATGTTAGGATTTATATTGAAAGATAGATGAGTCGGAAGCTTAATTATTCCAACGAGATGCCGACACTGCCTGTTGAAGTCATTAGCACGATCCCATCAATTTTAGCACTTAACCTCGATGTAGTTCATTGCACTAACTCCATAGCACGATGAGTTGATGAATATTTCATTATCTCAGCGTTGCTTCCCTCAGTATTGGTGTGACCTTTTGAATTTTAAAATAATTGCTTCATAAGATTCGAATAGGTACCACTACTTTTTGTAGAAAATTATTTCAAAGTTTACGCATGACCACTTGAAACGTAGTACAAAATGAAAGATTGTAGAAAAAAAATCTACGCCGCGAATCTGCGATGCCCTTAAATATAGAAAGAAAATGTACCTTGGTAAAGACAGGTATAATGTACAGTCGATCTTAGTTCCAGTGAATCAATCACCCCTAAGGCTATAATCGTTTGCACCTGGCATCCAAATTCAGGTTCTGCCCTTAGACACGTTACGTACATAAAACCATTTTGTTAGCTAACTGATTTACCGCAAATATTGACTGTACAAAGCACAGGAGGTACAAATTAATTTTCTTATGATCCATACAAGTTGCACTGAACGCAAGTTTCGGCTAATGAAATCAAATCATATTAATTTCTGTCTAGTAGATCTTTTCAAGACGCATTCACACGTCATATATTTTAAACTTAATGGCGCCGTATTTCGAAATTCGCCGAGTCCTACGAAGAAATGCCGAAAGAAACTCGAGAGGTCGTTATCTCTTTGATGTCCAAACTTTAGACAATATTGAGATATTATGGAAGTCTTACGATTGAAGGCAAAGTCTGAAGAAATATCCCTTGCATCATTGAGACGGCTCATCATGACAACGACCCATTGTACGACGTTGTTACAGGCATAGTTAAAATTTCATTCCTACTGAAACTCATTGACAATGCAGTCTCTCGCCGGGGACCGCTGCGGTATCATCGTGCACTACGGCATTTTTTTTTTTCTAAGAGTAGAGGTGGCAGTGGTTTAATAACAAACTGCTAGTAAACAAAAAAAAATGATACAAAAAACACCTTAACTCAGTCTAGAGTGAGACAATCGCTAAACGAAATCAAGGATTATAAAACCTCTTTAAGTAATATCAATGGATGGTTGATAATTCTTGTTTACTATTGACGATTGAACGAAAGATTTGACATTAGTATTTAAAACTTGTCAGGTCCAAAAGTGATACTCACCACCGTTATTAGATTTTTTTTTTTTATTATTATTATTGCACGCGTTTGACCACTATCTCACCTGATGGTAAGCGATGATGTGGTCGACGATAAAGCACGCTTGCCTAGAAGCAACCTGTTCACTCTTGACTTGAAGACCCCTAGGTTGTAGCTATCAGGATACACCGACTCCGGCAGGTAATTCCACTCTTTAGCTGTTCGCACAATGAATGTGTTTCCAAAGCGTTCAGTACGTATGGTTGGGATATCTACCATGTACCGGTGGCGCAGTGCCGTACGTCTGGTGGTCCTAAGATGAAAAGGGCCTGGTGGAATTAAATCGTGCAATTCCGATGCACACTCTCCGAAATATAACCGATAGAAAACCGACAGGCTAGCAACTCGGCGTCGATGCTCAAGACTTTGAAGTTTTGACTCAACGAGTGCATCATTACCGATGATCTTCTTGGCTCGTTTCTCAATAGACTCAAGCGCATGGCTGCTAGTGGCTGCTAGTGCCAAGCAGAGTGTGATAAATTAAAAAAATAATAGCATATTTTTAATATATAGGTACATCCAATGCATATCGGATAACATGCGTACATCAAGAAATGAATACCAAAATTAGTAACTGTAGGAGACCATGGAAATCTTCGATATACAGTATAACCTTATGTTAGTTTAACCTATTACGAATTTGATATTGGGAGGTTTTTTTTATTACAAATACTCGATGCCATCGAGCTCCAAACTAAGCAGAGTTTGTGCTATGAGTACTAGACTACTAAGATTAATCTTAGTAGTCTAGTACTCATAGGTTTAGGTAAACACAAAATTAGCCACACGTCAGTCATAGATAAATCCATAATATATCCGCATACATCACAAATGGTATTATTTAAACATCTTCTGATACCTATATAACGCAAGTCAACTTAATTTTCTATTTGTGTTTATTGCTTGTTCCAATTAATTGCTCTAAGCTGGCAGTTCTCGTTGAAACTGTCACCATTCAAAACATAGCTTTATAGACGATCTTGTTTATGAATAAGGATAATCCATCCTGAGTTGCAATCATCGCATTATCCGTTACAAAGTACCTACCTACCTTAAAGAGAACAAAAGGAATATAAAGTACTTAATCGTAAAAGCTTATGTACGAAGAAAATCACTTTTGCGTTACAAGTCTAATCTGTACAAGTAATGGAAGGTAAGTTAATAATATTTAAAAATTCTCCTGTCTTTTATGGAAACATTGTACTTAGTATAAATTTACAAAATGTGATAGCTTCTAAACATTGTTGTCAAGAAAAAAACATTATGTGTAAGACAATATTTATTCATTAAAACTTTACAAAGGCAAGTGCAGTTTTCTAGTAAAATAAACTGTACAAATTCGGACTTAATGCCTTTACCTTATATTTCAAGAAGAAAAAGAATTAGGTACCTATATGAAATAATAAACATGCTATAACTCACATTTTATGAACTTGGAAGACAAGGACAAAAGGATTCTATTGATGACGCACGGTCAAAAATAAAAGCGTTATATAGCACATATTTTGAAATCGCCCATACAAAAAAAAAAATATTTTTGAATCACTGCCAATACCTTTTTCATAGCCTTTATTTCACACTTGTCACCTACTGCGTTGTTATTTTGCCATTGTGACAACGTCTTATAAATTGGTTTGCCGGGTGACACTTCAAGATACTGCGTTACGCTCCGCTCACGTTATGCGCTCACAATGAGAGCGAGTGAGAGGCACGCGTCCCTTCCACTCGGGCATGGTTAGCCCGCCTAAGAGCGAGAGAGACAGACATAAATTATTTTACCACTCAAAGTCGTTGTCACGTAAAACTTTCGCCCGTATACCGACTTTACAGGCAACCAATTTTTTTTTTACCGTACGTTAGTTATGATACTTACTATCGGTGCACACAAACAGTGAAAATGTACCATTTAAAAATTATTTTAAGTTAATTTCCTACTACTAGTACTTATGTACAGACGCCATCACATCAAGTTACTCCAATGTGTCAAATTTTCCCAATTGAATATGAACCTTATGCTGTTGAACATAAAGTTGAAAAACTATCAAAGAAATTTGATACATTGTGGTAACTTGATGTGCGTCTGTACTTGAATCCTCATGGTTTACACCTCCATTTTGTATTAAGAATCCTTCTTGTTGATATTGTAATAGACTCTAAATTATGTGTATCGAGGTCAGCAGTGGGTAATAATAACTTTGTTACCACGCTCATTCCTTTGTTTGACTCCAACAATTCCAAACGACACACAGTTTTAGTTTTACATTCGCTTTATGAACACACACATAGGTACGTACCTATCTTAATCGTCTACCTCCTAAATATAAGCCTGTTTACATGGAAGGGCAATTGTGTCTGGCAGGTTATTGGCAGGTACAAAATGACTCATGTTGTAGTCAAATTATTTGCTTTGTCAATTGACAACATTTCAAAATTTTAACCTGCATGTTTTATTACGTTATATAAAAGTAAAACCAAAACTAGAGGACCCATTTTTTTTGGTTTTTCGAAATACTTTAATTCATAATTTTAACTTTGAAATGCGGTGCATTCTAAAAAGACGTAAGCGCCAAATGACGTCATTCATACGGTGGGATGCGATACATCCTTTGCTTTACTGTGATACGTCAAAAAAAAACTGTTACTTAGATGTTGCTTACTGTCATTTAGCAGTTGTCAATGTCACACATTGACATTAGATATGTCTTATTTAACTTTAGATATGTCATTTTTGACATTAGATATGTCATTTTTGACATTAGATATGTCTTGTTTGACATTATGGTTCTTATCTTAAAAATTAGCTTGCTTACGCAAAGGTAACCACCTCATTCCACTCCACCGTATAAGTGACGTCATCGCATGTTTTTTGGTTTTTATTTTTTTTTCTCAGAAATTAAGCAATAAAACAAAATTAATAAAATACACTTGAACTCAGCATACAAAACAGTCCAATCAAAATTAAATTAAAAATTTAAAAAACCCCCACCGCAAAAAAGTAAAACATTTAAAAAGTTAAAAATAACACTTTAGCCATGAAATTTTACTTCACGTCGGGGTACCGCTTAAGTAAGGAATGTTCCTAGTACTTGTAGGTATGTAGGTAGGTACTTATTTTAATGGTACCCCGACGTTACGTAAAATTTCATGGCTAAAGTGTTATTTTTAACTTTTTAAATGTTTTACTTTTTTGCGGTGGGGGTTTTTTAAATTTTTAATTTAATTTTTATTTTATAATTTTTAAACGCATTAATTTTGTTTCATAGAGTTAACAGTTATGAAAATTTTTCAGTGCATTGTATGAAGAGTCAAATGCTGGTTAAAACGAATTCAAACACGACGTATCTGCTATAATTTTGTCAAGAGTCTACCTACTGGTGTGCTTGATAGCCTGGCTGCAGCATCAGCTCATCCTGTTGCCATCAGGGCATTGTGTGCAGAATCAAATGCTGGTTGAAATTAATCCAAACACAACATATCTGCTATTATTTTGTCAAGAGTCTCCTGCTGGTGCGCTGGATAGCCTGGCTGCAGCATCAGCTCACCCAGCTGCCATCAGTGCATTGTGTGCAGAATCAAATGCAGGTTAAAATGAATCCAAACACGACATATCTGCTGTTATTTTCCCAAGAGTGTATTAGTCTGCTAGATATCCTGGCTGCATCAGACCCAATACACCATAATGTTGCTTATTAATATTACACACATGGGTGTTTGAAATTTTCAGACACACATATGTTTTTGAGTAAAGTTAATACCAATAGACGTCTAAAATAGCAACGGTAGCTAACACAAAAGAGCTGATAACCTTGAAACGGCTGAACCGATTTTGATGAACTATGTCTAAGAACCATCGCAAGAAACCTTGCTTTCGAATAAAAAAAACCGCATCTAAATCGGTTCACCCGTTTGGGCGCTACGGTGCCACAGACAGACAGACAGACAGACAGACAGACAGACAGACAGACAGACAGACAGACACACACACATAGTGGTGAAACTTATAACACCCCTCTTTTTGCGTCGGGGGTTAAAAAATGAAGAAACGGTATTTTTGTTTTAGGGTCATGTCAATTTTGAAATGTTGTCAATTAAGAAGAAAAAGAATTGGTAAAGAAATGTTATGTTTAAAGTAGCCTGTATAATTGTACAGTCTTTGAAGAAATCGATAAAAAAGACAGCGATGATAGAGTCTATATTGTTATCCCATCACAGTAGAATGTTGTTACTCACACCAACAGTCGTATCAGTCACCAGTTCCCACGAAGTTTCAGGAAGATATGCTTTGTCGGTCACACATAGGGAATGCAATCTCGTCTCGCCGAGATCCCGATCTCGCGAGATCTCGGCCATATTTTACGAGATTGAATCTCGTCAAATTTCGTACGAGATCTCGCGAGATAACGAGATCGACAAATGCAGCGTGACGATGTGTATTTCATAGCGCGGCTGCGCGCGAACTGAATCCTGGCCGGCCGTGTGGCCGCACCTGGCGCATCTGACAGACGACTTCTGATTTTGCATGCCAAATACCCTGCAAAATCAGAAGTCGTCTGTCAGATGATACTCTCGACATGATGTGATTTTTGAGAAGCCATTTTCAGACAAACTAACTTGCCTTTCCGTACCTTGATAACTTCATCTGACTTCTACTTTAAACTTCTTTTATTTGATTAATACGATCTCACAACATTTATTTAAGAACTTGTGAAGTTAAGTTTTTGTTTTGTTGTATTTATTTACCAGAAGTAATGTTCCTATTACTCTTAATTATTGAAACTAAAGTAATAATTTACAAAAGACTACTCGTAAATATAGATAATTATTGTTATGTCACCAATATTGTAAGAATTTGAACTGATTAGCTACAGTAGGTAGGTATAATAATTATAGACATAAACAAATGTTACCTATTAGAGTTAGAGACAAATTAAAAGTACCTACTCTGTTGATTTTTAAAATAAAACTTACATTATTTTTATAACTAAGCAACGCAGTTTCTATTTAATTACATATCATGTCAATTACTAGTTCTTAAAACAAGCATTTGCATATGTTTTAATTGCGGTTCTCCCAATCTCGCGAGATCCCGTAATTTGCGAGATCTCGCGAGACTGGGTTTTGAGTCTCGCGAGATCTCGCTAGGCGGAAATCTCGTACGAGATTGCATTCCCTAGTCACACAACTACACTGCGCAATAACCATCTACCTACATAAAATGTTGCCTTTCGTATGTAAGGTGTAATTTCAAAACAACCAAACATTTACAATTGTCTGGCGATAGCTAAGCTGCGTCAACAACAACTCGAGACGTTGCTCTCTTGTTTTTTTTCTCGTCGTTCTGTCATTAAGTGACGCATGTTCCGTCTGGTATCACACCGTATACTTTTGCAGATCCCGTGAACTATAAAACAAAGTAGCTAAATAAGAAGTCGTTGCAATCAGAATCTTTTGCGATGCAACGTCCATTTAAGGCGACGTCCAGTTTTATTTCTGAATAAAAAAAATAAAAAAGTTTTTTTCGATTACAATGCTGAGGCTTACAGATACAGGTATTTGGAGATCACCTTTGAAGCAAGGGATTACTTGTCTTATGAGTCTCCGCACTTCCACTTATCATTTATATTGCAATCGAGATGTAGAAATGTAAACATGCAAAACTAGAAATAAACATTAAACAATCTGCTCTGCAAAATAAGGAGCGACATACAGAAGTAGCAGAATATTCTTTCGTTTAGTGCGAGTGTTGATTACATTATGTACTTATATAGGTGTTTTTTTTTTAACTAAGACATTTAATCGTTTTGCTTTTTACTGAAATTTATTGATTAGTTGCTGCAGTGAAACAAGTTACGGGTCGGTAATAAAAACAAGAGGAAGACTCAATCATATTTAATAAAAAAAAAATATAGTTGAATTTTAATCTCTAAACTGTTTTGTATCTTGTAAAATTCAAACACGAAGCTCCGCTCCACATAAGACAACATTTTCCTTGCATTAGTCATACGAACGAAGTTATCTTGTCTATTGTCCCCGACTAAACTATATTAATCCATACTATCTCTTATATATAAAGTAGTGTTAACGTTTTCATTGTCTACAATAATAAATTACTTTTCGTCTGAGTGTTAAATCTTTATGATTTAGTCATAACTCTCAGCAAACACTACTGTATGTTAAACACATCTTTTGCAAATACACGTGTTTAATATTTTACAATGTTTTTTTTTAAATAAATAACACTACATTTTACGATCATTGATGTATGACGCAGAATTTGAACATATGCCAAATCTACATACATACATACATACATAAACTCACGCCTTTTTCCCATGGGGGTAGGCATAAACTACAGAGCGCCATAATAATATGCAACGATTCTTACGTACTTCGTTTACATTCATACATGTTGTCATACACACACGCCGGTTGCGAGTACTACGCACCTGACCTTTCTGAAGAACCTCACCAATAAGGTCTATGTATGTACTTCTAGGGCGTCCCCTCCCGGCGTTCCCACTTACATCTGCCTTGTAAATACCTTTCGTTAGTCGCCTTATATCCATCCTTTTAACGTGACCAAACCGTCTAAGCATGCTCTTTGCTTTAGTAGGTTTGAAGTACATAATAATTTGCATAAACTGACAACATAACAAGAAACAAATTCATTCATGAACTACCCATAACACGAATGATTCAAGATATTTTTCCTTCTGTGTATCGATAAACAACATTTACCTTTATAAATAAGCAAACAGTTCGACATGCATGACAACATTAACATTTTAGTATAACTAGTATTCTAAAGTAGTCCCTCAGTCAACGGTCGGATCATGGCGGACGAATGTATTATGCAAGAGTATTGACTTGTCGCGGTTTCATTTGAAATAACGCTGGTAACTGATATCTGGAACAGCTCCTTGAAGTATGAGGCTAGAATTTAATACTTATTTGAGTGAATTCGCAAGGGTTTTGTTAAATTTTGTTAGTTACAATTAATCTTTGTATAGTTTAAGTTTTTAATAGAATTTAAGTAGTCTTTTTTGTTTGTACTATTATTTTTAAGTTTAGATAAAGTAGTTTTTTTTATTAGATATTAAGTATATGCATATTTTGTAACTTTGTTTGTGTGGAAACCACTGTCGAAATGGGGACACCTGTAAAGACTGTAGGTTTACGTTTCATAAATAAATAAATAAATAAATAAATACTTCGTACAGAAAGGCCTGCATAAAATTCCCTGATAATCCCTGCTCTTCCATTTTAAGGAAGAATAGAAGCTTAAAAATTACCTCAGTAATTGAGCAAGTACAATACTAGGGGATGTTTGTATGTCAGTGTGTCAGTGTTGTGTGCTTATGTAGTGTGTGTGTGTGTACTGTGTAGTTTATAGTAACCATTTTTTTTAAAATTTGCTATGATTTTTTCCCGTATCGTAGGTTCATTTACTATGCGTTTCAAATGAGAATAGGAATGACTTTGCGCCATGTCGTGACGCCATAGCTGTTAATTTAAATAAATTGGGTAAGATCAGCAAAACAAACTTTTTTTCTAAATATAATTTATTTACAAATTACGAACGAATAATTTTCGTTTCGTTTTTTCATTTTGAATAACTTCGACTCGGTATAACAAAAAATAGAAAATAATTGACACGCGATTAAGGTTTCGTTGCAGGCCGTACTTTTTAAGCGACATTTGACAGATAGGGTCATTGACGTTCCTATTCTTATGTCAAACGCATAGTACAAACATTTAAACTAACATACACTAACAACCAGACCCGGAAACAGGTACAGAGTGCCTAGTGCGAGTTTGTTTTACGTTATCTCGATCGACACGATCATGACGTTCGGCGCTCCGATTGGCCCGCTCCAAGCTTTTAACCAATCAGAGACCCAAACGCGGTGAACGTTTCGATCGCGTTGACGTAAAAACAACTCGCACTTAGGGCACAGGTACCTGTAGGCCATACAAATATTTGCTCCTCCGTGCCGTGCGGGGCTTGAAGTTACGACACGCAGCACAGCAGCCAGAGGCTCAACCACTGCCACCTACCGCGTTGTCAACTAAAACACTATGAAACATTTTTAAAACACCGTGACAAAGATTAAGCAATGCATAATCCGGTAACTTAGGGTTGTACAGAGGCCAACTCATCAAGCTACCCCAATATGTCCAATATCTTGGAAATTTTTTCAACTTTATTACAAATAGAATAAGATTTATGTTCAGTTAGGGAAATTTACCAGTTTGGAGAAGCTTGATGAGCTGTCTGTACAAAAAATCAAACATAAACTAAAATATGTTTTTAAAACTGTTAACTGTCACTAAGTACTTCTGGAGTGATTCTAAGTTATTTTTAAAACTCCACGTGTGTAAGGTATAATTAAACCGCTCAATAACATGTAGCGGTATTGAGCGTTCAAAATACTCGTTTATAATTAATTGTCGTCGATTTACTCTTTATCTAAGCCAAGCAATTACACTGTCTTTCAATTAACTGTCGGAAGATCACAAAGGGTTCGCATATTTGTTGGATTAAGAGAGATTACAGGTGACATTTAAAGGTTCTTAATAATGGTCGTTGTTGCTGAAATTTTAAAACCACTTGGCATTTTATGAAGGGCCTTAACCACGAGAGTAGATTATGGGAACACATTCGTGCAGTAGCTCTGCCACTTTAGGTGATTGTGGTGGTGAAGCTTAGCTGCAAAATTCAAAGGGGTTTTGATATTTTCTGTGCAAGCTGATATACCCGGGTTGGGCAGAGGAAGAGGTAGTACACTCACATTACGCTCGTTATGTTATAGTCCCATGTAATAGGGGGCGAGGCTGTTGCTATCGATCGGGCACAAATCCAGACTCCGGGCTGCTACTGAGAAATTCTAGATGGAAAAACCCAATAGCACTCTGCCCGACTCGGGTCTTGAACCCGGGCCCTCATGCTTAACAGTAGCGCTTGCGACCACTAAACCAACGAAGCAGTCAATAGGTAGCATCCATTAATCAACACATAAATATATTATATAATATTCGAAACAAAAATAACTCGTACATAATAGGTATATATAACACATTATAAAAAATGCAGTATTAGTAGGTACTTGCTTACTATATTAAAGTAAGATAATAAGATTTTAGAAATTAAGTTACTCCTGCATTAGCCCTCTTCCTCTCTTCTAAGTTTTTGCTGTGCCCGACAGGGTCCATAATGATTCTGTACCTTTATATTCTTAAGACCATTTATGTGGAACGCAATAAATATTGAGTATTGAGTATTAAAAAAACACGATTGAAATCAGGTTAATCAGGTCGAAACTAGGCTTCGTAATTAAAGGTTTGGGACCCGTGATTATCACGATGAGGATCGCATTCATCGTCAAATGGATTTTTAATTTGTTCAGAGAGGAGGTTCATGGAGTTCCAATTGGGGTCGGGTGTTGAGCTAAAATGTATGTTATGGTCGGCCGGTCGATTCAGTAGAAGTCGGTGATCAAACTGTCAATGCCTTGCATTTGTATAGAAAAAAGAGATTTAATGTACAGACGCCAGCACAAGTTACATCCATGTGTCAAATTTCTTTGATCGTTTTTCAACTTTATGTCAAACAGAATAAGGTTGATATTCAATTGGGAAAATTTGACACATTGGGGTAACTTGATGTGCTGGCGTCTGTACTTAAGAGGACATGCAAGGAAATATCATAGAAAAACTATGATCCCATATCTCGGTCACGCCATCTAGCATAAGTTAGCAATATTGGAGCGGTAGCGGAGCGTATTAAAATAGACTTATCGACATGTGTCCATGGGGACACAAGTATCGGAAGGCAATTTTGTTCGTGATGTCCCGTCTACAAGTATAATAGTGAAGTATTGAATGTCTTTGATAAAGAATGACAGCGTTCACTTCACCTGCGTTTACACGCGGGGATTTTAACAATAAAAAAAAAAATGTTTATTTCATCAACTTATGTAAGTAACATTACAAAAATTAGGAACTACCTTATAAGCAAAAGAAAAATGCTTATAGTATATTCATATTCATTTATTTTGCATTCCATATTGTATAAAAGATGTTACAAAGGGCTTAAAGCTAGGCACATAAATATGGACCCCGTGAGGGCACAGCAAAGTAGGATAGAGAGAGAGGGGTTTAGTTGGTGGTTCCGCTCTTCTAGTTTACAGTAGCGGTACATACATTATAAACTAGTGACAATTTTTAAACTAAGTAAGAACACAATAAAAAAAACTATCTAAAATAAACACTTCAGTAAAAAATATTAAAATTAACCAAAGATGAGCTCAGATCGCGCATGTGTGTGTGTGTGTGTGTGTGTGTGTGTGTGGGTGACTGGTCTAAGTATGTTTCTAATTATTTGAACGCATATAGGATCGACTCGATTTCGGAGTAACTCTTGTTTGTCAGCCATTGAGTGAGTGTTTTTTTGCAGTCATGGTATGTCATAGAATATATGTTAACAGAATCGCACTGCTGATATAAAGTTTTCAGGAAAAACAATAATCACATAACTCAACAATTGTAAATGTATGACAGTCGTTACGGGTCGTCAGAAAACCTACAGTCAGATAACCAGTCAGATAACCGAAGGGTATCGTGAAATCCAATCACTGGGTTATGGAGCTGAGATAGGCAGTGGCGCCATTTAAAACACTGGTATTCAGCTGCATCAAATTAAAAGTAAGACTGGAACATGTTATCCGCAACATAATTGAAAAAAGGCAGGCAGATAATTGCACCTACCCTTTTACATCTCTGCACCGCCGCGCCCAGTAAGGTAGACTGGTAGAAAATGTCCAAGGCATTAAGTCCGCCTTTGTACAGTATTTTTCACTTGTGCATAAAGTTTTAATAAATACTTAAATAATGAGAAAGAAGAATGTATTTAATAAAACATCTTTTAAAACTCGATGTGCATGATCTGAATCCGGGCACATGTACTTATTTAAAACCGACTTTAAGCAAAGTTAAATATGCGTGTTACATGATCGAGTTCACTCCAACAGTTCATCGGGCCGGGATTGAACTCACGACCTCTCGTTCAAGAGTCATCGCCCTAGCTGGCAGACGGCTAAAACCGCTTTAAATAAGTGACGTGACAATTAATGGCCATGGCTATATGAGAAAAGCTATAGCATGTCCCAAGCTAGCATAGAATATAATAAGAGAGCTTGGCTCTGTCAGTTAAGACTGTATGAAGAATTGTAGATCTAGTACATACAAGCAATGAAGAGTGAATTCTTGAGATCAAGGCGGTTATGATAAATCGGTTTTTCATACTCTTTTATTCTGCTAAAAATAAGAACAGAGAAACTGAATAAGTATGGAGTTTCTTGCCTATTCTTCTCTGCGTGAAACCTTTTGGAAGGGGCACCTAAAGTATTTTTAGTATTATAATTAACTTGCCAGTTTTGAGTTCAAAATTGCGTTTTAATTCTCATCAAGATGTTCGCTACTAGCAGACGTCACGCTGTTTCACCTGCGTAGACTCAGTTCCCATGGGAATACAAAGATAAAAAGTTACCCGGAGATAGTGTAGTTTCCCGATGGTGAAAGAATTTTTCAAATCGGTCCAGTAGTTTTTAATTTTGTTCGTTACATACAAAAGTACAAAAATACAAATCTTTTCTCTTTAAAGTATAAGTAAAATCAATTCAGTAAAATTAAAAATTACAAATACACAATAGTAAAATTAAGATCAAAACTTCAAAACAAGATCAAACAAAATACAATTAAAATATCATACTATTAGAATTTCAAACTACAATTCGAATGTCTAAAAAAAAGGGCCTTTTTGGGCATTGCCATTGATGGAAACAGAGACCTGATTTCCATCTGGTTATTAGCTATTGTAATCTGTGGTGTTCCTCTAGAGGCTCATCATACTAACTCCTTCGTTACCGTTGTGACGCCCACAGTTCCTCCAACACGCGACAGTTATAACCAGTTCCGTTCCATTTTGGCACAGTGGCCAACATAACCGATTCATGTTTTGGAATAAAAATTCAGTAGAACGACGATCGGAAGTCCTACTATCACAACGGGTAGGGGAGTTTATAAAACCTAAATAGAGGGACACAGAAGACTGATCTTCTTGTCGTGTGGTTAATACGCGTTTTGAAAAAAACGGATTTTGTCTACAGCACAAGTGACTTATTGTTGAAACATTTCTCTTATTTTGAGCACGTCAATGTCTTTAATTAAGAGAAGAAATGTGTCAATACGTCAGTCGACAATAGTCTAAAATATTAGAATAGAATAGAATAGAATACTCTTTATTGTACACAATAAAAACTTACAAATTATAATTTTAAGGGCTACAAACGGTGATACAATGGGCGGCCTTATTGCTAAAAGCGATCTCTTACAGACAACCTTTGGATGGACTTGATAGTGGAGGAAAAAATATGAGTAGGCAGTGTGTGGTGTACTATTTACATAAATATATACCATGCAAGACTATTTGAATAGACATATATAATAAGTATAATTAAGAAGAGAAAAAAAAACATAAATACAAATCATTTACAGAGGAACGAACAGTTAAATAAAGACGTGTTAGGATAGAGGTCATAATTTTTGAGTATATTTTTGAATGATTGTAATTGCATTATTACTTCTACAATCGGCTGAAATGCTTCTGCCATCTGTCAGTGGATCGATTCTTTTGCCGACATACTTGCCCGTTTCTTCGGTGATCATGCTATGCTTGCTGGTGTCAGAGTTGTTATGGTCATGGGTCTCTGACTTAGCTGCACAAGCTGTTGAGAATTATCTCTCAGGAATGTCGGTTTCATCTGCTCATGCTGATGCTAATTTGAAATCATGTCAAACCTCTTTACACTTTGGTCTTAACAATCATAAACAATTGACGGCACAAACATGGCGTTAATTACGATCATCTTCTAAATCCATCCATTGTTATCTAAGTATACAACGTAGACAAAGACACAGTTTTACAATTCCGCACATCGTTTTGTATGTTTTTGTTAATCTTTGATAGTAATGAGGTCATCATCCGTTTTCGGAAAGATGACTAAATGTTACTATTTGATAAAGTTTGCTGTCTGTGGTAATGATTAGGACGTAGATGCGAAAAGTCACGTAGAGAAAAACACATATAACTTGTTTAGATCTTTTTTGAGGATTGTGGGGGTCACACGGCTCTATTGAAGGTTAAGCTACGCTTGCTAAAGACAGATCATAGATTGGTGACCAATTATTATGTATCAAGAACCCTCTGTGCCGCGCAAAGCACGTTAAGCCGATGGTCCCGACTGCCATTTTTAGATCTTCGTCAATCGTTACTAGTAGTCAAGACCACGAAAGTGTGTCAACCAGTCTTACCTAGGGATATCGAGTTGTAATCCAGGACAAGGTTGGAAAGGGGATAAATAAGTGTTTAATATTTTTTTTTGTATTATAAAATAGTGCTTGACTGCAATCCCACTTGATGGGAAGCAGTGATGCAGTCAATGATGGGGAAGCGCACTAGTTTATTAAGAGCCTATTCACTCTAGCCTTGAAGACACCTAAATTATACTCGGACAGGAAGACCGCAGCAGGCAGGTTGTTCCAGTCTTTCGACGTACGCGGTATAGTATAAACGACGAGGCAAAACACTTTGTCTGGATCGTTGGGGTGCCAATTACGATGGTAACAACAACGGTTGTCTAATGGAAGAAGGGTGATGGCGGAATCAATTCATGTAATTCCGTGCACACTTTCCAAAATGTATCCTATAGACAGCAACTATAATGATATGAAACGTAACATCATACCCATTATGTACCTATTCTTCGTAGATTAAAACAAAGGTCTACCTAGCTTGAGTACACACAGATATATAAATAAATCTGAGAATCAACATTTTTAACCACAAAAAATAACATATTAAAGCAGTTCCCCTAAACGCACTCTTTAGTGTTTACGCTGAGGAGAAGTGGCAACAATCTATCGTCAGTCATCAACACATTGCATTCGTCTATTTGTATTGTAATCTACTCATGTTAAATAAATTGATCTTTATCTTCACATTTGTCTGACCACATAGAAAACCTACAGTCAATAATATTGTCCAACTAGGGAATCGAATGACGGAAGTCATGGTCAGCAGTAGCACTTGCAACTACAACACCAACAAGGCAGACATTTTATCATGATCTCCGAAATCTCGTCAGAACTGTTCATAGACTGGTCAAGATTTTAAAAATAACTGGTAACATAATCCTTTTAGGAGTGAGAGCAACCTAACATTTAAAACATTAGTAAAATAAGGTCACAACAAAAATGTTCGTTAACAAAATCCGTCCTACCTCTGTCAACGCTGCCGTCTCCGTGCGCCATCAGTCCCGGCATTTTTCGCCCAAAAGTTGGAGACCCATTTTAATTTCAATATTCCGCATACAAAAGGTGAAGTATTTAATAAATAAAGAGGCGCTCATAAAATTGAGATTCCTTCGACATTTTTTTCCTGAACCAAAGTTATTGGACAACAGTAGCGTTTGAAGGTGGTATCCCTTTTTTTTGTAATAAATACTAGCTGTGTCCTCGTCCGTTTGAAGTTTTTAAATTCCTGGATGAGAGGTGGACATCCTTAACTTCGTGAAAATCCATTCCTTTGTCATAATATCATGGTCCTTTTCTATCTGTAACTTTAGTAAGGAAATTGTATTATGTTCAATACTTCCATAAACTCACCATTTTAGAGTGCCCTCTGCCACGATTCTAACATACTGCTTTTCCTTCATCTACGTTCCTTTATACCTACATGTTGTCATTTATGCATGCCGGTTGCAAGTAATATGCACCTGACCTTTTAGCAGCACATCACTAATATAAGTCTGTGTAATAGTAGAATATAACTAGTTTAGGTGTAATTAATGTATGGTAAAAGTCTATTGTGTGAGGAGAAATAAACGATATATTATTATATTATTATTAATCAATCAATAGACTTTCTTTGTTAACATAGTGTAATGTCCTTCTCCCGGCGTTTCAACTTACAATCTGCCTTATTAAATACCTTTTGTTAGTAGCCTTGCATTCATTCTCTCAACGTGACCAAACCATTTAAGCATACTCTTTTCGATTTTTGTCACATCTTCTTGTAAACCACAACGTTTCTATATCAAAGCATTCCTCAATATTCAATTAGCTGCACAATTCTAGGTACAAGCGTTGCGTGTCAGAACAACGTAGCAGTTAGTAATGTACGTGAGTTAAATTAGATTAAGAAGTTTTTTTCTAAGAGAAAAACTATGTAGAAGAATGAAACTGTCATTATAATACTAGGTCATACATACTGATAGGTAGCTATACGATGTAACACAGCACCCGAGTACAGCTCAAAATACAAGTTCCGTTACTATAGTACTACCTACTAGATTGGAAGACAATACTCAGGGCTTTAAGTCCGCCTTTGTACCATTTTCTTTACTGGTGCATTTAGTTTGAACCAATGAATACTATCAGTTGCTAGATGAATACAGGTTAGAAAGGGCATTGGCCTACAAAGTGATACCATGAGTACGTTATTTTGGACCCCCCAAAAGTGCGTTAATCGTGATAACTATGGCTAGTTCTCGACGTCAAATGGACCTGGAAAATGCAGCAAGAGCAGTTGCCCTGCTTCAAGAGGGAAAGTCCCAAAGATCTGTAAAAATACGTGTTGGTGTGTCGCGAAGAGCTATCGTATGTGAGCGCTACCAGGAAACCAGGAGCGTAGCTAGGAGACCTGGAACAGGAAGAACCAGAGCCACAACCGCTCATGAAGACCACAAACTGCCTACATATCTTTTTTGCTTCCCTATCCAATCCGTCTTCAGGTTCTCTGTAAGAGATCTCTTTTAGCGATAAAGCCGCCCATTGCACCTAACCCTATGTAGCCCGATCCACAGTCTATTCTAAAAATGATGAATTCTATCTCACCAGATAGTTACACTTCTTCCTATGAGGTTGTACGTCAATGGCCTTTTCATCCTGTACAAGTTAGCTTTATACCCGTTACAAAATGCGCTGTCATATGAAGGCTTCACGGCGGACAAAACGCTTGCAAAACGAGGGCCGTATCAACCGGAACATGTCCATTACCTCCTCAATATAGGACGCTCTAACAAATGGTCCCCATAGAGCTATATAGACCGCACTTGGTACAACTAGGCATAGGCTAATTGATGATTGGAGTACGTTTAATGGTACACTCGTGAATGCTGGCCGTTATCCGCCATCTTACTTGACCTATTCATAACTTAAGTGGCTACAGAGGCGGCTAAATTTGTTAAAAGTATTTGGAAAAGAAAGTAACTAATTTCATGGTATTTTTTTCCTTAATATAAATCACCATTGTTGTGTGAACTCGTGTTCTTCTAACATATCAGACAGACGTGTTGCTGGAGAGTTTGTTCCAACACTTCTTGGGACACTTTTTGCTTCTTTTTTCGCGAAGGGTGGGCCGTTTTTGGGGGACTGTCTTTATGTATTTTTTTTTTGACGTTCAAAAAGTGCTGATTCTCAGCCTAGTTTGAATAAAGACTGTTGATTTTGATTTTCTTCTTCTCAACAAAAACACTAAGAAGTGGCGAAGGTCGAGCGTTTTGGGGGACTGTTTTATGTAATTTTTGACGTTCAAAAGTGCTGATCATAAGCCTAATTTGAATAAATGACTTTTGGTTTTAATTTTGCCCTATTTATAGCCCTTATTTGAAGAGCTGCAAGTTAAGTGAACTGTCAGTTTCTAGCTTTGGTATGGAATGACAGCCTAATTTTCCTTCACTTCACCTATATTTACGAGGAGATTTTTATAGAATAGCACATGCATGCATGTTTGTTTGAATACTGTTTGTTGTTTGCCGGGAAAATTACAAAAGAAAATGAGACATTTCAACTTTGCAAAGAATGTGCACAAAAAGTGGGCACCCGTCTCTTATATTGCAAAGAACTTAGTTCGAAAACGGTGAAGCAAGACATCGTCGTGAGGAAACTTGCATGCCTGATAGATATTTCTTGACGGCATGTGAAACCAAACCAGAGGTTCGTCTAATATTTATCTCTCAAATTAAACAACGATGTAAACGGAATTTGACTTGACTGGCCTGTTGGTCTAGTAGTTAGTGACCCTGACTGCTATGCCGGAGGTCGTGGGTTCGATTCCCACCCAGGACAAATGTTTGTGTGATGAGCACGATCATTTGTTCTGTGTCTGGGTGTAATTTATCTATATTAAGTATGTATTTAGAAATATATAAGTATGTTTATCAGCTGTTTAGTACCCATAACACAAGCTCTCAAGCTTAACTTGGGACTAAATGGCGTTGTGTGAAAAGTTGTGGAATATTTATTTTATTTATTTATTTTTAATTATTTTAAACAAGTATTCGGTACAACCATCGAATCACGAATGCATACATTTAATTCACCTCACCTTAAAACGTCAAAACTGTCATATAAAGTGTTGCGTTACTTAACTCTCGATTCGATACGATTAAATAATCGATTGAATATTCGATTAGAATTATAAAAACTACTATTTTAGTTTGCTTTTACTGTAGATACGAATACATTGTATTCGTGGTTACATACTAGCTAGGATATTAACAAAATACCCACGTTTTGACTAATTAACCTTACACATGGGCGACATAAAAACTCTGACACTACTTGAGTCAATAACCATACGAAAAGAAAAAAAAAAACTTTTTTGCAAAAAATAAAACCGACTTCAAAAAAAAACACTAAACGGTGTAAAATAACTCTAAATTCGGAAGTCTGTGGCTTTGGTGGGTTTGTCTTACTCATGATGGGCCACCGACTTCCGAATTTAGAGTTATTTTACACCGTTTAGTGTTTTTTTGAAGTCGGTTTTATTTTTTGCAAAAAAGTTTTTTTATTTTTCCATTTTTAGTTGTTACCATAAAAACATTTGCCATGAATTTATTTTATATTGTTAATTGTTAACAATACATGTCATCATCATAGGGTTTTCCATTAATCCCTAATAAATTAAAATTAACATACCTAACTGACGAAATCTAGGTATATTGTACCCACCTGCGTACCCCTCAGAGCATACAGGCGTGATAATACGTCATTATGTTGTATAAACAATAAACATCCAAGCGATTCCAGCAATCACGACAGATTTGCCGTTCATTTTTGAAGAGTTCCGTTGTATATCTCCGAAGATCAGCACCAGATCTTCACCAAATTAAAATGGGACCACCTCAGGAGTATACTCTTTCAAATAAAAAAGAATTTTGAGAATCGGTCCACAAATGGGGGAGAAATCAGGTAACATACATAAAAAAAAAAAAAAAAAAAATACATACACACGAACATAGAACCTCCTCCTTTTTTGAAAGTCGGTTAAAAAATACAAAACACTAGTTTACTTAGTAATCACTTTTTTAACCTTATTTACTGTAGAAAGCTTCAGAAAACAACTTAGAGAACTCGTAACTTTCTTTTAAAATTGCAAACCTGTTTTAACCAGACATGTCTATCTAACTCTGTGTATACGGTTGACTTCGCAATACAATGTACTACAGGCAAAGTTAAATAGGAAACACAAAGTTTAATGTAGCATTACATAGTCCATTTTAGTTCCCGATGTCTAAGTAAAAAGACGATTTCAACTCGCGGCCTCATCTTCGCGCCTTTTCTTCCAAGATGGCGGCGCATTTTCGCGCTTTTCTATATCTTACCTAAGTGGAAAGATTTTTTGTTTGTTTTTGGTGATTGAACTAAAGAAGTGCTGAACCGACTTTAAAAATTACTCCACTAATTAGAAAGCTTTATTACTCGTATCACCGTGTACAAAGGCTATATTTTATTTTCAAAACTACCTAGGAATGTCAAAGTTTAAAGGGTAATAAAGTACCGAATTCACGCGGAAGAAGTTGCGAGCACTTTAGAGCACGAGTTTTTTGGTTTGAGTCCCGGGGCGTGTAAAGCGTTACTGGGTTTGTAAAAGCAACAAGCGCGTGCGCACGAGTCTACTGAAAAGTTAGGTTTAATTCTACCGATTCTAGCTGGATGATCCCAGTAACACTTTGTCTCCCCTGAGTGAGAATCGAAGCCAGGACCTCTTAGTAGTAACTGTTAAAAGCACTAGAATAACGAGGCAGTAAGTACCTACACGAATGTAAAAAAATGTTAATAAAACAACTCAATAAAAAAAAATATAATATCATCGCAATAGCAACAATGCCGTTTCGATTAAGTTATTAAGAACTTAATTTAAATTGGCTCGTGCGTGCAATGGGCATAAACGATAGCAATGCCTTTTCATTTATTTAATGAAAAAAAACGATCAAAACAACACATGACTGGTCAGAAAACTGACTAGAACATGCAATTTATGTTTAAAGAAAATTAATAACGAATGTTGTTGCTTCGGCACATTCACGTTGCATGAAAACTGCATTTTCTACGTGCTTATCTACCGCTCTAACCGTAAAAGTACTGCGCATTATTAATTAAAACTACGTCGTATTTTTAAACTTAGATACGCTTTAATACTTTGTTTCAAAGTAATTACGACCTTATACTCAAAACATTAATAACGAATCCTCAATGATGATAATCCGTATGACACAACTTACGTAACGCAAAGACAATTACAAAAGGCTCTATCAAAACTGGCAGATCGACCAACCCGATGACCCACTTCCGCAGGTCGTCGACCGCGTGACGTCACAGGCGGCCCACCCCCACCCCCATCGCACGTCACCCCGGGGGTGTGTCCCCATCCCGTCAGTTCGAGGTCACATGCCGCTCGCGTTCCGCGCCGTTCGGACGTCGTCGTCGCTGTTGTTAAATAACATTTTAATACCAGTGAGTGTTTTGTGTGATTTTGATTCAGTGATCGAATTGTGATGACTATTATTGGTGAGGCTTTATTTACTTTTTCATACATTTTAATTAACTTATTCAAAACCGTGTTGCTTAGATCATGCTAATATTTAACACTGTTTTATAACAAAGACTGTGTAGGTTAAAAAGTTATAAAAAGCCTTGTATCCAGCACGCAACGCTCACACACAGAAAATTCCCACTGCGTGTTATGTAACAAAATTTTTACCATAAATGTGACCTTCAGACGACTGTACGTATTACGCGTAAGTACGGCTACATAACTTCTGTGTTTGATTTCTTTGCATGCGTCCCTTGACAGACATTTTTTTCCGTAACTCGGTACGAAATCGCGATGTTCCGTGTCATGGGCAATATTAATCGATTAGGTTTTGCGCTCGCTCGTAAAAATGCCTTAAATATTGTCCTTGATTATACAAGATAAAGGATGGTTAGGAACTTACGATTGTACTTTATTAGTATGTAAATGTCTCTGGGGTAATAAATCAGCTGTTCCGTTCCGAGACTTGAGACGCAAGTCAATTTATTGATGCATCACAAAATCAAATTCTCATTGGATTCAGAAAACCTTTATTATTTATAAGCTCGCTACGTAAATGTAAATTTTATGAACTTGTGTGTTCGATTCTTTCAGGGATCTCTATACTTCTCTTTGGTTTACTGTGGTTTGAGTCTTTGTTTGGTTACATTAAATAACACATCATCTAGGAATCGAAAGAATCCTTCAATATCATCACTATAGAAATAGCCTACCCTCAACCAAAATGAGTGAACATTTTCTTAATCATCCTCAAGCCTATACCCCACTTATTCAACGTCTTCTTCAATTTATTTTAGATGTGCTAGAGGTTGCCCTGTCCAAAATCAGTCCCTTTTGTCTATGTCCACTTTTGACCCATTGGCTGTCTCCGCACTTGTTCGCCACTCAAACTAACTAGGTATGCCAAATCCAACAATCATCCGTGGAAACAATAAGTATCTATACTAAAAAAGGGGTGCGGTATTTTTTAAGAATAGTGTTATTATATTGATCAGCCTAGCTGCAATATTCACACACAATGTAATTGTTCTTGAATAAATAAATCAAACAATCAATTCTCACCACTAGAACCCTTCTTATTTTTTTTTTCTTTCTTCGTTACAATGTTTACTAATGCGTAGTCTCATTCCGCCAAGACATTAAGTCACCATGTAATAACTAACATAATTATTTACGGTCACGAATGTTATTATGAATACCGTGATTAGTATGTGGCAATCGGTTTACACTTACATGTAAGCATATACTTACTACCTTCACGAGGCTAAGGTAGAAGACTGTTGTATTTTCCAAGGCACGGACGGGTTTTGTACGTAATGGATAAACCTAGCCACGAACTGACCTCAGCAAGCTTTGCTTTACCTAGAAGATCGAACCTTGTGGATGTAATTACTCAGCCCCATGATCCTTTAGCTAGCCGTCCAATAATATAAAAATAACTAACTTTATTACTTTAAATAAAGGCAAACCTTTGCCTTCACGAAGATTACGTGATAAAAAACCATTACCGATCATCCGAGACTGTAAACAGTAGCAAACTACTAACGTTTTTCTCGTACCAGCCTAGGTTAAAGTACAAAAACAAGTTGCCTACATCATAGCAATTTAGTTCCTCAGTAATATAGGAACCTTGTCAATCTAAAATAGGTATATCGTCGTGCTCCACAGGCGCTGCTGCGGAATTTCAAGGTGCTCAAATGTTTGCCTTGTCGGTTGTTATATTTTCAAGCCGTTTAGGATATGAAATTTTTGGTCCGTGGCATTCGAGAACTCATTGAATACTATGTTCAAAGTTACAGTGGTTGTAGTGGTGTGGCCAGAGAACTGCCAAGTAGGTAGGTAAGGCACGAACCTCTAACTTTGCAGATTGAAGTGCGTAAATTAGACTTGCTTGATTTATCGCGAAGGAAAGCATTGTGAGGAAACCAGCATGCCTGGGAGATATTTTTTGACGGCATGTGAAGCTAGAAGAAGCCCATGTGAGGCAGAAGACCTCAAACACCAGGTTAGTCACTACCATATGACAAGAAGGAAATATGTATTAAGATTGAGAAGGTACAAATTCTTTTGTACCTATTGGTATGGTTATCATATGGTTGCAATTTCTGTAACACAGTTTAATAGCTATTCAATGGTCCTTGAATTTCAAGAATTCCTAGTACCACTTCTATGTTCTGTTGATCGAACGATTGGTAACACAACAGTTCTTGTAGCACTATAAAACGTTTTAAGAAATCTACATAATTTACTCGGAACACATTGATAAAGACCGATAAATATAGACTTTTAAAATGTAGAGGACTGACTGTTGGAATCTACTTCATCATCATCACCTTTCTGCCCTTATTAGAAATTATTTGGGGTCAAAGAAGCATGTTATGCCATACATGGTGAAAGAGAGATTCTGGAACTGCAAGCATTAAAATTTTTCGTCTGCTTTTTCTAACTTTAATGATGGTCTGTTCTTCTTTACGCTTTAAACTGGATAAAATCATTATTTCTGTCCAACCTAATCAGATTTTAAACGAAAGAAGTGGGCTATTTAGGTTAGGTTGGTTTTTATAAAAACGATGAGTTTTTCATGGTCTTTTACTGTTTCAAGCGAACATAACACCAGAAAAAAACGTTAAGGATAGGAACAAGCACAAGAAATTTTAACACTGGGGTGTGTCTAGAATGAACAAAACTCATCGGTATGTGCGAGGATGTCCCCTCCATCCTGTATCTAATAATTGGCCTTTATCTCAACAGTCACCTCCTTCCCAGCCATATGATCTTTAACACAATCGTCGCGGATGGTTGATTTGAAAATTTGAAATCGCTAAAATATAATCAAACACGACCCCAAGTCTTGCTCTTACCTTGTGCTATAAAATAATTCACAGTCCCCACAAACTTCCTATCCGGAATGAATGACGATCCAACTACAACTTTAAGGAATACGCAAGCGCAACAATCAACTCCACTTCGCACTGCAAAGGAAAAAGATTTTTCGACATCAATGAATCAGCCATCTTTTTCTTCACCATCGACGTGCGAGCGAGATAGTGCACTTTATGACGTCACAGGACTTTGCGTGTCCTATTTATTGCCCTCCAACAAAATTACATTCCAATTTCATTGTCTCGTGTTCCTCAAGTAGCAATTCATGCGGAATCATCCTTATCTTCAACTGTCCAAGGTCTATTGTTGTGTAAAATGCTACAGTTTTCCCTTGCACAATTTTATGCTTCGTTCGATTCTGCGGCCCTAGTACTTGAGTCCGGAATGTAGGTCGATTTCTCCATGAATGGTCTGTGTTGAACTGTAAAATGGAGTTTAATGAGGGTACTAATGGGATAATCCGGGGACTTTAATGTTATCCGGAAATGTTTTTAAACCCTTTGAAGGGTTGCAAACGTTAATGATTGTGAATGTTAAGCCTCTGTGAATACCTGGCTTTAATATAGTCATTCTTGTTCGTGTTACAAGTATTGTTGCTGAATTTCGAGCTTTTGTTGGACAATGATACTGGTAAGTATGTGGTTAAGGGCTTGTGGCTAAATAATGTCGGCCACACGGGTCGATCCAAAGTGAAGCTACCTTCACCGAGGTCGGCTCAAGAATGGTTGACCATTCATAATATGTATACAGAAACCCTTTAGTACCTCGGAAAGCCCGTTAAGCTGTTCACAGTTTTCACTCTAAGCTAATAAAGTGTAAATAAACTATAACAAACTGGTATTACGTATTTGAGTCATGCAAAAGAATAATAAAACACTTCTATTAAAGTCCTAAAATTAAAAATCCAGGTAAATATATCTACTTCCTGCTGTTGCTAGCCAAAGTACAAGTACCTATATATTTTTTGTCTGTTTTTTTTTGTTTTCTTGTAACGCTACTACACGTGGACTTTGTCATCGATTGAATTAACTCGGAGCCTTGAAATAGACTGCGTTTCGCTACGGAGTCGGAACAGACAGTGTAATTGATCAGTATGGATGGATATGTATGTACAGACGCCAGCACATCAAGTTACCCCAATGTGTCAAATTGTCCCAATTGAATTCCTATTGGGACAATTTCAAGTTGAAAAACGATCAAAGAAATGTGACACATTGGAGTAACTTGATGAGCTGGCGTCTGTACATGCATAGGTTTAAACGTTTAAAACCTAATATATGGGAAGTGCTATAGGACACTAAGTGAACACAGAAGCCCTAAACAAAATCACATTTTATAAGAGTAAGTAGTAGAAATGATTTTGTAATTTGTAATTTATTTATTTATATTTATATATACTTTATTGTACACCACAAAAATACATAATAAATAAAAATAATAATAATAAAAAATAAATAATAAAATAAATAATAATAATAATAATTCTGTTTAATAGTAATTCTGTTTTTTATAAGTGATGACTTTTAATTGGCTGTCAGTCTCACATGCTATTCTTTTATTCTGTTTGCATTAGCTGTAAGTCATCCATAGTTGATAAATAAATAAATAAATAAATAAATAAATAATGAAAAGCATTAACTTGGGCAAAGTTCACACGTTGCCCAAGTTAATGCTTTTCATTATTTCTTTCTTATGTGTTTACTTATCGTTAACCACCATCAGTTGACTGGTAGAAAACGCCTAACGCATTAGGTCCGCCTATGTAGGTACATTTGTGTGCTTGAAGTATGTAAGATACCTTTACTGACATTATGGTATGTATATGGTATGCACCTTTCCTACCTAATAAAACTTTAGAGGTGTCAAGTTACACCGGGATGGAACAAAATTCCCTTCACTAATCAATCGGAAGGAACTTCGTCCCAATAACTGGCTTGCGAGATGAGAGAGAGAGAGAGCGAGAGAGACGGACAGAGAAACACGCGCACGCCGCACGGCTTACAACTATAGCAAAAAGTATCGTTACAACTTTTGGTCTTAAAAAGTGTCGTTACAACTTTTGGTCTTGAAAAGTGTCGTTACAACTTATGGTCTTAATTTTTTCCGTCTAGCCCCCTGATACAACGCGCGATATGGCATTTCGTTCCAAAATTTTGAATGATGTAGACTAGTGCTTGACTGCGATCCCACCTGATGGTAAGCAGTGATGCTATCAACAATGGTATATATAACGCACCAATTTTGAATTGTTATTTTTTTCTTTTACTATAAATACTCCTTTTCTCTTGTCCCGCAGAGCCCGAGGTGTGCGTGATGCGCGCGCCAGCTGCGGGCGGCGTGTCGTGCGCCGGAGTGCCGCGCTGGTCGCACTCTGCGCCCGCGCACCAGGCCGACTACGACAACGTGCCCGCTCACTCGCACCCCGTGTTCCTACATGACGATCATATTAACAGCCGGTTTGCTATCTGGTAAGTTTATTGAGAATTTTACTAAGAGAGATAGAAGACGACTGAGTCAGACTGCGACTGCGGCATTGTCCATTGCCTCAATAAAATTGATCGTAAAGTGTTATAAAGCTATAATCAAATTGTATATTTTGTCACCAATATTTACATGTCTGTCTACTGACTTTTCAACTAGTTTAACCCTGGAAAAACTCAAATTAAGACTCAATACTCCATACTTTATTGCATTCCATAATTTGTAGGTAGAACATAATATAATAGTTGTTATGTTAAAACATCAAATCAATTATGGACGTGTCGGGCACAGCAAAGTTATTTTTAATAGGAGAGAGGATAAAGAAGCTTTTAATTAGGAGAAATAACCATTAAAGTAGTACCTAATATTTGGTATTTACTAACTCGGTTTTTAACCATAAAACAAAACCTTCAATTCAGATTAATTTTGCCTATGTGTTCTTTATAGTTACACATTATCTTACGAGTACAACTATGTTAGACATGGCAAAGGCACATTACATAGCGTAACAAAATGAAGTTGAACATTACGTAGCATAGCGAAAATTTTACTCTGTTTTATTGGTTTATATTTGTCCGTTTCTCCACTCCGTAGCCTCGCTCAGCTTCAGTGGACGGGCAACCTAACACAAGGCCAATCTCTGTTCTAGATTCTCAGATCACATGGTCGAGTCTCCTGTCTAATCCTAACTCCTCACATTCCAGGCATGGCGATATATCAGCATTGGAAGTTGACGCCATCACAAACACCACTGATGAGACTCTGACAGAGTGTAATGCCGTCAACGAGCGCATTCTCCAAGTGGCCGGACCTGAGCTCAAGGAAGAGATCGTTACTAGGGGATATGGTATGGGAATTTTTATTATCTTCCTGACTTGCTATCTGACTTTGCCAGCCAGACAGCCTGGCTGACCACCCAGATTGTACCTACATGGAGTTTTAATTTTACCACATAAAACAATATAAACAGTTACATTTTTTTTAGCCCTTTAAAACCGTAGTCTTGTTAACCCTTCCATCTAAGCTAAATAATTATGCTTGTATCTGGAGTTAATTCACTTCAATAGTGCTTTGAGTGGGTGTAAGAATCCCTTATCAATAAAATACTATGACTATGACTATCGAACTCACGACCTCCCGATCGCCAAACTTTAACTATTGGGCTATTGCCGCTTTAAAATCCTAATCTACCAGCTTAATGTTTGTCATGAAAAAATGGAGCGACTGCTTACAGCAGACTGGCTGGTTTTCAGATTTTTGAACAACGGTTACCTAAGAAGACTGTCAAAGATCTACAAATTACAGTCGGAACCAACAGCTTACCGTGCTTTTCGAAACACGGAGGGTTTCTTGATACGTAATTAATGGTCAACCATCTACTAACCTAGGCAAACGTAGCTTAACCTTAGATTGATCCGAGCGCCTGCTATTACGTTACCACAAGCCCCTCTTAATTCAATCATAATTATAAAATATTCAGTAATGTTTTAAAAAAGGTAAAATTGTTGTTTGTGTGGAAAGAGGTTATCTTTGCAAAGTGTTAATCCGATTGTTCAAAAAAACTCACAGATAATTTACATTTGCTAAGTTCCACAATATACCTATGTTTTATTAATGCTATTATTGGCTCCCATGTGGATGAAGTCGCGGTACAAAGCTAGTGGAACAAAAAGCCATTGTGATTAGTTTATGATTTGCAGTTTTAGACCAGCGACAAGTAGCGCCATCTATTCACAACAATTTGAAACCAACAGTTGCTACTATGCTTGAGTCGCAGTGAGGTCGATGATTGAATGTAGTTTTATTTATCTATATCTATTCTATACTTATAATAAATCTGTAGAAGTAAAATTTCTGTACATTGAAAATATCAAAAAAATTAATAGCAGGGGGTGGGGGGTGGGGGTGGGGGGGGGTTACTAGACCGACACCGAACCCAAAAATATGATTAAAAAAAATTTTGTCTGTCTGTCTGTCTGTCTGTCTGTCTGTATGTTCAGGTATCACGCAAAAACTACCGGTTCGATTACGATGAAACTTGGTATACTTATTCCTTAATATCCTGGGCACCACACTGGGTACTTTTTATCCCGGAAAAACAAACTTAATTTTGCGGTTCGATCCCTAGACCCGACTACTCGCAGTGGAGTTCACCAAGGGGCGCTGCACACGGCTAAGATATTATAATATTTTATCTTAAGATACAATATCGCTCGCTATACAATTCAATAGGCTATCACACACTACGAAGATAATTATGTACATTGAATATATATTCAAAATTAATATTGGAGGATGATTGGTGATCGATACTGATGCTAAAAATGCAATCAGTAAAAGTTTTGTCTGTCTGTCTGTCTGTATGTGCACGCATAGTTCAGAAACTATTCTAGGGATTTTAACCAAACTTGGTACGGTTGTAATCAATACGCCTGGGCAGGTTGATCTTAGTCTCAGTTGTTTTACACATGGTCATTTGTACGGCGCTCTTTCCCGGGTCAATGGTTCCAGAAATCTTTATGCATAGGTACATACCGAAAGGATCAACTTTGAAAGTAGTCTATCCGGAAGTATTATGCTAAAGTTATTACGTCTATATATCAACGCACAACCCAAACCGCTGGTATTAGAGACATAAAACTTGAAGGGGTTTTCTTAGTGAAGAGTAAGTATCCACTAAAAAACGATTTTTGGAAATTCAGCCCTTAAAGGAAAAACATAGGGGACGGAAGTTCGACATCCACGCGGGCGAAGCCGCGGCCAAAAGCTAGTTGATAATAAAATTATATACTGTTCTAATTAATGTGTTCTTTGTTTCTTATAAAACGAACAAACGTACTTATAAAAAAGCGCTGATAAAAACATCGATCAGGGGTAATGACCAAGTTGCCTATTTTAAGCTGTCACTGAACGATTTTAAGATAAAGAATTATGTTTCAAATTCGTAATTAGTACCTAGCTTTAACTCCTCAAAAGCCTAAAAAGGCCTCAAAAGACCATTATCAGACACAAATCTCCATGGTTCTTAAATAATATGACCAAGATAATGTTTGGACTTTAAAAGACACTGTTACCTTTGAGTTTCTTTTGGTGTTTCTTCTCAGAGTAGTCAGATAGTGAAATACCGACATCATCTTATAATTAAAAAATGGCATGTAAAAGTGTTTGTATGAACCCATTTACAGAAATAAATATAATTTAACATAACTACCGATCTGCATTTTGGTCTTAAAGTAAACCAAATCATAACATTACGGCTGTACCTATTCCCGGAAGTATTAGGCAGTGGTGCACCTATAGAAACATCCATATATCGCCGATTATGATACGATTCGAGCTCCATGCTAGAGGGACCGAGCCTATTAAAAACAAATAATGACTAAGTTGTATGCACGAAAACTTATGTATATTATTTCATTTCAGTTGAATATTAATGAGTGTCAATGATAAAAACCTAAAAGAATTAGGGATGAACAATACATGGACACGTTCTTCGTTTTACTTCTATTCTTTTAAATTTTAAATAAAATAATTTTAATCAAAACTGTTTTATCACTTTGACTTATCTTTAAAATAAAATGTTCTATATTCCTGCTTCTACGAGTCTTTTTCTTCTAATGCTGTTATAAATGGAGTAAAACACTTATAACTTCATCTGTTTTTGCTTCTTTCAGAGTGTCGCACGGGTGAGGTGATCCTGACGCCTGGATTCGGTCTGCGGTGCCGCCACATCATTCACACGGTCAGCCCGAAGTACGTCGCCAAGTACCACACCGCGGCAGAAACCTCGCTGCACAACTGTTACAGGTAATATTGGACAAAGCACATTTAGACATTCAATACTTAGGTAGGTACAGACGCCAGCACATCAAGTTATAACCCCAATGTGTCAAATTTTCCCAATTGAATATAAATCTTATTCTGTTTGACATAATGTTGAAAAACCATCAAAGAAATTTGACATTCAATACTTAGGTAGGAACAGACGCCAGCTCATCAAGTTATAACCCCAATGTGTCAAATTTTCCCAATTGAATTTAAATCTTATTCTGTTTGACATAATGTTGAAAAACGATCAACGAAATTTGACACATTGGGGTAACTAGATGTGCTGGCGTCTGTACCTACTATAGACGGGACATTACGAACAAAATTATCATCCGATACCTACTTGTGTCCCAGTGGAAACAAGTCGATTAATCTCGTTTTGTACGCTCCGTTGCCGCTCCAATATTGCTATATTCATCGCATCTTTTGCCCCTATGAATAGGGTGTTAATAACTTGGTAATAAAGCATTCTATCTAGCATCTATATAAGCGCCTTTGGAAATTATTTATAAACGACAATTAGGTACGTTTACTAATTGCTAGAGAAAATCATTAGGCGCTTTTGTCTTATAAATGAGCTTTATAGTATTATACACTTCGTCCATGTTGATAACCAGAGTCTGATAACCAGTTACCAAAGAAGAATTATTTTTCTTCTTTGGGCAATCGGTTATCAGACTGGATTTTTTTTTTCCTTTTTGGGTATTGATTGATAACTCGTAAGTTTGAAATTAGATATTTCTTCAAATTATTATTCTTAGACGACGGAGCCCCGCTACGCGGGGCTCCTATTTTTGTCTGCAGGGTTTAAAGGAACCTAACTAACCTAACGTCGGGATGCCCCAAGTCCTGTGTTTTAGACGTTCATTTGTTTTACACGATCAGGGCATCCCGACGTTAGGTTAGTTAGGTTCCTTTAAACCCTGCAGACAGAAATAGGAGCCCCGCGTAGCGGGGCTCCGTCGTCTAAGAATAATAATTTGAAGCTTGTCAGTTATGAATGAACACTTCGTATTCTTGTTTAAAAACCAGTTGTGAAAACAATAATAAAAAAGGGTTTTTCTTAACCAGTTAACAAAACTTAGTTATGAAAGTGAACGGAAGGCCAGAACACATAACTTCCAAGCAGTTTTCAAACTAACGAGTTATCAATCAATACCCAAAAAGGAAAAAAAAAATCCAGTCTGATAACCGATTGCCCAAAGAAGAAAAATAATTCTTCTTTGGTAACTGGTTATCAGACTCTGGTTATCAACATGGACGAAGGGTTATAATATGCGGAGTGGAAAGAAGCATCGGGCCCTTAAAAGGAAACAATCTTAAGGAATTACCTTAAGATTATTTTACTTACAGGAAACATTTCTTTAACTTTAAAAAGAAACTAAACTGCATTTACAGATTCCATAAAACTTTACCTAAACCAGGAATCGCACCAGCTGAACATTTCAAAAGAAATACTAGCTATTTTATTTCATTATTCCGTACAGTCTGTATTAAAGAAAAAAAAATCCAACAAACCTTAGGTCTCATTCGTCTGTCGTACAAGATATCCATGGTCATAAAAAAATAATTCCGTGCAAATTTCTTTCTTAGTCAGGGCGTTCTGATAAATGTTCTAAAACTATATTTGTTATACCTTTGTTTTGCAGGAACGTGTTGTGTAAAGCGGCGGAACTCGGCGCACGCTCCCTAGCGCTGTGTCTGATCTCCGCGCCGCACACGCAGTTCCCGCCCGACCTGGCGGCACATGTAGCTCTGCGTTAGTATGCTTTGTATATTGTTTCTTTTATTTAATGTGAGTAGTAGAAAAGACTGCTCAGCAGATCTGCACAAATCTGTCTAGATTCACCGTAACATTAAAATCCGTTTATGACAGCCAGAAAATATCGAGCATCGTAATATAGATCCATCGGTGATTGGGCTATTAGCCTCAGATGAGATTTTGACCTAGACGGAAATATGGTTTAATGAAGGAGTATGGCTACTAAAAACTGGTAGAAACTAAATGTCTGATGCTTTTATTCATGTGTTTATGCTACACTAATAAAGGCGTTTAAAAATTAATATTAAAAATTGTTCACGAGATGAGGTAAGTCATATAAGTAAACAAGAACGGACCAAACTTGAACCCTGGAAGACTCCAATTTTTACAAAAGATTCGGGGATCTTTTGCTGTTGACGTTAATTCTCTGATTGTAATAACTCAAGTGCTTAGTACGTAAAAAGATTCAAAGGGGTTTCTGAGACCATATTAGTGGACTTCCGTATTAAAAAAATCATGAAGTACGCAATCGAATGCCTTAGATAAATTGCAACGAATGCCCTACAATGTACTAAACATTCGAGCTGTCTCTCGGCAGGCACAACCCGGCGCCACTTGGAGCAGCAGCGCGCGCCCACGCTGGTGGTGCTGTGCTGCGGCTGCGCGGCGGACGCGGCGCTGATGCAGGCGCTGGCGCCGCTGTACTTCCCGCGCTCGGCGCGCGAGGCCGACGCCGCGCGCTGGCGCCTGCCCCTGGAGCCCGCGCTGCACGACCGCAGGATACGCATCATACACAACCCGCACTCGCACAACTCCGATACAGGTACGAACTATTGCTGCGGCTGCGCGGCGGACGCGGCGCTGCTGCAGGCGCTGGCGCCGCTGTACTTCCCGCGCTCGGCGCGCGAGGCCGACGCCGCGCGCTGGCGCCTGCCCCTGGAGCCCGCGCTGCACGACCGCAGGATACGCATCATACACAACCCGCACTCGCACAACTCCGATACAGGTACGAACTATTGCTGCGGCTGCGCGGCGGACGCGGCGCTGCTGCAGGCGCTGGCGCCGCTGTACTTCCCGCGCTCGGCGTGCGGGAAAAAAACTAGAAGAATTTAATGTTTGTCCCATCAATCATCAATTTGTCAACTTAAACTAAAGACAGAGCATCTTGCTGTGTAGCACTGTAAGAAAGGTAAGGTAAATTTAAATTTGAATATCTCACATGACCAAAAATTTCCTAAAAAGGCTCCAAAATTTACGATTCGCGTATTTAAACGTCGATTATATATTATGCCTCAGGGGTTTTTATTAATTTCGAATATACTTTTATGTTTATACTCAATTAAATAGGAGTAGTAGTTTAGTCTCCAGACATTACTGATACCTACTCTCATTCAGGTAATACTAACCATTCTGCAGAAATCTTTGCTTGCGTATGACCTACCTACATAATAATTATTTTAACGATACCCCAGAGTTGATTGGCTGTACATAGTGACCTTAAAGTGCTACGCCTTTTTTTTATCATCCATACAAAAAAACCTGGCACTGAATATTAAATGAATTGTTGTTTACCGATACGAACCACATTGTAAATTAAGATGTACTAAAGATTACAATAGATAAAGATTAATGAACTGTGATTACAAAGGGTGGCACGGATTGTTTGGAGATAAGAGTTTTATACGCAGTCGGTAGTTGTTCCGGAAAATTATAAAACAAAAGACAGACACAAATTTTGTGCCCGATCAGTGGCCCGAACATAGGCACTAGAAATATACCTTGAATTTGCCATCGTGGTGGTAGAGTTAGCCAATCCACAGAAGTCTATTTCCCAGGATGTACTTGAAGTAACAGACGTCGGAAGGTACGTGGGTCAGGAAGACTTCTATAATGCACCTCCTCGATAAGTGACTTGAACAAACTGACGGAAAGCAGATGTATTTTTAATACACACCTGCGTTACTCTTTAGGGAGAACAGGCGTGATGTTATAGTAGCTACAATTTCAAAGTTAAGCCAGTATTCGCGCATAGGCATTGGCTTATTCTATGTAAATTTATTTTTATCCAAATAGTAGTTGGCTACCACGTGCTATTCTACCAAACTTACCTCGCGAAAATGTAGGTGAAGTTAAGGCGAAGTGTGCCATTTAATTCTTATGCTAGATATTAACAGATCACCTGACATCAGTCCATATAATAATCTGTATCGCCCTAACTGGTTAGACTAAGCATCGGCCCATGATGTTGAATACCTACGGTCTTTCCAAAAAACTGAGCATGACCGAATGCAGTCTACCTGGAAACTAATAAAATCATCACGAAATTTATCAAATTTTGTCAATACGTCATCTTATTTCAGCATGTCCCGTACCTATAAAAAAATGACTCATAATATGAATGTAAACATGCCTGTTTACCTAGCGATTGCGCATCAGGATAATTACGTTTTTAATACCAAAAAATATGATAAAAGTACAACGTGCAAACATCGGCCATTACATCCTTTAATCATGTCCGAAAGTACTTAAAAACAATATCTGGTCAAAATCGAAACAATACTGCCAATTCCGCCCTAAATCCCACCAAAAGTCCAAAAAATTCATGCAAATTCCACCTTTAAATTTACACGCACTAAAGGTTCAATTCTCGTGTATAATAATGCAAGGGTGTACCCACTTGTGTGGCCATATGTACGGCAAGCTTATCTAAGATAAAAGCATACATATAAATGGGTTATCGGCATATTGACGCATTCAGTATTATCGATCATCAGTAAAACGTTGTTCCGTGAAAGAGATTTTTTTTAACTGTTCAAAGTTATAGTGATTGTGACAATGGAAATTGAAAATAAAGTGACAACATTGCAGATGAAGGCGCGACCTACTGGTGTGTAGACTAGTTTGATATTTTTACATAATACTTTAATTCGTAACTCAATGTCGTGAGACGCTCATGGGGTGCTTAACCCCACAATCCACGCTTGCTGAAATCGATCTGTTGTGGGGTTGCCATCCATTACTTATCCTCGACCATCTGTACATATTTCAACACACCTCCGTGCCTCGTCAAGCCGTTGGTTCAGACTGCCGTTTGTACATTATTGACAGGTGTTTTGGTTTAACAGGAACCCGAAAGTCTGACAACCTGTTTATTTAAGGACTATCATACTTTACAGTTCTGGATTAAAAAGGTCATATAGGTAGTCGCCTTAAAATACTTTGGCAGCACGTGCATAGACTGTAAGGCGAAATTTGTTCAGAAAAGGCTATGCAAATAATAATCCTTGTCCGACAAAAAGTTGATTTATGAATACCTTCAATTGGCGTAAAACCAGTCTTTATTCGAACCACGCTTCCGTCCAGTCGAGATAGTCACAAAGATGACATACAAATAACAATGTAATCCAGTGAGTAGCAAACACAGTAGTGACTCAGTGATAACGGCGTCGTGGCTTCGAACCCGAGCAGGCACTTTAATAATAACAACACCACCCTATCACTATCCCACTGCAGGGCAAATGCCTCTTTTCATACGACAGAAAAGGCACAAGCATTGATCACGGTGCCTACTCCTGCCAAATTGACCATTTCAAACTTATATTTACTTGAAGTCCTGGGGGTCGAGTCTGCTATTGCAATCGCGTCTCAATGACCGGTCAATGATCGATTTTTGTCGTATAACGTCAAACTTATGACACATTTCCCATACAAAAACCTGTCAAAGTTGTGAAATATTCGATCAATGACCGGACATTGAGACACGATTGCAATAGCAGACTCGAGCCCCAGGTTTCCTCACGTTTTTTTCCTTCACCGATGTCAATGATGTCCAAGATAAAACTGTAAAGTACATATGAATTTAAAAAGTCTCATTGGTACACTCTGGATTTGAACCACGACCTCGTGCATTTGAGAGGTATGGACTTACTTCTGGGCACTTTACTTTGCGATTTATTTCATCACCAAACAGTGAAGGTAAACATCATGAGGAAACTAGCATCTTAGACGTCATGTAGGCATCATTTCAGGCCCACTCCCTCTCATAAAAAAGACCTGATTTTCTTTTTACTTAGTGATGTTAAGGGTGTCTGTCTTTGATAGCCAAGGGGCACTTAGGCTCTAGACAGACGGACTGCATTTCAACTGCAATCCAACCGCAAATTGCAGTTCAGATACAGTTTGAATGCAGTTGACACGACGTTGTCTTTTTCAAACTGCATCTGAACTGCAATTTGCGGTTGGATTGCAGTTGAAATGCAGTCCGTCTGTCTAGAGCCTAAGGAGGTGCATTTTGGTTGACATCTCTGCTCAAATTAGGTATGTGTCTACAAATTTCCAGCAACGTCGGTTGACTCAACTGTCAACATTAACTTCGCTATTGCCCGCTTGGCGGTGCCACCAGGTCAGCAGCTTCTAGAAATGCCTAAGTAGTCAACATCCAGTGCTTGGGACAGCTTTATTTGCAATCGAGTCTAAGACTTCAGATATAGCGCGTTAGCACTAACTTTGACAGATCAAAGCGTAAATTTATACTTTGTCACAATTTTGAATGTTTGTACGCCACATCACCACCACATCCTTTGTTTATTTCCGTTTTACCCACCCACACTTTGAATGTTGTTATTCAAATCAAACAAAACTTATACCTAATCTAGAAGGCAATCTAGAAAATAAAGACTAGAAGTTTTTTTGTTATCAGCTGTTTTAATTAGTCACAATAACATTAATGAGCTGAAAATAATTTGTTCGATTTAAGTGGAACAAAATGCTTTTTATCTTGAGATAACATTTCTCTTTAGTTTTTATTACTATTTTACTGCTGACTGACCTTAATTACGTTTTCAGACAGTGTAATGTGCCTACTTTACTTCTGTATGTACTCATCAACGCCAAAAATGAACCCGACTGTGCAGGAAAGAAATAAAGAGAGTATTCTCTAGTAACTTAAGATAACAATCGACGAAATTTGTTAAATATATAACATTATTTTTAAAAAATGTGCAAAACAATGACAATCCAAACAAAAATGAATCACAGGTTTGATAATATACAGGGTCATGCAGGGTCGGGGACAGGGTCCAATTATGATCTAATTCACATGGTAGAATGCAATAAATATATTGAGTAATTCTTTAATTTAAATAGAACAGTTGAAGCTATTACACTGTTTAAACAAATATATAATTATACATATAACACAGGCATAATAAAGACGGGATCTGCTTGATTACTTTGTTAAAGACAAGTCCCAAATAACTATAGACAGAAACAAGTCTAAAGAAAAAAGCTATCCTTAAAGATAGAAATAGAAAATTGAAAGAATATGGAAGCCTTTGGCCTGTAGTGAAAAAACCAGACCAGTAACATACCACCATTCGGTGTACATAATTTCTCAAATCTTAAAAAAGTATTCTTCCAGGTCTATTTCAAAAACTATCCCTACGAAATACAATCACGTCACACTGAACTTATCAACTAAATGTTACCTATATTCTCTGTCACCTACCAACTCAACATACTTACCCTAAATATATTATACCTACATATCTACAACAGAAGCCTATCTGTATACAAACATTCAACAATTTCGGCTCATTTTAACTGATCTTCTTGACAAAGTTACACATTAAGATAGTGTAAGGAGATAGTACTCCCCTAGTGAATTTTGAGAGTGAAATTCTGCAGTTTTACGAAATTGCAATAATTTTTTGAGTGATTTTCGTTATGGCGTTTATAAAGTGCGTTTTAGTGAATATAAGATTATGGATAAGGCGTTTTTTGAGATGACAGAATTTTATTTCTAAAATTAAAACAGCTATGACTGAATTAAACACAACGATCTCTTTATTTTGACTGCAACTTATTTTCGTATACTAAATGCACTGATTTAAGAAAATAAAAAAATCATAGAGATCAATACTAAGGTAAATAAATGAAAACATTTAACTTTACTGTCAAACAAACAATTAAGTATAAAATGTATTGCCAAAAAAGCTTAATTTTAATAAAAATAAAATATTATGTTCATGTGCTGATTTAGTACCTTCTCACAAGACTTCATAATGAATATGCGTTACAGGCTTACAGCCGATGATACTATTGTTTAAACTAACAATGATGAAAACAGTGTTCGTAAAGTGACAGGTGTTTCCCGCCACGACGCCATCTTGCATTATCTCTGGTTACGTTCGGAAGCTGTCATAGATAACGATGTACAACGAGGCTTTCGAATACGATCGTAAGTTGTTTAGGGTTGTCACTATTTGATAACAATTATTATTGATTCGGCACATAATACCCGTATGAACAAACTTTCTGAATTAATTCGATTTTATTTATGTTTTACTATTGGAGACTTTATCAAAACTTTTTACAAATGGCGTATTATAATACTACTTAGTAAGCCTGTATCTATTTGTTTTTCTTTGTCAACTATCCTTCAAATATTTTAAAGAGCACGACAATGATTTATTAATTACTTAGAAAGTAGTTTTTTTTCTTGTTTTTAGTTTTTTTTTGTAGTTAGTTTAGGTGCACATATTTTATTTATTTTAATTAGTTTTATGATTTATTTAATTTTAATGACACGTTCATTATCAAAGAGTACAGCATCTTAATGATATGATATGTTTGAACTTAAATATGGATGTCATAAACCTATATTCAACTGATCTTTAACATTTACCATCTGCGAGGTTGCAAGGTGCCAAATATACTTTTATTATGGTATTACCTTCTAAACTATTTACAACGTTTAATTTATTATCATTATGTCATTCGGAGCTATCTTTTACTACCACATAAGTTAAAACAACAAATCTTATCGCTCTACATTTGCGCATTGCAGATTTTTGTGTTACATATCTAGTTCTTCCTTAAACATGAACTAGGCTACGTAATGTAACGTTGCTTTTATCATAGAATAAATAAACGTTAGATTAAAAATAATTAAAATATAAAGAAATTAATGTTCGTCTTCCGGAATGTATAAAACAATTCCGGAATTCGGGTGGTGCTTGTCGATTTTGCGCATATTTAAAATGGCTTAAGTTAAACAAAGAAATTAGGTGTTCTTCCTTTCTTAGTATAAATTGGGCTCCACTTATTTTTACTAGTTTATAATCTTTGTTTTACTAATGTATCAGATCAGCATCACACTACACACTACTTATTACTTTCACACTATAAATACATACTCGTATATTTATCACTAGGAGACATCCCACGGTTTCACCCGCGTAGGTCCCGTACCCGTGGGAAAAAATAAAAAAAAGTAGCCTATGTCACCCGGGTATAGTGTACCTTCCCAATGGTGAAAGAATTTTTCGAATCGGTCCAGTAGTTTCGGAGTCTATTCAATGCAAACAAACAATCAAACATTTCCTCTTTATAATATTAGTATAGGTAGATAAACAGGTTTTTGGCTGCATTTCATTTATATACCTATGTAAAATATTAATGAAATATTCCACAAATATTAATTACGTATTAAGTATATTGATAAATGTTACTCATCCCGATCCGTCACTTGTCTCCAAAGGTGTATTTGAAAATCAGCGTCAGGCAGCATCTCAGCATCTGTCTGGCATTACCGCTAAAGAGCAGCTTGATAGTACTAATAAAAAACAAAAAAAAATGGCATGTCTGACGACTGCGCCAACTGCGACTGGCGCAGCCGTCAGACATGCCATTTTTGTTTTTTTTTTATTAGTACTATCAAGCTGCTCTTTGATTCTTTATTTCTTTTTCTTTAAGACAAGAAAGTAACGTAAGGACAAACTAGCCATTTTTCTAATAGTAATTTAGTCAGTCGAGACGAGACATGTTAGATAATCTGAAAAACAATTACTAAACTTAATGTTCCTCCAACAGCTGAAGACGACACATCAACATACGATGAGGAGGCGGCTGTGGAAGCGGCTGCAGCGTTTGCCCGCGCGTGCGCACCTGACACGCAACGGCTCCTGGCGCCTGCCAACGCTCGCCCACCATACGAACGGAGACCGCGCATCGACAACCAAGACCAGTACGTACCTAGACATTATGAAAAACCTAGTAATATTCTTCATGTCTGACTGTTTCGTCGATCTAGTGGTCGCAAGCGAAGTCGGGCAAAGTGTTATCGAGTTTTTCCATTTGGACTTTCTCAATGGCAGCCCGGAGTCTGGATTTGTGCCCGATTGATGGCAATAGGCTCGCCCCCTATTACATGGGACTTAAACATAACTGGCGAATGTACACTTCTGCCTAGCCCTTCGGGGACCACAGCAGATACCATAACATTAAGTGTTACGTTATGACATTTGCTGTAATGGCTGCTCACGCGATGTTGAGTTGTATCTTGGAAACAATAGTACTCAAGGCCGCTTGAGTGGCAAAAAGACAGCTGTAAGACTATGCTGCCTAAGTCCTATATAGGGTGACTGGTAATTAGTGACCGATACTTAAACACGTAATTGTATTCATGATTTCAATAAACTTTCCCAAAGAAACTTTTTTTTATAACACTAACTTATAACACAATAAAATAACAAAAACACTGTTTGAAATTCCCACGCGCGCGCCTGTTACCAATTACGGCAGGCACGAATCGGCACGATCTATCAGCAGATAGTTTGACCTCGGGAAGAGCAAAATGTACTAGTAGTAGTAGCGTCACACACTCCCCCGCCACCCCCACCGCTCCCGTTGTGCAATACTGTTATAATTGAATGAATTGAAAGTTAATGACTGAAAAAAACTTTCTTTGGGAAATTTATTCGTAATCATGAGTACAATCACGTGTTTAAGTACCTACCTATCGGTCACTAATTACTAGTCACCCTATTTATCCGTGGTGAAGGTTTAAACACCTCGTTTCTAAAAGACTGACAGTCGATTCAGTTAAAAACACCCAATAAAAATTGGGATTAAGTGAGCGTGCAGTAAACTGTAAATCTCTAGCATTAGTACGACATGGCAGCACACATCGTCTTCACTTCACCTTCAACTCCGCAGGAAGACGGCTCAACACGTTGATTTGCCGCCAATACGTAACTCTGATATTACAGTTGATATCGGCTCAGTTTCTAAAGAATTTTAGAGAGTTGCATTGCTGCTGTGCTCAGTGCAATAATCTCCCAAGAATAGAATATAATAGAATACTCTTTATTGTACACCATGAAAACTTACAAATAATAACATAAGGGCTACTTATGGTGTTAAAATGGGCAGTCTCATCGCTAAACGCGATCTCGAACAGTAAGTGAAGTACCAAATGTTTTGTTAGATTGTTAGATACCTATATACTAAGAAAAATCCTGAATGTTGTATGTTGTTTTTTAGAAGAGATTTCGCCTTCATCGCCAAAGGTAGGTATAGTATGTTTATTTTCAGATTTTCATCATAGATTTAGTATACGTTCTTACAGATGTTTTTACGTAATTTCTATATTCAACTCTTAGCGCAACATACCTACTTCGATAAAAAAAGTAACTTCTTACCTTAAGCGCAATCTTCACTGGCGATAGTCTCTCAGTGCTTTAGCGACCACGTAACTACATGTATTCAGCTCCATCCAGCTTTTGTCCATAGAAGACACCACTTCTGTATGAGACGCGTAAGCGTTCAGACAGCTCTACAGGCGCGTACGCGTGTCATACAAAAATTAGTGTATCTGTACACGAAAGCCGAATGGAGCTGAATAAGTTTGAATTCAGCTGGTTCAATGCCCGGTTTCGGTATGGTTGTCGAGAAATCTATGAATGCCCTTTTAATTTATTTTAAACACTAAACTGCATTCACATATTTTAGATTTTAGCGTCAATAACACATCATTGTGGAATTGCAATGCACTTGTAACAATAAACGACACATTGTTAGTGCTGCTTATATACCTCCTAAGACCTCTTCGCTAGTGTACAATATGCATTTCGAAACACTACAAGAGGTACTGAGTCATCCTACTGTTGACAGCTTCTATATTTTGGGTGACTACAATCTCCCAGAAGCCAATTGGTCAGCTTCCTCTATTACGGATTCTTCTGCAGTTGCAAACACCGTGGCGTCTGCGACTTCCGCTGACTTACATAACCTCATTTCACTTCTTGGTGCTTCGCAACTCAACAATGTGGTGAATTGTAAGGGTAAAATACTAGACTTAGTTATATCTAACAACCTCTGTGTAGTTTCCCAATCCACAAGTACTCTGCTACCTATTGACATTTACCACCCTGCTTTGACCTGCGTGACTTGCTTGGATATAAAAATTTCTCCTTTGACTAAGATTCCCCTACACAAATATAATTTTCACAAAGCTAATTTCGACAACATTAACTGTAACCTGCTAGCCACGAACTGGTTAGATCTGCTCAGTCCTAAAAACTCCGAGGACGCACTGACTACTTTCTACACTGAGTTAGATAACATTATCAAGCAAAATGCTCCTTTGGCTCGCGCCAAATCTGGTTGTTATCCTATCTGGTTCTCAAGGAGTCTTATGATAATCTCGAAAAAGAAACAGAAGGCGTGGATTAGGTGGAAGAAATTTGATAACATTTCCGATTACAATACATTTTCTAAATACAGAACACAATTCAAGGACACTTGCCTTAAATGTTTCAACTCTTATATTAGGTCTGTGGAGGATAGTTTGTCCAAAAACATCAAGCATTTCTGGACATATATTTCGAATCGGAAAGTAAAACCTGGCATACCAGCTAAGGTTCAGTATAAAAACTCTGAATCTGATGATGCTATCTCCGTCTGCAATATGTTTTCAAATTTTTTCTACTCTGTTTTCGAACCTGCTTCACCGTCTTTGCCACAATGGAAGCCCCCGCTTGACAATGCACTACACGATGCTTTGATCTGCGACATATCTTTTAGTGAAGATAAAATATTGAAAGAGCTAAAATCACTAGATGCATCGATTGGACCTGGACCAGACGGACTTTCTCCTTATTTCTTAATAAACACCGCCGACTCTATTTGCAAGCCTCTCTTCATTATCTACAATAAATGCATGTCGGAAGGTATGATGCCCAAACAGTGGAAGGGCGCCTTCATTGTGCCTGTCCACAAAGGTGGTTCGAGGCGAAATGTTGAACACTATCGCCCTATCTCTATGTTGTCTGCCTTGTCGAAGCTCTTTGAGAGGTTGGTGCATAATGAAATATATCCTATTCTGCATAATATTATTGTTCAACAACAGCACGGATTTGTCAAACAACGGTCTACTATCACTAATCTCTTGCTGTTCTCAAGTTATTTATTTGATAACATTGACAGCCGTGTACAGGTGGACGCTGTGTATACAGACTTCTGCAAGGCTTTCGACAAGGTAGACCATGAAATATTACTCAATAAATTAGCGTTTAACGGAATCCGTGGAAACTTACTGAGGTGGTTTGTTTCCTACATTACTAACCGTAGTCAAAAAGTTGTAGTAAATGGTCATTCATCTTGTATCGCGTTGGTCACCTCCGGTGTACCACAAGGCTCTATTCTTGGTCCCCTTTTGTTTGTCTTGTACATAAACGATATCAGCCGGTGCTTTCTTAATACCAAATTTCTCTTATACGCCGACGACCTTAAGGTATACAGAACAATACGCGATGCAAATGACTGCCTTCTGCTACAACAAGATTTAGATAGATTGTCAAACTACTGTCGTGGAAATAAGTTGCAGCTTAGTTTACCCAAATGTAATTTTCTAAACTTTACCAAGAATAGAAATATTGTAACACATGGATACACCTTGAGCGATGTTCCCCTAACAAAAGTGGACTCTATCCGTGATCTCGGCATTATCCTAGACTCTAAGCTTTGCTTAGATTTGCACATTAGCAAAATAGTCAATAAAGCGTACCAACTTTATGGATTCGTTATGCGATCGACATTAGATTTCAAGAAACCCTCTTCATTTATTCATCTATATAAATCTCTCGTACGCTCCCAACTAGAGTATGCCGTGTCCGTCTGGATTCCGTATTATAAGAAATACGTTGAGGCGATTGAGAGTGTTCAACAAAAGTTCCTACGTGCCATGCATTTTAGATGCTTCGGATACTACTTGCCATATCAGGATTTACTTAATAAATACAAACTCACAACACTTGAAAATAGACGTAAGTACTTGGAAGCCATGAATCTTTACAATATTGTCAGTAATAGATTTGACTGTAATGAGTTAACCAACATGTTATGCTATGTTGTCCCTAGGACAGTGTACAAGCGAAAAGTGCGCGCTGGTAGACTATTTTCTACGCGTACTTGCCATTCTAACACTGGTTTGCGCTCACCTATTCGCAGAATGGTAGATACTTACAATGAGACCTTTGAACATATCGATATCTTCGCATGTTCTTCCAGCAAGTTCAAAAATCTAATACTCAGGGAGCTCTTTTGATTGGTTTTTTGTACAGTATGTAAAATTATAGATTATAAGCATGATAGCCAAGTAAGTTTAGTTTTAAATTTTGTTAAGTATTAGTTATTGTTACTATCCTAGCGTTTAATTTTTAAATTTGTTAGTTGTATTTCACAGCCTATCTGTGAACAGCGTTGTGGGCTACAGTATTGTTCATATATGTTACGTGTATATCTTTTTTTTATACCATATGCTGTAGCTGTTTGTTGTTCCGCTTGAATAAATAAAATAAAAATAAATAAAATAAGCTATGCCTTAAACCGGAAGAATTAAACAAATAAGTATTTTAAAGCTGACAGATTCCTTTATTAGTTGACCAAAATACATTACAAAATATGAAGAACCGTAACAGTTGATCTATTCTTGAACTGAACTTCAGCAACAAATTCGAATACAAATACGCATGGATTTACATGAACAAACACGAGAATGCACAATCTCTGACGTCAAACAGCCCACGATAATAGCAACAATGGCAACATACATACATAGCAACATACTTACATATTAGGAAGCTTGAAATTTAATAATAAATTACTATTCGTAGTAATGCACTCATGACCTCTCCTTTAGTGTAGGTTATTTTAAGTTATTTTAATCATTTTAAGCAGTAGTTTGAAACACTATCATACATAATCCACTGCGTTTTCTTTTCCGAGCTACATTGAAGATCGGTTTTCTTTCTAAACAACTGCAGCTATGCATATACATAAATAAACTCACGCTATTTTCCTATGGGGGTAGTCAAAAACTACAGAACGCCTGGTAATACATGCACGCCCGCCAGTTTAGAGTAGGTACCTACAAGACTTCAATTAGAAGAATTATTATTATTTTCAAGAATGATTAAATACGTGTTTCAAACTTCTGTTAAGTTTGGAAAACGATCATCATTATCTGCCCAGCCTTTTATCAATTATTTTGAGGTGGGTTTCAAGTTTAACCGGACGCAGCTCTATAAACAAGTATTTACTTGGAGCAACTGGGTGTCATTAGTGGATCTTTGGCACTCGTTACCGATATCAAATTTAATTTCAAATATGTTGTAGGTAAGCAAAATACCGGTATTCAGTTGTATCCAGCGGGCTGTATTGAATAAAAGGCAATTCTAAATAGCGGAGGATAAATTCGGCCGATGATTTTAAAAATCTGTTTTATCTGTTTTGTATCCAGCGGGCTGTATTGAATAAAAGGCTATTCTAAATAGCGGAGGATAAATCGGCCGATAATTTTAAAAATCTGTTTAAATCTGACGGGTAGTTTTAGGAAAAAAGAAAGAAAAATACGTTTATTGGTATTACAGCCTCATAAATACACTTTAAAACTATAAAATGCACAGAATACAAAGATCGCTTAATTTGGTCATGATCTCAAAATTTATATTACAATGAAATGATCACGTTAAGCAAGGCTTCCTATCCTACCATTTTTGCTGTGCCCTACAGGGTCCATAATGATCTCATTTATATACCTACCACCTAAGAATACATATGGAAAGCAATAAAGATATTGAGTATTGAGTATGCCAAAAGGGCCTCAGCTCAGCATAATGTCAGATGAGATCACATGAGGGTGTACTATCTATCGCTGAGTTTCGGCTATTTAAAAGTTAGAAAACGAGATTATATTGGTAGTAAGTTTACAATTGAATTATAAAGATGATGAATTTGTTTATTCATCATCTTTATAATTTAATTGTAAACTTTAATAGACATACGACGAGTCGGTACCTACCACAGATATCTATGGTAGGTACCTACCATATTTCATCATTAGACAAGTTCTTATAACAACATAAAAATCTTAGTTTTGCACATTGCGTGATGATAGACAACTTACAATATAATATCTAGATTTATGATAAGCATAACAAATACTAATTAGCATAAATAAATCCTATGATTCTAACCTAGATCCTGCCATAACAATGGTATACCTTGGTTGATTCTATCTCATTGTTTAACATGCATTCAAGGGTAGACCTTGAGAATCAAGGGATTGTTATCAAATAAACTGCATAGAGCTCTGGGCTATTCAGGCTCGTCAGAGCTTGGTACGACGAGACTGAGAAACACAACCGTCACTTACCTTAAGAAAAAATAGGTATTGTAAAACAGGGATAATAGAGACGCAGGGGTAAATAGGAACAAATCTTTGAAAAGCCTTTTGACGTTAGTTGAACATTACGAGTATTTGTCAGAATCAAGCATTCCGAGTATTTGTTAAACATTACGAGTATTTGTTACAAACAAGCATTTCGATTTTTGAATGCGTTGAAACATCGTCAAGATGATTATTATATAGTACACCTAACTTTTACCAGTTAGGTATATTTGAGTCCTTATTGCCACGGACCAGGTAGATACAAAGCCAGATCTAGTGCTACTATTGTGAAATTTCTGATGGAATAATTACTATTTTTGCACGCGGAAAAAGTCGCAAGCAAAGTGCTAGTTTTCAATAAATCTTCAAGATAAACTAAAAACAAACTATTTTGAATTGAAAATCACTCAATCTCTTGCATAAAGCAGCACTTTAGCCACAGGCCCATCATGTGATTTTCCTACTTAACATATACACAAAAATAATGTCACCTCCATCTCTCCACAATTTATCATTAGTGTCCTACATATTTTGAATAAATGAAGCTTTGTGCAAACATATCAAACGTCGCGTTCAAACAATGCTATCGTTGCGTTCATACGAGAATAGCCGCAGTGTGACGACACCCTTATCAGCTGTCAGCTCATGTGATGAACAGGAAGGTTGACTTCTGAACAGGAAACCTTATAATTTGTAATCATGATGGCGTTTTGATGTTTTGTTTTTCGATATTCGAATTAAAACTCGTCGAAAGCATAGTTTTATATTGTTTGTTGCATTTATTCACAGTGTGTGTATGACGACATGTATGAATGTAAACGAAGCTTAAGATGTATGTAAGAATAGAAGCAGATGGTATTCTAGAGTTTCTGCCAACCCCCATGGGAAAGAAGTTTCTCAATAAAAAGTTTATAGAGAAAGAGAAGGCTAAACTGTACTCGCTCGCTTCTATATCACTAAAAATATTCTTCTGGGGAGTTTGTTCCACTACTTCTTCTACCCAGGAAAAACACAAGGAAGTGGCGAAGGGCTGGCTTTTGGTGGACTGTTTTTTATGTAACTTTGACGTTCAAGTGTTGATCATATGCCTAATTTGAAAAATAATCTGGGAAATAGGCGTAAGTTTATGTATGTATACATGAACTTACGGCTTTTTCCCAGGGTATTTTTTTACCAGTATATAGGTAGGTATCCAAATTCTCACTGGATGATTTTCGCAACATAACATAACTTCACGTTTGTAATCTCCAAAGGATTAGGCAGAGGTGTTACTTTAGTAAACTCTCACTTAAATAAGTATTAGGACTTTAATGTCAAGAACTAGAATGTATGTGTTTGTTGTGGTCTCGTTGAAATAAAAAAACAAGGGGTAACAAAAACATGCATAATTACCAAAGAATCACTGCCTACTTTAAACAGTAAAACATTTAGTTCAACGCTTTCTTATATATTTTTTTGTGTATTGTACCTATTGTATTTACCAAAGTAATTATTCATTCGATAACACATTTTAATGTTTTTGTGTTACTATAAATCATATTTGACAAAGACAAGAACATTATTATTTTAAATTAAATAAATAAAGCAGGTTCCACATGACATGCTGTACACTTAGTAATATTTTTCATAACGAGACAAACACACGCTTGCTCATACAACAAATATTTACACGATCTAGTTTTCAACTAACATTTTGTAAATACATAATGTTGATATTATTTTAAAAGTATTCTTCAAATTGCTTAGAAACCTCTAGAAAGACGGTTAAAGAAAAGTAAAAAAGATCTAGCAGAAACCACAGCGATACCTGATACCATATTTGAGCCATTTAGGGTTGATCATGAGGTCCTGGTGCCCATCTTGTTTTTTGTGCCATCGTCCAGCGATTGGTTGACTCTTCACGTGACAAGACCAGGCTGGCCTTTATTTAGGCCTAAGAATCAGCATTTCCATTCAAAAAGCCAATTCTGCCAATCTATTGTAGTACATATTTATTTATTTAACGGATAGTAGAAAAATAATTTAAGTAAATAACTATTACTTATCTTTACCAGGGTCGATTAATTATTACTAATAATTATGATCCGGATATTAGTAATAGTTATGTACGTCTTACATACAGTCTAGGCGAAATTACCTATTAGTCACGTCAAGCATCGGGTTGAAGTCATACAAATGATGCAAGAACAAATATTTATCATGACAGAAACTAGGTACTTGAAAGGTTATAACGACATTCAGTTTATCATCATCTGCCTAAACCTTTTACTTACCAACTACATAATGTTTACCAGTGTTTTACATAGAGTGCCATGGCGGCCTATCAGCAGAGCCATTATTTATCCAGAAACGTATAGAGTTTAAACTAAAGTTTGGCATTTCAATTTAAAACATGTTCCTTTTATGACGTTATCAGTCTGTCTACAGGCTCCATTATTAGATTGGATTACGGCATTGTGTCATCCGCAGCCACTCCAGTTGCGTTAAATTTCCTTAATACCCGCCATGTTGTCATCCTTTCACGACTATGTGCAGCTATGAGCAGGTTTCTTAAGATCAGAACAGTTAGCAGGATTTTAGTTTAAGTAAGGAGGAGACCTGTTGAAATCAAGGCCAGCGCAAGGACAACGCCGTTCAACAACGAGTTCGTCTAAAGTTTATGTTGCAAATTCTGTACAAAAATAATATATTACCTCTTAAGCTAGCATACTTGTATTTTATGAGGTACGAGGCGTTGTCCCTTGATTTCAACAGGTCTCCTCCTTACTTAAACTAAAATCCTGCTAACTGTTCTGATCTTAAGAAACCTGCTCATAGCTGCACATAGTCGTGAAAGGATGACGACACGGCGGGTATTAAGGAAAGTTAACGCAACTGGAGTGGCTGCGGATGACACAATCCCGTAATCCAATCTAATAATAGAGCCTGTAGACAGACTGATAACGTCATACAACGATAGGGGAAGGGAGGAATTATGTCCCATTGATAAATGATGGAAAGAGTGAAGATTTTTTTGTAAATTTTTCACCTACATTTCTTTCGATACTATCCTCAAACAAGTACATAGATTCATAAATTCATCGCTGTATTTTATTTCGCTCACGACTTCGTCCACGTGAATTTCGTAGTTTTCCTTTGCAACTTTGACCTATATATACTTAGAATATAACTCAGTTATATGTAGCTATCTAATGCTGGGCGAACCTAACTTGAGCGAACCTAACCTGCGCGAGGTTAAACCGCCGTATTCTTTAGATAAAAGTTACTTATCTGATTTTCAAAAAAACAGGTTTATATAAGTAAATCCTAAAAGATCTTTTAAACGTTTATGAGAATGGATATTTAACTGAAACCTGTATCGGAAAGTATGAAAGAAGAAAATAATCTTTTACGAGGATTAGTTAGAAAATATTGGGAATATTTTCTAACGAATCCTTTCCATACTTTTTAGAACGTGATTTTTTTGCAGTCGGGTTTTTTTATACAATAAATCGATCGCATTCGATGATTTCGCTTTTTGAGTAGAACCAGCAATGTTTCAAAATCCCAAACAAAAATAACGTCACATGCTAGCAAAGGTGTACCTAAAGCCAATCAAAAAAATCCTACAAAAAGCCACTCATTCTAGTCGAAAATGGGTCAAAGGCACAAACAGCAGGCAATCCTCGTTAATTAGTCGTGTGCTCGTGTGGCGGTGCTCTTAATAACTGCTCTTTGGCGAGCGCAGCCAGCTTCTATAATTCAATGCTTGGCTTGTTTGTGAAACATATAGGTTGTGGTTGAGTAACGGGTTTGTGTTAGTTGGGTAGAGAGGAGCGTTTTTATAACTAATTAGAGGTTTCTCTTCCAAGTATTTTTCTTTTAGTTATAAAAGTTTGTTATTATTATAAACGCCATTTAATAAAAAATACAACACTAAAATACCATAGCATTCTGGATGTATTTTAAGTGACCAGTGCAAGTTAGTATAAACCCAAGGTGCGAAGATATTCATAAAAGTCAATACATTATCAAAATCATAAATAAAATTACGGTCACGTCTAGCGTTTGTACAGACACTAGCACATGAAGCTATCCCAAACTGTACAATATTCCCAATCAAACATGAACCTTATTCTGTTTGTAAAAAAGTTGAAAAGGTATCAAAGAAATTGCTTGATGTAATGGCCTCTGTACTAAGCACAAACCAGTCCACATCTTGGGCTAACAAATAATAAATAGTACGAATAAAGACGAAGAAATATTACGAACCTTAAAAGTGTTGAATAGCTAAAACGCGAGGAGCTCACTTGGTTTTTTCTTCTCAGCAGAAAAAAATACTTAGGTATAATAGGTATAGCGAGACAGGCACTTACCTACAATTTTATTATTATAATAGCAGAAGACACGCGGTTACACCCGCGTAGTTCCCGTTCCCGTAGGAATACAGGGATAAAAAGTAGCCTTTGTGTTAATCCAGGGTTTCAGCTAACTCCATACCAAATTTTATTAAAATCCATTCAGTAGTTTTTATTTGAAAGAGTTAAAGAAAACATCCTCACAAACTTTCGCGTTTATAATATTAGTAGGATAGGATTAGTAGGATTGTAACACAATACTCTCTCTGAATGTGTCTTAGTCAATTGGAAAAGTTCCTCGTTTAACCGTTTATAAAAACGCTAACGCTTCTCCCATCACCGTGCATGCACCCTTACCTGAAACAGGCTTCTGTCCTGTCAGTAACTGCGACACAGTACCTATTGTGAAGTGGAAACACAGCGTTGCCCGCTTACTGACAATATGGCAGCTGAATGCTGCCAAACGGATATTAATACCTGTCAGTTTAAATACTGTTTCAGTTTAGACTAACGTATCTATTGTTAGAATACTTGGATTTGTAATCGTAGGTAGCTATTGCAGCCTTCCGCTACTTCGTCGTCGTGTAAAATGAATTACATAGTGTGAATATTAAATTCTACAATATGTAGTATTCTGAAGTATACCTACGCTAGATTACTGTAAAGATTCATTAAAATGCATTTGGTAGATTTTGCGTGAAACAGTATGAAACTCTTATACTTATATCTTCATGAAGTTTCATGTTGAATACTCGTATATTTACTAAGATTTTCTTATTCAAAGTGTAATAAAAATTACAAAATAATATAACAAAATATTGTGTTTCTTCTTTTGGAATAGTGCAAGTGTGAAGTCGTTATTTTATAGCCTTTTGACTGTAACAAGGAAATAATGCATTTATTTTAACCTCATATTGTTCTGGTCAGGCACCTTTTAGTGTGTTTTTATTAAGCCGGTTGTTAAAAAAGTTGTTATTTTGCCATTTGTAATTTTTAGACGATATTATTTAATTTTGTTATTTGTTTTTGTTTGTCACTTATATTGTCAAATGAGTCACTGAAAGGTGAACATCTGAAACTCAGAACTGCGAACCTCTAACAACCAGTTTAACTAAGGAGTATCGTGTTTCCCAGCCGCTGCGTTGTGGAGGTCAGATGGGCGGGCGCTCCATGTAAAATATTTTACCTGCATCCGACAAGACTGGAAACCGGGACCAACATAAGTTTTAGGATAAGTCTAGGCAGATGATGACGATGACAAGCATTGTCAAATAAGACATGCTAAAATGTTAGGTTAGAAAACCTGTAATGTGTTAAAAGTAAGCGCATCTAGCTACAAAATACTGCCACTGAGTGTGGTTTGGAGTAGCTAACACGCTGTAAGTTAGACCAATGATCGGTTTAGATAGCATTTATGTCAATAATAGGGTGCTTCCGGCAGGAAAAGTGTAAATCCGCGAATCTACCAAACGTTAACGAGGGCTACATCTAGTTTTACAGGGACGGGTTAAAACTTTATCATTTAGCCTTGCCGACCATTGATAAGCAAATCTATTATTGAGCGATTCCATGCAATTAACGAAACTGGTGTCGTAAATGTGTCAATGAATTTCTCGGAAGCCTACCTGCGAATTTTTATTTCCACAGATTTATTAGATAGGCGGAATTATCCAATGCTAGTTACCTACGTGAATTTGTACTATCTTCGACGTTATCCATTAAAAAGGTGTATAGCTTAAGTCTGCACCAAATTCTTATAATATGTGCCGGAAAAACTCCATCATCCTACATTCCTACCCTAAGTCATAATCTTAATTAAACACTTCTCATCGTCAGTCAACCAGCATTTTCTCCGAAGGGATATTTCCTTCTCACACGTCCGTGTGAACAGACTGCACACACGCTAACAGCGTGTCAGTTTGTCGGATATTAATTTCCACTCGTTTTATGTTTTCATCGTCTATGGCACTTGTCGTCGGGTGTAAGCAAACAAGTTCCTCTTTTGTTATAAAAACAAAAGACTGGCAAGTGGGTTTAGGGCTGGAGTGTTCCCTGTTTTAAAAATGTAAGTCTTGCTTTAAATAAATGAGGTTTTCACGCTGCCAAGCATTCAATAAAACTGTAAAACATAATTACTATAAGTCAAATAGATTTAAAATACTATAGAGCGGACAAGCGAGAAAATGTCATAGAAAAACTTTGGTCCCATGTCTCAGTTACGCCATCTAGAATAATATATGAATATTGGAGCGGCTGCGGAGCGTACTAAAAAAAACTTGTGTCCAGCAGGACACAAGTTTCAGACGAAAATTTTGTTCGTGATGTCCGTTCTATAGGTATTAAAGGTCTTTGCTATAAGTCATACTCAATGTATACAATACTTAGCAATAAAATGTTGGAGTAGCTTGATGATGTTTTCTAATTGAACATGAACCTTATCTTATTTGTAATAAATTTGAAAAACTATCAAAGAGTACACACATTGGGATAGTTTGATGTGCTGACCTGATACACAATTAAAATAAATTGGTAACTGAACCTCCTCCTTTTTTTAAGTCGATAAAAATAAGCAGCAATAGTTTAAGAATTTGCTCTAAAATATGTGATTTGATGGAAATTGAAAGTGTGTTACGCAATAAGACAATATTTTTTGCATTACAATGTTAAACATGATAGAAGTTTTTTCTATACATTTCTATATTTCTATATTTCAATACATATTTTCCTTTTCGATCATCATCGAACACTCACGTTTCACCAGTGTCTTGCCGAGCCTTTTGCCATCAAGCGGGCATAAATCCAAACGCCATCAACTAGGAAATTTGGAGATGAAAATCCCAATCATACTTTACCCAAAGCACGAACCGATCCCAAGACCTAATGTTCAGCTGTTCCAATACTAAACCAACAAGGCAGTTGCTTTTCGATCTTAGTTTTCCATTTAATAAAACACTCACGTACTTTCTGATAACGCAAAAGCGAGCTATATGCAAAGCTACACGAGGATATATGTCTCGGAAAATCTTGGCTCCTTCCATTTCCTTGGAAGCGATGCAGCTGTCAGAAGTAATAAAGTAAAGGCGACCCAGCTTAAGAAGAAGTGTTTTGACGCAAGTCGATTCCTATAAGATACCTTGGATGGCGTGACTCAAGTTAAGACAGATTAAACACCAAATGCATGCTTATCATGATTACCGTAGATACCAATTTGATCTACGGCAGAATCGACAGAGTGGCAGATTGTGGAAATATTTCTTGCGTCTTGCTTAAGCATGTCAATGTCTAAGGTGAAGAGAAGAAATAATTTTATCGTGATCGACTTAGAAACGATTATTTTGCTAGGGAAAAATCAACCAAGTGTCAGATTGTAGAAACAGTTCTTGCGTCTTGAGCCCGACAATGTCCAGAGTGAAGAGAAAAAATGTGTCGAGTCGACAAGTCTACAATGTCGAGCATAATGTGCTATTTGTCAAAATTTTAGTTCCCTCATCTAGATAACAAGAAAATATTCGTCACGTAATTTTTCTTTTTTCACGTAATCAAAAAATACCGGTAATATATGTACAGTTTATGCTTGCTAATGACGTTACAAGCCCCTACTCCTCAACTTTAATGCGCTTAATCTAAGCACTTTTCCATCAATTTGAAAAAGTATTAATAATAATATTGTGTCTAATAGAATAGAATAGAACAGAATAGAATAGAATAGAATAGAATACTCTTTATTGTACACCATAACAACTTACAAATAATAACTTTAAGAGGTACATTTATTTATTTATTTATTTTTTTATTTATTTATTTAAAACTCTTAAACTATCATTACAGGTTTTGAAACCTAATGCGAAAGCTAAGACTACTTATAATATTGACTATTTTAAATAACATCTATTTACACAATACAATAAAACAAAATTACATAAAATTAAAACGATACTTGTAGGTATGTAGGTACTTATTTTAACGGTACCCCGACGTTACGTAAAATTTAATGGCTAAAGTGTTATTTTTAACTTTTTAAATGTTTTACATTTTTGCGATGGGGGTTTTTAAAATTTTTAATTTAATTTTTATTTTAAAATTTTTAAACGCATTAATTTTGTTTTGTAGAGTTTACAGTTATGAGTATTTTTCAGTGTATTGTATGTAGAGTCAAATGCTGGTTAAAACGAATCCAAACACGACATATCTGCTATTATTTTGTCAAAGGTCTACCTACTGATGTGCTGGATAGCCTGGCTGCAGCATCAGCTCATCCTGTTGCCATCAGTGCATTGTTTTTAGAGTCAAATGCTGGTTGAAATGAATCTAAACACGACATATCTGCTATTATTTTGTCAAGAGTCTACCTACTGGTGTGTTGGATAGCCTGGCTGCAGCATCAGCTCATCCTGTTGCCATCAAGGCATTGTGTGCAGAATCAAATGCTGGTTAAAATGAATCCAAACACGACATATCTGCTATTAGGTATTTTGTCAAGAGTCTACCTACTGGTGTGCTGGATAGCCTGGCTGCAGCATCAGCTCATCCAGTTGCCATCAGTGCATTGTGTGCAGAATCAAATGCAGGTTAAAATGAATCCAAACACGACATATCTGCTGTTATTTTTCCAAGAGTGTATTAGTCTGCTAGATATCCTGGCTGCATCAGACCAAATACACCACAATGTTGCTTATTAATATTACACACATGGGTGTTTGAAATTCTAAGACACACATATGTTTGTAAGTAAAGTTAATACCCATAGACGTCTAAAATAGCAACGGTAGCTAACACAAAAGAGCTGATAACCTTGAAACGGCTAAACCGATTTTGATGAAATATGTCTAAGAACCATCGCAAGAAACCCTGCTTTCAAATAAAAAAAACCGCATCTAAATCGGTTCACCTGTTTGGGCGCTACGGTGCCACAGACAGACAGACAGACAGACAGACAGACACACACACATAGCGGTGAAACTTATAACACCCCTCTTTTTGCGTCGGGGGTTAATAAAATTAAAACGATACATTTTCATAATAACAAAGTCTCCAATAAATAAAAAATAAAACAATAAAGAAACAATAGACATACAATAGACATAAAATTACAAATTAGTGCTTTCGTAACATATTATTATACATAAGGTGTTACAATGGGCGGCCTTAATAGTTGCTTGTTATCTAGATGAGGGACTGAAAATTTTGTCAAATAGCCCATTGCTGTGAAAACTGGCAGAAAGGTTGCTACAGTCTGTCACTCAATCTAAGTTCTTAACGAGCAATTATAACTTACAATTAATTTTCTAGTAAGTAATTACATCTCGTAGGTAGTCATCATCTGCTACGGAAGAAGTGTATGTTCCCACGACCCCCGGCGCAGTTGTGTGACGAAATCTTTCTAACTTTCTGTCTGACAGTTTGAGTACTTTATGGGACCAACCCAAATGTTCTTTCTTTGGTACTGTTCGTCAGCTCGTGGCGCTCCTCAAGTTCCGAGTTGAGCTCACGATTACTGACAAATGCTTGCAGTGACTGATCCGGTCCCCTCATATCTGTGTGATTTTTCCTCAAAAGAACATCTCAGACACTAATCTGCATGGTTCTTACATGATTTGACCAAGATAATGTCTGGACTTTAAAAGAGACTATCCTCTGAGTCTCTTTCGGTGTTTCTTCTCAGAGTAGTCAGTTAGTGAAACTTCGATTTCATCTACCATTTAAAAAATGACGTGTAATCAGAATCAAAATCAGAATCATGAAAAGAAAAGAGTTAAGAAAGGAGAGAAAAGTGTTTGTGAAAACCTATTTACAAAATAAACATCATTTATCATTTAATTATCGTGGTTTTTAGTTGATTATCATTCTAAACGATTGCAGCAAAGTACCTGCCAGTATTTTACATACTTGGGGCAACAGCCTGTCAGACTTTCATAGTCTTACTAAGGATAAGACTTAAAAGGAAGTCCTTCGAATTAACCGTAACGACTGTCAAAGATCTACAAATGTCTGTCGGGATTAGCGGCTTAACGTGCTTTTCTCGGGGCTTGGCATGTAGTGTTGGTCCATATGGTGGAACCGATAACCCTACCAATAAAACCAACCTTAATGTTGGCCTAAAGTAGCTACCATATAAAGTTCACCTGATGAAAAACATTCCAACGCCAGGCCACAATTTAAATCTGTTGACAAAACAATCAAAACAAAGTAGGTAAGTACCCACAGCATGAATATCGATGACGTGTGACGTAGGTTGGTCACAAGCAGTCGTGCGACCAGTGTGACGATCGATCCGACAATCCGCCCAAACAGAGGGCGGGCGCTACCAACCCCAAGCTACTACCTCACTTTTATTTCTTTACCCACGATGTTACCAGCTTTCCCTATTGTTCCTCTAAGGAAATAGGGAACAACAATTAATCAAGATTAATTACCCTTGTAGTTAAGGAAAACTTCAAAACAATTTCAGTTTAACTCGGTACGACGCTGCCTTGAAATTATGACCTTTTAATTTCCTCGTGAAACTTTGATTCACTCTTATGATTCCTGAAATTCTCATTTTTACGTTCAAGGTTTTACAATCTAGGTCAGTATAAATTTCCCGTTTTCCGCCTATAGTTTAAAATGTTAAACAATGCAGTAACTACACGCTCGCTATCACCGGAAATCCTTGTAAACTATAAAACTCACGTTGACGCTGAAAAACACGAATTTTCCGAACGGAGAACACATAAATTACCCAAATTATCTGGTAATTTACCCCGTGGGGGGCGTCGCGACGCGCATCTCCAGTCCTGGGCGCCCCCTTCCTTCAGTAGCGCCGCGACCGTTGCCCGAGCCACACGCACTCGTACGCTCGCCCCACAACGTTGTATAAACAACACAGTTTTATATCCAACACTGTAATCGACAATCCAGTGAATGTGAAGTGTAATAAGTGCTCATCATTTATCGTCGCATTTTTAAACCGTTTGTTATACAGCTGTGTGTATCCACAATTGATTACTTAGATGTCACCTTAAACGTTGGTATCAAGAAAAATGTTTCAGACGTTGCTTGTTTAGTGAATACTGCTTTGGAAGTGGGTAGTGTGTTAACATTTCAAAAGGTTACCACTAAACCTTTACCGAAAATGGATGAGAAATTAATCTAACTGTTGGTATTTCACATGAATGTCGAATACAATTAACACGAATACATGAGTTATGGAAACAATTTTAATTAACGTATACAATAAAACAGAACGTATACACATGAATCATGGTACTTTTGAAGTAATTACACATAATAAAATTGAGAACAACCGGCGAATCGCGTCGACTCATAATGTCCATATTTAGAATGTTTTTACTGTTGCATTATATGCAATGCTTGCACATACAAGTAATGCCGATCACTGTTGTGAAACTAGTGTTATACTCATTATGAAACAATGAAATCCGTTGAACTTTATAAAAGTAAATGTTACAGTTTTGAGCTGAAATGAACAAAATGAAACAAAGCGTATAAAACAGATGTTAAAGGAAATAGATGTATGTTATTGACACGTAATTAAGGAAAACCGAAATGGAATAAGTTTATGTTGATAACGAAGTAGAATAAAATTTGAGTTTAGGCAAATTGTTTGAAGCGATGTTGAAGCATTTCAAACCAGTCTATTTGCTCATATGCATATGCTCCAAAGCAAACTTTGCACAGAGTTTTTACGTTTACTTGTAATCCCACCCATCAGTCATGCTTATCTGTTTTGTCACTCAACTTGTTCTAGACCAAAGTCTAGGTTTATAATTAATTTGGTCTAAAATTTTCCATTAATTACGAAATTTCAACGTCAGTTTACCTTACCGTGAAGGTTAGCTTCGTGTAATTTACTATTAATATGTAATTATAACAACTAATAAACTTTTCTTTCTTCTCCTTTCGTGTCGTTCCTTTAAATGACATTTTTGAATTTCGGCTATTAGTAAGAATTCTCCAACGAATGCTAAATTAAATACTGTAAATGACAATAAAATTATTATCATTTCTACTGCCGCATGAGATAAAAATATATGTAGCAGATTAAAAATCTGAGAGATATAAGAAACCCTCATCAAAATCAAACCCCTAATATACAAAACAATGTAAAGAGGAAATGCAGATTTCAAATACTAAATAAAACACATGAAGCAGCATTAAATCCATAAACCTTGATTTGAATTGGCAAGCAACACGGCTGGAAACAGTTAACCTACAAGAGGAACCCATGAAACAAACATAAAAATAACAAATCGTGATACTGTAACGATAATATCAGTTCTTTCACTCAATGTTGCGAACGATTAATCTGTTACAATTTAGATAAACCTGTTAACAAGCTAAAAGTAATCTTAAATTAAAATCTTAAAATAGAGGTAGCTTATAAAGAGCCAAGATAATGGAATGTTAGGCGAAACCTACCTACCATTTGTCTCAATGGACAGTCAAAGTTCCTACAAAATGCTAAAAGTAGACGATCTAAAAATAATTGATACAAACTACGGCGCTGGGCTAAGAACTGAATGAATTATCTTTGACAGCGTCGTTGGAGTTAAAGCTGGGATTGATTAGCAAAACATTGAAAGCGATTTTATCGACAGAAAAGATTACATATAATTACAATTTCATTGACTCTTTCGAAATTAATGATACTATGTTTTTTTTCATCAACACAAACTAGTTTCAAGTCATGGACTATGACATCTAGCATTATTAGCAAAACTGTACGTTAATTTTCACTCGTCAGTCATACATGTGTAAATAACGAGCGATTTCACAGTAGACTTGACGCGGAGCATGCATTCATTCGAAGCGGAGGACCGTGTAGTTAATTACATGCGCGTTATTGCGTATCGTGGTCATAGTGACGGAAATAGCACCTGTAGGGACCCAATCATAGCAATAGATCCCTAGGGCAAGTATAGTACCCTTTATGATAACATTATTGAAGGTTTAAATAAAGCAATGAATTAAATTTATGGATGTCAAGATGAGGATATGTTATTCGATGCACTCAATTCCTTGTATTATATATCTTCTAAAGCCAGTAAATCATCTTTATCATTGTCAATGTAAGTTGTAAAACATACATCTACAAAAATGTTCTGTGCCTTGAACTGGTTGTAAAACAAAACTCCTTTATAATTTGCTTTCACACAAACGATATCGATGAACTCTCCCCTTAACTTACAACGCCAGTCCCATTCTCATTTAGAGATTGAAGAGTCCCATTACTATTACACACGAGGTCGCAAAAACCTATCCCATTAGAATAATCCTATGGGAAATGACATGGACGATAATTCAGAATGACATTTCCGTCAGTCTTGCGTAGTAAGATATGGCTATTTACGTCAGTTTTACCTTGTTTTTCCTTGAATGTGATGGAAAATCTATGTCAACTATAAATGGGTTGGATTTAAACTTTGATAGTTACCGAAATCCTGCTGCTTTATGTCGACAGTCAAATAAACTGAAATTCAACAGGAATTAAAGTCCTAAGTAAAGATTAACCAGGCCAGTTCACCCAAATTAAATAGATTTTCAATGAGTTAAAGAGGATTAGAACAGTAAAGGGTTGATGAGAGGGCTGTTAATATTACAAGCTAAGTTTCAGTCCATTGAATCACTCATTCAACAATTATGAATTTTAGCAAAGTATTGCATGTTCAAGCCGACGTTTTAATTCGGATGATTCATTCATATTATTCATAATAGTATGTTTAATACCTAAGTGCACTGTGGACTGTAATAACGTGGCTTTTTCTCTACTGGATATCCATTATTTCATCACAGAGAATAAACAGTTTTAATATCTTGTAGTTGTTAAGAAAACATGGTAAAATTAATGGAAATTTATTTGCGGTTTTTTGTTTTAAAATTACGCGATTCACAATAAGGATACTTATAACCATTATACCAGATAAACGATGGTCGCTGTTGGATATAGAAAATATGGGAGATATTACCTACTATTATTCCAAAAACAAAACAGAAAAAACTCCCATTTTTCAAAGTTTTTTTAAATAAAACTTCGCAATGAAACTGCACTGGTCACCGATGCGGCTGACGTTTTTAGTCATAACTCTTGACAAAAGAAAATTAATAAAACGTGCCACTTGCAGCGTCCACGGATCAAGAACGATTAATATACCCAGCGAAGGAAGTTTAACCAAGGGGTATCGTGTTTCCCAGTCACTTTTGCTTGGGAGTTTGTTCCGCCACTTCTTCTTCCCAGCAAAAACACTAGGAAGTGGCGAAGGGTGGAGCCTTTTTGGGGGACTTATGTACTTTTTTGACGTTCAAAAAGTGCTGATGCTCAACCTAGTTTGAATAAAGACTTTTGATTTTGACTTCTTTGAGGCCGTTACTTCGCTCCGTGTAAAACACAATAGTAATCTGTTGCATCCGATTAAACTAAAAGTTGTCCCCAACTTAGTTGAGAAAAGACAAGCAGATGATGATGGAGGTGTCTACATTTTATCAATGAAGGATAATTGTAGTTCTAGTGATGCACAAAGTAATATAATATAACATCTTATAAACCAAAATACAGTGAACAATGTCTTAACAATTCTCTAAAACAAAATGCTCTTAGTACTGAACTTTTAACAAATGACAATCAGATTACCATCGGTGAAAAATACTTACTCGACGTACATAATAGTGACGACCTGTCAAGGTGGCATGATGTCCGTTTGTTTGCGCGTGTTTTATACAATGCTATAGAATCTTTTAAAGAATTTAAGCCTTCCGCACTTTGTGATCTAACTTCTTGTTATTGAGAGCCAAGCAAGTTATCTTCTATACATATAATAAGACTGTAAAAAAACTGTGTCTGTACATTGAATATATTTAAAAAATAATAATTGAGGGGGGTTTAGAAACAGTAATAGAGCACGAATCCAAAAAAAAAAGTCTGTCTGTTTGTCTGTTTGTCTGTTTGTCTGTTTGTCTGTTTGTCTGTTTGTCTGTTTGTCTGTTTGTTTGCACACGCTAATCTTCGGAACTACTGGACGGATTTGAATGATTTTTTTTTTGTTGTATAGATATTAAGTCTGGTCAACACATAGGCTATAATTTATCGTGGAAACTGGAACACCTGATGCAGAACCGCAACAGACCAGCTAAACTATAGGCGATACAAAAATGGTCCCATAGCGAAAATTGTTCCGCGTGATGAGCATTTTCTGCTGAGAGAATAAATTTGAAGATCCGGAACACCTGATGCAGAACCGCAACAGACCATCTAAACTATAGGAGATACAAAAATGGTACCATAGCAAAAATTGTTCCACGTTATGAGCATTTTCTGCTGAGAGAATAAATTTGAAGATCCGGAACACCTGATGTGGAACTTCAAGAGCCCAGCTACACTATAACATATATTGGAATGACGTCTTAGCAAGAGTTGTTCAGCCTTATGAGCACTCGCTGTTGACGCATAAAAATCGAAGATCTGGAACACCTGTTGTGGAACTCCAAGAGCCCAGCTACACCATAACTCACATAGGAATGACGTCTTAGCAAAAGTTGTTCGGTCTGATAGGCATTTCCTGTTGACTTATAAAAATCGAAGATCAGAAACATTTGATATAGAAATTAAAACTATCACTAATTTCATTGCATAATTATAAAATAACATAAGTAGGAGGTACTACGCGGTGAAGGCGGGAACAGTTCAGGACTGATTTTCGATGACGATGGTATATCGTTGAAAATTAGACTCTACTGGCTAAAACTCCCATTTTTTTATCGTATGCCTTCGGGCTTATGTTATTTGAGTGTTTAATTTCCTTTTCCATTTATCTTCGTTACACGGTAGCTTACCCGGTAACGCAGGGGAGCAGCCACTTAGATTTTAATTGATCAGGTATCATCACAATAAAACTATAACCATGCCTAGAAAGAGGTCAAATTTTTCCCAATGTTCCAAAGGTGCTAAATGATTAAAGACCATAAGATCCCAACAATCTACCGAAGAGCGTTAGGAGAGACTTGATGCTGTTCGAGAACATGAGGCTGCAACTCGCTCCGTGGAAACTTCTTGGGATCGCGAAGCACGCCTGCATTCTCAGCGTATTTACGCATCTACATCCAGGTCTCTAGAGACCAGTGAAGAATATGTGCGCGACTGACCGCTGATCGTGAACATCATGCACTGTCTCGCGAGTTGGAGACGTTCACGGAAAAAGCATGACGCTTGAGTTTTCAGCGTATATACGCATCGACTCTAGAGATAAGCGGGGGAAGGAGATGCGCGACTGACCGCTGATCGTGAACGTCACGCAACATATTATGATGACCTAAAGTAAAAGAGATATAAAAATGGTGCCATTGCAAAAACTATTCCACGTGAAGAGTGTTTTCTGCTGTGAGACTAAATTTGAAGATCTGGAGCACCTGTAGGGGAACTCCAAAGCCCAGAGACAATATAACATATACATAATAGAAATGGCGTCTTAGCAAAAGGGCATTTCCTGTTGACCAGCAAAAATAAAAAATCTGGAACATCTTGAATCGTCTCGCGCATCCCATTGATTTCCCGTCCCCGGGCTTATAGAATTCGACATCAGATGTTTCAGATCTTCGATTTTGACGACCCCGTTGTCGCTGGCATAAGCAACAGGATCCGCGTACGAAGTCGCGGGCAGAAGCTAGTTATAAATAAATGGAGTCGTATCAGCTCAGTTAGATCGTTTATCATTTACCTTAAGTTGATCAAGATTAGGTGTTGTTATAAGTAGTCTATTGTTTAGTCGCGTTGCGAATTCCTGCATTCTTAAAAAATATCTAAATAATAAGTACTTACGTAGTACTTAAGTGTCTTCATTTTCTTTTTTTCTAGTATTGTGTTATATTAGGGTATTATAATTTCGTACTTTAATTTCTAGCAGCAGTAAATTTCCATTAGTAAAAAAATCCATGAACGAAAACGTAAAACTTTCCGAAGCATAAATCTTTCATGTTAACACGCATTACATTACGAGTATGTAACAATCCGGTAAACAAATCACCGACTTCCGAATGCCGAACCACTTAAAAATACACTTTGAAAACGTATTCTAGGAATACATGAGTTATTCTGTAAACGTTTTATAGTAACGTTGCTCACAGTCGTAAACACGAGTGGGTATGCGTCGGCGCACCACGCGGAAACTGCGAGCCAAAGATGTGCAGTAAACAAAAACAAACGAATAGTGTTTATGTTAACGATATTTTCGGATATTTAAGTAGATACCCACGCATTATTTTGTCTGAAACGGAACTTCAGGTATTTCATTTTTTTTAACGCCTACTATTTGTCGCAGGATGTTTTCGACTAGTATTTTGAAATTAATATCCCAAAACATGAGGATAGTTTCATAAGAGTATAGTAAGACTATATAAAGATCGATTGATTCTATGAAAGATGATATGGCTAATTGAGAGTTGATTGAGGAAACAGCAAATAGAGATGTGTATGGAAGTAAAAACGCTGATTTTGATACCTTCAACAAATTTTGCAAAATACAGAATCAAAGGACCTCTAAAACATATTCAAATTAGTGGAATTATAATCTTACAAACTTTTAACAATCCTCCTAGATTTTCCAACCACAATCCGAATGAACTTTTCGCCTGACCTGGCTATTGGACCTATGACCTAATCGTCCGCCAGCTTGAAGCCAGACCAATGAAGTACCCACTACGTTATTTTATTACACCAATAGTCTGGATGGGTTTGATTGTAGCACCAAGATTGTCGGGGTTTTAAAAATATATCTTTGTGAATAGCTTTTACTTAATCGTAAAAATAAGTGGTAAATAGGTGCGTTGGGTCAAAAATAAGTGATTACCAATAGCATTTCATAGCAATAAGCTTCCACCTTATTATCGCTTATGTCGATAACATAAGTGCTAAGCTTGCCATAAAATTTCATATTATTTTTTTATTTCATAGTCCAGGAAAACATGCAAAGAGTAATGCAGTAAACTATCTAAATATTGACCATTGTCATTTATAAAAATTTGACAATCTGTACTAGTTGAACCATGTCTTTTAAAAAATATCATGTTTTCTTATTATTATTATTATTGATTCACGTTTGACCACAATTCCACCTGATGGTAAGCGAGGATGCGGTCAACGATGAAGCAGGCACGCCCAAACCAAGCAACCAAACAACTGGGTTGTGGAGGTCAGAGGCTCCATAGAAAATACTGGTATTCTACTGCTCTCGCATTCTGCGCTCTCGTTAGATTGATATAGGTGACCATAACATACGCACATAGTTGGGAGAAGACTAGGTAGATCAAAATGATGGTCGAGTTGTAGAAATTGCTACCATTCTTTAGTCTCCCTTCCATTTTACAGTGAATGACGTTTGCGTTATTCTGCCTTTTCTTTTCAGTAGCATAAGCATAAACGGAAAAGGAGGCAGTATAGGCAACTATACTGCCTCCTTTTCCGTTCACGCTTCTACAGCGACCAGTCATACTTCCATTTATTAAGGAATTCTTTATCAATATTGTCTGCTTTTTGCTGAGTACAAACAGATATTTAAAAAACCGGTTCGTTCGCATGTCATCTTTAAAATATACTTATCTTCACAAAAAGTTATTTGAAATTCATCAAGCCGTTTTTACTTATAATCCTGACATTGTTAGTGCTTATGATTACCATTGTATTTTTTACTTCGATAGAGGTAAATAACCATCGTAGCTTTTGACGGATCAAACATTTAAGCTTTGAGAAATAGCTGAAATATGAAAAGTAACTTGGTAGATGTGAAAAGATAAATAAATAAATAAACTTCACGTTCTTAATATTTTATTGAAATGATTATTTAAGAGCTTTGCGAATATACGGAAGCTAATTTTTTACGTATATAGGTATTTAGATTTCATTTTCTAAAAACATGAAGCAAAAGCTTGTGTTCGTAAAATATGTAGATGTAAAAAATGTATGGATTAACGAAATTCATGTTCTTGCCGTGCTAAACACGTTGGTCCATAATTATTATTGAGAGTTTCGCGTTTGACCACTATTTCAGCTTAACTTTAGAAAATTTCAAACTCAATTTAAACTACGCCAGTTTATACGACATAGCGTAAACAAAGAATTTCAAACTATCGATTTTGCTTGACGTCAACCGTTACGGGACGTCTAAAGTTTTGAGTAAACATCCACAAACTATCTTCTATTTAAAATCTCATAACGAAGTACCATAGACAGGCTAGCTATCACGTCTAAATAGAAATATTTACTGCAAAAAATATAGGTACAGACGCCAGCACGTCAAGTTACCCCAATGTGTCAAAATTCTTTGATTGTTTTTCAACTTTATGTCAAACAGAATAAGGTTCATTTTCAATTGGGAAAATTTGACACATTGAGGTAACTTGATGTGCTGGCGTCTGTACCATCAACCATGAGTTCGCAACACAAATTTTGATAATTAAAAAAAATCGTTTTCGTAATGTATAGTTACAGCGATCATGATAATACATTATTTCGACGTTACTCGGACACTGTTGACTCACTATGATTGTGAAAACTGGAAAGGGACTGAATATTCAAACAAAAACATTTCATTACCAAATACATATAACATTACATAGATAACGTTTGAAACATTATAAATCTTGATATGAAATACACAGACGTATAACAAATTTTAAACCTGTACAGATTCAACATCTAAGAATATAACCCAAAAGTGAATAGCATATTGTGACATATCCATGTGCGTAACTATAAGAACACAAGTGTAAATTAACAGTGCAAAAATGGCAATGGATACGATGGCAGTTGAGCTGCCGGACTTATCAACACATGTACCACAGCCACCTGTAGAAGAAACAGCTGAAGAAAAGTAAGTGAAAACAGTACTAAAGGTTATGAAACTTAGCCGAGTGAATGATTACATTGGCAGAGTACCAATAAGCAACAGGCTACTGCTTTAATCAAGCGTCGAGTCAAATCTTGGGATCAAAAATACTAGGAATATTCCAGGTCTTGTTTTTGTAATGCCAGAGTAGTATAAAGGTTTATTGTCTCAAGTATTACAGCTTAGTAGCATCTTTAGTAGTTAAATATTTGCTTTGATTTACAAAGACGAAATTTTAATTAACTGATTTTGGACGTGATTAGTTTTAACCCTATTATGGAATGTACTTAGTTGTTTGCGGGTCAGTTGTATTCTTCATTGGAGCGTTAATCCATTCAATGTTTTTTTTTAAACGGGACACCACTAACAAAATTCTCATTTGATCAACTGTCGTAGTGGACACAAATCGATTAGTCTAGTTTAGTACGCTCCGCTGCCGCTCCAATATTGCTATATAAGCTAGATGGCGTTACTGAGACATGGCCCATGGTTACTGTCACATGGGATCACAGATTGTCTATGAAAGTTCTGCGCATGCCCTCTCTATAGTATCTACTGATGCTAGTGCTGTTCCTACTTTAACTAAACCTGTATAAAGCAAAGAAATAACAGATGGAACCTATCCCATCCAATTCTCGCAACACGTAGACCATGCAGATGCACCCAGCACGCTTCAATAGCATTCGCGCACATTGTACAGACCTAGATGTATAACGGAATTGGATTTTGTGTTAAGCTAAGTAAATGTAGTTGCTGGAAACTCGCTAGGAAACCAATATGTTTCGTTCGTGTCTTGGTTTAGCAACGTATCACTGAGTACGAAATAATTAATGAGGTTGTCGAAAAATTGAATGTAGCTACGGTGTAGCTAAGATACACTTTCATTTTGCCTGTTTCATTAAAGTTGTATGCTAGGGCACAAATTATTCACTACTCGTTGCTACTGAGAACATCCAAATAGAGAATCGCGTCAAAGCCTTGCTTAGACAGGAAGTCAAACACAGAGAGTAATAAATAAAATAAAACAAATAAAATTTTAATATTTATGACGCCATTGTCTTTTTCTTTTTTGAAATGCTTGGTTGTTGTAAGATCCAAGCAATGTTTTTACGTTTCATGTTAGTTGTAAGTTTATTTATTGCTAATAACATTTAGTTATTATTTTTATGATTGATTTTTGTGAGTGTGGACCTTTTGTTGCCTAGAATAAATTATTATTATTATTATTTGTATAGATACGTAGGTACTGGCAGCTACCGTAAGTTATTGAATCATTCTTACAATTCTAGACATGAATCCAATGCTTCGAAATGTTGTACCTACTGGCAGGATTTTTTTTTCAATTCTGAACTTATAATAAAGGTTGTTGCAAGTCCGAAATAATACAAAACTAGAATGCCTAATAATATAATTATATCGTGATCATCATCAGCCTAGCCTCTTCCCAACTATGGTAGGATCGGCTTCCTTCTAACCATTAGCAGTTGAATATCAGACTATTTTACATGTAGCGACTGCCTATGACCTCAACAACAGCCCAGTTGGGTAACAAGTTATCCTATTTTACATCACCCCAAGTTAAAGGTGTTCCTATCCCTTGTCGTTCATTCAACCAACCCCTTCAATAAATTAAACCGCAACTTCTATTTATTTCAATCCTTTTAAGGGTAAACAGAACATCCATTCTATTTATGTTGACCGAACAAAAAACTTAATTAAAACGTTAACCCCTGACGAACCGTTTCCTCAACTAAACAGTGTGTTCATTGTTAACAGAAATAATTGTGACGTTCTAATTAACGCTCACGTAGTCAGTCAACTGCTAATTAATTAAGTCGACTGTTAAAATTGTACTTACGTGAAGTAGTTAAGTTTTAATATGGAGTTGTCACAGTATGAATAGTAATGAGTCTGAGTTAATGGAGAATTGTATGGTTTGTCATAAAAGTGTTATGGACTTTCTTAGTAGGTTTGTGTTTATCCTGATTATGATGTCATCTTCGATTGAAATTCTACATCTGCCTTTCGTATCATTATGAACATTTTTCTTTCTTCTTATCGTATGGTTAGTAACCTGGGGCTCGAGTCTACTATTGCAATCGTGTCTCAATGATCGAATATTTGACGACTTTGACAGTTATTGTATGGGAAATGTGTCATAAGTTTGACGTTATACCTACGTCAAAAATCGATCATTGACCGGTCATTGAGACACGATTGCAATAGCAGACTCGACCCCCTGGTGTCAGAGTTTTAATGTCGCCCATGGGCCTCGGACTTGGCATCACATGCCCTCGAGAAATATCTTTCAGGCACGCCAGTTTCCTCACGATGTTTTCCTTCACCGTTTTTGTAGCAAGTGATAACTATACAATACGCACATGAATCCGAAAACTCGAGAGGTAAACTCGAGACCTATGATTTGGCAATCCGCCGGTCACACCATAGGCTAACACTCCATTTTTTCTTTTTTTTCTTTTTCTGCATTTTTTATTTTATTGCTTTTTTTATTTGTCTTTGTTTGTGCATTTATCTTTCTTGAAGGAGCTTGTAGCTGAAGGTTAAGTTTCGCTTGACGAGGTTGGTCCGTGGATGGGTGACCATTCTTTAGGTACATATCATAATTCCTCCGTCCCGACAATCACGTAAAGCCGTTGGTCTTGGCTGTCATTTGTAAGATCTATGATAGTCGTAACCGATAGTCAGAAGCCCGAAAATTGAATAACTAGTTCTACTTAGGGGTTGTGGTGGTCTGACAGGCAGTAGCTCCATGTAAAACACTGGTATTCAGCTGCACCCGGTTAAACTGGAAGCCGACCCCAACATAATTTGGAAAAGGCTAAGCAGATGATGATGTGCATTTACCTTTCTTTAAAACGAAAAGAAATACAGTAAAAAGAAAAACACATTAATATAACAACAATTAAACCAAAACCAATACTAACACCTATACGAGGCCAAAAGGCCTATCTCGGCATAGTACCTACTTCCGTATTTAAAAAAAAACTACTTTATTTATAAAACAGTCTGACAGTCGTAATCTTGTCTTTTCTTTTTTGACACTTTCGGGATTACTTTTCGATAACTTTATCTAAAAAATAATAAAAGCAGTTAAGTGACAAGTCGTCTATAGAAAATATTTCAAACTATATTTTTTTTTAATGTCCAGATAAAACATATATGCCTATTGAAAATTAATCAACAACGCCTTTTTCCCATGCTAGAAAGTGGAAATTTCAGAGCCCGTTCTTTTACTTCGTTTACGTTCATACAATGTGGTTAGGTGCGTGGTACCTACTCATAATCGGCTTGTTTGTTTGATACGCCGATTTCAAGTACTTCGCACCTGAACTTTCCGAAGAACCTCACTAATAAAGTCTGTGTATGTCCTTCTAGGGCGTCCCCTCCCGGCGGCGTTTCCACTTACCTACATTTAAAACATTCCAAAAAAAAAAGTCTGTTGCAAATAATCTTAAATATTCTGGCATTGAGCTCCACAAAAACGTGAATCCTCAGCAAACAGCGTCAAACATAGCATTAAAACTGAGTGAACGTTAGGCAGGTTCCAAAAGAGACGTTACTTTAAAGATGGCCGGCTTCGGAGCCCCAGGGAGACCTTTTACGATAACAATGTCGTTACATCATATTTTATACAACCCTAATTGGATCTCCAAGGCATTTTCACTTACAAGAAACGCTCTGACTCCTAACTGGATTAAGTGCTGTTTTTTTCAAAGAAATAATATGAAGATAGGTAGGAAAAGCTGCAGGATTAGTGTAGTAAGGGTCTTGTAGCTAAAATGTAGCAACCATACGAATTAGTCTTAATGTTAAGCTACTTCGGAACGTAGATGAGTGACCATGCACGTGGGCACGTGGGCACGTGGCGCTCCTCAAGTTCCGAATTGAGCTCACGATTACTGACAAATGATTGCACTGACTTATCTGGTCCCCTCATATCTGTGTGGTTCTTTCCTTAAAAGACCATCTCAGACACTAATCTGCATGGTTCTTACATGATTTGACCAAGATAATGTCTGGACTTTAAAAGAGACTATGACCTCTGAGTTTCTTTCGGTGGTTTCTTCTCAGAGTAGTCAAATAGTGAAACTCCGATATCATCAAAAAATGACATTTCCTCGCTTGTTCTCTCTGTGGTATCTTAAATCTCTTTTCCTTTTATAATATTTTCAGAGAAGTCTCAGTTGATAACTGAGTACCTAGTGTGGCCATAATTGAGAGATGCCTGGTCCAAAATACCAACAGATAGCCATTATTTCAATCAAAAGTTCATATTTTTATCTGTTTCAATATATAGGGTGACTGGTAATTAGTGACCGATACTTAAACACGTGATTGTACTCATGAATACGAATAGCTTTCCCAAAGAAACTTTTTTTTATACTCACTTTCAATTAATTTAATTACGCCAGTACCTACTGCCCAACGGGAGCGCTGGGGGTGGCGGGGGAGCGTGTGACACTACTACTAGTAGATTGTGCCCGTCCCGAGGTTAGACTATCAGCTGATAGATCGTGCCGATTTGTGCCTACTGTGATCGATCACAGGCCCGCGCGCCGGAATTTCAAACAGCGTTTTTGTTATTTTATTGTGTTATAAGTTATTGTGTATAAAAAAAAGTTTCTTTGGGAAAGTTTATTGAAATCATGAATGCAATCACGTGTTTAAGTATCGGTCACTAATTACCAGTCACCCTATATATTTACTATAAAGCTCAGGCCAGTGTGTTTATTTGGCCTACAATTTATTATGTCGGTGTACATAGCTTATATTAATCAATCTAGTTTATTTCTAGGTCAATGTTAGCCGTTAAATCTTTGGCACATGTAATGCCGTGTTACGCGTCTGTTATATGATAATTTATGCTACGTTTAGCTACGCTTGTAATAGCCAGCCGTTTTTGAATGAAACATTTTGTAGACCACTGTTTATTTTTGATGTAACTTTATTGGGAAAATTAATGTGGGAAATGGAGCGTAAGTAGAACTAAGAGAAAAGGAACGTAGGTAAGTGAAAGTAAGGGAGAGAGTGCGATGCGTGAGGGAGAGAGCGAGAGACAAGTGAAGAGAGAGGATTGGAAGGACGCCATATTGTATTGAGGACGGGGAATGGAAAAGACGTGCCGGTAGACGGTGCAAAAACAAAAGAATTAATAGTCAAGGCTGCATTTTTATTTGGAAGAACCCTGTATCCCACATTAATTTTATTAGGGAACTACCTCGGTGGTCTAGTGGTCGCTACTAAGTGCTTCTGCACGCGTAGCATGATCACCGAAGAAACGGTCTTTGTCGTGTCTCGGAATAAAAGAAATTAATTGTTCATGCTATGCAGGCAGGTGTATTGAAAAAATTTGACAGATTGAGGTTCCTGTCTATATAATCTGTCACTTTGCCGATTCGTCTGTAGACAAAGGCCGTTTCTTCGGTGTTCAATGTGTTCATGCTACGCATGCTGCTGAGCAAGAGATGCTGGGTTCTTTGGTTTGGTTTGGGTTACTATGAAGCCCGGAGTTTGGACTTGTGTCCGACGGAAGGCAATGGGCTAGCCTCCTTCTACGTGGGTCTTAAATATAACTGGCAAAGTGAGAGTGAAACTATAGTTACACCTCTGCCTAAACGATCGGTGAAAACAAGCGTGACTAAATGTTTTATGTTTATTAGAGAAATTGGCTACATGCTTGTGTTGAAACAGCAGTAAAATCCATTGACATAAAATACGGGGCCGTGTTGAAAATTTCATGCTAAAAGAAAATAAGTGGCTGTAAAAGCCAATTTATTCAATACTCATGTTAAAAAAGAAATACGAGTTTCTAAGTACCATAAGTTTTTTGCAATATATTTACACGTACATATATAGAATAGAATAGAATACTCTTTATTGTACACCATTAAAACTTACAAATTATAATTTTAAGGGCCACAAGCGGTGATACAATGGGCGGCCTTATCGCTAAAAGCGATCTCTTACAGACAACCTTTGGATGGACTTGATAGTGGAGGAGAAAAGATGAGTAGGCAGTGTGTGGTGTACTATTTACATAAATATATACCATACAAGACTGTTTGAATAGACATATATGTATAATAAGTATAATTAATAAGAGAAAAAAAAAAAATTCATTCATTCATTCATTCAAAAAAAAAAGTCATAAATACAAACCATTTACAGAGTGACGAACAGTTATATATACGTGTTAGGAGAGAGGTAATAATTTTTAAGCAAATTTTGAATGAATATAATGATGATCCTTGTAATCCCCGAATTTCACCCGCTATGTTAAGTCCCATTGTAATAGGGGGCGAGCCTATTGCCATCAATGGGGCACAGATCCAAACTCCGAGCGGTTCACTGAGAAATTCCAATTGCCCGACCCAGGGATCTAACCTGGAGCCTCGTGCTCAGCAGTAGCCCACAGCGACGCAGTGAAAGTACGTAATAAGAACGACGAGGTCATCTATGTTTATAATAATCAACGTCTAATTACAAAAAACTGTCCGCAATTTGACGTAACACCGTCGCCGTAGTAAGCGTATAAAATATTTATAATAGTTTTGTCCCGAAAACCTAATAATCGAGCCAACTTGACCCGGCTCAGCGGAATGGGAACACGATGATCGCATTAACATTGTAGTCTTGTTTTTATAAAACTGTCTTATATTTACAAAGACTTTAGAGGATATTGCCAAAACCAAAGTACCTACATAAAATCCTTATTATGAACATCACGAACTAAATTTTCATCTGATACTTTGTACCCTAGTGGACAGAAGTCTATGAGTTTAATCTAGTACCTCCGCAATTTGCTGGAAATTTTCTATCGTCAACTCATCATTAATAAACTTCCTTTGAATATTCTTGGAATTCAAGAACATTACATGCTTCATTTAGAATTAACGATTCATTTTCTATTGCTAGCTCTTCTTGTAAGTACTAATATAACTGGCGTGTAGGTGTTTCCCGTAAATCCGCTCCCTTACTCTTTTCCTTTGGGTTCCGTACCGAAATGATAAAACTGGAACCCTTAAGTGCGACTTCGTATGTCAGTCTGGCAACCAGGGATGAAATTTGTTTGCTGGCATTAGTTTTAAACAATGCTTATACATTAAATATCTAGTGAAATATTAATTGATATTTTCATTACAATAAAAACCAAAACTTGGTTAAGTACCTAAGTCAAAAGGGCTGTCAAGTATCATGGAAATTCTTTAATATACCTATTTAACCGAACTGTACACAAATAAACTTATTATTATTATATTATTATTTGAAAGGGCTACATTTTGGATCATATTACTATTACCATTTATTAATCAGCAAAAACTGTTTACAAACTACGTATGTTTGGCATTCACAACAAAACACAATATCATTTTTATCATTTTGATCTCATTGTGTATGTATTTGTTATTTCATTATGTTTTCTTTTTGACTTTAATTTGATTATTGTTATTTTAATAATTAGTAAGCTAATAATAATTAAATGATTTTTCACTCACTTGAATGTTGGTCAACCTATTATTGGCGACTGTTTAAGTCTGAAGCTTATTACTATTATTCTAATGTAATACTGTATACAGAAGCTGTTGGTTTACCTTTAATAAATAAATACATAAAAAAAACACTATAAACTGTTAAACAGCTAATTTGTGAACTATCATTTGGCTATCATCAATGTGTAATAGTATCTACGATGGCGTCATGCGTACTCACAATTACAAAGATGTGACTAAGCACACAATACCCGTTCTGATAGTCACTTGAAGCCCATTTAAAATGCAATACCATTTTTTTTGTATATTCTCAGTTGATATCAAAGTTTTGTGTGCCCCAGGACGCCCAGTTAGTCAATGCCTCAAAAAATATTGCTAATATCCCTGCTGAACCCGCAATTGGCGAGTACGTCTCGCTCTTTACCAGTTTTATCCTCTAAGTTGGAAATAGCTGCATCAATATTCTGGTTGAGTTCATCAGGGTGGGTGGGTGAAGGTATAAGAGTATTAAATAAATAATGGCATTACGTCTCTCCTCATCTTGCTTTTAATGAATATGTATGCGGCTTCAGGGTTTCAATGTTATAGATAAATAAATGAGCTCTTATTTCATGATCAGTGTTGCAATGCAAAATAACAAAAAAAAAAAAATGTGGGTAAAGGTATAATGACAGATGTTTATCAATTTCCACACGATTAGGACAAAGCGTTTCGCTTCGTCGTTTATACCGCGTACATCGAAGGACTGGAACAACTTGCCTGCTGCGGTCTTCCCGTCCGATTATAATTTAGGTGTCTTCAAGGCTAGAGTGAATAGGCTCTTAACAAACTAGTGCGCTTCACCATCTCTGATTGCATCACTGCTTACCATCAGGTGTGATTGCAGTCAAGCACTAGTTTGTAATATTAAAAAAAAAAAAAAAAAAAATTGTAGTTCTAGTATGTCCTACCTACTAGGCATACAATAAATAATTACACATTAATCATATTAATCAATACATGTTTTCATGCATTGCTAATATAAGCTTGTAAAAGTATAAATAGAACATGATTTCTAGAACTTTCTAAAAACCGAGCTTTTTTCCCATTGATGGGGGTAGGCAGAAATTAAAGAGCACCCTCTGTTACGCTTTTTTGGTAATTATTTTGTTTCGTTCACGTTCAAACTTTGTTGTCACGTGCACGTCGATTGCGAGTACTACTCACCTGACCTTTCTAAAGAACATCACAAATAAGATCTCTGTTTATCCTTCTAGGGCGTTCCCTCCCGGCGTTTCCACATAAATACGTCCTTATATATATATCTTTTGTAAGTCGCCTTTCATTCATCCTCAACGTGACCAAACCATCTGAAAATAATAAACAAATCTACTAAAAATCTATAAAGTTATAATTCGACCAAAAACTAAAAACAACTGGCCATTTCAAAACCAATTCACCTTTCGTGTACAATTTCAACGCATTTTCTTGCTTCGATAGGCACATAAAGGCTAGACTACATAAACTTTTAGCACATTTATGACGTCATCAATTCCAGTGGTCTAATAGCCGGCGAACGTTTTACATTTAGATTTATACACAGTAACTTTCGTTTGAAACGTTTTTATTGCCTCATATCGTTGGTCTAGACGCAGCCTTGGAAAATTGAACTTGGAATATTGTAACTGATCATCGAAGCAGTCTAAGGGTATTTTGTAAATGTTTATTTTAATGCAGCAAAAAAACTGTTTAGTCTGGTATATCTATTTAGCATTTGATCTTATGATCGTTTGTTATATACCATTAAATAGTAAAAAAAAAACAGCTTTTTTTCAAGGATATTTCAGATACCTGAAATTGTTGTGTAGAATAACTAATATTTTAAGTTTTACACACGTTTTCCATACTGTTTAGTCTAATCATCGTTTTTTAAATTTATTTGGACACTGTTACTGATCGTGGTTATGTCGTTTAGACCATGATAAAATGCAGAGGGTAAACACTACTTACGCCTTTTTTGCTTTATTTTTTTTGTATATGTCATTGAAATCAAGTAATTTTAGATTGTACGTTTACTAATTTCAGCTTGATATAGGGAAACAAATACGTAAGATTAAATATGCTGACACCTCTTTCAAACTTACTTTTCTGCTCATTATGCATCTGCAAATTCATCGATTAATAAATGAAAGTCCTGAGGAGCCTGTGACAAAATAATGTCAGCCTCACGGGTCTATCGAAGGTTAAGCTACGAGCTTGACAAGGTTGGTCCGTGGTGTGACCGTTCATTACATACCTATATCAAAACTCCTCCGTGCCTCGGAAAGCACGTAAAGCCGTTAGTCTCGGCTGTTATTTGTAGATCTTTGACAGTCGTAAGTAGGGAATGCAATCTCGTACGAGATTTCCGCCTAGCGAGATCTCGCGAGACTCAAAACCCAGTCTCGCGAGATCTCGCAAATTACGGGATCTCGCGAGATTGGGAGAATCGCAATTAAAACATATGCAAATGCTTGTTTTAAGAACTAGTAATTGACATGATATGTAATTAAATAGAAACTGCGTTTAGTTATAAAAATAATGTAAGTTTTATTTTAAAAATCAACAGAGTAGGTACTTATTATTTTGTCTCTAACTCTAATAACATTTGTTTATATCTATAATTATTTTACCTACTGTAGCTAATCAGTTCAAATTCTTACAATATTGGTAACAAAACAATAATAATCTATATTTAGTCTTTTGTAAATTATTACTTTAGTTTCAATAATTTAGAGTAATAGGAACATTACTTATGGTAAATAAATACAACAAAACAAAAACTTAACTTCACAAGTTCTTAAATAAATGTTGTGAGATTGGATTAATCAAATAAAACAAGTTTAAAGTAGAAGTCAGATGAAGTTATCAAGGTACGGAAAGGCAAGTTAGTTTGTCTGAAAATGGCTTCTCAAAAAACACATCATGTCGAGAGTATCATCTGATAGACAACTTCTGATTTTGCAGGGTATTTGGCATGCAAAATCAGAAGTCGTCTGTCAGATGCGCCAGGCGCGGCCGCACGGCCGGCCAGGATTCAGTTCGCGCGCAGCCGCGCTTTGAAATACACGTCGTCACGCTGCATTTGTCGATCTCGTTATCTCGCGAGATCTCGTACGAAATTTGACGAGATACAATCTTGTAAAATATGGCCGGGATCTCGCGAGATCGGGATCTCGGCGAGACGAGATTGCATTCCCTAGTCGTAAGCAAATAGTCAGACGCCCGAAAGTTCTGAGTTGCGGAGGTCAGACAGGCAGTTACTCCATGTAAAACACTGGTATTTAGTCGCATCTGGTTGAACTGGAAGCTGCAATATAGTTTGAAAAGGCTAGGCAGATGATGAATATAAAAGTCTTATAGATTCCTATCTACCATCTCCTTTTATCTAAGCCTTGTATCGTAGAAACATCTTACACCGTCTTCATTCGCGTCACGTAAACAATTTCTGTGCAAACTTTTGTCTGAATGTGCTCTTATTGCTAGTAATTCGACAAGCAAGACTTAAGTAGATATGCTACTGAATAATATGTCAATAAAGGCCTTTCCTAGACTCTTGACCGCCATTTCAAAAAAATTAAAACGTGTTCTCGGTGCTACGAAAGATGTCTTGCAGTCATGACACGTGGCGTACTGAGCACATTTTGGTGCTCACAGGATTAAAACAGTAGGTTCAATGGTTTAGCCTAAAAAACACAAAATATTATTAGACAGTCCGTGGATTTTTTATCTCTAACTTCATGTAGACAGTGTTAGTAAGATTCGGTGTCTCTTACATACTACCTAAAACATGCACCTCCTTCTGCATCCGTCGGGTAATAACAAGAGTTTAATCTGAAATGCAAGATATTTTTAAACTAAGTAGATGCTAAGACCAGGGCCATAAAGCTTTTCCAATCTGTCAAATATCTTTGATACTTTTACAACTTAAAAATAATGAAGTTCATGTTTAATTGTGATAGCTTGATGTGCTGGCGTAGGGTATGAATATAGATTTTCCTACAGTCAATTTTAATTAGTCATTGTTTGAAAGATAAGTAAATTTCTTGCCGTTAAGAGTTCAATGCTGAAACTAACACAAAAGAATACAAAAACAATCCATCTAAAGGTTACCAGTGCCTATTATACAAAATAAAAACGTGTCTCTAACTACATTGATATCGGGAGTGCGTCTAAGTAGGGCTAGCACCTAGCTAGGTATATATGTATGTAAGCTGCTGACGTCACAAGTCAATGGGCGGGTGGCGCGGTGGCGCGGCGCCAGACAACCCCTCCCCTCCCGAGCCCCTCTTCAACCCCTCTCAGCCCCTCACAATGCATTGTCGGGGTCGTACTCCATACTACTTTTGAGGCACTTTACGCCATAGTCCGACCTCTGGATAGCGCTTGACCCGCGTCTGTCTATAAGGAGTGGGTGTACTTTTAAAACATGTGTAAGTTTTTGTTTGGTAACATTGCTAACACTGATATTCAACTGCAGTTAGACCACACTATAATATAGTTAGGAAAAATCTAGACAGTTGATGATACGTCCATTGATCGCAGGTGAATAAACGTACACTTTCTCAACGAAGAGAAACTTGAAAAACTTTTTAACGTTTTTCCCACATTCCGTATTGTCTTACTACGTTCGTGGAAAATCGTATTACAATTTTCCCATCCCCCTAACTCACGTTCTGACAAGTGACATCAGCATTCATCTTATAATGTAGGTGATCTTAAAAATCTTGTGCTGTCTTTCTGATATCTTATTTCTATGTTGATATTATATTGTTATTCATTTGTTATGCGTTAAATGCTTCTTACATATATTACTGTTACCTAGCAAATAATAAATAACATTTTGGTCTTCATCTTTACTTTTAATTACGTGTTCGTTTAAGTTATAATTAAGTATACTCGCAGGATAATATTTATATCAACTAAACACCAAATTTTCACAAATGAATTTTGAAACGTTTACTATGAGACCAATACTAATTCCTTTATCACAAAAATAAATCAGTGTTTCCTACATTTAGACAACCGTTCGTAGAAGTTTATCAAAGATATGTGTAGTACATACACAGTTAATGGTACTACTACTACTTACACATGTACCTAAGTACTTAGCAATTGTATCGCTAAACATGGTTATGGATATTAAGGGAAAAACACTAACAATCTTTGAAGGGGTGAAATAACTCATGATTACAAACAATGGCACTCAGAAATTGTCACAAAAAGAGTTGTTGATACACAAATTTTTAGCATTTTGTGGATGCGAGTCTAAATGTTTACTACCGCACCCACAATTCAGGGAAAATTTCTAGTACGAAGAAAATATAAAAAAAAAACATTAAGGCTAATATTGCATTTGGTATGAATCAGCAAGTTGTTTGCAAATTTACTAAAAACCCCATACATAAATAATGGCTCTTCTCTGACTCATAAGCCTCGTGCGTCACAGGACCACCAGCTAAGAACACAGTATTTTTCCACTAGCCCGCTAACGCATCTAAGACTGAGCAAGTTACGTCACACATAATGCACTTAGCATTGACACTGGCAGCCAGTTCTCACCAGATATAACAGCGTCTCTGTCAGTACACGTCTAAACGCAGCATTAACTTTGCATATGTAAGGCGCTGCGCAAACGTGGATACTTTTGTGTCTTTGCTATGGATGTAACACACTACTAATGAAAATTTGATTTCTATACAACCGGTTTTTTTTATCCCTTAACTCTAGGGTACGAATGAGACCATATCAAAGAATCAACTGGCATATGAATTACTTTTTAATATTAATTTTCATACAAATAATTCCATGAAGTCACAATTTTTCATAACATTACCTACCTACGCAAAATATGACGTCACATTTTCTTAGCTAAAATATGAATGATCGGTTAGAATGAAAATTAATTAAGTACCTACTCGTATTTATCAATGAAACTTAGTTTATTTATAATTGAAGATATCTTCGAAACTATGCATTTTTAACCTTTCAATCGTGTCAATTAGAGACACAATAGAAAGACAATGACAGCGCGGATGCAGCGTCCGCTTGGGATTTAATGAATTAAACCACTTATTCGAGGATTTTTTTGTATTATTTTTACTTAGAATTTAAAGTCATGGGATATAAAAAATCGGTTGTAGAATCAGTATGAAATCAGCCACTCCCTGTGCAGACGTTAACATTAAAATTTGATGAACCTTCACATGACACATTTTGATAAGTGTGCCGGGTCGGTAACAAAAAAATGTCTACGTTTGTGCAGCCCCTAAGTACTTGCTAATAATAGATGCGTGAGGTCGGGTCAGAATTCTGGATTATGTATGTAGTAGACTGTGGCATTGGGATTAAGTGCGGATTATGTCTGGTTTATACCAGGTTTAATATAGGAAAATGCGTTGTTGCCTTAAGAAGTTGCGCGTTTGACAAATTTTATCCTTATAGGGTTTAGCGTTATCATCTATGCATGGAGAAATTTACCTCATTCATGGAAACTGCCTCGTTGGTCCAAATCGCTGGCTCTGTAAGAGGATTTGATCCCCGGTCTGGTAAAGCTCTTTTGGGTTTTTCAGTCTAGAATTCTTCAATAGTAGCCCGGAGTCTGAATTTGAGCTTTTTTGAACGTCAAAATTTACAAAGACAGTCCTTTTAAGTCCTCGGCCTATATTGTATAGACGATAGCACAACTAGCTATCCCAAACTGCGAAATATTCTCAGTTGAACATTAACTTTATTGTTTTGTTACAAAGTTGAATAACTATAAGTTAAAGAATTTTGATAGATTGGGTAGCTTAATGTGCTGGCTTTTGTTAATCATAAGAACTTACAAATAAAAGCTCTATGAGTTCTCTTACAGTCACCTTTTTGTTTTCATGTCAACCTGGTTAGTCCGAGCTATGGCCTCTGACTTAGCATCACATGCCATCGAGATATAATATCTCTCAGAATATCTCTCAGGCACAGGTTTCCTCACGATGTTTTCCTTCACCGTTTTTGAAACAATTGATAATTATTATACAATACATGAATCCGAAAAGTCAAAGAGGTGAAGAAGAGGTGCGAGCCTTGGGTTCGATCTCTAGACGAATAGACCTATGACTTAGTAGTCTGCCGGATACTCAGTGATATTGCTCCAGCCCAGTGTACCTTGTCCTCTAAGTGTTCTAACATCTTCTGACAACTTAACCTATGAACGATCTGGAAAATAAAGAATATGTGGTCAATGCCGAACCCATATCGAATGAACATAAAATGCACATCAAACGCTCACAAAACAGTATTCTACTCATAAAACGATAACACGAATCTAACGCTCGGTTCTATGTTATTATAGTCGTTTCATGTGATGGTCTTCCAATGGCCGGGCGTGGCGATACAATGTCGTTGGTTCTATGAAAATATGAGTGAGGTTTTAATAATATGAAATCAAGAAAATTTTAAGAAAATTCATTAAAAAAAGGTAATTATTTTATACCTTTTTCAAGCTGCTTCGGTAAATTTCGTTCCGCCTTAGAGTATATTCGTTAACCTTCTATACTTATACCTATAAACAAAAAAAAAATAGTCAAGCCGTTTCGGAGGGCTTTGTTCCAAATACTGTGACACGAGAATTTTATATATTATATTAGTTGAATTATATACCCATATTTAATTTAATTAAAAAAAAAATGTCTTTTCTATTCTATTCTACCTTCCATGGATCGGAAACTGTTTTAAATGTCACAAATCGCATTCCCGCGTCCATTTACGGATTTTCTGACGGCTCTGCAGCTAAATGCGGATTTAACTGCACGCCATGAGTCTGTTTATTTTTACCGTCAAAATCTTATAAATATCTTCGGAATAAAACCCCGCTCCGGCCACGCACGAGTTATTCATATCATTCTAAACTTGGAAAGGACTGAAATATCTTTGGAATGCCTGTTTTGGTAGGTACCTATACACAACATTTCTTAAAGAGTTAGGTAGGGGTGTGCCTTACGTACTACCACTTTTCGCCGTTCTTTTTGTAATAGGAGACAAGACTATACTTCTGATTAATACCTTGATAATAAATAGTTTGCGGGTAACAACCATTTCTGTTGCCAAGTATAAAACCATTGTTTAAGTTACTTAGGCCTGATTTTTCAATGGTCTATTAACTTCTATCTGAAGAATAAATATGACAGTTAGACAATAATCCATAGAAACGCTGTCAAACCGCCATTTTTATTTTTCAGTTAACAGTTATTTGACCATAGAAAATCGGCACTCTTGGATTGCAAACTAAGTATAGTTTCAACTTTTCATGCCAAATATAGATACTAGTGGTCACTTAACAATACTCCAATCCCGAAATACTGACCAGTGACGTCAATTTCCATCTAAATATAGCTTTTACTTATGCGAGTTCAAACAGCCATAATTCCGAACACAAAGCTTCGTGACACAGTTTCAATGAATTTATGACGTCAAACGCATAAACCATCTCGATACCTCCCCACGTGCACGGAAATGGAACAACTCTTTATAAATACTATTGGAACGGAGCACAATGCGTTCAAACAAAGCATAGCAGGTTGACACATGTCATGACTAATTACTTCGCAGTTTCATTGATTGTAGATAAGTACCTAAATAAATAAGTATGTTGTGTACCTACGTAGATACGAAACTAAGGTTAGTCTAAAAATAAAGTCTAATAACAAAACGAAATGCCGATTAATCATTGTTTCAGAGTGTACCTCTACCTACTTTGCAAAGGAATGTTACTTTTGTCGGGTTATTGTACATTCGTCACAAAGTAAACTCGCCACGAAAAAAAGTATGTGTAAACTCGCCACAACTCTATTTTTCTGAAAAAATATCCGCCATATTGTTTATTACCGTACAGTCAGCAGAAAAATCAAACAATAAAGAATAAAACGTTCTCACAGAAAGTCACATAAAAATAACAGATCGACTTAAAGCAAAAAAATATACGCTCATATTGTCTGGTTAAAATATGTATTATACCTCATAGTCATAAACCATGAATCCCCGCAACTTAAAAAATTGTAATTGTTTTCTCTTTATGAGCAATATCTCTATCTTCTCTTTTGCGTTCGGCAAATTGGAGGACATCTTGATATCAGCCAGAATTCCACACTGCCTGAAGACCCGTCTCTATGTGTAATCAGTGTGTTCTGTCAACCATGACATATGGTGCCGAGACATGGACACTCACACAGGAGGTTATGTACAGTATCAGAGTAGCACAGAGAGCCCTGGAGCGTTCCATGATCAGCATCAATATACGAGTTCCAATCTTCGAAAACAAGGGACGCACAAAGAGCACAAGGGTCATCGATATTGGAAATCGCATTATGGAGCTCAAATGAAGTTGGGCAGGACACCTAGCTTGGCGCGGTCTGTGACCGAGTGGCGTCCAAGAAACGGGGTATTCGCGCAACTATCTTATTCCGCGAAGCGCAACCGTTAGTTGCGCATACTAAATCAAAATAAAAATATTATATTTTTATTCCGCGAAGCGCAACCATGATTAAAATAAGAGTGAGGAGTACGATGGATTAATCAAATATATCGATAGACAGTTTTGTAATCGACTGTCTTAATTTTTTTGCAGGCAAATATAAATTGACTAGAACTACTTAGTTCCAGTCAATTTATGTTTGCCTGGTAAAAAATTTAATCGTGTCAATTGATTAAAAAGTTGCTTAACACTTGTTTAGCAACTTTTTAATCAATTATGTTAAAGAGACATACAGGATCTTTAAATTGAATTATGACCGTTGTTTTGAATAGCACCAGGGTATCAGAAATGAACAGAAAGTCGACTCCTATTTGAAACAATCTGGTTACCAAGTTATCAAGAGTGTAATACTTTATACAGTATCAGCGCAGGCGAAGTGATCTTTATTTGGGATTTTAAATCAGACTGTCATGCCATTATAAAACGTGATAATTTAACAATACTAAACTAGTGAGAAAGCGAAATCATTTCTTTTTTAAATATTTTACTTTACTAAGGTAGGGTATGATTTATTACACTCTCTTTTTACGCATGCCCTGTAGAGTCTTATTGCTAATGGCTTCGAAGAACACCCCCAAGAAACGGCAGGAGAAGTGCAGGGCGTCCTGCGGCGAGATGGACGGACGACATTGTTGCCATTGCGGGAGTACCTACCGTGGATGAGACTGGATGAGAGGACTATTAGCAGGCCTATGGCGAAGTAGCAGTGGGTGAAGTCAGGCTGTGAACGATGATGATGCATGTGCAGGAGCGCAGAAGAGAAAAAAAGATTTTAGAAATAATTTTTATTTCTTTGTTTTCTATCAGTACTTTATGCAAAAAATATGTACCTATGCAGACTTGTGACGAGTTGACAGAGTTTACAAAATGTGACGAGTTTACTTTGTGACGAATGTACAATAACCCCTTTTGTCGACTGGTTCTGAAGAATTTTTCTTTGCAAAATGCTGGCACGAACGCATTTTATGGCAACTGAAAACTTATTTTGCATGCACAGCGGAATTCAAAATGAGTTTTCTACCAGCCAGTTGCTATTTGCATGTATTGGATGCGGTAAAAGAGTCTTGATAGTAGAATAAAATGCAGTAGAAATGAATTCCTTACGAAGTTCGTGAATGATAAGTTAAAAGGAATAAAAGTGTTAAGTGGAATAGAAGAAGATGTAGTACCTACATAATATAAAAGAGTATTGTTAAATAGTTTGGTAACGTTTAAAGAATAAATGAAAGGCGACTACCAAAAACCAATTTATAAGGTAAATGTAATTGGAAACGCCGGGAGTGGACGCCTTAGAAGGACATATGCTGACCTTATTGGTGGTGTTCTTCAGTAATGTCATGGGTGCAGAACTCACAACTGGAGTGCGTGTATACCTACTTAACTAGATATATTCATATGTACTTTACAGTTTTATCTTGGACATCATTGACATCGGTGAAGGAAAAAAACGTGAGGAAACCTGGACTTCAAGTAAATATAAGTTTGAAATGGTCAATTTGGCAGGAGTAGGCACCGTGATCAATGCTTGTGCCTTTTCTGTCGTATGAAAAGAGGCATTTGCCCTGCAGTGGGATAGTGATAGGGTGTTGTTGTTATTATTAAAGTGCCTGCTCGGGTTCGAAGCCACGACGCCGTTATCACTGAGTCACTACTGTGTTTGTTACTCACTGGATTACATTGTTATTTGTATGTCTTATTTGTGACTATCTCGACTAGATGGCGGCGTGGTTCGAATATAGACTAAATGAACAAAAGGAGTACCTACGTCCTACCTATAGCAAAAGGCGCAAGTTTATCTATGTAGCTTTACCTAGTACCTTAATTTTCTGTACCTAGATATTCACTAAAAATATTTTTAAAAATCAGATTGGTTTGTGTTCCTAAAATGATTTTATCGACAAAAATGTACCGGCTACTTACCTAGATTTTATTTATTTTATAAAAAGGAAGTTTTGAATTATTATCAACCACTTTAAAAAAATATTTTACTTCTAGAAAGCTATATTATCATCGAGTTACATAGACTATACATATTTTAGTAAGTTTGAAAACTAAGAAGATGTTATAGACCGAAGAGAAAAATACGAAATTTAAGCGAACAAAGCTGTGAGCGATGTGCTAGTTTAATCAAGATACCTAGACATAAGCCATCAAAAGTGTACCTACAATTTTTACGATCGGCTCTTGTTATTTTAAATACGTAGGTAGGCACAAGGTTAATTCTATAACATAAAGTGCGCGCAATGTGACTAGGCGACTCTGTGAACGAACGTGTTTGCAATTAAAATATTTTAATTCTAAAATAAATATTAACGTAGTTGCGTCCTTATTTGTTTCTCGGCTATAATATTTTTGAAGACGTCAATTGTGTTCAAGCGCACAATTTAAAATCGTATCTCACTACACATTAAAGTTGAATTTTGATCGTCAAAAAATGCCAGTCATGAAACTTGGGGGATCATAATTACTTAGGTACTGTTTGTAAATAGCTATAATATAATAATAATAATAATAATAATGTTTATTAATTATATATGAAACCTTCGTTTAAATGTAGTGTTTTACTTAGCAAGTTCCGTTTGTAATATTTTAGAGATAATTGCAATTACTAGAGCGAAAAATTATGTCAGTCATGTTGATGCCATAGATTAAGTATAATCTATACTTTATACATACAATTCATATAAAATCTATATAAATAAATACAATTTAATTATACGTTTGTAATGTATCAACATTCAACATAACAGCTATTACCTACTAAATGCATATGAAAGTAAACATGGTAGACATACTATAAAAAGGTTTAAAATGTCTATCTGTCTATTTGCTTATGTGCTAATCTTCAAAATGGCTGAACCAATTTTGCCGGAAATTTTACTAATAGACAGCTGATGTTGTACGAAGTAACTTAAGCTTAGGGGTTAATTTTATTCTATTCTAGATATAAATCATGAGGCAAAACAGTAAATTCCGCACGGACGAAGTCGCCAACACGTGATTATTATATTATTGCATGAAAAGCGCGGCATTGTCGCCGGCAGCCATTATTTTGTAGTGGCCATTATAAGGTCTTGCGGCACGCGACTGCAAATTGTGGCGTGCACTAATGCCACTGAATATTAATAATATAATTATAGGAAGTTGTTATTACGTGATTTATGGGATTCTTACTAGTTTTCAACTGATGTTATTTAGATTTCATAATAATCTATGTAAGACTGCATTACGGCTAACTATTTTTTGATAAGTAACAGTGGCCAGAACATCAAGCTATGCAGGGTTACTTTCACTATGGGACCGACTCTGAAATCACGAAAAAAAAATCAGCTGTTTCATACAAAAGTTCAATACCTACTCGACTAACATGTATGAAACAGCTGATTTTTTTTCGTGATTTCAGAGTCGGTCCCTTAGTGAAAGTTGTTCATATTCATGGGTAGAACACAGTGAAAAATTGGCCGGTCATTGAAAAATAACCCTGTATATAGATTTTGTAATAATCTATGTAAGACTGCATTACGGCTAACTATTTTCTGATAAGTAACAGTGGCCAGAACATCAAGCTATATACCCCAAATTCAAAGGCAAATTTCCCTGATAGTTTTTAAACTTGATAACTAACTAACGATCGTCGCGCGGTTTCTCCCGCGAATTCTCGTTCCGGTGGGAATACAGGCATAAACCGCTCATGTCCCCCGGGGCTGGTGTAACTTCCCAACGGTGATAGAATTTTTAAAATGGGTCCAGTAGTTTTTAGGTTTATTCGTTACATACAAAAATACACATCGTTTCTCTGTTTAATATTAGTATAGAATATTATAGATATACTATAAAAGTATACACAGAATAAGGTTCATGTTCAATTGGGAAAATTTAACAATTTTTAGCTTGATATGCTGGCGTCAGTAGGTACTTACCTATATATATTCAATAGAATACAAGGCTATACAGGGAGGTTTTATCTGGTAGCTATATCTAATTCAAAATGGTCTTTTATTAAGGTATTGAGTGTGGAAATTTGATCCCTACACTGTTTACAAGGATAATATCATCTTCTACCAAACACCGAAATTAATCTTTAAGTTTTTGCCTTAGTCATTATGATCAGATAAGTAACTTTCTATGGTAGTGTTAGTGTAGGCATGCACAAATCAAAAATAATCCGATATGTACGCATAAACGCGTCCATTTCTACATTAGCTATGCCTCGAAATACCTCTCCTCTTCGTCAGTGATGGATATTACAGCTCAAAATAGACCTGGGGGCCTAGACAAAATCCATTTTCTGTAAGCGTTAACGCCAACAGAAAAATCAAATTGTATGGAATTGACATTTGCTAACCAGATGTCACGTGATTGTTGCTAAATTGGTAGACAAAAGTCATTATTCCTTATGCGGAAAGGAACGATGAAGTGAGCGTGACACGTTAACGACAAAAATGTTCATCAAAATGGTAGACAAGTGACACTTTTGACAAACGCTAGTGATATTTTGACGTTTCCGCAACACGCTTTATTAGCGGGAGACCGGACTCTGACGCTAACCGATAAAGCAGGAGTAAACAGTGATATTTTTGTGTGTTTTATTGAAATTCATTTGTGAAAATGCATTCTTTGAGATTGTTTTGGGAAGCAAATAATGAAGCAGCATTGCAAAGACGCCAAACGAGAATAAATCGTCGTAAACTGGAGCAAATTGTGGACATACCGGATTTGGAATTTATTCATCGTTTTAGGTTAGATAAACAAAGTTTTTGGAGTCTGTGTGATGATCTTCGGCGTTTAACCTCATTAAAAGGCACCCGGGAAATTAGTCTACAACTCAAGGTACGTCTTGTACTTCTAACCTTTCTTACAAAACATTAATAAGTGCCTTTGTCATATCTCAAATAATCTCAATGAAAACATTATTTCAGGTTTTGTGTACTCTTAGCTTTTTAGCTACGGGTTCATATCAACGCATTGTTGGACTATCGCAGCATTTGGTGCAAAGAACAACTAGTAGGTGTATACGTCAAGTTGTTGATGCATTGAGCCACCCAGCCATTATAAATAAATGGATTGTGTTTCCGAGGTCGCCACAACAACGAGCCCAAATAAGACTTGAGTAAGTTATGATTATGACACTAAACATTATATCTACCATAAGACAAACAGGTATTAGATAAAAATGCCTCATGGAGCCATGTATGCACATAATGTTAAATATGTATGTTAAAAACCTGTCCTTCTATTAACTATACATATATTATGTTTTCCATAACTATAGGTTTCAGAGGCGGTTTAGACTCCCGGGTATAGTCGGATGCATAGACTGTACCCACGTGGCAATTGTCAAGCCATCAGAGGATGAACATTTATTTTTTAATCGGAAGGGTTATCATTCATTGAATGTACAAATGGTAAGTTTACATTTGTTTATGGCTTGTAATAATATTAATGCTTTAAATAGTACTTACAGAAATATATTTATATGTTTCTTATATTTTTCCTTTGTTTACAGGTATGCGACAGTAATTTAAAAATTATAAATGTAAATTCTAAGTTTGGAGGGGCCACCCATGACTCATTCATATGGGCATGTAGTAGAATGGAAACATTTATGCGAGAGTTACACCAAAATGGAGAACAAGTGTGGTTGTTAGGTAGGTTAATAAATAATATAGTATATTTTTTAAGAATAACTTTGTTATTATATTTAAGTACTGTAACTGCTGTACCCTGCTAACAATCTTGATGACTACAATTTTTACACCTTTAAATTAAAACAAAAAATATGTCAATTAACCTTTCAATTATAATTATAGGGCAGCTATTTTTTTTGTATTAATGAAAACATTTTATTCACAAAAAATATGACAAAAAAATAATTTGTTGTTGTGTGGTAAATAATTGTTACATAGTGCTAATATTTATTTATGGTATTTTTTAGGTGATTCTGGATATCCACAGCGGCCGTGGCTGATGACTCCTATATTAAATGCAGTTTCTGGCTCTGTTGAAGATACATATACTCAGAGACATGTACAAGCAAGGAACTGTATAGAGCGCTGTTATGGATTGCTGAAGTCACGTTGGAGGTGTTTATTACGACACAGGACCTTGCATTACCATCCTGTGGTTGCTGGGAAAATTGTACTTGCCTGTTGTGTGTTACATAACATGGCTTTAGAGGCTAATTTACCTCCTCCATCTGTTATGGAAGTAGAAGATGATACTCAGCAAGATAATGCATCGGATAGTGTTGGTGCTGCTAGTAGTCAAAGTGAGCTACTCCAAGGCAGGGCAGCACTGAATAATCTTTTGTCCAGACTTTAATTAATTTGCCCCAGTTCAGAATGAACCGAAGCTGGTGTTATTTGCTGATGACAATGTGTTTCATGCCCATTCTCCTCCATACAAAACTGCTTTTTGGAAGGGGCAACTAGAATCATTTTATTATTATTTTTACTTTTATCTATGACATAATGGTCTAATTGAAATAAGGAAAATATCAAAATTAAATGTTATTTTCTTTACAATATGTTTTATTATTTAAATTATACTAATTCTACTGCTCTATTATGTCTGTACAAAAACAAATAAAAATATAATTACATTGAACAAATTAAATAATACAAATTAAACTAAATTTTGACATAAAATAAAAAAAAAACAAAATTTACTAAATTGGTCTCAAATCACGAGTCTCCAATAGTGCCATTAGAGCTGTGATTTGAGGACTTAGCTGACGAATTAAGTCCCGTAGGTCAGTCTCTATGCGCATGCGGGCTTCTTCGACTCGGACGCGCTCTGCTTCCACTTGTACCCGCTGCGCTTCTATTTTTGACCGCTCTACGTCTAAAATATGTTGACGAGTTTGCCTCTCCCTTTCCAAACGCAACCGATTCTCCTCTATTGCCACAAACTCACTGGTGGCTCGGTCGAATGGTGTTTGGCGGAGTCTTCGCTGTCTGACACGATGACGACGCGGAGTTGAAGGACCGGCGGATACTGGCGACATTTCTGTGAAAATAGATAAAAGCTATTTTTATTACTCTGTATTTTGTAATATATTAATTGGATAAAAGAAAATCTAACATGCTGAAAACAATGATGAAGTTGGAAAAAGGTATTGGAAGTGAAGTTATTAGTTAATGTTATTTGTCAGTGTTGCTAAATTAGTATCAATATTTATTTGTTTTAATTATTCAATAACTACCTTTAAAATATTATTGTTGTAATTATTACCTCTTTGTACAGTTCTACTGCTTGAAGGGCCTGGCACAGGACTGACAGGGTGATCAGGTGGAGCACAAATATCTGGCACTGGCACTGATGTGGGTGTACCTTCTGGATCAAGTAGAATTTCACATAAGTCTACTTCATCCACTGGTGATGGTACCCTCTCTGCTATATCAGCTGCATTTCTCACTTGAGGTTGAGGTTGTTCCTAAGTACAAAAAAAATAACACCTGTTATTGATCAAAACTATGTATGAAGTTTAGTGAAATCAGAAAATAAAATTTAACAAGAAAAAGCAATGTATGAAAGGCTCACTTACTTGAAAGCCTGCTTCTTGTATGGCTTGACTACCGGTAATTGAGCTGACCCCTATAATTCTCAACACCCTTTCCTCAAGTTGACTCAATGGTTTTCCCCTACCGGGCCCACCACCAGTGCCATGAATGTCCCGATTTATAAGGGAGGCTTTCTTTTTGGTTTTAGTCTTCCAGTCAGACCATACCTTTAGCATAACATATAAAATAATACATTAAAATAAATAGTCTACATGTGCAACAGCAATTCATACTTGTTTCATTAATTAAAAGCTTATTACCCTTTTCCATTTGTCAGCTGTTTTGTTAACACCACCACCCACCGAGTTTAAAATTTCTGACAATTCCTGCCACAATCGTTCACTCTTTACCTTTCCTTGAAGTCCAGTTTGAGGTCTTGAAAGATCACCATGGCTAAAAATAGAATTCATAAGATTAGGGTCTAGTGAGAATAAGAGCCAGTAAACATTAAGTTTTCCACCAGCATTCTAATACCACATCTAATAAACAAGTGTTAAGGTTTAGAATCAAGTTAAGCTTTATTGGAATAACAAATGTAAGAGCCACAATTCCATAAGTGCACCATTGTGAGGTTGTTTACATTACACATTCCCTAATCTCAAGTAGGCCCAATACTAGCTACAATGGGAATAAAAACTCGAAATAAATGAAAAATATCGGAAAAAATCTACCTTTCCATAAATTCTATTAGCAAACTAAATTGCTCGGGACTCGCACGAAGTCTAGATTCCATCTAAAATTTAAAACATAATGTATTATAAACTGATCGAAATAAAACTATTTTTTCTATTAACAATCAATTTTTTCAGAGATACTAGCTGGATCACAGCTCTTACATTAACTTGAATTATTATTTAAAGCTGTTTACTTACTTTCTTTTTAATAAAACACTCTTCAATAACTTCCAACCAACAGTTCAACACACACAACACTTTTGAATAATTTTGTTATCGCGCGTTTTGTTTATATTGACATTGACAGGGACTCTAAACTGTCACTGTGACACTTACTATACACTATTCCATAGGCTAAATATAGAGTGTTTCGGTTAACGCTGCGGAATGAGCGTGCCGCGTTCCAGTTGTAACTTGTCTACCATTATCGTCACGCTAACGTCAAGTCCTTAGCGTGAACGGAAAACGCAAGTGCGGAAAACGCTTGGATTTTGTCTAGGCCCCCTGTTTGCTCACGACCACCCACCAATCTACACTGAAATCCAACACAAGAGTTAAACCACCGAAATAAGTTCAGGGCCATGGGTCTAAGAATACTGGCCACTCCGTAGAAGCTTTTTAGGCCAAGGGTAAGAACCAAACATCGACTAAAGATAAATAGATCTGTTTATTAGTTTTGAATTAAGAATAATTTTAACGAAGCGTGATAAAAGGGAAATGGGTATTTTGAACTTTACGATGTTTTTATTGAAAGCGAATTCAAACGTGACCCAATCACTTGTCCAAATATCATGCATTCCCCATAATTCTGTACCTTCAGTGAAAAGTGATACATGTCGACCTAGATCGGTTTTTAAATTCTCTGATTAAACTTATTAAAAAAAAATTAACTTCATTTCTATCTTATCCCCGTTGTTATACGATTAAAAATGAAAGAGATTTTTTTGTGTGCATTGATATAACTAAGCAATTTTTATTGAAATTATTGTGTAAAATAATACTTTTTGATTCATACCAAAGTGCTCCGAACCGATCTTTATATTTCTGAAATGTATTTTAATACGACTCGAGTTACCACATCTTACACGAACCGAAAGCTTTTACTTCATTTAATCCAAAGTGATACAAATGAAATCCTATATCCTATATCTAGTGAAAAGTGTTACATTAATCCTTGTTCTTCTTAAAATTTTAAACTAGACAACATATCCAACATCAAGAAGTTCGATATTGTCAAATTCACCGATATGATTTACAATTTTCACTATAATTTTACACAGCTAAGTAATTTCTTTAGCAAATGACATAAAATGCAGGTACAAGTTTCTGTTATCACAGCTTACCTAAGCTACAATTTTTAAATATCTCTGCACACCGGATTAGCCTCGCTTGTTTTGTTCCGACACTTATGGAGATGATGTGACAGTCCCGGTATAATTTAATTGAGCTTTTGAATTGTCTCTATCTGTTTGACGGTTGTTTTTGGATTGTTCATGAATTTAGTTGGAGATATTGAACAGTAGGCTAGTTTTAGACACATTTGCAACAATGTGATAGTAAGATATTATTTAGAAAAGTTATCATCTAAAGATATAAACAAATAAATAAAATATTCCACAACTTTCACACAACGCCATCTAGTCCTAAACTAAGCAGCAGGTCTAGCCATATAACTAATTCTATTTCTATTCTATTATCGTAAAGGATGAGGCGACAATAGAAAGAAAATGGCGTATATGGAATCAGCTGTTTGTCAACTGTCAAGTGTATTTCATTTTCAGCCATATTACAAATTCTACTCGTTAACACTTGACAGTTGACAAACAGCTGATTCCATATACGCCATTTTCTTTCTATTGTCGCCTCATCCTTTACGATAATAGAAATTGAATTTGTAATATGGCTAGAACCTGCAGAGCTTGTGTTATGAGTACTAGACAACCGATAATACTACATATACATTTCTAAATTCATACATATTATAGATACATGAAACACAGAATGAATGGTCGTGCTCATCACATAAACATGTGTCTTGGGTGAGGATCAAACCTATATATATCCAGCATAGCAGTCAGGACCACTAACCCCTAGACCAACAGGCCAGTCGTAAATTTTATTGTGTTTACATACATACATACATAAACTCACGCCTTTTTCCCATGGGGGTAGGCAGAAACTACAGAGTGCCATATGCTACGATTCTTACATACGTCTCTTGCTTCGTTTACATTCATACATGTTGTCATACACACACGCCGGTTGCGAGTACTACGCACCTGACCTTTCTGAAGAACCTCACCAATAAGGTCTATGTATGTCCTTCTTGGGCGTCCCCTCCCGGCGTTCCCACTTACATCTGCCTTGTAAATACCTTTCGTTAGTCCTCTTCATCCATCTTTTCAACGTGACCAAACCATCTAAGCATACTCTTTTCAATTTTTGTTACTACATCTTCTTTTTATTTATTTTCTTCTCTAGCAACTGAGTTAGTTTCGATTATTTTGCCAGCGTCATGTGTGTTGACGGTCGTGTTATTAATGTGGTGAGCCGTCGAACATTGAACTTTGTGGTAGATAAATTTTAGTGGCTAAAAGAAGGCAACTTTTTTGCAATATTAAACGTGGTTGTTTGTTCTGCATAATATAAATAACTAGTACTTATATACATACATACACTCACGCCATTTTCCCATGGTTTCCAGAAACATGCATGCAAGCATGGTAGGCAGAAACTACGCGCCATCTGCTACGATTCTTATACATTTCTTTTGCTTCATTTACATTTTTTTAATTTAGATATTATTTTATTATGATATTAACATAGTTTTACCCTTTCTGTGACAAAAACGTTTGAAAATACTTATTACTTGTATCAATAAACACTTCGATGTAAACAAAATGTATCACAATCAATTCTAGCTTGTAGCATTAATCACTTACTAGTTTGAAAAATACATTGGTGTTAAGGGGTACAATTGAATATTTACGTAGGAATATTAAATAAAACAATGAAAAAAGGTTGCTGATAATCAAAATGATCATATTAGTTTTACGACTTTTTCTCACAACAACTATTTGCAGGCAAAACATGCCAAAACACAAGCCTTATAACATTTCATACGAAACGGTAAATAAATGTGTAAAATAATTCATTTAATTATAGATTTAAATACACAAAAATAAGCAAAGAAAACTGTAGTGTACGGTGATATAACTGGCTATTTTTACTAATTACTTAAATTCCGTGCAAAATAATATATTCAAACCAAGCTCTTTATAATCTTTATAATATTATCTACACGTACCACATATCGTTTTTTATTTTAGAACGTTAGAAAAATAACGAGATTTTTTTAAATCTTTAACCTTAAATTACTCAAAACTATGATTTTTCACTTATATCACTTTTCACTGAAGGTACAGAATTTTCCTTGAATTTATTACCTGAAGAAAGAACTATTTTGATCTTCGAAATTACCTCACACAAGCATGTAGGTAAAGTAATATTTCTACCTATTTTGTTTGCGTCATTTTGTATGGCAACAACATTTTCAGCAAAAACGACCAGGTAATTTGATTTTGTCGCCATCAGCTATAACTTTATAATTGTATAAATTGAATTTCTTCCAACTTAGCACGCAGAAGTGTAGCTGGGGAGTTAAGTGCGCCAATGCTGCCTGCAAATACACTAGACAGTGGTTCACCACTTTTTGGGAGACAGCCTTTTTCATTTCAGACGATTCAATGAAACACGGAACTATTTCAAAGAAATGTTATATCCTAGGAACAGTAGGAACTTAGTACCTATCTCAGTTATTAATATTAACCACTTCCTTGTCCCGTAAGTCACATATGACTCATGTTGATTGTTTAGCTATTGTGTCTATTTTGTGGACAGTAAAAGTGTTAAGGGTATACAATGTCGAAGATCTGCATATAATCAAGAACAACTTTTCAAAAATCTCTTCTCTTCTTCCCACAGATATGAGCGCCTCCTTCGTCGCGCGCGCACAGAAGACTTGAGCGAGATTTCCGGCATCGGCTGCCTGTACCAGAGCGGAGTGGACCGCCTCGGTAGACCCGTTGTTGTGTTCATCGGGAAGTGGTTCCCTATTGGAGATATTGATTTGGACAAGGTTGGTTTTAATTACTTTGCAACAAACACACTTACATGACCATGACCTCACGCCGCTTTTTCCCGTGAGAGAAGGCAGAAACTACTCAACGTGAACGCCACTTGCTACGATCCTTACTTAACCCTTCTGCTTCGTGTGAATTCAATGTCCATTCATGCCTTAATTCGAGCAACTTTTTGTACTGAAACCAATTAAGCGCTGTCTGGTGACAATAATAGGAAACTCAGATATTCCCTCAGAATTGAATGTTAACGTTAATGAGATCGAGTTAGTATAAAAAGTCGCAAGGCCTTCAGCCTATACATGCACGACGGTTGCGAATACTGCGCACCTTTCCAATAACCATCACCAATAATGTTAGTGGATGTCCTTCTAGGCGAATATTACACATCCGCACTGTACATTTGTTAGTCGCTTTTTATTCATCCTCAAAACAAAACCAAACCATGCTCAATTTTCGTCAAATCTTTGTCACTATATCTTACAATACTTCAAACTTATTATACGTCACACCAGAAGTACCTACTTCGCTAAAAAGGCATTATCTTTTGCCACACTCGACTATGATATCCGAAATATAATTTACTGTAGAATCCAGGTTTGCCCCATCACAATCCACCTTCTTACGTTAATCTTTATCTTTCTGTTCGAAACTTTCCAGGCGCTGTTGTATCTGATCAAGCTCCTGGACCCGATCGTGCGTGGTGACTACGTCATAGCATACTTCCACACGCTCGCCTCTTCCTCCAACCACCCGCCTTTCTCCTGGCTTAAGGAGGTGTACACCGTGCTGCCTTACAAGTAAGTACCTACTCATGAACCGTAACTAGGAATCTTAAATCTACCTACTGTAAATTCGTTGTGGTTGTTAGACTGATATATTATACATACATTCAACTGCCTGTCCTTTTTCGAACTATATTGAAGTCGGCTCTGACTGGATGTAGCTGACTACTAGTGTTTTACATGCAACGACTGTCTACCTGATTTCCACTACAAAGTTACCTACTAACTAATGCATTAGGTACCTCTTTGTGAGAACCACTCTAGTGGTTGTCAAACTTGCAGAATCCTGACTAGTCGTGGCAAAATTCATAGCCATACAAAAAACGGTATACAACTTTTATCCATTTCAGTTTTTAAATCTAGGGGACCGTTCACACGACTGCAGTTTGGTTTAGTTACTTATTTTTATTATTTATCTTTTTCAGATATAAGAAGAACCTCAAAGCATTCTACATCGTACATCCCACGTTCTGGACAAAGGTAACTAAAATTCTGGATATTAGCATCATCACCAATTATAAAATCATCACCTGATACTACAACTTACCTACATCGGTCGTTGGTACTAGGTACTTACTTTGTTACTTTCAGCACCAGCTTAATTTATTTATTTAATAAAACTTTATGCACTAGTAAAAGAAACTGTACAAAGGAACTGTACACCTCGAGGTACTGCAGATACAGAACACATTTTTCTTTTTTTTTCAATTGATACCGCCTCTAAACAGCTCCGACAACAACTTTTTCACCAGATGATGACGTGGTGGTTCACAACATTCATGGCGCCTGCGATCAAGGCGAAAGTTCACAATCTTCCTGGCGTGGAGTACCTGTACTCAGTAATGGCGCGCGATCAGCTCGACGTGCCCGCCTTCGTCACAGAGTATGATATGACGGTACGTTATTTCACAACTTATCTACTGTCTAAGAAGTAATATTTTTTGGTATGACAAGTGTCCTGCATGCAATTAGGGCAGCTATTTGAAAATAGGCGTAGGTATATGATATTTTTTTAATAAATAAAGCTCGTGTTGATCTCTAGCTAGATTGTACCGTGTCAATTTGAATTTAGATTATCCAGCGTGCGTTTATAGAATGTTGAGGATCTTTCTGCTTTGCAAGAAATACACATCGTTCTCGCCAAGACTATCTCAGTCTGTCTTCGCCCAATACTTAGTGCTCACGTATATCTAAATTCTTCTGTTTTCAGATAAACGGTCTCCATTACTTCCAACCGGATACGAACAACACGTAAGACGCAGCAGTTGTTCCTTAGCTATACATTCTGATCGTTGTTATAACATGTTCTGGGCCAGTTGCCAACATCTCTCTGTGTCACTATAGTAGGAAAACGCTTCAAACGATTAGAAGGAAGGGTTTAGAGTGTATCTCACTCGCTTTTCGCTGGATACGCTGAGTCCCAGCAATATTTATATATATGCTATAGGTATTGCTAGCACCACAGCTAAGTTTTAAGGTTTGTCTTAGGACTAGATGTCGTGATTTTTACAGTTTTCTCGTAAAAGCGTGCGCCGGCACTTAAAACTAATGTTTCGTATAAATAATAAAGTCGGCGGATAATAAAATTTTGCTTAAATTTTATAAGCAATTCGTAGAATTTCACAAAGATATGCTGGCAACACTGCAATTCGAATTCGAGTGACCATTTGTAATCGGACCAATAGACGGCGAACGTCATTGGCGATTGTCAAAATGGTGATTCGTATTTTAAGGCCGCTGTTATAGTATTTTTGTGGATTTTTTATTCAATGTCCATTATCGTTGCATTTAAAACGAATCTCGTCGAAAATTTGCAGATAATTTTAAAAATTCCAATTATTAAAACTGTTTTCTCGGATGAATTTGGCGTAAGATAAAATGTACCTATTATGAGTAATGTAAATTACAGATTCCTATCAGTGACATATCAGCAGAGAACTGTTGGGTCCAGATATTCGAATGATCGTAAGACTTAGACTTAGAATACGCCAAGAATATAGACGGTATAGCCAATCCTATTATATAAAAGTGTACAGTTTAAAAATTACAGAATTTACCAAAGAGCTATTGTAAATTCAAACTATTTTTTAAAGAAATTGTAAGACATTGAATAAGAATTCCACAAAAAAAAGTTAAAATTGTTGAGAATATATCTTGTAATCTAATATTAGCGGTGCATTTTATATTATTTAATTGTAACAATTATTATAAGACATATTATCGATTGTTAGATGTTCTTATTACGTCTGTATTTTTAACTCTTGCAACCCCGATATATCTTTACCACCTTTAAGAATGGTACTTAGACTTTTTATATTTTGTCTGTGTATTTAGTTCGACGGTATAATGTGTGCTATTTTTTGTATACTACATAAATTTTCATATAAAAATAATAGATTAAACTGACATTTTATTGATGTAACCTTTCTACTTAAATATATTGATGCTTTCAGTGCTCATGAGTGGGTTTTGGAAAAACTTCTGAATGATCCAGTGTACAAGCATTGATTATTAACGCACTTTAGACTTTTTAGAAAGAGTTATATACGTTTTAACTCTTTCTTTTGACGGAATACTTCCAATTGCTGAAAAAGCTCGCCTACCTTACGACTTAACATCTTTGTCTTACTTAAAATATGTTTGCCCCACATTTTATTTGTATCATTGTTCATTGTTTCACACGGCCCCCATTTCTCTGTAACTTCACTGTTCAAGCGACAGGGTATTCGGTTAGCGAGTAGTGAAGAAAATGTTAATTTTAATAGAAAAAGATGACTTTTACCCACTAGTTTTGGTATTATTTAGAAAGTTACGTATAACACATTCAATCTCTAAAATTAGATATTTAACGATTAATTTTTACATAAAGGTGCTTGATAATTTTTGCATATTGAGATTTTAATTTTTTACATACATAGATTTTAATGTAGGCTTAAAATTGGTACATAATATTAGAGTACCTATTGTAAATATGTATGCTGTTAAAGATTTTTGCGGAAGCATTCACTCACTCGCACTACGGTAATGTAGATTTTTATATACCGCTGAATGAGAAAGTGCGTTTGTACTTTGGCTTAGATAATTTTATTGGCACGATATTAAGGATGTTACATGATATATGTTTGGCCTACATCGAGGTTACAGCACGCAACTATTTTATTGCAGCTTTGTGATTCCACTGCCTACGAGTTAAGGGTTTGATTAAGATAATATGGTAGCCTAAAATTTGCCAATAATAGAGATAGGAAGGCCAGCGAGCGCTCAAACAAATGTTAGTACAAACGCTCACTTTCTCGGGAAGTATTGTGAGATTATCAGTGTTGAAGTAGTCGTGTGCATTGTGATTGTAAGGCACCACCAGCTTATAACCGTTGTTTAGGTGCAGCTAGCGACTTACCTAATTTAATAATTCAGGCGACAAGTTTAGTAATATGAGTGGTCAAAAGTTGGTGGTGATTCCTCAGTAGTGTTGCCAACGTTAAATATAATACACTGCCACTCGCAAGTAGCGGCATAGCGACACGCCTCGCGACGTGCCATAGTGTTCACAAGTGACGTTTGTAGCCTTTGAATATTTGAACTTTTAAAATATTTTTATAAATAGAACGTTTTTATAACAGGTTACTCGTTCCACGAAACCGTGGTTATTAGATTTTGTGGGTAAAGTAGGTTGAAAGGAGCGTATTCTAGTAGCGATTTTGCCAATTGCCTCATATTTTATTAATATACGAACTTCTATATATTGTTAAATAATGCTGTTTTTATAATAGTAATAGGACAAAATATAACATTTGTAACTTTATATATATCAATCACGTAGTTTACTGTTTATGGCAAGGGGACGTTTCGTGGAACGATTCTTTTTTCTTTCTCAGCCAAATTACAAATAAAATTGTACAAACGTAATCAATCTGTTTCTGTTTCCAAAAATATTGTGCCACCATGTTTGAAACAATTTTTAAATGTTTATTAATACCGGTAGACTAAGGTCCTTGCTTGAGAGATCTATGTAAGTGCTAGAGATACTTGTTATAGGAAAATGATGATGCTTAACATAGGTATCTTCACAAAATTAATTGATGTAAGTTCTAGTGACGGTAAATCTAGCGAGGCCCACGCCCAGGCTGAACGGTAGTTGTCCAGAAATTAGTTCTAGGACTGAAGATTTAATTTGTCCCGCGTTCTTTCTTGCGGTTCAATTCTTCTTTGATGTCGATTTCCAGGAGTGTACAAGTAGAACGACGATGATACTAATCTGGGGACAGTTAGCCGCTTATTGTACCAGAAGTGCACCGACTGGAGGTTGACATCTCAGAAGACTTGATACAAGAAAGAATGCGGACCAAATGAAAAAACAAATTGCTATGCCTAACTTAATAACCATCGTCTAGTTTGGGCGTAGCTCGAGCCCCTTATTCGGTTAAAGAGAGATCCTGGTTTGGCCAGATTCTTTTTTTAGTAGATTCTTGCTAAAAACAGATATTATACAGTCATCCACAGAAGTCTTTTAGATATTTTGTATAAATTATAAGTTTTTAGTTTCATTTTGGCTTTTAATATCAAGGTCATGTTACCTCCGCCGTATAACGAATCTGCTACAAATAAGAATCTGCCATAACAAGAATCTTCCCAAACGAGAATGTGTCCTTAGCCGAATAAGGGGCTCCTACTATAACACGAAGTTCTAACGACACAAATTTCTACAACACATTTTAGTTAAACACTGTGCGAAGTAAAATCAATACGATTAAAAATCATTCTACCGCATTCCGCAATAAACCTTAGGAAACGACTGATTTGCGGGGTTTGAGTACCTATAACTGTGTATGAATCATTCTGCATTTCATTGTGCGAGTCAAATGTTGCAATTTTTAATATCTACAGTTATATTATTGTATGATCTTTCTGAAGAGTATGTTAGTCTTCAATATTAATCGATGATTATATAAAGCAATTTAGAGCTGTGTGATGTAGGTACCTACGTATATATCGTGGTGTTGTGTATTCTGATGAAGTTGCGATAAAGAGGAATTGTTTTGGCAATGTTCCGCTAGATGGCAGTAATGTGGCGTGAAGTCCGTTACATTTGAATGCAAGTACCTACAGCTACTAGTAGCAAGTTTGTAGCAAAGTTTAAAATAGCAGATTGCCATACATAATTCCTCTTTAACGCAATAAGTAAACCATAGCATTCTTTTTCATTTGTTTTCTCAAGACGAGATCCATCAAACGAAGGAGAATGGATGCCATGGTTTAAAAGATTAGTGTAACCGTTCTAGGAACTTATAAAAAGTCGTGATTATTTTTAATGTTCGCACTAGAAAACCCGAGAATTAAAACAAGGCCTTAGATGTGTTAACTATTGTTATTTTTTTTTATCGTATCTTTGTGTTGCAAAGTCTATTGCTGTTAACGTGGTATTCATAACGCTAATTATATTATAGGAAGTTGTTTAAACAAAAAAATATGTGATCAAGCGAATGTTGGTTAAGTTTCATATTTTATTAATAAAATAGAGCATTAAATAGGCTATGTAAATATTTAACAAAATACAAAATAAAATTATTAATTTACTAGATGATGGTTTGATTTATTTTACATTCAAGAACATAATAGGGATATAAAAGACCGCATTAACTACCTATCCAGGAAAGCAGGATGTTTTCAAGAAGGGTTCTCCGATCATCTTTTTGCACCTAAGCTAGGTATCTATTTGTCACCTTATGCAAGAAACCCAAAGAAGTGACCTGGAACATTTTTTCACAGTGCCTTGGATGTATGGTCATTAGAGGTTATGTTCTCTTCTCAATGATTATACCAGGCTTCTTCTGAATGTAAAAGCATATTTTATTTCAAGCTAAATAGGTGCTAGGCACCGTGCGCCGTTGCTACCTCCTCCTGGCGCCCATGTATCCTATTAATTTATCTACTTTCCAGAATTCTATTTTTTGTAGCACAGTATTTATGTTGCGTATGTTAGTTAACTGTTTAGGCAATGTGCTTTCCGTGCCGCCGTCGTCGCATCAAAACTTGTGTTAGCCCTGACAGGGTCTACAACGGCTTTTAGCTCGTAAGTCTTCTGTCTTAAAATCTTGCGTTTTACGTTGTGAAACGCAAACAAATAAATTTGAAAACACAAAGGATTATTACGCACTGTATTACTTGAAACACGCCTGTAGGAGTAGGAAGATTAATATCTATAATAGGCACACTCACATTTTCCTAGTCATGTTGACTAATTTAACCTTAGTGACACACAATAAGGGACGAGTCCATGGCCATCAACTACACATTCCAGGAAGCTAATAAGAATTTCTTAAATTTAAAACTCGATGTGAGTAAATATGGGAGACTTCAGCTAATGTAGATAATTGCAACTACTAGGTTCGCGTTAAGAATGCAGTAAAGTCATCATTATCCGTCCGCCTAGCCCCGCCCCTAACCAATCAAATCTTTTCAAATACATTTGTATAAATTCATTAAAATTAATCTTTTAAAACATAATTTGTTTGAATTTAACACCACTGTGGAATACACTTTTATCTTGCAGTTGCACTGCATTTTTACTGCATTCTTAACGCGAACGAAGTAGACTAGTATTTGAGTTGAATTAAATGAAAAAACATAAACAAATAGCGTTTTCGCTTTATATTATCTGCTATAAGGGCAATAGGACACGAACGGCTTTTTCGACATAGTTTACGTCACTCACAAGATACAACGATGTTCGAATAGGTAGATAAAATATCATTTTGAAAATACCGGCGCCATTTAGCATAAAAAATATTATGAAATGTACAAATACATATCATTTCCTTCAGTATTTCATTTCATATAGGACACTAATTTTATTTTTATTATATCTTATTTATTTACTTGACTCAGTACTCAGTACATATCCTACATTCATATATACATTTTGTACATGTTAGTGTTTATTAGAGTTTTACCGTACCCTAAGTCAACGACTACCTACATTATTTTAAGAGCTTGAGAAGTTAAGGGAAACTACAACGAGGGTGTTAGTGAAATAGTTGTCTAATAAAGTGAACATTAGTGATTTCGTATCGTGCTTTGAGGTTCGGATAAGCGCTCTGCGATCAGTGATCTGTGGTTTGGATTCGGTTAGATGTGGTCGTAATAAATAAAAAAAAAAAAGGTCGAAGGTCGTTATAAACTTGTAGTTTTTGTTTTTTAGGGATAGATTAGTTTCGCGGAACCTCTGTATTAAGCATCATTTCAGTCCACGAGTATTTAGTCTGTACCAAAAACAGGGGTTGATTTTGTACAGATTACAAAGTGCTATAAAAACTTAAAGCTCTGAAGGAGTAGGTAGTTCAGGAAAATTATTCTGTCATATTAAGCAGCCAATTTTAAATAAGTTGTCCGTTAAATTTGTTATTCACATTGGGATAACCATAGAAAGGATAGGTAGGTGACGTGACGCCTATCTATTGATGCCTGCTATGCTACGTGCCATATATGTAGGTACCTCTAGTCTTAAAAATATACTACAGGAACTGATAGTGCAATCGATTTCTTCTAGGATAAATAAAGTGTTATGGGGTAGACAGACTGAAACAAAATTGTCTAAGTATATGAATTTATTGTTTAATATTGAAAAATATTACAGTGTGGGTAGTTACTCATTATTAATTATACAACTGCCGTCTATTAACAAGCCGGCTTCGTGACTATCACTTTTAATATTGTTAGTACATGGGAAAGCCAGAATCCTTCGATCGCACCAAGGTAGGATGGTATCAGCCACTTGTCCAGTGAACTGTTAATGTTTGGAGGGAAGACTATTGCTCCGATGAACGTTCCGGAGACCGTCATCACACCGTTCCAGACCAGCATCTCTACAATGGTAAGTTTTCCATAGTTTCTGTTCCCGAAAATCAACCTTAAAGTTGACTCCATTCCGATATGGAGTAACAATGGGAATACTGTGAGCGCAGTTAGTAGCGATGACAGCATCATTGCATCTTCAGACCAATTCAGTACCGGTCCGGTGAATATAATAACGCAGAAGAATACGAACTCTGCGCCCATCAGACACACTAATCCTAACTTAATTTCTTGCAAAGTGTTTTTGTTTTTATTTCTCTTCCGAGTCGTCAAGTAATATGATTTCATCCACTCCGTGACGACAATGAGACCCAGAATAAAGCCGGAAGAGCTTTCGCCAAAGAAGTAAACATTCCCTTTGTAGGCTGCTAATGTGATGATACACGGTAAATAAAAGCATGTCACTAAACTAGATATCATTACTTTTCGCTGTTCCAATTGATCGTTTGAGGCCGACATCCTTATTCTCACGCGTTTTCTTAATAATCACAAATCAACGCGGAAGGGCAATATTATCGATATTCTGCTATTTAATGTTGGTAGTTTGACAGTGACAAACTCACAATTGACATTTGGTTGGACTTGAGAGAGGGTGAATATTATTGATTGCCCTTAAAACGAGACAATGATAATTTTTATCAATTTTAATATAAATCTCGAATTTAAAACATACATAATCAAGAACTAACTAGGGTGAAGGTTTTTTTAGGTTCTGACCATAGGTAATAGAAACATTATTTCAAACAGCGTCATCCAGCGGTCCTATGGGGAGTAACTATATGCACTGCCTGCCTGCGAGTCCGAAGCATTCAGCGCCTTCTTTCCATATATGCACATACTTTTTGGTAAATGAAAACCTCAGTACCGTATGTGGACCATCTATGTATATAGGGATCAATAGGTGTGCACAGTTGGCCCCAATGAAACTACCTACCTACGTGAAGCAAAACTTTTTGCATGAAGTGGGTTAGTACATGTTGGAATAAGACTTATCGTTAGAAGTAGGTAAGTACCTACGGTCGGTACCTACCTAAGTTTTTAAAAAAAAAAACATTCGAAGTGAACATTAGTGTTAATATAGCAAGAGATTTAAAATAAGTAGGTACTAGGTATAGAGAGGGCATCCGCGGAAAAGTCATAAAAAAAATTTGATCCCATGTCTCAGTAACGCCATCTAGAATAACATAGCAATATTGAAGCGGTAGCGTAGCATACTAAAGTAAACTCATAGACTTGACGTGTCCATTAAGAGTAGGACACAAGTATTGAGTGAAATTCTTGTTCGTGATATTATTATGGTGATATCCCGTCTATAGTCCTCCATACATCTCATTTCCTCTTCATGCTGAACGCGTAAATTTTCCCGCGAAATTCAAATACTCGGTGCTAAGCTATGTTTACATTACAGCTTTCAGGATAATTAAAAAGTTAGTCGCGACCATAATAAATCTTTTGAGAACGAACTGCAATAAAAAAAAGACTATAGGATAGAATTGGTTTCAAGTTTCTTGGTTTAAGCATTGAATGTGCTTGGCAGCGATCCTGCCTGACGGTAATTAAAGCAGTGATGCAATTAATAATGGTATAGCGCACTAGTTTATTATTTTATCAGGCCCCGAGTGGAAGCCGTTTTCCACCGAACAAAAGGTACGAGTACCTAATTTAATTGTGTTTGGAATTCCGGTAGTTGCCGGGACGGGGAGACCGCATAAGGCAAGTCGACCTAGTACTTCGACGTACGATGTATAAACGCCAAGGCGAAATAATAAAAATCTCATTTTGAATTAAAAAAAATTATAATTCTAATTAGGCTGAGGAATCAACACTTTTTGAATGTCAAAAGTTACATATGACAGTCCCCCAAAACGCCCGCCCTTCAACAAGAGTACTTACACTGCTCCAACATTCTTTTCTCTGGTCATCCCATATGGGAAGGGCTTTTAGCTCTCCCCCATAGACTCCTGGTAATTACTTACATAAATTAAATTTGACAGGCCTGATATTATAGATAAAAATTCACCCAGACACTGACCTAATGAGCATGCACATCACACAAACATTTGTCTTGGGTGGGAATCGAACTCACAACCTCCGGGATGGCAGTGAGCGCCACTAGATACTAGACCAACAGACCAGTGAAAAAAAGTTTAACATAGCTTCTCTGCGTGAATGTTTTCATTTTTCTTATTTAGTCAATTTTTATCAGAAAGAAAGAAAGAAAGAAAGAAAATACATTTATTGGCAACAGCTGGATACACGCACAGTAAAAACGCAATAACGCAAAAAAAAGAGACAAAAAATGGCATGTCATCAGGCATCCAGTAGTTTTGGTACTTTTTGTGGCCTACTGGAACATCCATTCTTTGATATTGTTCATTAAGATGTTGAAATCCTCTAGTCCTGAGAATTATAGCCATGCCATTTTGTTTTCTACATTACAATAAGTTTTGTTGAGCAACCAGTGACTATGTGACCTCAAATTTAAAGCGCATTCATTTGTAAGAAAAAATAAACATTATCTGGTTAGCCTTATCCCAACTTTGTTCAGCAATGTTAGGGTCAGATTTAAGTAATAATTTGTAGAATGAAAGGAAGGAAATATTTATTGAAATAAAAAGCCAATAGAATAACGCCTAATGATAAAAATTAAACCTACAATCTGACATCGCATCTACAACCTAAAACTGTAATATAACACTGATAATGTAGATAAAAGAATAAGGAATGGACTGAAACACACTTTTACTCTATTTATCTAAATAATTTATTAATACATAAGAACAAAATATATTACAATTATTTTAATGTTTATTAGATAACTGACATCCGTTAAGGATCTGGACTAGTATGTTTAACATGGGATATTTTTGTGCACCGCTAGTGAGTGTCACCTTTAATACTGTTAGTACATTAGATAGTAGGAATCCTCCAATCCCGCCAAGGTAACATGGTATCGGCCACTTCTGCCAAGGCGTGTTCCAGTCTAGAGGGATGACTGTTGCCCCCAGCCACGCTCCACAAATCGTCATCAAACCATTACTAACAAGCATCTCAACAATAGTGTCTTTCCCATAACTTTTAACTCCAAACAACAACTGCAAAGATGACTCTATACCAGTATGAAGTAATAAAGGAAACACTGTGAGCAAAGTCAGTAGTGATGATAACATCAAAGTCTCCTCATGGCATTCAAGTACGGGCGCTCCAAACAGTATAATCCCGATGAAAAACGAGAACTTAGCACACAGTAAATACACGAATCCTCTCAGGATATCTCCAGCAGTATTCTTGCTCGCCTTATTCTTTTTCCCGTGTATATCATTACTGGAGTTTAAGTAAAATGATTTCAACAACTCCGCGACGAAAATAAGACCCAGGATGAAGCACGACGAGCCATTGCCGACTGAGTATAGAATTCCTTTATAAGATACAAACGTGATGATACTCGGTAAATAAATGCATGTTATCAGACTAGATATTGTTACTTTTCGTAGTTCCAATTGATCGTTCAAAGAAAACATGTCCTTTTTGTTATTTTACACAAAAATATAAATTCAGAATAAAAGCGTTTTGATAGATTCATGTGTTGTTATCTTGACACTTGGAGGTCAGAGGGGAAGGGGTGATCACAGCTGATATTTGACATGTTTTTTTTATGGCAACATACAAATAACCATGGCTAGGCGATCTTTTGAATGGTCTCTAAAGTCGCCTAAAGTCTAGAAAACACGCGCGCAAAGTACGAGCAAGTTTCTGGTTTTAATTAATTCATTGATTCAATTTTAGTACACCTACGCTAAGGTAAGCAACGAAATTTTCTTTTGACTCTACTAAATTAACCAAATTAACATGGACACTAAAGACACTTTAGTATTTTAAATATCTTTGTTAGTGTCAAACAAAATAACTGTATAGCTTCCAGACGGGTAAGCGCATTCACGCTTGCAGGTACCGTTTGCCAATACCTTAATTATTTAATTATACGATTTACAAATTTACTTTTCTACTACTAACTTTCAATACTAAAGTTGATAGTCTTGCATGATTGCAAACCTTTTATATTTGTTTTGTAACTGGCAATTTGACTGCAAACGTCAAAAAAAATTTTACGTGGCAACATTTTCTCGCAAAATCAAAATAAAATTTACAGTGGAGTGAAGTGAATGAAGTCTCAAACGTGATCGACTGATCGATATGACGACACCAACTTTATAAATGAAAGGTGCCGTCGGCCGAGCCACCAGTTGACTCAATACAGTGAGACGTTCGGCTACAGTGCGAGCCAACGTTCATACACAAATATCTCGTTTATAATATATTACAAAACTGTACTGTGTCGCAAGTGTTTGGTGTGTCATTGATTACATAAAAAGTAAAAATGCGCTGCCCGTTCATAGGATCGTTGAACCAGGCCTTCGTAAAGAATTACGGGGCGACTCTTATGAAACAATACGGAAATTACTGCCCTATTGTAACTCGCGGATTCCAATCTCTCGGAACCGATGAGACCAAGTGCCCCTTCATTCAGCAGAACGTGGGCATCTCCGAGGCGCCCAAGGAGATGACGGAGGACATCACGGAGCCCGCGCAGTCTTACCATTACGAGAAGTTCTTCCACGAGCAGATCAGCGCCAAGAAGAGGGACTACTCGTACCGTATCTTCAGGAAGGTGTCACGGTTAGCTGCGGACGGCGTGTACCCGCAGGCGCTGGAGGGACCCGACAACCACCGTGTGACCGTCTGGTGCGCCAACGACTACCTCGGCGCGTCTCGTCATCCCGTCGTTCAAGACGCTGCAGTGAATGCCATCAAGTCTTATGGAACTGGAGCAGGAGGAACCAGGAACATCGCTGGAAACTCTCAGATGACTGAGAAACTTGAAACTGAGATAGCCAACCTGCACAAGAAACCAGCAGCTTTAATATTTAGTTCATGTTTTGTTGCAAATGATGCAACATTATCTACATTGGCTAAGATTTTACCGGGCTGTTTGATCTTTTCTGATGCTGGAAACCATGCGTCTATGATACAGGGAATTCGAAATAGCCGAGCACCGAAGCAGATATTCAGGCACAATGACCCGAATCACTTGAGAGAATTGTTATCTCAATCGCCAGAGGGCGTTCCCAAGCTAGTCGTGTTTGAGACTGTCCACTCCATGAGTGGAGCGATCTGTCCTTTAGATGAAATGTGCAACATAGCACATGAGTATGGTGCTCTAACATTTGTTGATGAAGTCCATGCTGTGGGTCTCTATGGGGAACATGGTGCTGGTATAGGAGAGGAGAGAGGGATCCAGCACAAAATAGATATAGTATCTGGAACTTTAGGAAAAGCATTTGGTAACGTTGGGGGCTACATAGCTGGGTCTTCCCTATTGGTAGACACAGTGAGATCTCTAGCCCCCGGCTTCATCTTCACGACGGCGCTGCCGCCGCCGGTGCTGGCGGGGTCGCTGGCCGCCATTAGACTGCTCGCGAGCGAGGAGGGCAGGAGCCTGCGAGGGAGACACCAAGCTATCGTGCGGTACTTGAAGCTGTCGCTCCTTGTGGCTGGACTGCCGCAAATGCCTTCAGTGAGTCACATCGTACCTGTACCTATAACGGGCGCCGACAAGGTGGCGGCCGTTGCCGAGTCCCTGATGAAGAGGGGTCACTACGTGCAAGCCATCAACTACCCAACGGTGGCGCGCGGCCAGGAGCGGCTGAGGTTCGCGCCCGGCCCCTACCACACGCCTGAGATGATCGACAGCCTCATCACAGCCCTAACCGAAGCATTCCATGAAAACAATATAAGTTTCAATGAGTTCATGAAGAACGGTACATGCCGCGAGTGCAGCATGGAGTACAAGGTCGACATCGCGTACGAAGAGCCCTTCAAGTATACGCAAGTTGCGTAGTTTGACCTTGGCATGACCGTGTATCGACCCCATGACATGGGCGCATAATTTTAAAAAAAATTTATCTAAAGCTAAGCTATAAAAATGTATGTTTATATTTTGTTGTTATTCTATTGCGGTTCGTGGTTCATGTTAGGTTGAAATTAAAACGTGGTATCATGGAACAAAGTAATTTTATTTAATCCCAATACTTGATGACGCCGTCCCAACCTGCCGTGAGCAGTTTGCTGGGTTCGTGAGGGTGCCAGAGAGAGGTGATGCAGACGCCGTCGTGCGCCTTCCATTTCTTGTACAGTTTCGTTGTCTTCCAGTCCCAAATGTAGCACTTGCCGTCCGCATCGCCGGACACGAGATAACTGTAACAAACAAACGATTTTATGTAACAGCGCAGACGTAAAGCTTGTTTTCCTTATTCAATGTCCTCCTAAAATGACAACACTGTCGATAACTAAGAAGAATATAATACTCTATAATTTCCACCATAAAAACTTACAAATTAAACTTTAAGGGCCTACATAGGGTGATACAATGGGCGGCCTTATCGCTAAAAGCGATCTCTTACAGATAAACTTTGGATGGACTTGATAGTGGAGGAGAAAAGAAAGAATAAGCGTCAAAAAAACGCCAAAATACGGATGTATTTTGCGTTTTTTACAAACAGTTACTAATAGATCATTCTTTAGAAATGGGTTACCCAAATTAAAGGAAATCCCCAACAATAAATTTATTTTCTTAGTAACTCTAATGTCAACAGCGTGACTCAGCACAGCCAGTATTAAGAATAGCATTCAAAACGGTAGTTAATCCAACAATATACATAGTTCTATTTTGCATTTCCTCATAGGTAAGTTGAATGTAGGCTGTGCAAGCAAAAAAATCCGTTAGACGTGATTGGATTCTTTCATGGTTTACTAGACTTGCTTACCAAATAGTTCTAGAGACATAGAAAGATTAATTTCTAACAAAATTCTTCTGTAATAACATTATTTATACCTACAATAGGCAAAATCTTTGAATCCCTTTTTAAGAAAATTGCGCACGGATGAGAGATGTGGCATAGCTAGTTTTCAGATCAAAACTCATTTATTCAAATTAAGCCAAGAATCAGCACTTTTCGAACGTAAAAAATACATAGGTAATACAGTCTCTTAAAACGCTCATCCTTCACCACGTCCCAGTGTTTTTGCTGGCAAGAAGTGGCAGAACAAACTTAAGTTAATTATGGAAAAGTGCTAAGGTCTAATTTCGACCACAAGTAGAACTTTTACATATCTATTAATAGCTAGGTTGGTAACTAATACAGATAAGAGACATTGCAATGAAACTTAATTTAGTATAACGTTTAATCTTATTAAGTGCAACGATAAAGTTTTTCAGGATAACGTAACATAACAATATCGTTATGAAGTACGAATTATCACGATTATGCATTAAATAGACACACTTAACTATGAGTACGGAGATAGTATTATCACTATCAAGGTTTGCATGTTTACAATAACATTAGACCTGAATTTTTATAACTTAATTCATTAAAGCCCCAAGTCCCCAAGAGGACACCGGCACCGGCGTTTGCGCTGTCATTGTCTTTCTATTGTGTCTCTAATTGATACGATTGAAAGGTTAAACCTAGTAGAATTTTCTAACGTAAACCTCATCCATTCATCTTTACAAAATTTCACACATGCGCAATTGTTTCAGTTTTAAGATCACTGCGCATGTGACCTTTGTAAAGGACATAACCGATTGGGTCAATGTTTTAGGCGTCTAGCTATGACAACAAATAATTAGACAGTAAGTCTTAGGACACCAACTTCCGTCATAGTATTATTTTCAAGGTAAGCTGTAGAGTCCCTGCAAGCAATTTTATAGTAAGATAAAACAAAATTACTAAGTACTGTTTCAAACAAAATAGTATTAGAACCACACAAAATAGAAGCGACGGAATCGGCGACGCTCTGACCTCGGGGCCAAGGTCTTGCCCATCTGTTTGTATACTTTCAGCGTAGTGTTATGACGTGTTGCTTATATGGCAAGCAGTTTCATTTCATTAACTGGATTCCATTGCACAATTTCCTGTAGGTATCATTCGCCCTGCAGTACAAGTACTGGATAAATGTCTGGACTTTGAAAAAGACTGAATCACCGGTCGATTCAGTAAGACACCCAGTAAAAACTTGGTCTAAGTGAACTGTCAATGCCTTGCATTAGTGGATATGAAATAACAGCTAAATTCATCTTCACTTCACCTACATTTTCACGGGGTGATTTTAACAGAGTTGCATTGCTGATTAACTCAGCCAGATAGGAACTTCAGATAAAAAAAACACCGACATCACTAATTTAAAGAAATAAATATCCTTGATCACAATACAAATTAGATTAACACTTCGCAAGTTTCTTCTGTCTATATTTTGTTTGACATTTACTAAATATTATTGTACACGGTCCTCAGCCCCCTCTACCGTTCTGTAACAACGTATATCCTACTCTAGTTACTTATGGGGACCCCAACTGATTCTATTATTGCATGTGTTCTGATCGATGTGGGAATACAAATGGGACATTTTCGTCGATATAGGCACAAAGGTCTATTACCAACCAAATAAAGTCTGAAGCATCTAATACGGATAATTCAGGTCCATTTAAGAAGACTTATGAACAAGAAAGTAGTTTTTGCCCATCATAATGGAACCCGGATATCTATGTTGAAACCAGGGATGTTACGAAGCTTCGACTCCGACTGCGATATGTCGGAACTTCCGATTGATCTTACACCTCCGGTTCTGTTACTTTTAAATCGGAGGTTTTATTCGGAGGTCGTAGCAAAGGAGTCAACGTGTACGATCAGATTTATGCGACAGCACGCGTTCTGTCATCGATTATGAATTGATGACAGAACGCGTGCTCCACTTGTTGTTACACAATACAGAATTACGGACGGTGGTTTCTTTTGTTAAAGTTATCTGTTTTTGATTTGGAGTTGGACAATAGGGAATATGCATGTAATTTAAATATGGTTCGAATATTTTTTTTTCGAATCTTTAATAGCAGAAAATATGAACTAAATCATTGTTTTACTTTTTAATAGCGTCATAATTATTTAAAATTAAAAATAAAAGTGCGAATTAAGCGCGGGAAATTCAAATTTGTGAAACGCATCACCATTGGTTATAACGAAAATTGACGTCAAATACTACGACAACAACTCAACGTCTACAAAAATCAAGTAGGTAAGTGTGACATTAAGTATTGGAATCTCAGACCAATAAAAAAGTATAGACAGAGCATTGCGCTCCTAAAAGTGTGGCACATAATATGAAGACGATTCGCAATATGAAGACGGCCGCTCGGTAGTCTGCCGCTAGCAAGCGAGAGCGCGTGACGTTGTTTTGTTTTAATCATAACTACGAAATTATGCCGCCCCGCATCATAAACTGCTGCAAGAACAATTCCTGTTTCCAAAATAAAGCTTCTGGAATAATTTTTTACAAGAAAGTAACGTTTGTTTAAATAAAATCGTAAAAATATGAGAAATAATTTCTCGGAACACGCCATTGTGTCGGTGTTGCAAGTTAAGAACATTATTTTTTCCCAAAAAATAAAAGGAAAATCGTAATGTTTACGGACACTTCACAGCATTTTTTTATAATTTTACTATTGGACACAGTCAAATATAATCAAATAATAGTATGTTTGATACGATATTTTTAGGTTCCCAGCTCATAAAACGTGGAAAGAAAAATGAATTAAAACTATACGGGACAACAGAAATAATAACGAGTGGCTCCCTTCAAAATTTAGTAGGATCATGACCAACGAAGTATGGAAATCCGTCTCAAGTTGAAACAAAATAAGTCTTCTTTTTTTTATAGACTACGCTTTATATACTATTATATAAAAGTATTCATTTTAACATAAATACCCGAGTTTTAAAGAAAACAAATATGGAGATAATCTACAAATTATGTCTATGCTACTCGCAACTCGTACATAAATATAAGGTTCCATCATGTTGCGAAACAAGAAACTTTACTCAAAAGTTATGACTCAAAACATCAGACATATTATAAAAAGATGACACAACATAAGGGGCATTAATAATTGGACTTATTCAGTAAATTAATTATTGTAATTAAACAAAAATATCTTTCATTTCATACAATCAAGATAAACACTATACTACATACATAATAATAAAACTTAACCAAAGTATCTCTCGCACTTGGGAGTCGCAGCGCAACGCTTGCAACATTTTTCTCTAGCACACATGCGCAAATCTGTGATGTCATACACCAAGTTACGCACACAACGCCAAAAGTAGTCCTCACTTTTTTAGTCGCGATTGTTCACGACCGCTCCGTCTATACTTTTTTATTGGTCTGAGATTGGAATGGACTTTTTATTGGAAAACATAATTATTGCCGTGTGTGTTGTGAACTAATTTAATGTTCAAGTGTAATTTTAGCTTCATAGTGAGGTTATTTAACATTTAAGAAAAATGACTGAAAGTGGTTTTGTAAAAGCACAATCTGACAATGTTTATTGTATTCGGGTACAAGCAATACCGGTAAACTGGTTTTTGAGCTTTTTTCATGGTGAAATGGTTAGAAGAACGAAAACACCCTAAGTAATTAGTAATAGGATCATAGTACCTAAATGACGTAATTGAAATGGCGCGCGAAGATGGCGGCGTTTAAACCGCTCAAATTTATTCTGTATTTTAAATATTTTTTTAAGCTTCATTACTGCATTTTTAAACATGTTTATATTTTTTTACTATGTTAAAACGTTGTAAACAGTGAATTAAAATTATAAAAAAAATACATGCATATACCCTATTAAGTAAAAATCAAGTGTTATTTGGAACTATTTCACTGAATTTGGTGCAGCCTTCGACTCCGTTTTCGGTTCCGGTTCCGACTCCGACTCAAATTTAAAGACTCCGACTCCGATTCCGGTTCCGATAAAACCACCTCCGTAACATCCCTGGTTGAAACCCAAGAATTCATTTGGTATTTAAATCTGTAGAGTAATATTATTTTCTGCGAAGGACCAAACAAATGTACCTACTTAGGTACCTGAGGACCGAATTAAATCATAAGTACCTTGATCAACTAAGGATATTTTTTACCCATGAGAAATGAGTTAATGACCCAGACATTAATTTTTACAACTTCATGTTCTAAAAGACCTTAAATGTCAGTGACCCTTACAATGAATCAGAATAAATTTTGATTTAAATTTAATTAAGATTTAAAGGTTTTTTTTATGTTGTTAAAATGCGTGACATGCGACTTGTGATAACAATTAATTGGTAAAACGGCAAAATTAAAAACAAGCATTTGAGATAAATATGAAAATAATACATACCTATCTAATTTTGTTTAGTATTTTGGTAACTTGTGTTGCTTGATTGACTGCCAAACCAATGATAATAATCATTTGAGTTTTTATCTCTATCTACCCAAACCAGGTTTAGCCAGTTTATGTAAAGATACGGTTTTTTTTTATCATTTCAGAGTATTTTTATTTTTTATTCTTTAAAATATCATGATAAACTTGTCATGATTGATAACAGTAAGTATAACACGAATGTTGAAATGACTTTGTCAATGGAAAATCTCTAAAATAGATACCTACACAGACTTGACAGCATCCAGTTTACACCCTATCATATTGATTATCAAAATAATTATCATTACTTTGATACTTTTAACTGGTCTTAAATTACAAAACGAAAACTCTGAAATTTCAGACTGAATGAAGTTTGGAATTTTCTATACTTACCATAAAACGGGTTTTGATTGGTAATTTTAAGTAGGTATCTTTTACAAAAACAGATATTTTGCGTCGGTACGCATTTGAAGCCAATGGGCGGCAACAAAACTCTGACACACTCGTGCACAAATAAAAAGAATAAAAAAATAAAAAAAACAGTAAACGACTCTCCAAATCATGACTTAATAATAATCAATAATTTTGTATCTAGATAGTATTAGGGAAAATCAACTAAACCCGTTCAATAAATTGATATTGACAACAACCAATGATTTAATTGCCGAACAAATTTATATCTAAAACGCATTTTTTACTCACTCAGAAACTAACTGTAATACTTAACCGTATTGGCAAAATAGCCTAAAGACTTAAATGGGCTATTTGACAAATAGTAATTTTAGTTTTTAGTCACTCATCTAGATCACAAGAAAATATTCGACACATATTTATTTATTTTTCAAATTGATGGAAAACTGCTTAGATTAAGCATATCAAAGTTGAGAAGAGGGGGCTTGTTACGTCATTATCTAGTATAAATTGTACTGGCTAGTGACGTCATGCGACATTTTGACTCCATGTTTCGCCGTTATTTCTTGATTACGTGAAAAAGAAAAAAAATAGTACCTATAAATATTTTGAATACTTCCTTGTAAACTAAATGAAAACTAAAATTTTGACAAATCGACGGACTATTTGACAAAATTTTAGTTTTTAGTCCCTCATTTAGTTTAGAAAAAAATATTCTTGTAGGTATCCTAACAGATTGATATAAGCTTGGGTAAAAAATTGATCAAGTGCGTGTGGGTTTCGCAGAAGAAATCACGCTTTAACATATAAAGCGTGATTTCTGGGAGCTCCCTTTAATTATTCTTTTTTTTTCTACTGTCTACCTCTTACGGTTTATGGGATACAGTCCGGTAACAGACAGATACACAGGCGCAGACGGTTCATGAGATTAGGGTTCCAGTTGGGTACGACCCTAAAAAGTAAATTTGACTGTAAACTTATAGAAATTGCTTTACGGATATACATTTATCGCAAAATCGTTTCGCAATGGCGCGTCACACTTATCTGCTTCTTATAGAAAGATAAATTATGTTTGTATATCAAAATCTTAACAAACACGCGGCACTAAATCCTCTCAAAGATTATCGCTACTACGCTAGACAAATAATCGATCACTATTTTGACAATTTGGTACTTAGTAGATAGTTGTATCTTTAAAAAAAAAACAAAAATACCTATGTGTCACGCTTTAGATTAGGCAGTTACTATATTTGTGTTGCCAACTAAATAATGGATAAGTAGGTACCTTTTTTATCTAAAGAGATTTTACAAATTCACGGGGGTACCTCGTGATAAGCACAAACACAGTGCTTAGATATTGTTAAGAAAATTAATGCAATAAGTTAAGAACCTTGTCATCGGTCATCTCGGTGACATACCCTAGTAACCAGTTCATTACGGAAATATACAACAAGAATAGAATAGAATACTCTTTATTGTACACCATAAAAACTAACAAATTATAACTTTAAGGGCTACATAGGACGGCCTTATCGCTAAAAGCGATCTCTTACAGACAACCTTCAACCAACAAGCAGCAATAACAACCCGTAATTTAATTCAGATTTTAATAAACAAAAATTAAAATGTATTCAGGATGGTATCTGGCATGGCGTATGGCATCGACACACAATCTGAGGCTCGAGTCTGCTATTGCAATCGTGTCTCAATGACCGGTCATTGATCGAATATTTGACAACTTTGACAGTTTTTGTATGGGAAATGTGTCGTAAGTTTGACGTTATACGTCAAAAATCGATCATTGACCGGTCATTGAGACACGATTGCAATAGCAGACTCGACCCCCCTGACCAGCAGTTTATTGCATAATTCTAAATCCTGAAAATGTTGAAATGTTTGGTCGGCTTATTTAATTGTTCCGTTTTTTTCTAAGATTTTAACTTCACGTTCTATATTAATTAAACCCCAATAAAATTTGTGTACTTTTGTAATGACAGACATATCTTTAAAATTCAACATCTCTGCATGTTGAATTATTTCAAACTGAAATGATTAGGTAGGTATTAGTAGAAGCCAAAATATAAATAAAAGTATTTTCTAATTTTTCGAAAAACAGCCCGATACCTATTTAATTACAAAAGTACGTGATAAACTTTGGTTGTTTTTTAACCTTTTCGATTAGAAATCAAGAAATTATAGACATCATACGATACCTATAGTAGGTACCTACACATTTTATAATTTAATCAAAATTATACATCCGTTATAAGGCTTGTATATTTCCACTGCTTTTGTTCTAGCAATTTTATTCAAAACAATTTGAGACCGATGAAATTAATTAAATACATAGGTAGTTAAAGATAAAATTTTGGGTTAAGAAATATCAAAACAATAGAAGTTAAGAGTACCTACTTGCATGAATCTCTCTTATGAGCTCAGCATCGTCTATTCATCCGCAAACTGGTCGGTTGTTAGATTAGGAACAATCAATTATTGATTGTCACAATTATTGATTGACAACCGACCAGTTATTATTATAACATGCATTTCATATTAAATTTCCAAAATTCTAATTATGTCGTGGGCTTTTCATGGAATTATGTACTTATTTTGTGTGTTTGCGTTTAATTATTTTATTAAGTACTTACCGTAAAATAGGGTGAACAGGGACTCAAGGGTGAATAAAACTTTTATCGGTTTTCATAGCCCATTCTCTGTCTTTGCCTTTTTTCTTTGATGGTTTACTGATTACCTTAAACGATAAATCAAAGCGATGTTTCGCTCTTATGTGGCCATATTATCTCATACAAACATCCACCCCCCCCCCCCCCTCCCCATTTTAGGGGATGGGGGGCGAAAGTTATGAGTTTATGATTTTTTTGTTGGTACTTATACTACTTAGATTTCATACCAAATTTCAGCTTTCTACCACTTCAGGAAGTGCCCAAACATTTTGATGATCATCAGTGTGTCAGTATGTCAGTGTGTCAGTGACGAAATCGGTGTATTTTAGATATGAATAAAATCTAAAGTATTACAGCTATTCAATTGAGACTTTGTATGTGTAATTAGTCTATTAATGACATCATATCCTGAGATTATGAACTCTCTGGTACATGGAAAACCAACTCTATGAGGGTTCAAAAAAACGACGAAACACTTCGAGAAAAGGTAGGTAGTGCCCATGCTTGATTTGTTACTAAAAATGTAAAAATCGGTACTTGTGTACCCATATTTTTTGAGGAGTTCAAATGGGACTAATCTGATATTATACTCTATCAGATAAAAAAAGAATTTTGAAAATCAGTCCATAAATGACGGAGTGCTGAGGTAACAAGCCCTAGAACCTCCTCCTTTTTCTGAAGTCGGTAAATAAATGGAATTTCGTCTTAAAAAATGCCCGAAGAAGTTCTCTTTGACGTTTGATGAACAGACTGACATTGAACGGAATTCTCTATAAAAAAAAGTTACACGCGCTTCAGTACCTACCTTTTAAAAAATACCTTTACAATGCATGCAGTACATTATAGTTATATTGCTACGACGATTGCTGCAATTATTTTACATAATTACTCAATCACGATCTAATGATTGTAAGGTGAGGGTGATGCATTATAATTTAATAAATAAAACATTATGTGGAAAAACAGCTATAAGTTTTATAAAAACAATAAATTCTGAATCTTTTCTCTCACATAAAAACATTGTTACAGTTATTTACTAATTCAATTTTGCTTAAGTAAATCTAGTAGGTACCTACCTTTGTGCGAGCTGGTGTCTGAACAATTTTCGGGACCTATGAGAACTATACCTAAAGCCTAAAACATAACTGAAAAAACTACCTAACTAAACGTGGGTAGAAGATGCCAGCACTTCAAGCACTCCGAAACTAAATTTTTCCCAATTCAATATGAACCTCATTCTATTGTAATTAAGTTGAAAACCGATTAAAGAAATTTGAGAGATTCTAGGTTTGGATAGGCGAAACAATTGTAAGCGTCGCTAGGCTAGGCTTTTCCCGTCGCTCTACTATTCCTAGAAACAAACCTATATTTAGATACAAGACTACTTTACCAAAGTTTAGGCAAAAACTGTTAAAAAGCCAAAAATATATTTACTGGTCTAGCCGACCTAAATATATTCAGAAAGGGCTTCTTAAACTCCGGAACAGACCGTGACATTTCCGCAAGTAAACCAGTAATCCAATTCTGGTATTATGTTGGTCAATCGGCCAATGACCTAGGGGCACGGTGTAATTTTAAGTCGTTAATAAATAAGCGACACAAACTACATATTGTATGAACACCTTAAATTTTTCATGAAAAATTTAGGTAAGTAGGTACCTAGTTAATTTATGGTCCTATAGTAAGTAACCTATCTCCAATCCACACTGAACATTATTATTTGAGATTTGACTGAACACGATAAATAATGGCCAGGGGGCCGAGTCTGCTATTGCAATCGTGTCTCAATGACCGGTCAATGATCGATTTTTGACGTATAACGTCAAACTTATGACACATTTCCCATACAAAAACTGTCAAAGTTGTTAAATATTCGATCAATGACCGGTCATTGAGACACGATTGCAATAGCAGACTCGAGCCCCTGGTTACATGTTTACAAACGTAGTAATCATATCCTTGAACTCTGTTTCAACTGCATAGTAATACAGATAAAAGTATCGGACATCTTTGAAGCTACGTCTGCTAACACCGCAGTGGAAAAATCCAAATACGTTACATAAGAAGAGCTCATTAGTTTGAAACCATACAAAATCGTTTGAAGCAATACGAAATTACAAATACGTCTTCATTGAAAATTGTTCTATTATTAGAATGTAAGGTTGGGTGTTGGAGACAAGTAAAACGCTCTGACTGCTCGTTGATAACTAACTCATTTATTAATATGGATTGGTATTTAAGAACACTAATAACATACATAGGTATATGCTTACTTAGAACATAGGTTATACACTACACCTTCCCCGGAAGGATAAAATAAAATATTATGATAGTATTATTTTATTTTGAATTGGTATTTATGTTTAATAAACATTTTCGTAAATAATTACGTGTATAGTTTTTCTATATTCAATTAATTATACAAAAGTATATGAGTATAAGAACAAGTATAACATTAATGCAATCGCATGATTATATAAGGTATCGTTTAAACAAATAAATGGTTGTTAATGTAAAATTGGTAGTAAAAAAAAATACAATGGTGTATACACCATTGTATTTTTTTTTACTAAGATTATTATGTATAATATAACTTAGTCCTATTCTTATGAACTAAATCTGTTTTTCCATTGTCTTTCAATATTTCAACATTTGGCGAAACATCTTTGATAACTAAATATGGGCCATTATATATACTTTGTAGTTTGTTTCCTGTCTCGTTTTTCACAAGTACCAAGTCATTTTGTTTATACGTAATCGGGTTACACTTTAAGTCATGTCTTTGTTTTCTTAATGATTTACTTTGCAATAAATTATCATACGCTTCTTTTTGCGATGTTTGTAATCTGTATTTTAATTCCATAGGATAATTATCATAGTTATAAAGAGGATCAACTGTTTCTTGTTTTAAATTGGATGGTATAATGCATCTTTTCCCGAAAACTAGTTCGTATGGTGTAAATTTAGTAGCGGTGTGAACTGAGGTATTATACGCAAAACACCAAAAGGGTAACCATGTACTCCATGAACTCGGATGGTTGTCTGTTTGAATTCGTAGAAAATTACCCAAATTTTTATGAGTGTTTTCCAGAGAACCTATTGTTTTATGATGGTATGCCGTTGAGTTTATGGTTGCTATATTAAGAAGTTTACATGTTTCTCTGAAAATAGTCGACAAAAATTCAGTGCCTCTGTCAGTAGCTACTCTAGCGGGGATTCCAAATCTAAGTAAAAATTGGTTTACGAAATTTTTCGCTATTTCCTCAGAACCTTTAGTTTTCATAGGGTATGCTTCAACATATTTACTTAACTCACATTGGATAGTTAAAATATATAAATTATTACTATCATCGCGATCTAAGGGTCCTACTACGTCTAGAAAAACTTTTTCCATGGCCGATTTTGCTGTTGTTGTAACAACCAATGGCTCTTTTACATAATGAGAAGTATGTTTTTGTTTTTGACACTTATCACATTTCCTAATAAACTCTTTTACATCTCTTTCTAGACCTGGCCAAAAGTAATATTTTTTGACGTTATTATACATTCTTCTTATACCAGCATGGCCACTTGTTGGTAGAAGATGAAAATCATTTAATATTACTTTTCGGTCGTCTTTATTTTCAATTATTCTTATATCATTTAAAATACACAATCGGGGACCGGTCCAGTTTTTATACGACTTTATTTCCGTCGTTACTTTTTTAATAAATTCGTCATAGATTTGACTTCTTATAAATATTAATTCGTGCACGTTAATTCTTTCACAAAAGTATTTCAGTTCCCTCACAAATGCGGCTGGCGTCAATTGTGATCGGGCAACTGGATTAATAAATACCGTCATTCTCGACGACGAATAACAAAACACTTTATTCTCTTTTTCTATCTCATTAGACCTACGTAGGTTATTTAAGTCAGTATATTCTATAAATTTTAGTTCAACAGACATCTTCGATTTACTATGTATTTCCACGACTCTTGGTTGCGCAGGCCAATCGTCAGTCGAATCCATAGCACTTGGAGAATGTTGTGATTCCCGCACTTTTCTATATTGCGAACGCGTCATAACCGTGATTATGCTTTCATGCATATTTTTTAAGTCCGTTGACGTGATAGGTAATCGTGACATTGTATCTGCTGGAATATTTGTGGATCCTTTTATATATTCTACAATAAAATCGTACTCTTCAAGAAGGAGTCTAAACTTCATAAGACGACTTGATGGGTCTCGCATGCCAAATAAATAAATTAGTGGTTTATGGTCGGTTTCAATTACAAATGTACGGCCATATAAATAGGGGCGGAAATGTTTTACTGCCCATACTATTGCTAACAGTTCTTTTTCCACTGTTGGATAATTAATTTCGGCCTTGTTTAAATTTCTACTTGCAAATGCTATTGGTTTTCGATTGTCATTGCACAGAACTGCACCCAATGAATATTTGGAAGCGTCAGTTTGTAGTATGAATTTACAATTACTAGAAAAGTTAGGGTATTGAAGTATAGTTGGGCTCGAAATTATAGACTTTAATGTAGAAAAAGCGGCTTGACATTTTTCATCCCAGATGAATAATGCATTTTTCTTTGTTAACTGTGTTAGAGGATGTGCTATATTGGCAAAGCTTTTAATAAATTTTCGGTAATAGTTTGCAAATGCGACAAATCTAATTAATTCATCTACATTTTTCGGTACTGGCCAGTTACTTAAAGCACGTATTTTGTCAGGATCGGGCAAAACACCTTTGCTCGATATAACATGTCCTAGATACAATATATCTTTTTTAAGGAAGTTACATTTATGGGGATTTAACTTCAAATTAACCTGACGCAATCTAGTAAAAACATCTATAAGATTTTTGGTATGGTTTTGCAAGGAATTACCAAAAACAATAAGGTCATCTAAGTAGACCAAGCACTTTTCGTACGTCAAACCCGACATTGCGACAGTCATCATTTTTGAAAACGCATTAGGGCTGGTTTTTAAACCCATTGGCATTCTCGTCATCTGGTATTGTCCTGATACGGAAGCAGTACTTTTATCTTCCGTACCCGTAACTTTAAACTGTCCAGAACAAAATGCTGTATATTTCCGACTTTCAGGGTCAAGGACACATTGGTAATATCCATTGGAAAGATCAAGTGTAGTAAAGTATACAGAACCCGAAAGGGAATCCAAAATTTCAGTGATATTTGGGAGTGGGAATTTGTCATCTTGTATACAGTTATTTAATTTTCTATAATCAATTACTAAGCGCCAATTCTTATTGCCCGTATTATCTATCTTTTTAGGGACTAATAACAATGGACTGGACCACTCAGATTGACATGGTTCAATTATACCTTCCCGTAACATGTTACTAATTTGCTTGTTTACTTCTTGTTTCTGCGAATAAGGTATTCTGTACGGTTTACTAAAAACTGGCTGAGCATTAGGTTGCAAACTAATTTGATGTTTATAAATGTTTGTTGTTGTTAACCTATCACCTGGCAATAAAAATATATCGGAAAATTTCGCACAAATATTTTCAATCGTGATTTGCTCTTCGGCATTCAAATGATTTAAATGTAATACGGTATACAATTGTTTAACACGGTCTGCGTTAATATTTGTACATTTTTCAAAAGTACACAAACTGTAGTCACTAATTTTATGTAAAGTTGGTTCAATAGTATCAATGTGAACCTCGGTCTCGTTTGTATTTAAGAGTAAGATAGGTATCATACCATTCATAGGTTTAACTAATACGCTGGCAATGAATGTTCCTGTTCGTAATTCAGATGAACAAACAAGACACTCTTCGTTAATGTTAGTAGGTATGTAATGAATTGATTCTGACCTTGGTGACAAAGTCAAGTTATAAAAAACCCGTGAGTTATTTGATTTTAGAGGCAAAATTACTTTTTCTTTTATTTCATTATTATTTAATGTTAAAGTTCTAGAACTATAATTTAAAATAGCATTGTATTTCGTAAGAAAATCCTGTCCTAAAATAGCATGCGCCATACATGGCAAAGAATTAAAAACATACAACTTCTGATTAAATACTGGTCCTCCTGTATCATAACAGTTGCTCATAGTTAAATAAACATATCCGATTGCTTCTATTGTACCACCGATTCCGCTTATCTTAACGCTCTCTTTATGGATCGGTATGTTTAATTCAATAACATGTTTATATTTAATGGCACAAATTGAAGCGCCAGTGTCAATTAGAAACAAGTAGTTATATTTATCTACGTATAATTCTATGCAACAATTACTGTTACTTGCAAATACAAACCCATTATTCACGAAAAAACTTGTTCTGCTCCTCGGTTGGATTAGTTTTTGAGGGCTCATCGTTTTTTAGAACGTGAATATTTGCATCACTACGTTGCACGTTCCGTTGATTACCTCTGGAGTTGTTGTATCTATTATGGGAATTATAGTAGGTACGTACCTCGATTCTGTCTAGGGTGACCTCGACTGTAGTTCTGGAACGGGCGTCCACGTCCTCTGTAGAAAGTTGCACCACGATGACCGGTAGGCCTGTTAAAATTGGTATACGAACCTCGAGATTGACGAGTGGCTCCTCGGTTATACTGTCCTTGAAAATGATTATTTCGTTTCCTAAAAGTTAAAATATTATCAGACTGCGAAGGCATTGCAATGGTCTCTTCATCTATGGCTGCTTGCACTGCGTCCTTTAAGTTTTCAAATTTTTGTGCAGCTATTATCGTACTCAGTCGTCTATTGCGTAATCCGTCGGCAAAGCGTTTAATGGCTTGTTTTTCGTTTAAAGGTTGTAAAATTTTTAGATTTTCCGTTTTGCCTTCGGCTTGCGCTATAGACAAATCCATAAACAGCTCAGTCAACTCTTTACCATAATCATTAATCGACTTTTGATCTTGTCGCGACGTTTGTAGCTTATTTTGCAAAGCGACAGCACTCTTTTTAGGCAAAAGGATCATACGCATGTCAGTTAGTAATGCATTAATGGATGAATAATCTGATTTTAGTCTTAATTTTGCTTGTTGAGAGAGACGACTCTTTAAGACAAAGTTAATTAAACTTAACTTACACTGTTCTGTGTTTAAAGTAGAACTATAATAGTCGATACCATCAATTAATTGACGAGTCACCAATTCCTCATTGTTCATAACAGGTAACAAACTTAGGGCTATTTTTAAATTGAACTCCATTTTGTATTCAAGATTCGATGTTGAGCCAAATTGCTCACTACTTATCTTAGTTACTGGTATATGCAATTTATTACAAAATTCTTGTATTTGAGAATATAACTCAGCAATTTTATCACAATGCGATTTAATTAATGACAAACTTTCACCACTAAACTTCTTATCATCTATTTGTTTTCTTATGCTTGGAAGCAAATCAGAGTAACTATTATACACAATAGTTGCTTCATTCAACTTTTCTGTTAAACGCTCTGGCGTCCTCTTTTCCACACTTAATTTAAATAGATTATCTTTCAATTTTTTCAACTTATCATAAATTACATTGAGGTCATGAGCCATAATTATACATTTTAAATTTTAATGGAGTAGTTAGCTTAAGTATTAATAATTACTAATAATAGGTTACATATATCGGGTTACCATAGTTCATCGCTTGATCATCGGTTTTCGTTCACTTTACACAAAACGCACTTTTGACACTTCACTTGACACAATTTTGGTTTCACACCTTCGGTTTAAGCACGAAATCTTCTTTCGGAAGTGAAGGACTATCTAAACACGATGTACACCTGGTATTGAAAGCTGAAAATCGCGATGCACACGCCGAACATCTATTTCCTTCCGCGGTTCCTCTGCGACCACGCCGAGAAAGCGAATTCCTCAAATTTTGACGAAGGATTTGGTCATTAATCCACGAATGATGGCAGTTTTTATAGCACTTGTATAGAAAATAGGCTGCCACTATTATCAACAAACCCAAAATAATCATCATCACGATGCTTATTGCAGAAAGATGAAATTGTAGCTGTTCGGTACTAGCCACATTCGAAGCTCCAATGCCATTCTGGTTTATTATCACTTCTTCACGTTTTGGAGTGTTTGAATTGCACATTTTAAAGTTTATAAAAGTTCTCGAAAACAGTGAAATAACACAACGTACACTTAAGACCACACACACCGTGCGCCTGAATTGCGACCCGACACCCCATCTCTAAACATGGCAGGGTCGCCATGTAAGGTTGGGTATTGGAGACAAGTAAAACGCTCTGACTGCTCGTTGATAACTAACTCATTTATTAATATGGATCGGTATTTAAGAACACTAATAACATACATAGGTATATGCTTACTTAGAACATAGGTTATACACTACAAGAACATCAAATATTTTCGTTTCATTGAGTATGAAATTATATTTGGGTTAGTGTTTTTAAGAGTTTTAGCTGTTTTAAGCGCCCACATTATTTGGATTCACGCCTGACTTGCGTATCGAAGCCCTACGTTGTTGCCAAGAATCACGTCCCCGAAATACAATACCAGTTATAACCAAAACAGTGGCAAAGGTCGATCGTTGCGGCCGTAGATTACAACCGACGAGGCAAATTGACAAATTAATAGGACACATAAATAATAGGTACTTACCATGATTTGAAACAACATAGTGTACCTACTTACCTACTTCCTCATATGTATATTTACTAACTAGTCAAACGTGCCTAGCAGGAATATAAATTACTCCATGGGCCAACCTGTACGTTTCCAATAGGGCAAGAAAATATTCAGCACATATTTTTTCTTCTTTCACGTAGGTAATCAAAAAATAACGGCGATACATCGAGTCAAAATGTCGCATGACGTCACTATCCTATGCAGTTTATTTTATACTGAATAGTGACGTAACAAACTAGCTTCTCAACTTTAAAGCGCTTAATCTAAATAGATTTCCATCAATTTGAAAAAGAAAAAAAAATACCTACCTAATCTAAATGATTGAGTAATTATATTTTGATATCATATTCTGGCAACATAACCATCCATTATTGTCCATCCATCCATTATTGTTAAAAAGGTTATCTTCTTCTCCTTTTATTTAGAATAGATTGTAAAAGAAATTTTCACCTTCACTCGTGTGCATATAGTTCTTTAATATTTTTTTGTATTTAAGATGTGGATAACGTCGCTAGTTACACATATGCAATGTAATTTTATTTTACTACCTGTATAACACTATATTTGTGTAGCTGTTTGTTTTCCCAAAAATTAATAAATAAATAAATAACATGCTTAATTGTAGGTTTTCAACTAACCATCATACTATCCCAACCCTACTATTGGAGTAGGCTTGCAGCTCAATATCCGCAGTTTACATGGAGGGACATGCCTATCGAACAGTACAACCTTGTTACTGCGTTTTACCAACGATACCCCTTTGCAAGAATAATTGTCAGATTTTCGAGCTTCTGACTATCCGTAACGACTACAATTGACAAACAATTTCTACCTACCAAGTTTAAGTATAACCTCTCGCAGTTCACATGTTCATGTCAAAACAGAAATACAACAAGAAAAGAAAAGCCAAAAAGCCAGGTCACGAGTGTGTCCTAGATATTTGACCTTCTACGTCAATCGCTGTAGGGCAACTTGTACTATGAAAAGGTAACACACGCCGCAAACGAACAGTTCACAATATTAGGGTCAAGCTGCTTGAATCAAGACTTGACATCAATGTGGTAGATTGAAAGTTGAAGCCGATCTACATATTAGGTACTAGCTTCTGCCCGCGACTTCGTACGCGGATCCTGTTGCTTATGCCAGCGACAACGGGGTCGTCAAAATCGAAGATCTGAAACATCTGATGTCGAATTCTATAAGCCCGGGGACGGGAAATCAATGGGATGCGCGAGACGATTCCAGATGTTCCAGATTTTTTATTTTTGTTGGTCAACAGGAAATGCCATCAGACTTAACAACTTTTGCTAAGACGCCATTTCTATTATGTATATGTTATATTGTCTCTGGGCTTTGGAGATCCCCTTAAGGTGCTCCAGATCTTCAAATTTAGTCTCACAGCAGAAAACACTCTTCACGTGGAATAGTTTTTGCAATGGCACCATTTTATATCTCTTTCACTTTAGGTGTTCCATTTTCCAAAATAAATTATAGCCTATAATATGTTGCGTGACGTTCACGATCAGCGGTCAGTCGCGCATCTCCTTCCCCCACTTATCTCTAGAGTCGATGCGTATATACGCTGAAAACTCAAGCGTCATGCTTTTTCCGTGAACGTCTCCAACTCGCGAGACAGTGCATGATGTTCACGATCAGCGGTCAGTCGCGCACATATTCTTCACTGGTCTCTAGAGACCTGGATGTAGATGCGTAAATACGCTGAGAATGCAGGCGTGCTTCGCGATCCCAAGAAGTTTCCACGGAGCGAGTTGCAGCCTCATGTTCTCGAACAGCATCAAGTCTCTCCTAACGCTCTTCGGTAGATTGTTGGGATCTTATGGTCTTTAATCATTTAGCACCTTTGGAACATTGGGAAAAATTTGACCTCTTTCTAGGCATGGTTATAGTTTTATTGTGATGATACCTGATCAATTAAAATCTAAGTGGCTGCTCCCCTGCGTTACCGGGTAAGCTACCGTGTAACGAAGATAAATGGAAAAGGAAATTAAACACTCAAATAACATAAGCCCGAAGGCATACGATAAAAAAATGGGAGTTTTAGCCAGTAGAGTCTAATTTTTTATAAGTCAACAGGAAATGCCTATCAGACCGAACAACTTTTGCTAAGACGTCATTCCTATTTGAGTTATGGTGTAGCTGGGCTCTTGGAGTTCCACAACAGGTGTTCCAGATCTTCGATTTTTATACGTCAACAGCGAGTGCTCATAAGGCTGAACAACTCTTGCTAAGACGTCATTCCAATATATGTTATAGTGTAGCTGGGCTCTTGAAGTTCCACATCAGGTGTTCCGGATCTTCAAATTTATTCTCTCAGCAGAAGATACTCATAACGTGGAACTATTTTTGCTATGGTACCATTTTTGTATCTCCTATAGTTTCGCTGGTCTGTTGCGGTTCTGCATCAGGTGTTCCAGATCTTCAAATTTATTCTCTCAGCAGAAAATGCTCATCACGTGGAACAATTTTTGCTATGGGACCATTTTTGTATCTCCTATAGTTTCGCTGGTCTGTTGCGGTTCTGCATCAGGTGTTCCAGATCTTCAAATTTATTCTCTCAGCAGAAAATGCTCATCACGTGGAACAATTTTTGCTACGGGACCATTTTTGTATCGCCTATAGTTTAGCTGGTCTGTTGCGGTTCTGCATCAGGTGTTCCGGATCTTCAAATTTATTCTCTCAGCAGAAAATGCTCATCACGTGGAACAATTTTTGCTATGGGACCATTTTTGTATCGCCTATAGTTTAGCTGGTCTGTTGCGGTTCTGCATCAGGTGTTCCAGTTTCCAAGATAAATTATAGCCTATGTGTTGCCCAGACTTAATATCTATACAACAAAAAAAAATCATTCAAATCCGTCCAGTAGTTCCGAAGATTAGCGTGTGCAAACAAACAGACAAACAGACAAACAGACAAACAGACAAACAGACAGACTTTTTTTTTTGGATTCGTGCTCTATTACTGTTTCTAAACCCCCCTCAATTATTTTTTTTTAAATATATTCAATGTACAGACACAGTTTTTTTACAGTCTTATTGTATGTATAGAATATGTATAGATTTACAAGGCATCGGCCTAGCGATCGAGAGGGTCGTGAGTTCAATCCCCACTCATTGCACTATTGACGGAAAACCACTGCAGATACAAGCATTTTAGCGTAGTAATGCTAGTAAGCTTTTTTTAAAAAAAAAACACATAAGATGTTCAACAAGATATTGTTACGACAAATTTGTTTTCTCCATTAAAGTAGGGACAGACGCCAGCACGTCAAGTTACCCCAATGTGTCAAATTTCATTGAGCGTTTTTCAACTTTATGACAAACAGAATAAGGTGCATATTCAATTGGGAAAATTTGACACATTGGGGTAACTTGATGTGCTGGCGTCTGTACATGTATACTAATATTGAGGACAGATTTTTACTTTTATTTGTACCGAAAAATCTTAAGTACTACTGGACCTATTTGGAAAATTCTATAACCATTGGGTAACTACACTATCCCCGGGTGACATAGGCTACTTTTCATCCCTGTATTCCCGCAGGAACGGGCACAATGCAGGTCAAACCGCGTAGAGTCAGCTAGTCTTGAATCAACTTGTAGGTCACACAAAAACACAGTTAGTGACACGACAAACATATTTCTATTTTCTTAATACCAGTAGTTCTCGCTAATGTAATCTGATAATACGATATCGATAAGGAATCACGCGTGCTGAGTGCTCAAAGTCTATAGGTAAGTACAACATATTTGATAACGATCGACCACGATTGCGTCAATCGGAAGTTTTTTTCATAAGAATACTCTTTTATAAATTAAAGGGCCGTTTTTACTAGGAACTTGTTACTTTTCATGGGTAATGTAGGATACTGTTAGTGTAACCCGCCAATCCTGAATGTGATCTGTTTGCCGATGAATGAAGTAGAACCATGCGTGTATGCCTTTGTTTTGTGAGAAATATGGTAGGACGTCCTATATTATCTGTTAATATTTGAGATTTATTATGTATTTTTTGTATGTTCTCATCATTCTAACCTAATTATTTCTTTGTATTATTTAAATTGGTATTACCGTTTCAATTAACAATAAACATAAATAAATACCCATTTTATGTATAAGACTACACATCATGCCTGTGTTACTATCTCGGTAACGGACTCAAAACAATGATACATCTTATGTGAACGTGACCTACTTATGACTTAAGATTGTTCAACTTACACATGGATAGTTGTCTGACAGATTTAAAAGAGAGTGAGTGTGGATTGAGGATGAATAAGTTGCCTGTCAAATGCCTCCTCTACGCAGACGATCAAGTTCTTCTTGCATCGTCAGCGGAACAGTTGCAAGACATGGTGACCAAGATGAAAGATGAAAGGGATGAACATTAATGTGAATAAGACGAAAGTAATGGTGTTTGAAAGAGACGAAAACGTGTCGTTGTGCAATGTGAAAATAAACGATATGAGTGTAGAACAAGTGAATGACTTTGTTTATCTGGAAAGTCTGTTTACAAGGGATGGAAAGATTGATGCGGATGTGGAAAGGAGAGTGAATGCAGGAAATAAAGTGAATGGCGCTATACATGGCGTTGTGACCAGCCAGTCTATGTCCGAAAAGGCACGACTGGCTGTTCACAATGGTGTGCTGGTGCCTACACTAACGTATGGAAGTGAATGTTGGGTGTGGCAAAAGAGACATGAAAGTAGAATAAATGCTGTAGAAATGCGTTCCTTGCGAAGTATGTGTGGTGGAACAATTAATGACAGATTGAGGAATGATGATATAAAGCAACGTTGTGGTTTAAAAGAAGATGTAGTAACAAAAATTGAAAAGAGTATGCTTAGATGGTTTGGTCACGTTGAAAGGATGGATGAAAGGCGACTAACGAAAGGTATTTACAAGGCAGATGTAAGTGGGAACGCCGGGAGGGGACGCCCTAGAAGGACATACATAGACCTTATTGGTGAGGTTCTTCAGAAAGGTCAGGTGCGTAGTACTCGCAACCGGCGTGTGTGTATGACAACATGTATGAATGTAAACGAAGCAAAAGAAGTATGTAAGAATCGTAGCATATGGCGCTCTGTAGTTTCTGCCTACCCCCATGGGAAAAAGGCGTGAGTTTATGTATGTATGTATGTATATACTTAGCTTTAACTTTAATGTCGTACGAACCTTTGCTTCCACTTTCGTCAGCTTCTCAACAAAATAAATGATTTCCGGATCATAGGCTTTAACCCTAAACATCCGAACATATATAACCAATATAGCTAAAAATATGCTTAGGTAAGTACTTTGATTTTTAGAATGAGATTGTGTTAGAGAAACTTACACAATTTGTATTTACAGCAATTTAAATCGTAAGTACGCACTAACCGTGACAAACACAAAAACATGCATTATCACGGAATGTCAGCAGTTAAACATTACATAAAATAACAAAATATTATATATTTTTACACGCAAAAAAATAATATTATCAATTTATTCTAATTGAACATACTTAGTAACTAAAAGCAACGATGATCGACAGTTTCCGCGTGAAACGCTGAATCATTCTGCGGATCACGCGGAAATCTGAAGAAACCTGTATAGACTGTGTACCTAACCCTATATGGAACCTGAAATAATCATACTCATGTATTACATGACATGTGTCTCTTTTACATACAAAGAAAGCATTTTTAACCGACTTCTAAAAAGGAGGAGGTTATCAATACGGATGTTTGTTTTTTTATGTTTGTTCGCGCATAACTTCGTCGCTTGCCAACCGATTTGAAAGGGAAAGTGGAAAGGGTATACTTCCCACATGCTCCCATAGTCACCAAGTCGGGATCTGATGATGGAATCTTGGCGAAATCGAGGGAACTCTTCAAATTCAATAGGAAAACGTACAGCGATTTAAGTTTTTTTTTTTGCAAGTGAAGCATTTGCGTTCAATAAGAACTAGACGAATAAAAATTAGTTTTGTTTTAAGAAGTCGGTTTTTTTTTGTAAAAAAGTTTTTATTTTGTAATTTTTAGTTTCTTTGTATGTGAAGAAAGTCTTTCAAAACTTGGAAGAACCATTGAAATTGGGTAACAATTGCTAAAGAAGTTCTATCTAAACAATTAATGTTTACTCTGCCGGGCCCCTTTTAAAATAGAAGGGCGTAATGTTATGTTATGGAAATACAAAAGCTCAGCATAGACATCTGATATAGCAATCGCGAATAATTTGCTGTTATGCGTTGAAGAGTTCCGTTGCCTGATTTTTTCATCAGTTTTTCTTCACCAAATGATACTTTCTAAATGAAAATGCTTGATTTGTTACTAAAAGTGTTAAAATCGGTGCGTGTGTAGCTATATTTTTTGAGGAGTTCCCTCAATTCCTCGAGGATCCCTCATCAGATATTAGTTTTGATACAAATGGGACCAATCTGTTAGTATGCCCTATCAAATATAAAAGAATTTTGAAAATCGGTCCATAAATGGCGGAGTAATAAGGTAACAAACCCTAAATAAAATATACAACCGAATTGAGAACCTCCTCCTTTTTTTGAAGTCGGTTAAAAACAGCCTTTAATTTCTCCATACGATGGTCAAAAAAGGAAATAAAGGGAAATTATACTGAATGTAAAACTTTGATTACTTAGGAAAGTAAGCAGCGGCGTAATGCAGGCCTCAAGTCAAAGTCAAATCGTTTATTTCAGACCCATAACAGGCACTTTTGAACGTTAACTTACAAATAAAATAAAATAAGAGAATGATTCTAGTTGCACATTCCAAATGGTAGTTTCGTATGGGGAAGAAATTTCATTTGCCAGTTTGTTAACACCTAGTATTTTACACTTATCATAAACCTATAGACGCGATGACCTGGTAAGGTAGATAGGTGGCATGGTGGCAGTTATAGTTTCAAAAGAAAATATGCCCAGAATATTACGCCTGAGTCAGACAAAAAACAGGGATGGTCAATGTCGAAAGAAAATCGTGCAACGTTCCTGAATGTGTCTAGACTGCCTTATGAAGAACGCCGACTCTTTTTATTGTAGCCTAGAGGTTTATCTTCATATCAATACGCTAGCTGGGAACTGGGAACCAGTGTAGGATAGATAAGCAAGGATATGTGCGTCACCGATCAAGTCTATTAAATACAAGCTTATTTTTAGTATAGGTATGCTAAATTCAAGAAGAGAGTTGTCGTACTCATCATTGTGAACAACTTGTGCTTTGGTACGAACCCTGAAATCGCGAAAATCAATTCAGCTGTTTTATACATTTTGACGAGTTTTGAGCAATGAGCATAAATGTTCTGAACAGCTGATTTTTTAGCACTTCGCTCGCGACTTCGTTTGTGAACATTTCGCATTTTGAGATCCCCTCCATCCCACGATACCAAAAAATATGGCTTCCTATAGGTAAATAAAATAATTTTCAAAATCGGTTCAGTAGACTCTCTACAGAGATTACCTTCTTCGACGTCACAAACTCAAAACATACCCCTTTATTAAACTAGTATAAATAAAATAAGGTTGTATATACTTAATGGCTTTTCTAAAATACAGACACTGGACGGAAAAAACGTATACGAAGGTCTTTAAATTATGACTATTCTAGTATGATACTGCTGCAAGGTACGCACGCAGCACAGACAACGTTTAACATAAAAGTTTGCATAAGATATTATGACGTTCATAATTACTGATATTATACCCCGATGCAGTACCTAATCGTTGGCTAAATTACAGTCATTATATCTACCCGTGGCAAGTAAAAGGACTGTAGACAAGGAGGTAGATAGATAGATTGCGATTGTGATGAATCTGCAAAAGCTATCATTCTTCGTACTGCTTTGGTCTTTAGTTTATCTCAGTATAGTTATTTTTATTTTAGGTGCATCGTCCTCACTTAAAATCTGATTCATTTATACAAAGTATTGTAAACCTATTTTAGAGGAGGGGGCGGAGGAGGTTTTTTGGAGGGGTATGGAGTTTCTTTCCTATTCTTCTCCATACAAAACTACCTTTTGGAAGGGGCAACTAGATCATTTATCGTTTTTAACTTTTAAGCATGATGACGTTCAAAAGTGCCTTTTAACGGTATATTTTAATCGGTCTTAGAAACTTCTAGGCCCTTTTTCAGATTGGCTAAAAGGTACCTAATTGCATAGGTATGTAAGTATTATGCATAATATTTGAAACTAAACTGGGTTCCAAATTCCAATCTTCTTTCGAATTTTGGACTGTCCATAACGACTGCCATTGATGTGCAAATGACAGTCAAGACTAAGGGCTTAAAGAACCTTTCGAGGCACAGAGGGTAATGTCGGTGTGTAATTAATGATCCAACGAGGCGCTTGTCAACCCAAGAACAGACTCCGGCAAGTGTAATTACTCAGCTATGACATCGTCAAATTAGGTCAATATTGCACAGCACAAATTAAGTAATGAAATAATGAGCTAAAGACTTTAAAAACTGGTCCTAATGGTTTTAAATCGTCTACGCCAAATGTGACTTTAGAATAGGACTTCAAGGCGGTCAGTTAACTTAGTAGTATTAGGACCTTCTTAATCTATACCGATCCAGAGGATCTACTGAACCGATTTTGAAAATTCTTTGACCAATAGAAAGCTACATTATTTGTGTGTGTCATAGAATATATTTTATTTTCAAAGTAAGAGTACCCTCGCTCCCCGGAGGGATGTTAAAGTACGGAATGCACGCAGGCGAAATCGCAAGCGCAGTGCTAACTACCTACTACTCAAAAACACTTCCTGTGTTGTATCGATTCATCTGTCAATATTTTCGTTAGAAACGACAAAACTATCTCACTGTTTATCCTATCATCACCGGTCAGTTGCATAATAACAAATTAAACAAACAATGGAATGTCACCGCGGCTCTTAATTGACTGTTAATTAAATTTCTCCTTGTTTTCTTTGCCATCAAAGAGAAAATTGTTCTACAAAAGGTATTTACTTAAAAACTGATAAATAAAGATATGTTATGAAACGATTGCATTGTTCCTAACACCAGTAATACTTAATTTAATTTGGTCACGTAGTCTTTTTATAGTTATGCAGTAAAATGACATACACTGCTATTGGATTCAGATAAGTTAAGTACAGACGTCAGCACATCAAGTTACCCCAATGTGTCAAATTTCTTTGATCGTTTTTCAATTTATGTCAAAGAAAATAAGGTTCATATTCAATTGGGAAAATTTGACACATTGGAGTAACTTGATGTGCTGCGCGTCTATACATAGAAGATAGGAAGAGTGGGCAAAATATTATAATCCTAACAGCTTTTTATTATAATTACCAATTTGTCGGGAGTTCGCGACGTATGCAACTGTCAAATATGTTTCCAAAGTCGAGTTTTTATTTAGTAATTGCCGTCATACTCATAACTAACTCTTAACTCAGTATCAAACAACTAGAAAATAGATACTCCTAAAGTGTAACGCTTCAAGAAAAAGGACCATATTTTGTTAGATTATGTACCTATGTCACGATACCCGACAAGCAAGACCACAAGTGGTTACAAAAAGGCAAATTAATACTTCAGATGTTATGTTGTGTTGTTGATGTATTTAATTATAGACACCAAATAGGTATTAGCGAATTTCAATTTCTACAAAAACGTACGTGACACTACTAACATAGGCGTCATATCGTCACGTCGCGCCATTCTGCGAGCGCCTAAAAACGTTTCCAATGAAATTGTTGACCTCGTAATACCAATGAGTGTGAGTATCAGTTAATGATACATCAATTAATTTTGGCTTTAAATTAACAGCTTCGTGCCGGTAAACATTAATAACGATACTATTTATAAAAATGTATATTTTCCGCTACCTGCACCGTTAAATTATACGCTTCTTACCATTGAATTAAATACATATAAATAACTTTTAGGACACGAATAAAAATTTAAAAACACAATTCAGAATCCTGCGCAGATAATATCATCAAAAAAAAAGTTACGCTGTTCAAAACAAACTTCGTCTTGGATCCGTTTTTGTATGGAAATTTAACAAACACTTTAATAAAAACGATACATTTGTGTATATTATTATACAGTGAACGATCGTAATTATGCAAAGTTCCCACGTCAGTCACTTAGATTCAGGTTACGATCACGTGTATATAAACGATTTACCAATCTTTGGTAAACACGACGAGAATGGCAGTCGTGACTTTGAAAATATGTACCTAAGGACCATTTTTTGAAAAGCGATAGTGGTATTATTTTGACCTCACTGTCATGTACAAGAGGTTTTTTTTTTTAGGAAAGATAAAATTTTGACCCGGTAACACAGTTTGAGATAATATTTTGGACCAAAAAAATGGTGGTTTACGTAACTAAACCGAAAAACTAAAAAAAGAAACTTGTACACAGTTGTAAAAATTATCAAGTAAATACCTATGTGCCTAGGCGCTTAACATGGGCCTTATTGCCAGGTCGAAAATGGTGAAAGGTGTTTTAATTACTATTTAAACTGACACTCAGGTACAGTTATGCTAAGAGCATTATACTCAAGCACCTAGGTACTATTTGAAACCAATCATTTTAAGTGTATCTATGTATAAACAAACCAAACCGCTAAGTCACGGTGATTTGCTAATCAATTTTTACGTCATTAAACCTGTTTTCTACACACTTTTAAGGTATGCTGGGGTTGTTTGAATTTGCATTGCACGTCAAATACATTGTACAGACACCACATCAAGCAACCCCGAACTGTCAAATTTTCCCAAAACTTGACAAAATTATAGTTTTTAGTCCCTCATCTGGATTACAAGAAAATATTCGACACATATTTTTTTTTTTCTAAAGAGATTTAAAATACCTACTATAGAGCGGGCATGTCATAGAAAACTTTGATTCCATGTCTCAGTAACGCCATCTAGAATAATATATGAATATTGGAACGGCAGCGGAGCGTACTACAAAAAACTCATAGACTTGTATCCAGCAGGACACACTTTTCCGGACGAAAATTTTGTTCGGTCTATAGGTATTGAATGTCTTTGTTTTTTTAATCATAAAATAACGGCGATACATCGAGTCGAAATGTCGCATGACGCCACTAGCCAGTACAGTTTATACTAGATAATGACATTACAAGCCCCCTCTCCTCAACTTTAATGGGCTTAATCTAAGCAGTTTTCCGTCAATTTGAAAAAGAAAAAAATATGTGTCGAATATTTTCTTGTAATCTAGATGACAGACTAAAAATTTAAAATTTTCAAATAGCCTATTGAAAGACTATCAAAGAAATTTGACATATGGAGAGAAGTAGCTTGATGTGCTAGCCTCTGTACCCACAATCATCTATGAACTAAGAAGCGACTGTCTACGTCATCATAAACGAAGGAAAGAGTATCAACCATCTAAAGCTAAACAGAATGACATCGTAATCACAATTCCCACTAAGTAATTTAATGGGTTTACTGCTTGGTTTGAAATGTCATATAATAGCTAATTCCCTGAAGTAATCAGACCGAATGTCCGAATTGCCGAAATACCATTGCATCTAGTGTTCGTTTCACCGAAAAGCCAATGCCATTGTAGTCCTATCCATCGAATGTAGTAATCTATTTAAAATATTCAAGAAGAGTATAAGAACCAATCTTTTTACAAGCTTTTTTTACTTTACTGTTTCTTCTTCTTCATATGGCATTCAAAACCAAGCAGTGAACCCATTCAATTAATTCCTTGGTGGCCCAACATTTTGATATACTAGTCAATATCATAACACGATTATTTTAATTAAAAAGCATTTACTGTTACTCAAGGGAAATCATGCAATAAATTAAATTAAACTCGTTAGTATAGTTAGGTTGCTGTTGGTGGAATGACACCCCGTCTTCAAAAAGCGTACAGCTGTTTCACCTGCTCCTGAACTCTCGGTCGTGTCGAATTGCGATTCCATCAGATTATGCGAATAAAGAAACAAAGAGAAATAAAAAATAATTATTTACCACGGTCGACGTACATACTAAATATGTACTTATACAAAAAAAAAGGCAGAAAAAATTGAGTTGGAAAAATTTGGACCAAATTATTATCTGCACCAGTGTTTGCCCACACACTCCAGCACTAATCCTGCAATCTGGGCTAATTTCCTGGGATTGTGAGGGGTGAAATATTATAAAAACCAACAAAAACACGGCAAAAAAAAACTTTTTAAAACCAACCAAAATTATGAACCAGTGCTTGACTGCAATACCACCTGATGGTAAGTAGTGATGCAATCAGTAATGGTGATGTGCACTAGTTTATTAAGAGCCTATTCATTCTAGCCTCAAAGACACCTAAATTATAATAGGATGGGAAGACTGCAGCAGGCAAGTTGTTCCAGTCCTTCGATTACGCGGTATAAACGACGAAATACTTCGCCTTCGCGAAACTTATTAAACAAACTTCGTCTATTAGTTTAATGTTAGGTTTACAAATGCGTGTTCGATAATTATCTTTTAATTTGGTTCCAGTTATCCGATTATCACGGCCTCTGAACGTAGGTAATTGTTTTAAATAAAAACTATGTGGTGTAAGTAAAAACTATGTGGAACATAATAAATGAAAGAACAAATAAATCAATAAAAAGCGAAAAAATAAACATAAAATTACATATGAATAATAACTTGATAACTGAACCTAAACGAATAGCAAATATTTTTAATGACTTCTTTGCTTCAATTGGGGAAAAAACCTCATCAGCAAAAGGAGCCCCTGTTATGTGCCCCACAGAGAACACAATGTTTCTCAGTCCTGTCGATCCCTATACAGTTAACAAAATAATAAAAAATCTAAAAAATAAAAAGAGCTTCGGAGTGGACGAACTTCCCCCATTCCTACTTAAGCAATGTGCAGACGAACTAACCCTACCATTCTTTAAATTAATTAACCAATCGTTTGAAGAGGGAACTTTTCCCACTCAACTAAAAACCGCACTGATAAAACCCATTCACAAGAAAAATACTAAAACCAACCCTAACAACTATCGCCCCATCGCGCTGCTTCCAACTGCGTCTAAAATATTTGAAAAGGCTATGTGTGATCGCGTATACTCATTTTGTGAAAAATATAAAATATTTGACGACTGCCAAAACGGCTTCCGCAAAAAAAGGTCTACAACGTTAGCAGTCTATAAATACGTACAAGAGGCTCTAACCATTATTAATAATAAAAACTACGCCATAGGCATGCTGCTTGATATGACCAAAGCCTATGACAAGGTGCAGTTTAAAATACTACTAGATAAGTTACATGGGATAGGAATACGAGGGAAAGCTCATGAGTGGTTTACATCATACCTAAAAGATAGGGTACAACTGGTAGAAATTGAATACTTCGATAAAACTACAAATGAAATAATTAAAATGAGATCTGACAGCAAAGCAGTAAATGCGTCAATTCCTCAAGGGAGTGTTGTAGGCTGCCTGTTATTTCTTATATATATAAACGACCTTCCTAAAATTATAAACGAACCATGTGTCCTATTTGCTGACGATATATCATTGCTTACTTCATGCCAGAACCATGAAAATATTAACGCCAAATTAAACTCCCTTCTTTCTACAGCTGTAGACTGGATGGATAACCATAACCTGGAAATTAACTTCGCCAAAACAAAATTAATAGCTTTTCACCCACATCAAAAATCCCCTTTAAAACTAAATTTCACATTTAAAACAGCAAAATTGGAACAAGTAAATGAATTTACTCTCCTCGGTTTGTCCATAGATACCCACATAAATTGGAAATCTCATATCCAGAAAATAAGGGCAAAACTATCACAATTTTCGTACGCCCTACGCGAAATTAAAAAAACTACCAACCATCAAACGGCACTTGTCACGTACTATGCATATGCTCAGGCATGGCTCAGCTATGGAGTCATGCTGTGGGGAAACAGTACAGATTCGCAAACCATATTTATCTTACAAAAAAAGTTAATTAGAATATTAACAAACATTGAACAAACAGTTAGCTGCAAACCATACTTCCAAAAACACAAAATACTCACACTTCCCTGTTTATATATTTTTGAATTATGTAAATTTGTCCGAAAATACCCGGATTTTTACACCACTTGTGAAACAACACAAACTAGGTACACCTTTCGACACAATAAAAACAAAGTAAACATACCCCAATCCCGACTTAAAATGCACTCAACCGGCCCTTTAGTTATGTCAACAAAAATGTATAATAAATTGCCAAATGACATACGAGAACTAAACAAAACAAATGTATTTATTAATAAATTGAAACAATTTCTAGAATCCAAGGCTTACTACTCAGTAAAGGAGTTTATGGATGACAAATGTATTGCAAAATAAAATTATTCGCTCACATTAAATGTAGGAAACAAAATATAAATATGAAAATATAAGATTATAAATACATAAATAATAATATAATTTAATAATAATGAAACATAGTTCTAATAATTGCATAAATAATAATTATCTAGATTATTTTAATACAATACACAATTAAAATTATTAAGATAATTTATTATACCTAATACACAGACCTAATAAATTTTAAAATATATTTGCATAATTATTCATAATTTTTACACCAAACATAAAATAATATTATTGAATTGCTTCTTAGCCCTCTTCCTCTCTCCTAATGTTGTTGTGCCCGACAGGGTCCATATTGATGTCTATTATTTTGATAACACCATCTATGTAATACATATGGAATGCAATAAAGATTTGAGTATTTGAGTATTTGAGTATTTTTAAATAGAATCGAAGTTACCGATAATGTGCTTCGGAACACAACACCTCAACGTGTTGGATGTTTGATGAGGAAATTTCCAACTGTCAAATATTACGTGGTTACTTTGTAAATCATTTGTGTAGACACAGATCGTTCTTACTTGAATTAAATTATTTACACATTTTTATTAGTGTTAACTTAAAGACATGAAATGTTTTTGTCTTTAACACTAATATAAAGGTGTTTCTGTGCGAAAAGTGTTGACTAGAATACTTTGACAGTAAATCATCAACTTCCATTTCTTAGATATTTAATCATTCCAAGGCTTATATTTTTTCTACATTTCGGGGAATCTAATAAATAAATAAATATGATCAATCCAGCATTTTAAACTAAAGACCGACCGACCAAGTGTACCGTGGTCCTTCGATCCGGATTTGAACTATCGACCTAAGAATCAGAGTCAAAGGTAATTAAACAATTCACTATCTAATTTTTGAAAAATGTTGTTAGTTCAGAGAACTTATCAATGTCTATGTTATTCTAATTTTTATGAGATACGAGAATTAAAAACACAATTTCTTATCTGGCGGCTAAGTTCTTACCCTGGCATTAATACCTACTGAAATGTAATGACAAATTAGAATAAGAACGAACCATTCAACGTTTTATGTATGAGAATAGACCTCTTGCTGTGGTACAATAATAAAATAAAACGCTAATAGGCTTACTATTATAAAGAGTTTTTAGGGGGTAATCTTTAGACCGATCATGAAAATTCTTTTACTAATAGAAAGCGACATCAAAATATATATTGTTTTAAAAAATAAGAGTGGCTAAAGGGAATGTCAAAGTACGAAATGCACGCGGACCAAGTCGAAAACGAAGTGCTAATAATAATAATAACTAATAATGACGAAACAAATAAAAATCGCAATGTCACAGTGATTGTCATTTACTTATGTAACAGATTACTAGATTATCTGTGTTGTTGACAAAGCGAGAGATCTGTAGTTCTGATAAATATTTATAAACGGATCTGATTCATCATTTCCATGTCGTTTTAGTTTGAGGAGTTGGTAAATAGGATGACCACACGTGCGCCAGGAGCGGTCATGTCCTGTGGCCTAAGACCCAGGGGCAAGATATTGAACCTCATCCACCGCATTGACGTAAACTTGAATTATTATTGGTACTAAAACTTAATAAATGCCGTCTTCTGATGACAATAATTGAAAACATAATTCTTTTAAAATTGGATTGACACTAGGACCTAGGACGATGACATTAGGACCTTTGTTTTCGTGTCGCCACTTTGTTTAGTTTGCTATTAACGAGCTAATCATCAACACCATCATGTCTTCTTCCATCAATGTTTGCCGTCATCTCAATGTCACCTTCTTCCAACCATATCATCTTTCACACAATCCATACATGCATCGTTTCTTTGGTCTTCCTTTACTCTTGGAACTCCACATTCATACTTACTTAAAACTTTTCTTATCATATGATTCTCATTCCTTCGCATTACACGCAATATTTAAATATTTGATAATTTCACGAAGACATTGGTAATTTTCATATTGTCATCAACCTCTTTGATAAACAACAAGTTTGAGATCAAGTCTGATTTCGTAAAACGATTGTCTTTCTTCATGAAATTCTACCCACCACAGTTATTGGTACACGACGTAACAGTTCGCTCCACATTGCTTACTTTAAATTTATTTAGACACTCATTCACTCTCATAAGACCTTAGTTTTTATGAATATAGACCTGATCTTGAACTGGTGACTTGTGAAGGAGGATGTTAACAATATGAAAATAATCAATCAGCTCAAGATCATAGTTTTACCATCGAAGACACGTGGTCGACTGTAGCACATGAGTGTAGATTAACATATACCTGGATATTTCTCATACTAATATTTTACCACCTAAACATGATATAGAAGATGATAAGGAAGCAATTCTATTCCACTTCGATCTAATCCCTGAACACTCAAATACAATAAAACCTTGAGAGGGGCCATCAAGGGCCGAATGCGGAATCAAATTGAAAACATAAACATAATTTATTAATACGATAACATATTCCATAATCATATTTGTTGAATTGTGTAATTAGGTATTAAATATTTATCAGTATGTTAATGAACTATATATTAACGTCTTTTAATCAGCCTATATTGTTTCTACCGCTGCCTGGGACACTGGCCTCTTCTTTGTGAGAAGGAGTGGGCCGTATATTCTACCACGCGGGCCCAATGCGGGTTGGTACACGTCACATGCCTTCGAATATTAGGTTCTAGGACATGTTGGTTTCCTTACGATATTTTCCTTCACCGTTTAGAGAACAGTGGTGATGAAATCATTAACACCAAGCATAGCGCCTGTCTTTGTACGGACCTGTGACGTTCATTATCGTCCGCCTAGCCTCCAACTAAGTTGACGTCAGCTTTGTCTTACGGGATACAGCTGAACATTAGCGCTTTACTTGTAGCGACTGCTGATCTGGCCACCACAACCCAGTAACTGGGTAACACGATACCTCTTGGTTATACTGGTAGTCAGACTTTCGGGGCCCCGACTACTCGTACGCGTAACGACTGTCAAATATTTACAAATGACAGCCGGTACCAACAATGGTTTCAAGTTCTTGCCGAGGTACGGGGAGTGTACTGCTGGGTGTATATCGTCGCCTTAGAGTGAAAACCTCTGTAAAAGAAGTAACTTTTCAGGAGGAAGAAAAAACTGCGCGTCTAACTGACAGATGCGAGTATTTACGAGGTTCTCATTTACTGCCAGAGATGTCGCTGATGATCAAATGAACAAATTAGTCACATCAGGAGGTGCGTTGCGAGGTTTTCTACCTAGAAACGCAATAAAATAATTTTGGGCAAAAATGCATTCCCGAGGTTTTCACTCTAAGGCGACGATATGTATATTTAAAGGCCTCGTAAGTCCCAACCGTTAATAATTCTGCAACCTCAAAACATCTGACAAGTTACGTCGTCAGACCTTGTACTGTGCACATATCTAACCGGTATCAGTGCAAGGTCTGATGACGTTGTTTCCGTTCACACCGTAAATTCGAACGGTTTTCGTGTATTGCCTTATTTCCACTGGCTTTTGAAACTGAAATTATTTTTCTGTTTGTTTTAAGTCTGTTGTTGTTTTTATATAAAGTAGATTTTTCAAGTTCTAGTAACTCTCACGCATTTGTTTGCTTGCACGCACTACTTAATTTATGTAAACACTAGCAGATGTCACGCGGCGGGAATTCAGGGTTAAAAGGTAGCCTATGTCACTCGAGGATAGTGTAGCTTCTCAACGATGAAAGAATTTTTTAAATCGGTCCAGGAGTTTCCGAGCCTATTCAATGCAAACAAACAATCAAATCTTTCCTTTTTATATTAAAATTACGTTTTTTAATTAGTAGTATTGATTACAACAAACATTAAGTAAATTATAAAGTCTAACAGTTATTGATCTTATGTTAAAAACTGCGGAATCAAAGTATGCGAGACGTCATGTAACAGTTATTTTAACAAATGAAAAATTAAGCTCTAATGTGGGCTCATTGATTACGGAGAAATTGGTATACACACAATTCAAAAAGGACCTTGCCGAATGCATAACCTTCTTCTTTCGACGTCAGTTAAGAGACACAAACACACACACAAGTATGGTTAGTCACGCCTTTAATTCTAACACTAGAGGTCACGTCACAGCCTTCAGTAAGTATTCAGTACATTAGAATTTAGATAGTTACCGGCGTTACCGCGTTGGTTGATTAGACATACCTTTTACAGCTCAAAGTAAGGACGTCATTGGTCTTAGAGTTCAGTGTCTAATTGCAATATGAGAATAGATAAAGCTGCAATATAGAGGTATCGTACAAATAACAAATTATCGATATTTATGAAATTTTAAAATATAATTATTGATATTGCATTAGAAATGTTAGTGAGTGGTCTTTTGGATCTTAATTCCGACCTGTTGAGGTAGGTTGTTTTTTTTTGATAGTCTATATAAAAATAATGTAAGTATCAGTTTGGAAATGTTTTCGATACTCGATATTTTAATATTGATATAGGTACCGATGCATCGATATTAAATCGACAAGCCTGCTGAAGTTAGATAGTCAATTAAAATTGGTGGCGGGTCTTCCCATCCACCAAATGACGTCATGGAATTTTAGCAACTCAAAACCTACTTATCCTTATTATGATTATTCTAAGAAGACATACAAAAACCACATACTGCTGCTAAAAAAAAAACAACCAAGAGGGCATTACAGATTCAAAAAGAATTGACATTTGTTTGTTTTTTTAAATTGAATTGTATTACGTAACAATGTTGTTGCAAAAATAAGGTCTATTTCAATATATAATGTGGAACTGGTGGCCCCAACTGACGTGGATATATCCGAACTTGTAAAGATTCAAGCCATTCATGAACAATGACGATTGAGTATGCACTTAGTGGGATATGAAGACACCTAAATATGGCAGAAAACAGTGGCATGAAAGGATCACAACACTTACTCATGTATTATCACTATGCTGTAGACTAGAAGAAAGAAGTATCTATTAGTATCTAGTGGTCACTTGCTTCAAAATCGGAGAAGGAAAACATCGTGAGGAACCCGGCATGCCTGAGAGATATTTCTCGGCGGCATTTGATGCCAAGTCAGAGCCCCATGGGCGGTATTAAACTCTGCTATTGCAATCGTGTCTCAATGACCGGTCATTGATCGAATATTTGACAACTTTGGCAGTTTTTGTATGGGAAATGTGACATAAGTTTGACGTTATACGTAAAAAATCGATCATTGAGACACGATTGCAATAGCAGACTCGACCCCCTGGTTCGTTACTAACCACACGATAAGAAGAAGAGTGGTCAGGCGCACTTTCTTTTCCTCTGTAATGTAATGTGTGCCTGTGAGTAATACCTACCTAAATGTTTTATTTATATTTATTTCTCATTTCCTTCCTTATTGGAAGCCATCACATGTAACGATTCCTTCCTGTCTCTAGCAACAACAAACTGAGATCAAAAGTGCGTCTGGCAAGCGTCAAGCTTTGGTGCCATAATCTGCAACCATGACTCACTGATAAATGATTTTTATTTCTGTAAATAGGTTTTCACAAACACTTTTACACGTCTTTTCTTTAACGAGTAGATAAGATCGGAGTTTCACTACCTGACTACTCTGAGAAGAAACACCGAAAGAAAATCAGAGGTCATAGTCTCTTTTTAAGTCCAGACATTATCTTGGTCAAATCATGTAAGATCCATGCAGATTAGTGTCTGAGATGGTCTTTTGAGGAAAGAACCACACAGATATGAGGGGACCAGATCAGTCAGTGCAAGCATTTGTCAGTAATCGTGAGCTTAACTCGTAACTTGAGGAGCTCCACGTGCTGACGAACAATACCAAAGAAAGAACATTTGGGTTGAACACTCGAGTCGAAACATCTATTAAGTAATATTTAATGGGACTATCGTAGAATCCAAGTATAAGATCGACAGATACGAGCTTGAGTTGCACATAGACATACTTAATTTATGTAGTTTAATATTGCAACACTCAAGTAGCTAATTGAGCGTCTGCGAATACCATTTGGTAACGTATTTATGAACGGAACAAGGACATGATGTTGCCATCTTATAGCGTTATCCTCAAGTCCTTTAAAGTCGTTGGAGTGTTAGGTACTGTTGTAGCTAATTGTTAAGAATATAATAAATCCTATCGTGGAAGTAATTTTCCGTTTGCTGAATTTGTAGGATGAAGAAAAGTTCCAGCTTTCAGGATACGATTAGCAGTCAGATCAGTATTGAAATTTAGGGTGGCGCTAACAGGCTTGTTTAATAAATTAAGACTAAGTCTAGGTTTCCTCGCGATGTTTTCCTTCACCGATGTCAATGATGTCTAAGATGAACTTGGAAATTGCCTACAAAAAACCTGACTGCCTGACTTGAAGATATTACATTGGTACTTGCTCGAATTTAAGAAGGCGGTGGTGAGGCCTTAACCACTGGCCCGTCATGATAAACTTAGAAAATATTATAATATAATAAAGCTAGACATTTGTTTGAACGCGCTTATCTCTGGAGCTACATACCCATCGGATTTGAAAAAAACTTCTTGCATTTCATAGTTTAATTCTTGAGTAGGGTTATAGGCTAACATCACGCTATTGTCTCTTAGGAACGGGTGAGACCAGGAGACTATGGCTAGTGTGTCGGATACAATTATAATGGCGGCGTAGATAATTGGCATGTTAAAGTCATGGAACTAGGAAGAACAATGCAGTTTTTATATTGTTCATTATGCATACATTTTAAAAGTCGCACACGTGGTAAACGTGTTAATTTTATGAATAGCAAGTCTTGCAGTTTAGAACTAACCTTGCGTTAGTAATGCTGGTAATTTTTATGAATTTCTTCCTAACTGTCATTAGCGACTTAGTCTGCGTAAGTTTTCTACATAAATTTTAGGTAGCCCATATGTTATTATCTTGTAAAGTTTAATTAACATCTGTTCGGTAATTTTGCGAAAGAGTAACAAACACATACATCTTCATTCATACACACTTTACATTTAGAATGCTCTACTAAATCTAATCAAACAAATTATTGCTTAATAGGATTTTGATGGAAATAAATGATCTATTGCTTAATTTGTTTAAACAATGTGTCAGTTTGACAACGTAGTTATCGCAATGAATGTTGTTGAACTGTCAAAACAAATGACATTGCCAATTAACGTGTGTTACGCAAATCTCGCAGCTACTTACTCCATATTAAATTCATATTTTCAGTTTGACAAATCGGAACTTCGGTGTACTTGAAATCAATTTTGCTATGTGGTCGTACCTGTTATTTAAAGTCACAAAAACTGTTGTAGTTGCAGCGCAAACTGAACGCTATGTGTGGGTGTTAAAGTAATTATTCCAAAAACACATATTCCTTTACATTTTTGGTACTTAAATTGCAAAGGCAGGATAGCTTCTTAAGGCTCCTATGAAATATAAAGCCTGTGCCTTAACGAGTCACCTTGAGGACTTGTAGGCCATCTATCGGGAGAATAATGAAAAAGAACGACACTGTGCCAAATGCCAGCCAATTTGATCAATGTCAACCAAGCGCCAGAGCACATAGTTGAACACTGTCCTTTGATAAGGCAAAAATGCAGATACTTAGATTACAGGTTAAGAGCTCTAAGGTTATGATGCAAGGAGATGAGAGATAGTATACTTCATTGAGAATTTCTAACTGACCGTGACTCTTTAGGATGAGTTCTTCAGAGCAATGTCTTTGGCTATTCGCCAACAACTTGTCACTATGCAATATACTACTGTTATTGCAGTTCACATCTCTACAGTTTCTTGTTTTTGTTTTCAAACTTTCAAGAGCACCCGGGTTTACTTTTCGAGTTATTTTGATGCAATAACGAATCTTTAATGGTGTTAAATAAATACTTATTTAAAGTCTCTATTATAAATACGTTGTGTGTTTTCTCATTTCAAACCGACATACACCAGCAGAAATATTATAATATTTACAGAAAACTCTAACTACTGTTGCTAAAGGACCATTTTTTTCGGAGCAAAGGACCACTTTCTTCTAGCTAGGTTACAAAACTAAACCAAGAAAGGCGAAAAAAGAAAACTAAGGCTCACATCCGGCACAACAAAAAAACAAAAAAACAACACTAAAGTGTCAATTGCATAACTTCAAACAATTAAGTAAGAAAGACACCAATGAGTTTGGGCTTGAAACAAGTAAATCTAGAACGGCGTGAGTATATTGAATGTTGTATATGTTCAAAGACATTCAATACCTACTTACTATAGACATTACGAACAAAATTTTCATCCGATACATGTGTCCTAGTGGATGCAAGTCTATGAGTTTGATTTAAGTACGCTGCCTTTCCAATATTGCTATACAGGGTGCCTCATTCAAATCGGTCAGTATGGGAAAGTCTGAAACTATAAGACATACGAAGATCTGTTCTGAGGAACCATGTCATCGATTTTAATAAAAAGAGAAACTGCATTCATACATTTTAAAAAACATCTGTACTATAATGTAGTAATATTGTAAATGTGGTCACTTCGAGCACCTACTAAAATAAATGAAAGTATGTGGAAACAATGCATTTTATTCATTTTAGACATCATGTTTCATACAGATATTTACTGCTTAAGACCTACACAATCGATATCTAAATAGAAATAGTGTAGGTTTTTTTTTTCAAAATAACCGGGTTCGATTCCCGAACGGAGTACATGTGTTTTTTAAAATGTATGAATGCAGTTTCTCTTTTTATTAAAATCGATGACATGGTTCCTCAGAACAGATCTTCGTATGTCTTATAGTTTCAGACTTTCCCATACTGACCGATTTGAATGAGACACCCTGTATTATTCTATAAAATTTTAGATAGTGTTGCGGAGACATGTGATTAATGTTTATCTATGACAGTCATTTCTTCACATGTGATCTCTATGGTATTTTTAATCTCTTTATGGTACAGACGCGCTAGCACATCAAGCTACCCCAAACTGTCAAATTTCCCCGATTGAACATGAACCTTATTCTTTTGGTTGTAAAGTTGAAAAACCATCAAAGAAATGTGTACCATCAAAGATTGCTGGGGAGTTTGTTCCGCCACTTCTTCTTCCCAGCAAAAACACTAGGAAGTGGCGAAGGGTGGGCCGTTTTTGGGGGACTGTCTTTATGTATCTTTTTTGACGTTCAAAAAGTGCTGATTCTCAGCCTAGTTTGAATAAAGACTTGATTTTGACACACTCTGGATGTGCTGGCGTATGTTCACGTAGGTACACACGGCTACACAAGTACACATCAAGCTATACATTTCCAGTATAAACTGATCTTGCATCGTTTAGTGTTTCTATACAATGCGAGGACAGCGTAAACGCAATTACAATAAAAAGATTAATATTAAGATGTATTTTTGAATTTATGCAATATAATTAGTAAGGGTAGACCGAAACTACATAATTATACTGAACGCCACTTGCTACGATCATTCCATAGCTTTCTACATAATAGAGGAAGAATTTTCAAAATCGTTTAAGAAATTTTTGAGTTAAACATAGCAAATAAACAAACGAAAAAGCTAATCTTCCCTCTTTATAATATTAGAGCGTATCATAACATGCCAGTAACTTATTAATATACAAGGAGGTCGGAAGGCTACACAGAATCTACAATGGATTTTAGGTCTTCTTTACTTACATATAGGTATCAATTGTATGGTTATGGAGACTTGGTTTCATTCGTTGAGCGAGGTCGAGGGGAGAAAGTTGCGTGCGCCACTGTTATGAGAACATACGTAGAAGGCAAAGTTCTGTGAGGAACTAGGGCGTGGTGCCAGCGATAGCGGACGCTTCTAAAGCTGTCTTGTTTAAACCGCTTGATGTCAAATACTACGCATACAACGCTTAGCTTTAATTATAATGGTTTATTACTTAGACTGAAACTTGAGTGTACGAGTAACTTTGTTTTCCCATAGTAATAAAGTAATAAATTCAGTTACATAATATTAAAAATCTCTCCACAAGTAAAAAAAAATGTAGGTACAGACGCCACCACATCAACTTAACCCAAACTGTCAATGAACTGAAACAAATAAACCTTGTTTAATTTTATTTTATTTGAATTTTCCCAACTAAACATGAGTTCGGTTGGGAAAATTAAAATAAAAAAAAAATTAAATAAGGTTTATACCTTATTGTTTTTAGGATAAAGTTATAAACCTATCAAAGAAATTTGACACATTGGGGTAGGTAGGGAAATGTTGATTTGATTTTTTTATTTGATAAGATTTTGACAAAATAGCACCTTATTAGGTCATGAGTTATGATTGCCTCGTGCTTCTGCTAAGCATAGATTTTCAGGTTTGAGTCGGGTCGGGCAAATATTGAGTTTTTCTATGTGTAATTTCTCAGTAGCAGCCCAGATTCTGAAATCCTGCCGAATTGATGACAAGGCGAAATGTGGGTGTTCTACAAGTACTGCTTTCTTTCGGGGATAATGGTATGTTATGTTTTGTATGTGAAAGTTTTAAAGACAGAATAAATTAGTATTTCGTATGGTTTTATTGTTTCAAAAACCACATTTTTTACGACTAGAGGTAAAGCGTTTAGAAATATACAGCGCATAACATTTAAGTGAAAGTAATGGAGACTGTGAAATAAAATGGTTACTCACATTTTATGATTCAAATAAAAATATTAACTGCAAATAAATGCATAAAACGTTTGAAATTATAATACGTACTTTCACATTTTACAACATGATATTTTTTCCCACTTTGATTAATGTACTTTTTGATTGCACTTGATGTAGGTACTGTACCTACAGACGTCGTTTCTACCACGTAGTTCCCGTTCCCATGGGAATACAAGGATAAAAAGCTTATTTCACCCGAGGATAGTGTCGCTTCCCAATGGGTAAAGAATTTTTCAAAGGTCAATAGGTCCGGTAGTTTGTAAGTATACATCGTTACATACAAAAATACAAATCTTTAATCCTTATAATATGAGTATAGATAACTATAGTTACCCTCTTTCAGTTGAACCCCACCTCACAGAGATCACATGAGCATCGCGTCACCGTAAGGCCATCAAAGAACATATTTCTCACATCATTATGACATACATGAATTGCATCTCCAAATAGCAACATGTTAATAATTTGTCTTACATAATAAGACAGAGACAATTATGTAGTGATAGATGTAAATAGATTTGTAGATCAGCTGATTGAAGTTTGTACATTACGTAGTATTATATAACGGAAAAGATATAAATAACAAATAATTTTGCGGTACGAGGAACAAAGAGTAAAGTTCCATACCCCTCAATGAAAAGGGAGAAATCTCTGAGCATTCTGTGCCATGTACTCCATATACACCACTATTTTTTAATTAGTACAAAAAAAAATTGGGCTGTATCCGTACCTGTTACTGATCATATTTGCGTAAGTAATCAAAAGTAAAAAAAACGAAATTCAATTTTTAAATATGCCACTATTTAGTTAAACTTAATTTTTAATAACGAAAACAGCTGTTGGAGGTGGGCATGCTTGAGCGAGATCACGTGAACGTGAGCGAGAGATGACGATTAATGAATACAAAGTATGTCATGAATAGCCTGTACAATATTCCCATAAATTGGGTGACTTTTTGGGATATAAACAAACGCTAATAACTTTGCTGTTTATGAATATTATTTATTGATACTTTACAAATATAATGAGAAGACCGTCTAAAATACACCCTTTAAGTATTTGTACTAATTAAAAATTAGTGGTGTATAATAACATTGGTCAGGCAGGGGCCATAGCGTTTCAAAGTACTAGGTATCCTGTCCATTTTAGCCACCAAAGTCTATAGTCCAGTACTTTTGTTTCAATAATCTGCTATAGTCTTACACCAGTCGTAGGTTGGGTGCACTTGTCTAGTGCATACAGGGAGAATCTCCAGTTATATAAATAAAATCATTTCATTAAAGACGACAATGGGCCTCTGCGAGTTGGCTTAGGCCCCTCTTACGCCCTTCAAAGGTCCAGTACCCATGGGTTCCATGAAGTAAAAGCAAATAATAAAGAGGATTTTATTCTTTCCAATCAAGTAATTTTCAGACCCCAGCCTGTAGATCTAAGGCAACTCTTTACAAAGCAAAACAGTAACATGCATAAACTTGAAAATATTCCACTTGCTTGAAAAATATTATGTTTAGTTTGTTTCAATGCATATTAAGTTCAATGTTAGGAGGTAGTCACCTCCGCATTAAAAAAAACTGCGCAAATTAACTATATGATAATGAGTAAGTTAGTTTACAATATGTTTGCTTTGTTCCAAAATACTGAATACAAAACAGCTGTTTTAAATGTATGTAAGTACTTGTACATTGTCTATAGTACCTACTCGTTTTCTTACGTCAACAACTTTGTAACGTTACACCGTGTACAGATGGTGCGATTGACAATAAACAAAATGTGGATTTTCGCGTTATCAAACATTCCAAACTTGTAATTTGATTTTTTATTTTATTTTTATTTTTTATTTTAAGTATTAACTTCATGATTATTACTTTTTTTTAATAATCAACTTTGGATTAAATATTATGTAAATATGTGAGCACCATGTATCTTTCAATACGCTCATACAATTACCAGCCGCGTTGCTTATTTTATATCACCTATCTCAGGATAGCTGTTTTTTTTTTTCTCATGGTACATCGTCCTCACATATGTGTAATCTGATTATTGTATACAAATATTGTAAAATCTATTTTAAAAGAGTAAGTATGGAGTTTCTTGCACATTCTTCTCCATACAAAACTACCTTTTGGAATGTGCAACTAGAATCATATTAATTTAATTTATTTGTAAGTTTAACGTTCAAAAGTGCCTGTTTTCAGGCCTAATTGAAATAAATGATTTGACTTTGACTTTGAAAAAAGGGATGACGGATCGAAAGTGTAAAAAAAAAATACAAATTGCCACAGGGTACCATAATCCCATGAAAATAAACCATCTGGGAATCAGCTGTTTCATACATTTTGATCGAGTAGCGACATCTATCTAGCCACATACGAACTAAAACTGAGAAATCCTGCATCGCGATGTTAAAGTTATCCGCGCGGTTGAATATTTACCAGAGACACAACACCCGTCTGGTTGGAGGAGCCTCCCTTTTCTACGGGGAATGAGTAACTTTACACCCTGATATTCCTTAATAGGTATTAACAGCTGATGATGGGGTGGTTAATATAGTGCAACTTTTGCGCAGGACGCGTCATCTGAACGAGGCTTTAGACAGTTACTCGTAGATTCAAAACAGCTGTTTAAATATTATTTATTGCACTGCGATGACTGAATGTTATCAATAACACGTCTTGATTGTAGTTGTAGAATGAAAATGAAATGAAAAAGCTTTATGAAAAGACGGAATTAAATAAACAGGACACAATGGACTTTTACCTATACGTTACCGGATAATTGAAAACGCCGTTTATTGAAAACGAATCCCGAGAGGTTATAAACTGTCGATAAATTGTAAAAGAACCAATAATAAAGGTACGTAAAGTGGACGCCGATTGGTAGAAAAAGTCATGTGTTGTAAAGACATCTGTTCCTAGTTGGTCCCAACAACATGTAGGAACATAAATGCACAATTTAACGGGTCGATAGTAGCACATAAAATCGGATAGACTGTAATAAGTGCAGTGCGGTATTTAATAATTATCATAGTGTAGCTTCCTAACGATCAAAGAATTTTTCAAATCGGTCTAGTAGTTTTTAAAATTCGTTATACAAAAATACCAATTTTTCATCAGTTTTTATAATTTTAGCAGATTACTATTTAGTAGTAAAGTCCAGATCTAATCTTGGTAAAAAAAAACAATAGGTACAGTAGAATCCGTTTATTATCACATCGAAAGGAATTGTCAAACACGTCATAATAAGCGGACGTCATACAAAACGTTTTGTGAAATGAAAAACCTTTTTTATGTAAATATGTATGTATACTTAAGTATTTTAATACAGAAACATAGTAAATACATATGTATACATACATATTAAATCAAAATCAAAATTGTACATAATCAGCACATTATAACACATACAAGTGTATTTTTTTACTGTAAGAAATCTGTAATTTTTGACTGCTTTTGTTTTTTCATTTTATTGTAAAAACAGTATCGAATACTATTGTGTATAGAAGACATAGCTATGGTCAAATTATCATTTTCAATATTGCTGTGAACAAATCGTGATAAAATGCAGCTTTTAATGCCTCTTCTGCGAAAAATGGGTCATAATAAGCGACATGTCACTGTGCTGACACAAAAGCAAGCTAGCTGGAAGTCATTATATCCGACTTTTTTATAAAGAATTTTATATGAAAACCAAACTTCGTGGTGTAATTACGTCATAATAACCAGTTGGTCAATATAGGCGGAGTCATAATAAACGGATTCTACTGTACTTAGAACTATCACTACATTTTGTTTTGGTAATTTGTATCAATCGCGAAAAGTGGAAGGAGTGGAGGGAGGCCTTTGCCCAGGAGTGGGACAGAACGGGCTAATATAACAAAATAATGATGATATTTATTTCTGTAAATAGGTTCATACAAACCCTTATACACGTCATTTTTTTTAACTAGTACATGAGATTGGAGTCACTATCTGACTACTCCGAGAAGAAACACCGAAAGAAACTCAGAGGTTATAGTCTTTTTTAAAGTCCAGACATTATCTTGGTCAAATCATGTAAGTTCCACGCAGATTAGTGTCTGAAATGGTCTTTTGAGGAAAGAACCACACAGATATGAGGGGACCAGATCAGTCATCATCATCATCATCTGCCTAGCCTTTTCCCAACTATGTTGGGGTCGGCTTCCAGTTTAACCGGATGCAGCTGAATACCAGTGTTTTACATGGAGCGACTGCCTGTCTGACCTCCACAACCCAGTAACTGGGTAACATGATACCCCTTGGTTAAACTGGTTGTCAGACTTTCGGGCTTCTGACTACAAGTAACGACTGTCAAAGATCTACAAATGACAGCCGGGACCAACGGTTTAACGTGCTTTCCGAGGCACGGAGGAGTCTTGGTATGTAATAAATGGTCACCCATCCACGGACCGACCTCGTCAAGCGTAGCTTAACCTTCGATCGACCCATGCGGCTGTTATAATTTAGCCACAAGCTCCTCAAGGGGACCAGATCAGTCAGTGCAAGCATTTGTCAGTAATCGTGAGCTCGACTCGGAACTTGAGGAGCTAAACATGCTGACGAACAAAACTAAAGAAATAACATTTGAGTATGGTGGAATGAGTTCTCAACATCCACGTCGACGAAATCGCAGACAACAGACAACTAAAACAAACACATAAATAAAATGATTCCTTACCTCATATCTGGTGAGAAGTCAACTGCGCAGGCGTACCCTGCCACCATATGTCCGCTGAAGGTCTTCTTCCTATTCATCTTAAACCGGTTCAGTGCGCTGAAGACTATAACTTTGTTGTCCATGGACTGACAAGCCAGCCATTTGCCGTTAGGTGACACGGTGACAGCTGGCAAGGAATGCATCGACGGGTCGGCTATGTACTTCATGTCTACTGGTATGTCCCTGTGGAAGAAAGAGGTTGTTAATAGGCCTGTAGACGGTATATTAATGTCAAACTCTAATAAGTTATGTTGTTGGTTAGTTGTGTTGTTTTTGTTGTGTGGTAAGTGGTTGTTAATAGGCACGTGGACGGTATATGAACATCAACATCTAATAAGTTATGTTGTTGGTTAGTTGTGTTGTTGTTGTTGTGTGAAAAGTGGTTGTTAATAGGCAGGTGGACGGTATATGAACATCATCATCTAATAAGTTATGTTGTGGTTAGTTGTGTTGTTGTTGTTGTGTGAAAAGTGGTTGTTAATAGGCACTTGGACGGTGTATGAATATCAACATCAATAAGTTATGTTGTTGGTTAGTTGTTGTCTTTGTGTGTTATGTGCTGTTGTTGCTGTGTTTTATTTTTCTATTCTATTCTATTCTAAAATCTAATAAGTCCATATATTAAATTATAAAAAAGAATACACAAGAAAAAAAAACTACTAATTTAAGCGCATTAGAGTTGAGGAGAGGGGGATTTTGACGTCATTATTCTGTTTATACATAAGACATTTTAGACTCGATGTATCGCCGTTATTTATTTGTTGATTACGTGAAAAAGAAAAAATATGTATAGAATATTTTCTAGTAATCTACACGAGGGATTCAAAACTAAAATTAAGTCCACTAGCCTATTTATTTGTGGTTTATAATCATAATCATAGTCATTTATTTGGTCCGGGGTGTACAACTCTAGGCAAAGTGTAAATGTACGTGTAAATACAAGTAATTTATGATGTTCAAAATGTTTCTGTTTTTTTAATGTATATTATATTTAAATAAATTGTTTACTTCTCTTTCATGTTTCTTACGGAAATACACCTACCACTGTTTGTCTCTGTATGACCTAAAGGATGACTCGTAGAAAATGCTTAAGACATTAAGCATCTGTACATTTGTGTGCTTGAAGTATTTTTTTTTCCTGTATCCGATCTAGCCTAAAAGGCTAATAAGCAATTTAACTCTAACTTGTTACGTGATAGATTATGTTAATAACTAAGAATAGTGTCTATTGACACTTTTACTTAAGTTCGTAGCACTTTCTTAGAGTCTGATATAATTTATTTAAAAAACACTATGTTCATGTGTTATATGTATAGCACAACATTGTCACTATTATCCATTCACTTTGTACACTACACTAATTCAAAAGGTTTAGTTATTTTTAGCCTACGCACTAAGTTTGTGTTATCTAAGCATTCACGTGTCGATGAAGTCTGTGCTCGTGAGATTCAGCAAATTTTTGTATAATAGTGGTGACGAATTCCATTTTAAGGTCACGGTGAAGGTCGTAATTTCTTATGTACCAGGGTGCATTGATGGCGCTTAAAGTATTAAATACATAAATACTCGTTGCCTTGTTGGTCTAATGGTCGCTGCGTTACTGCCACATGAACCCTGGGGTCGTTTCTTAGGTCGTATAAAGTGTTATTGGGTTTTATCGTCTCAAATTTTTCAGTACCAGTCTGAAGTCGAGATTTGTGTCCAGTTTACAAATTGGATTTAAAGAACTGGTTAAATGTGGGTGTACTTATCGCTTCGTCTCTGCCTAACCTGTAAGGAAATAAGGGCGTGATGTTTATGTTAACATTTGTAACCTAACAACTGCGTATTGTTGTAAGAAAAAAAAAAATAACCATGACTACATACTAATTTAAATACAATCAAAATAAACTTTGTTTTCAATGAGAATGCAAAAATCAAACACGTTCTTGAGTTGTTAAATATCACAATGACACAGCAACTTCTATTATATAATATTGTATTTACGTTATTTTAAGAAAAATAAGATTGCGTTTAGTTTAATAGACAGTAATCATGATGAGACAGATTTTGTGTCACATGTCTACTCCACGTGTATTTTACGTAAAAGATAAAACATAACATCATTGAATTAGAAAAGCTATGGAAACAGCATTGCATTCAAAAAGTGGCACCACGAATAGTACGTCTAAGTAGGCGGGGCTTTAAAAGTACGTCTTTTTTGAGAACTAGTCTACTGCGCACTCAGTGACGGAAGGTCGCATTGATCAAAGCGTTTGACGTTTCATTATTTGGATAAAAACATTGGTGGAATTATAAAAAAAATACTTCTTGTGTAGTAAAGTGGTGCAAAAAATGCAAAGAAAGGCGGAAAAGTGATACTGGAATAAGTTTCATTGGTGAGTAAAAAGAAATCCTTTTATTTACTGTTTTACCAGTTCTAACAAATATTTGAATGACATTGACACTATAACCAAAAAATAGGTTTATTTAGTCAGCCTAAAAATAGGCAATTCTAAATTGTGTCTGGATTTTCCCTTATTGGCGAGTTATTAAGCGGTTAGAGTATAGCATTTAAATATTATGTATACTAATAAATACAAATGTGATTAAAACACTAACGAGTAATTCATTGTGGCCGGTGTTATGCAATAAGTGCTCGTAACCAGCCCAATTAATTATTCTTTTTGGATTTTTGTTTTTGTAAATAAGTAAATTTTATTTTTTGACAAACATAAGCTTGTGGGTTATTTTGAATACACGAACATTATATAAACAGTAATTACCGATTAATTGTCGTTGTAATATTTTCAGTTTTCCTAAAAATGAACTAAAGCGACTGTTGTGGATAAAAGCTGTTCGTTTAGAAAGAAGACAGGAAGATTGGGCACTAAATAGATTCAGTAAGGTGTGCTCCACACATTTTGATGCTCAAGACATGTATCTGTCGAGTAAGGGTAATCGCTTGTTGAATAAATCTGCAGTACCTATTTGCACGGTAAATAATTTTCATATCAAAGGTTTAATTTTAATTATTATTATTTTTTGTGTCGTCATTAACCTTATTTTTGGTCTTTTTAGATGGTTCATAGAAGAAGGAACGGTTGCGTCCGCAGACAGAATAATGGTAATAAATTATGGTCATTAGCTTCTGTTTAGATCAGAAAATAGTTTACGAAGTAAAGTAGTAGTAGATTTAACATTGTATTAAAGTTCAAGTCTATGGTAAGGCGTGTAATTCCAGTATACTTACCAGGTTATCATTAAATGTTTAAATAAAATTTTAACGTATCAATTTTAACCAGAAGAAGGACAAGACGGAGTATCAACAAATAATATTTCCGTGAATATTAAGGCTCACAAACATAAGCAAGTTAATTAATTTCGAGGAAGGTATTTTTTTATTGTAGTGACACGGTTCTCAAGTCACTATAAGTCATTTTTAGAATGAAGTTTGTACCAAAATATACCTATTTATTATTGAAAAAGAGTAACCATAAGAAGCGACTATTTAGAATGGGCTGTTGTCCGTTGAGCTTCACCTTTCTTACTAATTACTGTTAGAAATTTCAAAAATACCTACCTTGTTTTTTGCAAATTAAATTGAAATAAATGATTTTCACTTTCACTTATTGTTAACACTCGTTTGAACTAACATTGCAACAAACCGCGATGAGTGGAAGGACGGAAGGGAAGCCTTTGCCCTGTAATGGGACACAACAGGCACATAATAATAATTATTATTATTGTTAAAATTCTTAATTTGTCAATAAATATATTTTTACTTTATCCGAATTTTATTTATCTTCATCGACCGCTTTAAAGTGATATCTTGAAAACTTCTAAACCAATTTTGATATATCTTGCATTTATACCTAATTACTCGTACCAATACCTGATTAAGGAATTTTGGGATAGAAGGTGTCCTACGGTCTTATCCAGGTGATAACATATACATGTGCCTAGTAATATTTAGGTACATAGACTATATTTTTTTAAATGTAAAAGACGTGTTGATTTGCTAAATAAATAGTAATATTAATTAGTGAAATAAAAAAACAACAAATCTCCCCACTGCTCTGGTTACGTATTATGCCTATGCATACGCATGGTTAAACTATGGCGTAATATTATGGGGAAATAGCACAGATGCACCAACACTTCACACTACAAAGAAGACCTGCATACCCCATTTCCAAGAACATAAAATTTTAACACTTCCTTGTATATATATGTCGCCGCCAGCGATGGCTGAGCGATGAACTAACACCGATGGGGGTTTCGTGGTACAGAGTTCATAACGTAGAATAGCAATCTTCATTGCAGTAATAACCTCACTTAACAATCTTAATCACAAAACAACTCAAATCTAGGTAACTGACAGTTTCGTACTGGATGTGTGTCTTCGTCGGTGCCTCAAATCAATCTGAGCTCCGCCCAGCTCCCACGCACGAGCACGACTCTGTCCGCGTGACATTACCGAAAACACATTCGCGCCATTTTCAAATGACAAGTAACGTCACGCTGGTCACCATAGACTCTGTACTAAGTTAATCAACTTCACAACTTATTATTCAAGAATATCGCTTGCCGCGACATATATATTGGAATTGTGCAAATTTGTCAGAAACAATCAAAAACTGTTTACTACACGCGAACACATACAGACTCACTACACACTACGACACAAAAATAGACTAAACATACCAAGCTCTAAGCTGAAAATACACTCCACAAGCACTTCAATAATGTCAATTAAAATAGTAGTAGAGATTAATATAATTTTTTTAAATATTTATAATAGCCCTCCTCGTAATTCTCCTAATTTTTATATTGTTATGCCCGACAGGGCCCACAATGATGCATATTATTATTATATCCTTACGTACCTACCACCTAAGTTCACATTGTGGAATGCAATAAATATATTGAGTATTGATTAAAAAGAAACAATAGTATATTTAATAGTATATTTTTATATTCTGTCGGAATTCATTAAAAAAGTCATTGTTAAATATACACAAATAATTTAATTTAGCTAAGTATCTACTGCATAACACCATCCACGCTCGGCTCGCTGTCATTTTGACTCCGCCCAGTGACCTTGATGCACCCAATCGCGCACTAGCTTCGTCTATTATAGTGTGTCAGTTGTTTGCGTAAATGGAACCAAAATTGAAGCGTTATTTGTATGAGAATTACGTTTCCATAGCTTTTCTAATTCAATGCATAACATAACATAACGACTGGCCTGTTGGTCTAGTAGTTAGTGCCACTGACTGCTACGCCGTAGGTCGTGAATTCGATTCCCACCCAGGACAATGTCATTTGTTCTGTGTCTGGGTGTAATTTATCTATACTAATATTATAAAGAAGAAAGGTTTGATTGTTTATTTGTTTGCATCGAATAGGCTTCGAAACTATTCGACCAATTTGAAAATTTCTTTCACCGTTGGGAAGCTAAAATATCCACGGGTAACATAGGCTATTTTTTATCCCTGTATTCCCACGGGAACGGGAACTACGCAGGTGAAACTGCGTGACGTCTGCTAGTCTATGATATGTATGTATGTATTTAGAAATATATAAGTATTTTTATCAGCTGTTTAGTACCCATAACACAAGCTCTGTTTAGCTCGGGACTAGATGGCGTTGTGTGAAACTTGTGAAACTTTTATTTATATCATTGTTTTATAACATAACATCACGCCTGTAATCTCCGAAGAGCTAGACAGAGGTGTACCTGGTAGTATACCCACATTTCGCCAGTTATGTTGTATGTAAAAGGGGGCGAGTCTTTTGCCAACAATCGGCCACAAATCCAGACTCCGGGCTGCTACTGAGAAATTCCAGGTGAAAAAACTCAATAACACTTTGCCCGACCCGGGGATCGACCCGGAACTACGCGCTCAGCAGTAGCGCTTACGACCACTAGACCGACGAGGTAGTCAAAGATACTCAATTCATTTATTGCTTCCACATGTGAACTATGTTTTACAAAAATATGATCATTTTGGAACGTGTGGAGCACAGCAAAGTAGGAGAGAGGAAAAGTCGTCTCATCTATTTATTTTTTATTTATTTGTAACAATATCCACCCACAAGGTGGACATACGACCTCATTAAGGCCACGGGAGCGCGCTGGATGCGAGCCGCTTCCAACCGGTCTCATTGGAGATCTATAGGGGAGCCCTATGTCCAGCAGTGGACTTCCTATGTCTGAAATGAATGATGATGATGATGATGAACAATCTTACCTACACTATCTTTACAGATCTATGATCCAATGCGACAGAGTGGCTTTACTATCTGCCTAGCCTTTTCCCAACTATGTTTTTAAGTGTATCGGTAACAGATAGATAGACGCGGCAGAGGACTTAGTTTTACAATATTATGTACCTAGTGATAAGCTAAATCTAAATTAACATAATTACTTTTTAAGCACTTTTCACATTTATACATGGAACATTCATTACAATGAATAGAATAGTTTTTTTTTTTAATTCTATTCTGTATCTGGCGAAGGGCGTTGTTAGCTGCGCTACAGTTTATACTTTTGCAGATATCATCGTTTTACTTGCTGCACTTCAGACGCGTGCATTTCGTACTTTAACACCCCCAATCCCCTCCCCCCCCCCACCTCCTCATAGTTTTGAAAATAAAATATAGCATATGACACAAATTATGTGGCTTTCTATTGGTAAAAGAATTTTGCAAAATCGGTTCAATAGATCCAGAGATTACATCGTCACAAACTCACAAAGTAAACCTCATTATAACGTGGCGACGTGGATGTCATGATTCAAATAATTATGAATGTAGTTCCAAATAAAATGTCTGGAGACTAAGAACTCATACGCACTATGCGACTACCCGCATGCGGGCAGCCGGACGGCTGGCCGCAAGCACAATTATGTACGTAATATTCATTTCTATGCGCACTGCGATGCGGCTACCCGCAGACCGTTTCGGCCACCCGGACGGCTGCTATACGTTGCTATATCACGGCCAGCCGCACACGCAAACGTAACGTGCGGGCAGGGGTGGCCGCATAGTGCGTATACAGCTTAACATGTGTTTTATTTTAATAGGTAATTTACTATATCGGTCCAAAGCACTGTTTGGGGACTCTGCTTGGCACTTTCCATGAGGACCGCGTTCTTAAAAATACGGGAATTGCCTCCCTCTGGTGTATGTCACTCACCACTCCCAAACCCGCAAACTCTTGTCGTCAGAAGTGGTAACAAATCTCCTGTTCTCGTCCACGAAGGTGATTGTGTTGACGGCTCCCAGGTGCCGGTCGTACTCCTGAACTATCTCACCGCTACGGATGTCCCACTGTTGGCCAAACAGACATATTTGTTACCTTCTTAGCAAGATCACAAAGCAATATTTAATATTATAAACCAGTGCTTGACTGCAATCCCACCTGATGGTAAGCAGTGATGCGATCAGTGACGGTGAAGCGCACTAGTTTATTAAGAGCTTATTCACTCTAGCCTACCAGTCAGTACGCACCACGCAGCGTAGCACGTCAATAAGTGTTTTAAAGTTACTTCTAAGTATCTCCGTTTGTATAAAAAACACGCACATCGCACAGTCCAACACACAGGATATGCATCCACGCGCGTTCATTCAGTGCGTTGGCAGTGTGATAATCGCCTAAACGTTACTTCTAGGAAGTAAGTATCGGTACAACGGGGTGGATAGAAACTCAAGGGTGAATAGAAACATAACTTTGAATAGGCTATTCACGTAAGTTAAAAGTTATTAGGTACATACGAGGAATCTAATGCTTTTAAATAATTGTGATAAATAGTAAGCATCAAAAAATATTAAATAAGCGCGAAAATCCTCCTCAAAGTTTTGTTTTTATTAACCCTTGAGTTTCTATTCACCCCTTTTAACGGAAACATAGTGGATAATACCTTTACATTGCATACCTACATTTACACTCATCTAGTTTTTGTTTTTCTGCGGTGGTAAATGGATGAAATCCTCATAGAAGTTCCCCACCCTGATGCAAGCAGACGGGTTTTTCAGAGACTCAGTCTTTCTGACTTTAAATCATCCCGGTGGTAAGATCCACGAGAACCGGGGATCGCAGGTACGGCCGATTCTTTTGCAACACATTCATCTAGCCTAGCCTTTTATTTTAGGCTAGAGGAAAGTCTGCGTAAGTACCATCCGTCCCTCTTTCCAGCCTTTCCTAACAATACGGATGCAACACCCATATTTTAATTTTTCCATTATCATAATCTGCCAAGCCTTTACCCAACAATGTTGGGGTCGGCCCCCGGTTTAACTGGATGCAGCTGAATACTGCTGCTGGTTAAACTGTGTTTTACATGCGAGTGACTGTCTGTTGGACTACCTCCACAACCCAGTAACTGGGTAACATGATACGGCTCTTTGTTTTACTGGTTGTCATACTTTCGGGCTTCTGACTATCTGTAACGACTATCATAGATATACAAGTGACAGCTGGGACCCACGGCGTCACTGCATCGTGAGACTCGCATAATAAATGAATATAATCTTATGTCTGGACTTTAAAAGATACCATGACCCCTGAGTTTTTTTCGGCATTTCTTTTCAGGGATCAGTCACTTTGGAAATGCCATTTAGTTTAAAAAAAAAATGACATGTAAAAATTTATTATTGTGACCGAATTATGATGAACTTATTTGTGCATTGACTATGGGAATTTTGCGATATTGTGACATTTGTATTTATTTATTAATCATCTTTCTAGTTATTTTGACATACATACCTAATAATTTATGTTTACCTCTCGCATGAGCAATATTTTTATTTTTCATGCAGCCATTTTTGTATGCCTCTTGGCATAATATAGCAACCTATAAACTCTAATTTAAGAACTGTATTTACTGCCTATGTTATACAAATAAAAATGCTTTGATTTGAAAAAGTATCTTGGAAGATCTACTTACAGAAATTAACATAATTTCATTTCATATCATCCACGGACAAACCTCGTCAAGTATAGCTTAACTCGAACCGTGAGGCTGCATTATTAATCAGCCACTAGCTCCTCTTCACAAGTTCCGCCAATAATTGCTAAATAATAAATGTATTGTCAACTGCTTGTAAACACTTACACAAATAATCTTCTTATCCGACGTGCCAGCAACAAAGAGGTTCTGTTTGTCCTCGTCAGGGTTGAACTTGGCGCAGTACGGCACCTTGCGCGACGTGAACCGCGATATGCACTCGCCTGTCTCTGTGTCCCATAGCTTTATGTAGCGGTCATAGGCTGGAACAGGAACAGGTTTAATTAGTATTTTTTTTATTGCATTTACGTCCATTATGAGGTCTTAGAATATATCTTTACTCGCATAGAATGTAGGTACAGTGAGTGAGTTGCATTACCATCCATCTTAGAAAAAAATTTAAGGGGAAGATGGGTCAGGCAACGTAGCTCACTGACTGTACATAAAAATAATTTGTTAAATTTATAAATAGGATCCTTGTACAGACGCCAGCACATCAACCTACCACAAACTGTAAAATTTTCTAAATGAGGGTTTTCGATATTTATTCAGCCACCAGACGGCGCTTCAAATGTATCAGGTCCAAACAGCTGTCAGATAGCACAGATTCCTACCGAAAATATATTTTGTTAGAGAAATTCTACGTATTTGAAAGTGTTATTGATGTTATTACGGATTACGGCCAGAGAAAAGTTTACGAACTGAACATTGAGCTCCAAAAAAGAGGCCCGAGAGTCACTGGTGCCTGTCACTTACGCCCTCCTGTTTTATTTGCACACTTAGGTACTACACAACACTGTGGCACTTTAGAGAATAATATTCCTTTTCTTATGTTTTTAAGAACAAATAAACCAAAAAAAAATCGAAAAATACAAATCGTGTATGGCATTTTGACAGGTGGTTGGATCTGACGCCACAGTGCAGCCATCTCACGTAGAACATTTCAGAAAACCCTCATTGAACCTTATTGTGTTTAGAATAAAGTTGAAAACCTATCAAAGAAATTTGACACATTGGGGTAGGTTGATGTGCTGGCGTCTGTGCATTCTGTCTTAATATATCATACAAAATGTCACATAAAGTAATGAATAATTATTATGTAAGTAACTAATTACAATAAATTGACATTTAAGAAATCCTGTACAGAATAATAACATTTTTCAAGTAATCATTCGGTGAATCGTTTTTTTTATTTTGTCAATGGTAAGTTTTTTATTAAAGATTACTGGAGTCCTGCGAATCTCATTTATTTATAATAAGCTAGTATTATGGTCATAAACTCACGCCTTTTTGCCACGGAGGTAGGCAGACACTACAGACCGCAATCTGCTACTATTCTTACATACTTATTTTGCTTACTTTACTTTCAGAAAAAAAATATCTTATTTGCTTACTACATAGTGCCAAAAGCCTTCGTGTGCGAGTCTAACTAGCAATTTACCACTTATAGAACTGTTGAATCTTAGCGCAGGACAAAGGCCTTCCTTCGTATCAAAGTTTAAAATGAAAAACCATAAATACTAACCAGCTGATAGGAATTTGTCTCCGGTGTTGTTGAAGTTTACATCTCTAACGGCTTGTCTGTGACCGAAATATGTTCTTATGCAGCGACGGTCGCCGTATACTTCCCATATCTGAAAAAAAAAGAGAACTGAGTTAGAAAAAAATACCACAGATAATATAAAGTAAAAAAAGGGTTGTTTTTGGTTGTGGCAGAAAGATTACATCACGTCTGTTTCCCCCAAAGGATTAGAAAGAGAGAAAAAAAAATTATTGGCAACAACTTGAAACATGCACATTAAAAACATAATAGTACACATAAAAATAAAAAGTACAAAAATGGCAGCAGATTTTATTGATTATTTTATTATTTTGTATATATTTATTTAGTATTTTGCATTTTATTTAATATTTATTAGATTTAGATTATACCTAGAATATACGTATTTGGCAGTTATTGTTTGTTTGTGACGATATTCGAAAGTTGATATAACATTACGCCTGTATTTCTCGATCTCTGTATCTCTCTGATTAAAAAGTAAGGCCGACATTTTTTACGTGCAACTATGATTTTACCAATTCGCGGATTATTAACAAAATGTAACTTAGCAAAAAAGTTTTTCGAAAAGTTACCTTTAATACAGGTTAACCAGTACACATAGTTTTCGCTGACCTCTCATTGTACGGAAATCCTATACAAAGCGAGATCAGCTTATACTGGAATGTACAGCTTGATGTGTAGCCGTGTGTACAGATCACAATTACAATCCTCATCAATGTCTCAGTATGGCTGTATAGTCGTAAGTCTTGCGAAGGAAGTCAATAAATAAATAACACATTACCTTGACCCTGCAGTCCATGCCGGCGGACAGCATGAGATGCGCCGTGCCGGGGAACCAGCGCACGGTGGCCACGCCCTTCGTGTGGCCCTTCCACGTGTAGATGTGCGCCTGCAGACAATGTTGCGCATATTTAATAATAATAATAATAATAATCAAGATCCCTACTAGCTAGTAGGGATCTTGACCGTACTTCCGGGATTGTCCTGCCTGCGTAGCTTGAACACTTTGAACACCGAAGAAACGGCCTTTGTCTACAGACGAATCGGCAGTGACAGATTATATAGACATTTCTTTCGTCTCGAGCATGTCAAGAAAGATGAAAAATTATATGCCGAAGAAGTTATATGCAAAAGAATGAAAAGCATGAAGTGCGTACCTATTTTCTCCACTTTTGACAGTTCTTTTCGAAACATTTCCTGTCAACAAGTGTCAAACAGTGTACATCAAATGAGACCTAGACAAGAGCAACTTGACAGTTGCTATAGACAGCATGTAAGTGTAAATTTCTTTCTCTTGTCAACGAGTCGCCTCATGCTCGGGTAGAAATGTCAAGTTGGACAGAAAGAAATTTGTCGTGTCTCGGAAGAAAGAAATTAAGTGTTCATGCTACGCAGGCAGGTTTATTGAAAGAAGTTTGACAGATTGAGGTTTCTGTCTATATAATCTGTCACTTTGCCGATTCATCTGTAGACAAAGGCCGTTTCTTCGGTGTTCAATGTGTTCATGCTACGCAGGCCGATAGCCGTGGGAGGCCTCTTCACTCCTCAAGCACCTCGGGTTATGTTGCCCTCTTGTCGCTACGTCACTATGCGCTAGCGGCCGTTCCAGAGGGCCCATTATTGAGTGTGCAAGTCACCCCCTGCCATTTCATCGGTGTATATAAAACATTGGTAAGGCAGGGGTCATAGTCCTTCATAATTTTAGGTATCCAGTCCATATTAGCCACCCTAATCTATAGTCCAGCACTTTTGTTTTCATATAGTCTGCAATAGTCTTACACCAGTCGCAGGTTTTCCTTAGGTGCATTTGCCTACACACAGGGAAAATCTGCGGTTGGTGACTCATTTCATTAATGACGAGGATGGGCCTCTGCAAGTTGGCTTCGGCCCCTCATACGCCTTCCAAAAGTCCGGAACCTAAGGGTTCCGAGAAATGTAAGCATACAAAAAAATATATATATATAACCACGCAGGACTGCTTGTGGCGAGCTGTTGGGCAGTAGCGACCCCACAGACCCGATCTCCCGGGAGAAGTCTTGTTCCACATCTCTGGCTTGCCTTTATTGGCCGGACAGAGTGAACTCTGACGAGGAACGGAGCTCCCACCTCTTTCTTGCCTTAGTTGGCCGGCTAGAGTGGAGATTCGCAAGAGCAAACGTGCTCGGAGGATGGAAGCTTTCCAGTAAGGTGCTGGTAGGGATCCATGGAGTGGCTTGTTCTTTGCTTTTTATGTATAAGTTAGACTAAAAGCTACATACCTTGGGCAGGAAGCACTTGTCGGGCGGTGTGTCACTTCGCAGCTGCGTCTCACTGCGCGGCGGAGTGATCCACGACCTGCCTTGGTAGTCCGTTGGGTTGTCGACTGTTACAAACAAGAAATATAATGCGTTAAGAATAAAATTTACAATAAATGAAATACAATTAAATTAGGATCAAGTAGGATATGGAAGTCACTTTTACAAGACATATTTTTCTTCGACACTAGCTGAAGTCGGCATTTCCTAACTTACTACCTCTGAGTAGGAAGGCCAAAACAAACTCAGCGATGTGTTAAATATTATGAGAAAATGCCTTGGTAGTCGGACTACACAGAATAGTAATATTATTATATTTTGATGTCTTTGATATTTGGAATGAGCCTGATGTGTGAATGATGCTTTTGGAAGGTGTAAGAGGCCTTAGTCACCTTCCAAAGAAAAAAAACTTGTATGTTGACTGTTGGAAAATACCTACCTATGGTAGTTAAAACGTCTGTTTTTTGTCATTGTCATTAGTTTGCTCACAGTACTTCATCAATAAATATGACCGACTGAATGATTTATGAAAATTATTAAAAACTATCTTATTAAGTTTTGAACGTAAGTTTTATAATAATGTGCTTCATTTCATTCAATCCTTCCGTCCATTTTTAAATTTTCGGAATTTTTTCCACATTGTTGTTGCATATACAACAAACATTTTAACTCACGTTAAATCAAGTCATAGTCAAGTTGTAGGCCATACAAATATTTACTTGGGAATCGAACCCACGACTAGCAGCACACCACCCAATACCTCAGCCAAAAATACATTTGAATTGGCCTTTAATTAATTGAGAAAACTACTTATCATATTGCTTACATCGCGCTGACATCACAAATGATGCATTTAATAAACAATGAAACTTACTTTGGAATAAAAGCATTTTTTACTTACTGTGGAATATAGATTTCTCCTCCAAAGGTTTGTCATCGTCCACTTTGCCCTTCTTCTGTCTCTTGGCCACAATCTCTTGTAATTCTTTAGCTTCGTCGCCCTCTGGCCTCATCACCCTGAAAATATTAATAAAATATATTAAAAACCGGCGTGTGTGTATGACAACATGTATGAACGTAAACGAAGCAAAAGAAGTATGTGGGATTCGTCGCATATATCGCTCTGTAGTTTCTGCCAAACCCCATGGGAAAAAGGCGTGAGTTTAAATATGAATGTATGATGAAAACCTAATTAAAACACTTTAACAGGTTCAGACCTGTTGAAGTATGTGTTGTTAAGTCATTTTCGGCAACAATACGTAGTACCGCCAGCAACTGCGATGACGAGAGCGGGATAGCGTCGCGCAGACGCGAATCCAGGATTCAAAAAAAGTTCTGGTCACGGCCAATAGCCACTCAAAACTTCCTCAAGCGCGAGTGGGACTAAGAACAACGTGGGACAACAAAATCTTTTTTGCAAAAAATAAAACCGACTTAAAAAAAACACTAACCAGTGTAAAATAACTCTAAATTAGGAAGTCTGTGGCTTTGGTGGTTTTGTCTTATTCATGATGGGCCACCGACTTCCGAATTTAGAGTTGTTTTTTTTAAGTCGGTTTTATTTTTTGCAAAAAAGATTTTTATTTTTCCATTTTTAGTTGTTCCCATACAAATATTTGCCATAAATTTATTTTTATATTGTTATTTGTTAACAATACATATGTCATAGTAATAAGGTTATCCACTTATCCCTAATAAATGAAACTTAACATACCTAACTGTCGAAATCTAGGTATGTTGTACACATCTGCGTACCCCTCAGAGCATACAGGCGTGATGATACGTCATGATGTTGTATAAATAATAAATATCCAAGCGATTCCAGCAATCACGACAGATTTGCCGTCTATTTTTGAAGAGTTCCATTGTATATCTCCGAAGATCAGCACCAGATCTTCACCAAATTAAAATGGGACCACCTCGGGAGTATACTCTTTCAAATAAAAAAGGAATTTTGAGAATCGGTCCACAAATGAGGGAGAAATCGCGTAACAAACACACAAAAAAAAAAAAAACATACCGTCGAATTGAGAACCTCCTCCTTTTTTTGAAGTCGGTTAAAAAGATTCAAAACAATAAAAACTTCTTACTAGTATTGTAATGTTGTTTGCACATTAGGTACTAGTGGTCTTTTTAATCCCTCCAACTAAGCTAAATATGCTTGTGTCTGGAGTGGGTTCAAGTCGATAGTACAATGAGTGGGGATCGAACTCACGACCTCTCGATCGCCAGGCCGACACCTTTAACCATTGGGCTATTGCCGCTCCAACTACTACAATTTTTTATTTAGCGAGTCGTTTAGTCGAGTTAATCCTTCTGTGTTAGATAGAATTACAATGACATTATATATACATATAACCAAACCTAATTTGCCATACCTATCCTATAGCTAACCTAACTACCTAACCTAACTACCTTACTGAAATGCATTCATTTTGAAAGATACAAAATACATCATTTTAAACTGAACTACTGCGCTGCGTGTCTCTATGTTACATACAATACTAGAGGAGGTAGTAGTATTGGAAGTAGTAGTAATAGGAGGTAAAAAATTATCTCGATTGGTATTTCATCCGGATCCGGTGGTAAGTGGCCCTGACTGCTATGCCAAAGGTTATGGGCTCGATTCCCATCCAAGACAAATGTGTGTGTGTGATGAACATGATCATTGATTCTGTCTGACCTCAATTAGGTGTTAATGGCCGCCGACATACACGCCACACTCAAAAGGGAGCTCGGACCCAAGACGCGCCTTATTAGGGCCTTATCATACAAACGGCGACGCGACTGCATAGCGAGGACGTGGCGGGTACCCAACGTTTGTGGCGTGAGTTAACGATGTACAATACACTCAGTAACAGAATGGATTCTGACGAGGAAACACTGCTGTTAGCTTTGTTACTTCAAAGACTTCCTAGATGAAAACAAAAGCATCGAAAATGGAGACGGACGCGCAACGAATACGTTGCGGACGCACAACAAGCGTCCGCAACGTATTCGTTGAGCGTCCGCAACGTATTCGTTGCTCGCCCGCTCCGCTTTGAGGATGCTCGCTATCCGCTAGTAGGTAATATCCATAACGTCCGATATACCAACCACACCTATGTAGCGACATCTATCTCGCCACATACGAACTAAACGAGTGCCATCCTACATCGCGCTATTAAAGTTTCCGCGCGATTTGAACGTAGTACGTAGTGTAGTGTAAAACACCTGTCTTGTCGGAGGATCCTCCCTTTTCTAAGAAGGGATGAGGTATTTTGCACCCTGTTCCTCGTATGTCTAAACCAATTCATACAGTCTGCTATTTTATTTATTAACAGTAACAAAATGCACCTACCTCTGTTCACCCACATATCCTCCCCAGGGGCCAAGAAACCCGGTGATATCCTCGGGGTTGTCATTCTTGGTCCTCTTCTTCTTGTCCAAGGGTCTCTTTTTAATTGTCTCGAACACGGACTTGCCTAAAGCTTCCTCAGGTGGCGCCACCATAGCTGACACTGTAAATGTAAGAAATAAATTGTAAGTAGCTGAGGAGTGAGTAAGGGGCGGAATCAGGAGTTGCGGAAATATCTTCTGTTCCCGTAACCACCGGCGCAGGTGTGAGACGAAACATCGCGTGCTTTTTAGTCAGTAAGACTCTGACAGACCCTTCCGCCCTCCCTAGGGTGTAGGAAAACCATAAAGAGTTTCCACCCCAATTGAAAAAATAAACACCCCTCTTTTTGCGTCGGCGGTTAAAAAAGGGGGGGCAAAAGGAATCTTTCTGCCTTACATACTACTCCTTATTTCTGCCTACCCACATAAGAAAAAGATGCAAGTTTATTTATGAAATTATTATGTTTTCCTTTCTCACCATTATCTCATTTCAGCTACTCCACCATTTTAGATTTAATAATAGTCAGGTTTTAAAGGGACCTTCCACCAATATTGTTACTTATTTTTTCATTTACAATTTGTGACTGTGAGTTTGCCGCTCTGAAGTTAGCTACATATGACTGCTACTCATACAGAAAAAAGTAAACTGTATTGGCACTTCTTACCATACAGTTTCAAACTCCATCATACAGCACCAGTACAGTGCCTGCACTATGACGCATTATTCAAGCTTTGAAGGCCTTTTCCTGTAGTTTAAGAATATACTTCATAACTTTCACTACTTACCTACTATAGCATCCCCACTCCCCGTATCACCATCCGTAGATGGATCTACAGCATGTCCGTAACTAGTAAATGTCCTCCTCTGATTTTCAAACTGAAAGTCGCTGATATGTGCTTTTTCTACATAGCCAGACAACATGTTTCTATTGGCTCTCATTTGTTGTGTTTGAAATGGATTCTCTGGTCCAAAGGTGGGGGCAAAGAGTTCTTCATACTTAGGATTGTGCATTAACTCTTGACTGTTTGGTAGTAGTACCCTGTTATCATCGCTGTTCTGAAATAGGATAAAAAGCACATTCAATTAGTAATTAAAAAATGAAACATCAAAGTCATGAAATTGTGATGGCCTAGAGGCCACCAGGTTGTGATAGTTAAGCCTACCTCTCAGCTACGAGGTTGTGGTTCAAATCCGGAGCAAGTGCCTTTGGGACTTTTTCAAATCATATGTACTGTCTAAGTTTATCTTAGACATTACTGACATTGGTGAAGGAAAACATTGTTAGGAAACCTGGACTTATAGTTAATATAAGTTTGAAATCACAAATCTGCCTTGAGCAAGCGTGGTGATTGATGCTTGTGCCTTCTCTTTATGAGAAGAGGCCTTTGCCCTGCAGTGGGATAACAGGCTGGTATTATTAATGTACATAAGGGTTTATGTCCCCCAAAGGGGTAGGCAGAGGTGTACCTAAAATTCACCCACATTTTGCTAGTAATAGGGGATGGGCCTGTTGCCATCAATTGGACACAAATCCAGATTTCAACTACAACTGAGATCACCCATAATGAGAATAGAACCCGGGACCTCATGCTCAGTATTAATTAGTAGCTTTCGTGACCACTAATTCAAAAAGTTAGTTTAAGAATGTAACCTTACTGTTAATTTTATAATCATATTATCATAATTATTTTCTACACAAAAACACATTACACAATATTATACAACTTTTTTGTTTGAAGACATATTCAGATTTGATAATATTGTGAGTTTTGGTCGCTTTTTCATCCTATATCTCAGAAAATACTCACAATATAACCTTTTTGTTTGTAAACATTGATATTGAGCTAACCTCCAACACAAGTATTATTGGTTCTAAACAACAAACCTCCATCCATCATCAACCACCCAGAATTAGTCAACACTCAATATGCAAAGTTTTTAAGCATTTGAAAGGTGGAATAAAACAAAGATAGCATTAAACATGTACAAGAAATTGTCTGTAAGAATATTAATGATACTTACTGTGGGCATAACAACGGGTGCAGCGCATATTTGCATCGATTTAGCTACAGAGAAGTTAGTATCAACTGGTTTCAGATGCGCTAATAACTTTTCGTTACTCTCTCCTTTGATAGTCTCAGTTTCATTATCTTCTTCCTCCTCTGAGCTACTACCGTAGTTTTGTATATTCAACATTATTGTAAGTGTCTATTCAACTTAAAGTCTATTGTACATACTATAATAACTGGTTCATGTCAAAACAATGTGATAATATTATTAAATTATTAATAATTAACAAAGTTGCAAGAGTGTTAGCTTTTTTTTTTTTTTTTTTTGTAGTGTGGCACTAGTTATATCTTTGTGCCAATTTCGGGTAATAAAAGGTAGGGAAATATTTCTATAGGAAAATATCGGAGAGGAAAAGGATTTTTTTAAGGTTCAGGAAAGGAAGTATTTTATTCTTTAGGAAAAATATATATATGAAAATAAACATACACAAACTAAATCTTTATATCATTTTTTAACAAAAATGCAGATATCAAGTTAAAATATTCAATGGGATTCATTACTAAACAAGAAACACAAGTAGGAAGGGAAACATTTTGGGAAACAAGAGAACGGAGAAAGGATGTTCGACATATGGAATGCAATAAAGATTTGAGTATTGAGTATTGAGTATCATAACGGGAACAGGAGAAGAATATGTGATCTAAAGTACCAACATCATCTCCACACTCGCAAAGATTACTATCCACGATATGCAACTTAGCAAGGTGGAAAGGAGTACAAACGTGGCCAAGCCTCATGCGAATTATCATGCTTGTGATTAGTTTAGAGCCTTTCATTTTAAAAAACCATGGTTTGACTGGGACAGAGGGCTGAATTGAGGCATAAATCTTGCCCTTGACTTGAGAGCTCTCACTCCAAAGAAGTTCCCAGGAATGTCGAAGATAATCTTTAGGGAGGCTGACAAGATCATGACAGAAATTTTTATAAGGGAATGTGTCACCATTCTGCACAGCTTGTTTGGCTAATTGATCAGCTCTTTCGTTTCCTTGGATTCCGGAGTGACTTGGAATCCAAGCAAACTGTACCGTGTAGTTTCTCAATATACATTTGTGTAACTGTTTTCTTATGTCAAATACAATGGGGTAATAGGGTTTCATTTTAAATGTAAACTTTTCGATAGTTTGTAACGCACTTTTAGAGTCACATAATATGAGAACATTTTTAAGTATAGCAATTAAAACGTACTCTAATGCCTTGAACAAACCAAAGCATTCTCCAGTGAAAACTGATGTTTCAGGAGGAAGTTTTACCAACTGAATAATTTTATATTGAGAATGAAATATACCTACTCCCACACAACTAGACCGGGTCTTTGATGAGTCCGTAAAGATATAATGACAGTCTATCCAGTTTTCACCAACGGCAGCATTAAATTTTATGTAGGCTCCTACATCACTTTTTTCTATCCCGAAATCATAATGCACTACAGGGGAAACAAGTAACGGTTCAAATGTTTTGCACTCAAATAAAGGAAGAGTAGGTGACCTATGTACTCTCGCTGGTATAGAATTAAACTTCCTGAGACTTTTAACTAAACACGGAATATCTTTGTGCCGCCAATAGGATGACATCTGAATAAGGTTATCAAGTTTTAATAATTTTGAATGAAGCAAATGGTTAGAAAACTGCATTGATTTAAATAAAAATCGGTCTGATAGATATTGCCTTCTCAGGTGGAGTGGAGGATCTCCTACTTCTATCTGTAAGGCATTTAACGGGCTTGATTTCATGGCTCCAGAAATTATTCGAAGAGCTTTCGACTGTATGCTATCTAACTTTTTAAGACCCTTTCTGTTACCATCTTCAAGAAGGAATGTTCCGTAATCAAGTATGCTTCGGATTATAGCATTATAAAACAGTTTTAGACTAAAAGGATGTGCCCCCCACCATACTCCAGAAAGACACCGCATAGCATTCAGTTGACGTTCGCATTTTTCAACTACAAAGTCAAAATGTTGTTTGCCAGAAAGTTTTTTATCTAAAATCAATCCTAGAAACTTAACATGATTTTTCGCAGGAAGGCTTATGCTATTATAAGTAACGGTTGGGGAAGGAATATTACGTTTTCTTGTAAAAACTACTACAGTACTTTTTTCTATTGAAAGACTTAACCCATTAATTTGTAACCATTGCTGTAAAAGACTTAGTGAGGCGGTCAAAGCATTACATGCATCTGAGATATCATTGTGAGTAGTATAGATTAAAAGATCATCAGCGTATTGTAAAACATGAGCAGATTCTTGTAGAGAAGATTCTAAATCATAAGAATAAATATTATAAAGCAAAGGTGACAATACTGATCCCTGTGGAAGGCCTTTGAACACTGTCCTCGTTTTTTTCTTGTCACCGCAAAAAAGAGAAATAAATCTAACTGATAACAAATTTATGATAAACCGTATAATCAAAGTAGGGACGTTTAAATTAATTAGCTTGCGTTTAAGGACAGATATAAGTACATTATCATACGCGCTTGTTATATCTAGAAATGCGCCAACAACCGATTCGTTTTTTGAAAAGGCTATGCGAATGTCAGTGGTAAATACACTTAAACTGTCCATTGTGCTTTTTCCTTTACGAAACCCAAACTGACTGCCTGCTAATAATTGATTGCTTTCTATAAACCACTCTAAACGATTTTTAACTAGGTGCTCTGCAATTTTGGTAAGAACCGAAGATAGCGCAATAGGCCGGTATGATAGAATATCATTTGAATTTTTATTTGGTTTGAGGATCGGTAAGATTTCTTGGGAACGCCAGGATTCCGGAATATTTCCAGAAACCAAAACAGAATTAATAATTTGTAGATAGTATGATAATGTATTATCACTACAATGTGAGAAAAACGAATACGGAATACCGTCTTCTCCTGGGGCCGAGTCTTTTAAGCATGTTAATACCCCTTTCAATTCGACCAATGAAAAGGGAGCGTTCAAAGATGAATGATTATCAATATTTAACAGAGTAGAATTAGGGTAAATTTGATCATACTCTGGAACTGATGCTGGAGCTAATTTGTCAAGAAAACTATTACTAAGAGATAGAGGTAATTGTGTGAAGGAAGGAGTATCACTAAAGGCTTTTCTAAATCTTTTAATACTGCGCCAAACTTCTGACGGGCATGTGCTGGGTGATAAAGACATACAGAATGACCTCCACCCCTGGACTTTCTTATCTCTGAGAAAAATCCGTGTATCATTAATAATATCTCTAAGGCCGTCCAAATTTTCATCTGACATGTCCTCAGCATATTTTTTTTCAGCTTCCTTTCGCTTCCTAACTGCATCGGCACACGAAGAGTCCCACCATGGGGGCATAGGAATTTTATCGGAAGGATTTTTTTTAAGAGGGAAAACTTGGTCTGCTACTTCTACTAGGCACATCGCTAAAGCTGTTGAGCAATCAATTTCTCCACCCTGAGTAATTTGCGGGAGCTCAGCAACTTTAGCATCGACAAGCGTTTTAAATTTATTCCAGTCTGCATTTCCGAGTCTATACTTTAATCTAGGGGGTCTTTTCGGTGTTGTTGTGAACTTTACTGAGGAAGTAATTACTAAGGGAAAGTGATCACTTCCAAAGGTAGAAGATGAGAAACGGGACCAAGATAAAGATGCAGCCAATCTAGGAGAGCATATAGATAAATCCACAGCACTAGCACTTTCACCTGCATTAGTTCTACGAGTAGGCTCGCCAGTATTTATAATACATAGATTATGATCGTCTATAATTTCTAATAAACGAATCCCTTCCCTTTTTGTCTCACCGCTTCCCCAACACTGGTGGTGACAGTTAAAATCGCCCATTACTAAAAATGGCCTACGAAGGGATGACAACATATTGCTAAGTTCTTGTAGGGCATTGTTATTAGCATTAGGAATGTAAGTGGAAACATAAGTAATATTATCAACAATTACCCCAACAATATCAATATCAGAACATGAAAGGAGAGAAACACGTGAAAATGGGGTATTATTTTTAATCAATATGGCCACACCGCCATATCCGTCAGCTCTGTCATTGCGTACACAAACATAACCTGGAATACCAAATAATTGATTATTTTTAATCCAGGTTTCAGATAATGCCACAATATTTGGCTTAAATTTATTTAATAAGTAGAATAGGTCAGTTTTTTTAGGTATTACTGATCGGCAGTTCCATTGAATTATTGTGTCCATCTTTTTGGTTTTTGTTTAGTAATAAACTACATAAGCGCTCCACGTCGTACGGTTCAAAAGATGTATTTTTACATAATAACATTTTGATAAGGTTTATAATAACATCAACAACCTGCTCATTCTCGTTCTGTTGCAGTTTCATATCGGATTCCTTAGACAAAGCACACCCATTTGCCAAAGATGGGGGTTGAAACTCCCTAAGAAGGGCGTTATGAGCTACTCTGTCATAACCTTGTGCTGACTTGGGGGGAGCGCGGGGTTTAAGAAAGACTGTTTTTTTGTATGATGAAGAAGTTGATGGTATAGGTTGTGAACTCAAGTATGAATTATTATTGGTGTGAGAATCATGAGATGTAACAGTAGTGAGAACATTAGCATAGGATTTTGAGGTGGCTGGGTGTATTTTGCTTGCTTCCTCATAGGAAACACAGGAATGAGCCATAGTATGTTTAATGTTTTTTTGCCTCTGGAACTCAGGGCAAGTCTTGTCTGTAGCATAGTGAAATCCAGAACAATTAACACAAGATGCAGAATCCTCCTCTGCTAAACAAGTTTCACCTAAGTGATTTTGTCCACATTTATAGCATCTAGGGGCAGCTGATCTGCATTGATTTTTAGTGTGGCCATAACGGCAACAGCGGAAACATTGTATGGTGGGATACACATAAGTCTCAACAGGTAGTGCATTATAGCATACATAAATTCTTTTAGGAAGAGCTTGACCATCAAATGTTATTACAACAGTTTGAGATGGTTTCCATGTATATGACCCATTCACTTGAACTTTGTAATTTAGGCGTCTAACTTTCAATATTTCACCAGTACCTAAGGGAGTTGATATATTTTCTTTAACTTCTTCCACACTCCATTCAGATGGGATACCCCGGACCAAGCCCATACGAGTGACGTTAAAAGTAGGTAGAAATGCTTTAAATTTGTTCAGAGGCAATAAATTACTATTAATAAATATGTTAGCAGCCATAGGGTTTGTAAAAGCTACAACACACTTATTCCTACCAATTCTTTTGACACTGCCAGGAACTATATTCTGGAATTTGTTATTTTTAAGGAAATTTCCAAATGCAATAGGGTGAAGAATGGTGCCACTGTTTTCAGTACTGGTAATACGCTGTACATGAACTATGTATGGCCCTGTATCAGAGGCCTGGTACTCCTTTCTACCTACACCAACTGGTTGGTTAATTTGTATTGCAGTTGGATCCAACTGCAAAGTTTGGGAAACAGAAATTTCAGAGGGTTGATAATGTGGAACTGACGGTACGGTATTGTTATTTATTATAAGGTCGGATTTTAAATTAACATCTGTGCTGGGAATACATGTACAGTCAATGTGAGAGGTGGTTCCCTCAGGGATCACTCCCTGTCTACTGCGTTTCGTTTTATTACAGTGTTTACATACTGTTTTGTGTTTGTGTGAACGCCTCTTACGTGAAGCACTGACTTTACCGGAGGTCGACGCATCAGTTTCCCTTCCACTTGCTGTGGCTACAGACCCATCAGTGTCCATACCACTCATGTCTAAATTGGTTGCTATGGTAACATAATTACTTACAGGGGGACTTAAGCCAGGGCCTAAATCCCCCACATCTGATATAGGCGGGTCGTTCATACGACCCGGGAATATTCTTGGACTATATAAATATTTACAATAACTTACCAGAAATCAGGAAAAAATTACACAAATATAATATTACATACACTACAGAGAAAATATATTTACATTAGAACCTCAACTGAACCAAATATTTAGTTAAAATTGAATTATGAAAAATTGCTGAGAAAAAATACACCCGGTCTAACCGAAATTTCCCGCGCTTTTTTCGAGTGTTAGCTTTACAGTGCAATACAATACAAAACCCTCCGAATCGTATTGAAAGCAAACGTCAATCAAATCAATCAATCAAACAAAACTCAAAACGTCACAGAGATGCAGACAGAGACAACAGATAGGTTTTTAAAAAGTGAAACAAAGACAGACGTGTTTCATGAAAGTTATTTGAAATTGTTTAGTTATGGAACGCAGTTTTCTTGTGACATTAAGAGTCTCGTTCGGAAAGTAAACTTTTATCAAAATCAATGTGCAGAATAAGATTTTATTTGTTTTTTTTCTTTTACTTTCGTTAGTAATAAATAATCTTTTTACTCCTAAATCAAGAATAATCTCTAATTTAATCTTCAAATTTTAATGGACTGTGTGTGCATAATTGTGGTGTCTCCCTACCAGAAGAGTTGAAGTTGAAGTTACTAAAATCAATGGATCGCGTTAATTTAACAAAGTATTTTTTTTTAATATGAAAAATGTACATAAACTCAAGTCATGTTTGTGCCTTTTTTGTATGAGAAGAGGCATTTGTAATATATTTTACCTAACTGCACGCATTTCAAATAAAATCGTCTCATAAAACATAGTGTATTCAGTGTATTCTTATACTTTCCGGACGGGAAAAAATCCTATTACAGTACATCTTAGACTATATATTATCTAAGGTACATTGTATGTATGAATCCGATTCTCTGGTTATTTTACAAAGACTAACACACTCAAACTAATAATAATCTGTGCAATCTCGTTCTGCACTTCTGCCAACCGAAGAAACCGAACCATACCAAAAAATCTATTCAAGTCAGGTGACGAGCCCTTGTGACAGTTTACATTTTTTCGCAAAAAACAACAAAAATCAAGTAAAACACTAAACATGTCGATGCACGCGCTAGCAAGCAAGGGAAAACTAATCAGCGTCATCGGAGATGAGGTAAGGAAATCGTTACACCATAATATAAAGTACAAAAGCGAAGTCGTTGTTTGACAAATACAATAAAAATCACTCGGACCAAATTATGCGAAATTTTGCTATACCCTATGTTTATGTGATTCCAGGACACCTGTGTCGGTTTCCTGCTTGGGGGGATCGGTGAAATTAACAAAAACAGACACCCCAACTTTATGGTTGTCGATAAAAGTAAGTCTTGCTTTCGTAGTATTTCTTAAAAAAACTAAAAAAATAAAATTCCTCACACAATGATTGATGAACTCATTCAATGAATGATTTTGTAAATCAAATTTCTGTAAAAACTTTGCCTCTCAGGTTCATCACAGGACATTTTGCTCTAACTAACAATTTGATAATCTACTTTTGGTTTACAGTCAAATTTAAAAAACCTAATTTCTTTGAATATAATAATGTTGAGTTTTTTTTAATGTTTGATTAAAACAGAAGGGATCTAGTAAAGTATTCTACTACCTAGGTCAGAAAAAGAATAACATGGGTTTATTTTCCCAGCTTCTCTCTTACATAGGAATTGGGTCAAAATGGTCCATGAAATGAATCAAACAAATTTAATTTGGTCAACCCCAAGAGGACACCAGTGTCATTGTCGTTATAGTCCTTATAGTGTCTCTAATTGACATAATTGAAAGGTTAAAGACAAAAAATGTTAGTATAAAAATTATAAGTTAAAAGGTAGGTACATGTTGTAAATCTATCAAGATTGAGTGACTGCGGCTGCGCGAACACAGTCAACATTGCTCCGTGTTTATTTTTTTTGTTTTAAAGTTTATAAATAGTTTTAGTGTGTTGTTTAACCCAAATGTGTGATAAAAACAATGATAATACACCAATAACGGACTACACATGTTGGGAACTATAAATATGCATAATCAGTGACAAATACAAACAAAATACATCTAGTTTTAAAAACAGTGAAAACACCACAAACCAGTTCGGAAAAGTGTAAAGAAAAACAATTTTAAGCTATGTGAATAACTATTGTGCTGTGTTAATAAAAGAAAACGTTACAATTGTGGTAAAAATAATAAAACAGTTTAATTCATCACCGTGAAACAAAAACGGTTGACAAAAATTCAAATTCAAAATTAGGATGCTCACTCACATAAATTCATATTGATGTGAAAAAAGGACTTCACAATTTCGAGCTAGTAAATATCGTCTACGTGGCGCATTCGTTGAGCGACGTACCGAGACAGTCAGTAAGCTACGTGTCTCAAGATCGAACCCGAGTATCTCGACGTCTTTTTGCGATATTCTTAGTAATATTATACAAGATGGAAACAGATAATGTAACTATTCGCAAAAATATTAGATCATCATCAATGCAAGATATATCCAAGACATCAATACTAGACACAACCATATTTAGTTTGGCAAATACGTCACTAGGTGGCGTTAATAGCTGCTGTGAAGAAATGCGTGTTCAAATAAGTGAGCTAAATTCCAAACTATTGTCGGCCAATATCGAAATTGGCAACTTACACGGTGAAATGAAACAGCTAAAGGATGACCTACAGAAATGCCTCGAGGTAATAAACATGCATAATAAAATAGAATCCTTTAAAAGTAATGCAAACCCTTCTGAATGGAAATTGAAAACTAGTAGTAACGTCAGTACAGCGACCAATATACCTAGTTCCATTAATACATCATCTCCAAAAAGCACAAACCTATCTAATAATCAAGAATGGGATAAAAACACGCTGATAACCGAAGCACCAACGACGTCATGTAATACCGACACCGACGTCATACACTTGGAACAAAATGCTAGAAGTACAACTCAAAACACGGTAAATATGTTAAAAGAAACTGAATCCAACTTTCAACAACAGAGAGAGAACCACGTTAAAAAGGTGGCTATATTTGCTGATCAACAAGGACGAAATGTTTGCAGAATTTTGCAAAAATATTTAGGGCCTACATTTAAAGTTACTTCTTATTTTAAACCCGGAGCTAAAATAAATAGTGTTCTTCAACTAAGTGCGTCTTTATTAGAAGAACTCACTTTAAATGACTTTGTAATAATAATGGGAGGCACAAATGATACTGACCCACATCAGCTGGAAGTTGCTTTTGGGAAATGTCTACAATCTTTGGCAAAACCGAATGTTTTAGTGCTGGAAGTACCCTATAACAAGAGCTTGAATGAAGATAAGTTAAATTATTTAGTTAGACATATTTGCAAACGACACAAGAATGTCTCATTTATTGATATGGATTACAGTAATTATATACCGTTTAAAAAAAACTTTACTTTAAATATTTGTAAAATGTTGTTAAAAGAATTATTGCATTTGGATTATAAACAGAATTTTGAATTATATAATGTAAAACATGCTTACAAGCCCAATATATGTATTCAAAATGAAGTAATAAGTAATGTCAATAAATTAAAACCAGGTGTATTGAGTAAATATACTCAAACTGACTTTCCAAACAATACAAATAACATAATTAATTATAATAATGTAGATATACCTGTAAACAACAACTCAAACACAAATTCTAACTGTAACACTCATGATAACTGTAATTTTTTTCTCATATAATTATTTACTTATTTTACATCAAAATATCGTCTAATTAATAAATCAGACCTTTTGGCTCTCCACTTACATGAATTGTCACAAAGTGGTAAAAGTATAGATGTAGTTTGCATAACTGAACATAACATGAAAAAAGGCGATGATTTTTATGTAAACATTCCGAACTTTAAATTAGCGGCATATTCCAACAGATATATTAGGAAAGGGGGGTCATGTATTCTGATAAATAATAAACTTAAGTTCAAGACTGTTGAATTAAGTCAATATTCTTGCCCAAACATGATGGAATGTTGTGGTATTGAGTTAATAGATCACGGCATATTAATTCTATGTATGTATAGATCGCCGAAAGTAAGCTTAGATGCAGTAACCAGCTTTTTCTATAATTTTGATGCAATGTTGCAAAGGATCTGTAGTTCAAATAAAAAAAAACTTTTGATATGTGGCGATTTTAATATAGATATTTTAAAAAACACGCGTCTTTCTACTGAGTTTGAAAATAACTTGTTAAACTTTAACTTACGCGTAAGTATTCGCGAGCCCACTAGACCTCAGAGTGGTACGTGTATTGATAATATTATTCATAACGTGAAAGGTAGTAAAGGTGAAGTGATAGAGCTTGGTTTGTCAGATCATACTGCACAAATATTGAAATGCCCAGTAAAGAAATCGTATTCTATACCACATTGGTTTATATTTAAACGAGATTACTGTATAGATAATTTAAATAAATTTAAAGATGCTATTCAAAGTCTTACTTTCAACAGCGTCTATGAATGCCTTGACCCTGATGAAGCGTTTAATGATTTTCATGAAACATTTAAACTTTTTTATAACCTTTGTTTTCCTACAATAAAAATAAAAATTCCCATTACAAAAAAACTGACGTGGGTTACAAAAGGTATTACATTATGCTGCAGACGTAAACGAAAAATGTTATGGCATGCTAGATTGCATCCCACTAACGAAAATAAGATCAAACTTAAAATCTACACTAAAAGGCTAAAGAAAATAATTAAATTAACGCAGAAATCGCGAAATAGCTATTACATTAACAATGCTAATAATAAAACAAGGGCCGCATGGAAAGTCATAAATACCAATAAATACAATCCTCCTAGAGATAATATTACAAAAATGAATTTTGATGATAAATATATAAATTCCCCAGAGATAATTGCTGAAGAATTCAATAAGTACTACATAAACCAAGTAAAACCTGTAAATGGGCATAGTGTAAATTACCATAACTTTTCATCAATAAATAGTACATTGAACTCAATGTTCATGCCTTCATCGATTCCTCAAGATATTTATAAAATAATTAATAACTTAAAAAACACAAACAGCGCAGGTAATGATGATATAATTACAAAGGTAGTTAAGTATGTGGCCACTGAAATTTCTCCAGTAATAAGTTACGTGATAAATCTATGCATAGAAAATGGTACTTTTCCTAGTAGCTTAAAAATATCCTTGATAAGTCCCATGTATAAAAAAGAAGACCGATATGACCCTAAAAATTACAGACCGATTGCTTTGCTTCCAATATTCTCTAAAGTTATAGAAAAGTTTATATACAACCATTTAAACGCTTACTTGGAACGAAATAACATTTTGGCTAGCGAACAATATGGGTTCAGAAAATGTAAAAATATAAATATGGCCATTTACGGGTTCATAGAAAAAGTAATTACAGGAATTGATAATCGTTCACCGACAATCGCTTTGTTCATGGACATGACTAAGGCGTTTGATTATGTAGATTTAATAATACTAGGTACTAAATTAGAAAAGTATGGAATCCGTGGTAATGTGCTTAGTCTAATCAATTCGTACTTATACGGTAGAAATCAAATCACTAAAATTAAAAAAATCTGTCCTCTAACTAATACTGAACTAACTTATCTTTCGCAACAGAGGCAAATAAATTATGGTGTGCCACAAGGCAGTGTTCTCGGTCCATTGTTATTCCTGGTTTATATCAATGATATGCCCCAAGTCACCCAACACCCTATGACCTTGTTTGCTGATGACAGCACGGTTTTGTACACCGGAAAAAACAAAGATTTATGTGAAACAGACATTAATCATAGTTTATACGAAATAATAACCTGGTTAAATAATAACAATCTGAAAATTAATCTAGGCAAAACTCATATTATGTCATTTAAGCAAAGGACAAGACAACAAAAGCTAAATATACAATATGATAATAAAAAAATAAGCGAAACGGACCACACAAAATTCTTGGGTCTTTGGTTAGATGACAAAATGTCATGGCGTAAACATATTGAAGTAACTATAAAAAAAATAAATCAATACCACTATGCACTTCATAATCTTAATAAAATTGTTAGTCGTGAAACAGTCCTAACCGCCTATCATGCATACGTCTCCTCAACATTACGTTATGGTATAATATTCTGGGGAAACTCCACTGACCGAGAATTAGTATTTAAAGCACAAAAGAAATGTTTACGAGCAGTATGCCAGCTACAGGTTACAGACAGTTGCCGGCCATATTTCACTGAGCTTCGCGTACTGACCTTTCCATGTCTATACATATTTGAAGTAGCTTTGTTTGTTAGGAAACACATAAAACTATTTGTATTAGTCAACAATAAACGTCATGGCAACACACTTCGTGTTAATCCACATATAACTGCCCTGTATTCAAAAAGTTTTCTAGGTATGGCTCCCAAAATTTTTAATAAGCTACCTAGAATTTTAAAAGAATTAGATAATTTAAGTAAATTCAAAAAAATGCTTTCACAGTTTCTACTTAAAAAAGCATACTACTCGATTAAGGAATATTTAGAAGACAAATTGATTGGTCCATAATAACGCAAAAAAATAAGAAATTCAAAATGAGAATGTGTAAAAAAGTAGGTACTTACTTACTACTAATTTGTTACAGTGTTAAGATACTTAACCAATGTTAAAATTTGTATACCTTGCAAGGTGAAACATAGTGTTGCACATAGAATTTGATATTGTCACCAAGTCATATACTTTTTACCTATGTTATACAAATAAATTACTTTGACTTTGACTTTGACTTTGCAGTTTTGTTGTTTAACCTTTTAAAAACCGTGAAACGTCATCTCAAAATTCATTACATCTATTACGCGCCATAAACAAAAGGGGGGCGGAAATATTACTTTTAACAAAAAAAATAATAACTGTAATAATAATCGATATTTTATTATTCTGTAAACTAGATATTACTAAGTGATATATTTTTTATCTAACAGGCATCAAAATCAAGTGATCATCGATGCAGAATATTTACTCTACTACTATACTTTTGTTTTTGACACAAAAATACATATAAATATCGAGTGAGAATACATGGATGTTCATTACTGTTTCATTAAAAAAAAAACTACTCAATGGTTTTTAGACAAAATGGTAGTACTGTATTACAACATATATTCTTCCGATTAACGCATAGGCTGTAATTTATAAGGATACATGCATTAATTTTAATGAGGTGTTAAGTAGATGCTAGTCATACATATCTAAAAAATGGTTATGATGTACTGAGGCCAGTATCCAATTACATTTTCAACTTTATTACAAAAGGATAAGGTTCATGTTCAATTGGAAAATATTGACAATTTGGGATAGGTTGATGTGCTTGCATCTGTATATGCTAATTTGGCATTGTAAGTCCTATAAGTCATCTTATTTTGATAAAAAATGTGATTGATTAGTATCCAAGGTTATTAAGTCAAATGAAATCCTTTTCGCAAACATCAAAACAAAGTAAATGTTAGTTTTTGTTAATCTCAATGTGAAGATTCAGTATGTTATTATCTCTGATAGGAGTGATGAATTGAAGTTGAAAAAAAATACTTGCCTTATGTTTGTTTGCATCCTAAATGTAATAAATTACTAAGTCTCTTTTAGACAATACATAGTTCATTGTAACAATTTAAATGTCAATGTACAGTGTCAATTAGCTAAAGAAAACAAAAAGATCTTTAGGTGTTTTTCAGGACATCTGTGTTGGTTCATAGTGATGAATTTCTGAACTTTCAGATATTTTATTACATAGCATAGTAGCTACCTAAACTGAAAATATTTGCCTTATGATCATTGTGATACATAATATAATAATATTATAAGGAACTTTGTGGAGGTTATACAAAACTTGAATTAAATGTTTGTACAGAGTACAGACGCCAGCACATCAAGTTACCCCAATGTGTCAAATTTTCCCAATTGAATATGAACCTTATTCTGTTTGTAATAAAGTTGAAAAACATTCAAAGAAATTTGACACATGGGGTAACTTGATGTGCTGGCGTCTATACTATAGCTCCACCTCTGCCTATCATCCAAATAGAATACACTACAGTTATAATATTAAACCCTCCAATTCCACAATTTACAGATACTCCGGTAAGCGAAATTGAAGAATGCTTCAAGCGCTTCATCAAGCGTGATGACATCGACATCATCCTGATCAACCAGAATGTTGCTGAGCTGATCCGGCATGTGATTGATGCCCACAGCGCGCCTGTTCCCGCTGTACTTGAGATACCCTCAAAGGATCATCCATATGATGCTAGCAAGGACTCCATCCTTCGTCGTGCTAGGGTAAATATTTAAGTCAGATTTTATCTGTAGGGACCTGGGACAGGTTATGTTAACCCTGAGTGTAGTATCTGAAAAGACTACCCACAGAAATATATATCAAATCAAATCAAATAATTTATTTGCAAACACAGGGGTATTTGGTACATGTATAGCTGTGTCATCTCATTTATGCATAGAAAGTTCATGGGGATATAGTAGAAGGCATGTTGACAGTGTATGAATATCATAATTATATTCAGATTGACGGAAAAGTACTTTAAGGAGACCCCTCTCCCTAATAGTAGATTATTAACCAAGGGCTGTATGACATCAATTGCATACGAGGTTTTTGGCGCCTGAGCGAAGCGAAGGCGCTAATTAACCCGAGTATGCAATTGATGCTTACGCCCGAGATAAATACTCTGCTTTACATATCGATTGTGAGGTAAGTAAACAACAAGACAGCAGGTTTCAATGAACATTTATTAAGAAGAAAAAAAATTAATTATTTTCGCGATGCTTTCGTGCCTACTAGTAGACTGCCTTTTTTTTTTCACGCACGCAAGCGCGTCAAATCTTGCTGGCCAGTTTGATTTTTAAATCGATTCCATCTAACATACGATGTGGAAACAAATAGTTCCATATTTAAAATAAAATCTTTATAAAATAAATTGTCTAGATTCCGATTCGAGTAATTAATCGATACCGAGAAAAAAAAATTAACTTTTTAAAAATATTCTTCGTGCAGTATGAGTATGACAGTTCTTTTTTCAAATTCCAAAACCTATGCTGTAATGATAGTCATACACCCCGGCCGGCATTCAGGGGTGTAAGGGTGTACTTACAGAGCAAGAGATATGTAAAGTACTTTACAAGCCCCCGCTTGTGACGTCATAATTCAGTATAAACTGTACGAAATCGAAACGTCATGCGACATTTTGACTCGATATATCGTTGTTATTTTTTGATTACCTACGTGAAAAAGGGAAAAATATGTGTCTCATATTTTCTAGTAATCTAGATGCGGGACTAAAAACTTAAATTAAGTTAACTAGCCTATTCAGTCATCCATGCAATGCAGTCCACTGCAGGACATAGGCCTCTACTATGCTGCACTACAGCACCAGCATGTGTAGCATGACTACTGTAAAAACTGATTTTGCCACCAATACAGGATTTGTTTGCTAATTAGATGCATTATAATATGGAATAGTCTGCATAGGAAAGTTAACAAAATTTGTTATGTTTTGAATACAATTTTTGGTATGAGGTGAGTGAATTTATAATCCTGTGTGTGTTTACATCCAAAAAAGTTTATTTAAAAAACTGACTATAGGCTACACAAAATTTTTTCCCATGTGCTGGTGTGAGAATTAGTAATTAATCTTATAATTTTTTCTTTGTTCCAGGGCATGTTCAACCCCGAAGACTTGGTACGCTAAAACTAATTTATTGCATGATATCGTTGTCTGTGCATCAGACGGCACGTGTATATAAGCCAGCTGTGTACCAACGTTACAAACTAACTACTAATGTGACCATCCATCCACATTTAACCGTTTATTCACTTGGCAACATTTGACTTGCAACACTTTGTTTTGTCGCCGCGATACCGCGTTGTAACTGTTATTAATAATTTTTGTTATAAAAATGAAAGATTAAAGAGGCATACTCTTAACAGTGGTATACCCACAAATTGAGCACGTAATGTGCTAATTCTAAACATGTAGAATGGAAATAAACAATCAGACGCCATCTTGCAACAATCTGAGGTGTTTGGCGTTGCGCGTCAATTGTTGCCTAGTGATGACACGGCTTTACAGTTTTCAGTGTGCAATTTTATTTTTCAACTAAAGCAGTTAACCAATACATTCCACAACTCCGAAACATTTATTTTAACTGTTACAGCGAATGATCCCGTTATTAAATGTGATAAAATTATTCAAATAATATGTAAGGTTGGAAGTTCAGTAAAGTAGTTCGCGCCATTCTTAAAAATAATGTGTCATACAATTATCCATATAAATATATCTACGGCACAAAAAAAAATATTTTATAAATTATTCCAATGCGGCTTTAGTGTGGTTCCAGCCTAAATCTACAGAGTATTAATCAATCATATTGTATAGATTTGTTGAACTTGTATTATAGATTAAAAAATACCAGATTGTTGTTTTATTTTTTTGAGTTTTCAGTTTTTGAGTGATTGTTTGCTGCTTAACTAACAAAGAAATAAATAGTGGTTATATTTTATTTATATTTTAGGGCGAAACTTTTGTAATTTGTGTAGGTATCTATTTATTATACACAGTATAGGTTTTAAGTATAGACTTAGAGGTGCGTTTCCACTGAAACAGAGTTTGGCGGAGTGAAGCGAAGTCTTGCAGTAATCCCTAATCGTCCTATCACAGACAAGACGAGTGTCGTGATGAGGAAATCAATCATCGTGATTGGTCAAAATATGCACGTGTCCGTTACGCTCTGCCCAGCTCCGCTTCAGTGGGAACGCACACTGGGTAGAGCTGTAAACTGTATGCAGCAGATCAGAAATGCGAGATCGTGGATGCTATTTTAAACCGAAGTTGTAATTTATTTGCTTAGTTCATTATCAATTTATCAATGAACGCAATTGGCCGTACATCTACCGGTTCATTACAAAAGAAGTTCTTACTTTAGTCCGAGAGTCATTCAGAACCATATTCTTACTACAATTAAGTTCTTAATTAATACAAAAACTGATATATGAACCGAGTCCAAGTTATCAAGTTGTTGTGTTAAGAACTTTACCGCGCTCTAAATAAAGTTTCAATTTGGAAAATTAGCACCAAAAGCAATTATTTTTACCGCCGCAGATCGATCGTTATCTACCGGCACTAGCAATTGTTAATAAATACAAATAGTAGTAATTGTAGACTTTATAGTGACGTGCCGTGGTCGAGATTAAAAGGAATCGATTAGTTTTAATTCATGCTAGATTATCAGGTAGGTACTTGATTCTCATAAACGAAAGACATGCAATAGAATTCTACTCACTAAAACGGGACATCACGAACAAGATTTCCATTCTATATTTTTGTCCTAGTGACACAAGTCTATTAGTCGAGTACGCTCAGCTGCCGCTCCAATATTGCTATATTATACTAGATGGCGTTACTGAGACATGGGATCTATCTTTGATATTTGTCAACAGTAAACAAATGGATTAATATTACCGTTTTTAATAATGAAAATAAAATACGAGCCATAAAAAAATTAAGCACCATACCTGGTAGCATAATTAAAATAACCCAAAATTAAATTCCCCGAAAAGATAGGCAGAAATGCAAATGTACCTATAGTACACCTACATTTAGCCATGTGATAGAGGGGACGAGCTCGGCGAGCTCAACAACACTGGGATCGAACCCCGGACTTAATGCTCGACAGTAGCGATTCCGACGACTAGATCAACGACTAGACTAGGCAAAAATAAAGATAAATGCTGAACTGAAAAATGTGTCTTTGGAGATTATCGTAGAAGCATTAGCTCACTGTACGTAATATAACATCACGATTCACGCCTCATCCCCAAAAGCTCAGGCAGAGGTGTATCTATAGTAGGACCTAAACCCACACCCGGTCATGTTTGCGTCCTATGTGATAGAGGCCGAGCCTATTACCATAAAAAATTTCGGGCTCCAAGCTGAGAAATTCCAGATGGGAAAAACCCAATAACACTCGGATTTTTCCACCCGGAAATTCTTTGTCTTTGTTCTGGGTGTGATAAATAAATAAATAAATAAATAAATATTCCACAACTTTTCACACAACGATAGAAAAAAAAAAAATATATATAATATATATTTTCCAAACAAGTGTGATAGAATAGGTACTAATCATTTGTGTAATTGCTGTACGGCGGCGGCGTTCTGATGCGAGGGTAAATAATAAATAAATTATAATAATCACCACAAATTCACCTGTATGGAATTTTGGCGATCACTTTTTATTCTGTAAGCTAGGAACTGCCTATTAAACCCTTTCCACTGTTACATTTTTAAGTTCCACTATTTATTTCATTGTTATTAAAGCAGTAGATATTCCATCCATTCCATTACTTACACAAGCATGTGTTCAGAATATGCGAGAACTGGTGTGGTTTTTCTGTGATTCTTGGCATTATGCGTGTATTTCGGCTTCAGGAACATAGAATAGTGCTGCGCTGTATGTCCAAAGAGAATTGTACCCTAGCCATGAGTTTGAAGAAAAAAAAAGTGTGATTGTATTATTGTCTATACCAAGTGGTGCTGTTGTTTTACTAATGGTTACTTTTTGAGTTGTTCAGTGTGTGTTGTGAAAATCTGAGTGAGTATACTGTTCATATTTTATTAATTTGAATTATTTTCAAAACTGTACCTAAAATGTTTCTTTTTGTTTACAGTCAATGTTTGGACAAGATAACTACTCGACTTAACTAAAATATTCCACAAATTATTGTAACCATTGGCCTCTTCTCTTACATCTATTATGTATCCATAGTATTCTTCTAATAAAACCAAATAAATTATTTTTAATTATATTTTTTAATTAAAAGATTATTAACAAACTTACTCTATTAATACTTATATTCACACAAATATACATTATACAGTGCACACAACCATATTTATAATAATAATAATTATAAAAAAAACAAAATGGTAACACATACCTATTTGGTATCAATAATAAAGAGCTACTTATATACCCGTATAAAAACGTCGTGATTGATTAGTTGAGAGTTGGGATAGACCGATCTTTGGTTTACTTATTCATCGAAATCAGCGACATCATTCTCTGCCTTCTTGTGTCCAACCCAGTCCCATTTGGAGTAGTGGAGCTTGGTCTTCTTGAATTTGGGGTTCTTAGACGTGATGCGGACGAAGATGCGTCTTCCGAAGAGTGGTTGCAGCTGCCTGAAGTTGTCCACCAGAGGAAGGTTTTGGTTGGACATTAGGCCGCGGAAGTTATCCATCTGTGGAGGAGGTAAATGATAAATGATATTTATTTTTGTAAATAGGTTTTCACAAACACTTTTACAAGTCATTTTTTTTAGCAAATGAGATTGGAGTTTCACTATTTGACTAGTCTGGGAAGAAACACCGAAAGAAACTCAGAGGTCATAGTCTCTTTTAAAGTCCAGACATTATCTTGGTCAAATCATGCAGATCCATGCAGATTAGTATCTGAGATGGTCTTTTGAGGAAAGAACTACACAGAATGAGGGGACCAGATCAGTCAGTGCAAGCATTTGTCAGTAATCGTGAGCTCAACTCGGAACTTGAGGAGCTCCACGTGCCGAGGAACAATACCAAAGATGGTACGGTAAGGTAAAGGTACAAGATCCTTAGTATATGCTGAGTAGATCTCTGGGTGGCTATGGCCAAATGTCATTCTTTATCTTTTACCAGCACAATGCTTCTTATCGCCTGGATAATGACTAATCTGGTGGCACTTGGCATCACATACCCTTGAGAAATATCTCTCAGGTATGCCGGTTTACTCACGATGTTTCCTTTCACCGATTTTGAAGCAAGAGATAATTATACAATGCCTACGCGCATGAATCCGAAAAGTCAGAGTTTCGTGCCTTGGGTTTGAACTCGAAACCTGTGATTTGTCAATCCGCCATTCCCACCTCTGAGCTCTCACTGCTTAGAATAATTAAATCGACTGTATGTTATTTCAACGTGTTAGTTCAACTCTTTCTTACCTGGAACACGGAGATGGGGAGGTAGTCAGAGAATACGACCCACGTGACGGCTTCAGCGCAAGGGGGAGTGGTCAGGGATCCTTTGTACGTGTAGAATCGCTCAGTGTCGAGACCAGACAGGATGGATGACAAGGAGAAGGTATGGGGCAGCTGCATGGAAGTGTTGTAGTTCTCGACGGCTGACAGGTTTTTGACGAGGGGCGTGAGGAGCTTCGCGTCGAATTCTACGACCTGTAACAGATGGTGGTTTGTGAAGAAGTGGTTTGAGGAGGGTTCTAGTTACTTCGTGATTGAGTTGTGAGAATTTAAATAATGGTTTAGTAGTCGATACATGTAATTTTCAAAGGTTAACTGGAGTGGTTCAAAAGTATGGTAAGCCGTTGGTCCTGGCTGTCACTTATAGATCTTGGACTATAGTTATAAGTAGTCAGAGCCCCAAAACTCCAACCAGTTACCAAGGCACTTGGTTGTGGAGCTCAGTGAGGCAGTCGCGCCATGTGAAACACTGGTATTCAGCAGTTTTCGGTTAATCTGGAAGTCGACTCCAACATTGTTAGGAAAATGCCAGACAGATGATGAACTGTAGTGGATTAACAAATTTTGAATACTTTAACGTTTTTGCATATCTAGTAAGTTCTCGGTAAACTGTGATAAGTAATTCCGTTGACCCTTACCTGGTAGAAGAAAGCAAGGACGCAAAGACCATCGGGGTGTTGGAGGGCTTCGGCCAGATTCCTGTACTTCTTATTCCTATGAATGATATGCATTTCCAAAGGCAGACGCATATCATTAAGGGTGTGTTCGGAACCTCGGTTGTTCTTGTCTCCCCAGTGGAAGTGGAGACCTTCAATTTCATACTCATTGTCCAAGGGACCTCCGAAGATGTAGGGCAGACGGAAGCCTTTCTTTTCTTCTTCAGAACTGTATTTGGGTATGGTGAGAGCCACTGGAAAACAAATGGATTTTGACGTGACAACGTCTTATAAATTGGTTTGCCGGGTGACACTTCAAGAAACTGCGTTACGCTCCGCTCACGTTATGCGCTCACAATGAGAGCGAGTGAGAGGCACGCGTCCCTTCCACTCGGGCATGGTTAGCCCGCCTAAGAGCGAGAGAGACAGACATAAAAAGTGAAAGGCACGCGTCCCTTCCACTCGAGCACAGTTTCATCCTTCTTCCTACTATACAAATGAATATTCACATTAAAATTATTTTACCACTCAAAGTCGTTGTCACGTAAAACTTTCGCCCGTATACCGACTTTACAGGCAACCAATTTTTTTTTTTACTCGGAAAAATTCAAGGGTTTGTGTTTCATAAACACTTGAGAGCTCTCTATCTATTATTTTAATGTATTTGAACCTGCTATGGCTTGAAAGGCTATTAAATAACCTTTGTGGCCATATGTATAGGTTTCTTATTACCAAAAATGTTGACCATTATAACTTCGTCTAAAAATATAATTTCATAATAATAATATTCCACAACTTTCACACAACGCCTTCTAGTCCCAAGCTAAGCAGAGCTTGTATTAGGGGTACTAAAGAGCAACTGATAAACATACTCATATATTTCTAAATACACACATATAAAAGATAAATTACACAAACATTAATCCTGGGTGGGGACCGAACCGATGACCTCCAGCGTAGCAAGAGGGCCTCTAACTACCAGACCAATAGGCCAGCCAAGAAAGAAAGTGGCTCGCTTTATTTGCTCCCAAGTATATTTAAAAAAATCTTGGTATTATTTGCCTGGCATATCCTTACCTGAATGTCCATTATTTGTGATCGTAAGTGGACCAGGCAGCGGGTTCTGGTAGCCGATGAGTTCCATAGCGGGAATCGAGATAGGGATGGCCTGACGGGCAGCGATGGCGATGGGGGACTGTTGACGACCTCCACAAGCGGGGTGGAGGACAGCCCAGCGCCTCTGATCAGAGGCCCTGTAGCCCCAGCCGAGGACTAGAGACACTGCGGAAGGAAAATAAAACTGATGGTGATGCTTTTTGTAGAGGAAGCAACAAGTTTTCTGTCTACGACGCGAGGATGTGAGTATCTGAAGGGTGTTGGAAGGTACTACGAAGCGAAGATACGGTAAGTACTTATCATCCTAATTATTCAATGTACATGTGTGTAAGTATATTATAGAATCGCCGCCGGTATTATTATTAAGGGTTAGGCAGAAGTATACCTGCATTAGAAACTGTGGGGGATTTTGCCAGTATTTAGTAGGTTTGATTAATGCCCATGCATATCTGTAGTGAGCCTATTGCCTCTGGTCTACTGCTCCTGTTGGGATTCGAACCCGGTATTACTATAGGTAGCGCTTCCTACCATTAGACCACAAAACCGTCTCAAAAATGAATTAGGGGGTAGTTAGTAAACTAAATTTGACACTTGACCCTTTCAATGTAGGTACCCGTATTGACCAATCCAATTCTTTCCGCGTTCAAATGTTTGCATGATGTTTAGTAACTCGATGCAAATGTTCGCACAGTATTGTTTCCATATAGGCATAGCGTATGTTATGAAAACATTCAAGATGGTATAATTATAATAATCGAATTATCTCATGTCTTTTAAATGTTTTGATAATACTGCTACATTGTTAAGCTTTACATTGCATGCAGGTGATATAATAAACTATGTAAATAAAAATGTATACATAGGCATCAAACAATCTTTTTGATGTTTCATACAGCTGTCATACATGCATTGTGCCTAACTGTCTAATTACTTAAAAAGAAAAACAATTCTATTTTTTCCCAACTGTCAATTGTCTGATGTGCTCTTGTTGTAGAAAGCAATAATCCAGTTGAACACACCTAGGCCCTAAACTAATCCAGGCACAACTTCGCTAAAGCGTTTAATCATATAATGACTATTATAAATGTTTTTTTTTATAATCCATGTTAATGGCCATTTAACTCAAACATACATTGATCGTTAGATGCCATAAAATCAAACGCAAAGAGATTACAAATTGCCAGATTATAAATACAAATATTCGTTAATAAATTTAAAATCCAAATACGACTTATTAATTATTCTCTCTGCGTTCGGGAGTATCCTTTTTGGTTGTGACAGTCATAAATTTTTTGTACTACAAGAATGTCGAAATATGCTAAACAGGCCATGCATAATCTATGTGTGAATGGTATTTTTTATATCGTAATTCACTTGCGATTTAGTTATGCACATGTAGATTTATTCCGCTGTCAATCAAATAGCAATACTTATTAATAAGTATTATCTAGAAATAGAGCAGTTTTTTAATACATCTATCCTACTTGAACATGTCTACACTACGCGCAATATGATATCTATTGCAAAACAAAAAAATGTAGCAGACGTTAGGTAATGACAAAAAAATATGTCAGTTGTATTGGTAATAATTTGCATGCAAATGTTCAATATCAGAACTGGGCTATACAGTTTTATAAAGAAACTAGCAAATCAAGTTACCTTAAACCCCCCACTACTTTAATTTTCGTAGATAGTTTTGAATTTTATTCCAAAAGTGTAAGGTTTATGTTCAATTGGGGTAAATTGACAGTTCGAGATAGCTTGATGTGCTTGTGTCTGCTTATAATTCGGTCGCAGAAAAAGTATAATACGAAGATCAGTTTGCAGTATAAAATAATTATCAAAAGTTGTAAAATTCCAATGTAGGTACTTAAGTGCAATTTAATAAATTAATTAAGATAGAATAAGAATAAAATACGAAATAGGTGTCATTGTTTGTGTTAACCAAAGACATTCAATTAATCTCTTTGGTGTTAACCCTATAAATGCGACAGGCTTTTCACTAAGAATAAAAATGTAATATTCAATAAAAAATATTATAAAAGTGAGTTTAAATCTAGGTGCCATGCAAAAAACCATATATCAATTAAATTACCCTTTCTTGTTGGTGGTGTGTTAGCTAAAAGAGGAAGAAAAATCCTGTATTTGTAAGCCTTTCTGATTAAATTAAGGCACGAATTGATATGCATTTATTAATGGTCATATCCATGTAGTAAATTTGTAACTGGCCGTCTGTATTATGAGGGAGGAATTTTTTGGGAGCAAAAAGTAGTGATAGAAGTTTATTGGTCAAATTTCAAAAAACCAGCCGGTGCCGCTTGAATTTTGAAACATCACCTATCAAGATTTTTCAAAATCAATGAATCCCGCAGGGGCAAAAACTACATTCAAATAATATTGACGACAAATAATATGGTATTTAGTTTTTGTCTCTTTATTATATAATCTAGCGCGTCGACTTAAGAAAAAAATATGCCTAGATCAGTCTATTAAAATAGCCTTGCCCGTTGCAAAAACTTATCTCTTATTAGATAAATTCGTGACTAGTGAGCCGGATTCCTTTGTAAATCCATAACATTATCTACATGTTTTATTTCGATTTACGATGTTTAGGAGAAAATTGACTTGACAAATAAAACATGACCTCTCTGTTAGATTATCTAACTTAACTTGAGGTCAAGTAGGTATGCAGGTTATGTTTGCACATACTTAGGTGTTGCGATTATGATTAAGGTCATAGAGCGTGGCATTTATCTATTTCTTCCTATTTAGTGTACCTACGCAGGACTCTATTTAATCTATCTATACTAATATTATAAAGAGGAAATATTTGATTGTTTGTTTGCATTGAATAGGCTCCGAAACTACTGGACCGATTTGAAAAATTCTTTCACCGTTGGGAAGCTACACTATCCCCGGGTGACATAGGCTGCTTTTTTTTACTTTTTTTCCCATGGGAACGGGACCTACTCGGGTGAAACCGCGGGATGTCTGCTAGTTGCTTAATATTTTGATCGCTTGGCGTTTACCTATTTCTTCTTATTTAGTTTACCAGGACTCTGCTAAATTGCAAAATATTTTTAAAAAGTCTGATGAATATAAATATTTTAATTTTACTGAAAGCAAATAATATCTATTGTATACTAATAATATAAAGCGGAAAGATTTGAATGTATTTTTGTATGTAATGAATAGAAGAAACTAGGGGAGGCCTGTATATGTCAAAGGACAACCTGACCAATAAACTGGTTGCTGAACAATGGATGAAACTAATTAAATCACAAAAAAACACATAGAATATTATAAAGTAAAATAGAACTGTTCTGTATTTGGTCAGTAAATAAAGGTTTTTATTATTAATAAGTAATGAATAAATTAAAAAACTACTGGACCGATTTGAAAAACTCTTTCACCGTTGGTAAGCTGCACTATCCTCGGGTGACATTAGACACGGTACTTTTTTATCCCTGTATTTCCACGAGAACGGGAATTAGGCGGGGGAAACCGCGTGACGTCCGTAGTTATTAATAAATAACGTTCGTTATTTAAAAAAAGTAAGAAGTAGAAGTAGTCTATGAGTTTTTTGAGCGTCGCATGATGATTTTAGGGTTGACACAATAAACTCAGATTACTACGCGCATATCTTACAGGCCTGAAAGTACTAACTGGTTTTATGCTTATACTTAACGCTTTTACCACATAGGTAACTTAAGTACAGAAAGGCGAATTAACATGAGCAATATTGCTTTCGTGTAGACAATGTTTTTTTTTGTAATTGTCACACGATGTTCCAAGTTCCATTTAGATACACTTCGTCCTTCAGTTTAGTTCATTATTTTGGATAGGTAGCTCTAATTATTTAGGTTGTTGCGTGCTAAAGTGCCATAATATGGGTTCGGCAATCTATTCCAGACTGTTGACCAGTAACCTACCCTAGGTTTTCATGTTTAATACAAGTAACTATGACTGTTGTATTATAATGATGAGCTGTGATATTTTCCATGTTTTAATATTGTTTCATAGCTACCGCAATGAAAACTTAAGATGATTTTTTTCTTCAAACAATCTTCTCGTAAAGGTGTGTTTTAAGTATCAAACGCGTGAGATGTTGTTGATGTTTTGGTTTGCACGTTTCAATTACAGTTTATTTTCAGCGGCACATAAGTGACATTAAATTTTAAAAAAGGAGCGTATGAAACAAATACTTAGTGTCATTTGGCTTTCTATTGGTAAAAAGACATGAAAAAATTTACATAAACAATATGCCAAATAAACCATGAAAAAAACTATATAAATAATAGGTAGTACCTAATCGAAGAGAGTTTAGTCGATAAAATTTCACGAGTTTTTTTAAAGAAAGAATACTGCCGGATACATAAAATTAATGGAAATCTAAAAGGAATGTAGTTCAAAACGTTATCAAAGTGTTTGTTACATATATATTAGTAATTAAAACTATCACAGTACCTATTTGTTTGGAGTACGTGGCCAAGATAGAATGCAGAGTGAATTATTTGAGTTTTGTGTTCACCAAGACAATGTTTGGTACTTTTGTCGGATGTTTGTACGATCCGGCGCACCAGAGGAAGATACTGCGTTTTTCGCATGTTTCAATTACCTAGCTGTTGATTAACTATACGTGCTGAACCTATGTTTTATGATAGCCTATAATTATTCGGCCTCACTCTACTTTAACTATATATTTTGAAATTATGATTCAATCTTGTAATTAAATGCAGTCTATAATTGGCCGATAAATTCGTGTTTAGTAATTTGAATCCTGTTTTTTTTTTCTTTTTATTTTATGCTCCTGCACTTACTCGAATGATGGTTTTCTGTAGCACAAAAATAGTTTTTTTTTTTAATCTAAACAATACTTTCATCGTGGTTTATGATTACATAGCACTATTTTTTTTAGTAATAAATATTTGCACTTTTTATTTAAAATTGTTATTCACTAATTTAAAGAATTAAATTGTTGATATTGATTTAATTTGGATATTTAAAAAACAACACTTAAATATGTTTTATTTTTTTAAACTTACCGTTTACCGCCAAAATGGCGAATACAGTTGTAAGCACAGCAGATCTCATGTTTCACTGTATTATTTGTGTTAATATATAAAAGATGAGATAATTGAAGTTGGACACTTCGATGCTTCCTGCCTGTCAGCCCGCAGTTTATATACTACACATCCACATCTTGAGCACTGCGTTTTCAATGGCCTGACGCGTCATCGACGTGAGAATTAACCCTCCAATGACGACACATTTGGTTTCAGTACGGAACGTATTTTCCTCGGGACTTTTATGAAAAATTATCCTGACACTCAATTATATTCCGAATATTTTGACAGTACGTCACATAAATCATTATAAAATTTAAATAGAGGCAATACTACGACATAACCACAAAGCGTGGTACAGCAAACTGGTATTTAATTGATTTGAGTAAAGCGAATGCTTCACACGTATTTAGAGTAAGTATTAATTATTTTATTACATTTCCACGGTGGATAATAGTTTTACCGATTCCATTTTTGTCGACCTCGCCGTTTCAATGTTAAACGAGTAAGCATGAAAAATTTCTCCAAACATAAGAACTCATTTTATTTTGTCCTGAAAAGTTACTTTAAAATTATGAAAAAATTTAAATTTAGTCAAACTGGAACTAAGCAAAGCAACAACATAGACAAAAGTCTTCCGCCTAATTTGTATTTTTAATAGTATTCAGGATACTAATCGCGTATTTAGTGACTGCATTATATTGCAATATCAGTATTCAGAACATACAATATATGCATTCGAATCAGGGTTTGACGAACGCTGTTGTTTTGAATTTTTCAATGAAGTACCTGTCGTATTTCTTTTTATTCAATGGACAGTATCCCTGGAGCGTGTATATCGCTCAATTATCGGGTTTGTAAACAAGGATTAATATATGCAGGACAGCACAAGTGCATTTATTTGTCGGTTTTAGGTGCACAATACTTCTATTTAAAGATTTTTTAAAGGAACTCAGTTGGCATTCAATGGTAATTTATTTTAAAATAATAACATTTGAATCCTGTTCGAAAATAAATTGGTTGCATCCATCCTGCCTTCTCCTAACATACTTTTTGGGGTACTATTTACCTTTTACCGCGCATCCCATTTTCATGAAAAATAAAAGCGTATGCATTTACGGGGTTAAACGAACACTGCCTAACTAAACGATTATATTAAACAATAGATGATAACATAACGAAGAGATGATGTAAATTATTAAGTTAGTTTTCATAATACTTCCATTGATTAGAACCAAAATATTATTTAAGAATTGATTCTAACTGAATGGTGGTATATATTAGAAGAAACAATTAAGAATTCGGTGACTAAAAGCCGCGATACTGTAGAGGCTAGTCCTAGCTCATAATTAAAAAATAACAGAAGGCTTAACCCCGTAATTAAAAACTTTCAAAATCAGTTCGCATTCAGAATTAATGTCAAAAACTCGTCATAAATGTAGAAACATTAATTTTTGACGGAGAATTAAATTAGATTGTGACCGTTTTTTAAAAATACAGGAATTTGTCGAACAGAAATATTGCCTAAGTCGTGTTTTCCTGGAACGTTCATTCACACAGTTGTAAATTACGTTAAAATACACCATTCATTTTGATTTAAAAACCGCTGTAAACCAGTCAACCTCGGGTGATTATTTAGTTAGGACATGTGTGCCTAGGACGAATCCTTGACGTAACTTAACGACAATTCGAGCGATTTAAAAATCGAAAATGATATTAAGTAATTGGTTTTTAAGAGTTGTTTTAGAAGTTGTAGGTACCTACCTACTTTATGAGTGAAATTAATTATACTTATTGTGCTTGCCTCATCATCGCGGCATTGGTTTTCAGCTGCATCTGGGAAGCTATGTTGGGGTCAGCTTCCAGTTTGATAACCTCCATGATCATGCAGGTAGATGTACAGAGGCCAGCACATCAAGCTACTAATGTGTCAAATTCTTCGTCTTCAACTCTATACGAAACAGAATAAGGTTCATGTTCAATTGGAAAAAAATAACAGCAGGGTAGCTTGATGTGCTAATGTCTGTACGTAGGCTGTGTAGGTTGTGCGTTATTTTGTTAACAAGAAACGTGATTTTTTCGGTTATTGGTCGACATAGTACGGAACCAATAGTGTGGGAGTCCTACTCGCACTTGGCCAATTTAATAAATTCGTTAGGTCGCAACGCAAAGGTGGGATAAGGTAGGGATTGGTTCGACTGCTTTTTTTTTAAATAATGAAATGTTTAAAAATTAACTATATTACTTAATACCTGTTTATTTCTATCTATTTTTTATTTGCGTTGAGTAGATAATTGTAACGGACGGAGCTCTGTGAAATTTTAAGCAGTAATAGTCTAATGGTTAAGGCATTGGCCTGGCAATTGAGAGACCGATTTCCACCTATTGCACTGTTGACGTGAACCTCTCCAGACACAAGCATATTTAGCTTAGTTGGAGGGGTTAAAAAGTATCCTACTAGTAATGTGTATCCCACAACACTACACTGTTAAAAAAAAAAAAAAGTTTAAGTAACTAGTTCATCTACTTCACGCTAGCACGCGCGGATCCAGGCCTCAAACAAATGGCGAAGAAATCAGGTAACATAAATAAAAAAATAAAAAAAGAAATACATACACACGAACATAGAACCTCCTCCTTTTTTTGAAGTCGGTTAAAAAAGGTTGTAGTCACGACCCACGGCCGCTCAAAAATTCGTCACGCGAGAGTCAGCCTAAGCATTCCCTACGGTCGTATTCATTGTATTACACTTGGCACTTAATTGTCCATCAATGCATCTACAAATCATTTATTAATAAAAAATGTAGCAATTTTTTTTCTTGAGTGTGCGAGGATCATGATCGTCAGTCCTTCACTGTACTTTACAATATAGGTAGTACTTAGTTTATATCGACACCTCAATTTAACATTAATGATAGTCAAAGTGCCTTTACGACCCAACAGTGACTAAAAAGCAATGTAAACTAGATAGACATACATACATACATCCAGAGGAGATAGTTTTAATCAGAACACAACAAATAAATAAATAATAATAAATAAATATTCCACAACTTATCACACAACACCGTTTAGTCCCAAGCTAAGCTTGAGAGCTTGTGTTATGGGTACTAAACAGTTGATAAACATACTTATATATTTCTAAATACATACATATCTATACTAATATTATAAAGAGGTAAAATTTGTAAGTTTGTAAGTTTGTATGTAGGGGGTAATCTTCGGAACTAATGATCCAATTTTAAAAATTATTGTACTGGTAGAAATCTACACTATTCCCGGTGGACATAGGCTACTTTTTATCCCCGTATCCCCACGGGAACGGAAACTACGCGGGTGAAACTGCGTGACGTCTGCTAGTTATAGATAAATTACACCCAGACACAGAACAAATGATCGTGCTCATCACACAAACATTTGTCCTGGGTGGGAATCGAACCTAAATAGATCCAATACAATAAATAATAACTACAACTTTGCATTTAGTGAGTGTCTAATGAACTTTTCAAACCTTTTGTGTAGGATAGAAGTAAAATGTCAACATAATATATATACATATAACCTAACCTAACTTACCATACCTACCTATTCTATAGCTAACCTAACTACCTAACCTAACTACCTTACTGAAATGCATTATTTTGAAATATACAAAATACATCATTATAAACTGAACTTCTGCTCTGCGTGTCTCTATGTTACATACAAAACTGGAGTAAGTAGTCAAGTAGTAGTAGTAGGAGGTAATAATTTAACTCGATTGGTATATAATCCAAATATAAAGTGATATGCCGGAGGATTCGTTTCCCATTCAACTTCCAAGACATAATGTGTTTGAGTGATGAGCACGATCATTTTGTTCTGTCTGACTTTGACCTCAATTAAGGTTGTGTGCATGCCCACAGTTCCCACAACGGTGGATTCGAGCTAGCATGCTAGACCGGTTTGTTCTTGTTTATTGGAGTACCACCAGCAGCTTCTAAAAGGTGTAAAACTCATTAACTCCTGCACTGATTTTCATGTTGTTTCTCCAATGGATAGAGTGGTTCTTAACCCTACAAAGATAATCGTATAGCAACTAGCGTAAAAGATAATCTTACGTCTGTCAGACGTACCTTGGTTAATTAAGATTTTTTAGTAAGCCTACGGAAGTATTATCATGTTTTATATATTGAAATAACTATTTGTATTCTATTTAAGGAGATAAAACGATAAAACTAGCAATAATAAAGTTTTATTGACAAATTACCAACAAAAATCGTAAACTTCTTTCTTAATTAACAAAAACTTAACTTAATTTCTATAGGAACATTTAAAATCACTTTCAGTCTTAATATTTTCATATTTTTTACATTTACACTTAAATTAACTTAAACAATACCTACTACAATAATCGGTCTATTAATTTCGGTTCTTAAATGCACTTATTGCACACAATTCTGTTGTGTTCTCCACACACGGGTTTTTTGCACTTCACACATGAAAATTTTGACATCCTACGGAGTTTAGATGGACAGTACGAGCAATATCTCTTTTTTGTGGTATATCCACAGTTTCATCGATGTATTCTATAATTATTAATTAAGTAGTATTAATTTAATTCTTCGTCTTCAGTGTCACTCTGCAAATCGTCTTCTAAGAGGGTATCTTCGCTTTCGCTTTCAGATTCTGATGACGATTCCTCTTCATTTTGATATAAAAAGTTCTCAATTTGAGAACTTTCCAACACCCTTTGGTTTGCCACTATGATATAATAATAATAACTACCTGAAAAAAATAAAAGAATGAGTGTAATTAACAATAAACAATCATTTCAAATGATTGCAAAAGTTGCATTGACGATAATCAGACGTCTCGCGGACGTACGACATAGGTATATCTTTTATTTGAACGTACTTACCGTGTCGCTTTTGCTGCTTAGCGCGAGCTCCAGCCGCCCACTGAGTTGACTCGAGCAGCAAGCGTGCTGCGATTTATAATAAAAAAACTACAACGAAAATTTCACGATACGTCTCGCGGACGTAGATTATCTTTCTAGGGTTAAGGAAGGTTTTAGTATATAATTTATCAAGTTCTCGTATATTTTGGCTAAAATATAATCATATGTCTTAGAGGTGTCGGTAAAAATAATAAAAAAACCGGCCATGAGCGTGTCGGGCCACGCTCAGTGTAGGGTTCCGTAGTTTTCCGTCCGTCACAATAAGTGTTCAAAATGCTTGCACGATTATACTACAAACTTAGTCCAGAAATTATTTTGTACAACTTTTTGTCTTTTTTGTTTTTTCAGATTTTTTTCATATTTCCTAACCTTATGGTTCAAAAGTTAGAGGGGGGGGGGGCACACATTGTGTTTTACTTTTGTAGCGATTATTTCCGAAATTATTGACATTATCAAAAAATGATATCAGTAAACCTCTATTCATTTTTAAATACCTTTCCAACAATATATTACACGTTGGGTTGAAATAAAACAAAAAACCAACTTCCCACTTTACATGACTAGGGTTCCTAGTTGACTACGGAACCCTAAAAAACCAGTTCACGAGCTGGACGCGAAAGCCGATATCCACATCGGGCGATGCAGTAGGCAGGCATCAGCTGCTAGTTTATATATAAATCAGAAAAAAAAGAAAGTTAAAAGATACCTCTATATTTTTTTCACTTTTAAACCACGATTTTGTCGTATCGCATCAATAGTAGTACTTTAATAGCATCCTTTGGAGGTTACTCTACTAGTTGTATACGAGTAATGTGTGCATTATGTGCACTATAGCCATTGCTATAAACTGGCTACCGACAAAGACAAAACCTCAGACAGGTGTCACGATTGGGTCAGATCTTTAGTTCCGACAGACTTCTATTGTCCTTTCACTCTATTGAAATGAAAATGAAAATGACAAGGATTGTTTAGTCTTGATTTACTAATGGGGTTAGTTTTTGTGTTCTGAGTTTGTGGAGCTAGCTCGCATTGCGCAACCCTAAAATTTCAGCTAAACTTGATAAATATCTCTGGCAAGTGGCGACTGAGTGCTGTAACGACTATAGCTAATTGTTTCACGAGCTGGTGCATCCAGCAGTGCTGTTCTTTAAAAAATAAGAACAACTGGTCTTGGCTTGGGCAACCGTCTTGTCTAAAAAGATTGTGAAGGTCAGATAGGCAGTTAAACTAAAACCAATACCCTGTTGAGTATCACTATCCTAATTGCTAACAATGTTTAGTTAGCAATAGGATACATAACACACACATAACGTCATAACGTCACGCCTGTAATCCCCGAAGGGCTAGGCAGAGGCGTACCTGGTAGTACACCCACATTTTAGTTTAAGGGTCCGGGTCAATAGGATACTGAATAGGTAAATAGATATTAGGATACCTACTAGATACCTGGTGCCTATTTCTTTGCATCTGAATTGACTAGAACCCGTCAAAACATAGTTGGGAAAAGGCTAGGCAGATGATGACCAACGTTACAAGTTACCATGGGCCACTTTGAATGTTTGTATAAAAACATACTCTGTAAGAAGGACATGTATTAGATAAATATTATAATAAAGTGTAACTGCAAGTTAAAACAAGAGACATGTCATTGTTTTGTAGATTAAACTTTGTCTTTGCGTCTTGTCCATTCATATCGGCACAACTGCCAAATAAAAAAATGTTTTAATTGACACACACAAGAGCAATATTAAAACGAAAAAACACTAATTAACAAAAGAAGAAGAAGCGAGAGAGAGAGTTAAAGAGTATGAGAAGTAATATTGGGTTTGAAACTAGGCACAATCCGTATCTTGGTGGCCCTATTTCAGCAGTTAAGGTAACATGAATTCGAAGAAGAAGATAGGAAGGTAACGAAGAATTTTAATTTCATTCATCTGGAACGAAATTTGAACTGTGTTATTAATTCACATTCTTCGTTACCTAATACAGAAAACGAAAAAAAAGGGTAAAGAAACATTATTTGTTTTTGATCATTTCAGTTTCTTTTCACTGTACAAAGGTCAACGCATCAAGCTAAGCTGTCGAATTTCTTCGATAGTTTTCCAACTACCTGATAATACACCCACATTTCGCCAGTTATGTTTAAGTCCCATGTAATAGGGGGCGAGCCTATTGCCATCAATCGAGCACAGATCCAGACTCCAGGCTGCAGGGACTGTACCAGAGAAATAGACAAACACACACGTTGCTTAAATTGAAAAGGGCCACATGTCGAAAAGTCATTTTTGTACAGGAGCCTGTCAAAAAACTTTTTTTTTTGTATGTGTATGTATTATATAGGGTGTCTCATTCAAATCAGTCAGTATGGTAAAGTCTGAAACTATGAGACATACGAAGATCTGTTCTGAGGAACCATGTCATCGATTTTAATAACAAGAACTGCATTCATACATTTTAAAAAACATCTGTACTCCGTTCAGGAATCGAACCCGGTTATTTTGAAAAAAAAAACCTACACTGTTTCTATATAGATGTTAGTTTTAGACTTTCCCATACTGACCGATTTGAATGAGACAACCTGTATACCATAGAAAGGCATTTGAAGTCTGATGTCTTTATTAGTACACAACCTGAAAATTACAATCTGCCGGGCGATTCAGGAAAAGTCACGCCGTGAAAACTTGAGTGAAGTGAACTGTCAATGCCTTGCATTTGTATGGAATGACAGCTCAATTGGCGCTCACTATGTGATTTGGCCAGAATCGCACTGCTGAATACTGGGTGTCTTTTTTGCACATAAAAATATAAACGGAATTTTTACGGTTGTTGCAATAAAAAATATATTTGATTTGTGGCCCTTTTGAATTTAAGCAGCGAATATCAAACACCTTGAAATACTCGAACTCCTTTTAGGGCAAAAATAAACAAAATACAAAAAAGTTTTATAGTCTCATTTAGTTTGTTGTCAAAAAAAACGCTTACCTACCCAGTTTGCGTTTTTTTTTTAGACAGCACACTTTTCAGTGTAGTCGTGTAAGTTGTTAAGTTTTAGGTGTTAATTAGGTTATTGTCGTTTAGGAGACTGGTTTCTTATTTGGTGGATATGTTGCAGTCAAAACTCTTAACCAGTCAGAAGTACTATTGACTAGCAAAATCAGTAAAAACTACTTTTGACTGAACAGGTTGGTCAAAAGTGGTTTAGACTGAAAATTATTGGCTTGTTTTGACTGTAACACACGACAATACACGGCGTGATAATGAAAAAATAATAATTAACAAAAACTTTTTTGCATAAAATAAAACCGACTTCAAAAAAACACTAAACGGTGTAAAATAACTCTAAATTCGGAAGTCTGTGGCTTTGGTGGGTTTGTCTTACTCATGATGGGCCACCGACTTTCGAATTTAGAGTTATTTTACACCGTTTAGTGTTTTTTTGAAGTCGGTTTTATTTTTTGCAAAAAAGTTTTTATTTTTCTATTTTTAGTTGTTACCATAAAAATATTTGCCATGAATTTATTTTATATTGTTAATTGTTAACAACACATGTCATCATAATAGGGTTTTCCACTAATCCCTAATAAATTAAAATTAACATACCTAACTGACGAAATCAAGGTATATTGTACCCACCTGCGTACCCCTCAGAGCATACAGGCGTGATGATACGTCATTATGTTGTATAAACAATAAACATCCAAGCGATTCCAGCAATCACGACAGATTTGCCGTTTATTTTTGAAGAGTTCCGTTGTATATCTCCGAAGATCAGCACCAGATCTTCACCAAATTAAAATGGGACCACCTCAGGAGTATACTCTTTCAAATAAAAAAAGAATTTTGAGAATCGGTCCACAAATGGGGGAGAAATCAGGTAACATACATAAAAAAAAAAAAAAAAAATACATACACACGAACATAGAACCTCCTCCTTTTTTGAAAGTCGGTTAAAAAACATGGTACCTTATTAACTTTTTTACTTTTTCAATGGTGTAATGGTTTTCTAAGAAAGGTGTTTTCTACCATTTTTATCATTTATTTATTTAGACCACTAACTTTTGTAACAGTTCAATTAAAAGATAACGAATGTAGACTTGTGTTATTGGTTATATTACTTTTACCTTTTCTTCCATATTTAAAAGACTAGTCAAGTGCGAGTTTGTCTCGTTGGCCGAGTGAGGTCCGTATACATATACGAGTATAGGTACCTACTTCGATTTTTATCCAAAGATTTTATGTTAAACTTAATTAATTACTATCCTTTCAATTAAAACTGGTTCAATTTGGTATTATGGCACGCGATTTCGTTAACGCCCTGTCGTTAAAGAAATTGCGTGCCATACCTTAGGGGTTGGTTCAGTATCGTTAAAGAAACACAGAATAAAATAAATACCTAATAATGACTGATTCATGATTTATGTTATCTTCGAAACTATGCATTTTTGTACTACATATTCGAGGACTTTTGGTGTTTGCCAATAGTATAGGTATACAGATATGATGGTAGTTTTTTTTTTGAGCGTCCCAATGCATTTTGTCTTACGGCATGCAAAATTATTTAATATTATAATTTACAATGAAATCAATATACTTACATATACGTACGTACATTTTTTTACATTATTATTTAATACTAACAATCATTCAAATGAAAAAAGAAAGATTAAGTTACAAATTTCAATAAACGAAATAAAAAAAAGACAAAAATGAACCATGAATGTCCACAAATTAAGTTACGAATGTCAAAAAAAAATTGCAATTGAGTTTGTTTTGTCTCACTTGTCTACCTAAGGAACGCACAATACTACCATCTTTGAACTACGTACCTACATGATACTATTACTTAAGATGTGAACTACATTTTACTAATAGAATATAAACCTCGAGTTATGGGATATAAAAAACAGGTTGCCAGTATTAACAGTTTGTTTTGTCTCACTTGTAAAACTCACTCACTTTGTTCTCTAAGGAACCCTAGCACAATACTACCATCTTTGAACTACGTACCTACATGATACTATTACTTAAGTTAGAAATTAACCTACATATTTTCTTAATTTATGCATATAAGAAATTGACTAAATTTTCTCTTTTTTAATTTATTTAAGTAATGAAACAGAAGTGAGAAAACAGATAAACTAAATGATTGTATCGTGTCGTATTGGCTTTTTATTACTAGGGTTCCGTACCTCAAGAGAAAAAAAGGAACCCTTCTACGATTACTTACTTTGTTCGTCCGTCCGGAACCCTCCGTCTGTGAAGACTCTTTATTACGGGAACGCGTGGAGGTATTGAGTTGAAATTAAAACTTACCTACTCTTACGACACTGCGTTGCCCGAAGAAGATATATATTTTTATTTTTTTATCGTTTCGGAAATAAGGCTTTACCTCCCATGGTCATTTTGAGGAAACTAGACTTTTAAATAAGTCTAAAATACAACCCGCCTTGAGCAAGAGTTGAAGATGTCTTTTACCTGCAGTACCTACAGTAACAGGCTGGTATTATTTAGTAGTTTTAATATGCTATACCTAGCCCTATGTAAAAAAATTAGTGTGCTTTAGACTCCCTCTCAACTTCCGTTCGCCTCGCCGCGCCTGATAACCACCCCACACTTTTCGTAACGCGCTCATCATGCATTCACCAGCTAACTCCACAAGTAAAGTGCGCGTAAAAAATATACTTTAAAAATAAGCCAGTTTTGGAGTATTCCCGTTTGAGCACCTATTTTTTAAGCACCTATGCATTTAGCACCAAAGGTATTCCCATTTCCCATAGGTTAATGCATAGGTGCTCAATAAATAGGTGCTCAAACGGGAATTCTCCCCAGTTTTCGCCTATGGATGGTGGAGCTGATCAACAAAGTATCTAAATGCATAACCTAAAAGAATATGCGGGTTGGCCAATAAAGTCTTAATTTTACGTTGTTTTATCGCAGCTGTCAAATATATAATTTTACCCTAATTCCTAACAAATTGCCACCTCACTGTATACGAGACTTTGCTCAGCAGTAGCACTTTAAGACCACTAGACTGTAGCGACATCTATCTCGCCACATGCGAACTTCTGACAGATATCCTACATCGCGGTATTAGAGTTATCCGAGCAATTTGAACGTAAAAGTATAATAAGTATTCAACTTCCCGACATCAACCGTCGGGCAGTAGTTAGCCCACCAGACACAACACCCTACTGGTTGGAGGATCCTCCCTTTATATTTGTGGATGAAGAATTTTACACCCTGTTCTTCATACCTCTAAGAGACCAACGAGGCAGTCTGAAAATATTTTTTTTCTCATAGTTTTGTGCTGTCAGTGTTTATTTACAACTCTCCCCTAACTTTAGACTGCGCCCGCGCCTATGACGAGAGTATTGAGTCCTGGCGGTAACCCGTTGAATTTCACGGTCGGCTTTTTCTTCTAGTTTTAAGTTTCATTCTGTTATTATTTTGTATAATATACTAAGTGCGTTGCATAATATATTCAATAATAAAGTGGCGCTAAATTGATAATAATGCAATATAAGAAACAGTGTACTGTTACCTATTTTGACAATATAACACCATCGTGTTATATTATCAAAATAAGCCCACCCTACCTACACCTACCTGTACCCATTTACATAAATTTATGTCATAATAATTCGTTATCCCATTGTTTTTAGACAACCCTGAGTGCCTTGGTGGCCTAAGTTGCAAGTGTTGGTGCCGGGCATAAGGTTCCAGGTTCGATCTCCAGGTCAAGCAATGCGTTGTTGAGTTTTTCCATTTGAAATTTCTAAGTCGCAGCTGGAAGTCTAGATTTGCGTGATTCATGGCAATGGGCTCGCCCCTTAAAAGATGGGATATAAACATAAGTGGGGGTCTGATCATCCATGAATTCGTAACTATCTCAAATGAAAGAGAGTTGTATCCTTTTCATAATACTCATTATAGTTAGGCACTTAAAGTAGACTGGACGTCCGACTGTGGCCTTGACCCTTGTAAGTACTGCATTTAAATATATTATAACGTCAGAATCAAAATCAAATCATTTATTTTAATTAGACCCTTATAAAGCACTTTTGAACGTCACACTTGCACATTCCAAAACGTAGTTTCGTATGGAAAAGAATGGGCAAGATACTACATCAAAAGACCAAAACTTATACTACTTAGTTTTGATACCACTAATACTAGTATTGTTGCCTCTGACGTAACGTACTGTACTAAACGCACTCAGGCGGGAAAGGTAAGGGCAGGCCCTACTAAAACAACAAAACCAGCCTTAGAACATGACGAACCCCATCTATCTAAAGGCGAACAATCTGAATCACCAAACAAACGGCTCCTGAGGGGAATCCGGAGCGAACTCAACAGCAAATCTTACTAAAACACCGTCATGAATAAAAGAGTAATTTCACTAATTTCATAGCACAAGTCTATTACGTATTGGTAATGAGTCAGGTTGTTCATAAAGAAATTTGATGATGTCGCAGACGTAGTAGGAAAATAAACGCTGGCCTGCTACTGAAAAGATTTTTACCTTATTCCCATGGCGTATTTCCTTTGTGGTCGGCTCTTCTGATAGGCAGTTGATCGCAAATTGCTTTGATCTTGAGTCATAGTTGGTGTTAGGCCAAGCATCGTCATCGCCACCTTTTTTTTTGGGTCGTGGTGGAAAATCCTCATAAATTAATATCCGTCATTTTGTGACGTCGGCCACCTTAGACCGATTTTGGCCTCTTTCCGTACAAACAAGGCACGAGCGTTGATCTCCACGCCTGCTCAAGGCGGATGGTCAATTTCAAACTTACCTATATTTAACTACAAGCCCAGGTTTCCTCACGAAGTTTTCTTGCACCGACGCGACGTCAATGATGTCTAAGATAAACTTAGAAAATACATATTAAAAAGCGTGTTGATGCCTTCTTGATAGATGTCGAGGCTAGCTTTTTTTTATTTCAGGCACACACAGTTACTTTACCGGGATTTGAACCTTTAATATCGTGCACGAGAGGGAAGGCCTAACTACTAGGGCAATAGCTGGGTATTTATGAGTCACATTATTCATTATATATTAAGGAAGATAATGCATAGCGACCGTGACGATATTGTGACGTAACAGGTAATTGAACGCAGTCAGTGGGCCGAGGTCTTTTATAATACGTCACGAGTGACGAATAAGGTGGTAAAAGTAAAACGCCGATTGCACCTGCAATTGGGGTTCAGATAGTACCTGCGATTGTAGAAGTAGGAAAGATATAATATGTTACCTATATATCTCCTGTACCTACTTCCCAAAGGCAGAGGTGTATCTGATCCATAGTTTATTTATATTGCGCCCGTTATGAAGTCCGGGACACTGGGGTGGTTTTTAGTCAGAAATAGTCTGACAGACAACTAATAAGGCGGAGAACATCCATGAGGATTTACCACCACAAGTCGGTGCCGCATAGCCTCCCTTGAATGAACTTGTGCATACAACTCCTGGTAAGTACCAATTAGACTAGAGTCTAGTCTACTCTAGAGTTTTGGAGTTGGATTAATACAATACTGACATCGGAGAAATGAAACATCGAAAGGAAACTTGGAGTAATAATGAATACCCATGTTTATTTATTTTGATTGAAAATTATACAACTGTCAGTACAGCAAACAATAGTGTAGCTATTACAGACTTATAATAACTTATGATTTAACTTATTTTTGAGAGTTTGCTCCGTCACTTCTTCCCAGCAAAACTACTAGAGAGCTGCGGGAGGTGGGGTTTTTTGGAGATTGTAAATCTTGACGTTTAAAAAGTGCTGATCTTCAGTCTAATTTTAATACATATATGAGTTTTGATTTCAATTCAACTTATTCTGTAACAATCTTACAAGTTAAATTTATTTACGTTAACAGCAAGTCTAGGCTTCCTTTCTTTAATAATTTCAAACTTATCCGTAATCGCTATCTCGCATTGAGCAAGCGTAGTTATGAGAATTTTGTATGAGATGACGCCTTTGCCGTGCCGTGGGGACATTGACAGGCCACAATGATTTATTCTTTTTAGGTTTATCTTTGAAACTAGCAGACCTCCCGCGGTTTCACTCGCGTAGTTCCCGTTCCCGTGGGAATACAGGGATAAAAAGTAGCCTATGTCAACCGGGGATAGTGGAGCTTCCCAACGGTGCAAGAATTTCTGAAATCTGACCAGTAGTTTCGGAGCCTATTCAATGCAAACAAACAAACAATCAAACCTTTCCTCTTTATAATATTAGTATAGATAGTATAGATAACTGACATCGGTGACGAAAACATCGTGAAGAAAACTTATGAAATCGCTATCTCGCATTGAGCAAGCGTGGTGTTGGTGATCAATGCTCGTGCGTTTTCTGTATGAGAAGAGGCCTTTGTCCTGCAGTGGGACAGTTAATACAGACAGCTGGCATTATTATTATTTCTTAATAAAATACTTACGTTCTTTATTCACTCAGGTGTTGTAATGTCTAAGATATAGGAATCCGTCGAGTTCGAACTATGGAGCTATGCGAGTGAAAATAATAACGATATTTCACAACCTTCAAACAACGCCATCTAGTCTCAAACGAAGCAGAGCTCATGTTATGGGTACTGAACAACTGATACACATACTCATATATTTCTAAATACAGCCTGCTAACTCTACAAGGCGTATGTTACAAGGTTTGGCAAAGGACTGTCTTAGGCTGGACTTAAATAAATAAATAAATATTCCACAACTTTTTCACACAACGCCGCATTTAGTCCCAAGTTAAGCTTGAGAGCTTGTGTTATGGGTACTAAACAGCTGATAAACATACTTATATATTTCTAAATACATACATATTATAGATAAATTACACCCAGACACTGAACAAAATGATCGTGCTCATCACACAAACATTTGTCCTGGGTGGGAATCGAACCGACGACCTCCAGCATAGCAGTTAGGGCCACTAACTACTAGACCACCCATGCCAAGCAGTCAGTTATGTAAGTATAATTTAATATTTTTCTTCCTAAAAAAATGTTAAAATAAAACCTAAATGAATTAATTCTAAGTAATCATAAATCTCGCAATGTAGGTACAGACGCCAGCACATAAAGTTACCCCAATCTGACAAATTTCTTTGATCTATTCTCAACTTTATGTCAAATACATAGATACACATACATACATTACATTATTTACATTTATTCAATTGGAAAAATTTTACACTTTGGTGTAGCTTGATGTGCTGGCGTCTATAGTTACAATATTGAACTTGTAATTATTGAAACCACAATACCTAAGTACTTGGTGGTTTCCTTGCGGTAATAGAGACTGTTGTTAAGGAAAAATCGATGGAAGTCCGGAGTGCCCCAATAACCTAAACAGAAATTGTATCCTATAAATTATTGCCTGCCTACATAAGAGTGAAAGGTATTACTAACTCGCTACGTTGACAGTAGGTTTTATGACGTCACACACAATGGTACGTCATTTGTTTAGAATCGTATTGCCTTATACGGAGTTATACAAGCTATAATGAACGGCAAATTGCCAAGTGCTCAGCAGTGCTAATCTGTAAAGTTCACTCTGTGAAAATGTAGGTGAAGTAGAGGTGACTTGAACTATCATTCCATACTATAATGCTAGATATTGACAGTTCACTTCACTCAAATTATCACGGGGTAACTTTAACAGAATCGACACGCAGGTCTTGAGTTGGTAACTAAAACATGTACCTCTGAGTTTTCGGAATCATTTGCGTTTTGTGCTGCTATACGGCTATGGATGATGATGATGCTTTGCCTGTGTCAGTGAGACAATCTCAAACATTACCATCATTTAAAAATTTAAAAAGCCCCCATCGCAAAAAAAGTTAATCATTTAAAAAGTAAAACCGTTTAAGCGCTACGGTGCCACAGACAGACACAGATACAGATAGACAGACAGACAGACAAAGAGACAGACAGACACACACATAGCGAAACTTATAACATCCCTCTTTTTGCGTCGGGGGTTAAAAAATAATTATGCTTAAAAATTATAACCTCTCTCCTAACACGTCTTAATATTATAACAGTTCGATACTCTGCAAATGATTAGTATTTCTGTATTGTATTCTTTTCTTATTTATACTTATTTTATAAATCTATTCATATAGTATATAGGTATGTATGTAAATAGTACACCACAAACTGCCTACTTGCCTACTATATTTTCTCCTCCACTATCAAGTCCTTCTAAAGGTTGTCTGTCAGAGATCGCTTTTAGCGATAAGGCCGCCCATTGTAACACCCTATGTTTTGACTGGCCTGTTGGTCTCGTAGTTAGTGACCCTGACTGCTATGCCGGAGGTCGTGGGTTCGATTCCCACCAAGGACAAATGTTTGTGTGTACAGCACGTTCATTTGTTCTGTGTCTGGGTATAATTTATCTATAGTATATGTATTTAAAAATATATAAGTATGTTTATCAGCTGTTTAGTACCTATAACACAAGCTCTCAAGCTTAACTTGGGAATAAATGGCGTTGCGTGAAAAATAAAATGTAACCCTTAAGGTTATAATTTGTAAGTTATTATAGTGTACAATATTCTACTCTATTTTATTGTGTAATTTTCACTAGCTTCAAAAACGGTGAAGGAAAACGTCGTGTGAAAACCGGGCATGCCTGAGGGATATTTCTCAACGGGATGTGATGTCACGCCAAGTCAGAGGCCGAATAAATATTCCACAAAATAAATATTCCACAACTTTTCACACAACGCCATTTAGTCCCAAGCTAAGCTATAGAGCTTGTGTTATGGGTACTAAACAGCTGATAAACATACTTATATATTTCTAAATACATACATATTATAGATAAATTACACCCAGACACAGAACAAATGATCGTGCTCATCACACAAACATTTGTCCTGGGTGGGAATCGAACCCACGACCTCCGGCATAGCAGTCAGGGTCGCTAACTACTAGACCAACAGGCCAGTCGAATAAAACTCTTGACAAATTATTTATCCAATAATTCTTATTTTTAACGCAAGCTATATACACGTCCTAAAAAAAACAACTGTGTATTATTTACCAAATTAATAGAAAATTCGTAATTAGATTTTTTTGCAAGGGCATTTGAAACGTACTACGACGTAGCATCTCCGTAGCCCTCGTAGCGTCTCCGCAGACCTCGTAGCATCCCCGTAGACCCTGTAGCAATGTCAAGGCCGAGTACTACGCGAAATATTTAGTATTCACCTGTGCATAAAGTTAGTTTCGAAAAGTAGCCACAGTTAAACGAGTCTTTGGGTAAAATGTATGGGTTATTTATTTATATCATGGCTCATGGCAAGTATTGTTTGATTTCATTTTTTTAAGAGTTTGAGTGAACATCTTTAGTTCTTTTTTTTTAATTGGCGCACTGTTACTACCAGCTTCTAAACACTAATTTACCGGCAATTATCAGTGACTGGGCAGCCTTAAAGTTTTTTTCTGCTGTCGGGGTTAAAAATCAAGATTAATAGGATTATGTGCTTATACATATATCCAAATTTACTTTAATGTTTTTTTGGAAAGGAACTTATAGCCCTTAGTTATTTAGTATTTTTTTGTTACTTGTACCTTAAATACTTTTTACCAAATAAGTACCTACCTACTGTTTGCCCTTTCCCGTAACTCACAAGGATTATAAGGAATGCAATCAAGTGAATAGTACCTATCGGTTTATTCTATGGTAGAAAAGGTTCTAATTTCTAGCAAAGTCAAAAGTAATTTATTCAAATAAGGCCCACCAGTCGACCACACCGCGTGCGACGAGGCGGTGCGGGGTGGGTGCGGGGTGGATCTAATGAGCTGTGACCTTTAAAACGCAAAAAGCTTCCCACTGTTTGTTTTTTTGGAGAGGGTGCACGAGAATTACAGGAATAGATTCGGCCATCACCTTTCCACCATCGGATAACCCGGCTGTAGGGTGAGTGTCCACCCTGATATCGTTGGCACCTTTACATACTATCCAGAGTCGGACAAAGAGTTTCGCCTTGGCGTTTATACCGCGCACATCGAAGGACTGGTACAACTTGCCTGCTGGGGTGTTCCCGTCTGATTATAAGTTAGGTGTCTTTAACAGTAGAGTGAATACTTGAATAGACTCCTAATAAACTAGAGCGCCTCACCATCATTGATTGCATCACTGCTTACCATCAGGTGAAATCGCAGTCAAGAACTAGTTTGAACCTGCCTAGCCTTTTCCCCACCATGTTGGGGTCGGCTTCCAGTTTAACTGCAGTTAAATTTTACATGGAGCGACTGCCTGTCGGACCTCCACAACCCAGTAACTGGGTAACATGATACCCCTTGGTTAAACTGGTTGTCAGACTTTCGGGCTTCTGACTACAAGTAACGACTGTCAAAGATCTACAAATGACAGCCGGGACCAACGGCTTAACGTGCTTTCCGAGGCACGGAGGAGTCTTGGTATGTAAAAAATGGTCACCCATCCACGGACTGACCTCGTCAAGCGTAGCTTAACCTTTGATCGATCCATGCGGCTGTTATAATTTAACCACAAGCTCCCCTAGTCAACAACTACTTAGTTTATAATATTAAAAGAAAAATACTTCTGATAATTTTTGCGTTTTAGTCAAATATTATAATTTATATGTGCAGACTGATTTAGCCGATAAGATCAAATCATGAAAGTACTATTAGTGCGATTAAAGTGTGTTTAAAACAAGACGCGTCGTCATTTTCATACAATGATGTCAATAAATACATTTGGGGTGTGGTACAAGTTGGGAACTTTGTGCTTATTCAAAAATCTGTAGATTATTCTATTTTTATTTTATTTTATTTATTCAGGGATAATAAACAGCTACAATATGTGCTTAAACAGAGTACAGATAATACAGAATATTAACAATATTGCAGCCCACTACATTATCCGCATATTATCGTTAAGAATATGATAATGAGTGCCACTAGATTAAATTAGGTACATATAGAGTGACTGTCTAGTTACTGCTTAGCGGGCCCTGGTTTTGATTCCCAGGCTACACAAAGTTTTATCGATTTTTTTCATCTGGAATTTATTTATTAATCGGCTAAATCACGGGATGGGGCTATAAATATGCTCAGAGTAACTTTAACATTGTGTCTAATTGGCTACGTGAGAATCTACTAACATTAAATGCAGATAAAACTAAATACATTTTATTTAGTATGAGAAACACTAACATACCACTTACTAACCTTACCATTTATGTTCATAACTGCACGACAGACGCTGACACTGCATGCCCGTGCCCTACTCTAGCAAAAGCCGATTATATAAAATATTTAGGTATTACGATTGACGCAAACCTCAATTTCCGTAAACACATTGAGTTACTATGTACTCGAGTTCGTAAATTAATGTATGTCTTTAAAAACTTACGTTACATTGCTGACTTCACATTAATTAAACAGGTATATTTAGCTTTGTGCCAATCTGTTCTTACCTACTGCATAACTTCATGGGGAGGTGCTGCAAAATCAATTTTAATCCATCTAGAACGCGCTCAAAGAGCTATCCTAAAGGTAGCCACTTTTAAGCCTTTCAGATTTCCTACGCACCAGCTTTACATTGCATGTCACGTGCTAACAGTACGCCAATTATTTATCCTGCACATAATTTTATATCAGCACGTTGAAATCACTTACAAACCAGTACCTTCTGACAAGAGAAGGAAAGATTTGGTTTGCATAAAATCTCAAACTAGACATGCTTTTGTAACCCGATTCTATATCTATTTAGGACCCGTTTTATATAATAAGCTCAATAGAATACTTGATATTTATAGTGCTAGCTACAAAGATTGTAGTCTAAAGCTGTGCGAATATCTGGGTAAACTTGATTACGCTGATACAGAAAAACTTCTAGTAGTACTTCAATAACTCTGTAGATATTATTATTAAGGTATTTTTTGTTAATATTGTATTTGCATAAGTAGCATAGTGTAAATGTAATTCAATTCAATGTATTAACTGTAGTCAGCTGTTCGCTTAGTCTGGGGATGGCCTGAAACACAGGTTTTCATTAACCTAGCTCAGGTAGGTCGCCACAAGATAATGTCAGTTCCACCGCACCTTCGTTTAGATATTTAGAGATATGTGTTAATTAAACTCGTTTTTTACAATTATAAGTTTTTAAGCTATTTTGTTTAGAAAAACTTGGTTCGACTATGTATTTTAAGTTTACAAATGTAATAATGTGTAAAAGGACCAAAATAAATTATATTATTATTATATTATATAATATAGGAAAAATACTATTCACACTATTGTGCGCCATGTGGTGAAATTGGTCCTCTACCAAACTCTTAGGGATATACAGGCGTGATATGTCACGTTTATATTTAGATTTAACAGTACTTTTTTAACTAGTTCGGGTTTCCAGAGACCTGTAGTATAATAATTAGTCTTATATCGTATTACCAAGTAACACCGTTGTTTAGGGCCTGGCTATTTGTGTTTGAACCAACGTTATACATCCCTATTTTTTAATTAGTAAAAAAATAAATTGGGCTGTATCCTGTTACTGATCATATTTGCGTAATCAAAAGTAAAAAAACGAAGTTAATTGTTTAAAATATGCCACTATTTACTTAAACTTAAATAACGAAAACAGCTGTTGAAGGCGGGGCATGCTCGAGCGAGATCACGCGAACGTGAGCAAGAGATGACGATTAATGAATACTTCTATGTCATGAATAGCCTGTACAATATTTCCATAAAATGGATGGCTTTTTGGGATGTAAACAAACGCTAATAACTTTGCTGTTTAAGAATATTATTAATTGATACTTTACAAATATAATGAGAAGACCATCTAGAATAAGCCCTTTAAGTATTTGTACTACATAATTAAAAAATAGTGGTGTATAACGATTACGACATTTATTTTGTGGTGAGAAATAAATAAATTTATTATTATTATTTACTATTATTATTTCCTATTGACCGCAATGTTGAAAAAAAACAAAAAATAAAACAATATTAACCATATATTAAATGGCATAAAAATTAAGAAGTTGCATACTTACACTTCTATTAGAAAAACAAACGATCGCTCTAAAATCAAATGTGCTGTTATGTACTTATTTAAATAAAACAAAACAACTGCGTTAAGAAGGTCAGTTATGCAGTTGTTTCTGCCATACCTAGTTATTCTGGTGTTCAGCTGTATCTGGTTAGCCTGGAAGCCGACCCCAACACACTGTTGTAGAGGTGTATACCTACTCATCACTATATATAGGGTGACTGGTAATTAGTGACCGATACTTAAACACGTGATTGTACTCATGAATAGGAATTTTCCCAAAGAAACTTTTTTATATATATATAATCCAATTACGTCAGTACTGCACAACGGGAGCGGTGGGGGTGGCGGGGTAGCGTGTGACGCTACTACTACTAGTAGATTTTGCCCTTCCCGAGGTCAGAGTATCAGCTGATAGATCGTGCCGATTCGTGCCTACTGTAATCGATCACAGGTGCGCGCGCGAGAATACAAACAGCGTTTTGTTATTTTATTGTGTTTTGAAGGTATGATGAACAGGGTGTAAAGTTCCTCATCCACCATAGAATAGGGAGGATCCTCCGACCAGACGGATGTTGTGTCTGGTGGGCTTACTACTGCCCGACGGTTGCCGTCGGGAACTTGTATAAGTTTAAACTGCACGGATAACTTTTATAGCGCGATGTAGGATAGTTCGTATGTGGCGAGATAGATGTCGCTACAGTGTTATAAAAGTTATTGTGTATAAAAAAAAAGTTGCTTTGGGAAAGTTTATTGAAATCATGAATACAATCACTTGTTTAAGTATCGGTCACTAATTACCAGTCACCCTTTATGTATTTTCTGATGAGACCATTCTAAGTTTCGACCCAGACTACAAAACGTAAGACAAAAGTTATGTACTGTACGCAGCTATTTCCTTTGAGAGCAAATAGCTATGTCCGATCACTTGGACCGCTTCTTAATTCCGATAAATATTCAGCGCCCGTCGAATAGAATCGGCGTCTGTCACACCGGACAGGCGGAGTCTCGGCGCCTATAAATCATGCTCACTACTAAACTTAATTGTTAATAGCACCCATAGACATGTTCCAAATACAAATTGATTTATATTCGGTGTGAATGCAGCCAACATGGCGCATGGCGCGAAGATTCCTATCTGTGGGCGGGGTTTGAGTATTATAACCTTTTTTTATGATGGATGGGTGGATCAGAATGACATAATAGTATAATTTGGTCGATTGTTCGTATGTTTATGTATGTGAATGCGAATTGCGGTAGGTATTCTCTGAGATTAGTTACCGAAAATGAGTTGCGTAGTAAGTATCATTAATCAATGAAAATCAAGCAATTTAAATTCTTAAACAAGCTTAATGTCCAATTAATTCTGACGTTTCGTGTAATCATGATTGATTTTTATTATTATTTTATTTTTATTTGTTCACCATCAAGTGACACCGAGATCATAATGTATTGTAACACCTATTGTAACTTATGTTCACAAGCCATAATAAATTAGGAAAATTTGTCTGTTTATTAAAGGACAAACAGAAAAATATTCTTAATTTATTACACAGCATTTTACTTGGAGGCTAAATGTATTTTTATTGGCATTATATCGATGAACCCCTTTTTTTTAAAAGAAAGCGTGTCCATCTCTCCTGTGTAGTGGGTACGTTTACAAACATTTAAACACACATACACAAACAATCAGTCCCGGAACAACTATCTGTAGCCCATCTGTATCTGTGTTCCGTGCGGAAATCGAACCTAAGACACGCAGCGCAGCAGACAACTTAAACATAACTGGCGAAATGTGGGTGTACCTACTACCAGCTATACGTCTGCCTAGCCCTTCGAGATAACAGGCGTGACGTTATGTTATGTTAAAAATAAAAATGTACAATCTGTCCAACTAATTATTGTATCTACGAGTAAACTACCTAATATTCTAAAGAGGATGGATTTGATTGTTTGTTAGCGTTGAATAGGCTCCAAACCGGACCGATTTGAAAGATACTTTCACCGTTGAAAAGCTACACTACGCCCGGGTGACATAGGCTACTTTTTATCCCTGTATTCCCACGGGAACGGGATCTACTCGGGTAACGTCCACGTGACGCCTGCTAGTATTAAATAATTCTGCTGGGATTATAATCATACCGGGAATGAATCCCTCTAAACCACTTGATTGATACTATTTCAGTAGAACAAACTGTTCATTCAATTGGTGTTGAGTTACCAAGGTCAAGGACAACATGTTTTCAATTTGAATTAAATCTGTTAGGATAATGACATAATTATCTGTGGTATGAGAGCAAAAAGGTATTTAGTCAATAACTACATAACTGCGCACGCGACTTCGTTAGCGCGGAACTACATGGGTTTTCTTTTTGTTTTTACGTGGATCCCAGAATCAACCAAACGTCCTATTTTAATTATTATTTTTGGTCGCTACGTCACTATGTGCTAGCGGCCGTTTCATTAGGCCCATTACTAAGTGTGCAAGTCACCCCCTGCCATTTTATCCGTGTATGTGTATTTATAAAGCATTGATGAGGATGGGGCCCTAATCCTTTCAAACAACTTTCATAGTGTTAGTAACAAAAACCACTGACAAAAAAATATAAGTATTTATTATACTAATATTATAAAGAGGTCCAATTTGTTTGTAAGTTTGTATGTAGGGGGTCTCGGATCTTCGGAACTACTGATCCAATTTTAAAAAATATTGCACTGGTGGAAAGCTACACTATTCCCGGATGACATAGGATACTTTTTATCCCAGTAATCCCACGGGAACAGGAACTAGGTGACGTCTGCTATTATAATATAGGTATATAGGTAATTATTTAAATACATTTAGCAAGTAATAACTGTTACTTGTCTTTGACGTTACAAAAAGACACTTCAATTTTATTTTATTTGTAGGTATAGACAATTGGGTTTGATTTCATACCCTGGATTAAACTTCAGGGCTTAAGACCTAGGAGCAGTTAGGAAGGAACCAAGCGGTCGGAACCTCTGATGTACCCTGGCCTAAATCGGATCCAATCTGTTCTAACTGCCATTCCATCTTCCGACTTCCTAGTTAGGTTTCCTACAAATCGAATAGTGTAAAATAAGCCCTTTAGGAGCCATTTTTGATCTTATAACAGTATGTAGCTAATGTACCCATTGTAAGAAGTTACGTGCCGATTTGACTTTGACATGACATGGTAACTAGGTATACCTACAGGGTGGAAGGAATTTCAACGTGCATCTTAAGAATTCAGCTCATACGACAGATAAAACCTCTTTAAAATATCTGTTCCGTGGTTCAGATCATGATTCTACACCAGACGGTATGTTCTGTTCTGTTCGGTAATTCTGTTCTGTGTTCTTTATTTTGTTTATTTTTATTTTTTAGTTTCATTCTATTTTTTGTACCTATTTGTATTTTTAGCGTGTGCCTGTATCGTGCCAAATAAATGCTTTTTCTTTATTTTCTTTCTTTTAACCTCGCGAAAAATTATGTGAAGTGAGTGTAAAATGAACTGTCAATACCTATGATTAGTCCGGAAAAACATCTCACTTCACTTCGCCTATATTTTCACGCGACGATATTTTTCAAGAAAAGTATTCGTCATCATTTATCATTAAAAAAATGTCTTTATAGTTAATGACAGTGAGATTAGGCAGTAAGATTAGGCTCTAGACAGACGAACGAACGTTTGAATGCAGTTTTTAGGACAAACAACAGTTGCCAGTTTTATTGCAATCGTACAGACTGCACTTCTGCACACACACTAAACATTTGCAGTTAAAATACAGTCCGCCTGTTTAAAGCCTTATTATTATAGGTACCTGTTCTTTAAAATGTGTTGTTAGTAACCGGAATAACTCCGATAAGACATCTAGACACGCAGGCAGCTTTACAATGCCTAGCTATAATCTACTACCTGCATTATGTAATAAACTAACTTCAAATACTAGAAGACTAATTGAGAATGGTTTGCACGTAGTGGCGCTAGACAATATTCGAATAAAGTGTTCGCGGCGCGCATCTTAAAATATTTTTTCATTAAGGCGAATCTTTGATTATGATCTCTAAATCGATTTGGTGTGTGTTGGCGCCATCATTAATTAATTTATAGACACGGTGGAGGGCCAAAATGCAATTCAATTGCGTATTTAAGTAACCTACGAAGGCGCGACCCCCTTTGTGCCTTAGAAAGCACGTCAGCTCTATCCGCAGGGCTATAATTGCCTATATTTTCATTGCTCGTTACTAACCGGCAAAACTCACCAAACTTTGACGAGAACTGAGAATTCACAAAAAATTGATATTTCACTTAAAGTGGACTTCAAGTTACGGTGACTATCAGACCGGGTACGGTGCGCTTCGTCACATATCTCTGCGAGTAAGCATGCCGTGATCCTAGATAGGTAGGTACTCTGATGATAGCCAATATGAAACTTGACAGTTAATCGTGGAACACTGCCCAGTGATCATCACAATGAATTGTCAACAGAGATTTGCAATAGCGCGGCAGATTGCCTTTGTCTTTTGAGGTATGAGGAACAGGGTGTAAAGATCCCCATCCACCTTTGAAAAGGGAGGATCCTCCGATCAGACGGGTGTTGTGTCTGGTGGGCTAACTACTGCTCGACGGTTGTTGTCGGGAACTTGTATACGTTCAAACTGCGCGGATAACTTTAATAGCGCGATGTAGGATAGTTCGTATGTGGCGAGATAGATGTCGCTACATGTCCATCGGTGACTACACCAAAGGGTTATGATCATCATCCAATGGGTTGTTGTGTATACCTATCATTACCGGACTAAGGATAGGTATTGACTCTCACGTCCACAAACGGTGACTAATCTTTTGAATTGCGCCGGTAAGATCTCTGGTGAGGTCGGAGTTGCAGGAAAAAGGGGGATATGGGATTCCAAGTGTTGGAAGCTTCAAGTTATGGGCCCAGCGGCGCCCCATGCGTTAAGCTGTTGTTTCCTATATAGTCGTTACGGGTAGTCAAATGCCCGATAGTCTGCCACCCAGACTCCTGGTAAGCCTGTTTGGACCAGTGTTACCAGCTATTAGGCAGCCCAGGTGTTACCCAGGTACCTACTAGGTAGTGGAGCTTCTACTATAGGAGCTAAAGCTCTAGAATCCAGGCAGAAAATATTGTTTTCGTTTTTTTAACTAATAGAATAGAACAGAATACTTTTTTTTGTGCCACATACTAATAATAATAACTGTATGGGTTACATAGCGGCCTTACCGCTAAAACTGATCTCTTACAGACCTTGGTCGGCTCGACTCGGTTGGGTCGACTTTTAAAAAAAACATTTTTTTTAATTATCCTGTATTGCCAATTGTTTCATCATTAGGTTGTTACGCATCCCCTTAAACTTTATTAGTTTTAGATGATCCTATTGTCTAACATTTAGACATACAAGCACAAGCCATGTTTATGGGAAGAACATTAATCTTCCAGACACAATTTATTGGTGACATCTTGCGACGGATGACGTCAGAAAACATAGATCATTAACTGGCTGGAATATGTTAGGAGATAAAGGTGCGTTGCAGTATTTGCAATAATGAACGTTACGGCTACGATAGATAAAGACTACAATAGCGTGTATTTTTGCCCTAATTAATCAATTATGCAACGACCGATTTTCGTTGCCTTAGAAGAGAACTTTGGTCAAGATTTTTTTACGGGATACAAAATTAATCATATTGGATAGTTCCGAAGTTCCACTATAACACAACGCTGTTTTCTCCGGCATTCACATGCTTTGCCCAGCAAATTTGTTTTCTGCTGCTGGCCTAGTGGTCGGAAGCAATACTAGCGACCATGGATACCTGGCTACGATTTCTGAGCCGGGTTTAATGTTATTGGATTTTTCTAACTGGAATTTCTCTGCAGCAACCCGGTGAAGGAGCTGGGCGTTGGGCTTTTGGAGACTGTCTTACCATATAAGTAATTGGAATAATCTTTTTTACACAAAATTACTATCACTATCAGGTGTAAAATAACTAGTTTCGGAAGTCTGTGGCTCTGGTGGTTTTCTCTTATTCACTATAATTGGCCACCGACCTCCGAAACTAGAGTTATTTTACATCTGTTACTGATTTTTTTTTTAATCGTTTGCACCTAAGTATTTTTTTGTAAAAAGGTACCTACCCGAGTACCTACCTTCCTTCCTTCTTCTAAGTACCTAGGCTTTTCAGCTACCTACGTACCTACCTATCTACCAGTATTCTATTTCTACAAATAAAACTTCTTGTAGCGTGTCCAAGGTTAGACTTCCCCTGCAATGCACTGTATCGATCGATTTATATCGATACCAAGGTTTAACTAAGTTGTAGGTCATTTGTAGGTACACGATTGTAAGTTCATATCAATTAGATATTTAAAATGCCGTCGAAGACGGTCAATACTGTAGTAGTTTCCTTCCAAACCGTTTTTCTAGGCACAATAAAATAGGTATAGTGTTGATTGTATGCCAAAAATGGCTGGTTTAAACACTCAATTTGTATATGTATAAGTTACAAGTGTACAGTATAGAATAAATAATTTTAAGTACAGTAGGTACTTACGTACATCAATAAATTACCTACTTTTTACTAGTATCTATTGTTATCAAAATTAAATTATTAGTTCTTGACTTGACCACGACTATATGACCCCCCCCTGGCGCCAAAGCTGGATCCGCCCTTGCACTCAAACGATTTTAGAATGGTTTATTATTTTCAACATCTCGCGTTAGTACGAAATACTGTAATATTATAAAAAGGAAAGATTTGATTGTTTGTATGAAAGAAAGAAAGAAAGATAATATTTTATTTGGACGCACAGAACATAAAACAAAAGAACAACAATACAGATAAGTATGTAGGTTATAGCACAGTATATAGGTTTTTAACCGACTTCAAAAAAGGAGGAGGTTCTCAATTCGGTTGTATGTTTTTTTTTTCTTTAGGGTTTGTTACCTCAGTAGGTACCTACTCTGTCATTTATGGACTGATTTTCAAAATTCTTTTTTTATTTGGTAGGGTAGGTATACTAACAGATTGGTCTCATTTGTATCAAAACTCATATCTGATGAGGGATCCTCGAGGAATTGAGGGAACTCTTCAAAAAATACAGGTACACACGCACCGATTTTAACATTTTTAACAGACTTCAAAAAAGGAGGTTGTGTGTGTGTGTGTAGTGTGTGTCGGTATGTTTGTTTGCAGTGAATAGGCTCCGAAGCTACTGGACCGATTTGAAAAAATATTTCACCATTGTGAAGCTACACTGTCGCCGGGAGATAGGCTACTTTTTATCTCTGTATTCCCACGGTAACGGGAACTATGTGGGCGAAACCATGTCAAAGTCTGCTAGTACCTATGAAGTAATATGAAACTAGCGTGAAAATCATTCTCAAAGTTTTGTTTCTATTCACCCTTGAGTCTCTCTTTCATGCTATTTTACCGGTACAGGGTGGAAAGGACAGAATCAGAATCAGAATTTTATTTGTGAAACATAGTCATAATCATATCGTCGCACATACTGATACCACGAGTTCTGTGCGCCAAGTGCGAGTTGTTTTTACGCTAACGCGATCGAAATGTTCACCGCGTTTGGCTCTCTGATTGGTTAAAAGCTTGGAGCGAGCCGATCGGTCATAAACGTGTCGATCGCGTTAACGTAAAATAAACTCGCACTCAGCGCACTGTACATGATAATGGGCATCTATTTGCCTAAATGTGTAAAAACCATAACATAATCAACATTCCTATCTAAGCCATGAGATTGTTCCTTGAAAAATAAATAAGTCACTTCTTTCATTTCCTTTCCATCATCGGACCTCTAGATATACCTAGGTACTGCCAGCGGTACATGGTGGACATCCCACCCATAGAACTAGGTAAACGTTTTGGGAACACATTCGCGTACCTACAGCTAAAGTGGAATTCCCCGACGGAGTCGGTGTTTCCTGATAGCTACAACCTGGGGGTCTTTAAATCAAGCCTGGGCAAACCTGCTTCAGTGTCTCTTACCATTAGTCGAAATAGTGGTTAAACGTGGGCCTACCAATATTAAAAATAAAATATGGGTTTAGACAGAAAATACCTACGATTTTATACAGTTAAATTGAAGCAAAGATAACAACCAATTCTTCTTCTTATCGTGTGGTTAGTAACTAACCTGGTGTCAGAGTGTTAATGCCGCCCATGGGCTTCTGACTTGGCATCACATGCCGTCGAGACATATATCTCTCAGGCATGCCGGTTTCCTCACGATGTTTTCCTTCACCGTTTTTGAAGCAAGTGATAATTATACAATCCGCACATGAATCCGAAAAGTCAGAGGTGCGTGCCTTAGGTTCGAACTCAAGACCTATGAGTTGGCAATCACACCACTAGGCTATCACTGCTATAACAAACAATTAAAGAAACATTAGGTAATTCAATTATTATACTTAAAAGATTTTTTTACAAAAAAAAAACAACCGAATTCTTATAAAAAAACACCAGCCTAAACACAAATAACTCCAGTTTCGGAAGTCTGTGCCTTTGGTTGTTTTGTTTCGTTCATTATTGGCCACCGACTTCCGAAACAGGAGTTAATTTACACCTGTTAGAGTTTTTTTTAAGAAGTCGGTTATGTTTTTTTTTGTACAAAAGTTTTTATTTTGCAATTTTTAGTTTCTTCGTATGTAAAGAAAAACTTTTAATACGATTTCAATGATGCTTTCAAGCATCATTGAAATCGGTTAACAATTGCTAAAAAAGATCATTGGTACCTATAAAGGGCGTTAGATGCTTTTCCTTACAGATACACTTCTGACTAACCCTTCGCAAAATACAAACGTGCTGTTATGTAGGTACGATAGTTTGAAATCGTCTTTCCGCCTAGAGCAAGCGTGGGAATTAATGCTTGTGCCTTCTCTGTATAAGAAGAGGCCCCGCAGTAACAAAACTGTTACTAAACGGTACCTATAGCCACGGATCTCTAGCCCGAAAAGAAAAATAAGCCAAGTGCTAGTCGGACTACGGAAGCCCGGACTCGATTCTTCAAAGAATGCGTTCAATAAACTAAGCGTGTATGCCAAACATCTTTCCAAAGATCTCAATTAGAGTTGTAGGCAGCATGCCCATCGTGCCCACAACGGTGGATCCGCGCTTGGTTTACTTAAATTGTGTGTGTTATTATCTTGTATTATAATTACTTTAAATAAATTTCAGTTAGAGCTACGAATTGAAACATTTTCTTCTTCAATAGTACCAGTCATTCTGTAAACAACTTTATTTGCACCTTCATTAGGTTCATATTTCTTTGATTAGGTATAGTGTCAATTTGGGAATAAAAAAATTGAGGAACCGTACCATACGTGTACAGAGGATGATGGTCAACAAAAAAGGCGCCAATAATGGTATCTATTTATTATCATAGTCTTACACTATAAATACTTTAGCATACCTACAAATAATCAGCTAAGTATACATAACTAAAAGTAATAATAATTCCGTTATTTATAGTAGCCAGGTACCTAATAATAGCAACTTATTCAGTGGGATAAGTAATCAAATCTAAACAAAAAAATAATCTAAAACTAGCTAACTTAGGTAAGTATGTATCCATAATTATTCATTATGTTTAATGTTACATAAACTAATTTTGTTTGTTTTGGCACAAATCTTGTATTAATTCTAAGATATTTTAAGAATGTAATATGGTATCTAATAACATATTTATTTATATTTTCTGAAACCTTCAATTAAAATATGTAAAAAACATAGCAACGCTAAATACACCACTTGCAATAATGATAGAATATCTTCAAAAACATTTAACTTCAAATTGTATTTTTTTGTAACATCTTAAAGTAAGTGCACATGTTTAATTTATTATATTTGAACATTCTCAATGAAATACCCGATTACCTCTTTACCCTTTATATTATACCCCAGTATCCCTCTAAATATAATAATGAAACATTATTAAAAAGAAGTCAACATACAAACTGTTTAAAGTAACATCTATTTTTGAACTTCAAAAATTGCATGATACTAATTTAAAACCTTCAAAGTTTAAAAAGTTTAGATGGCAAACATAGTCTTTAAAGTCGAAAATTATCAGTGTATTTAAAGTTAATAAAGTATTTCTTTTTAATACAATTGCTGTAAACATTCTTAGAATCAAACTACACCAGCAAAGCCTAATAGAACTCGGCCAGTCACATTTGCAGCATGATAAACAGATCATGGGCTACATTCTGGGGCATGTAAGAATAGATTGGCAATATCATGGAAAACCCACATCAAGATCTCATGACAACCTCAGCATATTTAGACAGAACTGGTCCAAGTTCAAGTCTTGTACTAAGACAGCACAGAGTTAAAAATAATTGCTGTAAGGATGACATATGGAAATAAAACTTTTTTCTTTAAACCTACATGCAATTAATTCTAATTCTCTATTGTTGTGTATTATAAGATTACTGTTAACATTGTCAGAACTTTAAGAAAATAGCTAGTCAATGATTTACATAACTTTTTCAATGCTGAAAAGGCCGGTTTTGGTACTTTGTAGATAGATTCACAATAAGACAAAATCTAAAACATTAAACAAAACATCATATTACTCACAATATAGTCTAATTATTAAATAAAATATGGGCATCAATGCTCTTGTGCAGAAGCTAAACTCAAATTAAAAAAAAACACATCATAAACATGTATATATTTTCTTACAGCCACTTACACATGATTTGAATTTGCATGAACTAACTTTATTTCAAGTAATTTCAGAATAGATCAACAAAAACACACCAAGGTTTGTTACCAACTTGGTGACGTATATAATAACCTGTCCCTGCCGTGCAACACATAATAGTGAAAAATGGAAATAGCCTAATTTTAGTTCAGCATGTCAACAAGAGTATTGGCACCTAATACAAAACACAATCATATTTGCATTTGTTGCCAATTTTACTCTATTACATAATTATGAGTTTGCCCAAGTCACAACCAGCCTATGGTAACACAGGTACACGTAGGCCTCTCCGTTTATACACTATAGCTACTTTAAGAGTACCTAAGTCCACCATTTACAGGCAAAACCCAATCTTGAATCTAAGTAAAACTGGAATGCAAAATTATCATAGAATTCAGTCGTCTTATAGGGCAAATTCTGAATCCAGAAACTGTTTCTCCATTAACTTCCTCATCTTCTCCGGGATTGGGACTCCAGAATGGGCAGGCTTGGGGCGTCGTTTCCAGGATGGTTTCTTACCACTCTTGGTCACACTGTTGGGTATGGGAACAGATTTGTTGTCTCTGGGCTTTGGAGTGGCAACCCTCGGGACTGTGTTAGTTCTCTGTCTCGTTGCTCGTGCTTCAGTGGTGTTGTTAACTGAAAACAATGGAATAAATACGTGAGGAGAGTAACAATTAGGAGATTGTGGTTATTCAGGATTGTGGTAATCCGAAGGAGCTTTCAAAAGATGCTACAATACTTCACAGCTTCGTAGTTCTGATTGTGCAGACACCAGCACATCAAGCTATCTACATTGTCAAATATTCCCAATTGGACATCGGACCATATGTTTGTAATGAAAAGGAAATCAAAGAAAGTAATTTTACATTGTATAAGCTTGAAGTGTTGTTCTAAAAATTCCACTATAGCTACAAATTACACTATGGAAATGAGGAATTTGTCAGTTGTTTTCGTGATGCAAGTTCTAGATGACCAGTGAATTAAGTTTTGTAATATACAACTAGGTACTACTACTGATGACTAAAGGCAGTGAAACTGACCTTAGACCAGATGAAATTAAGTAATAAAAGGCAACCGGTAGTGGTTACTTACTTTTGAGTGGAGTTTTATCCACCGTTTTTTTAACCAGGACAGTCCTTTTTATCGCCCCAACCGGTGACGCCCGTCCTTTGGCTGGCATCTCTTTTCCGGTGCGTTGCACCTTTGTCGTAGGTTTTGGAGTTTCTCTGGGCGCCATTGGGAATCGATTTAAAACTTTTAGTAAATAAAAACGAATAACTTGTACTTCTGAACACCAGAACAACAGTCAACAACCAGCTTTTAAAAAATAACGATTTTGATAAAATGGTTTGACAGTTTGACTTTGACAAAATGTCAAATCAAACAGAAGTGCATTTACAAAGACAGTTGATTTGATAGTCTAATTATAACAAAAATAAAACAGCATGCCTTTTGGAAAACAAAGTAAAAAATAATTATTAACAAATATCCAATGAGACAACAAATAATCATATGTTTAACATTTGTTTAGTTTATTACCATACCCTGTTCTAGTAATTTGTCACTTTTCAATACAGTGCATTTATAATTTTATATGCACGACTATTGCTATCGCCCGATGTACAATTTATTGCATTTCTAATAATTTCAATAGAAATCAGTAGAAATTTAAAAAATAATGAAAAGTTCTCAATATTTCTTAAATTTCAAACCAAAATAAAATATTTCTGTTTGTTAAAAAAAAACTCAACTGGTAATAATAATTATTATTTGATAAGGGAATTAAGCGGGAAATTCGAATTTAACTAACTGTGCACTATGGGTTTGTATTATCAAATTGTATGGTTCAGAAAAGAAATGACCTATTTATTTATAAACTTATTTTTACCGCGCAAAATTGTATGTTTTGATAAAAGTATGCATAGAAACACTTTCATAACCGTAGCGGTCATTGACATTGCCAAGCGATAGGTATTTTGCATTATCAGCAGCATCCATTACAGTTTATATTGTTGCCAACCAAAAAAATGCAAAAATAAAAATACGAAAAGCTTAACGTTTAGTGAAATAAATGAGGAAATTATAGAGCATACCTAATTTGAAGGTGATAATAATGAATATCTGAACGATTCTTTAGTAAAATATCACGTAAATTATGTAAGGAATTATATTTTGCAATTTTTTATCAACATAATGACATGCAAAATAACGGCAACATTGCTATTTGGCGTCCATCTTTAATCTTTTGATGTGTTGTGTTATTTTAACAAAATTGTAATAAAATTGTTATTAAAACTTCTACAATTAATTTAATGCACAAATTCTATTCAAGAGGTTTATCTGAGACCTATATCGTAAAATAATAAACTGGTATGATGTGATTTATTAAAATTTTATCGAAAGTGTCACAGTATCATTATCGTTTGTTCTAAAAGTTTCACTGTTCTTTGCTATTGACCTAGGTGCTAATTAATCGACCAACCTTCAAATGTTTTCATTAGCTTTCTTATAATCGAAGAAGTGTATTTGCGCTGTGATTATAACGTGCATTGTTACTAAATTGTCGTTTTCCTGTTGTCGCAGCAGATGAAGTGTTCAAATGGATAGGTTGAGCCACTTGCGAGGAGAAGCGGGGGGCTCGCGGGACTCCACGCTCGACACCACGTCCCCGCCGAGTGAGTCCTTCATGACTGCCAACGAGAGCTCCTCCAAGTACTTTTCTCTGTCAGAAGTTGACTCTGTTGATTCAACATTCGACATTTCTTCCATAAAAGATGTGTCGCTGGCCAGTACCACCACAGATTCCGAAGGGACCATGACAAACGCCGACGAGCTGATATCGAATCTATCACCAATTGGAAAGAAGAGTGATATGCTTGATAGCTACAAAATTGGTAAACAGATTTCAGCAGCAAACATTCTATCTGGAGGTGTTGATATATTTGATGATAATGATAATTCTTATGATGGGGATGAGTTGGTTATCGATGACAATGTTGACATGGATGATAAGTCTAATTCGGAGCTGAAGCAGCCGGAAGACATGGAGTTTAAGTCTGATGAGAATATGATAGAGTCTACTTTAATAAATGAGGAAACAGATATAGCTAGTAAAGATACAGAAGTGGTGCTACAGATTGATGGTAAAAATGTAGATGCAATAGATATTGGTAATGGATTATACTTGTATAGAAAGGAGGGTCAGGAGGAGCTGGCTGCTGTTCAGATAATTGATGATGATCAGCAACAGACTAGCTTCAAGTTCCTGAAAGTGCGGTGAGTCTATTATTTATGTACCCTCAATTTTACCACACACTGTTTTTAAATAAGAAATTACAATACCCTTCTATTTTATAATCTTCATGAGCAAAAATTGTTTTGGTGTGGTTAGTGTGTAACCCGGTGTCCATGTCTTTATGCTGCCCATGGGCATGCCCTCTGGCTTGGCTTCACATGCCTTCAAGAAATATTTTTAGGCATGCTGGTTTCCTCACAATTACATACTTACACCATTATTGAAGCAAATGAATATTATCTACTTATTAGATTATTAGAGTTAGTATGGTAAACTCCCACTTATCAATTGATGGCAAAGCAGGCTAGTCTAGTCAAGGCCTGGTTTTTTGACTAAGTTTTCACTAGACTTTAGTATCATTTTGTTAGATCAGGATACTTCTTATTAGAAATGAGTAACATTTCTTATTTTGTCTATAAATAAACTGTTGTAGGTGTAACTATAACATAAACATGGTCTGACCTAATTAGAACTGAGATGTGGTAAAGCTATGAAAGCTTTTATTCTGACAAATACTAGACTACTAATACAAATACTCTTTTCATAAAACTTATTTAAGAATCTTTACAATAGACACAAAACCTCTTTCTAAATAAAAATCTTTCTTTTTGTCTGTGCCACCCTAAATGTCAACAGGTAAACAAAGCACAGTTGTCAGATTTCAAAACAAACAATCATAAACAAAAAATTGTGGATTACATTACATTGTTAATTTTGTGAATAGGAAAGCATAAAAGTATCATTTGATTCAGTTTTTTTTTCTTTATCCACAGAAGATTGAAACAGGAAAACTTACCTTGTAGTATAGTATAGTCTTTTGATCCCAGATCTGTTCTAGTTTTGCTGTGCCTATTTAGTGTATTAGTTGTCTGAGATACACATAGTTGTCTGAGATACACATTAATCTGTGATTAATTTTCGTGCAATAAGCTGTTATTGTGATGAAAATAAAATCAGCCATTACAGTAGATTTTACAATGCATACATAATTATTTAAACTCACAATTCTGTAGGGCATGCAGGGGGTAGGCAGAAACTACAGAATTCCATCTGCTATGACTCTTACATACTTCTTTGTTATGCTTGCTTCGTTTATGTTAGTATAATATGTTGTCATACACACAAATACCGGTTGCAAGTACTATGCACCTGACCTTTCTGAAGAACTACTACATACTTTTATCTTCTACTAATATTATAAATGTGAAAGTTTGTATGGATTTTTGTTATTCGTTCATGCAAAAAGTACTTAATGGATTTTAATGAAACTTTGCAATTAGGTATAAAGCTAATACATCAGAATGGCATATATGATAAAATTTATAAAAATGTATCATACCTTGGAGAAAAAAATAAACTACCTACACGTAGTAGCACAGACAAAGTTGCGGGCACCAGATAGTCTGTAATAAATATGTTAGTTGAACAGCTTATGTATAGAGAGAAATCAGCACTAGCAGTCAGTCAAAAAACTTAAACAGTTCACTCTAATAGTTGTTTGAGGAACTGTTTAATATGAGTAACAGGTTATCTAACAACTTGTATGTGATACATTACACATGTACAGTTGTTAATGGAGCAAAGCAGAGAAGAAAGGGAGAGTCATAGTATGTTGTGTTACTACCCTGGATGTTTCCTCTGCATGGCAAATTGTCGCTTTAAATAATCCACCCCATCCTGCCATATAAGCATGTAGTAAAACTAGTCCTGGTAGCAACAATATAAACAAATCACTACTGAAGTCAGTAATAAACCTATCATTAATGTAGCTGTAAAATTGTACTGGGCGTTAAAGAGTTATTATCATTCATATATGTAAGTAGTACATGAAATCATAACTTCATATTGCACACTAGATTGCAAGTAGGTTTTTAAAGACAGTAATAATTAACAATATATACCCAACATGCTAGGCAAAAAGTGTATAATATACCTATTGCAAGTGACTGAGCAGTAACTTAACAAGTCAACCCTGCCTGCCTTAGGCATTTAAGCCCTCATGCCCCTGTTCACTCTTTGAACCTGTAGTCCAGTGGTTATGATGGTGATCATTATTATGCCAGCACATCAAGCTACTCCAATGTTTTCAACTATATATATAACATACAGAATAGGGTTCATGTTCAATTGGGAAAATTTTACAGTTTGGAGCAGCTTGGTCTGTACATTTGTACCATCCTTCTGAGTGCAAGTATTTAGAACTAAAACAGTCATTGCAACTGTAAATTAGTCACAATGAAGATAAAAGTCTAACATTGATTTATGTATGTATTTATTTCAGTGATAATGCGGAGGGTAATTTAGAAGTTTATGAAGAAATAGAGATAGAAGTACCTAAAGAAGTGGTGAGGAATATTTATAATATTTTTAACTTATTTAATAATTTAACTTATAAAGAAAAATATTTACTATGTTATTTTATTTTACAGCCTGCAAAAGAAGGGAAGATGGCTGATAAAAAAATATCATCACATGTGCCTATAAAGGATATCAATAAAGTCATAAGTGAGTCTGCCTGCAACAAAGTTGCTGAAAGAAGAATCAAAACACCAAGAAAAGAACCAATTTTAACAACTAAGATTACTGAAGTGGAACTTGAAGTGAATAAAGAAACATCACCTGATGCTAAATCTGAAGTCAATATAAATGGAAAAATGATGAAGTTTAGTGAATCACGAAAGTCTCCAGTTATAGGCAGTTTTACACCCATGACTTACCACTCAACACCAAATAAAGAGCCCATACCATTAACTAAAACAATGGTTGACCAACAGCTGCATCCAAACAGACATTCAGATAATGTCAAGAAAACAATAGAAGTGCACACTGATAGTTGTAAACTAAAAACTCCCGAAACACCAACTAAAGATAAAGATGGTGATGACAATAAAAGCAATGAGATAGTGAGTCCTGACAAAGAAATGGTGATGGATGAATCCAATAAAAAAGATACAGTAGCTGAAGAAATAGAGGAGGAGACTACAGAAGCAAAGAATATTGGTGATAATGAACCTAAACTGTTGCAACCATGTGTAGATGAAGTCACGAAAGAAAAACCTGTAGCAAACGACACATCAGTTCCAACAGAACAAGATCATGCCATTGATTCAACTGAAAAAGATGTTACTACGGGCCATACTATAATAGGTAAAGGTGATGCAATAATTAACGAGAATATACAAAATGAAATTGTTAACGAAGAGAAAAATGCGGAGAAAAATGAAGAAAACAGTGACAACATAGTAGAAATTGAAGAAAGTATGGATGGAGATCTTGAAATTGTAGAAACGGTTGAAGAAACTGTTGCAGAAACTGTAGTTGATAAAGGTGATGCAATGACAGACGCACTCAATAAAACCAATAGTGATAACCTGGCAAATGTAAAAGATGATATTGAAATAAGTCAGGGCGAAGTTAAAATTTCTGAGCCTATTCAAGTAAGTTACAAAGATGTCAATGAAGTTGATTTAAGTGATAAGAATAATAAGGCAATAGTTAAAGACAATACTCAATGTGATAGTCAAGAAGAGACCATAGTTGAAGAAATTATTTACGATATATCAGAAAATGATGAAATTATTATTATTGATGATAGTGAATTAGATGAAACCAAAATTGAGAAACCAACATTAGCAACTGATAAAGATAATTCAAATAATTTAAATGTTATAAGCAATGATCAAGAAAACGAAAAAGTTGAAACAAAAATTGCAACTGCAGATAATGTTGTAAATATAAAAGAAAGTGTTCAGGACAATAGTAAAAAATATGCTAAAAATATTCAAGCTGATTCATCTTCTGTAGTAATTCTTGATACGCATAAAGAACAAAAGAAAAAAGATGAAGCACCTCCCTTAGTTGAAATGGTAAAAAATAGTAATTCAAAAATTCCAATTGCTAAATCAGAAATGAAAAAAGAAATAACTATTCCTACTATTAGCACAGACACACCAGTAACGAAGCCGAAGGTAGAATTAAAACCTGAAGCTTTCAAAAAATCTGACACTTCTCCAAAACATTCTGCTTTAGATGTAGTTTTGTTGAAGAAAGACGCTCCACAACCACTCAACAAGCCAGAAGAATCCCAAAAACCAGTTAAAGCTGATAAAAATCAAGATAAATTAAAAGTTGTTCCTGGAACACTGGCCAAGAAAATACCTATTCAAATTTCCCCCTCAATTGCTAAAACAGAAACGACAGTACTCAAAAAAGAAAATAATATGCTTCAAAAATCTCCTCAGAAGGAATCTAAAAAGCCATTTGCGATCTCTGAATCTCAATCCAATGTAGTGCCTATGGAAGTTGACAGTACCACGAATTTAAAAGTGGAAGGTCCTGCAAAATGTCTAATCGGCAGTGACAATGCATTAACTAATGAAATTAAGCAACAAAAGTCTGTTTGCCAAGAAGAATCTGGAACCTCTTCTGAATTAAAAGCTCCAGTAGTTACGAAAAAGGATGAAAAGCCGGATATAATAATAACACCTGAAGGAATTACTGCTACTGCTACGGATGAAGTGAATGTCAAGGATGTTAAAGCTAGTCAAGTGCCTAAGGAAGAACAACCTAGTTGTTCAGGCACACAAGATGTCAGCAGTACATCAACAGACAGTCTTCCGAATAATGAAAATAGAAATGAAGGAGAAGATGATTCTAGTATGGAAGAACCTAAACCAGGTGGTAGTAAAAAAGCAGTGCCTTTTGGAAAATGGACAGCTACTAACAGAAAAGAGTTTTTAAATAAAATAAAAAATAGAAACACGGTCCCCACGCCTGCCGTGCCTTCTACAAGTAGCAATCAACTGAAAAATTCCAATGATCTCAACAGAAGAGATGTTCTTCAAAAGATTGACAGTCAAAGGCAGCAATCAAGCAGTGCAGCAGCTTTAGCGAAAACTCAAGAAGGTAACAAAACGACTAAAAATGAAACTGCTTTTGTAAGCAAATCTAGCATAAGTCAAAGTACAGATAATACTCAAGAAAGCAAGATACCCCTTAAAGTTGAGACAGTGAAAGAAACTTCTGAAGCTGAAGCTGAACAAGCTCCCATCAAACAAGATGAAGCAAATGATATTCAAAACGAAGAAGTATCACAAGCGGGAGCTGCGAACAGCCTAAAGAAAGAAGCTCAAAGAACGGAAGTTAATTACCAAGATTTGATTGATAAAACGATTGAAGATATGATACACAGAACAGTAGGACCTTCTAAATCGGGTCAAGATGAACCAAGCCAGACGTCGGCAAAAGATTCTAATGCTCCTCCAACTGGCAAATTTCCAGCGAATTATCAACCTACTGACCAAGCCACACTTGATGAAATAGAAATGAAAATGAACGAATTACACGGTATTCCGTTCATTGAAAGGCCTCCTCATGAATTACCTGTCGTTCCTTTAGCAGAGCCCAAACCCAAAACATTTTCTAAAACGGATAAAGAAAAGCCGTCAGTTCCTATCAAAACTACTAAAATACCTAATCTCCTACCATTTCCAAATAAGACTCAACAAAAGGTGATCAAAGAAAGTGTAATTGATGTTGACTCTGAAGATGAAATAATAGAGCATGAGCCTATTACAGGAGACATTGATATAAATAAGAGAAATGTAGCAGCTAAGTTACCACCTAAGGAAAAAGTACTATCTTACGCTAGCATAGACAAATCTAATACAGATGCTGCTAAAAAAGAATGTATTATAACAGAAAAAGATTTTGATAAGTTTGCCAGACGAAACTCCATAACGTATGACAATTGTCTCACTATTAGCAAAGAGCCTAATGTTATACAGACTGTTGTAGAGAAAGATCCATATCCAAAAACATACTCTAGGAATGATATTGCTCGTGCAGATAAACACAAAAACCCACATCAATACCAAAATGTGCGTCAACCTATCCAACCGGCTAAAGTACACGCTCCAAACAAATTGGGCTCTACTGAAGATTCTTCTAGCAGAAATCAATCGAAATTTCAAAAAGCCTATCACTCTGCATTGTCAGCAAAACTTCAGAAGGAGTGCCCTATAACCATCATCGAAGATAAACCAGTAAAAGTAGTATTTATGGACAACATGGAATTTGTTCCCAGTTCGTTAAATATCCAGGGTCAACAACTTTCACCTGCTAAGAAACTAGTTACTGAAGTAGACAGCTTCACTGTTAGCACTCTTGACTCGTTGGAATCCGACGTCTTGGATACCACTGATGATGCGAAATCCCAAGAAGAAGTTAAAATCAAAACTAAGCATCAGAGAAAACAAGTTCTTACACCCGTCGAAGAACCTGAATTAGAACTTATAGAACCAAGAGATTTAGGCCTTGAAGTATCACCTAAAAAAAAAAGAAAAACCGAAGACGACAAAATGGATAAAAATGTAAAATATCCGATGCGTAAAAAATACTATCTTCTTGGCTCTAACACAGCAGCGGAAGATAAATATACGCACACAGCTGAAGTAATTAAAAATCCACTCAAGGAGACCGTAAATCGTAACGACAATGGTGTAGCTCACAAGAATGCTGTCTCAGCAATAGACAGTTTGGTGAAAGCCGCAGAGTTACTAGAACACCAATCAGAAAACATGAACATTATTGATTCTCCAACTCCTGACAGTCAGCAAAGTACTCCCGTTAAGAGAGGAAGAGGTCGTCCGAGAAAATATCCTCTTCCCGAAGGAGGAGTTGAGAAGAGTAAAGTACCAAGCCCACAAAAGAAGCCACGGTTAATAGATGCCAAAGTTCCAAAACGGGATACCGTGACAAGTACCGATGATGAAGACGATGAAGATGAGGACAGTGATGGTCAAATCATCAAAGAAAATTGGACGATGGGAAAAATTAATGAGAACATAGTTTGTCCAATTTGTAACAAATTATTTAGAACTGAGAATGTTGTGTTCAAACACGTGAAACACTGCACAGGCCCTTCGCCAAGTCGATCTGGGTCGGACAAAAGAAGTCCCAGAAGAATGAGACCATCGCAAGAATCAGATTCTAAGTCACAAGGAAGTAAATCTGATGATATGGACCTTGATGATGACAAGCCACTAGTCGTCAGAAAGGAAACTCCCAAGAAGCGTAAATCCAAAGATTCAGTTTCTAAATCGGACGATAAAGACGAAATTATCGTCATAGAAGATACGCCACCAGTCAAGGAAAAGGCAGAAAAGAAAGAAAAAGAGATTGATGAAAGAAAAATTCATGAATCTAGAAAACCAAGAGCTAAAATATTTCCTAAAAGTAGTGATCTGGTCTGCGAGTTCTGCGGCAAAACATTCAGGCAGCTATCCTATTTGGTTAGCCATAAGTTACAGCACAAGAAAGATGAGCCAAAGAAAGTAGAAAAGGAAGCTCCAGTCGCCTACAAATCAGTATACAGCTGTGAGGTATGCAAGAAAGAGTTCAGGAAGCTACATCATCTAGTTCAGCATCGTATAATTCACAACCCTAGTTCAGCACCGGCGAGGCCTATACGGAAGAGTTCTTCAGAGCAGTCAGACACTAAGGTTGAAAAAGAACCGGTTTCTTCTAAACTAAGCGAAGACCCAAGCGCTGGTTTCCGCTGCGAACCATGCGACAAGTCATTCAGAAAACTGCATCATTTAGTGGAGCACAGGGAAACCCACGACGGTATAAACAGACAGAAAATTACGCCAACGGTCATTCCAAACAACGTTGAGAAGCCCGTGACGTTACACCCGTGCGAGATTTGTAAGAAAACGTTCAAGACTCTACAGCAGTTGATTGAACACAAGGAGCAACATGTTGAGACAAGCTCAGAGAAGTCTGACGACAAGAGTGTTAAGAGTTCCTTGTCAACAAGAGATATAATACACGAGTGTTCACTTTGTTACATGGTGTTCCCTAACGAGCACTCGCTGAACAAACACACGATCATCTGTCAGAGGAAGAAAAGACAGTCGAAGCAAGCTAAGGCCGCTGAAGAATCCGAGGCCACGGCTGAATCAGTTGAAGATGTCAGTGAGAGTTCAAAGATTATAGAAAAACTAGATGACTTAGATTCGCCAAAATTAGTCATTGTTGAAGAAGTAATAGAAGAAGAGCAGACAGACAACAACCAGGATGTTGTTGAAAAGATAGAAACGCCTAAAGAAATACCTATAGCTGTTGAAGAAAAACCTGTAGAACTTGTAAAAGAGGTAGAAAAAGTTACAGAGACAGTTCCACAGAAAATAGAAGTTAAAACTGTTGAACCACCAGGTACTCCTGTAAAAAGAGACTTCTCAGAAATAGAGATTACCCAAACGGAAATCAAGCCAGAAGTCCCGGAAAAAATCAAGAAAGTCGAAATTAAAGAATCTATTAAAGTTTATGAAACACCTAAAAAGAAAACTTCCGTCAAAGATAAGTCTGCTGGTAGTGCAAGCAAACGTCTTAAAACTACAACTCCTGTCATTGTATCTGAAGCCCCTAAACCAGCGGCGGAATCGAGCGATGACGATGAAGTCAGATACATGCTCAACCCGAACTTCAAAGTGGAGGAGCCAGCCGAGGAGAAAGTTTTCATGAAAGTGAGAGCAAACAAACGCAGCTCCCTTCAAATAGAACGGCCGAACTCCAAGGACTTAGTCAAGAGAAGAACGTCATTACAGCACCCACCCAAAATACCCCGCCTGAAGTCGAGAGCCGTCGAACCTAACCCGGTAGCTGTAAAACACGTAGTAGCTAAGGCTCCTAAACTAGAACCAGTGCCTTCAACGGACTCTGATGATAGCGAAACCGTAAAATACTCTTTTCCAAAAACCATTCCTGAAAAAGCAACGAAACCCGCACAAGAACGCACACCTAAAACTATTGAAAGAAAAACTCAAAAGAAAACTTTAGCCGATAAGAGAAAGTCTCTGAGTGGAATAGCAAAGAGAAAATCCTTGGGAAAAGCAGCGACTGCCAGGCACAAACCATCGCCAATGAAACCGATCAAGAGAAGTAAGTAACATTATATGTTGTAATGTTTAATAATGAAAATGTGAATATTCTGGTTAAAACGTTAATGTAAATTTCCCCAGGAACGTTAGAGGTGGAGCACAGATGCGACTGCGGGCAGCTGTTCAGTAGCGCAGCGCTCCTGTCGCGCCACACGACGCTGGCGCACACGCCGCCGCGGATCCGGCGCCGCCGCTCGCCGCCGCCCGACCGCAAGCCCGGCAAGCCCAAGCAAGCGCCGGCTTCCAGGAAGTCTAGTGCGCGAAGCGATAGCAGCACCTCAACTAACACCAAACCGAACAAAAGTGAAGCGAAACCTACAAGGAAATCGCTCGACAAAGAAACAAAAACTCCGGCCGCCACGAGGAAACCCAAACCTGAAAAGTCGGAGGCAAAATCTAGCGTCAAACCGAAAAGGACGCCCGCGCACCGTGGCGTGCCCGTGCCTGAGAAGATGAGGAAACTTATGCAAAAGAATAATAAATAAATATTTTAATAATAGAGATTGGTTCGAGTACGAAGCTGGACTGAAAGTTCCCTTACATACCGGGATGTTATTAGTAAGGGGACCGCTAGTATGTTTAGATAATATCACGCATCACAAGGCTCACAATCGTAACAAACGGACCATTGATAAATAAAAATATTTTTACACATTTGATGAAATGTTACATCAACAAACAATATTTTTATCGTGAGTCGTTTAGTAGGCGGTGATCTTGTCTATATGTAAATGAGAACTTAAAGTAATAAGTATATTTTGTCAATTTGTTCAGTTTAGATATTATGTATGAATAAGAGTAAATATTTATGTTTTACTAGATTTAGGGATAATAATTTTCGTTGGCATTATCGGTTAGCACGCTGTAATTTTCAGTTTAACTGTAAATGTTCGCCATTCAATGATTTATCAGATTGTTTTCGAAATGATAAGCCGAAATATATTGCGAGAAGGTGCAAACTTATGTTGTAAAATTTATATTAGAATAACAGAGTTCTTAATGAAGTTTATAAGTAATGTTTGGTGGGTTTTAAATGAGCTTACTATTGAAATTGTTTTGAATATTGATTTGAATGGAATTGTAATTATACAAGCTTATAATAATGAATTATTGAGCTTCCCGACCGCGGAATTTGGGTTATTTAGTGCTTCGTAGTATGTTTTCATCATTATTATAAGGGATTAGAGGAATTTGAGAACCAGATTTTTCTAATTAAATAAATCAAATGTTTAGTAAGCACAGCACACCTCGATTCGGGAAATGTTTAGGCTCCGAGAATAGTTCCGGAGTTTCTATTTATAATATAAATGAAGTTATGTAGTTCAATACAGTGAATGGCGAATTAGGGATATTCTGAATAAGATGTTGCAATTTAGTCTCGAGAGTGCCAACCAGGAAGGCGCTTCATAAATGTTGCCCATATTTTGTGTAGTAGGAATTATGATTTATTCGGAATATCCCCGGATTCGCGATTCCACAGCACTTTACCAAGTCGTTGAGATATTTGCAAATGTTTTAACATGTACAATAAGCATAGCTACAATATACATTTTTAGCACATCTTTAAATCAATTATTCTGCCGTTAATGTTAATACAAATGTGTTTTAATGTTGTGGTGTTTAGTTTCAATAGTCTTAAATTATTATCACAGTTGAAGTTTGCAAGCTTGAAGTTAGCAGAGTCGAAGTTTTTCGCTGAATTTTTACGGACGTGTTCGTGTCTTGTTAGTCTACGAGTATTCATACAATGATACTCCTCAAAATTTATAGTGAACTAGGACCAAAATATATCAATTTCTCTGTTTCTAATGGTAATAATATATTATGTTGTTTTTAATTTTAAATAATGTTTATTCTACTCTCGTGACTAACAGTGTAAAATGTAATTATGTAATTGCTAAAATATAAAAGAGTAGTCCGTATTGTGAGATTTATGTTTTAGAAGCATTTAACATAAAATTTTATATATGTAGATGATATCATTATTTTTAATATGATGATGCAATTTTGATTAATGGGTTATAAATAAATTGTCTAAAATTGATTACTGTGTTTATTCTTACTTACATAATAATATACAATATTCAGACATTGAAATATAAATCAATTGATAAATAATGGAAACCTACAATCTAATGTTGTCTATCCTCTTTCACAAATAATATCTACAATGCTGGGTTCCATCAGCTGAGGGTCTACGCACCTTAATTGTGCAGATGCAAGCGCATCTTCTAGCAGTGCATTCAATAATCGCTCATCATTGCCCATGCAAGACAACCTTTGTTGAAGGAAATGCACGTCTACTTGCAACTGTTGCAGGCCATGCTTGCCGAACGTGCGAAGTCGTACACACTCGACCAGTGCCTTTAGAGCAACCTTTAACGCTCCATTGGATAGAGCAGCTCGGTCAGCTCCAGCTGGACTGAAAACTTCAATTCTCTCAGAGAATATTCTGTTTAGAGGCGAGAATGAAGATGGCGCGCGAGACCAGATAGTGCGCCGACTGGAATCGCTTGATGGTTTGATGCTCGTCGGGAATAGTTGCGATGCGGCGCTGTCTGCACTTGCAAGTGTTTCCACTACTCTGCGACACACAGCTCGAGGTCCTCGCGGTTCAGGGGCTCGCAGCCAGTCCCTAGCTAGTACAGACACCCTCAACATTTGTGCTGCTGTCTGCCCAATAAAGACCACCTCAGAATCCAAAGCAGCTTGAGCAGCTGTAGACAGATGCACCATTACACTGTTTTGGTCTTTATTCTCAACTGTTAATCCTGGAGCAGATTCATCTAAGAGTTTTAGCAAATGTGTGTGTAATGTGGACACGCCACTTTCTTGCATTTCTAAACATAGCTTTGCTAATATTAATAGTAACTCAAAGGGAATGTTGTTGTTTGATGTTTGTAGACAGGCCATCTTCTTAACCATATCTGAAAGATTAACCATTGTTTCTGAAATTACTTTCCAACAGGTGTCAGCCACTGCTTTAGCACACCATGGTTTGAGGCCAAAAGAGAGGTTGTTTTGTAAGAATGCCATGAGATCCAATAGAGATGCTTGTACTTTCTGCATCAAGTATATTTGGAGAGAGTTCAATATATCCTTCAAATCAGTTGTGTCTGTACCTTTGCTTGCCAAAGACTGTCTTACTTTAGTAAGACTATCTTTGAACTGCGCCTGGATTGACTGATACTGTATTGTGGCCTTATGACTGATGCATTGTATAACAACATCAATGGCTTTTTCAGACATTGTGTCGCTAGAAATGATCTCAGTCATTGCCTGTAATTTTCTAAAGAATTTATCAAGTCCCCGAATCAATATTTCAGTTCCTATGTTGTCTGGTTTCTTCACAACTTCTTCAAACAAATGAAATACTTGTAACATGATTTTGTCAGCAAAATCTGGAATGTTAGTGCTGTCTTTATCTTGGAACATGTCATGGTAACAGGATATGATAATGCCCAAATCTGCTAGCAGGGTGTTATTACATTTTTCAACCCATTCTAGGATATCAGTGCTCTCTACCATAGCACTTAAACCTTGCAGGTGCTGGTCAAGCCGACTTTCAGAACAGCTGAGGAAGATATCCTGGAGGGAAGAGTCTGTTTCTTGCAGCTGTCTCAACAAACCCACACTTTCAGCTAATTCAGATGCTGATGTCTCTGGACTAAGCAGTCTTTCTCGCAATGTCTTCTTCAAGCCATAAATTATTTCTGAGCATTCTGTTTGTATGCTTTGAAATGAAGGTTGATTGCCATACTTCTGTAGTACTCTTTGAGCGTGAGTAAATTCATGGACTGCGTCAGCATATCTTCCATCTTCAATGGCTTTGTTCAGTTGAGAAGGCAATAAGAACAGAAACTGAAGTTTATCCAATAGTTGTCTTGTTCCACACAATCTACTGACGTTATTGCCACTGTCTCTCAAGGAATCAGATATCTGAGCGCTAAAAGTAGTGATTTTATTCATATTTTCGCTTAGTTTGTTCATTTCTTCTTGCATTATCTTGAAGTCTGTTCTCATTTTCCGTACAGTTTCAGTTGCCGATATGAACTTATTGTAGTTCTCGTACACTAACGTTTGCATCTCTGACTGCAGGAACTGGCTCTGGGTGACTACTTCTGCTTCTTTATCCATGACTTGCTTCAACGTAGCACATTTTAGCAAGCAGTCCAAATACATGTCGGGGTTGAAGTTGCTCCCGTCTATATCCAGAGGGTTCTCCTCTTTTTCCTTTGGTTCTGCCATTGTGAAGGAATAAAACTATAGCACCAGTGTCTAAACAGTATTGTAAACAACTATTTCCACAGTTAAAACGAAAGCATTTTACTAATTTCTTCAATGTTGACGCGCGTCGTATTTTTCTAGTACCTATCAGCTTTGAGCTTATTTTCATTTGACAGTTCCCCAGTAGTACATGACACTGACAGCTGACGCAGTTGACAGCTGGCAAGGAATGATTACCAAAGTTTTACGCAATATCGACAAATATGTACTTGTCGTATAAAATAGAGAAGAAATATCACATAACACTTTATATTTTTTTACTGTATTCACAAATAAAAAAAAATTATACACATTCATACATAATGAAAACAAAAAGAAAAGTAAAATCATTTTAGGGCATTAAAAAATTCATCCGCATCGCTGTCAACGGGAAACGTGCCCAAAAGACTGCATTGCCACGTTGAATGGCAATGCTGCTTCTCTGACCTAAACAAAGGCCAGCCTTCTGGTCACGTGAAGAGTTGACCAACCGCATGGCGATGACCCGCGAAACTAGACGGGCACTCGGACCCCGTGGTCCGAGTGTTTCAACCCCAAACGGTTCAAATATATAACTTCCAATGTTATATTTTCGCTGTTTGAGGTTTTCAGCACCTGCAGCAGCCACACCGGCACAACTTGTATGTACTAGGAAGATGGGATGGTGTAAGGGTGAAGGAGGAGTAAATGAATGAGACAGATGATAAAATCGATCTGTCTCTGTAGAGCTGCTCAGAACTGATTCTGGATTAACATAACCATTATTTGTTAGTGTTACAAAAAAAAAACAGGTTTCAAGAAAAAATATACTTTATGCAGTTTTTTTAAATTTCAAAGGCTCCTCAATATACATTTATACACGTGTAACATCTTGTTCTTTGGCTTACATATAAAGAACAAATATACACAGACTTATCTTACACTAGGTTCCATTGTACGAAAGGCTCACTCTCTTAACAGCCAATATTTGATCAAACATTTTGTAATGAAGCATTGTAACTATCACAAAATAAATTCCTAAGCTAAGTTAACAAAGACAGATAATTATTACAAAAAACAAAACAGCTGTTCAATAAATTTATGTAAACGTAACTCGACAAAAATACGTAACGGATAAGTTACCAACTGAGTTCGTCCCACAGAAAATTAGTTTCATAGTGGCGAGTACAACCACCTCTTTTCAGGTTTAGTATATATTAATAATCAAAGAGATTTAAGATACTATATAGGGGACATGCGAAGAAAAGTCATAGAAAATCTGTGAGCTCTTGTCTCTGTGGCGCCATCTAGTATAATAAAGCAATATTGGAGCGGCAGCGGAGCGTACTAAATTAAACTCTTAAACTTATGTCCATCCGGACACAAGTACCGGATGAAAATTTTGTTCGTGCCGTACCGTCTATAGAAATTATTGAATGTCTTTGTTAACAATAATGTTGTATATCTTAAATAATATATATAGTGGCAGTTAGATAGTTTTGAGTTTATTTGCTACTAGAATTAGCTCCCCGCGGTGTCATCGCTTCTAAACATCGTAGAATGATGTGAAATAAAGCCTTTTTTTATTAACTTGTGGAGGAATAAAATTTACAGCTCTTGTCCATCCTTTTCCTAATGTTTATATGATAAAAAGACAAAAATGGTCTAAATTCAGTTTAGATTGAAAAAAGGGAATTGGCAACATTTTTTTCAATCTAAACTGAATTTAGACCATTTTTGTCTTTTTATTTTTGGCTTTGGTGGGTTTGTCTTACTCATGATGGGCCACCGACTTCCGAATTTAGAGTTATTTTACACCGTTTAGTGTTTGTTTTGAAGTCGGTTTTATTTTTTGCAAAAAAGTTTTTTATTTTTCCATTTTTAGTTGTTACCATAAAAATATTTGCCATGAATTTATTTTATATTGTTAATTGTTAACAATACATGTCATCATAATAGGGTTTTCCACTAATCCCTAATAAATTAAAATTAACATACCTAACTGACGAAATCTAGGTATATTGTACCCTCCTGCGTACCCCTCAGAGCATACAGGCGTGATGATACGTCATTATGTTGTATAAACAATAAACATCCAAGCGATTCCAGCAATCACGACAGATTTGCTGTTTATTTTTGAAGAGTTCCGTTGTATATCTCCGAAGATCAGCACCAGATCTTCACCAAATTAAAATGGGACCACCTCAGGAAAATATTCTTTCAAATAAAAAAATAATTTTGAGAATCGGTCCACAAATGGCGGAGAAATCAGGTAACATACATAAAAAAAAAAAAAAAAAAAAAAAAAAAAAAAAAAAAAAAAAAAAAAATACATACACACGAACATAGAACCTCCTCCTTTTTTGAAAGTCGGTTAAAAAGGGAATTGGCAACATTTTCTTGACAAAATATGCTTTTAGACATAAAAAGTGTGTTTTATGCAACAGAAAATATTATGAATATAAATATAAAATAATTAGTAAGGTTGACTGGTACAAAAATGCCAAAGGCATTAAGTCCACCTATGTATAGACGCCAGCACATCAAGTTATCCCAATGTGTCAGATTTCTTTGATCGTTTTTCAACTTTATGTCAAACAGAATAAGGTTCATATTCAATTGGGAAAATTTGACACATTGGGGTAACTTGATGTGCTGGCGTCTGTACATTTGTGTGCTTGAAGTAATAAATAAATAAATTAGTGACGGTTTATGGTTCCGACTTTCCGAGCCTTCTGCACTAATTTCTTCAATTATAACTTGAATAATGCCAAATATCACACTCATCCGTGCGCGCTATTTTTTAAAAAGGTAAGTATTAATATAACCATTCTGGTATTGGTAACTATCGATTTAAACAGAGTATTTTAATCCTACAATAATTTGCAAGAGCATTTATTGGTCACACATTTACCCTTAAACTATAGATTAATTCAGACATAATTTTATTATCACATAGAAAGCAGGTAGCTAGCGCCGGTCTGCCGGCACGTACCGGTCGCCACCGATACAGACAGGAATTTTTGGTGCTTATCTGAGCTGGTTCTTACCGGATCAGCAAGTATAAATCTGCCTACGTTGTAAACCAGAACGACGTTTACATCCGTTGACTACTATCACGGGTCGGCGATTATGCTGGCAAACCGGCGCCACCTACCGGATTTCCACAGAATGCACCCATATTTACAAAGTATTTATAAGATACATTTTCACCTTAGTTGTTTGTAATATGACTTTAAAATTAAATGCATACACAGCTTAATACCATTGGCAAACTCTTACAAACTAAAAATTGCATATTAAGATTTTGACAAAGTAAAAGTTATCTATAACTATTTGTGACCTGACTAGTCTAATTAAAACTTTTTTCTATGAAAACTAAACTCTTTTTTCGAAACAACATAAAGTTTAAAAACATAAAACAAAAAACACAGAACAAGTTACAGAAAGAAATAAATAATTCCAAATTCGAAAATACAATTTTCGACACCAAGTCATTTGAGACCACAATATACGGTCCACACATTTATTATCATATTTCACTGACAAGGTATTAAATATTAGTTATTCAAAAGTAACAGATTAGTATAATATTTTGAAAGAGCATTAATTTTGAGATTCCCAAAATATATACACTTATGCTGCTGATTATACACAAAGATACTTAGTCATACTATAATATTTATACACAACATCCCATAGAGATAGACAAGAGTAATTACATTTAAATCAATGTGTTTACTACTGCTGAAGATTACTAAACGATATGAATTATTATTAACAAGTTCAAATATATTACTAATTTAAGGCTAACGAAACAAGACGATTTTCTTGCTCTAGAATATAACATTTAACACAACGGCTATTTGACAGAACTTTATGCAAGAAAATATTCGACACTTATTTTTTCTTTTTTCACGTACTTAATCAAAAAATAACGGTAATACATCGAGTCAAAATGTCGCATGGCGTCACTAGCCAGTACAGTTCCTACTAGATAATGACGTAACAAGCTTCCTCTCCTCAACTTGAATGCGCTTATTCTAAACAGTTTTCCATCAATTTGAAAAGGAAAAAAATATGTGTCGAAAATTTTCTTGCATAAAGTTCTTAATTGTCACAAAAATTTAACAACAGTTAAAGTTGATGTTCAGATTAACAGTGGTTACATGTTTTTATCTTGTTTCATTGGCCGTACTATACTAACTTTACTTATAGCAGCAACGACATAGTCTGAACGACACCAAAATTTGGCCTAGGCACGCCAGCCATTTAATTAACCCTTTGTGCAAGCACTTCGTCCACGCAAGATCAATACAGCTAGAAAACTTTTGAGAATTGTAGCTGGGTTTGGAACTTCAAAAAACATCGTTATACTATTTCAGTTGATTAAATTTTAGTCGATTCAAATTGGTTGTATCTATTTCATTAAATCGATTGTATACAGAAATTATGCGGATTTACTGCGTTTTTACACATGTTACGAACAACTGTTAACTCTGTCCAAAACATATTTTTTGAAATGTAACTAAAGCTACCAATGTATATTGATATATTTACGAATAACCGATACGACACATGTATTTAGATGTATCGAATCGATTATTTTCGGATTAGAGGATCAGAGGTTGGCAACGTCAAAGGGTTTACACGATGAAACCCTTAAACCTCTCAAGCTCATATCGTAACTTCCATGTAGCTAAACAACTAGCAACCCAAAAGAATAAACAATTTCTATAAAATCAATGATAATAACTGTACAGCATTAACTTGGTCCTTAGTCACTCTGTCCTCAACCGCAGTGGGTCCAAACAAGGCAGATCACTGCTCACACACTCACCTTGATGAAACACTTTTAATTGTACCTCCTTTACTTTGTTCAAAGGTTTCATCACCTGTTTGGGTGGACCTCGTTTATTGTTGATCATAGCCACTGGCACCAGTTGACGGCGGCCTACCTTTTCTGTTGTTTGACCTTCGGCTGCTTCTAGTGCTGTTTCTACGTCGATCAGCGCGTGGTTTCGGCATTGGAGAAGTGCTGCCAGCTGTTGGGTAGTTATTGGCTCATTATAATAACGGTTGCTGTGAGGCGATGATTATTGAAATGACAGCAAATTTTTATGCGTGAATAAGACGTTAGCTGCGTTAAAATTTAATAAGAACAAAGGCAGGGCGATTATGATAAAGATTGAACTGTCGTCCAAACGTTACTTGTCAACGATTATCTTGGTGAAATGTAGAAGCACGCGCGCCACGTCGGCGCCCTCGGCCCGCACATACCTGCAGTATCTGCTGCAGCGGTTGCTGCACGTCTGGCGGCGGCTTGGGCAGCGCGCGCGCCAGTGCGGCGGCGGCGCCGGGCAGCTGTGCGCGCAGCAGCGCCAGCGCCGCCAGCTCGCGCGCCACGTCGGCGCCCTCGGCCCGCACATACCTGCAGTATCTGCTGCAGCGGTTGCTGCACGTCTGGCGGCGGCTTGGGCAGCGCGCGCGCCAGTGCGGCGGCGGCGCCGGGCAGCTGTGCGCGCAGCAGCGCCAGCGCCGCCAGCTCGCGCGCCACGTCGGCGCCCTCGGCCCGCACATACCTGCAGTATCTGCTGCAGCGGTTGCTGCACGTCTGGCGGCGGCTTGGGCAGCGCGCGCGCCAGTGCGGCGGCGGCGCCGGGCAGCTGTGCGCGCAGCAGCGCCAGCGCCGCCAGCTCGCGCGCCACGTCGGCGCCCTCGGCCCGCACATACCTGCAGTATCTGCTGCAGCGGTTGCTGCACGTCTGGCGGCGGCTTGGGCAGCGCGCGCGCCAGTGCGGCGGCGGCGCCGGGCAGCTGTGCGCGCAGCAGCGCCAGCGCCGCCAGCTCGCGCGCCACGTCGGCGCCCTCGGCCCGCACATACCTGCAGTATCTGCTGCAGCGGTTGCTGCACGTCTGGCGGCGGCTTGGGCAGCGCGCGCGCCAGTGCGGCGGCGGCGCCGGGCAGCTGTGCGCGCAGCAGCGCCAGCGCCGCCAGCTCGCGCGCCACGTCGGCGCCCTCGGCCACGCCCTCCGACCCCGAGTCCCCGTCGGCGCCCGCACAGCGCACGGACGACGGCAGCTGCTCGATACTGCTCCAGGGTTTTAGGGTTGGAGTGTCAGTGTTGCTGTACAAATAATAGCAACGACTTTGTATAAACCAGAGACCGACCACAGGATAATAATTACTCCGCTCTTGGTTATTTACACGGTTACTTTTACATAGTTCTGGAGCCGAAACACAGTCACTCTAGCCAAGTACGTCGTCCATCAAATCAAAAATCTAGCCGACACCTATCCTTTCTTACTTAAATTTAGACAGCATGACAAGTACAGGATATCTGCAACATGTTTGGCGACTATTTCTATTCTAATTTTCTCAGTTCTGCTAGAAGTACCAACGGTGATGACGATCTTTGTTGTAACGACACTAACAACAACAACAACAAACTTACAACTTTAAAAAAATCTAAAATTATAACCAAAAGTTGTAACGAAGACACCCGGATGGAACGAAGTTCCTTTCGATTGATTAGTACAGGAATTTGGAATTGTAAAATTCAATTTCCCTTTTTTTTTGCTTTCTCTGAGAACATTTACTACAGTAGTGTATATTTTTTTACACCATTAGAAAGTAGAGATTTCAACGAACAAAAAGCCTCCAGACTTTTTGGAAAAAGCTGATATTTTGACGCGAGAATTTTCGATTGAAAATAAGGGTGCCTTATTGATATTTAAGTTAAAATAAGGCGAAAAAATAAATATTTTAAATCAAATGTATTGTCGTTTTTAAATAGACTGTAGTTAATAATATAATTGTACTGTAGTTAGTTGATTATGTGGACTGTGTGGTATTATTATTTTTAAATTTTTAATTGTAATTTTTTAATTTGACCGTGATATTATATTTGGACATGTTATTTTTTGTTATTATTTCTAATTTTTTTTTTTTTTTTTGTATTTGATCAATTGTTTTTTTTACATCTTTGACATTAATGTATCATTTTAATACTTATGTTTTTTTCTTTGCCTAATTGTTAAATTCCTTTGACATTTTTCTATTGACATGTACGTATTATTTTTCTATTTTTTTTTATTTTAATTTCTTGAATTCTTGATTATTATTTGTTTTAAATGGATTGTGGAAATTGTTAGCATGTAAGCGTTTAGGTCATAGTAACTGTAAGCTTATATTGTGTTTTTAAAATAAATTACTACTTGCCCCCAAAGTAGTAATTTATTTTTCCTTTCATTTTTATCATATTCTCCTCCTTTTCTAATGGGTTTCATCCTACTGTAATTTTTTTTTGGTTGCAAAAATTATCGACCCTGGTCTATATCTGTCTGTCTGTTTGTTGAATAGAGTTCATAGTTAACTAGAGGTACCATTTTCTGTGGAAATATTGCACCTTATTATTCGATCCTTGTAAAGTTTCGCCAGATAGGACCGTTCTTCACCGTTTACGGTAAGCAAATGAAGTCTAAATACGCCTCTCTTATTTTTATTTGTGAAATTATTAGATCATTAGGTAAATATGTCATTACCAATTAAATTGACAACATTTCAAAATTTTAACCTGCATGTTTTATTACGTTATATAAAAGTAAATCTAAAACTAGAGGACCCATATTTTTTGGTTTTGCGAAATTATGTTCTTTTCATTCATAATTTTAACTTTGAAATTAGGTGCATTCTAAAAAGACGTAAGCGCCAAATGATATCATTCGTACGGTGAAATGGCGATATATCTTTTCCTTTACTGTGATACGTCAAAAAAAACCTTTACTTAGATGTCACCGTCATCTAGCAGTTGTCAATGTCACACATTGACATAAGATATGTCATTTTCGACATTAGATATGTCTTGTTTGACATAAGATAATATGTCTTGTTTGCATTAGGTTCTCATCTTAAAAATAAGCTTGTTTACGCAAAGGTAACCACCTCATTCCACCGTATAAGTGACGTCATCGCATGTTTTTTGGTTTTTATTTTTTTTTCTCAGAAACTAAGCAATATAAAAAAAAAATATTTGAACACAGCATACAAGAATGAAGAAACGGTATTTTTGTTTAAGGGTAATGTCAATTTTAAAATGGTGTCAAATTTAAAAAAATATTTAATCACATGTCAGTGTCATTTTAAAAGTCATCTAATGAATAATATCATTTTACAATCGATAATGATGTCAATATACTTACTTGTGATTATTGACTTCTTGTCTAAGCGGAGGTCGCGGGTACTCTAGCGGTGCACGCAGGTGGAGTGCCAGTGCACACACGTAGCCCACACACAGACACACTGGACGCATCAGGGCTGATAGAATCACACCCGGATCTGGATCTAGTACTGGACGAAGATGCTCTATTAACGAAAGCTTGATGGCGGTATTTATGTCCGCATGGACACTACTGAAGATATAACAAAAAAAAAACCGGACGAGTCGGACTCGACCACCGTGAGTTCCATTTTGATTTCATTAAGAGTGTCGAAATATGCGTTTTTTGGTGAATAAACGACCGAGACAGATGGAAAAAAAGTTATAAGATCACTTCAAGGTTTCCATTTTCTCCTTTTGAGGAACCCTACAAAAGATAGTGAATAACGCGCCTCCGACGCAGTATTGTTTTTTGTTTAAGTTCCGCGCACAATGTGTACATAACGAATACAAACTATTATTTGAATAGATCCTTTGTATTCAAATAATTAATCTAAAAAAAAACATAACTTACGTGTATTCCTCATAGAGACAAGCATAGCAACTATAACGTAGTGTAGGTTAGGAAACATAGGTCCGTCAGCGAACAGGAAGCCCCACAGGTTGGGGATCTCAGACCGCGGGAACTCGCGACCAAACAACAGCCTTAACCATCGGCTGGAACATTTATAAATCCATTTACGTGAGGTAATTTACATCCATTAAAATAAGCAATAAAATCATTAATATAAATACAAATAAGATCAAATTCAATCATACTTTAGAGACGTATGCGGAACAGGCTGTAAAGTAAGACGGGGTTTGTGTCTGGCGGGGTATAACTATTGTCCGACGGTTATTGTACCGGGAACTTGTGTACCTACGTTAAAATCGTGCGGATAGCTTTAATATCGCGATGTAGGATATCGGTCATAAGTGCGTCTGTGGCGAGATAAATGTGCTACATTACAATGAAAGACCAAAAGTGTGTGTATTTTAGCACCGATGCACTACTGGAGTAAAGAGTTTACTCCTTGAATACGACTGTCTATGTTTTTTTTGGCGCCATTTAATGTCAACTCGACTTTGTCATATTTTGAAATGTCTTCAGAGTAAAAGGAGCAAAAGCAAAGAGATTTAAAAAACTATAGAGCGGGCATGTCAAGGAAATGTCATAGAAAAACTTTGATCCCATGTCTCAGTAACGCCATCTAGAATAATATATGAATATTGGAGCGGCAGCGGAGCGTACTACAAAAAACTCATAGACTTGTATCCAGCAGGACACACTTTTTCGGACGAAAATTTTGTTCGTGATGTCCGGTCTATAGGTATTAAATGTCTTTGAGCAAAAGTTACGTTGTGTAGAAATATATAACGGTTTTTAATAAAAGATCAATTTAAATTTATAATATTCCCTATCAGAGGTCTTTTATGAAAATTGGTTCTAAGGCATTAAACCACAAAACATTTGGAAACAAATGGTTCTTGATTATCGAAAATAAACTTTGTTACATAACATGCAAAATTGTATAAACAAAGACGCAATTGTTATACGAGATTGGTATTTTCTGTCTGACAAACTCAGAGGTCACAGTATCTTTTAAAGTCCAGACATTATTTTTGTAAAATCATGTGGACCATCCTAATCCTTATACATAGATGATCTATTCAGTTAAAGTTTAGTGACCAAGTAATTAAAAATGTCCTGTTAGAAGTTTAGCCGTATAACTCTTTAACCTCTAAACTATCGTTGGCACACATGAGTAGTGTACCGCTCTGCCCCAAACGGTTTTACACTCTATTTTAATTGAATAACGGTTCATTTTTATATGAAAGCTTGAAAGGTTAAACTGATGTATAAGATGGCTTACATTCCAAACAGCTCCATAGATATGTTGCAGTCAACTAAATGTAAAGATAATTCAAGATCCAATGGCACTAAATATTCTTCTCTCACACTATCCAAATATCTTATTACTTCGTTAGGATTCTGAAACAAAAAAAAATATCATAGTCCAGTGATCAATCTAGTGGTAGTTACTGCTACAGCAAGCGTAGCATGCTCAGAGTTGAAACGTCTATGTCGTTGGAAGATCCGTTGGTGACAGATGGTAGAATATAATATACATAAATATATAATATACATAAATATATAATATACATAAATATATTATAATTTCGTGTATTCATTTTCATTTCTTATTAAATACATTTTTAAATATTTAAATGTAAAAAAAAAAAAAAAAAAAAAAAAAAAATATAGCCCACCGGTATCGGGAACAGGGTCCAAGCTACTGTGCTATATTATTACTATTCTTTTTTATACATTTACGTAGCTCGGCGATGTGCCGGGTTTACGGGGTAGTACGGGCCGAAGCCAAGTGCTACCCCTGGATACTGGTGATATGATGAGATGATGGTTTGTCTGGTGAATATTGTTCCGTGTGTTGCTTGAGTTTGTGAACTACCCTGCAGGTGTTTAGGATCGCTGCTTTCTGGAGACTTGGATATGTGTAGAGTGGCAAATCAAGTGTTTTTATAGACTGGTGTAGTTGTTTAAAATCGGTTAAAATGTGAAGTACCGGGTAAAACGTTAGTAAAAAGTTTTTTGAGGAGGACTGTAATGCTTTTAAATAATTGAGATAAATAGTTTCGACACCTTGTTAGTATCAAACAATATTAAACTAGCGTAAAAATCCTGCTCAAAGTTTTAAAAAATGTGCGTAAAACTATACGACAAAATTCAAGAGTTCATCACAAAATACGAAAAAAATAAGATGTTTAAATTGAATTACCCAAATGCTTTTAAATTGAATTTCTCATTGCATTCTAACCCTGTACATAATGAGGACAAAACGTTTCTTTTTTTTGTTGTTTTTTGCCCACAAAGAGAATCAACGGAAAAATATAATACGCTACTTCGACAGAATATGAACATCAAAATATAATTAGTCTATCAGTTAGAATAAAAAAAAAATACACATGTATTTATTTCTTTTTCAAACTGATGGAAAACTGCTTAGATTAAGCGCATTAAAGTTGAGGAGAGGGGGCTTGTAACGTCATTCTCTAGTATGAGCTGTACTGGCTAGTAACGGCGGCGGCTAAGATCTTGTTTGTAATGGGTAGCAATAAAACGAGTGACTGTAAATTACAATTTTAAGTGTCAAAATTAATTAATTTGGGCTATATAATTACTGAGCGACTGACTGTAAGTGACGAAAAATCAACAGAATAGTATCTTACAAACATTAATTTGAGTTACTTAAAATACAAAATGAGCAGCTTCATAATATTTGAGCGACTGCATTGCAAAAAAGGGGCATCTGGCGCGTTGCGTGGTCACAGTTCTAACCTAACCTAACTTAGCCGTTTCCATTTTGAGTACCTAACTGTTTTGTTCTATCTTAATATTGAAGTTGCCCTCTCTGTATTTCCACTTAGTAATGTAGTCGCTCGGATAAAATTTTAATATATGAAATGGATTTATCACAATCCACTTTTCGTAAGTTTGTTCTGGATTTTATTATTAATCAATATTCGTCGTTAGTTTAGTTAATTTTTCGCTTACTCAAATTCATACCGCTCAAGTTATTAATACAGTATGTCATCATCAGTCGCAAAGCTTTTTTTTAATCGCTCGTTTTATAATTCCCCGTTTGTAATTATCACCTATGTTTACGAATAAATTATTCTGATTCTGTCATGCGACATTTTGACTCGATGTATCGTCGTTATTTATTGATTACGTGATAAAAGAAAAAATATTTGTCGAATTATTTCCTTGTAATCTAGATGAGGGACCAATACTTAACTAAAATTTTGTCAAATAGTCCATTCTGGTAAATTTTAAGTACGTGCAAAATTAAAATGAATGTCTTATATAATAAAGCATCAATACTTTCTTCATACTTCCTGCACGCGTAGCATGATCACCGAAGAAACGGTCTTTGTCGTGTCTCGGAAGAAAAGAAATTAAGTGTTCATGCTACGCAGGTAGGTTTATTGAAAGAAATTTGACAGATTGAGGTTCCTGTCTATATAATCTGTCACTTTGCCGATTCGTCTGTAGGCAAAGGCCGTTTCTTCGGTGTTCAATGTGTTCATGCTACGCATGCTGGTTGTAGACGGTCGCGTATTAAAAATTGATTGTATGAGGAAAATACACTATCGTTTCCTTTTACAGTAGAAGGAAAATATCAGGTTATAAAATAGTGTACTTTAGTAGGTAGGTATAGATTTTTAAGGTAAAATTGTCTTTAAGCGCGTTAGGCATTTTTGGGGAGGGGAAATAACCATTGAACTATGGTTATTTCCCCTCCCAAGTGCCTAACGCGCTTAATGAAAGTTTTACTTCAACGACAATGTTACCGTTACCGTAACCGACACCTCTGTTTCTAGGTACGTACATAACTGTTCCAGTTTTCAATTCTGTCGGCCCTCCCGGAGTGCTGCTGTTTTATATCTATTAGGTTAATAACTAATACAATGAACCTATACAAAACATTTTAGAAACAAATTTTAAAAGAGTGATAATGGAGTTTCATGTCTTTTTAATTCATTAAAAGTGTCCAGCACGCCACGTGTCTCGTCTGCATGACGAAATTAAAGAAATATTTCGTAGCTTGGCGCCGAGGGCACGTTTTTGCTTTTTAGCCTATTTAAATAGTACTAGTTGACTTTCGACCTTTTAAATAGTAACTTTTCTGATAGAATACTTACGTGTGATATTTTGGATGTAGGTAGTCTGCCACAGGATGTCGGCACGATATCGCCCGTTGTGTAAAACCTTTCTAAGCCTTTCATTATTGCACTGAATAGCATGCTGAAAACCAAAACATTATTTTTAATATTTTTTATTTTAGGCAAGTTTTCTTGAGGCATTCATTTAGGTGCCACATAGTGTCAGTAAAAATGTTTTTTTTTTTATACAAAATACTTACTAACTATCGTGCTCTAAACAGTCTTCTTTTAGTATAAACTTTAACTTCTCCCTGAAACAAAAAAAAATAGTAGGTATTGGTTGGATAAATTAGAAAACCAAATACCTTTTTTAGAAAGCATTTAACTCCTCCTTTTTTGTATTTTATTTGATACTATTTGATATAGAGATAAGATTTTCGTTTTATTTCATTCAATTTAATAAGCTTTTTTTGCATTTATAACTAGGATTTTATTGTGTCTGCCAAGTAAAATATCTACATTTTTTTTTTAATATTTATTATTTAAAAATGTATGTATTATATAAGTATGTATCATGTATATATGCACAGTGTGTGTATATGTGTGAGTAGGCCGATTTTAATGCGAATTTTGTTTGAAAGCTGTCTTAATGAAGATGGTTCTTATCTATTATTTATAAAGATCTGTTCAGGCGTTTGAAGATCATTAGCTCGTTGCTAATTTCACAAGAATTATACAGGTCTGATGATTATTATTATTAGTTCCTAGACTTACGCTAGATCGTCAGGTGCAAACTTCCTATCTAGGTATAGCTCAAACAACACGGGCGCAAGGATCTCGTGCATCCCTTGTCTGTAGCCCACGTTAGAGTGAGAACGCGCCCAGAAGAACAAGATTCGGACCTGCAAAAAATAAAAGGTTTTCATTGGATAGGCGATAAAATGCTGTAGGTACCAGAATTGAGATTTGCTTAGACATAAACATGCAAGTCTATTCAGTTTCATTGTACAATATTTTTAAGAAGAACTCAAGAAGCAGAATGCATACACACTACAAGATTATTTTGTTCTGTTCCCAAGTTTTTCATCATATTCATAAAATTTTAATAGTGAATTAAATTTACGAATACTATGGAACCGCAGCTGTTTGATACTTTTTAGTCGAGTATAAACACCATAAGTAATACACTTTTGAATGAAAGGGCAGTACACTATTCCTTTTCACCTAAATGAATGCCTAAAGAAAACTCGCCTCAATGCGGGACAACCTGGAGGTCTTCCTTAAGAATTAAATAGAGATCGAAGGAATGGGAGGAGTTCGGGCGCCGACGACCACTCGGCCGTCTTCGGCTACTGTCGTGTGACAACAGGGCGGCGGGCGCTCGGGGTCCATACGTCCATTTCGATTATCTACTATTTAATTACAGCCCACTTTAAGTTAATTCCTTAATAAGGTAGCAGGAAGGTAGGTAACAGGAAGCCTTTGCCCAACAGTAGGGCAGTTCAGGCTAGTTATCATAATGCCAAAATAAATTAAACTAACCATCAGATCCTGCACATCTTTATCCCTAAAATACAACTCCTCAGGGAATGTCCGGACGACATCTTGTAGTATTAATGTCTTGAGCTCATTATCACAGAAATGTTGTTTCCAGACACTCTGCAAAAAAAAACATTCCTTCAATAATATACCAATCATCATTATCTGTCATTGTCCCAATTTATTAATGATCAGCGCGTCATGGCTTCTTCACCCATACATCTCAATTTCCCAATACATAGTCACCTATTTCTAAGCAATATTATCTTCTATCATTTAAGCAAAACTTCAACAGACCACTTTTGCTATACAATACTAAGTACTAACTAACTAAGTTGTTTTTACATCGTTTGTCTTCTGTGGTGAACAAAATGATTTTTCTTTCCTTCTTCATGTTTAGACAAACGAAAATATGCCCAGCACGCCACGTAAAAATGTTTGTAAATTTACAGAAATTATGTCAATAATTAAGACACAGGCTTGCCTAGTTTAAGGCCAATGTTACTGTAAATATTTTTCTGCAATAAACTTCATTATTAATAATTATATAAAAAAAAACATAATTCTATAACGTCGACGAGTCAAGTTTACGGCCAGGAACTGTATATGTACACTATTATATTGCTGTTGTAACCTTAATTAAATAAATAATATCACAGACATCTGATATTAAAACAAATATTATTTCACCTTGGCAAGCTAACACATGGTAAAAGTTATTGAACTGTACAAAAGAGGTTACATAATGGTTTCGAATTCAATAAGAAAAAAATAAGGTTGTGGGGCCTTGTCTCTGGTTATGGGACCTCATCTCGTATATATGATATTGTGGAATCGAGTTAAGGCATATTAAAAAAATCTTTTATTTAGTTTCACCTGTCCCGATGTCTGTCTGTAATCAAATCATGCAAGTTTTTGACTCACTTTCTCTTAAATACTACAAAGTTGAAATTCCACATATTAACTGAATCCTAAAGACAGTTGATTTTTTTGATAAGCGTGACCTGTCTGCGCCCAGGATTGACTCGAGACGAAAAAACTCCATAAACAGTCAGCGGTACGGGCAAGCATTTAAACGACAATAAATACTTGATTTAACAAATATTTTTAAATTAATACTTGTTTATTAGAGAAAGTCATTCATGCCTTATTTGAATTAAGCTGAGGATCTGCACTTTTTAAACGTCAAAATCACATAACACTCCCCCAAAAAGGTCGCGCTTCGCCACTTCCTAGTGTTTTTGCTGGGAAGAAGTGGCACAACAAACTCCCCAGCAACACACATTATGACGAAATCTGGATAAGAAGAGGATTGCCATACCTTTTCTGTATAAGAAGAGGCCTTTGTCCTGAAGTGGAACAGTAACCGGTAAATATTATTATCTTCTAGCTATGGGGGTAAGGGGGTGGCATCACAACTAGCCACCCTTTTTTTTAGGGGTGGAAAATCCTCATGGATGTCCTCCGCCCAGGGGAGGGCGGAGGGGTCTGTCAGACTCTTACTGACTAAAATCCACCCCGTGTTCCTTCTCACACCTGCGACGGGGGTCACGGGAACAGAAGATACTTCCGCGACCCCCGACTGTTGCCGGCCCCGCGGGCGTCCCCAAATCAGCGAGGGGAGAGAGGTGTTAGTAGTACTCCCCTCGCGACGTCTAAGAGGGGCGCGCGTGAAACATCTAGCCACCCAAGTCAACCTCTCCTGCAAGTGGTGCCTCTGCTGAATGACGAACGAGGCTCGGACAAAACACTCGCCAAGATGCACTGGCCCGCGTGGCGTTTTAAGGCTAAACCCCCTCTGTGGTAATGTAATACTGTGTGTTTGTAAACAATCAATATTGTTTATATATTAGTTTACATATAGCTGATGTCTATTACCTCATCATCCTGTGAGAGTGGGTCGTCGCCAATGACAGCTCTTGGGTCCATCGATAGCTTGTCACTCAAGTCATTGTAGAAATTCCTATGAGACTTTAAACTGAAACAAGATTATAACATATGGTAGGTACAGATGTTAGGGTCTTTAATATCGCATGCATACCTATGTCCAACCCATCATTCAAAATGTGTCAATAGTGACCTGATTCCGAAGACTTCAGTAGGTTACAAATTCTGGGCCCATCAACATTTTGTTTTTCATATTGATTTTTTTTTTTTAATTATTATTAGTTTTAGTACAACACATTGAAGCTATATTAAATATGATTTGTATTTAATCCAATAAATCCAATAATGGAAAATTGAAAACAAGAAGTATAATATTATCAATATAATATGGTGGTGCTGAGCGCGTCGGTTTGTGGATTACGCAAGCTACTGAATATCTGTGAGGAGTACGCGGGCAGCCATGGCCTTGTGTATAATGTCGCGAAAAGCCAATTCATGGTGTTTCAGGGAGGCACCAAACGCCCACAGCAAGTACCTCCTATTCACTTGAATGGTGTACCGTTAGAACAGGTGGACCAATTTAAATACTTGAGGCACTAGGTAACAGCTGATCTGAAAGACCATGTCGACATTGAGCGGGAGCGGAGGGCACTGTCAAAGAGAGCAAATATGATAGCTCGTAGGTTTGCACGTTGTTCATATCAGGTTAAAATCACACTTTTCAAAGCCTTCTGTACTTCCTTGTACACATGCAGCCTATGGGCATCTTACTCACAAGCTGCTTACAGTGCCCTTCGTGTCCAATACAACAACGCGTTCAGGGCGGTGTTGGGGATGTCCCGCTTTTGCAACGCCTCGGGCATGTTTGCGGAAGCGCGCACCGACTGTTTTCACGCCACCATGCGCAAGCGGTGCGCGTCCTTGGTGCGCAGGGTGCGGGCTAGCTCCAACACCGTCCTGGCGATGGTTGCTCAGCGACTGGATTGCCCCTACTTAAGGCATTGTTGTAGCAGGCATATTAGAATTTGATATCATTAATTATTTTTTATTTTATATTTTTATTGTTGATGACCTTTAATTGAATTTGATTTTATTTTATACAATTTTTATCCAAATTAAGTAATTAATCTTTTAATATTATGATCGAATCGTTTGTGTTAATTCTGATAATTTATGTGTTATTTCTGATAATATTTATGTGCTTGTATTTGTATTTCTATTTTTGTTTTATATGGGTCCCGGACCTGAAATAAACGATTTTCATTATTTTTTTATGGGTATCATTTAAGCTATCACCAATTTAATTAGTTTTGTGTTTCTTAAATAATAGGGTTTGTCCTCAAAATAGTAGATCTGTCACCAAAATGTAGTCACCAAACAATGCAAAATCAGTTCCACAATAAATCACCTAAAATCCTGAGATATAAGGTCTAGTACCAAATAGATGCCCCTTTTTTGCAATGCACTCATGCATGGTAGATTAGAACTTAAAGATATTTTATCTGGCGCTCGGCGGCCGCTGCCGCGGCACGCTCGCGTGGTCACAGTTCTAACCTAACCTAACCTAGCCGTTTCCATTTTGAGTAACTGTTTTACTTGAATTATATTGTTTGCATTGTTTGGTGACTACATATTGGTGACAGATCTACTATTTTGAGGACAAACCCTATTATTTAAGAAACACAAAACTATACCATTCTGAGCACAGAGCTATTATTTAAGTAACAAAACTGTTATTATAAGAACGAAGTTTATATTCATGTAATGCAATATAATTTTATTGGTTATCGATCTCTTATTTTACACATATATTAACATTAATTTGATAATTCATACCTGGGAACAATTTTTGTTTATCTGAGAACGAAAATATTTCGTGGCGATAGATCTATTTATTAGGTGATACAACTTGATGACAAATATAAATTTTGGTGATAGAAAATATAGTTCCCTTTTTTTATTTTTAATAACAGACAAATGGGAAATGTCATGACTTTTTTTGTACAAATAAATACATTTTTATTTATTAATTTATTTATTTTATGGGAAGTTTTGTTTTGGAAGCAATATAAACGTGCGTTTGCGTAAATCACGGCTGTATCGAGTCCCTTGAAAAAGCCGCAGTGTGTGACCATTCTTCTTCCAAAACTTCTGATATTGTCATTTGTTTGTTTTTGTAGGTATACATTATTTGTTTGGTATGCAGTTTAATGAGGACTCATATTTACAAACTTGAGGACAGGGTGACTCATGTCAACAGTAATACTAGTAACTGTTTGACAAATTTCCTGCATTCCTCTTTGGAATAAAGAAATATTATTAGGTATAATAATAATATTCTACAACTTTCACACAACCCCATCTACTGACCAAGCTGAGCAGAGCTTGTGTTATGGGTACTATTATTATACACAACTGATAAACACATCCATATATTTTTCTAAATACATAAATATTATAGATAAATTACACCCAACCACAAATGATCATGCTGTGGGTTCAATTCCCAACAACATAACATCCGGTATAGCAGTCTGGTTCACAAACTACTAAACCAGCAGCATGCGTAGCATGAACACATTGAACACCAAAGAAACGGCCTTTGTCAGTGACAAGTGACAGATTATATAGACAGGAACCTCAATCTGTCAAATTTCTTTCAATACACCTGCCTGCGTAGCATGAACACTTAATTTCTTTTCTTCCGAGACACGACAAAGACCGTTTCTTCGGTGATCATGCTACGCGTGCAGGCCAGTCCATAGCAAGCTCCATTTTATAATTTATTAATAGGTCTAACCCCTAAGATTTTTTCCTGAAGTGATTTCTTTGAGTAAATTGTACATATGATATTTGTAAAGTACAATAAAGTGGAATAAGCAGAAAGAAGTTTGCGAAATTGTAAAAAAAATACTAAGAGTATTTGAGTTTTTTTTTGTATTTAGAAATATATAAGTATGTTTATCAGCTGTTAGTACCCATAACACAAGCTCTCAAGCTTAACTTAGGACTAAATGGCGTTGTGTGAAAAGTTGTGGAATATTTTTTTATTTTATTTATTTTTATTTCTGAATCACCCAGGAGTACCTTCTCATCAATTTTAGCGCCCACTGTCAGGCCGAGGGCTTATCATTTCATTTACCTAATTAAATATTAAGAATTACTAAATCCATTTGGTACCTACCTGGTTACAATATCCATGTTCGGCGGAGGAAGAGCATTTAGTAAGATGGACCATGCCAGGCTGCGGGGACGAGGCAACCTCTGCTGAATGGCTATAGCCTTCAAGCTGTCCACACTCCATGCTGGCAGGTCCAGCCTGGTAAAAATAGGATAAAGTTGTTAGCAGTAATTTTATTTAAGTTTCTATGCCTAATTGGTTATTGAATTAGATTGTGGCTCACCACCTATTACATAAGACTAAAATTATAATTTGTAAAATGTCTATCTCTTCAGAGAAAACAGGCACGAGGATGCTAAGTGATATTTAACTGGAGTTGTGAGGTATGAAGGTATCTTAAAAGACATGCAGAATATTTAACTGTCTCAATAAAGTAAAATAATACAACGCAGCTCTAGTCATTATTAATAATAACGGCTGACTTTCAAATAGTCGTAGGTACTTACAGCAAGAACCTTGAACAAAGAAAAAATAACAACATTCTGGTTATGGTCCAAGGAGGTATAGTTACTTACTGATAGTCTGTCACTTCAGGAAACTTCTTTGATGGAGAATTCGGAGAACTATCGGCACTGTTGTGTTCCTGTTAAACAATTTTACAAGTTAGAATGATTCCTTTATTGAAAATCGAAATGCAAACACTTGTCGATACTGACCATTGTCGCTGTTTGTTACTAATTTCGGGAAAGCATTTTCATTGGTATCAAACAAAGAAGATAGTTAGATTATAATATAAGATTTCCGATACGAAGCTGATCTGTTTTAATTTTAATTTTATTGTCTTTTCTTGGTTTATCAATGCCAATGTGATAGATAACAACAAGAGAGATTACACACGAAATTGACAACTTGAAACTTCACTTCCAATAACCACTATTTGACAATGACAGAAAAGTATAATTTCAAATTTTCCAGTGGATAAATGACATTTAAATTTTGACATTGATGTTAGAGAGGCGAAGATAAAGTTAATATTAAATTATTATCGATAATCTGGTTTGCGACACTGACGACAACGTTAATGGAGAACAATGTGCATCGGTAGTAGTGTTGCCTGTAGCAGTGGGAATATAAGCGCACCACATACAGAGAATCGATGTCATAAATATGTACACAATACGAGCTCATTTTACTACAGAAAAGAGGGCACTGCCAAATATCAAATCTTTATTCTTATCCATGATTTGTTTAGAGTTGGTAGATGTTGATAAATATAAAGCCTGTCGGGCACAGCACACATATTCAAATATTAGTAGTAAATATAGGTAGATGTTGAGTCACGCTTTTTTTCTGATAGAACGCTGCTTGGAAATGACTCAAAATCATAGTTAGGTACCTACCAGTTATCACCAAAATATTGGCAGTAACGCCCCGCAAATAGTTACCAAATCATCTTTGGCTACATTAGGGGTCATAGTTAAATTCAAAATGCAATTTCCATTTTTAGTTGTTTCCCTAAAAATATTTGTCATGAATTTATTTTATATTGTTAATTGTTAACAAAACATGCCATGATAATAGGGTTATCCACTTGTCCCTAATAAATGAAAATTAACATTCACATTAACAACTGTCGAAATCTAGGTAAATAGTACACATCTGCGTACCCCTCAGAGCATACAGGCGTGATGATACGTCATGATGTTGTATAAACAATAAACATCCAAGCGATTCCAGCAATCACGACAGATTTGCCGTCTATTTTTGAAGAGTTCCGTTGTATATCTCCGAAGATCAGCACCAGATCTTCACCAAATTAAAATGGGACCACCTCGGGAGTATACTCTTTCAAATAAAAAAAGAATTTTGAGAATCGGTCCAAAACTGGGGGAGAAATCAGGTAACTAAAAAAAAAAAAATACATACACACGAACATAGAACCTCCTCCTTTTTTGAAAGTCGGTTAAAAAAAGAGTCTTTCTGTTGTTTTCAATTAGTTATTTTGAGTAAATTGTATATATTGGAGAGGTTTGTCAATAATTAACCGTGCATGATGAATAAAATGTGTCAAACATTTCCCATCTGTCCTTAATTTGCGAGATTTTTTTAAATTCCATGGACACACAGCTACATTATGACACACAAAATGAAAATGACAACACTGCGTTCTCGATTGTGATTGGTTAGTTGACTATGCAATAAAATATTGACCAATCAAAATTATTCGAAAAACCAAAATGGAGGATTACTTTGAACGAAAAATAAAAAATACGAACCTTTCGTGCTGCTTGCTTGTGGCCTTGTGTGGTGTTATTACCGTCGTCGAATTTGATACGCACTTAAATAAGTTTTTTTTTATAAAACTCGATATAGTTTAGTTAGTGTTGCGCGGTCGCTACGCTCGTCTGTAGAGCGATTGAGCGAAATCGGCGGAACAAAGATCTATGAATTGAAGTCTATGGTAGATCTATGGATCTTTCTCTTTAGGGCTCTCGCTTTGAACTTTTTTGTAAATTAATTGCAATTAGTATTTAATATTAGTGTTTAAAGTATTTCTACAATTGTGACGAACCCTATGAGTGATAAATGTTATCGATTACCGCCGCGAAAATGGACTGTAACGCAATAACCGTTAGTGTGAACCTGCGCGGACTGACATCGCAAGCGCTGGCCTCCCTTAGGTTTCGATGACCATAAGCGTCAGCGGGAACCATGATCGCCAACTTGCCGCTTCTTTTTGCCAACGGGAACCCGACAGCTCTGTCGCTGATCACGGCTGCAGAGCTGGAGAAGTTCATAACATTCATGGTGACATGTTCCTGGGGACATGATACTGCGAAAGACATTCGTCAACCACCGTGGTGGCCGAAAGATGTTGCATTTTCGCACCCTTTTGTGAGACCCAGCGAGGTACCCAAGGATTGGGCTCTCAAACTGAAGATTTTAGTGAGGAAATGTTACGAGTACCACAAGAGCGCATTCCTGTTGGTATTCTCGGCGCAGCTCTCGAGGTACCCACGCAACAGGCTCAGGTACGTCGACAACAGAGACCACACCACTTCTCTATACTACCGGCCTAATGGGAGACTTCTAGTGACATTTAGAAATGAAAATATACATTATGACAAAAATACTTCCAAAAGCACTGAAGAGTCCCAAGTAAAGTCTACTGATATTTACCTGTGCGACAACTGTGACAGCCACTTTGATAATCCAGATATACTGTCAGCACATGAGAGGCTATGTAATAATGTAACCATCCCGTCAAGTACTTGTAGTGGTGGGTTACCAGAGTTTCTTTCTGCTTTAAAGCTCCACCCAGCTGGTCAAAAATTCGAGGATTCTGTGAATTCTCATTCTGATACTGACAATAAGCCTCCAAAACTCACTACAAAGCACCTTAGAAATACTACCAACCTTGACCGGGGCCCACAATATCCATTTTCTTCCTTGGCTTACAGACGGAATGCTAAAACAAATGCCCAGAGGGACTTAAGTTTCTCTAGGGAGAGAGTTGAAAGATACTGTTGCACTACGACTCCTGTTAATAAAAATTATAATGTAAAAATAAAAAATCAGCAGTTTCCTGTGAGGTACAGACGACCCTTGAGCTACTGGAACAGAAACTATGTCTTTCCTAATCATAGAAATAAAAAAGTAATTGATATTAAAGCTCAGTTGCTCCTCCTCAAATGTAAACCGGTCTCTGTGCGTATAGAAAGGATGTCTGAAGATGATATTGACGAATACCTTGAGAACTTGAGGAAAGAAAGAGAGAGCAAACCTCAGTGCACTGAAGACAAAGATATTGTTTTTGTAGATGGTCTCGATTGTGATCAGCCAACTGACTCGGAGATGATGTTAGACCCGTTGAAGCGTTTGGACAATGATTGTGAAGTGATTGACTTGTGTTCTGATGATGAGACTTCTAGTGTTAATGAGAACTGTGACCCGCGCGTGGGAGTGACTTGCGTGATGCGCGGCGGCGCAGTGCTCCGTCGCACGGCGGCGACTCCGCAGGCGCTGCCCGCGGAGCCGTGCGGCGCCCGCCAGCGCCCTCTACCCGCCGCTGTGTTACAACCACATCCCGTTATTCTCATTGCGCACACGCATCCTCTGAACAATTTACAGACTATATCTATAGATTGAATTTCCAATTGTAATAATATTTATCATTAGGGACATCGCTAATTATTATTTATTACTCCTTCGAGATTAAAATTTTAATGTCAAGATTAAGGTTTCATTTCATGTCCATTTAAACGTCACCGTCCGCCATTTTGTCGAAGACTCAAAACCTCGTAACACGGCACAAAATGGCGAATAGCGATGTATGAGGGATCACGAGCACCATTGTATTCAAATCCCAGACACAGTAGTCATGATCACGGAATATTTTAATGTTTTAAGGATTACGATAAGTCAAGCCTTTGCGTATATTGCAAACAGTCTGATCCTCAATTTTATATTGCGAAAGACCGTCCAACTTGGCTCCAGTTTCTGCTACTCTTTCCGTGAAGATTATTATAAAAATATATTTTTTATTACAGACCTAGTTTTAAAGTTTACCTTTAATGACGCGTTAATATGAATATTATCACTGCTGACGATTTCCTCTTATGAGTGTGGCATTATATTTAGCTGTAGCTGCTCGTATTACATTTCTGAGCAAAATGTCATGCGAGAGGTTTATTTATACACGAGGGTGTAATTAGAAGGTCTACAAAGAAACGCGATATGGCATTCTTATTTAATTGTAATATTATTATGTGAAGTTGTAAAAGGTGGTCTTTCAATATTCTTGCAAGTGGTGAGTTGAACAAGACGATCTAGCTGCCCAAAAAGGCCTAGAGTTACTGACGAATCATTTTCACATTAGTCTCAGGCCTCAGGTCACCTTTTCTCTCCTATTTTCCCAGCTACGTTAGGTTCGGCTTCCAGAAGCTAACTACTTATAATATCTGACTTTCACAACCCAGTGACAAATGACTACCAAAAATCGACAAATGACAGGACAGGACCTAGGCAAATGTAGCTTGAGCTTCTCCTTCACATTAGCCGACGTCTATTGAACGGACATGCGAATAGGTTGGCCCTCGGTGGACAATGGCGTTCATTGACGGATTGCAAGTTGCAGTTGCAGAACTGTAACATAAGAAGGTAGCGACGAATGTTGAAAAGATGTTGCAATGCAATCCATTGTGTGCAGGAGCTACAATCGTGATTACATTTACTTTTTTTATTTCTTCTACTTGTTATGTTTAACAGGCCTCGTAACTCTTGTTAATTTGACGCGATGACCGTGCTTTTTGGCAGATCTATGCTAGTTTCAACCGTGAATATTTTGTTTGTTTTCGTTGGTGATCTAAATGTTTGTAAAGCTTCAACAGATGACAGGGTGGGCATAGTTCGGACATTGATTCCAAATAATCCATTTCGAAGACAACGTTATTTGCTCCATTATAAGCTGTCGTTTAATCGTTGCACGTCTGACAACCAGTCTAGCCAAAGGGCATCGTATTGCCCAGTCACGGTACTTTGTTGCAATCAGTGACACTGGAAGCCGACTTTGTTGGGAAAACGGTAGTAATTCACAGGCAATGGTTCAATTCAGGACTAATTGCGGAAACCAAGTCCCGATGAACTGATGAGCAAATGATCATCTTTGCACGTTCCATAACGTGTAAGTGGGTAGGTACAGCTTTGTAGAGGTTAATTTTCTCTTCATGTGCGCTTTCCTCAACCCAACCAATTTCGGCCACTTGCTTTTCATTAGTAGTCGATGACGAATGTGCTGAAGTGTTTCGAAGTCGTCGAGTGTCGTCGGCTTATGCATGGTAAGCGTTTATTTACGCGAAAATGTAGGGCTCTTACGTTTAGATATTAATATAATCCTACATGTAATAACGTTACGTAAATATTTCTTCTCTTTATTTGCAATTCTGCGATGGTTGATTTGAATGTTAATTCGCATTTAGCCATTTTTGCACGTAGAAAACGTGTGGTTTAAAAGGCACATGTGACTTAAATACGATCACGTGGCAACACATGATCCCTCTTTTTTGTCTTATCGCAGCCTATCACCCGTGTCGTAACGATCACGGACATTCTGGATTGATCTGGAACATACTGGATCGCTCTGGGACATATTGGATCGTTCTGAAACACACTATTGGTGTGGGACCATCTGTAGGTATCGATTTTAGACAGTCTCTACATGTCAATCTTGGACAGTCAGTATCGTTCTAAAATAGTCTGTTAATTTTTGGGAAAGTGTGTATTGATCTGGCTCGGAACGTATTATTCTAGGAAAGTGTGTATCGATTTAAGACAGTGTGTCGATTTTAACAGTCTGCATCAATTTGAGACAGATGTATCGATCCAAGACAACCGGTATCGATTTGAGACAGTTTTCTTCTAGCAGCAGACTGTCTCAAATTGATGCAGCCTATTTCAAATCGATACTCACTGTCGTAAATCGGTACACACTGCCTCAAATCAGTTCAGACTGTCTCAAATTAGTACCACAGATAGACAGTGTATATTGAGTTGAGACCATGTGTGCTGATTTTAGACAGTGCGTACCGATTTGAGTCAGTCAGCATCGATTTAAGACAGTGTAAATAGATTTGAGTCGGTGTGCATCGATTTAAAACATTGACTTTTGATTTCAAATTGATGCAGCCTATTTCAAATCGATACTCACTGTCGTAAATCGGCACACACTGCCTCAAATCAGTTCAGACTGTCTCAAATTAGTACCACAGATTGTGCTGATTTTAGACAGTGCGTACCGATTTGAGTCAGTCAGCATCGATTTAAAACATTGACTTTTGATTTCAGACAGTATGTGTCGATTTTGAGAAAGTGTGCATCAATTTCAAACAGCCTGAATCATTTTGAGTCAGTGTGTATCGATAAAAGACACTGAGTTTTGACTTTGAGACAGTGTGTAGGTATCGATTTGAGTTAAGTGTGTATTGATTTGAGTTGAGTTAGTCAGCATCAAATTGAGGCAGCCTGCATCGATTTGAGACCGTGTTTACCGATTTCAGAAAGTCTACTTCGATTTTAGACAGTTTGTATTCGTTCAGATTTTGAAATAATTATCCTTTTAAAAGTAAAAAAGGTAATGAAATGTATTAGGTAGGTACTTTTCCTCTAGTCTAACTGCAGGCGTTAAGTTAGTGATCTTTGTCAATTATTAAACCAGTCATTACGTAAGTGATCGAAGATTCAAGTATCTAACTCAATAGAGCGTGCAAAATCTAGAATATAGGGTGTATCCAGTACGGCCTTAATTACGGCAGGGTACAGGCGTTCTAAAGTGCTTATATGTGCAGTACGTAAGTATTCTTCAGCAATCGACGATCGCATCTTCCGATATGGTGAACCAATAAGTCGGGTTGGCTAGCGAGCGAATAGCATGCAGGCCTATCATATTAAATGATCTCTGTGTGTAGTTTGCCGGTCCCATAAGAAGCTAGGATGTGTAATAGGTCAACGTTATCCTCTTACAAAGCAAAGCGTACCGAGTTGTATACTTCAAAACTGGTAACTATTGCGTGTCTTGCTAGTACCTACTAAAAGTCTTGAACTAAAAGTCGTAGGCGCTAACTTTTAAAAAATTACTAATGAACCAAGGTATGAAAGGGCTTACATTATCACTATGTAGTGCCTACGCGTAAGCCTGTTACCTACCGTAGCAAAGCAACTGACATTATATTGCAACTTTACCGAGATTACTTAGTAACTTAATTCTCAGTAACACTACGCCGGGTACCTACGTTACAACCAGGAACTCGGGTCGTTGACACCGCTGCAGTTCGCAAGGCTCGCTTCCATGACTAATATTCAACGTTAACGTGATTTGACGTTGAGTGAATAAATAGTTTGCGTTACTTTAGCAGGAAAGTATCACCCACAACGATACAGACGTGTGATTAGTTCGTAATCTGCTGTAAATGTGCGCAAAATAAAAGAAATGTGCGGCTTGTCGGAGTAACGTTTTCTAGGTATTCAAATAATAATATTATTGTTGTTGTTGTTCTACTTTTCAAAACTTTTATCTATTCATAGGGGTTATTAGTTTTCCATTTTATCAGAGGCCAACTTCTCATAATCGCTTGCTACGTCACAGTACCTACCTAACATGGCCAGATATGAATTTAAAACGGCATTGAATAATACATTTATTTCTGAATGAAGATGGCTATCTGAATAATGTTAAAGATAAGGCTTTTTGGATAATAGTTTAGATTATTTTACTAAAACAACAACCGGGCTTCTTTTTGCTCTCCTTTTTTGAGAAAATAAAACTCTTGTATCAGCCAACGATTTCATTCGCAAAACCAACCATCTAGCAGCATAGCATGGGCTGATTTTATCATCTAAGTATGGATAGCCCTTGTAAGTAAGAATCATTTGTTCAGACATGATGCTTACTACCTACATAGTTACTAAACATGGCACTAATTGCCAAGTAAGTTACTTTAGGTTAATTGGTGTAGGACGAATTACGCATTAGCCTTTTGTTTGAACTATACTCAGTGTTAGAGTGGCTTGAATATTATATAGTCTGTGGCCGCGCGCCTGGGTGGAATGGCCGCTCCTCGCTCGCTGCGAAACCGCAAGAAATTGTTCGCAAGCGTCGAGCGGTAGCTATGTGACTAAAGACTGCTCTTTGTCTATTAAAAGCAGCCTGTGACCTAAATAAGTGCATAGTGTCTAATTGGAACGAGAACCTAACATACCTACCTAGTTTCTTTTAATTGGAAGAAGTACTACACAGGTACCTATACTTAAATAAAACGAACCTCATCTAATTAGTTTTAGAATTTTATAACAAGAAAAAATTACATTTACGGAAAATATTATTTTAAGTTTACAATTAATAACTATTCATAGATCTTCGTCAGTAGTAATCCTATGGTGAGAGTTTAGTGGACGTCTGCTTTCCTCATCGGAACCATAGATAACCTCCTCGTCTGAGTCATTGATCATAGAGAATGCGGGGTTGTCTTTGGTTATGGCCGTTTCTGGAACAATACAAGATGGCGGGTTCTTATATAGAAAATATGGATAGGTGCAGAATGGGCATAACTTTAGAATTCGAGTAATTATTATGATTCATGTCTTGGCAACGTAACAACATTTAGGAACACATACGACTCGTCCGTGTAGCACTACTAGCTACTTGCTTCTGACTCAAAATAATAAATTAACGTTTTAGCTGGTACCCAAGGTAGCGATGTCAGTGTTGCTAGTTCAGACATTTTGAAGCGGTTGTTTTTCAACAGGCAAACAAGTTTCTTCCACAATAATAGGTTCAAATATAATCTTGAAGTAAAGATTATTTCTTACCATGAATATTTCCACCGCCAGGAGAAAACAAATAGGCCAGAATGTAAATATAAAAGTTGAACAGTCCGTACAGGGCCATGAAAGGTGCTGAAGTGTCGAAGTGTATCTTCGGCTGGCAAGCCCAATGGTCCTGTAGGGCGGCAGGGCCCCATCCTTGTAGGGCCAATACTGTTATGATTGAAGTCACTGTACCCACCACTATAGATAAGCATCGAAGTCGAATGTCTGCAAGAAAACGATAATTGGCATGAGAACATAGACAAAAGTAATACATAGGCTTTTAGGGCAGTCGGGAAAATTATAGGTCTAGCAAAATACACTGGGCATGTTTTTTTCACTGCTAGGAAAAGGCCTTCACTGTCGTAAAATTGGTTAATAGTTTTTATTTTGAAACTGGAAGATATTATAGTAATTGAAATGCTTACCGAAAAATGGCATATTCCTCAAATCACTATACGATTTTATGATCAATATAATTAAGTATAAGAAGTAGATCGTGATTGCGCAGAAGAACCATAGTTTCACGAGCTGAAAGAGAAAAATATAATTAGATAATCCATGTTCATAACTAGATCTTAGGTCTACATGTTCAATGGCGACATTTGCTACTTCTAAATGCTAGGGCTGGTATTCACTAGCCCTAGGCTTTAGAAACAGTTATTTATTATTTTTACACATAAAAAAGTCTGTTTTGTTATGAAGTTTTGTATTTCCTGGACGTGTACCAAAAAAAAAATTTTATTTTTTCTGATATCGATTTCCTGTTCATTGCTTATCTTGTTTTTGAGTTTTTTATCACAAAACTCAGTAGTCTGGACTGTTACTACTGAGAGTTTGGCGTTTGGAGAGCCCGGCTTGCCTCACACTACATTAGGGAATGTGGGTGTACCTATATTAGCTGATGCAAAACGATAATTTATTATTAAGAGCTACAAAGTCGTTTAAGAAACGTGTGGGGCGTGGTGACGGGTACCTATACTTATATTCAAAGGGTTATGAGCGGGGAAAGTGGGAGCTGCGCAGACGCTGTAGTAATTATATCCGACTTCAAGAAAGGAATAGGTCATGTGTTCGACTGTATGTATGTTTATGTAGGTATGTTCACTGATTTATCCGTCTAAAACAACTAAAGTTTCAGAAGTCGATGGCAAAAAATTAAGCAAGCAAGATAACCAAAGCCATGGACTGGCTACTGAGGCCAGCACATGAAGCTACCCCAATGTGTCAAATTCTTTGATAGATTTTCAACTTTATTACAAATAAAATAAGGTTCATAATCAATTGAAAAAAAATGATGTACTGGCGTTTGTGCACCATAAAAATGGCAAAAAGGCGCATTATCCCTAAAAGCGATTTAAAATAACTCAACATTTTAGTTGTTTCTAGTTACCTATATTAAACGTTCGACATATTATGTTTGTCGGTTAATAGTAAAAATGACGGAACAAACGAGTAGGTTTGCGGTAGGAAGTTGAACTTACGGGATAATCTGGGTCCATCATGTAGTTGAAGGTGGGGTCCAGGTAGCTGCTGAACTTCTGCCAGTGTCCGAGCATGAAGGCGGGAATCACACAAAGGCCAACCAACACGAATTTGAACAAGTAGAAGGAGACGAGGCCTCTGTCGTTCTAGAAGGAAGGAGTTGAAAGTTTATTAAATGCAATAAGTATTCAAATACACCCACTAGATAGGATGGAAAGCGATGACGTTAGGTACAGCTGAAGAAGCAAAGTGAATATTTGCTTCTTCAGCTGTAGTTAACGTCAGGTGGGTATCCACCTATGTAAACGTTATAACAAAACTCTAGGGTACGCTTCTAAAATGTATGATATGACTTTGACTAGTTATTAGGAAGAACGAGGAGGAATAAGGAACAGGGGGTACAAAGGTCCTTATCGTTCATGTAAAATGTAGGATCTTCCTTAAAAAAAAAAAAAAAATGTGTTCATTATCTTAAATCTATACAATTAAGTTGCAGGGGCTTCCCAGAAAGTAATCCGAAGATACTTGTGATGGGATGAACCTCGCTCTTCCTCGTTTAATTACAATGTTTCGTTATGCTAATTAGGTAGGTATAAGTTACACATTTTTTATAAAAAAGAAATGAAAATAAAAGAGAAAATTGTTTTATGGCAGTGTGTGAAAACTAGAGTGTGTTTTGTATACATGTGTGTTTATACATGTGTTTATGAGTGTGTGAATGTGTATTTTGTGAGTATGTGTGTGTGCATGAGTGAGAGTGTGCGTGTGGGTGGGAGTGTGTACGTGTGAGTGAGTGTGGAGGTGTGCTGGAGTGTGTGTGTGTGTGTGTGTATGAGTGGGGGTGTGTTGGAGTGTGTGTGTATGAATGGGGGTGTGTTGAAGTGTGTGTGTGTGTGTGTGTGTGAGCTGGAGTGTGTGCCTTTTAGACTGATATTGTACCCGGGATTTAGAACGTACCTATAATGACAAACATAACAACTCTTATCTATAAGGTCAGCTGGTCAGAGATCCCTAAGATTGTGTGTTATAAGTCAGTCCCTGAAGCTCCTATTCATTCAGCCGTTCTTCTTTAGGCAAGCTACCAAGGACTATCCTTTTGCTTAGGTAACGTACGTACCTGTCTAAGTCCATGATACTGCGAGAGCCATGATATCATGACTACACCAAGAAATGCAGTTTGGAAGAAGTTTCCGATCAGAGGCGCCATGATGGCCCCAGAGAAAAATCTCAAGGGGTACAGAGGATCTGAAAATGAAAATGTGAAGCACTTTAGATAACATAACATCATGTCGAATTCCGTGAAGGAATGGGCAGAGTTTTATCGTTAGTCATCAGTCTCCTGGCCTTGTAACTCTATCATTTATTTGTGGTTGGCGTAGTACCTATGTCTTCTTTCATACATCTCTGTTTGCCGTTATTTTAAGAGTCACCTCTTTCCTAGCCGTATCATCTTTCACATAATACATTTTTCGTTTCTAGAATGAATAAATACAAAAAAATCGCGCAGCTAACGTGTTAAAACTCTCTCACATCCTTGACTGAGTAGGTCGGTAGTAGACTGTCGTAGTGACCAATATGCAAGAGTAAGTAGGTACCTACCTACCTACAGTAAATTTATTGATGACCCTAATTAAGTGGGCCGTGATGCGAAGAGAAATAGGTACGTCATCTTATTAGTTCTACCGTACCTACCTATAACTGTTCAGTAGAACTAGTGGGAACAAAGGATTCAATCGAGTACCACAGAAATGATATATAACTCGATAATAGGTATATTAGTTTGCTACCAATGGATCCAGCATAAAACCATGTTGCCGTTAAACGAGTGTCTATTCCGGACTAATTTAGTCATTTAGGAACAAATTGAGTTTCGCCTACCCAAAAACAGAAGCCGGTGGCTCTGATATAGGCGAGCCTGGAACCTAAGATAGAAACATGCTAGTTCGATGATTACATACAGAAATCAAAGCTAATAGAAACCTCTATTTCTAGACAGCACATTTCGCGTAAAAGATTATGGATAGAAAACATTTTCTGTAGACATCTCGGTACATCGGAAGCACTGTTGACCGAGATTTTTGTTCGTAGATAGCACTTCATGTCGTAAACTTTGTTCATAGAAACCACTGGTTCCAGATACATTGGTTCACAGAGAGCTGGTGGTAACTCAAACGGTTACATTTACTTTTCTATTAGCTGTGCTTTCTGTATGTAGTCATATCAAACAAGCGTGTTTCTATCTTTTAGACCTACCAAGCTCGATATAGGCAACTCGCGCCCTAGACGGCCACGACCACGACAAGTGACCGCAACGACCAGATGATTGGACCAAAACAACTTCCATTAAGTAGCCTAACTTTGGAATTGGAATGTCCACACGTCAGTATTAAAGCTTTGACCTTGAAGTGACCTACGTACGCTAGATATGGTCAAGGACAAGATCAAGGTCAAAGTGTTACCACCAGACGTTGGCACCTACATTTTGGGCGGCTGATTTTTGTAATTTTTGACGTTATAAAGTGCTGATTCTCAGTCCTATTTGAATAAATGAATGTAGTTTCTTTAGAATAAAATGTCAGTTTATATACTGTATTGTATTATTATACTTTATTTGTTACTAAACTTAGAACAACTCGATAAGATCTAGTATTTTACTTGCAGGAGCATGGTTTTGTGGCTTCAGTTTTGATGTTTGCGGCGCTCTGAGTTTGTAAATAAAAAATTCAAATCACAGGCACAAACTTTTTCCCAACCCCAAATTCAACAGATTCCCTACAACATAATATATTTGAAGCATCGAGAGTGTACCATAGTGCATACCTAATGCAGATATCATAACCGCACTATCCGCTACGAAGATAGGTATTTCTGTATCTCTGTTCCACAATTGCAGGGAGAGCGAACCTTTGTTGGTGAACGTGATACGGGAAAGATTTAATTTTTTGTTTGTTAGGATTTAACTCAAAAACTACTACGACCGAATAAACAAATTCTATAGCTATTAGAATGCTATAATATCACATAGTAACATAGGCTATATTTTATTTCCAAAATTCCGTAACGTGAGGGTACGAAAAACACGGGTCGCGAGCAACCAACCAAGTACGGTAGTTATCAATTAATAAAACAAAAAAAAAATGTGACCAAATAATAAACCTCGATGCTACAGAACTCTTTATTTAAAAATCGAAATAATATAAAGGTAAAGGTAATATTACAACACATAAAACCACGTCTGTAATCCCTGAAAGGTTAGGCAGACGTGCACCTGTAGTACACCCACATTTCGCCAGGTGTGGTGTGCATGGGGTGTTAGGTACCTATTACCTACAATAGGTACAATTAAAAAAACTTGAGAGGTGTCAAGGGACACTTATTATTTTATTTTTTATTATTTATTATGTACAAAAAACCTGTATGCGCTCAACACAAATAATCGTCGCGACACCACACTGTTCAATGCGAAATAGAAAGACGAAACGAAAATAACTGGCTTGCTTTCTATGTGTGTGTGAGAGAGAGAGAGAGAGAGACAGACAGACAGAGAAACACGCGCACGCCGCGCCGTACGGCTTACAACTATAGCAAAAAGTGTCGTTACAACTTTTGGTCTTAATTTTTTCCGTCTAGCCCCCTTACGCAACGCGCGGTAAGGAACATCGTTCCATAAGGAGTAATTCAAATTAAGTGTAGGTACTTGTTATTGACGTGCACAAATAATTTTGTAGCGTGCCAGCACTTTTGGCCCAGTTCCTCCGAATCACCCGTAAGGTATCCCTTACACCGGGCGTCCGAATTCCGTGCCCTAAGTGTGAGTTGTTTTTACGGTAACGCGATCGAAACGTTCACCGCGTTTGGCTCTCTGATTGGTTAAAAGCTTAGAGCGGGCCAATCGGAGCGCCGAACGTCATTAACGTGTCGATCGCGTTAACGTAAAACAAACTCGCACTAGGCACTCAGAGCTTGCCCGCTCATACGCCCGTTGTGCAGTTCGAAGCATTTCGTTCGTTACGAGTATAGGACTGTACATTGGTTCGCCATCCCTGCTCTATTGTATTCTATAAACGAAAGGTGCGACCTGCTGCAACAGCAGACACATAAAAATGCGTTGGATGAAAAAAAGTGCTCGAGGTTCGTTCGTCCCATGCGTTTATATTTTATGGAATGGCAAGGTGTGTTTTTTTTGCCGTCTGACAGTTGACAGCTTGCAACGGATTTGTGCCCTTAGGTTTGCTACCACATCATTGTGATCTGTGGCCAAAGTTTTAAGGAACACGGCAGCCTTTTTTTAAACGTAATATAGGTATTTTAAAACTATTTTGTCTTTATTTAGTACGAACTTACTGTAGGTATACCTAGGTCTGTGTCTTTTTTCTTTCACGGCGTTGCTATATTTTTGTGTATTAAAAATGTAATATTGATTCGGAATAGGTACAGCGCAACTACTTAGTGTTGTAATTAGTTATCGATGGTATTAACAGCTGGCACAACAATTGAAATTATCTATAGCAAAAAATTGAAAGTGTCAATCAAAACTAAACCCTAAATCTTCTACACTAAGCGCTGTAAGTACCTAATAGGGTTTGAAATGTTGGCTTACAAAAATGTCCTTACTCGATTGTATCCTTGCTCGCTCTCCTACATGTGGACAGACAAGCAAGCGTAGGATGTCTTCACAGTGACTAAAACTTCTCGAATATACGAGCAGACTAGCGCACGGGAAAGCTGAGACTTTGTAATAAATTTAAAGAGATTTATGAAAACTTTAACATATGTAATTTTGATGTATGCTGTGTTGGCTGTCCTTAAATAGATAACAAAAAAAATACCTAATAAATGTAATACTTATTCTATCGAAATAAGGTATATATTTCGACGTCGGGGCATCGCAGTGCCTTCAGAAATTCAGAGCATCGACGATCCTACCTTGTTTCGATTGTACGGAATTTTAACTACTTCCCTGTCTACTAAGTCACATTATGACTCGTGATGATTGTTTAACAATTGTGTCTACTTTGTGGACAGAGAAAGTTTTAATGGAAGCTAATTACATAAAAACATCCGCTAAAGATTGCAAAATGAGAACTTTAAAAAAATATTAAAAATAAAAACGCATAGGTAATCATTTAAAAACGCTGCGTTTGGCATTGTTAATAATTGGTGTGTCCGATAAACGATAAAGTTTCTAACCCTTTAAAATCCTCCACCGTATTGTCCGCCATTCTGCGCATGCCACTATAGTGTGCCACGCATCGTGGGGAGGGGCGATTCAAACCGGTCTCCGGGGTAATCGCGCACGTCCCGGGGACTATAAATATGGATGGCTTTGATACGGAATAGGTACTGTAAGAGAATTCGCCATTTTGTTGGCCGAATGAAATCGATTTTCTGTAAAATCGTTACTTTTACAATCATTATATCTTAAAAAGATATAAATGTAACCTATACATGATTAACAAAGAGATTTAAGAGATAAATGTAAGCAATACGTGATTAACAAAGAGATTTAAGAGATAAAATGTAACCAATACGTGATTAACAAAGAGATTTAAGAGATAAATGTAACCAATACGTAATTAACAAAGAGATTTAAGAGATAAATGTACCTAACCAATACGTGATTAACAAAGAGATTTAAGAGATAAATGTAACCAATACATGATTAACAAAGAGATTTAAGAGATAAATGTAACCAAAACATGATTAACAAAGAGATTTAAGAGATAAATGTTACCAATACCTACGTGATTAACAAAGATATTTAAGAGATAAATGTAACCAATACGTGATTAACAAAAATATTTAAGAGGTCAATGTAACCAATACATGATTAACTAAGAGATTTAAGAGATAAATGTAATCAATACATGATTAACAAAGAGATTAAAGATAAGTACTTTAAAGAGAACATGCGAAGAATAATCATAGAAAAACTGTGATCCCATGTCTCAGTAACGCCATCATGCACAATATAGCAACACTGGAGCGGCGGTGGAGCGTACTAAACCAGACTCATCGACTTGTCTCCACTAGGACACAAGTATCGGATGAAAATTTTGTTCGTTATGTCCCGTCTACGACTACGACTATTAATATTACAAACCCTTACGTGTAGTAAAGCGATATTCGTCAATATTCAGTTATCAAGCAATCTATATACCTACAATTTATCTATTACAAACTTAATTATTTTTAATCGATACGTCTCAGGAATAGTCATTTTAAAGCCACCCCCACTCACCCCCCCACTACACAAAATTTTTAATAACAGAACTGTAAAATTCGACTTCTTAGATTTTCACGAATAATTTATCTATGTGTATAAGATTGACTTAAGAACATTGCTCTAAAAGCCATTGGTCTATCAAGACATTGGTTTAAAAGCCATTGGTATATTCAGACATTGGTCTAAAAACAAGAATTGACCTTGGCGTTTCATCACGTTCCTGTGTCATTTATTTGATCTGTTGGTAAAGCATTTATGATGTCGACTGTACCTCAACCTTTTTCTTTTGTGTCGGTGAGCGTGCCTTTGCGCATACCTCACCGCCCGCGCCCGTTTAAACTTTGTGATTATATATGTATAAGTAAGTACGGCGTAGAAGGGAAACAACTGTCTTTTTACTGTTTGTGAAATGATATCATCAATCATTATTATTGGGGATTTCTTCTTTACTGATTGACAAACTTGTTGATCTTCTAATTAAAACATTACCCACCACCCACCTTACCCCACCTTTACCTTAACCTTGCCTTTTTAACATCTAAGGTCCCTAAATATCTTCTTTTGACGTGACAACGTCTAATAAAACGATGACCGCCGGCTGCACGCACGAAAAATAGATGACTCATTGTAAAGTTACGCTCATTGTACTCTAACGTTACGCTCATTGTACTGTAACGTTACGCTCATTGTACTGTAACGTTACGCTCATTGTACTGTAACGTTACGCTCATTGTACTGTAACGTTACGCTCATTGTACTGTAACGTTACGCTCATTGTACTGTAACGTTACGCTCATTGTACTGTAACGTTACGCTCATTGTACTGTAACGTTACGCTCATTGTACTGTAACGTTACGCTCATTGTACTGTAACGTTACGCTCATTGTACTGTAACGTTACGCTCATTGTAACGTTACGATCGGAGCGGAGCGCTGCACGAGCGAGCGGATGTTTTGTTATGACGTTACAGACAAGCCATATTTTTTCTTATTGTTGCTCCTTTTAAAACGTAACCTCTTTTATATTGAAGACTTTTATTATCATTCAGTGAGTGGAAGTAAAGCACCGTTAGTCAATTCAGATAATTTATTTTCCTTTCTTAACACTAGACAACACGCCATTTCTACGCGATGGTTCGAACAGCTGTAGTGTTGCCACTTAATCTAGCATAGACTATGTATATAAACTTAATCAATTATCCCGAATACTCTACTTTAGATATCAAATATTTTAGGTTACACTTTCGTGCACTGGTACGCAGCGTACTACATAAACGCAGGAAGGAGTTGATATTATTTTAGTACTTACCGTTGAAAGTAAGTAAGGACGGCAATAAAATGTAGATCCATCTTTGCTCTATAGACCAGTCGGTCATTGGATATTTTCTCATCATGTAAGCAAACCAGAACTGAAAATAAAAAAAGAAATGTTGAAAAGTGTAACAAAGGTAACATTGGATAGAGGCTTATGTTAAACCTAAATAATAGTAGGGTAATAGGTCGAACGAAGGTTAAGCTACGCTTGTCGAGGCCGTTTTGTGGATGGGTGAAGATTTATTACCCTCCTTGCCTCAGTAAGCACGTTAAGGTGTTGGTATGGATCTTTGACACTCGAGAGTTGATGCCCGAAAGTCTTTCAACCACTAAATGGTATCATGTTACCCAATCGGGTTGTGGAGATTAGACAGACAGTCACTCCATGTACAGACACCCGCACATCAAGTTACCCCAATGTGTCAAATTCTCCCAATTGAATTTGAACCTTATTCTGTTTGACATAAAGTTGAAAAACGATCGAAGAAATTTGACACATTGGGGTAACTTGATGTGCTGGCGTCTGTACAACACTGGTATTCAGCTGCATCTGGTTAGACTGGAATCTGATCACAATATAGTTGCGAAAAGTCACAGTCTAAAAACATACAGTCGTCCGACGAAGTTGTCTAGACAGGCAATCGTGCGGGGTGTGAGTGGCGAGACGCGGGAGAGCCGCTCCCGAACTGCGAACCAAACGATGTTCGTAGTGCGGGAGGTATTATTAGTCTAACGCGTGTAGACGTTGTCGGCATTTTTCCAGAGATCAAAGGCGTCGTCCTACTGTATTAATATTTATACTGTGGAAAAGTCAAGGCTGACTTCAGACCTTAGTCGGCTTCCATTTAAAAAGATAATTTATTGAAACTTACGGTCATGAAGAAAGACGTCATCACAAATATGAATCTAAACCACGTCTCCATTTGCGTAAATGCTGGATTGTAAGTTTTGAACTGAAAAACGAAAACAAAAATTAATAGATTTTTTTTAAAGTCAGTGGATTGTAAACTTGTAACCCCATCAATAATTACTTAAATCTAAACATCAACTTAAAAAGGTTCCAAAATAATGTTATTTCTTAATTAAGAAAATGTCGCAGATACACTCTGGTTCAAAAACTAAACTAAAATTCAGAATAAAATTGGCATCTCTCACTGCCTTACAGCATTAGAAAAGGACAGTGACAGTCGACAGAATTATCTGTCGACTGTCACTTAGCTAGAGATGTCAAATTAGCGTTTTCCGCCATGTTTTTTGCCGATGTGTTTGAAATGGCAACTGTCAGAATTCTTAAAATTGACAGCTCTTGCATAGGCACGTCCTTATTGAATTGGTAATGAGTGAAAAAGATGAAAATAAGTACACAAGTCAAATCAATTTTAGTTTTTAAATTGCCTAGTTAGGAACTTTTTAAGTTAAGACAAATGGCTATAGACACAATGGTGTCCACATCCCCCGTATGTAACAAACCTTAGGTGTAGGTACCTACAACCTAAGATTCCTAATTATCAAAGAGATTTAAAATACTATAGAGCGGGCATGTCAAGGAAATGTCATAGAAAAACTTTGATCCCATGTAGCGTGTGATAGCTTTAATATCGCGATGTAGGATATCGGTCATAAGTGCGTCTGTGGCGAGATAAATGTGCTACATTACAATGAAAGACCAAAAGTGTGTGTATTTTAGCACCGATGCACTACTGGAGTAAAGAGTTTACTCCTTGAATACGACTGTCTATGTTTTTTTTGGCGCCATTTAATGTCAACTCGACTTTGTCATATTTTGAAATGTCTTCAGAGTAAAAGGAGCAAAAGCAAAGAGATTTAAAAAACTATAGAGCGGGCATGTCAAGGAAATGTCATAGAAAAACTTTGATCCCATGTCTCAGTAACGCCATCTAGAATAATATATGAATATTGGAGCGGCAGCGGAGCGTACTACAAAAACTCGTAGACTTGTATCCAGCAGGACACTTTTTCGGACGAAAATTTTGTTTGTGATGTCCGGTCTATAGGTATTGAATGTCTTTGCTCATTATTATTGATCTCGAATCTCGACTCGATTGTATATTTTTAAAGAAAAGTTTATTTTGCAAATCTTGATGAATATGAATATGAATATATAATAAAATAGAATATTTCTGATTGCTAAACTAAACTAAACTAAACTAGTACAAATGCCGACCAACAGATTAAAATAAAGTTGGGGAGATGTAAGCTTCTATCACAGTATAACGTGCTTCTATAGGTACTTTACATTTTTAAATATAATGATAAACAAAGACAGAATATTATCACGACCACTGCCCTGGGTACTTACATAGAAAATGATGTCTCTAATAAAATATCTGTGGTGGAACTCCTTGAGACCAAAAAAGTTAATGTTAAACACGTAGTGCGTATAGTCCAGCCACAAGATGTGCAAGATCATCACCTCGTCGCATACACGCTTCTTGCATTTAAGGTGTTGAGTCCTGAAATTAAAATGTACTCGAATTAAAAAACAAGAAAAAAAATGGTCCAATATTGTGTGGCTGTGGTAGAAAGTCGTTCAGAGTGTCGTAGAAAGTCGTTGAGACTGTGGTATAAAGTCGCTCAGTGCGTGGTAGAAAGTTGTCCAGACTGTTGAAGAAAGTTGTTTATACTGTGGTAGAAAGTCCTTCAGACTTCTGTCCGAAAGTTTATACTCTTGCTAACAGTTTCAAGGGAAATTTCTAATACATTGCTTCATTTGATTGAACAATATGTGATGTGATATGTAACACAAACCCCCGCGGGCCAGACTTTTAAAAGGATTCCGTTTGAGGAATTATAAAGTATACTAAAACTGTTTCAAACACATTTTAATCCTCAACTTTTAAGGCAATTAAATTGGCTATGGTGCTTTAGAAAATACTTTTCACACAACGCCATCTAGTCCCAAGCTAAGATAAGAGCTTGTGTTATGGGTACTAAACAGCTGATAAACATACTTATACATTTCTAAATACATGCATATTATAGATAATTACACCCAGACACAGAACAAATGATCGTGCTCATCACACAAACATTTGTCCTGGGTGGGAATCGAACCCACGGCCTCCGGCATAGCAGTCAGGGTCATGAACTACTAGACCAACAGGCCAGTCCATTCAATGGGAATCAAAATTGTATGCAGTTAACTTTGGTAAGTCTTACCTATTAGGAGCGTCAGCATCGGAAAGTATTTCTTCCGTACTATGGTCTGCTAACACGCCTTCTATTGAAATACTAACTTGGAAGCTCTTATCGAATATCTCCTCTGAAACATAAAAGATACAAGAACATTTTACATATTTTCTTTTTGTAATCTCTAGACCTTTGGATTGAAGACTGTTTAGTATATACCAGCAGACCTCCGATATTATCGTTTTTATCAATTGTTTTTTCTGATCTAAGCTGGGGTCGGCCTCCAATTGTATCGGATGCAGCTGATTATTTATTCCGCCGCAGTATTTTACATGAAACGACAGCCTTTTTGATATTCACAGCCTATAGTTACTTGGTAACACAATTCTCCTTGGTAACACAATTCTCCTTGGTTAAGACAAGATATCAAACTGTCGGGCTTCGTAGTGACCGTAACGACGAGTTCTACGAATGTCAGCCGAGACCAACAGCATAACGTGGTTTGCGAGACACGGATGCCTTCTCATGTAATCTGTAGTTTTTATGTTGAAAAATAAAATAACAACAACCAATCTAATTATCAGTTGATACTAAATTTCAAATCTAAAAAGAACACCGAAATTATTGTATTTCAAATGGTAAAACTGTTTGGCTAACGTATCGTAGTTTTAGAGGGCAAAACCGCTCCCTTTGACGTCACTATTTTGTTGCTTTGACAGCTGCGCGGGCGAGGGGAAGTTCTCGGGCTTCAGATTTCTCAAGCTTTGAAATAATAGTGTTTTTATTTTCGACTTTATTGCCATTGTATTCACTAGGATGTCTAAGGCCAACGGGAACCAGTTTTCTTTGACATGATGTTGATTTTTTGGGGTTCCAACTTTGAAATGGAACTTTTGTAAAATCACTGTAGGTATTGTCCGCCTGTCATAAAATACTTTTTTTCGTTGGTCCTGCTCCATAAAGCCAAGAGAACCATGCGTAGTAAAGGCTTTGGAATACACCATAGTTATGGACCATCCATTAATAACGTCACATATTTTTTTGGGTTTTTTGACCCCTCCCCCGTTCTTTGTCACAGGGGACTTTTGAAACCCTCCTCCCTGGTGTGACATAAAATATTTTTTTAATTTCATATTTTAATAATAATTAAATGAAAACAGTAGTTACGTAGTTGTCTATATTTATACTAAGATTATAAAGAGAATATATTTGTATTTTTGTATGTGAACGATTTGAAAAATTCTACAAGAAGTAAGCTACTCTATCCCCGGGTGACATAGGCTACTTTTTATCCCTGTATTCCCACACAAACGGGCCATACGCGGGTGAAACCGCGTAATGTCTACTAGTGTTAGACAAAATTAGATTACCAACACATATATAACCTGACCTAACTCATCATACCTATTATATAGCCAACCTAACTAGCTAACCTAACTATGTACTCTGAAATGCATAGATTTTGAAAAATAAATAATACATAACTTTGATCTACTGTATTGCGTGTCTCTTCTCTATGTTGCTTACAATTCACGAGTAGGTATTAGGAGTGTTAGGAGGTAATAATTTAACCCAATTGGTAATCATCCATACACATAAAGTACTATTTTAGATTGGAATATAATTGGTAGCTGTACTACTTAAGTCTAAGTTAAATGTGGCGTTTTTGTATTTTAGATTTTAACAAGTGACGTCACATAGCTTTCTGGGGGTGTTCCTGTTACACAATGTCTAATTTTGTTGTCCACACCTCCCTCTTAAGGTGTGACGTAATTTATGGATAGCCCCTTATCGTGAGAAACAGTTTTTTTATGGGTCTACTCTAGACTAATCGATGGAACGAGCTCAGGTACCCAAAAGAAGCCTAATAATAAGTAGTATCAGACCGCATAACACTTTAAAGTTTAAAAGTTTGTGTTGCTCGGTAGTTTGATGCGCAACTTATTTTTTTCCCAATAAAACACTACGAAGTGGTGAAAGTCTAGCGTTTTGGGAGACTGTCTGTAATGTTTGACTTTCAAAAAGAACTGAATCATCAGCCAATTTGAATAAATGAGCTGGTTTTCCATCTGGAATTTCACAAGTAGCAGTTTGAAGTCTGGATCTCTGCCCGATTGATGGCAATAGGCCCGCCCCCTTTTACATGAGACCAAAACATACCTAACTGGCAAAATGTGGGAGTAGGTACTACCTGGTCTTCCTCTGCCTAACCCTTCGGGGATTACAGGCGTGATGTTATGTTAATGTTTTATTTATGTTTATGTATTTTGAATAACCCCTTGACGTCAAAAAAGCAAACAGGGACACATGGCCCCAAGTCATAACTTGGGACCGTTACGGCGTTGGTTACGTGACGCGTGGCGTACTGGGCACACTTTGGTTTGTCATCTAGATAGGTACATGACTGCGGCGGTCCGAGCGTTAATTTGATGTTTAATTATTACCATAAAATACCAATTACCGTCATCATTGTTGGTGAGTATCTCCGCCATGAGCCACAGTTGCTGCGCGCGCAGACCTAGAGCCTTGCTGTGCAGATGGAATGGGCCCTGGTATATGGTGCTACCGTTCGTCAGCACGGAGGACGCTGTGATTGAGGTCGTCATAGTTGGTGATGGCCCTGAAACATTTAGGAGGAAAAGATCTTGGCTGTAATTGCAACCCTTTCAAGATTATTTTTGAAAAATACAAGTAATTGAAATGAAATGAAATGAAATGAAATTATTTATTATGCAAGTAGGATATGGAAATCACTTTTACACGTCATTTTTTCCTTTAAAGCTAGTTGAAGTCGGCATTTCCTAACTGACTACCTCTGAGAAGAAAAGCCGAAACAAACTCAGGGATCATCGTCTCTTTTCAAGTCCAGACATAAAAAAATATTAACAAAATTTTCGTGTGACGTACCGTGCAGAGCAGTGTCGGGTTTAGCCTTTTGAGGAAAGTGCCAGAAACAATTTGGGCAAGCAGCATGTATGTCAGCCATCGTGAGCTCAACTTTAATTCAATTTTTAAATTTAATTTAATTCCCCAGAATATAATCTATTTAATTGCAGAATTTCATTACGATCCGTTTAGCCGTTTCGATGTGAAAAGGGAACAACCAAACAAATAGAGTTACTTTTGGATTCATAAAATCAGTTTAGGTTAAAAGGTCAATTGCATTAATTAAGCATACAGAAAGTAAGGAACAAAACGCATTTATTTGGTATACTGCGGGACTGAAACTGAAGTCCGCAGTATACAGGGTTATTTGTAAAATACCATGTTTAATGTTTTAGGTTATGTTAGAACTCGAAGGTATAACAAAAGTTGTTGCTTATGTATATTCGGAATTAGGGAGTCATTTTCGGCTTTCGATCAGTTCCAGCCTGTCCTTTTTGCTATCCTCTCCAAGCGACGCCCTAAGCCGATACCAGTAGTAACCCCCCAGGGGGTACCTCTTAGCTGGAGGTCTTAATTTACTAGATGGCTGTAAGTTTGCTTAGCCAATTGATGAAAAACTTTTCAACGTCGAGATTTGAGATTTAAAACTTCATTTAAATGCGGAAGAAGTCGCGGGGTGAAAAAGGAATACACGTCCTTACCTTTTCATTTGCAGGGATAGAAAAACTATACCTACGTAGGTAGGTACTAGGGAATGCAATCTCGTACGAGATTTCCGCCTAGCGAGATCTCGCGAGATTGGAAGAATCGCAATTAAAACATATGCAAATGCTTGTTTTAAGAACTAGTAATTAACATGATATGTAATTAAATAGAAACTGCGTTGCTTAGTTATAAAAATAATGAAAGTTTATTTTAAAAATCAACAGAGTACTTATTATTTTGTCTCTAACTCTAATAACATTTGTTTATGTCTATAATTATTATACCTACTGTAGCTAATCAGTTCAAATTCTTACAATATTGGTAACAAAACAATAATTATCTATATTTAGGCAACGGCCAGGAGGATTCAGTTCGCGCGCAGCCGCGCTATGAAATACACGTCGTCACGCTGCATTTGTCGATCTCGTTATTTCGCGAGATCTCGTACGAAATTAGACGAGATACAATCTCGTAAAATATGGCCGGGATCTCGCGAGAGCGGGATCTCGGCGAGACGAGATTGCATTCCCTAGTAGGTACTAAGGTAAATTAAATTAAAAATACATGATCTTACCTGCCAGTCCTATAAATACTCCTAAGCCGAAACAAGCGAAAAACGCAATAAATACCATCACAAATTCCCCTTTGTGCATTGAATATATTCTCATTTGAACAGACCTGGAATAAGGTAATAAATATTATAAATGACCGAAAAGAGAGAGGTATAAAGACATGTTATGTCTCTTCTGGCGGACTTTTTCTACCAATCAATCTTACCTGGATAGACTGGTAGAAAAAAAAACAATAATTAAGTATAATATTATTTTGTTTAGTAAATCATACGATTTACTAAACAAAAAAGAACATCGAATCAACTCGTAATACTGGCGGAATAACCGCGTAATAAACATACAAAAGAACATACAGATAAATTTAAGAACCTCCTGGTTTTTCCAAGTCGGTTAAAAATAGCGATACACTGAAGCAGGTAGGTAGGTACCATAACACCGGGTTGATAGACACGTGATTAGGATACAGAAAAACGCCTTCAAAGGCGGTTTTCACGTTAGTAAAACATAGTTTGGTACCTAAAAGGATTCAATTTATTTTATTGAATTGAAATGAATAGGTAATTTCCTCACCTGTCAGCTTTAAATACCGTCAAAATTTAGATTAAAGTTTATTTTCTATTTACTGTTTAATATAAGTACTGACACTTATGAACCAATTCACATAAACGTACCCCATATTGCCAGTAATTCTGTCTTAGATATAGGAGTCTTTGTAAATATTTAATTACCTACGCAGTTACATTGTTATAAAAAATAAAAAGTAGAAAAAGAAACAAAAAAATACCTTTCACAACGATCGTGATGATATGCCGGCGCGATATATTTATTAAATTCGCTAAACAAATCACTGAATTGCGACAATGTGTTACGAATCTTGTAGTTCCAGCCTCCTGATGGCAAATGGTAGGAATATCCAACGTTCGCTGTATCCATCTTCGCTAATTATATTTTACACTCACTAACAACGAAAATGTGGTTAAATTAAAAGGTTTCACGAAACAATAATTGCGGAATATGAAAATTGTACAGAGATACTTGTTTGCCCTACATTTGGTTCGAGTTGTTTACAAGCAGATTATTGATTTTCGCGCTGAGTGACGGTGCTGCCATGTTAAATTATAGGGAGGGAAAAGTGACGTGGCACGCGGAAGGCATCGAGAATGTATCGAGTATATTGTAGTATTGTAAGTAGGTATATTTTGTTTGTGTAAGTAATTGATGATCTCATTTTTATTTTATGATCTATCTCCGTAGAATTGTTTGGCTTGGCGCCGTTTTTTTAGTACTGCTCTTCTTGATGATTGTTTCATAAATGTAGTATATAATGAAAACGGTAGGTACAAGTCACTTTTAGGGGATTAATGACGAAGGTCTGCTAAATGTAGTGTTCCAGCGCCATCTACTTAGTAGTAAATTCTGTGTCAAAGCCAAATCGTCGTTGATAGTGCAATACCGCGTAACTACAATTGTTAAATACTGCGAATATGCACCTTATCACAGTCAGCGAAGGTGTATATTCGCAGTATTTAACAATTGTAGTTACGCGGAATTGCGCACTACCAACGACGAAATCATTTATTTCAATTAGGCCATTCACAGAGTACATTATACTTGGGCCATTAAAGAGGCAGGGACTGGCACATTTGAACGTCAGTTAAAAGTAAATAAAATGAAGTAAGTAAATGATTCTAGTTGCATGTTCCAATAGGTTGTTTCGTATGGAGAAGAATGCGCAAGAAAGTCTATACCTACTTACTCTTTTAAAATAGGCGTGATTTAACTTACTAATATGATACTGTAGATTAGTGTAGATGTACGATTTAAATCAACTACATATAGGTAGTTCGTGTCATGTAAATTTTTCGGCTCCGAAGTAGGCGAATGACTGTGCAGTTGTTAATATCAATCCTACTAATAATATTACGAATGTCAAAAGTTATGAGAATGATGAGGATGTTGGCGGGTGTGAATGTTTGTTCCTCTTTCATACAAAAACTACTGAATGGACTTTAATGAAGCTCAACAGTTATGTAGCTTAAACGTTGGAATAACAATTAATAGTCTATAATGTATCAAAGTTTTGTATTAGTTGACCAAAATATAACAAAAAAAAATGACAAATCTGCGAGATATTTTGGCGTGCGCTGCGAAAACTTTAAGTCGCACACGATTAAACGGGTAAAACCGCAGGACACATTTAGTACTAAATTCAACAGCTGCGCGCCATGCCGCACGCATTAGAAAAGCCTGGAAAAACAGCCAATCCAACAAGCCCAACATTGTGAGTAGGAAATCCAGGCTGACAAGAAACAAAACTGTAGGGAATTTTGACGTTAGCTAAAAGTTTTTTGTTACCAACATACCTACAAAGTTGCTAAAGTTTTTAACACTTTGGCTGCCGAAAATAAACTAAGTAAACGGTATTTTTTTAGGAACAACAGAGGATAACATTACAGATAATTTAAATCCTTTGTCGGCGAAGAACGATTTTGGACACCCGGTAGGCGTGTTTAAAGGTGAACTCTATCCGGGTGCTTACACCCGATTTTCATCCGTAACTTGGGTCCTAGTAGCAAGTCCGTGGACACTAGTTTAGTACCAACCACTGCCACACCAAAATTGTTATTTTATGCTAAGTAGATGGCGTTACTGAGCCATGCAGGGGCCACAGTTTTTCTATGACATTTCTTCGCATCCTCCGAGCCTTCTCTATAGTACCTATCTTAAATCTCTTTGCCGTTACCTAAGTAACCATTGTGACGATGAATCGAATGTTGGCAATGTAAATTTGGCAAACAATTTATGGCATTTCGTTGAAAAAATAAATCTAAACCTTAAGTAGGCAACAAATAATATTGAACTAATGTTAAAATCTCCTTCAGTTTTTTTTTCTATTAACCTGGTTTGAGGGGGGTGCGTACCATTTGCCATAATAACAAAAGTTCTAACGATCACATGACCTAGTTTCATTTGATATAAATTTTTTTTAGTATAACGATGAAATGTTATAAGTAATGAATTATTGATATAATTTCAGTTTACCTAATTTTATATGGTTTCATTTTCTATAATGCACATTTGAACTAATATTCAGTCACTATAATATTTAGTTAGTATAATATTCAAATTATGCCGCCAAGCGCCAGATCCCTTCTATTGTTGGTGAATCATTTGGGTTAGATGAGGTTAAAACAGTATGATGTTTTCTGATATTTACTTATTCATATTCATACAGAATTTGGGCAGAAAATGAGTAAATATGAAAATTAGGTCAACTGAACGTTATATAAAAAGAGCAATATACGAATCGAAAATTATATGAGATGAACGTTATACTAAATGTTATTAGAGCAGAAGAAGTGTATATTAAATGTAATGTAATATCACATGAAATTAGGTTATTTGTTTTTATAGCATATGAAAATTATATCATGTGAACGTTATTTCAAGTGATAATACCTATATTATCTGTTATTATGGCATATATTACACACCCGTTTGAGGGTTCGTTGCGTGAACTATATGCATAGTTTGTGTGTTTATGTATTTGTAGAAAGTCGTACCTACTCATTAATTCATTAAACTCTAAGAGGACACCGGTTTCCGCGCTGGTGTCATTTTCTTTCTATTGTGTCTCTAATTGACACGATTGAAAGTTTAATCCCATGAAGCACGGGTTCATCTCAGAGGCCGTCGCCACTGGCGTGCTGTAGCTTCTGCCTACATCCATGGGGAAATTCCTATTACAATTTTCTAGGTGGTGTAATAAAATACTTGTACAATAATAAAATTATTTATTCAACATTAAGCCTTCACATGCAAACACTTAAAAGTAATAAAAGTTTTACACAAATACATTACAACAAATAAGATTATCTAAATTCGAGTGGTTTCAAAATATTATAAATAGGAACAAATTATATCAATGACGTAGATAGTCACTAACACAGTGGATTTAAACTTTTTCTAGAATTTTTGGTTTAACTTTAAAAATAAAAAGTAGGTACACAGCACATAAAATTAATACTTACATTTATTTCGAGGGGAAGTTAAAGTTGGTTTTTAAAAATGTTTAAAACCAACACAACCAACCAACAAAATGGCCACCCTAAACAATCCAACTGTATAATAAATAGGTACAAACGACTAAGGAATGTAAGGCGTAAATAATGATATTGTTTTACCCGCTATTTAATAAGCGCAGAGTTAATTCATTTATAGTATTATTTTCGCCTTACCCATACTTTAATTCGAGGATTAGGTCTGGCATAACTTTACTCCGCGCTTATGTGTAATAGGCAGCTAGGCACACTTTATTCCTAGAAATAAAACTCTAAATTAAGGTTGTGCGTATTTATTAGTTGGTTTCGCACATATTATATTGAACACTATATATTTATCTTTATTTAAATTGTATGTTCTACTATTGATTCTTTTATTCACTTTTTTTTCCTATGGCAACTCCACCCTCGCTGTCAACCCCGCGAAAGGGATTATCTGTGGTAAAACCATAACTCCAATACAATCATACATAGACTAACACAGTTATATCATTCCGACTACTACACCATCCATCATTTCGATTGAGTTTATGTGTTTTTGACAATTGCCATTATTCTAAATACGCTCTCTTGACGAATGTCAATGAAACAGTGAAGAGAGGCTAGGCAACAAGCTATACCAATACGTCTTTCTTTGATAGTTGTTCAACTTTATTACGAAAGCATAAGGTACATATTCGATTGCGAAAATTTGACAGTTTGGAACAGCTTGATGCGCCAGCGTTTGTATCAATCTTATAATATTGTGCGTATTTCATATACAGATCCAGTTTTCTAGATCATAATTTTATAGTATGGCCACACATGATTATGGTAACATACAGTTTACAGGGTGGAAAGGACATCGTCGTACATCTGGACACCTCGAGTTTAGCCCATGATGCTGAAGCTAGCGTTAAGAGTTTTAGTCGACTCTTCCTAACTTCCGAGATGTTTCTAATGTTCTTTTTGAAATTATCATAGCATCACGCCTGTAATCCCTGAAGGGAAAGTTTCAATCGGGCACGGATCCAGTCTCCGGGCTACGACTGAAAATTGCTTATTGAGTTTTTCGTATGGAATCTCATCTATATAATGTCCTCATACTCGGCAGTAGCGCTTGCGACCACCAGACTAACGAAGCACTTTTGAAATTCAACTTATTAATTAAAAAAGTGACTTCTTTACTTTATAAAGATGAATTGCAAAAGGTTACTACATAGGAATGATGATTTTTTTCATGGTTCTCTAGTTTAGAACAGAAAAAACCTTAGAAAATACTTTAAAATTAGGAAATCCCGACAAAAAATATCCATGCATCAGAATCATGTACAGAACTCATGGCATCTGTGTGTGCAAAGATGTCCCTTCCACTCTTTATTCATTTAATTGTAGGTACTAATTCTAAAACGTGATGCTTAAACAAACACAAAACGAACATCTTGAATATTTTAAAAATAATTTATCGATATTTTTATAGTTAACAAGTAAGTACAATGATTTAGCCGAATAATATTCTCTAATAAAATAGTTTTTTTTTGTGACATAATGTATTTAGCTTTTGCTCCACATAAGCACTATCTAATTTGGCAAATATTATATAAAATACACACTTTAAAAGTTATAAATGCCAGTAATAAATAATATCTTAAATATTTAAAAGTTCATAAAAATACATAATAAGTGTGATGATAAAGATGACATTTATTTAAAAAATGGAATCTTAAAAATATCGATTAAGAAAATAAATTGCACTAAAAAGAATCGTTTCATCGATTATCGAGTTGTTCCTTTATCGATTATGCTTAATGTTATTTACATTGTTTTCATCAACATCGAATGTCGGACAATCATCCAATTTACATAAAATGAGAAATTTGTATTTCAATTACTAAAGATTTTTCTACAATAGTTGCAAAGACAAAATGATAATGATTTGCACATACAATTTCTTCATTTACGTTGTAATACGAATAAACAACTCTAAAGATGTAGAAAAAACATTAAGAAAAACAAGATGTTTTTGATTAATGTTTGACATTTACGTGTAATTAAAAATGACAAAACAACTTAAAGTAACGCTCTATTTTTATATCATTTCCATTCATACTATTTTAAATAGTAGAACTCAAGTTGTTTCAACTAAAACATGTAGTTGCAACTAACCGCCTCTTTGGCTGCGTTCACACTAGAAAACTATAATCGCCATTTTAAAAATCGACTAAATTTTTTGATAAGGATCATTTTCATCAATTGCTTGAATCGATTCTACCTTTTTCGATATTATTTTATTTGTTATAACTATATAGTGTTGTGTAATAGTTTGATTTGCCCCACCACGATCGCGTTTGTTTCAAACAAGCATGTCGTTTTGACGTTTTGAAACCCAGACAGTGTCAAATACTGCCATGGAAACTTTATAAACTGGATGAGCTACTCTCTGCCCAGTTATGACACTTCTAGTTACAAAAGTAATGTTAAATCTTTGACTCCACGCTTGCACAGATGTTATAAGTAGGGATCATTATATGCCACAACGGGTGACCCACATGATGGTAAGTGGTATACTATAGTATTCAAATATATGAGTTAATCAAAACGCTGCTGAAACTCGAGTAGACTAACACACACCCTGTTAGAGCTCAGCGCAGACCATTCAACTAGTAATGCAGCAATTGAAACTTAACTATATTTGCATACATATAAGGTTGAAATTAGCATAACTATCTTCGACGTAAATCACTAGGAAATACTAAAATGGTCTGCGTTTAACCCCCTCACATCTATCTACATAGGAACATTATCTACACCAGCTACATCTGCCTACAAGTAGGGAGTGAACACTATTACTTGGTCGCAGGAGTGATGGTCGATGTCGGCGTGACGTCGGTCGGTGCGGGCGTGACGTCAGGCGGAGCTGTGACGTCAGCCGGTGACGTCGTGTTGTCGGCGCCAGCGGGCGGGGCGGGCGGGGCGGGGGTTACTTGTGATAGTGGGGATTTACCTGCGAGGGACAAATCTATAAATTAATTATTTATATAGAGAGGGTATTTCTACTACCGCGAAAATTTTGATTACGATATTAACTAGTCTCTATAGTCGGCTAAGAGCGAAAATCTACTGAAACATACCATTGGCTGTTTTGGGATATTGTATTCTAAAATTGAGTTAAAACAATATTTTAAGTCAGTCATCAATTAATTTGATTCAGCGGGTTTTCACTCTTACCCGATGATAAGTAGGTCTGCAAATATCACAAAGTAACTTAGTTAAAAAAACTTGAAGATTTCCTATCCCACATTTCCCATTTTCCTCAATAAATCAAAAATCAAAAATCTTTCAAAAAACACCATTTCATTAAAAATGTAAGGGAGTGCTTGACTCTGCTTTTAGAGTGAAGTCCTTTTCAAACGTGCTAATTTAAAGCTAGCGCAGATACAGCTAAGTGCAGCTTTCACTGATAAACAATTTATCAACCTTCTCGGAGTTGAAATAGAGTTCAAAATAAATAATCTTCCATTAATCCGAGAACATCAATGCCGAAAGAAGTACGCCGTTAATTTTCAACTCTATTTCAATTGCAACAAGGTAGATAATTGTTTAAATGTCAAAACCGCGCTGCACTACGCTCCGCCATATGCGTGCCTTAAAAGAGTACATACCAGAAACGTAATCTTGGAACCACTTGCTGATCCCGCTGGAGTGTTTCCGGACCCAGTCGATCCTGAAGGTGGCCGTGTCCACCAGCTTCTGAAGAGTCTGCGACATCGGCATCAGCTGCTCTTTGTGTTTGAGGGCAAAGCTTTTTAGCTGCAAGTGGAATGGAGAACATTGATCAACGTAAGTCTTCAAAGGAGAAGATGGGGACTTCAATATAATTATTATAACAATAACAAATTTTACACAACGTCATCTTGTTCCATACTAAGTAGAGCTTGTGCTATATGAGTACCTACTAGACAACTGATAACCATACTTTCATATTTCTAAATACATATATATTATAGGTAAATTACACCCAGACACAGAACAATAAATGAACGTGCTCCTCGCATACATTTGTCTTGGGTAGGAATCAAACCCACGACCTCTGGCATAGCAGTCAGGGTCACTAACTACTAGACCGATCAAAATTATGCAAGGTTGTTTTCTTCCACTTTAGACACCCTACTTACCACACCTTACTTCATGTGTAACAGTTTAACATTTGCAACTATAACCGTGACAATATATTTGTGGGCAAAATAGGAATTTTTTTATTTTTTTTTTTTATTTATTTATTTATTTGCTGACATGTAAAACACTGGATATTAGGCATGCATTAAAGTTTCATGACACATTATTAAAACATGAACCCTGTAAGGGCACTGCAAATTTTGTATACAAAATTATTAAATAACATTAAATTAGGTACTAATATCTATTCTATTTAACATTATTATTACAATTTATTAAAGTACATATGCTAAACAATAGTCAATTATTATTCTATACCGATACTTACATCTTGCTTATAATTAAATTAAATAATTGCCAATTCATTCCATTTAAATAATCGGGAAAATAGTTGTATTAGTCATTAAAATTTATTTGATTCATATTTACGTTAGGTACTATATTAATACAAGCTCGATCGATTTACAATTTGTCAATTTTAAATTCCTCAATGGAATAGTACGCTTTTTTTACTAGCAGAGATTTTAACTGTTTTGAGAACGTTAAGTCATCCGGTATACATTTTTAACTTTCAGGTAGTTTGATAAATATGTTAGCTAGCCTTGAATGTGGACTTTTCCTTAACTTTCAGGAACTACTCACACTTATTCAGCTCTATTCAACATTTGTCCACAGAAAACACTACTTTTGTATGAGTCGCGTACCCATCCGTTTAGCTGAACGAACGCTTACGCGTTTCGTACGAAGTGGGCTATTTGACAAAATTTTAGTTTTTAGTCCCTCATCTAGATTACAAGAAAATATTTGACACGTATTTTTTTCTTTTTCATATTGATGGAAAACTGCTTAGATTAAGCGCTTTTAGCTCGCTCGCGCTCTAGTATAAACTGTACTGGCTACTTGGCTAGTGACGTTGATGCGACATTTTGATCCGATGTATCGCCGCTATTTTTTAATTACGAGAAAAAAGGAAAATATGTGTCGAATATTTTCTTGTAATCTAGATGAGGGACTTAAAAATTTAATTTAGTCAAATAGCCCATTAGAGTTTTCTATGAGATAAGGTCAATTAAGCTGAATAACTGTGCGTAGTCCCTAATACACCATTATGGATGACGGATATCGAGTTTCTCTCTCTAATAGATCAAGAAAAAGACAGACATGAAATATAGCCGGGCAATTTTAGCACCGTTTTTCTTAATTTGAACCTTAACACGTTACTAGTTAAGGCGCCGTACACGAAATTTTACCGATTTTGCTGATTTACGTGATTTTACGGACGTGATTTTACAGTTAAAATACTGTATTTCTATAATTTTTAATGCACAGTAGGAAAGATCATTTCAATTATGATCTAATGTGTGTGCTACTTTTTTATTTTTATTATTTAATTTTGATTAATCGACCTCAAACCGGCGAATGTGATGTGAAATTTAGCTGTATGTGGTTTAGAATATGACATATTTAACGAATTGTTTTGACGATGAAACGGTATGGAAAAAATACAATGTATTGTTGTTAAAGTCATCTATAAAATGTATGGATCACTTTTAACCACTTTTGTATAAAAATGTTGAGTAAAAAAATATTGAACTAAGTGAAATTTTAGAGAAAATGGGTAACGATTGCTTATGATTTCGGTTACTTCGAACCGTTCATAAAATTAAAATAAAACATAAATAAACTTCAGAAAAAAAGCAATCCATTTCCCGAAAGAAAACGCAAAAAAATAAATAAATTTGGCAATAAAAAATCTTTTAAAACAACCCAAATCTCGCGATATAATACTCGACGCAAGTCTGGAGTCAGCAGTCCGCGCCGAGCGATTCCAGTGAGTGGACGTATCGCTCTGCGCTCCGAAAATCGCACCGAGTCAACACGAAACACGACGCGCCGGCGCTGCTGGCTACAGACGAATATAGCGCGACGTGAGTTTTCGATACTTTGGTAAGTTATTATTATTAAATATTTTGTGATGATTTAAACATGCGTTTAAAATACAATATTAATTAATACTTTTTTTTAGGTGCCACCCCGTTTCGAAGTTATGTGAACAATTACAAAGGGATCTATGTAGTAGAGTAAACATAACATCACGCTTGCTATTACTTAAGGGAAGATTTTTTTTTGGGTTTTTCGTAATGGGTGTCGTTTTCATGGTTTTCGGGGTCGCTGATTATGAAAATGAGGTCAAAATGAAAATCCAAGATGGCGCCGAGGAAAGTTTTTAGTTTTTTCATCATGGGTGTCGTTTTCATGGTTCTCGGGGTCGTTGATTACGAAAATTAGGTCAAAATAAAAATACAAGATGGCGACGAAGAAAATTATAGGTATTTACGTCATGGGTGTCATTTTCGTAGTTTTCAGTATCGCTCATTACGAAAATGAGCCCAAAATGAAAATCCAAGATGGCGACGAAGAAATTTTTTGGTTTTAACGTCATAGGTGTCATTTTCGTGGTTTTCTGGGTCGCTGCTTACTAAAATGAGGTCAAAATGAAAATCCAAGATGGCGACGACGATTTTATTTATTGTGCCTTCATGGGTCTTGTTTTTATGGTTTTCGGGGTCTCTGATTACGAAAATTAGGTTAAAATGAAAATCCAAGATTGCGCCGACGAACATTTTTGGTTTTAACGTCATAGCTGTCATTTTCATGGTTTTCGGGGTCGCTGATTACTAAAATTAGGTGAAAATAAAAATCCAAGATGGCGACGAAGAAAATTTTTGATTTTTCTGTCATGGGTGTCGTTTTCGTAGTTTTCGGTATCGCTAATTACGAAATAGAGCTCAAAATGAAAATCCAAGATGGCGTGGGGGAAAAATTTTGGTTTTTCCGTCATGGGTGTCGTTTTCGTAGTTTTCGGTATCGCTGATTACGAAAATTAGGTCAAAATAAAAATCCAAGATGGCGACGAAGAAAGTTTGGTTTTTCCGTCATGGGTGATGTTTTCACGGTTTTCGGGGTCGCTGATTACGAAAATTAGGTTAAAATGAAAATCCAAGATGGCGCCGACGAAAATTTTTGGTAAGTATTACGTCATGGGTGTCATTTTGGTGGTTTTCAGTGTCGCTGATTATGAAAATTAGGTCAAAATAAAAGTTCAACATGGCGGTTAAGAAAATTTTTGGTTTTTCCGTCATGGGTCTCGTTTTCACGGTTTTCAGGGTCTCAGTCTAATTTTCGTAACCAGCGACCCCAAAAACCATGATAACGACACCCATGACGGGAAGAACCAAAAATTTTCCTCGGCGCCATCTTGGATTTTCATTTTGCTCTCATTTTCGTAATGCGCAATACTGAAAACTACGAAAACGACACCCATGACAGAAAAACCAAAAAAAATCCACGGCCATCTTGGATTTTTATTTTGACCTAATTTTCGAAATCAGAGACCCCGAAAACCATAAAAACAAGACCCATGAAGGAACAACAAATAAAATCGTTGGCGCCATCTTGGATTTTCATTTTGACCTAATTTTCGTAATCAGCGACCCCGAAAACCATGAAAATGACACCTATGACGTTAAAACCGAAAATTTTCTTCGTCGCCATCTTGGATTTTTATTTTGACCCAATTTTCGTAATCAATGACCCCGAAAACCATGAAAACGACACCGATGACGATAAACCCAAACAATTTCCACCTTCAAATAGCAAGCGTGATGTTAGGTTTACTCTGAGTAAACCTCAGTGGCCATTTAGTCGCGCAAAAGTCCAGTCGCGCAACTGTCCATTCGCGCATCTGTCCTTTCGCGTAAAAGTCCATTCGCGCAAAAGTCCATGCGCGCGTCTGTCTTTTCGCGCAAGTGGATTCGCGCAAGTGTCTTTCGCGCAAGTGTCCCGATACCGAGTAAAAGACATGAAAAAATATCAAAGGCTCAAAAACGTTTAATTGCCGTACTGGCCATCAACGACTCCGGCTTCACGCATACTTGCGACCGAGCGCTCTCGCGTGTGTGCGTGAGCGAGTCAAATACCTAATTCAGTCCGTTTGGATTTTGTGTACGGCCTCTTAAGGTTGAACTTAATCTGATGAGCTCTTCCTCAGTGGATATGAATCAATTTTGGGACCTTTTTTTAATTTGAACCTAGTGCGTTACTGGTTAAGGTGTTCACGTACCCTGGTGAGCTCCTCCTCAGTGGATATGAACCCGAAGGAACCGCTGAGCACTGCGGGGAAGGTGAAGGCGTCCATGTCGGTGAACTTGTCGTACACCTGCTGGAAGTTGCGCAGCAGGAAGTCCTGCGCCAGCCGCGTGCCCGTCGGGGCCTCCACGCTCCACGCCGCCACTGCGTACTGCTTCGGGATCTCCGATAGAGACTTCTCTAGAAGCCTGTCAATTTAAAATGTTATATGTTAACTAGCTGTCCCTGCAAACTCGCCTTAGAATTAATTATGAATCAATTAATATTTTACTACGTCGACGTCACGTGGTTTAACCCGTGAAGATCTCGTTCCCGTTTTAAAAGAGTAAGTATGGAATTTCTTGCCCATTCTTCTCCATACAAAATCTACTTTTTGGAAGAGGCAACTAGAATCATTTTTTAAAGTTAATTTTTGTTCGACGGACGTTTAAAAGTGCCTAATAATGGCCTAATTTAAATAAATGGTTTTACTTTGACTTTGTCTTTGACCAAAGGGAATACAGGGATAAAAAGTTTATGTAACTCCGGAAAAATGTAGCTTCTCAACAGTATTTTTTTTTTTTAAATCGGTCCAATCGTTTTTAAGTTTATTTGTTACATACAAAAATACTAATCTTTTATCTTTAGAATATTAGTATCTATTCATAATATTACAGTTTTTTTCTTTGGTTATGTATGGTTTTAATTTCAACTTGATACCTCAGACGCGTTCCCGAGATAAAGGGTCTTGACTAAGTGTCGACAACAAAATGATTCTATAAGGATTCTGTGTTTTTCTTTTGATGTACGAAAACCTAAAAAGTGATTGTTGTGAGACTTACATGGTAATCAGTGACTCCTCCCGTGTGCTGGGCAAGTTGTTGATGATGAGACTCTTGACGTTAGGGTCGGTGGAGTTCACGAACACGTTCCACAGGAAGTCGAACTCCGCGCGTCCGCCGTGACGCAGCACCATGTTGTACACTAGAGAGCGCAGATAGCTGGGGATGCTGCAGTACGAGGGAAAAGGGAATTACAATATAATTGACGTCATGATTACCCTGCGCAATTTAGGGGAGTTGGGGGAGAATATGCGTTGACATCTTCCGTATTGTGAAAAAGTCACTCCACAAAAAAGGCCTTCACATTGAGATTGTCAACAACATATGTCATCAGTGTTCCCCCATTCCCAAGTTTACCTGATGTTCTTTTTAATTTAAACTGCATAAAATCGAGATTACTGATTAGTGAGTTATTTACTTTTTAAGGAATACATAGTCTTACACGGTTAGATATGACTGAAGAAAAAAGAGAAACATGTACTGAACTGAAAAGTGCGTTAATGTTACTTCCACAATGTTTAATCGCGCGGAATCGCGGAGAGCTATAACAGCGCGATGTAGGATCTGTTAGTTTAGTTCGTATGTGGCGAGATAGATGTCGCTACACTTGTTTCACAACATCTGCCTGCCTATTCCGAAGTATGTCAGGATCTGCTCCAGTTTAGACTTAACACGATATCCCTTGGACTTCATCTTATCGTGTGGTAACTGACTAGCCTGGTACCAGAATTTTAATGCCGCCCATGGGCCTCTGACTCGCCATCACATGTCCTCGAGAAATATCTCTCAGACTTGCCGGTTTCCTCACGATGAAAGAAGAAAGAAAGAACGAAAATATGTTTGTTTATGACACGCACAGGAATTTAAAAGTTTAAAAATAAAACTAAATGTAACATATTAAATAACAACAAGACCTGTGCGAGGCCAAAAAGGCCCATATCTCAGCATGATGCCACGATATTTAAAGAAAAAAAAAAACAAACAAGGTTGCTGATCGATGGTTTTCTTTCACCGTTTTTAAAGCAAGTGATAACACCCCTTGGTTAAACTGGACTGGTTTCTACTCACGGGTTATTATTGATATCGGGCTGCTTGGTCCAGTTGGTGAACTGCTCCCTCGCCCAGTTGAGGCAGCGCGGAGACTCCACGTAACACTCCCACATGACGAGGTTCTCTATCAGGAACGCTTCGTTGTCGTCTTTGGGTTTCGACAGGCCATAGTTGACGCGTTCTAGTTGCTTGGCTAAGATTATTCGCATGTAATCCTGGAAATAAACATTTGTTTAAGGTAAGGACTGTGATATGGGGTGGATAGAAACGCAGCTCGCAGGGGTAAAAGGAAACAGTTACTCATTAAAGTGAAATATAAACACTCTTTATAATAGGGTAAACAAGGAGATATACATAATACTAACAACTACATGAATGTAAAAAAATGGTAACAAATTGGATAAAACCATTTACATATGATGATACTGAGGCGCTCATGCAACACAGTTTAACTGAACTAACTCACCCATTTCTCTCTCTCTCTACACACGCACACACACATACACACACATACATGCACAAACACACACACACACACCTACACACTCACATGCACACGTACATGCGCAAACACACACACAACCACGTGATTGCGAATGGGGAGGGGGGGGGGGGGCATTCGCAATCACGTGAATAATGTAAACATGTTATGTATTCTGTTCTTTTGCAAAATTATCTAGCTGTGAAAGAGCGGAGTCTCCTAATACAGGCTTTTACTTTGCTTAAAAGGAGGCTCCAATCATCAACTTGGTGTTCTGATTTGGTTATGTAATAAACACTTTTTTTTTTCTTAGTAAATTTCAATGAACCAGACGTAAGAGCCAAGTGGAACGGACGTGTGGAGCGGAGCTTGGCGCGTGCAGTTGTAGATTCGTGGCACGTGAGCCTGTGTTGTGTCAGAGCAGGAGTGTCTTCGTACATTTAAGTAGATTTATCGTTTTAAGGAGCATTACCTATGCTTATCAAGCTTACCAAAAACTTAAATCAGTTTTGAGATTAAGAGCATGCATTCCTAAAGTTGGCAACGTCGCAATTAACTGTCAAACATTTCGCTGCTTTGACTAATTTATCAATATTACTATAAAATATTGCTCTGTAGCTGTAGCTCACAAAATTATTGTTTATGAATTATAACAATCATAAGTGATATTTATAGATTTATTTATTTACCCTTGCATACAGCAATAACACTAATGGAGCTAAATTAATAATATTATAACATCTGCGTCTTAACATCATTCTTTCCTGTGTCATATATAAATCAAAGCAGCACGATATTTGACAGCTAACTACGATGTTGCCAACTTTACGAATACACGCTCTTAAACCACACCCCCTATTAAAGTTATGGTGATGAGCTTGAAAATGGTATCTAGTAGGTACTTGCAGTGTAGAATTACCCTCGATCGTCTCAACCCTGTGTATACAGGATAGGTCAAACAAACATGAATTAAACGAAAAAGGGCGATAATTGGGGTTATTTGCAGTAAAACATATGTCTGTGGCAGAGCACTTACTTTATTTCTGTGTAATTACAGAAAAAAAAGGATTTTTTTGACCCATTCTGTTTATATCTATACTAATATTATAAAGAGGAAAGGTTTGATTGTATGTTTGTTTACATTAAATATGATCCGAACCTACTGGACCGATTTGAAAAATTCTTTCACCGTTGGGAAGCTACACTATCCGCGGATGACATAGGCTACTTTTATCCCTGTATTCCCACGGGAACTACGCGGGTGAAACCGCGTGAGGTCTGCTAGTCAATTGATAAATTAACTCACCTGGAACTGCACATATCCAGACGTCGCCCTCAAGTTATGCTTCAAGAACGCCATATTGTTCAACAACAGATCCCACACCATCTTGGAATCCTCGCCGTTGATGACACAAGTGGTCAGCCCCAGAGCGTAGCTGTAGTCGAGCTGCGACACCTTGGCGAGGTTGAAGGCATCGTCGATGAGCTGCGACTTCGTGATGGGAGACTTGATACTGCCGGACTTTAGAGCTACGCTGAGTAACTGCCAGTTCTGTTTGTCGTAATTTACTCTGTAGTATCCTGGGGAAGAATTGCGACATTTTAATGGGCAATTTGACAAAATTTTAGCCCCTCATCTAGATTACAAGAAATATTCGACACATATTTTTTCTTTTTCATATTGATGGAAAACTGCCTATATTAAGCGCATTAAAGTTGAGGAGAGGGGGCTTGTCATGCCATTATCTAATATAAACTGTACTGACTAGTGCCGTCATGCGACATTTTGACTCGATGTATCGTCCTTATTTTATGATTACGTGAAAAAGTCGTGATTATGTGTCGACTATTTTTTTCTAGATAAGGGGCTAAAAACTATACTTTTGTCAAATAACCCATAGTTTTAAGCTCTATACTTGAACGTTTAAATAGCAAAATGTGCCCTAAGCGCCAAGCTACGAATTAATCCTTTAAATTCGTCATAACGCGTGGCGTACTGGACACATTTCGGGTTGTCTTTTACATGACTGTGGTTGTCAGAGTGCTCTTCTGCACTTCTGTTTTATACAGGACGGAGGGGACATCGTAGCACATACCGATACGTACACGTCCGCTCAGCTGAACGGACGCATACGCATTTCAAACAAAACTGGTGTTTTATGGACACAGGCAAAATAAATGTGGTTAGGTTCTTAAGGTGAAGCATACGATCTGATGTCGCCTATTTTCCCGCTAGAATGCGTTTAAGTCAACTTTTTAGTTTATTTTGTTATGGACAAAGTGTCGAAGTACTATGCGTTTCAAATGAGAATAGGAACGTTAATGACCTCAATCTGTCCGATATCACTTGAAAAGTACGGTCCACAAGACTACTAATTCATTTAAGACGTTTTTCCATTTTAATAACTGCGACTCGGTAAAACAAAAACTAAAAATAATTGATTACGTGTATATGATTTCGTTGCAGACCGTACTTTTCAAGTGACATCTGACAGATAGAGGCAATTGACGTTCCTCATCCAATTTAAAGCGCATATTAAATGAATTTTGAGGCAGTGTCATGATCAAATTCAATAAAGTATAATATCCAATAACGGCATCAACTACTCTAACGACTTATTAATGTGCCAATTACACACAAAACAAAATAAACTAAAAATGTTGACTTCAGCGCCATCTAGCGGGAAAATAGGCGACAGACATCGAATGTTTTACCATAAACAAGCAGTGATACCATTACAAAAAAATCTTAGACACTTACCGATAGCATCCACATTGACATACAAAGCTTGTGTAGCATTGATCGGTACATTGACAACACTGATGCGTCCTTTAAGCCAGGACTTGGGCTTCGTGGTCCACGTGTCTAGTGGCGAGTCTACAATGGTGTAGCTGATGGGAATGTGCCATAGTTGGTCTATCATCTTCTGGTAGGGGTCTGTTGCGGAGGTGAACAGGCGCTGTGGAAAATTCAAATAAAAAATATACAGGCTTATTTGTAAAACACCAACAACCTCGCAGGAGTAGATTACTAACGTCATAAACAACAAAAACTTGGCTCCGTCCTACAAAGTTGGTTAAAAAACATTTCTTTATACAGGGTTATTTGTTAAACACCAACAACCTCGCAGGAGTAGATTACTAACGTCATAAACAACAAAAACTTGGCTCCGTCCTACAAAGTTGGTTAAAAAACATTTCTTTATACAGGGTTATTTGTTAAACACCAACAACCTCGCAGGAGTAGATTACTAACATCATAAACAACAACATTTGTTCTACGACTTTATCGAAAACAGACAAAAAAAAACAACTCTCCATACATATAGGTATCCGAACAGTTGATCGAGTTTTGTATGGAGAGTTGTTTACTCCTGCGAGGTTGTTGGTGTTTTACAAATAACCCTGTATAAAGAAATGTTTTTTAACCAACTTTGTAGGACGGAGCCAAGTTTTTATTATCTGAACGAGAACATTCGTAACATACGACCATATGTCCCTCATGGAGTTATGGGATACCTAATGGGATTAAAAAACAGGGAGTGTTTCAAAAAGTTCTACCCGTATAATTGTCGAATCAGTACCAAAACATTTTTGATAAACGCATTAATTTATTAATTAAAACGATGATCTCTGTTATAATAAAAAAAAACCTATTTAAAGAAAGTCGGCTTTTAAATAGGGTCTGAAGCCTAAACTATTTAAATCCGTCCCCGCCTGACTCGCTGTATTATTCAACGAATAAATTAAATAAATCGTCACAAGGGAGTTAACAATCAACGGATAAATGGGGTTGGCAGCTTGTTTAATACCTTGTGACGTAACTTGATTATACAGGGATTGTTTTACGCGGAACCTAATTGATCTGCTTTAAAGTACTGTAGCCTGCATCATCCCACGACTGGGCAAAGTTCTCGAATTGATATACAACGTGTTTTTTTTAGATATCCCATAACTCTAGGGTATCATTGAGACCCTATCAAAGAATCAACTGGCATATTATGAACTATGTTTCAATCATCCTTTTTTTTTTTTAGTATCATTCAAAATAATTCGACAAAGTCACGATGATTAATGTAAAACACCCTTACGTGAAAGAAAAGTGACGTTAGAAAGAAGATTCGTCGTACTGGTGACAATTTTTGGACTAATTAGGTAATAAAAATATTATTAATAATACCTAATAATAATATTCCACGACTATTCACACAACGCCATCTAGTCCCAAGCTAAGCAGAGCTTGTGTTACGGGTACTAAACAACTGATAATTTAATTATGTTTGATGATATCTCCGAAACTATGCATTTTTGGATCACTACAGAATATACCCTGTTGTATATAATAAAATAAAGGAAGAATAAAAAATAAACAAAATTTATTATACACACACTGACACTGCTGTGACAGACAAGTTACATACAGTGTCCCACATAAGTGACTACTGTAATACCTACTTGGTTAATATTATTGATGTGATTGTAGCGACATCTATCTCGCCACATACGAACTATCCTACATCGCGGTATCAAAGTTATCCGCGCAGTTTGAACGTATACAAGTTCCTTCCTTTTCAATGGTGGATGAGGAACTTTACACCCTGTTCCTCATACCTCCAAATGATTATTGATGGTTTTTAATTATAAATTATTATAAACTAGACTAATGATTGCTCACCTGTTCAAACTCCACATGTCCCTTCTCATAGTTCCTGTTAACATTGACCACTGGGTAGCCGGCCTGCTTGGTCCAGGAGTTCATGAAGTCTACCACGTTGAGGTCCTTGAGGGACGGATCCGAAAGAGTGGCCTTAGCCATCGCAGACCAGAGGTCGTTCTCTTCAGCGTTGGAGTATTTCCTGGTGGAAATAAATAAAATAAAAAAAAGGAATGTGATCAGATGCTGGTGTGGAACTTTTTTATATTTATTTTACACCATAAGGATCAGAGGCAGGTTTTGGAATTTTCTCTTCCTTTTAGTATGGTTAGTTACTATCCTAGTTTCAGTTTTTATGCCATCCACTGACTTGGCTGATAGACTTAAATTGTTTAAATATCATATGATCATGCTGATATAATAGTCTCATTGGCCTCGGACAGATTGTTTTATAATAATACCACAGTATAAATATTAATACAGTAGGACGACACCTTTGATCTCTGGAAAAATGCCGGCAACTTCTACACGCGTTAGACTTGAATAATACCTCCCGCACTACGAACATCGGTTTGTTCGCAGTGCGGGAGCGGCTTTCCCGCGTCTCGCCCCTCACACCCCGCACGATTGCCCTGTCTAGACGGCTACGTCGGACGACTGTATATTTTTAGACTGTGCTACCCCGGCAAACTTAGTTTTTCAAATCAAATCAAATTGTTTATTGCTAAATCCATAATGTACACAGGTGGTAAATAAAAAAAATAGAAACAATTATGGACCCTGTCGGGCACAGCAAATTTTGTAAATTTATAGAGAGAAAGAGCGCTTTAGGATTGATTTATTAGTTTTTGTCCTATTCTGAGACCTATTGAATAAACACACAAAATTTCATAAAGATCTGTCAAGCCTTTTCGGAGGAGTTTTGTAACAAACACATTGTCGTTACAGAAACTATATTTTCTTTCTTTCTTTCTTTAGAATGCGAAAAGTTGTGCAGGTAGTAGGTACTCACCACTGATTCAAGTAGATAACCAGACCTTTATGAAACAGATCCTCAGAAATTGTGTGGTTCAGCATTCGTATAAGATTGGCTCCCTTAGTATAGGATATTTCGTCAAACTTCTGCGATATTTCTGAAGCGTCCTCTACTTTGCGTGATACGGGGGAGGTGTTCTTAAGTGCGTCGGAACGTAGGAGGTCCATCTTGTCCCGGGAGAAGGATTCGAACATGTTCCATTCGGGTTCCACCTGTCGAGGAGATAAGGTTTTAGAAACAATTGGTTTTCACCGGTTTTTATTTTAAAGCTTACTGGTACCACAGTATAAATATTAATACAGTAGGACGACGCCTTTGATCTCTGGAAAAATGCCGACAACGTCTACACGCGTTAGCCGTGAATAATATCTCCCGAACTACGAACATCGTTTTGTTCGCAGTTCGGGAGCCGCTTTGCCGCGTCTCGCCCCTCACAGCCCGCACGATTGCCCTGTTTAGACGGCTTCGTCGGACAACTGTAGGTTATTAGACTGTGCTGGTACTGTGGCTTCACATTACTAGTATTCATGTTAACCTCTCCAACTAAGCTAAATATCTTTGTGGGTGGAGCGGGTTTACGTCAAGAGTGCAATAGGTGGGGATTGAACTCACGACCTTAGATCAGTACTTCCGCTCTGCTGTGGGAAACAGTCATTAAAGAACACCGGCGAACTCCCAAACAAATTTTTGTTGACATTTTTTTTTGCGTCTACTTATAAAAAATATCTAAAAGTATAGAGTTTGAATTTCTGAACAGTTTTTTCTTTGGTTATACTTTTATTAACCCCCGACGCAAAAAGAGGGGTGTTATAAGTTTTTAACCCCCGACGCAAAAAGAGGGGTGTTATAAGTTTCACCGCTATGTGTGTGTGTCTGTCTGTCTGTCTGTCTGTCTGTCTGTCTGTCTGTCTGTCTGTCTGTGGCACCGTAGCGCCCAAACGGGTGAACCGATTTAGATGCGGTTTTTTTTATTTGAAAGCAGGGTTTCTTGCAATGGTTCTTAGACATAATTTATCAAAATCGGTTCAGCCGTTTCAAGGTTATCAGTTCTTTTGAGTTAGCTACCGTTGCTATTTTTGACGTCTATGGGTATTAACTTTACTTACAAACATATGCGTCTCTTAAAATTTCAAACACCCATGTGTGTAATATTAATAAGCAACATTATGGTGTATTTGGTCTGATGCAGACAGGATATCTAGCAGACTAATACACTCTTGGAAAAATAACAGCAGATATGTCGTGTTTGGATTCATTTTAACCAGCATTTGATTCTAAACACAATGCACTGATGGCAACAGGATGAGCTGATGCTGCAGCCAGGTTATCCCGCACACCAGTAGGTAGACTCTTGACAAAATAATAGCAGATATGTCGTGTTTGGATTCAATTCAACCAGCATTTGATTCTAAACACAATGCACTGATGGCAACAGCATGAGCTGATGGTGCAGCCAGGCTATCTAGCACACCAGTAGGTAGACTCTTGACAAAATAATAGCAGATATGTCGTGTTTGGATTCATTTCAACCAGCTTTTGATTCTAAACACAATGCACTGATGGCAACAGGATGAGCTGATGCTACAGCCAGGCTATCCAGCACACCAGTAGGTAGACTCTTGACAAAAAAATAGCAGATATTTCGTGTTTGGATTCATTTTAACCAGCATTTGACTCTACATACAATGCACTGAAAAAATCTCATAACTGTATAAAACAAATAATCTATAAAACACAATTATTGCGTTTAAAAATTTTAAAATAAAAATTTAAATTAAAAATTTAGAAAACCCCCACCGCAAAAAAGTAAAACATTTAAAAAGTTCAAAATAACACTTTAGCCATGAAATTTTACGTAACGTAAAATTTCATGGCTAAAGTGTTTCGTAAAATTTCATGGCTTAATTTAAATTTTAGGAAGTCAGGAATTAAAGATATTTTATTTTTAAGTTCTAGAGGTTATGACTAATAATAGGTTATGTCCGCTATAATCTTAGCACAAACAATCGTGTTTATTTTAACATTTGTATCCTGATGCAGACATGTATTTCCTAAGTATATTAATGCATTATGTTAAGCCAATCATTTTCAGCAACTTGACTAAGATTTATATTACATGGCAACATTAAAGTACCTATAGCTAATCCAAAAGCCATGAAGTCAAGCCAGAAAGAAAAAACACAAAGCTATGATTATTTATTTCATCAATAATCTACTAGTCAATTAAGCACTCAATTATGAAGATTATTTTTCCAGACTTTGATAGGCCTTATGATTGATTTCATAAAATTTAGTAAATTATTTCGTTGGTATCTATTACGGTGACATACGTAGACGCTTATAATTTCATCAACAATTCCCTCGCTGGTGTTCTTATAAGCGGACGTCACACGATTTCACACACGTTTTCGTCTATGGCACTCGGGGATTCTGTAGCTTTCCAATGGTGAATGAATTTTTCAAATAGGTCTAGTTTTTAAGTTACATACAAAAATACAAATCTCCCAATTGATCGCCGCTAAGTCTTCTTCTTCTTCCATCTGGCGTTAATCCCGGCTATTGCCACGGTCCGCCTTCCGACTGAGCTTCTTCTACTTTGCCCGATCTTCAACATCCTTTTGAGTCAGGCCATTGGCACTCATGTCGAACTTGACGACGTCCAGCCAGCGTTTGCAAGGGCGACCACGGGACCTAGCCCCAAGGACAGCCATATACATGCATCTCCGACCAACGTACTCGATAGGGCGGCGCATGATGTGTCCATACCATCGCATACGACACTCTTGCAGTTTTTCTCCCACGTCGCGGACACCAAGACTACCCCGGATGAATGAGTTGAGTATGCGATCCAATTTGCCGCTAAGTGTATTTTGGTGACTTACGTGGTCCACTCCAACGTACTCGATGTAAGTCGCGAAGCCCTCGTTGAGCCAGAGGTCGGTCCACCACCGCATGGTCACAAGGTTCCCGAACCACTGGTGAGCGAGCTCGTGCGCTATGTCTATGGCCACGTTCTGCTTGTCACGGGGGACACTCTCTGCTTCGTCGAATAGTAGAGTTGTTTCTCTGTGGGGACGAAAAAAAAGAAATAAGTACGTAAATGTTTGGTCTTAAGTTAAATCTGGTCAAAATGGGTTGGAGTAAAAGAATTAAATTCAAATCAAAGCCGACCCAATAAAGTTATAAATAAAGAATAAATATATATTCCACAACTTTTCACACAATGCCATTTAGTCCCAAGTTAAGCTTGAGAGCTTGTGTTATGGGTACTAAACAGCTGTTAATATACTTATATTTTTCTAAATACACACATATTATAGATAAATTACACCCAGACACAGAACAAATGATCGTGCTCATCACACAAACATTTGTCCTGGGTGGGAATCGAACCCACGACCTCCGGCATAGCAGTCAGGGTCACTAACTACTAGATCAACAGGCCAGTCGAAGTGTAGTACGTAGAAGTGGAACAGTAACTGGCTGGTACTATAAGTAACTTCTAACTTGCTGATAGACAAGTTTTAAGATGGCATTTAGACATAATCTCTATCAATGTCACAGTTACATAGTTATTTTAACAGCTCTAACTATCTTTTCCGGTGATAAGGAACTAGTAAAGTATAATTACCCTAAACTAAGTGTTTGTTAATGGCTTAAAATGCGTCAAAACTCATAACAGTTTCATCAGAGATAACGTTAAACCATTTCAATTGACACTGTATAATAGACTTAGCACAATATGTCATTTGGAGCCGGCCTTCAAGGATTTATTTTTAACCGACTTAAAAAAGCAGGATCTCACTCAATTCTGTTGCATTGTTTATGTGTTTTTTTTACAGAACTCCATCATTTATGGACGGATTTGAAAAACTTTGTTTTTTAAAGGGCTTGTTTCTAAATAATATCAGCCTCACGGATGTGAGCAAATTGGGGGACTATCTCATGTAGTTTTAAACGTTTAAAAAGTGCTGATCCTCAGCGTAATTTGAATAAATCAGTATTGATTTTATTCTCTATTGCTTCTGCAAATGGTTACAAGGCATTAAAAACGTTCGCCTATCGCTCCGCCTAGTTAAAATTCTATTGCGATAAGATTGATGTTGCGGCATGCGTCAAGAAATGTGTTTGAATGTTATTATTTTTACTGGTTTTTACTCATATTCATATTATACTATGGGAAACAGAGAGTGGAATTCCCTGCCGGATTCGGTGTTTCCTGATAGCTACAACCTATGGGGTCTTCAAGTCAAGAGTGAACAAGTTGCTTCTAGGCAAGCGTGCTTCATCGTCGACCACATCATCGCTTACCATCAGGTGAGATTGTGGTCAAACGCGTGCCTAACATAAATAATAAAAGAAACATTATAGGCTAATTATAAATACATACATACAAACATAAACTCACGCCTTTTTCCCATGGGGGTAGGCAAAAACTACAGAGCGCCATATGCTACGGTTCTTACATACTTATTTTGCTTCGTTTACATTCATACATGTTAGGCTAATTATGATATGGTATAACGATCATATAAAACCCGGTTCACCCGTTTAAACTCTACGGTGCCACAGACAGACGGACGGTCAGACAGACAAACACATATAGCGGTGAAACTTATTACACCCCTCTTTTTGTGTTGGGGGTTGAAAATGGTTGTCTGTAATATCAGTTTCCAAACGATAACATTACGTGATAACGTAGACAGATGCGTCACAAGCCGAATGCTTAGGCCGATCGTGCCTCTCTATCGCTTGTAGCGGGCTCTCGCTTGCACGCTCGGCTCTCGCTTGCACGCTCGGCTCCGGCGGAACGTCACAACGAATCATGCTTTTTCATCGCACGTCAAAAAAAGTATTTTTAACAATCCACCCTGTCCTAATACTGGACAATGATCTACTTTTTAAATCATAAATCATATTTATTTTTGTAAATAGGTTCATGCAAACACTTTTATATGTCATGTTTTAACTACTAGGTGAGGTCAGTATTTCACTATCTGATAGTGAATCTGACTATAGATACTCTGAGAAGAAACACAAAAATCAGAGGTAGAATAGAATAGAATAGAAAAATATTTATTCAGCACAGACACAAGCGCACAGCAACAAAGAAAACAGAAGTAATAAATAGCAGGTACACAAATTGCGCTGAGCGTGCCTATGCCGAAAGGGTACACAGGGGTCACAGTGTCTTTTTAAGTTCAGAAATTATCTTGGTAAAATTATGTAAGAACCATGCAGATTAGTGACTGAAATGGTCTTTTGGGGAAAGAATCACACAGATATGACTGTGTGTGTGACCAGATCAGTTTTACATTACCTTCAAATCTACTCCATCTTTCAAGCTTCCGTGACCTTGTAAATAAACTCCAATAAAACATAAACCACGAAACATGACGTCATATAAGTAATTGAACTCTCTCAAGCATGCTTATTATAACGCTTGTGAAACAATAGGAATTTATGTCATTATGTCATTACTTACGTCATTCCGTTTACCTCACTGTCTGTGTGACATAACTTTGTACATCCACCTACCCCAAACAGTCAAATTTTCCCAATTGTACATGAACCTAATAGTGTTTAGAATAAAGTTGAAAACCTATGAAAGAAATTTGACACTTAAGTTAGGTTGATGTGCTGGCGTCTGTACCTACTAAAAAATATGCTGTATACCTAAAAAAACTCACCTGAACGTAACCAGCCCCCAATTCTCCATAGCGCCACTGGAGAAGTCCGGAATAGCAATGAGATCCATCTTGTCCAACGCGTAGGGCACTCCGAATACATCCTCGTAGTACGCTAGAAGTTTCGGCGTAATTGTGGACGCGTATTTCGCTTTCCCAATCAGTTCGGGTCTCGTCCATATCTTGATGGGAATGGTGACATTGTCCTTGCTTGTGTAGCTTGTCTCTAGAGACTTGAAGTCTGACAGTACGTAAGCGACGAGGTAAGTTGACATGCTGACTGATCTGTCGAAGTGGGTCCATTGCCAGCCAGGTTGTTCGGGACTGTGGAAGAAGAAATTGTGTTATGGTATAAACGTCAGTTTAAAAAAAAAAATGTGTGCAACCCAGATACTGAGTAACACGATAAGACTGGTTGTCAGACTTATTTATTTATTTATTTATTATTATGAGAAACACCAACGACATATTTACAAGATCTTTTATAGGTACAAATTATATAGACATTTAATTCTGTGTAAGTATCAAAGATCTACAAATAATAGCCGACACAAACGCGCGGGAAACGAAATCCGCGACACGCAGCAATGAAGCTAATAACTCTAACACTTTTTTTTTATTTTGAGGAAAACCTTCATGAATGTCCTCCACCCTCCTTAGGGCTAACAGACTCTTAGGGTCGGTACATATCTGACGGGAGATGCGCCGAGCGTACACGACACTTACCTCGACGCACTAACGCATCGTCGGTTGAGTGTGCAAGGTGGAAAGCTTTATTATATGCCGTTCCCGTGAGAATACAGGGATACAAAAGTAGCCTATTTGTTAATCCAGGGTCTAGGCTAACTCCATACCAATTTTTTTTAAAATCCATTCAGTAGTTTTTACGTGAAAGAGTAACAAACATCCTCACAAACTTTCGCGTTTTTAATATTAGTAGGATTTGTCTGTTCTGGCGTTACACCTCTGATACGCGAGGCATCTTCCGTCAGATAAAAACCAACCCTTACTGGCTAAAAACCACCCCAATGTTCCGTCTCACGCCTGAGCCGGGGGTCGCGGGACAGACAACCGCAAACATTATTCCGTAACCCCCGACAACAGCTCAACCACTCTTGCAAGCATACTAACATGGGCTCCTGTGTAAGAATCTTCATATTCGACAAGGCGGTGACAGTTTCGGGATGGGCAATGCTTATTTCGAACTTAGCCTTGAAGGCTGGCTCGTCGAAACAAGGAAACGCAGACCGCGCCGAGGTCGGCTCGAACTGGGTGACCCCTAGGTTTCTGAAAGATAAGGTTTTAGTTGTATTTTTAGCAAGGATTATGTTCCTGGTTTGATATTTGTGCTGGGGCTAGGTGATAATGGGTTATTTTGCATAACATTGAAGCAAAGTCAAAGTATTTATAAGTGTGATTTTCGGTGACATAACTGGTATACTGGCACACAAGATTTTTAGAAGGCAGTCTAAAATTTACCGTTTTTGTATAAGAATTAACATTTTGAATTAATTATTAACATGCAATTAAATCCCCATAAAATTATGTCTTAGTGATTTATTCTACATTGTTCGATAGAAATCTCTAGTCACAAATATCAGCAAAAGGCTCCGAGAGATCATCAGTAATATTAAAGTGCAACTGGCCTTTCTTGAGAAATTATGGACTATTTACACTTTTTTCTTGTTCAGCTTTATTCAGCTTTCGTCCGTAGAAAACACCAGTTTCGTACGAGACGCGTACGTGTCCGTTCAGCTGAATAGATGCGTACGCGTCTCGAACGGAAATGGTGTTTTCTATGGAAGAAAGCTGAATGGCACTGAATACGTGAGAGTAGGAGCATAAAATTTCTTAATAAAGGCCCTTAAGTTAAGTAGTCCCTTAGTGTGGAAGCGCTAAGACGTAGAGTTGCGGACACCAGCCCGAAATATAATAGCGGTACAATAGTAGCGGTTTTTAAGGTCGTTCTCATATTGTTTTGCTTAGGAGAATAAATAGCCAAACCAGTGACCTGCACTTTCAGCTTGCCGCTATGAGAAACATAACACTATTTCAACCGCAATCGTGGAAAAGCTTGAGTTTATGAATGTATGTAGCTTTTGAACAAGTCAATTAAACGCCATAATTTCTTATCATGACTAAGGTTTTGTGACACAGGTAAGTGTTAGGTGTTCGCATGTTATGTTTAAGTACCATGTAATAGGGAGTCAGCCTATTGCCATCAATTTGGTCACAAACGTCTATTTTTACAAAGTCGTATCTATCGCCTCATTTTAAACATGTTTAGATAAATTATTTCAACAGTTGAGTAATATTTTTATGAATGAAATCTACAAGTCACTTTAGAAAATGATTCAGCTAACATTTATCAGTACAATTTCCGAACGATAAAGCACGTTTCATTAAAACAACTCTATAATTACGTCATATTCAATTTATAATAGTTTGGCACAGAAGCTACTCTTTGTGTACTATACTTACAAAACCAATATATATGCCTATATAGGTACCTACCAAGTATTTAATTTGCAAGGATTTATTTCATGATACTACAGTCTACAATAATTTAAAATAAAACCCTATGCCACTAATTATTGGGAAATTTATTGTTATTTCTGCCACAATTCACAAACACTCTAGTTCTTTCAAGGGATTTAAGAACTTTAATGACAATAATATTGCTAACGTCTTTGTCATGCAGATTTCCTAATAAAAGCCATAAAGAAGATAAATAAATTACTAATTACAAGAAGAAGTCATACCTACTCTTTTTTAATTCACTTCAGACATAGGAGGAACCGAGGAATGGTCAACATTGACTTGGCTACCCATATTTAAAAATAAAAAAAATAGGAAGATACAGATTTGAATCAGGCACAAACCTAGACTCAAAGGCCTTGGCCATCCAAAACTAAGTAAAGTGCTAGTCGGACAAAAAAGTTGGTGAATTGACTCCTGCAAAGAATGTATGACACTCCGTTCAAGACCTTACCAAGAAATTGGTCCGTACAGGCGAATGCACGGGGCTAAAACTTATTGTAGTGCTGTGTTCCAAATATTATGCTATAGATCTCAATTAGGGTTGTGGGCATGCCCATCCTGCCCACAATAGTAGATCAGCTCTTGATTAAAATTGTAAAAGTAACAAAAAAAAACTTACTTGACTTCATGTTTATCATTTATGTATGTGCTCTTATAAAATCCAGTCATGGAATTTGAGATTTTTCCTTTAAAAGAAAGCTGTAGTACATAGTCTACGTTGGCTTTCAACGCAGACTCTAAAGGCAGTATCAGCCTATCCCCAGTTCCTTCTACTATGGACAGTATTCTAATGGTCCTTACAGCACTGCGGGTTATTTCTGTATCAGCAGGTGGGGGAGCTTGTGTTGTATTAATTTTTAAAGTTGTCTCATTGCTGGCAACTGGAGTTGCTTCCGATACAGTTGATGTGGTAACATTCTGGTCTCCAGTTGCTGTAGCAGCAGGGACATCGGTTGCAGTAGCATTGTCCACAGCTGTTACTGTAGCCTCAGTCACTTCCCGCTTGACCTTAGAAGATCGTAACGTCTCCACTTTCTCATATATTTGTTCTGTAAGCTTAGCATTGCTACTAATACTGAGATTCTTAGAATGTAATATAATTTCTTTGACACTCCTACTGGCCCGTATAGTTATGTATACGTCGCCGGAGTATGTTGAGTTATCTAGTTCAGCTTTTAGTTTCAGTCTGTAGAAACTTGGCACTACGGTGGAGGGGAGTCTTAGGTCTGGTGATGGTGAATTTGTTAGCCCAAAAGGTTCGGTTTCATCCCAAAAGTCTACAGTTTTTTGTGAGGTCTGAAACAAGAATTAAATAATTACATCACTGTTGTAAGAGTCACATATTTTATAAATAGGAAGGAAAAATGCAGGTTATCAGCTTGTATAAGGTCAAGTCATTTGGATGGTAGTGGGGTTCACATGGGCAACAATGTGGGGGGAAGGGAGTCACAGTTGTAGTAATAAACAGTACATAATACCTACATAAAATGCACGAAAGATACAAGGAAAGAAAGCTTGAGACAAATGGTTAAAGTATTTATTTTATATAAGTAGGTACCTAGTGTTGTTTTAGCTTAGAGGTAAAAATAGATTTTGGCTCCTGTTAAGTGGGACCTAATCGTAACTGGTAAAATGTGGTGTACTGTGGGCACAAATTGGCCGCACCCTTTCAGGAAAAGAGGTGTATTGTATAATATAAGTAAAAATTGTTTGAAATAGAATATATTTTAAGAACAATGGCTACATGAAGCCACAAGAGTCCTTTCTTTAGAAAACCATTCTAGGCTTAGCCCTGCAATAATATCTTAATAATTGAACTAGTATCTAGAAAAATATGTTTTATTTCTGAAGTATTAGTGAATTTAGAAATGCCACCAATTAGTCTTAATAATATTGATGTGTGGAGAATCTGGAAAGGATATACTTATTTACAGAAATAAATAACATTCCAAACAGATTTACTGGGTCCAATAATTTCAGTAAGACAATAATAATATAAGATTGGGTTCAATTATTTCAGTAAGAAGTAGGTACCTACACAGTATTATAAGATAGATTTTATACCTACAACATGATTTATTTTTATATGGGAATCTGATGAATGTATCATTACAAAAGTACTACAGGCCAGTAGGATATTTATTACAAGTTGATAGACCAGAAATAAAATATTAAATGACTTACTTGATAACATTATTTTATTACTTACAAGAATTTAAAAAGTAATTTTGATAAACATTTTTTTTCAAATGTTTAAATATTTGTCTAGGTACTTGATTAACTTTGGTGTGCAGCCCATGTAACAGGCTTAAAAATAATCAAGAGCTTTATTAAGATTTAAAAAACTATTTGTTCTGCAGCCCAATTTATTATTGGGATATTCAAATTATTTGTACCCATGCAAAATGTGGTGATAAAATATTAAAATAACATCCCAGTAAACAATAATTAATACCTATTTAAATTTATTTTAGGCTTGCAAAATATATTTTGCTGAAGACTTCTGGTACAGTCATTGAAAGCCTTGAGCTCATTGCAATTTGTTGTTTGCAACTTATGAAATTTACATAATTTTATAAAGGTACCTACAGCTAATTTTATTATTGAGTACTTACTTCTTGATCTCCACTAAAAACAACTCCACTAAATATAAATAAAAAGAAAATTGTTTTGAAAAGCATTTTGTGCGTTAACTAAAATATCACAGGTTATAAAATGCAGAAGGTAGTAATAACTAAAACTTTAAGCTCTTTGATAAAAGTTTCTCATCTTTGCACTATTGATAGAAAAACTGGAGTTCCAAATTCGACGACACCGCAAACCGTTCACTTTCAACTTTAACCACTCAAAGATCGATTGTCATTTTGACGTTTAGTTTTTTTCAGAGCCTAGCCCAACCGGCAAAGATCGCGTTTACTCCGGACGAAACAGTTTTGTTAATATTTTTTTATACCGCTTTCATCCGCTTATGGCTAGGAATAGCGCGTAACTGCGGAATTAAAGTTCGATAAAAATACATAATAAGTATGAAATACGGTAGCTTTTAATTAAAGTTGATAAGAAATATTATGACAAGATAGCAATTTGAACTTGAAATCGGGCAACGTCTCATGGAGTTAGTGGCAGATTAGATAACAGACTGCTTGAACACATTTTTATACAGTTTAAGTACCTATAGGTAGGTACGTAAGTACCTACGAACATAATAAACATGGACGTGATAAAGCTCACACTTACCTTGAAGAAGGTGATAAAGTGCACAATGACGCCCACTATGATTGCTATTACTATTGCGAAAATTATGAACATGACACAGATGCAGTTAGACACGAATATTCCGCCTTTTCTGCCATATTGGATATCTTCTGGTGTTTGGGACTCGTACGCCAGGAACTGTTGCCGGCTCGTTGAGAGCGTCATTGTCGTTAATTCATTCTGAAACAATTACGCTATTAACATATCGATAAGTACACTTCGTTTCGGTTTCTAGGTTAAAGAAACAATATGGTGTTTAGTTTACGTGCACTACTTTACCTACTTAGCGTTACGATAGTGAAATGATGTCTACGAAGCCAGCGTTGTAGACTAATGTTTTCGTACAATCAATAGACACAGTTAGCTGTCTATTAGGTATAACGGGTCATCATCTGCCTAGCCTTTTCCCAACTATGTTGGGGTCGGCTTCCAGTTTAACCGGATGCAGCTGAATACCAGTGTTTTACATGGAGCGACTGCCTGTCTGACCTCCACAACCCAGTAACTGGGTAACATGATACCCCTTGGTTAAACTGGTTGTCAGACTTTCGGGCTTCTGACTACAAGTAACGACTGTTAAAGATCTACAAATGACAGCCGGGACCAACGGCTTAACGTGCTTTCCGAGGCACGGAGGAGTCTTGGTATGTAATAAATGGTCACCCATCCACGGACCGACCTCGTCAAGCGTAGCTTAACCTTCGATCGACCCATGCGGCTGTTATAATTTAGCCACAAGCTCCTCAATACCTTATTAGGTATAACGGGTTTTTTATTTTAATTAAGAAGATTGGTAGCTGTTTGACGACCTTCACCTAACTAATTATTAGGTTTAAAGACTCCTAATTTACCGATGTTTGTTTTAATTTACATTTTGTAATGAGTAACTAGGTACCTAGTTCCTAACGGCTGAGCAAAACCTATGAATACCTACGTCACTCAGTCTATTCAATACTGAATAACTCCACTTCTTGGTACCTAACTTGAGTAGTTTCCTTATACGTTTAAGTGAATCAGCTGGTGTGATCTGCAATATCTTTTCGATAAAGACACGTCATGTGTAATGGTATAGTGGGTAGTGTGTCGAATTGATGATAAGGCAATGATTGTGGGTATTACCTACCATGAGGGTAATTTGCATAAGACACGAACATTGTGGCTACAATTACCGACGTCCATAGTGGCACACAACATTTTTGTACTTCTAGTCCAGACTGGCTTTAGCATTCAGCCTATAGCTTTCCCACTGTGGGGACACTAGCCATCTCTCATGGTTATCATACTGGGCCCTAGTGCTTTGACTTTAATTTTATAAAAGCCATCATTATCCTACCAAAGTCCTTGAGGGAAGTGAACTTCGCCTACATTTATTTTCAAAGGGGTGATTTGAATTGAATGGCACTGCTGATTTCAAAGTATGTTGGGCTCCATACATCATCATTTACCTTTATCACATTATTCACCTCCTTCTGAGCCATACGAGTATCATCTCGTGCCCACAATCCATCCATAGTTGCTTTGGTCTTCCTCTACACTTGTAATCCTCCTCATTCATAGGTTCACATTTCCAGTTCCTATACGCTGATCTCCATTTTATAGAATTTGCGTGAGAGGTCAGTTTATACTCGAAAAAGATAGCTTGATAGCTAAGTAGCAGTTTGTACTGAAAACTGTTCTCACAATATGTCACACATTATCGTCATTTTTATTATTCCTTCGCATCGCATGCACGCACCATGACAACCGTTTTGTATACCTACAACTTCTCAGTCATCATAACCGCCACTTATGGACTAACTTTATATGCCACTGCCACAATCGCTAATCAGTAGATACCTACCTTCCTAGGCCAAAGAACAGACCACAGGCAGGTCGAACGAGTCAGTCACTTGTTAAGTTTAAAAGTAGGTACCTAGATGAATCGCTTTTGCTCTAGGCTTTTCCTGCAAGATGATCGGAAATTATCTCATGTTCATCGTGTTTACCGGGATAAAAAGTATCATGTGTGTGACCTAATTCAGTTCATGGTCTAACATATGTATTAAATTTAAATCCGTTCAGCCGTTAAGTCATGAAAAGTCACAGACTTAAAAAGGTGCTTTTGCAATTTTAAATTATAACTAAGTACGATGTGTACCAAGGTTTTGAAGCACATAAAATAGGTACCTACTCGTATTTAGGCGCGTCCAGTTAGACTGGGGACCGACTCAAAAATAGATGGGGAATTAATGCTAGGCAAGCATGATGGATGATTGATAGGATAAGGGCCTTACAAATCTCATCGTAAAAAGTAAAATAGTGCAACAAGATTTATCATAGCTGACTAATAAGATGTTACGGCTTTCTTACTTATCGGAAAGTTGCTGGTGAGTTTGTTTTGCCACTTCTTCTTCTCAGAACAACACGAGAAAGTGAGCGGACGTTTAGGAGTACCTACTGTCCTATGTAAATCTTGACGTTCAAAAAGTGCTGGTCTTCAGAATTATTTGATTAAATGATTGTGTGTTGATTTAGGAAAATATGCTTTAGATTATTTGGTGGTGACTGGTGATGCGTAAACGAAAGTGTTAAGATTATCAATACAATGCACCTCTGATCAGTCGAAGGATGTTGCAGAACACTGCTCAGCCGAATAATCGGCACTGCTGTTCAAGAGTAATCATTTAAAAAAAACACGTGGAAATGTTATCTACGCATCACTAACTGTAGTAAGCTTACGCACGCACATCGAAGCGATAGTGATGCGCGTGATTTCATACGCAAAGCATTCGCCTTTACTTGGACTGGTTAATATTATGATTTGAGCTTTTGTTACAGGGCACCAGAAGTAAAGATTAGTGTTGAGCTAACCGTTATAAATACTAGGTAAATTAATGGCACATGTTATGGAATATTCTATCATCTTGGCTAATGGGTTTTGACTGAATGCGAAAGGGTCATAGTAATAATACCAGCCTGTTACTCTCCCACTGCAAGGTAAAGGCCTGTGTCATACAGAAAAGGCACGAGCATTGTCACCACGCTTGCTCAAGGTAGATTGGCAATTTCTAACTTATATTAACTATAAGTCCAGGTTTCCTCATCATGTTTTCCTTTACTGATATTAATGAATACATCATTCTATATGATGTCTAAGATATTTTTGGAAAGTAGGTTTAATAGAATAAGTAACATTGGTAGGTACTTGTCCGGCGCATGAGAGGTGCCTTAACCTATGGCCATCACGATGATGGCACCATGACGACATGAATTGGTCATGTACAGACGCCAGCACGTCAAGTTACCCCAATGTGTCAAATTTCTTTGATCGTTTTTCAACTTTACGTCAGACAGAATAAGGTTCATATTCAATAGGGAAAATTTGACACATTGGGGTAACTTGATGTGCTGGCGTCTGTACATGTAAAAATAGGCCAGTTCGGCTCAAAGTCCGGGCTGACAGCATTGTCATTGTCAATGATGCCAGAAAAGTACTGGAAGCACTAGGACGAGGGAAGTATGTAATCGTGGAGAGTTGTTTAAGAGTGTGTGCCCGCTGAAAACCTCCAAGCCGGAGGTAAAACGATGATAAAAAAATTGGTTGCCTGTAAAGTCGGTATACGGGCGAAAGTTTTACGTGACAACGACTTTGAGTGGTAAAATAATTTTAATGTGAATATTCATTCGTATAGTAGGAAGAAGGATGAAACTGTGCTCGAGTGGAAGGGACGCGTGCCTTTCACTTTTTATGTCTGTCTCTCTCGCTCTTAGGCGGGCTAACCATGCCCGAGTGGAAGGGACGCGTGCCTCTCACTCGCTCTCATTGTGAGCGCATAACGTGAGCGGAGCGTAACGCAGTTTCTTGAAGTGTCACCCGGCAAACCAATTTATAAGACGTTGTCACGTCAAAAAAACTGCGTGTATATGAATTTGAACAGTCAGAGGTAGGTGCGTGTATTTCGTAGGTGCAATTGTTACCCACATATATTGTAAAAAGTACTTAACAATATGTGTCGTATCTAAAACTACCCACTGTTCTCTGTTCTGTATTAAATTCTTGGCTTAGATGTTTAGGAAATTATTATTTGAGATTTGAATCATGTCTCTGTTTTTAAATCGCCCAAATACCAGTGTGGTTAGCTATTTGATTGTGCTTACCCAACATTTCCTTCACACACATGCATTCACACACATTTAGAATTGCATATATGAGAATAATGTAACATTTTAAAATACTGCTTCATGTAAGGTGTTTGCAGTTTTAGTTAAAGGAATATGAAATAAGTAGTCGCCTATACAAACGTACCTACTTAGTTTATACCAAACCTGAAAATGGATGTACCTGCTCGTCATTACGACCAACTTTTACTATGAGACGAACCGTATCAGCTGTTCCATACATTTTGTCTTGAGCATAAATGTGCTGTACCTACGGCTGATGGTATATATTTGGTGATTTTCCTTATGATGGTAAATTTTTACCAACATCATCATTGAATATTAAAGTACTAGTAGTGCTATCGCTAGGTACTTCACTAGGACCTCCCCTATCCAGCTTAGCTGTCATTACGCCACAGTGCAGATAGGTAATTAACAGACACATTACGCGCAGTGGCGTTATAGTATACAATTATTTTACTCTGTGGTTACAAATAGACGTCGATGTGGTTTATTGTTTATTTCATACATAACCATCGCGAGTCACAGTCATAACCATAAATTGGACAATAAAATGCGTTTGAAGTACAAAAACAATTGTTTTAAAGGTGTTTTGTATGTTGTTTACTTTGGTGGTTTAATTAGAAATTGTGTTATGAAAGATTTATCTTATGAGGTCTTTCCAGATACGATGCATAAAATTGACAACATAACGTCACGCCTGAATCCCCGAAGGGCTAGGCAGAGGTGTACCTGGTAGTAGGTACACTCGCATTTCGCCACAGCGAGATTTCCGTACGACGCGGAAAAAAAACAGTACCAATTATAACATTAACCAAGTGTACCTAGTGGTGATAAACATAGCGCACTATCATCCAGTATAGTAATATGATAGTAACTTTATCTATGAAAATAGCTAATTTAAACCCAAATCACGGCTGTCATACTCATGTAGATAATTTGTATAGTCATAGAATACATAAGTACATACAATAATAAGCATCACCATCTCATTCAGTTGCAAATTATCAAAACCTGAACTAATTTTTAGGATTGACAGCTAACTGACGTCTGTATGTAGGTATGTCTGATCGCTACTCAAAAAGTGCCGTGTCCTTTTTGTCGCTATTTTTGTTTGTGGTGTAACGTCATGATCGTTATGTCACTTTGCCGGGTCTTTTTTTGTGTGAGATTATCCGCCATTCAGTTGATTTTTTTCTGGTTGTTAAATTTTAACCGACTTCAACATTTATTTAATATGGAAAAGAGATACACGGATTAACGGGAAAGGAAGCGAAATTCTTCTAATAGGTACTCTGTCAAAATCTTTTTGCAGAATATATTAAGTAGTTACCTACCCCAATGTGTCAAATTTCTTCGATCGTTTCAACTTTATGGCAAACAGAATAAGGTTCATATTCAATTGGGAAAATTGGGAAAACTTGATGTGCTGGCGTCTGTACCTATCTTAAATCTCTTTGGCTGATAGGTACAAGAGAGAACATGCGAAGGAATGATATGTCTCAGCAGTAACGCTATTTAAAAAATATACTTAGCAATATTGTAGCAGCAGCGGAGCGTACTAAACTAGACTCATCGACTTTTGTCCTCTAGGACAGAAGTATTGGATTATTATTTTGATCGTTTTGTCTATAGTAAGTATTGAATGTCTTTGGTATCAGCAGAGGCCCTAGCAGAAACGCTTGATGTAGACGTAACGACTTAAGAATAAATAAATACAACAATCCGGCAGCATTCTGGTGTACCGGGTAAAATGGGGTGAATAGACACTTAGGGGTGAATAGAAACAACATATCAGGAAGTTATTCACCTAAGTTAAAAGTTTTTTGTTGTAAACGAGGACTGTAATGCTTTAAAAAATTGAGATAAATAGTTTCGACACCTTGATAATATCACACAATATTAAACTAGCGTGAAAATCCTGCTCAAAGTTTTGTTTCTATTCACCCTTTAGTTTCTATTCACTCCGTGTTGCGGTAACTGTTAAATTTTAATGTAGATCTATATATGTCTAAGCAAAAGTTTTGTCCTATTTTTCGGGAAATGGAGGCTCATCCTTAAAACAGGTCCATAAAGCAGGCTTCTGACTAAGTAACCTTGCTCGGAAATCGACTCGTAAAATTGTATTGTTACATTTGTTACCTGCTCGTAAATTATTCTCAACTTGTCATTCTGCCTTGTAACATACTTTTTTACAAATAAAGTATTCTAATAAAATACAATTTTATTATTAATAAAATATATCTACATGTATAAAGGTAGACAGAGATAAGCCATTCAAGAACTTTGAACTTAGACATTTAAGTCCGTCTAAAATAGAAACAGTTACAACTTTTTCTGTAGCAAGGCGAATGATAGTAACATTTTTTAATCTGGAGTTTTTGCTGCATTGGTTAGTAGGTGTTGAATATGGGATTCCCATCTTTCAAAGATTAAAGGTCATATTATAAACTATATTATTATGGTTTAGGCAAAAAGCAACACGAAACCCGCGATTGATGAGATTAGCTGTCAAACGATTACTTCTCCATGACAATCAAAGGTCTACAGAAGACTGACAAACCCAACGGCTCAATGTGCTTTCCCGGTCACGAAGTTGTCTTGATATATAACAAATGGTCACCCATCAACGGTCTGAACTCGGCAAGCGTAACTGAACCTTCGATTGACACGTGCGGGTGTTAGTATTGGGCTACAAAGCTTTCGAGGTGATAGCTCAACCTCTAGTATGGAGTTTCTTGCCCATTCTTCTCCATACGAAACTACCTTTTGGAAGGGGCAACTAGAATCATTATATTTTATTTAACTTGTAAGTTTAACGTTCAAAAGTGCCTTTTAAATGGCCTAATTGAAATAAATGATTTGACTTTGACTTTGACTTTCTACTATGATGCTAGATCCCTCAGACACAAGTAGGTAGACTGAAGACTGAAAGAATCAATCACAATGTAAGAAACAGTAAGGGTCGCCGCACACGGGCCACCGGCCACATCCAAAAACGCCGCCACGTGAAGCCAGAAGCGGCTACAAAAGAAGCTGACGCACGCGACAGCCATTTGTGGCCGGTGGCCGACACTTGCGGTCGGTGGTTGCTACTTTTTTTTACTCATGCATGCAATATCATAATGGATATTGATTACCGTAACTATCACTTTTTGAATCCCAAATCGCAGGATGGGATTGAAACTCTGATATGAATAATTCTATGAACAGCCTGCGTAGCATGAACACATTGAACACCGAAGAAACGGCCTTTGTCTACAGACGAATCGGCAAAGTGACAGATTATATAGACATGAACTTCAATCTGTCAAATTTCTTTCAATACACCTGCCTGCGTAGCATGAACACTTAATTTCTTTTCTTCCGAGACACGACAAAGACCGTTTCTTCGGTGTTCATGCTACGCAGGCAGGTTCACTGAGGTAAGGTAGAGAGGGACGATAATCGCGCGAGTGGCGTGTGGCGGCGTTCTGTGGCGGCGTTTTGTGGTTGTGGCCGATTGCCCGTGTGCGGGAGCCCTAAATATATCCTTGTGATGGCTAGAAATGAGAGAAATAGTAACGTATAACTTGTTAAATTCCAAAGAGGTTTAAGATACTATAGAGAAAAAGAAGAACAAAGGCTGTGATCCCATGTCATAGTAACGCCATCTAGGATAATTTAGCAATATTGGAGCAGCAGGGGCGCGTACTAAACTGGACTATTTGCCTCGTGGGACATAAGTATGGGATGAATAATAATAATAATAATAATAAAATATTTTATTGACACAAAAGATACAATATGTTTTCATTTGAAACCCTGACTCCCGTGCTAGGTGAGACCTGTGTTACAGGAGTCAGTGTCTTCGCCCTACTTAGAACTAGTTCATATCAGTTTTTTAGTTTTTGCATCAATATAAAAACGAAAATTGCGTACTATAATAATTAAATATTAAAAATGAATATTTGTTCGTGATGTCTATAGTACAGACGCCAGCACATCAGGTTACCCCAATGTGTCAAATTTCTTTGATCTTTTTTCAACTTTATGACAAACAGAATAAGATTCATATTCAATTGGGAAAATTTTACACATTGGGGTAACTTGATGTGCTGGCGTCTGTACCTAAGTAAACACAGCTACACATCCAGATGTAAATTTCCAGTTGAAGCTGATCTCGCATTGTATATGACTTTCGTACCAAACGAGATAAGCGTAAACTGGAAATGTATAGCTTGATGTGTAGCCGTGTGTACAGACAGTCAAATTTTCCCAATTGAATATAAACCTTATACTCTTTGACATAAAGTTGAAAAATTAAATAAATTTGACACATTGGGGTAACTTGACGTGCTGGCGTCTGTACCTATTGAATGTCTTTGTTAAATTCAAAGAAATTTATAATTACGATTTGTGTCGGCATTGTTTACGACCACCACAACAATCCATTTCTCTCGGTTTACTTTGATTCGTGCAGCTTTACCAATTACTTGCTCAAGAGTACATTTTTTTTTACTGATTTTGGTGATTATTTTTAATGATTAATTATGTCACGACGCCAACGACGGTGTGTCGGTGCTTGCTACAATGTAATACAATTAAAGATTTGATTAATCATGAGGATAAAATGTGTTATCTAACAAAATTAAAAGGATCGATTTTTACATAAACATAGTTTGATGTTAAATCAATTCATGAATTTAAAACGCGCCAATTCCAATTCTTTACATGGTTACAGACGCTAGCAAAGATGTTAACTGCAAATCAAGCATATATTCCAGATTTGCAAATGTGTTATCAGCACAATTATTTTTTCGTTAGATATTATGTAACACGTTTGTTCACTTAGCCCTTTCATTGTTTAATCATGTATTGTTAGATAGATCTTTAAAATACATAGGTAAAATTCTCGTGTCAATAATCCGAGAACATTCAGGTTTAAGATTAGCGAATGTATACATTGTGTCTAAGCAAAAGATTAATCCTATTTTTCGGTAAATGAGGGCTCATTCTTAAAACAGGTTCTTAATGCAGGCTACTAACGCCCGATATTAATATTCTATCTCAATCCAAATCCCGATCCTTTGTTTTTGACGGCTGCTTCTGATTGGACATCTTTAAGACTCGGATAGGCGAATTCGGTCGTTGATTGGTTACAGACAAAGATCGGGATCAAGATAGCAACCGAGATAGATTATTAATATCCAGCGTAAGTAAGTAACCTAGCTTGGACATCGGATCGTAAATTTGTATTGTTCTATCTAGCTATCAGGATTCGGTTTCCGCACTTAATCCAAGTGTGGACCATTGTGCGTGAAATTGTATTGTTACATTTGTAACAAAACCCTTCGCAAACGGCTTGACTGATTTTTATAAAATCGTGTGTGTATACAGTAGGTCTGAGAATAGGACGTAAACTAATACAAACATTTATTAGTTTTTGTATTAGTTTAATACAAAAACTAATAAATTGATCCTGGGATAAAACGTAGTTTGTCGAGGCAGCTAGTAAATAGATCAAATCGTTAACTTATGTGCAACACCAAAAGGCATCAGAACAATGCAGTTAATAAACCCAATCACTACGGAGCGGCGTGTCTCATGGTTGCATTAAATGGAAGAACAGCTCAGCATACCTATGCCAGATAAAATACCCGACGCTGGTAAGTATTCTGCTAAAAGTTAAGTAGGTACGAGTACTTGTACGTAAAAGTTTGTGTCAATAATAATAATATCCATTTATTTCAGATTGAGATCCTTAAGAGTGTTAGTAACATTATGCTTAAAAACTATGTTAGTAGGTAGGTATATACAATCAACTTAAAATAAAAAACCACTACAATCTTCCCGTAACTATTCCCACCCAGTGTGCCTGTATGGGACAGTCATGGCGGGAAGCAATCACTTGCACGTCAATTTTTAACCCTGTTTTACGGTAAGTCATTTGTAGTATTGCTAAGACATAGGTACTTAGCGTGCGTGTCTCTGCGCAGGTTCACGTTCAATAATTTCCAGGTAAGTACTGTTATGGATATTGCATGTCAAATTGGCTCTCTGTGATATTTATTAGATTAGTTCCGTGCTACGGTTCGTTTTGAAATGCTATTGAAAAAATAAACAAGTGGATTGATCTTCCGTAACAATTAGAAATCAGACGGTTAAGAAACTGCTTACTATTGCACGTTTTAGTTGAGACACGAATATCGGACTATTTATTTTCCTTATCACTATCCTACTTCCTACTAATATTATAAACATGAAAGTTTGTGAGGATGGATCGATGGATGGATGTTCGTTACTCTTTCACGTAAAAACTACTGAATGGATTTTAATAAAATTTGGTATGGAGTTAGCTGACACCCTGGATTAACACAAAGGCTACTTTATATTCCTGTATTCCTACGGGAACGGGACCTACGCGAGCGAAACCGCGGGACGTCTGCTAGTTCGATATACATATGTATATTTACTAAGGACTTCTGGCTAAATAATAATAATCCCACGGGTCGGTGGAAGGTTTTTTTTTTATATATATATAATGGGTCTACTCTTGACCTAAATCTTGTCCTGCGGTCAGAGATGAGGTCGACGATGGAACGAGCTTACCCATAAGAAGCCTATTAACTCTTATGAACTCGGAAACACTGATGCAGGCAGGGAGTTCCACTCCTTGGCTGTGCGTAAGGTTAGGTTAAGCTACTCTTGACGAGTATGGTCTGTGGTCTATGGGTGACTATTCATTATATAATCAAGACTCCTCCGTGCCTCGGAAAGCACGTAAAGCCGTTGGTCCCAGCTGTCATTTGTAGATCTATGATAGTCGTTACAGATAGACAGAATCCCGAAAGTCTGACAACCAGTTTAACCAGAAACAGGTATCGTGTTGCCCATTAACTGGTTTTGTTATCCGGAAAAGATTTAGCCGTGGTTGTGGCGATGTATGTTTGTTTTATAAATTGGTAATATACGAGCGTAAAATAAGCTAGTGAACAGAATGATCTTTAAAAGTAGTAATTTCGTTAAAGAATTGGGAAATGGATAAAATAAGATAGAAATTACAGAATGTTGGTGCACTACGGTTAAAAGAAAGCATTTATAAAATAACTTAATTTACGTATTCAACGTGGCATTGCGGCCAGTCTTTTGGGCACGTTTCTCGCGGTGACAGTGATGCGGATGAATTTATTGATGCCCCATAATTATTTTACTTTTCTTTTACTTATTACGTATAATATTTTTTCGGCTCCTTTTCAAAATCGTATTTCAAGATACATTATTAATTATACATTTTTCCGAATAAACATTATCAAAATTATCGATTTTTACCGTACGCTCAGCTGGTTGAAAGTGGCGCGCTTTTCATTGCGCGCAATAAAGAACATCTCTTTTTTAAAGATGGAAAAAAAAAGTTTTTTCTCCGCAATATTTTTTGGTCAAAGTTACTTAATTATATGTACAGAATGTGTAGTTATCGGCTATGTGATCGGTCTTCTTACACCCTGTATATGTATAAGGTTCATGTTCAATTAGGAAAATTTGACAGTTTGGGATAGCTTGATGTGCTGGCGTCTGTATAATGGTACCAAAACCTTCATGTGCTATATAGTCTAATTCGCACTTTACCAGTTTTCCTATCTGAAACTTGGCCTTGAGAGTCAAGACTGCAACGAATCCAAAGATTTCAACCATCACAATAATATATTACGCAGAACTACTATCGATCGATACCATGGGCTCTGTGTCCAATGTGTCACTGTATCCAATGTGCGTTACTCGCAGTTTGATCGATAACAGTGCACTGTGGCACGTTTGTAATGAAAAAATGGATATTATGATTATTTTCAGAGATATTTCGTGGGAGAATTCACGATGATGTATGAACGTTTTTGTATTGTTTGAGACACAATGGCGCTTGGATTACATTTCAGTCAAAGTTAAAGTCAAATCATTTATTTCAATTAGACCCCTTTAAGGCACTTTAGAATGTCGAACAAAAATTAACTTTAAAAAATGATTCTTGTTGCCCTTTCCAAAAAGTAGATTTATATGGAGAAGAATGGGCAAAAACTCCATACTTACTCTTTTAAAATAGATTTTACAATGCATTATAATATGTGAGGACGATGCACTTAGAATAAAAAGTAGGTACTATAGGTACCTAGTAAGATAGGTTTAAGCAATAAAAAATAAGCGCCAATATTATTATCATTATTCATTCATCAATAGTCCTAGTCATAGGCAGATGCCTATGACTAGGACTATTGATAATACAGGTTTTTTTTATATAAACCTACTTCAGGCACCAGTCTCTCACAAAGTTAGCTCTGCGTTTGGCAAATAAAACATTTGCTGTAAGTAGGTATATAATTTGTGTTGAGAAAATAAACGTTTTACCTATATTATTATATTATATTATGTATCAATAAATAGTCTCCCTCTTTCTAAGCATAGCGTAGGTAATTATCATCTTTCGGTATTCAAAACTAGCATCGATTGGAAATAGAGATTTAAACATTGTTTTTACAGAAGTAAGGCACAAAATCAAACAGGCTGCCAAGTGTTTACTTTTTAATTCTTTGTATTCGTTATACCTACCAAACATTCCTTTAATGGTGTGGTTAGTGACTACCCTGCAACCTAGCCATATTACAAATTCTATTACTATTCTATTTCTATTACAGAAAGAAAATGGCGTATATGGAATCAGCTGTTTGTCAACTGTCAAGTGTATCTCATTTTCAGCTATATTCCAAATTCTACCCGCTAACACTTGACAGTTGATAAACAGCTGATTCCATATACGCCATTTTCTTTCTGTTGTCGCCTTATCGATTACGGTAATAGAAATAGAATTTGTAATAAGGCTTGGCCTGAAAGTTTTAATGCCAATGGTCATCTGATTTAGCATCACATGCCCTCGAAAAATATCTCTCAGGCATGCCGATTTCGTCACGATGTTTACCGAACATTTACCAATGAAGAATGCCAAGCCATAAACAATGTATCCCTACACCGAATTGTTTAAGAACCCGCATCGGAACTGATCAATTTCATCGTCAAGAGGAAGAAATAGATGTGGGAAAGTTAACAAAGTAAGGGCCTCATAGGACTGTGGGTAGAATACTAGAAGCACACTAATATTGTACATGCGAAATATAGGTAGGTCATTGAAGGACTTAAACGCTGAGACGAAAGTGTTAGTTCTGTTCTTAGTCCATAGAATAAAAACGCAAAGAAGCTGCGCCTAGTACAAAACACGGGCAAAATCGTATGTCCACATATTATCGAGTGAGCTGTCTTCGACGGAACGTGACTTGGAGTACCTAATAACGGCTCGCCAAACAAAGAAGACCACCTACAGTTTTAGTTGCCTCACATTTGGCAATCATACTAGGTTTCTATGCGTCATTATTCTAAGACCCAGCTCTTCGCTGACGGAACCATAAAATGTGCACGGTGTCTTAAGCGTAAGGTGTTAGACTCTAGACAGCCGGACTCTTTTTCAACAGTACTTCCTGCTTGAATGCAGTTTAGAAGATACAAACAGCATTTGGCAGTTTTATTGCAGTCGTACGAACTGCATGCAAACAGCGAATTTGCAGTTGAAATACAGACTGTCTGTCTAGAGCTTTAGTTCTTATGTCAATAAGACAGACATCTCTTCAGCTAAATAATAATTCATGAGACAGCAAATGTTACAAAAACTTCGGGTTTCAAGAGATGCACTGTTGACTTTGATAACCATGATCGTAGTCTCTGGAATAAATCAAAGTTTTTTTCGTCTATAAATATCAACTCGACGGTATTATTCCAAATTAATTCACCCCGAGACAAAGTCATTTCAATTTATATTATCAGTGTCCTGGTGTAAGATCTTATTGAAAACCTGAATCAAGTATTATCAATATTTCATATCTTTAACAATCTAGCAAGCAACAATTTTGTCCTCTTCCCCCAGTATTCCAGGAAGACAGGCGTGTTAAACAGGCAATCATTATTACTTCAAGTGATGCACATAGCACGTTCCAAGATTAGTGGCTCAAGTAGTGATATCACCTACTTACGAGCAATAATTTATAATTTCCCTTATTCTATCGTCACGGCAGGATGCAGCGTGCATTTATACCTACGCGTCTTATTTTTCTTAATGAAAGATCCTCAACCTTCAACTAAGTATCCGTGCTGAAATTAGGTGGTTAGGAGCTTGGTAACTGTTTACTTATGTACCGGGTAAAACGGGGTGGATAGAAACTCAAGGGTGAATAGAAACAGAACTTTGAGGAGGATAAGGAATGTTCTTAATTATAACTAGTTATCAAATTATTTTACAAACGCTACTAGGATAAACATTTCCATAGTGTTTCGTTACTTCATCATAATATCATGTTTATAGTCACATCACTTACAGTGAATATACATGTTTGGACCTTTGGTAGATGCTGAAACAAAACTGTAACATCTATATATTCTATATGTACCATATCCTAGCAGTCTAACTAGTCGATCCCTGCCGGTCGTTTCTGTAAATCTCTTTTCGCAAAAAATCGGGTAAAATGGCTATCTCTAGCATTAGTATCTTATGACAGGTCCCTTATTAGGAACTGACCACACCTATTTAGTTTTTGCCCATTTATGACACAAGTTTAGTATGAAAACGCGTAGCTGTACGCGTCCGTATAGCTGAACGGACGCGTACGTAGGGTTACCAGTTGGAAATCCTGAGAAATAGACTGATTTCCATAGAAAAGCCCTGAGATTTTGTCGCAAACGTAATCCACAACTCTGTGGAACAGTCATGCTACGTAAGATGATGGTTGTGATGTTGATTTTAACTTTCTTATGAAAAAAAAAACTGAAAAGTGTACTGTATTTTATTGAAAAAAAGCAAAATTGTGAGATATCCAAAATCCAGCTGCAATCTTGATACGAGCTTAAATATCCTGGAGATCTCAGGGCAAATCCTGAGATATGGTAACCCTACGCGTACAAATCAAATCAAACAAATCATCGCATCGCATCTCATACAAATTGGTGTTTTAAATAGAAAAAAGCTGAATTGAGCTGAATAAGTATGTTTAGCCCCTTGTCCTTCACTTCCCCAACATTTTCACGAGAAGATAATTACAGAATAACGTTGCTGTACACTAAAAATGCGTCTGTTTACTATACTCTCCAAATTCAGGCGTGAAAAATGCTAAATTATGTTTCATTTACAAATTTTGTTTGGTAAATATAGTGATGATTGCATGGCGCTACGAATAGATTAATTGAATGGCTAATTGAACACATGGCCACGGATAATGTGAGTACAGTCTGAACAATTTGAAGGTGCATGGAATTCTTTCATTAAATAATCGCACCGGCTGAGAATATCTTCCATCTTGAAGAAATGTTACTTCTTTACGCCATACTAATGTTATGTACAGGCGCCAGCACATCAAGTTACCCCAATGTGTCAAATTTTCCCAATTGAATATGAACCTTATTCTGTTTGTCATAAAGTTGAAAAACGATTAAAGAAAATTGACACATTGGGGTAGCTTGAAGTGCTGGCGTCTGTACTAACATATAGACATAAAGATAAAAACATAATTATCATGTCACTTAGGTACTTGAGAACAATTAAATACTAATCATACTCAGTACGAAGTTTCAATAGAACGCGAGGACAGCTTTTTAGTTCTGACTTGTGTTTATATAAATGAGATATGGGTTACGTTGCCAATATACTTCGATAAAAAATGATGATAAAATGATATTTATTTTTGTAAATAGGCTCACACAAACACTTTTACACGTCATTTTTTAGCTAGGTGAGGTAGGCGTTTCACTATTTGACCACCCTGAGAAGAAACACCGAAAGAAACTCAGAGGTCAGTCTCTTTTAAAGTCCAGACATCATCTTGGTCAGATCACATAAGTACCATGCAGATTAGTGTCTGAAATGGTCTTTTGAGGAAATAACCACACAGATATGAGGGGACAGTGCAAGCATTTATCAGTAATCGTGAGCTCAACTAGGAAATCGAGGAGCTCCACATGCTGACGAATAATACGAAAGAAAGAACATCATCTTTCAACTAGGTAGGTACCTATATTGGGGTCAGCCTGCAGTCTAACCAGATTCAGCTGAATACTAGTGTTTTAACCTTTTAACCGCTTGTGTCGCATATATGCGACACACATTTCCGTGTACCGCTCGTGTCGTAGGTATTTCTGCGACAGAAAACATGCATGATTTTTCCGTTTTATTTTCAAAATACTGACTGTGTGGTACAACTAAAACCATTATCGAATTGAGATAGGTATCATTTATGTAACAAAAACTAAAAATCAATACAACAATTGTTTCTCCTTATTTACTATAGGTATTATTTTATTGATTTGTAAGTAGCAATTTTGGCCCAGCGCTAAGGGCACGGCAACTAATATTTAGCCAAGCGCTTACAAGGTAAAAAAATGAAATTTCATTTCATTTCAATTGGGTAAACACGATACCCCCTAAACTGGTTGTCAGACTTTCAGGGTTCGAAGTACCTACTCGACGTAACGACTATCAATTCAAAGATCTACAATCAAAGAGATTTAATATACCATAGAGGGGATGATGCAAAGAAATATCATAGGAAAACTGTCATCCCATATCTCAGTAACGCCATCTGGCATGATCAAAGACATTCAATACCTATTATTAGTATAGTAAATACCTAGTATTTTAAATCTCTTTGGGCATAATAAAGCAATCTCGGAGCGGCAGCGGAGCGTACTAAACTAGACTCGTCGACTGGTCCTCTATTGCACAAGTCCATTTTTTTCGTTTATAGTAAATAATGAATACCTACAAATGCTGGGACCAACGGTCAGTGGGTCGTCTTAAGGATTTTAGTTGGAGTTGGAGTATAACTTAGGGGCACTACGAGCGGGTTATCTTGCGTTTCGAGGCACGGACGGTCTTGATATTTTGAAAGATCACCCATCCTCCAACCAACCTCAGCAAGCGCCTTTGAACGACCCTTGCGAGCCACAAGCCTAACCAGTATACAATACCAATATACAAATTAATATAAAATAGTTTTAACTGCAACAGATGTAGGTACCTAATTGAACATAAGGTGTGCTTAATTGAAATGTAGGGTAGAACTGTTTGTTTTAAAAAATGGTACCCACCTTAAACCTACTGTTCGTATCTGTTTAATTGATATTCCAGTTAACTTAACACAACACTTTCACTATTATTGTCATCGCTAAAATATTTGCAGAATATCAAATAAGTAGGGTACCGGTATTTTTCTTGAGAGGTTTTTTTTACCAAGATATTTATTTAATTAACAAACACTTTATTAGAAGTAAATACCGATAAAAAAAAACAAATGACCAAGTCAACGACATAATAGAATTATTCATTTATTCGTTATATAAGTTAACACTATTTATAAAGTCGTCGTTAGTTGGCAATTGTTTCGTGATCGAACAGTAACTGATTCATTGAATACAAGGAGGACATTGTTACTAATTATCACACAATGCCCGCTAAATGATGTAAACACAACCATATTTCCTTTTAATTTCTAACTAAGGTAAGTTAGAAATTAAAAGGCTTAAACACCCAGTACCTACCTACTTGCAAAAAATAACACGTAATAAAAAACAAAACCAATAAAACTCACCGGCACAGTACAGTCCAAAAGACGAATCTTCAAAAAAAAAACACTTTCACTTCCAAATCCAACGGTTCAAAAAAAATAAACACAATATTATTTTTGAATTTAAAAATAACCACAATTCGAAATTCAAATAAACGGAACGGCTACGAGCGTGCACGGCTAAATCTCAAGCGATATGAACTATTCTACGTGAGTGTAAATTACGTATTCAGCGACCATTTTAAGTTGAACCTTAGCGCACCTGTGTTTACCTTAGCTCAGCTGTTTTGATATACGAGTATATATTACTTTGGGAGCTCTTTCTTACTGGCTAATGAATGGTAAGAAGTAGTTAATGTTTGACCTTGTAGGTAACGTAGTTTGTCTACCGAAGACGTAACAAAAATTTATTTATCATAATAATATTGCAGGCTAAAGATTTGCGACTCCAGACAAGAAAGATTTTGTTTTATACATTAAATGGCTACAAGCATTTTGGTGTGTAAAACCATAACTAGATGATCAGAATAAGGCTTCGGAAGAAACCGCATTCATTCTTTTATTTCATGACCTTATCGTTCTGAGAAAGTGTAAGTAATGGATGGATGACGAATACCTTTTCGGCTAAAACCAATTAATGACGTCAGCATTGGCCAGTTTTTTTCGTATATTTTTTATCGTTTGTGAGAGTAGAACCTCCTTGGCTTGCATGTATTCTTTATGATTCATATTTCCAGTTTTCTGGGCTGTTGCCGTTGCCCCGGTTTGCTTGTCTCTTGTAGAATTGCACCACAGATTAAGTAACAACACTACACGACCACATGTTTACCTTCATAAATATATTTTAATGTTTTTAACTTTGGGGGCAGTGATCTCTGCACATTTTTGGTTAGGTACAGTTGGTACAGAGGCCAGCAAATCAAGCTACCTCAATGTGTTAAATTATTTTTGATAGGTTATCAACTTTATTGCGAAACAGAATAAGGTTCGTATTCAATTGGAAAAAAAATACAGTTTGAGGTAGCTCGATGTAGTGGTATCTGTACATTTTGCTCCACACTAGAATCTTTTCCTGTATCTTGGGTACATAAGGTGTACCTATTTATAAACATTTAAACTCACAGACACTAACAGTCAGACCGGAAACAACTACTATAGCCCGTGCAAATATTTCTTTGTACCTAATAAAAATGTTTATTTTGTAGGTGCAGACGCCAGCACATCAATCTACCTCAAACTGTCAAATTTTCCCAATTGAACATGAACCTTACTATGTTTAGAATAAAGTTGAAAACCTATCAAAGAAGTTTGACACATTGGGGTAGGTTGACGTGCTGGCGTCTGTACGTCGAATGGAAAAAATATAGAGAAACTATAATATGTATGACATTTATTGTAACCAAAGAGAATTAAAATATTATAGAGAGGACATGCGAGAAAATTTCATAGAAAAACCCATGTCTCAGTAACGCCATCTAGAATAATATAGCAGTAGGTATTGGAGTGGCGGATGGTAAAAAAAAAATCAAACCCGTGGAGTAGTTTTTGAGTAAATCCTTCGAAATACACCAAAAATAAAATCTTTCTTCCTAATTATAAAAGTATACATTAGAATCAGAATAATTTATTTGTCATCTAGTATTAAACAGTAAACTTTCACATCATTAACAATTCAATATCAATAGGCACATGCACAATAATTGCGGATTAGATATTTAATAGGTATAAACAGTTTAAAAAAATGACAAAGAGAATGTGCATGTGCTAATGTCAAATAAAATTTAATACCAACAAATTAAATGTCTGGTGGTGTGCATGTTTCTGAAGCAGTAATTATATAATTGTCATCAAAATAGTACTTTTTTAAGCATTTTATCAAACTTCTTAATAGCACTTTTTTGAAATTGTCCAGATTTAATGACTTACCTACTAGACAATAATATAAGAACTATTAGGAAGGTAGAAACGTAAAAACATTAGGTCGCATCGCTGTCACATCGCAACTAAAAGTCGTTTAAATTAGTGATAAAGTTCATCAAAGTTCTTATAAGTTATCACATAGACGAGTTGCTGGGGAGTTTGTTCCGCCACTTATTCTTTCCAGCAAAACCACTAGAAAATAAAATGGCGAATGGCGGGCATGGCGGGCATTTTAGGGAACTGTCATATTGAAATTCTGACTCTCCGGAAATAGCTTTATGTATTTAAATCAATTAATTAAGATTAAAAATGAACATTTTGTTTACGATCAAAAATTTTCAAACCTCCGTAATTCAATGATAATCTTTTACTCCTATAAACTGCAGCAAAGCCGTGTCTAATTAAGAACAAAAAGGGGTGGAGTAGAAAAGTTTTGAAAATCTATCTCTAGGTATTTTACCGACGTTTCCATTTGGATTTCATTAATTACCTTCATGTTTTGAATAATTAGTCACCTACCTAATAAAAGTTTCCAAAAACTATATTTAGGTATATTTCCTTAAAACTTTAGCGATGGATTCCCATGTATTGATTGTTGACTTTGGCATCCATAACCAAAATAAAAAGAAACCGATGCGTAGTTTTGGATCAAAATAGATCGCGTGAGTATCCACGACTATCGATACGCTCCCTCATTGTTATGAAACACCTCATAGAATTATGAATTCTAGTTAATAATAATAATAACTTTATGATTCAACAGGGTTTTTCAGTTTTTTCGTACTAAAAACTCCGGGCCAAATTTAAAGAATTTTTCTCTCGTTTTTGTGTGGGTTTTACCCGCGTAGTTTCCGTTCCCGTGGGAGTACAGAGATAAAAAGTAGCCTTTGTTACCCGGGGATAGTGTAGCTTCCCAACGGTGAAAGAAATTTTCAAATCGGTCCAGTAGTTTCGGAGCCTATTCAATGTAAACAAACAAACTATCAAAACTTTCCTATTTTCTTTTTTTTTCTTTCTTCTTTTTTATAGTATTAGTATACATAAACAGTTTATCTATACGAATACTGTAAGGAGGTAAGATTTGATTGTTGACGTCACTAGCCAGTACAGTTACTGTACTGGCTAGTGACGGCATGCGACATTTTGACTCTATGTAGCCGTTATTTTTTGATTGCGTGAAAAAAAGGAAAAATACTACATCATACATACATATCGTCACGCCTGTAATCCACGAAGGGCTAGGCAGAGGTGTACCTGGTAGTACACCCACATTTCGCCAGTTATGTTTTGAGTCCCATGAAATAGGGGGCGAGCCTATTGCCATCAATCGGGCACAGATCCAGACTCCGGACTGCTACTGAGAAATTCCAAATAGAAAAACTCAATAACACTTTGCCCGACCCGTGGATCGAACCCGGTACTTACCTCATGCTCAGCAGTAGCGCTTGCGACTACTAGACCAACGAGGCAGTCGGAAAAATACTAAAAAAGACTAAAAACTAAGATTTTGTCAAAAGCCCATTATGTTACAGAACACATAGTGTACGCGTTTATGTAGATGCCCCTTCTCACCTGTATCTGTATATCAGACATTGGATGCTCAAGGTAAGAATAATGATTGCTTCTCAGAGCCTACTTAAACCTAATAACAGTGTATCAAGTAAGCCATCATTGTATCTTCAATAAGGAAGGATGTTGCTTCCACAAAGGTGATCGTTAGTGTGAAATTTCAGCCGTTATCAGTACTTGGTGGTTAATGTGATAAAAATTGTGCGTCTGCCCTTGGGAGTAAATTATGTAGGAAGGTGGAATGTAAGACTTGAATAAAATTACTTACAGAATATTTAATTGGGAAAATTTGACACATTGGGGTAACTTGATGTCCTGGCGTCTGTACATATTAATAAATATGGATATTTATTTTATTTATTTCTTTTTATTTTATTTCTTAAGAAAACTTGCAGCTAAGATACAAATAGTTGACAGATAGTGAAAGAAGGCCAATTCAAAGTTTTTATTTTTTTTTTTTATCTTTAACATGTATGTAACTATAACATATATTTAGCAATATATAAGTATGTTTATCGGTTGTCTAGTACTCATAGCACAAGCTCTGCTTAGTATATAGGGTATATATATTATATATCTTATCCGTTATATAAGGGTGACTGGTAATTAGTGACCGATACTTAAACACGTGAATGTATTCATGATTTTAATAAATTTTCCCAAACAAACTTTTTTTAAACTCATTAATTTTTAATTAATTCGATTACGTCAGTACTGCACAACGGAAGCGGTAGTAGTAGATTTTGCCCTTCCCGAGGTAAGATTATCAGCTGATAGATCGTGCCGATTCGTGTCTACTGTGATCGATCACAGGCGCACGCGCGGGATATTCAAACCGCGTTTTTGTTATTTTATTGTGTTATAAGTAATTGTGCATAAAAATAAAAGTTTCTTAGGGACAGTTTATAATAACAACAAAAAAAACTTGTAACAAAAACGCTGTTTGAAATTCCCGCGCGCGCGCCAGTGATCGATCACAGTGGGCACGAATCGGCACGATCTATCAGCTGATAGTCTAACCTCGGGAAAAGCAATTTTTTTAGTCCCGCCACCCCCACTGCTCCCGTTGTGCAATACTGACGTAGGTAATTGAATTCATTGAAAGTTAATGAAAAAAAAAAATTTCTTTGGTAAAGTCATTCGTATTCATGAGTACAATCACGTGTTTAAGTATCGGTCACTAATTACCAGTCACCCTATATACAGGGTAAGTCGTAATTCACTAAAAAGCTTTGAAGGATGGGAAATGATAGCAGGAGAATCGGTGGGGTACGGACTGTCAAGTCATAAGTCTCGAGTTCAAACCCAATTCATGCCCTTCTGACTTTTCGGATTAATGTGTGTATTCTATAAGTATCACTTGCTTCAAAAACAGTGGCGAATAAAATCGGCAGGAAACTGGCATGCTTGTATTTCTCTTCATCTTATGTGTATCTCATCTTCTATACTATCGTGAACTGTACTATCTTCCTATCTTCATAAACTGTTGTGCTACACTGTGCTTGTGCTTGTTCTTCCCATTGCGCCTTCTATAAATCATAGCGTGTGTGTGTGAGGATTGTTGGAAAAAATATACCTACTTATTTACAATCCGTGAGTTGGAATTTATTTATACTTCACGGGGGTCCTCGTGAAGTATAAATAAATTCCTATTAAGAGGGACTAAAAACTAAAAACTAAAATTTTGTTTCTGAGGCATGCAATGATATTATAAGTAAAAAGGTGTAGATAGGTTAAACAACAAAAACAACATTCGATCTTCAAAAACGGTACACTAACGCACGCACGCGTCCGTTGGCGCGATGCCACACTGAGGTGAAGTGTGGTTAGTTAGCCACATTTTTACGTGTTGCTTGCTGAGTGGTTATAACCTATCTACACCTTTTTACTTATAATATCATTGCATGCCTCAGATATATTTCTCTAAGGCATGTGAAGCCAAGTTAGAGACAGCATCAGGTTAGTAACTAAAGTTACGTATTCTACTTCTACGGAAATTCAAGATCTTGGGAGTTTTTCGTGTATGCTAAAATATTGTAAAACAATAGTAGGTATTAGTTACTGGTTTTTTTTTATACACAAATTATCTTTGTACTTTTTTTGCTAAGAAATTTTCTTTCATTGAGATGTCAAGCCTTGCGAACGTTCCAATACAGGATGGACATTGAAACCTAATTGGTCACACATGATTTAGTATGCTTGGTCCACCGCCAATGTAGGTATATAAGACTACATACCAAGCTATACTTTTCCAGTATAAACTGACCTCTCGTTGCTGTTTTTGCAAGGGTAAGCACTAGGCAGTAGCAAAGGGCGGGATTTTTGAAGGACTGCCTTATAAGGAAAGAAAAATGCGTTTATTAGCATTACAACAAAATAAACACACATAAAAGCTTTTAAATATGCAAAGATAACAATATAATACCAAGAGGGCCTCAGCAAACGTAAAAAGGCAAGAAGGCTTATATTAAATGTATAATTTTGACGTTCACAAAGTTAAGTTAATTTGAACATATTAAATTTTATTTTGATTTTCTCCATCTTACGAAAATCCTACAAAAGGCGAGATAAAAAAAAAACAAACAAATTTAAAGGTGATTTGGTTGGCTTGATATGTAGTCGTGTGTACCTACGCCTCCTAACAATAGCAAAGCTATATGAATATATTATTAGCTGAACTATCGATTTCCTTGAAGATGACCCTGCCTTGTTCCTTGGCTACTAAAGCAGATGAATTTTAATTATGAATGAAGGAACTGCGACTTAAGTATAATGACTCGTTGAGGTGATAGTCTTGGATGCGTGCATGTGGATGTTGGCGCAGCGGCTGGGTGATGGGCTAGTGGGCAGCGTGTCGTAGTTTGATTCTCTCGCTGAAAAAATATAGTGTATGTTAGTTTAAATGTTAGTAAAGTACATCCCTGGTACAGGAGAGATTCCTAAGTTTCTTCTGTTTTTATTTTTTTTAATATACCAGACTAATGATTGCCCACAATGCCCACCTATTCAAACTCCACGTGTGCCTTTTCATTGTTCCTGTTAACATTGACCACTGGGTAGCCGTACTGCTTGGTCCAGGAGTTCATGAGGGGTCTGAAAGAGTGGCCTTAGCCATCGCAGATCTATTGATAGGTTAAACATAAACAAAGTGCGCGTAAGTGAGTGACAACAGTAATTTTCTTTTTTCGAATACTGATAATTATGATGATGATGGGTTCTTTTAATTAACAGTAGAACAGATATACAGCTATATCCAATGTGCCATCTCTATTATTAAGTAAAACCACAGTCTAAAAACCTACAGTCGTCCGACGAAGCCGTCTAGACAGGGCAATAGTGCGGGGTGTGAGGGGCGAGACGCCGAAAAGGCGCGCCCGAACTGAGAACAAAACGATGTTCGTACTTCGGGAGGTATTATTCAGGGCTAACTCGTGTAGACGTTGTCGGCATTTTTCTAGAGATCAAAGGCGTCGTCCTACTGTATTAATATTTATACTGTGGTAAAACCATGAGCTGGCAGTCCTCATAAAATTTTCGATACGCCCACACTGATTGATAAGGAAAACTCTATCTGCTTATTTCCGTGTTTTCCCATTCCATTAATACCAGGAAATGCAATAACAATAACGTGTCTTCTATTGTACAAGTCAAGTTCAATGACAATAGTTCACATTTCTCACGTAACTACAACATATTATTGTATAGATACATAATGTATGGGTACGGTCAACCAAAAAAATGTTTAAAAAGAAGAAAAAACATACATTTGGTACGCACAGGAAATTCTACAGCAAAAAACTAACTCTAACTGGAAAAAAATATTGTGAATACAAAATACGTCTTTTGTATCTATTATTGTTTTTTTCGAGGCGAGGCCAAAGAAGCCTTTATCTCAAAAAAAGAAAGAAGGTTCAATCAGTTTTGACAGTTCTGTCAATTTAAACAAGGAACGTACAACGACGTCACTATCACCATCATCCAATGGCCTCCCTCAAGGATCTCTACGACAATAGTATTTCCGCCTCTAATATCCAGTGCTTTCCACTGACATTTACCAGGTCATCAGTCGGGAGGCCTTGTGACTAGTGACTAGGTGACTATTGGGAGTCCTCTTGAACCTCACGGCCCTTTTGGCCGTTGAGTTCCTTGAAAATATTTGTTGCTCGACGAGGTCAGTCAGTGAGTGATGAGTGTACATTCTACACATATCAAAACCCTTCAGTGCCTCGGAAAGCACGTTAAGCCGTTAGCGTTGGTCTAGCTGTCATTGGTGGATCCTTGACAGTCATCAGTTGTTTACTTCTTAATAAGTATTTAAAACCCGGAAAATCTGTCAATCAATCTAATGATAAATGATAAATAATGGTAAATGATATTTATATTTGAAAATAGGTTTTTACAAACACTTTTACACGCTGCCTTTTTTAACCCCCGACGCAAAAAGAGGGGTGTTATAAGTTTCACCGCTATGTGTGTGTGTCTGTCTGTCTGTCTGTCTGTCTGTCTGCCTGTCTGCCTGTCTGTCTGTGGCACCGTAGCGACCAAACGGGTGAACCGATTTAGATGCGGTTTTTTTTATTTGAAAGCAGGGTCTCTTGCGATGGTTCTTAGACATGCCGTTTCAAGATTATCAGCTCTTTTGTGTTAGCTACCGTTGCTATTTTAGACGTCTATGGGTATTAACTTTACTTACAAACATATGTGTGTCTTAAAATTTAAAACACCGATGTGTGTAATATTAATAAGCAACACTATGGTGTATTTGGTCTGATGCAGCCAGGATATCCAGCACACCAGAAGGTAGACTCTTGACAAAATAATAGCAGATATGTCGTGTTTGGATTCATTTCAACCAGCATTTGATTCTAAACACAATGCACTGATGGCAACAGGATGAGCTGATGCTGCAGCCAGGCTATCCAGCACAATAGTAGGTAGACTCTTGACAAAATAATAGCAGATATGTCGTGTTTGGATTCATTTTATTTTAACCAGCATTTGACTCTACATACAATGCACTGAAAAATTCTCATAACTGTAAACTCTATAAAACAAAATTAATGCGTTTAAAAATTTAAAAATTAAAATTAAATTAAAAATTTAAAAAACCCCCATCGCAAAAAAGTAAAACATTTAAAAAGTTAAAAATAACACTTTAGCTATGAAATTTTACGTAACGTCGGGGTACCGTTAAACTAAGTACCTACATACCTACAAGTACTAGGAACATTCCTTACTTAAGCGGTACCCCGACGTGAAGTAAAATTTCATGGCTAAAGTGTTATTTTTAACTTTTTAAATGTTTTACTTTTTTGCGATGGGGGTTTTTTAAATTTTTAATTAGTAAATGAGATCGGTATTTCACTATTTGACTACCCTGAGAAGAAACACCGAAAGATACTCAGAGGTCATAGTCTCTTTTAAAGTCCAGACATTGTCTTGGTCAAATCATGTAAGATCCATGCAGATTAGTGTCTTAGATGGTCTTTTGAGGAAAGAACCACACAGAATGAGGGGACCAGCCGCTCGATTCAGAAAAAGTCACGCCGTGAAAACTTGAGTGAAGTGAACTGTCAATGCCAGCTTTAGTATGGAATGACAGCGCGATTCGCCGTCACTACGCCTTTCTTTTCACGCAGTGATTTGACCAGAATCGCACTGCTGATCAGTCAGTGCAAGCATTTGTCAGTAATCGTTAGCTCAACTCGGAACTTGAGGAGCTCCACGTGCCGACGAACAATACCAAAGAAAGAACATTTAATCTAGGGGTATTGTGCTCTGAAGGTCAGATAGGCAGCTGCTCCATGTAAAATACTGGTATTCATCTGATGCCAGTTAGACTGAATTCTACCATAAAAGTTATAAGAGTAATTTTGTAGTATTCTCCCCACAGATATCGAGTTCTGCCTAAACGAATATTTCCATGTCGACTTAATATCGTGTCAAATCGTCGTTAATAGGTATACAAGCCTGCCTTAGTAAATTAAAATATTATTGAAAATAATTACTCATTTTTGTAAGCATGACGACGTGTAACGAATTTTCAATTGTTGGAAATGACACTTTTTTGGCCGACAGTACTACATGAATCTATTCCGAGTACCGAGTCGTTTTGCTGGGATTTTAATTAGAAAATTACTTTGATAGGCACACGTATGTCATGAATGCGTCACTTGTCACTCTAGCAATCTAAAGTGAAGTTCATCGTAGTAATTTCATCCTTGTGACTTTGTGTATGTAATCATGTAATTGCTCTTTTGTAGTTTGTAGTCGATAGATTTGTGTTTGGCTAGCTAACTCACGTGGGCCTTTTTAATGACAATGGCATTTGGTGCATTGCCTGAGTGCCGGAGATTGCCTCCTGTGCTGCGTGTCTCGGGTTCAATTCTCTGAACGAACAATATCCGAGTTGAGCTCACGATTTCTGGCAAATGCTTGCATTGACTGATCTGGTCCCCTTATATTTTCGTGGTTCTTTCCTCAAAACACCATTTCAGACTGCATGGTTCTTATGTGATCTGACCAGGATGATGTCTGGACTTTAAAAGAGACTGACCTCTGAGTTTCTTTCGGTGTTACTTCTCAGAGTAGTCAGATAGTGAAACACCGACCTTACCTTCTAGTTAAAAAATGACATGTTAAAGTGTTTGTATGAACCTATTTACAGAAATAAATATGATTTATGATTTATTTGCATGGAGAAATATAGCTTACTAGCAATGTACTGTTTGCACATTTCTAGTGGGCTGGTTAACCCCTCCAATTAATATAAATATGCTTGTGTCTAGAGTGGAGCATTGATCACCACGCTCAAGGCGGATCGACGATTTTAGACTTAACTATTAACTATGAGTCCAGGTTTCCTGCAGATGTCATTTCTTTGCCAATGCCAATCACACTGTTATTTGCCTGGATTCGAACATACAATTGCGTGCATGATAGGCAGGTGATAAAACCACTGGGTAATTATGGCTGCAAACAGCATAAAACCATAATAATTCATAATGAAACCAAGAAGCGTTTCCATTCAACTTTCATGAGCTCCGCGTAAAGATCATTAACATTCATTAAAACCGCATCAAATCAAATTGCAATCAAAAACGACTTTAGAGACAATTTACGACTAATTAGCAGTTATCGTGAAATGAATGAATGTTTATTCTACGATGGTAGGTAGGCATAAGTCGGTTATTTCTTCAGATAGTAGTCATTGGTTAAGATTCATCTAATTCTATCTATACTTCATTACTATAAAGTTAATACCATATTATATTTATATACATATAACGTCACGCCTGTAATCCCCGAAGGGCTAGGCAGAGATGTACCTAGTAGTACATCCACATTTCGCCAGTTATGTTTAAGTCCCATGTAATAGGGGGCGAGCCTATTGCCATTAATCGGGCACAAATCCAGACTCCGGGCTGCTACTGAGAAATTCCAGATTGAAAAACTCAATAACACTTTGCCTAGTTATATTAATATTATAAGTGGTAGTAACAATACACTTATAAACTACGTTAGTAACAAACACAGATAAAAAACAGAAACAGAATGTGACATCATTGCCGCAAGGTGACAGGCCCAGCCGAAACCTTGCAGCAATAGTTCACAAACACGCAATCAAGCCTGCTCGCTAACATGAACAGGACGCTGTTGGCGCTGCCCCGTACCCTACGGACCCAGGCTGCGGATAGTTTCCACATCACCGTGTAAAAACAATCCACGTGTGCTTCAGCAAACATCCCTGATGCGCTGCAGAAACGGGGGAACCCCATCAGCATCCTGTATATTATCAAGAGGAAAGGCTTGTTTGTCTGTAAGGATTTGACTCAACAACTACTGAATCGATTTTTTAAATTATGTCTTTGCACCACTAGAAACACACAGAAAGTAATATTATCACCGAGTAACGGGCCTAAACTACGAGGGGGTGGGGGAATGTTGTTATGTTTGAAGGGAATTCACGAGGATGAAGTGCTAGTTACACATAAACTGACCAATACCCTAATAAGATGAGTTCGTCTTGTACAGACGCCAGCACATCAAGTTACCCCAATGTGTTAAATTTTTCCAATTGAATATGAACTTTATTCTGTTTGACATAAAGTTGAAACACGATCAAAGAAATTTGACACATTGGGGTAACTTGACTTGCTGGCGTCTGTACCAATATATGGTTATCGACAGCATTTTGGAAAACTATTTCAAATTACAGTTTTAATCTCTGGAAGTTTCAGCCTTCTTATCTTGTTTAAGAAGACTTTGTAAAAAAATCATCAAATCATTAGCACTATTCATATTTTTAAAACATTGTTTCAAGTAGTTTGTCAATGCGTAATACAGGCAAAAATAAAGTTTTAAAAATACTTTTCGTTATGGTCCAAAGGTTAGGGCACCACCTCTTGTGGTTAAAATCGGAGCCAGTACTAATGTGAATTCGATCAAGGCAAACATCGTGAGGAATTGTCGACTTTTAGTTCACATAAGTTTGAAATAGCCAATCCACCTCGAGCAAGCGTGGTGATCAATCCGCGTGCCTTCTCTGTCTGAGAGGAGGCCTTTGCACTTCAGTGGGACAGTAACAGACTGGTATGATTAATTTTCGTTCTGAACACTAGGTGACTCTAAGACCATTTCTAATAAGACTTTCTCGCCAATTAAAACAATAACTACCGTGCGTTGTAATTCGAAGGCTCTAAATTCAAAGGAGGATTTGAAGGAGGGGCCAGAGTTATATTTAATTATGCCGTTATGGTATCACATGTGTCTTGATGTCCGAACAACCCTGCACGCCCACCTTGTCCTCCATCACCATCACATAACACTCGTGGGAAACCATCAAGTCTATTTCAAGCTATAACGTCACGCCTTCCTATAATAATAAACTAAATTAGCGCAATCCAAGATGTCCACCTGTCACCCCGACATTCCTTTTCACCATAACTCATCCTCACGAATTATGCGTGATAGGAGCATTGAAAACAAATTGTCGGGACAATATGACGCGTAAATAACATTAGCAATATTAGATGTAAGAGGTTCACAACAGTTGAATAGTCAGTGCAAATGAGACATATCCTGCTGACAATTGAGGGGGACCAAAGCTGGGATACTACAGTGGCAATCTGCACACGTTGAGCTAAACACGTAAGTAAAACCTCTTTGGATTTATCCTATTTTTATTCTTCTTCATCCTTTTTTTTTTGTTTTTCTTTTCCGATTTCAAATATTTGTGACGGATATTCTGGCCAGTGTGAATTGGGAATTCTTGTATTGATTTTTTTTTCTGGTTTGGTTTATCAAATAAGTCTTTAGTGTCCTTGGAAGTAGGTTACTATTGTGGACCAGTAACCTCTTTAGTAATTTGTATTGTTACGTCCTCTGGACGTGCTTTACACGTTATGGGATGTCGGTCTTTTGTTGTTTTTGATTTTAGTTGATAATTTTAGGGCAGGATGCAGTTTGAATATCATTTAGGCTTTTGCGCAGCAGTTTAAAGGTAATGGTGCCATTAATTCCAATCTACTCTGCATATTGAAGTTAACTTTGTTTAGATTTTATTTTGTTGATAAAGTAAGGACGTTCTTCATCAACACAATAAAATCTTAACACAGTTAGTGCAACATGCAAGAAAATCTTAACGCAGCGCTTAATAGTGTGTAAATATTCACTTATATCCTCAACAAACTGGCAGCTAATCGTAATCATGTTAAGAGTATATCTAAAATATTATTTAGGGCATTGATATTATAAGTAAAAAGGTGTAGAAAGGTTATACGCGCTCAGCAAGTGACACGTTAAAATGGGGCCAACTAGCCACACTTTACCTCAGTGTGGCGTCGCGCCCCAACGAACGCGTGCGTGCGTTAGTGTACCGTTTTTGAAGATCGAATGTTGTTTAAGTAACCTATCTACACCTTTTAACTTATAATATCATTGATTTAGCGGGTAATTTTTAAATAATATTTTCTTTCGTGTTACATGAGGGGCTCGTGGCTAAATAACAACTGTCAAACGGGCTGTTCAAAGGTTGGATGATGTTAGTGGGTTTTCACCCCATTCACTAAATAATAAATAACAATAATAATAATTTATTTAATTCGGAAAACAATCTATATCATTGAGTAAAATTATGTATCTACCATTAAATGTTAGTAGCCCTACTTAAAATCTTTGGTAGTTATATGGATTTCTTGCGCCAACCACATGTAGTTGACTCAAAAAGTGCAATATTGGACAATCGGGCTTACCAGCAATGACACGCAGGAGACTGTTAGAGCTGGCACGCACTCTGAACCTTGGTTCAGAGTGCGTGCCAGCTCTAACAGTCTCCTGCATTTAAGGTTTAGTGTTCTTTTCGAGGTACAGGGTTCTTGAACCCTGTACCTCGAAAAGAACACTAAACCTTAAATAATATAATGATATTTATTCTGTAAATGGGTTCATTAGGTACAAAAACTTTCACATATTGTCATTATTTAATGTCTTAACTACGCATTCACTCCAAAACTACTGATTAGATCTTGATAAAAAAAAAAATAGTATTGTAGCGTGTACTTTATAGTAATACATGAGCTATAATTTACTGCTAAGCCACCAGTAAATTATAGCTTATGTATTACTATAAAGTACTAGTACTGTTAAGTAGTTATCTATATGTATATTTATAATAATTGACGAATAGATATTGATTGAGGATGCATAGATTTGTAAAAATAATACCTACATGTGTTGTTTATGTTATTAGGAGGACAAAAAGCATTATATACATTTACTACTTGTCTCATTTCTTCTAGGTAAAAAGAAAAGAGAAGAAGACAACGATGTACAGGAGCGTCCTTCTACTAGTGTGCCTGTGCCTCCAAGTCGCGAACTCACTGCCGCCGGATAAGGTACGTGACGACACATCCTGATTGCCTCTTTGTTAACTGATATTGACGCGGATTACGGGACATATATGGAGTAACTAGTACTCTTGGTACAGATTGCATTCAAGTAAATAACGAATGTGTTCGGAAATTAAAACTTTGTTTAGAATAAACAGTGAGTCCTGTGGTGTGACCGGCTACTACGTTCGAAACCGAGCCTCGCGGCACTGGCTTTACAGATTCATGTGCGTGTTGTATAATTGCCATTTGTTTAAAAAACGGCAAAGGAAAACATTGTGAGGAAACCGGCATGCCTGAGAGACATTTCTCGATGGTATGTGAAGTCAAGTCAAAACTCATGGGCGGCATAAACTATAACACCAGCAGGTGAGTCACTAACTAGACAAAAAGGACAAGAAAACTTTGTTTTGTGATCATATCTCAGTCAGTCAGGGTTATTCTTATTCCCGAAGGGTTTAATAAATAAATATTCCACAATTTTCACACAACGCCATCTAGTCCCAAGCTTAGCAGAGTTTGTTTTATGGGTACTAAACAGCTAATACACCTACATACTTATATATATCTAAATACATACATATGATAGATAAATTACACCCAGACCCAGAACAAATGATCGTGCTCATCATACAAACATTTGTCCTGGGTGGGAATCGAACCCACGATCTCCGGCATAGCAGTCAAGGGCACTAACTACTAGACCAACAGGCCAGTCAATGGTATCTTTTCTCATCTAATTCATAGGGTTCTCACTGTTGATGGGTGAGAATGGGCAAGTATGGAAGAAATAGAAGAAAAGGCACGCAAATGAAATATAACAACCAAAACTAAATTGAAGAAGTAAAATTTTTATCATCTTCTCTTGTCTTGTCTTTTTCTAACTTTATTCTACTAACCCGATGCAGTTAAATACCAATGTTTTAAATGTAGTGACTGCCTTACTGATCTCAACAACCCAATTACTTGGGGTGACACGAAAATTTATTGCGTCAAATAAATGGTTTACAATTTGTTGTGTTCGGAATCTTCTTTTAGACAAATAATGCCTGGAGTAGAAGACTCCGCCCCTCCCTATTTTGTATAGCGTGATAATTAACACAATATTTCTAAAATGTAAAAGTTTAGTTTAGAATACATAACTATCATAAAGTGGAAGCAAGCAATATAGTGACTAGAGTCTACAAGACTAATGATACATTATCCATATAATACTAATTCATAATTCCGTAATGTTGACTAAATTTTTACGTTGTTTTTTTATAAGCCGTGGTTTTTCAAGTATTATCACGCGTCAGTGATAAAGTTTAGTTTTTTTTTAATTCTAACGATGTAGGTAAAATAAAACAAACTTTTTACACCTAAGTTTTTTTTATCTTTGTTACGTAATTTTAAATTATTCTATTAATAGGCCGCTTGCGTGATCCACATAACAAAAGGTATTATAATTATCTGTGTAAGTATTTATATTAACGTATAATCAAGCCAACTTATTTGTGAAACGGTAGTATTTGGAACTAGCATTATGTTAGAGATTTAAAGTCGCTTTTGGCGTAATTTTTGGCTTCTAGTTGACGAGCAGCGCCACCAATTATTTCATGGATAAATTGGTACTACATGTTAAGGCCATATAAATGAAAGATGGTAACTTCGTTCGAGTGTACTGTACCGTAAAACGGGGTGGATAGAAACACAAGGGTGAATAGAAACAAAATTTTCAGGAGGATTTTTACGCTAGTTTAATGTTGTTTGATACTAACAAGGTGTTGAAACTATTCATTTTAATTATTTAAAAGCAGTACAGTCCTCTTCTGTAACAAACAACTTTTAACTTACGTGAATATCCTCCTCAAAGTTTTGTTTCTATTCACCCTTGAGTTTCTATCCACCCCGTTTTACCCGGTATATTTTATAAGTAAAGGCTTCACAATAGTGCAATGTATGTAGTAATTAAGACGACACGAATGGCGAAGCGACAAATGAAAGATGCGAGAGCCGAGCGTGCGTGCGTTCTTGTTGGAGTTCTCTGACTGTACCTATTTCTTTATAAATATTCGAATTGACAGCTATGACGTCACAGCATGGCGAAAACTCATTTCTATTCTCATTTGAAACGCACAGTAAAAATTGATTTTGTATTTTTTACTTTTGATTACGCAAATATGATTAGTAAAAAACATACAGCCCATTTTTTTTGTACCTACTAATTAAAAAATAGTGGGCTTTTCGGTTTAGTATCAGTTACTAAACCGAAAACAACACGCACAATCAAAGAGATTATGATACTAATAGAGGGGACATGAGAAGAAAATATGTCATCGAAAAACTGTGATCCCATCACGCGTAACATGACCACCGCAGAAACGGTTTTTATCTACAAAACAATCGACGAGATTGAAGAAACATTTCTTTTGTTTTGAGCACAACAATGTCAAGAATGAAGAGAACAAATTATGTAGATTCTTCAGTCGACAATAGTCTACAATATCGAGCATTATTTCTTCTTTATTCGGCAGTAATGTTTCCACCATCTGTCACTTTGTCGATTTTTCAGTCGCCGTACCTTTTTATGGTAATCATGGTACAAGTGCTGGTCTCAGTGACGTCATCTAGGATAATATAGCAATATCGGAGCGGCAGCGGAGCGTACTAAACTAGACTCATCGGCTTGTGTCTGTTGCAGCCAACTCCTTAATTCACCGTTCAATTAACTGCCTAACCACCCCGTGTTCCTTCTCACACCTGAGCCGGGGGTCACGGAACAGAAGATACTTCCGCGGCCCCCGACCGGTGCCAGTCAGCGAGGGGAGTGAGGTGTTAGACTCCCCTAGCGACGTCTAAGAGGGGCGCGCGTGAACAAGACGCGCCGCCACCTCGGGTCCATGTACGTGGGGGGCGGCGGACGTCCCCGTGTCCGCTGCCGTTGGATCCATTCAAGGGGGCTGGAAGAGGCTGGAGGAGGTTGTCCGCCCTCCGCCTGTGCCCGGTGCGTTTGCTGCGGGCAGGGTGAGTGGAGTTGATCTCCCTTTCCCTTACCGCAGCCTCCTTCTGCGAGACGACCGTTTCGCAGAAGGAAACCACCGCGTCCCAGGACTCGACGCTGCTAACCATCCTCTCGACCACGGCCGGCAGCGACAATTTACTGCCTACTCCAGAGACGAGAGCACGGCGAGGGGGTCACAGTTTCAACCTAACCTAACTATTCGATGCCCTGTTGGCCAGGAGTCCTGTCGGTTAGAGTCCTGTCTACGTAAAAACACAATCAAATTTGTCGTTTACCGACGCCATATTGGCAGTTTAGAGGGTTTCAGCGCTAGGTGGCAAAAAGTGGAACTAAGTTGAAATGAACCGGCTAGGCAAGTAATTAAAAGACATCGATTCAAGTCATTGCCTAGCTGTTTGATCAAATGGCTGAATATCATTTAGGCCGCTTGTTGAACGACGCCGTTTAGTAAAGAGGCTAGGCAGTTAATTGAACGGCTGATTAAGCTAGTTGGCTGCGACATGTCCATTACGACACAAGTATCGGATGAAAATTTTGTTCGTGATGTCCCATCTACAGGGTTATTTGTAAAACACCAACAACCTCGCAGGAACAGACAAAAAAAAAACAATTCTCCATACATAAATCCGAACAGTTGATCGAGTTTTGTATGGAGAGTTGTTTTTTTTTTGTCTGGTTTCGAAAAAGTCGTAGAATAAATGTTGTTGTTTATGATGTAAGTAATCTACTCCTGCGAGGTTGTTGGTGTTTTACAAATAACCCTGTATTATACAAGAGTTTAATGTCTTTGCACGCAATGCAATAATTTAATAATTGATCGCTGTTGCGGCAATCCACGCAACATGGCGCGTAGATTCCACTCCACTTCACTTCTTCTCACAAGAAAAGGCCTGTGTCCAAGCAGTGTGAACGTTTATAGTCTGATTAGGTCATTTTAATGCTGACTCAGAATTGGGCTTTTAAATGAAAAGATGAATCTTTATGCCATCACTGGACAGGCATTTTACTTGTGTCATTGGCGTCACCAGAGCAATGTGGACCACAATTTTAGTAACCTAAGGCCCATCTGACATGGCTTGTAATAATTAGGAATTAGGCTGTCTACCTTAATTTTTCCTAGAATGGATAAGACGTGTATTAAGTAACGTAGTTTATCAGCAGATAAGATTTATCAAAACACTCATTACAATTTTGGTCAAGCAACAAAGATTTATTGTTTCGTACACATATACACCTGTCCTTATCCCAATTTATTTACCTCCTTCCCAGTCATAAATGATAAATGATATGTATTTTGGTAAATAAGTTTTCACAAACACTTTTACACGTAAATGTTTTAGTAAATGAGATCGGAGTATCACTATTTGACTACTCTGAGAAAAAACACCGAAAGAAACTCAGAGGTCATAGTCTCTTTTAAAGTACAGACATTATCTTGGTCAAATCATGTAAGATCCACGCAGATTAGTGTCTGAGATGGTCTTTTAAGGAAAGAACCACACAGAATGAGGGGACCAGATCAGTCAGTGCAAGCATTGCTCAGTAATCGTGAGCTCACTTGAGGAGCTCCACGAGCTGATGAACAACACCACATCATATTATGACAAATGTTTGTGTTATGAACACGATCATTTGTTCTGGGTTTGGCTGTAATTTATCTATTTTGTAAATATTCAATAAGAATGTTTATCAGATGACGGTGAAGTTTTTGCATGCAAATGGCCAGCCGTCAAAACAGCGCAAAAAAAGTATGTTGTATAGTTCTACAATCAAAGTGAACGCATTCCACGCATAACGTCATGGCAGACGAGAGTAAACATTGACCATCGCTTATTAATTTAGCCCGATTAGCTTCTGTTAGTGCACTAGGAAATATTTGCATAAATAGCCACAAAATGTGGAGCAGTGAGCTGGCAATATTCCTGCCTCATAACTTCACTATGGCGTATGAAGAGGTTAATGCTATTTTATAAATATAAGCAGAGATACATACAAGAAAGTTTAATGTTTTATTTATAAACTGTTTTTCTTCTTTTCTTTCAATCAATCTTAATTTGTAACATAGGTTACAATAGTGTGCAATGTGTTACAATTACTGCAATAGTGTGCAATGTGTTATTATCACACGTATTATAGTTTTGCCAATTAAATGAATAACTTACCACATACGTATAACTTTCTTTTTATTTATTTTGTAAAATGTGAAAAAAATCATTGTGACACCTTATGTAGCCCTTAAAGTTATAATTTGTATGTTTTTATGGTGTACATTAAAGAGTATTCTATTATATTCTATTCTATTACGCCAGTTATGTTTAAGTCCCATGTAATAGGGGGCGAGCCTATTGCCATCACTCGGGCACGAATCCAGATTCTGCCGGGCTGATACTTCTTAACAAAGTAAAGTATACTTGCAACGACATGAGATCTGATGATGATTATTTGTCAAAAAAAACGCATATGTATTCTTTACTAGAGAGTCGATATTCGCGCAAAATTTATAAATAAACCCAAGGTAAACAACAAAAAACCAAGACTAAAGAAAAACGTTTAGTAAACTAAACATCCTTTGCGAAGAAATTTAAAAGTCACCTTCTGAAGCTTCCAAAATAAATACACTACATACATTACAAATAAATGGTATTTAACTATCTGTTTGTAATGTCAAAATATTTTTGTTTACTCAATGGCCGTTTTGGTTTGGTGTAGGTACTCTGCTTAACCCTAGAACCGTACCCATAATATACTTTAAGTAACAGTACCCCGGGGTGCTGGTGTACCCCTGTAAATAAAACATCATTTTCGAATAAGAATAAACATTTATTATGAATTAACTTACATAGGACTTTTATGGCACTTATTTCAGTCTCAATAGTAACAATTAGGCAAAATAAAAGAAAGTTTTTTTTAACAATTTTGACAAATCTTTGTCTGGTGCTCTAAACATATAATTTTTTTACATTTATAGCAACGAGTGCGTGATTTACGGTCTTTTGTCCTGGGACAAAATGAGCATCATCCAGAATTGGAATTATAAGGGGTCGGAGTTTCAGGAGACCGCTTTTTTCCTAAGATACCTCCAATACTTATCTGGCGATGCATCGGCAAAGTTTTATATAAAAATCGGTCCTCTAAGTGAGGTTTTATAAGGTCAAAAGCTAGAGTCTTCTGATAAGTTCGTCTATTTTGTTTGTCTATTTTGTTTTGAATATCATCTTGTGATAGATTTTGTCGAACAGCCATCTAAAAAAAAAGTTTTATTCAAGTAACATGCAAAAAAACATGCATCAAAATGCAAAACAACTAAAATAAACAAAAAGTTATAAATGTATTAAATAACGGCATTTTTTTTTTATAAAATATTTGTTAAAACTTATTATACAAATAAATAAACATTCAAATAACAAACATGATCCAAACAGCACAATAACATGCATTATTTAGTAAATAACATTATTGAATATACTTACTTTAACTGTACCCAGGGGTACTGGTGTACCCCACGCACGCTTTGCCACGACCACACGCTAACAGGACTCCCGCCCGACTGATGCGACGACGCGACCCCCCCTCCCGCGCAATGACACGGCAGCGCGAAAAAAACCGTTGAGTAAAAAAAAGTTATCGCAAATTTACTGTTTTTTTTTTCATTTGTACCCCAGGGTACGGTTCTGGGGTTAAAGGTGAAGCTGATGGAACTTTTAAATGGGACAACTTTATGGAAGATGATTCTATAAAGAGTACCTACCTTAGTCTAGTTAATATTAGTTTAGAAAAAAATGTAAGAGTTCCAGGAAAAAAAATAGAATTTTGCGCGTACGAAGTCGCGGGCTAAAAACTACTATTACAAATCAACAAACACTGGAATACTTTGGCGGTTATCCAGACTTCAAAACAAATGGGGAATCCCAGACTTGCTCACACGATGTTAGTGTTTAGCATTTAAATTCTAAACTCTTTGATGGGTTTTTGTTTATATTGCCTTGAACTAAATATAGGTAGTCCATTATATTCAAATTTTGCTGCACTACATTTTGCAGGAAATTCTGATGCAATCAGCTATCTGGGTTTGTTGTCGATCATTACAAAGAAGGTTGCATTTGATCGTAAGATTATATCGATCGCTTTAACTTCGTCTTACGCCCGAAATGCTTGTTTAAAAAATATTTATCAAGCGGCGCGAGCCGTTTGGATTCAGTGTTAAATTGGCACACTCGGCCGTTAACAACCGTTAACCTAACCTTCCTTAACTCTTACTGTTTACCAATAAAATTAAGCCTCAGCAAATAAACTTTATATTTCTACAACTTACGCCCCGTATTCATGGTAAACATTTGTTTAGCAACAAAGTTGAATCATCGTGTTGCGGTGTTCACGCTCGATGAGCGTAAACACCGCAACACATCGAGCGAGAGCTGTTAACAACTCTGCAACACACAGTGTTGCTAGCAACATGTTGACAGCAGCTCCGCAACACGTTGATTCACTTTGTTGCTAAACAAATGTTTACCATGAATACGGGGCTTAAGTTGTAGAAATATAAAGTTTATTTGCTGAGGCTTAATTTTATTGGTAAACAGTAAGAGTTAAAGAAGGTTAGGTTTTGTAAGATTAGGCATCTTATTAATATGATTTAACTTGACGTTAGTGATTTTAGTTAACTCTTTTTTAAATGCAATCAGTCAAATGTTTTTGATTAAACGAAATTAATCATTTCGTCATTATGTGTGTGACAAAATAACATTGAAAGTTAAAAAATCCTTCACTCCGGCCTATTCACCACGATTGACGGTATTAGAATTTGGGTTTGAATATAAGTTTGGGTAAGTAGCCGATAAAGCGAGTTTGATTTGTTTGTCCTCAAAACATGTTGTTTAACTTATTGTGTAATAATGACGAGGTGTTTAGCAGAAATTTGTTTTTGGCTGCAAAAATTATTCATCATAATGATAACATGAGGTCATACCTTTACAAAAGTAGGTATCTATAATTACGTATTATAATTATGTATTAATTAATAGAAATACCTTGTTTGTTGTAATTTGTTACATCATAAATTGATTTTATGGCAAGTATGCCGTCAGTTTTAAATTAGAAATGAAAATGTTGAGCGTGTGCCTACAATAATTTACCTAAAAAAATAAAATAATAATAGGTAATATTTCATCATAATTTTCACACAACGCCATCTAGTCCCAAGCTAAGCAGAGCTTGCGGTACGAGTACAAAACAACTGATAAACATACTTATATATTTCTAAATACATTCAATATTAGATAAATTACACCCAGACACAGAACAAATGATTGTGCTCAACACAAAAAATTGTCTTGGGTGGGAATCGAAACCACGACCTCAGTAAAGCAATCAGGGTCACTAAATACTGGCCCAACAGGCGAGTCATAACACACCAGCACGCATCAGGGACATGAGCGATGTGTGAAAATAAAACTCAATACTAGTGGTCGCTTAGTGGTCAAAATCCAAAAGTTTTAGCTTTCTGCGCTTCTTCTCCATGTTAATTTAATAATTGTGCCGTAATAATCTCGCACTCCTCCGTACGGGCAATATTCTTAAAAAGGGATCCGCAGTTATTCCTTAGCGAACTAATGATAACTCTTGGACGTCACGCGGTGTCACCCGCGTAGGTAGTTCTCGTTTGCGTGAGAATATAGGGATTGCCTATGTCAACCGGGGGAACCTGCACTGTTCCCAACGGTGAAAAATAATCCAAATCGGTCAAGTAGTTTTTAAGTTTAGTCGTTACATACAAACATACAAATCTTTCCTTTTTGTAATATTGGTAACTTATATTAGTATAGAAATATGGAAAGCATAATACTCAATGTAGAATGATGGATGATGGAAAAGGCGACTAACGAAAGATAAATGAAAAAAAAATTAAGACAAGTAAATATTCCACAACTTTTCACACAACGCCATTTAGACCCAAGTTAAACTTGAGAGCTTGTGTTATGGGTACTAAACAGCTGATAAACATACTTGTACATACACATCATAGATAAATTACACCCAGACACCGAACAAATGATCGTGCTTATCACACAAACATTTGCCCTGGGTGGGAATCAAACCCACGACCTCCGGCATAGCAGTCAGGGTCACTAACTACTAGACCAACAGGCCAGTCAAAAGTGTAAGTGGAAATGCTGGAAGGGACGCCCTAGAAGGAAATACATACATATAGACCTTATTGGTGACATGGCTTGTCATAATTAGGAATTAGGCTGTCTACCTTAATTTTTCCTATAATGGATGAGGTTCTTCAGAAACGTGCGGTGCTTAGTACTCGCAACCAGCGTGTGTGTATGAGTACATGTATGAATGTAAACAAAGCAAAACAAGTATATAAGAATGACGATGATGCTTTATGGTTTCTGCCTACCCCCATGGGAAAAAGGCGTGAGTTTTTGTATGTATTTATGTACGTCAATGTAGAGTCTTAACCAGACCCATCAACCCTCAGGCTCTTCAACCAATCCACATCATCAAGACCCGCAGTATAGACCTCAATAATGCCCATGGCTTATCAATGGAGACAAGACTAGAAAAGACAGTAGAACCTACTGCCTACCGCTTGGACTTGGAACCTTATCTCGAAGACGGACTTTTCAAAGGTCATGTGGCCATTAATGTGACCTGGCTACAGGATAGCAATGAGGTCTCCGTGCATTCCGCACACGAAATTGAGATCTTGGAGTCTGAAGTTAGAGCTCATTTTCCTGGAGATACGTAAGTATTGAGTTGTTTTATTTAACGATCGAGCTGCAACATCTTGAAAACAAAAGTGACGTTATCCATAAAAACATTTTTTTAAGTTATTCCATTTCAAGTTTTTGGTGAATATCGCAGCAAAAAACTTGAATTAACAGCAAGAAGTTTTACTTATCAGTTTGCCTATCGTACTATGAGTAAGGTATTGAAAACATGCCAGTTATTTAGAAAACATATTTTTAGAAGGAGTTCAGGCTAGTGCTACTTTTGTTATCAAGATGCGATTTGTACATTTGTACAACTTTCTATTTCTTCATTGACTTTAAAAGAGAGAATTAAAAAGTGTTTATTTTACTTTTTTAATAGAGAGATAGTGTTTTTTTTACTTGTGCGTCTTTAGCAACGATAATATTATTCTTTCTTGTAATGAATTATTGTCATTAATGTATTAAAGTTGTCACTGGAACTATGTAGTGTTTTCGCCTATTTTTTCATCCATCTGCAGAGGCTTGTCATTCTGTGTTATTGTTCGTATTATGCTATTAGTCTGTAAGTCGTTTTGAAATGGTACATATTTTCAGCAAGGAGTCTCGTAGAATCACCATCAATAGAGTTTCGACGGATCCCAAGAAGCCGATAGTCACGCTGTCCCTAGAAAGGACAGTGACGAAGGGTTCCACTGGAGTCATTAAGTTCAGCTTCAAGGGAATTCTGGAAACGACCACCACTGAAGCGTTCTTCAAAACAAGCTATATGACCGAGCAGGAGGTGGAAAGGTGAGAACGAATTAAAACAAAACGTTGTTCTACAAAACATTACTAAGACCAATGAAGCAGCAGAGTGGTCTCGTTATTTTGTATGTGAGAAATTTTGTCATTCAGTAAAATTACGTAGATTATGGACAATAACTGATTCGTTGCCGTTTGTCTAAACCATTCGAAGCTTATTGCAATTCCAAATATTTCGTACTCGCAGACATCACGTGGTTTAACCCGCGTAGTTCCCGTTCCCGTGGGAATACAAGGATAAAAAGTAGCTTATGCCATTTGGGGATAGTGTCCTGCTGTAGCTTCCCAACGGTGTAAGATTTTTTTAAATCGGTCCAGTAGTTTATGAGCTTATTCAATGCAAACAAATAAGCAAACAATCAAATCTTTGCTTTTTAGTTAATGATAATGTGACTTTGTCTAAAACCCTTAACTCTAGAACTAATACAATTTATTTTTCTTACTTGTCTAGAATCGTAGCAGCAACCCAACTCCGCCCGAATAATGCTCGTCGGATGTTCCCATGTTTCGACGAACCTGGGTACAAGACTCCGTTTGAACTCAGCGTGGTGCGCCCAAGAGATATGATCGCGCTCAGTAATGTGCCTGTAGCTAAAACTGAGAACATGTAAGTTTTTTTATACCTTAGATAGCTATAATAATAGTATTTAATAGCTTGAATAATTTAATTCTTAAGACCAGCAGTTCTAAGACGACCCATAGAGATAGAGATTTGAAATACTATAGAGCGGACACGCGAGGAAATGTCATAGAAAAACTTTGATCCAATGTCTCAGTACCGCCATCTAGAATAATATGTGAATATTGGAGCGGCAGCGGAGGGTACTAAAAAAAAAGTCATAGACTTTTGGACACAAGTTTCGGGTGAAAATTTTGTTTGTGATGTCCGGTCTATAGGTATTGAATGTCTTTTCATTGACCACACTTTTATTTTCACTGTTTTCACGCGTTTGTCCAGACAAAACTTATCTTTCATTGGAGTTTTTCTGAATACTACATAACATAACATCACGCATGTCAACAAATATATGTTAAAGTCCTATGTAATAGGGGGCGAGCCTATTGCCATCCATCGGGCACAAATTCAGACTCCAGGCTGCTATTGAGAAATTCCAGATGGAAAAACTCAACAACACTTTGCCCGACCTGGGGATTGAACCTAGAACCTTTTGCTCAGCAGTAGCCCTTGAGACCACTAGACCAACGAGACAGTTAGAATATCAAAATCCAGACGATTTTAAAACTATGTTTTTTGTCTTCAGGGTGTTCTATTGAATCAAACGGCAATTGATCAGGCTAGCTATACATTGGTTTGGCAAGCCCTAACAAAATAATCGTGACGTTCGCGTACCCACGCGTCGTTTGTGGCCACAGCAACTTTCCGCCTAAATAGTACTCATCTTTGGACGCCTTTAATAGATCGTCTTAAAGTAAACTTTTGCCAACAGCCCTGATGAACCGGACGCGGTTTGCGATCACTTCGAGAGGACACCGCCGATGTCTACATTCACACTTGGCTTAGTGATTGCAAACTTAAAGCAGTTGGGAGAATCCACGCAAGTGAAGGACGACTCTGGCAATGATATTGGTAAGCGAGTTGTCCCAAACTTCGTACCTCCAAGAAAATTATTAAAAAAACTTCAAAAGTTATTTGTTTACTCCGGTTTAATGGCTGATGACGTTACGGGTCTTGCTATTTGTGTATGGGAGTTTCAATGTTTGTAAATGCATCCACGACACAGGAAAAATCCTAGTGCGGGACAACGTTTTTAATTTTGAAGTTGTAGGTAAGTAAATCTCCAAAACTGGTCGTTTAGTCTCAAATATTCTTTTACTAATCGAACGTTTTATAGTTTAGTAGACGATCGTGCAAACGAATCCACAGTCAAAAGCATGCTGCTTATTAATGAGTACAAAGAAAATGATTAATAGTTTTTTACCAAGAAAACTATTGCTTACCTATACATTGTCTTCCTAGAAATTCGCGTATGGGGTCGTCCAGAGTATCTGGAGGCTTTAGCCGGTATCAATGAGAAGGTGGTGAGAGTGTTCAAGGAGCTGGCTGCGTTCTGGCGAGTGCCGTTACCTCTGAAGAGGTTGGACATCGTGGCGCTGCCCAATTATCAGGGAGTCAAGCCTGCTGATAACTGGGGGCTTATTGTGTTCAGGTAAGATAGTGCAGTAAAGTTAGTTGGGGGTCTATCTTTTGGTCTATCGGGGGGAGTTTAACTTGCTCTCCTATATAAGTGGGCCGGAGATTGTGGAAGTCACGCAAGTTCTCATGATCCCCGTCACATATGAAGGATGAGATACAAGGGGGGTTTTTACTCAGTAATAGTCTAACAGTCTGGCGAGTCTCCGCTTATGCCAGTGCAGAGGACATCCATGAGGATTTTCAACATCGAAACAAAAACTAAAAAGGGTTATATCTTGGACTGTTTCACGTGTAGGAGCTTAGGAATTTTAATTCGGGCTAGCACCATTGTGTGTGTGGGTGTGTGTGGGTGTGTGTGGGTGTGTGTGAGTGTGTGTGTAAGTGTGTGTGTGTGAATCCGTATGTAAGTACTCGTACTTTCTAAGTTTATTTTAGTATATATATTTTATTTATATTTATTTTTAGCTGTTTAGTACCCATAACACAAAATCTCAAGCTTAACTTGGGACTAAATGGCGTTGTGTAAAAAGTTGTGGAATATTTATTATTTATTATTATTATTTTATACATTACTGACATCGGCAAAGAAATAGGTCGTCGTGAGGAAACAAATATCTACAGGCGTCCACCCGCATTTAACCACCATAGTGAACAGTGCCTTCTCCGTATGAGAAGAGGCCTATGCCCTGCAGTGATAGAATAGCAGGTGGTATTTTTGTTATGTAAGATTTGTTTCCAGAAACAATATTAGTCTTTCTGCGCAACCACTGCTAATCAAGGCTTTAATAAACATATTCTAATTCGAATAAGCAAATTACGTCTGACAATTTAAATGTGTGAAGTAATGTATGATGTATTTGTTAAGTGTGAGGTACCTTTGCTTGTGTTTTTTTTTATCGTAATCTGTCAGCAAACCTTCACCTTAATTTTCCGTCGAACGTTTATCGTAAATACTCCTAACGAGCACTTGAAAACACTAAACTTATAATTTAGGGTAACCAAATAGTCTTTAGATCAGCCCAATTATCTAATTCGTGCAAAAATTTGCATTCCTATAGTAGGTAACCTAATACAGCACCAGGAAGGCCCCTACCACCAAAGAACAATCGCGGGTGATACCGCGTGACATCCACCATTTTTTTATTTTGGAAAATATTTCGGTAAGAAGATGAATAGCACACAACAAAGGGACAAAGTGTTTCTATCCTACTTTTTTTTACAGGGAGAGTGACTTAAGCAGCCGAGGCTACATCCAACTCGCCCAGGAGTTGTCATACCAGTGGCTGGGGGCACTCACCACGCCTGCTTGGTGGACTGATGCTCATCTCAACAAGGCCCTGGTTGGGTACATCGCTGCAGCTACAGCCTTCAAGGTAAATTAAAAATAATACGGAGAAGATTTTGAGTTTTTCTGATTATAATTACTCAGTTGTCGCCCGGAGTCTGGATACCCTGTTACATGGGACTTAACCCGGCGAGGATGTGGTGAAAAAAGTTACGTGGGAATTGTGGAGGGTCATTCTGACCCTGTATATTAATGCGTTTAAAATGGCTAAATTAAAAGTTTTTGACTATATATTCTGAGGTGTTAAGTTCTTGTTTATATTTATGGCTGGATAAAAAAATACGTATACAATAGTAAAAAATATTATATTTAAATCAGGTTTAGCAAACCACTAGAAAATAATCACTTTAGTATAACATTTCTAAACAAACATAAAAAAAAATATATACAAACATAAAATACAGACATCTTTTGTCAATTAACTTGTAATTCGTTATGTACGTAGAGATCCATCAGTTTTACTAACATTCTTAACATCAATTATAACCTACACATCATTATTGTCTGTGATTGTAGCACAATCCTGGCAGAAAGAAACGGTGTGTTCTGAACAAATGTATGTGTTGCTCCCGTTGCAGGCGACGGCCGTCTGAGTAGTAGGGCGCAGCGCCCGCGCGGGGCCCTTAGTAACAGCTACTGAGACGTCCAAATGCTTACTATCGCGGAAAAGAAAACTATACATGAATAAAAATTGGCAAGGTCAAAATGACCCCTCCACATGCTCGCCGGGTTAAACATTACTGGCGTTATATGAGTGTACTGTTACAGTACACTTTGGCCTACCCCTTCGGTAATTACAGGGGTGATGGTACGCCACGGTATGCTAGGTTTTAATACAAGTGGCCGGAGTTTATTTATTTATTTCCTTTTGAAGGTTACAGCTAAACAAAACAGATAAATAAATTGTAAAGTTGACTGACAGGTAATAAGACGTGTTCACGTTTAATTAACAGAACAGTAATTTAAGAAATCTATGAAAAACAAAGTATTGCCGAACAAAAACAATACATCAGGCCAAAAATATACATTTTAATAATATACACAAACATAAAACAATACATTAGAGATGTCGTAACTATGCTAATATAATATTATTTGAGCAATCATAATCCGGAAGGAAAGTTAGATAAGTTTGTCTTTGCTCAAGGCTCCATTACACCCTCAAATTCAGCTCGAGCTGTAATAACAAATGCTTGCGTTTATCAAACGACGTTAATATATAACACACTTGTAAGGAAAATATATTTTATGCCGTATACAGTTTCATAATACAAGTAAGTAACGTGATATTTTACGCAAACGCTTATGACTGCCGATTTTATTTCACCATTTTGAATGTGAGGGATTGGCTCCTTAGATAAATCAGGATAGTCTTTGTACTTCTTGCAGAAATGTCACGAGTGTGCAATCCATAGAAAACAAACCACTATCACTATGGGACTAATTCAGGAATCACGGAAAAGAAATCAGTTGTTTTATACAAAATTGACCAAAATCTTGGTTTTTATCGGCTTGGACCAACTCAAATGTCCATCCCTCTCTGGTGAACCCTAATTTAGAATAAAGCGAGTAAGAAATTGCAGTAGCCATCAATGTTATAAAAAAGTATAACCTACGCAGTAAAAACCAAAAACCTCCAACTAGTAGGTTAGCTAAATCACTCCAATATTATTTCCCTAATCAGATCAACAACGGCTCCGAAATGGAAGGCAAGTGGCCCCTCACCGTACTATACTCCTTGTACTACGAGTTCAGTAAACGCTACCCTCACTCCCGCATCACCGGCATGAAGCAGGAAACGGCTTGCACCAAGATCGAGCTGCTGTTCCGCATGTTCAACTACACGTTGGGAGAAGAGACCTTCAAGAAGGGGCTTAGGATCTTCTTGGAGTCACGGTAACTAACACAAGCATTTAGCTAAGAGACGTCTACTACTTTGCTGTGCTAGGGATATCAGTAGTAGGGTGCAATTTTTACAAAAATTAACCATCACATCTCGTAGAGCTCATGGCGCTTGCCCTTATCTTGATAATAATATAGCGATATCAGCAGTAGGTCAATTTATTTGAAATTTTTCAAAAATACGGTTACGGTTTTCGGCATTAGAGACAATCAATGTATAAAGATTGTATGTACAAGTTTTTTGCATTGATTGTGGCTAAATGTGAATTGGCCTTCTGTTTATAAGCAAGCCTCACTAGCTGTTTCTGCGGTTCTCGGATTCAGTAGATTCCTGAGGTCATCAATCTCTGTAGTTATCGTGGCTAAATGTACTTCTTCGTGATTGGTACCTTAAATTAAGGTCTTGCTGTTGTTGCCATCGATATGTTTTGTCAGTTAACTAACCATGATGTATATGCATGTGTAATCATATAATCATTTACGTTTCTAACAGCAAATTCAAAACCTTCTCGGGAGATGACATCTGGAATGCCCTGAACACGGCTGCTCAACAAGACTCCAAGATTCCAGACTGGGTCGACATCAAGACTGTGGCGAAGAGCTGGATAGACAAGGATAGGCTGCCTCTAGTCAATGTCTTGAGGCACTATGACAATAATACAGCTGTTGTAACCCAGGTCAGACATTCTATTGCTTTGAAGAATTTATGATTTGTTTTTCTCTCTAATTCTTTCTCATTTTGCTTTCTTATACGGTTTTCAAGCAATCAGTAGCTACCACTAAATATGGACTGTCTATTAATCGCTGCTGATTGTTGCATCTATCAATAGAATAATTCCAACGTATTTTCTTAAATGTTACACTTTGTTCATCAAAACACTACGTTATCAGCACCGTCTGTCTGGCATTACGCTAAAATGGTCCTTTTTATCTGCCGCGTGAGACACATAGGTAGGTACTATATTCTAGAAAGCGTGCCAATGTATAAATTTCTATTTGCCGAGCGTTTCGAAACCAGTTTCCAAATGTATTTATCTTTCTTCAAAAATAAATATGAAAACCTATTGTTGACTGCGAAAAAGTCTAAAATTAAAGTGACAATGTGGAATAATTGATTGCTCCAGTAAAGCTACTATTATATTTCGTAATTCATTCAGGTATATGATGTAAATAAAAATCTATTGGAACTAAACGAAACTACAATGCGAACATCCTGCAGAAAACCTTCAAGAACTAAGTGCGCGGCACGTTTACTGTCTGCTGCATTAGTTCCTCCGCTAAATAATAGATGACGCTACTTGTATCGTTTGTAATGTACTGTTCGAGTTATTTAGTACAGGATAAATAAAAATAAATATTTATAACAGACAACAATTACATACTTCAAAAGTACAGCGGCGATGTGGCTTATTTTCTATTTATTCCACAAAAATATAAAATATTGGAGAAAGAAAAAAATATCAAGCTGTTCAATACAATGATATAATAAATAAAAAGGTCTAAAATCTTCAAAAGCGGCACACTTAGCGCACGCACGCATCCGTGTAATGATGCGACACTGAGGTCAAGTGTGGCTAGTTAGCCACATTTTAACGTGTCGCTTGCTGAGCGCTTATAAATAACCTACCTACACCTTTTTACTAGTAATATCATTGGTTCAATACATAATGTACCTCGACACGCAACTCGACAAAATTGAGGTAGGTAGGTACGCTTTTCGAGATTTCCTTGCATCTTTCCTCTATTTGTTTTATAAAAATATGAAGGAAAGTTTCCCTACGTAAAATAATCTTAAGAATTAAAAGTGGTGTACCATCCTGGTCCGTTGAATTTTCCACCAAGTATACGAGAAATAGTGTTGTATTCTTGTTTACATTATGAATAGAAAAAGTCACATTGATACATGTCCGAATTTGATACAGGTTCAGATTCGGGTACTCGGGTCGATTCAGGTTTCGGAGTTCTACTATGTATCAATATGACTAATTGCACTAAGTGTAAGAAGCCAGGCCATGACTACATAAGCTGGAAATCCTTATTATCTAATATTTTCACAGAAAGTATACCTCCGTGAAAGACCACACGATGTTCCCGAAGCCGACACAATGTCGTGGTGGTTACCCGTCGTGGTCTCCCGGGAGTGCCACCTGAAGGCCAAGAAAGAAGTTCCACCGGCGTGGATGATGGACAAGTCTGCATTGGTGATCAGCGAGGTGCCTGACAAGGACAAGTTTCTGATTGTCAACCCCGAGGAGATTGGTAAGTGGGAGTTGTAATTATTGGTTAATGTTATGTTGTAGGTAATGGTTGACAAAATTTTAGTTTTAGTCTCTCTCTTTTAGTGCTTCGGAAAGCACGTAAAGACGTTGGTCTCGGCTGTCATTTGTAGATCTATGACAGTCGTTACGGACAGTCAGAAACCCGAAAGTTTGACAGCTAGGTTAATCAACGGGTATTGTGTTACCCAGTTACTGGGTTGTGGAGGTCCGACAGGCAGTCGTTCCATGTAAAACATTGGTATTCAGCTGCATCTGGTTAAAATGGAAGACAACCCCAACATAGTTGGGAAAAGGCCAGGCAAATGATTAGTCTCTCATCTAGACTAGATTAGAAAACATTACACACATATTTTCTTTTTTTTCACGTAATCATAAAAAAAAACAGTATTATATAGACTCAAAATGTCGCATGACATGGCATGATTTCGTACAGTTTATACTGAATTATGAGACCACAAGCTCCCTCTCCATAATTTTAATGCGCTTTATGTATGTTAGTAGTGTTCCATGCACCCATTTGAAAAAGCAAAAATAAAATTACTTTCTTAATTGCATAACGTCTAGAGTTGATATTTAATTTATTTTTTTATTTCTACCATAAATGTTTAAAAGTGATAGGTTTCTGCACTCCTCCTTTCGCGTATTTTTTCTGAAAAAGGGATCCATACCATGATTTCGCTTAGCGTATTAAAAATATGGGTTATGAAAAAAAAACCGAAGGATAGCATGTTATTCTTAAATCAAAAGAGACGCAGTTTGCCAATCCCCAGGCTGATGATGATTCCTTTCCTAGCATCGGCAACGAAATCATAAAACGAACTCATAAAAACAAATGATTCTATAGTGAACATTAACGCCTACAATATTCAAAACGCATTGGAGCGTCTCCATTGAACCCGAGGTGCAATTAAGTCAAGATCCTATCGACTCAAGATTACAATACAAAGATATGCTAATAATAAGGGCCATTTCTCTATTCCCTTTTGGACAAAGAAGATGAGTGAAATATTTTAAAGCGAGTTTGAAGACGAGTTTCAATTCAGCGTCAATTCTGTTTCATTAATAAATGGTAGATGTTTGCTATAGTATTTTGAACTACTTGGTTATCCCACAAATATTGGTTCCGTGCGGGTTTCGATGTCAGTACACGCTGCGAGCAGCAAGTGCGCAAAACGTGCCGTCAAAAATAATAGTGAAGCTGAGATAAAATTTGCAACAAGAATTGTAAGAAGGACACTAGATAAAACAATATATATAAATATAGGTACAGACGCTAGCATATCAAGTTACCCCAATGTGTCAAATTTTCCCAATTGAATATGAACCTTATTCTGTTTGAAATAAAGTTGAAAAACGATCAAAGAAATTTGACACATTGGGATAACTTGGTGCTGGCGTGTGTACAAACAAAGTGATAGAAGTTAGGTTACTCGTAATTAGTTCATGATCTCCAAATTTTGATTATTCTTTTAAATGTACGCATTGTATCTATTCAAAATTAAATGATCTCGTGAAGCAAGGCTTCCCCTCTCCTACCGTTTTGCTATACCTTACAGGGTCGGTATTGATCTGATTTATAAACTAACCGCCTAAAAATACATTTGGAAAGCAATAAAGATATTGAGTATTGAGTTAACCTTTTTAATTACGGGAATTGACCTTGTCAATAAGATGCAAATTTTAGAATCTCGCGTGGTCCGCCCAATATCGGTAGCGTTGGTAAACTCGCGACGTATTATAAATTTCCTTAAGTCCAAATCCCGTTCCGATCACGAGCGGATTATACATGATGTAACTCTTGTTTGGTAACAAATAAACTAAACCCATTACACTTGTTTTAAACTTTTAATAGACCCATTGGACAACGAAAAGTTTAATGATACGTTTTAATAAGAACAAGAATTTAATGTATAAAGTTTCAATATTTTGTAATATAAAATTAGGCTCAATTTGAAAGTTATTTTGTTGGGTAAGCGACCACTGCCACCGATAAAATCCCTAGAATATTATTTTTCAACAGTGCTATTCTGTGAAAACTTCCCCGTGATATATTTCAAAAAAATAAAATAAAGCCAAAGTACTACCTGACGCTCTTTATTTAAGTGCTGCTATTTACCTAAACTTATATCTACTTCTATGTTACGTGTTTTATGCTTGTGTTTCATTGACACATTTTGTAACCATAAGCTTGGCGTGTAAAATAAGCATTATCAGTGCACAAAAGTTGAGGTACAAAAAAAAAAGCAAAAACAAACTTAATTTCAAAATTCCAGAAATGTTTATGGCCACTTTTTATACCTGTATGATGAAAAAAACGTAAAGACCTACTACAATAATTCGAAATTCAATTTATTTTAGCGCCATACCCCGTCAATTACGACCAGGACAACTGGAACCTCCTTTCGAACTTCCTACAAAGTGACAAGAGGATGATGATACCAGAACTGACTAGAGCGAAACTACTCCATGACGCATGGAACCTGGCCTATGCTGGTGAGCTGTCCTTCGTCACTGCCTTCAATATGACGCTGTTCTTGAAGAACGAGAGACACCATCTGGTTTGGGATCCAGTGTTCACCATGATCGACCATCTTGGCAGACATATCTGTCAGTGCCTGCATGGAAAGTTCCAGGTATGTGGTGTATTTTACTAATTGACATAAACTAGGTAAAATGTTGTTGTGTTACCCATTAACTGGGTTGTAGAGGGAGATAGAAGTTGCGTCATGTAAAACATATATCCGTGCCTCAGAATGCACAGTAAACTGCCTTTTCCGTCTGTCATTATTAGCTCTTTAACAGTCTTGTCAGTTGGAACCCTGAAATACTGACTACCAGTTTAACCCAGGGACACCATGTTACCCAGTTACTGGGTTGTGGGAGATAGACAGGCAGTCGCACCATGTAAAAAAAAACATCCGAATCAAAATAGACTTGAAAGCAACCCAAATAGTTGGGATATTAGGTAGACGATGGTGAAAATGATGGAACAAAATACATTTCCTCGTAGCTCTAGTAGTGCTACTGCTACGCATGAGGTCCTGGGCTCGATTCCTGGGTCTTGCAAACTGTTACTGGGTTTTCTCATCTAAAATTTCTTAGTGGCGGAGAGAGACTAGATTTGTGTCCAGTTAGTGGCAATAAGCTCGCCCCCTATTACATGTGGCGAAATGAGGGTATAATATAGCTACTAACACTAGTTGTGTCCTTGTTTATGTTAAAATTCCTTTCAGGCCTACGTCAGAGTACTCCTAAGTCCCTTGTACGAAGAGTTAGCTAAAGATGAGAAGGAAGATGAGGAACCGTGGCGCAAGAATCTCAGGTCTTTGACCAAGACGTTCCTTTGCCAAGCTGGTTACGAACCCTGCATCAGGGACGCTCAAGACCAGTTTAGCAAGTGGATGCAAGCCAAGAACCCTGATGAAGGGAATCCGTAAGTTATTCATGATTTAATAAAAATTAACACACACGTACATAACGTCACGCCTGCAATCCCCGAAGGGCTAGGCAGAGGTGTACCTGGTGGTACAACCCAATTAGAATTAAGTTAATGATTTATTAACAGTGATCGTCAAGCGGTGTGACCGGCATATTGCCGAGTCATGGCTCTCGAGTTCAAACCTTGCTTCAAAATATTTGAAGGAAAACATCGTGACGAAACCGGCTTGGCTGAGAGATGGTTCTTGATGGCATGTAAGCCAAGACAGAAGCCCAGGGCATTATAACTTTGACACCAGGTTTATCACTAGCCACACGAATTGAAGAAGGCTCTGACGTCAAGCTGCCTCAATAAAAGAACTTTAGAATATTATGGTGTGATAGATTTCTGATTCTTAATTCAGAACAGCTCAGAATTAAGAATTTAATAAAAAACAATTCGAGGAATTTTCAAATACGAACAAAAAATATTCGAAAAAATTAATTGGGGAAGTTCGGGCGGGAGCCGTGTTAAAATAGGCGTCTAGAGGCGTAGCGTCTAATTGGGTTGCTTAAAAAAGTACGTACAGACAGCCACACTTACTTCGATCAACAAAAGTACCAGATTTCTTAAAAGTAAGTGAAACAAAAAAGTTCGTGAGAATGTTGTGATCTTCGTGTAGTCATCACTACCTAAATGAAAATGTGGCTTTCTCCTACACTACGTTTTCTTTAACAATAACAAATTTTGAAAAGTCCTTTATGTGTATGAGCATGGTAAAACATCAAACCAAATCCATACGTTTCGGATGTATCTTCGTTATTGTTATTGAAAATAAGACTGTCTAGACCCCCTGGTGTCGAGAGTTTTTATGCCACCCTAAGGGCCTATGAGGCTATAACTTGACTATCTCTCAGGCATGCGGGTTTCTTCACGATGATTTCCTTCACCGTTTTTGAAGCAAAGAATTATACAATACGCAGATGACTATGAAAGGTTCGCCTCGAGCAAAGACATTCAATACCTATAGACCGGACATCACGAACAAAATTTTCATCCGAAAAAGTGTGTCCTACTGGATACAAGTCTATGAGTTTTTTGTAGTATGCTCCGCTGCCGCTTCAATATTCATATATTATTCTAGATGGCGTTACTGAGACATGGGATCAAAGTTTTTCTATGACATTTCCTTGACATGCCCGCTCTATAGTATTTTAAATTTTTTGGCCTCGAGACATATTCTTAGCAGTCCTCCGGTCACACGACTAGGATAACCTTACGTTGCTTGATTACCTTATTCTGCAACAAAGTTCTTCAAGTTCATTTCATGGAAATTATGTTTTACAATTAGCAAATTTGAAAATCCTATTTCCAAAATCAAATAAATCTCTTCAATCCACTGTACTTTTGCGGGTTACAAATATTTAACTCAATTAACATTGTACATGTGACCCGCAGAACATTTGAAGTGGGTCCCTTTCGACCCACATCCGCAAAAAGGGAGATATAAACCGAAATAGATTTCTTTTCGAATTACATGACGCGTATGATTTTGTTTATTATGTGCTATAAGCCTCTGGCTTTCCACATATTCATTGAACTGTTCTTTTTAAGAGACAAATTGTATGCAGTGACCCAAATTATTTGTCATGGAATTTTATCGGATTCGAATGTTTTAATTAACATTAAATGGGACATAATGAATTTCTTTTTTGTTCTGTGAGGCAAATATAGGTATTGGTATTCGTAGTGTAAATAACTCGAGCGGTATGTATTTAAATTGTAAGTAAAAAAAAATACTGTGTTTAAAATCTGGTTACTTGGCTTTCTGGAGTCTTACTACATAGATAACATTAATAATAATAAATATTTTCACCCCCTTCATGGTTTTAAATGAACTAACAATTACCCTGTAATGGATGGAAAAAATAAATGGGCCCGGAAGGGTACTTAAACCACGTTAAATCTTTAACATTTATTATTTTTCTCAAAGGAAACACTGATTTATTAAAAATAAAACGAATCTACATTCATAGATTTCTGGACTAGCTTACTTAAACCTGGAATCGAACCAGCTAAAAAATAAAAATAAACACTTTTGTTATTCTATTCCACTACTCGGTACAGTCAATCTTAAAGATAATAAATTGTCCAAGAACCTTAGGTCTTACACTCGTCAGTTGTACAAGATATCCATAAAATATTATTTTTAGTACATGGTAGATGTAATCTAATAATTTGTGCTAAATATCACTTTCAACACCCTTCATAATTCTTCTCCAACCCATAATGACACTCAAAGTATACTTTTGAATTTTTAGCTGGTTCGTTTTCCGGGTTTCGGTAGTATTTATTTCTTTAAAAAAATTAAGACATGTTTCTGCAACGTAAACTACACATAAGAACATATAAATTTAGAGTGGTTTCGTTATGTTCCACACTATAAGAATATAGCTCTATTAGGGACCGGTGTGTGTTCAGTGAGGTACAAAATACCGTCTCCCGTTGTTGTATTATCATCTGATTGCTTGCTGACTATGTTTTGTGAACGCTTGACTTAATAGTTTATTCGCTTCCATAAAAATATACTTACAAAAAGCTGTCGCAGTGGCCCATAGAGATAGAGAATAGACTGAGTTTTTCTTATCCAGCTGGTAAGTTTATTGGTAAGAGTGTGAGAGAGATAAAACGAACGCGCGGCCAATAATTGTCTCTTCCTAGAATTCTGATTGAACGAGAAAGAAAGAGACAGGTATTGGTAGCACAGTCCTTCTGTCTTTTTCTAGCGAGTGGTCAATTTCGTTGCTCAGTCCATTCTCTATGTCTATGCGTGGCCCAATGGTTAAGGACTCACCGGACAAGTCCGGGCAAGTATTCATGTGATGTACAGACGCCAGCACATCAAGTTACCCCAATGTTAAGAAAACATAGTGAGGAATAGCCTAGCCCTTTAATTAATATAGATCTGTCTAATCGCTAAACCGGCTTGAGTTAGCGTAATTTTTAATGCTTGTGCCTATTCAGTATAAGAAGGTCCTAACATTGGGATAGTATTAGCTGCTATTAGTATTTAATAAGAACACACTGTAAAATTTATAGAGGAACTTAGACTTTTGAGTCTATTAGTCTGTCAGTTAACAGTCTGTTATCCGTCTGGTGTCCGTATCTTACAATGCAAATACTTTATTTGTTTCGACAATATTATTTTGTAGGTATGCTACTTGATTATTGTTTGAAGCATCCTTTCAGCCAAGAAATACCTGTAGTAGGACGTTGTCCTCTTTACGTATACTGATATTAAAGGCTATGATTACATTATTATCTTACACTTATTCAATAAGACAGAGTAATTAAGTATCGAGCCGACTATCATTGTATAATTGATTAGAACTTTTAGATTACAGCACGTATTAAAGTAAGCTCTCTTCTAGTATCAGGGCCAAACACTAAAATCCCGTAACAGAAAAAAATCAAACCACCACCACACCATTGGTCTCTTGTATAAAATAATAACATAACCTCTCAATCCCCAGCTTATCAAACCAGTGCATATGCCCAGTCTTCAAATGGGGCACAATGAAGGAATGGGAGTTTGGACTGCAGCGAGTTATAAACTTCCCGCCATCGAGGAAGCAGAGCGAGAGGACGTACCTCCTGAAGACCTTGGCTGGATGTCCGGAGTCAGAAGAAAAAATCAACAGGCTTCTGAACATAACGCTGCTGCAGGGCCACTCGAATTTTACGGAGACAGACGCCTTCCTCATCTTCAGCATGCTGACGGGTTCCGCTACTGGTTACACCACGCTATTCAACTTCCTATGCAACAATTGGGATGTGTTGAGAGAAAAGTAAGTGTTTTGAGTATTTCTTCTTGGTGTTAAGAGGTATAAGAAGCTGGGTGTAATGTTCCTCAATATTCCTCATCCCTCATAAAAAAGCTCGGATCCTGCGACCAGGGGGTCGAGTCTGCTATTGGAATCGTGTCTCAATGACCGGTCTATGATCGATTTTTGACGTATAACGTTAAACTTATGACACATTTCCCATACAAAAACTGTCAAAGTTGTCAAATATTCGATCAATGACCGGTCATTGAGACACGATTGCAATAGCAGACTCGAGCCCCTGATGTGTTTTGTGTCTGGTGGGCTACCATTGCCCGACGGTTGTTTCCGGGCACTTGTTAACGTTAACTTTAACATCGCGATGAAGGATGTCAGTCTTTACTTCGTATGTGGCAAGATAGATGTCGCCTTAATAGTCTAGTAGTCGTAGGTAAGTAACGGTTGCACTTAAATATCGTGCAATTTTAAGTGTAAACAATTGTTGGCTAACTTACTAAATACGCATGAGTTCCTGGATTCGGATCCATGGTCGGGCAAAGCGGTATTTTGTAGTTATTACATATGTATATTGTTAAGTCAATGGAACAAAAAGGTCTCGGGGTATTTCTAACAATATTGAAAGACTAGTTACCAAATAACTGATTGACATACATAGAAATTCACTGCATATTATTTTTGTATTCATTGCAGTTTCCAATAGTCGTGTCTTTTAACACAATCATGTCGACAGCAGGTAGACACACGCTTTTGAAGACATTTCAATGTCACGAGATTTCTATTGTCAGTTGTTACTCAACTGTCAAATCTTTCTGAGTCAGTGAAGCAAATACATTTTGCTTTACACCTCTAAAACTCAAAAAACTATAAATACACTTCTATGAATTGACAGAACAAGAGCTCAAGATTACGTAGAACAGGAAAAAAAAAGGATTACTCATATATATGTGTTGTGTATATGTTGTGGATATGGAATAGATCCATGCTTAATAATAATATTTTAAATGAAAAAAAAACATGGAGATAGGTCGTGTAATCTTAACTCCGACACACCAGCACCCCTACCCAAGTTACAAACGATTCGTATCTATTCTCTTTCTACAATCGAGAACGCCTCAAATCCCTTTGTTTTGACCACGTGACTTAGCGAAAGGTGATAAGTCACGTGGTCAAAACGAAGGGATTTGAGGCGTTCTCGATTGTAAAAAGAGAATAGATACGAATCGTTTGTAACTTGGCTAGGGGGGCAGGTTCAACATACAATGCTTTACGTCTGTTGTTTCACTTACCGTACGGTACGGTAACGGTGAAGGTATACCTGGTACATGCATGTTTTGCCAGTTATGTATTTAAGTACCATGATAAAGAGCACGAGCCTATTTGCCATCAAATGCCTACAAATCCAGGCTCCGGGCTAAGAAATTACAGATCTAACTAAATAAAGCTTTGGCGAACTCGAGGGTCAATCCCAAGACCACATGCTTAGCCGGTATTATATTTATAAAAAAACCATATCTTTGTCTGTGTGCCGTTTTAAGATAATATCTGACGTTCACTATCCGATATCTAATTTTATAAAAAATAGCTTGTACCTCACATTAATTTTAGAAAAACTATTAGGGAATCGTGAAAATAAAAACCTTATGGCTAAATAATAATAGCATCACGGTTCGATCTAAGGTTAAGCTACGCTTGACGAGGTCGCTCCGTGGATGGGTGACCATACATTACAGTCAACCAGAAACTGGGTTGTGGAGGTTAAGCAGACTGCCTGTATAACCGCATTTGGTCCAACTGGAAGCCGCACATAACATACAAGTTGGGGAAAGGTAGGCACAAATTGAACAGAATAGTAGTTACTCCATAGTACAGAATAGTACATCTTTATTGTACACCATAAAAAACTGCAGATAGCGGCAGACGGTGATGCAAATAAAAAACAAACTCATGAAACTCCACGCAGACGAAGTCGCGAGCTAGACACAGCAAGTCTCCTATAATCGCGTTTGCATCACTCAAAGGGTTTAGCTGTAAAGTGCACAGGTAGAGGTTGCAAGCTTAATGGCCGTGCACCACAGCGCCGCCAATTTTCCTCATTTGCGTCTAGCCCTGTCTGGATAATTTCGCTCGGATGTGCGAGCCAAAACAAAGTGAACTTGTGGGCGAGTTTAGGGAGTTGTTCAGTTAGTCTTGTTTATTAAAGGTTAACATGAACAGTGTCTTCTGCTCTCTGCCTTGTTTACCTAAGTCTTTTTTTTGCAGGGGCTTGTTGATCTATTGGTTTTGAGTTTAATACCCACCCAAGACAAATGTTGGTGTGATTAGGACGATGATTTGTTCTGTGTCTGGGTGTTAACCCCGATGGGCTAGGCAGAAGTGTACCTGGTAGTGCAACCCACATTTCGCCAGTTACGATTAGGTCCCATGTACCCAATAGGCGGCGAGCCTATTGCCATCAATCGGGCACATAATATCTAGACTCCGGGCGGCTACTAAGACTCAATATCACTTTGCCCTACTTGGGGATCGACCAACGAGGCAGTGTCTGGGTGTAATTTATCTTTAATATGTATGTATTCAGAAATACATGAGTATGAATATCTGCTGTCTAGTACTCGCAGCACAAGCTTTGCTTAGTTTGGGACTAGATGGCGTTGTGTAAAAATTGTGGAATATTTATATATTTTATTCATTGACTCTCATGACATTGTTTCTTCAAGTGGTCTAAAATTTACCAATCTTCATCAAACCATCAATAATCTATCCGCTGTTTACTGACAGCCCAGTTGCATCAAGGTACGGAATTATATGGCTGGTGGGAGCGCTTAACCGGCTGAATGCCCTATTATAGACACAATTACAAAAGCATTGTGTCTTGCGTGGATCCACATTTGAACACAAGAAGGGTTAACTACTTTTTTTTGTGTTATTTTTAGATCTCACGATGTTTTTTCAGACTTTTTTTCAACTTAACCATAAGATTGTCCATTGCGGCTGTTGTTATTTACGAACAACCCCCCTAAAATCAAATGTGGGTAATTAGACTAAATTACTTTTTCTATTCTTACGAACTTAATTTGTTTCTAAATATTGTTAGTCCATACGACACTACCTTTTATAATACTTTGTTGATATTCTAAGTCGGTCGTTCAAAATTGCCTTCGTATTGAATTAAATGATGTAACTTTTGACTTTGACTTTGAACAGATACTCAAGCAGGACGAACCTCTGGGACAACCTCATCACGTCAGCAACATCTCAATTCAAAACAGAAGAAGGTCTGGAACTCGTGACACAACTGTACGTCAGCCATCAGGGGCAGTTCGGCTCCGCTGAGCACATCATAGAGAAGTCTATGAGGAACATCAGGGTGGAGGCGGAGTGGTCTGCACAAAACCTGCCAGTGATCGAAGCCTGGCTGGACACATATCTAGCCAGTAGTGACGTTAAAGATCAAATGATTCCATATACCCTTCTGTGATTTGGCTTAGTTTAATTTAATGTAAATAAACCCATGCCTTTTACTCATGGTGATATCAGTAAGTACAGAAAGCCAGCTGCTACTACCCTTATATCGTTTGACAGAAGCATAACTCCTATTCGATGATTTTTAATTTTTAAATACAACAACCCTGCAGTATTTAGCTTTAAATTAGTGTGGCAAAACAATTAGAATCGCCCATAGATACTCTTAAAACTAATTTAATTATAGTTTAAAGGTATGAGAAACAGGGTGTAAAGTTTCTCATCCCTCATAGAAAGAGATGGAACCTCCGACCAGACGGGTGTTGTGTCTTTTCGTTGTGGCACGACGGTTGTTGTCGGGATCTTATACATGTTAAATCGCGCGGATAACTTTAACATCGCGATGTAGAATGTCTGTCGTCAGTTCAAATATGGCGAGATAGATGTCACTACTATACATTGAAAACGAGTTTCGAAATTAAGGTCGAACGTTTTGTCGTTGCGTTTACGTCAAGAATTCGTGCTAAAGGTCCTGAAGGCCAATATCCGTAATTCAAAGCGTTTAAAAACTTATCGCAATCTTATCTCAACGTCAAAAACTTGTCCTAAATTTATGTAAATTTGAGGTACAGACGCCAGCACATCAAGTTACCCCAATGTATCAAATTTTCCCAATTGAATATGAACCTTATTCAGTTCAACATTATGTTGAAAAACGATCAAAGAAATTTGACACTTTGGGGTAAGTTGAAGTGCTGGCGTCTGTACCTATTTTTGACAGATTGCGACTGAAGACATAATACAAACGTTTACGGGAATTGCCCCTCTGGTCAGCAGGGCCATTCGCTCACGTTTTATTGTCAGTAACTAATTGCCGTTCAGTTGCGCACCAAACTTTGATAACAACAGAGAAATTACATAAAAAATAGTATTCCACTTGTGTCACACACGGTGACTATAAGTAGGTAATGTGAGCTTCATCACATCTTTGCGAGTGCGCATGACGTCATCGTAGATCACACTGACACTAGCTGTCAACGGAGATACGTAAAAGCCGTGCTGGTCAGGCCCAGTTGCGAGTACTATACTGCCGTGCTAAGCGCAAAAGCGGTATCTCAAAAAACATTGTATAATTGATTTGTATGGCATCAAAAAGCTTAAAGAAAGACACATCCAATAAACTAAGGTAATTAGCGGTATCGTATCCAAAACACACGAAAAAACCCTTACAAAAGTTTTATCAATCTTTAAAGTAAAAGAAAACTATATGTCTTAACAAAACTTTAATTTTCTCGAAACCAGCTTTCCCTCAGATACCGCTTTTGCGTTTAGTACGGCAGTATACAGGGTGCTACTACATATTCTACCCATCACTGGGATAGTTTTTTTCTTCTGGAACATACCTGGGAGTTCACTGGTTTTGGAGATATTGAAGGTCGAAGTGAAATATTTTTCCTACACCTGACTTTAGTGAAGAACATCATTAAAAAAAGGTTGGTGTATGACCTTCTTGGGCATCTCCTTCCAGCTTTTTCACTTACAGCTTTTGTTAATCGTCTATCATTCATCCTCTCACCGAGACCGAATCATCTATTTTTATCATTGCATCTTCGTTCGAACCACATCGTAGTGTGATTATATCAATCCTCAATATATCATTAATAGTTTAATGTTTTGGTTTCATGTAATGTATTATTATTTTATTATATACCTAGTTTTACGAGTGAAAGGCGTTTTATTTATGTCACCTTACTTGATGAATAATAAATTGTTCAAACTGAATTGACTGCCTCGTTGGTCTAGTGGTCGCCAGCGCTACTGCTGAGCGTGAGGTCCCCGGTTCGATCCCTGGGTCGGACAGAGCGTTATTGAGTTTTTCCATCTGGAATTTCTTAGTATTAGCCCAGAGTCTGGAATTTATGCCCGATAGATGGCAATAGGCTCACCCCCTATTAAATGGGACTTAATAATGACTGGCGAAGTGAGGGTGTACTATTAGGTAGGTACACCTCTGCATAGCCCTTCGGAATAACAAGCGTGATGATTATAATTGTATAAAAACATGAAGTTCTGCTACCAGTCAATCTCAGAAAACGATTTTCATTTACTAAGTCTGACAGCAAATCATTCTTAACTAAGAGCTGAAATACCATTAGCGCGCTACTAACGCCATCTAGTTGCGTCGCGTGATAACACAAGACCACAATGTATAGTGATTGAAAGCATTATTTAAATAATCTATGATAAGGTATTCTGAGATCAAAATTTTGTAAGGGGAATATATTGATTGGTTGACGATTTCATATTGGTTTCGGATCCCAAAGCAGACTGAGAGAGAGAGCAGAGCAAAAGCAGCCCTGGTGAAACGGCAACTGTAGTGCTATTCTATAAAAATCACCCGTGACAATATAGGTGAAATGAAGGCGAATTTTGCTGTCATTCCATACTAATATTCAGCATTGACAGTTCACTTCACTCAAGTTTTTACGGGACCGGTGAGTTACTGAATCAACTGGGCTGCTAAATAAACGCACCGCACACACACGGAACTATATCTTGCGTGCATTTATTTTTATGTCTTTTTCCGATACATTTAAGTTCATTATCAATTAATCAATAAACATCTCTTCAAGTGTCTATCTGCTCTGTTGCTCTAAGAAGAATACTTAATTACTTTAAATTTAATCCTAGAGTAAACTTACAATGTGTATTTTAGTTCGAACATTACACTATTCCTCTCTCCTACTTTGCTGTGCCCGACAGGGTCCACATCATATATAAAAATGTTATGTTGGTTTGTGTACGCTTCAAAAACTCAAATAGTTCTGCACCGTTCGAGCTGTAATTTTAGCATGATATATAATCCGCATCAAGGATTGGTTTTTTTTAACCATCCAATCACAATGTGCCACAGCGAAGCGTGGCAGGGTACCTACAGCTAGTTGATCATAATATCGTCACTGGAAAGGCAAAATTACTGATGTGAAAATAGGTTGTTTCGAGATAAAGCCGATCAAAGTTTTTATTTTTAGAAAAAAAATCATATCTTTTTACACAATCATCCGATTTCAATGAAATAACTTTATAAATAATTCTATTTGTAGCATGCGTTTACTGAAAGTGGTTGAAATTCGTTTTTTTTTACTACTTTCCAAGATAAGTGGCGCTTCAGTAATTTTGACCCAATAACTTAGTAAGCCAAATTTTCTTAAACGCCACCAATGTAAACAACGATTGTATTTTAAAAGTACTGAACACAATACTATTAGTAAATTTGAGTAGGATGAAATTTCTTTAGCATAAATTTTAGTGTCGTGTTGGTGTATCAAAATAACTTCAAGGGAAATATTTTATACTCCTCATGTCTAGGATTTTGACTCATGAGGCGATAGGATAACTAAGTAACTTCAACTAAAATTACTTAAAATGTTTTTTTTTTCGTAATCAGTTGTTCAGCAAAGTAACGTTAAGGATCAATCACACTTTATTGTAACTGGGATAAAACTACTGATCCCTTTAGGTATTTAAAAATTTTTCATATTCATGTTTTCGAAAATTACTTCTAGAAGGTTGTGTGGGTGTTTGGTAGAGGTAAGGAGGGTGGCGTAGGGTGCGTAGGGTAACGTGGGGGTTGGACCGGGAGACGTAGGTGTAATCACTGGGCAAGCCAGTTTAATAATTTACACGGTATAATGATAACTGTAAATAAAAATTTGTTTTTAATTAAAATACAGTACCTAAGTGGTAGCATAATAAACTTTTATTGAATCAAAAAACATAGGTATCATGATATTTATAAACCAGGGCACACACGCGCTTAGATCTAAAAATTATTTGTTATTAACGAAAACTCAATGGAACAGTCTACTATTATCTACCTAATAATGTTTTCTATTAATCTTCAGTAACTTAAACATATTAAAGTAAAAACAAATAAAAAATTAAAAGCCTCTTCTGGCAAAAACAAGTAACAAGAATTATAAAAACTTAATATTTGGCATGTCTTATTAAACAAAATATTCATTTTTCATTCATTCATTCATTAACCCTAGAAGCCCAATCTACGTCATTTTGACGTACACTCCAACGAAAATACGTTGTCTTTTTCTAATGCACGCTCGGATCGCCGCGCCCCCCCCGCGCCAACTCAGTAGCCGCGAAGACCTTTTTTTTTTTTTTTTCGGGGTGGAAAATCCTCATGGATGTCCCCCGCCCGGGGAGGCGGAGGGGTCTGTCAGACTCTTACTGACTAAAAACCACCCCGTGTTCCTTCTCACACCTGCGCCGGGGGTCACGGGAACGGAAGATACTTCCGCGACCCCCGACTGGTTCCGGCCCCGCGGGCCTCGCCAGGTCAGCGAGGGGAGTGAGGTGTTAGACTCCCCTCGCGACGTCTAAGAGGGGCGCGCGTCAACACGACGCGCCACCATCTCGGGTCCATGCACGTGGGGGGCGGCGGACATCCCCGAGTCCGTCGCCCCTGGACCCAATTAGGGGGGCTGGAAGAGGGCGTTGTCCGCCCTCCGCCTGCGCCCGGTGCGTCTGCTACGGGCAGGGTGAGTGGAAGTAATCTCCCTCTCCCTTTCCGCAGCCTCCTTCTGCGAAATGAATGTTTCGCAGAAGGACACCACCGCGTCCCAGGACCCGACGCTGCCGACCATCTTCTCGACCACGGCCGGCAGCGACAAGTCACTGCCTACTCCAGAGACGAGGGCACGGCGCGGCTCCTCCCAAGCGGCACACTCTGCCAGCGTATGCTGCACCGTGTCCTCCCGACAGTCGACGCAGTGGTGACACCGGGCGTCCGGCTCCCTGTTTATGCGACACAGGTACTTTCCGAAGCAACCGTGCCCGGAAAGTATCTGCGTCACCCGAAACGACAGGGAGCCGTGCCTCCTCCCGAGCCAGCGTCCGAGCACTGGCCGGACCGCCTCGATGGTGACGAGGCCGGCGGTAGGGCGCGAAAGCCTGTCCCGCCATTCCGCCACCAGGACCTCGCGCAGCTGCGACCGACGCAACTCCATGTGTCGCTGCATCGGTCGCTCGCCGCGCGCCTGCATTTCCTCGCGCCACCGGTACAGTGACGCGAGTACTTTCGCCTCCAGGTCCCAGGGCGGGGATCCGGCCAGTACTCCGGCAGCCTCGTAGGAGATCGTGCGATAGCCCCTGATGACTCTGACGGCCATCGCTCGCTGCGGTCTGCGCAGGACAGCGATGCTGCCGGCCGTCAGGTCAGCCGCCCAGATCGGGGCCCCGTAAAGGGCCATCGATCGCACGATCCCCACGTAGATCCCCAGAGCCGCCTACAGGCGGCGCTCGGGCCCCCCAGATTGGGAAGCAGCGTTGATAGCGCCCCGGCCGCGCCCAACAGCTTGGGCGCCAGCCGCCGGAAGTGAGGTCCGATATCCCAACGGCTGTCGAGCACCAATCCCAGGTACTTCATGGTGGACTCGACAGCGATTCGAACCCCACCGACCACTAGGTGTGATCCGGCGGGTGGCGCCCGACGGGGGCCGTGGAAAACCATAGCCTCCGTCTTGCTGAGGGCCACCTCCAGGCCGAGGCGCCGTATGCGGCCCACCACCTGTAATGAACACCTGTAACCAACAGTAGATGGCTGCATCACTTCGGTAAGTACCGCCATTTTTTCGTTATTACAATGTTGCACGTAAATTTGACGTATGTTTGGGCTTTGTGTAACTTTTGCGAATTGTTTTCATTTTGTAATATTATGATTTTTGTTCGATTATTGTTTTATTTTCCATAATTTTCAAACTGTACTTTATTTTTAGGAACGAATGTACAATGGCGTCCTATCGACGGTTGAATATAGACAAAATAGCATCAGTATTGGAAAATGAAGACGATTATTCTCCGCACGATACTGACTCGGAACAAGAAGATTGTGTGACTCAAGACGACGTGCCAGAGACAGCAACAGAGACTTCCTGTAATAAGCCCGAACCAAAGAAACGACGATATTGTGGGTATTGCTCGTACAAAAGAAGAGGATGACCAAAACACAATACTCCAAATGCAAAAGAGCAATATGCGGTGAACACAATATTGATATTTCTCAAGACTGTGTATAAAAGCTGATTTTTGAATATTAAAGTACTAAGTATTGATAAGAGTTGATTAAATTTTTAGAAAAAAAAGTGGTTTGGTTGATTGTTGTAAAATTTATTTAATTATAAGAAGAAACCTAAGAAGATCTCATTTTTTGTACATTTTTTTTACTTTGCTTAATGTAACTTTGTAAAGGTAAAAATAAAAAGTTTAAAATATTTAAAATACGTTTTTTTATTTCATAAGAACATTTTAAATAAATAATCCAAAAACTAATAAATATCTAAAATAAAATAATTAAATTCAGCGATTTGATTTATATACGTCATTTTTACGTATGATTGGGCTTTATAGCCTCAAAAATATGATTGAGCTTCTAGGGTTAAAATCAATGAAATTTTGACTTTTCATTCACTACGTAATCTGAACAAAAACGGCACGATTGCAAGGGAAATAAATAACTACTTACCTCTTTATAAATTCAAAACTGCACGATCCCACTCACTGATTCACTAAAATAGATTGATAACGCTAGCAAAAACGACAAATTGACGTCCTTCCGCAGTGGCTCGGTCGAGCAGAATGGCGGAACAGCTTAATTTTAATTTATTTGAGGGGCGTATCGCATATCGTGCCCTTGAAGAGGACGTGTATAGCTTAACCGGGTGTCTCTGTAGAGATATCTTAAGCAAAAAATTAAGACCTCCAGCCAGAGTATAAAAACTTAAAAACTAAGCGACTACGCTAAGGGCACCCCCTGCGGGGTGCGAGCCTCGGCTTAGGGCGTCGCTGGGAGAGGACAGCAAGGGACGGCTGGATCTGTGTGGTTATTATTTGGGGGCAGCGAGTTTATTATAACTACTGCTCAGCTCGCGGGCTGGCACACAAGCAAGGGACGGGAGGACGGGTAATTATCGGGGGCGTCGCGACGGGCCTCGACGGCGAGGCCGGAATCGGGCTGCGTTCTTGCGAACTGTGCTGGTAGACTTATCGCTCTCCTGGAGGAGGGTGATAGCGTCATCAGGGACGGTGAGGGTGTATCTCGGTCGCCGTAACTTAGAGATGCGGGACGGAGTGTATCGGGCGGCCGACACCACGAGGGGGTTGGGGTGTTTTTCAGCTACGTCCATGAAACGCTTGGTGAGGCGTTTCATGAACTGCTGAATTGTAGGGATTTTGAGATCTACGTGGAGAATCTCATTTCGGACATAGAAGGGGGCTCCCGTTATCCTACGGAGGAAACGGTTTTGGAGGGTTTGCATCCTATGGATATGCCTAGGGTGCGCATGTGCGAAAACTGCGCAAGCATAGGTCATGATGGGGCGAATGACCGCGGTGTAGAGATGCAATTTGCACTTGAGTGACAATTTGCTTCTCGGGGTCGTGAGGAAATGAAGCCTACTGGAAGCGAAAGCGGCTCGCGAACGAGCCATCTTTATGTGCTTCGCGAAGGTAAGGTGATGGTCGAGAGTAACTCCTAAGTACTTTGCCTCCGAGTCCCAAGGGATGGGGGTGTCGTACATAGTAATTGGATCGGGGGTTGGGACAGTGCGACGCGGTCTCGTGAAGAGGACCGCTTTGCTATTTTCGGGGTTGACCTCTATTCTCCATTTCCGGAACCAATCGCCTAGGGCGTTTGCGGAAGATTGGAGAGTGCGAGCTATCGTGACTGGATTGGTGCCAGTGTAGTAGATTGCCGTATCGTCGGCGAAGAGAGCTAACTGGGACCTATTACTGATGGGAATGTCACTGGTGAACAGTGAGAAGAGGAGAGGGGAGAGCACGGAGCCTTGAGGGACGCCCGCGCAAATCGGATGGGGATGGCGGAACAGCCAGCGCGCGCGCGGTTTTGTTACATTTTATGCTACCTATTCTTTACACATTGAAGAATATTTCGTCCAATTAGCTGCTTACAATATACTTTAGCAACGACGATAGCAAAACATATACCTTAATATTTTACTGAAGTTACATAACAGAGTATTTCATTAATCTTATTTGATAAAATAAAAATAATCGAAGTCCGTAATAATTACTTTAGCTCTTTGATTAATATTTGACAACGCAACACATTTTTCTTTTCCGAATATTTTTCAATAACTTGAGATTACCAAATGTACTTAATGTACTTGTTGTTTATCTGGATGGAAAAACAAAAATACGTTTGTTTAATTTGTAAAGAAGTCAATACAAAGCAAAATTACTGCTTACTCACAAGCTCTTTACAGACAGCAAATGTAAATTACTTATACGCCAGCATCTTTTCAAAAGTAAGACGGCAACATTTCTTGTCCACCATACACTCTAAAAATAATGAAAGCAAAATTACTTAAACGCCAGGCATCATTGAAATAAACGTAAACCAAAATTTCTTTAGCTGAATTTTTATTACATTCAAGGTAAGCACAAATTACTTAAAGGCCATTCTTTTTTAGGCTACACAAAGGCAATTTTATTCAAGCGCCAAACTTAATATTTAATATTCAGGAAATATTTCTTGAGCGACATGAGTGAAAAATTGGCCAAAAAACGCGTCGCTTCAGTAATTAGAAAAAAAAAGCAGCACCTTTTTTTAGGTTACTTAAACGCCACAAAAATGCTCTGATTGCAATGGTTCCTAGGCAGATCGACGCAGAAAAAATCGCTGATTCCGAATATGTATATAACTCAATTATGCCCACTTTGTATGACAGAAGTAATTTTGCCTTTCCAGTGACTATCGTCACTGGAAAGGCAAAATTACTATTTGTTAAACAAACCACCTAAGTTCACATGTGGTAGCAATAAATGTTTCAAGTATTAGAGGAGGTTGGCGTTTATTTTAGAGGTCACCTTATCTATCAGAACGACGCATCTTTCGATATATCCACTATCTTATCAATTACCAAAAACATACTTACCTACACTACATACTTATAAATATTACGCAAATCAATGAACTCTACTCCAATGACCTTCTGAAGATAAAGACTTTATTGGCTCCAAACATTCTAAGAACCCATTCCTAGTTTTAAAAACATCGCGGGTTTGATGATAACCTTTTTGACGATAAGGTACAGATCACACTGCTTCGTAAGCTAGTTTACGATGCAGTTCTCAGCTAAACTAATCATATTACTTATTAGAAAATTGTGGCTAGCTAAACCAACGGTTTTAGTAATGTAAATGTCATAAGCAGTAATAGGATAGCGGTATGATCGGCGAATGGCCAATTCAGAGGCCTTGAGTTGGAAACTAATGCACCTCTAAGTTTTTAAATTCACGTGTCTTTTATTAGGAAATAAAACAGCAAGTTAATTCAACGGCGGCTACCTGAGAAGTAGTCGGTTTTATTTACTCATTAATTACAAAGGAACAAGGAACAAAGGATTTTACAGATTGAGTGATCAAATACGTAGAACACAATATTGCCGATAGATGGCATTACTTGTTTCATTTGATTTATTATTTTAACATTTTTGTATAATTATCATCACGTGCTACTAAATCCGTGAAGGATAACATTGTGAGGAAACTGGCAACAGGTCTGTAAGTCACAATCTCTTGGAAGTGTGTTCTAACAAAAATCAAAATATTCATAATAATAATAATGCTTGGGATTGACCGTTGACAGTTTACAGTTCACTTCACCTAACTTCTAAAGAGCAGCCCGTCGATTCAGTAAATATCACCGCGTGAAAAAAAATATTTTTGTTAACTGTCAATGCATTAGTATGGAATGACAGCTCGATTCGCCTTCACTTCACCTTTCATGGAGTGATTTATACTGCATATTTATAGCTATATAATAAAATGAAATAAAAAAAACTCATTTACTCTAATTTTGAACTTCAAAAATAATATTTGACAGTCCCTAAAAACCTTTTCACTACTAGTGTTTTTGCTGGAAAGAAGAAGTGGGGGAACAAACTCCCCAGCAAAGCAAGCTAGGTTAACTTAGCGTAGCTTACGATGAGGTGGCGGCACGTCGTGTTCACGCGCGCACCTCTTAGACGTCGCGAGGGGAGTCTAACACCTTACTTCCCTCGCTGACTTGGCGAGGCCCTTGGGGCACCAGTTACCAGGCACCAGAAGTATCTTCTGTTCCCGTGACCCCCGGCGCAGGTTTGAGAAGGAACACGGGGTGGTTTTTAGTCAATGAGGCGATTAACACTCGGCACCGCGCACCGCCGCGGTAGGCGGTGAAGCGGATCTCACGACGCATTTGCCTCTAATAAATCCGTTGATACCTTATACACGTACACCGACTTTCAGAACCGCCACGGTGCGCGGTGCCGTGTGTTAATCGCGTATGAGTCTGGCAGACCCCTCAGTCCTCCCCGGGGCGGAGGACATCCATGACGATATTCCACCCCTCAAAAAAAAGCGTAGCTTACGATGTAACCCACGCTTAAGGTCTATAACACGCTCTTGTTACAGTCTCACACGGTCGGGTGCGACTGACCTTTAAGGAGCGAGGTTAGGACATTTTAGTTAATGAGCACTTTGAAGGTTGAAATTATGGATTAATATTAAACATGATCAAGTTACCAAGAAACTTTGTCTTGCAGTGGCAATTACTAGGAGAAATTTTGATTCAGTCTCTGATCTAGAAATTGAGGTGTCAAATACCATGTTAGCCGCAGTGATAAGTCCAGTCAGATAATGTCTGTAGTTGACAGGACTTCAATAGGCTTGAAATCAGAGGACTATCTCGGTTATCTAAAATGGAATCGAACTAGATAGAGATGCTTTTCAATGGGATTCCACATTTCATTAAAGGGTTACATTTGGCATTGCATTTGTAAGAGGACGCAATTGTAATTGTAAAAAAAACAGCCTACTTGCATAAGTACGTAGTAACGAGGATTCAACACTCAGGGACTCAACAGGTTTGAAACTGTAGAGGAACCTGTTCTGTAAAATACTCCCAACGAAAATATAGGTGAGATGAAGGTGAAGTGAGCTGCCATTCCATAACGTTAGGGATTAGAAACATGGGTGAAGTGAACGTGACGTGAACTCTCACGTCACATTCACTTTACCCAAGATTTTAGGAGAATTTTACGTTTAGTTTTTTAGTTCGAACTCCTTGAATACCGAAACCTTAATAGAAAGTTTGAGCTTTGAGGAAGGAAACTAAAATCACTATACGAACATCTTTATGTGTGCTAGACTTGAGTTTAATCAAACAGACCACGACCATACAATTGTAAACCCTATCCTTAGAGAAATAAGGTATGAATTCGGCTTGGATTTGAAGAGGCATTCAGATATGGAATTTCGGCAAACAGTTATTAAAGTTCCGGATACCTAGTCATTGCCTTAAGTTGGCTATGTAGGGGTCTGCTGCTCGCAAACATGACATTATCTTCAGAACTAGGATATTACTTATGAAGTCCAATATGTGAGTACCAGTGTGTCTAAGGTGGAAGTTTGAAACTTACTAGAGAAGTTCACTCCATTTCTTAGGATTCCGTACCTCAAAAGCAAAACCAAGCAAGCAACCTTGGTATGTATTGATTATTTGTTATTCGCCGAAAAATATGATTCACACCGAGTTGTCGCTTCTGACATACTGCTGTTAAACCCGCGATGGTTTGTGCTGGTATGTATACCGATTGATATGTTTGTAACTTGTTGTTGAATAATAAACACTAAAAAAAAAGCAATCCAAAGAAAATCACTTAGTTGTCCATCCGTCTGTCAATACCCTTTATCTCAGGACCGCGTGAAGGTTTTGAGTTGTTTAAACTATGTAGGTACTCAGATCTACAGCCCCTTAAAACTGGGAAAATCAAACTTCCAAGTTAACGTAAAATAAGACATAAAAATATCATATGAATACCTGTTTTGTATGGAATGGGGTAGGCAGAAAGTACAGACGCCAGCACATCAGGTTACCCCAATGTGTCAAATTTCTTTGATCGTTTTTCAACTTTATGTTAAACAAAATAAGGTTCATATTCAATTGGGAAAATTTGACACATTGGAGTAACTTGATGTGCTGGCGTCTGTACAAAACGTCATCTGGTACGATCCTTGTACTTTTACGAGTAGATATTACGCACCTGACCTTTCTGAAGAACATCGCCATTGACTTCAGTGCTTGGTCTTGCTTGTTAGGCTGGGTCACTGCTGAGCGAGAGGTCTTGGATTCGATTCCTAGTTCGCAAAGGATTATTGGGTTTCATAATTTGAAATTTATCAATACCAGCCTGGAGTCTGGATTTGTGACCGGTGGATGGCAATAGGCTCGCCCTCTATCGGGGGGACTTAAACATAACTGGGTGCTCTAAAGGCACATCATCATTATCAGCCCACAGATGTTTTTTTAAAATGTTCGAATGCAGTTTTTCTTGTTATTAAAATCGGTGACATAATAAATAATAATAATAATAAATATTCCACAACTTTCCACACAACGCCATTTAGTCCCAAGTTAAGCTTGAGAGCTTGTGTTATGGGTACTAAACAGCTGATAAACATACTTAAATATTTTTAAATACATACATATTATAGATAAATTACACCCAGACACAGAACAAATGATCGTGCTCATCACACAAACATTTGTTCTTGGTGGGAATCGAACCCACGACCTCCGGCATAGCAGTCAGGGTCACTTACTACTAGACCAACAGGCCAGTCCTTTACTACTAGACCAACATGGTTCCTCAGAACAGATCTTCGTATGTCTTATAGTTTCAGACTTTCCCATACTGACCGATTTGAATGAGACACCCTGTATAATCTATTATATTATTATAAAGAGGAAAGGTTTGATTGTTTGTTTGTTTGCATTGAATAGGCACCGAAACTACTGGACCGATTTGAAAAATTCTTTCAACGTTGGGAAGCTACACTATCCCCGGGTGACATAGGCTACTTTTTATCCCTGTATTCCCACGGGAACGGGAACTACGCGGGTGAAACCGCGTCATGTCTGCTAGTATTTAAACAGACGTAATGTTATGTTATGACATATGCTTGCAAACTGTCTTTGTGTGACTATCACCCAGTAGATATCACTTGAATCATAGTCAACGCAATCGCGATAGGTCATCCGACGGGTAAACAGTTCAATTGAAACTTAATTTCCGAATACTCATTATTCGATACATCATTATTGCTCCGAGTGAGCGTCGACAAAATCGACGCTGAATCCCATATTTGTTTTAATTTGAACATTACTTAAACTTAATTATAATTCTACTATGTAATGTGGTTTTCCTTATTCGCAGAGTAGTGTTTATTCAGTTTCTCAGTATTCTGCGTAATAATGTCATTAAATTGCTTTACGGATTCTCGGAGTTATCACGGTGACATAAGCTCTCGGGACACACAGTAAAAAAAGATGATCAGTATTGTTTTATACTAGTATTTCGCTCGCGACTTCGTCTGCGTTAATTTCGTACTTTTCCTAGCCTAGCCTATGTTACTCGGAAATAATGTAACTTTTCGAAATGTAAAATATTTTTTAAACTGGGTTGAGTAGTTTTTGCGTTAAATCATAACAAACAAATCTTTCCTTGTCATAATATTAGTTCAGACAGGCTATACTGTTTTCGCGGTGGTGTCCTTCTGCGAAACGGTCGTCTCGCAGAAGGAGGCTGCGGAAAGGGAGAGGGAGGTCAACTCCACTCATCCGGCCCGCAGCAGACGCACCGGGCGTAGGTGGAGGGCGGACAACGCCCTCTTCCAGCCCCCCTGCATGGGTCCAGGGGCGACAGACACGGGGCGCGGCGGCGCGTCGTGTTCACGCGCGTCGCGAGGGGAGTCTAACACTTCACTCCTCTCGCTGACTTGGAGGCCCTCGGGGCACCAGTCGGGGGTCGCGGAAGTATCTTCTGTTCCCGTGACCCCCGACGCAGGTGTGAGAAGGAACACGGGATGGTTTTTAGTCAGTAAGAGCAGAGTCTTACTGACTAAAAACCACCCCGTGTTCCTTCCGCCCTACCCGGGGTGGGGGACATCCATGAGTATTTTCCACTTAAAAAAAAGGCTAAGTTAGCTAACTACTTGATACGGGTATGACGGCCAGGGCTCAAATGGTAGTAAATTTGTAAAACAATACAATCTATCGTAACACTAACTCTACTAAATTAAATGGATTAGATTTCTGGAAACCCATTCGCTAAGACACAGAAGTCTACCCCTTTAACACATTCGCGTTAATGGCGAAGCGAATGAGTAAACGCGGTCTTATAAGTTAACAGGTTTAGTAAACCAGCAATTATTAAGAATATAAGCGATGACTTAAGAACAACAATATAAGTGTTACCTGCGGCTTCGTCCGCATGCCATTTAACAATGTAGGTACATAAGCTAAGTAAATAGTTAGAGTAGGTACTAATTATTCCTCTAAAATAAGAGTTGCAAGTTGCTTCATAAAGACCTCTGCCAGTGAAAGTCTTGTCAAAATACGTCAAGCTATTTTGGAGATTCATCTAAACATACAGACAGACGGATACACAGAAATAAATGATTTATAACAACATGAAGCTCTTTATAACATCAGCTCTCTATAAGTCTAACTGTTTTAAAGATTTGTTCAAAGATACATACAGACAGGTACACAGAAACAAATGAGTTATTGGAATAACCACAGTAAACACGCACTCAATAATCATCAAGTAAAAACTTTTTTTTTTGCCATTACAAAAAGACACTTCAATTTTGTTAGTGTGTAGTGAGAATAGTATGTAAGTATATATGTATGGATATAATAATCCTACTCGTATTGAGTTTGTTCAGTGTTACTCTGCGGTGCGTACCTATAACACGAAAGTATAGTATAAGACTTTATTATTTTTTATGTGTGCTACTCAATTGTGCTTGCCACATTAATTTGAACCTAAATGCTACAGACTAGTTGTGTTATAAGTTTAAAATCGTTTGAACGCTTATGTCAAGAATTTGTGGTTAGGTTTGCGGTTGTCCATTCATTGTGTCCGTATTTCACGCTATTATTTGTGTCACTTACTCACGATAATCACACCGAGTGACATTTACAAAACGTCTGTGGATACTGCGTGTGTACAAAAATGTCTTGTTGTGTGTTATTAATTGGTGAGTTATATTACGTCTAATTATACATTTATGTGTGGTGTAAAAATGAATGACAGATTGTGAAGAATGATGTGATAAAGCAACGTTGTGGTTTAAAAGAAGATGTAGTAACAAAAATTTAAAAGAGTATGCTTAGATGGTTTGGTCACGTTGAAAGGATGGATGAAAGGCGACTAACGAAAGGTATTTACAAGGCAGATGTAAGTGGGAACGCCGGGAGGGGACGCCCTAGAAGGACATACATAGACCTTATTGGTGAGGTTCTTCAGAAAGGTCATGTGCGTAGTACTCGCAACCGGCGTGAGTGTATGACAACATGTATGAATGTAATCGAAGCAAAAGAAGTATGTAAGAATCGTAGCATATGGAGCTCTGTAGTTTCTGCCTACCCCCATGGGAAAAAGGCGTGAGTTTATGTATGTATATGTATGTATGTATTTATCTATCTATATTTTAATAAATCATCATGTGGTTCTCTTCTAAGCTCTTCCAGTCTAACTCGATGTGTAAATACCAGTGTTTTGCATGGGGAAACTGACAATCTGTCAATCTGACCTCCACAACCCATTTACTGGGTAACTTGTTGCTGGGATGTTTGTTGCATTACTTCTTCTTCCCAGCAAAGTACAAAGAAGTTGTATATAGAAGGTAGGTGTTTTGGGAGACTGTCTTACTTACATTGACGTTCAAAAGTGCCAAGTAATTCTCAGCCTCATTTGAATAAATGATTTGATATTTTGGCTCCTGTTTCGACTGCTGGGCGTGCATCATTAACAGTTATAGTTAATTTGGACATCAATAATGTCAATTATTGAAAAAAAAATTGAGGAGATTTTAAATAAAATAAATAAATAAATTCCACAACTTTTCACACAACGCCATTTAGTCCCAAGTTAAGCTTGAGAGCTTGTGTTATGGGTACTGAACAGCTGATAAACATACTTATATATTTCTAAATACATACATATTATAGATAAATTACACCCAGACACAACAAATGATCGTGCTCATCACACAAACATTTGTCCTGGGTGGGAATCGAACCCACAACCTCCGGCATAGCAGTCAGGGTCACTAACTACTAGACCAACAGGCCAGTCAAGTCATTTTAAATTCTATAAGCACACAGTACCTTCCAGGTTTTATCCAACAATTTGAAACTTCAAAGCAACAATCGTGGTGTCTTTCTCATTAGTTTCTATTTGGATTTAAAAGTACTTACAGATAAACCATCTTAAGGCCCTTACACACCACGTTTATTTTTATGTGCCCGACAGGGTCCATAATTGTTTCTATAAAATACACATCCACCTGTAGATATACATTATGCAATGCAATAAAGATTTGAGATTTCATTATTTATAATTCCTTCTGCACTAGAAAGGGTAATGTACAGACGCCAGCACATCAAGTTACCCCAATGTGTCAAATTTTCCCAATTGAATATGAACCTTATTCTGTTTGTCATTAAGTTGAAAAACGATCAAAGAAATTTGACCCATTGGGGTAACTTGATGTGCTGGCGTCTGTACAAAGGCGGACTTAATGCCATAGGCACATTTTCTACCAGTATATTTGAAGGTGATGCAAAGACAGAACATGGTTGGCGCAACAAGGTAATAAAACTTGACTGTCAAATAAATAATCATTAAGAATGAATACATACATACATACATATATATCATATAGTTCACGTATATATCGTATCAACAGACCGACCGGTTTGCGTTTGCTGAGCGTTCACGCGCTTTATCAGCGCGTTAAAACAACGTCGTGTGTATAGGCCCTTAACGTCAACAATCTTAAGTCAATGTTTTGTCCAACTAAGAACAATTGGAGACTAAGCATTGCTGAATAAGAATGAGCTTTATAAGCAAAGCCATTAATTATTTATACGGGGCCCTGTAGCTCTCACCGGATACTTCATTTGAACTCAAATCAAAAGTTATGAGATTCTCCTCATTGAGATATTTATAAATTGTTTATTGGAGTATGCTTGTCTTTGATAATGATAATGGAAATGAGGTCGATGGATTCGTGAATGATGTAGGAGCTTAAAATTGGCAGCGAGACTGTTTCCCTCTCATTTCGATCTCCCTGTAATAAACTCTTCACGTTTGGGAACTTACTTCTAAAATACAAGCCCTGATTTAGATTGGTATCAGTTTTGTTACAAACATTAAGTAAAGTTTGTATTTATGTATGTATTGAATTTCTGTGAATGCTTCTTGTGACCTTTTTTTTACTTTTACTTATAAACTTGCGAGTCAAGTTTTGCCGAACTTGATTCTAGAATACATACATACATACATAAACTCACGTCTTTCCGATTGGGGGTAGGCAGAAACTATAGAGCGTCATATGCTACGATTCATACATACTTCTTCTTCTGAATCGTAAATAACGTTAGGGTATTTAGAAAGATGCATCTTGTTAGAATCATAGTCGGGATATTATCAACACCTCAACGTGCTTTCCAAGGCACGACCTCGGCACCACTTTACCTTTGATCCACCCGAGTGGCATCATTATAGCACAGATTAAAAATTCGTCGTGATTTAACTCAGTTCAAAAAAGTTAGTTTTTACTTTGTGTCTGTTTATTTCTCCCAGCGCTATCCCTGGTGGGACTCTCATCATGCGTGGCCATCACCGGTTCGTGTCCCCCGACATTGCCAGTGGACGTTTGTGATGCAGCATGCGGAGTCGAGAATCCGTGCACCAATGAGAAGCAGCTCTGCTGTCCAACAGCTTGTGGGGGAGCCATGTGTGTTGACGCTGTGTCGCAGAGGCACTTTGTGGAATTAGGTAAGTAATTATACTGAACTACCTTTTGAAAGGGGCAACTAGAATCATTATATTTTACTAGCTGGTGCCCGCAACTTTGTCTGCACAGAATTAGTACTTCGAGTAGTTTATTTTCTTCCTCAAAGTCCTATTTATATATCTTTATAAATTAGATTGTAAAGTTTCATGAAAATCTATTCAGTAGTTCTTGCGTGAAAGAGTCATAAACATCTAAAAAAACTTTTGCATTTATAATATTAGTAGTCTGTCATCTGACGTTTATGCAAAAATACTGTCAAGTCAGATGACAGATAGACGGACCGGCCGATAGGAATCCCGCAAAGCCGCTGTAAAGCTATGGCTTTAAGCGGGTTTGCAGAATTCATCAAGCATGAATCATTCAAACAACCGGTTTTTTTTATCATCTTTTTTTTTAACATCATTTTATTTTTGAATTAGTAACTGCTCTCTTGTTTTGTTTTTAACTAACATTGTTGTTTTGTACCTACATGAGTAATCTGTGGTCATTTTATTAGTTGCGAGTAGGTTAGACATAATTTGTAGGTTATATCCATATTTGTTGGATTACTTCAAAACTCCGGTATTTATGTTGAAATGAACACTTTTATTTAATAGTATAATATAAAGCATAGTCAATAATGAATAAATATTTATTGTGCTTCAACTTGAGACGGATTTCCATATATATCGTTGGTCATGATTCTTTTTCTTTTGTGGCCAATGGCCCCACTAGAAACTTTTCCTTTGTCGAGGGTTCGTTCACTTATGATATTTTTCAATGTTTCAGTAAAGCCAGGCCTCTGTCCGGAATACCCTCGAGGCCCTTGGATCTGCACCCACACATGCACCAGCGACTCTGACTGCCCTCGAGCTCTGAAATGCTGTCCAAACCGATGTGGAGCTCAAGCTTGTCAGAAACCCGAACAAGAACTGCCGGCTGGAGAGAATACTGTTCAATATTAAAGATAGTTTAATATTTCAGTTGTTTTTTTTTTATTTTGCGCAATGTGATGTGATGTGTGTGTGTGTGATGTGTGTGTGTGTGTAGTCAATTAATTTATTTTATTTAGACCATTGAACGACACTATTGAACATTAGACTTTCAAGATAAATGAATTACGGTTACGGTTAAATATTTATTTCTTAAAAAAAATATTCCTCAACTTTTCACACAACGCCATCTAGTCCCAAGCTAAGCTAAGAGCTTGTGTTATGGGTACTAAACAGCTGATAAACATACTTCTAAATACATACATATTATAGATATAAATTACACCCAGACACAGAACAAATGATCGTGCTCATCACACAAACATTTGTCCTGGGTGGGAATCGAACCCACGACCTCCGGCATCAGTCAGGGTCACTAACTACTAGACTAAAAGGCCAGTAAAAGAATTACAAATTCACTAATAGAGAAAACATAAATGAGTGTAATAACAATGTTATCTGTCAGAAGCTTATTTAAAAAACAGACACAAACACGTATCTTAAAAACTAACATTACAATAACACTATAAATTAACATAGTTTTAACATCGTTTTAGCGAACAGAAACACAAATACAAAAAATCAGAAAAAGGTATCTTCCGAGAGCAGCGGTGGCCCAGTGGTGGCGGCCCCGACTTACGAACGGTAAGTCGTGCGTTCTAACCCAGGCTGGCGTTATACTTTGCGTAATTTATTTCGTCATCACTACTCTCAAAAACGGTAAAGGAAAACATCGTGAGGAAACCGGAATGTCCTAGAATAAAAAAATCGAAAACATGTGACATCTACCAATTCGCACTGGGCCCGCGTGGTAGATTGTGGCCCATACGCAAAATACGCACTTTGACGTGGAGTTGCGGTTATAAGCCCGGTATCTTTATCTTTATCCTAAGGTAAGTTCCACAATAAGGAACAGCGCGCAGTTTTAACTTTTTGAGCTGTGAGTAATTAAATTAAGTGAGTAATTCAGGTTGCACATTTCAAAAAATAGTTTCGTATGAAGAAGAATGGAAAGAAGTAAGTCTATACTTAGTTAACACTTTAAAAAAAATGTGTTTTACATTAGTTTTTTATGTATTTATCTGATTATATGAAAGAACGGTGTTACATCTAGAATAACAACTAGTATAGTTAGAAAGGTACAGACGCCAGCACATCAAGTTACTCCCATGTGTCAAATTTCTTTGATCGTTTTTCAACTTTATTTCAAACAGAATAAGGTTCATATTCAATTGGGAAAATTTGACACATTGGGGTAACTTGATGTGTTGGCGTCTGTACAAGGTGAAATAAAGTAGGCAATAACACTGATGACTAAACTATTATTTATCGGTGTGTGCTAGCTAACATGTAGCAAATTATTTTATTTAAATGATAATGTTTGTTAATTACCAATGCTGTTTTAACTGTTCTTCTAACATATCAGACAGACGTGTTGCTGGGGAGTTTGTTCCGCCACTTCTTCGTCGCAGCAATAACACTAGGAAGTGGTGGAGGGTGGGCGTTTTGGGGGACTGTCTTATGTAATTTTTGACGTTCAAAAAGTGCTGATCCTCAGCCTAATTTGAATAAATGACTTTTGATTTTATTGTATGGATATAAATACATGGTGCTCACATATTTACAAATATTGGAAATAAAGATTATTATTATTAAAAAGGTTTGGGGTTTGGTTTGGATTTTTATTATTTTAATCCTTAAATTAATAAACTACTGTAGGAAAAAAAATGATTTTGTCAAGACTTTAAAATCCCCTATGGAGCAAGACCAGCATGTTTTCAAGCATTACTATATCCAATATACTAATAATATGTTAATTTCTAATATAATAACTTTATAATATTCTTGCTTAACTTTCAATTAGGTTAACCGAGTTATTGCCAGATACTGCGCGAATTTAACCGGCTTATTATGAGTTTTGTCACGATATTTAGATGATGAAGTGTTTATAAGAAAATTAATAAATTGAAATAAGATTAAATGACGTTGAATGCATTTAAATTGAACCTTCGTTGATGAGTTGGTATTTTATGTAAATCCAAAATAATTGACAGATGTAGTGACTGACACAAAGTCTAAATAATTTTAAATAATTCAGCGTTTTAAAAAATATTTTTAATCACAGGATTATTTGAAATTTCCTACTGTTGCTTTAAAATCGTATCTGAATAAAATAAACTTCTTTCACTTAGAAAAAATATTGGACTTGCAAACAATCTGCAAAAACTCATTCCGTTAAAAACAGGGTGAAGGATTTCGTAGCACCCCGCTACGCTTTCCGCGTAGCTACAGCCTACGAGGCTACGACCGCGTAGCTAATCTACACCATAATTCCTTGTACTCCACATTTTCAATTTCACTCTAATGCGTTCTTGTAAAATATGAAAATTGTTTTTCCGACATTACAAATGTGGGTGTTTTACTTGAATTTATGATTTATAAGGAAGTTAAATATTACAGTCAGATATTTGTTGTGCAAATTATTTTTTGCTTTATTAAGATTTTCCACTGCAAGATATATTAATATTTTTCCTGCCTTTCTTTGGACTTACCTTAATAGGCTACAAGAATGGGTGGAAGGGACTTCGACGTATATCTAGATATCATGAGTTCTCTACATCATTATGGACCCCTCAGCCTAGAAATTTTTCGCCGGCTTTTTCTAAGTTCCAAGTTTGGTTGCTGTTCTTTGTACTTCACTCGTAGACGCTATGATCTCTGTCCAAACCAATAAGATATAATAAAGTTATTTACTTTTAAGGAAAATCTTATAGGGTCGGAATTATTTTTGAAAAACAAAGTAACATCGTAAGAATGTGAAAATTTGGGTCCAGAATCATAAACTACAGTGCGATTCATTTAATATCTCCGCGTGTAAATGTAGGTGAGGTTAAAGCAAAATGAGCTGTCATTCTATACTTTTGCTAGGTATTGGCAGTTCACTTCACTGACATTTTCACTGGTTGAGTTTAACTTTGAAATGAACAAAATACAGTTATAACTTAATCCCCTTTTTTTTCTTTTCTCTTGTGACATTGAAATATTTGTGCAGGATAAGGTTTTTTCTTTGATTAATAAATTATCAATTATTTTTTCACTTTTAGCTTCCTACTAAATCAACAATAATGACTAATTTAGTCTCCAGCATTTGATGGTATTTCATAGTACCTACGTGTTATTGGTAAAATTATTGTCATAAAAAATAATCGTCGCCTGTCTTCTTCATCAGTTTTTCTTCACCAAATGATACTTGCTAAATGAAAATGCTTGATTTGTTACTAAAAATGTAAATATCGGTAAATAAACCTATATTATTTGAGGAGTTCCCTCAACTCCTCGAGGATCCCATCATCAGATAAAAATCGGAACAATCTGGTAGTATACCTACCCTATCAAGTAAAAAAAGAATTTTGAAAATCGGTCCACAAATGACGGACAAATGAGGTAACAAACACAAAAAAAAACATACAGTTGAATTGAGAACCTCCTCCTTTTTTTAAGTTGGTTAAAAATTGGTGTCTTTTCAACAAACGCCATTTATGAACACTTGAGTTGAGTTTTACTAAATCGACTAGCTGTACTCGTGGTACACTGATGTATGTATGTTACTTCCACCCTCTATTACACAAGTATTCCCGTCTCATATCTGAGATGCCTTCATATGACATAGACGGGTGGAGAAAGATATTTTATTTTTTGGTCTACAATATTACTTTTATATGTGGTTATCTCAACCGCTCATTTCGTGTTGAAAAGGATACGAAATTGCAGGCATGACTGTGAATTGAGTGATTGTATAATAACGGGACAACTAATTGTTCAATAAATAATTAATTTAATTTTATCAGTTTTATGCCAGGACCTACTTAATGCGTGTGTGTTTCAGTGATGATAAGACTCTTTCAGGTCATTGGTATTTGTTATTGTTTTCTGGAATCAGCGAATATCAGCGAGCAAATTAAATAAAAATATAAACATTTCATTGCCCAGCCTGTTGCTCGTGGGTTTGATTCTCACCCAATACAAATTTTTGTGTGATGATCACGATCATTTATTCTGTGTCTGAGTGTAATTTATTTATTTATTTAAAATAAGCACACCAACATCACGACTGTTGGTGTGCTTATTGTAATTTTAAATATCCAAATAATTTTTAAAATAACACAGCAAAAGGGCATTACAGTAACCATACAAATAACAGGTTAGCATGCCATTGACACAATGAAAAATAATAGAGACAAAAAGGCAAAAAAAAAAAAAAAGTAGAAAAGTGTAAAAAATGTTACGTATAATGTGTCTATTTAGAGGAATATAAGTAAGTATGTTTATGAGTATTTTAGTACCCATAACACAAGCTCTGCTTAGCTTGAGGTTAGGTGGCGTTGTGTGAAAGTTGTGGAATTTATTTGTTAAATGTATTTTTATTTCAAAACTAACAAAAGACAATCGTCCAATGTCCCAATTTTTATATGGGTCACTATAATTCACACAGTTCAAGAGTTCCCTGTTACAAATTTAATAAGACACCCGGCTCTGAGGTGCTGTTGACCTATGACGTCGAACTCATTAACATGATGCTTGAAAATGTTTAATTATATGATGATGACTGCCATTTCACCTCCACAACCCACTTACTAGATAAAACGCTACACTTTAGTGACTGGTGGTCACTGTTTATCTTGCTTTCCGTCGCACGAGTGGTTGAGTATTGATTTAATGGATGGTCACTCAAAAACCAACTAAAAAAAACTTGAGAGGTGTCAAGGGACACCCGGATGGAACTAAGTTCCTTTCGATTAATTAGTGAAGGAATTGTAATAAAATTATATTTTTTTATTTTTAATACTTTTAACCAAAGAGATTTAAGATACTATAGAGCATGTCAAGGAAATGTCATAGAAAAACTTTGATCCCATGTCTCAGTAACGCCATCTAGAATAATATATGAATATTCGAGCGGCAGCGGAGCGTACTACAAAAAACTCATAGACTTGTATCCAGCAGGACACACTTTTTCGGACGAAAATTTTGTTCGTGATGTCCAGTCTATAGGTATTGAATGTCTTTGCTTTTAACGAACAAAATCACGTTTAAAGTGGGTCATACAATTAAAATTTTATAATTTTTAGCCGCACAGCTTACAATAGCTTACTATAGCAAAAAGTGTCGTGACAACTTTTCGTAAGAATTTTTTCCGTCTAGCCCCCTTTCACAACGCGCGATAAGGAACTTCGTTCCAATTAAAAAAATAAGAAAAATTGTAGATTACATAAGACAGAAGTGTACATTTTGTTGTTAGTTTATAATGTAACATTTTATGTAACTTAGCGGCCTTTGCCGGGCATCGCTAACTCATAACCTGCGGATCGTCGTCGTATGCATGCAATGAAGCCTTGCGCCTGTTATAATTTAGCCACAAATCCTTCAAGCAAGCAAAACGATTTGCGGTTACTTTTTATACTAAATCCCAATACCTGTTTTTCATTTACAAACTTCAGTAACAGCAAACAAATTGATGTATCGACTTTTTCCATTAACGGATCATGTTTGGCACACCTGCGCTTAATCACCGCGTGCCAGAACGGTGACGTTTTAATTCAGTCCGTGACGTATTTTACACATGTTGTGATTGAAATCTGTGTGGTACTTACCAATTCTCTTTTAACAAACACAACGTTCTTTTAAAATAGACTGGCCTAGTCTAGTAGTTAGTGACCCTGACTGCTATGCCGGAGGTCGTGGGTTCGATTCCCACCCAGGGCAAATGTTTGTGTGATGATCACGATCATTTGTCCTGTGTCTGGGTGTAATTTATCTATAATATATTTGTATTTAGAAATATATAAGTATGTTTATCAGCTGTTTAGTACCCATAACATAAGCTCTAAAGCTTAACTTGGGACTACATGGCGTTGTGTGAAAAAGTTGTGGAATAATTATTTATTTATTTATTTATAACTTAAAAGTCGGAAAGTCGGGTTCTCTGGATGGGCAAATACTGACTTTGGTCGGTATGGTCAGCTGCAAAGTACTTACTCACTAAAAAATACAACTCTTGATACACGCACGCTGCTGCGCCTATTGCGAGGTTGCGGTTGCGATCATTAGAAATACATATTACTTCTTTAACTGTATTACTAGAAGCTATAAACTAGTCAAGTCATGCATTCCTAACGTTATAACCAAAATCCGTCAGCAGGTTGAAAAGGGGTTTCCCCAGAAGATTACCGCAGTGAAGACGGTAGCAGATGGGGAACATTTTTAAGTACCACTCTAGGGATACATGAAGTTTCGTTCTTGAAATATTCTATTTTTTTAGCCGAGAGCCTGTGATTGATTTATTAAATGTGGTTGTACGGACGTAAAAAACCATCTTACGCGTTCTGTTCATCAAACGAAATTAGTTTAACACGCTGTGAATATCTCCGTCGAGAGGCGGGATCTGATCTGTTCTAATAATAATGTAATAAATAGCAAAAGTTTATTTTTTTGTTTATTTCTTTACATAGATCTAACTCTAAAACTACTGATCCGATTTTAAAAAATCTTTTACCATTATAAACCGTATTTACCATTTACCATTATTACCTTTCTGTAGTGATGGCCCATAGGCAAAGGCGCCTAGCTCGCATGCACGAGGTTGTGATTCAAATCCGGGAAACTACCAATGTGACATTTTATAATATACAGACGCCAGCACATCAAGTTACCCCAATGTGTCAAATTTTCCCGATTGAATATGAACCTTATTCTGTTTGCCATAAAGTTGAAAATCGATCAAAGAAATTTGACACATTGGGGTAACTTGACGTGCAGGCGTCTGTACTTTCTAAGTTTATCTTAGACATCATTGACATCGGTGAAGTAAAACATCGTAAGGAAACCTACACAGTTCAAATCCCGCCTTGAGCAAGCGCGGTGATCAATGTTCGAGCCTTGTCTGTATGAGAAGAGGCCTTTGCCCTGTAGTGGGACAGTAACAGGCTGGTACTATTATTATTATAAAGGTTTCGCTGTAGAAACGAGTAACGTAGGTCATTTATTATTTTCAAAACGGAGAGAAGTTGGGGATATTAAAGTTTAAAGGGAAAGTACGAACAAAGTCGCAAGCAAATTGTGTGAGTTTTAAATAAAAAAATTACCATCATCAATTAATTATGTTTCTAACTTCTAGTTTCTAACAAAATAAAATTTGAACAAACGGTCAAGGGATTTACCCTTGACCGTTTGTTCAAATTTTATTTTGTTGCACTTTTATTTACTCTTATGTATATTAATCTAGAAATACAGACAGCAGCGAAGACAACAGACTATCCATGGCGCACTTTTTAGTCTGTAAAAATAGAATGTATGCATTTATAAGCAATAATGCATGCGAAGTGCATTATTTACTTCAATTAGACCATTATAAGGCCCTTTTTTAAAAATTGATCATAAAAATTATTCTAGTAGGTTAATAAAATCCTTTTTGCAAAAAAAAAAAACAAAATAACTCTAGTTTCTGAAGTCTGTGGCTTTGGTGGTTTTGTTTCATTCCCTATTTGCCACCGACTTGGAGATCGAATTGAGTTATTTTACACCTGTTAGTGTTTTTGTCCTCCTCCGTTCTTGTAAGTCGGTTTTTCAATTGAGTCAATTAGAGACACAATAGAAAGACAATGACAGGCGGACACCGGTGTCCTTTACCCATGGACATACAGACCAAACACGACTTAAAAAGTCAGTGCTAATAACACCAAGCTGTAATATATCATGCCATCTCAATTACCTCCGCCGTATCGGTGTTGGCAATAGGAAAACTTAATGTATTGTAAAAACAAATTTATTGTTCGTACATGATAAATGGATAGAAGTACTCGTAGATAAGTTCTTAAGATATTGTGTGGGATACCTGTTGAGAAAATAAAGGTGTAGGTAAAATTTATTGCTCGTCTTTTCATACATTTTAATATCCAACTAATAAGAATTTTAGCGAAAGAAGTTACTTGTATATTTACACACACAAATCCGTAAACTAACGCCTTTTAGAGCGCCATTTGCTACGGTTCTTACTTACTTCTTTTGCTTTTTTTACATTTGTTTTTCGTTCTTTACAATTTTAAGCAAAAATAGCATTGAAAAAACATGTTAAATAATCTGAAAAATCCGGGGAAATATTTTTATGCTGGAGGGTTCTATGTACAGAACTCATTGTATCAGTATGTGTGGAGATATCCCTTCCATCCTGTATGTAGCTAGCCCCGGAATGGCGGCATGGTTAGCGCAGTGGCTTTGCAATTGGCTGCTGCGCTTTGTGTCTCGGGTTTGATTCTTATTCCGGGGCTGGCTTAGAGTAGAGTGTATGTCACATTAAAATATTTTTAACAAACCCACGACACAAGAGAATTTTTTAGTTATCTCATATCAATCTTACACCAAGATTTTGTCGTGTTCTCTCAAAGAGCTCTTCATTCTAAATCGATTGGTTTTCTATAAAACAAACTAAATCACCTGAAGTCGAAGTTGTCGGCATTCCAAATCAATTCTTAATTGGTCGTTTGCTGTTTACCGTGCACATAGCATAGAAAAATCAGTCCGACAAGATTTTATTTCGTATTTGAATCCCTCATACTTTTATTAGATTCCCGTTCGATCAGAATGTTTATCCCATATCCGCTGTAACATCGGCAAACGATTGATGTATATAAGTTATTTCAGAGTGATTTGTTTACTATATTTTTTAGGTTTCTTTTTAACAGACATTTTATATTATATTTACAATATGAGTTTTTATGGTGTACAGAGGCCAGCACATCAAGTTACGCCAAAGTGTAAACTTTTTATATTATTATTTTACAAACAGAATAAAGTTTATGTTCAATAGGGAAAATTTGACAGTTTGGAATGGCTTGTTGTGCTGGCGTATGTCCATTAAAAAGTATTCTATTCTTTTCCATTCTATGAATCATCTTCTTAGCATTACCCTTGTATTTTCAAAGACCTAGGCAGAGGCAGTACCGATATACAGATTGTATTCAGACTACTGAGAAATTCTAGATGAATAAATCCAATAACTTTGTCCCTACCGAAAACCTAAGATTACATGAGTTTAAATAAAATCTTTGGTTAATCTGTATCGATGTCAATATAGTGCCTAATAATTTAAAAAAGCAACATCATAACAAAAACAAAACCGTAATTCATCTAAATAAATAAAAATGAATTGATGAAATGTACGTACATACACGCATTACTTCTGAACGACTGCATCAAATTTGATAATTCTCGTTGTAAAATTCGTGTTGGACCCTGGATGGTTTCGGTTTCGAGGTGGCGTTGTGATCGGGTTCAAGCCAACGTTCGGGCAAGACAACGCCTCTCGGGTCCGTTAGTATTTTATAATAGGTTGAATATATTTTAGGTTGAGGATCAGCAATTATTAATCGTCAAAAATTACGTAAGACAGTCACCCTTCACCACTTCCTAATATTTGTGGTAATTAATCCTACTGAAAAACGAGTAGGTGAGTCAATTTCCTTACTCTGTGTTCAAATTCCGTTAATTAATTTTAGATCTACGGTTGAAGAGTCTTGAGGATGTAGGTCGTGCTAGATTCCGATTAGTTGGGCAAAAATAATAACTGCGGCCGGATCACTTGTGGGCAAATAGAGCAAGATATGATGGTTCGGTAGGTTTATAAGACTATGTTTTTTGTTTGAAAAAAGCTTTCCTTCCATTAGTAGGACGAAAAATGGTTTATTTATTTGATACAATTTACGCTTTGAGATTTTACCAGTTGGTAGATAGATAAGATAGATAAAACATTTATTTAGTACACACAAAAGACACAGACAAACACACAAAATAAAATCCAAAGAGATAGAACAATGAGCGATGAATGATACAGTATGCGGTGTGCGTCTCAAGGCTGCACCAAATGGGAGTCCAGCTCAGCATGTGCCAGGCAAATGTACTTTGCGCTGATATTTCTGCTGGATCCATGCAGTGAAGAACAGACACCCAGCAGGCAAGAAAGAAAAAAAAATATGTTGGTGTGGGTCGTAAAGTTACGTTACAACACTATACTGAAGAGTAGTTTTTATTCCCTCATCTATTAGGTACTAGAAAATATTAGGTACATTACATATTTTTCCTTTTTTTAAAGTATAAAAACGGCGATGCATAAGTCAAAATATGTCCTGACCTCATGATTTCGTACAGAATAATACTGAATTATGACGTCACAATCTCCTTAATTTTAATGCGCTTAATCTAAATAGTTTTCTATCAATTTCAAAAAGCAAAAAATACTTGTCTATTTTTTTTATTACCTAGCTGATGGACTAAATAGAATTTTGATATTCATACACCTCCATCATGCCTTCGGGTTATCAAATGCAAACTATATTCTTTAAATGCAACTGTCAGTTTAAATAAAAACACAAACTATTCCGTTAAATTATACGAGAAATGTACAGACGCCAGCACGTCAAGTTACCCCAATGTGTCAAATTTCTTTAATCGTTTTTCAACTTTATGCCAAACAGAATAAGGTTCATATTCAATTGGGAAAATTTGACACATTGGGGGTAACTATTTATTCTAAATTAACTGGTTACATACATACCTAAAAATAAACAAACAATAGAATAGTAAACCAATTATAGGGCATCAAAAAACTCACTTGGGGTAACTTGATGTGCTGGCGTCTGTACTAATTTAGTAACTTAAATTAATATTATCAATTTGTAGTCAGTACAATGGTATCAAAAGCCGATTTTTTACGACACTCAATATTATTGTTTATTGCATTAAAATAATTATAATCTAATGAGAACCTTTTCTGTCATAATGTCAATTTATTTAGCTGTTATTTAATTACCAATCGATGTATTATTTATAAATCAATATAACCCAACTCGATAACTTTGATTCGTTTTTTAGATTGTCAGCACTATTTCTATGTTAAATAATATAAGATTCTGTATCATAAAAATAAAGTAGTGCACGTGTAATTTTAATTTATAATGTATTGTGTAAACAATTGTAGGCTAGCCTATTATATAAATAAATTAATAATTATTTCCTTTCGGTGGCGAATACTTTCAAAGTAAGGTGTGTGTTTCTTTATCTGTGATGTGCATCACTTTACCAAAGTTTCCTGATAAACAATCGTTTATTATTTTCATTTTAACAGTACACTTTTCAAACTAAAAACGTTACAACAATCGCATCACTCAGCGTTGCAAAAAAAACCAGAGCGTCCGTAACGAATGTCGCATTGTCAGAAAAGTCTGTATCAAGCACAATGCGACACTATTGTCGCGATTATTGTCGGCCGGCCGACTGTTTGTGAATGGGCCGCTTTATAGCCGAGGTTTTTAATGAAAAATAAGATACGTATTTGCTGAAATGCTTCGGTGTTTTCGTTTTTGGAAACAATTTGGTATATTAAATGTTGAAAGGACTGACGACTTGTAGTTGTTATGGAAAAAAGGGTAAGGTAGTGTTGGGCAGTCTTGTCTGGCAGTTGCGCGAGGTTGTTGAGTAATGAGTACTGTGTTGTGAGTGTAAGTGGCTTACTCAAATGTCTTTCCTGGCATTTTTGAGTACTTTATGTTGTCTGGCAGTTGTGAGTATTTTGTGTTCTATGGCAGTTGTGAGTGTATGTGGCCTATTTAAATGTACTTCTTAAATGTCTGGTCTCGTAGTTGTGAGTGAGTGTAGTTTTGTTGTGAGTGTATGTGGCCTACTCAAATGATTACTTTAATGTCTTGTCTAGCAGTTGTGAGTACTCCATGTTGTATGGCAGTTGTGAGTGAGGGCTGTGTTGTGAGTGTATTTGGCCTAATCAAAGGTATTGCTTAAATGTCTTGGCAGTTGTGAGTACTTTATGGTGTGAGGCAGTTGTGTTGTATTGTGAGTGTATGAGGCCTACTCAAATGTATTACTTAAAAAGTTTTTTAAAACTTAAAAGTGTGTTGTCTGGCTGTTGTGAGTGAGTGTTGTAGTGTGAGTGTATGAGGCCTACTCAAATGTATTACTTAAAAAGTTTTTTAAAACTTAAAAGTGTGTTGTCTGGCTGTTGTGAGTGAGTGTTGTAGTGTGAGTGTATGAGGCCTACTCAAATGTATTACTTAAAAATGTGTTGTCTGGCTGCTGTGAGTACTTCATGTTGTCTGGCTGTTGTGAGTGAGTGTTGTATTGTGAGTGTTGTGTTGTGAGTGCTGTGTTGTTAGTGCTGTGTTTACTTGCATGTAACCGTTTGAGCCCCGGCCATCATACCGTTATCACCGGTATGACGCTGTTATTGTTATTTTGACAGCCGGGCCTTAAGTAAAGTCATGTTTGTTCTTATAGTAGCATTGGCTCCAAGGAGGTAATTTAATCTACTCAAACTTAAAATAACCATAATCTTTGTTATAATCTTAACTCAACAACACAATATTACCCCATAGTTACACTAGTAGTCAGACTTTTGTTTGTATACAATTACACTGGAAGATAACCCCAACATATTTGGTAAAAAAGTTATACAGATTGTAAGGTATTTGTAAATCTTTTATTGTGCCGTAGCGCGGGTAAGCGCGCATTATAATAAACTCAGTCAGTCATCCAGCCCGGTGTTTAATTGACGTTCCATTTGGCGACGAGAAATTCGAATTCCAATCGTGTGCATAAAGTTGGTTAACCATGCCTATCGGTCGACTAGAATCATTTGACATTCATTCAAAGCAGTGGCCGTCGTATATTCGGCGTGTAAAACAGTACATACTACTTAATGAGATTAAGGATGACCTGCGTGTACCGTTACTAATTACGGTTGTGGGTGAAACTACATATTCGTTGATGTGCGACCTTTGTGCTCCGGCGGATCCAGAAAAAAAAACATTTGATGAATTAGTACGCTTGGTGACCGATCATCTAGAACCACAAAGATCCGAGATTGCCGAGAGGCACATATTTCGCTTACGAAGACAGCGTGTTGCGGAACCCATGACGGATTACCTTCAAGATTTGAAACATCTAGCGACCACGTGTAACTTTGGTACAATGTTGGAAGAAAATCTCCGTGATGATGATCTTTCTTTCTTTCTTTCTTTCTTTCTTTCTTTCGATGCGATCGCGTATTTTCGCAGAGAAAAATATTAAATATAAGGAGGCAGTGGAGCTGGCTATGGCGTTAGAGGCTGCAGAGAGGCACGCGGAGGCGAGCGCGGCAACCATCGCCGCAGCCACGACCTCAGGTGCAGGCGGCAATGCGGGCGAAGGCCTTCACATAACCGACGCAGAGCGAACACGTACGAGCGGAGGCGCACGGCGGCCCGGGCGCAACCCAGGCGCTCGGGTTTACGGCGCAGCTGCGACGCGGGCGCAGGCGCAAGCTGCGTCATCTCAACAGTGCTGGCGGTGTGGAAAGGCACATCGGCCAGAAAGATGTCGTTTTATCAACTACAATTGTGATGAGTGTAACCAACGCGGGCATTTGAAAGTGATGTGCAAAGATGTGCGTGTTAGTGGTCGTTCGGGTAGGCAAAACTACGTAAGTGAGGATTATTCAGAGGACGAGGATTTGTTAAGCATCGAACTGGCGTCAAAGGGTAACAAACCTTACTTTATTAACGTAAATATAGACCGTTACGAGATTAAATGTGAAGTCGACACGGGAAGTCGGATTTCAGCGATTAGTGAAGACTTTTACAAACAGTTTTTTTCAAATAAAAAAATAATATCGGATAATCTTATGTTACGGTGTTATTCGGGTACCTACACCGATTGAGTCTCTAGGATATATATTGGTTAACGTTAAACTTGGTAATGTTGCGGCAAATGAGTTGCCTTGTTATATCATTAAAAATGGTGGGGTACCTCTATTGGGCAGGGATTGGTTAAAGTCTCTGAATATTAAACAAATCAATTTAAATGAGATTATTGCTAATCCATGTGCGAATAACTTAGCCTCAGAATTCCCCACGGTTTTCACTGATAACTTAGGAAAATGTAAAAAATTACTCCAATTGCAACTGACAGATAATGAACCAATATACGTGCGGGCACGCACCGTGCCGATAGCACTCCGCGCACGTGTCGAGCGCGAGCTCAAGCGTCTGTCTGGAGGCCGAGGGTACTATCTACCGAGTCGAGCATTCTGACTACGGTACACCAATCGTGCCGGTTATCAAGACAAATGGCGATATACGAATATGCGGAGATTATAAAGTTACCATCAATCGTAAACTTAAACGAGAATTTTACCCACTTCCACGTATCGAAGAGTTGTTTGCTACTTTAAGCGGGGGAAAGGAGTATTCAAAAATCGATTTAACTCATGCATATCAACAAACGATGTTGACAGAAGACTCACAACTGTGTACAGCTATCACTACACATATCGGCACATTCGTTTATCGCCGTACGCCATTCGGATTGTCTTGCATTCCGGAAAAATTCCAAAAACTAATGGAGGAGACACTACGTGGCGTGCCACGCACGGTAGTGTTCCTTGATGATATTTGTGTGACTGGGGCTACGACAGCAGAACATCTGATAAACTTAAGACAAGTAGGTACTCGTAAGATTGAAAGATATGGGTTTGACAGTGAAACTAGACAAATGTCGTTTCCTACAAACGAGCGTAAAATATCTCGGGTTTATTATTGATCAAAATGGTTTGCGTCCGGATCCCCAAAAAGTAGAGGCCATTTTAAATGCACCTACACCAACAGATGTCACACAGTTAAGAAGTTTTTTAGGGTTACTTAATTATTACGGGAAATTTATTCCAAACATAAGTATTTTGTTACACCCATTACATGAACTTTTAAAAAAAAGTGTCGGTTGGAATTGGAGTAGTGAGTGCAATGAGGCTTTTAAAGAAGCAAAGCGAACCCTGTTAGGTGAAAGGGTGCTCGCACATTATGAGGAGGGGCGGCCCTTGGTGTTATCGGTGGATAGCAGCGCGTACGGGTTGGGCGCAGTATTAGCACATCGTTTCCCAGACGGTAGTGAACGGCCGGTCAGTTGTGTGTCGCGCACATTAAACGATGCGGAGCGCAATTATAGTCAAATCGATAAGGAAGCTTTGGCAATATTTTATGGCGTCACTCGACACCATCAATATCTTTACGGTAGAAAATTTGAATTGCGTACAGATCATAAACCGTTAAGCTACATCTTGGGAGCTAAAGTGGGTATACCCCAGACTGCCGCCAGTCGCTTACAACGCTGGGCGGCACGGTTAGCGGCATATGATTTTACTATTATTTTTATAACTTCAAAGCAAAATGGGCCAGCGGACGCGCTGTCACGTTTACCGATAACACAAGAGCGCCGATCCACCGAATCGATGAATTATGTTAACTTAGTATATCAATGTATGCCGGTTAATTTCCATGACGTAGGTAAGGAAACTAGTAAAGATGTAATCTTATCACGAATATTGGGATATGTTAAATTTGGATGGCCATCCGTACCGAGTTGCGAAGAAGAAAAACCTTATTTTGCGCGAAAAAATGATATTACCATGGACTTTGGCTGTTTAATATATAAATGTAGAATTATAATACCAAAAACACTACAAAAAAAAGTGTTAGAAGAACTCCATCAAGGTCATTTAGGTGTTAAAAAAATGAAAAACCTATCGCGTAGCTATGTCTACTGGCCTAATTTAGATAATGGACGGATGGATGGATTGGATGGTTTTCTTTTTTTTTCCGGTTGGGAATAAGTCACGATTATCGTTATCGCGGGCGAGCATCGGTACCCACAAGGGAGAAAGTAAGGATCATAAAGAGGTGGAGGCTTTCGAGAATGAGTCAGGGGCATCAAGTGAGTTGGAGACGGAGACGGTAAGCGCGGGCACGGCGAGTCCAGCCGCGCCGGCGGGCCCTGCGCTCCGCCTCCGGCGCCACCGTTGCCCGGGGCCTCGGCCCGAGCAATAAGAGCGCATGTGCGCGCCGTAAATAAAGACAAGCTGCCTTTAAAATAGTACCTATTGTTCAAATAGTTAAGTATATATGTTTCTGGGTTAGTTTATATTCACTCAAGGGGGGAAAAGTGTAAGGTATTTGTAAATCTTTTATTGTGCCGTAGCGCGGGTAAGCGCGCATTATAATAAACTCAGTCAGTCATCCAGCCCGGTGTTTAATTGACGTTCCACAGATAATATGTAAAAACAAAAAAAAATACAAAAAAAAAAAATACAAAAATCTTTATTTCTTTAACAAAATTTTCCTTCTTATAATTAGTTGTTGGAGTCTCCTTTTAAGCAAAAACAAAAAAAAACAAAAAACAAAAACAAAACAGTAGCATTTCGGGAATTCCGACAGTAGTATATGTATACAAAGCTGAATGGTTTTTTCCCATCTTAAAAATCCCCAACGCGCCTACATAATTTTTTACTGCAAAAAAACATACAGTCAAATTGATAACCTTCTCTTTGTTTGAGGTCGGTTAAAAAACCTCAGAGTAAACGAAAGGTATAATTTACTCAAGCATACGAAATACGAAATGATTTCGTATTTCGTATGCTTTTTCAATATCCAAGCGAATCGATGTTCATCAATCTGGATTATTAGATTAATCGAGTTGTCCAAATCGACTCATATGTTTAACCAATTCGATTGAATTCCCCACATTAATATGGATCAGGGGTTTTTAAAATTTTGTAATTTATCTTGTCTTATTTTAATGGCATCAATTCAGTGCCTTTATTGGGTACTTCGCCGATTCACACCACGCGCGATTCGGACCATGGTGTGAATCGCACAAGAACCATTTTTGAATTGCATGATTCACACCATGGTGTGAATCGAGAAATCCCAAAAAAGTCATTCGGTGATCCACACCATGGTGTGAATCGCCGAAGGACACTTTTTCAATTCGCCGATTCATACCAACGGTTCTTTCTTATTAATTAACAAGCAAGCACACAAGTGCTTAGCGAAATACTATTAAAAATATTAAGTAAGTACCTATTATGAGTGAACCAGTGCCACCACTTTAGGAGTTCTGTGGCTACTATAATAATACTATCTACTACTCCTGCGGGGTTTTTTTTAATAATTAAAAATTCAAATTCATGCAATCTGATATTATAATATCAGCTTAACATTGTATATCAATTTTATTTTAAAATTCAGTAACGTGCGCCTAAACAGTGCGCGGCGTAGGTACGCGCCAATATTCTCAGGTAAAAAACAACCCTTTTGTAAACAATGGAAAATTTCTGAACTACCACAATGCACTAATTTTAAACGTAATTGCATCATTTCTATCCTGAGAGTAGTGTTGTAGGTACATGTGAAGTGACTGTCATATTTTGAGTGAAATATAATTTTGGTAAGTACAGTTTTCAATATGTTGTTAAAATTAAAAAATTTATAATTATCTCAGGCACAAAATTAATTAATTAATGTTAAACATAATATTTAAAGTTGTCTTCTTCATTACTTGGTAGATACCTATTGCTATTTTTATTCTATAATACTTAATTAATTTTTATATTGGTCAATGTTAACAGTGCATCTGCATTATTAGCTTTAGCACTTCAAAATCTGGTTTACAATTAATCTTGGATTAATTGTTTATGGATGAAATTGAATACAATATTTTAAAATAGCGTAAAACAAAATGGCGGACTGTCCGCCATTTTACTTTAGTGTGTAGGTACTGATTTCAATAAGTATTGCACCATAATGCCAAAGTGTGTAATAATTTAGTATACTATATTATAATATTTTGTTTAGTCATTGCTTGTGGTGTTTGTAATCATAGAATTGGATTTTATTTAATCTCAATACCTATCTAAAGCTTTATGAAATGTAAATAAGTAAAATAATAAGAAAGGAGAGTGTTATCTGCATGCTTTTAATATAAAACTTTTGTAAATAAATTTTTAGATAGTTAATATAACTAAATCGATATTTTTTAAGCAAGTAAAGTATTTTACAATGTTAATTATATTTAGATATTAAAATCCAATTTCCTTATTTTTGAACAGGCTCGGTGTAAAAATGTCTGAAGATGCGTCAACTTCACATGCTCTTGAAAATATGGAGTTTCAAATAACCGAGAGAGGTCGTCGTATGCTGTGTCGAAATGGATACAATTATATTTGGAAACGTATAAACAAAGATGGTTCTGAGGTCTGGAGGTGCACCAAAAAAGATAGCAAATGCAATGCAATATTCAAAATGCACCCGTCTCCATTTGCAATATTATGTGAAACTAATCATAACCATGCTCCTAAGAATCAAACAGCGATTGAAATAGACCAGCAGATGCACATATGTACCGAAACTGTTAAAAACAATATCAATAAGCCAGTCACACAAATTTTTCAAGATTCAATAGATGTACTTACAGATAAAGGAATTAATCTAACGAAACCGTTACCTCAATTCAATAACGTAAAGAATAAACTGTACAATCAAAGAAATAAAGCTATAGGCGCTAATAAACTTATCTTCAATAAAGCCACACATCTTGAAGTGCCAAAAAATACGATCATCTGTTGTTCGCCGATTACGCATACAAAAACAAGCGCATCATAATTTTTGGAAAGACCGAAATGACAAAATATTTAAAGGAGTCGAAACATTTTTTTATCGATGGCACATTTAAGATTTGCGTCAAGTGCTTTCATCAAGTATACACTATTCATGCGGATATAGGGAGCAATGAAGAATACGTCAATGTGGTTCCTGTGCTATATGCTTTGCTTCCAGATAGAAAAGAAGAAACTTATGAGATTATGTTCCAAATTATTAAAAGCCGAGTTCAAGAATGGGAGCCCACACATATATCAATGGACTTTGAAGTAAGTGCAATGTTGGCACTGAAAGTGTTGTTTCCAGATGTGAAAATAGTTGGCTGTTATTTTCATTTCATCCGCTGCTTATGGCGTAAAGCTAAGAAGCTTGGAGTAACCAAATCTAAACTGGGCAGGATCCATGTAAGCCTATGCGCAGCTATGACACATTTGCCACAAAACTTATTGGATGATGGCTGGCTGTATGTTATGGGAGAAAGTCCCAATACCGCAGAAGTTACGCTTTTTAATGATTATTTTGTCCAAACATGGCTCCAACACTCAGTTCTATCAAATACGTGGAGTACTTACAATGAAAGTCATAAAACAAATAACATGGTTGAATCGTGGAATGCTAGAATTAAAAAAATTATTCCATCAAAACCAAATATTGCCCAATTTCTTCATGGAGTAGACAAAGACGCACACTTTTATTATAATAAAATTAATTTACCGGGTGACGTTAAAATTTCAAAAAGAAAACTAGTAAGCGTGCAAGTTAATGAAAAAATTAATAACACTATAGATGAGTTATTGACTAACCAAATAAGTATTGGCCATTGCTTGGAGAAGTTGAGATTTTGAAAAAAATCTAATTTTCGTATTATGCTGATTTATTTTTTGGTAGCTCATCATTATATAATTAACAATAATCTTGTTTATAAGTAACGTTAACTTAATTTATATTATTTTATTAATTACAGCCATATAACCAAACAAATCTGTGATTCCAATTACAAAGAAAAGGGTAATCTATTCAATCTGTTTTTTTTTAGATATAGTAAAACTATGTACTATTGTACACTCTTAATTAGTAAGGTAAGAAGACGACAAGCAATTTTAGTCATTGGATATATCTCGTTATACAGGGTGTAACGGAAAGGGTATATACATACAAACAGGGTAAATAGAGTATTTAATAACGAGTCTTTCCTCAAAATTTCAGCTTCCAACTAATAACTTTGAAACTTCACGATATTATTTAATATCGACAGTTTATTAAATGCAAAATCATAACAAACGTGTCACCGCACTATGAGGGTCATAATCCTGTCCGGCAAGGTTCAAGTATATCTATTTCAGGTTCTGCGCGCCTAGTACAGACCTATCGGGCTCTGCCTAACCGACGAAGGCGCGACGGCGCGGGCGGGCTCAACTTTACAATTATGTATGTATATGTATAAAAACGTTGCCATGTCGTTTCTTATCACCAAGAGAATCCGTGCCCTTCGTATGTATATACCCTTTCCGTTACACCCTGTATAAGTAGTAACTAAAATTACTTATAGTAATAAAGTAGGTATTACTTAGTCTTTTTTTTTACTGACAAATAAATCGTAAGTCAAAATGTGCAACATGTGATTTAATTATTATTAAGGTGAATATTTTATATTAAAGATGTTGATGACAAGTATTTTTTGTAATTAGTAATAAGTAACAGGGTAATCTTTCAGTCTGTATTTGTGATTTTATTTATAGTTGTTTTTTATTTTTTTATAAATACCTAGATCTTTATTAATGTTGACCAATATTGTGATTTATATTTACAGTTAAAACTGTACATACCTAAATATCTTTATTCAAGTTGAACAACATGTGATTTTTAAATTAATCATAAGCATAGGAATAACTGACCTACATAATATGAATAATCTAACATACTTGTAAAAACTTATGCTATGTTTAATTTCTTACGTTAGCATAATAAATATTATATCCCTATAAATAATTTGTTTCAATAACCGTTTTGTACCAGTCAGTACCAAAAAGTAATTACTTTTATAACTTTTTTATAATGGTGCGAATCGACGAATTCGCAAAATGTCTTTCGTCTTTTCACACCATGGTGTGAATCGCCGAAAGACTTTTTTGGGATTCGTCGATTCACACCACGGTGTGAATCATGCAATTCAAAAATGATTCTTGTGCGATTCACACCATGGTCCGAATCGCACGTGGTGTGAATCGACGAAGTACCCCCTTTATTCTACTTTATATTATTGAATGTTTGCGTTTGTAGGCACTTATGGATGTTTGTCAGCGGGTTGAATAGAAACAATTTTTTTTTCAACTGCCATTTTTCTCTAGTAGTTAGTGACCCGGACTGCGTCGCCGGAGGTCGCGGGTTTGAGTCTCATCCAGGACTAATGTTTGTGTGATGAGCACGATCATTTGTTATGTGTCTAGGTATAATTTATCAGTAAACAAAATTTTTGTATTTATCTATACTTCTATACTAATATTATAAAGAGGGAAAGTTTGATTCTTTGTTTGTTTGCATTGAATAGGCTCCGAAACTACTGGACCGATTTAAAAATCTTTCACCAATGGGAAGCTACACTATCTCCGAGTGACATAGGCTACTTTTTATCCATGTATTTCCACAGGAATGGGAACTACGCGGGTGAAACCGCGTGACGTCTGCTAGTAAATATATATTATAGTATGTTTATCAGTTGTTTAGTACCCGTAACATAGGCTTTGCTAAGTTTGGGACTAGATGAAGTTGTGTGTAACTTGTGGAATATGTATTTATTTATTTGAGGAGTATATTTACGTGAGTTATAAGTTGTTTGTTACAAACGAGGACTCTAATGCTTTAGAATAATTGAAATAAATAGTTTCGACACCTTGTTAGTGACAAATAATATTGAACTAGCGTGAAAATCCTCTTTGAAGTTTTGATTCTATTCACCCCTGCGTTTCTATTCACACCGTATGTCGAAACTCTTTTACGCAAAAGCTACAGAACGGAGTTTTATATTTTTTTACAGTATAATTGGTTATTTTAACTTTTATCTATGGTAATAAAGTAAGACGTAAAGTTTGTGAGGTTGTGAGTATGTGCGGTTGTATCTCAGGATCTACTGAGCCGTATTGAAAAATCTTTTACCATTAGAAAGCAACATTACTATATTTTCATTAAAATTCTCATCGACGAAGTTGCTAGCTTAGTGCTATTTATTATAAAGAGGTAATATTTGCTTGTACGTTTCTATGTAAGGGTAATTTCTAACATCATTCGTCCTATTTGTCCGTGGTGGTCCTTTGTCTTCCTTATTATCTGGGACGGCTGGAGCTTTCCTTACAGCGTGTTTTTTTATCAGAAAGAAAGAAAAGAAAGAAATAATATTTATGGGCAACAGGTAAAAACATGGACACATAGTAAAAACATGAAAAAAACAAAAAAAAAAACGCGCCAAAAGGCTCATTTCAGTGGTAGTGCCAGACAGATGCTGTCTGACGCTGGTTTTAAAATGCATCTTTTGGGACGAGTGATTATCACGTCTCATCACATGCCTATACCTACAATAGGAGTGACTTTAAATGATCCTCTGAAATGTTGAGACATCTATCTCGCCACATACGCGATACTATCCTACATCGCGCTATTAGAGTTATCCGCGTAACTTGAAAGTATACAAGTTCCCAACAACAACCGTCGGGCAGTAGTTAGCCCACCAGACACAACACCCGTCTGGTCGGAGGATCCAATGGTGGATGAGGAACTTTACACCCTGTTCCTCATACCTCCAAAATACCATGACTGCCTCGTGGTCGCAAGCGCTACTGCTGACCCCGTGCCGGTCCCGGGTTCGATCCTCAGGTCGGTCAAAGCGTTATTGAATTTTTCCATCTACAGATGATTTCTCATAATCTTTCCGCGCGGAGTCGGGATTTGTGCCCGACCGATGACAATAGGCTCGCCCCCTTTTACATGGGACTTAAACATAATTGGTGAAATGTGGGTGTACGAGTACTATTAAGACACCTTTGCCTAACCCTTTTGGGGATAATAGACGTGATTATGTTATGTGATATATCCTGGTCCACATCAAATACTTCTACTACATAGTATAGATACGAGACATAATATCGTTCACAACCTACATCTTTTAACTAAAAATATAATATATTATATTTGTTTATCTTTACATTTTCTTCGTACAATTCTGAGTCTGTAGGTAGCGTTTATTTCCTTTCCACAACCGCGACGCTTGACGTATTTTATTGAGAACGGAAGCGGTTACCAGCGCCTTGAGGACTTTTTACAGGGTTCCGTACCGAAATGATGAAAACTGCACTCTATGGTGCTACTTCCTCAATCTATCTGTCTGTCTTAGGTGCTTATTTTGGGAACTAAGTATGACTGAAATTTGGAATAACTATTCCACAGATTCCACTGCTTCTGTTTTATATAATTCTTGACTTATATTGTGATGATTTCCGTAAAAACATCATTCAATTCTCGCCCCATTCTCCGAAGTAGTAACAAAATGTTGGAATAATTAGAATAAAGAATTAATTCGTTTTTTTAATCAACTATTCTGCGCCACTTTTAAAAGCGAATACAAGCAAGCATAATGTTATGATTTCTTCCTGTTTTCCGTGAGTGGTTAAGTGATATATTTTATAAGTATTTCTGTAACTAACCATCTCTGAAGTAAAAGAAATAAAGAAAATACATTTATTGGCGACTCTTAAATAAATGAATTATTACTTTTACTATAACTCTTAACAAACAAAATTACTTAAAAAGCGTTCGCAAAAAAGCTAAATTTAACTCTGCAACTGGGAACATGTATATTTATATTTTAACTAAAATAATATTGTATATGAGTACCACTTTTTTTTAAGTGGTACAGGAGAAAATCGTGAGAAAACCGGTACGACTGAGAGTTATTACTCAACGGCCATGTCGGAGGCCTACGGGTGGTATAAGCTCTAACACTAGGTTATTCAGAAACCGCACGATATGGGGAAGATTATTTTTTACCAAGGTACGGAACCCTGGGTGGGAAAGTAAGTCTTTTTTCCTGTTTTTAAAGATTTCTTGTCTAACTCCTGTAGTCGCAGTTTATACCTTTATTAAGTTGTCTAGGGCTTACCGTTAGGACGTCGATGGGGTAGGATTTGATTATAAGTAGTCAGTCACTTAGCATTTTTATTTTATTTAATGCTCGTATTTTCTTGAAATATAGGATTTTATAAAAATGAATGAGTGGAAAGGTGAACATTGCGAACGTTTTTAACTGATTTAATTTTTGCGTAAAACTGTAAAAATTCACGAGAACTTCATCATTTCTATCTCCCTTAAAGTCGTATTGGGTTGGATAGAAATCAAGATATACAGTTTACAGCAAAGAGAACATGAGGTAAATGTTAGAAACTAGGAAAAGTCAACTAAAAATTTCAACGTTGAGGCGTGCAGGATCATAAGCCTCTTGACACGACATTTATTTCATTGTTTATTTATTGTTATTTTTTGCTTGTTCCATCTTCTACAGTGCGTGCATATTTAACCTGTTGCCAATAAATGATTTTTCTTTTCTTTCTTCCGTTCTGTCTGTCATTCTGTCTTTCGTTCCGCCTTTGTTCTGCCTTTTGTTCTGTCTTTCGTTCAATCATTCGTTCTGTCTTTTATTCTGTTTTTCTTTCTCTCTTTTGTCGGTTTCCAAATGTGCGGCATAGTCCCTTCAACCCTGTATATCTTTTCGGGATTATTAATATCAGTGTCTTTTATCTACATAGGCGTATGTTTTCTTGTTTTTCGAGTGAAGTAAATCTGTAAGTCGTATTATTTTCCTTCGTATTCGGGTAAGTCAGGGACTTATACCGTGATTTAAGATGGATGGTGTCAGCAAATAATAATACAATAATTCTATAACATATTTTGCTAGGAGAGTAGTTGTAGAATTATTATTCAATCTGCAAAACAGAACTGATATTTTAGTCCACGTATCGCGAAATCGTTTTCTTATTTAAAATAAAAATGATCCAATGTCAATGCATGCTTAGCCTTACAAAAAAAGATTTTTTTATGATCTAATTAAACTAGCCTTTACTGTTCCACTGAAAGGCCTCTTCTCATAGGGCAAAAGTTTTTCTTTACCAATTTCAATGGTGTCTTATTTAAATAACAATAAATAAATAAACTTATTTCGTCGGAAGTCGGTGGAAGTCGCAAAAAGACGGAAGAAAAATGCAACAAAACTAATGAGAAACCGGCATCGCAAACTGAAGTTTCTATATTGTAGTGGTGTTTTTTGCACTTTAGTTACCCTGCCAACTATGTCTATTACCTTATATCATAAACTAATTCTGCCTTCGAAGCTACCTTAAAAGCCTACAAAACTCTAGTAATTGAATAGTTAAACCGTTTATCGGAGCGCGTACGGAACAGCTTTTAAAGCGAAGCGCACACTGAACAATGTCATGGGCTCCGCATAGCTTAATCGATGTAGATGGGTCACCTACGCTACCGGCGCACACTGCTTTTTTGGCGTGTGGTCTAAGCAACGAGCGGGAGGCGTGGGTCAAAGTATACGCGGGCGAAGGGTGGGCTTTTCGGGGAATTGTCTTACACAATTGTCATATGTCTTGACATATGTGACGTTCAAAAAGTGATCGTCAGAATAATTTGAATAAATGACTTTTGTCTTTGATACAGAGTGGGAAAAATAGGGACACTGCAGGTCACAGGCCCCACGTCGTACAGAGAAGCCTCGTATATGACTGGTACATATAGTTACGCGACATATAGTTTTAAAAAAGAATACAAAAAAAAACAAGAAAAAAAAAACGAACGACGAATTAATAAATAGAACTATCTGGAAAGATCTACTTAAAGTTATAAATATTATTGTACTTGTCTGAAGTTATCTTAAGTGACTTGTGTTCTGATGTAGTGTCTGAGAATTTATAAAACTTGCGGAAACAAATGTCATTTCATTTCAAGGTGTATTGGGAATTTCAGACTTATATTAATTATTATGAGTCCAGGTTTCTTTACAATGATTACTTTACCGATGTCTGAGTTGTTTACAATTAATTAAATAAAAAACTTAATGCAATAAAAAAACTTACTTTGTTATTTGTGTGTGTAAAACTTTAAACACAGGACCATCTGGGTTTACACAGTGTATAAGACATACAAAAATGTTAAACAACCATACTTTGACAGCACGGTTGGCTCTACGCCGCGTGTCTTGGGTTCGATTCCCGCACGTAAAAAAATATTTCCTTGGCCTACAGGTAGTTAAGTATAGGTCTGGTTATTTATATATATAAATAACCAGACCTTGAACATTCAAAGTACATATGTACTTTGAATGTTTGTAAAAGTGAATGGAGAAGATTGAAAAAAAAAAAAAACTTTTTTCTCTTAATGTACTCAGATAAACTCATACGCAAACTCACGCGTTTTTACCACGGGAGTAGGCAGAAACTAAAGTATCTTCTCTAAACACCTTTTTGAAATTCCTTCCCGCTCTCCGCTCATGCCTTGCATCCACAATAAGCAACCCGCTAGTATGTAGGGCAGGTTCGCGTTATTTTGGTTCGTGTACCTACACCCGTCCGCTACCGTGAAGGTAATTGCGCAAATGCGGATCAGGCCTTATGTTACGGTACGCTGCGTTACGCCAGCTCACGGCAGGCGACGATTGGGACTTTGACGGCTTCCCACAACGACACGGAAAGTAAATAAATTCTATATTGGGGATCTTTCAACGAACGTGTTTCATGAGGTTTTGTGATGTTGAAGTTTTGTGGTTAGAAATAATAAGGTTACATGTCATGATACAACGTCTGTTTCCCACGAAGGGCTTTTACAGCTCATAGGTGACTTCAACGAACTTGGCGAAATGTATCTGGACTATACTGTATCTTCATACCTATAATTTAGTAATCAAACATTGCAATATAAAAAATTTTGGCTTTTAAGTCTTTTATTTGATGAAGCGGAAAACATAATTAAAGTTTAAATTATTTTGACATGATTAATGGTGACTTTGACTTTATTTTTAACAATTTTGACATGATCATTATTAATTATTTTGACATCATTAGTAATTACTTCCTACAATTTCCAATTATATGTACTAACACTAGCGTTTAAGTTGTGTATTACTAACAAATTGGATTGTATGATCTGTAAAATAAATGATTATTATTATTATTAAATTAAATTTAACACACACGTTTCAAATACAGTTTTAGTTAGTGTCAGCATAACGATGTTTTTCTTAATTTTTTTTTATAATTATTCTACAAATCGTTCAATTATGATGTTTTTTGTTTAGCCAACATTTTTATTTTTATTAGATTTACGGAAGAAAACAGATATAAAACTATATTTGACTTTTAATCGTTACGAGGTACTTTCTATGTGCTTGCTTAACTACACCTATAGGTTATAGGTACAGATAACAGAGATCTTCAATATTAATTATTATGCATAGTCAATTTGCCAATTAATTGAAAGGCCAAGCAATTAGAAGCCAGACAATATTAGCGGTTGTAGCTAATAAGAATTTCATGGATTGGTATTCAATATTGATGTTGGTAAAAAGTACTAAAGTGATAACTATTACACCCACACACAACCGACACACTCATACACAACTGATACACCACACACAACATACACACGCACACATACTTATATCATTATTAAAAATAAACAATTCAGGGTGAAAAGGACAATGACGTACAGACGCCAGCACATCCAGCTTCCCCAAACTTTCCCAATTGAACTTATGCTGTCGGTGAAAAAATTACATGAGAAAAAAATTACCCAAAAATTTGAAAAATACGTACCTACGAAATATCTTAATGCGTCTACAATCCTGTGGCCCTAGTGAAAAGGGGTATAAATAAATAATGTTTATTCATCAATCATAAGGTACATAATAAATACAATTTTGGCTTAAATTTACGTACAGTTCACACATGTTATGTGCCTGAACTAGGTAATCCTGTGTTTCAGGCGATAGGAGGTAGGTACAATTCTTTTTCTTGTTAAATAATCACAAAAAACAAACGTTATATACTAGTCATCTAATGTTATAAGTTTAAAGGTGTAAATGAAAAAATAACAATATATCTTAGATTTAAATAAAATACGAACAATGTCTATCTTAATACAATTAATAACTTCTCTGTGTCGTCATAGGACATACTTTGAAGAGTTTCCTTGAGAGTCTTCTTGCAATTACAATAATTTAGGTAATAAATGTTTGTTAGTGCGTTTAGTCTGTTATATAATAGTGGTCCAAGGAACATATAAAATTTGGTCGTGAAAGCATGTTTTGTGCTTTTATTAACGCAAACTAAACCCTTCCGTCTTTTTTTAGTTAATTCAGTGCAATACGGAAGGGCTGTATGTTGTTTAAGTACGGTGCTCATTATGAATAACTGTCGAACTGTCAGTACTTCACAAGATTTATAGAGAAGGTTAGTGGGAAATAGGAAAGGGCGACAAGTAGACACCTTGAGGATCGCTCTTTGCGCTCTCTCGATGGGAAGTAACAAAGTTTTACCCACCCCACCCCATGAGGTAATGCAGTATGTCAGAATTGACTGACACAGAGCAAAGTAAACTTGCCTAGTTAGTTTTGGGTCTGCAATATATCGCAGCTTTTTAAATATGAATATAAGCTTGCGAATTCTAATATGTAAAGCGTCTATGTATGGTTTGAAAGAAAGGGTATCGTCTATAATAATACCAAGGTATTTTATTTTGTTAGTCATGTTAATATTTGGACACATGCACTCACTATTTAGAGGGGCTGAACAACAATGAGCAAACAACTTTGGGGCAATGATAGGTGCTTGTTTCCGCATCGAAAACTTCATGAAATTTGTCTTATCCGCATTCAGTGTTAATAAATTATGATGGAGCCAATTATTTACAATATTGAACCCGTGTTGCGCAAACTTGTACACTTCAGTTTCTGAGTCAGCCGAGAAAAGTAGAGCAGTGTCGTCAGCGTAAGATATGATCATACCATGTTCTAGCTTTAATTTGCATAGGTCATTTATGTATATTAAGAACATAGTGGGCCCCAAAATACTTCCTTGGGGGACACCAAAAAACGTATTTTTTAGGTCAGCACTGAGTACATTGTCAATCTTTACGCACTGGGTACGGTCTTCTAAATAACTTTTAAAGAGTTGCAGCTGGGTGCCTCTTACACCTAAAGTTTCAAGCTTTCGCAACAGAATGGGAATTGAAACTGTGTCAAAAGCCTTGGCGAGGTCCATGAAAATTCCTACTGTGTGGCTACCCTTGTCCAGTTCCCGTGCTATATAGTCGGTCAGATGATGTACGGCATCGGCAGTTGATACTTTAGGCCTAAATCCAAACTGCCGCTCAGACAAAATAGATTTATCCTCCAGATATTTAAACAATCTTTTGTTCATAATTTTCTCTAATATCTTCGACATACAGGGCAGTACAGAAATAGGTCTGTAATTTGTCACTTGCTCTTTACTACCCGACTTATAGACGGGCACAACAATCGCTTTTTTAAGACACGTGGGAAAAATACCTGAAGATAAACAGATGCGGAAAGTATAAGTAAGTGGTGGTACTAAAATATGCTTGAACTGTTTGAGAATTTTAGTGGAAATATTATCCCAGCCAACGGCACAGTCGTCTTTCAAGGTCATAATTATACTTTCTACTTCAGTCTCATCAGTATCTAGCATTGCGAAGGATGTTAAAGTGTTGCAACCCATAAAAGTACTGCTTGTTAGGTGCTGTGTGGAATGTGGTTGACCCCGGTTTTTTTCTGCTAAGCATTTTCCCACATTAACAAAAAAGTTATTTGCTATGTTTGCAGAAGTCAGCTGTGACGAGTGTGCTTGCAATAAACCTGACGAAGATTCTTTTTGTTTTGATATGTATGTAACATTTTTAACATACTGCCAGATTCTTTTAGTATTAGTTCCAGCCTTTTCCAGTTCAATTTTATCGTAACTGCATTTAATTTTTCTGAGAAGGTTATTACAAAAATTGCGATATCTTTTGTATGTCAATTGTATCACTGCATTGTCTGGTTGAGATTTAGCTTTCATGTGCAGTTTGTCTCTATGCTTCATACAGCGGATAAGACCTGTTGTGATCCAGGGTTTTATGTTGCAATTTTTGTTGCTCAACTGCATAATTTCCGTATTTTTCTGAATTGCAAGCTGTACATTTTCTATTACATACAACATACAATACTGCGGATCAGCGGAATTATAGACTGGATTAAAGTTGATGACGCGCAAATCTTCCTCAAGTTTATTTTTATTCAATTTTAAAATTGTGCGAGTGTTTTGCTTAACTATGTTACAATCTAGAGTTAGTAGGGCAGCATTGTGATCTGTTATTGTCGAATTAACAACGAGTGCAAGCGAGGGGTAATTTGATTTTAGCATGACATGATCCAAGCAGGAGCCACTATGATGTGTAGGAAAGTTGTGTGCGGGGAGCAGGCCATGGTATGCACATAGGTTAAGGTAGTCCTGAGCAGATGCGTCAGAACTTCCTGGGAGAATATTGATATTTATATCTCCAATCACAATCGTGTTTTTGATGGATGACAGGTTATGCAAGACATCATTCAGCGATTCCGTGAAATTGTTAACATTTTTAAAGGAAGGAGGTCGATATAATGCTAATATTGCAAAGTCTGATCCGATCCTCACAACCAAACTGTTGCAGTCGTGCATATTTGGTTCCTCAACTGACACCTCTAAATGATTCCTTACATAAACTATCACTCCGTCATTTTGGTATAAGTCTAATTTTGTCGAAAATGAGTTCAGTGTACAGACGCCAGCACATCAAGTTACCTCAATGTGTCAAATTTTCCCAATTGAATATGAACCTTATTTTGTTTGACTTAAAGTTAAAAAACGTTCAAAGAAATTTGACACATTGGGGTAACTTGATGTGCTGGCGTCTGTACCAAAGTGATCAGAAAACCGACTTTTACGGTTTTCTTTGGTGTCAGTTGGACCCTTTTACACAAAATAACTTTCTTATTTTTAGAGATAGCTTAGATCAGTCTGTCTTCACCAAACGATAGAGCATTTTTTTCTGATCACTTTGGTACACTTAACTCATTTTCGACAAAATTGGACTTATACCCCTTTTCACTAGGGCCACAATTTATCATCGTGCTGGCGTCTGTACAATCGAGGCAGCTTATTGCGAGTAATAAACAATACTTGTGTCAGGGTTGTCTCGACTTATTTTCATCAATTTTAAAGGTTAAAAGTTATAAATTGAACTTTATTATTTTTATTATTTTAAACATTTATTGCGGACCATACACAGAAATACACACAGTCCATAAGTGTTAGTACCTAACAAAGAGTTATTAAACTACGTAGGTCCAACAAAAATCCAATGACATGTAGTAGTTTTGCATTACATATTGGATTTTTTTTTGTTTCGATGTCCCTTACACCCTGGATAGATGATCTTACTGTCATTCAGTTATTAAAACCAAAACGCGCATTATGCATAAATTCACCGCAATTCAATTTCCTTCCATGTCAAAAGGTGTTTAAGGAAATAAATATTGCGGTTGGAAATGTAGGAAATGGGCCAATTTCCAGAGCCATTATAATTTATATTATATTGTTACGTGTCATATGGTTATTCGTGACCAGTTATTGGCGAAACGCGAATGTGTAAAGCTCAAGTTATAAGAGGAAGCCAGAAGGAATTTTGAATGTGTATTTTATTATATATTTTATACAAACAAATGGGCAGAGACTTTATGCAAATTAAATCAAACACTTTTCAAGATAATTATAGATCGCTTAGATTAAATGAGATGCATTTAGAATATAACGTTCACCAAGCACGTGGTTACATGCACACCTAGCTATTTGATGACAGCTGATCGTTGTACAAGATGGCTGCCTCACCAGAGTCATCCCTCCGGCTTTGACTGGTCTTTTAGTCTAGTAGTTAGTGGCTGATTGCTTTGCCAGAGGTCGTGGGTTCGATTCCCACCAAACACAAGATTTGTGTGATGAGCACGATCATTTGTTCTGTGTATGCGTGTTATTTATCTATACTATGTATGTATTTAGAAATATATAAGTATGTTTATCAGTTGTCTAGTACCCATAACACAAGCTCTACTTAGCTTGGGATTAGATGTCGTTGGGTGAAAGTTGTGGAATATTTCTAAGAACCAAACATTTACTGCTAAATAATAATGAATTTATTTAATGCTGGTTTTTACCTTAGTCAAAGGATAAGCATTGCCTTACAACGTGGCAATGCCGCCAGTCTTTTGGGTACACTACCAGTGGACAGCGATGCGGATGAGTTTTTTGCCGCGATATTTTAGGGTTAGTTTTTAGATTTTATTTTCATATCTAGTTTGTATTATAAATAAATATATGTTTTAGAACCGTAGTAAGTAAGTAATATTTATAATTTTCATCACCATGTTAAATGGATCGAAAACAGACAACCAAAATACCTTATACTCTCTGCTGACACCATCTCTCTGAAATCCAATATTAAGGAATATTATTATTATAACCTCTGCCCATCAACCCGGGGGATTACAAGCGTGATGATTATGTTACGTAAGAATTACAACGTCATTACATTAGAGCCAATTTAAAGTAAATGAGGTAAATTACTATATTCTAGTTTAAAGATTTAACTACACAAAAGTAGGTAAGTGAGTACTAAAACTAGCCATAACTGAAATATTAAATTCGTAAATGCAAGATCAATTGGTAGGCACTTGATATCGGAGCAAACCGCAACTTGTTCTGGCTCGGTTTCAACTCATTTAACTTGCCAGCCGAACTGGTTGGCTATCGATATAAAATACTGTATTTATGTCCGAGTCAGTAGTAGTTCGATTATATTATATTACCCGACAGCGGCGAAGCGAAAAGCAGGGTTATGGTTAAATAATACCGTTTCGCGGCTAGATTTCATTTCAGTTTTAAACATTCTATCTAGTGCAGCGCTGCGCTATTTATTGTTTTTCTTTAAATAAATTATGTTGTAATATGTTGTTGCTGTTTAATGTGTTCTGTGTTTTTAATATCCTGTGCGTATCCCGAATAAGTGTATTTTCCTTCTTTCTTTCTTTGTTTCAATCTTTCTTTGTTTCTTTCTTTCCTTTTTCTTTCCATCTATCTTTGTTTGTTTGTTTGTTTCTTTCTTTCAAATAGACTGTCCACTAAGGATCCCGAAAATATTGAATTGACCACATTTTCAAGGGGTGATTGTACAGAAAAGCGCTGCTGCAACCAAAATTAAGGATAGCGCAACACTACAATAAAAATATATTTTGATTTTAACTTTTAAGATCGGTAGAGCCCTAAAGTTTTATTTTATTTTGTACATTGTCTCCGTAATTTACGATCAATTACGGAGACAATTTTGAAGGTTCCTGCGTTAGGGAAACCGAAAAAAAATGTTAGGGACACCCTACTGTCCTGGACAGGGTATACTCGTAAAGCCATGTTAGTCGCCGAGCCTCACCGGATTTTTACGAGTACAGAGAGTTGGCTTTAGTAATTTTAGCTGCACTGGTTGATATTTGCACCTATAAGACCTTGACCAGAAAAGGATTTATATGCGCAAACAAACATTTTCTTATCTAAAGTGTAGCCAATACATTAGCGCGTATCACGCACGTAAATCGTCTAATCCGAACATGCACTTAGTATTTACGCATGCGGAAAATGTGCTTAGACAAATTATAACAATACGCATACATACCAATAAACCCAATGTACAATGGTTGGGTAAACTATTGTTAAATAAATAGTTTTATAATTAGGCAAATGCATTTTGACACACGAATCGTAGTTTTTTTATTGCTGACAATTTATACCAAATAATATTCCAAAATTTTTCACACAACGCCATCTATTTCCAAACTAAGCAGAGTTTGTGCTATGAGCTAGACAACTGATAATCTTACTTATATACTCGTGTTTATAAATATTACATATTATAAAGTCACGCCTTTTTTCCATTGGGGTAGGTAGAAACTACAGAACGCCACATGCAACGATTCTTACATACCTACTTCTTTTGTTTCGTTTACATTCATACATGTTGTCATACACATGCCGATTGCGATTAAGTACTACGTACCTAACCTTCTGAAGAACCCCACCAATAAGGTCTGTCTATATGTATGCCCTTCTAGGACGTCCCCTTCCGGCGTTCCCACTTACAACTGCCGTGTGAATACCTTTCGTTAGTCGCCTTTCATTCATCCTTTCAACGTGACCAAACCATCTAAGCATACTCTTTTGAATGTTGGTAACTACATCTCCTTTTAAACCACAACGTTGCTTTATTACATCATTTCTCAATCTGTCATTCATTGTAAATACATACATATCATAGATAAATTACACCCAGACACAGAGCAAAAGATTGTGAGCAACACAAAAAAAAATATCTTGGGTGGTAATCAGTTCCACGACCTCCAACGTAGCAGTCAGAGCTGTGCACAAACTACTAGAACAACAGAAATATTATTATTATGATTTTAATGTATACATTAAAATCATAATAATAATATGTCTGTAAAAACCTCTTTGGAAAGCTGTTTTGTGGTATACCACAAAACAGCTTTCCAAAGAGGTTTTTATTTGAAATTTTACATCGGCAACTCTTCTTACTTGCTAATACTAAAAAAAGTACAACCCTCGTATGTCGTTCCAGTTTACTGAAGAACTGACCATCAATCGTGCAAATGGCCGCGACTTTACATGTAATTAATTAAAGCATAATCCACTATAGTCTGTAGCATCATCAAGATAATCGTTTAAATTCGCTCACATAATTAACTTCGTTACAATTCGATGCCCGGTAATCGCTCAGTATTAAGTACTTTTATAGCATTAAAACGATTGTTAATGCAGTTCATTAGTATCAACAACAAGAGCAATTAATTTCTTAATAGCTGTATACATAATTTTAAACCATGACAACTGATGGTTTGATATTCAGATTTAATACACGAACAGAATCACATGTCGTTTCAAGCTTTCATGATTGGAATTTAATTGATACGCTCCCCTTTCATTAGTATTCGCGTTTGAGAACATTTTTCACCGGAATGTGTCGATGTGTGTGTGTGTGTGTGTGTGTGTGTGTGTGTGTGTGTGTGTGTGTGTGTGTGTGTGTGTGTGTGTGTGTGTATGTGTGTGTGTGTAGAAGAAATTGCTGATGAGTTCTATAGGTGAGTCGAGTTGTTTTTGTGTTATCGATAGATGTGTGTTGAATTTATAAATAATAAAATATTCTACTAAACTTTCACACAACGCTATGAGTGTTAGACAACTGATAAACATAAAAAAATAAAGATACCGGGCTGGTATCCGCAACTCTACTTCGAAGCGAGATAAATGGCACATGTCTTCGAATTTTTGGTTCTAGGACATGCCGGTTTCCTCTCGATGTTTTCCTTCACCGTTTTTGAGAGCAGTGGTGATGTCATAAATTACACAAAGTAATGCGCCTGCCTGGGTTAGAACCCACGACTTACTGTTCGTAAGTCGGAGCTGCCACCACTGGGCCACCGCTGCTCTCAACTGATAAACATACTTATATATTTCTAAATACATACATATTATAGATAAATAACAACCAGATAGAGAAAAAAATATCGTGCTCATCACACGAACTTTTGTATTGGATGGATATCGTACCCACGTCATCCAGTATAGCAGTGAGGGCCAACTAACTACTAGACCAACAGGTCAGTCAACTAAGAAAAACATATTTGTAAACGTTGTACGAAGGTTTACAAAACGTAATGAATGTGATATGTTTCTTCCAAACAACCTGATGCCCTTTCATTTCTATCTTATATGTGCATATTTTTTTAGTAACATAGCATATGGTTATAAAGTTATGATTTGATCACGGAAACTGGGCAACACAATTCTCTTGATACAACCAGATGCATTAGAGGGGATAAACAGCAGATTTTAGCGCTAAACCACCACTCAATTACCGACGAATTGGTATATGATGTTGCATATACAGAGGCGAATGAACTTGCCTATGCGAAGTATTTACGAAGTACATAATTATACAGCTTATAACAACTATACATATAATTTATACAGCGTGAAAAGGAACAACAAAAATTAAAGGAAAACATTTGAAACCGACCGGCATCTGACTGGCCTATTGGTCTAGTAGTTAGTGACCCTGTCTGCTATGTTGGAGGTCGTGGGTTCGATTCCCACCCAGGACAAATGTTTGTGTCTGTGTGTAATTTATTTATAATATGTATGTATTTGGAAGTATATAAGTATGTTTATCAGCTGTTTAGTACCCATATCACAAACTCTTAACTTAGCTTGGGACTAGATGGCGTTGTGGGAAAAAGTTGTGGAACATTAAAATTTATTTATCTACTATATAAAAATAAGTCGGGTTTTCCTTCCTGACGCAATAACTCCAGAACGCACGAACCGATTTCCACGGTTTTGCATTCGTTGGAAAGGTCTCGAGCTCCGTGAGGTTTATAGCAAAGAAAATTCAGGAAAAATAACAATATATAACATTATTAGAGCTAAAATACTAATAAAAATAAATTAAATTACATAAATCAGATGCAACCTTCATAGTCACTATGAAAAACTAAGACACAAATTTAGTGAAAAGTAAATGACAGATTGACAACTGTCATAATGTCAGGCAAAAAGTAAATACTTATTGAAAATTATTAAATCTAATATTTTATTTCAGCACAATCATAGTCTTACAATCCAATAGGTCTATACTATATAAAAATAAGTCGGGTTTACGGTATTGTGTTCACTGTGAAAAAAAAGTAAAAAAAGTAAGTTATTCGTTTCCTAACATTTCAATTGGAAACCATCAAATCAATCACGTGTATTGTGCAAATTTTTATTGAATTTCAACAGCATCAGCAGCAGCTTTAAGGTGGTAAGTTGAACTGTGTAAATTATGTGGATCGTGCATTTGAGGGTTAATTGACCACTCTGTCCATAGTCAAAAATGCTTAGAGGACGACGTGCGAACATCGGCCGCCGCACAAGACATGCAAGCCAGCAACAAGTGTATTCACAGAACTTAAGCGAAGAAAGACAAAATATAATAAGAGAAAATGCCCGATTGAGACAACGCGTGAGCACACGAAGATCATTGACATCATACAATCGCTTGGCATTCCAATATGATCCCACTGCGAACTACAGATATCAAATATATTCTCAAGTAACTTTATTATTTATTTATTAATAACTAATATTATTGAATATAATTAATTATTAAAAACTAATCATCTATAATATATAAGTGAATCGCAAAATGTGTTGGTAAGCGCATAACTCAACAACAACGCCTGGACCAATTGAGCCAATTATTTTTTTAAAATGTTCGTTGAAGTTCAAAGATGGTTTTTACGGCGAGAAAAATTGTCGAATAATTGCCGGAAAAACCCTAAAAACAGCCCTTTTCTTTTCCCCATACAAACGTTTTCTAACTAAAATGAGCTTTATTGCTATTGTGTAAAGTTCATATTGAATAAAATTACAAGCACTCACAGATGTTTAAACAATGTAGGTATGGTCCTAACGTCAAAGAGTCAATTTGCACATTAAAAGATATACGGAGCAATCATAACCAATTTGGTGGTGAAATGATTTTATTAGCAGGAGATTTTCGTCAAACATTGCCAGTGATTCCCGATCAACACCGGCTGATGAACTCAATACATGTCTAAAGTCCTCCAATTGTGGAAACATGTCAAAGTACTTATTTAAGCATATAAGAATATGCGTGTCGAGTTGCAAAATTACCAATCTGGAAACATATTCCCTAAACAACTCATTGACATTGGTAGTCCTATAGACATGTTGACTGGCTGCATTAACATTCCTCAAAGTTTTTGTCAGTAAACTCGATCAAAAGATGAACTAATTCAGAAGGTGTTTCCAGATGTTTCTCAAAATTACAGGAACCATGATTGGTTGAGCGAACGAGCTATATTGGCTGCAAAAGACATAGATGTACTTAAATGAATTAAATTTAAAAATACAAGAACAAATTACAGGCGAATCGAGGATATATAAATCAGTTGATTCGGCTACTATAACCAAGATGAACGATGTAGTGAACTATCCACCAGAATTTTTAAACTCGCTGGATTTGCCAGGATGGCCACCTCACAATCTTCAATTAAAAGTAGGATCGGTAGTTATAATGTTGAGAAATACAATCTTTACAACGGCACACGGCTAACGATAAAAAAAATACTTAACAACGTGGTAGAAGCAACTATACTGAAAGGAAAGTATAAAGGACAAGACGTTCTCATACCGCGCCTCTCAATGATTCCGAATGATGTGCCGTTTGACTTTAAACGACTACAGTTTCGAGTTCGGCTTGCTTTTGCTATGACCATAAACAAGTCCCAGGGGCCATCATTAAGTGTTTGTGGTATTAATCTGGAAAACCCATGTTTCTCACATGGTCAATTGTATGTGGCCTGTTACCGTGTTGGAAAACCATCAGATTTGTTTGTCTATGCGCCAGATAATCAAACAAAAAACATCGTATATCACAAAGCACTACAATGTAGATAAAAATCATTTTTTTTAATAATTATGATTGACATGATTAACAATAAAGAGATTACTTAAATATGTTTTATTTAATTATATTTCTTATTCACAACGCCCTATCACCAGAGTGACGGTTCTGTTCAGGAGAATTTTTTGCCCCGACTATAAAATATGTAGGAACAAAAAAATGTCACATTGCAAATCATTTTGACAGGACTTTATTGCAATTTAATTAGGCAGTACGAAGTCTGCCGGGTCAGCTAGTTTATTTTATATAAACACATTTTTAATCGTTAAGATGTTTTACTTCACTGCATCTTGTTTTTCTTAAATAACCGATTATTACAGATTACTCACAAGCTTATCAAAATTTGGTGATCAAACCAGTTTAAAGTTAAAAAAATAAACCGTCACTATTATTTTATTTCAGTAGTCGAAACGTCGGCGTTTATATTGTCTTCTACTTAAACACCTACAGTTATTATTTCTATCACTTCTTCCTTTATCATTCATCACAAACACGCTACGACGATAAACCCCTTTATTACCCGTTAATAACCCTATTATGACCTAATGTGTTTTAAATAATTCCCTAGCCACCTTAATTACCTTTGGTTTATTCGTTAATTCGCCAACATTTTCTTCGCTCGACCTGGGTTTTCGGTAACATTATGGATAAAACATACAGAATAATAATATGATTATCGTTACCCGCCGTAATTTCTCCTTTTGTGCATCCAATACAGATGCAAAGCCTGCTTAATAGCACTAACTTTATACGTGCATATTTTGTAATCGGTGAAAACGAACATCGATATCTGAAGTCATCAAGTCTTATCAAGCGTGGTCATATCACTACTATAAGACTATAATAAGCAAAACCACACTGATATCGGTAAAATACCAGTATTCATGCACCGAAAAGTAAAACTTCAGCAAATACCAATAGGTATAGTTCCGAATTTCTGTACCCTACTTTGTTCGTTATGCAAATGAGGTAAGAATGTGGTAAACACGACTTTATTTGTATCAAGTACCGCATAATTGATGGAAAAGTGCCCAGTTAAATGGTGGAGAGAGGAGAAGGTTTTAAGAAGATATTACTAGTATTTTGATTTATAATTTGTACCTGTTTAAGTTTATCTTAGACATCATTGACGTCAGTGAAGGAAAACATCGTGAGGAAACCTGGACTTATAGGTAAAATTAGTCTGAAATGGCCAATCCAATCTTGAGCAAGCGTGATCATGAATGCTCGTGCCTTCTCTGTTTGAGAAGGAGACTTTACCCTGCAGTGGGTCACAAACAGGCTGCAATAATTATTATTATGCGAGTAAGTACTAAACAGGGTGTTTTTGAAATCATGGCCAAATTTTTCACAGACCGTTCAGCTGTTGGTATAAATTTTGCTCGAGTAGATATTTAACTTTTGTATGCAGTACCTGATTTTTTTCCACGTTTCCTGAGTTGGTCCCATAATAAAAGTTGTTCATATTCATGGGTAGAAGAGCCTGTGAATAATTTGCCCATGATTTAAAAAACAACCCGTAGTTACATCTTTGCCTAGCCCGTCCCGGAAATACGCATATAAGCCATGATACTAAATATTCTGCTGACTTCCTAATTGTTTTCAAAGCATCGTTACCGTGGCGAGGCGTGCCAGTTCCAGCGATTTCGTCACGACTCGCCTGACACCCCATAATGAATCTTCCCCGTTTTAACAAGCTAATAATTTTCAAAATGAAAATTTCATTTAGTCTCGCATAGATTAAGGCCGGAGTTGTTGGTTTTGTCTCTCAAACAAAGTGAGTGTAATTGCTTTTAATAAAACTTTAAATTACGTGTTTAAAATGTTTGTTTTAATTTTAAAAGATTGATTGTTAAATACTTTATAACAGCCGCTAATAGGTAACTTCAATCGACCCCGATTGAAGTTAAGCTGTGCTTCTTGACGTTGGTCTGTATGTGAATTGGTCATCAATGTCATACCGAGTCTACTTCATGACTCGGACAGCAAGTAAGGAAGCTTTCACACTGTACCGGACACCGTTCCGGTGTGGCTGTGCTGTGGTTTTTAACTTTACACTGTAGAATCTTGATTCACATACAAAAACCGCAGGGTTATAACACACTCACTCATCTCCGTGCGGGGCTGCGGCGCGCGTGACGGTACCGATTTCGTCTCCGCAGCGGTATGCGGCGCTAATGTGACAACCGCTATAATTATCAGGCCCAGAACGGAAGCCGGCTTCTACGAACAATGGGTAATTTAATTGGTTGTTGACGAGTTAAGCTGTAGTTTCTGTTGTCTTTTGTAGATTTTTGATAGCCATTACGGGTACCTAGAACCCGTAAGAGTGCCAACTTTGGAAAGGCTAGGCAGGCGATATGATGCTAGGTTAGCGTTACACCTACTTGAATATTTTTAGACCAACAAGTGTACAGTATTTAGCTGCATCTGGTTAGACTGGAAGCCGATTCTAATTTATCTAGTTGGTAAAAGGCTAAGTAAATGGAAAAACATTTTCTTTTGCCAGTATTTGTTAAGTTAAAAGGTCGGCTAGAAGGGTACCGCAACCTTTTAATTTTGGTGCGGTGTGGATAATCCTCACAGAGGGGTCTATCAGACTCTTACTGACTAAAACCACCGTGTTTCGTCGCATACCAGCAGAATAGAAGAAATGTCCGCAACGCCCTACTGAAGGCCGAAAACAGCAAAGGTCAATTAAAGTTACGCTTACCATCCGGTAAGGGTAACTTTACCCACAATACCTTCTCTGTTACTATTATCGGATTAGGCCTTTTCCAACTAGGTATGTGACGAGTCGGTTCCAGTATAGCCCAATGCAGCTGACTACTATATATTTTATTGTGGCCTAAACATGGCATTGTCATTGAAATGCTGCTGCGAGCCTCTTAAGCTATTTCATGTGAAGACATGAAATAGCTTAAGAGGTATATAAGAAAAACTGATTATATTATTTAAGTTATTAACAGCAAAAATAACAGTAATTTCCTAACACTTTAAGGTCCACAAATTACTACAGAAGCATTAAATATACCTTCGCTAGTAAGCCCTTCTAATTTACATTTCAAATAAATCAATGTCCAAACGGGGCCCGAAATAACGAGCAAATTTAACAGTACTGTTGAAAATTAATTAAAACAAAAGTGTCATTAGCCGCACACCTAAATCAGGGGAAAAGGTTTCAAAGAAACTATAGTTTAAAAGTTTTCTACATATTTTCTTACTATTTTATGTTACTTTGGCTTTGACTGGCTTGTTGATCTAGTAGTTGGTAGCCCTGACTGCTATACCGGTGGCCGTGGATTCGATTCCCACCCAGGAAAATTGTTTGTGTGGTGAGCACGATCATTTGTTCTGTGTCTGGGTGTAATTTGTCTATAATATATATATTTGTGTATTTAGAAATATATAAGTATGTTTATCAGCTGTTTAGTACCCATAGCACAAGCTCTTTTTAGTCTGGGACTAGATGGCGTTGAGTTAAAATTGTGGAATATTTAATTTATGTTTATTTATTTACTGTGAGATTGCGTCATACCACCGCTGGGAAAAGGCTTCTCCACATGAAATCCAGTTTGTTCGATTCAGGGCTAAAGTTGACCAGACATAGGTCGTTTATTTTGTCCAGGTCATCACGCCATCTTCTTCAGGGTCTGCCGCAACCCCTTTTACCTGTGTCAGGACTCCATGTGGTGCTTACTTTGGCCCACAGTTCATTGGGCATACGGTGGACGTGGCCAACTCAGTCCCACTTAAGCTTGGTGGCTTTGTAAAATACGAGACAACAGGGTAATTATTAATTACTTAAACCTGGCGGCGAAAGTATCTTATGGTTATTAATAATTTTTACTATGAGACCAATCCTGAAATATAAAAAAACGGGTGATTCAATACACTATTTACCAGTTAAATCAATGAAAAAATAAATATTCTGCTACTTTCAGACATCATCTGATAAAAACAAGCTCTACTTAGACTAGATGGCGTAAAGTGAAAGTTTTAGAATATTTATTTCATTCAAAAATCCAGATGGAAACAGCCTATACAACTATATACAACTTTTAAATTGTGCTAATAGCTCATACACACTTTCCAAAACGTAAACATATCGCATACGACTACCACTAATTTGTAGACTACCCCAAATCAATTATAAACATTTAACTCTTCGCCAGTTACCGTCTAAACGGCTAGCAATCAAGTCCACCTAACTTAATCAGCATCATTCCATTGACAAACAATTACCAACGTGCGGTTTCCCGACACGGCCAATTTGCCTTAAAGGAGTGAGCGGCCGATTGACGTATATTTGCATGACAAAGGGCTCAGCTGACGGCCGCTGACGGCCGGTCGGCTGCCGGCTGTGACGTAACGAATCGTGGTGACGAAACGACGCCGACGTAACGTGTAAAACGGCCACCGTTGTTTTGCCTTGCTACTAATGTGTGATTTTAACTTAACACATTGAAACACGAATTTAATACCTACTTATTATTTAAAAAAGGACAGGAAGATCCGAACACCAAATAATAAATGATTGATTGATTGATCTAAGTTTTAAAATAGTGTTTTTGGCTTAATAGAACTTGTATTGATTGCCATAATAACCTTTCAATGTTGAAATATTTCATTTAACTATGAAACTATTAGGGGAAATTCGCCATTGTAACTGTACATTTCTTATTTTATCTTTTCTTTTTTTTTCGTAATTGATCAACACAACATGAATAAATAAATAAATAAATAAATATTCCACAACTTTTCACACAACGCCATTTAGTCCTAAGTTAAGCTTGAGAGCTTGTGTTATGAGTACTAAACAGCTGATAAACATACTTTTATATTTCTAAATAAATACATATTATAGATAAATTATACCCAGACACAGAACAAATGATCGTGCTCATCACACAAACATTTGTCCTGGGTGGGAATCGAACCCACAACCTCCGGCATAGCAGTCAGGGTCACTAACTACTAGACCAACAGGCCAGTCAACATGGTAACGGTAGATTGAAAGAAAATGCTTTACACAATTCTTTATGCACAATTTTTTGCATAGAGTTTGATAAATAAATAAGTAGGTTATTAAAGCATGCTAAATTGAAGGAGTCACCTTAAGATATACGATACCATAGACCAGTGGACCTACAGCATTCTCTTAGTTAAATAGAACATAGTGTTACATATCTGATTATTGATTGTACTTGAAGGCACCTGTCTTGTAGTCTAACAATAGCCGTCCGCTTGAAACCACACAATATGTTGCACGCAGTATGTATAGCCATAAACTCTAGAGTATTAATCAGACAAGGTATAGTTCTACATACAATTTTACTGCCAGTCGTCAGCTGTCTGCAACCGTAAACCTTAAACTTATACAAAAAATACAACATTATTTTTAGTATAAACGTTATAGTATAGCATAAAGTCTGTACTGCCCAATTACCTATATTTAAGTCCCTTATAATTAGGGGGCGAGCATATTACCATCAATGGGGTACGAATTCGGAGAGGTAAATATAGGCCGCTGCTGAAAATATCCAGATCGAAAACAATATAACGCGTTGCCCGACCCAGGGATCGAATCGGGGACTTCCATACTCATCGGTCACTTTTTTTTTTACAAATCATGTTAACACGTCAATAAGTACGAGTACATTTATGTACTCTCGTACTAATAGCCTCTGCCAATCCAGAACAGTATTGTTACATCTAACAATACTGTTCTGGATTGGCAGAGGCTATTAACCACTCGAGCCTTTCAATCTAACTTGACTATAGAGCTAGGATTTTGCCAGAGGCAGGTGAATGAAAACCCGTGGGTATCACTGACAATGTTTCGGATTGTTAGCCAGTTTGTATGCTAAAATTTTGGTGTAAACCGCAAAATTTTGGACGAGAATGTGAGTTTGAGGTCTGTTTTTGTGACATGACAAGTACTGTTTGTGAAATTAATTGTGTTAAAGGATTTGAAATACATAAAGAAATAATACAACATTATAAAGAAATGTTGGGCGTGGCAAAAGAGACATGAAAGTAGAATAAATGCTTTAGAAATGCGTTCCTTGCGAAGTATGTGTGTTGTAACAATGAATGACAGATTGAGTAATGATGTGATAAAGCAACGTTGTGGTTTAAAAGAAGATGTAGTAACTAAAATTGAAAAGAGTATGCTTAGGTGGTTTGGTCACGTTGAAAGGATGGATGAAAGGCGACTAACGAAAGGTATTTACAAGGCAGATATGTAAGTGGGAATGCCGGGAGGGGACGCCCTAGAAGGACATACATAGACCTTATTGGTGAGGTTCTTCAGAAAGGTCAGTGCGTAGTACTCGCAACCGGCGTGTGTGTATTGCAGCATGTATGAATGTAAACGAAGCAAAAGAAGTATGTAAGAATCGTAGGATATGGCGCTCTGTAGTTTCTGCCTACCCCCATGGGAAAAAGGCGTGAGTTTATGTATGTATATACGTATGTATAAAGAAATAAAATAAAAAAGGTATTCCATAACTTACACATAACGCAATCTATTTCCAAGCTCAGCAGAGCTTATGCTACGAGTACTAGACATGATAAAATACTTATAAATATTTCCAAATACATACAAATAAATATTACGGATAAATTACACCCAGACACAGAACAAATGATCGTGCTCATCACACAAACATTTGTCCTGGGTGGGAATCGAAGCCAAGACCTCCGGCATAGCAGTCAGGGTCACTAACTACTAGACCAACAGTCCAATCAAATACTAGCCAGATACTAGCGGATTAAATACACAGTACCTACTTACGAGTACACCTCTGGGTTTCATGTTGGAACTTATATTAAATGTAACAAGACTCTATTCATTGTCATTGACTAACTAGCGTCCAGTTTACACCGAACTTTGATGAAAACTGAGAATTTACAAAAGAATTGGTAACTATTGCACTTTATGTGGACTTCAAGTTACGGTGACTATCAGACGGGGTACCGTGCGCTTTGTCACATCTCTACGAGTGCGCATGACGTCATCCTAGATACACACTGATGATAGCCAATACGAAACTAGCTTTTAATTTTTAACCGACTTCAAAAAAGGAGGAGATTCAATGTTCGTGTGTGTGTATTTTTTTTTTTTTTTTATGGATGTTACCTGATTTCTCCGCCATTTGTGGACCGATTCTCAAAATTCTTTTTTTATTTGAAAGAGTAGACTTCGGAGGTGGTACCATTTTTATTTGGTGAAGATCTGGTGCTGATCTTCTGAGATAAAACACAAACCTAAAAACTAAAAGAAAAACACAAAACAGTGAAAAATAAAACGCTTCAGAAGCCGGTGACAGAAACACCAAAACAATCAAATAAAGTTTAAGCTTCGAAGTCGGTGACCTTTGTTTGATTGATTTGGTGTTTTTGTCACCGGTTTCTGTGTTTTGGTGTTTCTGTCACCGGCTTCTGAAGCGTTTTATTTTTCACTTTTTTGTGTTTTTCTTTTAGTTTTTAGGTTTGTGTTTTTTTGAAGTCGGTTTTTTATTTTCTTTTCTTTGTGTGGCTTACAGCTAACAATACAAAATTAATAGCGAGTTGTTCAACGACAAGCCATTAACAAGCCTCCACAGTTGGCAGTAAACTAATGTTGCTTAAATTAATGAATAAGCATAAACACTCATACAAATAAAAACACAATATAAACCACTAACTAAGCCTTATATAAATGGCTAAACTTAGTATACTTATAAATAATATAAACTAAGAATATAAAATTAGGTACCCGCATAGGCAGGAAAGCAGGCGCACACGCTACTAATATTCACCAACAGTGATGCGTCTTTTAGATAAGGCAGTACCTACTTATTGACCAACCAAGCTGCTTGCAAACAAATCGATTGAGGGAATTTGTTCGTTCAATACAATTTGGTTATACGCTTTGATTGAGCGAAGCATATAAGCATTGCTACGGTAAACTGTGCAAGCATAAGGGGCACGAAGAAGATTTCTCAAGCGAGAATGTCGAGGTGGAACATTCAAGGACAGCTTAGAACGAAGTTCATAGAATAAATAGTAATAAGCAAATTTAAATTATAATGCCTCACTAATATAAACCGTAAGAATACTGCGTAAATAAAACACGTTATCTGTTTGTATGGTCTCACATATTACGAATAAATAGAACACAGCAAACATAGATCCATTAGGACATAAGTTAGCTGACCCACCTCTGCACGGGCCACCGGCCACAGAGACATATTGTAAAACCCAAAGTAGGCAATTAAATGTTATTCTGATTCTGATTAGAAAGAAGTTCAGGACCATGAATCCTTGATTGAGCTATTTTTGCAAGGAACCGTATATCAGATTTTTTTTTGGCCCTTAGACCAGTGATCATTACTATGAACTGTCAACGGAGATACAGAACCTGCACGTAATGTTCTAGAAAAAGCCGTTTGCAGCTGAATACCAGTACCTTATAAAGAGCGACTTTCTGTCTGACCACCACCTCCCTGTTGGATTGATGGGATTGAACAATACCTTTCGAAGATTAATTGTCAGAGATTCAGTGTTCTGACTCCTCATAACGACTTTTATAACTCAAAGTAATTATTATGATCCCTAAAATAATTTAAAAAGGCTTCATTCCCCGTACCTCCATAAACAATTCATAATTGAGTATTAAAGTAAAATAATTAACAGTATTAAATATTCGGAGCACACAGCATTTGATGACAAATAGCCGTTCTTAGCCCTTGTCAAATGGCCCACGTTCCACCAATGTAAATTAGTTATGAGTGATACACCGAGCTTGAAGTTATACAACGTGGAGATAAAAGTTAGATAAGCAGATATAAAAGAAAAAAATATTTTTTTAAGTCCTATATTTTGTTGTGGTATTATGAATGTGATGTATTTATTATTATTCAAATTTAATTTAATTTAATACTGTAACCTCATTGGAAGTTACGGTTTTGAGCCGTTTGGGGTCGAAACGCTCGGGACATGGTGTCCGAGTGCACGCAGATTTCTCGCCGACTGGTCGACACTTCGCGTGACCAGAGGGCTGGCTTATTCTTTGGCCAAAGAATTAGCATTGCCATCCAACGTGGCAATGCTGCCAGTCTTCTGGGCACGTTTCCAGATGACAGCGATGGGGAGGAATACTTTGACGCCTGAGTGTTCCGATTTTTACCATTTTATTTGTAGTTAATTTAAGTGGACATATTTAATATATTTTAATTAGTTTTATTGTGTGTTCTGTAATTTAGATTACTATTATATCCATACTTACAAAAAAATAAAAAAAAATAAAGTAAAACTAAGTCATAGACCGCGAGTTCGGACTCAAGACCTCTGAAACTGGCATGGCTGAGAGATATTTCTGAACGAATATGTGAAGCCATCGACACGAAAAAAGAATGAAAAAAAAATAAAAAGCCTTTCATTTATTGCAAAAACTAAAAATAAAGTTTTATATAATGAAGTCGCTTAAAAATACTATGAACTCCGTCATGTATAAACCGATTTGATTATTTTTCCTGTGCACGTGAGGGGGACCGCATATGATATAATTTTATTGAAATCGGTTTAGAAGTTTGGTTTGCATTTTAAAATATATTTGGAAAAGTATATACATCAACTTAAAACTAGAAAATAAAAGTCTTTCTGAAGACTTCCGAAAGTAGAGTTGTTTTACATCGTTTTTTTTTATTAAGTCGTTTGCATTTCTTGTTTATTGCAATAACCCAAAAAGGCAACTAAATATAACAGCAATTACAAGTTCCCTTCAAACTCAAAAAAAAACATCACATCCAGATGTATAGTGAGAGAAAAAGGTTTTACAACTCATTCGTTCGTGTGTACCTAACCCTTATAGCGTTTACAGCGATTCTACGAAGCGCTTTCAAAATGAGAGTCAGTTCATTTAACATATTAGGTTAACCGCCGTTTCAGCGGATTAGCTGCTTTGTGTACAAAGTTAAGTATTTACATTGACGTTGTTTAGTAAGCTGATATTAGGTAAAATTTAATCTTATTGATAAAGTGTATAAGGAGAGAAGTATTTTGTTGCCACAAGACCTAGGTTATGCCAGTGTTTAGTTCATTAAACCCCGAGAGGACATCGGTGTCCGCGTTGTCATTGTCTTTCTATTGTGTCTCTAATTGACAGGATTGAAAGGTGAAGCTAGTTTTAAGATCGCCAAAAAGTAAAATCATCAATTACTCTGATAAGCAAATAACGTGTTGGGAAATTAATTAAGTTGTAGTTTCAAGTACCGGTATGAAATAGTCATTTCATATAATTATGTATTTCCTACGTTTTATTTAGTCATCACTGATATCGGTGAAAGAAATACATTGTTACAACACCTGTACTTAATTAACACACTAATTAAATAACAGAAAATACAATGAAATTATTATAATTTTATAATAGCAGCCTGTTACCTTCCAATCGCATCGCCTGTACTCATCATACAGAGAAATCAAAATCAAAATCAAAAGTCATTTATTCAAATTAGGCTGAGGATCAGCACTTTTTGAACGTCGAAATTACATAAGACAGCATTCGAAGGCACGAGCAGTAATCACCACGCCTCCTCATGACGGGTAGGCGATTTGAGACTTATATAAACCACTAGTTCGTGCCCCCGACTTCTTCTGCGCAGGAATAGTCCTTCGAGTAGCTAATTTTCATCTCCAAGGTCCTATCCTTCTTAATACCAAAATTCATCAAAATTGATTCTGTGTATTGGTCGTGAAGGCGTAAAAGATCAATTTGTTATTACCAAATGTGCATTAGAAATACATTATCAATATTTATCGTACTAATTTATTTAATACTTCAAGCACACAAATGTACTTAGGCGGACTTAATGCCTTAGGCATTTTCTACCAGTCAACCTTTAGGTAATGCAGAGAGACAAACAGTGGTAAGTGCAATTCCGTAAGAAAATTTTAAGAAAAGTAAACATTATTTATGGTTCACTGTTTTTGCGATATATGATAATGGTATCAGTGATGTCTTATATAAACCAAGAAAATACTAATAAGTTCATAAAGTCACATTAGGTATAACTTGTCCAAATTGGAACCCACAATGAATCTGGAGTACCTACTTATTTTATTACAAATTCCGCAAAATGAATTTTTACCAACATACAAAGTAAAACAGCGTTTCAATTTGCAAGAAACATAAGAAATTTCGCGGGTAAAATGACGAATCACTCTTAAACTATTCCACTGCCATAAAACATTTCATCGTGGTAACGTCTAAAGCAATCACTATAAACTGTAAACTTTACACAAGTCTAAGAAATCTTACAGTCTTACAGTCTTCTGCAATCGCTTGGTATATCGTTTACAGTTTACAGCTTAGAAATAAAACATCTTTACGAGTTGAGAAAACAAATGGAATGTGTTTTGTTTTATCTTGTCTTGGTCCTATCTGAGTAGTGTTTATCTTAACATCAATTCAGCTAAGAGGCAGTGAAGAGTAGAGCAGTAAGTTATCGCAGTAATAAAATCAGTGGACTACCAAGTTACATATAGGTCAAAAGTTAGAACCTAAGGCATCTTTGACTTATCGGCTTCATGTGCGAATTGTATAATTATCACTTGCTTTAAAAGCCGCTTAAGAAGCAAACATCGTGATAGATATTTTTCGACGGCTTGTGAAACCATGTCATAAGGGTGCTTCTACACGGTGCAAGTAGTTTGCGCATATTGAGGCACTTGCGCAGGTTGTATGCAACGTAAACTTTACCGTTTAAAAACATGTGCGGGTCAAGCGACTCGAGCATGTACCAAAGCGAGCCACCCGCGCAACTAACCCGCGTACTCTGTGGCGCACGCGGGTCACTTGCGCATGTAGCTCTTGACCACGAGCAAAAAACTTGTGCGTACTGCTTGCGCAAGTAGCTCAGGTCTTTACTTGCTCCAGCTACATGCACCGTGTAGATGTACCCTAAGCGACATAAAAACTGACACCATCCTGTACAGTAGATTCAATAAAATTCACTACGTAAACTTGAGTGAAAGTAACTGCCAATGTTTAGCACTAGTATTATGATGACAGTTTAATTCGCCTTCACTACATCTACTTACGCGGTGATTTTTACAGAATAGCACTGCTGATTGGAGGAGCTTGTACTTGTAGTCTTAAGCCCGAAAGTCTGACAACCAGTTTAACCAAGGGGTATCATGTTAGCCAGTTACTGGGTTGTGGAGGCCTGACAGACAGTCGCTCCATGTAAAACACTGGTATTCAGCAGCATCTGATTAAACTGGAAGCCGACCCCAACATAGTTGGGACAAGGCTAAGCAGATGACTTGCTTTAACAACCGCTTAAAAAAGCAAGCATCGTGATAGATGTTTTTCGACAGCCTGTGAAGCCAAGTCATTTAAAGCGACATGAAAACTGACACCAGCCTGTTGATTCAGTAAAAGTCACTACGTAAACTTGAGTGAAGGGAACTGCCAATGTCTAGCACTAGTATAATTATGATGACAGTTTAATTCGCCTTCACCACACCTACTGACGCGGTGATTTTTTTTAAAAAAGCACAGCTGGTTGGTCACAACCACACGATTAAAAGAAAAAGCTAAATGATGTAGGTAGGTACACTGATCGAAGATATTCAATACCTATAGAGCGGACATCACGATCAAAGTTTTCGTCCAAAACTTGTGTCCTGCTTGGACACAAGTCTATGAGTTTTTTTCAGTACGCTCCGCTGCCGCTCCAGTATTCATATATTATTCTAGATGGCGAAAAACTGAGACATGAGATCAAAGTTTTTTCTTTGACATTTCCTTGACATGCCCGCTCTATAGTATTTTAAATCTCTTCGACACTGATGAAGATGGATCACAACGATTAGCCCTCATCTACAACGATTAGTCCTGCAACCAATACGGGATTTATTTATTTATTTATTTATTTATTTACTTTGGATCCCCAACAAAGGGTATACACACAATAGCGATATTAAATTATTTGGGTTGTAAGATGGTGTACCCCTTCACTTACAGGAGACCACAGCATGCACAAGAAATTCACACAAGTAACAAAATTAAAATTTAGAAAAGTATGATAATGAAAATTAGGGCATTTACATTGAAAAGGTTAAAATCTTTTAAATATTCAAGTCATAAAAAATAAAAAATCGATCGTTGGTGCACGTTTGCCTAGCTGGAAGCTGAACCTAACATAGTTGGGAAAAGGTATTTTTCCGAAAATTGTTGGGTACGGCTTCTAGTATAATCGCATGCGGCTAGATACCTGTGTTTTACGGAGTACTGCCTAACAGCAGGGCTCTTGCGTATTTAGGGTGACAGTTTATAGTGTTGATCACCGGATAAAGTGTTTTTGGAGGAACAGGGTGTAAAGTTCCTCATACATCATCGAAAAGGGAGGATCCTCCAACCAGACAGGTTTTGTGTCTGGAGGGCTAACTACTGCCCGACGGTCGTTGTCGGGAATTTGTATACGTTCGAACTGCGCGGATAACTTTGATACCGCGATGTAGGATAGTTCGTATGTGGCGAGATAGATGTCGCTACATGTTCAACGGTTAACTGTCAAGCAGCTAGTTTCGTATCTAGGATGACGTGACGACACGCTTCCAGAATTGTGTCGAAGCGCACAGTAGTCATCGTAACTTGAAGTCCACTTAAAGTGCAAATACCATTTTTTTGTATATTCTCAGTTGTCAAGTTCGTTGTCCAACTGGACGCCAGTTGAATAAAGAAGGCCAATATCTCTGCTGACCTCCATAATACAGTCACGGTTTCTATCTTACATCTTATCTGTACCAAAGTCTCAAAAAAGAATGCTTAAAAAAATAAAAACCAAACCTCTTTCAAAGCCATTTAACAAATTCCGGTCCATTAAAAAAGTAGCATTTCCACTCGAAATATGGAGATAATGGTGTAATTATTTTCACACAACTCCGAAAAATATGGTGGCGATTAAGGATAAACCGTAACAAAGTATTCAATAGTATTGCGGGCCCATATATACCCCAATTTTTTAACATGACTATCTGACATCTTAATATCTGAGTTATAATTTCTTTGTATAATTTGTGATGAACTTCCAATGGTACACTTTTATATTTTATAATGGTTAATGTTTTAATGACTATGTAAAAACCGGTAAGTTTTGTTCTCCGACTATGGTATAGCATGTAGCACATACTCATATTTACCATCATTGCCCTATTCCATAGAAAAGTTTACCATCAAGTACCAAAATTCTTTATTTTGAAATAAAATTACTATCCATTGTCCAAAATAATTGAACGCTACGAATGGTCAATTACGCATTTTCTCGCCGACCATTGAGGAAAATAATGAGAGGAAATACTTAAATGATTGTGTAAGTGTCAGCCGATCTTCAAAAGACCGCTCGTGACGGAAATTACTTATTTCTGGACCACTTTGATGAATTATATCAGTGAGCAGGCGTGGTAATCAACACGAATTATCAGTTGAAAAATGGTCACTTCGGGAAAAAAAAATCTTATTAGGTAGGTACTTGTAACAAATCAAATCAAATTAAAACAGCTTCACTCAAAACTCAAACTAAAATACCTTCACTCAAAACAGTGAATCATCACACATTTCAATGTATAAGTCATATTATTATAAGATAGTCCCCTAAATTAATTGTACAAAAAACATATAACATATTGTATTGTATGGTAATCAATTGTTGTTGTTATTGTTGTATTGTATTATTGTTGTTGTTGTTGTGTTGTATTTGTTGTTAGTATGTATTTTTAGGTTAAGGTATTTGTCTATGGATCTTTCTTAAATGATTTATTATTATCTTTTATTTCTCGGAACCGTTGGGTTCCGGTCCTTTGAAAGGCGTACGAGGGGCCGAAGCCAACTCGCAGAGGCCCATTGTCGTCTTTAATGAAATGAGGCACCAACCACAGATTTTCCCTGTATGCACTACACAAGTGCATTCAAGGAAAACCTACGGCTGGAGTAAGACTATTGCAGACTATGGTAATAAACGTACCAGACTATAGGGTAGGGTGGCTAGGATAGACTGGATACCTGGAACTATGAAGTACTATGGCCCCTGCCTCACCAATGTCATATATACACACGGATTAAATGGCGGGGGTGACTTGCACACTCAATAATGGACCCTCTAAAACGGCCGCTAGCACATAGTGACGTAGCGACGAGAGAGCAAATTATTATTATTATTAATTGCGCATCATCACTTCTGAGTGTTTTTCCTGGGAAGAAGTGACTCAAAAAAATCATCTAGTGTAATCAAGAGCTATCTAAACACTAGGCTGTGAAGTTCAGATAGGCAGTCGCTTATTACAAAACACTGGTATTCAGCTGCACCTAATAATAAGAAGTATAGATAAAAGTATATATAAATAATACAGACAGCCGACTCCAATATAGTAGGGAAGAGGTTAGGCAGATGATAAGTTGCAATGAAGTCGTTGCACTGCACTCGCGTGGCGTCTCTTTTAGAATTGTTTATTAGAGTCTACAGAAGGCCCCTTACAGTAAAAAGTAAAAAGCTATGAAGAAAACTGTCCAGTAATGGGAAATTGACTATACTATTTTTACTTCACTAATTTACTAATACAAATAATAATGATTACAGAGAAAAGTTTAGATTTTTTTATTTGTTTCTTTGTAGGGGTTTAACTCCTCGAATGTCTTAAGTTACACAGTCCGACATAAGAAAAAACGCTCCAAGTGTCTTAAATCGGACAGTTACACTTAAGGGCTTGGTCAGGATCTTCCTTTTTCTGAAGGCCTACCTAAAGTTATTATCTTACTCGTAAAAGCGTCGACATTGTTGTAATGTGCGTGTACGGAGGTCGACACCCGAAAGGTTAACTCAAAAACTACTACAGCGGTTTCTAAAATTATTACACCACTAGATAGTTATAATATCACCGTAACATAGGCTATATTTTATTTTCAAACTTTAAAGGTATGGCGACGGGGACTGCATAAGTTCAAAGGGAAAGAGTAGGTACGTACTTCCCGCGGTTGAAATGGCGACTGAAGTGCTAGCTTTGGTAAATATAAACGTGTAACAACAGACTACCAAGTAAGCCATTCCAAGCCACATAACGCAAAAGCCATAAAACTAACTCCTTAAAATTAAATTCAAACTCCCAGAAACCGCTTTAAGCGTACGAAGAAACTTCATTACGCAGTACAATCCGTAAAATTTTATGACAAATGTAAAAAAATTGTTATTTTTTCCTCTGGCTATATTAAATTGCGGGCAGGTGCAAGCCACCATTACGCTGAGAGTCAATTAAGGCTCCTAATGGTGCTTGAATCCCGACTGGAATCTCATTACAGGCAAAGTTGGAATTACTGGCGATGTGTTTGTTATTCTCAACTTTAAACGTTTCATTGGAGAAAATGGCCGAAGAGGAAATGGTAGCACTTTACTGATGAGCGTTCCGTGTTTCATTAGATCGTATTTAAACTATTAAATTTGACCTAAATGCTCTGCGAGATATTGGGGCTCAAAGCTTTGAAGAGCCCTTTGTTGTCCTTTGAGTCTCAGAGAGGTAAAATTTGTAGTAACTCGTTTTAATTATTTGCGTTAGATTTCTCGTTATTAAAACGTTTGGCTAAGAAATATGAAAAGTGATTTTATGTTATTTTTGACAGGTTTGGGGCTAAATAATAGCAGTCGCACAGGTTCGAAAGTGAAGCTAAGCCGATGGGTGATCATATTGACACCCCACAGTGCCTCAGAAAGAATTTGAAATTGCTTCGTGTATGCATCGCTTCGTCTGTTTTCGGTTTGAGCGTTTTTCCTACTACATACATACATAACGTCACGCCTGTAATCCCTACTTGTATGTACCTGGTAGTACACACACATTTCGCTAGTTATGTTTAAGTCCCATGTAATAGGGGGCGAGCCTATTGCCATCAATCGGGCACAAATTCAGACTCCGGGCTGCTACTGAGAAATCCCAGATGGAAAAACTCAATAACACTTTGCCCGTCCCGGGGATCGAACCCGGGACCTCATGCTCAGCAGTAGCGCTTGCGACCACTGGATCAACGAGGCTACTAAACTGAATTAAATCGTAAACTTTAAAGAAATATTTAATAATGCGCCTTCCAAAATGTAAACTAGAGCTTGGTTTGGGAATCAGTATACAATATGTTCAACTGCGTTTTAGCTACACTCTTTGTAAACCTATAAAAATTAGGCAATAAATTATTTCTATTCTATTTAATTTTTTGATTAATAATGTTCCCGAAAACCACTTTCATCCAACTTTTGTTTTTTTTTATTTAAGGATGTTTTTATTCTATTTCATTTATTTTCTTTAATAAGTACTTTTCGGTTTTATTAATCATTCCTATTTAATTATTTATTTATTAAATCTGCTGATTAAATTATATTCATCAACAGTTGTTTTGAATTTAATAAACAATACACATACATAAAGGAGCCCCTTTCACGTTCCGTTTGTGCGCGATATGAATTCATATTCCTGTATATTTAAACCTCGTTTGTTAAAAATATTCTGCGCCATATTTACGTGTGCTCATTGAGGCAAATACGTGCATGCATTACATTTTCTTTTGTATTCACCTCTTGGAAAACCACTTGCATTCCAACTGAATAGTTCTGTTTAAGTGTAAATGGAACTTTAGCTTTGAAACCAACCGTTTGTGTTGTGTTTTTCTGTTATAACAATCTAGTAAACTGAAATAGTATCTTTTAGTAAAGCTATTCGTATCGTTGAGATTCATGTATTAAAGGTACGAACAATAATATACTACCAGTATGGGCATATCAGTTAAATATATAAAATTATTTGTCACAATGTTTGTTACAAAACTGCTCTGAAGCGCCTTGATCGATTCTCATGAAATTTTGTGTGTGAATATACGTACAAATAGGCCTGAAAACAGAAAGTAAAATAATAAATTGATTCTATGGCGAAAGGATGTTTGCGAAAGCACCTAGTATTACAATAAAATTAAGAACATAAATATTATACTCATGGGTAAAATCTATAGGTCTTGAAGAGAAAAATTACTAGAAATTAAACTGCATTCACGGATTTCTCGACCGCCGCAAACAATACCCAAATCGGTAATCGAATCGGTCAAAAAAAGAACATTCACTATTTTATTAGTCAAGAGAGTGATTCGTTGGGAACTATCGGAATCAGCCACAAACCCGTTTTGAGTAGGTATCCAACCGGTTGCCAATAAAATGTTTTTCGTTTTTTCTTTTTCTTTAGTGCGCTCATAAATTAGGCCTCAAAGAGAAGCTACAGCTCATAATACCAGTCCTTTACAAGCCTCCTGCGGGATCTAAACCGAAGAGCACGATAAAAGTTTCCATTTGAGCCGGAGATGCGTAACGAGACTCTTCTTGGTGGTTGAATGAAGGGCCTCTTTTCGTATTCATATGATCCCACGTGCTCCGACGTAGCGGGAAACGGGTTAGGGTTTGAAGGTAAAGGCTTCCAGCGAGGATTTTCTAAGATAAATAAGTAAATAAATAAATATTTCACAACTTTTTACACAACGCCATTTGGTCCCAAGTTAAGCATGAGAGCTTGTGTTATGGGTACTAAACAGCTGAACCATACTTATATATTTTTAAATACATACATATTATACGTATATAAACTACACCCAGACACAGACCAAATGATCGTGTTTATCACACAAACATTTGTCCAGGGTGGGAATCTAACCAACGACCTCCGGCATAGCAGACAGGATCACTAACTACTAGACCAACAGGCCAGTCAAAGATAGCTATCAACACTACATTCTTCGTTATTTAATATCTAATCACGGAGTAAATTTTCCTTAAATTCAGATTAAGGCCTAACTGAGGGATTTGTTTACACGTTTTACTGTCGTTTAAATTCATGGTAATAAATTATATTTATTTCAGTAAAAACATTTTTAACCGGTTTACCGGGTAATACCGACTCATCTACATAAACATAAACTAAAAATGGCAAATAAAAACGTTTTACAAAATAATACAACCGGCTTCATAAACTACAACTAACAGTCGAAGATGTAAGAAGTCGGTGGCCAATAATGAATGAAACAAAAACACCAGAGTCAAAAAATTCAACTAAGTGCTATTCCAGACTGAAAAATAACACTTGGCTCGTTCAGCAGGGCCTAGCCATATTACAATTTCTATTTCTATTATTGTAATCGATAAGGCGACAATAGAAAGAAAATGGCGTATATGGAAACAGCTGTTTGTCAACTGTCAAGTGTAAACGAGTAGAATTTGTTTTATGCCTGAAAATTAAATACACTTGACAGCTGACAAACAGCTGATTCCATATACTTACGCTATTTTCTGTCTTTAATAGAAATAGAATTTGTGATATGGCTAGGCCTGCAGGATTTTTACGTAATTTCAATATTACAAAACTCAAGAGTCAAAATTGTTAATTGACTACTTGTATACACCAAAAAAGATTTGACTAACGTAAAAATCCGCTGTGAATTTTTGATTCCTCTCTTCCCTGCGTTCCTAAACACCCTGTTTGAATGTAATATCTCAATATCAATTCACATATAGTATATCACAACCAGTCTTTGAGTTTTAAAAGGAAATAGCCGGTTAGTCGATATCCGCCCGTGGCTTGCATCCGACCACTCTTAGCTTTACCCTGACGACCTCTAGATGAACGCCGCCGTATGAACAAAATGCAATCTCCCCACCGCGCGCTTCAAAGATAAAAAACATGAACTTCATGTCGCTCTTAAAACAGACAGCATAAGGTCCAATTTCGTTTGATAGAACGACAGTTATATTGGTTTCGTTTGTGATTTTAAAATGTACCTATGTTGGGAATAAAGGCTTTTTAGGTTATCAAATGGACACTAGACCATTGAGCTTGGCTATTTTGGCGCTAGTTCGTTATTGCAAAATGTTTGTTTCGTGCTCACAAAAGGTATTTGAAAGTATTTCTATGCATTGCTCATTTTTTTTCTATAAAAAAAAAATGAAATGCCGACTACTGCATCGTAGCTCGGGAGAACGGATGAACCGATTTTGATTTTGTTTGATTTTTGATTAAAGGTGAATTAGTCGGGAGTGTTCTAAGAAACTCGGTCCAAGTTGGCGCCGCGCCGACACAAATATGGCTGATTATAATATATTTTGCCGCCACCCCCTCAACATGGGTATCAAATAAAAAGGCTTGACAGGTAGAAAACTATACACTATGATGAATTTCAAATCCAAGATGGCCACTGCGACAAAATCGCGAATTACTAAATGGTGTTAATAACTATTGGTGTTTGTATTCTTCTTTCCCTCGTTATGATAGCTGTAGAAAAATAGATAACATTGTAGTGTTTATCAGTCTCATGGGATTTTTTGAGGGACGGTCTTATGTAATTTTGACGTTCAAAAGTGCTGACCCTCAGCCTAATCAAGGTCCTCTGATATGTCGTCAAGAAATATCTCTCAGGCATGCCGGTTTCGTCGCGATACTTTGCTTCACTGTTTTTGAAGCAAGTGATAATGCTATACTAATATTATAAAGAGGTAAAATTTGTTTGTTTGTTTGTAAGTTTGTATGTTTGTAAGTTTGTATGTAGGGGGTAATCTTCGGAAATAATGATCCAATTTAAAAAAAAATTGCACTGTGGAAAGCTACACTATTCCCGGATGACATAGGCCACTTTTTTATCCCTATAATCCCACGGGAACAGGAACCACGCGGGTGGAACAACGTGACGTCTGCTAGGTTATTAGAATTAATAAATAATTAAAATATGACTGCACGTATTTTTCAAATATTCTGTCCGTATGTTAATTAATTACGGCCAAGGAGGTTCATAACTTTCACTTTAATATTCCGTTAACATACAAAAGTGTACATTAGACGATATAAGAAGAATGTTTCTAAACATTGAAACAAGCAAGAGCATTCTTAATGCATCAGAATATTACTAACTTCCAAACCCATTCATCTAATCGTTTATACATTTCTCAATTTACATTCACTCTTCGCAAGACTCTGCTAACGGATATAAAAATAAAAAAAGCCTTTTTAAATATTCATAATACACTGATATAGGGAACATGGAAAGCCACTCAATATTCGCCGCGTGCATACACGGCCGGCTCAGAAACGATTCGCTCATAGCTCGGAATATATTGACGAGGATAGGACAGGGTGTGATAATCAGAGCTCTGAATAAAATAGAGCATAATATTTACCTAAACTTTGAGGAAGTAAGTAACATAGAGTGGATAAAACCTCTTCTAAAATCCCGAAATTATAATCGTGACGTTTTAATCCCGATAATTTGTTAACAAATTTTTGTTTAGGAGAATGATAGAAGTGTTTTTTAGAGTTTCGTTTAAGTGTCATATTAAAGTGTTTTTTTTTTTGTATGTTCAAGAGTATAAAATTAAGTAGGTTTATTAGTTTATTAAGGTGGCTTGGTACTTACTATGCGTTTCAAATGAGAATAGGAATGCCTGCGCCATGTTGTGAAGTCATATCTTTCAATTCGAATAAATTGGGTAAGATCAGCAAAACAAAGTTTTTCTAAATATAATTTATTTACGAATTACGAACGAAAAATTTCTAAATTATACTCTCAAAGTATTTGTTTACATTGGATATAATCTCTCGAGCCCTCCCATGCAAAACAGCGCCTCGTGCACACATTTTCGAGCAGTCAGGGAGATGAAAACAAAAACAAATATCAACAACAACCACAAACAACCGAGTAACAAACAGAATTAATAAATAAAACGTAAGCACTCCACAACGCTCATTAATTTAAGACGTTTTATCATTTTGAATAACTTCGACTCGGTAAAACAAAAAAAAGAAAATAATTGATACGCGATTAAGGTTTCGTTGCAGGCTGTACTTTTCAAGCGAAATTTGACAGATAGAGGTCATTGACGTTCCTATTCTTATTCGAAACGCATAATACTTATGTATTCAACATTAGAAAACTCGGGGTTTGAAACGTCACACTTTTTATTTCGGGATTTTAGAAGAAGTTTACTTCACTCTGTGTTACCTTTTTGCTCAAAAACAACACAAAATTATGGTGGGCTGTGAATCCCAGAAGAGGTATATTTTCTATGTTACTAACTAGTTTCGGTGAATCTACTCTAATTTCGATTTCTGGCAGTCAATCCAGTAAAAGTCACTCCGTGACGATTTCAGCAGAGTGAACTGTAAATGCCTAGCATTAGTATGGAAGTCAGCTCGATTCGCTTTCACTTCACCTACATTTTCAGGGGTTGATTTTTACAGAATATCGCCACTGGGCAAAAAAAAAATAACACTAATATTTCTGTGGCCCTAGTGAAAAAGGATCTAAGTCCAAAAATGCAACTTTACAGGAGAGCCAAAAAACACTCCGCGCGCTTCAAATTGCGTGTTCGACCTCGTGTGACATTTAAACCGCTTCTAAATGAAATACATGTGATATTTTTTATAGGTAAACGATTTATGCTCTTCATTATTATTGAGTTATTTTTTATGTAAAGTTAATAGTTTTTAAGATAGTGACTTATACTAACTGCAAAATGAATTCCTTGAGGGTATAAAGTAAGTTATACCCCTTCTCCCTTAAATTAAATGATAATTCAAACAAGTGAAAAGGGATACGCATTTGGAATGTTTTTTATGATGGCCAAGAACTGCAAAGAAAACTTAACACTTTACTATATGAAAAACATGCGTTTTACTATTATCTGTAATTCAACGTTAACAAAATGTGAAAATTCTCAAAAAAAATATCTTATCGCCTTTTTCACAAAAATTTTAGACGTGGTGTAGGGTACATTATGACTTGTACGAACTATTTTATGCAACTTATATCCATTATTTAAATAAAAATAGAACAAAAAATGTTTATAATACAATTTCTACTAAAAAAAAATGTTATATACTTTCTTGCATAATTTGAAAATACAAATACAATTTTAAGAGAAACTCACATCATAATCTGCACAAAAATCACAAAATGAGTAAAAAAAAAAAAAAATATTTTATTTTATTTTATTTTAATAAGTACAGTGACAGACTACAGACTAAAAACAATTCATCACAGCCATGACATCATACATATGTGAATCTGAGGTCCAATTATAACTGTACACAGCGTTCAATGATTACTAAGCTTCCTTTTACATTGACATTTTACAAATGTTTAAAAATAAGAAAAAAGAAAAATGGAATCAATTACACCTCTAATTACAGTTTATATAAAGTATTTCTAAATTCGTTCAAACTGTTCAAAAATAAGTCTACCTTAGGGCATATTGCATTATATTGACTGCACATTCTGGACAACGGGTTATTTTCAGAAACATTATTGTTACTAGCCGGAATACTAAATAATTGTGGAGTGCGCACAGATCTAGTTGGTATTTTCCTGAAAATATTTAAGTAACTTTTAGTAAAGAAATAAAAAAGGTCTTTCACACAATTTTCTTCAATAAGACAATTCACTTCATCCATCATTTCCAGCTCTTTATAAACAAAACCAATCATGCGGTTAATTCGCCCTCTACCGGCCATTCTAAAAAGGAAATAATTCATTTAAGTAATTTTGAACAGAAACTAATAATTACAATTAGTACCGTAGAGATTTCCACAGGGAAACTTAGTAGGAAGTTACGGCAAATAAAACAGGCATCTTAAATGTGTAGGCTTCCAGGTAAACGAAACAGAAAAAAAATGCATGTTATGTTACTAAACTATGTATACGTTACGAACAATAATAACTTTATATCAAAAATGAAAACTAAAGCCAAATAAAAACCAAGCATTCTGAAGATTAGGTAGGTATGTTCTTTAAATCTTCAGATTGCATGGTTTTTATGTCATAAGAGTACATAATATACCTATAAGAAAAAATAAAAGGCAGAATTAAGTATTACAAAGATTAATTAAAATCCGGAATATTTTAGCTACCACACTGGTTGATTTTGATGTGCCGTACCTACTTCACCGAGGCTATGGATGCCTGGAAACTCGCTTGCCCGAATTCAGAACTTCCCGAAAACCCATTTCCCCAGAGTCGGTGGGATGAGCCACTCTGCAGAGCGGTGCAGAAGTACCTAATTGACTCTTCTACCACTGCTACTGAGCGTGCGCGCCTACTCGCTGTGGGTGAATGGGAGTCGGGACTATGGCTTCTTGCACTACCGTCGTCGAACATAGGCACTCGTTTCGATGACACTACTTTCCGCCTCGCTGTTTCCCTTCATCTAGAAGCTACATGTGTTTCTCCTCATCGCTGTCACTGTGGGGAAGTTGTCAACAGCCTCGGACATCACGGTTTATCATGCAGCCGTAGTGCGGGTCGCATAGCACGGTATGCACACATTAATGACATCATCCGACGTGCTCTTGTTTCCGTCGGCGTTCCAGCTGTTTTAGAACCCAATGGCTTGGCACGCGACGATGGCAAAAGACCGGACGGTATGTCTTTATTCCCTTGGAAGATGGGTAGGCCTGTAGTATGGGACGCTACTTGTGTCGATACTCTTGCGCCATCCCATCTTCCTGGGTCAACATGCTGTGCTGGCGCTGCTGCTGCGGCTGCTGAGAACCTCAAGCGGCGGAAATATAGCAACCTTGTTGGTAGTTATACTTTCGAGCCGTTTGGGGTTGAAACTCTTGGGCCGTGGGGTCCGAGTGCTCGTCTTCTTTACAAAGACATCTGCAAACGTTTAGTTGACGCTTCCCGTGACCCAAGGGCTGGCCTCTACTTTGGCCAGAGGCTAAGCATTGCCATTCAACGTGGCAATGCCGCCAGTCTTTTGGGCACTTTACCAGCTGGCAGCGATGCAGAAGATTTTTTTGACGCTTTGTAGTTATTTATTGTTAGTTTTAGTTATTTTAAGTTTTTGTTATGATTAAATGTTTTAGACAATAATTAAAAAGTATTACAAAGTATCTGGGTTTAAGATTCTAATTAGAACAAAATTGTGAAAGTCGATTTTCAAGTTACGTAGGTACGTAAGCATTTAATAACTATACCTAATCATACATCACACTGAACAGTAAGTAACCAACTTTATAAACTTTCAATATCTTGACTCGACTAAAATCAATGTAGATGGAATATAATTAGTGTCTAATACGTTTTTAAGTAATAGATACGTATTGTATAGCTAAAACAAACATCATTGAATAACAAATGCAAGAGAGTTATGTTCCATAACACATTATTGTTTGTAGTTATTAGGTGTAAAAAGGTACGATTAGACTAAAACCTATTATAGCATACAATCACCTTCGAAATAAGTTACAAAAATAGGTGTAATAGGATCTAACTTACTCGCGTAATTTTCGATGTTTCTGCAGCGCGTCGACACAGGCTCCGCTCAGACCAGTGCGCGAGCGATTGAAGAGACGCCGCGCCGGCGCGTATGCACTCTCCACCCACCCGCACCATTCCCCGCATCGACTAGTTATATCCGTACTCACGTAAAATGAAAGGAACTCGTAGGATATAATTATAATTGTATCAAATTATATTTATCAATTTCACAATATCATATGTGAATAGTGATCTCAACCGAGTTATTTTTTATTTTTTCCCTTTATTTTGGTGAAAACAGATTTATGTCTAGTAATATCATTACTCACTAAACCATTTTTAAGGACCAAGTGTTGTTGTATTGATAAACACCAACCAAATGAAAACGTGTGTAATGTATGTTAATTTAGATTAAAAAACACGAACAATTATTTTTATTTTTCCGTTTAAAATAATACAAAAGTACTTGAAACCGACTTTTACAGTTTTTTTTGGTGTCAGTTGGACCCTTTTACACAAAGTAACTTTCTTATTTTTAGAGATAGCTTAGATCTGTCTTCACCAAACGATAGAGCATTTTTTTCTGATCACTTTGGTACACTTAACTCATTTTCGACAAAATTGGACTTATACCCTTTTTCACTAGGGCCACAGATTTATCCTTATCCATAATTACAGAATCTATGCTCGGCTGGATAAGTACGGGCAAGCGCGCATTGGCTGCGAGATGCATGAAAGCCTGCATGCATTGGTTTGTTACAAATTGTTTACTCTAAAGCATTGATCTGCTGCTTATTCACTTAGCTTTGCTTTTAGCTTTCAGCTGCTTTATTTCATTCTTTGTAGCGATTTATTTGCTAAAGAGGTGCTTTCTTAAGTGGGGCGTCTCGCAGTGTTCTAGAAGACGATCCTGTGGAAGTGTGGAGACGACATAAATCAAATTAAGGCCTCCAGCTAGGGTAAAAAAAAAAACATAACATAAACATAACGTCACGCCTGTAATCCTCGAAGGGCTGGGCAGAGGTGTACCTGGCAGTACACCCACATTTCGCCAGTTATGTTTAAGTCCCATGTAATAGGGGGCGAGCCTATTGCCATCAATCGGGCACAAATCCAGACTCCGGGCTGCTACTGAGAAATCCCAGATGGAAAAACTCAATAACACTTTGCCTGACCCGGGGATCGAACCCGGGACCTCATGCTCAGCAGTAGCGCTTGCGACCACTAGGCCAACGAGGCAGTCCGTCAGTTGAATTATACGCACAAGTCATATGCTCGTGGTCAAGCGCTACACAAGTAAAGTAAGCACAGAGTACGCGGGTTAGTTGCGCGGGTGGCTCGCCTTGGTACATGCTCCAGTCGCTAGACCCGCACATGTTTTTAAACGATAAAGTTCACGATGCATTCGCTAATTTCACCTGCGCAAGAGCCACAATATGCGCAAGCTACTTGCACCGTGTAGAAGCACCCTCACGGTGAAGTTAGGTGAAAGATGAAATTAGTTGGACCACGGAAAGTATTAAACACTCGTGCTTCACTAAGATAAATTTAAAGTTGTGGAATAAAAAATATTATTTACTATATCTTAAGTTTGATGATCAAAAGTGCCTTTTGTATGGCCAGATTGCAAATGATTTGACTTTGAGGCTGTAATATTTTCACCGTAATTTACTCATCAAAAGTGAGGACGTATTGTCTTACTTAATAAATAAAAAAATCTTTGAGTCAAGTAGGGTGTGGACAGGATTTTCTCATTCCAGATTTTTTCCTTGTTTTCGACTTATTTCGTTCGGAATTGGATTTCATTTCACACAATGGAAATTAATTTATTTCATTCATCTCCGATTTCTTATTTAACAATGCCTGAAGTCATTTAAATATTAAAATTTCACTTAATATTCTAAATGGCACTATTTTCTGATCTATTTCTGCGCCCTTGGTCCAAATTTTGTTATGGTAATAGAAAAAATGCTCCTGCCTTTGGTACCTACATACAATTGTACAGAAATAGGTTTTATTTGTCACCAATTAATATTATAACTATACCATAAAACAAATTAAAATTAATTAAATATGTACAGACGCCAGCACATCAAGTTACCCCAACGTGTCAAATATTTTCCTATTGAATATGAACCTTATTCTGTTTGACATAAAGTTGACAAACGATCAAAGAAATTTGACACATTGGGGTAACTTGATGTGCTGGCGTCTGTACACTAAAACTAACTACAAAAAAGGTACTTGTTATTTTTATTATAAACAGCAACTGCATGTTATATCAATAGGTGGACTTATAAGTTTGAGACCTTTTTTAAGATAATATGAAAGTAAGTAAAGTAAAAATTACAACAGATTTATTTTTTAAATTAGAAAAAAAACGGACGAAAACATTTCCTAGTTTTATGTTCAGAATCATGTACAAAATTAATGTAGTCCGGAAATGCGTCAAAGTATATTACCACCATGGTAACGGAGTGTTACTATTTGAACAAGAAAATGTGTTTATTTCATGAATGTAACACAACTATGGATGTTCATTCGTTATTTATCTCTACATGGAGTATAGAACACTCAATCCAACCCACAAGTCAGGCCACATATCCAAAGCCGTTGTAATTAACTAGCAATAGTAGTGACATAGAGTAAGAATTTATAGAAGCGACAGCGGTATAATGTGGGTCTACTACTGGTACACTTCTACTTAACCCTTCGAGGATAAGAGGCGTGATGGAATGAAATGAAATTTGAAATAAAATAAAATTAAATTTATTTCTGAAAGTAGATCTTCCAAGAAACTTTGACATGTAATTTTTTTTTAATTAAACTGTTTTTTAAAGTGACTGATACCTGAAAAGAAATGCCGATATAAACTCACGGGTCATCGTCTCTTTCAAATTGATGTCACTTATGTTTAGACACAGTGTTAGCTGTCTTTGCCATACGGAATCTTTTGACATTTGTGCTTAATGGAAAATAAAGAGGTCTTAACATGACGTTATAGTTAGTCACCTATCCGCCGGGCACCGGTCAACTTCGCCGCAACCTGCAGGCCTAGCAATATTACAAATTCTATTTCTATTATCGTAATCGATAAGGCAACAATAGAAAGAAAATGGCGTATATGGAATCAGCTGTTTGTCAGCGGTCAAGTTTTAACGAGAAGAATTTATATTATGGCTGAAAATGAAATACACTTGACAGTTGACAAACAGCTGATTCCATATACCCCATTTTCTTTCTATAATAGAAATAGAATTTGTAATATGGCTAGGCCTGCTGATCTTCTCTTCTATTTGTTTCCTTATTCTATGGGGCTACTCAGAAGATAGAGCGAATGCCACTTAAGGCCCAATCAACAGGTTGATTGGAGGTCGTGACGGCTTCCGACTCAATAAGGACATTGCTTGTCGGCAACTGGCAAAAACCTGAGGATATTAAGCGGTTATTAGTAGTTACAAGTTGTTTACTTGTGATGCGGTAAAGCGGTTTTAGGGTTAAGAGTCCTCTGGGGTTTACAAGTTTTGAAAGTTTAATTCTCAACGTTGAGGCATTAGGAGTTGATGACTGAGTTTGTTGTTTGTTATGGGTTTTCCAATTTAATAATCATGGATGTTCATCTGGGAGTTGTTTGTGAATGAGTTCAGCTCCTTAAGTTCTGAGTTATGTTTTGCAATTGCAAAACATAATTCTCAGAATTATTAAGAATAGTATAGAAATCTGTTCAAATCACCGCGTGAATGTAGGCGTAGTGAGGGCAAATTGAGCTATCATTTCATTCTAATGCTAGGCATTGACAGTTCACTTCACTCAAGTTTTCACGACGTGATTTTTCCTGAATCGACCAGTTGTATCTCATTTTAAGTGAACTGTAATTGTTCATATGAGAATAAAATTCTTTAAACCTAACCTAACGACTTTGAATATATCGCGCAGTCAGTGTAGGCTTAGAATAACTTACTTTTCCAAGATGGTAGGCAAAGAAGTACATTTCACCAGTTACGTTAAGTTCTAAGTAATACGGCGAGCCTATTGCCATCGACTGCGCATGAATGTGCACTCTGGGGTGCTACCATGTTGCTATTAGAAAAAACCTATAACACAAACTCAGTAGTAGAGCTTTAAAGCAGCAGTCTTATTCTCTCAAGTCTCATCAATATTTTAGTAACTACGTAGAATCATAATTAAACTTCAAGGCCTGTTAGAGAGTTAAATTGTTCATGTTAGAAGCTACTTGAATCCTGTGAGTTCTAATTGTAAATACAATTGTGTTTTTTTTTGAGGGGTGGAAAATCCTGATGGATGTTCCCCGCCCCGGGAAAGGTGGAGGATTCTGTCAGACTCTTACTGACTAAAAACCACCCCGTGTTCCTTTTTACGCCTGCGCCGGGGGTCACGGGAACAGAAGATACTTCCGCGACCCCCGACGGGTGCCGGCCCCGCGGGCCTCGCCAAGTCAGCGAGGGCAGTGAGGTGTTAGACTCCCCTCGCACGTTTAAGAGGGGCGCGCGTAAACATGATGCGTCGCCACCTCGGGTCCATGTACGTGGGCGGCGGCGCAATTCATCACTGAGGCTAAGGACATCGAGAAGTAAGTACGCCAAAGATTAAAGTACACGCCAAGAGTACAGCTACTGGAGTTGCACCGCAACGTCAATTTTGAGGCGTTTGTGTAGGGCATCCCAATGTGTATGAGGGTAGATCTCCAGAGGCATTTTTTTTCGTGTCGGGCTGGATAAACCCACTTTAAAATCGAAAAATGTTTTTAAAATATTTTTTAATATACAGTTTGGTGTCCAATCTACATGGTACAAGACTAATATTATGAATAAGTTTATTTTAAATATTTAAAAAAAAATCTTAAACCCTAAAATTCTGGTCGCTCTGGGTTGACCCGACTCCCGATTGAATGAATAAAATATTCTTTAACTTTTTAATAAGAAGGTTCATTTATGAAACAACTTGTTTACATTACATAACAAATAGTTAATCTTCATCGTAATAAATTATTTTAAGTTATATTAACAATACTTTTGCCACAATTTAAATTTGAAATCGTGACTGGGCATTTTATCTCATCGCTCTGCGCTGAGGTAAAACATCGCGCTCATCCCTAGTTACGCGTTAAAGACACTCTATTCCCCTCCCGCGGGGTAACCCTAGCAGTAGTCTAACCGCCGAGGAGGCAACCTGTGTGCCACGAACCAGCACTCCAACATTACGAAGGTAAGTTTATGATTGATCTGGATTTGGTTCTCGAATTTTATGATTGCTATGGCACATTATTTAAATTAAATAGCAAGCTTATGAATGTGTCTGTAATGTGAATTAAGTGATCGTTGTGATGTTTTTTATGAGACGTAATCATAACTTTCTACTGCTTTTAAATTCGGCTATATTTATGATTTTGTGACTTTTTCTGATCGCTATGGCTGTGATTGCTCTGTCCAAAAAGAACAGAGCAATGATATTTTGCATTAATTGTACGTTATAAATCTATTGTAAGTAGTAGTAACAATGACAAACGATGAACTATACATATGACCTTTAATTTACAACCATTCCTGGGGGGTTTCTTTGGGTAACCTAAACCCATAAACAGATATTGACGTATTTTTTTGATGATATTTTTGTAATGGCATTTAACTAACCACAACTGTAACCCTTTCTTTAAAATTTAATGGCAACTATTTTGCAGGTTGAAATCATGCCTCGAAGTAAATTATCTACGAGTACCGAAGAAAAACGTCTTAGGAAGAAATTGGCTGAGCGTCTTAGAAAGGCCAAGATATTAATATGATCCATATCTAAGACGCACCACAATGGCTTGTAAAGTCAAGAGAGAGTTACCAAAGGCAAAAAGCTCGGGGCACAGTACTACCAATGAGTGACTGATCTATTGACTATGAAAATTTAATTAGGTACGCCAAGTATTTCCGAGGTAGTTTTATCTTCGTTGGAAAACAATAACACCTTGACTAAGGTTGCTGCTGCAGAAGATTTACCCCACTCCGACACCGAGTACTATTCAATTATCTGAGCTTAAAATAAACCTTAATTTTTAGTTTCCTGATCAACTAAGCCTTATAAAAATTGTATTTTTTTACTTTGTGTTAAAATTTGTATCATTATAATTTGCAAACAATACTGTAATCTGATCTGACCATCTGAATTGCATTTTACTTTGTGTTCTTCTTTTTAATTCTTCACTTTCCACTAAAGATATACCAAGTTAAGGAAAATGTGATCATTACAAATCACTTACATATCTTGTAAAGACTGTTATTTTAGTCATGATTCTAATTCTATTAAATATTATGATTACAAATAGTTACGTTTATAAATTGTTCATTTTAAAGAATTTTATTTTGTTCTTTGTAAACGTTAGTTTTCTTTAATAACTTTTTTAAAACTGATATTGAATAGAATAGAATAGAATACTCTTTATTGTACACCATTAATACTTACAAATAATAATTTTAAGGGCTACAAGCGGTGATACAATGGGCGGCCTTATCGCTAAAAGCGATCTCTTACAGACAACCGGTCTTGATATTGATTGAGTCTAAATCATTTAATAGCTATAAAAGGCTGTATGTAATATTGGTGGATTTCAAAAGGTTTTTAATGTAGTCTCATTTACCTAGAAGTGATTTAAAAGTTGATCTTTATAATTTTGACATGATCATTATTAATTATTTTGACATCATAAGTAATTACTTTCTACATTTTCCAATTATATGTACTAACACTAGCGTTTAAGTTGTGTATTACTAACAAATTGGATTGTATGATCTGTAAAATAAATGATTATTATAATTTTATTATTTATTTTTAATATGGAAGTACTTATGACTGATAATATGCCTTGACCTTTTTCTAAAATAATACATTTCTCTTACATATAATAATCTTGTTACATGTACACTGAACATGACTTAAAACGGCTAAATAAATAATATTTTATCATTATTATTTATTTTTGTTTCACTAATTTCACCATTTATGATCGCTCTGGCACCAATTATGATTGCTCTGGTCGCGAAATTTTTTGAACTTAAATATTTCCATAACCGATTGTGTAAATTGAAGGCCAATAATAAAATGTACTATTTGAATATCATTCTTTTTAATGAGATACATAATTACCATTATATGTCAATATCTGAAAAGCACCAGAGCGATCACACGAATACGCCCGTTTTGGAGATTGACCCATGATCCATTTGTGCTGGAAGAAAGTTGTTGGCCGCAGGACGAGGCGTTCCGTCGCTTCCGCGGACAAATTCCACAAGAGCGCACGTAACTTCGTGCTAGTGAAGCGAAAGATTTAAAATAGATCGGGCATGTCAAGGAAATGACGTAGAAAAACTTTGATCCATGTCTCAGTAACGCCATCTAGATAAGATTTTACTAACTAAAGTGTTATTATTATGAATTTCAAAAGGTAAGATAAGTTAAGGTATTTATCTATGGGTCTTTGTTACCTGAAATAAATGGTTTATTATGGTTTATGTTTATTATTATTATAAATACGGTGACATTGTTTGGAGACAACCCAGGTTACGTCGCGTGTTGACAGTTCAAGGTCAGGGCTGACACGCCTCATGACCGTAGGGTTGCCACGACAGGTAAATGAGACAAGTTGAAAGATGAGGTTAGAGGATATCTTTTTGGGTAAGATAATATAGTGCGAAAGATTGATGACTGTGTGGGTTTTGTAACATTCTGTTGTCTATTGACAAAGGAACCTTTACAATTTTGGCGCAGGCGCCAGCACATGAAGGTACACCATACTTTAAAATTTATTCCAATTAAACATGAACCTTATTCTATTAGAAATAACGTCGAAAAACTATCATAGAAATTTGGCACTTAAAAAAGATGTCATATGGCGTATTATACTGACAAAGAAAATCATTAGGAAAAGTGTTCTTGTAAGTTAATATGTAGTAAAGTAACAGTCTTATAGGATAGCATTCTTGATGTTATATAAATATATTATCAAGCATGTTCTATCAAGACATGTGTATCTACAAATCAGTAATATCCATCGTGGATAAGAAAGTTCTTTTAATTTTAGCCTTAAGATCAGAGGGAATATTACCGTACATTTAAGAGCGTTTTTTAATTTCAGACTCAATCAGTCAAAAATAAATCTTATGTGATATTTTTGGCAAGTTGATATTTGACAATGATTGTCGCTAAGATGAGGTTTGGACTAGATTTTGATCGCTTTTAATTACCTACAGGAATTGGCCTTGTTTCAAGAATTTGCCTTTGCTCTTATATTAGCTTAAATTTCTTGGCTTTTAGTATTGTAAAGAACTCTTGGAAATACTAACCCGAAATAATTCCCACAGCAAAAAAGCATACTTGACAACCATTTGATTAGCCACGTCAAAAAGTCTCACCTTGTAATCAGAAATCGTATTGCGCTAACCGAACACAAAAGGTAAGTACAAAATATTAGGGCCGTAATATTTGTTTGAAATTGTTGCTAGGAGTATTATGGGTTCAGGGTTACTTGATATTTTTGTAATGATGGATGTTTTATGTAACATTTTTTGTTGTTAAGTGTATGTTTGATTAATGTGATGTGGGTAGGTAGGTTATATGTCATCGGTATGTATGTTATTCACAAGACAGTTTTCTCATAAAAGGAGATACAGAATAATCCGTTACCTTGTGTACAGTGTAATTCAAAATTGGGGTTAAAAGCCTTCTTTCAAAGAATACCTATATTAAGAATAACTTAGTTTATGTGTACCTCACTAGCTTTTTCCCGCGCCGTAACATCTAAATATCTAAACATCTTCACAAACCTTCACTGTTTTATTATTAGTAGGATATAAGGACTTCTCTGATATTACTTTTGACATTTAAAGGCTTAAATCCATTTCCTATGATGCAACCGAACATCTTGTGTTAAGATAACACAAAAAAACACATACACAATACTCATACATTCCACTACACAATGTTACTGGAAAATATAATAGTGTAATTATTGTTTTATTTTAAGTTAAAACAAAATTATATTCTGTTTTGTTGTTAGAGAGATGGTCGTTGATAGCTGCGCCGCAGCTAACTTTTGTAGCTATCATCGTTTTCATTTTTCATGTAAGATTGACGCCGTTATGGCAAAACATGACTGATATATCTTTATTGTATTATCTAGGATGCTAAGTGAATACATATGTTTTAGGCAAGTATTAATGTGATGGGACCTAGATAAAAAGTGCATTTTTTTTTAGAATTCAGCATTTGAAAAGCGTATGCTAATTCCATCCATAAATTTCGGATTCATTAAACTTCAACATCGTGAAATGTGATTTTTTTTAGAACCCCTTATCGTCACATCTTATCGGTTCCAGTTTTCAATCCAATCCAATCCCCTACTTTCTTCAGCCACGTTACACCAATTATACAGGTATTAATTTGCTTAACTATGGGACATAATATCTACCGTGCAATATTGAAACGAAATTATGGTTGACTTCGTTAGGAAGCTTCCTATTTGTTTCAAAGAGGAGCGATTATTATCAATATCGATAAAGTTGGGAGGGCGAGGAAGAATATAGGTCAAGACGTCGTGTTAGGAGTATACAAGTTTCGTTAGTAGATTTCCTTATGTAACTTAGTCTAGCGTGTATATTACCTAATGAGACCAGCAGGGTTATTTTGTATCTCCGTTGCCAGGTCGTAGTGATGATTTCTGAATTTTGCAGTTTTTCCTGATGGTTTATGACAACTATACCAAACCGAATGATAGAGTTGGAAAAGTGATTTTTATTTAAAATGTATATGAATTGCTAAAATAAATAATAATATTTCGAGCAACTACAAATACTTTATAGGTTACATAACATTAACATGGTTAACATTACTGATATTTGTGATGGAAAATAAAATAGTGTAAGTTGGAACAATTTATTTTAAAAGAGCAAATATGGAGTTTCTTGCCCATTCTTATTCATGTAAATTATTTATTTATTTATTTAGTACATGGAGGACTTACAGCTAATAAAAACAAACATACAAAAAAATAAATCATAGACACCAGAAAGCCAATTACAAGTGCTCACGTATAGTGATAAGTTAAATGTTTAAATGGTGTGAGCACAAAAAGAGGAAGAAAAATAAAAAGAGAGGAATAAGCTTGATAAATCAATCATTTAGAACAATATTTGTCACCAAAAACAAGGGGTTTGAACAAAATAAGAGTGAGCTGAAAATGTTTGCAGCTTTACTTCAGATGCTGCGGCCAGCGCGGTGTGTACCACAATAGTATTAAAGTTAAGCTGACGGTTGGTGCAAGTGAGAAGCAACTGTGATTTACTAAATTCTAAATCACACATAGATCTCATAACAGCACGCGCCTGTCTTTCCCGAAGTGATAGGCAGAGCTACCAGTGTTTTTCCACATTTCGCCAGTTATGTTTTACGTTCTATGTAATTGCGGCGAGCCTAATGCCAATAACCGGGCACAAATCCTGACCCCGGGCTGTAGGTTTGCATTTTCCTTTGTCCAGATGCATCCATACAAATATTATAAATGAGAAAGTAACTATTTGTTGGTTGGTCGGCTATTCATGACAAAACGGCTGAATTTATCGTTATGAAACTTGTCAAGGAGATAGATCATATCCTGGAGAGGGACATAGGCTATCGTTTCGTGAATGAATGAAAAAATTGCAAGTGCAGCGCCATCTTGGATGACATTTAATAGACATTGTAGCCCCCTATCTTGCTGTAACTTTTAATAAATGTGTAGATTTAGGAACTTTTCCTGACCTCATGAAAAGCAGTAAAGTCATTCAGTTATTTAAAACAGGTAATAAAAATGATATTGGCAAGTTTAGGCCTATTTCTATCTTACCCGCGTTCAGTAAAATTTTTGAAAAACTAGTACTCAAGCAGTTGCTCAGACATTTTAACCTAAATAGCCTCCTTCACTCTGAACAGTACGGCTTTACAAAAGGTCGTTCGACAACCGATGCGGGTGTAGCTTTGTTAAAACATATATTTAAGGCGTGGGAGAACTTGCAAAATATAATTGGAGTTTTCTGTGATCTCTCAAAAGCATTTGATTGCGTACATCACGATACACTTTTGCGTAAACTGCGTCATTACGGTGTCCAAAACGAGGCTCTCAATTTGTTAGATTCCTACTTACATAATAGGTTCCAATGTGTGGATGTTAATGGTGCGAAATCTTCCGGGCTACCAGTTCAGTTAGGAGTACCACAAGGATCAATACTGGGTCCGTTCTTATTTTTGGTTTATATTAACGATTTACCATTCTACCTGAACGGTACTTGTGATGAAGTACTGTTTGCAGATAACACCTCTCTTATCTTTAAAGTAGGTAGGAATAGACTAGACTTTGATGATATAAATAGTGCACTTTCAATGGTTACAGATTGGTTTACCACAAACAACCTGGTCCTCAATGCCAAAAAAACGAAATGTATTAAGTTCGCCTTACCTAATGTTAGAAATCTTGGACCCAATCTCACCAAATGTAATGAGGTGCTTGATACTGTAGACTCTGCAGTCTTTTTGGGCATTACCGTTGATGCCAAACTTCAGTGGGGCCCCCATATATCATCTTTAGCAGGAAGACTCAGTTCGGCCGCCTACGCCGTTAGGAAAGTTAGACAATACACTGACGTTGATACGGCTCGGTTAGTCTATTTTAGTTATTTCCATAGCGTTATGTCCTACGGCATGCTATTATGGGGAAAAGCTGCAGATATTCAAAATATATTTGTACTACAAAAACGAGCTGTTCGTGCAATATAGTCTCCTTAAGAGAACTTTTTAAAGAGATCGGTATTCTCACAGTGGCATCTCAATACATTTTTGCTAATATACTATATATTAGGCAAAACATACATATGTTTACCAAAACTAGTGACATCCACAATTTTAATACCAGAAATAAGCACAAACTACATGCACCTTTTCACCGACTTCATAAGGTACATAACTCATTTGTGGGACTCGGTATTCGCTTTTATAACAAGTTACCAGTCTCATTTCTGGATTTGCCTTTTAGTGCGTTTAAGTTAAAAATTAAATCTATCCTTTGTTCTAGGGCATATTACTCCATTAACGACTACTTAGATGATAATAATAGTTGGTCGGTTTCCTGAACGCAAGACAATGTTACAATGTTCTTTCACTGTAATTAGCTTACTGCCTGATCTTTTTTTTATATAAATAAGTATTATTATTATTATTATGACATGATCTTCTCATTATATTGTTTTATAATGCGTTGCATTGAATTACATGTTAACTAGTGACCCAGCCTATTAATTGATTATTTTTTTTGCATAAATAACCGGAAGCAAGTTCGTCATGCTCCCTTAGATGTTACTGCTTGCGGTAGCGTCGGGGGTCGGGTTACCACCTTCCCTCTAATATGGCGAGGGGGGTAATGGCTGATCTTTGCGTTATGCTCGTGAACGGGTGCTGCTTGTGGTGACTGGTCGTCTTGCTGACCTTGGTTCTGTTATTGTTTAATTAGTAACTGATTTTTTATTTAGCTTTGATGGTCCTAGTGTCTCATTTTTTTTTTATTGTATCGTTTTTTTATTTATATTTGATGTAATGTCGTAGACCTAGTCATGTTTTCCAGTTTTGTACATGTAAGCGGGCACGCCCTTTTTACTTGAAGGCTTATATTTATTCAGTTAGTTATATTTTATTTTTTGCATGAGTTTAGTTGTCCACGTCGGTACGTGTGCTAGCTAGCATGTAGCAAATTATTTAATTTAAATGATTCAGTTTATTAATTTCCAATGCTGTTTAAACTGTTCTTCTAACATATCAGACAGACGTGTTGCTGGGGAGTTTGTTCCGCCACTTCTTCTTCCCAGCAAAAACACTAGTAAGTGGCGAAGGGCGGGCGTTTTGGGGGACTGTATTATGTAATTTTTGACGTTCAAAAAGTGCTGATCCTCAGCCTAATTTGAATAAATGACTTTTGATTTTGATTTTGATTACAGGTGACAAACTTCTTCCAAGTTCTGCCAGGAGGGGACACCCTAGAAGGACACACATTCCTTATTGGTGATGTTCTTTAAACCTCATAGAATAAAGGCCTGAGTTTATGTATTGTGAGACCGTTCGTTAAACTGCCAGATTTTATTTAAAAAGTTATCGTTGAGTCTTGTTATTTGCACCACATCTGTCAAAGTTGAACCGCAAGCTCTATAATACAATAATAGGTAGGTGGCTACAACACAGTTCTGTATCAAACGAATGGGCTTGCAGACTGCAAATATATTGAAGACAAAAGGTGTGCTGCGAAACTGTTGTAACTTTAGAATTAATGACTATGTTTTATTCACAAGATGAATGGTAGCAGTCTGATGAGTGGCCAAAAATTGGGTTGAAATAAAAAAAAAAGCATGCAATACAAGAGACAGGCTGATGATGATGTTTAAAATTGTAGGTATATGGAGTGAAGTAAAAAACTTCTTTTCGTACTAGTAGCGCCATCTCTTAGCGCTTGAGAAAACTTAATCGATTATTCAAATTAATAACAGCTGCAATCGAGTTCTAACTGAGGTTGTCCATGAACTGTCACGTGTGACATTTGACGTCTGACAGATGTCAAGGTGAGGATAGTGTGTTATTGACAGTGATATTATTCATTGCAGGACAAAGGCTTCTTATACAGAAGACAAGAGCATTAATCAACCAATAGTAAAATGTTAATAAATTGTAGATAGCTATCATAACTTCTTGTAGATGAAAACTTGTTCTACTAATGAAGCATAGTAGGATTTTGAGTAAATAATGCTTCAATTCCACTTAAAAGCTGTAAAAACTTCCAACATCGTTGACCAAAAGACTTGAGAAATGCAAAGCGGCAATTTTATAACGAAAACTGCAAATTAAATTACTGGACAAGTCGAAAATGACTGCAATATTCATCCGTAGCACTGAAAACTGGTTTTCAGCGGTTCGCTTTATCCAAATTTCAGTCGTTGGCGAGATTAATGTAACGGAAAGGCTTTCAGCCAGCCATGAAATCGTCGCCAGTTCTTCAGAGTTATTAAGATTATGTCTTCACTCTACTTTAAAGTAACATTATATTGTTGGACTTAGGCATAGCCTCTAATTATAATTAAATATTATTTCTAATAATTATGTGAAATACTAATAGTACTTGCCTCATAAAGAACCAACATGCTACACGGTAGTTGTATTTTCATTTTTAAAGTTACTAGATTGCTTTTACTTGCTTTTAAAACGGTGAACGGTAAGTACTTGCTTACTATATTAAAATAAGATAATAAGATTTTAGAAATTAAGTTACTGCTGCATTAGTCCTCTTCATCTCTTCTAAGTTTTTGCTGTGCTCGAGAGGGTCCATAATGATACCTGTACCTTTATATTCTTAAGACCATTTATGTAACATTGGGGTAACTTGACGTGCTGGCGTCTGTACATTGTGGAACGCAATAAATATTGAGTATTGAGTATTAAAGGAAAACATCGTGAGGCTTTTTTTTAATGCCTGAGAGCTATTTCTCAGCGGCATGTAAAGCCAAGTCCAGGTAGTCCAAGGGTGGCATGAAATTTGACACTGGTTAGTAACTAAAAGCTTCATACCCCGCGGAACGTTAGCAAGTCAACATCTCGTTTGTTTACTCCGTAATCATTTCGTGTTAAAAGTGGTTAAAAGTTTCGATAACCTAGTGAGACTAACATTATCTTGTGACCGGAAAAAACGAGTGTGCAGTGACGCTTAGTTAATCAAGTTCGACGAACTATTACCAAAGTTATCAGTGTAAAACTCTTAAAATATTTTTAATAACGACTTCGTCCAGCCGGCCGCTTGCTTGTGCTTGCCGCACTTTCAGCGCTGCCATACTACTCGCCACGCTAGACGTACGCGTCCGCTTTACGCTGCGGTGTTCGCTGCGCTGCCATTTGCACATTGTGGGACGCACGTTCCTAGCGCTTTCATCGCTGCTTTACGGATGACTGGATTGAACGATCGTTGACGCATGGCGCTGTGAATATCGCTGTTTTGGTTAAATTGGATGACTTGTTTTGTTGATCGCCTTAACGTTTCTACAAAAATCAGGTGTGCGCGTGCGCCATTGACCTTCGCTGTGTTAAAGGTTAACATAAGAAGATAGTGGTCGTAAAAGTGACGCCGAGCGGTCAAACTATCTCCGCCGACTTCGAGAAAGCGATACCGAGCTACCGGAAAACAGGAGACAGTTGTCTGAGCGCACACCCGTCCCTATCTTAGGCCCCGTCTAGCACACGAATAATAGTAAATTAATTACTGACGGCCCCGACTCACATAGGCCTTTCATAAACATGCCACTGCAGAAAACGTCTCCCTCCCAATCGCCGAAACCGGCCAGAAACTTAACTTTAACGTCACAGTTCTCTTCTGACCCCTCTCTAAATAGAACAACAGCCAATTGTGATGTATTCCCATCGCTTAATGAAAATATCACACAACGCAATAAACGGCCAAGAGATGAAGTTTCCACACCAAATCAATTCTCCGTTTTTAAGGACGAGATAAAAGACTTAATTAGCTCGTTAGTTAGCACTCAAAATCAGGGACTAGCATCTATAACCAGCAAATTACAAGAGATAACTGAGTCCAATGCTAAAATTGACGCGGCTGTATCACTCTTAACAGCACAAAACGAGGAGTACCGCGGAAAAATAGCACTTCTAGAAAACCAGGCTCAAAAAGACCAGGAATATATCTGCATTCTGGAAGACAAAGTAGAAGACCTTCAAAGATATTCCCGCAGGGCCTGCGTTGAAATTAAAAATGTTCCTATAAAGGCACAGGAAAACAGGGAGGACCTGATTCAAATGGTTGTCAACCTCTCTAAGACCATTCATCTAGAAATTAACGGTTATGATATGAACGACATCTTCCGCCTGAAATCAAGAGGTGAAAGGGAGAAGAAACCTACAATTATAGTGGAGCTAAGGTCTGCAATTCTGAGAACAGACCTCCTGAAAAAGGTGAAAGATTTCAATCTTACAAACAAGACACGGCTGCAGGCTAAACACCTAGGCTTCACAAGCAACGAAGACACACCAATCTTTATATCTGAACAACTCACTACTAAGGGGGCACGTCTGTTTTTCTTGGCCCGGGACCTGAAAAGGGCTCAAAAAGTTAAGTACTGCTGGACCTCCATGGGCAAAGTACTAATTCGGAAAGATGACAAGTCTAAAAGTATCCATATTCAACACGAAGCACAGGTGCAACAACTAATGCAGGAAAAATGACTAACTATGGATATATACTTCTTAGCACTATTTTTCTTACATAATTCAGTTTACCCCAACCTAATACTTATATTTTTTGAGAAAATGTCAATTGTCTACTATAAAACCTATACCAAAAAACTTATACAGAAAACTACACACAAACATATACATGCACATACACCTTTATCCTATAATTACAACTACCAACTTTGCATCCCACATATACAACACGCTGGTTATTATCAAAACAAACAAAAACGCATACAAAACTTAAATTTACCTACATACTTTCAAGCCTCCTATATCCCTAATCACAAAAGAGCACACCTATATTACAAAAACCACAAATACACTGCAGGCATCACACCAATTCTCTCCCTACTTTTTTACAAAGAGTTCATCATTACACTGTTATACTTATCCGAGCCTGACCTGTTTCTAATTATGATATCTTACTACCCCAGTTGCAACCCCAAGAGTTCTAAATTAATTTTTATAAATGGATAGTTTAGATACGCTGAACGAAATTGATCAAATTAAGCCCTCGGACTCGCTTAAGGGCAGTATACAGGAAATAAATATAGAGATAGAAAAGTCTACGTATAACCTAACAATATCAACACAAAATATTAGAAGTATCTACAAAAATTTTGATGATTTGCAACTCACTCTGGCACAACTAAAATGTGAAATAGATATTTTGATTCTTACAGAATGCTGGCTAAACCCGAACAAAAACATACCGCAATTAAGTAATTATACATCATTCCAAACTAAATACCACATTAATCAATGTGATGGGGTAGTTGCTTATATCAAAAATAACCTATCTGTGAAATTTAAAGAACTTAAACTTGTAAATGCCACGGGACTAGAGTTACAAATTTTAAACTACACCATACTGGGTATCTACCGGTCACCTTCATTTCTAAACGCAGGTAATTTCATTACATCTCTCAATAATCACCTAGAGAATATCATCCCCAGTAAAAACGTTTTGATCTTAGGTGATATTAACATTGACTTAATCATCTCCCCAATAGAAACTAATCAAGAAAGAAATAATAGATTAACCTACTTAAATATGCTATCACTTCATGGACTGTTGCCGTCTCATAACTTACCAACGAGGGGGGACGGCTGTCTTGACCACGTCCTGCTAAGCCTGGACAGACAGAGGAACATGGCTTTTACAGCGGTTTTAAATACAACTGTAACAGACCACTGTTTAATACTCTTGTCAATCGCCAATAAGTATCAACATACAGTACCTCAAAGGCACAAAACCCTAATCAATTATGAAAACGCTCATAATAGTCTAAAAAATACTGATGTATCCTTCTTCAATGTCTTTAAAGATCCGGATACTTACGCTTTTGCACTGATAGAAATGGTCAAGTCAGCTTTACACTCCAACACTAAAAATGTAATTGTCACGAATAGTAAAAGAAACATAAAGCCCTGGATAACCACAGGTGCCTTACGGTGTATTAGACTAAGAAATACAATATACCTGAAACATAAATCAAACCCCCTAAACCAAATTTTAATAATAACCTATAAAAGATACCGAACCTTCTGTGTAAATCTTATAAAAAAACTAAGAAATAAATACAATAAAGATAAAATTGTAGCATCTGTTAAAAATCCTAGGGCACTATGGTCAACCATAAATGAAATTACACATTACAAACCACCCAAGAGCACAAATGGTGACCTACTTAAAATAAAATCATGTCCTCAAGCCTCAACCAACCATGTAAATAAATTCTTTATTGACATTGGGCAAACTCTGGCTCAGAATATCTCAAATAGCTTCGTACCCTCGGAATCAACTAACACGGACACCTATAACCTGTCCTCTTTTGTTTTATTAGGCACCTCCGAGATCGAAGTTGAGAATACCCTGATGTCCCTAGACTCTAAGAGTGCACCAGGTTGGGACGGAATCCCTACCCTTTTCTTAAAACAAGCTAAGGAGATCTTAGTCCCTCTGATCAGAGACCTTGCCAACCTAACTTTCAACTCCGGAATCTTCCCCTATCTTCTTAAGCGCTCCGTTGTCACCCCTGTGTATAAGGGAGGAGATAGCGACGACGCTAACAATTATCGGCCTATCTCTGTACTTACCTCCATTTCTAAAATCATCGAGAAGCTATTGAACTCTAGAATAGTAAGCTACCTGTCTAAGTACAACATCTTATCTACCTCTCAATACGGGTTTAGGAAAGGAATGTCGACTCAGGATGCTACCATGGATCTTGCATCCACAATAACAAAAGAAATAGATGGGGGTAACAAATGTCTAGTAGTCTTTCTTGACCTCAAGAAAGCCTTTGACACCGTTTCCGTCCCAATACTGATGCGCAAGCTGGAGAGGATAGGATTCCGTGGCTCTGCTCTCTCCCTTCTCAGCAGTTACCTAAAAAATAGAAAGCAGGGTGTAAAAATTGGCAATTTTCTTAGTGATGAAGAAAACGTAACATTTGGAGTCCCGCAGGGCAGTGTTCTCGGCCCGACGCTCTTTTTGATATATATCAATGATCTCTGCAACCTTAGTGGCGTCGGAGGGAGGATTCTGTCTTACGCGGACGACACTGCCATTATTTTTACTGCCAAGTCATGGGAGAGAGTAAGGTTGGTGGCCGAGAGGGGTCTGGCTAGAGTTAGTCACTGGCTTAATGAGAATCTTCTCACGCTGAACACCCAAAAAACTAACTACGTATGTTTCGCTCCGTACTTAAACTCGCAGCCCTCGCCCAACTTTGAAATTAAAATTCATTCCTGTCATACTCCTTCTACTTGTACTCAAAGTTGTCCGACAATTCAGAAACTCAGCTCTGCTAAGTACCTCGGAATTATAGTGGATCAAAGGTTAAGTTGGTACCCACACCTTGAACTAACCATAGGGAGGGTAAGAAAGCTTTTATGGGTTTTCAAGTGTTTAAGACACGTTATGAGTGCAGAGCTACTAAATAAAATATACATTGCTCTAGCCCAATCTGTAATGACATACTGTATCTCGGTTTGGGGAGGTGCAGCTAAGTCATACTTTATAGATCTAGAGCGGGCGCAAAGGTCCTTGATTAAAGTCATGTACTTTAAGCCCTATAGGTTTTCTACTAAATCCTTATATGCAATTTCTAAGCTTCTCTCAGTCAGGAAACTTTATATTCTACATATGATACATAGATATCACAAAGCACTACCTTTTGAATACGCCAAACTTAGAAAAAGACGGTGCGATATTGTAGCCCCTACATACCCCACTCGTACTGTCTTTGCTAGTCGGCAAAATTTAGCTCAAGCCCCCCGCGTTTACAATATAATTAATCGTATCCTTAATATTTACCCCATGCAATTGTACGAGTGTAAGAAAAAACTGACTGAATGGCTCCTTACTCTTGATTATGAAGACGTAGAGGAAATCCTGCTTACAGTAGCTTGAATTATGACATGAGCTAAATGCACTCACAAAGACAATAATAAACACGCAACGGAGTTATAGGGTTACCCATTAAAAACAACCGACCACACACACACACACACACACACACACACACACACACACACACACACACACACACACACACACACACATACACACACACAAACACACACAAGTGCGCTCACACACACACGAACTCAAGCAAGCATGCACCTTACAGACACAACACATCAAAACTTACCATTTTTCATTGTTTAAATAATGTTATTCTCATTTTGTTAGTCTAGTAAGTCTAAATTTTGTTCACACCAGAAATGTGAGGCTTTCCCAACACAAGTATCATATGATTACTTTCTGGGAAGCCCCGGCAACTTATTTGTAAAGATTTACTGAAATAAATACATTTTTATTTATTTATTTATTTAAAAGAAAAAATACAGATCAAATACAGTCGTTCGAATTGACGTGACGCTTACGTCAAGCATTCATGCTAGGGCCCTCTGTCTAGTAACCCCGTCTGCAAAGAACAGAGTGACATCTGTCAGGGACAGAGGCAAACAGATTCTTGAGCAAGTCATAAAACTATACTGTAGAGTTTACGACTTGGGACAAGATGGGTTTCAAGCACTTGTAGGTAAGGGTCCGAGAACAATTATGGCCTATTTGATTTTGTAGGGTAGGGCTCCATGCCCAAAGGTCTCTGCATCACCCACAGCCCTAAAAATTGACTGATATACATATATATACTATTGGATACAAAGATATTCAATACCTATAGACGGACATCACGAACAAAATTTTCGTCCGAAAAAGTGTGTCCTGCTGGATACCAGTCTATGAGTTTTTTGTAGTACGCTCCGCTGCCGCTCCAATATTCATATATTATTCTAGATGGCGTTACTGAGACATGGGATCAAAGTTTTTCTATGACATTTCCTTGACATGTCCGCTCAAAAGTATCTTAAATCTCTTTGATTGGATAGAATATAATAATCGTAAATCGATGTTTTTCGTCGTAACATCTAAATTATTGGTTTTTACTAAATGTGTTTATCAAGTAACAGAATTAACACACTATCTAAAATAGTGTCACTGTATTAATTATTATGGACAACTTTTACTACGAGACGAACTGAAATTGCGAAAAAAAACTGGTGTTCAGTGCATTTGGTCGAGTTAAACTTACATAAATGTTCTGAACAGCTGATTTTTTTTTAAATATTTGTATGGCATCAATGGATAAACATAGTATTGATTGATTGATCAATTAGTTATGGATCTGTGTAGAAATGTAGCAAATAAATAACAATAAACACAAATCAGTGAAACGAGATAGGCGACAAACAAAAGCCTGACGTTTGCTGACGTCAAAACGGACAAAACACAGCCGGTTTTGTCAGACCCATCTCATCTGCGGTTGCTTACTGTAATGCGTCAAAATATTCACGGGGTCAAAACTGCAGCAGTATAAATTGACCCTAATTGTGTTTGCTGCTAAAATAAAAACATTTTTAAACAAGTACAAATCGAACTAATCTTTATTGCAATCCATAATGTACATACAAGCTGTTCGCAATAGTTATGTTAAGTCCCATGTAGTACTGGGCAAGCCTGTTGTTATCAATCGACACAGCTCTAGGTTTCGGGTTGCTTTTGAGAAATTGCAGATAAGAAAGTTCAACAAAGCTTTGCGTGACCCAGAGCTCGAATCCACGACCACGTGTTCTCTACCAAAACATTTTGTTTACTGGCTTGAAAACTATCGATACTTCTATATTTAATACTCATTTGTATCTGTGTATATTGTAAAGAGGACATTATTTGTTTGTATATTTGTAGAATAAGAAATTCACGCGGACGAAGTCATGGGTGAAGTGCTAGCAATATTCATATTTAATTTTTTGTTTGGGTCAGATTGGATGCGAAGTACGGAGGACAGAGAGTTGTGGCGCAGTCTGGGAGAGACCTTTATTTCCAGCTGTGGACTGCAATAGGCTGAGTTGTTTGATTGTCCGCTGAGTAGTGTGCTTTTATCAAGCGAAATAAACGCTTAATTTGTACACACATACGTTTATAACCTCAGGCCTTTTTCTAATTGGGGTAGGGTAGGCAAAAACTATAGAGCGCCATATATTATGCTACGATTCTTACATACTTCTTTTGCTTCGTTCGTCGTTTGCCTTCATTTTCTTCTTTCATTTTTTATTTTTATATAGATCTCTGCTAATACGGCAAAAACAAAGTACCTATTGATGTATTTGCATAGGTACACTGAGGGATCAACTAAAACTGGACAAGCTTTACCCCCGCGACGCAGCTCACCTTAAATTTTCTCCCGATTAAGGATTTTAAACTTTATTAGAACCGAGTGTAGGCGCGTTTTCTTTTCTACCAACGGTAAATCTAGTTTTAAGTATGCGTCAACCCAAGATTATAAGACTTAATGGATTTCAATCTTTTTTTTCGGAGTTCCATTAATGAGACGAGGTGTAAGTTTGTTAAATTAATATTAATGTATCCGTAAAGAAGATAGGTTTTTAGAAGATTAAGGCATAAAGCTTATTTAACCAGCAAGGCAGAGGGGTAGGTACCTATAACAGTTACATTTATTTTTAACTGGCCTGTTGGTCTAGTGTTTAGTGGCCATAACTGCAGTGCTGGAGGTCGTGGGTTCGATTCCCACCCAAAACAAATGTTTGTGTAATAAGTACGATCATCTGTTCCGACATTATTGTTTGCTGTTAGTTTATATCTAACACGCGTATGTATTTATTTATAAACATATAAGTATGTGTATCAGTTGTCTAGTACTTACAGTACAAGTTCTGCTTAGTTTGGGACTAGATGGCGTTGCATGAAGGCTGTGAAATATTATTAATAATATAATATTAATTTGCCAGTGATGGGGTCAAGCAAATTGACATCAATCGGACTACGGGCTCAAATACACACCACGGGCTGCTGTTGAAAATTTCCAGGTAAAAAACTCAAAAACACTGCTCTCCTCAGGAAACAAACCAACGACTAAACGCTTAGCAGCACTTGCGAAAACTACACCAACGACGAAGTAGGTACTCGTATAAATAAATGATTGTTTAAATAATGTTCAGCAACAATGCAAGAAATTGCATTTCACTCCAATGTGACAAAAATTAAACCAAAACAAAATACAAGCGATATCTGGCCACAAAAATATAAATTCGTACAGTTTCACATTGCCAATAAATATCATATATGCGTACGTACGATTTTGCGTTGCTAACGACATTTTAATACCGCGAAAAACTTTTGGAGCCATGCGTTGTTGGTACTAAATATTATTACACATGAAATATGTGACAGTGTTACGATTTTTTTTTGCTATAGGCGTTGTTGCTGTCTGAAAAAGATTTCTTAATGAGAATGAGGTTCTTAACACGTTGGCTGCCTTACGAGTATACTCGTAGTAACTTTTTTTTATGCCCATTGCCACCATACAAAATGGTAGTACGAGTATACTCGTAGTTGGCATTGGAACCTAGTTCAAACTACGAGTTAACTCGTAGTATGGCAATGAGATAGGATTTTTATTACCTTATTACCAACCAATTATTTTTATTACCTACCAAAAAGGGAATGTCCGGGATCGATCTTTCAGACCAAATGCTTACTTTAATATTACTTCAGCTCTTAGAAAGACGTTGTTTTTTAAATCTACTTTCACAACGCCTGCATGATCTACAATCAACAAACCAACCTTCCTCCAGAAAAGAAATTGGATGCCCCTTCGTTCAAAGATGAAGTCATACTACATAGTTCATAAAACTGTGTCTGCAGAAAAGAAAAAACACGCAAAGAAACAATTTATTATTGTCCGGTATGTCCAGAAAAAACTGCCTTATGCGTAGAAAATTGTTTTAAAATATATTGGTTCTTTTTGATTCTACTGTGATGTACCCAGAAAAAATTCTATTAAACTTTTTTTCTGATTAAATAATGTTCTACTTCAAATGCCAAAAAATGTAACGCCGCCCTCCGTTCACTGCCACTTGTCTAGAATTCGGCAGTGGGGCCCAGATCTTGTACTACGAGTATACTCGTAGGTTGGCAGTCAACGTGTTAAGGATTGAACTTGGATTATATCGGGTTAAGACTTCAATATTAAAGACTTTAAGGACTAAAACATATTTTTTTATTGTATTAACGCCACAAACTACCTGCTTATCTTTTCTCGTTCACTATCAAGGCCATCCAAAGGTTGCAGGAAGAGATCGCTTTTAGCTAAAAGGCCGCCAATTGTAACACCCCATGTAGCCTTTAACAGATTAATTTTGCAGTTGTTATGGTGTACAGTAAAGAGTATTGTATTCTATTCAACCACTCTTTTCGACTGGCCTGTTGGTCTAGTAGTTAGTGGCCCTGACTGCTATGCCTGAGGTCGTGGGTTCGATTCCCAGCAAGGACAAATGTTTGTGTGCTGAGCACGATTGTTTGTTCTGTGTCTGGGTGTAATTTATCTATAATATGTATGTATTTCGAAATACGTAAGTATGTTTATCATCTGTTTAGTACCCATAACACAAGCTTTACTTAGCTTGGGACTAGATCGCGTCTGTGTGAGAATTGTGGAATATTTATTTTATTTATTTATTTATTCTTCTTCCACCCACTCTCCTCTTAAACTTCTCCTCTCTTCTACTGCGTTTGTGAACGCATTCAAACAATCGTCTTGAATAGATGATGGCAAGAAGTGATACAATCAATGATGATGAAGCGCACTGGCTTATTAAGCGCCTATTCACTCTAGCTTTAAATACACCTATTAATATATAATTATAATCTGACGGGAGGACCGCAGCAGGTAAACAGCTGTTGTTGTTGTTGTTATTCTTAATTCTTAAAAACACGTGCGTGATGGACTCGAATGGAGGGTTCCGCACCATCGAACAAGATTATAAAACATTCGACCACAGATCTGATAGACCTAGATAACGCAAGAGCAACTACTTCGCGTGCCACTTTGCGTGCCTAGCTTACGTACAAAAATCGGAGTATTCCCGTTTGAGCACCTATTTTTTGAGCACCTATGCATTTAGCACCAAAGGTATTCCCATTTCCCATAGGTTAATGCATAGGTGCTCAATAAATAGGTGCTCAAACGGGAATACTCCCAAAAATCATAAGTGGCTACTTTCGCGCTCCATTTCCTTCCATCGGTAAGTCATTTTGAGATTAATAGTAGAATGCGTTATTAATTAAAAAAAACAATAATTTTCAATCTTATACCCTCAGCAATACCTGGTAATACCAAATTTGAGAAGAACTAAACATTCGTATTAGACTGCGTACAGTAAAAAAATGGCACGCTTGGTTTTCATACAGATCGTGATACTTGCGTTATCTAGGTCTATCTATATCTGTGAATACAACCCTCTAGGTCTCGTATCATTTTCTAGTGACAAGAGCTCTAGTTAATAATAATAATAAATAATAATAATAAATATTCCACAACTTTTTACATTATAATATGTTTTGCTTCTATTATGTTTAACTACTCTCACTATATCACTCACACCTTCAAAAGCTTAAGTATCCGTCTATTACAGTTCTTAAGATACAGCTACACGTTTTAAGTAACCGAGCAAAAACAAAAGTTACCAGTATTGTTCTTTTAATTTTTATTGTTTTTGTAATGGCATCACAAGAAATACACACTACGAAGATTTAAAACGTCTGACTATTACCACAGTATACCTAAATATTAATACAATAGGACAACGCCTTTCTTCTCTGGAAAAATGCCAACAACGTCTACACGCGTTAGTCCTGAATAATGCCTCCCGCACTACGAACATCGTTTTGTTCGCAGTGCGTGAGCAGCTTTCCCGCGTCTCGCCCCTCACACCCCGCACGATTGCCCTGTCTAGCTTCGTCGGACGACTGTAGGTTTTAAGACTGTGCAATTACAGATCATGTGACACAACCCGCTGACAGACAAACAGAATTCGGAGGCTTAGTAAAAGTGTTGGCAACAATTGGGCACGGAACCCTAAAAAATTACTAGCGATTTAGAGCATGAAAAATTCTATAAGCTAGTACTATTATAAGTGTCGGTACTTACCTAACAGCTTATGGGTTTTGACCGGTCATGGCCTTTTACCCGACAACGGCGAAGTAAAAAGGAGAGTTATAATTTTGACCGCAACGTTTGTTTTTTTTATTTTATAACACTGCTTGCGGCCTAATGAAGGGTACTGGTAAAAATCGAAGCAATTTTTATTTATCGTGGCTTCCCGCACAGCGTTTTCACCAGACTGTTGCGTCCCTAATTGAATATTGTTAGTAACCTGATTACCAGACAAACTCCCGTAAACTTTGATCCATCACCACATTCTATTTCCCACTTTATCGCTAACAAAATAGAGCTCAAGTTTACCGCTGAATATTACATATAACGTTTTGAGGTTTTCAACCGGCGGTGTCCAGTAAACGACAGTCAATCCGATCATTTGCGGCCAAATGATACTTAATACGATATCAGATGATTTTGGTCGAGTATTTACTGAAGTGAGATTTAAAGTTATTACTGTTTAAATAATTTTAAAGCCTTTGTGTTTGGCTACAGGCAAGTGGGAATTATTGGGAAGGTTTCAGAAGGCTTTGTTTGAACAATAATTTCTGGGATAGGAGCCATTTTGGACTCGTACTAGGTCTGTTTATTTAAACTTATTTGATTTTTTTTGTGTTTTCTGCGTATCATATTGTTTATTTTTCTACAAGTATTTTTTTTGCATAATGTCTCTTTTTTTTTAGGTTGTGTGTGGAGAAATAATAACAGCCACACGTGTCAATCCAAGGTTAAGCTGCGCTTGCCGAGGTCGATCCTTGGATGAATAAGAATTTAAGTAATACCTATATCAAGAACCATTCGCAGATTTCAGACATGATATGTATTCTATCTATCTATCGGGATTTGGTTTCCGCACTTAATCCATGTTTGGACCATTGTGCGTGATGTAGAAGTTTCCAAAGGTGTAGATATAATTTAAAACAGTCGAGTAGAATTAATTTGGTTTATTCCGTACAATGACAAAATCAGAGTGAGAGGTTACATAGGTACAGTTAAACTTAACCGCTAATTAACTTAATGTTCGCGCGTAGCATCATTAGTCCATGGGTAGTAAAATTGCTTCGATGAAAGCAGTAGGCGCTCCGACATGCCCCCGGGCGTTGAAAGCCTTCCTTTCAACCACTTATTAAGTATTAGTGATCAGAAGGGGACAAATCTTGCTGAAAGATCTTCTGACCACTCCAGTCGAGGTTTTGATCTCCGCCACGCGCGCAACTTGGTCAGCACCAGGGTACAACCTCATAATTCTGCCTAGCTTCCACTTGAGGGGAGGCAAATGATCTTCCTTCAACAAAACAAGGGAATCGATATTCAAAGGATGGTTGGAAGCCTGCCACTTTGTCCGTTGTTGGAGTTCCGACACATACTCTTTGCTCCACCTTGTCCAAAAATGCTGTCGCAATTGCTCTATACGATGGAAGCGGGTGAGATGGGCAGCATTATGATCTTGAAGATCCTTTGTTGGCAGCGAAGTAAGTGGGCGTCCGATCAAAAAATGTCCCGGGGTTAACGGCGTCATATCGTCGGGGTGCGAAGACAAAGGCGTGAGTGGCCGTGAGTTTAAAATGGCTTCGATTTGAACCAAAGTTGAATTTAATTCCTCGTAAGTGAGGTTACAATTTCCCAGCACTCTCAGCAAATGAAATTTGGTTGATTTAACCCCCGCCTCCCAGATGCCACCAAAATGTGGTGAATAGGCAGGAATGAAATGAAATTGTATTCCTTCATTTGCTAAGTCACTAGATAATCCATCCGAGTTATTCTTTAAAAACTTTGCCAAATCATTGTATGCTCCGACAAATGTTGTTCCATTATCAGAGAACATCTGTGCCGGTTTACCTCTACGTGCAATAAACCTACGTAAGGCTGATAAATAACTGGAGCTCGTCATATCACCTACCAGTTCTAAATGTATTGCCTTGGTAGTGAAAAAGATGAATAAAACAATGTAAACCTTCATTATGCGACAACCTCGTCCTTGACGACTAGCGGAAGAAATAGGACCCGCGTAGTCTACGCCAACAGTTTGAAAGGGAAAGCCTCCCGGTGATAGGCGCTGCTGTGGTAAATTACCCATTATTGGTGCTATAACCTTTCCCTTCATACGAGAACACCTAATGCAGCTTTTTAATTATGATATGTATTGATGTGTGTATTGATTACTTGATGCTAAAATACCTAACGAGGTTTCAAACAAATTAAATCAACATTGACACCGCTTGGTTTACATTCATGGCGACAATCGGCAATATTGGACTATGATATTTATATATCATAAAAGTAAATAAAGTTGAATGCGGGTGGTATATTTGCCAATTAAAAGGGGATGTCAGTCGGCAAATATACGCTGCGTTCGCGTGTTGACTCATGTCTATGTGCTGAAAGCCGCTCATGGTATTAGGGATTTTTGCAGTTTATGTACTTACGTTCATAATCTGCCTAGCAGTGATAGCTTTGTGTGGCCGTCAGATTACCAAGTCTTAGGTCGCGAAATCGAACTTAAAGCACGCACCACTGACTTTTCGAATTAATTTCCGTAATACTCTCTAATTTACACATCTTAGCACAGCGTTCATACTCGTACTTTAATTATTTAGTTTTTTTTTTATTTTTTTTTTTATTTTAATTTTGATTACATTAATTTTATTATTATTACTAATTAACTTTGATACGAAGTTAGTCACACACTGCACAAAAAGAAGAAGACTTGGCTTGTTAATGCTTTATATGTCAAAAAATTAAGAGGTTTCCACAGGGTAGAGATAAATGCTATGATTTGTGAACAAAGTCAACATTTGCGTGTTTCAGACTGTATAAAAAACTCCAACTCATTTTGGTTTCTCGTCACCAATGGCAGATTGTAAATGGAAACGATTGCATAAACGTATCACTGTCATTTCACGAATAATGCGCTGTCAATAAAGTCAATATTTGGATGTTAACAAAATGTTTTTGATTATCTGTTTGGCATGGCCATCAATTTTCTCAGCCATTATAGAAAGTAATGTTGATTTGATTTTTCAAATCCTTTATTAGTAATAATCAATAATCCGTGCCACTAGCATGTCCTGACGGGCCTGTTGGTCTAGTAGTTAGTGGCCCTGACTGCTATCCCGGAGGTCGTGGGTTCGATTCCCACCCAGGACAAATGTTTGAGTGATGAGCCCGATCATTTGTTCTGTGTCTGGGTGTTATTTATCTATAATATGTATGTATTTAGAAATATATAAGTATGTTTATCAGCTGTTTAGCACCCATAACACAAGCTCTGCTTAGCTTGGGACTAGATGGCTTTGTGTGAAAGTTGTGGAATATTTATTATTTATTATTATGTGCATTCGTTGCCCAAGACATAAATTTAAACCATTGGCCAAGTTATTTGGCTTTGATGATGGAGCAGCCTTACCTAGACAATCCTAATGTGGATGCGGCCGACAATCCAAGAAGACGTCAAAAAAATATTCCACCTATGCATATTTTATGTAATGTGTGTTATATGCAATAGATTTGGATAAATTTGCAAATTTGCGTTTAATTTTCTGTATTTTATGGTATGGCATAAAGAGTGGTCAAGAATTAGTACAGACGCCAGCACATCAACCGAGCCCAATGTGTCAAATTTCTTTGATAGGTTTGCACATCAACCTAGCCCAATGTGTCAAATTTCTTTGATAGGTTTTTAACTTTATTCTAAACATAATAAAGTTCATGTTCAATTTGGAAAATTTAACAGATTGGGGTAGGTTGATGTGCTGGCGTCTGTACATTAACACATACACATGTTTGTACATTTCTTGTCATTTTGTTGTTTCTTTCATGGTTTAACAATGTAAACGATCTGATCCTATTTGTTCAGAAATACAAAAATACTAAATGTTATATTTACAAAAATCATTGTTTAATTTGTTACACAGGCTATCGCCTTACAAACATATAGACATGATATTAATGATTATAATGTTACGTGAATTAAATTTATGATTACTATCCGAATATGACATATAAAATTAATAAAATAAAAGAAAGTAATAATAATAATTTCACCGAATATGTTCAAGATAAGCTTCCGAAATACTTAAGTGACGTTGTTTAGGTCCCCAGGTTAGTTCAATATTGCAGTGGATAACAAACAAAAAAAGAGCAATGTGAATTTATTATTATTGTTCATTTTTAATTTTGAAATGTTTGATATAAATATTGTACTCCCTATCAGGGTAATTGAAACTATAATTCAAATTACAAAAACTATCAATTAATTAACGTTTACTAATTAATTAATTAACTATTAATTAACAATTATCATTCAACGTGGCAATGCAGCCAGTCTTTTGGGCACTTTACCAGCTGGCAGCGATGCAGAGGAATTTTTTGATGCTTTGTAAGTAATTGTTTTTTGTTAGGTTTAGTTATTGTTTTTTTTTGTGTTAGTATTATATAGTCAAGGTTTTACAGAAATTAATTAATAGTTTAGTGGCTATTTACACACTCATCACGCGAAAATATAAAAAACGACCAACACAAAATCCGTCCAGGTTAGAAATGGAGGGATCTATGTCACTTACAATATTATTAACAGCGGAATGACTCATTTATCTACCTGTTTCAGCATCATTAACTGCTTCATTTATATTATGTTATATCCGGTCATGAATCTGCTTTAGCGCAGCAGCCTGACATGTTTTGTTAGCCGCATAGTTCAGCTATACTGATGAAATGGCTTTTACTTTAGTCAAACCGGGTCAATTGAAACGACATCTCTGTTTCAATTGACCCCTTTAAGTAGTTTAGTTAAAATTTTATAAATCCGCCGCGCAAAGCTGTCAACATTAAATAAAAAATCATTTATTCAAATAAGGTTGAGGATTAGCACTTTTTGAACGGTAAAATTACATAAGAGAGTCCCCTGAAAAGCTTGCCCTTCGCCCTATTAATTTATAACAGAAAAACATCGGCAAATCAACCGGGTTCGAAGGGATATATAATATAATAATACAACGACAACAAAAAAATTAAACCGACTTCAAAAAAAAACACTAAACGGTGTAAAATAACTCTAAATTAGGAAGTCTGTGGCTTTGGTGGTTTTGTCTTATTCATGATGGGCCACCGACTTCCGAATTTAGAGTTATTTTACACCGTTTAGTGTTTTTTTTTGAAGTCGGTTTAATTTTTTTGCAAAAAAGTTTTTTATTTTTCCATTTCTAGTGGTTCCCATACAAATATTTGCTATATATATTGTTAATTGTAACAGTACATGTCATGATAATAGGGTTATCCACTTAACCCTAATAAATGAAAATTAACATACCTAACTGTCGAAATCTAGGTATATTGTACACATCTGCGTACCCCTCAGAGCATACCAGGCGTGATGATACGTAATGATGTTGTATAAACAATAAACATCAAAGCGATTCCAGCAATCACGACAGATTTGCCGTCTATTTTTGAAGAGTTCCGTTGCATATCTCCGAAGATCAGCACCAGATCTTCACCAAATTAAAATGGGACCACCTCGGGAGTATACTCTTTCGAATAAAAAAAGAAATTCGAGAATCGGTCCACAAATGGGGGAGAAATCAGGTAACATACATAAAAAAAAAAAAAAAAAAAATACATACACACGAACATAGAACCTCCTCCTTTTTTGAAAGTCGGTTAAAAATAACCATGCAAATTAGTTAAGCAGCTCTGATTTTATCTTTCACAAACAAACGTGCAATTTAAGCGGAGCTCTAAAATGAATATATCATTATTAAAAGGGCACACTTAATGACCAGAATAGATATGAGAAGCTCCATATTATTGCACTGTGGTTCTGATAAAGGAAATAATTAACAACTGACTTCCAACCTTACGGAAAAATTATAAAGTTTAAAATGGTTTTCTTTTTGTTTGATTCGAAAGCATTATGACAATTTTATGTAAATGGTTTAGGATTTTTGTGATGCTGATATTTTTGTGGGTTGACGCCGCGTTGTATAAAATTGCTCTACAGAGGGAAATATGCATGCAAATTGGATATTATTGTGGGTCGAATTGTCACTTTACTGTTAGCAAGTGGGTACTCTACGGCAGTTTAATGGGGAGTCTCACAGGACCGTGTTGAGAGCTTACACCGCTGATTTGATTTTACATCTATATCTATACATATCTATACATATAATAAGACAGTAAAAAAACTGTGTCTGTACATTGAATATATTTAAAAAATAATAACTGAGGGGGGTTTAGAAACAGTAATAGAGCACGAATCCAAAAAAAAAAAGTCTGTCTGTTTGTCTGTTTGTTTGTACACGCTAATCTTCGGAACTACTGGACGGATTTGAATGATTTTTATTTTGTTGTATAGATATTAAGTCTGGGCATCCCCGTTGTCGCTGGCATAAGCAACAGGATCCGCGTACGAAGTCGCGGGCAGTAGCAAGTATAACATATTTCTTTTATTGAATGGCCTCTAGTGGTTAGTGGTGACTGCTTTGCTGGAGGTTGTGGGTTAGATTTCCACTCAAGATAAGTATTTGTGTGATGAGCACTATCGTTTGCTCGTTTTGCGAAATAGAGGTGCATTTATTATATCACAAAATTACATTTCGATAGTTAAGTTGTCCCACGTAATAGGGGCCGAGCCTATTGCCGTCAACCGGACACAAATCCTGACTTCAGGCTATTTATGTTTTCATAAATAGCCTGAAGTCAGGATTTTTGTCCGGTAAAGGATAGGTTAACAAGTCTGAATTACTGCATCTATATTTTTATACCGGATGCCCAATCCGGGAACCGAACCCAAGATCTAATGCTTAGCAATACAACTTGCGACCATAGACCAAAAATGCAGTAATTCAGACTAAACTTGTTAACCTATCCTTTACATAACACAAATTTATTCTCTAAACGATCCCTGTAAACATAATTCTATATATTTAATGCAAACTTTTCAAGTCTGACAAGGATTGATGCTGACTTCGTAAACGGATCTCCGGCAAACAACAGAAAAAAAGTTAAACAACCATGAATAAATGTTTACTTACCAGTTTCCAATGCATATTTTTATCAAGATTTATTATTAGGCGCATGGAGGCGATTAAAAATTTTTCCTTGTTGTCAACTCAAACGGTGGGAGAAAGTTGGAAACAGATTAAAAGTTTGTAAAAACAAATAATAATAGTTGTTTTTAACCAACTTACAAAAACGGAGGAGGTTTTCAATTCGGATATATTTTTTTATGTGTATCTATCTATTGAATAATCGAGTTCAACTTAGTTTCTTACCGCCCTTACGGGATAGGTACATCTGAATGATCGCCAATTTATACCAGCTTGGCTAATACTGGCTTCCCTCGAGACGACTGACCCCCGTGTGTTAGACTATGTTGTTGGATTATGTGAAAAATCATAAAACTAGATAATTATGTTTAATAGAGATTTTATTAGAAGAACATATATAATCAAAGTAGACTGCCTCGTTGGTCTAGTGGTCGCAAGCGCTACTGCTGATCATGAGGTCCCGGGTTCGATCCCCGGGTCGGGCAGTGTCATTGAGTTTTTCTATCTGGGATTTCTCAGTAACAGCCCAGAGTCTGGATTTGTGCCCGATGGATGGCAATAGGCTCGCCCCCTATTACATGGGACTTAAACATAATGGCGAAATGTGGGTGTACTACCAGGTACACCTCTGCCTAGCTCTTTGGGGATTACAGGCGTGACGTTAAGTATGTATGTATAATCAAAGTGTGAACACAAAAAAGGACACAAAATTAGCTTGTCTCACGGCTGCGCCAAAAAAGGTTAATTTCAGCGATTATGCTGCCTGACGCTGAACGCTGGTCAAATGCTCCATAAGTTCTGGGCCGTCATGACCTGGTAATCTCTTATAAATATAAAATACACTCATATTATGATAGTCTTCTCACCATTGATAAACCAACACGACCAAGAATTCAATTAAATCGATAGCGAAAACGTGTTCGTATATAATCGCGTGTCAATTTGCCGATTAGCTCCCTGCCAGTCCATTCATTCCGTATTATTTCAACCTGTCTCAAAGCCTGCCCCAAGGGATTAACGCTGAGAACGTGAGCTCTCTTGGATTTCAGTATGAAAAGGTTTCTTTCATGGTTGTAAGTAATATGGCGGTGATACGTTTTCATTCATGTTTTAATTACATTTTTCGTTTTGAGGTTATGAAATCTGGGGATTTGGGGAAACAGCTTTTGTTATTCATGCGTAGATAAACCTCACGTATTATAACCTATGTATATAATATATATACCAATACGTGATGTGAAACCATTATTATGTCCTGTTTCTTACCATTAACATTAGAATTTATTAAATTATACTTTATTGGAGATTCTTTTTTGTGTTGTTTTTGTGTGTTGACGATTTGAATACTTAAAATTTATTTTATTTTGTTGTATTTTTTGTGGTTTTAATCTCATTTTATTTTATATTATTATATTGTATTTTTGCATGCCTAACTTGGTGCAACACAGTTGACTACGCATTCAAATAACGTCTAGAAATGTATGACTATGTACTGTGTTGAGCAATAAACATTTGAATTTGAATTTGAATTTGAAAACTTTGAATCCATGCTTACAGAACAAATGTCATCGAAATAGCTCAAATGATTAGCAAGCTTAAGTGGCAGTGGGCCGGCCATATCTCGCGAATAACCGGCCATCGCTGTAGTAAACATATTCTTGAGTGGAGATCAACTTGGCAAATGAAAAGTGTAGGATGCCCAATGGCCAGGTGGGATGATGACCTGTGAGAGGCTGCTGGTAGATCCTGGATGCGGCAAGCTGAAGACAGGGTACTGTGGCGCTTATTAGGGGAGGCCGTTGTCCCAGCAGTGGACTACTGTGAGCTAATGATGTGCACGGCGGATTGTAAGTTAAGAAAGTAAGTTCACATTGTGGAATGCAATAAATATATTGAGTATTGCGTATTGAGTTAAAATTTAGCATCGGTGAAGTTTATTGGAGACAAAGTGCAGGAAACGGTTGTATATTACCCACTAAACTACTACTATTATTTTTTCATTTGTAAACTAATGTGTCATCATAGCTTCTTCGCTTAAGGCTGCGCCAGTCAACCATTCAAACTCGTCTTTGCAGGTGTGACTAAAATACATGTTTTCTCACATGGGAGTATTAATGTAAGACAGTAGCTTGGTACCAACAATGTGATAAAGACCTTTTGGCAAGGAGATGTTGTTAAAATAAATTAATTTTATTAATTCTATTCAAATTTCGATGTTTTTTTTTGTATTATTGAACGATTCTTACTCAAATGTTAATTTTAGACAGGCATAGTTGGGTTACCATTATGTTGAAATATAGATCTCTCGAGGCTATTCAAGCTATTTTTTATTTTAATATTCAGTTTACTTTTGGCGTACAATTCTAAACAGTGCAGTAAGCACTACACAATATTTGTATGGCAAAAAATCGACAAGCGCATCCTTAAGTAGCATATTATGTATACGTCGTAGGTAATTGTGACCGCAAATATCTATAATTATATTCAGCTGAAGCATGAAGCATTCTGTCCATGCATTCAGCATTATGCTAACATAATTAAAATAATGACAGCTTAACGCTGAATGATTACGTATAAGTAGCCGGTCGATTCAGTAAAAGTCACTCCGAGAAAACTTGAGTGAAATGAATGGTCAATGCCTTGCATTAGTATAATTTTGTAGAATAACAGCTCCATTTGTATTCACTTCATGTACATATTCACGGGCTATTTTTTACAGAATAGCACTTTTGTCTAGCTTTGAAAATTGCGAAAAAAACAAATTGTGGTTTTTTACCGTTTTTTTCGCATGTTATATAGAAAATTTAAAGAAGAAATCATTTGAAAAGAATTAGGATTTTTCGAATATTTCTGTCAATGTTTAGAAAGCTTGAAACAAAAACAGGTTTTATTGACTTGGAAATATATTTTAGTAGGCAAAATACAAAAGAAAAAGAAAACAAAAGGGAGGTCTACACCGCTTATATTTTTTACCATTCTACCCTCCATTTTATTGGTACGTATTATTATGGATAAAGTTAAAACAAGTAAAAAAAAAAACATCCAGGTTTCCGGTTTTTTTCATATTATTCTGTTTCGGTTTTATTGAAAAAAAAAAAAACATGAATGATATACTAAAATAAATTCTCGAAACTTTCGAATGAAACATTGAATAAAACAACGAAATTGGAAAGAAACGGGATTTTTCCTGCTTTGGCAGGCTTGTTTAAATCTTCTATTAATCTCCGATTCATCCACCAAGCTCGCCACACTATTATGTTCCTAAACAGTACATATTGTACTTTACCGTATATTACATTTCAGTGAACATTTACAACCCTCTATGAATACAGGTTTGAGCACCGCCTCACATATTTACTGAAAGCATAAACCTCGCAAACTGCGTCTCGGAGAGCATTTCATGTTCGTGATTATGAAAAAAGTTTGTCTCTCTCGACTCGTACAAAGGACTTGTTTTACGATGCGACGACATACAGCGACAGTTGGTGTGTGAATATACAGGGTGGAAAGGACACCGTCGCACATAGTGATACCACAGTCTAAAAACATACAGTCGTCCGACGAAGCTGTCTAGACAGGGCAATCGTGCGGGGTGTGAGGGGCGAGACGCGGGAAAGCCGCTCCCGCACTGCGAACAAATCGATGTTCGTAGTGCGGGTGGTATTATTCAGGGCTAACGCGTGTAGACGTTGTCAGTATTTTTCCAGAGATCAAAGGCGTCGTCCACGAAGGAGATGGCGGGACGACCTGGATGTCTTCCTTGAGAATTGGAGAGAGGTGGCGCAGAATCGCGACCGATGGAAGGAATGGAAAGAGGCCTTTGCCCAGCAGTGGGACAATTTAGGCTAAATAATAATAATAATAATAAAGGCGTCGTCTTACTGTATTAATATTTATACTGTGGTGATACTATGAGTTCTACACATGATTCTGAAAGCGAGTTGAGCTCACGATTACTGACAAATGCTTACACAGCAGGGGTAACGCGGAACTCCGTTGACAGTATATCAGTTGACCGACAGCCTATGGTATCACCTTAGTGAAAACCTCAGCAATTTCTCAAATCTGTTATTTAAAATTTAAAAGTAGTTTAACATGTTTGGTGTGTAAAAGTATTTTGTAGTAATTTGGTTGTGGTCAGATTACTTTTATAATTTTATTATGTAAATGGAAAAGTGAACGTACATACGTTCAAAGTCAAAAGTCAAAGTCAAACCATTTATTTCAATTAGGCCCTTTTTTAAAATAACTTTAAAAAATGATTCTAGTTGCCCCTTCCAAAAAGTAGATTTGTATGGAGAAGAATGGGCAAGAAACTCCATACTTACTCTTTTAAAATAGATTTTACAAAAACTTTGTATACATTAATAAGATTACATGTGAGGACGATGCACCTAGAATAAAAAGTACTATACTAAGATAGGTTTAAGCAAAAAATAAAAAATAAGCAATGGAGTTGATAATTACATGATTAAGTTGGTACAGCTAGATACATTGTGCTCACCTATTTACAAATGTAATAACAATTAATTTAAAAAAAGTGAAATAATAAAACAATAAATAGAAAACAATACGTAGGTACATTATAAGATTAGCAACCAGGTTGATTTTGTCAAGACTCCAATGATTGTCCTATGGAGCAGAACCAGCATGTTTCCAAGCATTCCTATCTTGAATATAATCTTCTAGTTTATAATATGCCAGTTTACAAGTGTTAATATTGAGAGCATCGTAGGAGCTACGTCTGCCAAAAAACTGCTCTGTAGTTTGTCAGAAGCTAAATGTAATTTGACTTACGTTTCAAATTAACACTTTTTTTTCAGCCTTAAAGCTAATATTATTTTTAATGAAAGGGACTTATAGTCGCAATGAGTTCCAGCACATATTGGTCTGAAAAGGAACGAGGAAACTGACAGTATAGCTAAGTCTGCGACAGTAAATGGACTACTTACCCAATCATTGGGAAATAGAACCTAAATTGAAACCGCTATGTTTTGACAATTGGAAACACCTTTTTGAAAGTGATGATCAAAGTGTTCAACGATTAGCTGTCAAACAGCTAGTTTCGTATTGACTATCATTAGTGTGTTTCTAGGATGTCGTCATGCGCACTCGCAGATATGTGACGAAGCGTACAGTACCCAGTCTTACAGTTGAAGTAACTTGGAGCCTACTTAAAGTAACCTGCAGGCCTAGACATATTACAAATTCTATTTCTATTAACGTAATAGTTAAGGCGACAATATAAAGAAAAATACGTATATGGAAACAGCTGTTTGTCAACTGTCAAGTGTTAACGAGTAGAATTGGTTTTATGCCTGAAAATTAAATACACTTGACAGCTGACAAACAACTGATTCCATATACTTACGCCATCTTCTGTCTTTAATAGAAATAGAATAGAAATAGAATTTGTGACATGGCGAGGCCTACAGTTTATAGGGATTTTTACTTTAACATCCCCATCCCTTTTAAAACTAAAAGGGGATGGACCCCCTCTTAGTTTTGAAAGTAATACCGTGCCTATGACACTCACAAATTATGTGACTTTTTATTTAATTTTTTTATTGTTAAAAGAATTTTAAAAATCGGTTCTGTTGCTCCAGAGATTACTCCTTAGAACGTGACAAACTCACTAACTTTACCCCTTTCAAAACATGAATAGACATATTTGATAATCGACTTCGTTGGTGTAGCGGTTACAAGCGCTACTGCTGAGCACGAGTTCTCGAGTTCGATCTCCGGGTTGGACAAAACGTTATTGAGTTTGTGGTGTCACACATTATTTTCTATCTAAAATTTCTTAGTAGCTGCATGTATGCCTGTAGTAGTACCATAGGTTGCTGGCAATAGTCTCGTCCCCCATTATATTGGACTTAACATTACTGGGTGTATCATGGGTAGAATTTCGAGAAGAATTCATGAATGTTGGTAGTTCTTCCTGTTTTATTTCTGTTTTAGCCTCAATTTAATCATTTTTGTCTTAAATAATTGTTATTGAAGATTAAGTATTTTAATTTAAAGTGCAAAAATAAATAAATACTTTTACAATCTCTGCTACTGAAAAACCTAATCACTAACTTTACAGCTCTGACAAAACTTTTTCATGTAAAAAGATTTTGCTAAACCCTCTTAAACTCAAGAAGCCGGAGTTTTTTGATAAAAGTGTGAACAAAATATAATTCGGATACACGATACGAATATCTTAGCAAGTCTATGTCTAACTTCTAAGATCTAACACGAGCTCCAAGGAGATTTCGTGAATCTCATAACCTATAAAACTGAATTTTCGTCTCCAAGGGGTAAGTAAGTAGTGAAAGGAATGATGAACTAAATAATTAATATTAAACATAACTGCCGAAGCTTGGGTTACTCTAAGTTCATCTCTACCTAACACTTCAAAATATAAATAAAAAAGGTTGTCTGTAAGAGATCGCTTTTAGCGATGAGGCCGCCCATAGTATCACCTTAAGTAGCCCTTAAAGTTATAATTTGTAAATTTTTATGGTGTACAATAAAGAGTATTATATTCTATAAACCAGCACTTCGCAATTTTTCTTTTGAATTCTAACATCCCGTCGATATCCTGCTGGATACTAGTTTTGATAATAAAAACAGGCTATGTAAAAATAGCTATTTAATGGTGAAGGAATGATTTAAATCAATGAAATAAGTAGTTTTAGTAGTTCAGTTAAAATAAAGGAGGATTATGTTAGAAAATTAAATAATAATAATGCTTTACTTGTAATTTTATAATTTAACAGCTTAGTTTAAACGTCAGGGCTCTCTCTTTTGTTGTTTGGAGTAACGAAAGAATATAGAAAAATATAAGATCAATTTGACATGCTGTTTATTGGTTACCCATTTTTAGATTACGGTTTGCGTCGCTTTGCTAAGCTCATGTGACTGACTTGAGCGTAGCACAGCATTTTGAGCTACGCCGTAGCGCTACGTGTTAAGTCGTAGCACGTAGAACTGCTACGAGTTGCGGTCAACAAAGATGGGATGATACATATTAATTTTGATGATTAATCGAGTACAAGCCTATAATATTGCCATCCAAAGGACACAAATCTAGAATCCAGGCTACTACTGGGAAATTCCAGAAATATGAACCTAACAACAGTATGCCCAACCCAGGGTTTGAACCCGAGACTCATGCTCAGCAGTATTGCTACCAGCTACTAGACTAACCACGCACTCCATTCCATTTCGCGTTATCCTTTCGACAATTTTTTAATAAACCCGAAACTTTTATAAAAAAGGTCCATGATTTATCATGTAATTTCTGGTGTACAATAAAGAGTATTCTATTCTATTCTGTTCTATTCATGATTTATCGTATTTTGTATATTTTTATACTTAATACACAAATGAGGTTCCCATTACGCATAATGTTATCAGTAATACGCCTATAAATGTTTATTTAACATCCATTTTATAAAAAAAAAAACTGGTCAAGGGCGAGTTGAACTAGCATACAAAGGGTTCTGTATAATGACGAGCAAAAATAGCAGAAAAATTATTCACTTTCGTTTTCAGGGGGGCCTGTTTTACGGTTGGCGAAGTGGCTGATCAAAGAGCTGTTGCGGTATTTTCTTGCACTGTACAAACATATTAGTAAAATCTTCAAATAGCTGTTCCGGGTCTGGCTTTTTGTGTATGTGACTTTAAAGGTAATGGCACATTATAACGGCACGGCACCGGCACCGCTCCAAATCAGCAATTGACGTGTCATTCAATTTAGAGCCTTAAATCATGTGTAGTTAATATATTTCACAATGTCAAAGTGAAAAAGCCAACGGCGAGCAGTCAGCGCGCTTGTCATTACCATACAACTCGACTCGCAGCCCTCGTGCCGATAGCGAGCGGACCATGTGCTTACAGCGCGTCGACCGCACGCTTACAGCACGCCGACTCTGAGTCGCCAGCAAAACAACGTCATTGCGCCGTCGTAAACCGAGGCATTATGAAAACGTGCAAGTCATAGGCGTGTTCAATTTTAAATGCCATATAACAATTGTGTTCGCGGTGACAGCTAGCTTACTCCTCGAGGCCAGCGCGCGGGAGGCTTGCAGACTGCAAGCTGGCTGTTTTTGTATATTTGTGATTTTGTACTCATGTGTGTTTAAACGTTACTACTGACATAATTTTTAGGTTATTTGGGCCGTCGACGCTTGAAAATAAATATTTTTTATTTAAATAAAGTATCTACGAATGGGCTATTTGTTAACATTTTAGTTTTTAGTCTCTCTTCTTGATAACAAGAAAATTTTTGGCCCCTTTTTTTTCTTTTGTAAATTGATGGACAACTGCTTAGATTAAGCGCATTAAAGTTTAGGAATGGGTGCTTGTAACGTCATTAGCTAGCATACACTACACTGGCTAATGCCGTCATGCGACATTTTGATTCGATGTATCGCCGTTATTTTTTGATTACGTGAAAAAAGAACAACTATGTGTCGAATATTTTCTTGTAATCTAGATGAGGGACTAAAAACTTAAATTTTGTCAAATAGGCCATTTATTTATTTATCTATACATAAGCACACCAACAACATAATTAAAAATAAAAAAAAATAGTAAAACATCAACAAAAAAGTCCTGTGTAGGTAAGTCACTTACAGGTATACACATCGATCACAGTAAGTAATGCGTGATAGTGGGATACAGCCTGCTGATGGATAGATAGACGGACGAACAAACAGTGAACGTTTAGTAATAGTGTTTTGTTGTCATCCTTTGGGTAAAGGAACCCTAAAACGTAATCCATCAACGTTATTAAAAGTCCTGACAGTTCAGTGTCCGGTTAACTTCGACAAAGTTCCTTTTCCATAGAGAAGATTCTTCTGTATTAGTTTTTTTCATCAAATAGGGTTTGTATGAATGTGTGACAAAGTTAGTGTTGTAGGATACATTTGTGTCTGATTGATGAAACTACAAAAAGGTTTTTTGTTAACGTAACTAATGATTGTCGGTCTTTTGGTAATTTAGGCCTAACAACCTAAATCATTTTACAGTTATATGACATTTATTTATTAGTACCTACATAACATCATGATGATGATGACTGGCTTGTTGGTATAGCAGTTAGTGGCCCTGACTGCTATGCCGGAGGTCATGGCTTCGATTCCTACCCAGGACAAATGTTTGTGTGATGAGCTCGATCATCAGTTCTGTGTCTGGTTGTAATTTATACAATTATAATATGTATGTATTTAGATATATATTAGTATGTTTATCAGCTGTTTAGTACTCATTACACAAGCTCTGCTTAGCATGGGACTAGATGGCGTTGTGTGTAAGTTGTCGAATATTTATATTTAGGTATATCATGCCTGTAATCCCCGCTATCCTACTTTCCCTCAGTCCCCTAAATTTTATTTATTTGTTTTGTATCAATAATAGAAATAACCTTCGTCTCAATACAGATAATATGTTAATAGATAGGAATGAATTAATATGACCTCAAAAAAAGGCAAGCGCTAGTGCTGAGCACGAGGTCTTAGATTTGATCCCTGGGTCGGGCAACGTGTCATTGAGTTTTTCCATCTGGAATTTCTCAGTAGCAGCCCGAAGTCTGGATGTGTGCCGATGGATGGCAATAGGCTCACCCCCTATTATATGAGACTGCCTTTAACATAAGTGGCAAAATGTGGGTGTACAATAGGTACACCTCTGCCTAGCCTTTCAGAAACTACAGGCGTGATGTTGTGTGCTAAAACCATTGTCGTAAAGGCCCAGCCTCTGCGAATCTGTATCTTTCACCATCTTTCATCAATGTAACGAAGCAAAGCAAAGCTAAAATCAATTCACAAAGCATTCAAAACAAAACTAAAACAAAAGCTAGCGTACCCAAAACACGTTCGTGAATTTCGCGCCAACTTTTTGTGCAGACCACATGTTGCCGAACTTCCAACAATCTTTTTCCATAGATTTGGATAACAATACAAAAAGCTGACCGTTTTTATCCCAATATGGTGATTACATTATAAACGCATACACCATAATTACGTTTGAAATTTACTTACGTAGTACTCGCAACTGAAGTGTGTGTATGACAAGTATGAATATAAACGAAGCAAAAGAAGTACCTTTGTGAGAATCGCAGCAGATGGCGCTCTGTAGTTCCTGCCTACCCCCATGGGAAAAAGGCGCGAGTTTATGTATGTATGAAATATAACTTATTCACCGAAAACATTGTGCTACATGATGACAACAATTTACAGAATCAACTAAAGGTCATGGCACATTATACCGGCACGGCGCCAGCACCGGCATTTAGAGCCTTAAATCGTAGGTAGTATAATATATTTCACAATGTCAAAGGTAGTGGCAAGCGCGCTGACTGCTCGTCGTTGGTTTTTTCACTTTGACAGTGTGAAATATATTATGCTACCCACGATTTAAGGCTCTAAATTGAATGACAAGTCAATTGCTGGTTCGGAGTGGTGCCGGTGCCGTGCCAGTGCCGTGCCGGTATAATGTGCTATGACCTTTATTCACCGAAAACATTCTGCTGTAGCATAAGCTACATAATGACAATTTACAGAATTGCCTAAAATGTACAAAGACTACAATAATATGGTGGCTGAGGTGCTGTATTCCTAGCTAGGTCAAAAGATCACCTGTGTTAAGGAGTACAGAGCCGGTTTCTAAGGGAAAATAATAATATCGTACAGTACACAGTATACAATATAGGACATAGAGTACTTTAGTATCAAAATCACAATCTGGTCTTTATTCAAATGGACTGAGAATGAGTATTGTTTGATCGTCAAAAAGCCAAAACACAAAATACACAGGACCCCAAAACGTCAATCCTTCATCACTTCCTAGTGTTTTAGCTGAAAAGAAGAAGTGGCGGAATAAACTCGCCAACAACACATATGGTGTGTATGTTAGAAGAACATGTCGAGTTTAACCTATGGTAAGGAGTACTAACAGTCCCTAAGGAAAAAGTTACAATAATATCGTACACAGTATACAGTGTGAAATGCGTTCCTTGCGAAGTATGTGTGGTGTAACAATTAATGACAGATTGAGGAATGATGATATAAAGCAACGTTGTGGTTTAAAAGAAGATGTAGTAACAAAAATTGAAAAGAGTATGCTTAGATGGTTTGGTCACGTTGAAAGGATGGATGAAAGGCGACTAACGAAAGGTATTTACAAGGCAGATGTAAGTGGGAACGCCGGGAGGGGACGCCCTAGAAGGACATACATAGACCTTATTGGTGAGGTTCTTCAGAAAGGTCAGGTGCGTAGTACTCGCAACCGGCGTGTGTGTATGACAACATGTATGAATGTAAACGAAGCAAAAGAAGAATGTAAGAATCGTAGCATATGGCGCTCTGTAGTTTCTGCCTACCCCCATGGGAATAAGGCGTGAGTTTATGTATGTATGTATGTAGTATACAGTGTAAAAAAGCAGCTTAGTGGTGTCACCAGTAGATTGCCAAATTATAAGTCTCGAGTTCGAACCCAAGACATTCACCTCCGATTTTACGGATTCATATTTCGTAGTGTGTTTATCACTTACTTCAAAAACGGTGAGGAAAAACATCGTGAGGAAACCCGACGCCTAAGAAATATTTCTCGAAGGCATGTGATGACAAGTCAGAAGCCTATCTATAGATGGGTGGCATTAAAACTATGACACCAGATTACCCTAAACACACAATAAGAAGAAGTAAACATATAGGACATTGAGTAAGTTTGTACAAAAACCCTTCTCAAGTGATAAAATCCAAGTATATCCGGCCCACCTAAGTCATCTCTAAAACGACCATTGCTGACTGGCCAGTCTTTACAATTCGGAGCCAGAAAAAATATCAACACAATATTTTTATCTACGCCAAAGAAAAATATTTTATTACTGAAAACCCGTTTCACTTCCGCATCCTTTGAATCATGGAAGCCAGTCGAAATAATGTCCAAGAAAGATGATTTATTTTATTGTACTTACTTTTTCCCGACAAATAAGTTAAGGGTGACTGTGAAGTTGGAAGATATTAACCGATATAAATTGTAACTATACCAAATACGCCCGCGTGCAAGCAATGCGTTTAAAAAAAGGGGGGGGGGGGGGGAAAGGGAGGAAAAAAGGAGTATTTCTCCAGTAATACATATTATGTCTTTTTTTCTTTAGTAATGGATTTTGTATAATATGTATGTATCTATGTATTTATTCTAAAATACTATTGATTTGACTTTCTACTTTTTGTCACCTTCTTGCGCCTACCATGTTCAGTCTCTGCATCACCTTAAGGTAAACTGGTAGAAAATGCCTAAGGCATTAAGTCCGCCTTTGTACAGTGTCTTTTACTAGTGCAGTTTCAATCCTACTAATATTAAAAATTAAATTACAAATTTAAAAAACCCCCACCGCAAAAAAGTAAAAAACAACAAAAAAGACAACAAAAACATCTAAAAAGTTAAAAATAACACTTAAGCCATGAATGGAGTGAGGGTTTTTTAAATTTGTAATTTAATTTTTATTTTAAAATTTTTAAACGCTTTACTTTTGTTTTATAGATTATACAGTTATGATATTTTTTCAGTGCGTTGTATGTAGAGTCAAATGCTGGTTAAAATGAATACAACCACGACATATCTATTATTTTGTCAAGAGACTACCTACTGGTGTGCTGGATAGCCTGGCTGCAGCATCAGCTCATCCTGTTGCCATCAGTGCATTGTGTTTAGAATCAAATGCTGGTTGAAATGAATCCAAACACGACATATCTGCTATTATTTTGTCAAGAGTCTACCTACAGGTGTGCTGGATAGCCTGGCTGCAGCATCAACTCATCCTGTTGCCATCAGTGCATTGTGTTTAGAGTCAAATGCCGGTTAAAATTAATCCAAACACGACATATCTGCTATTATTTTGTCAAGAGTCTACCTACTGGTGTGCTGGATAGCCTGGCTGCAGCATCAGCTCATCCTGTTGCCATCAGTGCATTGTGTGCAGAATCAAATGCTGGTTAAAATGAATCCAAACACGACACATCTGCTGTTATTTTCCCAAGAGTGTATTAGTCTGCTAGATATCCTGGCTGCATCAGACCAAATACACCATAATGTTGCTTATTAATATTATAAACACGGGTGTTTGAAATTTTAAGACACACATAGCTTGTAAGTAAAGTTAATACCCATAAGACGTCTAAAACAGCAACGGTAGCTAACACAAAAGAGCTGATAACCTTGAAACGGCTGAACCGATTTTGATGAATTATGTCTAAGAACCATCGCAAGAAACCCAGCTTTCAAATAAAAAAAACCGCATCTAAATTGGTTCACCCGTTTGGGCGCTACGGTGCCACAGACAGACAGACAGACAGACAGACAGACAGACAGACAGACAGACAGACAGACAGACAGACAGACAGACAGACAGACAGACAGACAGACAGACAGACAGACAGACACACACACATAGCGGTGAAACTTATAACACCCCTCTTTTTGCGTCGGGGGTTAATAAACACGAAAGTTTGTGAGGATGGATGGATGGATGTTTGTTACTCTTTCACGTAAAAACTACTGAATGGATTTTAATAAAATTTGGTATGGAGTTAGCTGACACCCTGGATTAACACATAGGCTACTTTTTATCCCTGTATTCCCACGGAAACGGGACCTACGCGGGTGAAACCGCGGGACGTCTGCTAGCAATAAATAAATAACAAAGGGATTTGAAGCTTTCTCTTAGCGTATTAACATACAGATTTATGTAAGTTTTGTTACAATGGAGCTGTTCTGTTCTTAATTGTGTCGCAGTAGTGTTTTTGAGTGCTTACGTCACCCTTTGAACCGAATTATTAATTGTCAGTTCGTAATAAGTATTCAGTACATAACTGAGTAATTAGAAGACCTGTCATAAACAATAACTATTCTACAATATATCTTGATTAAGCAAACAAAGCCGCATAAATGTCAACCATTTTGCTTATCATCATGTTTTCTCAGGCAGAGTTTCAGACTTTTAATAGTCATAAGTCCAGGGGCTCGAGTCTGCTATTGCAATCGTGTCTCAATAACCGGTGATTGATCCAATATTTAACACCTTGACAATTTTTGTATGGGAAATGTGTAATAAGTTTAACGTTATACGTCAAAAATCGATCATTGACCGGTCATTGAGACACGATTGCAATAGCAGACTTGACCCCCAGCAGGGCTCCTGCGTATCTTCGTTGTCAGGTCATAGTATTGGCTGTCAGTCCAACTTACTGTTTCTAACCTAACTGTTTGTTACTCCGTAAATGATTTGTATTTATGTATTTTTTTTTCACTTCTTAATTATACTTATTATATGTATAATGTCTATTCAAATTGTCTTGTATGGTATATATTTATGTAAATAGTACACCACACACTGCCTACTCATCTATTCTCCTCCACTATCAAGTCCATCCAAAGGTTGTCTGTGTGGTTGGGTGGGGGAGGGGAGGGGAAACAGAGGGAGGGGTGATGGGAGGGGCGTGGGAGGTGTGGGGAATGGAAGAGAGGGGGAGAGGGGGAGGAGAGGAATGGGGAGAGGGGGAGGAGAGGAATGGGGAGAGGGGGCGGAGAGGAATGGGGAGGGGGAGAGGAGAGGAGTTCATAAAAAATGCTATGCAATAGCTTTACCGCGGCAGTCTCCGAGTGCCACACGTCATTTTTTTTGAAAAGTTGTCATTAAGGTTCGGTGTGTTGCTGCACGCCAGTTCGTTACTGGCAATAAATAGCCCTGCATGTTTCTTAACAATGTTATTCCTTACCAATGTTCGTAATATCCAAATTAATCTTACAACTAACTATTTGTACCAAAATCATCTTTTTTTTTGTGTTATGGGTACTAAACAGCTGATAAACATACTTATATATTTCATACATAAATTATAATATATATTATTATTATTATAATACATATTTTCTTACATACACATTATACATAAATTACAACCAGACACAGAACAAATGATCGTGCTTATCACACAAACATTTGTCCTGGGTGGAAATCGAACCCACGACCTCCGGCATAGCAGTCAGGGTCTCTAACTACTAAACCAACAGGCCAGTCGATCTAATCATAATATTAGCGCAGTCTAAAAACCTACAGTCGTCCGACGAAGCCGTCTAGGCAGGGCAATCGTGCGGGGTGTGAGGAGTGAGACACGGGAAAGCCGCTCCCGAACTGCGAACAAAACGATGTTCGTAGTTCGGGAGAGGCTAACGTGTGTAGACGTTGTCGGTATTTTTCCAGAGATCAAAGGCGTCGTCCTACTGTATTAATATTTATACTGTGTTAGTAAGCAAGATTTTCTCAGCTCTCAATAGCATTAAATTTACATTATTTGCAGTGCGATTCTGGTGAAATCACCGCGTGAAAATACAGGCGTAGTGAGCGCCAATTGAGCTGTCATTCCATACTAAGTAATGTTAGACATTGACAGTTAACTTCACTCAAGTTTTTACGGCATGACTTCTTCTGAATCGACCGGCTGGTTCAAGATAACAAAAACCGCTAAACACCGAAAGTTTTGCCGCATCGCCTTTAAGATTCTTGAAAAAAAAAAACTAATAAAAAAAGACTTGGTTCTAAACATAAAACTATGTTTTAAAAGATAAGGCGCCAAAGATGAATGGGTGTCTGCAAACTCACTCACTCATTTACACAAGGCTCTTTGTTCTGTATAAACTTAGTAGCTGTTTCAATATGCAACTTTTAAGTTAAAGTTATGGTACTAAGTAAAAGGTATTTAAATAATATGTAGTGTATTGTTCACTACTTGAGTACTTGGGATAAACATGAAACAATCAAATTAAAAAGACCGGTTTGGAGGTATGAGGAATAGGGTGTAAAGTTCCTCATCCACCATTGAAAAGGGAGGATCCTCCGACCAGACGGGTGTTGTGTCTGGTGGGCTAACTACTGCCCGACGGTTGTTGTCGGGAACTTGTATACGTTCAAACTGCGCGGATAACTTTGATACCGCGATGTAGGATAGTTCATATGTGGCGAGATAGATGTCGCTACATCACTCCCCTCCGAGACCGGAGGTCGATAGCAGGTTGAGTCTTGGAGTGCTTGCCAGGCCAGTGAGGTGTTCCAGTGAGTCGGAACCCGATGTCGCATAGTTCTCGGTGAGTCGGAACTGTCTGCGGTGATGCCCCAGTGAGTCGGGGTGATGCTGCATATATGCTCTAGTGAGTCGGAGTGCTGCAGTGTTGTGGAGTGGCTGGCTGCTGCGTCGACCAGGAGAGAAGTGCGTCTCTCCTTGCTGACCGGCCGAAGTGCAGTGTGCTGTGCCAAGGTTGCTTGAGGAGGCTGTGGGTGATGACCAGGTATTCGCGTCTGCTGCATGCTGGTGGTCAGGATACCCGTAAAAGCCGCAGATGCTGGCTGGCTGTTTGACTCGTTGCTCGAAAGCTTGAGGAAGTGATGGATGACGTCACGCTGATGTAGCTCTGCACGAAGGCTGCGCTGACGTTCATGTTCGGGGTCACCAGTTTGGAGGTATGAGGAACAGGGTGTAAAGTTCCTCATCCACCATTGGAAAGGGAGGATCCTCCGACCAGACGGGTGTTGTGTCTGGTGGGCTAACTACTGCCCGACGGTTGTTGTCGGGAACTTGTATACGTTCAAACTGCGCGGATAACTTTGATACCGCGATGTAGGATAGTTCATATGTGGCGAGATAGATGTCGCTACAAGCGGTTTTGCCTTGTGCCTTTATATAATTAATACGAAATTAGCCGTGACTGCCTCGTTGGTCTAATAGCCGCAAGTAAATATAAATATTCCACAACTTTTCACACAACGCCATTTAGTCCCAAGTTAAGCTTGAGAGCTTGTGTTATGGGTACTAAAAAGCTGATAAACATACTTATATATTTCTAAATACATCCATATTATAGATAAATTACACCCAGATACAGAACAAACGATCGTGTTCATCACACAAACATTTGTCCTGGGTGGGAATCGAACCCACGACCTCAGTCATAGCAGTCAGGGTCACTTACTACTAGACCAACAGGCCAGTCGGCCTAATATTTCGTTACTAATGATTTCCTTCGAATGGTAATAAGATTTAGTAACTTAGTGTGCCTGATTGCTTTCGATTCATCTTAATAATTGAACCCTTCGTTACAATAGAAGTAAGCTGACTATTAATGAGCTATATCGGTTACATTCGGGAATGGTGGTTAAACTGTTTGTTCCCTTGATATTATAACCATTTAGAGCTGTGTTCGGTACAATAGACTATATTGAACAATGGCTGAGAATATAATGCTTTGAACATACATACGTTACTAATGACGTTTTAAGCCTTATGGTGGACTTATAGTGGGAGTTTTTGTACTAAGGCGATTGCGTTAGCGTCAACACCGTCTGGCGAAAACAATGGAAAACATAATTATATGAAATTATTTATTTACTAGCAGATGTTTTGCGGTTCACCCGCGTAGGTCCCGTTCCCGTGGGAATATAGGAATACAAAGTAGCCTATGTGTTAATCTAGGGTCTCAGCTAACTACTTTATTACAATACATATAGTAGTTTTCACGTGACAGAGTAACAAACATCCATCTATCCGTCCATCTATCCATACTCACAAACTTTCGCTTTTAGTAGGATTATTCAAGTAGGATATGAAAATCACTTTAACACGTAATTTTTTTCTTTTGAATTAGATAAAGTTTTTTTTTTTTTTAATATTATATACCAGTGCTTGACTGCAATCCCACCTGATGGTAAGTTGGCATTTTCTAACCCAGTTGACATTTGCCTTTTTTATTTGTTTATTATTATGAATGAATTACGAAAATTTTATATTGATTTTTATTTTTGTATTGGTACTGATTTTAATGTAACGTTATAAATATTATGTTTGTGAATTATTTTTCTTTTTATGGATCTATCTAATAAATCATTTGATTTGATTTACTAACTGCCTACCTTTGAGAAGAAAAGCAAGCAACAAATAATCTTAGCGATCATCTTCTTTTTAAGTCCAGACATTAAACACAATTCAGTACTTTGTTGGTCTAATGGTCCCGGTCACTGTCTTAAACTGAGTAGATATTCGTGGGCTACTCATATTGATGCCAAGGAACAATCTAACAACCCAAGCATTAAACTCGTGACCCTAACACCCAGTACTTGAAATTAAGACAGACCTGAAAGTCTCAAACCTCGCACCATCTACTCATGAATATGTCGGCGTCAGCGATGGCTGAGCGGTATGGGCCGACATTAGGGGTTTCGTGGTACCAGGTACATAACGTTGAATAATAATCTTCATTGCAGTAATAACCTCACTTTCTTAAAAGCAATCACATAACACAACTCAGATAGGTAAACAGACAGTTTCGCACTGGACTAGTGTCTTCGTTGGTGTCTCAAATCCAACTGAGCTCTGTCTAGCTTCCACTTCCCAATACGACTCCATCCACGTGACATCGCTCGCGCCATTTGCAAATGACAGCTGACGTCACGGCGTTTACCACAGACTCTGTACTAAAGTAATCAACTTCACAACTTCTTATTTCTGAATATCGTTCGCCACGACACGGCCATCATGACCCTCACACGTCCTCGTGTGTCTGATCTGAAAACAAAAACATTCTGAAAGTAATCCGTTCGGCTATCCTGCCGTTAAATCTTAACAACCATGGCTCTACAATGTAGCCAGCATTGGCAAGGTCTCAAGGATTAAGGAAATCACAATAATCCAGCCTTTTAGAACCAACCAGGTAAAATTCTACGTAGGAATCCTCCCATAAAACACATGAGATCACTTTACATGAGATCATTTTAGACAAACGACCCTGTGTCGTCAGACATAAATTGTAAGTACATAGACTGTCATAGTCTGCCAGTCCATCGGCCTTTCACAGTCTGCCAGTCCATCGGCTAGTCATTGTCAAACAGGCTAGTCATTGTCTGCCAGTCCATCGCCCAGTGATCCATCCCCAGAAGCTAACCATCTCAGCCGCGTAAGTGCTACCCTTCGGAAAGGATGGGCTGCGCATAAAAAGCAGACCACGCGCACCTCTTACATGTTCCGGCGCAACTGGTTCGGTCACCAAACAATGACACTTTATCCATAGAGCATACGTTAAGTTAGATGAAACGTATTCCAAAACTTTACAGGTAGTCATTAGTAATGACTACTCAGTACACACAATAACTAAATTAACTTTAACTAAGCCATTTTAACAACTTAAACACGGAAGGTTCCTCCAAGACTCATAATTATCAAATTTCAAAAAGAAAACACACTCATGGCCCGGCTGCCCATAGCAGCTAGTGACAATTTATTATTGCCACCCATATCGTCATCATCTCTTATGATACGACCAACACCTCACCTAGAGTCCGCGACTCCCAGGTCAATACATGACCGTACAAATAGTCTCCTTCGAGACCCGGGTCCCCGCCACACCACTAGCTGCCCATCGCGCTCTGAACAACTCCACACCGAGTTGTAGTTACGACTACAGACTAGTGCGTGCAGTGCGACCAAATAGCCAAGGTATGTGTTCCATTTGCTGGTGGAGGCACCCTCCTCACCATCTTCTACATTAGGCAAATCTAACTCGGCAGATAACTTGGAGGAATCTTTCGTACGCGATCGTGGGCGTACTTATAAGTTCTATTACCAGTCAAAGATTTCAATAGGTAACGATCACCATCAAGCAGTTCTACAGTTTTTAATGGTCCCTTGTATTTTGGGTCTAACTTCGTCTGATTTCTCTCTTCATTCTGTATTAAAACTAAATCACCAACATTAAATTTCATTACTTTAGCTTTATTTTTATCAAATCTAGATTTTTCGTAAATAGCGCTCTTTTTATGTTTGTTGCCGCTTGCTCTCTTGTCTTGTCAATGTCTATTTCTGGTTCAGTATCATCCAAAGTTACAAGATTTAATGGTCTAGCCACACGTCCTATCAGAAGTTCAAGCGGGCTTGCCCCGGTTACACGATGGATAGAGGAATTTAAAGCTAGTTGCACGTCTTCTAACCCGTTTGAACTTCACGGGTTGGTATCTTAAGACTTTACAACATACTGATCGCCCGCAAGCGTTTAAAAGACCCTTTAAACTTCGGGTAAAGCTTAGTCTAGCTAGGCTCTTCATTTTTAATGTAAACCAAGTTACAAACTCTTAAGCTTTGTTTTAGTACTGCCAAAACGGGACTTAGAGAAACGTTTTTCATTACCATTGACCCAAGAAGTTTGATCTCTTTACACGATAGTGGGAAGTCACCCAAAGTACCTAGTAGATTTAACTGTCAATAATCTACTGACATACGCTCGAAACCATCACGCTTTTCGAGAAGCAAAAACAGGTTTAGAAAAGTGGGAATCACTCGGTCGGATTATCGTACACGGTACTATCTCTACTTCGTGCAGAAGGACAGCGATTTAATCATTAAGAGTTGGAACTTTTGCACGTTACCAAAGTACCAACCACCAACCGACAATAAGTACTAACCACCAATAAGTACCATGTACTAGCCATCAATAAATCCTTATTGTAATTCAGTCAATAGACGCTCAAGACTATCTTGGACAGTCGGTTTAAGTTTATTCAATTGCATTTCTGTCATTAATAAACGAGATAACATCCTATTGGTACTTCTCATGTCTAGGCACAGTATTGAACTCTGCTAATAACTACAATACTTTGTTTATCCTTCGTTCACAGCGCACTGCGCACTACATTAGTAATTAGAAAAGGTCCAACCAATAAGTTACAACACAGTTATTCTAACAGTTCTGTTACTCTTTATCATCATTTATAAGCAATGCATACTCAACTCATTAAAATCTGTGCACTAACACAGACAGAAATCGCACCAACGATTCCTTATAGACCCATCGCCACATGTTACTCATGAGGTGCGGTCCAAAGCTTCGAGTATGAGTATACAAGCTATTCTTAACCAGATGGGGTTTCGCTACCACTGTCATTAACTATGACATTCAATTCTCGAGGAACTTTGTGATCGGGGCCTTCATAATTGAATCTAATTTAGTTTGACTTCTTTCCTGATTTTTAATTAAAACACAATGAAGCTAATTTAAAACCCTGAGCCTAATTTCATGGTCAAACCGACTTTTATCTTTGCTCAATTTAAAGTTAGGCTAACAACCAGCTTTGTGATACCGTGGTGATATCAACAAGTTTCCATACGATTTACAAAAAAAAAATAAAAGGAATAGCGCCGCACTTGCATCACTTTGAATTTCAATCTCATTTAAATTGAGAGTTCATAATAAGAAAATAATCAACCAGGTATAGTCTCTAAAATTGAAATTATTTGTCATCTTATCTGTCAGTGTCCCAATTTCCAAATAAATGGACCAAATTGTTTACTAGTCATCAATAAAAACACTGAGGGTACATTAAAAATCGAAAAATTCAACTGACGAACTTCCGAAAATATGGTACTACCTATGAACCGCCTAACATGGTGAATGTTATCAAGAGAGGCAGCTTAACTAAGCTTCAGCTCACCTTAGCTGTGATATCATAGCCTAGAAACTTTACATAACGCTTCACAAATGAACACTTCGAAATGTTCAAACCGGCGTTTATTGAATTATTATACACCGAGCAGCCTTTCAATCCTTGCTAAAGTAGCAGGACTTAACAGGGAACTTAACAGGGATTAACTAGGGCAAATAACAGTACCCATCACTCATTAGTTTTTTAACAGAGTACCTATCACACTACTTTCCTTTCGTCCGACTTAGTCTGTAAGGTTGACGTCAGAGGTTAAGGCTCAGGTTTTGAAGCCTATTTCTCGGTTCACTGCGATGACTCCAAAAGTAGTGAATGTGTCGCGTCACGTCTATCACTCTATTCTTGGTTACGTCTATTTACTTACTGAGTTTTAACTGTCACAACTTCGATCGCTGTTGTATTACAACGTAACAAAATATGGCTACGTAAATCAAACGTTAAATAATATTTCGATAGCATTATTGTCATTCCTAAACGCATTAAAATAGCCCTCTGCTAGTTTATTAGGTACTTAACTTCAAATAGCCTATCTAGTTTTGCTAAGCGAAAAGGTTTCCCAAACGGAGGCTTACTAAAGCGTATGTAATAAGCATCTACTAGTTCTTGGACCGTTGCTCGCATTACTAGCCTTTTGTCTAAGCAAATTTTGTAAGGCGCCGATAGACGTACGTACGCACGGTAAACCAATAATAAAAGTATGGCAATATTCATTAAGTAAAGTTATCAGAGGTTCTCTATTTTACGTACCGTAGGTATTTTACGTAACGTATTTCAAGTACCTATCTGGTTAGATTTGTAACTACAATCCACTGCACATTTTTGTTTGGAAATAACCAAGAAATACATCGTGACCGCCTGTCACATTATATTTCAAATGATAATTAATCGTAATACGTGGGTACCTACCCCAAAATAAAACAGGTAAACAAAGACCATAAACCAAAACGTCGCAATGAATTTGCTCGTTAAGTAGGTACATACAGTACGGTCTATTTGTACTTCATAGGTATACCTACATACCCTTTATACAAACGTCTGTATTTAACCTCCAAAATGACGAACAAACTCTGAACGACATCAGTCCATCAAAACAAAAATTACACGACTCACCGGATTGCTGTGCTGTGACTGCCCACAATACCAGCTATTTTGCACGCATCTATTCACCGCGCCACGCCACTGCAAACCCGCTACACTTGCATCTTGCACCTCGCAAACGTTCTTGCTAGAGCCCGATGTAGCTATCGCTGATTGTTCGCCATGCCAGCGCTCCCAGCGCAGCCTTGACAATATCAAGCAAGCTTCGATCATTTTCTTCTGATATATCTTGACGACTTGGCAAAGCACGCCAGCCAAGTGAGAAGCAAGTCCTTATCCTCACTTCTGATGTCGGCGTCAGCGATGGCTGAGCGGTATGGGCCGACATTAGGGGTTTCGTGGTACCAGGTACATAACGTTGAATAATAATCTTCATTGCAGTAATAACCTCACTTTCTTAAAAGCAATCACATAACACAACTCAGATAGGTAAACAGACAGTTTCGCACTGGACTAGTGTCTTCGTTGGTGTCTCAAATCCAACTGAGCTCTGTCTAGCTTCCACTTCCCAATACGACTCCATCCACGTGACATCGCTCGCGCCATTTGCAAATGACAGCTGACGTCACGGCGTTTACCACAGACTCTGTACTAAAGTAATCAACTTCACAACTTCTTATTTCTGAATATCGTTCGCCACGACAAATATAACAAAACCACAAAATTAAATATACGTCCATAGACGGTTAACTTCAAGCAATAAAGCGCTTTAAGATCTCTCGGTTTCCATTTAAGTTATGGAAACATATGTTTCATCAGCTTTGAGATTATTTGCACATAAAGTGAGGAGTTTCTGCGAGCAACATTCCTTAATTACTATTACGGTTTCAATTTAATTAAGGGCCTGGCCCATATATTAAGGCGTCTACCTTACGCAAGCGGTTGTGGTTCAAATCTGGGCAAGTACCAATGTGACTTTTTAAATTCATATTTATTATTTCTGTACATTCAAATATGTGGCAGTTAAAATAAATACCCTAACTAAAACTTGAAATAAAAACTGAAACTATCCCTAAAGTACGGCGTCAAAAAACTCATGCGCATCGCTGTCCCTTGCAATCGTATTATTCATATCTACTTTCTAAGTTTATCTTAGACGTCAATGGCATCGGTGAAGGAAATCATCGTGTGGAAACCTAAACTTGTGCTTGCTAGTTAATCTTAGTTTTAAATCACGAATTCGCCTTGAGCAAGCATGGCAGTGTTCATGCCTTTTTTGTGTTAGAAGTGGCCTTTGCCCTGCAGTGGGACAGTAAGCAGTTATAATTATGATGCCGATAACCTTGGCCATATAATGCGGCGTTTATGGACATTAGAGTGTAAATCTTCATTTTTTTACCGCAAAAGAAGAAAAACTCCAGCATTCTAAGCCCTGTAAGCGAAGGGCGGGTGTTTTAGGGGACTGTCTTATGTAATTTTTGACGTTCAAAAAGTGCTGATCCTCAGCCTGATGATTTGATTTTTTGTTGTAAAGTATTATATGTTGAGTTTATTCAAAGATAAATAGTTTTAATCGCTAAAGAATTCAGATTGCACTTTTATTTCACGTGGAAACATGGATGAAAAATTTAACTCTAGAGTCAAATATTGTACTGCATAAACACTACAGATCGATTATTTCCAAACTACATACATACTTGGAGATCACCACATATTTTAAAGAACTTATTGCAATAAAGTTACTTTTATTGCAAAACGTTCTTTAAAATGATTAAGGAAAATTGTTTTCAAAGTACCTACGCTAATTTTAATACGCTTTGTTACGAGAACGGACCCTTAAGAGACATTGTAACCACAAATGTACGAAGGCATTGAAACAGGGTGTTTTGGACATTAGTATAATGTTGGACCTAATATAAAAATCATGGCACAGCTTGGTCTGAAAGTTAAATACGTAAGCAGGCCTCTGTTTTAAAATATTTTTGTACGCATGTAATTCGCTAAGCGAACAATAATCACCTTATTCAAATCAAAAGTTAACTTTTGTATTAATGTTGAAAATCCTAAATTATAAAATGATGCAGTCTCCTACAAGTGTAGAAGTTATTATAAAGGCAAAAGTTTGTGACAGTGTATGTTTGTTTTATCCGCGTAACTAGTTCCCGTTCCCGTGGGATTACAGGGTCCGAAAAAGCTTATGTCAACCGGGAGTAACTTCCCAACGGTTAAAGACTTTACTTTTCAAATGGGTTTGAATTTTTACATTTATTCGTTACGTACAAAAACAATTCAATTTAATTCGGTACTAAATTTAATCATTCGTAAATCAATTTCCATTTCATTCAATTAATTCCATTTTAATTTAATTGTTTTAATTTGATGTTTCTTCTAACGTTAGATATTGATTGAATTGTTACTAATACTCTGTGCTTCGTCTGAAATAAAAGTTAAATTATTGTTATGTAAAGTACAAATCTTACCTCTCTATAATACCTATTACATACATACATACATAAACTCACCTTCGCCTTTTTCCCATGGGGGTAGGCAGAAACTACAGAGCGCCATATGCTACGATTCTTACATACTTCTTTTGCTTCCTTTACATTCATACATGTTGTCATACACACACGCCGGTTGCGAGTACTACGCACCTGACCTTTCTGAAGAACCTCACCAATAAGGTCTATGTATGTACTTCTCGGGCGTCCCCTCCCGGCGTTCCCACTTACATCTGCCTTGTAAATACCTTTCGTTAGTCGCCTTTCATCCATCCTTTCAACGTGACCAAACCATCTAAGCATATAATAATACCTATTAATATCGAAGAAATTGATTTGCATAGCAACCACAGCTTTACATTCCATGTTCTAGCAAAAATTGTATTATATAAACCTACTTAGTAAATCTACAGACTGCACCACTCTCGGTAACCTTTCTACCCCTGACCTTGAGTCGCTTCCTCGTCATGCGATACTTAAGTTTGCTCGATACGATACGATATCGATTACCATTTAACGAGGAACACGATAAGTTTCGACAATGTCGTCGGGTACCTCTGCTTCATGTTTGACGAAATGGTTGTTATTACGATTATGATCGGCGGTTTGCTATCTTTACAGTTAAGTGCCTACGATTATTTAGTGATATTTTTTAAGCGAGCCAGCTATTACGTGGCTCCTACACCGCATGGGATGGAGTCGACAATGTACTTTGGGGAAATTTGTGTAATGGTATTTTCGTGATAAACACACCAGGGTGCCACGCAGGTTATTTTTTATCATCAGCCAATATTCTAATATAATAAGGCTTGCACTCTTAAATATGAAAATGTTACTTACTGCTTACTCTTACTTACTGGCTAAATTATAAGAGCTATGACAACATTAAAACTCTGTTGCAAAGTATCATAATTAATGATAATTGTACGATAAGCGACAGTTTTTAACTATCAGCTTTTTCTTTGTAGCAGAGAAGATCGACTTGTTTGTACACTGGGTACATTCACCAGGTTCACATTATAGGTTTGTAAAAAGTTTTGAAACATAAGTTGTTATTATTAAGTTTGCTTCACTATTGACTGGCTCGTTGGTCTAGTGGTCGCAAGCGCTACTGCTGATCATGAGGTCCCGGGTTCGATCCCCGGGTCGGGCAAAGTGGTATAGAGTTTTTCCATCTGAGATTTCTCAGTAGCAGCCCGGAGTCGGGATTTGTGCCCCATGGATGGCAATAGGCTCGCCCCCTATTACATGGGACTTTAACATAACTGGCGAAATGTGGGTGTACTACCAGGTACACCTCTGCCTAGCCTTTCGGGGATTACAGGCGTGACGTTATGTATGTATGTTTACTATTGCATTGGGTTCTAACTGTAACAATAGTTGTAAGTGGTTCATCATCATCTGCCTTGTCTTTTCCCAACTTTGTTGAGGTCGGCTTCCAGTTTAACCTGATGCAGCTGAGTACCAGTTTTTTACATGGATAGACTGCCTGTGAGACCTCCACAGCCCAGTAACTGGGTAACATGATACCCCTTGGTTAAACTGGTTGTCAGACTTTCGGGCTTTTCACTACAAGTAACGACTGTCAAAGATCTACAAATGACAGCCGGGACCAACGGCTTAACGAGCTTTCCGGGGCACGGAGGAGTCTTGGTATGTAATAAATGGTCACCCATTCACGGACTGACCTCTTCAAGCGTAGCTTAACCTTTGATCGAACCATGCGGCTGTTATAATTTAGCCACAAGCTGGTTATATAAGTAAAGCCCACTAATATTATAAACGCAAAAGTTTGTGAGTACGGATAGATGGATGGATGGATGGATGTTTGTTACTCTTTCACGTGAAAGCTACTGAATGGATTTAAATAAAATTTGATATGGAGTTAGCTGACATCCTGGATTAACACATAGGCTACTTTTTATCCCTGTATTCCCACGGGAACGGGACCTACGCGGGTGAAACCGCGGGACGTCTGCTAGTAATAGAAAACACATTCAGACTATCTGTCACATATACACACCCACATTATACTCTCTCTCACAGACACACACACACACTCTCGTATATCGTACTCATACATTACGCCATCCTACATTATTATTGTTTCTAGTTAAAAAAGAGCAGAGTCTCCCAGCACAGGTATCTATGGGGCACGGGAGTGCCGACGCCAAGACGAGCCAAGCGAAGCGCAAGGGCACTACCTACTTTTTCTCGAAGTGTTCGTCGTTTTTTTAAACCCTCATAGAGTTGGTTTCCAATGTACCAGTGAGTTCATATTCTCAGGATGTCATTAATAGATTAATTAAATATTCTAGTCTCAATTGAATAGCTCTAATACTTTAGATTTTATTGACATCTAAAATACACCGATTTCGTCACTGACACACTGATGATCATCAAAATGTTTGGGTACTTCCTGAAGTGCTGGAGAGCTGAAATTTGGTATGTTATCTAAGTTTAGTATACAACCAACAAAAAAATCATAAACTCATAACTTTCGCCCCTCATCCCCAAAGATGGGAGGGTGGGTGTTTGTATGAGATAATATAACCGCTTAAGAGCGAAATATTAGTATAGATTTATCGTTTATGGTTATCAGTAAACCATCAAAGAAAAAAAGGCAAAGACAGAGAATGGGCTATGAAAACCGGCACTACTGATGTCCAACAAATACACCCAAAAAAAAAACTAAAAGTTTCATGTCAAATATTGCCAAGACTACCACATAAGGTTTACCTTGTGAAAAAGATATAAGATCTCATGTAGAGCTAAGCTTCTGAATCTACACGGCCTAACCTACCGACCCTAACTTCACAAATTCTACATTATCAGTAAAAATGTATGACTTGGCTGTTTCGTTACTTAGTACCTAATTAAGAAACTAAATATTTGCGTCACCTCCACGACGGTAAATTCGCATAAACTCACGGCTACCCATGGGGGTAGGCAGAAACTACAGAGCGCCATATGCTACGACGGTTACATACTTCTTTTGCTTCGTTTAAATTCATACATGTTGTCATACACACACGCCAGTTGCGAGTACTACGCACCCGACCTTTCTGACATATTTTTTACATATTTTTTAATCTGCCTCTGCGCCACCTTAAGAAAATACCTGGTCTATCATTTATTTATCACTAGCTTTTGCCCGCGTGGATGTCGAACTTCCGTCCCCTATGTTTTCCCATTAAGGGTTGAATTTCCAAAAATCGTTTTTTAGTGGATACTTACATCACTAAGAACACCCCTTTAAGTTACATGTCTCTAATACCAGCGGTTTGGGCTGAGCGTTGATATATAAACGTAATAATTTTAGCATAATACCTACTTCCGGATAGACTACTTTCAAAGTTGATCCTTCCGGTATGTATGCATAAAGATTTCTGGAACTACTGAGCCAGGAAAGAGCGCCGTACAACTGATCATGTGTAAAACAACTGAGACTAAGATCAACCTGCCCAGGCGTATTGATTACAACAGTACCAAGTTTGGTTAAAATCCCTATAATAGTTTTTGAATTATGCGTGCAAATACAGACAGAGACACAGACAGACAAAACATTTACTGATTGCATTTTTGGCATCAGTATCGATCACCAATCATCCTCCAATATTAATTTTGAATATACATATATTCAATGTACAGACGCCAGCACATCAAGTTACTCCAATGTGTCAAATTTTCCCAATTGAATATGAACCTTATTCTGTTTGACATAAAGTTGAACCTGCTATTTATTTATTTTTTTATATTTTCATGTACAGAAATTTTACTTCTACAGATTTATTATAAGTATAGATGGTATGAGTCCTTCATACGGTTAATGTAACATGCACATAAAGTTTGAATACATAAATAAATAGCACGCGTCAGACTGAAGCCTACCACACCTTATCTCATTCCGTTGGGGTACAGAACAAAACATTCGCCACGCTACACATTTTGACACAATGGTACAGACAGCCTGTGAGTCTGACACAACTCAGATGTTGCATCGCTAAAAAACGCCAAAAACATCTGTTTTTAGTTTCTTGCAAAAACATTTATTTATTTATATTTAGACTTTTCAATAATAAGTACCTACGCTACTACATTATAATATGTACAGACGCCAGAACATCAAGTTACCCCAATGTGTCAAATTTTTCCAATTTAATATAAACCTTATGCGGTTTGACATAAAGTTGAAAAACGATCAAAGAAATTTGACACTTATAACATACAGGGTGGAAGTGACATCATCGCACATGCACATAGAATCACGAACAGACGCCAGCACATCAAGTTACCCAGTAAATGTACACACAATGTCCAAAAAAAATTTTTTTTTTCGAGGAAAAGTAACAAATATTTTTAATTGCTATCGGGAGCGCTCCTAAAAGGTGCGCTCCGAGGAATAAAATAGGAGCGCCTCATTAGGAGCGCCTCATTAGGAGCGCCTCAAAATAGTAGCGCTTCGAGGAATACCTCCACCCTCTATTAAGTAGCATCTTTGCCAATCCCAATTAAAAGTATTTTTAGGTTTAAAAACACTTCGCGTTTCAAGACATAGTTTAAAAGTCAAAAACCGTAAAAGTAAACGTACATTAATGCAGCTTCTAGCTTGTGTCGTTCTGTACCCAGTGCTATAGGTAACTTACTTCGCTGTAATTTCCGTAGGTCGTGAATGAGAGTGTACTGGGAGCCTTTGAGTAGTATCTTAAGGTAATGTTGGCATACTGTCCGAGATGGACTAATTTTACTTAGGAAATGTCTTAGAGCAGGCAGAGCTAAGTAACAAGGTCATTAATGCGAAGACCACTTAGTCAATTGCAGTCTAAGTAGATACTTAATTCTTGAAATTAGAAGGTTGACTGTGTATTAGAAGTTGTGTTAGAAGATGAAGGTTCCAGTGATTGAATATGGAATTCTGACCAGTGTTAATTACTTTGAAAAATGTAACATTACGCACAGAAATCACAAGCACGGAAATCTTTTATTCATGTACGCTAGTAGTATTCGGAAATTTGTGACTTAAGCACACACACACACTACAACTAACTTTTTGATTTTAGTTTTTCAGTTATTTTGATATTGAAACGAAACTACCAAACTAATTTAGATGGAATTCATATGAGATCACAAGGGAAATATTCCCTTTCATTCTCAAAACTGTAAATGTCTTAAAGTTATACACATAGAATAGAAAAAAACACAACCTAATTAAGAACCTCCTCTTTTCCGTAAGTCGGTTACGGCAAATCGCAAATTGTCTATTTGTTGTGGGGTTCGTGCATGACCACTTAAACTCGGAGGATGTTAAAGGGCCCCACAAGCCCCCCGATCGGCCTGTCACGTTCTCATTACTATCAAACACGTGACAATTGATGGAAGAAAGAGTAGTCATTAGCAAATCATTCTAATGAAACACTAGCATACTCAACTTCTGACATATTGTTCGAGTTCTTGATAACCGTGCGAGTGTTTCTAAAGAAAACGATCAATGGCACTTAATGTTTCTACGAAATAAAAATATTCAAAGCGAGTGAATCAATTTCATAAGCTTCTAGTGAAATAAAGACTGTTTAGAATTTCTCGAGAAAGTGTAAAGTAAAATAACTTTAGAAAGTTAAGTGTGTGTTTGCAAGTTCGTTTGAAATAAACAAGGTGGAATCACATCGTTGCATTATATAAGTTTATACAAGATTCTGGAAACCCAGTATTAAAATATTTTTTCATAACAGATTGTACAGACGCCAGCACATCAAGTTACCCCAATGTGTCAAATTTTCCCAATTTAATACGCACCTTATTCTGTTTGACATAAAGTTGAAAAACGATCAAAGAAGTTTGACACATTGGGGTAACTTGATGTGCTGGCGTCTGTACCAAATTAAAAATTTGATCAGTTCGAACAGAAATCATGATTTAATACACTTTAACAAAGTAAACAGAAAATTAGGTAAAACTTAAAAATTAGGAAGAAAACCGACCAAGAATTTCAACGCATGTCCCCCTTAGCTCGGCACTATCTGCACGTTTTGGATTTTTATTCTTATATTTTAAACAGGAGTTTAGAGTTATTCCAAACAAAGATATACCTACAGTTATTCAAAAGGTTGACTGGATGCCGGTTCTTCTAAGTTAAGAAATGAAAGAGTTAAGGTGCATATATAAACGAAAGCACAACCAACAACACAAAGTTAGTTGATAATGCGTGAAGTTAACACGCGACTGTCAACGTGCACTTTACTTAAAACTTAGTCAAGCTTTTTGTTACTAAAATAGACAAGTTGCTTAGTAGATAGAATTTTTTTTTGTCTATTTTATTTAAGGGATTTTTGTACACACATGTGACCATCTCAATCCCATCGTGCTTTTACAGTTATAAGCTTACTTTCTAAACTAGCTTAGCTTATTAACATTACTGAATCTATATACTTACTAAACTAATAAAAAAGTATATAATTGTTTTGGAGCTCAGATGTAGGCTTAGCCATCAAACTGTGGAACGCTCCAACATTCATTTTCCACAATTTCATCGTTTTAAGAATAACATTTCTCTTATTAATATGTCGGACACATTCCTCAAACACATTAGATAGGATATAAAGGTGGCTATCACACTACACCAGACACCAGTGTGCGGTGCTGCGGTTTTTAACTTTACACTGTAGAATCTTGATTTGGATACAAATGCCGCAGGATATAATACTTTTAGAAGCTTGTGGAATATTTATTTAAAAAAAAACAACAATCAACGTACTTACAACTAATCTTTAACAAAATAATATAGCAGGCCAACCCTCACAAAACAAATCACTTCACTTATAACTAATACACACATTAATAACCTAATTAACACAAAAACAGATATTGGAACGAATCTTAAATATAGTTACGCAACCCGGCAGAGCTTCCGCACGCGACGGTGGTTGAAAAAAAGAGAGCTTATTTGCTTGAGCCGCCGCTTTATATAGGCTCGGTGACATTTGTATCTTGACACTCCTAACACGGCTTCTCCTGACTACGCGTCGCCCACGGCCGCGTCTTGAACGTCTGGGAGACCCTGTAGAGGTGTAGGCTCGCCAACTTCATGTGACGGGCCTACCTCCGCTAGGTCTTCATCAGACGGGATTTGGTGGCTATTGTGGAAGTCAATAGTGTCCTCTTCGTCATGGCTAACTGTGGACCAAACAAAAAAGCTTTATACACAGCATTTAATTGTATAATCGTGCCTATCTCTTTCAATCATCGCTCTTACAAGGCCCTGAAACATTCGTCATCACACACGCCAAGCTAATAAGGCGTCACGGAAGAATAGGTTTGCATAAGTATTCCCATAATTCCATGATCCTTAGACATCACATTCATTATCGTTCTTACATCGTTACATACAAAATTAACTTTCACACACACACAGACATGTAGGGCAATACCCCGCAGTTTATTGCCAAAAAGACACCAGTCTTTTACTCTCTACATGTCAAAGGCACCCCGCAGTTTGCCTTACCCAAGGTGGCCCAGGGGGACACCTCGAGTCTCGATCTAGACGCTTCCACATAACACGCAGGGCAATACCAGATATAAAAAATTTGGAAAAGCTATTGAAGACCTGCATTAAATTATCTCGCTCTACATCAACCAAGGGTGTTCTAAGTTCCAATTGATTAAAAACCTGAGTCGCGACTACGTTAGAGATGACGTGGAGGGCATGCGTTATGCGCTGCTTATCTTTTGTACGAACGTACGTTATGCCGTCCCTATTCAGTATATCAGTGCCTATAATCACAGGAGTGGACATGTAAGATGACGGTACCACAACTAGGTCAGCTTCAACCGATATTTCACTGAACTCAAGTGTTAGAGTCACGTATGACTTAGCGATTATTTCATGGCTGCTTAACCCCTTTAAAACGCAATGTCTAGGTTTCAACTGGCAAGCAAAATGCTTTACTACTTCCGACGATATAAGGGAAATATTCAAAGCGCCACTGTCTATAAGGACATCTACTGGGATACCCTGTATAACCGCGGTGGTGATGTCATTGTTGGCTGAACTAGTAGAACTACAAAGATTCACGTTACGCTTCTGTGGCTGTGACCTATCCTTTGCAAAACATTTGTCCTCCGTATGACCTCGTTTCTTACAGAAGGCACAAACAGGAGGGCTAGCTACCGGTGTCTCTGAGGGTTGAGTTGTCTTCTTTGGACATTGGTAACTTTTGTGACCCGATTGGTTACAGTTGAAACACTTAAGACCGGACGACGATGATTTGTCATGTACTCGTTTATTAGAAGTGGTTACTGACGGCCGCGTCTTCACTGGGTGTTTATCACAATTTGGCTTCTGATAAATTGATAAGAAGGAAACTAAATTCTCCGATGAGAGATCTGCATTTGCGGCTGCAGCTCGTACTTGAGGATCGGTAATGCCACGAATAACTATCAAGGTCATTAAATCTTCGCTAAGTCCCTTAACAATGCGAAGACGTAACAGGGCACGACGCGCGTATTCGGCATACGAGGAGTACTTGTCCGATGTATTATTCATAGTCTCGAATAGAATATTTGCGTAATCTAGTTTTCTCGGACACAGAGGCTTAAATTCGCGTTTGAAACTAGACCATGACCTGTCGTTACATACCCACTCGTTTAGCCAGGTTTTGGCATCGCCCTTTAAACAATTTGCAACTCGCGATAAACATTCTTTATCGTCCCAATTATTTGATACTTGGGCCCTATCTACCTCGTCACACCAGGCATCTATATCGTGCAGTGACGGATCAAAATTCGACACATAATAATTACGAGAACGGCCCGGAATTATGGATTGTATCGCGTCAACAATCGCTTGAGCACCCGATTGTTCTGATGCAGTAATGGAGGTAGACGTGAAATTACTTTCTATCGTTTCCAATCTATTCATGATCGCGTCTAACGTATAGTTGAGGTTTTCGCGTGATTTAGTGGGCCTACGTTCTTTTTTGTTATGTTCGGGAAACCGCGACCGGGAACCGTGACGGTTTCGGGAACCGGGGCGCGAAAAGGAGCGTTCACGCGTTCGAATACATGATCGAGAACGATGACAGAGGCGAGATCGTGGCCTACTCGGTGTACGGGTGCGTCGTCGCGAACTACGTGTGCGAGATCGCGAATCTTTTGACCGGCGGGAACACGATTCTTCACGTCGTAATCTTTTATGCGAACGTTCGTCGCTTCGACGTGACTGACTACAAGATTTACGTGGAATCGGCATGTTCGCGGTGGTTAGAATAATTTCAAATAAAAACCGATGTGAATTTAACTTGTTGTGTGAGAATTGCACAAAATTATTTTCCGTTACTTTTCAAATGTAAATGGCCAAAACGAGCAAGGCGGTAGGCTTGGTTCTCAATCCCACGCCTGATTTTAGAAGCTTGTGGAATATTTATTTAAAAAAAAACAACAATCAACGTACTTACAACTAATCTTTAACAAAATAATATAGCAGGCCAACCCTCACAAAACAAATCACTTCACTTATAACTAATACACACATTAATAACCTAATTAACACAAAAACAGATATTGGAACGAATCTTAAATATAGTTACGCAACCCGGCAGAGCTTCCGCACGCGACGGTGGTTGAAAAAAAGAGAGCTTATTTGCTTGAGCCGCCGCTTTATATAGGCTCGGTGACATTTGTATCTTGACACTCCTAACAATACAGTAACACCGCAATACCGTGCTGGGGTGCGGCGCACACGACGGTACTGATTTAACGTAAGGGACATCTCGCCCACGGAAGATGCAGCGGCCAGATGTCATCTTTTTAAAATGTGTATAGAAAGAACGCAAGAAAATACAGTTATTGGAAACAGCTGAATACACGCATAGTAAAACATAATAATATACAAAAATGGCGAGTCTCACGGTTGCGCTAAAAGGTTCATTTCAACTGTAATGTCAGACAGATGCTGAGATGCTGCCTGACGCTGATTTTCGAATGCATCTTTGGGGACAAGTGACGGATGAGTAACAATGATCAATAGACTTAATAAATAAAGAATATTCTACATATATAAAGAGAATGTAGCCTAAAACCAGTCTATAAGAATTAGGGTAATTAATTAATAACCCATATATGGGTAGATTCGCCCGGAACACTCGAGTAGAACGGGTCAGATGTCCCCTATTAAAAAAGAGAAGGGACATTTCGACAAAGTCGTATAATTTTAAATTGAATGTCTGATACATCTGCAAATCATAACATCTAGCGACAAGTCATGATTTTATAGAGTTGAAGCATAAAGGACATTAGGAAAAACTTAATTTTCAGATATGCTACACTGTTCCTTCCACCGTGGTGTGGAGAGAATGTTTAGAGATCACAGATAATGTAATGTTTATGTGTGTAGATTCTTAAGTAAAACGTGTTGTACAGACAAACAAACTGTCAAATTTTCCCAAATGAACATGAACTTTTTCTACTTACAATAAAGTTGTAAAATTATCAAAGAAATTCGACACATCGTGGTAGCTTGATATGCTGGCCTCTATACCAGGCAACAAGAAATATAATACCACTTTTAGCTTCACCAAATGCCCATCTCAATCTGTCAGTAGATGTTTAATGGTTTAATTTCTTCGCTTCCTGTCTGCTAACTTGCTAAGTTATCGTATTAAAACGTCCCGAGAAAAGTTCAACTCTCTGTTTCAAAGTATTTTTAAGTTGGGAAAAGTTTTAGCTATTATAATGTCGTTTGCATTTGCATATATAAATGGCGAAAAGATAAATTACGAAGGAGCGTTGGTATGTGTGATAACTAAGCGGAACTTGTTCGAGTTTTGTTTGTACTGATATTTTTGTTTTGTTAACATTCATAATTTACTAATTTTGTGGAAGTTCTAGTCTCCTTATGAAGGTGGAAAATACAAGTTTTTTGTATAATTTGCCCCTGAAACACAAACACATTATACCTACCTACGTAATAGTTGGTACGTAAAAATGTCGAATTAATTATGGACTCTGTCAGACACAGCAAAGGTAATTTTTATTTTTAGAGAGGATGAAGTTTTTTTATTAAGAGAAAATAAAAAAACAAAATAAATATAATAGTAAATGATAGTATTTGTTTTAAGTTATATTTAAGTTTGTCTTGTGTCATGGGTGCATTTACAATATTTTAAGTCACACACAACAATGGTCTGTAGGCCATATAAATAATATATTTGTTCCGTACGGGGATTGAACCCATATCATGCAGTGCAGCAGCCAATTGCTTAACCTGCGCGCCGATCGTGAAAAAATGTTTTTTCTGTAAATGTGTTGTTAGCAAAGGTACACCAATATAATTTTGTTGCGATTTTAAAGTCTTCATAAGGCACAATATAAATGACCAGTGTTTCACTATCTGACTACTGTGAGAAGAACTTAGAGGTTGTGGAGTTTGTAGAATAGTGGATGTAAAAGGAATATGCCAGTTCTTGTAATAAGTTGTATTCTCATGAAATCACATAAAATCTCCAACAATATAGGTCGGAGCACGAGGCGTTCCGGTCTGATCGCGGACGCGGCTTGTGAGGAAGTGAAAGAGTGTAATCAAATAATTATGGCGACCCTAGTGGATACGCTTGTGTAGTTCGCGATGTTACTATTTTAGTGTTGGGATTCCAACAGAGGTCACAGTCTAGTCTAGAGGTTATCTTGGTCAGATCATTAGTGTCTCAAATGGTCTTTTAAGAAAAGAATCACACAGTTGCATTTGTCAATCGTGAGCCTAACTCTTTACTTAAATGTGTACTATAATAATAACAATATTAAACCATTTATTTCACAACAAAGACCCATACATAAATACCTTCACCTAAAAATATATATTAATAACATTTTATTAGTTTAAGCATCTTAAAAAAATATGTAAGTAACACTTCAGTTCATTTCACTTGCACGATGTTTTGTGCTTTCCTGTGGAACTTGTCCGCGGAAGCGACGGGACACTACATCCTGCGATCAAAAACTTGACGTTGGCTATAAGTAGACCTGTGCCTAGCCCTTTGGGAAATACAACAGTGAAGAATGAACCTTAACGGCTTCCACATTTTAAAAGTCCCAATTCCCATCATTTATGCAAGAAATACGTCTTCTAAAAGCTATTCCCACCAAGTCCCTGTCATATCATCGTACGATAGTCGTTTGTTTGCTGTTGTGAACTCCCCCGGAAGGTTTTATGTCTTGTCGGGTAGATAAGCGAAGTCTTCCGTACGTGCTTATGTTCGTGTAGGGTTCCGTGTGAATGTGCAATCATTATGAATAGATGTTGAGATTTGTGGCACTTTTAGTGCAGTTATGATTCTTGATATGAGTATGTTTCAACAAGAAACATACTCATATCAAGAATCATAACTTTTCATATATACTTGTAATGGACTGAGTTTGTTCACCACTGCTGGATTTAAAGACTAGACGCCAAGCAAAACGACGTGACGGTCGGTGGTAGACTCGTTTAATAAATAGCAGAACAAAATAGTATTAGTAAAGAAAAGATGGATTAACGTTTATTAGGGGGACACATAAACTCACGCCTTTTTCCCATGAAGGTAGGTAGAAACTACAGTGTGATTCTTAAATACTTCTTTTGCTTCGTTAGCATTCATACCTACATGTTGTCATACAAACACGCCGGTTGCGAGTACTACGCACCTGACCTTTCTGAAGAATCTCACCAATAAGTTCTATGTATGTCTTTATAGGGCGTCCCCTCCCGTCGTCGCTTCCATTTACAACTGCCTTATACAGTCGCGCGCGAGACGCCGTACTGAGTGCGCGTTTAACGAGTGAGCGTTGTTTCGCCCGGCTAGATTTTTTGTTATACCCTACATTTTATATTAATATAATGTTTATTGTAAACAATGGACACAAGAGACATCTTTTGTAGTTCAAGTGAAGATGAAATAGTTGCAGAAGTAGTAATGAGTGAGCAACAAAAACTAGAAAGTTCTGAGAGTAGAGGGGAGAAGAGTTTAGTGAAGAAACAAGAAGAACATTTGCTAATACCCGAAAAAAGGGCTAGACAGGACAGTGAGGAAATAATAGAGGATGATGACGGTTTCATAACTGTAAGGAAAGACCATAAAAGAATAGCGAAGAATAGAACAAGAGAAATGGAAAATGATCGAAATGGAAAGGGTTTCGATGCGAGGAATGACGTCACATATATAGTGTGCATAACAGGAAAGGACATATTACCAAAACAATTTGGTATGGCTAAGTTGCTGAGGTCGGAGAATATTCAACACATTGTAAAAATTCAATATAAAAACCCATACAAAAGTTATGTGTATTTTGATAACAGACAAGAATCAGAAAAACTTATTAATTCTGAAAGTCTTAAAAAAAATAATTTAAGCTGTCGATTGTTGGATGAAATCTCAGTTACTTATGGTATCGTGAGATATGTAGACTTAGACATGACAGATGAAGAAATTCAGGATAATTTGAAATGTGGCAATGAAATTATCTCCATAAGAAGGTTAAAGAAACAGACGGTAGGAGGAGAATGGGTAGACAGTGAGACTATTCGAATAGGTTTCAAGGGTGCAACTTTACCTCCCTATATTCATGGATACGGGTGTGAGTTCAAGGTTGAACCATATGTTTTTCCAGTCTCCCAATGTTCCAGTTGTTGGAAGTATGGCCATCTAAGTCGGATGTGTCCAACAAAAAAAATAATTTGCCCTAAATGCGCGGGTAATCACCAGAATTGCGAAACTCAGAAATACACATGTGTGAACTGTAAAGGAGATCATATGGCATTGGATAAGAGTAAGTGTCCATCATTTTTGAAAGAGAAGCATATTAGGACCATAATGTCTGAAATGAATTGCACGTATAAAAAGGCCCTTGGAATCATAATGACAAAGTCTTCAAATTCAGATAATCTTTCAAAGAAGAGGGATAACTCAAATGTCATTTTAGAACCAGAAAGGAGTAGAAATCCGCAAACTACTATTAAAACTTTTAGAGATGTATTAGTATCCAGTGCTTTAATACATACAAGTGCTGCAAATTGTGAGGACGAAAATAATAAAGGTGAAGAGATTAATATGGAGCTATCTAGAGCCTCTCCAATTTTAGCAAGTAATACAAAGAAGAAACCTTGCTTAAATAATAAGCAGCAGGAGAAGGTAATTCAAAATGAAGATGATATGGTTATAGACCAAAGCGTCGACGTTACTCCCGAACAGAGTGAGAGCTCTAACTCTAAAGAAAAGTCAACACGTAAAGGTTTAGATATCAAGCGATTATTTGAAAAATTTAAAAATATTTGTACGTCCGGGTCCAGTTTTGAAGTCAAAATTAAACATTTAGTTAGCTTTCTTTTTGAAGAGTTTACACATTTTATTGTAAGAGTGTTTAAGGATGTTGATATTTTGAGGAATATTTTGAAATTATTTAAATATGGCTAATTGTAACAAAGATTTTATGTTGAATTTAATACAGTGGAATGCACAGAGTTTACGACCTAAATTAGAAGAGTTTAAATTACTACTATCGCAAGAAAAAGTGCATATAGCACTAGTTAGTGAAACTTGGTTAGAGCCAGATTCATTACTTAACATAAGTGAATATAATATATTTAGACACGACAGGGATGATGCGTATGGGGGTGTCTCCATTATTACACATAAATCAATCAAAGTTCAGGAGATTCCGGTAAGTGTTAATAATACTGGAATTGAAATTTTATGTATTAGATTAATAAATTGCGGCCCTCTTGAGTATATTAATCTGGTTTACTGTCCAAGTTCGGTACATACTTCTCAAAGTGACTGGGATATTGTTTTCTCTAAGTTTCATAAGAAATGTTTGATAGTGGGAGATTTCAATGCTCACCATTCTAACTGGTCGTACAAGAATGATAGCAGAGGTAAACAAATTTATGAATCAGCTTTAGAATTTGGATATACGTCTCTTAATAATGGACAGCCGACTCGATCTAAACTCGTTAATAATTACCTTCAGGAATCGTCTCCTGATGTCACATTTTCATCGGCGGATATTGCAATCAACTTTGTATGGTCAGTCATTAGCGAAAACTTAGGAAGCGATCACTTGTTCATTAAAATTAAAATGCGATACCGTGATGAAGTTTATATGTCTAAAGTACGAAATTATAAATTAGCTGACTGGAACTCTTATAAAACACACATTTCAAATTTTTTATCATATCCTACAGAATTTACGAATGTTCAAGCGCTATATGATCGCTTTATCTATTGTATTAACAAAGCCGCCGATGTGAGTATCCCAATAAAAAAGTCGTGTCTTAATCCGAATAGTAATTTTAGTCCAAAGGGTTATTGGTCTCAGTCAATTTCGAAATTAGTTGGTGAACGAAGACTAGCATTGGCTAATTTTCGAAAAAATCCGACTCCTAGTAATTTAAATATACTCGAAGAGAAGTCGTTAAACGCAAAACGAGCTATTTGTGAAGCTAGGTCTAAGGACTGGCAAAAATTATGTAATAGTGTTGATCATACAATGTCGGCCTCCGATATGTGGAATAAAATGCGTTGGATGAAAGGCTACAAGAGATCTAAGGTTTATGTTTCCCAAGATGCAAAAACAGAGTTATTGCGCTCCCTTGCTCCTGATTTTGTTATGTCAATGTCGCCACCCTTTTTATCTATTAACAAGTTATTAGAGTCAGAATTTAATGTACATGAATTACGTGGATGCTATAAAAAAAAGGATACAGCGCCAGGTAAAGATATGATCACTTACTCCATGATTATGCACTTACCCGAGGTTGGAGAGTTATACTTGTTACGGTTATTTAACGCCGTATTCAGATCTGGTAATCTTCCATCTCAATGGCGTGATGTTAAAGTCCTGGCCATCCCAAAGCCAGGTGGTTCTTTGAATAATAGTAGTAAACTTAGACCTATATCCTTGATATCTTGTATTTGTAAAATATTTCATGCGATGATTGCGAAAAGAATAGAGTGGTTCGTTGAAAAGAATAAGATTATATCACCGTTTACTACTGGTTTTCGAAGAGGTCAATCGTGTCTTGATTGTCTTGCACGTATTGTAACACAAATTCAGATTGGCTTTACTAAAAATCACCCCACTCTAGCTTGTTTTTTGGACATCGAAAGTGCATATCGACGGGTAAAAGGCAAAAGGGGTCAAGCACCACAGATCATATTGTTCAGGAGAATAAAAAGAAAGTTTAATAAAAAAATATCTCTTTATTGCTTTATTGAATCACATCACAATCTTCAGAAAAGTTTACTAAAATACAATGTTCTTTAATAATTTTACATCAAAATAAGCCTGAGATCAATAGTTTCAAAGATAGATGTCGTTTGACTCCAGGTTTTTACCATGTTTATCGCGTTGGCGAGGGGTCAAGTAACAATTTAATGTTGGAATATTTAGATTTTGGCCTAAGCTTCATGTTAATAAAGTAATATTTTATTTTATTTGGCACAACAGATCATAGAACTAATTCAGATTTTGGCTTAAGCTACAATATCTTAATACAGTATTATTTTATATTAGGTCTTTACCTATAAAATTGCTGTTCTGCAGTACTGGACATTTCAAATCAAATTAATTTTATTTTAAAACATGTTTTTTTTTCCAAAAGTAGTCATTTGTTTATTGATTAGTATTACATTTTCATCGTATTTCAATCTTTTTCGTTATCATGTATACGTTACAAATTCGAGTAATTATGGAATATGAATACCGTAGTGGCAGCAACGCGGCACAAGCGGCACGCAGCATCAACGACGTTTACGGAGCTAACACTACAAACCAACGCACCACCTGTTATTGGTTTGCTCGCTTTTGTTCTGGAAATTTCGACCTGAAAAATGAACCTCGCGGTCGTCCGAAGACTTTGGTCGACAATGACGAATTAAAGGCGATTGTGGAAGCTGATGATACACAATCTACGGCTGAATTAGCAGTAGCTTTCGACGTTAGCGTCAAAACAATATTGGTCCATTTGCGTCAAATTGGCAAGGTAAAAAAGCTTGACAAATAGGTGCCCCACGAACTCAATGATCGCCAGCGCGAAGTACGCGTCGGGACGTGCCTTGCACTGCTCAACATACACACAAATGAAGGAATTTTGAACCGCATTGTTACCTGCGATGAAAAATGGATTCTGTTTGATAACCGCAAGCGCTCAGCAAGTTGGTTGGATCCTGGTTCAGCACCTAAACAATGTCCTAAATGAAAACTTACCCCTAGGAAAGTTATGGTCACTGTTTGGTGGTCTAGCGCCGGTGTGATTCATCACAGCTTCTTACCAAACGGGGTGAGCATTACTGGAGATGTGTACTGTGAAGAACTGAACACAATGATGGAGAAGCTGGCGCATCTCCAACCAGCATTGGTCAATCGCTCGTCTCCGCTGCTCCTGCACGACAACGCGCGACCTCATACTGTACAGCAGACGGTCTCCAGGTTGCAAGAACTGGGGTTGGAAGCTCTCCGTCATCCGCCCTACTCACCAGACCTTGCGCCAGACTACTACTTTTTCCAGAATTTGGATAACTTCTTGGCGGGAAAAATTCAATACCCGAGAGGTAGTTTTGCAGTACAAAATGCCTTTGAAGAATTAGTTGCCTTCCGGTCCAGCTGATTTCTTAAGAATTGCATCAATAAACTGCCACTGCGTTGGCAAAGATGCATTGATTGCATGGGTGATTACTTCGATTAATACAAATAAAAAAAATCTTTTTATTTTTACATGAAAATAAATCTTTTTATTTTTTTCATATAAAACGGCAATTTCATAGGTTTTTGGCACAGCAGGTAGGTAATAGAACTATGAATTATGTATTAAACTAAAACAATACAAGGAACAAAACTGAGATCCAAAAAACAGCAGTTACCTAACACTAACAGTTACTAAACAAATAAAAGGAATATGGATACAAACGACATATTTATTTCTAATATTGTTTTTAAAATTATGCCAAGCGACAAGGCGATACAAAAACGTAATATACAAAATGGTCCTTCAACCAAGCAAGGTAAAGTCGGTGTCGCTTGAGCACTTTTGGTAAGTATCGATTTCGCAATTCAGTACAAATAATTCTTTGGTGCAAGTGACTTTTTTTCATGCCCGAAAAACGATACTATGACCATTCGAAAGAGAAAAAATAGTGGAGTTGGGGTCAATAAAAAAGTTAAGATCGCAAAATGTGGCGCTTGACCCCTTTTGCCTTTTTACCGTCGATATAATAATGTATTAATCAATAAATTGGCGACTATTCTTGATAGTTTAAATGTAGGTAAAAATATTTGTCAGTATATTTGGAATTTCCTTAGTGAAAGGCACCTTCAAATTTCGAGTGATACAGAGAATGAGACTGATGTAGTGGTTAGATTTGCGAGGAATGGTTTAGCTCAGGGAGATCCTTTGTCTCCGCTTCTGTTTAACATTGCAACTTATAAAGTTTGCCAAGAAATTGCTGTTAATGTATGTATTTGCCAATATGCAGACGATTTTGTGGTCTACACAACGGGTGGGAACATTCTTGAGAGTGGGGTTAAAATTCAAAATTCATTAAATTTATTCACTCAAATTTTAGAAGAATTAGGTTTGGGACTATCTGTAAGTAAATCAAAATATTGTATATTCAGTAGAGGTCGAAGACGACAACAAATAAATCTAGTAGTAAACAATAACCCTCTTGGATATGTGGACACTTACAAGTACTTAGGAATTTGGCTTGACAAATCGCTACGCTGGAGTAAGCATGTCAATGAAATAGTTGAAAAGAGTCTGAAATACCTGAATATTCTCAAAATCCTTGCAAGTCCATCGTGGGGGATGCATCAGAGCCATATGCGAAGAATATATGTAGCCACTGTGAGAAGTAGATTAGATTATGGGTCTTTCTTATATAACAGTAGTGCTAAAACTCACCAATACAAGGTTGATAAAGTACAAAATCAGGCACTTAGAATAGTGGGTGGATTCATGAGGAGTACTCCCATACATGTAATGGAGGGTGAGCTCTGTGTTCCTCCACTGTATTTACGTAGGAAATGGTTAGCATATAAGTTTTGTCTAAAATCTTACTCCATAGCTAGTAATGTTACAAACAAATTATTGGCTGAACTTGGCAGCTTAGACCAAATCAGATACTGGGCAAATAAAGCCATGCCTCTGTTAAGTACAACATATAAAGAGATCACAGGAGAAGTTATAGATAAATCTTCTCTAGGCATGTTTAGCTTAAGAACATGGGTAACTAAAATAAATATTAAAAATTTAATTAGTCTAAATCTAGATGTAATTAAAATGCCAAAGAAGTTATATGATCCAAACGATCTGTATTTTCAAACAGTTTGGGAACTTCAGGATAAGTATCGTGAATATCATGTTATTTATACTGATGGCTCCAGAACGGCGGAGGGTAGAGGCGCGGCCTATTATGACCCTATTAGACCAGAGAATAGTAAAGGATTTAAAATAAGTAACGCTTTAAGTGTTATGTCGCTGGAGCTCATTGCAATTTTAGAAGCTTTAACCTATGCTAGTTCCATTCAAGACAGAAAAATATTAATATGCGTGGACAGTAAAAGTGCTCTTTATCATATAGCTCGATGTGCCTCTGGCCTCAGAGGTAATTTGATTGCTTATAGTATTATTTCTGAGATGGATACTTTAGTAAATAGCGGAATAGATCTGAGGTTGCAATGGGTTCCTTCACATGTGGGTTTAAAGGGTAATGAGGAGGCAGATAGACTGGCCAAGAAAGCTATTTTTGAAGGACACGACCTGGATATTAAACCGACTTTTTCTGAAATATTACCCAAATATAAAAACAAATGTCACCAACTTTGGATAGAATATTTTGATTTGAGGTCCAGGACTAAAGGAATTTGGTATAAAACGATAGTTGCTGAACCTCCTCGTATACCCTGGTTTAGTAATGTTAAATTAAGTAGACAATTATTGGTAATGGCTCTTAGGTTAAGATCTGGACACATGCCACTCAACAATTTCGGTTTTCTCATGAGAAAGTGCAGCTCTTCAAACTGCGAGGTATGTGGTACAGTGGAAGATGTTGTGCATTTGTTGACGGAATGTGTTCGGTTCCAAACCGAGAGAGAAATGTTAATTAATGATTTAAATTTAGTAAAACACAATGTAGGATTGTTTCACGAAATTTTATCTAGGCCAATGTCAGATGATGCTAAAAGTTTGTTTAGATTTGCTAGTCTACGATTTATGTCTATTTAGATTAAGGAGGAGGATTTGAATTCTTTGTAATGTTATAGTTGTAAAAAGGTACGATGGGACTGACATGTATTTTATATAAAAGTCCCTAATTCAAATAAAGAGAAAAAAAAAAAAAAAAAAAAAAACTGCCTTATAAATACTTTTCGTTAGTCGCCTTTCATTCATCCTTTAAACGCGACTTAACCATCTAAGCATACTCTGTATTAGTAACATGCCAGGCAATATACTATACAAGCACATGCTCATGTAGGTAGGCAGACACTGCAGAACGCCCCCTGCTACAGTGCTATTATATCGTATACTTACGTTTATAATATGAAAAAATGAAAAATTCTTTATTCATAACTATAGATCCAATGCGTTAGTAGGTAATTTTAAAAACGTGACTAACATCTAAGACAATACCCCTTGGTTTAACCAGTTGTCTGACTTCTGACTACAAGTAACGGCTATCAAAGCTTTTCGTGCTTTTCGTGACACGGAGGAGGATCACCCATCCGCAGACCAACCTCGTCTAGCATAACTTAACCTTCGATCGACCCGTGCAGTTATAATAATAAAGCTACAAGCTTCAAACACAAGTTTAGCACAAGTAATACAGTCGTACAGTTATATAATATAATTCAACACACCCTGAAAATAACTCCAAAGCCACACACGCCACTAAAAGTACCACCGAACTCACGCAGATTTATTGGCAGCCTAAACAAATACGCAGTGTTGACACCATCTTATTGAATGACTCGTAAAGTGGGGACTTTTATGGCCACACCGAAATACATACAAATACCCAGATTGGCACAGTGTTGAGTATAGTACGACACAAGGAAGACTTTACATTGGCAAAACTTCCTAAACAGTAAACAAAACACGATCGTTTCCGAATGAGTGACTCAAGTTTTTAAACAACATAATAAAATCTCTTCACTGGCCAAGTAATAATCTTGATTCGGTGGAAAACATCATTCACAGCTTAACATGATTCTAGGAAAGTTGACCAACATTAAATTCAGGCAGGTATTGTCAAAATAAAGATCATTGTAATGATTGGTTATCAATAAAGCGATAGGTAAATGATAAATAATCGCAATGATTTTTGTACATAGGTTTAAAAAAATCTTTTTCCTGTCACAATTACAGGTCTGGCTAGTTTTACTCCTATAATTAAGTAAGTCAACAAAAATCTCTATAAAGGTTTTAGTGTGTGTATATTATAGTTAAGGAGTAAATACATTGTAAAAACACAATAATAATTTGAATTTTATTAAATCAATTCAAGCGACAAATAAGACTCGTCTTGTCATTTCTCGGTCTGCTCATATTCCTTGACTGCACGTCATAGATGCAACCTTTAGCTTGCGTCGATCTATAACAGAGGTTCATTTTCGCCAACAGTAATTTTATTATCCAATGTACAAATATTCAAGGAAAAGGGGTGTATATTGATTTCGATTCGGGTTTAAATTGAAAAGGCTGTAAATATTTTTGGAGGCTTTGTTGTTTTGTGTTGAATAGTCTGACATGTTGTGAAGTTACTCTACAGGGTGTCTCATTCAAACGGGTCAGTATGGGAAAGTCTGAAACTATAAGACATACGAAGATCTGTTCTGAGGAACCATGTCATCGATTTTAATAAAAAGAGAAACTGCATTCATACATTTAAAAAAAAAATAATACCATAAATCTACTATTTGCTACCTTTGCTAAAAAAATTGCTACCTCTATCTCCCGTCCCTCATCTCCTGTCCCTCCATCATGATGTCAAGATGGAGGGACCAAACTGATAAACTGCTCTCTGGAATATTCCACCTTGCTGGTGTTTTAATACCTTAATTCTACCTAAATAATATTAATTCAGACTGACTAAAAAAAATTTGGTTTTAAAAATATCGAGTAATTTGTTTGGTCCCTCCAAATTGACGATTCAATTATTTAGTGTAGTATATACATATTATACATGGTCAGTTTATTTACAATTTTCGAAAGGTAAATATTTAATACCTATTTACTACCTTCAAATTATATTACCTACATATATAGATACAGCCCAATTTTTTGTGTATAAATAAATGATGTTTACTTCTCTTTCCAATTTCTTACGGAATTGCACCTGTTTTGTCTTTTATTTTATGGACAGCATGTCATTGATATGCAGCAGGAACAGTATCAGAGATAGTACGGAGCCTTGCGGGATGCCAGCATTTATGTCTATGCTTTTGGAGCAGCTACCATCAACGACGGCTCTAATGCATCTGCCGGACAAAAAGCTAGCAACCCATTTGCATAAGCCCTCGGGCAGGCCGTAAGATGGTCCTGCGCAGACCGCAGCGAGCGATGGCCGTCAGAGTCATCAGGGGCTATCGCACGATCTCCTACGAGGCGGCCGGAGTACTGGCCGGATCCCCGCCCTGGGACCTGGAGGCGAAAGTACTCGCGTCACTGTACCGGTGGCGCGAGGAAATGCAGGCGCGCGGCGAGCGACCGATGCAGCGACATATGGAGTTGCGTCGGTCGCAGCTGCGCGAGGTCCTGGTGGCGGAATGGCGGGACAGGCTTTCGCGCCCTACCGCCGGCTTCGTCACCATCGAGGCGGTCCGGCCGGTGCTCGAGCGCTGGCTCGGGAGGAGGCACGGCTCCCTGTCGTTTCGGGTGACGCAGATACTTTCCGGGCACGGTTGCTTCGGAAAGTACCTGTGTCGCATAAACAGGGAGCCGGACGCCCGGTGTCACCACTGCGTCGACTGTCGGGAGGACACGGCGCGGCATACGCTGGCAGAGTGTGCCGCTTGGGAGGAGCCGCGCCGTGCCCTCGTCTCTGGAGTAGGCAGTGACTTGTCGCTGCCGGCCGTGGTCGAGAGGGTGGTCGGCAGCGTCGGGTCCTGGGACGCGGTGGTGTCCTTCTGCGAAACAGTCATTTCGCAGAAGGAGGCTGCGGAAAGGGAGAGGGAGATTACTTCCACTCACCCTGCCCGCAGCAGACGCACCGGGCGCAGGCGGAGGGCGGACAACGCCCTCTTCCAGCCCCCCTAATTGGGTCCAGGGGCGATGGACGCGGGGATGTCCGCCGCCCCCCACGTGCATGGACCCGAGGTGGCGGCGCGTCGTGTTCACGCGCGCCCCTCTTAGACGTCGCGAGGGGAGTCTAACACCTCACTCCCCTCGCTGACTTGGCGAGGCCCGCGGGGCCGGCACCAGTCGGGGGTCGCGGAAGTATCTTCCGTTCCCGTGACCCCCGGCGCAGGTGTGAGAAGGAACACGGGGTGGTTTTTAGTCAGTAAGAGTCTGACAGACCCCTCCGCCTCCCCGGTCGGGGGACATCCATGAGGATTTTCCACCCCTAAAGAAAAAAAAAAAAAAAGGCCGTAAGATGGTTGTCTCTGCATGACCTAAAAGTTGACTGATAGAAAATTCCTATGCACATTTGTTTGGTTGAAGTACTAAATCAATATATAAAAGTGTTTCAAAATAATTCAAGATTTAAATTAAGACCTTTTAAAAAGCCCAAAAGTATATCTACACCAAGAGTGTTGTAATAAAAAACTTTTACCTTCTTTATCGATGGGAACAACTCTAGTAGTTAAGTACGCCACTGTTATTGTTTATTGATATGGTAGAATCTCTCAATAAAACCACGTTATATAATAGCAAGTAAAAATAAACAAACAAAAGAACAGTAAACCAATTATAGGGCATCAAAAAACTCATCCGCATCGCTATCAACGGGAAAAGTGCCCAGAAGACTAGCCGCATTGCCACGTTGTATGGCAATGCTGATTCTCTGACCGAAATAAAGGCCAGCCCTCTGGTCACGTGAAGAGTCGACCAAACGCTTGGCGATGTCCCTGAAAACTAGATGGGCATTCGGACCCCATGGCCCGAGTGTTTCAACCCCAAACGGTTCAAATATATAACTTCCAATAAGGTTGTTATATTTTCGCCGTTTGAGGTTTTCAGCACCTGCGGCAGCCGCACCAGCACAACCCGCCGTACTAGGAAGATGGGATGGCGCAAGGGTATCGACACATGTTGCATCCCACACCAAAGGCCTACCCAACTTCCAAGACATTATGGTTACACCGTCTGGTCTCTTCCCAACGTCGCGTGCTAAGCCGTTGGGTTCTAAAATAGCTGGCACCCCAGCGGTGACAAGAGCACGGCGGATGATGTCATTTATGCTGGCGTGACGAGCAATGCGACCAGCGCTTCTACCGCAAGACAGGCCATGGTGTCCGAAGCAGTCGACAGCTTCACCGCATTGACAGCGATGCGGAGCTCCGCAAGGAGCGCCCAGACGTAGACAGGTAGCGAGCCGGAAGGTAGTGTCATCCAACATAGTGCCAATGTTGGATGACGGTAAAGCCTAAAGCCAAAGGCCCGACTCCCACTCACCCACAGCCAGCAGGCGGGCACGCTCAGCAGTATTGGTGGACGTATTTATAAGATTATTGCGTACCAAACTGCAGAGCGGCTCATCCCACTGTCTCTGGGAAGATGGGTTCACGGGCTGATCTGTATCCGGGCAAGCTATTTTCCAAGCGTTCACCGCATCGGTCAAACACGGCACCTTAGAGTGGACCAGAGAGGAGGCTAATATAGTGCTGGTCAACTTTTCAGTGCTGTGGACAGAGGACAGGAACGCTGGTAAGCTTATACTGGAAATTTTACGGACGCCGAGACCACCAAAGCGGATAGGTAAAGTGGCTTGCAGCCACGCTCGGTCATCCAAGGCCACATTCAAAATCGATGTTAATGAAGAGCGAATAATTTGATCAATTTTTTCCAAGAGGTGTGGCTGCTTCCATAAAGGGCAACAGCGTAGATAGTACATAAAATTTGGACCAAAACAACAGTATCTAATTAGGGTGAATGCGGAATGTAAATTAATTTTAGAAAGTCTGTCCGAAATGTCATTAAAATTTTTGATTTTGTCGTCAATGAAATGAGAAAAGCTGTCTTCAAAAATAGGAGAACCTAGGAGGTGCAGTGAGCTCTTTTCCAAAACTTTGATCTCTGGAGCTATTGCATTTAATTTCTGTACGGTTGAATGTCTGTCAGTAACGTTTGAAGGATAAACTTCGCATTTTGAGGGGTTAAGGTCCAGGCCAATAGATTTAAAATGATCTTTTAGAAATTGTAGGTCTTTTATAATGGTGTCAACATCACCTCCTAGCGTTCCGTCATCTAAATACCACACATTAAATTTTGAATTTAGTTGTTGGATGATTGGATGAATAGCCAAGCTGAAAATGACCGGCCCGAGAGGGTCACCTTGTTGGCAGCCAACTGCAGATTCTAAAATTTTTAGGTATGTATGTAACCAGTTAATTTAGAATAGTTTTATTGTATAGTTATAGTTTTATTATTAATTAGTCTTATCACTTGTAAAGGTTAAATAAATATCGTTTACTTGTAAAAAAAAAAAAAAAAATAGCAAGTTTTTTTTTTTTTTACTAAACCGAACAGAAAACAATAAACAACTGTGTGAAATATACAGGGTGTCTCATTCAAATGGGTCAGTATGGGAAAGTCTGAAACTATAAGACATACGAAGATCTGTTCTGAGGAACCATGTCATCGATTTTAATAAAAAGAGAAACTGCATTCATACATTTTAAAAAACTTCTGTAAGTACTCCGTTCGGGAATCGAACCCGGTTATTTTGAAAAAAAAACTTAACTATTTCTATTTAGATATCGATTGTGTAGGTCCTAAGCAGTAAATGTCTGTATGAAACATGATGTCTAAAATGAATAAAATGCATTGTTTCCACATACTTTAATTTACTTTAGTAGGTGCTCGAAGTGACCACCGCCAAAGCATAGAGATAAATGCTGGCATCCCGCAAGGCTCCGTACTATCTCTGATACTGTTCCTGCTGCATATCAATGACATGCTGTCCATAAAATAAAAGACAAAACAGGTGCAATTCCGTAAGAAATTGGAAAGAGAAGTAAACATCATTTATTTATACACAAAAAATTGGGCTGTATCTATATATGTAGGTAATATAATTTGAAGGTAGTAAATAGGTATTAAATATTTACCTTTCGAAAATTGTAAATAAACTGACCATGTATAATATGTATATACTACACTAAATAATTGAATCGTCAATTTGGAGGGACCAAACAAATTACTCGATATTTTTAAAACCAAATTTTTTTTAGTCAGTCTGAATTAATATTATTTAGGTAGAATTAAGGTATTAAAACACCAGCAAGGTGGAATATTCCAGAGAGCAGTTTATCAGTTTGGTCCCTCCATCTTGACATCATGATGGAGGGACAGGAGATGAGGGACGGGAGATAGAGGTAGCAATTTTTTTAGCAAAGGTAGCAAATAGTAGATTTATGGTATTATTTTTTTATATATGTATGACAGACATCCGAGACTTGGTCCCTCCATCTTGACGGTCACGATTGTTGGGATCTTATGATCTTTAATCATTTAGCACCTTTGGAACATTGGGAAAGATTTGTCCTCTTTCTAGGCATGGTTATAGTTTTATTGTGATGATACCTGATCAATTAAAATCTAAGTGGCTGCTCCCCTGCGTTACCGGGTCGGCAACCATGTAACAAAGATAAATGGAAAAGGAAATTAAACACTCAAATAACATAAGCCCGAAGGCATATTTATACGATAAAAAAAAGTCACAACAAATTGAGTCACAATATTGTTAAACATAGTAAAATTGTTATTTTAAACACTATTTTTTTTCGATAGTTACACTAAATTTTCAGTCAATCTCTCCACTTATCTACTCCTACTCTCCACTATGACGCAACCGCAAATCAGTGATCCATAATACACGATACGTTCCACCAAAAACGGTTCAGTGGTTTCTGAGAACGAACGTCCAACACGGTTAGTGGTCGGTGAACAAGCGTTGGAATAGGCAACTGAATTCAAAAGCCGACGAGCCACGTGAGTGCTTGCAAAATTGGTAAAGGAATGTATGTGGCGTATTCTATATCAGCTATACTTGGGAAGCAAATAAATCGACCCATTTTCTTTTTACACGTAGATATAATTGTCAATATTTTTGGTAATAATGGAACGTGTCCTTTTAATTAAACCTTCAACTTCAGTTTGTGGAAGAGAGACACCACAATAACACGTAGGTACTATCAATGGTAGACCATCAAGTGCTGGAGATTAAATTAGTAATTATTGTTGATTTAAGAAGCTAAGAGAGAAAAGATCATTTATAATTATTAACCAAAGAAAAAGGAAGAAACACGAATAAACTCTTACTCCGCACAGACATTTTAGTGTTGTAATAGGAAAAAAAAGTACGGGGTAATAAACATCTTTTTTTAAACCTATAACTTTTAAACCTTTTATGACAGATGTATATTTTGACAGATGGAAAAGTTTGACAGCCGTCAACGCTGTCATGTACATTTCTTCTAACGCAGTTACGTTGCAAGGTAGTATATTTTTCATATTCTTTTATTTCATAAGCATTAAGTGTATGCTTAGAGTATTAAATAAATAACTCCTAACTTAAGTAAGACTGTTACGCAAGTTCAACGTATTCTAGCGGTTAATCGAGCGAACAGGGAGACTATTGGGTTTAAAGTTCGGTTAAGCTACCGCGTTGTGGTTTCTGTGTGTGGTGTACGTAGGGATTAGTGTTGATTGGACGCGGCTTGAGGATCAGAGGCTTGTGATGCGGATCCAATGGAGCTGCGGTCAGTGTTTGCGGGGTTATGTATTTAGGTGACTGGTGGACTGGCAACATTGAAAATTTAGCGGTTTTTTGGTTGAACGGCTGTCAATGTCAGATGGTATCTCATAATATAAAATTCTCGTGTTACAGTATTTGTTACAAAACTCCTCCAAAACGGCTTGACCGATTGTGAAATTGGGTGTGTGTATTTAGTAGCTTTGAGAATAGGACGTAAACTAATAAAAACTAATAAATTGATTCTAATACAGAAAAAAGTATGCATGGGCAGCTTCTTTATTTTTACTGCTATTATTTCACAACTCACACAACGCCTTCTAATACCAAATTAAGCAAAGCTCGTGCCATGAGTAAAAGACAACTCACAGACATACTAACGAAATTCATACACATTATAGATTAACAATAAATATTCCACAACTTTCACACAACACCATTTAGTCCCAAGTTATGCTTGAGAGCTTGTGTTATGCGTACTAAACAGTTGATAAACACACTTATATATTTCTAAATACTTACATATTACAGATAAATAACACCCAGACACAGAACAAATGATCGTGCTCATCACACAGACATTTGTCTTAGGTGGGAATCGAATCCACGACCTCCGGCTTAGTAGTCAGGGCCGCTAACCACTAGACCAACAGGCCAGTTCGTGTGTATATCAGTATATGAGTGTAAATTATATTCGTATGTTTCTGAGCCGTATTTTATATACATCAGTAACAAAAGGCTTTTCAATGTCCGGAGACCACCCAAGTTTCCCTCAGTGCCAAAAAGCAATGGGTCCAATCCAATAAAGAAACCAAACTGACTCCTATCCCTCCACAAAGTCTGTTGTCCCTAAATTAAATTACGTATTCAATAGGTTTCACCTAAAACTGAATTTGTGTGCCCACCCATATATTACGCAACGACTATAGATGTTTGCTGGCGGGCGATTTTTCGATCGGCGGATCGGCCTGGTCGTCCCGAACAAATTTGTATAGACCGTGCAAATTTTCTTATGTAAATACCTAACTATATCACGTACTAGAAATAGGTTTAGAAACAAAACTCATAACTGGACGGTAGGTGTTAGTACTTTTTGGTTTTATGATCACAAGCACTAATGATCCACAGACCAGTAATGATCATCATTAGTGTAGGGTAGTGGTCCTGACTGTTAATGCGGAGGTTGTGGGTAGGTACAGACGCCAGCACATCAACTTACCCCAAACTGTCAAATTTTCCCAATTGAACATGAACCTTATTGTGTTTAGAATAAAGTTAAAAACCTATCAAAGAGATTTGACACATTGGGGTAGGTTGATGTGCTGGCGTCTGTACAATTCGATTTCAGCAAGCAAATAAAAAATATAAAAAAAAAACTATTAGTGATTACAGCAGGCAAATAGAAAAAATAACAAAAAAACTGTTAGCCTGTTCTGTTGCACTCCTGGGCAAAGGCCTCCTTTCACTTTCCCCACCTTTCGTAATTCCACGCTTTGTTTCTTTAGGAATGCCAAAATCTGTGCAGTTCGTTGCCTGCCGCGGCCCCCTTTTCCCTGTCTCAGGGCATCAGCTTTGTGCTAGTTTGGCTCGCACGCAAAAGGCAGAAGAAAACATAATTTTAAGTGGAGAGGACAAGTCACACTCTTCCTAACCCTTCATCCCTGTCAACTCTTCAGCGATACTGTTAGTACCATTAACCAATGTGCATCGACTTGAAAACTGACACAGAACACCCCTTGTCGAAACGCCCTAATAAAGGTCGCGAACACTGACGCACGAAAATAAAGCTTGGTACAAAATACCGGATCATTAAAGGGTTAAAAAGAGAAGGATTACAAGGTTAACTGTGGGTGTATGGCGATAATGATAGTACTTTTCGTGGGTGTCAATAAAAATGGGCTTTTTGACAAAAAATAGTTTTTAGTCCCTCATAAGTATTATAGATTACAAGAAAGTATTCGACACATATTTTTTTCCTATTCAACTTGATGGAAAACTACTGTCAAAAACCCAATTGGGTCAAATTAGTGGAGCAGCCAGTAACAGTAGCACCCTATAAAGCAGCAGTAAGTTAAACTTTCGTGGATTGGATTCCATAAGATGCGTTGAACCTTATGATGTATTCCTTCACCGATGTCAATGATGTCTTAGATAAACTTAGAAACCAGTGAATTAAAAAAGTTACATTGTTCTCTCCTCCTCCTCCTTGCGTCGTACTCCTCAATGCTGAGGGTCGTGACCTCCCTGCTTCATCACCTTTCTCTTCACTATGTTCCTCCATCTGCTTCTGTCTCTGGCGGTGTGAAGAGCATTGTATACAGAAGAGTCAAGAGTGGTGCGGATCTGGTCGGACCAACGTATTGGGCTGCGTCCACGAGGCCTTTTCCCATTCACTTTGCCGGTCACGATGAGCCTTTCGAGATTACCAACGTCTTTCCTTGCTATGTGACCGAAGTATTGAAGGATCTTACGTAGGCACTCGGACGACAACCGCGAGGAGATCTTGAGTTCTCGCAATATGGAAACGTTGGAGCGAAATGCTGTCCAAGGGATTCGGAGCATCCTTCTCCAGCACCACATCTCAAAAGCGTCAATACGTCTGTGGTCTGCAGTTTTCAGCGTCCAAGTCTTAGCACCATATGAGAAGATCGAGAAGACCAGGGTCCGTACCAGTTTGGTTTTGGTCTTTATGGAGATGTTGCGACTCCTCCAGATTGTTATATTGTTACTTAATTGGATATTCCCACAACCTCCTGCATTAGAGGCAGACGCCTTAACTCATGGATCATCACGACATCTACCGTTGTTAACATTTTCATAATGTGTAGTAATGTGGACTCCCTCGTTGGTCTACTGGTCGTAAGCGCTACTGCTGAGCAAGAGATCCCGGGTTCGATTCCCGGGTTGGGTAAAGTGTTATTGAGTTTTTTTATCTGGGATTTCTCAGTGGCAGCCCGGAGAGATTGATGGCAATAGGCCCGCCTCCTATTAAAAGACTTAAAACATAACTGGCAAAATGTGGGTGTACTACCAGGTACTTACACCTCTGCCTAGCCCTTGAAGGATTTCAGACATGGCGTTATGTATGTTATGTTTATTAAAGTACTTTTGTACTTTAATAAACATAACATAACATAACGTTTACTTTGATAATGTTATTTACTTTTGTAAATAACATTATCAAAGTAAACATATCGCAACCTTGTCACCTGACGTGTCAACCCTATTCTAGATATTGATTGGTACTGTAATAATGACAATATCAAAGTCGTCAAGCCAGCACGAGTAACCTTTGCCAAATGTCGCGGGCCCTTACAAATCCATAATCACGTGTAGCGAATAAGGCTTGAAATAGATTTGTGTTTTAGTTATTTCTCGTGAAAATGGCGACGACTGCATTAGGCCGGGAATAGTTTCGTATTGGCTATCATCAGTGTGTGTGTGCGTTTTGCACACTCGCAAATATGTGACGAAGTGCACCGTACTCCGTCAGATTGTCACCGTAACTTGAAGTCCACGTAAAGTTCGGTATGGAACTGGAAGCCAGTTAGTCCCTGGGAATTAAAAGTTAGGCAATCGCCCTGCTGGTCTGGTAGCGTCATGTCGTGGAGCTATAGCGTTGCTCAAACCTATTAAAGGGATATTATAATAGTTTGAGCAACACGATGACTGATCGGTTTTCCATCGGTTATATTTCGGAGAGTGTGCATCGGAATTGCACGATTTTATTCCACCAAGCCCTTTCCATAATCGGACCACCAGACGTACAGCACTGCGCCACCGGTACATGGTAGATATCCCAACCATACGTACTAAACGCTATGGAAACACATTCATTGTGCGAACAGCAAAAGAGTGGAATTCCCTGCCGGTGTCAGTGTTTCCTGATAGCTACAACCTAGGGGTCTTCAAGTCAAGAGTGAACAGGTTGCTTCTAGGCAAGCGTGCTTCGTCGTCGACCACATCATCGCTTACCATTAGGTGAGATAGTGGTCAAACGCGTGCCTTAGCAACCTTACTTTGTTAAACGAAATCACACGACATAATTCAAATTAGTAAACAGACAGATTCAGTAAACGTCTCCACTTGAAGCCTTGAGTGAAGTCAATGCAATCCAAGTAAACTCTGCTTAGTCATAAATCAAAACGACTCTATGGACGTAACTGATGTCCCGTTGTTTACCATTTTACTTTCGTACTAAAGTTATCAGCGTTATCAGCATTTACAAATAAAAAAAAAATAAAATTTACGTGCAGCCGTTCAAAAGTTACGCGCAGACAAACTTATTCGGTAAAATATTTTAGTTTATTTAAATTAACTTTCAATATAAATGATACGACTCATTTGAAATGTCCAGTTCATGTTCAGTACATTTCAGAATCGTTTTTAATGACATGAACATGTTTTATCGTGCTTCTTCTTGTCAAAGGTTGACTGGAAGTCACATTGATACTTTCATTATCTCCTATACACAAGAATCTTACTCGTATGTGCAAAAGTAGGTCAATAAACCTCTTGCGACGAAAACCGAAAATTCTAATATCCACGTCGCTAAAATTTATTACCTCTGCTGCCGTAAAATAATATTTAGAAGCAAGCTCAAGTTTCCTGATCCCGGCAGTTTCCTGCCATTAAGATATAACACAAAATCGGTTTGGCTAGAACCCAATGTCGGACGCAGAGGCAGGTAGATAGGCTCCAAATCAAATTGATATGCGGAAAGCAATCTCAATTAGTTAGGCAAATTGAAACGTGGTCCTAATACCGGGCGATAGTGTTGTGATGTTCGTATATATGGCATGAAATGTTTGGGCATTTTATCCTTTTTGTTGAAAACAGCGAGTAGTGTATTGTTTACAGTTGGTGCTGAATTTTAAACGCAGTTTGATGTCCAAAAGTGTTGAATAACAGCCAAAATTAATGAATTTTGATTTCATTTGTACAGACAGACATTTGTACACATCAAGTTACCCCAATGTGTCAAATTAAATATGAACCTTAATCTGTTCGACATAAAATTGAAAAATGATCAAAGAAATTTGACACATTGAGGTAACTGTGCTGGCGCCTGTACAATGCTTGACGCAAAAGGTACCGGTATAACAATCGAGTTACAAAAGCAACGAAAAAGACAACATAAGTCAGAAAAGGCATCTATAACTGCGTAAGGTATAATGTCACGTACAGAGGGTACCACGAATACAAAATTGTTTACGTAACACTCTAGATATTGAATTTGTTTCATGAAAGCAAATGGCACCGATATTTTTATATTGCGAAGGCTACCTACAATAAAAGCTGGCTTGACATATTCTTTGTGGATTCTACAACAGTGAATAGGCGACTACGTTTTTGCTGTAGGTATACTAAATAATACGAATTTTACACAAAGAGACTTCTTTGTGTAAAAGTCAATTCAATTAATTTATTCAATAACAATGTATACAGACTAAATCAATCGGTATGAGAAACATCGTACATGTAATTTGTATTTAAATCGTTACAGTTTCAGATTTGGTTAAAGTAGATTCTATTACCTTGTCGACCAAGAACATTTAAGCTTAATCTGAAGAAAATTTATCACGTTACTTTTCTTGAATAAAGTGTTCAGTTTGTCACTAAAGGTTGTTGTGCAACTGGACGGTCGTTTAGTCAGTGGCAATAAAGAGAAGGCCAATAGCCCTGCAGATTTCTTTAAAAAGCTTTCCGTCACCGTTGTGAAGAAACCAGGACTTAAAAATAAATTAAAAAGAACAATTGATAATATAATATCGATCCACTTAAACTATTGCTTTAAGTGAAATTTCTATAAGTTTAACAGCATAAAAACAGAAAGTATAAGAATCCAATTGTTTCTAAATGTTTACCATCTCGTGCAAGTCCTGTTATGTACCTGTACTATCTGCAAGCAATGTTTCAGCAACCTGTTGCAATGTTTTCTTCGTTCTAGCGTTCTTTGGAATTGGCTGGTAATGCTGGTATCCATTTTTTAAAGGCGCCACGTTGTTTTTTTGTCTGTAATAACTTTAGCTCCTTGTAGGAAGTATCGAAACTAGGTTGATGAATACAACATGACAACGTTTGAACAGAAATAACAATTTTATACAGTTGAAAGTAATGTTTTATAATTATAAATTTATAAATATTCCACAACTTTTTCACAGTTAAGCTTTAGTCCCAAGTTAAGCTTTAGAGCTTGTGTTATGGGTACTAAACAGCTGATAAACATACTTATATTATATCTAAATACATACATATTATAGACTAGCTTCTGCCCGCGACTTCGTACGCGGATCCTGTTGCTTATGCCAGCGACAACGGGGTCGTCAAAATCGAAGATTTGAAACATCTGATGTCGAATTCTATAAGCCCGGGGACGGGGAAATCAATGGGATGCGCGAGACGATTCAAGATGTTCCAGATTTTTTATTTTTGTTGGTCAACAGGAAATGCCATCAGACTCAACAACTTTTGCTAAGACGCCATTTCTATTATGTATATGTTATATTGTCTCTGGGCTTTGGAGTTCCCCTACAGGTGCTCCAGATCTTCAAATTTAGTCTCACAGCAGAAAACACTGTTCACGTGGAATAGTTTTTGCAATGGCACCATTTTTATATCTCTTTTACTTTAGGTGTTCCATTTTCCAAAATAAATTATAGCCTATAATATGTTGCGTGACGTTCCCGATCAGCGGTCAGTCGCGCATCTTCTTCCCCCACTTATCTCTAGAGTCGATGCGTATATACGCTGAAAACTCAAGCGTCATGCTTTTTCCGTGAACGTCTCCAACTCGCGAGACAGTGCATAATGTTCACGATCAGCGGTCAGTCGCGCACATATTCTTCACTGGTCTCTAGAGACCTGGATGTAGATGCGTAAATACGCTGAGAATGCAGGCGTGCTTCGCGATCCCAAGAAGTTTCCACGGAGCGAGTTGCAGCCTCATGTTCTCGAACAGCATCAAGTCTCTCCTAACGCTCTTCGGTAGATTGTTGGGATCTTATGGTCTTTAATCATTTAGCACCTTTGGAACATTGGGAAAAATTTGACCTCTTTCTAGGCATGGTTATAGTTTTATTGTGATGATACCTGATCAATTAAAATCTAAGTGGCTGCTCCCCTGCGTTACCGGGTAAGCTACCGTGTAACGAAGATAAATGGAAAAGGAAATTAAACACTCAAATAACAAGCCCGAAGGCATACGATAAAAAAATGGGAGTTTTAGCCAGTAGAGTCTAATTTTCAACGATATACCATCGTCATCGAAAATCAGTCCTGAACTGTTCCCGCCTTCACCGCGTAGTACCTCCTACTTATGTTATTTTATAATTATGCAATGAAATTAGTGATGGTTTTAATTTCTATATCAAATGTTTCTGATCTTCGATTTTTATAAGTCAACAGGAAATGCCTATCAGACCGAACAACTTTTGCTAAGACGTCATTCCTATGTGAGTTATGGTGTAGCTGGGCTCTTGGAGTTCCACCACAGGTGTTCCAGATCTTCGATTTTTATACGTCAACAGCGAGTGCTCATAAGGCTGAACAACTCGTGCTAAGACGTCATTCCAATATATGTTATAGTGTAGCTGGGCTCTTGAAGTTCCACATCAGGTCTTCCGGATCTTCAAATTTATTCTCTCAGCAGAAAATGCTCATCATGTGGAACAATTTTTGCTATGGTACCATTTTTGTATCTCCTATAGTATAGATGGTCTGTTGCGGTTCTGCATCAGGTGTTCCGGATCTTCAAATTTATTCTCTCAGCAGAAAATGCTCATCATGTGGAACAATTTTTGCTATGGGACCATTTTTGTATCGCCTATAGTTTAGCTGGTCTGTTGCGGTTCTGCATCAGGTGTTCCAGTTTCCAAGATAAATTATAGCCTATGTGTTGACCAGACTTAATATCTATACAACGAAAAAAAAATCATTCAAATCCGTCCAGTAGTTCCGAAGATTAGCGTGTGCAAACAAACAGACAAACAGACAAACAGACAAACAGACAGACTTTTTTTTTGGATTCGTGCTCTATTACTGTTTCTAAACCCCCCTCAATAATTATTTTTTAAATATATTCAATGTACAGACACAGTTTTTTTACAGTCTTATTATATGTATAGATAAATTACACCCAGACACAGAACAAATGAACGTGCTTATCACACAAACATTTGTCCTGGGTGGGAATCGAACCCACGACCTCCGGCATAGCAGTCAGGGTCACTTACTACTAGACCAACAGGCCAGTCCAACTTTCAACTTCCCTTTCCTTTTGATGTTCGCGGCGCGCCGTCTTGCTCGTCGCACTGTCATTTTATTTTATGGCGGCGTATTTACCACGATATCATGTCAGATTTTACACTTCATAATCGACTATTGTAAGGCTGGCAAACTTTTACAGTAGTTTTCAAAAATGAAAAATGTTTATTTGTCCCAAATAGTTACATTGATTTATAAAATGAGACATCCCCAGTAAGTAATTGGTAATACTAGTGTTGATACTACCTCGCTCTGTCCCTTAAATATTAACGGTATTGAGACTTGCTTACAAAAGGTGACTTAAACTTAAATTTATACAGAAAAGATAACAATATTCACTTGTTGACTAATTAATTAATTAGCAGCTCTTTTATGTGAAGCTGTATGTGCAAGTGCATGTTATTTAAACGGGATTTGTGCTGTGTGTGTAATGTTTATGAGTATGTGTGTGTGCAATGTGCATCTGTAGTTTTATATCTTAAAAGTCCTATTTATCCAGTACCACATAAAGATAAATAAACATCTAACTTGAAAGTTGATAACCGCCGTCGCAAACTTAAGCTTACTGCCACAGCCTAGCACATTAATTATACCACTGCAGCTTCACAAATAAGTATGATCAAATCCAATACGGCAACTTCAATAATATTATTAACACAGTACTAGCTTCATTAGTCTTACTACATAATTACCTAACTAACGTATCTCTTTGGATTACGAGACCATTTTAATTAAGCCCTGTCGAGTTTGTAGTGGTTACGGACTCGAGGGGATTAGTGTAGTGGTTATAAAAATAGTTTTTATGTTTGTGGATTAGGATTAGAAAACTTCAAGATCATTTTTTTATAAGTATTTTTACTGGTCGATATTGTAAAATTTTATTTTACAATACGAAACCTGAAAGTCTCACAACCAGTTCATCCAAGCGTTATCGAGATATCTAGTCAAACACAGGTATTCTGCTGCAGCTTGTTAGACTGGAATGCCAACCCCAACATAAGGGGGAAAAATCTAGGCAGACGATGAAATGTAATGTAATGTAATGAAATGTAACGAAATGTAATGAAATGTAATGAAATGTAATGAAATGTAATGAAATGTAATGAAATGTAATGAAATGTAATGAAATGTAATGAAATGTAATGAAATGTAATGAAATGTAATGAAATGTAATGAAATGTAATGAAATGTAATGAAATGTAATGAAATGTAATGAAATGTAATGAAATGATATTGAAATAGTATTTATTTCTGTAAGTAGATCGATCTTTCCAGATACTTTTACATGTATTTTTTTTTCAAAATAATTGGCACTAAACAGCTTTTCTAAAGTGACTGGTCTCTTTTAAAGTCCAGACATAAGATTGTATTTAGATTGTATTCATTTATTATGCGAGTCTCACGAAGTCACGATGCAGGGCAAAGTCTGGAAAAGCCTTTTGAAGAAAAAATCAATTCAGCTTTGAGTTGACCGGTCCCGACAGACGGCATGATTTTACCATTAGCATTACACACATATATTGGGGTCGGCTTCCAGCTCTGATAGAAGCAGCTGAATACCAGTACTTAACATAGAATGACTGCCAATCTGACTTTCACGATCCAGTAACACACGTTTCACCACAACCACCATCAGTCACCACTATCCACCACCACATACGACATCGCTACTGTTTTCATTTTATTTTTAGCTTTTTTTTGTTTGTGTTTTGTTTTAAATTTGATATCACGTGCGTCCCAATAAATCCTTTTTTTCTTTCTTTCTTTACTGTGTCACCTGATACTCTATAGTAAGACTAGATTTCCGATAGAGACTTTTAGGCTTTCGATTAGGTACTCGTAACAACTTCAGTCAAATATTTAAAGCGAATAAACCAGCACCAATATTGGTTCCAATAAAATTGTTGAAACGTAAACCGTCGTCAAATAAAGATATCAATTGAAATACTTCGGTCGAACTTGGATTGCGTTCAATATTTAGAGTGCCCAATGGAGTGTTAGCGGGAATTAATCGGTAAACTTCACTATTATGTAACTTCTTCCCTTTGAGATGCCTCGGATTTAGCTTTGGCCAACGAAAATATATTATGGCTGTTGATTTTTCTTAATAAGTTCTTATTAAGAAAATTTATTTTATTTAGAATTTAATGTGTTTAACCAGGGGTGAATGGAAACTAAACTTTATAGGAGATTTTCTGATTAGTATGTTTCGATCTGAGACACGCAGTAGCAACGCAGAGTCTGTTGAATTGATGATAATAGGTTAGCCCCTATCACATCGGCAACTGTACAAATGAAATTTGGTTGTAGATACTATCGGCTCATCACTGCCTAACCTTTTGAGAAAAATAAGCGTAAAAATGATGTTTTATTTTTATGCTTTCTTTGACAAAAGTTTCGTCCTAAACTTCTTTATAGATAAAACCCTTTCAGAGTGTCTACAGAAAGTAATTTCGAAGCTTTTCCACTAAAAACTTACACTACACGAAACTTACAAAAGCGTAAGTATTCACAAGTTAAAGTATTTCAACAAAGTTTGTTCCAAACAGTAAGTTGCTTGATTTGTTATCAAATTCAAAACAGTCTTTGATGTGCTAAAGTGAAAGTTACCTAGAATCTTTTATATTACACTAGTTTGTAAGAGTATCTTTTGATCACAATTTTTAGCTTTAACGTGTCTACTTTTACGAAAATGGTAAACTCAAATTTCAAGTGAATCTAATCCTGCTACATACTGTACATTCATACATAAACTCACGCCTTTTTCCCATGGGGGTAGGCAGAAACTACAGAGCGCCATATGCTACGATTCTTACATACTTCTTTTGCTTCGTTTACATTCATTTATGTTGTCATACACACACGGCGGTTGCGATTACTACGAACTTGACCTTTCTGAAGAACCAAGAAAGTCTATGTATGTCCTTCTAGGGCGTCCCCTCCCGGCGTTCTCACTTATATCTGCCTTGTAAATACCTTTTGTTAGTCGCCTTTCATTCATCCTTTCAACGTGACCAAACCATCTAAGCATACTCTTTTAAATTTTTGTTACTATATCTTCTTTTAAACCTACTATATCACAACAATAAATTATTGGTTTCATTTAAAAATAGATTAAAAATCTTTTGGCAAAGTCAAATCATACATTTCAATAAAAAAATAATGGGCAAGTAACTCTATACGTTTCCTTTTTAAATAGGTACGGTTTTTCAAAATCTTGTCGCAATCTCGCCTCAGCAATATCACTGGAAGTTTTTTAAAACACATGCTTCTGTAGTGCACCAATGGTTTTATTTTCTTGGTCCGTTTTGTAAAAAAGTCTTCATAATCTACCTAGCCTTTTCTACCTATGTTGGGATCGGCTTTCAGTCTAACCGGGTGCAGCTTCATACCCTGGCCCACCGCCGAAAAGTTGCATGTCTGTCGGTCTTTTACAGACTGTATTTCGGTGAGTATGCTCTAGAGCTCCACCAGCTCATTCCACCATCTCTTTTCTTCCATCGGGAATCCAGCCGCACTGCAGACCCATTCCTTGTAGATGTTCCACACATCCGCACAAAACGCTTTGCCTGTTCCTTCATTATGCGCATAGTCAAAGAGTGGAATTCCCTGCCTACATCGGTGTTTCCGAGTTCATATGACCCCAATATGTTTAAGTCGCGAGTTAATAGGCTTCTTTTGGGTACGCTCGTTCCATCGTCGACCTCATATCAGGGGGTTGAGTCTCAATGATCGATTTTTGACGTATAACGTCATATTTATGACACATTTCCCATACAAAAACTGACAAAGTTGTCAAATATTCTATTTTTATTTATTTATTTATTTAATTACGACGGTCGTGTTTAACCAATTACAGTAACATATAAAATTAAAACTTAAAGAGACAATTATAACATCGATCAATGACCGGTCATTGAGACACGATTGCAATAGCAGACTCGAATCCCTGGCCGCAGGACAAGATTGAGGTCAAGAGAGTAGACCCATTATATATATATTAAAAACTTTTTAGCAAAAAATAAAACCGACTTAAAAAAAAAACACTAAACGGTGTAAAATAACTCTAAATTCGGAAGTCTGCGGCTTTGGTGGGTTTGTCTTACTCATGATGGGCCACCGACTTCCGAATTTAGAGTTATTTTACACCGTTTAGTGTTTTTTTTTGAAGTCGGTTTTATTTTTTGCTAAAAAGTTTTTTATTTTTCCATTTTTAGTTACCTTAAAAACATTTGCCATGAATTTATTTTATATTGTTAATTGTTAACAATACATGTCATCATAATGGGGTTTTCCACTAATCCCTAATAAATTAAAATTAACATACCTAACTGACGAAATCTAGGTATATTGTACCCACCTGCGTACCCCTCAGAGCATACAGGCGTGATGATACGTCATTATGTTGTATAAACAATAAACATCCAAGCGATTCCAGCAATCACAACAGATTTGCCGTTTATTTTTGAAGAGTTCCGTTGTATATCTCCGAAGATCAACACCAGATCTTCACCAAATTAAAATGGGACCACCTCAGGAGTCTACTCTTTCAAACAAAAAAAGAATTTTGAGAATCGGTCCACAAATGGCGGAGAAATCAGGTAACATACATAAAAAAAAAAAAAAAAAAAATACATACACACGAACATAGAACCTCCTCCTTTTTTGAAAGTCGGTTAAAAAAAAAAGCAGAATTTCTGTCTGTTTTATATATATAGACTGCCTGTCTGAACTCCACAACCAAGTTTACTGAGTAGCACAATATTATACCCCTTGTTAAACTGATTGTGATACGATACCCTTGCTTTAACTGGTTGTCACACATTTGGGCTTCTTGACTAACCGTAACAGTTGTCAAAAATATTGAGATGCTTTCCGAAGCACAAAGAGGCCCCATCCATAACAGCAGACGTAGCTTAACCTGAGATCGACCCGTGCAGCTATTTTTTCTTAGCCACAAACCCCCTTCCTCATAAAAAGGTACTAAATAAAAATGTACATGTAAAACCTTACTAAAGGCTTGCATTTTATAACAATGGAAAACCATTAGCTAGTGTGCGTCTAATAGTCGCGTACAATGAAGTCTTTACAAGCTGCGAGTCGCGCACCTAGCGAGAATTTCTTTTGATGGAAGCTTTATTTCATTACCTGCCAGTCGCAAGTGCAATTTAATTAACGCTTTGCAATTGTTTCTTTTGAGTATTGTTCTGATCAGAAAGTAGTTTTGTATGAATGGGCAAAATAAAGGGCATTTATGGTAATTTCTACTTCTGCTCATGGTTATTATTAGATAAGGATACTATTTATTGTTGAATAGTATACAGGGTGTTTTTGAAAACGTGGGCAACATTTTCACAGGTTGTTTTACCCATAAATATGATCAACTTTCATTATGGGACCAATACGGGAATTGCGAAAAAAAAATCAGCTGTTTCATACATTTTAGTCGATTAGGTATTAAGCTGTTGTATGCAAAATCCGGTTTTTTTTCGCAATTTCCGAGTTGGTCCCATAATGAAAGTTGATCATATTCATGGGTAGAACAGCCTGTGAAAATGATGCCCACGATTTCAAAAACACCCTGTATAGTATATAGAATAGTCTCTTTATTGTACACCATAAAAACTTACAAATAATAACATTAAGGGCTACACAGGGTGTTACAATGGGTGGCCTTATCGCTAAAAGCGATCTCTAACAGACAACCTTTGGATGGATTTGATCGTGAAGGGTAAAAGATAAGCAGAATTATTGCTATTAATAGCCTCTATATTTCCATATTGAATGATTTTAAAGAAATAAATATAGGTATCATAAAGGCTCCCCCACACAGGCGTGTTATTATAGGTCGATAATATCGCATGCGGTATTGCGTTCAACGTCCTACTTCCATTGCGGCTTTATTATCGCAGCAGTGTGTAGCTAAATGACCATCCTAATACAAAATGTAATGAAAACAGACATCGCAGTAACGCATGCGATATTATCGACCTATAATAATGCGCCTGTGTGGGGGAGCGTTAAGATTACTATTACTTACCTACATGTGCATGCGTAAAATAACAAAATTATTTAAATTTATAAATATCATGATTAAAAAGTTAAAATTGCATGCAAATATAGTTTTTAAATTAATACATTCATTTCCTTTCTTATAGTAGACATTTCTAAATATTAACTAATCAGTTAGTTCAATTTCTTTGAACAATTAACAATGTCATTTATACAGGGTTACTTGTAAAACACCAACAACCTCGCAGGACTAGATAACTAACATCGAAAGCAACAACCACCAACAACCTTTTGTTCAACGAGTTTTGACGTAAAACAATACATGGAACTAAAATTATATTTTAACTTTTTATTGTTCTGTCGTGACATTTGTACATCATACGCTAGTCAAAGGAATGGGGTATAATTCTAAATAAATAACCCTGTATAACTCAATATTGACCCCTCAACGGGGGAAACCTTCATTTTTCTCCTCGTCTGTCTATTCTTTTCTTGTGTGATCCAATAAATTTTCACCTGCTTTTCAAAATATTTTATCAACCCATTTTACTTTCGCTCATAGTAATAATCGGTTAATAATCTCGGAACTTACTAAGTTAATAAAATACGTATTTAAAATACACTGAATCAGCATTTTTTTATCGAAAGGGGCAGTCTTAAATATAAGACTGCCCCCCAAAATGACTGACCTTCCTTTCGAACGAAACTTCAAACACTTCTTAGTGTTTGCAGTGTAACCACACATGAACGCCACCGTATGATTTTTTGTCTGTGCTTGCAAGACCATTACCTCCAAGGTTAGTATATGTCCTTCTAGGCAGTTTTTGTAAAGCAATTTTAAGTAGTAAGTCCACTTACAACTGCCTTATTATACAACTTCCTTATGTTAGTCGTCTTTCAATCTTCTTCTCGACGGACTGAAGTATCTTAATCATTCTCTTTCCAGTTTCCCCATTTCAATACATTATAAATTTTGTAAAAATCCTCCTTTTCATTTAACCGTACTTAAGCTGGGCTTTTTTTATACAATAACGTATAATAGAAGCTACAAAGCGTATTAGAGAGCGATCAAGCCCCGCTTATCAGACGCGTAGCGCTGCGCAATCACATTAGTGTTGTACCTGAAGTCGTTACACGTAATAGCTACTTTAGCTAGAGATTCCTTTAGGAATGTGAATTAGATACTGCTATATTGTTATGGCATACTGCTGTTATCTTTATTATAATAAAGCTGAAGAGATGGTTGTTTTTTTCACAACAACCTAATCACTGAAACCACCAATCGGATTTGACTAAATCTTTTTGTTTTTTTTAGCCCAATTTTCGAGCTTATTATATAATGTAAGCAACCACGGTTTTAGTTCAGAGCTTGTAGATAAACATGGACTCCAATAGAATAGGTATACGAAAAAATAAAAATAATTATTTAAAATATTGTTCTATATTTTTGAGACGTTACTTGCAACCGGAACCAGAAAGGATCAGAGCGAGCTCGACATTTTTTAACTATCGACCTCTGATAGGATTGTAAAAAAGCACCTCTACACTGGGCATCATACGCTAGTCAAAGAAATGGGGTATTATTCTAAATCACTATTCACATTTTCAAAAAAAATATAGGAAGACTTTATTCATTTTAACAGGGTGTGCTTCGCATTATTATGAACAATTTTTAACTCTGAAACCACATAAAAAAACAAGTGTTTCACACATAATTCCTTATATATACACGATCTTCTTCTTAAAGTGTGTTTTTTTTATCTACTCGATATAAGTGTATTAAGCAACTAATTTTCTTTCGTTGATGTCTGAATTGGTTTGATAGTTGTTCATATTTACGGCTAGACTACTGCCATCATTTGGATACTGATTAAGAAAATAACCAGCCATTCCGAAATCGTGAAAACGTAGGTGAAGTGAAGCTGAAGTAAGGTGTTATCTTATCACGTCCACATGTGGCTTGTGATTGACAATTCACTTTACAGAATAGCCGATCTATGTAAACTTTTTGACTTTTCTTTTCTTACTTTTAACGCAATTCGAACCTGACTTTATTTTTAGTGTAAAAAAATACCACCGGGTATACACTTGGGAAAACTGTCCGTGATTTTGGGCTTCTTCTAAGTCCGAATAAACGGTCCGGTGTAAAAAAGGATTATCCACGTCACGGCTAACATCGACTTAACAACACCTACCGAGGATCAAAAGGGTAAAAGATTTCCTATAGAACATTTTAAGCGTATTTTAATTATTCATTTTTCATTGTAATAAATAATGGATATTCGACTTAATTGCTTTAGAAATTAAACAGTTGATTTTGTATATTTTCGAACACTACACAACATCACGCCTCTATAATATAGAGGCGTGATGTTGTGTAGTGTGAGCTCGATTTCTGAGTAAAGCCAATCAAGGCAAGCCAGAGATGAGGAACAAGACAACTCCCGGGAGATCAGGTCCGTGGGGTCGCTACTGCCCAACAGCTCGCCACAAGCTGCCCTGCGGGGTTATTATTATTATTATTATTATTATATTATAATATTTGGTTGGGTCATTATTATTATACGATTTAAAGAACGAGACCGTTTTGCAAATTGGCTTATTTTGGGTATACTATTAGTAAACCTCTGGCTATATTTGAAAAACACAGGAGTAGCTTGTTTTCAAATGAAATAAGAACAATTTGTTCTAGTTGCTCAATTATTAAGATTTATTTGAAGTGCAAAAACACTAAAAGGGTCTTACGAAATATTTCGCCTATAATAAACTCTTAGCGACATATTCAAAAACCTATAATACCCTCTAGGCAAATCACATGACGAATTTGCCAGATCATTTACATCGCCATCCAACCAAAGTAATATAACAAGCTTATTGAATTATGTAACGGAGCATAAAATAGGATAGCCAAGCCAAGCCGAAAGTTGGCAATTCTACATACATTAATATAGACCTATAGAGTTCAAATTTGCCTAACGTGTGGTCTCAGTCTGAGGTAGATAGGATTAGAAATGTCGAAACCCATGCCGATGGAATAAGGACCGTGACTTAATAGAACAAGTGACTATACTCAAGTTCAAGTCCTGAATGTGGAGGGTTACAAAATAAAAAAAAAGATCTGCAGTGATGACCCCAAATACCGGCAGATAGCATCGTGTGGTGGGTCGTCGAGCTCCCTGAAATAGGTTTGAGCTACACAATGACTGAAGCATGCATGCCGTCTGACGAGACAGGTCAACTCAAAGCTGAATTGATTCTTTCTTCAAAAGGCTTTTCCAGACTTTGTCCTGCATCGTGAGACTTGCATAAAAAATAAATACAATCTTATGTCTGGACTTTAAAAGAGACCATGACCCCTATAAGTTCAGTAGTTTTTAAGTTGTTGTTGTTGTTTTTGTTGTGCCCGACACAGGGTCCATAATGATTCTGTACCGTTATATTCTGAAGACCATGTATGTACCTACATTGTAAAACGCAATATTGAGTATTGAGTATTACTATAGATGCAAAACTAAAAATCTTCCCTTTTTATTAGTATAGATGAGCCCAAATCTTCACGGAATGATGGATAATACAAAGTAAAAGAAATTAATATGACAAAAGCTCCAGACATCTTGCAAAAAGACGCAAGGTGCAAAATACTCGTACAACTTAAGTTGTTACTGAAGACGATGAGGTACCAGCAGGCCTATCCATAATACAAATTCTATATCCATTATAAAAAGAAAATGGCGTTTATGAAATCAGCTGTTTGTCAACTGCCAAGTGTATTTCATTTTCAGCCATATTACAAATTCTACTCGTTAACACTTGATAGTTGACAAACAGCTGATTCCATATACGCCATTTTCTTTCTATTGTCGCCTTATCGATTACGATAATAGAAATAGAATTTGTAATATGGCTAGGTCTGCAGGTTTGAAACGGGAAGGAAAACATCGTGAGAAGTATTTTTAACGGCATGTAAACCCGAGCCAGGTGGGTTGCATAGTTTATATGCAGCCTACCTGGCGCCTGACAGCAGGTTATTCACTAAACACAATAAAATAATGAAGAGATTAAGTTCTATGTAATTTTATTCCCCACTAATAATATTACGTACATACAAGATTACGTTAGTGTAAACATCCAACTACATACATACATAAGAGTTGTATTATTAAATTTGTTTTGTGGTTCCACTTGTTGACGTAACACAAGTTTTGTTACTAATCTATTTCAGCCATGTTTGTGTATCGTGGTTACTGCGGGTACTACGGACCGGTCCCTTTAAACCCTTCAAGCAAAAGGGGGTTAGAACTTTAGCGTGTGTATCTATGAATCTGTCTGTTGCATCCTAGCTCCTAAACGAATAAACCGATCTTGATATATTGTGTTTTTAATGTAAAATGAGTAGTTTGGAACTCGTATGTTATTGGGTTAAGGTTTTTAATGTTGTATTCTAAGAGCTCTATCTTGATAATCAAAGCTTTTTGAACGTCATAGGACAGTCAAAAACCCCCGTCCATAGCCACTTCCTAGAGTTTTAATGGGAAGAAGAAGTAGTGGAACAATTAATTTCCCAGATACACATCTGTGCGATAAGTTCGAAAATTTTTAATGATAGGTCTTCATTAAAAATTAAAAATTCTTTACAGTAAAGTTAAGAATTTTTGGTTCGAGGTTGTGGTTCAAATCCGGGCAAGTACCAATGTGACTTTTGCAATTCATATGTACTTTCTAAGTTTAACTTAGACATCATTGACATCGGTGAAGGAAAAACATCGTGAAGAAACCTGGACTTATAGTTAATATAAGTTTGAAATCGTCAATCCGCCTTGAGCAAGCGTGGTGATTAATGCTCAAGCCTTCTCTGTATGAGAAGTGGCCTTTGCCCTGCAGTGGAACAGTAACAGGCTGGTATTATTATTATTAACAGTAAAGTGCCATAAGCAGATGTTTATTACGCGCACCAATTCTTTTACAAAACTAAACTCTGTAAAATACAGACGCAGAGTTACTAAAAAAAGCATTTTTGCAATTTTTTTGGAAATGAATTTCGAGACATAAGGCTCACCACACGCCGCAAAACTGTGGACAAAGCGTGTACTGTATACTTGCGATACGGGCACAACAAAGCGGTGCAATTCGGGCAAAGATAAACTCTTTGTAGTGGACTTAGGGATGGTTTTGCATTAACACAGCTATTAGGTACAGCATTGTTAGTTGCAAATTGTGGGAACGTTACGTTGTAATTTCATTTGAAACTCCATGAATTACTCGTGTTTATTTTCACGTTTCAAAAGAGTTCGTGCCAACAACGAGACGCAAATTATTAAAATTGCTTTGACTTTTCTTAAATTATTACTTGCTTTGAAATATAATAATGTGGTAACACGTTCGTTTTTATACATTTTATGTTCGCCAAAAGGTCACCTTTTAATCGAATGTTTGCATGCCAGTTTATGGTAATTTGTGTGTCTTTTAATTTTTGTAATGATTTAATTAATTTTTATTAGTGTTTTTACATTAAGCTGTTTTTAGGGTACCGCGTAGCCAATTGGCAAAACAAGACTGTTAAAAATTTGTGCAGTCATGTGTATCCGGACGTTAGACAGGCATTTTACTAGATATTAGCAATTTACCATACAAATGAAACCACCACCATTTAAATGAAATTTTAAAAAATGATGTATTCTGTGTTTCTGTACTATACAAGGGTGTAAGGAACAGCCCTCCTCAGACTGATGGGGTGAATCCAGTATATTATACTAAGATGACCGGTACAAGAAATTATTTCAGGAACGTTATGGGAATCCAATAAACTTGATTTGTTTTATTTCTTCATACGCAATGTATTTTAACCGTGGCAAAACGCACGCAGTGAGTCTTCGGGCTCCCGCCCCGTCAAGTCGTTTGTTACAGTATTTCAACATCCATTGTTTGTTTTTTTTTATTTTAGCCGTATTATTTACATAAATGGAGTGCTATTTTCAGAGAATGTTATTAAACATTGAAATGAAACTGAAAAACCTGAAAAACGATATGAAAATTAAAAATTTCCTGAGAAAAATTTCGGTGGATTATGATTCAAAATCAGGAGCTAAATGCGCCCTATCAGTTTGAGAAGGGCTGTCCCTTACACCTTGTAGAATGGTGTAAGTAGCAAAGTTATGAAAACAAATACCCATTAAGTCTCACTTACCGAAAACGAAAACTAGACATTTAATGGGATTTTACAATGTTAGCCTAATGGTGTGGCCGGTGGACCGCCAAGTTGGTCTTGAGCTTGAACCTAAGTCACGCACCTCTGGCTTCATGTAAGTATTGTATAACGATCACTTTAATTCAAAAACGTTGAAGAAGGTTTTGAATTTTTTTTTTTTTAAAAATCGCAAAGGAACTGGCAGGCCTGAGAGATACTCATCAACAGTTGTGAATCCAAGCCAGTGGTCCATTCATGGATAGCATCTAGAAGCTTACTGGTGGCAGCTTAGAAATTTAGTCGCTAACCATACGAAAAGAAGAAGAAATGAAAAAGAGAGTTTATATAAAAAATGTTGCTAAAATACAGAAAATACAATAAAACTTATCAAAATATATTAAAAATATTGTACACTTGAACTAACTACAAATAAAATAATAAAAATCGCAACACTCAGGCGTCAAAGTGCTCATCCCCATCGCAGTCATATGGATACGTGCCCAGAAGACTGGCAGCATTGCCACGTTGGATGACAATGCTAATTCTTTGGCCAAAGAATAAGCCAGCCCTCTGGTCACGCGAAGTGTCGACCAGTCGTAAAAAAAAATAATTGCGAAGAACATATAATTGCCTTCAGAAGCACCCACTACGATAGGTACCTTAGACTATTATTTTGATAAAATATTAATAAAATCATTACTGTGCTTGTGTTAATATGCATCTCGACCATACGGAACTCTTTACAGCGGTGATTACACGCACTTGGCCGGTTTATTTTACTTACTGCGACAAAAATTACTCGAGAGTCGTTGCCACGAGGTATTCCGCAAAGCGCAACCATTAGTTGCGCTCACATAATCTAATTAAAAATATGAAATGTTTATTCTTCAAAGCGCAACTAATATGAAAAATAAAGAGACGGGTATGGTGGATTTAAATGCTACAACAAAGTACCTAATGATATATTAAAACTAAATCAAAGAAACTTTAAAACTTATGTTAAAAAAACACTTTGCAAACAGGCTTATTATACATATACATTAATGGATTATATTGAAGATAAAAATGCTTGGAAACATGCTGGTCCTGCTCCATAGGACAACTTAATGTCTGGACAGGAATGTTTGCTTTTTCTCTATATCACACATTGTAATTTGATTTTTTATTTTATTTTTATTTTTATTTTAAGTATTAACTTCATGATTATTACTTTTTTTTTAATAATCAACTTTGGATTAAATATTATGTAAATATGTGAGCACCATGTATCTTTCAATACGCTCATACTATTACCAGCCGCGTTGCTTATTTTATATCACCTATCTCAGGATAGCTGTTTTTTTTTTCACAAGGTACATCGTCCTCACATATAATCTGATTATGTATACAAATATTGTAAAATCTATTTTAAAAGAGTAAGTATGGAGTTTCTTGCACATTCTTCTCCATACAAAACTACCTTTTGGAATGTGCAACTAGAATCATATTAATTTAATTTATTTGTAAGTATAACGTTCAAAAGTGCCTGTTTTCAGGCCTAATTGAAATAAATGATTTGACTTTGACTTTGGATTCATTAATGATATCGATAGACAGTTTTAAATTAACTGGCCTAAGTAATTGTTTATTTTTCAAAGCGGAGGACTACCAGGCAAACTGGAACTTTTGGTCAATAATACATATAACTTCGTTAAATATTAATTTTAAAATTCTTATTATTTCCAGAAATACACGCAGGTGATGCCAAGGTATTTCTTGTCATACAAAATACATAGTTTTATATTGTTGTGTGCCTGTAACATGTAGCAAATAATTAAATTTGATTGATTTACAATGATTAATTAATTGCACTGTACAGGTCACATTCAAGTTCTTGTAACTAATCAGACAGACGTGTAGCTGGGGAGTTTGTCCGCTGCTTCTTCTTCCCAGCAAAAACACTAGGAAGTGGCGAAGGGCGGGTTTTTTAGGCGCCTGTCTTATGTTATTTTGACTATCAAAAAGTGCTGATCCAAATCCAAATTTGAATAAACGACTTTTTATTTTGATTCTGATTATAGTTATATACCTAATGTAATCATGAACAGTTTCCCTTTTTTTTACAAATATGTTATTTTAAATTTTTCGGGTGGCATGTCAGAAGGGTTCAAAACATTCTTTATTAAGAATGTTGATTACAGGCAGACAATTTGAAAGAATGAAAAAAATTGGTGTTCGGAGAATTTTCAAGATTATTTACACAGTGATTGTTCAAAATTCTACATAACCTCACGCCTGTATTTCCAGTAGGGTAAGGCAGTGGTGTTCAGATTAGTACTAATAAATAAGTAATTAGTAATAGTAAATAGTAATAGAGATAGTTTGGTCAGAAGTTGAGAGATGAATGAAAGGCGACTAACATGAGACAGATGTTAGTGAAAATGCCGAGGGGACGCCCTAGAAGGACATAAACTGATTGGTGAGGTTCTATAACAATCAGTGATGGTGAAGCGTACTAGTTATTAAGAGAGCCTATTCACAGTAGCCTTGAAGGCACCAGTTGTTCCAGTCCTTCGATGTACGCGGTATAAACGACGAGACGAAACGCCGTGCGCCGGCTTGTCCGTTTGTCCGATGGTAGAAAGGTGATGGCGGAATCAAATCATGTACTTCCCGTGCACATTCTCCAAAATGTATAGAATACCGAAAGGCTAGCTACTCTACGCCTGTGCTCAAGGCTTTGCAGATTGGTTGGTTGATTTGGTTGGATATCATTTTAACCGACCAGGGGATCGAATCCTAAGCACATTCAACACTAGTCCAACGGGACAGTAAAAATGTACTGCTTTTCACAGACAGACAGCAGAATCCAGAAAAACCTAATAAAATATAATGTATTCTGCTGCCACCAAATCAACATAATCCAAAACTTCACATAGAGGCATATTCTAGTTTACGAAAGTATATTATGTACCTATAAGCAGTTTGCAAGTATTTTTAGGCTGTGTCGTCACAAGTGCCAATAACGGCAGCACGTGAATATTTGCATTTATAGCCCATACGCCTCTCGAAGCGTTATTGCAGACACACCTTATAAAATTTTATACATTCAGGAATATCTGCTTGTTTATTTTTACTAGCTTTTGCTCTCAGCTTCGCCCAGGTGTGGGTCGAATATTTCTTCACGGGAATACATACATAAACTCTCACCTTTTTCCCATGATATGAAGACAAGCAGAAACAACTAAACACCTACTTACATACTCTCAACTCTTTGTTTTCATTCATACATCTGGTTATATACGCTGGCGGAATTTCCTGAAGAATAGATACATCAAGCCCAGCAGGCCCAGCCATGTTACAAATTCTATTTCTATTCTATTTTTATTATAGAAAGAAAATGGTGTCTATGAAATCAGCTGTTTGTCGAGTTCTGCCAAGTGTATTTCATTTTCAGCCATATTAAAAATTCTACTCGTTAACACTTGACAGTTGACAAACAGCTGATTCCATATAGGTACGCCATTTTCTTTCTATTGTCGCCTTATCGGTTACGATAGTAGAAATAGAATTTGTAATATGGTTAGGCCTGCAGGTCCCACGGCACGGTCTATCTGTGTGCTAGATTTTGTGCAAATGTGTTTAGGCGGTTAGTTGTAAAATGGTAATAGACTGACAGAGGTTTTCCATCTAGAATTTCTTAGTAGTAGCCTGGAGTCTGGAAAAGTGCTCGAATGATGACAGTAGGCTTGCTCCTTAAGGTAAGCGTAGGATACTACATGTCATTGTATAACCTTACCTTCTTTGCGAATTACTGGCCTAAAGTCGGCCTAATGGTTAGCGGCACTGGATATTATTCCGGTCGGATTCGATTGTGCCCGAAATGAACATGCAATAGTTTTATGTTCACTTTTGATGAAATACATATGTAATACATATAAAAAAGTTAACGATACCTGGCTGGTATCCGCAACTCCACGTAAAAGTGCGTATTTTGCGTATAGGTGGTAGATGCCACTTGTCTTCGAATTTTTGGTTCTAGGACATGCCGGTTTTTGAGAGCAGTGGTGATGAAATAAATTACACAAAGTAATGCGCCTGCCTGGGTTCGAGCCCACGACTTATTGTTCGTAAGTCGGGGCCGCCACCTATGGGCCACCGGCGCCACCGCTGCTCTAAAATAAATAAGTACATATATTGCGCATTATGTACAGAGGCCAGCATATCGAGTTACCCCAGTGTGTCAAATTTCTTTGATAGGTTTTCAACTTTATAACTTGCTGAATAAGGTTCGTGTTAAATTGGGAAAATTTTACATTTTGGGGTAGCAAGATGTGCTGGCGTACATGTGGACCAAAAAATACACACAAACAACCTTAAAAAAATAGAAATGCCTGCAACCTTGCTTTAATTTAAAATTGCGAACACAAACAAAATACAGTCAGAACTCACGACGTAACTTAAGACTGTCTACAATTACTGGGAAGCATGCATTCCACTCGAAATTAACTTAAAACTCTGTTCTTTCACCGTCACGTATTATTTACTTCGAACTTTTAACCCAAGCAACCAAGCTTCGTGACTCAGCATTCTTCGACGTAATCCGAGCATCCATGATTATGATCTTTTGTTTACAAAAGAAATCAGGCTAACAAGGACAGAATACCGTGACTCCGGTTAGACATTATTTACATAGAATAAGGTTGAAAAATATAATAAAATAACATTAAGCTCGAAAGGTAGGGTTCTCATATTTTTAATGACGCTGTCAGTAAAAAGGCGGTAGTTAAATTGTTATAGGTTTATCTGCATGCACGTTATAGCGATGACAAGAAAGAAGCAATCAAAATAAATTGTTCGAAAAACAAAACAGTACCTATTTAGTTAGACGATGCTGAAACATGACTGTAATGAATAGTCTTGTCCTAATAAATTGACAACTTGTTGGCTACGAAACACGTATAAGAATGTTTTAGTACAAATTAGAAGAAAAGTAACCAAACATTATTTTCCGTATTACTTACAACTTATGTTGGTATTCGCATTAAATCTGAAAGCGGAACTAGGTTGTTGATTACTCAACTCACTTTGAAGTCAATCGAATAATTTGCATCAAATTTCGCAACAAACTACTTCATTCCATTTATTTTCTTTGCAGTACTAAACGGTAGTGACAACGCTTTAGGTCTTATCAGCCAACATCATATTATTATACAGGAGATATTCGAATCTACAGAAGTCGAAATACCTACTAGGAAAGCAATAAAAAAAACTAACTTGGTTCTATTTCAATTTTTCATAAGGAACGTAAATTTAATACTTACATTTTATTTTTTGTATCGTTCTTCAGCCTCTTATGAAACTTTACTTAACCTAAAACTCCATACACCGGGAACTTAAGTTTTAAAAGCAACACAATTTCAAATATTTTTTTTTTTTATTGCTTAATAATACGTAACTTGGAACTTGTCGTTTATTAATAAGGGATTGCACTGTTTTATCAACAATAAATTACTTCTATTTCTATCAATGAATCTGCCAAAATTTTATTTGTAAAAAAATGTAAGGCTAAAAAATTAGGTCCATCTTATTGGTCATTTATTTGTTTAAAATACCATTAAATTAGTCAAAAATTTAATTGACAATACCCAAAACTGTTTCAGAAATTAATGAGCAATTCAAGTGACACATAGAAAACTATCGAGCAGCAATCTTGGAAGTAACTTGCACAAGTGCCGTCAAGAAGCCCAGTTTTAAATTGCACCAATCCTATTTATCTTGCCGATCTGGAAGTTTTAGTTGGTAACAGCTCAACTTGGTATCGTGCGATAAAAGACGTTTACTCATTGTTCACTTCAGAAAGTTTTGTTGCATCGTTACTTAGTTATTTTTTGGTTGAGAATTTCAGTTATTCCTTCCTTATGTATATTTTTTCAAAATGGTTCCTAAGGCTAGGATTTTCTTCTGCATCGTAAGTGCGTTGACATATATTTAAACACACATAGGTACCTACACGACGAACCAGAATTTGTATTTCCCGAAAATCGGTAATTATAATATATCTGTAATTATTATATCGGTAATTATAATACAATCGGTAATTATAAAATAATTATAATTATAAATAAATGAATCTATCTATCTATAATTATTATTATTTATCTTTATTACAAGTAACATTGACTTACTGTGTTAGTAACAATTTTTCTTGTTCCTATGTAAGTATTCTCCTAATTACTTAACCTAAAACCATGAATACATATGAGTCACTGCCACACGCTTATCACAGATGTGGACAGCTTGCAGCAGCGACTCACATACAGACAATCGAGTCTACTCGCAACACAGCGCAGGATGATGTTGGGGCTGGCCCGCAATTAAATCGCAATTGAAATTTAATTGCCCAGCCGCTATTGCGTTGACGAGTCATCAAAGAAAAATGGCCATTTGTTTCTTTGGTCAAGACGATTTCTTATGTAACACATGTAATAGGGTCGGGACGTCTCTGACATCGGTGATAAAATATCTTAAGAAGACCAGCAGTATTGCGTGTCGGTGTATACAGGTCATGGTGATGATCACGAGGAGGTTTCGTATTTGCTATCGTCAGTGTCTATCTAGGATATCATCGTGCATACTCGCTGAGATGTGACGAAGTGCACAGTATTCCGTCCGATAGCCAACGTAACTTGAGGTTCACTTAAAGTGCAATACCATTTTTTTGTAAATTCTCAGTTTTCAGCAAAGTTCGATGTGCAACTGGATGCCATTTACTTAGTCAATTGCATTGATAAGATAGCTAATACCCCTGCAAGGGGCCTAGCTAAAGTCACATTCCTATTGGCGATAACATAGTTCAATATCTAAGAAATGTATTGAATGGGTATAAGCTTTCGAAATGTCGAACTTCATAGATTTCGGATTTATTGAGCTTCGCTATAGTTTGTCCAAATATGACTTTGTCTAGACTACGGATAGGCGATTTTTCGGGGCGGTTCTCGCATTTAAAAGAAACACGCGTGTTAATGCTTGGCAACAGCAAAGAGAGGCTTATTGCCAGCAGTGTTGTTGTTCTTTTGTTATTTGTTCTGTGCGTCCAAATAAAATGTTTTCTTTCTTTCTTTCTTCAGTGGGTAGGTACGTGAAATGAGGATGTGGATGATGATGACTGCTTTTCGGTAAAAACTCCCCGTGGGAATGTAAATAAAGTGAAGGCAAATTAAGTTGTCATTCTTTATCAAAGCCAGGCTTTGTCAGTTCACTTCACTGGAGGACAAATATTTGTGTGATAAGCACGATCATTTGTTCTGTGTCTGGATGTAATTTATCTTAAATATGTATGTATTTAGAAGTGTTTATCAATTATCTAGTACTCATAGCACAAGCTCTACTTAGTTTGGGACTAGACAATGTGTAAAAGTCGTGGAATATTTATTTATTTATTACAGATGTGATGGTTCTTCGAACTGCGATTTTTACTTTTTACACACACGTTACGGCTGACCGTTACAGCGAAGTGTTGTTGTGAATTAAGAAAATCTATCGCTATTTTATGGTCTCGTAAATAAAGGGTTGTTGTTGATCATAAACTTAGGCGCAGGACAGACAGAAAGGAGGTTAAGCGTAGACAGAATGCGGATATGTTGTTATTTAAAAAGAATTTTCTTCAAAATGTACGTCTCGCAACATGTCACGTATACCACGTGACACCTCTGATATCTATTAAAATGTTTATGCGTGCCTATGTCCCGTCTCTTGTTTACACGGTTTTGTTCTTCAGTGATGGGATAAACTCTAAAACTAAAAAGTCAGCAGACTTACAAAAGGTACTTCAAATACCACAACTTACTCTTGTGTTAACATAATACACGCAGCGCGAGGACCCCGGGGTCTCTCGGGGATATATGGGTGTCTACTCGACCAAAATGTATGAAATAGATGTGTCTTTTTCGTGATTTTAGGTGGTTTTACACTCTGTGAAAATTTTGTTAGTGATAAAAAAATCATCATTAACTCATCGATTAACACGATACCCCTTAGTTGAACTAATTGACAGACTTTCTGGCTTCCGACTATCCATAACGGCTTTCAAAGATCTACAGATGACAGCCGCGAAAAACGGCTTAACCTGGTTTCCGAGGCACGCAGGAGTCTTTGTATGTTTTGAATTTGTTACCTATCCACACACATACCTCGGCAAGCGTAGTTTAACCTTCGATCGACCCTCAAAAAGACTACGCTCAAAAAAAGTAAGAAAAAGCAAAGGTACAAGTGATAAAAATGTCCTTCATAATTTAAAAAGTTTACGGAGACAGGGATCAAAAATTCGATCCCTGTCTCTGCGATTACAACACACGACGTGTTCGTAACGTCTATCTAGCTTCCCCTTAATACTCTAAACCTTTTTTATAAGATTGGTGTTGTAAAATTCGGGATAAGGCTTTTCTTTTGTAAATCATGACCGATGCGCTACAATTTAATGCTGTTTGAAGACAACGTTTGTTGGTGCTATGTGTTGAGAATTTTTGGTAACGCTAGGTCGGATCATAGACGGACGGCTATCTATAGTATGGAAAGCAATTTAAGCCGTTGCTCTAGACAGTCACAAATGTCATGTGTGTGTATCGATAGTCGTCCAAAAAGACGCTCCCCAAAAGTCTTTTTAGACTTTTGGGGAGCGTCTTTTCGGACAGCCGTTCCAAGGGGTATCGTATTGCTTCATAAGTTGGTTGTGAAGCGCAGATAAATCGAATCGTTCATTCGGCTGGTTGCACTGAAAAGCATAAATAAATAACACAGTTAAGAAAAAGTTAGGCTGAAGCTGCCTTGCCACTAATTCACAAAACGGCGTAAGACTCCAAGGATTATAACAATAATTGATAGGTAATTGTCTCATTAACGGAGGACTAAGAAGTAAACTGAACAATTATTCAGTTTACTTTAAACCCGTTAAGCAAATTTTATTGTAAATTCAATAATTATATTTTAAAAGATAACAATAGTGAAAAGGGGTATAAGTCCAATTTTGTCGAAAATGAGTTAAGTGTACCAAAGTGATCAGAAAAAAATGCTCTATCGTTTGGTGAAGACAGATCTAAGCTATCTCTAAAAATAAGAAAGTTACTTTGTGTAAAAGGGTCCAACTGACACCAAAAAAACTGTAAAAGTCGGTTTTCTGATCACTTTGCTACACTTAACTCATTTTCGACAAAATTGGACTTATACCCCTTTTCACTAAGGCCACAGACATGTGGTTTTCTTAATAAAACTTGCGTAAGTTGCTTAAGCGTAGGTACAGGTAACCTACTCTTTTAAATCTTTGTCACTACATCTTATTTTAAACTCCATCCTCGTTTCTCAAACACATTTATTTACTTGCCAAACAGTTTCTAAACTACAGCAGTATACTATTACTGAGCAAGTCTACCTGCTAAGCCTGTAATTAGGTAGCCGGCTCCACGCGTGCCTAATATTGATTTTTCATTAACTGCTTCGCGCGGCGCTCGGTTCGAGATAAAATACAGGATGTCCGGTTATCGACTGCACAAAGTTTTATAGATCACAGTATTTATGAATATGAACAATAAATTGTAACCCTGGTTATACCAGTGATATTCACAAAAACAAAACACGATACGGTACGACAATTACCTAATGATTGGTAATGCATGTTAAGTGGCAATAACCCGATGGGTAAGGCGTCGGACTAGAAATTGAAGAAAGAAAGAAAAGAAAGGGAATACGTTTATTGGCAACAGCTGCATACACGCACAGTAAAAACACAATAAGTAACACAAAAAAAGAGACAAAAAATGGCATGTCTCTCGGCTGCGCCAGAAGGTTCATTTCAGCGGTAATGCCAGACAGATGCTGAGATCCTGCCTGACGCTGATTGTCAAATGAACCTTTGGGACATGTGACGGATGAGTAACAATTATCATTATACTTCATAAATAAATAATATTTTACGTATATAAAATTAAATAGATAGAATGAATTGAGAGGTCCTAAGTTCGTTTCTTACCTATCGCACTTTTGACGTGAACCCACTTCAGTCACCAAGATATTTAGCTTACTTGGAAAGGTTAACAAGGCTATTGGTAATGTGTAACTCACAATGCTAAAATACCAACATTTAAACAAAGAATGCACGATTATGCTTGTGTATGAAATTGAAAAAAAAAATCCATGAATCAAATGGGTGTATCTCATGTTTCTGAAGTATTATTAAACCGCGTTGCGAGTCCTTTATAAGCGTGACAATATTTTATTCTCGACACTACGTACAAGCAACAAGTAAGCACATTATCTTTCCCCCTTATTAGGTCATGTACACAACAAGTGGATCACACGTTGTTTACGAAATAAACGTTAGAGCACACTGCTTATTATTCATTGTCACGTTTTTCAATTGAGCAGAAGCCCGAATGTGTGTGAACAGCCTAAGACCGCGATCCCACTTCGCTAGATGTTGCATCTAAGCATAAATTGTATTATAGGGTTATTTGGGAATAGCTTGTAGCTTAATCGGGAACGGAAATCTCTTTTTACAGTCATTCAATATTGTAGTTAGTATTCATATTTGGAGTTTTATACATAAAATCACGCAGTTTACCCAATAGGATTAGCAGAAACTACAGAGCGCCATCTGCTACGATTCTGATGGAAAGTGCCTAGCAGAGTCCCTCCACAGTGCTTTGACCGATAGAATAAATTACTTTATTAAAACACGTTTGTCTCCAGACATTTTATTTGGAACAATGTTCATATTTGAAACCTAACGGCCAGTACCGGCAGTACAAACAGAATCAACCTCCAACAGATTCTAACATACTTCTTTTGCTTCGTTTACATTCATACATGTTGTCATACACACACTTCGGTTGCGAGAACTAGGTACGCACCTAACCTAGAGGCGGAGTTTTATCAATGCCAATAAACTATTTACTCAAGAAATGGAACAAGACTAAACGTCATATACCTATTGTTGCTAAATACATATACAGCCCAGCCGATTGAAAGTTAAGCTAAGCTTGCCGAGGTTAGTCCGATGATGGGTGAACATTTGTTATATATCAGACCCCTTCGTGCCTCGGAAAGCGCGTTACGCTGTAAGACCCGGCTGTCATTTGTAAATCTATGGCAGTCGTTTCGGAAAGTAGTTCCAGATTTTTAACCAAAGCGTGAAGGGGGGTCTTGATGTGTTATAATTGGCATCTTTGAAACGACCTTGGTAAGCGTAGCTTCGATTAACTCATGAAGCTGGAGTTATTAAGTCACTAGCTCTCGTAACACTGAAATACAAAAACCTTTCCTCAAAAGACCATTATCAGACACAAATAGGCATGGTTCTTACATAATCTAACCGAGACAATGTCTGGTCTTTAAAAGAGTTCAATAGGTAATCCATTTTCTGTTTTCTACACTGACCCCAGTTGAGATAAAGAAGACGGATTATCTATTGCATTTTAGTTTTCTTAAATGGGACTAAAATTCGAGGTAGCTATCTAATAAAAAACAATCATCAAATGTCTACACAGTACACGGACATAATATACAGTACAAAGTTATCTGTTGTCAAATATAAATTGAGAACCTCCTCCTTTTCAGTCGATAACAAATGGTTAAGTTATAGTGTCAAACTCAAAGGAACTCTCAATAGAATAGAATAGAATACTATTTACTGTTCTCCATAAAAAAATACATATAATAACTCAATGTCAGGTATTATTTACCATTTCCCACAAAACATCTACAATTACCCATCCAGGTGTTACCCTGAAAGTCCACAAACTACATACACAGTTTGTTATGAGCGAGATAGTTAAGCCGCTTCCGTAGATCCATTACCCAGTGCTGCGGCCCTTAATAGAATAATGCACGGTCTAAACGCGCAATGTGAAACAAACAAATTTTGTTGGTAGTGCACCGGTAACTTCGTTATGGGATTTACATTCCTGCCTCTTGCTTGTATAAGGAGGAAGAGGTTGTGGGTAAATAAATACGGCCGCACGTGTCGATTTAAGGCTAAGCTACGCTTGATGAGGTTGGTCCGTGAATGGGTAAAATAAATACATACATACTGTGTTGGTCCACCAAAACCACGTTCTCCATCTATAATATTTAATGTAATCAGCCGCAAAGAGCCGCGCGGTGGTAGCGCAGCTACAGCGCTGCCGCCGCGCTGCAACCGCTAGGTTCGAGCATCAAAGTGTTGTACATAAAATTTAGTTTAAACCTCATCGATAAATTGTTCAAGCTGATTTTCGTTCTTGTCTGAATAAAAACACGTACGCATCATCACTAGTCGATTGATGAACCGATGCGCGGCGGCAGCGCGACGGTAGCGCTGCAGCCGCGCGGCACCTGGCGGCAAATTTGAAGGCGCTCTAACTCTGTGCAATCCATGAGAGAGCACTGGTACCCATAACACAAGTTAAATCTTACCATGGGTACCAGAGTTCATTTTACTACAAATTTGAGTTGTATAAAATTTAATAGATTATAATTATTATTAGTCTGTTAGTGGAACTGTACCATTTAGGAAATAAATCTGGAAATAAATATCTTTTATTTCTTTGTCTATTCAGAAATGATGTGATATAGCAACGTTGTGGTTTAAAAGAAGTTACAAAAAATTAAAAGAGTATGCTTAATTCACCAAGAGCTATCACTTATCAATATCCAAAAGTTAAGAGCTTACAAGGCTTATAAATAGGTCACAATAATATTAAAACAAAGCCGTTTTAAACAAAATCAAATAGTAAAACACACAAAGGGACATTTTAATGAATAAGCAAATGGTGTGAAAGAAAACAGGATGTAATTTATTTAACGAGTTTCTAGTGAGTTCTTGTCTAAGCCTTTTGTGTTAGCTAGAATTAGAATGACGAAATATATATTATATATGTATATGTATAACCTAACCTAACTCATCATACCTATCCTATAGCGAACCTAACTACCTAACCTAACTACCTTACTGAAATGCATTGATTTTGAAAGATATTTATTGCATTATTTTAAAGTTATCTACTGTGCTGCGTGTCTTAGTGGTGCTTACAATACTAAAATATGTAGTAGTATCTGAAATAGTAGTAGTGGGAGGTATAATTTCCCCTAATTTATCCATACATAAAGTGTACCTACGCCCACTTACTACTTACGTTACTATACGTTTGGTATGAGTGTTGGGATGCAGGTTAAGTGGGCGGGATGAAGTAACGTTTTGTATGACGTCTGATATAAAGGAACATTTAATAATCTGATAAAAAAATATGTGGCCCTGAAAAGGGTAGTTTTTAGTGAACGCACAGTCACAAACGACACACAGGACGGTGTGTATTGTGTGTGACCGACGTGTGCAGCATTAGCGCGTTCGCATCCGATCCTGCACGCCATCCGTGTAAATTGTTCTTGAGCGTCATAGTGACGCAGTTCGCGTGAATAGCGCACAGGTTGGAGTCTTCGAAAAGACTGACGAGGTAAGCTTCGCTGGTCTCCTTCAGGGCCATGACGGCGGTGAAAACGGACAATGAAATGAAATGAAATTATATTTATTTCTGTAAGAAGATCTTCCCAGATATTTTTACATGTCAATGTTTGAAATTTCCAAAGTGATTGATCCCTGAGAAAAAAAAATACCAAAAGAAACTCAGGAGCGAGTCTTACGATGAAGGGCAAAGTCGGGAAAAGCCAATACATAATAATGCGTTTTAGCTTCTTAAAAGTTTGAAGTTTTCTATACTATAAATTATATATCATAAAAAGGTAACGTTTGATTGTTTGTTTACTTGTTTGCATTGAATAGGCTTCAAAACTACTGAACTGTTTTGAAAAATTCTTTAAACGTTGGGAAGCTACACTATCTCCGGTTGACATTGGCTACTGTTTAACTCTGTACTCCTCCGGTAACGAGGACTACGCGGGTGAAACCGCGTGACGTCTGCTAGTGATAAATAATATTAAAAGGAAATAATAAATGTAAGCTATTTATTAAACATTTTCATATTATTCAAATGAATCAGACAAAAGTATTGTTTTTCCGTTACCAAACAAAAACAGTATGAAATTTTGCTTCAGAATGCAGGAAAAATAATGTTGTCTGATGCAGTTTCATTTTCCCCAAACTCTGAAAGATGTTTCAATTTAAACCACAGAACACAAAAAAGAGATGACCAAAATCTTATCTTAATTTCCATTTTAGACTTACAAAAGAAAAAGAAAATGGTTAAGTGCGAGTTGGTCTGGCAGACGAAGAATTCCGGCCTACGTCGAGCAAAATAATTATGTGGACAATAAATACGTACAATCAGGTTATTTAGAATTTAATTCATTGTTGATTTTTATTTTATTGTTATACGTTACTAAAAAGAAATAAGTACACACTTTAAAGTGTAACTAGTTATGTTAAAATTTAATACGTGTACTTATTTCTTCTTAGCTACTTATTTTTCTTGAGTTGCACCCGTCGCGGGTTCGATTCCTACAACGATTTGACTCGAACAAATACTTTGTATGTCCTACCTGGTAGTGGTTCTGGGTCTGGCTTTGTGTGTATGTGAGCTTTGATGTGTTTAACGCACCCACGACACACGAGAAAATAGTAGTGGAAGGCAAAGTTTTTTTCTCCAAGAAGAAAAGGACAAAAAAGAGTGACGGCTATCGGCGCGGCTCGGTACCGTTCGGGTGCCTTACAGCGGCTTCGACCGGTTTCGGGCGGCTTCGTGCGCCTGAGGGCTGCCTCGGCAGTCCTAAGCATATCTGAATATGCTGAGTCTAGATTCGGGTGGCTTCGGCAAAACTAAGAATAGTTCGGGTGGCAGACATGGAATGCGCGGCGATGGGCGCTGCGCCTTAGGATATTTATGCTTATTTTATATCACCTTTATCTCAGTTTAGTAGTTTTTATAAAAGGTACATTGTCCTCACATTATAATCTGATTATGTATACTTACAAAACTTTGTAAAATCTGTTTTAAAAGAATACCTAACTATGGGGTTTCTTGCACCTTCTTCTCCATATGAAACCAACTTTTGGAATGTATAACTAGAATCAGTCTCTTAATTTATTTAATTTGTAAGTCTGACGTTCAAAAGTGCCTTGAAATTCTTTTTTTGCCTATTTTTTGACTGTGGAACCCTAAAAACTGGTAACAAAATAAAATATAAGCATCTAAAGTCAAGTTCTTACCAACAATCGTGGAATAAGCTCGACTATGTACACGTTAAACCAAATTGAATTATGTAAATACACTCGAATTCGAGTCAGCACCAGTTTGTTAGCACTTTATCGTAACAAAGTCTATTTCGAATGCGACTGTGCCGAGGAAAAAAGTACAGTCCGTTAATGTTATTTGCATTGTGAGCAATTTTATTTTCGCGCTTGGTACTTGCTTTTTTGCTGTTGGTATTATGAAATGGATCTGCTATTGTGGTGTTGAAGCCATGGCCCTTGTTCCCCGACCAACTATAATCCTAATATTTACAGTAATTTATAATTACAATAATCCAGTCGTATAATCATTTGTCATGTTTTTAACCCCCGACGCAAAAAGAGGGGTGTTATAAGTTTCACCGCTATGTGTGTGTGTCTGTCTGTCTGTCTGTCTGTCTGTCTGTCTGTGGCACCGTAGCGCCCAAACCGGTGAACCGATTTAGATGCGGTATTTTTTATTTGAAAGCAAGGTTTCTTGCGATGGTTCTTAGACATATTTCATCAAAATCGGTTCAGCCGTTTCAAGTTTATCAGCTCTTTTGTGTTAGTTACCATTGCTATTTGAGACGACTATGGGTATTAACTTTACTTACAAACATATGTGTGTCTTAAAATTTCAAACACCCATGTGTGTAATATTTACCTAAAACAATCATACAGAGAAGGGAATGTCAAATGAGTATACATGACCCATGCATTAATAATAGCAGACACCACACGTCGATTGAAGGTTAAGCTATTCTTGCTGAGGTCGGTTGGTCTGTTGATGGAAAAAAATTAATTAGATATCAAGACCTCTCCGTGCCTCGGAGAACACGTTAAACCTTTGGTACCGACTGACATTTGTAGTCAAAAGCCAGAAATTCTGCTAACCAGTTTTACCCAAGTGGTACCCAGTCACAAGGTTGTGGTGGTCAGACAGGCCGTTACTCCATGTAAAACTCTGGTTCTGCTATGTAGCTGATTATCAGAATTTAACATGGAGCAACTCTATTCCGACCATTCATTTAGACTAGTAGCCAAATCGAGCGACCTCAGCTGCGGCCTGACTAGGCTGATGACAAAGATATTAATAGACCTACTAATAAATTAATTGGAGGACCTGGGATTTGCCATCTGAATTTTCCCCTTTGGGTGTACTTAATATAGAATTAAGAAGAATATTTTCAAAATCATTCCTAAACAAAGTCAAAGTCAAATCTTTATTTGCAGACTTAGTGTGTATTTTGGTGTTATTTTATAATATAGACTTGTAAGTCTATATTATAAAATAACACCAAAATACACATTAAGTCATTAAGTCATTCACAATAAGTTGTAACTTAGCGGCCTTTGCAGGGCACATCAAATTTGAGGGTTAGTAAGTAACATTCTTGAAATAGTTTAATAGTCATGTATAGTCAATTTAACAATAACAGATTCAGTAATAAACATTAACATCAAAATATAATCATACATTTTTGATATTTTTTATATTATATTAAAGCTGATCAATATATTGTTGTTCTTAATCAATTAACACCTAAAACTCAAAAACGTCCAGATATCTGTAAACCGCCTATTAGCTTGAGAACGGCAGCACAAGGTAATCTCTACGAAACCCTTGAGAATACAACCATAACCTTTCATGGACAAGACTATGACTTAAACAATAACGAGCCTCCTTGAATCCCAAACGGTGCAATAACTTGGACGGAGAACCCGGCGTGGATTAATGACCGAACATTCAAGAACGTTCACTCACATCTTGTTACCGAACTAAGTTTACATAAATTAATTAATTCGCTGTCCGAAATCTTAGACGATTTATGGGACAGCTACATATACGTGGTTAGTTTAGCTCGGAGTTGAAGAGGTCTAGGTATCCCGCTGGTCTAGGTAATGGATATTTGGGGTGAGGGTTTTAGTTTCTATCGGGAGTCGAAAAAAAACAATGTCAATTTGCAGTCACCTATTTATATGTTTTGATAAGCAAAAAAAATTTAAAAACCCCCACCGCAAAAATAAAAACATTTAAAAGTTAAAAATAACCTTCCCTATCGTTGAGCCATGAAATTTTACTTCACGTCCGGGTACTGCTGGCATAAGGCATGTTCCTAGTACTAGTAGGTGTGTAGGTACTTTTTTAGCGGTACCCCGACGGACGTAAAATTTCATGTCATATGATAGTTTTGGTCAATAATAGGAACTTAATATTAGTGTACCTTTGTGCGAAAACTTAATTAAAAAAAAACTTTTTACAAAAAATACAACCGACTTCAAAAAAACACTAACCGGTGTAAAATAACTCTAAATTTGGAAGTCTGTGGCTTTGGTGGTTTTGTCTCATTCATGATTGGCCACCGACTTCCGAATTCAGAGTTATTTTACACCGGTTAGTGTTTTTTTGAATCGGTTGTATTTTTTGTAAAAAGTTTTTATTTTACAATTTTCAGTTTTTATTTTTATGTTGAGGATTCATTATTTTCCATTTCTTTCAATATACCATACAAAGAAATAAACAGATTTCGATGAAATCAAAAAGAAAATTTCATGAACAAAAATGTTCATAAATTGAAAACCACCAAACCAAACTATGTAAATATTTTATAAGACCAAAAAGCAACTATTTCACATCAAACTAAAAAAGAATCACGTAAATCGGTACATAAATCACAGCGTGATCGGTGCATATGCATACACAAAAGTGTTCAAAGAAAATAAAATTTTCATAAAAATATTTATAAAATGAAAAGTACCGGGCCAAACTATATTAAAGTTTTATGGGACCAAATGGCAACTATCCTGCATCGAACAAAAAAAGAATCACGTAAATCGGACCATTAATCTCGGAGTAAACAGTGTACATACAAAAAAAAAAAAAAAATACCGATCGAATTGAGAACCTCCTCCTGAAGTCAGAGAATTAACATTTATTACTGACTGTAGAAAAATATAGAGACAGTTTAGAACTGAGTATGAGATGTCAAATTAGTCTTTTTCTTGAACTCCGCCATGTTTTTGAAATATCAAGTAAAGCATTTTTTGAAATGTTGTAGATAAGAATTTACGGAACGTTTTATTTTCGGGAAAACTATGCTGTTTTCAAATAACGCTGACATACGAGGAATTTCGTGCCCTTGACCTTTAAACGAATGGCACACGTCTCAAAAACATTTACGAACAGACAAACCCATATACATGCTATACCAAGATCATTTCGAAACTCAAACAGAACACGAAGACTGTTTGGCGGCCTATTTGCACGCATCCGTAATGAGGTCGCCACTGTACCTGTATTATGACGTCACATGACATGTCTGAACGTTACAACGAAAATTATGTAAGAGGAAGATTTTGTTTTTAACTCAAGTACAGCGAATCAAAAAGGTGGGTTATGATTTATGTATGTATGTTGGGAAGTTCATCTGTTCCCGTTCATAACTTCTAAACTGCTTATCATAATTATTTTTTTTTTCCAAATGAGGAGGTTATAGGTTACATGAAGTTTCACAACGTAAAATATGGCGTCCTTTAGATGACATAAAGTACTGAACTGAAAATGATAATAATGTAATGATTTCATGTTGGATATGAAATGAAAGGGCTCGATTAACCAATTTAAAATATATCTAATATAATACCTTAGATTCATTTCAATCAATACTACTTGTCTGACCTCCACAACCCAGTAACTGGGTAACACGGTACCCCTTGGTTAAACTGGTTGTCAGACTTTCGGGCAGTAATGTTTCGATAACAGCCTGGACCAAGAAGTCTTGGTACGTAGTGAATATTCACCCATCAATTACGGACTTACGTATCCAAGCGTGGCTAATTTCAATCGACCCATGCGGCTTATATTATTTAGCCCCAAGCTATTCAATAACTCATTAAGGACATGAAATAAAACCACGATAACATAAAACTCCAATATTAATCCTGATGGGGAAACAGCTGTGGTTATCAAAGAGCCCGTATTTGAGTGTCATAATCCGATCTCTGTAGATTGTGTCGTATAAGATTACAGATTTACGGGTCTGGAAGTGACCAGGGTTCTAAATTATTTATTTATTTATTAATACATAATAAGAATATTCAATGAATCTTGTGATAGAAGTGACTGGACCTCACGCCACAGGGTATCCTAGTGTGATGTTCAATGTTTTGTAATTGTAAATATTAATCTGCGCTAATTTAATATTATTAAATTCTTATTGTTTAATTGTTATAATTGAATTATTATTATTAAATTACAATTTTTATTATTTATTTATTATTATAAACATATTTAAAACTTATCTCATCTTTACGATTTATGCCACTCAAATATGAGGATTTCTCGCAGATTGATACTGAGATTAAAATGCAAACGTTTTCAAAAATCTGGGAATTGCCCTTTTAAAATCAATTAAAGGTGGCGTCATAAATCTGAACACATTTAATGGTGCTCAAAGATATTATTTTTCGCAGTGGTCTGCGAAAAATAGTATGGTGGGGGTGGTGGTGGTGGTGGTGGCCTTCTCCTGGATTGTTTTTTTTGAGATACCTATAATAAAATTTAATTACTTTTTATTTTCTCTCGCCTCACGAGATTGTGGGTTTAAATTCTTATGCTATTTTCTAAGTTTGGTTAAAAAAGTTAATTAAGTGCTGATCTTCAGCCTAATTTGAATAAATATTTTTTATTTTGATTTTACATTTATATGCACACAACGTCCCACCGTCTCTGTCAAATATGTACATAATATAGTTGGTAGTATCCTACCAACTATCTTTTAGGGACGTTAGGCTTTAACTCGCTGGAGGTGAGAAGAGGTTTTGATCAACTCAGTATAAACTGCAAGACCCTACGGGGACGTATCGACTTTCCTGAACTCCATGGTCTTTTTTTGTCGACTATTTGTGCCCGACAAATACATAGGCCACTGTAAGAGCCGTCGGCACAACCTGTTTGAGCAACTGCCAGCCTAAACCGTAGCCAGAGCGGAATCCCCAATTTGTTGTATTCTAAAGGTGTTGAATGCCCTTCTTGCTGCCAACCCAGAATGTGATGTGTTTGCGGATGAATGGAATAAACTAATGCGAGTATTCCTGGTGTTTTGTGAGAGTAAGTATGCCAGGGAGTCTACTGTTCCATGTTAGTTTTATTTTTGAATTTCTTTTTAACTTTTTATCGTAATTTTAATTGTCTCTATGTTACTCAGTGCAATTGGTGTTGTACCGTATTAAGTAACTATAAATAAATAAATAAATAAATAAATAAAGGCATGACTCATCTAGCAGCATCTTCCTCGCATATACCATTGAAATACGTCGTATTAATCCGCACCGACCCGGGTAGATCCTTTGATCCTGGTCACAAAGGGAAAGCTGCTTACCTGAGCATATTTCACATAACTGATATGGAATTAAACTTGAAGATGTCTGCCGGCCCTCGTGGTATGCGAGCGTTTTGATGCTGCATTCTTTGTTAAGTGTTGGGGCAAGGTATGTTTGGTTGTTTTGTTTTATGGCTCTCGCAATAATTATGGTGTTTCTAGTTTTTGTACATTGAGCTGTTTTTATCCGGATCCGAAACACTTTGTCCAGATCGTAAAGGTATCAAAGTGGATTTTCTTATAAGCATGGAGTTTAGTAAGTATAAAGTTTCCACCACTAACTTTGAAATAGTTAATGAACTTATAAGTTTCACGCTAAAAAGTGCCTTTAAAAGGTAAGCGCCCACCTGTCTGCATCGTATGCATCGGACGAATCGGATCGTAGTACGTATCCCTTGTATAGGAAGTCACACAAGTGCGTCCTATCCGCATCTGAATTTGTTCATTAATACCTAAGTCCGATGCATCCGATGCGTGCGATGCGTACGATGCGGACAGGTGGACGCTTATCTTAAATGGCTTCATTGACATAAATGAAAGAGTGACGATGATTTTTGTTTTTTTTTTACTTTGATTGATTGGACTGTTTTGTTAGTCTAATCGCAAGTGCTAATACTGGGCATAAGATTCAGGATTCAATTCAACTCCCATTTAAGGCAATAATTTATTAAGATTTTCTTACAGGTCAGTCTCAGTAGCAGCCCCAAGGATAATATGTACTCGTCTGATGGGAAACCGGTTTGTTCCTATTACTTTGGGGATTTGAACGTAACTACCATCTCCTTCTGCTTAGCCCTTCGAGGATTATTCTCTGTGTAAACTGCATGTGATAAAATTGTGCGGGAAGTGACATGTCCTATTACCTGCCAAAATCCAAGGACACAGGGCTCTTCTCTGTGGGAAGGAGTGGGCCGTTATCTACCAGAGTTTCTAGATGTCATAATGTGTCTTTGAAATTTTTGATTCTACGACATGCCCCGATGTTTTTCTTCACCGTTTTGAAAACAGTGGTGGCAAAATAACTTACACAAAGTAAAGCGCTTGTCTGAGTTTGAACTTACGACCTTTAACTCGAAGTTGCCGCCGTTGCGTCCATACTGGTGCCGGTTTCTTACGACCCTCGAATCCATTTATATTTATACTTAGACTAATTTGAAGTATGTGTGGTGTAACAATAATTGACAGATGGAGGAATGATGTGATAAAGCAACTGAAAGGTCAGGTGCGTAGTATTCGCCACCGGCGTGTGTGTGTGACAACATGTATGAATGTAAACGAAGCAATAGAAGTATATAAGAACTGCAGTAGATGGCGCTTAGTACTTTCTGCTTATCCCCATGAAAAAAAGGCGTGAGTTTATGTATTATGTAGGTATGTATGTTACACTAATATTGTAAAAAAAAATATTTGTTTTTTTGTTTGTAGGGATTTAACAGAAAACTACTTAACCGATTTCAATCAGTCTCATTAGAAAGCTATGTTATTGCTGAAAAGAAAGAAAGCAAGAAAAATATTTATTTTAAATTATTGTGTGTGTTTTAATGACTGATGCATTAAAACACACACACAATAATTTATAAAAGATACAAAATGTATGAGAATACACACTGAGTAACATTATCTAAGTATGAAGGGGGAAAAAAGTACGAAATACGCGCAGACAAAGTCGCGAGCAAGGTCCTAGTTATATACATAGCTACAAAAAGATGCGAACGTATCTGGGACTGAAATAGATTTCTAGTAGAACCGTAGTAAAGTTAGACATACTTGATTTAATTTCTAGGCCAAGGGATAGCTAGACGAGATATTTTGAATTCGATGAGCTGGCTGTTATAGAACTTGGACAGATTTAAGTGGTTTTGAAGGAATCAAGGGTTGTCTATAACTATGCGTGTTACTTGATGTTCAATATTATTTTTTTGTGTCAAAAGAGATTTGATTTAAAGAGGCCTTCATGTTAATTATGTTTGCTAGAAAGTGGACCCATAACTCGATTCAATATTAATGATGGTAAAAATAAAATCAATGACCGTATGTATATCGAAGTCAATCCAAAGGTTGACCGTATGACATCACTTTTAACGATTAAACCGTCAGCTGTAACACCCTATACAGCTTTTAAAGTTAAGTATAATAATTATTATTTTCTAAACAGCAGTCTAATTTTTTTCACGCATTATGGTTATCTATTATTTTTAATAATTAAAATGCATGGCCTGCAATAATCTGCCATTATGAAACTCGTCTACCAATCTTTCTTTGTGTTGTTGTTACAGATTGCAAAATTTTCTAGTCATGGAACAACTTATATAAAACCACGTATTGGGTAATAGTATCAGATGATTATATCTTAGTACCTACAAGGTTATTTATTTATCTAAACTTTCATCTATGTTATCAATGCGCATCGAACTTGAATAATGTTCTAAAGTTTAAATAATAAATCGAACAAGCGTATCGGGAGTGACCTGCGGTGCGGGGAAGACGCGGGGGGCGGGAACACGGCGACGCGAGCGCCCCGCCACCTGGCGGTTAGAATCACTGCGTTTTTTGGCTTAGCAACAACAGGGCACGCAATTCGCTTCCGCACGCTTGCATGTTTTAAACCACTGCTTGTCTCATTTTAAATCTATATACAGTCCTACCGTGTACATCCGTTGGTCCTTCGAGCCGGATAATATTGAGGATTAGCACTAAAGTTAATAGTTCGTGATTACTGCATTCATGTTTCACACGCCGCCGCGAACAGAAAACAAAATGGTGGGCACGCGAAGCACAACACGACGCGAACTCGAACTGCAAAATATGCAAGTAAGCGACATTCAAGATGCGAAACCAGACGAAAAAACCTCTCCACGTGCCTGTAAGTCCTCGAAAAAATCGAGTTCTTCATCATTGAAGGCAAGGAAGGCTCAGTTATTATTAGAAGCCGCAAAACAAAAAGCACAGTTACAAATGGATCTTATTGATAAGAAGCTTGCTGTGGACCTGGCAGAATTAGAAAGCTGCAGGTCAGAAAAGGAATCCAGTGTGTATGAAAACCGTGATGTGGAAGATTGGCTAGAAACCAGCCAGCAGGAACTGACGAAGGCCGCCGGCCAAATACCTCCTGCTACTGAACCCTTACTCGAGCCGCAACGCATGACCGCCGCGCCCCCGCGCGATGGTACTGATGGCACCATGCAAATGCTGGCCAGCGCACTGAAGGATCTAGCCGCCACCGCAGCCTCTAACGGTACTAATGGAACCAACACAAGGATGCTGAACCGTCTGTGTACCCCGAAAGACTTACCAACGTTCAGTGGTGACCCGCTGGAGTGGTTACACTACAAGCGAGCATATGAAGAATCGTCCGCAGTCTGCAACTTCAGTGACAGGGAGAACCTATGGCGAATCAGACAGAGCTTACACGGACATGCTAAAGAAGCAGTCATGGCGCTGCTGATTGGCGTTACATCTCCAGACGTCGTAATGGCTACGCTGCAGTTGCAATTTGGAAATCCCGATGTAATAATATCTAGAATATTACAAGACATCAACAAGCTACGACCAATGTCACCGGAGTACCAACGAGACATTATTTCCTTCTCGGTAAAAGTGAAAAACTGTGTAGCAGCTGTGTCAGCTTTGGGCTGTGAAGATTACCTAAAGGGCATTGCCCTCACGTCGACTGTGTTGTCAAAATTACCTACAGTTTTAGTTTCCAAATGGACTGATTATAGTTACCAACTGCTAGAAGAAAATACAAAACCAAAGTTCGTCATGTTATCAGACTTTTTAAGTTTAGAAGCAAAGAAAATTACTCAGTGCTGTGTAAATCTACCTAATATACAACAATCAATCGGTAGTCACAACAAACAAAAGTTTCAAACAGTGTTAGTAAACAGTGATCAAACTGATAATAAAAACAATAGTGAAAAGTGCGGGTTTTGTCACGGACTATCAAAGCATACACTACCAGAGTGCAAGAAATTCAAAAAAGCTCTACGTAAAGACCGATGGTTCTATGTAAAACGCCGTGGTATCTGTTACAAGTGTCTGGTGTCACGTCACAGGAACGACTCCTGTCCTTCTGCCGCGTGTGAAACTTGTGGCAAAGGGCATCATAACTTGTTACACTACAACATAATAAATAAAACCGAAGGCGAATTACCGACTTCATCTACCGAACAAAGTGATACGGCCGTGGCGGAAACTATTACTCACTTAAAGTTGGACAATCATTATCGTAAAGTGTTATTAAAGACTGTGCCTGTTACAATCCATGGACCCAACGGCACGTCGCGCAGTGTTGCACTTCTGGACGATGGCTCGACAGTGACACTGATAAGCGAGTCACTCGTGGCGCGACTTGGTTTACGCGGCTATAGGCAATCAATGCGTGTGTGTGGCGTTTGGAACGATACTGAACTTATATATGACAGTGAAATAATAAACCTAACCATAACAAACTGTGAAGGAAAAGACTTTACGATAAAAGCGCGTAGTGTAAACAATATGAACTTACCTGCACAAAACAAAACCACCGTTGATCTAACTAATTACGAACTGACACCTGAAATAAAAAGTGCTATTAGTGATGGACAATGTAAACCTGAATTATTAATCGGTCAAGATAACTACCATTTGATCTTGCCGTTACAAATAATAATAAATAAACCGAACGAACCTTACCTGTCACGTACTCCTTTGGGGTGGTGTGTACACGGCTGTGTGCGCGCGCCGCCGTCGCCGCCGTCGACGTTGCACGTTCAATCTACACTCTTCATACATGAACAAGATGTACATCTGGAAACTGAGCGTATTCTGCGAAATATCCACGACGAAATACGCCAGTCTTACGCAATCGAGTCCGCTGGCGTTTCTGTTAAACATAGACAGAACGCGGATGATCTTCAAGCGCTAGACCACTTACAACGTACAGCCAAATTAATAGAAGGCAGGTGGTACGTCGGACTACCATGGAAAGACCCAAAAAGTAGGATGCCTGACTCCTATACTAACGCGTTAAACAGACTGCGAGGGGTCGAGAGGAAAATGAAGTCCAGTGAAGGCTACGCTAGTAGATACCGAGACCGAGTTGAACATCTGATTACCAATGACTTCGCTGCACAGATTGAAGACACGGAAGGGCCGGTAAAAACTTGGTACCTCCCGCACTTTGGGGTCGATAACCCCAACAAAGAAAAGTTAAGGTTAGTCTTTGACGCCGCCGCCAGTTCTAACGGTGTGTGTCTTAACGACTATTTACTGAAAGGACCTGACCTACTCGTCTCTCTGTATGGAACTATGTTGAGATTCAGAGAAAATAAAATAGGTATAACTGGCGATATTAAAGACATGTTTCTGCGAATTAAAATCATAAATGAAGACAGAGATGCGCTCCGCTTTTTGTGGCGAGAATCGCCGGAACAACCTGTGAAAACCTACACTATGAGTTCACTAATCTTCGGTGCTAACTGCTCACCTTTCATAGCACAATTTATCAAAAACAAAAATGCCGAGCGATATGAGACGTCCATGCCAGCCGCCGTGCAAGCGATACATAAACAACATTACATGGACGACTATATTGACAGTTTTCAAGACGAAGAATCAGCTACAAAATTAGTGAATGAAGTTAACCAGATTCATAGACAAGGAGGCTTCGAGATGAGGAACTGGACCTGCAATAATCAGGCCGTTTTAAATTCACTACCTACAGAAACACTACGTTCGACGGCAGTGACGTTCAAGGTTGGACAACAATACGACGGCGAACGTACGCTTGGGTTAATCTGGAACCCAAAAGATGATACGCTGGGTTTTGACGTGTCTTTTAAAAGAATTCCAACCAATATAATTACCGGACAGAAGAAACCAACAAAGCGAGAGATGTTACGAGTCATTATGTCCATATTTGATGTCTTCGGGTTCTTATCACCATTTACAATCAGAGGGAAAATAATACTGCAAGACACATGGCGATCCGCGATCAGCTGGGACGACGAAATAACTGATGACCTTTATGTTAAATGGTCGCAATGGTTGAGCGCATTAAAAAACATAAGCAACTTGCGACTACCAAGACATTATCTATCGGCTACGAGATCACCTGCTACGACCGCTACGAGCTCTACGGGTTCTACGTTACCTACAAACTCACGATCGACTACGAGTAGGAGCGAATCGTACGTTGACCCCTATATGAACTTACAACTGCATGTGTTCTGCGACGCGTCAACAAAAGCTATGTGCGCCGTAGCCTACTGGCGATGGATTGATCACAATAAACAAGTACGGGTGGCGTTTATCTCAAGCAAGTGTCGAGTTGCACCTGTGAAATACGTCTCGGTGCCACGTCTTGAACTTCAAGCTGCCTTACTTGGCGCACGATTGGCAGACACAATAAAACAAGAACATAAAATGGAAATGACACAAAAGTTTATGTGGTGCGACTCTGCTACAGTACTACACTGGATACATAATGATAAGCGTACATATAAACCTTATATAGCACATAGGCTCGGCGAGATCGACGAGTACACACAAATTAAGGAATGGAGATACATACCTACCAAGATGAATATCGCCGACGTCGCAACCCGCGAGTGCTGCGAAATGGAAATATTAGAGAATGAGTGGTTATATGGGCCAGCATTTTTATATGAAGACAAAAGCTTATGGCCGCAGCAATCAGACGTACAGCTACTTGAAGTTAGTGATGTGGACCTTGAATGTGTAAATACCTTTCACATTACACCTATTTGTTTACCAGCTGTACCTGAACCTGAAAAGTTCTCCAGTTGGCGCAGACTGCTGCGAGCTACGTGCGTTGTTATGTCTTCATAGAGAAAAAAATGTAAGAAACGTGCCGGCACTGTTGATGGCGCTATGATGGAGCGAGCAGAGAGGTTACTTATAAAATACTCTCAGATGCAATCATTTCCCGAAGACCTGGAAAACCTGAAACAGAAAAATGTTTTATCAAAGAAAAGTAAACTACTTACCTTATCACCGATTACTGATAACGATGGTGTTCTTCGTGTAGGTGGCCTCATCGACGCTGCTTCTGAAATAACACAAAATGTTAAACAACCTGTTATACTCGACGGGCGTAACCATATTACCCACCTTATTGTGAGACACTACCATGAGCAAGCATACCATGGAAACCAAGAGACAGTGGTGAACGAGCTGAAACAAAAATACTGGATTATAAAAATTAGACCCACCGTGAAACACATAAGTTCAAAATGTATGCTGTGTAGAATAAAACGAGCTCAACCTCAACCTGCTAGAATGGGAGACTTACCTGAAGCACGACTGGCCCACCATCACCGTCCTTTTACATTTACTGGCGTTGATCTGTTCGGCCCAATGGAAGTGTCAGTAGCACGACGACGAGAGAAGAGGTATGGCGTACTATTTACCTGTTTGACAGTAAGGGCTATACACATAGAGATTGTTGGTAGTCTTACCACTGATGACGTCATAATGGCCCTCCGTAGAATGGCCGCTAGACGTGGTTGGCCGAAACACCTTTATTCAGATAACGGTACTAATTTGAGAGGCGCTGACAACGAGTTAAAGAGATGTATCGCTGAAATAGATGAAGAACAGCTGGCTCGAGACGCACTTACCTACGGTATGACGACGACGTGGACGTTTTCTCCTCCCGCCAGCCCACATTGGGGTGGGGCATGGGAGCGACTCATACGAAGTGTGAAGACCGCCTTGAAGGTTGTCCTAAAGGAACGATCACCGCGAGAGGTTGTACTAAGTACGTTAATGGCAGAGGTGGAACTAATGGTGAACAGCCGCCCTCTTACACATGTCAGTGTAGAACCTAACAGTGAAGAGACTCTGACGCCCAATCACTTTTTACTTGGCTCCTCTAATAATGCACCGGCCATGGGCACGTTTGATGAAGGGGACCTATGCCTCCGCAAGCAATGGCGCATCTCACAGCGATTGGCTGACTTATTTTGGAAGAGATGGGTAAAGGAGGTACTGCCAGACATGCGTCCTCGGAAAAAGTGGCAGCAGGAGCAAAGGCCCATACAAGTGGGAGACCTTGTACTCATCGTGGATCCAGCGTCTTCTCGTAATGTCTGGCCGCGAGGGAGAGTAGAAAAAGTGATGCCTGGCCGGGACGGCCGCATCAGAGTAGTAGAGGTCAAGACGAACTCAGGCCTGCTGAGACGATCTGTAGCGCGCATTGCTCGAATACCTACTGAGAATGAGTGCTGACGCACTGGGGTGGGGGGTGTTATCAATGCGCATCGAACTTGAATAATGTTCTAAAGTTTAAATAATAAATCGAACAAGCGTATCGGGAGTGACCTGCGGTGCGGGGAAGACGCGGGGGGCGGGAACACGGCGACGCGAGCGCCCCGCCACCTGGCGGTTAGAATCACTGCGTTTTGGCTTAGCAACAACAGGGCACGCATTTCGCTTCCGCACGCTTGCATGTTTTAAACCACTGCTTGTCTCATTTTTTAATTAATATACAGTCCTACCGTGAACAATCTACTTAGATCTTTACTTATATGTATTATAAAAAGATTGAACCCGGGACCATCGAAAAAGACAGCAAAGTTCCCCAAAAATGACATTTATAGCTAGCTCCTAAACCAGCTCGATTGGTCCGTGGACATTATTTTCGATTAAACATTTGATGCCTTGTAGTAATGTTCCTAAAAGCAAATTTTCTGGATCACTGGACAAAATAATGCTTAGAGATTGGGGCCATCGATATGACATAAAAGGCAAGACTCGTTCTAGGTCAGGAGTTCCTAACATTGAGTGTTTATTCAGTGATAAAAGTCTATATCGGTAGACTGATTAAAATCTAGACGGGATGGTGAAACTTTATTGAAAGAAAGAAAAAATGTTTATTTGCTATACAGGACGTGCATACTATAAATATAACATTTTACCTGTATAGGGGATGGGGAAAGATGTAACTGCATTAGGTATATCTCCAAATATAAAACACTCAACTTACAACGCTATAAACAAAGGCATGAAGGCATTGAGTCCGCCTTTGTACAGTTTTTTTAACTTACTTGTGCTTAAAGTTTGAATAAATAAAGAACACAATAAACAAAGTTAAAAATAAATATAATAATTGTAATGATAGTTACTTATTTATAGTTTTGTCCCACATTAGGAGTTTCTCATGTAGGTACAGACGCCAGCACATCAAGTTACCCCAATGTGTCAAATTTTCCCAATTGAATATGAACCTCATTCTGTTTGCCATAAAGCTGAAAAGCGATCAAAGAAATTTGACAAATTGGGATAACTTAACAAGCTACCCCAAACGGTCTAATTTTCCCAATTTAACATGAACCTTATCATGTTTAGAATCAAGTTGGAAACCTATCAAAGAAATTTGACACATTGGGGTAGGTTGATGTGCTAGCGTCTGTACAGACGCCAGCACCTCAAGTTACCCCAATGTGTCTGTTAAAAGTCGATAACAAAATATAATAAATCTGTCTGTAACAACTACCGCCATCTAGTTTAGAAGTGTGTAACGTGTGGCCGGGCATCGGTAGGTGTCTGATGTCATGTCATGTGTCATAAGTCGTGTCAAGTAAAATAAAGTTCTGTTGCAACCGTGCTTCCGTTGTTTCATTATAGGTTATGGGCAGCACGTTAAAAGAAAATTGTGAATAGTGTATATTGTGAAAGTTAAATCTGTAAAAATGACTACAAGTATTATTTCAACTATACCGAAGCTGAAGGGCCGAGAAAATTACGAAGATTGGGCGTTCGCGGTTGAAAATTTCCTCATCTTAGAAGGAATGCATGAATGCATCTCAAAAGCTGACACCGCTAACGACGCAAAGGCGAAAGCGAAGATTATTCTAACAATTGATCCCAGTTTATATGTACATATAAAGACAGAAACAAGTGCAAGTGCATTGTGGTTGAAGTTGAAGAGATTATTTGACGATACCGGCTTCACGAGACGTATCGGATTACTACGTAACCTCATTTCGATTCGTCGTGAAAACTGTGATTCTATGTCTCAGTATGTGACCATGATGGTAGAAACCAGTCAGAGATTGAATAACACAGGTTTTAAAATAAATGACGAATGGGTTGGCTCGTTACTTTTAGCAGGGTTGCCTGAAAAGTTTGCTCCGATGATCATGGCGATCGAGCATTCTGGCATGGATATAACTGCAGACGCCATTAAAACCAAATTAATTGATATGGAGGACGGAACCGGAAGTGAAGCTGTAGATTCGAAACAGAGTGCATTTGCGTCAAAAGGTTGGCAGCACAAGAAGCACAAGACAAATAGTGTGCAAACGTCAAATTCTTCAAATGATAAATCGAACGTAAAATGTTATAAATGTCATCAATATGGACACTATAAGAATCAGTGTGAAAGAATAATCAAGAACAAATCTTCAAAATCGACAGCTTTCAGCGCAGTGTTTCTAAGTGGTCACTTTAGTCGCTCAGATTGGTATATTGACTCTGGCGCTAGCATGCACATGTCGGCAAATGAAGATTGGTTCAATAACCTCTCGAATGAAGACCAAGTTAAAGAAATTATAATAGCTGATCACTCAAAAATACAGGTGAAAGGCAGAGGCGACGTGCAATTAACTACAATTGTCCAGGATGAAGTACATGACATTGATGTTACTGGAGTTTTGCTTGTGCCGAGTCTTGCTACGAATTTATTGTCAGTCAGTCAACTAATGAAAAAAGAAAACAAGGTGACTTTCTTAAACAATATATGCCATATTCATAACCAGGCAGGAGAATTGGTGGCAACAGCAGATCTTGTAGAAGGTGTATACAAGTTAAATGTGAAAAATGTTCATTGTTTGTTAACGTCAGTTACTGAGACTGTGTGGCATAGACGCCTAGGACATTTGAACAGCAGTGATTTACAAAAAATGAAAAATGGAGCAGTTCAAGGAATGTCATACACAGTTAAGTCTCAGATAAGTAAATCAAACTGTGTAGTATGCTGCGAAGGAAAGCAGTCACGGTTACCATTCCCAAATGATGGTAACAGGAGTGCAGGATTGCTAGATGTTGTGCATGCTGATGTTTGCGGGCCAATGGAGACAAATACCATAGGTGGGTCAAGATATTTTGTTCTTTTTGTAGACGACTACAGTAGAATGGCTTATGTTTACTTCATGAAGTCAAAAGGAGAAGTGTTTGAAAATTTTAAAACATATAAGTCATTAGTGGAGAATCAAACAAACAAAAGGATGAAAGTATTGATAACTGACAATGGGTTAGAATTTTGCAGTAAAGAGTATGAAAATTTCTTACAGAAAGCGGGAATTATTCATCAAAAAACAAACCCTTATACACCAGAACAAAATGGCTTATGTGAAAGGCTTAACAGAACAGTAGTAGAGAGAGCTAAATGCATGCTATATGATGCAAATCTTCCCAAGAAATTTTGGGCAGAAGCAGTTAACACGGCAGTTTATCTAAGAAATAGATCAGTTGCATCAGGCCTTAACAACAAGACACCAATAGAAATGTGGACAGGAAGTAAGCCAGATATCAGTCACTTGCGGATATTTGGCAGTAAAGTTATGGTCCATATAACGAAGGAAAAACGTTTAAAGTTTGATAAAAAATCTTTAAAATGTATTCTCATCGGCTACCCAGACAATGTAAAAGGTTATAGGATTTACAATCCAGTCAACAACCAGATATTTACTAGTAGGGATATTGTGGTAATTGAAGAAGGAGGAACAACAACAGATTCCATTAATATAGAAATAAATGAAAATTTTGAAGATACCATAAATAAGAAAGAAATAAAAGAGGAAGAAAACACAGAAACAGTGGGAGACACAAACCATGATGTGGAACAGAAAAATGATATGCCTGAATGTGTGCCTGAAACAGGAATTAAAAAGGAAGAACAAGTACCACATAGTAATACCAATGCTGGTGAGATGGCACAAGTTAATAATACTATTTCAAAGACAAGACAAGAGGTCTCTAAAAGCAAACTAACTGGTATGGAATCAGTGGTATATGTGTCAGTGACAGTGTTAGTGATAGTGGTATTGAACTAACTGTAGAACAAGTGTTATGTGGACCTGAGAGTTTGCAGTGGAAGCGAGCTATGACAGAGGAGCTCACATCCTTTGAGGACAATAATGCCTGGGAGTTAGTACAACTCCCAGATCAAGGTACTGTCGTTTCATGTAAATGGGTTTTTAAAAAGAAATTGAATCCAGATAATAGTGTGCGCTATAGAGCCAGATTGGTAGCCAAGGGTTTTACCCAAAGGCCTGGCATAGACTTTGAAGAAACTTTTTCCCCAGTGTTACGACATTCAACATTAAGATTAATGTTTGCATTAGCAGTTAAGTTAGACTTAGAGATTTGTCACTTGGATGTTAACACAGCTTTCCTTAATGGTTTTTTGTCTGAAACCATTTATATGCAAAAACCTGTTGGTTTTAATTGTAATGATGACAATAAAGTTCTAAAGTTAAGAAAAGCCATATATGGTTTAAAGCAATCATCTAGAGCATGGTATCAAAGAGTTAATGATCTGCTTAAAACACTTGGTTATAAGAAATCTCAGTTAGAACCTTGTTTATTTACTAAAATTAGTGATAACTATAGAACGGTAATTCTATTGTATGTTGATGATTTCTTTATTTTTCCTAATTGTGCAGAGGAAACTAATAAATTAAAGCAAGAACTGTCATCAAAATTCAAAATTAAAGATTTAGGGTGTATTAAACGATGTTTAGGCATGAATGTAGACTTTGATAGAAAGAATGGTGTAGTTACCATTGATCAAGAAGATTATATTGATGATTTAGTTCAGAAATTCAATATAATTGATAGCAAAACAGCTAAGACACCTATAAAGACAAAATTAAACTTAGGTAAGGCTGATGTTTGTGATAGCAAACTGCCTTATCAGCAATTAATAGGTAGTATGATGTATCTGGCAGTACTAACAAGACCTGATATAGTTTTTTCAGTTAATTATTTGAGTCAATTCAATAATTGTTATTCTCAAGAACATTGGGCTTATGCATTAAGGGTACTTAAGTATTTGAAGAAGACTAAATCTTTATGTTTAAAGTTTTTTAAAAATGGCAATGATGCAATTCAAGCCTATGTAGATGCTGACTGGGCTAGCAATCCTATTGATAGGAAGTCATATACAGGCTATTTTTTCCAGTTGTCAGGCTGTGCTATTTCATGGGAGACCAGAAAGCAATGTACTGTAGCTCTGTCAAGTACAGAAGCAGAGTACATGGGTTTGTCAGACTGCTGTAAGGAGGCTATTTATCTTAAAAATTTACAGTATGAAATAACAGGTGTTTCATATACAATTGTTATATTTAATGACAATCAGTCTGCCCAGAAGTTGTCCGCTAATCCCATGTATCATAAAAGGTCAAAACACATAGATGTTAGATACCATTTCTGTCGAGAAAATATTGCTGATAATATTGTAAAAGTTCAATATCTGCCATCTGCTGAAATGCCTGCAGATTTACTAACAAAAGGTTTACCGGCAGACAAACATAATAAATTTGCAAAGATGTTGGGTCTCACATAAATAATAGTTTTTTTTTTATTTTTGTTAAGTGGGAGTGTTAAAAGTCGATAACAAAATATAATAAATCTGTCTGTAACAACTACCGCCATCTAGTTTAGAAGTGTGTAACGTGTGGCCGGGCATCGGTAGGTGTCTGATGTCATGTCATGTGTCATAAGTCGTGTCAAGTAAAATAAAGTTCTGTTGCAACCGTGCTTCCGTTGTTTCATTATAGTGTCAAATTTTCCCAATTAAATATGAACCATATTCTGTTTGTCATAAAGTTGAAAAACGATCAAAGAAATTTGACACATTGGGGTAACTTGATGTGCTGGCGTCTGTACATCAAGCTTACCCAATCTCTAAAATTTCCTTGATAGTTTTTTAACTTTATTCACTAAACACATCAAGCTACCCCAAAACTGTATTTTTTTGCAATTGGACCTTATTCAGTTTTTTTTTTATAAAATTGGTATACTATGAAAGAAATTTGACACATTGGAGAAGCTTGATATGCTTGCCTTTAAACGAAAAGATGGCCGCGACCGTTACCAAAGAATCAAAATAGCTACACACACTGTATCCGTGTGTATGTTTTTTTTTTTTTACTTTTTTATTTGACTGTTTACTTAGTTGTTTCCTTTAACTGGTTTGACATCTTGGATTTGAAATTTTATGTAATGTATTTTTTAATATTTTTTTAATATGTTTAAGACTTGTAAGAATCCCTTATCAATAAAATACTATGACTATGACTAAGTGTGTAGCTATTTTGATCTCACTTACTTATGTGTATTTTGTTTGGGTATCTGCGAAAAATCCACAAATGTTCAAAATCTTTAACATAAACCTCAACTTCGATGTTTGAAGCAGACATTCTATTAACCGTATCACGCCAATTTTCGCGGCTCCGAATATGTGTTACACAGTATTATGATCGTAAGCTTCACCGCAAGTCCTTGCATGAACGTGCGGTATATAAGGAGTTTTTTCTTTATATCCCATAACTCTAGGGTTATATTCTGTAGGTAAAAATAATACCAATAACTGCATTTTTGGACCATCTATTCTAGGAGTTTTACTCCTAGAATAGATGGTCCAAAAATGCATAGTTTCGGAGATATCATCATTAAATTATCAGTTGTTTAGTACCCGTAACACAAAATGTATGAATGCAGTTTTTCTTGTTATTAAAATCGATGACATGGTTCCTCAGAACAGATCTTCGTATGTCTTATAGTTTCAGACTTTCCCATACTGACCGATTTGAATGAGACACCCTGTATATTATTATGAAGTTGAGTATGACAAAAAAAATGCAGTGAGGCGTATACGTATATTATGAGATGGCTAAACTTTCTTTTATGGGCCATCGAATTGGAAGTTAATTTTTTTTTGGATCTGGGACTTTTGCGCGAAAGGACAGATGCGCGAATAGACACTTGCGCGCCAAGAAACTTGCGCGAATGGACTTTTACGCGAAAGGACAAATGCGCGAATGGGCACTTGCGCGACTGGACTTTTGGGCGACTTAATGGCCGCTGAAGTTTACTCAAGTTTACCCATGACGGAAAAACCAAAAATTTTCCTCGGTGCCATCTTGGATTTTCATTTTGCCCCTGCCACCCTCACCCTCCCCGCTCTATAAATATATGGAAATTAGAGTTAAAATAATGGAAATTAGTGTTTTGACCTAACCTAACCTGAAAACGGGAATGCAATAGGGGGGTAGCCCATCTCCCCTTCCCACCCCCCGCCCCTCCCCTCCTTAAATGTGTGTGTGTCTCCTTAAAAGTGGCCCATAAAGGAAAGTTTAACCCTCGTATCAAGTTAGAAATAAAATGATGTCCGCCATCTTGGATTTCAAAAAGGATGGCTTTTTCGTAACAAACACCCAAATTATTCTCAAAATTGATACCCTTATCAAATTATTAAAAAAATTACAGAATGAGAGTCAGCCCTGAATAATAGCTCACGCTCTACGAACATCGTTTTGTTCGAATTGCGAGAGCGGCTTTCTCGCGTCTCGCCCCTCACACCCCGCACGATTGCCCTGTCTAGACGGCTTCGTGGGACGACTGTATGTTTTTAGACTGTGATAATAGTCTCAAGCTAAGCAGAGCTTGTGTTATGGGTACCAAACAACTGATAAACATACTTCTATATTTCTAAATATATACATAGTATTGATAAACTACTTCCAGACACAGAACAAATGATCGTGCTCATCACACAAACATTTGTCCTGGGTGGGAATCGAACCCACAACCTCCGGAATAGCAGTCAGGGTTACTAACTATCTAAACCAATAGGTAACAGCACCTCGCAAAGATGTGACCTTTGGCGAGAGATACTTATATATATATATATTCCACAACTTTTTCACACAACGCCAATTAGTCCCAAGTTAAGCTTGAGAGCTTGTGTTAAGGGTACCAAACAACTGATAAACATACTTCTATATTTCTAAATATATACATAGTATTGATAAACTACTTCCAGACACAGAACAAATTATCATGCTCATCATACAAACATTTGTCCTGGGTGGGAATCCAACCCACGACCTCCGGAATAGCAGTCAGGGTTACTAACTATTAAACCAATAGGTCAGTCAATTCTATTGGCAACAGCACCTCGCAAAGATGTGACCTCTGGCGAGAGATACTTAAGCCTCCTGACGAATTCATTGAGCCATCAGAGAGTCTTCCACCTTGTCACAAATTGCCATGGCTGACGTGGAAAACTCTGAACAGACTCCGCACCCAAGTCGGCCGCAGCAAGGATAATCTCCTTAAGTGGGGTTTCGCAGATAGCACCGACCTTCAGTGTCTGTGTGGTACCTCTCCACAGACCATGGCCCACCTTTTGTCTTGCGCCGCGTGCCCTGGCACCTGCACACGTGAGGATCTTATGATTGCGTAGGTGGATGGTGTTGCGGTAGCCGAATTCTGGGCTAAACATACAATATAGAAAGAACACCGGCGAGGGAATTTATGATGAAATTAATAAGCGTCTACGTATGTCACCGTAATAGATACCAACGAAATAATTTACTAAGTTTTATCAAATCAATCTTATGGCCTATCATAGTCTGGAAAAAAAATCTTCATAATTGAGAGCTTAATTGACTAGATTATTGATGAAATAAATAATCATAGCGTTGTGTTTTTTTCTTTCTGGCTTGACTTCATGGCTTTTGGATTAGCTATAGGTACCTCTGATGTTGCCATATAATATAAATCTTAGTCAAGTTGCTTAAAATGATTGGCTTTCAATAATGCTATAATATACTTATGAAATACATGTCTGCATCAGAATACAAATGTTAAAATAAACACGATTGTTTGTGCTAAGATTATAGCGGACATATCCTTTTAAATAGTCTTAACCTCTAAAACTTAAAAATAAAATATCTTTAATTCCTGACTTCCTATAAAAGTATAATTAAAGAAAAAACTGTTCAGAAATTCAAACTCTATACTTTTAGATATTTTTCATAGGCAGACGCAAAAAAAAAAAGTCAACAAAAATTTGTTTGGGAGTTCGCCGGTGTTCTTTAGTGTCTTTGTTTGCCATCGACTCGCTAAGAAGAAGAGTCAATTTATTATTGGCCGCATAAATTTAATTAAACGATGATTTCTTCAAACGTTAAAAGTAGCGTTACGTTTACTCCGCACGTTTATGTAAGGCCCCCTCAGATCATACGTGACTCGATGTTAAGTGCTGATTCACACGAGACGACAGCGGTTGTCGATAAGAGTAATGCCTAGTTCAGGCGCGCATCGCACATGTAATCTGTTTCGAGTTCCGTTGTAGTAACCAGATTGTTGAGTAAGGCAAGTCTATTTTGTCTTTTAACTATCAAAGTATCTACAGATGCCAGCACATCAAGTTACCCCAAACTGTAAAATTTCCCAATTGAACATGAACGTTATTCTATTTGCAATAAAGTTGAATACCTATCAAAGAAATTTGACACATTGGGGTAGGTTGATGTGCTGGCGTCTGTACCTACCTGAATATAAATCTCTTCTTTCTTCGTCTTTCTTTGGAATGAGCTCCCTTCGCACATCATCGTGGCAATCATTCGGTTTATAATGAAGTGAAAACTCGTGAACATTTGCATTTGCAGTTTTATCCTAGAGTTGATTTGTCACATTTGTTTTTTAATTATTTGTCAGATTTTTTTTTGTTTTAACATAACATAAACATATCTGTGTTTTTATTCTTTGTGTCAAATATTTTTCCTTACATGTTTTTGAATACCTTGTTTTACCAACCATGTTCTATCTCTGCATGCAAAGTAGACTGGTGAAAAATACCTAAGGTATAAAGTCCTCCTACGTGCAGTTTCCTTTACTTGTGCAAAATATGCACAATTAGTAATAAACCAATAATTAACCTTTTTATTTTACTTGTTTTGCGAAGCCGTGAAACTCGCTATATTTTTAAAGTACATATTTTAACCGTGCCTACTTCAAACACGCGCGGTTAAAGTACAGCATACCTGCATACAAATAATAAATGTTTTTCTTCTTCGTTTCTTTCTTTAAAAACCAACTTACCTATACTTAAACGAAACTCACCTGCTCAATACTCTCCACTTTGTTTCCTTGAAGGAAAATAATATTGGAAAAATATTTATAGTGGCTTTATCGTGTTAAAATGTTCGCGGATGAATCTCATTTACTCGGAACGCTTGTGTCAACTCATTCGATTCTTGTTACGGTGGCAAAGTCAATTTTAAGACGTTGCCTTTTGGTGATGGGCTGAGTATTGAGTTAAAGCGGTGTTCTCCGCTACAGCGCTTTTATTGCATCGGGTACGCCTTGGAGAATGTCATACTTGTCGATATGACTTGATTCGGTTTTCGGTGGTTATTTTTGGATGTGTGAAAATGAGATTTGTTATTTTTATGCTGAATGTCAAGGCTACTTCTGTATCAACAGAATACAAGGTAGCAAGGTCATTGAGACACAATCCTGAGACTTTAAGTTTAGTACAGACGCCAAAACATCAACCTACCCCAATGTGTCAAATTCTTTGTGTAAAACATTATAAGGTTAATGTTCAATTGGGAAAATTTGACAGTTTAGGGTAGATTGATGTGCTGTCAGCGTCTGTACATTAATCTAGACATAATAAATCCCTAACCGTTAAAATGACTCTTGGGTTTTTTTTTTCAGCCTTAATTGTTACTTGATACTGGGAAACATCATGATCTCCGTCCCCTTTTTGTAATGCGCTTAGTGCTCGTAGGTTCTTTCACAGTACTGCTCGCTTCGCTTGCTCGTTTCTTGCGTAGATAGCCGCTCAGCTTTTATAACTTTATCTGACGGTAGCTTGATAGTTGTGGTCAACCATTGTGACCCACATTTAATTTTTTGTTTTTTTTTATTTTTTTTTTTATTGTTACAACAGTTAACTGCTTATTGGTTTCACTTCGATGGTCCTAGATTATCATTTTAAATTTAGAGTCACAGCCTTATGAATATAAGCCAGCATTGCACATGTAAGCGGGTACGCCTTTTATACCTGGAGGCTGTTATTTTTCAGGTTTGTAGTTGTTTTGCTTTCAGATTCCAATGTTAATATGAATTTACTTTTTTTTCTTAATCTCGGTATATTGGAGTGTGCTTGCTAACACGTGACAATCATTCTGAAATGTAATGTTTTACAATGTGTATAAACATTAGTGCTATTTATTGAGCATTTCACTGTATAGATTCTTTGTATACCTAGTTCTTCAAACGAATCAGACAGATGTGTTGCTGGGGAGTTTGTTCCGCCACTTCTTCTTCCCAGCAAAAACACTAGGAAGTGGCGAAGGGTGGGCCGTTTTTGGGGACTGTCTTTATGTATTTTTTTGACGTTCAAAAAGTGCTGATTCTCAGCCTAGTTTGAATAAAGACTTTTGGTTTTGATTTTGATTTTTGATTTAAAAAAGGCGATCTACATCAGAGGGGGATTGAATTACTTTTTACATATTTCTTGCACCAAATCTTTCGATACATTGCTATAATGATCAAAACTGCACGATACAATCGACAGACAGTTCATGCAACGTCAAACCTTTCCAAGCATGCGCCACTCAAAAATGTATTTCACAACCCAACTTTGACATCCACTACTCCAATCCGTAACCTCCATCCATTCCTCATTATAGCGTCATGCTATTCGATATACAACGAAATAACATTGAATCGAACGACCTGTGTTCACGCTCCAGAAACCATTTTTTCTAATTAAATCACGATTATATTCCACCTTTTAACTTGAACAAAATATTTTACTTAGTATTTAGCCATGATTACGATAAGGGCGAGGACGCACTTAGCGGTTCGGACGCAAACTCATTTTGGAGGACAACGCATTTACAGAGCGCTTGGCGCTTACGCCGGTTCTGCAAAGCTTTTGTTCCAAGCCTACACGAAACTGAATTGTTGCTTCGATGTTGGACATTCTCATTCACTTTGAAACAATTGCTGTCCATTGAGATTCTGAAGCGTGTCGTACCTATTCGACAGTAGTTTATTCGTCGGAGTGGTTTTGGAAATACCAGAACGTTATCTATGAGAGATGGATGACAATAAATTCTGCGAACACGTACAACATGTATAACGAGATGTTTTATTTTGCTTGTATTTATTGATCCATTTATTTCTCTTAAGAATGATTATTGCAATAAAAGAAATGTAACACCTAATGTTGGCAACCATTACAACAGTTAAAAAGAAAGAAATACTATTCTTCGCAGAGCACAACCCTGCGAAGTATTCGTATTTATTATTACTTGAAAACAAACTGAAAAATGGTTGCTTAGATGGTTGGTCAAATCGAGAGGTTCAATGGATAGCAAATTACAAAATGTATTTTTAAGGCAGTGTCTGGGTAGTGGAAATCTGATATGGTTTCATGTAAAATATTGATATTCAGCTCCATTTTTATAGACTGCGAGCCCTACAAAAAATGGCAATGCAGAAATATGGAAGCGGCCTAATTAGTAATGTTGTTCAAAAAGGTCCAGAGTGCTTGCTACAGGCGGCGTGCGTGTATGACCAGATATTTAGGAAATCAAAGAATAAGAAAAAGAATAAGAATGGAAGAACGTAGCTGGTGGCATTCTATACTACGGTCTACCATAAAGGAAAAGGCGTAAGTTTATATAGGTACGTTTACCGTGTGAACAAAGCATAATTTATAATGCGTTTCAAACGCCACATACACCATCAGCTTGCCTCGTTTCACACGCAAACTTATCGGTCCGAAACAGCACGCGAACGTTCATAATCAATAGCTTCGACTTTTACGTAATAAGGTCTTAGAAGCATCCATAATATTACCAGCCTGTTACTGTACCACTGAAGGGCAAAAGCCTCTTCTCATGCTGCAATGCCACCGAGTTCAGTGATGTCTTAGATAAACTAGGAAAGCTTCTACAATCAAATGTTATGTTATACGTAGTATGAAGACAGTGCAGGGAACGATCATTGTGGAAACCTTTGGTGCCTTTGTCCAGATGTAAATGTCTTCTGGATGAAATACCCCTTGTCAATAACAAACGGCTAAACTTTTTCACAAAATATAAACACTAACAGGCGTATGAGAGTACACTTGAGAGCAATAAATTTGGATTACTTAAAGAAACCTATAATAATAATAATAATAAATACAGTGACATGTGTCATTCACGTAAATACAATAAATAACTAATAAATATGAAGAAGAAGAAATGTTGGACGAAAGGATAATATAATGTTGACGAGAGCCAGAACTCGAGCACGCCCACCACCTCCGGAGTCGTCGCTCAGCTCCGCCTCGCCCCCGCCGGACCTCGGATCACCAGCGTCACCGGCGGCTGCAGCCGCGTCGAGCTCGAGCGAGGAATATTTTTCCCCGCCGACGTCGCCAACACCTGTACGTCGGCCGGGGAGAGGCCGGCCACCGAGAAGCTTGGGACTTAGGGGCCAACCGGCCCCGAGCCGGGTCCCCGCTGCCGGTGGTTGTGTGCAGCGCATGAAATGGACTCAGAGTATAAATGAGAACGTCATGCGCGCATATTACGGGTCTACAGAGGGGGGAACTAACCTCACTGCGTACCGTGTTAGGATGCTGTCTCTGTTCCAGGAGCTGGAACCAACCGTCAATGTGTCGGCCCAACGATTGTCGGATCAGGTGCGGGTCATCCAACGTAACCACAGGTTGGACGACGCCGCACTTGATAGGCTGCGCTCAGAGGTGCTGAGCAACCGTATCATCTCTGCTTCGCCACAGACCGCGGCACACTTGCTGGAAACTAATGCAATTACAAGTACGCCGCGGTCCAATTCTGTTAATGATGAGGTAGGTGATAGGGTTGTCACAGTAAGAAGCCAGTGCAGTGATAGATTGAGGAGCGCTCTGGAGGATGCGCTTCGCGAGTATAGGTCAACGCCAACCGTACTTAGACCCCGGTTACCGCGGTTGCCTATGCATAAGAAACATAGGGCGCTAATGTGTGCCCTGGATTCGCTGCTTACGAATTTATTCGAACACAGCGAAAATCTTGTCGATACACATTCGATTCTGTATTGTGCGGCTGTTGCGGCATGTCGTATAGCTAACGTTAAATTCCCAGATAGTGACGTAGCTATGCGACCAAAACCAGCCGTACCAGCCTGGCAATGCAGGATCGGGCGTCGTATCGATGAGGCCAGGGTACTCATTGGCAAACTATACTGTTTTAGGGAGGGCAATACACGGCCACGAGTGATGCGCTTTGTGAGACGAGCGTTCTCTGGGACTGGAATCAGTCCTGGAGAATACATATCCCATGTCACAGAGCGCATCGACTTCCTAAAACAGAAAGTTTATGCATGGGCGAGTCGTATCCGGCGGTATAAGCGACGGGTTGACCGATATACGCAGAATCGCATGTTCCAGAGCGACGAAAGGAGGGTTTATAGGGCTTGGGAGCGACCAGACCAAGGTGTGGCTGATACGCGCCTACCGGATGATGACGCCATGTGTTCATTCTGGCGCAGCATCTGGTCGGTGCCTGTCAGTCACGCTGAGGGCGACTGGACTCGGGTGGTAGAGCAAGCGTGTGATTCTATACCAGAAATGGGGGCAATCGTTATCAGCCCCCAAGATGTAGCCTGTGCAGTCCGTCCGTTACCTAACTGGAAATCTCCGGGACCGGACGGACTGCACAACTTTTGGATCAAATGGATCCAGGGATCGCATGCTTGCTTGGCTTCCCAGTTTCAGTCAGCTTTAGAGTCAGGGTCGCTACCCCAGTTTCTTACAACAGGAATAACCCACCTGCTCCATAAAACAGGTAGTACTGCGGAACCCAAAAATTATAGACCGATCACTTGTTTACCGACGGTCTATAAAGTTCTTACATCCATTTTGAGAGCTAAAATAAACGATCACATTGACAGCAATTCTATCATGTCCACCTCTCAAAATGGATGTAGGAACGGGTCCCGCGGTACTAAGGAGCTACTCCTCATTGACATGGCCATAAGCCAGCAGGTTCGCCGATCCCGCAAGGATCTGTCGACATGTTGGATAGATTACAAGAAGGCCTATGACTCGGTGCCGCATACATGGCTCATTAGGGTGCTGGAGTTGTACAAAATAGATGCAACTCTTCGCACCTTCTTGATATCGTGTATGCGGCAGTGGAGTACGGTCTTACGCTATCCAGGATGCCGACAGATCCGGGGAAACAGTGAACCTATCAGGATTGAGCGGGGTATATTCCAGGGTGACAGTTTGAGTCCGCTTTGGTTCTGCCTAGCCTTGAATCCGCTTAGCACGCTGCTGGAGGATTCAGGTCTAGGCTATCGGTTAAGGAGAGGTGGTCAGGTTATATCTCACCTCCTATACATGGATGATCTGAAACTCTTTGCCCCCAACAATTTGCGACTGATGGAGCTACTGAAGGTAACTGAAACTTTCAGTAGTGCCATCAGGATGGAATTTGGTGTAGACAAATATGCAGTCATGCATGTACAGCGAGGGGAGATAGTGGAATCCGAGGGAATTCAACTCTCGGATTCCATACACCTTAGATCCCTCTCCTTATCCGAAAACTATAAATATTTGGGTATGTCGGAAGCGTTAGGCATCGATGCTGCTGACATGAGGCAATCGTTGAAGGAGCGCTTCTTTGGCCGCCTGAAGAAGGTTTTAAATAGCCTTTTGTCAGGTGGAAACAAGGTGCGCGCCTTCAATGGTTGGGTCATGCCAGTGTTGATGTACTCTTTCGGCATACTCAAATGGACTCAAACGGAACTTGACGCCCTGGATAGGAGAGTTCGTACACTGATGACCGCAAACCGGATGCATCACCCACGATCCTCGGTTATGAGACTGTACATCCCGCGGAAATGCGGGGGTCGAGGCTTCCTGAATGCTAAGACCCTCCACAACCGTGAGGTCTACAGCCTCCGAGAATACTTTCAGAAAACCGACGTGGGGATGCATCGGGATGTGGTTGCAGTGGACAAGGGCCTTACCCCGCTATCCATGGCTAACGAGAACTGGCGCAAACCTATAGTACTGAGTACTGATGACCGCAGACAGGTATGGCAAAGCAAAGAGCTTCACGGGCGCTTCTACCGGGCTCTTCATGGGCCCGATGTAGACTTCTTAGCGTCCGTATCCTGGCTACGATTCAGTAACCTCTTCGGAGAAACTGAAGGGTTCGTCTGTGCAATTATGGACGAAGTTATCTTGACGAATAACTATCGGAGATATATTATGAAGGACGGGACAGTTGACGTGTGTCGGGCATGTCACTGTCCGGGTGAATCTATCAGACATATCATCTCTGGTTGTTCTCGTCTGGCTAACAGTGAGTACTTGCACAGACATAACCAAGTGGCCAGGATTATCCATCAGCAACTTGCTTTGAAATACCAGCTTGTGGATTCTGAAGTACAGTATTACAGGTATGTGCCCGACCCAGTTCTCGAGAATGACCATGTTACACTGTACTGGGATCGATCTATCATCACTGACAGGACTATTGTTGCCAATAAGCCTGATATAGTGGTGATAGATCGATTAGCGCGCCGCACAATGATAATCGATGTTACCATCCCTCATGACGAGAACCTCGTGAAAGCTGAGAAAGAAAAAAAAAATCAAATATCTCGACTTAGCACGCGAGGTTGTCGACATGTGGGATGTGGACTCGGCTGCCATTGTGCCGATAGTCGTAACAGCCAATGGCCTTATGGCTAAAAGCCTCGATGAGCATCTTTCGAGGCTTTCGTTGCACGGTTGGGTCAAGAACCTGATCCAGAAGGCAGTACTTCTTGATACGGCCCGCATCGTGAGGAGGTTCCTGTCTCTGGAGCCCTAACCACCGGTAGCTTGGACCCTGCTCCCGCCATCGGTGGTTCACTATTTTTTATATTTTTAAATGTTTTTATATTTTTTATATCAATATTTAAAAATGTAATTTATATGTATGTACAAATAATAAATGAGAATAATAATAATAATACCAGTCTGTTACTGTCCCACTGCAGGGCAAAGGCCTCTTCTCATACAGAGAAGGCACGAGCTTTGATCACCACGCTTGCTCAAGGCGGATTGGCGATTTCAAACTTATATTAACTATAGGTCCAGGTTTCCTCTTAAAGAAACCTATAAATATCACAAAATAAGATTGAAAGCTGAATAAAACAAATCGTGTTTAATAAACAAATAAATACTTTAATTAAGGTATTAAAACTTATAAAATGAAAAAACAAGCAAATTTGAAAAAGAGAGACTTTCAAAGATAACCTACAAAACCTAGAAAATTAGGTACTGCATTTTATTTTGCTTATTTTTTCCAATTTGACACCACACCCACTCCAGTTTAAGTACGAGTATACTCTCTCAAACTTCAAAATATTGGGTGGTTGACGAACGACGGAGTTATGAGGTACCTTACACCTTCTTTTTTGTAAGTCAGTGGAAAATCCATCTGACTGAAAACATGGCTAGTTTAATTAATTCGTGTAAACGGTCACACTGGTACTTACCCAGATAATTACCCACACATTCAAGTTTGAGATGCGAGGCCTCAACCGATAAGCAATCCATGTAGAAGAAGAGTAATAAAGCCCAAATTAGACACTAATTATTTTTCATTAGTAGATAGCGCCTGTGATTAAAATTATGAGAGTTCGTTCGATCGTCGTCGGTGGGCAATTATATTAAGATGTAATTGGAAAATTGATGTAGGCTTTAATAACGTGTCTCGCTGATGTTTTAACTTTGTACTTGACATGTTTAATATTCTGTACTACGCGAAGGGACAATACTATGTGAATACAGTATTCACATAGTATTGTCCCTTCGCTTTGTCCCTTGGTAGATACCTACGTATCAGTACAGACTGATACGTAGGTATCTACCAACATCCATATTTCCCCAGTAATGTTTAAGTCCCATGTAAGGAGGTGAAAATATTACCAGTAAAGAACTACTTGCCTTTTTTATATTCTTCTCCATTCAAAAACACCTATAACTGGGGAAAACTAGAACACTTTTTTTAACTTTTAAATCTGACGTTCAAAAGTGCCGTTTATCGGTCTAATTGAGATAAATTATTTGATAAAATGATAAATGATGATAAATTATATTTATTTCTGTAAATAGGTTTTCACAAACACTTTTACAAGTCTTTTTTTGACTAGTATAATAGATAAGATCAGAGTTTCACAACCCGACTACTCTGAGAAGAAACACTAAAAGAAACTCAGAGGTCATAGTCTCTTTTAAAGTCCAGACATTATCTTGGTCAAGTCATGTAAGATCCATGCCGATTAGTGTCTGAAATGGTCTTTTGAGGAAAGAACCACGCAGACTTTGGACTTTGACTATCAAGCTTTTGTAATCGACCGCACAACAATTCTAAACTCCGGTCTGCTAATGAGCCAGATGTAAATATCACAAACGAAAAATAAACAAAGATAGGTACACATCTGCCTGCCCTTTCAGAGAAAATAGGTGTGATGATATGTTACCAGTTTCCTTGTTACCCGTAATTTCAGGGATTAACCAAAAGCTCGTGTTTAGCTATTAATATTATTATAACGGTGTTGATAATCAGCGTAGATCTACCCCTAATACCACTCGCCTAGCGACAGATGTAATTCGACTATTATAATCAAACTCAATGAGCCATCTAATACGATATTAAACTTAACCGTATCATTGTGTGTGGGAACTGAAGTGTGGGGTACCATGAAAGGGCACATATTAGATACTAAATTCAGTGTACTGTTGATGTCTAAGATTAGACCAATACGGTACTTGACAGAATATGAACATCAAAATTTAATAAGTCCATTAGTTAGAATATAAAAAAACAATACACAAGTATTTTTTTTTCTTTTTCAAATTGATGGAAAACTGTTTAAATTAAGCGCATTAAAGTTGAGGAGAGGGGGCTTGTAACGTCATTATCTATTACTAGCAGACGTCGAAAAGATTTTTATTTTTCCATTTTTAGTTGTTCCCATACAAATATTTGCCATGAATTTATTTTTATATTGTTATTTTGTAAACAATACATATCATGGTAATAGGGTTATCCACTTATCCCCAATAAATGAAACTTAACATACCTAACTGTCGAAATCTAGGTATATTGTAGACATCTGCGTACCCCTCAGATGTTGTATAAACAATAAATATCCAAGCGATTCCAGCAATCACGACAGACTTGCCGTCTATTTTTGAAGAGTTCCATTGTATATCTCCAAAGATCAGCACCAGATCTTCACCAAATTAAAATGGGAATACATTCCTATTTCAATACCTTGGGAATACATTCTTTCAAATAAAAAAAGAATTTTGAGAATCGGTCCACAAATGGGGGAGAAATCGCGTAATAAACACACAAAAAAAAAACATACTGTCGAATTGAGAACCTCCTCCTTTTTTTTGAAGTCAGTTAAAAAAGAAGAAATATGTGTCCAAAATTCTGCTTGTAATCTAGATGATGGACTAAAATTTTGTCAAATGGCCCCTTACATATCTTAGGAATGTTGTGAGTTACCGGTTCACTTAACATTATTTTTATTGTTACCAGCCTTAACTGTTCTGGTACTGGGCAAATGCCTCCCTCCATCCATTCCATATACGCTACCGGTCTCAAATTCTTAAGGTCCAGGTCGTACCGCCAACTTCTTCGTGGTCGGCCCCAGTCGGTGTCTACCGTGTTGTTGTCAAATTCGATCACAAAACAACAAACAAACAAGTTGTACGAATTTCCAAAATTAGGTATTTATTCAAGTTAAAAACAAAGTCAAGTCACTAGTTGAAGTTAATATTTTGTCATAAGTCTAAATGTGAGGATTTGTAATGGGCTTTCTTGTGACTATGGTTTTTGTTTGTTTTGATAAGCTGTAAGTCCTCCATGTAGAGAGGCCAGCACATCAAGCTACCCCAATGTGTCTAGTTTGGTAGTTTTTCAACTTTATTACAAATAGAATAAGGTTCAATGAGGAAAATTTGACAGTATGGATGGGGTAGCTTGATGTCTGTACTATTAATAAATTTGTATGTTTATGATAAGCCAGTACCTTACAGTACATAGTATATTATACAATATACATATTAAAGTTTTAAAATGTTAAAGACAAAAGCGTAAAAATCTTCTTCCTAAATCACTTTCAGTTTTCTTCCACAAACTTGAACAGTGAAACGTGAACAGAACAGCAACGGTATGAAAAATGAGAAACGCTATACAATATCGTGATTATTAAGCGAAAGTGCAAACAAAACGTTTAAACATTCCACTAATGACTACGTGGATGAATGATGCCTGACGAACAAAAGACCGTGATGAAATACGAAATGGCGAAACGGGTCGCTCTACGTTCGGTATATTGTTATTGGTCCGGAGAGGGAAAGAGATGGAGAAATCGTAAAAGAGAGAAAGAAGAAGAGAGATATAGATTTTTTCTGTTTCAAGATAGCTGAGCTTGTGCAGAAGCCAGCACATCAAGGTGGGGGTGGAGAACTATCTGAGACATTTGACACATTGTGGTAGCTTGATGTGTGCTGCTCCTGTAGATATCATTCTCTTCGAGATTGTGTTCACAAAAGAATGAAATCTGGCTTTATTTTCAACAAGCAATAAACAGAGTTAACCCTGTAAATTATTTAATTATTTTGATGGCTTTGACGCAATTACAATAATTAATATACTAGTTTTAGTGGTCATATATGCAACTGAAATTGTGTTAAAAAAACAACGGGTAGTCAGCTGCCAATATGTCTGATTACATCAATACATAAAGCATATTAAAATAAAGGCGGACTACTTGTAATATTAACCCTAGAACTTCATATACGTATATAATCCCAGAATAGATATAAAATACAAAAACTAACAAGCGTTGCCGACTGATGCACTAAAACAACTTAGAATTCAATTCACAATTATTGTCCTATCGTGGCTGCATCTGACAGTAGTCTATATGTTCTATAATTTATTATTAACATTAAGAATATTCCATGCTGCAGTACATAACAGAAACATGACTAAACAAGAAGAAACTTCCTCGTAGAAAGTCGACATAACTAGTGGTCTGTCCCGGCGGGCCTACTCTAGGAAACGTTGCATTGTTCAGTAGTAGAACTGGGCATGTACCGCGAGGCATGACGACACTGTCTTTTTTCTGTAGCATAGGACTCTTGCTCGCCTTGATGCCAGCAAATAAAATAATAAATTCATTTCGGCTGTAAGTCAGAAGTCTGACAGTGTGGTAAACAGTCTTACCAAGGATTATCGTGTTACCCAGTAACTGTGTTGTTTATTGGCTTAGACATGATACTGACACCAACATAGTTGGCAAAAGGCTACGCAGATGATGGTCTTATTGGCCTATTCACATAGTAAAGTCATTTAATATTTTCGAAGCTCTTAATCCCAATTGAAAATTTTCCACCGATGAAATTAAAATTAAAACGAAATCATTTGTTTCGAACACGTATACACAAATAATTACAAACACAATAAGGTTCATGTTCAATTGGGAAAATTTGACAGTTTGGGGTAAGTTGATGTGCTAGCGTCTGTACTTACATCTTCCAGAAAAACAACACAAATTATTAATAACTACGCCACAGTTGCATGAAGAAGGCGTATCCAATGTGCCAGTATGGGGCTGTCCCACCTGTCAGCGAATGTTTTCAGGATACCGTTGGTGCTGGTGGGTACCCTGCCCATAATGCGCTGATGATCGCCCATAAATATTCAAATCAAAACAATGCCACATACCACGTTCCAAAGTAAACCAGAGCGTTTCATTTCATACCAGCGTTGTGGATTTAATTCATTGCTCGCCGACAACGCGAGCATTGTTTCCAACTATTGCTCTTGTTGCTTGTTGCTCAACGTGCTCGGTGCCTCAGTTGCTCGTTGCTCAAGCTGCTCGCATTGAATTCTTATTCCACAGTTAAGTAATTGCTGAATATTTATCTAACGTCTTGAAGGCGGATTGAAATGTTTTGCGAATAAATCTTTACGGCTGTGATTTAGATAATGGTTTGTCTTGTAATAAAACTAACCTTCCAAGGTGAGCAACGTGTTGGGAATGTTAAGTGAGGCTGTTATTTTGATGGTTGCTTCCACCGTTGAGTTTTGTTACCCTGTTGGATAAGTAGTTATAAAACAAGTCTTTGAAATAGGTTTTTAATCTCCGACGCAAAAGAGGGGTCTTAAGACTTTGACCGCTACACACACGCACACAGCGTGTGTCGGTCTATGGCATCGTGGTTCTTAAAATGGGTTTACTGATTTGGATATTTTTTTTATTTGAAAGTATGCTTTTAAGTATCGTACATTACGAGTGTATTACTGGTACACCTATATCTAACCGTTCTGTCTATTATCCGAGTAATTTCTCATAGTTTTCATCGGACTTTTAGATAATTTCTGACAATGGCAGCCATTTTGATACCAATCTCCATTGAACCTAGCTTCATTTCTACAAGCAATTTACAGAGCTAACCCTTCTAACTAAGCAATTAAATCAAGCAATTTATAGGTTATCTAATATACTAGTTTAGTCGTCACTTTTATATTACTGAAATTGTTTTAAAAAACCGGCCAAGAGCGTGTTGGGCCACGCTCTGTGTAGGGTTCCGTGGAATATGTAAACGAAGTTAAAAAAAAGTGCTTGCATATACGATTATACTACAAACTTAGTCCAGAAATTATTTTGTACAACTTTTTGTCTTTTTTGTAAAAAACTGTTTCCATTCAAGTTTAAAATAATTTTCCTAGAAAGTCCTTATAAAGTTCTACTTTTCAGATTTTTTAAACTTATGGTTCAAAAGTTAGAGGGGGGACACATTGTTTTTTACTTTTGGAGCGATTATTCCCGAAATTATTGACATTATCAAAAAATTATTTATGTAAACCCCTATTCATTTTTAAATACCTTTCCAACAATATATCACACGTTAGGGTTGAAATTAAAAAAAAAATCACTTCCCACTTTACATATAGGGGGGCTACCCTAGTTAAACATTTTTTTCCAATTTTTATTTTACCACTTTTTCGGCGTGATTGATACACATAATGGTACCAAATTTCAGTTTTCTAGTGCTAACGGTCACAGAGATTAAGCGAGGATGGGTGGACGGACGGACGGACGGACGGACGGACGGACGGACGGACGGACGGACGGACGGACGGACGGACGGACGGACGGACGGACGGAAAGACAGACATGGCGAAACTATGAGGGTTCCTAGTTGCCTACGGAACCCTAAAAATACTATGATATGTCTGCATGCATCAATACGTAAAGCAGCTGGCAGCTGAGCAACCTATTGGCAATTAATTATCTGGGTATTTCCTCATAGTTTTCATCGGACTTCTGGATATTTTTTGACAGCGGCAGCCATTTTGATTCCTATCTCCACTGAACCGTTTGATTTTAAAACCGGTACCGGTTGGTTCTAGTACAGTTTTTGGCTTCCACTTTTATGTAGCCTCGATACAAAAATGTGTGTTAATAAAACATAGTGCGTTGGCTATTTGCTTAAGTGAACCCATGGGTTGTGAAAATGAGAATTGAGTGAGGTGATTCAAATAAAGTGTGCTGTTAGGCATTTCACTGGCAAGCGCTAATCAAAGTATGACAACGCTAAATAAGGTCGATAGACATGATAATAAGCCATCAATAATACCAGCCTGTTACTTTCCCACTACAGGGAATAGGTCTCGTCTCATACAGACAAGATACGAGTATTGAGCACCATGCTTGCCCAAGGCGGATTGGCAATTTCAAACTTAAACCTAATAATAAAATTATAAGTCTAGGTTTCTTTACGATGTTTTCCAATGTTTGGACCTAAATTATAGTTAATATCAGTTTGAAGTCGCCAATTCGCCTTGAGCAAGAGTGGTGATCAATGCTCATTCCTTTTCTGTACGAGAAGAGATTTTTGCTCGGCAGTGGGACAGTAACAGACTGGTATTATTATCATTATAATATATTAAACACTTACACATAACCCACTGCACATTGCAACTATTACGCAACACTTCACCTCTGTACCGAAGTCTAATCACAGATGCATAACGTTTCCTCGACGCTTTAGTTCCGATTCACATCTCGGTTTATCTCCAGGGTACTGTAAAACAATGTTCTGTCAAACATCAAGCTATGTCGATACGTCTATCGTGTCGACCTGAAAATGTCGAATCGAGAACATTGCCCCAATGAATTGCAGAATAGTCCTTCGAGTATTGTCTATGGTTAATTGTGAGCTTGTGTTTTGTCTATACTGTTAATATTGTTATTTAATGGTGTAATGAACTCGTAAACTAAATCATTACAGCCAAACGGGTCGATATCTACCCTTGGCGAGGCTTGTTAGCAGATGGGTGACCATCCAATATATATATATGGAAAAGGAATCGATCTTAGACTAGCCTGTTGGTCTAGTAGTTAGTGATCCTGGCTGCTATGCCGGAGGTCGTGGGTTCGATTCCCATGTTTGTGTGATGAGCACTATCATTTGTTCTGTGTCTGGATGTAATTTATCTATAAAATGTATGTACTTATAAACATAAAAGTATGTTTAATAGTTGTTTAGTAGGTACCCATAACACAAACTCTACTTAGGTTGGTAATATATGGCATTGTGTGGAAGTTGTAAAATATTATTAATATTTGGTTTTATTTCTCGGAACCCTTTGGTTCCGGACCTTTGGATGGTGTACGAGGGGCCGAAGCCAACTCGCAGAGGCCCGTTGTCATCTTTAATGAAATGAGACACCAACCGCAGATTCCCTGTATGCACTAGACAAGTCTTAGTGCACCCAAGGAAAACCTACGGCTGGTGTAAGACTATTGTAGACTATGGTAATAAAAGAACTGGACTATAATAGACTAGGGTGGCTAAGATAAACTGGATACCTGGAGCTATGAAAGACTATGGCCCCATGCTTCACCAATTTTATACGGATTTAATGGCAGGGGGTGACTTGCACACTCAATAATGAGCGCTCTAAAACGGCCGCTAGCACATAGTGACGTAACGACAAGAGGGCAACATTATTATTTATTACTTTAAAAAAATGATACTAATGAACAAAGTAGAAGTGGAGAAACTTTAATACAAAACTTTTTCTTTAACCATAAAGAAACTAATTTTACTGAAAGCAAACACCGGATATTAAGTATCTGTTTTTCTTTCTTCATTTCGACTTCCAGGTACTTGCATCACTGAATAAAAATCTATTGAAAACCAAGTCTTCCTGTTTCCTTTAGTTCATTGTTGACTGACCCGTTAGTCTAGGGGTTGCAACTGCTATTGGAGCATGGGGTCCTGGGTTCGTTTTCGGGGTCGGGTAGGGAGTGACATTACATACATACATACATACATAAACTCACGCCTTTTTCCCATGGGGATAGGCAGAAACTACAGAGCGCCATATGCTACGATTCTTACATACTTCTTTTGCTTCGTTTTGCATTCATACATGTTGTCATACACACACGCCGGTTGCGAGTACTACGCACCTGACCTTTCTGAAGATCCTCACCAATAAGGTCTATGTATGTCCTTCTAGGGCGTCCCTTCCCGGCGTTCCCACTTACATCTGCCTTGTAAATACCTTTCGTTAGTCGCCTTTCATCCATCCTTTCAACGTGACCAAACCATCTAAGCATACTCTTTTCAATTTTTGTTACTACATCTTCTTTTAAACCACAACGAAATTGTGGTTTCAAATATGGTATTTAAAAAGAAATATGCGTTTATTGGCATTACTACAAAATAAATACCTACATCTTCAAAATAAAAAAAAAAATCGTGTGGCACTCGGAGACTGCCGCGGTAAAGCTATTGCATAGCATTTTTATCAACTCCTCTCCTATCCCCCTCCCCATTCCCCCCCTCTACCCCTCCCTCCCTCTCCCCCACACCTACCCCGCCCCTCCTCTCACCCCTCCCTCCCGTCCCCTGCCTCTTCCCTCCACATCCCTCCCCTGCCCCTCCGTTCCCTCTCACAATACCCTCTTCCCTCGCTCACAATCTCCCCCCTCCCCCTCCCTTCCCCTTTCCCCTCCCCACTATCCAATACGTCTAATCGCACACAACGCCGTGTCGAAGACTGCCGAACCGAAACGACGTTAGACGATGCACGGCCTTCAAGCCACACCTCCTTGCCCGTCGGAGTGGGGAGCTTGAGGTTTTTTAGTTACGGAATTTCTGGATTCGGTCCCCGCGCTCAAGGCCCACGATAGAAGCTATGCAATAGCTTAAAAATTCTCAGTGGTTGCCAGGGGACTTGATGTTTACCTGTTTGATGGAAAAAGCTCGGCCTTTATAACATTGGACTTAAACATAACTGGCGATGGCGAAAATCACTGAATTACTACCGGCGTACATCCGCATTTCATCAGTTGTGTTTAAGCCCATCTCTGCCAACCCTTACGGGAATTACAAGATTGATGTTGTGATATTATACCTACTTCTCGTTTCTTCATTGTTTACTTATTCTTCCTACTATTTTCATAAATTTAATGAAAACTAAATGTTCTTGTAATTTTATCCTGCCTACTAAATATTGAAATTACTTTTACAAAACTTAAGATTAAAAGAGTAAATTCAAAATATAACATACGCGTGTAACCCGCATCTTTACTTATTCCAACTACCACCGTGTAGAAGCACCCTTACTTAATTGACCAGCAGGTTATTCACTTATTACAAAAAAAGAAGATGATTATAATAAGCTGGCATCCAAAAAACTCGGTGTGCTTAATAGAGCGAAGCGGTACTTCACACCGGGGCAAAGACTGCTGCTATACAAGTCGCAGATTCGGCCCCATATGGAGTACTGCTATCATCTCTGGGCGGGAGCACCTGGATACCAGCTTGGGCCCCTTGACTCGGTTCAAAAGCGAGCTGTGAGACTCGTCGACGATCCCGTACTCACAAGCGGTATTGAGCCCCTAAGTCTTAGGAGAGACTTTGCCTCCCTATGTGTGTTCCACCGGTTGTATAATGGGTTGTGCTCCGAGGAATTGTTTGATATGATGCCCACGGCCACTTTCTATCATCGCACCGCTCGCCGTCGACGGGGAGTTCATGCTCACACACTGGAGCCGAAATGGTCCCGTACAGTGCGGTTTCGGAGGAATTTCCTCCCGCGTACACTTGGATTGTGGAATGAGCTCCCTGCCGAGGTTTTCTCAGAGGGCTACAGTATGGAGTTCTTCAAAAGGGGAGTAAATAGGTTTTTAAAGGGTCGGCAACGCGCGTGTGGCGCCTCTGGTGTTGCAAGTGTCCATAGGCTACGGTAATCGCTTACCATCAGGCGGGCCGTAAGCTTGTTTGCCACCGTCGAGGTATAAAAAAAATATATATATATAATCCATGCTTTAAGGGAAAAATCGCTTCTCTTCTTTCATACTTATGCTTGTGACTACGATAGGATAAAAAGCAATTTTACTCAACATCGAATATTCTTCTAGCCACTCATGTTACGGCTAGGGAAGCAACAAGCGTCATTAGTGTGTTGGGTCTGAGCCAACAATTCGATGCCCGGACACAGCACTTTGTTGAAGTGCCAACCCTAGTAGCGGTCAATTAAAATAGAACATAGTATAGAGGCCGATATTGGCTTTAATCGTCTGGCATACTTTTTTGGTTTATTCCAGAAATACCTACCGTCAAATCCCCACCAGTGGGGATCGTTATTTTTTTTTTTGGAGATATCCCCACTAGTTATATAAACAGCAAAGTGGGGATTTTTGGAAAAATAAATAACAATCCCCACCACGTGTAGTTTACCACTTTTAGACACTACAATTAGTAAAGAAATAATGAGAATGAATGAGATAAATTCACAATAGCGAACTTTGGTTTGAATCTAATTAGGTAAATAAAATAGTTGTATAGAATAGAATAGTTGTAAATATGTTTGATTTTCGTTTCAACGTAAACAATATAAAAATTGATTATTATGATTTTAATATTTTTTTGAAGGTGGGTTTCTGGAATTAACCCCCGACATAAAAAGAAGGGTGTTATAAGTTAGACCGCTATGTGTGTGTGTCTGTTTGTCTGTCTGTCTGTGGCACCGTAGCGCTTAAACAGATGAAATGATTTAGATGCAGTTTTTAAAAGCAGAGACCCCGACACCAAGTAATATTTCATTGCTCAACGATAGGAAAGTGTTATTTTTAACTTTTTAAATGTTTTTGCTTTTGCGGCGGGTGTTTTTTAAATTTTTCACTAAAGTTTATAGACAATTGGCTAAATATGGATTGTGGAGGTTAGACAAGTAGTCACTTTATGCAAAGTAGTGTTCAGATGCACCAGATTGAACTGGAATTCAACCTCAATATAATTAGGAATAACTAAACAGATTATGGTTTATACCAGAAAGAAAATAGTAGTAGTAATAGTATCTTTATTCAGAGCAATATACATAGTTGTGTCCTACAGGTTAACAATACCTTCAATTATATTTAAAACTAGATTCAATTAAAATTACAAAAATAAATAAAACTACAACGTTGTCCTGTACTTAAAGCTAGATTCAATTAAAATTCCAAAAATAAATAAAACTATAACGTTGTCAATAATAATCAATTTTACAATAATAATGAAAGATTCTTTTAAATTAACAATAATTTCAATTCTACTTAAAACTAGAGTCAATTCAAATTCCAAAAATAAATCTATAACGTTGTCAATAATTATCATTTTTACAATAATAATGAAAGATTCTTTCATAGATATTCGTATAATATATCAATGTTATAATTCAAAATACTGGCTAGATACTAGATACCTACTTACATTTTAGAGTTCACCAACTGAGTATAGTCTTCATTTGCAACAGTTAACAAAAGGAAAACTAACCCGGACAAGACCTATGTGGTACTACGATTACAGCTGAGATCCTTCTTATAGAAAGAAGGTTTGTGGCCCAGCAGTGAGAACATTTCATTATAGGCTACTGTTTGAGAAGTGGTCTAGCAGTGGTACTATAATATGCTTACATAAAACTTATATAATACGCCATCCTCGAAAGAAAAAAATAAAATCCTAAAGATTTATCTTCTAGTAGCTGAAATATAATCTCCTTAAAACTTCCATAAAGCCAATCTCGAGAGAAAACAAAGCGATTGGCATCACTATCGTCAGTCGCTCAAGACAAAGTTATAAATCGCCCACGTAGGACATTTGCAATTTAATGGATGTATTACCATAATCGATGTCCGGTTGCAAGCGAGAGCGGTTCCGCATGTTTAAATAATAATGCTTTTAGTGTCCCGTGTGGTTATTATGAAAACCGATCGTGTGTCGAAGCTAGCATGCGATAATTCGCGTGGTCAGCGGTTTTTAGTTACATTGTCCTCTAATTGCTGTTTTAGCGTAGTGGTTACTATTTGAACTCTATTAAATTGCTCAATTAATTTTCAGTGAGATTTTTGGTCAGGCTTACTTGATTAAAGTAGTGTTGTTGGTTGTATGTGTATGTGAGTTTACATGTTTGTAAATGCACCCACAATACAGGATTCATTCTTAGTGTGGGGCAAGGCCAAACGGTGGCGGTGTGAATGTATGACTATGGCGACGAAGCAATTACATAGGGGTACATATGAATTGTATGTACAAATACAGAAACAATAGGTATAACAACTGGTGCTATAAGGATCATAATGTCTTTCTTTAGTGTCTGACCATGTATCTCCGTGTATGGGTACGAAACAACTCATAAACATATTTATATTTTTCTAAATACATACATATTCTAGACAAATTACACCCAGGCACAGAACAAATGATCGCGCACATCACACAAACATTTGTCTTGGATGGGAATCGAACCCACGACCTCCGGCGTTGATGGCAGTCAGGGTCACTAACTACTAAAATAAGAGGCCAGTCAGTCTTATTAATGCAATGCAACATAAAACGCAACATAGCAACTAAGCGATTCGTTTCATTGCATGTTACACCATTTTGTACAGACAAACCCCAGCTTTAATATAATTATTATTATTGCGTAGATCGATGCTTCGCTCTTACTAGCATTATTTTAATTGACCACATGCCGAATCTAATTAGTGCGGACATATTAATTTGCCTGCGCATAATTTAATAGAAACCAAATACGAGTAACTGAATTTAAATTAACGATGTCTATACAACAAGTTATTAGGCTAGAGATAATATTATTATGGGATCATACAGCATCCCACTATAAATCAGCGATTCAGTCATTGCACTCATCAACTGTAAATTTTTACTTTTTTTAAAACACTAAAATTGTAAAATTCTTTAATACTAGCTAATGTCATGCGGTGTCACTTGCGTATTTCTCGTGGAAATACAGAGATAAAAACTTAGAACACCCCTCTTTTGCGTGAGGGGTTAAAAAGTAGCCTCAGTCACTCGGGGATAGTGTAGCTTTGCAACGGTAAAGGAATTTTTCAAATCGGTCCAGCAGTTTCTAAAATTATTCGTTATAAACAAAAATACTAATCTTTACACTTCATAATAGAATAGAATACTCTGTATTGTACACCAAAAAAACTAACAAAATAATATGAACTAGATGATGCCCGCGTGGATGTTGGTTATCACTAGAGATGGGTAGTGGGTTAAAACCCAATCTTCCCATTCGGGTTAAAACTGGGTAATTTGGGTTTTAACCCAGTTTTAACCTGAAATATTTTCAAGAATCAGAAATATTTTGTTTTCAGCCCGCCAAACCACCCAGTGAGTGGAATGAAACGGGTGATAACTGGGTTATAACCCAAAACTGGGTTTTAACCCTGGTGATTACCCATCTCTAGTTATCACGACCAGCTCACATAAGTACAAATGCTCGGGAGATATTTAACAGAACAGCAGATGCTATTCTGTTTTTTCCCACATTATTTTTGAGATAAAATTTAGCCTATGTCCGTCTCAAGGATATGATCCATCTGAAAAGCCAACAATCAAACAAACAGAGTCACTTTCCCATTTGTAATATTAGTATGGAAGTATCGATTAATTTATTCAGTTGAATGTTTAACAATTGTGTCTACTTCGTGGAATATGAAAGTGCAAAAAAATGAGGAGTTAATTACCCAACATACACGGCAAACCTCAAAATCACTAACACAAGCTTATTCAGTACTAGCTGCTGCCCGCGACGTCGTCTGCGTGAAGGTTCTACAGCACCAAATATACCTACCTAAGATTCCAGTGTCGCTATAGCATTATAAGTTAACAACTTTTAAAATAGCATTAAAATATAAGTTACATGAAGAGAGTTTTTTTGTAATTTTTTTTTTATTTTGCAATTTTTAGTTTCTTTGTATGTAAAGAAAGTCTTTCAAAACTTGAAAGAATCATTGAAATCGGTTAACAATTGCAAAAGAAGTTCTTTCTAAACCTTTTAAAATAGACAGGCGTAATGTTATGGGAAATACATAAACCATGCACAGACATGTGACTGTAGCTATTGCGAGTAATTTGTTGTTATGCGTTGAAGAGTTCCATCGCCTGTCTTCTTCATCAGTTTTTCTACACGAAATGATACTTGCTAAATGTAAATGCTTGATTTGTCACCAAAAAAAAATGTAAAAATTGGTACATGTTTTCCTATATTATTTGAGGAGTTCCCTCAATTCCTCGAAGATCCCTCATCAGATCTGAGGTTCAATACTAATGGAACCAACCTGGTAGTATACTCTATCAAATAAAAAAACGATTTTTGAAAATCGATCCATAAATGGCGGAGTAATCGCGTAACAAACACACAAAAAAAAAACACTGTCCAATTGAGAACCTCCTCTTTTTTTTAAGTCGGTTAAAAATACGTTCAAAGGTATATACCTTATCACACTTCCCTATAAACTACGTTGATAATTATACTGCCAGGAGCCAAAATTTAAAGATAGTCAGGACTGGTGGCGCGGGAGCAAGCGACGTACAGGTGCCCGTGTGAGAAGCAACTCGTCCTGAGATCTACACCCGCTGCTCTGAGTATCGGCTCCTGCGATTTATTGATTGTCATCACTAAGCAAACACTCACGGGGAACTGTACGCGCTCGAACTGGATCGGGAAGCTATGAAGTATAAGGGGAATGCGTTGTATAAATACTGCCTTGCCGACGCCACAACCCGTAATAATTTCCACCTCAATGGTGTCTGTGGAGAGAGATGACTTTAAGGCACCACCCGTTACACAACTTTGGAGGAGATTTGTTCCTCAAAAGCATAATCGGGACGCCGACCTTCATTCAGCTTGATGGTATGCGCTGGAAGTCAACTTGCTGACAGGAAGTTCAAAAATTCCACGAGATAATGTGTGGCGTCATCTTGCTCGACGACAGTGCTTATCGACGTATGGACCACTTCATTCCCCTCAATGTCCGAGAGAATGCATTCGTTAATTGCTGCAGCATGATCATTTTTGGGCGCCAAAATGGCCCTCTCACACGAATTCTGCTGGTGCGCTATACGACTGATGTCCACGTACACACAGCGAATGAGTTCTTCGAAGCTGGATACCACTCTACCGAGAGACTCTGAAAGCACCGCCTGTCCACTTCTCTCTTCTGGTAAAGTGCCTTTGCCAAGACTTAGAAGGACATCGGAGAATTCTTAAGCGCGTGCAATGCCGCCGAGCCGAGCTCTTATATTAATGGTCAAGCGCAGCGTACGAACTTGTGACCACAACGAAGATCGTTTCACCGAAGCATTCATCTCGTCAGCCCTCGATCCCCGCGTCAACTCGGGAAGTGTTTGCCTGAAATCGCCACTGAGCAGAACTGTGACACTACCCATCAAATGTTCGTTCCTGCAGATGCCCTGCAGGGTTCTGTCCACGGCCTCAACTGCCTTCCTTTTGAAAATCGTACACTGATACGATCCCATATGATACGATCCGAACTCTGCTCAAGATTTTGAGGGTTTTGTTGGAACTTCAATTTGTCAAAACGAATTATACGATACAACTTTTATGACAAAAATGCACAATGCCATCTATGAATTTTAAGAATAACTAACTACTAACCTCATCAACACGATCAAAATTTAAATTAATTTTCAAAAAGTGTTTATGTGTTACTTGATTTGATTTTTATACATTCTCATAGATGGCGCTGATTCCAAATTGTCGATTCCAAGTTGTCTATAAAAGTGCTACTAACATTCATTAAACTTTGTTTCTCTGCCAAAGTTACTTAAATGGCGTAGTTTTTATAGTGTAAAGCTAGATAATAGCATAGCTTACTTAAAACCAACATTTAAACATGCGTCCTTTGATTACACGCTTCCACAGAATGAGTTAGAAGAATAAAGATTCACTGCTCCTCCCCCGTAGGTGATAGCAAACAGACAAACAGACAAAAATTCCAAAAAGTCACTTTTTGTCACCAGTTACGTTTTTCTAACAAAACCCACTTATTTTTTCTTGATAATTCTCAATGTACAGTTTTTCTTTCGTTACTGTTTTATTATATGTAGATGAAAAAAATGCACAATGCCATCTATGAATTTAAAGTATAACTAACTACTAACCTTACCAACACATCAAAATTTAAATTAATTTTCAAAAAGTGTTCATGTGTTACTTGATTTGATTTTTATACATTCTCATAGATGGCGCTGATTCCAAATTGTCTTTATACTACTAACATTCATTAAACTATGTTTCTCTGCCAAAGTTACTTAAATGGCGAAGTTTTTATAGTGTAAAGCTAGATAATAGCATAGCTTACACAAAACCAACATTTAAATATGCGTCCTTTGATTACACGCTTCCACAGAATGAGTAAGAAGAATAAAGTTTCACTGCTCCTCCCCCGTAGGTGATAGCGTGATAATATATAGCCTATGTGTTGACCCGACCTCTTAGTAATATTCATGCAAAATTTGAAGTAAATCCAAGCAGTACTTTTTGAGTTCACCCCGGACATACATACAGACAAACAGACAAACAGACAAAAATTCTAAAAAGTCACTTTTTGTCACCAGTTACGTTTTTCTAACAAAACCCACTTATTTTTTCTTGATAATTCTCAATGTACAGTTTTTCTTTCGTTACTGTTTTATTATATGTATAGATTCATATTTTACACACACACTCACACACGTTCACGTAAATGCACTCATCGAATTCCTAATCACCTACATTCTTCCAGACCCTGTATTATAAATAGATATCGAAATGAAAAGCCTATACGAACAGCTTGCATAAATTATAAGGATGTCACGATACCGCTGAAGCGTCCACTCGCAATAACAGAATGGGAACGACGATGCGCTAATTGCAACGACGGCACATGATATCACTCCAACTTATTACACCCACTCACTACCCTATATCTGTGCCGTTAAGGTTTGAAATCACATAGCAGAGCTGCGATGTTAAGTTTGTCAACTTATATCGGACAAAGTTATGAAAGAATGTTTTACGATAAGCTTGGGCCGTATCTGAATGAGGTTAAGGTCTACTTTACCGGGGTTGGTTGGTAGTAGAAATTGGTAGTTGTATCGAACGAGGCTCGATTATCGTGGTGCAGCCTAGCTCTCGACCTTAGTTGTATAAAAACTTCTGAAAATATTATAGGAGAACATAAATATAATATTCAAATTGTTCCTTTTACTGACTGCCAATTTGATCTAGTAATCGCAAGTTATACAGTTTACAGCTTATTATAAAGACCCGAGTTTGAATTCCAAGCCAAGCAAAAAATAACTTTATTTTCCTTCAAATGAATGCAAGATTGTGTGATACAAGTAGGTACTGTAATAATCCGCCATTATTAAACTCGTCTACTAGTCTTTCTTTTTATAGTTGTTACAGCTTGGCACGATTGTCTAGTTACGGAACAATTTCTTTTATAGAACAAACGACATATAAGACAAAAAAATCAACTCTCCATACATATATCCTTTGCATATATCCGAACAGTTGATCGAGTTTTGTATGGAGAGTTGATTTTTTTTGTCTGTTTTCGAAAAAGTCGTAGAACAAATTATGTTGTTGTTTATGATGTTAGTAATTTACTCCTGCGAGATTGTTGGTGTTTTACAAATAACCCTGTATAGAAGTAGCGTACCTACTATATTTTTATTATTTTATTTTTTGTAGCTTTTAACGATGTATGTCGTGATGGCTCAGAGGTTAAGGCGCCTACCTCTCATGCACGAGGTTGTGGTCCAAATTCGGACAAGTACCAATGTGACTTTTTCAATTCATAAGTATGTAGGTACTTTCTAAATTTATCTTAGACATCATTGACATCGGTAAAGGAAAACATCGTGAGGAAACCTGGACTTTTAGTTAATATTAAGTTTCAAATCGCCAATCCGCCTTGAGCATTTAACATTACCTGTATCTCAATAATGTATTGGCAAAGTTGCGACTAGATAGGACAACTTTTTTATACTTTGTTCCCAACGAGTCACACTGTTAGGTACAAGTCAAATTGTAACAGTAGTAGAGCGCAAACCTTGCTGCTGAATACGAGGTCACGGGTTCGATCCCAACGTAAGGCAAAGTGATATTGAATTTTTCTATCTAGATTATCTCAGTTAGCAGCTTGGAGTCTGGATTTGTGCCCAGTTAATGGCTATAGAATCGTCTCCTATAGCATAGGACTTAAGAATAACTTCGAAATTAGGATTGCTTGCGCTGAGTTCCTACAGGCACATCCACAAAAATACTATTAAAAAGTTAAGCACCATGATTATTGTAGTTAGAAACTTGTAACTGTATCCCTATGTTTAAAGAAGAAATCTTAACATAACTCTGATGTTTGTACTTGCATTTAATCCACAAACAAACCAAGTTTTAATTAACCTTTACACATATAAGAAAGTGTATCTTCAACAATGGTTCCGTGCTTATGAGCTAGTTCCACTGCACAGTAACGATCCAGAAGTCTATGTATTTTACTAGCGACCTGCCCCGGCTCCGCCCAAGTGAAAACATCTTTTAAGAGAGATTTTTGTACAAAACTGCAATAAATGCAGACAAACAAAAAAAAATGGTAACACGTAGGCTTATGTCGGTGTTTTAGTAAAGTTTGAGAACGAAACCATTTATTTGTCACTAGACACCATGTTAATGAATAAAAAAAATACAATTAGGTATTATCATTACGTGTTGAAGTACCCACGCTATTGAACATTTACACACGATCCCAAACACTTTCAACCTTATAAACCCACCAGACACGGCATCAAGCAAGTCGATGGGGTCCACCAATAAAAAAAATGATCGTTTTCTGTTATGGATAAGGAAGGTTATACTCTATTTCACATACTCTTAAACTGTTGACCCCGACGTGATGTGAATACAATAGGTAACCTACAGACATCCCTAAAAAAACCCCACAAAATATGATGATGATAATTTGTGTGTGTGCAATGTGTGTGTGTGCGTGTGTGCAATGATTAGTAGTTTGTATTCGCGTGTGTTTGTCTGTTAATAGAATCGTTCAATTTCATACAACCATTGTATTCATTAAACCTACTGTCATCAAGCTCAATCATTCCCTACCCTCTCACATGTTCATTTCGCGAACAATAGAGCGTATCGTATAATTTACTACAACGTCCCTACCCTGGACACATCGGGCACAATGCTAATATCTATAGTTTGAGACCAAAGGTGTTCTGTTATAGCCACTAATGCTTTGAACATACATCAGCGGTGACAATGTTGTATTGTAACACTGGGTTTGATCTTTCGTACAGACTATATTGTATACGCGTCATTTTCAGGCGAGTTTTGGGCCCGTGTATTGTGTGGGTCATTCCAAGTAACTGCTTCTTTAGACGACATAGATAAAACTGCCATCTATTCATCTCTGAGGTAGGTTTTTAGGGAGTTAGGAACTCCTTACTATGCAATATTGTTAAAGTGAATGTGACTTATTTTGTTGTACTTTCACGTATTAATGGTTGAGCGGATTTGGATGTAGTTTGACACACAGATAGATTATGACCAGGGTTAGGACATAATTATTACTTTTTATTCGTATATTTGTAGTACAGAGGCCTGCACATCAAGTTACCCCAATGTGTCAAATTTTCCCAATTGAATATGAACCTTATTTTGTTTAACATAAAGTTGAGAAACGATAAAAGAAATTTGACACGTTGGGGTAACTTGATGTGCTGGCGTCTGTACGTTCTCGCAGAATGAATACCGGAAGATTTGACCTCCGGAAACATAGATAAAGGGTGGGTCTGTGGACAGAAAATATAATAGAATACCTACTTTTTATTGTACACCATATAAACTGACAGATAATAATTAGGTATCTTTTCACTTGAAGAGTATTTTTAATCTCAAAAGCACGCTGCACGTCTTAAATAGGTCGTACCAGGAAAGCATAAAATGGTAGAGTAAAACATAGGTACAAGAACAGCCTATTCGGCTAATATACAAAAACGCTACGTATCCATTAACATACTAACATATTTCGCAATTAGCCCACATTTTTCAACGAGATAAAGTTGTAAAATAAAGTGGAGTGCTTCTGGTCGGCCATTTTTTTTTCATAACATTTTTCGACGTCCAGTTGGCCTGGTAATAGGGCCTCATTACGCTCTTTTCGCTTTCCTGATGTTTTTCGCAATCGCGTACGCATCAAAAGAAAGGTCTGTTTAGACCCGGCTGATATATTATGTCTGGTGCTGTTTTTATAATAAGAAGTTTATTTAGTAGAAAATGGGATCGGTATTGTTTCGTCTTGATGGCGCGGAATTTTCATGAGCGATTTTTTATCCGTCACGTACTTGTGTATACGCTGGATGGGGAAAATTACGTTGAAAATTGTAAACATTGCATAAAGTAGGTATGCTTGGATGGTTTGGTCACGTTGAGAGGATGGATGAAAGGCGACTAAAAAAAGGATAATTAAGGGGCGATATAAGGAGAAACAAAAATAAAACTGAATTGAAGGTATAACACCTAATGACGGCAGTTTCACGTCGTGACCGTGGAAATAAGGATATACCATTCTGCGTTCCAACATAGCTAAGGAATGGCCTGTCTGAGTCGGTGTTTTCTTAAACTATCGCTTTCAGAAAACACAACACTGAGACAAGGAGTCTTTAAGTCAAGAGTGAATTGGTTACATCTAGGCAAGCGTGCTTCATCGTCTACCACATTATCGCTTTTTTTTTAAAGGCACCCACCATCACAGGGTGTTATCACACGCCACCTCTGACATAATCAGAGCCGATACATAACTTTGCTTTTATTTTTAATACATTATTTTAGTGTTTAGAACCTTTAAAATTAACAGTTTCTTATTGTCTATATTTATAAGCAGGTACATGAATCTTCTTTTTTAGCTTAATACAGCATTATTGTTACTTCTATTTTATAACATTTTTTTTTATTTATTTAGGGATAACAAACAGCTACAACATACAAATAACAAACATAATATAAAACTATTAAATAACAATGTTGCAGCCAACTATATTATCCACAGATTACCAAAGATTAAAACAAAAGATGCCACTAGAGAAACAATAACATGCTTAGTTCCAATAGAGAATTTGCTATACATCATTATTTATTGACTACTATATTTATATTTATGTTTAAATACCTTCATTTCTTACTTTGTTCCTTTTGCAAGTGCTATATAATCCGACTTATATTGGCTTACAACTATCTCATGTGTCCGAAGACCTTCTCAAAACACATTATCGCTTACCATCAGGTGAGATAGTGATTAAACGCGTATCTATCAATAATAATAATAATAAAACAGTATAATACTGTATTATGGATGGGGGCCACAGCACAGCGCTGATTTGCAGTGGTGACCAAAATACGCGAAAATCAATTAGGAGTATAATCGGTAGGCGTTGTATTTTTTTTCTTTTTCGTGTTTTGGGAAGCACGTATGGCCGTTGGTCCCGGCTATCACTTGTAGGTCTTTAAAAGTAGTTACAGGTAGTCAGAAGCCCGTAAATCTAACAACCAGTTTAACCAAGGGGTTTCGTTTCTCAGTAACTCGGTTGTAATAGGTTGGACAGGCAGTCAATCTACGTACATCATTGGTATTCAGCTGCATCGGGTTAAACTAAAAGCCGACCCCAACATAATATTTGGGAAAAGGCTAAGCAGATGATGACAGGATATATTTTTATACAAGGTGCTTTTTTAATCATGGGACAAATTTTCACAGGGTGATTTACCAATAAATATGATCAAGTTTCACTATGGGATCAACTCGGAAAACGCGAAAATAATCATCTGTTCTATACAAAAGTTTGACGTACAAGCCGGAACGATTAAATAAACTGTTTTTTTGCGATTGGTGAGTTTGTTTCATAATTAAGTTACCCATGAATATGAAAGTTGTTCATTCATGGGTAGAACTGCCTGTGAAAGTTTGCCCCACAATTAAAAATAACACCTTGTGTTATGTAAGTAAAATAAGAATATATGAATACAATATAAATATAATTATATAATATAATATAAATACTTTACAAACCATATAAATACTGAAAAAGCCTTCAAATTACTGAAACCATATCGTCAGCACCTCAACGATCCGGACAAAGCGGTTGGCCTCGTTGTTTATACCGCGTATGTTGACGGACTGGAACAACTTGCCTGCTGCGGTCTTCCCGTCCGAGTATAATTTATTTAGGTGTCTTCAAGGATAGAGTGAATAGGCTCGTAATAGACTAGTGCGCTTCACCATCATTAATTGCATCACTGCTTACCATCAGGTGGTAGCAGTGATAGCCTAGTGGATTGACCGGGGGATTGCCAAATCACAGGTCTCGAGTTCGAACCCAAGGCACGCACCTCTGACTTTTCGGATTCATGTGCGTATTGTATAATTATCACTTGCTTCAAAAATCGGTGAAGGAAAACATCGTGAGGAAACCGGCATGCCTGAGAGATATTTCTCGACGGCATGTGATGCCAAGTCAGAGGCCCATGGGCGGCATTAAAACTCTGACACCAGGTTAGTTACTAACCACACGATAAGAAGAAGATCAGGTGGTGAAATTGCAGTCAAGCACTACACGCTCAGTGTAGGGTTCCGTAGAATATGTAAACAAAGTTAAAAAAAATGCTTGCATATACGATTATACTACAAACTTAGTCCAGAAATTATTTTGTACAACTTTTTGTCTTTTTTGTACAAAAACTGTTTCCATCCAAATTCAAAATAATTTTCCTAGAAAGTCCTTATAAAGTTCTACTTTTCAGATTTTTTTCATATTTTCTAAACTTATGGTTCAAAAGTAGTTAGAGGGGGGGACACATTGTTTTTTTTACTTTTGTAGCGATTATTTCCGAAATTATTTACATTATCAAAAAATTATTTTAGTAAACGTCTATTCATTTTTAAAACCTTTCCAACAATATATCACTCGTTAGGGTTGAAATTAAAAAAAAATTACTTCCCACTTTACAACAACAAAATGTAGGAAACAGCAATTTGTTGTTCCCATAGTAAAAAAGTTTAAAAAAGTACCTTGTACAATGTAAGTAAAATAAAAATATATTACTCTTTATAAACCATTGACTCCAACTGAGGAAGCCTTAAAATTACGAAACTAATACAACATTGAAACTTTAGTATCTCAATCTAGCATTATTCACGGTTATTTTAATTCGTCAGTCATGAAAGTGCTTCTGGGATTCCGCAGTGATATTGGTCACGCCTAATCGTACAAATTGGTCAGTTCAGATTGACGCCCGTTTAACAATAATAGGCTGTCTGCACAAAGGATTACGCTGAGAATAGAGCACATTTACATAGCAAAATCCTTACTAATCTGATAAACGTAAATGTTTGAATAGATGTTTGTTACTTTTTTACGCAAAAACTACACGCGGAACGAATTATTTTCTTTATAAGTATAACAAAATTATATTAATTATTTTTGTAAAAAGGTTCATACAAACACTTTTACATTTCCTTTTATATCTAGAAGGTGACGTATGTGTTTCACTATCTGGCTATTCTGAGAAGACACCGAAAGAAACTCAGAGGTCATAATTTCTTTTAAAGTCCAGACATTTTCTTGGTGGTCCAGTCATTTGAATACCGTGCAGATTAGTATAGTGCTGAAATGGTATTTTGTGGAAGCACCACACATACAATATATGTGAAAGATAGATGATAGATATACTCGGTATGTACGGCACATACATCTATTCCAAAAAACGATAACAGAATCTATGGTCTCATAATAAAATGGCTACATGTAACATCCAAATGAGTAGAGTCAGAAAAACAGGCTGAAATTACAAGAGTTCCGTTTTTGCTATTTATCTATGGTACTGACGCCAGCACATAAACCTACCCGATACTGTCAAATTTCTTCAATGAATTTTGGAACCTTATGTTTTAGTTAAAAACTTGAAAATTGATTAAAGAAATTTAACAGACTATAGTAGATTGATGTGCTGGCGTCTGCCCCCCTAGCCAAGTTACAAACAATTCGTATCTATTCTCTTTCTACAATCGAGAACGCCTCAAATCCCTTTGTTTTGACCACGTGACTTAGCGAAAGGTGATAAGTCACGTGGTCAAAACAAAGGGATTTGAGGCGTTCTCGATTGTAGAAAGAGAATAGATACGAATCGTTTGTAACTTGGCTAGGGGGGCTGTACTCTAAAACAGGCGAGTTTACGACAGCTCCTCAAAAAATAGAAGAAGAAATCTCAATCCTCCACCGCATTATGAACATAATCACGTCTATACAACAATACGCGTTGTTGTCACAGCGCGCGTTGAGCGTCATTGTTCTAGCGCGTAGACATAATCTGAGATATAAAGGCGTATAACTAGGGATGTTCTAGTTTATATAGGTATATATCTCGCCTCAGTTTAGTTGGTCTTATACGCAGTTGTGTGTTTGACGGTTATAGCGTTAAGACTAAGGTATGTATGATAAAATAAGTTTGGTATTTGGTCTATATAAAACCGTCTGTTTAGTGTCAGTTCTAAGTAATTAACATGTAGATCTTGATGTTAGATATAAGTTACTAACACTTCGCTCAAAATATAGCCTGTGTTACTCGGTTATAATATAGATTTCTAATGGTGTAAGAAACTTTTTAATTTAGTTCAGTAGTTTATAAGTTAAGACCCTACAAACAAATTATAATAACAATAAATTAAATCTTTCGTCTTTGTAAAATATAAACATAGGTACCTATAGATGGTCGAACGAGACCTATTTAAATCAGGTGCGAAAAAAAAAAATATACTTCAAACATTTTATAAATATCAAATAAGTAATCAAAAACCTAATACATACGAAGCTACCAAATAAATTTGAAATTGGAACAAAATTTATATAAACAAAGAGTTCATTCTGAATCTAATAACAAGGTGTTTAAATTAAGTTAAATACACAGAATCTTACATAACAAGATATACCAGTTTACAATACAATACTACAGAACAAATTGAAGCGAACCAGTCGTTTATAATACCTTCTCCTTCTATGTATTGTTCAAGTTGACAGCTAGTAATGGCAAGTTATACGCAGATAGCGGGACCGGCCAGTAAAGAGCTGATGAACAATGCCACCATTGCTAGTCGAACCATTGAAGAAACGCCCATTGTAATGGTAATTACAAAGGTGGCAAAGTAAAAATACAAAGAAAAGGAAAAAAAACATTAATAGGCACACGTTTGATCACGCTCAAACAAAACGAACATAACATGCAGATCTTAGGCGTGTTCTTGTAGTACACACATTTGCCAGTTTTGTTTAAGTCTTTTAAGTAGTAAAAGTCCCTGGGCTGCATATGACCAATTCAAAATGGAAAAACGTGTACATGAAAGTGGTGTATTTTGTCAAACCAAAGTAACTTAGAAACAAAAATGTATGAACTGTTGGGGATGAATAGTAATTTTATTTTATTTAATCGTGTCTTATATACAGCCTCCTGGGATGAGGATGCACAATGACTCGTTGTATAGGGACTATGGCTCGATTTACACCGCCGCGGAATGGAAGCGCGGATTGCACAGACAGTACCGACCATAGGTAGGAGAATTCTCCAAAATGCGCGAGGAAACCCCTGGAGACGCGTGACTAGTTTTGTTCATTTAGTTTGGCAATTCACATAAAGTTCAATATGCTATGTTGCGGCGGTGTAAATTAAGCCTATTGGTATTAAATTTCTACCCGCTTTTATCTTGGACCATACACATCACTGTCAACACTATTGTGGTCGCTTATGACGACTATCTTGGCCTGTTTTATATGAGGTTCTGAACGATCTCCTCCACAAACGATGTAGGTTTGTCCTCATTTTCCCCACACGCCTTTAAATACAAGGGAATACCAAAAAAAAAATCACATCATTTAAAGAGATGGTTTTTGACGCCATAATAAGAGATATTTATTAAGTTATATTTTGATTTCTAGTGTTAATACTTATAAGTCTATACTAATGTTAAAGAGAAAAGATTCGATTGTTTGTTTGCTTGCATTGAAACGGCTTCGAAACTACTGGACCGATTTGGAAAAATCTTTAACCGTTGGGAAGGGACACTTACGACGCTACTTTTTATACCTGTTTTATCCCTGTCTGCTAGTATATACTAGTACAGGTATAAAATAGTTGTAAATATATATGTAAATAAAAAAACCTAATGAAAAAACCCAGTTTACTTTGTCCGACCCTAGAATCGGACCCAGGGCATCATTCTCAACAAGAGCAACAAGGCAACGGGAGGAAAGTTAGAGGTATCTACTCTTTTTAAGACAAAATCATTCATTAGACAATTTTAACAAAATTGCTTGCTCGTCACTTTCTCTATGTCATCGACTGGCCACCAATTTTCATTATAATCATGATAGTCTTGTTCAAGTTCATATCCACCAATCAAACGCTGACTTAATTCCGTAACTCTCTCTTTAAACCAATAGATGAGCTTTTTATCCACCCTAGTTGTCGTAAAAATGAATCTGACCTTAAGAACGGGCCTTCGTCTATTTTTGTCTTCAGCATAATGGTATTTGTCACGACACTGTCACCTCCCGAGACAAATTATACCAATTTTATACGTTTCTTTTTCATTTGTTTCCACTGATTACTTGCTTGGTTGTTTAGTAATTGGATCAGGGTCACTGATAATCCATTCGTCCTTGATTTCTTTGGGAATTCCCGTTAGGATTTCTCGTTTAGTAATTTGCCATGAGTTTATCGGTTATCTTTTGCAGAAGCTTGTTCCAACGAGTTCTATCAAGAACCTTTTTTTTTGTTTTAAATGTTAAACCCATTGTCGTTTGTAACCGCGGTTTTAAACCAGCATTATACAGAAAATCAGGCAATTCTATACATGCTTAACTACTTTAGAAAGATTAATTTCACACACAAACTCATGCCTTATTCCATAGGATTGGTAGAAACTTTAGGACGCCACTTGCTACGATCGTTACATATATTACTTCTTTTACTTCGTTTATGTTGTAAACATCTGGTCATACAGACTCGGCAGTTGCTAGTACCTACTCTGCTCCTGTCGTTTCTGAAGAAAGTCACCAATAAGATCAGTGGTCATTCACATCCACATTTTCTTTTTTAGTCGCCTTACATCCACCCATTCAACTCAACCATACTTACCATGTTTAAAATGTTTGTAATTTTCATATGGAATTTTCATGATGATGTATTGAAACACATCATTATGAAAATTCCATATTATTAATCTTTGGTATTAGTTTAATGATTTCTAAGAAGAATTCAAAGATCCATAGCTACCAAAGCTAATGGAAATAAGGAAACCATTTGAATACGGTAACTTAGAATAAAAATAAAATATTATTACTTACATTGATGGAATTTGGGATGGAATTTATTATCCATTTCCTGTAAGACTGAGAACTCATTACTGAGAAATGGCGACTCCATATTCGCTGTGTCGTTTTTTGACGATTACACAAACGATTCAAGTATATTCTTAAATTTGTCTTTTATATCCCAGGTTAAGATTCTGATTATTTTACGTTTTTTTTGCAATTCGCAACTCAATATAATCATAATAGTAATCGTTTATTTATTTATATACATTTATGTAAATTCTTTTAAAAACATACGGAATTGTATATATACACAAAAAGTTAAAATAAAAACTAATATACCTAACTTTGCACACTATTAAAAATTCTAAATTATAACCTTATCGCTAAAATCAGCATTATACCTTACCTTTGAATGGTCTTGATCGGATCTAGCAGGAGAAATGATAGTTAATGATTAAAAATATACGAAACACAATAATTAAAATTCTTTACCATTAGAAAGCGGCATAAATAAAACAAGAGAAGTGACACAAAAGTTTGAAAAGGCTACTATTTATATTATTTGAACGCTAAACTGAAATGTATAAATATTGTTAACCTACATTCCTGAGTACCTATTGATACACATCTGCCTTATAGGGACGCCTTGTTATGGATAAAATATATTAATAAAGAGTAAGTAAGCTTTTGTTGAAATTAAATCAGTAAAGAAAAATACCAACCAAAAGTATAACATAGAAAATCGTTGTCACCAAACATGATACTGTAAAACCCCAAAAATTATAACTTTCTTAAATCAATAGAAAAGGCATTAACGTAGATATATTTTAAACTCTGTTGAAATTCCAAGAAGGCATCTAACGGCTTGTAATTTCCATCGTTCTATTTGTATTGCCTCCCCAAACGGCGAATCTTTAATCCCATTGGGGATACTCTGCAATTTCGATCACACATTGATGCTCCGAGAACGTAGAACACGTTTTAAACGCTAAAAGGGGATTTGCGACTGAGCTTTCGACAATACAGTTTCATTTTATTCGCATGTTTTACTTTTCGACTACCTAACATTTTAGAATTGGGTATGTTTTCAAAAATGGCTTGTTTAATATAATTTGAATCAAAACATTTTGATGAACGGTGAATAAAGTTTTTCGTGATCGGCACGGCATGTCTTTTTATATTTGGTATACATACGAGTACGTTTAATAAGATTACAACTAATAGATCCAAAACAATAATAACTGCTATTACTTTTCATTTAGTGTGTCTATAATGAGCTCTTATTTAAATTTTGTGTTAGATAGAATTAGAATGACCACATATGTATATAACCTAACCTAACTTACCATACCTATCATATAGCTAACCTAACTACCTAACCTAACTACCTTACTGAAATGCATCGATTTTGAATGATACAAAATACATGTTTTTTAACTGAATTACTGCGTTTCTACGTTACAAACAATTTACTTAGTTTACCCGGTCTACTTTAAAGCGCATACAGCATAATATACCTATTTGAAAAGAATAATTAAAGTTCGTCTCTGTCGTCAATATAAGTTAAGCAAATTGATTTCTAAAATATGAGACTTCTTTATGCAGCTTAAAACCTCTTATTAAGTTTAGTTACAAAATAAAATTCAAAACTATCTATCTATCTCTCTATAACATCACGCCTGTAATCCGCAAAGGGTAATGTAGAGATGTACTTAGTAGTACACCCACATTTCGTTAGTTATGTTTAAGTCCCATGTAATAGGGGGCGAGCCTATTGCGATCAATCGGGCACAAATCCAGACTCCGGGCTGCCACTGAGAAATTCGAAATGGAAAAACTGAAAAACACTTAGCCCGACCCGGGGATTGAACCAGGAACCTTATGCTCAGCAGTAGCCCTTGCGACCACTAGACCAACGAGGCAGTAAAAATCAGAACGTAAGCATAAATTGATCAAAATCATTTGTTGATCTGTTGTCATGACACTATTTAACACTATTTATTTTTTTAATCTAAATACGCGATATCCCTAATAATGTACCTACATTATGTGTTGTCAATTCAAAATCCATAATTAAATACGTTCTTTAATTACGTATACCCTACCGACGACGACGGGACGAACATCAAATTAATGTTTGACGGATGTTGTACTTAAATTGTTTTTTAGTTCTTTCTTTACAATGTTTTGTAATTTTTTCACCGTCTAAGCCTTTCTGACACTTTTATAAATATTTTAAGAACTAAATTAGCTTAATCAGTCCAGCCCTTCTCAAGTTTTATTGAGACTAACAAACATAATTTTGTTTTGTAAAATAGATGTGCTGTAAATGATAGACTACCAATAGAAGGTTAATAAAATAAAATGCCTTTGTGAAATTACTATTTTATTCATTACAATTTTCATTTTTCGACATAAAATGAACAGACAGTATACAAAGCGTATGTACAATTTTATATAGTAGTTATTGACACTGTTCTAAGGCGAGAACACTAGATTTATATTATTTTACTAAACACATACTGCCCATGACCATTTTTAATCATTTTAATTGAAATATTATTTACAAATATTACCAGAATTCCAACTTATCATAATAATTATTATTGAGACACGAGTATTTTGATCAACTTAAATGAGACGCAATTTTTGCGATTGTTAATGGGTACAAAAATGTTTGAATATGTTACTAAAATAACATGCTTAAAATTCAAATGATCGAAATTTTATGGAAACCATCATTTCATTAATATTATTTAAATGTACGTTACAATCAAATTAGTTCGATCATGGGCTATAAAATGGATTTAAATCAACTCGTTTTCTTCGAGCATTAAAAATTAGAACTTAATTATTAATTTTCTACAGTTAAATACATTTTCTAATATTTTTAAACATTATTATCGGGGCATGGTATTACACGTTAACATTTTTATTATGTTTATAAATGCATTTGAAAAGGATTGCTTGTACTGGCTATCATAACTCTATTTTTCATTTTAATAATTACCAACTAATTTTATTTCACTTTTGTCTTTCATTTTATTTTGCAATATAACTTATGAAATACTCACAAACGATTTTATAAATTACAGATTATTTAAAGCGACGACTATACATTCACAATAATAATATGGGCAACTATAAAATGTTTACATTTGATAATGCATCTAGTTTCTTTGGTTAACTATTTGATATGTAATAATGAGTATTATAAAAAAATCAGTCCAAAGGAACAGAAATACTTACTTATCTGTTAATCTTAACTTTTCATTACGTTTATTTTTCATTATACAAAAATCATTACACTCGAAGTTTGAAGCATTCTCGTAAAAGTTACTTTACAAATAAACTACGAATAATCCTGTTTACAATGGAACACTATGACACTGATATTGATACTTCAAAAACTAGCTTGATAACACCTAAAACGGTTTAGGCCCGCATTGTTAGTGATAGTTCTATACAAATATTATTTTAATTGACTATTTCAAACGCTAGAAAACTTTAGCAGGGCTCACGGCTCAAAGCTTTGAAGCGTTATCTCATTTTAGTATGTGACTATGAGCGAGTGAGTCTTGATTCATACATTTATTGGACTTAATGATTTCATATTGCACTTTTACCAAATTACCACGCACGATTGATTTAATTTGAAACTAATATTTATTTTTATTAATATCTAATATTAACCTAAAAATACCAACTCATTGTCACACACAATACTATCGTGGTTTTATTAAATACTTAGTTTAATTATTAAACGACTATTTATTGATAAAAATCTACAAACATTTATTTTGCCTCAATGTCTTCGACATTACTTGAAGCAGTTTCTATAACTCTAAACTAACATTATCATAATAATTAACTATAACATTAGAAATATGAAGAGACTTTTTATTAACTTTTATATACACGATCTAACAATTTATTGTCAGTTCTGAACGTTCAAAGAAATAAAAATATTACAATATACCTATAACTATATACATTTATTAAAGATTTGCTTTTATAAAGCCGAAATCGCTATACATTTAATACAAGTATTCTACACGATTCCATGTCTATACATTGAAAGCATTAAACAAAGTCATTAAAATTGGTATTGTCTTATTTTTAATCATCTTTTCAATGAAAATTGTGCGTAAAACATTTGCCATGGGACACTCGGTCGGGTTCTCCTGTTTACGCATTACGGTGACCGACATACATGGACTAGGTGATGTGAAAATCGCCCCGAAGGAGTCTCGTGAAAGTCTTCTTGAATTGCTGGTTGGCCAGGGCGTAGCAAAACGGATTGATCGGACTATTCGCATAGCACAGGAAGTACGAAAACATGTACAGGTGCTTATTAATGCACGGCGGATCCGTACAGAAACCCTCCACAAGAGCCAATATGTGATATGGAGTCCAACATACAACAAACGCACCCAATATGAACGATATAGTTCTGAAAGCTTTCCTTGCTCTGTTTTCTGATTTAGATTTCTGCCGACCGATACTCGGAAACAGGCCATCCCGCTTCGAACGTTTAACTTTTAATTTTTTTCCTATGTTTTTTACGAACTCTTTCTTAGAGTCGCCGCGGCCTGACCCAGTTACTACAGTACTTGATACATCACTGTTCTCGACCGCTGGACTTATTGCGGGATTTGGTTTCAATGGAGACGTTTTCGCGTCAGCCGACTTGGGCGGTTGAGCTTCATTACTATTGGGAGTCGACGATACAAGAGTAATAACAGGCTTGGAGCGCTCCCCTGTAGTTAAACTCACCTCGGTATTCACTTTAATTGGGGGAGGCGGGGAGAAATTCGTTTTTGGTTGTGTAACTTGAGCTTCGGCGGTCGCTCGAATTAAAGCTGCTTGCAATAAAGACTTGTTAGTTTCGTTACACGAATTTAATGTTGGTGGTGATGAGGGTTCAGTCGCATTTGTGAAAGTGACGGAAGAGGGTGGACTTTCGTAAGTAGGTGACGGTACGTTAACAGAACTCTCATCCATATACCTCAAATCAGCTCCATCCATACCGACAAGCATGTCGTATGACGTCCCGTCACCTTTCACGAGTCTTACAGTCCTAGTGCGCGATGATTCAGAATGTGATGGCGGACTTTCGGAAACAGCGGGACTACACCTGAACTCAGATGGAGGTGGAATAATCCTTTGAGCAATTGTTGTCGAAACCTCTCTTTGTTCGGACGGTGTTGTTATACCAGACGATAAAGGAGACATAATACTACCGGTAGACAATGGCACATTTGGCACAGATATATTGTCATTACTCTGTGAGGTATCAGGGTTATCTGTGTCAAGTAAACTCTTTTCCGATATCTGTGATAATGAAGTCTTTGGCTTTTCTAACTCGTGTTTTAATACTGGTGATTGTTTCATGTCCGGTTTTAACATCATTCCTCCGTTAAAACGCATGTTGTTTAACAGTTGTATAGCACCTGTTTGCATGACTAAGTTTGCGACCGACGGCCTTTTCTTTACATTAGTCTGTGTAGTGCTTTCCTCATCGGAATCAAACGCAGGACTACTCGACCTTTCCGCTTCTACCTGATCTTCTCTCTTATCTCCATCGGACTCTGCTGTAGTGGAAGTACCAGTAGCAGTTGCACTGCTTTTATGAGCTGATGATTTTTGACTAGAATTTGAGTCACTGGATCCACCTAGATGTAGCAATGGAGCAGCAAGCGACCCTTTCGAGGTAGAATCTTTTCGCATAGACTCAGACACTTTCATTTGATCTTCACTAGATATGGTAGCTTTTGATAAGGCTGCCATTCCGGCTGCTCGACCAGCCATTCCTGTCATTACACCAGCACTTAAAGCCACCATCGACTGCATCTTCCTTTGCTTCGCTTCACTTTTCTTCTGCATATCATACGCTGTCTTAAAAATTCCAGCATAAAGTACAATCAAAACGAAAAGCGTCGTCCAATAATAGCCTATGATTAAAGCTGTGTTAAATATCGGGTCCTTCAGAAACTGAACAGCACATTCGCCTTCTTGTAAGTCTCTGTACCCAACGAAATGTTCCCATCCGAATATTGTCGTAAAGAAAAGTAAAGCTGGTATGATCCATGTTACTGTTACCATCCATATTACTCGATTTTTCGTTCGCCAAGCTCTATACCTCGCCGCTATTTTCACGCTGCAGAATCTATCTACTGTTATGAGTAGAACTGTATATTGTGAGACGAGACACACTGTATAATCGACTGATAGCCAAAGGTCGCAGAGTAGGGGTCCTAAATGCCAGTAACCTTTTAAAACGTAGTCGGTGTAAAATGGAAGCGACAAAGTACCTGTAGACAATGGAAAATAATTTTCTATTAAACAATTTTGTCATAATCAGACATTGAAATGTCAAGGGTTAAGCATCTCAGATTCGGAAATACCTTTTACCTACTCTGAATAAATTTATCAAAAGTTGTTGGAGTAACAATGTTTCAGTTAAAAGTTTCTTAGAGTAAACAGAAAATAATTAATCAAATAAATGGTTATTTTAATTTAGTTTCAGATGTCAGGTTTTCCTTACAATAAGAGTTAAGTTTATTTTTATAAGCAGCTCATTTGCCGTATTTCGAAACTTTGCTTTTAGACTCCTCTATTTTGATTTGAGAAGTATTTTGGAGAGTTAATTGAAATAATTACTCCATCAGGAAACTTCTCAATTTAGTATACAGGGACATTGACGCACAACCTGCTACCGTGAGCTTTATAGTATATGCCTCATTAATCCCCTAGTTTTAAATTTTTTGTTGGTTTCGTCGTTTGTTTTTTCCTTGTATATAGGTTGCATTCAATGACCACTATTTATATCTGAATAAATGAGATGTTTTTTCTTTATTTACGCTAAGTAAAAAGAAAATCGTTTCCCGCCGCCTGTACGCATCGGTATTTGAATGTAACTTTTGCACCCGTTCAAAGCCAAAGAGTCTATTATAAATCTCATTGAGTTGAAAATCAACGTAAAGTAAAAAAAAACTAAATTAAGAAAAGCCGAAGAACTTTTTCATCACTTGAATGAAAACAGTACATACATTAGTCTGGGCGACTCGAGATTTACCAAATTCATTCATAAGTTGGTAATTTTGTATATTTCTAAAAAAAAATGTTGAATTCAATCATCTTATATATTTTACATTAATTTACTCTGTAGAAGCGGTTGGCAACAATTGAAGTATTGATGAAACTAAAATTACAAAACAAACCCACAGTTATAATTGCTTTGAATAACTAGAAGTTTCTAGCGGTGGAAACCTGATAAATGCACAAAATATTTTCTTTATTCCAACTCTGTTTCTTGTAGTTTCATTAGTTAGCGTTTTGTTTTCATAAAACATCAAGTAGGTATAAAGGTTTGGAGCAGCTCTTGTTAATGTCACCTTCCAAAAATATAAACAAAAACGTTAGTCTCTAGGTTAAGCATACACTCTGTTATATTGACATCTTATGTTATACGCTTCAAACTTTTTGAATGATGTCGGACTTACTCATATTTGAATAATTTAATGTTTCACATTATACAATGGTTTAACTTTTGAAATCTTTTGAAAGTATCTGGTGTAATATTTGGTCCACTTGACGACACTTGAGAGGCAATTCCCGTATTTTTATGAACACTCGAATTCTAAACTGTAATTTTTTTTTATATTGAATGACACTGAGATGAGAGTGCGACTAGATTTTGAACGTTTGTACTCTGAATACAAAAATGAATATGAGCACTAATTTTGAGACATAGTTTACGTTTTCTAATTGGAAGTAATAAAAGCAAGCTATACTTATTATGAGATATTCCATCAAGAACCAATCACCACAATAGTTTTCTGAGTAAACTTCGAATTTAAGTAAATTTATAACAGTAACATCATTTAAAGGGTATCTTATCTACCCATCTATCTAAACGATAAGTGGATCCCATGACAATTCAAAATGGAATAAAACAAAGTTGAATTATGAACATCAAAATATGAGTCAATACTTCTCAACCTTCCTTCATATGAAACACAGAGTGAAGTTTATATACCAGTACAATCTCCGGATTCACCCAATATTTTAAGTGACTTTTGACATAACTAAACTCAATGTTTATTAGTAAAGTGGTACATGTTTCAATTATAAAGCTACAGCATAAAATTTTCTTACCTATCAACAGATCAGTAGCAGCAAGTGAGGCGATGAAATAGTTGCTGGGCTGGCGAATGGTCCTGTCGACCAAGAACGCCAGAAGCACGAGAACGTTCCCACTGACAGTCAGCAGGATGACTAGCACGAGGCATGTGGCAAAGATGGCGGCCAACCACAGCGGGAATGGCGGCAGGACAGGTTGCTGGTCACAAAAAGTTAAGGTTAGCAAAAGTAGTTTCATAGAAGCAGATGTATGTGATTAGTGTACAACAATAAGTAATTTACATACGTCAATACGTTTTAATTTTTTGCGTGAACTTAATAGTATTTAGTTGTTTTTTTTCTAAAATGCAGGTATCGTAAGTACAAGCCAGCCAAAAATAGCCAGTGGAAAACTCCTCGTAATCATTATAACTATTTCGGAGATAATCCTAAACCAACAAAAGGACAAACATTTAAAAAAAATTGTCACTATCGTTTAAATTTTATTAAACATTTAGTAAAATGATTTCGTTTTGAAATCACATACAGACATTCCAATTATCACTACATTCGTCGTGGTGTTTATTTATTTATTTTTTATTTTATTTTGGCAAACCAACTAAATACACACAAAGACCTTTTCACATTACAAATCATATTAATTGTAATAGTATTGCATGCATGGTGGTGTTAAATTAATAATATTTTGATTACACGAATTCACGGTTTTTATGACGTACGACGCTTTTTATCCGCTAAATCAAGGTACCTAAAATGCAGATATTAACAATATTAATCTAGTCTGGCAGTAAACATAATGCAGCACTAATTAATACCAATTAAATAATACAGACAGAAAAGAACCGCCATTGCTAAACACGTACAATAGCAGAAGTTCTACTACGAATTGGCTATTTCGAAAGATCCTCGTGCTGCTAATAACGGCAATGTTATTAGCTTAAATGCGACTAGTTTCTACTATAAGGTCAATACAATCTCGGAAAGAAGATTTTGCTAAGGTTGCGCCAGTCGACGGTGCAGGTTCGTTTGTGGCATAGCTGGAACACGTGTTACATCGCCGGAAATCTTGTGTTTAATTTTAAAACGTAGTGATTTTCACCAAAAAAAATGTAATACAATAGCGTGAAAAGACTGCTTAATGTTTTATTCAAATGCGTTTTGATTCATTTAAATGTCAGAACAAATATTGTTAAAGGAATTCAATACTCCTGTTGTTTAGTTACGCCTAAAGCCAAGTAACATTAGTGTAGGATTAGATTACGGATCATTCAAGGATACTGTACTTTAAAAAAATACTCCTTATTACCCGACTACGGCAAAACAAAAAGAAGAGTCATGAGCTTGACCATGATGTATGTATGTTTAGAGGTATGGGGAACATGGTGTAAAATTCCGCATGCCCCATAGAAAAGGGAGGATTCTTGGACCACGTGGATCTTTTGTCTGGTGGGATACTAGGCCCGACAGTAATTTTCGAGATTTTATATTCATTCAATCTCGAAAATATGCCGTTTGGGGTTAAAACTCTCGGGTCGTAGGGTCCGAGTGCTCAAAGCTTGTACAAAGATCTTTCAAGACGCTTAATTGAGACTTCGCGTGACCCAAGGGCTGGTTTTTACCTAAGTCAAACGATAAGCATTGCCATTAAACGTGGCAATGCTGCTAGTTTTTTGGGTACACTTCCAGTTGACAGCGAAACGGCTGAGTTTTTTGACGCCATATTTTAGAGTTAGTTTTTAGATTTTATTTTCATTTCTAGTGTTTGAAGTTAAGTATTTATTTCGAACAAATAAAGCATTTTTCAATCTCGCGGATAATTTCAACAACGCTACATCGCGTTGTTGAAAGTCAGTCTTTAGATCGTATCTAGCGAGATAGATGTCGCTAAATATATTATGTACTAGCTTTTGCCCGCGGCTTCGCCCGCGTGGATGTCGAACTTCCGTCCCCTATGTTTTCCCTTTAAGGGTTGAATTTTCAAAAATCGTTTGTTATGGAAGACTTGCTCTTCACTAAGAACACCCCTTCAAGTTTCATGTCTCTAATACCAGCGGTTGGGGCTGTGCGTTGATATATAAACGTAATAATTTTAGCATAATACTTCCGGATAGACTACTTTCAAAGTTGATCCTTCCGATATGTATGCATAAAGATTTCTGGAACTACGGACCCGGGAAAGAGCGCCGTACAACTGACCATGTGTAAAACAACTGATACTAAGATCAACCTGCCCAAGTTTGGTTAAAATCCCTATAATAGTTTATGAACTATGCGTGCACATACAGACAGAAAGACAAAACTTTCACTAATTGCATTTTTGGCATCAGTATCGATCACCAATCATCTTCCAATATTAATTTTGAATAGATAGGTATTCAATGTGCATAATTATCTTCGTAGTGTGTGATAGTCCATTGAATTGTATGGCGAGCGATATTGTATCTTAAGATTAAATATTATAATATCTTAGCCGTGTGCCCTTTGGTGAACTCCACTGCGGGTGACGTAACCTACGACAAACTTATTATTTGCGGTTGGTACAGTAGTCGGGTTTAGGGATCGAACCGCAAAATTAAGTTTGTTTTTTATTTTCCGGGATAAAAAGTACCCAGTGTGGTGCCCAGGATATCAAAGAATAAGTATACCAATTTTCATCGTAATCGAACCGGTAGTTTTTGCGTGATACCTGAACATACAGACAGACAGACAGACAGACAGACAGACAAACATTTTTTTAATCATATTTTTGGGTTCGGTGTCTGTCTAGTGACACCCCCTGCTATTTATTTTTTTGATATTTTCAATGTACAGAAATTTTACTTCTACAGATTTATTATAAGTATATAGATATAGATGACCAATTACTAAGTTATATTTTTATTAATACTAAACAATTGCAATACTATAACTAGCGCATTTTTAATACTCGCCTTTGCTCTAAACGTAATTTGTAATGACCTTTGTAAACTTGGTCGACAAACAAACTATCATCTTACCAAGAAATAGGTTTGGTTACAGTAGAGCTCTTAGGAGGCACGACCACTTTGCTTTAAATCTTAGAGCAAAACAATTGAGATCTTAACTTTTCAGTTTGTTTATAAATATTAATTAGGTACCTATAACAGTTTGTAAGTTTACAAGTATTTGATAAGTGATTAACACTTTCAGCTGAGCACCTGGGTATACTAATGTTTGTTGCGCGGCGCACTATTTTCTCATACAAAATAAATAACGATTAGTGACGTTCGGTTTTTCATACAACCAAAGCTATTATGAAATGTGACACAACCGTTACTTCACGTCGACGTTTATCCATGTGAGAATGTAATTAGAATGTATGTGTGCGAGTAGCTTTATAAAGTGCACAAAAAAAATAACCTGGAGTGGCGCTAGCAGTCCCAAAATTTAAAATGATATGGCGCGATGACGTAGCTTGAAGGAATTTGTATAAGCTTCTGCCGTTTATACACGTTCTTTGAAGAAAGACATTCTTTTTACTGACGTGATCAAACGTTGTGTCAAATAGCGTTTATCAAATTATACGTATTGTAACGCTGCTCAGCTCAAAGTGTTAATTTTAATAGTATTCAGTAGAAGGGCTTGCAGCTAAATAAAAGCAGCACGAGCCGGTCTATGGTGAAGTTACAGGTTAATTTAGGCCGTTGATGAGTGATCGTCCGTAACATGCTGCAACTGCTTCAGAAAGCACGTTAAGTAGTTGGTCCCGGCTGTCATTCGTAGATTTATGAGAGTGACAAATACCAAAACGTTCGAAAATTAGTTTAATGGAAGGGTACTATCGTTTTATCCAATAATTAGCAGGCCTAGCCATATTACAAATTCTATTTCTATTCTATTTCTATTAAGAAAGAAAATGACGTATATGGAATCAGCTGTTTGTCAACTGTCAAGTGTATTTAATTTTCAGCCATATTACAAATTCTACTCGTTAACACTTGACGTAATCGATAAGCCGACAACAGAAAGAAAATGGCGTAAGTATAATTATGGAATCAGCGGTTTGTTAGCTGTCAAGTGTATTTCAGCCATATTACAAATTCAACTCGTGAACACTTGACAGTTGACAAACATCTGATTCCATATACGCGATTTTCTTTCTATTGTCGCCTTATCGTTTACGATAATAGAAATATAATTTGTAATATGGCTAGGCATGCAGGTTAGCTAGGCAGTCACTCTATGTCAGACACATTCAACTGTATTTATTTACAGTAGTTATCTTTGACAGTCGTTGAGGGTAGTCAGAAACCCGATAACCTGACAACCAAACTTAACAAAGGGCATTGTACAAAAATAGTTTAAACTTGCCTTCCGAGGCACAGAGGAATCTCGATAAGTAAATAATGGTCACCCTTCCGTGGACTGACCTTAGCAAGCATAGTCACAAACCCTCTTTTAAGTGGAGCCACTTAAAACTACGCACTTGACTAACGTATGCCTACAGAACACACTGTTCACACATTCCTACACACACGGCCGTGACACAATGCCGATAATGTACAATCGATTAACTGTCTGCACCGTTAAACATTCAGTCGCACCTTTGCTACCCCTTCTATTTTTAAAGGGGTAGGCAGAAATAGAAGACCTTGTTTTTCAAGGTGTTTATAGTCCAATGGACACGTATTAACAGATGTTCATTCTCAGTTTTCTTTGCTGTTTTTTCACTGAATGAAAAATTTATTTATATTTACCTAAGTAAACATAGTGAAAGGGCGCACAAACTGATATCATGAATTCAATTCACGATTCTGGTCATGAATTTCCCCCCAGCGTTAAAATGTTTGTCGGCTTTGTTCTAATTTAATAAATTGCCTGATAATGCTTTCATACTACGTACACACATTGCTTTCTGCATAAAGATGATGTGATTCCTAATTGACCCTCTTTAATATCGTAAATAGAAAATTTCTGTAAAGGTTACGCGAGCATAAACAAAATGTTGCTTTAGTTTTTTAAATATTACAAATTACGTCCTGGGGTTATCACTGGCGACTTGAAGTACATAAAAGACGTGATTTTTGCTAAGGTAAGTCTCACTGATTTGTAAATGTTACGGCGTAGACTTTTTGTGTTAGACAGACCTCTTCGAAGATTACTGCAACGCTTATTCCTTCACTTCCCTCATTCTTGCGATCCTCACCAGATCGTCAGTCCACCTCGTAGCCTAACTGAACCAGTCTTATTTCAGACCCAGATTGAGGCTCACAATCCAATATCCTAAATCTGAATACATTTCTAGGGGTAATGAAACTCTTTCCAAATCCACTATCATAGTCAAGAAAGGTGGTCTTATAGTCAAAAAATCCATTGTGTTTGTCCTTTTCAATAAAACACAATAAGGAAAGCTGCCTATTCATTAACAGTTCTAGTTCTTATCTGAAGAGGCCGATATTAGTGCAATTAAACTTCGTGAATGGATCCAAGAAGATTGGCAACAGGGTCTAATCCTTTTTTATCTAAGAAACTTGAGAATAATATGAAAGAATAATAAGTTCATCGTATCGGTTTGTTAATTAAGTTAAGTTCGGAAGTTCAAATTTATTAAGATAACAAAAAAAAGGTTTTGATGAAGTAATGCTCAACTTAGAGGAGGCTGATGTTCGGAAAAAGTTTTTATTTTTTGTGTTACGTAAATTAAATTATTATAGGAGTGCTCATCTATACGCTTTGTAATATATATAAAACTAGCTGCCCCGGCAAACTTCGTTGTGCCTTAGAGTCAATTCATTGCTCTTATTTTTTTTTTATATTAGATATACATACGTTGAATAAGACGACAACAAATAAATCCAAACCAATAATAACTACTACTACTTTTAAATTACAACATGTATATATACACTAACCTAACTGACCATACCTATCCTATAGCTAACCCAACTATCTAACCTAACTACCTTACTAAAAAATACTAAATTCATAATTTTAATCTGAACTATTGCCTCTATGTTACATACAATAATTTATGCCTATAGTTTTCCCGGTCTACTTTAATTAAAGTCCTAACAGTAAAATAAGTTCTATTTGCAAAGAATTATTAAAGTTCGTCTCTGTCATCATTGCTAGTTACGTAAATTGATTTCTGAAATATAAGACTTTTTTATGCTACATAATACCTCTAAGTTTAGTAACAAAATAAATTTCAGAACGTAGGTGCGTATTATAAATTGACAACCTTACCTTCTTGGGTTTAGCTTAAGACTTGTCAATTTCAAATTGTCACCTGATAATGAACTGGGAAGTTTGACTCCTGTCATGTCATCCAAGATGGCGCTGCGTTTGAAAAATGTTTGAGACAACCGATATTCTTGATATTTATTTTTATGATGTCGAACGGGATAAAAAGTATCCTATGTCCTTCTCCTGGCTCTAAACTACCTCCCTGCCAATTTTCAGCTAAATCGGTTCAGCCGTTCTTGAGTTATAAGCGAAGTAACTAACACGACTTTCTTTTATATATATATATAGATGTAACAGCCGTATTTGAGAAAAGGCAACGCAGAAGATTTGCCTTTTCCAAGTATGGATCAGTTCTTAGTCGAACCGAATGCAGAGCGGTTGTCTTCCTGTCTTCCTAGAAGACTGTACATTCAAATTTTCTAGGCTTCAAAAGGTAGCAAAAAATGTTCCAGTTCATATTATAGTTGAAAACAAAACAACTACCTAACTTTGATAATTAGTGGCTTGCGCTAGTTCTGTATCGCTCAACTACTCTTAAACTTTTCATTTCATTGAAATTTCCATCAATATTTGTTAGAATTTTTATCGAAAAGCGTTTAACGAGGTTAATAAATGAGTCGGTTGGAGACGGTAATCGATTTGAAGAAAAGGTCGACTGAAAAAGCAGGTATATGAATAAAGTTTTGCTATTGAATACATGCAGTTTATTTATAACCATAACCGCACGCCTGTAGGAATAGGTTAAGGTGCAGCTATAGGCTATATAGCTTAAGATAGAATTGTATCATACCTAATAATGTCTTATTCAGATATCATTATATTTTAATTATGTAGTAGCCAAATGGTAGATAGACCGATGGAAACTGACTAGGTGCAAAATTGAATCCATAATAAAAGTTTTTTCCAAGCAAGGCGAGAGAAAACAAAAGGATCCTAGTACATTTACTATGTAAGAAACAGATAATAAAATTTGTGAATTAAATTATGATAATAATTTATTGGTTTGTAGAAGAATATAGGTTTCATAAGTTCTGATCTATGGGTTTTATATTTTTATGTTTTTATTTAGGAGGTAGAAGGCCGAATTATGGAATGTTAAAGACATGTATTAGGGTAAGAAAGAGATCCACATAATACCTACCAATAGCACTATCTCTTTTTCATAATGATACAACGATGGCTTTTACACGTGATATACAGTCCTTGATATCAAAACGTTTAATGATATGAATTATCGCAACAAGCTAGACAAGATATTGTTATCAAACTAATTCAAAAGAGATTTAATCACAATAACACGCACATTAATGAAGATAAAACAGCGGATTATTAACAAGCTTAATTTTTCCGTGTTGTTAGTACCGAACCTGGTGATAAAGTTTTTATGCCTCCTTTTGGGCTTTCGACTTGTTTTCACGCGCTATCGTGAACCCTCTCAGGTAATCAGACTTCCCCAAAAGGTTTCCCTTCCGCGTTTTAGAAGCAATTTTTATTTATGTGCTTGGTAACTAACCTGGTGTCAGAAATATTATCCCAACCATGGGCCACTAAAGGTCAAGAAATATCTCACAGGGATGCCGGTTTCCTTTTGCCGGTTAAGTTCAATACGCACGTGATGGTGAAGTTAGAGATGCGTGTCTTGGGTTACTAGAAACCTATGATTTGACACCCACTAGGTTTTCACTGGTTGACACTGGCACAGGGACGTGGAAATTGGTACATAAAAAGAGAGGCCTAAACCTAGCAGTGGGTGAAGTTGGACTGTGGATGATGATGATGATGAGGTTTTCGCTGCTGCTAACTAACATATTCATCTGCCTAGCCTTTTTGCAACTATGTTTGGGATCGGCTTTTAGTGTAACGGGATGAAGTTGGATACCAGTATTTTACATGGAGTGACTACCTAGGTTTATGACTTCCACAACCCAGTGACTGCGTAACAAGTTAGTTAGTTAGTTGCCTTTAGTTAAAATTGGTTGTCAGACACTTGTGGCACTGACAACCCGTAACGATTTCCAAAAATCTACTAATGATAATTATACTTTTATTTTTTTTTGAGGGGTGGAAAATCCTCATGGATGTCGCCCGCCCGGGGAGGCGGAGGGATCTGTCAGACTCTTACTGTCTAAAAACCGCCCCGTGTTCCTTCTCACACCTGCGCCGGGGGTCACGGGAACAGAAGATACTTCCGCGACCCCCAACTGGTGCCGGCCCCGCGGGCCTCGCCAAGTCAGCGAGGGGAGTGAGGTGTTAGACTCCCCTCGCGACGTCTAAGAGGGGCGCGCGTGAACACGACGCGCCGCCACCTCGGGTCCATGTACGTGGGGACAGCGGACATCCCCGCGTCCGTCGCCCTGGCCCCGACTAATGATATACTGGATCAACCGTTTAACGTGATGTTCGAGTCACAGAAAGATCTTGCTAATTAAAGAATAGTCACTCCACGGCCCGACCTCGGAAAGCGTAGCTTATTCTTTATTGCTCCTAGTCATCATACCTAAAGCCCACAATAAGAGACAAGAAAGACGAAATAACTCACCAATCCACCGTTGGCAGTGAGAATATTCTCGAAGGTATTGTTGAAGTAATAAATGTCAGTGTAGTTGGTGCCATTGGCTACGAGGTACTCGCCGTGGCACTCTTGATACCCTCCAGCTGTGGTCAGACACGTACGTTGTCTCATCTTCTGTAGTTTCCTGTTGACAAAAATGGATTTTGTTAAATTATGTTCATATCTGTAAATTGTTTGTTACAAATACTTTTACACATCAATCAAGCAATATTTGTTTTAAAACTGGTGGAAGTATTTCTATTTTATTTAACGTACCACGTACTGACATCATCATCATCATCATCTGCCTAGCCTTTTCCCAACTATGTTGGGGTCGGCTTCCAGTTTAACCGGATGCAGCTGAATACCAGTGTTTTACATGGAGCGACTGCCTGTCTGACCTCCACAACCCAGTAACTGGGTAACATGATACCCCTTGGTTAAACTGGTTGTCAGACTTTCGAGCTTCTGACTACAAGTAACGACTGTCAAAGATCTACAAATGACAGCCGGGACCAACGGCTTAACTGCTTTCCGAGGCACGGAGGAGTCTTGGTATGTAATAAATGGTCACCCATCCAGGGACCGACCTCGTCAAGCGTAGCTTAACCTTCGATCGACCCATGCAGCTGTTATAATTTAGCCACAAGCTCCTCACGTACCACGTACTGACATCGGTTAATGGAAATACAGTGTGGAAACCTGGACTTAAACTTATATAAGTCTGAAATGACCAACCGACGTCTAGCGTGGAACTTAATGCAACGGTATTCAAAGTCAAAGTCATATCATTTATTTCCATTAACCCATTATAGGCTCTTTTGATTCTAGGGGAATAAACCTGATATTATGTTATTAATAAACGTGTTGCGTTTTGTTTTTTTTTTTACTTTTTAAATTGGGTATTTCTTCCTCTAGTCTAGATTCAATATCCAAATTAACTCCACTCCAAAACATTATAACATCCCACAATCAAAAGTTAACCAAGGGCCAAGAATATTCCCCTTAAGAATCCCTCAGAAAACGTTTTCAAAGGCTTTAAAAATGGGAAGTAACGAACCACTGCAATCAAGAAAACGCAATCTCGACGAATGGAGCGATATCGTCACTCGCTTACACCAGATCGCTTACGTTTTATTAAATTGAAGACTCGTCAGTTTTGGACCACATGTGGTCATAAAGCTAAGAGGTTCATTCGAACGAAGTGTAATATAACCCACAGGACCATTGCAATGGACCTTCGGAGTTTGTGAGTTTTACGATACGGACAGAAACATGAGGTCCGTCCCTCAAATGTAATGATGACTCAATAAGTTAGATAATATGTCTCTTTTATATAATAGGATTGCAGCGGAGATAAGAGCATATCCGTGTTATTTTTTTTGACTTTCGTTCAAATTGCCACTATCCACGATAGTTAAATGATATAGCTCTGTTTGGTGTTATTTGGGCCCTTTTCTAAAACCGACTACAAATTGGCGGCAATCTAACTTGTTGAAAGTTTCTTAAGACTGTTTTAAATTGTTTCTTACTGTCTAAAACAGGATATTGCATAGTTTTCGAAATTCATCAAAATCTTTCAGTCGTTAAGAAGTAATGAATTATCAAACATACATTATGTCATTTATGTTTTTATAAAATAAATGACTTTTTAAATGCTTAAAATTGTGACATTTGAACATGTATTAATTTCGAAAATCTTAAGTCAACATGTTAAAAAATTGTACGCCTATTTGTTTCTTTTGTTTACAATACTAAGCTCGGCAACCCAGTTCTTGTACTACTTAGTCATGTTTTGACAAATAAACTATCTTAATCTTTATCTTACAAACATGTAGAGTATTTACATTTTTAACATTTGGTAAGTTTGACAACTAATATCGTAACCGTTGTTAATACACACATCAAAAGTGTCTAGGGATCAACATATATTTTTGCAATAACTTTTCTCCTGATTGATATTAATTAAAATTTTCTTTAAGGATTCATCAAATAAAGTGTTTTCGTTTGTCACAGTAACGATAAACCAAGTCACCTTTGCATTAATAAAGAAATTTGCCATTTTCCTAATAAAGGGATTTTTGACATTTGAACCACTAACATTAAAGTTCGAAAAAAAGACTGAAATAACAGTTTTCTTTAAAATTTTATTGGGTAACTTAAACAATTAATAATCCGTGTTTCTACCGCGAACACTAACAACACAAGAACATCGGTTTGGCATACTCAAAATGAGTTCATCCAAATCACGCTGTGGAATGGCCGCCCATGTTCGTTGCAACAACAAAAAAAGGTCTTCTTGCGACTGGATACCCTCCATATTCGGCAGAGCTCTTTTCTGTAGCATATCCCATGCATGCTCAATCGGGTTCAAGTCTGGCGACTGAGCAGGCCAGGGCAGGACATTGATGTTAGCTGCGGCGAGAGTCTGTCTTACAACTCTTGCGGTGTGCGGTCGTGCATTATCATGCATTAACTGAAATAAGGGACCGATTTGCACTTGTAGAGGAACGATGACGTCTGATACAATCGTCTCAGCATAAATTTGAGCGTTGAGGTTGCCTCTGATCCAAATCAACTCAGTTCTTCCGCCGATCCAAATACCCGCCCATACCATGATGGTTCCACCACTATAAGGATGGACTTCCTGGCAGGATTTTAATCGCTGTTGGCGTCCAGGGGTTCTCCAGTGTCGTATACGTCTTGTATCCGGTCTCATACTAAAACGAGACTCATCAGAAAAGCACACGAAACGCCATTGTTCTTCTGCCCAATTTCTGTGTTCAAGAGCCCATTGATATCGAATCCTACGATTGTGCATTGCTATAGGTGGTACCCGTTATAGCGGTCTTCGGGAATGAAGGTTCACTTCATGCAAGCGGTTTCTGACTGTTTGGTCGCTAATTTAGTTCCCTGAAGAGTGATGAAGCCTCACGGCTAACATCATGGCGGTTATTGTTGGAGCTCTTCGAGTTAAGATTTGAATGTATCGGTCTTGTCTCCGTGTGGTGCAGCGATACTGTCCTCCATGGCGCTCAGCCACGGTACCAGTGCTTCGGTAACGTGTCCAAAGTCGACTGATAACACTCTGACTTGTATTCAGAGCTAAAGCCACAGTACGTTGCCGGGAACCAGCTTCTATCATTCCCACGGCTCTGAGCATTTCTTCCCTGCTTAAATGACGTCGCCGCTCCATAATAGCGTTGGTTTTAATCAGTAGCAGGGAAACAGTAGCACTAATAATGTCTTCAATGCGTTGTATGTTTTTATAGGGAAAATAATGACAGCTGATTTTCATCTTTTACTCGAATTTGATTCACAGTTCCTGATTCAAATTATGAAATGCACCAAAAAGGATCCATATAAATTTATAAAATCATAAATTTATTACAAAGCCACATCTCAATCTCAAGAAATCCGCATAAAAATGCTTGATCCCTAGACACTTTTGATGTGTGTACTTTAATCTCTTCGTGTTTTAGTTAAAAGGAGCAACGAAACTGTTCCCTCCATTTTCACCAAATAATCTTTGCAAAGATGCATATTTTTATTAAAATCTTTTATGTATTTAGTTTTCGCAGAGGCTTTTTAGAGATTATGCTGAGATTTCGAAATGGGAAATAAAACAACGATGAATTTGTTTATCTCTAGAGTCAGAAAAACGCGCAAAGAGCGAGACGGGGTTGGCGTACTGAGGGATCCGTACCGAAGTAAGAAAAATGTTTTTCTATTTCAAAATAAGATTTATTTAACCTTGCTGGAATTAAACGTTGTTTTAGTGAATGGGCTTTGCAAACTTCGGACATTAAAGTGTAAATAGTGTTTAAAGGGATTTTTTTCATCATGACCCAACATTTAGTAATGTACAGACGCCAGCACATCAAGTTACCCCAATGTGTCAAATTACTTTGATCGGTTTTTAACTTTATATCAAATAGAATAAGGTTCATATTCGATTGGGAAAATTTGACACATTGGGGTAACTTGACGTCTGTACAAATGTGGAGTAACTAGATCAAGTGATACCCTACTTGACCTATGTAGTATATTAAATACGATAACATTTTTGTTTGTATCTTCACTAGTCTCTATGGTTAAATGGATTTTAACAAATGAGGTATCATTTAAAGAATCTTGACATTTGACCCGCGCGGCCATGTTGATTTAGACAAAATGACAACATGGCGGCCGTCTCGTTCTAGCTGTGTTTTTTATTATGACAATCGAAACAAAGCGTTCGACGAGACGATTTAAAACCAGAAATTATGGAACGTAGAAAAATATTGATCATTAGTATGAAGACTGCAAATAATAAACACTTATTAGGCCTATGTGTAATAGGACTAAAGTAACTATGATCAACATCAGACTTCTTAAAAACTGTGTTACTTTTAAGTTGCTAAGTGTTATCGGCAGTAATGTCTTTTGATACGTTCAACTGTTACCAGTTTGATGACGCAACCCTAAAAATGGAAAGAAAAACAAATTACGAATGCTTTTTTTAAGAAAAAGAAATTGAAATTAATTTGTGTCCTTTTTCCTTTTACGATTTTTTTTTTGCCCTAAAATAAACAATTAATAACGTATTTTCTCCTCGTTGATTTGAAATCTTGTTCCGAGTCAACAGATGTTTGCCTTCATAAAGAAAGACTTCGTAGATATTGTATTTTTGAACTCGTGTAAGGCACGTGACACCTTGAAACGTTGTGTTACAACGTGAATTTAAAAAGAAAAAACAATAGGATCTAGTTGATTTTTGCAGTAAGTCGATATAAAAATACTGGGCACATTTTATACTAGCAGACGTCACGCGGTTTCACCCGCATAGTTCCCGTTTGCGTGGAAATACAGGGATAACAAGTATTCTGTCTACCGGGAATAGTGTAGCTTCCAAACTGTGAAAGATTTTTTTCAAATCCGTCCAGTAGTTTCGATGCCAGTAAACGAATCGAATCTTTCCTCTAATAATATACACAGGTTGTAAAAAGACAGATCGCATAGTCGTTAACCACACATTCTGTACATATATTTAAGTAACTTTAAACAAAAAATAATGCTGGGAAAATACTTTTTTTTATCTTTAAAAAAGAGGTGCTTTTTTTGCGCGCATTGCATAGCGCGACAACGCAACGCAACTTTCGATCAGCTGAGCGTATGGCCACTCGCGCTTGGTCGTTGACCCGACCGGCCCGCTTGTTTAGTATCCATTGCATTTTTGTAACTTGAAATGCGTAATTTGTTTTGAAAAATCGATCGTTTTAGTAATTTTTGTTCGGAGGAAAGTTTACTAATGATACTTGGAATATAATTTTGAAAAAAATATCGAATAAAAGTATTGCACTTTGACCTTCAATATCTCCAAAACCAGTGAATTCCCAGGTATGTTCTAGAAGAAAAAAAGTATCCCAGCGATGTGTAAAATGTAGTTTTCGTTTACGTTAAGGGTCTTTTTACACCCTGTATAATATAAATATATCCCTACATAATATAAAAGTATAGAATAAGTATAGATGAAGTGACTGCCTATCTGACACAATTCAGTAACTCGGTGACACGAACCAACTTGATACGACTAATTGTCAGACTTTGAAGAATTACAGCCGGGACCAGTAGAATTAGTTACTAGATTATTTTCGTCGATTTTGTTCTTAGTTTTTTGTCTGATGTTGTTTTTCCTTAAACCTGACACAACGCAATGGGGTATTTCTTTAGAGCTCTTTATGTTTATGTTAAAAAACTTATTTGTTATTATAGAAAAAGTAACAAGAAAAACTAAATAATTAGAAAAAGGGGCCAGAATCAAGGATTGAACTCAAGGTGTGGACGCTATGAGTTCAATCCTTGATCTGGAGTTGTGCGATAATGTTCCTTCCTTCCCGTAGATGGCCCAACCTTAACAAATATAGCTTAACCTTCAATCAACCCGTGCCGTTGTTATTACTTAGCCAAGAAGAAAAACAATATAAATAACAAATTTTTACCGGTCTTGCCTTTTCGTCATGAATACAAGATAGTTTCGTGTTCAGAGGTAAAGTTTCTTACACAAGTATTGTGCTATATAATTCATATTAAACTGAATTTAGTGCAGCATACCCACACTAGATCGTAAAATCAAGTATTCAGAAACTGTTATGGGTCATAGAGGGACCGTTTGCTTGTTTTTATAGGGATTAAAAACGTTCACAACTATGAATATGTTATAATCATGTGCGGTTTGTACTTGCTGATTCTTTATCTTCCAGAATGTTTGCAGTTCTTGCTCTGTTTTGTTGAGAAAAAAATGATATAGCTGGTATTTTTTTCAAAAGTAGGGATGCGCTCTTTGCCCATGGTACAGTTGAAATAGTCCACTGACTGGACTATCATTAAAATTACATACAGTAGTACAAGTACAGTTAACCGGACTACGGTGAAAAATATATCTTCTTGGTAAACAGTACCACTGATGCTAAGAAATAAAAACCCAGACATTTCCAAAAATAGTTTGCATCAATATACGATCACGTTAGAGAAACAAATGATTTATCACTTTACCAAGTTAGTAGTCACATAACATCATATCATCACGCCTATAGCCCCTCAGGGTTAAGCAGAGGTTTACCTGTAGTACACCCACAATTCGCCAGTTATGTTAAAGCCTCATGTAATAGGATCGAACTTATTGCCATCAAGAGGGCACTGTTGGCGACTGGCTGGAGCTTTGTTTTAAACCTTTTTTAATTATTTGTTTTTCTATGGTTTGTTCTTATATAATTTTAAAATGTGACTTTTACCTTTATCTTGTGTCTGTCAACGTAGTAGATTTGGTTACATAGTTTTACTTAAATTATTAAAGCTACTTAATAATCGCCATCGTCTTCGTTTAATACCTATCGTCAGTCATACAGTCCACACGCTCACCAACATTTTGGTCCATTCATCGCCTAAATTTTACCATCCTATAATCTACTTTCAATCATTACGATGGTGGTTACACGTAGCCAAACTAGGTCAGTTGTGAACCCTACGGCACAAAACCCCGCTGCATCGCATCGCGAAGGAAGTACCACGGTGTCTCTCCGCGACTGTGACCAGCCAACGCCGTGTGGGAGCGGCACTCATCGAGCGGCCACCGCAACAAAGGACTCGCAACCTGAGGGAAGTACCAAAACCGTTGCTCACCAGCAAAAACCTAGAGTACTCCCTACGAGCTCCGGTGTCGAAGCCAAACAACTCGACAAACACCAGACCCGACAAAGTACGCACTCACGCACTTCTTCCGTACTCGCACAAAAACTGGCCATTGAGGCCGAACTTCAACATCGGCGCGTGGAGCGTGAACGTGAGTTACTAGAACGAGAGCGCGAACGTGAACAGCGTGAGCGCGAACGTGAACGTGAATTTGCGCTTCTACAACAAGAAGCAGACGAGTTAGAGCTGCGTGCAAAACTTGCCTCACTGGAAGGACATTCAGATAAGTCATGTAGTATTTCTTATCATAGTTCCCATAAAGAACGTGTCAAAACATGGGTAGGTAATCAAAATATACCTAACCCTCAACATGACCCACGTCCACAGGTACCCACAACGTCCATGGCCAAAGGTACATACAACGTTCATGCACCTAATGTCAATGTCCCACCTTCTATGTCAGCTGAAATTCAAACCGACTCAATTTTACAACTTGCGAAGGCCATTACTTCACTGCCTGACCGTCAAAAGAGGTTTCAGCTAGTTCCTTTTTCAGGCAACATCAATGAATGGATAAGTTTCAAATGTTCTTACGAGCGCACTAAAACTTTCTTTTCCCCTACAGAGAATTTAGCACGCCTTACCACTAACGTTCGCGGTGCGGCCCAGGTGGCTATTTCTTCTGTTTTGCGTGAAGCACAGGAACCTGAGGAGGTGTTGTCTGCTCTAGAGCAGAACTACGCGCGGCCAGAGCTGTTGGTCGCACAAGAGATCGCTGGCCTTCGGAATTTAAAGATAAGTAACCCAGAACATTTAAACACCTTGGCTAATAAATTGAGAAACTGTGTTGCTACCATGAAGTGGCTTAAGCAAACCGAGTATCTTTCATCGATCGAACTGCTTCGCACGGTGCTTTTAAAGCTTGGCGAGCACACCAGAGATCGATTTACTGACTATGCTGCCACGCACAGACCTTTCGAGCCAACAGTCACTAAACTAGAGCTACTTTCTAGGTTTTTGATAATTGAAGCGGAGCGTCAACTTAATTACAACTTTCTGGTCGACGTCTCTCCAAGTTCTTCACATGGTAAAGTTCAAGGCTCTTCAAGTAGTAAGACTCCAAATTCATTGAATGTCCACACCACTGATTCTAAGGATAAAAACACCGAGTGCATGTATTGCAAACAAGGCACACACACAGTAAAAATGTGTAAGATGTTTTTACTTCTAACTGTCGAAAACAGATGGCGTTGGGTGCGAGAAACTAAAACATGTTATAGGTGTCTGAAATCTAATCCGCATAAATGGAACGACTGTCGTGCGAAGCGTTGCGGCGTCAATTCCTGTACTAGGCGTCACAACGCCCTTCTACATGGCGATATGCCACAAAACGATAAAAATAAAGCCTCCACTAATATTTTTAATTCATCTCAGGAAACAACACACAATGTCGTTGAGCCTCCTCAAACTGTTGAGTCTCTTCAAGCTGGCGACATCGTAGCTACTACATGCGGTGTACCTACAACGGGCGTCCGAGGATTACTCAAGATCCTACCAGTCACCTTGGAAGGACCGCGTGGCTCCATCGATACCTTCGCGCTTCTTGACGAAGGCAGTACCGCTACACTAATCGATGGTGATATAGCTACACGTATCGGGGCAGAGATCACTGGCCGACAACAACTCACCGTCACAGGCGTAGGTGGTATGTCCCTGGATACCGAGGTTTGCTACGTAAACTTCCACATACGGGGGCGCGACTTACCTGAACACCATTTAATCCAAGGCGCACGCAGCATCTCACCTCTTTGCCTTAGTCCTCAAACTATAAATATGAACGAAATTTCGAAATACGACCATCTTTTAGAGCTGTCTCCTTTACTAACATACCAGAACGCCGTGCCAACTGTGCTCATTGGGGCCGCAGATTGGTATTTGTCTTTGAGCCGTGAGATGCGCGTAGGTAGGAAAAACGAACCAGTAGCGTCAAGAACGCTTTTAGGTTGGGTGCTACACGGTGCGATTTCCACAGTTTCTAGGCCTGTAGACTTTATACATAGTTATGCCGAAACCGACTACGCATCACAAACTGACAATTCACTTGAGGCGCTGATTAAGAAACAATACGAAATAGATTCTTTAGGCATCCATAAGCATGTCACTAAGCAAAACAGTGATGACGCACGTGCGGTAAGTTTAGTAGACTCTTCATCTCGGAGATTAGGTACTGGGCGCTTCGAGGTAGGTTTGCCTTGGAAAAAAGAGGCTACAAATAACGTGCCTAACAGTTACACTCAAGCCTTATCTCGCCTTAGGTCTCTCGAAAAGCAGATGGCTAAAGATGAAACGTTTGCGTCAGAATATAAATCTTTCATAGACGGTATTATTCAAAAGGGATACGCTGAAGAATGCGAATTAAGTTCTTATCACAAAAATTATGTAAAATCTTCAACTGGTGAGTCTGTAAGGTGGTACTTACCACATTTTGGCGTATTCCACCCGCAGAAACGCAAGTTGAGGGTAGTGCATGATGCTGCAGCTGTTACTAGGGGTGTCAGCTTAAATAATATGCTGCTGCAGGGTCCTGACTTACTACAATCTTTATTGAATATTTTATTTCGTTTTAGGGAGGGGCCTATTGCATTTAATGCCGACATTAGGGAAATGTTTCCACAAATAAAAATAAAAGAGGGTGATCGTGATGCACTTAGGTTTTTATGGCGTAACAACAGTACTAAAGATACCGTAAAAGAGTATCGAATGTCATCCTTGATTTTTGGTGCGGTCTCTAGCCCTTTTATAGCCATGTTTATTAAAAATAAGAACGCCAAAGATTTTGAGGGTAAGTATCCCGCAGCCACTCACGCGATTATCCATGATCATTATATGGACGATTATATCGGAAGCGAGTTTAACTTGGACAATGCCAGACGTTTGGCTTCCGAAATAGTCACAGTCCACAAGTCGGGTGGCTTCGAAATGCGTTCCTGGGTATCAAATGTACCAGAAGCACTTGCACTAATACCCAAAGAGCTACATAGCGATTCAGGTTCCGAAATTGACTTACCTCCAGATCGTGACGTAGGCGCAATAGGTGTAAAGTGGAATCCTTTCAATGACACTTTAGGTTTTCGAACAGGCAACAAACTTACGGGCACACACTCACCACTGACTAAACGTAGTTTACTATCTAGCGTAATGAGTGTTTACGATCCCTTAGGCCTGATCATGCCAGTAGTCATTCAGGGGAGGATATTGATTCAAAAGCTTTGGAGAGAAGGTACTGACTGGGATTTACCAATTCCAGCAAAATACGAGTCGGATTGCAAGTCCTGGTTTGAACAACTCGCATCAGCAGCCAGTCTACGTATACCACGGTGGTACGTGGGCAGATCGGACCAGTGTGACATCCAACTTCATGTCATTGCTGATGGGGGGGAACAAGCATATGCTTGCGTTGCGTATTGGCGCTTCACTTTCACCGATGACTCAGTCAGCCTTGCTTTAATTGGCAGCAAAGCGCGTGTTGCCCCCCTGAAGCCGATTTCCATTCCACGTCTCGAATTACAAGGTGCTCTTATTGCGACGCGTTTTGCACAAAGTATTTTGGGTGCACATCGGTTACAACCTTCTTCCGTATTTTACTGGACTGACTCAACAACAGTTTTAAAATGGATCCGCAGCGATGCGCGTACTTTTAAAGCGTTTGTTGCCCACAGGTTAGGCGAAATTTTGGAATTTACTAATCCATCAAATTGGAGATGGGTTCCTAGCAAACTTAATATTGCTGACGACGCTACAAAGCCAAAATATTTAGACTTCACTTCATCGCACAGATGGTTCACCGGGCCTTTGTTCTTGCTCAGCCAATCTACAGAATGGCCAAGCGAACCAGACTGCACTACCAACGAAGCTTCACAAATATCTGAGCTAAAACCAGAATTTGTGGGGTTTCTAACGGACACTCCATTACTTGCACCACCGGTACCAGATCCAACTCGTTTTAGCAAATGGCTACGATTGTTACGGGCATCTGCTCGCGTTGTCCAGGCCGTTAGAATATTTATTTCTAAATCTCGTTCATCACGTTTACTTGCCAGGGTTGCTAACGATGCTACGTCTCCTTCGCAACTTTTAACCGCAGACATCTTACGTGCAGAGAAGATTCTATTCCTGAAAATTCAAATGGACAGCTTTGCAGAAGAACTGAGGATGCTGAGAGCCTCACATCCAATGCCTAAAAGTAGCAGTATAGCCGCGCTTGCCCCGATTCTAGACGAGGATGGTTTAATAAGATTAGACTCACGCATAAAATCTGTGCCTGAGGTAAGAGAGAGTGTGAAGTCACCGATCATTTTGGATGGTCGTCATCGAATCGTACGTCTTATTATCATGCACAAACACTGCGAAGCAGGCCATAGTAACCACGAGATGGTGCTTAACGAAATGCGACAACAATTTTGGATTTTAAGAGCACGAGCTACTATTCGCAGCGTTGTCAAGGAATGTTTACCTTGCAGAAAACAGAAGGGCCGCTTTTTGACACCAACTACAGGGAATTTACCACTAGAACGCCTCGACCATCACAAACGACCCTTTACGCATGTGGGCCTAGATTACTTTGGCCCCGTAGAAGTGTCAGTGGGTCGACGACGGGAGAAAAGGTACGTGGCTCTATACACCTGCCTAGTCACGAGGGCCATACACCTGGAGATAGCCACATCACTGTCGTCAGATTCAGCGATCATGAGCCTCAGACGTTTGATAGCTCGCCGAGGTACTCCGTCAACGATATTTTCCGATAATGGAACCAACTTCATCGGCGCGAATCGTGAACTTACATCGCTCTACAATGAAGACGTTGAGAACTTTGCGACTAACCGCAAAATATCATGGCGGTTCATACCGCCCGCCTCTCCTTTTATGGGATGAGCGTGGGAACGGTTGGTGCGGTCAGTAAAAACAGCTCTACGCGTTGTATTGAAAGAAAGAGCCCCGCGAGAGGAAGTTTTTAACACGTTGCTTATCGAGGCGGAGTCAATAGTTAATTCCAGACCTCTCACATACGTTACAAACTCACCAGACGCTCCAGAAGCTTTAACGCCCTTTCATTTTATCATCGGCTCTTCATCGGTGGCTCCGTGGCCTGTCAAGCTCTCAGACCAAGACCTGCTACGCAAAAGTGATTGGAGGCACGTTCTCAGGCTGGCGGATCATTTTTGGAAAAGGTGACTCACAGAATACCTACCAACGTTGATTCCACGCGGACGAATCCAGAAAAACATTAATGTTAGCGAAGGCGACGTAGTCTTGATCGCGGACAACTCCTTGCCAAGGGGTCTTTGGCTTCTTGGCAGGGTAGTCAAAACTTTTAGAGGACCTGACGGGCTGGTGCGTGTCGCAGACGTGGCCACTAAGGGAGGCACCTTGCGCCGACCAGTCCGTAAGCTCCTACCACTAGTAGCCGAACCCCAGCCAGCTGCCACCAGGGTTTAGTGTTCCACTAGGGGCCCGGAATGTTGGCGACTGGCTGGAGCTTTGTTTTAAACCTTTTTTAATTATTTGTTTTTCTATGGTTTGTTCTTATATAATTTTAAAATGTGACTTTTACCTTTATCTTGTGTCTGTCAACGTAGTAGATTTGGTTACATAGTTTTACTTAAATTATTAAAGCTACTTAATAATCGCCATCGTCTTCGTTTAATACCTATCGTCAGTCATACAGTCCACACGCTCACCAACAGGGCACAAATCAGTAAACAAACTAAGCGAGTAAGTGGTCTATATCAGCAACTTGTATTAGGTTTCAGTTACATAACAAGACAATCGATATCCTATCCAAAACGTTTCATGTAAACTTGGGCCAAGACGCAAAAGTTTACGATGCTTTCACTGTTAAAAATGTATTAAAATTATAAATTGTAAACGTATATCAGAATAATGTATAAGTTATTCATAAAGATATTGCGTAAATTGGCCAAAAAAACACAAATAAGTTGATTAAAACTCTGCCGTTTGCGAGATTTTTTACCTACTATTTGGAAGGTATAGCTAGTTATTAAATGATAAATGATATTTATTTTTGTAAATAGGTTTTCACAAACACTTTTTTTACACGACATTTTTTTAATTAAAAGAGATCGGAGTTTCACTATTTGACTACTCTGAGAAGAAACACCGAAAGATACTCAGAGGTCTAAATAGTCTCTTTTAAAGTCCAGACATTATCTTGGTCAAATCATGTAAGATCCATGCAGTTTAGTGTCTGAGATGGTCTTTTGAGGAAAGAACCACACAAAATGAGGGGACCAGATCAGTCAGTGCAAGCATTTGTCAGTAATCGTGAGCTCAACTCGGAACTTGAGGAGCTCCAATTATTTATAATTGTATTCCGTTCACGTTCACGTGCAGTTCATGAGCAGGCTTCGTTTTGGTCCGAAACTGTTCGATCAATTGAGAAATGTAGGTACACGTGAGCTAAAGTATACACAATAGCTTCACGCGTAGTATGATCACAATAAAAACGGGTGTGACGATGGAAGAATCAACGTGACGGAAAAATCGAAGTGACAGATGATAAAAACATTTCTGCGGATTATAAAAATAAAATAAAAAAGATACCGGGCTGGTATCCGCAACTCCACGTCAAAGCATGTATTTTGCGTATGGGCTATAATCTACCACGCGGGCCCAGTGCGAATTGGTAGATGTCACATGCCTTAGAATGAAAAAGCAGTGGTGATGAAATAAATTGCACAAAGTAATGCGCCTGCCTGGGTACGCACCCACGACTTCTGTTCGTAAGTCGGGGCCGCCACAATTGGGCCACCGCCGCACTCTCTCAAAAATAAATAGAAGGAATAAATGAATGGGATTTTATAAACAAACTACAACTACAACTAAAACTTCAATTATAATACTTACTTCACAAGATGAGTTTGAAACTAAGTAAAAAAGTCAAAAAGAATACTGACCATTGCGTAATAAAGCTGGTACCGATAGTATATATCGGTGTGGATCGGTTGACGTCAAGGCTGGTCTCCGTAGAATTCATGCTGGTATTTGAAGGCTGGTATTATTGTCAATCGTGTGTTTTGGCCCTGCTACCGAAGCTCAGTACGTCTGGAACAAAACTATATATGAAACTTACGATGATGCGTTTTTGAAAATGAGTGATACAATAATTATGTATTTAGGGTCGAAAAAATCTGTTATAACATTCCACTGTTTATGATTTTTTATGGTTATGTGATTTGAAAAAAAATATTTTAGGCCAAAATCCAACTGCAAAAAACATTGAACGTTTAAAAACAAGATGATTTAACAAGCAGTTAGTTGGTGGAATCGAATTTGAAAGTGAACTAAGTAGCTAGTACTGGCAACCAACAGTGCAACAGAATGCTTAAAAGCTCATCATGTTTTTGTGTTTCTTTTATATTTTCGTCACCTTTAAAACTCAATCACACAACACATTCATTTAAAACTTTTCATCTCTCCATGACCTCTAACATTCTGTTTTCACACATCCCCAACAAGAACACCCTTGACACGCGAAATAATGCAAACATCAACATAGACTGCATGTCTCATTGAATAGCTATTATATACCTCCCTCACTGTCGCCCTATTCAAATCTCACCGTGATAGATAAGGAAGGTGCCAAACGGGGAGCGGGTGTCGTCCGGCCGCCGCGACGGCCTGGAACGGCAGCGTTGTCCATGCGATCTCGGCTTTATTTCATCTGTAAAGGAAACGCTTGAGTTTGATCAGTGGTCCGTGGATGTAGGTGGGAATTATTTTTATTTGGTCTCTCTTTACGTTTTATTGAAATTTTATGGTTCAGTGAGTTTTATATAGAAAAAAATGTTATTTTTGTAGATGGTGCTTGGGAGAATTTTTGCTGAGCTGGTGGTTTTGGTCACGGTGACATCAATACATAAAATTATGTCTGTATTTCCCAGAGGATCAGGCAAATATGATTTTATACAATGTTTTTATACAACCACGTGCCGTCATTCATCTTAAAGGGCATTGTAGTAATGGTTGATAATAGTAAACTTAAGGAAGAGAACAGGCGCATGCCAAAACCACTCAATTTTTGCCGTTCAAAATCGGTTACCGAAATCATGTTTGTGTTATTTACAACATTTGTAACGAATATATCTCCAGTACTGTTGTGGCATATATATTACGTATTAATGTAGGCTCCCCTAAATGTATTCCATCCTGCATTACGCCATTTAAAAGGCACTTATGAACATCAAACTTAAAAATTAAATAAAGTAATTATTCTAGTTGCCCCTTCCAAAAGGTAGTTTCGTATGGAGAAGAATGGGCAAGAAACTCCATACTAAAACAAAGATTTCATGTAGTGTTAATTAAGTGCTTGTAAAACCCAATGTACAAAAATAAATATCAATCTTTACCAGTCTAGACTCATTTTGAGCAGCAGTAAAGCAGCTGAAATACGCTCAACCGCACGAACTGTGAGTTTGTGCTCTAATGTTTGTGATCCAAACAACATTTTCTCTACCTTAGATAATATTAGTCGAGACAAATCTTCCGTCATGTGTCTCTAAAGTGTACATGCGTACATAAACATGTTCAGATTGTGTAGCGACAACTCAATGGTTCACTGGCTCGCCCACTCGGCTGGAAATGGACTATCTCAAGAACTATCAGCAAGTAGATATAATAATATTGTGGGTCGTGTACATCTGTTGGTGCAGTCCTTCCGATGTAAGCACACTTGTGTGGTTACGTTATGGATAACAATTTTATCATGTTCGGTTTAGTATGTGGTGTTAAGAAGATAAAAAGAATAGACGGCGAGGGATGGATTTTAATAAAGAGTATTAATAAATTGGGATACTTTTTGTACTTTGTGTAAAATATTATATTAATCAATATTGACAAATTGATTATTTTCTAAAACGTTGTCCGAAGTAGTAACATTACATTTAAAATTGTTATACCAAACAAGGGTGAACCATACTTAAACCGATCGCATTTAAGATTAGTCTAATTGTTTCCCTTTGTAAATAAAACTTTGCAAATATTTACAATGTTTTTTTTTCTGCTTTACATTACATCACTTGAATATTCGATAAAACACATGTTATACCACCAGAAAATTACATCAAATGAACATTAGGTATACCTTTTGATCAATAGCGCAAATGTTGTTATCGCAAATAATTCATATTCGATGACATGGAAATTATGCTAATAAAATTGATATTATATTCCTTAAGAATAAACCCAATATCGCTCGACTTAGGAAACAAAATCAGGATCTAGTACTCAGCATTCGAACTTGCAAACACCAGACCGACAAGACATACCAGTATTTATTAGTTATAGCACTACGATCGCGACTTTGTCCACGTGCATTATGTACTTTAACATTCCTTCCAACCCCTCGTTTTTAAGAAAAAAATATCAAAAAATCAAATCAAAAATGTTCATTTCAATATATTACACGTTGTACATTATACAGTTGATATCGTCTCCTTTTAAGCATATAGAATTGTAGATGCCTGTGCCAGGAGGCGCCTTTCTTTTATATCTTACAATTAGTGTAACATGTTGCTGAAAATTATTATTTAATACTATTAGTCAGCTAGTGTGTGCATGCGTGGGTGTGTGTTTGTGTGCTGTGTAAATTTGTTAATGTGTGTGCGTGTGTGTGTATATGAGGTTCTTTAATACGGAAATGGTATTACCTTAAGTTCAACAGAAGATTTTCTACTTCACCGTAGCATAACATAAGTATCCATCTAATCAACAACGATTTGCATTCCTTAAGCGGTTTAGTGTGTATCTGTTTGTTTATTTATTTTGAAAGACGAACGTTTATTTGACTGAATACTTGCAGATTCTGTTTTTACAAAATAAGTAGGAGTAGTATTGTGTTTCCTTCTTTTAGTTATGATATGGCTTCCTATTGGTTAAATAATTTTCGAAATCGATGCAAATATCCATAGATTGATATATCCCTCTAAAACTTCACAAAGTCACAAACTGTACCACTTTATACGACTAATATTAAGTAGTACCTTTATAGTATAGATAAGAACATAAAAGTGACGTAGGTACCTACTGGATTATCAAAACAAACAAACGAAACGTAATACATAACTTTCCCTAATACACGCGGCATCATAAACGTAACACCCTTATTATTTATACGCTCATCAAATCGAGCCCTTTATCGCAACACTTTAGCGACCTCATATCGATGCCTATTTACAACACAAGGAAGGGCAGCTAATACAAATATAACCGAGGACCGATATCAAACGAATGTTTGTTTGTATGCGTCATTTTCGTGAGCTTGCTGTTCGGTGCGGTGAATTTACCTTAATTATCTATGTACATTAGAGATATTATTATTGTTATTATTGTACAGCGTATCCCACAATTTTGCCAGATGAAAAGAAAAATACTTTCGATAAAAAAAATGTTTTAATTTTGAAAACAATACAATCAACAATGAAATGTTTTCAAAAAATCACTTGCTACAATCGGGATTGGAACTGGCTACAAGTCTAAAAATCACCGTATTTTTGTTTAACACTATCCCTGTCAGCAAAGCAAACACAATAGTTAAACAATCAACATGAGTCATTTATGTGACTCATGAGACAGATAAATTAAAGAAAATTTTAATTTTTATATATCTGTCTGGTTGTTAGTTTGGGGTCTCCGAAAAGGCTGGACTGATTTTAACGGGACTTTACTAGGTGTGCAACTTTCTCAAGAGCTATCAAATGTAATATTTTCTTTTAAAATTAAAGCTCTAGTTCTAGAGATTGGCGCTTTTAAACAAAAAACAAACAAACTCTTAAGCTTTTTATATAACAATCCACTATTCACTTTTTTAACCTATGCAACCTAATTTTTTACCAAAAATATATCAACTTTTATTCCGTTATTCCCTACGTAGTAAAAGGCGTACAGAAATAAAAGGGGGTTGAAGGTCAGTGCCGACGGTAATGCATTATTACTATTATATGCGCGCCAATGGATTTTGTGAGAATAATTTTAGGTGATTGACCTTTAGGGAGTACGAGTATAAAGCTGATAGGAGTACAGAATGTTCGCTACAAATTTGGCTTATAAAAGTCTCACAGAGTAATAGATGATGGGTAGCTTTTCCGCCACTTGTCTGCAAGCCAAACTCCTAGAGTCAGAAGTCAAATGTTGCACAACCGTAATTCGACTCTTAGAGTCGACTTGAGTCGGGTCGGATTTAATGCGACCTATTGCCTGTCAAGAGTATACCGTTCCTGCTCTAACTTCTCCAGAGAGTAGCAAAAAGAAAAGGAAAGGCATATACCTAACATTACATGCAAAACATCTAACAAAAATTCGTTACGGAATATTTTACTCAATAGGACAATAAGCACTGAATCAAAAAACGATCAATATTTCTGCAGGCTGTGTATAGTAACAAAATCCGCTGTTGAAACAAATCACACACATATTATTTTGTCATAATATCATAAGCAGAGGTGCACCTATAGTGTACCCACATTGTACATAAATCACGCATAAATCCAGCAGGCCTGGCCATATTACACATTCTATTTCTATTATCGTAATCGATAAGGCGTCAATAGAAAGAAAATGGTGAATATGAAATCAGCTGTTTGTCAACTGTCAAATGTATTTTATTTTCAGCCATATTACTAATTCTACTCGTTAGCACTCGACAGTTGACCAACAGCTGATTCCATATATGCCATTTTCTTTCTATTGTCGCAATAGAATAGAAATAGAATTTGTTATATGGCTAAGCCTGTTGACTACAGATTGCTACTGAAAAGTTGCAGAAGAAAAAACGAATAATACTATACAGTTGCCAATGCGACCAAAACAAAAACACCTGGAACTGAACACAAATCTGAATGATATTAAAAATTTCCTCTAAGAATCTCGCAACAAAAATACAAATGAAAAACGCTAACATGAATACCTGACTCCATACAACAATAGAGAATCAAACTATTCACCGCGACTATATCCGCGACGAACAACGTCGTCTAGATAGCAGAGAATAGCCTCATTCACACCGCTATCTCACTGTAACCGACCTCGTTAGCAAGTAATTAATCATTAAAAAGCCAGACAAAATTTAATGATCCACCTTGAATACCTGAATGAAAAATCTGTGAAATAACAATGATTACGAAATATTAATTATCCCTTCGGGATTCTTTGACAAATTATTGACAATGGAAGAGGGCAAGGGGAACTTCGAATTCCTTGAAACGGAATTCGAATTATTATTGAAGTTCCAATTACGGCCTGGTTTCTTTTCTAGTGATTAATGGTCTCGGTTGACTGTTTAGAAGAGTTGTGGTTTTTTATTGGTTTGTTTATCTTAGCCAAAAATAGTATTTCGAAGATACATTGAAATGACGATTTGAATGATGTTAAGGTCTGAGAAATAATTTCATCTTAATAAAATCGTTCACATTCTAATCTTAAAGTTCCATGTTTTACAAGTTTTTCATATTGTCGCTAAGATGAGATTACAACTAGATTACAATTGAGTTTTGGAAAAGAATTGGCTTTCTGTTATGATATTCTTTCTATAATACAACCATGAAGATTTTTAAGACACAAACAATAAGTCTCGGGAAACGCTAAAAGTATCTTCAAAGCTATTGTTTGAATTGAAATCATTACTTTCACTGTTAGACATTCTTTACTATGCTATATCAAATTTCTTATTGTAACATACCTCACTTTGTATTATGATTGTACCGTTCAAAATTCCCTATTCTTATTCCACGTTAACCTCGCGGCTCGTACTGGAATAGAAAAATCAATTGCTTCAAAATTGCATTTCCTAAACCCACGAGATTAAATCTAATACCCAGAATATTCTTGCAGTACAAGCCGCAAGGTCAGAAACGTGCATCGTTTGGGATAACTTATACATTTGCAAGCCTAGCGCATAATATTACTATTTCTGACCCACATAAGGCTAAATTGATTCTCGTATGACCACATGTATTTACATAAATGTAGGTTATTCCTTCTTAGAATATTGTTTGCTTCATTGAAAGCATATTTTATTATTTGCACTCGTAGTTGATTTAGCTTTTGTTTCATGATTGTTTTTTGTTTACATTCTCATTTTAAAACCCCACAAAAAACACATAAAAGGTGATTTTACAATAAATCTGAAGGTGGTCGGAAAATTTTGTTGTGCAAGTACGTATAATATCTTCTCAACAATTGACATTTATAATTAAACACGCATTAAACTAGTAAAGTAAAAAAAACGTGCCTTTAATATAATATATATGAAGAGGCCTTTTCACTGCAGTGGGAGAGTAGCATGCTGATATTATATAAATACACTGGCTCCTTCGGCAAACCTCGTTTCACCTTAGAATTAATTTATTAGTTTACGCCCTATTACGCACAAAATTTCATAGGAATCAGTTAAACCGTTTCGGAGGAGTTTTGTCACAAGCACTGTGATACAAGAATTGTATATATAAGAAGTGTTATACATATATTTAAATCCACAGATTTCGACCATATACGTAATTTATGAAAAACTAATTTCGAAATATACCATGTCGATTGTAATGCGGTTTTGGTCATTATTCGAAACGTGTTTCAAGAACAATTTTGGTGTATTCATAATATGGCACGTGTGATGTTGGTGCTGTAAATTATAATTTTATGAAGTTTGTTTAACCAACGACCGTAATAAACTATTATGTTAATGCTTCATAAAATAATGTAGGAAAGTTTGACATGTAATCTTAATGGTGTGATCTCATATGTGAGCAAGACAGCAAAATCTCTTATTTCTTTAGAAGCGAAGAACAAACTTTACATACAAATCCTAACAATCCTGTCTAGTTCTGATCATGTGGTTAGTATCTAACCTACGTTAGTTACTAACCGCACGATCAGAAGCTAATGGGTGGCACTAAAACCCTAACTCTATGGTTAGAGTTTTAGTGCCACCCATTAGCTTCTTAGTTGCCATCACATGTCCTCATGAAACATGTCTCAGGCGTGACAGTCTCCTTACAATGTTTTCCTTCGCCGTTTTTAAACAAATACCTGTGTTTTGTATCTAATCAAAAATATAAAAATTGCGAGTTGAATGGTTATAAAATGACTAGGTACACTGGTCTAAGATAAATGTATAAACAGGGTAGAAGTGACATCGACACACAATTTGATACCATCAGATCAGTTCATGATGCTGGACCCCCTAGCGTGGAAAGCCTAGACCTAGAAAATAAACAACTCAAAAATAACAAATTAAGCCAATTACAAGTCTCCACTTATAGATTTAGAACAAAACTACATGTCAAAACGATGGACATTACAGTTTAGCCTGCAACAACAAAAGGAACACCTGGGAAAAAGTAATAAACAGCAAAATAAAGAAGACATAAAGGAGATTGCTCTCCGCCCATACATTGTTAGCCCTGGAGCCAAAAGCATCGGAAAATTAAGTATTAAATTCTCTATCATAAGTAAACTCCTATAGGATATTATTTTTATAGCGGACTAGCTGCAGAATAGAAATATTATGAAAAAAGGTTCCGATTTTGAGGTTATAATTGAATCATAACAACGAATATTAGTTATGATTTTTCATAACTCTGAGTGATTTTTAAGAAACAGAAAACCGATATCATAATACATTTAGCTATTTTTAGTACTTACCTTGATAATTAGGGACATACTATGCTAAAGGACTATAGTTACGTCAAAAATAGGGAAGGAAAATGCGACAAAATTAATAGATTTTTCCTAAGATTTAGTATGCAATACATTACAAACTGCTTTATTACATACTAACATCTGTATCTAGTTTGCAATATTTTTTAATTTTAATAAAACATTTGTAATGTATTCAGTATTTTTTAATGAATTCCTAAAGGAGGGTTACCTTTATCGTAAACAATCGTTTAGTTAGTTATAATCACACACCTTTCTAAACGATCACTAAAAAACCCTGAAAAAATGATCATGATGCAATAGGTTTTGATCACTTTATCATTATTCTAACTACCTACTTATGTAAAATCGAGTATGACCTAATTTCTGAAGCATACATATGAGTTTTTTTATTAAATACACTAATAGAAAAAAACATCAATATAATCGAGTGAATATTTAATCGATCGATTGATGTTTTTGATTACAGTTTATTGGGCATCCCTAGTGACATTTGGCGAAGATGGCGGCTGGTGGATGTTATTAGTCGCTAAAATACTATTAAATGAACATTTTGGCATACAGTTAGTCCGTGTTGCAGAAGTATTTGCAACTTACGTAATAAAAAAGACAATTATTTATCGTAAATTCCGATACTCTTTGAAGCACAGGGCCATTTCGGTCATTGTCCTTTAACCACTTTGTTGATTGTACTGCTTAACAACCTTTATATAATAATTATCTAACCAAATAAAGACACAATAATATGTTTTGTAAGACTTTAAAGAAAAAATACATACACAAATAGAAAATTGTCAAGTCCTTTACATGGTAAGCGTCATCGGATCAGGTGGAAACAAAGATGGTGCGATGAGCTGGACTCGTTCGATTAAGACTGGTCTTAAATACTCTTGGATAGCGAGGGGAGGAATAAGACTGGATGGGCTTTTTCCTTGCAGTGGAATAATCAAGAGTAGTAATATAATGTAATACTAGCAGTCCCCAGCAAACATCATTCCGCCTTATTTATAAGTTTTCTTTAGTTTTTATTACGTACGTAATATTCTTAGACCTCTACTAAATGTGCACAGTCACACCAAATTTTATAATAATCGTTTGAGCCGTTTCGCAAGAATTTAAAAATAAAGACAATCTCACGACAATTTTTTTATATTAGATAGGTATAAAAGAAACAAAATAGTTATTGTATTTCTTATACGATTTTTTAATCTGTTGGTATGTTTTTATTTCAGTAATTAAAACTTACAGTTTAAATTTCTGATTAATAAACTCGCGCAAAAATAAAGTATGATACAAGACCTAAAGACTTTTTACTTTTAACAAAATGGCAGGCAGCACTCACGAAAATTACATTCCATTGATTTAAAAAAATCAACTAAGTTCGTGTTGGATCACGCACAATAATGGGTTCCGTACCTTTACCTAATACTATTTACATAGCTAACACAAAAAACTCACCGGACACTCCATCATCATAATTAACTTTATTCTAAACAAAATAATGTTCATAATCAATTGGGAAAATTTAACAGTTTGGAGTATATTTATGTGCTAGCGTCTCTACATCTATAGATTTTACTTCTATTTTTTTTATTCTTACGGTTTTTTTAATGATATATAGAAAGTCGGTCGGACGCTATATGGTTTGAGCCTTGGTGACAATAGTTTTTGAATAAGATGTCAGTTTCACAGGTCAATAGATGAACCTTTAACACACACAATTTGTTTGTTTTAGTCTCGTACTAACCCGCAAAGATCTATATTGAGTTCGACTGTATCAGTTGAAGATTTTTATTGGTACCAACAGTTGTTTTTTTTCACACACTTGCTTTTCAATTTTCTTTGGAATAGTCGACACTGGATTTGTTAGCCTTAACAAAAAATAAAATAGAACACAGAACATATCGAAATTAGACAAGTTCTATTTTTGCCATCTGGCTACAGAACCTTAAAAGGAACAGCTCAGTGGGAGTCTGCGAGCAGATGAGATACGAAATTTTAAACATTGACATTAAAATCTTAATTCAAATGAACCGGAGTTGGAATGGACCTGCAAAGTTTCTAAATTAAGGCAACGATTATGAATTTCAAATTCATGTCATAATTAGATACCACTTTGTCTGCTGATATTTGAGGTCCACAAGCTTCAATTAAGTGTTAATGATTTTGGTTTCTTTGGATCTAAAAGCTATACAAATTCTTCAAGTACAATGATAATCATGTACAGACGCCAGTACATCAAGTTACCCCAATGTGTCAAATTTTCCCTATTGAAAGTGAACCTTAATCTGTTTGATAAAAAGTTGAAAAACGATCAAAGAAATTTGACACATTGGGGTAACCTTGATGTGCTGGCGTCTGTTCATTGGTGATGTGAGGTGACATTTATAAATAAATAAATAATCACGATGGCAATATGGTTTTGAAGGAAAATAAGTTACCGTATTTATCATGTATTTGTTTACTAACCACTTCCCTGTCTCACGAGTTACATAATTATGACTCATTTTGATTGTTTAACAATTGTGTCTACTTTGTGAACAGTGTAATATTACATCAAAACAAATTATTCTTGCTATTATATCTTCTAACAGCGATAAAACAAATCTTGACCATTATACTTATCATTAAATTTTGCAAACGTGGCTATGGTCTATAACATAACTTTTCATTGAAAAATCTGTCTGTTCTCGGAGGTTAACAAAATCTATACTAAGGCAAGCATAGCAGCGGGAAACTACTAGTTACTTATAAAGAATTCGGTAGTAAAACCATGGGTAGGTTCAGTTTTACATAATACACTATATCTTTAACAAAGTGACTCTCTACTGGTTACCAAAGTTACCGCACATTTTGTCAAAATTATATTTAGCAACCCGGAAACTAAAACTCGAAACTACACCCACGGATTTGCTTTCAAACTTCAACAACAACACTACTGAAATAATAATGAGAATACTTACTTCGCTTATTCTAATGCGAAAGGGTTGAATCCAAAACACAATTATTGCCAAACAATATCAAAACGTGATTAGCATGCAAATTGGTCTGTGGTTTTGAAATTAATAGAAACTGATAATGGACACTGATTGTGTCAAGTATTTGGTATGATGCTGGTGTGCTAGCTTACATTTAGCAATTAATTTAAATTGATTGATTTATTTTATTGACTTTTCTATCTTATTACCACAGTCTAAAAACTTACAGTCGTCCAACGAAGCCGTCTAGACAGGGAAATCGTGCGGGGTGTGAGGGGCGAGACGCGGGAAAGCCGCTCCCGCACTGCGAACAAAACGATGTTTGTAGTGCAGGAGGTATTGTTTAGGGCTAACGCGTGTAGACGTTGTCGACATTTTTCCAGAGATCAAAGGCGTCGTCCTACTATATTAATATTTATATTGTGCTAATACTATGACGAGGTAAAGTTTGTGGCGTTGTAGAAGTAATCTCTGGACCTGTAGCACCGATTTAAAAAAATCTAGAAAAACTATCACTAGAAAGATGGCCATAGGCTATATTATATTTACAAAACTAAGAGAAAAGAAAGAGATATTTTAACATACGAAATCGACGTTGATAAAGTCCCGGGATAAGTGCTATATAGGGTGACTGGTAATTAATGATCGATACTTACACATGATTGTATTCATGATTTCAATAAATTTTCCCAAAGTACCTAACTTCTTTTTCATACACAATAACTTATAACGCAATAAAATATCAAAAACGCCGTTAGAAATTTCCACACGCGCGCCTGTGATCGATCACAGTAGGCACGAATTGGCACGGGAAGTCTGACTTCGGGAAGGGCAAAATCTTTATTTTCTTTCTTTCTTTCTTTCTTTTTCTTTGTGCAGTACTGACGTAATTGAATCAATTGAAAGTTAATGAGTAACAAAAAAAGTTTTTTTTTGGGAAAGATATTCATATTCATGAGTACAATCACGTGTTTAAGTATCGGTCACTAATAACCAGTCACTCTATATATGTTATATTTACATGCTACCTACTGTGTGAATTTTTGTCTAACAGCACAATCAAACCAGTTCATCTTATTATTATTATTTATGTCTCTAACAAAAAATAAGAAACAATAGAAATTAAACCATATTTTCCTTTATCAAAAAAAAAGTATAATTAAAAAAAAGTTGCTGTTGAAGATTTTTCCGATCTGTTATGAATAGCAAAATGATTACGTATTGTTGAAACTTTCTTTTGTTTCAGCTCACCATTCAAAAGACTGAAGGATAATGAAGGCTTAGCTGTAAAATTTAATTTACTTAGATTCAGTTGCCATGCGGACGGATTGAGGTGAAAATATTGAATTGGGTTTTTTAAATATCAATGATTCAGATTTATGCTTTTAAATATTACGACTAAGTTTCTCGATAATGTGGGTTATGTGGGTGTACTACACTGGTACACGTCTGCATAACCCTTCGGGGATAACAGGCGTGATGTTATGTATGTGTGTATGTTTCTGGATAACCAGTTTTAGCCGGGACTGGGTTGTGGAGGTCAAGTAGGCAGTCTGATCTGCATTTTACACTGGAAACCAAAGTTGCAAGGCGACGCAGGGGACGACCCTGTGTTTCTCGAAATGGTTGGCAAAAATATGTAGATAATACCGATATCCGCATTTTTTTAACATTGTCTTAGGAATTCTTACAGCTAGGATACCTAAATACAGTAAAACATCCGCCAATGTAGTCTTATTTTAAGTTACCACACAATAAATAATGTTTTAGTAACAAAAGGTTAAGATGCATTTCATCAAACGATTGTCACTAACTGGACACAAATTCAGAATATTCTCATACAATTACAATCATTATTTTTAAGGGCTATATTTTTACTTTACACAGGTAAAATTAAGTACTTTAATGATCTCTAATGGGACAGGACAACACAACAGATGTGCAGAACATACATGACAATAAATAAATAAATATTACTTATTTTAGTGCTGTCTAAGCAAAATAGTCAAGTGTTTCTAATCGAATATAGTCTTGAAGGTGATTTATGCAATTTTTGTTTTTGAACCTTATTGATAACATTGCTGACCCAATCAAATTCGTGTAACTATGTGTAAAATTATCTATATATGTATATAGCATAACTCATTGACTATGAAACTATTATTAATTCTGTTAAATATTATAACGAAACCAGGTGTCCTAATAGTAGCTTAGCAGTAACCTATTAGTTACTCTAACAGTAACTGTATACTGTAAGATCTTATGTCGCCTGTGATACAGGTTTTAACCTAGTACAGGCATTATACTTTGTAATACCTATGTTATTTCTTAGATTTAATTTGTATTTGCCATTTTTTTAGTATTTTAGGAAACCAGTTTACACGTCACATTGTGAGTAAACACCACATGTATTTTTTCCCAGAAAAAAAGCTTTGTGACCAAAATTGTCTGTTGTGCACACGGCTGATGAAGTCTAATACATAAATTAAAAACTCTCATTGGCTCATGCATTCATTTAAATAGTAATGCACAAGAGCATACATGGGAAAAATATGCTGCCTTTGTCATATGATAGAGGTTGCATAAATACTTACCATAGAGGATGGGAAATTGACTAACAACGGGACTAGTTATGACGTTATTATTGTCAGTAAAGACTAAGAAAAAAATCATAATTTCTACCTTATTAAGTGAGATATAGATTAGCTTATGAAGTAAATAATAGTATTCAAATATAAGATCCACTGTGTTTGTAAGTTTCTTACAAATGGAAAAAAAATAATGATGAATAAAAAAATCACATCTTTAGTTTTATTTAGTACTAGCTGCTGCCCGCGACGTCGTCTGCGTGAAGGTTCTACAGCACCAAATATACCTACCTAAGATTCCAGTGTCGCTATAGCATTATAAGTTAACAACTTTTAAAATAGCATTAAAATATAAGTTACATGAAGAGAGTTTTTTTGTAATTTTTTTTTTATTTTGCAATTTTTAGTTTCTTTGTATGTAAAGAAAGTCTTTCAAAACTTGAAAGAATCATTGAAATCGGTTAACAATTGCAAAAGAAGTTCTTTCTAAACCTTTTAAAATAGACAGGCGTAATGTTATGGGAAATACATAAACCATGCACAGACATGTGACTGTAGCTATTGCGAGTAATTTGTTGTTATGCGTTGAAGAGTTCCATCGCCTGTCTTCTTCATCAGTTTTTCTACACGAAATGATACTTGCTAAATGTAAATGCTTGATTTGTCACCAAAAAAAAATGTAAAAATTGGTACATGTTTTCCTATATTATTTGAGGAGTTCCCTCAATTCCTCGAAGATCCCTCATCAGATCTGAGGTTCAATACTAATGGAACCAACCTGGTAGTATACTCTATCAAATAAAAAAACGATTTTTGAAAATCGATCCATAAATGGCGGAGTAATCGCGTAACAAACACACAAAAAAAAAACACTGTCCAATTGAGAACCTCCTCTTTTTTTTAAGTCGGTTAAAAATACGTTCAAAGGTATATACCTTATCACACTTCCCTATAAACTACGTTGATAATTATACTGCCAGGAGCCAAAATTTAAAGATAGTCAGGACTGGTGGCGCGGGAGCAAGCGACGTACAGGTGCCCGTGTGAGAAGCAACTCGTCCTGAGATCTACACCCGCTGCTCTGAGTATCGGCTCCTGCGATTTATTGATTGTCATCACTAAGCAAACACTCACGGGGAACTGTACGCGCTCGAACTGGATCGGGAAGCTATGAAGTATAAGGGGAATGCGTTGTATAAATACTGCCTTGCCGACGCCACAACCCGTAATAATTTCCACCTCAATGGTGTCTGTGGAGAGAGATGACTTTAAGGCACCACCCGTTACACAACTTTGGAGGAGATTTGTTCCTCAAAAGCATAATCGGGACGCCGACCTTCATTCAGCTTGATGGTATGCGCTGGAAGTCAACTTGCTGACAGGAAGTTCAAAAATTCCACGAGATAATGTGTGGCGTCATCTTGCTCGACGACAGTGCTTATCGACGTATGGACCACTTCATTCCCCTCAATGTCCGAGAGAATGCATTCGTTAATTGCTGCAGCATGATCATTTTTGGGCGCCAAAATGGCCCTCTCACACGAATTCTGCTGGTGCGCTATACGACTGATGTCCACGTACACACAGCGAATGAGTTCTTCGAAGCTGGATACCACTCTACCGAGAGACTCTGAAAGCACCGCCTGTCCACTTCTCTCTTCTGGTAAAGTGCCTTTGCCAAGACTTAGAAGGACATCGGAGAATTCTTAAGCGCGTGCAATGCCGCCGAGCCGAGCTCTTATATTAATGGTCAAGCGCAGCGTACGAACTTGTGACCACAACGAAGATCGTTTCACCGAAGCATTCATCTCGTCAGCCCTCGATCCCCGCGTCAACTCGGGAAGTGTTTGCCTGAAATCGCCACTGAGCAGAACTGTGACACTACCCATCAAATGTTCGTTCCTGCAGATGCCCTGCAGGGTTCTGTCCACGGCCTCAACTGCCTTCCTTTTGAAAATCGTACACTGATACGATCCCATATGATACGATCCGAACTCTGCTCAAGATTTTGAGGGTTTTGTTGGAACTTCAATTTGTCAAAACGAATTATACGATACAACTTTTATGACAAAAATGCACAATGCCATCTATGAATTTTAAGAATAACTAACTACTAACCTCATCAACACGATCAAAATTTAAATTAATTTTCAAAAAGTGTTTATGTGTTACTTGATTTGATTTTTATACATTCTCATAGATGGCGCTGATTCCAAATTGTCGATTCCAAGTTGTCTATAAAAGTGCTACTAACATTCATTAAACTTTGTTTCTCTGCCAAAGTTACTTAAATGGCGTAGTTTTTATAGTGTAAAGCTAGATAATAGCATAGCTTACTTAAAACCAACATTTAAACATGCGTCCTTTGATTACACGCTTCCACAGAATGAGTTAGAAGAATAAAGATTCACTGCTCCTCCCCCGTAGGTGATAGCAAACAGACAAACAGACAAAAATTCCAAAAAGTCACTTTTTGTCACCAGTTACGTTTTTCTAACAAAACCCACTTATTTTTTCTTGATAATTCTCAATGTACAGTTTTTCTTTCGTTACTGTTTTATTATATGTAGATGAAAAAAATGCACAATGCCATCTATGAATTTAAAGTATAACTAACTACTAACCTTACCAACACATCAAAATTTAAATTAATTTTCAAAAAGTGTTCATGTGTTACTTGATTTGATTTTTATACATTCTCATAGATGGCGCTGATTCCAAATTGTCTTTATACTACTAACATTCATTAAACTATGTTTCTCTGCCAAAGTTACTTAAATGGCGAAGTTTTTATAGTGTAAAGCTAGATAATAGCATAGCTTACACAAAACCAACATTTAAATATGCGTCCTTTGATTACACGCTTCCACAGAATGAGTAAGAAGAATAAAGTTTCACTGCTCCTCCCCCGTAGGTGATAGCGTGATAATATATAGCCTATGTGTTGACCCGACCTCTTAGTAATATTCATGCAAAATTTGAAGTAAATCCAAGCAGTACTTTTTGAGTTCACCCCGGACATACATACAGACAAACAGACAAACAGACAAAAATTCTAAAAAGTCACTTTTTGTCACCAGTTACGTTTTTCTAACAAAACCCACTTATTTTTTCTTGATAATTCTCAATGTACAGTTTTTCTTTCGTTACTGTTTTATTATATGTATAGATTTTCTTTAAGTTGAAACCCTGGAGCAAAAGCTAGGTACGCCCAAGACTGGTACTTTAACAATGTTTTCCCTTCACCAATGTCAGTTTATGATAAACTTAGAGAGTCCAAACCAGTAGTATAACATTTAACACTCCTAAACACAAGCACAAGGAGTAAAATAAATACTACTAATGAATTTGTCGAAGCAGCAGATCTTTAGTACTAAGCACATCCCATAAAACTTAATACCCAAACATTACCGATTCATAGCGGCCCAAATAAAAATCGGATGGTGTTCCATCGAAAAACAAAGATACGTTAGCAAGAGAGATTTCCAATTTATGTTCGGACGTAAAACGCTAACTTGTGGGTGACAGCTGCTGGGTAGTAATGAAACTGTATCGAGTTGTGTACAGTCTGCGCGGAGATTTGGATGTAAGGAGTTTTTGATATAAGTAGGTGTTAGTGAAAATCACTTATTAGAAAGAAAGAAAGAAAGAAAATATTTTATTTGAACGCACAGAACATAAAACAAAAGAACAGCAATACAGATAAAAAAAAGGAAAGATTAAAAACTAAAGACAGACATAAAAAAATAAAGATCTGTGCGAGACCAAAAAAGCGCCTATTTCAGCATTAGCTGCGACATTTAAAAATAGCGATTCTTTCCACTACCACCATCCATTCCATCCATACGTAGGTACTGAACATTGTGCGTACAGCTAAAGAGTGGAATTCCCAGCCGAAATCAGTTTTTCCTGATAGCTACAACCTAGGGGTCAATAAGTCAACAGTGAAAAGGTTACCTCTAGACAAGCGTGTTTCATCGTCGACCAAATCATCGCTTACCATCAGGTGAGATAGTGATCAAACGCGAACCTTTCAATAATAAATACTAATAATGAGAAAAACTTAGAAAGTACAAATGAATGGAAAAAGTCACATTGGTACTTGCCCGGATTTGAACCACAACCTCGTGCATGAGAGGTAGGCGCCTTAACCTTAAAGCCATCACGATGAATGATAAGTATTACAAATATAAAACATCTATACAGGGTTATTTGTAAAACACCAACAACCTCGCAGGAGAACATTACTAACATCATAAAGAACAACATTTGTTCTACGACTTTTTCGAAAACAGACAAAAAAAATCAACTCTCCATACAAAACTCGATCAACTGTTCGGATATATTATAATGTATGGAGAGTTGTTTTTTTTTGTCTGTTTTCGAATGTTATGTTGTTGTTGTCTATGATAAATATATAATATATATATATACCCCTGCGAGGTGGTGTATGACCCGTGAAATTCAAAATTTATTACACATTGCAGCGTTTAATACAGTGTGTGTTCATCAAAAATCGTTTTACGGAAATTATAATGGGGCTGAACTCCGAATGTCTAGCCAAAAGTTAACCAAAGGCTATCGTAATACCTATAGTCATATAATCACTGGATTGAGGTGGTCATATAGAAAAACACAGGTATACAGCAACATAGGTAACCAAATGTTGCTGAACACCTGAGTCTAAAACCAAAGCCACAAATATGCAACACCATAACAAAAAAAAAACAAAACCTACAAAAATCTCGCCACGCCAAGCTTTGGTTTGAAAGCGACCTAATTATCCCATGACCTTCAAAAGACCTTAAAAATTGAAACCTTCTCGTCACAACGCTGTTCAGCCATCCAACGTAACCCGACGTATAAAATCTACAGGAAAAGAAGGGGTGGACTATTTTTAGCTCAGAACCATCACTGGGGTCGCATACCCATTTGAGCATAAAATTATGTTCAACACACGTGGTAACACCGTCCAATTAATTCGTATTTCGAACTAAATAATTTGTTGGTTTTGCTGGCAATATCTGACATATTTTAAGAATTAAGTTTCAATTTTTTTTTTGTTTCTAATTAATAAAAACTAGAAAAAATAAAGATGGATTGCTTTACAAATGTGATAACTCTGTCCAATTAATTTGTTTTTTAACTAAATTGTTAGTTTTGCTGGCAACATTATAGAATATAGAAGCATGATTTTTATTATTATTTTTCCTTAATAAATAAAATATAAATATTATTATTATTTATATTTTTAAATATTCCTTAATTCATTCTAATATTTCAGTTTGAGTGATAGAAATTAGAACAAAATTGATGGATTGTTTAACACACGTGGCAATACTGTCCCATTAATTCGTATTTTGAACTTGGCAATTGTGGCAATCCCATAGCATAAAATTATTTATTTATGTAAGTATATCTTCTCTTCTGAGGTTCTTCAGAAAGGTCAGGTGCGTAGTACTCGCAACCGGCGTGTGTGTATGGCAACATGTATGAATGTAAACGAAGCAAAAGAAGTATATAAGAATCGTAGCTTAAGGCGTTCTGTAGTTTCTGCCTACAACCATGGGAAAAAGTCGTGAGTTTATGTATGTATGTATGTATGTATCTTCTCTTCAGTTTTGAGTTAAGGAAGCGATGGACCGATTAAAATAAACCTGATATGGTTGTCAAAGAGGTGATTATTGAAATACTGGGAAATATAGATGTATTGAAGAAATAGGTATTCCGTGCCGGCTCTATGTAGATTGGGAATAAAGTAGCTGTTGATGAGTTTCGAGGCTGAAATTATAATCTTTTCATTATAATGTTATCAATTTTCGTCTAGACTTAGGTACAAAACTGATATAACATAGCGTCTAGACCTTCAAGAGCGTTATCTTAATTTAAAATTGATAATTTAAAATAGGTGAGGACTGATGTTATTGTCATTGAAATCTGTTGCGTAAGAACTGTCCTTGGTTAAACCCAGGTCTGGATTTGACGAGATAACCACGGACAAGCGAGTGAAGCGCTCTGTTGTTACTATACAGAGTTAACGTAATACTACATCAACTATAATAATGTAGTTTAGTTGGATCACAAATTCGGTACCTCTGGCTGAAATTGTTCTCTGGCTTTTCCTAATATCTACGTTTTTCTCTTAATTATTTTTTAATTGGGCAGTTACATGAACATGTAATGTTGTAATGGCCGAAAGATTAAGGTACCTACCTTTCAACAGCACCTACCGTAGCAGCTACCTTTGCAGCTAATGCTGAGATAGGCGCCTTTTTGGTCTCGCACAGGTCTTTTTATTATTTTTTATTTTTTTGTCTTTAATTTTTTAATCTTTCTTTTTTTTATCTGTATTGCTGTTCTTTTGTTTTATGTTTGGTGCGTCCAAATAAAATGTTTTCTTTCTTTCTTTCTTTCTTTGTTTCAGGTATGAGGTTGTAGTTCAAATATGCGCAATATTTTTAATTCATAATGTAGCACCTTTGGGAACAAAGGGTCACTTTTGCAACTTTTTGCAAAAACTCGACATCGACATCGAAATCGACTTTATAATCTCAGCAAAAACGGTGATAAATGCATGAACAACATCGTTTTGAGGGAGGGAAGGACGTTACATTATTTCGCGTTATTGGTCGATTTGCTTCAAACGTAACGTCTCTTCCTGTCAGTAGTGTTTTGAAAGACGAAGTGTGACCATGGGCATTTGTGACGGAGAGGCACTACGGTAAGTAATGACTTTTTGTTTACATATTACTTGCAGTATTAATGTCACTTATAGATAAGAATCACGTTATGTTACCAAATCTTTGTATTTGTTTGCTGTAAACATAATGTCACTTTCTTGCGTAAGTGACATTTTGACATAAAAATTTTCTTTTTATTGTAACCAAAACGTCACTTCTGTTTACAATTGACATTATTTTTGTAATGATTAGTATTTATATTATGGCAGAATGTCATTTTTGTATAGAAAGTGTCTTTATGTTATAAAAATAAATGGTTAATTTTGCATTATTATTTAGAGCTAACCGACTTTCAAAAAAGGAGGAGGTTCTATGTTCGTGTGTATGTATTTTTTTTTCTTTTTTATGTATGTTACCTGATTTCTCCCCCAGTTTTGGACCGATTCTCAAAATTCTTTTTTTAATTTGAAAGAGTAGGTATACTCCTGAGGTGGTCCCGTTTTAATTTGGTGAAGATCGGGTGCTTCTCTTCGGAGATATACAACGGAACTTTTCAAAAATAGACGGCAAATCTGTCGTGATTGCTGGAATCGCTTGGATGTTTATTGTTTATACAACATCATCAACAAAACACTAAAAGGTGTGAAATAACTCTAAATTCGGAAGTCGGTGACCCATCATGAATAAGACAAAACCATCAAAGCCACAGACTTCCTAATTTAGAGTTATTTTACACCGTTTAGTGTTTTTTTTGAAGTCGGTTATATTTTTTGCAAAAAAAAATCGTTATAGAGAAAGCTGTAAAACGGGCTAAAAAATCTGGCCCCATTTACATCCCAGCCCAGTATTGTCAAGAAATAAGGTCAGCAAAAACAGGTAGGTAATCCTTTCTATTTAAAAGAAATTTATTTCACTGACTTTTGTAATCTTTGTCTGACTGAAAATATTGGTTTCAGATAAAAATGGGCATGCTATTAAAGTAACTAAAATAAGCCATTTAAAAATTATTATAAATCAATTGTAATCAAACAGTCACACGAAGCACAAGAGTCCAACAACCTCACGAAGTTACGTTAAAGCAGGCTTATGAGAGTAAAATCTCCTTAGTTGTTCAAAAGAAGGCAGACATTCAAAACTTGATTAACACCAACATTTTAGCGAAAGTTTATGAAACACTTACAATATTTTGATATTTTATTTTATTTTACAATTAAACAAGTGCGAGTTATACTCGTGCTTTTTACTATGTTTTTATCAAAGCATTTCGGTTGCCCCATTTCAAAACCTAGTAAGGGACTTTTTAAACTAAAGTAGTTTTATTTCATAATCTTGCCATCTTAGTTAGGACCCACAAAATACAAAAACAGCAGCATTAAAACTCACTGAAAGCGTCGATGCCTAGTAAGTGCATAATAAACTGGAAGTTACTAGGCTAAATTGGTAAAGAGGGAGTACTCTTTACCAATTTAGCCTAGTAACTTCCAGTTACTCACTGAAACCAATTCAAAATTCTGGATTTGACATAATATTAAGTATACGCGGTAATAATAATATTAATAATATATCCCCGCAGGGCAGCTTGTGGCGAGGCGAGCTGTTGGGCAGTAGCGACCCCACGGACCTGATCTCCCGGGAGTTGTCTTGTTCCTCATCTCTGGCTTGCCTTGATTGGCCGGCCAGAGTGAACTCTGTCGAGGAACGGAGCTCCCACCTCTTTCTTGCCTTAGTTGGCCGGCTAGAGTGGAGATTCGCAAGAGCAAACGTGCTCGGAGGAAGGAAGCATTCCAGTAAGGTGCTGGTAGGGATCTTGACCGTACTTCCGGGATTGTCCTGATAGCCGTGGAATGCCGCTCCACTCCTTTAGCACCTCAGGACATGTTGCCTTCTTGTCGCTACGTCACTATGTGCTAGCGGCCGTTTTAGAGGGCCCATAATTGAGTGTGCAAGTCACCCCCTGTCATTTAATCTGTGTATATGTAACATTGATGAGGCAGGGGCCATAGTTTTTCATAGTTATACGTATCCAGTCCATTTTAGCTACCCTAACCTATAGTCCAGTACTTTTGTTACCATATTCTGCAATAGTCTTACTCCAGTCGTAGGTTTTCCTTGGGTGCACTTGTCTAGTGCATACAAGGAAAATCTGCGATTGGTACCTCAATTCTTTAAAAACAACAAAGGGCCTCTGCGAGTTGGCTTCGGCCCCTCGTACGCCTTCCAAAGGTCCGGAACCCAAGGGTTCCGAGAAATAACAAGAAATTAATAATATTAAGTATTTCCTGAAAAATTTAGTTTCCAGCCTTTACTAGGTTTTCGAATAGGGCAGTCGATTTGTTACTGATTTTCTTTATAATTTTGTTACCAAAGTTGTTGTTCTTAATAAGATAGTAACGTCGAAATATAATACTGTGAAGAATGTGATTTAGTATGTACCTATCAGAAATTTAATATTATAACGTATGTAAAGATATTTTAGTATTAGAGTTATTTGTGAGACTGTTTAATATTAAGATAATATTGTTATGTCAAGTTAAGAATTTATCTAGAGACTGTTTTATGATTTTGTCCATCATACTCATTTTATTAGTTGGTAAGTGCCTAATCAATGGCAAACTTTTTAACACTATTAAGACTGATGATACAAATAAAACAAATTTATAATATCACCTATTTCATTTAATAACCCTTAGTTTGATTTATAAATTCAGTATTTTATCGATACTTGATTTTTTTATGCTTGTTTTAGTTTGTAATTGGTTTCCAATCATATACAAATTTACTAAAAATATACGAAAGCCATCCTTAACCATAAAAATACGTACTTTCATGATTTTATTGTTTTTATAAAAAGGGTCACTTCTGCTTTATAGCATGTACCGATTTGTAACAAAACGTCACTTTGGTAGCCTTCCTTCAGTTTATGGCTTGTTTCTCATAAACCCCTTCTTGTATTTATTTTTTAATATTCAAGATTGTCCGTGAAGAAACTGTCGATTTAAGTCTATAAGAATGGCCTCAATACTCTAAAACAGTACAAAGTTATTAAAGAACGACGTCAATAAAAAATTAAAAATGCTCTTCCTGTAAAGTTGGAAAACATGCAGAAGTGACCCTTTGTTCCCAAAGGTGCGAGTGTGCTTTCTAAGTTTATCTTAGACATTGTTGACATCGGTGAAGGAAAACATCGTGAGGAAACTTGGACCTATAATAGTCAAATCGCCAATCCACCTTGAGCAAGCGTGATGATTAATGCTCGGACCTTCTCTGTATGAGTAGACGCCTTTGCCCTGAAGTGGGATAGTAACAGTCTGGTATTATTTTATTATATCCTGGGCCGCGTGCCCTGTCACTTGCACATGTTTTTGACTGTCTTAGGTCGTAGCTAAATACTGACACCAAACATCAAATTTAACTGAATTGTATTTACACACGCCAGCACATCAACCTATCCTAAACTGCCAAATTTTCCCAATTGATCGTTAACCTTATTATTTTTGTAATAAAGTTGAAAACTGTCAAATAAAAATTGACAAATTAGGATCGGCTAATGCTCTGGCCTATGTTTGCTATCGATTCAATATAAAGAAAAAGGATCATATTAGTTAAGAATTATACTGAACTATACTGAAGTTATCCGTTTTTATTTCTGAATATTGTTAAATTTAAGGAGTTTAATTGTGTAGTTGTTTATTTTAGTTAGTAGTCCATTTCTCTTAATTTTATATTCTTTTTATGTTGTCACTTATTTTTTGTGAATGCTGGTTAACCAGTAATTGGCGACTGTGCAAGTCCAAGACTGCAAAACCTTTACTTAAGATTTGTTGTATACAAAAGCTGTTGGTAAACCTTTAAATAAATAATAAGTTATTATTTGTAAGTTTTTATGGTGTACAATAAAGAGTATTCTATTCTATTCTATTCTGAACAGTGGATTTTTATTGATTTTGGTATAATACTTATTGTCCTTGCATCCTAAAGAAACCTGAATGCGATAAGATAGTAATATTTAAGATTCTAAAACCGTATAAATTGACATTTCATTTACATCGAGTGTTTGTGATAGGCACACACCAAGGTTAGTAAAACAAACCTTACCCAAACACAAACGAAACTTCAACAAAAACAAAAGTAAAACAAATCTAAACCGATGTCTTTGAGATTGAATTAGCCGTAAGAAGTCTGGACTCTCTAGCTTAGTCTCGCTATACAGTCTCATCTATCCAGATTATGTTTCAGTCAGTGAAACGGGTCGCCTGCAGTGCAACTTAGCCGCAAGTTATCGTTGTTGCTCGTTTATGGAGCTTGTTTTGACATGTGACGGGGTTGTACTGCGATATAAATTATTTGTTAGGCTATGGTAGGTAAATGCATTTTTAACTTCTATTGTTGGAAAACTTACATTGTTCAAAAAACTGTAAGTATTGAAATACCTGCCTTGTAACTTGCCACTTTAAGCTACCACAATGTCCACAATGTGTCCCAGCACTATCTCCTTTTCCTAAATTTTTATGAATGTTAATTATTTGTCTGTTGCATTTTATGTCAACATCCATAAATGTGTGTTCATTTTAAGTTTTATTTTTTTATTAATTTACTAATAATTATAAATATTTATCTTTTAAGCATATTGAACACAATGTTATATTTATATTTAGATTTATGTTATATTAGACCTATAACTTATATGTGTAGTATTAAACTGTTAGTATAAGTTGGTCAATAAATAAATTTCTTTGATAGGTTTTCAACTTTATTCTTAACAAACACTAACAGGTGAAAAATAACTCCAGTTGCGGAAGTCTGTGTCTTTGGTGGTTTCGTTTTGATCATTATTGGCCACCGACTTCCGAAACTGGAGATATTTTTCACCTGTTAGTTTATTTTTAAGAAGTCGGTTGTATTTTTTTGTAAATAAGTTTCTAGTTTGTAATTTTTAGTTCTTTTGTAGGTCTGGTGTATAGTTAAAGGTAAATGGTGAGAAGTCGTGGAGGCGAAGACAATTTTACACAAATAGACGTAAGTATTCATCCCCATCGCTGTCGACTGTAATTATACCCAAAAAACTGGTGGCATTGTCACCCTGTATGCAAGTCTGTTGCCATCCTTATTATTAGACCAAGAGAAAAGCTAGTCCTTGGGTCACGCAATGTGTCAAATTAGCATCTTAGGAGATCTTTTATGTACAGACGCCAGTACATCAACCTACCCCAAACCGTCAAATTTTCCCAATTGAACATGAACCTTATTGTGTTTAGTATAAAGTTGAAAACCTATCAAAGACATTTCGTCGTGGATAGTGCGATTCCGCGTAACTACAATTGTTAAATACTGCGAATATACACCTTCGCTGACTGTGATAAGGTGTATATTCGCAGTATTTAACAATTGTAGTTACGCGGTATTGCACTATCCACGACGATTTGACACATTGGGGTAGGTTGATGTGCTGGCGTCTGTACATCTTTTTATACTAGTAAAGTCATAGAAATGGAACTTACAACAAAAAAAATGAATAATCAAGAATCAAAATCGTTTTTCTTCTAAAGAAACAAACAATTAAAATAACAGTGCTCATATAAAAAGTGAATCTTGACACTGAAAGCCCGAAGCATTTAATCCGTCGGTAAAAAACCTCATAAAATTTTAAACCAACTGAGTCGACTTTAAAAGTGTTTTAAATTCAGTTTACAGAAAGCGTTTCACTTGCATTATACAGTTATGCAAAAGTTTAAAATAATATTTTGTTTGATATCTTCTCCTTTTAGCTTTTATACTCTCTATGAGCATCTGAATTGTTTTATTTTTTGTTGTCATGTAAAATGTTTGTTCGTTAACTATTTATTACTTTTAATGTTTTTTTTTTAATTTGTGTTGTGTATGATATCATCTCTTTTTAAAAGACTGTGCACGAATTTGGCTTAATTTAAAAACTGTAAGGTAAGAAAAAAATGTAAATGTTTCTGCATTTTGAATAATTTGTGTATGAGTTCTGAATTCAATCATAAAAATGATGTTTCTATTAAGATTATACTTTCGATTGGCAGTGTGATTGGCACAAATTACTTTGTTTCGTAATATAAATACTTCAATAATCTCATAGATCGATATTTCAATTATTTTTAGCTTGCTCACAATCTATTATAGATTTATGTAGTTTGATTTCATTCGCCGGAACGCGCTTACATATCTCTGAAAGCCTACTATCTCTAAAACTGCCAGTCGAATTGAAGAAATCGTTTTTGAATTGCATAGCCCGATTTTCAAGAAAAAACTCGGCCTATTTCATTTCAACGTTCTAGTGAATTGGGTTATTTCAAGGGTTGGGCTTCAAGCATAATTATCTTTAAAGAGGCTTCACCGAATGTTGATAGGTTTTTGAGTATTTACGTATTAGCGCTCGGAATAGCAAATCATACCTCTAGGTACGAAGGTACGAAGCTACTTTCGTTGATATACCTACATCGTATAGAAAAGACACGTAGTTTCAAACAAATATTTATTGTAAGTACTCACAGATAAATACGTGCATATAAAATACAAGCTTCAATCGACGTCTCCACCCGCTCTCATAGCGGTCTAGCCAGTATACTATAAAATATATATTCTTCACATTCACTTGACAATGTAACTTTTTATTTTTTTTCAATTAATATTAATTTTATATGACACAACATATTATTTTATGATTTTCTTAATTAAAACATTAAAGGCTATGTTGAACTCGATAAGAAAAAAATCTGTATATCAGACATCAGGCTCTTCTTTAAGATGACCATTACATTACAAGCTTAATATTAGACATTCGCAAATATTATATCATACACAGAAAAGGGTTTAAAGCAAAACGGGGTGTGGAGTATTTTTAAATTGGTTAAATAGTTTCTTAGTAAAATAGTTTCCCTACGATGCAAACGTTGAACAAACAAATTCATTTTACTTCCACTGTGCAAGATCAAATAAAGATCGGGAACAATAGAAAAAAAAAATATCTGATCTGTCTCATTAACCACAAATGGTCTGTATTATGAAAATGTGTATACATTTTGCACACAGACTTTTCATGTTCAAAATTAAGTCTCTATGTGATCTCAGTTCCAATCGGCGTGAAAAATTAAGGGTAATTAGATATATATTTTTTAATAGATTGCAACTGAAATTCAACAACACAATTATCAAGCTTAGGTATTAGTTACCACTCTAACATTTAAAACAATGTAACTTTCAAATGTAAATATTTTTATTTTAAACTGAATGCATACGTTCTTAAAAATACAAGACCCACTGCCCTGACTTATTGCGCTTCCATCACAAACGAGCCCAGCTTATATTGCTTTAATTCATAATGATAGCATAACTATTAGTAGATGGCACAGTCAAAGAACTTCAAATTACAGGCCGTTAAATAAACACCTTTAAAAGAAAAAAAAAAACGTTTCTAATCAAAGAGATTTAAAATACTATAGAGCGGGCATGTCAAGGAAATGTCATAGAATAACTTTGATCCCATGTCTCAGTAACGCTATCTAGAATAATATTATATGAATATTGGAGCGGCAGCGGACCGTACTACAAAAAACGCATAGACTTGTATCCAGCAGGACACACTTTTTCGGACGAAAATTTTGTTCGTGATGTCCGGTCTAAAGGTATTGAATGTCTTTGTTTCTAATAAGGGAAACGATGTTTAGTTCTTTTAGAAACGACCAGCCAGCAAGGTGGCCAGTTTTAAATTTCTTTTTAATAAAAAAAAGAAATTTAAAACTGGCCACCTCATTTCAAAGACCCGCTAGTCAAACTTTAAAATGGAACCTCCATTAAATAATAATCCGCCACCCTGATTGGCTATTCAGTAGCCAACTAAGTAATTACAGTCCCATGACATTACTGGCACAGTCAACTTGAACTAGGCAGGCAGTTACAGGCTTTAATGGAATAAGTTGGTAGTTAGCTCCACCTGCTTGGAACTCTAGATATGTTGCCAGGGGTAATTATATTTTAGGGCTAGTGAGAAATACAGTATGTAATAAAGCGCTTCTATAAATCGCTGCTTAAATTCAAAGGGACCAAATGTCGAAAGGACATTTTTGTACAGGAGCCTATCAAAAAACTTTTATTTTATTACGTATGTTTATGTATTATACATGGTTATTTGTAAAACATCAACAACCACGCAAGAGTAGATTACTAACATCATATAAGACAACATTTGTTCTACGACTTTTTCGAAAACAGACAAAAAAAATCAACTCTCCATACAAAACTCGATCAACTGTTCGGATATATGTATGAAGAGTTGATTTTTTTTTGTCTGTTTTCGGAAAAGTCATGGCGTCAATTTTTTTTGGTAAATATTGAATTTTGTATGAAACAGTTGATCTTTTTTCAAAAACTTTGAAATAGTTTTCTACTGAGGGTTATAGACCAAGTACTGTTGGGTATATTATATTGTTATAAATGTTCTTCTTAAAAATAAGACGGACACAACTTTTGGAGTAGTAATTGTTCTACAGCCGCGTGTCTCTATCTAGTGCTAATTATTTCTAGGTAATTGTAAGCAACTGGCTGGAATGCCACCTTTTTTAAGAATTATTTATATTTTGAATGGTTGTTCTATGCTACTTTTTCTTATGTTGTCAAGGGTCAGTATTCCATTTGCTTTGTACATAGTTTGTTCTATTAATAAATAGTAATTATAATATACTAACAGTGTTTCTACCATCTCCAACTTATCATTAATAACTAAGAGTCCACACACACAGCTTTAATACTAAAAAACTATTTGAAACTGGGAATTTATAAGCACACTGGTGTTTACTCAAAAGTTTATAAAGCTGAAGTTCTGATTAATTTATATGCTAAGGTAAGTTTATTTGAATTCATTGCGAGACTGTTTTAAAGCAAAATAATAAATTAAGATTGACTGAAAGACTGCCTACCGCGACAAAAGAGTATAATTTCACACAACGCTGTCTTTAAATTTGCGATATGGGTATGATTAACATTATAAAAGATTAAAGATGCTGGTATCCTCAACTCCACGCCAAAACGCGTATTTTGCGTATAGGCTACCTAATAATCTACCACGCGGGCCCAGTGCGAATTGGTAGACGTCACATGTATTCGAATTTATGGTGCTAGGACATGCTGGTTTCTTCACTATGTTTTCGTTCACCGTTTTTGACAGCTATGGTGATGAAATAAATTACACAAAGTAATCCGCCTGCCTGCAATGGGTTCAAACCCAAGACTAATTTCGTAAGTCAGGGCCGCCACCACTGGGCCACCGCTGCTCTCAACTGATTAACATACTTATAGGTATATTTATAAATTACACCCAGACGCAGAACAAATGATCGTGCTCATCATACAAACATTTGTCCTGGGTATGAATCTAACCCACGTACTCCGGCATGGCAGTCAGGGCCACTAACCACTTTTTGTTTTTTTTTTGAGGGGTGGAAAATCCTCATGGATGTTCCCCGCCCGGGGCGGCGGAGGAGTGTGTCAGACTCTTACTGAATAAAAACCACCCCGTGTTCCTTCTCACACCTGCGCTGGGGGTCACGGGAACAGAAGATACTTCCGCGACCCCCGACTGGTGCTGGCCCCGCGAGCCTCGCCAAGTCAGCGAGGGGAGTGAGAAGTTTTAAACGGACAATCCCATTAGACAACACTTTTCCCAAACCGAAAATCGATTCCCTGATGTCATGCAACCTAAATAATGCAATAGCACTTTATTTAAAAAAAAACCGGAGCAAAACTTAATGTTATACATGCCATCTCACAGCTCCATGCAGCTCACTATGAGCCTTATGAGTAAACTCAAAGTAGCCCAACGAGCTATGGAGAGGGCTATGCTCAGAGTGTCTCTGCGAGATCGAATCAGAAATGAGGAGATCCGTAGAAGAACCAAGGTTACCGACATAGCCAAAAGGGATTAGCAGGTTGAAGTGGCAGTGGGCAGGGCACATAGCACGGAGGACGAATGACCGATGGGGTCGAAAGGTTCTCGAGTGGAGGCCACGTATCGGCAAGCGCAGCGTAGGACGTCCACCCACAAGGTGGTCAGACGACCTCATTAAGGCCGCGGGAACGCGCTGGATGCGAGCCGCTTCCAACCGGTCTTATTGGAGATCTATAGGGGAGACCTATGTCCAGCAGTGGACTTTCTATGGCTGAAGTGATGAGTGTGATGACATGCCATCTTACTAATTAAAGCAAGTACTTATTATACCTACTACTAACAACATTATCCACTTATTACAACTATACTTGCGACCAATAAATGAACCAACGGGAGTGTTTAAAGTATTAGAAAAATTAATAAAATATGGTTGTTTTACCTCTACACCTCCTTTTTAACCCTTTAGAGACTATTAATATCATGACTTCTTATGATGAATTTGTGATCAAACGCCAAAAAAAAACATCGTTACAATCATGTACTGTCAGATGAAAAATCAGTTACTAAAGCAACTGACGACGTTGAAATATAAGGGTCAGTGTACAACGTTGAACGCACACTAAATCTAGAACATGTCGTACTATTTCATGTTCGAACTCGGGCCCGGCGTTCAACAAATATTTTATGAGCTATCCCTTAGAAGGGGCGCGATAAACATAAATAATATTAATATTGAGTTCATCAGCTTTAAATTTTCGGGTGTTGTGATTTCGTTTGGGATTAGAGAGTCATTTAGGCAGTTATTTAATATTTTACATACATTCAAATATTCACGAACTCACACCTCTTTCCCAACGAGGTAGGAAGAAAATATAGAACGTAATCGGTTACGATCCTTACACTTCTTTGTCTTCGGTTAACGTAAACGATTTAAATGCCGTTTATTTTAAACGACGCGAAAAAGGAGGTTTTCAATTCAACATGTTTATTCTTTTTTACAGAGTCAGTGTGATCCAGCTTTAATGGTTAATTTTTCATTCGATAGGGGATACCTCACAGTTGAATACCACCAATTAAAAAAAGAACACCGAAATATAAAAAAAATGACCTGTAGATTCGAGTCAGCGGCAAAAAAAATACTATCAAACACACAACGGAAGCCACGGACTTCCAAATCTATTGTTAATTTTGCACCTTTTATTGTTTTTTAATTGGTTGTAAGTTTTTACTTTTAAACTAGTAAGATTTATTTATTTTATCCATAAAATCGTTTAAATTATTTTGAATATTTACACATGCAGATGTAATATTTAACTACAAGTAATATTCGACATTCCAAGAGTAATTAAATAAATACATAAAATAAATATTCCACAACTTTTTCACACAACGCCATCTAGTCCCAAGCTAAGCTAATAGCTTATGTTATGGGTACTAAACAGCTGATAAACATACTTACATATTTCTAAATACATACATAAATTACACCCAGACACAGAACAAATGATCGTGCTCATCACACAAACGTTTGTCCTGGGTGGAAATCGAATCCACGACCTCCGGCATAGCATTTAGGGTCACTAACTACTAGACCAACTGACAGGCCAGTTAAATTAAAATTAAGTGCTAAACAGTCACAAATATATTTAATGTCAAATAGTTCCCTAGACTATCTTCCGTATCCATCATCAGATCTATTCCAGGTCTCCATTATGTTATAGTGTAATTAAAACTACAAAATTTGAATCAACCCCCTATTATCTATACTTAAGATAAGCGGCCAACGATCCGCATCGTACGCATCGGACGTAGTAAGTATTATTGAACACATGTCATATGCTGAGCTGGACTCCCATTTGGTGCATCCTTGTACACTGCTCACCGCACAATGTATTATTCATCGCTCATTGTTTTATCACTTTTGATTTTGTATTGTGTGTTTGTCTGTGTCTTTTGTATGATCTAAATAAATGTTTTATCTAACTACCTTACATATTCAGATGCGGACAGGGCACTTGTGTGACTTTCTATACAAAGAACACTACGATCCGTTTGATGCGATTCATCCGATGCGTACGATACAATGCAGACAGGTGGACGCTTACCTTTAAGTAAGGGAACCTTTAAGTTCTGTTTTAAAATGTTCAGTACCTATAAAGTTATAACATAAAATATTAACTCATTACAGATCTATGACAGCTAGCAACAGATACTGCAACTCGCTACCAATACCCGCAGCGGACCTGCAACTGACATCACATGCTACTTCTCGTATCTGATGAGAGCGGCACGGTGACGTCATCGAGTGAGCACAATCTGATGAGATGTGATGAAACGGATATTGCATGACGTTGCGCTCCGCTGATGGGTACTCGGTTTATTTTCAATGAAGAACTTTGTGTGTGGTATATAGTAAACTGTGTTTGCTTTATATGAGTTCTTTGCCTTTTAGTGTAGTTAGTAACTAACCTGGTGATGGTGGTACTTGACGTGTGGTGGTGTATTTGAGTATTGAAAGAAGTTATCATCAATTCGCTTTAGAGTTTTTAAAAGTGATTTTAAATTAGTAATTACATTCAACGAGAGCTAGCATGGCCTTTCAACGTTCCAATAGCTTTTTTCCCATGTTTTCGTTTTGCATTTTTAATTTTTCACCTACTGTTAAACTTTACGATATTTCTACTAAAAACCTGATCTGCATAAAAATATGCAAAATTTTCTTTCAATGCATTTCAAAAGTTCTTTCTAAGAGTAGAATTTAAATGAAAGGAGTCACTTATGGAAACGCTCATCTCTTGGCTCCTTCAATTCTTAAAGCTGTCTTGAAAATAAATCGTACTTAACTATTTATAAATGGCATCGCAATGCATTTGAAACTTCCTTAAGTTTGAACAATTATGACTAAAATGTTGAGTCCTTAGTGGGAGCCAGTTTTGTTTTACCACACTATAGAAAAAAAAAGTAGGTAACTAAAAGGTATGGTCAGGTGGGTACTTGTTTGCCCGAATCTTCGAAAATATAATTATTAAATACCTAATTAATACCTCTAATACTATAAATATCAAAGTTTGTGACGACATTCAGCATTTTTTGTGTGTAACAAACCTTCATGGTTTGTTACACACAAAAAATGCTGAATGGATTTTAATAAAACTTAACAGATATGTAGCTTGACAAAACAGAATAACATATAGGCTATAATTTATACAGGTTTGTATCCATTGATATGTTTATATCCGACTTATCAAACTTTTTTGTTACAAGTGACGTAATAAATCCGCCATCTTTGATGACATGACAAACGGTGACAAATGTCTTCCCAGTACATTATCAGGTGACAATTTGACATTTGACAAGTCTTAAGCTAAAACTAAGGAGGTAGTTTAACACAAAATAAATTGATTCTGAGGCGGGACGGGTCAGCTAGTTGGATTTACATAATTTTGCCATCTGCGAGATATTTTGGCGTGCGTTCCGAAAACCATAAGAATTACAAGAATATGCGAGATACATCGTGAGGCTCGCAAACAGTAAGAAATAAGGTACAAAATGTTATTTAATCAATCGGTTTATGATAGTAAGATCTATTGTGAAACACAAAAACTATTCAGTTCTAATTCTCCAAACTCTCTTATCCGAAGGATGGAATTTCGTTTTTGAGTGTGGATTGAAATGGGGATTCGCTTGCTGAACGAACGGCCAGTGAATTCAAAACGATTGCAGAAAGAAAAAAAGCGTTCGAACTCATGTTTTAAAAATCGAACACCGGGGACTTGATTTATCGCCTAATATCGCTGAAACTACGGCCAGTACGAATTGTATATTGGCAACACTGGTGACCAGAGTTGCTGTGTAAATAAAAACTTGTTCATAAAAAATTAAATTAAAAATTTAAAAAAACCCCCACCGTAAAAAAGTAAAACATTTAAAAAGTTAAAAATAACACTTTAGCCATGAAATTTTACTTCACGTCGGGGTAGCGCTTAAGAAAGGAATGTTCCGAGTACTTGTAGGTATGTAGGTACTTATTCTAACGGTACCCCGACGTTACGTTAAATTTCATGGCTAAAGTGTTATTTTTAACTTTTTAAATGTTTTACTTTTTTGCGGTGGGGGTTTTTTTAAATTTTTAATTTAAATTTTATTTTAAAATTTTTAAACGCATTAGTTTTGTTTTATAGAGTGTACAGTTATGATATTTTTTCAGTGCATTGTATGTAGAGTCAAATACTGGTTAAAACGAATCCAAACACGACATATCTGCTATTATTTTGTCAAGAGTCTACCTACTGGTGTGCTGGATAGCCTGGCTGCAGCATCAGCTCATCTTGTTACCATCAGTACATTGTGTTTAGAAACAAATGCTGGTTGAAATGAATCCAAACACGACATATCTGCTATTATTTTGTCAAGAGTCTAACTACTGGTGTGCTGGATAGCCTGGCTGCAGCATCAGCTCATCCTGTTGCCATCAGGGTATTGTGTGCAGAATCAAATGCTGGTTAAAATGAATCCAAACACGACATATCTGCTGTTATTTTCCCAAGAGTGTATTAGTCTGCCAGATATCATGGCTGCATCAGACCAAATACACCATAATGTTGCTAATTAATATTACACACATGGGTGTTTGAAATTTTAAGACACACATATGTTTTTAAGTGAAGTTAATACCGATAGACGTCTAAAATAGCAATGGTAGCTAACACAAAAGAGCTGATAACCTTGAAACGGCTGAACCGATTTTGATGAATTATGTCTAAGAACCATCGCAAGAAACTCTGTTTTCAAATAAAAAAAACCGCATCTAAATCGGTTCACCCGTTTGGGCACTACGGTGCCACAGACAGACAGACAGACAGACAGACAGACAGACAGACAGACAGATAGACACACACACATAGCGGTGAAACTTATAACACCCCTCTTTTTGCGTCGGGGGTTAAAAATGAAAACTACCGGGTCAAACTATGTTATATTTTTAAAGGACCAAATGGCAGCTATTACGCATCGAACTAAAAAATAATCATGTAAATCGGATTATTAATCTCGGAGTAATCGGTGTATGTACCTACATACATAAAAAAAACAAATATCGCTCGAATTGAGAACCTCCTCCTGTAGTCGTAAAAATCGTTTTGTCTGAATATTAGACGGTAAATCACGTTCCCGGTGTTCTTTTTTCAAAACATGAGTTCGTACACTTTTCTTTCTTCATAAACTTTAAACTAACAAAAGTCTAAAATAAAGTCTTAAGGCTAAAATATCAAATCTGCCTTGCGTCCAATGTGTATCAAGTCATAATATTTACTGGATCGGTTTTCGGTTGTTGAAAATTATTGTTAGGAACATATAGCCATAGGCAAGTTTAGCTGTGAGACACCGTCACTTTTTCCATTGTTACCGTTCTATAGGAGATTTTGCCACATCAAAGCGGATATATAATTATTACCCTTAGTCTAAGACAACGTCTTCAGCAAGCATGGTTTTAATTTCTATTAATTTAAAAAAATATCATCTTCTCTATTCATTCTCCGTTAATAAGTAACACAGATTTATAGTGTTTTGTTTTAAATTTCCATGATTGTTGAAAAACAAAGCTATCATCTTTTCTTTTTATTTAAAATAGATTATAGGAAAAAACACAGTCACTCGTGTACATATAATTCTTTATTAATTTTGTTGTATTTAAGATGTGGATAACTTCGCCAGTTACACTATGCATTGTAATTTTAAATTAACTACCTGTTTATTACTATATTTGTGTAACTGTTTGCTTCCCAAAAAATAAATAAATAAATGGTGCTTAGGTAAGGTTAGGTAAGGTTTATCAGGCAGGTGTCCGCAATTCCACGACCAAGTGCATATTTTGCGTACGATGCTCATGCCTTCTGTATATGAGAAGACATTGGCCCTGCAGTAGAACAGTAACAGTCTGATAACTATTAAAGCCACCACCTAGCTTGTAACAACACTTAACTAAGCGAAATGCATTCAACATGGGTATCTATAGACAAAGAGCCACCAACCTTTTACATTGCTCTATGCAAATTAGTTAATGTTAACGCGAATTCGAACCCCATTTGTATTCTGTTGTTAAATTCTATTTGTGTTTTGGGTTATACTAAAATACACAGTTATGTATTATTTTTATGGTTCCGTACCCAAAGTAACCTTACCCTATTACTTACTATATATCTGCTGTCCGTCCTTTCGTCTGTCTTTAAGTCTGTCATCGGGTTTAATCTCATGAACAAGTAAGAAGTGGACAGTTAAAATCTTTACACATTGTCAATCTTTAACACATTTATGTAAACAAATTAAAAATTATAATAAACTGTCCCACTGCAGAGCAAAGGCCTCTTCTCATACAGAGACAAATTAATAAAACAAAATAAAATATTCGAAAATCCCCATAAAAGACATTTTTTCATCTTCGTAAGAATCTTTTACATTGATACGAAACCCTACGTGAGTGAGTCTAACTTGCACTTAACGGCAACGTTGGTGCAGTGGCTGAGTGATTGGCCACTACGCTGCGTATCTTGAATTCGAAGCCTGCACGAAATAAATACATATTTCTATAGCCTACAAGTACTTTTCCGGGTCTGATTTTTTGAGTATGTGAATTTGTAAATGCACTTACAACGTAGGAGAATTTCCTAGAGTGGAGCCATTTTTTTGTTTATTTGGGAACATAAACACACTAAAGAGAATCTAACACATCATTTTTTTGCTGCAGAGTAATGTAAATGTATTTCCTTCCAAGTAAATTGTTCACACAGGCACATATTTCGAAAAGATTTCTCAGAAGATAAACGAACAAACTGTACATATGAACTTATCCAGAGGTACCTCTATTCCATTTCCATTAGTCTGTCTGTACCCGACGCTATTCATCATATTTGAATGCAGACATCTTTCCCATGTCTGCAAACAGACTGCGAGATTTGAGTACTCTGAGTAAGGCTGGAGCTACAGTTGGATAAATTACTTTTGCATACGGGAAGGTTTAACTTTTTGATTAAGGGAAAAATATTTGTCTACAAAACTAATATCACTTGAGTTTCCTAAGGTTTCCTAAGTTAGTCCGTTAGAGAGTGACTGTATACCAAGACCAGTCCGTGCCTCGAAAGCACTTTAAGCTAGCTAGGCTAGCTTTGGGCTAGGCAGAGGTGTACCTGGTAGTACACCCACATTTCGCCATCATGTTTAAGTCCCATGTAATAGGGGGCGAGCCTATTGCCATCCATCGGGCACAAATCCAGAGTCCGGGCTGCTACTGCGAAATCCCAGATTCAAAAACTCAATAACACTTTGCCCGACCCGGGGATCGAACCCGGGACCTCATAATCAGCCCCCCTAGCCACGTGACTTATCACCTTTCGCTAAGTCACGTGGTCAAAACAAAGGGATTTGAGGCGTTCTCGATTGTAGAAAGAGAATAGATACGAATCGTTTGTAACTTGGCTAGGGGGGCTGCAGTAGCGCTTGCGACCACTAGACCAACGAGGCAGACAAACAATCATTGGTCCAAACAATCATTTGAAAATCTTTGGCAGTCTTTTGGAATAGTTTCGGAAGTTTTATTACCAGTTTAACCTAGGAGTATGGTGTTATTCAGTCATTGGGTTGTGGAGGATTGGAGAGGGATCGAAAAGAACTTCGTTCCATCCGGGTGTCCCTTGACACCTCTCAAATTTTTTTTATTTAATAATCGTATAACAAGGATCCACAATGTTAGTAACGTACCTGACGGCGCCGCGACATTTAGAGTGTTAAGAAACTTCTAGAATAGCATCTGACATGCACGGGTTGACGTTTCTGCACTCTGACGCAACTCCGGGCTCTTTTGAAGGATCGTGGGTTATCACGGTGAAGCAAAACGTGTTCGGTGGAGCGTCGCCATATTCCAATTAATTGTTATGAGTTTATCGTGATTCTGTCGATATTACTTTAAAATATTAATACAATGCACTGCAAATTATCTTAACACGTGGATTTATTCTCCTCGCCCGCCTACCCACGATAGCTTGGCCGAAACAATGAATCCTGAACTAAATGATAATCATCATGAGCCTTTATACCTTATATCTAGTGTTAGTACACAAATAAAAATAAAAACAAAATAAAAATTAAATAAATAAATAAATAAATAAATATTCCACAACTTTTCACACAGCGCCATCTAATCCCAAGCTAAGCTAAGAGCTTGTGTTATGGGTACTAAACAGCTGATAAACATACTTATATTCTTCGTATACTTTGTATACTTATAAATTGAGCCACTTTGTACCCACAGAAGATAACTAAGTAACTTACTCAGTCATCTTCTCCACAAAATGCCTCAGAAAAGGGGAAAACACACTTCCAGCCATAGTTTTCAGAATGCTGTTGCTACTGGCCCGGGTTCTAGCTGCCACAGATGCTATTTTCTTCCGCACGATTGCGTGGAAGCCGTCAGTACGATTCTGTTATAATTGATCCGATAATTAAACCTAGGAACACGTACAGACGCCAGCACCTCAACCTACCCCAATGTGTCAAATTGCTTTAATAAGTTTTCAACTTTATTGTAAACACAATAAGGATCATGTTCAATTGGGAATTTTTGACAGTTTGGGTTAGGTTGATGTGCTGGCGTCTGTACATACAACTAATAAATTTTAAGCTTAACTTTACTTGTTAAGATACAATGTTACTGATACCGTGTCAGTAACTGATTTTTTATTTAGCTTCGATGGTCCTAGTTATCATTTTATTAGTGTATCATTTTCTCTTTTTTTTTATTGAATCGTTTTTTATTTATTTTTTATGTAATGTCATAGACCTAGCCATGTATTCCAGTTTTGTACATGTAAGCGGGCACGCCCTTTTTACTTGAAGGCTTATATTTATTCAGTTAGTTATATTTTATTTTTTGAATGAGTTTAGTTGTCAACGTCGCGTCGGTACTTACTATTCTTATTACTACTGTCTTGTATATTGGTGTGTGCTAGCTATCATGTAGCAAATTATTCAATTCAAATGATTAAGTTTATTAATTACCAATGCTGTTTAAACTGTTCTTCTAACATATCAGACAGACGTGTTGCTGGGGAGTTTGTTCCGCCACTTCTTCTTCCCAGCAAATACACTAGGAAGTGGCGAAGGGCGGGCGTTTTGGGGGACTGTCTTATGTATTTTTTGACGTTCAAAAAGTGCTGATCCTCAGCCTAATTTAAATAACTGACTTTTTATTTGGATTTTGATTTTGACGAAACAATTACAATCCATAGTTTACAACGCCGTATAAATACAGCGTGCTCATATTTGCTTAACTGCTGTTTGCATACCAACGTCAACACAGAGCATTATGTGAGCCGAGCCGTTGTACATAATGTTCATACCTTCAATATTGATTCTTTGTTATGTTTTGTGCTTATAGAAATTATGTGTTATGAAAGGAATGAAATCATACCCTATAGTTGACGCTTCCTGTAAACCAAGAAGTGGCCTCTACTTTGGCCAGAGGCTAAGATTACCAATCAAGGTGGCAATACCACTACTCTTAATATTATGGTCACAGAGATGCGGAAGAATTTATTGACACTTTGTAATAATTAGTTTTTAGATTTTTATATTTTATTTAAGTATGTAGTGTGTATTTTATTTAAGTGTGTATTCAGCACTTTTTGAACTTCAAAAATAAAACAGTACACCAACACGCCCGCATTTTACCACTTCTTAGTGTTTTGCTGGGAAGAAGAAGTGGTGAAATTAACTCCATTACGATGCTTTGGATTATAAATTTATTAATAGCTTTTAACCTATACTTACTTTTTGGTGTAAATTTAATCGGTTAGATAGGAACGATATTGAATTTCAGGAAACAAATGTAAAAACTGGGAATATGACAACATATTGTCCCTAAAGCATTATTAGACTCATGGTAGGTATTTTTTTTTATTTTTTTGTTTGTTTTTTGTCAGAGTAAAAAAGTTTTGAATAACGAGACAGAGTGCAGGAATCTAAAAGAATCAATGTCGAGTATTTCCAGTTCCACAGGTTTGATGCTACACAAAACCCTGCTTCCGTAGCATTTCAAGAGGACTCATAGGTATGCTAAGTAGGAGCTTACCACTCCGTAACTTAACTTTCAATCATACACCAACACCCAGTACCCAACCTATTGTCTCGTTCATAATGACATAAAGCTCTTCTTTGAAAACATAAGCCTATTCAAGTGTTCTCAAACTCATATCCTGATATTGAAGTGAATGTGTTAAGTCTATTGTGTGCTAGCGACTTCAAAGTGAGAAGTTCTTAGAATCTCGAGCACAGTTTAATATAGGTGTTAATTCAGAATATAACTTTTTATTATTATGCCGTTATAAACTTAGCCAAGTACTATAAACCTATCTTCTACGTGTGTTTTTAAATAAAAACTAATCACTGAAATGAATATGTACGCGCATATCTTTCAGACAACTGCACGTTTTTTTGGAGTTATATTTCTTTTGGCGCCTTTGAGAAAAATTATGAGAGTACATTTTTTTGACTGGCCTGTTGGTCTAGTAGTTGGTGACCCTGACTGCTATGTCGGAGGTCGTGGGTTCGATTCCCACCCAAGACAAATGTTTGTGTGATGAGCACGAGCATTTGTTCTGTGTCTGGGTGTAATTTATCTATAATATGCTTGTATTTAGAAATACATAAGTATGTTTATCAGCTGTTTAGTACCCATAACACAAGCTCTGAAGCTTAACTTGGGACTTAATGGCGTTGTGTGAAAAATTGTGGAATATTTATTATTATTTTATTATTATTATTTTAGAATGCGCGAGCACATTGCCACGAAAAATGTCGGTTTTTCGTGGCAATGTGCTCGCGCATTCATCCCTGAAGTTAGCTACAGTAAAAAAAAATGTTTTTTTTTCTATTTTACGCCAAAGACAATAACTTCTAATGCGTGTTCATAACACACACAGTACACAGTGTGTTGGTTCCTGGATGGTTTAGATTCAGTTGGACCCGGTAGGTGGCGCTGCAATCGGGTTCAAACCCCACGTTCGAGCAAGACAACGTCTGTTGGGTACTTTTATTATTATTATTATAGATAAACTACACCCAGACCCAGACCAAATAATCGCGTCCATCACACAAACATTTGCTTTAGGTGAAAACAAACTCATAGCCTCCGGCATAGCTTTCAGGTCCTTTAACCTCTGAAACCAAAAGGCCAGTCGGAAAATGTTGAATTCGATTTAATATATTTCGGATTTGTTAAACTTCGGTAACTTTAGTAAAATTGTCTCTGTCTATAGTACGTTCGCATTAAGAATGCAGTGAGTCAACATTATCCGTCGGCCTAGCCCCGCCCCCTAACCAATCAAATCTTTTCAAATTCATTTTTATAAATCCACTAAACTTATTCTTTTAAAATGTAATTTGTTTGAATTTAACACCGCTGTGGAATACACCTTTATCTTGCATTTGCACTGCATTCTTACTGCATTCTTAACGCGAACGAACGATAGAACATAATTAGTCCTGCTCTATTGGAAAATCTTTGAGTCTCGTCAAAATCAAACCAGTTGTTATTCTATTTTTTTTATTTTTTTTTATTAAACTCTGTCTTACAATTTTTTACCTATTGTTATAAAAAAAATAGTTTATTGACATAAAAGACCTTTGTATACAATAAACCTTACTTCCTAAACTAGGGAGACCGCCCACCCCCCTGTTATTAGGTATATAATTACATTTATTTGTAAATATGTGAGCATTACGTATCTATTAACTTATAAGTTTACTTATCTGGTACCGTAAAACGGGTTGTATAGAAACTCAAAGGTAAATAGAAACAAAACTTTGAGGAGGATTTATTTATTTATAACATTTATTTAAAAGCATAACAGTCCTCTTACAAACAAATTTAACTTACATGAATATCCTCGTCAAAATTTTGTTTCTATTCACCCTTGAGTTTATATCCACCCTGTTTTACACAGTACATGGCTTTTTTATAATACTACTAGCTGCCCGAACAAACTTCGTTCTGCACTTAAAAAAATATAATAATAACCTATTCTGAGACCTACTGAATATGCATGTAAAATTTCATAAACATCGGTCAAGCCGTTTCGGAGGAGTACGGTAACTAACATTGTGACACGAGAATTTTATATATAAAATTAACCTATTCTAGTAATGTCTTTTTTTACAAATATCGTCAAATTAAAGAAAACAAATGTTGTTAAAGCGTCTTGCACATTTATCTCGAAACTAACTTTTGGAAAGGGCAACTGGAATCATTTTTGTATTAGTCAATATCTTAAGTAAAATAAACGACTTGACTTTGACTTGACTTTGACCCCAGTTTCGTTTAAATATTCCAACAACGCAACCCTTGAAACATGAGGCACAAAAAAGAAAGCTTAGCCTTAAGTCGACCCAAGTTAAAGATGAATATCAAAATGTTATCTAAAGAAAGATTTACATATTCACGAAATATCTCTTGGCTTGCTTGGTTCGTTGAATAGATGCAGGAGCGACTACTGCTAGTGTAGATATAACCGGTTGCCTAATAGACAAAGAAAGAAAGAAAATATATTTAATTGGGCCACGCACAGGAATATAACGGAATTAAAAAGACCTTTGCCAGATCAAAAAGGCACAACAAAAACAACTTAACATCGACAACTGACCAACAACAAACGACAACTCTGCTTCTATGTCCATTTTTTTTCTATGCCGATATAGGAGTATTTTTAGGCTTGCAAGGGTTTTCATTTTTATTTGTTATTTTTTTAATGCCTCGTTGGTCGAGTGGTCTAAAGTAGTAGTTTTATCTGCTGAGCATGAGTTCGCTCCCTGGGTCGGGCAAAGTACGTTATTGAGTTTTTTATCTGGTATTTCTCAGTAGCAGCCCGGAGTCTGGATTTGTGCCCGATTGATGGCAATAGGCTCGCCCCCTTTTATATGGGACTTTCTCATAACTGGCAAAGTGTGGGTGTCCTACAGGTACACCTCTGCCTAACCCTTTGAGAATTACAAGCGTAATGTTTATTTATTTATTTGTTTCTATTTTATGTTGTGTTATATTATCGTTTTACTTTATTAGGTTTTATTTTTTTGCTTAACCCAAGTAAATGTTTTTCTTTCTTTTTGTTAAAACTAGCTGTGTCTCGTGGTTCTATCTTGTTCTAAAAGTAGAAGTATATTGTTAATAGCCTTAAAACTTTTGCGCAAAATTCTAGATATGTAATAAAAAAATGTAAGGTGACAAGTTCTTAATTAGCTCGAATGTAGTTTGATAGAAAGTGTAAGTGTAGAATATACTTTCACTTTAATACTAGTTGTGCCTCACGGTTCTTGCGTCATAAGGTCGTATCGTGATTTAACAAAGGCTAAATATTCTCGATAATTAGGCTAACATTATTACAAAAAGATTTATTTTACAAAATCCACTAGGCAATCAGAATATGCTAGTTGAGTTTTACAAAAAATAACAAACAAACTCTACAACTTGAGCTTTATAATATTAACCATAGACGGTGGATTTACTAAAATTCTGTTTTCCCATAATACAACAAATACCCCATTTTTTGCAGACCAACATTGTTCTTGAAAATAGTGGTTTCGTTCAATACAAGATTCCTTTTGCAATGCCGCTATTAATTAAAATGTACGATAAAAAAAACTCATTTGTGCTGAAGAAGAGACAAAGGCAAAGACTTGAGGCAGCCTCTTTGCTATTATTTGTATTCATACTATTTTTTCGTGTAAAAAATGTTTTCAAATACACATTTGAAATTCAATTGTACTCATTCTTGATTTGAGTATTTTCTTTTTAGTCTCTTCTACTATTTATTTGAGTAGATTCACGTTTGTTATGAAAAATATATTTTTTTAAACTCGATGAACATAAGCTTATTGTGTAAGTGCCGTGAGACTTTCACATTCAACCAGTTAAATAGAAAAAATAAATATGTTAATGAAATCTAAACGAATGTTCACTTTATATTGCTTTAAGCGAAAAAACCTACGTTGCTAGTTATCTAATTTTAAAATTATCATCTGGTTTGTAATGGGGATTGTAGTTTCTACTTAAACTTTGAGGTACTTACTCTCAAGAGACTAAAAACCCATTTCATAACTGTTCCAAAACATAACTGCATAAAAGTTTAACTAAAAACTTTAGCTACAACTCCCTAAAGACTTCTTTACTCTTACAAATTAAAATATGACTGAAAATATACTGTCATTTGAATAAGAAAATTTTGCCTCTAGAATTAATGATTCAAAACCACTATCCAATATTAAAAACTGGTTTCTTTTATCAAAAGCACGATCAAACAAATCAACATTTAATATTTAAAAATCGAACTTACCGATCAGAACTAACTCCAAAAACACTCATATTTTAACACTGGCCACTAAATAGAAAAACAAAAACTCTCTATCCATTTGAAATTGGAATGCAATGTTTGAAAATTATTCACTGTTAAAACTGACGAATAGAAAGTAGGTTAGTTGAGTGAATGACGCGGAGCGATACGCGAGCGGAAAGGCTGAGGCGCGCAAGATAACTGGCTACGAAGCGTAGCGGTGCTACGGTGCTACGGTGCTACGACGCAACAGGCAACGTTGATTGTATGCTTAAATGGCACGGATGAGATTTTAATGGACATTTAATGGATACCTAAATAATGTATGATTTATTCATTTGATTTAGAAAAGATTGTATTAAAAACTAGGTAATCATTAAAATATTTTCGTGTTTTCATTTATGTACTACGTACGGTTTTACCATCTAGGCTTTTCTTGATAAAGTTTTAGGTGACTAAACAATTTTTTTTTTTTTTTTGAATTTTTAGGTTTTTGGAAAGATACCCGAATAAATGTATATTTTTTTAACAATGCCGCCAGTCTTTTGTGTACACTTTCAGTGAACAGCGATGCGGCTGAGTTTTTTGCACCATGTTTTAGCTTTTTTAAGTAATTGTTATTTTTATTTCTAGTGTATATTATTGTCGCATTAAACTTTACTATTTTTTTTAAACTCTTTATTAAGTACTGAAATTCTAATTTAAGGGCAACAAACTTATTTTAAGGTACAGTGAAATATCAAAATCACTTCTACATGTGATTAAAAAAGCTAGACTTATTCGAAAAGTCGTATCTGACTCCCTCTAAGAATATAATTAATATTAAAATATTGTGTTATGCAGAGTAGCATCCGGCCTGTTTTTTTTTTTAGGGAACCGTAACTATTTCAGGTACCCACTAGCCTGCTGGCTTATTCATAAGTTTCCTCTGTGTTGTTCTTATACAGCCCCATAATGTTTAAGGAAAAACTGTCACCTTAACAGGGTTTGTGAGGATCAGGAAATTAAGTTTCCCATCCTTCATTGAAAAGGAAGTATGTTTCGACCTGTCGGGTTTTATGTCTGGTGGGTCACAGCCCAGCAGCCGCGCCGGTTGTTGTCGCGGTGTTGTTTAATAAAAACCTAGTGATATGGTAATTATACTCGTCTTTGTTTCATTCTCAATGAGGTTTGTTTACTCGTAGTAGTGGACTCTATATCACATAATTTCACAGCGTAAAACTGAACGCCTCCTGCCGTGTTACGCGCACCTGTTAGTTGTCTGTCAAATATCTTCATTAAGTTCACAGCAAATGATTGGTTTTACAACGTGGGGTCCATGCTTAAAATTGTATTGAAATAGCATGTATTGTTTGGGTCGGGTGGGACTCTTCTCATTTTCGAATGAAACAAAGACTTCGTATAATTACCGTCGAACTTCACTTACAGGTAAGTTCGTTTGACTATTCAATTTGGGATACGTCGGGTTTTCAAGTTGGTACACTCCATTTACAATAGCATTAGACAGAAGTTAAAAAAAAAGTTATTTATAATGCACACTTTGTAACGAATAAGATTAAGAAATTTTTATTTGTATAAAATGTAGGTATTACAATAAGACGTTAACAAAAGTTCAAGAGTCCTTGTACATTCTGCCTTTCGGCATACAAACATTTGTGAGTAGATAAAAATAATAATACCAGCCCGTTACTGTCCAACTGCAGGGCAAAGACCTCTTCTCATACAGAGAAGGCTCGAGCATTGATCACCACGCTTGCTCAAGGCGCATTGGCGATTTCAAACTTATAATAACTATAATTCCAGGTTTCCTCACGATGTTTTCTAAGATAAACTTAGAAAGTACATATGAACTAAAAAAGTCACATTGGTACTTGCCCTGATTTAAACCACAACCTCGTGCATGAGAGGTAGGCGCCTTAACCTCTGGGCCATCACGGTCATAATAGGTATAGAGTAGATAAAGGAAAGTATTAAAGCATGAACGAAAGTACAATTAAGCATGTTATAATTACGACAAGTTATTTTCAGAAAGTATGTGAATTTCATTTAGTTATATTATTAGATTTTAGTTAAAAATTACAGCGTCAATGATAATAACCTTAAACATGCAGGGTGAACAATAAATGGACACGTTCTTCGTTTTACTTTTATTTTTCTAAATTTAAAACTTTACAATTGGATAAAAAAACACATCTTTAAAATAAAATGTTCCGCATTTCTGCTTCTACGAGCTTTTATTTTCTAATGAACCATTTTATAAATGAAGTATAACCTGAGCAATGTCAAACCGACATATTTATTTTTTACATAAAAGTTATATGTGTTTAGAAAAAACAGCAGTTAAATGAAAAGATTTTTTCATTGGTAATAACAATTCTATGCACATTTATTTCTCAGATCAGGCGTAAAAAAATAACGTTTTGTTTAATTAATGATAACGTTAAATTAAAGTTTTATTTCATGATCTTTTTTATTTCTGAGATCAAATATTTATTAGAAAGGTTTTATCTAGAACAATAATTCTATCCATGAGTAGAATATAGTAAAAAATAAAAATAAAATATTCTAAATAAGAGTTTATTATTTGGATTTTTACCTGATTCTTCGATAAGGTATGCTTGTCTAGAAATCTGTGTTTGCAGTTTTATTTCTAATTAAAATAAAAAAAAATGTTTCCTTTTCGTAAAACAATCTATATTAAGAATTAAAAGTGTTTTATTTTATTGTAACGCATTTATTTTTACCTCCTTGTAAAATAAAACATTTCAAAGGATTTTTCAAATTGTATTATTACTTTCCTAAGTGCGTCGTTTCGAATAAATTTTATGTGTTTATAATGAAATGAAATGAAATGAAATGATGAAATTATATTTATTTCTGTAAGTAGATCTTCTCAGATACTTTTACATGTCTTTTTTTTTTAAACTAAACTAAATGGCATTTCCAAAGTGACTGATCCCTGAGAAGAAATGCCGAAAGAAACTCCGGGGTCATGGTCTCTTTTAAAGTCCAGACATAATCATATTCATTTACTATGCGAGTCTGACGATGCAGGGCAAAGTCTGGAATAGCCAATTGAAGAAAGAATCAATTCAGCTTTGAGCCGACCTGTCCCGACAGACGACATGCATGCTTCAGACATCGTGTAGCTCAAACCTATTTCAGGGAGCTCGACGACCCACCACACGACGCTATCTGCCGGTCATTTGCGTAGGCCACGTAAAAGTACTCAAAACCGCCTCAAAATGTTAGTATATACACCTAGGTTTCAGTTTGCACCGTGATATGGAGTAAATTGCAGTCTTAAAATTGTGAATTAATATTTAAATACTTTGACGAGTAGAAAAACCTTTTTTAAAGGATCAAGGAAACAGTGAAAACACCTAGACTAATATCATTTATGTAGATTTACTCGTATACTTACAAACCCGCCTTGACCAAGCGTGATAATGAATGCATGCAATAAACGTAAATATATACCAATACCTACATGCGGTATTGGTTCGCTTCTTTGTCCTACTGTTGCGGCAGAAAGCCAGAAAGCCTGTTTGTTGAACCTCTATCGCTGCATATTAATAATCTATCTCGGTTGCTATCTTGATCCTGATCTTTGCCTGTAACCAATCAACGACCGAATTCGCCTATCCGAGTCTCAAAGATGTCCAATCAGAAGCAGCCGTCAAAAACAAAGGAACGGGATTTGGATTGAGATAGAATATTAATATCGGGCGTATGTCGTACCGTTGCATGTGTTTAGTTCCCAATATCTCGCGCTCTGGCCACGTTGTATGATCTCTTGGATTCTAATCCAACAATCAATCTGTTTGAGTTCTGTTTGTGTGTTGTTGGAGAAATTATAGGGAAGTCAGAAGTACTGTAGACATCTGTAGACAGTACAACACGTTGGCTAAAACTACAAGCTTAGACATTTGCCAGTCCCTGTCTAATTTTAAGAAATGTTCAAAACTAATATTTTTTAGGTTTTTTTTTGTGTTCCTTGTACTTTTTTCAAAAATGATTATATTTAACTTTTCGATGATTTTGATTTTAGTTTTAATTTTTAAATGATTTTAATTTTTATGATTTCAATTTCTTGTGCATGTTGTGGTCTCCTGTAAGTACATCATCTATAACCCAAATAATTTAAAGATCGCTATTATGTGTATACCCTTTATTGGGGATCCAATAAATAAATAAGTACCGGGAGAGTGATTCATGAAAGTGTATATTTTTTATATAATATGTAAGTGGGTTTAATAATAGTTTATGGTGTTAACTAGTTTTAATTACAGTTAATAAATAAAACAAAACAAAAAGTTAGTAAAATATTTGCTTAGGAAGAGGTCTTTGCCATGTATTGGGACAGTAAAATGCTACACATATTTTAATTAGTGATTGAATCAAAGAGATTTAATTTACCTACCATAGAGCGGATATGCAAGGAAATGCCATCTAGAATATTGTATGAATTTCGGAGTGGCAACGGACTGTACCAAAAGAAACTTGTGTCCAGCTGGACACAAGTTTTGGATGAAAATTTTGTTCAAGATGTCCGGTCTATACGTATTGAATGTCTTTAGATTGATTGAACCCGCGACCAACAGATATTAAATAAGATATAACTGAAGTATTAATTAAATTTTAAAATACAGTGCATTTTGCAGTTGCAAGTGTTAATTAAATCCTTCCGGGTAGTGGGCACTACCGCAGGCGGCCTGATATATAATATTTAATGTAACCACCATTTTTAATAAATTTAACACAATATTAAATAAAGGACTTTTGTGTTTAACTAGCACAGAACGAATTTAATTGATCAAAAAATGCTCATAATTAGTAGTGTTTATGTCTAATAATGACTTGATTCAGTCGATGAGTGAGTTGATAATAAAGTTTGAGTATGCGTATTTGTAAGTTTGTGTTTATGTGAGTGTTATGTTTGTGTGTTCTCACTAACATGTTTTTTATAGGGTTATTAGTAATCGAGCTGTATGTACAGATGCCAGCACATCAACCTATCCCAAACTGTCAAATTTTCCCGATTGAACATAAACTTTATTATGTTTAGAATAAAGTTGAAAACCTATCAAAATAATTTGATACATTAGCGTAGGTTAATGTGCTGGCGTTTCTACATGTAGAGAGCTGTACATACAGCTCAATTATACATGTATATTATCACGGCAGTATTCTAAAAAGGGTAGAGCAGAGGTATAACAATAGAGCATGGACGTTTCATGTCTTAGGGGCTGGCCCTATTGTCATCGGTCATAAATCCAGAATCTGGTCTGCTACCAGATTGAAACTCTAGATTAAAAAACCCTATAATGTTGGCCAACCTTAGAATTTCCGAACCCAATTTATTAATAAAAATAATAATATTCCACAACTTTAAAAAGGGGGAGGGGGGTACTAAACAGCTGATAAACAAACTCATATATAGGGTGACTGGTAATTAGTGACCGATACTTAAACACGTGATTGTACTCATGAATACGAATAATTTTCCCAAATAAGCTTTTTTTAAACTTATTAACTTTCAATTAATTCTATTACGTCAGTACTGCACAACGAGAGCTGTGAGTGTGGCGGAGGAGCGTATGACGCTACTACTACTACTGGTAGATTTTGTCCTTTCCGAGATCAGACTATCAGCTGATAGATCGTGCCGATTCGCCGGCATAGTAGTCAGGGCCACTAATTACTAGACCAACACGCCAGTCTGAGTAACTCAGTCTTGCCAGTAAAAAGTGAAATTGCCTACCGTACTGAAGTCAATAAATAAAGGTATCGTACCCTAATAATTTGTAGATCGGTTGTACCTTAATAAAGAACACTTATCGCGATCTATAATTTATTAGGTAAGTAACCAACTGATAACAGGATAATTCCTGGCCCTATCCGCGACGTGACTGATTCCATCAGAACAACCTTTTCCCAACTATGTTGGAGTTGGCTTCCAGCCTAACTTGATGCTAGTTGAATTCTAAAGTCAAAGATTTATTTGCAGATTAATCCTACTAATATTATAAACGCGAAAGTTTGTGTTGGAAGGACGTTTGTTACTCTTTCACGTAAAAACTACTGAATGGATTTAAATAAAATTTGGTATGGAGTTAGCTGACACCCTGGATTAACACATAGGATATTTTTAATCCCTATATTCCCACAAGAATGGGACCTACGCGGGTAAAACCGCGCGACGTCTGGTAGCTAGTATGGTTATAAAAACTCTTTAAATTATAGTACAGACGCCAGCGCATCAACCAACCCCGTCGAATGTGTCGAATTTCTTTGATAGGTTTTCAACTTTATTTTAATTACAATAAGGTTCTTGTTTCAAGTGTGTTTGTCAGCTGTTTAGTACCCCCGTTGTGTTAAAGTTGTGGAATATCATTATTGTTATTAATAAATCGGGTGTGGAAATTCTAAAGTTGGCCAACTTTATAGGGTTTTTTAATCTGGAGTTTCAATCTGGTAGCAGACCAGATTCTGTATTTATGACCGAAGGCAATAGGGTCAGCCCCAAAGACATGAAACGTACGCTCTATTGTATACACCTCTGCTTTACCCTTTTTAGAATACTGCCGTGATGTTATATATAATTGAGCTGTATGTACAGATGCCAGCACATCGACCTACGCCAATGTATCAAATTTCTTTTATAGGTTTTCAACTTTAGTTTAATTACAATAAGGTTCTTGTTCAATTGGCATTTTTTTACAGTTTGGGGTAGGTTGATGTGCTGGCGTCTGTACAAGTAGTTTGACAATCATAACATAATGATATGCAAATCTTAAAATATAATTGAATTCTTTGTTGTCATAGAACGGATTCTCAATCAACCACAATGGTCTGCTTCAGAAGACCTTTGCACGGAGCAAAGGTCTTCTGAAGCAGACCATTGTGAGTTCTTTAATCCTTGTTATAATATATCTAAATACACATAGAATAGCAACTCCGCCCGTAAGGTTCAGTTTTTGTTCCAGAAATAATTAGGATATCTAGTATTAAACTTACATTTATGTCCTAGTTTTTCAAACATCTCAGGGTGAGATTTGGTCAATTTACATATTTCCTTAATATAAATACCTACCTGTTAATGTAAGTATTCGAAGTTTCTTAAATAGTGGTCTACAGGAAGTAGGAAAGTGGGTCTACATTACTAGTGTACTTGTACAGACGCCAGCACATCAAGTTACCCCAATGTGTCAAACTTTCCCAATTGAATAATAATATGAACCTTATTCCGCTTAGCATAAATTTGCAAAACGATCAAAGAAATTTGACACATTGGGGTAACTTGACGTGCTGGCGTCTGTACTATCACCCAACCATGGATCAGCTACACCAAAATGTCCTGCGCATTCAGTCTAATAAAATGTTATTAGACTGAATGCGCAGGACATTTTGGTGTAGCTTTGGTGTAGACAAGGAGATCTACATTTTAAGCGATTTTTTGAAGCTATGATGGCTTGTGTGAACTTGTGTGTCTACCGATTATATTGTACCAACTCTATTGACTAACAGCCCTCGCCGATACCGTTAGGGTATTTATCTATACTAAATACTGTGTTATTCTGAAGTATTAGCTTTATCACCGTACCTAAAGTTTCATAAAAATCACGCCCGGAAAACTTGAGCGAAGTTAACTGCCAATGTCAAGAACTAGTATGGAATGACGGAACCGGGGTAGCCTTAACAGCATTCTTAAAATGTTAAGAATGCTGTTAAGGCTACCCCGGTTCTGTACTCTTGTAACTGGTCATCTTCCTGGATTTGGTTTTGTTATTGTTTTAACTATGAGCTGTTTATTGATTTATTTAACTTCAAATGGTTCTAGTCTATCATTTTGTGACATTCTGTGCAGACCTATGAATATAATCCAACACTGCACAATATGTAAGCAGGCTCGCCCTTTATACTGGGAGGCTTCTTTTTGGTTAGTTTAATAAAAATTTTGCTTGAGCAATGTGTTTTTTGTCGGGAGCTGGAGGTATATATTAGTCATTCATCATTTCAGCCATAGGAAGTGCACTGCTGGACTTAGGACTCCCCTATAGATTACCAATAAGACTGGTTGGAAGCGGCTCGCATCCAGCGCGTTCCCGCGGCCTTAATGAGATCGTCTGAGGGTGGAAGTCTTACGCTGCGCTTGCCGATACGTGGCCTCCACTCGAGAACCTTTCGATCCCATCGGTCATCAGGCCTCCATGCTTTTTGCCCTGCCCATTGCCACTTCAACCTGTTAATCCGCTGGGCTATGTCGGTAACCTTGATTCTTCTACGATTATTATTATTATTATTCTTCCACATTTCTGATTAAATCTCGTAGAGAGCTCCGAGCATAGAACTCTCCACAGCTCGTTCGGCTACTTTGAGCTTACTCATAAGGCCCATAGTGAGGGACCACGTTTCAGTGCCATAAGGCATCACGGGCAACACACTGGTCGAAAACATATATATTAGTAGTATTATGTATATTGTTTTTGTGCTAGCTAACATGTAGCAAATAATTTAATTTGATTGGTTTATAATGATAACTAACACTGTATATATTTTTATGTTCTTATAACTTATCAGATGTGTAGCGGGGGGAGTTTGTTCCGCCACTTTTTCCTCCCAGCGAAACCACTGAAAAGTGGCAAAGGGCAGTCTGGAGATTTTTTTATGTAATTTTGACGTTCAAAAAGTATTAATAGTAAAGTCCAAACTTAATAAAGCTTAAATATGGCGTCAAAAAACTCATCCGCATCGCTGTCCACTGGTAGTGTAGTAGGTACCCAAAAGACTGGAGGCATTGCCACGTTGTATGGCAATGCTTGTTCTTTTAAGTATTTTTTTCTAGGCTTAATTTATTTCTTAAGGTTAGTGCAGCTGCACTCAAAATGCCCTCTAAACTTAACCTCAAGGTACGAGTATACATAATATAGCCTTGTATCAAAGCACTCACCGCAGCTCTTTGCTCGCTCCTTAATATTTGAGTACCGGTCTGCCACGAGCGTGCCGTCCTCAGGCTGCAAGTTGAATGACGCCCGAGTCAGCTTGAATACAAAACGTCTTATGGATGAATGAGTTCGTAATGTAAAAGTATAGTGAGCCTTTGAATAGAGAATTAATTGAATTAAATAGCTAGCTTCTTTCAGGGTGGCAAACTGTGGTAACAATACTGGTATCCTGTTTTTGTTTTTGTGTTGATTGCATTTGGAGGGTTATGTTCGGCAGTGTATCTAAAGGTACTTACATTATTACTCAATACTCAATACTCAATATTTATTGCGTTCCACAATGTACATAAATGGTCTTAAGAATATAAAGGTACAGAATCATTATGGACCCTGTCGGGCACAGCAAAAACTTAGAAGAGAGGAAGAGGGCTAATGCAGCAGTAACTTAATTTCTAAAATCTTATTATCTTATTTTAAAAGAGTAAGCAAGTACTAGTACTGCAATATTTATAATGTGTTATATGTACGAGGTATATTTGTATCTAATATTATATAATATATTTAGGTATAACAGTTATTTATTTGTTTTATGTGGGTGTATTTTTTTAAGTTTAGTATGTGTATTTAATATAAGATATTTGTGTATAATATTGTAATGTACCTATTTGTTTTAATTGGTTTTAGTTTAGTTTATCGTTGAAAAATTCGTTTATTGTGTAGTAGCATTTTATTTCTAGAAAACGTCTTAGCTTGTTTAAAAATATATTTGTTTTATTCAGTTTTTTTAAGTTTTTTGGTAATTTATTGTATATTTTTACTGACATTGCTAGGGGACTAGACGAGTGCATTTTTAGTCGGGAAAAAGGTAGGTTTAGTCTATTTTCATGTCGTAAGGTATACTTTGACTGGATGTCTTTACGAGTGGTATAGTATTTATTATATTATTATGTAACATAACATGTTAAAAATGTCATAAAACGTTGTTATATAACATGTCATACTGGCAGGCCAAAAGCCTTTAAGTCTGACAATTAGTTTTATAAAGTAAAACTAACTAGTTTTACGTAGTTAAACCTAGTAGTTAAGTTGGTGGGCCTGACAACTGTCTGACTTAAGGGTTTTGTCTTACCCAGTAAAAAAAAAAAAAAAGATTAAAGATACCTAAGGCTGGTATCCGCAACTCCACGTCTAAGCGCGTTTTTTGCGTATGGGCCATAATCTACCACGCGGGCCCAGTGCGAATTGGTAGATGTCACATGTCTTCGAATATTGGGTTCTAGGACATGCCGGTTTCCTCACGATGTTTTCCTTCACCGTTTTTGAGAGCAGTGGTGATGAAATAAATTACACAAAGTAATGCGCCTGCCTAGGTTCGAACCCACGACTTACTGTTCGTAAGTTGGGGTCGCCACCACTGGGCCACCGCGTTACCCAGTAACTGGGTGGTGAATTTCAGGCAGGCAGTCGGCCCATGGAAAGGACTGGTATTCAGCTGCATCCAGCTAAACTGAAAGCCGACCTCAACCAACATAGTTGGGAAAAGGTTAAGCAGATGAAATGAAATGTTATTTATTTCTGTAAGTAGATCTCCCAGATACTTTTACAAGTCATTTTTTTTTAACTAAATGGCACTTAATGGTTTTTCCAAAGTTACTAATCTCTGTGAAGAAATGCCGAAAGAAACTCAGGGATCATTGTCTCTTTTTAAAGTCCAGACATAATATTGTATTCATTTATTATGCGAGTCTCACGATGCAGGGCAAATTCTGGTGGTGATGACCAGATGACTGAGTATATAGTTTCCATAGCCCAATAACCTCATCCCAAAATGGAAATAAAACCTTTTTTTCATAAACGCATTAATATTAAACGCGCCAGCTTCTGAAAACACAATGACACTTCAAGAAAACTCCCGACTATGTGGGTCAGAAAATAATAGTTATATTATGCGCAAACTCTCAAAGGGAATGTGCGGAGTTTTCACTTTGATGTCGGTTAAAATATAAGTGTCATTATCGTAGTTATATTTCTTATAAAGATGAAGTGATACAAATTGTTCTCCCACTAAATACTATGACAACAAAGATACTGTCACGGCTCTGTGTGATTCTTTCCTCAAAGTATCGGACACTAATTAAAATGAAAATTCAAACATTTTATTTCAGACTATAGAAAAAAAAGAAATCAATGAAAAAAAAAATGAATGAAATAAATGAAGTAGGTAATCTGCATGGTTCTTTACACAATCTAACCAAGATAATGTCTGGACTTTAAAAGAGACTGTGACCTCTGAGTTTCTTTCGGTGTTCCTTCTCAGAGTAGTCAGATAGTGAAACACTGACCTCACTTTCTAGTTAAAAAACAAACATATTTAAAACTAGCAGACGTCCCGCGGTTTCACCCGCGTAGGACCCGTTCCCGTAGCAATACAGGGATAAAAAGTAGCCTTTGTGTTAATCCAGGGTTTCGGCTAACACCATACCAAACGTTCTCACAATACTTTCGAGTTTATAATATTAGTAAGTAGGATACTAAAGAGCGGGGCATGTCATGGAAGTGTCATAGAAAAACTTTGATCCCATGTCTCAGTAACGCCATCTAGAATAATATATGAATATTAGAGCGGCAGCGAAGCGAACTAAAAAAAAACTCATAGACTTGTGTCCACTATAACACAATTTTTGGATGCAAATTTTGTTCGTTATGTCCCATCTATGCGTATTAAATGTCTTTGTCAAAAAATTACAAAGTAAAAGTGTTTGTATGAACGACGATCGTTACGTCAAAATAACTCTACGTCTAAGTTAAAACGAAAAACCTTATTCAAAAACAGTGGTAGGCTAGTGGTGTGATCGGCGGACTGCCAAATCCAGGCACGTACCGCTGACTTTTCGAAATCGCTTTTAAAACGGTGAGGGAAAACATCGTGATGAAACCGGCTTGCCTGGGAGATATTCCTTGATAGCTGGTAAAGCCAAGTTAAAGGCCCATCGGTGGTACAAAAACTCCGAGACCAAGTTAGTCAAAAATCATACAAAGAAGAAGAAGAAACATGGCCATTGTGGAAATACCAGCTTTTTTGAATAATTTTACGAATACTATTGATAGAGAAGCGGTATTTTTTTTTGCTGTTCTATGTTTTCTGCCACCTCTTTTTTATACATGCGTACTTTTATCATGAAACCCCAAGCGTCCGCGCTGGTTTTATTGTATCTCTATTTGACACGATTAAAAAGTTAAAGCTTGCTGGCGATAATGTTGCAATTCTGGACTTTGCACCATGGGTCCTGCATGCGAATAGCAATTTTTTTTTTCTGTAAATTATTTTGTCTAAATCTCACCTTTTCTTTTCCTTAAAAAAACCTTAACCCACTATTGGGACAAGGTTTTTTTAAGAAAAAAATGTTGAGTGTTTGTAAAAGCACCCACGAATCTTATACACGATTCGTGGGTGCTTTTACAAACATTCAAACTCACATACTCAACTAGCTAAACGCGGTACAGCTGTTATCCGCAGGCCATACAAATACATATTTATGCCATGCAGAAATCGAAACGGTCACACGCAGCAAAGCAGCCGCCCGTTCAACCACTGCACTGCGCCAAAGATACTCCAAAACATAAGGTATTTTATGGGATCCGAACACAAGGACAGTCCATCATGGTTCCTTCACTCAAGCATGCCCATGGGAGGGAGAACCCACAGTAAAACAAGAGACTTAAGACAAATGGTCCCATTCCTCACCATTGCTTAGACACTGAGTAAACTGTAAAAGCTAATAACATGAAAGTGTTGTCCCACCTGAGCGTTTCCGCAACTCGGTGCGGACCCTTGTCTCAATAGTACAGCAATACGAATAACATCGAATGGACGACGTCTTGAATATCAACGACCGTGTGTAATGGAGTGAGTGGGCTCGTTATCAGAGAGAAATGTGTGTTTGGTTAGGAACATGTTTGATTTCTGCTCCATATTTCCGGCAATTAAAGTTACTTTTACGGTTCTCAACTAAATATTTTTCGAAAAATCAATTTGGCTATTGTGTTTTATTCCAATTTTATTAATCAAAGGTTTAGTGGTCAAGTAGGGGCCAATTTTTCAATCATCAGATAAGTTTTTTCTGGAGACTTAATATGGCGGCTTGACAAATTTTGTAAATCCAATCTAGGACCTCGTGTTCAGCAGTAGCATTTGCGACCACTAGACCAAAGAGTCAAACTTTATCCTTCCATATTTCGCAGTTCTAAAACAAGAGAAATTCTTGACAATATTATTAATAACAAGATGTAAGTAAGTTGTTACCGTATATATATAATAATTATTGTAACATATCGTGGAGTACATGGTAAATATCTCTTATTTACATTGCTGTAAGGTTTAAATTACATTGTATATAAATTATATCTACAGTGAAATTAAACAGCCATACATAGTGTTAATTATTATCTTACTGTTTTTAACACGTGCGACTAGATTGCAATTTTGTAATTAAATACGACTTCGAAGTTATTTTACCTTTATTCTTGACACAATAATTATTGAAACCAAACGTCTTCTGTCTGATTTGTATTGTTTTATTGTTTTTCCGTGTTTTTATATTCTTGGAACAAGTTGGTCTCCAAGGTAAGTGAACACTACTCAATACCATATCTGTTAAAATACACACATCAAAAGTGTCTAGGGATCAACATATATTTTTGCAATAACTTTTCTCCTGATTGATATTAATTAAAATTTTCTTTAAGGATTCATCAAATAAAGTGTTTTCGTTTGTCACAGTAACGATAAACCAAGTCACCTTTGCATTAATAAAGAAATTTGCCATTTTCCTAATAAAGGGATTTTTGACATTTGAACCACTAACATTAAAGTTCGAAAAAAAGACTGAAATAACAGTTTTCTTTAAAATTTTATTGGGTAACTTAAACAATTAATAATCCGTGTTTCTACCGCGAACACTAACAACACAAGAACATCGGTTTGGCATACTCAAAATGAGTTCATCCAAATCACGCTGTGGAATGGCCGCCCATGTTCGTTGCAACAACAAAAAAAGGTCTTCTTGCGACTGGATACCCTCCATATTCGGCAGAGCTCTTCTCTGTAGCATATCCCATGCATGCTCAATCGGGTTCAAGTCTGGCGACTGAGCAGGCCAGGGCAGGACATTGATGTTAGCTGCGGCGAGAGTCTGTCTTACAACTCTTGCGGTGTGCGGTCGACATCACAATTTTTGTTCCAGAACGCTGACAGATAATTGCAGTACTAACTTAGGTTATCACGTTGTGTGTTCGTTCATGTCCCTTCCACTCTTTACTTGTTTAGCAAAAACCTACTAATGTAAAGTCATACGCGCAATATCATCATCAACACAAACAAACTATTAAAGTCATACGCGCAATATCATCATCAACACAAACAAATTCTTAAAGTCATACGCGCAATATCATCATCAACACAAACAAATTCTTCAACAAATGCCACCGTCCATATTTTTTTAAGTACGAATGAGTTTCCAGCCTGTCTTCGAAATAAAAGATTGCATTACGGTATACAAACGTTACAGTACCTATTAAGCAAAGGCAGCCAGAAATTTCTGAACGAAAGAATACAAACATAAGGGTGTGATGACGATAAAAAAGTAAAATATGACTTCGCTTTCTAACGTAGTCGGGTAAAAATAGATTTCAAATAGTTAATGTGTTTTCTAAGTTATTTAAATATTGATTTAGATACAACACACACAAAGTCAGGTTTCATCGAAAACTTATTACTCGAGAACGGCTGGACCGAATTTCTTAGTTTTAATGAATTGCAGAACCACTTATTCAAAAACCTGGAAAATTTACAAAAAAATAAATATTTTGAAAATTCTTTTCTTGCCAATACTTGTTTTCAATGCAGCGCCATCTTGGATGACATGACAGCAGATAGCAAATTTCTTCCCGGTTCACAGGTGACAATTTGACAAGTCTAAAGCTTAAACTAAGAAGGGAAATTGATTCTAAAAGCGGAAAGGAGTTTACCGGGACAGCTAGTTAACCATAAAAAACATAACACCTTAATCAAATAACGAGTTCGTTAAAGCAAAATATATTAAATTATAATCCGTCGTGGAGTCTGTTTGTGCAGTTTGGGTACATACTGTTGACTTGTCTCCGTGAAGCGCGGAAGAGAGAATTAAATGCGCTCCTACAAATTGTAAAACTGCTGAGATTTATATTAATTTATTTGGAGCAAAGCCTGAGCTAGAGTTCTTGGGTTTGATCGGGCAGTTTTATGGAGTTTATCCACCCTGGAAATTCTCAGTAGCAGCCCGGAGTCTGGATCTGTGCCCGATTAATGGCAATAGGTTAGATATCTAGAGCAAACCCAAGCGAATGGTGACCCTCAAAAGGGGCCAGCCGGATTTTTCTGTAAAAATTTTTCCGCTAAGTTAGTTAGCCTAGTGGTCACCAGCGCTGCTGAATATGAGTTCGGGCAAAAATATTGAGTTTTGCACCCGTAATTTTTCAGTCGCACCCTGGTGTTAGGATTCGGGCCCGATACACGGGCAGTGATCACCACGTTTGCTATTATGTCGGATTGTACGTTCTATCTAAGTTTGAAAATTAATTTGAAAAACTAATATTGGTACTTCTTTAGAATCAAACTACAAATTCGTGCCATGAGCCTTTGGGCCATCACACAGAACATGAAGGCTATCTACCTCCAATATTATAATACAAGGAATTTATAACGTAAGCATACGATACTATGCAGGCCGATAAAATTGATATCGATTCGTCTACAATAATAAAAGAATAAGTATAATCATCAGAATATTATTAAGATAAGTAAAGTGTAATTTTGATATCTGGTTAGCTACTAATGAAAAATATGATTAGAACGTTGTTTGTTTATTAATTAAATGAGAGTTGTAGCCTACTGACTAACCTATTTGCATAAAGGGTAAGGCAGAAATAAAATCAGTAATAGCAAAGACATTAAATACTTAGTTTACTATTAGATTTCTTTTAGTACTATTCGCAGCCGCTCCAATATTGATACATTATTCTAGATGGCGTTACTGATACATGGGATCAAAGTTTTTCTATGACATATCCTCACATGTCCGCTCTATAGTATTTTTAATCTCTCTTTTTTAATAGTAAGCAGTAACCAGGCATCAAGTCATAAGGCTCAGGTTTGAACTCCAGGTAGTTCTGAGTGTTTGGACTCGTGTGCGTTTTGTATAATAACTAATTATCTCTTGCTTGAAAAACGGTGCAGGAAATCATCGTGAGGAAACATGCTTGAGAGGTATATCTCGACGGCAGCATGTGAAGCCAACTCTCTCTACTCTTCCAGAAGAAGATTAAATGACTCACATCTGTCTTTGTACTGTTTTTGCACGTCAATGTAATTTTTCTTCCTCAATCATCAATCATCTCAAGACGTTTGTCTAGTAAATATCTGTTCAGCCTGTGCATGCACAAAAACTGGTCGTCTAGAAATAATACAGGGATATCATGTCTGTACAATCTCAACCATCTTACATTCTTTCGACTGGCCTGTTGGTCTATTAGTTAGTGCCCCTGACTGCTACGCCGGAGGTCGTGGGTTCTATTCCCACCCAGGACAAATGTTTGTGTGATGAGGATGATCATTTGTTAAATGTCTGGGTGTAATTTATCTATGATATGTATGTATTTAGAAATATATAAGTATGTCAGCTGTTTAGTACCCATAACACAAGCTCTGCTTAACTTGGGACTAGATAGCGTTGTGTGAAAGTTGTGGAATATTTATTATTATTATAATTTATTCTCTTTTTCATTGATATTTACTTTTTGGATGTCTATCCTATTTTTATACGGCTCTAACTCTTACACGACTATGTCACATAGTCCACATGGGCCTTTTGTGTAAAAGGTCAAAGCTTCTTTCCTAGTGAAATACAATTTTTATTGTTCCCGACTGGGCCGAATGTAGGTATGTCATTTGACTGTCTGACATAGCATTAACTTAACGAATAAATAAATAAATATTCCACAACTTTTTACACAACGCCATTTAGTCTCAAATATAGCTTGAGAGCTTGTGTTATGAGTACTAAACAGCTGATAAACATACTTATATATTTCTTAATACATACATAATAAAGATAAATTACACCCAGACACAGAACAAATGATCGTGCTCATCACACAAACATTTGTCCTGGGTGGGAATCGAACCGACGACCTCCGCATATAAGCAATCAGGGTCACTAACTACTTTATTTATAACAGTTAAATACTCAGCTTAGTAATAATTACAATAATTTAGGTATACGTAAAACCTGTAGAAAAAAAAACAAAACGAAGTTCCGCAGATATTAGTACTGTAGCGGCATCTATCTCGCAACCTACGAACTAAAATAGACTGTGACCTCTGCGTTTCTCTGTTTCTTCTCCGAATATTCAGATACATAAAAATTAACGAGTAGTAGTGTTTGTAAAAACCAATTTACACAACTAAATAATTATAATATTAATATTCAAACATTGCGATATCATGTTAACCGCGTGATAGAACATAATACAAAATCCCAACAACTATATTTGGGCAAAAGCAGCAGACCAGACATCGATACTTATGAAATTGAGTGTGGTTGTTCAGTAGGTTTCAGTATAGAACGTAAACTAATAAATACTAAATGAAACCAATCAATTTATTGTTTCTAAGGCGGAAGGAAGATGGCCGGCAAAAGAAAAATAAAAATCGTGCACATAACAGGGGTATAATATATTAAGTTAAATCACACGGTTTTCAAAATTCTACTACATACACACATACATACCTACATACATAAACTCGCGCCTTTTTCCCATGGGAGTAGGCAGAAACTACAGAGCGCCATAATATGCTCCGATTCTTACATACTTCTTTTGCTACATTTACATTCATACATGTTGTCATACACACACGCCGGTAAAATTCTACTAATTAATTTATTAATTAAACCCCAAGAGGACACCGGTGTCCGTGCTTTTTTTTTAATATTATAAACTAGCGCTTGACTGCAATCCCACCTGCTGTCATTGTATTTCTATTGTGTCTCTTATCAAATCAAATCAAATCAAAATCAAAAGTCATTAATTTAAATGAGGCTGAGGATCAGTACTTTCTGAACGTCAAAAATTACATAAGACAGTCCCCCAAAACGCCCGCCCTTCGCCACTTCCTAGTGTTTTGCTGGGAAGAAGAAGTGGCGGAACAAACTCCCCAGCAGCACGTCTGTCTGATATGTTAGAAGAACAGTTTAAACAGCATTGGTAATTAATGAACATACTCATTTAAATTAAATTAAATAATTTGCTATATTAAAAGAAAATTGAAAGGTTAAACAATATAAAAATAGTAATGATAAAAAGTTCGATCTGTGGGTGCACTGTCAGGTACGCTTCTGTTAAGTTCTAATTACTTTATTTCGGGTGGCATAGACCCATAGAAAACTTAACCTAGCTAAATTAAATCATTTTCCATTTAGCAGCTTGCTTCTAATACACCAGTAAATTAATCCAAGCATCACCGCGGTATATTACTTGTACACAACTAAATACTTATTGTAATCATGGCAGATTATTTTTTTTATTAATCAATAATGATTGTAAAGATAATAAACGTTACATAGATATTGTTGGTCATTTATTTAGTTTCAGTTTAGTGGTGTTCATGTAAATACATAGGTAAGTCAGTTTTATTTTTGTAAACTCATACTGGAACATTAATTTGATCTGGTAGTGTTATGATAATTTGTAAAGCCACTTGAGAGATCTGGACCACTTAATTATATATTGCCAGTCTGATACTGTCCCACTGTTAGTTAAGTTAGGAACCTTTTCTCACAATAAAATGCCACGATCATTGATTACGATAGCTCAAGGTGGTTAAAGCGATTACAGGCTCATGATCTCAGATTAACAGATGATAATGAGTAGCCAGAAAGATTCTGCCTGCTTTTGAAAAACTTTATTATCAATATATTGACCTTTTATAGACTACAGAGTAAGTTATTGGTCTCGAGTTCTAAACCAAGGCACGCACGTGTGACTGTATTGTGTAATCACTTGCAAAAACGGTGCAGGAAAACATCGTGAGGAAACGGGCATGCCTAAGAAGTATTTCTTGACAGCATGTGAAGCCGAGTCCGAGGTACAGACGCCAGCACATCAAGTTACCTCTTTGTGTCAAATTTTTTTGATCGTATTTCCACTTTATGACAGTCAGAATAAGGTTTATATTCAATTGGGAATATTTGACACATTGGGGTAATATGATGTGCTGGCGTCTGTAACTATAACTCGGCTTCACATGCTGTCGCGCAACCTCGCATTGCCGTCCTTCAAGTACGCATGTACAGAGTGATTCTTTTACGTATCAATTTAAAGTTTTAGTGAATATTTTATTTAATATTAATAAAAATAAAAACATTTTGTTTTCGAATGGTAAAATTTTTATAAGCATGTAAGGATGCTGTACTATTGCGGACGAACGCCCTCTGTTAGTTTACATACTGTATAGTTGAATCCAGTGAGACTACAAGCCGGCCGTAACATAATTGACAAAAAACTGGGCAGTTTTTCAATCGCCTTTTGCGACAATCATTGTAGGTAAGAAACATGTATAACATTGTAATTAATATTATCGACACTTATCAGATATTTTTATAATCTTTATCGTAAATTAGGATACGGTATGTAGATAACTTAAATCTAATAAAAATTATACCAGCGTGTTATTGTCTAGTATGATAAATTACGGTAAAAGTTGGGATCTTACGTCAACAAACATAGTCTATTCTTTAAAAAACTACAGTCTATAGAATTACCACTCTGCCGGCATCTAGAGACGCCTTCACTAAAAGAAACATAGAAAAAACTATTTAACCTTATGATCGTGTTAATTAGATAAACAATAGCAAGACAATAACAGCGCGGACAACTGTGTCATCTTGGGGTTTAATGAGTTAATAACACACATGCACCCAACACAATGTCTTTTCGTCCGACATACCGGTCCTTTAGTGATGACTTATGGCACTGAAACGTGGTCCCTCACTATGGGTCTTATGAATAAGCTCAAAGTAGCCCAACGAGCTATGGAGAGGGCTATGTTCGGAGTCTCTCTGCGAGATCGAATCAGAAATGAGGAGATCCGTAGAAGAACCAAGGTTATCGACATATCCCAGCGGATTAGCAGGTTGAAGTGGCAGTGGGCAGGACACATAGCACGGAGGACTGATGACCGACGGGGTCGAAAGGTTCTCCAGTGGAGGCGACGTATCGGCAAGCGCAACGTAGGACGTCAACCCACAAGGTGGATAGACGACCTCATTAAGGCCGCGGGAACGTGCTGGATGTGAGCCGCTTCCAACCGGTCTTATTGGAGATCTATAAGGGAGGCCTATGTCCAGCAGTGGACTTCCTATGGCTGAAATGATGATGAATGATGACCCAACACAATCACAGCATAGACACACACACTTCACAAAACACAACACACACATAGCATTCAACCCCCTTTCATTTCATTACACTTGAAACTGACACCAACATAATGTAGTTAGGAAGCGGCTAGACAGATGATAAAATCATTTCTTCAACCAACAAATCAAACTAAGCTGAACGGACAGTGTTTCATCTGTATTGTGAAGTATGTAAGGTATGATGAGTCAATAGTTTAGTCTAATTCAAATAGATGGCATTACTGCACACATTTATTGGAATTTGTTATGTATTAGTTCAAACATCGGCCTAGCTTTTTGCCTTCCACGTTAAAAACAGCTTTCAGTCTAATTCAAATGCATTATCTGCCTAACTTGCCAACTAAATTATAGTCAGCTTAATCAATTGGATCTAAGTTAGTACAGACGCCAGCACATCAAGTTACTCCAATGTGTCAAATTTTCCCAATTGAATATGAACCTACTGCTGTTTGACATAAACTTGAAAAACGATCAAAGAAATTTGACACATTGGGGTAACTTGATGTGCTGGCGTCTGTATCTGTATTTACATTTAGAGATTGCCTCTGATGCAGATAGGTGTTGTAAATATAATAAATACATAATAATAAATATTTCACAACTTTTCAAACAACGCCATTTAATTCCATGCTGAGCTAAGAGCTTGTGTTATTTAGTACCCACTAAACAGCTGATAAACATACTTATATACCTATTTCTAAATACATACATAAATAACACCCAGACACAGAACAAATGATCGTGCTCATCACACAGACATTTGTCTCGTGTGGGAATCGAACCCACGACCTCCGGCATATAGCAGTCAGGGTCACTAACTACTAGACCAACAGGCCAGTCGAAATATTAACAAAACGCAGAAACGTTTACACGTATTTAGTTTTACAATTCTACACTCCTAATTTATACTTTGTTATGAAAATGGAGAGAATAAGTTCAGACTGAAACACAGTAGATAGGTACGTTATACACGACTAATTTTTAATGAGCACAAATACTTAAAGGGCTTATTCTAGACGGTCTCCTCATTATATTTGTAAAGTATCAATTGATATTATTCATAAACAGCAAAGTTATTAGCGTTTGTTTATATCCCAAAAAGTCACCCAATTTATGGAAATATTGTACAGGGTATTCATGACATAGTAGTATTCATTAATCGTCATCTCTCGCTCACGTTCGCGTGATCTCGCTCCAGCATGCCCCGCCTCCAACAGCTGTTTTAGTTATTTAAGTTTAACTAAATAGTGGTATTTAAAAATTGAACTTCTTTTTTTTATTTAGTTTTGATTACTCAAATATGATCAGTAACAAGTACGGATACAGTCCATTTTTTTTGTACTAATTAAAAAATAGGGGTGTATACAGAAGATAGAGATATTGAAGATCAGCAGTGTTATTTTGTATAAACCCCGTTGCAAATGTAGGTGAAGTGAAGGTGAACTGAGCTGTCATTCTATACTAATATTAGGCATTGACAGTTCACTTTACTTAAAATTTCACGGGGTGACTTTTACCGAATCGACTAGCAGATAAGTTAAGCAAGCGCACGAGATTAATACTCGTACTTAAATATTATATTAGGTACGAGTATAAATTTCTCGTGACACCGATTCTTATGTTTTTTTCTAGTTAATATAATAATACTAACATTTACTAGGTCTAGAATAAAACAGTTTACGTCCTATCGTAAACTATTTTTTTAACGAAGTTTGGCGGGGCAGATAGCAACGTGTTGCGAGGAACAATCTGTCATTTTTTAATTTTCTTATTTTTTGACAATGACACTACAATGCTTATCCAAACCCCATAATACAATAACTGGCCAACACAGTACCCAATGGTGAAACTGATTATCAATATTCAGACATTAGACACAATCACTATGGGTAGTCAGATAACCGTAATGATTGTCCAAGTCTTTTTAATTGCACCCGGTCTCAATACGGCTTGTTGAAGATTTGAAGAACTATTGGTATAAATTAGTACCGATAAATCCTAACGGCTTTGTATTATTATCATTATTTGTATTACGTAGCCGCAAGCCCACGTATCTATTGGTTAAAAAGTTGGTTTATTTATTCTGTTATCATGAAGCATGTTATCAGATTGATTGCGATATAGATTACACAGCATCCGTGTACCTGCACACGAGTGTCAGTCATGCATTGATGTAGGTACCTAATTTTTACGTAAATACTTTTGGTTGACATATATTTTAATGAGTGGAGGATCTGTTCTTTGTTAAGGTGGTGAATCACAGATTATCTTAACTGAAAACTACGTCTTTTGACCGGGTACATTGACCTTTTTTTCCATCACAATGAATCTCCAAATACGTTTATGTTAATCTTTTGGAGTATGAGGAACAGAGTGTAAAGTTCCTCATCCACCATTGAAAAGGGAGGATCCTCCGACCAGACGGTTGTTGTTTCTGGTGGGCTAACTACTGCCCGACGGTAGTAATCGCGAACTTGTATACGTTTAAATTGCGCGGATAACTCTAATACCGCGATGTAGGATATCGGTCATTAGTTCGTATGTGGCGAGATAGATGTCGCTACAATCTTTATGGTATACACGTAAATCATGTGCTTAACAAATGAAAATAAACTATTGATGAAACACCTGTACAAATTGCGGTCTTCCTAGCGATTTAAACAATTAATCTCCATTCCTAAATGTCATTTGCAATAATTAATGTGTGGCTTCGATCAAAATATTAAAAAAAAAAAACAAATAAAAGTTATTCAAATTTTTAAAGTGTGACCCCTAGCTATGCAGGCCAATGTATATGCTTTACTGACGTACTTACAATGCTCTCAAACAATGCTCTCTTCAAAATATTGAGACTCCTTAAATTCTTTAAACGATTGGGTAACTTCGTCTTTGGCTATTTCGAGTGGCCTGTTATCAATATTAAAGATAAGTTTTCGTTATCAATGTAGGTATGCGCCGTCTATCCGTTTATCACAATAATCTCTGTGAAACATACGTAAGAAGTTAGATTGGCATAAGTACCTCCTAAAAATCGATTGAAAATACCAAACTTTGCGTATGAAGATAGGTAAGTTTTGACGTTTAATGAACCTCTCAATCGTGTCAATTAGAGACACAATAGAAAGACAATGACAGCGTGGACACCGGTGTCCTCTCGGGTTTCGACGACCCCAGTGCAATAAAGGCGTAAGTTTGATAACGTCACTTTATTATTGCAGTTTTGTATAGCGCAGATAAAGATACACAATTCCTAATTTTTCCGTTAAGATCTGATGAAAAATTAAGCCATTATACCAAAAAAAGACAATTGTCGCGTCACATAAGTTTAACATTTTTTATAACATGTTTAACTACATAAAATTTGACAAAAAAGAAATTTAATCATATTTAAGTATTTGTTTCCCTATATCAATCTGAAATGAGTAATTTTACCTTCTAAAATAACTTGATTTTAACCTTTCAATCGTGTTAATTAAAGACACAATAGAAAGACAATCAATGTTTTATCAGTGGGTCTTCTTGAAATTGTAGTTTTATTTGTTTATGTCTTACATAAACAAATAAAACTATAAATTTATTCTAAGACAGAACCATGCAGGTAGTAAAAATACAGAATTTAGAAATACGAAGGAAGAGCGCACCTGTACCTAAATCAGCAACGTATTATTATTTCAAATGTGTGTTCGTAAGTTGGTAACACTTTCACGTCCCTGAGGGAGGAGTGCAGCGCTCCGAATTAGCATAGATGATGCCTCCATCCTCTCCATAACTTGTTAGTGCTTCTAGAATTTAGAACTGAACCACGTGACTTGAAATTTGTCTAACTTTGACACCTAGTTCTCAACGGAATAATTAAATATTACGTTTAGCAAGAAGTTGTTTTTATCTTTTAAGTACTTAAAATTTAAACACGGTTGTTTGAGCTTTCGACTGCTCAATACTCAATACAGTTATTGCTTCCATATTTGAAATTAGGTGGTAGGTTTTACAAAAATATGAGCATAGGACCCCGTCAGGCACAGCAAAGTAGGAGAGGTAGTGCTGTGCTGCGTGTCACGAGATCGATTCTCGCACGAACCAATATTTGTATGGCCTACAGGACGTGGTCGTGGTAGATCCATGTTAAACACTGGTACTCAGTTGCATCTGGTGAGACTGCAAGCCCCTCCAACGAAGCGGGAAAAAAGGCTAAGCAGATGATGATTTGTTTAGTCTTTGCCCAAATATATTTAGGATACAGATAGCCAAAATATTTTATTTTGACTTGACCGGTGTCAAAGTTAGACATATTTCTCAGTCACGTGCTACAAACATCACATTTTAAAATGAGATAAATGTATGCAATATAGTTTTGTATTATACTATCATATCAATATTACAAACTCGTGTGTATAATAAAACGATACTCAGTTTCAAACAATGTAAATATAACTGTCGACTTATTTATATAAATCGATTTGTCTCAAGAATCGGATTTAATTCATTTTTTATCTCACAACACATAGTAGTAACTTGTTTTGATAATCGTACTTCATTAGATTATCGCGAATATAGTCCTTTAGAGCGATAATATTCCATCAACTCATCATCCAACTGTTATCACACTTCGTAAACAGTCCCTTCCTGTTCTTTTTCTACCCAAAACATGGGTATTCAAGTTCCCACATTAAAAGGGAAGCCAATGTTCAACCTCTTGACATTATTGATATTTACTTGACATAATTTTAATGTCGAGAGACGGTAACATCGTCGGGGAGTGAAGCAACATCGTTGTCTTACAGCAACATCAATATTAAAACATACTTTTTTAATTTCGGCTCGTCATGAAAAATGCAAATGTATGTAGGGCGACATATCCAAAGTAATTCATTTAAACATTTACATTCGTAGAATATAGATAAACAAAAAGTTGTAAAAATTAATGAAATTTAAAACGTCAATCTGGCCATCTACTGCGGAACTCCGAAATTCTATTTTCGATTTAAAAACTCATTTACTAATAATGGACATTATCGTGAAGATAAAATAGCAACCGAACTATGAAGGTTTTTTTCAACATTGTTAATTGTATGTAAACTTTGCGTTGTACTTACAAAAATTTTATTTACTTTCGACACCTTGTCAACTTTGAAGAGGATTTTCACGTTTTTTGATAATGTTTCCTACATTATCAAAAAACGTGAAAATCCTCTTCAAAGTTTTGTTTCTTTTCACCCCTGTGTTTCTATTAAACCCACCAGATACGAATCGATTTGACGAGCTCCTATTTGTTGCACGCGCTTAGCTTATATCTAATCTTACCTAATAGATTATAATTATAGTGATTAAAGATAATGTCATTAGCACACTTTTATTTATCATTACTATTCGATCATGAATAAATTGCTACTGAAATAAATTAATAACTTTTATTAGTACGAGTTTCACGTGCATCTTAACGTTTTAATGGAATAACCGGCCTCAAATACACTGCACTGCCTCATATATATTGCATATTATGTTTTAAGTGGGACACAGGCATCTTTTCTATCAGAAAGAGGGAGTCGTAATCTACGACGGGGGCCCAGTGCGGGTTGATAGATGTCACATATCTTCCAATTTTTGGTTCTGCGTCAGGCATTTATTTATTTATTTATTTATTTATTTGAAGGTACACCAACGACTTATTCACTAGAGACACAACAGAATAAGGATAACACAAATATTTTTTAGTGAATTTGTCACTTACAGGCGTACACAGCCCTTACATGAAAAAGATTTTTATAAAAAAGAGACATAGAACAAAATAATAAAATAATAATAAAATTTAGGTACACAAATTAAATTAAATTGGAATAAATATTTAAAATAATAATACAATTAACTGAAATTAAAATGTTAATATTCTATATAAAAGTACGGTAAGATGCAAAAATGAGTGCATCAATGCAACATGTGTGTGACAGCATTATCGATAAGTTAAATGGCAGGCATACAAACAAAAAGAAAAATGTGAAGATAAAATATTAATTAAAAAAAAAAAAAAGTTAAAAGTTACCCACGTTAAGAAGCGTTGTTGGCAGAAAGTGTGACTTTTCTGCGAAATTCGGAAAAAGTGTCCGTAAAAATATCTATACATTTGCTGTCTAACTTGTTATAATTAGCCACTAATCGATTTAGGGGGGCATTGAGACCAAGGTTTGTTCTTGATGAGGACGGTGCGAAGATATCGATTTTGCGAGTAGATCTGGTCATGCTGCGCCTAGGTATAGCTATATTAATTTCTGAGAGCAACTCGGGAACATCCGCCAAGTTATTAATAATTTTGTAAAGTAAGAACTGATCAGAAGAAAGTCTACGATGTTCCAGTGATAACATATCGAAGTTACTAAGCCTTTGGGAGTAAACAGCGTCATGGGGGCAACTAGGGCTTCTAAAACGTAAGTACCTGGTAAAAGCCTTCTGTATACGTTCTATCCTATTGACATGGACACGATATACAGGGTTCCAGACCGGTGATGCATAGTCTAGTATGCTTCTGACGAGAGTGTAGTAAAGCACTTTTAAGGTACGTGTCGACCGGAACTCCGAGCAAGTTCTCTTCACAAAACCCAGCATTTTTGACGCTTTGGTGACGATAGCATCAATGTGATTGACGAACGTTAGCTTGCTGTCAAGTAGAACTCCCAAATCACGAATAGTGTCAACCTTTTGCAAAATAGCTCCATTTATTGCGTAAGACGACGATCGTATTTTTTTGTTTCGCGAAAAAGTAATGTGGTAACACTTACTCGCATTGAGAGTCATCATATTAAGTTGACACCACTCGTGTATCGAATTCAAGTCCTCCTGAAGAAGCACAACGTCAGAATCTGTTTTAATTTCTCTGTATAGCTTCAAATCGTCTGCAAACATGGAACATTTGCAGTGGCGTACTGAATAAATGATGTCATTGACAAAAATCAAAAAGAGGGTAGGACCCAGGTGAGATCCTTGTGGTACTCCGGAGGTGGAAAAATAAAACGGTGATTCATAACCTCTCACAACCACCCTCTGTTTCCGCTCAGAAAGGTATGAGGCAAACCACTTGAGTAGTTGACCAGATATACCAAACTGTTCGAGCTTTATTATAAGCACCTCATGATTGACTTTGTCAAAGGCACTGCTAAAATCTGTATAGATAGAGTCAACCTGTATACGGGAATCCAGAGATTTACTAATGTCATTTATGTATTGAACCAAATTCGTGGTAGTGGATTTGCGAGCACAGAATCCATGCTGTTGGGGAGCCAATTGCGCTCTTATGTGCGAAGTTAAAACAGGACAGACAAGTACCTCAAACAGCTTTGCAAAGACAGAAAGAAGCGAAATGGGTCGATAGTTTGAGGAATCGTCGGCTTCTCCTTTCTTAAAAATGGGCACGACGTTAGCAGTTTTCCATTGCGAGGGGTACCTCGAAGACTCAATGGACTTGTTGAAAATTAACATGAGCGGAAGAGATAGGCAAGCCGCACATTTTCTGATAAATACAGGGGGTAGGCCATCAGGTCCCGGACCCTTACTAGAGTCAAGTTTATTCAACTCCTTGTACACATCTCGTTCAGTAAAAGTGATTCCACTTAAAGCAGATTGAAAAAAGTTGATATAGCCAGCGCTTGGAACGTTTGGGCTAACAGATGGTATATAGGTTGAAGAAAAATGAGCAGCAAATTGCCTACATATTTCCTCACCAGTTGACGCAATATTCTGACCCAAATGCATAGTGGAAGGAATGTCGCTGGATTTAGATTTTCTGGCTTTCACAAACGACCAAAAGATTTTAGGGTTTTGTGTGATATTCCTTTCGGTGTCGGTGACGTATGTCTTATAACAGTTCTTGATCATTATTCTGGCACGATCGTCAAGGATTTTATATTCATAGTTATCTCTAGGATTTTATATTTTTTAAAGCGAGTTCTAAGTTTTTCCTTTTCGTTCAGCAGCTTAATTAGAGACCTAGAAAACCATATCGGAAATTTCCCATTAGGTACTTTAGTGAGAGGAACAAATTCATTAATAATATTACTTATATGCTCATACAGCAAATGCACCATATCATTGACATCGGACAGTTCAGAAAATATCTTTACCCAACTAATATCTCTAAGTTTCGAATTAATCAACCCATAGTTAGCACGTTTGAAATTAGGTTTGGAGGTTATTTTGCTTAATAACGGAGCTGGTGTAATATTGGCGAATGTGACGATGACGGGTGGGTGATAAACGTCTACTTTGGACATTGGATTGATGCACTCGTTGACACTTCCTCCGTAAAAGTTAGAAAAAATTAGGTCTAAGGTTTTATTATAACAATTTTTAACAGTATTTAGTTGCGACATATTATTTTCTGACATAAAATCTATTAAAGAGTAGCCCAACCTGTTTGTGTAGTTAGATGGATTTGTACATGGGTATCCTGAAGTATGGTCAGTATCCCATTCGATAAAACTGAGATTGAAGTCCCCCGCTATAACAGTGTCCCCTCCTCTAGTTTCCATCAATGTTGTTACTCTGTCCAAAAATGAATCAAGCAAGACTTGTTGAACTGGTGGTGGCAGGTAGATAGCGCAGATATTTATATTTCGTTGCCTTTTTCCCTTAGTGATTTTAAGGCTGACCCATAGATCTTCGATGTCTGATTCCCATTTTGTCATACGTATGGAGTCAATATGTTTAGAGACGGCGATCAGAACACCTCCACCCCTTTTGGTTCCTAGAGTAGTTGAAGCCCTATCTCTGCGATACACATGATATCTGGAATCAAAAACTTCGCCATCGCACACACCGTCGTCCAACCAAGTTTCAGTTCCAATTATAACATCATAGTTGCATAGTTGAGCAGCCAGCCTGATAGAGTCTAGTTTGGTTTTTAGGCCCCTGAAATTCTGGTAATAGATGGTGAATTTTTAAGTATTAGTGCACGGTATTATTGCAAAACTGTTGGCCAACATCAGAGTAAAGCAACGGCTTCCAGGCTTTTTATATGTTTTGCTTGGTGACCTTCGGCTTTTCTGACGAGTACCTTGCCATCGCGTACCCATACGTATAAGTAACCCTTTTCACGTGCTGCTTTTCTAGCTGCCGCGTGGATCCTCTTATTTAATGGTGACAGGTGTTCGGACACAAAAATTGGCTTGACAGTGCCTCCATAGCCAAGATGTTTAGTACTCAGCTTTTCTTTTGGATGAGCCCTGTTAAATTGTAAGACAGATGTAAGGACTGTATCTCTTGACAGTGTGCTCCGCAACTTGACAACAACCGCCCTTGGGCATTTTTCTTTACCGTTATAACTATAATTAATCCAAAAAATTAGACATGTGTGCTTTGGGCTCGAACTCGGGACTTAGAAGTCAGTTGGTCTGGTACACCAGATTATCATTATTATTATTATTAATTTCCCACTGCTGGGCAAAGGCCTCCCTCCATTCCTTCCATCGGTCGCGATTCTGCGCCACCTCTCTCCAATTCTCAAGGAAGACATCCAGGTCGTCCCGCCATCTCCTTCGTGGTCAGAATTGGTGCCCTACAGTGACACGGGGCCGCGGCAGACCACGAAGGAGATTATCATTGTTTGACATTAATCGCAATTTAAACTGTCTAAGTTTATTTATTTTTCCATTTCCAGAAATGTATTTACTAGCACTGCTGACGGTCATCGGGGCGGCATGTGCCGGGCCCGTAGCTGTACCTTCAAGTCAGGTCATACCCGCTCTTACTGAGCAAGAGAAAGCAGCAGCGTACTTACTGCCAAAAGACACAATCCCAACATTCTATGATGTCAGTCTAATTCTCGACCCGGACAACGAAGCATTTTTCACAGGATCAGTCGACATTAGGATCCTGCCATTGGTCGCCACCAACCAGATAGTCCTTCATGCTATGGCAATGCAAATTGCAGCACAGGACATCGAAGTCTTCAGCATAGTAGAGCCAACTGTCAACTTGTTTGTAAGCCATACATTGGCCGCAGACAATACTCATTTGTTCAAGATCAACTTGAACAAGCCGATGACACTTCTTCAGCCCCACATTATAAGAATTAAAAACTACCGTGGGTTGTATGCTGAGAATATGTTCGGTATTTACCTGTCGACGTACCCTAGTGGAGGTCAAACACAGTAAGTATTTCTGTTTGCAGTAATTTTAATTAATTGAAAGTATTTTGATTGAGTTTCATGATCAAATTCTAATTAAAATAACTTGATTTTTGGTTTTCGTAATTTGTTGACTAAATGCACGACTTCTGTTTACACACAAATATATATTTGTGAATGATTTTTAAACATCTCCTATTTTCAGCAAACTCATAACATCACAACTGCAGCCGACTTTCGCTCGTCGCGCATTTCCCTGCTACGATGAACCCGCTTTAAAAGCCAGATTCAGGACCACCATATATGCTCCAGCAGCTTACAGTGTGGTCAGGAGTAACATGCCTTTAAGGACAGATTTGCTCAAGTAAGTGAGAAATTATTAAAATACAAAATATTATAGACAGTATTGTTAGGTCCAGGAGGTGCTTGTGGCTAAATCATAACAGCCTCAAGGGTCGATCAAAGGTTAAGCTACGCTTGACAAGGTTGGTCCGTGGATGGGTGCCCATTACATATCAATTCTCCTCCGTGCCTCGGAAAGCACGTTGGTCTCCGCTGCCATTTGTAGATCTATGAGAGACAGTCAGAAGCCCAAAGATCTGACAACCAGTTTAACCAAGGGGTATCGTGTTACCCAGTGACCTTGTGGAGATCCGACTGACAGTTGCTCCATGTAAAGCACTAGTATGAACAGCTGTATTCGGTTAAACTAGGAGCCGACACCAACATAGTTGGGAAAAGGCTAGGCAGATGATGTTTGTCATATATAAGTGATCGTCACATAAACCACAACCTGTGCTCAACAAAATAAGCAAGAAATGAACTCAATGATCGCTATATTTGCACCTAATGGAACGCAGCATTATAAACTTGAGTTTGATAATATTCTAAAGAGCGTAAATTGTAGTTGTACTAATTAAATATGTAAGTGTGTTATTAAATACGTAAGTATGTTTATCAGCTGTTGTGTAGTACCCATAACACAAGCTCTTAGCTTAGGACTAGATGGCGTTGTGTGAAATAAAGTTGTGGAAAGTTAAGGATGTTGTAGTTGTGGAATTCATTAACTAATAGCAAAGACATTCAATACGAAAAAATATATCCTGCTGGATACAAGTGTATGAGTTTTTTGTAGTACGCTCCGCTGTCGCTCCAATATTCATATATTATTCTAGATGGCGTTACTGAGACATGGGATCAAAGTTTTTCTATGAATTTTTTTTGACGTGCCAGCTCTATAGCATTTTAAATCTCTTTGACTAATAGTAATAAAGTTAAAACGATAGATGGTTGTGTTTAAGATGATATGACTAGAAATGTGATAAACATTCCGATGACGGCAAATAGAGATTTCTATGGTAGAAGAAGACCAGTTGACCCCAAGTAAATTAGGATAAGGGTAGGAGATTGATTGAGAAAATTATAAAAAAAATCTTCTTCTTTCTTTTTTTATTCTCAGAGATCTAACATAATATCTTTATGTGTCAAAAAATATACAAGGTGGAAAGTATATCGACAAACAACGCGATTCCTTTGGTTTAGCCGTTACGTAATTCTGCTAGGTGTTCTTTTTCATTTGCTTTAATAAGATTTTTTTTTTCTTGATAAAAAAAAATCTTCTCTCTTCCTTCTATTCTTCCAGACCAGCAATCGCCAATTATCAGAAATATGAATTCCAAGATACCTTGGCGATGTCCACATACCTTCTGGCGTACTTGGTGTCGAACTTGGATTACATTGACAACCAGATGGAGTCTCCGTACAAAGACGTGTTCCACGTACCCTTCAGGGTTTACTCCAGACCGGATACCCAGAGCAGGGCTTGGTTCGCTTTGGATTTTGGACAGAAGAACATGGTTGCATTGGAGAAATACACTGAGTTCAAATACGAGTTCCCGAAGATGGATAAGGCTGCCGTTCCTGACTTCGATGCTGGTGCCATGGAGAACTGGGGATTGGTCATTTACAGGTACGTGTTGCTATCCCTATAATTCTGCATATAGACATGAACTATATGCAGAATTATAGGCATAGCGTTTAACTCAGGAGGATACTGTGAAAGGGGCACGGCACAGGAGGATTTTTTACTAGGTATTGAATGGCTCACGTTTGACCACTATCTCACCTGCGATACGAAACGATGATGTGGTCGTCGATGAAGCACGCTTAGAACATTCAGAAATAATATGGCTATCTATTGCATAAAAAACTTTTCAAAATCGGTTCAGTAGACCTAGAGATTACCCCCTACAACTTAACAAACTCACAAACTTTAGCTCTTTATAATATTATTTTAGTTTACTACGATCCAAATTTGGGAAAAGGCTTTCTCCATAAGTGCCTTTTTTGGCACTGCATTTTGCTATTTTGCTCCAGTTCCAGCGACTCTACCTAAAATCAATAACATCTTAAAATAATTCTAATTATTTTTATATTGTTATTAGTTCCTTCAATCCTCCTCTTACAAGAGCTCTCAGTACCAGGATATTAAATACTGTTATTTCTTATTTATTGTTCTTACATTTTCATTACGTTACACGAAATTAATCAGATAAGAATTTCCGATCAACCCATTTTGAACTATAATCCAAAGCAGTTACAGTTTATATTTGTTAGAGTTATTGTTGAGTTTCGCAAAAACGGCAATAAAATAAGTGTTAATGTGCTTACGAAGCAGGCGAGAAATATTTTATTAAAAGCCATAAATACTTCAATTTATGGCTTCTTATCGTATGTCAATAGTCGTCATAAAACGTCATAAAGTGTGCCCGTTGGCACAAGACTAGCGTTACGTTAAAAAAAAATGATTATCAGAATTAAAATACATGTATTCAAGGCTATCGTTACAATTATAATTTAATCTGTATTCAAAACAGCTAAGTGAAAGTAATAAAACTTGCATTTAGAGGTACCTATCAGAAATAAATACAACGCACTTTTTTGCACCGGTGAGATTTTAATGCTTACAAACATCTAATTGGCATGTTGACAGAAATGAATATGAAAATATAATTAGTCCATTAGTTACATTTTAAAAAATAATCCAAAAGTTTTTTTTTTACTTTTTCAAATTGATGGAAAACTAATTAGATTAAGCGCAATAAAGTTGAGGAGAGGGGGCTTGTAACGTCATTATCCAGTATAAACTGTACCTATAAGATAGTGACGTCATGCAACATTTTGACTGGATGTATCGCAGTTTTTTTTTTGATAACTTGAAAAAAGTAAAATGTGTGTCAAATATTATCGAGATTATGGACTTAAAACTAAAATTTTGGCAACTAGCCTGTTACGAACACAATAAAAGTCTCTGCATCATCTAAAGGTTGACTGGTCGAAAATGCCTATAATGGCATTCAGCGTGCCTCTGTACGTTTTGTGCGCTTAAAGTATTAAAAACAAAAACTGTATACCCTGTCCTATTGTAATAAAACTCGGCTTATGATGCTTTTTCAGCTATTATAACCTTAACATCCAAACTATTCAAGCCTCAGGCTTAGTAGAAACTAGTTTGAAGTATTGCAACCTTACTTAGTCTTGAGTGGGCTCGCTTGCTTCACATTTGTTGTGGGTGAGCTTATTAACATTAACCCACTTACATTAACAGCCGGACCCAAAACAACTACCCAATATATGGTTTGCGTGGGAAAATAATCCGTGACTAGTGCGGTTCAGAAGCGGATTCCCGCGGCGCGAAAACCGCCCGTGTAGTATGACCCTTAGAGTGCGCATGACGTCATCCTAGTTACACACTGATGATAGCCAATACAAAACTAACTGTTTGACAGTTAATCGTTGAACACTTTGGAGACACGCAATAGCTCTGTTGGAGTTTTTTTCCTCAACATTTTTTTCTTATCATACATTTTTCTAATTATGACTTTCTTCTTCCTTCCAGAGAAGTAGCTCTCCTGGTTACTGAAGGAGTGACAACCACAGCAACCAGACAGAACATTGGCAGGATCATCTGCCATGAAAACGTTCACCAGTGGTTTGGTAACGAAGTCAGTCCTCTCTCTTGGACTTACACCTGGTTGAACGAGGGTTTCGCTAACTTCTTTGAGAATTTCGCTACTGATTTGGTAATTTTTAATATTTTTTATAAGTAGGTATTAGTATTAGTGTTACTTTTACGAAGTCGGCGATGAGTTCCTATTCCTTACTTTTCCAGGTGTCAATTTTTGCAAATTTATTATTCGGCCACATTCGAACTTCTTTATATAAATTCTTCATTTTACCAATTCTTAATATTCCGAATGCCTTATTTTTATAATTAAAGAAAGTACGAATTCGGATTTTTTGTAATAAGTACAGTCAGTAAAATGTTCTGGAAACACATTCATTGTGCGTAAAGCTAAGCCGTGGAATTCCCTGCCGGAGTCTGTGTTACCTGATAGGTTACTTCTAAGCAAGCGTGCTACACCACCGACCACATCATCGCTTACTATCAAGTGAGATAGTGGTTAAGAGTGAGCCAATCATAAAAAAAATAGGTAAATTTAAAAAAAAAAAAGGAATTTATTAAATAATTATTTATTTACTATGAATTCTAACTGTACTTTCTTCTCTAGAAAAACTATATTCGAAATATCTATAATTAGGAAAATAAGGCATTTGGAAAATTAAGAGTTGGTAAAATTAAGAATTTTCATAAAGAAGAATTTGTACGGATAATAATTTGCAAAAATTCACACGAGGAAAATTAAGAAATAGGAACTAATCACTTTTACTTATCAAACAGAGAATTAAACTTAAAAGCAAACTTGGAAGCATCGCAAGAGACTCACTAGGTAACTGTAACTTTTAAAACTAAATAATAATGTCATCTTGGTCGGGTGAATCTTCTGGGGCAAAAAATTAATTTTATATGATTCCAATGGGTTTAAACGAAGAAGAAAATTAAAAGTGTATCGGGAACTATAGTTAATCTGGTAGTTCCGCTTAAATTTTGATGGTAGTTTTTCGTTTACAATAAGATAGCTGAAGTTCATGTATTCTGACGTATTTTACTATATTCCAGGTACTTCCAGATTGGCAAATGATGGACCAGTTCGTGCTGGCTCTTCAGAACGTGTTCCAGGCTGATGCGGTCCTCAGTGTGAACCCCATGACGCATGCAGTATACACACCCTCCGAAATCCTCGGCACTTTCAATGCTGTAGCTTATCAAAAATGTAAGTTTAATTTTAACATTGGTTTCATAGTCCTGTCTGTGTTTTAACTCTACTTAGTTATGGTCTTTGCAGCTATTTAGCATTGCATCGTCCAAGTCAAAATCATAATCAATTTATTCAAATTATTTTGGGGAGGCAATAGGCTCGCCCCCTATTCTATGGGACTTTAACATAACTGGCAAAATGTGGTTGTGCTACTGGTACACCTCTGCTTAACCCTTTGTGGGTTACAGGCGTAATGTTATGTATGTATGTAGCCTGAAATCACCATCCCCTCAGCTCATTAATTTGTTGTCAACCTGGGGTCAATCTGATTTTATTGCCAGATGAGCAATTCCCATATTTTTAAGAATGGTCGCATAATAATCCAATCTATGTCTTAAACTGTCGAAAATACATCAAGACTCCTTACATTTTTCATAAGATATTGACATTGATTATCGCTAAGATGAGATTGCGACTAGATTTTAAACGTTTTTGAATTCGACTCTTGACCGACCAAACTGGTTTTGAGCAAAGGTGACATTGTTACAATGCAATGCTGATAACTGTGAGGCGCAGTATGGTATCATGGAAGTAAGCCAACTTGTATCTCAACTTGAGCCAATTACAACGATTAACGATTAACGATGCAATTGCATCGTTACCATAATTATTGACAAAACGCTAAGCAGGTAACCGAGAATCCATTTAGATAATGTTTTTGCTCAACTCTTTTATTTGCTATTATAGCATCAGAAATGATATGACTGGATATTTTACACGATGCTGGAATGAGGTGAATTATTATGTTTACAAAACGATAGCAATAAAATGCTTAATGAAGCCGTGATTCAAGGCTCCACGAAATACAGATACAGGATCATTTAGAGTTGAATTTTCGCTGCTCGAATGACTTTAATGATGATGTTAATTTTTAGACCTTAAAAAATCGTAAAAAAATGAATTCTAATGAAACTAATTTACTTTTTTCATTTAATGGCTCTTAAAGAAAAATCTGTGAGCGATAGAAACCGTATTATGCTTAACATTTAAAGATACGAACAATCTCAACAATAGAGGTTTCATTAGAGTCAGAATGTACCTCCTGATCCTCTCTCTCTCTCTCCTGATACCTCCTAGCTATAAACGAGTATAATTTATTATAGTGTTCACTCCATGTTTTATTTTAATGCCTAGAAAGTGGCATTTATATTCAATTTCCTCGTTTTTGACGTGCAAGATAAATCATTTGTGTCAAATCTCGCTTGATAAAGAATTTTGTTTCAATTGGTATTGGAACCGATTGGGCCACAAAATAAGCATTTACGTCAGTACACCGATAGTACGTCACAAGCTTATGTCAAGTGTTAAAATACTCAGATCAGACACAATTTCGTGACTGTACTCTGCCGGTCGATTCAGTAAAAATCACCCTGTGATAACTTGTGTGATGTGAACTTTCAATCCTCAGCATTAGTTTGGAATGACAGCTAAAGTTACCTTCACGTCACCCACATTTTCACGGAATGATACGATGTACAGCGATTAATGTTTTAAACTAGCCTCTGCCGGGGAACTGGATCAAGAAAGCAACCTTAACTTTCTTATGTCACACGGCAATGGTTGAATTTTCTAGCCAAGCGCTCAGCAAGTGACACGTTAAAATGTGACTAACTAGCCACACTTCACCTCAGTGTAGCGTCGCGCCCGATCGGACGCTTGCGTGCATAAGTGTGCCGTTTTTGTAAATCGAATGTTGTTTAAGTAACATTTTTACTTATTTTACTTTTACTTACAATATATAAATTAGTTTCTAGCAGTGAAAAAAATTGTAAGGAGAAGCTGTGCCGGAGAAGACTCTTTATTTGCAAACTTAAAACAAATTTTACGTCTTCATAATATTAGTATGACAGTACCGTAGTAACAGGGTCTCATTCGCACCTATTGTGCATTAAACCAAAAAAAAAACTAAACAAAAGCATCACCTCATGAACACCGCTCACTGCATGGCCAAACCCGATATATTTTAGCAAAACGTTCTCTCTCGTTATCAGAATTGAGAAACTGTTCGACATAGCTCTTATCACCACTATCACCGACTATTTATCTCACCGACTGACATGTGAAACGACTTTTGTAACAGGCTGGATATTTCGTATAATGCTATTTATCTAGACTCAAAGTATTGTTGTTGATATTGTTATCATAGGAGAATGTTGGAGGAAATGTGTCATTAGGAGAACTAGACCGCCTGACTGTGACGTCATATAAATATAAGGGAGTCAATTACCTCCTCTGACCTTACTACTTTTATTTAAAAGATACAACAATTCAGTTCTAGGTATGCCGACGTATGCCAGTATGGACCAACCTTTTTTTATTAACATTAACGATATTCTAATCTCAATATTAATTTTTGTTAAAAAAACATCTAAATTCTAAACATTTTGTTCAATTTTTTAACTAGAGAATCGTTTAAGGCGAGGCCACGTAGACACTAATCAGCATGGTTCCTACATTATTTGACCAAGATATTGTTTGGACTTTAAAAGAGACTATGACCTCTGAGTTTCTTTCGGTGTTTCTTCTCAGAGTAGTTAGATAGTGAAATTCCGATCTGATCTACTAGTAAAAATGACGTGTAAAAGTGTTTGAGAAAACCTGTTTGCAAAAATAAATATCATTTTATCACTGCATAAGTGTACACATATCACAGTTATTACAAAAATAAATATCAATTTTATTTATCACTGCATAAGTGTACACACATCACAGTTAATTCATTAATTGAAATCTTATTTCAACATAATGAGGTTTTCCAAGAGTATTACCGACAAAAAAGAGGTGTACCCAAGTTTTTGTAAAAATTATTTTGTAATTTTATCTAAAGGTTTCTTAAGACTACTTTAAAAAAATGCACTGACAAAAATCACATTTTTACTGCAGAATATTTATTTACCGACACAGTGACGCCATTTTAGATCGGAAATGGGTATTGCGAACCTTGCGGCAATCATCTCGTTGTAATAATCTTATTGGCATGTTAGATATTGGATTATGTCAACGTGCCATGACGTTGGGGAAATGAGATGCCGATGTAACTCAATATTATTATTATTATTAGAGAAGAGTATCTAGAAGGTGACTGCCTCGTTGGTCTAGTGGTCGCAAGTGATACTGCTGAGCCATAAGGTTCCGTTTTCAATTCCCGGGTCAGGCAACACGTTCCTGAATTTCTCAGTAGCTGCTCGGAGTCTGAATATCTGCCAAATTGATGGCAAGAGGTTTGCTCCCTAAAATTATAATCACAACATATTAAAAATGCAATACTTATCTAAATAATGTCAAATCCTTAATAAAGTGAACAAGTGAACTTCCAGCGCATACCATCAAGCTGAAAGTCGGCGTCCCGATTATCGTTTTTTAGGAACAAAAATCTCCTCCGAAGTTGTGTAACGGTACCCGCCTTAAAGTTATCACGCTCCACAGACACCATTGAGGAAAATTCTTACGGGTTGTGTCGTCGGCGAGGCAGTATTTATACCACGCATTCCCCTTATACTACATAGCTTCCCGTTCCAGTCCGAGCGCGTACAGTTCCCCGTGAGTGTTTGCTTAGTGATGACCATCAATAAGTCGCAGGAGCAGATACTCAGGGCAGCGGGTGTAGACCTCAGGACGAGTTGCTTCTCATTTGGGCATCTTTATATCGCTTGCTCCCGCGCCATCAGTCCTGACTCTCTTTACATTTTGGCTCCTGGCAGCATAACTACCAACGTAGTTTATAGGGAAGTGTTGTATGGTATGATACCTTTGTACGTATTTTTACTCTTTTGTATCCTGGAATGTATTCCAGCATTATTTTCTCTATTTCCTTCAGTCACATTGTATGACTGAACTCAGCAGGATTCCCATATAACCCTCGTCATTAAATTTTTTTATTTTTAATTTTAGTTTTAATTGATTGACATGGTGTTTGAATTTAATTTGATTTAATATGTTCGTGTTTAAGTTTGATTAAATTGATTTTGATTTTATTTATATGTATTTTTTACTTAGTTGGTTTTATGTTGCTTTGTGTTTTTATAACTTTTTTTGTCAATGGGTGTACCTGCTTACCTGATATAAATGAATTTATTATTTTATTATTGCTTGCGAAGCGCAAGGGCTCTACCTACCTTTTCTCGAAGTGTTTCGTCGTTTTTTTGAACCCTCATAGAGTTGGTTTCCGATGTATCAGATAGTTTATTTTCTCAAGATATGATGTCATTAATAGACTAATTAAACATACAAAGTCTCAATTAGGCCTTGTAGATTCAGAAGCTTGGCTCTACATGAGATCTAATATGTTTTTCACAGGGCTAACCTTATGTGGTCGTCTTGGTAACATTTTACATGTAATGTTTTCGAGGGATAACTTATATTTTAATGCTATTTTTAAAGTGATTTAATTATAATGCTATTGCGACACTGGCATCTTAGGTATTTTTAATGCTGTAGAGCCTTCACGCAGACGACGTCGCGGGCAGCAGCTAGTTTGGTAATAAATTTCTTTAGCAGTCAAGACATAATGATTGTTTACGTCTTTTACGTGCCTAATTCGGGTCCAACCGATAACACAAGTTAATCGCAATGATGCCAAACCAAAAGCTTACTCTAAGAGTTTTTGTAAGTCGAACTGTATTCATAGCACGAACCTTTGGCGTTACGTAAACTTGATCAATTTTACAATTGAAAATATTCGTAACATACATAACATTACACCTGTAATCCCGAAGAGTTAGACAGAGGTTGAAATTTTTTTAGTCTAATTTTTTTGTTTGTTTTTTGATTTATTATCGTGTGCCTTTTGAGCCAAATATATGTTTTTTCTTTCTTCTTTCTATGTAATTTGTATCATTTCTCTTGCAGCTGGTTCCGTGATTCGCATGATGCAACACTTCCTAACTCCTGAAGTATTCCGTAAAGGATTGGTCATCTACGTTAAAAATAAGTAAGTACCTATTAATACAGGATGGAAAGGACATCGAATCACATTCACATAATTATAATGAGTTTAGTACGTTGACTCACACTAATAATCGATTAAAAACGGTGAAGGAAAACATCGTGAGGAAACCGGTAGCGTTGAGATGTGTCGTCGGCTTTTCCTTAACATACATACATACATAAACTCACGCCTTTTTCCCAGAGGGGAAACTACAGAGCGCCTTATGCTACGATTCTTACATATTTCGTTTGCTTCGTTTACATTAATACATGTTGTCATACACACACGCTGGTTGCGAGTACTACGCACCTGACCTTTCTGAATAACCTCACCAATAAGGTCTATGTATTTCCTTCTAGGGCGTTGCCTCCCGGCGTTTCTACTTATATTACTATATTCTACTTATATGCCTTGTAAACACCTATCGTAAGTCGCCTTTCATTCATCTTTTCAACGTGACCAAACCATCTAAGCATACTCTTTTCAATTCGTGTTACTTCATCTTCTTTTAAACCACAACGTTGCTTAATCACATCATTCCTCAATCTGTCATTCATTGTTACACACACTTAAAACTGTAATCATGATTTTTATCTGCCTAGGTAAATGAGTGTTTTAATAAGGTAAAATCTCATCGATTTGAACAGATTATTATGTTTATCTCATATTAGTTCTTCTACAGTTCAGAAAAAAACGTTTAAATTTCTGGTTCATTCCACAGGTCCCAGTTACATTCATAGATATAGGATATGTCTATGAATGTAAGCAGCTTATTTAATCAAAAGACCTTTTTCATGGGTTTTTTTTTTAATTAGGCTGCTTTGGCTTAAAAATATGACCAAGCATTTTTTTTACAGAACCCGGGATGCAGCTGCTCCCGTAGACCTGTACAATGCACTCGAAGAAGCTTTGACCGCGTCTGACCACAGCATTCCCTTCCGCCTAACCGACGTAATGAATCGCTGGGCTAACCAGGGTGGCTTCCCGGTCCTTACTGTTACCAGGAGCGCTCCCACTGCCGAGTCAATTGTTATTGAACAGGTGAGCTTAGACTTGCATGGATTTGTTTGCTTCCAACCTAGAAGTTTTTTTTTAAAGGCTTACTAGCCATGTGGGTTTCACATTACCAGTAGTCTTGTTAAACCCTCCAACTCAGCTTAATATGCTTGTGTCTGGAGTGGGTTCACGACAATATAGCAATGGGTGAGAATCGAACTCAGGACCTCTCGATTGCAAGTCCGACGCCTTAGCCATTGGGCTATTGACGATTCAGTTGAGCACGGTGTCTTTTTTTAGTCATTTAAAACTATACAAATTTATGATTGGGAGACACACTTTGTGTAATTTTAATTTATAAACAAACCGTAAATCAATAAGTTATCAATGCAGGACAAAAATAGACAAGACTACAGCTAAATGAGGAGTAGTCATAGAACCAATCCGTTCTATGACTACTCCCCATTTAGCTGTAGTCTTGTCTATTTTATAATAGATTTTTAAAAAAATAAAACATCTTTTCTTCAAACCTTTATAACTACAAAAATCAATGGCAGCTTTAAGATATTTAATCTCTTGCCATTGCTTAAGCCAAATAAATAAATAAGTAACTACAATCTTCCAGGTAATCTCGTCTTCCTTATTTACTTTTAAACAGAAGCCATAAGATAACAAATAGTAATTCTAGAACAAATTCCGAGTAATGCAATTCCCGCACCATTCGTGATAAAGTACAAGTAACAATATTCCCTGGAGAGCCGAGATAGGATCTGTACCGAGCTGATAATAAAGGCTTTGTCATGAGCAGGGTTATAACGAATAATGAGTTAGGTGACGGTGCAGTAACTTTTGCATACACTCTTTATGTAACCGGTAGGCTTCTATTTAATCAGTTTACTTTTGCTTGAGTTTAGTTAGTTTTACTATCGGTAGCCATATAGGCTGTATTTTTGACCGTGGGACAAACTTTTACAGGCGTAAAAATGTATCAAACAGCTGATTTTTTTCGCGATTTCAGAGATGGTCCGATAGCGAAAGTTGTTCATATTCAAGAGTAGAATTTAATTTCATTGATTTATAATGATAACTGTTTAAACTGTATAAATTCAAGTTCTTCTAACTTTATTAGACAGACATGTTTTTAGGGAGTTTGGCTTCTTCTCAGCAAAAACATCAGGAAGTGGCGAAGGGTGGGCTTTTGGGGGACTGTCTTGTGTTATATTCATTACGTTCAAAAAGTGCTAATCTTCAGCCTTATTTGAAACAATGTCATCACTTGCAGGGATGTTAACGTGTGTTTATATAAACTTTATGAATAATATTTAAATGTACAAAATTAGACCAAGTTTTAGGCATTCTTTACCAAGTAATCAAAGCTAATAAAGCGCAAAGTTCGACGGTTTACTTCGTGGACCTGCCATCAATACATGACACTGGCAGAATAGTCGATAACGGCTCAGTTGCGAAAAAAGAAAAAAAACTACTAAAGTTAAATATTTCTTTGGCGTAACAAAACATAATTCTTTCTTATGATTTTTTTATCTTTTGCGTTATCTTAGGTTTGTAAAAAACGACTAAAAATAGAAAAAAAACTAAAATGTTGACTATGATTATGTAGCTAACTTCAAGGTGTCGGTTTTTCGTGACATCTGCGCGCGCATAGTAAAAATTTACTCTCATATTTTTTCCTTAACGCGACAAAAGAAGTACGTATAACTTAAAAAAAAACCTAATGAAGAGATACCGTTGCGAGCTCATTGTTTTGTGCACAGAAAACTCAATTTATCTAAAAATAGTTAAATAATAGCATTAAAGCATAAGATTTTTAATTATGTGTGGAGATTTCTCTGTTTCTTTGCTACATGTCATGTATTTCCTACGTTTAGTTATTAAGGGGTCATTTTGATACCTTGCCCAGAAATAATAAAGTTCTACATAACCTGTATTTTGGTTGTCAGGTCCGCTACCTCACAGATAATACCCTGCGATCCAGCGACCGTTGGCATGTGCCCGTCAACTGGGTGCTCTCCACCAACCCTGACTTCTCCGACACCAGTCCTCAAGATTGGGTGCCGCCGACATTCCCCGCAAGGTCCTATGATATTCCCGGATTGTCCGCTGCTGCGTGGTACATTATCAATAAGCAACAGACTGGTATGTTAAACTGAACTGAAGAGAAACCACCATAAATCCTTAAGCAAGATTGTTTTACATAAAGGGAACATTGCTTTATTTCGAACTGCCGCACCGATCATTACGTTTTCACCAATAGACAGAGCATTTCTCGAGAAAGCTTTAAGTATACAATTTGACCAGCTTTTGCATACATTGGCTAAAATATAACATTTTGTTGGAGTTGTCGGAAAAATATAAACTGTCTAGAAACTTTCAATGAAAACGCTGCCTACATAATTACTTTTGATTACCGCGGGCATCAGCTAGTCAATGATAATTCACAGTCGACATATTATAATATAGCATTTTCTTATCTTCCTCAGGTTACTATCGAGTAAATTACGACCTTCAGAACTGGGCAGCCTTAGCCACGGCCCTCAACAACACTCACGAGATTATTAACGTGCTGAACCGTGCTCAGATCTTAGACGACGCCTTCAACTTGGCCAGAAATGGACGCTTGGTAAGAGGATATTTTTAGTCTGACCTTGAGAAGGGCAAAATCTACTAGTAGAAGCGTCACACGCTCCTCCGCTACCCCTACCGCTCCCGTTGTGCAGTACTGACGTAATAAAACTAATTGAACGTTAATGAGTATAAAAAAAGTTTCTTTGGGAAAGTTATTTGTATTCATGAGTACAATCACGTGTTTAAGTATCGGTCACCAATTACCAGTCACCCTATATAATTAGTACATCATTTAGATTATAAAATATAAAACAAAAGTATTTTTTGCTTTTTCGAGTTAATGCAAAAGTATTTAGATTAAGTGCATTAAAGTTGTGAAGAGGGGGCTTGTAACGTCATTATTCAGTTTAAGGTAGTAACGTCATGCGACATTTTGACTCGTTTTGCCGTTATTTATTGATTACGTGAAAAAAGGAAAAAAATATATTTAGTAGTAAAATACATGAGGAACTTATTTTAAGGTCTACAAAAGTGACTTAAAAATTAGAAATTGGACATTGGGTTACAATTGTCATTGGATACTGCAGCTAGGGTTTTGGTATGGGTATGGGTATCCCTGACTCCCAAATTAGGCATAACCTGTATCTTCAGATTCAGTGGTTCCTTCTTGGGGTTTAGCCAGCCGTTACAATATTGAACAGTGTTAGGTAAACAATAAAAAAATTATGCGGCAAAGATGTTAGAAAGTAAGTAAATGTAATAGGGTTATCTATTAAGTAACGAAACGTTTCATGTCAAGAAGTGTATGAAAAGAGGTGTTGCCATGAGTGTGCGTGAGTGAGAGTGAGTGAGTGTGTGTGGGTGAGTTTGTGTGTGTGTTTGTAATAAAAAAACAATCTTAAATCAAAATACCAACTTGCTATAGTATGCCGACACCGTTTTCTTAAAGCCCGTTAACAATATTGCATTCTGCTTTTGAATATTACACCGACTGCATGCAAAAGGTATTTTAATTCGTCACAATAATTGAAATGGAATAAATCAGGATTGCGGCTTGTAATATTAACTGCTAGTCTGAGCAGAATAGTAACGAGATTCAACTTCTGCCTCGCTGCAGCGTATGCTATACAAATTGTACGAGCCAAGTTTACATAAGAAACTATGCCTTCGTTGCCGGTTTTGTTCTTGCAACATGGTTAGTGTAGAGAATTTTTAATATTCTTGGGTTGTTACTGAATTAGTTTTTGATCTTGGTTGCTGGTTATTTTTTGTAGGAGTGATTGCGTGAAAAAGGATGGAAAAGTGTAAAAAGAAACAGATAAGCGCGTGCGGTGGCGGAAAGTTGGTGCCAACAAATTTTACGAGAGGTTGGTATCACGTAATTTTTTGTGGCGGCGCATTACAACATAGAGAATGGGCTGAGTGTTCCTTATCCAGGTGTGAAGTAAATACTGGTAAGAAAGTGTGAGAGAGATAAAGCGAACGTGTGGCCAATAGTTGACTCTTTCTAGAATTACGATTAAAAGAGGAAGAAAGAGACAGGTATTGGCCGCACAGTCCCTCTGTTTTTTTTCTAGGGAGTGGTCAATTTTGTGCGAAGATTGCTCAGTCCATTCTGTATGTCTATGATTTACAATGATAGCATGTCAGATATTTTTTTATTATGTATTGTGTAACCAAACTTATTTCTAACAAATTATTACCCAAAGAGATTTAAAATACTATAGAGCGGGCATGTCAAGGTAAATTCATAGAAAAACTTTGATCCCATGTCTCAGTAACGCCATCTAGAATAATATATGAATATTGGAGCGGCAGCGGAGCGTACTACAAAATACTCATAGACTTGTATCCAGCAGGACACACTTTTTCGGATGAAAAATTTGTTCGTGATGTCCGGTCTATAGGTATTGAATGTCTCTGTTATTACCTAACGTAATGTGTGCTTGTATTACTATTGTTTTCACATTATTATCATTATTGTGTTTGTCTTATTAACAGAATTACGAGTACGCCTTCCGCATTTCAACCTATCTGGAGAAGGAGAAGGACTACTTTCCTTGGGGAGCCGTCAACCCTGCATTTACATACCTCGATACCGTACTCAGTGGGTCCCGAGTGTACGGTCTATTCCAGGTAATGTCATTATGGCAGATTGTTTATATCACCCACTTTTTATGTTACTTTACTAGTAAAATTTTACACCAGTATTTCCTAAAGGAAAGTCGAGTAAATGTATCCTCTTTACGACAGAGATGTGTAGTTCACTTGTAATCGTGATACTCAGTAACTGGGTTGTGGATACCAGAGGGGTATTTTCTGTATTTTTAAAAACTTCTAAATCTGTCAAAGATATGTCTAATTTCCAAACATTTCTGATACAATTTTGAAATTGATTATCGCTGAGATGAGATTGCGACTTGTTTTTGAAGGTTTTTAATAACGGGAATTGGATTATAGAAAAAAGTTTCTCCTTATAAAATACTTGTAATCAGCATCATCTTGCTTGATTGGAAGCGGATCCCATCATAGAAGAAGGCTTATTGAAAGATGATAATTATGATAAGCGGATGAAAAAGTTGCCATATATTAAAATTAAATAACAATATGCGAGGATCATCCCACTTTATTTCCTACCCTGTACATTTTTGACTGACCCTAAAATCCTGTTCAACAGTTATACAGCACTAACGATCAGAGCCTCGCTTATGGCACCTTCCAGATTTTTTTTTATTGTTCTGGCAGGAGGGGAAATCTTCATGGATGCCTCGACTGGCTCATAAGTGTGCCAGTCGGGGCATCCATGAGGATTATAGTGCCGGACTCTTACCGGCTAAAACCTACTCCTCCCCTTGCTAGGTGTCCTCTGACGTGATCAGAGTCTTTGCTGCTTGGTCGTATATTTTGTTTTGGCTTTTCTTTTTGTCTTACGTTCTAATTTGGGGTATATGTTATTGTATAATATGTTCAGTGGTTTCAAGTGGGTTTTATTTTCTTATTTCTCTCTTTTTATTGCATTGCTTAATGCCTATCCTTATTCAATTCCATGTATGTATTTATTATCTAGCCTAGTTGTATCTATGTCTTATTTATTACATTGCTTATACTATGTTATGCCTATCCTAATATATATAACAATATATCATACAGACATGCTTTCTTAATCCTATTTGTTTCTTTTATTTTCAATTCTCACATGTTTTTCTACTAATAAACGCAAGTTTGTTTTTGTCAGATATAATTTGCGCTAGGCTTTCAATATTTATGTTTGTGTCAATTTCATGCTCCAATTTTTGTCATCTCTTGGGTGGGGCATTCTGTCAGTAGGTGAGGAACGGTTTCACTGACGCTTTCGTCGCAGACACACGATGGGTCCTTCTTGCACTTGAACCGTGCTAGATACTATGAGAACCCACCGTGTCCCGTTAGCGCCTGCGTCAACTCCTTGGTTGGTTTAATTTTTCTGGATTGTCCTGTACGCTTTGACTGCGCTCGGGAAAAACAACTTGGTGATCGATGCAGTGTGTCCAGACTTGTACCTTTGGTCCCATTCGTCAAGAGACTCCAGACGGATCTTTCTCTTGACGAATGATACCGGACACAAGTCATAATTTGGCATCTTTTTTTACCTCAAGGCGGCCTCCTTTGCCTGAGAGTCGTCTCTCTCGTTGCCCTCCAACCCAGCGTGGGCCTTTATCCAAAACAAGGAGACGCTCTTGTTTTGAAGGTTGATGCGTCGCATGTTGTCCCTTGTTTCCACCACCTTCCAGATTGGCCTTGATAACATATTTGATAAATCCAAACTTTTTCGATTTCCAGGAATATATTCTTCACCTGTCAAAGTCTCTGTATGGAGAACTCGGATTTGACAAAGGTGCCAACGAGAAACACGTCACTCCTTACCACAGGAACATTATTTTGGACCTTAACTGTCGTCACGGCAATGAAGACTGCCTCAAAGAGGCTCAAGAAAAACTTGAGGGTTTCAGAAATAATCAGGGTAAGTATTTGTTTGAGATTTGGATGGAGCCTTTCTCTGGTCGAAATCTAGAAGATGAAGAATTATCATAAGATAGGAGAGTCCTACAGCCATTCGCCTCGACCAGCCGAGCAGCGGGCCATCTCATCTTTGCCACTGACTAACTGTAGTCAAGTAGCACATTGAACATTAATGACAACTGAGATGTTACAAAAATAACGACTGACCTGTTGGTCTAGTAGTTAGTGACCCTGACTGCTATGCTGGAGGTCGTGGGTTCGATTCCCACCCAAGACAACACTAACCATGTTATTATTATTTGTATGCTTTTGGGTAAAATGTAGCGAACTGACCATAAAAAAAATCTTTTTTGCAAAAAATAAAACCGACTTAAAAAAAACCACTAACCGATGTAAAATAACTCTAAATTAGGAAGTCTGTGGCTTTGGTGGTTTTGTCTTATTCATGATGGGCCACCGACTTCCGAATTTAGAGTTATTTTACATCGGTTAGTGGTTTTTTTTAAGTCGGTTTTATTTTTTGCAAAAAAGATTTTTATTTTTCCATTTTTAGTTGTTTCCATACAAATATTTGCCATGAATTTATTTTTGTATTGTTATTTGTTAACAATACATAATGGTAATAGGGTTATCCACTTACCCTAATAAATGAAACTTAACATACCTAACTGTCGAAGTCTAGGTATGTTGTACACATCTGCGTACCTCTCAGAGCGTACAGGCGTGATGATACATCATGATGTTGTATAAACAATAAATATCCAAGCGATTCCAGCAATCACGACAGATTTGCCGTCCATTTTTGAAGAGTTCCATTGTATATCTCCGAAGATCAGCACCAGATCTTCACCAAATTAAAATGGGACCACCTCGGAAGTATACTCTTTCAAATAAAAAAAGAATTTTGAGAATCGGTCTACAAATGGGGGAGAAATCGCGTAACAAACACACAAAAAAAAAAAAAAAAAACATACCGTCGAATTGAGAACCTCCTCCTTTTTTTGAAGTCGGTTAATAACACCTTATTGTAATGACACCTAGGCATTTACGAAAAAAATTGATTTGATTTGATTTGAGACAAATGTTTGTGTGACGAGCACGATCATTTATTCTGTGTCTAGGTGTAATTTATCAATAATATGTATGTATTTAGAAATATATAAATATGTTTATCAGCTGTTTAGTACCCATAAAACAAGCTCTCAAGCTTAACGAACGAAACGAAAAAAGTTGTGGAATATTTATATTTTATAAATTGTATGGCAATTTAAGTGGACTCCAAGTTACGGTGACTATCAGGCGGGTTACAGAGTATCCATGACGTCATCCTAGATTCAAGCCATTATGAAACTAGCTATTTGAACGATAATCATTAACATTTTGCCCAGTAATCATCTCTATTACCTGTCAACGAAGTTACGCAATAGACCCTGCTGTAGTATAAACATTTTAAAATTTTCTTTTTAGCTGTGCGTCTAGATCCTGACATCCAAACCCTAGTCTACTGCTCTGGTCTACGAGGTGGAAGTGTTGAAAACTTCAACTTCCTCTGGGACTTATACTTGGCCAGCCAGGACTCCAGTGAACAATCTATTTTGCTGAATGCTCTTGGATGTACTTCCAATGAGGAAAGGCGTACTTTGTGAGTCGTTATTTACTTTGGCTAAGCATTGACCTATTGTCATACACATATTTGCGCAATAATATAAAATGAATATCAGCTGTTTTCGAGACTGGAAGTCGGATGATGAGTTTTATGATAACAGGCATAGGGTTGATTTTGTAGTGAACAAATGATGCGGATGTTTGAACATCACCATATACTCAATGTTGAACACCATGCATACATTAACTCACGTCTTTTCTCAACTATAATGAGAGAGACTATGTTTTCATTTTAGTAGTGTGAATAGATTTAAAGCTTATTTTGTTGGAAGTAACAAGTCACCAGCTGCATAATACTGGGCTAGTAATGTTTCCAATATTATACGTCATTTGAAAAGAAAATTCAAACGTGTATAATGAATGTGCCGATTTGAAATAGCCCAAATAAATGGACAATAGTTGTTGATCCACAATTTTGAATCAAAAAAGTCTGGAATCGGTATAAACCTCTTCATCATGCACATGTCGAAAGATACCACCAATACTAGAGCACAATTTACACAAAATATGAGATAAGACAAGATACCTACATCGAAGAGTTTGCCATCAGAAGCATAAACTACATTGATAGAAACTCAGATTTATCAGGAACGGCAATCCGATTGTTAAGTTAGAATGACAATGTTACGTAAACCTTTAGTAGAAAAAACTATTGTTTGTGGAGAAACTAATAAAGTCATCTTCATCTTTTCCTATCTGTTTAATGATTATTCTGGTGTCAGAGATTTTAGTGGATTATCTTCTTTGTCTTTAACACTGATATTCAGCTACATTCGCTCTTTTACCACTGAATGCACGAAATTATAGCATTTTAAGCTGAATAAATTCTACAATCACTTTACTTAAGAACTTTTTGTATATTACAAAATGCTATACACCCCTATTTTTTTAATTGGTACAAAACATTGGGCTGTATCCGTATATGAAACTGATCATATTTGCGTAAACAAAAGTAAAACAAATGAAGTTAAATTTTTAAATATTACTACTTAGCTAAACTTGAATAACGAAAACAACTGTTGGAGGCGGGGCATGCTTGAGCAAGATCACGCGAACGTTAGCGAGAGATGATGATTAATGAATACTACTATGTCATGAATAGCCCGTACAATATATCCAAATATTGGGTGACATTTTGGGATATAAACATTCGCTAATAACTTTGCTTTTTTTGAATATTATTAATTGATACTTTACAAATAGAATGAGACGACCGTCTACAATAAGCACTTTAAGTATTTGTACTAATAAAAAAATAGTGGTGTATTAAAAAGCTACTTACTTTATATAACATTATTTTTAGTATAATTATACAGAACCAGTAAAGGGTTTGCTGTACTCATAGTTAGGAACAAAATAAACCATAACATTGCGAAAGAACAATCAGTTGTTTAATTGTAAAAAAATATGTTCAGAAGCCAGTACATCAATTTACCCCTATATGTGTAAAATTTCTTTTATAGTATTTCATCTTATCACAAACAGATTAAGGTTTATGTCCAACTGGCAAAATTTTACAGTTTGGGATTACGTGTTAGGTACTCAACGAAATGTACGGCACTGCTGATCATTCTTGTGATTTCAAGGTTAATTCTAAAAAAATGTTCGTAATAAGGAATACAACAACCCTTTATTTGGGTTTAGTTCTAAAAAATAAAATTGTATACACATATTGTTTGATCCCACGCTCTTCCAAACTTCCACAAGTCTAACATTATCTGCTTTCGCACTAATAATCTAATATTTATTTATGTCATTTTTCTTCCTACCAGCTACCTCAACCAGGTTATCAGTGAGACTTCTCCAGTGAGGGACCAGGACAGACACACTGTGGTGGTCTCAGTCATCAATGCAGGCCCTAACAGTACAGAGGCAGCCCTCGATTTTGTCATTGAACATTTTGCTGCCATCCAACCCAGGTAAAAACATGTAAATGGTAATAATGTTGGACTGTTAGGGAAATAATTTGATAAATGATAAATTATATTTATTTCTGCAAATAGGTTTTCACAAACACTTTTACACGTCTTTTTTTAACTAGTAGATAAGATCGGTTTTTCACTACCTCACTACTCTGAGAAGAAACACCGAAAGAAACTCAGAGGTCATAGTCTCTTTTAAAGTCCAAACATTATCTTGGTCAAATCATGTAAGATCCATGCCGATTAGTGTCTGAAATGGTCTTTTGAGGAAAGAACCACACAGAATGAGGGGACCAGATCAGTCAGTGCAAGCATTTGTCAGTAATCGTGAGCTCAACTCAATTTGTTCGGGAAAGCACTTATATTATGGTTACCATTAAGCATTGCTGGTTATAAACGTAATATTTTATAATGCTACTAGCAAGTTGGCAAACAGAGCGTCACATACCGGGACCAATGAACTATTTGACAAAATTTTAGGTTTTTGTCTCTCATCTGGATTACAAGAAAATATTCCACACATATTTTTACAATTTAAAGCTAAACCATCTTAAAGTCTCGATTATTATAATCTCATAAATTAAATTAAATTGTACTTTTTAAAAATAAAACCGAATTGTAATAACGGAGGTGTTTTGTTTTATAACATTGATGATAAAACTGAGTTTTTTCTTACAGAGTATCAGGCATATCTGGAACAGCAAACATTTTTACCGCTTTCTCCAGAAGACTCTCAACCGACGCACATTCCAAAAAGGTATGTAAAAATATAATAGGTAACATAACATAGGCAGAACTCGATCGGTCGCTAATATTAAATAAATAAACTTTGAATGAGATTTTAGTATAATAAATCGTAGACAAAAGTTTTTAACATCCAGTATTGTAAGGGGCCGTTAAAGGCATAATGGAGAATATCAATGTGAAAACGTCAACAAGCTGTGTCAAAGATCTGATATTAAAAAGCAAGAATGCGCCAAAACAGGAACCGATTACTGAGATGACGATGATAAAGGAATATGAATCATCGGCTCAACTCAGAAGAAAGTGAATAGAATAAAACACATTCTTCAGATATTATTACGCTCACATAAGAACTTATTATTTCTCTATTTACCGTTTTTACTTTTTCCACAGATCGATGAGCTGTTTAGCCGCCACCAGGCCATATTTACTGCTGGTGAGTTAGCTTCAATCAGTGGCATCAGAGAGAATATCGCCGCGTCCATCACGTGGAGTACTCAAAATGCTGAAATCGTCGAAACTTGGCTCATAACCAACTTCGGATCAGGTGCCCCTGGCCTTGTATCGGGCCTTATTATTCTGATTTCTGTTATAGTGACGATTTTAAATCATTAAATATAAGTTTGGTTCTGTCATCTACGTCCAGTTTAGTTTCTTTCTTTTCATGACCTCCGTTGTTGGAATTGCGTATTTAAACATTTATATCAGCCTTGTTATTTATTATTGTAAAAAAAATATTGCCTTTTTCGAGAGACAAAGACTACTGACTTGTGTTATTTATGTATTTAGACTGATATCTGTACATTGTGTGTACTATTCATATTACTTTTTTATTAGTTCAATAATTATTTACCATGCGTATTTCAAACTGTTGTCAATAAATGTTTTTTTTTCTTCTTTCTTTTTGTATTAGCTTAATTTGAAGAAACTATTTTGGAGATAGATGTAAACTTATAGTAATTTAGCTACAATAAGTAAAAATCAAAACTGAAACGGATGAAACCAAGGTTGTTATTAAATAGTGTTTTAAAGAAGTAAATAAGATATTTATGTATTAGTAATGTATTTTTAGACTTTTTACACCATTGACATTGATGTTTGTTACAATAAAATAAAGAATATTTTTATAAAAATATGATTTTGTTTTTTTATCAGCCTTTTTGTCGTCGATAAAACTGTCATGAGTTCATGACATATCAATCAAATTGGTTCAATCTCTAGTAGTCCATTTATTCGTACATATATTTCAAACTTTATGAAAGGTTTTGGTCGTTTTCAATATCAATTTATTTTTTTCAGACAAAAGTCCATAGGGTTAGGGTTATTACAAAATTACATAAAGACTAGTGTTAGTAACACAAAAAGAAATGTAACTGGTGTGGATCCTTATCCAGTGGCGCAGCAAAGCGGAGTCCCACCTATATTGTTAGATTATTTTTTTACGGAGTCTTCCTCGTCGTACCACCAACTCCTACCACCAGTTAGTCCGAGTAGGAATTTCATTCCCTCTCCGTGCCACCGATGGAAATTTTAATGTGACGCCGTGAAATATGGTACAAGTTGGTGGTATTATGAGAAGTATTCTATTTCTGACATCGACTTTTTTTATTATTTAAACCTTAGACTTTTTGGTAGCTTTTGAAGTCAGTTTTTTTTTTGTTCGAACTTGTTTTCTCAATTATTTTTGACATGTTTTACTATTGCCAAATCGTATTTATCCTTAAATTGGCATTATACATATTATACTAAGTCTTTTAGATTATATTTGGTCAACTGAGGTTCACTTGACATTAAATTATGGCATGAGATCATCATGAGATTATAAATAATACACATAAACGAAATTTGAGTTTGAGAAGTCGGATATAAAGAATTTATAGATGACTCATTTCCATAAACACTATAGATTATTATGTATACACTGCTAAGTTAGACACGTCGAAGTACTTGAGAACTTCAATCAGTCTTGACTCATCCTGAAGCCCTGTTACCTAAAACAACTTTGCTCAAAAGAGCTAATCTAAATGGATCCGTTGGTTTTTACAATCACACTCGTCAATTGACAAAATATTTTTTTGAAATCAGTATGGTCGATGACTCACTTCCTGACAACTCTACAGGCCTATTCAGACCAAAGCGGTATTAGCTACCGTCTGCGGCAGAGAAAACCCAGTGGGTATGTGGTAATATTACTGTTCAGACCTAAGCGGTATTCGCTACCGTCAGACGGTAGATGGTAGACGGTAGCGAAATTGATACTAAATACCTGAGTGAAACACGCGCGGTATTACCTCTACCCACAGCGGCAGCGAATATCGCTCAGGTTTGAATAGGCCTTAAAGGAAACACAAGTCATAGTCCGTTTTAAATTCGAAATTCAAATTAAAATGTTTATTGGTCAACACAGTACATGGTCATACATTTCTAGATGTCAATAATTGTGTTGCACCAATTTTGGCATGCAAGAGTTAAAAAAATAATAGGACGAGATTAATACCTTATATTATATACAGGTTGAAATTGAATAGATGTGACAAATTTACAAATACAATAATACTATATGTTGTCAAGAAAATATAGAACATAACAAACGTAAAATTAGTGAACTTTTAACAGTGTTACGAAAAACATTAAAACAATTAATTAATAAATAAATAATATCGCTATGAATTGCGTTTAACAACATGAGAACTCGACGACGATTACTGAGTACTGCCATGAGTTGGACGAGTTTTTTCGGTACTTTCGTTTTTTTTATTTATTTTGCATAATATTTATTTTCCTGGAATACTGATAATTCGTACTTAGATGTAGATAACAAAATCAATGGACCATTTAAAAACGTAAATCGCGTAATTTTTTAACCAATTAAATTGTAGAAAAACAGTTTATAATTACTATGTTACTGTAACTGATGTCCCCATTTAATTTTGTCGCATTTATTCAAAGTCACCCTATATAATGTATTTCCAATTAGTATTCTAGTCAATGTCATAAATTAAAATGAATAACTAATAAAATGTTATAAATTTGTGCAGATTTTACATTACAAAATGTCATTAATACAAAAATCTAAATTCTATAGATTATCTTGGTCATGTGAGAATCATGCAGTTAGTTTCTGAGATGGTATTTTAAGGTAAGAACTCAGGAGATATGAGTGGACCTTTTCAGTTAGTGCACGCAATGGTAATAATTGTGAGCCTGATTCGGAACCCACCGACTGGAAGAACAATGTACCATACGACGATTTCTGCCTTTAGCTCAGAGGATATGCAAATAAAGTTACTGCAACCTGTCCATTTATTTCCCTGAAGTGATAGAGAGCTGAAATTTGGTATGTAATCTAAGTTTAGTATACAACCAACAAAAAAAATCATAAACTCATAACTTTCGCCTCCCATCCCCTAAAACAGGGGGGTGGAAGTTTGTATGAGATAATATAACCGCTTAAGAGCGAAATATCGTCCTGATTTATTGCTTATGGTAATCAGTAAACCATCAAAGAAAAAAGGCAAAGACATTCTCACAAAAACGCCCAACCTTTCGCCATTTCCTAGTGTTTTTGCTGGGAAGAAGAAGTAGCGGAACAAACTCCCCAGCAACCGAAGCCAGCTCCCCAGAAAACCGGCACTACTGATGTGCAAGAAATACACCCAAAAAAAAAAAAACTAAAAGACTGCCTAACAACTTACAAAAAGAACTGAAATCCCACCAAAACATTTCATGTAAAATGTTGTCAAAACGACCACATAAGGTTTACCATGTGAAAAAGATATCAGATCTCATGTAGAGCCAAGCTTCTGAATCTACACGGCCTAACCTACCGACCCTAACTTCACAAATTCTACATATCAGTATAAATGTATAGCTTGGCTATTTCGTTACTTCAGAAAGTAAATATTCGCACCACCTCCATGACGGTAGCGAAACGGTGAAGCCATACATTTATACTGATAAACGAAGTGAGTTAAAGTTAGCGTAATCCCAAAGTAACTATTCCACGCGTACGAAGAGGCGGGCAGAAGCTAATAAAATATTACAATCTGTTTATTTTTAACAAGATTTATGAAACAGCAGATTTTTTTTCGTGATTTTCCAGACAAAAAAAACTTGTAGGAAACAGTGAAAATTGAGGTATTTGATCAGCAGACAAAAAATATTCATTAAAAATTTGGTACTTTTGATACTTTTAAGTATTTGTAAAATCTATTTTTGTAAAAAAAAAATAATAACTTGATTAGATAGTGTAATGCCGATTAACGTTTGGGATTTTCTTTGGAGGGGGCAAACACACAAAACGAATTGTCACTGTGATATGACATTTTTTACAATTGACGTAAACCAAACCAACCAAATTATATTAACATAACACCACGTCTGTAATCCCCGAAGGGTTAGGCAGAGTTGTAACATATATTATGTGTGTGTTATGTTGTGGCATATATACCTACATTTCACCGCTGTTACATTTAAGTCTCATGTAATATGGGACAAGCTTATTGACATCTGTCGGGTAGAAATCTTGACTCCGCGAAGCTACTAAGAAAGTGTAAAACGAAAACCTTAATAACATTTTGCCCGTCCCGGGGATCAAAGCGCTTGCAACGATAACTTAACCTTAACTTTAAGACTAACCTCTGAATTTCTTTCGTTGTTTCTTCACAGCCTTATGAATATAAGCCAACATTGCACATGTACGGGTACGCCTTTTCTACCTGGAGGCTGTTTTTTTTCAGTTTTGTAGTCGTTTTGCTTGAGTTTAGATGTCAATGTTAATATGAATATTTTTATATACTTCTTTTTTCTTCTTGGTATCTTGGAGTGTGCTAGCTAACTCATGACAATCATTCTGAAATGTAATTATTTACATCTGTGTGATTCGTTTGAAGAACTTGAATCTATACAATTATAGATTCAAGTTCTTCAAACGAATCACACAGATGTGTTGCTGGGGAGTTTGTTCCGCCACTTCGTCTTCCCAGCAAAAACACTAGAAAGTGGCGAAGGGTGGGGCGTTTTCGGGGGATAGTCATATGTATAATTTTGACGTTCAAAAAGTGCTGATTCTCAGCCTAGTTTGAATAAAGACTTTTGATGTTGAGTAGTCAGATTATAAAACACTGACCTCGCCTTCAAGCTAAAAAATAACTTCTAGAAGTGTCTGTATTACAGAAATAAATATATTATCATTTATCCAATGAACAATCAAACTTCAACTTCAACTTCATATCTTTATTGTGGATTATAGGTTTGTTCATAATACAGGTCTTAAATAATTAAATTGATCAGCTACGTCCCGCCCTCGGGGCATACAATAGTCATATAGGAATACATTATGTTTATAGATTAGGTAATAATATTTCACAACACACATATTTGGTACGCTATTTTTACAAATTATAAATATTTCATATACCTAGACAAATCGCAATAAAGTGAAATAAGGTTGGTAGGTACACATTAGTGGGCTACTGAACACATCACGACTGAGGAGAACTATATTGCAGCAGTGAGTTGTCAAATAAGTAGTCTTTTATAGAGTAGTAGCACTTGTCTACTAACAGATCATGAAGACTCTTTTTATTTTTTTTCATTTCTGCAATTACTCTGATAGGCCCCGGAATATTATTATAGATGCGTGTAGCCATACAAAAGATACTTTCATGCATAAGATGAGTCTTACTAGCTACTGTGCGCAATTTGTCCTTACGCCGTATACGCGTGTAGTAATTATACATGCCAATGTTACTTCTTACAAAGCGCAAAATATGGTAATAATGATATTATCTGGAATCTGTACAGCTTTAGCTTTTAAAACCTTTATCAGTATCAATGATAATATACATATTAACAGGCCTAACCAAGATTGTGCTAAATTAGATATACAATGTTAGTATTGATTGGTTTTTGTCCCAGAGATAAGTACAACTACAACAAATCACGATATAGCTCACATCATTTAACATCCTACTATCCTACTAATAAAACTTTAAACGCGATATTTTGTGAGTATGGATAGATGGATGGATGGGATTGATGTTTGTTACTCTTTCACGTAAAAACTACTGAATGGATTTTAATGAAATTTGGTATGGAGTTAGCTGACACCCTGGATTAACATATTGGCTTTTTTTATCCCTGTTTTCCCACGGGAACGGGACCTACGATGGGGCAAACTGCGGGACTTCTGCTAGTATTATATATACTCCCACATTTACACTACAATGGTGTCTATTTTGTGAACAGTGAAAGCGTTAAAAATACAGTCAAAATGAGTTACACAAATTTCAGAGAATCCGGGTGTACATTTTATTGTCGATAATGAGTACAGTGGAAAACTATCAAATAGTGGACGCGGGCTTCAATTGGGACGCTACAATCAAGATTAATCTTTTATCTTGTGTAAAAACAGATAACTTTTAAGACGCGGCTGCGTGCATACATTTTAGCACACTTAAAACTCCTTCAATCTCCAAAATGACTCTAAAGAAAAACCTGGCTGGTGCGGGTCGTGTGAAAAACGGTGTAGGGTTTCGTAGTTGCCGGTTACATCAATCTGTAGAGGATTTTTACACATGTCTAGTTTTAGGTACATACATACATGACTACTTGTATACACTCACATACCACACAGAAACACACACTTTATTGACATTGTGAAATACAATATAGGATCTAATTTAGTATTGTAGCTGCTTTATCAGTGTCAAGTGGGACTTAACGGGGCCAGCGGACATTTTGCAGTTTTAGGCGAAATATCACTAGTTCATTAGTTCATGGTTTTTGAAATTTAGTGCGGCGTGTCATCCAATGTATCATGGCCATCTTGTTTGACTTGGCCGTATAGAGCCTCCAGTGATATAATACTCACTATAATCTCGACCATAGTTTTAAACTCGTGGTTAATTAGCCGCGTTAAGATCGTATTGTTGTCCAGTTGGTAAACGTAACCATTGTTTAGATGTTTCGTTGTCTTTGAATTAATAATTTTACGAAGTCCTAAAATAATAGGTTTGTTATATACACGATACACTGTAGCAAACATATTACTATATAATAAATAATTGGTAATTGAATGTTATTAAAGGAGTATCATCAATCAATTTTAAACATAAATATGAATGTGTTTAAATATCACGACGCGCGACGTGAGTAAAAGAGAATATTTGTAAGTGACCATTAGAGGTAAGACTAATAAAAGCTATTAATTCCGTGTAAGCTGTTAATTTAACACAAATTAAACATTCATCAATTGCCATTTGACATGGTTTTTGTGGTAATAAATAACAAGACAATCTAACTTTACAACAATTTATCACAAACAGTCATTCTGCACATTGGCAGCTTGCACTATCTCACAATATCTAACGATAAGTTTATATTTCCAACAAAACTGAAATTCCATCTCAATTTTTATCTGTTTAATCTTAGTTGATACATTATCGACATCTCATATCTATACACTTCTATCTCATCGTTCCATTTATTCTAAGACCGTAAGATCCGACGCATGGGAGTGTGGGGAGTGAAGTGACCGGTCAATAAAACCCCATCAAAATGGTTCGGACCAGGTTCAAGTGGAAGTGTATCTTCTTTTCATTCATAATAATTTTTAACGTGTTCACAAAATCGTTACCAATAAACCCGAAACTTAACTCCCTCACCAGCACAGACACTAGTTTTAAAAATTCGGAAACTCCTGTTGTGATCGAACCAATAGAAGGATTTCCTGAAACATTTAGTGAAATAATACCAGAAAATAATAATGTGGGTGAACAAGTGCCAGTTAATGCAACGCGTGATTTTATTATGAGACAAAGTTTTAGACCTGGTCAAACAATAAGGAGTTATGCGGTTGATATAACTTTCAACGGGGATTCGTTTGATGGAAACGCTGTTATTGTTGTTCTACTATCCTCGGATTTGAGAGAAGAAAATATTATACTTCAAATTGATGACCTAGAGATCAAACAAGTGAAAGTAGGAGTGTTTTCAGCCGCAAACGCTGTTAATGCAGACCACACGATTGATGATCAAGAACTGGAAATCAATGTAGAAAATCCGGGTGTACAGTTTTTTGTCGTTATTGAATACAGTGGAAAACTATCAAATAATGGACGCGGGCTTCACTTGGGACACTACAATCAAGAGTAATTATTTAACTTGTATAAAAACAGATAACTTTTAAGGCGAAGCTGGCACACATTTTAGCATACTTAAGTCTCTTCCAATCATAAGTCTTAATGAATATGTTGAGAAAACACAAAACATTATAGCACATAATCCATTTGAATTTATTTATTTATTTATTTATTTATTTAGTACATGGAGGACTTACAGCTAATAAAAACAAACAAAACAAAAAAAATAAACCATAGTCACCAGAAAGCCAATTACAAGTCCTCACGTATAGTGATAAGTTAAATGTTTAAATGGTGTGAGCACAATACAAGAAATTACCTTTATTTTTTTAAGAAATTACCTTTATACTTAAATAAAAAACAAAAACAATCAAAGTAGCCGCTACACGAAAAATTTGAGGCTTAAGCACCTTCTGGCCGAATTCACACTTATTGTGAAAGGATCCAAATCGTACTCCTTGCACATATCATTAAAATGTCTGCTTGCACGCACAATATAACTATTCTGCCTATAGTTTGAAGATGAATGAGGTACACGTATGGGTGGATTAAAACGGAATGTTTTACATGGGACATTAAAATAAAATTTTGACAATAACTCAGGGTTATCAATATTGTTGTTGAAGATTTTCAATAAGAATAGACAGTCAGCAATTTTACGACGATCTTCCAGTGGTAGAAGATGGTACTTCTTACAGAGTCTAAGGTAATCGGTTGACTGATAAGGGATCTTTTGATGGAAGCAAAGGTATTTTATGAAACGTCTTTGGACGCTTTCAATGCGGTCAATGTATTTATGATACCGCGGATTCCATATTTGAGACGCATACTCAAGTTGACTTCGTACAAAAGTGCAGTACAAAATCTTAAGTGTTTTAGCATCTGCAAAACACTTAGACAGACGTATTATAAACCCAAGGAGTCTGGAAGCTTTTTTGACAATTGCATCAACGTGTGTGTCAAAAACTAACTTACTATCTTGATGGACGCCCAAGTCACGAATATTATTGCACCTTGGCAAGATCTGACCCGCCAAAGTGTAAGTAGTAGCCAGGATGACACGTTTTCTTGTATAAGTGATAACCGAACACTTGGATGGGTTAAGATCTAATTTATGAGCTTGACAATATTCTTCAAGCCGATACAAGTCAGCCTGAAGTGCTAAAGTATCTTCAAGCGTGGAAATAGTGGCAAAGATTTTCATGTCATCAGCGAAACATAATAGTTTTGATGAATGGAGGCACTGATCGATGTCGTTCACATATACTACAAATAGAAAGGGACCCAGCAACGAGCCCTGAGGCACCCCGCTGGGCACGTTTACGAAACTAGACATATAATTATTGAGGACTACTGCTTGTGATCTGTTGTCAATGTAAGAGGAGAACCACCTCAGGAGGTCCCCACGAATGCCCATGTAGCTTAGCTTCTTAATTAAGGTGTCGTGGTCGATACGATCAAATGCCTTGCTATAATCAGTATAAATCACATCGACCTGATTACCCTTGTCCATAGCATCTGTAAGAAAGTCGTTAAATAAAATCAAATTTGATGTAGTAGACCGTCCTTTCAAAAATCCGTGCTGAAAGGAGCTAAATGAACTAGCAAGGGCGGGATATAACTGATTATAGACAATCCTCTCAAATATTTTAGCTATTATGCACAACTTAGATATAGGCCTATAATTAGTAATCTCAGTTTTAGACCCCTTCTTATGTACGGGTGTAATAAAAGCAGATTTCCATACTTTGGGGACAACACCCTGAATCAAAGACTTGGAAAACAAAATTGAAATAGGGAAATTATAAAAGTTAGCTCTTTAGATTAACCTGGCTAGTACGTGACATGTGACGGATAATGTAGGGTTCCGCAGTTTTCTGTCACAATAATATTATGTTTTTAAGATAAAGGTTTCTTGTTCCCTACGAAAGTCTTAAAATCACAAGATGACACTAAATCGTTAAACGTAGAATTTATACTGCAATCATGAAACTATGTTATCTACTAATATTATAAACGCGAAAGTTTGTGAGGATGGATGGATGGATGGATGTTTGAAGTTTGTGAGGATGGATGGATGGATGGATGTTTATTACTCTTTTACGTAAAAACTACTGAATAGATTTGAATATAATTTGGAATGGAGTTAACTGACACCCTGGATTAACAGAGACTACTTTTTATCCCTGTATTACCACGGGAATGGGACCTACGCGGGGGAAACTGCGGGACGTCTGCTAGAGTAATATAAAAATATATTTTTAAATTTCATAATGCTGAGAGATATTTCTCAACGGCATGTGAAACCAAGTCAGAGAAAGAATTTGGTTATTATTTTTCTCCATTATTAAAATTTAAACAAACCAAGCAGTGCAAGGTTCGGGTTAAGTTATCTGATGCGCTTGCACCAGATATCTTATCCTAACCTAGTGTCGACAGAATAATAAATGCGGGGGTTTTACATCATCCTTATGCTCACATTTTTTTTTAGTAGTGGAAAGCACCTCTGCTGAACAGGGTCAAGGTTTCACCTCAGTTGGGAATTGTAGTATTGGGATATAAATAATAGATCTAGAATTATATCAAAAAGTGTGTGTGCACTTATGTACTCGCGTTAGAAGTTATACTTCTTTGGTGTAACAAGATAAACATCTGTCTTTAACATTTTCCTTTGATTTATCTTACATTTGTAGAAAAAAACGCATAATAGAAAGAAACTAAAATGTTGACTGTAGCTAACTTCAGGGTGTCAGCTTTATGTGATGGTGTGCGCCCGCATCGTAAAAATTTACTCTTATAATTTTTCCTTGAAGCGCCAAAAGGAGCATATCTTCAGAAAACTTGATCACTCATACTCAGGACTTAAATACAATGGGATGTACACACAATATCGGCCTTGTTCTTCTTATTTTTATGTCAGAGTTTTGAAGCCGCTCATGGGACTCTTACTTAGCTTCACATGCCGTTGAGAAATATACTTAGGTATGACATGGCTGATTTTCACACAATGGTTTCTTGCACAATTTTTGATGAAAGTGCTTTTTATACGTGGGTTCCTCCCTTTTTGACATAGGTGTAACATGAACACACCGCGATTTAACACTTTACAAAAAACAGTAGTAAATATTCAGAGTATGATTACATAGAGTAGATTATGAGTATATAATTTAAATACAGAGTGAAAAAATCATCAATAACCATGAGTTTCATTTATGGCTGTTTTTTTTGTCTATCTTGTTTTCAAAACTGTAGAAAATATATTGAAAGAAGACGTAGTAACACAAATTTTGGAAACAATGATTTCTATTTACCCTATAATTATTATTTATATTTTTTTCATTACTAAAATTCTCATTAGATTAGATAGTTATAATGATTTAACGTTCGAAGGTTTAATGTTCAGGAAAATTCTGGATCTTCCTGGTCCTAAATCAAGTACTGAAGTTCATTAGGATCTGGTTTTGCGTTGAAATTCTTCCACTCTATACAAGGTGTTTTTTTTTTATATCCCATAACTCTAGGGTTTTATTCTGTAGGTAAAAATAATACTAAAACTCCTAGAATAGATGGTCCAAAATGCATAGTTTCGGAGATAATATATCATAAATCATAATTAAATTATCAGTTGTTTAGTACCCGTAACACAAGCTCTGCTTAGCTTGGGACTAGATGGCGTTGTGGGAATAGTCGTGGAATATTAATATTAAGTATTATAAATATTATTAAGGGTGTTTTACATTAATCATCGTGACTTTGTCGAATTATTTTGTATGATAGTAAAAAAAAAGGATGATTGAAACATAATTCATATGCCAGTTGATTCTTTGATATGGTGTCAATCATACCCTAGAGTTATGGGATATAAAAAAACACGTTGTATAATAAAATTGTATTTATTGTGATCTTGTGGTCGAGAAGGCTAGACTGCTGATCATGTGGTTTTATTTCCGGGTCTAATTAACAAAGTGTTGTTTTGTCCCTTTAAAAGGGCAATGTCCATTTCTGGCCATGTTTTTCCCATATATTATTATGTAATGAAATACTATAAAATATAATAATTTAGTAACTTAAATATTGCGATTGCCAATTTGTGATGAGTAAAAAGGTATCAAAAGCAAATTTTTAATATGACACTGAATTGTTTATTACATTCTAATTATTTCGGTTCGGTTGTCAGTACTATCAAAATAGGGATTACAATTCTTAATAAAAAAACGTCCCACCAAGTTTCATGTGAAAAACAGCTATTGTTCCTTAAGCTGTGATGTCAATCCTAATGCCTATCATTTGTTTCTTCCATGTACAGACGCCAGCACACCAAATTACCCCAATGTGTCAAATTTTCCCAATTGAATATGAACCTTATTCTGTTTGCCATAAAGTTGAAAAACGATCAATGAAATTTGACACATTGGGGTAACTTGACGTGCTGGCGTCTGTACACATACCTATTTGTGTACATAGGAATCCGGCTCTAACTCTTCGGTAAATACAGGTGTCATGTTGTGTGAAAAATGCTAACAATTTGAAAAAGTGCAAGTTGTATATACATCCAGGCCGGTTATGTTTAAGTCCCATGTTAAAAGGGGGAGCGTAGTGTCATCTAGACTAAAAACCATTACTGAGAGATCATTAAGAAATCATTATATTCAATGTCGTCATCAGTGGCAAAATTAGAGGGGCAATATCTACCAGTATTTTAATGAACGAAAACTAATTTGACCGCTTTTTAAAACACGGGTATTGCACTCATATTTTTAAGAACGCGGGTCAAATCCTAATCTCAATCTGACCACTATATTCTGATTTGTAGCCTCTGTTTAAATTGCTTGTGTATATAATTTTTGGTGTTCCTAATAAATAAATAAATTAGATTTTCACTGATAAGAGTTTGCGATAACATTTGAACGAGAGTTGACGATCAAAAGTTTAAACAATAGAGTATGAGTTTTCTAGATAATTTTGGTTCTGAAACATGGTTCACTTTACTTAAACCCGTTTTTAATTTCAGTGCAACATACGTGTCAATGAATTTGCATCCAACTTATGCAAAACGAGTTTTCCCCTGTATGGACGAACCCATACTAGCGCCAGACATGACCTTCACGTTCAACAACCTGGAATACACAAACATAGTGTCGAATTCTGAATTAGAGGAAAGTCCGTAAGTAATCAAATGAAATGATATTTATGCTATAAAACTTGTCCGCAGACACTTTTTTAGAAGCAGTCTGGATAGAAATGCCGAAAAAACACAAAAGTCTCTTGTATAGTTCAAACATGATACAATTGGGAGCAAATAAATCAAGTCACTTCGTTTAAAATTATTTCTTTCGTCAATATTTTTGGTAATATGGAACGCATCAATTTCAACCTTATAATAATATGTCCATTTAATATCATTATATTGAGTAAAATAGAGCTACATTTGATTTACTCAAAAGGTTTCATTGTAATCTATTTTGATTGTTCTTGTGAATTGATCAGTTACTATTCCCTAAACCGTGATGCTACATCTGACAAAATAGAACTTCTCCTTTAATAGAACAAATTATTTTTTTCCATGATCATACTTTAATTATTGTTATTATAATTACAATTTTAGTAGGGTATTAAATATCAATACTTTTATTTAATAAAATTATATTAATCGATTTTTATGGGTAAACTCACGTGCTATTGGCGCGAGTCATGATAATGACGATATCTCAAAAAACTGTATGTGAAGTGCCTACAAAACTTTTGTCGTAGGAATGGATATTAATTCAGCTCACATACAAACGGGTATAATTGGTTTTGCAGTGTAATGTTCCTATTGTAAATCATTTTGATAATATCTATCTTGACTTATTCCTGTTATTTTCAGGGGCCAATTCCGAACCATGGGAGCACCAGTACATGCATGGGGAATGACAGCTCATAACTTTGTCAACATCAACATACCAATTGCTAACGTTTTGTTATACGCAAGACCCGGTACCTCCCATCATGATATGGCTTCACTAGCTATTAACTCCTTTTACACCAACTTGAATGAATGGACCAACAAGGTGTACACAGAAATCAATCTGCATCAATTTGGTAGTATGAATATCATAGCGTTTCCGGATGTGTCGACAGATTGGCATTCTCTTTCTATAGTTGGTATTTGGTAAGTCTTTGCAGCTGTTACTATACCTATCTACGTCTGTGCCTTTAAAAAAATTAGAGAAACCTTTCCTTGGTTAAATATTTTGACCACCTGCCAAATCTTTCCCCAACTATGTAGGTTACAGCCAAGTACCAGTTTTAAACTGGTGCGATTGCTTATCATAGATTAAAAACCTCGTTACCAGGTAACAAGCCCAAAAGCTTTCAACTAAAAGCTGGGACCAACTGGTGGGTCCCGCACAAACGGTTGGTATCATATAGTCTGCGACGGACTCTGTTGCGTTATTTTTGATCGGGATAGAAAATCGTCAAGGATGTTCTTCTTGGGTAGAGCCAAGGGGCCGGTTAGGCTTTTACTGACTAAAAACCACGCTGGTGTTACGTTTCACACCTGCGTCGGGGGTTGTGTGAACGAATGATTGATTTCCAACTCCGACTGACTTTTTCAAGCGTTGCTTGCCTTTAATCAATCTGTTCGACTGATTATTATGACGATATGAGTCTCTTGCAATATTATGATTTCAGGGAACCCTATGTGTTCATGGAATCGGACGGCTCAGTAAAGCAACGGAGTATAGCACTGCCTAAGATAGCAGAAGCAATGGCTAAGCAATGGTTCGGATACGTGATCTACCCACTGAACTGGCGGTATGAATGGTTCGTGTCAGGTCTAGCTTCATATGCAGGCTGGGAGATGGTGAAAATGGTAGGTTCAAAAGCAAATTTATGACAACACTTAATTTATAATAGCATTAAAAAAGATGCTCGTAGAAGCAGGAATACATAACATTTTATTTTAAAAATGAGTGAATTTTTTTTAACTAAATTGTTTTCTTTTAAATTTAGAAGAATAAAAGTGAAACGAAAAACATTCCATGTATTGTTCATTCCTGCTTCTTTTATGTTTTTATTATTGACATTGTAATTTTCAACTTAAATGAAATAATATAACTAAATGAAATATAATATACATCATTTCTTAAAATAAATAAAATTGTTGAAATGGTTACAACTAAGTGTGACAGCTGCAGTAAAAATAGATTATAATAAATACGGCGTCTATTATAATAATTGTAATAGACGACGAATTCATTATTAAATAACAATAAGCATGTTACACTTATTGTATGTTACAATAAATGTAACATGCTTATTGTTATTTAAGGCGCGTTTCCATTATGCAAATGATTTGCATACTAGTTGCAAGTTGCATGCGAATTGTATAGTGGAAACAACAACTTGCAAACAAGTTGCAACTTGTATGCAATTAGGTTTAAACTTGTACGCACAATAATCAAGTCGGCACATTTGCACGCAAGTTACAAGCGCATGCGGTCGTGCATAGAGGATTACTTTGTTTATGACTTTATTACTTTGTAAGAATGACTTTTTTTTGTTATTTAATACGTGTATAATTATTGCGTATACAACTCTGCTTGCAGCGACAAGCACAGCACGTCTTCTACCCATGATAAACACTGTACAACTAAAACTAACTTGTATACCACCAAAATCTTATATGCAAGCTGCAAGTTGAACAAAATCGTGTTTCCAATTCAAATCACTTGCACACATGTCTGACGTCATACACGTATGCAAACACTTGCATAATGGAAACGCGCCTTTATGCACTCTTTGAAATAAAAGTACAATAAGCATGTGCTTGTTGTACTTTCATTTCAAAGAGTACATTACAAATAACCTTTTTTTTAACTTCTGTCTAATTATTAGAATCAAGGTGTCAAGTTTCACATTTTATTTCAATGTAGGTTTTTTTTTAATGTAGGTAAATATAATAGGTAGCTGACTGCACTACTAAAACATTATTATTTATATTTATTCATTTATAGTAATTAATGTATAAATTATTATCAACAGTTTCAAGGCGACGGTATGGGCACTGATGTCACAATGCTTGACGTAAATACCTTATTTGTGACTGAAGTGATACAAGAAAGTTTACTCCGTGATTCCTACTTGACATCAGGAGTTTTAGAGGCTAGTGAATATCTCGATGAAGAAGATGCTATAAGAGACCATATTGGTGTTAATGGTATTCTAAAATATAAAGCTCCAGCGGTACTAAGGATGATGAGGACCGTGCTTGGTGTGGATGTGGATTATATACATTTGGCAGCGCAAGCACTTATGAATGAAGTGTGAGTATTAAATATATTTTTCTTTTGCGTTTTTTAGCCTTTAAAATTCTTCTTCTTTCTTTTCGTGTCAAGTGTGGTTAGTAACATACCTTGTCTCACAGGTTTTATGGTCATAAGCTGACTTGGGTTTACATAATAAAGAAAAAAAAAATCGTGTTAGTCTAGTTAAGTTTAGTTCTTCGTTTAGTATTACTTTAGTTATCCGCAAGAAACTCCTCTGCAGGTAAATGCCTCCTCCAAAGATAACCAGTCCTTTCTACATTGGGCTACTTTAATCCAGTTGAGCCTTCTGTTTTTTGAGTTCATATTCCCAACTAGCTAAAGATCTCTATCTCTTCTTCTTTTGCCTTGTGGACCTGCCCATGTTTCACCTTTTTGGTCCATCTCCTAGTCAGCCGTCGAGAAATACCTCTTAGACATATCGGCATGTGGCATGTGTGTGTTGTCTCCTCACGATGCTTACCTTCACCAATTTTGAATCTAGTGATAATTGAAGAATGCTAATTTGAATTGGAAAAGTTTAAGGTGTGTGCCTCAGGTTCAAACTCGAGAGCTGCTGAATGTTCACTGAAAAGAAATCGCTTAAAGCTGATGCGTAAGATTTCTGCAAACGTTTAAAAAAAAAACTAAACCTAATCAGTTGTAACCGTCAAATTTCTTAAATCGTGTGTCTTTCCCAGGGCTCTTGAATCTGTGACCACGATGACTTTCATAGACGCCATGAATAGCGAATGGTTAGGAGCAGACAACAACGACATGGTTGGTGACTTCGAGGATTACTTGGAACCATGGATTCAAAACAACGGATACCCACTTGTACGTGTCTCACGTATACGAGGTGTTGGAGTTGTGCTGACACAGGTAATTATTCATTATCATCATCATTTCAGCCATAGGAAGTCCACTGCTTAACATAGGCCTCCCCTATAGCTCTCCAATAAGACCGCTTGGAAGCGGCTCGCATCCAGCGCGTTCCCGCGGCCTTAATGAGGTCGTCTGTCCACCTTGTGGGTGGACGTCCTACGCTGCACTTGCCGATACGTGGCCTCCACTCGAGAACCTTTCGACCCCATCGGTCATCAGTCCTCCGTGCTATGTGCCCTGCCCACTGCCACTTCAACCTGCTAATCCACTGGGCTATGTCGGTAACCTTAGTTCTACGGATCTCCTCATTTCTGATTCGATCTCGTAGAGAGACTCCGAGCATAGCCCTCTCCATAGCTCGCGGTAATTATTACTTCCACGGAATTTTCCACGCACATTTACAGCTCATTTCAGATTGTGCTAAAAAAAATTCAGACAATAGTTAAATTTTATGTTCGCATGGTATTTGCGCTGCTTGGAACTTAGTTAGATCCGTGCGTACTAAGAAGTATAAATTTCAGTCTGTTCTAAACGAAATTTATAATTCTTTAATTATAATTACAGTAGGGTCTCGTTAATTCGGACTCCGGCTTGTTCGGTGCACGCTGTAATCCGGCCGGCCAATGGAGTTCGAATTCGTATGAGCAAGATGAGGACATTAGCGTTGAAGTTCTCGCCTCTGAAAAAGTTGGTATTTCAGAGGAAGTAGAAGCTTTAAACATTTCTTTAAAATAGGCTGAAGATAACGAATTTGATAGCCACGAAGTTATGTGTCTCCGTAGACTTTGAGACCGGGCCTTTGAAATTGAGTGCGAAAATTATAAACAGAAACTAAGAAACTAAATATAGCATACCTACTATAATCCGGACGCCTCGATAATCCGAAAACAGTCTTGTTTTTGCCTCTCCAGATTAACGAGGCCCTACTGTAGTTAAGTTTCATGCTCGCAAGGTACGAGTATTTGCACTGCTTGGAACTGTATTAGATCCGTGCGGCTGCGTTCCAATTTAATGCAAACATGAAACTTAAGTATTGTTTATTAGTCTGAATTTGTATAAAATGTGCTTTGGCGCCACCCGTTTGGTGGAAAATATGTAAAAGGATCAACCTTTAATAAGCTATTTCTCATACTTAGATAACCTTTAATAAGCTATTTCTCATACTTAGATAAGTCGTAAAAAACGAAAGACAAAAGTAACTTATTATTTCTAAATGTTTAAAGTCTATTAAGAACTTAGCTTACTGACATGACTGACTTAACTCTTGTATTATATTTATCCAAAGTTGTTGCACCTTTTTAGGAACGTTTCGGATTCTCCAATAAACCATTCGTCGACTTCGATATACCAATCACTTTCACAACCAGAGTAGAACAAAACTTTGATGTGGAAAAAATTTATCCAATACAAATGTTTGACCAATCCGTAAATTTGGACTTTGAACTTGGTGACGAAGATTGGGTCGTATTCAATATCCAGGGTCAAGGTAAGCCTTAGATTATAAACATAACATTTGATTGATTCTCTATTGATTTTCTTTAATCTGTTGAATTCAATGTAATGGAAATGGGCTATTTGACAAAATTTGAGTTTCTAGTCCCTCATCTAGATTACAATAAAACATTTGACAATGTCGCATGACGTCACTAGACAGTACAGTTTGTCTATACTAATATTATAAAGAGGAAAGGTTTGATTGTTTATTTGCATTGAATAGGCTCCGAAACTACTGGACCGATTTGAGAAATTCTTTCACCGTTGTGAAGCTACACTATCCCCAGGTGACATAGGCTACTTTATATCCCTGTATTCTTACGGGAACAGGAACTACGCGGGTGAAACCGCGTGACGTCTGCTAGTACTAGATAATGACGTTACAAACCGCCTCTCCCCAACTTTATGCGCTCAATCTAAGCAGTTTTCCATAAAGAACACCGGCGAGGGAATTGTTGATGAAATTATTAAGCGTCTACGTATGTCACCGTAATAGAAACCAACGAAATAATTTACTAAGTTTTATCAAATCAATCATAAGGCCTATCAAAGTCTGGAAAAAAAATCTTCATAATTGAGAGCTTAATTGACTAGATTATTGATGAAACAAATAATCATAGCTTTGTGTTTTTTCTTTCTGGCTTGACTTCATGGCTTTTGGATTAGCTATACTTTTAATGTGGCCATATAATATAAATCGTAATCAAGTTGCTTAAAATGATTGGCTTTACTTAATGCATTAATATACTTAGGAAATATATGTCTGCATCAGAATACAAATGTTAAAATAAACACGATTGTTTGTGCTAAGATTACAGCGGACATAACCTATTATTATAGTCATAACCTCTGAAACTTAAAAATAAAATATCTTTTATTCCTGACTTCCTATAAAAGTATAACCAAAGACAAAACTGTTCAGAAATTCAAACTCTATACTTTTAGATATTTCTCATAGGAAGACGCAAAAAAAAAATGTCAACAAAAATTTGTTTGAGAGTTCGCCGGTGTTCTTTCAAAAAGAAAAAAATACATTGTGTCGAATATTGTCTTGTAATCTAGATGAGGGACTAAAAACTAAAATTATGTCAAAGAGCCCATTTTCGTTTTTAATATTTGCATACCTGTAACTTAGGTGAAAGATGTCTTTGTCAAAAATGGCTGTAATATCCCATGTAAACACGGTTTCACATCAAGCTATGCATTCCCAGTATAAGCTGATCTCGCATCGTATGTGATTTCCATACATTGCGAGGTCAGCGTAAACTGGAATGAATAGTTTGATGTGTAGCCGTGTATACCATATTTTTTGCAAATAAATGATTGATTGATGCTTGTTTGATTGATGGATTGATTTTTTTGACAACCTAGTTGGTCTAGTGGTCGCAAGCACTGTCTAGTGCTGAGCATGAGGTCCCGGGTTCGATCCCCGGATCAGGCAAAGCGTTATTGAGTTTACCTTTCTAGAATTTCTTAGTATTAACCTGGAGCCTGGATCTGTGCCCGATTGATGGCAATTGGCTCGCACCCTATTAAAAGGGACTAAAACATAACTGGCGAAATGTGGGTGTACCTACTACTGGTAAACCTCTGCCTAACCCTTTAGGAATAACAATCGTGATATTGTTATGTTTTATGTTAGTAATGTTCAGTGCCAACATTATTGTTCAGTTGCATAAATGTAATGGTACAGTTGCTACTAAAGATATTAATTTCATTCTCGTTTCAATTCAGTCTCACACTAGAACACTGCTGGTTTCATCACCTTCCAATAAAGCCACTGAATACTCTTCAAGACAGTGGATATAATGTTTATGGAGATAAAAAAAATTAGTGTCATACTAACATATTTTATTCCTAGTAAAAAAAACCTATTTTGAAAAAAAATCAAAGTATTTAAATAATTACTGTTACTCTTTGCTGTCATCAGGGTATTATCGTGTCACTTATGACCTTGAACTTTGGGAAGTAATCATTGAAACTCTTGAAGAACCAGAGACGAGGGAAGAAATTCATCCACTTAATCGTGCTACTGTAAGTAATATACATGTAACTTGTTCGGAGAAGCTTGCGGCTAAATGTTAATAGCCCTAGAGGCTATACGTTTAATTAAGACACAGTTTATTATTAATGAGGTTAATCCGTGAATAGTTGCACATATCAAGACCGTGCTTCGGAAAACCCGATGGATTCAGCAACCGTTCTCCTAAGAGCGATTCGCAATTGGACGGTTCGTCAACAGGATGATTCATTTATTTAGCCGTTGGTCCCAACTATTACTTTTAGATCTTAGACTGTCGTTACGGGTAGTTAGAGCTCAGAAAGTCTGACAAACCATTACACCAAGGGGTATTGTGTTACCCAGTAACTGGAACGTGGAGATCAGTCAGTCGCTTCATACTAGACACTGGCATTTAGCTTCATCTGGTTAAACTGGAAGCTGACCCAACATAGGGGGGAAAAGGATAAACTCTGTAAAAGCCTTTTGATGAAAGGTCATCAAAAGGCTTTTACAGAGTTTATCCTTTTCCCCCCTACGTCGTCTATCGAGAAGTGTTAACTCAAAGCTTAATCATTGGTCCTTACCAATGATTAAGCTTTGAGTTAACACTTCTCGATAGACGACGTGCTTACTCCAGTCATCGTTTAGCTCAAACTTATTTAAGGGAATTCAATGCGTTTGACGTGTGTTGATGACGTTGATATTAACCGATCACATTTTGTTCACAGCTCGTAGACGACGCTCTTAACATTGCTAGAGCAGGAAAATTAGACTATGATATTGCGTTTAGAGTAGTTCTTACCATGGAACATGAAACCGAATACGCTGTATGGAAAGCTTTTGTAAGGAACATGGACTTCTTAAGGAAACGCTTGGTAGCGTATGTCGATGACGAAGAAGATTTAGATCAAGACATTTATTTGGTAAGTTGGGTATTTTTTTTTGTCGAGAGTTCTTCTTATGGTGTGGTTAGTAACTAATCTGGTCTCAGAGTTTTAATGCCCCTGAGGCCTCTGACTTGGCATCACATGCCCTCGAGAAATATCTCTCAGGGTTTCCTCACGATATTTTCCTTCACCGTTTTTTAAGCAAGTGATAATATACAATACTTGCGACCTGCCCCGGATTAAGGTGTACAGTACTGTAGTACATTATTTTGATCTTTATCGTAGGGTTCAGCCAGCGTTTGCAATGTAAGCGCGAAAAAATGAGTTTATTTTTACCATCACAATAGAAACCTCTAAAATGATCAGTGTTTCGCTACTATATTATGCATGTATTATACGTATAAACCTTTCTCTTGAATCACTCTATCTACGAAAAACCCCATCCAAATTCGTTGCGTAGTTTTAAAGGTCTAAGCATATATAGGGACAGACAGACAGCGGGAGCGACTTTGCTTTAAACTTTGTAGTGATATACACACATTAATCCAAAATGTCAGAGGTGACTTGGGTTTGAACTCGAGACCAATAATTGACCTATGGCTAGGATATCAATGCTTAGCTTTACTTAATTTAACTTTACCGAGACAATCATAAGTTAATACTTATCTCATGCCTTCCTTAGTGGTAGGTGTTAGGTTAAACACACACGCCAGTAGCGAGTAAAAGGCACAACAGGCTGACCTTTATAAAGAGCATTACTTAAAAATTAAAACATATCATTACTTGAGGATAGGGTATTGTAATAAGAACTGCCTAATTGGTATTTTGATCGAGGACTTGAATCGGATCCCTGGGTCCGGCAAAGCGTTATTGAATATTTCAGTAGCAGCCTGGAGTCAGGATTTGCTTAAGTTTGGTGGTAATAGGCTGGCCCCTATTATATCAGACTTAAAATTAACTGGCGAAATGTTACTCTACTACAGTTCGCCTCTACCACCGTTTGGAGATTACAAGTGTGATGTAATATTATTATATTTCTCCAGAGAATGGTTCGAAGAACAATACATGCTTTCGAGGAAAACATAGGATTCAGACCTGAGGTGGCTACGACCGAGCCTGTAATGGAGACATTAACTCGAGGATTGGTGATGGACCACGCATGCAGGGCTAACTACCAGCCTTGCATAGCCGCTGCCGTAGATTGGTTCTACGATTCTGGCAACGCTGGAGTAGTGTAAGTACATTCTTCTTTTTTTCTTCACTTTCTAATTGTGTGGTTTAGTGGTTAACAGCAAGCCTAGCCATATTACAAATTCTATTTCTATTATCGTAATCGATAAGGCGACAATAGAAAAAAATGTCGTAGTATGGAATCAGCCGTTTGTCAACTTTCTATAATAGAAATAGAATAGACATAGAATTATAAAAAGGTGCGCGCGAACAGTAACCGGCAACGATTCCATTAAGAAATTAGTTTCTCATTTGCAATGTAGATGCGTGAGTAAACTTGGGTGATGTGAACACATAAGCTTCTGTCAGTGTCACCTACTTGTTGTACCTATAACAGAAGCTCTGCTTAGCTTGGGACTGGATGGCGTTGTGTGAAAATTGTGGAATATTTATTTATTTATGGTTATTAACATGACGTGCTAGTTGACGTAATGTTTCAAGATTTAGGCTGCTATTAAAATGCATCTTTTTGTTCCAGTAATCCAAACATCCCGAAAGAGATCAGACCAGCTGTGTACTGCACAATGGTAAGAGAAGGTGATGAAGATGTCATAGAAGCATTAAATGAAAGATTGGAAATTGAAACAACCCATTATGAGAGACTCGTCATTTTGGAGTCCTTAGCTTGCTCGCAAGACGAAGACTTTATAAATGAGTGAGTAACTGATTATCTACTTATACTCCATAATAGCATTAGCATAAATTCGGCGTCCATCGTAATTGTAACATGCTTATTGTACTCTCGTTACAAAGTCTGCATTAAAAATAACCTTTTTTAACTTGTGTTTAATGCTATTGTAATGGTACAAAAGTCCAGCAGGACTTTTTTGCCATTGTTTTTCTGTGTAATATTTTTACTTTGTGTTCTATCTTCACTAACATAATTTTAAGCAAAAACTTAACGACGATCTCAACCTCGATCTCTACTACTGTTTAATATCATATAAAAAGAAAAATAATAAAATAGATAATTATGAAGAATTTAGGTATAATTATATTTTAACGTTCATGATTATTATTGAATTTTATTGTTAAATCGTGTCAATTGATTAAATAATCATGCGATGCTTGGAAAAGGCCGCTAAGTTGTAAGTTTCTACAGTATGAAATAACACCAAAATGAACACTTATTCTGCAAATAAATATTTGACTTTGACTTAGTCGAGACTTTACTTACAATATCTTTTTTTAAGTATTGTTAATGTCTACTTTTGTGAAAAATAAAATTTTTACGTAATGTTTAGTTGACGTTGACGAGTAATAAATTATATTTCGAACCGATCTTAGAATTTATGTATTGTCGAATACTGATTCTATCAAATGATTTTGTAATACCGGAACAAAAATAATTATAATGAATAATTCAAAAGTTCATTAATTTACTATAATATAAACGAGAATTAACTAAAGGTACTAATTTGAGTAATAGGTATCTACAGCGTCTCATTTAAATATGTTCTGGTAGATAACTTTTTTCCATCTAAGAATCAAATTTAACTTGTGTTGCCTTCTTAGATGTTTTTTTTTATTAAAAATAATTATTATGAATCAATTATTGCTGGATAACTTGCACTTAGGTCAAATTTCTTCATTGAAGCACTTTTGGATGTACGATAATTTGTGTGTATGGTAAAATCATGAACAGACCCAATGATTTGCCGATTCATTCAATTATAATATTATGTGAACCGTATTCTGTCTTACATGAAGTTTAAAAACTATCAAAGAAATTTGACACATTGGGGTAGCTTGACGAGCTGGCCTCTGTACATACTTCAATTGTATTAAATACGTATAAAAATAAATCCAGAGACATTTATCACGAAGTAATAAATCGAATGTAAGTTTAATCGAACGGGGAAATTATAAATCATATCATGGCTATTCTCACACCTAAAGCCATCACTGCTTTCTTTTGTTAAGGTTTCTTGTTTCAAGTAGTTTAAAATTCAAAGTTAACTAATGAAAACAATTGATGTAATTTCAAGTACTTACAGGTGAAAAGTGATTTAGTGAGACTTTTTATGTGATTTTCTATTGTATTTGCAAGTTTTATTTTTACTAATAAAGGCATTTTTTTTTGTCAAACTCACAGACGACGGCTCGCGTCGTACTAAGAACGATGAGCATAGTTTTAGAGTAGGTTGTGCGTGAATGTGTATTTTATTTGCTGGAGTACAGTTTTGTGGCTTCACTTTTTTTGTTGGTCTGAGCGTAAAAGTTAGGACAAAAATTTAAATACTTACTAAGGGGTGCCAAATTGTGTACAGGACTCTTAGTAGGTAGGTAGGTATCGTGTGCGACGAAGTCTCTTCTACCCTGTTTATAATAAATATATATATTAAATAGATAGATTTGGTAACTCTTGTCTAAACTTGCGTTTTTTCCTTATTTTTACACTAGCAGACGTCCCGCGGTTTCACTCGCGTAGGTCCCGTTCCCGTGGGTGTACAGGGATAAAAAGTAGTCTATATGTTAATTCAGGGCGTCAGCTAACTTCATACCAAATATTATTAAAATCCATTCAGAAGTTTTTACGTGAAAGAGTAACAAACATCCATCCATCCATTTATCCATACTCACAAACTTTCGCGTTTAAAATATTAGTAGGATTTTTCTTGATGTTATTTTCGCTTAAAACTGTTAAGAACCATGCAAACATAATAAATTTCTACCTAACCCATTGTGGTTTTTCACTTTTTTCGTTTAAAACCTCATTGGTTTGGACAGAAATTACGTTTTTTTTGTTCAGTTTAAAGTAAAAATAACATTAGAAATAAAGGACAGCCGACAAAACATTCAAGGATAGCATATTATCAGCAAGGATGAAAATTGCCTCTTCAAGTTTCTCGGGGCCACCATACCTTAAATTAAAAAAAAAAATAGAATGACGTAGCTGCAATAACTTCTATATAGCAAACGTTTCTTGTGGCTTAATAATTACAGCCGCACGGATCAATCGAAGGTTAAGCTATTAGAATAGAATAGAATAGAATAGAATACTCTTTATTGTACACCATAAAAACTTACAAATAATAACTTTAAGGGGTAAATTAGGTTCAGCCGGGGTCGCAGAAGTGTCTTCTGTTTCCGTGACCCCCGGCGCAAGTGTGGGAAGGAACACGGGCTGATTTTTAGTCAGTACGAGTCTGACAGACCCTTCCAAGAGGGCTTCCACCCCTTAAGAAAAAGGTTTATCTGGCAGGTGTTTGCAACTCTACAACTAAGCGCATATTTTGCGTACATATGGTACAGACGCCAGCACGTCAAGTTACTCCAATGTGTCAAATTTCTTAGATCGTTTTTCTAATTGACACATTGGGGTAACTTGTTGTGCTGGCGCCTGTACTTATCACTATGTGTTGCGATGCCGCATTCATCATGGATTCGGTTTATAGACATTATTATCGTTAAATTAGATTCATTTATCTTACTTACTTACTAATCCAATACAAGTGTTGTCATTATTGATATTATCACCACTACCAACCAGATAATTGGATTCTTTTTATTTTGATTAAGTGCTTGATTACGATTAAGAAAATTGTTAAATCGGTTCATTTTATAATTATTTTCCTTTTGGTTACCAAAAAGAAATAATAAAGAACAGAGTTAGACAGAAAAGAGAGTTTAGTAAAAGATATTCAAAGATATTTCTGACTACAGACTCAGAAAAATCTTTGAATATCTTCTACTTTAACCCTTTTCTTAAAAGATTTAATCAAAACATTATTCAACCAATAAAATACGACTGTACCTAAATGATTTTCACCGTTTACCATCAGGTGGGACTGCAGTCAAGCACTGGTTTATAATATTAAAAAATATATAGGTATAACACGTCACGTTTTACATTAACAAGATGCTCCTACTAAAACGAACGGTACTTTTTTAAATCTTAGCAAAAACTTTTATGTCAGAAAAGTGGTCAATATTTTATGAATAAAATTAACTTTGGGAGATATAATATAAAAATAAACATGTAAATCGTTAAATAAATTATTTTGACAATACATAAAAACCGTTTTGTAACAAAAACAAAACAAAATATTAAGTAATTTACTTTATTAGTAATACTGGCGGTTTTTGTGCTTCTAAGTTAAAATAAAAAAGTGCTGATGCGCGCGCATCGCTAATTTGTAAACAAGTAAAAATTATTCCGTGCGCGTTTTCTTTTCGTTGTATTGCTTTTATTTGAAAATATCAGTCCGAGTTTTATTTATTTCCTCGCAAATATGTTATAAAACGTCTTATGATCTATCTATCTATCTATCAGAATTTGGTTTCCGCACTTAATCCATGTTGGACCATTGTGCGTGAGCCATGGCGGCCGTTTTGTTGGGGGATTACTCCAACCACGTCGTATGATATAGCGTGTGCGCTCTGATAATTACAGCCTCTGCTTTCTTGTAGCCCTTGCCTACGGCTCGGGGTAGCAATATCGCCTCGGCTGTAACTATCAACTTACCGCACTTATATCATAATGAGTAAAATATGATCACTAGTGATCACCTAGTGGTCGAAATTCAACCGTTTAAATGTATGTTTAATCGAAAATTACAACTTTGCTTTGATTTTCCGTATAGTTATGTAAATGATAACAAATTTGTTATTTTCTGGCACATCTTTGTTGGTTTTTGCTGATCGTCTAAAATTTACGAAAACAATTAATATTTTTTTTAATTTAATTTTTAATTGTTTTAATGCATAAAAATATTTGGTTTCTGCACTTGTTCTCCACATAAAATTTCACTATGCCAAATCATACACTCTTCCTTGCGCCCAATTTTCTTAAAAAGAGATCCAAAGATTTCGCTAAGCACGGTTATAAGGAAATGCCCATTTGCCGAGGAAACTTTTCCCAAGTGATGTACATGGAAGAAACAAACGATAGGCATTAGGATTGACATCACAGATGGGCACTGCCCTTTAACTCGTTCTGGACGTCTTTAGGAGTCATTGTATATTCATCATTATGAGCAAGTTTTACTATGTAACCATACCTAAAATTATCATAAACAAAATACCCGTTCCTTACATTTTGACGAATTATGCGAATATAAATGAAGAGAACAGATGATTTACAGCTGAGTTAAATTTAATTCAGTACAGATAACAATTTCACAGATTTTTGTTGTTTTTAAAGACTTCTTTTTTACCATTGAGCAATATTTATTACAGATTGCTTGCGCAAACTATAGCAGGTGAAAGCCCTTACGGAGTTGAGGAGCGATTGAAGATTTTTGCAGCAGTTGCAGGAAGCAGTTTCGCGAATGCTAACTTAGCTCGCCACTTCATGAGATGGAGGACTAACGAAATCCGAGACAAGTACGTGTTTTTTCCATTTTTTATCCTTGACCTAAGTCGAAATCAAAGTATTGTAGAGATATCTATCCGGCCACATACGAACTGAAAAACACTGACATTCTACATCGCGATGTTAAAACTATAATAATATTGTGGCGAGCTGTTGGGCAGTAGCGACCCCACGGACCCGATCTTCCGGGAGAAGTCATGTTCCTCATCTCTGGCTTGCCTTTATTGGCCGGCTAGAGTGAGCACTGACGAGGAACGGAGCTCCCACCTCTTTCTTGCCTTAGTTGGCCGGCTAGAGTGGAGATTCGCCAGAGCAAACGTGCTCGGAGGAAGGAAGCATTCCAGTAAGGTGCTAGTAGGGATTTTGACCGTACTTCCGTGATTGTCCTGATAGCCGTGGAATGCTTCTCCACTCCTCAAGCACCTCAGGTTATGTTGCCCTCTTGTCGCTACGACACTGTGTGCTAGCGGCCGTTCCAGAGGGCCCATTACTGAGTGTGCAAGTCACCCCCTGCCGTTTTATTCGTGTATTTATAAAGCATTGATGACGCAGGGGCCATAGTCCTTCCATAGTACTAGCTAACCAGTTCACCTTATCCACCCCTAACCTATAGCCCAATACATTTGTTGTTTTAGTCTACAATAGTCCTGCACTAGTCATAGGTTTTCCTTGGGTGCATTTGCATAATGCATACAGGGAAAATCTGCGATTGGTGCCTCACTGCATTAAAAACGACAAAGGGCCTCTGCGAGTTGGCTTAGGTTCCTCGTACGCCTTCCAAAGGTCCGGAACCCAAGGGTTCCGAGAATATCAGCGCATAAAAATAATAATAATAATTGTGGACTCGGCAATAATTGTGCCGATAGTCATGTCTGCCAATGTCTTAATGGCCAAGAGCGTCGATAAATACCTGAAGAGGCTCTCGTTGGGCAGCTGGATCAAGGGTATAATTCAGAAAGCAGTACTTCTGGACACGGCTCGCATTGTTAGGCGATTCCTCTCCCTAGAGCCCTGACCGCCGGTAGCTTGGACCCTGTTCCCGATACCGGTGGGCTACTATTTTTATATTTTTAATGTTTTTTTTTTTAATTTAATCATTTAAAAATGTATTTAATAAGAAGTCAAAATGAATATGCGAAATAATAATAACATGGCACTGGTGCCCAGTTTTAATTTACAGGATAGTATAAATGACTATACCCATTATTACCTATATAGGGTGACTAGTAATTAGTGACCGATACTTAAACACGTATTGTATTCATGATTTCAAAAAAAAATCCCCAAGAAACTTTTTATTATATCACAATAACTTGAATATCAAAATAAAATAATAAATAAATAAATCAATATTTATTAGCCATTAAATACCTCTATCAGCTGATAGTCAGACCTCGGGAAGGGCAAAATCTACTAGTAGTTAGTAGTAGCGTCACACGCTCCCCGCCAGCCCCACCGCTCCCGTTGTGCAGTAGGTACTGTCGTAATTGAATTAATTAAAAGTAAATTAGGATAAAAAAAAGTTTCTTTGGGAAAGTTATTCGTATTCATGAGAACAATCACGTATTTAAGTATCGGTCACTAATTACCAGTCACCCTATATATACTAACTTAAAATATATTTTCTTAGGTATGGCGGTCCAGAAAAGCTTGAAGAGGCGTTTTTCATCCTTGCAGAAAATATGGTGGACAACGATCTTTATGAACAGGTAAGTTAAGAAACTAGATTAATGTAATTATGATGATGATATTAAATGATATTTATTTCTGTAAATAGGTTTTCACAAACACTTTTACACGTCTTTTTTTTTTAACTAGTAGATAAGATCGGTGTTTCACTACCTGACTACTCTGAGAAGAAACACCGAAAGAAACTCAGAGGTCATAGTCTCTTTTAAAGTCCAGACATTATCTTGGTGAAATCATGTAAGATCCATGCCGATTAGTGTCTGAAATGGTCTTTTGAGGAAAGAACCACACAGAATGAGGGGACCAGATCAGTCAGTGCAAGCATTTGTCAGTAATCGTGAGCTCAACTCAGAACTTGAGGAGCTCCACGTGCTGACGAACAATACCAAAGAAAGAACATTTGGGTTGATGATTAGAAGCAGTGATCACCTATCAGTGATAAAGGTCTTTAGTTTATACCCAAGGCACGCACCTCTGACGTAGGTAGAAGATTCATGTGCGTATTGTATAATTATCGCCGGCTTCAAAACCGGTGAAAGAAAGCATTGTAAGGAAACCTGCATGCCTGAGATATTTCTTAGGGGTATGTGAAGCCAAGACAGACTCCCAGAGAGACGCCTTAATAAAATAAAATAAAAGATGACAGACAGACGCCTTAAGCAGTATAAAAACTTTACCACCAGGTCACCAGCACTACCGAGGCAATACGTAAAACGGACAGTAATACGTTGTAGGCAAATTAAATATTAAAACGTAAAATCATTGAGTATAAGTATAAAATATAAATTTACACGGGGTATTTTTCCGGAAAATAATAAAAATGTAAAATATTACAATGTGAGATTAAGGCGTCGGATATTCCAATTATAAACGACTAGAAAAAATTTAGAGATCTAAACTCAAATAAAATCCAAAATTATCATCAAAACTTTTCAATATTAGCTAGATTTCTTCTGACTTTGTTTGTAAATACTGTATCACTTTTTTAATTAAGACTAACAGACGTCCCTCGGTTTCACCCGCGTATTCCCGATCCCGTGGGAATACAAGGATAAAAAGTAGCCAATGTGTTAATCCAGGGTGTCAGCTAACTTCACACCAAATTTTATTAAAATCCATTTAGTAGTTTTTACGTGAAAGAGTAACAAACATCCATCCATCCATCCATCTATACATACTCACAAATCAGGATTAATTTATTATGCTAACACAAGGAAATTAAATTCATCACGTTGTTGCTGTTCGGGATCGTTCGAGGTGTTCATAAATAAAATATCTTACTGTACCAGTAGGTGTACGTATTTTAGCTGTAAAAAAAAAAAAAAATATTTGGAACAACTTAAGAGTACAGGATACAAAGGGAAACGAAGATAACTGCAAAAGTAAAACACTGTGGCGCAGCTATCAACGCCCAATTCAAAGTACAAAAATACACATAGACAGTGTTCCAGATTAACCTAAAAAAAAAAGTAAAATACAAAAGTTAACTAAAAATGAGTAATTTAGTTTAATGTTTAATGTAAGTACACTATGTGGTTGAAATTGACATATAAAGTAGAGGTGGGGATGAGGTGTGTTATGGTGTGTGTGTGCGTGTGCGTGTGTGTGTGTGTGTGTGTGTGTGTGTGTGTGTGTGTGAGAGAGAGAGTGTGTCTACCGCGTTTATAACACTAAAAGTTGCTCGGAACTTTCTTGTAAGAAACATTTGCGGTCCAAGTTTCGCTTTGAATGATTGTTGCATGTCAGCTGCCATTGGCACCATGTCCCCCGTTCCCCGCTCGCAGCTGTCCCGCTCTCGTCGTCTCAATAGCGGCTGATGCTAAATATTGTCTCCGTCAGTTGCCTTGCTTTACATTTTTTTTTCTTCTTTCCACAGTTTGAAATCTGGGCAGAAGGTCAGAACAATAATTTAGATGACTCCCAATTGGCTGCTGACAGGGCTCTGAAACAAATTATTGAAAATCTATCCTGGAATACAAGGCATATGGAGGAGGTATATGATTGGATAGACGAAAACCATGCACCGACTTTAATGCTGTCTGTTATAGCATTATGTGTGTCAGTAATGGTAGCGGTGTTCATTCAATAGTTATAAAAAAGATCAAGGATTTCAAGACCTAGAAAATGTCACATTTCCATTAACAATAACGAAGTTCGGAAAATCAGAAATATACGGAATTCAGCATTTCAAAAGTTTATGCCATTCCACACATTGTAATGTGACTTTGTTTAGGCTCCCTATTTTTCAATAAAGAAAATTGGTTATGTAAATTAAAACAAAGACGACCTCAATTTTTTTTTGTTGTGTTTTAAGCTCTTTAAAAACAACACAATTTACGAGCCTCTTAATTATGACCATAACACGATTCTTGATCTAAAATAATAAATTCTAGAATGTAAAATAGTAATAAAGTAAGTAATATTATTTTTAAATGTTCAATTTTAATGTTATCTTTTTCTTATTTAATATTTCGTTTGTAATATATGAGTATTGATTAGGTATTAGCGTACAATTATAAAAAAAACTCTACAATACAAGCTATAAATAAGTTTATAAAATATTTAAAAAGATAAAATTTAGTTAGAAAATATTTTTATGCTATATTTACTATTATATTAAAGTAAAACGTAAAAAAGTAGGTATAACAGTAAATATTATTAGGTAGAAACTAGGTAGCCATCGCAAGAAGTTAAGTCGGTGTGAAGGTCAGAAAACATTCTAGACTCTCTAGAACGTTGTACTACCGGGATTAAACGATAAGATGTTCGCAGACAAAACTCATTAGTATCATAACCGATATTATTTGCAGTTTCATATGAACAGAGGATAAAAATCAATTTGGCTTAACTTTATGTTCGAAAAAGTTATCTATCTAAGAAGATCACATCTTGCTACATGTTTTGTAATAAGAATGTATGACGAATGTTAATTAAATAGTATAATGATTAAATTTTAGTTTTCGTAGTAATTTTAGTTTAGTTGTACCAGAATTGCACAAAGTGACTTAGTTTTATATTAGAAGTAAATAATATGTTATCACGGAGAATAGGGTTAGATATTAATAGAACTATATTTTATAGTAAACAAAATTGGCCCGCCACAAAACAAATGCCCTTTAAAACATTTATTTTTTTAAATTTTGATCCATAAAAGTATTATAAGTATAAATTGTGTTAAATCCCTGCTGGAGGCAACCACATTAATTTATATTAAAAAAAAACCCTTTTTTGAGCGGGCCGTATATTAATAATGCTAAATAGTTTTAAATTTTCCTTATTATTCATCATTAAGTATACAAAACTGGCCCGCCTGAAGAAAATTGCCTTACGAACTATTATTATGTAAGTTGGTTTACAAAGGTACTCGTATTATAAGGATATATCGTGTCAAATCCCTGCTGGAGGCAAACACATTATTTTATATTTATACATTTTTCCTTTTTAAGCGGGCCTCATTTGTGTCTTATTTATTATTTCTTATTTTTGTCCAAGAAAGGATGTATTTTTTAATTGATAAGGTTAGAATGTAGAAATAATAAAGTTTTTTACTGCATTTTCACTCATAGTAATACTTTAACTTAATAGTTTGTAAGACACTTAGTACTTAGGTAAAATCTAGATCTGGGGCAAACGCGTCCTCTTGCCTCAAATTTAGAATGATTTACAATGTAAATTAAATATACTTATTAAAACTTATGTAAATTATTATTCTATTATTGTTATCAAGTTATTTTAATATTTAAGAGTAGACATTTAGTCAAAGTAGGTACTACAATTATTGAATGTTTAAGGAACTTTATTGCAATATGTACATAATGCAAAAATATATTAACATAAACTTAAATAAATTGGTAAGAATGAAACAAATTAAGTATTATTATTTTTACAATAACATAACGTCAAACCTGCATTTCCTGAAAGGATAAACAGTACCTACTGGACATCGTTGTACTTGTACATACATTTTGCTAATTATATTTCAAAGTCCCATGTTAAAAGGGACGAGCCTAATGCTTTCGACCGGGCAGATTTGTGAACTCCGATTTGCTACTGAAATATCCATATTAATGAATCCAATAGCACTTGACCTGACCTAAGAATTAAACGCAAGACCTCGTGCTTACAAGCAGCGCTTGCCACCATTAGATCAGTGAGATATAAATAAATATAAATTTTCCACAACTTTTCACACAACGCCATTTAGTCCCAAGTTAAGCTTGAGAGCTAGTGTTATGGGCACTAAACAGCTGATAAACACACTTATATATTTCGAAATACATACGTATTATAGATAAATTACACCCAAACACAGAACAAATAATCGCACTCATCACACAAACATTTGTCCTGGGTGGGAATCGAACCCAACTAGTCAAAAAACACTAGTATTACTTTCACTAATAATATCAAAAACCTCTTCTCTTACCGAGAAGAAAACACCACGTTTGCTCAATACATTTCAGACTTCTTTTAATAATAAACTTCTATCTATGACTTTGTTTACGTTAATGATACCTATAATTTAATTTGGCATTTAGTAACAGTGGCTATCAGAAATAATTTTTCGAGAGTTAGTCGTCGAGGCTTTTGGCAATAATACCATAACCCGTCACAATGACAGCAGAATCCACATCCCACATGTCGACAATCTCGTGGTCTAAGTCGAGATATTCTATTTGTTTATCTTTCTCAGCTTTCAAGAGGTTTTCGTCATGTGCGACGGTAATTTCAACTATCATTTATTATTATCATGTACAGACGCGAGCACGTCAAGTTACCCCAATGTGTCAAATTTCTTTGATCGTTTTTCAACTTTATGACAAACAGAATAAGGTTCATATTCAATTGGGAAAATTTGACACATTGGGGTAACTTGATGTGCTGGCGTCTGTACATATGTCCGCGCATAACTTCCGGACAACTACACCAAATCAGATAACTCATTTTTATTGCACTCGCATTTATGTTGGTGTAGGTTCACAAATGAAGGTCTCATTCAGGTTCCGTCTGTTCAGGTGACGCGGTTGTTTGCGGGGCACGGTTGCTCCGGGAAGTACCAGTAAGAGTCCCTCCGCCCTCCCCGGGCAGAGGACATCCATGAGGATTTCCCACCCCAAAAAAAAAGGTTTACAAATGGACCCCGACCCGGATGGATATAGTTTAATCGGAACTGTAGTGTCGGGATGGTGAATCACAAAAATTATTACTTTTAATTCGGATTTAGATTAAAATATAATTACAATCAACAGGAAAAAAACACTCCAATTAAGTGATTAAACGTCACTCTCTTTATCTTTACTTGTATAGATAGATAGACACTTGGTAGAGATAGTGAAATACATCCGAACTAAATAACCAAGTCATATTTAGGGACAGGCTACGTTAGAGTAGATAAGCTTTTACTACGCGTTAAGCTGGGTATTGAAGGTCATTTTATCGCGTCATTGAACTGACGTTTGACTCTGACGTCCATCCACAATTTGATTGTAAGTATTAAATCTCGGAAAATTTCCGTGGCTACCATAATCAAATTCGACGCGTCGCGCCAATCTGCCCACAAGTGTGTGATAGTCATTTCAATGGCGTCAGTTCGCTCTATCTCTGAGTAGTCTGTAAATCTGTACACTGCTGGAGTGACGCCAGTGAGTGTACTGGACATACTGTTGGCCTAAAACCATTTGGAGTGACGACACAGCTTTACGTCTAGACCGACGCGAAAATCTAACCGTCAATGCCCAGCTTTATTAGGAGGAGTCTCGTCTCTCTATCGTTTCGTTTTTTTTTCTCTGTTTCGCTTATGAGACTTCGTTGTTTCGGGGAGTGCCAGTGTGCCATTAACAGGGAGCTGGACGCTCGGTGTCCAGCAAAGAAACGTTAAAAAAATCATAAGAATCAGTCAAGCCGCTTCGGAAGAGTTTTATTACAAACACTTTTACACGAGAATTTTAAATATTAGATAAGGTTTATGTTGCTCTTATGTTCATCAACAAACTCTACGCAAAAATGTAAATTCGTAATTATTTCTGGTTGGAAAAACCAAAAACTACACTATCGCATTTATTTAAAATTTGCATACATAATACAGATAGAATAGACATAGATTTATAGATATAAATATGATAGATTGGTGTAGATTATGATCACAGATATTATTATATCAAATAATAGTAGTTTTATTTCCTTAGCAATATGAAATTCGTTAATCAATATTTATACAACAGCAATCTTATCAATTGATTAACGAAATTCATATGATTTTTACGTATAAAAAGTTCACTACATTCTATTTTTACTTAGACATCGCATGGGCGTGTAAGGAGTAAAGTCACCGGTTTTATAATTATTAAACATGGTCCAACTTTGGCCCAAGTGGAAGTGTATCTTCTTTTCATCCGTAATCCTATTTACCGTGGTTGCAAATTCGCTGCCGACCACAGATTTCATTACTGAGTCAAGAACCCACTTTGGACACGAAATTTTAGAAGCAACCAATGTAGATGAAGCAGTGAATGCATCTCGTGGTGATGCGTTTCACCAAAGTATCAGACCTGGTCAAGCAGTAGCAAGTTATATTGTGGAAATAACAGTCAACGACGACGAAACATTTAATGGGCTTGCTACTCTTATTGTGCGCGTAACCGCAGAGACAAGAGACGATGATTTAATTCTTCACTCCAAAGACCTAAATATCAAATCTGTGAAAGTTGGAGTGTTTTCAGCTGCAAACGCAATAGACGCCGAGTATATCATTGAAGATGACAAACTTTATATCTCCCCAGCGTTTGCATCATCGATGTTCTTTGTTGCTATAGAGTATACTGGTCATCTAGCAAACGGTGGACTTGGACTTCACTTGGGACGATACAATGAAAAGTAAAAACTTATTTTTTTAATGTTAATTTAGGGCCGCGATATCAATTGTAATGTTACAAGTTACGTAGTATAGGTCAAACCGCTGTGTTTATTCTACACGCAAAACATATTGATTAAAAATTGTGGGCAATTTTTTAAAGTTCAAAGTATTCACTAAACACTAATCTATTTTTATTTTATATTGTAGCTCATATGTGGCAATGAATCTGCACCCAACTTACGCAAGACGTGTGTTCCCCTGCATGGACGAAACAGACGCGCTTTCATCAGCGTCCTTTAAGTTCAACAACCTGAATTACGCACACGTAGTGTCAAATACTATGTTGGAAGACAACAGCAAGTAAGTGATTACTTCACAACATTCAGTAATATAAATAGAGAAGACGAGATGTTTCATAAAACTAAACCAATCTTCCCAGAAACAGAATATTAAGAAAAGTGAAAAAAAAACAAGCAATGGTCTATTTGACTGATTTAAATATTAAACTCTTTATTTTCTATGTAGGGTTCTTTCTTTATTTTATATCATTCATTTTAAAATTTGAGCTGCTATGCCCATGTAGTAAACTCATGGTATCCACCAGAGATTAGTACATGGTCTCGGAGCAGCCAGCATTGATTGCCGGCGTTTACAATTTTTTAAGTATTTTCCGAAAACTGCATATAGTCATGAGTCTTGCCTAAAAATAAAAAGGCTTCTTCGCTTTTGAAGCATAACACACACTGAGTAAAACACAAAATCGTGATTTATTTATGATTTCCACAGTTTAACGTAACAACAACATAAGAAAAGTTCGAAACACGATTTAGTTTATTACTGTTTATTTATTTACTACATACAGGTTTATTATAATATTATGTATTATATAGATATTACAAGCTATCAGGATGAACCCACGATTAAATTCAACACTAGGGGAGTCCATAATCATCCACTGAAATCATGTTTTGAGGTTTTGCGTTATTGTCCCTTATAAGATGTATTTACTAACTTATTATTTCAGGAACCAATTCCGTCCCTTAGTAGGGCCACCAAATCTTTCGGGAATGATTGCTCACAACTTTGTCAATATCATTATACCAGCTGCAAACGTAGTACTGTTTGGAAGAGAGGGAATCATCAACCAGGATCAACACGCTGCTATAGCTATAAACTCCTTCTACATAGACCTTAATGAATGGACCAACAAACCCTACACAGAAATAGATATAGATCAAGATGGTAGAATGAACATTTTGGCGCTTCCAGACGTTTCAACAGATTGGAATTCACTTTCTATAGTTGGAATTTGGTAAGGCTTAGCATTTAATTTCACACATTGGCAATCTAAAATTGTTGCAATATTTTTGCAACCATTTTAGATTGCCAATGTTGTCTTTATGAGTAATTAGTAATTTAAATAAAAAAATATTGAAATGAGCTGAAATCATCTTCCTTGTTTTGAAGTCATACTTGAAGCAAAATACATTTGCAGTTATAACCATGTAATGGGGCAAAACGAATGCCGTCAACTGGTTATGAATCCAGTATTTGTGTCGATCAGTAATTGGGCTGATAACGAGTTCCAAATGGATAAGCCCACCCGTAACACTGCCGTCCCAAAAATTGAAGCCTGGAGCTTATGCTTAGTGGTAGCAATTTCAACCATTAGAGTAATGAGGCTGATACTTAAATTTACGTGTATCTTATATGTATATGTAATTTAAAAAATAACTTCAATTATATTGAATCATTATATCAACCATTTCCGTAATTTAAAAGTAGGAAATTATTTTACTTGAAACATAAAAAAACAGAAATAAAAGTAAAATAATTCGAAGGCATCAAAAAAATAATCCGCATCGTTGTCAACGGTAAACGTGCCCAAAAGACTGGCCGCACTAATTAATTAATTAACTAGAATTATTAATAACTTCAATTAAATAAATAAATATTCCACAACTTTCCGCACATCGCCATTTAGTCCCAAGTTAAGCTTGAGAGCTTGTGTTATGGGTACTAAACAGCTGATAAACATACATATATATTTCTAAATACATACATATTATAGACAAATTACACTCAGACACAGGACAAATGATCGTGCTCATCACACAAACATTTGTCCTGGGTGGGAATCGAACCCACGACCTCCGGAATAGCAGTCAGTCAGTCAACTACTAGACCAACAGGCCAGTCCAATTCTTTAAATCAATATTCATCATTCTATGTCACCAGGGAACCTTACGTGCTCATGGAAAATAACTATGCAGAGCAGCAAAGAAGTCTAGCTTTACCGAAAATAGCAGAAGCAATTGCCAAGCCATGGTTGGGATATGCGATCTATGCCGAAAACAAGCGGTACGAATGGGTTGTTTCGGGTCTGGCTTCGTATGCAGGCTGGGAAGCCTTTAGAAAGGTAAGTTCCTGAAAATCCAACAGCTTACAATAGTGATAAAAATTGTCAAAATCCTTCCATAGTACCAGGTAACGAGTTCACCTTAGCCACTTTAATCCACAGCCCATACCTTCTTCTTCTTCTTCTTCTAGTTTCTATAGCCTGCAATGGTCCTGCACCAGTTTTAGATTTTCTTGGGTGCATTGACGTAAAACTGATCTAAGCATACTTTTTTAACTTCTTGTTAATACATCTTCTTTCAACTAATAACGTGATTTTATTACATCATTCATCCATAGATACATCGCACGTACTTCGTACCGCATTCATTTTACTTTTGAGGACTTACAATATTATTATTTACTCCTTTGGTTGAAACAAATTACACGTTTTACTTTTTAGTTCCATGGAGGTGACGTTTTCTCTGGTCAACTAGACGTCAATGCCTTATTCGTCACTGATGTGATACAGGAGAGCTTACTCCGTGATTCTTACTCGAGGTCAAGAGTTTTAGAACCAGAACAAAATCTATTTGATGAAGACGTGATTAGAGATCATATTGGCGTGAACAGTGTACTGAAGTATAAGGCTCCGGCGCTAATGCGCATGCTAAGACTTGTTCTTGGTGGTGAAAAAATTGATTACATTCAGTTAGCAGCGCAAGCACTTCTTAACTCAAAGTAAGTTTAAACTAGGAGTAATCATGTGTCCAGTCATTTTCTATCATGCGTTAAATCTTAAGAACTTCTTAGATTAAAATTAAACCATTTTTGTAGGCGTAAGTTTGAGTTTAGCTGTTGTAAATATAGCATTTTTAATAAGGTTTCTGGCTATAGTGTTGCCTATTACTAGTAGGTACTCTTGATAACTGTTCTTATTTAGCAAACATGCTTTTTGCTTGTGTCTCGAGTGAGTTTATGGCAATCAGTGCAATGGGTGGGGATCAATATAGCTGTTGGGCGGCTATAGCTTAGTTAATTTATTTTGATTTACATATTTCGGTATAATAGAGTGTATTAGTTAACGGCTGGCAAATATTTAAATTATTTGATGTACCTTTTAAGTTATTTATTTATAATTGTATAGATTTAAGTTCATCCAACTTACTTGACAGATATGTTGCTAAGTAGTTTGTTGAGTCACTTCTTAGCAAAAGGGTGGACGTTTTTGAGGAATTGCTATTAATGTAACTTATGATGTTTTAAAAATTAATTTGATTTCGGAAACATAATTTTCAAACATAATAGCACTATCTCTAGTTTATGTAAATTATTATTTTAATAGTTTTACTCGCTTTTCTTGGCTAAATTTTAAAACCAGTTTCGTTCCTCAGATCGCTTTCTCCAATAAACTCGCTGAACTTCATAGACGCCGTGAACTACAGTTGGCTATTTAGCGGTAACAGAATCATTGACAACTTCCAAGATTTCTTGGAACCATGGATTAAAAATAACGGATACCCGGTACTCAACGTTATACGTCTACCAAACATTGGAGTATTAATTTTACAGGTACGGATACTATTTATCACTTTTAGTGATGGTAACATTTCAATTTAATTCCTGAAAAGTATATAATAGGAAACTCTAGAACTATGCTGTATGCGAATAGAACTCACATTTTTTTATGCTCTGCTGTAAAATGATCTGCTAAGTTCACGCACACGCCATATTTTTCTGGCTAATACTTATATCTAATTTACTTTTTACATTATCAACAATCTGATAGTAAAAATTTGTCCAACCCTTCTGAAAATTACCCAACAGACTTAACAGACAGGCTACAAAAAATGTAAGCCATCCTGGGACACCTGGATGTGAATGTTTGATGTGAAACATCGAAATTATTGTAATGTACTAGCCTGCCACGCTTCGCTGTGGCACATAGTTATTGAATGGTTAAAAAAAAATATATATGTAAAAACCATCCTTGAAGCGGATTAAATATCATGCTAAAATATCAGATCGATCAGTGCAGAACTTTTTGAGTTTTTGAAGCGTACACAAACCAACATAACATTTTTATATATATGTTTAAAGATAAGTTATAGGTATGCACAAAACAACAGATAACGAAAAGATTCCGATACGGCATAATGAAAATATAAAGCAATACAAATTTGTTGTTTATACTCATATATTCATTTTGATTAAATACAGAATACAAAAAATTCAAATATAAAAATATTTTTTTAAAACCTGACAAGTCAATTTATAGCATGGCGATGCATCACTACGGCCTGTACCATCACGCCAACAATCAGGTTTACCCTCGCCTATAGATGATTTACATCAAATATAGTTTATAAAAAACTTTCGCTGAGTTTTCCCACTATAAAACTTTGCTGTACCTATCGTCTCGAAGACTGAATTTGTAACTGATTTTTTTTATATCATAAACCAGTGCTTGACTGTAATCCCACCTGATGGTACGCAGTCATGCAATCAGTGATGGTGAAGCTAACTAGTTTATTAAGAGTCTATTCACTCTAGCCTTGAAGACACCAAAATTATAATAAAAAAAATGAATGAATGAATGAAATGTAAATGTTAATGGAAATAGGAAATACGATAGCTAATCGGACGTAACGTTTGGAGAATACAGACGTAATTTTATTCTGTGTGTTTCAGGAGAGCCAAGATGTGGTGTTCCAAGTCCCGATCACTTACACTACCAGAGGAGAAAGTAACTTTGATGCAGTACAACCCGTTTCGATTCTTAGGGACTATTTGTATTTACCAATGCGTATCAGCGCCAATGATTGGATCCTCTTCAATATTCAGGGCCAAGGTAAACAAAATTATAAGTGTTCCTGGGGAATTAATTCCGCCACTTCTTCTTCCTAGCAAAAACACTAGGAAGTGGTAAAGAGTGAGCGTTTTGCAGACTGTCGTATGAAATTTTGACGTACAAGATTCAAGATTCAAGATATTTTTATTTGTATGAACAGGTTATTATCGCGTCAACTATGACTTTGAGCTTTGGGATTTACTCATTTCAACTCTTCAAGCACCATCGTCGAGGAATCAAATTCATACATTAAACCGAGCTACGGTATGTATTTTAATATTATATTATTGTATAACGTATTTCCTGACTTAGAATGAAAAAAAATGGTTATTTGTTGTCGTACAAAGCTTTTACAAAACAGGGGTTGAAATTTCAAGCTGAAACTAAATGTTTTACATGGAGTGACTGTATGATTGTTCTCCACAACCCCTTAGTTACCGAGTTGTCAGATTTTCAGACTTCTAACGACTGTTATAGATGTTTCATTTGTTAAAGTTGAACTCATTAATAGGGTCAGACAAAATGAAATAGAATAGAATGAGCACCATAAAACAACTTGAAAGTCTCAAAGTTATCTTTTTCAGACAACCTTAAATTTGATTTGAATATCAAAATTACGCAGTAATTATTGTTATCGTTTCTTTTATCGTCATTACATATTCATTACGGAATTTAATAAGCTTATTTAACTTGACCCTGTAAAATTAGTGTATCCATATTTGCAAGGTTGAGATTCAACTCCTTTTTTACTTGTGTTTCTTCTACAATATCCTCTTTTAAAATAAATTGTGTACTAGTAATTTTTATTCACAATAAGTACTTAATTTTAAACACTAGAAATTAAAATAAAATCTAAAAACTAAATCTAAAATATGGCGTCAAAAAACTCATCCGCATTGCTATCCACTGGAAGTGTACCCAAAAGACTGGCAGCATTGCCACGTTGTATGGCCTTCTTTTTCGTCTTTTATAAATATCTTTAATAATCATATTTTGTTCACAGCTCGTAGATGACTCCCTTAACTTAGCTAGAGCAGGAAAATTAGAGTATGATGTCGCATTAAGAGTGGTTCTTACTTTGGAACATGAAACCGATTACGCTGTATGGAAGGCCTTTGTAAGAAACATGGACTTCTTGAGGAAACGCTTGGTAGCATATGCTGAACATGATAATCATTTAGATTCCAATATTTATTTGGTAAGTAAAACATTTTTAAATACATACTTATGTGAAAATCGTTCGTAATCTACGGGTGGCGATGACACTCTCCTCTGACCCATCATGTAAAGCATTAAAAATATTTCAATTAAAAGTACAAAAATAGCAAATATTAATAATAACAATAACAATCATTTATTTTGTTTATCATTTTTTTTTCATTATCTTTTTTTTTTATTTATTCGTCGTTCTATTCGTCTTCTGCAGAGAGTAATTCAAAAAACAATACGGGCTTTTGAAGAAAATATTGGATTCAACCAACTATTGTCTGAGTTGACAGCGATGCAAAAATTGACTAAAGGCTTGGTGATGGAACACGCTTGCAGAGCCAACTACCAACCTTGCATTACTGCTGCCAAGAACTGGTTCTACAACTCTGACTACAAAAACGAAGTGTGAGTATACATACATACATCCCAAAAAGCAGTTCGTGCAAGCAGTTTCCGCTTATAAAACGCACTCAAAAGTGAAAAAAGGTGTGTGCTTAAAACCGCACGGCAGAAGTAAAAATTTCATTGGCAAATGCAATCAATTTATATAGGTATAAATTTAAAGTAAGTAACTATTATTACGTACCAATTTTCTTCCACCTGGCGTTAATCCCGGCTATTGCCAGGGTCCGCCTTCCGACTTTGCTTCCTCGATTTTGTCCAATCTTCAACATCCTTTTCAGTCAGGCCAACTTGTACGTTCTAATATTAACTAGGTATTAAATTAATATAGTCAATTATTACGTATGAATTAAATTTACTAAACACAGCTACACAACATAGCAGCTGGGAGTATATTTTCTAGCTCGGCTACACCCGGCGGTCCCGAGTTCACCCGATCAAACCTTTCACCTCAGAGTGTGACACATCAGCCTTATTAACTTTATTACCTACTAAAAAAATGCGAAAAGACTTTTCACTACAAAAATCGAGAAATGACGAAAAAGGAGATTTAAAATAAAAAAAAACAAGCTAGTTATTTATATGTACTTTCTTACTTTTAAATCAATAAACGAGCACAACAGCTATAGTACAGATAAATTTAAATTTAAATAAAATGAATAAATTTAAATTTAAATGTAGGTATTAAAGAACATTTTCAATAAATTTATACTACAAACAAGTTAATGATGTTTATACAAAGACTCTGATTTCAACGATGTAAGCTCACGAACGAAGGTTGAGAATGTTAAATTGTGCGTACTAAACATAAATGGTCAAATTCAGAAACCCACTCTTTTAAATAATTTTAAACAAATCTGAAACTGTATCATTCTAAACATGCGCTTAAGATAGAAACCATTGGTGATATATTTTATCATTGTATGGTACGAAACCTTGAAATGTATCCTTTTTTCCAGTAATCCTAACATTCCCCATGAAGTCAGACCAGCTGTGTACTGCACGGCGGTGAGGGAAGGTGACAGTAAAGTCATAGAAGCATTGTTGGCAAGAATGGATATCGAACCAACTCTTTACGAAAGACTCGTCATACTGGAGTCTTTAGCTTGTTCGCAAGACGAAACCTTTATAAAAAGGTAAGTAAACTATTCGATATTAACAGTGTAAATTTGAATTTTCGTTATAATTAATGGATACTGAGAAATGGAATTGGCATACGACTAGAAACGCTTCGATAGGCTCTTATCGTCAATGTTCAAATAGGGTTTTTTGGGGGACTTTTGTAGGTATGTCATCATAGACATTCGAAAAGATTTACATAAAACGCCTAATTTCCACAACTGAATTTTAATTTAATTAAACCTTGTTTTCTAACAGATTACTTGAGCAGACTGTAGCATATAACAGCCCTTATGGTGTTGAAGAGCGATTGAAGATTTTCGCTGCAGTGGCAGGAAGCAGTTATGCGAATGCAGACTTAGCTCTCAACTTTATGACAAGAAGAACTTCAGAAATCAGAAAAATGTAAGTTTCTTTTCAATTCAAATCCATTTTATTAAACAAAAACTGAATTGTTTCTGCTACTTAACTGGGAGGTGCTACTGCACTGTTTGTATTATAGCTGTTGATACTAAACTTAAACTGCTGAAATAAATGAGGTTATATCAAGTTTTATATTCTAGACCCAAAGCGATTATAATGTTGTAGTTCGATGAAATTTTACAATCATCATCTGCCTATATTGGGGTCGAGAAACATTGACTCCGGCAGAGAATTATAACTATTAACTAATCCACGGACCAAGGGAGGGTGGAGGGGTCTGTCAGACTCTTACTGACTACAAACCACACCGTGTTCCTTCTCACACCTGCGCCGGGGGTCACGGGAACAGAAAATACTTCCGCGACCCTCGACTGAACCTCATAGCTTAACCTTCGATCAATCCGTGCGGCTGTAATTATTAAGCCACAAGAAACTTTTGCTAAAAAGAAGTTATTGCAGCTGCGTCATTCTAATTTTTTCTTTTAATTAAGGTATGGTGGCCCCGAGAAACTTGAAGAGGCAATTTTCATCCTTGCTGATAATATGGCTGACGAAGACCAGAGTAAAGATGTAAGTGTCTAAACTTAAATAACCTATAAAAACATCATGATAATTGTACTGGTCTGATAGTAGACTTTGGGAAGCAAACATAATATGTAAATTCACTTAATAAAGACCCAATAGTAATTCGATGGTGAATATCTTATGGCAACATATTTAGTTTGAAATAATATTTAATCCCTGTTTCGATCCCTGGGTCGGGAAAAGTCGAGATTCTAAGCAGCCCGTAGTCTGGATTTGCCCATACCTGCTTCGGGGATTTCAGGTGCGATGAAAAGAAAAAAATATGAATAATGCAAATTATAATAATAAAATATGCACGGGAAATAAATTGATAAATAACTCCACTTCTAATCATTCTTTTTCTTTCTGCAGTTCGAAGTCTGGGTCCATCGCTTGCACAGCAACTTAGAAGATTCTGAAATGGCAGCTGAACGAGCTCTCCAACAAGTTTATGAGAATCTAGCTTGGGATGCGAGTTACAAGGAGAATGTATATAAATGGATTGCCGAGAACGCATCTTAGTCCTGTACCAGTGTACCTTTTGAGTATCATATTTGATGGTGGTGTTCAATATTTTGACTATGGCGAGCCTTATTGTCTTCTACGACACTAGACAGTTATCAGTACAAATATTTGTAAAAACTTTTGTAATAAAACAGTTTTGGTATTAGTTTTTATTGAGTTTATCTTTGAATATAAAATGTGCAATGTTTTTATTGGGTTTTATTTTAATTGTATTTCTTCTAGTCCGACATTGTTCATATACTTCTTTAATGGTTTGAGGAACAGGGTGTTAAGTTTCTCATCCCCCATAGAAAAGGGCGGATCCTTCGACCAGACGGGTGTTGTGTCTAGTAGGGTACTATGCGTTTCAAATGAGAATAAAAACTTCAATGACCTCCATCTGTCAGATGTCACTTGACAAGAACGGTCTGCAAACCTTATTCGCGTAATCAATAATTTTTAGTTTTGTGTTTTACCCAGTCGCAATTAATCAAAATGAAAAAACGTCATAAATGATAATTCATTTAAGACGTTTTTCATTTTCTTGTGGACCGTACTTTTCAAGTGACATCTGACAGATAGAGGTCATTGACGTTCCTATTCTCGTTTGAAACGCATAGTACTAGTGTCTAACGATTATTGTCAGGATCTTGTAAACATTCGATCGCGCGGATAACTTTAACATCGCGATGTAAGATTTCTCAGCTACAGCTGCCAGTTAAATAAATAAAACAATTGACTTTAAGATACAAAACTTATATTAAGTCGATAATTTAGTGAAGTTACTTTTTTTTCATTTGTAGACTTAAGCACATTACTATAATTTATAATAGAAGCATTTCCATTTTAATATATACATATTTATTGATAACAGTTAAAACATATTAGATTGGAATTAAAAATATTCATTTTCAGTTTCATATACATAATATTATGACTAGATTAGAATGAAATCGTTATGTTATCATTATTTTTATTTGCCGTAATTACCATTGCCAAAAAAAAATATAATTTACAACGACTATAGTTATTTTGATTATTACAGAATTTACTTAGAAATTTCTGATCACAACGTGAAATTAAACAGGGTCATCTACTATAACAACGTACCTTATTTTGCACATTAATTTGTTCAAAAGATTTTCACACTATAATTTTATTAATGATTTGTTATGTCTATCACTAAAACATGTTAACAGATATTAAGTTGTCAACGATGTATTGTATAGTAACATGTTGACGTGCTTATAAAAAATATTAAATTTAATAAAACATTGTTTTTCTTTAATTTGAAAAGTAAAACGATTTAGTCCAAATTGAAAGTTCAGAAATTCAGAGGCGGGAACAATCTTCAAAATTAATGCTTAAAATACAAATTAACAATCTTAAAAGATTACCCTATTAAATAAATAACCTTAATAAATTAATTAGAGAACATCTTGGCAAGGCCATTGAAAATAAACAACAAAATACATAATATATGATGAGGTGTGATATCTAACAAAGCCCTGAATTTTCAAAACATTAAAATAAACCGCATACAAATAGCAATACAGTTTAAATTAGTTACTTGAAAGGTGTCAAAACTGACTGAACAAAATATTGGATTATTATTATTCTTCACGCTATGTAGTGAAGATTGTACTATAATCTTCAATGAAGACACCTTGAGAAAATATTGATAAATAATGCAATGAATATTATCATAATTGAATATTCTACTGATGATGCCCCAGCAGCGTGTAGCTTTTCGGCAACAGTTTCGGTTGTCTGCAACAATTTGAATCAATATAATCGATACATTTTTGAAACAGCTCAAAATATATAAATGGCTAGTAGTCACATACAATCGGCTGAGAAGAAAGCTGATTTGAGCAAAGATAATAAAAAGCAAAGCTACTGATTATGGCTTTTCTTCGAAGATTAAATCAGTCTACATAAATAGAACCACTGCGCAGATTAATTTAATCTAAAGACTGATAAAAGTCAAGATGGTAAAAATGACAAAATGCTATTTATTTCTTTCAAAATCAAAATCAAGTCATTTATTCAAATTAGGCTGAGGATCAGCACTTTTTGAACGTCGAAATTACATAAGACAGTCCCCCAAAAAGCCCACCCTTCGCCACTTCCTAGTGTTTTTGCTGGGAAGCAGAAATGGCGGAACAAACTCCCCAGCAACACATCTGTCTGATAAATTAGAAGAACTTGAATTTACACAGCACAATTAGTTATATTTACAAAATAATTAAAATAAGTTATTCACTACATGTTAGCTAGCACACTCAATATACAGAATACCAGTAATATATAGCTACCGACAATAAAACTAACTAAACTCAAGCAAAATAAACTGACTATTAAGAATCCTCCAGGTAAAAAGAGTGTGCCAGCTTACATGTGCAGAGTTGGATTAAATCCATAGATCTGCAAGACAATGTAACAAAATGATAAACTAGAACTGTGGATGTTAAATAAAACATAAAAAAACAGGTAATAGTTAAAACAATAGCAAAACCATAGCCAGCAAGACGACCAGTTACCACAAGCAGCACTCGTTCACGAGCATAACGCAAAGACCAGCCATTACCCCCCTCGCCATATTAGAGGGAAAGTGGTAACCCGAACCTCGATGCTACTGCAAGCAGTAACATCTGAGGGAGCATGACGAACTTGCTACCGGTTATTTACGTAAAAATTAACCAATACTTTTACACGTTAAGCAACAAAAAAAAATCAGGATAAGATCGTTAAATCCTATCTGATTAACCTATGAGAAACACCGTTTGCAGGTATAAGGAACAGGGTGTAAAGTTGCTCATCTCCCATTGAAAAAGGAGGTTCCTCCGACCAGATGGGTGTTGTGTCTGGTGGGCTAACTACTGCCCGACGGTTGTTGTCGGGAACTTATATTACGTTCAAATTGCGCGGATAACTCTGATACCGCGATGTAGGATATCGGTTATTAGTTCGTATGTGGCGAGATAGATGTCGCTACAACCGCAACAAATTCAGAGGTTACAGTTTATTTTAAGACAATATCTTCGAGTAGATTCACCATCAAACTCTGCCTGCCTTTTCGCAACTATATTGGCGTCGTCTTCTCATTTATCTGGAAGCAGTTGAAGAATACCAGTGACCAGTTTTACATGGATCGACTACCGTTCTGACCTCCACAATCCAGTTATAGGATAACGCGATACCCCGTTGATTAAACTGGTTGTCAGACTTTTAGGCTTTTGACTAATCGTAACGACAGTCAAGGATCTACAGATGACAGCCGGAACCACGCCTAAACGTGATTTCCGAGGCACGGAGGAGTCTTGATATGTATAATGGTTACCCAACCACGAATCGACCTCGTTCAGCGTAGCTTAACTTCCGATAGACCCAAACGGCGGTTAACATTTAGCTACAAGCTCCTCATGCGAGATTGATCATATGAAGGAAATGCAGATTAGAGTCTGAGACGGTCTTTTGAGAAAACAAATACATGGTTACTTGTATAAGTGAACCCGTCCAGTTAGTATACACATTTTCAAGTTGTGGTGTAACAGCTTAACTCCAAACACAGCAAAACATAAAATATAGAAAGAATTTGGATGGTGCTTAGCTAACCTTTTCTGTTGTAGACATAACAATAGGCAATGGTCTCGGTTCTCCTACTGGAATCCTTCCAAAAAATCTAGTCTGCGCGCGGCTGGAAAAGAGTAAAGGCAAATAATTAACATTTTAGAAGAAAGAAAGAAAGAAAGAAAGAAGTTGTTTGGACGATATTTGTTTAAAGTGGGTACTTCTCGATACTTGATATAACAAATGAATATAAATAAATAAATAAATATTCCACAACTTTCACACAACGCCATCTAGTCCCAAGCTAAGCAGAGCTTGTGTTATGGGTACTAAACAGCTGGTAAATACACTTATATATTTCTAAATACATACATATTATAGATACGCAACATCTAGACACAGAACAAATGATCGTGCTCATCACACAAACATTTGTCCTGGGTGGGAATCGAAACCGCAACCTCCGGCATAGCAGTCAGGGTCACTAACTACAAGACCAAAAGGCAGCCAAATGCTAATAATGCGAGCAATAAATAATTTAACTGCATAGGATAGTGTCATTGAATCCCAAAGATATTCAATACTAGGTACTAAACTGGACATCACGAACAAAATTTTCAGTAGGTAGTCTAGTGTCATCGCGATAAAACCGACTTACCTGAGTGTTATTTCTTCAGGGCATGTGATGTCAAGTAAGACGCCCATGGGCCGCATAAAAAAATGTGACACCACGTTTGTCACCAACAAAGACATTCAATTCCTATAGACCGGACAACACGAACAAAATTTTCGTCCAAAACTTGTGTCCTAGGTGGACACAAGTCTATGAGTTTTTTTAGTACACTCCGTTGCCGCTTCGATATTCATATATTATTCTAGATGGCGCTACCGAGACATGGGATCAAAGTTTTTCTATGACATTTCCTTGACATGCCCGCTCTATTGTATTTTAAATCTCTTTGGTCACCAACCACCGTAAGAAGAAGATTAGTTTAGTTTAGTATGATCTGCTGCCGCTCCAATATTCCTATATTATGCTAGATGGCGTTGCTGAGACATCACAGTTTTTCTATGATATATCTTTGCATGTCCTCTCTATAGTATTTTAAATCTCTTTGTTGAATCCAAAATATATACATTTTTTATACAAAGATGATAGAATAGAATACTCTTTATTGTACACCATAAAAACTTACAAATTATAACTTTAAGGGCTACATAGGGTGTTACAATGGGCGGTCTTATCGCTAAAAGCGATCTCTTACAGACAACCTTTGAATGGTTTGATAGTGGAGGAGACGGCGACGGCTTGGTAGTGGTGGTGGTGGCGATTTCCCCCCACAGACCACATTTGTTTAATTAATTAAGTGTTGAGAGGACTTCATATACCTTATTGTGTTGATGAGACTCATCATCATCATAATCATCATCAGCCCACAGTTCTTAAATTGCTTTACATAGGCCTCCCATATTGAGCGCCACAGCGCCCTGTCTGGTGATTTACTGCATCCAAAGATTTTTTGGTAGTAAACTTTTAGATGACTCTTTATCCGTTATTTCTGAGTTGGACACCCCTGTGTAGATACTACTAAAAATAACACTTACATTTTCTGATCAGCCATCCATTTGTCGTCCTGTTCGATGGGGTTCAGTTTCTGGGTGAACGAATACGACTCGTTAGTTAACACGAAGAAGTGCGGCATCCGACAGTCCGGGAACAAACTGGAAATAGAAGATATTTGTCGATAGATTTTGTCCACGACTTCAGTTACGTTAATGTAGGAGTAATAATGCAATGACAGTACGAATGGCGCAGTGGCTTAGCGATAGCTGCTGCACTGCAAGATGCGGCCTGGATTCTTGCTAGAAATAAATATTTATGTAGCTTACCGGTAGTTGCTTATCTGGTTCCGACAAGATCACAACCATGACAGAAAATACTATGCGATTGAGGAAGTTGATTTAATCTATAGGCATTCAAAAGTGATAAGCGTCAGAACATTTTATAGGATCTGTTCGCAGACTAGCACGTGGAGCATAACCACAGCAGAAAGGTCGTTGGCGTTGATCAAAATGGTTTAAACGGGTATGTCGAAGGAAGAGTCGACAAAGTAACAGATTGTAGAAACCGTTCTTTTGTTTTACCAACTACAATGTCAAGAATGAAGAGAAGAAATTAGTAGATTCTTCAGTCGATAAAAGTCTACAATATCGAGCAATATTTCTTGAATAATCGGCAGAAATATTTCTATCTTCAGTGACATTGTCGATTCTTACAATCTTACCCATTTCTACGGTCGGTGATCATGCGTGCTGGTACCTATAAACCATTTTGGGCAACGCCAAAGAATTTTTCTCAGCTCTGTCCGCTAATAAAGAGGGCAAAATTCTCAACGAATGTCTTCGTTTCACCTTGTGTATTTTGCTGTTTTCTATAATGATTAAGAAAGAAAAACTTACTGATGTTTCCCCCTCCGGTCCTCCCAGTACATCCGCTTGACGTGCGCGTGACACGGCTCGTAGTTGAGCTCACACGAGAGCTGCATCACATCGCTGCGGAACACGCGCGTCGCGTGCCGCCTATCCGTGCTCTGTGTCAGCTGCTTGAAGATCGGGGATATCTTCTTTATCATGAAGTTCTGGAATAATACAAAATTAGTTTTTTTTTATTTTAGAGCCATATACTACTATCTTATTGAAATAAGAAATGACAATCAGAATACCATTATGGAAACACTGGATCAAGATAGCAACATAGGTACCTATTATAGATTGCAATACATTCTCTGACTTTTATGAAGGCGCAATTACGACAGACTATTAGAATTAAAAACAAACTTAGCGAACAATATATTGAAATGATAACAAATTTGTTATATTATTAAATAATATTACGTCAATACAATTTACAGAAATAGATGAAGAACAGAAAGCTGTAGGCCTGCACACAAAAATGAGTGTGCCGTATCATACAACTACTTACAATATCTAAAAAAAATAGAACAGCTGATTATTTTTCAGCAATTTCAAGGTTTATCCCATAATAAAAGTTATTCTTAACTAAGAGCACAAAAGTCCCCATTCGCGTTTCATTCTGCAAATATTAAAATTTGATTGAATCTTACCTCCCATTCCCAATACAAATGCTTAGTCATGTTACAACTAGCTCCCTCTGTGATCAGCATTTCAAATCCAGCCAAGACGGACTCCCACACAATAGCACTGTTTTCTTGGTCTAGATAATCTAGAACTTCCATAGCAAGGTCAACATCTAGATCTCCCGCAACGTACAGAGCAAACACATCGTTTACTATCTGAAATTCATCAAAGAGTATAATTAGAAACAGTATCAAGGTCTAACGATGCTTGAAAAAAAATAATGTTAAATTTTGAAGATAGAAGAGTTTTTCCGTCCATGTTTATTTCTCTTGTTCTAAAAATAAATATGCACCAAAGAAAAGCTGCTTGTTTTAATAGTCAGATAACTTTTATCTTACAAATTAATAAATGGCGGTTTTACATCGCTCAGGTTCGGTTCGCTCAGGTATTCTTATAAGTAAAATAATGTATCTTGCATATTATAATGTGGTTTCCTAGGGCCCATTGATTTTGATTGATTCACAACCTTATTACCATATACTATGGTAATATGTATGCAAAATAGTTAGTTCTAATAAAACAAGAGAAATAAATATGGACATTTATTATTTCTCATATCCATATTTATTTCTCAAAATAGAATGTTAAAATTTGTTTTTGGCCTAATGATAAAATAAATATTCGAAATAGCATTTTTTTATCCTGAACGGGAGCAGTAAGAGAGTGTTTATTTTTAGTTTTTAAATTTGGTAAGCTTGTCAAGAAATCTATGGAGGCAGTTTAGTGCCTGTCTAACAATAAAATAATGTACATTACTTATGTGTCTCTTTAGGATTAATTGAGGTTTTTCACCCTGTATTGTTGTTTATTATTTTTTTGCATTAACAAATTAAGATTGACAAGTTTATAGACTCTCTTGGAACTTACTTGAGCTCTGTTTAGTTCATCAATTGTTGTCATATTCTCCTTTAGAGTCTTTGCAATCAGTCTCCAAGTAACTGGATCGTAGTTCACTCGATAGTATCCTGAAATTAAACAAATGTTACTTGAAAAAATAGCATCATCTGTGTACAAAGTTCTTACTGATGGGACACAAAATCACTCTTTGTGTTATTTTACGTTTCTAGGTTAATCTGTAGCTGTATAAAAATAAATACCTCCATGTGCCTCAAAATAATGCATAACGTAAACGTAAAATAGAATTCAGAAACATTTTGTAGCATTAAAGTTTTAATTTATGAGACCATTAAGTGTCACACATAGACATGAATAAAGTCCTAGAACTAAAATAATAATTTCTTCTTCTGATATTATCTATCTACGACCGTATCAATCTTCAACTGATATAATTTGCACCGCACACTGAACTAAATAGTATCATGTTCCTTCACAGACTGAAATGTTAGTGCAAAAAAAGTCATAGATGTCAAAAAATCTTCAGTATTTTTACTGTCTTTATCGATGTAAAACAACATTTGCAAATTTTATTCTACACAGCTTGGTGGTCTTAATTGTAGCGTCTCTTCCACAAGCACCATTATTGAACACTTAGATATTTAGGTAAGCTTTGCAATCACCGATGTCATAAAAACTGTGCATTACCTCGTCAACAAAATTCATTGCATCGCGAATATAACAGCACAGTTTAACGAGTGGGTCGGACAGAAATAGATTCATTACTAAGCCAAGGACTTGTCAAGTTCAGCCGTTTATATTATTAGTGGAAGCTGTTGTGGCTGAATGAATCGTTTGCGTTTTGTGGTATTTTATGGGTGGTTTATTTTTTAGTTTAAAAGAGATTTAGGTATTTTTATAGATTGTGGTGGACTAGAGCAATATTGTCTTTATTTCGTTGGCTTTAGTTGTTTTCAGAATTCTCTCCAGTTTTGGATATTGTTCTTACTCCTACCTTATCACCACATATTGTCCGTCTTTCTGTTCGCGATAAACTGTTATACTACTGCACCAATCCATGTTGTTTTCCCCAATTGATAATGGATGGATGGATGGTAAATGGATGGGTTCGGGAGGAAGGTTTGAATATATAATTATCGAAGTTTTTGTATACATTGGCCAAATTATAATGAATATAATTATTGTGTTGGTGATGTCGGAAAAAAATAAGCCGTCTGGGAGCTGGTTGCGATAACCGACATCCACGCGGACGAAGTCACTCGTTTCTCAGGAAAAGAATTTAAGATGACTAAGAAACATTTATTTGTAAGCAAAGGTTGCATAGTATGTGAGATGTTACAATATCAAGGCTACCAAGATATTTGCTTATTTGATTTTGATTTTTTCAAATTCTTTCGGGGTTCCAGAGATTAGAGTGTTCAAACGAATTTCATTTTAATCTATATGTTTATTTATTATAATCAGATAAGATACTTTCTTTTCTCTTTTAAAAGTGAAAAAAAAATGCACTTATCTACAATTGTGTATATTGTAATTGTGCCGTTTTTATTTTACTTTTATCTCCTTTTTTGTTACGTTCCAAACACTGTTCTATCACCGATACCAATTCAAACTACTAGGTCCCACTACTTTACTAATTGTGTTTTCTGGTGATTTTTTAAACTTTCATTACACGTAAACGAGGCATTGTGAAGTTAGATTATTCTTCAATCTTCTTCTTATCGTGTGGTTAGTAACTAACCTGGTGTCAGAGTTTTAATGCCGCCCATGGGCCTCTGACTTGGCATCACATGCCGTCGAGACATATATCTCTCAGGCATGCCGGTTTCCTCACGATGTTTTCCTTATTCTTCAATTATGCTGTTCAACTCACCTGAACCCTTCCTGTTAAGTATAATCCATCCACCATTCAGGTTTTCACCAAATGTGTACGTCTGTGCTCCAATGGTAAACCGTGGCCGGTAGCAGTTGTAACAGTTCTCGTTCTTTTGAACAATGTATGATATAGGGATCAGGTAGTCGGTGTCTGCGCGGCCCTCGTGGGTGAAACTGAACTGTCTCTGGAAGATTATTAGGGAATATTTAGAAAAAACAATTGTAGAACTATGTTTGGATTACAAAGTGACCAAAAGTTACAACAAAACAACGCTAGCTTGTGTTACATTATTGTAATTCTTGTAGTCAAATCAAGGTTGTATTACCTGAAAGCTTATGGCCATATTTTGCCTGTTGCCTTATAAGCCTTTTATCCGAGCGGAGACAAAATCTTTTCACTAACGATTACAATGAAAAGGTGTATGTGTGTGATCGAATTCATCGAACTTCGTTATCGTTAATAAAATTTGACTTTGCCTAAGCCCCTCGGTCTGCTACTGAGAAATTTTAGATGGCAAATTCCAACCATGCTTTGTACAATCCGATACTCGAAACTATGTAGTGCACTTATGCTCTGCCCTGCCCAAGAATAAGTTCTCAAACGCAAGGACACTCGATAATTACAATACTGCAGGAACTGCTTTTAATTAAATATAGTGGTGGTGCGAAAGCAGTCTAGTGAGTTGATCAAATTGAAAATTGGCACATACTCGGCAAAAATCTAGTGTCAGTTTTATTGAGAGGAACAACATAAACGGTGATTAATTGGCGACATTGAATCACCCGTCAGCTATAAAACTTCCGATCAATGTCACGTAGTCTGTAGCTAACATTAAGAATTCTGTGTTAACGAGTATTTAGTTTTTTGATATACCTGCTTCAGCTGAACAGCATTAGGCACTCGATCCCTCAGCACTTGGACGTTGATCACGGGATAACCACGCCTTCTGAACCAGGAGCCAAGGATACGTGATGCAGTGGAACCGTTGAAGAACTGATGAAGACATTCGATCGTGCTTTGGTCTAGCGTCGTCGTGAAGTCTTGCAGGCTTATGTATTTACCTCTCCTGTAATTTTAACAGATGTAATTATCTTTTGTGGAGTGTTTTCCTTTTATTATAATGTTAACCATATTATTATTTTTATGTATAACTTTTTTTTCTTGAGTTTTGTTTTCGTTTTCATTTTACCTCTGACAATAGTAAAAAATGAAATAAAAATAGTATTAAAAAGAAAATTTAAAATAGTATTAATTAACGTGTGTGTATATGACAACATGTATGAATGTAAAGGAAACAAAAGAAGTATGTTAAGAATCGTAGCATATGGCGCTCTGTTGTTTCTGCCATTCCCCATGGAAAAAGGCGTGAGTTTATGTATGTATGTAATTAGAATTTGGTCGTAATATTCTCGACCAGGCAGACATTTGCAGTAATATGAAGTTTAAAAATTCTCTAAAAATTCTTAAGGGCTCTCTTGTTTTGGTCTAAAACTAATACTCTTCATAGCATAATTCTGTCCGCATATTATATTATATATAAAAAAGGCTACATATGCATGCTGACTATAGCTGGTTAACACAACTTACCTAGAGTTAATGTAATAAACGAGTGCTTGATGGAACTTGTCAGAATCTACCCAATTCTCTAACATCCATAGAATTGCTCCAGTTTTCATCGACACCAGCTCTTTATACCTTGGCGGTATTTCTATAGCCAACGAGGTGTTGAAGACTTCCAATGCTGGGGTGCTTCGATGCCAGTCTACCGCCATGGCTCTGTGTTTCATGTGGAGACCATATCCAGCTAGATGGCGTCTGTGTGGTGTTTGGATGCCGTAATTGTACTGGAAATAATAGAAAAGACGCGAAATTTGAATGAAATCGAATCATTTATTTATATATTACAGGTTCATAAATAGTTACAGAACCGAGGTCGAGGATTGAGGTCTTTCTTTTTCCTCTTGCCAGTCCTAGAGCCCAGTTAGATGCACTTTAGATTATTAATAGGTAATCAAGAATTAAATTAGCATATGTGTAGCTAAAGTAGATAGTGGATGGTGGTTTAGCGAGCATGTAATTTTTTTTGTTTAGGTTTAAATACTTTGAAAATCATTGTAAAGTAACCTTGAGTTGTTCATTTACAGACATTGATCTATATGCTCTAAAATTTTGTATAAGTATAATACTTATATTGTTATTTAAATATATAAGTACCATCTTTTTGATCTTAGGATTCAGAATGAGTATAATAATGAAGGCACTTTTTATGTTGATGTATGTTGTTACATAAGACGTGGTAGAAAATTCGAACAAATATGCTGGTATGACTAAATAATGCGTAGAACAGCACATGCCAATGGTATAATGAGTGAGATGAAGACCAGCTGGCTTATTCACAACCATTCGACTAGATTCCGTACCGAATCGAACGTCTAAGATTTCGAAGATGTCATCCAAACGCAATTCACAAATCCGAAACCGATTTTTTTTGACAGTTCAAATTCGATAAGAAGACTCAAATCTTTCCGACAGCTGTTTGCTATCGGGAGCCATACCGAACAAAATTTAAACGATTTATTTTTCATAAATCCAGGTTATTTCAGAGAAATATAAACACTGTAAACCTTTAAAACACTGCACTTTTAAGTAAATGAAGTTTTATTATTGTATTGACCGTATTTCATTGATACTTTCGCATTTACATAAATTCAAAGTGTAATTATATAGAACTACATAATTACACTTTGAATTACTTTATTCGTATAGTTGTACGTGTTATTGTTTGACAATAAGCAAATAGCAAGATTTGTGTATTGATATCAAATACTTACAGTCATTTAGCCTTTTTAAAGCAAAGTTATAATAAAAGAAATTTTAATCCATAGTTTTATTTCAAATAAAAACTTTTTCCGCATTGCCAGACTGGCAATTTGGAAAAAGTTTAAAAAGTAAAAAAGTCTGTCAAACTGGCAATGCCAGTTTGACAAACGGCTGTTTACAAAGCAAGTTTAGTCGAAATAAAGTTTGTTTGATTAATAATAAAATCATTTTGTACCGTTTGCTGTCTATTAAATTACTAGCTGTATATTCTAATAATTAAACGGATCGAAACATTCAAATAAACCAATTTTATTTATTACTTTAAATTTTCTACCACGCTGATCATTTACTACCATTTTGTAGCGTTCCCCATAAATACAATGATTTATCGTATAGAAAAAAAAAACGTATCCGTTCGGATCTGTGAATAGCGTTTTGGCAGTTCTTCGGCTCGGAAATGAGATTGTCGAAAACGGTTCCTTACCGACACGGAAACCAATCGAACGGTTTAGAATAAGGCAGCAGGGCAAGAGTAGAAGAGGTCACCTAAAATTTATCTGGACTAGGACCATTTCCAATAATAAGACGATGAAGATTGCTACAATTGGCGATGACGTATCAGGAGGGCAGACCCTTATTAGAGAATGCAGCAAAGGAATGAAGATGTTTTTAAATTGGTCATCTTGAATCTTAATCATGCTAACCTCGTTACAAAACCGTATTATAAATCTATTGTAGATATTACAATTTTATTTAAAGATCACGTCATAACATTATTACCAGCTATAAGTATCCACCAAGGGCAAATCACTGAGCCATATATTTTCAAAGAAATACACATTTTCAAGGTAACAGTGCTAATCTTATTTGTAAAATACACACTGAGAAACCCAGAAATCGTTGCTAGGCTACATAAAATAACGTAGTAAGACGTAAGAACTGTACAAAGAAATAATTCACATTATTTCTGAACTGAACAAAATTGAATTCATCAAGGAAAGGGCCTTTGTCCAGCAATGCAGTTATCAATATCTCAGCCTAAAAGTAAACTGCCTCGATAAAGTTTTACACAGTTAGTTAAATATGGTTCTGATTTCATGCGGGAATTCATTTATATTCTGTTTATTATAGTAAATAACCATTAAATTAAATTTAATTAATTTTGTCTTGTTGCAAAATTGCAAACATTCAAACATATCTTCAATTTCGAACCGATTTAATTTAGGGTTGGTATTCACATACGCGTTATATTTCGTCGACAAAAAGGGACAATATTTCATAAAAAAAAAGAGTTCTTGTGGTTACAGGTTATAGGGAAAAGTAATCCCTGACGTAATAATTACTTACCTGGGTCATGAAATAATAAGCCAAGTATGTTGCCATGCCTTCTTTGAACCACTCCTCCTTCCACCTAGTTCTCATCATCTCTCCGGGGTTTCCCAGCCATATCCTACTGAGTTGCTGTGTCAGTTCAAATGTCATGTATTCTATCTGCTTGATGCTTGTGAATTGGTCAACGTTTACTATTCGGTAGGCTCTGAAAGTTTTGAAAAATGCTTGGTTGGAAATCGTTCACTGGTAGAAGGAACTTTTTAAGAAGTTAATGCATTTTGATTTTTATTACTGATACAGATATCATGTATATAAAATATACTACGATAGGTATGGTCAAATAAATTAGGAAGACTGCACATTCAGGACTGTACAATCATTAAAAGTACTAAGAAATTATTGTAAAAGACGATTTTGAAGATTGTTTTAAATATTTTTTTGATACAAAAAAAAAAAAACATGCAGAAACTGCTGTTATTTTTATCCGAGTTGAGTCGTCTACAAAATGTTATGAGAACTATGACTCACAATAACATAAACACCTAACCTTTATTTAAATTGGCAACTAAATATAACACACATTTCAATATTGTCACTACCGACCTTACATTCGTATCATTTGAAATCTATTTTCATGAATATAAAAAATTTAATAGCCCTTCAAAAGTTTACAAATATACTATCATCAAAATTAGCAATAAAGCGAATTCCAATATTTACATAAATATTAAAGAAATAATACCGCAACAGATGGTATACTGTTTTAACAACTGATATAATCCGCTCTTATTCATCAGCAGACCTTGAAGAGTTATACTCAGATCCTAACTTTAGAATATAGGTCAAGTTTGGCGACTGTTTCCTGTACGCAAGACGCAATGGACTATCTAGGCAAATATTTCCAGGATAAGCTGACCTCGTGTTGTATACGTTTTTCGTATAATAAGAGGCCAGCTTATTTTAGAAATATTGATATATCGCCTTGCGTACAGGAAGCAAGAGATGCTTTGAATAGTCGACGTCATACGGTTTTTATGAACACTGAGTTTTCATAGTAACGTTGGTCTGTATTGTAAATTGCAAAATTTCAAGGTTAGTATGCTCGAGTGAACTGATAATATTGTGAGGAATATCTTGTATGCTTGGGGTTATAAGAATTACGAACGCGAAATTCACAGCTACTAAGATCCTCCAACGATTTCTATAAAATAACAATGTTAAGAACTATATGTATACAATTATCATAACTAATGTTTTAATAAAATTCGACAACTGAAAACAAAACATTTTTAAAACATGAACTTCCGGAAAATCCTACAAAAACAATGAGTGAAACTTCTGCTGGAGTTTTGAATGTAAGCAAAAGGATTTGTAATAATTTATTTTCAAGACTTTATTTATATCTATGGGTGATTCTAAACTTGTTTTTGTAAACTGAAACCTAAATACTATAAAATAAATCTATTTTAATATTGCTCACGTCAAGCATTCGTTCTAGAGTAATGTTATCAGTACAAATTTCTAAAATTAGTAGGTATCTTAAATTATAACATTTGTGTCTACTAAAATGACTTACCCATTAGTAAGTAAATTCCAACTTCCGATTTCATATCCACTGATAATAGCCGGTACAGCTATCAAATTAATCGGTCCTTCAACTATCGATCGATTATTCTTAGAATATTCGTGTATTAAATTAATAATCTCTATTCCGTAGTTGTGAATAAATTTGTAGTCATGTAGTTCTTCGGTAGGTGCCCATAGAATCAGTGTGTCGTTTAAATTTTGGGCTTGCAAAACATAGCTCGCGAACTGCGAGTAGTGGAACCCAACTTGGTGGAGACCGACTTGTGGTGATGGCATGTATTCCACTATTATGTAGTTGCTTCTGATACTGAAAAGAAAATTTAAGTGATTAAAATTTGATTGCGTCTAATGCTTGAGCACTGAACATTCCGGTAGCTGGAGCCATGGCATCATTAACTGTATTTGGCACATGTATGGGCACCAAATTTATAATGCACGTCTTGAGCTGTACTAAGGATTAGGATTTCCTCAATCAAAAAGCGGTAGTTGAATATAGTCGACCTTGTAATTTGAACAACTTGAACCTTTACAATTCTGTTGAAATAGATAGTTTTTCACTTAATACGCAAGATATTGTTACTGCTCAAAAGAAACTGACTAACTAATGTAGTTTTTGACGTTCAAAATGTGCTGATATGAAGCCCAATTTAAATAAATGATTGTATTTTTGATATTATGATTTGCAGAAAATAAAACATTTATACCTACTGCAATATTATCTTGCTGCAGTCTAGCTTTGAAGTTATCATGGAATATTGAATACAAGACTAATGTTATATTATTTGCACTCAAAACAAAAAAGCAGTCGTTGACATTCACAAGAGGATATTCAATTATAATTATCATGTAGTTTTGTAGTGACGCAGACATAGTTACGATACAACTTATTTCAATAAACAAAACTAACGATTTCAATATATACCACACACTGCAACCAAATTAAGGACAAGATTCTTAAAATATACAAGCGACAATAGCCCAATGTTTAAGGCGTCGGCCTAGCGATCGTGAGGTTGTGAGTTCACTGTAATGACGTGAACCCCAGGCACAAACATATTTAGCTTAGTTGTAGGGGTTAACAAGACTACTAGCATAGTTTGCGTTGTAGCATTGTCACAAATATCAACCTTTTCTTCAGCCAATAAGGTTTATATTCGTATAAAAAAACACAACAATGAAGTAAAAGTACTATCTTCAATTTTGTCCTAAATTACCTATTAATTTAATAAAGTAATTAAGTATTTACTTATTCATTCATGCGAAAAGGTAGTTACTTAATATGACTTTGAAACAATGGCAACGTCGCGTGCGTGGCGGCTTATACGCGATTGGATAATTAATTGCTCTATTATCGATTAAAGACTGTCTGGTATTCTTGTTAGAAAAATGGTTGTTCTCGTCTTGACACCCTAGTACACCAACAGAGGATACTATTCCTTATCTGCTATTTTAACTTTTATTAGTGACGTTCAAGAAAACATTGTGAGAAAATCGGCAAGTCCTTGGACCCCAAATTTGAAGACTTGTGATATCTTCTTCTTCTTCATTTGACGGCCCTGTTGGTCTAGTAGTTAGTGACCCTGACTGCTATGCCGGAGGTCGTGGGTTCGGTTCCCACTCAGGACAAATAATTGTGTGATGAGCAGGATCATTTGTTCTGTGTCTGGGTGTAATTTATCTATCTATATGTATGTATTTAGAAATATAATATAGTATGTTTATCAGCTGTTTAGTACCCATAACACAAGCTTTCAAGCTTAGTTTGGGACTAAATGGCGTTGTGTGAGAAGTTGTGGATAATTATTTATTTATTTGTCTACCAACACGCACTGAGCTCGAGCTCGTGATAGATTACGATCCACTATTTATTGCTGAGAAAAAGTCTGTAGCCCAGCAGTGGAAACATTTTTATTAGTTAAAGTGCTTAAGTGTTATCTAATTAAGGCCCGGCTATTTAAAAAACAATCATGGCCGCGACTCACCGGTGAAACGGCCGGAGCCCAACCGGATGATCCCGTGCGTATCCCAAACAAATATTTTCTTTCTTGTTGATTTCGATATTTTGAAATCAGATGTATTCGTATGACAAGTACCTATGTTAAAATTGATTTTCTCAATTGAACGTGTGCGTATGCGCAACATACCCACGTTACCGGTCACAGCGCATGTCTTGGCCACAATAATTGACACAATTCTCAGTGCCTCGAGTTGGAGCGATCGCCTTATAGGGATTAACTTCTCGTCAGCCGCGGTGTTACTGTGAGCGGGTAATTATTACCCCACTACGGCGAAGTAAAAACGAGGTCTAGGATTTAGATCGTGATGAATGTACTTGTACCTATTTATATATTATTAGGTACGTTTGTATGTTCATCTGTCCCTTCATCCACTGAGAGAATGTTTACTTTTTTCATACTTTTCTGTTGTCGGGTTTTTAATACTAGTAGCCGCCTAAATAAATTTGAACGCTTGAGTAGTATTTAGTTAAACCTTATACGGAGACAAAGTGCACAATAGTGCACTTTGTCTCCGTATAAGGTTTAACTATGCCAAAAGTGAAAACTTTTGTAAGTTTTTAATTCCAAATATATTAGGTAATGTTGCCCACTGACAAATAACATTGATATCAGTTTTCTTATAAAACTGAGTACGATGAGCCCAACCATAATATTTATTAAGAACTTAAGTTCGCTTGCAGTTAAACCAGTCCTTATAGATTTAAAGCTCAATCACCCGGCAAAAAGTGGAAAGTTGAAAATATTTTCTATTTCCGATTAGCCACCACCCAAGTTGGTAGTGAAGAGAAAGCATGATATCTTTTTGAAAACAAGATGCTCAAGTAAAAACAGATAAATTTATGTGGGATGAAATTGCAACAACGCTTTTGTATATATTTTTCATAGATATTATGTTTAGGAAAAAGAAATAAACGTTGATTACGACGGATAGGGAAAATATTAAATGTATTTATTTTATTTAACAAGGAGACCAGGACCGGTCGTTGTAGCGACATTTGGGGGAGATATAATTATGTCCAGAACGTTTTACGGCTGAAATGATGATGATGATGATGAACAAAGTCTTAATATTCCCTTCAATGCGCCTTATGATAATTACATTAGGCGCATTGAAGGGAATATTAAGAAAAACCCCAAAGAATTCTGGCAGCATATTTCTAACCTCAGATCAAAGGGCGGGTTTGAGCCTAACGTAACCCACAAAGGTGAAATTCACTGTGGTGTGGCAGCTGCTGAGGCGTTCGCGGAATATTTTGCGAGTGTCTTCCAAACTGAAGTACCAAAGTTAGATCTCGAGCATATAGGAAATTTTGCCAATCCAGGCAACTGTAATATTAGTAATTATATTAGTATTCTTAACTTCACCGAAGGTGATTTAAGCACCGGTATTAATAAACTTAGACTCAACAGTTCTATTGGTCCTGATAATATTCCTCCATGGTTCCTAAAAGAAGGGAAGGAATTTCTCATTCCACCCCTTAACCACATTTTTAATTTAGCTCTAAAATCCGGAGTATATCCACCACCATGGAAGATATCACGCGTGACTCCTATACCAAAATCTTTAAATAAATCTTCGGTCGATGAATATCGCCCAATAGCGATACTATCTTCTCCCGCAAAAGTTTTCGAGAATGTCCTTCATCAAGGCATCTACAAGCAGGTGGAGCAGTACCTGTGCAAGGAGCAGCATGGCTTTCGCGAAAAGAGATCTGTTAATACCAATTTACTCACACTAGTTAATTACATCTCTACTAGTCTTGATCGTAAACGCCAGGTAGACGTTCTCTACTTCGATTTTCAAAAAGCGTTCGACAGAGTCAACAATGACGTCTTGTTGTCAAAGCTCAGTGCGATAGGTGTTGCTCCGGGGCTTCTACGGCTTCTTGCAGACTATTTGCGGGACCGACAACAATTTGTCACACTAGGTTTATACGAGTCACTCCCATACCACACTCGATCGGGTGTGAGTCAAGGTTCGGTAGTCGGGCCACTCTTTTTCATTTTGATGGTAAATGACCTCCCTGAAGTGGTTGTGAATGCCAGATCCCTCTTATATGCTGATGACTTAAAACTATTTTATGAAATAAAATCTGAGAGCGATTGCCAAGCTCTGCAATCAGACATTGATGCAGTATACAAGTGGAGTTTAAATAATAAATTGCAATTTAATGAGTCAAAATGCTACGTGATGTCTTTCGGTCGCATGCGGCACCCAGTCAACTTTCTATACAAACTGAATGGAGATACAATTACAAGAACTGATTCCATGAAAGACCTGGGAGTCACATTCGACCGTAAGCTCACTTTTCACCACCACATCACATCCACTGCTAAGGAGTCCTTCAGGCGCCTTGGCTTTGTTTTGAGGAACTGTCGTGACTTCCACAACCCCCACGTGATCAGGCTTGTATTTGGGGCATTGGTTCGTAGCAAGCTTGAGTCTAGTGCGTGCGTCTGGAATCCTTTTGAGAAGCAGTATGCATTAGCTCTAGAGAAAGTACAGAAAGCATTCCTCAGATACCTCTACAAACACATGTACGGGTTTTATCCCTTCCTGTATCCCACCAAATTCCTGTTGGGTTGCTTAGGTTTCAACTCTCTAGAAGTAAGGCGGTCGCGTGATCAGATGGCTGTAGTATTCAAAATTCTTAGGGGGATTATCGATGATCCTGATCTGCATAACGAAATCTGCGATCTATTTGTCCCAGACAATTACTGTCGTGGCAGAAAGCACCGATTACTGGCTGTTCCAACTAGCCGTACTATTGCGCACTCTAAGTCACCTATTCCTCGGACTGTAGCGTCTATTAACGCTCTCCTGGACTCAGGCACAGGTCTTGATATGTTTGCGGATGAATGGAAGATGATAATGTCAGAATGCTTGAATTTTTGTGAGAAGAATACATGAGTGTGAAGTAAATGATTTAATAAATTTTAATTATGTTAAATAGTGTAATTGGCTTCGGTCGTTCTATTTAAATTAAATAAATAAATAAATAAATAAAGAGACATAGTCATTTTCTAACTTTTGGGTGATGCAGAGTAAAAAGTGGTCAGTCCAACCTGTGCAATTTCAAAAATAGCAAAAAAGTAAAAATACGTTATTGCTATTTTCGAAATTGCACCGGTTGCTAAATTCTCTAAGTCAAAAGATTTTAAAAAAGATTAAAGATACCGGGCTGGTATCTGCAACTTCACGTCAAAGTGCGTATTTTGCGTATGAGCTAAGTACAATATACCACGCGGGCCCAGTGCGAATTGGTAGGACATGCTGGTTTCCTCACGATGGTTTCCTTCACCGTTTTTGAGAGCAGTGGTGATGAAATATATTACACAAAGTAATGCGCCTGCCTGGGTTCGAACCACGACTTACTGTTGGTAAGTCGGGGCTGCCATCACTGGGCCACCGCTGCTCTCCTTCTCTAAGTCAATAGAAAACAATTTTAAAGTAAACAGACTGATATTATATTTAACAGTATCACCATCATCATCATCATCTGCCTATCAGAGCCAGGTGGCTCTGGTGAGATTGTAACTCATAATTATCATGACTTTAATAGTTACACCAGCCTGCGTAGCATGAACACCGAAGAAACGGCCTCTGTCTACAGACGAATCGGCAAAGTGACAGATTATAATATAGACAGGAACCTCAATCTGTCAAATTTCTTTCAATACACCTGCCTACGTAGCATGAACACTTAATTTCTTTTCTTCCGAGACACGACAAATTTCTTTCTGTCGAACTTGACATTTCTTCTACCCGAGTATGAGGCGACTCGTCGACAAGCGTTGGTACGTAGAAAAAGAAATTTACATGCTGTCTATAGTAACTGTCAAGTTGCTCTTGTCTAGGTCTCATTTGATGTAGACTGTTTGACACTAGTTGACAGGAAATGTTTCGAAAAGAACTGTCAAAAGTGGAGAAAATAGGTACGTACTTCATGCTCGGCATTGTTGATTCTTGTATACTGACGAATCGACATATAACTTCTCATCTTTCTTGACATTGTCATGCTCGAGACGAAAGAAATGTCTATATACTCTGTCATTTTGCCGATTCGTCTGTAGACAAAGGCCGTTTCTTCGGTGTTCAATGTGTTCATGCTTCGCAGGCAGCAGCCGTTGCATGATCACCGTAAAAAGTACCTACACCGCATTCGTGCTCAAAACAAAAGAAATGTTGCTACAATCTGTCACTTTGCCGATTCTTCTGTAGACAAAATCCGTCTCTTCAGTGGTCATGCTACGACTGTCAGTGTGATTAAAAGTCTACGGAAGATATTTTATCTAAAATACGACGGCTTTCTAGCATCATCCCCCACGTGGAGTCCTGACACAGCTAGAAGGCGTCGCGGCAGACCCCGAACAAGATGGCGGGACGACTTGGACATATAGTAACTCGACCGAAGTCCAAAAGGCGTTTCTTGCACAAAAAAATGTGTCAGGGCTATTGAGGGAATTCCACCTTGGGATTCGTGCAAACCACTTTTTAAAAAATATAAAATACTTACATTACATCAAGCTTTATACATCCTGGAAGCAGCAATGTTTCTTAAATTAAATCCAAAACTATTTCAAACAGCTAGAGACCGTTTTCCCAGGAATACCAGGAATCCAACCAGAATTGTCAACAGAAGTGTACCTAGGTCGGCAATGTATGCAAAAAATTCCTATGTTATGTGTGGACGTATATATAATGCAATTCCAAATATTGTTAGAGAACTGCCTACAAAACGATTTAAAGGAAAACTAAAAATATGGCTGATAGACAAATGTTTTTATTCTATATCTGAACTGTTACTGAATTGAGTGTATTTTGTGTTGTAAACAGATAATTGTATTAAATATTAAGATTTAGTATGTACCTACTGAAATATTTGCATGTCGCATACCGGCAAAATGTATCCGGTACTGTTAATTTCTACTCTCCATCACTATGTAACCTACATTTTATGCAAATAAATCCTATTATATTCTATTCTATTCTATGTTAAACGACCAGTGGCCCACTTTAGCCCTGGAAAAAACTGGAAGTCATGGAGAGAGGCCTTTGCCCAGCAGTGGGATGATGCAGGCTAGCAGTATCAGTATCTAGCATCATCTGAACTGTTATGACTGTTCAAAAACACTACGTATGACTTCGAGAAAACTGAAATAGTGCCCCGTTTCGTTTGGTAAGTCTTAGTGAGGATACTGTCATGTTCTATGCTCGGTATTGTAGATCAATGTTTGACGTCAAACATGTTACCATAATAGGTACAATCTTGTCCCTTCATTATGTCTAAAGTTATTATATATAGTATGGTGGTGACCTAATAGCGAAGCGGTAAAGCACCATCTGGACTTGAGGTCGAGGAGAGGTCGCTCTCCATATCCGAAAGTTATTATTGTATTTGGCCATGCATATTTTTTTCTGGACCGCCTGGCATATTATAATATATCTATAGACATATAGTTGCTAAACGCATGCCATGAGGCTCCTAGACAGCCTAGGATTATAAATGATATATAATGTTAGTGTTGAGGAAGTAATGAAGTAGTCAAATTATGTGTTAGAACTACTTGTTGTACACGACGTGAATAGTGATTAATCGATGTTCGTGCTATGAAACCGTCTCAAATATAAGATTTGGTCTGTTGTCAATTTCTAGGACGACCAACATAATTATCTTCCATAACAATTGGCAAAAGATTCTGATAAAGAGTCTTGTCTGGATTGCTTTATATAATTTAACAACTTATTTTGATTTATCTACATTCTAAGCAAATGAAGACCTATTCTATTCTATTTTGGGTCTTGAAAGACATTTAGATGGGGCTAGCTAATTGTCTGTATCAATCAACGGTCTGTTGGCCATGAGTTTCAAGCAACATCTCGAGGAACTTTCGCTAAAGAGCTTCGATATGGCTCCCTTTGTCAAGAATTTCCTCAGCCTAGTTTTTTTTCGGAATTACTTAATTATTTTTGTAATTGATTATTTGCTTATGCTTAATTTTTGTTTTTTTTTTAATGTATTAAATTATAATAAATAATGAAATAAATAAGAATAGGTAATACAAATTACCAGCCTGTTACTGTCCCACTGCAGGACAAAGGCCTGTTTTTGTACGAACACAGCACGAGCATTGATTACTACGCTTGCTTAATACAGGGCAGATAAGCGATTTCCTTTCACCGAAGTCAATGATGTCTGAGATCGAGTACTAAATTGAAAAAGTCACATTTTTTATTATTATTATAGTCTGCAGTGCTTGACTGCAATACCACCTAATGGTAAGCAGTGATGCAATCAGTGATGGTGAAACGCGCTAGTTTATTAAGAGCCTATTCACTCTAGCCTTGAAGACACCTAAATTATAATCGGACGGGAAGACCGCAGCAGGCAAGTTGTTCCAGTCTTTCGATGTACGCGGTATAAACGACAAAGCGAAATGCTTCGTCCGAATCGTGGAAGTGCCAACGATGTAAGGGTGGACACTCGCCTTACGTCGGGTTGTCCGATGGTAGAAAGGTGATGGCGGAATCAAGTGATGTAATTCCCGTGCACACTCTCCAAAATGTATCCTATAGAATACCGAAAGGCTACCCTACTCCTGTGCTCAAGGCTTTGCAGATTGGTTATAACCAAATCTGGGTCACCAATACGGCATTAGTAATTGCTTGGATTTGAACCACAACCTTGTGCGTGAGAGGTAACCCTTCGGTAAATTATTAATGATCAAACAAATACAAATAGTCTTACCTATCAGTCTTCTGTTCTGGAGCAATAACCAGACTCGTATTGGTATACTGTATATCATTCCGCTGTTTCAAGATATATACCTTGAACTTGTACACAGCCTCAAACTTCGGATTTTCGAAGCACGGGAAGAAATACTTCGCCTTGTTTGGAGATAGTCGTGTTGTGAACAGGTAACTGTAATAGAAAAGGAATAGAGATTATTATGATGACTAAAATATGATGATGAAAGCCAAAAAATACTTTTTAATGAACTTCTAGACCAATTATTGATAAAAATCATAATATGTTTTTTTCTGTAGGTAAATAATAAAGTAAATAAAATAAAAAATAAGATTAATAGATTTTTACAAAAATACTTTTTCAGTAGCCGGGTGAGGTCAAATTTTACCATCTGACCATTTTTAGAAAGGCACCAAAGGAAACTCAGAGTCACAGTCTCATTTTAAGAGGCCGTGGATAAAATCGCTCGTTGGAGTTTAGGAAGCATCATTGCGATGCTACGTTTGTGTGTACCGTTCACGCACACACGCGTAAAGCTCGAGCGTAGTGATCGCATAAACAGTTTTGATATTTTATATCATATTTTGAGTTTTGAGAAATAAAACTCCGGAATGTTCGTGTATACATATTTGTTTACTACGTTGGTACACATGTTCACAATCAACATAGAAATAGCATAATTTTGTGTTATAGGCTTAAGATTAATATAATATGTTACTTTTAAAATTTCTTAAAAGTGATTCAAACAACAGTAAAAAATACCTACTGATGAGTCTTGAAATTTCCGGAAAGTAACGATATTGAAAATTTACCTCACGTCGGGATACCGCTAAAATAACTATCTACATACCTACCAGTACAGTACAGACGCCAGCACGTCAAGTTACCCCAATGTGTGAAATTTCTTTGATTGTTTTTCAACTTTATGTCAAACTGAATAAGGTTCATATTCAATTGGGAAAATTTGACACATTGGGGTAACTTGATGTGCTGGCGTCTGTACATAACATAACATAACATACATATAACGAAACATACTTAAGCGATAAGTGACCCCGACGTGAAGTGAAATTTCATGACTCAACGATAGGAAAGTGTTATTTTTAACTTTTTAAATGTTTGTGTTTTCGCAGTGGGGGTTTTTTAAGTTTTTTTCTAATGCTATTATAAATTGAATAAAGTCAACACAAATGAATACAAACAGGTCATTATTTACTAAGAAACTATGAGTTCTGATTTCAACATGCTGACGCATATTACGTTGTTGGATTTTCCTGTATTCCTAGCTTTAGGAAAAACACATCCCTTGACCCATTCTTACTATTCCATATTTCCACTTGGACTTAAGTATTATAGTCGAGTCAATTTATGAAGTACGGTTTGAAGTTTCTCTCTTTATGTGTCGCCAAAGACATTGAATACCTATAGACCGGACATACGAACAAAATATTCGTTAAAAAAAAAAGAGTTTTTTTTAGTCCGCTCCGCTACCGCTCCAATATTCATAATGTTATTCTAGATGGCGTTACTGAGACATGGAATCAAAGTTTTTCTTGACATGCCCGGTCTATAGTATTTTAAATCTCTTCGTGTGTCGCGATAAATTGTATGTATTAAATTGAAAAATCAAATTCATAATCCAGATAATTATTTACTATGATACCCTTATGAATACTATAAAGAAGAATCTTTTCTTTGTGGTATTATCTAAAAGCTTGTGCCCGTGGCATTAATTTAGATTTCGTAAGTTAATTGATGTTATATTTCAGTTTAGGCGTGATAAAGTAACAAACAAAACTTACTTTTGCATTTATAACAATTAGTTTAGATAAAGACATTGACAGATATACTCATCCATAGCTTAACTTGGTAACACAGTGATGGGTAGTCTACTATTTATACTTGTAGTGGGTGTTAAACGAGGTCTCACGTACGTACATATTAAAGACATCAAAATGGAAAATTAAGTAGTTAGCAACACCCACAAGCATTATAATAACCTTTATTTAAAAATCATAATCGTAATTACTAATATGATGATTTTCTGTACCTCTAATCTTCAAACCTTGAAATTCATTTCTCTGCAAAGTTCACATCAAAATAATTATTATGCCAACATTTATTAAGATAAATCGATTCCAATATTTATTCGTATTGACATACAGTGGCCAGCACAATGATGTTATAAGTAAAAAGCTGTAGATAGGTTATACGCAATCAGCAAGTGACCTGAAGTGACACGTTAAAATGTGGCTCAAACTAGCCACACTTCACCTCAGTGCGGCGTCGCGTCCCAACAGACGCGTGCGTGCGTTAGTGTACCGTTTTTGAAGATCGAATGTTGTTTAGGTAACCTATCTACACCTTTTGACTTATTATATCATTGGGCCAGCACATCAAGCTACCCCAATGCGTCAAATTTCAATGATCGTTTTTCAACTCTATTCTAATACAATAAGGTTAATTTTCAGATAGAAAAATTTGCGTCCGTACATCGCCTGAGTTAAGGGCCGGTTACAGTAAAGTACGGACACTGCATGACCGACTAATAATAATAATAAATAATAATACATTTTTATTCATAATTAAAAGGTATAACGTTAAATACAATTTTTCTTAAATCTATATAAAGTTCACTCGGAATTTGTGCCTGAACTAGGTGATCCTGTGTTTCAGGCGATTGTAGGTAACATTAATCTTACAAATAATCACATCATATGCCTATTAAACTCACAATTTGGTATGCAAACAAGTGTTTAAAATTACAGTTAAACTAATCTTAACTTAGTGACTGTTTGACAGTTAATCGTTGGACACTTTGATCGGTGATCATCACAGTCACAGGCAGGTGGCAGTGGGCAGGGCACATAGCACGGAGGACTGATGACCGATGGGGTCGAAAGGTTCTCGAGTGGAGGCCACGTATCGGCAAGCGCAGCGTAAGACGTCCACCCACAAGGTGGACAGACGACCTCATTAAGGCCGCGGGAACGCGCTGGATGCGAGCCGCTTCCAACCGGTCTTATTAGAGATCTATAGGGGAGGCCTATGTCCAGCAATGGACTTCCTACTGTGAACGGAGACACGCAACAGCCTTGCAGGTAGTTTAGCCACATTAAAGACAAGTTGTCTCCTTTTAAGGCGCAGTTTATCAACTTACGTACCTCCTAACCTAACAAACAAACCATGCAAGAAACTAACTTGCACAAGACATGAGCCAAGGTCGTCTGTCATCCGGAAGTATTTGTGTGTAGGTATGATGCAGCGCGCGTTAAAAAACGACAAAAAGTAAAAGTTCAAGATGATCATATTATGTTTGACACAAATGACTGGCAAATGTTTGACTGGTCTGTCGGTCTAGTAGTTAGTGCCCCTGACTGCTATACCGGAGGTCGTGGGTTCGATTCCCACCCAGGACAAATGTTTGTGTGATGAGCACGATCATTTGTTCTGTGTCTGGGTGTAATTTATCTATAATATGTATGTATTTAAAAATATATAAGTATGTATATCAGCTGTAACACAAGCCCTACTTAGCTTGGGACTAGATAGCGTTGTGTGAAAGTTGTGGAATGTTATATTTAATGTTTTTTTATCTATAATGGCCAAACATAGCGCAATACCAACTACTTTAAAACAGTATTTTCTTTCATTAAAAAAATTAAAAGTTTTGACAGAAATCACGAAAGAAAGAAAAAGAAAGAAAATACTTTATTTGGACGCACAGAACATAAAAACAATGGATATAAACAGTTTGAAATGAAAAGAACACCAGGAAAAACTTGGAATTAAAGGAAAACATTTTCCTTTACGACCGATTTAACACTCGACACCATCAAACATCGCGGATGATTAACTGTAAACGTTAATATCATTATACAGGGTGTCTCATTCAAATTGGTTAGTATGGAAAAGTCTGAATCTATAAGACATACGAAGATCTATTCTGAGGGACCATGTCATTGATTTTAATAACAAGAAAAACTGCATTCATACATTTAAAAAAAACATAGACTGTACTCCGTTCGGGAATCGAACCCGGTTATTTTGAAAAAAAAAACCTACACTATTTCTATTTAGGTATCGATTGTGTAGATCTTAAGCAGTAAATGTCTGTATGAAACATGATGTCTAAAATGATTAAAATGCATTGTTTCCACATACTTTAATTTATTTTAGTAGGTGCTCGAAGTGACCACCGCCTTTTTCAATACCACCTCAGGACTATTTCTTGTGGGGTTACGTTAAGGATGAAGAGTACAAAACTAGCTATGACACAGTTGTAGACCTACAAGTAGCCATAGAGACAATTTTAACACAAATTCACCACATGAAGATACAAAATGCAATTGTAAGATCGTTACCTAAACGTGTTGAATATTGTATTGAAAAAGGCGGTCGTCACTTCGAGCACCTACTTAAATAAATTAAAGTATGTGGAAACAACGCATTTTATTCATTTTAGACATCATGTTTTGTACAGACATTTACTGCTTAAGACCTACACAATCGATATCTAAATAGAAATAGTGTAGGTTTATTTTTTTCAAAATAACCGGGTTCGATTCCCGAACGGAGTACAGATGTTTTTTTTAAATGTATGAATGTAATTTTTCTTGTTATTAAAATGGATGGCATGGTTCCTCAGAACAGATCTTCGTATGTCTTATAGTTTCAGACTTTCCCATACTGACCGATTTGAATGAGACACCCTGTATAACTTTATAACGTTAACATTGCCTTGGTTTTCAAACAGACACTTTGTTGACAGTCAGATGTTTTCATACTGTCAGCAACACAGTGTATGTCCCATTTGGTATGACTAGCGAAGCGAGACTTTGGGTAGACGACGTATTTATCTAATTAAGCGACAAGACTGTATGTGCACAATTATGTATAGTTTAAGTGGAACTCACGAATTAATTGATTTATTTGTACCGGTCGAATGGTTTTATATGCTTTTGTGACTACCCCTTTGGACTAGCGGTTGTAAATGCTATATGTTTTTAAGATTAAATTGCAAATGTGGATAAATGAATATGATTTTTAATGTCCCATAGAATGTGTGGATAAAAATGCATTGTACATTTTTGCTAAACCCTGAAATTTCGCATGATCTTAATATATGTTATGCTAAACGTGTCCTATGTATTTTCATAATATATTATGTTATTATTACGAGATGCAGCAGATGCTTATATTCTAAAAGTGAAAGTGCATCATCGTTCAATCTGTTAATAAAATTTCCTCCACTACTAATTTCATTAAATAATGGACAAAGGCAAGAAAAAACCATTAAAATATCAAACATAAAACTCAGCGTACTAAACAATTATGCTAACAGACAATAAAAACTCTTAATCTTTATGGTTTTTACCCATAATCGATAGTCTACTCGATCCAGACTACACGTGGGACGAAAGAAGGTCGGACGCATATGGTGCTCGGCCTTATAACCATGTTGAGTTTGAATAAAAACTAGTATCATGCTAATAGATACTGCACAAGTATTCACGTAGGTGGTCTACTATCTGGTATGATTACTAATTATTGTCGACACAATATTTGCCATTTTTATTGACGCCATTTAGTCCCAAGTTAAGCTTCAAAGCTTGTGTTATGGGTACTAAACAGCTGATAAACATTCTTATATATTCCTAAATACATCTATACATATAATAAGACTGTAAAAAAACTGTGTCTGTACATTGAATATATTTAAAAAATAATAATTGAGGGGGGTTTAGAAACAGTAATAGAGCACGAATCCAAAAAAAAAAGTCTGTCTGTTTGTCTGTTTGTCTGTTTGTCTGTTTGTCTGTTTGTCTGTTTGTCTGTTTGTCTGTTTGTCTGTTTGTTTGCACGCGCTAATCTTCGGAACTACTGGACGGATTTGAATGATTTTTTTTTGTTGTATAGATATTAAGTCTGGGCAACACATAGGCTATAATTTATCTTGGAAACTGGAACACCTTATGCAGAACCGCAACAGACCAGCTAAACTATAGGAGATACAAAAATGGTACCATAGCAAAAATTGTTCCACGTGATGAGCATTTTTTGCTGAGAGAATAAATTTGAAGATCCGGAACACCTGATGCAGAACCACAACAGACCAGCTAAACTATAGGAGATACAGAAATGGTACCATAGCAAAAATTGTTCCACGTGATGAGCATTTTTTGCTGAGAGAATAAATTTGAAGATCCGGAACACCTGATGCAGAACCGCAACAGACCAGCTAAACTATAGGAGATACAAAAATGGTACCATAGCAAAAATTGTTCCACGTGATGAGCATTTTTTGCTGAGATAATAAATTTGAAGATCCGGTACACCTGATGTGGAACTTCAAGTGCCCAGCTACACTATAACATATATAGGAATGACGTCTTAGCAAGAGTTGTTCAGCCTTATGAGCACTCGCTGTTGACGTATAAATATCGAAGATCTGGAACACCTGTTGTGGAACTCCAAGAGCCCAGCTACACCATAACTCACATAGGAATGACATCTTAGCAAAAGTTGTTCGGTCTGATAGGCATTACCTGTTGACTTATAAAAATCGAAGGTTAAAGCTATCACTAATTTCATTGCATATTTATAAAATAACATAAGTACCTCCACGCGGTGAACGCAGGAACAGTTCAGGGCTGATTTTCGATGACGATGGTATATCATTGAAAATTAGACTCTACTGGCCAAAACTTCCATTTTTTTTTATCATATTAATATGCCTTCGGGCTTATGTTATTTGAGTGTTTAATTTCCTTTTCTATTTATCTTTGTTACATGGTTGCCTACCCGGTAACGCTGGGGAGCAGCCACTTAGATTTTAATTGATCAGGTATCATCACAATAAAACTATAACCATACCTAGAAAGAGGTCAAATCTTTCTCAATGTTCCAAAAGTGCTAAATGATTAAAGATCATAAGATCCCAACAATCTACCGAAGAGCGTTAGGAGGGACTTGATGCTGTTCGACAACATGAGGTTGCAACTCGCTCCGTGGAAACTTCTTGGGATCGCGAAGCACGCCTGCATTCTCAGCGTATTTACGCATCTACCAGGTATCCAGGTCTCTAGACACCAGTGAAGAATATATGACTGACCGCTGATCATGAACATCATGCACTGTCTCGCGAGTTGGAGACGTTCACGGAAAAAGCATGACGCTTGAGTTTTCAGCGTAAATACGCATCTTCTCTAGAGATAAGTGGGGGAAGGAGATGCGCTACTGACCGCTGATCGTGAACGTCATGCAACATATACGCTATAATTTATTTTGGAAAATGGAACACCTAAAGTAAAAGAGATATAAAAATGGTGCCATTGCTAAAACTATTTCACGTGAAGAGTGTTTTCTGCAGTGAGACTAAATTTGAAGATCTGGAGCACCTGTAGTGGAACTCCAAAGCCCAGCGACAATATAGCATATACATAATAAAAATGGCGTCTTAGCAAAAGTTGTTAAGTCTGATGGCATTTCCTGTTGACCAACAAAAATAAAAAATCTGGAACGTCTTGGATCGTCTCGCGCATTCCATTGTTTTGCCGTCCCCGGGCTTTTACAATTCGACGTCAGACGTTTCAGATCTTCGATTTTGACGACCCCGTTGTCGCTGGCATAAGCAACAGGATCCGCGTACGAAGTCGCGGGCAGAAGCTAGTATATAATATAGGTAAATATTACACCCAGTCACAGAACAAATGATCGTGCTCATCACACAAACCTTTGTCCTGGGTGGGGATCGAACCCACGACCTCCGGCTTAGCAGTCAGGGTCACTAACTACTAGACCAACAGACAGGCCAGCCACCACATTATTCATCCAAAAGACGTCTACTGCTGGAAATAGGCTTCCCTCCAAAGAGTTACTGCACTGCCCTCATCTATCATCGTCCTGCCATCTTTGCCAGATTTTTGGTCCTTCAATTGAGTATCTAACCACGCAACGTTATTCAGCACACAAGCATTCAAAAAAAGAAAATCACATAATAAAATGCTTGCACAGTTGGTGATATGTTTACACATTGATACCAAAGGTTATATTTATTTAAATAAGTTAAAACAGAATCTTCAATTATTTTTATTTCCATTTTGGTTATAGTGGCTTGTGCTTTTGTTTTTAGAGAGTTCACAAAGGTGTTTTCCTTATAAATTAAGGAATGCTAACAATATTTTTATGAAATTTAAACTTGGAGCAGGAATAATGGGTATTTCAAAGAATCACATTCTTTAAATTTCATTTTGTATTCATTTATCTTTTACCTTAGCCTTTTCATCAACAAAAACTTGATTGAAATTCGTGCTTAGTCCAAACCACGTTTCTAAATATTATTCGTACCTTGTATTCAAATGCTCAATATAAATTACGCTTATAACCAATGTAATTATGTTACACACCTATTATGATATAAAAGATTTGCATCAGTTGTATCATGAGTTGTATCAGTACAATCATCAAAAAAAAAAATGATTTGAACAAAAGTAGTACTGCGTTGAAGACCTTCAATGCACTAGTCGATATCATCCTTGGATTGGACCTGTTTGCTGATAAATGGAAGACGAAAATTTAGCTATTCTGTTATAAAACACTGACAGGATCTAGGTACTAATTGCGATTGATAAGATGAAATAAATAAACAAACCTAGTGATTAAAACGCCTTGATCTATTTATCAAGAACAAATGACTAATTGTTTATAATAGTGACTTTATTATATGTATTTAAGTCAATTATATAGTTTGAAAACAATACCAATGATACACTACGAAGATCGGTGACACGGTTCTGCAGATGACATAATTTTCATAATTACCTTTAGTTCGATTTAATTGAATGAACTGATTCAATGCAAAACAAGGTTGTGCTAAACGAAATTAGCACTGGCTGGAATGACGTCATTAAGAATTCGATCATGAAATAAATACTTGGAAGAATGTGTTGTTATTGACGCATCTTGCTTGGAAATACTGAAAGTATTTTTGGGACAATTCACCTTTAGGCTGTAACTGTGTAAAAACGATTTAAGAGACAGTACTGTCTATTTAAAAGTCTATAATAAGATAGCCTAGTATAGTGATAGCCTAGTGGTGCGATCGGTGGATTGCCAATTCATAGGTCTCGAGTTCGAACCCAAGGCACCTCTGACTTTTCGGATTCATGTGCGGATTGTATAATTATCACTTGCTTCAAAAACGGTGAAGGAAAACATTGTGAGGAAACCGGTATGCCTGAGAGATACTTCTCGAGGGCATGTGATGCCAAGTCAGAGGCCCATGGGCGGCATTAAAACTCTAACACCAGGTTAGTTACTAACCACACGACAAGAAGAAGAAGATAAGAGGTATTAGAAATTTCTTTTTTACTTAAAATTGAGTATGTGTTTGCAGCAATGTTTATTAAAATACAAACTACAGTCTTGTCCAAATTTATAACTAGGAAGCTTACTAAACACATAATTACTTAAATTCGACGTTCGTTACCTTAAAAAAATGAAATAAGTAGTTTTTTATTCATTCAAGTCTAGTCTGCGACAATTACGAACAGGCACATAGACTGGGATTTTATACGATTTATTGTTTGTTTGACGACTCCCTCGTGGTTCTAGTGATCGTTAGCGCTACTGCTGAGCTAAGGTCCCGGGTTCGGTCCCCGCGTCGGGAAAAGTGTTATTGAGTTTTCTCATCTGAAATTTCTCAGTAGCAGCCCGCAGTCTTGATTTGGGCCCCATTGATGGCATAAGGCTCGCCCCGTATTAAGTGGGACTAAAACATGAAACTGGCAATATGTGGGTGTAACTACCAAGTACATTTCTGCCTAATCCTTTGGGGATTACAGGCGTGATGTTAAGTTTTGTAATGTTTATTTTTATTGTGTGATAGCCTGGAGACTTAAATTATTAAGTTTACCGTTATTGCATTGAACGTAAACATTACAAACCCTATGTGGGTCACTTTAGAAACAATTCTGCCTAACCCTTCGGCGTTGTAATAATTAGTTTTATACTGAAACTAATTAGTGACTACTTGTAGCTGTATTTACACTCCCAAGAATGCTATTTTCAGTCGCCATTGACCTGACATAAAGCTTCAAGATCATACTGAACAATAATTTATTAATAAACAATGTGTCATAAAGAGCTCTGTTTATAATATTTTGCTCAAATATTTACTACATACACTTTGTATGTCTGTCTGTTATCTATAGTTCTACTTTAGACAGCGAAACAAAATCATTTTTTCTACTCGTAGTCGTACTCGTCTTTCCGAAAATACTTAATTTAGTAACTTTTTTGGAACTAAATTATATATATATATATATGTTTTAAATTATAATGCTTATATTTTTTTTAAATATGTCTATACTTCCTATATCTAGCTGTTTCTGTCTGTACGTTTTAAATACTAAAAGTCATTAGCATTTTTTTGCTTAGCAACGGCGCAAAATATGACTATTGTGTACGCTCATATAATTTGTTTAGCATCGTGTTAGTACGTATAATATAACTAAATGATATGCAAGTCTAACAAGCCGTTCCACAGACAAAATTTTAAAAGGTCACAACACTATTTAAGGTTATGATAAATGTTTAACATGTCCCGATAATGATCATCAATTTCCTGTTAAGGCGAGGTTGCAGTCACTTTTTTACTACTTCGAACAGTTTGAACCACTGTATTTTTAGTCAAATGTAAATTGTGCATAAATGGAAAAATATTTATCAATAGACTGCGGCTATTTGGGATTGGTGATGATAATCAAAACATGCCATAAAAATTTGGCTTGATAATAACTACGTAAGTATTTAAGCGAATCAATGCGAGGATACAAGAGAAATACCTAGTGTGAGACATGTTTTTTTTTAACAACACACACAACATTGTGTTATCACGCCTGTAATCCCTGAAGAGGTTAGGCAGAGGAGTACCGGTAGAACACCCACATTTCGCCATTAATTATAAAGTCCCACGTAATAGGGGGCGAGCCTATTGCCATCAATCGGGCACGGATCCAGACTCCGGGCTGCTACTGGGAAATTCCAGATGGAAAAACTCAATAACGCTAAGCCTGACCAGAGAATCGAACCCGGGACCTCATGTTCAGCAATAGCGCTTGTGACTACTCGACCAACGGTGCAGTGTGGCGAGTTTCTTTTTTTAAATTGCTCTAAATTCAGTTATTTACTTTTGATGGCGGCATCTACTAAAATTTGATTGTTAAAAAACCAATGCTGATCTGGATCATGGTAATTTCTTGCGTGGGTCGCAGGAATGTTTAATCGGAAAACAACGCATTGCTTTATAAGTCTATGTTTACAAATGGTTATGTCACGTTTAGACGCGTCACGACGTAATAGTGTGACAGCAAAATTTGGCTTTTCTGAATTTCTTACATTGCGGTATTAGAGTTATCCGTGCACTTTTTTTTTTTTTTTTAATATTACAAACTAGTGCTTGACTGCAATCCCACCTGATGGTAAGCAGTGATGCAATCAGTGATGGTGAAGCGCACTAGTTTGATAAGAGCCTATTCACTCTAGCCTTGAAGACACCTAAATTATAATCGGACGGGAAGACCGCAGCAGGCAAGTTGTTCCAGTCCAACGAACGACTTTGAACGTATACAAGTTCCCGACAGCAACCGTCGGGCAGTAGTTAGCCCACCAGACACAACACCCGTCTGATCGGAGGATCCTCCCTTTTCAATAATAATAATATAATATAACTTTATTTCAAGCACAATACTCATATTAGTTAGTACATAACTTCATTGTCACTAATTCACTATAATCTTACAAAAGCTAGCAAGCTTCTGCCAAAGCCAAACAATCCTCATTGAACTGCCTTTCTCTATAATTCATGAACCGTCTGAACGTGATTCCAGACGGCCACAAATTCATGTTCAGGAATAGTTCCATTTTACTTCTGGCAACAAGGACTTTATATGCGTTGTAGTCTTTTTCTTTTTTCATTTTTCAATGGTGGATGAGGAACTTTACACCCTGTTCCTTATACCTCCTCTTAAAAGGCACTTTTGAACGTCATACTTAAAAGCAAAAAAATAAGAAAATGATTCTAGTTGCCATGATTCTAGTTGCAATGAGTATAAAATTACGCTTGACAGACCTGTCAGTTTGGTCATCATCATAGGTTTAGGTTTAAAGACATTTATTTCTCAAAAAAGACACAAAGTCACTCACTTGAGAAACAATATTTACCTTATACTAATAAGCTTAAGATTAAGTTCGTCACTGCGTGATGCTCATCCATACAATGCATTTAGTTTTTAGGTACCTAATTAACTAAACATCTACATCAACTTTTATTTAGTATAAATTGGACTAATTGATTCTTGAATGCATTGAATGAATGTACATTCTTTATATGTGCGGGTATTTTATTATACAACTCTTTATTATGCTCCTTCAAACGTTAACATTTTTCTGCCGAACTTAGTTCTCATCATCCAGAACTATGCTGTATTTTTTGAAATAGCCTGCTGACTAACAATATTTCACATGTCATGGAACTGAAGTGTATAGAGCAAAATGGCGAAATGAAACGGTGGTTTGAACGTTATCCTTGTATAATTAATTTCTCAACACTTCTGAGTCGCTTAAGGCTACAATTAAGTTAAGACGACAGCGGGGAAATTACTGGACACAGACAAAAAGCTAAGGAGACGATATCGAGTCAACTAGCAGAACTTAGGTCTACGAGCAAGTCTAGATTTGGTTGAAAGTTCAAGCGTGTACTGTTCGGGAGGTCAAAACGAGTACTGATCTACATGACGATGCTTTATCGCTATTAGGCAAGTCATATGCTCCGATGAAAGCCGAGCTTTGCCGAACGCGCCCGAAGTTGCGTTCGGAAAGGCAGCGACCAGAACATTACAATTTTAAGCCTATATTTTGTATAGTGTAAATAATTATGCGTATTGTTAAATTTGTAAATAAATATTATGTGTGATGTAAATATAGCAACTAAATAAATATGTAAATATACTTCTAATAAAATATGTTAGTTTTCACCCACAGACAATGATCGTGTTTTGTGTTTGAAGTTTTTTGGTCTTTGGTTTGACGTTTGTTCAAATTTGACAGTTCGGTGTAACGGGACAATAAGGAAAAGTTTTGTATTGTGGAGTGTTTACAATTATAAAAAGTTTAAATTAATATTACGAATTCATACGAATTCCGGTGTAGCTGTGACCGCTACACTACTCCCCCCCTGAGACCGTGGCTACTTAGCTACGGGTGATAGTAGTCCGGGAAGCGAACGGTGCGGCCGGAGCGTGTTTTCTTCTCGACGGTGGGCTGCGGTGGCGTTGGTGCTGTGTTTGCGACCGTTGGTGCGCTGGTTACACCGGAGGGACTGTAGTCTGCGTTATTGAGGTAAGCGGGTTTCAACCGATCTATGGTTACTGTGGTTTCCTTTCCGTTTACCTCAATACGGTACGTTTTGTCGCCTCTTTGCAGGACTCTGTAGGGGCCGGTGTACGGCGGGTCTAGCGGTCGGCGAACGGCGTCATGTCGCAAGAATACATGAGACGAAGTTGACAAGCTGTCGGGCACGTAGAACGGCTTGTTGCCGTGTCGACTCGCCGGTTCTGGAGACAGCTTCGCCATGTGATGCCGGAGTCTTGACGCGAAGTCGGTGTAGTCGACTGTGCTGGTGAGTGTGGGGGCGATGAACTCGCCTGGGAGTCTTAGGGGCTCGCCGTAAACGAGCTCTGCCGCTGATGCTTTGACGTCTTCCTTCCAGGCGCTGCGGATGCCGAGCAGCACCAGGGGTAGTGCTTCGGTCCAGTTGGTGTCTGTGTGGCAGCGGATGGCTGCCTTCAGCTGGCGGTGTAGGCGTTCCACCATGCCATTACAGGCTGGGTGGTATGCTGTGGTTGGGCGGTGCTGGCTACCGAGGGTCTCCGTGATGGTGTGGAACAGCTTGCTCTCAAACTGCCTGCCCCTGTCGGTAGTGATGCGCTGGGGGCAGCCAAAGCGGGACACCCAGCCGGTGATGAAAGTGCGGGCGCATGTCTCCGCTGTGATGTCCGCGATGGGGTACGCCTCAGGCCAGCGGGTGAAGCGGTCGACCACAGTTAGTATGTACCTGTAATTTGATGACACGGTCAGTGGCCCTACTATGTCCATGTGGACATGGGAGAAGCGTTGGGAAGGGACAGGGAAAGCGGAGGTGGGACTGGTTGTGTGCCGCGAGATTTTGTTCTTCTGGCACTCTACGCACTCTCTGGTCCAGGCCCTGCAGTCCTTCTTTAGGCCAGGCCAAACGAAACGCTCAGAAATCAGTTTGACTGTGGCCTGTCTGCCGGGATGGCTCAGCTGGTGTAGTTTTTGGAACACCTGCCTCCTGAAGGGTTCTGTAACATAAGGGCGGGTGTTACCAGTGGAGACATCACAATATAGTTCAGTGCCTGAGTCCGTGAAATGCACTTTACACAGCTTGAGTGACGTGCTGTTGTTATTTAAGAGCCCCTGCAGCTCGTGGTCTGTTTCTTGGGACTGTGCAAGAGCTGTGTAATTACACGCCGGTACTGCCACCGACTCCACACGCGACAGCGCGTCTGCCACAATGTTGTCCCTGCCTGCGACAAACCTGATATCCGTGGTGAATTGAGCAATGTAGTCCAGGTACCGGTATTGCCTCGGTGAACAGTTGTCACGGTTGTGTGCGTACACATATGACAGGGGTTTGTGATCCGTGTAAATGGTGAAGTGCCTACCTTCAACCATGTGGCGGAAGTATCTGACTGCGTCGTAGATGGCTAAGAGCTCCCTGTCATAAGGGCTATACTTTTTCTGTGAAGCTGACAGTCGCCTAGAGAAAAATGCTAGTGGGTTCCATGTGACACCTGCCTTCTGCTGTAATACTGCACCCATAGAAGTGTCTGAAGCGTCTGTAAATATCGCGAGTTCGGCGTTGGGCTCTGGGTGAGCAAGCAGAGCTGCCCTAGATAAGCCACTTTTACAAGCGTTAAAAGCGTCTAGCATTTCTTGCGATAGATTAATTGTTTGTGTTCTCTTTGTTTTAGGTCCTGCCAGAACTACGTTGAGTGGCGCTTGTAAGCGAGCGGCATCTGGGACAAAGCGGCGGTAAAAATTGAACATACCCAGGAAGCGACGCATCTCCTTGACAGTCTTGGGAGCTGGGAAGTCCTGGATTGCCTGCACCTTCTCCTGCAGCGGGCGAACACCTTCTTCGGATACTTCGTGTCCTAGGAAAGTTATGGTGGTACGGCCAAACTCACACTTTGCCGAGTTAATAATAATTCCATACTGGGATAACCGCTTCAGAAGCTGATGCAGGTGCTCGGTGTGCTGGGCTGCTGTCTCTGAGAACAAGAGAATATCGTCTAAATAACAGTAGCAGAACGGCAGCCCGCGCAGCACCTCGTCCATGAACCGTTGGAACGTTTGAGCGGCATTCCTGAGGCCAAAGGTCATGAATGGAAATTCGTACAGTCCGAAAGGTGTTGTGATCGCTGTCTTGTGAACGTCGGCTGGCTGGACTGGTATCTGATTGTATGCTTTAATGAGATCGATTTTGCTATATATTCGGCTGCCAGCCAGCTGATGTGAGAAGTCCTGTATATGCGGGATGGGGTATCTGTCCGGAACAGTACGGGCATTGAGTGCCCTGTAGTCACCGCATGGCCGCCAGCTGTTGTCCTTCTTAGGAGCGAGGTGAAGTGGGGACGACCACGGACTCTCTGACGGCCGTGCTGTGCCGTTAGCCAGCATAGCCTCGAACTCCCTCTGTGCTGCCTTCAGTTTGTCTGGTGCCAGACGGCGAGGTCGTCCAGTGATAGGCGGACCTGGTGTAGTGCGGATGTGATGTTCGGTACCGTGACTGACCTGTTTCTGTGTTCCAGCAGGCCGCGTGACTTCCGGGTACTGGCGAAGTATCTCGTGGTACTCCGTGTTGCCTCCTACGGACTTCACTGAGGCGATCATTGCTGCTGATTCGGCCGCTGGCGACGCCGGCGAAGACAGTTGGGTCAGCCCATCGATTAGCCGGTGACTTTTGAGGTCTACCAAGATGTTATAATGCGCCAAGAAGTCGGCGCCTATGATTGCCTTGGTGACGTCTGCAACCACGAACTTCCACGTGTACACGCGGCGAAGCCCTAAATTCAAGTGGAGCTCCACCCAACCGTACGTGTCGATGGCAGTTCCGTTTGCCGCGTATAACTGGTACGCCGTCCTGCTGCGCTGCTGTCGTAGGGCTGCACGTGGGTATACGCACAGATCGGACCCTGTGTCTACTAAAAACGTGGTTTTAGAGTCCCGATCTGTTACGAATAGGCGGCGTGGTTTGTGAGGGCAGCCATTTGCCGCTATTTCCGGCTGCCGACGGCGTTTCCCGCGTACGTACATGGCGACCTGCACCGCGTGGCCCTGTCACCGAAACTGTTGTGGTACCAGCAGTGAGCGTCGTTCCACGCGCTGCTGGAGCGCGAGCGACTGCGGCGTCGGCTTGGGGTCGGTTCTCTGTCACCACGCCGGTACCTATCTGTGGAGCGCGATCGATGGTGTACCTGACCTTGCTTTTGTAGAGCCGCCACCTGTAGACATAACTCCGCCATGCACTGTTTCAGCTCCGCGATGTCACTGCTGGTGCTCGTGCTCGCCACGGCGGGAGGTGTCGTGAGCGCTGGCCGCGTTGGCGCGATCTCGTGCACGCGGTCGGCCAAATCTGCGACAGACTGAAGCGGAAGGTTAGGCTGGGAAGCTATTACCGTCTGTATGTTCGTCGGCAACCTGCTCGCCCACAACGTGGCTAGGAATGTGTCTGGAACATGTGGTCCGGCCAAAGTCTGCAGGTGCCGCAAGAACTGTGATGGCTTCCGGTCGCCGAGCTCCTCTTGAGTGAGGATTTGCTGAACCCTTTTTTCACGCGAGTCGGATAGTCGACGTATGAGCTCAGCCTTCAGCTTGGCGTACTTGTCCTGTGCTGGTGGGTTCTCTATTATGTCCCGAGCTTCTACCATGTAGCGATGGTCTAGCTGCCCCACGACCGTGTAGAATTTTGTGGTGTCGGCGGTAATGCCGGCTATTGTAAACTGACCTTCTACTTGTGCAAACCAAAGTGTCGGCTCCTCAGGCCAGAATGGCGGCAACTTCACGCTGACTCTGCACACGTCCTGCTTGACCATTGCTGCGTCCGCCTGCGCTCCCTGCTCTGCTCCGGTAGGCATCTTTGCTCCGCGTGGCTACTGTGCTCTTTGACGGGGTCACCAATGAAGTGTATAGAGCAAAATGGCGAAATGAAACGGTGGTTTGAACGTTATCCTTGTATAATTAATTTCTCAACACTTCTGAGTCGCTTAAGGCTACAATTAAGTTAAGACGACAGCGGGGAAATTACTGGACACAGACAAAAAGCTAAGGAGACGATATCGAGTCAACTAGCAGAACTTAGGTCTACGAGCAAGTCTAGATTTGGTTGAAAGTTCAAGCGTGTACTGTTCGGGAGGTCAAAACGAGTACTGATCTACATGACGATGCTTTATCGCTATTAGGCAAGTCATATGCTCCGATGAAAGCCGAGCTTTGCCGAACGCGCCCGAAGTTGCGTTCGGAAAGGCAGCGACCAGAACATTACAATTTTAAGCCTATATTTTGTATAGTGTAAATAATTATGCGTATTGTTAAATTTGTAAATAAATATTATGTGTGATGTAAATATAGCAACTAAATAAATATGTAAATATACTTCTAATAAAATATGTTAGTTTTCACCCACAGACAATGATCGTGTTTTGTGTTTGAAGTTTTTTGGTCTTTGGTTTGACGTTTGTTCAAATTTGACAGTTCGGTGTAACGGGACAATAAGGAAAAGTTTTGTATTGTGGAGTGTTTACAATTATAAAAAGTTTAAATTAATATTACGAATTCATACGAATTCCGGTGTAGCTGTGACCGCTACAGAACGACTGCTTTTCTGACCTCCACATTCACTACCCAGTAACTGGGCAAGACGACACTCCTCCGATAGAATAGGTAGTAGGACGAATTTTTAAAAGTCTTTTTATCTCTAAAGGACCGTTTCTCTCCCATAAAGACATAAATCAACTGCTGTTTGTATCATAACCGGCGTGGGGTCCTTATTTGCCATTTATTAATTTATATAAAATTATTTGTTACCGTAACAGTTTCCTAAATCGTTAGTATGGCATGTTATAGGGGGCGACCCTATTGTCATCAATCGAGCACCTGCTGAGAAAATGTAGGTGGAAAAACCTACCAGCGGCAGCGCCTTACCCGACACGGTAAACGAACCCACACTATAGCTTAAAAATGGCTGCAATCCAGTAGACTAATAAATCAGTTAATCTACTTATCAAAAAGCTTCTTAAGTATCAAAATAATTTTCATTTGTGTGAGACGCCCAAGCAGTTTTTCCCAACTCGTAAGTAACTAAAATAATAAATTTTATTTGTTTATTACGTGACGTGTGAATGACGTGTTTGTATGAACTTAATAACAGAAATAAATAACATTTATCATTGTCATTTATTATAAAAACAAAATTATATGTTTAGTTAGCATATATCGATAATGATCACTCAAAATACTTTGTATCGACATCTCTGTTCATGGTTATTGATAGTAATTATTAAAAAAAAACAATTTAGGGCGCAGATATCTTTGCAAGTACCGAATTGAGACTCCTGAACACTGCTTCTCGGTATCCGGAGTCCAATGCCACTTCAAGCACTATCTCCCAAGATTATTTAAAATAAGAAATATTACATTATTGTATTTTATTTTAGTTTCAGTTCTTGTTTGTTTATTTCTATTTTATTATTATTACTTGTTTTTGTTATTATTTCGATTTTATATTTCTTCAACCAATAGCTTGTATGTTTAGTTATTTACTGATAAAATAAGTTGGTTATAGATAAATAAATAAAAATAAATTATATCTACTTACTGAATTTGACCCTGTGCATCGTCATATTTTACCAGAAACACACCCGTACTGTCTTCTTTCACAAATCTTCTAAACGAAATTTTTATAAAATAAAACTGTCTGTTAAGGGCATGGTACATCTTTAATGGCTCCTTTAGATAAATATACAATTTCCCAATCAAACCATTGAACTCAAACGGCCTTGGAGAGTTTATAATATTACGGGTTCCATCAAACACTTTGATTGAACCACTTTCAAAATCCAGGTCCTTTGCATCCAAGCTTATCACATTTACATTGGGTGCGTTCGCAATTACAGTTATTGTTAATTCACAGTCATAATAAGAACGATCCGCGTTCACATAAGGATAAATACTAAGTTCGTATTGCACTGGATACACTGTGTAATTCAAACATTCTTCATCCACCACGATATTACCTTTAGTTAACGAAAAAAAATAGAAAATAAAAATCGCGCGAAATAATTTTGCACCCGCCATTTTACTTTCACCGAAAAAAGCAGTACTTTCTTCTTTTTAAATTAAGTTTGTTTCTTTTTAAAACACAATTTCATCGTTCGTTTTTCGAATTTCCCGCCAAAGAGAGCGTTTTGATACGTCTGAACGCGACGCGCGCGTAAATGCTTGTAGTGTGTTGTTCCTCTCCATAGATCGAAACTTGGCGCCGGTCTCGCTAAACCAGCAATACTTGAACTTCCTCGCCCCCACAGTTTCTTGTTTAATAAGACCGTTTGGGAGTGTTTGTTTATAATGTCACAGTCCATGTTATATTAGATTGCACTGCATTATATTTTTGTTTGTGCATATGGCTCACCTTCAAGTGTGTACGGTTTCTTTGAGGCGCCAGTATTTTGGAGAATGATAACATTGTTTACTTTGCTAAATTCATAACCGTGGAAGAAGCGTCAAGAATTACGTGCATTAAACAGATAACTTTGAAATAAACCTAATAATTATAAAGTATTTCCCAGATGCTAACTCAGTTATATTTTGTACAGTTACTTACTTAAAATATATAATAAAAAGGGTTGTCCCTAATAAGCCGCAATAATAAATCGTCAAGGTTAAGTAACACTTTCCGGGGTCAGTTGGTGGATGGGTGACCATTCGTACCAAGCTATTTCTGCGCCACGAAAAGCATGCTTTGCCGATGGTTCCAGATAGTATTCGTTTACCTTTGACAGTTGTTTCTGGTATTCAGCTGTGTTGTTCAGAGTAGAAGCCGACTCCAATATTCCGCCGACTCCGACTTAAAATTGTGAAAACATACGTCTCCAATGCTACACCTGTCCACATAAAATAAAAAAAGTGATACGAAATAAAATTAATTGACAACAACTATGACAGCGTCATACCCAATGATAGTATTATAAGTAAAAAGGTGTAGATATAGGTTATAAGCGCTCAGCGAGCGACACGTTAAAATGTAGCTAACTGGCCAATTAGCCATGACGGAACTAGACATGGACGCGTGTGTGCGTTTGTGTGCCGTTTTTGAAGATCAAATGCTGTTTAGGTAACCTATCTACACCTTTTTACTTATAATATCATTGGTCATACCGGTCGGTATACATGGTAACTTATAATCCCTGTAGATGCGTTTATCTTTCAGACTAGTCGTATCTATGGGTGATATTTCACACAGCACACAGCCAAGCAAAAAAAGAAAACCCCCACACCCCCCGCAACTCGAAATACCTATCGCCAAAAGCGTTTGTCAATAAATTGTTTTATGATCGCATCGCAAAATACAGTCCATTAAACATAGCTTACATAGCCCTTCCCGCCACCATTTTCTTGCGAGTTAATAGGCTTCTTATGGGTAAGCTCGTTCCATCGTCGACCTCATCTCTGACCGCAGGACAAGGTTGAGGTCAAGAGTAGACCCATTATATATATAAAAAAAAGAATATCTACTAACTGGGCAGTCAAAAATTTAAACCTAAATGCTACAGGATTGAGATAGCTAATATACCTAAGTGTAAAAAGGTCTCGAAATTATATTTTGTGACACTAATCACACAAATCATCGTCTTTAACGTGTCAGTCTGAATGCTCATAAGAAAGAGTATGTTCATAAATCAACAATTTTATCAAGCTACATATTATGAAATAAATCAAAATCCCGTATCCCGATAGTCTACTGACGTGGGCAGTATTCATATTATACCCAACAATGGTCCAAGTAACGGTATATCGAAACAATTGATCTGGAAGACTGGAAGCGACATGTGGGCGGCGCACTTAGCAACTATTCTGTTGGAACAGATTACCAACCCACGATTCAAGCTTCAATATGTTATGACAATATGCTGTGTTTGTTAAAAGAAGAAAGTTAGTGGTATGGTTGAAGATTCCGGTGGCAGCAAAGTAGATACAGACATTTCAAAATAAGCTTTCGCTCCTAAACACTAGTCTGTATTAAAAATAAAAAAAAGAATAATTAAGTAAAGCAAAGTGTTGCAAAAGCAAACGCAATTTTTGCGTCACAGAGAATATAATACAAATATTCCACAACTTTTTCACACAACGCCATTTTAGTCCCAAGTTAAGCTTGAGAGCTTGTTTTATGGGTACTAAACCGCAAATAAAAATACTTGTATATTTCTAAATACATACATATAATAGATAAATTACACCCAGACAGAACAAATGATCATGCTCATCAAACAAACATTTGTCCTGGGTAGGAATCGAACCCACGGCCTCCGGCATAGCAGTCAGGGTCACTAACTACTAGACCAACAGGCCAGTCAAAGTAATATATCCATGCATCCTCACAAACTTCCATAACTATCTAACCGGCAATAGCCGCAATAGCTAAGTCGTCGGCCTGGCGATTGAGAGTTAGTGAGTTCGAGGCCCAGCCATTGCACTAATAACGTGAGCCAATTCCAGACACAAGCATTTAGCTTAGTTGGAAGAGTTGACACGACTACTAGTAATAATAATAATATAACTTTATTTCAAGCACAAGACTCATATTAGTTAGTACATACATTCACTGTCACTATTTTTCATTAAAGTTTATTAACAAGAGCTTGCAAGCTTCTGCTTAAGCCAAACAATCCTCATTGAATTGCTTTTCTTTATAATTCATGAACCGTCTGAACGTGATTCCTGATAGCGACAAATTGTATTATTCAGGTAAAAATCAATTTTGCTTCTAGCAACAAGGACTTTATATGCGTTGTAGTATTTTTATCTTTTCATATTCGTAATGCGCAACCCACATTCCTAGTAAGCTTATTTTAAGAGCTTGTTATAAAAATCCAAAATTACAATCTCATTAACATACGCTCATCATTCTTACTATATTTAGTAGCTAATGTTACATAATGAGGTCACGATTAAAGATTTATTACTTGACATTCCCCGAGCGCATCAAAATATATTAGGGATTAAAACAAAAGTTAATTTTGGTAAAAAGATATAAATAAGGCAGTTAATGTGGTCTATATACGATATAGTTGCCGTGTATTCTCTTATAAAATAACAGATAATTTTGGGAATTGTCGGATTATAACGACCTACGTCTTCAGAATAAAACTCAAATGGTTTTTTTTAATGAAATAACCAAAAATTGTGATATTGTTACCAGTCATAAAGAACACAAGTTTATTCAAGGTTTTTTTTACAGATCGGCACTAAATTTGTTATAAGCTAACAAAATATACTAATAAACTTGTGTTTTTATTTTTGATAGAGGGCGTCGTAGTTTACCTGGGGTGGCGCTGCTTCTGCTCAAACGGATAAACCTGTGGACCATTTCAATACACAAGGCCTCCAGCCAGGGGCAATCGTTCAGAATTTAAGTAAACCCTCGCTAAGGGCGTTCCTTATGGTGCTCGGACCTCGGCTTAGGGTGTCACTGATCGACAACAAAACCGTTAAGTGAACTGTCATAGCATGTCTGTAACATAAGTTTAAACTACATTTTCACGAAGAGATTCTTTCTTACTAGCTGTACTGTCATGACAGACAAAGAAACATTTTTATTACTCGTCTGTTTTAGTCCTTATCCAGAAGGAACGAATTCGCTACGAATTGACACGCGATTTGAAGTTCAATGCTATGAATGTTGCATACATTATTTAAAGAGCTTCCAGCTGAAGAGCAATGTATTAACGTATCAAACTCGCGCGAATATCTGGATAAGGTTTTAGTTGTTGCAGTTTTGTAAACATTTAATAACATGGTTTTTCACTCATTGATAGTTACATTTATTGTGTACCTACTTGTATGTATGGTCGGAAATAAAGAATATTATTATTACTATAGTACGTTCGCGTTAAAAATGCAGTGAGTCATCATTATCCGTCGGCCTAGCCCCGCCCCCTAACCAATCAAATCTTTTCAAATTCATTAAACTTAATCTTTTCAAATATAATTTGTTTGAATTTAACACCACTGTGAAAACACCTTTATCTTGCAGTTGCACTGATGACTCACTGCATTCTTAACGCGAACGAACTATAGCACCACTTACCATCTGAAGCTCATTCAATAAAAACCGACACTAAGACAAATGACATACGATAATCGGACAATCCGACAATCTTATAAACTTAATTAAAAGTATATACTACTTAAATTGTGTACTTTTGTTATTGATACGTCACTTTTATTGTAAACGTTGAACGATTGTGGAAGAAATTAAAACAACCAAGAATAAAAGCATTGATTAAAGATATTTCTATTTATATATTTTACAAAGTATCATCATACATGACTACAGCTAGTTACATCCTTTTAATACTGAATTTATTATTGTACGTTTCAGTGGAGAAGAATCTCTTCTTTGGAACTTAAATGTTAATTATATTAAAGTAAGTACACTTATAAAATACTGAACCATCTATAAATGACCTAAATATTATGTACAAAACCTTAACCTAACTCCTTTTATCTAAGACACATCGATAATATTCGAAAATTAAAAATAAAGTAACTAAAAGGAAAGGTCTTACTTTAAATAATAACTGTACAAATTCATAAAATCAATACTCAGTGAAAAGCACAACTACTATTCCAAGGATAGTCATGATCGTTGATGGTAAGGTGACATCGGAGTATGAACCAGAATCTTTAATGGACTTCAAGATAACAGCTTGGTGGGTTTGTGCCCAGGATGTAGAGGCTCTAGCTTGGACCAGCGAGTTCCTAGCAACAGTCTTCGAAGCCTCAGTACACTCAGTGCAGGATGTCAGGAACGTTTCAAACTGAAAAATGTCAAAGCTTTTGGATTAATTCGACCAAAAAGAAATGTCGTTAAAAACGGTGAAAAGAAACAAAAGAGAATCTTAGAAGAAGATAATCACGCCTCTTAAAATTGTTAGTTATCTACAAGAACGTACGTTTTAATGAATTGAATTACTCTTTACAGCAAAATAAAGACACCTTGAAATTCACAAAAGACAAAGATTGTAAATTCAAATTGTGTATTATATGTAGGACACCATGCCGCTTTAGTTTTCGCATAAATACTCCTTCCTTTCCACATCAACACCAATATATCGCTTGTATTGTAACAGGCTTCTCAAATATTCGAATTGAATAAAAAACAATAAAAAATACTGATCCAATACTCCTGTGGTCACATATTGTGATATCTGCACTGCAGTTATACTGCTTATCATTCTGAGGTAAGAGCTTTTTAAAAATTTTTTTTTTAAAAAAGACCTGTGCGAGTCTACCCGCACAGGTCTTTTTTTATTTAACTATGCATAAATATTTTAGTCATTCATTTATTTTTAATTGTTTGTATTTTTTTTTGTTTTAGATGTTAAATTTACTATGAATGAATGATACTTTCAAATGAATGATTTTCTTTCTTTCTTCCATGAATTCCTTGGTTCCATTCATGATTTTCTTATAGTCATAATGATTTTTGTAGTAATGTCCCCGGCTGGAATCTGGATAAGAATACAGACGAATTGATATGTTATTTAAATAAGTACTTATAATTATGTATCTACTATCTGGCGCATAATAGCTGTTTATCCTATCATTAGAGCAAGGTTGAACTAATTATCTTGTGCTAAAACAACGAAATGAACTCTAATTGCAGTCGTAAAATGTATTAATGTTAGTTATATTTACTCCATGACTTATTTCATATTACATCAACGTAATATCACGCCTGGTTTCGGCAAAGGTAAGGCAGAGGCAGACTCGTTTAATCCTTTTAGTTTTTAATTTTCACAAACTTACACCTTTTTCTCATGGGGGCAGAAAATACAGAGGCCCATTTACTATGATTCTTACATACTTCTTTTGCTTCAGTTACTTTCTTAATCATACATAGTCATACAAGGACGCTGGTTGTGAGCAGGTTCTACGCACTTGACTTTTCTGGAGGACATCACCAATAAGGTCTGTGTATGTCCTTCTAGGTTGCCGTCCCCTCCCGGCATTGCCCTTTTCTATCTTATTATAAGTTAACCTCTTGTTCGTCGTCCGTATTTTGCCACCAATTATGTGGCAGACCACGGTGGTAGGCCACGTTCAAAATTCGAACGAATGCTTAGGTGGCACCTAACCATACTCTTTTCGAATTTTTTCACTACATTTTGATTTTTATTTTTAATTTAATTTAGTTCAAATACCTAGTGACATTTCGTCTCTTAACTTGGTTATGTTATAGCTCTGTGTGTCCCGAACCCTGAAATGGCTATGGCTATACAGACACCAGCACATCATGCTACCACAAACTGTCTGATCATGAACCGTATGCTATTTGTAATAAAGTTGAAAAACTGTCAAAGACAATTCACATATTGAGTGAGCTAGATGTACTGGCCCCTGTAGTACAGTTAGAAATAATTCGAAAATCAGGAAAAACCATGAACCACTTTTAACATAGCAGCTGATCTTATATTTATAAAACACGTAATTGTAAAATCGCGACATTACGTCATCAAGATTCTCTGTTTCCTCCTTGGCTGTATGCCAAACTCAAAGAGATAATATGAATACTTTCACTACAAATCCATCTATTGGAGCGCCATCGTATATAGGTCAAACCATTAATTTATAATGGGGAACCTATTACAATGTTTTGATTGATATTCAACGTACGGACTTTCGTTTATACGAATGTGGGAACGGATGTGAAGCATATACTAGACATGTCTATACGAAATCCTTAATGCGTATGCATTAAGCGTTGCCGAAGAAATTAATTTCGAGTTTCTTTTTAACAACATCACGTAATGGTTGGTTTTGGTTAACTGTCTTATACGTTTCAGCCAAGGAGATTTAAAATACTACAGAACGGACATGCGAGGAAATGTTGTAGAAAAACTTTGATCGCATGTCTCAGTAACGTCATCTAGAATAATATATATGAATATTGGAGCGGCTGCGGAGCGTACTAAAAAAACTCTAGACTTATGTCCAGCATGTACAGACGCCAGCACATCAAGTTACCCCAATGTGTCAAATTTTCCCAATTGAATATGAACCTTATTCTGTTGGACATAAAGTTGAAAAACGATTAAAGAAATTTGACACATTGGGGTAACTTAACGTGCTGGCGTCTGTACACAGTTTCGGATGAAAATTTTGTTATTGATGTCCGGTCTACAGGTATTGAATGTCTTTGGTTTCAGCTAACTATTTCATTTTTCTTGGACAATTTTATTGGAACTTAAATTATTAATGTTACTAAGCAATTGATTTCATTTATAGTGTAAACTTGCATGCTTCTTCGTGTGTATTATATTGTGTATGTGTAATTCTATGTATGTGCTGGGGTTGTTTTTATAGACCCAGCCAGGGTCTGATAACAAATTTATTACTAATTAAACCTACATTTTCTTCAAAGTTCTCCCACACAACTTAGGAATTTTACCTGCATCGTGGACATCAAAAAATAGAAAAGGTATTCCTTTAAAGTTGTTTTTATTTTTAAATTTCTATCTATCGTCTATTGATTTAACGCTAATCCCCGAACCGAACTAAGCTTAGACAAAATTTGAAACGAACTTAAGGGGGACCAAATTTTCAAGGATGTAGCCGTTTAGAAACAAAAAAAAACGCAATTTAATGAAAACCAACGATCATTAGGCAGTACCACCAAATTCAGTCAAATTGACACATCCCTCTGCCAACATGGCCGAACAGGGTAATGAGTGTGTATAGCTCTCCAATGTAGTGTTTGATAAACAGTCATTTGGGTCACCGGGCCCTCAATTAGGGGAGAACGGACTAAAAGGTTATTCTTGTGTTTGCATTTCAAAGCGATTCGGCGATTAGGGACTTGCGAAATATTTTAGCAGGTCAGAGGGAATTGGATTGACTGATTCTTTGAAAAATATTGCAAAACAAAGACGTTTTCTATAAATGTAATCGCGTTTTATTTTAAACTACGCAATAGCATGGTTTGTGCTTTTCGCAATAATTTAGGTAGTTTGCGGATGGGCTATCATCAAGCCGATAGATTACAAGAAAATACTCGACACGTACTTTTTATTTTTTCATATTGTAATAAAAAAATAACGACTATACATCGAGTCCAAATGTCGCATGATGTCACTAGCCAGTACAGTTTATACTAGATAACAAAGACATTCAATAAACTAGATAATGACGTTACAAGCCCCCTCTCCTCAACTTTAATGCGCTTAATCTAAGCAGTTTTCTATCAATTTGAAAATGAAAAAAATATGTTTCGAATATTTTATTGTAATCTAGATGTGGGACTAAAACTAAAATTTTATCAAATAGCCGATTGTTTTTGATTTCATGAGATATATTCAAGAAACCACAATGTTTTGTCTAATCGTGAAAACGTTGTGAAGCAGAGGCGGATCGTCAGTTACAAAATACTTAGAATAAGATAAACATCTTGCCTTCGGATAAATATTAGGTACTTAACACCTGAGACCTTTCGGTTTCACCCTTTCATAAAGGCAGTACCTAAGTAGTGTGATTTTATGTAGCCCTAATAACCTCTCTCAAGAATTGCACTATTAATATATATATTTTTTTAAACTGGTTTCGGTCTGAGAACATTTTGCTAAAGCTATAATATAAGTGGTTATAGGTATTATAATGTAGTATTAAGTCAAGCTTATCATAATAAAACGCCAGAGAAAAGCAAATTATTCACGAACGTGACTATTTTCAATTTAAAATTTGTTTTTGTCTTATGGTACGCCCGTTCTGTGACAAATCAACAGTTTATTCCATCTTTCTTTTATATTTTCCTATTGATAACGCCTGGCGATTTTATCCAGTATCATTTATATTTTCTTGCTACACATTGCTATTGTTATTTTGTAGGTTAGAATTAGTGATATCACAAAAAAAATATTTGTAGTTTTAATTTTCACAATATCATTTAAAGTATAGTTACTCAGTACTTAGTAGCTAGTTTATTTATGTTAATAGTCTCCTTGGGTTCAGGACATGCGGTTAATAAATTGTAAAAGGGTCATCCCCTTAGTCATCGTATTATGTAGAACAGAAATAGTGTCATCGCTTTTCTGAGTTTAAGTTAGTAATTTTATTGCGAATCGGAATTGTACAATAGAAATTCTATTTACGTTTCTTGTATGGTAGGTATGTTAACTGGAATTGATGTGTAGGTATGTACCTAGTGATATCGCAAGGGCTTTATCATTTATAAAATATTATGTTATTTAAACAAGACGAATACCTCAATGTTTTTTTTTATTTAATTTAGTGATGTTTTCATTTAGATTTACATTTTTATAAATAAATGTTTATTAAAAAAAATACAGAGTCTGGTTGTTCTTTAAGTACGTACCTACCAATTTATATTATATTTAGGACATACTAAAGTCGTTTAAGTCTTTAGTAGTTTTCCTTATTTTTATTATCCGATATTACAGCTACAATAGAAACACTCACTCTATGACAATTTCAAACTGTCTACCTGTCAAAGTTTATGAGATACAACCTGCTGACAGACATATGAACAGCAGAGGTTTATTAATAGAGTTCCAATGGCACCGTTTTGGTACGGAACCCAAAGAATTAACCCACATCTGAATTAAGAAAGATCATAATTACCTCAGTGAAGTCATTTTCTGTGTGAAGAACTGATGCGACTGTGCTTAAGATTGTGTCCATAGATGGGTATCTGCAACATTAAAACACTTATGTTAATACGTGTAAAGAAAACATGTCTGCACGAAGGAGTTAAAGAATCCAACTGTGAATTAAGCTCTTTAATAAATAAATAAATTAGCCTTTTTTAAAAAGGCGAAGTATAATTATGAGCAACCACTACACCGATAACTAAATTTTATACGAATTTAAAGGGATATTGATAATTTGATACACAATCTGATGTCATAATAATTATGTTTAGTCGTTACTTGAATTTCGACCACTAGGGATTTATTTGTCATCAGTTTTTCAAAATTTCTGCGTTTTTTTTTTTAATTTAAGATAAATGTTTTTTTTTCTAACCCAATGAGATTATTAATGACAGCTGTGAGTGTATTATATAATGTTTCATTAAAAATCTTATTGAGTTTTGATAACAATGATGATTTTTTTAACCATAGTAAACTACAAACAAAAAGTATGAAAATTATTAAAAAAACAATACATAAGTTTCAACCAGGAACATTAGAGCAATTAGTGAAACCAAACAAAAATGGTGATAAGAAAAACAAACTAAGACTTCAAATCTTTCAACAGAGTTGAAAATGGAACATCGATAATTTAGTTTGATCGATGTCTGTCAAAATATACCGAACATAGCAAGAATTGCATCGCTTTTAAAGGAAAGTACGTTTGATATTCTTGACGCATTCACTTGTTTCTTGGTTCATCTACCTCTGTTATAGAGTAAAAGTTTTCAAACTGAGTTTTTGTTTTTTGTGTATGTACCTGGCCAACAATATTATTAAAGAATACTGGCGAATGGAAATACTCACATTGTACTCCATTGAGTATAATTAGATTTCAGAGCATCCATAACGACGTGTAGATTACCATAACTACTCAGGACGCTTGTCAGTGGTTTCGTCTGGTCCTGGGTCTTTATCGGAGAGTTTTCAATTGCCACTGATGCAAGATACCTGAAACAGAATAAGCAAATCTTAAGGACAATTGATTTTTCAATTGGTAATACAACCATCCTGTACCAATAAGGTTTATATTTATGAAGAAAGAAATGACCTGCCCAACCTTTTCCCAAGTTGGAGTAGGATTCCAGTCGAACCGTAGTATTTTACTTTGAGCGACTGCTTATCTAACTTACACAAGCTAGTAGTTAGGTAGATACTCCTTGGTTAAACTGGTAGTCAGACCTTCGTGGTTCTGACTACTCATAACGACTGTCAATTATCCACAAATAGCAGCAGAGACCAAAGACTTAACGTGCTGTCTGAGGTCTGGAGGGGTCTTGATATGTATGCATTATTTTATGGGGTAAGTACAATATGTAATTAATAATTGTATAGTTGCAATGTATAATTTTAGAAATTCTATTATTACCTCTTCAGCTGCTGTTCATTTGAAGTACAACCCAAAGCATCTTCAATAACCCAGATTTCGTTTGCTACGTTGGTCTGCAGCATACGGTTCCATAAGAACTCGAAGTCTTCCGCGTCACCATGGCGTAGTCCAGTGCAGTACACAACAGGGCGCAAACTTGGTGACACTCTGCAGAAAGAATGAAATAAGTATAAGTTCATGTATAGACCGAGATATTGGAAGCAAGTGTTTGCCAACAATATGTGATATTGGTCCATGTTGGTGCAGAATTAAGTTGAATTCGGGGGTTGCGGAAGAATCTTAAAATCCTGCGACCTCCAGCTCAGGCATAAGACAAAACACCGGGTTGGTTTTAACAGCAAGTAGGTAAGAGTCTGTTAGGACCTCCCATACCCCCAGGGTAGAGAACATTCATGATATGGACATTCCCAGTAGAACAACAAAGACAGAGTTGGAATCATTATTATAACACGACGAACTACAAGTACTTATAAATCAAAAAATCAAAATCAAAAGTCTTTATTCAAACTAGGCTGATAATCAGCACTTTTTGAACGTCAAAAAAATACATAAAGACACTCCCTCAAAAACGGCCCACCCTTCGCCACTTCCTAATGTTTTTGCTGGGAAGAAGTGGCGGAACAAACTCCCCAGCAACACATCTGTCTGATTCGTTTGAAGAACTAGGTATACAAAGAATCTATACAATGAAATGCTCAATAAATAGCACTAATGTTTATACACATTGTAAAACATTTTATTTCATAACGATTGTCACATGTATATACAAAGAGACGCAGTTGATCAAGTAACAACATAACTATTACTACAGTATTGTCCCACTGCAGGGCAGCGGCTTCGCCTCATACATAGAAGGCATTTGCCACCAATTTTGCTTAAGACCGGTTGACGTTTTAAAATTTACATCTATGTTTTATTTTACAAATTAGGCTAGGTGGCAAAGGTAGATATTTTTATGTACAAACGCACTCTCCTCTTCATAGTAGAATATAAATACTCACTCAGTGCCATTCTGTCTTAAAGCCTTGAATAAGGCAACGGTTTTCTCAACGCATCCACTGTGTTCCAATTCGCACGCTAACTCCAAAATCTGCATGCGGTTCCTCAAGTCTTCGAAACTGTCTGTGGCTCTAACTTCGTAGCCCAGACTTGATATTCCATGGTCTAAGTGATATAGTATGAAGGCCTGAAATATATAATAATAACGGTAATCAAAGTTGAGAACTTTCTAAGACAAAACTGCCAAATATTATAAAATAATAAAACGCGGTGTGGCCAATTCTCATCATCAAGGATTATAAATTATTTCTTCCTAATTATATGCAAGATTGATTGTCGGAAACATGGTAATATGGGCTGACACTTGGAGGTGAATTTTTCCACTGAAATTAAAACAGAAATTAAATATATTTTTACAGAAGTACTATTCTGTAAAAACCTCAAAGTGATAACGAAGTTAACTATCAACCCACGCAAATGCTAGATTTACTTTGCATTCATTTCATCTACATTTTAACGAGGAGATTTTTAACACAAAAACACTACGTTACATCTAAAACGCCATTCATGAACTATTTCATAACAATTATGAATCAAACTGCTCTTGAACTTGATTCAAATCAGTTTCTTCGAACTAATTGGTTCTAAATCTCCCAATAAACTCACCTCAACGGAAGGCAAAGCTTCAGTATTTCCCAGATAAAAATGCCATATTTTACGAAAGCCTCGTAGAGCTGCGAACCATACAGAGTATTCGGTTTCTCCGTGTAGGGCGTCTAATGCACTATAGAGAGTAGAAAAGGGTACTTCATCCGAGTAAACGAAAGCGAAGAGATCGTTTATAATCTGGAAATATAATGAATCGATGAATTACTTTGATGAAACACGTTTTACAGTAATGGTTGCCTCATAATCCCATTTTATGGTTTAAGTATTTAAATCGACGTCACTCTGTGGGTAAATCTAATTCCACTATTACCGCCTCGAGGTACTACTATGTTATGGGAGTGATATGATATTTCGAATGACGTAATTTTGACGCACGCTATTTCGAAAAAAAAAAGATGGTACACCAGTTCGAAAACTCATGAAGTCGAAAACCGCTAAATCGAATGACCTAATTTCGAAGCACGCTGATTCTAAAAACTGTTTGAATGTCTGAAGTGTCTTGTCATTGAAGTCCACTGCTGAAATTAAAAAGTTAACTTAAATTCATACTTCTCATTGCTCTTGTTTCTTAAACTCAACACAAAGATAAGGCTATATCGGGGTCGCGAGTTGGATTTCATGAGTTTCGAACTGGTGTACCACTCTTTATTTTTTTTCGAAATAGCATGCGTCGAAATTACGTCATTCGAAATATCATAATCACTCTCGTTCTAAAGAATAAGTTTAAACAAATACCTTAGCACGATTCAAAGGATGAATGACTTTACTATCGTTTCCTTTTAGAGCTGATATAATAATACTCCATAAGTGGTCATCATAGTTTACTCTGTATAACCCTGTAAGAAATATACATACCTACATTAAAAAAACAACATGTTAAAGAAGATTAATTTATAAATTCTTGCCCATTCTTTTCCAAACAAAACTACCTTTTGGAATGTGGGATCGAGTGGTGAAATAATATGGTTTGGTATCAGAATACTTTACAGATAATTTAGCGAAATAGCAAATATTGCGAAAAAAAAAATTGGTTGCCTGTAAAGTCGGTATACGGGCGAAAGTTTTACGTGACAACGACTTTGAGTGGTAAAATAATTTATGTCTGTCTCTCTCGCTCTTAGGCGGGCTAACCATGCCCGAGTGGAAGGGACGCGTGCCTCTCACTCGCTCTCATTGTGAGCGCATAACGTGAGCGGAGCGTAACGCAGTTTCTTGAAGTGTCACCCGGCAAACCAATTTATAAGACGTTGTCACGTCAAAAGTTCTGATGTCCTACAGTCGTTCATCGTTTCTGTTGCACACCGCCATCTTCCTTTTCTGTTCACCTCTCTCTTTCTCTCTGTACCCCTTTCACTCGCACCTTTGCATACATTCTCTTTTGTTGAAAATTCATCTCACAGGAATGTGCAATTAGAATCGTTTAAGTAACGACGTATAAGTGACGTTTAAAAGTGCATTTTGTTCAAACTTATTAAAGACAGGCCACAATAGTATGTGTTGAATGTCTTTGTATAAAATAAATTAATAAATAAATAAATTATCCACAATTTTTCACACAACGCCATCTAGTTCCAAGCTAAGCTAAGAGCTTGTATTATGGGTACTAAACAGCTGATAAACATACTTATATACGTCTAAATACATACATATTTTACATAAATTACACCCAGACACAGAACAAATAATCGTGGGCATCACACAAACAATTGTCCTGGGTGGGAATCGAACCCACGACCTCCAGCATAGCAGTCAGGGTCACTAACTACTAGACCAACAGGCCAGTCAATGCACTTTTAAACGTCAGACTTACAAATTAAGCAAATCAAGTACCTACTTAAACGATTCTAATTGCACATTCATGTGAGATGAATTTTCAGCAAAAGAGAATGCTTAGCATACATTCTCTTTTGCTGAAAATTGAAGTGCGAGTGAAAGGGACGTAGAGAGAAAGAGAGAAGTGACCAACAAAATTTTATCCAATACTTGTGTCCTGGTGGACACAAGTCGATGAGTTTAGTTTAGTACACTCCGCTGCCGCTCCAATATTGCTTTATTATGCTAGATGTCGTTACTGAGACATGGGATAAAAGTTTTTTTATGACATTTCCTTGCATGTCTTTAAAGTATCTTAAATCTCTTTGATTTTATTAGTTGAATTGAAATTTTGGACGAATGAGGAACAGGGTGTAAAGTTCCTCATCCACCATTGAAAAGGGAGGATCCTCCGACCAGACGGGTGTTGTGTCTGGTGAGCTAACTACTGCCCGACGCGACAGTTGTAGTCGGGAACTTGTATAGGTTCAAATTGCGCGAACAACTCTGATACCGCGATGTAGGATATCGGTCATTTGTTCGTATGTGGCGAGATGGATGTCGCTAAAAAATAAATGATTTGAATTTGATTTATCAAAAATCTTTTCTTCTTCTTAATCAAGTCTATCTATAGTCTATAAGAGATCTCTTTCAGTGTTTAAATCGCGTATTGTAAGACCTAATATTATGTTGCTACTTTAAGTTATTATTTCAAAGTATAGTATTCTATTCTATTGTCTTTTGAAACTTTACCTGTTTCTTGCACATTAAAAATAGCCCAACTGTGATCTTGACTAATGTTAGCGATTTTAAATTGAAATGCATTTTCGTCCATAATGAACACTGGCTTAGTGTTCTCAAAGTCTGGAGAGGCTTGCGTAGTATATGTTATCGGTATCTTGTACGTTTCATTCGATGTTATTGATCCATTTACGTAATATCGTTTCTGTAATAAAAAAAAATATTATTAAACAACCAACTTCATCACACCATTCACCCCTACTGTCACATCGGTATGACACTGTTATTTTTGATTCGACAGCCAGCACGCATGTAAGTTATATGGAGCTCAAACATAGCTGGTAAAATAATAATATGATAGGGACGCATGTGCCTAATCCTTCGGAGAATATAAGCAATATTGTTTAAAAATGAAATATATTTTTAAAAAATATTTTGGCTTTGGCAATTAATAGTTTTATTTGGCGGACTATATTATAAAATGTTCGTATGTATATACTATATTCTTTGGTAGTTATGCATTGTTCACAGCTATCTTCAACATAAATCCTGCTTTTTACATGTGGGTGGATACTTCTAATAGTCATCTAGTCAACTTGTAAGTTTTTTTGGTTTTAACTTAAGTCTTGCAAATGAAATAAATCAATACAATCTTCTCTTTAAAACCACAAATTACTTTACAGATAATAATACAACATCACGCCCGTTATCCCCGAAAGGTAAGGCAAAGGAGTACCCCACATTTCACCAGTTATGTATAAGTCCCATATAATAGGGGGCTAGCCCATTGCCATCAGTCGGTCACAAATACAGATTCCGGGCTGATACTGATAAAATCCAGATGTGAACACACAATAACGCTCTGCCCGACCCGTCAATCGAACCCGGGACCTACGGTTCAGCTGAAGCGCTTGCGACTACTATACCAATGAGGCAGTCGATAACTATGATGATAGTTTTACAGATAATATGTCGACGTACTATGGAATAAAACTTACTTGTGTTAAAGTAACAATATCAGTATCGTAATCAATGTACACTGTTAATACTGGGTGCCCTGCCTGGGAAATCCATGAGCTCATTACGTCATTGATGCTTGAATAGGGGTAGGAAGACAGTGAATTAAAAGCTCGAACACCTTCGTTTAATCCTTCATACAATTTTTCTGGGTAACCGGAACTGAATGAGCTGTAAGCAGAAATAATAATAATAATATTTTATTTCCAAAAAGTTGTACAGTACCACTTACAAACTAATGTTTTGGTAAAATAATACAAGAATATAACTATGTAAGTAAAATATTGAACTCTGGTGCCCAAGGTAAGATTCAATTTGTGTTATGGGCACCAGTGCTCTCACAGGACGAATTCGAAAACAAAGTTACATTACATTGCAAACAGATGGAACGTGGTTCTAGTGGATCAACACAAAAAAAAATTGAAGAGGTTGGAAATAATAAAAAGAGAAGAAGCCTCAACAAAATAGGTAAATAAATAAGAAATGAATCTCGAAATCATCTCTATGATTAAAAGAGATTTAAGCAATTCCGTGTCCCGTGAGTCACATATGACTCATGTTGATTGGTTTACTATTGTCTACTTTGTAGATAGTGAAATTGTTAAGACACAATAGAGAAGACATACGAATATCTGTGGTCCCAGGTCTTAGTAACGCTAAATAACATAATATTATATCAATACGAGAGAGCGGTAGCGAAGCGTAATAAACAACACTAAACGACTTGTATTTATAAGTATCAGATGAAAATTTTGATTATGGTGTCCCGCTTACAGTAAATACTGAATGTGGAAAGCTTTGGTTTTTCTGTTTTTGTGGATTTAACTCAAAATCTGCTTGCAAAAATTGAAATTCCACTATTAGGAAGAACAGCTACTTTATGACTAAGTCTCTATATCATTTTGAAATTTCAACTATCAGGAGGTGGAGGGATGTTCAAAGGGTTCGCGAGTTTAGTGAACTTACTTATTCCTTAAGTAGTAATTCAATCCATATTTGAAGGCGTTATCTTCAATTAAATGATGCATCATTCTGATCACGGAACCAGCTTTTTGATAGGTGATGGTTCCAAAATGGCCGCTAATTTCGGCGGGAGAATTGACATTGTTGTTCGTGATCGGTGGAGAAGAGGGAGTGTTGTCGACATCGTAGGCACTGTAGACTGAACCAATAACTAGCTGGTTCGCTGAACCCACTTCTGGATCCACCTGTTAGAAATAATCGCTGGTGTTAATGATATTGTATTGCAGTGATAGTTTAGTGGTGTGACCGGCGGTCTGCCAAGACGTACGCACTTCTAACTTTACAAACGAATTCGGAAATAAGCGGTGAAAAAATCCAGGATCGAGTTAAAAACTTATGGTATCCGCGGTGGATTTGACGCAGGTATATTACAAAATATCATTCAGATAATTAACCTGACCGATCATCACTTAAAACATAAAAATTAAGGTAGCCACGAACTGCGTATTCACAAAAGGACCACTTTAATGATGAACCGCTACTTAAAAAGAACGTATAACCAAAAAAACTTAAAACGTACAAAGGCAGTGATGTAATCTTGGAAGTAGTTCGCGAAGCCTTCATTCAACCAAGTGTTGCTCCACCAATGGCAGGTCACCAGGTTACCAAACCACATGTGCGTGGTCTCGTGGGCCATGATCTGTGCGACCCGGTATTTGAAGTAAGGAGTAGAATCTTCAGGTACGTACAGCAATAAAGCTTCCCTGAAAAAATAGTTTTTAAAGAACTCAAAAAAATAAATAAGATCACTGTGAACTCTAGTTTCAACGTAAGTTCATTTTAAGGAAGTCCAAAAGTATAACGTCTAAAGTACCTACCCAGATTTCTTCATTAAATTCTAAGGTGTATCATATTTTCATTCAACCACTAATTTCTTAATCACAATGTTCCTCTTTTAATTAACTAATATTATGTAAACCTCTAATGGGCAAAGGCCCTTTGTAGATCTCAATGTCTGTATCTGCTGTGTTTTGAGTAAAACATGGGCTCAAACTATATTGAATACTGGAATTTTAGCTGCATTTGGTTAGACGAGAAGATGGTCCCGGTATAGTTGGGTTGGGAAATGGTTAGAGTAAACGTTAAATAATAATTGACTTTCACCTTACCTGTATTTGATTAATCCCCAGTTCTCCATAGCTCCAGCTCTAAAATCAGGCAATGCGACATGATCTAGCCTTAAGTGGCTGTTTGTCGAATAGTAGTCGATGTTAAAGTATGCACTCAAAGCATCTACAACCTTCGTGCCAAATTCAAAGGCATAAGCACTCTGATTCTTTGCATCTGGTCGAGTGTACACCCCAAACTCTTGAGTTCCATTTGGGTTGGAAGAAGCTGCTTCAAATTCAGAAACCAGGAATGCAACGAGGTAGGTTGACATTCTTGGCGTTGGGTAGAAGATCTCCCTGATGTAGCCATTAGACCTGGAATGAAAAAATAAATGCAATCTACCACTAGCTTCGATAGATTCATTTTCTTACAAATCAACGCAAGAACTTGATTTTCTTCGGATTCAACAATCACTGCTGTCCATTCTGTCATGTGCAGAACTTTGACAGTCGTTACGAGAAGGCAGAATCCCGATAGTCTGACAACCAGTCCAAACAAGCGGTAACGTATTATCCAGTTACTGGGTTGCGGGGCTCTGATAGGAAATCGCTCTAGATATAAAACGCTAGTATTAAGCTGGAACTGGACTGGAAGCCAACAACAACGTACTGAGGAAAAGGCTAAGCAGATAATACTTCATATAGAATTTAGTATTATAGAGAAGAGAATAAATTTATTTATACGGAAACTTACAAAGTTTCTCTACGTTCCAATTCTGTATTGGCCAACGAAGGTTGGTAGTTAGCAGGCCGATCAATTCCAAGTACAAACGTCGCTTTCAGTTCAGGTTCATCGAAGCAAGGGAATACCTTTCTTGCATGAGTTGGTTCCATTTGAGTTGCAGCCAGCCATCTGAAATATATGCACGCACATCATAAACATTGGAACCAGGTCATCATGTCTTATATAACTACTCTTAGGCTCAACTCTGACTGACCCAAAGTAGAAGCAAATCATGTTCTTAAACTTTATACTGAATTTATCTTAGTTTTGTTTTGTGAAAATACTGTTTCTTTAGTCACACCCAACATTGACTTTCGTACTTTTGGAGGCACCAGCAATAATTGTAATTTTACACGTGAAACGTAATGTGAAAGTCAAATGATGAATCAACAATTTTCTAATCTAATACATTCTGATAAAGTTAATATGATTAGTTTACTCTTTATCTTCAGACATATAATACCAGCTTATATTTATCGTCTCTGAAACTGCCTATCTTTGCAGAAGATGTGATGTGCTGATAAGTGATCTCAGTATTATCAAATATGTTTGCTTTGACATAGATGAGGTAATGTGGTATTGTTACTTCTGTTTCTATTGCATAATATATCCTTCATTTTGATGTTTCAAGCATTACTATTACATTTTGTACAGACTTTTACAACTCTAGGATTTTTTGTGTTTGTTTTGTCGTGATTATGATGAATAAATTAAAAGTCATCATTTTCGCTTATTACGTTGTGTTTTTTAGAACTCCGCAAATGATAAAGGAACGCTAGTCTCCGCTGAGCGATCTGATCTCTTCATGGCTGGGCCACATATTGCGAAGCTACGTGTAGGCAAGTTGAGTAATTTGACTATTTTTATTATTTATTGGTGTAATAACAACTAACTGTCTATTTGTTTTACTTCGATGGTCCTAAATTATAGTTTTTGACTTCGAGTCTATGCCTTATCGATTAAACCTAGCGTTGCACATTTAAGAGGGCATTTTCTTTATATCTGGAGGCTTGTTATTCATTCAGTTTCATTATAATTTTCAATATATTCAAAAATATATATTTTTTGTGTATTAACATAAAAAATATTTTTTAGAACAAAAATGTATAGTTATCACGTGACATGATCATTTTTAAACGTAATCATTTACAAAGTTTATTAACCTTTAAGCTATTAGATGAACATTTTGCTGTGAAGATTCTAGTTCTTTAAACGCGTCAGATAGATAATCGGCTGGTGAGCCTTGAGCCCAATCTTCTTTTCAGTGAAAACACTAGGAAAGAGTGAAGGTTGGGAATTTTGAAGGTATTTCTTATATTATGCAATTATTGACGATTTAAAAGTCTAGTTCTAGTTTCAATAAATGAGTTTTGATTTTGAATTTGAATATACAGCACCCATTTTTCATGTTTCCAAACATTTTTGTTTGAAATGAGTTTAACGATTTCAACAATAAATGATTCAAATTTAACTAAATGTATTGTCGTTTTGATAAAGTTCAAGTGTTTAACAATAACATGTGCACGTGGTAAGTATGCCAAGTGGGTACCTATGTCTAAGTGGATTTATACTACTGAGTATTTACTTTGTAATTGACTTTCAAAAGAGCAGTCGAATCAGTAGTTACCTAGAAAAGATTACAATTTCGATTGTGAAAGATTTTGATAATTAAATTGTGGTTCCCATATTTATTTCAGATTTTTCCTCAACAGCAAGTAAGAATAAAAATACTAAAAATGGCCATTTACTAATAGTATTATTAAACGCGTTAGTTTTGAATGTTACAAACACAATTTTAATATTACCACGAGCCCTAAGTTTCAATGAATAAACACTCAAAATAAAAATAAATAAAATAGTACCAAAAATATCACTAAAACATACTTGGTATAATGGATTTTTCACAATACAGTCCCCAGGCATTCGTTGCCTAACTTCAAAGTCAAGATCAAGCAAAACAAAATTAATATGATTGGATGAAATATTACTTACTTTTTAACTCCATTTTGAAAATAGTGATTCCTATAGAATCCATTCAGATCTGTTCTTATCGGTCCTTTGTACCTGATCTGCAGAACATACTCCACTCCTGATTCCAAATTGCTTGCTAAATTTATATAAGCAAACGTGTATTTCGTGTTAAATTCTAAATTGTTTGTGGCATTCAGTGCAACAATAGACCCTGTAGCGTAGACCGCAACGACTACATTATCAGAACTAAACGTAAGGTCTTCCGAGTGAAGTTTGATCTGATTGGTGCTATTAGTAGTTGTAAACTGAATACTGACAGTCCCATCAAACGTAAACTGGTTGGCATCACCAGTATCAAAATATGGTGTTATCAGTATCTGGTACTCTGATGGCACTATTGGTGAATTCAGTCGATAGTTGGAATCCGTGGCGAAGGCATCATTCGATAGACTTAAGCATGTTAATGCTAAAACCAGCAGATTTCTATACATGTCTGAAAAATAACTATCTGCATTAGTAAGTCTGAATAGTAATCATGGACATATTGGAGATAGGACACTCACTTACCTTAATACTATGATAGAGTAAGGTTTAAGATATAATTAGTACCGAGTTATAGATACCATCATAAAACAAACGATGAACTCAATAATAATTGATCGAACCCAGGATTGCAGAAGTGTATGTGCAGACATGATTGCGACAGCTATACTACTGAGGTCATTAAAACTTTGAAATACCGGTCACCTACTTAGCACTTGGGTAAGACTAATTTAAGTAGTAATAGCACTTCTAATTCGGCAGAAGGTAACATAAAAAACTAGTGACCGAAGTTACCGGTGATGACTAAATCAATGACAAGAACGTTTCAATACAACATTACTTTTGTGTTACGAATAAATTTAAAATAACAGCTGTGCAAGCACAGATTTTTCACATCGATCAATAATTGAATATAAATCAAATATAACAACAAATGGGACATAAACTGTTATCGTAACTGTCAGTGGTTCTAATAACGACAAGAAATCGTCATTAAAAACTTAGTTTATAAAATCGAGCGCTCTCCTCCCTTGAAAAATTGCAAGAAAATCTTAAAAGTTAGTGCGAGCTCCTTTGATCAAAAATTGTGCCGAAGTTTTATGAAAATGACTGTGACAAGGGAGTTTTAACCGTTCCTACAAATAAAACAAAATCTATGTCACAACTATCTTGTAGCATTTAGGTTTCAATTCGTGAAGTAAGCACAAATTTCAACAAAGATAAGAACACCTACAATCTTTTAAACAAATAAATTTATTCCTCTCATATATATAAAAAAAAATCCTAAAGATTGGCAACAATAGAAAAGATAATTGTGTCTCATTAGTCACACATAGTTCTCTTGAGCTCATGTTATATTTGGCAGATGATAAATTCTGAAGTCGTTTGAATAGACGTCATTTACTTCAAGCGGTTGTGATAAGGTCCCCGGTTAAGGGCAAGTGCAACTCTTTAGTAAAATAATAGCCATATTCGGGACAATCTAAAAAGTACGATTTGACGTTTGGCTATTTTTGAGTCGCGATAACTTTGTATGTACACATCAACCTACCCCAAAATGTCAAATAGTCCCAATTGAATATGAACCTTATTATGTTTAAAATAAAGTTGTAAACCTATCAAAGAAATTTGACACATGGTAGGTTGATATGTTGGCGTCTGTACATGCGTTTACGTAAGAATTTTAAAAATCACATTCACAATCCTAAATTAATTACTATGATACCCATACACTATATCCACGAGTATTATTAGCATACGGTTAGTTTAACTTTGTATTGAAAAAGTGCATTTTAAAACATAAATTCATCGTTCTTGTCGGTTACAATCTCTTGATCATTTTAGATCGACATGCCATGTCTCAAGAATCAAAAACGATTTTTCAGGACACCGATTTTTTTTCTTCTCACTACACAAACTCATTCACTCACTTCTTATACTCCATTTACAATAGCATGAGACAGAAGTTAAAAAAGGTTTTAATGCTCACTTTGTAGAGAAAGTAGAATAAGTATGTTACAATTACGATAGACGCCGAATTTATTATAATCTATAATCACAGCAGCTCTCACACTTAGTTGTAACCATTGCAAAAAATATTTCAAGGATGATGCGGATTTCATTTGGTTATATTATTTTTAAATTACAGGGTCAATGATAAAAACCGCACAGAAGCAAGGATGAACAAAACTCGGTCACGTTCTTCGTTTCGTTTTTTAATTTTATTCTTCTAAATTAACTGACTGCCTCGTTGGTCTAGTGGTCGCAAGCGCTACTGCTGAGCATGAGGTCCCGCGTTCGATCCCCGAGTCGGGCAAAGTGTTATTGAGTTTTTCCATCTGGGATTTCTCAGTAGCAGCCCGGAGTCTGGATTTGTGCCCGATTGATGGCAATAGGCTCGCCCCCTATTACATGGGACTTAATCATAACTGGCGAAATGTGGGTGTACTACCAGGTACACCTCTGCCTAGCTCTTCGGGGATTACAGGTGTGACGTTATGTATGTGTATGTCTTCTAAATTAAAATTAAAACAGTTTTAATTAAAACTGTTTTCAGATATCTTGAAAATAAAATGTTCTGCATTCCATATATGGAGTATAGATTTTTAAAAGTTTAGTGCACATTTTAAATCACTGTACAAGTCTTAAATCACCAACTGCTGTCAATAATTGTGACCCTCTGTATTAAAGGGTTATGTCAGCTGTGGATCAATCAACAATAATATAAGTTGAGACTATTCAAACACCAAATGCCTTGAACCAGTTAGTAAAATCCAAATAAAAACCATTTTAGGGTTAGCCGTAAAAACTGTTACCAGAGAATTTTTATTTAATTTTTCACTTAGTGATCACATTGCATCGCCCAGTTAACAGAGTAAAAAACAATTTGCAGCTAACCTTTTGAAAATATTAACAATATGATTGAGTTTATGCTTCACAGGATTAGCAATTGTTAAGCTATACAAAATGGTAATTGCTTTTTATGAATAACTGAATGCAAAGGTCAAACAATTTATTCATATTTAGCAACATAATACACAAACAGTTTTGTGTAAGATGCTGCTAAATATACCTAATTTTATGATGATATCTGTTAAACAGGTATCAAACCTAGTTTCTACTCTAGCTCTTACAAAGGTGTCAGAGGATATGGGTGAAATATGGGTGAAATTGTATTAATAAATGTAGTTCAAACGACTTATTTCAATCTAAAGTGTTGTTACAGTCCCTGACTAAAAAATATTTTTAAAAGATTTAATCTAAATTTTAATGGACCAACCTGCCGTGTTCACTAGTATCAACTACTGTGCAAACTGTGTACAGTATGACTATAGCATCAGATATATCATGAGTCGTTACTCTCCAACTGATAAGCGTCTTCTTAAGTGCGGTACTATCATTCATGATAGTGCTTCGCTCGCCTTTTGTACTACTCATGTTTTATGGCTTTACTGTTTAGTTAGTAGTTTGCTTGTGTCATTAAGATTAGTTGCTTCTTCAATGTAAGTATTATTTTAATTAGTGGGCTCGTGTTTATAATCTACGACGAAGTCTGACAACATGTCTTCTTAAAAGGTTGCAAGTAAAGTACTGGCATCCAGGTGCAACATATTAGACTAGGAAAAAGGCAAGGCACAAAGTGGCATATGCTTGCGTATGACCACAATCACACCTGATGGAAAGGGACGATGTGAAATACGTTTGCCTAGACGAGACCTTTACGCTCTCGACGTATGTTGCTGTCACAACCCGTAATAATCACGGACTGCGAACTCCTCTCCGTATCGTGCCGATTGATTCAGTAAAGTCATCCCATGAACACTTTCATCAAGTGAACTGTCTAGAATTGGAATGGAATGACAGCTCATTTCGCCTTCAGTTCAGTCATGTTGTCACACAGAGATTTTAACAGAATTGCAATGCTGTACACTCAATGATAGATTACCTCATATTGTGACAATCCTTATTTTCCTTTCTATTTTTGTGGTGATTCGACGTTTTGTAATTAGATAGATAATATATCATACATTCTGTATTTCATCAGGATACTACATACATACCTATATACTTTCGTAATAATCTCTCTCAATAAAATCGGCAGAACATCTTGACATATGATTAGAGAGATAACATTGTACAAAACGTTTAAAATACTGATATTATTCAGCGGTAGATATCTATCAAGAGTAGATTGTATTGAAAACTACCTAAAATAGGTGAAGGTTTTAGGTTTGCCCATCGCGATATTTGATTAAACATGACTGATTTGTTGTTCTATTGGTGGCAAGCACTACGAAACTCAGCCGGAATAAAACAGCCAAGCTCTTTTCTTGACCTGAGAATGAATCCAACTTCTCAGTATCAACCTAGAGAGGCTTCCTTCTATTACATGGAACTTAGACTTAGCCTGTAAAATGTACCTTGAGAAGGTACACCTCTGATGAACCTTCTGGAGAAACAGGCATTATTTAACATAACCGTTTGAAGGTACGCATCTTCTCATTATTATTTTAAGGCACTACTTTTTATTCCTTGCTCGAAATGTTGGACAAAGGTGCGCTCCATTTTTTCATCTTTCACGATTTTTTTATGGCATGAAAAACTTTGATCCTCAAAGTGATTTAACGTCATCAATCATATAATTACTAGTTCATGTGATTTCAAAAAAACAACGGCAATAGGAACTTTCTTATTGAATCATCACATATGACGAGGAAAAGCAAACAAGAACAACTTCACGAATATTTCCTTTATTAGTTTTAACTTATGAAATCAAAATAACAATGAGTATTGGCAATGCAGCCAGTCTTTTAAGTAATTCTATCATTGACATTGTTGTGGCTCACTTTATAAATAAAATTAACGAATATACTTAGATCATTATAACAGTATGTAATTTATGGTAATGCAAAGAGATTTTAAATACTATAGAGCATGTCAAGGAAATGTCATAGTAAAACTTTGATCCCATGTCTCAGTAACGCCATCTAGAATAATATATGAATATTGGAGCGGCAGCGGAGCGTACTACAAAAAACTCATAGACTTGTATCCAGCAGGACACACTTTTTCGGACGAAAATTTTGTTCGTGATATCCGGTCTATAGGTATTGAATGTCTTTGTGGTAATGTAATATTATTCCACAACTTTTAAACAACGCCATCTAGTACTAAACTAAGAAAAGCCCAATCTGTGAGTAATAGACAACTGATAAACATACTTATACAGGGTGTCTCATTCAAATGGGTCAGTATGGGAGAGTCTGAAACTATAAGACATACGAAGATCTGTTCTGAGGAACCATGTCATTGTTTTTAATAAAAAGAGAAACTGCATTCATACATTTTAAAAAACATCTGTACTCTGTTCGGGAATCGAACCCGGTAATTTTGAAAAAAAAACCTACACTATTTCTATTTAGATATCGATTGTGTAGGTCTTAAGCAGTAAATGTCTGTAAGAAACGTGATGTCTTAAATGAATAAAATGCATTGTTTCCACATACTTTAATTTACTTTAGTAGGTGCTCGAAGTGACTACCGCCTTTTTAACCGACTTCAAAAAAAGGAGGAGGTTCTCAATTCAGTTGTATATATATTTTTTTTTTTAGGGTTTGTTACCTCAGTACTCCGTCATTTATGGACCGATTTTCAAAATTCTTTTTTTGTTTGATAGGGTATACTAACAGATTGGTTCCATTTGTATCAAAAGTCATACCTGACGAGGAATCTTCGAAGAATTGAAGGAACTCCTCAAAAAATATAGGCACACATGCACCGATTTCAACATTTTTAGTAACAAATCAAGCATTTTCATTTAGAAAGTATCATTTGGTGAAGAAAAACTGATGAAGAAGACAGGCAAGGGAACTCTTCAACGCATAACAGCAAATTATTCGCGATTGCTATAGTCAGATGTCTATGATGAGCTTTTGTATTTCCACAACATAACATTACGCCATTCTATTTTAAAGAAGGCCGGCAGAGATGTACAGATTAATGTTTAGAGATAGAACTTCTTTAGCAATTGTTATCCAATTTCAATGATTCTTTCAAGTTTTGAAAGACTTTCTTTACATAGAAAGAAACTAAAAATTATAAAATAAAAACTTTTTTACAAAAAAAGCAACCGACTTCTTAAAAAAAAACTAAGAGGTGAAAAATAACACCAGTTTCGGAAGTCGGTGGCCAAAAATGAACAAAACAAAACCACCAAAGCCACAGACTTCCAAAACTGGAGTTATTTTTGATAGGGTATACTAACAGATTGGTTCCATTTGTATCAAAAGTCATACCTGATGAGGAATCTTCGAAGAATTGAGGGAACTCCTCAAAAAATATAGGCACACATGCACCGATTTCAACATTTTTAGTAACAAATCAAGCATTTTCATTTAGAAAGTATCATTTGGTGAAGAAAAACTGATGAAGAAGACAGGCAAGGGAACTCTTCAACGCATAACAGCAAATTATTCGCGATTGCTATAGTCAGATGTCTATGATGAGCTTTTGTATTTCCACAACATAACATTACGCCATTCTATTTTAAAGAAGGCCGGCAGAGATGTACAGATTAATGTTTAGAGATAGAACTTCTTTAGCAATTGTTATCCAATTTCAATGATTCTTTCAAGTTTTGAAAGACTTTCTTTACATAGAAAGAAACTAAAAATTATAAAATAAAAACTTTTTTACAAAAAAAGCAACCGACTTCTTAAAAAAAAACTAAGAGGGGAAAAATAACTCCAGTTTCGGAAGTCGGTGGCCAATAATGAACAAAACAAAACCACCAAAGCCACAGACTTCCGAAACTGGAGTTATTTTTCACCTGTAAGTTTTTTTAAGAAGTCGGTTGCTTTTTTTGTAAAAAAGTTTTTCAATACCGCCTCTGGACTATTTCTTGTGGGGTTACGTTAAGGATGAAGTGTACAAAACAAGCTATGACACCGTTGTAGACCCAAAAGTAGCCATAGAGACAATTTTAACGCAAATTCACCACATGAAAATACAAAATGCAATTGTAAGATCGTTACCTAAACGTGTTGAATATTGTATTGAAAAAGGCGGTGGTCACTTCGAGCACCTACTTTAAAGTAAATTAAAGTATGTGGAAACAATGCATTTTATTCATTTTAGACATCATGTTTCATACAGACATTTACTGCTTAAGACCTACACATTCGATATCTAAATAGAAATAGTGTAGGTTTTTTTTTTCAAAATAACCGGGTTCGATTCCCGAACGGAGTACAGATGTTTTTTAAAATGTATGAATGCAGTTTCTCTTTTTATTAAAATCGATGACATGGTTCCTCAGAACAGATCTTCGTATGTCTTATAGTTTCAGACTTTCCCATACTGACCCATTTGAATGAGACACCCTGTATATTTCTTAACTTTGACTGGCCTGTTGGTGTAGTAGTTAGTGACCATGTCTGCTATGCCGGAGGTCGTGGGTTCGATTCCCACCCAGGACAAATGTTTGTGTGATGAGCACGATCATTTGTTCTGTGTTTGGGTGTAATTTTTCTATACTAAGTATGTAATTAGAAATATATAAGTATGTTTATCAGCGGTTTAGTATCCATAACACAAGCTCTCAAGCTTAACTTGGGACTAAATGGCGTTGTGTGAAAAGTTGTGGAACATTTATCTATTTATTTATTCTTAAAACATGTATATCATAGAAAAATTACAGTAACAAATTATCGTGCTCATCACACAAACATTTGTCTTAGTAATAGAACCTAAACTTTTAGTTTCTGTAACTGAATTACCATTTCACTCAACTCTAAACAACGTTTTAAAATAGTTAGTGCTTTCGAAGCGACAACCACGGCTAAGAGAGGAACACGTCCTTACATCGATATTGTTTTGACTATCAGTAGACCTAGCCATATTAAAAATTCAATTTCTATGAATTTAATTGAAAGAAAATGGCGTACCTACCTACTATAGTATCTTCATGTTTCAGACACATACTTACACTTTTACTATCAATCATTCTCATCATTTTCCTTTAACATCTTAGGTCGGCAACTATTGCCTTGGTGGCAACTATTTTTGTTAAAAGAAAAAGATGAGAATGATTGATACTAAATAATCTTCGAAGAAGTTTTTGAGCGTGTTAATTAATTTTATAAACGCAAATTATGATACTGCTATCCAGTAAACAATAGTAATTATCAATAAATTACATTATTACAGCAAACATACTAATAAAAATAAATTATATTACATAAATCAGATGCAACCTTCATAGTGTAATTTAATTTATTTTTATTAGTATGTTAGCTCTAATAATGTAATTTATTGATAATTGCTATTGTTTACTGGATAGCAGTATCTTATCTTACGTTTATAAAATTAATTAACACGCTCACAGAGTTCTTCGAAGAAGTTTTTAACTTAATGATGCAGGCCGTTTTAAATACAGGCAACTCACACTTTTACATTTCAAGAACCTACATTCCAGAAAGAATAAAGGAGTAAAAGAAAAACAATTGATGTGGAAAAACGCTGAGACTATCCTTTAAAAGGGAATTCTGAAAGATTCCCTGGTCTTTCTTTACCTAACTTCTGTAATAGAAGGTTTACGAAGTACTAGTCAGTATCTCTCAACGCCGTCGCGTAACGTGTCTTCGTCAGTGGTCTCTCTAAAGGAGTCAACGCCGTCGTCTAAAGCGTCTAGAAGATTCACTTCATACTCCGAGCCTCTCAAAGGATTCGTCTGTGATCAGCGTGTTCTCCGGTTTTCCCATAGGACTCGCCCCTGGTCTGCTCATCTGGCTGCGGGATTGACATGTTCTGGGAGCTGTACTCCTCGCCTTTCGTCTACTTACCTAGCTTGAAGCTTGACTTTGTCTTGTGTCAGTGTCAATGAACTTATCTTTACGCCTTCCCAAAGTACCTTCTGTGATTTGTGATTTATAACTTCTGTTGAGCGTGTTATAGGTAGGCAAAGAGATTTAAAATACTATAGAGCGGGCATGTCAAGGAAATGTCATAGAAAAACTTTGATCCCATGTCTCAGTAACGCCATCTAGAATAATATATTAATATTGGAGCGGCAGCGGAGCGTACTACAAAAAACTCATAGACTTGTGTCCAGCAGGACACACTTTTCGGACGAAAATTTTGTTCGTGATGTCCGGTCTATAGGTATTGAATGTCTTTGTAGGTAGGTCTGTGTTTTATACCCTCATTGTATTTATTACCCAATTTTCTTTAATTAAATTTACATGTTAACCCTAGAAAGATAGTCTGCGTAAAATTGACGCATGCCAGTTCGTAATATTGCTCTATCTCTCTAAATAGTGCGAATCCGTTGCTATGCGTATAGGACATCTCACTAGTCGCTTGGACCTTCCGTGAGGCGCAGGCGTCACTGAGGCTAGTGTTACCGATTTTGAGATATGAAGACCCCATGAGTCAAAATTATCTTATACGCGACTTTTAAGATGTGACTTTTAAGGTAAAATGGCAGTTGTTTTGTGTTTCAACTTTTACTTGTTATTTCATTTTGTTGTTTGAGTTATAAGTAAAACAGACTGATTTAAGTAAAAAAAAGTGATTTATAGTTATAGAAAAACTTTAGTTTGTTGATTTATAGAAGGCATTCAAAGATTTTGGTATTTTATATATAAATAAATACATTTTATAACATTACAAGAGGTTTAAATAATTTCATAGGGATATAAATAAATAAATACGTTTGGTTTATTCAAATAAACAATTACACTTGACATTATAGCTAATTGAAACTCATGCGTAAAATTTACGCATGATTAGCTTAAACGTACATCACAATAATTATGATTATCTTTCTAGGGTTAGCATTACTTACCCTGTTTCTAATTAATTAATTAAAGGATAAGTAATACGACACTTTATGGAATCAGCTGTTTGTAAACTGTCAAGTGTATAATATCATTTTCAGCCTTATTACAAATTCTACTCGTTAACACTAGAAAGTTGACAAACAGCTGATTCCATATACGCCATTTTCTTCCCATTGCCGCCTTATCGATTACGATAGTAGAAATAGAATTTGTAATATGGCTAGGCATGCAGGTCAATTTACTATTTTATGCATAATTCAATCTATCAACAAATCACATTATTTTAACAGCATAGCCAGTGCTGACCACAGCAAAATCATAGAAGTTGGGACGAAAATTGCTGCAGAATTAGGATCTGGCGTAGTAGATCCTACTGTAGTCACTTCCGGAGTTGTTGGTGAAGTCGATTCAGATGTGGATTCTGTAGTTAATTCTGTTGTCTGTGGTTCTGTAGCTGTTTCTGGAGTCGACACCGTAACTGGAAAAGGTACTGTGACAGGCACTGTAGTTGGTTGTATTGTAGGAGCTAGTGTAATAGGTGTTGTCAGCTCGTCAGTCGAACCCCCGGCGGCGGTTAAAATCACTTCAGCATTATTGGTGCCCCACAGCATGGAAGTCCTGGCTGAAGCTATAGCACTAATACCCGACTGATATTCAGGAATTGTGGCCTGGTTATTGTTAAGCCATGTCTCCATCTAGAAGTAGAGAAAATGTTTTGTTAATACATATGTGTTGTAAACTGTTAAATGTACCGAACGGATACGTAATTGGATTGCCATGTTGGATTTATTTTTACATTTTAATGTTAAACGATTGGCCACATTGTCTAACGCATTTCCATAATTATTTAGAAAATGTGTGATGGTTGATAAAGAAAGAAAAAAACACCAGGAAGTGATGTAGAGCGGGCGTTTTGGGGGAGTAACTGAGAAAATTTTGGACCTTAAAAAAAGTTCTGATCAGCCCATATTGTTGAATAAATTAATTTAGATTTTAGTTTTTTAAGAAATATTTTGCAAATATTAACAAGCTTGCTACGTTGATTTCACACAGACAATTTTTAGTTCGAATGTACCGATATATAAGTTAGTTTACTTACTTCCAGTAAACCTTCTGTATCCAGATAGCCAGCTATGGTGGAGAGAATGTTGTTGAACCATGCCGGAAGGACGACACTGCAAACATGAAATATTTGTAGTCTACACTAATATTATAAAGAGGTAAAATTTGTAAGTTTGTAAGTTTGTATGTAGGGGGTAATCTTCGGAACCAATGATCCAATTTTAAAAAATAGTGTACTGGTGGAAAGCTACACTATTCCCGGTGGACATAGGCTAGGCTAGGCCACTTTTTATCCCCGTATTCCCACGGGAACGGAAACTACGCGGGTGAAACTGCGTGACGTCTGCTAGTCAATTATAAAACACCACGCCAGGGGCTGAATAAGCATAAAACGATAAATACATAAAAAAACATTCATTTGTTTAGGTACCATGTTTTACGCAAATAAATATGACATATTTAAAAAACTAAAAATGAAAATAATATACTTTGTATATTATTTTTATTTTTAGTTTTTTTATTCTTCTGCGTGCCCTAAAGTCCCGGACCTTTGGAAAGAGTACAAGGGGTTGAAACTAATTCGCAAAGCCCCATTGTCGCTTTTGATGATACCATTGAAGCGCTATACAATGGGACATTGTTATTTAGATGGAATCTAACGTTATTTTAATTGGAAACGAACTATGGTGTATTTATCTGCCTAAGAATAATGTGAGCCAATTTATTGCTCACAAATACTCCTACAGCTTGCTTCTAGTATTTTCTTCGAGCAATATAATAAGCTCTAAGAAAATAGGTGACAAGAAAAATACAAATGCAAGGATTAGCAAGCTGAAGGGGCGGTGGTCCGGCCATATCTCACTAAGAACCGACTAAAGCTAGAGAAACGTGTTTTTATGTGGAGACCGCGACTTGGCAAACGTAGTGTAGGACTAGGACGCCCTTCGGCTAGGAAGGATGATGACCAGAAGACAGGGCGCTGTGGCGCTCATTAGGGGAGACTTATGTCCAGCTGTGGACTACTGTAGGCTGATGATAATAAATGTAAAAATCTTACGCTGTTCTGATAGCAGCATAATTCTCCCTGAGGAACGCCAAGGCATATCTAGCGTTGGAACGATCTCCCATGTAGAAGAAAGTGAAAGCGTTTACTCGATCTTGAGCCTTCACAAAGTCATCATTCAAAATGTTTGTCAAGTATCTGAAAAAATAATTGTAGCTTAAAACTTCTAGAACTAATAGGCATGTTGACATATGAATATCAAAATGTAATTACCTAGTCCATCAGTAATATAATAAAAACATATTTTTCAATTTGATGGGAAAATACTTAGCTTAAGCGCATTTAAGTTGAGAACAGGGGGCTTGTAACGTCATTATTCAGTATAAACTGTAAAGGAAACTCGTAGTAACGTCATGCGATATTTTGACTCGATGTTTCACCAATATTTTTTAATAGGTATGTACGTGAAAAAAGAAAAAATATTCTTGAATATTTTCTTGTTATCTAGATGAAGAGTTAAAGTCCAAAATTTTGTCAACTAGCCTTGTTAATTTAATGACGCTACCCTGTGTTCTCAATAAATGAATGCTTTACAGTGAAATCCCTATTGTTTAATTCTTTGTCCAAACATTCTTCGGACCTTTTATTTGTTGGTCACTACCAACAACGCCGGCCATACATCCCTACGGATGTTAGCAGATATGTTCACTAAGCCCCTGGGATGTATCAAGCACGAGGTACTCACAAGTCAGCTTGGTGTGGCATGAAGCCATCTTGATGCCTACGTTATGGGCGGTGTTGGAAGTATAACGCCGGCCATTTAAAGAGCATACTTCATATTAAAATGTGAAAGCTGGTGTTCTTTCTGTTTGTCACTAGGTAACTATTTTTCGTATGTAAAACATATCAAGTGTAATTTTATAATAATGTATATTAAATATTTCACTTCTTTCCAACTGTGTTTATCACTCTACTCTGCATAAATGTAATAATATTAACCTTAAATTATCAAAATCAAAATAAAAATAGATGATACTCACTGTTGCCTAGCTGCGTCGTTGGTGGTGCATCCCAAGGATCTGAGCATGGCGGCCTCATCTGCTTGATTGTTAGAATTCTGACGACGATTATTGAGGAAGGTCCATTCTGGTAGACCACCGGCGCGAAGACCCTGGCAGAACACATGGCGTCTCAAGTTAGGGTTGACGCTGCAAAAAAGACATTTCTTATTAGAGAAAAGAAAAATAACTAAGAAAGGGTTATTCTGATAAAGCCCACTAAACAGAAAATGTAAATTACTTAATTAATGATGTTGCGTTACCATATCATATCATAAATGTTGAGTTTCAAAAAAAAACTTATTTAACAAATTAATGGTCTCTTTGGGCCTGGCCAATTTCCTCTTAACTTTATTAAGCCTTTACTCTACGTGATTAGACTTTTACTATTATACTGATTTGTACGTTGTGAATGGTAGTTAGACACGCGATATGTACTCGTATGTGCTTCGGTAATGTGTGCTTTATCATCTTTTTATTAAAATATACAGCTGTATTACCAGTGTCATCCCATGGAGTGACTGCCTGCACACGCGAATTTCTAGGTAACACAATAAATAAATATATCCGTATTACGAGTATCTATTGAAAAGACAAGATTTGATTTTGCGTTTGTTTATTCAAAAAGTACTTCTCTGATTGTAAGAATTCTTTTACTATTACAAAACTTATTAGTTACCAGAAAGTGACGTATGCTATAATATTTTTGCATAACTACGAAGGGTACGGAGATTCTCATTATAAATTATTAATTATTATTTACTTATTTAATTACTTTATCATCTTTTTAGTGATTTTGTTTTTTTTTGTTCTTTGGTTACCTCTCGCATGATCAATATTTTTTTTATCGCATGCAGCCATTTTTATACGCCTCTTGGCATAATATAGCGACCTTTAAACTTTAATTTAAGTACTGTTTCTACTAGGTACTAACTCATCTCATACTAATAACAACGATGATTGAATATTGACTTAATTAAAAAAGAAGTTTATGTTCAGCAGTAGACTGCTACAAGCTGATGATGATAATGATGATAAATAATAAGTCTAAAACGACGTATAAAAGTGAATGCTTCTTACGGATTGGTGGCGCTGTTAGTCATAAAGGCTTGGAACTTGGCTACGGCATTGCTCACACATGCCTGATGTCCGATGTTGCATGCAAAGGAGAGCACGTAGAATCTGTTCAAGGTCCTCGTGAGATGCTCGTTGGCTACCACGTCGTAACCAAGGTCAGTAATCACGGCCTCTAGGTATTGGAAGAGTATGTTCTAGAAACAAAAAGATATATGCATTTGAAACATAATCTTATGACGTTGCGTTCTATCGATACAGGATTAAAGGGACCTCATAGCGCATAGCATTATAGATTTAATGATTTAGTAACTAAGTACTTTTTTCGTTTCGTGTAACAAAGAAAGGCACTAAACAGTTTATCAACCTTATCACTACTGGATAGCGCGTGGCTTATGTTTGCACCAAATAGACTCCAGCTCAGCATATGCCAGGTAATTCTACCTGATATGCTGAGCTGGACTCCATTTTGGCGATAGGAAGAATACAGAGTTGATTTATACACATAGCTAATGTAGCAGAATGAAAGTAAGAAGTTATGCGCCTAATACTCGTATATAAATAATACCACAGACTATTGTATTTTTTTAGTGCAGGCGCCGTATAAAACTAGAGTCTACTCACATCAAAGGCAGCTAATCTGTCGGGAATATGCAGGAGTCTGTTCCTCAGCCAGTTGAAGCCAGTGATGGCTGGGTACCAAGAATAGTAGCTCGTGTCCTTCTTCAAGAATTCTAGAACGCGGAAACCGAGCTCGTACCTCATGTTCCCAGAACGCATGAAAGCGAAGACGTCATCAACGATCTGCAAACAATATAACGATTATACATCATATCATAACGTTACTTCGTGCCTGTAATCCCGGAAAGGTAAGGCTGAGGTATAGCTGTAGTACACCAACATTTCGCCAGATCGAACTCACGACCTCCAGCATTCATAGCCACTAACCACAATACCAAAAAGCCGGCCATTTAACCAATGCTCCGGACTGCTACTAAGATTTTCCAAATGGGAAAATCGTAACGCTTTGCCATACCCGGGCATTGAACCCAAGACCTCAAGTTCAGCTGCGGTAGAGCTTGCGACAAATAGACCAACGAGGTAGCCAACTTTAGTATTTTTTAGCGTTTCCCCACACTAGGAATTTCTCCTGCATCGTAGGTGCGTTTAAACATTTAAAGAATAAAAAAACATACCTGAGCCCTGTTCAAATGATGTATCTGCGTGTGATCCGAATTAAGAGCGTAGGCGAGCAGCCACCAGTTTTGTTCATCATAGTTCACGCGGTAGATACCTAGCAAAAAATAAGCACAAGTTATAAAACCCTTCCCCTTCTTATTTAAACCCCAACCTCATAAAACTAGATTGTTTTATTTCAGGGAGGAAAATCTTCAAGATGTCCTTCGCCTTGAGAAGGTTAGAGAGGTATCAAAGAAAAAAAATACTGCAGAATTTCGTCTTACACCTACCTAAGCCGGGTGTCGCCGGAACAGCAAGCCTAGCCATATTACAAATTCAATTTCTATTATCGTAATTGATAAGGTGACAGTAGAAGGAAAATGGCGTATACCTATGGAATCAGCTGTTTTTCAACTGTCAAGTGTATTTCATTTTCAGCCATATTACAAGTTCTACTCTAGGAGAGATTGGTTTTTTTTTGTTTGATTGCATTCAATAGGTTCTGAAATTCTGTAATTTCCCAACACACATAGCTAATGTGTAATTTTTCAAATCGGTCGCAGGACCGATTTGAAAAATTCTTTCACTGTTGGGAATCTACACTATCTCAGAATGACATAGGCTATTAATTTATCCCTGTATTACCAGGGGAACGGCAACAACGCGAATGAAATCACGTAACGACTGCTAGTCAAAAATAAACAAAGAACCAAAATTATTTTAGATTCAGAACTACGACGGGGTGGAGCAGATCCTAAACTTGACAAAATTAACGCAAACGTCGTTCTAGTGTTAAATATAACTCTTACCTTTCTGTTGTACGTTGAATATAACCCATCCAGAACCTGCAGCGTTATCGATGAAGTCAGTCCTCGTTGTCATCACTTTGGAAGGTTGAAGGTTATTCCAGTTGGGGTTACTTTGAGTTGTGTATGTAAGGGGTATAGGCCAAGCTTGTGTGGTCGGCAAAGCAGTTGCACTGATGAAAAACCGGGTCTGGTGATCAAAGTATATGAAGTAAATACATGTTTTGCAGCTAAACGTTTTAAGCTGAAACATACGTCCTGCTGTCGCCCTTTTTCTCTCTAGATAGCGCTGAACTCAACAACAACACTTTTTGTTTATTTTTAACCGACTTCAAAAAAAAAGGAGGAGGTTCTCAATTCGGTTGTATTTTTTATGGTGTGTTACCTCATTACTCCGTCATTTATGGACCGATTTTCAAAATATTTTTTTATTTGATAGGGTATACAGATTGATCCCATTTGTATCAAAACTCAGATCCGATAATGGTATCCTCCAGGAAATGGTACAGTAGCGGTCATAAAATGATATACGCTCTCATAAACTAATAGATTGGCACTCGGGTTTAAGTTACACCTTTCTTATAGGGTAAACCAGGCAAACGTGCCCCAGTCGAATACGTGCCCCACTAGCGGAACTCAGAGATGCGTTTTAAATAAGCCGCGAATTTGATGACAAAACATTAGTGTTACAAGCATGACGGCAATTTAAACAACACAGTGCCGGTTATTATTTGTTTTATTGCGAAAAAGTGAATAAAAGGTTTGTACGAACATGTGAATTTGTATTCGACGTATTTTCACGTTAAGTCAAAGTATTTTCTCTGTAAAATTTAGTTTATTTAAAGTTTTATTCCAAAACTAACCTCTTTGAACTTCTCTTGGGTTATAATTACGTTCCATTTGTCGTTAGATTTTTTTCGTTTTTAAGTGGGGCACATTATACTGAACTTTGGCAAATGTGCCCTGATTTTTTTCGGGTAATGTGCCCTACTTGGTGATTGATTTTCTGTTGTTATTTGAGTGAGTTTCTATTTAAATTATAATGAAAATTAAAGTATTTTGTTAATGTTCGGATGTTGAAACTTATTTTGAGGTTTTATTAAAATTACTGACTACTGAAAGTATTTACAACATGGACGGGAGTGGAATTCAAATTAATAATAAAACTTAACGCGTAGTTACTAGCTAGCGAAGGCGCTAAATGTGTTAATACTGTAACCAGCACTGAAAAAAGAGAAAATATATCTTTGATTGCATGTTGTAACGCAGAAGGCACATTTCTTTCGCTTGCAAGTATTGACATTGAAGTGAAAATACAAGAAACCTTAATTTTCTGAAGGTCTACCGCCTGGGTCAGATGTGTATATAAATCAAAAATCATCTTACTTCAATGCCAAACTATTTTTCAATTGGATGAAGGATCATTTTATTCCACGAAAGCAAGAGGGTAAGCTTCTTCTGATTTTGGGTCACACTAAAAAAAGACAGATTCAGTGTATACAATGTTCTGGATTCAGTATATACAATGATCTGGCTGGTTACACAAAGACTGTACAAGACATGCACACAAATGCAACAAGTGCGATACAACAAATAAAGGAAAATAAAAAGGAGAAAAGACGTCAAAGTGAGAGTCTTTACCGGGGCACTTAAGACTGACGTATCAGTGTAATGTGCCCCACCCTATATTTTAGGAAATACTTGATACCGGTTAAATTAAATCATATTTTAGAAGATTTTTTTAGATTTTTTTATGTCAATTGAGTCAGAGGTTAAGACTGATTACTTTAATAGACATGTTTTATGTAATAATTTTATTTTATTTCAATTCTTCGAATTGTGGGGCACGTTTGCCTGGTTTACCCTAGTAAGTAACTTCTAAACTATATACACACACGATCTCATTCATTGACAAATGATTGTATTTAATTAGTTCAACCATTAGGATACATCGCACGATACTCGTAGTTAAGAGGTTAATACATTAGCGTTATGAGCGTTGTGCATAATAAGTCGCAAGTCCGAATCTCACTCACGGCGACTGTTTTTTATAAATAAATATACTTAAAACAACTTTACTTAAATAATAAAAAATAAATAAAAAAATAAAAATAAATAAATACTCCACAACTTTTTCCCACAACGCCATTTAGTCCCAAGTTAAGCTTGAGAGCTTGTGTTATGGGTACTAAATAGCTGATAAACATACTTATATATTTCTAAATACAAACATATTATAGATAAAATACACCCAGACACAGAACAAATGATCAAAATAAAAAAAATAAAATAAAAAAAAATAAAAAAAAGAAAGAAAAGAAAGAAGAAAGAATAAAATTTATTACGCTAGGTATTTGTTGCTTGTTAAACTCGTCTTGTTCACACATCTCGCAAAAGATAATGACATTAACCTCAGACAACATTAACAACAACAACATTACCCACATTACTTTGTGTAGGTAATTTATTTCATCACCACTGCTCTCAAAATCGGTAAAGGAAAATATCGTGAGGAAACCGGCATGTCCTAGAACCAAAACTCTAAAGACATGTGACATCTACCAATTCGCACTGGGCCCGCGTTGTAGATTATAGCCCATACTTACCCAAAATACGTGCTTTGACGTGGAGTTGCGGATATCAGCCCGGTATCTTTAATCTCTAACCTTTTTACCGTCAGACAACTAAATGGTCACTAACACATATACCAGGACATCACTTTTCTGTCGCTTGACACGAATAATTATTATGACGCAACAGCGCATAAAAAGCGTTCATAGTCGACGGTACTCATTACCAATCATCAACTCTACGTTCATACAAAATTAGTTACTTGATCAGTGACTTATCATTTCAAACTTATCTACAACTTCATTCAGCACAACAGTTGCAAAGTTTTTTTTTCTGTTCATTATTTACTACAATCTATTTCCTTCGTGGGACATTAAGAAGTCTATGTTGGTTGGTGCTATCGCTGACTGGCTCAGTATGTGACCTGTGTCACATCCCCATTGTTTAAACCGTAGTTATATTTACTGCGAGCCAGTAAAGTTTTCTTGTTTGGATACCAAGTTGCTTCCTCTTCGTGAAAATAATATGTTTTTGCCTGGTACCGGGTAAAACGGGGTGGATAGAAACTCAAGGGTTAATAGAAACAAAACATTGAGGAGGACATTCACGTAAGCTTAATGTTGTTTGTTAGTTAAGACTGTAATCCTTTAAAATAATTGAGATAAATAGTTTCGACACGTTGTTAGTATATTAAACTAGCGTAAAAATCCTCCTCAAAGTTTTGTTTCTTTTTACCCTTGACTTTCTATCCTCCCCGTTTTACGGTAAGTCTTTTGTCTAAATGCAATCCAAGATATCTCACATGATCTGCTTGTAGGACTTCAATGTGGTTTGGTGTGACTGGCAGGATCCTGTTCTTGAAGTAAACGTAACATTGACTGATTTGGTTTCGTTGGCTTTTATCCGCCACTTTTTAAGCCAGTCTGATATGTCATTTAGTCCTTTTTAAAGTATTTGTGAGGCAATTTTTGGGCGGTACCGTCAGCAAAGTAAAACAAAAGTAATTACCTGAGTCAGGTCAATGCGACCAGTTTGCCTGTTGACGTTCACTTGGAGGAGTGGATAACCTTGTTCTTCTACCCAGTATTTCATGAAACCGGCAATATCTGTTGCGATAGACACTTCATCCTCCGACACAGCTTTAGCAAAAGCATTGTAGAGGTCAGCAGGGAATGTATGTTCGAAAGAACTGAAAAAAATAATTGTCTGTACCAAAGTGAACGAAAAGTGCGTGTTGATTGATAAAATCGTTAAGAATCTGGCGGCGTGCCTGAGAGATATTTTTAAATGGCATGTGAAGCCGAGTGAGTTGTGTGTTTAAGGCGACCATGGGCCTCCTAGGTCCATGGTCGCCTTAAACTCTGACACCAGGTTAGTTACTAATCATAAGAAAGGAAGAAGTATACTTAATATTATACTTAAATCTGTTAGAACTATTGTTGTAACAGTTGACGTTATCTTTTAATTTAAAACACAATATTAATAATAATAATATTCCACAACTTTCACACAACGCCATTTAGTCCCAAGCTAAGCAGAGCTTGTGTTATGGGTACTAAACAACTGATAAAAATACTTTTACATTTCTAAATACATACATTTTATAGATAAAATACCCAGACACAGAACAAATGATCCTGCTCATAACACAAACATTTGTCCTGGGTGGGAATCGAACCCACGACCTTCGGTATGGCAGTCAGGGCCACTAAAATGTTTTTTTTTTCAATACCATTTTAATGGCTGCTGCGCTGCGTCGACGACATCGCGCTAGGTCCAGGCGAAGATGATGGGACGAGCTGGACTCCTTCGATAAGGACTGGTTCCAAAAAGCCCTTGACAGAGAGAGGTGAAAGGAAAGTACCTTTGGGAGGCCTTTGCCCTGCAGTGGGAAAAAATAGCCTTGTAATAATAACAATATCAATAAAAAAAAATTAGGTACTTACTTTTCCACCAAGAAGTAATTTAAAGCCTTCTTAAAAGTGTCTTCAGAGACGAAATGTTTGAGCATAAGCAGTAATGAAGCTCCCTTGGAGTAGCTGATGCCAGTGAAGTGACCAGTGACTTCGGTGGGGCTGTTGACAGTGTGCTGAAGAGCTCTGGTAGACGTTGCAGAATCAGCAGACAAGGCGCTCTGCACGTACATAATATTGAACTGATCTGCTATCTGTAACTCTGGGTACACCTAGGAAGAAACAGAACAATTCATAGTTAACAATAACAATATATATATATATATATATATATATTATATAGATTAAATTACACCCAGATACAGAAAAAATGATTGAAATAAGAGAAAACCAGCGAAAAAGTTTAGAACCACGAAAATAACTCATAATTTGCGTGGATTTGCCTTCCACCCACTATAGAAGCAAAAGTTGTCACTTAGGCGCGATCAGTATGTGAAAAACCTGACTTTTACAATACTTTTAAACAGTATAACTCCCGTCTAGCGTAGGATCAAGCATGTTTTTTCACCGCATTATATAACGCCTAGCTATTATAATGTAATGGTGATTGGACGTCTAGCATACTGTACCTCACATAATTGAAACTAATAGACACTTACACCATCCATGGCAAAATATTCGAAGTAGCTAGCGAAACCCTCGTTGATCCAGACGTTGTCCCACCATCTGCAGGTAATCAGGTTACCGAACCACTTGTGAGCAAGCTCATGGGCAGTAATCGTACCGATGGATAACTTATCCGCAGCATTGGTTTCTCCTTCTTCGTACAACAAACGAAGCTCCCTGTAATAAAACAGAAGATAATTTATTATAAATTGTATCAAATATCACTCAGATTTAAAAAGTTTGGAATAAAGCGCGGTTTTTTTTAAAATAGGCTATTTGATTAAATTTTAGTTTTTCCCTAGTTAGTCCCTCATATAGATTACAAGAAAATATTCGACACCTATTTTTTCTTTTTTCACGTAATCAAAAAATAACGGCGATACATCCGGTCAAAATGTCGCATGACGTCACTACATTGACGTCGTCAGTACAGTTTATGCTAGCTAATGACGTTACAAGCCCCCTCTCCTCACCTTTAATGCGCTTACTTTAATCTAAGCAGTTTTCCATCAATTTGAAAAAGGAAAAAAAATACTAATAAGAAACTGGCCATATCATACCTGTAAGTAACTAATCCCCAGTTCTCGGTAGCTCCTGAAGCCCAGTACGGTGATGCAATCTGATCGTTTTTAATGCCAGGTTCCATGTCGTAGTACTCGATCTTGAAGTATTCACTAAGCCAGTCTGTTAGAGGAGGTCCAACTTCCAAAGCGTATTCTCCCTGACCCTGAGCATTAGGTCTGGCTAGGATTCTGTAGGGCTTCAAATCGTCTTTGTTATCAGCGATCACGGTGAACCCTTCGCTGATGTGAAAGGTGACCAAGTAGGCTGACATTCTTGGAGTTAGATTAAAAGTCTCTTTGATGCGGTCGCCGGAACTATAATAAAAATATTCACACATTATTAGTACCTATTATTATTTTTAAATATATTAATAAAACAAACACACACATACACATATTTTTTTTTATACATATTTTGATGGACTAGTTGTCGCAAACTCTACTGCTGGGCACGAGGTTCCGGGTTTGATTCCTAGGTCCGGCAAACGCAACGTTATTGAGATTGCGTCACATGCAATTTCTCAGTAGCAGCTCGGAGTCTTGATTTGTGCCCGACTGGCGAAGGGAGGGGCGTTTTTGGGGAATGTCTAATGATTTTTTTTACGTTCAAAAAGATTCTCAGCCTAGTTTGTTTTTTAAAGATTTGATTTTTTATTGATTTTGATTTTGACTGACGGCAATAGACTGGCTCCTGATGGCAATATCAGTTATCTAATACAGTATACAGTCCCAAACTGAGCAGACTTTGTGTTATGGGTACTAAACAACTGATAAACAGACTTACATATTTCTAAAAACACATATTATAGATAAATTACACCCAGACACAGAACAATGATTGAAATAACAGAACAAAATAATGATCGTGCTCATCATACAAACATTTGTCATGGGTAGGAATCGAACTCACGACCACGGGCAGTCAAGGTCATAAGTGGCAAATAATTTTAGACTTTATCTTAATTAATATAAAAATAGTATGGTTTGAGAAACTGTGCGCGGGCTTCGTCGGAGTGCTCGCATCGCCGCGAGTGGCTGCGCGACGTTTTCGCTTTTCTCAAGCAAGAGTATGTTTTATGAAAATCAAGATAAAGTTTAAAATTATATGACACTGAAACTGTTCGCCGCTGCCATTCTGGTGTGACTCGGCCCTAAATGTTTTCTGGCTACTCCAACTAAAAAATAAGACTTGTACTTAGACCATCGTAAATAATCTTTATCCATAATCTATTCGTACCAAGTTGTTTATTACATTCATTATCTTTTGAATATCTAAATGGTTATCGGAGACTTGATATATATAATAATATATTCACTAAATACAAACATGCGCTAATTCGAAATAAGAACATGATGAACAAACGGAGAATATGGTTAAAATACATTTAGAACAAGCGTGAGAGGCTACGTTTAAATATAGATGGAGATCGAAGAAATTTTCCGATCTAAGTATATTATTATCTTTATATAAAAAAAAATCTATTTTCAGAACTGCTGAATATATACACAAAAGTTCACAAAAGCCGTTTCGGAGGAGTTTTGTAACAAACACACAAATACGAGAATTTTACATATTTGAAGATTAGATTTTCTGTGCGCGTGTTTGTAATCAAACTTCTTCTTAACAGCTGGAGCGATTTCGATGTTTTTTTTTGTGTATTAAACACACAGATTTGAGAATGGAATAGATTCACAATGAACGCGGTAGGTGGGGTTGCGGATCCAATTGGTAATTCAAACCAATCTCGAATCTCGACAGCCCAGTAACTCGTGTTATGGTGGACACCATTACACGGATTCACGGGTTACTAGCCTAGTTATCTAAGATATTTCCACATATATTCCTTTATAGTGTACCAATGTCGTTGGCACATCGTAGTATTGATAATCCAAACAATAATATTATCAAAATGACATCAATTATTCTCTACTTGTTACAAATTGAATTTATAACAATGACCTTGCGCTCAGCTATCGATATAGGTGCTCTAGTATTTTTATATTGAAACGAAGTGCCGGTGCCATACAGTAGCCGGCCCTGTAATTTATGACGACTTTTTTTACGTTTTAACAAAAAAAAAATGCTGGTTTAAGTAAAGTTTAAGTCAGTTACGAATTCGCAATTTAATATTATTAATACAAAATGTCTACACAAAAGTATAGCCATTTTACATTAATCGCCAAACTTCAATAAACAAATCGATGAACATTGAACATGACGTAGTATCCCAATAACATTGTCCCATTTCAGGAAAATAAATGCTGGTGTTTTGTGAATTACTACATTGTCATTACTACATTGTTAGCATCTAGATTCTGACTATTTCATGCAAAGATGAGTTTCATGGTCTGACTGCAACATTTCCACTACATCATTACACCTGCTTTCCCCGAGAGGTTAGGCAAAGGTATACCCGTAATACACTTACATTCACAAGATAATGTCAGTTCCACCACACCTTCGTTTAGATATTTAGAGATATGTGTTAATTAAACTCGTTTTTTACAATTATAAGTTTTTAAGCTATTTTGTTTAAAAAAAAAAACTTGGTTCGACTATGTATTTTAAGTTTACAAATGTAATAATGTGTAAAAGGACCTAAATAAATTATTATTATTATTATTAGTTATGTTTAAGTCCCATGCAATAAGGACTCCGGCCTAATATTGAAAAATTCCAGATGAACTAACTCAATAACGCTTTGCTTGACCTGGCGATTGAACCGGAACTCTAGATCAACGTGACAGTCTAGAAATCAATTATACACCACTATTTTTTTATTAATACAAAAAAATAGTCTGTATCACTACCTGTTACCTACTGATCATATTTGCGTAATCAAAAGTAAAAAAAAATTAAATTCAATATTGAAATATGCCACTTTTTAATTAAACTTGAATAACGAAAACAGCTGTTGGTGGCGGGGCATGCTTGAACGAGATCACGCGAACGTGAGCGAGAGATGACGATTAATGAATACTACTATGTCATGAATAGCCTGTACAATATTTCCATAAATTGAGTGACTTTTTGGGATATAAACAAACGCTAGTAACTTTGTTGTTTATGAATATTATTAATTAATACTTTAGAAATATAATGAGAAGACTGTCTGGAATAAGCCCTTTAAGTTTTTATACTAATTAAAAATGTGTGGTGTATATTTTTAATCAATAAAGAAACTCACGTAACGCTCGTCTCAATCTTCATGTTAGAGTATGTCTCTGTGTAAGTCGGTAGTCGGTTGATGATGATTCTGAAGGTAGACTTGAAGCCAGGCTCATCGAAGCTGGGGAATGCCTGTCTAGAGTGTGTAGGCTGCAAATGGGTCGCCGCGTACCAACTGTAAAAAAATAACATTAAAAATTCGTTCAAAGATGGTAAGGTACACACGACAATATTGCTTTAGTTTTGAATTCAAGTTACTCTCAAAAGTTAACATCAAGTACCTACGTTTTCTTTTTCACTTTATTAATTTCATATGAACAATGTTTTTCAAAGACATCATTGACCATGCTTTGCAAACTAATGTTTGTACTGCTTACTCATGTTTTGACAAATAAACTATCTTTGTCTTTGACATCGTTGAAGGAAAGTGCTTCTGAGGAAACCTGGACTTAGAGTTAATTTCAGTTTGAAATCGCTAATCCACTTTGAGCAAGCGTGGCGATGTTTGCTTGTGCTTCTTCGAATGGGAAGAGGTTTTTGGCCTGACGTGGGACAGCAACAGAATGATATTTGAATAACTATTTTTATTTAACTGCATCGGGCAAAAAGGCACCATTATACAGCCCAAGAACGAAGTTTTATACTCACCGCTGTTGACCTGTGGCATCTCTGTAGTGTCCTCTGAATACACCTCTAGACAGAGGAGTTTCATTGATGTTACCAATATAATCCACAGTCAGTATGTAACGAGCCCCGATATATAAGACCTGTCCAACGGGCAAATTCACTCTCAAGAATTGGTGCTGTGTGATGCGTTCGAATGGAGTTGTGGGATGCAATGGAATATTTTGGCCAGCAGCATTTGAAAGGGTAACCGTTCTTATTGTTCTTACGTTTTCATGAATAACGAACGAATTTAGACCGTCTCTCTTTGCCTGTAAAATAAATATTTTATAGTTAATATTACTTGGTACGGTTTATTTACGATTTTCAAATTGGAACGTTTACACAATTTTTCACTTGTCTACATATTTATTCTGAAAGTAAACATTTGAGTTTTAGTGACCACCAGACCTATTAAAAGTAAGTTCTAAATAAACTACATGAAGAACGTCCACTCAAATCTGTATGTTTCCTCCTTTAGAAAACCATTTCAGACACCAATCTGCATGGTCCATATATATTATTATATATGATCGTAATAACCATGATGTTTTCTGAACTCTATTCGAGACTGTGACCTCTGAGTTTTATTCAGTGTTTTTTCCATAGAGTGATCAGCTAGAAAACCTATTTTTATTGCTTGTTTCTATTAAATAGAAATGGTAGATTTACTCACCTCAACAGTAATTTTGACAATACCATCAAAACTAAAGGCTGCGTTGTTACCACTAGCTGTGAAGTATGGGGTGATTTCTACATCATAGTGTATCGGGTCGAGGTCTTCGGGTAGTCGATAAGCAGATCCAGCAGTGTTACGGGACTCTGGTACTTCGACATCCAACGGCAAAGGAACATCGGCCGTAATGGCGGCGACAAGCCCCAGGAGCAGAATGCTGATATAATGCATGGTGCTGAAATGAAATGATCTAATAATAACTCACTTTCATATCATCCGCAAAGAAAGTTCATTGCAACGATTACTTATCCAGGGAAAGTAGAAGGTTAACGTTCCCGATCCCAACTATCTACAACATGGACTCGGTTCATACGCTGTGGCAAGAATAGAAGCAGATGGAGATGTCTTGTGAAAGTTGCAACCATCAGACAATTCATGACATGGGCACTTCGTCAGGAGTGTATGACTAAGGAGATAATATCAATCCTTAAACAGACCATAACAAATTGTAATACAGAGACATGCTACGGGCATGGGTTAACCTTTAAGAGTCTCTAGACAAAATCACAATTGCATTAACTATAGGGAAGTTTTATTGATTCAAGATGCGTGGAATTGGCATAAGCTATCGAAATGCTGACCTCCATACATTTTGGATTTATCGAATTTTGTTATCGTTAATGTAAATGTGACTTAGTCTAGGCCCCAAGGTCAAACGACGCTTGTAAGTCCCAGAATCACACATACTGAAGTCTTTTGATGCGTCAGAAAACATGATAAAGCTGTTATTAATGAAATTAAATGTTATGTCCGAAAAGAAAGTCTTATTTCTTATATAACACAATATATCTAATTTAGGTGATATGGATGGTCTCTTTCACTTTTACACTTTAATATCACGTGGCACGAAATTCAATTAAAAAAAATAATTATCATCTATAGTCATGTGTCTGGTAGGTATCTACTATATTTTCAATAGCTATTTGAACACTTTTTGTCTAGGTACTATAAAAAATTATTTCACTTTGTTTGGAAATATACTTATAATGGAATCTGGTAAGATATTTAAATGTTTATTTTTATTATAACTTTTTCAAAACCTGTCAAAATTCTCGCGTGAACGTACCTGCTCAACAGTAACACCATGCAAAATGATTCCAACGTTCGAAATTCTTGGTGACGATAATCAGTTTATTATTTTATTTTTATTATAAATTTTATCAGGATTATGGTACGAATATCAGACGTGGTTTGATAACCCATTATTATCCAAATGTTATCTTTCGATAAATAATTAGATAAAAGTATTGCAATACAACTAAGAACTTGGCCTTTGAGATATTTTAGAAAAATTTCGAAACGTCCTAAATAAATTATGAAGCGTCTGCTGGTACATATTTAACAGCAGTACTGTACGACAACGTTTTGGCTTGCGACTTAACAAGCCATTGATACATTGTTTATTTATTTGAGGATCTTTAAGTTACTTAACAGAAGCATGTATATTAACTTCAACAGTACAAAAATACAACCGACTTTATAAAAAAAAACGTGTAAAATATTTCCAGTTTCAGAAGTAGCTTTGGTGGTTTTGTTATTTCATTACGACATCAAAACCAAAGTAGTAACCGATGTTGATGAAATTCAAATGGAACCACACAGAGACTATTTTCTCTCAAATCAAAGAATTTCTCAATTGGGTTGATAAATAATTATGGAAAAAACAATTATTGGAGATATATCATTAAAAAATATAATTATATAAACGAGTTGAGAACCTTTTTTTTGAAAGTTGATTTAAATAAGACCTAAACCAGGATCATGTGAGGGATAAGGACGAATGTGTTATTCTATAGTAAAATTGAGAACGAAATCCCTTTGATTTGAGCACTACGTCCTGAAATTAGTTACTTATTGGATTATTGACGTGTAGTATGCAATTAAAGAATTATTATTTTGTTTTCAATGATTTAAGACTTGCGTCGCGTTAACAGTTACTGCAGTATTTTTTTGTTCATCGAAGAATTATCCGCAATTAATTTACCATGTACTAAATTGACGATATAGAACATAACCTAACATCACACTAGGATTTTGAAAGTTATGTTTAAGTCCCGTGTAATAGGGGGCGAGCCTATTGCCACCAATAGGGCATAAATCCAGACCCAGGGTGGCTACTGAGAAATCCAGATGGACAAACTCAATGACACTTTGCCCGACCCGGGGATCAAACCCGAGACAGCTGTAGCGCTTGCGACCACTACAGACCAACAGCAGCCAATTATTAATTAATTATGTCAATTATTAATGATTAAATGTCAAGGATATTTTTTTCTTGTTCATAAATTATGCTTCTTGCTTCTTACCTAAGACAAAATTAAAGAAATTCTTTAAACAAAAATCTATAGATCTCTGCCGGTTCCCTTTTAAAAATGTGTTATATATTTATGTGACTGCAAGTAATTCGCGAGTAATTTGCTGGTATGCGTTGAAGAGTTCCGTTGCTTGTTCCCTAAAACCCTCATAGAATTAAATACCATCTCAGGAACTCATCTCTTACAAATTAAAAAATAAAGCCAAAGTCGATTAAGAAAACTCTAAGAAATCAGTTCAGCATTCGATGGCCGTCTGCGGTCTTCTTTATCAGTTCTTCTTCACCGAATTAAACTTTCTAAATGAAAATAAGTATATTCATTTAGAAAGTATCGTATGGTTTGGATTTGTTCCTAAAGAAGTGAAAATCGGTATGTGTATACCTATACCTACTTAGTATTTGAGGAGTTCCAGCAATTCCTCGTGGGTTCCATCATTTTAGATCTCAAATTTTCAAAATTTTGTACGGGATATTATTTCATAGGATATAGTACCCTATACCCAATCAAATACAATGACAAAATTTTAAACTAAAAAAAACCGAATTGAGAACTTCCTCATTTTTTGAAGTCGGTTTAAAAACAAGCAATCATTAAAGCAGTGCCATTTATTGACAAAGTTCAGATCTAAAGTTCTTGACGAAAGATGCGTCGCGTAATTCGATAATTATCGGCCGTGAGACTCCAGCTCCCCTAGCCAAGTTACAAACGATTCGTATCTATTCTCTGACCACGTGACTTAACGAGACACGCTAAGTCACGTGGTCAAAACAAAGGGATTTGAGCCGTTCTCGATTGTAGAAAGAGAATAGATACGAATCGTTTGTAACTTGGCTAGGGGGGCAGAATAGGCAAATATCGCTGCTTAAATTCACAAGGGCCACAAATCAAATATTTTTTTTAGCGCCGCAATCGTATAACTTCCGTTTAACATACATTAATTGTTATGTGTGAGACTGTGACTAGATTATGAATGGTTTCAATCACGGGTGTTGGTCTATAAATTTATTTTTTTCATAACTTATAAAATAAAACAAAACTTAAATAAAAAAAATCGTATAATTTTGCTTGTAACATTAACAAATTTAGAACGTTCATACGATCAGTAAAATGAGAGCCATAGCGATAATCATTGCCAAGGAAGTCAGTGCCATGGTTGCGCTTGCTCTGGCTGCCTTAAGTAGGATGTCAACGTGTGATGAGCCCAGAGCCAAGTTATTGCGGGCAGAGGCTATAGCGTTAATGGCAGACGAGTATTGTGGTATGCCCGATTGCGATGAGCGAAGCCATTCCTCGTACTGCAAGAAATAAAGTATTACAATTAGTTTTTCAGATAACTCAATACCTTTTATTACTAAACGAAACTACTGCAGGCATTGCGAAGTTCGTTAAAAGTGGCGTATAATACATTTTTTTTGTCGTAGTAACCTGGCATGAATATATTTGAATAGTAATCGGAATATTGAAAAAAATATATATAAAGTTTTTCATTTTAACTCGTGATCGCAACTAATGGTCGCGCTTTGAAGAATAATTTAGTTGCGCTTAGATGGTTGCGCTTAGAAATGGTTGCGCTTAGAAGAATACCAGGGGGTATTCTTAAAAGCGCAACCATTATTACACCGTCAAGTGTATTCTTCTTGACTTTATTGTGCAACTCAGTTGATTGTTTTTCTTGTCTCTATAATATTAAACGAAATTATGATCATGCGTTGGACTTTCTTAACTCCGTTGGAGTAGTTTTCAGTCTACATGTGCAGCTAATATAACTTAATTTCTCATGAATTGATCAGTTATATGACATTCACAACCCAATTAATGGGTGACAAACAGACTTATAATTTATTTCTATCCAATCATTTCATTCAAAATCTGATTTTTTTTCAGTTGAATTCATGAATAGATAAATCAATAGGTAGGTATGTCAGATTTTCTTGCTACTAGAATCATATCTAAGTATATTTAAGTTAACTTAAGTTTGACGTTCAAAAGTTCCTTATAACAGCCTCATTGAAATAAATGGTTTGACTGTTTTGCTTTCAATGTTTGAGGGTTCAAAATCATGTACTGATATCATGGCCTCAGATTGTGTGTCGATATGTCGATCATTGTCTTTTTTTTATATAGTTTTAAGCTGTAACTTTTCCATGTTATAATAAATAAATAAAATAAATAAATAAATATCTTGATTAGTACATTTGATTAGTACTCTTGTACCTAAAATATTAGTAATATTATATACTCACATAAACAAATTAATAATGTGTAAATATACTAAATCTTTTGTAAAAACAAATATTCAGAAACGTTTAATAATCCTTAGTTCCTTATATTTTACTAATTACATTTTGTGTCGAACGCTTTTTTACATCTTTCATCATCAATAGTAAAAATATATTTTTTTTTATATAAAGTTTGCAAAAAGCAACATTAGCCTTACACTAGAAATTTCATCTATAGGTATTGTGTGTTAAACAAACATTTAAAATCTTATACATAAAGAGACAGACGCTAGCACACCGAGCTACTGCGCCACACTGTATTTTTTTTGCAATAATTGAACATTAATCTCATACCGTTTTGCCATAAAGTTAAGAAACTATCAAAGAAATTTGACACATTGGGGTAGGTTGATGTGTGTGTAAGTAGTGACTTTTGAACCACTCAATCATCAATTTTGGTTCAGAACGGTTGCATTCATACATAGTTAGTCATGACCATGAACTCATAGATCAACTGATATTATAATTGCTATCATCGATAAGACCACATGAGAATATTGATGACACAGATCCAAATACAGTAAGGCTTTCACCTTGAGCTGGTGCTGTACGAAGTTTCAAAAGAATGTCAGACTAGATTAAACGGCTTATTGGACGATTCGCACGAATTTAACTCGCACAAAACGTGCGAATCGACTCCTTTAAAACATATTATTTTTTCTGTAGTCGATTCGCACGAATTTCATTTATTGGCGTGCGAATCGACACCCTCACAAATATGTAGTAGGCTATTCGCACACATTTCATTTTAAGGTTTAAAAAAATTCAAGTACAGTCGTATTCAGCCATCACTGAAATAAAAATAAAAAATAATCGAAGTTTAAAAAGCAGATATTTACTTGAAAGTAAGAAAGATCTGTATGGAATAAGTGATAATAATAATTACTTAAAACGTGGCATATCTACATTTTTACTAATACAAAACAATATAAACATGACCGCAAAATTCGCCTATTACAGGAAAAATGAAAGAGAAAGCTATATATATGCTATCACGCTCACTCGGGTTGGTCATGGGTCTACATTTGGTTTACTTTTGTATTGTAACTGTAGAAAATACACGTGCCGGACGGTAATTTAAGATAATTATTGTGATGTGACACAGTGTTGTGTGCTGGAAGGACATCAAAGTAATGTGCAGGCGTTAAGCATGTAAGTAATAGAATTATTAGTATTAACTGTGATAACATTATTAACCCCTTTATTCTGAGTGACTGAGAATTATGAGAAATCTTTCTTAATTTTTAATTTATTATTTATTGCCTATAAAAATATATTTTATAACGATCTACTATAGTTCAAATATTAATATAAAAAAGCTTTTTATACTCCGGTTTGTATTTAATACTACATATTAATAATAAATAATTATAAACTGTGGTCGTTGAAGAGCAAGTGACGCCACCTAGTGGAAGCGTCACCAAATCATCGATTACAAAAATGAGTCAACATAAGTTTGCTTTTAGTATTGCATAAATGATGATGGATACTATGCACAACTTTTATTTACTATCTGCTCAGCAAAGAAGTTAATTATATTAATAATGTTTAATGCGATAAAAGTAATTCTGGTAAAACCTCCTTGATTTAATTAGTATCTCATTGGATACTTATTTTAATTTTCAGACAAAATAGAAAGCTTCTTGAAAATACCTAAAGATGGCGGCAGAACCATCGACGAGTAGAGATGAAAGGGCTGACATTGGTTTTATAAAATCAGAAAGAGGTCAAGAACTTCTATTAAGGCATGGATATAGATATAATAAGCAGCGCAAGAACAAAAATGGTGTTACAGTCTGGAGGTGCGTCAATAGACAACGTTGTAAAGCACTCTTACATACAAATAATGATCTCCTGTTAACAAAAGAAGAACCTCATTCATGCCAACCAAGCGTCATAGAAAATGAAATGAAGTATCAGTAAGACAAATGCATTAAACGATCGGAGAAAGAACTCACAACTATACCAAAAATTTATGGTGAAATGGTTTCGGACTTGCATAATGCTGGATATGATCTCATACAAAAAGTTCCTGATTTTAAAAATATTAAGAAAAGACTCTATCGACACAGAAACACATCACTACAGGTAAAAAAAATGAGATTCAAAAAAGTTACAGATCTTATTATTCCTCCATGCTACGAAGATTTGAAGTTTGCTGATTATGGATATAAGAAAACAAGAATTACACTTTTTGCAAACCAAAATGTTATAAAATATATTGAAACAGCAGAAAGCGTTTTCTGCGATGGGACGTTCAAAAGCTGCGTACCACCATTTTTGCAAGTATACACGTTACATATAGATTTGGGAAGTACCCATGAACATACAAATATTTTACCAGCCATATACGCTTTACTACCGGACAAACAAGAAAAAACATACGAAATTTTTTTTTACCTTATAAAAAGTCGAATTCCTCAATTTTCTCCACGTATATTCACCACAGATTTTGAAAAAAGTGCGATGGCTGCTATTGAAAAAATATTTCCTGACGCACGTATTCAAGGTTGTTTATTTCATTTCCAGTCTTTATGGAGAAATGCAAAGAAGTTAGGTATGGATAAATCATTAATTGATAAAATGCATGTTAAACGTTGCATGGCTCTAGCATATGTACCTCGAGAATATAGATCAGATGGCTGGTTATATATTGAATCAGAAAATGAGCCTGAAAAGAAAATTACTCAATTTAATGATTATTTTGTTCGTACTTGGTTAGATGAAAATGCTTATTTCTCAAACACATGGTCATTTTTTGATGTGTGTCATAAAACAAATAATGCCATCGAATCATGGAACTCGCGTTTTAACAGATTGGTAAAACCTAAACCAAACATTGCAATGTTTTTGGATACTTTACGTAAAGATTCCAATTATTATTTAACTCTTTATAATAAAAATCAGTATATTTCAGTTAAAAGTCCTGAGAGAATAAAACTTCAAAAAAGAATCGAAGACGTCGTAAGCCAATTGAATCGTGGCGAAATTAATATACAACTTTGTATTGAAAAATTACGAAATTAGTTGGCGGTAATATTGTATACATAATACATATATAACTGATGATTATTTTATTCCTAAAAGGTAACGACTGTGATTTTGATTGTGATTAAAGCCAAATATCTATTTTTATAATTCTCGTAAGTTTATTTTTTAACCTGTTATATATAAATTAGAAGTAAGCATTTTATTATTGTTGTGACTTGATTTATTATTGTTGATTTGTTAGTTGTATATAAAAGTTTAGTCACTTTTATACGTTATTTTAAAGAAAAATCTGTGATTCAAATTGTGATTATAGCCCTAGTTCTAGTTTTATGATTAAAAGTTTTATTGTTATAATGATGAGAACTGTGTATTTTAGGTACACTTCTAAAAAACATTAAGACATGTTTTTGTTGTACCAAATGTTCGTCAATAATAAATATAAGAAAAAGTTGTTAATTATATATATACCTACCTTATTAAAAAAGTAAATGTTTGGGTAAAGTAAAAAAAAAAAAGTAAATTTTTAGTACTTTTATTTTTTATTACGTGGTTAGTGGAGTAGTAGTTTGTTAGTGACATTTATTATTCTGTGATCGATATTTGCTCATTTTTAATCCTCAAACCACGAGCTTAGAAGATGTTTAGTACTTAGTTTTAATTTTAATACAGATATTGTTGATTATAGATTGTGTTTTTATTTTCTATCTATTACGAGTAAAACATATTTGACCTTACTACTTCTGTGCTCAAGTGTACTTTATCTTAACTGCATTTCATAAAAAACAATATGTGTGCGAATAGCCTACTACATATTTGTGAGGGTGTCGATTCGCACGCCAATAAATGAAATTCGTGCGAATCGACTACAGAAAAAATAATATGTTTTAAAGGAGTCGATTCGCACGTTTTGTGCGAGTTAAATTCGTGCGAATCGTCCAATAAGCCGATTAAACTGGTTACAACTGATACTGACTGCTCTTTAATTTTGTGTTCAATAAGTGTTTGTCTTTGAACTATACTGGTTATTTATCAATGAATCTGTTAAGAATCTTATCAAAAGTATAACTTTCATATCAATGTCGTGTATAATTGTGTTTTAGTTTAATGATGAATATCGCACCGGCATGATGAGGCAGACATTTTTGATGAATTAATTTCACGAAAGAAAGAAGATTTTTGTCTATTTAGTCATAGCAATCATTTCCATTCCATTTTCCATTTTTGTCTTTGGAATTATTTTTTCCGATGCTTTCTAATAATATTGATCTCAGATAACTGGCTTTAAACATAACTATTTCTGTAAACTTATAACAAGTGCATATTATTTGCTTTTACCCAAGGCTCCCTCGCTTGGATGTTGAAAAATATCCGAGGGGAACGTACTACTGTGATTAAAAAGTAACCTATGGGTTAATCCAGGATCTAAACTATCTGGACTTTAGACCCCACTTCTGATGGCAAGGCACGTTGCAAGGGTGACAGTCCGGATCTACAATTGAACGTACTTTCAGTGGCACGTCGAACGGATCTCGATATTATGTAACAGACAGTCACCCATCCGATGACCAACCTTAGCAGGCGCTGCCTTACTAAAAAGATGGAACCTGAAGTAGGTACTTAGTCATGGTATAAATACTTATATACCCGAAATACTCACATCAACTAATCCAGGCTCATCCAGGTAAGATGCAATGTTAGACAATGCAGTGTGCACTGGTCGAGGAGGAGAATCTTCAACGTACCTGAATTAAAAATATTTTTAGTCACCTTTAAAAATAAAATATCAAGGGTGAATACAAACAAAATCAACAACAATATCTGTCGAAAGAGACTGGATCCTGAAACACAGGGTATCCTAGTGCGGGATTCAGTGTCACTCCTTCATATTGTAAACCTTTTTATGAATCAATAAACTTATTATTATTATTATTATTATTAAAACTTAGAGGAGGATTTGCACGATAGCAACGCACGCTAGTAACAATCATTTTTGTTTATTTAAATCTAGCTATGCCAAATTAGACTCTAGAAAGCCAGACTGCATTATAATAGCAAATTTGCAGTCTCAGTGATTGTACCAGAATTTTTACAAATGTACTGGTACCCAGTAAAATTTCTTTATTTGAATTTCAACTTCATTGCGGGAGAATATTTTTTTATCAATAAATGGTTCATGTTAAATTAGAGTATGGACAAATCTATATAGAACTGCAATACTAACTCTCTTCTGATTTCTGTGATGTGTTGCTTGACAAACTCCACGACGGTTTTCACATTCTCCTTGTTGCCAAGCAGAGCATAGTTGAACGAGTTAAGTTTGTCGTGTGACCTCACCTCTTTTGTCAGAGTCAGCAGTAAGTATCTGAAATGAAATATTGTTTAACGTTATTTTCTTTTCTCTTTAATCACTAAGTACTCCAACGAACACATTTCACACATTTCAAGTCTATAATATTCCTACTGCTGATCACATGCCTTTTCTCTGTGTGAAAGATTGGGCGATAATCTAACACGCGGGTGTAGTGCGGGTTGGTATTTATATCATGTCTTAGAATTTTTGTATCTAGACATGCTCTTTTCCTCAATATGTGTTCCTTCACCTTTTGAGAACATAGGTGACGAAATACCTAATTTAAATATTGTAAAGCGTTCATCTGTTCATACATCTAGGGTCTAGACAATGTCATCAAAGATAAACTTCGATAAATCCAAAGTGTATGAAATTCAGCGCATTTCGAAACCTTGTGCCAATTTCATACATTTTGGATTTATGTAGTCGTGTGACTTTGTTAAGGCCCTCCCCGTCATACACGGACACCGGTACGTTACTATGCACCTGCCCTTTCTGAAGAACATTGTTAATAAGGTCAATATCTGTCTTTCTGGGGTTTCCACTTTAATCTGCCTTACACAGTTACTACGTTACCTGTTCAACAGTTCAGGAATCTTTGCAGCGCCCATTCCTCGTAACATCTCAAGTTGATCATTGGCGTAGTTTGACTGTCTGAATCGGTTGAGCAAATAGTCAAAATCAGTAGGGCCACCCTCTCTCATAGCCGTGACGTAGACGTTGCGACGCACGCGTGAATTAATTCTGTAACAAATAGAGTTGAGTGAGTTGATTAAGTGGAGTTGAGTTGTCGTCTGTTTTGAATAGAGATGTGTTAGAATTTGTGTGTTGATAGATGGAGAGGGAGAGGTAGATCAAAGAACAGAAGGAGAATAAGAACAAAGAAAAAGGGCAAAAAGATGATGAAATTATAATAGGTATCAACATTTCTATTATGATTGTGCGATTTCGATATTCCGTCTCACACCTACGCCGGGGGTTACGGGAACAGAAAATAACTGTTACGAACAGCATAACATATTAAAATACTCACGGCACGTGATTGTCTCTTAAAGCCACGAAGCGGTCCCAAGAATCCTGGTTACACTGTTTATGGCCAAGCATGCACGCAAAGTGCAAGATGGCTTGCCTTGCCATGCTTGTTGTCGGAGTCTCATTGGCAGTGGGCTCGAAACCTAATGTAGTGATAGCGTGGTCCATCAGGCCCAAGATGATTTCCTGTAAACGAGGAGTACCTATTACCTAGTGAAAATTTTGATTCGAAAGTAAGATGTGCTGAAATATAGATATTAGTATAAATATGACTTCTTTAATGTTTTTTGAAAAAAAAAACATACAACTAGGTCAATTCTATACATATAAGAGAATTGTAAAGTTACATTTCGTAATTTTGTTCTTATTTTACCACATAGCATCACGCCTGTAATCCCCGAAGGGTGAGGTGTACCTGGTTTGGTACAGTACGCCTTCATTTCGCCAGTTATGTTTAGGTCCCATGTAATAGGGGGCAAGCTTATTGCCATCAATCGTGCACAAATCCAGACTCCGGGCTGCTACTGAGAAATCCCGGAAGGAAAAACTTATTAACACTTTACCTAACCCGGGGATCGCAACCGTACCCACATGCTGAGCAGTAGTCCTCATGACCACTAGACCAACGACACAGTCGGTCTACAGTCAGACTCGCGGCGTACATTTTAACCGTACTTAGGTGCAAATAATCGCTTTAGATTTTTTTATGAAAAATAAATTTATCAAAGTGATTCTTATAAATGTAACTTACATCAAACTCAGATTGCTGCTCAGGTAAATGCCTCAGGGTGTTTCTCAACCAGGTGAAACCACTGATTGCGGGATCCCACACGTGGAAGTTGATCTCTCTGGACAAGAACCTTAGTATGCTGAATCCAAACTCGTAATACATTCTTCCTGACCTCATCAGAGCAAACACATCGTTGACAACCTTAAATAACAATAAAAACTTTCTAATACCGATCGGTCTTTATATGAAAAAAAAAAAACATAGATGTGTGCCATTATGGTTGAAATACTATTTATAAGGAAGAAAGCTTCAAGTCATTAAACTAGCACAGGTATAGGGGCCAGCACATCAATATACCCCGATATTTTAAATTTCTGTGATAGTTTTTCAGCTAGATTACAAAAAGAATATTGTACATGTTTAATTGGGAAAAAAATACAGTTTGGGGTTACTACTCATGTAAGACGTGTCAATGTTAAAAAGTCACTAGCACTACAAAAGCTTCACTTACCTGAGCTCTGTTTAAATGATGAATTGTTTCTGGATTATTGCGTAGTGCTTCTCTGATCAAAGTCCATGTTCTGGTATCATAATCCACCCTGTAATGCCCTGAAATAACAATTATTTATTGATCGTTTTTTTTTATATCCACATCTATAGAATATACATGAAGATAGAAGCAGACAGTTGTGTTACCAAGAACAGAAAAAGCTGCACCTGCACGCGCAGCATGAGCTTGTCGACGAAAGGAACGACAAAATGAAAGATAGAAGAAATATTTCTGCCGATTAAAGACGAAACAATGCTCGATGTTGTTAGACTATAATAGAGACTATACATATCGAGCATTGTGAGTTTTATAATTTTTGACTGAAGAATCTGCACATTTTATCTCTTCATTCTTGACATTGTCATGCTCAAGACAAAAGTTATGTGTCCACGATTACTATCTGTAATTTTGACAATTATTCTGTAGACAAATCCGTTTCTATGGTGGTCAGGTTACGCGTGCAGATATCAAAAAAAGCTTGATATAGCCTGAAAACTATCCCGAAAAACAATAAACCACATACAACACACGCTAAATGAAAATCAAATCGAAATTTATTTATTTAAATTAGGCTAAAAATACGCAAAATTTCCTAATGTCTCCAAACCCCTACAAAACACCAAGCCTTCAAAGTACTGTTTTTGGTAGAAAGAAGAAGTGGCACAACAAATTTCCCAGCAACTTTGTCTAGTAAGTTTAAGGAACTTGAAGTACGTACTACTAAGTATTTATAAACTAAGTACCATGCTGTAGATTGTTGAAGATCACCCACTCTTCACCAGGGCTCTTCGTGAGGGTTACACTTGCTTCAGTCATCATGTGAACAGGCTTCAAATCAGTAAAGTTTGATTGACTCCTTGTTGAATAGGTGATAGGTATGGGGTATATCTCTCCATTGGGTTTGTTGTCAGGGTTCAGGAAGAAACGTTCCTTAAAGTGATGAAATGTGTTCATTAGTAAAAAAACAGCTATAAAATGCATGTCATTGGTAATCACATGATAGAGTACGTGCATTATTGGACCAAGTAAACGCTGAGAGTGGAGCTACTGGAGCCATACAACCCAGAATTTGATAAATCATGCCTTTTTTTCTTAATTCTGCAGTTAAAAGGAAACACCGATGACAATTTTGAACGCAAGAATCATGCACTAAACGTATGGTATCAGGTTGTGCTTTTACATTCTCTTCCACCTTGAATATTAATTCACTATTGAGCGAACATTAAGCAAAGTCTGTTGCCTAACTACCGGCTACTATAAACACTGGCGTTTCTACTCCGCGATAGCAAATATTAACAGTCCTAATCATTTTTCCTTTAATTTAATCTATCATTTCCACACTACGTAGTTCTTCTGTTTCGTTATATATGTCGTGGAAAACGATATTCTTGAATAATAAGTTGTGAAGTTGATTAACTTAGTACAGAGTCTATGGTGACCAGCGTGACGTTACTTGTCATTTGAAAATGGCGCGAATGTGTTTTCGGTAATGTCACGTGGACAGAGTCGTGCTGGTGCGTGGGAGCTGGGCAGGGCTCAGTTTTGACTTGAGACACCGACGAAGACACACATCCAGCACGAAACTGTCAGTTACCTAGATTTGAGTTGTTTTGTGATTAAGATTGTTAAGTGAGGTTATTACTGCAATGAAGATTGCTATTCTACGTTATGAACTCTGTACCACGAAACCCCCATCGGTGTCAGCTCATCGCTCAGCCATCGCTGGCCCCGACATCAGAAGTGGAATAAAGAACTTATTGCTTCCAACTTTACTGGCGAGCTTCACCGAGATGTGATGAGATCTTCGTCGTGATGCACCAGAAGAACAAGATGCAGTGATTGAAGTCTGCTTGCTACATCGGGCTCCATCAAGAGAGTATGCGAGGTGCAAGATGCGAGGCTCCTGCAGCGCGGGTTGACAGCGCGGCGGCGCGCGGGTGGCAGCGCGGCGGTGCAGCGTGGCGCAACTACAGATGTGCAGTTGTGCATGAAATAACTGGTATTTTCTGGTAGTAACAACAATCCGGTGAGTCGTGTAATTTTTGTTTTGATTTCGGTACCGGATGTTGTCTTTATAGTCGCAATTTTAGAGGTCAATGCGAACGTTTGTGTAAAGGGCATACCTAGGTAGTACCTAGTAGTACCTACAAACATAGACCTAGTACCGAATGAATTATTTACGAAGTTTTAAATAGTGGCAATAGTTTATTTTACATGCGGGTAGCGCGTACAATAAGATAATTAATCATTTCAAATAGGTGTGTGATGGTAATGATCGTTCGAGAAATGTTTTAAGGAGGGTATCGCAATCAACAAAATGTTTGTTGGTTATTTCGAAACAAAAATGTGTGGTGGATTATGGGTGTTAACCCAATCAGTTTTTTTGTTTTAAAAGTGTCGATACTGCGGGTATGTACAGAGATCCTATGATTACTTTACGTTATGAATATTGCCATAATTTTAATAAGGGAATGGTTTATTGTGCAGGGGTTGAGTACCTCTTGTGAATTGAGAATTAGACTTCAAACTCAAACCTTATCGTCTACCTATAGGCCAACGTACGTAGTGTCAAAGGTCAAAGGTCCAGGAACTATTGGATGCTTACGGCATGCGTTCGTGTCAGTCACCTTTTGAGAAAGCTATTCTTTCTCTTCTTGAAAACATCCACCATGTTAGGCGGTTCATAGGTTTTTCGTATAGGTTTTCGTTTTTTTTATTTACCCTCACTGTTTTTATTAATGACTAGTAAACAATTTGGTCCATTTATTTGAAAATTGGGACACTGACGGATAAGATAACAAATAATTTCAATTTTACCGACTATACCTGGTTGATTATTTTCTTATTATGAACTCTCAATTTAAATGAGATTGAAATTCAAACTGATGCAAGTGCGGCGCTATTCCCTTTATTTTGTAAATCGTATGGAAACCTTGTTGATATCACCACGGTATCAGAAAGCTGGTTGTTAGCCTAAATTTAAATTGAGCAAAGATTAAAATCGGTTTGACCACAATATTAGGACCAGGTTTTTAAATTAGCTTAATGATTGTGTTTTAATTAAAAATGAGGATAGAAGTCAAACTAAATTAGATTCAATTATGAATGCCCCGATCACCAGGTTCCTTGAGAATTGAATGACATAGTTGATGACAGTGGTAGTGAAACCACATCTGGTTAAGAATAGCTTGTATACTCGTACTCGAAGCTTCGGACCGCACCTCATGACTAACATGTGGCGATGGGTCTATAAGGAATCGTTGGTGCGATGTCTGTCTGTGTTGGTGCACAGATTTTAATGAGTTGAGTATGCATTGTTTATAAATGATGATAAAGAGTAACAGAACTGTTAGAATTACTGTGTTGTAACTTATTGGTCGGACCTTTTCTAATGACTAGGTAATGTAGTGCGCAGTGCAGTTATTAGTAGTGTAGTTATTAACAGAGTTCAATACTGTGCTTAGACATGTGAAGTACCAATAGGTTATTATCTCGTTAATTAATGACAGAAATTCATTTGAATAAACTTAAACCAATGTTTCACCGACTAGGCGACTGTCCAAGATAGTCGTGAGCGTCTATTAACTGAATTACAATCGCGACTAATGGGTGGTTTACCATTCACTCTGGTAACTTACAAAAGTTCCAACTCGTACTCGTGTTGTTTATCGCTGTCCTTACCAACTCGATCTTCGCGAAGTAGAGATAGTATTGTACGACTATCCGACAGAGTAGTTCCCGCTTTTCTAACCTGTTTCTTCTTCTCGAAAAGCGTGATGGTTTCGTGCGTACGTCAGTAGATGATTAACAGTCAAATTTAGATAGTAGGTACTTTGGGTAAATTCCCACTACCGTGTAAAGAGATCAAACTTCTTAGATCAATGGTAATGAAAATCGTTTCTCAAGTCCCGTTTTGATAGTACCTACTAAAATGAAACCTAAGTGTTAGTAACTTGGTTTACATTAAAAATGAAAAGCCTAGCTTAACTAAGCTTGACCCGAAGTAAAGGTTCTTTTAAACGCTTGCGGGCGACCAGTATGTTGTAAAGTCAAGTCGTAAGATGCCAACCTGTGAAGTTCAAACGAGTTAGAAGAAGAAAACAATGTTTCTGAGGGCAAAGGAACCTCGACAGACCTATGATAGACGCTTGTTGGCTATCCGGTAAAACCGCATCCATAAGATGCAGTCGCAACTGCATACGTTGTCGTTCAGGGCATGATGAGCGGCTTGTGGTCTAGCGGGGACCTGGGCCTTGAAAGAGACTAGGTATTTGTACGGTCATGTAATGACTTGAGAGTCGCGAACTCTAGATGAAAAGTGTTGATCGTATCACGTGAGGTGATAACGATATGGGTGGCAATACCGAATTGTCAATAGCTGAGGCAGGGCCATGAGTAGTGTGTTTATTTTTGAAATTTGATAATTATGAGGCTTTGAAGAACCTTCCGTGTTTAAGTTCTTAAAATGGCTTAGTTAAAGTTCGTTTAGTTATTGTGAATACTGAGTAGTCATTACTAATGATTATCTGTAAAGTTTTGGAATACAATTCGTCTTACTTAACGTATACTCTATGGATTAAGTGTGAGTGTTTGGTGACCGATCCAGTTGTGCCGGAGCATGTAAGAGGTGCGCGTGGTCTGCTTTTTATGCGCAGGATATCCTTTCCGAGGGGTAGCACTTACGCGGCTGAGATGGTTTTGCTTCTTGGGTTGGATCACAAGCCGATGGCCTGTGTGGCAATGACTAGCCTGAGTGGCAATGACTAGCCTGAGTGGCAATGACTAGCCTGAGTGGCAATGACTAGCCTGAGTGGCAATGACTAGCCTGAGTGGCAATGACTGGCCTGAGTGGCAATGACTAGCCTGAGTGGCAATGACTAGCCTGTGTGGCCCCCGTGCGCCTGTGTGGCCCCCGTGAGCCTGTGTGGCCCCCGTGAGCCTGTGTGGCCCCCGTGAGCCTGTGTGGCCCCCGTGAGCCTGTGTGGCCCCCGTGAGCCTGTGTGGCCCCCGTGAGCCTGTGTGGCCCCCGTGAGCCTGTGTGGCCCCCGTGAGCCTGTGTGGCCCCCGTGAGCCTGTGTGGCCCCCGTGAGCCTGTGTGGCCCCCGTGAGCCTGTGTAGCACCCGTGAGCCTCCGTGGCACCAGTAAGCCTGCGTGGCACCTGTGAGTACCTATGTGTGGCACTCGTGAGCCTGTGTGGTACCTGTTAGCTTTAGCCTGTGTGGTATGTGAAAGTCTATGTAATACCTACTATGTCGTGCATTTGCATAGCACTATCTTAGTACACTTTCAGTTCTAGTAATGTTATCGGTCTTAGTGACAATTCATTCTGCCTGGATTTGTTTCGATTAGAGGTGTCAAGGTTTGACATACACCCTTGAAAACTTAGTTGTGGTCAGAATGACCGAGTTTTGAAGTATGTGAAAAATGCGTGCGTGCGTGTTTTTCTGAAGTATGTGACCAATACGAGAATGCGTGCGTATACGTGTGTTCTGTGTGTGTGTGTGTGTGTGTGTGTTTATATTTTTCACAAATATTGAAGAAAGTAGACACGAGGACGTGTGATGGTCATGATGGCCGTGTCGTGGAAAACGATATTCTTGAATAATAAGTTGTGAAGTTGATTAACTTAGTACAGAGTCTATGGTGACCAGCGTGACGTTACTTGTCATTTGAAAATGGCGCGAATGTGTTTTCGGTAATGTCACGTGGACAGAGTCGTGCTGGTGCGTGGGAGCTGGGCAGGGCTCAGTTTTGACTTGAGACACCGACGAAGACACACATCCAGCACGAAACTGTCAGTTACCTAGATTTGAGTTGTTTTGTGATTAAGATTGTTAAGTGAGGTTATTACTGCAATGAAGATTGCTATTCTACGTTATGAACTCTGTACCACGAAACCCCCATCGGTGTCAGCTCATCGCTCAGCCATCGCTGGCCCCGACATATACATATACCTAAACAAACAACGGAACCCGGAAGAAACGCACTACCATCAACATCTGGTTAGCATATTCCCAACTTTACTAAGATCAGCTTAAGTCTTATCCCAAAGCAGCTGAATACCATTATTTTACATAGAAAGGCTGCCTATCTGACCTCCACAAACCAACTGAACTAAATTGAGAAACACAAAACCCCGTGGTAACACTAGTTAGTCAGACTTTCGGTCTTCGGAATTTTTGTAAAGACTGTCAAAGGTTTACGAGAGACAAACCGGCCAAACTTGCAGCCCAACGTATGTATGTTCGTAGATGGGCATCAATCCACAAACTGGTAAGTTAAGCCACAGGCGCCTTGACTTGTCGAAGACATATTAAATACTCTAGGTACAAACCTGCGTAAGCGTCATTCTTCCAGTAGAATGATCGATATCGACCTTCAAAATAGGATATCCTGGTTCATTGACCCAAATCCTGTAGTATTCAGCAAAACTGAAGCTGGGGTAGTCCGCCAAACTTTGGTCTTCTTGAATAGCTTGAGTCATAGCTTGTAAAAGGTCTTGTTGATTAGTAGGCTTGAACCGACTGCAAAATACATATTTATGGTAAATATGGTATATATTTAGTATATTTTATATTTTATTAAAAAGTAAAGTATTTTTATTCAAAACTTTAGGATGACTGGTTTAGTGATTGAGTGAAAAGTTGCCAGACAAACAAACTTACTTTCGCAATAATATTAAAGTAAGAAAGTAAGTTTTTAAGTTTGTGTTCGTTTGTAGTTTGTTGTTTGTTTGATTGTTTGTTGTTTGTTTGATTGTTTGTTGTTTGTTTGTTTGTAAGGTAACCCTACATTTAGCGTACTCACTTGTTCGTAAGAAAATATTTGCAAGATTTTTGGAAGGTATCCAATCCCATAATGTTGGCAGTCATTCTGAGGAAAGCAGCGGCTTTGGAGTAGCTGATAGTCCCAAAGTGGCCGGTGACTTGAGCAGGGGTGTTCACCTCATGGTTCAATGGAACCGTGCTGACACCAGAATCAAATGCTAAGGACGTCTGGAGGTAGCGACTGTTGAAGTGGTCGGGAAACTCGTACTCAGGGAACATCTAGAAGTCAAGACAAATGATGAGGTTATACAAATTCTTCGAGAAGGTTTATGGTTTTCATGATTTTAGACAGTTTTAAGACTTATTATTTATTACCCAACTACGGCGAAGGTAAAAGGACTGCGGCTATCATCTAAGGGAATATTGTCATGAGAGAATATTTTCTCATTTCATAATTTTTAGAACTCGATATTTCAATAGTAGGAATTCAGTTTTTTAAATTATTGATTAACACTTTTAGCCTACAAACTTGCAGAGGCAGACTTAATGCCTATGGCATTTTCAACTAGCCAACTTTTAGGTATTACAGAGACAAGCAGTGGTACGTGGAATATTTCGCATATTCTAACAAGTTTTCTCGAAAATATAAATGAAAACATTTCAAACCATTTTCATTCCAATACCAAACAGTTAAGTTAATGGAAATTGCGCTATGATTGTGGTTCCAAAACTGGAATGATGGTCAACTAAAAATTTTGAACAGAAGACCCCTTATTGAACACCATAAAAATTACAAATAATAACTTTTAGAGCTACTGGTGACACAAAGTCAAGCTTTACATTTGAAACAGTAGATGATTAATGACAGTATAATAATTCAGTCAGGATGAGATAGGTAGGTAGTACTTAATAAAATAGCCATTCTAATGGAACATTACTTTCATCTCTGAGAAATGCACATATTTTCTGGGACAGGCTATGACCGAAAAAGGTTCATTGCTTTTTTATATTTTTACTAGCGGAATCGATAAAACGTTGCCTTGCAGTGCCACATACCGGGTCCGGTTGTAAATCTTAACCATCCATTCAAGTACATTTTTATTAAAACTGTTCTAGCCGTTTAAGAAGTACCTACCGTAAGAGAATTTCAGAATAAACTTACCGCATTAGTGGCAATATAACCAAAATAGCTGGCATATCCTTCGTTGATCCAGGTGTTACTCCACCAGTAGCAGGTGATCAGATTGCCGAACCACTTGTGCGCAAGCTCATGAGACACCAGGGTTGCAGCGTAGTGTTCGTTTGACATGATTGTCTCACTTTTATTTATGATCATATAAAGTTCCCTGAAACACAAATAGAAAAATGACAGAGAAAGTAAGTATGAACATAATACTCCTTGCTTAAAGTAGACGTAATGTCTTCTTCTTGCCATCAAACACAACTGAAGATTAGTGATCGATGCTTCTTCCGTACATTTTCTTGATCTTTTACACAATAAACTCATCTATGGTTTTTTCGGTCAATTTATTTGTTTAAAGTTATCCACCCTCATATTAAGAAGTTTCCTCCCACATGTTCCTCATTACTCAAAGTGAGTTTTTTTTTAACTAACATGTTCTCGTGCACTTAGAATTTTGTCCTATATTGTTTAAATTCACTCCTATTTACCACAAACAGCCCGATCTTGTATTTCTTCCACGTATGAATCGAACCCCTCAAAAAGCATCGCAGCAACTAATAGCTTGGCTACTGCGCCAAAATTGCCCTTAACGTTATGTAGGCATGTATGAACGTTAGATGAAATAAAATACGATATTTACTGACCTGTAGCTAACCATACCCCAGTTCTCAGTACCAGCCGAAGCCCAATCAGGAGAAGAAATATGATCATTCAATAAATTAGGATGCAGAGTCTCGTAAGGCATGTCAAAGTAATCATCAAAGAACTCGGTCATCTTGACAGCAAGCTCTAAAGCGTGGTCTGCCAGACCAACTGTGTTAGATCTACCAATGATCCTGATCGGAGGGTTGAAGGTCGTGTTTGCAGCAAGCACGGTGAATGACTCACTGACAAGGAAAGTTACGAGGTACGATGACATGACGGGGGTTGCGGCAAAGTCAGTCCGGGTGCGATCGTTGAGCTGCCTAAAAAACAGGGTTTACACATTTAGTCGCTGTTTTTATTCATTTTTGTGTGGTCACCCGTGTCAGAGTTCAAATGTTTTACGGGATTTTTTTTAGGTTTATTCTACTATGTTTTTCTTCACCATTTAAGAAGCAAGTCACAATTATGCAATATGCACATACATCCGAAAAGTCAGAGTTGGGTGCCTTGTGTGCCTTGAGTTTTAACTCCTGTCGTGTCGTTCACACCACTAGGTAATCACTTCTGTTATACCACCTTCAAAAATGTATTATCCGCCAAATAAAGAGATCTAGACATTTTACTATGGAAGCTTGTATACCCGAGTGGCCTTTTTTTAAGTGGCCGTGAACGGTAAAAGTTGTTAATGACGATCTGATCAGTAATATCATTTAAAAATTATCAATAAAAAAATGCTATTCATTTCAGTAAACAAGTACCTACTTATTTACAGAAATTAATAGAATTATATCTAAATTGTTTAGCTAAATGGCACTGGTATTTTTCGGCAGCACCATAATAGGTACTATTGAGAAGCTTTAATGTGGTTTTTAGGTTAAGTTGATCCTTACAAACTATAATTTAAGAATTCACGAGAATACATACACAACGTGAAAATCTACGGCAGTGTTTGAGAAAGTCCCATTGTACGACTTTGGCCTACTTATGTGCAGTTTAAAGACAGCCTTGAAAAGGGGCTCATCCCAACAAGGAAACGCTTGCCTGGCGTTGTAAGGCTGGAAATGAGTGGTGGCGTAGATCCTGCAAAAGAGAAGGATTTTAAGTCTCAAATTATCATAAGTTAATATTATACCTGTCATAATACTCTGAATAAATATTTATAGAGATTTCGTAATTAAGTTTATATTTGTCAAACATTTTGAAACCATGTGGTTAAATCAATACAAACACACCATACCACCACCATATATATACAGGACCATGCGTTTGTTTACGAATACGTAGGTATATTTTTGTGCTACGAAAAAAATATCTAATCTTATCTCATAGATAACATTCACCATGCCTCGCAAATCAGAATGAACCACAACTAAAAATCAATAACCAACCTTTCTTTACCATCATCATCGGTGTACCACCCCCGCCAAATACCTCTTTTCATAGGACCTTCGTTCATAATGCTCCAGTATTCAATATTCAGGGTATAATTAACACTAGGTTTCAATGGTTCGACCAGGTTGACTTTCAAGAAATGGTACTGTTCTTCAGTTTCAAACCGATTGCCGTCAACCAATGCAACAGAAGCTCCCGTGTCATCTGACACAATTACTGACTTTATATCATCCATGTTCGAGTGAAGGACTATTTGTCTTACATCGTTAGCTTTTGCCTGTAAGTAAACGATATCATCAGAAATGAAGTCTATACAGTTATTCAGCTGAATACTTACCTTATTATTCAGAAAGAAGAGTAATTAAGCGTTACACTACGACCCTTAGGAATAGCTAAAAGTGCGGAGCAGAGGTAGTAATGTAACAAAGCTGAAGAATTTCTGAGGAATTATTTTGAATTTATTAGTTTTTCGATAAACTCGTGAAAAATCGTGGTAACTCAATCAGCCATTAAAGAGTCAAGCTGTACGAGTCCCGAAAAAACGATTTAAAGGTTTTGAATCCAGCAACGAAAATAAAATAAAAAGAACAGCAGAGGAGTTTTAAAAAAAATGCAATTTCGGCCTCCATCCATTTCAAGTAAGACTAATTCCAGTAGGTTCTTAGTATTAAAAATTTGACATTTACAACTTAAAAGCAGCAAAAGATCTTAAAAAGAGAAGAAATTATAACAAGTGTTACGGCTGATAAAACATTTGACTGTACCAACGGGTACTTAAACTTTATCACTTACCTCAACAATAATGCTGACCCTGCCATCATAACTGAATGGTTTTTCATTGTTCTCGTCAAAGTACAGATCGAGAAAGACATCATACTCCAAAGGAACCACGTTTGTAGGTAATCTGTAGACTCGTTCTGCATCCCTTGTTATGGAAATATCTTCAGAAGCAAAGTCCTGGAATTCATTATACCAGGTAACAGGCTGGTCTCCCGTAGCTAGTGCCAAGAGCGATAGGCTTAAGGCAACTAATAATGTAGTGGACATATCTGCGAAGACAAACAGGATCAAATTAAAATTGATGCATATAGCTGAGCAACCGTGGTAATCAATGCTCATGCTCTCTCTGTATGAGAAGAGGCCTTTACCTTGTATTTGGACACTAACAGACTGGTATTATTTATATTTCGCAAAGAAGAAAGCAATACTGGCCTGTTGGTCTAGTAGTTAGTGACCCTGACTGCTATGCCGGAGGTCGTGGGTTCGTTTCCCACCCAGGACAATTAATGTTTGTGTGATGAGCACGATCATTTGTTCTGTGTGGGTGTAATTTATCTATAATATGTATGTATTTAGAAATATATAAGTATGTTTATCAGCTGTTTAGTACCCATAACACAAGCTCATAGCTTAGCTTGGAACTAGATGGTGTTGTATGAAAGAGTCGTGGAATATTTATTTATTTATTTAATACAATGATATGTCATTGTTTGGCTTTCTTCTTATAGGAGAGTAAACATAAGCATATTCTTCTCTAATCTCCAAGAGGTTTTATTAAGCAAAGGTGCACCTTCACTAGATATCGTTTAAACCCCATTTAATACAGACAGCGTGCAGCCATAAACCGTGTATAAATCTAGACTATGAGATAATTATTCTAGAGTTCATCATCATCATCATTATCATCAGCCTACAGTAGTCCGCTACTGGATATAGGCCTCCTCTAATGACCGCCACAGTGCCCTGTCTTGATGGAACGAGGTAATATACAATAAATTAATAAACTGCCAATCAAATAAATAATAAACAATGATTTATTAAACAAAATATCTTTACACTAACCTTAAATTAAGAATGTCCTTTATGCAAAGCCGATTGTGATTAGCTGATTGCTCCGGCAACACTGATGAAGTCCATAGGAGGAATATCATTATCATCGTTCACTGATAAATGTTATAATCCACATATCGGTACAATATCGCGTTATTCGTACGTTGATAAGTTGGTAAACATTTTGGCTATAAAATAAGCACTACAATAAATTATTCTTTTAGATATCTCGTTTACTAATAAAATAATTGCGATAAAATTGCATTAAACTGAATTAAGTTTAACATACGATTTGTTTTTATGATCATTGTTCAATCTAAGTTATTCTGCACTTAGTTTGGGCGAAGTACATGTCAGCCCTCTGGACACTTAAATAGTCGACCAGTCGACTAGAAACCTCCTTGAAAATGAATCTCCTTTATGTTTTTGCTTTATCTTTTTTTTTCCTAAATGGGTAAAAACAATTGAGACAGGAGAATCGAATTTTTCGAATAATTTTCTAAATCTTACTCTCGTTAGTAAATAAACTACGGTACCCTACAATCTATTTGATAGATTTTGTTCGTTTTTCGTTTTGTTGTTTAATAATATTGTATATTTGAGACAAACAATTTCCAAACAGTATCGTACTTTAAACATATTATGCCAAATGATAAAAATGTCCACAAATACAATCTGAATAGGTTTGATAGCAATTTCGCCTCTTTGTGTGATTGGCGGACTGCCTAGTCATAGGTCCCAAGTTCGAACCTAAGGTGAGGAAACCGGCATGCCTGAGAGATATTTCTCGATACTATGTGAAGCCAAGTCAAAGGCACATGGGCGGTATAAGCACTCTGACACCCTGTTAGTAACTGACCATACAAAAAGAAGAATAGATTTGAATAAAGAACTATAGCATATCTTTCTGGTTTCTTAATCAGTTTCATCGTTTCCTCTTTCTGTGACATTATCATTACTACATTTTGCTTTGTTTGCCTAAGCTATCACAAAAGTATTTTAATGAAGTTAATCGCGATTGATCAATCTATCCATCATGTTCCAATCAACCTTGAATTTGGCATTTTTGAATTCCAAGTAAACGTCATTTACACAGATAAATTAGAGCATACTTATCTAACATTTTGGAAGTTATGAACTGAGTGGATAACACCTCTTCTGAATTCCTAAAATCATAATCCGTACGCAAAATACGCGCTTGGTCGTGAAGTTGCGGACACCTACCCGATAATTCTTTTTTTTAGAGGTGGAAAACCCCATGGATGTGCCCAGGGGAGGGCTGAGGGGTCTGTCAGACTCTTACTGACTAAAAACCACCCCGTGTTCCTTCTCACACCTGCGCCGGGGGTCACTGGAACAGAAGATTTTTTCGCGACCCCCGACTGCCTGATAAACCTAACCTAACCTAATTATTATCCAGGGATTTTTAAAGTCGCATCTTTATTTATTGGATCTGAATATCTAAGTAGTTAAATTATTATTGGTTTAATCTAAATACTAAAATATCTTACTTAGTTTTACTTTCGTGAACATAGAAGAAAATTATTTAAACTCCAATAAAACATATTGTGATTCTTTTAATGTATGATAAGTAATACCGGGATTTCAGAAGAGGTTTTATCTACTCCATATTACTCTTCCTCGAAGTTTAGGTGAATAGTTTATTCGTTCTATACCGATCTTGTATAATATTTTAACACACTTATTTACTCAAAAAAAAATTCTTACTGCATAGTTTTAGGTAACCATGGGTTGCTATTTATTTGCGTACTTAATAGCCACGTCAATAAAGCAATAACATGCTCACGGTACCAATTTACAAAATAATCCTTCAAAGAAGAACAGGCAAAAAAAACCCAGATCCGACAGAAAAGTAACACACCTCAGTTTTTTTGTTATTATTTATATAATCATATTATATATTCGATATTTTTATATTCGAAATCAATGGCTAACACCAATATATTGCCTTATGTTTTTGTTCAGGCTTTTTTCAACTTAGGATTATTTTTTTGAAGGTGGTTTAAAATCATCTAATGACATCTCTCACCCATTGGGTGGAGCGAGAGGGCGTGTCAGACTCTTACTGACTAAAAAATTCCACCAAAGGAACGGTCCTTTTTGCCTCTGGTACTGGGGTCAGAGCATGCCCTACATACACACAAATAACTTCCTATACGAACATTTTTTTTTTTTTTAATACATCCCATAACTACTTACTTTTCTACGTCATTTAGTTACATACATTACGAATTGTGTAGATAAGTAGGCATTTTGTATTTTTTTAGAGTAAACCCTGAACAAAAACATAAGGCAATATTTTGGTGTTAGCCATTGATTTCGAATATAAAAACTATATAATATGATTATTATAAATAATAACAAAAAAACTGAGATATGTCACTTTTCTGTCGGGTCTGGGTTTTTTTTTTAAGGGACGTGACCGTTCTTCTTTGTCATCATTATAGTCGTGACTCGAGGCGTACTGGGCAAATTTTGGTTTATCATCTATACATGACTGAATCATGAATTCCATTGATATATCTCTAAAATAAAAAATCCACAATCACTTCGTAGGATTTGGATGCGTAGCGTGACTCAGTAACTGAGTGCATGACAAATTGCGTGTTTGACCAACTGTTTGTGACAATGTGCTTAAAATCCCATTCATTGTAAAAATTACAAAATTTCTTGCAAGAGGCAAAGTTTATTTACTAAACTCAGCAAGAAAGCGCTGCACGTTTTCATCTGTTTACAGCCAAGGCAATATTGCTAGCCCGAGCCTTTTCAAAGCGGAGTCTTTTGGAGGCGCTTTCTTGCTGAGTATTGTAAATAAACTTTGCCTCTTGCAAGAAATTATAAAAAGAATATTATAAAGAGGAGAGATTTGATTGTTTGTTTGTATTGAATAGGTCCCGAAACTACTGAACTGATTTCAAAATTTGTTTCACAGTTGGGAAGCTACACTATCCCCGGCTGACAAAGCCTACTTTTTATCCCTGTATTCCCACGGGAACGGGAACTACGTGGGTGAAACCGCGTGAGATCAGCAGGCCTAGCCAAGTTACAAATTCTATTTCTATCATCGTAATCGTAAATCGACAATAGAAAGAAAATGGCGGATATGGAATCATCTGTTTGTCAACTGTCAAGTGTGATGTTGTTGATTTTCTTGGATTTTGAAATAAAGTTTTAAAATGCATACTTTAAATATGTTGTGGTGCGCTCATAACGAAGAAGTGCTGTTAAGATGCTGGAGAAGAGAACTATATCGGCAGTGCATGGAAACTATAGAAGAAATGTTTATCCAGCGATTTCGATTAAATAAAGCAAAGAGATTTAGGTATTGAATGTCTTTGAAATAAAGAGACTTTCGAAGCCTTAGTTCAAGACCTACGAGGGAAAACTTCGTTGAAAGGGTCCAACGAGATTCCATTGGAAGTCAAGGTAATTAAGTTCATAATGTGCATACATTTATTACATTATTTAAGTATCATTTGATTTATTTTTTGTTTGTCTTCGATCAGGTGTTGTGCGCTCTTAGTTTCTTGGCCACAGGATCTTATCAACGAATTGTTGGTATCACTCACCACCTTACTCAACGCACAACTAGTCGCTGCATCAGACAAGTTGTTCATGCATTGAATCACCAAAATATCATGGCGAAATAGATTGTCTTTCCGAGTACAAGACAAGACCGAGGACTAATAATAATTAATTTGAATAAAAGACTTTGGTTCTGTTCAGGTGTGATTCTGTCATAATAGTATTAAAACATTCCTTAATTTCAGTTTTATTTTACAGATTTGTGACAGTTATCTTTATATTATTATCAATGTGAATGCAAAGTTTGGTGGAGCTACACATGATTCACGTGGTCATCGAGTAGAGTTGAATCATATATGCGTGAACTTCATCAAAATAAAGAACGAGTATGGTTATTAGGTAAATGTTTACGAAATCATAAAAATCAAGTTAATTAGTAGGAATGTATGTTTGTTTCTTATACATAAATAAATATTTCAGGTGACTCTGGGCTGGGTATCCGCAACGCCCTTGGCTAATGACTCCCATCCTCAATGCAGTTCAAGGTTCCAGAGAAGAACAATATGACTCAAAAGCATGTGCAAGCGCGTAACAGCATTGAGCACTGTTTTGGATTACTGAAAGCTCGGTGGAGTTGTTTGCTTAGAGACAGGGTACTGCAATATCATCCCTTTGTAATTAGCAAAATAACAACAGCATGTTGTGTGCTACACAAGATTGCGACATGATGAAAGCTCGTTTACCACCACCACAACCAGTTCCAACTTTGCATGAAGATGGGCATAACATAAGCATGCAAACATCCACCGCCATTTCTGGAGGTAGCCAAAATGAGCTAATTCAAGGCAGAGCCATGCTGAATTGTTTATTGCATCGGCTACGATAAAAAACAGTAATTGAGTAATCTTATGTAGGTATTAATACTCTAAGCGAAATCTTTGGATCCTTTTTCAAGAAAATTGCGCGCAAGGAAGAGTGTGTGATAGTTTATGGGGAGGAGAAGTGTAGAAACCTAATATTTTTATAGGTTTATCTTAGAAATACATTCAATTTAAATTAAATTAAACTCATTGCTTACGTACATTTTAGAAGTTTAGCAATTCTGCCAACATCAAGTTTATAACGTAACCATAGTGATCAACCCTTCGAAAATAAACAAAAAATTACGAATGAAATACAATTCTGTAAGTTGTCATTGTCATGCAAAAGCAAAGCAAAGTTGTAATTTTCTAATAAATTTAAAAAAGTTTAGCTATATGAGGTTCTACCTATACTCATATATTTATACACTAATGTAATACGGTCTACTTTCGAACACATGTAAACTTGTCTGTTCGGTTCTTTTTTTGTTTTCTATCATCTTTTTATACCATGGTTTAAACAAATAAACATTATTCTATTCTATGTACCCATATTGATCAAACATAAAAATTAAACACATATGTTTCTAATGTTGTTTGTTTATTTACTAGAAACCAAATTAATAATTTAAAACATATTTTAATCAACACGTTGTATGTTAATTTAAATATGATTTACATCCCCAGGTAGTAATCTGTTGAAGGTAGGGAAGTTGTAGATCGCAACTGGGGTAAAATTTCTACCAAACTATCTGATACCCCAGCCAAACGATACATAATTTGGTTTAATAATTTTTTAATTTAATTTAATTTCATTCATAATTTTATAGTTATTATACGTAAAACGATAGTAAAGGGAACCTTAATTCCAAATTAATTTCGACGCTAAAATAACAAATTCAAATCGTATACTAGTTTCACCAGCGTACGAAGTATACAGCCGCATTTTTACATTGCGCTCGCCATAGACAATGTTTTTTTCTATCTTCGCTATGAAATGAGCGATTGACGCAGTGTGTCAACTTGGCAACCAACGCCAATGTTTATCTTTCTATTATCGCCTTAACGAGTAGAATTTGTAATATGACTTAAAATGTGACAGTTGATAAACAGCTGATCCCATATACGCCATTTTCTTTCTATCATAGAAATAGAATAGAAATAGAATTTGTAACTTGGCTAGGCCTGCTGCTAGTCTTACATACATTTTTTTTGCCGTCATCTCAATAGTCACCTCCTTCGTCTTTCACACAATTCATCCATCGTTTCTTTGGTCTTCCACTACTTTTGAAAGCCTTCATATTCAAATTCATAGCTTTTCCTAGAACATCATCCTCAATATTTCGCATCAAATTCTTATGTTATGACATTCAAATATGTTCACACCACTTCTCGACCAAAAGCGACACTTTCAGAATTGGTTTAAAAAAAATAATTTCCCCCAAAAATAAATACATTTAAATTTTTTTTTTTTTTTTTTTTTTTTTTTCATTTTCTTTTTTTTTTGTACCGTAAAACGGGGTGGATAGAAACTCAAGGGTATACTTATAAGGTAAAAGTAATGCATTTCGAAATTCAGACTTAAACTTCTAAAACTTTGATGTACCTAACTAGTAATAAACTCTGCTTTAAAAAAAATCAACAACCTTTAGAAAATAAACAAGAACTATTGTTTGTGTATTTCAAGAAACGAAAACAACGATAACGTTAGACTACCTTGCTTCAAGTTAAGAAGTGCAAATTGGACGTCACAATGCTAGTAATAATTCAGTAGTTCAAGTGTATTTATTGTTATTGAATTTTGGTATTTTGTTGTTTTTTATGCAAGTGTTTACACTTTCTTTCTCGAAGCACGTGTTTACACTTTCTTTTACATACTCATTAAAAAGCCCTACAACTGAATGCAGCTGAATACCAATATATTTATAACAGAACGACTGCCTATCAGACTTCCACAGATTGAAATAAAATTACCCATTTTTATTTACAAAGACATTTTTATTATAAATATAATACAACCATTAACATTAAAAATTGCTGAAAACTATTTTCTAGATTGTAAATACGTCTGGTACTGGACACAACTTTCTTACATTTAAATTGGGTTTAATTATTTAATTTCTACATAAAATTAAATAAATTAACGGACCATCTGGAGGAACATTGCTGCTATAAGGAGGACTGTAGAAGCAATGATGGTGGAAGAGGAAGAGGCGCCCCTGGTACTAACGAAGTCGAATATTTCTACAGCTGCGTCATTACCCCAGTTCAAATTAGCCATAGCCGAATCCACGACGCCTTGACCAGCGGCAAAGGAAGAACTTGTCAGTTGCAATTGAGCATCGTACAGCCACGTTTGGAACTAAAAATAGAAAACAAATTTAAAACACAAGTGTTTAATTTACTAATCATTAATTTATTAAACGCTAAGAGGACACGGGTGTCTTTGCGCTGCCATTGTCTTTCTTGACACGATTCAAAGGTTCAAGAAAAAAAGAAAAACAAAGTATCAATTTGCAACACTTGACGTGCAAACAGTGACAAATGTACAAAAAAGTAGATGTGAAAAATAGTGCCTATAGATTTTTTTCTTACATGTTGTGTTTCTAAACACACAGTTTAACAGCGCAGAGAATATTTAAATTTTTTGTAGGTTCACATCGTGATTTCGGCAAGAAGGATAATTATCACTAAGCATGATGCTGTGCTAGGGGTAACCCTCAGCTAAGTGTAAGTTTTCCATATAATCTAAACACAACTATTCGTTCATAGATTTAAACTTGAAACCAGTCAAACTTTGTTGCAATCTTTTCATTCAATATTTAATTCTGTATCTATATGAAGAGGGTTTAAATTAGAAATATTTGTATAATAATTACATCAATTCCTGTCATGTTAGCAATGATAGCCTGTTGATGTGACCAGTAGTCTATCAACTCTTAGGTCTCGAGTTTCAACCCATTGAAGTGTGTATTGTATAATATTAATCTTTCAACTGAGGTAATTAGAAACACAACAGAAAGACAATGACAGGCGGACACCGGTGTCCTCTCGGGGTTTAATGAATTAATATATCACATGCTTCAAAAACAGTGAATCAAACTAGAAAGAGAATATATTAGAGATATTTGTCGACGGCATGTGAAGCCTAGATATAGGCCCAAACCACACTACAAAAAGACTCTTATATTGTTAGTCTGTGTTCAAAGTGATGAATACATACAAATATAATATGAAATAGTTTTATTTAGTTGGGCTATTTGACAAAGTTTTAGTTTTTAGTCCCTCATATAGATTTCAAGAAAATATTCGACAACAATTTTTTTCTATTTCAAATTGATGGAAAACTGCTTAGATTGAGCGCATTAAAGTTGAGAAGAGGGGGCTTGTAACATCATGAGCTAGTATAAACTGTAGTCGTAGTAGTAGTAGGCTAGTGACGTCATGCGACATTTTGACCCGATGTATCGCCGTTATTTTTTGATTACGTGAAAAAAGAAAAACTGGGAGTCGAATATTTTCTTGTGATCTAAATGAGGGACCAAAAACTTAAATTTAGTCAATAGTCCATTGTAGTTTAGGTAAATGAGATAGAGGGTAATTACAAAGTTTCACATCCACTACAGAAAAGTGAAGTTCCTCTGAATAGATAGGTGTCCTATCAGTGGTGTTGGTGTTGTAAAAAGTTCTACTAATAACTTTAATATCGCGATCAAGGATACACCAGTTTAGTTCGCTTTTGATGGTATAGATGTAGCTAAACTACTCTATACAACTTTTCTATGTTAAATTAATAATCTTTACGAAATGAAACTGACTCATAAACAAATAAACATTGCTTACCGTGTTGAGGTTTTGGAAGGAAGTCAGATGTGCAGCAAAGGCGTTAATGCAAATGGTGAGACGGTCTGGACCACCATATCTGTCAAATACAATTATCTATATCAATCTTATCGTCATCTGCCTAGCCTTTTCCCAACTATGTTGGGGTCGGCTTCCAGTTTAACCGGATGCGGCTGAGTACCAGTATTTTACATGGAGTGACTGCCTCCACAACCCAGTAACTGGGTAACATGATACCCCTTGGTTAAACTGGTTGTCAGACTTTTGAGCTTCTGACTACAAGTAATGACTATCAAGGATCTACAAATGACAGCCGGGACCAACGGCTTAACGTGCTTTCTGAGGCATGGAGGAGTCTTGTAATAATTGGTCACCCATCCTCGGAGCGACCTCGTCAAGCGTAGCTTAACCTTCGATCGACCCATGCGGCTGTTATAATTTAGCCACAAGCTCCTCTATCTCCTGAATCTATATCAATAGTATTATTCCATTTAATTAAAATCATTGTTTGTCGTAGGTCTAGTGGCCGCTAGCGCAACTGCATATGGCTTTTCTTCTGGGATTGCTCAGAAGCAGGCCGTAGTTTTAATTAGTAGGTACCCAGCTCTTCCCTATTATATGAAACACAACTGGTGAAATGTAAGTGTACACTTCTGCCAAATCTTCGGCCTTTGAATCCAAGATTGTATTGTATATTATAAAGATAAAGATACCGGGCTGGTATCTGCAACGCCACGTCAAAGCGCGTATTTTTCGTATGGGCTATAATCTACCACGCGGGCCCAGTGCGAATTGGTAGATGTCACATGTCTTCGAATTTTTGGTTTTAGGACATGCCGGTTTCTTCACGATGTTTTTGGGAGCAGTTGTGATGAAATAAATTACACAAAGTAATGGGCCTGCCTGGGTTCAAACCCACGACTTACTGTTCCTAAGTCGGCGCCGCCACCACTGGGCCACCGCTGCTCTCTGCGTTATATGTTATTATTGCTATAATTAAGTAGAAGAATACTATATCTAAATTTGTTAAAGAAAATATGCTAAACAATACTTACGTAGACGTAATTGTGCTTCTGTAACTATTGAGAAAACTAAGGACGATGGGAATGTTCTCAGGGTTACCTTGCAGAGCAAAAGAGAATGCATTGGTACGGTCGTGAAGGCGGATTCTGTCATTGTGCATACTTTGCTGCAGGTAGCTGTAATAAAAAAAAATCAAATTCAACATAATGGGTAACTAAAAATATTCATCTATCTGTACTATAATTATAAAGAGGAGAGATTAGATTGTTTGTTTGTTTGCATTGAATAGGCTCCAAAACTACTTAACCAATTTTGAAAATTCTTTCACCGTTGGAAACCTACACTATCACCGGTTGACATACGTTACTTTAAATCCCTGTATTCCCACTTGAACGGGAAATGCGTGACGTCTGCTAGGATTATATAAAGGTTACCAAAAGAACCCTGTTACTTGTCAATCATAATAATCATAATAATAAGAAATTATATGAATTACTAGAAGACAGTTGAATAACAACAAGTAATAAAAAAAAATATTAAAAAAACGTAGATACAAAAAAAGTGATCTTTTCGGCATTATTTGCATGACCAACAGTCGCTGTACATCTAATCTTATACAATGGTATACGATCCGCTTTATACACGGCAAGTTTTTGTAAAATATATTAAACCCAACCCTTGCCTGTTAATCAACTACTTATTATAACGTAATTTAGAGTAAGATCTTTTAAATAAAAAGGTCCTTAATCAGTTTTAGTGGAGTTTGAAGTTGGTATACCGACAGAACTTAATACATATTACAAATAGACACATAATACTCAAATAGTAATAAAAACAAATAAATTTACTGCTGAAGAGAGGCCTGATCCTTGGTGCAAGCAAGAGCGCGAAGCATGACTACCATATCAGCGGTATTCTGGGAGGCGTTGTACATATTGAACAAGGTGTCGTAGTCGGTAGAGTTGCCCTCACGGAGTCCCACGCAGTAAACGTGACGGCGGAGATTCACTGGGATTCTGGAAAAAAAAAAACATCTTACCATCAGCATCTTGATGATACAACTAAATCGATCTGTATATACGTTAAGACGCCCATCAATGTGAATAATAAAGTAAATAATCCTTGACAAACACCAGTCAATGTTCCCGGACTGGTCAGTTGGACTACAGACCAGAGAGAAAATGTCATAAAAAGTACGGTACGATATAAATTTCTCGATATGGTTCACCTGAATATGGTTCCTGTTTCTGAAAGCCGGAACCTCCTTACAATAGGAGGTTCCGCCTTTCAGAAACAGGAACCTTCACGGTCCAAGCTACCGATGATTAAAGTATTAAAGATCTTAAATCTTAAATAAAGATCTGGCATATTTCATGTGAACACTAGCACTTACACAAGACTTGGGTTCGCTCTGAACGCTTGCCACTTCCGTTGGCTGTCAGAAACGCAGCCGCTATGACCGAGGTTGCATGCGACGTTCAAGATTTGAGCTCTGTTAAGAATAGTGGATGTGGAATCGGTAGCACGCTCATCGTAGCCCAGGTGTCTGATGACGTTATCTAGGAGACCCAACATGTAACTCTGCAAAACAAAAAACACAGATTTGAAATAGTTTCTATTTGATCCATGTCGTGTCAGTAAGTCATGAGTATGTTTAGTGTTAAGAGGCATGAGGATCACTATTCCTTAAACACAAGGATAAGAAGTTCCTCATCCTCCATTGAAACAGGAGGATAGCAGAAGTTAAAATTGCTCAAGAGTAATAAATAGTTTGTTTGCTGATTTCACGATAACGTAAGTAAGGTTCAAGTTTCCGCGTTTTTTAACAGTTTTGTATTCTAAAGACACGCTGACTTTTTATCAAGGGATATAAAAAAATGTTATACTCATTTTTATGATTAAGCATGGTAGCATCTCATACGTACAACGAAAGCGGTGTGAGCTCGTGGTATATGTTCGAACCGGCGACGGATCCAGTCGAGCTGGGTAAGGGCGCCGTTCCATACGTAGTAATCAGTCTCGCTTCTCAAAAAGTCGAGCACGTCAAAGGCAATGGTCCTGTTGAGGGAGTTTGAACGAACGAAGTACAAGACATCGTTGACAATCTGGGAAATGTTAAAAAACAAAAATATTATATTAAAAGTCATACAAAGTTACGAAAAGAACTATTTCTCTATAGTGAACTGTTCGATTCAATATAATGTTAACAAATAAGTCACCTTACGCAACCATCGATCACCTTTGTATTTTACAATAATAAATTCAGAAGTCGACATTTAATGCAATTCGTCACATTTATGTTTATCTTCTACGAATTTGGAGAAAAATGCAGGTGGCCGTAGGTGGTTACAAGAGTAGAGGAATACTAAAGAAACGATAGGTGGATACTGGTGGATAGTGTAAAAGATGATATTATAATTTTCTAGCTGGTGACATATTGACCTTTCTATGTGTCTATTGAGATGATGATAAATAGACATGTATTGAAGGAGAACAAGTTCTACACCGATCCCATAAAAGTTAGAATAGAGGCAGAACATGATGATAGTGATAGTACATACATTATCTTGAACCGAACAGTCCAATAGAAATAAGCCGGAAATAAGTAATAAAGTAAGGTTTATGGGATTAATACCTGAGCCCTGTTTAGCTTGTGAATGTTCTGCCTGTTGTTACTCTTTAGATAAGTTGCTATTAGCTGCCAGTTATTGATATCGTAATTGACACGGTACAAACCTAGAACAAACATAAAGTAGGTACAAATATTAAATATTTATATTGTTCAACATATCAGTAAAATATAACCTCAATGATCAATGTCACTCCAATAAAATTAAAAAATATCGACTTTCCCAAAATAAAACTACCTACCATATAGTCCATGGTTTCTGGTTTAGTTCAACAACAGTGGATTTCAACTTCTAAATAATAACCATCTATATAATTACCCTAATTAAAGTGAGTCTTATTATCCCTTTTAAAGCAAAACGTGTTTCATACTATTTATATTCTGTTTGTAGGTATTCTGTTTGCATTTTTTTGTTGTGATAAGGTTTGTTACTCTCTTCCTTCTTTTATCATTATCTTCTACCTTTTTATTCTTATTTATTTGTTTATTAAGTACCTCTTCATCACTATTATTACAAAAAACCTTATTCAATAGTGAGGCCATAATTAAAGATCTTATAAATTTTCTTCTCTCATTTACGGTACATTTGGTGCAACACGTTTGACTGAGTAATGTATAACTGTTGCTCTGTGTGCCGCGAATTCAATTCCCACACGAAAAAAATGCTTGTATGACTTAAATAAAAATAGCAAAAGAGAAAATTAGTTATAGGTACATACCAGACTGAGCAATGTTGAAAAGAACAAAGTGGGATCCTGAAGTGCTTGCAATGGAATAAGAATCTCCAGTGAGCACATGCCTGGGCCGGGTGCTGTTGAAGTCAAGCTGGTTTGATTGGGTCCAGGTAAGAGGGATCAGCCACCTTTGCGGCACAGCAGCAGGAGTACCAGAGACGAGATAACGGCTCTGAAAGTAGAATAAAGCGAAAATAATTTATTAAACTTAATGTACCTACAGCAGGAGCTGACGACACGGTGGGCCCAAAAGGAGATGGCGTGACAATCTAGACTCCTTCCTAAAGGATTGGCCAGAAGTTACTTAAAACAGAAAAAAGTAGAAGGATGGAATCCCTTTCATCCTTCTACTTTGGCCTTTGCCCTGCAGTGGGACACAAAAGGATCATAATGATAATGTGCAAAAACTGCTTTAGATTTTAATACCACACTAGGAGGAAAAATAATACCATCCTGTAATTACTATCCTAATGTCGATCCAAAAGAAGAGACAATCATTAATCACCACCTTGATTAACGCAGTTTGGTGGCTTGTATTAAGCACTTCACTCACAACTCGTCTTCGTAAATTTTGTACTTGTCTCTTAAAACTTCGACGTTTTCTCGACCCCCTTGTAGTTTATAAAAAAAATATTGCCAATGTTTCAGTGATAATACGACTTTCTAACGGAGAAAGAATTTAAAAAAAATCTGTAAGGCAGTTTTTAGTTATATTCTTTTAATATTATTTATTACTCGTATTAGTTTAGAGTATATTAGTTCAGATATAGAGAAGTGCAGATTACGAACATTTAAAAAACACACGGAAATTGGACAGCAATAAAGTTCTACAATAATTTCAAGCATGTGGTCCCAGGTTCAATCCTCAGGTCAGCCAAAACGTCATTTGTATTTCTCAGGAATAATGTAAGGTCTGGTTTCGTGCTACATTGAAGGCATGAAATTAAGCGTAACTGGCTTAATGTGGATGTCAAATCTTGTCCAAACTTTTAAATAAATTAGGGATTACTGGGGTTCTGCTTGTGTTTTGTTTCTTATAAAAATAATATCTCCAGTTCGGAAGTTGCCCGTGGTCTATCTAAGTTAGTTTACCTGGGAGTTCATAAGCTTGAATAGGTGTAAAAACACCCAAACTTGTATTGACGGCTAAAAAATTAAACTGTACAATAAACTAACCTGAGTAACAGTAACCACACCATTATCAGGGTTCCTGACAACGTTGATGACCGGAGAACCAGCGTTCTGGACCCAGCTGTCGAACACTTCCTCGATGTCAATGTTTGGAAAATCGCGTCTGAACGTGAAATCCTCAGCGACAGCCAGTTTAAAAGCTGCGTACATATCCTTGGGAGTACCAATGTCGTATGCACTGTAAAAATTAAGGAAATGTAATGAGGAAATATCATCACCATTATCATCTTTTTGACCTCTTTTATCCTTATTGAAAAAATTGGTTATGTAAAGATTTTTGCGTTAATTTCACATTTTTTGTAGTATTTTTTTATATATCTACTATATAAAAATAAGTCGGGTTTTCCTTCCTGACGATATAACTCCAGAACGCACGAACCGATTTCCACGGTTTTGCATTCGTTGGAAAGGTCTCGGGCTCCGTGAGGTTTATAGCAAAGAAAATTCAGGAAAAATAACAACAAATAACATTATTAGTAGAGCTAACATACTAACAAAAATAAATTAAATTACATAAATCAGATGCAACCTTCATAGTCACTATGAAGAACTAAGACACAAAATTAGAGAAAAGTAAATGACAGATTGACAACTGACATAATGTCAGGCAAAAAGTAAATATTGAAAATTATTAGATTTAATATTTTATTTCAGCAAAATCATAGTCTTACAATCGAATAAGTCTACTATATAAAAATAAGTCGGGTTTACGGTATTGTGTTCACTGTTAAATTGTGAAAAAAAAGGTAAAAAAAATAAGTTATTCGTTTCCTAACATTTAAATTGGAAACCATCAAATTAATCACGTGTATTGTGCAAATTTTTATTGAATTTCAAAGCAGGCATTTGTCTTTAAGGTGGTAAGTTGAACCGTGTAAATTATGTGGATCGTGCATTTGAGGTTATATTCACCACTCAGTCCATAGTCCAAAATGCCTAGAGGACGACGTGCGAACATCGGCCGCCGCACAAGACATGCAAGCCAAGAAAGACAAAATATAATAAGAGAAAATGCCCGATTGAGACAACGCGTGAGCACACGAAGATCATTGGCATCATACAATCGCTTGGCATTCCAATATGATCCCACTGCGAACTACAGATATCAAATTTATTCTCGAGTAACTTTTTTGTTTATTTATTAATAACTAATATTATTGAATATAATTACTTATTAGTAACTAATAATCTATAATATATAAATGAATCGCAAAATGTGTTGGTAAGCGCATAACTCAACAACAACGCCTGGACCAATTTAGCCAATTATTTTTTTAAAATGTTCGTTGAAGTTCAAAGATGGTTTTTACGGCGAGAAAAATTGTCGAATAATTGCCGGAAAAACCCTAAAAACCCTAAAAACAGCCCTTTTCTTTTCCCATACAAACGTTTTCTAACTAAAATGAGCTTTATTGCTATTGTGTAAAGTTCATATTGAATTACAAGCACTCACTGTTGTTTAAACAATGTAGGTATGGTCCTAACGTCAAAGAGTCAATTTGCACATTAAAAGATATACGGAGCAATCATAACCAATTTGGTGGTGAAATGATTTTATTAGCAGGAGATTTTCGTCAAACATTACCAGTGATTCCCGATCAACACCAGCTGATGAACTCAATGCATGTCTAAAGTTCTCCAATTGCGGAAACATGTCAAAGTACTTCATTTAAGCAAGAATATGCGTGTCGAGTTGCAAAATTACCAATCTGGAAACATATTCTCTAAACAACTCATTGACATTGGTAGTCCTATAGACATGTTGACCGGCTGCATTAACATTCCTCAAAGTTTTTGTCAGTAAACTCGATCAAAAGATGAACTTATTCAGAAGGTGTTTCCAGATGTTTCTTAAAATTACAGGAACCATGATTGGTTGAGCGAACGAGCTATATTGGCTGTAAATGACATAGATGTAAATGAATTAAATTTAAAAATACAAGAACAAATTACAGGCAAATCGAGGATATATAAATCAGTTGATTCGGCTATTAAGCAAGATTTTGTAGTGAACTATCCACCAGAATTTTTATACTCGCTGGATTTGCCAGGATTGCCACCTCACAATCTTCAATTAATCTTTCAACTGAGGTAATTAGAGACACAATAGAAAGACAATGACAGGCGGACATCGGTGTCCTCTCGGGGTTTAATGAATTAAAGGTAGGATCTTTAGTTATAATGTTGAGAAATACCAACCAACCGCGTCTTTGCAACGGCACACGGTAACGCGATAAAAAAATTACTTAACAACGTGATAGAAGCAACTATACTGAAAGGAAAGCATAAAGTACAAGACGTTCTCATACCGCGCATCTCAATGATTCCGAATGATGTGCCGTTTGACTTTAAACGACTACAGTTTCGATTTCGGCTTGCTTTTGCTATGGACATAAACAAGTCCCAGGGGCAATCATTAAGTGTTTGTGGTATTAATCTGGAAAACCCATGTTTCTCACATGGTCAATTGTATGTGGCCTGTTCCCGTGTTGGAAAACCATCAGATTTGTTTGTCTATGCGCCAGATAATCAAACAAAAAACATCGTATATAATCACAAAGCACTACAAAGAAAATAAAAATGATTTTTGTTAATAATTATGATTCGCATGATTAACAATAAAGAGATTACTTATGTTTTATTTAATTATATTTCTTATTCACAACGCCCTATCACCAGGGTGACGGTTCTGTTCAGGAGATTTTGCCCTGACTATAAAATATGTAGGAACAAAAAAATGTCACATTACCAATGATTTTTACAGGACTATAGTGCAATTTAATTAGGCAGTACGAAGTCTGCCGGGTCAGCTAGTATGTATATATATATTTGTTTATTGGCATATCTTAGTATTGTCTTATCGCTGGCAATGTGTATCATCCCTACCCAAAGTAAATAATTCAAAGTAATATTTTTATTTATTTTTTCTTTAATTATTTAAGTCATTAGCAAAATAAAAGGGAACTTTTCGACGTCTAATGACGACTCCAGCTGTCCCTTCCTCCAAAATTGTTCAACAGATTATGTGCAAATGGATGTCTCATCAACGGTCAGACTAAACAACGCTGAATTGCCCGTTTAGTTTGGCATTTAACGTGATGGCGTAGGTTTAAGGTGGGGACTTAAACTTACTGGTCTCTCAAGTAATATCTGAGGGCAGTTCTAAAAGTCCTCCAGCCGACAAAGTGCTCCAACATCTTAAGCACGGAAGCTCCCTTGGCATAGCTGGTGACACTGAAATGTGCACTAATGGAAGGGTTGCTGGAAACGCCAGTCCAGTTCATGGGTTGAGCGCCTGCGCCAGCGTCATGGTTGAGAGCACTGTGTACGTAGTCAACCACGAATTGGTCATCTAATTCTAAGCTGGGATCAGCCTATAATCAAAACAAAATCAATTATTAACAAATTTGAATGGAAAATCATAATGATGAAAAAAAAAGATTAAAACTCTGGAACATACCCAGTGAGCACCGAAATATTCGAAGAAGCTAGCGAAAGATTCGTTAAGCCAAAGGTTACTCCACCAGAAGCAAGTGACGAGGTTACCGAACCATTTATGTCCAAGTTCGTGGGCCATGATGGTAGCAATGAAGATCTTGTTGTTCAAGTTTGTGTGAGCTGGATCATATAAGAGGTACGCTTCCCTAAAGTAAACAAAGATAAATATTTTGTCACGGTTTTGCCAAAATAAGACTTAACAATTAAATTCAAGACAGTGCACTTTAAGCAAGTACGTAATTTTGGTATATTATTCATCGTTGACATACCGGTAGTTAACCATTCCCCAGTTTTCCATAGCACCGGAGGGGAAGTCAGGAAGAGCTATATGATCGTTCTTCATCAAGTTACCCTGTCCCATCTCGTGGTACTGGATGCCAAAGTAATCATCTAATTCGTTGGTAATCTTGAGACCAATTTCAGCAGCGTATTCGTGCTGAGCGTTAACTCCTTGGCGAGCGATGATCTTGAACGGTTTGGCAGGGGTGCTGGTTAATTCAGTAGCGACGAAGTCACTCACGTGGAAAGCGACCAGGTAAGCAGAGATAAGTGGAGTGGGCAGGAAAGTTTCACGAACTTGTTCGCCTAGTCTGTTGAAATAATAAATTAATAAATAAACCTTTACGTAAATAACATAGCGCTCTTATATGAAGATCGCTAATGTTGCGTCCATACTTGTTAATTTATTTAATATTTTTTGGCCAAATATTATTATTTTCTTTTTTTATCACTTGCGATATTGAACAAATAGTATTTGTACTGAAATAATAAGACTAAAACGCACCATAAGGGTTTATTTTTACTAATTGGTTAGAGACACTTAAAAATAGATTAAACCCACTCACTCTACGCGGGAAGCGATGTCCATGTTGGAGTATGATTGGCCAAGACTGCGACTACGGGTAATAGAGATTGTGAAGCGGGACTTGAATTTGGGCTCATCGAAGCAAGGGAATGCTTTCCGTGCGTGGAACGGCTGGAACTGAGTGGTGGCGTAGAGCCTGCAAAAAAATACAACAGTAACGTCAAAGTCCATAATGTTCAATGGATGGCTCTTTACTCAAATAACAACTTAATGCTATTGTAATTTAAGTCGATTTCATTACGACTTGTAGTATTGATCAAGTCATAAAAATTGCCTGTGTTTATACCAACTTATTGTGTGGCTACAGACATAGGAAAATTGTTTTATAAGTGCCTGCTTTTTTCTTTTTTGCCAATGTTTTTTTTATTTTCGGCTAAACGTCTAACGTGAAAGTGAACGGCAGGATTCTTGGTAATTATGGAATATTGTTTCATATCTCACCTCAGTTGATCGTTGTGATAATAGTAACCTCTGTAGAAGCCTCGCTCGATAGGGTTTGTGTTAATTCTTCCATCGTAACTGACACTGATGGTGTAGTTACCCCTACTTAAAGGCGAAGCTGGGTGAATGCGAAGAAGCTCTAAGTAACTGTCAATGCTGAATTGGTTGCCAACCTGAAGATTCACTGCCTGACCTGTGCTGTCACTGATGAGACTAACAGTTCTGACTTGAACCACATTTTGGTGGAAAACAATCTCTGCGAGGTTATCTTCATTGACCTGGAGAGAAAATAAAAGTTATTAAATAAAAGCGAGGGTTAACTTTCCCAAAAAGGAAGCCGACAAAGAAGAAAGAAAGTAAAGTTCCCCATCCATCATAGAAAAGGGAGGTTCCTTCGACCAGACGGATGTTGTGTCTGGTGGGCTAACTACTGCCCGACGCGCGACGGTTGTAGTCGGGAACTTGTACGAGTATTATGTACAAATCGCGCAGATAACTCTGATACCGCGATGTAGGGTATCGGTCATTTGTTTGCATGTGGCGAAATAGATGTCGCTACATGATGTGTTTATATAGAACTTGTCAAACCTCTATTTTTGTGAAATAAAGCTATTTATTATTGTAAATTATTATCGATCTATCTACCACCCTGTATACCTATAGTATTTTTGAAAATACTGAAGTCAGGCTGCTATCATTATAAAGCAGTTGAGTTGCTTTTTCAAACTTTCAGAGGGAAACCGATAGGAATCGAGTAGTATGAGAACTGCGGCACTATTAAGGTCTATGATAATATATTTTACTGCCTATTCTGAGTCAGAGCCATTTATATAGTTAAAATATGGTTTTCGCAACTAGTTGAATATGTGGTTGCACCAGTACGATCTTGTATGTACAGAGGATAGCACATCAAGCTACCCAAAGTGTCAAATTTCTTTTATAGTTTTTCAACTTTATACCAAACAGAATAAGGTTCATGTTCAATTGGAAAAAAAATGACAGGTTAAACCTGTATTTTTTTTACCCAAATTAGAATTCACATTAAATCTAAAATATAATAATTTCACTTAATGGGCTGTATCGATAGATTCCCCATTACATTTTATATGTCATTCAAAAGTTTGGCATCCCAAAATACTACTCAAGCACATTTTCAAACTGGTTTGATCAATGATTGCTCAAGTAAATATAATAGTAAGTATATTTGGTACAACATGATTCGATGACACGATTAAATACCAATGCAAAAGGTATTTAGGTATAAAAGCCTTCAAAGGGTATAAAAATATAGCCCAGTCACGAAAAATTGTGTCTGTGTTATTTCGATTGTGATAAAATAATCGTTAATTACGCAGGCAGCCGTTTATCATCGGATAAAGATTGTATTATCGACGTAGTGTTATAAAAGATAAAACAACTGAAACCATTTTTAGATATATACGGAAAAAAAATCACTTACTTGCTGCACATGTATGTAAATGGAGCGACGGTACTTGTCACATCAGTACAAAGTATGGAGCAAATGCTTAAGTATGTTTTTTTTTTTATAACGTTGATTTTATTGATGATCCTCAAAATAAATAAATTAATTAACAATCATTATAAAACTCCAACCAAGTATTTCAAACTTTCTTGGTGTTAAAAAAAAACATAAATCATACCTAGTTACAATTGACTATAATATCATCTTTTCACCAACTTTTCCTTCACCAATAATTCATTTCATTAATTTCCCTTTTACCGCACTTTTAGAACAGAATAACTTTATTTGCATAAAACAGATACACTACAAACTCTAAGTTTACTTCCTACTCTCTGCTTTGAACTAAGCTGTTCCCAAAATGGTTAATAATTGAAACCTTCTATTACAAAATTTGATGAAATAATAATTTCTTACATTTTTCAAAAAGAGGAAAGAAGTCAATAATATTTTAACTAGTGGGCTTTATAAAGAGTATTTTACTCAATTCTATTTAGAAATTCGAATGTACTAGATCTGGATCAATTGCACTTGCACTCTTAAAGAGTGCAAGTTCAATTGCTAAAAATTACGTCATCGTCACCATCATTGAAATCGAAAGATGTCTACTATCGAACCACTGCTTTAACCATTTTTGGGTACAACGTCAAAGTAAAACTTTTAACAGTAGGAAACCCTTATAAACTTTCATAAAATTATACTTACAACAACGTTCATTCGAACAACGCCAGTGAAGGAAGCCGCTTCGAGGTTCACGATAAGGTCAACATTTACGTCGGTAGGATTCACGGCATCACTTAGGCGGTATCTGTCTACTACTAACTCAGCGTTACCATCGAGAAACTCGAAGTTAGACCTGAAGTCCTCCTGAGGGATGGCGGCGATAGACCCCAAGAGAATGCTGAGGATGACGGGAAGCAACATGTTGGTACCTACAAAAGAAATTAATAGGTACTTGAACATATGTATAGGCTGGTTGAGAATCTAGTGAAGACGGAACAGGAAGAGTGAACAGTAATAAAAAATATTTGCAAAGAAAGAGAAAAATACCACTCTAGTTTATAGTGAAGTTATTGAATGTACGTTCGTTAGTGTTAAACATAATCTATGATGAGTACAAAGTTCAAGGACAAAGTTATATTTTTTTTAAATTACACCCGTAATAATTAATAATGATTTGTCAAAACCTTCTAAGTATAAAACACATAATCCCGAATTTGGTACTACAGGGAAAAATAAGAGCACTTCGATATATCACACTTTTTATGCGTATCAGATAAGATGAGTAAAGCACTTTATCAATATTTTTTATTTAAATACGACTTACCCATTGCTGCCCCGGACGGTACCAAACGAGCGACTAGAAGGGCATAGTTAAAATATTATATATTTATCAATAATTATTTACTTATCTTTATGTACCTACCATTAATATTTTCGATGAACAGTGTTTAATCAAAAGCATGTCTGAAATCCACAGTTATCATGTAATCAGCAGATAAGATATTTTATGTTTTTGGCGTATCTCTGATATGTATTAGTAGTTATTCACTGCTGCTTACTCATATGAGGCATTAGTCGAATACCCATGTCCGTAAGCAAAGTACGTGTTCCAAAGAATCAAATGCACCAACACCATTGAACCCACTGCTACCATTAACAACAAGCAGGCCCAAATGAGATTAAACTACAATAACTTTTCATCATAGCAGGTAGTCTTATTGGCTACAATATTGGATTCACGAAGGTTAAGCTACTATTGCTGAGGTTTGTCCTTGGAAAGGACACATTCAAACCTTCTCCTTACCTTGGAAAGCACATTAAACCATTGGATTCGGCTGGCATCTCTGCACATACAGTTGCGATGCATACATGCCCTCTGTCGAGACATTGCACCTCAAAGCTGGCTTTTCCTTTAGGAAGCTTTTCCAGAATTAGCCCTGCATCGTTAAACTCACAGAATAGGTTAATACAGTCTGGATTTTAAAAGAGACCAAGACTCTTAAAATTTCTTTCTGCATTATTTCTCAGGGATTTAAAAGAAATGACACATCACATAAAAGTATATGGAAAGATCACCTTACGGAAACAAATATAATTTTATTTCGATGTTACGTTAATAAGGCTGCCTAAGCGTGAAGGTCAACATCAGCAATGACTGAGTTCATTTTTAATCAAAGACATTCAATACCAATAGACCGGACATCACGAACAAAATTTTCGTCCGAAAAAGTGTGTCCTGCTGGATACAAGTCTACGAGTTTTTTGTAGTACGCTCCGCTGCCGCTCCAATATTCATATATTATTCTAAATGGCGTTACTGAGACATTGGATCAAAGTTTTTCTATGAAATTTCCTTGATATGCCCGCTCTATAGTATTTTAAATCTCTTTGTTTTTAATTAAATAATGTTTTTACTTATTTGTACACAAATTGTACATTTAGCCAGCAATAGTATATCTATATCGTATACAATTTCTACTTAGTGTCTAGTAATTTTATTACAAACTAAATCTAAAATATTTTTATTACAGGTGTAAATGGTTTGGGTTGTAGGCATAATATATTACATATTATAATAATGTATTGTGGCTACGCCACAGGGTCATATGTTAATTAGTGACCCACCTGAACTATGTTCCTTCAAACCTGTTGTTCAGGGTTTTCCATCCGAGTACGTAGTTAACTAAAGTTTATATAAATTGTTTAATTGATCATGTAATCGTTTTTTAACCGACTTCAAAAAAAGGGGGAAGTTCTCAATTCGACGGTGTTTTTTTTTGTGTGTTTGTTACGCGATTACTCCGCCATTTATGGACCGATTTTCAAAATTCTTTTTTTATTTGATAGTGTTGTATCTACTTAAAATTATTTTCTGCTGCATTTTATTTTTAACCTTTCAATCGTGTCAATTAGAGACACAAAAGAAATACTATGACAGCGCGGATACCGGTGTCCCCTTGGGGTTTAATGAATTAAACTGTGTTATTAACTAAAAATACATGTCAAAATTGTTTACCTTTTGTTAACTACCTAATCGGATGGAGTATAGTTCATAGTTTTTAAGGTGTTAAATAAATAGTATACTATTCTATTCTACATATTCAATCACCATCACATATCCGACGAATAGCTTTTGTTTCTAGTGAGATCGCTCTTTTTGTTACAACAAATAATCAAGAATAATGGACCAAGTAACGTTTTAATTACTTGCAAAAATAATAATAACAAGTTTATTTGGAATAAATAATTAAGCCCAATACAAAATAAATAGTAAATAAATATTCCACAACTTTTTCGCACAACGCCATTTAGTCCCAAGTTAAGCTTGAGAGCTTGTGTTATGGGTACTAAATAGCTGATAAACATACTTATGTATTTCTAAATAAGTACATACATATTATAGATAAATTACACCCAGACACATAACAAATGATCGTGCTCATCACACAAACATTTGTCCTGGGTGGGAATCGAACCCACGACCTCCGGCATAGCAGTCAGGGTCACTAACTACTAGACCAACAGGCCAATCAAAAAATAGGTACTTAGAACTGAGACAAAATGTAGAATAAGGCAGCTTAACTACATGAACTCCTAACTTCCAAACTAGGTAAAAACCTGTATCTTGGAAATCCGTGGACTTCATAAACACTCAATAATTACTATTGACGGGGCATCACGAACAAAATTTTTATCCATAACTTGTATCCTAATGGGCACAAGTTTATGAGTTGTTTTTAGTACGATATTCATATATTATTCTAGATGGCGTTAATAAGACATGGGATCAAAATTTTTCCATGACATTTCCTTGAAATGCCCGCTCTATAGTGTTTTAAACTCTTTGGTGAACCTGGGCTTAAAGAACAATAAGAACTGATAGAATAGATTTCAGTAAGATTCTGTAAGGAAATTTTGATTGTGAACATCATTATCAGTTTACTACCTATTAGAGAAATGGCTGATTCAGATAATTACATCATCATTCGCCCATACATTAAAAATATTGTAAAAATAAAAACAATATAAAATACAACTAATTAAAATAAATAAAATATGAACACCTAAACTAACTACAAATAAAATAGTTAGGTACTAAAAAAAAAATAAAACCCCCTAGAAAAAACTAAATTAAACTTATTTTTCTAGGGGGGTTTATTATAGTTTAGGTGTACATATTTTATTTATTTTTATTAGTTTTATTGTATAGTTGTAATTTACATAAGAAATCAAAGAAAGTATATAAAGTAAATTTTAAATATAAGAGTAAGTGTTTCATTTCGAGTGAGTATGTGTTCCATTTAATATTCTTCTATAAGAAAGTACCTTTTTGGCCTCCCTACCTTTTGGATGGCCAAAAACGTACATTGACTTTGACTGTGAACATACTCATTATGCGACTATGTCGAATATTTTAGTTGTTTCTTGAGACGAGTAAGTAAAAAGGTCACGTTTACTAAATTCAGTGGATATTAGTCATTTATTCACTAGGATCAAAGAGATCTAAAAGACTATAGAGCGGGCATGTCAAGGAAATGTCATAGAAAAACTTTGATCCCATGTCACAGTAACGCCATCTAGAATAATATATGAATATTGGAGCGGCAGCGGAGCGTACTAAAAAAAACTTATAAACTTGTGTCCGGCAGGACACACTTTTTCGGACGAACATTTTGTTTGTGATGTCCGGTCTATAGGTATTGAATGTCTTTGACTAGGATTAATGTAACCATAAACAATTAGCATTAATTTTTTTTTTTTTTAAATCTGCAGATTAATCAAGGAAATCCCAAGAAAATTACAAATGTTATATGATAGGTGATGATAAATTATATTTATTACTTTTATAGAATTCCAAATAAACACTTTTAGACAAGATGTGGTCGGTGTTTTATATTTTGAGGAGAAACGTCGAAAAAAACTCACACACAATGATCACTGTCTCTTTTAGAATCCAGTGATCTCTGTATACAGCTGTAAAAAGACCGATCACATAGCCGATAACCACACATTCTGTACATATAATTAAGTAACTTTAACCAAAAAATAATGCTGGGAAAATACTTTTTTTTCATCTTTAAAACATCTCAACACACTAGGAAGTGGCGAAGGGCGGGCGTTTTGGGGGACTCTGCCTAATTTGAATAAATGACTTTAGATTTTGATTATGATTACTAGTAATCTGTAATCCACATTGCTAGTAAGTGTAAAAGACAACCTGTCTTGTCATCATCATCTGCTTAACCTTCTCTTTTTTTATTGACTGGCCTGTAAGTTGGTTTAGTAATGAGTGACCCTTACTGCCATGCCGGAGGTCGTGGGTTTGATTCCCACCCAGGACAAATGTTTGTGTCATGAGCACGAACATTTTGTTTTGTGTCTGGGTGTAATTTACTCGTATATAAAATATGTATGTATTTCGAAATATATAAGTATGTTTATCAACTGTTTAGTGCCCATTACATAAGCTCTGCTTAGTTATTAAATATTAGATCGGTATCACTTACTTTAAACCAATAGCAAACCAGCTCGTCTGTGTTACATTACCACATCCTTGAACATTTAGAACTTTGTTGTCAGCAATCCTGATGCTCTGAACAGGTTGAATAATCTCATCTTCCAACCATTCCCTGTGCATGGTCATGTGAGTAGATGCCCCAGAATCCACAAACCAGTTCACGGAATCATTCAAATAAAGTAAATACACAATTTCACGCCACTGCAACTGATAAACTAAGAGATTTGAGATACTTTAAGAAAGACATGCGAAGAAATGTCATAGAATCTGTGTTCCCAAGTCTCAGTAACCCTATGGATCGTACTAAACTAGAAGAGTCATCGAGTTGTGCCCATTACAACAAAGTCGATGAGTCACTCACAATTTCAAAGCTAGTGACTTTCTTAGTTTTAATTGATTAAATTTTTGCCACCAACTTCCGAAACTATAGTTTTTCATACTTTTCAATATGTTTTATGAAGGCGGTTTTTTGTAGCCTTTGTTTTTTAGCAGGATTAAGTATCTCAACAGATTTATCAACTAATACGAAGCAAATTAAATATAATTATTTTCTTTAGAAGCTTGATGAATAACAATCTTATCGTTAACACCTTGTTATTTCTTTTTCCTCATTTTTCTCTCTGCCTGTAGCAGACATTTTTGTGGCAAGATCCAACAGACTGGGTTGGTAACTCCAGCAAAAATATAATATAGAATTGTTCTTCGTTGTTGCTTTATTTAGGTATTTTAGTTTTTTTCTGATCATCAAGTAATCAAACATAAAACAACAGACTCATATAAATAATTTTATTACAACACATACAAAACATTTTCTGTATTTAACAAATATTCTTACAAAAATACACTGTAATATTATTAAAAATAGTTAAAATAGAAATCAGGCCATATTAATGACAAGTGTCACGATTAAGGTGACTACGCCAAGGGAAGTAAGTCTCGTCGCGGAACTACCGGGGGTTGTTGTCGGTATGACAGTTGTAGGTGCTTCTGTTGAAGATGTAGAGGAAGGAGTCGTAGGTGCTTCAGTCGTCGTAGGCGCTTCAGTCGTAACGGTAGTAGCCTCTAGTGTAGTAGGAGCAACTGTAGTTGGCTCTAGGGTAGTAGGTGCAGCTGTAGTAGGTACTTCAGTTGTGGTCGGATTAGGGTCTAACGGGTCCACGTATCCCGTATCAAAGTAGCTGTTGAATTCGTTCACCCTTTGTATGTAAAACTCGAGGTTTGAACGCGAATTCGCGATACCATTTCTACTAGCGGTAACGGCTGCGGCACCGATAGTTGCTTCGTTTGCAGTCACCCAATTTTCCACCTAGAAGCAGTTAAAACAATGTATACCTACTTTGTTTAACTAAATTTTACAAAAAAAATATGACTAGTAAGTTTGATAAAAGAATCTGAAAACCAAAAATCAAGTTGATAAGAACTATTGGCTTATGGGCCCAATAAATAAATAAATAGTGTGGAAATAAGTATCAACGAGAAAAATAATTACCGCAGTAATTTCGGCTGCAGTCAATAGACGGTTTGTGATGGACGAAAGTATGGTGTCAATAATGCCGGGTCTGTAATATAAAATGATTATTATCAGTGATTATAATAATAAGATGAAATAATTGCAAAGACATTCAAAATGTCTATGGCGCTTGAAAGAAATGCCTGTTAAAATAATTTTTGATGGTGGTTAAGAAATTATTCAACAAACATGAGATAAAACAATATAGTAATATATTGGGGTAATAAAATAGTATTCTTGAACCAATTATACAAAATAAAACAACCAACATTTATTGTCTGGGCTTGTCTTATTGGCGCCCCAACGATTGAAAAAGAACTTGAGAAATTGTACAGTTAATAAAAATACTTTACAGCTGAGATCCAATACAAGCATTCTGATAATATTAGTCTGAACTAACAATGGAGTACGGTCGAGTTTGTTGAAACCAAAATAAATTGGAAGAGTTTACATTTTCCACGGTGGATATAAACGTAAACCATAACACAAGTCAAACACAGCGTTATACTTACGTTGCAACAGCTCTTGCGAGATTGCTTTGTAGCCATTGGAAAGCTCTATTAGTGTTAGCTTCATTGCTGGTAACAGCTGAACTTATTGCCGCGCTATAGTCCTGAGGTCTGACGACAAAGTTGTCGACATTTCCAGAGACAATATTAGCGAGGTATCTGTTCAAGCTAGGCTGGTCTTGAGTGCAGCCTGCTGCTGTAATCATCACGACCTGCTCGTTAGCTAAGTCTGTCTTGAGATATTCGCTCCAGAAGAAGTCGTAATCTTCAGAACTTCCGTAGCGAAGTCCATTGCAGTATACCCAAGGACGCATGTTGGGTGGGATTCTATTAAAATAAAAACAAAGAACATTAGGTAGATACAACTAATAATAATCATTATGGTTTTTACAAGTTTTTTATTGCATTTGTAAGAGAAATACTAGCCGATGTGAAAAACCGTTGTCATGATAAGGGCATGTGATGCAATATAATGAGGATCGTGTTGTGAGAAAGCTTGGAGTATGAATCCGGAGGGTTATATAAGTAGAGGAAGATCAAAAAACGATTGAAGAATTGTGTGATAGATGAAATGGGTAATAAGGAGGTGACTATTGAGATGACAGTAACTAGACGACGCCGACCGAACATAAATTGGGATGAAGGCAAGAGGATGAATCTTCATTTTATGATTTCTCCAATCATTATCGTTTAAAGAACCTGTCAAACTTACCGTTGACCATTCCTCCAGGCTAGGAAGTTAGTTCTGGCCGCGGTTATGCATTCCTGGTGCCCAACACTGCAAAGGAAATTCATAACATGCGTGCGCAGGAAATCTTCCATGAAACTACCACCGGTAGCCGGCTCGGAAAAGCCTAGACGTGCAACAATTGCTGTGCTTAATCCAATGATTTCAGTCTAAAAATAGATGTAATAGTAATTAGAATTGTTCTGTTTAACCCTAAAAAAATAAAAAAGGAAGAAAAAGATATTAAACCACAGTGTTATTTATTAAGATGTTTGGAGACATCGAAATAATAATGTGAAAATGAGTTTACCCGTAGTCTGCTATGAGCCAAACTGTCGTGGGACAATCGCCTGAGAGCGAAATTGAATCCGGTAATGGCAGCAAGCCAAGGAGCGTATTCGTCTTCGAATTTCAAAAAAGAGAGGATGTTTAACGCTCTGCTGTATCTTATGATGTCAGCTCTCGCCAGCAGGAATACGTCATCGACGATCTAAAACAAATTGCACATTTAGCATAAATGTTATGGTGCCTCTGATGCGAGGTTAAAATCCGAGCAAGTAACAATGCGACTTTTTCCAATTTTCTCTAACTGTACTTTTTTTCTTAGATATCATTGTCATCGGTGAAGGAAAACAGTATGAGAACACATGGACTTAATAGCAAGTTTGGCTTTCACGAGATGCCCATTTTGCGTATTATTATATAGAGTTTTCAGCAGCATGTAATTATTTAAAAGTGGTAAGTTACGTACCTGCGCGCGATTGTATGGATGTATTGTTTTCCTCTCATCACCCCTAAGAGCCCGAGTGATAAGAGACCATGTAAGATCATCGTAGTTTACCCTGTAGAAACCTAAAAATATTCACGAAGTTATAAAAGGAACTTTAAATTTATTCAAATAATGTATAATTAATTTACAATTTGTTTTTCTAGGCTATGTTTAATTCGTTACACAACTTTATCTGAAGATTAAAATTATAATAAATAATTGATTTACCAGACTGTTGTTTGTTGAAAATAACCCATTGATTTCCAGTGAAACCTCTGTCGATGGTAGTTTGAGGAGTCGTCATGATCCTATCAGGCTTAAGGTTGATGAAGTTTGGATTTGTTCCACTAGTCCAGGTTATGGGAATATGCCAAAGATTAGTGCTCGGGGTCGGACCAGGTGTATGGAAGAAGCGGGACTGAAAAGTAATATTTATTTAATGAGCAGTTTCGCAACGGACCTAATACGTTGTGTAAGTTTAAATGTTTGTACTCAAAAGAAAACCCTAGTGTGGGGCAAAGGATTTTTTTTACAAATTAAATAAGGAGTAGGTACTGCCTAAAATATTGACTAAATAGTGTCAAGTAGATATGCCAACGCTGTTGATATGCCTAACGCATGAAGTCCGCTGGTGTACATGTTCGTAGCCAAACTTTTAAATAAATTATTATGTAGATTATTTCTTTAAGATGTCTGTTGAAGTCTCTATGATAAGGAACAAGGGAGGTAAGTGTCAATGTTCCTATAACAGGGTTCATTATAAGTAAAAGTTAATTTATCAGTTTAGAAGTCGGCGACTACAATTATACATAAACTAACTTGTTCAAGTGTCATGATTCCAGTAACGTGATTGACGGTGACAGTCAAAAGAGGATGCCCAGCTTGCGTAGTCCACGTATTGAAGTACTGGGCGACAGTGATACCACCATAATCAACCAGAGCACTGTCTGTGGTAGCAGCCGCGTCCAAGGCAGCAAACAAATTTGAAGGCTGAGCGACACTAAACCGACTAAAGAGAAAAAAAATAATATTAGTGTTTGTAATATTAGTCTATCGAAACAAAAACTGAAAACGGCCCAACTTTAACATAAACGTTTGTATACTTGTAAGCTAATAAACCGAGCCACATGTTTTCTTTGCAGTATGGTTATTGTTTTTAATATAATAATACACATAGATTCGACACATACACCACGCACACATATGTTGCAACTCGTATTGTAAAGGTTATTTAGTGAACTTTTAAGCCATAAAATATTCAAATTGATACGTTCCATATTACCAAAAAGTGGCTCAATTTATTTGCTCTCAAGTATATAACAGCTTAAATACATACTTGTTTTGCAAATATGTCCTAAGGCCGCTCACATACGTGTTGTTTCCAAGCAAGTGCTGTGTCATTCTGAGGACACAGGCTCCTTTACCGTAGGTGATGGTGGAAAAGTGAGCCCGGACCGAGGTTGGGTCATTCACTGATGGGTCAGTAAGTGGATGAGCATTGTTAGACGAGTCAGAGAGCAAGGACACATGCACTTGTTCATTTATGAAACGAGTCGAGAAACCCAATTCTGGATCAACCTTAAACAAAGATAAAAATATGTAAAACAAAAGAGGAAATAAATATAAAGAAAGAAACAAACACAGTAAATATAACATTAAAATATAAAATTAAATAGGAATCACAAATAAAAAACAATACACAACCCTGCAATATTTAAAACACCGCAAAGCTATGAAATAGAATAAAATACTCTATGCTAAGTAATAATTAGAATGCTCTATGTCTCTTTTTCTCGTATACTCTGGTTGCGCTAGGAATATCACATAATAAATTATTACTCAGCTTAATTTGAACAAGTGAAGCACACTTATTTTGGTCATACAAACCAATTGTTCCCAACGAGTCAAACTGTAACCTATAACAGTGTGACTCGTTAGGAATACGTTAGGAAACGAGTAAAGCTTTTATATTTCACAAAAATAGGACAATTAAATATAATTTGGAATTTCATCTTAAAACATCTTCTTTTACGTCGTATCACAAGCAAAATCTGGACATTTACATATTTTAGTAAAAAAGTCGACTCACGGAGAAACCTGGGATTTTTTCCAGAGTTCTGGTTGATTTTTCTCACTAGTTTTTTTAAATAATATAACTTACCACGTCAGTCAAGTAGTACTGGTAGAATCGAGCGAATCCTTCGTTTAGCCAAAGGTTATCCCACCACGCACAAGTGACAAGGTTACCGAACCACATGTGAGCAATTTCGTGAGAAATAATATTGGCTATACGCTGTCTGTAGAAATGGTTAGAATTTTCGGGGTCGTAGAGAATGAGAGCCTCCCTGCAAAACATAACAAAATGGAAATGTCACTAGAGTTATTCCGCGAAAAAAAAATTAATTATTGATTACATAAAAAAAATTGGTAGCCAATTAATCGAGTTGTAATTTTACCTGTAAGTCAAAAGACCCCAGTTTTCCATAGCACCTGCTGAGAAATCTGGGATGGCAGCTTGCTTCATGTTCATATTGGTGATCAAAGGATCCATTGAGTAGTAGGGGATACCGGTATAACGGTCCATAACTTCCAGAAGGGGCACACCAATCCTCAAGGACCAATCTGCATGATTCGCGCCAATGTTTGACCGAGAGTAAATGTGGAAAGGTCTCGTAATATCGTTGTTACTAGCTACTTGTTTGTAACCGGAAACTATGAAAGCCACCAAGTACGTGGAAGTAATGGGTGTGGTAAAGAAATTTTCTCTAACTTTTCCAGTCGCTTGATTCCTGAAAAAAAAAACACATGTGAATTGGAAACAAAAGTTCGAATCGGGGCTTGTGTTGATATTGGCCAAGGAGCCGTGGATTAAGTACATATCAAGACCCGGGTTCGGCGCTGCCCAGCTGACATTTTTAGATCTTTGATAGTATGTAGTAAAAAATACCGAGTCCGAACCTTAGAAATATGACAGCTGGCCTAATTAGAGGTTGTCGTGTTACCTTGCCTGTGACTACATGAAAAACAGTATTATTAACAGTATCTATTCAGTTACCACCGATTAGACTGGAAGTCGAAAAAAACTTAGCTTATATTGACTACGATTATGGTGACACTTACGTTTGAGAACCACTGATCGGCATGTTTGATATGGTTGGTTCGAATCCTTCCAAATCTCTGGTGATAGATATAGCGAAAGTTGCCTTAAATCCAGGCTCATCGTAGCACGGGAAGGCTTGACGAGCATGACCAGGCTGGAACTGGGTGGTAGCCATCCATCTAAAAAATGTCGTAGGTTCAGTTTTCTTAATCCATATATATATACATATACAAATGAATCCCTATTTTCCTTAGTCATGGCATCACGCGTGAACGGCTGGACCAATTTCGCTAATTCTTTTTTGTTGTGTTTTTTATTGTCCGGAAAAGGATCTTATGAAAGAAAAAGTGAAGAAAGTTGAGCTTAATCTTAGAAAATTAAAGAAAACTTGACGACAATTAAACATTTTAAAATCTTTGATAACATGACTGGTGACAAATGTGTTCCTGGTCCATTTTTACAAGACTTAAATTTATTGATTCTAAGGTGAAACGTACTTTGCCGGGGCAGCTAGTCCTACAGTAAAACATTTAGACTTTTTATTGTAAAAGCACAAAACCCAAACAGTCCCGATCATAATATAAGCGTATCCTTTAATTTTTTTATTACCACAACGCTTTGCTTGTTTAAAGGTATGTTAAAATAAGTTTTAAATTCAGACCGCTTACCTTCGTACGCCATTTTCGTCATTATACCAACTCCTGTAGAAACCTCTCATGGTCGTTTGCAGGTTACCTCTGAACGACATTGTGACGATGTATTGTTGGTTAATTACCAATGGTGAGTTGACGTTTATAGCCAAAAAGTCGTAGGTACCACAAACAAAGGTCTGACCGGGCGTAACAATGTTAACGGTGGGAGTAGTGGCAAGCGCGATTTGAACACTACTAGAGTCAATTATCAAGTCATTGCAGTGTAATACAACTTGGTTTACATTGGCTACACTTGCCACAATGTTTATGGTCACTTCGCCGTCAAAAGTAAATTGGTTTGTGGTCCCTAAGTATGGCGTCAGATGAACCTGGTAGTGGCTAGGTCTTGTAGTAGTTGGCAGGCGGTATAAAGGATTTCTCATCATGTTCCTGTATTCGATAAATTCTTCGTCCGTTTCGTCCACTGGACCAAAGGACAAAGCGCCCTGGAGTAGGGCTACCCCCATGAGGAGGTTCAACCAGCGACTCGCCTAGAAAAGTAAGAATTGTTTTAACACAACATCAAGCCTGTTATCCCTGAAGGTTGCAGTAGTACACCCACATTACGCCAGTTATGTTTAACTGTATAAGGAGCATCAATCGGGAACCAATCTAGACTTCAGGTTCACGCTTTCCCGGCCCGGGGATCGAACCCGGAAACTCATTATCAGGCAGTTGCGCTTGCGACTACTAAGCTTAAGACGCAGGCAGTTTATTTACTCTCATTAATAATAATCTCTCATACTTGAACTTAATTGTGATTATAGCAATATTGCTTAGACAAAAAGGCCTAAGTTGCCATAAAAAAGTTTTAATTTCAAGAAAAAGGGCAGATTGGTATCTGTTTGTCTGTTCTAAAACTAATATGACACTGACAGTGACAGATAAGAGATATCAAACTCGTAAGTTCAGTGTCAAATATGAAATGTCTAAAGTTCAAAATTGCGTTTTATGCAAAGAGATTTAAAATACTATAGAGCGGGCATGTCAAGGAAATGTCATAGAAAAACTTTGATCCCATGTCTCAGTTACGCCATCTAGAATAACATATGAATATTGGAGCGGCAGCGGAGCGTACTACAAAGAACTCATAGACTTGTATCCAGCAGGACACACTTTTTCGGACGAAAATTTTGTTCGTGATGTCCGGTCTATAGGCATTGAATGTCTTTGGTTTTATGAGTCTAATTGCAATAAATGATTTGAATTGGAAATAAGTTTTTTCCATAAACTTCGCCATGTTTATAGTCTATTTAGAATAATAACACATAGAAGCCGCGTTTAGTACAAAACACGGGAAAATTGTGTGCCCACTTTATAATCTGTGTGTGCGTGAGCCGAATGTGTTTACTCGCGAGCTGTGTTCGACGGAACATGACTATTAGTACCTGCTGACATGGCTTGCGGAGCTAAGAAGCCAATTTTGACTCAGTTTTAGTTGCGAAACTTTTCGTAAATCGGACTTGGTTTTTATGCGCTATTATCCTAAGTCGATGCGTTTGAAATGTCAACAAAGTTAGAATAAATATTGACTTAAATTGACAGCATTTTTAAAAGTCCGTCTTTTTGTTTTTGTATAGGAGTGAAAGAGATGAAAATAGCCGACGGACTTTGATACTAGTTGACATAATTATTTATTAGATAAGTTTCCCACTGATTAGGTAGCCCAGCCGCGAGGCCATCCACGATAGGAAAAAGCAATAAGTAGCAAGCGCCGTTGGCGAAGTGGTGGGATGTTCGCATTTGAAACGTTGTATAAAAAATATGACCGCCGTAAGCGCCGTAGGTCTTATACAATAAGACGCAATAATAAAACCCAACTGTAAGTTACTTATTATCTTTAGCTCCATACTCTAAACAAAATAATACTTTTATCCGCTCAAAGCAACCCTATCCTTAAAATGTTTGAAGTTTAGTTTACACAAAATAGAAACTCACAGTGCTCTAACTACAGACGCCAGCACATCAAGCTTTTCTAAACTGTCAAAATAAACATGAACCTTATTCTTTTGGAATAAAGTTAAAAAACTATCGAAGAAACTTGACAGATTGGAGTTGCTTGGTGTACTTGCTTCAGTACAATCACGAACCTAAAAATCTTACACTTACACCTTGATACGTATTCAAGAAAAGACATATTTCTTAACAGTGTAGTTCGAAAGTATGTATTCATATCTTCGTAATACAAAAAAAAACGACTATCAAAACTTTAAGGAAACTCTTCCTAGAATCTAGCGTTAATTTCAGGTACCTTTTTAAAGTCCTTGTGACTAAGCCACATTATCTTTCTTTAAGACGTAACAACGGTTTTTGACAAACGATGAAATTGGGCGAATATCACCCTGCAAAGTACACTAGAGGTTGGTTGCGGGACTACGATTTTGTCCTTGCTTGCAAGTACCAAAATTCGTTTGGAAAACACATTACGTAACACATGACAATGCTTCCCCATGCACAGTCAAACGAGTTTCGAACCAGGATTGGTTCCAGTGTGATATACGCCAAATATAATGCTATATGTCTTTTTCTAAATGAAAAAGTGTTTTTATTTTATTTAATAATAAATAAATGAACGTACCATTGTCGTGCTGGTTCAAAACAGGAATAACCGTAGCCACAAACACTAATAATTTTATCTATCTCTATATAAGCTGGTCTATCTTATCCAAAATTACAATTTACTTAATCACCTGATAATAAATATTTAGATAGCGAGCGTTTACCATTTGTTTTCAAAAAGCTGAAGAGGATTTGGTATTTTATAATGTTCGGACCAACATTATACGTACGGTTTATGATCTCATTTCCAATATTTGTGTTACTCATAAAACAATTAACTTGGTAATTTTCCTAATCAAGCTGTAAGCTTTCTTCTAGGTGTCGAAACCACGTGATCGCTTTTGCCCTACATCATCATGCCTTGCCTCTTCCCAACTACATAATTATGTTGGGGTAGGCTCCCAGTCTCCTGAGGAGACCGCAGCTAGCGATGGCCGTCGAAGTCATTAGTTATCGCTATCGGTTATCGCACGATCTTCTACGAGGCGGCCGGAGTACTGGCCAGATGGGGGCCCTGGGACCTAGAGGCGAAAGTACTCGCGTCACTGTACCGGGGGCGTGAGGAAATGCGGGCGCCCGGCTAGCGACCGATGCAGCGACACAGGGAGTTGCGTAGGTCGCAGCTGCGCGAGGTCCTGTTGGCGGAATGGCGGGACAGGCTTTCGTACCCTACCGCCGGCCTCGTCACCATCGAGGCGTTCAGGCTGGTGCTCGAGCGCTGGCTCGGATGGAGGTACGGCTCCCTGTCGCTTCGGGTGACACAGGTGCTGTGTTGCATAAACAGCCGGACGCCCAGTGTCACCACTGCGTCACTGTCGAGAGGACACGGCGCGGCACACGCTAGCAGAGTGTGCCGCTTGGAAGGAGCCGCGCCGTGCCCTCGTCTCTGGAGTAGGCAGTGACTTGTCGCTGCCGGCCATGGTCGAGAGGATGGTCGGCAGCGTCGAGTCCTGGGACGCGGTGGTGTCCTTCTGCGAAACGGTCATCTCGCAGAAGGAGGCTGCGGAAAGGAAGAGGGAGATTACTTCCACTCACCCGACACCAGACGCGGCAGCAGACGCACCGGGCGCAGGCAGAGGGTGGACAACGCCCTCTTTTAGCCCCCTAAATGGGTGGGGCGACGAACTCGGGGACGTCCGCCGCCCCCCACGCACATAGACCCGAGGTGGCGGTACGTCGTGTTCACGCGCACCCTTCTTAGACGTCGCGAGTGGGACTCCGCTCGCGACGTCTAAGAAGGGTGCAAGACTTTACACCTCACTCCCCTCGCTGACTTGGCGAGGCCCTTGGGGCCGGTACCAGTCGGGGGTCGCGAAAGTATCTTTTGTTCCCGTGACCCGGTGCAGGTGTGAGAAAGAACAGGGGGTGGTTTTTAGTCAGTAAGATTCTGACAGCCTCTGCACTCCCGGGGCGGAGGACATCCACGTGGATTTTCCACACCCAAAAAAAAAAGGCTCCCAGTCTAACAGGATACATCTGCCTAGCCTTTTCATAACTTTGATGGGGTAGCCTTCCAGTCTAACAGAATACATCTGCCTAGTCTTTGCCCAACTGTATTGGGGTCGAAATCTAGTTTAACTGGATTAAGCTGAGACCAGAATTTTGCAATGAGCGACTGCCTTTCTGACCACCACAACCCAGTGTCTGGGTAAAATGAAAAAAAGGAAAAATAAATTAGGAAACCAGGAAATTAGGATGGCTACCAACCAAAATGAAGATTCGTGAGCTCATTTACAAAGGAATGGCTGTAGTATCGTCACAGCGCTAAATGTTTTCCTTTGGCATGTTTAACATGTTCACGTGTTTAAATTTTCTGTGTATATATTTATTATATTTATAGTTTATGATATTTTTTATTTACATATATAAATAATGCTGTTGTATTTAATTTTCTTTCCTATTTCTTGCAGAATTGCAACTATCACTGTTTCGTCTGCATGACCTAATGGTTGACTGGTAGAAAATTTACAATGCATTAATAAGTCCGCCTATGTACAGACGCCAGCACATCAAGTTACCCCGATGTGTCAAATTTTCCCAATTGAACAAGAACCTTATTCTGTTTGACATAAAGTTGAAAAAGGATCAAAGAAATTTGACACATTGGGGTAACTTGATGTGCTGGCGTCTGTACATTTTTTTTGTGATTGAAGTATTAAATAAATAAATAAAATGAAATCCCTTGATAAAACTGAATGTCAGCCTTTTAGGACTCTGACGACTGACAAGAATTTAGAAATCATGACTAGGACCAACGGCTTCTCGAGGCTTGGAGGGGGTTTCCTAATAATTTGTAATAAATAATCACCCTTCTACGGTCTGACCCCGGCAAACGTTAATCTATTTTCATTTTTTTTTTTGCTGTTCCACACATTCCCACGAAGCGCTTTGCCTGTTCCTTCATTATCCGCACAGCCAAGGATTCCCTGCCTGCATCGGTGTTTCCGAGTTCATATGACCAATCTGTTTAAGTCGCGATTTAATAGGCTTCTTATGGGTAAGCTCGTTCCATCGTCGACCCCAACTCTGGCCGCAGGACAAGATTGAGGTCAAGAGTAGACCCATTGTTATATAAAAAAAAACCTGAGTTGGTTGTGATATGCTATGGATGGTCACCTATCCCCGGATCGAACTCGAAAAGTAGCTTAACCTTTAATCAACCCATGCATATTTTGCAACGGTTGGGCAATAACCAAATGGAAAATAAACTTTACTTCTTGGTAGCAGCTCCAATAGTGGATTTGAACCTGGTTCGTGGCAATGGTTTTAACGGTACTTTGGTATCATTGTCATTGTCATTCAACGTGGCAATGCCACCAGTCCTATGGGCACTTGATCAGCTGACAGTGATGCAGATGAACTTTATCGCTTTGTAACGATTTATTGTTAGGTTTAGTTGACTTTTTCTAAGTTTTAGGATGTGCATATTATAGTTAAGGCAAGCAAAGTAAAGCAAAGTAGTGTAAGTTAAGCAAATTAAAAGAATAATTTAAAATCCCAACAATAGGGATTTTTTTTCACCCCTGATATAGTTCTGCTGTTTTGTAATGTAATCGTTTTGTCCATTTAGATAATAGTTTAGATCCACCTACAAATGACAAAGTCCGCAAAGATAAACCAAATGAAATCAACATAAAAACCATAAACATCACGCCTGTTACCCTCGAAGAGTTAGGCAAATTTGACCATGCAGTAGGTACATTTACATTTTGCGAGTTGTAACAACGTTGCATGTAATGGGTGGGACCCTATTGCTATCATAGGAGCAGAAATTCATCAGACTCTGTACTGCCCCCCTAGCCAAATTACAAACGATTCGTATCTATTCTCTTTCTACACTCGAGAACGCCTCAAATCCCTTTGTTTTGACCACGTGACTTAGCGAAAGGTGATAAGTCACGTGGTCATAACAAAGGGATTTGAGGCGTTCTCGATTGTAGAAAGAGAACAGATACGAATCGTTTGTACTTGGCTAGGGGGGCTGGTACAGAGAGATTCCAGATGGAATAAATCATACTTCCTCCGACTTCGGAATCGAACGCAGACATCATACTCAGCAGTAGCGCTAAACAACACCAAAGAGGCAACCAGCATCAGCAAGGTATTTTAAATTTTCATCGTAGGCCTTGGAATTCCAGCTTCTGTAAAGCGTGCAAGGGCTCGAACTCAACTTGCATAGGCATAATAGTCGTTCATTTTTTCTTTATAGCGTGTCGATGTCAAACTAATATACCTATAGTTTGAATTTGCCCTCCCCTCCACTCTCCCCGGGGCGGAGGACATCCATAAGGATTTTTCACCCCAAATCAAATCAGGGTTTTTTGGTTGGCTGGCTATGTGGATTAGTAACTAAGAACTTTAGAAGGGCTATGTCTATGTCTTTAATATAAAATGTTGGCTTCATATTTGAAATTAATAAAATATTTAACATTTAGATGTAGGTAATATAGACCATAGGTTATTAGTAATGAATTGAGGCGGCCAACTCCCGTAATTAAAATCGTTCAAAATCGAGTCGCTATCTCATCACAACGCGGAGTTCAGATATTAAAATAACGGTTGCATTTATTGTAAAATACTTTATTTTTCTTTGTTAGTTTGTGTAAGTATCTCGCACAAATTGTTGATGTATATTTTTTAACATAGTAGAAGAAACTAAAATTAAAAATAATTGGTTTTTACTAGAATTCGAATACAATTATTGGGCAGTGGTTTATTGATTCATTATATAAATATATCATTCTCAGTCATATTTGACCATAATGAAATGTGCAAAAATGACCTATAATATTTCTAAGAAAGAGGCAAATAGGCTATCAATTTTAAATGAAACATTATTGTAAGTTCGAGGACAAGAGTGAGACAGAGGATAACTGGCATTATAACTTTTTTTATAAATATAATGGGTCTACTCTTGACCTCATTCTTGTCTTTCGTTTAGAAATGAGGTTAACGAAGGAACGAGCTTACCCAAAAAAAGCCTATTAACTCGCGACTTAAAGAGATTGCGCTCATAAGAACTCGGAAACACCAGACAGCAGATGTAGACAGGGAATTCCACGCCTTGGCTGTGCGCATAATGAAGGAACGGGCAAAGCGCTTTGTGTGAATGTGTGGAACATCTACATGGAATGGAATGGAAGAAATAAGATGGTGGAATGAGCTCGTGGAGCTCTAGAGCACACTCACCGAAATACAGTCTGTAAAAGCAACTTAGCGGCGAATATGAAGCTAGGTACCCACCAGCTTTTCGTCACCAATGAGCCGCTTAGCTCTGCTCTCCACTGAGTCGAGTGTGGCTAGTTGGTATTTTGCTGAGCCACCCCAAAGGTGACAGCAATACTCCATGCTGGACTGGACTTGAGCTTTAAATAGAACTAAAAGCTGACCAGCTTTGAAGTACCGCTTATCCTTATTTAGGATGCCCAACTCTTTTGCTGCAGTTTGAGCTTCAGACATAGGCATCAAAGTTTAAATTTGCACATAACTTCGTGCCAAGAAGCTCGAGGCCCTCGGTAACTAGTACAGTTGCCTCTCGGAAAGTGGGAGCCAGATTGAAGGGGCTCTTTTTGGCGGTGAACAGGCACATAATTTAGTGGCATCGAAAACAACCAGATTTTCGTCACCACACTTGGAGACAAGACTCTATTTATTTATTTATTTTTAAAGGTAAACCAACAGTTTCTGTATACAGCATTACATTCATTCATTCATTTATTTATTAACAATTTATATTGTGTTGAACATTAGGTACATTTTAAAATGAGAAATAACACATGCAGAAACAACTACATCATGCAAATTAATACAATGTCAGCAAAATTATACAAAGACACAAATAAATACAATATTTGGTTCGTAGCAGGTACAGTGTCAGTTAAAAAATCTAATTTATTATTATCAGGTAAAATGTCAATTACAATGTCAAATATAAAGCAAGTATAATGTAAAATTCAATGTCCAAATATTAGCAGGTTGTCAAAAAAAATAAGAAATAATTTCGCTAAGGTACATAACATCGCTACATCAGAATAATATCTAGTACCAAGCATCAGACTTATACAGTCGCCAATAACAGGTCGACCAACATTCAAGTGAGCGAAAACACATATAATTATTACTAGCTTACTAATATTAAAATTACAAGTAATCTTATTAAAGTTAATAAAAATTTAAAAAAACCCCATCGCAAAAAGTAAAACATTTAAAAAGTTAAAAATAACACTTTAGCCATGAAATTTTACTTCACGTCGGGGTACCGCTTAAGTAAGGAATGTTCCTAGTGCTTGTAAGTATGTAGGTACTTACTATAACGGTACCCCGACGTTACGTAAAATTTCATGGCTAAAGTGTTATTTTTAACTTTTTAAATGTTTTACTTTTTGCGATGGGGGTTTTTTAAATTTTTAATTTAATTTTTATTTTCAAATTTTTAAAAGCATTAATTTTGTTATATAGAGTTTACAGTTATGAGAATTTTTCAGTGCATTGTATGTAGCATCAGCATCATCCTGGCTGCAGCATCAGCTCATCCTGTTGCCATCAGTGCATTGTGTTTAGAATCAAATGGTGGTTGAAATGAATCCAAACACGACATATCTGCTATTATTTTGTCAAGAGTCTACCAACTGGTGTGCTGGATAGCCTGGCTGCAGCATCAGCTCATCCTGTTGCCATCAAGGCATTATGTGCAGAATCAAATGCTGGTTAAAAAAAATGAATGCAAACACGACATATCTGCTATTATTTTGTCAAGAGTGTATTAGTCTGCTAGATATCCTGGCTGCATCAGACCAAAAACACCATAATGTTGCTTATTAATATTACACCCATGGGTGTTTGAAATTTTAAGCCTCACATATATTATGTTTGTAAGTAAAGTTAATACCCGTAGACGTCTAAAATAGCAAAGGTAGCTATCACAAAAGAACTGATAACCTTGAAACGGCTAAACCGATTTTGATAAATTATATCTAAGAACCATCGCAAGAAACTCTGCTTTCAAATAAAAAAAACCGCATCTAAATCGGTTCCCCCGTTTGGGCGCTACGGTGCCACAGACAGACAGACAGACAGACACACACACATAGCGGTGAAACTTATAACACCCCTCTTTTTGCGTCGGGGGTTAAAAAGAAAACATAACGAAATTACTAATACATACACAGTGAGAGCTAATGAGATCAAAATGACAACAAATTTAAAATTATAATAGAAACAAAACAAAATAAAATATTCACACCAATCAGAAAATAATGACGTAAAAATTTCAAGAATGTTTAATTGTATAATCAAATTATAATCATATATAAACATTAAGTATTGAGTATTATGAATTAACAATTAATGAATCAATTAATTATTACTCTAAAGATTTAGAGAACATCATCTGACTCTGATGATACAAGCTATGCCTATTTTTGGAGCCAGAGATACCCATACTTTATTTGCCTAATATATAACAACAATTGTAATTCAATGTCCAATATCCTATTTATAAGTCACTTTTGTACACCTTTGAATAAGTGCAATTTGTAATACGGGTTTGTAATTTAAACATTATTATTATTTCTACTCGTTTTTATATCTCGAAACCCTTGGGTTTCGAACCTTTGGAAGACGTACGAGGGGCAGAAGCCAACTCGCGGAGGCCCATTGTCGTCTTTAATGAAATGAGGCACCAACCGCGGATTTTCCCTGTATGCACTACACAAGTATTATTATTATTATCTATATAATGTAATTATACGGGTGTAAAAAGACCCTTAACGTAAACGAAAACTACATATTTGTACCCATCACTGGGATAGTTTTTTCTTCTAAAACATACCTGGGAATTCACTGGTTTTGGAGATATTGAAGGTCAAAGTGCAATATTTTTTTCCATTTTTTTTTCAAGATTGTATTCCAAACATCATTAGTAAACCTTCTCCCGAACAATTATTATCAAAATTATCGATTTCCAAAAGAAATTACGCATTTGAAGTTACAAAAATGCAATGGATACAAAACAAGCGGGCCGGTCGGGTCAACGACCAAGCGCAAGTGGCCATACGCTCAGCTGATCGATAGTTACGTTGCGTTGTCGCGCTATGCAATGTGCGCAATAAAAAGTATCTTTTTGTAAAGATAAAAAAAAGTATTTTCTCAGTATTATTTTTTGGTTAAAGTTACTTAATTATAATTATGTACAGAATGTATGGTTATCGGCTATGTGATCGGTCTTTTTACACCCTGTTTATACAAAGTAGATACAATGCAAAATAAGACTTCTCCTGGGAGATCAAGACAAGTTTTGGCATATACACGGCTTTTAAATGTTAGTGTTTTTATCTATCTGATATCGTAAATATAGATCCCATCGTAAATGAAACATACATTTTATTGCTCACCAGCAAAAACATTCGATGAAAGCATTACCTCTCTTTTTATGAATAGATCAATACATGACGTAACCTGGTGATTATCATAATTCTGATAATAATAATTACGAAGAAGTATTTTACTTTGTACACAAGCTATCAACAAAATACGAACGACACACAAGTTGATATAATGAGTTCATGAGTAAAATTGTTCCTCAATTTTACGTTTTTCTCATGTGTAGTTAGTGTACAGTCGGCGCACCATGTTTTCTTACTTATATATAAATTTGTCGTTATCCCAATAGTCTCCATTTTCCATAATTTCTTTACAACTCCTTTCCTTTTGTAACCTTTCAAATGTATTAAAACTTTCCTCAAATCATGACTCACAATGCGACCAATCACACGCTCATACCATCCATCCATCTGCCTAGCCTTTTCCCAACTATGTTGGGGTCGGCTTCCAGTTTAACCGGATGCAGCTGAATACCAGTGTTTTACATGGAGCGACTGCCTGTCTGACCTCCACAACCCAGTAACTGGGTAACATGATACCCCTTGGTTAAACTGGTTGTCAGACTTTCAGGCTTCTGACTACAAGTAACGACTGTCAAAGATCTACAAATGACAGCCGGGACCAACGGCTTAACGTGCTTTCCGAGGCACGGAGGAGTCTTGGTATGTAATAAATGGTCACCCATCCACGGACCGACCTCGTCAAGCGTAGCTTAACCTTCGATCGACCCATGCGGCTGTTATAATTTAGCCACAAGCTCCTCACTGGATTTACCTATATCCATTTATCAATCACACGCTCATACCATGACAAATAATTTACAAACAATTTCTCGATCACAGGCCCTACTTTCAAATTTCCTCTTTCATACTCTTTTCTTATACTATCCATATGTCTTCTAATATCCCCCTCAGCCTGCCATCTTTCTATTTAACTACAATCTCAGCAACTGTTTTTCGTGTTCCAACATACTGATCCATACAAAACCAAGGCCTTTTGTCCCACAACTGCTTTCCTTTGCATATTATTTTCTTGACGAATTTTAATCGTAAATAATAATCGTAGACAGTGATCAGGTAGGTACTAGACTTCTTATCGACCAATGTCAAACATATTAGGAATCAAGTTATCAATAAAAATTATATTTATCACATCTTCAGATCAATCCGTAGACCGTGACATGACATTTGTATTTTCAACAAAAATGACTTCTAGATCATAGTCTTGTCAGCCAGAAATTATGCATAAAAATGGCTTCAGTTTAATATCGTCGATTAACGCAAGGTTTTCTATTTCTGCACAAATTAGTTAATAATAGACTTGACTGCAGTAAGTCGAGAGAACTGCACTTAATGTTCCTTATAAGATACCCAGATTTCCTATCACAAATATATTTCACGTTCAGCCATGTACGACTAATATAGGTGTAAACTCCCCAGTTAACAGACTCTGTAGAGAGATGAATTCTTTTGTAAAATCTGTACCAGAAGTTGACATTCATCATGATTCCTTGAAATTCTTTAAGGCCAAAATACAATAGTACCGAAGAACGCAACTGACTAATTGATTTTTAGTTCATAATACTCAATACTCAATGTTTACATTATTATTTGACTATACAATTAAACATTCTTAAAATTTTTACGTCATTATTTTCTGTTAGGTGTGAATATTTTATTTTGTTTTGTTTCTATTTTAATTTTATTTTATTTTTTTTTTGTCATTTTGATCTCATTAGCTCTCATTGTGTATGTACTTGTAATTTCATTAGGTTTTCTTATTAACTTTAATTTGATTATTTGTAATTTTAATAATTAGTGAGCTAATAATATTATTAAATGATTTTTCACTCACTTGAATGTTGGTCAACTGTATACGTCTGATACTTTTTACTATTATTCGAATGTAATGCTGTATACAGAAGCTGTTGGTTTACCTTTAATAAATAAAAAAATAAATGTTAAAAAAACTTTTCAGAGCTTAAGTGTCGAAGCGAAACCTATAAAAGTACTTATGTAACATGTTACTAGGGTTGTTACGAACAAATATTATAATGTTAGATAAAAATCAATAAATTAATTGTATGCCTTTATTTTCAGACTAAAAGCCTACACAATATCTTATCTTCTTATCACGTATCAGCAGTGTGCTGTAATCAGCATAAATATAATATTATCATTATAACAGTGTGTTATAATCCAAAATTCATAAAAACGTTCTTATCATATCTCAGTTTCCTTTAATACAAAATATGATGAAGGCAAAAATTAAAAACAAACACGAAGTATGAAAATAAAATATCTTTAATAATTTAAAAAAGCCTATTTACAATTCAGAGGAAAAATTATAAGGCTATAACGATTACCTATCTAAGCTAAATCCATATTTTCAAAATAGATATTATTTATACATAAATATATATAAATTCATCACAAATATGTATTTAACATTCATACTGTAACATTTCTTTTTAAACGTGCGGTTCTTGAGCGAAATGTTAACCACTTACTGACTAATGTTTGGGATTACTACTTTGGTCCCTAAGTCCTACAAATTGATGCTTATAGGATAATGTGAACAAATGCAGCAAACGTTAACAAGACTACAGATACGAATGTGGTGACTGCTGAGTCAGGGGGAAGAGTAGGAGTAACTGGCTCCGACAAGTTCGGTTGTACACTGGTGACCGGTGCACTTGTGGGGGCCACGGTACTGGTAGGTAACAACTGATCAATTGGTGTGTTCCCGTTAACGAAGTAACTATTCAAGTCGCCAACGATGGTCTGGGCAAATTGAAGGCTTTGAAGAGTGTCCTGTGAATTCTCGTATACGTCATCGAAGGACGCGTTCAAGTGAACTTTATTGTCGTTTGCCCATGTTTGGAACTGTGGGAAAAACAAAAATTATTAAACAATCGTACTGGGACTTCCTTATATTTAACTTATTAAAATGTGGTACACTATAACACACACAATATAACATTTAATCAGGCTGTATATCCCAAAAGAATAGTAAGAACTACAAACATTTTAAAGTAATATTTTAACCTAGAGGCAAGGGGTGACTACTAAAAAATACAAGAAAACTAATTAATACTTTGCCCAAAATGGGAATCGAACCCAATAGATAATAAACATGCGAAAAGACTGACAATTAATTGAAAAAAAAGTTTACTTACAGCAGCCACTTCAGCTGGGGTCCTTAGTCTATTCGAGATGTAGGATAGTGGTAGCACTGGGGATCCAAAGCTAAAAAAAAAACATTTTTTTAAATTTATTTCAAAATTTCTATTATTTACCACGCAGTGCCTGCGTATACTACGCGTGCGTGGCTGAAGTTATCTTCGGAAACAAACTTATTAAATTTCCTAAACTGTTACACTGATAAAGCACTACACCATAACTTACTTCTGTGTGAATCACCTCACAGATATTCGATAATGTAAATGTATATATATTTTCCATTATTGCATATTTATTTCAGTAAAGCTATATATGTATACCTTAACTATATTAAATACAAAAACTAAATAAAAAAATATTAGTAAAATATTTTGTTTTGTTTGTAATTATTGTACTTACGCAAGGGTAACAGCGGCCAAATTCTGCTGAATGTATCTGAAGACCATCTGAGTATTTCCCTCATTGCCAGAGACAGCAGTGTTGAAAGCGGTAGTGTAGTCTTGACGACGGATTATGTTGTTGGGCAGGACAATCGCATCCAATAACCTAAAAATAAATAACTAATCTTAGGGGACGGAATCTCTTTTCCTGACTAAAATAAACAAAAAAAGGGATCCAAAGCATTCCTATTTTGTTAAAACAAGCTTAAATTACTTTTAATAGTTACGATTCACATAACACATCGTTATTAATAAAATGATTCGTCACTGATGACTTTCTATCACATCTAAATGGAATAATGATTTGAAATGATTCTACAAAAATTGATCATCTGGCATTGTAATATTTTCATTAAACAAGTATGAATATATAATTTTTAGCTAATTTGTATACTTATGGAAGATACTGGTCAAATAAGGACAATAATAACAATAACAAATTAAAAAGGAACATCGGTTTTAAAAAAGTGATCTTTTAACAACCCAAAGATGGTTGAGCAAAGGCTAGGTAAATGACGTCGTTGATAAAGATTCAAACACGGTGGAATGACGTATCGTGGACTTACGTTCTTAGAGAGCCTTCATGTGACGTGCAGCCAAGGGTTTGGAGGAGCAGAATCTTTTCTGTGTAGACGTTGAACGTCTGGAACCTACTCCATAAGTAGTCGAAGTCTTCCGAGTTGCCTCTTCGCAGAGCGTTGCAGTAAACCCAGTTACGGCTGTCTGCTGGTACCCTGTATAACAAAATGTATGTGATTTTGGATAATATTGTTTATTTCCTACACATTAAGTACAGCATCCAATGCCATTTATATTTTTCATGACTGCATCAAACTGATACTAGGGACGTATTTAAATGATTAAACCACATTGTTTGCGTAAAATGCAACAAAAAAAAATAAACGTGCGTTGGCCTCCAACTTATCCGTGACCAAATGGTTAACAGGTATGGTTCGGCTAAAAAAAGTCACAGTGACGGCAAGAACAAGTGGCTCTATCAATCGTCTTTTTACACCTTACTTTCGCAAAGAATAGCCGTGATCACCCAAAGTATAGCAGAGCGTGAGTTACGCCATAGTGCAATGTGCTTCGGGCAAAGAAGTAATAATAACTACGCAAGTCGAAGTGGAGTTTCGTCGACTCAAATCTGAAGACATGACATTGATAAACGTAACAGAAGGTTCTCCGCTAATAATGCTTTTTTAAATTGATAGTAATATTATCATGCCAATGTTACGCCATTTTATAGTGCATGCGATTGCATTCTTTTGCATAAAAAAGACAGCGCATTATTTTAGATGAAAATAAATTGTGCTTCACGCCTACGTAAAAAATGTCGATTTAACAGATTACGGAAATGACTTGCTTAAATCACATCATTGTAATTGGGTGAAACTTTATTACGCGATGTTGTAGGCGGGAACGTTTGTAGTTTTTTTTCCTTATTTTATTTATTTTACGTGTACGTTATACTCACTCTCCTTCCGTTTCTGGGCTGTTTTTCAGTTGATCAAACTGTGTTGCGGCAGCCTCGAGGCAGGCTGGTACTCCGAGATTACAGAGGAAGGGCGCCAATTGGAAACGCAAATACGAACGCATAAAAGATTCACCAGCGATAGGATAATACGTCAACCCGGTTATCGCGTGCGAAGCCCACTGAATAATTCTGTTCTGTTGAAGAATAAAGGATAATAAAGTTGTCACAACCAATAAGTTTAACCAAAATAATGTCTATACAACTTGTTAAGAATACTAACATCAAGCTGATTCAGTTCAGGGGTTCCAATGAGTCTGGCCCTAAGCCAGTTGAAACCGGTTATGGCAGCAACCCACGGCGCGTATTGATCCTCAAACTCTAAGAAGGAGAGAATGTTGAAGGCACGATCATACGTCATGATGCCGGAGCGAGCAAATTGGAATACATCGTTGACAATCTGGAAATAATTCAACATAATTCACTTTAGTTCTGTGAACCAAAACTTTAAGACAAGAGACCCAAGAGTTCACGCTAGACACTACGTATTTTTACTGTGATCAAAAACTCACCGCAGCTATCATCAAACAGCAAAGCAATGACATGAAGCGTAGTTAAGTTTGTAAACAGCACACATATCAAATATAGAGTGGAATGGAATTGTTAGTCGGCTTTTCAAAAAAATCCAAAAAAATAAACTTTTTATAATTATACCTGCGCTTTGTTGTACTCATGAATGGCTTCTCTATCATTGCCTCTTAGGGCAGCAATAATTAAGTTCCAGGAGTAATCATCGTAGTTAACTCTGTAGAAACCTGTTTAAAAAATAACATCGTCATTTGATTTATCATGAAAAACAACCAATCCTGGGGCCCAGATAGGCAAATTCTCATTAACGACAACAGGGCTCGGAAAACCCAAATATATGCCCAAATATTCAGTATTTCGAAAGCTAATGCCGATTCCATACATTTCCGATTTATTGAACTTCGTTATCAGTAATGAAGGTGTGACTTCGTATAGGCCCTCTAACCTCCAGAACTTGGTAATACTTGAAAGCTTTTGGTAAGACTGATATTACTCACCAGTTTGTTGGGCGTTGAAAATAGTCCAGTGGTCGCCATAAGCGTCACGGTCAATGACAGTAACTGGATCAGTGAGAATATGAGACGGCTTCGTGTTATCAAAATCGATACGATTGCGAGACGTAAAGGTAATGGGAATGACGTATCTTGTGGTTGCGGCAGAATAACCAGTGTTGATGTTAAAACGACGCTGCAATAATTGATTTAGATTAGTGTTGGAAATATTTTTCTTGTATAAAATAAACTGATGATTAACGACCGGAATTAACTTTTTTTCTTGGTCCAAGTGCGGTTCAATAAATTGGGATCAATTTAACAAAATGTTGCACACATCTTAGACCTTTACATTTATTTTATTATAAGTATTTGTACTTTAAGACTTCAAAGAAATTACCTGGTAGATGGTCATTTGTCCAGACCCCTGGTTAATTTGGACAAAAAGTACGGGGTGTCCAGGCTGTTCAGTCCAGCTCTTGTAATACTCAACAAAGTTGAAACCATCTCCATAGGCATTGAAAGCACCGTTAGCACGGCCAGCTACATCCAAGGCATTGAATAGGTCAATGGGTTTAACTGTTTGGAAGTGGCTGCGAATATTTTAATCAAATTTCATTATTGTTTTAAATTTTAAGCATATATTGAATTTTCGAACGATTATAAAGAGTCACAACAAATAAATTAATAACCAAGACACAATTACAACCAGTTTCAGAAATTCCAAACGGAATACTTACTGCTGTTTCAAGTATGCCCTGAGTCCTTGTCTATGAATATCGGAGCCTAGAAGATGTTCAGTCATTCTGATCACAGCTGCACCCTTGTTATAAGTGATAGTCGAGAACATAGCGCTGACGGCGGCAGGACTGCCAACTCCAGGATTGGTCAGGGGGTGCGGGTTGTTAGCAGAGTCACTGAGCAGTGATGTATGCACTTGTTCGTTGATGAAACGGGTAGCAAGTCCCATGTCTACAACCTAAATCGAAACGAGATGATTTTGAGTATTTATACATTTTTTTATATAAAATAGGGATAGGTGCATTAAACTTACCGCGGCAGTCAAGAAATACTGGTAGTATCTGGCAAAGCCTTCGTTCAACCAAAGCACATCCCACCAGTCATTGGTGACGAGGTTACCGAACCACATATGGGCGATCTCGTGGGAAAGAATATAAGCGATGAGTTGCTTGAAATAACCACTGGTGTGAATATCGTCATTCAGTAGATAAGCTTCCCTAAAAAGAATATGTATATTAGGTACTTTTACTATGACTCTTATTCGTTTGTGTTAAGATTGTCTTCTAAAAGTTATTTGTTTCATTTTAAATATCATGTAACATTCTCGATGTCAATTCCATGCAATCGAACACTGCTTGAATCTCGAAGTTAAGGTAAAAACCAAGTTTCATGACTTGCACTTAAGCAGCAAGTGACAAAAATTGAACAGAGTATAACATGATTTGGTTTAGATAATTGAAAGACAAGTAATGATCGTAAGGGGCGCTCCGTAGTTTTTGACTTCTCTTATGGGAAATAAGCGTGAGTTTACGTTATGTAAATGACAGCACTCTATCTTTTGTAAGCTTACCTGTAAGTAAGCAATCCCCAGTTCTCCATAGCGCCGGCTCCAAAGTCAGGGATCGCAGCTTGGGTCATCTTAAGGTTTGTGTTTTGTGTATAGAAATTGTAGTCTGTGTGGGTGTTCATCCAATCCAAAAGTGCTATTCCGGTTGCCTGAGCGAAATCACCCTGACCAGTTGAAATCGCACCAGGCCTTGCAATAACTTCATGCATGACTGGACTAGTTGAAGGTCCCGGAACGGAGTCATAGTCAACGACAATTAAAGCAAGAAGATAGGTGGACATTACTGGAGTCGTGTGGTAGATATCGTCTGTGTAACCACTGTAAAGAAAACATTTTCAAGATCGGGGCAAATCGAAATAAGCAAGCAAAGGATAAAAATAAAATCAAAAGAAAAGTTTTTTGTCAACTTACACTAAGTTCGGGTTTGTGGAGGGTATTGAATTCTGAAGCCTGGTACAGAACCAACTCTTGTAGTCTGAAGAGTGGGTGATGGTCACATCGAAGGTAGCCTTGAAGCTGGGTTCATCATAACAGGGAAACGCATGACGAGCAGCGGTAGCTTGGAACTGTGTTGTGGCCATCCACCTGTAAGTCAAATACTTATAAACTGATTCTTTTTCCTATAACATTGCAAGTTAGATACCGTTATAATTTTATTAAACTATCAAACTTTTTACCTGATTGCTGTATCGGAGCCAAAATTCCTGTACCAGCTGTGATAAATACCGTACATATCATTACGCATATTTGCGTTAAATTCGATGTCTAACGTGTAGGCGGTTTGAACAGCATTCGCAGGATTATACTGAAGCACACCATTGGTAAGAGCAACCCTAAGGAATTGGTACTCGGGCTGAAGTGTGTAAATTGAAGGAATTATGGTATTTCCTAGTCTTAAAACCACGGAAGTCAATGTTACATGGCTACTGTGGATGACGATCTCGTTAACATTAGCTTGCTCAGCGTGAAGGGTTATGCTGACGGAACCATAATAACGTAGTGCTGCCATGTCGATGTTCCAATGCACTCTGTAGCTGGAAGGAGCGGTGGTCGTGGGTAGTCTGTACGGCGAAACTGTGCCAGTACTGAGTTCAATGTTGTCAAAGGCATCTACATTTTCAAACACCTCGCCTTCGAAACGTTCGTCTGCAAAGATGGTGTTCCTCGTCACTTGCGCTGGTGCAAATTCTAGTTTTGCAGTCGCGCAGACGCAAGCCAAGGATAAAACTACAAGTTTTATCGCCACCATCTAAAAATAAAATTTTAATGTCAGAAAAGATATCCTGAAAGCGAGTATCAGAGAAAATATCTACAGTACTTTGGTTTAGTCCCATCTCTTCCATAATCGCATTAAGGAAGAGTAAACTAGTACTTTTCATTTCCTATTCTATTTTCACACCATTATCTAGCCTTTTCCCGACTAAATTGGGATAGCTTCCAGTTTAATCCATTGTAGCTGAATACCGGTGTTGTATAGAAAAAAATAAAATAGAATCAGACAAACAGTCTAACTAAGAAGTTTTTTTTTTTTTTTTAATATTATAAACCAGTGCTTGACTGCAATCCCACCTGATGGTAAGCAGAGATGCAATCAGTGATAGTGAAGCGCACTAGTTTATTAAAAGCCTATTGACTCTAGCCTTGAAGACACCTAAATTATAATCGGACGGGAAGACCGCCGCAGGCAAGTTTTCCTCTTTTTCTTTTTTGTTTGTCAGATTCTATATAATTTTTACATAACTAATGCAAGCTAAATGAAAGTCAATAGAATTTTTCCAATATCTACTTATCATGAAGGCATTGTAAAATTAGTAGGTTTGGAACATATTATTATTGAAATAATAGGTAGATGTAAACTACCTATGTAATTTTGCGCATCAACATTTAAGGTCAACCGATTGAATTTAATCAATCCTCATGATTTGCGTAATTTGTGTGTTCTATCTTTCTTATCTCATTTTAAAAAATTGATAAAATTCATTAACCATTATCAAAAAACACGGTTATCGAAATGCCTTTATCTTTACGAAATAAATGGAACATAAAGCTGCATGCTTGACAGGTTTAATTTGATAGTCGAAATTGTAGGTATTGATAAACGTGTATGACGTCCAAAATTGAAGTAGGTTCCATATAAAATTTATGTGGAAACGAGTAAAAAAAATTGCATCCATCCACTAATGCATCTCTTTCAAGTTCTCGTAAATAAAAACAAATGTATTCACAATAAATAGACATCTTATCTTTTCAAAAATGATGACGTCACACACATACAATCAATAAAAAAATGGTGAGACGTAAAACTGCCATTCTAAAAGCAAATAATTTTGAAAAGGATTCTTGAAGGTTTCAGATATATAAAATTATGACTCATTTCAATAAATTTGAAGGATATAGAAGGAAAACAACTGGTTTTATAACCTTTGGACTAAGGCAAGAGATAACAATTTTACTACAACAATTTTGACTTCCAAAAGCTTGTGGTTTTGAATAGATCTTCACTTTTTAATAATCATTACACTCAACGAGACGAGCAGGAAAAAACAAATGAAACAGTGGACTTCTTTGGTCCAGGATTGGAAGAACTGGAAGTCATGAAAGTAACAGTAACACTAAACACACCAATAAAATGTACATAATACCTTATTTTCACTATTTTTCCGAACATTGATTTTGAAACGAGTTTTTGCACAAAACTCTAATATCATACTAGCCCACAATCAACACGGGTTTGAACCATGAGTTAATCATAATATGTACGTTATCTTTGACCTCACAATTATCGTGTCTATTTTCATTCTAGACTATAACAAATACAAACTTTGCTAGGAAATATAGCCCTTCTTCCTAATTTTTTGCAACTAGTAAACGTAATTTTACTGTATTTCACTTTTCCTTTATTATCCCGAAAATCACACTTACCTTGAACACCAGCGACCACTGAAGCGGGCACTAAACCCGCAACTGGATTATTGTAATCAAATTATTGAAATATACACATCGATGCGTAATCACCAGCGATAAAGTATCAAGAATTATCAACAACAATATCATAATATGGTGATATGTTTTAGGCAATTATCGCTGTATCTTGTATGCGAGTTGATTAGGCTGGAAGGACTAAGTCCGTCCATTTTTAATAAAACTTTAGTTTGGAACAGGTACTTATGCTATCTATCGATTTTATAAATCATATGGGATAGGAAGGACGGGTTTTTGGGAAAACAATAACGGTTGCCCGAATTGTTCAAAGGTTTAGCTACGCTTGCCAAGGGCGGTTAGTAGATTGACCAATGACTGTCCATTGCTTCATATCTCCTCTGCTCTGCTCCTTCTGTGGCTTGGAACGATGACTACAGTAGCTGCAACTCTTAAATCTTTATCAATCAGTAGTTAAAATCGAAATATGCCTAGTTACTAAGTTGTAGTGCTTAAATCTATATATATAAAAGAAAGTCGTGTTAGTTACTTCGCTTATAACTCAAAAACGGCTGAACCGATTTAGCTGAAAATTGGCAGGGAGGTAGTTTAGAGCCAGGAGAAGGACATAGGATACTTTTTATCCCGTTCGACATCATAAAAATAAATATCAAGAATATCGGTTGTCTCAAACATTTTTCAAACGCAGCGCCATCTTGGATGACATGACAGGAGTCAAACTTCCCAGTTCATTATCAGGTGACAATTTGAAATTGACAAGTCTTAAGCTAAACCCAAGAAGGTAAGGTTGTCAATTTATAATACGCACCTACGTTCTGAAATTTATTTTGTTAATAAACTTAGAGGTTTTATGTAGCATAAAAAAGTCTTATATTTCAGAAATCAATTTACGTAACTAGCAATGATGACAGAGACGAAATTTAATAATTCTTTGCAAATAGAACTTATTTTACTGTTAGGACTTTAATTAAAGTAGACCGGTAAAACTATAGGCATAAATTATTGTATGTAACATAGAGGCAATAGTTAAGATTAAAATTATGAATTTAGTATTTTTTAGTAAGGTAGTTAGGTTAGATAGTTGGGTTAGCTATAGGATAGGTATGGTCAGTTAGGTTAGGGTATATATACATGTTGTAATTTAAAAGTAGTAGTAGTTATTATTGGTTTGGATTTATTTGTTGTCGTCTTATTCAACGTATGTATATCTAATATAAAAAAAAAATAAGAGCAATGAATTGACTCTAAGGCACAACGACGTTTGCCGGCGCAGCTAGTGTATAATAAACAGTCGCTTTCGAAACTATGTTCAGTTGCATCTAAACGCAAAGGCAAAAGGCTAGGCAGATGATAAAACATTTCAGTTTGGGTTGGGGAAGAGCCTTCTAGTGGCTCCCATTAAATTAAAACACCACCGTGTCGGCTTCCAGAAAGCACTGGTAGTCAACATTTTATAGATTAAGCTAGTCATATATTAATTTCATAAATTGGAAAAGAGATTAGCGGGTCCTATAATTGGAGATCACAAGAGCTAGTCAGTTTTTTTTTTAAAAACCTAGGCAGATTAAACATACTGTAATTGGAAAACAGTCTTTTAGTGGATCCTAAAATTTAAAATCTAAGCTAATAACTTGATCCAGAGCTATCAGAGTTTTTTGAAAGCACCAGTTTTTTAACTAAGACAAATGAAATATTTCGGCATGGAATAAGAAAGAATTTTTTTAGTGGATTACTAATTTCGATCATCAAAAGCTAACATCCAGTGCTTTCGGAGCTTTTCGAAAGCATGAATAGCCAGTGCTTCGAAGTGGTTTGTTTGCAAAAATGCATATTAAACTCAAGGAGGTGATGGAACTTGTTCTATGTTGTACCTTGATGCAGAACATTAGGTTACAGTTTACCACCACCACCCAACATCACCTCCCCCGACTGCCTGCCCTTTCTTTGACACTGGAAGAAGAAAGTATCAGTTTTTGTGAACAGGTAACAAAAAATGCGACTACGCTTTGAAATGGTGGCTGCTAGTGTGTTTTTTTCTCAGCTAGGAAAATATTACTACTATACCTCATTTTGCCACCATGACGAGTTATGCGTGCTCCAGTCGATAAAGATGTCAACAATCATTCGTGTTATTATTACTTGCCTAGATTTTCTCGCTGCTGGGCAAATGTTTACCTACTTTCATTGCATTTCTCCTTGTTAGTCCGGTCAATTTAGACCAAAAAATGAGGGTGAAGTTACATTAAGTCCCAACAAGCTGAATTTCAGTGAAATTGTTCAAAATATAATTATAAACAATGTCTAGAAGTTCCCCATCATTCCCCTGTAAGGAAAAAAAAATATTCAAGGTCAAAGGTAAAAAAAATGAGTTTGTCGCGATTTTCAGCAAAACGGTAAGTTTTATCATAAAAGTACATCAGAAAAAAATTGTAGATCATAAAATTATCTATGAAAAATGTATCAATACTTTTTTTCTTACGAGCCACCGTTTCTGAGATATAACGATTCAAAAAGTTATAAAAGTTGTTATCGTCATAATATGCATGAGTACGCCACGTATATACATCTAGAGTTGTAATATTTTATATAATATATATATGTGTACATACATATATGTTTTATATATTAAATGTTTAAATATTTTTCTATCGGTCATTGTAACTTATACTTACAATATAAAATATACATAAGTTTTAACTACAAGAATATCAGGTAAAATGAAACCCAGTCCCTTAATCTTTAAGCCAGTGTAACTTCGAGACATCTGTCTCTTGTTCTATTGTGTGCGTGGCTTCGCTCCGCGCATCCGCTTTCTTCTTTCTATGTACGGAGCTCCTAAAAAAACTACCTGTTTAGATAAGCATCGATATGAATGTTTCGTTAAAAATACTAAAAATAAAAAACAAGTTCAATTAGCTTGTCTTCCTCCAACCTCAGTTGCTGCTCACCAACATCTTTTTCGAGTATATTACCAAGTTCAAGTGTGGCTTGGTTATCAGCTAGACCCTACAGACTGGGGTTGGAAGTTGGTCAACAATATATTAGAGCCAGTTCAAACTTTACTTCCACCTGCGCCGGAAAAACTGCTGAACACTATTTTTTGCAACTGCAAAAAGGGATGCAGTGCTAAATGTGGTTGCAAAAAAGTCGGACTGTCTTGTTCTTTGGCATGCAAAAATTGTCAAGGCCGGTCGTGCTCTAATATTTAATCACAAACAATGGAAGATTCGTTTGACTCCGACGAAGTATCATGCGATATACATCGCTATTGACGCAATTTACTTGCATCCAAAATGAAGATGAAGAAGAAGCAGGAGAAGAAGAACAAGAAGAAGATCAAGAAGAAGAACAAGAATTTGAAAATTGCGAATAAGACGAATAAACTTCAACACTTTTTTTTCATTTACATCGCTTTTATCTTTCCAATCTTTGAAAATTTCCGTTATTTTGCAATAGTTTTACATTAAACAGGATCACAACTGACCCGTGGAGTAGGCTTACTGAGGAAACCACGTTAAAAAAAACGCGCTAAGTACACGTTTCCACGCCACCTCATAGGTGGCGTGGAAACGTGTGCATATTATGACGATAACGACTTTTATAACTTTTTGAATCGTTATATCTCAGAAACGGTGGCTCGTAAGAAAAAAAGTATTGATACATTTTTTATAGATAATTTTATGATCTACAATTTTTGTCTGAGGTACTTTTATGATAAAACTTACCGTTTTGCTGAAAATCGCGAAAAACTCATTTTTTTGACCTTTGACCTTGAATATTTTTTTTTCCTTACAGGGGAATGATGGGGAACTTCTAGACATTGTTTATAATTATGTTTTGAACAACTTCACAGAAATTCAGCTTGTTGGGACTTTATGTAACTTCGAATGTCTAAATAGACCGGACTATGTCTACAACTATTTAAGACTAGTTCAATAAAAATAGTCTAGATTCCTCGATCGGACCTTTGCTCAAGCCAGCAAGCATCGCTGAGTATAAATATGGTTGTACATTCGTCCTCGAATGCTCTCAAGCTGATCTAGACTATCTCTTTACGAGCTTTCTCCAGCGACGCCGACGCCCTAATCTAAAATTATTCGAACCCAACTGAGGATACCCTTAGCGAGTAGTTCCTTAGTTTTTGAGTATTTATACCCTGGCTGGACCCTCACTTTTCCATCATCCATAGAATCGTCTGGTTGGTCTACAAGTTGCCATTACCAATAAATTAAAAAATTAAAAAACCCCCACCGCAAAAAGAAAACATTTAAAAAGTTATTCATGGCTAAAGTGTTATTTTTAACTTTTTAAATGTATTACTTTTTTGCGGTGGGGGTTTTTAAAATATTAAATTTAATTTTAATTTTAAAAATTTTAAACGCATTAATTTTGTTTTATAGAGTATACAGTTATGAGAATTTTTCAGTGCATTGTATGTAAAGTCAAATGTTGGTTAAAACGAATCCAAACACGACATATTATCTGCTATAATTTTGTCAAGAGTCTACCTACTGGTGTGCTGGATAGCCTGGCTGCAGCATCAGCTCATCCTGTTGCCATCAGTGCATTGTGTTTAGAATCAAATGCTGGTTGAAATGAATCCAAACTCGACATATCTTCTATTATTTTGTCAAGAGTCTACCTACAGGTGTGCTGGAAAGCCTGGCTGCAGCATCAGCCCATCCAGTTGCCATCAGGGCATTGTATGCAGAATCAAATTTTAATGCTGGTTAAAGTGAATCCAAACACGACATATCTGCTATTATTCTGTCAAGAGTCTACCTGCTTGTGTGCTGGATAGCCTGGCTGCAGCATGAGCTCATCCTGTTGCCATCAGTGCATTGTGTGCAGAATCAAATGCTGGTTAAAATGAATCCAAACACGACATATCTGCTGTTATTTTCCCAAGAGTGTATTAGTCCGCCAGATATCCTGGCTGCATCAAACCATATACACTATAATGTTGCTAATTAATATTACACACATGTCATGGGTGTTTGAAATTTTAACACACACATATGTTTTTAAGTAAAGTTAATACCCATCGACGTCTAAAATAGCAACGACAGCTAACACAAAAGAGCTGATAACCTTGAAACGGCTGAACCGATTTTGATGAATTATGTCTAAGAACCATCGCAAGAAACCCTGCTTTCAAATAAAAAAAACCGCTTCTAAATCGGTTCACCCGTTTGGGCGCTATGGTGCCACAGACAGACAGACAGACAGACAGACAGACAGACAGACACACACACATAGCGGTGAAACTCATAACACCCCTCTTTTTGCGTCGGGGGTTAAAAAAAGTAGCCCAGCTCATCGCCATTTGAGCCCGTCTCGAAGTCACTTTACACGTAAAGCAAAAGTAATTTGGTTCATATTATATTATTGAGCATTTTCTTCACACATTTTGGTACAACGTTAAATTTATGACAACTTTAGAACCTAATTTCATATTGGTAGTTGAATATATTATTAATATGAACGTTTAATAAAGTAACGAGTAAGATACTATGTATTGATACGTAAAGTTCAGGAGTCAGACAGTTTTCTTGTTTCCTCCTCATAAGATTTAGCTGATTTGTGTACGAGTATCTTTACCTCTCCCTTTTTAACCCCCGACGCAAAAAGAGGGGTGTTATAAGTTTCACCGCTATGTGTGTGTGTCTGTCTGTCTGTCTGTCTGTCTGTCTGTCTGTCTGTCTGTGGCACCGTAGCGCCCAAACGGGTGGACCGATTTAGATGCGGTTTTTTTTATTTAAAAGCAGGGTTTCTTGCGATGGTTCTTAGATATGATTCATCAAAATCGGTTCAGCCGTTTCAAGGTAATCAGCTCTTATGTGTTAGCTACCGTTGCTATTTTAGACGTCTATGGGTATTAACTTTACTTAAAAAACATATGTGTGTCTTAAAATTTCAAACACCCATGTGTGTAATATTAATAAGCAACATTATGGTGTATTTGGTCTGATGCAGCCAGGATATCTAGCAGTCTAATACACTCTTGGGAAAATAACAGCAGATATGTCGTGTTTGGATTCATTTTAACCTGCATTTGATTCTGCACACAATGCCCTAATGGCAACTGGATGAGCCGATGCTGCAGCCAGGCTATCCAGCACATCAGTAGGTAGACTCTTGACGAAATAATAGCAGATATGTCGTGTTTGGATTAATTTCAACCATCATTTGAATCTGCACACAATGCCTTGATGGCAACATTGGCAACAGGATGAGCTGATGCTACAGCCAGGCTATCCAGCACACCAGTAGGTAGACTCTAGACAAAATAATAGCAGATATGTCGTGTTTGGATTCGTTTTAACCAGCATTTGACTCTACATATAATGCACTGAAAAAATCTCATAACTGTAAACTCTATAAAACAAAATTAATGCGTTTAAAAATGTTAAAATAAAAATTAAATTAAAAATTTAAAAAACCCCCATCGCAAAAAAGTAAAACATTTAAAAAGTTAAAAATAACACTTTAGCCATGAAATTTTACGTAACGTCGGGGTACCATTAAAATAAGTACCTACATACCTACAAGTACTAGGAACATTCCTTACTTAAGCGGTACCCCGACGTGAAGTAAAATTTCATGGCTAAAGTGTTATTTTTAACTTTTTAAATGTTTTACTTTTTTGCGATGGGGGTTTTTTAAATTTTTAATTTAATTTTAGTTTTAAACATCAAGGAATCCTTAATGTATTTTGTTACTGTTTTTGTATTTTGTCGTTATAACGTGTTAAATATTTTTATTGTATGCTGTGGATAACGTAGTTGATTGCATAATTATTACTTTTAAGTTTGTTAGCTTTTGTATTCTTTATTATGCAATTGTTTGTTGTTCCAATTAAAATAAAATAAAATAAAATAAATAAATAAATAAATAAATAAATAAATAAAGCGAAAACTTCGTACTTTTTAAAATAATGCGCGCACGCAGAAATTTTGTGAGTAAGAGAAACAGTAATCAACATTCAGTACGATGCTACCAATGCCATCTTGTAATAAAATAATGAACTAATGAATCAAATTTTTACTGTAATCAATAAATATGAGCCTACAAGAAAACTCAGTGATGACGTTATATTCTTTTTTATCAAAGTGTTTTATCTAATAGGTAGACGATTAATCAGTTTAGTAAGACTTATACTCAGCTTAGTATACAAACGGACAATTATGATAAGTAGGTTACACAAAGTATTCTAAGGATGACAAATGCGAAAATTCTGTACCTGTATATCTGTTTCTGGTATCTTTGGGACCGGATATTTTTTAATGTACTTATTTTCTCTAAATGGCCCTACAGTAAGAAATTGTGGTTCTCAAATCAACAAAAATTCCTAGAAGTTTGACCAAGTGGCTGCTTAGTGTGATAAATTTAACCATTTGATATGATTTAAAGCTCGACCTAAGTGGCTCCTAATTAACTGCTTGATATGCGATGAAAGTTCAAGTTTAGTGGCTGATAAAGGTGAATAAACTATTTAATATGTGTTTAAAGCTCGACCTAAGTGGCTACTGAGTAAATGAACTATTTGAGGTGCGGTTGAAGTTTGACTTTAGTGGCCGATAAGAGCAAATTTGCCACTAGATTTGAGCTTAAAGTTCAACCTTAGTGACTAGGTATTCGCGTTCTTTGGTAAAATTTGCCCTAAAAGTGTGAAGGAAACTTCGTTGATATTTATTTAAAATTATTATTAACTTATTTTATTATTATTATCAACATGTTATCAATTTATTTGGCCGATTAGTTATTCTTCTTTTCTAGATAAAAGTGACTTATTGATAGTGTACTTAGAGATAAATTTAATATTGGTTTAACGTAGGTACCTACTTTTTATAAATAATTATTTTGATTGACTCTTACATTCTCGTACATTCATTGGTTTTGTGTGAAGGTGAAGTAAGCAATCCAACCTTGAATATCAAGGTGAAATGAAGACGAAGTGTTCTGCCATCCCATAGTAACGCTGCTCACTTTTTGTGGGAATATCAGAGAATAGACTGGGTGTGTTGTGTCTAATTGAAATGTTTTGTACCCATCAATTAATATAGGTACGCAGCTTCAGTCTACAGTCAAAATAAGATGCACTAATGCGGCTGCTGTGACTTTATGATAATATTATAGGTAGATATTGCCGCCATTTTATGAAATCCCTTATCACGCGTGTTCAATGTGTTCATGGAGCATCAACAGTGTTCTTAGAGCTTTGCAAATCGCATCCTACAGTTGTCTGATGATGCACTGGTGGAGGGTGCAGCTCCACAATGATGCTGGTCACTCTGGTAAACGTAGATGTAACTAAAGGGCGGCAAACAGCAGGCCTAGCCAAATTCTATTTCTATTCTAATTATAACTCTATTCTGTTTGTCAATTACTGTCATATGTTAACGAGTAGAATTTGTATTAAGGCTGAAAAATAAATACTTTTGACAGTTGACAAACAGCTGATTCCATATACGCCATTTTCTTTCTAATGTCGCCAGATCGATTACGATAAAATAAATAAAATTTGTGATATGGCTAGGCCTGCTGTTTATACTAGATAGTGACGTTACAAGCCCCTTCTCCTCAACTTTAATGCGCTTAATCTAAGCAGTTTTCCATCAATTTGAAAAAGAAAAAAAATATGTGTCGAATTATTTCTTGTAATCTGTCCCAGCCCATTGAATTAAAAGAAAAACTGTCAAGCACATTGAATGGTTTGACGTTAAACATTCAGATTTGACACACTCTATTGTAATGTTACAGAGCTCTTTTGTCCAAGAAAGAACATCTCATAGGATTCTAATAATGTTTGTGTAGAAGAAGCTCCAGTAGCAAAAGCTCTTACGAAAATACAACTTACTTATTTCTTCATATTCATGTTCTTGTGTAAACGAGTAGAATTTGCAATATGGCTGAAAATTAAATACACTTGACAGTTGACAAACAGCTGATTCCCTATACGCCATTTTCTTTCTATAATAGAAATAGAATTTGTAATTTGGCTAGGCCTGCATGCTGGTTCCACCATTTCTTATTCTGCCGTCAACAAGTGTTGTTACGGTTTGACATTGAAGCTCTAGATACAGCACTTCGTGATCTCTCAAATGCGGTTTCAGTACCTAATAATAGAGTAATTAGATACATAGATATACAAGGTGGGCCAAAAGAAGTCGTCCGATGTTGTTTGGCTCTCTTTTTTTTCTAAATGTAAAACTTCGATTCTTTTTTTTGATTAGGTTTAATTGAACTTTTAGAATTTGTATTGGTCAAGTCGAGAAGATTATATCGGCCAAATGGGCGCCGTCGCAATTGATTCCATATGGGCTCGTTTTATGGCATTTTTCATCACTTCGGCGAGAACTTCTGGCGACAGATTCTCGCACTCGTGTCAAATATTTTCCTTGAGGGCTTCCAGAGTCTCGAGCTTGTTCACGTAAACACGGGACTTAAAAACCCTACAAAAAAAAGCATGGAACGCTTAAATCGGGCGATCTTGCAGGCCTTTGACCAAAATTCACCTTAGGAACATAGGGAGAAAAGAATAGTTCCCGTGTTTCTGATATATAGGTACCTAAAGAACACTTTTTGAACCTTCTCTTATAGTAGGTATTCTTATATAATAATATTTTTATGCAACAGTTTCATTTCATTTATTAGTCTTTGATTCCCCACTCCTAGGCTAAGGCCATGTCCTTAAAAAAAACTCTTTTTGGCACAATCTGGAAACAGTCGTCGTTGTACCTATCAAGGTTACTTTTAATTCAATATTTAAATAAAAGACCATTTATATAAACCACATAGGAATTTTTAAAAACTTTAATTTACGAAAGTTATTACAAGAAATAGAGCTAAATAGTACAAAGTTTAGGTTTTATTTACATACAATTAACTATCTAAGATAAGTTAATACAATTGTTTTCTTATAAATATTAATTTAGATTATAAACTATTGTATTAGCTGTCGCGAAAATTATAGGAACGAAATTCGTTATAAAAAACTTATTCTTAACAGAGCTCTGACCATTAGCCAATACTTAAGTGTGTCGTCAGTATTCACCCATTTAACCGCCTCAGTTAGATTTATCTGACCACTTAATGTTCGGGTCCTTTCCACCCGAGTTGTATAGTTACGACCATTAAAACCTGTTTGTCCGATATCATTTTTTGGTTCGGCTTTAGGCAACCGCAAATTTGCAGTCAAAAGTAATAACCAATAATCTTCAGTCTAAACCACTTTTGACCAACCCGTTCAGTCAAAATTAGTTTTGACTGATTTTGCTAGTCAATAGTACTTTTGACTGGTTATGAGTTTTGACTGCAACATAATATAAATCATTCATCAATAACAAAAGTGATCGTGCTCTTCACGCAAACATTTGTCTTGGCCACTAACCGCTAGACCAACAGGCCAGTAAAACGCAAAGACGCAAAGTTGCTGTTTTGCTAAAATCTTCATGAAATGCTAACGATTGATAGATAGCTACTGCCTCATTTTATCTCCCAGTCGAGGGTTTATTGAACGGCAAAAAACAGAGGAAAGTGACACGTGAATTCTGATAATGGTACGATAAAAGTATGGTATCTATCCCAAAATCTTATCTCGTATATTTTGCCAGTAAGTTTTATATATTCACCACTCGTCGGTATGGATAAATTTTTGGTAGCCGATAACTGTAATAGCAAGCTTGTATCATGTATGTTCCCGTGTCTTTTTCCTTGAATTGCGCAAGACCGGTAGTTATTAGAACACAAAAACACAGCGATTGATTTAAAAAAACGATTGCAAAGTTTATCAGTGAATAAATTAAGCTGTCTGTGATCCTAATCACTGTTAATTGTGATTAAAGATGAGCCCAAGTCTAGACAATGCAATGATAAAGAGAAATCTGAAGCCTTGAGCAGAGGCGTAGGTAGGGTAGCCAGCCCTTCGGTTTTCTATGGGATGCATTTTCAAGAATGTGTGTGAGAGTTACATGATTTGATTTCACCATCACTTTTCTACCGGGCAACCTGTACGGCGACTGTACACCCTACCATCGTTGGCACCTCTACGATCCTGACAATCCGTTTAACCTCATGATTAATACCGCGTACATCGAAGGACTGGAACCTTGCTGCGGTCTTCCAGTCCGATACATTTAGGTGTCTTCAAGGCTAGAGTGAACAGGCCTTAACAAACTTGTGTCTAGTGTGTTCACCATTATTGATTGCATCATTGCTTTACATCAGGTATGATCGTAGTCAAATACTAGTTTAAACCACTAAACAAAAGTAAATTTTCAGCAAAAAGGCTTATAGTATCCGAGTGCACAAACGCCCGATATTAATATTCTATCTCAATCCAAATCCCGATCCTTTGTTTTTGACGGCTGCTTCTGATTGGACATCTTTAAGACTCGGATAGGCAAATTCAGTCGTTGATTGGTTACAGACAAAGATCGGGCTCACTATAAGAGAAGCAATAAACATTCACACGTTGGATTTTTTCCCGTGCCCTTTAGAGCCTAGAACAGACATACTTATTGGCCAATAGTCAGACGTTACGTGGCTGCGTGTCTTATTTTAATTTCTATGCAAAGTAATAAATTATATTAGTAAAGCTTTCTGACAGTCCAAGAGGTCATTTTTTGACAATCCAAGAGGCCATTTTTTCTGAGACTTGTACCTACGTACATTACGCGACCACAAACAAGACTTGTCGCAAATTTGTACAGTCAGCAAATATAGACCAGCCCCCCTAGCCAAGTTACAAACGATTCGTATCTATTCTCTTTCTACAATCGAGAACGCCTCAAATCCCTTTGTTTTGACCACGTGACTTAGCGAAAGGTGATAAGTCACGTGGTCAAAACAGTTGGCTAGGGGGGCAGTTATTTGTAACCATAAGTCGGATGACCGGACCTATGCTAACATTGTTTCTTCTCCATCAGAACTATTCTAACCAAAATTGCAACTGAACGTGCAAAAAACATTCTAGGCTACGAATGTCGAAGATACTAATTTTACATCAGATTGCGTCTCGAAACTGTGAAAAGATCTATTGCATTTATTTGTCCTTAAAATTACCTAAATATAAATATTTCATAATAATATTGACTTTATTCGAATTCTTAGTTCATAGTGTTATAGTTTTTTTGCAAAAAATAGTTTTTAAGGTGTTAGTTTTGCATAAGGCCGTGATTCCACCAGCCAGTGTTTACGTAGATGCTGCTTATTAGTAATCAAAGTAGATTAAAAATTACACAGAGTTAAAACAATTTGATCTGGACCCGCCGCAAAGATTTACATTTCCTTAACAAAACGTACGAAAATGAAATTCTGCAGATGTCAGAGCGAGACCACACTATACCTCATGTGTAAGTTAAAAAGAGACCCTTGTCTGACATCAGCATCATCTCAACGGCTTGCACATACTAACCTGTGGAAACGCTTCGATACGTCGAAGAGCCAAATAAGTTAATATTTCTAGGTAGTCGCTGATCATTAGGAATCGGCCATATTTACTTTTGTGTCATGATATTGACTATTTCAATCTAGAATATTTTTTAGTCTGCTTTAACTAGCTGCATGGTCTGCCGACCTCAGCCAGTCGACAATGGTGTGATAATTCCGGTCCCTCCATTGCACGTTGGAGGAGATTGTCTCCAATACTTGCTGAACCGGTCGACCCAAGTCGCTGCAGGATTCTGTGACGAATCTTTTCAGCTGTGGAGAAAATGTACTGTTACATGACAAGGTAAAAAAAATGAAGTTTAAATGCAATAAACGGAAAAAAGTTGCACTAAATGAGCACAATAGAAATGCACCATCAGTCTTTATCCTAATATTTAAACCTGTTTCCAACTAATGTCATTTCTACTATATCTTATATCAATTTTTAAAAAAATGCAAATTAAGTCGTTTTTAAAATACAATACAGCACAATACGAATACAGAAAGTTCTAAGAATGCAGATATTATTGGTACATTTTTTGGAAACAACTGCAAACGTAGGGCATGTTGGGTGCAACTATTAGTCAAGAAGCACGTATCTATACACCAGTCTCTTACATTAAGGGAGATCTCTCAAAGTATGAAAGTGGTATTCGGCTAGAATACTCCGGTGCTTTGTAGACCATAACTATAAAATTTTGATTAAAAACTTATATAAAAATCCTGTGTTTTTTATTTAAATTTGACTCGGGTCGGGTAGTCGATGCAGCGTACTATCGATTTGGTTTACTGTCGATGTAGCATACTGTCGGTTTAGTGTACTAACGATGTAGTGCACCAACGATTTAGGGTACTGTCGATGTGGCGTACCATCGATTTGGGGTACTGTCGATGTAGCGTACCATCGATTTGGAGTACTATCGATACATTAGACCGTCGATGTAACGTTTTCGATACAGCGACCATCGATGTAGTGACTGTCGATATTATGATCTAGACCCCTCATGGTCTCACTTGGGTGCTATTTGACCAGTTTGGGGACCAGCCGGTGGATTCAGTAAAAGTCACGCCGTGAAAACCTGAGTGAAATGAACTGCCAATGCATGCCTAGCATTAGTATGAAATGACAGTTCAATTCGCCCTCAATACGCCTACGTTTTCAAGCGGTGATATGACCAGGATCGCACTGCTGGTGTCCCTAAAGCCTGTCTCTTAGCTGTATTTTATGTCATCCACCTACAATTGCAAAAAGTTTTCCCTGCTGTTAAACTGAAATATATATAGAAACTACATTATTTAACTCCAATCCAGCTTATTTTAGGGGACTTTTGACTAAATAATAACAACCACATGGTTCAAACTATAGATATGATACGTTTGCCGAAGACTGTCTTTGGATCCGCCCATATTAAGACACCTACATGGCACGGGAAATATATTAGTCAGCATTTAGAGAGTCGTTTATAATCAAAAATTTAGAACCGGAAAGTCTGACGACCGGTATAGCCAAGGGGTATCGTATCACCACAGTCACAGAGTTGTGGAGGTCAGAATGATAGGTGACTGCCTGGTGACCTTACTTATAGGTTTAAAAAAAACTCAGTTTAGGCACCAGTCTTCCACAAATCTTACTAATATATATTATAAACGTAAGAGTTTGTTTGGATGAATGATGTTTGTTACTCTTTCACGCAAAAACTACAGAACGGATATGGATAAAATTTATTACACAGATAGTTTATAACCTAGATTAACACATAGGATAGTTTTTATTCCGATTATATTTTCCCGTGGGAAAATATAATCGGAATAAAAACTACGTTTAGAGTTGTTGCGGGTGAAGCCGCTGGCAACAGCTAGTTAAATATAAAATTGGATCTGTAGGCTAACGAAACTCTACGTTGTAATTTGTGGTGAGGTAATAAAAATCAATTCTATATCCGTATTAAATACTGGTATTCAACTCCACCCGGTAAGATTGGTATCTAGCTATCTAAACGCAATATATTTGACAAAAGGTGGGCAGATGATGATTTCATTATTTTCACAAATGGATTACAAAGTTGTGCAAGAATCCTACTCAGAGTATTAGAATTTATATGACTCATTGAACATCAAATGATTAAATTCATTTCAATAATCTAAAGTAAGATTTAAGATGTGATTTTGCAAAACGTGATAAAACAAATGAATCATTTCAAGTGCAGGCACCACCCGGACAGTGAGAGTTATCTCTATGAAATCAAACTGTCATCGAAATTGATTTGCGATGATCAATACGTTGATGTCGATTTTAAAATCCTGTTCATAAACACTTGAATATTATCATTCGGATTGCAATACATTCAAGATAATTAGATACTTAGATACAATCTTAGAGCTGAATAGCTTTAAGTATTTGTCATTTTTTAGAAAACTAAATATCATTTAGACTTTGTAGTAAAATAAAATAAAAACAGATGTATTCCATAAAAAAATAAAGCTATTTAATAGTACCTATCTATAACATTCACGCCAGTGCTCTTCCTTCTCCTACTTGCTAATCTTATTTATTTATTTTATTTTATTTCTTCGTTTCTTGTCTGCTTGGCGTCCGTACGCCACTGCATGGATCCAGCAGAATATCAGCGCCAGGTACATTAGCCTGGCACATGCTGAGCTGGACTCCCATTTGGTGCAGCCTTGAGACGCACACCGCACACTATCATTCATCGTTCATTGTTTTAAATCACTTTTAATTTTGTATTGTGTGTTTGTCTGTGTCTTTTGTGTGTACTAAATAAATGTTTTATCTATCTATCTATCTATCTATCTATGTACTTGATCAATGCTGTGATCGACAGGGTCCATAATTGTATCTAATATATTATTTTTTCAACTGACACATCACGGTACACAACAAAAAATCAAGAATTGAATGGGCTATATGACAACATTTTAGATTTTAGTCCCTCATCTAGATTACCAGAAAATATTCGACACATATTTTTTCTTTTTTCACGTAATCAAAAAATAACGGCGATACATCGAGTCAAAATATCGCATGACGTCACTAGCCAGTACAGTTTATTCCAGATAATGACGTTACGAGCCCCTTCTCAACTATAATGCGCAAAATGTCCAGCATAACAACGTGTTCCGGGCGGTGTTGGGGCTGCCTCGTTTCTGTAGCGCATCAGGGATGTTCGCGGTGGCGCGCACTGACTGTTTCCACGCTACGATGCGTAAGCGGTTTGCATATCTGGTGCTCCGGGTGCGAGCCAGCCCCAATGTTATCCTGGCAATGATTGGCAACAAGCTAGACTGCCCCTATATCCGACATTGCTGTGGCAAGCATGTTGCTGTTCCAATGCGAGTCAGACATTTTTAATTTTCAATTTTTAATTATTGTATTTATTTGTATGTTTTTATTTTTATTATTATTTTTATGTGGGTATATTTCTCGGAACCCTTGGGTTCCGGACCTTTGGAAGGCGTACGAGGGGCCTAGGCCAACTCGCAGAGGCCCTTTGTCGTTTTTAATGCTGTGAGGCACCAATCGCAGATCTTCCCTGTATGCATTATGCAAATGCACCCATGGAAAACCTACGACTAGTGCAGGACTATTGCAGACTAAAGCAACAAATGTATTGGGCTATAGGTTAGGGGTGGTTAAGGTGAACTGGTTACCTAGTACTATGGAAGGATTATGGCCCCTGCCTCATCAATGCTTCATAAATACACGAATCAAATGACAGGGGGTGACTTGCACACTCAGTGATGGGCCCTCTGAAACGGCCGCTAGCACATAGTAACGTAGCGACAAGAGGGCAACATAACCTGAGGTGCTTGAGGAGTGGAGAGGCATTCCACGGCTATCAGGACAATCCCGGAAGTACGGTCAAGATCCCTACCAGCACCTTACTGGAATGCTTCCTTCCTCCGAGCACGTTTGCTCTTGCGAATCTCCACTCTAGCCGGCCAACTAAGGCAAGAAAGAGGTGGGAGCTCCGTTCCTCGTCAGAGTTCACTCTGGCCGGCCAATCAAGGCAAGCCAGAGATGAGGAACAAGACATCTCCCGGGAGATCAGGTCTGTGGAGTCGCTACTGCCCAACAGCTCGCCACAAGCTAAGCAGTTTTCCAATAATTTGAAAAAGAAAAAGTATGTGTTGAATATTTTCTTTTAATCTAGATGAGGGACTAAAATTAAATTTTTGTCTAATTAAAGTTAAAAGAAAAACTGACAAGCACATTGAATAGTTTGTCGTTAAACATTCAGATTAGACACACTCTATTGTAATGTTACAGAGCTCTTTTGTCCAAGAAAGAACGTCTCATAGGATTCTACTAATCTTTGTGTAGAAGAAGCACCAGTAGCAGAAGCTCTTTCGAAAATAACACTAACCTCTTCATATTCATGCTCCTGATTCAATCGTCTGGTCACGAGTTTCACGATCAAGTTGATGGTCGAAAGTGATCCAACACTGAAAAAAAATTTAATTTATCAAAACTTATTTTGAAAACAAGCTGTTAGTGTTCTAACGGGCGATCGTGTTTAAATGGGCATACTAAATTATGTGTCAGGACCGCTGACTTTTAAGGAGTTTTTTTCATCAGGAGCCAATTCTTGGTACAGAATCAGGTCACACTTATCAAAAGATATCAATTTCTTTAGGCCTGAGTCGACGTGTGAAATTTCAATTTTATAATATAGGTGGCAGTGAGTTAAACTTCACTACTACTGCATCGGGACTGGTGAAAGCTTGTAAACGGAATCTGGTTTATAAAAAAAAAAATTTTCACTGTTATTGGAAATAGCAAAGAAAGGCAAAAGGAATTGTACTGTACCCATAAACAAAAGTGCTCCGTATAATGTCAGAACTTTAAAAGAGAGTTTGAACTGTTAATTTGAATTGAAGTTCCTTCTCAGAGTAGTTTTATTCTGTCTTAAATAACAAGCGAAGTAATGATAATAATATCACACAACTTTCACACAGCGCCATCTAGTCTCAAACTAAGTAAGCTTGTCCTATAAGTCCTAGACAATTGATAAACATACTTACCTATATATTTCTAAGAACATACATATTATAGTAGATATATTACACCCAGATACAGCAAAAATTATCGTGCTTATCATACAAACATTTGTCTTGGGTGGGAATTGAACCTAATAACTTCGGCAGTCAGGGCCACTAACAGTAGACCAACAGGCCAGTCAAATGTAGGTTTATTATAGTTATTGCACCTCTGCCTATCCCTTCAGCCATATTGTTGTAATGTTGTAAGTTTTAGAATTTCATAGCCTGTCTTAAATTTAACCAGGAACTACTTAAGATAAACAGCTGACGAACAAGTAAATATTATGTGACTAAGGTACAACTATTGTTATCAATAGCAAGTCCGTTATCCTATCAGGTAGGCCACAGAATTTATGAACTCATGACGATAAAGCATATTTTAAAAATGAGTACAAACTGATCAAAACATTGTAAATTCCAGTGTGATTACGAAGCTAAACATCCGCTTCAGAAGCAATTGGAATCTCGCTCTGTGCAATTCAATTCTATTATCAAATCTTTATTAAATCTTTTACACAATATACCCAGTTACATTTAAAGGCCACAAAATAAATCTTAAATAGATAATTATTCTAGTACCCAACAGATATGTTACACTACATTTATATTATGTGTATAATAACTAAACTAACAATTAGGGCTTAAGGAAAACTTATTTAAACCTAGAATTATATATAATTAGCGACTTTCCCGAACTAGGTTAATAAAACCTGTGTTTCAGGCCATCACTTAAAGAGACTAATTATTACGGGTGCATGTTACATATAGAATAACAACTTATGAACTAAATATTACAATCATACAAGAACTTCCAATAGTTTCTCTGTGTCTGTGTAATTGAGCTTTAATAAATACTCCGATAATCAATTATATAAAATATTAATTATTAATTATATTTAATGTAATTTACGGTCATACAGCTGTGAGTATCTAGAATGACGTCATGCGCACTCGCAGAGATGTGACAAAGTAAGTTTTTATTTTTTAACTTTTTTATGAATTAATGTTATTACATTTGTAAATATGTGAGCACAATGTATCTAGCTGTACCACATGTAATTATCAACTCCATTGCTTTTTTTTTTTGCTTAAACCTATCTTAGTACACTTAGTACTTTTATTCTAGGTGCATCGTCCGCACATATAATCTTATTGATGTATACAAAGTATTGTAAAATCGATTTTAAAAGAGTAAGTATGGAGTTTCTTGCCCATTCTTCTCCATACAAATCTACTTTTTGGAAGGGGCAACAAGAATCATTTTTTAAAGTTAATTTTTGGGGCCTAATTGAAATAAATGGTTTGACTTTGACTTACACAGTGCCTCGTCTAATAGACACCGTAATTTGAATTCGAATTTAGTACAAAACCATTTTTTTTTTTTGTAAATTCTCAGTTGCTGTCAAAGTACGGTGTGCTGTGCAACAAGTTACTGGAGGCCAGTCTGTAGCATCGTCCATTAGTGACTACACCTAAGGGATTTAACCGCCACGGATTTTTGTGACAGGACTCCTACGTCAACAAATTCACCAAACTGTCAAAATTAGTCCTACTGGTAGGGTTGAGCTTACCTTTTCACCCCAACGGCTATCGCGAACAGTGCCCTGCCCACTGCCACTTAGGTTTGGATTTTTTTTCTGCGGATTTCTTACCTTTTAATCATGCACAGTAACTCCACCCTCCCCTCACCTTAGTTTCCCATATTAGGAAGACCTAGACTTTCTTAAGAGGCCCATTTGAGGTAAGTACTTATAACTAAAGAGCTCAAAGAATCTTCAAACCGTAACCGAGACATGCATTCAGTAGCTGGAGATGCTATAAGCTGATCATAAAGACGAAAGAAAGGTTTTCAAATTTAAATCCATAAGATACTTACAATGATCGCAGTCTCTGCCAGTTAGCTCTAATGTAGTTGAACGCGATTGGCTGTCCTATTGCGGTGCCTGCGACTGCAGAGAACACTCGAACAATGTCCTGCTTTCTGATCCCGCTGTCATTGCGCAGTGACATCTCTAAGTACCTGGGGAGATAGATAAATAAATAGATTCCAATACTATCATTAAAAGTACCGTTTTCTTTTTTTTAAGTTTGTATTTGACAATGAATTTTATAGAAATAAATTCTTGAAACCGAATACACGCCCTCTGTAGCAATTAAACTTTTTTTTTAACTTTCTCGTTTTCTTCATTCTTAGTCCGGTTATTACCACACTTATAAAAGAAGGAATGTTAGTTCTCGTAATGTAGAAAATTTTGTCGAATTATGTTTTTGTATGTATACTAGATCAATATATTTTTTTACGTTCAAAAAGTGGTGATCCTTAGTCTAATTTAAATAAATGATTTTTTATTTTGATTTTGAATAAAATATACATAAAATTAGCATAAATAAGAAAAAATGCAATACATAAACACATTAAACACTAATTGTTAATGTTAGTGGGTCCAGAATTATGTACCAAGTTAATGGTATAACGCTGTAAATCGACATCCCATGTCATCGTATTGTAAATGTATTACTTAACAAATTATTTACCTATGCAGCAACGATGGTGATCTGGTGCATCCCAATACAGAAAGGAGTCGATGTCTTTCGGATGGTGCTGTAGCCACTTTGAACCTGTCCCATGCGAACGTCCATTCCCTGACGCCGCCAGCTCGCACTCCCACGCAGTACACTATACCACGAAGATCTACATGAATCCTGGAATAGAGGAGCATAACATTACGGCTGTATTCCTAGAAGAGTCAAGTGGTAGTAAACGTATGGTACCTACAGAGGCCAGCACATCAAGCTACCTCAATGTGTCTGATTAACAGTTTTTCAACTTTATTGCAAACACGATAAGGTTCATGATCAATTAATTTGGAGTAGCTTGATGTACATCCTCTTTAGTTTAGGGCCCATCTATTAGAGGTGAATCTATTGCCTTCAGCCGAGCACAACTCAATACTCCGAGTTTTCACTTAGAAATCATAGAAGGAAAAGCTCAATACCATTTTGGTAGACCTGCTAATCAAAACCAGGACCTAATTCTCAGCAGGAACTCTAGCGATCGAACAACGAGCTCTTTACATTAGCGCTTCAAAAGATCACCAATTTACTTCTGGTACCAGGCATCATTCTGTGGATTAGACTTTCGGGGTTATGTCTATATCTCATCCCAGTTCCAAACTTGACAAGAGGAGTTTACTTTTCTATTTCATTACACTAGTGTTTATCCGTCAACAAAATCCATTTCTGAATGTTAGTTGCGAGGGAGATTTTATAAACAAATAAATACTTACTCATTACTAGCATCAGGGTTTGGAGCCAGCATCCAGTTTGTGTACATCCTAACAGCATTCTCTAGACAGTCAGGGTGTTCGAAGTGGCAGGCCGAAGCCAGCAGGTCCACTCTGTACTGGGACGTGATGACACTTTCGTTTGGAGATACCTTCCATCCGACTTCCTTAACAGCATCATTCAGGAGACGGAGGACGTATTGCTGGAAGAAAAGTGTATTTGTAGAACTATGCTGCTGCCGCCATCTGCGCAAACCGACGGGCGATGTTCGAAATTTAAAACTCGCGCGCTTCGCGTCATAATTGCAACATTATTTAAATCAAAAATATTAAATTGGGTGAGTGGTAATTAATGACCGATACTTAAAAACGTGATTGTATTCATGATTTCAATAAACTTTCCCAAACAAACTTTTTTTTTGTACACAATAACTTATAACACTATAAAATAACAATAACGCTGTTTGAAATTCCCGCGCGTGAGCCTGTGATCGATCACAGTAGGCACGAATCGGCACGATCTATCAGCTGATATTCTGACCTCAGGAAGGGCAAAATCTACTAGTAGTAGTAGCGTCACAAGCTCCCCCGCTACCCCCAACGCTCCCGTTGTGCAGTACTGACGTAATTGAAAGTTAATGAGTATAAAAATAAGTTTCTTTGGGAAAGTTATTCGTATTCATGAGTACAATCACGTGTTTAAGTATCGGTCACTAATTACTAGTCACCCTATATATTCACTATAGACGAAACATCACGAACAAAGCTTTCATCCCATACTTGTGTCCTAGTGGACACAAGTCTATGAGTCTAGTTTAATACGCTCAGCTGCCTCTCAAATATTGCTATATTATTCTAGAGAACGTTACTGAGACATGGGATCACAGTTTTTCTATGACATATTTTCTTCACATGACCTCTCTATAGTATCTTAACTCTTTTACTTCGAGTGACGTCACGAAGGTCAATCGTACATTAAAGGTTCAATTCCGCGTATCTACAATTGTTTAATACTGCGAATACACACCTTATACACAATCAGCGAAGGTGTACATTTGCAGCATTAACCAATTGTAGTGATGCTGAATTGAACTTTCACCGTTGATATGCTCTTTGTGTACTTCTCGTGTATACAAAACATCATCAGTTTAAATCGCATCAGTTTACTGTGAAAGGATACTGATAAGTGCAACTAACAAGTACAATTTTATTGTTATACAGTGTTTATAAACCGTGTAAACATTTAAAAACTGCAAAATCTTTTGTCGATCCCGAGCGAGTATATTTAAGTACCTGTAACCAAAAATAAAATAAACGATCTTTTGTTTTGTGAACGGGAACGCTTGTGTGTGACATAACCTTAATAATTCTCTATGAACGATCGCGCATTGCCGTTGTATGCGTTTTTCTTTATAGGTACAATATTTTGCTTATAAATCAATAATTGAAAATATACCCATTTTGAATAAATAACTTATTGTAAGTTGCCGCTACGTCCCGAACACACACAAAATAAACCAACAAGTGATTGGTAACCCGTTGATGGCAATAGACTCGCCCCTGTTATAGAGACTTTAAACATATTATTATATTATTATATTATTTAATTAGGAAAACTAATTAAATAATTCTTCGTTTTTATTTTGTTTTTGCTTTAAGCTGAATCAATTAATTTTTTATTAAGTTTTTAGTAGTTTACTTTCTTCTCAGACCTTCTGAATAAACACACAAAATTTCATGAGAATCGATCAAGCCATGTAAAGCCAAAATTAATACTCTTTTGGTGACCGTACCTACTTCCAATTTTCAAATTTGAACTTCTGGCTAAGATGGATACCAGGATATAATAATCCTAAAGGTTAACCTTTAAACGACCGATAATGATCTCGGCCTGACTCATTATTATTTTGTACAATCATCATCGGAATAAAGTATTATCAAATTAATATTATGAGAGTATTTATCAAAGTATGACTGTACTGTGATTAGCATCCATAAAAATTCTCGACATTAACGAAACAACTAGCGCCATCTATTGAGCGAAGTAAGTGTTACACTAATAAGTAATAAGCCATAAACTTTTTCGGATTGGTACATTTTCGTTTTGCAAGCTTTCCGAAACTCTTGTGCCAGTGAAAAGCACAATGATTCATACCTAAACAGTAACAAACTTACGTGCATACGTTATACCTACATAAACTTACGCCTTTTTCCCATAGGTGTAGGCAGAAACAACAGAGCACCATATGCTAAGATTCTTACAGAACTACTTATTTTGCTTCGTTTATATTCATAAATGTACTCAAAAACATACGCCGGTTGTGAGTACTACGCACCTAACTTTTCTGAAGAACCTCACCAATAAGGTCTGCGCATGTAGGTCGTTCCCTCCATTTTTACTTACTGTCTTGTGTTAGTCGACTTTCATTCATCCTCTCAACGAGACCAAACCATTTAAGTCTACCTACTCTTTTAAATTTTTATAACTTCATGTTCTTTTAAACCACAAAGTCGCTTCAACACATCACTCCTTAATCTGTCATTCATTGTTACGAGTACACCACCACACAGCATTCACAATGAACTAATTTCTACGCAATTTATTCTACTTTTGTGTCTCTTTGACAATTTTTTTTTTATTTTTTTTTTTTATTAATACTTTATGCACTAGTAAAATAAACTGTACAAAGGCGGATACGCAACGCTAAACGCCGACACGTTCTCGATAATATCTCTTCTTCTGCTCCTGCTGATATCTGGAAGTTCCTTGGAAGTTTAGGTATCGGCAAATCGCGACATTCAGACCTTCCTAACACAATTGGGTTGGATGACCTAAATCGCCATTTCTCCACTGTTTCTACACTAGATAGTCTAACCCAATTTGAAACCCTTCACTATCTTGCAGGTCTGACGCGTCCCAATATTGCTCCTTTTGTCTTCAGCCCAGTCGACCCGTGTGAGATCAAAAAGATTATCCTTTCCATTAAATCCAAGGCCATGGGTTGTGATAACATCAGCCGCCATATGATCGTGAATCCTCTTAATCCACTCCTTCCTGCAATCTCCCACATCGTAAACTTCTCCCTGTACTCCGGTGCTTTTCCTTCCCTGTGGGGCAAAGCGCATGTTCGACCTCTGCCCAAGATTTCTAATCCTACTCTTCCCAGTCATTTTCGCCCTATTTCCATCCTTCCTTTTCTGTCAAAAATACTTGAGGCATGCGTTCATAAACAGTTCTCTTATTTCATTCACCATAATTCCCTCATCAGTCCATTTCAGTCTGGTTTCAGGCCTGGCCACAGCACCGTTTCAGCTCTCCTTAAAGTGACTGACGATATTAGGCGAGGAATGGAAGAAACTAAAGTTTCTGTTTTAGTGTTAATCGACTTTTCAAATGCTTTCAATACCGTCAGTCACGAAGTCCTCTTATCCATCCTTTCCTATCTGATGGTCTCACACGAAGCGTTGGGGTGGTTTGCTTCTTATCTTCGGGGGCGTCAGCAGTCAGTTCACGCTGGTGACTCCTCTTCCAACTGGTGTGATCTTGTAACTGGCGTCCCTCAAGGCGGTATTTTATCTCCTCTTTTGTTTTCTATTTTTATTAATCTATTAACTACTGAACTTCAGTGTGCGTATCATCTTTATGCCGATGATCTGCAGTTATACTGTCAGGCTAGTGTTGACAACCTATCCGTAGCGATCGAGGAGCTAAATCGGAATCTAGACAATTTTTTGTATAATTTAAATTCAAAACTTTCTATAGGTGCCTACTTACTACATCAAAATTCGGTTCAATCGAATAGAATTGAATAGTCTTTATTGTACACCTTAAAAACTTATAAAAACATACAAATTAAAAAAAATCTTTTACCTATAGGTACCTACCAGCATGTCAATCAATTTTGTTTTGTCGACATTTTGCGCCTTCTTTTATTTATTTACGGCTAAAATAAAATCACGTCAAATATTCATTGCCTAATCCTTTCAGATATTATGTTTACTCCAATGCTGCAATTTTGTAGTTTTTCGCTGGGGAAGCTAGTTGCAAAATAATGTGTTGCTGGGGAGTTTGTTCCGCCACTTCTTCTTCCCAGCAAAAACACTAGGAAGTGGCGAAGTGCGTGCGTTTTGGGGAACTGTCTTATGTAATTTTGGACGTTCAAAAAGTGTTGATCCTCAACTAATTTGACTATATGACTTGATTTGATTTTGATTCGAATAACGGAATCACGGAGGTTGAACGATGGTTGAGCTACATTTTAAATACATAGTTGAATGAGAAACCGTTCATGAGGCATATCAAGACCTACGTGCCTCAAAAAGCTCGTTAAGCCGTTGGTCCCGGCTCACATAATTATGTTGATCTTTGACAGTGGTACCGGCTCATAAGAAGTAAAGTCTTGAGTCTTGTAGTGAGTGTTGTATTCTGTTACCCAGTAGCTAGATTGTAGAGATCAGACAGAAAAAATGACATCTACCGCATCCATAACAGATTATCAACATAAATAAGCGCAATAACAAAATATAACAATGGGGATGTTCGCCAGTGTGCGCGTAGACTGTTTTTATGCCACTATGCGCAGGAGGGCGGCCTCGATAGCGGGCAGAGTGAGGGCCAGCAGTAACAGTCTCCTCGCCGTCGTCGCTGACTGGTTAGACGGGCCATTCATGCGGCATTGGTTAACCCTACATGCACCCATATTTAGGGCATGGGGGAGATAATGTTCTTTTTTATTTGTTTTGTTTTGTGTTGTACGTATTGTAATGTTTTCAGAATGTGTTTTATGTAATGTGTGTATTATGTTTAATTTCTGTGTATTAATTGTGAATGAATACACAGAAATTAATGAGTCCTTGTCGCTTGATAAATAAATAAATTATTATAATAACAAAATTTTTGCGCACGATTCAGTAGCCCGCATCAATTAAAAATTAATAAATCAAATGTTATCAATTTAATTGAAACGCCTCAACTGTATATCGCCAGATCGTGCGCACGTGAGTGATATGTAAATGAACAACAACAACGATATTGTAATTAGTATTTTGAAACCTCCTTAGCATATTAAAATGTATAGATTAATGTTTATTTTTATTTATGAAAACTGTATTTCAGATCATATGTTTTAAAGAAATGTTTACTCTACTATTATACACTCGAAATCAAAATAAAAACTACTTTAACGATAAAGTCATCGTCATCATTTCCCTAGCTTTTTCCCAATTATGTTGGTGTAGGCATCCAGTTTAACCGGATGCAGCTGAATATTAGTGTTTAACATGGAGCTACTGCCTGTCTGCCCTGCACAACCCAATGACGGGGTAACAAGATACCCTTTGGTTAAACTGTTTGTCAGATTTTCAGGCTTCTATCTGTAGCGAATGTCATAGATCTACAAATCCAAATGACAGCCGGACCAACCCAGTAACTGGGTAACAAGATGATACCCTTTGGTTAAACTATTTGTCAGATCTTCAGGCTTCTATCTGTAGCGAATGTCATAGATCTACAAATCCAAATGGCTTTACGTGCCTCCCGAGGTACAGAGGAGTGTTGATATGTATTATATAGTCAACCATCCACCGACCCATTATAACTTGGCTTAACCTCGACTGGACTCCAGTAGCTGTTTCTATTCAGCCACTAACGTATGTAACTGCTCCTGTTTAAACAATATGCTTAAAAAATATTACTTCTCTCCTAACACGTCTTAATATAACAGTTCGTTACTCTGTAAATGATTAGTTTTATGACGTATTGTATTTATTTTATTGTTTTTTACTTTCTTTTTTCTTATTTATGCTTATTTTATACATAAATTGAGATAGTCATGTATATTATATATTTATGAAAATAGTACACCACAAACTGCCTACTCATCTTTTCTCCTTCACTATCAAGTCCATCCGAAGGTTGTCATTTTTCCCAATTGAATATGAACCTTATTATGTTAAACATAAAGTTGAAAAACGATCAAAGAAATTTCAGACTTCGGGGTAACTTGATGTGCTGGCGTCTGAACATTAAAGAGTATTCTATTCTATTCTATTCACTCATACACAAGCTGTCCTTCATACATTTAGAAGCAGTCTTCAATGAAATGGAATATGGTTAACACAAAACTTACTGTGATTAACTCGAAATACACCATGTAATCAGCAGATGAATGTCTGAACGTAGATAAGATATGGTAAAGGAAAACCAGTAAGACTCGATTAAAACGATAATCGATAATCATCGGAATTTACTAAATGCAAAGTAGGTAATACTTACACAATAATAAAACATGATAATAAGTAGAAACGCATAAACAATAAGAACTTGATAATCTCAAATGTGCGTTAGCAACAGACGTTTTACGAATGGTATGTATTGTGTTGCTATATCGGCCATGGTATTCTCCTTTAATATCAAGAAATATAAAAGCCATTGTAACATTGTAAGCCGATAAATTATAGAGGCTTAAACAGCATCAACATCGTCACATAACGTTTCACTTAGAACTCAACTTACATAGGTTCTTATCTTTGTTATAGAGAAAGGGTTGCAAGTTTCAATGGATATTTTGGATGTAAATAAACGTAAGGTAGTTTAATGCTATAGACAGCGGCAATCATAAGTTGGTCTGGTTTTGTAAACGAAATGGAAAATCTGTTTCACGAATGAAGCACGCCTATGATTTGCATACTACTAACGCCATCTAGTGAACGTTATTGGATTACAGCACTTAAATTCTTCATATTAGGCACTCATCTCATTTAAAACTTTGAACGCCTCATGCTGCAAAGATAATTATAATAAAATTATAGTAATCACAAATTTAAGGTTAGTTAATTTTACATTTATATACAGATAGAAAGCATTAAAGACATTGAGTATTCAGTATAATATTTTTATTATCTTCTTCTTGACTGCCTCGTTGGTCTAGTGGTCGCAAGCGCTACTGCTGAGCATGAGGTCCCGGGTTCGATCCCCGGGTCGGGCAAAGTGTTATTGAGTTTTTCCATCTGAGATTTCTCAGTAGCAGCCCGGAGTCTGGATTTGTGCCCGATTGATGGCAATAGGCTCGCCCCCTATTACATGGGACTTAAACGTAACTGGCGAAATGTGGGTGTACTACCAGGTACACCTCTGCCTAGCCCTTCGGGGATTACAGGCGTGACGTTATGTGTGTGTATCTTCTTCTTCTTATCGTGCGGTTAGTAACTAACCTGGTGTCAGAGTTTTAATGCCGCCCATGGACCTCTGACTTAGCATCACATGCCGTCGAGAAATGTCTCTCAGGCATCCCGGTTTTCTCACGATGTTTTTCTTCACCATTGACGAAGCAAGTGATATTTATACAATTCGCACATGAATCCGAAAAGTCAGAGGTGCGTGTCTTGGGTTCGAACTCGAGACCTATGATTTGGCAATTCACCCGTCACACCACTAGGCTGTCACTGATATATGTATATATATATTTCTTTTTTTTTAATTATGTAATATCTTACTAATATTATAAACGCGAAAGTTTGTGAGGATGGATGGATGGATGGATGGATGGATGTTTATTACTCTTTCACGTAAAAACTACTGCATAGATTTTAATGAAACTTAACTCCTTAGCGTACGTATTATTTAAACATATTTTTACCTTCTACGTAAAGTCGCGGGTTATTGTTAGCGTTAGCCCAAAGTATCTATTCCACGCGGACAAAGTCGCGGGCAGAAGCTAGTTTTTAATATTTTAGTTGAAGCCTAAGAATTTTCTCGAGAGCATGCAAAGCCAAACAGTGACCCATGGTCACGTCATACAAAATCTGAAACCAGGTAAGATTGTTAAAAAAATGTGTATTTATACTGAGGAATTACAAGATGAAATAACCTTAGAAAAAATGTTGATTGATTGTGTGAACGACGCTACAGTTAGAAACAATCTGGCTACTAAGATGATGGTAGATAGACATGTATAGAGGAAGAGTAATGCCGCATAAAACCAAATTAATAAAATTGGAGTAAGGGAAAAATAAGACCTAAGTTCTCCTTCGCAACTTTGCTTACATGTAGGTATCCCAATAGGATAGTGCGGTCCTTGCACAAAGGTATACTAACTTAATACCAATAATCACAATTTATCAACAATTAAAAAAATCTCAGATACCTACAGATGTCATACTAATTTAGCCAAATGTTAAAGATTAATTTATCCATGGATGTGAAAGAGTTGTTGCAGTACGTCAGGGACATTATGTCGCAGTAGAAGTGCTAATCTTTCATAATCTATGCCTAATCACCTAATCATTACTAATACTTATTATCTAAATTACCTACTACTATAATTATCAGAATATCTTCCATCAGCATTGTAATTCTAACTGCGTTGGCCTTATCAATACTGATATGACCTAATGTCATTATTATAATCTTTATTGTACACAATTACATTATAGCTATCCAATATTCTTGTAACAGATAGATATTAATCTAACACTAATTTGATAATGGTATCATGGGATCTGTTACTGACGTCTATAGATATGGGAGTCGAAGTGCAGCTGCACTGACGTAATGTTTTCGAAATGATGAACAGATCAAGATGCAAAGAAGGTCAAGCTTAACGTGACAAGTTTCTACAGAAAGAAAAACGGTTTCGAATACGGTTATCGAGACTTTTAATGACACCATGTCGAACTAATAATCTGTTTATTTTACTAACAAAACGTGCAATGGTGCTTAAATTTACAATGTGTAATGAACAAACTTACATTAATAAAAAAAACTTTTTCAAGACTGCTAACGCCATCTTTTGTCAATTGTAAGTTATATGTTTTAAGTTTCTGTTGTATTTATCAACTACTAACGCCATCTATTATTTTATATGGAGTATTAAAATTCAATCTATGTGTAAAGAGAATAATACACTAACAAGTAAGAATGATTTAATTTATAATGTTTAATGCTACTCACCCCATATTCCAAATAATGGGCTCCCTTCGACAGCATTGTATCAATGTATCCTAAAGCGGATAACCCAGCTTTCCAAGGCACATAGCTTCTCTCATGGGAGAGGTAACTAGTGACATCCAAGGCAGTTCTGTAGTCCAGTCTACCAGTGAGGGCCAGGTTCATAGCATCGTCTACCATTTGTGCTCTGTTGATGATGTGTATCTCTTGGAAACGAGACGGGTCCTTTAAGATCTTGATTAGGAGTTCCCAGTTCTGTATGTCATAGTTGACACGATAGAAACCTGAAATTATTTAATTTAATATTTTAGCTTAAGAACAAATTATAAGCTGCCTTAGTGTAGTGGTCGCAACTGCTACTAAGCATGAGGTAACGGGTTCGATTTCCGGGCCGGGTTATTGAGTTTTCCATCTGGAATTTCTTAGTTAGCCCGGAGTCTGGATTTGTGTCCGATTGATGACAATAGGCTCGCCCCCTATTACATGGGACTTTAACATAACTGGCAAAATTTAGGTGTACTACAGTTACACGTCTGGGTTACTTCCTGGATTTTAACCCTTTGGGGTTTACAGGCGTGATGTAATGAAATTGTAAGCACGGAAAAATATAGTTATTAAAAAAGAAAACCGTTTTGGTTAAACCTAACTTCAGTTCTAAGAAACATATTTAAATCATTTAACATAGTTATGAAATAACAGCTACCTACCTGTCTGTTGAACATTAGCAATGAACCATTCATCAGCATTCAAACTGATATTGCTGACTGTCAAGGATTTTTCGCCTTTTAGCCATAGCTTTGGTTGGGTAGTCTCGAAGTCTTTCTCCGATGCTGTTGTATACGACACCGGGATCCACCATATCGGCGACTTTTGAGTTTCGAATGTGTCGTTAATTAAGACGAAACGTTCCTGTAAAATTTAAATGACTGCATTAGTTTTTGGAGAGCTACGAACTATCTCAGACCAGACTAGACTCTTAGTTGTGCTAAGTTTGACAGTAAAAAAGTCTCGAAACATTATGTTTACGAGACTTCTTTAGTAGGAACGATTTCTAATTTGTAGGTACTTTTTGTGATTTTTGAATACGCTTTTGGCAATCTCATTTAGGATTATTTGCATGACGCTTACTTATGTAAAAAGTAATTCAGTAAGTTACTAGTCATGGTACACGTGACGTCTATCAACTAGAATTATTTGATATCATCCGACAACAATCAATAGATTTACCTAGTAGACAAAAACAAAAGTGACCTACATAATTTTTTGATTTTTGTGACTGGTTTAAACTTAAACATTCAGAAGTTATACATCTGTAATTAGATGTTTTAACTTCTTAAAACAAGGTTGATTCGAACATTTTAGGAATAACCAGTATACGATTGCCAATCAATCATGCCTAGTAACTAATCGAGTTTCTGTTAATTCATTAATTATGTACAAATTCTATTATTATTGTAAAAAAACACTACAACTAAGTATCTGAAATATCAAGAACAAACAGTCTATCATCAAGATTAAATCCAAACGTATTTAGATCTTGCATTACATAAAGTTTGTACATTAGTACCTATGTTAGTTAGTTCAATAATAATTAATAAATCAAATCGTAGATTAGCGCCTAATGATCTATATTAAATGATAGTTTCTGTAGGTGATTAGATAATTTAGTCTGTAAAATATCAGTATTTAGTGTTATCGCGATCGTTAAACTCGTTTATGAATTTAGATTAATAAAATACAATATCGGCACGAGGCTACATAATCGTTTTATAACTCGCGTGGCATTCTTATCAATAAAATTATTGATGTAAAATAATGTTCATAGTAACGACATCTAGTGAGCGTTGTGATTGTAAAACATATTTAGTAGTAAATGGTTTAAAATTATATCACATGTTTTTTACTAGATATTTCTTTTGAAGATCACTTTTTAGACACTGACTTCAGGATAAATAAGGTCTTTTAGTTTAGTTTGCCATTATGCCACCAAGGATTTAATGCCTCAAAGCAATAATATGCTTTGAGACATTAAATCCTTAGTTTCCTAGACTTCTAATATTGAAGGAATTTAGTTATGTAATGACAACCTCAAATAAAATTAGTTTTAAAGTATCAAAGTCAAAAAACCTGTTTAAAGTACAGTGTCCCATTCTCATAATTCCTCGTCACAGTCAGGACTGGGAAGCCAGTCTGCAAGGTCCAAGAGTCCATGACAACTGCTACATCAGCGTCGAAATCTCCAGTCTTTCTGGCAGCACTGGTTAGGGCACTCCAAAGGTCCCTCTGTTCAGCGTTGCCATACATTTTGGAGTTCAGGTAGTTTGTTACTCCAGCGTTGAAGACATCGCTTTTCAGGACATGGTTCAACATGCGAAGAAGGGCTGATCCTGAAATAGAAGTGGAGATTGTTTTAAACATTAGTAGGAGCTCAGCTGTTCGGAAGATGTGAGGATTGGGTTGAAATCTACCCTTTATTATTACTACTACTATTTATTACTTAACATATAAAATTCTGGTGTCACAGTGTTTGTAACAAAACTCCTGGGAAACGAATCGTGACCGATTGCTATGAAATTTTGTGTGTATATCCATTAGGTCTGAGAATAGCACAATAACTATCTAGTAAGTAGGTACTGTAGGTAAAAACTTTGAATAGCTTTCTAAGAACATTTTGCGCACGGAAGTTAGTTAAAGTAAGGAAAATTTATATGAAAGCCAAATGTAGCAACAGTCGAATTGCGACGAAGTGGTGATAATATTCGACTATTTATTGGAAAAATCGCCTTATAAAATCTTAGTAAGAACTCGTAGCTTGCAGCTTAAGACTTATACAATAAAGAGTGGAGATAAACTATATAAAGCTAAACCGGTCGAATTTTGACTAGTAATCGACCACTGAGTGATCATTTCTGGTTTACACGACATTCACGCGGTTTTACCTGCTCTATACCCATTCCCGTGGGAATATAGGGATAAAAAGCCTGTTACTCGGGGATAGTTTAGCTTCCCAAAGACTTTAAAGTAGTATAGTGTGTTTTAGTACATTTTTAGTTAATTCTTTACGTACAAAAATACAAATCTTTCTTCTTTATAATTTAAGTATAGAAGTATATCTAACTTCTGCCTGCTTTAGTATAAATACACTATAAATCTGACCAACACGCTGTTTTAAAATTGGATGTACAAGATGTAGTTAGAGCGCTTTATTGATATTGTAGCGACATCTATCCCGCCATATACAAACTAAAAGAATGACATCCTACATCGCGATGTTAAAGTTATCCGTGCGATTTGAACGTTTGCAAACGTTCCCGACAACACCCGTGTGGCCAGCAGCCTGCATAGCATGAACACCGAAGAAACGGTCTTTGTCGTGTCTCGGAAGAAAAGAAATTAAGTGTTCATGCTACGCAGGCAGGTGTATTGAAAGAAATTTGACAGATTGAGGTTCCTGTCTATATAATCTGTCACTTTGCCGATTCGTCTGTAGACAAAGGCCATTTCTTCGGTGTTCAATGTGTTTATGCTACGCAGGCAGATCCTCCCTTTTTTATATGGGGGATGAGTAACTTTATACCCTATTCCTCATATCTTTAAACTATAATAACTTAAATTACCCTTTCCGTAAGAAATCTTGTCGAAAATAGCATCAGCTTCTTCAGATGCGCTGACTTCAACTGACAGTTGGTGTGAGGAGTTGAGAGCATCCAGCTGGAACACGTTGTGGACAATGTCCAGGACGCATAACTCGGTTATGTTCCAGGATTTTTCCACCTTGAACAGAAAATAATGAGTAGGTATTAGTGTGTTCAATCAACCAGTAAACATATATTCAAAGGTGTACCTTTAACACACCGACTGCCATACTTATGTCATGTCAAATAATATAAAAAAGCCTATTGCCAGAAACTGTTGATTCAATAAAAGTCACCTCGTGAAAACGTGAGTGACTTTTCCCTTAAAAAAACCTTATTAGCAATATTGGTTGCACAATCACCATTACTAGTAGTCTTAAGACTACCTAATATGCTTGTGTCTGGAGTGATTCGCGTTATTAGTGCAATGGTTGTGGGTCGAATCCAAGACCTCTCGATAGCCAAGTCGGCTGCCTTCAAAGATACTTTAATACTATAGAGCGGAGATGCGAGGAAATGTCATAGAAAAACTTTGATCCCATGTCTTAGTAACGCCATCTAAAATAATATATGAATATTGGAGCGGCAGCGGAGCGCACTAAAAAAGACTCATAGACTCTTGTCCAGCCGGACACAAATTATGGATGAAAATTTTGTTCGTGATTTCCAGTCTATAGATAATTGAATGTCTTTGGCTGCCTTCGACATTGGGCTATTGTCGCTCCAAGTGAGCTGAAGTGAAATGACAGTTCAATTCGCCTTCACTTCACCTAGATTTTCACGGTGTGTTTTTGGCAGAATATCACTGCTGGACAGAAATCTAGACTCAAAATAACTAATCAATATAGGTGATAATGGACAAATTACGTTTAAAGATTTGAAATAGGAATAAGAGAGGCTTAAAATTATCTTAATAATCCTAAAGAAGTATTTAATTTAAGATTATTGAGATAAATTTAAGCCTTCTTTCTGATTGTAAGGGAAGTATTTCTACTTACAGCATTAACAGCAACATACTCCACATACGTAGCAAATCCCTCATTGAGCCATAGATCCCTCCACCAGATAGGAGTCACAAGATTGCCGAACCACTGGTGAGCAATCTCATGAGCCACCACAGTTGCCACATGGACTTTGTCAGTGCTGGCTGATACGCCTTCCTCATACAGCATCGATATTTCCCTGGAACATATAGTTTAAGAGGTCAACGTAATTATCATCATCCACCTAGCCTTGGCTGGTTGGCTTGAGTCTAATCAGAGGCAGCTGAATACCAGTGTGTTATATGGAGCAACTGCATATTTGATGTTCGCAAACCAGAGACTTGGAATTACGTTACACCAAGGTAAAGCTGGTTGTCAGGTTTCCCAAGATTTGGCTACTCGTAACGACTGTCAAAAATCTACAAAAATGATAGATGTGTCTAACTATTTAACGCTTTTGCTGCTTTTCGTGGCACAGAGGGGCTAGATTATGTAATGAATAGACGCCCATCAACAGACTGACTTCGACAACCATGGTAAAACCCTCCAAATATCGACATAAATTAAATAAAAAGCACACTGTTCTAAACTACAACTAATCTCCAAACAAATGATCTCGTGAGACTTAAGAGATAGTTCTTGTACGTTTAAATAAAGACTTTGGCTTAGTTTAGGCAATAGTCTTCCACAAATAAATTTACGTTTAATATTTTGAAGTAACCCACTAATTTTTTCTTTGTATTTATTTGTGAAAGAGAAATAAATATATTTTTATTTACTTCGAGAGAAAGAGACACCTGCCTACCTCATTCTGTGTGCATTTATTTAATGTATCCCTATAGCTTACAATATTTACAATACTTTTAACACATCATTTGTACAAATCCCACGCATTGAAAAGACATTAACTCGTCCTCAATTTAACCGTTTTTACCACAAACAGTCCCCAAATTAGTCCATTCATATAACAGGAATAAAAGGAAACAAATTTGCCAACACTCAAAACCAGTATTGCGCCAAAATCTTTGGTCACCAACACATTGTGTACGCTTAGCGACCCTCTCCCCAAATCAAAGGGATGATAGATGGTTGGTCCCCAGCCGATAATGAAGTGTTACGATTCATTCATCCATCAAAAGAATCACCCCTGTACCAGATTTAACGGAGCTGATGTTATTTACCGGTTTGGGTTTAGTTTCATTATTGTTATTGGGGAGCCTGTCTTTTAGGCCTATCGATTTGTTTTGACGGGGGAAAACAGCTCTTATAAATTGTTATTTTCTCCACAAAAATAACCCAAAATGGTAATGCCCATTTGTTGAGGAAACTTCGGCTAAGTGATGCACATGGAAAAGACACAAATGGTAGGCGTTATTGGCCGTTTTTGTAGAGAAAATAACAAAATAAGAGTTAGCTGTGCTTTTTTAGAGCAGTGGTGGTCCAGTGGTGGCGGCCCCGACTTACGAACAGTAAGTCGTGGGTTCGAGCCCAGACAGGCGCATTACTTTGTGTAATTTATTTCATCACCACTGCTCTCAAAAAAATGGTGAAAGAAAACATCGTGAGTAAATTGGCATCTCCTAGAACCAAAAATTCTAAGACAAGTGACATTTACCAATTCGTACTGGGCCTGTGTGGAAGTTTATAGCCCATACACAAAATACGCGCTTTGACGTGAAGTTGCGGATACCAGCCCGGTATCTTTTTTTTATGGTAGGCATTACAGATTAAGAAACAACAGCTGTTTTTCACATAGAACTCGGTGGAACTTTTTTTATTAATCATTGTAATCCCTACTTTGATAGTACTGACGTCGAACGGATACATTAAAATGCAATAACCAATTGAATGTCTTAAAAAATCGGCTTTTTGATACCTGTACTCATTAAGAATTGATAACAGCAACAATTATGTTACAGAATTGGTATAATTTTAGTATTTATTAAAAAGATGGGAAAAAACAGGGCCAGAAACAGGCATTCCCCTTTGTAAGGTGTACTGTTAAATTATCGGACATATTTTTTTGCGAATAAATGTCAAATGAGTTCATTGAAACGTTTTTCAATAATGGCAAACGGAACAATATAAGACGAACAATAAACGTATCTAAAAATAACTAGCTAGAAATGCTACTAATTGCCAATCATCGTGACATCAAAGTTCTCAATTAATAGTCGTGAATTTATTAAATAATATTTAACGTAAAATATTTTAAGGAAGCAGACGAAAATACCTTGTTGTAAGTAACTATCTTAGTTTGATAGTTTTTAGTGTACATCTTCTTGACTAATAATATCTCATGTCTAATTAATGTAGGTAATATATTGTAAAAAGACTGTTTTAAAAAGAGTACTGGATTTTTTACCCATACTTCTCCATACGAAACTGTGTTTTGGATGGGGTAGGTAACTACGTAGAATCATTTCTATAGGTATTTAATTTAACTTAAGTTTGACGTTCAAACGCGTCTTATAATGACCTAATTGAAATAAATGGTTTGACTTTGAATGATTAAACTTCTCACCTAAACGTTAACAATCCCCAGTTCTCCATAGCACCATTCTTGAAATCCGGCAACGCAATCATGTCTATCTTTGGCAAGGGGAACTTTATCTTGTAGTACTCCTCCAAATACTTCAGTATCTTCGGACCTATCTCTAGAGCGAATGCGGCTGACTTGACCGCCTCGCTTCTCGCCCAGACGGAGAATTTGTCGTTGGTCATGTTCTTGAAGTCTGTCACTGTGAAGGCTACCAAATATGTAGACATCGGTAGGGATTCGGCATAATGATCCCATGTGTAGTCTGGTAAAAATTCACTGTAACGAAAGTAGGGTTGTCACTTAGAACTACATAATAAAGTAACGTTGCAAATGGTACACCAAAAAAAACAATAAATCTATGTAAATAAAAAATTAAATTAAAAATTTAAAAAACCCCCACCGCAAAAAAGTAAAACGTTTAAAAAGTTAAAAATAACACTTTAGCCATGAAATTTTACTTCACGTCGGGGTACCTAGTAAGGAATGTTCTTAGTACTTGTAGGTATGTAGGTACTTATTTTAACGGTACCCCGACGTTACGAAAAATTTCATGACTAAAGTGTTATTTTTAACTTTTTAAACGTTTTACTTTTTTTGCGGTGGGGGTTTTTTAAATTTTTAATTTAATTTTTATTTTAATTTTTTTAAACGCATTAATTTAGTTTTATAGAGTTTACAGTTATGAGATTTTTTCAGTGCATTGTATGTAGAGTCAAATGCTGGTTAAAACGAATCCAAGCACGACATATCTGCTATTATTTTGTCAAGAGTCTACCTACTGGTGTGCTGGATAGGCTGGCTGCAGCATCAGCTCATCCTGTTGCCATCAGTGCATTGTGTTTAGAATCAAATACTGGTTAAAATGAATCCAAACACGACATATCTGCTATTATTTTGTCAAGAGTCTACCTACTGGTGTGCTGGATAGCCTGGCTGCAGCATCAGCTCATCCAGTTGCCATCAGTGCATTGTGTGCAGAATCAAATGCAGGTTAAAATGAATCCAAACACGACATATCTGCTGTTATTTTCCCAAGAGTGTATTAGTCTGCTAGATATCCTGGCTGCATCAGACCAAATACACCATACCATAATGTTGCTTATTAATATTACTCACATGGGTGTTTGAAATTTTAAGACACACATATGTTTGTAAGTAAAGTTAAGACCCATATGCGTCTAAAATAACACCGGTAGCTAACACAAAAGAGCTGATGATTTAGATGAATTATGTCTAAGAACCATCGCAAGAAACCCTGCTTTAAAATAAAAAAAACCGCATCTAAATCGGTTCACCCGTTTGGGCGCTACGGTGCCACAGACAGACAGACAGACAGACAGACAGACAGACAGACAGACACACACACACACATAGCGGTGAAACTTATAACACCCCTCTTTTTGCGTCGGGGGTTAAAAAATAAAGAAAGTTGAGCAGAACGTAAGGTGCACTTAGTGTGTAAACCTGACCACTTGTGCACCTTGCCCGTGGTACAGTTAATGGTAGTCTGATCACCATCACTAAAATTACATGCAGTACAGTTAACCGGACAACCGAAACTCTGCATTTTTTTTAGTTTTTCGTAGTAGGTATAGTTGACCGTATTATAAAAAAATAATTGTTAATATTTTAATTATTATACCATTGCAAGACGCACCGAAAATGCCTGGAAGAGCTATTGGGCTATGAAAGACCTTATGAAGGGAAATCTTCCTCTGTCCCTTAAGAGAAGACTCGTCGACATGTGCATTCTTCCCATCCTCACTTATGGTTCTCAAACATGGTCCTCGAGGTTTGCCAGAGAGCTATGGAACGGAGTATTCTGGGTATCAATCTTAAAGACCGGGTTAGGAATACAATTATCCGTTCCATCACAAAAATTACTGATGTCACTCAAAAAACTGCCACGCTAAAATGGAATTGGGCTGGACACATCTGCCGCATGTCAGACGATCAGTGGGCCAAACTCACGACCCAATGGGTTCCTTTACATGGCAAACTACATCGCGGTAGGCCCAAGCGAAGGTGGCGAGACGAGCTGGACTCCTTCGATAAGGACTGGTCCCATAAAGCCCTTGACAGGGAGAGGTGGAAGGAAAGTAGGGAGGCCTTTGCCCTGCAGTGGGAAAACACAGGCTAGTAATAATAATAATAATTCCGTTTATTTCCTGATACCTACATGTAAAATACAAAATGAATTTTTATATATCTAAGTTTTTCTTTCTCAGCAAAAAAATATATATTTCGTGGTTCTGTTAACTGTATTAGCGCATTAATTGAACGATGGTCCGGTCACCCGACTTTCACAACTATACCAAAAGCAAGGTGCGACTATAGGACATTTCATTTTATATTATAACTAGCTGTACCCTGCCACGCTTTGCTGTGGCACATTGTGATTGAATGGTTAAAAAAAAAGAGAAAATGACGTGTGGCACTCGGAGACTGCCGCGGTAAAGCTATTGCAAGGCATTTTTTATCAACTCCTCTCTCCCTCCCCTCCCCCTCCCTCTCCCCCACGTCTCTTACGCCCTTCCCCTCACCCCTCCATCCCCCTCCCCTCACCCCTCCCCCTTTCCCTTCCCCTCTCACCTCACCCTTCCCCTACCACTACCCATCCCTCCCCCACTCCCCTACCTATCCTGCCCCCACTCACCTCCCCATCCTTCCCGCTGGCTCTGTCCCTCCCCTCCCTCCCCTCTGACAATCTCCCCCCTCCCCCTTACACAATCTCCCCCTCCCCTCTCACAATCTCCCCTCCCCTCTCACAATCCCCACTCTGACTCCCCTCCCCCTCTCCCCCTCCTACTCTCCTCCCTCTTCCCTCTCCTCGTGATATTTCAAAAAGTCATTAAAAGTTCTGCTATGACTATTAAAAAGCAAGGGTTGGTGATAAAAAAGTGCAAATTTCGAGTTGTACGTATTTTTTGATGCCGCATAATAAAAAAATTAAAAAAAAAAAAATTATCAAAAAAATAAAAAATAACTTTTTGGGGTGAACACCCCTTATCACTTACAGGTTAGAAAAATAGATAGTAGCCGATTCTCAGGCTTACTGAATATGCATAAAAAATTTCATGAGAATCGGTCAAGCCGTTTCGGAGGAGTATGGGAACGAACATTGTGACACGAGAATTTTATATATAAGATTTTTGAATATAGTCTGTACTTACTGCTCACTCTTTCGCACAATGTTCATGTTAGACAGAGACGACATATTGTTTGGTCTTGCGATGCTGATGGTGAACCTTGCCTTTAGCGCAGGTTCGTCCCAGCAGGGGAACGCACGGCGGGCGTCCATAGCCTGGAACTGGGTGACTGCTATCCATCTGTCAATTACAAAATCAATGAGTTTTTGAAAGAAAGAAAGAATTAAATAAACTACTTACAATTATTTGGGACACACACAGATTTTTTTCGCAGTCAAAACTAATTCTCTCATGTATTTTATTTGTGTGAGATAGTTTTAAAATTTTCATTTATCCGCAGTAATTGAGAACCTTCTCCGTTTTTTCGTCGGTTAAAAAAGAAAAGAATAAGTAGTGTAGTAGTAATACAGTTAAGATGTTGTCAATCAATGAGTGTTTCATTCATTCACAACACTTACATTTAAAAAATAACAGTGGCACTCCGGGACTAGGTACATGAGATCCCTTCTTTTCGCATAATGTTCTTGTCCTAATATACTTCGGCATAACAATTTTGGCACAATTTGTTTTGGCATAATAATACTTGGGCATATTTTTTTCTTGGCATATACAAACATAATTATGCATTTTATGTTGGCATAATCATCTGAAAGACTAATTTGTTTTGGCATACATTTGATTCGCATAACGTTCGTAGGCCTATTGCTCTCATAATCAGGACTTGGGGCACCCCGACGCGACGTTTGGTTAGGTAGTTAGGTTTCTTTAAACCCTGAAAACAGAAAAAGACGTCGACTACGCTTATGCTTTAGAATATTATGCTTAATCATTATTATGGTTAGAGAAATTATGCTTAAAAAAATTATGCCTAAGCTGTTATGCGTAATTATATTATGCGAAAATATAATTATGCCAAACAAAATTATGCTAAGTTATATTAGGTCTTAAAATTTTATGCAAATGGATAGGGAACCTAGGTATTATACACAGAGGTGTTGTTTATGGCATCTAACGGTACGGTAACAGTGTCGCAAGTTCAATGGTTTTATATCATCTCAAAAATGCTCTCACTAAAAAAACTATTCGCGTTGAATTTTCCACCAGTAACAACATTAAGCTATCTCTGCGTAGTGTCCTGTAAAAGGGGCGAGCTTATTGCCATCAAATGGGCACGAATCCAGTCACCGCACACTTACTGAGAAAATCCAGAATCTCTTGGTAGCAGCTGCTACTGAGAAACTCAATAATACTGTATCTGACACGGGAATCGAACCAGGGACCTCTTAAGGCTTTGGACCACTATGAATACAATATAAATATTCCACAACGTTTTCGCACAAAGCCATCTAGTCCCAAGCTACGCTAAGAGCTTGTGTTATGGGTACTAAGCAGCTGATAAACATACTTATATTAAATTCTAAATACATACATATTAGAGATATCTTACACCCAAACACAGAACAAATGATCATGCTCATCCCACAAACATATGTTCTGGGTTGGAATAGAACCCACGACCTCCGGCATAGCAGTCAGGGTTACTAACTACTGGACCAACAGGCCTATTTAGAATGACTGGTGACAATTTTTGTGCAACAGCGTACAGTAATTATGAGGCTGTAACTAGCCATGATAAATAACATTTTTATCTTAAGTGATGTTGCAGAAAATACTGATAGTTTGCCCAGTTAGGTACGAAATCGCTTTAAAGACGTAATTACTATATTCTTAAGAACTAGCAAATAAGGTGATTATGTTGGCAATGATAATTTTTTAATGATAATAATTGAGAATGAGACAATTTAAGTTAATTCAAACAAATGCTTTCACAGTTTTTACTTTAAAAAGCATACTCCTCGATTGAGGAATATTTAGAAGACTAATTGATTGGTCCATAATACACGCAAAAAAAAAAACAACATGAGAATGTGTAAAAAAGTAGGTACTTACTTCCTACTATTTGTTACAGTGTTAAGATACTTAACCAATGTTAAAATTGTTATGCCTTCAAGGTGAAACATAGTGTTGTACATAGAATTTGATATTGTCATAATACTTTTTACCTATGTTATACAAATAAATTACTTTGACTTTGACTATGATAGTCACAGTGATAGTCGTAGTTAAATTTCCTATGTATTAGTTTTTATTTTTTTTAGATTATAGTGTTTTATTTTGTTCATATGAGCCATAAATGCCTGAAATAGAGGAGATTATTAATATTTATAGTAAGTACCAGTCACTTCAAAAGTACAAGCTATATCTTAGTTTGGAAGTCAGTATAATTAATTAATTTGACTGCCTCGTTGGTCTAGTGGTCGCAAGCGCTACTGCTGAGCATGAGGTCCCGGGTTCGATCCCCGGGTCGGGCAAAGTGTTAATGAGTTTTCTATCTGGAATTCCTCAGTAGCAGCCCGGAGATGATTGAAGGCAATAGGCTCGCCCCCTATTACATGAGACTTATTACATAACTGGCGAAATGTGGGTGTAGGTACTACCAGGTTCACCTCTGCCTAGCCCTTCGGGGATTACAGGCGTGACGTTTACGTTATGTATAATTAATTCTTTTTGCGTAAGAACTAAGTATAATAAAAACATTGGCCAACTCTAACCATAGACTTACAGACATTATTGGTGATGTCCTTCAGAAAAGTCAGGTGCGTAGTACTCGCAACCGGTGTGTGTGTAAGACTACATTTGTATGTAAGAATCGTAGTAGACGATGCATTATAGTTTCTGCCTACCCCCATGGGAAATATATACTATAATAACTATAATAAATATACTATAAAAAATATGAATTGCCGTGTTTGGTGTGTCAACATTAATAAAATAAAAAAATACGTAGGTATAAGGTTTTAGTGAACGTTGTCCCAAACCAGAAATTTCTCCTTTACCGTAGGTGCGTTTAAAATCATTTAAGCTCACATACACAAATTATAACCAACTGTAGACCATACAAATGTTTGTTTCGTGTGGGACTCGAACCCGACACACGGGCCGCAGCATCTAAACACTCAGCCGCTGAGCCAGCCGTGCGGTCAAATATGTTTAACTTATGACATAATAATCACGCCTGCATTTGCACCTAGGTCACGTTTCGCCGGTTTTTTTTTTGGGCCGATCAATACAGGAATACTAGAAACTCTTCGCTCGACCTGGGAATCGAACCTAAGAAATGATGTAATATTTCCTGTCCTGGGGAGTTTGTAGCGACACTTCTTCTGCCAGTAAAACATTAGGAAGTGGTGAAGGGCGAGCGTTTTGGAACGGTTTGGGACCGTCTAATGTAATTTCGACGTTTAAAATATGCTGATCGTCAGACTTATTTGGCTAAAGAGCGATCAGATTTGTCAATAGATCTTACAAACGGTTTTAAATGAGTCGGTACCTAGTTCCTAATTGAATACGCTAAGAAAAAACACAAAGATAAACTCAAAGGTCACAATCTCTTTTATAGTTCGTTCGCGTTAAGAATGCAGTAAAAATGCAGGGCAACTGCAAGCTAAAGGTGTATTACTATTCCACAGTGGTGTTAAATTCAAACAGATTAAATAAATAATAAATAAATATTCCACAACTTTTTCACACAACACCATTTAGTCCCAATTTAAGCTTGAGAGCTTGTGTTATGGGTACTAAACAGCTGATAAACATACTTATATATTTCTAAATACATACATATTATAGATAAATAACACCCAGACACAGAACAAATGATCGTACTCATCACGCAAACATTTGTCCTGGGTGGGAATCGAACCCACGACCTACGGCATAGCAGTCAGGGTCACTAACTACTAGACCAACAGGCCAGTCAATTATATTTGAAAGATTAAGTTTAATGAATTTACAAAAATGTATTTAAAAAGATTTGATTGGTTAGGGGGCGGGGCTAGGCCGTCGGATAATGATGACTTTACTGCATTCTTAACGCGAACGTACTATAAAGTCCAGACTATGTTGTCTTGGTCAGATCAGGTTTGTATCTACTATGCAGACTTGTGTTTGAGGGAAGAGGATGATAGCCAATATGAAATTTCGGATTTTTGAATTCGGTGATGATCATTATATTATTATATGAACAGTCAACGGAGATACGCAATACGCAGTGCCTGACGGTTATAAAAAAAATCGTTGTTTCGCACGAAAATAAAGGCCAATTTCCTTTACATTGAATCTACTGATCCAAAATACCGGTAGAACATGTGGCTGTCTATTATTACATTTTAGAAAAGGAAGAGAATATTCCATGAAGACATACAGTTTTATTTTTTAATCACCAGCCAAATTTTCACAGGATGTTCTACTCATAAAAATGAACAACTTTTACTACGGGACCAAGTCGGTTATCTCGAAAAAATATTTACTGTTGCATACAAAAGTTCAACAGGTATTCGACCGAAATGTATGCAACAGCTGATTCTTTCTTTGAGATATCCGAGATGGTTCCTTAGTGAAATGTATTCATATTCATGGTTAGAACACCCCGTGAAAAATTGACTGGTGATAAAAAAAATACCCTGTATAATATTCTTCTTCAACCTACTGTGGCGAATTTAATCTTCCACATCTTGGATCATTTTAATTTTCCGGTATGACAAGTCAATGTAACTTTAAAAACAAGTTCACATTACCCATTTGAAATAACTATAGTCGGTTCAGTTGTTAAAACCACGGACGCTGCTACGCATTCATTAGTGCGACTAACATGAACGAGAGGAGTACCTCGCGTTCATGTAACGTTAGTTAGGTACATGAATTCGATCGAAATTTTAGGTAGAAAATAATATAATTAAATATAATTTTAAACTTTAATAAATTTTAATAAATGTAATTTTAAACTTTAATGTATTATTTTTTTTAATTTAGGGACTAACCACGTTCCGAACTAAATGTTGTATGCCTAGTGCAGAATATGGTGACACTAACAACTTTCCTGTTCTTAAAAATAACCACCAGTATAACTACCCATATTTGCAATAAATGAATTTGAATTTGAAAATACTACTTTGCTCATAATACTTTCTTAGTTTAAAGATTTCAATAATTTCTGTTGAATGTTATTTCGAACTTTTGCACCTTGCAATGCTGTTATTAACTGTTTCACAGTTGTTTTTTTTTTCGTCTTTTTCTCTCTGCTTTGAGACATCGTAGTTCGCTTGGTTTACTATTTATTAATACTTCAAGCACAAATGCGGACTTAATGCATAAGGCATTTTTTAATACATTGAGCGTGCAGTAAATACAAAACGTAATCAAAATATTTCGAATGGGCATACCTTAGTAAATCTTACGGTGATTCATCATTACCTAAATGTGGTATTAATCATCATTGTTTGCCTAGCCTTTTCCCAACTATGTTGAGGTCCACTTCCAGTTTGACTCGATGCAGCTAAATACTAATGTTTTACATGAAGCGCCTGTCTGACCTCCACAACCCAGTTACTGGGTAACACGTTACTCCTTGGTTAAACTGGTTGTCAGACTTTTGACCTTCTGACTACCTATAACGACTGTCATAATATAACAGCTGGGGCTAACGGCTTTACGTGCTGTCCGAGGCACAAAGGACAATAGATAATAATAAAAAAAAAGAAATATTCCACAAGTTTCGCAAAACGCCATCTAATCCCAAGCTAAGCAGAGCTTGTGTTATGGGTACTAAAAAGCTGATAAACATACTTACATACATACATACATACATACATAAACTCACGCCTTTTTCCCATGGGGGTAGGCAGAAACTACAGAGCGCCATATGCTACGATTCTTACATACTTCTTTTGCTTCGTTTACATTCATACATGTTGTCATACACACACGCCGGTTGCGAGTACTACGCACCTGACCTTTCTGAAGAACTTCACCAATAAGGTCTATGTATGTCCTTCTAGGGCGTCCCCTCCCGGCGTTCCCACTTACATCTGCCTTGTAAATACATTTCGTTAGTCGCCTTTCATCCATCCTTTCAACGTGACCAAACCATCTAAGCATACTCTTTTCAATTTTTGTTACTACATCTTCTTTTAAACCTACTTATATAGTTCTAAATACAAACATAGGATAAATAACACCCAGACACAAAACAAATGACCGTGCTCATCACACAGTTATATGCGCAGGGTGGGAATCGCAACCACGACCTCCGGCATAGCAGTCAGGGTCACTTACTATTAGACCAACAGGCCAGTCAGTATAATTGATATCGTCGTGGATAGTGCAATTCCGCGTAACTACAATTGTTAAATACTGCGAATATACACCTTCGCTGACTGTGATAAGGTGTATATTCGTAGTATTTAACAATTATTGTAGTTACGCGGAGTTGCACTATCCACGACGATATGTAGGTAATAAATGGTCACATCCACGGACCAACCGTAGCTAAAACCTTCGATCCGTGAGGCTGTTATGGTTCAACCACAAGCTCCGTTTAAATCAATTCTCAACTGACTAATTGTACATAGTAATTCGCCCATCCCAAGACCAGAAAACAAGCTATCAATTCTGCATTACCTATAACTATGCCATTCAAAATTCGCTAACAATAAGCATGGAGCAATTAGGACCTCTATTGTACCGGAGAAACATACTAAAGTATATTTTTATAGCCGCTAATCTATCGTTCGTATTCTGTACAACGTGCTTGTATTCATGGGACGAGCCGAGTTGTCTCGATGTACGTGACGCTTGCTTAATATACACATGGGCGTTTAACGTTGTAGGATATTATTTGATGTAAAGGAATGTTCTTAGATCACGTTGTGGGAGGTTTCTTGTAGTAATTATATTCCAGTCAAAGAGATTTAAAATACTATAGAGCGGGCATGTCAAGGAAATGTCATAGAAATACTTTGATCCCATGTTTCAGTAACGCCATCTAGAATAATATATCATATTGGAGCGGCAGCGGAGCGTACTACAAAAAACTCATAGACTTGTTATCCAGCAGGACACACTTTTTCGGACGAAAATTTTGTTCGTGATGTCCGGTCTATAGGTATTGAATGTCTTTGATTCCAGTCCTTCAGTGGTATGATTTGGTTTTCTTCTTATGGAATATGTCCGTCGGTCAACTGCGGATTCTGGCTTTTGAAAAATACATGAAAAACCAGAAATGAGTCAACGTATTTTACATTCAGAAATGGAATTCAGAATATACTCGTATATTCTTTAGTATCGTGGATTCTGTTACACTAAACATAACTGGTTGTCAGACTTTTAGGTTCTGACTTTATGACTACTCATAACGACCGTCAAAGATCTCCAAATGACAGCCGTAACCAACGGGCTTAACTTTCGTTCCGAGCCACCGAAGAGTCTTGATATCTGAGTGGTTCTTTCCTCAGAAGGCCATTTCAGACACTAATCTGCATGATTTTACCCAAGATAATGTCTGGACTTTAAAAGAGACTATGACCTCTGAGTTTCTTTTGGTCTTTCTTCTCAAAGTAGTCAGATAGTAAAATAGATAGAAACACCGCACTCATGTACTAGCTTAAAAATACTGTAAAAGTGTTTGTGAAAACCTATTTACAGATATTTTTTTTATGATAAATGTAATTGATAATATGTGGCCACAAACCCCAAGTATTTAGGGACTTATCTAACCCTCTACTTATAATATTAACATGGCGAACGTTGGCTTATGTATGAATGTAGTATGAATCATCCAAGAGATGGCTTAGTCGACCTTGAGACTGTGTCCGTGCCTTAAATTGGAGAAGTGTGCAGAGATGGGTGGGCGCAAGAGACATGACGTTAATAGTAGACTAATTACGTTCATATATTAATAATTAGTTAGATAATTATATTAAAGACTAATAAAATATTATTACCTTGGGATTCTTTAACGTCGCGCCGTCTAGCGATAAATGAAAAGTGCTTATCATCCCGAACTAGTAACTACGTAGGTTTACGAGTATGATAAATTATTGCTTACGCTAAAAAAAACCACCTATAGTTCCTACCTAACTCAATTTAAAAAGTGGTGGTGGCCCAGTGGTGGCGGCCCTGACTTAGGAACAGTAAGTCGAGGGTTCGAACCCAGGCAGGCGGCATTACTTGTGTAATTTATTTCATCACCATCTGCTCTCAAAAACGGTGAAGGAAAACATCGTGAGGAAACCGGCATGTCCCAGAACCAAAAATTCGAAGACATGTGACATCTACCAATTCGCACTGGGCCCGCGTGGTAGATTATAGCCCATACACAAAATACGCGCTTTGACGTGGAGTTGCGGATACCAGCCCGGTATCGTTAATCTTTTTTTTTAATCAATTAAAAAAGTCAAGTCAGTAAATAACAATATAAAAAAACATCACGCCTGTAATCCCCAAAGGCTAAGACAGAGGTTAACCTACTAGTACGCGTAACATGATTACCGTAATACTGATTTTGTCTACAAAAGAATCGACTAAGTGAGAGATGGTAGAAACATTTATAACTGGCGCAATGTGGGTGTACCTAGGTAAATCTCTTGTTGTTATTTTTTTTTTAATTTATAAAAGGTAGAAATTGGCACATAAATAACGACAAGAACGCATTATCCCTAAGGTATAATTACATCATTTTTTATTATTCCGTAAATTGTCGATACTATATTGGTGCTATATTAAACCTTAAATTCGAAGTTAGCATTGAAAGCTTTCTGTGAAATTGCTATACAATAAATTACTACCCATAAAATTTTATATTCACACACACATCTACATGTAACATCTTACACCATTCGTATCATGATTCAATCAACTAGAAGGGACATAAATATTAGGTAACAAGTACACACGTATGTATAAAAATATATCCCGCATCGTTGCCAGGCATTTTGCCAATACGAATAATATGTATATACATTCAATACTTAACCTTGTACTACAATTTATATTCTTCGATCGTTTCAAAGAGTTCAAAGAATACATAAGGTTTAAATATACATATATCACATATTTTTTTTTTAAACTATGTGATACGACATACGACCTTTACGATTACTGCGTGAATGCGTGGCTCATTTATAATATATGTATATTAGTAGTTTTTTCTTCAAAAAACCGTCTCAGATACTAGCCTGCATGGTCTTTCCATGATAAATCTGACCAAGAAATTCAATGTCTAGACTTTAACGTGACCTCTGTATTTGGTTTTGTGTTCCTTGTCAGAGTAAAGAAAACACAAACTACTATCTATTTTTTTTTAACGTTTTCTAAACAAACTATAAAAAATGTTTTGTTTACCTAAGTTTGCGTATTTCTACATCATTTTATTGTCTATAGTAGTCTATAGTAGATCATTAGTCGGTTAAAGTTCCGATAAAAACGCATGAATTATCTGCTGAGCATGAGGTCCTTGATTCACTTCCCAGGTCTGACAACGTGTTGTTGGTTCTAAAGTTTCATGGTACGAGTAGTAGGTAGGCTAAAATCTGGGTTTGTATCTGCTATAACATAGAACTTATGTGGCTAAATATGGATATAATACACATCTGCCCATCCCTACGAGAAATACAGTCATGCTTTTATATTGTAGTTTTATTATTGATAGTTTCGTTTTTGCCACTATCTCACCTGATGGTAAGCGAAGATGTGTTCGACGATAAAGCACGCTACCTAGAAGTATTCTAGGGTATAGCCCTAGAATAGAATAGAATATTCTTTATTGTACAACATAAAAGCTAAAAAATTATAACTTTAATCTCTTACAGACAACCTTTGGATGGACTTGATAGTGGAGGAGAAAACATGAGTAGGCAGTTTGTGGTGTACTACACACATCAAAAGTGTCTAGGGATCAACATATATTTTTGCAATAACTTTTCTCCTGATTGATATTAATTAAAATTTTCTTTAAGGATTCATCAAATAAAGTGTTTTCGTTTGTCACAGTAACGATAAACCAAGTCACCTTTGCATTAATAAAGAAATTTGCCATTTTCCTAATAAAGGGATTTTTGACATTTGAACCACTAACATTAAAGTTCGAAAAAAAGACTGAAATAACAGTTTTCTTAAAAATTTTATTGGGTAACTTAAACAATTAATAATCCGTGTTTCTACCGCGAACACTAACAACACAAGAACATCGGTTTGGCATACTCAAAATGAGTTCATCCAAATCACGCTGTGGAATGGCCGCCCATGTTCGTTGCAACAACAAAAAAAGGTCTTCTTGCGACTGGATACCCTCCATATTCGGCAGAGCTCTTCTCTGTAGCATATCCCATGCATGCTCAATCGGGTTCAAGTCTGGCGACTGAGCAGGCCAGGGCAGGACATTGATGTTAGCTGCGGCGAGAGTCTGTCTTACAACTCTTGCGGTGTGCGGTCGTGCATTATCATGCATTAACTGAAATAAGGGACCGATTTGCACTTGTAGAGGAACGATGACGTCTGATACAATCGTCTCAGCATAAATTTGAGCGTTGAGGTTGCCTTTGATCCAAATCAACTCAGTTCTTCCGCCGATCCAAATACCCGCCCATACCATGATGGTTCCACCACTATAAGGATGGACTTCCTGGCAGGATTTTAATCGCTGTTGGCGTCCAGGGGTTCTCCAGTGTCGTATACGTCTTGTATCCGGTCTCATACCAAAACGAGACTCATCAGAAAAGCACACGAAACGCCATTGTTCTTCTGCCCAATTTCTGTGTTCAAGAGCCCATTGATATCGAATCCTACGATTGTGCATTGCTATAGGTGGTACCCGTAGCGGTCTTCGGGAATGAAGGTTCACTTCATGCAAGCGGTTTCTGACTGTTTGGTCGCTAATTAAGTTCCCTGAAGAGTGATGAAGCCTCACGAGTTGTAAGACAGACTCTCGCCGCAGCTAACATCAATGTCCTGCCCTGGCCTGCTCAGTCGCCAGACTTGAACCCGATTGAGCATGCATGGGATATGCTACAGAGAAGAGCTCTGCCGAATATGGAGGGTATCCAGTCGCAAGAAGACCTTTTTTTGTTGTTGCAACGAACATGGGCGGCCATTCCACAGCGTGATTTGGATGAACTCATTTTGAGTATGCCAAACCGATGTTCTTGTGTTGTTAGTGTTCGCGGTAGAAACACGGATTATTAATTGTTTAAGTTACCCAATAAAATTTTAAAGAAAACTGTTATTTCAGTCTTTTTTTCGAACTTTAATGTTAGTGGTTCAAATGTCAAAAATCCCTTTATTAGGAAAATGGCAAATTTCTTTATTAATGCAAAGGTGACTTGGTTTATCGTTACTGTGACAAACGAAAACACTTTATTTGATGAATCCTTAAAGAAAATTTTAATTAATATCAATCAGGAGAAAAGTTATTGCAAAAATATGTGTTGATCCCTAGACACTTTTGATGTGTGTATTTACATAAATATACAGGGTGTAAAAAAACCCTTAACGTAAACGAAAACTACATATTCTTCCCATCACTGGGATAGTTTTTTTTTCTAAACATTCCTGGGAATTCACTGGTTTTGGAGATATTGAATGTCAAAGTGCAATATTTTTTTTTCGTTTTTTTTTCGAAATTGTAGTTCAAGGATTATTAGTAAACTTTCTTCCGAACAAACATTATCAAAATTATCGATTTTTCAAAACAAATTACAGCATTTTGAAGTTACAAAAATGCAATGGAAACTAAACAAGCGGGCCAGTCGGGTCAACGACCAAGGGCTAGTGGCCATACGCTCAGCTGATCGAAAGTTGCGTTGCGTGGTCGCGCTATGCAATGCGCGCAATAAAAAGCATCTCTTTTTTAAAGATGAAAAACAAAATATTTTCGCAGCATTATTTTTTGGTTAAATTTACTTAATTATATGTACAGAATGTGTGGTTATCGGTTATGTGATTGGACTTTTTATACCCTGTATACCATACATGACTATTTGAATAGACATATAAAATATGTGTGTGTACCCTATGTGTTAATAGTTAGTTGGCTTTTACTTACTTTTTCACGCCTTTTTCTTCATAGGAGCTTCTGTAGAATCCATGTAGATTATCATTTAGAAATCCCGTGTATTTGATAGACATAATGTACTGTCTACCAACCAATAACGTAGAACCTAAAGTTAAAATGTGGAAATTTCTCGGCTCGTCCTCCAGCTGCCTGACGATGTATATCAAGTGATCATCATCTTTCTCGTGGATTTTTACATCGTGTATCTTCAGTTCAACTCCATGGAAGGTAAGCTCTTTCGTTTCTTGATGCACTGTCAGAAATATTGTGACTTCACCATCAAAAGTGAAATTACCTTCATAAATGTACGGAGTGATATTAAGGAAATACTTCTCAGGCTTCACGTGGCTAGGAAGCCAAAGGTTCGTCACATTTGGGACTGATGAACGAGTCGCCGTTTCTAAAGGTATCACTGATCTGCTGCTTTCTGTCGATATTGGCAGCACTAAGAGTTTTGATTGGTCACAGTGGCAAAGTTCGTATTTTGTGACGTTCGCTAATTGGTCTATTTTTGGGCATGCGGCGTAGTTGTAGACTAGGAGAGAGGCTGTGACGAGGGCTAGTGCAAAGATCACCAGAATAATGAAAGCGAGACACTTTGAGAGGTAGACACCTCGCTTGGTCTTAGTGGAGTAGTCAGCTTGTGTACCGTCCATTATGTTTAGAGGCTCGTGGGCTTGGGTCATTACGTCACCGTTTACTCGACCTGGAACAAACATGGCGTCATTATGTGGTGCACCGAAATAAGTGGAGAAACAGAGGATGACACAGAAACGAAGAACTAAGTACCTAGAGACGGAAAAATGAAAATTTACTTAATGATGATTCGACGATTAACGCTTTTACTGCGTACCAAAAAGCATTCTTTCAAATTAGGTTGTATTGTAGTTTCGCATGGACAAGAATGGGCCAAAAACTCCATACTTACTCTTTTGCAAATAGTTTTTTACAATATTTGTATACATTAATCAGACATATTACTGTGTGAAGACGATGACTTGTTACTATAAATTAAAAAATAAACATTCCTTTTTATATTATACTATCACACAACGCCATCTAGTCCCAAACTAAGCGAAGCTTGTGCTATAAGTACTAAACAGCTGATAAACATACCTACTTATACATTTATAAATACACATTAAAAAAATTACACCTGGACACAGGACAAATGTTTGTGTGATGAGCACGATCATTTAATTTGTTCTGTGTCTAGATGTAATTTTTGTTAAATGATCGTGCTCATTACACAAACATTTGTCTTGGTTGAGAATCGGACCCTCGACCTCCGGCATAGCAGTCAGGGTCACTAACCACTAGTCCTGTGATCATGCAATAGAAACGCAAATTTTACAAAGTAAAAGTTTCGGGAATAGGTCCATATGAATGTTCGAATTTATAAAACAGCCGCACGCAACTCTAACGAATGTTTGCGGAGAGCGCGGCTAAAAGCAATTTCGACGGAAACAAACTCATCAAAATGTCGGTTTGTTTGTTTCTGAACTAAACCGCTTGTTACGGAGCATGGATGTTTACCTAGGCCTCCTGGCAGATGAGAAAGAGGCATAGAAAGAGTATTTTTTTACCAGAGAGAGAGAGGGTATTTTATTTATACGGTTGGTTGGCAGTCGCAGACCGATTGGTTGATGCGCGTCGTGTTGCGGGTTCAGCCCAGAAAAAATATTTTAGTATCCCGATCCAGGACATAATTTCTAGTGTGGGAAAACGTTAGTAGCAATGATAGTTTAGTAGCATCACCGGCGGATTGCCAAATCATAGGTCTCGCGAGTTCAAACCCAAGGCACGCCTCTGACTTTTTGCGGATTCATGAGCGTTTTGTAAAATTATCACTTGCTTCAAAAACGGTGAAGGAAAACATCGTGAGGATGCCGGCATGCCTGGGAGATATTTCTCTACAGTGTGTGATGCCAAGTCAGAGGCCCATGGGTGGCATTAATAATCGGATACCAGCACGAAACCCAGGATAAGTTATAAGTAAATAAATAGTAGTAGTATTGTAAAGACATTGAGTCTGAATCCACCACTGAACTTCCAAATCCGACACAGCTCTTTTCCTTAGTTTTTTTTTAATAAACAACAAAATTAAAGGTGCATTTCCCTGACTATCAATCACTGTGATATCTGCAGTGACACGTGATTGTATTTAAAATTCTTATTGACCAGAGAAGCAGATCTATTGACCAGCTGAAATCGCACAGGCCTAACCATTGTTGAGAATAGACATCAATTTGCAACGACTGTAGTATCGTATTGTATAGCATGAAACTAGCGTGAAGCGTATTAATTGTGGGAGTATGAATGAGACAACGTATTAACAAAATACCTTTATCATAAAGAATGGAACTTCAAGCTATGGTTTATAAGTCTAGAGTAAGTAGGTCATATTAAGGTGAGGGACTTGTGGCTAAATTATAACGGATGCACAGGATGATTTGAAGCTACGCTTGACGAGGTCGGGGTATATCAAGACTTTTCTGTGCATTGAAAAGCACGTTAAACCGTTGTTATTTGTAAATCTTTGACAGTTGTTACAAGTAATCAAATCCCAAAAGTCTGACTGAAGTGTGACTAGGTTACATGATTCCCCCTAAAACTGGTTGTTAGACCTTCAAGCTTCTGACTCCCCGAAAAAACTGCTTTCCTAATGACCCCGGTCATCTTGACTGCCATTCCTAGATTTTCTACAGTCCTAATGTGCTTTAAAAGGCACGGAAAGGTCATATGAAGTAGCTGGATACCCATCTCCAGATTAATCTCGACCATTAAAGCTTAACCCATTATGGCTGTACCTATTCAACTATAGGCTATCTTCAAGACATGAAACATAAAATCATAAATCCTATTGGTACCATCAAACTCCGCCAGCAAAGAAATCATATTGAGAGCAGCAACAACTTTCAGAAAATTATTAAACTTGATATCGTGCCAGTTTTAATAGACTTTAAAAACTTTGAAGTTGAAAGAAGTTGCAAATCCACTTGGGTTAACGGGACAAGTTGCTTGCACAACTCAACTTGAGCAATTATACTTCCAAGCGGAACACATTTTAAATCGAATCATTGTCCTGCTGGTGTTACTACAATGTATTTAGTTTGTTTATTGCAACAACAGGTTCGGCGCAGCATGTACTGTACACCATCCAACTTTATACTGTTTTATATGAAAATAAAGTTATTTTATATCATAAATCTCTGTTACAAATACATCCATATTTTTTTTCCCAGCTGTGACATCTTTCACACAATCCATTTGAGTCCCATGTTTATTTTTGTACAGACGCCAGCACGTCAAGTTACCCCAATGTGTCAAATTTCTTTGAACGTATTTCAACTTTATGTCAAACAGAATAAGGTTCATATTCAATTGAGAAAATTTGACACATTGGGGTAACTTGATGTGTTGGCGTCTGCACATAGTATTAATTTTCACTAAAGACTTTAAAATATTTATGTTATTTTTTAGTACATTCTTTGTCACCTTCATTATTACTATCCATTTATCTTCACATTCCGTAGAATAGAGTAAGTAGAATATTCCGGGCGGTTGTCCACCTACTTAAGTTCGCCTGGGTGTACCGCGGGTATTTGTTTTTTACGTGATCTAAAACCCCTCTTGAATTGTAATGAGGTAGTCTAATTCATACCCTGTTGATACTTTATTAGCAATGTGACTTGTTTAATGGTGACGTGAAAATTAGAAAAGGTTCATTTGAAAATATTGAGTGACATTTTATAATATGTACTTCAATGGCTACTCTGAACAAAATGATATAGCTATGGTGGATTCATTATTTTTTATTTTATAATGGTCATTTACACAAGTTATATCTCTATACATATCCTTGGTCGATTAATGCTGCAGCCTGTGCAGCATATACATATAGGTCTAAAGATTAAACTATGATCTTCTGCTCCATATGTACAGACGCCAGCACATCAAGTTACGCCAATGTGTCAAATTACCCAATTGAATATGAAACTTATTTTGTTTGATATAAAGTTAAAAAACGATCAAAGAAATTTACAAACTATACATAGCGGTAAGTACCTAAGTACCACTCCTTAATGCATAATTACGTACCTACATGAACAGGTAAGGCAACCTTTTTAAACACTAATCTATAAGCCGATGACATAAGTTTAATACGTTCTATGTCCTTAAATTATAAGTCATTTAGTATTCAAAGGGCAACGGTTTGTGAGTCAGTGTACAAAATTATTCTTTGAGACGGATCTTAATTAACAAATCTAAAACTTATTTGAAGAAGAGTGTTGCAAAAAAGTATTTTGATAAAGGTAGGAACCAAATGTTTACTTGCTGACTTAATGTATGTAGTTGGACAAATTTCACTAAACACATTTTTTTCAAATAGTACTTAACTATTTAATGACAGCATTGAAGATTGGGGCAGTGACTGAACGATTGATGTTGCGTTACGTGTCGCAGGTTTGATACCAACACGGAATAAATATTCGTATGGCCTACAGGTAGTTTTTATGGGTCTGGCTTTTTGTGTATCTATGTGAGTTTAACTATACACCGCGCCCACAACGCGGGAAAAATTTCTAGCGTGGGGCAACGCTTAAAAAAATGAATCAGCTGATTATTTTTCCTGTCTTCCTAGTCGGTTCTATAATATAGGTTAATATTTGTTAAAATTTGGTAAGTGGCAAAACAAAATACTAATAGTTCCAAAAAAGATCTTAAATTCCTTCTCTGACAGACTAAACCCGCACGGGAGTCTAATACCTATAAAAATAGTCTCTTGAAAACTTAACTTCTTGGAAGTTAACGGTCAATATATGGCATAGCATAGCAAAACATGGCATAGCATGGCGTTGCAGAGCAGTGGCTGCCCAGTGGCAATATACCTAATATGTTATCAATTCTATCTCACATTCCATGTGAGATAAAATCATGAAAAGTTCTTGACTAGTAAGTTGACTACACGTGTTCTATCTTGATCTAGAAAAACATAGGACGTTTTCATTGCTTGCCGCTAGAGGTCTTTACTAAATGGTAATTTTATCCCAAAGGAAAATGCCTATTTGCTAACAAAACGTATTTTTATAAAGTATTGCAATCCCCATTTTGAAAGTACTGACTACGAACTAACTAACGACGAACAACTTGTAAAAACAATTACTTAGGTACTTATTTCAAAGAATCAAAAAGTGTAAAATACCTTTTTTAACATTTACAATTGATATAATATATAGGGTGACTGGTAATTAGTGACCGATACTTAAACACGTGATTGTATTCATGATTTCAATAAACTTTCCCAAAGAAACTTTTTTTATACACAATAACTTATAACAGAATAAAATAACAAAAACGCTCTTTGAAATTTCCGCGCGCTTGCCTGTGATCGATCACAGTAGGCACGAATCGGCACAATCTATCAGCTGATAGTCTGATCTCGGGATGGGCAAAATTACTAGTGGTAGTAGCTTCACACGCCACCCCCACCGCTACCGTTATGCAGTTCTTACGTAATTGAATTATTTGAAAGTTAATGAGTATAAAAAAAAGTTTCTTTGGGAAGGTTATTCGTATCACGAGTACAATCACGTGTTTAGGTATCGGTCACTAATTACCAGTCACCCTATATATATAAGTATATGTTAACCATAAATCATAAATCATATTTATTTCTTTAAATAGGTTTATACAGACACTTTTACATGTCATTTTTTAACTAGAAGGTGAGGTCGGTGTTTCACTATCTAACAATTCTGAGAAGAAACACCGAAAGAAACTCAGAGGTCAGTCTCTTTTGGAGTCTAGATATTCTATTGGTCAGATCATGTAAAAACCATTGGTGTCTAAAATGGATGTTTTTGATGAAAGAACCACACAAGAGGGGACCAGATCAGTCAGTGCAAGCATTTGTCAGAAACCGTGAGCTCAACTCGAAACTTGAGGAGCTCCACGTTCAGACGAACAATACCAAAGAAAAATCATTATACCAGAGAAAGAACATGATTAAAACAAGTTTAAAAACACCGTTAAATTGAACACAAACTTTCGAAAACCCCTACTTTATTAAATATCAAATCACAATAGTCTTCACTGACCAAGCGCGTTTAGTAATTTTAAATCTCAAAAGTTAATAGAACGGAATTCTTTTGTAAGTAATCCTCCTATTTACGACTTAAACCAGAATAAATACTGGATTGGCATTTCGCACCCCTCTTTTACCGCTTAATTTTGGACACCTCATAAATCATTTTAACGGTTACTCAGCAAACAATACACAGTCTCTCCGGTTTTCATTGTGTACAAGTGATAGAACGTTACTCAGGTTTTCTTGGACTCGAAAACTAAAGCAACAAACATTATAAGATAATTATTTATGAAATGAAATGATGAAATGATATTTAATGAAATTATATTTATTTCTGTAAGTAGATCTTCTCAGATACTTTTACATGTCTTTTTTTTTAAACTAAACTAAATGGCATTTCCAAAGTGATTGTTCCCTGAGAAGAAATGCCGAAAGAAACTCAGGGGTCATGGTCTCTTTTAAAGTCCAGACATAAAATTATATTCATTGCGAGTCTCACGATGTCGGGCAAAGTCTGGAATAGCCTTTTGAAGAAAGAATCAATTCAGCTTTGAGCCGATCTGTCCCGACAGACGGCATGCATGCTTCAGACATCGTGTAGTTCAAACCTATTTCAGGGAGCTCGACGACTCACCACACGACGCTATCTGCCGGTCATTTAACATAACTGAATTTGGAATATAAAACGAAAATACTGACTAACTCTAGTGGTTACTATGTAGTCCTAATTGATGGCAATAGGCTCGCACCCTATTGCAAGGAACCTAAACATAACTATTTTAGAAGAGTAAGAGTAAGTTTCTTGCGCATTCTTCTCTATAAGATACTACCTAATGTAAGGGGCAACTAGATTCATTATATTATTTTATTTAACTTTTAAGTTTTTCAAAAGTGCCTTTTAAATGACCTAATTTAAATAAATTATACTTTGACTTTGACTTAACCTAGCCTAACCATTTGAAGATTGTTATATTTATGATGTTTTGACATGATTTTATGTTGTTTTTCATACCACCGTAAATCATTTTGTAACGAAACCTATTAACCCTTCCTAATACAGGAATAATATAAAGATGACAAGCAGACAACGTAATAAACATGACACAACAGATTTTAAAGTACAAAAAATAAAACAAAAGAATAATAAGTTACGTTGGCTCACTGAAACTCATAGCCACATAACAAAAAAAAAAGGTTTCGACATCAATGAGATAATAAAGGGGGAATTGTATACTACTAACACTAAGCGCTCGTAAAATGAAGAAGCGGCTCAATCGGGCGCCCTCATTCGACGACACACAATCAACATTGTTCGGGCTCTGATTGAAATCTGTACAAGTAATCAGAATAAACTTGTCGTGGGGTGCAAGTGAACAGACGAACCAGTTTTTGATTAATTCCAAGTTTATCTGACGTTTTCTTTTTTTAATTAGGTTTTCCAATTTATCAGGCACCGCGCGGAAGCCGGCTTCCGCGAACAATATGTAATTCAATTGTGTCTGGAATTCCGGTAGTTGACGAGTTACATCTATTATTATTAACTCAGTCAACCTAACAATAACAAAACGTGGACTTTGGAAAGCGGCAATAATTTTAAAATAAATATGCGAACAATTCCGATACGTAAATACAACGGTCTCAATTGAGAATATTACGTATTAAAAAACTCAATTTAAATACCTAATGATTGAGAAAGAATCCAGTACCCCTATCAATTTTATTACTGTTAATAATAATGTGAGTAACGTAACATTTTCTATCATAGTTGAACTACAAATACTTACTATTCTTTATGATAAAATGAATATAGATTACTAGAACTAAATAATCACAAATACCTTATTTATATGACGAGAGAAACGACTATTCCATTATAAATTTCGTTCGAGCATACGTTTATTTCGCACGTTTTAAATAGTTTTACGAGTAATTGCCGCAGGTTTAGAATAAATGGGTAGAGTGAAAATTCATGAATATTAGTATGTGTGCATTTTATGATTAAAACCATAATTATTATTATTTACTTGAAAAATTTCTAAATATTCCATAGAAAAAAAAATCCTTCGTTCCTTAAAAATCGCTTTCCGCTTGTATCATCAACCACACAACGAAGATAACCCTACCAGCGTCGCATAGATGCAACTTAATACCGTTGTGATGAAACTAACAGATCCCAGGATTGTGCCAACGGGTTAAAGTTTAACTGAAAGTTTTAACTCAACGAGATTTAACTGACGTAATATTTGTACTAATTAAAGTTAGTTGAACGTGGTTGGGGTTCAGTTTAATAAAGTGTTGGAATGTTATGACAGAAATGTTTTTAAGCTATTATTATGTCGATGTTTGTGTATATCCTATCCCACTAATTACATAAAAGTGAAAGTTTTAAAAGATGTTTAGGTATTTGTGTTATTATAAGTAAAAAGGTGTAGATAGGTTATAAGCGCTCAGCAAGCGACACCTTAAAATGTGGCTAACTAGCCAGACTTGACCTCAGTGTCGCTTTGCGCCGTCCACGGACGCGTGCGTGCGTTAGTGTGCCGTTTTTGAACATCAAATGTTGTTTAGGTAACCTATCTACACATCTATACTTATAATATCATTCTTTATTACTGAATTACTCAAAATTTGGACAAGAATTTTATTGGCACATAGAAAACCCATTTCCTGAATTAACGCATTAAATTCTTTTTATCCCGTGATCCCTTGGGAATTAGATAATCTACGGAAAGATACTTTTTAGAAGTTAGTAGGATATAGGAATAATTTATAATTATTTGAAACTTCTTCTACCCTTTAGATATAACCCGTAGAGAGTACCTATACCTAGTCTAAATTTATCGTCTACTTCATCTTCTTATTAAAAAAAAATGACATGTAAAAGTGTTTGTATGAACCCATTTACAGAAATAAAGATTATTTATCATTAATAAATTTATGTAAAATTATGTATTATTATTATGTTAAGAATGTTTGTCTCGCAATGGAATTATTTAAGCTGATGATTAAAATGAATAATGATGATTAGACGATCTTAAATGCAGTTAAATTAAAAAACACTAATTTACCAATATACCACTTGCATCATAATTATGTATGTATCAGTCAGTACAGGCTTGTGGAGGTCAGAAAATAGTAGTATCCAGCAAGGCGCTTATGTCTAACTAATAACAACTGCATGGGTCGAACTTTAAGGTGAAGCTACGCTTACCCAAATCAATCTTTAGATGGGTTAGCACCACAATTTCAATCCTTTCCATGCCTTGATATATACAATACAAATAGTCGACAAATGAAGCTGGAACGCGGACGCCTCCCTGGACGGCCGTGAGCGACGCGTTAATTTTTTACTATTGGTTTTTTTTTCTTTCTTTTGTCATTTTAGTATTTTTTAATGTTATTATATTTATTGCATTATTATTTATCTATCTTTTTTATTACTTTGTTTTCTTGAGTGTGTCCATCAATGTGTGGCATCACAACAGGCCCTATCAGAATAACAGCGCTGCGATATTTATATTTTTAAATGTCGCAGCTAATGCTGCCGCCTTTTTGGTCTCGCAAAGGTTTTTTTTATTAATATTGTTTTTTTATTTTTATCTTTAGTTTTTTAATCTTTTCTTGTTTTTTGTTTGTTATCTGTATTGTTGTTCTTTTGATTTATGTTCTGTACGTCCAAATAAAAAAAATTCTTTCTTTCTTTCTGTTAACACGTCAACAAGAAGTAGGCTTCGGTAGAAAGACCGATAGTGTGACAACCATTCTTACTAAAAAGTATCGCGTTACCAAGTAACTGGGTTGTGGAGGTCATTAAGACAGTCGTTCCATGTAAAATAGTTCTTTCCAGCCGCATCCTGGAATCCGACCCCAACATAGTTGGAAAGATGATAATGAAAATGACTTAAGTGGAGTTTAAAGGGAATTTTACACAATGATGTCCAAATAACATAGTGTTACTAATGTATATTGTCAACGCAACCCATTGTATAAACCGTTATACCAACCGTACATAGCTTTTCTTTTTCCATTAGCGTCAATATATTCCAATTGACGGATCACCGACAAATTGAAATGGGAAACTTGTTGTGAATGTTGCTGTTTACGAATAGGATACTGTTTGTAGTTTGAAGTATATTATACATCAGAGGAAAACATACAACTTAGGTAAAAATTGCGAACATTTTTACGTCTCAGGGCTTTTCTGTAAAAAAACACCCGGTGGGCCGGTGTGGGCATTCCATTAGTATTTTCCACAACTGCCAAATAAAATATATTTAAAACAAAAAAAAATAGAATCATGTATTTTTTTTGTTATTTATGTGTTAAATTTTATTTTATAATATTTGTACCAAATGTTAAACGGTTTATGTTATTTTCTAATTTGTTATATTCTAGAAAAATCTGAGCAAACCTAACCTGAGCGATGACGTCGCTCAGGTGAGGTTTGCTTAAGTTAACGTTCTGCCAAATTTATTATTTACAAAAAAGTCGAAAAATCAGTAATTAGATAAGTAAATAGTTTAATTGATAATAATAATTCTCATCCACATTTCTTCCTTCGCGCGTTGTGACGAAACGTTTAAAATAAAAATTGAACGTGTTATTTTGTTTGCGGTGCGGGACTGCAAATGATGATTAAATTAAATTAATGTTGAATTTCATGATCTTTTTTATTTCTTATCCTAAAAGTTTATTGTATTCTACTAATTGATAGGATTTATACTTATAAATGAGCATAAATCCTATCAATTAGTAGAAATACAATAGTGAGTGTTTACTTTTAATTAGGTAGGTAATACAAAAAGATCACCTAGTGAATTTGTAAGTGATGAAAAAATATGTAATGTAAGTATAATCCGAGTAAAAAGTAAATTTCGAATAAGCACATACAAAGCAATACTGTGACCTAATAAAACCGTGTTCCTTGCCTGCCGACACATTGCTACTACATCAGTCTACTGCTAATCCTAGCACACAGTACAGTATATCAGAGTTGGTTTTGCCGACACAGTGTTTGTACACACGGCAAAACAGTTAGTAATGCATGGTGGTATTGTGCGCATTTGGTAAAATTTTGTTAAAAAGATGGGCCGACTTGCCCGCTGCCATATTGATAAGATTAATTTCACGAGTTTAAAGAAGTCTAAGAGAAAATTAGTGCCGACAGACGTCGGTACGAACCAAATATTGTATTTATTTGTGTCTTTGTATAATTTTGCTGACATTGTATTAATTTGCTTAATGTAGTTGTTTCTGCATGTGTTATTTCTCTTTTTAATATGTAATGTTCAACACAATGTAAATTGTTAACGAATAAATAAATGAATGAATGAATGATTAACAGTTAGTAACGATATGTAAACTAGCGAAAATTATCTGATTATAAGTAGTAACACTTCGTGTTCTAAAGTCAAACTTTAACTACCAAAATATTGCAACAACGCCCCCAAAAGTTTACCTCTAAAACGAATTCTTGACGTCAACATTAACATTTTTTTAATTAAAATACAGCTATCCTGTAACATTGAGGTTTAAATTTATGAGCAAGTACAAATAGTATCATCCATAGATATGAATAAAATCTTAAACCTAAATTAATATTTGTAAATTCTAAAATAATTATTTAATATCATTGTAATTGGCCTGAAATAAAATGTGATCAACATCAAAAACCAAATTTCACGTGGCTATTCGAATAGGATCAAGAGTCACTACTTTTTAAACGTCAAAAATTTGGACAAAAGACTATTTCCCAACGCCTATCCTTCACGGCGCAACAACCTTCCCAGCCAGATTATGATGTACGTATGTTGCAACGGCAAATTAAACCAGGTTGAGTCACTCAGCACACGCACTTAGCTAAAAGCATACGAACTTGGCCTGCACACTGATCCCCTTTGCTAACAGTACCAAGTAATCTCCTGAAGCACATACGAGCTTTCCCCGCTGAAAACTTAATGAGCGTGTTGCTGTGAACGCCTTTGTACAATCTAAAGCTTGAATACACCCTGAATTTACTGAAGAAAGCTAGGTTTTGTGTCAAAGGACTGAATTGACCCAGAAAGCTTGGCAATGTGTGTTTGGTCGGCTTTTGAGATAGCTTTTACTTAGACTGTTGTATTTTTTTTTTTCTCTTAAAACTGGTTTTCGAAAAAACAAAAGTTAATATTAAGTTGGTGTTGTTGTTTGTTTGTTGTTTTGTTTTTGTTAGTTGTTAAGTATTGAGTAATATAAGTAAGTAATTAAAATTTGTTTGAAGTGACAAAAAAAATACTTAAATGCGAAAGCTGACCGTGTGTGTGTTGTTTGTCTTGCACGCCTGAATAGCTGATCAGATTTTAATTGTTGTATTTTGGATTACATGTTCTTCTTTTATCTTAAAAACATAGTATTCCTGTAGAAATTTCATCAACATAGTATTTTTGTACAGACGCCAGCACATCAAGTTACCCCGATGTGTCAAATTTCTTTGATCGTTTTTCAACTTTATGTTAAACGAAATAAGGGTCATAGGTTCATATTCAATTGGGAAAATTTGACACATTGGAGTAACTTGATGTGCTGGCGTCTGTACATATTTGCAGATTACCCAAGCAGTATTGAACACTTAATTTTTTTTAATTCTTAAGAATGATTACTACCCTATATCCTATACCACTATCCTATCCATTACACATATATCATGTATCTTTTGAATTTGATAATATTTCTCGAATCCTTTTGTCAATATTTCTACAGGCCTATAATATGGAGATACTGTAAGTATTCGAAGCTTTGTCCTATATTGCTGTTAAACCGTTGACATAAATTTAACAGCTTTACATCCTATTTGTCTATTAATTCTATACTGTAAAAGTTGAGTCGATCCAGACTCAACTTGTACAGTACCAGATTGGTACTGTAAATAGGACACAGTATGCAGTTAGTCTGCATAGCTTTTGATACCGTGCAAAAGCCAGATTAATTAAGTACTCGTGTCGTTCGTTACGAAGTCCTCGACTAAAAAAACACACAGAGATAGCAGCTCCCAGGGAATATTTTTATTCCCTCTAGCCAAGATTTTATTTTAATTAATTCTTCCGTTTTATGGCACGCGCTGAGAATTATTTCCTTTGCCTGCAGGATATTACTTACACAGACGAAGAATACATACATCGACAGTTTTTTAATTAAATTCTTAGATTGTTTTCTATTCTTCTTTTTAATGGCTTTAATGCCCGATGGAAATGAAAAGGAACCGTTTTAAATCTATAAAATATTTCTTTCAAGTCATTACTTGGAAGTCTGAATCACTTAAAAGAACTTACACAAAAAATACCAATTAAGAAAAGAAAATCGCCCAGGAGCCTTCTTTTTTTGAGGAGTTAGGGACTTAAAACTGTGACACCCAGGTCAGAGTTTTTAAAGCAAACTGTGATAATTAATTATACGATACATCAGGCACATGAATCCGAAATCTCAGAAGCGTATATAATACCTCGGTTAAGATGGAGACCTATGTCTTGACCAAAGAGATTTAAAATACTATAGAGCGGGCATGTCACGGAAATGTCATAGAAAACTTTGATCCCATGTCTCAGTAACGCCATCTAGAATAATATATGAATATTGGAGCGGCAGCGGAGCGTACTACAAAAAACTCATAGACTTGTATCCAGCAGGACACACTTTTTCGGACGAAAATTTTGTTCGTCATGTCCGGTCTATAGGTATTGAATGTCTTTGGTGTTGATAGACCGCCGCGCGCCAGTCACATCCTAGGCTAGGTAAGTTAGGTAAAACTGGTTGTCAAACTTTCTAACCCATATCAGCAGTCAAAAATTTTTAAATGACAGCCGGGATTTTGGCTTCACGGGCTTTCTGAAGCGAAATCGATAATATGTTATGTTAGGTATGATCACTCATCTAGGGGCTGTCCACACTATTAATTAGCCACGAACCCCTCGGTGGGCATGTTCTCATAGATCACAAAACAATGTATGATAAACATATACCATGCCATGCCATTTTTGTCTCTTTCTTTTTTGTTATTATGTTTTTTTACTGTGCGTGTTGCCAATAAATGTTTTTTTTTATTTTTTTTTTATTACTGATAGGCACGCGTTTGACCACTATCTCACCTGATGGTAAGCGATGATATGGTCGACGATGAAGCACGCTTGCCTAGAAGCAACCTGTTCACTCTTGACTTGAAGACCCCTAGGTTGTAGCTATCAGGAAACACCGACACCGGCAGGGAATTCCACTCTTTGGCTGTTCGCACAATGAATGTGTTTCCATAGCGTTTAGTACGTATGGTAAGTTGGGATATCTAACATGTAACGGTGGCGCAGTGCTGTACGTCTGGTGGTCCGATGATGGAAAGGGCTTGGTGGAATTAAATCGTGCAATTCCGATGCACACTCTCCGAAAACCGACAGGCTAGCAACGCGGCGTCGATGCTCAAGACTTTGAAGTTTAGTTTTGTGTATTTTCTTTCTTCCATTCTTTCTTTCTTTCTTTTTTTCTTTCTTTCTTTCTTATTTTATTTCTTTCTTTCTTACTTATAGAAGATCAAATTAAATACGGTAAAATTGACTTGTAAGAAAAACTTTTATCACCTGAGGAGGTCCAAGGTCATAACAATCGTGAAGAGATTATTCCATGACATTGATCCATGTGTTTGTTAACATGTATGGGCAAAGATAATATTAATACAGTACCAACAAGTCCAGTATTTGATCTTAAAAGTAACACATTATAAATTGTGTTAGGACTAGTTCTAATCGGTGTGAAACTTCAATAAAATATTTATCTTAGGATTCATGTGGTGTCCGTGACTTTATTTTAAAATCTATCTAAAAATAGTAAAATAGTCTTAATTTTTGTACTGCGATATTGTAAAAATCACCCCGTCATAATGTAAGTGATAGCGCTTGTACAGCAGCGACAGTTTTTGTACAAAAAAAGACAAAAAGTTGTACAAAATAATTTCTGGACTAAGTTTGTAGTATAATCGTATATGCAAGCATTTTTTTTAACTTCGTTTACATATTCTACGGAACCCTACACTGAGCGTGGCCCGTCACGCTCTTGGCCGGTTTTTTAGATAAATTGGGTAACTTTGAAAACCACGCCACTTTGATTTAATGATGACTTGATCAATTACTCGTTTTTCTCATTTTTAACCATTTAACCCGTTGAAAGTTGCGTAGCGAGTTTTGCTTTGACTCGTGAGGTGCAATGAAATCATGATTCCTATCGACCCGATTAGGCTAGTAGACTAAATTTTAGTTTTTAGTTCCTCATCTAGATTACTAGAAAATATTCGACACAGTCATAATGTATTATTTTTCTCGTAAGTCATCAAAAAATAACGGCGATACGTCGCCGCGTCGAGTCAAAATGTCGCAAGACGACACTATCCTATACAGTTAATACTGAATAATGACGTCACAAGCCCCCCAATCCTCAACTTTTTACGCTTAAGTTAAGTAGTTTCCCATCAATTTGATAAAGCATTTTTTATAATCTAACTACCTGTGGACTAATACAATATTTTGATATTCATATACCGTCCAAATAGCTATTATATTTTGAATTATATTATATTAGAAATTATATTTTGCAACGAATCATTCTCTTAATCTAATTTATTTGTAAGTTAACGTTCAAAAGTGCCTGTTATGGGTCTGATTGAAATAAACGATTTGACTTTGACTATGACTTTGAATTTCATAAGTGACTTATCCTACATTCATATCCTGAACCCATATTGTCCAGATGTAGGTCGATGTGCCTTCCATACTGAGTTTTGCAAATCCTACTAATATTATAAACGCGTAAGTTTGTGAGTATGATGTTTGTTACTCCTTCACGTAAAAATTACTAAGAAAATGGATTTTAATAAAATTTGGTGTGGACACCCTGGATTATCACATAGGCTACTTTTTATCCCTGTATTCCCACGGGAACGGGACATACGCTGGTGAACCGCGGGACGTCTGCTAGTTCGGTAATAAAACCAGGACTTGACCCCATTACGATAGGTACACTTCTGTATTTTAATGTATTTTGCTGCAATGCCAATAAACGCATTTTTTTTGCTTTCTTTATATCTTTATGTCTAACTATTTATTCAAATTCAAATTCAAATGTTTTTTGCTCAACACAGTACATAGTCATAAATTCCCTGATGTCAATTGAATGTGAAGTCAACTGTGTTGCACCAAGTTAGGTATGCAAAAATTATACAATTTAATAATGTGATTTTAATACAGTAGAATAGAATAGAATAGAATAGAATAGAATAGAATAGAATTTATTTGTAAGAATGTGGTTTTACATGAATAGTATGGTGTTAATATATTTTTAAGGTTCTCTACACTCTACCATAACATAATGGTGTACAAATATTTTAGTGTCATTCTTAAATAACAAAGTACAATAATTAATTTTTAGATTTAACATTGTTATTATAATTATTATCTAAAACAAAGATCTAAAATTACGTATAAATGTCATTTGATTATGTCATCTTGAATTTTTACAATAGTCCATATATTCGCCAATGTCATAAAAGCAATTTTCCAACAACCAACTTGTCAGCTTTTTCTTAAACATGGGTAACGGAAGTTCCTTAAATGAATTAGGTAACTTGTTATACACTTGAATGGCGTGAACATATACATTTCTCCTGAATATTTGTAATCTACATTGAGGTACATACAATGTCAAAAAATTACAACGTAAACCTCATACAATGTCATAAATTCTCTTGTCTATTTAAATAATGCGTTACAAAATGTCATAAATACAAAATTCTAAGTCATGCCTGTGTCATAAATTCAAATACTACTACTACTACTTAGTATCTGACAAGTATTCATTTATTGTGTAGTAAGTTTTGCTTATCATTAAATTATTTAGTTGTTTCTTAAAGACATTTATATCATTTATATCTAACAAAGGACTGGGTAATTTATTATAATTATATATGTGGTGCCATTCCCAGGATTTTTTGCCGGAATACTGCTTATTTGTTCTGGAAATACAGGCGTGATGATAATGTTATAACTTCGCAATGCGCTAAACACACACCTTTACCCAGTTCACCTTCACCGGTTAAGGTAAAAGCACCTATTACGGCGGTAGTCAAAATCGCTTCCTATTACGGTGGTATTTCTATTTTCGCGTTTTATTCCCGTTTTATTCAATGTAGGTACAACAAAACCGAAACTATTTATTCTAAATCTATTACTTTATGACTTAACTGACGTTTGCAAGTATAGCACATAGACAACACAACAAGATCAATCAGTCTGTGTAACGTCATCGACGTGAGAGGTGTTTCCATACAAACGCGGAACAACAAAAGAAAGTACACAAATATTTAGAAACTAAGTTTTTCATATTAAGATGCCGTTCGAGTTTGTTCATTTGTTATTTATAGCATTTTCTTATTATTACACTCACTATTTAAATAGCTTTTTTTATATTTGTAAATCGTTTTTTACCAAAAAAATAAAAAATAAAATACCGCCGCAATACGATACAAATTTTGTAGATTAATCCTAATACGGTGGTATGACTCCGAAATAAGAAAAGTACTGGACATGTTTAATTGTTTATAACTTTCAATTGATTAACTTATTGAATTAGTTTCCAGTTTAGTTGAAATAATTATTAATCACATAACTTAGAAACCATATTCTGTGGTATGTGTTCTTAATTAGAAATCTAGTTAAATATGAAAACTGTCGAGTACAAAATGTTAGTTTCTTAGAAGAGGCAAAAATGGGAAGGTGTATTTTAATTTATCACAAAACATTTATTTTGTATAAATTTTAACTTGAGTTGTACAAATCTGAGCCAAAAAACTGTTAATGTTTGATTAGGCATTTTTACTCTTTTGTTTATCGAAATATTTATGGGTCAGAATTAGGATTATCGAAAACATGAGTAGTTTGCCTATTACGGCGGTAATTATTTCGAGGTAACTCCATGTAGGGTTCTAAGATCTCCTATTACGGCTCTATTCATACAACATAAAATTACAAGTTTTTAGGGTTCCGTAAAAGTTTTGTATCTATTTTTGTGGATTATTCAATAATATAACTAGTTGATTCCTTAATAAGTAGTTGTATTTTTAATTCTATAAAACCAGTGAACATACCTCCTTATTTATTCTTAAATTCCTTCGGAATCCGTTGGAATTTGGGAATAAAAATTATTTTATTTTAACATGAGAGAATCCAAGGGGATTCTCTCATAGGGGATTCTCATGTGAATTAATCTAATAATACAATACAGAAAAAATGAGCGAAGCGATTTCGGGCTGTACGGAAAGATTTTTCTATACAGACCGACTTCTTTCGCTCATTTTTGTAATTTCACTTTTTGTTTTTCACAACGTAAAGTTTTTTTTTTAATTTTATTGAAGTTTCGTACAAATAATATTTATTAAATAATATAAATGTGATTAAAGTAATTCTAAAAATAATTCATTCACTGGTCAATAAATGAAAAACTTACGAATTACGTTACTAACACATTAATATTATTTAATAAATATTATTTGTACGGAACTTTAATGAATATAATTTCTGACCCTCCGTATTAGGAGCCGTCTACCGCAGTAATAGGATCAGACCAAAATTGTACCTCCGTATTAGGGAAAATCGACCAGACTATTTAAATATTTCTTTAAAATAAGAAATATCATCAACAGAAACATAGTCTCAACAGCAATACAAAATATAAATTCCACTTTTAACGATAGAATTTTTTTCCACCTTTAGAAATACCTACAAATGCTTATTTTTGTTTCTTACTTTCAAATGATGCGAAATACCTCCGTAATAGGTGCTTTTACCTTACTAGTAGATTATGGACGGTCCTACATTTACTTATTTCATTTTTATCTAGCTTTTATCGCTTAGGCTTTATTAGCACACCATCTAGGAATATAGCATATGTGGCCTCCTTTTTGTTATTCTCGCATGTTGTAAAAGTAGATCGTTATAGCAGCCCATTGTGTGTGTTGTAATTCTATATTATGGCAGCTTTGTCTTGTAATATTTTGAAGGCTCATAATAAAGGGGTTTATCTACTTGTATACGTGGGATGTAGGGACGGTAACATTTCAATGTTTCGTTATATAATAATACTAGCAGACGTCCCGCGGTTTCACACGCGTAGGTCCCATTCCCGTGGGAATACAGGGAATACATAGCCTATGTGTTAATCCAGTGTGTCAGCTAACTCCATACTAAATTTTATTAAAATTCATTCAGTAGTTTTTCTATCCATACTCACAAACTTTCGCGTTTATAATATTAGTAGAATTCCACAACTTTTACATAACGCCACCTATTCTCAAACTAAGCAAAGCTTGTGCTATAAGTAACTAACAACAACAAGTAGATAACTGATAAATATATTCATATATTTCTAAATACATACATGTTAATAGATACATTACGCCTAGACACAGAACAAAATGATCGTGCTCATCACCCAATCTTTTGTCTCCGGCGGGAATAGCACCCACAACCCCCGGCATAGCAGTCAGGGCGACTATTCACTCGTTCAACAAGACAGTCGAATAATACTTATTTATAAGAAAGCGTTATGGCTTTACCTGTGAACACCTAAACCGGGCTAAGACTACCCCAAACTGTAAAATTTTCCCAATTGAACATGAAGCTTTTTGGGTCTAGAATAAAGTTGAAAACCTATCAAAGAAATTTGACACATTGGGGTAGGTTGATGTGCAGGTCTGTAGGTACAATTAAGTTTTGTCTTCTTCGTCAAAGCTTCCTTTTTAGAAGACTTGTCATATAAGAAAAGACTTAAAAATGTAGGAGGTTTTCCATTCCAAGGTAGGTGAAATTTCTTTCTTTTTTTTATAGTGTTACCTAACTATTCCAAAAAAATATACCTAACATACTCACCACGCTTCACAACATATTCCTCATTGCTCCACATCACACGACCATTAGATAATATACAAATTCAGTTCCCAGCCCATTTTCTAAACAAAACCGGACGTAACATCCGAGCTTATGTAAAACAGCAATCTTGTCAATTGATGTCCAGGCCTGAACCAGACTAACTCATTGAATTTGAATCGCAAATGACAAGTCACTGAGCTAGCGACGATAGCTGGCAACCTGTGGAGTCACCTTCAGAGGACAACACTGGACTTGGCTTGGATAACTTAGATAGATATTTAGATATTTTATTTATTTTCCAGATAGAATGTACAGTTCCACTTACTGACTAATAATTTTATAATCTATTAAGTTTTATATAACTCAAATTTGTAAAAAATTGTAAGCAGTAAAATGAACTCTGGCACCCAAGGTAAGATTTAACTTGTGTTATGGGTACCAGTGCTCTCTCATGGTTAGCACAGAGTTACATTAATTATCGAAGATGGAGGACGTGGTTTTGGTGGACCAACACAATATTAAATTAAAAAAAGAAATAATAAGCAGAGAAAAAATAAAAGAAAGATAAATATAATCCTCAGTATGACATGTATGCATGTGTTAGTGTGTGTGTTTATGTGTGTATGTTTATTAACACACACACTAACACATGCATACATGTCATACTGAGGCTTATATTTATCTTACTTTTACTGTAGGGATAATCCCTACAGTTATCCAAGCCAAGTCAAAAACTTTATACAAAAGTAGCAAGAACCGTACATAGACATAATAGTCATTTTCTAGACATGGAGGCATTTACTAGATTTACATTATTTTTCCGTGGTGTTTTATTTATCGCATTAGATAGTTTTATTGTATTATGGCAACGCCCTTTAATTTTTAGTCAAACATTATTTTGGTGTAGGTCAGGAAAGAAGAACGTATGCGCTTCTAAAGTGTTTAAAACGTTTTAATGTTATAAAATGTACATACATACATAAACTCACGCCTCTTTTTCATAGGGGTAGGCAGAAACTATAAAGCGCCATATGCTACGATTTTTACATACTTCTTTTGCCTCGTGTACATTCTTACATGTTGTCATACACGCACGCCGGTTGCGAGTACTACGCACCTGATCTTTAAATAATTGCAACATTATCGAAAAAGACGTGGGGTCTTCAGGTGTTATTATTTATTTATTTATTAAAATTTTATGCACAAGTAAAAAAACTGTACAAAGGCGGACTTAATGCATTAGGCATTTTCTACCAGTCTGCCTTTAGATGGTGCAGAGATGGAACAAGGTAGGTGCAACAGTGTAAAAAAAATAAGAAAAAATAAGGGATACACAAAAATAAACCTCTAGACGTGGAGACTTGTAATTGGCTGTCAGATAACCTTACTGTTACTTATTTCCATTGTATTTAGCTGTAAGTCTTCCAAAGTCGTTAAATAAATAAATAAATAAATAAATACACAAACACATACATACTAAAAACAAAATAAATAAATAAAATATTCCACAACTTTTCACACAACGCCATTTAGTCCCAAGTTAAGCTTGAGAGCTTGTGTTTTGGGTACTAAACAGCTGATAAACATACTTGTATATTTCTAAGTACATACATATATTATTGTTATTGATAAATTACACCCAGACACAGAACCAATGATCGTGCTCATCTCACAAACATTTGTCCTGGGTGGGAATCGAACCCACGACCTCCGGCATAGCAGTCAGGGTCACTAACTACTAGACCAACAGGCCAGTCAATAAAAAAATAAATACATAGGGCAGTCAAGAGAGATAAATGTACGTTGGTAGAGAAAAACTAATCTGAGTAACAATCAATTCAGTGATGAACCTGCCAATATCTTGTGAATATGCTCACGATTTTTTTTTAAATGGTGAACCGACTGGTTACCATCCTGATATTCAGAAGGAGCACATTCCAAAGAAAAACTGCCTGGACGAAGAAGGAAGAGTGGATAAAACCAGAGCGATGAGAAGGACATCGTAGAAGACGATAATTCGTGGACCGAGGATTCAAAGTGTGAGCAGAGCATAAATATTGAAAGTGACAAGTCAGATAAGGAGGAGAAGTGGGTTTGTTAAGTAACGAGAATAGGGTTGTCAAAGCCCTCAAGCGCTGACGGATAGGTAGCCATTTTAAAAGTGATCGATGCTCGGAAACATGGTCACACTTGGGTAGGAAGGTACGTGTGTAATTATTGTGTCAGTACATCCGCCAAATACCGTATGTTTTAGTACCTATGTATATAAAATATTTCATTAAGATCCGACCTTAGCCAATGACTCACCACATTGGCTTCTTGTACATACAAATAACATAAGAAAAACATCCGACCAATAAAATAAGAAAACGTATTCAATTGATTGATTTATGAAACAACTATTTCGTCGGTTGTAAAAAAGTTTACTGAGAAAAGCGCGATATTAACGCTGGGGAGATGTAAATATTTCTATTGCTAATTTTATCTGTAGATAGCTAACAGTCAATATTAAACTTCGAGTAAACTTTAGTCCATTTACCTATAATAGCATTAGAAAAAGGAGGCTCGTAGAAGCAGGAATGCAGAAGATTTCATTTTAATCTTTCAATCGTGTCAATCAGAGACACAATAGAAAGACAATGACAGCGCGGACGCCGGAGTCCGCTTGGGATTTAATGAATTAAAAATAAATGAAAACAATTTTTAATTCAAATTGTTTTATTTCAAATTTAGAAGAATAAAATTGAAATTAAGAACGTGTCCATGTATTGTTCATCCCTGCTTCTTCTTTCTTTAAGGTTTTAATCACTAACACTGTAATTTTCAACTAAAATAAAATAATAAAACTAAATGAATTTTCTTTTCATTTCTTAAAATAAATTACTGCAATGGTTACAACAAAATGTGACAGCTGCTGTGAAAATAGATTATAATAAATTCGGCGTCTATCGTCATTATAACATGATTAATTGTACTTTCGTTACAAATTAAGCATTAAAAAAAACTTTTTTTTTATTTCCGTCTAATGCTATTTTAAATGGAGTACAGTAAGGTAAAAATCTTTTTCGTTTGTCTAGTGGTCGTAAGCGATTCCTACTGCTGAGCTTGATGTACCAGGTTCGATCCCCGGGTCGGGTAAAGTGTTATTGAGTTTTTCCATCTGGTATTTGGCATTCTGGCAGCCCGAAGTATGGGTTTGTGTGCCAGATTGATGGTAATAGACTATACATAGGTAGATTCGTAAGGATAAAAACTATCTTATACAAAAGGCGAGTAACGATACGTATTTACAAGGTTGATGTAAGTGGCTGAGCTCCGGGAGAGGACGCCCTAGAAGGACATATATAGACCTTATTGGTGAGGTTCTTCAGAAAGGTTGTGCGTAGTACTCGCAACCATTACTAGTATGGCAGTAGCATATGGCTCTCCGTAGTTTCTGCCTACCCCCATGGGAAAAAAGAGTGAGTTTATGTATGTACGTATTATCTTATACACTTATGATGAATACGTTATCCTAAGTGGTCACCGTATTAACTGCTGTATCGTATTCGAGAAAAAACCAGGCTGATAATAGTTGGAAGGCAATTGTTTTTTACCGAGATCTTACCAAAATAGCAAAAGGGAAAATTCCCGAGAATCAAATTCGCAGAAATTGTACCTATAAAAATAATACGGGTACTTTTATTCCGTCCCTAGCGTGATATTCAAATCAGAACTATTGATCCATAAATATTGTAACAAAGAGGAACGATATTTCACTCTTGATCCCAAGGGTGAGGCGGGAACAGATGAGCGCAAATCAAATATTTCATTCTATTTCTTATTACTGAATAGTTCAGTGAACGAATGATTGAATGCTGGAAACTTAGTTACCTACTGTAACTTCGATGAGAAATGTACAAAATATCTACCATAGATTTTAAAAATTCTAACAACTATTTTCTTACCTACTAGAGATGTACCGACTTGTAGGTCATTAAGCCATAAACTAACGTCAGGGTTTGTTATAATTCTGTACACAATTCAGCAAAAAGCGCATTCATATGTCTATTCTCAAAAGTTTCATTGACCTAATTTACAGGTGTTGTGGAATAATCTTAGAATAGGAAATTTTCCTTTTAACAGGAAAAAAAAGTGAAAGAGATCTTCCACAATTCCGTATAAAAGAAGAATGAAACCTATTTTGTTTTCTTTATTTTAGTATCACAGTTTGTATCATATACCTATATTATTATATTATTTTACAAATTAATGGTAAGTTCAATCGACTAATCGGTCTATTGTTTTACCGGCTGATGAGTCATAATCGGCCCATCTCTAGTTATTATATTCCAACTTCAAACTGTGCTTTTAATTTGCACCATTATTAGTAAATTTAACTACAGTATTGTAATTTAATGTCAGAATACGAGCAGCTCCAAGATAATGACTGGACTTTAAAACAGACCTCTGAATTTCTTTCGGTGTTTTTTTCTCAGAGTAGTCAGATAGTGCCGTTTTTTTTTTATCCTCATGGATGTCCCCCGCCCCGGGGATGGCGGAGGGGTCTGTCAGACTCTTACTGACTAAAAACCACCCCGTGTCCCTTCTCACTCCTGCGCCGGGGGTCACGGGAACAGAAGATACTTCCGCGACCCCTGAGATAGTGAAACATCGGCCCCAACTAATGGCTAACAAATTTAACTTATTTACAGAAATAAATATAATTGATCAATAGTGAAATTGGAAAACGCTTACTGACAGATTATAACAATATCAGCTTGTTACTGTCCCACTGCAGAGCAAAGGCCTCTTCTCATACAGATACGCCACTCACGACCATTAATCACTGCACTTGCATAAGGCAGATTGGCGATTTTAAAGGTTTTTCACGGTATTTTTCCTTCTTCGAATAAATCGACTAATTTTTAGACCGTTTCCCAACGCTACTCGTAGTATACAATCATAATGCTCTCACCTTGACACTAGATTCATCTAAGATATTCATTGATTCATTCGTCGATATTCTATTGTTTTGCAAAATGTTCGTATTTTGTATACACAAACAAAATAAGACCTTGTGATCCTCTAAGGATTATGCGAACGCCTACCAAAGTGGTATGAATATCGATCAATGGTAATAATTTAAGCAAGGTCTTTGAAAATAATGGGTGGGCTCATAGGCTTATCCTTGTTTATATTCCAGAGTGTTGATGGAAAATTATTTTGATTTTATTTAGGGTTTCAAATGCGCGCTTGGATTATTCAGAACCACAGCTTTGAATGCGTTTGCTTTATTAATTATAATTTATTCGTTATTCTAGAGTCTAAGCTATAATACTGAAGAGTTTCATAGAAAATGTTCGGTACTTTTTGTGTGACCGAGTAACAAACATCCTTACACAATCTTTCGCATTTGTTACATTAGTAAGATTGCCTCTAGAATTTAAACTGTAATACAATTATCCAAATTTTCATGTTGTTTATTCCTAGCAACATATTATTAAAAAACACCCTACTTAAATGTAGTGAAAAATCACAATGTTTGACCAAGATAATGTCTGGACTTTAAAAGAGACTGCGACCTCTGAGTTTCTTTTGGTGTTTCTTCTCTGAATAGTCAGATAGTGAAACACAGATCTGATCTACCTGTTAAAAAATGGGAACTATATTTTCTATCACCAAAATTTATATTTGTCATCAAGTTGTATCACCTAATAAATAGATCTATCGCCACGAAATATTTTCGTTCTCAGATAAACAAAAATTGTTCCCAGGTATGAATTATCAAATTAATGTTAATATATGTGTAAAATAAGAGATCGATAACCAATAAAATTATATTGCATTACATGAATATAATATACAGGGTGTAACGGAAAGGGTATATACATACATAGGGCACGGATTCTCTTGGTGATAAGAAACGACATGGCAACGTTTTTATACATATACATACATAATTGTAAAGTTGAGCCCACCCGCGCCGCGCGCCGTCGCGCCTTCGTCGGTTAGACAGAGCCCGATAGGTCTGTACTAGGCGCGCAGAACCCGAGATAGATATACCTTGCCGGACAGGATTAGGACCCTCATAACGCGGTGACACGTTTGTTATGATTTTGCATTAAATAAAGTGTCGATATTAAATAATATCGTGAAGTTTCAAAGTTATTAGTTGGGAGCTGAAATTTTGAGGAAAGACTCGTTATTAAATACTCTATTCACCCTGTTTGTATGTATATACCCTTTCCGTTACACCCTGTATATAACTTCGTTCTTATAATAACAGTTTTCATTTTCGTACCACTTGCTCAAAAAAGTGACATTCTATGCCACAAAAAGCGAACATAATAATAGTCATTTTTAAATCTGTTAAAAACAGGTAAAGATGATTGTACTGGATTTCATTCATCCCCTAAGGAGAAAATGTAATTTAAATTTGGAATACTTGCCGAAATTTATCCCCTTGGTTATTAATCTACTATTCATCATCATTTCATTTCACAAACACTAATTTTAGTTCTTTTTTAAAATGCGACAAATATCGATCGAAAGTGATAGTCGATGCTTTAATGCGCTTGTTGCTTAAAAAGCTACCATCTGCCACCATACACTATCAAAAACTAAACAAACGCAAAAGTGCGCCACACCAGTTTTCTACTCACTCTAATAAGCAGATATCTACGATAAACTTTTGGCCATATATTAGACATCGATAAGATAAACCCTGAATAAAGCTAATATAAAGTTCACAGGGGTGCATCCCCTTGCATTCCCCATTGTTCCCCAAAACGTGATTGTAACAAAGGGTACATCACTATGGGTAACAAAAAGGGCCGTTACACATCGAGGGTTGAATTGAAACGTACGCTTTTTGTGACAGTGTGTATGGCCCGATAATACGGTAGACATATTGGGGTTTTATGAATGATTTTTTTAAGTTTTTGAAACTGAGAATGGAATTTATTGATCGATTGAATAATATTAATAATGATTAAATAGTTCCGTGCAAAAAGTATTTATTTTTAGGTAAGGGGATGAATTAATAAACTCTGGGAGGAGAGGCCCTAAAAGGAGATACACAGACCTTGTTGGTAATATATGTATTTCAGAATAGTCTTGCTACCGGCGAGCGCGTATGACATGTATAACGTAAACGAAATTAAAGAAGTATCTAAGAATCGTAATACCTAGGTGGTGTAGTTTAATCTGCCCGAGTAAATTAATCATTGCTATTTGCCCAGCCTTTTGCTTACTATGTTCGTATAAACTTCCATTTTAATCGGATGCTGCTGAATACCAATTACAAGGAGCGGCTGCCTATATTTGACTTCCACAACCCAGCAACTGTATCATTTGATAATTCTGGTTGTCAAACTTCAAATATTTACTAATAAACATAGGTTGGGGCGTTATTCGGCGTAACGAGCTGTCGCTAAATTATGGTATCGACTAATAGTTTTGTTGTATTACCCGTTCGTCAGTGACCCATACTTTCTGTAGACAGTTCTATCGTTCAAGGGTAATTCGATATACCATACGCGACTCACTTGCAACAGGTTTAAAATCCTTAATACCAATACCATACCAAAAATGCTACTTTTTTAGTTACAATTCATTCTATGTAATTAATTATAAGTATCCACGAACGGGTAATAAGCTAAACACCGACATGACATAATGTACAGACGCCAGCACATCAAGTTACCCCAGTGTGTCAAATTTTCCCAATTGAATATGAACCATATTTTGTTTGACATAAAGTTGAAAAACGATCAAAGAAATTTGACACATTGGGGTAACTTGATGTGCTGGCGTCTGTACTCGTATACATAGTGGGTACGCTAAGTAGCTCTTAAAGTTATCGTGTTTAATTTTTTATAGTGTAAAATATAGACTATTTTATCCTATTTCTGTAGTTTATAAGTTCAATTGTGACGGTAGCGACAGGTGGTTATAATACCACCCTTTTACGAGTTACCCCTTCCCTATTTCCATACAAGTTGGCATTTTTAATACACTGTAGCGAACAACCAGCTGCTACATACCGCGCAACCCATTCCGCAAACTAGAATAAACTGCCCGGAGAATTATAGTCGATAAAAGCGATAGTATGTAGAACATAATAGAGTTATATATAAGACTTATTCTCAACAAAGTTTAACGTTACTTTTCTGTTGGCTCACGGGAAAATGAACCTTAGGTGTGTATGCTTTATTTTGTGTTGTAAAAATTAAGTCTAAATGGCCCAGTAGTTTGACCTCGTCTCTCATAACGTGAGGTTTAATATTATATACTTTCTTAGATTTTCTAAGACATCTGTAGACTGTGACATCGGTAAAGAAAACCTGGCCTTCAAATTAATATATAGGTATTAAATAGCCAATCTACGCGTTCTCAAATAGCTACTCTGCGTACACTGAATGGACGTGGTTCACTCTTAGCTGTGTGGTCCTGTCCTCAAAAGATCATCTCAGGCATTAATCCGACATGATCTGACCGAGATAACTGTCTGGACTGTGACCTCTAAGTTTCTTTTGGTGTCTCTCTGACCTCACCTCACTAGTTAAAAAATTACGCGTAGAAGGGTTTGTAAAAACCAATTGACAGAAATAAATATTATTTATTTTTCATTTACATTAAAAAAGCGTATTGATAAGTGCTCGTGCCTTCATCTTGCTATAACTGTTTATTGTGTGCTTGTTTATTAAACTAATATACAACTCAAATTATAAACAAACTCAAATGTATAGTTTAATGATTATAATACCACCATGACCATACCATACCATGATTATACTACCTAATTTTTAAGATCTTGTCTGTAATTATCACCTATGTTTACGAATAAATGATTCTGATTCTGATTCTGAATATATTTTATTTTGATTAAATTTTGTTTAAAATTAAAATCTTTGTAAAACTAAATTGCTCATGTACAAATCTCCATACCGGCCTTAAAGTATGGCCATACCTTTGCACCAGACTGAGAAATTGTATAACCACAGACTAAACTTGGGAATAAGCCTCACCGCAAACTGTCAAACTTCCTTGACATAGCAATGGAGTGAGGACATAAGCTGTACTTATAAACTTTGTTATCGTAAGCACTGTTGTTGTGAATGTCTTAAGAAGAATTGTACGAGTAGAAACTGACGTGCCCTTCATTCCAAAGAACCCTTAAGTAATAGAAGGTACAAATAAAAAGTTATTTGCAAAACACTGTATCACTCAACCTTTCAATTAATGAAAGTACTGTCATCAACTTTTACTATGAAACCAACCCTAAAATCACACTAATATTATAAAGGCGAAAGTTTGTGAGTGTGTATGTTTGTTTGTTACTTCTTCACGTCTAAACGGCTGAAGCTGGCTGATTTTAATAAAGTTTAATATAGAGTTAGCTGATACCCTGGATTAACAAATAGGCTACTTATTCCCACGGGAACGGGACCTACGCGGGTAGAAACATCTGCGTGACGTCTGCTAGTACTACTGTTTTTAAATACATAATTATATTCACCTAATAAATAAATTTTGCCTTTGTAACTTTTTTTATTACAGTGAACCCAGATAGGTGCTTTATCCACGTTGTTATAACCACTGTTTTCTAAATGGTGAAGTAAACTTCGCGAGGAAACTGGTAAGTATGTCCTAATATCAAAATTCTATATAAATTAAATAGGTGGTACGAAACTGTGGATGGATAGAATGAAACTACGAAACACATAGTAGCAAGTTTCGTATAGATTTAGTATGTGCGCCCCCAATAAGTTTAGGGTTAACCCTGACCCTTATCAAATAATAATCGCGGCTCAGATTTTTCCGTGTACGAGTCCAAATTCCGCAATGTCTTATAACATAACGTAACATATTATCACGCCTGTATTTCCCAAGGGTAAGGCAGAGGTGTACTAACGTGTAGTATGTATCCATTCTTCCTTTTTTTTACTACATATAAAAAAATGCTGGTTGTTCTTTGTCGAGATTTTTTTACTTAGACTTTTTTTATCACTATACCTACGTAGTTTTTCAAAACTAAGGATTTTTAATTCCAATCGATTTGAAATTATTAATCGATACAAAAACAACGCAACATTCAATATCAGTGACATTTGAACTAGTGTTAAAAGAAAGCTGGAAGACTTATATACTAAATAGCATATTGTGACATTCATAAATGCATTCCTTGCGAAGTGTGTGTGTAAGCAACGTTGTGGTTTAAAAGAAGATGTGGTAACAAAAAATGAAAAGAGTATGCTTAGATGGTTTGGTCACGATGAAAGGATGAATGAAAGGCGACTAACGAAAGGTATTTACAAGGAAGATGTAAGTGGGAACCCCTGGAGGGGACGCCCTCGAAGGACATACATAGACCTTATTGGTGAGGTTCTTCAGAAAGGTCAGGTGCGTAGTACTCGCAACCGGCGTGTGTGTATGACAACGTGTATGAATGTAAACGAAGCAAAAGAAGTATGTAAGAATCGTAGCATATTGCGTTCTGAAGTTTCTGCCTACCCCCATGGGAAAAAGGAGAGAGTTTATGTATGTATGTATGTATGATATTCAGAACTGTTTGCGGGATACCTGTTACGAGAAAATTTAAAGAATTTACGTTCATCCCTATTCCGCAGACTCACCAACAAAGTATGGTGATTCTGTTTATCATACAAAGTGGATAACTAAACTCAGGTGCCAGAACAGAGGGAAAATGGGTTTGCATTAAACTTATACTGAAAAGTTGTATTGTGTTGCGAGCCAACTATAAACTGTCAAACTTACTGGATATCTATAAAACCACCTGAGACATATCATGGAATAGTGTAAGACTGTATTAGTTATCATCACAAAAAAAATAAAAAAAGAATAGAGCAGTAATTTAGAAAAAAAACTAAAACAATACCTACTGCCTAGCCTTTTCACAGGCGAAGCACAGGCGACTTTAAAATTAGTGACCAATTTTTCTCTGATTGAGACTCCATGTCATATAATGTATAAAAAAACATTTAATTAGTAGGCGTATTATACATAGAAATACGTTGATTGTAACAGCTTCAGGAGAAAATCTGAGCAAGCGAAGCAAGCTCGAAAATGACACACAATATTTCATAAGAATCAGTCAAACTGTTTCGGAGAATTTTCATAACTAACACTGTGACACGATTGTTTTATATAGTAGAGAAGAATATATATATACTTTAATAAGTTGACTACACATAGATCAACAGCAATAATAACTACTTTTTATATAGCGAGTCTCTAATGTGCTCTTCAAACCTTTTCTATTTGATAGAATTAGAATGACAACATAATAATATGCTGTGTATTATAATATATATACATATAACCTAACCTAACTTACCATACCTATCCTATAGCTAACCTAACTACCTAACCTAACTACCTTACTAAAATGCATTGATTTTGGAACGTACAAAATACATAATTTTTCACTGAACTACTGCGCTGCGTGCCTTTATGTTACATACAATACTAGATACGGAGTAGGTGGTAGTATTTGAAGTAGTAGTAAGTAGTAGGAGGTAATAATTTACCTCAATTGGTAGGTATATCATGAATACATAAGGTAATATTTTGACTGGCCAGTTGATCTAGTGGTTATTGGCCCTGGCTGCTATGGGTTCGATTCCCATCCAAGACAAATATTTTTTTTTGTAATGACCAAGAACATTTGTTCTGTCCGACCTTAATTAGGCAGGGGGGCATACCCAAAGTACCCACAACGGTGGATCGGCGCTTGGTGTCTATCTAGACCCTGTTGAGTGCCTGACTTTTATTTATACCGCTATAATATATATATAAGTTAAGACATGTAACCGTGTTGTTCTACGTTTTATGCTAGCGAAACTTTAAAAGAATAGCAATTTGTGTATGTACAAAAATAAATTGAAGGAATTCTGAACTGCTAGCGGGAATAGTGCCACAAAGGTGGCCAGGTTTAATGGCAATGACGTTCATTAAGTCATCATCTGCCTAGCCTTTTCCCAACTGTGTTGGGGTCGGCTTCCAGTTTAACCGGATGCAGCTGAATACCAGTGTTTTACATGGAGCGACTGCCTGTCTGACCTCCACAACCCAGTAACTGGGTAACATGATACCCCTTGGTTAAACTGGTTGTCAGACTTTCGGGCTTCTGACTACAAGTAACGACTGTCAAAGATCTACAAATGACAGCCGGGACCAACGGCTTAACGTGCTTTCCGAGGCACGGAGGAGTCTTGGTATGTAATAAATGGTCACCCATCCACGGACCGACCTCGTCAAGCGTAGCTTAACCTTCGATCGACCCATGCGGCTGTTATAATTTAGCCACAAGCTCCTCAATGACGTTCATTAAGTATTTGGCCAAAAATAAGGACAGTTCCATGGTCAAGTGAGGAATAAAAGCTAGATGGGCACACGGACCCAACATCCACAATGTTCTATTACTTTTTCTGACAACAGTTTTTTCCTATACAAGTTAAAGTAAGATATTTGTAAACGAAACAACCTTGCTTGCTTTTAGTGTACATGTGAGAATAATAATAGTTATTACGAATGCATAAATGCAAGACAAATGCCAGACGTTTTCCTTATGCAAAATTGCGTTTACCTTTTAAATTATAATGTAGCTAGAAGAATACAGGGAATGTAAGAATTCAAATTATATCAAGATGAGGCGTACGGAAATAACAGGTATATTATTTGTATGTTTTAAACAATATAGGTACCTGTTATTCCCATGGGAATATTTCAGAATGTACTATGTAGGTACTGAAGCCAGCACATCAAGCTTCCCCAATAAATCAAACTTGGATAGTTTTTCAACCTTTATTTCAAACAGTATAAGGTTCATGTTCAATTGGGAAAATTTGAAAGAAAGAAAGAAAGAAAGAAAATTTGAGAATTTTTTTTTGGGAAAATTTGACAGTTTGGGGTGGCTTGATATGTTGACGTCTGTACCTAATTGGGAAAGCTGAACGATAAAAAAAATAAAAAAACACTACCGATTTGGGGTAATTAATCTGCAATGAACAATTAATAAATAAATATGTAAATAAAAGACTAAGGTTTTATTCGTTTCAAGTTCCATTACCATGATAAAAGTGCCCTATCTGTCGATTCAAATATTCTTTGCGTAATTTTTCTAACATCCATAATCATTCAGTCGAATATTCTTGCTGACAGATTTTAACACAAACTTGCACATTAATATTGTAAGTAACATTTATGTTACAACCGTGCATGTCTTTTATCTTTATTAAGATAATAATGGGATGCTATAATATACATTGTTAGTAAATACTGTTGTTTGAAGTCTATTTTGTTACCGCGTTTTCCTTCTTTCTAAACATCCCATTGCATATTGCTTTGTTTGACTAATAAAAAACTGCGTAAATCATTGTCAATGCTAAAACTATAAAACGTAGGTACACATAATACACATCTCTATGAACACGGAACAGATGAAGAAATCTACAAAAAAAACAGTAGATTGCGAGTTGTGAAGACAAATTAATGAAGGTTTTAGATTTATTTTAAACAATCTAGGTAAGTATCTCCTCTTTGATTTGTAGAAATAAACAAACGACAAACAACCAAAGCGATTAAATAAAAAATAAATGTCTTTGAAACTCACACAAATAGATCTAGTATGTTAAGAAAATATCCTTGAAGAAACAAACATTTCTATTCATGTTAACTTCAACAAGACCACGCTCCCGAGATCCTTCAAATTCATCAAAGAAAATATCACTTACCATCTCCGATTTTTGTTTACAGTTAACACTCATGGAACGACCATCTTGCAACAGAACAATTGTTGAATTAAAAAAAAATATCCTTTACCTAGTTGTGACGTATATTCCATTGTGTTGGTTTAATTGGCCGTCAGTCCGTTCATGGCAACGATTCGTAAGGCGGGAAGGATTACGGGTGGCAACACGCGCGTTGTGGCTGTTCGGTGGTCGCACCGACACTGCGGGCCCGCCCAGCCTCCTCGCGGGATGAGGCTTGGGGCTGATTATTTGCCCTTACTGTTAGGGTGACCATTGTGTTGAAGAACTTGGGATTGTGTAGGGTTGGTTTGTTTATTATTGGGGTTCGATTGCTTTTCTTACTTACTGTACTGGCAAGTGTAATAATACACAAGTGTAATATTACGCTAAGCAGAATATTTGGTACAGTTATATTGTAGAGACATAGGATTAACTAACTGGCCTGTTGGTCTAGTAGTTAATGACCCTGACTGCTATGCCGTATTTGGTCGTAGGTTCGATTCCAACCCAGGAAAAATGTTTCCGTGATGAGCACGATCATCAATGTTCTGTGTCTGGGTGTAATTTATCTATAATAATGTATGTGTTTAGAAATGTGAAATGTTTAGTACCCATAACACAAGCTCTGCTTGGCTTGGGGATAGATGACGTTATGTAAATAGTCGTGGAATATTATTATTATTATTAACTACACAAACTAATGACGATTTGGTACACGCTCGCAACCAACGACTTTAATTTTAACAGTTTTAACGCGTCCAAGTTATAACCGAAGCAAAGGAAGTGTGTTATGTATGTATGTAATTTCTGCCAACCCCCATAGAAATAACACACCCCAATGATGTTATAAGTAAAAAAGTGAAGATAGCTTATAAGCGCTCAGCAAGCGACACGTTAAAATGTGGCTAATTAGCCACACTTGACCTCCGTGTCGCGTCGCGCCGTCAACGGACGCGTGTGTGTATCAGTGTGCCGTTTTTGAAGATCGAATGTTGGTTAGGTAACCTATCTACACCTTTTTACTTATAATATCATTGCACCACACCATAAACGATTCTAAGCTGGTCAGCTCAGGATTATGAGAAGTCTAGAATAGTCAAGTCTGTTAGGACCTTTCTGAAGAACCTCACCAATAAGGTGCGTCCCCTCCCGGCGTTCCCACTGACATCTGCCTTGTAAATACCTTTCGTTAGTCCACTTTCATCCATCCTTTCAACGTGACCAAACCATCTAAGCATACTCTTTTCAATTTTTGTTACTACATCTTCTTTTAAACCACAACGTTGCTAACGCTGCGTTCTATCAGTATTTACCAATAAAATTCTAAGCAAAGAAATTGTTATACACATACAGTTTAGGTACTATAGATGGAACATCGCGAACAATATTTTCATTCGAAACTTGTGTCCTAGTGGATATAAGTCGATGAGTCTAGTTTAGTACGCTCAGCTGCCACTCCAATATTGTTACAATTTACTAGATGACTAGTAACGTCATCTAGTAAATTGTAACAATATTGGATATGGGATCGCAGGTTTTCTTTGACAAAATGTATCAAATTGTGCGTTTAAATATGTATAATTATGAAATTCAGCATTTATAAAGCTTATTTTAATAAGCTAGTGGTCAAAATTTTAGTTTTTGGTCCCTCATCTAGATTACCTACTTAAAAATATTCGACACATAATATTTTTTCTCTTTTCACGTAATTTATTTATTTATTTGGAATAAACAAACAGAAACACATTATATCTGCGTAAATGTGAAACTAGCACCGTTATCCACAGCATATAAAAAAAAATACGGCGATACATAGAGTCAAAAAGTCGAATGACGTCACAATGTTGCACAATTTATACTGAATGTAAATCACGTCACAAGCCTCCACTCCTCAAGTTGCAAAAAAGTACTTGTGTATTATTTTTTATAATCTAGCTAATGGACTAATTATATTTTGATATTCATACACCGTCCACATGCCTAATTCCATACATTACGGATTTTTCGCTAGTGATAATTATGTCTTTGTCGAAGCCCCCATCAGGACCGTCCGTAAAGTCGTCAACGCACGGTGTTCCTAGTCATAATGTAATCAACCGTCAGTTTTGCGTTCCCACCAAATTGGTGCTGTTACCCGCGAATCTCTCATTAACATTCGTAGCTCTCGAATGGCTCATTAAGATTCCCTTTGGTGTTGTCGTAAACGGTTTTTGTTAAATCCACTCTGTTTCGCTCGTAATTTTGTATGTCGAGTTTTGACACTTTGGCCACGATTGTTCGAGATTTGCAGCAGTTGGCAGTGGTATAAGTGGTGTATTACTTAAAGGAATGTATTAAGCCTGTATATGTTTTAAAAGGACTTTCAATATTATTTATCCAATATAAGTACAGACGCCAGCACATCAACGTACCCTAAACTGTCAAATTTGCCCAATCGAACATGAACCTTATTGTGTATAGAGAGTTGAAAACCTATCAAAGAAATTTGACGCATTGGGGTAGGTTGATGTGCTGGCGTCTGCACATAAATTATAATAATTAGAAAGAAAAAAAAATAAATTTAAAAAAACCCCCACCGCAAAAGCATTAAAACATTTAATTAGTTAAAAATAACACCTTCCTACCCCGTCGTTACATGAAATTTCATGGCTCAACGATAGGAAGGTGTTATTTTTAACTTTTTAAATGTTTTAATTTTTTTGTGGTGGGGGTTTTTTAAATTTTAAATTTAATTTTTATTTTAACATTTTTAAAAGCATTAATTTGGTTTTATAGAGTTTACAGTTATAAGATTTTTCCAGTGCATTGTATGTAGAGTCAAATGCTGGTTAAAACGAATCCAAACACGACATATCTGTTGTTATTTTGTCAAGAGCCTACCTACTGGTGTGCTGGATAGCCTGGCTGCAGCATCAGCTCATCCTGTTGCCACCAGTGCATTGTGTGCAGAATCGAATGCTGGTTAAAATTAATCCAAACACAACATATCTGGTATTATTTTGTCAAGAGTCTACCTACTGGTGTGCTGGATACCCTGGCTGCAGCCTCAGCTCATCCTGTTGCCAGACACACACACATAGCGGTGAAACTTATAACACCCCTCTTTTTGCGTCGGGGGTTAAAAAAACATCTATTGGCAACAGCTTAATAAAATACGCACAGTATAAACATAATTACAGTACACAATAAAAAAAAAACAAAATGACATGTCTTACGGCTGTGCCAAAAGGTACATTACACATACACGTACAGGTATCATACATTATGTATACCTACAAATAAATGAAATTCAAGTGTGTTGTTTCGCTGATCTAGTGGTCGCAAGAGCTACTGCTGATCCCAAGGTTCCGGGTTTGATGCCCAGGCTGGGAAAGTGTTATTGAGTTTTTCCATCGGGGTCTAGAATCATTTACAGAATTCAGTAAGTGCAACGTACGATGACCTTTCCATACTGTATGATAATATTACTTATCTGTATTTACAAAAATTAATCCCTCTTTTTCTTGGCCACGGCCACGGCCATACATACGCCATCACGCGTAGGCTGCACCAATTTCGTTCATCCTTTTTTTGTTGTTTGTTAGTCAGGAAAAGTTTCTTAAGAAAGAAAAACACAACGTTGTTCAAACAGTACTAAAAAAACACAAGGTCCTACCTTACGATGCTTCTAAACTAGCAAAACGAAGAAAGCACGATGTTGCAGATGTCCCCCCAACAAAGACCTTGGTTGCCTCCATGCAATTAAGTGCACGGTCTGCTCGGTTATATAATAGGATTAATAAAGAAATATGCATATATAAAAACCAATATTAAGAGAATGTAAAAAAAAATACTGAAATGGATCCAACCACTTACTTATGAGCAAACGGAAGAACTCTTGAAATCCACAACATAACCACTCACAGGCACACTCACACACGACACGAGCACGCACACACACACACACACACACACACACACACACACACACACACACACACACACACACACACACACATACACACTACACCTATGTAAACCTATGTACATCTTGCCTTTTATTATATTTGTATTTTTGTTAGATATTTATTTAGCTTTTCATGTTTTTCTTCTTCTTTCTTTTGTTATGGAAGAGCGGAGTCTTCCACTACAGGCATTGTTTGCTTAAAAGAAGGCTCCAATCACAAACTAACTGTTGTAATCTTGTTAAAGAAAAATAAACAATTTGAAAATAAACAATTTGAATTTGAAAAAAATAAGAAAGTTGAGTGAAACAAGAAAATTTAATGTCTTGGGTGACATGACAGGTGAGAAACGTCTAGTTTTAAGGTGGAATTATGTTTGCCGGGATAGCTAGTATACAATAATTACTAAATGTATTGTGATGTAATATGGTGGTGTAATTGTTAAAGGCGTGTGAAGTCGCTGACAGTCGCTAGGTGCTAGACAGAAGCAATTAATTAACACCTATTATAGTGAGATAATTGAATCCTCGTTTGTGCTCGTCTATACTATACATGCTACAATTTTTTATTTGTGGTTTTTCATTCGTAATTTTGTACGTACTTAGGTGGTAAACTGACTGCTACTACTGATGCCGGAGGTCGTGGGTTCGATTCCCACCTAGGACAAATGTTTGTGTGATGAGCACGATCATTTGTTGTGTGGCTGGGTGTAGTTTATCTATAATATGTATGTATATAAGTATGATTATCAGCTGTTTAGTACCCATAACACAAGCTCTGCTTAGTCCCAATAGATGGCGTTGTGTGAAACGTGTGGAATATTTATTTTAAATCTCAAACTATGCATGTGTTTTAACATCGATGTTTTTTATTAGTGATCAATAAGTATTAATAAAAATAGCTTAAATATTCATTCTCAAGAATTAGGAAATCAAATTACGTAAAAAAGTCTTACAAATCTTACTTACAGTTTCAGAGATCAACACGTTCGCCTACAAAGTCGTTTGCTTTATTAGGTACATTGCCCCAAAACTAGCTTTGAACGCTCTTTAACCCGCACTTAGGGTTGGTCTTAACAATAAGACCAAGCCCTAAAATTCACCGATGGGCGGGCTTTTTGGGGGACTGCCTTATGTATTTTAACGTTCAAAAAGTGCTGATACTCAGCCAAATTTGAATAATTGACTTTTGATTTATAATTGATCGAATTTGATTTACAAAACCGTTCGGCTATCACATAAGTTATTTTCTTTTTTTTTTATCAGACCTAAAGCTCTAAACCAGTCGTTTTGGAGTTTATCCGGAAAAAACTTACATATAAGTATAGGTACCAAAAAAAAGAAAAAAAAAAAAAAAAAAAAAACCTACCTACATATTCATACAAATTCTCACCCTATTACATACCTATTTCGTAACAAAAATTTCTGAGGAAACAAACACTTCAATTTTGTTTATTTGTATACAATGTGTAACATAGATTTGTTTATAGAATAAAAAGACTACTTATAGTATGTACTTATAAGAAATTGCCTTCAAAGCAAAGCCAATCGGATTATGAAAGAAACCGTGTTACGTAATTAGAGTGGCGGTTGTTTCTTTTGCTCAGAGGTATTTAATCCATTAATTACGACGGCAAAGCTAAAGTGCCTTTTTATCAAGTCTAAGTGCATTTTCTTCCAACCACCCGGTGGCTGTGAGAGCTTTCACACGTACCGATACTATAAGAATGATGAACGATGAAAGATGAACAAAAATAGATAAAAACAATCCTTGATGCCGATTATGTATAATTATTATCATGCTAAAGTTTCAGCTCGATCGGTGCAGAACTTTTTGAGTTTTTGTAGCGTAGGTACACAAACCAACATAACATTTATATATAAATATAGATAGATTTATTAGGTAAGAAAAAAGTAGATGCAATTGAATGGCGGAAAAAATTGAATATAGTACACGTAATAAAAAGTAAATCGACACAATTATGCCCAGCCAGTACGATTACACTTGACTAAATCCTTTTTTAACCGAATCCCAAAAATGACGAGGTTCATATTTCGGTTGTATTTTTGTTCAATTCCTGCCTACGTACCTACTACATGACTACAACACAGGAGTCCTTACTATTAGACAAGAAGCAGCCAAAATAAATAAATATTCCACTACTTTCACACAACGCCATATTTTAGTCCCAAAGTAAGCAGAGCCTGTGATATGGGTACATACTTACTAGACAACTGACAATCATAATTATATGTTAGATATATTTTATAAATACATAGATATTATAAATTACGCCTAGACACAACAAATTATCGTACCAATCAAACATTTGGCTTAGGTGGGCATCAAACCCTCTAAAAAACTCCAGCATAGCAGTCACGATCACGTGACTGTCTATTAGACCGGTCAGTAAAGTGAGTCTTATTTAATAACACTCCTTCATAAGTCATTGATTTTCACGTGTCTCAAACCATTTACTCACCTATTTTAAAGATATTTGCTAAGCTAAGTTTTTTGCTAATCATACCTATACCTAGGTGTTAAAAAAATATTTGCGTCTACATTATTTACTTCTTAGTCAGCCTGTTTACTAAGATAACATCTTTTGAACTATTTAACAATGTGTCATATTTATAATACCGTAGGTACCTATAAGGGGCAACAAATCCTGGAGACTCTTTGCGCTTACTAAAAATGTTTTAATAGCTTGACATCAAAATGAAATTCTTAGTTAAGAATCTTATTTTACGTATTGTAATTTAAATTTCTTTTTATTATCTTCAATTTCTAAAAAGGTATCTTTCTGATTCTGTTTGTAAGAATAGTTTCGTAGAATAAAATAATCGGTAACAACGCCATCTATTAGCGTCTAATAGAACTACTTCAACTGTGGCCGTGTCACTTAACTTATACGGTTCTATTTTCAATGACTAGATGGCAGTGAGCAGATGTTTTAATTTCTAGTTCACTGCGGCAGTGTATTATGGCATAGCCAATTAGCCAAACCTATTACTTATAATTACTTTACGTCTGTACACTACTATAAAGCACAAACCTTTCAAGTACTGATGTTTGAATAACGATAGATGGACAATAATTTAGTCACGTAAAGTTTACCACCTAAACCACAATCATCATTCATCATCTTTTAAAAGCAAAAAGGAGGATTATTTTTGCCCGACTTCGGCGGAGCAAAAAGAAGGGTTACGGTTTGATGGAAAGTGCCTAGCAGAGTCCCCGCACAGTGCTTTGTCCGATATCCTAAATCAGATACTTACTAAAACACATGTTAGTCTCCAGACATTTTATTTGGAACTACATTCATATTTGAATCATGACAACTAAGGCACTAAGTGACTGATTACAAACCTTATGGCCAGTAACAGCAGTACAAACAGTATCAACCTCCAACACACACCCCGAATCTGCCACATATGTCATCATCATCATTTCAGCCATAGGAAGTCCACTGCTGGACATAGGCCTCCCCTATAGATCTCCAATAAGACTGGTTGGAAGCGGCTCGCATCCAGCGCGTTCCCGCGGCCTTAATGCGGTCGTCTGTCCACCTTGTGGGTGGACGTCCTACGCTGCGCTTGCCGATACGTGGCCTCCACTCGAGAAACTTTCGACCCCATCGGTCATCAAGCCACATATGTACGGACCCTCAAATCTAGCAAGTGTACTTACATCCACACTTACTCTTACCAGCCTGCGTAGCATGAACACATTGAACACCGAAGAAACGGCCTTTGTCTACAGACGAATCGGCAAAGTGACAGATTATATAGACAGGAACCTCAATCTGTCAAATTTCTTTCAATACACCTGCCTGCGTAGCATGAACCACTTAATTTATTTTCTTCCGAGACACGACAAAGACCGTTTCTTCGGTGTTCATGCTACGCAGGCTGGTCATCAGTACCAAAACGTGCACAAGTGTGTTTGCATCTTTGTACATGAGTGTACACAAGTATATAATATTGTACTCGACTGTACCTACACATTACATTAAACCATCAAAAATAAACAAAACAGATTAAACCATTATAAAAACACAAAACTTACAGTACCACTTACACTACCATGCCTAGCAGAGTCCTCGCACAGTGCTTTGGCCAATATCCTAAATTACTTATTAAAACAAATCTTAATCTCCAGACATTTTGTGTAAAGACTTACATAGTTATTACTAGTTTCTGCCCACGACTTTGTCCGCGTCGAATAGTTACTTTGGGCTAACGCTATCTTTAACCCGCGATTTCGTTTACGTAGAAGGTGAAATTATTCTTTAATAATATTATATGTACGATAAGGTGCTATTTTAGGTGCCTCATTGCCTCAGTGCCACGCTTTTATCAGTAGGAGTGGAACTTTAAACGTTAGGTAAAAATACTGGGTCTTTATTATCTTACATCACATACACTGTAGGTTAATTTCAACTGTCCGCCGCGCCGCGGCCGCCCTTGTAGTGCCTTGTACAGACGCTAGCCCATCAAGTTACCCCAATGTGTCAAATTTTCCGAATTTAATATGGACCTTATTCTATTTGACATAAAGTTGAAAAACGAACAAAGAAATTTGACACATTGGGGTAACTTGACGTGCTGGCGTCTGTACATCATAAATGCGCAATTATTTTACTGCTGTTATTCTAAAACTGCGATATTTCCTAAGATATTCATTGAAATTAAACAATGTAAAGGACAGTTTTGTTCTAAATAAAATACTTGTGATGATTAACGTATTCATTTGGATAAGAATTAATACTATGTTAATAAAAACTTTTCTCGCAAATAATGCATTATTTAAGAACAAATTTGACTTCCATAAAAAGGGTTATAGTGAGTTAACTTATGTTGTCGAGGACTTTTTTTAGAACTAAAAATAGAACTAAAGAAGAATAATTTCGAAATACTTGATTTTTACGTAATTTAAACCGTTTACGCAGCGCTCAACTGACGGCTTTTTTTCCCGCTTGCAACACTTCTTATTGCTGCTCCGCAGCTCCGCTCCTATTGGTCATAGCGTTATGTTATATAGCCTTCCTCGATAAATGGACTATCCAACGCAAAAAGAAGTTTTAATTCGAGCCGGATTTTTCAAGATTAGCGCGTTCAACCAAACAAACTAACTAACAAACAAACTCTTCTGCTTTAAAATATTAGTATAGGTTATGTCACGTTACGTTAAATTGAATATGGCGCCCTTTGGAGTACATAAAGTAATGAACAGAAAAAAAAATGTAAGTAGTGATGTCAAATTGGGTATCAAATGAAAGGACTTGATTAGCACATTTCAAATAAATATATAATTAGTTTTATTTTCAAAACTTCAGGGGTGGAGGAGATGATATAGCTTGAAGTGCATTGCAGTTAATAAAGCAGAAACTCTGTCAAAAAGGTTTCTATAAAGTTAAAGACTACTTGGACGACAAAAAAGCTTGAGACTAAGTAGAATGTGAGTACCATGCAGGCTAGATAAAGTAAATGAGTCTGTCTGTTTGGCGGTTTTGAGTACTTTTACGTGGCCTACGCAAATGACCGGCAGATAGCGTCGTGTGGTGGGTCGTCAAGCTCCCTCAAATAGGTTTGAGCTACATGATGACTGAAGCATGCATGCCGTCTGTCGGGACAGGTCAACTAAAAGCTGAATTGATTCATTCTTCAAAAAGCTTTTCCAGACTTTGGCCTGCATCGTGAGACTCGCATAATAAATGAAATACAATCTTATGTCTGGACTTTAAAAGAGACCATGACCTGATGAGTTTCTTTCGGCATTTCTTTTCAGGAATCAGTCGCTTTGCAAATGCAATTTAGTGCCATGTAGTTAAAAAAAATTACATGTAAAAGTATCTGGAAAGATCTATCGGTGAAATAATCAAATAGAAAAAAAATACTTAATTACAAAAAAACAACCGAATTGAGAACCTCCTCCTATTTTTGAAGTCAGTTAAAAAAAAGACTGAACCAGGCATCACACATATTTTTTATTGTAGACCTGATTATCATGTGCAAGGATTCTATTCCCCATCTATTCGAGTTCACTGTAATCGGTTAAAGTGCCACAGTGAGGCGGTTAAACTAATTATAAAACACAACAGAACAACCGCTGGCATCGCTGACCCGACCCATATTCAGGCCACAACACCAATCTAAGCAGACCTACCCCACGTCCCCCAATCTTCAACTATTACGGAGTGATGAGGGGTTTTCGTCTTAGTAGTAGGTGTCAGGACGTAGTGGTTTTGTTGCGTGACGTCTGTCGTATTCTGGTTTATTCCTGACGTGACCGCAGCCTAAGATCCATGTTTTGATTTTGTGTTTATTTTTGTACGATTGTTACACAATGGATGCGGTACACAGTACACACGCTATCATTAACTGTTCAGCGTTTTTGGTTGGGCACCTTGAAAACATTTATGGTAAGGGAAAGAGTATTTTTTAACCATATTCTAAGGCAGTAATACTGGACTGGCGTGTTGGTCCTGACTGCTATACCGGAGGTCGTGGGGTTCGATTCCCACCCAAGACAAATGTTTGTGTAATTAGCACGATCACTGGTTTTGGGGTGTAATTTATCTATAACTATAGCTTCCCCGGCAAACTTCGTTAAGCCTTATAATTAATTAATTAGTCTTATTTAGTTTTTATTAGTTTACATCCTATTCTCAGACCTACTGAATATACACACAAAGTTTTATAAGAATCAGGCCGTCAAGCCGTTTCGGAGGATTTTTGTTACAAATACACGCAAATTTTATATATTAGCTATACATACGTTTAATAAGATGACAACAAATAGATCCAAACCAATAATAACTAATACTAAGTACTTTTTATGTTGCGAGTCTCTAATGTGATCTTAATTAAACATTTTGTGTTCGATAGAATTAAAATGACAGCATGTATATAGGGTGACTGGTAATTAGTGACCGATAATTAAACACGTGAATCTATTCATGATTTCAATAAATTTTCCCAAAGAAACTTTTTTTAAACTCATTAATTTTTAATTAATTCAATTACGTCAGTACTGCACAACGTAGGCGCTAGTAGTAGATTTTGCCCTTCCCAAGGTCAGATTATCAGCTGATAGATCGTGCCGATTCGTGCCTACTGTGATCGATCACAGGCGCGCGAGGGAATTTCAAACAGCGTTTTTGTTATTTTATTGTGTTATAAGTTATTGTGTATAAAAATAAAAGTTTCTTTGGGAAAGTTTGTTGAAATCATGAATACAATCACGTGTTTAAGTATCGGTCACTAATTACCAGTCACCCTATACATATAACCTAACCTAACTTATCATACCTATCCTATAGCTAACCTAACTACCTAACCTAAGTACCTTACGGAAAAGCATTGAATTAAAAGAAGAGTAAATTTACAATTTTCTAGTGAACTACTGCGCTGCGTGCCTCTATGTTACATAGGTACAAATGTATTTAGTTTTCTCGGTCTACTTTAAAGTCCAAACAGTATAATAATTATCTTTTTGCAAAGAATTATTGATGTTCGTCTCTGTCGCCATTATTATTTACGTAAATTGATTTAGGAATATATTATATGTTTAGTAACAAAATTAATTTCAGAACGTACGAATCAATTGACAACCAAAAATAATTATACTTATTGATTCGTTGTCATGATGACACTATTTTGACTGTCCTGTTGGTCTAGTAGTTAGTGACCCTGGCTGCTATGCCGGAGGTCGTAGGTTCGATTCCCACCCAGTACAAATATTTGTGTGTTGTGCACGATAATTTGTTCTGTGTCTGGGTGTAATTTATCCATAACATGTATGTATTTAAAAATACATAAGTATATTTATCAGCTGTTTAGTACCCATAACACAAGCTCTCAAGCTTAGCTTGGGACTAAATTACGTTCTATGAAAGTTACGGAATATATTTAACTCTACGTATTTTTTAAATCTAAATACGCAATAATCCCAATATTTTACTCAATATGTTGTTGATTCAGAATCCTATTTTAGAGGTGAATACTGACGGACGGAGTAGGAGTGTACCGACGACGCGACGGGACGAACATCAAATAATGTTCGACAGGTAGAAATATTTCATAAGGGAAAGCAAAATTGTAGTTTTTACTATATTCCAGGATTTTTTTTTCATATTTACTCACCTTTTGAACCTTTCCTGGACTTACACAAACCTATCAAAATCAAAATCTGCTTTATAGGCCCAACCGTTCTTGAGTTTTAGCCAGACTAACGAACAGCAATTGTTTTTTTTATATATAGATAGATATGTATGTATTTATCAGTTATGTAGCACAAGCTCCACTTAGTTTGGGACTAGATGACGTTGCGTGAAAGTTGTGGAATATTAATTTATTTATTGCATAACTAAAATCTAAAATACAATAAAACTAATTAAAATAAATTAAATATGTACACTTAAACTACCTACAAATTACATAGTAAAGAAAAAAAATTACAAAAACCCCCTTCTAGAAACAAAAAACAAAATCGGAACACTCAGGCGTCAAAGTACTCCTCCCCATCGCTGTCATCAGGAAACGTGCCCAGAAGACTGGCAGCATTGCCACGTTGGATGGCAATGCTAACTCTTTGGCCAAAGAATAAGCCAGCCCTCTGGTCACGCGAAGTGTCGACCAGTCGGCGAGAAATCTCCTTGAAAAGGCTGCATGTACTCGGACCCCATGACCCGAGCGTTTCGACCCCAAACAGCTCAAAACTGTAACTTCCAATGAGGTTACAGTATTTGCGCCGCTCGAGGGCCTCAGCAGCTGCAGCAGCAGCGCCAACACAGCTCGCTGTACTTGGAATATGAGATGGCGCAAGGGTATCGACACAGGTTGCGACCCACACCAAAGGCCTACCCAACTTCCAAGGCAACAACATTTATTTATTTATTTATTTTATGGCCTGGTGCTGTGACCGGAGGACTGTCAAGCCATAGTTCTCAGATTCAAACCCATGGCTTGGACCTCTGACTTTTGAGATTCATGTGAGTATTGAATTATCATTTGCTTAAAAACGATGTAAAAAACCTGCGTGCCTGAGATATTTTCTCGACGGCATGCGACGCCAAGTTTGAGTCCCATAGACTATTTGAAACTCTGCTACCAGTTTAGTCACTAACTACACAAAAGGTTTTAGTTTTTAAACTATTTTTTTTTTAGTTTAGTCCACGTATTAACAAGTATTATATCTGTTTATTAACGTAAAATTTAAAACTTGAATATTGTTATCATATTATATATTTCATAACTTACCCTAATGCATCTATCAATTGATGTAATAGAAGGATTAGATGGAACTTTTACGGATTTTAGCAGATTCATTTCCTGGGTGTGGGTAAAGGGTAATAATTTTTCTAGCTGCCTCAATATTTTATGGTAAATCACTGACACTTTAACTCTGCAGACCGCTGCAGTAATTTGAATTGTGGTAAGTCAAAGGTCATAGAGAACGGGCGGCGCCGTAGTCCACATTGTAGGCTACGTATCGTAGGCCTCATTCTGAGCTACGTCGTAGGCCTTACCGTAGGCCTCATTATGTGCTACGACATAAGCCTCATGATTGCTACGTCGTAGGCCTCATGATATGCTACATCGTAGGCCTCATGGAGTGCTACGTTGTAGGCCTCATTAAGTGCTCCGTCGTAGGCCTCACCGTAGGCCTCAATATGTGCTACGTCGTAGGCCTAACCGTAGGCTTAATTATGTGTTACGTTGTAGATCTCATTGTGGGCCTTGGCTTATGCCTCGATGTAGATCGTGTCGTAATCTATTCAGTAGTCCACAATATATTTTATACAGGCTCGCCGTATCATTGATAACAACGATCCAAAAAAGCCAACGTTGAAAGACCTCATGGGCCAAAGACTTCAGCTACATCCATACATTCATGAAATGCATAATTTTATGCCTGTGTAATAGACTGTCTAAGGCTTTTCATTCACCTAAATCTTCTGAGCCTATTGATGTTTTCCAACATCAATGGGCTCTGAAGATTTAGGGCCCAGTTTTCAATACGCAAATAAAAATGGTACTATGACCGATTTTATATAGACAATAATTTAGCCGGTAAACTAAATGAAAACTTTCATAGACGCAATCGACCCTCTCTTGAGTCAATCTGGGTAGATCATCCATACTTAATGTGTGTGAGGTTGTAGAGGAGTATGGAGTTTCTTGCACATTCTTCTCCATACGAAACTACCATTTGGAATGTGCAACTAGAATCATTCTCTTAATTTATTTTATTTTGTAAGTTAACGTTTAAAAGTGCCTGTTATGGGTCTAATTGAAATAAACGATTTGACTTTGACTTTGAGGGTAATCTTTGGATCTACTGAACCGATTTTGAAAATTGTCTTGCAAGTAGAAAGTCACATTGTTTGTGAGTGTGGTGTGCTATTTTTTTATTTTTTAAACTAAGTGTGGGAGAATGGTACGATACATTTATGACATGCACGCGAACCAAATCGCAAGCAAAGTGCTAGTAGTAAAAAAATAGCATTAACAGTTACCTATTTATTTATATAGGGTGACTGGTAATTAGTGACCGATACTTAAACACGTGATTGTATTCATGATTTCAATAAACTTTCCCAAACTTGTTTTATGATTAGTGAATTACTGATAAACATATTTCTAAATACATTTATCACGTTATTAAATATTTTTTACCCAGAACAAATGATGGTGCTCATCACACAAACATTTGTCCTGGGTGGGAATCGAACCATCGTGAATTCCACTGAATTAGAAAATATAGTGAATTCGATCAATATTATTTTCATCATTTTATTTCAAATCATTTCATATTACTGCATTTCATAAGAGTACACTATTCTTGTCAAACTGTATGGCAAAATCTATTCCTTATAAAAGTTTTTCTGTAAACAAATTGATCACAGTGACGTCAAGAGGTATCATTCTTTGGTATTAAGTGGAGTAAACCACTCTCAACTCGGGTTGAAAGGTCGCGACCGATGATCGATGAACATTCGATCTACTTACTCTAAAGATATCACTGTCACTCTTAAAATAACATCACATTACGCATGTAACCATTGAAGGGCTCGGCAGAAGTTGTGACTAGACATGTTTAAGTCCTGTATAAAAGGGTCAAGTCTATTTATATGAACAGGACTCAAAGCCAGACTACGGCCAGGGTTTAGACGGTAGATTCAGTCATTAAACTCAAGTTGACTAGGATCCCTCAAGTTTTCGCGGTGTGATATAAAGCACTGCTTTACCACGTCGAGTAAACGCCGTAATATCACGTTTCTTGTGTACACACGGCTACATATCAAGCTAGCTATATATAAGAAGTTCTCGTATTGTATAGAATTTCCGTACAATGCGAGGTCAGCGAAAACTGGAAATTTATAGCTTGATGTGTAGCCGTATGTACCTAAGGGCACTCTTATTTATTTTTAATTTAATTTAATTTGTATTAATTTGTACGTTGTGGTTTAAAAGAACAAATAAATCGAAATGAGTTTGCTAAGATGCTTTGGTCACATTAAGATGATGAATGAAAGCTGACCAACAAAAGTTATCCTGCATCGTGAGACCTCGCATAATACATGAATACAATCTTATGTCTGGACTTTAAAAGAGACCATGACCCCTGAGTTTCTTTCGGCATTTTTTCTTTGAAAATGCCATTTAGTTTTAAAAAATGACATGTAAAAGTATCTGGGAAGATCTACTTACAGAAATAAATATTATTTCATTTCATTTCATATCATATCATATGTATATATGTATAAATAAGTAATGTTTACTTCTCTTCAAATTTTCTTACGGAATTGCACCTACCACTGTTTGTCTCTCTGCATTACCTAAAAGTTGACTGGTAGAAAATGGCTAAGGCATTAAGTCCGCCTATGTACATTTGTGTGCTTGAAGTATTAAATAAATAAATAAATAAATATGTAAGTGGAAACGCCCCGGGAGAGGACGTCCTAGAAAGACATACGCAGATCTTATTGGTGATGTTCTTCACTAAGGTCAGGTGCGTAGTACTCGCAACCAGCGTGCTTGTACAGTTTTAAGTAATGAACGTAAGCCAGCAAAAGAAGTGTACAGCGAGAAGCGTGAGATCGTATTTGTGCACAGAGATTTAAAATACTATAGAGCGGGCATATCAAGGAAATGTCATAGAAAAACTTTGATCCCATGTCTCAGTAACGCCATCTAGAATGATATATGAATATTGGAGCGGCAGCGGAGCGTACTACAAAAAACTCATAGACTTGTATCCAGCAGGATACACTTTTTCGGACGAAAATTTTGTTCGTGATGTCCGGTCTATAGGTATTGAATGTCTTTGTATTTGTATGTATTTTTTGTTGATATATCGGCAATAGGAATATTCACTTTGTGAAAATTTCAACTGTACGGTGTAACGTAACAGAACTTACCTACCTAGGAGGAGAGCACTGTTGTAGGAAAAGATTAGAGGGAATAATTATAAGAATTTATTAATACCAGGCCTACCTAGTGGAGCTAGGGTAAAGAAGAGAGGAAAACTGATGAATGAAAGATGAAGGATGAAATGTAGAAGAGGTGGCCCTCTCTCAGCAGTAGTTGTGGCTGAGGGGCATCAGGCTTCGGTCTTCAGTAGAGGAGGCGGAGGCCGTCAAAGGTGTCTCTCTCTGCTGTAGAGTAGTCGAGGGACGTCAGGCTTCAGTCTTCAGCAGCGGAGGAGGAGGCCGTCAGGAGAAGGAGTCCGTCAGAGGAGGAATCCGTCAGATTGGTCCTCTCGGCTCTAGTAATGGCCGAGGGACGTCAGGCTTGAGTCTTCAGCAGCGGAGGAGGAGGCCGTCAGAGGTGGTCCTCTCGGCTCTAGTAATGGCCGAGGGACGTTAGGCTTCAGACTTCTGCAGAGGAGGCGGAGGACGTCAGTTTAGAGGGCCGGAGGACAGAGAGGCCATAAGTATTAGACTCGCAGCTAATATGACTTGCTAAGCCTTTCAGATCCAAACGAAGACTGCCAAATTCCACCTGGCTCCAAGGTAAATGGACAGAATGACAGATGATTGAATTTTAAAAGGTTTTAGAACACAATTCAAAGAAAAATAATGAAGTCGATGTGGTTTACATATACGACCTACAAACTAGCTCCAGCCGTATTAAAAAATAAAACTAGACTTGTCACTAGCTGACATTACGAATGTAAACAAACATAATTTATAGAAAAACTTAAATAATAAATATGCTAATATAAGACAAAAAGGTATGCTTTGCCTCCAAGTAATGAGCATGTAGCTACCTAGGGAGGGTGAATGCTTTAAAATTTCAGGTTAAACAATGCACAAAAATGTAAGTAAAATCACAATGTAAAGACAACATTACAACGGTTGGCGTAGTTGCTGAGATTGGTGCGCTGGGTATCGCAGGCTCGATTCGCGCACGAAATATTTGTATGGCCTACACGTTAGTAGAGTTGTCAGGGGTTTGGTTCTTTGTGTAAGTGAGTCTTAACAGGAAAAAATGTTATTACAGGGCAAAGCTTGAAAAATAACCAACTCGCAGAAAGAAGAGACGTCGAAATAGGTACAAAATCAATAAAAAATCATCTATTCTAGTTAGTTTGAGAACCAGCAATTTTTGATTGACAAATTTACTAGAGACTTATTTATAATAGTCAAACTCACTCAAACTGTGTATTGCATTCATGTGATATACATAGTTGTTATATTAATTATATAACATATAGTTTCAACATGAGACCGGTAAAGTCACGGCAACGTAATAATAAATTATTTCAAAATTGAAATGTCAACAGTAAGTAATTAAAAAAAAAACTAAAATCTTAAGATAAAATCTTTTTTTTATATAGCGCAGATCGCCACTTTTGTACAAGCAGACGTCACGCGGTTTCACCCGCGTAGTACCTATTCCCGTGGATTACAGGGATAAACAGTAGCCTATGTCGACTACTCAAAGCTTGTGTGGGTAAATAGTCACCGTGAGCGCAAAGCCAGGCGTTGCGCTCAGCAGCTGGCTACCCCGCATCACCGTACTGCAGCCTTCCGAGGATGCTTTCGTTACGCGGCCTCCAAATGTTGGAATAACATTCCCCCACCGATAAGGGACCTGACAAATATAAATACATTTAAAGCAAAGCTTAAGAAATTCATTTTGTTTTCTCAAATCAAATCTAATAATGTCAATGTTGATATATCGTTTATTTAATTTCAGTAAAATATTTGACATTTAACTTAATAATCTTGTCATGTACAATCACAAATTTAATTTTTCCTTTGACATTTAATCTTAATCGCCCATTTTATATAATTTTAATAACTCACCAGTAAGATGTACCTAATTTCTAAGTAATATGGTGGTAGTCGGTGGACTGAATTTGATGAGCCACTTGCGTCTATCGCCAGCATCCACGCGTTTTTCACTATCATTTTATCGTTCTTTCTGCGACAGTCATTGCTATTATAACTTTCACTTTAGGTTTTAATTATAGTTGCCGCGCCAAACGCGACAAATGTGCCTACTACGTCAAAAATCCGTCGCCACGTCAACCCGCCCGGAGGCTTGCCATTGGTCGACTGATGCGCCATGTTGACAGTAAGACACGTTTACTCGATACACACTACACAGATTTAATTAAATATTACTTTTAACTGTACTCTTTTTTACACTTATTACTGTATTTATTGTTTTGATTTATTTTATTTAAAAATATTTAATTTGTTTATTTTATTTACCTTCGTCCGTGTGTCACTGCGGGGTGCCAACTGAAAACCAGCGCTGGGTGTCTGACGCCCAGCAAATGCTGAGATGGTTACCCTTTCGGCATGGGCACGCTCAGCGCAATTTGTGTACCTGCTATTAATTTATTACTTCTGTTTTCTTTGTTGCTGTGCGCTTGTTGTGTCTGTTTTGAATAAATATTTTTCTATTCTATTCTATTCTATTCTATTCATTCTATTCTATGTCATCCGGGAAAAGTGTAGCCAGTGCAATAATTTTTGAAATTAGATCTTTAGTTCCGAAAATTACCCCCTACATACAAACTTACAAACAAATTTTACCTCTTTATAATATTAGTATAAGATATCCTTCGGTTACGGAACAATATAAGTAAACAAAGGTCAAAGTCTGGTAACTTCAGTATCAAAGTCCATTACCTATACCACAAAGTACATTTCAGAACACGCCAGCAAATTATGTTCTCAAATAAAATCAAAGCTCTTATCATTACGACGAGTTACGATAAGCAGATAAATGTTTAGTACTCACACATCTATCTACTTCATAAAGTTCTTAAATTCATTAATTTACTGATGGACAACCCAGAATCTACCACTGGGTCAATCAGAATGATGAGCTTTTTTTGGGAGTCCCAAATACAGTATTGCTTTTAGGCCTTATCCAGTTATACGCGGAAGATGTAATCGCAGTTAGGACAGTGAGGATCCGATTTATGGTACCGACCGCTTGGTTGCTTTAAAAGCGGTCAGAAGCCAGACCAGTTTCGGAAGTCTGTGGCTTTTATTATTTGTTTCGTTTATTATTGGCCACCAACTTCCGAAACTGAAGTTATTTTTCACCAGTTAGTGTTTTTTTAAGAAGTCTGTTGTTTTTTTGTAAAAAAAAAATATTAAAAAATTAATAAAATTAAAATATAACGTATGTAAAGAAAGTCTTTCAAAACTTGAAAGAGTCATTCAAATTGGTTAACAATTGCTAAAGAATAGGGGTCATTTGTAGGGTATACCCCACCCTAAAACGTCACCCATGTAGGTACCTTGACTTTCATTATGCGAACCAAGTCTTTGCTTCATTAGCATATCGATAAACCATTTTGATAATAATCTTTTCGACATATATAATAATTTACGGTTATAATTGCACGATTCATAGATCGTACTATTGAAGTCATTGTAATAATTAAAGTCAGCTTTCTACGCAATATACAAATATATTTGACTGGCCTGTTGGTCTAGTAGTTAGTGATTGTGACTGCTATGCCGGAGGTCGTGGGTTCGATTCCCACCCAGGACAAATGTTTGTGTGATGAGCATGATCATTTGTTCCGTATCTGGGTGTACTTTATCTATAATATGTATATGTATTTAGAAATATATAAGTTTGTTTATCAGCTGTTTAGTACCCATAACACAAGCTCTCAAGCTTAACTTGGGACTAAATGGCGTTGTGTGAAAAGTTGTGGAATATTTATTATTATTACGTTTGTTTGAAGAAAATAATGCTTCCTCAAACAAGCGTGAAATTTGTTTGCAAAGCTAACTGCATAACAGAGTCAAGTCGGTGAAACTTCTAAGTTTAGCTATCTGAAGCAAATTATTAGTTTTAATACAGAACCCGAAAAAGGATTTTTATAGGTACTCATCAATGCAAAAAACTTTTATTATTGGACAAAGGCTTAACAGCGAAAGAAAAAAAACTGTTCCATACATCTTGATTGAGAAGGTACTCGAAGTACTTATATATGGAACAGGAAGGTTATGTAAGATTTTGTTGAAGTCAGACATCCTGTCTTCCTCATTGCAGATTTTTATTAATTAAATTGTGTTTAAATTTTGGTAAGTAATAAATGCTTTTAATGTACAGACGCCAGCACGTCAAGTTACCCCAATATGTCATTCATCGATAGTTTTTCAACTTTATTGCAAATAGAATAAGTATCATTTTCAGATGGGAAAATTTGACAGTTTGGGGTAAGTTGATGTGCTGGCGTCTATACATTTGTCTTACTTTTTTCAAAGCTTTATATTATCAATTAGCTGTACCCTGCCACGCTTCACGCTTCGCTGTGGCACATTGTGATTGAATGGTTTAAAAAAAAATCGATAAAAACAATCCATGATGCGGATTATATATCATGCTAAAATTTCAGCTCGATCGGTGCAGAACTTTTTGAGTTTTTGAAGCGTACACAAACTAACATAACATTTTTATAAATGTATATAGAAGTTAGAAGATAGATATGACACTGCTCTTTGATGGGTCACCAAAGAGTGTAAATTCTACGATTAGTAAGTATTCTTCTAAGGGTTAAGCAGCACCTATACCCACACTTTCTAGTAATGTTTAATTCCCATATTATATAGCAGTGGATAAGCCAGAACAAGAACCCAGGCTGCTACAAAAAATAAAACACGTATTGAAAAACCCTATTTACTTTTCCCGAGTATCGAACCTAATAAGGATATTTGTGGATAATAGCACTTGTTATTATTCCTATTGAATCCCTTTGCAATAAGCATATAAGTTGCCTATTGTGTCGAATAGTTCCTACATCATAAACTGCAGGACTTGGTACTAAAGATCTTGATCAATCAAAACGATACAGTAATTTATTTAGTTTTTTTACTCTTGTTCCTACTGGAACAAGAGTAAAAAAAACTAAATAAATTACTACCTACGAGTATTTATTATTGAGTGCCAATTGTGCCTAAAAAAATACTTTTATTTCTTTCTTTCTTTTTTTATTTCTCTCTTTCTTTATTTCTCTTTTTTTTTCTTTAGGCTTTTACCAAGTGAAAGTAAGTAACAAAGACAGTTTAAACTAGCTAACTACTAGGCTAAATATTGCTTCTGACTTCAAAAATCCCTTGACTGGCATTAAATAATAAAAATAAATTGTTTATTCATCGAGCGACAAGGACTCACTAAAACACAGAAATTAAACATAATAACACACATTACATAAAACACATTCTGAATACATTACAATAGGTACAACAAAAAACAATAACCACACAAAACAACGTAGGTATCATATTGACAGCTGACGACTGTAGGTGACGTGCAAGTCACTGCAGCGTCTAATTAATTAATTCATTTTAATAATCAGCCAAATTAAATATACATATTTATAAAAATAATACAAAATAAAAATAGTTACAATAAATAATAGTAAAAAAAAAACATTATCTCCCCCATGCCCTAAATATGGGTGCATGCAGGGTCAACCAATGCCGCATGAATGGCCCGTCTAAAGGTGATGGTTCGCGCCTCCGCGGCACCGCGCAGGTGACCGCGACCGAAGACCGTCGCTGCCCCAGACCAGTAGTGTCTCGTGTCGCGCTCAAAAAGCACATGACGCATTTTTTTTTTTTTATAAATATAATACGTAATTAAGCTGTGTTTTATTATTTTTTATTCAGCCGAAAATACGTCCTGAATATATCTTTATCAAACATAAGGTGCTTGTTCACTAATAGCGAAAATGATCCTTCTTGGCCTCTAGTAAAATATTATTCCTTAAAAGGTCGTCTTCTTTTAGTTTTCTATTTGTTATAATAGAATAAGGGCAAATCATCGTCTTCTTTTTCCTCCAATAGAACTTCTACTACTTGGTTTTCCATCATGACACAAACACAACTGACTACATCGACAGACTCTCCGATACTGACTGACGTCTCGGTCGCGAAGAGACTGAGACACTTGTCGCGGTCCCCGGTCTCGGTCCCGACCTACAGTACATGCAGGAGAGACCGAGACACTTGTCGCGGTCTCCGGTATCGATCTCCGGTATCGGTCTCCAGTCTCGGCCGCTTGTCTCTGTCGTGGCGCGAACCGCAACCTTAACCTTTCAGCGACGACGGCGAGGAGACTGTTACCGCTGGCCCTCACTCTGCCCGCTATCGAGGCCGCTCTCTTGCGCATAGCGAACATCCCCGACGCGCTGCAGAAGCGAGGCAGCCGCAGCAATGCCCTCAGCGCGTTATTATAGGGGGCGACTAGGGGTCTTCAAGCCAAGAGTGAACAGGTTACTTCTCGGCAAGCGTGCTTCATCGTCGACCACATCATCGCTTACCTTCAGGTGAGATAGTGGTCAGACGCGTGCCTATCAGTAATAAAAAAAAACGTTATTAAATTGAAAAAAGGTGACTTTGACTTCCTTGGAGCTACGAGCAAACCTGCGAGCTATCATGTTCGCCCTCACCGACAGCGCCCTCCGCTCTCGTTCAACATCGTCGTCATTTTTCAAGTCAGACGTCACAATATGGCCCAAGTATTTAAAGGATTGCACGCGCTCCAAGGGCACGCCGCACAACTTGACCGGAGGAACGTCCGGCAGACCTTTGGTCCCAGCTCGGAAGATCATAAGCATACTCTTCGCGACATTATATTTGGGACCATGTGAATGAGCGTACGTCTCGCATATGCTCATAAGCTCCCTGAGACTACCCACAGAAGCACTCAACAGCACCATTAAATACCTACAGTGAACTATACATAACTATACTCCATCCGAGTAGGTAGTTAACTAAAGGTAAACAATCTTGACAAGTCTTTTTACATAAACGCTTATTAATTAAATACAACTACTGTTTAAACATATTGTTTAATTGATCATGTAATCGGTTTTGTTGTATTTATATTTGTTTTCAGCTGCATTTTATTTTTAAACTGTGTTATTAACTAAAAATACATGTCAAAATTGTTTACCTTTTGTTAACTACCTAATCGGATGGAGTATAGAGCAGAATGACATTAAATATAGTAAACCAGGGTCACACTTTCACTGTCCTTCAAATAAGACACAATAGTTAAACAATCCACATGAGTCCTATGTGACTCATGGCCCATGGGACAGGGATTTGTTTAAGATTAGTTCCAATTTGCAATACTTCAAGGCGAAGTTGCAGTATTTTTTTTAAGTCTGTATTTTTTGTGAAAACACCCTCCCTTTTGATGGACCAAGACAAGGTCACATTTTCATTTACGATACCGAAGTTCCATTCATCTGAAATGTATGGAACCCAGCGTTTTTAAAGCAGTTTCGCGATCGTGGTCGGCTTGGTGAGTTCGATCCCCACCTATTGCACTATGGACGTGAACCCACTCCAGACAAAAGCATATTTAACTTAGTTGGAGGGGTTAACAAGACTACTAGTAATGTGCAACCCACATTGCTTTATGTTATTACCGAAGAAAAAAAAGGCGTTTCTAGGCCCAACAAAAGAAAAAAATACAGCAACATCGCCTTAAAGCATTACAAATTGGAACTAAACTTGAACTTGACTCAAGTTCACTGTGTTTAATGTCATTCTTGTCAGCCAGACTACATTTCAACGGCCGAACATTTCCTGGGAAAACCTTCACATTTTTTTTATTGTTAAATTCTTTTAGTTTGCCAGTAACAGCTCGAAATAGGTCATCAACGGATGATAATGAGTTTCATGAGATCACCGGACGCACATTCTCCTATTTTATATTAGTTAAATTGACGGCACGCGGTTGCCACTTGGTCGGTGTAACTGACGGACGTAGGGATGCGATATGTTTTGCGGTTACGGATAAAACTATTTTTTTCGTATCCGATACGTTTTAATTAGGATTTTATTGTTTTAGCTGCAACTAACATCATCGAATCTTCATCATCGTCTTCCTGCCCTTGTCCCGTGTTATTTGGGGTCGGCGCAATACGTTTTTTTCTTCCATTCTATCTTGTCACCCATCATGATTTAACTAACTTCCCTTTCTTTCATATCAATCTTCACACAATCCATCCATCATTTTTTTAGCTGCAACTAACATAGTTCTGTTGAGTTAAGCCTGGGCAGATGGTAAGGATTTTTAAGAAATAAATATAAAATTTAAATGTTTAATTGATTTTACAATTAGCAAATTATGTATACCAAATGACCTATTTATATTATTTGCTTATATGAGTGTCTCATCATACGTCTAGTTTTATTAGGTACAATTGAAACGCAATATTTAGGATTCTCAGTACGTTTCATCTATTACATTTTGTTCCACGTAAAAGACTAATATTGACCAGATTCTTCAGATTCAGACCAGACTAATAATGACCATTGATCCAGATAATAAATATTGCAGGCCGACCCCAACTTAGGTGAGAAAGGTTAGGCAGCTGGTAATGAAGCCAATTTTATCTAAATTAATCTTAACTTAACGCTGCATATTTAGGGAAAAGCAAAAACTTACATTCACAGATTTATTTTAACAAATTTATTTTATGAATGTGAGATGTTAATTTAGAATGCATGATTATTAGATGGAATGTAGTAATATGAACGCAGTGATGGATGAATGAGAGAGTATGAATGTGGGAAGGAGAAAGAGGAAGATTTGAATATTTTAAAATAAGGAAAAAGGATGACGAGCGAGTGTCAAGAAGTAAAGACGTTTTTTACATATAAGAAGTTATAATATTTTTAATAAAGAAGTTTTAAAGATATTTTCATTTTTATTACGGTGGTCCATACCCCTACATGAATATGACCTTATTATAATAACAATAGACCATAATCAAAAACCATCCGGCATTAATAATAGTGGAGCTATTACAGAAATCGAAAAGCAAAAAAGAAATACTAGATATCCGACAAAGTCCTCTGTGTCCCAGCCCTACAAAGGTAGGTATACAATCAAATGCTGCAGTAGTCGCGACACGACGGAGCGTACCGCTCGTCCGGTTGGCAGCCCGCCAAGTACCGTGATGTACCGAACTATATACGAACACACAACAATATAACACAAAATAACACCCCAAGTGAACAAAAGTGACAAAAATACTAGTTCAGTGATAAACCGTCACCGGTAAGTCCCATCACTATTATACGTGATCATTTGAATTGGTTAAATTAATATTTCTGCTAACGATGTTATTTTATCAATAACACTAAACATTGACGATGACCTTTCGAAACGTTAATGTTGATTTATTTAATAGGGCGTTACAATTAAATGTAATATAAAAATAACTTGTAGCTAACTAAAATTTAGAACTCCTTATTAGTTAGCGTTTAATGGTATGCGTTCGTATCAATGGGATATTTGAATTTTTTGATAACTCCGGAGTACTATTTGGATGAAGTCCAAATGTAAAAATACAATGCCTAACGTCTCGTTGCAAGTCTGCCTGGGAATTGGGTCTGACTGCCTGAGCTAATTCTTCCATCCGGGGGCGACCGGCCGTGACAACTGTAAGGATTGCCGTCCGCTAGCACGCTGCAAGGATGACACTTTTGAAGTGTGAACGCGCTAAAATAGTTGTGTTACGCACTCATCTGGTTTGTTTGACGTGTGCAGATTATTTCAACGGGAATTTGATAAAAGAACAGTTACCTACTTAATTAGTTTATATGCGGAATGACAAGTTTTTGTTTTTCTCACTGCACATTATGAAAACAATTGACAAACGGCCCAAATGAACCCAGTTGGCTTCCCTTTTACAACGTAGTTATTCTGAATTAACAACTATTACACAATCTTTTTTACAAAATGTTTTGCTTACTCCTTTGATTGCAATGTAAAGATGTACAGACTCCATCGCCAGCACATCAAGCTACCCAAAACTGTAAAATTTTCCCAATTGATCATAAACCTTATGCTGTTTGTAATAAAGTTGAAAAACTATCAAACAAAAATTACACATTGGGGTAGCTTGATGTGCTGGCCTGTATACATATGATCAGTTAATGTCTCGTTGATCTAATGGCAAGTCACAAGCGCTGCTGAGTTCAATTCCCGGGTCCAGTATAGTGTTACTGTTTTTTTTTGTGATGTCTCAGTACCAGCGCGGTGATTGGGATTATGTCTGATTGATAGCAATAGGCACACCCCTTATTACATTAGACCTAAATGTGCATTTACTATCTGAGCCATCGGAATACAGACGTAATTATGTTACGTATTACGTAGAACAGTAACAAACCCATAATATTGGACGTCATAGAAATAACACAAGTAAATATTCGAACTACATAATATCGCAAACAACTGCAGAAGCGATCTACCCAAGATCACGGTACCAGATCATTCTGAGTAATGTATAGCCTGATTGCTGCCAAAGCAAAGATAGTAGACTCATACGGTTGGAGTCGCATCGGTACGCGTGCGATTGTTTTGGCAAACAGCTGGGTCAATTAGAAGTCTATCTATAACTGAATTACTTACAGAACTAGCTTGGGTTTGAGTACAATAAAATTAACTGAATAATCATTTCTGTTGACTCAAAGTCAAAGTCAAATTCAAAGTCAAATCGTTTATTTCAATTAGACCCATTACAGGCACTTTTGAACGTTATATTTACAAATTAAATAAATTAAGAGAATGATTCTAGTTGCACATTCCAAATGGTAGTTTTGTTTGGAGAAGAATGTGCAAAAAACTCCATACCTACTTACTCTTTTAAAATAGGTTTACAATACTTCGTATGTACAGCAATCAGATTATATGTGAGGACGATGCACCTAGAGTAATAGGAACTATACTAAGATAGGTTTATAAAAAATAAGCAATGGACTCGACTCAAAACACGGGTAATAAAAGTCGTCGCCCAATGTTATCGTATACGTAATCTTTGCAGATTATTTCTTGAGCTTTTATATTCGCTTTCTACTAATAGTATTTTCATCTTATTATTTTTCTAACTTACTAAATCCCTCTTCTCAAACAGTGAAGGCATGAGCATTAATCACTACGCTTGCTCGTAATGTCCTCAATAACCTCAAAAATTTGGTTTATATTATTAGGGATAGTAAATTGGTACTTGCCTGGAATTGAACCCACAATGAGTGTACATGAGAGGCAAGGACGTCTGGGCCATCGCAGTTTATCTAATAAAACTTATTTTAAATGTACTTCATTAAATATTATTGACATAACTTACTGCAAACCTTAATGAAACTGTTTGCCGTGTTTTCATTATAGGTTAATACAGTAATTTAGCAGCGTACAAGGCAAAACTAAATTAGAATAGATCTTCAAATACCTACATGTAAAAATCTATTCTGAGTATTTTTCCTGGGTGCAGGCAATGACAGGTTATTCCGTCTGGAATTCCTCACTGCCACCCTAGATTCTAGATTTGGGACTGATTGAAATTGATGAAGTAAATACGTACTATGAGAACACCTCTACCTACCCTGTAATCCTTTCTTTGGTCTATTAGTTAGTGACCCTGACTGCTATGCCGGAGGTCGTGGGTTCGATTCCCACCCAGGACACATATTTGTGTGTTGTGCACGATAACTTGTTCTGTGTCTGGGTGTTATTTATCTATAATATGTATGTATTTAAAAATATATAAGTATATTTATCAGCTGTTTAGTACCCATAACACAAGCTCTCAAGCTTAGCTTGGGACTAAATGGCGTTGTATGAAAAGTTGTGGAATATTTATTTATTATTTATTTATTATTTGGATTGAGTTGAACATTCGCAGTGTGCAGACGTGCTCGTTAGCAATATTTAATAATTACCTACTTTAATAATAGTGACCTCTTTTATTGCATTACCGACGTAATGCAATCGTATTTTGCTTAGTGCGTAGTCTTGGTGAATAATGAACACGAACTTGTGAACTTTTAATATTATAAACAATGGATAACAGCCCCCTCAATCCAAGGGGGCCAGTGCACCCCTCCGCCTCACCTTCGAAGACGACAAACCCAACCCTTGAGCCAGTCAATATAGTTTCAACGCACGAGATCCAAAAATGGATGGTAGTCATCGAACAGCATCTTAATGAAATTTGCTCGATAGCCACGGATGGCAAGCTCAACTCGGAGCAGAAGATGAAAATTTCTACCCTGTGCCGTAAAGTAAGTTCTGGAACCTCACAAATGGCAGTCTATTATCAGTCGCTCAAGCAAAAAACCATTCAAGCTTATAACGCCGTTGAAGACCTTCAAGAAAAGCGTGACCTTTCCGAACAGATTGTGGAGCTCAAGCAGATTATTAACCACTCTGGTTCTGCAGGACATGCTTCTTTTGCCGATATGGTGAAAAAGGGATCAAATAGTTTCGTTCGACCAAATAACTTGAGCTCCGTCGCCATATATCCCGAGGATTTGTTTAAATCAAGTGACCAAACAAAGGAACTGGTGAAAAAAATCATACAACCGGAGCAAATGAAGCTACACGTCCGCGGGGTCCGGAATACAAAAAGAGGCGGCGTTATTATCAGTACCGAAACGAAACATGACGCTGATAAACTGAAGCACGCCGTCCAGCTCTCTACATCTGGACTTACAGCCGAAGAGCCCATTAAGCGAAAACCTCGGATTGTGATTGTCGGAGTGCCGAATTCCTTGACCGAAAATGAGGTCTTTAGATGCATTTTCGAACAAAACGTAGCCGACAAAATACCAGCGCTGTCCTTGGAGTCCTTCTTGGACTTAATTAAATTAAGCCACAAATCAGGGAAGCGAGATGGTCCGACCTGTAACTACGTTGTTGCAGTTTCAGCCGAAATAAGAAAAGCTCTAATATCTCAATCAAGGATTTTTATAAATTGGACGTCTTGTCCCGTCAGGGACTTCACATTGGTGACAAGGTGTTATAAATGTCATCAATATGGCCATGCAGCAAAATTTTGCAGAGAGACTGTTGATACGTGTGGTCACTGTGGGGACGCGGGCCATTCGATGTCTGATTGCGCTAAGAAAGCCATTAGCCCAAAATGTGCATCGTGCACAAGATTCAAAAAACCCAATGACCACAAAACGGGGGACGCTGAATGCCCCGCTAGGAAAATAGCAGAATATAGGAATATAAACTCTATCGATTATGAGGGCATCTAGTGAGTCATACGTGGCTAGTCATTTGTATCGTTTGTTGCTGGCTCTAGAATACCTATACATGGTCGCTGCGCTGTCCTACTTATTTTAGTGCTGTCTAAGCAAAATATTCAAGTGTTTCTAATCGAATGTAGTCTTGAAAGTGATTTATGCAACTTTTGTTTTTGAACCTTATTGATAACATTGCTGACTCAATCAAATTCGTGTAACTAACTGTACAATTATCTATTTTAGTAAATAATAGCATAACTCATTAACTATGTAACTATTATTAATTCTGTTAAATATTGTAACGAAACCAGGTGTCTTATTAGTACTGTAAGATCTCATGTCGCCTGTGATACAGGTTTTTAACCTAGTACAGGCATTATACTTTGTTATACCTATATTATTTCTTAGATTTAATTTGTATTTACCAATTTAATATCTGAATAAAGATTATTATTATTATTATTATTATTATATAATACTAACTATTTTATAATTACTATAAAATACTAATTGATTCCTTAAGCCTAAGTGTTGACATTTCCTTATTGCATTCCGTTTGTACGAGTACATAACATAGTTTGTTAAATTTAAATGGAGGAGTCCTGGTGACCTGAAATACAGGCCTTGAGCCTAGTTTAGGCACCAGTCTCCCACAATATAATGCCCCACCTTTATGTGACTTTAGAAATAAGACTAGCATTAAGAGTAATATTGTGGAGAAAAATAAACAATTTATAGATTTTATAGATTTACATAAGACCGCCCATCGTAACACCTTTTGTACCTCTTGAAGTTATTATGTAAGTTTTTATGGCGTACAATAAGTAACGTTTATTATATTCTGCCGCTGGAAAAAACACCAATACAAACAAAAGCATTAACACAACAAACCGTAAATTATTGAATTTATATGAACCGAGTAACGTAACAATGGACCGACTAATAATAATTTATCCTCTTGGTACTATTGATAAAAAAAAACTTCGTTTAAATTTGATAACGCAACACTTGTTATCGCTAATCAACTTTGAACCTTCAATATTTGTACAAATTAGGTACTGTTCGATGGTTGTTCAATGTGTGGTACAGACGCCAGTACATCAAGTAACCCCAATGTGTACAATTTTCCCAATTGAATATGAACCTTATTCTGTTTGACATAAAGTTGTAAAACGATCAAAGAAATTTGACACATTGGGGTAACTTGATGTGCTGGCGTCTGTACAATGTTATTTCAAGTTATACGTACACAGCCTACAGAAAATCATGCTAGCCTTTTTCCAACTAAACTTAGGAGCAAATAAAGCGGGCCACTTTCTTTGTTTACGCATTAGGTTAATATTTTTTGATAAAATACAATGCATCGATTCAAAACATAAATAGTCTAAAAGGATATTTGCCTTTACAATGAAGGTAGCCTCATTGTAAATAACCTTTTAGGTCATAAGGACCGAATTGGTACGTACTACATAACAAAATTATTGGCCATGTATGACAGTGGCTCGATTTATTTGCTACCAAGTGTATGTTGGGGTCTGCTTCCAGTCGAACGCAGCAGGATGCAGCTGTATACAAGTATTTTACATGGAGCGACTGCTAATCTGACCTCCACAATCCTATGACTGGGTCACATGATTCCCCTTGGTTAGACTGGTTGTCCAAATTACTAGGTTTCTCACCCCTCTACAAAACAATGACAGCAGGAACTAAAGGTTTAAGGCGATTTTCGATGCCCGGGGTGGTCTTAATATGTAAAAAAAGATTAAAGATTAAAGATACCGGGCTGGTATCCGCAACTCCACGTCAAAGCGCGTATTTTGCGTTTGGGCTATAATCTACCACGCGGGCCCAGTGCGAATTGGTAAATGTCACATGTCTTCGAAGTTTTTTTTTGGTTCTAGGACATGCCGGTTTCCTCACGATGTTTGTTCCTTCACCGTTTTTGAGAGCAGTGGTGATGAAATAAATTACACAGAGTAATGCGCCTGGCTGGGTTTGAACCCAAGACTTACTATTACTTACTTACTGTTCGTAAGTTGGGGCCGCCACCACTGGGCCACCGCTGCTCTTGATATGTAATGAATAGTCACCCACTCACAGAGTAACCTTGGCAAGTGTAGCTTTACCTTCGATAGAGCCGTGCGTCTGTTATAATTTAAACTGTAGCGACATCTATATCGCCACATACGAACTGAAGACTGACATCCTACATCGCGATATTAAAATTATCCGCGTGAACGTATACAAGGTCCCGACAATAACCATCGGGCAGCAGTAGCCCACCAAACACAACACCCGTCTGGTCGGAGGATCCTCCCTTTTCAATGGTGGATGAGGAACATTATACCGTGTTCCTCTTAGCGCTAAATAAATATGAGCCTCTGACGCCCCTAGAAACGTATGTTCAAAACTTTGCGGAATAACAGCTTCGTACGACAAATAAGTTGGAAGTAAATGCAACTTTAGCAATTTTTTGTGTACGCGACCCACTAACCCATTACATGTTTTACTGGTGTTCATAGTGCTTATTATTATAAATGTATTGTTCTGAAGTTTGGGCTTATGTTATTTTCTACTACAAAACTACAAAATAATGTTAATATTTATTACTTTCTTTAGAAAGATGTGCGAAGTACCTACTCGCAACTGGCGTGTATGTATGACAACATATGAATGTAAACGAAACAAAAGAAGTATGTAAGGATCGTAACATATGGCACTCTGAAGTTTCTGCCTACCCCATGGGAAAAAGGCGTGAGTTTATGTATGTATGTATGTATACGTGTAACTAATGTAAACTAGAAAAAACTATAAATAAAGTAAAATAGGTGGAACTCAATACCAGGGACACCTCATGCGTATGCTTATTTAAAAATAATAGGCTTTTTGTGTGGTTAGTTGAGTGGAATTCAAGTTATAGTCACTATCAGGTGGGTTACTGTGCGCTTTAATAATAATAATAATAATAAACCCCGCAGGGCAGCTTGTGGCGAGCTGTTGGGCAGTAGCGACCCCACGGACCCGATCTCCCGGGAGAAGTCTTGTTCCTCATCTCTGGCTTGCCTTTATTGGCAGGCCAGAGTGAACACTGACGAGAAACGGAGCTCCCACCTCTTCCTTGCCTTAGTTGGCCGGCTAGAGTGGAGATTCGCAAGAGCAAACGTGCTCGGAGGAAGGATGCATTCCAGTAAGGTGCTGGTAGGGATCTTGACCGTACTTCCGGGATTGTCCTGATAGCCGTGGAATGCCTCTCCACTCCTCAAGCACCTCAGGTTATGTTGCCCTCTTGTCGCTACGTCACTATGTGCTAGCGGCCGTTTCAGACGGCCCATCACTGAGTGTGCAAGTCACCCCCTGTCATTTTATTCGTGTATTTATGAAGCATTGATGAGGCAGGGGCCATAGTCCTTCCATAGTACTAGGTAACCAGTTCACCTTAACCACCCCTAACCTATAGCCCAATACATTTGTTGCTTTAGTCTGCAATAGTCCTGCACTAGTCGTAGGTTTTCCTTGAGTGCATTTGCATAATGCATACAGGGAAGATCTGCGATTGGTGCCTCACAGCATTAAAAACAAAGGGCCTCTGCGAGTTGGCCTAGGCCCCTCGTACGCCTTCCAAAGGTCTGGAACCCAAGGGTTCCGAGAAATATACCCACATAAAAATAATAATAATAATCATTTTATTTCAGGCTACTAAGGCCCATAAGTAAAATACACACAATTAGATAATACAATAATAACAAACTAATACATATTAAACAGTGATCAGTAACTAAACACGTAACGTCGGCGTCGTGTTTCGCTGCGAGGTGTCGCGTAACTGTCCTCGGAAATGCCGGAAAACGACACCTTTCGGCCAAAAGTCCTCCTTCAAAACGGTCTAGAGATGTTGGGTTGGAACACGTACCACAAATGACTTAAAGTTTACGTTGTGGCGCGGTTCCAACCTTTCGACCCTCAGAGTCCAACTGGTCTTCACTTTCAGATACTGCACGACATGCAACAATGCATGCATGCTTTGCAACATCTCTGCGAGTTCGCATGACGTCATCCTAGATATAAACTGATGATAACCTAATTATGTATTATTATTTCTTTTATTTTCATTTAAATTTGCACCTACCACTGCTTTTCTCTGCATCACCTAAAGGTTAACTGGTATAAAATGCCTATGGCATTAAGTCCGCCCCTGTACGTTAGTGTGCTTGAAGTATTAATACCAATATATAATACCAGCCTGTTACTGTCCCACTGCAGGGCAAAGGCCTCTTCTCATACAGTGAAGGCTCGAGCATCGATCACCACGCTTGCTCAAGGCGAATTGGTGATTTCAAACTTATATTAACTATAAGTCCAGGTTTCCTCACGATGTTTTTCCTTCACCGATGTTAATGACGTCTAAGATAAACTTAGAAAGCTACATATGAATTGAAAAAGTCACATTGGTACTTGCCCGGATTTAACCATAACCTCGTGCATGAGAGGTAGGCGTCTTAACCTCTGGGCTATCACGACATTCTTTGAAGTATTAAATATTATAAATAAATAACTAATACGACACTATCTTTTCGACAGTTACCTAACAGTTGAACACTTTGCATAGTGATCATCACTATAACCAATAGTCCTGCTGGTCGCCCAACGTTGATAGGTGCATTCTCTTCTCGATTTTTGTCACTTCATGATTTTTGTCACGGCAAAAGCCAGTACATAAGTAAACAATCCCAACATATAACACGCTATGTAACATTTCCTCGGTTATTTGCAAGATCTGTAGCATTTAGTTGTAAACAAAACAAAAGTCTCATGCTCCGCGAGTCATAGCAAACACAATACGTCTGCCCGCGGCTAATAAAAAAAGCTAATTTAAAAAAAAAACTGCATTTTTATCTTTATCGTGCGTGACGTCATTTTGTGCAGGTTTCAGATTACTTGTAGGTAACTTCGTGTTCGTAAATTATGATTATGTCACCTTGTTAGTTAGTTACTTTTTTTGTTGCTTGTTTTTCTAACCCCCGACGCAAAAAGAGGGGTGTTATAAGTTTGACCGCTATGTGTGTGTGCGTGTGTGTCTGTCTGTGTAGATCCGGTTTATTTTATTTAAAAGCGAGTTTCTTGCGATGGTTCTTAGACATGATTCATCAAAATTGGTTCAGCCGTTTCAATGTTATCAGTTCTTTGTGTTAGCTGCCGTTCCGATTTTAGCCGTCTATGGGTATTAACCATATTTACAAACATTTGTGTGACTTAAAATTAAAATAGCAAGTTTAAAAATGTTGAAATATTTTTTTAAAAAAAACCCTTCGCCAAAAGGTTAAAATCACATTCAAGAAGTTAAAACTAACATTTTCCTATCGTTGAGCCATGAAATTTTATGTCACGTTGGGGTACCGCTAATATAAAATGTGGATTTTACTTTAGAACGTTGGGGATTGTTTAATTTTTTTATTAAATTTTTGATGCCGTGATACCTGCCATGCACAAAGTTGTGGTTCAAGGCACATCAAGCTACCCCAATGTATCAAATTTCTTTGATAGTTATTTAACTTTATTACAAACAGAATAAGTTTCAAGTTTAATTAGTAAATTTTGACCGTTTGAGGTAGCTTGATGTACTGTACTGGCGTCTAACCAAATCTTCTAAGTTTAAATTAGATGTTAATGTCATTGGTGAAGGAAGGCATTCTTGAGGAAACCTGGACTTGCCTATATTATACAGGGTTATTTGTAAAACACCAACAACCTCGGAGGAGTAGATTAATAACATCTTAAACAACAACATATGTTCTAAGACTTTTTCGAAATCAGACAAAAAAAAAACAACTTTCCATACAAAACTCGATCAACTGTTCGGATATATGTATGGAGAGTTGATTTTTTTTGTCTATTTTCTAAAAAGTACAGCTTGATTTGTACCCATGTGAAAAAAATCTTAATTAATTTAAAATGTTTTCCAGTTCTCCAAAGTATACCTTGTAGTTCTAAGAACACCAGTTTTCTAGCAATAGTTTTTTGTGTGTGCCGTGTCGTGCCTTTTGCCACTACATTGTTTAATTGATTGAGTTATGTCGCCTGCTCAGTTAACTAATGTCAATCACCCTGGCCCCAGGTCATTGCATGCAAAAGCTTACTGTACTACTTCATCATATGCCTAGCCTTTGCCCGGGGTCGGCTGATTAACATAATATTTTCTCTTATACCTAAGTCACAATCAAAGTTTAGAACTAATAAACAAAATGCGTCGTTCTTCTATGTAGTTGTTTCAAGTGCTACTGCTGACCAATGAGGTCGTGGGTTTGATTCCCGGGTGAATCGAAGTGTTGTTGGGTATTTTTTTACTTGTTGCCTCGGTGTTTTAGGCGTTCCAAGTGCTACTACTGAACAATGAGGTCTTGAGTTTAATAACGGAGTGTATCAAAGTGTTGTTTTGTTTTTTTTATTTGGAAATTCCAGTAGTAGCCCGGAGTCTGGATTCGTGCCCGGCAACCAATTTCTTTAGTTCCATCCGGAACTTAACCCGTCATGAAGGTAGATCTACGCAAGACACAATTGCTTTTAAATTGTTTCTATAACAATAATACGAGTGGTTAAACACATCTAACGAAATTTGGGGGTTTTCTAGTATAGGTACAACTCAGTCGAACCCTTTAAGGAATACAGGCGTAATGTTGTGTTATGACTAAAATGGTAACAAAATAAAAACGTTTAGCAATAATAAATTGAACAAACAATAGTCCTATGTGTTCATTTCTGATAAGTTACTTATTGTTGCGCTATATTTTGTTCGAGGTTCAAATCATTTAAAAAATGACTGCAACCTCGTCTTAACTCTAGCTTTTTTGACGCAAGTTTAATTCCTATTTTCTTTAATTTAAAACTATCTGCTAAACCTACGAAGTTTTCTTCAAACCCGTGGGAGCGTTTACGTGTATAAATCTCTAACGTACAAACACCGAGTTATATATCGACCAAATAATTATTCCACCTGTGACCTAAATTAACGACCTAATTCTCTAGAAGCTGTTGCTTCTAAATTATTATCTCAAACACGAAACGGAAGAGATTGTAATATCTATTCTGGTCAATCACAAAACCTGTGCATGCCCACTATAAAAATAATACGTACCTACATCCGATTGAATGCTACGTTGAATCGTAACCAAGCGTAAGGCTACGGACACAATGTTAGCGGACAGCGGGGCGTAAGCGGAGCGGCGGCGGCAGAGCGAGCGCGGCGTGTTCCAATTCATTAAAATGTATATTACAGCAGGTCGATTCAGTACAAGTCATCCCGTGAAAGCTTGCGTGAATTAAACTGTCAATGCCTAGAATTAGTGTGGAATGACTAAAAAGGTCATTCCAGACACTAATCTGCATGACATTGTTCTTACGTGATTTGACCAAGAAAATGTCCGGACTTAAAAATACACTGAACTGTGAGTTTCTTTCGGTGTTTCTTCCCTGAGTAGTCAGATAGTGAAAAACCGATCTCATAGATCTACTAGTTAAAAAAATAACGTGTAAAAGTGTTTGTAAAAACCTATTTACAGAAATAAATACTTATAATTTTATCATTTTAATGACAGCTGAGTTCGTCCGCACTTCACCTACATTTTCACAAGGTGAATTTAATAGAATAACACTGCTGGCCTTAAAGCTAGCGGGGCGGGAGCGCTGTTAGATTGTTGCGCGCCAATCAAGAGCTTTCCGCTCCGCTGGCGCCTCGCTGCCCGCTGTCTTCGTGTCCGTAGCCTAATGCCTCGTAGTGACGTAATTATCTTAGAAGACGTAGATACTATTTCTGAACAAGCATTTGCCTACAATCTCACACGCGAGCTCTCAGGATTCCACACACGGCCCGTTCACACGGCAACGATCCGTTATTTTAACCGGATCATTAATTTCTTGATGCAAATGCTTCGGTTTGCAGACACGTTATTGTTATAATCATATATTTGCTTTTATTTCAAAATTGCAATTACCATAGTTTGTCTCTGCATCACTCAAAGATTGACTGATAGAAAATGCGTATAGTATTAAGTCCGCCTCTGTACTTGTACGCTTATGGTATTAAATAAATAAAACAAAAGTCATGCGGAATTTATAAGCAGTGTTTACCTGTAACACAGATAGAAAGTTAGAGAACTGGAACCATAGTACTTAAGAGGACAAATAGAACTGTGATAGCTAGAAAGCACTCACCTAAAACAATGGAGACACTTCAAATACTAAACCCATTGAGTCATTTACGCATTTACGAATACCACCGGTATTTATTACTTGACTTGATAAACTCAAGTACTAATAAAACCTTTTCCCATTGAGTTGAGTAGGATGCTTTCTGCTGAGAAGCCTGCGATGGGGCGCCCTTTGAGAATATACACCAGTGGTGAAGAGTCCATATAACCCGATTTCTACCGACTTTCCCTAGTAAATACTTCCGATACAGAGAATGTACGATCATTAATCACCAATACTCTCGATTTTACCTTCGCCGTTATCATTGATGTTTAAGATCAAAGAGATTTAAAATACTATAGAGCGGGCATGTCAAGGAAATGTCATAGAAAAACTTTGATCCAATGTCTCAGTAACGCCATCTAGAATAATATATGAATATTGGAGCGGCAGCGGAGCGTACTACAAAAAACTCATAGACTTGTATCCAGCACACTTTTTCGGACGAAAATTTTGTTCGTGATGTCCGGTCTATAGGTATTGAATGTCTTTGTTAAAGATATACTTAGAAGGTACTTAGTTCCATATGAATTGAATAAATATATAGTTGCCTGCAAAAGGTATAGGTACCTACACGATATCATTCAAAGAACAAAAACTACTAAATAGTACTAATGAGTATTTTTGCTTTTGACTACTCTCTTAAGAAAATTGACGCCTTGCTATATAATAAGACTGATATACAGGGTGTAACGGAAAGGGTATATACATACAAACAGGGTGAATAGAGTATTTAATAACGAGTCTTTCCTCAAAATTTTAGCTCCCAACTAATAACTTTGAAACTTCACGATATTATTTAATATCGACAGTTTACTAAATGCAAAATCATAACAAACGTGTCACCGCACTATGAGGGTCATAATCCTGTCCGGCAAGGTTCAAGTATATCTATCTCGGGTTCTGCGCGCCTAGTACAGACCTATCGGGCTCTGCCTAACCGACGAAGGCGCGACGGCGCGGGCGGGCTCAACTTTACAATTATGTATGTATATGTATAAAAACGTTGCCATGTCGTTTCTTATCACCAAGAGAACCTGCATGCCCTTCGGATGTATATACCCTTTCCGTTACACCCTGTATACTGCCTTTATTGGTGATATTCTTCAGAATGAACTGGTGCGTAGTACTCGGAACCGGCGTTCTTGTATCACTCACACTCACACAAATAAGAAGCAAAAGGAGGTAGAATGTAAGGATCGTTCTAAGACCCAACTTTCTCTTCTTAAATAATCATACATTGCTATGCACTAGAAATATCTTCCTCCAAAAATAGACCAGAATCAACCACCGTGGCGAGTAGGTCATATAAATATTATTTAATCCGTGCGGGAATCAAACCTACGACACGTAGCGCAGCAGCTTATAAATCAGCCATTGTGGACATGGAAAACTGGTAAAACAAATCAAAATTTTAGTAACGGTGACAGCAAAAAAAAACAAAAGTACAAAACATATTATGCTCGTAGTAAAGCTGCATTATCGTTTAAATAAAGTTAAGGCATCTTTTTGCTGTGGTCACACTAATAATAAAGTGATACACATTTCATTAGTACCGCATCGACCTCTGCAGTCAATCTTCCAACCCTGACCCGCTCTGTTATGGCAATGTCATTACCAATTAAAAAGAAATGGGCTGCTTGAGTAGCCATTATTAATGGAATTCAGTTCTGACATACTCTGGGTAAAGAGAGAAAAATTCTTACCAGCATATTCTTAATTGATAACATTTCAGAATGTTTGCGATTTCGTGCTAAAAATGATTCACTTGTAGGTACTGTTCTGCTGATTATATTATACTTATGTGTTTCAAGGATTCATGGATCATTTATCGGATGGTTTTCACGCCATCATGCGTAAGAAATCTCCTGGAGCACACGTCATAACTCACTCACACATACACTTACTCACATGCACATGCACAACTTATATAATTACACACACACATACTCATACAGTCTACACAAAAATACATCCCACAACATATCACACATACCCAACTCACATACAACATACACAAAAAAAAAATATATTTTCTCTGAATTATATTATTTTCAATTATAAATAGTGTATAAATTAAGTAAATTTAAGTTACGGAAGAGTGGAGTCCTAATACAGGCATGTACATGCTTAAAAGGGCACAAGACTTCTATCACTAGTTAAGCTGTATAAGCTTGTTAAAGAAAATAAACTATTTGTATTTGTAAGAAATCGGCTTCCCTACTGCAACGTTTGCGTAGCACTCGGAACGGCATCCTGAAAATGATTGTTAGCAGAGTGGACTGCCCCATCCAAAGGGACTGGGTAGAATTAGGTATAGGTTTATGTCAAATAGAATTAAGTACTAACAACAGTAACATAGCATGTAAGCACAGTTTGTTACTAACTACATATTTTATTATTATTTTATTAAAATATTTGTTGAAACTCTAATAACGTCAACAAATGGATTTTTTTAATAGCCTGCTACTGCTGCTACTGTCTGTACATACTAAAAGTAAGGTTGTTGTAATCCTTTCCTTTACTCGATTTGTGAACAACAATTTCAAACAAACTAGACTTCATTATCGGAGAAAGAACGTAAAACTTCTAAAACCGTTTTATCCAAGAAAAGAACGAATGTTAGTAAATGCCAATTGCGGTAAATTAAAGAGATTGGTTTGCAAGAGATTTTACATTAGTTAAACATTGATTGACATACATCCTCGTATTTTTTTTAGACTTCAATTACTAATTCCAACACCTTGTACAATTTATATTTATTTGTTACTTTTAACAAATAAATATAAATTTAACGTGAAAATTCCTGCCAAAGCTTCTTTTACTCCTGCATTTATATTTTCCCTATTTACTGGTATGTATTATAACCTTATTCGATAGAACTGATTGTCTAGAATCCTAGACAAAGTCACATGTCCATTAAAGATAAAGAAGTTTGATAAATCTGATATGTATGGAATTTAGCATTTCGAAACCGTAGGTATGCCAATTCCATACATTTCGGATTAATCGAACTTCGTTATCGTTAACGAAAATGTTGCTTTCTCTAGGCCTAAGGGAAACAGACAGTTCGTAATTAGGTGAACAGAAAAGTCACATTTCAAAGAAGTACATTGGTCTCGGCGAACTAAAATAATAAAGATGTCGCAAGGCCAACACTGCATTATGTCTGGACCGTCGGCATCCAAGTGCGTGGGCCGCAGTCTAGTCGGTAACGAGCATAAACTAGCTGCATGCTGAAATTCTATACCTACGTGTGATACACTTCACCACAATTAATAACAATAATACCAGCCTGTTACTGTCCCACTGCCACGCAAAGGCCTCTTCTCGCATAGAGAAACAAAATCACCGAATGTTATGAAGAAGAAGGATTTGGATTTAGTGTAATTTTTTTGTAACGAATAAACTCAAATGCTAGTCCAATCTCAAACATTCTTGCACCCATAGAAATCTAAGTTATTAGCAGGTAACACTCTTATGCATACTAAATTACAACTAATTTTAGCCTGCGTCGGACCAAGGAGCTGCTAAAATACTATAAACCTACTAATATCATTTTTTTTAAATTGCCTGTTCCTCACATTATCCAAATGATGGACATCTTTATTGACCTGACACACTTCGCAATTAGAAGTCTTTCGCAATACATATTTTTATTTTCTTGATGAATAGATCCAACGAAGTCTATGTGCTACAATGGAATTTGACCTAAAACAATTTGATTGTATCTCAACGCAAAATTAATTGTTGTAAAAAGAACTAGGATATATGTATTTAATGTGACAATTAACACTATTGTTATAATTGCTTCCCCCAATTGCCACAGTCTAAGACCATTTAATGTGATGGATCATCTGGGAAAGAAATAAAAAACAATTGCGAACTACCGTCATTATTCTCGGCGGCAAGTGATAGGAGTCAATTGAGATCAGGCCTTCGTTAATGAAGACCTTTTTTATAAGTTATTGGTACTCGTTAAATTAATTAGAGTCCAAAAAAAACAAACATCATTTATTTCCCATATTTACTCGCCTTAAAGAGTACAGAGTGTTATAAACCTGGGGGGGTTTTATAACACTCTTTACTTTATTGGCGTCAATTTTAAAAATCAAATCGCTATAACTAACGTACTTTTATTGTGCTAACCATGCGTTTTTTTACTGCAATTCAATAGCGTATTTTAATTGAAATACACTACATAACTTTGACTTAGTTGAATCAAATGTATTTGGTAAACAATGACGTAGAAATTTTTCTCCTATTTTTAGCTCTCATAGTTTAAATATGAATAGCAGTTACATATGTCCAATTTACCCCGACATTCGAGGTTAAGTCTTGATGATAATATACCTTAACTATATGTTGTTAAGGTATTCTAATTCATCTCATTCATTATGTTGTTAAGTACGTATTGGTTTGAGGTAATTAGCGAAGAATCGGGTTATCTATTTTGTCAGGAAACCTTTTAATGGTTGGATACTTAAGGCTACTTAGAAGACAACATTGACGTGTTTAAGGCACTTATATCAATGTTACATAATAGAAGTTGAAGTTTAAATGAAATCTATCTATATATTTATACGTGAAGAGATAACTTTGTACAGACGCCAGCACAGCAAGTTACCCCAATGTGTCAAATTTTCCCAATTGAATATGAACCTAATACTGTTTGACATAAAGTTGAAAAACGATCAAAGAAATTTGACACATTGGGGTAACTTGATGTGCTGGCGTCACTTCTTTTTTAGCATATTGCGCGTACGGTGAAATTGTCACTGACTGAGCCGGTCATCAATTAATTTAATTCATGTGAAAGTCATGGGTTGTTAGAAGATTGTATTATATAAACCAAGAATAAATAGTTGGATCCCACATTTTCTAACTCAGTTCCATCGGCCCCGATGCCTTCGTGCCGTTAGTGGGGCAGATTGGAAACATTGTTTAATCTGTCCCGGGATGTTTAACGGGAAACATGAAACCTCTACGATAATAAAAATTGGAAAATTTACCCTGGAACTGTTTTGTCCAGTTATTAGAGGCAAGGTCTACTTACGTCGGGGCTACCGGGGCAGATGAAACAATTTTTCCCATCTACCCCGTTAACGAAGCGAAAGCACCGGGGCCTTTGAGACCGAGTCACATTTCCTTCAACAGTCTGTATGTGTACCTGTATCACCTCAGTTACCAATCTACTAAAACATTTATTTATTTATTTATTTATTTATTTATTTATTTTGGGATAAAAAACAGCAGTACAGAAACATGTTATACACCATATATAAACTTAAAATAATGGCACTTATTGCACTACCAACACTATTATCCACTGATCACTAGCTTATGATTAATTATATGCTACGTGAGTTAACATGCAATAACATATAAAGTTATAAGAGAAAGAAAAACAAGCAAAGAGAAAAAAAAAAACATTATCAAAATAAAAAAAAAAACTAAATTACGATGCTAGTATGGATTCGACTACAAGTACCCTAAATTTGTTAGCGATCAGGTTAAATATATCTATGCTCTCAAATTTGTCATTATAAGAATCCACAAGTTGACGCAAAGGAGCGCGAAAACCAGCATTAGAGTGACATACTTGGCTGGTATTAGTTGTCAGTAAACGGTATGGGCGCACTCGTCTACGCACTACTGTTCTCGGAACAAGGTAACAAAGTTTATTAGAGATTTCAGAGCAATCATATTTATTATGAATAATACCGTGAAGAAACATTGCTCCAAGAAACAGCCTTCTGGATTCTAAAGAAAGCAGATTATAATTATTTAACAATGTATCATAAGAGGCTTGGCTGTGACTACATCTCCAATGCATGGCTCGCAGGAACTTTCGTTGTACTATTTCGATGGAGTCAATGTACTTTTTATAGAAGGGGTTCCATATCACAGTTGCAAACTCCAGACATGGCCTAACTAAAGATATAAACAAATATCTATAAGTTGATGGGCGTTTAAAATCTCTACTATTGCGCATAACGAAACCGTACATTCTAAGCGCGTTGTTGATGATGGTATCTACGTGCGCGTTAAAGTGAAGTTTTGAGTCCAATACCACCCCGAGGTCCCGCAGTGAGTACACTCTATTTAATTTGACGTTAGATAAATAATAGTTGTATAAATGTTGTTTTTTATTTTTGGTAAAAGTTATAGCGTTACATTTGGGTAAGCTTAGTAAAAGTTTATTTGTGATACAATAAGTAGATAGCCGATCTAGGTCACTTTGGAGTAATACACAATCTTCAACACTTTTTATAGTTTTGTAAATTTTTAAATCATCTGCGTATAGTAGAAAGTTAGAATATTTGAAACAATTAATTATATCATTAATGAATATAGTAAACAATAAAGGACCCAAAATTGATCCCTGCGGGACTCCGGAGGTGACTGAAATTAGCTCAGATTGATAGCCATTAATCACAACCTTTTGAGTACGGTTTGTTACGTAAGACGTGAACCAACGCAGCAAATTTCCGCGAATACCATTAAAAGCTATTTTTTGTAATAGCAATTCGTGATCCACCTTGTCAAAAGCCTTCTGGAAGTCCGTGTATACAGCGTCGGTTTGCAAACGATTATCCATGTTTTCAAAAAGATTACCAACATAAATGAGTAAATTTGTGTGGGTGGATCGTTGTCGGACAAAACCGTGCTGTTGTTTAATTATGGACCTGTGTAAAGTAGGGTATATTTCGTTATAAACTAACTTCTCAAAAAGCTTCGACAATGTGGACAGAATGGAGATCGGGCGGTAATTTTCTACGTCATGCTTGGATCCCTTTTTAAACACTGGAGTCAAATGAGCTACTTTCCATACATCCGGAAAAACACCGTGTTTAATGCATTTATTGAACAACAAATGCAAAGGATCACACAGTTGATCAGCGACGCGTTTGAAAAACGAGGGTGGGATGCCGTCAGGTCCAGGACCTTTAGTGGAGTCTAGCGACATGAGCTCTTTGTGGATTTTAGAATGCTTTATATAAATATTACTAATAATGTCACTATCGCTATGGAAATTACAAGGAGGTACCCAATTATGAATATCAAGCGTAGATGGTTCATACACGGATTTAAAGTACGTTGCAAACAGTTCACAAATATCGCGCGGGTCACAGCAGGAAGTGTTTCCCAATTTGACATTAGATGGAATCCCTGAATTATCACGTTTACTAGATACATAGCTCCAGAAAAGTTTGAGATTTTTGTGAACATTATCTTCGACAGACTTTATGTAGTTGGAGTAGCATTGGTTGCATTCGCTATTGAATCTACGACGGTAAAGAGAAAATTGCTCGAAATCGGATATATTATTGTAAACCTTCCATTTGATCCAAGCCTTGTTTTTGTTTCGGAATAGCCTTATAAGGGGTCGAGTAAACCAAATGGGAAAGTTAGAAGAACGGTTGGATTTTAAGGGAGCATGCTTTCGTATGACATCAAATAAATAATTGTAAAATGTGTTTACAGCGTCTTGTGCTGAGAGGTAATCGAGCAAACTATTCCAGTCTATTTTAGATAAATCTACTTTAGTTTGATCGTAATCACACTTATTGTAATTGAATTTCTTAACTGGGCACCGGTTCATGCGCGAGTAATTCATGTGAGGGGAGGTCACAGCACAGTAAGGGGGGTGATGAAGGTCCACGGGTACTAAATGATCAGTTGGTTGATAAATTTGGCAGTGTTCATTAGATATACATAAATCCAGCGTTCGATTGTTTGCGTTTGGAAAGTTATGATACTGCGTGGCGTTAAATTCAGAAAGAAAATTTTCCAGATTCCTACCAATAAATGACCGCATCTCACTAGGCTGGCCACATGCACCTACACTGGAAGACCAATCCAGTTTAGGTAAATTAAAGTCACCCATTATGTAAAAACAATCTATCACGGGATCACTTAAAATGTCCGAAAGCATACCCAAGTAAGAAATATAGACGTCATCGGGTGTTTTTGGTGGTATGTAGACCGCACTGATAAAGTGACGTTTCGCACGGTCACGGCTCGGTAATTGAATTAGTAGAAATTCTAAGTGGGTGTGTAAAGAGCTGCCGCATACGTTGGCCACATACAAAGGTTGAAGCGTTTTTAAAATAGCAACAAGAACTCCTCCACCTTCGCGTTTACCAGTGGCCGTGCGATCCCGATCACAACGGAAAACGGTGTAGCGCAGGTCTACAACCTCACAATCTGCTATATCTGGTACAAGCCAAGTCTCCGTTAATACGATAATATCATACGTGTTAGCCAAGATATTCATAAAAATCGTCTGAAGTTTGCCACGAATGCCCCTGCAGTTCTGATAATAGATACACAGCGATTCAGCCATTAGGAAGAAGATATGTTATAATAAAATGATGTATGCTAAAAACACAGATTATTAGAGATGTAGCCAGTAAGCCCGAATCCATTGATAATTGAGAACATAGAAAAATATTGGAAAAAAATATTACTGAGCAAAGAACATATGTGTAAAGAGAGTTTAAGTAGTCGATTGCAACGAAATAAAAATAAAAAAAGCAATTGATACAATTACAAAACATTAAAGAATTACATATTATCTTTAGCGGTAATATTGTCGGCGATATTAAACTTGTGAAAATCTTTACTATTACGGATTGAAAGTATTTTGGAAATATCAGTTCGGCGTACCAGAATCGTGGAATGTTTGACCCAGCAGTGTTTAAATTTATGCTTATTGGCCTCAAGGCGACATTCACGAAAGAACAACTTTTTCTTTAAAGTTAAGTGTTCATTTATGTATATTGTATGCGAAGTCCCAGCTATGCCGACCTGATCTGACTTCATACCCTTAGCCAAGCGGTAGGCGCTCACTACGTTGTCCCGAAACGACACCGAAGAGAACCTCACCACAATAGTTTTGGGTCTGGAATTATTTAAAATTTTCTGTGGAACGCGATGTATGGAAATAATGTCGTTTTGTGTAATCGGAAATTTTATTTTGTCCCCTATACATTTAATAATCGTGATCAAGTTCTCCCCACGCCTCTCCGGGACATTCGATATTTCTATATTACAGGCTCTGGCCTGCTGCTCCAATATGTCTAATTTGGCCTCAAGCTCGCTAACCAGATCGTCAGTACGCTCCGCAGAGATGACACGACTTTCAAGAGCTGAGACTCTCTTCAAGACATCTTCACATTGATTCGACGTAAACTGAAGCAACTCATCCATGGAGTCAATACGCGGAGTAATGTCCTCGTTCCTACATTCTATAGCAACTAACCGCTGCTTAAGTGATTCCTGCTCAGCTCGCAAAATGTTGATGTCGTTGCGAATCTCGGTAGTGTTCGCGGTGAGGAGTTCCAAGTCGGTTTTCATACCAGTAATGTTCGAGTTGATAGTGGTCAGGCTGGCGTCAACGTCACCGCGAAATGACTTTAGGGTCGATCTAAGCTCGGAAGCGAGTGAGTTTAACGCTTCAGTAAACCCACATTCAGGTTGTTTACGTTTCCTTCCCGTAACTCCAGATTCAGTCTCCGTTGTTGTTCTTAAATCAGGGCTGGATCCCGTCTTAGATGAGTGAAACATCGTTGAGTGAATAATTAATTAAAAAGTCCTGATGATCACACAAGCCAAAAATAACGGTGAATAAAATTCAACCTCAGTGTCGCTTTACTATCGCCCAGTATCTTGGTACGGGGCGACCAAGTGTCGCTTTAATATCGCCAAGTATCTTGGTATGGGGCGGCCGAATTGTCGCTTTACTATCGCCAAGTATCTTGGTATGGGGCGACCGAAGTGTCGCTTTACTATCGCTAAGTCTCTTGGTGTGGAGCGACCGGTGTCACGTGACTAGGCTTCCAGCTACGGATGACGAATTTCGAAACTGCGCACGCGTGTCGCGGTGGCTCGGAGGACAGAGCTACGGATCATGCAGAAACGCTTGCGCCGAGCGTCGCGGGTTCGAATCCCACCAAATGGTTTTCTGTTTGTAAATTACTCACAAGTATTTCAAGTATTTCGGAGATCCGCTGACAGCTCCACTTCCCTCCGGGGCAGAACGAGCGAGACACAGCACCAAATTTAAATATGGCCGCGGGGTTATATGGACAATCCCACAAGATAAAACGAGAGGGACCAATAAAGTTGTGGAATTTAGATAACTTGATCGTCGGAAATTTAAAACAGTGTAATTAAACAAAATTCCAATAAGACAAATACACGTCCTCACGTAGCAAAGTATGAACGACGAAAAAAAAAGAGTGACAAACATGTCCAATTTGCGTAATAACAACTATTACACTGATGGCCACCGGTGCCCCTCTTGACCTAGCAACGTATCACTTCCCGCCTATTACATTGCCTCTAATCTGCCTGGCACGAGGACCAACCATAACTGACCCGCGTTTTCGTAGTTCTTCAGTACTAAAAGGGACCGACTTTGTATAGCCGGCTTATATGGCTGGGATCTTGATTTGACGGATGCAGGATACTGTAATCAAACATTCATGCGAGACCTGAGTCTGGTTAAAGCCTTGATTCAAGGAGTTTTGAATAGAATAGAATACTCTTCATTGCACCAATAACTTTTATCGAAAACAATTACATAAGATGTTATAGGTGCGGCCAGACCGGGAGTTGCCCGTGGTTCACCTACGTTTGTCCACAAGGTGGACAAACGGGCAATTTTTTTTCTCGTGGTCCACCTATTTACTTTTTAAAAACCCGTGGCCCGTGGTCCACCATATACGAACCAAGTATAGGTATTTTTTATTTTTTATTATTGAAAACTAAACGAACAAATGTGAACAAACAAATGAATGAGAAAAAACAAAGATACTTATGTTTAAAAACTAGCGATTAAAGTCGAACAAAAACGCGGAAAAATCACATTTCATGTATGAGGACCCCATTAGCACAATCAGATTCGATTTATGTGTAATATGCACAAATGTGTAGGTGCTGATGGTAATGCAGGTGGACCACGGGAAAAAAATAATTACCCGTGGTACAGCCAGATGAACTTAGGTGACCACGGGAAAAAAAACCTATCATATACGAACCAAGATGACTATAGACCTACTTATGGCTAACCGCGGCACTTACATAATAATATTGTCAATGTAAGATTATAAATAATCATAATCTTCATCAATATAAGGTCCCGCAAACCATACAATATTAAGGGCGATTTTTCGTGATACAATCTGACTCAGTCGCTCCGTAGCTTATTTACGTGCACACGTTTCCTAGACAGAAAGAAAAAAGTCGCTGCATTGCATAGTTTTTTATCAACTAATAAATACAATTAGTATTGAACATTAACGCAATACGGGCCCGCACATCACAATATTATTATATTTACTTTACTGCCAATAGTAATTATGTGTGCAGAGAACTTTAAGATAGCATTTCCAATCTAGTAATAAAATAACACCGCAAGCCTCCCATGCTAAAAAAGAATGAAACAAATGATGGTAAACAATTGAAATCCCAGAATTGCATAGAAAATTGACGTTTCAAAACTTAAAAAAGTTAGAAGTTATCATTCTTTGGCGTAACAACATAAACAAATTTCTAAAAAACTAAAACGTTGACTACAGCTAACTTCGGGGTGTCGGTTTCTCGTGACGGTGTGCGCGCGCATCGACTCTCATCATTTTTCTCATCACGCGCCAAAAGAAGTATAACTTCAAAAGTGTTCTTGTTCCATCTTTTTGAATTCGGCAATTCAACTGTTCCTTCTTTTGCAGATAACCAGTCGTCATCATGGGGACGATGTTCAGGAGTGAGGAGATGGTGCTGTGCCAGCTGTTCGTGCAGCCTGAGGCCGCCTACGTCTCCATGTACGAGCTGGGTGAAGCTGGGATAGCACAGTTCAGAGATGTAAGTCTTTTATATTTTTAACCGACGTTCAAAACAGGAAGAGGTTCCCAATTCAGTTGTTTGGTTTTATTTTCTTAAGTGTATTACCTCATTAATCCGTGATTTATGGATCGATTTGCAATCCACTGCCTGTGTGATCCCATTTCATTGACGTCGGCCCAGTAGTTTGGCTTTAATATTGAAAAAAACTGAAACCATAAAACAAAAAATTGCAAAGAAGGTAATGTACTAAATAATACAACCGACCTAATAAAAAAAAAACAAAAAAACGTGTAAAATAACTCTAGTTTTGAAAGTCGGTGGCAAACAATAAATGAAACAAACCCACCAAAACCACAGAGCTGGTTGTATTTTTTTAAGTAGCTTAGGTAAGTTACTTATACAACCTGTTTTGTTTTATATTCGAGGTTTATATTCTATTAGTAAAGATAACACAAGAAGTTCTCGAATATGTGGTTCAGAAATGCATAGTTTCGAAGATAAATACGAGTAATTCATTTTAATTCTAGCCATTCATATTTTAAGCTAAGAAAATGCGACGTTGTCATATTTTACGTAACGGTGTTTTACATTAATACCGTTCTTCTACACGGTGCAAGTAGCTTGCGCATGTTGATGCACTTAGGCACTTGTGCAGGTTGTATGCATCGTAAACTTTACCGTTTAAAAACATGTAAAGCGTTGTAAAGTGTCTAAAGTTTCGAGCCAAAGCGTCGAGCCACCCGCGCAACTAACCCGCGTACTCTGTGGCGCGCACGCGAGTTACTTGCGCATCTAGCTCTTGCCCACGAGCAAATAACTTGTGCGTACTGCTTGCGCAAGTAGCCCAGGTCTTTACTTGCTCCAGTTATATGCATTATGTACAAGTAACTTGAACAAATAGCTTGCGTATATTACTCACGCGTATAACCCGCATCTTTACTTGCTCCAGCTTCATGTACCGTGTAGAAGCATCCTTTATCGAACTAGGTATTTTGTATGGAACATGAAAATAAAAAAAATAAATATAATTAACAAAAAATCATATGCCAGTTGATTCTTTGATATGGTGTCATACCTTAGAGTTATGGGATATCAAAGAAACAGGTCACTATAGTAAATTCACATGCCTCGGATACAATAATATACTAACATTGATATTAGACATTTATCAGTCATACTTATCTCAATATTTTGAAGTCAATGTCAATGCCTTGATGGGATAAACAATTGCTGGTTGAAAAATCGGCGTTTGAATAAATAAAATAGCTACAATTCTTTGCTCGCGATTTGTTGGCGCCACGCCAGAGATCTTTCTACAACTTTCGTTATCTAGTGCACACCTGCCTGTCTGTTAAGTTTAAATCTTCAATTTAATTGTTAATAATAAGAGCTTTTTTAATTATTGAAACTTAACAGAGCAATTCTGCTGCTTAAAACGAAGTCCTCAACTCACTTTGAAATGTGAGATCGATTCTTGGCCGGCCACCCAGCAATTACCTTACATTTTTTATTCATTCCTCCCTCAACCAACGTAGTTTAAATTCAAGGACACATTATTTACCATGCACTCCTTTTGAATCAAAGATTTTTTGAAGAAGTTTACGGATATTTGCTACTGCGTGAAGATTAACTGCAATAGAAAGGAAAACATTGTGCATTGAAATGTGTTGTTTTTAACCGACTTCAAAAAAGGAGGAGGTTCTCAATTCATTTGATAGGGTATAGTAGCAGATTGGTCTCATTCGTATCAAAACTCATATCAGATGAGGGATCCTCGAGGTATTGAGGGAACTTCTCAAAAAATATAGGTACACACACACACCGATTTCAACCGATTTCTTAAAAAAACACTAACAGGTGAAAAACAACATGACAGTGAAATAATGTCACACGGTCAATACATATAACGTAATGCAGAGATTCTCAATCTTGGTCACTTTTTCTTTTTACTCTAGAGCCCCCTTTACCCCACACCCCCCATTCATTTATTTATCGACGCAGAAAGAAGTGAAGTGTTTAGATATTTTTCTGATATATTAATATCTCATCAGATTAAAATTAAAAGTTAGGGCGTACACTACCGCTACTACTGCAAAAAAAAACAAGGATAAAAATCTTGTTAAAATTGTTGTTAAGTATGCCATAATCCAGGGAATAGTTGCAAAATTGTTGTTTGCTGCACTCAAAAGTCCTGGTTCACACCCCCATTTTTCCTGAACCTTAAAAGAATTATCGCCCTTTTTGAGTAAGACTGCTTTTAATTGACTTTATAAAGTAGAAACGTGAACTCAGTCCGTCATCAAGCTTATCCTCGTAGGTGTTATTAAAAGCTACTAACGCGTGTAGTTACATAGCGAGTGGGCTCCAGCAAGTTATAGGTCACCCCTTATGTTTGTGTGGGTGAGTAAGGGGTTGTGAAGCTTATTACATTTCTGTGGCGATGCGTACGTCATCAGTTTCGAGACCCCTGGACATTTATAAATAAATATTCCACAACTTTTCACACAACACCATTTAGTCCCAAGTTAAGCTTAAGAGCTTGTGTTATGGGTACTAAATAGCTGATAAACATACTTATATATTTCTAAATAGATACATATTATAGATAAATTACACCCAAACACAGAACAAATGATCGTGCTCATCACGCAAACATTTGTCCTGGGTGGGAATCGAACCCACGACCTCCGGCATAGCAGTCAGGGTCACTAACTAGTAGACCAACAGGCCAGTCAAAGGGACCAGTGACATTGAGTCCACTATTACCAAAGATATCTTACTAATACATATTATAAACGTGAAAGTTTGTTTGGATGGATGGTTGTTTGTTACTCTTTCACGCAAAAACTACAGAACAGATTTGGATAAAATTTTGTACACAGATAGTTTGTAACCTAGATTAACACATAGAATAGTTTTTATCCCGATCATGTCTTCCCGCTAGCAACAACTAGTATTATAAAAGGTAAAGAGCTGATGTACGTATGTTACTGCTGTATATTATTAGCAGTTCAGCGCCTAGATTTGTGCCCCATGGCAGGACTAGACATATCTGACAAAATATGCAACGCCCTTCCTGCGCTAGCAGCCAGCCAGATTTCGAATAATAGAATTATTAGATGATGAAAGTAGAACTTTGAAGTGAAAGACGATCTTGCTATGTTTTTACTATTTTGTTTTTCAGTACAAAACATAATTATTGAGTTACCCAATGATAATAATATACAATAGGATGTACCTACTTACTTAACATAATGTAGTTCTGTAAGCACTGATCCCACTGATCCATGCTGCGATTAAGCGAGGTATTCCTCGAAGCGCTACTATTTTAAGGCGCTCCTAATGAGGCGCTCCTATTTTATTCCTCGGAGCGCTCCTAATAAAAATATTTGTTTTTATTTCCTAGAATAAAAAATAGTTTTTTAATTCTAACGGGAACGCTCCTAAAAGGTGCGCTCCGAGGAATAAAATAGGAGCGCCTCATTAGGAGCGCCTCAAAATAGTAGCGCTTCGAGGAATACCTCGATTAAGCAACATATGACTAAAAAACAACATACACTTCTGCCTAAACCTTCAGGTAATAGGTAACTGATAAATTATATTTATTTCTGTAAATAGGTTTTCACAAACACTTTTACACGTCATTTTTTTAACTAGTAGATGAGATCGGAGTTTCACTACCTGACTACTCCGAGAAGAAACACCGAAAAAAACTCAGAGATCCAAGATAATGTCTGGTCTTTTTTGAAGTCCAGACATTATTTTGGTCAAATCATGTAAGATCCATGCAGATTAGTGTCTGAGACGGTCTTCTGAGGAAAGAACCACACAGATATGAGGGGACCAGATCAGTCAGTGCAAGCATTTGTCACTAATCGTGAGCTCAACTCGGAACTTGAGGAGCTCCACGTGCTGACGAACAATATCAAAGAAAGCACATTTTGGTTGGTACAGGGATAACGTTTTTTTTTCAAGGCTACGAAACATTGCACAAACATTAAATAAGAAGTAAATAAACAGCAATAGGTAGTCAGTTCAGTTCACTGAACGTTTATCAACGTCAAGTTCAAAAATATCCCGGTTCTGACTAAATCTGACCGAGAATGCACTGATATTACTGCCCTAACTCACATCCTATTACTTTTGTATAAACCCGACCTTCCGTGTCAGAGGTCGACGTTTAATAACTCATAGTATGATGTTCATTACTATTAATTATTATTATTAACTTATTAGCGCAGTATTCAGGGTGTCAAACTCTGGCATCGTGTTCGAAACACTACACTGCGCTCCAAAACGCAAATAGTCGACTGTGCACGAAAGGCAGTCCAGCTATAATGGGACTGGGCAGGACATGTCTGCCGCATGCCGAACGAGCTGTGGACTCGTAAAACACAGAACTGGTCCCTATAACACACGACAGCGGCACACCACGGAGGTGAAGGCGGGACGACCTGAATGTTTTCCTAGAGAATTGGAGAGAGGTGGCATAGAATCATGACAGATGAAAGGAATGGAGAAGGAAGATTGCCCAGTAGTGGGAATAAATTAAACTTATTATCTACTACACTTTACAAAAGCCAAAAAAGGGTGGTTTTACTCATCATTATAAACAATTTTTACTATAGGACGAACCCTGAAACCGCAAGAAAAGCATTTAATGTTCCATTCATTTATGTTGACATTACTCTACAAAATATATAGAACAATACAAATATGAGTAACAGGGTGTAAAGAACCTCAACTCTCGTTAAAAAGGTAGGATCCTCCGACCAGACGGTAAGACTACCCGACAGTGTAGTTCCCGGGATACCTACACATGCATCACTATTCAATATTATTTAAGTAAGTAATTGCTTTTCCGTCGAGTGCACCCGTCCTTATCGCCCATTAGCCATTATTATCAATATCTGTATTTACTTTAAACAAATCAAATACGATAACTGTAGGCCTACCATCAACTTTTAGTTAGCCAATCAATTCCGATGCAAACCAGTTTAGGTTCCTAAACTGATTCGCTAATATTCATACCATGAAGTGCCTATAACTGAGTGGCGTTTGATTCGCTCATGGAGGAACGAAAGAACGAAATTTGTCGGTGGTCCGCGGTGTGAGAAAGAGACGACGCTAGACAATTGTTGCATAAGTTTGTCTCTTTTACTCCAACCTATGCGTTGCGTTCCCAAACCTAGTAGTTATGATTTTAGCGGTTTTATTTGTGTATAAAATTTCAACAAATATATTTTAAAATTGCGCTTATGAGTCAAATTATATACCATTAAGCCCAATTTTAATACTCATTAATGTAATAGTAATTTAAATAATTCTTTAAAATAAAAATTAAAGGTTTGCTAAGTGTCGTCGTAAAAGTAAAATGATTATGACGAGTTTAGAACGCAACACACGCGTTTTGAAATATATACAAACTTTTTTGATAGAACCCAAGGAGTTCTAATTAGGTAGATAGTACTCAAAAGAGTTTTTAGTTTTTAACGTTTAACTTGGATAAAGTAATTAGTAATACGAATAATGGCGTACATTTTACTTTGTTACGTAAGAAACACATATTTAACTGAAATACCTTGAATTTGGTACGTATATTTCCACATTTTTTCAAAGTTTATAACAAAACGATTCAGTTTACGCCACGAAACTAGAAACTTTTTTTGGATCGCTATTTTTGACACTATGCGAACCAATTTAGGTTCAAATGTCACCTCATGGTACGAAAAATGAACGAACTAAAACAGCTTGCGATTCAAGTGCCGACTTGATTTGGCGTCAACCTAAACCGGATCGTTTTAATGACGTCTTAGTATGAAATTGCAAAGCAGTTCATTTTAGGTCGTCAATTGAATCGTAATAATAGTTCATAGTAAGCCTGCTGGACTTCAAAGTTGTACTGAGTAGTTTGTCCTACATAATAAATAAACAAATAATATTATCAAGTACCTACATAAATTATCTCTTTTCATTTCTTTGGTATTTTTGTAAGAGTATCAATTGTAACTTCGGATCATAGGTCGACGTCTGATGATAACTGATTGGGAATAACTCCGCCAAGAGTTTTTTTTTAATCTTCAATAAGCAAGCCATTAATTATTGGAATTTCGGTAGATTATTGTAATAAAATTATACCACGACGATGGCAAACAAGCTTATGGCCCGCCTGATGGTAAGCGGTTACCGTAGCCTATGGACACTTGCGACACCAGGAGCGCCACAAGCGCGTTGCCAACCCTTTCAAAACCTATTTCCTCCTATTTTCTCTATTTACTTTTTTAATAGAATTATTTTCACCTGATAACGCTAAATGGGAATTGTGATGATAAGAATAAAGACAGCAGCCCATTAACTGTCCTGGAACAAATAACAATTCCCGACGCGTCTCGGACAGTTTTGAAGCCCATAGTTTGGATTTGTGCAAGGTTAAATAAAATTCTCACATTACTTACACACTATTCCTCTATCATACTATTCTTAAACCACTGCAACTCCTAAAGGTCAAAAAAAAAAACCTATTCACCAAATCAAAATAACAACCTTGCACAATTCAAGTACCTAGTTTACAAATAAGTATTAGAGATGTTAAAGTTTTCGTTTCTCATGTATCGGTACTTATTATGGTTGTTAAACACGGAACAGAGAATACTCTGGTCCCCGTACTAGTATAAACTGTATTACGGTGGAACAGTTTTCCTCGTTCTCTAATTTACGAATGGTAGCAGACTTGCACATGACTTGCTTGCTTGACTTGGCTTGGCCTGCTTGGTAGTCAGTACCCATAGTGGCGACCACTAGAAAATCTTGGGGTCCCGTTAAGTTCCGTCCAGACACAATATGGATACCACTGCAACAGCCGGTCGATTCAGTAAAAGTCACGCCGTGAAAACTTGAGTGAAGTGAACTGTCAATGCCTAGTATTAGTATGGAATGACAGCTCAATTCGCCCTCACCATGCCTTCATTTTCACGCGGTGATTTGACCAAAATCGCACTGCTGATATATTTTTCACAGGGCAAACCTTATGTGGTCGTCTTGGCAACATTGGTCTTGGTAGATCTCATGTAGAGCCAAGCTTCTGAATCTACACGGCCTAACTCTACACACCCTAACTTCACAAATTCTACAAATCAGTAAACACTTCAGGAAGTAGCCAAACATTTTGATGATCATCAGTGTATCAGTGAGTCAGTAACGAAATCGGTATATTTTAGATTTCAATAAAATCTAAAGTATTAGAGATATTCGATTGAGACTTTGGATGTTTAATTAGTCTATAATTGACATCATATCCTGAGAATATTAACTATCTGGTACATACATCGGAATCCAACGCTATGAGGGTTGAAAACAATGACGAAGCACTTCGAGAAAAAGGTAGGTAGTGCCCTTGCGCTTTGCTTGGCTCGTCTTGGCGGGGGCACTACTGTGCCCCCAGATACTCTACTTACCTGCCTACTAAGGCAATAGGCTCAGCCTCTGTTACGTAAGACTTAAACATACCTACCCGACTTAACGGAATAAACCGACCTAACCCTATGATAAATACAGTCATGATGAGTATGTTTTACGCCCCATATTTCTGACAACATAATTCTGTATACTATCGACAGGCCAGTCCAGCATGACTGTTGAATTTTACAAGACAAGTAGGAGACTCCAACCTTGGTTGCATTCATAATGGAACATTAGATCGATCGGGCAAGAATAGCCTGCTTCGTCTTTACCTTTGATTGACGTAAATGATTAAGGGATTGTGGATATCAGGTCTGTATGATACTTCCTCTAATTGATATTATCATAGTTCTGGCTTCACTCATTCATTCACATACTCTGACGTATTGTCAGTTCTATATTTAGGAACAATTGATTGCAGAGATATGTTACGCAAGACTTGCGTATGAATACGAAATGCCATTTAATATGAATCCACGTTATGACGTCATAATTCTCTTGCCGTTGTATACATATATATTTGAGGTTGGCGCAGCAGTCTTGTTTTACAATAAAACTAACACAAACTTACTAACTTTGCACCACCTAAAGGTCGACTGGTAGAAAATGCTAATGGCATTAGGCTCTGGACAAAAGAGTGCTTAAAGTATTAAATAAAAAAACTAAATACACTTGGGAGCAGATAAATCCATTTTTTGTGGGTTTCACATTACTTGTTAACACCTCCAATTAAGCTAAATATGCTTGTTTCTGGAGTGAGTTCACGCCAATAGTGCAATAAGTGGGTATCCCCTCGATCGCCAGGCCGATGCCTTAACCATTGGGCTATTGCCGCTAAAACCTAGCTATTTACTTGGCCTTGTCACCTTGTCACGAAATATTTTCAATATAATAAATCGTTTCGAAACAAATATCGTCTAAACGGTTATTTAAAAGCCATTTTAACGATGCTACCCGCATTGTTCAGGTTCAAATATTTACCATATTATTTATTACATACGTGTAAAAAGGAAGCAACAAAACAGCCTTTTCAAACCAACCTGTTTTCCAGATCGATTATATTTCCACTTCAAGAAATGTCAACTTTATGGCAGGTGTTAATTAAGTGGATTTTAGAATGATTCGTAGAATAGAAAACGACATAAAAAAATGTGAAGTAGTAGTGCAAACTGTGCTTTAAGTGTGGGTGTTAGAGTTATTATTCCAAAAACACATATTTGTTCCTTTACCCTGGTTGTGTACAAAAAAACCTGGAAGGGAAATAACCTTGTCAAAATTTCTTCGCAAGTTTACAAGAGGAGCAGAACATACACACAACGGATGCCTCTTCAAAACCACGTTAAAGTTTGATATTGGCAATGATAGAAGAATGTAACCATTAACCAATAACGATCGGTAAGCCATAAGAAATTTGGCAAAACTGCCTCTAGCATTTTTATTTAAGTACATATAAAAACTAAAGTCATTCAGGGACACCTCGAGCCACTTTCCCAAATTATTTTCGTTCCGCTTCCCCGTTTCACCTCGCGGTTTAGACGTCACGAAAACGAATTAATATTCGTTATTTTAGGTCACCGTGTACCTACAGCATAGACAAAGACAGCAGCATGCTTCCGTCTCTTCAAACCTGGATAATATTTGGGCCGACATGTCCACCCCCCCTGATTTTGCGTGCTATGTCGACCATTATGCACGAATCGAGGGAGTGCCTGTGTTTTTCGTGACCTGACCTGTGTCGTGTGACAGATTATTTAGAAGGCCTATTTAGTTAAATACCTGAGCGAAATTATTTGCAGCGCTCATGTTAGATATGACTGATCGTTGGTCTGGTGGTCGTTTGGAGTATTCCCGTTTGAGCACCTATTTATTGAGCACCTATGCATTAACCTATGGGAAATGGGAAAACCTTTGGTGCTAAATGCATAGGTGCTCAAAAAATAGGTGCTCAAACGGGTATACTCCGGTCGTTTGGGGTCCTGCAGAATAACCGGTCGCTCGTGTATTAGCTTCATCAGTAATTTCTTAGCAGCAACAATAGATGGCAATACGCATGGCCCCTATAACATAACACTTGAAGCATAAGTGAGGACACTGTGGCTGTCCTATTGATACACCTTTGCCTAGCCTTTTGAGAAATATAACGTGATGAAATCATCACCATAACTGATAAACACGTTGTCTTCTAGACATAAGCTTCCTCAAAAGATTGTCTCAACGATCAGCCCAAACCATGCGATGTAATGTTAGATTAAATATCAGAATGAAATAGTCGAAGAGTGACAGCTTTGAGCCCATCATACATATAGTAGAATCAGAAGTAACCAAGCTAATGAAAACCATCAGTGGCCCATGTTGCCAAACACAGAGGATCCTCTATAAAGGATAAAAGAGCTTTTGATATCAGCCAAAAGCTTCAAACGCTGGGAGATGTACAGAGTAGCAAATATCTATTCTGTATTGTCATTGTAGAAAAAGCGAAGACGAAGTGCACTACTGTCATTCTATAGCTATTCATGAGTATAGATATAGAACGATATTAGTTTTGTTCTAGGAATTGACAGTAGGGTCTTTAACAGAATATGAACATCAATATATATTTATTCCATCAGTTAGATTATAAAAAAATAATACACAAGTTTTTTTTTTCTCTTTCAAATTGATGGAAAACTGCTTAGATTAAGCGCATTAAAGTTGAGGTAGTTATGACGTTACAAGCCCCTCTTGTAACGTCATTAACTAGTATAAACTGTACTGGCCAGTGACGTCATGCGACATTTTGACTGGATGTATCGCCGTTATTTTTTGATTACGTGACAAAAGATAAAATATGTGTCGTTTATTTTCTTTTAATCTAGAAGAGGGACTAAAAACTAAAATTTGGTCAGCCCAAGTAACCCATTAATTTCACCTAACGTTTCCCGGGGTCATTTCTACAGAATAGTTTAGCAGTGGAACCCACTTGTTTGGAAAATATTGGACTTCTGTCCCCATACCAAACGAACAAACTATCGATTGCACCCGGCTTAGGTTGTATTTAATACAGACATTCCCGACTGATTTATAAATGCCTTTCGTGAAGGTCAGCTCGTTAACGATTGATCGTTTTACTTAAGCGAAGGTCTTGGTATTATAGGTAATTAATTTTTATTAGGTTACCTTTATTGTTAGGCGTTTTACCTTTGAAGTCTTTGAGTGAAACCTAGACTGGTATCTTGTAAAAACCCGAGTCGTCGACAGCTAACGCTCATGTACTTAGCTTATTTATGAGGAAAATCTTTTTGAAAAGGTAAAGCACGTACTACATAGTACTACACTAGCATAGTTGGGAAAAGGCTAGGCAGATTATAATTGTGTCAGACTAGAAAGTTACTTCTTTCTAGTCTGACACAATTAAAATCTGCCTAGCCTTTTCCGAACTATGCTAGGATTGGCTCCCGGTGTAACTCGATGCAGCTAATTACCAGTGTATAACATGCACCACTGCCTGATCTCCACAAACCAAAGCCAGTGGATTAACCTGTAGCCCTTGTTTAGACTGGCTGTCAGACTTTCAAAGATAAACCTGACCTTAAAAAAAACCCTGCGGTCATGACTTTCTTTAGTAGATCTTTGACTGTAGTCAGTGTCAAAGATCTACTAATGACAGTCATGACCAAAGGGTTTTTTTCTTTATTGTTTTACAACTGTCTCTTTTTGAATTTCGTGTGCCCTCTAGGTGTCCTCGCAATCCTATCACACCACTCTGTCCACCTTTTAGGAAAACGATCCTTGGTAGTAATTCCCCTTGCTCAAGATTTTGTAAAGTCATAAATGAATGTAGCGACAAAATAGATCTAAGTCACGACACTCTCAGCAAAATAAACAGTACCTACCCTCATAAATTTAACAATACAATAACTAGATACATCTATATATATATAAAAGAAAGTCGTGTTAGTTACTTCACTTATAACTCAAGAACGGCTGAACCGATTTAGCTGAAAATTGGCAGGGAGGTAGTTTAGAGCCAGGAGAAGGACATAGGATACTTTTTATCCCGTTCGACATCATAAAAATAAATATCAACAATATCGGTTGTGTCAAACATTTTTCAAAAGCAGCGCCATATTGGATGACATGACAGGAGTCAAACTTCCCAGTTCATTATCAGGTGACAATTTGAAATTGACAAGTCTTAAGCTAAACCCAAGAAGGTAAGGTTGTCAATTTATAATACGCACCTACGTTCTGAAATTTATTTTGTTACTAAACTTAGAGGTTTTATGTAGCATAAAAAAGTCTTATATTTCAGAAATCAATTTACGTAACTAGCAATGATGACACAGACGAACTTTAATAATTCTTTGCAAATAGAACTTATTTTACTGTTAGGACTTTAATTAAAGTAGACCGGGAAAACTATAGGCATAAATTGTATGTAACATAGAGGCAATAGTTCAGATTAAAATTATGAATTTAGTATTTTTTAAATCAATGCATTTTAGTTTTAGGTTTTAGGTTAGATAGTTGGGTTAGCTATAGGATAGGTATGGTCAGTTAGGTTAGGTTATATACAACGTGGCGCTACAATGGTGACATTAACTTAACACACGTATACGTTATCCCAGTTTCGTTTTAAGAAGTAATTTTATTTCCATAAAACGTCATTATTTACTGATTAATTTAAAAAAATAAAAAAATATAGAAATAAGCATCCTGTACAAAAATAATCATAGTGCAGCGGTCATTTGCCGGGGTCACGGATCATAACATCGCGTCAAAGAAATTGAAACGAATAAGCAATACCTCAATCCTTTTGTCGGCGCGCGCGTTCTCCCTTCTACCCCCGCCCGCCGCACCCGAATCCTTCTCTGTTCTTATCTAGTGCTAGCCGGACCCGTTACCTTGACACACATCTTTACGCTCGTGTCGTGCGCATAATTTCGTCGTTGTTTTGTGAATGTTTCGCGAAAAAGACGCTTACTTATTGTTTTATTTATTTAGTTTTGTGTAATTAGAATAGTAAATAGATTATAGTACTGCGATAAAGACGCTTTGCTTTGTTTTCGTTAGTTTTCCGATCTACATAGTACCTACGTGTTCTACGATTAAGGACGTTATTATTTGTGAATTTGTGATGGCAAATAGGTACACATCCGAATTGAGAGGAATGGCTGTAAGTGACAATTTATTTTCAAATGTGCGGGAAAATATGAAACGCCGTTCGGCCCTTTGTATTCGTCAACAAGGTGGACTCATTGAAAATAAGAAAATTTAAAATAAAGACAATTAAATAAAAGTACCTAGTGATTAGTGATGATAGTGGTAATAACTCATAGTAATAAGAGAGCGTGATATGATAAGTGTTTGACTAAACAGCTCCGCTGTAGGTAAGTAGGTACTTTTGTGTCGGACGGATTCTTTGATAGAATGCCGTCAAAGGATCGCAGGAGTACAAGGCGCGTTGCGCGGTTGCCAGCGCGCGAAGCGACGCGTTGCCGCTCTGAGTAAACGTAAACGAGTAACGTGCATCTAGGTAAGTAATTTCATGAATGAATTTTTGCACAGAGTGATCCCAATTGTAGTCACTTTTTTATTATTTAGTTTGTTTGAAAAATGTTTTTGTTCAAATTACCAATTATTTTAACCAATCATAATTTATGTGGTTAATGGCCACTAGCCCTACCCGTGTGTTAAATTAATGTCACCATTGTAGCGCCACGTTGTATACATGTTGTAATTTAAAAGTAGTAGTAGTTATTATTGGTTTGGATTTATTTGTTGTCGTCTTATTCAACGTATGTAAAGCTAATATAAAAAAAATAATAAGAGCAATAAATTGACTCTAAGGCACAACGAAGTTTGCCGGGGCAGCTAGTTGTAAATATTTTTGTTTTAATTCTTCTTCTTTATTTAGTATTTTAAAGTAGGTACGTTACTGTCTAGAAGTGCGTGTAGAGTTTACCTTTAAGTAATTGTTGCATTGTTATTTCGTTATTTGTACTATTATTATTTTCTTTTTGTTTGTTTTTAAATGTATACAATTGTTGGTGAACCTTGTTAATAAATAAAATAAAACAACGGATTTTTATACACACGCCAGCACATCAACCTACCCCAAACTCTAAAATTTTCCTATTTAAGCATGACAATTATTGTGTTTAGAATAGTTTTAAAGTTTGACACATTGGGGTAGGTCGATGTGCTGGTGTCTGTACATTAAATGACGATAACAACCCCTTCGTACCTTATTCTAAAACTTGTTTACCTAATTAAACTAATTGAACTTCAATGAGTAATATGAGTTTGGCATTTTAGCTGCATCAAGGGTTAAACTGCTTTGCGAGTATTTTAGGTATTTCAACCTACTCTGGAAATATTATGATAATAGACGTCATAACGTAGGATGGCGACCAGCCGTTTATCCTTTAAGGTTAAAGTTCGCGAGCATATTCGTAAGAAGTTGGCAGTAGTATCTTCACAGCGCTAATGTTTTCTCATCTTTCTATCTCTTTGTGTGTTTTGTATAATATATATTTCATTTAGTATAATATTATAGTTATAGTGTAAATGCATATGTATTTTTACTCAAATTATGTACAGACGCCAGCACATCAAGTTACCCCAATGTGTCAATTTTTTCCAATTGAATATGAACCTTATTTTGTTTGACATAAAGTTGAAAAACTATCAAAGAAATTTGACACATTGGAGTAACTTGATATGCTGGCGTCTGTTCTTGTATTGTTGTGCTTTCTTTTATTTTCATATAAAATTACACCATATTACCACTGCTTTTCTCTGCATCATCTAAAGGTTGAATGGTAGAAAATGCCTATGGCATTAATGTCCTTGAAGTATTCATTAAATAAATAAATAACGTAACACCGACAATTTATTACTCACATTGTACCCGAAAAGCATCAGTGTATCTATAGACAACAAACAAATATATCTTTGCCTAAAAACATCCAATACTTTAAGACCTATGTCTACTACAAGTGTACAATATTGACAGCGGCAAAACCCCAGTTTGCGAGACACATACAACTTACATTAACGTAACGCACTCCTATAACAAAATACCCACACCCTTTATCGATAAAAATAATGAAAATATTGTGGCTGCGGAAACATTTCAGAGAATTTATGTGCTTATTACCCGAAGTGAGGATGACTCAATGTTCCTTCTCCTTTGAATTTCTGCAACACCAGAGAAGAGAAGGATGATTGGAACCTTGCACACGCCTTTAGTTAACTACCTTCTGGAGTAATTTATTCAACACTTGTAAGGTAATTTGCGCGAAAATTTTATACTGCGTTTTATTAATAGGTTTATCATAACTAATTATTTTACTTCAAATAAAATGTAATGTCAAAAATATAGTAAGTCTTCTTTTTTCGTAACCTGGTTTATAAATTCTGACACCAGGTTTGTCACTAACCAAACGAAAATAAAATCATATTTAAACTAGATTATTAAGTACACACGGCAACACATCAAGCTATACATTTCCAGTTTACGCTGACCTCGCATTTGACGGATATTCTTTACGATGTGAGATCAGCTTATCCTGGAAATGTATAGCTTGATGTGTAGCTGTGTGTACATGCTTAAAATGGTAATATCCAATAAAATGGATATTATTCATGTGTTAATGCTGAGATATGGGCCTTTAAGACTTCGCACAGGTCTTTCACAGCGTCGTGGATCGGGTTGCCCCCTTCCCTCAAATATGGCGAGGAGGGTAATGGCTGATCTTTGCGTTATGCTCGTGAACGGGTGCTGCTTGTGGTGACTGGTCGACTTGCTTTCCAATGGTTTTTTTATTGTTATAACAGTTAACTGCTTATTGGTTTCACTTTGATGGTCCTAGATTATCATTTTAAATTTAGAGTCACAGCCGTATGAATATAAGCCAGCCACATGTAAGCGGGTACGCCATTTATACCTGGAGGCTGTTATTTTTCCGTTTTGTAGTTGTTTTGCTTGAGTTTAGATTTCAATGTTAATATGAATTTACTTTTTTTCTTAATCGAGATTAAGAAAAAAAGTAAGTAGTAGTATATTGGAGTGTGCTAGCTAACACGTGACAATCATTCTGAAATGTAATGTTTTACAATGTGTATAAACATTAGTGCTATTTATTGAGCATTTTATTGTATAGATTCTTTGTATACCTAGTTCTTCAAACGAATCAGACAGATGTGTTGCTGGGGAGGTTTGTTCCGCCACTTCTTCTTCCCAGCAAAAACACTAGGAAGTGGCAAAGGTTGGGCCGTTTTTGGGGGACTGTCTTTATGTATTTTTTTGACGTTCAAAAAGTGCTGATTCTTAGCCTAGTTTGAATAAAGACTTTTGACTTTGATTTTTTTTATGTCTTTTAATGGGGTTTTTTCTAATGCTCTATTTTTTTATATACTACATTTTTTTAATTCTTTAGTTTATTTCTTTTTAATTGTTATGAAAATATAATTTTCACCAGCATTTTCGCCAGTGTCACCTTAAGGGGTTTGTTGACGTAAGAATCGACATTGTGACCGATGGTAGAAACATTTCTGACGATTATATGACTGTACATATATTATTGACTTCCATATGACTATTTTTAATAGTTGAATATAGAATCTACACATTTCACCTCTTTATTATTCTTGAAATTGTCGTGCACAGAACAAAAATAATGTTTCTATAATCAGTCACTTTGTCGATTATTCTGTACACTAAATCCGTTTCTACGAAGGTCATGCTACGCGTGATGTGCGTGTCCTTTTCTTTCTTTCTTTAAAATATAAAATATTAAAAAAAAAATATTCTACAACTTTTTCACAAACGCCAATAAGTCCCAAGTATAGTTTGAGAGCTTGTGTTATGGGTTACAGCTGACAAACATACTTATACAACGTGTTTTTTTTATATCCCATAACTCTAGGGTATGATTGAGACCATATCAAAGAATCAACTGGCATATGAATTATGTTTCAATCATCCTTTTTTTTTTTTAGTATCGTACAAAATAATTCGACAAAGTCACGATGATTAATGTAAAACACCCTTACGTGAAAGAAAAGTGACGTTAGAGACTTATGTTACGGGTACTAAACAACTGATAATTTAATTATGATTGATGATATATCTCCGAAACTATGCATTTTTTGACCATCTATTCTAGGAGTTTTAGTATTATTTTTACCTACAGAATATAACCCTAGAGTTATGGGATATAAAAAAAAAACACCTTGTATATTTCTAAATACATATTATAGATAAATTACACCCAGACTCAGAACAAATATTCGTGCCCATCACACAAACATTTATCCTGGGTTGGAATCGAACCCACGACCTCCGGCATAGCAGTCAGGGTCAATAGCTACTAGACCAACAGGCCAGTCAGTTCTCTTTCTATATCAGGTAGTATGTTTGCCAGGGGTTTACCGAATACTAATACAGCTCTTAACAGAATGCACTCAACCTTATCAGCCACTCATGTACAGTCTTGTACGAAAGTGCTCACAGTTGTAAACAAGGCATCCGCGTCATTCTTCTCAAGTACCTGGTGAATTGGCTCACGTTTTATGTACTTTTATGTGTTAGAATACAAGTTTCTTTAATATATTTTTACTATAAATCTCTTTCTTACAATGAGATTACTCGCCGGCTGGTTGACTCTTAGCGAGATAAGAGGGTTGGCTCATTATTTAGTAAAAAATAGAGCCAATCTTTGGTTCCGGTCTCCGGATGACAGAGTTGTGGAGCAGTTAGCACTAAACTTCGTTCCACTAGGTATATATTTGCTCAATTAATTGTCATTGGGAGCATAATGGCAACTGTTAACAATTTGTTAAATCTTTAGTTTTCTTTTGTTTGTTGTTTTTTTTTCTATTCGAGGCGAAGGCAAATCCAACAAATCCAAAGCCATCCAAATGGATATCGAGACAACAATCAAATATTTTCAAATAAAATCAAATTAGAAAATAAATGATTTATTTCTTTCTTTCTTTAATTGTAAGCGGTCCTGCAGTTCTCGAAATAAAAGTGTCGTAACCAACGCGACAATGTTTTACATACAAGGTGGAAAAAATCAAAGGACCCTGAAGGTAAACGACATAAAATCCTCAAAAAAAATATTTAGTTTCTTTTTAAAATTAAAATAATAGGCCCTGTATTATTTTATTTTTAAAAACTTTTTTACAAAAAAAAACAACCGACTTCTTAAAAAAAAACTATAATGAACAAAACAAAACCACCAAAGCCACAGACTTCCGAAACTGGAGTTATTTTTCACCTGTTAGTTTTTTTTTTGAGAAGTCGGTTGTTTTTTTTTTGTAAAAAAGTTTTTATTTTGTAATTTTTAGTTTCTTTGTGTGTAAAGAAAGTCTTTCAAAACTTGAAAGAATCATTGAAATTGGATAACGATTGCTAAAGAAGTTCTATCTAAACATTAATCTATACATCTCTGCCGGCCCCTTTTAAAATAGAATGGCGTAATGTTATGTTGTGGGAAGACAAAAGCTCAGCATAAAAAGAAAAGAAAGAAAGAAAATATTTTATTTGGACGCACAGAACTTATATCGAAAGATCAGTAATACAGATAAAAAAAAAAAAAAAGGATTAAAAAACTAAAGACAAAAATAAAAAAATAAAATAATAATAAAAAGACCTGTGCGAGACCAAAAAGGCGCCTATCATATAGACATCTGACTATAGCAATCGCGAATAATTTGCTGTTATGCGTTGAAGAGTTCCGTTGCTTGTCTTCTACATCAGTTTTTCTTCACCAAATGATACTTTCTAAATGAAAATGCTTGATTTGTTACTAAAAATGTTAAAATTGGTGCGTGTGTGCCTATATTTTTTGAGGAGTTCCCTCAATTCCTCGAAGATCCTTCATCAGATATGAGTTTTGATACAAATGGGGCCAACCTGCTACTATACCCTATCAAAAAAAAAAGAATTTTGAAAATCGGTCCATAAATGACGGAGTACTGAGGGAACAAACCCTAAAAAAAAAAAAAAAAAAATACAACCGAATTGAGAACCTCCTCCTTTTTTTGAAATCGGTTAAAAAGAAAATAAACTGCACTCTCAGATTTCTCGACAACCTTACCAAAACACACTCAGACATTAGGCCAGCACTGTGTCTTAGATATACGAAACGTAACTGGCTATGAGAGAAATAGAGAAAGAAAAATGTGTCCGAGCACCTTTCTCTTTCGCCTCTAAGTAATATACGAAACGTAACTCTCTCTCTCTCTCTCTCTCTCTCTCTTTCTATCCTCACTAACTTAAATCTCCCTTTAAACTTCCGTTCGCCAGCCTGATCACACTTTTCGTAATGCTCTCGTCACGCATTCACCCGCATACTCCCGAAGCCAAACGTGCGTATAGAAGTTTTACTTCAATAAACTTCTCCTTTTTAGTTAATTTTTAATATATAGGGTGACTGGTAATTATTGACCGATACTTAAACACGTGATTGTATTCATGATTTCAATAAACATTCCCTAAGACACTTTTTTTTTATACAATTAACCTATAACACAAACGCTGCTTTAAATTACCGCGCGCGCGCTGTGTTCGATCAGCTGATAGTCTGACCTCGGGAAGGGCAAAATCAATAGAATAAAGGCAATAGATTTTTATATGAGTATAAAAAAAGTTTCTTTGGGACAGTTATTTGTATTCATGAGTACAATCAAGTGTATCAGTATCGGTCACTAATTACCGTCTATATAAAGAAATGTAACGTTGAATAAACATTTTACTTGTATTTTTTTCCTATATAACTGGAGTATGCATCGTATCAACGGGTCAAACGTAACACGCAGGTCACCGGTTGAGATAATACGCCATACGTAGATGTTGATAAGTATTACAAGAGTAATTATTGGTATTGTGTAATAACACTACTTACCTACGTAAATATTTATCATCGCTAATGAAACATATCGCAGCCCATTGTAGGTTACAAATAATTAAAAATCCAAAGACTGTATGTCGGATAAATAATAATATATTTATTTAAATTAAAATAGGTAAAATGCAATACAAAAATTTTAATGATAATTTCCAAAGGGATTCGAATGTTAGATGCTTGTATTAGGTTAAATATACATGTTGTATCACAGGCGACGGGAGCTCATTCATGTTAATATTTGTAGTTCAAAAAAAAAAAAAAAATATTTAACATACACGATAGTAACATTAAAGATGATGTAATTCATAAATTAACAATTATCTTAAAAAATAAAATAACATGATACTTATTTGCACCTTGTTCCACTTAATTATTAAATACTAGCAGACGTTCCGCGGTTTCACCCGCTTTCGTCCCGTTCCCGTGGGAATTAAGGAATAAATAGAAGTCTATGTGTTAATCCAGGGTGTCAGCTAACACCTCACCAAATTTTATTAAAATCCATTCAGTAGTTTTTACGTGAAAGGGTATCCCTGTAGTCACACGGGTAACGATTGTCATAATAACAAAATATCTGACGTTCATTTGACATAATTTCAGTTAACATAATTTTGTTTAACATAACGATCAGTTGACATAATGAATTGTTGATATAATTTCATTTTAACTAATTTCATATGACATAATGAACATTTCCTATAATGCACATTTCACATAATATTCATTTAGCATATTATTCATTTACTATAATATTCATAATCTCTAAGTAACTTTAACGCGCGAAGGCGAGAGAGCGAAGCGAGTGTGCCGCGGCAGCGGCCGCCAAGCGCCAGATCCCTTCCATATTTGGAGAATCATGTGGGTTAGGTTAGGTTAGAACCATGACCATTAGCGCGCGAAGGCGAGCGAGCGAAGCGAGCATGCCGCGGCAGCGGCCGTCATGCGCCAGATGGCGTCTATTGTTGGTGAATCATGTTGGTTAGGTTAGGTTAGAACCATTACCATTAGCGCGCGAAGGCGAGCGAACGAAGCGAGCGTGCCGCGGCAGCGGCCGCCAAGCGCCAGATGGCTTCTATTGTTGGTGAATCATGTTGGTTAGGTTAGGTTAGAACCATGACCATTAGCGCGCGAAGGCGAGCGAACGAAGCGAGCGTGCCGCGGCAGCGGCCGCCAAGCGCCAGATGGCTTCTATTGTTGGTGAATCATGTTGGTTAGGTTAGGTTAGAACCATGACCATTAGCGCGCGAAGGCGAGCGAGCGAAGCGAGCGTGCCGCGGCAGCGGCCGCCAAGCGCCAGATCTCTTCTATTGTTGGTGAATCATTTAGGTTAGGTGAGGTTATTACAGTATGATGTTTTCTGATATTTACTTATTCACTACATAGTTTGGGCAGAAAATGAGTAAATATGATAATTAGGTCAACTGAACGTTATATTAAAAGAATATTATACATATTAAAAATTATACAAAATGAACGTTATACTAAATGTTATTACGTTAAATGAATATTATATGATGTGAAACATTAGGTCATATGAATTTATGTCATTTGATATTATGTCATATGAAAATTATGTCATGTGAACGTTAGTTCAAGTGAAATTAGAGCATTTGTTATTATGCCAAACATTACACACCCTATTCACACGGGGACGGGGTGACCTACGCGGGTGAAACCGCGGGACGTCTGCTAGTATTATTTAGTATCATCTGGCTATTGCTTGGCCTTTTTTCAATATTTGTATTTCTAGTAATTTGATTGCTAGCTGCGTACCTATATATCTGTAGACATCTTAAAGACATAATCCCACATAATGCCCAGTCCCACATACTCCTCCTGACCCGTCCAATTGTGTCCACTTACGCAGAGAATTTTTGTTTTTAATTAAAACGACAATGACTGTGTCAAGTTTTGCGCATGCAGTCAAGTGCTATCTAGAGACACGTTGTTGACTGTATCAAAATCATATGATGTAGTTGTATTTGTATTAATGTTATTTATGATGAACTAGGTTCTGCCCCGTGACTGTACTTTCTTCGCTTTAGTTTCTTTCTTCTTTCTTGTTTATCTTGTTGGACATCGTCGGTTCACTTATTATCTATTTATTTATCGTCTTAATGTTTGGATATATATTATTATCATATTTATCATATTTTTATCATGTTTATTGTTTTATCATATGTATATATTATAAATAACTAATGTTTAATTCTCTTCAAATTTTCTTACGGAATTGCACCTACCACTGTTTGTCTCTCTGCATTACCTAAAGGTTGACTGGTAGAAAATGCCTAAGGCATTAAGTCCGCCTATGTACATTTGTGTGCTTGAAGTACTAAATAAATAAATAACTAGCAGACGACCCGCGAGAGAGGTCCCGTTTCCGTGGGATAAAAAGTAGCCTATGTGTTAATCCAGGGTGTCAGCTAACTACATACCAAATTTGATTAAAATCTATTTAGTAGTGTTTACGTGAAAGAGTAACAAACATCCATTCATACATCCATACTCACAAACATTCGCGTTTATAATATTAATAGGATCTAATACGTATTTACAATTTTCGTGTCACTGTGTTTGTAATAAAACTGTAACAGACACTGATGATAACCGTAGAAACATTTTTTTTTCTAAAAAAAAATTACAAAGTCACAGATTATAGTAACACCTTCTTTTGTTTGAGCACGACAATGTAAAGAATGAAGAGAACAAATCTTTGTAGATTCGTCAGCCGACAATAGTCTAAAATATCAAGCATTTTTTTTTTTTTCAATATTATAAACCAGTGCTTGACTGCAATCCCACCTGATGGTAAGCAGTGATGCAATCAGTGATGGTGAAGCGCACTAGTTTATTAAGAGCCTATCTATCTATCGATCTATTTCTGACATAATCATCAGAAATGTTTCCACCATATTTAAAAACAGTATCAAAACACTTAGGAAAAGCATATTACTCAGTCGCTGAATATTTAGAGGATAAACCTATGTAATGCTACTGTATGTGATATTATTATTGGTGTTTTCTTTTACGTCAAATTTTAATTAACGTGTATTTTGTAAATTTGCATGCGTTATGGTAGGATATGGCTAATGGACACTATAGTTATAAGACCTTTTTCTTTTGTGAGAGACGCCAACACATCAAGTTACCCCCATGTGTCAAATTTCTTTGAAAGTTCTTCAACTTTATGTCGAACAGAATAAGGTTCATATTCAATTGGGAAAATTTGACACATTAGGGGTAACTTGATGTGCTGGCGTTTGTACAGACGCCAGCATATCTATTATTTATTTGACTGCCTCGTTGGTCTAGTGGTCGCAAGCGCCACTACTGAGCTTGAGGTCTCGGGTTCGATCCCCGGGTCGGGCAAAGTGTTATTGAGTTTTTCAATCTGGAATTTCTCAGTAGCAGCCCGGAGTCTGGATTTGTGCCCGATTAATGGCAATAGGCTCGCCCCCTATTACATGGGACTTAAACATAACTGGCGAAATGTGGATGTACTACCAGGTACATCTCTGCCTAGCCCTTCGGGGATTACAGGCGTGACGTTATGTTATGTTTATGTTTTATGTTATGTCAAACAGAATAAGGTTCATATTCAATTGGGAAAAAATTTGACACATTAGGGTAACTTGATGTGCTGGCGTCTGTACTTTAAAAATAAGTAAATAACTTAGTTAGTTTTTCAACTTTATTACAAATAGATTATGGTTCATTTTTATCAGCGTAGCTTGATGCTATGCTAGCTGGCGTCTGTAGAAACTTTCGTTTTCTACGAGACATTCACAAAATGCACTATCATCTTGATTTATCAATTTTATTTACTATGTATATAAAACGCGAGATTATAATCAATAATAAATATAACGTTAACACATAGGGAAAGTTTGTTACTAACTCTCACAACGTTCACTTTATATCTATGATCAGGATAAGAAAACAAAATGGCGGTTAATATAATAATGTCGTTATGTATTATGACAACAAACTAATAGGGAAATAATACAAGTGTGTTTGTTATAATTCAACCTGGTAAAAAAATTAAACATTACCTTTGTTGGTATATAGCCTGGACGAAGGCTATATACCAACATGTTTTATTAATAAGTAATAGCACAGTCTAAAAACATACAGTCGTCCGACGAAGCTGTCTCGACAGGGCAATCGTGCGGGGTGTGAGGGGCGAGACGCGGAAAAGCCGCTCCCGCACTGCGTACAAAACGATGTTCGTAGTGCGGGAGCTATTATTCAGGGCTAACACGTGAAGACGTTGTCGGCATTTTTCCAGAAATCAAAGGCGTCGTCCTACTGTATTAATATTTATACTGTGGCAATAGTAAACAAAATCTTTGTCAAAATACCTAATAGAGTGAAAGCGACATCGTCGAACATTGTGGTACGATAAGTTCTGTCAAGATTCTGGACCCCCAAGCGTTAGAATTTTTCGTCGTTTATTCCCTAATTTTTCTGACCGTGTTTTTTTTACTTTAGTCTGTAAAAACCATGGCACAATCATAATTACTATACTAAAGTGTAAAGATTAACCCTTCGAAAGCAAAGGAGAGTATCCCATGTATTAGGGGACGAGCATATTACTTGTACCATCAATCGGGCAAGCATCCAGTCCAATTTTATTTAGAATTTATGCGTAACAGCAAGGTGTCTGAATTTGAGCTGGGTTTATGGCAATAGGCTCGGATCGTACCCTATTACATGTACCACTAAGCAACAGCTGCGAATACTCACAGCTGCCATAACAGGCCACGGGCCATTTAACAAACACCTCTTTGTATTAGGAGTTTCAGACAGCCCACTGTGCAGAGCTTGTGTCGAGGTGGACGAGACGGTCTCGCACGTGCTTCTCAACTGCCCAGTGGTTGCCGCATACAGGGCTAAGTTCTTCGGAAACCCAGGTACCCTCCGAGAGATTGCCTGTAGCGTTAAACCGCTGCTGGCCTTCCTCGAGGAGCTAGGATAGATGGAGTAGGGCATATTCTCACCCGTACGCAAAATACGCGCTTGGTCGCAGGAGTTGCGGACACCTTTTTTTTTTTTTTTTTTGTTCGCGCTGGGAAAAAATGACAATTACGCATACCCGCCCATCGGGGGATGGGGGGGGGGGTATGTGGGACTCCCCGATTTACTGCACCGGTATACCCACTAAAACAACCCAGCGTTTTTCCCGCTTCGTCGTATTGGCGGGGGACTGGGAATCCAGCATAGCCGTCACGTCCAGTCCCCCGCCGACGATTACCCCGCTTGGCTTCCCCGAAGGGACCGACTAAGGTGGCGACGGGTGCAATGCGAGCGCAGGCGCCCCCGCGCCTGACGCCCGCCCATCGCCTCCGTGTCAAGCCTAAAGTCCGGGTCCGAGCGAGCAGCTTGGGGGAGAAATCGACCCCCCCTAGGGCCATCTCTCCCCACGACAAGGGTCATCGGGGCTGCCTCCGGCCGACTGCCTTCGCGACCCCGTCGACCCTGAAGCCGAGACGTACTCGGACAAACCGCTCCCTCGGACCCGCCTCCGCGGATGTCCCTGAAAAGGGCCCCTCCAGAGTCCACTCTTCCTATCCTCTGTAAGCAGAGGTGGAGAGTGGCCGCAGAAATTCGCCACAGACAACAATCTCTCGATTATTGCCTGTGCCCAGGGTGCACCGGTCCGACGACTGCTCTTTCCCCCGAACGTATTCGAAAGGAACCAGCAGCAATCAGGCACACGAGGAGGTTTTCTGCACGCACCCCAGTTGCGGACACCTGCCCATTAAACCTAACCTAACCTAACCTACCCTATTACATGGGACTTAAACAGTAGTGGCATTTATCTCACAACATACTAACTATTTGACTGGCCTATTGGTCTAGTTAGTCTAGTAGTTAGTGACCCTGACTGCTATGCCGGCGGTCGTGGGTTCGATTCCCAGTGGAAAATTCCCACCCGTGACAAATGTTTGTGTAATAAGCACGATCATTTGTTCTGTGTCTGGGTGTAATTTATCTATGATATGTATGTATTTAGAAATATATAAGTATGTTTATCAGCTGTTTAGCACCCCTAACACAAGCTCTCAAGCTTAACTCGGGACTAAATGTGGGTGTTGTGTGAAAAAGTTGTGAAATATTTATTTATTTATTTATTAACAACTGATAACGCGATGTTAAAGTTATCGCCGCCATTGAACCTATAAATATCACGCCTACAACCGTCGGCGTTGGGCAGTAGTAGTCCACCAGACACAACACCCTGGTCTGGTCGGAGGATCCTCCCGTGTCTATGGGATGAGGAACTTTACATCCTGTTCCTTATTACCTTTAAAAATATGGAGAAATGTGGAACTTACTTCAGGTACATCTGTCTAATCCCTCGGGGATTACACGCGTGATGTTACTTAAGTCAAGATAAGTTACTTATCATTCTACACTAATGTGCAGACGCCAGCACATCAAGTTACCCCAATGAAAAAAATTAATTTTCCCAATTGAATATGAACCTTGTGCAGTTTGACATAAGGTTTAAAAACGATCAAGGAAATTTGACGCAATGGGGTAACTTGATGTGCTGGCGTCTGTAGACTAATATAATAAAGAGGAAAATTTAAGTGTGTGTGTGTATGTTTGTAATGAATAAACTGAAAAATTACTGTGCCAATTTCAAAAATTGTATCACCATTGGAAAGCTACAATCACCCTGAGAAACATAGGCTACTTTTTACCCCTGAATTCCCACAGGAACGGGAATAACGCGGATGAAACAGCGTGACGTCTGCTAGTTTTTCTTAATATAATAAATGTGTTAGTAATATCAATGCCACAACTAGTGCCCAGAAAGTTGATTGCGGGATACTCAATGAATGGTCGAGCAATGGCCATCTCGTGAAATGGGAAGTGGCCCATTGTGTGATGAATAGCAATAGTTCATTCACAATCACATTGAGACCTAAATCCTGTTAATAAACACGTACCTACTACTACTCACACAGTACACACGCACTAAACACAATGGAATGCTGAAGATTCTATACAGAATAGTTAAAGATTATAGTGTCATTTGTTAAATAATAATGTCAAGATACAATTGTGAATAAATGTCGAATTAAGAATAATGTAATTAAAATATGAAATGTCTTGTTTGAAATAAGAATGTCAAGATATATCTGTAATTATATGTCAAAATATTAATATTAAAAATTTAATTCCATCCATTAAATTAATAATAGTAGTTGTTTTTTCCTGTGCGTGTCTTTTACTTTTTCTCTTTAGTTATAACTCATAATTCAACATTTATCTTTGTCGTATTCACGTAATAATAAAATAAATAAATATTTCACAACTTATCACACAACGCCATTTAGTCCCAAGTTAAGCTTGAGAGCTTGTGTTATGGGTACTAAACAGCTGTTACACATACTTATATATTTCTAAATACATACATATTTGATAAATTACACCCAGACAGAGAACAAATGATCGTGCTTATCACACAAACATTTGTCCTGGGTGGGAATTGAACCCACGACCTCTGGCATAGCAATCAGGATCACTAACTACTAGACCAACAGGCCAGTCCAAATGTAATTATGTTGTAAAATACCTACGCAGTAATTCAGCATTGCCATTCTGCAAAAATCGCCCTGTGGGTGAATAAAGGCAAATTGAGCTGTCATTTCATACAAGTGCTAGGCAATGACAGTTCACTTCACGGTTCTTCAGTTTTTACGAAGTGTCTTTTACTGAATCGGCCAATTGTTCTGTCAAACATCTCGTCACATAATACCGAAGATATAAAGAAGAAAGCCATAAAACAGGAGGAGCTAACCATAACGTTTACATTCACGTTATTCGTCAAGGCGCGGCCTCCAATAAAATGCAGATAAATTGTAATTGATCGACGATATTCGGTTTTATTGCAATATTCGGGAAGTTTGATGAAGGACGTTTAATGTTTGGCGAGGCCCGCGGGGCCGGCACCAGTCGGGGGTCGCGGAAGTATCTTCTGTTCCCGTGACCCCCGGCGCAGGTGTGAGAAGGAACACGGGGTGGTTTTTAGTCAGTAAGAGTCTGACAGACCCCTCCGCTTCCCCGGGCGGGGGACATCCATGAGGATTGGAATGGAGTGTGGAATGAAAATAAATAATATGAATATGAATATGATTTTCCACCAGACGTTTAATGTTAACTCATAACGACCTTACAGACTTGGTATCTCATCATCTGCCTAGCCTTTTCCCAACTATATGTTGAGGTCGGCTTCCAGTTCAACCAGATGCAGCTGACTACCAGTGTTTTACATGGAGCGACTGCCTGTGAGACCTCCACAACCCAGTAACTGGGTAACAGGATACCCCTTGGTTAAACTGGTTGTCAGACTTTCGGGCTTCTGACTACTAGTAACGACTGTCAAAGATCTACAAATGACAGCCGGGACCAACCGCTTAACGTGCTTTCCGAGGCACGGAGGAGTCTTGGTATCTAATAAATGGTCATCCATCCACGGACCGACCTCGTCAAGCGTAGCTTAACCTTCAATCGACACATGCGGCTGTTTTTATTTAGCCACAAGCTCCTCCAAGGCTTGGTATCTGTGATAACCATAAAACGATGGGTAAAAAAAATAAAAGATGGGTAGGCCCTTGGTGTGGGACGCAACCTGTGTCGATACCCTTGCGCCATCTCATATTCCAAGTTGGCTAGCTGTATTGGCGCTGCTGCTGCAGCCCTCAAGCGGCGCAATACTGTAACCTCATTAGAAGTTACAGTTTTGAGCCCTTTGGGGTCGAAACGCTCGGGTCGTGGAGTCCGAGTGCTGGTCGACATTTCGCGTGACCAGAGGGCTGGCTTATCCTTTGGCCAAAGAATTAGCATTGCCATGCAACGTGGTAATGCTAATTCTTTGGCCAGTCTTCTGGGCACGTTTCCAGATTACAGCGATGGGGAGGAGTACTTTGACGCCTGAGCGTTCCGATTTTGTTTTTCCTGGGGGGTTTATGTTTTTTTTTTGTTACTATTCTATTTGTAGTAAGTTTAAGTGTACATATTTAAGTTATTTTGATTAGTTTCATTTATTATAGAAATCTTACTCGTTAAATACAAATAGTTATAACTCTTGCATGCTAATAACCATAAAACCATAAAAGGGTCCTGTTGTATTAGCGATTGGGTTCAGCAAGGCTATTGCTTATATTTTTATTGCCACTCACAAACTGACGTCCAGTTGCACGGCGAACTTTCAAGGTAACTCAGAATTTACAAAAATATGTATGGCACTTTAAGTAGACTTCAAGTTACGGTGACTATCAGACGGGGTGCGTCACATCTCGTGATCTCGTCCTAGGTAAAAAAAAAAAAGATTAAAGATACCGGGCTGGTATCCGCAACTCCACGTCGAAGCGCGTATTTTGCGTATGGGCTATAATCTACCACGCGGGCCCAGTGCGAATTGGTAGATGGCACATGTCTTCGATTTTTTGGTTCTAGGACATGCCAGTTTCCTCACGATGTTTTCCTTCACCGTTTTTGAGAGCAGTGGTGATGAAATAAATTACACAAAGTAATGCGCCTGCCTGGGTTCGAACCCACGACTTACTGTTCGTAAGTCGGGGCCGCTACCACTAGGCCACCGCTGCTCTCCTCGTCCTAGGTACTCCCCACATCAAGTCTTGCACATACCAACGTATACGTACAGCAGTGCGATTCTGGTCAAATCACCGCGTGAAAAAACAGGTGTTGTGAGCGCAAATTGAGCTGTCAGTCCATACTAATGTTAGGCATTGACAGTTCACTTCACGCAAATTTCCACGGCGTGACTTCTACTGAATCGACCGGCTGTACAGACGTACAGACGCCAGCACGTCAAGTTACCCCATTGCGTCAAATTTCTTTGATCGTTTTTCAACTTTATGTCAAACAGAATGGGAAATTTTGACACATTGGGGTAACTTGATGTGCTGGCGTCTGTACATAATCATTAAAAATACCGATACTGTAGACAGAATCGATACTTTGTTTACTGTCAGAAATACATTTATCTGAAAGTGAAAAAATACGATTGAATTGTGACGACTAAAAACAAAAGTGGTGTATAATTTAGCCTTTCGAATAAATTAGCCTATAATATCGCGAATAAAATTATATCTACCGCAAATTATCCAGCCATTTACTGATTGGGTACCTACTAACAACTGCTAATGATACTGAAGCCTTGTAATCTACATGTCGCATGATGGGCCTTGAGAAGGACAAGGCTGCGTTTTTTTTTAATTTGTGTGTGCTTAAGCGTTATTAAGCGTTATTAAGCGTACTTAAGCGTTATTTTTTTCCACCTGTGATTTCTCAGTTGGAGTCCGAAACCTGGACTTGTTGTAAATTGAAGGTTCGCCAACACACACGATAATTGATAATTAAATAATAATGATTTATAAATAAATATGACCAGATTACATGCAAAAAGACTATTATTATATTAATTACTACTATTAGGGAATGTAATGACAATTCAAACGTGGAACTAAAACATTACTGGCGTGTATACAAAATGTTGGGAACTACAGGCCTGATATTATATTAATAAAGGGACAAAACAATAAATTATCATTCAATAGATGATGACGATGACTAGAATATTACGGCATAATTTGAACTCATTACCAGAAGCTCTTTATATCAAATCAAATCAAAATAATTTATTCGCATAATATAAGTTAAATAGATGGTATATAAATGTATAAATGTTGGATCCTCATATTGACCTTTGCTGGTTTGTGGAACTTAACAATATGTACGATGTAAAAGTATTCTTAAACTTAACACTTTATTTATTACACAACTACACACACATTGTTTTTTTTTGTAAATCTAAGGTATTCGTTAGTATTGTAAAAGCATTTATTGACTAGCCAGGTATATTTATTATTTTCGAAACAATGTAATAGGAAGGCCTCTTTTCGCTTGGCAATTTATTGACACCGTTTTCTTTCTCTTGCAGTTAAATCCCCATGTGAATGACTTCCAGCGTCGTTACGTCAGTGAGGTCCGACGCTGCAGTGAAATGGAACGCAAGCTGCGATGGGTGGCGGGCGAACTGCCTGAACCACCTCCCCCACCAAAACCAGATCGATGCAGTTTGAGTCCCAGGGAAATCAACATATTAGAGGTAATTGTTCTTTCTGTAATCGTGTCTACTTCTTATATAAAAATTTTGAAATCAAAAATCATATATTTCAAACAGGCTGAAGATCAAGCACTTTTTGATCGTCAAAATTACGTAACACAGTCCTTTAAAAATCCCGTCGTTCGCCACTTCCTAGTGTTTTGCTGGGAAGAACAAGAGGCAGAACTAACTCTCCAGCGACACTGCGTTTAATGGTTCAGGTATTGGTGATAAATGTTGGCCATCAATATTTGTCTACGAATAAATACTACCATTCTAAAATAAGGTCTGTACACGACTTAAGTGAAGAAACATACCATGAGGAAACCTGAACTAAAAATATTATTCATCATCTGTCAAGACTTTTCCCCAATTACATTCGTTGGGGTCTGCTTCCAATTTTTATGGAGCATCTGCTTATATCTGACTTCCACCACCCAGTGACTTTCCGAGTTTCGAGAACTCGTAACGAATGTCAAAATCTACATGGCAGCGGTGACCACCGGTTTAACTTGCAAGCAGCTAATCGCTTAACTACTTATTTTATTAGGGGTGGAAAATCCTCATGAATTTCCCCTGCCCCGGGGAGGGCGGAGGGGTCTGTCAGACTTTTACTAAACCATCCACCATCCATAAACCATCCTGTGTCGTTTTCACGCCTGCGCCGGGGGTCTCGGGAACAGAAGATACTTCCACGACCCCCGACTGGTGCCGAGGGCCTCGCCAAGTCAGCGAGGGGAGTGAGGTGTTAGACCCCCCTCGCGACGTCTAAGAGGGTGGGGTCCATGTACGTGGAGGGTGGAGGACGCCCGGTGCGTCTGCTGCGGGCCGGGTGAGTGGAGTTAATCTCCCTCTCCCTTTCCGCAGCCTCCTTCTGCGAGACGACCGTTTCGTAGCCGCGTCCCAAGACTCGACGCTGCCGACCATCCTCTCGTCCACGGAGGCAGCGACAAGTCACTGCCTACTCCAGAGACGAGGGCACAATCGCTTAACTACTGCGCCAACCGCTCCGTCGAAGAATATCTAATTGAGTTACCTCATTATTTGACTCCGAATGTATTCATTCAATGTTACAGCGGATACACTGTATCTCGAGTTTTCACAGTTCATAAATAGCGCACCAAGATAAATAAAGAAATTTAGAATCTGCATTTCGACTTCCGTAGATCAAAGGAAAAATAGATTTGTCTTAGTTGACTAGTCTAGTTATTAATAGCGTCTTAATATGAATGTAGTAATTTTTCGTTAACTATTCGTGGATACTTTTCCCCTTAAAAACATTGTTACTCACATCAAAAGTATTTGTTCGTCATGGCGACTTCCGTAAAAACACTGATACTGATAAATATATTTTTTATTTTTTATTATTATTGATAGGCGCGCGTTTGACCACTATCTCACCTGATGATGTGGTCGACGATGAAGCACGCTTGCCTATAAGCAACCTGTTCACTCTCGACTTGAATACCCCTAGGTTGTAGCTATCAGGAAACACCGACACCGGCAGGGAATTCCACTCTTTTGCTGTTCGCACAATGTGTTTCCATAGCGTTTAGTACGTATGGTTGGGATATCTACCATGTACCGGTGGCGCAGTGCTGTACGTCTGGTGGTCCGATGATGGAAAGGGCTTAATATATTAATAGCAGCCGCATGTACCGTGCCACGGAAAGAACGACATGTTTAACTATGGGGTATCATGTTATTCAGTAACTGGGTTGAAGAGATGTAAAACACTGGTATTTAGCTGCATCTTGTTAGACCAGCGATCCAAGGCCGAGCCGAGTCGATCGGAGATAAAGCTACGGTTGCCGAGGTTTTTCCGAGGATAGGTGATTAACTATCAATTACATATCAGGACAATTCCGTACCTTGAAAAGCACGTTAAGCCGTTGGTCTCAGCCGTCATTCCTAGAACTTTAACAGTCGCCACACCCGTAAAGAATGCCCTGTAGTCAGAATTTCAAAACTTTGACTACCCAGTCAGATAACCGAAATTCTGTCGACCAGTCATGCCTCAGAGTATAATGTTACCTAGTAACCGGGTATTGAAGGTCAGATAAGCGTGGATTCATGAATGTATATCAAAAGTGGCACCAAATGGTTCGAGTAAAATATACACACGGTACTCGTCGCTAGTTCTGTTAGCTTGAAATTAGCACGCTCCCGCGTGTCTAGATTCCCGCGCACCCAGTTTGACTAGAAGCCGACCCCAACACGGTTAGGAAAACATGAGACAAATTATGATTATTTTAAAGCATTAAACAGTGTCCAATAATGTACATACTTTGGCATCTAACAACCCATATAGGCCGAGCGTATTGGAAAATGGCTCACACAGATTGGAGACGAGCCCCATCAGTTAGAATTAGAACATTACAAGTTGATTATGTAAAATAGTTAAATAAGTATTTACCGATACGATCCACCTTTAATAAATTAAGTCGACGACAGACATACGAAGAAGGATTGTTGATAGCTTCTCAGAGAAGAATACTAAATAACTACTGAAAAAAAACATGCCAGTGTCATTAAGAGCAAGATTAATAGTGATGTACGACGTAAGAACAACACTATTAATTCGACTTACGCACACCAGCATCTGTTTAATAATTATTACCAGACCAGACCAGACACTATAATACTACTACTATAAATACGATGTTCAGATGTGTGTTTGTTACTCAATAGCGCCGTAACGGCTGCACAGATTCTAATGAAATTAGGTACAGAGGTGGGATGTTGAAAGTTTTTGTGTTGTGAAACAAAACATTAATAATTGGGTTTGTGGGTGGAATGAGTGCAGCGTCTGGGCTAGCAGATCATGAGTTAAACGCGTAGTTCTATTCCAAAATGTAAGTAACACAATGAATAATATGTTTGACTGGCCTCTTGGTCTAGTAGTTAGTGACCCTGACTGCTATGCCGGAGGTCGTGGGTTCGATTCCCACCCAGGGAAAATGTTTGTGTGATGAGCACGATCATTTGTTCTGTGTCTGGGTGTAATTTATCTATAATATGTATGTATTTAGAAATATATAAGTTTGTTTATCAGCTGTTTAGTACCCATAACACAAGCTCTCAAGCTTAACTTGGGACTAGATGGCGTTGTGTGAAAAGTTGTGGAGTATTTATTTATTTATTATACTCGTATGTAGATCTTTGAACGTCGCGTCGTGACCATGTAGTCAGAAGCTTAAAAAACGAACCAGTATTTCCAGTATTACCCGGTAACTAGGTTTTGGAAGTCATATATTCAATCGCTCCATATAAAGTACTCTTATTCAGCTAAATGTGATAGACTGAAAGGCAATCCCAACATTGTTGGGAAACTAGCCTTTTCCCACTGATGCACAGATGATGATGATAATGAAATCTAATAAAACAGTTTTAGTTTTTATCCCATTTTCAAACTACCCAAACTCACTAAACATAATTATAGTAATAAAGAAAATTTTATTCTCCGCAATAAATAACTCTGTTAATCCACACACATCTGTGAAACAATTATTAGCGGCAAGGTTACACCAATTAGATCCCTCAACGGCTGCGCCGGCGCAGGATATATTTGTAACGGGGATCACAGGACCGAGTTACTGTAATTTATGAGTTGCCATGACATCATGCTGTACTTGTCTGAGGATGTCGTAATAGGTTGGATGGGTAGCAGGATTCTACTGGTAATAACTCTACTCTATGGCTTGTTTGTAACAGAGATGGCTATCCGTATCTACAATTGGACCTTTTTAGCGCATTCGGGAGGCACGCCATTTTTATCCAACTTCGGTAAAACAAACAGGAGAATTATGAATTTGACCGCGATCTTGTATGTATATTCATATATTGTTTCCTCATCACTTCTAAACTATTATTATGGATCTTATTATGGACCATTACGGATCGAATGTGGTCTGAAATAAATTATTATTATTATTATGAGTTAACATTGCTCGAAACCCTTGGGTTCCGGACTTTTGGAAGGCGTATGAGGAGCCAAAGCCAACTCGCAGAGGCCCATTGTCGTATTTAATGAAATGAGGCACCAACCGCCGATTGTCCCTGTATGCACTAGACATACTTGTCTAGTGCATACAGGGAAAATCCGCGACTGGTGCAAGACTATTGCGGACTAAAGCAACAAATGTATTGGGCTATGGGTTAGGGGTGGATAAGGTGAACTGGTTACCTAGTACAATCTAAGGACTATGGCCCCTGCCTCATCAATGCTTTGTAAATACACGAATAAAATGGCAGGGGTGACTTGCATACTCACTAATGGGCCCTCTGAAACGGCCGCTAGCACATAGTGACGTAGCGACAAGAGGGCAATAATTATTATTATTATTATAATTTGGCAAATAAGGTGTAGTTGAAAACGTCTTGCTTGTCTGCTGGTTATCGTATATTATCTTGTTTCATACTTTTAAGAACCTGATTCTTTAGTAGTCGGGTTTTAGTTTTTGAACTTAGGTATATTTTTTTACTGGATCTACTAATGACAGCCGGGACCAATCGAATGATCTAGACAAGCCTTGTTTATCCTTTTAATGACCGGATTTGTCCGGCCATTTTGGCTGAATGCCCCCTGTCCGCACTTTCGACTTAATTCGATATTATCTTTTATATCATAAAATAAAAAAAGGATTTGAAAGTAAAATATTCTGACTACTTTTTAAGTGTCCGGTTTTTTCTATAAGACTTTTTTTAATTTGCAATGAAGACACCAATTCAAAATCTGAAAAGCGCCAACTTATTTGAAAACCACTAGCCCATTGTACCATTGTCCCATATTAAGCGGACATTCTCACAAACCATCACGATCAATGCATTGCAGTAACTTCAAGTGGCCATTAATATAAAGATTTTACTATTTGTTACGAGTTCCATGAAATTCATTTGTACGGCCATTACTGTTTAATGTTCTCTACAAATGTGCCAACAGTTATCACAAGCATATTCCACGGTACCATTTTGTTTTACAACTTATTCTGAACGCAATTGGTAGGTAAACGTAACGATTTTCAATAATTTATTAAACAGGAATTACACTACACAGTACAAATTTTTCCAATACCGTGGGTGTGTTTACAAAAATTTTAAACTCACATACACGTACATACAGACGCCAGCACGTCAACCAACCCCAATGTGTCAAATTTCTTTGATAGGTTTTCAACTTTATTTTAAACACTATAAGGTTTATGTTTAATTGGGAAAAATTTACAGTTTGGGGTAGGTTAATGTGCTGCACTCTGTACGTAACGAGCTTTAACCGAAACAACTAACTGTAGGCCATACAAATATTTGCCCCGTGCGGAAATCGAACCCGCGACAGGCAGTACAGTAGCTAATTACTCAGCAACACGAACGGCGCCAATCGTGCTGATATTTTAATTGAATAATGAACATTGTGGAACTCTCAAGAATCTTTTATAATGAAACCGCTATCTAAATCAATAGTCGCATTTATGAAAGATCGTCACTTATAAAATAAAAAATCGTTTTTTTTATAAATTTTCGTACTAATCTCAATAAAAATAATTGACCCAATGCGAAACTAGGGTGAGTGATAGAATACAATTTAATACATTCGGTGGTACTAAATCATCAATTATTGTTGGCATTACTTAGCCGATCGCTATAAACCTTTCTATTTTATTTCCCATTAAATCCCCCTGGGATATAAAGGGGTTATTGTACATTCGTCACAAAGTAAATTCGTCACATTTTATAAACTCCATACATTAAAAGTGTATTCGTCACATGCATAAAAAGTATGTGTAAACTCGTCACAAGTCTGGACCAGTAGTACCCTGTTGCTCTTCTTCTATGATTTAAATAACTTTTTTCATCAAGCACTTTCCTGAACTCCAAACCCAGATTCTAACTAGACAATTTTATATTCCAGGAAAGGATCGACTTCATTGAAGGAGAAATCCAGGAGATAACGAAAAACGCACGAAACCTGAAGAGCGACTACCTTTCCTTAATTGAACTGAAGACATTAATAGAGAAGATGCAGACCTTCTTCCAAGATCACAGCGCACAGCGAAAGATATCGGCATCAGTACAAATTTACAACAATGATGCAGTGCTAGGTCATCTTGGGTTCATCGCTGGAGTGGTCACAACAGCCAGGATACCGGCGTTTGAAAAGATGCTATGGAGAATATCTCATGGCAACATCTTCTTTAAGCAAGCGCAGATTGATGAGCCTTTGAAGGACCCTATTACGGTGAGATACTTTTTGTTTTTCTTCTCTGTTAAAGAATCTTGTTGTAATGGATTGTTGTTCTCATGATTATGAACACCTTTGACTATCACCGTACAGGACCGGATCGGACCTACTTTGGATGCCTGAGAGATATTTCTCAACGGTATGTGATGCCAAGTCTGAGGCCCATGGGTGGCATAAACTCTGTCGCCAGGTCACTACACAATGAGAAGAATACTATGGGACGTACCCTGAAATAGCGAATAAAAAATTTGCTGTTTATTACATTCAGGGCGAGACTTCATCAAAGCGGAGACGAGAGTAGATGTCTCGTAATTAACCAATAGGATATTGTTCATGTGATCTAAATTTAAGTTTTACCACCTAAGTACTACAAGTGGAATGCAAAAAAGTATTGAGTATTGAGTATTGCACTGAAGCTAAGAACTGAGCGGTCAAAATGACGCAAGCTGATTGGTTGTAAAACACATCTCTTCTCGTCTCCGCTTTGGTGGAGCCTCGCCCTTATGGTCACGTAACTCGATGAAATATACGAGTAAGAACAGCTGATTTGCGATTTCAGAGTTCGTCCCAATGTCGTTAGGTTCTAGACATGAACTATTAGGAAATAGTGTTCAGAGTATCATGAAACTATTAGCGAGTAAGCAAGTAGGACTGACTAACTGCCCTGATAGCTTGCTGATCGCAGGAGCGACCACTTAGCTTGGGTGGTTGGGTTTAGCCTAAGTGCTATTAAGAATTTCTAAGTAGCATCCCGGAGACTATAATTTGGTGATATGTCACATACGTGCATCGAAAAACTAGGACGTATTGCGTTAATTGCGTAATATACTACTTAAATCCACAAATACAATAATACAAATTAATAGAATTTAATAGTACAAAAGATTACGACGACACGACAATACACACGACGACACCTGAAATGTCATATTCGAACTCATTTGACTCATTTCTTCAAATGTACCGATGAGCCGCTACAATACACCTCGAACGCCTCACCTCATTTGAAGTGGGGCATTGTACCGGCTCAGTACAAAAAAGAGGCGACTCTTACAAACTCATTTTCAAGTCGTGTCCTACCCAACACTAATTGCGTAATATACTATATCCACATCACTTTATTAACAGACAATATTGGAAGGCACCGGTAGGAAGACAATAAAAAGAATTTCTCAATTTATTTTATTTTACTAGGCTATTTTATAAGTCTCAAATTTTCTTCTACATAGTTTAGACCACCCAATTTACATGACAACTAAGCTGTATTGATTCTTCATACATTTGACGTGCTGTGAAAAGGTCGGGAGTTCAAATCAAGTTCACGGCTAACCCTCGAACTTTGTGGCAAGCCCACGCATTTAGGTATATATTTAGCTTAGCTGCTATGACATTTGTAACCGTTTCCATATAATAATGAACACAAGAGTACAAGAGTTGAAAGTGTTCAAACCGTTCTTCGTCTATTTCCATCCGGTATTTCTGGGTTGGTGCTTGATTGATGGCAATAGACTTGCCCCTATTACATGGGACTTTAACATAACTGGTGAAATGTATGTACTGTATTAGTACACCTCTACCTAATTCTTCGGGGTTTTCAGGCGTGATGTTATGTTTAGGTACAAAAATGATAGACTAATAAACACTTTTCTAAAACTACGTCATATTGTTATTACATTAAGAAAACGTCACAGGTCCAGAAAATACAATTATTACCATGGTCTCATTAGTTTGGTAGCCGCAAGTACGCTACTATTAAGCATGAGTTTCTGCGTTTTTTCGAATCGGAAGTAATTTTTGGGTAGTTTCATTTGTAATTTTCTCGTAACAGTTTAAAGTCAAAGTCAAATCATTTATTTCAATTAGACCTGACAACAGGCACTTTTGGACGTTATACTTACAAATTAAATAAATTAAGATAATGATTCTAGTTGGACATTCCTAAAGATAGTTTCGTGTGGAGAAGAATGTGCAGGAAACTCCGTACTTACTCTTTTAAAATTGATTTTACAATATTTTGTATCCATAATCAGATTATGACGATGTGAGGGCGATGTACAGACGCCAGCACATCGAGTTACACCAATGTGTCAAATTTTCCCAATTGAATATGAACATATTCTGTCTGTCATAAAGTTGAAAAACAATCAAAGAAATTTGACACATTGGGGTAACTTGACGTGCTGGCGTCTGTACCTTGAATAAAAACTGATATACTGAGATAGGTGATATTAAATAAGCAAGTTAAAGCCTGAAAGCTTACTCTGTGGGGAATACAGTCTTGGTGAAATATTCATATTTATAATGTGGTAGTTATAGTTGTAATACGTATATTAATAAGATTTTGATGCCCAATGATTATTGGCTATTCTTTCCTTAAATGGTCATTAAGTATTGGGCATCAATTATATGTTATCTTTATATGTAAAATCTATTCATTACTTAATAACAATATAACGATTTAGTTAGATAGTATTTATTACTTCATCGACGAATCCAAAGTAGCGCATAGACTAAATAATATCAAGAGTCGAAGGCAAAACTGGCAAAATTTATAGAGACGTAGCCGTTAACGAAATATATTGCCGGCCAGTATCGTTGGAATAAAATAGCGAATTATCTATTTCTGTCTAAAACCGTCCGCTCTTATACACCTAGACAAACATTATGGTACAAATGGCGAGTAAATTTTACGTTTTATCTTTTGTTATAGTGTTATTTAATCTAATAAATAATGGACATTGTTGTTGGGCAGTGTTAGAAAGTGTCTGTGAACTGTCTAGCTTGTATCTTTGACAATTGACACTGGAATAGGGTTGTGTTTGCTCTTGGAGTGCAACTAAAGTGTGACCGTATCTTATTTCGGCTTATTTTATCATGATGGTTGGCATTGTTTCTTAACTTTTGAAATTTAGTAGTCAAATATAAAATTCAATTTTGATAAAGATTAGTAGTCTATAATAATATATGTATAAAGAGGAAATGTTCGATTGTTTGTTTGCATTGAATAGGCTCCGAAACTACTGGACCGATTTGGAAAATTCTTTCACTGTTGGGAAGCTACACTATCCCCGGGTGACGTAGGCTACTTTTTATCCCTGTATTCCCACAGGAACGGGAACAACGCGGGCGAAAACGCGGGACGTCTGCTAGTCAAATATAAAATTCAATTTTGATAAAGATTTGTTGAATAAGAAACGTGATCTAAGAAAGTCAATAGCGCAACCTATTATTCTCAGCCAAAACTGTGTTATGAAAGGCGTGCATGTTGGAGGATTGACTTTGAAATTTTCGTCTAATTTAAATAAAGGCGTTTCGATTTGATTTCATAAACATATAGGTACAGGGTTATTTTGTAAAACACCAACAACCTCGCAGGAGAAGATTACTAAAATCATAAACAACAACATTTGTTCTACGACTTTTTCGAAAACAGACAAATAAAAATCAACTCTCCATACAAAACTCGATCAACTGTTCGGATATATGTATGGAGAGTTGTTTTTTTTTTGGTCTATGTTGTTTATGATGTTAGTAATCTACTCCTGCGAGGTTGTTGGTGTTTTATAAATAACCCCGTATATTTTTTTTTTATATATTATTACTGTGTACTTTCGTTGCTTTGCTTTGGTTTTTATAATCTGAATTCAAGATTTTAATTATAAGATTATTATAACATATTGCCTGTATTCCCCGAAGGGTTAAGCAGTGTTGTGCTCTTATTAAACCCATTTTGATAGTTATTGATGAAGTCCCAAGTAATACCACCAACCGGGCACATACCCAGACTCCAGGCTGCTACTGACCAATTCCAGATGGAAAAATACAATAAAGCTTCATCCAACTCGGTAAACCAATCAATAATATTGTAGCGACATCTATCCCAACACAGCTGAACTAACCACTGACATCCTACATCGCGATGTTAAAGTTATCCGCGCGATTAAATGTACCTATACAAGATTCAGACAACAACCCTGTGGCCCTAGTGAATAGGGGTATAAGCCAATTTTGTCGAAAATGAGTTAAGTGTACCAAAGTGATCAGAAAACCGACTTTTACAGTTTTTTTTTTGTGTCAGTTGGACCCTTTTACACAAAGTAACTTTCTTATTTTTAGAGATGGCTTAGATCTGTCTTCACCAAACGATAGAGCATTTTTTTCTGATCACTTTGGTACACTTAACTCATTTTCGACAAAATTGGACTTATACCCCTTTTCACTTGGGCCACAGTTACCGTCGGGCGGAGTAAGTAGTCCACCAGACACAACACCCGTCTGGTCTGAGAGTCCTTCTCTTTCTATGGGGGATGAGGAACTTTACCCCCTTTTCCTCATACCTTAACTTTAACCTATCAATTACTAAGCAATCCATCACATGACCGCACGTGGGCGTGAACCTAAAAAGCTCCATAATAATGGCGTTGACCTATCTAAATCAAAATTATTCGTTTAATAATATGTATGAAGGCTTCATAAAATGTTCGCTGGCCTCACGTGAACACGCAAACTATATGTTACAAAGAATATTTTTTTAAATTAGATAGGTATACCTACCAAACTTGCCAGTCAACCACCTTTCAACCTTATTGCTATTAGCGTAAAGTTGAAATATGGCCGACCGGTAACTTACGCAGTAGCACATATAACATGCTTTTGACTATGGCAAGCTATCATTAGGAAAAGCTTAATCACTGTTTTTAAAAAGATATTTGTGAATTTTTAACATCGCTTTTACAAGGTGTTGAAAAGGTTGGTTGGATAGAAATTATGATATTTTAGAGTAAAAAGAACATCAGAAAATTAGGAAAAGTCGAAGAAAAATTTGAACGTTGAAGGGTCCAGAATTATGTAATGAACACATCTGCGTAGTTTTTGTCTAACTATGTAGGTGTCGACTTCCAGTTTACCTGTGTTAAGCTGCATCAAGTAAGGTGTGGTTTTACATAGAGTGACTGCCTGGAGGATCTTGTGGCTAAAAAATAACTGTCGTTCGGGACTATCGCTGACTAAGTCACGTTTGACGAGGATCCTACTAATATTATAAACGCGAAAGTTTGTGAGGATGGATGGATAGATGGATGTTTGTTACTCTTTCACGTAAAAACTACTGAATGGATTTCGATAAAATTTGGTATGGAGTTAGCTGACACCCTGGATTAACACATAGGCTACTTTTTATCCCTGTATTCCCACGGGTACGGGACCTACGCGGGTGAAACCGCGGGACGTCTGCTAGTACTTACATATAAAGACCCCTCCGTGCTTTGGAAAGCACGTTAAACCGTTGATTGCGGCTGTCATTTGTAGAACTATAACATTCGTTACAGATACTCAGAAGCCCGAAAATCTGACAACCATTTTAACCAAGGGGTACCGTGTTACCCAGGACCTGGGTTGTGGAGGACAGTGAGGCAGTTGCTCCATGTAAAACACTGGTATTCAGCTGCACAAGTTAAACTCGAAGCCGTTGGGAAAAGGCTAGGCAGATGATGATAATTTTAGAATGCTTTAAGGGCCTAACTTATTGACACAACTTTTTCTTGTTTGCGATTTAAAAAAGCGCACTGTGTATAATACTGAATTCAATTGTTTATAACGCTTTCGATTGTACAGACGCTAGCACGTCAAATTACTCCAATGCGTCAAATTTCCTTGATCGTTTTTCAACTTTATGTCATATTCAATATTCTCATATTCAATTGGGAAAATTTGACACATTGGGGTAACTTGATATGCTGGCGTCTGTACTTTCAATTCTTACTACTATAACAGCTTAACAATGTAACTAACTTTAAACCTACAAATCTAAGCTGTCAAGGCAACAATAAAACACCACTGTATTTTATATGGGAGCCCACAAGTGGTCGGACATTAACCCCTGGCTTCTATTGATTTTTCTAGACGTTGGTACTCATTACAAAGCTTTTATAAGCTCTAGGTAAATGGTACAATATGGAACGGGTCAAAACTACGTCGTCGTAAGGAATAAATCTCTGTCGTTCATGAAATAGGGCGTCTGTTAAGTTTGGAGAACAAACAGATTTATGGTATTTTTTTTTAGAATTGCTTTGACTGTTATCTGTTTCTTTAAGTGGATGTTTGGATACTCGGTCTCTTTTGTTGAACAGGAAAGAACCATGATGTTGTTGGGAAATAGATTATAATCTACCATTTTAATTTCATGAGACAAAATTCTAATACTTTTTCAGTTCACACATAAACTCACCTCTTGTGCAATTGTGGTAGGCAGAAACTACAAAACACTAACTGCTACGACCTTCACAGATTGTTTTTGGTTCGTTTACGTTCATTCATCAGCATTGCTGTGAAGGCGAATTGAACTGTCATTCCATACTAGTTAATGCAAGGGATTGACACTTCACTTCAGTCAAGTCACCCCGTGAATCTTGAGTGAAGTGAACTGTCAATATCTAACATTAGTATGGATTGACAGTTCCACTTACATTTTCAAGAGATGAATTTTACAGAATAGCACAGCTGATTTTAACAGAAACGACCAGCTGAGGAGCGAATCCAGCAGGCCTGCCCCCCTAGCCAAGTTACAAACGATTCGTATCTATTCTCTTTCTACAATCGAGAACGCCTCCAATCCCACGTGACTTAGCGAAAGGTGATAAGTTACGTGGTCAAACGTTTGTAATTGTCCTTCAGGTAAAACTCGCGCACTGCTACTACCACAAAAATAAACAACGGCTGTTAAATAACTCAGTACGATCCCAAGGGAGCCTTTTTAAAGGTAGCATAAAGGGTAAAAATGATAATTAAAACCCACGCTATTCAAAGGAGTAGTACAAAAGAGCGGTTTATATTTGAACATGATAAAATACATGCATCGTTATAATTATCAAGGTTAAACAAACGGCGAAACGTGGGTTGAACTTAAACACTGTCCGTCTTCCAGGACTAAAAGTTCTAGGTTTGTTACGGTACTAACGTTAATTAAGAATTTGACGTTTAACAATTTAGTACCATAGTTTAAACTATTCATAGTATCATAGATAGTTCTAGAACTAGCGATAAACTTCGTTTTGTAATAACGATTATTCAAGTTCATGGTTTAAACCTAGTACTAAACCCGGTACTCTTTTAAGACCGCGTTTTATAATAAGAGGGTGTAAGTCCTGTGAGTGCCTTGATTGGAATTTTTTCCATTAAAAAGTTGCCAAAACATCAACAAACTGCCTGAATATAATAATTAGAACCCGAGTGTGATCCCCGTTGTTGAGTGTTTTTTTTTCATTTGATATTCCCCAAGTCTGGATTTGTGCCCGATTTATTAGTACATAGGTTCGTCCCCATTCAAATCAAACGCTTTAGTAGTTTCTGAAATAAAGAGCTGTAACAGACAGACTATAACATTCACGTTCTTTTTTTACCGGTACAGAATTCTGATAACTTCATGATATTCATGACTCAATTCCCATAATACAAAAAGTATACTTCCGTTCACCCTTATTTCGACATTTAGGTCAGCACCTAAGGGCAAGCCTTACGGCATTTACGTTGTATCAAACATAATGTAGTTTCGAGTTTTTTTAACACAAATTACCATGGAAATGTTTACTGCTAAAAACATATAAACTACACAGTAACTATACACTTATCCTCATAAACTTTAACATTTGATCAAGTTAAAAGGCCATCAAAAGCAAAACAACACAGGATAAGTAATTAATGTGAATAATCTTGCAGTAACATTCGATAAAGGTAGTCGTTCCATATTAAATACTGCTATAAAGCTGTCTCCTGTCAGATTGGTAGCTGACCACAACAAAGGTGATTAAAAGGCTACACAACAAATGATGGTGACGATAAAAGGTCGAACCGCCTTCGACCATCCTATAAGCTGTTAACGTCTGCTTAGATAATGATGATAGATAACGTGATATCACTAACATAACACCTAAGATGCCCCGAAGATCAACACCGAGTTGATGGATATACTTTGAAACGCATGAATTCCACGCCATTAATCCTTCCGCTTATAATAAAGATATTTCACAGTTATTTACTTTTTTTACAATCCTACGAAGATTCGCTTGTAACGGAAGCTATGATTGTAAATGTGAATTATGTTTTACACTGACAGAAATATTAAAGAAATCTTTTATTTTGTTTTCACTCCATCTCTACAGCCAATATGTGTTTGGCTTTGCAAAAAAAAAGTCTATTAACGACAATTTCAAATGTGTAAACTCTCATCTTAGCTGTCTATTTTTTCTTTCGAAATTATTGACATTATCAAAAAATGATTTTAGTAAACCCCTATTCATTTTTAAATACTTTTCCAACAATATATCACACGTTAGGGTTGAAATTAAAAAAAAAAACACTTCCCACTTTACGTATAGGGGGCTACCCTAATAAAACATTTTTTTTCAATTTTTATTTTACCACTTTGTTGGCGTGATTGATACACATATTGGTACCAAATTTCAGCTTTCTAGTGCTAACGGTCACAGAGATTAAGCGAGGACGGTCGGACGGACAGACAGACATGGCGAAACTATAAGGGTTCCTAGTTGACTACGGAACCCTAAAAAATAGGGTTGACGATTACTAATGCAACAGGCAACAGGCAACTCAAAACTGCAACGGACAACAGCCAGTCAGAAGGCCTTTGCAGTCTTTGCCCTGCAATATAACACTCACATCTAATACTTATATAATTCTTGTGTCACAATGTTTGTTACCAATTTCGTCCGAAACGGCTTGACCGATTCTTATCAAATTTTGAATTTTGAACGAATTTTGCCGGGGCATCTAGTAATAACATAAAACAATGTTTGCACTTTAAAAAAGAGGTTCCGAGTTTCTTTCGCCATTTCTTCTTTATTTTATTAGATCGAGTTGTCCGCCCAGCGGGTAGGATTCGTTGATTTATACAGGTCTCATTTAGTTTGAAAAAAAATCTTGTCTGGGAAAGATCCACTTACAGAAAAAAAAATATTTTTAAGCGGCTTGCCAATCTAATCCTACTAATATTATAAACGCAAAAGTTTGTGAGTATGGATAGATGGATAGATAGATGGATCGATGGATGTATGGATGTTTGTTACTCTTTCACGTAAAAAGTACTGAATGGATTTAAATAAAATTTGGTATGGAGTTAGCCGACACCCTGGATTAACACATAGGCTACTTTTTATCCCTGTATTCCTACGGACCGGAACGGGACCTTCATTGGTGAAACCGCGGGACGTCTGCTAGTATGTTTATAATATTTTCAAGTGTGTATGTTTGTATTTGTAACAAAACTCCACCGAAATGGCTTGACTGATTCCTACGAAATTCAGTAGTAGGTCTGAGAATAGAACGTAAACTAATAAATTGATTTTAAGGCGGAACGAGGATTGTCGGGGCAACTAGTACTTTTATATTATTTTGTCATTGCCTACAAGTCTTCTGTTACAAAAAAACCTTCTCTCCTTTTCCAGGGTCACGAGCTCCAGAAGACAGTGTTCGTGGTATTCTTCCACGGCGAGCAGATTAAGTTGCGCGTCAAGAAGGTCTGCCATGGGTTCAAGGCTACACTGTACCCATGTCCTGCGACGTACAAGGACCAGCTAGACATGTTAGCAGGAGTTGGATCCAGGATTAAGGATTTGGAATTGGTGTGTATAGTTTGGATACTTTAGGTTTTGCTTTGCTTTTAATTAACTAAGAGGTACTGTGTTATCCAATCACTGGATTATGGAGGTCAGATAAGCAGTCTTTCCATGTAAAACGCTGGTATTGAGCTATAACCGGATACGGTTAGACTGGAAGCTGACCCCAATATACACACATCAAAAGTGTCTAGGGATCAACATATATTTTTGCAATAACTTTTCTCCTGATTGATATTAATTAAAATTTTCTTTAAGGATTCATCAAATAAAGTGTTTTCGTTTGTCACAGTAACGATAAACCAAGTCACCTTTGCATTAATAAAGAAATTTGCCATTTTCCTAATAAAGGGATTTTTGACATTTGAACCACTAACATTAAAGTTCGAAAAAAAGACTGAAATAACAGTTTTCTTTAAAATTTTATTGGGTAACTTAAACAATTAATAATCCGTGTTTCTACCGCGAACACTAACAACACAAGAACATCGGTTTGGCATACTCAAAATGAGTTCATCCAAATCACGCTGTGGAATGGCCGCCCATGTTCGTTGCAACAACAAAAAAAGGTCTTCTTGCGACTGGATACACTCCATATTCGGCAGAGCTCTTCTCTGTAGCATATCCCATGCATGCTCAATCGGGTTCTAGTCTGGCGACTGAGCAGGCCAGGGCAGGACATTGATGTTAGCTGCGGCGAGAGTCTGTCTTACAACTCTTGCGGTGTGCGGTCGTGCATTATCATGCATTAACTGAAATAAGGGACCGATTTGCACTTGTAGAGGAACGATGACGTCTGATACAGTCGTCTCAGCATAAATTTGAGCGTTGAGGTTGCCTCTGATCCAAATCAACTCAGTTCTTCCGCCGATCCAAATACCCGCCCATACCATGATGGTTCCACCACTATAAGGATGGGCTTCCTGGCAGGATTTTAATCGCTGTTGGCGTCCAGGGGTTCTCCAGTGTCGTATACATCTTGTATCCGGTCTCATACCAAAACGAGACTCATCAGAAAAGCACACGAAACGCCATTGTTCTTCTGCCCAATTTCTGTGTTCAAGAGCCCATTGATATCGAATCCTACGATTGTGCATTGCTATAGGTGGTACCCGTAGCGGTCTTCGGGAATGAAGGTTCACTTCATGCAAGCGGTTTCTGACTGTTTGGTCGCTAATTAAGTTCCCTGAAGAGTGATGAAGCCTCACGAGTTGTAAGACAGACTCTCGCCGCAGCTAATATCAATGTCCTGCCCTGGCCTGCTCAGTCGCCAGACTAGAACCCGATTGAGCATGCATGGGATATGCTACAGAGAAGAGCTCTGCCGAATATGGAGTGTATCCAGTCGCAAGAAGACCTTTTTTTGTTGTTGCAACGAACATGGGCGGCCATTCCACAGCGTGATTTGGATGAACTCATTTTGAGTATGCCAAACCGATGTTCTTGTGTTGTTAGTGTTCGCGGTAGAAACACGGATTATTAATTGTTTAAGTTACCCAATAAAATTTTAAAGAAAACTGTTATTTCAGTCTTTTTTTCGAACTTTAATGTTAGTGGTTCAAATGTCAAAAATCCCTTTATTAGGAAAATGGCAAATTTCTTTATTAATGCAAAGGTGACTTGGTTTATCGTTACTGTGACAAACGAAAACACTTTATTTGATGAATCCTTAAAGAAAATTTTAATTAATATCAATCAGGAGAAAAGTTATTGCAAAAATATATGTTGATCCCTAGACACTTTTGATGTGTGTAGTTAAACAAGATTAGCAAATTATGATGATGGAATTGAATTGTAAAAATATTACGTCAAAACAAGTTTAAAATGGCATAGATGTTTATGCCATTTTTTCAGATCTAATTAAAGCAAAATCAGATGCAGATATCTTAACATTGCACTTAGTAGCTTCTATCATGATTACCCTAATAAAATGCAAAAAAATCTTACTAATCAAAGGTAATAAGAGATCTCGAATCATATAATTAATATCATTATCAGTGAGAGGTAACATAAACGGATACTTAAATTATGATAGAATAGTATAGAATACGCTTTATTGTACAACATAAAAACTTATAGACCGACATGATAAAGATATCTTTTCTGATGCAAAATAGAAACAAGTTGTAATCCATATATATGCGAGACTTAGTGAAATGATTTTTAGTCAAACACTTAAAATCAAGTAACTTATTTTCCAGGTATTAGATCAAACTGAGAACCATCGCCGTCTGGTCCTCACGAACATTGCCCGCGACATCAGTACCTGGATGGTGGCCGTACGCAAGGAGAAAGCTATCTATCATACCCTGAACATGTTCAGCATGGACATCGTGAAGAAGTGTCTCATCGCAGAGTGTTGGGTACCGCGGAGAGACCTCACTGTGGTGCAGAAAGCGTTGGAGAACGGAGTGGTGAGAATTGATGCTAGAATATTTATGTGTTATGACTGGAATAGTACCGTTCAGTAGGGTGAGTAGGTATGCAGGGGTGAATAGAAACAAACACTTTGAATATGATTTTTAACGAGTTTTTATAACTATTTGTTAGTGAAAGAAAGAACTTGAAAAGAAAGAAAAAGCATTGATTTGGCCCAAAAGACACACAAAATCATGCCAAAATCATGGATTAAAAATGGATGCATGGATTATAAATCAGAAACATTACACTTCTTATGCCAACAATGCTTTTTACCAACGTGAAAATTCCCTACAAAGTTTTGTTTCCATCTAGTAACTAATATAACTGCAAGGAAACAGGGTGACCGTTTGATTGTAATTACTTTTAAAATGTCTGATGTTTTTATTGACAATTCATTAGGTACTTTCTAATTTTCTTCTTTTGCCTGGTCTATTTTATCTCTTTCTGCTTACCTATGCTCTCTGTGCTGTTTAGTGGGGGTAACGATCATGTATGACCAATTGCAGGACATTACGGTATAGCTTTCTTAATACTACTCAGTTTGTCCTCTGTAGGTAGCATAGTCTTCATTTCAACTCATTTTTTGTGGATTAAACTAAAGATTTCAGAGGCATAATAAACTAATATTCTACTTTCGTTTTACAGAAAGCAAGTGGCAGCCCGATCCCTTCGATCTTACACTACGTACCAACAAACGAAACGCCTCCGACATTCAACAGAACCAACAAGTTTACCAGAGGTTTCCAGAACCTTATTGATTCCTATGGAATCGCCAGCTACAGAGAAGTCAATCCAGGTGAACATCTATCAAATTTCTATAAAATCAAATTCCAAGTATGAACTATTCTTTGGCTGATTATACGCAGGTAGTAAGAAGCCCAAAAGTCTGACAATCAATTTAACAAAGGAGTATCTACATAGGTAGTGTTGCAGAGTAACCGAGTTGTGGAGGTTAGAAAGACAGTCGCTGCTGAAGCTAAGATAAATAAAAAACAAAAATATTTATTTTCATAAGCATATTTGGGCTGTTGGCTAGGGCTCTGCCTTTTAGGCATTAAATAATAAAATATGCCTATTCCTGAATGGCACACCTTGTAGCCCACACTGCCCAAAATTCAAGCCTCTTATCTGGTCTTTTGGTTAGGTGTATATTAGATTTATTTTTGTTGATAAAATTCCTGTGCGTGACCCAAATAAATATATTTCCTTTTTTTCTTTCTGTTTTTCTTTCCTATTGATTACTTCACTAATAAATCAATGTTTATTTGTTTCAGCACTGTACACGATCATAACATTCCCTTTCCTCTTCGCCGTTATGTTCGGAGACGTCGGCCATGGGATCATCATGACGGCCTTCGCTGCCATCTTAGTAATTTACGAAAAAAGATTCACCAAAATCAAGACAGACAACGAAATATGGAATATTTTCTTTGGTGGACGATATATCATACTTCTGATGGGAATATTTTCGATATATACCGGATTGATATACAACGATATGTTTTCAAAATCTCTGAACATATTTGGGACTAGTTGGCGGAATGTATATCCAGATGGTGTTCTACAAAATCATACGATGTTAGAGTTAGACCCGAAGACGGCTTATATACAAACGCCTTATCCATTTGGGTTGGACCCTGCTTGGCAGGTAAGAAGTAGTTTCTCTTTAACTTTTCTTTTACCACTGAGCCATTCTAATCTCGTGGTTTTCAACTGCTTGGTTTCGGCAATTGATTGGTTGCTGAAATATCGCGATAAAGATACCATTATTGATTCTAGGCTTAAAGTTACCATCGCAAAACTTGTTAGTAAATGTGTTAAGGCATCAATGCTGCAATTGCAACTATTTTACAAAGAGTACAAATTCATTATTGTAAAACAATGCACGAAGTCCGATTTTCCATAGACCATAGAGTATTAAGATTTCAATTATATAAACAGTACAAGCTAATAATCTGGAATAAAGTAACTTTCAAATTGTACAATATTTTTTCATATCGTTAGAGTGATTCCAGATTTTTACGTCCCAAAAATCAAAAGACACTTTTAACTTCAACCTTAAGATACCATTCGTGACTAAACGTGCTAACCAATTTATTTTTCTTATTTCCAGTTTGCCTCAAACAACATAATATTCCTAAACTCTTTCAAGATGAAACTGTCGATCATATTCGGCGTAATCCATATGGCGTTCGGTGTAACTATGAGTGTGGTAAACTTCAAGTAATTACTGTATTCATAGAAACTAGAATGTTTAGTACGTTTCCAATTGAACTTGATGACGTTATAATTAATATTGTTTCTGTTCCACAGCTTCTTCAAGAAGCAGGAGATGATATTTCTCCAGTACATACCGCAGATCTTGTTCCTGTTGCTCCTGTTTTGGTATCTATGTTTGTTGATGTTCATGAAGTGGATCATGTATTCGGCTGCTGCGGAAGGTAAATATGTACTGACTGCAGCCATTACTATACTTACTATCAAAGATTTCTGCAGTTCACTAATGATTCATCTTTCTTATCCCAATGTTGGTACAGCGTGTCTTCTTCTTCTGTTTATACATCTATTTACTGTTTATGGGGACTTCCTTATGTAAACTTTGACGTTTAAAAGGTTTTGATTCTCAGCCTAATTTGAATAAATTACTTTTGATTTGAAATTGGAATTTACTAATTACATGCTGTAGTACCTACAATTACGTAAATATTCTACTTTAGTTTGACTTTAATATACTTGGAGCCTGTACCTATGCTCAATCATGTGTAAGCAATAGCAATGTGTTACTTATTGAACTTACCCAGTACTGTAAAAGGGTTTCTGTTAAATATAATTACTGTATTTTTTTTCGCGTTGGTGATCCTTAGATACAACAAAACAGTAAAAACTAGAGGGTTCTGACTTGTATGATCATGCGCTTGTAACCTCAATCAAACTTTACTTGAAAAACACACTAATCACTATATATTCCTCTTTCCAGATCCAGCTTTAGGCACATCGTGCGCCCCCTCAGTTCTCATCATCTTTATCAACATGATGCTACTAAAAACGGCTGAAGACAAGCTCCCATGCCGTGCAATGATGTACGCTGGTCAGGACGAAGTTCAGAAGACGTTCCTAGCGCTCGGTTTTCTGTGTATACCCGTCATGCTGTTCGGAAAGCCACTATATAAGATGATGGTGGCTAAGAAGAGGAAGGTAATATTTTGAATCTTGCACAATTAAAATTGGAGTAGACTCTAAATGTCTCAGTCAATATTACTTAGAAATGAATGGTGCAAAATGAAACTGGTGATGATATCATAATAAACTTTTGGAGTTATGAAGTCGTGGTAGACACGTAATGGGCTACCCTATAAAAAAATCCCCCCGGGAAAACGTTAGGTGAATTGAGGGAAGTGAACTGTCATTCCTTACCATTGGATATATCATGGGATGATGGAACACTGCGCATATGGTCGATTCACTTACAGTCACGCCGTGAACACTTCAGTGAAGTGACCCAGTGCCTAGCATTAGTATGGAATGACAACTGAATTTGCTTTTACTTTATTTACATTTTCACGGGAAACTTTTAGAGAATAGCAATGCAACTGAACATTACGCAGAAGTATTGCCGTTCGTCAATTTACTGAACTTTGTATCTGTGGCCTAAAACCTTTTTGTCACTTCCAGGAATATCAGCAAGGGGTCGAAAGTGGAGACGTGGAAGAAAAGGATGGTCACGATGGTGGTATGGCCGAGGAGCTGATCACGCAGTGTATCCACACCATCGAGTACGTGCTTGGGGCTGTGTCGCACACCGCCTCCTACTTACGACTGTGGGCGCTGTCTCTCGCTCATGCGCGTGAGTTTATATCTATTTCATCATATCTTCTAAACGTTTTATTTCTACTTTTTCATACTTAGCAAGCTAACGTATTGTTGTTCAGATTGAGTTACCTTTAAAATTGTTTGAATTAGAAATCGTTTTACGTGCAATTTTAGTGGTTGTTTCCCCGCGGCAGCACGGAAGTACTGATAAATAAAGAAAAAAAAATGTAAACAACTTTTACTATGAGGCTGATCCTGAAATATAAAAAAAAAATCGACCGTTTCATACTTGGTAAATATTGAATTTTGTATGAAACAGCCGATTTTTTTTTATATTTATAAACAACCAAAAATTATGCAATATTACTCCAGAATAAAACAATTGTATTTGTCTCCATCAGAATTATCAGCAGTGCTCTGGCAGCGCGTCCTCATTATGGGCATGGGCAGTCCAGGCGTGAACTCTATCAAGCTGTACATCATATTTGCCGTGTGGGCATTCTTCACGCTGGCCATCCTGGTCCTCATGGAGGGCCTATCAGCTTTCCTGCATACGCTTCGATTGCATTGGTATGTATTTTTTTATAAGAGGTACCTACCTATCACGTATTTGTCTTTTAGTTCACTATGCATGGTATCAGTATGTGCAACAATGACCCTTACACTCTGTATAGAGCAACGCTGGTCACGTTATGAAATACTTCAGGGTTCGTATCTAAGAGAAGTGTCAGTATTCTGTTTTAGTGCTATAAGTGAACGGTGATTTAAATCCTGGTTAAATTTATTGGCTCCATCTATATCGCACAAACGTAATAGTTTCTTTGGCACCTCGCTCCGGCCTTAGAGTGTGAATGATGCAACTGTATATTGTTTGTCAGCCAACTGCCAATTTCTACTATTTGACATGATATCGTTCGGAATACGGGTAAAATTACTAACAAATGCTTGCACTGACTGATCTGGTCCCCTCATATCTGTGTGGTTCTTTCCTCAAAAGACCATCTCAGACACTAATCTGCATGGTTCTTACATGATTTGACCAAGATAATGTCTGGATTTTAAAAGAGACTATGACCTCTGAGTTTCTTTCGGTGTTTCTTCTCAGAGTAGTCAGTTAGTGAAACTGCGATTTCATCTATCAGTTAAAAAATGACGTGTAAAAGTGTTTGTGAAAACCTATTTGCAAAATAAACATCATTTATCATTTAAAACATAGTTTCCGTACCAGAAACATTTTGTCTTCCTTCTAGATTCAAAAACCTCTTCCAATTCTCTAGATCCTCACCCTTAAAAGGTATGAGAAGACTAACTCAAATATTTCTCCTTACAGGGTGGAATTCATGAGCAAGTTCTACGAAGGTCAAGGTTACGCCTTCGCGCCTTTCTGCTTCACAGACATTCTTGAGAACGAAGATGATGAGCGCAAGGCAGCAACGGAGACCAATGGGGGCCCGCCCGAGTGACCACAAGACTAACTAGGATAAGTAGCCAAACATACCACCTGCGAAGGTGTTCGGCTATGCTGGTGATGCTGAAATTAGGTAGACTGTCAGTCGCGTAGGTAGACCTTTAAAGTGCCTTGTTGAATCAGCTGTGTTAAGTTGTATGCCGAAGTGGAAATATGGAATGGAAATCATTTGATTGAAGTACGGGTTGATGTCAGTGGAATGTTCCAAGCTCATTAGGAGTAATTTACCTGTACCAGCTTTAATATCTATTTTATGATGTCTTTCTAATTTCATGTTTGCCAGATTTTACTTGGTGATCATTTATGAAGTGATATCTCAAACAAGTGCCTTTCTCATGTTGTGGAACTAGTCTACACAGACAGATATTAAATTGTGGTCGTGATCGTGTGAGCTAATGAAAATAGATGGTATTTCGTCACTCGACTCAAGTTTTGTATCTCTCAACGCGACTGGCACTCAACATCTATTTTTAGCCTAAAATTAGCTCTCGGATATCATTTACGTACAAACGAAAATTTTTAGATTACATAGTAATTAGAATTTTGTAGTCTCTCTGAATTCGTTGCTAGATTTTTCAGAAGTTGTAAGTAGTGTAGGTGAAAATTTATAAATTAGTGACAGAAAGTAATAAGAGCATCCTGTATTTGAAGACAATATTACTCATTAAAATGTTGGACACAGAATAATAAGAACCGTATCATAGACTATCTAAAAGAAATTTGTTTTTAAATACAGCTGTGTTATTGTACAAATGAATGAAATCACTGGCATGTCCGAAATTACGTAGTTTCGGAAGTCTTTTAGTACAAAATCGGAACAAAAGACATCGATTAGTGAGTCAGTTGACGTATGGCATGAACGCAGAGTTGTGATAGTATTCACATTAATTTTATGAATCACAATACAAATGTTCTTATAATATTTAACTTTAGATTAAGTGAAAATTTATATATTATTTTTCTTTTGTTATTAAGTGAATTTATTGGAACGTTTTACACGCACTCCAGGGAGAGTTTATAAAACAGTTAAACTAATAGCCCGAGTAACCACTTCTAAAAATAAGCTTCAGGCAATAAAAATAATAGTAGAAAATCCATCGAATACCGGGAATTCTAGGAAAGATTAACATCTATAATAAAAGTAGTTCAAGGTAAAAGAGCATCGTACGTTGAGATTATACAAGTTTAAAATAGATGTCACATTAGACCATGTGTTGAGCGCGTGTAAACGACATTTTATATCTTTTTCAACACACTTGCTTGTAAAATGGCTCTTATTAAATGGATTGCGGGTTCAAAACGCAGTTGGTTGTAGTGCAAAAAAGTGTGTCGCAGATAAAGTAATTAATGCGCGCTGCGTAACGGATAATTATACAAAAAGAAATTTTACGAAACACAAGATTCATGTTACAAAGGCAGATGTACAAGAAGGATTTATAAATCTACACAGATCATGCAACCCTATCTCCTAAACTAAGTATTTCTGTATATTGGGAGACAGAGAAAACGATACAAAAGTTATATTTAATCAAATTATTTACATCCATTTGTGTTCCATTTGTGTTCCATTTGTAAAAGATATTCAATTATTTTTTTCGCTTTGCACATATTTCTTGTAATTTTATTTCCCTGCAAGTGTGTTGAAAAACGTCTTTTGATGCGCGTGAGCACTAATCATTGCAGTCTCAGCTTCATTACGCCCTGGCCTTCGGTTTAGGTTGCAATACCACCTCGAGTGCAATGAAAAACTTTGCCCACTAGTATCAAAATGTACTTTATTTTAAGCCAAAGATATATTGTTTTTCTTTTTAAATTATATCGCATGTTTGTTGAGCAATCGTTTCGTGTAAATATTATTATAGTGCCTTCATAACTAGCGAGCTATTTAAGTATTCACTCTTTAAATATTATAAGGAATGTTCCATCTTTGTAATTTTTAGTAAAACAATCGCATGGACAGTGATAAATATTATACTTTAGTAGAGATGTGTATCTAGACTGGTCTAACTGCCAGATTAACGAATGTAAATCTAGTTTCAACACAGTAGGCTAGTCGGTACATCTTTTTAATTAGTCACTTTGTTAAAGATTCAGAATGAAATCTGATCATATTTTGATTATATTTTAAAATCACTAAACAATCTGGCTTTAACTAAAAGTCAAACTGTTAAATGCAACAACAAAATATTTATTTTAAATAATCATATTATTACCTATAGTTGAATATTATATTTTTCTTGTTAGTTATTTTTTATTATTTTGTTACTAACTTAACGGACCAATTTGTGGCCTTAACATATTATGAGACATATCAAGAAATGGGTGAAATCAAACACAACTGTATCAAACTTTGTATAAGAGCTTTATTAAAATCCTTTATCTACACGTAAACCAACAGCATGGGCACGGTACATCTACATTATACACTGAAATATTTACGCAGACAGACAGACAAATTTATAAACTACACTATTTTTACGCCATTCCTCAATAAACAGATTTTGACCATTCATGTTCTTTTATTACGAAAAACACATCCTAAATAAATAATAATTTACTATGAAAATTTTGCACCAATAAATAGTCGTACTTACAGGGTTACCGCTGTACTGACTCGGTTCCTGAAGTAATGCGGGGAGGGAGTCATTCCCCCTCCCGCACCGGATAGCTACCTCAGGCACGGTCTCATTTTAACAACTGACCCACAGAGCACTGAATTGCCGCATCGGCATATACAAAACGACAGCATCGCAGCATTATTATGTATCCCCACATAAATATATGTTGCGCGAAGTGAACGTTTCAGGTATAGTTTCAATGAGTATTTGGAGACATTCACTCTTTTGGCTTGTATGTCGACCCGTCTTCGTGCGCTATGAGACATATCAAGAGATTCAGTGATTTCATAAGGTTTTGATGATTTCATGTCTATTCAATTCTAATCCTACGCAAGAAGCAAAAAAAAGTAACGAAAGCGACCGATAAATTATCACGTCATACTACGATAGATACAATTCTAAACAAAAAAAAAAGTAAATAGGTTATTGTAGTTATACCTGTATATGTACAATAAACTATTTACCTTGGCATCATAAGTTACCTTTTTACAAAGTTTGCGTTACGGTGTCTCTTTCCGCGCTGTATATAAGATAAGTAGTAGGTACATAAGAATAATAACATAGATCAATATTACGTTTTCACAATCGTCTAAAAAATAAAGAAATAAAATATATTCTTCCATTATAATAAATAGGTAAACATTTTTTTAAATTCCTTTACATTTTACTAAAACCATTTGTTTAAAGTGCATCTTATGTAGAAATATCAAAATCTCTATCATTTTAATCTTGACTCTGGTAAATCATTATGGCTATTATAAATTACTCTCACATGCTGATGACGTCAAAAACCTATACCATTTTTTACTTGTAATCAGAGTGGTAAGATGTTACCGTATGTAAAAATAGAAGCCATATTCATTCATAAAATCTAGAGAAGAAAACAAATGGAATGCTCAGTTGTTTTAGTCACGGTACATTCGTGACATACTCCGTGCTTCTAGACCCCAACCCTACATAAAAAGCAACGCAGGCAATATTATCAAATATTCACATAGATCCAAACCACAAAAGCTTTAATGTTCCATACGAGTCATATCACGACTCGTAACACCTTATAATTAATATATAATTTTACACTTATTAATTTTATTAGTCCACTCAATTCGGTCCGATTATTGCTATTTTCCGAGCGACGTAACGCATTTTAATCAGGCTGACGCTGTTTCACAGTACGTAGTTGAAAAAATGCAACCGTTTTTTAAATAATATATAGTACCACCAAAATACGCATCAAGACAAAGTCAAATGAAAAAAGGAAAAAAAAATGTTATTAAGTTGTATGTCACCACTTTTAGGTCTAATCGATATTATTTATACTACATTAAGATGGAAATAAATATGCGCCTCAGTCGTCTTGTAGTGAGAGAAGACGCGATTCGTCGTCGAGAAAGGCATTAGGAATTTAGAATCGCTGACGTGACGTCTTCCAAGAGTTTACGGACGAAATGCGTGAGAATGCAACAAAACGAGGAAAGAAATTGCCAAGGTTATAAATACGGGTTTGTAGCCTTATGTCTGTCGAGGAAAAATGAAAAGCTATAGAGGCAACTTTTGCTCAGTAAAACTTGGTCAAGAACTTATCGCGAAAATGGTAAACTCACTCTTAGCACTATGTTGTTTCGCGTAGTTGAAGGTTTACCAAGTCTTCTAATAAAGGTGCACTACACGTTGCTATATTTTCGTATTAAAAATACCGAGGTGTACCAAAATATACTCTTTTAAAAAAGACTGTAAGCTCACATGAGGACACCGTACTTTTCAAAGTCTGGTGGCGAAAAATACTTAAGAATAAGTAGCCTCGACAATAAAGTTTCAAATCTAGGCGTATTTCGTTGTTTGGCGATAAACTCTTCTACACAAGCGACATATTGCCAACTGCAGATGCCGCCGACAAGACTCGGCGCCAGCCCAACTGACTCCTACACTGAGAGAGCTGATGACGGTTGCCGCTGATTTTTAAAGTTGGAATGTCAACTGCTGCAGTTCCCTCTGCCGTTGGCAACATTCCACTCGTGTGCAAGATGATCTCGTAGGGCGAGACTCCACCAAAGCGGAGACGAAAGGCAATATGATATCTTATTTTGCTGAAGCTAAGCACTGAGCTGTCGAAATGTCGCTACCTGATTGGTTATACGACACATCACTTCTCCTCTCGGCTTTGGTGGAAACCGCGCCTTACAGTCGTCAGCCTGTTAGAAGCAGTTTACATCACTGAGCACATGTGTTTAATCCGTGCGCAGTTTTTGTAGCAGGGCTCGGAGAGCCCAGGCGCGACGCTAGGAACATCCGTGCTTGGACATCCAGTTGTTATAACGGGTCACGTCTGCCTCGGACACCGTCCGTCTGAAACCAGAAGCCATGTATTTATTTAAACCCACAATTTAACGGATATGAAATTCCCCGAAGAGTACCTAAGGCTGAATTGGATCTATAGTACATCAACATTTTGCATTAAGCATCTTTATAACAATGGAAAAGGTTCAACTTTGCGCAATATCTTTGATGCAAACGTCTTCGTTCGAAGATGTTAGTGAAGCCAAAGAATATGAGTGGCATAGTTAAGGAACGAATACTACTCACATTCTACTAATATGTCAAGCTAGAACCTGATTCTTGTTTTTTACCTGGTCTTATCGATGGCAAGGGCCAAGTCATCGTTAGAAACAGGAGTCTCCAATTCAGATCGCTTCAGCTGTCGAATTTCCTCTGGAGTCTTGCCGGCTATTTTGGTTCGCATCGTCATCATTGCTGCGTCTCTGAACAAAAGAATATTATTAATAATAATAAATCATACTCAAGACAGATTGGCGAATTTAAACTTAACCTGTATCGCGCAACAGTACATGCATTTCCGGAGCATTAGCAATTAACACTCATGCTTAAAAAAATCCGAACACAAGTGACTTTAAAACCATATCCATGATTCATAATTTTGTAGAAACACCAAAACGTCCACACATTATAGTTTAGCATTAATGACATCTAATATTTCCGATCACCGTAATCCACTTTGTAATATCACAACGAATCACAATAAAATGTTTGACTCTGTATGTATATCTCACCTGCACAGATTGCTGATATCCGAGCCGCTGTACCCTTCCAGCTGTCCGGCAACATCTTTCAGCTTAACGTCATCAGCCAAAGCCACATCTCGTAAACACAGCTTCAAGAGGTTTATTCTTGTTGTCTCTGAGAAATTATCAGTTAATAATGTGTTGACGGTGCAACGGTAAAAGGATGATCGCTAGGAATCTGTCCATGCCTGAGAGATACTTCTCGACGGCATGTTAAGCCAAGGAACACATTACGGACCACCAACACTAGGGGGCCAGAACCATGTCAATCAGGTTTTGTGACGATCTCCCTTCCCAATGTTATACAGAGTAAAAGAAGATCGTTCCAAACAAATAACTATGCACAATTAATAAACCTATATAAAATTTACCATCCGGTAGACCGACGTAGATCCTCTTTTCGAATCGTCTTCTGAAAGCCTCATCGATGTCCCATGGGTGATTTGTCGCCGCTAGTACCATTATGATTTTATCACGATGGCTGAAACAGAAGAATGTCTTTCTCATTAACAATTTAATTTATCATACCTATCTCATTTCTTGAACTTTCTAAATTATATAAGCGTCTGTCTTTCACCAATTCAAAAAAACAAGAAAAAGAAAAAAGGTAAAATAAGAATATTTTTAAGAAAACTACAATATCGCATTGGGTCTAGCCTGTAAGGTTATTTGTATGTATATTTAAGAAATAAATAAATAATAAATTCTTAGCGTTTTGCTGAAAAGAAGAAGTGGCGTAACAGACTCGCTAGAAACACATATGTCCAACACTAAAATGCAAATAGCAATTAGCCGGGAAATTAGACGTAATTTGAGGTTTTTTAATGAATACGAATTACCCATTGTACCATATTGGCCATTTTGGCCTCACCAAAATAAAAAAACCCACGCTTTTAAAGCTTTAGATTTTAGGCAGCAAAATACTCAGTAGGTACAATAATTAATTATTGGAAGAAGCAGATTGGACCGTTTGTTTACATCTATACAAGAGACTAATCTAGATAATTAGGTACCTAGGTCCGTACAGTGCGGTTTCACAGGAATTTCCTCCCGCGTACACTTGGATTGTGGAATGAGCTCCCTGCCGAGGTTTTCTCAGAGGGCTACAGTATGGGGTTCTTCAAAAGGGGAGTAAATAGGTTTTTAAAGGGTCGGCAACGCGCGTGTGGCGTCCCTGGTGTTGCAAGTGTCCATAGGCTACGGTAACCGCTTACCATCAGGCGGGTCGTAAGCCTATTTGCCACCGTCGTAGTATAATATAAAAAAGTCTATGTTACTTCTGTCATTAATTTGTTGATACAACTTTATTTGGGAAAGAAAATTTATATCTGCAACTTTAAGCCATTGTGTAGCAATGCTGTCACTTCTTGCTGACAATAGTCTCCACAGCATTTTCTTTTATCTGAAAAGCTAATTGCTATGTTTCCAACTAATTATGAGTACTTACAAAGCAGCACCAAGACCATCCATCTGTATGAGCAGTTCCGCTTTGAATCTGCGAGAGGCCTCGTGTTCAGAGTCAGCGCCGCGGACAGCGCACAGAGAATCAACCTCGTCGAGGAATATCGTGCTCGGGGCGTAGAATGCTGCCTGTGAATTTAATGAAATCATCATGGAATAAGTTCATGAGATGGTAATTGGTTAAATATTTCTTCATAATGGTTACTCTGTCTTACTGCTGTTCGTTCGGGTACGTATCATAATCCCGAATTTTAAAAGACGAATTTTAAAATACCGATGGACGAAATCCCGAAAATTGAAACGCCGAATGTATGTTTGATCGAAAGTTTAAAATCCCGAAAGTTCATTTGCCCGAAAGTTTACAATCCCGAAGTTTAAAAACCCGAAGTTTGAAATCCCGAAGTTTAGAAACCCGAAGTACAAAATCCCGAAAGTAGTTTTGCCCGAAAGTTAAAATCCCGAATGGATGAAATACCGAATGGACGAAATATCGAAATTGTCACCGTTTCCGAGAAAACGAAGTACCGCGGCAGCGGCCGCAGAGCGCCAAATTTCCTTCTTTTGCAAAGCAAGCATGCATGGTAGATTAGGTTTCCTTGTGAATTCTTATACTGCATAATCATAATAATAATCATTATCATTATAATTCAAGTAAAACAGTTAGTCAAAATGGAAACGGCTAGGTTAGGTTAGGTTAGAACTGTGACCACGCAACGCGCGAAGGCGAGCGAGCGAAGCGAGCGTGCCGCGGCAGCGGCCGCCGAGCGCCAGGTGCCCCTTTTTTGCAATGCACGCATGCATGGTAGATTAGAACTTAAAGATATTTTACCTGGCGCTCGGCGGCCGCTGCCGCGGCACGCTCGCTACGCTCGCTCGCCTTCTCGCGTTGCGTGGTCTTAGTTCTAACCTAACCTAACCTAGCCGTTTCCATTTTGAGTAACTGTTTTACTTGAATTATATTGATTAATATTATGATTATACGATATAATTTTTTTATTCACTAGGAAACCTACCTAATCTTCTATGCATGCTTGCTTTGCAAAAGAGGGAATTTGGCGCTCAGCAGCCGCTGCCACGGTACGCTCGCTTCGCTCACTCGCCTTCGTTTTCTCGAAAACGGTGACAATTTCTGTATTTCGTCCATTCGGTATTTCATCCATTCGGGATTTCATCCATCGGTAATTCGTCCATCGGTATTTCGTCCATTCGGGATTTTGTCCTTTCGGGATTTCGTCCATTCGGGATTTCGTCCTTTCGGGCATTTGTACATCGGTATTTTGTGTTTCGATATAACGACTATCGGCATTTAAAACTTTCGGTATTTTAAATTTCGGTGTTTTGTACGTCGGTATTTCAATCATCGGTATTTTGACTTTCGGGATTATGATACGTACCCGTTCGTTATTTGCAGTTTACTGCTTATCTATACCAATATAAGAAAACCGAAGAGTTTACTTTTTTTTGTTAAAAGCGTGTACCTACCAGTCGGATACGAAAATTATTTTTGAATTGGATTGCCTTGTTCATGAAGAAGGGTTATAGGCTCTTTACCATTTCGCTACGAACCTTAGAAGTAAGATACACCTATTAACCTTAAGACGAAACATCAGGCCCGTAATCCTTAGGGTCCCACATTTCGCCAGCTTTGTTTATATCTCATGTAAGAAGGGGCAACCCTATTGCCACCAGTCGGGCACGGATCCAGGCCCCGAGCTACTACTAAGAAATTCCAGATAGAAAACTCAATGACGTTTCACCCGACCCGGGGGTGAAACTCAGAACGTCATGCTCAGCAGCAGCGCTTACCAACTGCGCTGCGTAGACCAACGAAGCAGTCGAGGGAGTCTAAGTATGTATGGTTGCAAAGTCCTCACATCAATTATACCAAGTCCATCTGTGTGTAACATCGCTTTAAGATATGAGGACAGCTTTTTTATACTACTGTGTCTACTCACCATGTCGAACAACAATCTCACAAGCTTTTCGGAGTCCCCTCTGTATTTGGACGTGAGGGTAGCAGATGACACGTTGAAAAACGTGGTGCGGCACTCGGTAGCGACGGCTCTGGCCAGCAACGTCTTGCCGGTTCCTGGCGGACCCGTCAAGAGTACGCCCTTCCAAGGCCGACGAATGCCCTGATGTTAGATAATGGGTTATAAGCCAGAAGACGTTAAAGTTTTTGATTCTATTACATTTGGGTTTAGTATACTGATCTTGATTTATTTATAAAGTCCAGACATTATCTTGGTCAGATCACGCTGAGCCTTAAAAGAACCTTAAATATCTATGAGTGAACATATCCAGTCAGTGCACACATTATTTTGATAGTAAGATTCGTAAAGCTTAACTCAGAACATAAGGTGCACAACAACTGGACTAACAATACCGGAGAAAGAACATTTGGGTTCTTAAAGTACCTAAAAAAACTGCCACCGACAAAAAACATCCATGGTCCTTCAATGTGGTCCTCACATTAACAGTTTGGAGGTATGAGGAACAGAGTGTAAAGTTCCTCATCCACCATTGAAAAGGGAGGATCCTCCGACCAGACGGGTGTTGTGTCTGGTGGGCTAACTACTGCCCGACGACGGTTGTTATCGGGAACTTGTATACGTTCAAACTGCGCGGATAACTTTAATAGCGCGATGTAGGATAGTTCGTATGTAGCGAAATAGATGTCGCTACAACAGTAATAAAACATGATAATGTAATACTTTCCATACCATCAACCAGCTCTGTTTTTTAGCATAAACGATGTTCATGCAGTTTGAACAGCCGGTTCATTCAGTAAAAGTAAACCCTGTCAAAACTTGAGTGATGTGAACTGTCAATGCTTGGGCATTAGTATGAAATGACAGCTCATTTCGCCTTCTTTTTACGAAGTTACTTAATGCAAAATAGCACTGCGAATGTTTTTGTGTTGCTTAAATGAAATACACACTTCAATTATTGATTAACCCAACATACAAAGTCTTAAATCAACATTATTTAGCACACCTTCAAAAATCCAGGCCGAATTTCTAGCCCAGATTTTCAGCTGGACATAGCGTGCGATGGCTACGTTGGAGTGGTTCAAGGCCTTTAGCAGCGTAGAGCATAGACTGTATTACCTATTGATATTACGCGCTAAGTCACGCAAAATGTTAGTACGTGGCGAACCACAGTATTTTAATAGGAATTGCTAATTATGTATCAATTAATAAAGCTGGTGCTTGTTTTTGTTGTACAACAGACGAACGAAAGTTTAGAAAGGGTTCTAATTGAAACCATTATTTGAAATATGCGGGGTTGAATAGACATCGACAACATAAATTTTATATTTTCCACGTTCCCAATTTTTTGTATGTTCTTTTTTTCAACTATGAACTCTAAATAAACATGAATTCATCGTCTAGGGATCAAGCATTTTTATGCGGATTTCTTGAGATTGAGATGTGGCTTTGTAATAAATTTATGATTTTATAAACTTATATGGATCCTTTTTGGTGCATTTCATAATTTGAATCAGGAACTGTGAATCAAATTCGAGTAAAAGATGAAAATCAGCTGTCAATATTTTCCCTATAAAAACATACAACGCATTGAAGACATTACTAGTGCTACTGTTTCCCTACTACTGATTAAAACCAACGTTATTATGGAGCGGCGACGTCATTTAAGCAGGGAAGAAATGCTCAGAGCCGTGGGAATGATAGAAGCTGGTTCCCGGCAACGTACTGTGGCTTTAGCTCTGAATACAAGTCAGAGTGTTATCAGTCGACTTTGGACACGTTACCGAAGCACTGGTACCGTGGCTGAGCGCCATGGAGGACGGTATCGCTGCACCACACGGAGACAAGACCGATACATTCAAATCTTAACTCGAAGAGCTCCAACAATAACCGCCATGATGTTAGCCGTGAGGCTTCATCACTCTTCAGGGAACTTAATTAGCGACCAAACAGTCAGAAACCGCTTGCATGAAGTGAACCTTCATTCCCGAAGACCGCTACGGGTACCACCTATAGCAATGCACAATCGTAGGATTCGATATCAATGGGCTCTTGAACACAGAAATTGGGCAGAAGAACAATGGTGTTTCGTGTGCTTTTCTGATGAGTCTCGTTTTGGTATGAGACCGGATACAAGACGTATACGACACTGGAGAACCCCTGGACGCCAACAGCGATTAAAATCCTGCCAGGAAGTCCATCCTTATAGTGGTGGAACCATCATGGTATGGGCGGGTATTTGGATCGGCGGAAGAACTGAGTTGATTTGGATCAGAGGCAACCTCAACGCTCAAATTTATGCTGAGACGATTGTATCAGACGTCATCGTTCCTCTACAAGTGCAAATCGGTCCCTTATTTCAGTTAATGCATGATAATGCACGACCGCACACCGCAAGAGTTGTAAGACAGACTCTCGCCGCAGCTAACATCAATGTCCTGCCCTGGCCTGCTCAGTCGCCAGACTTGAACCCGATTGAGCATGCATGGGATATGCTACAGAGAAGAGCTCTGCCGAATATGGAGGGTATCCAGTCGCAAGAAGACCTTTTTTTGTTGTTGCAACGAACATGGGCGGCCATTCCACAGCGTGATTTGGATTAACTCATTTTGAGTATGCCAAACCGATGTTCTTGTGTTGTTAGTGTTCGCGGTAGAAACACGGATTATTAATTGTTTAAGTTACCCAGTAAAATTTTAAAGAAAACTGTTATTTCAGTCTTTTTTTCGAACTTTAATGTTAGTGGTTCAAATGTCAAAAATCCCTTTATTAGGAAAATGGCAAATTTCGTTATTAATGCAAAGGTGACTTGGTTTATCGTTACTGTGACAAACGAAAACACTTTATTTGATGAATCCTTAAAAAAAATTTTAATTAATATCAATCAGGAGAAAAGTTATTGCAAAAATATATGTTGATCCCTAGACACTTTTGATGTGTGTAGTTAACGTTTCATTGAAAATGCCATTAAGTTGTATAAAAATCTCGATTTTTACAGCCTAGAGTAATAAAGATCAGAGAAAACGTACGTATAAATCTCGAAACGTATACCGACAAAAATTTAAACGTTACGTATTGAACTCATGGTATCAGATTGTGCATCAATGTCCCTCTCACTATGTATTAACAGGCCAAATAAGGGGCTTTCCATTAAAAAAAAAACAGAAATTTACTTGAATGTGACATATTCATATATTCATATATCTCTCTGTAACTCATTTTTTGATAGCGTAACATAGCCTGCTTTTTATAGTTAAGATCTAACACCGTCTGCTACCGTAGTGTTAATTTAATCAATTTTTATTTGTTACATGTGAAAACTTGTAATTGGCCATCATGTTGTTATCGCTTCAAATATTATGTCTGTCTAGCTGTAAGTTTTCCGAAAAATATAAAATAAAAAAATAAAATAAATAAAATATTAGAAGTCTATGCTCATCCGAAGTGTGTTGCAGCATGCAGCTGAAATCGGCATCAGTACACTCTGTATTCTCAACTGACATTATGTTGAGCTGAGGCCCTTTTGGCATTACTATCTTTGTATTTTACAGTTTTATGGTGTATTTATTTTGCTATTATCTCAATAAACGCATTTTCTTTCTTTCTTTTCTAAAAGAAAGGTCTTTTAATGTGTACGCATAACCAAAAAGAAGGCTTTGTACACAAGTACTACATACCTCTTTTACTTCACATTTACCAGCCAACCATAATTCGATTACCTGACACGAACCTTAGCAACAAAATTCACAAGAAAGGGTAAACAAATGAACACGACGGTTGGCCGCGTCACGGAAATCGTCAATTTAAACTAAGCTAACACCAAGATTGGGTAGCTGATATCAAATTCTCGAAATGCTCTAATTCTCCTTAATGTCTGAATGATTTTCTTACTGTAAGAAGCAATCGTAACACGATTTTTTTAACACTATTTCATTGATAGATATAGTTTTTGTTGTCTAAATTCCTGTACGTGTACTAAATTAATGTATGTTTCTTTATTTAATTGCTAAATTATGCCCATTGTTTTACATCTGTATTTATGTGGTATAAACCTACAATCTATACATTTCCTAATCAATTGTTTCTTTTGGCAATGAGGTTTATTGACCAACTGAAAACCAGTTATATCGCTGTCAAATATTCAACATCTCATCTTTAATAAAACTACACTACTAAACATATTATTATAACGCATTCTCTAGTATTAAAGTGCTTATTAACTTTATACTTTGTAATAAAATATTTTTTTATTTAAAATAAGTGCACAATATAGGTGATCTCATAGCACAGGCCAATCTCTTAAAATACTTAGTTGTTTGAATTGACTAAAAGAAAGAAGACAAATTTATGAGCTATCCGTAATCAACGTTTCTTACCTTAAAGTAATCGGGCATTACCAGCGGCAGAACCATCGCCTCCTGCAGAACGGACTTCGCATCATCAAGTCCAATGACATCCTTCCAGCGAATATCAGGATTCTTCTGCAAAATATCTCTTTCCAAAGTTTCCACCAAATGCAGTTCATATCCCGTTGCATCGAAGACCTTTTCGTCCCTTTCAAAGATTGTGACATCAGCCCCTTCGTTGGGAAAATCTTTTCTTCTGATTCTTGGTTTTATAGGAACAAGGGGTCGAGATCTTCCCGTTTTAGAAAGTCTTTCGACTGATCTGGTGGCTTGCATTCTTCCACTGCCCAGTGACGACTTTCTGCCTATTGCTGGCAGTATGTTCTCACGACGCCGTAGGGTTCCTGCCCATTTCTCTGTAGTTGGGTCTGGGTTCTTCTGTTGATCGGGTGGCTTGTCAGTTATTGGGACCACCTGTGATGGCTTGACAACTGAAACAAGTTTTTTTTTTAAACTCACATACAATCAGAGTCGGAACAACTACCGGTAGGCCACACAACACTGCACTATCAACTGTTACACGATGAAAAGGCTCGTGGCAAAATAATAACAATGGCATGGTTCAATTAAAAGGAAGCCACGTCAGATCGAAAGAGCCGTGAAGGCCTTTTCCCAACTGTCTCGGAGTCAGCTTCCAGTTTAATGAGATGCAGCTGATTACCAATGTTTTTAAGGAGCAAGATCGGCGATCTAGAAGTCGTGAGTTCGATCCTCACATTCCCCACCCATTACACTATTGACGTGAACCCACTACAGACACTTGCAAGCATATTTAGCTTAGTTGGAGGGGTTAACCAGACTACTTCTTCTTATCGTGTGGTTCGTGATTAACCTGGTGTCAGAGTTTTAATGCCGCCCATGGGCCTCTGACTTGACATCACATGCTCTCGAGAAATATCTCTCAAGCATGCCGGTTTCCTCACGATGTTTTCCTTCACCGTTTTTGAAGCAAGTGATAATTATCCAATAAGCACATGAATCCGAAAACTCAGAGGTGTGTGCCACTAGTTCGAACTGTGATTGGCAATGCGCCAGTCGCACCAGTAAGCTGTCACTGTTTTTTTGACTAAACAAAACCACTAGTTATATGCGACCCATTGCTTTTGTTATTCCGTGCCTCGGAAAACACGTTTAGCAATGGCTTAAACTCACCAAAAACAAAACAAAAAAATCACAAAAAAAAAATCTAAAAAAAAAACTACAAAAACAAAAAAATATATAAAAAGAAAAACGATCGAATCGATTTTTGACAGTCGTTACTTGTAGAAGCCCGAAAGTCTGACAACCACTTTAACCAAGGGGTATCATGTTACCCAGTTACTGGGTTGTGGAGGTCTGACAGGCAGTCGGTCCATGTAAAACACAGGTAATCAGCTACATCTGATTTAACTGGAAGCCGACCCCAATATAGTTGGGAAAGGGCTAGGCAGATGATGATTTATAGTACTAAGCTTTTCAAGAAATAAAATGGCCGCGTAGTTCAAATTAAATTCTTACTTTGTGTGGGTGGATGTCGTGTCCCCGTGGCAGTGTGGGTGTTAGTGGTGTGAACCTTAGCGCGCTCCCTTCTCGAATCGCTTTGTTCCGTTCTAAGTCCATCTCGAGGTGCTGGTGGATCTGAATCACCCTTCTTGCCACCGTTCCGACTACTTGCAGTCATCCGCGCGAACCCAAACGGCTGGAGGCTTTCGACCATCATTCGATCCATCATCCTGGCCATGTGGTGGAAGCCGGATGACGGACTGCGAAAGAAAACAGAACCAGTTTTAGATTCATAGTTAGCCTCTCCCTTTAAAAAAAACCAAAACGTGCACTCGGCGCCAAGCTACCATTTAATCCTTTAAATTCGTCATGTTGTCGAGACGCGTGGCGTGCTGGGCATATTTTGGTTTCTCATCTTAACATGACTGTGAATGTTAAATGGTTAACGGACTATTTCAACTGTGGACTAAGTAGACTAGTGATATTTTACGTTACGTACAGACGCTAGGACATCAACCTACCCCAATGTGTCAAATTTCTTTGATATGTTTACAACTTAATTTTAAACATAGTAAGGTTCATGTTCAATAGGGAAAATTTGTCAGTTTTGGGTAGATTGATGTGCTGGCGTCTGTACCATCCAACAAGAAGATTATTTGTGCTAGCAACCTATCTTAGATACAGGTAAGTTACCAGGACCATCAGATGTTTCTTAGAAATTATAAATTCTTCAGGATTAATACATAATTTTAATAATAAAAAGTACTTAATGTATAAAATTCAATTTTAACCGAATACTTTCATTGGATTTCTCTGCATAAAAATTTGTAGCCGATTCACATGATCAAGAAGAAGAAGAAGAAGAAGATAAAGTGATGAAGTAATAATCATTTAAAGTTAATAAATAATATCTTTTGCAGTACTTATCTAAAATTGCTAAACAGATTTTCATGAGACGTTGCCAGAGTCATTGAGTCGTTCCAATTAAATTTATTTATTTTTAACACCCTTCTTTAAATGTCAGAGGATTAAAAGAACAATAACTTAAAATTATTGAAGACGACCGACACTGGGACAAAAATAAACATGACAGTGGAAATTGATTAAATGGATCTGACATTGGGCTGATCTTCAATTGACACTAAGGCCAACACCACATAATCTGCGTGTTGTAAATGCAATGCCATGTGCGAATATTCAGTCACACCTTTTGTTGAAATGCAAACTAAGCTGAGGATCAGCACTTTTCACTACACAAACTCCTCAGCAACACGTCTCTCTGATAAGTTGGCAGAACTTGATTACCTAACATTACAAATCAATCATTGTAACTAATTTATTTATTAAATTTAGCCAACACACTCCAATAAACTTAATACTAGTAATATTATGGGTTAGTTGTCAACGTCGGTCGTTGACAACTAAACTCAAGAAAGTACTTTAGGACTTCGTTATATAAAAAGGACACATAGGTATATATTTAGACACACACACACACATAAACACGCAGACACACACTTATACACACATACCTAAACACTCTCACACACACGCACACACACACACACACACACACACACACACACACACACTCACACACACGCTCTAAGCCGCCTGTGCAGGGCAATAGCCTGCAAAAGTGGAATGAACATTAATGACCGCGCTTGGTCACCGCATAATTGCATTTCCAAACATGCCTTTATGTTACGATAGTTTCCTTATCCGTAAGTGCAGTAGTAATTGCTAGAACTAAAATTCTATTTGTCTGCAACGAAAGCTATCAGGGCAAAAAGTACGGACAAAGTCAACAAACATGCCTATTTTAGTGATTGCCGTGCGAGTAATTAATGATTGACAGATATTATAAAAAAACTAATAAAAATGTGGAACAACTTTAGTAAAAATAAAGTGAGTAGAAATGATTATACTACACTATCGATACGCCCTATCTTCACACAACTTAAATTTAGATAAAATTAAAACATTGCAATTTCGATTGTTAAAATTACGGAGTAGGTACGAAAAATTATTTAAAATTTGTAGAATGTTACCTATACAGGAAAAAGTAAAATCAACTATAATTTTGGAACAACACAACAATAACGAATACAAAGTAAAAAAAGTGTATAACCGACCAACCCGTAAAGTATCACGGAAAAACAAATAATCGGTACCTAAGGTGAGGAATTATTTCGGTCAAAGAACGCGGCAATGGCTAGTTCCAACATTGTTAAACGAACTACCTGAGGAATTGTCTACCGAAATAATATCAAAAAGTGTCTTAAAAAATATCCTGCGCAAGCACTATTTGGGTTTGTGTCCTTAGCGCCGCCGGAACCTAAATTGTATAATAATAATAATAAGTGTATTGTATTGCTGAGTGTATTGCTTCGCTCTGGCGTATTTGTCCGGAGATTCGTATGACTTAGTTGTGCTGTTATGTTATTATAGACGCCGCGGTACATGTACGCATATTCGAGCTGTAGTTGTGGATCTTCTTAAATCTAAACTGGGCAGCTGGAGTATGTGTGCATTTAGGCGTTTCATTCGTCTGTGTGAGCAGACGGCGCACTAAAAATACAAGGGGATGTACCTACCCTTACAGTTACAATTACATATACCTATAACAAAACTTTATGATGTAAGTAGTACTTAATGTTATTTTAACTAAGAGCTGTATTCACGAGAACACTGCCGACAAACTGTCCTGCAGTTTGGTAGAAGATTTGTATTGTACCCACTCATGTAACTTTGTTGAAATAAATAAAAAAAAAACTACTCATTTAAAATAATTTTTACACAACCCTTGTCCAACAATTAAAAACACAAGAACAAAAGACTGAACCGATGAGATGCACATGCAATCGCATGAATGATGCAAGGTAAAACATTTGTTGCAATTGATTTATTATGTCTGCCTAGCAATATGTAGCCTAATTTATGAGGTATTCCTCGAAGCGCTACTATTTTGAGGCGCTCCTAATGAGGCGCTCCTATTTTATTCCTCGGAGCGCTCCTAACAAAAATATTTGTTTTTTTTTCCTATAAAAAAAAAATATTTTTGTAATTTCTAACGGGAACGCTCCTAAAAGGTGCGCTCCGAGGAATAAAATAGGAGCGCCTCATTAGGAGCGCCTCAAAATAGTAGCGCTTCGAGGAATACCTCTAATTTATGTGTAGTTTCTATGTTTATCATACTACAGTAGGTATAGGTAAGTTTAGGTTTAGGTATTATGAAGAGAAAAGATTTGATCTTTTGTTGTTTGTTTGTTTGTAGCGATTTATTTTTAAAAAAATTGAACCAATTATTAAGAATCTATCACCATTAGAAAGCTATATTATCACCGAGCAATATAGGCTATATTGTATCTTAAAAACTACGAGGGCGTGGAGGGGGTAAAGTTTAAAGAGGAAAAATTACAAAATTCACGCAAGCAAAGTGCTGGTTTTTAATATAAGTCAGAAATCGCCAATCCACCTTGAGAAAGCGTGTTGATCAATGCTAGTGCCTTCTCTGTATCAGAAGAGGCCTTTACCTACCATGGGACAGTAACAGGCCGGCATTATGAGTATTAAACAACTGACAAACATACTTATATATTTGTAAACATAGGTACTCTAGATAAATTACACCCAGACACAGAACAAATAACCATGCTCATCACACAAACATTTGTCCTGGGTTGGCATCAAATCTACGACCTCCGGCATAGCAGTCAGCGCCACTAACTACTAGATTAACAGGCCAGACAAACAAAATGCTTGCCAATGATTATTTTGCCTGCCTGAGTGCCTATGTTCATCTATAACGAAGAATGACAACCAAACCGGTGCAAAACACTACAAGCATAATGAAACTGTATTTCAAAATATGTTGGACCAACAATTATTGCTATTTAAACCTGTCGATATTTATTTATTTATTTATTAAAACTTTATGCACTAGCAAAAGACACTGTACAAAGGCGGACTTAATGCCTTAGGCATTTTCTACCAGTCTACCTTAGAAAAAGGCAGTAGGGAGAATGTTCGAAGTCTTTACAAAACAAAGTCGGCCTGATTCTGTTACAATTTATTGGGGCATGTTGCTCGGGTGAAATAGCTATCGCGTAAATTATAATCAAATTTTACATTTGTGGGAAAATGTACTACAAGCATACTACTAGTGATGTTTGTTTTAAATTAACTTTGTTGGTTTAAATTTTAGCATGTCTATCACTTGCTTTATATATTATCTATGTCCTTGAGTATTCTAGACAGCAACTCTTAATTGCTACCTAAAATAATTACTTCGGAGCCATTGCCCATTAAATCTCTTTAAATTTAACATACTGCATCCGGCTCGAAGGACCTGTTCACTACGGAGCTGGTAGTGTTGGACTAACTGTACTAACACACTTGTGTGAACACGAATAGGATTGAATATGCAAAATAAAACCAAATTAGGTTCTGATCTAAGCTGGTATATAAATTCTAAAATTCACGCGAACCCAACCAAATCGTTGTAACGTAACCATAGCGAGATCTATATCGATGTCAACGCCATCTTTCGAGCTTGATGTCAAACTTTTGAACTTTACATAGAATTAGCTATGATTACGTTATGAACAATAGAGAGGAGGTGCGAAGAAATGTCATATTAAAACTGTGATCTCATGTCTCAGTAACGCAATCTAGCAATACAATAAATACACACTACAATACATACAATATCAATGTATACTAAGACTAAACGAGTTGTGTCTACTAGGACACAACTATCAGATGAAAATGTTGTTCGTGATGTCCCGTTTATAGTATTCAATTTCTTTGCTTCGTGGTATCCTTACTCGCTTTGGACATGCACTTGTCGAGACAATTTTTAATAGAATTAAAAAGCCTGTTTGTAATTACAAAACAGCAACTTTTTACTAAATGCAAGTTTAAATACACAGTAGTTTTACGAATTTATTTTTGTCTGTACAGATGTTTGTTCCGGTTAATCTCTGAAACATCTAGACTGATTTTGACGGAACTATCGCTGGCTGAGCTCATAGAGACTTAGGCTACAGGACTTATTTATTAAAGAAAAAACGGCAAGTATACAACGTGGCGCTACAATGGTGACATTAACTTAACACACGTATACGTTATCCCAGTTTCGTTTTAAGAAGTAATTTTATTTCCATAAAACGTCATTATTTACTGATTAATTTAAAAAAATAAAAAAATATAGAAATAAGCATCCTGTACAAAAATAATCATAGTGCAGCGGTCATTTGCCGGGGTCACGGATCATAACATCGCGTCAAAGAAATTGAAACGAATAAGCAATACCTCAATTCTTTTGTCGGCGCGCGCGTTCTCCCTTCCACCCCCGCCCGCCGCACCCGAATCCTTGTCTTTTCTTATCTAGTGCTAGCCGGACCCGTTACCTTGACACACATCTTTACGCTCGTGTCGTGCGCATAATTTCGTCGTTGTTTTGTGAATGTTTCGCGAAAAAGACGCTTACTTATTGTTTTATTTATTTAGTTTTGTGTAATTAGAATAGTAAATAGATTATAGTACTGCGATAAAGACGCTTTGCTTTGTTTTCGTTAGTTTTCCGATCTACATAGTACCTACGTGTTCTACGATTAAGGACGTTATTATTTGTGAATTTGTGATGGCAAATAGGTACACATCCGAATTGAGAGGAATGGCTGTAAGTGACAATTTATTTTCAAATGTGCGGGAAAATATGAAACGCCGTTCGGCCCTTTGTATTCGTCAACAAGGTGGACTCATTGAAAATAAGAAAATTTAAAATAAAGACAATTAAATAAAAGTACCTAGTGATTAGTGATGATAGTGGTAATAACTCATAGTAATAAGAGAGCGTGATATGATAAGTGTTTGACTAAACAGCTCCGCTGTAGGTAAGTAGGTACTTTTGTGTCGGACGGATTCTTTGATAGAATGCCGTCAAAGGATCGCAGGAGTACAAGGCGCGTTGCGCGGTTGCCAGCGCGCGAAGCGACGCGTTGCCGCTCTGAGTAAACGTAAACGAGTAACGTGCATCTAGGTAAGTAATTTCATGAATGAATTTTTGCACAGAGTGATCCCAATTGTAGTCACTTTTTTATTATTTAGTTTGTTTGAAAAATGTTTTTGTTCAAATTACCAATTATTTTAACCAATCATAATTTATGTGGTTAATGGCCACTAGCCCTACCCGTGTGTTAAATTAATGTCACCATTGTAGCGCCACGTTGTATAACCACGGACAAAAGCCAGTTTAGCATATATATTTTTTTAAAGACGCGTGTCAGATGCTACATGTCCTGGTGATGGCCTGTATTACTTGTGTGAGGAACCGCCCCTGAGATGACCCGCTAACCTAACGTTCTTATTGAGTATTCAAGGGATGAAGTCACACTATGACGCAAGTACAGCTGCTCTACTTTCTCGAACTACGTGGTTGAATCTAGAACTAGTGAACCCAAAGAGATTTAAAATACTATAGAACGGGCATGTCAAGGAAACGTCATAGAAAAACTTTGATCCCATGTCTCAGTAACGCCATCTAGAATAATATATGAATATTGGAGCGACAGCGGAGCGTACTACAAAAAACTCATAGACTTGTATCCAGCGGGACACACTTTTTCGGACGAAAATTTTGTTCGTGATGTCCGGTCTATAGGTATTGAATGTCTTTGAGTGAATCTAACAAATAGTACCACTTTCCAAAGAAAATCACGTACCAAATGGGGTCCATTTGAAAATATTGTCGCAGCCCCCCCACATTCGGTACCAAAAAGTCACCGAATGCGAAATCCATTTTTCTTCCTAAGACTCTGAATACATATCTTGCCAAGTACATATGTATAAATGTTCAAAGCAACATTGAGGTCACTCTGAGGTCACGATAACATAATTTTCACGGGTTTACTAATTGAAAAAGTGTGTCATTACTTTTGTTGAACCGGCTTGTAGGAAAATCGTGTGCTATTTGACAAGTTTGTTATTTGTCCGTTGTCATGGCAACCATTTGCGGAAACCAATGTTGACCGCAAGATTCGATGCGTACAACACACAAACTTGACTTTGCCGCCCTCGAAAATTTTGTTTGATGGAAATTGACCCCTATTTCGTGTAGATAAAGAATTCAAAGGCGCACAAATGAATTTTTAATGGCACAAGTTGTGTTTGTTTGAGGTCCTTGACTGGTCTACTTTTGGTGAACCTCGTTTAATCTTTGTGTTAGTAATGACCACAAAAGTGTGGGCGCTATAGGTAATTACCATAATATAATGGGCGTTGGCTATATTGAACTTTGTGTTTTATGGGACAAAGGTGAGAGTTAAGGTTTGGAAATGTCAAGAAAAATTGTAAGGATTAAGAGTATGAATACTGAAAATAAATGCATAAACCACAGTCTAGAATTACGCAACACTTTTTAGTCGGAATGAGATTTGTATGTGTTTTTTGGGTGTGTTCTTTTTCAAGCTAATGCAAGGCTACCTAATCAGGCAAGAGGATTGTCAATAAATAAAATGAAATAAATAAATAAATATTGCACAACTTTTTCACACAACGCCAACTAGTCCCAAGCTAAGCTTAGAGCTTGTGTTATGGGTACTAAACAGCTGATAAACATACTTATATATTTCTAATTACATACATATTATAGATAAATTACACCCAGACACAGAACAAATGATCGTGCTCATCACACAATGATTTGTCCTGGGTGGGAATCGAACCCACGACCTCCGGCATAGCAGTAAGGGTCACTAACTACTAGACCAACAGGCCAGTCAATGCAGTTTACAAGGGCCTATGTGCTTTTCCTAGACTACAGCGAACTTTCCCTTCCCTTTCTTTGTCATTAAATAAAGAAAAGCGATCCTAACCCGCATGCTTACACAAATCGTTTTTGGTACCTATAGCTAGTCTGCCAATATATTCTCTAACTCTCTATATTTTTTCGGTGGCCCTCTAAATCAAGCAGTATGACTATCAACTCATATTTCTCTACGTATTAAATATACGACCTTCAAAAAAAACCTGGAAAGGGTTCTAAACACACTTCTAACATCATCATCATCTACCTAGCCTTTTCTTTTTGCGGGGTAGAAAATCCTCATGGATATCCCCCGCCCGGGGAGGCGGAGGGGTCTGTCAGACTCTTACTGACTAAAAACCACCCCGTGTTCCTTCTTACACCTGCGCTGGGGGTCACGGGAACGGAAGATACTTCCGCGACCCCCGAGGGGTCGGCTACTAGTTTAACTGGATGCAACTAAATACAGTGTTTTACATGGAGTGCTTGTCTGACCTCCACAACCCAGTTACTGGGTAATACGATACCCATTGGTTACACTGGTTATCAGACTTTCAGGCTTCTGACTACTCGTAACGACTGTCAAAGATCTACAAGTGACAGCCTGGACCAACGGCTTAACGTGCTTTCCGTAGCACGGATGTGTCTTGATAATACGTATTGTCACACCTCCACGGACCGACCTCTTCGTGGCTTAACCTTTTGATAAGCAGTTATTATTTAAGGCACTTCTAACAGAAGCATATTATTATTGCCTATGTCTGTAATGTTCTCATTGCTGGGACACAAGCCTCTTCTCTGTGAGAAGGAGTGGGCCGTAATCTACCACGCGGGCCTAGTGCGGGTTGGTAGGTGTATAATTTTCAATTCTAGGAAATGCTGGTTGAGAACGGTGCTGAATTTACACAAAGTAAAGAGCCTATCTGGGTTCAAACCTATGAGTTAAAACTCATAAGTCGCGGCCGTAACCGTTGGGCCACCACGCCGCCGCTATACAATTTCTATCCTGTATATACAAGGTGTTTTTTTTTATATCCCATAACTCTAGGGTTATATTCTGTAGGTAAAAATAATACTAAAACTCCTAGAATAGATGGTCCAAAAATGCATAGTTTCGGAGATATCATCAATCATAATTAAATTATCAGTTGCTTAGTACCCGACTACCCGCAACACAAGCTCTGCTTAGCTCGGGACTAGATGGCGTTGTGTGAATAGTAGTGGAATATTATTATTAAGTATTATTAATATTATTTTTATTACCTAATTAGTTCAAAAATTGTCACCAGTACGACGAATCTTCTTTATAACGTCACTTTTCTTTCACGTAAGGGTGTTTTACATTAATCATCGTGACTTTGTCGAATTATTTTTTAGTAAAAAAAAAAAAAAAAAGAATGATTGAAACATAATTCATATGTCAGTTGATTCTTTGATATGGTCTCAATCATACCCTAGAGTTATGGGTTAGTTATAAAAAAAAACACGTTGTATATTGTTATTGATTCACCCAATACAAGCAAAGCCTAGTCCAAAAAACTAGTACACACGAAAGGCCTATTCAACATTTTGAGCGCCACTTCGAAGCCTATAACGTAACCTACCTATGCAACGTTGCAAGGTAACTGACCTAACTGTTTACCCCTGGGGGTAAACTTGACAGCTCTGTACTGAATGTGTGCCAAAGTTCAATAGACTAGACACAGGGGAGGTCAACCACCGGCCGAAGTCATTAGCAATGCAATCGATGTGAAGACGTATCGAGGCTTCTGATTGGGGACATGGGACATGAATAACTTAACTGCGACGCCTGTATACCTCGAAGGGATGGGAGATCGGTGCATTGTACTTCACGCTTATGTTTAAGTCCCATGAAGATTGTTGTTGTTGCTCTCTTTTTCCAATTCTCAACTAGGTTGTATGTTGTTTTACAATCGATTTTAAAAAATCTAAGTAATAAATCGTTTTACAATAAAATACAACCGACCTAATATATGTAGAACCCGAAAAGTTGTAAAATAACTCTAGTTAGGAAGTCGATGGTAGAAAAAAAAATTACAAAAAAAAACAACCGACTTCTTAAAAAAACACTAACAGGTGAAAAATAACTCCAGTTTCGGAAGTCTGTGGCTTTGGGGTAGGCGGTGTGGGGTGGGTGCCGGGTGCCTCTAATGAGCTGTGACCTTAGCTTTGTAAGACTGGTTGTCGGATTTGCAGGTCTCTGACTAACCGTAACGACCGTCAAGGAGCTACAATGATTTCGTCATTTTTGTAACTGAATCCCTAAATAACTTTTCAAATGAATAAACAAGCAAATCCTGAATTTGATTATAACAGAGACGTATCACTTAACGAGTGTCAAGAGCAATTGGATAATGAACACAATAATTTAAACACAAAATGGCGCCCACGCAACAATTTACTGAGCATCACAAGTTGTAGCATCCTCTCTTACACTGCCATACCAATACGACCTTTTACGTTAAAAAACATACGGTCTACATTCGCATGACCACTTTCGAGCTGTGGTGTGGACTTTAGGTATAGGTTGTGATGTGTGGGCTTTCCCGAAGAGTGTGGAAAATGACGAATGGACGGGCCATTACACCTTAATTTTAAATGAAGTACGTTTTAATTTAGGTTATGGTCGTTTACATTGAAAAAGTTTGCGTGAAAATGGTACCATAAACTGAATGCTCTTGTATCTTATTAAGTAAATACTTTACAACGAAAAGGTGTGGGGTAAAATACATGCGAGTGGTTTCTAGAGATACTTTGTAGTATGAATCACCTGTCTGAGTGATATTAGTTATTTTGGACAAGATTAGTAGGAGACCAAAATAAACGATGTAAATATTGAAATGTGTGAAACATGCGTAAAAAATGATATGGCTAGAAAATAGACTATTGAGATGACTGTAAATACAGATGCGGCGTACTTCGGCGACATACTGCGGCGATTTCAAAGTTATTAATAATCCCAATTTATTATCAAAATGTATTTATCTAGGTGCTGTAGTGTAGCTATTTACTGGGCGGCATTTGCTGTGGAGTTTGTTCCGCAAGGATCTTCTCAGCAAAAACACTAAGAAATTGTGAAGGACGGGTGTTTTGGTTGACTGTAAACATACAAATTATTTTGACGTACAAAAAGCTGATCCTCAGCCGAATTTGGTTAATTGACTTTTAATATGATTTTAACTAATCAGTACATTATTGTTTTCGCCGAAAAAACTTGTTGTTCTTGGTCAAAGAAACAAGATATTTACTTTGTATGATAGTAAATGAATGAATACAAAAAACTTTATTTCACAGAAATACTGATTCAACATGTTTTGTAAAAAAAAACAATTTACACGAGCTTTGGTAGTGACACAACAATGATTAAAAATGTATCTTTGTTTCGATCAACATTTTATTTTTTAAGTATATTAACGACACACAAAAGACAACAACATGATGCATTTACACAAATAAAAAACAACAGACGATCACACGCTTTTAATTACTTAACGTACACTCTCCTATCCGAGGGTAAAGCTATCGGTCTAGACATCAGCTCTTCCATTAGTCTGCATATGTAACTACTAGTAATTGGTACATTATTCATGCAATTTGACAGGTTAACCAATCCATTTAAAGTGGAGTCACACCACAAACGAAGCTAAAGCTACAGAATTAACATCGTATCAGGTAGTAGTTGATTTTCGAAAAATATTTTTTGTGCATACAAAAGCTAACGGTTACACGGCCCAATACGTTAGTCGATTCGCATCTAGGGCTTGCAATCCGGATATCCGGATATCCGTATTATCCGGATATCCGCCGATTTTAAAATCCGGATTTTACTTGCATGACAATCCGGTTTTTTCGGATATTACGGATAGTTCTATTTCACTTTGAAATATTAAATAAAAAGCTGTCATCTGTAATGAGCATTACTGTTATTACGTTATTTATTATTTCAATATAGTTAATCACTCTCGCTTTTGTTTTTTTACTTCCCAAATCATACATAAATACATAAACGCACGCCTTTTTTCATGAGGGTAGGTTGAAATGAGAAAGTACAGAGTGCCATGTGCTACGATTCTGACATAATTCTTTAGCTTCGTTTACATTCATACATGCTGTCATACACATCATAATATTGAGTCAATTTAGTGGCAGAGATTATAATTAATTCCAACATTCTATATACATAGCCAAAATACAGGCTTTGCTTAGCTCTGCTTGGCTACAGATGGACACTCCACACCAATTAGACCGACCTAACTTAGCTTGTACAAATATTATGCCTGAGTTTTCTTTTAACAAACATTATTATTAAAATTAATGACCACTGGCCAACTTTATCAATCAATCAATTCATTTATTAAATCAAACAAATGACACACATCCATACTGCACGCATTTTCAAGATTGTGTTGTATTTTACGGCACGCACGGTAAAAGAAGACTGGACCAGAGTTTCAAAATCAATCGCTATAGTGGCATTTACAAAACCTCTCACATTTTTATTAAGAACAAATAAACTTCCAACGAATCTGTGAGACTAGCGATTATTAAAATTATATCCACGTTTAACACACAACAACCAAATCAAACAGTCATAACTTCTACGGACAATACACGATATAAAGAAGGTTGCTCTTCTTCAACTGAAAACGTATCAATCAAAACATGTTCAAGTTTCTTCATGACACACATGATATATCTGAGGTCATCAAAAAACTTGAATCTTTAGGCCCATGCATACCACTAATTTCTACGGAAAATTGTTCTCAGTGGAGGCTATACGGTTATGGAATGCTTTGCCTGTGTCAGGGAGACAAGATCAAACATTAGCATCATTTAAAAATATATTATTATCTTTCTTCTTTCTTTCTTTCAGCACCAGGGGCGCGTTTCCGACCCTTTAAAAACCTATCTACTCCCCTTTTGAAGAACCCCATACTGTAGCCCTCTGAGAAAACCTCGGCAGGGAGCTCATTCCACAATCCAAGTGTACGCAACAGCTGTAATAGATGGTTAACAACTAAATAAGCAACGCATAGCCAATTACAGGTAGAAACAAAGTATGTTACAGAAATCTTAGGATTACTAACAAGCACGGTAATAACAGAAAAAAAATAGAAAAATATACAAAAAGCACTCACATTATAATGTTTTATACAGGTCGATTGGATTGCGATGTTATGATTTGTAATAAATGTAAGATCTCATGTTTAATTAGAATTGTTAGTATGAGAAAAGTACATTCGATTGTATAGTGCGATATCGGTGTTTTAAAGCAAAATTTTAGAAAGTTAACAATTTTGTAATTGTTACTTGAAATATTGGTATAGTTTAATATTTCTTGTCATTTTGCCTGAGAGACTAATTAGAACGTGTTACAAAAGCTTATTAATTTAATTTATAATAAAAACAAAAAAATATCCGTATTATCCGAAATATCCGGATAATCCGGATAGCAATTTTTTAAAATCCGTATTATCCGGATAGTAAAAACGAACGGATATTGCAAGCCCTATTCGCATCACACTTGAATCTACGGTATACAATGCTCTTCACACCGCCAGAGACAGAAACAGTTGGAGGAATATCGTGCGAACAAAATTGATGAAGCAAGATGGTCACGACTCTCAGCGTTGAGGAGTACGACGCAAGGAGGAGAATACCCTAGTGCGCTGTACTTTAATCTGGTGGACCAGCTCTTCCCGTGAGCGTCCACGACTCAGCACGGATAGAACGTACCTACTGGTTGAAAATTTTACTTTAGTTTTCAGACATTGTGATTTTCATGTCGTAAAGACTTGACGTAGTTTGCCAAATGCTGCCCAGTCCAGCTGAATCCTCCTCTTGAAATCCCCGTCGAATTCGGGTCCCGACTGCTACAATTTCGGGTACAACGACTTTCTTGTTTTAAGGTTTTTTCATGAATACTCAGAAACGCAGTCGGGTTTTTTTTTATATTATTCCCTATGGGAACTGTGCACTAAATTGTATAGTACAGACGCCAGCACATCAAGTTACCCCAATGTGTCAAATTTCTTTGATCGTTTTTCAACTTTATGGCAAACAGAATAAGGTTCATATTCAGTTGGGAAAATTTGACACATTGGGGTCACTTGATGTGCTGGCGTCTGTACATTAGAATATCTAGCAAACAAAAAAACGGAATCACTTGCCTGCAGCCACTTTTTTCTTTTTCCCTCGATTCTACTTAAAGCCTTTTGACCCGCAATAGTCTCTTTTCACCTGGACGGGCAACCTAACTACCCCTTTAATTTTAGTACCTTCGCCACCCGTCACTTTAGCCATCGAGCCTCATTTATCACAAAGAAACAATCTCGTGTTAAATAATAACAGAACAACTTCACCTTGAGACTGAAATACTTTTAGTACTTTCTTACTTGGTTTAATAATGGCAACGGAATAAGTAATGGCTGAAGATAATCTGTTGTTTATTTCTTTATTGTTTTGCTAGCCACCCGCCTCGGCTTCGCTTGTGTGCAATCCTTTTTTTTCGGTTTTCACACAAATTTTCCCCCTTCAAGTTTTAGAAATCTTTTTTTAGCTAACATAATAAAATAAGGTTTATATTACAAATAACTGCTTCCTAGACCTAATTGTTCTGCCTGATAAACGATTTTCAAACTAGAGATTATACGAATTTTTATATCTAGTGGCTGCATAGCGATCGCCTAGTAGTCGCTTAGTGGTCGCCTATAAGTGGACACCTAGTGATCGTCTAGTGGTTGAAATTCGACCATAAATATTAACTTTAACCATGCTAAAATCTCAATTTTCCGTGCTCGCAGTTTTCTTAAAATGGATCCAAAGCTTTCGCATAGTATATTGATTGATATAGAGATAAGTTCACAAAGGATATTTTAAGTTCACATGGAAATTATTAATTAAGGCGCATTTACCGCATTTGGTAAGCTGTAGTGGTAAATGTTGATTGATAAATACATAAATAAATTATGTGGCAGGATAAATTATGAACCATGTAAAGCAGTTGGTCCCGGCTGTCATTTGTAGATCTATGAAAGTCGTTACAGAAAGGAAGAAGCCCGAAAGTCTGACAACATTGTTAAACTTAACCAAGGGGTTTTGTTTTACCCAGTAAAACACTGTGTATTCAGCGCATCCGGTTAAACTGGAAGCCGACCCCAAAGTACTTGAGAAATGGCTAAGCAGATGATGATGAGAATGTGATAGTGTGTGAAAAAAGGTACTTTAAGGCCATTTTTAGTTTCAAATATATTATTTTATGTTTGCTTTTTCCCTTATTAATAGACACAGAAACGTAAAACGAAGGACAACTCGAAAGTGTGTCGACACTTCATACTTCTTTCAAATTACACTTTTTTCCACGGAGCCCTGTCTCGCACGAACCATAATAATAAGAAAAGCGGCCATTAATAGTTGGTTTCTTTATCGCGAACGAGATCAAGCCGCATTTGAAGGAGGTCAGTGGGTGTACGTGTACTCGCTAGTAATTATACTTAAAAAAACTATTTCTGAATGTGTGCGAGCGACTGTATGGCATAATAATCGGTAATGGTTTGAACACCAGTGCTGTTTTGCAAAAGTGTACCTGTGGAAATGTGGATGGAGTGAAGGCAAAGGGAACTGTCAACCAATACTCTTCATCTTAACATCATGCAAAGGCATGGCTAAGGGGTTGCGCAAACGTAGACATAAATGTACCTCCATGAAATGTTTAGGATCATACTGGTTAAAAAGAAATTAAATATTCATTAGTAGTTTATATCCGATACAAGACACAAGTGTCCACGTTTGCGCAGCGCCTTAATTAGCTCGTCTCAGCTTCGGCTCCTTGTTTGTTGACGTCACCAGCTTCCGTCAGTTCCTGTAGCGTACACCTGACAGGATACGCAGAACACAATATTATTCTGGTCAGGTTGTCTGTAAGAGATCGCTTTTAGCGATAAGGCCGCCCATTGTAACACCCTATGTAGCCCTTAAAGTTATAATTTATACGTTTTTATGGTGTACAATAAAGAGTAATCTATTTTATTCTATTCTACCTATTAATTTATTTTATTCTATTCTATCTATTAATTTATTTTATTCTATTCTATCTATTAATTTCCATTGACAGTTCATAGTGATCACCGGGCAAAGTGTCCAACGATTAACTGTCAAACAGCTAGTCTCGTATTGGCTTTTATCAGTGTGCATCTAGGATGACGTCATCGTAGAATGTGACGAAGCGCACAGTATTCCGTCAGCAGTGCGATTCTGGTCACCGCGTGAAAATGTACGTAGTGAGAACGAATTGAGCTGTCATACCATACTAATGCTAGGCCATAGGCATTGACAGTTCACTCACTCAAGTTTTCACAGCGTGAATTTTACGGAATCGAGGGGCAAAAAGCTAAATCGCTTGGATTGACTAGAAGGCAATTTTATAATATATGCTTATGCTTTATAGTCTGCAATTGAAGCTATAATGTAACATACTCAATACTCAATATCTTTATTGCTTTCCATACGTATTCTTAGGTGGTAGGTATATAAATGAGATCATTATGGACCCTGTAGGGCACAGCAAAAATGGTGGGAGAGAGGAAGCCTTGCTTAACGTGACATACTAGTACTGTGTCTGTTTTGTCTCTGTCATATCACGATAAACCTCAGTTGAACGGCTTTAGCAAGTAGGTAATATAATTATAGTCAAGGTTTCCCTTGGGACTTAAGTCCTTAAGTCGATGCGAAGAAAAAGAGAATGCTGACAATACCTACATAGTACAATTGATCATTGCCATATTATGACTGTAAAGAAGGCTTTAATTCATTAAGGGAAGGTTCATATCTGATGGAACATGCGCCGAGCGTTTGCGACATGTACGCTCGACACACTAACGTATCATCGGTTGAGTACTGTGAACGGTCATTTTTCTATACATTTGTCGGTTCTGGCGTTACGCGACCGATAATACGCGACGCATGTTCCGTCAGATATGAACCTTCCCTAAACCCCAAGCGGACGCCGGCGTCCGCGCTGTCATTGTCTTTCTATTGTGTCTCTAATAAAATTGACACGATTGAAAGATTAAATAAGCAGATTTTGGCTAATCGAAAGAGGCAATAAAAAGATGTTGATAAAAGTGCACGAGCAGGTATGTAATTGGTGATTTCTTTCGTCGTTGGGTCTATAGTTTTAATACAAACCCGGTTTCATTATTATCTGATAACCCAAGCCGTTTGTCAATAATATATTCTAAAAAAAATAATGTAGAAACACTATACATGCACTGTGTGTACTTAAACTAACGAAATATTTTAAAGTAATCTGTGGAAACGTAGTGGATTGTACAGCTATTTAATCATCTAAAATATGAAATTCTCGTGTCAGAGTGTTAGTAACAAAACTCCTCCGAAACGGCTTGACTGATTCTTATGAAACTTCGTGTGTATATTCAGTAGGTCAATGAAGGCGAAACGAACTTTGCCGGAGCTGCTAGTAATTATGTATATAAATAGATGTAACACAAAATGTACAATCAGTGTAATATTTAGGTGTCTTTAAGGCTAGAGTGAATTAACTCTTAATTAACTAGTGCAGTTCACCATCACTGATTGCATCACTGCTTACCATCAGGTGAGATTGCAGTCAAGTACTGGTTTGTAATATAAAAAAATGTTTTCCTCAGTTGAATTACCTAAATAAAAATAAAAATAAATCGGAGTCATTCACTGACACGCTTATTTTATGTATTGAGCGTTTGACAATACTGTCTCTTCACCAGGTTTTTCCGTACACTTTTTCTAGGGTTTGCGTGTGTTAAGCCGTTGCCTGTAACGTTAGTTGTACCCATTCAAACTACAGTCTACAGTACAGACCTTGTTGTGTACAATGTCACACACGCTACCGACCGAAGCCCATTTTTCATTTAAATCGCCATCATTATAATCATGTGGTTAAATTGTCAACGTCTTACATCGTATACATATTACTATAGTGTAATTAGCTGTAGAGTTAGTTTGTTTTTCTGTTCAAACGCGTTTACATCTGGAACTTTGGTCGGAATAAAAAAAACTACTGCATTTGATAGCCTATTCTTTCTTCAATAACTAGGCGATATAATGCCTAAAATCTGCCTAGGTCTGCTTTTCTTACCATCACGCTATGACTCTTCTTAGTGAGTGGAACGGTCGTGGTACAGTCAGTTACTCATATGGTATTATTAATTTATGATACAACTATCAGACGTCCCGCGGTTTCACCCACGTAGGTCTCGTTCCCATGGGAATACTGGGATAAAAAGTAGCCTATGTATTAATCCAGGGTGTCAGCTAACTTCATACCAAATTTTATTAAAATCCATTCAGTAGTTTTTACGTGAAAGAGTAACAAACATCCATCCATCCATCCTCACAAACTTTTGCGTTTATAATATTATTAGGATTTTTCTGTAATAAAACAATACGTAAGATTAAGGCCTTTTTTTTACACAACTACCCGTAGGCCATACAAATATGTTTTCCGTGCGGGAATCAAACCCGTGATATACGGTACTGTAGTTAATCGCTGAGCCGCTGCCACTTCGTCAACATGGTTGATATTTCAAACGCATGGACAAAAAGCATGACATACAATATATGTATTCATATATTGATCCCATAGACTTGTCAATACCAAGCATTAGTAGGTATAAAATGATAGCTCAATTTGCCTAAACTTACTTCACTTATATTTTCACGAGGTGATTTTACCGGAGTGTAACAGATAGATAACCATAACCTATATAATATTAAACTAAGGACATCGGTGCCTCTGTTTGTTTAGCCTACTCTATAGGAATTGTGAGTCATTCGAATGCTCCTGAATAACATCACGGACATTATCGTGTGTGTTATCTAAAACAGTGACGTATTTAAAAACATCCACGCTAGGGATTTTGATTACGTCACCAAATTTCATTTCGTCATCATTTTTGTGATAATGATTGTTTATACTAATGAGTCTTATTATTATTGTTTAAAAACAATGTTAAAATCTTAGAAGTGTCCTTACAGGGTCCATACCTTAGCTATAAGCCAATTTTATTGTAACACCTTTACTGACATTATGAATCCTCTTATTCTACCTTTGTGTCAAAATTAATATTTAAGATACATTTTTCTTTGGTATTAATATGCGTAGTACTCGCAAACGGCGTGTGTGTATGACAACATGCATAAATGTTAACGAAACAAGAGAAGTAGGTATGTAAAATCGTAGCAATGAAGTTTCTGCCAACCCCCATGAGAAAAAGGTGTGAGAGTAGGTATGTATGTTTGTACTTTCTTTCTTATTTTTAACACAGATTCATGCACAGAACGACAACGCCGTCAAAGTTATAACAGCCCCTCTAAATACGCCTGAGATTAAAAGTAAATCTTCCAGTCTCCCTATTTACTTACCAAGCAAGATCCCAAGCCGAATGAAAAGCAGGATGAGCAGACATAGCCCCGAGTGGCACTCCAAACCCAAATTCAAACTTGACATCATCAGGCCTCCGTGACCATGAGCCTCTTGCAGTCGACTCTCGAGGTTCCGAACCAGCCTTCATATTCGTCTCATTCGTCATTGTGTTTTGGAAATACAGGTTGAGGCCTTTAGGTCTGATAGACCCCGAAACACGAATGTGTGTTTAAGAAATTACGACAGTGTTTTGTTACGTTTGCTTACAGCAGCTGTTGTTATGTTTTTTTGGTATTTTAAATAGTCAATTGCTTATAAACTGTATGCAAATCTATGAAAAAACTCTAGAGTTGAACTACTCTAAAGTTTAATAAAAACACGCCTACAAAACCTTTCAACACACTTCTAAATACTTTTCATTCACCACATAAAAATGAACCGCGTAAAAAGCGCAGCTACAGAAAATCGACTCGATATTTCGTAGACGTGCTACGCGGCTACGCGGCTACGAGGGACTACGACCACTTCGCGAGGTGACCATAGCTCGACTGCCGGCGGCCGATGACCGGCGATCGAGACCAGTGTTCATTTACTGCCATTAAATTTTCATTAATGCTCCAGATCTTTTGTTGTGACTGATGTAGGTAGTAATGTTGAATATTACTCTGACCTAGTCTTTTGGAACATCCAGTGAAGGATTTCTAGAATTTATTTATGACTTGCGTTGGTTGGTCTAATTCAAAATGATAGTTTACTAAGAAAACAATGGAATCGTGTGTTAGTTGGCAGTGTTGACAAACAGGTTTAACAACAACAGACGAACGGGTCGCTCGAAGGTTAAGTTACGCTTGTCGGGGCCGAACTGTAGATAGGTTACCATTAGTTGAGATACTTCTGGATTGCTAGCCTATAGAAAACATGCTGTGAAAAAGTAGGTGAAGTGAAGGTTAAGTCAGTTATTGTTCCTGACTAATTATTATTTCTTTCTTTTTTAAAAGACATAGGAATTAAAAGTTCCTTCAACAATCTTTTCGTAGGGAGATTCCCAGATATTACACCGGCTTTACGCAACAAATAAAACTCAAACGGGCACTAAAAAAAATGTATGACCAATGAAATCGAAACTGTTACGAAAATACATCTAAAATAAACCTTAAACAATTACAAACAAGAGGTAAAAGTAAAAACTAATACAACAATGATTGACGAGAAAGACACGCGACTTGCTGAACTAGAACTGGATGCGCCATCAGATTTGGGTAGTAATGAGCCTTCATACTGCTTCAAATACGGCATGTATTTCAATACCATATTGTACATCGGACCTCTTTCGAGTGTTTTGTTTCTTTCTAATTCTGCGTTGTATATAGCCTTGTCAAACATTGTGGTTGATTCTGTATCTTCAGGTGGTTCCCTTAATTCTCTTCGGACCTGCTGAAATGTATTATGTGTCATCATTGGCAATAAAGAGCATTGATATGCAAGTAGTGTAACCGCCAGATTGCCAAGTCGTAGGCCTTTGATGCCTACAACGATGTATTTTTATTTAATACACGCGTGACTAACAAGCTGAAGTCCAAACTCAGGGTTTGCCAACGTGCAATGGAGCGCAGTGTTCTTGGCGTCAAACTGACAGACCTCATTCGCAACACCACACTGTGATCCATAACACAGATTACTGATGTTGCTCAAAAAGCCGCCAAACTTGAATGGGACTGGGCTGGCCACGTCTGTCGTATGCCCAATAAGCTGAGGGCCATAATAACCACCACGTGGAGCCCTGACACAGCTAGAAGGCGTCGCGGCAGAATGAAGATGGCGGGAAGACCTGGACAAATTAAACGACCAGTGGCCCATACTTTTGCTCTGGATCGAAAAACTGGAAATCATAGGGCTTTACTCAGCAATGGGATGATGTAGGCTAGCAGTATCAGTATCAGTACACGCGTGCAATAAAAAGCAGTTCTTTAGGAAGAGTGAGTTATTTGTTTATGTTTAGTCGAATCATACAAAGAGATAATGTCAGTGCCATACCTTTCCCCGTTTCACTGACATATCGTTTTCTATACGATCCAATGCATCTTGTAGTTCACGAACTGTTTCAGCTGTGGACAATAGAACAGTTTTTATTCGGGTAAATATAAAACTTCACACCTTTTTTTAATATCTTTTTTAAATCTATAAATAGTATATCACTTTTAAAACAAACAACAAAATAATCCTTTGAAAACCCAAGAATATTTTAACGGCCCGTTGCTTTAGTAGTTCTTCCAAATAAATGTTCAGTGTATCATTGTCTTTGTCCTTGATAAGAGTAACTTACGATCCGAAAGATATTCATCAATATTATCCTTCACCGACGCATTTCCAAATTCTAGAGTACTACTGGTACCGACAGCAACATCAGCGCTATCATTCAAATGAAATACACCAGCCTGAGCTATAGGACTGTCAACTGGTCCTCCATACAGCATACTCGAGTTCTGATACAATCTTGTCACAACATCTCTTAAGACATCTTGATTGATTACAACTGCAACATGTTTTATATCAAGATCAATTTTATGATTAGTTTCAAAACCAATATCTTCATGAATATACACACTGTTGACTGTGCTTGAAACTTCTGTGGTGTTTGTTATATCTATTGAAACTGATGTAGTATTATCTTCAACAGTTTCTACGAAATCGTACTCTGCGTAGAAATCCTTTTCTCTGTTTGGCATTTCCTCAATAGGTGTGTTATCTGCAAATATACGATCTCATGTAAATAATTGAAGCAGTATTCTATTCTATCTTGCAAAGGTTAACTTACTTTCTGTCTTTTCATCTAAAGTTAAATCTTCCACGTTGTATGATCTTGGCCTTCCAATTAAACTTACTTTCTTTTTTGGACTTTTTGTACCTTTTACTGAGACCGTTAGTTGGTCTGGTGATAGCGTGGTAATTGCTAGTTCGGATGAGACTGGAGTTTCATTCAATCGAATGATATTCAATTGTGCTTCTATCGGATCAATAACCTCTACTACATCTCTTCTTTGCATAGAATTGTAATATACTTGGGTCGTTATAGTATTCGTCATCGTTGCCACAGCTAGCTTAGTTAGAAAAATCTTGTCTAGGCTCCCTAGATAGTCTAGTGTCTTATTGTCTTCTATTTCTAAGACTGTCTCTAATAGTAGATGGTCCTCCAACGTCATCGACGAGTTGTCCACTGTTATGTCGTTTTGGTCCCGTTCTGAAATTATGTGCACAGTTCTATAGAAAGTCAGTATACTCCATTTGCCTGGCGCGGGCGTTTAAATTTTTCAGATTCTTCTTAGGAAAATATTATTTGCACGTGTTCAAAGTTACTTCCGTCAACACAGATTTGTTCTGAGACATTACTTTCTTCATTTGTTTCAGTTCACTGGAAAAATGCAAACCATTTAAAAATTAACAAAACGGATACTAACGATAGTCGCAAAGCGCTCGCATCACCCTGTCTTGCTTTGAACGTGGTGGACACGATGTGGCCGGGGCTCCGGGGGTCCATAGCGGGCGCGACGGCGGGGGCCCGTTGGGGGCTATGTTGCAGACCAGGCGCTCTATACTTCGTAGGCGGCCTTGCCAGGGTATCTGATGATGATAATATAGTAAATATGCCTTTCCTGAGAAGTTATGTACAATTTCGACACAACAGGCCGCGAAGTAGCACATTTCACGCTGTGTTAAAAGAAGTACAAACTAATAAACAGTAGTTATTTTTCATGATTTCATGGAATTTATTCTGCATGGAACTCAGTTAGATCCGCGTGTATCCGAGCAGTATGTCTCAAATTGTACAAACAAATATAAATAGAACGGCTTACCATGAACCTGCTGCGACCACAGCCAACCATATAACTTTGTGCCCACATTATTTGCGCAAAGTCTCCATAGAAACCGATGTTATGACTTGAACTGAAAAAGAAAAGAATAATGGATGTGTCCAGCTAGTACGCAAGAAGCCAATCCGACTCACCCGCGGGGGGTTTTATAAAAATGACGATTGGGTTATAGGCCTCCCCTAATAATCGCCAAAGCACCCGTCTTCAGCGTGCCGCATCCAGCATCTGCCAGCAATTAAGTGCCAGCAATTTTCAAGTGATATTAATCATAACACTTTGTACTTATATACAGTAATATTCCTAAGTCAACAATCATTAGGTTAGATTTATCGGGCCTGTGTTGCCACTCCACGTCTGAGCGCCTATTTTGCGTACGGGTTGGCAATCATTATTTTACTCCCCAATAAAAAAATCATCTCGGTTTTATTAATCTTCCAGAAAATGGGCACCTATGAGAGACGAAATGGCAGAACTAGTATTTTCTTTAAATTTCTTTTTGTAATAAACAAACACATGGTTATAGATGAAAGTAGACACGTAGATAATACTTACGGCACATATAAAGTGATATTGCCTTTATAAGACATACTCTGCATGTACCAGATGTCGACCATGGACTCGACGAGGAGTCCTGGAGCCTCACCCACCACAGAGGCAACACACTGGCCCACTGACAGCGAATCTGGCAAAGATATTAACATCCTGTTACTGTCCCATGGCAGGGCAATTGCCTCTTCCCTCACAGAGAAGCTATGAGCATCGCCACGTTTGCTCAAAGTGTATTTAGAATTTCAGACTTATCAACACGTCTTATTAACTGTAAAGAACACTAGAAATCCGATCGGAATCCGCGTTCTAAGACTGAGACACTGTCGATTAAAGGTTAAGTTACACATATCAAGGTCGACCGGTGGATGGGATTTGTTACAATATCAAGACTCCTCCGTGCCTCAGAAAGCAAGCTAAGGCCCAAGTGTTATTTGTATATCTTAACCAGTCGTTAGTACGTTATGTCAGATAACTTACTTGAACGAGAAACAGTGATCATTAGTTATATTAGTACCTAGTATAGGGATACCTACTAAATATAATTTAGTGTTCATGTGTTTACACACATGAACATAATCTAAAAAATATGATAATCACAAAAATAGGAGATCAAGTTTACTGAATAAGTTTTCAATAAGTTGATAAAAAAAACTACAGCTACAACTTACAAAGACTTCGACATACGTCGTGCTCTTCAATTGTTCGTGGAGGTCGACACTGGTCCGCCCAGCGCTGAGCCTCACGAGCCAACTCCTCAACCCAGCGCTGTGCGAGAAAACGTCATAGATGACAAGACTTCATTAGTGTATGGTAGGATAAGAACTTTTAGAATTTAGGTCATGCATACGGTGTAGCAAGTCAGGTAGTACCTACCTACAATTCGTTTAAACGGAAATCCAGGCACTAGGTAGATACCATTTTAGGCGTTACTGCTCCTTCCCAAGACGTAAGAAATCCTTAAGGTGTGAGGAGAAAGGAGCTTATGTAGATCTTACCTTCATTTTGGGACTAGCTCTCCAATAGATAGGTATGGCCAAAAGACCGAAATACCCAAAATGAAAACCAAAAAAAGGTCTTTAAGTAAATGGTTAAGCCCTAACAGTACCTACTTAAGATTTTTCGCATAAGTACTATATTTAGTTTCAGCCACCTACCAATTTCAACATATCTCCAGCGCTGGGATAGCCTCGCATTTTACCGGCGGCCGCTTCGTTCCGTCGCCTGTTGAGTCGCGCTATCACTCGGGACTTGTCTTCCGAAGTGAGAGGTGCGCTTATGTAGCCCACACAATCGGGGCTGGGGCCTTCCTAGGGTGGTTTGTTTAAATGTAATTCTTCGTATTAGGTAAAAATAGAAATATATTTTGTATAGGTAGGTACTGCATGCAGCATGCAGTAGAGTGGTTCGTTACATTTCGTGAAGTCTAAATTGGTACCAGCATGATGACAATAATCTCTCCCCTTTAAGGTAGCTACATGGGACTAAAACATGACCGGTGAAATCTAAGTTAACTATATGCACTCTTGTTATGTTATTCTATACATAGACATAGATAATGAACTGAGTTTTTCTTATCCTGCTGTGAAGTAAATGCTGGTAAAAAAGTGTGAGAGAGATAAAGCGAACGTGTGGCCGATAGTTGTCTCTTTCTTGAATTCAGATTAAAAGAGAAAGAAAGAGATAGGTATTTGCCGCACAGCTCCACTGTCTTTTTCTAGGGAGGGGTTTTGTGCGGGTATTGCTCAATCCATTCTCTATGTCTCTGATCATTAGTGATCATGACTTTGTAGCGCGACTGTGAACAGGAGGCGAGTCGCTGCGCAGTAACAAATTTATTCGAGGAGGCGAGGAGTATTATAATGTTGCAACGAGTAATGCACATCACAGCCGTCATTTATTTTGTCGCTTATTAGGTAGGTAGGTACCTACTTAACCTTAAAACCACCTAATTTCAAATCAATTGCCGTACCCCCAGCGTCCAACTTATAAATCGTCAATAGAACGTTGTCTTTTTTTTTTAGGGGTGGAAAATCCTCATGGATGTCCCCCGCCAGGGGAGGCGGAGGGGTCTGTCAGACTCTTACTGACTAAAACCCACCCCGTGTTTCTTCTCACACCTGCGCTGGGGGTCAAGGGAACAGAAGATACTTCCGCGACGCCCGACTGGTGCACACTCTGCCAGCGTATGCCGCGCCGTGTCATAGAATGTTGCCTGAATTAGCCTATTTTCGGGTAGAATGTAAAGTAGAACCAAAAAATCAAATGGAACAAACAGGTTTTTTTGTGGTATCTAGGTATTTTCAAGGCGTTATGAACCCGAAAGTAGTTTGGGATAGCGCTACTACTGACATGGCGCATGGCGGTGCGAATTTATAGTGAGGTACTGAGACAGTGTTATAGAGATGTTCATAAAGGAATTTCTCAGTATCTAGATATCTGGTAAGTAATGCGCCCACCCCCAATTTAAAGGGATTTGAACTGGCGTACTACAAGACGTTATTTTCTGCCTAATCATTTCTAGACTACAGTCGTAACGGTTTGTTTATGTATAAAAATGTAATACGACTTACAGGATACTTGCAGAAGGTATGTGCGTTAGTATTAGCGCACATCCTGGCACCGCAGTAGTTGACCGAGCTACTGGCAGCGAGGACAAAAATACTGGCTACTAGTACTGCTATGCATTGCATGTTAACTCTATTTACAATAAATTTTGGGCATTTTATGTACGATTTTGACAAGTTGTGACAGATAGTGATTTGTTTATGGTTGAGCTAGAAGAGTGGGTTAAGGAGTTTGAAGGAGGGAGGTTAATTTGTCTAACTGATTCTTCTTGGAGAATGTTATAGGGAAATTCAATAAACACTGTGAAGGGCGGGCATTTTAAACGGACGAGTAGGTACTGAAACGAACGCCTTTTGTCACGTTTCAAAAATGCTTATTCACCGTTTATTTATTTTTTTGCTTTAATGTTTTATAAGACCCGACCAATGAGACAGGATCTGTGTGTGCCACCGTGGTGGCATCGTAGCTCCCTAAGGCCAAGCGCGCACTAAGAATTTTATTCGTTGCGAATTTTAAAGTGCGGAATAAAATCGCAAACGACAATAATTCCTACGCGCACCACGATTTATTATAGCCTGCGAAATAACAGGGCCAATATGAACCTTATTCTGTTTGGCATAAAGTTGAAAAACGATCAAAGGAATTTGACACATTGGGGTAACTTGATGTGCTGGCGTCAACAACACTACCGCTTCATAGGGTACAAAATATTAGCACGATTTCGCATCTGCTATTTTAAATCGCAAACGATTTATTTTCGCAGTGCGCGGATTGTAGTACAGACGCCAGCACATCAAGTTACCCCAATGTGTCAAATTTCTTTGATCGTTTTTCAACTTTATGTCAAACTGCTTAAGGTTCATATTCAATTGGGAAAATTTGACACATTGGGGTAACTTGATGTGCTGGCGTCTGTACATTTCTGTTGTTCGCAGATTGACGATTTTTTTTCGCAACGATTTATATTATATTCGTAGTGCGCGCTTAGCCTAACGAATGGGCCGATCTTGATGAGACTTTTTTTTTATTAAAACCTGATCCTTTACTTGAAGACTTGAAGCATATCCCGTAAAAGCCATTATTGACTTTTTTTAATGATGATTTTTATTCTTAGGAATTCAATAAAACATAGCACTTGGTAATAATATCCATTTAATGAAAATACATTTAAAAACAATAAAATATACAACCAACGTCCAAATCTAGGTACATGATCTGTAACATACAAATATAACAAATCTTAATTTATACACATAAACCTTACGATACAAAATATAAATGAATTGTGATTACAACAGCGTTCGTTCGTTACGTAAGTTCAGATTTATCACTATAGTTCGTTCGCGTTACGAATGCAGTCAAAATGCAGTGCAACTGCAAGATAAAGGTGAATTGCACAGTGGTGTTAAATTCATACAAATTACATTTTAAAAGATTAAGTTTAATGAATTTATAATAATGAATTTGAAAAGATTTGATTGGTTAGGGGGCGGGGCTAGGCCGACGGACAATGATGACTTTGCTGCATTCTTAACGCGAACGTACTAGTGCTTTTCACTAATCTGATTCATTTTACATTGGGCCGCGCATCTGCCTTAGACTCAGGATGTAAGGATCCCGAGTATTAGGTTTTAGGTATGATTCCCGGGTCGGGCAAATGGTATTTCGGGTTTGTTCATCTGTTTTGTCCGAAGTCTGGATTTAGGCCCCGTACAAGGTTGGAAAGTCAAGAGGCTCGCCCCTTTTTACATGAGACTTAAATATAACTTATACACCCCTACCTCATCTGTTTTTGTTTATCACTTTTTATTGCTTGACATGTTGTTTTTATTTAACCTCTTTTACAGAATCTTATATCCTTAATCATTTAACATCAAATGATTTAACCTTGCAATCGTGTCAATTAGAGACACAAGAGAAAGAAAATGACAGCGCGGACACCAGTGTCTTCTTGGGATTTAATGATTTTAATTAATTTATTGCTTGTTACAGAACAGATGAAATGTCAGTTCTTACGATTTCCGATTTCTACTCATACTTAAATACAGTATTTAATACAGTTTTTTTTTTATATGTATTGTCTTTAGCAATTTATCATCTGTGCATCTGGTAGAGTAGTATTTGACTACTAAGTAAAATATTATACACGTTTGTAAATTATTTAAGGAAATATAATAAAATTGATTTAACCATGTGAGAATTTACACACTTTTAAACAATGATATTAAAAGTAAAAAGGTTTAGATATGTTATAAGCGCTCAGCTAGCGACACGTTAAAATGTGGCTAACTAGCCACACTTGACCTCAGTGTCGCGTCGCGCCGTCAACGTACGCGCGCGTGCGTTAGTTCGAATGTTGTTTAGGTAACCAATCTACACCTTTTATTTATAATATCATTGCTTTTAAAGGTATTTTCTATATTTACTACCACGCAAAACAATCTTTGTACTGAATGGCGGGTAGTTATAATGGCGTGCCTGCCTTGTGACGTCACGTGATAGCAGAGCTGTATTTCTTTATCATGAATATCGAGGTGTTTTAATATTAAATCAGTGGCGTTTTGTTATACTAAGCAACATTAAAAATAACTATATATTACACCGAAGTTACAACTCTTTCATGTGTATTTTCGGTACTTTTCGAGACTTTTAACAACTTTCGCATTTTTCTACAACAAATGCAGCTTTATCACAATTATAATATTCCAAGCATAATCGCCAGAGTGCAAATTTATTTAAATGTGTAAAAATATAAGAAATCGACGACTAAAAGTGTTTAGTTTAATAACAAAATGGCCACCATTTTCTTAGACTAGATGGAAATGAATGTAAATTATACTTTCACCATAGTTGTACTAAAATCTTAACATAATAAATTAATAGATATCTTATTTAAGAGTCTGCCACCAGATAATTATATTAAATACTGAGAAACTATTAAAGAGGGCGTACTGAAATGTATTGGTTGTATTGGTCTTGAGTGAAACATCTTTATCATTCCAATTTAAACCGTATTACAATGCCATAAGTCACATGATGCGCATCAAGTTCAGACGTTAATGATAATCTAATTAACAGTGAAATAAGAAGCTTTTTAATAAGTGACCAATAATTCAAAGCAAGAATATGAAAAACTTTTACATTGGAACCAACTTTTATTACATTACGAAAAAATCTACGTAAAATACCTGCTCAATCAAAACGTATAAGACAGCAGATATTATTATGGTTCTAGAGTCCATACAAAAAAAGAACCGCGCTGGTTCATTTTTTGTATGGAGCTATACCAAACGGTCAAATTTTCCCAATTGAATATGAACCATATGCTCTTGTAATAAAGTTGAAAAACGATCAAAGAAATTTTTGTCATTTGAAATTTGGGTTAGCTTGACAGTCTGCACCAGATACTGAACAATATTTTGTCCGTTTTTGCTCTCAGCACGCCAAAAGTTTCTAAAGGTTCTAAAGAACCTTACTGCAGTCAGAATAAAGATCAAAATACGTAAACAGACACGAAAGTTTGACATTTTAACAGCCTGTCGGACAATTCCGACTTCGCCGGTTGTATGGACTTGAAAATGGAAGTCGTTGTGCATAACACGGTACACGCTCTTATTAATTCATTGGTTTAGAACCTTATTGCAGTCAGAATAAAGATCAAAATACGTAAACAGGCACAAAAGTTTGATTTTTTAACCACCTGTCGGACAAATCCGACTTTGCCGGTTGTGTGGACTTGAAAAAAGAACTCGTTGTGCAATAAGACGGGTACACGTTCTTATTATGATAAGAATAGTCGAGACATGAGTGAGTTACGTGATCAGGATGCTTGACTCTTGTTATTAGGAGTCTCCTTGTCATTTTCCTCCGGTAAATAGTACATGGAGTCTATGAAGTACTTCGTAATGTCCGATACTAGACTCCTGTCAGATATTTCTTGAGCTACGCCGTATATCGCCATCTGTAACACAGTATTCGTGTTAATTTACGGTTAAAGAAGGTTAAGCTATGCCGAGGTCGGCGTATGGATCCCTTCCACACGCCGACCTGTATCCGGTTGAACTGGAAACTGATCCCAAGATAGTTGTGTAAAGACTAGGCAGATGAGGACTCTTTGTTGCGACACCATAAACCTTACAAATGATAACTTTAAGAGCTGCATAGGGTGTTAGAATTGGCGGCTTTATCGCTAAAAGCGATCCCTTCGACCTTGGGATGGACTTGATAGACACGTCCATATTTTGTATGTAGTTCGTTGTGTACTATTTATATCAGTATAGAATGCAAAATTATTTGAATATATAAAATGTTTCGGGTTTGATCCCCGGGTCAGGTAGTGATATTTAGTTTTTTCTATCTGGAACTTACACTACAACTTACTTACACTCAGTAACAGCCCGGAGTCTGGATATGTGCCCGATTGATGGGAATAGGCTCGCTAGGGACTTTAACATAACTGGCGAAATGTGGGTGTAGGTACTACAGGTTCACGACTGCCGAACCCTTCGGGGATTACAGCCGTGATGTTATGTTAGTTATTAAACAAAATGTTTATAACATTACCTTCCCGTCTGCGGGCGCGTTGCAGTTCTTGATACAAGTGTTGGCCGCGTCGCGCACGTCGGCCAGGAACCGCTCGGCCACGCCCGCCTGCGTGTGCGCATGCGTCACGCAGATGTGCACGCTGGGGGGGGGGGGGGGGGGGACATTTATAAACTTATTAAAAACACAAAAAAAGCAATGATAGCCTAGTAGCACAGTATAAAATATTAATACAGTAGAACGACTCCTTTGATCTCTGGAAAAATGCCGACAACGTCCACACGCGTTAGCTCTGAATAATACCTCCCGAACTACGAACATCGTTTTGTTCGCAGTTCGGAAGCGGCTTTCCCGCGTCTCGCCCCTCACACCCCGCACGATTGCCCTGTCTAGACTGTCTGACTTTTGTATTCATGTGCGTATTGAATAATTATCACTTGCTTCACAAACGGTGAAGGAAAACATCGTGAGAAAACCGGCATGCCTGAGAAATATTTCTCGAGGGCTTGTGATGCCAAGTCAGAGACCCATGGGCGGCATTAAAACTGTGACACCAAGTTGGTCACTAACATCACGATAAGAAGAAGAACACTTTCACTATTCACACAATAAACACAATAGTTCAACAATCAATATGACGACGGAAAGAACAGACCGCATAAGGAACAGTATACTTCGTTCCAAAACACAAATCGCAGACGTAGGCAACTCAGCCCCTAAACTAAAATGGGACTAGGCAGGCCACAACTGCTGCATGTCGCCACGAAATTGGGCGAAGACATCAACCGACTGGATTCCGGAGAGCAGGAGAAGGAGATGGCGTGACGAGTTGGACTCCTTTCTGAAGAATTGGCCAAAAGTGGCTGAAGACAGAAAGAAGTGGAAGAATGGAAGGGAGGCCTTTGCCCTGCAGTGGGATACCACAGGCTCATAATAATAATAATAATCAATAAAACAAATAAAATATCTTGACCTAGCCCACGAGATTGTCGACATGTGGGATGTGGATTCTGCTGTCATTGTGCCGATTGTTGTGACGGCCAATGGTCTTATTGCCAAAAGCCTCGACGACCATCTGTCGAGGCTTTCGTTACGCGTTTGGGTCAAAAGCCTGATACAGAAGGCAGTACTCCTCGATACGGCTCGCATTGTGAGGAGGTTCCTGTCTCTGAGACCCTAACCACCGGTAGCTTGGACCCTGCTCCCGCCGTCGGTGGCCTAATATTTTTTATATTTTTAAATGTTTTTATTTTTATATTAATATTTAAAAATGTAATTTAAACGAAATAATAATCAACATGAATCATTGTGATTCATGGGACGGGGTAGTTGTCAAGATACTGAGCATTGCACTTAATTGCATCCGCCAATTCCTTTCATGTTGTCTTAATCTTGAGACAATAGGCATGATGACGGTTTATGAACATCAAACTTCTATTTACTCCATGAGTTAAATAAAAAAAAATAATAGACAAGCATTATTTATGCTTTTTGAAATTAATGGAAACTACTATGATTCAGTGCATTCAAATTAAGGAGAGGACTATCACGTCATAATTCAGAAACTGTACGCAATCGTGACGTCACATGACATTTCTACTCATTGTGTCACCATTATTTTTTGAAAAAAAAAACAACCGACTTCTTAAAAAAAAACTAACAGGTGAAAAATAACTCCAATTTCGGAAGTCTGTGGCTTTGGTGGTTTTGTTTTGTTCATTATTGGCCACCGACTTCCGAAACTGGAGTTATTTTTCACCTGTTAGTTTTTTTTTAAGAAGTTGGTTGTTTTTTTTGTAAAAAAAGTTTTTATTTTGGAATTTTTAGTTTCTTTGTATGTAAAGAAAGTCTTTCAAAACTTGAAAGAATCATTGAAATTGGATAACAATTGCTAAAGAAGTTCTATCTCTAAACATTAATCTGTACATTTCTGCCGGCCCCTTTTAAAATAGAATGGCGTAATGTTATGTTGTGGAAATACAAAAGCTCAGCATAGATATCTGGCAATCGCGAATAATTTGCTGTTATGCGTTGAAAAGTTCCGTTGCCTGTCTTGTTCATCAGTTTTTCTTCACCAAATGATACTTTCTAAATGAAAATGCTTGATTTGTTACTAAAAATGTTGAAATCGGTGCATGTGTGCCTATATTTTTTGAGGAGTTCCCTCAATTCCTCAAAGATCCCTCATCAAGTATGAGTTTTGATACAAATGGGACCAATCTGTTAGTATACCCTATCAAACAAAAAAAGAATTTTGAAAATCGGTCCATAAATGACGGAGTACTACGGTAACAAACCCTAAAAAAAAAAAAAAAAAATATATACAACCGAGTTGATAACCTCCTCCTTTTTTTGAAGTCGGTTAAAAATGGAAAAAATTACATCAATTATCAAATATCAAATATTTTTTTACTAATCTTTTCTAAAAACCAAAATTTTGTCACCTGGCCTAGTAATTGCTTAAACTTACCCTGACGGGAACTGCAGAGCATTTAGACTCCACCCCTTTTTGTGCAGTAACTCGCCCAACTTGAATATGTCAAACTGCTTGGAACCAAACGCGATCACCGACGTCGCCGGTTTACCGAACACGAACAGACCAGGAATCTTGCGCACCCTGGAAATATAACACAACATTATTTAGCATTTACACAATACACAGTGGAAGTGATATTGAACTACATCCGAACAAGATACAGATAGATGTTGTCTACATCATCCTGAAGCCCTTTGCAATTTTGCGACAGCTTGTTCGTACCTAAGATTGATCCGATGTACTTTTTTAACCGACTTCAAAAAAAGGAGGCGGTTCTTAATTCGGTTGTATTTTTTTCTAGGGTTTGTTACCTCATTATCCGTCTTTTATGGATCGATTTACAAAATTCATTTTAATTTGAAAGGGTATACTAACATATTGGTCCCATTTGTATCAAAACTCTTATCTCGGATGAGGGATCCTCGAGGAATTGTGGGAACTCCTCAAAAATATATACACGCACCGATTTTTACATTTTTAGTGACAAATCAAGCGTTTTCATTTAGAAAGTATCATTTGGTGAAGAAAAACTGATGAAGAAGACAGGCAACGGAACTCTTCTACGCTTAACAGCAAATTATATGCTATGCTGAGCTTTTGTATTTCCATAACATAACATTACGCTGTCTATTTTAAAAGGGGCCCGGCGGAGATGTACAAATTAATGTTTAGATAGAACTTCTTTTGCAATTGTTAACCGATTTCGGTGGCCAATAATGAACGAAACAAAACCACCAAAGCCACAGACTTCCGAAACTGGTAGTTATTTTTCACCTGTTAGTGTTTTTTTTAAGAAGTCGGTTGTTTTTTTTTTGTAAAAAAATTTTTATTCTTTAAACTGTATAGAATCTTGATTTCTGTCAAAACTAATCACTTCGGCACTTTAGTAAGTCGTAGGAGTGGGTAGTTGATGCTGGTATAGGACTGGATGAGTCTTTATTGAATTTGGACATAACATAGCCAAAAATCCACCCAATTCACCACATTTTAAAATAATGTAAGAAGTAACTTAAGTATTCACTTATAAGGATAAATCTCAGTGGGTTACATAGGAATGATGTTATTTATGGTGCTTGACAGTATAAAGCAAAAATTACCTTAGTAAATATCGCTAAATTTACACACATCAAAAGTGTTTAGGGATCAACATATATTTTTGCAATAACTTTTCTCCTGATTGATATTAATTAAAATTTTCTTTAAGGATTCATCAAATAAAGTGTTTTCGTTTGTCACAGTAACGATAAACCAAGTCACCTTTGCATTAATAAAGAAATTTGCTATTTTCCTAATAAAGGGATTTTTGACGTTTGAACCACTAACATTAAAGTTCGAAAAAAAAACTGAAATAACAGTTTTCTTTAAAATTTTATTGAGTAACTTAAACAATTAATAATCCGTGTTTCTACCGCGAACACTAACAACACAAGAACATCGGTTTGGCATACTCAAAATGAGTTCATCCAAATCACGCTGTGGAATGGCCGCCCATGTTCGTTGCAACAACAAAAAAAGGTCTTCTTGCGACTGGATACCCTCCATATTCGGCAGAGCTCTTCTCTGTAGCATATCCCATGCATGCTCAATCGGGTTCAAGTCTGGCGACTGAGCAGGCCAGGGCAGGACATTGATGTTAGCTGCGGCGAGAGTCTGTCTTACAACTCGTGAGGCTTCATCACTCTTCAGGGAACTTAATTAGCGACCAAACAGTCAGGAACCGCTTGCATGAAGTGAACCTTCATTCCCGAAGACCGCTACGGGTACCACCTATAGCAATGCACAATCGTAGGATTCGATATCAATGGGCTCTTGAACACAGAAATTGGGCAAAAGAACAATGGCGTTTCGTGTGCTTTTCTGATGAGTCTCGTTTTGGTATGAGACCGGATACAAGACGTATACGACACTGGAGAACCCCTGGATGCCAACAGCTATTAAAATCCTGCCAGGAAGTCCATCCTTATAGTGGTGGAACCATCATGGTATGGGCGGGTATTTGGATCGGCGGAAGAACTGAGTTGATTTGGATCAGAGGCAACCTCAACGCTCAAATTTATGCTGAGACGATTGTATCAGACGTCATCGTTCCTCTACAAGTGCAAATCGGTCCCTTATTTCAGTTAATGCGTGATAATGCACGACCGCACGCCGCAAGAGTTGTAAGACAGACTCTCGCCGCAGCTAACATCAATGTCCTGCCCTGGCCTGCTCAGTCGCCAGACTTGAACCCGATTGAGCATGCATGGGATATGCTACAGAGAAGAGCTCTGCCGAATATGGAGGGTATCCAGTCGCAAGAAGACCTTTTTTTGTTGTTGCAACGAACATGGGCGGCCATTCCACAGCGTGATTTGGATGAACTCATTTTGAGTATGCCAAACCGATGTTCTTGTGTTGTTAGTGTTCGCGGTAGAAACACGGATTATTAATTGTTTAAGTTACTCAATAAAATTTTAAAGAAAACTGTTATTTCAGTTTTTTTCGAACTTTAATGTTAGTGGTTCAAATGTCAAAAATCCCTTTATTAGGAAAATGGCAAATTTCTTTATTAATGCAAAGGTGACTTGGTTTATCGTTACTGTGACAAACGAAAACACTTTATTTGATGAATCCTTAAAGAAAATTTTAATTAATATCAATCAGGAGAAAAGTTATTGCAAAAATATATGTTGATCCCTAGACACTTTTGATGTGTGTATTTAGAAAAACCGGCAAAAATTTCAATGCTGAGTTCAGGGTTCAGAATCATGTACAAAACTCATGGTATCACTCAGGAAATCATAATGTACGACTATTTGTATCTTTCACAACAAATATTGGTAGGTACTAGCTGACAAGGCCAGGTGTTGCTGTGTCTCAAAAGTTAACTTACCTCGCTTAGAAAGTTATGGAACTTAACATAGAGACCTACAAGTTTTAAGTTTTTTCTAAATTATTTATTTGAATTGAATAAAAAAAAACTAACAAAAACTGTTTTTGCATTCAAGTATTTATTGCAGTCGATAATGTACAGACGCCAGCGCATCAACCTACCCCAATGTGTCAAATTTCTTTAATAGGTTTACAACTTTATTCTAAACACAATAAGGTTCATGTTCAATTGGGGAAATTGGAGAGTTTAGGGTAGTATGATGTGCTGGCGTCTGTACATACAGGTGGAAGGGTAAACATTTTCGAGGAACAATTTTGGACCCTGTCGGGCACAGCAAAATTAAGATGAGTAGGAGAGTGTAGTTTAGTGTTTGTTAACCATAAAGTACCGACCGGGACTGCCTCGTTGGTCTAGTGGTCGCAGGCGCTACTGCTAAGCATGAGGTCCCGGGTTCGATCCCCGGGTCGAGCCAAGTGTTATTGAGTTTTTCCATCTGGGATTTCTCAGTAGAAGCCCGGAGTCTGGATTTGTGCCCGATTGATGGCAATAGGCTCGCCCCCTATTACATGGGACTTAAACATAACTGGCGAAATGTGGGTGTACTACCAGGTACACCTCTGCCTAGCCCTTCGGGGATTACAGGCGTGACGTTATGTTATGTGTTAACCATAAAGTGTGTTAAAAAATAATGATTATTTTGATCTTTCACAGTTCTTGGGGACAAAGCCAAGTTGCAGAAGTCCATTACACTTATTATTATTATTGTTTTTTTTTTCACTTTTCTAGATTTCATAACAAAAGAGCTCAGATATAGCTGCAGAGTTCTTTTTTTCTTGTTTCATCCGTTTGACAACCCAATCTTGCGGGATCACGCTACGACTTGGCAGCAGTTGAAACCACATGGCTATAGTAAAACATGTAAGTAGGTACACTCACTCATTCTCAATATATCTGGCGGTCGTGACGACTTCGTCGGTCATCTGCACGTATCGCTTCTTGCCGACGAACATCATGGTCGCCCAACACGCAGCTATGAGACCACCTGCGCGACTGCCTGAGAAAAATTTAGAAATACATTGGAAATGGTACCAAAGTCAAAGTCAAATAATCGTTTGTTTCAATTGGGCCATTAAAATATAAAAAATATTCTAGTTGACGTACCTAATGTTCAAATAACTAAAAATATTCACAGTTCACAGACAATACTTTTGCATACCGTTTTAGTTATATCCGGTATCTTATCTCATATTCTTTTGCAACAACTTATGAACATGTTTTATGCAAAATCTAAATGGAGTTGAATACATCTTGGCTCATTATGAGCAACGTAAATTACGCTTGTTTCAGAAGAATTTAAGCGCTGATTTCCTAACATACCTTATTATTAAGCAAATTTCGAGTGCTCACATAAGCTCTATTACTTATAAAGGTGGAATACAGTTATATTGTATACAAACCTATGGCCCAATGAATCCGAAAAGTTGTGAGGATTTATAGATGTTTGTTACTGTTCACGCAAAAACGACTAAACGGACTTTAATGAAATTTTACACTATTGCTCATACTTCAGAATAAGATAGAAAGCTACCAGAACGAAGTGTGCGTTGCTAGGGTTGCTAGTGTATCATAAATCTTGAGTTTATAATTTTATTCTGGCTGTAAGTGCACTTCGAGTTTAGTGTATCGGTTAAGTGTCTAAAAGCACTATGATCTAGATAAATACAAACGAATTTGTACTAAATTATGTACTATAACTTAACGGGAAGTTATCCTGAGGTGCTAAAATCGGCCATTAAAAATATATGTTACATCATTGTGATCCGTTTACTTCCTCTTTCAATAGTAGTTCATGTTCTCATTGAATGTCAACGGTGTTAGTTTACACAATGGACGCTTATAACTGGGAGCATCCGATTGTTACACGGTGACATTGACCTAGTGTTAGTCATGGTGCTATACTCAAGTTCCTGAAAGCGACTCAAGTCTCATAATACCAATGAATACATAGTGGTAAAAATCAATGAACCCCTGAACGGAAACCGTTTTTATATATTTTACATTTTTTTTAAGGAAACTAATCTTCCTTGACAGATTTCTCGAAAAGCTTACTTAAACCGGTAATCGAACGAGCAGAAATTTCAATAAATAAGCACCCTCAATTTTATTTCACTACTTGGTACAGTCAATGTGAAAAATATAAAATTTCTCTACGACACCTTTGGCGTTACACTCGTCTGTCGTACGAGATATTATAACGTAACGTATACAAGTAGACGCCGTGTACACAGACTTTCGGAAGGCCTTTGACAAGGTAGACCACGAGTTGCTTCTTACAAAGATAGCTTATAATGGCATACGAGGCGACTTACTCCGGTGGTTCTCATCATACGTTACAAATAGGACCCAAAAAGTAGTAATACGTGGCTATGAGTCCTCTTCGATTAGTGTTACTTCTGGTGTACCCCAGGGCTCAATTCTCGGACCTCTTCTATTTGTTTCATTCATAAATGACATAAATAGTTGTTTTAAACATTCCCAGTTTTTATTATTTGCTAATGATCTCAAAATTTTTAGAAAAATCGAACATGTTAATGATTGCCATTTAGTTCAGGAAGATCTGAAAAGGTAAACTTCCTACTGCAATAATAATAAACTCCAGCTAAACATATCAAAACATAATCTAACCATTACATTCTCCAAAAAATCTAATAATATATCACACACTTATTGTTTAAACAACACTTCTTTGCAGAAAGAATCTTTAGTACGAGACCTTGGGGTACTGCTAGATGATAAATTGCATTTGGATCAGCATATTGACAAAATTATTAGTAGTGCCTACCCCCATGGGCAAAAAGGCGTGAGTTTATGTATGTAGCGCTTTTCGTATGTATGGATTTGTAATGAGGGCTACAACTGACTTTAAACGCACAAATACATTCATACACTTATATAAATCGCTAGTAAGATCGCAGCTGGAGTATGCTGTTACAGTGTGGAATCCATATTACAAAAAATATAGCAACGACTTAGAGAGGGTACAACACAATTTTTTAAAATCAATGCATTTCAGATGTTATAATAGAACTTTAAGTTATGATGAGTTATTAAATTATTATAAGTTAATTAGACTGGAGTCCAGGCGCACTCTTCTGGAGACAATGTTTCTATATGATCTGTGTAATAATCGATACGACTGTTCAGACCTGACCAACAATCTATGTTATATTGTACCTAGAACTGTAGTAACACGAGAGATGCGCGCCCGACCACTGTTTGCAGTAGTTTCTTGTCGCACTAATGCTGGGTAACGCGCACCTCTGCGTCGTTTAGTAAATACATACAATAAGTATTTTACGGATATAGATATATTTTCATTATCTGCCAAAAACTTCCGCAATTATGTAAATAATAAATAATACAATGATGAAAATGCAATTGTAATTCGTGCATGATTAAGTTTACTTAGTTGTCTAATTTCTTATACAACGTGGCGCTACAATGGCGACATTAATTTAACACACGGGTAGGGCTAGTGGCCATTAACCACATAAATTATGATTGGTTAAAATAATTGGTAATTTGAACAAAAACATTTTTCAAACAAACTAAATAATAAAAAAGTGACTACAATTGGGATCACTCTGTGCAAAAATTCATTCATGAAATTACTTACCTAGATGCACGTTATTCGTTTACGTTTACTCAGAGCGGCAACGCGTCGCTTCGCGCGCTGGCAACCGCGCAACGCGCCTTGTACTCCTGCGATCCTTTGACGGCATTCTATCAAAGAATCCGTCCGACACAAAAGTACCTACCTACCTACAGCGGAGCTGTTTAGTCAAACACTTATCATATCACGCTCTCTTATTACTATGAGTTACCTATTACCACTATCATCACTAATCACTAGGTACTTTTATTTAATTGTCTTTATTTTAAAATTTCTTATTTTCAATGAGTCCACCTTGTTGACGAATACAAAGGGCCGAACGGCGTTTCATATTTTCCCGCACATTTGAAAATAAATTGTCACTTACAGCCATTCCTCTCAATTCGGATGTGTATTTGCCATCACAAATTCACATATAATAACGTCCTTAATCGTAGAACACGTAGGTACTATGTAGATCGGAAAACTAACGAAAACAAAGCAAAGCGTCTTTATCGCAGTACTATAATCTATTTACTATTCTAATTACACAAAACTAAATAAATAAAACAATAAGTAAGCGTCTTTTTCGCGAAACATTCACAAAACAACGACGAAATTATGCGCATGACACGAGCGTAAAGATGTGTGTCAAGGTAACGGGTCCGGCTAGCACTAAGGATTCGGGTGCGGCGGGGCCGCGGGGGTGGAACTGTGGAAGGGAGAGAGCGCGCGCCGACAAAAGGATAGAGGTATTGCTTATTCGTTTCAATTTCTTTGACGCGATGTTATGATCCGTGACCCCGGCAAATGACCGCTGCACTATGATTATTTTTGTACAGGATGCTTATTTCTATATTTTTTATTTTTTTTAAATTAATCAGTAAATAATGACGTTTTATGGAAATAAAATTACTTCTTAAAACGAAACTGGGATAACGTATACGTGTGTTAAGTTAATGTCACCATTGTAGCGCCACGTTGTATAATTTCTGGATAACGTAGTGAGTTACACACTCACTCATATTGTTGTGCATGCCTATTTTAAGATCATTCGTAGTGTGTAACTGTTTGTTCTCCCAAATGAATAAATAAATAAATATAGGTACAGACGCCAGCACATCAACCTACCCTAATGTGTCAAATTTCTTTGATGGGTTTTCAACTTTATTCTGTTCAATTGGGAAAATTTTACAATTTGGGGTAAGCAGATGAGCTGGCGTCTGTAAATCAAATGTAATAATCGGATCGCACAGTTTTTTAACTAGTAAAAGTATAAAACTATTCAAATAGTTTGAAAATACTTGCTTGTATTCGTGTCACGTGGCGTGTTGGGCGCATTTTGGTTTATCATGACTGTTGCAGTCGGAGTTAAATACATACCATTGACAGTGGGAGACCCGTACACACCGCCGGGCCACTCCGTCGTCACTGTGTACTGATGATGTCTGTATTCCTTCTTCCTGTATAACACCACTGACGTGCCTTTAGGCGCGAAACCATACTGAAAGAAAAAGGATTATAGGATATACCGTGTTACCGAAGATCTCTAAAACATTGTTATTTAGTATCACGCACCCAGACACACCTTTATAAATCACACACATACACACACACAAACGCACACACACGCAGCCACACAGACACACGCACACACACTTATTATATTTTTTTGTATTGTTGTATTTGTTTCTGTATACTTTCACTTTTATTTTGAAATTTGTACATTCATAGATATCCGTGTACATTATAGTACATAGTATTCATAAAAAAATAATTTCTACAATTACTATAATTTTTTTTTAATTTACGGAAGGACTGGACCCCACGACACAGGGAATCCTAGTGTGGGGGCCAGAGATACATTGTAATTCTTTTGCTTTATGCACTTAAATGATGACCCTAATTAGTGTATAATTATGTTCTGTATTAATTGTTTGAATGAATAAAGATTTTTATTATTTATTTTTTTATTACATAACATCCCGTTTGCAATGTTAGAACGGTAAATCAGAGGAGTACCTCTACCTATAGTTCACCCACATTGTGTTTAAGTCCCAAGTAACAGAAGGCAAGACTCCGCTGTTGATGAGAAATACTATACACCATTTATTACATTAGAAAAATGAGGCTCCTAGAAGCACGAATGCGGAACATTTTATTTTAAAGATAAACAGTTTTCATTCAATTTTTTTATTTCCATTATTGTAATAAGATGACAACAAATAGGTCCAAAACAATAATAACTATTACTACTTTTTATTTAGCCAGTCCCTAATGTGTTGTTTAAAACTTTTGTGTTCAAAAAGAATTAGAATCAAATCAAATCAAATAAAAAAAAGAATGACAACACATATACATATATATAACCTAACCTAACTTACCATACCTATCCTATAGCTAACCTAACTTCCTAACCTAACTACCTTACTGAAATGCATTGCTTTTGAAAGATACAAAATACATTATTTTAAACCGAAGTACTGCGCTATGTGTTTCTATATAAACTATATGTAATAGGTAGTTGTATTTGAAGTAGTAGTAGTAAGAGGTAGGTAATAAATAAAAAATAAATAAAAAGATGTTTGTATGATGAGCATGATAAATACGTTACTTGACAGAATATAAACATCAAAATATAATTAGTCCATCAGAGTAAAAGATTATAAAAAAATACACAAGTATTTTATCCTTTTTCAAATTTATGGAAAACTGCTTAGATTAAGCGCATTAAAGTAGAGGAGTAGGGGCTTGTATCGTCATTATCTAGCATAAACTGTACTGGCTGCTGACGTCATGCGACATTTTGACTCTATGTATTGCCGTTATTTTTTGATTACTTGAAAAAAGAAAAAAATATGAGTGTCGAATATTTTCTTGTAATCTAGAAAAGGGACTCAAAACTTAAAGTTTGTCAGATAGCCCATTGTCTGACCTCAATTATTATAAATAGATAAAATAAATAAAATCATTTTATTTCGGAACTACAGGATCCATTATATTGTTAGTAACAGGCAAAGAGATTTAAAATACTATAGAGCGGGCATGTCAAAGAAATGTCATAGAAAAACTTTGATCCCATGTCTCAGTAACGCCATCTAGAATAATATATGAATATTGGAGCGGCAGCAGAGCGTACTTAAAAAAATCTCATAGACTTGTGTCCAAGCAGGACACAAGTTTCGGACGAAAATTTTGATCGTGATGTCCGGTCTATAGGTATTGAATGTCTTTAGGTAACAGGTTTACACTTAAAAACTATTGTTAGTAACTTAACTAAAGACGAATTAATGTGAAGCCCACCCTTGGGTAAGTTCTTTGTTCCGGTTGAATTATGGTTGTGGGCGTGCCCACAGTGCCCACAACGGTGGATCCGCGCTTGTACAGGTTTGGTTCCCGAACGGAGTAAATATTCGCATATAGGTTGTCGCATACACTAACCACTAGCCTGACTAGACCGACAAGCCAGTCAACATGAACATTTATACTTACTTTAAAACAAATGAAGTAATTATACTTACTTTATGCGTATCAGCAGACATGCTGGCCACTCCGGGCAGTCGGAAATCAAACACGGGTACGTGGTGTCCCGCGTCAGTCATGAAGGCGGCCACGAAGCCTCCGAGACACGCGTCCACGTGGAGAGGCACGCCGTACTCTATGGCAACGTCGGACAACGCGATTATATTGTCCATGGTACCGTATGGGTAGTTTGGTGCTGAGCCTACGATCTGAGGAAGAAAGAAGAATTAGTTGGTAGTTAATTATTTCTTTTTTTTTTTTTAAATAAATACTTAACTACTAATACTTTATATACTAGAAATGAAAATAAAATCTAAAAACTAACTCTAAAATATGGCGTCAACAATAATACTCAATAATTTATTGCATTCCGCATGTTTATTCTTAGGTGGTGGTAAACTTATAACTAGATCATAATATGATCTAGTTATAAGTCAATATTATGGACCCTGTCGGGCACAGCAAAATGAGTCAGTTTTGAGGGAGGAAGCATTATTAATTATAATTTAATTAAAAAATAATAATAAAAAATATTTTGTTTTTTATTCTTTTTTGTTTTTTTTTTGTTATTATTATTATTATTTTACTCATCCGCATCGCTGTCCACTCTTTCACTTTCCATTAGTTGGTCGAATGGAAAGTGAAAGAATCAGCAATCCGACGGACGGTCAGACCACTAGGCTACAGTGGCGAGGGGTCAATTGTCTTACGAGGGAAGCTGACCAAAAAAAAGCATCACTATTTCTTGTCTCTCTTGAAGTCCTCAGTCTACCTACCACCTGTAGGCATTGATGTAAATACCTAGATAGTATATTTGGCAGTGCTAGAGTCCGACTGTCATTATTGAATAGCGGAAGAGTTGCTCTTCCGAACCTTGATAAAGAAGCTGATAGGAATCGAGTTGTGGGAACACTTCGCCACTGCTAGGCAATCACTGTTGCACAATGGAATAGAAATGATAGAACAAAAAACTTACCAAACAGGTTCTCCTGCTAATAGCTTTCTTGACCTTCTCAACGTCAACAGTCATCGTGTCTTGGTTCACTGGTATGGTCTTCACTGACAGTCCGAGGTACTGAGCTGCCTTGTCAAAGGCAGAGTGGACAGTGGAGGGCACCACGATTTGAGGATTCGATATACCCTTACTGTAGGCGAGGTCTCGGAAAGCCTTGCAAGCCATTATGATGGATTCTGTGCCACCGGTTGTTACCTAGAAAAGGAAGATTTTGTATTATATTATCATCATCTGCCTAGACCGAAGAGATTTAAGATCCTGTAGAGGACATGCAACGAAATGTCACGAAAAAAACTGTCATCCCATGTCTCACTCAGTAAGCGTTCCTGCACACGATGCCGTCACCGCGCCGTCGCCGCGCCGACGCCAAAATGTGGTGGTGGTGTGGTTTGGCTCTAAGAGCCAAACCACACGGGCGGTGCGGCGCCGCACCGCAAGCCATTTCGCCGCGCTGGCGACCACACGGCCAGATCGGCGTCGCAACGTTCTACGGAGCCGCGGCGGCGCCGCAGCGGCGGCAAAATGAGGGGTTGCCCATCGCTCACAAACAACTGCGAGCGGCGCCACTCCGGCTCCGCTCTGCTTACACCCCTCCCCGCCTCGTCTTGATTCCGATGCGAGCGCGGCGCGGCGCCGGAGCTCACCGCACGGCGCCATGTGGCTACAATGCATTTTTGTATGTAGAAAACCGCAGCGGCGCCGCTCAGGCGCCGCGCGTGTGGGTTTGCTCTAAACACTATAGATACGAGTCGCGCGAAGCCCGCCACCGCGCCGCCACCGCGCCGCCACCGCGCCGTCACCGCGCGCGTTCCCTCTGTTTGATTCATTCCATTACCGGCCGCGTACGATGGTGCACCGTGCACCATCGTACGCGGCCGGTAATAACGTGCACCGTGCACGTGCGTAACTTTTTAAGAATGGCCGCGGCAGCGGAGCGTACGAAACTGGACTCATCGATTTGTGTCCATTAAGACACAATTATCGGATGAAAATGTGATTCGTGATGCCCTGTCTATGGCAAGCATGAATGTCTTTGGCTTAGCCATTTCCCAACTATGTTCCATATACGTCCATGAGTCCATCCAAAGGTTATCAGTAAGAGATCTTTTTAGCGGCCAGGCCGCCTATTGTAACACCTCATGTATAAACGCGCTATGTAGTTATTTAAAAAAAATAAAAACGTACCAAAAATTCGCCATATTGTGTTGGCGGCCATCTTTGATTTAATATTTATGATAGTGTATAGTATACTAGTCAAGCCCTTTCATTTTAAATCCGTATTAAGTGAGTGGTGAAAAAAAAAAATGTAATCCGCCAATTTGTGACGGCGGCAATCTTGGATCGATTTTCATCAAACATAGCTAAGGACACTTTCGACTAATTATTAATCTTTCAAACAAAGAAAAATAAAATCAAAATCGGTTCATCCGTTCGGGAGTTACGATGCCACTAACACGTCAAACTTATAACACCCCGTCGTTTTTGCATCGGGGGTTAAAAAGTATGATTTCTTTTTCTGTGGTGCAACGAGCAGGATTCTCACGACATCTCGTTTCGTTTTAGTCTATTCATTAATATTGCAATATATTTTACCTTATTCTAAGCATAGAAATAATCATCAAATCATACAGAATGGCATTCTCATTAGAACGACGTCACAACTAATTTACATTCTTAATTCTTTGAGTCAACAAGACAAGTGTTTACAGTTCAGCCTTTAGTGGAACAATTATCTCTGTTATCGTCTCGGATAATTATAATTTGTTTACAAGGTCATGAACGATGTATCAGGTACATCTTTTTAGCAGAGAACTCAGGTTTGAGTATTTAAATACCTTTTTTTGCGTAAGTAACGAAATGTCGCCCGGACTTTGAATTTTACTTGTAAAGTCGGACCGTTTGACATGATATCTTCAGTCTAACTGGGTGTAGCTAAATAGGCATATAATACATACATGGACAAGCCAACTAATTCATTTCTTAAAAGACCTTTCGTCTTCAGATACTAAGAAAATAGAATACATTTTATTGCACACCATACTTACAAATGATAACTTTAAAAGCTTCATAGGGTCCTCACTTGATATGGCTAAGACATTGTCTGGGCTTCAAAAGAGAGAGATCTCTGAGTTTATTTCAGTGTTTATTCCCTAATTAGTAAGACCGTGAAACACCGACCTAACTATTAAAAAAAAAACTTGTTTGAAAATTACAGAATTTACATTGTGTTGAATTCAAATATACATGCAAATACAAAAAAAACAGAAACAAGAAACAAATTCAGTTAAGGTGTCAAGCCATCTAATAAAATGTCCATTCAAATTTAATTATAATGTCAAAAAAAAATATATAAAATGTCAAAGCATGATTCTAAATAGGAACTACTACACAATAATGTCAAATATAAATTGAAATGTCGGAAATTTATTCTAAATTATATAATGTCAAAATTTAATACAAATACATACATACATACATACATAAACTTACGCCTTTTTCCCATGGGGGTAGGCAGAAACTACAGAGCGCCATATGCTACGATTCTTACATACTTCTTTTGCTTCGTTTACATTCATACATGTTGTCATACACACACGCCGGTTGCGAGTACTACGCACCTGACCTTTCTGAAGGACCTCAACAATGAGGTCTATGTATGTCCTTCTAGGGCGTCCCCTCCCGGCGTTCCTACTTACATCTGCCTTGTCATCCTTTGCCTTTCATCCATCCTTTCAACGTGACCAAACCATCTAAGCATACTCTTTGCAATTTTTGTTACTACATCTTCTTTTAGACCACAACGTTGCTTTATCACATCATTCCTCAATCTGTCATTCATTGTTACACCACACATACTTCGCAAGGAACGCATTTCTACAGCATTTATTCTAATATAAATATCATTTAACATTTACCAGTCTTTCAACATTAGAGACTATAACCCGGTGTCAGAGTATTGATGCCGCCCATGGGCCTCTGACTGGGCTTCAAATACCTTCTGACATTACCTTTAATGTCGTGACCTAAAAGTAACTTAAAACTCAAGTCAAGTCATTTCTACTTTCATTTGAATTAAACCCTTCACTAAGTTAAGTACTTAGGTAAGGTTGATCTGTAATAACAATGTATAGCAAGTAGGTATTTTTTTTAAGCTAGCCATTGTACCTGCTTACCTTAATATGTTGAAGGTCAGCTTACCGTCACTTGACAACAAGTGATATGTATTTCGTAACTTAAGATAAAAAGTCAATTATGATTTACATATTTTTTGTAAGTATTGGACTTTGTACCTTTAGTAAACCTCACAGATTATAATGCAAAAAGAAATATTAACTTTAAGGTGTTTTTTCACTAACATGGATTTAATTGTTGTCCTATAATGAATGAATTAGGCGATTGTGCAGTGTGATGCCACACATTACGCTGCATGTTGCGTGTCTCTGATCTGAATGAACGCGCGTGGATGCATTTTCTGTGTGTTGGACTCTGCGTGTTTTCTATTCAAACGGCGATATTACAAGCAACTTTGAAACAGTGCTCATGTGTTAATCGCCTTAATACCTACGCCTAGTTTAGAATATAATAGAATACTCCTTACTGTACACCATAAACACTTCCAGACAATAACTTTCAAGACCTACAAGGGGGTTTCGCTATGGGCGGCCTAATCGGTTAAAACGTTATCCTACAGACAACCCAAAGTCAAAAGTTAAATTCATTTAGACCAAAACAAGGCAATATGAAAATGATTGTAGTTGATTGCGATTGCCCCTTCCAAAACCCTTACTTTACCTTTTATTACTATTTGTTCCTAACCTAAAGAATATAGTATAGCATATCAACTCTAAAAGTGATCGTCGCAGTATCAACTCGAGTCCCGAGAGAACTCGAGGCGCGTCGATTACGATTAAGTAGTGCGCGTTGCAGGATTAGTTTCACACAAAGAAAACTGGATGGCTAAAGTTGATACGTTGAAGATCCCATTTCGAATTATCATGGTTACCTACTCCTTTAAACAACAGCACGCGTAGCATCAACATCGTGAACGCGATAAGTCGACGAAAATAGTAGAAGTCGCAATACGCGCACGCTGGACTACTACGCTTCACCATTATTGATGGCATCACTGCTTACCATCAGCAGTCAAACACTAGTTTTTACCATTAAATAATACAATAGACAAATTACACCCAGACACAGAACAAAATGATGCTTATCACACAAAAATTTCAAGTATCAAACACAACAATCTGTCACATTTTCGATTCTCCCTTAGACAAAATCCGTTTCTAAGGTGATCATGCTACTTATGCATAGAGAAGATCAAGCACTCACCGTCCCACAGCAATCCTCGTCTCCATTAAACAGGTTGATAGCCATCCTCACGACTTCAGCCTCCATCTTGTTGATGCCAGGGAACACGTCAGCATGCAACGGGTTTGTGTACGCGGTGAGGGTGTAAGCATCACAGGCCACCTTGCTGATCTCCTGGCTCACGTGGTACACTGCGCCTGATACTGCACCGCCCTGCCAGTCGTATGCACCTGGGTTTAGTTTAAATATTAGCATGACACACATTACATCTGTATTCCCCAAGGGTTAGGCAGAGGTGTACCTTAAGTACACAGCACATTTGGCTAGCTTGTCATCATCGAATCCAGAATCCGGGCTGCTAATGAGAAATTCCAGATGGAAAAACCGAATAACATTATTATTACAATATTCGCCGTTGTCGTGGGGTACACCTTTAAGGTACGCCGTTGTCGTGGTCGCCGCTTATAAGGTACGCCGTTGTCGTGGTCGCCGCCTATAAGGTACGACGTTGTTTCGGTCCCCGCCTATAAGGTACCCCGTAGTCGTGGCCGCGGCCTATAAGGTACGCCGTTGTCGTGGTCGCCGCCTATAAGGTACGACGTTGTTTCGGTCCCCGCCTATAAGGTACCCCGTAGTCGTGGTCGCGGCCTATAAGGTACGCCGTTGTCGTGGTCGCCGCCTATAAGGTACGCCGTTATAATGGTCGCCGCCTATAAGGTACGCCGTTGCCTTGGTCCCCGTCTATAACGTACCCCGAAGACGTGGGCGCCACCTATAAGGTACACCTTTGCCGTGGTCGCCGCCTATAAGGTAAGCCGTTGTTGCGGTCACCGCTTATAAGGCTGCGGGTACAAAGCAAACGGCGAGGAGGGGTGGCCGAGGATGTGGTGATGGAGAAGATAGCAACGCGCGGCGGAACCATTCTGCTCCTCGCCGCTGTTACCATGCTGCCTTACAGTATATACGAGTAGGATACGTACACCTAACATTACTGTCAAAATGAGGATATTCTAAAGGTATCCTCTTTCCTTCATGGAAATAATACTGCATAATATTGTATGAAATTCACTTAACCACGAAGCATAATATACACAATGGTTAAACAATCTTGTTTTATGGTAGGTACACAGAATTCCATTATACAATAAATGCTAGATCATCATGACTGCGTAATAATCATTAAATTATCAAGTACCTAAGTAATTATAATTTTTAAGGAAGTGCTGTTAATTGTATTTAGCTACTCATTAGTTAGAACTCAACAGTCCTTCAGTCGGTCAGTTCAGTTTTTGGTACAGATGGAAAATCCTCATGATAAACTCTTACACCTGATCCTCTTACTGACTAAAAACCTCCCAAGTGTTCCTTCTCACACCTGCGCCGGGGGTCATGGTAACAGAAGACACTTCCACAATCCCCGATTGGCCGGCCCTCCATTTCAGCAAGCGGAGTGAGGTGTTAGAACTCCCTCGCGACGTCGGAAGAGAGAAGAGGACGCGCGTGAAATACGTCGCGCCGCCACCTCGGGTCCATAAACGTGGGGAAACACTTAGGGTGGGCTGGAAGAGGGCGTTGTCCGCCCTCCGCCAACGCCCGGAGCGTCTGCTGTGGTCCGAGTGAGCGGAAATCGTCTCCCTCTCGGAAGGACACCACCGCATGGTCAGTATAGACCTTGACACAAGATACTTATGCAAAATTTACATACCTAATGCTACATGATCCCTGACTTCCTCAATGACTTGTTCAGGGTTAAGCCCTATCTCCGGTAGATTCCTCCTCACTGTGACACCCGCTAATCTCTTAGTAACATCCTTTCTAAAGTTACTGTTTACTTCTGCCATCTTCTCTTCAATCTTTCGCCTCACTATGGGCACTGAGCGGAGCCATCTGAAGAATTCTTTGCGTAGGCGAACTGTAACACCTAGTTGGAAGGAAAAATTTTTCTTTAGTTTTTGGTAACATAACCTTTGTACTGCCCTGAACAATTTTAGTTTGTGAACAGATTTTCATGTAAAAAGTTAAAAAATACCTAAATACGGAATATAATAGTTTTCAAGTCATATTCAAAAACTAGCTGTGCATGCAGCTTTTAAGGAGTAGAATTTGAAGAGTCTAAAATATTTTTCTAAAATATTTAAAGTCCGAGTTACTCCTTATAACATCAGCTAGGCCAGCTGTTTTAGTGAGTTTATACCTTTCAAACAGACATATTATGTTCTTCCATTATGTGTTTAGTAAAAACCGGTTATTTTCACATTGCAAACAGATACTTTAATTTTATTCATTTGTGTTTGGAAACAAATATTTATTACAATGACTAATCCTTTTAATGATTTATAGCAAAGACTGTAATTATTTGTATGCATTTCGAAACAATTAAACAATTGTATAAAATACTTACTCTCTTGTGCATTATATAAGCTGTGCGCCCACACAATAGCGAGCACTGATGATGCAGTCATGGTGGCTATCTGCCATGCTTCCTTCCCCTCAAACAGCCTATTAATGGCCTTAAGAGGCTGAGGACGCTCACTCATGGCTAAAACATAAACAATATTTATAAAACATGCTATGTACACACTAATAAGGTTGGTAGTGTAAAAAAAGAGCTATAACAATCTATGACATAATATATCACACTGGTAATTGTGGTCTGATTTGTCAACACTTTGTTTGACCAGACGGCTGGCTTTTTGGCCAAAGAATTAGCATTGCCATCCAACATGGCAATGCTGCCAGTTTTCTGGGCATGTTTCCAGATGACAGTGATGAGGAGGAGTAGGTACTTTGACACTTGTGTTCAGGTTTAGTTTTTCTTTGGGGTTTTTTTATTACTATTATATTTGTAGTTAGTTTAGGTGTATATACCTTAACTATATATATCACTAACTACATGTGCAAAGTACAATAGTAATACAATTAGTACTTTGCACATATACCTATGTTATCATTGTAAATAATATTTCAATTAATCCTTTGTCTTACTTGTACAAAGACAAAGATTATTTTGTTTTCATTAGTGGAGTTATTTTCTTCTTGGCATTTTTATTTATTTTTTGTTTTGTAATTTATAAGTTTATGAATAGGTACAAATTTCACAGATTGGTTTTCATCGTATTTAAGTTTTGTATTTACAAACAGTATTACTCAAATCTTTTCCTTACACATATTTAGTTAATGACAGTTTGAAGAAAGATAAATTTATAAACAATAATAATTATTAAATGACTGGTAAAATACTCTTTGCACAAGAATAAACCATACCTCTATCAATCAATCAAAACTCATTTATTCAAATTAGGCTGAGGGTCAGCACTTTTCGAACGTCAAAAATTACATAAGACAGTCCCCCAAAACGCCCGCCCTTCACCACTTCCTAGTGTTTTTGCTAGGAAGAAGAAGTGGCGGAACAAACTCCCCAGCAACACGTCTGTCTGATATGTTAGAAGAACAACAACTCTGCCCTTGAAAGTGAAATTGGATGAACTATAAGTACAGAATGATTTTTACTATTTTTATAAATTCCCTATGGTTCACATAGTCACATGCATAGGTGCATGAGTTAAAGCAAGACTTATTACATGGCTTTCAACGGGTTAACTTTACTAAGGCCATCTCAAAAGGTAGTAAGATGTGTTAAATGTTAATAAAATGATCACAAGTTCTACCTAATACCACAGTATAAATATTAATACAGTAGGACGACGCCTTTGATGTCTGGAAAAATGCCGACAACTTCTACATGCGTTAGACTTGAATAATACCTCCCACACTACGAACATTGTTTTGTTCGCAGTGCAGGAGCGGCTTTCCCGCGTCTCACCCCTCATACCCCGCACAATTGCCCTGTCTATACAGCTTTGTCGGACGACTGTATGTTTTTAGACTGTGCTAATACTATACAATTAAACAACTACTAAGTAACATAGTACATTCTGGACTAGGATAGATTTAAGTTAAGGACACCAAAATGATTTTACTTAATTTGGATCTGAGTACAATTTATTTCTTTAAGGAATACAATTTAAAATTTATTACATTTGTCATTATCATCAATTTTGTAAAATAATGAATGTCAGTGACCTAGTGAGGTACCTACAGTTTAAATAGGTTTTATATAGGAAACTCCCAAAGTACAAAGGTAAGAAAAACCTTTGTCTTTGTGTACTTAGGGCCAGAATTAATTATTAGTTGAACACGAAAGTTATAGATACATTAATCAGGTACCGAGATAATTAAATTGACGGGTTAAATTATTGAGCTAGCAAATAAAAAAAAGGAAAGAAACGCCGGGAAAGATTAGCCTCTAAAATATTTAATGAATTATGTCTAATCGCAGTTTTACATTTGGTCATTTACACTATTTTGGTTTTGCTACTTACCTTCCGATTACAGCTGGGTAGAAACTAACACAGTATTTTTTACCTGTTTATCAAAATTACAGAGCTTAACTCAATCAATTTTGACAATTCATAATCTTAATAATACACCACTCTGTGACTCTACACACTGATAACGATTATTCAAATACAGATTACTGATAACAATGATGCTAAGAAGCAAAAAACAGTAATTACAAAGACATTAGCTAAAACAAAGGCCAGTGTAATCAGATGGTTAGTCAAATAATAAACACTATTGAGAATGAGAACGAATTGAACTTTGAAATATTTGAATCGACCAATACGGCAGGCAATGACTATTTAGACTAGTGGTGTTCAAAGTTGCTATATGGCAATCACTTGCTTAATGCTTAATGCTATATAGGTTAAGCAAGCTTTTTAATATGCTTTATTAAAGCATGCTTTTTTATACGCGTAGGTACTTGACTTAAAGCAAGCGCGGTGACTGAAAGCATGCTTTAAAATAATATTACATCGCGTTTATGAATTACGACAAAACAGAACCGTTAAAAATACAATGAACTTTCCTTCATACTTGCCAGGCTTAGGACTGTCTATAATTGAATAAATATCATTAAGAAATAAAATCAGACATTTTCGTCAAAAAATTACAAAACACCAAAATCACACAACAACAACACATTACCTCACTCAATCAATCGTCCTTACTTACACAATTATAGGTTTATAATTAATCAATATTGCGTGTCCTATCACTGATTTATTTACACTAAAAAAGTACAAAACAAAATAGCATTTAAGCATCTAAGTATCGTATTTACGTGAGCCGCCCGAGATCGCAAATTCGCACGCAGTGCGTATCTAGCATGCGACAACTGTCCGCCCCGCCCGGTCCCCTGCTTATTCTGCTTATTGCGTTTCACGCGACGGACAGTGCGATGTAAAAGCATTAAGCAAATAGCAACTTGCTAAAGGCACGATAGCATTTGCTTTATGTTATGTGAATTAAGCACGGTGCTTTATTTTGCTTTATGCTATATTAACCACCACTAATTTAGACCCAGCGCACCTCTAGTGCTTTTTAGTGTTGTGCTGAGCGAGACACTTGATATATCGAATCGTTCTAAAAACATTAAAATTTTAAGAAATCGGGAAAATTTTTTGAACATTATTATTACGGTGAAAAAAAGCTTGTTTTTCAGTAAATATTTGACTTGTTCCCTCCGAAGTCCCATTCAAATTTATTACGCGTAAGCTCATAGGTTATAAACGAATATAAATAAATACAGCTTGGCAAAAAAGAGTGTGGAATAAATGAGGTCGCTAGTATCGCGCATGTGGCCACCCTGAATAGTACGACTTAACAGGTTTGACACTTGTTATTTTTTCCCAAAGTAAAGTGGGTGGTTCTGTCTGTCGGATGCTATGCAAACACCATGGAAGGCTTCAATGTCCAGTATTAACACTATTAATAGTGGGCAAATGTACACATTTTTACATGTTGTTATACATAACAACATGTAAAAATGTATACGAAGCATAAGAACTATGTAAGAATGCATATGCATATGCTACGATTCTTACATACTTCTTTTGCTTCGTATGCGATCTCTAGTTTCTGCCTACCAGCGTGGGAAAGAGGCGAGAGTTAATATACCTATGTATGTTATAGTGGGCACTGAAGCCTTGCAAGAAAGTGATGCATTAGGTATACACAGACAGATAATAATCATGCCCTCGAGAGCAGTCTAACCGTAAGGTTGTTAGGAATTAACGACAATAGTTTGTTTACAGAGATAAGATAATGAAAGAACACGTTTTTTTTAGTTTTATTTTAATACCAAAAATTTAATCAGACGAATCGAACACAGTACCATCAAATATTCGGATCCCGGAAAAGCTCAAATGTTGGCTAGAGCTTCCTGCAACTTCTGAAACACTAGTATTTTCTAATTCAGATAAATCACTGCTACTGTCATCTGTGAGATTTATTACTGTCATGATATTATTTTTCTATTTTCATTACAATATCCTTGCATGATTTTTTCCAATCTTAGTAATGTTTGCAAATGCTTGTTCAGCAGCCACCTTTAAAAACAAAAAATCGGTGTACGACTAAACGCCGACAGACACTACGCCGACAGACTGAACACCGACAAGACTTTACTTCGACGGGACTCTTCGCCGACAGGACACTTCGCCGACAGGACTCTTCGCCGACAGGTCTCATTAGTTGGTCACAGTTCTAACCTAACCTAACCTATTTTACCCAGTTCAAAATGTCAAATCTTACCTTCAATCTCCCGCAGAAAGTATGTTTTAGGTCGAAAAAGTAGGTTAGGTTAGGTTAGAACTGTGACCAACCACGCGTGAGCCGAGCGAGCGAAGCGAGCGGTGCCGCGGCAGCGGCCGGCGAACGCTACATGCTACTGATTATCGGAGATAAATTGCGGCACTGATTAGCCCTGTCGGCGAAGAGTCCTGTCGGCGAAGTGTCCTGTCGGCGAAGAGTTCCGTCGAAGTAAAGTCTTGTCGGTGTTCGGTCTGTCAGCGTAGTGTCTGTCGGCGTTTAGTCGTACACTCACAAAAAATAATCATTAACAATGGTTTTAACATAGCAAATTTAAATATGTATAAACTAGGCTACATACCTTTATATCAATGGATCCAACATTGATTGAAGCAATTTAATGTTTTGCAATGCCCCATATTAATTCAAGTAGATTCACGTCACAATGATAAGGTGGTAACTTTCTTCAAGCGACCTTTGAAGTTTTCCCGGTGTTTAAAAATATCTTATTTTTTACCTTCCATAAACATTTTTCTTACTGTGTTGACAGATTTACCTAAAACAAAAAGATACAGTACCTACTTTATTATTAATTCCCTATTCTTTATCTTCAAGTATCAAATATGGGTATACGAGGCTCTTTAAACTACAAAACATAACCTTAAATTTCAATTTCTGTAAACAAGACAAATAGCTACTTAAATCTGTATATCAACAAAACTACGCATTGAAAACATTTAGAAAAACTTATTTAATGTACAATGATTTAATTAGGGTAGATAAATACCTGTCCTAGCGGCAGTTCTTCGATACACATTCCCGATATCGGACAAAACTTGTCCTGCTTCAGATTTGGCCAAACACCACAAAAAGACGAGGTAAATCACTGCTCTGGTACAACTACGAATGGTTTTATTAACTTTTATTCGTTAATTTTGCAACGAAACTTAATAATTTTGTTAAATTTATGAAAAACGACGAGGATTTACGCACTTTTGACACATGATGTACTAGCACTAGACAAATAAATCAATGTTGCCACAATCATCCACTTTTAGTTTCAACTGTCACCGCGTCAGACTCTTTTTTGCCAAGCTGTACATGCTTACATAAAAAAAGAAACTAATTACTTAGGTACTTGAGACGATTGATTTTCAAACTCTTTTAAAAAAAGTTGGTCAATTGGCAAATCCTTTCATCACGAATGATCGCAAAATAGTGTTTTTATTTGCCATTGACGCACTAAGAAAAAGAAGATTGGTCAAACCATCATTGTCTGCCTTTTCCCCATTGAGATAAGAAAATTGGAGTCGGCTCTAAATATGGTTAGGTTTCATTCAATTGAACGTAAACGTCTCGATGGTTTTCGGTTGTTTCGACTTGGACTCGAGTCGAGTCTGACTCGGTTTGTTATTGCGACTAGCGGCGCACGGGGCACGTTTAATCGTGAGTTGTTCCTCGATGCTTTATGTTTAAAATTCGTGGTATTTTGATGAATTTACGAATTACAAGCGGTTCGCTCCACTCGATTCTAGCATTCTTTGCCAGAACAATACTAAAGGATACCAGAATCGAATCGAGCGATCTTGCCTTTCTATGACAATCGACTATATCATTTTGTTGACATTGACAGCCAGATGTCAACAGAACCGAGTTCCAGCATTCATTTTTTTTTTGTGTATTTATTGTAGTGTGTGTTTTTTTAATTAATTCTGAATTATAAAAAATTAAAGTAATCAATGCTGTATAAATATTACAATTAAGACATTTGACAAAATGTATACTAGCAATTAGTTTTCTTTATAACGTTATTAGTCCCACAACAAAAAATAAATTATGCTGCATGCTTTAAATATGACAAGTCTATAACTGAACCGCGTTTCTATTAGACCGAGAGAGCACAGCTGTTGTTATTATGAGTCATCAACCTCCAGTTTCCTGTATTCCAAACACAGCCAAAATGTCGAAAGCTAAAAAAGTAATCGAAGAAGCGAAGGAAAATAATAATCCTGAAATAGATTTGGTGGACAAAGGACTCTCTAGCCTTGATGAAATACCTGGATTGTGTAAGTTAATTGCTTTAAACCTGTTTACCCTTTTATGGGCGTCTATGTAGTGTAACCTGTTTAGGGAACCTGTATGGACTGTATGGAGAACTTGTTTCAATGTATTGCACTCACTTACTTTATTTTTCATGCACCGTATGCATACTTTATGTTGCTAAACGTCTTATTTTCTTTTATTACTGTATGAAATTACTGTTTAAATTGAAATATTTGCTCGTAAAGTTGACCAAGGTTATCGAAAACATTAGGTACAGTTTTGTTCATATTAGTTCCAAGAACGTAACCATAAACTCTACAGGGTTAAAACTGGAACACTGTGATAGTCATTTATTTTTATATTCTAGATAATTAGTTAAGATTTTCATTAAATATATCATAAGTTAGGTACCGATGTTAATTTTAACCAATGACATCATACAAGAATATTGTACGAGATGTTTCCTTCCTTATGGACTCTCGTAAGCTATTTTAGGAGTGTTTTCAATTGAAATATTACCTACTATACTGCCTATATAGTGACAACACCAAAGTGGACCCCTAGACAAAAGGGGTGTGCTGCACTTTACTGCCTATCCTTATAGCTAATGCAGATTAGAGACTGCAACACTAAAGTCACTATCATAGAATATGTACCTATACCTAGTATAAAAGCATGACAAAGTATGTTGTACTGTGGCCAGTTACAGCTGTAATAACTGTGTTAAAATAATTAGCCTTTATTTGTACTAAATTAAGAACTCATGCATTAATTGTTTATAAACTGTGGGTAAGTACCTAATATTTCTGGCGGCAAACATTTTTTTTGAAGAATTAGTAACAGTCCACCTATATGTAGACATATTAGTTCCTGAAGCGATGAAGCTGCTCTGTGTGACTATCCAATGGTCACATGATATACGGATTTCAAAAAGTAGTGAGAAATGACAAAAAGTTTAAACGTTTTCTGTAAAGTTGGTAAAAATTACTTATACAATGTTGAAAGCTATGAAATATATAAAGGGACGATATGATTCAAGCAACTATGCTGATAAAAAGTTCAAGAACTGGTTCTAATTATTAAATCCTTTTTTTTCAGTCAATCTTGGCAATATTACCCGTCTCTCTCTAAGCCACAACAAGATTCAAATAGTTCCCGCTGCACTCGCAAACCTTGCTAACTTGGAGATCCTGAATCTTGCCAACAACCATATCACAGAGCTTCCTGTGAGTCTATCTTCGTTGCCAAAGCTCCGGATCCTCAATGTCTCTCTCAACCGACTCAATATGCTGCCACGAGGTTTTGGTTCATTCCCTGTTTTGGAAATCTTGGACCTCACTTATAATAACCTGAATGAGAAGAATCTTCCTGGGAATTTCTTTATTATGGGTTTGTATTTTTTATTATATTACTAGCTGCGCTGGCAGACTTGTCCTATAATAAAACCTACTGTAAATGCACACAACATTATATAAGAATCGGTCAAGACATTTCAAGCGTTGTGTAAAAAAGTTGTGGAATATTTATATATATTTATATTTGGAGGAATTTTTGTTACAAAAACTGTGACATGAAAAATTCTCATGTCACAGTTTTTGTGCTAAACTTCCTCCAAAATGTCTTGACCACACACATACTAGCAGCCCCCGCAATTTCGTTCCGCCATAGAATCAATTTATTGGTTTACTATTCTCAGACCTGAATATAAACAAAACATTTCATAGGAGTTGGTTTTGGATTTTGTAAGAAACACATGCACAAGAATTTTAAATATTAGATTAGATATCTTGAAATTCATGAAAAGCAATTATGTCTACTGAAACATTCCTAGCAGCTTAGTGTAGTTGGAAACAGAATTGTGAAATAAGGGAACATTCATCTATGAAAGATCACCAAAACTTACATATCTGAGTTGTAACTGCATGGCATAAGCTTGAAAGTTTTTGATATGATGAACTGCTTCTAGAAAAACATGCCTCGTTGATGTAGTGGTCGCAAGCTCTACTGCTGAGCATGAGGTCTCCGGTTCGATCCCCAGGTCGCGAAAAAATTATTGGTATTAGTTTTTCTATCTAGTATCGGCCCGGGTCCAGACGTGGGACTTAATCATATCTGGCGAAGTCTGGGTGTACCTATTACTGCTACACCTCTACCTAACCCTTCGGGTATAACAGGCGTGTTGATATGTAATGTTTTTAAAATACGCTTTATTAAAAATACACAATGAATTTTCACTTAACTAATTTAAAAAAATATAATTTCAGACAGTCTCCGAGCTTTGTACCTGGGTGACAATGACTTTGAATTCCTGCCTGGTGAAATAGGCAATCTGAAGAACTTACAGATTGTAAGTATATTGTGTATCTTCGTTTTTCTTGCACTCAAGGTATTGTTATGTACTTGTTGGGAGAGAATGTATTTAATGGAATATCTCAGCAATTCTCGGATACTGGGAGTATTTTATTACTTAACGACCAAAAAAACCTGTTTATTCAATTTGATCTCTAGGTTCATCTTTAACTACATTCTACACAAAAATAGGCATAATCTGGCAACATTATAAATGCATTGACGATTTTTAAGTAGGGCACGGCAATTGATATAAAATCAGGCGGAAATACTTACATGCATTTCAGTAACATTTAATAATAATGACGGCCGCGGCTGTTCAAACGCCCGAAAAAATACCCTACTAATGTGTGAGAATGAGGATATCTGAATGAATCTCTATTTTATTTATTTTGAGCTCAGGAACACAAACTTGGTTGCTCAGTGGTCAAATTTTTGGCAGTCTTTTGCCTTATTATAACTTTGACCTGTCAAACCTCACATTTCTCCGTGCGCGATACTATTCTCCATAGGTTTATTTGCGTATATGTATTTTTATATCGATTATATAATTTATAAATCGATTAGGTACATAATTTTAATATGGATTATAATTCTATCTAGCTATCAATGCGCGAGAACGATCTGATCGAGGTCCCTCGTGAGCTGGGGCAGTTGGCTCGGTTGAGGGAATTGCACCTGCAGGGCAACAGGCTCGTCGTACTACCACCTGAGATCGGTAAGTTAAAATTATATTTAAAAACAAATTAACTCTCTCAGCACCAAACCAGGTAGTGGTAATAATACTGTAATCAGCCATTTGACCCAACTCAAATGACTGCTGATAGGTAATAAATAAATTCCACATTTTTCACTCAACACCATCTACTCCCAAGTCAAGCAGAGCTTGTGCTAAGGGTACTAAACAACTTGCAAACATACTTAATATATTTCTAAATATATACATGTATATAATTATGTCTTCTCTGAACAATGACGTTATTAGGCAAACATAATAAGTACTAGGTATCGTAAAGTTCAAGGGAAAATTGAACCACTTTATTGCCATTTGCAACGTTTTGCGCTTTTAGCGATAAGGCCGCTCATTGTATCACCCTAAGTTATAATTTGTAAGTTTTATGGTGTACAATAAAGAGTATTCTATTATGATCTTTTAATTTCTCAGGATCTCTGGACCTGGCCAGCAACAAGTCTGTGTTGAGACTGGAGGGTAACTTCTGGGTGCCGCCCATTGAGGACCAGCTGAAGTTGGGACCCTCGCACGTACTGGATTATCTGCGCTCAGAGACTTATAAAGTGTAAGCATAAAAGATATGTAATTTACATAGATCAAAACACGCGCTTGGACGTGGAGGACACCTGCCCGATAAATCTATATCTATTCATACCTATACTCCATTTACCATTAATTTATTTATGTAGAACCAGGAATGCAGAACATTTTTTTGTAAAAGATAAGTGAAAACAGTTTATAATCATATAGTTTTATTTCAAAAGAAGAATAAAAGTGAAACAAAGAACTTGCCCATGTATTGTTCATCCTTGCTTCTTTGAGGTTTTTACCATTGACACTACAATTTTCATTTAAATGAAATAATATAACTAAATGAAATCCACGTAATTTCTTAAAATACAACAATTTATTTTTAGATATTATTATGTGGTTGCAACTAAGTGATAGCTGCTGTGAAAATAGATTATAATTAATTCGGCGTCTATCGTCATTGTAACATGCTGATTTGTACTTTCGGTAAAAAGTGTGCAAAAAATAACCTTTTTTAACTTCCGTCTAACGCTATGTGAATGGAGTATAATTTACATAGATAATTAACTCTACTAACTGATTAGTCTACTGTTTTGTGTAATAATACAATTATTTCAAGTCAACTGTTTTGCGTAATAATACAATTATTTCTAGTCTACTGTTTTGTTTAATAATACAATTCTTTATCTTATTCAGTCTCTACAGTCGTCACATGTCAGCGAAGCCGCCGCCGCCTCCACAGACTCTGGACAAAAGCAAGAAAGCCAGCAGAGCCGCCTAACATGACACTACTAATTTATATTAACGTGCCATTATTATTAATAATACGGTTTAGTAATAATATTATTAACGCTTAAAAGGACACTGTGGTGCTTTGAACATTTGAATCTTAGCACCTTAGCACGCAGCGATGCAATGAACACAATTTCGTCGCATGTCGCTTGTCTTCTTTTTACAATTTTGTACGGCCAAATATTATACAAGTTCAGACTATCCGGCGTTTGTCATGCTTCTGGACATCCCAAGCCCGCCAAAAGATGCCGCACAAAAAAGCCCAAGCGACTCACGCGGACACATAATTAAGAGTAAAGTAAGTCTCAAATCAATAACAGTAATAAATACACAAATAAAAGATTCATTTATTTTTCTATTGTACAGACGCCAGCACATCAAGTCACCCTAATGTGTCAAATTTTCCCAATTGAAAGTGAACCTTATTCTGTTTGACATAAAGTTGAAAAACGATCAAAGAAATTTGACACATTGGGGTAACTTGATGTGCTGGAGTCTGTACCAAAAATTTTAGGGGTATATGTATCAGTCTCCGACCTTAAAATTTTTAGGCCTAGTAACCCTTGTCGCATCGGAACGAGTGTAGTTATGTCTTGTTTCAGCGCCAAATAAATTTCTTATTGCGCTCGTATATGGGAGCAAATATTTTAGACAATCATTACTAAATTAAATCTCGAATGTTTACGACAGGTATTCACTATAAAATGTTAAATAAAACTTAGCCAATTAGTGAACTTAATACATTTAAATAATATTTTGTTACACTAACTATGGTGCTATTTTATTAACTTGTATGTTGTGTTTGTATTAATGCATAAGTGAAAAAACTTTTTTGTATTAAATTATTTACTAACTATTTCTGTTTTTTATTTAAATCTGATTGTGCGTCCCTTTTTTTATTGTAGGCCACTGGTCCAAAGATATAAGGGTTTATAGGTGGCCGATCTGGAGACCTTGGCCACATTTATATCCCAAAACTAGGGCACCTAGCGAAGATCTGTTTTCTCCCACATTTTGTCGCCAAATAATCAGAATTAGTATACCAATCTGTATGTCACTGGTTGAAAAGATATAAGTGTATATATTAATATAAGTATTTTTTTCTTGGCAATTTTCGTGAACTCTTCGATCTAGATCATGAACTAAACCAAAGAGTATTAAACCTATATAAAAGTCATTGGACTAAACCTTATAAATTGAACTCATTATAACTTTTTATATGAACAGTTCATCTACAATTTTGCGAGGCTGCTTGCAGCTAGTATCACAATCACACAAATATTTAAAATTAATGAATGATTGAAGGTCAGACTGGCCAAAAAGTAGGTACGTCTAACTTCTTTCTAAAAGAAGTTTATTGAAAATCACGGCAGTAAAAGGAATGTAACATTCAACTACAAAACTCGTCATCAAGATACCTCGATACCGACTTAAAAAATAAAAAAAACTATATTACTTACCTACTTAAAAAAAAAACATCAGTTGTAATATTTAACGTTAACAATTCAAACACAATAATCGTAAATCATTATATTATTGGAAGGATTACATTCTGTTGAGATGCTGTTTCTCCAGGGAACAAGGTAAATCTCTGTCGAGCCCTACGCGAAACAAGCGCAACTAGGCATGTATCGGTTTGTTACGTACAGAGGCTAGCACATCAAGCTAGCTATCCCAATGTGTCAAATTTCTTTGTCACGTTTTCAACTTTATTAACAACAAAATGAGGTTCATGTTCAATTGGGATTTTTTGTTTGGGGTAGCTTGCGCGTGCTGGCGTCTGTGCGATTTAACGAGCAGGGGAAAGGTATAAATAAGACAATCTTTATCTTAGTTGTGAAAAAAATAATTATATTCAAATATTAATTCAATCTGTACCTTTTAACAATGGCAATAAGGCTTTCATTATTGTTAATCAGTTGCGTGACAATTTGTTACATAAGTACATTACATTATTCTTTTTAACATCACTTTACAAAATACATTATAATATCAGACTATTTTCAAGCAAAATGTAGTTAAAAAATACAAATTATGTCTTCCATCTTACTAGGTATTTACATTTAGATACACAAAAAAATAGTGTCCGGTTTTTGAAGTTATGAATAAAATAATATTAGTAAAATCGAATTGATAATATTTCAGTTTAGGTACCTGGCATAATAATTATTCATACAGTATAGAGATCATTTCTCAAAAGTTAAACACTAACACCATAATTAAAAACTAAAGGTACACGCTGAGATTATTAAGAAAATATGACGGTAACGTCACACTTAAGGGTATGGTACGGTATCCTTAAGTCTGATGTTGCCGCTTACTTGACATTTTTGTATGTACAGACGGCTACACATCAAGCTATACATTTCCTGTATGAGCTGATCTCGCATCGAATAGGATTTCCGTACACTGCGAGGTTAGCATAAACTGGAAATTTAGGCGATTATCACACTGCCACGCATCACGCTGCTTGTTGCGTGTCTCTGAACTGAAATTAACGCGCGTGGATGCATTTTCTGTGTGTTGGACTGTGCGTGTTTTCTTTACAAACGGAGATACTTACAAGCAACGTTAAAACACGCATTCACGCGCTACGCTGCGTGGTGCGTGGCAGTGTGTTTAATCGCCATAGAGCTTGATGTGTAGCTGAGTACATCCCCCTTCGTCTGTGGCTCGGCCGTACAATGTCACAATCATACCCAACCAAATACCTATAAATACCATGCGTGGAAACTAAAAAAAAGAAAGATTCGAACCCGCTGTATTGTTGGTACTAAATAAAAAGTTAGATAAGTACACTAAGCAAAAGTATTAAGTGTATGTACACATACAAGCAATAATGGAAAAAAAATAAACACAATTTAATTTTCAATTTCAACTCTTCTTTAATGGCACTTGTGGAAGAGAGACACCACAATTTTGAGAGAAAAACAAATAACACGTAGGTACTACATAGACCATCAAAACGCTGGAGATCAATTAGTAATTATTGTTGATTTAGGAAGCTAAGAGTGAAAAGATTGTATTTAGCTTAAGTAAAAGAAAAAACAAATAAAACCTTATTCTGCACAGACATTTCAGAGTTCATTTAGTCGATTCATGTTCTAACCTATGTCTTTAATATATTGAGTGAAAATATTATATTGTTAAAGTATAAAGTTGTTTCAGTTAATAGTTAGTGAACTAGTGCACATAAATAGTTTACAGAGAGTAAAAAAAAGGGGGAAATTTTTGTCAATTTAATTTTGTGTACCCTCTTGACCACACATTTTTATTAATATAAACCAGTGCTTGACTGCAATCTCACCTAAAGGTAAGCAGTGATGCTATCAGTGATGACATGACAAGCATTTTAAATAACAAATTTTAACCAATCAAATGGCTTTGAACATTTTTTAATTTTATTAGTCTTGCATGCTTCTGTGATACTGACCAATGACTATCACAGCAGGATTTACGCTGACAACAAACTTATAAAACATCATGCCACGCGACGTCAACGTGATCTTCTCATTGGTTAAATAACATTTAGTAGTGGAGCAACGTTTCGGATTTGACCAATGAAACCGTATCCTGAGATGGCGTCGGCCGTCGGGTGATACAAGTGTGCTGCATCCTTAAAGTTCTATGCATAGACATAGAGAAAGAGACTTAGCGTTTGACAACTGTGAAATAAATATAGGCGCGAATGTGTGAGCGAAACAAAGCGAGGGACGTGCGGCCTATCAAATCACAAAGTCAGGTGTTGGTCGGACGGTCGCTTTAGCGCGGTATTTTTTTCTTGAGGGTATTGCTTAGTCGATTTCTCTACCTCTATGGTTGGTTGCAAAAAACAATTACTTAACATTTATTTTTGCCATTCCATTGATTTAATTATGATGGCATTGACAAAGTCTGTAATGTAGCAAGCAGACATAGAACTACTATACATATTGAAACAAATAAAAAAACTAAGAACGAAAAAAGCTTACAGGATTAGAAAAAACTTTACTAAAAACACTATATTAGAATATACATAGATTGAAATGGCATTTGAAGATAATGAGAATATTAAAATTATAAATGTCAAACAAGACATCCTGAGAAAAGAAAGAGTGTTAAATGTTTTATAGTAAGAAGAGGTAGATAGGTTGTCTATGGGTGCAAAAATAGACTTTACCAAATTGAGCAACGGTCTCTATTATATATATTTGACTAGCAGACGTCCCGTGGTTTCACCCGCGTAGTTCCTGTTCTCATGGGATTACAGGGATAAAAAGTAGCCTATATCATCCGGGAATAGTGTAGCTTTCCACCAGTGCAATATTTTTTTTAAATTGGATCGTTAGTTCCGAAGATTACCGCCTACATACAAACTGACAAACAAACAAATTTTACCTCCTTACAATATTAGTATAGATTAAAAAAGCAAGAAATGTCGACAAATAGGCTAGATGAATTTTAGTTTTTAGTCATTCGTTAATAGATTAATAAAAATATTGGACACGCATTTTATATCGTTTTTAAACGTAATAAAAAAATAACAATTTTTTATTGATTCAAAATATCTCGTGACGTCACGCGTAAGGACAGTTTCTGAGTTTATGTATTATGACATCACGAGCCTCCACTCCTTAACTTCAATACGCTTTATATTCATCAATTTTTAAAAGGAAAAATGGGCGTGAAACGTGTATGACGGACTAAATAGAATTTTGATTTTCATGCCAATTCTGCAGTCAGATGGGAAATGCGAAAAAGAAAATAATAAAATCTTCTTGGCAAAAAGAGTTGGTCACTAATACAAACTAGCCTGTTTCCTCTTAGGATTTTTAAAAAAACTAACGTCCAAAGCTTGTCAGTTGACAGTTAATGTACTGAAATTTATATCATAATTTTCCGTTAATTCAATTTATACAATGTATGTTTAACGTTACTATCAATAGAGTTATCAAAACATGTACCCACTACGGTGCTGCCTCTAGCGGATCTTTATACACTAATAATATAAAAAGGAAAAAAATGTTTTTTTTAGTGTGTGTTTAATGAATAAACTCAAAAACTATTTTGCCGATTTTAAAAATTCTTTCACCGTTGAGAAGTTATCCCCAGGGGACATAGGCTACTTTTTATCCCCAAATTCCCATGGGAACGGGAACTACGCGGCTGAAACCGCGTGACGTCTGCTAGTTTTAAATATCCAGAGGAAACAGGCTAATTTAAGTTCCTAACCTACCTCTACTTATTATAACACAAATGAATATTATTAAAATTAGTATCAGTCATAGGTTTCGAGCTCAATCATCGTCATAATCTGTGTCGTCATCATCATCACTAGATATCTCCATGTTTCTCGTAGAGTTCGCCATTGGAATCGGTTTTCGAGTCCGCTCGAGGGAGAACGCGTATGCTTCGTAATCCAATACTTCATCGTCGCTCAAATGAGAGTTGCCTTCGACAAAACTTGCGAATCTGAAAAGAACACGAGCGAGCCTTACAGAGCGCTGCTTAAATTCAAAAGGGCCATAATTATGTCAAAGAGATTTGATAATAATTATATTATAAGTAAAAAGGTTTATATAGGATAGGTTACCTAAACAACATTCGATCTTCGAAAACGGCACACTAATGCACGCACGCGTCCGTTGACGGCGCGACGCGACGCTGAGGTCAAGTGTGGCTAGTTAGCCACATTTTAACGTATCGCTTGCTAAGCGCTTTTAACCTATCTACACCTTTTTACTTATAAAAGTCATTTTTGCTCAGACGAATATCAAAACACTATTAAATATTATTACGTATGGGTAAGTATTATTATACCATAGGAAGGTATTTGAAGCCTTTATAATTACATAATCTGATAATTACAATCTGAATACTGGGTGTTTTTTTGCACATTTATAAAAATATAAACAGAAGTTAAACGATTGTTGCAATGAAAAATAAATTTGATTTGTGGCCCTTTTGAATTTAAGCAGCAAGAAGTCGCTTAAGATGTGTACCATCCAACAATGTCATCGTGGTAAATAGGCCGCTATAAAATAAAATGTCAGTACGAAGTGGTGCCAACCTCACGCAAAATCAGTTGGAAGCATCTCGCAGCCTCTTTCATTCCATTTATGAACAGGATAGACCATAACCAGTTGTAGCTCCAGAAAAACTACTGTCATTAACTTTTTCAGTTACAGCTAGTGATGGCAATTATGTAGTATGTGAATTCTTCAGTCTTAGCATGTTAATTGCTATTGCTAAACTATTTGCTAAAATAACGGCAATTTAAAATTTATTCAATATACGACGTTAAATACGAGCAAATCAAAGATCATAAGGTAATAAATTGCTCAATCTCATTTTTCGCACCACCCTGCTAATAATTTAACGAATTAAACGATCAGACGCATTCATACAATTTACGCCCCTGTGTACGAGCAATTTAAAGATAATAATTGTATAACGTCATTCTTCGCATCACATGCACCTGCTATTTGCTAAAAGTCAGTGTAACGTGAAACAGATAGATTTAGTATTCCCGTGGGTGCGACGGAGAGCGCACGCTGCCGCTGAGTGCCGCTGCATCAGCATGAACGAAATACGAAGTAATGAATTCACTTCGCACTTCACAGAATTTCGCAACTACATTTCATTTGCTAAATGCTAAATGAGCATTCGCATGTTAAAAATGAATGCGAATGCTAATTAATCCATCACTAGTTACAGCTAAATGCATGAAGAGATTTGGAAGAAATGGTTTTCAGGAAAAAAATGTCAATGCAGTTTAGTATAAAATAGGAAAGGTTAAAGCAGCAGTAAGTAAAGCCATGAATCGAAACAATAGATGTGCCATATTCCATTAAGTAAAATTTAAAGTTTGCTCTCAATACATAATGGTGGAAGTCGGGTAAATCCGCTGTATGCGGGAATGTAGTCGGGTCAGCTGGGCGTTAGGGAAAAATGATGAGCGTCTATTTTTACGATACACGCGCACACCGTCACGAAATACCTACACCTTGAAGTTAGTCATAGTCAACATATTCATCGAGCTTTGGGAAATATACAAAATGAGACAGCAAAATGTACGTGAGTTGACATTGACACTAAAATGCAAAGTAAAGTTTTAATTTTCTATAATACAAACAGAGGTTTAGTGAAAAGAGTTTTAATGCGACAGATAAAAAAATTAAAAAGATTTTTATCTTCTTACGACAAAGAAGAATAACGTCTAACGCGTATACATAGTACACACATACTTTTTTAGGCTGAATGAATGAATGGATATATGAGTGATGATGATGATGATGACACAAAAATGACTGGACAAGATCCTCACCTCTTGGAGTCGTTCAACTTGAGCATAACCTTCCATTGTGCACAGTCAGGACTGGAGCAGTACTTCCTGAGGTTTTCCATCGCCTTCTTGGTTTCTCGTGCACCTTCTTCGTAATACTCTTCGCTGGTAAGCAGTCTTTGCTTTGGCGGGAACTTGCGACGCCTGTAAAATTTATGAAAAATTATTGGTACAGTCGACGAAATGTTTAGGTGTGCAGGCAAGTAGCGCCATCTGTAAATGTAATTATTTTTTGCTAATAAAGTGCATTTATACGGCCTACAGGTAGTTGGTTGTCTGTGTATGTGATTTTAAATGCTTGTAAATTCACCCACTATACAGGAGAGATACTTAAAGTGGAGCAGAGTTTTATTTAAAAAATAAGATACGAGTTCACTGTGAGGTCTGTGCTCCTATAAAATGAGTGCTTCAGCTGCATTGTATGCGAACTAGGTACAAAATCAGAATAACTTACCAGTATCCATGCATTTTGTTGACCAGGCTCTGGGGGAAGTACTTAGCGATCAGCGAAACGACGATGACGGCGGAAGCTGCCTCTTGGTACTCGCTGCTGAAGAATATCATTAGCACACCTACCACCTAAAAATAAAATATACATTGGTTATGAAAAAGGTCATTCATAATGTAGATTAAAAACTTGCTTTTGGAACAGTAACTGGAAGAAATAATTGATGACATGACAATGAACAGTAAAATCAGGTGAATAGAAACGCAGGCGTGATTACAAAATTATGAAGCGGATTGTCACAATAGTTAAAAGTTGTCAGTTATATAGACAGGGTCTTTTGTCTCTAATGAATTGAAACATTTTTAACTATTTCAACACCTTGTACTAACAAAAAATAATATTGAACTAACGTGAAAATCTCCTTCTAAGTTTTGTTTCAATCAGAGAACATGTATTTTTTGCTCGCACGTTTTTACTAATATTATAAAGTGGTATTATTTGTTTGTTTATAGAAGATAATCTCTTACCCGATTTCAAAAATTATTTCACTAGAGAGAAAGCTGCACTATTACCAGTGCCATAAGATACGAGTAAAAACTTTCACGCGAATAGTCATTCGCGGGCCAAAAGTAGTCAACTAGTACCTAACTATATCTGGTTTCTCAAAGACCAGATACCTTCGTCATACCTCTTTTCCATAGAAATAGTCTAAAACTGCAGTACACATCCGTCCGTTACTAATATTACAGTTGGTACATGGGAAGATGACTAAATGGCTTTAAAAAATAGTTGCTACCTTTTTCGTAAAAACTTTTAGCGTTTATTTTATCTTACCTGCAAAGTCCACATGACTAAATTCTTGCTTCTCTGATTCTTTGGCGGCCCTATTCTGTAGCAGACGACGAAACTGGCGAAGCTGACTACCATCGTGTACCAGAACATGTAGGTTTGGTAAGTCAGTACAAGAGTACGAATGTTCTCCCATATTTGTTGGAATAAGTACACTCCGACTGTCCAGCCGCCGATAAGGATGCCGTATGTTAGTGTTTTCTGAAATTTTCATAGTTTATTGTAGACTTGTAGAATAGTAAACCATGGTAATCATTTTAGAACAAAACCAGACAGGTATATCTTAATTATCTAGAATCTTGATAATCAAGATATCTAAATAATAATGCTTTTAAATAGTCCTTGAGTGAGGATTTGTAAACCTCACAAATGTACTGTAAGTTACAAGATAAAATAGTCACAAGGATAAGCCCCCACGCTAGGAATTTATTCTGTACTGTGGGTGTGTTTACAAATATTTAAACTTACATTCAGACCTGTTACAACTCAACGTGTACAAGGCAGGTATCCATGTAACGTGCAGCTAGGCAGCCAATCGCTCCTCCACAATGCTAACCATCATCTGCCTAGCCTTTTCCCAATTATGTATGTTGGGGTCGGCTTCCAGTTTAACCGGATGCAGCTAAATACCAGTGTTTGGAGCAACTGCCTGTCGGGCCTCCACAACCCAGTTACTAGGCAACCCGATATCCCTAGGTTAAACTAGTTGTCAGCTTTTCGGGCTACTGACTAACTGTAACGACTGTCAACAGGTCTACAAATGACAATCGCGACCAACGGCTTTACGTGCTTTCCGAGGCATGGAGGAGCCTTAATATGTATGATTGTTCGCCCATCACCGGACCAACCACGTCTAGCGTAGCTTAACCTTCGATCAATCCGTTATTATTTAGCCACAACTCTAACCATGGCAAAATATATATTTTTGAACATTATTTCTATTTAAATACTCACCCTGGGCAGTAATTTGCTGATGTAAAACACCCCCACCATGAAGGATGCAAACACTCCGACGAATATGCCGCAAAGGTAGAAGAACACTGGGTTCGCACACAGTGCACGCGAAGCGAATATGAGGATTATACCCGCGAACATTAACATAACACGCCATAAGTCCACCCCTGAGGAAATTAGGAAAAAGGCATAGATTAAAAATCTTAAGTAAAGAAATGGACAAGTGGAATTCACTTCCTCAGCCGCTGCCGTCTCTCACCATGCAACATATCATGTAATTTAAGAACTTCATTATTAGCATAGATATAAGCGATTTTGACTGTAAGCTTTAAATATTTGATTAATTAATGATGATATCCTCTACACCCTCCACGCGGCCGTAACATTTTTTCGTGACAGAAAAATCCTAATAAAAGTTCCACTTCAAAAAGTTGTAATATTGCATGCTTTAGTAAGCAGAAAAATAAATAGAGTTGTATATAGCAGACTTGAGAGTAGTGATGGCTAATCAGTCAATGAACTTTATTTAACATACAGTAAAGTCGCCAGTAACAATGACATTGTGGAGACATGTTTCCTCTGCATACTTAACAGTTTAGCTGTGTGTACTATTTTAAACCTTTACCCAAATAAATAATGCGATAATAAAACCGGGTGGAAGGCTTGTTACTATGAGTTCATTACATAATTCTGGACCTCTATGTGTTGAAATTATTAAATGGTTATTACTAATTCCCTAATTCCCTAATTCGTTATGTTCGTTGTTCCTAATTAATTCCCTAATTAGTAATAACCATTTAGCCATTTTTCCGTAGTCAACTAGGAACCATTATAGTTTCCCCATGTCTGTCTGTCCGTCCGTCCGTCCTCGCTTAATCTCTGTGACCGTTAGCACTAAAAAGCTGAAATTTGGTACCAATATGTGTATCAATCACGCCGACAAACTGGTAAAATAAAAATTGGAAAAAAATGTTTTATTAGGGTAGCCCCCCTAAAACCTAAATCATTTTTTGATAATGTTAATAATTTCGGAAATAATCGCTCCAAAAGTAAAAAACAATGTGTGTGTGTGTGTGTGTGTCCCCTCTAACTTTTTCACCATAAGTTTAGAAAATATGAAAAAAATCTGAAAAATAGATCTTTATAAGGACTTTCTAGAAAAATTATTTTGAACTTGATGGAAACAACAGTTTTTGTATAAAAAAGACAAAAAGTTGTACAAAATAATTTCTGGACTAAGTTTGTAGTATAATCGTATATGCAAGCATTTTTTTTTAACTTCGTTTACATATTCTACAGAACCCTACACTGAGTGTGGCCCAACATGCTCTTGGCCGTTTTTTTTTATTTATTAACCAATGTTGTTTTAATTTTGAACTGTAACTGTAACTATGTGTAGGGTTAGAAAGTAATGATGATTGTCTCATGTTTTTTTGCAGTGAGAAGTATACATCAGGAAAAATAACTTTTAAATTTCATCACTTGTTTGTCCAAAATCACAAACTGAACTCATGGTTTCAAGTTACCAGTTTCAGTTTGATCTCCCTTTAACCCTGTATTTTTTAAATCCCTAATCAAATACATCTTGATGACCCAGAGGATAAGTTGTGGGTCAAATCTGGGCAAGACCCAATGTGACTATTTCAATTCATAATATGTACTTTCTAAGTTTATCTTAGACACCGTTGACATTTGTAAATGAAAACATTGTGAAGAAATCTAGACTTATAGTAGGTAAATATAAGTTTGAAAATGCCAATCTGCCTTGAGCAAGTGTAGTGATCAATGCTTCTTGCTCATGCCTTCGCTGAATGAGAAGAGGACTTTGCCCTGCAGTGTGACAGTAACGGGCTTGTATTATTATAATTTATTATTTAATCAAATACTTACTCAGAACCTGCAACTCAATAGTGTGCCTCTCTTTTGTGTTGACCGCCATGCATGTGGGAGCGAAAACACTGATGGACACAGATTTCTGAGGTTTCTTCTGGAATGGATTGACCACAGAGGACCAGCCATAGCTATCTTCTGTATACTCTTTGAACACCTCATCTGGACTCTCCCCAAAGTACTGGCTGAACTGGTCATTCTTAATTTTTACATTAAACTGAAATATTAATACAATAAATGAAAATTTGGGTCAAAAACTTATCTTTTCTTACTTCTTAACCCCTCGTGTGCCGGGACATAGATTTACACGGTACACAATTGCTTTTTGATTGTTTTTATAATTACCGCATACAAGTGGTTAATAAACATAATAACACAAAAAAAGAGACACAAAAAAATCACAAGTCTCACGCCTGCGCCAAAAGGTTCATTTCAGCGGTAATGCCAGAGAGATGAAAATAAAAATGAATGAATGAATTTGTAAAAAGCATTGCCTCAAATGACAAAAGAATAAACTTACAACAGCAAAAATACAAAATTGTTTACTATTTTATGTGCAATATAAAATAATACTTACTTTTACTGTTTGCCATAAAGCAAATACATTCTTAGAAATTCCTGTGTAACAATAAATGTCAGTACTCTTTGTAGAAGTGGGCACATCTCTCTCTATTGTTGTGGGGCCACCCAGCCAGTGAACTGCAAAAAAAATAGCAGATGCCTGTATTTTTTTTCTTTTCTCTTATATTCTTGTCTTTGGACTAGAAATTCTAATTTTATTGCATTCAAAAAAGAATTCCAGAACGAACTCTAGAATATTCTCGAAGCCTCGAAGGTCTATTCACAGCGTCTCTTGAGGTTAGAGTTATTTAAAGTTTTAAAATTGTTTGCTAAAACTAACATGACCGATTTTTGAACCAAGCAAATAAGCTATGTCCATTTTAAATTTGTTAACAGGGACAGCTTTTATCATCTCGTGTTGGACTTCTTATATTTACCAGTTTACACAAAGGAAACGAATATGATTTCTTGATGGTACACAACGTGGGACAATAGTTTATTTCTCTGGGTAAAATGGCCGTTCATTTAAAGTATTTCTGTAATTACGTAATTCAGCCCTTGAATACTTCAGGATTTGAGTTATTTCTTACCATCATAAAGTAATGAGTGTGCACGAGTAAATAAAACAACAATAAACAATAATAACAAGTAGCGTCTACAGTCGCCCATGTTTGTCTTGAGTTTTACATCACTTTTACAACATTTAAATAAGCCTTCAACTCATGATTAAAACACTGGAGTCCTAACTAGAACTTAGCATTTTTTTAGCACAAGAAGTTCCTCGTTTGTCGACGGAAAAAACGAGTTTGATGAAACAATCTAATAATAGTCCACAGTTCCACACGCACGACTTCAACGATTTTCATTTCACTGACGTTTAATTTGACAAGTAAAACAATGACAGAATTTTGCCTTTCGAGGTTAGGGATGGCGTAACTTTTTACCATAGTGAGGTAACAAGTTTTTGACTGATCGTTTTCTTTCATAACATTTTCTCACACTTTCGCGACTTTAGTACCTATTCTACTACCTGAGCATGTTGAAGTCACCTAAATAGTAACAGCCACACAGGTCGATCATAGGATTAGCTACGGTAGCATCTGGTTAGACTGTAAGCTGACGGGAACAGGTAATTTAGATGATGATAGCATGTTAAAATATACCTAATGCCAGACAATGTATGGAAAGGCATCAGAAAAAATTACATTTGCAGCTGTAAATAAATCTGTAGTGACAATAATACCTTTTTCTCGTCAAAATGCCTCTTTGACTGTCTCTAATGACAATAATTAATATCGACACTTAGGGTAAAAACCCTTATTTGGTAATCCTATAAGTTAATATTTTCTCTATTAAATAAAACTCTCGTGTCTGTGTTTGTGAAAAAACTCCCCCGAAACGGCTCGATTCTTATGAAAGTTCGTATATTAAGTAGGTCTGAGAATAGAACTAATATAAATCTAATACATTGATTCTAAGGCAAAACGAAGTTTGCCAGGGCAGATAGTAATGTATATTACAAATACATAGACACACACTATGTGCCAAATTTTGCGTGGAAAAGTTGATATCCCTGAATTCGGTATGTAAAGTATTCTTCAGGTATTTTTTTTATATTTTTATTTCGTAAAACATTTAATTTTAAGCCACTAATTTGAAGCTTTTTTTTCCAAGTAACAGTTTTTTTTAAATTATATTCTAAAGTATTATTCGTGATGACGTCATTTCGTAGACTGAATAGCTTTAAGTCTTTGCCACGTTTCAGTACATACAAAAAACACTAATAGATAACTTCAAACTTGACATTGTCAACAGTAGACACTAGACTAGAGATGGGTTTATGCCCTGGCAAATTGGGCGCATAAAATAAATGCCCGTAAAAGCAAAACGCCCGATAAATGCCCGTAAACGCCAAATAAATCCCTTTTGACTGGGCAAAAACTTTTAAAACAATTTCTTCTAATTTGAGTTTACAATAAGATTAATTTTCAAAAATATATTGGATATAGCTAATATTTTGCAATAATCTTAGGAAATCGGTTCTAAACCTGTAGAAATTGCTTTGTTATGAATGATTTCTTGGTTGTGTTGGTCATGGAACCAATCACATAAGTTATTTTTGAACTCGAGGATGATAATTATAACATCAGTAAAGTTTATATGACCTTCAAAAATATATTTTCAAAATTGCTATTTGCTTTACAACAACTATTCTGGAAACTTCTAATATAGAAAGTTTGAAGACTGCAAAAGAACATTGAATTACACTAGTTCTTAAACCAATATTAATACTACACTGCACATAATTATGCTGGGCCCAAAAGCTGAAGCATATTATCGTGTCTATAATGATTTATGGTGTTGTGCCTATTTCTTTCGGTGTTTCTTCTCAGCGTAGTCACATAGTGAAACACCGACCTCACCTTCTAGTTATTTAAAAAAAAAATAACATGTAAGTGTTTGTAAGAACCTATTTACAGAAATAATCATTTATTTAATAGGATATTAGAGTGTAGCCTGAAAAGAGCGTTACACATAGAATAAAGATTTGTGCGGTCATGGGTTTTTTTGTAGAACTATTAAACATTCCATAACTTACATACCTGTAAATCTAACCGTTTTGTCAGCGTACGCCAGAATAGCTCGAAAATAGCAGATTTTTTTCCAACTTCCTTGACTCTTACGTATCGTCATGTTTTGGAAACTTCACACACTAACTTTATAAATTATGCCTATGTGCTATTTTGATTTAGCTATATTATTGTAAAGTTTCAGTACAATCAATTCAGAAGTCTTCGTGAAAGAGTAACAAACATCGATACATACATCCATCCTTGCTTACAAACTTTCTCGTTTATATTAATAGTAAGGGTAAAAATAATTTAATTTAATTTTGAATTTACAAAATACTGACATTCAATTTCATTTTAAGTTAATTTCCTGCTTTATTTTTACGAAATAAAGTAATTTGTTTAAGCATTTATTTGAGCGTAAACTCGTTTATGCCCAAAATGCCAAGTTTATGCCCAATCCGTCCATACATGTGTTTGCTCTCGTCCCATCTCTACACTTGACAGGTACGATTTTTAGACGAACATATAGATGGGCAATCCACCCACCCGGGTTTATACCCAGGTGGGTTTAGGCCCGGTAAAATATGGGTGTACCTACTACCAGGTATAACATATATACCTCTATATATGTACTACTGCCTAGCCCTACGGCGATTCCGTTATATATTTCATATTTATTTGTATCCATTTCTTGTATGAAAATAAAATTGATCCATATTTACATAGTTAAAATTGCTTAATGTCGCTTGCGTTAAAACTTTTACTTTTTGTTATCGCAAGTGTTATCTTAAACGCCCGGACACATAAAAAGTACTTAGTTTTAGACAGCAAAAATATTGTAAGCGCCAAAAAAGCCTTGGCTCGAAATCTTTAAAAGAATTTACACGAAGCTAACCAGGTATCATGTAAATCAACTTACAAATGATGAACATGACAACTAACACGCTACGCTCGAGTCTTCAACGCTAATTACACACTACAACATAAAATAAGCTATTCAAAAGTTGAAATAATAGAAATTTCATGTTTATCTCGTATCATTTTATTTTATGTTGCCTACAAAAAAAATGAAATGAATAAAAATCACTTTTAAAAGATATTTTTTAACATCACTAAATTAATTTCATCAAATCAAATATACACCCAATTTTCTGGGTGTTTATGGGTGCTTGCGGGTGTTTATCGGGTTTTTATCAAAGCACCGGGTTTAAACCCGGTGGATTGCCCATCTGTAGACTAACAACAGTTTTTTTTAATTTATTTATTTATTTATTTATTTATTTATTGGTCTATCCACAATTGTTACACTTTTAAATCTATTAATACAAGCTAAATACATGCCAAGTGTACAATATAAAGCGATAGACACAGCATGCATAAACTTAACTAGAAAATAATTAATTATGTAATAGTTGTACAGTTTTAGCCATACTTAATTTCTAGACAGTAAGAAAAATAATAATAAATAAAATCTTATTATATTATTAAAAAGTTATTTTTGGTGGAATTGGTGCTTGAATTTAGGAGTTGATGTGCAGCAAATATCTATGACATCATCACATTTATTAAGAAGCCTGCAAAGTCTTGGGATTGGGGAGTTGGACCCTGAAACAGTCTTACGAAATGGGGGACGTAATAGTTTGATAGGGTGACGCGGGTAGCTATGTGGTAGGTTAAAACTAAACTTACTTAAGAGCTGGGGACAATCTATTTTGCTGTGAAGGATTTTATACAGGAAAGTTAGGTCGTTTATATCTCTGCGTTTTTCGAGTGAGCTCATGTTGAATTCTTCAAGCCGTTTCGCATAGCTCGGAACTTTTTTGGCTATTCCCCCCGAGTAAGCTAGATGGTTTAAAAATCTTTTATCTTGAAACACACGAAGGAAGTAGTCTGTTCAGGCTACTTTATGACGTCATATAGAGGTCAAATGAAAGTCAAATGGTTACAAGTATTATTGTGAAAATAATCACAATCTTGTGATATAGAGAGCTAAAAATAGAAAAATAAGGCATAAGACCCTAAAATCTCCAAATGGTTTTGGAATCAGCGTAGGTTAATTTTTACTTTACATATCGAATTGCGTCGTGAACTTCTCCAATGGGTTATTTGAACAAAATTTTTTTTTTAGTCCCTCGCTCATCTAGATTACAAGAAACCAATAGGCTATTTGGCATTTTTTTTGTTTTTGGTCCCTCATCTAGATTATAAGAAAATATTCGACACATATTTTTTTCTTTTTAAAATTAATAATAATAATAATAATAGATCTTTATTTGAATAATTAAATTGGAAAAAACAGTATTTAGTCTTAGAAATAAAATGGGTATTACAAAATTATTATGCCTGTACTAGGATAAACCTGTATCACAGGCGACATTAGTTCTTAAAATTATTGTTTATTAACGTCATTATCTAGTATAAACTCATATAAACTGTACTGGCTAGTGACGTCATGGGACATTTTGACTCGATGTATTGCCGTAATTTTTTTATTATGTTGTCGAATATCGACAACATTTTTTGTTTTTTCACGTCCTATTCGTCCAAAAAATTTGCCAAATTGCCCATTGGTTGCCCCGGTTAAATGTTACCGGAATAGAACCCGTGATTCCGCGTGCGGCGTCATGCATGCAACCAACTTCAACCAGCATAAGCTTAGAAGAGTAGTTCGCGAAGTAATAACTTGGCGAGTAACATTACACTGTGGACATGACATTGCGACTAGATTTGGAGCTTTTTAATTACGGGAGTTTTGTTTCCATATACTTCCCTTGAAATTTCTATGCAGATTAGGGTTTCTTTCTTTGGTTGTTATTTTTTTTTCTCTTAGCTTCTCTAAAACAAGAAGTAGGAATAAATAAAACATGCAACAACTCTCATCATGTTTTTATTTGGTAAAGCATATACAATAATGGAGTGGTCATGTATTATCAGAATAACACACTAAGGCACTTGCATGATCTTACAACCTTGTACTTTAAAAAAAAACTTGTACATATAAAAATAACCTGAACATTTACTGCGATCAAAGTAAAAAATACAGGAATGTTTGCTTAAATACTGTTCAGAAAACACTTAATTCATAAAAATAAACATAATGCTATTCAAATAATACAAAAGCTACCATTCACCAGTCTTAGGACAGGAATGTACAAATAAATATAATTTCTCCATTTTAAAATACTGACCTAATTTTTAATAACTGAATTACAAATCACAGCTTACTCACAAAATAAGTATAAATTAATATTTCATGTTTAAATATATTATAGACTGATTTCGATGTGGAGTCCATTACATTAGTTTACAGAATTATCAAATACATTTTATGCTACGGAATATAGAGAATTTATTTCTGTACTATATTAATTCAAAATATATTATGTCACTTTTTCTTATTCACTTATTTAGGGGGACAGATGCTAGTTTTGTTTTTACACTACATTATTTTATCAATGTAAATTACTGATAGGTAAAAGTTGGATGTCATCTACATAGTCGATTAAATCGACTATTGGAAGAGCCGACTCAATCGACTAACGACATACAAAACATGGAAGAAATATTACTATTTTAATTGCATGAATGATTACAGTGGTATTAACTAGCTCTGCTAATTGATAACCATTACATTGGGTTAAATCTTTCAGCTTTTTATGTAAGGATGCAGAGTCCACTGTTTCTTTGTACAGTTTTATTTCATCTTATTGGATTAAAGGTGTTTGAAGGCATACCCGACTAGCCGCCACTCTAATGGTTTATCTATAAATATATCGAAAACGTGACACTCAAGGTTAAGGACATATTTTAGGACATTTTTTGTCTGTACAAGTGTTCCCTACCGATACAGTGTGGGAGGGACCCTCGTCACACATACTTATATCATGAGTTCTGTACATTATTCCGAACCTACTAATATTGAGAAAATAACATCAGTAAAATGACGAAACATTCTTCTATGAAATTTTCCTTCAAAAGTAAATAAGTCACTTCTCTCATTTGAAATCTCATTGGTTAGGACAGGAATCGCGGATTTTTATAGTTTAGTGTAAAAAGACCATCAGGTATAAGAGAAAGTAGTAGAAAAATCCAACACTGGAGTGTCCAGAACCATGTAGAGAATTTCTGTGGCCCTAGTGAAAAGGGGTATAAGTCCAATTTTGTCGAAAATGAGTTAAGTGTACCAAAGTGATCAGAAAACCGACTTTTACAGTTTTTTTTTGGTGTCAGTTGGACCCTTTTACACAAAGTAACTTTCTTATTTTTAGAGATAGCTTAGATCTGACTTCACCAAACGATAGAGCATTTTTTTCTGATCACTTTGGTACACTTAACTCATTTTCGACACAATTGGACTTACAACCCTTTTCACTAGGGCCACAGATTTATGGTATCAGCATGTCTGACGGTGTCCCATCCAACCTGTATAACTAATTAGTCCGTGCGCGGAAACTTAGAAAAAAACTAAAGATGGCGGGTGTTGGTTATGCCACCAAGGTTCGGTCCCCTTCAAAAGATGAAATTACTGCGTAAACAAGATTTTATAATAAAACATCATGGATATGAAACAGCAAAGTCAGATTACAATGTAAACCTATTTCAATACATATTTTAAGGCACGACAATAAATTTGTTATTAAATTTAAAAACTAGTAAGTAAATCTATTTCATATCTTGTAAATAGTATAATCTGTGGCAGTAAGTCTGACTTTGCTTTACAAGTATGGTTAATTTTGACCATATTTAAACTTCTGTAAGTGGCCTTCAATTATATTGCACTAATATACATCTAGGAACCTGTGAAGGCACGTTGAAAGCTCTAAGTTATTCCTCTATCCAATATTATATCTTATTTGGGTACTTTTAAAATTCAAAATCCTATGTTTGTGGAATACTTTGCGATTTGCGACGACTTATCTAAATTTTCTATGTCCTCGTTGGAATGTGATATCTGGAATGAGAAAATTCAAAGTTAGAATATAATTTAAATATCCACTTCAAAAAATTATTCACAAACTTAATTTAGCAAAACTATCAGGAAATAAGAAAGTGAAAGAACATTATTTCAGCAAAAAAAATGCCCCTCACTAACTTATGACTGATATCCTACATCGCGGTATTAAAGTTATCTGCGCGATTTGAACGTATACAAGTTCCCGACAACAACCATCGGTCGGGCAGTAGTTAGTCTGGTCGGAGGATCCTCCCTTTTCAATGGTGGATCAGGAACTTTACGCCCTGTTCCTCAAATATCCAAACAATCATCAATAAATAATTTTAATACAATCGGACTTTGCGAAAACACTGTCCAAAACTGTGCTAGTTCATTTTGGCATTTTATGTAAGAAAGAAAGAAAGAAAATACATTTATTGGCAACAGCTGGATACACGCACAGTGAAAACACAATAACACAAAAAAAAAGAGACAAAAAATGGCATGTCTCACGGCTGCGCCAAAAGGTTCATTTCAGCGGTAATACCAGAGAGATGCTGAGATCCTGCCTAACGCTGATTTTCAAATGAACCTTTGGGACCACCTTTTTTTTATGTCATAAAATCGTTCCAATACGAAATAGACTATCATTGGCGATAGCTATTATGAGGACAAGTATTTTTTGGCAGTCGTTTATTGATAAACTGCTTTAATTGAAAAGTGTTTTCATCAATGTGGACATAAAAGAATATTTTACACAATTGATGGGAATTTCACAGCTAATATAATATTTATGTGTTAACGATCAATAAAGGCAGTAAAGATACGTAGGTTACATACGTGTCTAGCGCTTGCGTGCGTCGTGCGCGACGTATGTGGGTCCGCCGTGCCGCGCCCACTCGCGCTCGAACTCGTGCTCCAGTATCTCGGCTCCACGCTTGCGGGTGAGGCCGGTCTCTTCTAGGCTCAACTCGCACATTTGCATGTCGTCCACACCTGAGAATAAGGATTAAGTTTTTTGTTTAAAAATAAAGGTCTTTCACAATGTGGCTGGTATTTTATTAAATTGTTATCAAGAACTGCATTATTATAGGGCATGCATTTTTGTATTTTCATTAAGGGACCAACTTAAAATGTAATTATTAAAAAAATATATAAATTAAAAAAAAATATATATATAATAGCAACTTGTGAAAGTTGTTCATCATACTCATGGGTTTGTCATTCTGAGAAAATTTGAAAAGCGCTAAAATACTTTTTTTGAGCACTATTTGCATGGGACCTTATCAACATTTTTAATAATTTGTTTTTACGATAACAGCTTCTGTCGAAAGAAAATCAGTGATTTAATCGGTGAATTTGAACGCTGTTTACCAGATGTGCTAACTTAAAATTTACTTGAAGCTTGTCAATTTCGAAAGTCAGAGTATCTAAGATGTTAGTGTTGCGTGTGCATGTGGCATGTCGTACCGGCCTGCAGCAGCACGGGCGTCTTGTCGGGATGCAGCTCCATCTGGCGCGCGACGTACTGGCCGTCGAAGTGCGCGTACCACCAGCCGCGCCGCTCGGGCTCGGCGCCGGCGCCGGCCGCGCGCACGAAGGGGATGCGGAAGTAGCGGTGCCGCGCGCCCAGGATCTCGCCCTTCTGCGGCAGGCGCGGGGTCTTGGCTGCACAAGGCGGGGGAAGGGGAACGCAATCAGTTATCAACTATCAAAGTACTTACTTTAAAAGCTTTTATTTAGTTTCATCTGTCTGTAATAGAATGTCACAAGTTAAATTAGACACACTTCCTGGTTTCCGAAGCTGGTGGTTTAGCTGAAATTTGGCACACATATGTTTATCGTCTGGCAATGCAATATTAACATGGAACTGATCTGATGATGGAGCTGGAAGGTGGCTATAGCAACTCCACTATAAAACGATATAACCCCATCAAGTTTAGGCTTGTATGAATCGTAATGACGAGAGTGTCTTCAAGTGGTAGTCAGAGTCTGATGATGGAGCTTGAAGGTGGCCACAGGAACTCCGTTATAAAACAACCAAGCCTCATCGAGTTTAAGCTTGTATGAATCGTAATGACGACAATATTTGCTATTTGTGTTATACTGGGTTTTCCCAGTACCTACAGAAAATGCTATCGATCGTTGTCAATTATTGCTCAATACTGTAAGATGCTTTTCGGGCGTAATTATACAAGTTGTTTTTTTTTATATCCCATAACTCTAGGGTCCCTTGAATAGATGGTCCAAAAATGCATAGTTTCGGAGATATCATCAATCGATACTAATATTATAAAGAGGTAAAATTTGTAAGTTTGTATGTTTGTAAGTTTGTATGTAGGGGGTCATCTTCGAAACTAATGATCCAATTTTAAAAATTATTGCACTCGTGGAAAGCTTCAATATTCCCGGATGACATAGGCTACCTTTTCTATCCCCGTATTCCCACGGGAACGGGAACTACGCGGGTGAAACTGCGTGACGTCTGCTAGTTAATATTATTTTTATTACCTAATTAGTTCAAAAATTGTCACCAGTACGACGAATCTAATTTCTAACGTCACTTTACTTTCACGTAAGGGTGTTTTACATTAATCATCGTGACTTTGTCGAATTATTTTGTATGAGAGTAAAAAAAAAATAAAAAAAAAGGATGATTGAAACATAATTCATATTATGCCAGTTGATTCTTTGATATGGTCTAAATCATACCCTAGAGTTATGGGATATCAAAAAAACACGTTGTATATGTGATTTGCCCATGGCGCGGGATGATCTCCATATTGTAGGAACTTAATTGTAGTAAATAAATATGAGCTGTTCAACTAGTTAATAAAAATGAAAAGAATTAGACACGCATAACACTACTTAAAACTTAAAAGATATAAATTTGAGTAAAAAAACAAGCTTTTGAGTTTTATTAGATTATTGTGTAATGTTATAAAATGGTGGGTTTGATTTACTTATTTAAAAGTTTATTTTCTTAATTTAAGAGCATTTAAATGAAAGCTTGTTTTGAAAATGTTTTTTTACTCAAATTTATTTTCAGTTGACTATTATTTATGTATGCATGTGAAAACAGTTTTGAGAAACAAATGACATTAACATAATGAGAACATAATTACTTACATAAACACACACATACACAACATAATTATTTTACTTAAATTGTAATTATGTTCTATAACAATTATTTTCTTCAAAATTGGAATTATGTTCTTCTGTTAACAGTCTAAATTTAAACAACAAATATATAAGATTGGATAAGTATTCAGGCCGTCTTGCTTTCGCAAAAACCTAACTTCACTATGCAAGTATTTATTTTGTTTTAAGTATGTATGTATCTGTGTATTACTTTATACTCGTATGTGTCACTTATTTGTCCTTAATTTTGTACACCGTTGCACCTACCTTGTTCCATCTCTGCACCACTTTAAGGTAGACTGGTAGAAAATGCCTAAGGCATTTGTGCGCCTTTGTACAGTTTTTATTACGCATAGGGATTTAATAAATAAATCATCTAGCATAAACAAGACACTCTTGAACAGCTAATTATAGGTTTTAAATTTAACATTATGCAAATAGAAAATGACAATGTCAAACTTTTTTACTAAAATTACAGTCGCATCCATAAAAGACACAAAAAGGTTTTGAAGTCAATTAATAAACAACAATGTCATCCAACGTAGAAGTTAAACTAAAGGTTGGTAAAATGAAAAAAAAACCTTCAAATCAAGATTCCAGCCTAGTAGAAGTTTTAATACCTATATATATAATAAGAATAGAAACGTCAATGACCTCTATCTGTCAGATGTCACTTGAAAAGTACGATCTGCATCTGACAGATAGAGGTCATTGCCGTTCCTATTCTCATTTGAAACGCATAGTACGTTACTGATCGGCACGTGTCGGCACTGTTGTGTGCGTATAAGCCTTTACTAATCGTCACGTGTCGGCACTGCTGTGTGCGTATAGGCCTTTACTGGTAAGTAAATAGGTATGTTCTATACCTATTTACTTGTTTTATTTTATTTATTTAATAACAACGGTTTAACCAATTAAAGTAATTAAAATCACAGATAAAATATATGAAATCAAACAAATTAAAGTAAAATAACAAAAAAAAATAAGAATAAAAACACGTTTATGAATTCATCTCACAGTAGGTACTCCTGACGTACCAATAAAATCTTGGTCCATCCATACGTAAACAGATGACTTGTTAGATAACGGTCCAAGAGATCATTAAGCGCGGCCAGGGTGCGACCTTATGGCCGCTTCAGTACATTTGTGTGCTTGAAGTATTAAATAAATAATAAGCAACATACCAGCATCCATTATGGACTGTGGCGCCCTCTCCTGGTCGGCCATGGTAGTCTTGCGCGCGTTCTTTGCCTTCCACGCGTGGTACACCTTCAGGCGACGGTGGAACTCGTGGCGGCAAGCCTAGCAGTACAATATGCAAGATGAACGACACGTTGACGACTGGGTCATAAGTTGAAAAAGGGACTTTAAGTCTATTAGTTAATTACTCAAATATTTTAGTTTTGGGTGTAGGTTCATCTAATAATAATCAACTACGCAATTCAAGATCTGAATCTGATAAAAAGAAGATAGAAATTATGCGTTCTCTTTAAATCAGTCTTATCTTTGGCAGGAAGACATTACTCAATCTGCGTTAAGTTTCATACGAATATTTTTACTGAATATAGGCGACGGTGATCAAGGAAATATGACCATTAACATCATACGAACAAGGTTTATATAAATAAAGCCGGTGAAAACGCTTACTGTGATTAGACTGAGTAAAGAGAGAGAGAGAAAGAGAAAGAGAGACTATCTGCCACTGTCTTGTCATGTGTGACATTTATTTTACAATTATTAATGATGAACAGACGCCAGCACATAAAGTTACCCCAATGTGTCAAATTTTCCCAATTGAATATGAACCTTATTCTGTATGACATAAAGTTGAAAACCGATCAATATCGATCGATTGATGAGCTGGCGTCTGTACATCATTAATAATTGTAAAATAAATGATACCCATGACAAGACAGTGACAGATAGTCTCTCTTTCTCTTTCTCTCCCTTCACTCAGTCTAATCACAGTAAGAGTCTTTACTTGTAAAGTTTATAAATAATCCTCAACAAACTGTACCTACTGTGTATTTACAGCGTTTTTAAATAATTACTTACCTCCAGAAGTTCAATATCACATGAAGTATTAATAGTATCACGAAGCTCCGAATACTTCCATTTAGATAGATCGTACTTTTGCTTGCCCTGCATAGCTTGCTGCATTCGTACCCGTTCAGACCTGCCGTTCACGCAAGAAAACGTCAATGTACATCGAAATATTAGAAGTAATCATTGTTATATTGTTATATTACATGCTGCTTAGCTGTATCATGCTACGTGCGTTGTGTTAATCATTATAGTGGTACATAAATAAGTTGTGTTCATTTTACAATTGATTTTTTGCATGCAATTATTTTGACTCTTTTAAAATCATGCATATGTTTGGAATCTTTTGAGGTGTTGGTCCAGTGTTTTTAAAAGGGGTCGCATTTTTAATTTTGTCTCTATCTGTCGATAATCATCCGCATCAACATTTCCAGTATCAACTGACCTCTCATTGTTCGGAAAATCGAGATCAGTAGAAGCGTGAACTTACTTAATTTTAGTCAGATAATCATTAGACAATTCAAAAAAGATAAAAAAAAAATTGTGGCTGCGAATGAGATTAAGAGAACATTTTTAATTACGAGATTTTAACCTTAAAGTCTATCCGAATTTAGGGATCAGGGATTAATCAAATGCGTTATATATTTTTTTCTCCAACATTAAGTTACAATACCTATTTATATTTGAGCCGTATGATTGTAAAAGAGTCAACACTAAATTATTAAAACACTATATTACTCCAAAATAAGCCTTATTCCATAACCTTAAAGTACTATAAAACGAGGTAAATCGCTGAGGAAACGGAATAAAACATCTGAAGAGATTTTCATGTTGGTTACACTTAAAAAAATCCATAAGTACTAATCTATTAAAGAGAAAAGATTTGATTTTTGGTTTGTTTGTAATGGGTAAACTCAAAAACAACTATACCAATGTTTGTTTTTTTTTTGGCTTTTGGCCATTCGTACATTAATAGGACTAATTTAAAGAAGAAAGATGCTAGAATGAGTGAAACAAGCGATAATTGCAGCTGTTCACCTTGGAGTTATTAAGCAATGATATCTAAGTTGTTATAAAATGTTTAATGTTGTTATAATTGTTTATACATTTCAGGATCGATTATTGAACTTGGGACCCATTTAGATCTCACTTAATTTCTCGTTGAAGTCAACAACCAAGGATAGAAGTTCAATATGTCGAATTGATGACATATTGAACTTGGCTCTCATTTTACATTTATGTTTTGAATGGGAGTTTAGGTTCATATTAATTACGTTCTCTACTCTATTATGAATTCAACTTCTTATTGGCATATTTTGCTTTAAGTCCAGGGTCCCCTCACCGAGTCCCCTCACCCAGCATCCATGCTATTTTTGCTTAGTTTGAGTATTATAAAATTAACATGAAAACTCCGTTCAAAGATTTATTTCTATTCACTTTTACCGATCACACTAACTCGTATAAATTTCTATCAATTCTTTTATATAAATTATCCAGAACACGAGTATCATCGCTGGTTTCAATCCTTATTTTGTTCCCCATTATTCAAATACACCATACACACATAATATCAGTTTATGAAACACAACTAAATAATGGTATAAATACTAAATTAAATAGTTATAGTTGAATTAATATAACAAATCACTAAGATACAGTTAACAACACTAAGACTGCGTGCAGAAAGTTCAAGTAAAGCAGATAGCCGTTGTTAGGAGTTAGTTCGTTATCAGTAGAAGTGGTCCTCTTTTAATTATAAGTGTTTATGAATAATAGTACTCATTAATTTAATAATACTCTAGTGGGTTGGCGGCCATGGCTATTTTAATTAAGTATCTTGTGAACATAGTGATCATACATACAGCCTATGTTGTAAAGATCAAGGAAGATCCGAGCTGTGTCTCGCCAAAGAGCATAGGAAATATGAAAAGTTTTTTTTAGAGGGAATACATTTAGAAATTCAAAAGTTGGTAAAATCACTGTAATCATAAATCATGTCTTTCAGCTGTCTGAAAACAAAATACTAAACTCTGTAACGCGGATAGTAATGTTCGCATTATATCACGACTGTATGCCTTGAAGTATTATGCAGAGATATATGTATGTCACCCCGAGTATGATACACCCAAATTTCAGTATTTATGGTCAAGCACCATGTAATTTGAGCGAATCTATAGTGCCATGAACCGAGTACAAATTGGCGAATCCAGGATTCTACCGACAAATTATCAAGAAGCACTTTGGATTCTGTATTGGTGCACGGTTGATAGCTGCAAGTTCACCACATACAGGTACTTCTGTCTACCCTTCAGCAGAATACTGACGCGATGTTCTCCTTAGCCAAGCAGCGGCCGGTAGTATGGAAAGTCGTGTAGTGACCAACTAATTTACAAGAATGCACCTATTCCATGTTCAAATCAATTCTCAATTCTACTTAATTAAATATCAACTTTATTTTCAGGTCAATAAGTCGATTTTACAATGTCATTAAAATGTTGAGGTTAAAGACAAAACTGATCAGTTTTAAAGATTTTTTTTTTTCAAATCATGTTTTCGTTCACATTTTTGGGAGCTAAATTGCAAACGCAGTATGTTCCTTAAAGAGGAGCTTGTGGCTAAATTATAACAGCCGCATGGGTCGATCGAAGGTTAAGCTACGCTTGACGAGGTCGGTCCGTGGATGGGTGACCATTTATTACATACCAAGACTCCTCCGTGCCTCGGAAAGCACGTTAAGCCGTTGGTCCCGGCTGTCATTTGTAGATCTTTGACAGTCGTTACTTGTAGTCTGAAGCCCGAAAGTCTGACAACCAGTTTAACCAAGGGGTATCATGTTACCCAGTTACTGGGTTGTGGAGGTCAGACAGGCAGTCGCTCCATGTAAAACACTGGTATTCAGCTGCATCCGGTTAAACTGGAAGCCGACCCCAACATAGTTGGGAAAAGGCTAGGCAGATGATGATGAGTATGTTCCTTAATAGAGCTAGTTTGCGAACATTTATATTCCGACATAAATAATTGAAAGAGGACCAAATTCGGAGCGTGCGAAAGAGAAGTTCGTTAGTTCTGTTTCACTCAGTACCTGTTCAATTTATTCTCTCCATTCATTGACTCCATGGTAGGGAAACTGTGCGAACATATCACAATATTACTTATACGCTAGTTGAAGTCGGACATCCGGGAATGGTAACACGTTTTAGTACTATTTATTTAATAAATATTTAATAATAAAAAATATAATAAAATTAATGAAATCTTATTGCACGCGTAGCATAATTACAGTAGAAACGTGTTAAGACTGCGTTAGAATCAACAAAGTGACATATTGTAGTATGTAAGGTTTTTTTTTTATATTATTTACCAGTGCTTGACTGCAATACCACCTGATGGTAAGCAGTGATGCAATCAGTGATGGTGAATGGAACTAGTTTATTAAGAGCCTATTCACTCTAGCCTTGAAGACACCTAAATTATAATCGGACGGGAAGACCGCAGCAGGCAAGTTGTTCCAGTCCTTCGATGTACGCGGGTATAAACGACGAAGCGAAACGCTTCGCATGCATTTCGCGCCAAACGGCAACACCAATAATTAATTCGCGCGCCTCCCGCTTCACTCGCGGCGTTCCCTGTCTGCGCCCGCGAGACCGCTCTAGAGTCCGGCTCGCATCGCAGGCGCATACGGTAACGTTACGTAGTCGTTAAAACCGGTACAAGTATAATTTCTGCCGATTATCGTAGAAATCAAGCTCGACATTGTAAGATTGAAGAATCGACACATTTCTTCTCTTCACTCTTGACATTGTCATGCTCAAAATAAAAGAAATGAAACTACAATCTGTCACATTGTCGATTGTTCCGTAGAAAAAAATCGTCGTTTCTACGGTGAACATAAATAAGAAGAGTTAGAATAAGAATAATTTATTCGTAAACATAGGTGATAATTACAAACAAGATCTTAAAAATGCTAGTTAAAGATGTCACCATTAGTCTTTGCTTTTGACGTCACCATATTTTGGTGATGCGTTTGCAATGTCACCCATGTTTGTATGCATTGGAGCTAGACAGCTCCTATAAATGTCCGTCCCTCTCTTGTTCCATAAGAGAGAAAGAGATGGTAATAATAAGTTTGACTTTGAGCAAAAGAAGTATTTACGTTAATAAATATTACTAAAATATGTTAACCATTGCAAATTGTAGTGTAAAGCTATATACAAGAAGAGAATTCGCAGACCTGTGCTTTCGATGTCATATTGTACAGTGATAATACTGTTTATAATTTATAGATCAATAGCATTTTTATAAAGTACACGTTCGAATTGCCCGAAGCAACATTTAGAAAGTTCATAAATTAATATCAGACATCACTTCAAAACGTTTGAGGAATAGTTGATCTTGTAATTGCTTTTATCATTTTGTAAACAACACCCAAAATTTCATTCTGTAAAGCAAAACTACACATTTTTTTTACGAGGAAGTGACATTTTTTCAACATAAAGCAATTACAAGATCTCTTTGACTCTTATAAAATTTTAGTTTTATTTGTATACAGAGTATTTTTTTAATCATGGGACAAACGTTTACAAAACTATCTGTTGCATACAAAAGTTTGATACATTCGACAAAAATGTATGACAAATCAGTTTTTTTTTTCAACAATTCCCAGTTAGTCTAATAGTGAAAGACACAAAGACATTCATGGGTAGAACAGCCAGCGAAATTTTGTCCCATTATAAAAAAAAAAACTGTACCTATATTTAAAAACCATCCATTAACTCATTAAAGCTCAAAATAATATTGATCTAAAATGATCCAATGACAAAGTGATTTAGAACGATACCCAAATATTGCATACATATATCTGACAGACTATTAAGAAATCTATCCGATTAGAGTGGAGACGACGAACAATTCCCGTATTTATTAAAAACGTTTACAATCTAATTTCAGTCTTAATATGTTAAGAATACGTCTAAATTTTCCTCCATTTGTCACAAATTTGTTATTAATAGGCTTGCGTTTGATCACTATCTCAGCTGATGGTAAGCGTTGATGTGGTCGACGATGAAGCACGCTTGCCTAGAAGTAACCGATTCACTCTTATTGGGGTCTCTAACCCCAATTCTCTATTTGCAGTAACATTATACAGGGTGTTTTGGGGATGAGTGTAGGCATTTTGCAGATGGATAGGGTCGGTCCATACGATTATTTTATAGTATGGGAACTATGGTCCGATATCCTTTAGTTTTTAAGTTATGGGCAAAAAAAAATCTATGAAAGTCACTAAGATTTGTTTTATGCTTATTTTCTTTTCTTCACTATTTGATTGTTTTTGCTACCGGAATAGTTGTAAGACTTTTAATTTATCGTGTGTTATGTGTTTAAATCGACAAATAATAAAAAAAACTGTATTTAATATGAAATTGTGTTTATTTTTAGCTTCATAACCCAAAAAGTGCATGTGTGTGTGTGGCATTAAGTCCGCCTATGTACATTTGTGTGCTTGAAGTATTAAATAAATAAATAAATAATAAATAAATAAAGTGTAAAGTATTCATAAAAAACAATTTTTGCCCATAACTTAAAAACTAAAGGATATCGGACCATAGTTCCCATACTATAAAATAATCGTATGGACCGACCCTATCCATCTGCAAAATGCCTACACTCATCCCCAAAACACCCTGTATAGTACTGACTGCCTCGTTGGTCTAGTGGTCGCAAGCGCTACTGTTGAGCATGAGGTCCCGGGTTCGATCCCCAGGTCGGGCAAAGTGTTATTGAGTTTTTCTATCTGGAATTTCTCAGTAGCAGCCCGGAGTCTGGATTTGTGCCCGATTGATGGCAATAGGCTCGCCCCCTATTACATGGGACTCAAACATAACTGGCGAAATGTGGATGTACTACCAGGTACACCTCTGCCTAGCCCTTCGGGGATTACAGGCGTGACGTTATGTTATTATATAGTACTTAAAAATGGTTATTATTAATGCACACTATATAAAAAGTAAAGTAAGCACGTTACAATTACGATAGGCGCTGTTTTATTATTTGTTTTCACCGCAGCTGTCAAACTTAGTGGTAACCATTTCAACAATTAAATTTTAAGAAATGATGTTGTTGAAATGATAAAGAACCTTAAAGAAAGTGTCAATGATAAAAACCCAAAAGAAGCAGGGCTGAACAATACATGAAACGTTATTCGTTTCACTTTTATTCTTCCAAAATTAAATTAAAATCAAAATCACAGTCCTCCAAATAGCCCGCCCTTCGCCACCTCCTAGTGTTTTTCCTCCCCAACAAATATTCTGCATTTCTGCTTCTACGAGCCACTTTTTTTATAAACGCTAGGTTGTAGCTATTAGGAAACACCAACTTCGGCAGGGAATTTCATTTCTTAGCTGTTACACACAATGAATGTGTTTAGTAGGTACATGTCGTCGTTGAGATGAGATTGAGAACGTTTTTAATAATGGCGAATTGTCCCTCTGTTTTTGAGCATCATTCGGATCAGAAAAATTATGTTGCAATAACGCGTATAGTAACATAGGAGGACATACCTGCGTAACTGAGGCGGGGAGCCCTCGACGTGTCCATTAGTTTCCTTAGCTAGTCGCACAGCCATTTCGTGGTCTCGTCGCTCTTGTTCTAACCTGTTAAATAAAATAAATAAATAAATATTCCATTGAAAATACACTATTAATAACGTACTACACAATTTCGTAACTCAAATTAAATAGACTAGTTTATTTTTTGTGTTGTAAAAGGAAATTATGGACGGCTGTTATAAAGTCACAAAATAGCTAGTTCATTTGTTCTGTGTCTGGGTGTAATTTATCTATAATATGTATTTAAAAATATATAAGTATGTTTATCAGCTGTTTAGTACCCATAACACAAGCTCTCAAGCTTAACTTGGGACTAAATGGCGTTGTGTGAAAAGTTGTGCAATATTTATTAATTTATTAATTAGCTAATGAGGAAATAGCCATTCTCTAGGTTATTTATTATTGTCCACGATTATAAAACAACATGAGACGAAATTCCCACGGAAATTATCATATTATGTTTGTAAAAAGTTTAACTTTGGAAGTACTGACAAGTTTACAACAAAGCAAGCTATACTGGCTATACTATTTCAAAGTGTCATAGGATATATTTAATGTAAAAAAAATCATGCCGCGGCAAAGTTGTGGACAAAAGTTCCTGGAAAATAAATATCGTATGGTGTAAGTATATTTATACCTTTCTCTATTCTCCAAATCAGCTTTAGCAGCTTCTTCCATCTGTTTCTGCAGCTTCTGAGCTGCGATACGATCCTGTTCCTGTAACCGCAGTCTTTCTACTTCTTCGACTTTGCGACGGGCCTCCATTTCTGCTTTACTGAAAATATTATTAGAAAAGGTTACTTTATGGGAAAAACATATCCTACACTAATAATTGGTCCTGTATCCTAGTGAGCTTACGAGCATTTAAACTCAAATACATAAACCATACTTGGAACAAACTATCTATTGTAACACTGCAATGTGGCCACACATTGCTGTGTTACAATAGATAGTTTGTTGTTATGTACAGACGCCAGCACATCAAGTTACCCCAATGTGTCAAATTTCTTTGATCGTTTTTAAACTTTATGTCAAACAGTATAAGGTTCATATTCAATCGAGAAAATTTGACACGTTGGGGTAACTTGATGAGCTGGCGTCTGTACATATAAGACACTTACAATAATAATTAGCCACAATTAAACTAAATTTAAACTAGACAAATAAAACTAAACTAAATTTTTTTTAGAAATATTCTATTAATAACACTTATGTTTCGAAATATTATACTTTCTTTTAAAAGAAACATTATATTAATCACCCGCGGAACAAGTGCAATTTGCGCTGCAACTACGGCAGTTTTTATGCCTTTTTTAAACCTTGCTAATCTTTTTCATTTAAATATAACGACATGTAATGTTGATGTTTGTATAAGTGGAAGTAAAACTAATGGGAAATATGGAACATCAGCAATGGCACCATAATTAATCTGAGACCTGTATTTTAGTTCACTCTATAAAGGATATAATCATCAAATTAGAGCAAATTGCAATGAGATAAAGATATTTTTTTTTTTGTGTTTTGTAGAACAATACTAATGGATTTTTTAAAAGGGTTTGCATATTGTATTGAAATCTGAAGCGTTATTAATTCTACATACAAAAAAAAGATAACCTCCTAGCTACAACAGGCGTGAAGAAAGAGCGCAACTTTAAAAAAAAATACGTATTGTTTTACAGTAACTTAGGATTTTATATCATTCCAAGAACAAAAATACATTTGAAAATATTTTGTTGTTTCAGCAGAATCCAATACAAAATAAAGGAGACAGTTTTTTTTGTTTGGGGAATAGGCCCACCACAAATTGTGGCGTTTAGCAATGAAATGTACGTTAGTTTATTCCTTATAATCTGTAGATTACAGTGGTAATATTTGCAAAACTGTATGTAACCGGAATACTGTGAAATACGATAGTCAAAACATGACTCTCCTATTAACCTAAAATCTCAGAAGAGTGATTATTGAATAAGTGGACAGGTCTCCTTGGTATTTTAGGTTAAAATAGTACACTGTTCAGTGTTCAATAATATAAAGTATAAAACAAAGACACGTCTGTACTGATTTTGATGTGATTTACACGATTTGATAGACAGAGATATTCACGAAAATAGATTAGATGTATTCATTTCGAAACACACTTTTTCCGGCCATAGACTGTAGATAAAGATCCTATACAATAAACTATTTTGAATTTGAATTTGAGATATTTAATACCTTAAGTAGTATACCTTGGTAGTAGCCTTTAGTATTTTAAATCTCTTGGACTGGAGATCTAACATAATAAGGTGATGTGTTATAAGCTGGTTGTGTCAGGAGATAAAAAAAACACATTATAAGTAGTATGTCACAAGAAGTATTTTTTACTGTTCGTCTTAATTTTAAAAATCTTCTCTTAAAAGCAGTATTTCATCTAAAAAAGATGCAGGTGGCTCAACTTTAACTTGATGCCGCGCCCAAGATAAAAACCACACTATACACATCACATCACATGTGCACAGCAACCAACAGTGCCTCTGCTCACTAAACAATTACAACAGTATCCAGCAAGAGCAGCCCCAATTCCGTTGAAATGGTGCTGCACAATTGCTTGCAATGGCTTTGTAGAATAAGCGCTGTATCTACAGATGCCATTTTCATAAACTCTTTAGAATAAAAATACGAAAAGAACAGAAGAAACAAGCAATTATTTAGTAATCGGAAACAATAATAACGTAAATAATAGTGTTGTTTGTCAGTGTCATACTGATTGAAATTGGACCACAGAGCATCTGCAACGGGCTATTAATTACGTTTCGTTCCACTGTGTTTTTAAAGTAGGTACGTTACTTGATATTCCGTTAGTAAAAGAATTAAAAACATGTTCACTATACCAATTAATAATTATCTCTTTAAACGCATATAACGCCGATGTCATTACCGCTGCGCACCGGGGAAACATATTTGTTTTCACATTAAAATAATAGGTTTATTTTAATGTGAAAACAAATATGTAAACGCTCCTTAACAAGCATTTTTTGCCGTAACACTTTTTTGCTATTATTTCAGTATTCCGGTTACATTTATATATAAATTTTGGTCCATTAATAGTAATAAGATGATCACTTTCTTCATGTGTAACATGATTAATAAACGTTACCGTTTAATAGTGGGCCCAAAAAAAACTGTCTCCTTTAATTGCCACGTGTTTACAAATATAGGTTATCACTGAATGTTCTATTTCGACACGCTTCCAACAGGCCCTGTGGCGCAATGGATAACGCGTCTGACTACGGATCAGAAGATTCCAGGTTCGAATCCTGGCAGGGTCGCAATTAACTTTTTGCTTTTTTTCCTTACATTTTATATTTTCTAAAACATTTTTTCTTATTTTGAATGATGTTTAAATGCTCTTTTTAAATTTTTCGTAATTTATATAACAGAAGTTAAAAAGATTATTTTAATGCACTTTGTAACGAAAGTACAATTAACCGAATTTATTATAACCTATTTTCACAGCAGCTTAACCTATTTTAAGAACTTATGTGGATTGCATTTTGTAATATTATTTCCTTTTGAGTTGAAAAACCTATCAATGATGAAAACCTCAAAGAAGCAGGGATGAACAATACATGGACACGTTCTTCGTTTCTTTATTATTGATCTAAATTTAAAATAATAACAATTTGTCTAAAAATGGTTTTTACTTATTTCTGCATTCCTGCTTCTACGAGCCCCAATTTATCTATAATGCTATTATAAATGCAATATCATTAAGTTTGTTTTGAATATAAGATGGTTTTACTCACAGTCTACGATGTTCCTCTTCTTGCTTTATCCTATCCTGTTCACGTTTCTTAGCCTCTTCAGCTGCCCGCATCTCAGCTTCCATCTTGCGTAACCTCTCTTGTTCATCACTGAAATGAATATTTTGCCGATATTTTTTAGAAGAGTTTTGATTATTAATGTGGTGGGTTAAAAAGTAGAGGATTCTCTTTATCATATTAGTATAATAGACTGAACAAGGTTCTTGTTCAATTGGCATTTACTCAATACTCAATACTCAATACTCAATACTTTATTGCATTCCATAATGTGTACATAAAAGTTGGTATGTTATAACATCGAATCAATTATGGACCCTGTCGGGCACAGCAAAATTATAAAAGTAGGAGAGAGGATGAAGGCGCATTTTATTAAGAGAAATAATAATTTAAATATAATTTAAATGGAACATTAAAAATAGTAATATTTGGTAAAATTTATTTAATTTATTAATATATCATATTGTTAGACTTTCCCTGTCCACAAAGTAGACACAATATTTAAACAATCACATATATGTGTGTGTGTGGGGAAGTGGTTAAGTTAAATTATTGCACGGTTTAAATATTATTGCACGGTTTACTTCACACATTATTAACATTACAAATTATATTTAAATTAAATATTGATAATTAAATTGCAATAAATTAAATTGTTATATTAAATTAAATCTAAGTATTGTATTGTAGGCATTTGTAGGATGTTATTATTAATAGTGCACTGTAGTAATTTACTAATTATAATGTTTTAAAATTCATTTATTTAATGCTGGACGGTATATGAATTTCAAAATATAATTATTCTATCAGTTTATATTATATTTTTGCTTTTACCAATTGATGGAAAACTACTTAGATTAAGCGCGAGAAGAGAGGCTTGTAACGTCATTATTCAGTACAAACTGTACAGGATAGTGACGTCATGCGACATTTTCACTCGTTGTATCGCCGTTATTTTATTATTACGTTATAAAAAAATATTAATCAAATATTTTCAAGCAATCTAGGCAGCACGCCTAGGTCGTGTCCTAACTTTATTATTAAGGACGATAAACTGTTCCGCTACGCAAAAAATAAATTCGGGGTGGCTAGTGACTATGACTGGAAGCAGGTTGTACCTTGATTTTGCTATAAGTTTTAACACTTAATTTTAAATTAAGAAATAGTACCTGGGTTATCTCCAACCTCCCACCACCCTAGTTCTACCAACTGAGATACAAGCTGGCTGGCAGTAACCTTGTGTTTTTTTTATTTTAAAATTGTAAGTAATAAACTTATGTTGTATAGAAGTTTGTTGTTTCCTTGAATCAATACCCACCCACCTTGCATTTGGGCTTTTGTTCGCCTACTACTAGAGGGACAAAATCTTAAATGTAACAAGATGAGGGGCAAAAAACTGAAATTATGTGCACTATTGGGAAAATTTGACAGTTTAGGCCAGCTTAACCTCTCAATCGTGCCCATTAGAGACACGATAGAAAGACAATGACAGCGCGGTTACCGGTGTCCTCTTGGGGTTTAATTAATTAATCGAAACACGAAGTTTGTGCACCCCTGCGTACGTAAAACCCCACTTGACTGTTTTCCGTTTATTTTACAACCATAAACCTACGAGTAAGTAATTGTAAAGAGTTAATAAATAAGAACTTACCTATTCTTCTGATCAGTCATAGCTTTTCGAAGTGTAGCCATTTGTGTCTCGACGTCTTTGGTCAGTTTTGTGTACAGCTTATCGATTTCCGCGCGTGTTATTTTTTCATTGGACTGAAATATATGTAAAGACCCTCATTTTTATTACAATCTAGCCTTGTATACAGACTAATAAGTAATTTAATTGTAACTTAAAATAATATTTTTTTGAACTGAAATATAAACGTAAATATTTAATTTAATTTTACGTACAGAAACCTACTATTCGATGCAGGTTTGTGCAGACAGGGCGACAGAAGATATAATGTATTTTGAATTTATCAATCGAATTTAATAACTATGTAATGAAAATAAGGTGGACTTCAAAAACAGGTACAATTTATGCATTTACCTCTATCTACACAAACTTCACCGGGATTCCCGAGTCTGTTTTCATATGATAGAAGAAGCTTGCTTGTAACTTCCATTGACATTTGAATCACTTTTACTGAAGATTTTTTCACATAGTTTGTTAATTAATTTCCTTTAGGAAACTTACGACAAAAAGAAAACTAGAAAAATAAATTGTACTGTCAACATAACAAAAACAATATTTTTTACCTTAATAGCAGCACAAGCGCTCTTGATAGAATTCCTCAAGTTCTCGATATTCTTCTGCGCACTGTCCTTCTCTTTCTTGAGCTGTGACGTCACCTTCTCCATGTCCTTAAGGTTCTGCTGTAACGAGTTGATCTTGGCGATGCCCTGGTACCGCGGGCGATGCTTGCGACGGACCAGGTGTCCTCGAATCGTCTTTTGTAGGAGAATCAGACATTGGCGACGATAGACTATCTTGTTCTTTACTGTTGATAAAGAGAATATTTGGATTAGTTAAGAAGGTTAAGAAGGAATGATGTTGTTGGGGAATGAAACGCTACTGCTGACTAGCTGAGCATGAGGTCCTGTGTTTCATTTCTAGTTCGGGCAGTGTTATTGGGTGATTTCATCAAAAACAATAGAGGAGTAGCCTGGATCCTAGATTTATATCCACGTGACAACAAAAGGCTCGCTCCATTTCGCATTACATTGGCGAAATGCTAGTGTTTTATTGGTGCACCTCTGCCTCCCTTCGGGTATATTAAGTATGTTGAAGTCCTGTATTAAGCTTAAAAGACAATTCATAACAAAACTGGTCTAAATAAGGTGCTTTACGTAAATATTATACCAGTAAAACAGTCTAGGTTACATCTGTAGCTACATCTATCTCGCCACATACGAACTTAACTGTTCCCTCAGGCGAGATAATACTCACATTTAATAATGGAAAGTACAGCGAAGATAGACTTCCTCCACCTGGACTTGACGAGCCAGGACAGCACGGCGTCCACGATAGACTTCAAGTTCTCCGGGTCTGACTTCATCATGGTGTCGAACTCTGAGTACTTGCCGGGTCGGAAGAATACGCGGGTAACACCGAATTTGTAGTCCTTGTCGGAGAGTCCGAGACTGTGGACTATAGCCTGGAAGATGGAAGATAGGGTATTAGTATTGGGCCCATGGACGGCATAAAAACTCTACCAGTTTAGACACACAAAAAGATGAAAGAAAAAAAACATGATTGTAATAGTCTTCATCATCATTGTATTAAGCTGTCTTCAAGGCTAGAGTGAATAGGCTCTTAATATACTAGTGCGCTTCACCATCACTGTTTGTTTCACTTACCATCAGGTGGGATTGCAGTCAAGCACTGGTCTATAATATTAAAAAAAAATACCTTAATGGTGTTTTTACCCTTTCAATCTTTTTTAAATAATAAATATTCCACAACTTTTCACATAACGCTATTTTAGTCCCAAGTTAAGCTTGAGAGCTTTTGTTATCGGTACTAAACAGCTGATAAACATACTTATATTTTTCTAAATATATACATATTATAGATCAATTACACCCAGACACAGAACAAATGATCGTGCTCATCACACAAACATTTGTCCTGGGTAGGAATCGAACCCACGACCTTCGGCATAGCAGTCAGGGTAACTAACTACTAGACCAACAGGCCAGTCATCTAATACTACTTTCTAGTTAACATAGTTTTATAAATGCAGTGAAACTGTTATTGGTTTAAGTGATAATTGTCATCATTTCACGATCACTGTGCAGCTACTGTAGACCTCACTTTTACATGCTAGTAACTTCCACAAACTGCATTAGGCTGTTCATTGATAGTGGGTAAAAATAAGTCTGTCCTGCATAGGGCATTCTCATAAAAAATATTTTTTTACTTTTTTTCTTGTCACTTGCTTACAAATAGATTTAGACAATGTTTGTATTTTTTTTTCTTTTATTAACTGGCTATCGTCGAACAAATTTGAGTGAATTAATTCTAACATAAATTAAACAATATACAGTTGTTTGTTCCCAAAAAAATAAAATTGAATGTAGGACTAACGTAACAAACTGTTTTAACTGTTTTGTGCACCTAAGAAAGTGAATTTTACTTTTGTTTCTGATTTGTAAAACTGCATTTCCTGCTTTTGTATTTCATGCAAGTCGTGGCAGTCTTAATTAAAGCAACACTGGAAAATGTAAAAAAATAATGTAAACCTTATCATGTGTTTTGGTGTATGCATTGTTGGTTGTCCTTAAATAAATAAATAAAAATAAATAACTAAAAATAAATAAATAAATCTATTGGCATTAGCTTGATACACGCACAGTAAAAACATAATAACACAATAAAAAGAAACACAAAAATGGCATTTCTCACGGCTGCGTCAAAAAGTTAATTTCAGCGGTAACGCCAGACAGGTACTAAGATGCTGCCTGACGCTGATTCTCAAATGCACCTTGACTTATTCTACCAATACGCATCGTATTAGTAGAATAAGCCGAAGCTCAATAACCTTTCAATCGTGTGAATTAGATACACAATATAAAGACAATGACGGTGCGAACGCCGGCGTTCGCTTGGGGTCGCAAGTTGCGGAGAGGGGGCTTGTGACGTCATTATTCAGTATAAACTGTACAGGATAGTGACGTCATGAGATATTTTGTCTCGATGTATTGCCGCTATTTTTTAATTAAGTGTAAAAAGAAAAAACATGTGTCGAATATTTTCTAGTAATCTAGATGAAGGACTAAAAACTATTTTATAATTGGTCCCCGAGCACACCAGCGAGCCCTCCACCTCGCGCCCCACCATGCGGGAGTTCACTGACCTCACAGAACAACTTGGCGGAGAGTTTCTGCAGCTTGAGCGGCAGGTACTGCTTGTACATGTCGTGCAGGTCGTTGAAGGGCGCGCGCGACGGGTAGCCGTGCTCCATGAGCTCCAGCACCGCGATGGTGCCCGAGCACTCCAGCTGCGTCAGCACCAGCGAGCCCTCCACCTCGCGCCCCACCATGCGGGAGTTCACTGACCTCACAGAACAACTTGGCGGAGAGTTTCTGCAGCTTGAGCGGCAGGTACTGCTTGTACATGTCGTGCAGGTCGTTGAAGGGCGCGCGCGACGGGTAGCCGTGCTCCATGAGCTCCAGCACCGCGATGGTGCCCGAGCACTCCAGCTGCGTCAGCACCAGCGAGCCCTCCACCTCGCGCCCCACCATGCGGGAGTTCACTGACCTCACAGAACAACTTGGCGGAGAGTTTCTGCAGCTTGAGCGGCAGGTACTGCTTGTACATGTCGTGCAGGTCGTTGAAGGGCGCGCGCGACGGGTAGCCGTGCTCCATGAGCTCCAGCACCGCGATGGTGCCCGAGCACTCCAGCTGCGTCAGCACCAGCGAGCCCTCCACCTCGCGCCCCACCATGCGGGAGTTCACTGACCTCACAGAACAACTTGGCGGAGAGTTTCTGCAGCTTGAGCGGCAGGTACTGCTTGTACATGTCGTGCAGGTCGTTGAAGGGCGCGCGCGACGGGTAGCCGTGCTCCATGAGCTCCAGCACCGCGATGGTGCCCGAGCACTCCAGCTGCGTCAGCACCAGCGAGCCCTCCACCTCGCGCCCCACCATGCGGGAGTTCACTGACCTCACAGAACAACTTGGCGGAGAGTTTCTGCAGCTTGAGCGGCAGGTACTGCTTGTACATGTCGTGCAGGTCGTTGAAGGGCGCGCGCGACGGGTAGCCGTGCTCCATGAGCTCCAGCACCGCGATGGTGCCCGAGCACTCCAGCTGCGTCAGCACCAGCGAGCCCTCCACCTCGCGCCCCACCATGCGGGAGTTCACTGACCTCACAGAACAACTTGGCGGAGAGTTTCTGCAGCTTGAGCGGCAGGTACTGCTTGTACATGTCGTGCAGGTCGTTGAAGGGCGCGCGCGACGGGTAGCCGTGCTCCATGAGCTCCAGCACCGCGATGGTGCCCGAGCACTCCAGCTGCGTCAGCACCAGCGAGCCCTCCACCTCGCGCCCCACCATGCGGGAGTTCACTGACCTCACAGAACAACTTGGCGGAGAGTTTCTGCAGCTTGAGCGGCAGGTACTGCTTGTACATGTCGTGCAGGTCGTTGAAGGGCGCGCGCGACGGGTAGCCGTGCTCCATGAGCTCCAGCACCGCGATGGTGCCCGAGCACTCCAGCTGCGTCAGCACCAGCGAGCCCTCCACCTCGCGCCCCACCATGCGGGAGTTCACTGACCTCACAGAACAACTTGGCGGAGAGTTTCTGCAGCTTGAGCGGCAGGTACTGCTTGTACATGTCGTGCAGGTCGTTGAAGGGCGCGCGCGACGGGTAGCCGTGCTCCATGAGCTCCAGCACCGCGATGGTGCCCGAGCACTCCAGCTGCGTCAGCACCAGCGAGCCCTCCACCTCGCGCCCCACCATGCGGGAGTTCACTGACCTCACAGAACAACTTGGCGGAGAGTTTCTGCAGCTTGAGCGGCAGGTACTGCTTGTACATGTCGTGCAGGTCGTTGAAGGGCGCGCGCGACGGGTAGCCGTGCTCCATGAGCTCCAGCACCGCGATGGTGCCCGAGCACTCCAGCTGCGTCAGCACCAGCGAGCCCTCCACCTCGCGCCCCACCATGCGGGAGTTCACTGACCTCACAGAACAACTTGGCGGAGAGTTTCTGCAGCTTGAGCGGCAGGTACTGCTTGTACATGTCGTGCAGGTCGTTGAAGGGCGCGCGCGACGGGTAGCCGTGCTCCATGAGCTCCAGCACCGCGATGGTGCCCGAGCACTCCAGCTGCGTCAGCACCAGCGAGCCCTCCACCTCGCGCCCCACCATGCGGGAGTTCACTGACCTCACAGAACAACTTGGCGGAGAGTTTCTGCAGCTTGAGCGGCAGGTACTGCTTGTACATGTCGTGCAGGTCGTTGAAGGGCGCGCGCGACGGGTAGCCGTGCTCCATGAGCTCCAGCACCGCGATGGTGCCCGAGCACTCCAGCTGCGTCAGCACCAGCGAGCCCTCCACCTCGCGCCCCACCATGCGGGAGTTCACTGACCTCACAGAACAACTTGGCGGAGAGTTTCTGCAGCTTGAGCGGCAGGTACTGCTTGTACATGTCGTGCAGGTCGTTGAAGGGCGCGCGCGACGGGTAGCCGTGCTCCATGAGCTCCAGCACCGCGATGGTGCCCGAGCACTCCAGCTGCGTCAGCACCAGCGAGCCCTCCACCTCGCGCCCCACCATGCGGGAGTTCACTGACCTCACAGAACAACTTGGCGGAGAGTTTCTGCAGCTTGAGCGGCAGGTACTGCTTGTACATGTCGTGCAGGTCGTTGAAGGGCGCGCGCGACGGGTAGCCGTGCTCCATGAGCTCCAGCACCGCGATGGTGCCCGAGCACTCCAGCTGCGTCAGCACCAGCGAGCCCTCCACCTCGCGCCCCACCATGCGGGAGTTCACTGACCTCACAGAACAACTTGGCGGAGAGTTTCTGCAGCTTGAGCGGCAGGTACTGCTTGTACATGTCGTGCAGGTCGTTGAAGGGCGCGCGCGACGGGTAGCCGTGCTCCATGAGCTCCAGCACCGCGATGGTGCCCGAGCACTCCAGCTGCGTCAGCACCAGCGAGCCCTCCACCTCGCGCCCCACCATGCGGGAGTTCACTGACCTCACAGAACAACTTGGCGGAGAGTTTCTGCAGCTTGAGCGGCAGGTACTGCTTGTACATGTCGTGCAGGTCGTTGAAGGGCGCGCGCGACGGGTAGCCGTGCTCCATGAGCTCCAGCACCGCGATGGTGCCCGAGCACTCCAGCTGCGTCAGCACCAGCGAGCCCTCCACCTCGCGCCCCACCATGCGGGAGTTCACTGACCTCACAGAACAACTTGGCGGAGAGTTTCTGCAGCTTGAGCGGCAGGTACTGCTTGTACATGTCGTGCAGGTCGTTGAAGGGCGCGCGCGACGGGTAGCCGTGCTCCATGAGCTCCAGCACCGCGATGGTGCCCGAGCACTCCAGCTGCGTCAGCACCAGCGAGCCCTCCACCTCGCGCCCCACCATGCGGGAGTTCGGCTTTATGCAGCGGACGAAGTTCGTGCCCTGGGAACATGTTACATGTCACAAGGTTATCACCTATATCAAAAATTCGAAAAAGATTAGACCGAATTTCATTTCACCTAAGGGCCTGTGCACACAATGTTTTATAAACGCGCGCGCTTAATCCTACACAGCACTTAGTATTCGTTTGTATGAATTTAAAACGCGCGACGCAGGCGCGTCTGTATCGATACACACGCGCGTTATTATAACGTTCCTTCCCCACTGGCGGGGTTACCCCCGCTTCAAGGGAAGTGTGAATCTACACTAGTAGCAATTGAGCAATTTGGTACACCGCACGTCTTTGGACCAAAAAAATGTAGTCTTTCGACGCAGAGAAGTACATAGCGCATTTGTATCGATACACACGCGCGTTTGCATTGCTTCTGAATCGCTAAACACACGCGTTTGCATCACGTCTGGTTCGCTACACACCCGCGTCTATATCGATTCAAACGCGTATTTGAATTTATACAGGTGTGCAAAGGTCTGCAGGCTGCGTCTGACATGTGTGTGTATCCCGTCTACAAACACGCGTCAATACTGCGCATTTTAAAAACGTGGTGTGCACAGGCCCTAAAACTTTTCAACCTGTTGAATTCGATTTTTGTCGTTACTCCGAAAATTCATTTGATCGAAAAAAAAATTACTGACGTTACACTTGGCCGAAATAACATTTGTTCAATGTGTTGTTTCCGAACATGCTTTATACCACTGCGACATAATCATTTTAATGCATATATTTTTATTGGCTAGTTGTTTTAATTTCCAAAAATGTGTTTTTTAAACGTAGAAAATAAACATGAACCTTATTTGCATGCTTGCTTTGCAGAGGAGAAGTGGTAGCTCAGTTATAACCTAACCATTTCGAATTTGCAAAAGGGGAGATGTAGCGCGTTGGATTTAGACATTAAATTATTAAAGCGTGATGTAGTTCTGCATTTTTGGTATAATGTATGGGTCTGTTAGACTTAGTGTGAATTCCAATTTGCAACTTCGAAAAACTTGTGCAAAATGTGAAAATCTAGAACAACTCCGTAATTTTGTCTATTTGTTCTCCAACTGTGCACTTTTTGCGAAAGATGTTTTCTACACTTATATACTGTAATAGCAGACGTACCGCGGTTTTACCCGCGTAGGTCCCGTTTCCGTATGTATACAGGAATAAAAAGTAGCCTATGTGTTAATCCAGGGTGTCGGCTAACTCCATGCCAAATTTTATTAAAATCCATTCAGTAGTTTTTACGTGAAAGAGTAACAAACATCCATCCATCCATACTCACAAACTTTCGCGTTTATAATATTAGTAGGATTAAATTACCTACAATTTGAGACTAATCACAGCTCTATTGACCCCAAAGGAGTTATTATTTTTAGGTTTTACTCTCGTATTCCACGAAATACTGGGAAAACTACATGCCCACTGAAGAAGGTTACTTTAAATATTTTATAGTACATATATTTAGATTTTATTTGAGCAAAACGAAGTCTGTGAAACTAATAGTTTAATAAAGAAAATGAAATACAGATCTATAATGAGTTACAGAGGCATAAGACTCAATGTTTACAGGACATAAATTACACGGAATCTAATAAGGAGTGATGGGGAAGGCATGGGTCAATATTGTTTCATTTGAAACATTACAACTGTCCTTCAAAAAATTCATGAATCCCTGCAAAGAACACCAAAAACACGTTTCTGAGACATGCATAATAAAATTATAACTCTACTGAGATTCGGTCCCGGGTTCGATCCCCGGGTTGGGCAGTGTTATTGAATTTTCCCATCTGGAATTTCTCAATAGCAGCCCGGAGTCTAGATTTGTGTCCAATTGATGGCAATAGGCTCGCCCCCTATAACTTAGGGCTTAAACGCAGCTGGCGAAATGTGGGTGTACTACCAGGTACACCTCTGCCTAGCCCTTCGGGGATTCAGGCGTGTTGGTATGTATGTATGTATGTCTACTCACATTCTCCTTCAGTTTGTCCATCAACTGCGACAGTTGCGCTTGGAACTTTGCGCCCACAGAGATAAAGTTCAGTTTCCCTTTAGCGTTGTTGTTGTCAGTGTTCTGGAACAGTTGCTGCACCAGCTTGCTGTTCGATTCCTGGACGAGGAACTCTAGGGATGCGTGGAGGGCATCGTTGTTCTTCTCTATGAATTGATTCTGTGGAGGTAAAAGGGATGGTTTAGTTTAGAGTATTTAGAACTCGATTGGTGTCGTAGTCTTACCAATTATCTTCTGAAGTTTACTAATCATGAAAAACCATTCGCTTATCCACATTTAGATATTCACCCGGATATTGTTATTACTTATTTATTTAAATTTCATTTCGGGGATTCTTCTATTACAGGCATTTTTTGCCTATAAGGAGGCTCCAATCACTAACGTGTTTTGTTAAATTTAGTGTAAGTGTCAAAAAATAAGAAAAGTAGGCGTATATGCTTTGAGCACGTTAAGTTATTTACTGTTTTCTTTTAAGAATGAAGGGCGAAGTGGAAACGCAGTGAGGAATGGCTCTAGAAGAACATTCCCTGACATTATTGATGTTCTTCAGAAGGGACAGTAGTTTAGTATTGGCAACGGGCGTGTGTATATATTCAGATGTTATGATGGTAAACGAAGCAAAAGGGGTATGCCAAAGTCTTAGTAGTTTCTGCCTACTTTTATGAAAAAAGGCGTGAGTTTGTATATGTAAGTTTAAGTTAGAATAATTACCGTATTATAACAGACAGCTCCAGCAAAGTGTCGCAGTAGAAAGCCCTCATCGTCACGCAATGTACGGTGAGCCTTCAGGCGAGACGTTCGGGGCACTTGTAATCTGGAAATAAGATATTTCAATATTTTTCATTTGGTGTATAAATATTTGGCGATGTATAATATTCGGCAGCGACGGTAAAAAAATAAAGAGCACTTAAAACAATACTTTTTAAAGATTATTGAAACATAAAATAATATATCGAGATGAAAAGGCTGGAGTTCAGAAAAAAATACAGCAGCTACTAGAATTTTTCTTTTTTGTTAATATCGCAAATTATATTCATACTTTTTAAACTCTGAATATTTCCATTTCAATAGAATCAAATACGTTATATAACTTTTTACAACGGTCAAAATAAAAAGAAAAACAAAATTACTTCAAATCAGGCTTTATTTTTTTCTTTAAATTATGCTGAGTATCAGCACTTTTTGAACGTCCTAAATACATAAATCAGTCCCCCAAAACGCCAACCCTTCACTACTTCATTCATTTTACAGCGAGACTGGTAATGGAAGCAAGCTTGATTTTCCACATCAAGTGATAATGAAATATTAGGTAAGTACCTGTTGTTATTGACAGCTAATTGTTTGTGCACGGAATGTGTGAAGTGTCCGAACTCAGGTTTTGGAAGCTTCGACTCCTCATCCAGCAAATGGAAGATACCGTGATTCTTGCTCTCGATCAAATCTAAGAAAGAAATATTTTTTTTAGATTAATAATTTCAAGAAGAAATCTGTGGCTCTGTGGAAGTCTGTGGCTCTGTGGAAGTCTGTGGCTTTGGTGTTTTTATTTCGTTCATTATTGACCACCGACTTCCGAAACTGGAGTTATTTTTCACCCATTAGTGTTTTTTTAAGAACTCGGTTGTTTTTTTTGTAAAATGTTTTTTATCAGCGCCGTATGGAGATAAGGCCGAGGTACAGAGGGAAGTTTGAGTCAGATGCCATCAGATTTAAATTTGCCTTCATCAGTTTCAGAGGATTGTCAAGATGTGTGACTTACCAATACAATCCTGGTTATCGACGAATCTAATTTCCGGCACGTTGAGCCCCTCACGCTTGTACAACTCCTGTTCGTTCTTGAGGATGCGCTCGTTGAAGAATTGCTGGAGTTTCTCATTGCAGTAGTTGATGCAGAACTGTTCGAAACTGTTCATTTGGAAATATTCTGGGAAAGAAAAAGACATAATTTTAAAACATTTAAAACTATGTGGTTTTTGCCGAATTTGATTTGGCTAATTGCCCAAGAAGGGTTATTTATTAGCTTTTTTCATCGAAACGGATTGCTACAGTATGATTGAAGTTTTCTTAGCAATCCATGGGTTTTAGGATAGGTGAATCGAGTAAGGTATTAAAATAAAGGGATAAATAAATGACCACTAAAAACATTTGTAACATGTTTATTAAATACAAAATACTTTGAATGCTCGCTTGAAACATCTTGAGAAATGAAGCCGGACAATAAAACTAAATGTAGGGAAAACTTACCAAACCCAGCGATATCGAGCACTCCAATGTAGTAAGCTGACGCTTGGAAGGGAATGCTGGTGTTGATGCGATGCACGATATAGTCGAACAAACGACTGTATACGGCCTTAGCGAGCGCGTCGCGTGCGTTGTTCGCTTCGTATGTCTTCAGTGGTACCCTGAGAAGGAAACAGATACACGTTATAGTACACTTCCTTCAGTTTTTGAAGTAAAAACTTCTTTAGCCGAGTTGGGTATTTTTTGGTTAGGGAAAATCTTATGGGTTTGCGTCACCGACACGCTCACGGGCAAGAGCCAAGTGCTGTTTGCGTAATACGCTTTTTGGATGGGTGAAATCTCGTGTGACCGACTGGCTTAATTGCAGTATATCTGTGGCTAAACGCTGACGTATTGTGCAACATTAGTGCTGTGTATATCAAGTGTTTTCGTTTGATTTATTATTTGAATTGTTTATTTTTTTTAGAATCACTGTGTAGTACAATAAAGAGTACTAAATAAATTGACGAATATTTATAAGATGTAAAATAAAATTATTTAAATATTTTTTGTGTGTATATTTTTTGTGGGAGTGATTTCATGAAAAGAGACGGAAATGCGTTACCGGGGAAGCGCGCGCTATTTGATTTGACCAATTAGCTCGAGCGGTGGTGAAAGATGTCTTTGTGATGAAGCCAACCCATTTTGCACGTGGTAGTACCAAGTCGTACAGTCATTTTATTTTATGGCGGCGTATTTACCACGATAACATGTCAGATGTTACACATCATTATGCGACTTATACTGTAAGGCTCGGTCGTTTTTTATTATTAGCTGTGCTATTTTGTAAAAATCTTTTCGTGAAAATATAGGTAGGTACAGTGGCATACTAATTCCAAGGGATTGATAGTTTACATCACAGATGTTTAGCGGGTTAGATAGATAGACATGGAATACTGGTGATATAACTATACGAATATAATAATAAATATCCGAGCGAGATTCCTGTACAAATTATGTAATAATAAACAGAGCTAATACAACAAGGCTATAATAATAAACAGAGCTCAAACAAAAAGGAGTATTTTTTTTATACCCCAAATACAAGATACCATTAGACACCAACAAGAACATGCCATGCGCAGCTCGGCCGGGTCCACGCCCAGCGCGGGCTCGGTAACAACAACTCACATGATAGCAGTCCCCTTGGCCCCCCCCCGCGAGCTCTGCATGAGGCGCGACACGAGCGCCATGCGCAGCTCGGCCGGGTCCACGCCCAGCGCGGGCTCGGTAACAACAACTCACATGATAGCAGTCCCCTTGGCCCCCCCCCCGCGAGCTCTGCATGAGGCGCGACACGAGCGCCATGCGCAGCTCGGCCGGGTCCACGCCCAGCGCGGGCTCGGTAACAACAACTCACATGATAGCAGTCCCCTTGGCCCCCCCCCGCGAGCTCTGCATGAGGCGCGACACGAGCGCCATGCGCAGCTCGGCCGGGTCCACGCCCAGCGCGGGCTCGGTAACAACAACTCACATGATAGCAGTCCCCTTGGCCCCCCCCCGCGAGCTCTGCATGAGGCGCGACACGAGCGCCATGCGCAGCTCGGCCGGGTCCACGCCCAGCGCGGGCTCGGTAACAACAACTCACATGATAGCAGTCCCCTTGGCCCCCCCCCGCGAGCTCTGCATGAGGCGCGACACGAGCGCCATGCGCAGCTCGGCCGGGTCCACGCCCAGCGCGGGCTCGGTAACAACAACTCACATGATAGCAGTCCCCTTGGCCCCCCCCCCGCGAGCTCTGCATGAGGCGCGACACGAGCGCCATGCGCAGCTCGGCCGGGTCCACGCCCAGCGCGGGCTCGGTAACAACAACTCACATGATAGCAGTCCCCTTGGCCCCCCCCCGCGAGCTCTGCATGAGGCGCGACACGAGCGCCATGCGCAGCTCGGCCGGGTCCACGCCCAGCGCGGGCTCGGTAACAACAACTCACATGATAGCAGTCCCCTTGGCCCCCCCCCCGCGAGCTCTGCATGAGGCGCGACACGAGCGCCATGCGCAGCTCGGCCGGGTCCACGCCCAGCGCGGGCTCGGTAACAACAACTCACATGATAGCAGTCCCCTTGGCCCCCCCCCGCGAGCTCTGCATGAGGCGCGACACGAGCGCCATGCGCAGCTCGGCCGGGTCCACGCCCAGCGCGGGCTCGGTAACAACAACTCACATGATAGCAGTCCCCTTGGCCCCCCCCCGCGAGCTCTGCATGAGGCGCGACACGAGCGCCATGCGCAGCTCGGCCGGGTCCACGCCCAGCGCGGGCTCGGTAACAACAACTCACATGATAGCAGTCCCCTTGGCCCCCCCCCGCGAGCTCTGCATGAGGCGCGACACGAGCGCCATGCGCAGCTCGGCCGGGTCCACGCCCAGCGCGGGCTCGGTAACAACAACTCACATGATAGCAGTCCCCTTGGCCCCCCCCCCGCGAGCTCTGCATGAGGCGCGACACGAGCGCCATGCGCAGCTCGGCCGGGTCCACGCCCAGCAGGCCGGCGGCGGCGCCTAGCGCAGGTTCGGACGCCGGCGTGACGCGACACCCTCCGCGGGCGCCGCTGTCCTCTTCGAACTGGATGTTACCGAGGTGAAGGACGGCTCCAACTATCGAGTATACTCCTTTTTTTTCTTCCTCTGTGAGACCCACGCGGGAAAGAGCCTAGAAAAAAAGCGATTATAAAAATGACAACATTGAATCTTTAGCTGTAAAAATAAGGGTTTGTCCGACTGTCAAGAAACCTAGCTGATTTGTTTTTTGCGAGTTTACTAAAAATTTAAACAAAATTCAAAAACCGAAAAGGTCAAGATATTTTAACGTACTTACGTTGAAATTTCGCGTGACATCACGCCATGGTACACTTTTTACCAATAAGTGGCGTCACAAGTTCTCAAGCTAAGCAAATAATTAATTTTCGACGAGTCTTTTCTCGACATAACACATCACCAATACTTTACCTGATGAAGTCTCCCAAAGTCCTCCACATCATCAAGTATGGGGTCCCGAAGACCACCCTTGGCTTGTTGCTGCTTACTCTTGCAGTTGGCCGCGATTTTCTTCTCTGAGTTGGCAGTCGTGAAGTATTGAGTACAACCGTTCTTCAGATACTGTTGACAATATAATTTGTGTTTTAGGAGTGTTTTTTGGAAAGGGTGTTGCAGATCAACCGTCAGGTTCCTGCTACTTAACCAGACTCCGAAAGAGATGACGAGGACTAGAGGAAGCAAGTAACGTGCGCCAAAGAAGCCCCCGATATCCCCATCGTCTTACGTTTACTAATATATTAAGACAGTATATTTTCCTTAACCTTTCAATCGTGTCCATAAGAGTCACAAATTCACAATAGAATGACAATGACAACGCGAAGCCGGCATTTGCTTGGGGTTTAATGAATTAACGAGTTACAATTTCCTCGTCAACAACAACTCAGTCGTACAGACAACATTATAATGATGAAGGAGGAAAGGTTTATAGTTAGTTTTACGTAGGGCATGAATATCAATTTTCAGAAATACTAAAGATAAAAAGTTTTTGTTTTTGTGTAGCGGAAAGACAAACATGTTTTAGCGATTCGTTCAAATATAATGTTCCTGTATAACGTTCAACAGAGTAAAATCCCCGGCGCGCAAAGCCATTATACCGAAACATAGTATTTTATTAAGTGTTTTTTGTTGTGTTAATTACATGTTTTTATTGACACATTACGTTACACACATATTGTGCATCTTGCAAGGTGACTGCAAATGACTTTGGAAATGTTAGCTCGGTCTGTTGCACCCATCTGAGTTGAGTTTTTTGGATACAGAGACTACCATTATTTATTTAGGTATGTAGATAATATATGATAGATCTTGAAGAACACGGTTATTTTAAATTGTAACTCATTAAAAATCTTTTCTGAGGACCTTTGGCACAAAAACTGTTGAAGAGTTTGTTCAATTTATTTATTTATTAAACCTTTATGCACAAGTAAAAAAAACTGTACAAAGGCGGACTTAATGCCTTAGGCATCAAATCAATTCTTGTTTGCACGCGTTAATCTTTAGATTTTCTTAAAAACTTTTTATTTTTGATAGCGTTTAAATTATTTATTTGTCATCACACCCGCTTTAAGCCGCGAATAATCCGCAAAGGGGATATAGACCTTTCGTATGTATGTATGCATGTTTATAAACTCACCAAATAATCATCAGGCTTGGTAATCTTTAACGCCGTCCGTAACTCTTGGGGTGCGCCAGCGCACAACAGGTAAAACACGTGGTAGTTCCTCTCCTCCGCACTCTGGGTACATATCCTGGACTTCTCCAGCAGATAGTGGGAGATATGGCCCCCCACTACCTGGTATTTGTTGTTGAAGTGCACCTCCATGAACTTGCCGAACCGAGAACTGTTGTTGTTACGAGTTGTTTTCGCGTTACCGAAGGCTTCGAGGATCGGATTGGCTGTAAAAGAAGAATGAATAATGAATATACATAATACCAGCCTATTGCGGTCCTTTTGCTTACTTGTAACCGAGAACTCAATACTTGGATTATTTATTTTTTTGCTTTAACTACACTTGGGAGCAAATAAATCGAGCCACTTCCTTTTTACATGGATAATGGTCAATATTTTTTGGTATTATGGACCGTATCAATTTGAACACTATACAGCCTAAAAGTTTATACTAATATTATAATGAGGAAAGGTTTGATTGTTTGTTTGTTTGCACTGAATAGGCTCCGAAACTACTGGACCGATTTGAAAGATTTTTTTCCCCGAGTGACATAGGCTACTTTTTATCCCTGTATGTATACCCACGGGAACGGGAACTACGCGGGGAAACCGCGTGACGTCTGCTATCAATAATAAAAACAGATGAACTCAAAAACGTCTGCATAGATTTTAATGCTGTTTTCATCAATAGAGAGAGTGGTTCTCGAGGAAGTTTTGAGTATATGATTTGGCTAGATAAATACAAGTTGCGAAATCCACGCGAACGAGGCCGTAGGCAGCAGCTAGTTTAATATTAATAGTCTTTATAATGAGAGTAGTCTCATTGTAAAGGCTAATAAATATTTTTTCAGGCGATATAATATGTTTTAAATCAATGCGTTTTATTATATTGAAAATACCAGAATGCGTGAAAAAAGCAAGTGGCTCGAAATAAAACATTTTTTTTTTTTTATAACCCAATGAATCTTTTTCATAGATAGAAAATAAGTGAGGTCTTTTTTTATTAATGTACATATACTGAGTCCCTGGTATTCGGATGTGTATAAAAAGCAAGGATAGCGGCAAAATAATTTATCGATTATTTTTAACAGTATCGCTTACATACAAGAATTTTGATCTCACTATCCTATAAACCTAACACTATTACTGAATGAAACTTAACTTAAGATAAGATTTCTTAAAAGAAACTGGTTACAAAACAACAATGTTTTAAAAGCAAGCTCTATTCACGTTCCCAGCATATTAATTGCACACTTAAATAAAAAAAGGAATTAATTACAAGTCATTTATTAAAAAAAACAACTAGCGATTAACAAAACTGGAAAGAATTAAGTAACAAACCGAAATATAATAGTAGTATCATTACAGGCGCATACATTAATGACTAATATCCTACAAACAATAAAAAAAGTAATATGATATGAACGGTGCTCTATGATCATATTATGTGTATAATGTTAACTATGCAACAGTTTCACAAGGCCGAATCATCTTTAATTTACATAGGAATGTTCACAAACGACCTTCCTCGGAATCGCTTGTACATATTATCGAAAAGAAAAGTAGATTGTTGTTGTTGTATATGTCGGAGACGGTCAAATAGTATGCAGCGAAAACAAAACGCAGCACGAGTTTCGAGAGATGACAAAACTGCACCGTCGCGTCGCGATGACGGCTAACTTAATTCAAAGATTACAACCCGTCATATATATTAAAGTAATGAATTTGAATAATTCCTATTTTTTTTATAATGTTCCTAATACCTATACTTGCACACTTCGTATGGTTATAATACACTAACTGTATACGTTATGCACCTTTTGTAACATTCCCTGAATCTTGTGTTTTGCAAATAAATGACCTAAAACCATTAAGTTAAAGTCAAAGTAATTTATTTTTATAACAAAGGTAAAAAGTATGTAACTTGGGGGAAATATAAAATTATATCTGCAACGCGATGTTTCATCATGCATTTTTATTTTGGTTCGTTTATAACCAAGAATTATGCTTAAGTCCATTTAACACAAACAATACTCAAACTCCAGGCTGCTACTGAGAAATTTCAGATGGAATAATCCTGGGTTCGAATCCTGGGTCGGGCTAACTGTTATTAAGCCCGACCCAGGATTCCAACTTAGGACCATGAGGCTCAGCAGTAGCTCTTACAACCAATTGAACAACAAGACAGTCACAGCTTTAAAATGACCAAAAAAACGCTGCGCTGGATAATAAATAAATTATTTTCAAAAACTATACAGCAGTTTCGCAGAACATCACACACAAACGAATTAGCAAATAAATAGCGAAATCGATTAAGTAAGTATTGATGTCAATGATACAGCTTCTATAGGTATTATAGTAAGAAACGAATGTTGCAAAATCGTTGCATTATAATGTGATGTTTATTTACAAACTTGAAATGTATTAATAATGTATTTCCACATCAGGTGGTTGTCGAGGCAAGTTTTAGAAACCAGTATGTAATAGGTTCAGAGTTGTGTAGGCGATTAGTTAGCAAGCTGCAACCGACTATGTCTCTGCATTATTGTTTTGTTTTGTGTTTCACAGACAACATAGAGTTTGAACGTAGGTAGTTAAGACCGCTTTGCATTCATCAGAAATGTATGACTTCATTTTTGGTGAGTAATTTTATGTTTACAAATAACTTAGAACATAGGGGAGTAAACTCAATGGGAATGCATATAAGCTAAAGTAATTTAAAATTCATGGACTGAAATTAGTATTAACCGAAATGCCTAAGAACTTTTATGATTATTTATTTATTTATATTGATTAAGTATATTTATTTTGATTTTGAGGATTGCTTGTTGAGCCAATTCAATATAGAATCATTTTAAAAGTATTTCTGATATTTTAATCTATACTAATATTATAAAGAGGGTTGTTTGTTTGCATTTAGGGAATGCAGAACCGGTGATGTTTTAAAGAACCGGGATTTTCGGGACCTTTTGGCTTAAGAACCGGGATTCCCGGTACTATCGATACTTTTGATACTTTAATAAGTCTTTGTAAGAAAGTTGAAAGTGTTGAAACGGAGAAAGTAAAAATAAGACGAAATGACGAAAGTAAAAACATTTAAATCAAATCAAATAAAACGTTTTATTTCTTGTGTGAGTGCAGATTCAGGCTTAAAAGATGAAAATTTATGTCTTGATAATAGTTTCTGGATTTCGCCGATCAGTTGTTGTTTTCTTTTGTCTGCTTGTTTTATTACAATATTTTGAATCGAATTTGCAGCCTTCGGCAATTTATGTCCGAATTTTCGAAACAGCATTCGCAGATGTTCAGACTCTACAAATGTTCGGAAAGGATATCCATCCATAGCTGACATTCGGGAAACCATAAGTTCCTTGGAAGGATTTGCGTCAGATTCGTAGTAATCAGTTAAGCTTTTTTCTTTGGTATAATTTCAGTATTTGTCGATGTTGAAGGAGATTCGACACTTTGAGAAATTTGACTATTTGCTGTGTTCATGCTAATCTGATGCACATTTTTTAAATGCTTTTGGAGTCCACTCGTACTACCTCCTGTACACTTCAAAATCCGTTTACACGCGGCAATAATTCCATACTGACGTTTTATCGTTAGCTTTATTAAGGACTGCCTCAAAAGCCATCGTCTGTAACAAAATATAGAGTAATTATTGAAATACAAAGTTCAACGAAAAACGTTGGTACAAAAATTACTTGATGTTTAATCAATACAGTGCACTGTAGTTTTAAGGTAAAGTATGTAACATTAAAAAAAGCTAATTAAAAATATCATTAGAACAGCTAATATTATTCTACGAATAAAATAAGCTTCCCAATCCCATGTAAGTAGGTTGGTAAACAAACAGCTAGTCGTACCTAAACTACTTCTTGCTTAATTAATACAGTGCATTGTAGTTTTATTGTGCCGTAGTAACATTAAAAATAAACTGAATTTGTAAAACTTTAGAACAGCAAATTTTATTAGTGTACGTATTAAAATCAACTTCCGAATCCCATGTCGGTTGGTGAACAATCAGCTGCTCGTATTTTGTATTCAAAATGAGGATGGAGAATTAAAAATGGTGGCTACAATAACTAAATAATTATATAAAGCCGCTCATGTTTCATTAATTTTGTTTATTAAAAATAAATACTCACTTTCCTAAAGAAGTAGTCTTTTTTGAGTAGTTTTTGCAAAGCACAATCTAACTGAGCGGGACGCGCGTATACAAGATGGCCGCCACCTGCCCCTCCCGCACCTTCGCACCCTCGCGCATCATGCTCTTGTATTACTAAGTAACAACGGTGGTAGCTAGGTAGTATAATAGTAACAGTGCAGCTGTAGGATTTTTCAGGCAATAAAATTAGAAAAATTCTAAACGCGAAGTCTCTTTTCCCGAAAGTACCAAAAGAACCGGGATTTGGATTTGGAAATTCTGGTTCCTAAAACGACGCAAATTTCCGGGATTTCCCGGTACTTTCGGTTCCGGGATTTCCCGGGACTATTCACTATTTGCATTGAATATGGTCCGACTAAAACTAAAAGACCGATTTAAATAAAAACTTTCACCTGGGAACCTACACTGTTCCCGGGTGACATAGGAAATGAAAGAAACCTAACACATAACATAACATAACGTCACGCCTGTAATCCCCGAAGGGCTAGGCAGAGGTGTACCTGGTAGTACACCCACATTTCGCCAGTTATGTTAAGAAACCTAACATCTATATATATAAAAGAAAGTTGTGTTAGTTACACCATTTATAACTCAAGAATGGCTGGATCAATGTGAATGATTTTGGTCTTTTTGGATTTGTCTTTGTCCGGAATAGCACATAGCATAATAATTAATAAAAAACATGAAAAGTCCTCGAAAAAATAAATATCAAGAATATCGGTTGTCTCAAACATTTTCAAACGCAGCGCCATCTTGGATGACATGACAGGAGTCAAACTTCCCAGTTCATTATCAGGTGACAATTTGAAATTGACAAGTCTTAAGCTAAACCCAAGAAGGTAAGGTTGTCTATTTACAATACGCACCTACGTTCTGAAATTTATTTTATTACTAAACTTAGAGGTTTTATTTAGCATAAAAAAGTCTTATATTTCAGAAATCAATGTACGTAATTAGCAATGATGATAGAGACAAACTTTAATAGTTCTTTGCAAATAGAACTTATTTTACTGTTAGGACTTTAATTAAAGTAGACCGGGAAAACTATAGGCATAAATTGTATGTAACATAGAGGCAATAGTTCAGATTAAAATGATGAATTTAATATTTTTTAAATCAATGCATTTTAGTAAGGTAGTTAGGTTAGATAGTTGGGTTAGCTATAGGATAGGTATGGTCAGTTAGGTTAGGTTATAATATATACATGTTGTAATTTAAAAGTAGTAGTAGTTATTATTGGTTTGGATTTATTTGTTGTCGTCTTATTCAACGTATGTATATCTAATATAAAAAAAATAAGAGCAATGAATTGACTCTAAGGCACAACGAAGTTTGCCGGGGCAGCTAGTTTACAATAGTTGTAGATTCCAATCAGTGAAAGATTTGAAAAAATCGGAATAGTAGTTCCGGAGTTTACCCCCTATTTACAAACTTACAAACAAATCAATTTTACCTCTTCATAATAATTAGAATAGACTACAATAAAATGATATTTATTTCTGTAAGTAAATCTTCCCAGATACTTTTACAGGTCATTTTTTTTTTAAATTAAATAGTTTTTCCAAAGTGACTGATGCCGGAAGAATCTCAGGGGTGTCTTTTAAAGTCCAAACATATCTTATGTTTAATTTATTATGCGAGTCTAACGATGCGCGGTAAATTAATGTGAATTCTCCAGGTAAATTAATGTGCAATGTAACTTTTCTATAAACTTACCGTCTAGAATCTTCTGTTCAACAGGGCCAGCACCCTTCGCCCACAAGTCACACAGGTACTTTAGTATGTACTTGGTGGACTCTGTCTTGCCGGCACCAGATTCACCAGACACGATGATGGATTGAGACTGCTTCAGAGACTTCATGTCACGGAAGGCTTTGTCAGCTGGAAGAGGAATACAAAATACAGGTTAGTTGTGTTTTCTTGCATTTATTTATAAGAAAAAAAAAGTCCGAAGTCGGGATTTTTGCCCGATTGATGGCAAAAAGCTCGCTCCCTATTACATGGGACTTAAGCATAACTGGCGAAAAGTGGGTAAACTAATATTTACACCTCTGCCTAGTACTTCGGGGATTACAGGCGTGATGTTATGTTCAAGAAAAAAACAATTATTTAGGCAACGCACCGGATTTAACTACAATAAACGCTTTTTACAAAAAAAAAATCAACTTGTAAAAAAGTTTTTTTCAAAGTTAAAATCAAATCATTTATTTCAATTAGGCCATTTAAAAGACACTTTTGAAAGTTAAACTTACAAGTTAAATACAATATAACGATTCTAGTTTTCACTTCAAAAAGCTGACTAATCCCTCAGAAAGTAATCCGAAACAAACACAAAGTACATTTTTAAAGTCTATAAAGATGTTATGACAGATGTAGCTTAAATTCTTGAATATTTCTTTTGAAGAAATAGCCATTAGAGCTTTGAATTAGCATGTCTTAAGTTGCACGCATGCATCTCTTGCATCAGTCATCATACTACAGTCTTTACGCCTAATACATAATTCAAATTATATAGCGCTCGAATTAAGTTCGAAGGGAAATTAGACTGAATAAAACATTAGTGGGTACTTTCTTAATTACAGTTTCTTTTGAAAGTTTTCTATTGGTAACAAGTAATTCTCCACTACCTTGTTACAAGTCTTACCAAGAAGTTATTTATTTAATTACCGAGTTTATTATTGTGATTATGGACTGGCAATATTCATTGTGCAAAATTGCTGTACCTGTTTGGAAACAAATTTTAATGCTCTAATTGAATTAAATTATTTAACTTCGATAAAAGTAAGAAGTCTTCCATGAGTTGGTATTTAAAAGCGTAGACTGACTTTGTGCTTCGTCCTTTTCTTTATCTTTCTTAAGAAAGGTTGTGCACAGCAGATACTTTGAAACCATTGAAAAAAAAAACTCTAACATACAGCATACCGCTTTAGAATACAGTGCTAAATTAAATACACGTCCAAACTTGATGTTCGACCATGCTCGTGCTTACAAGACGCGTGTTCAAGAAAGCGTTTTGAACTGTATGCTATAGACTTAAAGCACAGTCTAAAAACCTACAGTCGTCCGACAAAGCCGTCTAGACAGGGCAATCGTGCGGGGTGTGAGGGGCGAGAAGCGGGAAAGCCGCTCCCGAACTGCGAACAAAACAGATGTTCGTAGTTCGGAAGGTATTATTCAGGGCTAATTTTTCTAGAGATCTGCAAAAGCGTTGTCCTACTGTATTAATATTTATACTGTGCTCAAAGTATGTAAATATTTCAGTGGTCTCAAAAAATTAGATTTTCTTTGCTGTGACCGACTTGGGTGCGAAGTCTGTTTAAAGTTTTCATGGCAATGCGTGCCCTCACAATACTCGGAATCGATGAAGAAATAATTATAAGACGATCAGTTACTTTCTTACCTATAGCAAAAACATGCGGTGGTAGTTCTCCCAAGGACTTTCCCTGGTACTTCTTAATGGTGTTCGATGAGTACATGTCCTTTATGTCTTCATAAGGATTGACAGCCAACAGGATATTCGCCACATATGTCTGTAAAAAATATAAAAGTTAACATTACTGTTTGTTTACTTTTAAGACGGCACCGACCAAAACAGTCCAAAACGGCCGGCACGGTTAAGTTGATGTGATCAATACTATTACAATAATTAACCAAAAAGAAATGCTATGAACACCGCAAAGAATGTGTTTACAATTATTCCGAAGCAAAAAAAAGAAATATTTTCTAGTTAAATAAATAAAGTTACGTAAAGTTGTGACAAATATCTAAAAATGGCATGTTGGTGTTTAGTTGAATTTTGATACTAAACTGTTGATTTTTTTTACAGAATTAAATTCATATTAATCACAAATGTTTATTCTACAATTCTATGCTTTTAGATTTTCAAAGTGTCACCTGGTTATTTTAGTATATTCATTTTTTTAAAGCATCTCAAATCCGCCATACAAATTTTCTATGGACGCGGGACGTTGTATTATAAGCAACGTACACCGCTCGGAAATTCAGTCGCCCACAAGAGCTCAGAGAGTGGTCACGTCTCATTGCGGAGCGACGCACCAAAAACGACAAATCGCGATCTTTTGTGTACACATACGTGCTGCCACCAGATAAAATCAGGTAAGTCATAATTTTTGTTTTTTGAGTTTCTTAGTAAATGAAACAAGTAAGGATTTGTTTTAGTAAAAATGGGAATGCGAAAGGAATGATACTATAAGAAGAAAAGTGGCACTCTTTTCCGGAAAAAAAGCCGACCTCATAAGTATGTATTTCAATATAATTTTCTCTTAGAATTCAATATGAGTATGATTTTAGGTTTTTGAGGGTGCCGCATGCCGATTACAAATCATTCATTTTCAAATCCAGGATGGCGGATGCGTTTTTTTCTCAAATGTTTGATATGGGTATCGTTTAATTGCTTTTTGGGGGTGCCGATTGCAAATCTGACATTAATTTTCAAATCCAAGATGGCGGATGCGTTTTTTTCTCATATGTTTGTTATGGGTATCGTTTAATTGGTTTTTGGGGGTGCCGATTGCAAATCTGACATTAATTTTCAAATCCAAGATGGCGGATGCGTTTTTTTCTCATATGTTTGATATGGGTATCGTTTAATTGGTTTTTGGGGGTGCCGATTGCAAATCTGACATTAATTTTCAAATCCAAGATGGCGGATGCGTTTTTTTCTCAAATGTTTGATATGGGTATCGTTTAATTGGTTTTTGGGGGTGCCGATTACAAATCTGACATTAATTTTCAAATCCAAGATGGCGGATGCGTTTTTTTCTCAAATGTTTGATATGGGTATCGTTTAATTGGTTTTCGGGGGTTCCGATTGCAGATCTGACATTAATTTTCAAATCCAAGATGGCGGATGCGTTTTTTTCTCATATGTTCGATATGGTCATCGTTTAATTGGTTTTTGGGGGTTCCGATTGCAGATCTACCATAACTTTAAAATCCAAAATGGCGGATACGTTCTTTTTTCAAATATCCAATATGGGTATGGTTTAACAGGTTTTTGGGGGTTCCGATTGCAAATCTGACATTAATTTTCAAATCCAAAATGGCGGATACGTTATTTTTTCAAATATCCAATATGGGTATGGTTTAACAGGTTTTTGGGGGTTCCGATTGCAAATCTGACATTAATTTTCAAATCCAAGATGGTGGTTGCTTTTTTTTTGTCAAATGTTTGATATGGGTATCCTTTAATTGGTTTTTGGGGGTGCCGATTGCAAATCTGACATAAATTTTAAAATCCAAGATGGTGGATCCTTTTTTCCTCAAATGTTTGATCGTTTAATAGGTTTTTGAGGTGCCAATTAATAATAATAATAATAAATAATAATATTTTTATTTCCAAAAAGTACATACAGTAGAGTGTTAACAGAAAAAATAAAGCATTTTCATCCAAGATGGTGAATACAACTTTACATACATCTATGCAAACGTTCTGTCAGCATTATCCTTACTACCTACCTAAGTCTGTTTATTTTCTTGAAAATTTTGCGCTACAACAAGATATTTTTTATTTATTTATAGATTTACATACCCCTCCACAAATCAAGAAATTGAACCTACCCCAATCTGTCAAATTTGTTTAATAGATTTTCAACATTATCACAAAAGAAGAAGGTTCATATTCGATAGGAAAAAATTGACAGATTGGGGAAGGTTAATTACATCGGCCTTTGGAAATCGATAATCGACTAGTTTAGGTTCGTAGATCTTTGTCATATCTATGTGACGATTATCACTGGGTCGCCGATCATTGTATTTTTTCTTATTTTTATTGAAAACTACATAAACCTTGTAGTTTTTTCTGCTAATTACAAAAATAACCAGTTTTTTTTCTAATATGATGCTTTGTATGTCGTTCTCTTAGTGTGAAGTGTTTGTCATTTGATTTCGATGTCATTACAAGTGGTTACACACGGGTGCAATAAACTAATGTTTTTTTTTTTATTTCGAAATCTTCGTTAAACCTTGCCTGGATAATAACATAATACTTCGTTTTTTAAATAGGCCGAGCCCTTTACAAGTTTATTGTGGCTAACGAAGCATTTGGTTTTAGGTAAGTAGGTAAATAAAACGATAAAAAGTTTAACAGACTGCCTGATTTTAACTATATAATTATATACCTACTCGTATAAAGCTGCTACCCTTTTTTATGTAGGTACCTACCTACAAAAATTGTTAAATAAACAAGTTATTGAATTGTTGGACTTTTATTACAGACTAGTTTTATTATTAACATACCTACCTTACCTACATACCCAGAAAATATCCTGGGTATGCACTGAACAACGTCATCGCAATCGGGTGAATAATATATGTATCTATAATATCACGCCTTAAATCGTAACAAACAAAAATCGAATCTTTCCTCTTTATAATCTTAGTTTAGGTTATATTATAGTGAGAATTACTAGAGGTATCCCTCTCATTATCACCTTGTAGGTACTTATAAACATTATGGTGCAATAATATTTTGAATTTCCCAGAGGCCAGAATCCCCACTAGCTACATAGCAACGCGAGAGCCGGACGGACCAAATAACTGCCGCGCGCGTAATTATTTTGTCGCGCGGATATTTTCATATTGTGATATCTTCTAAGATATTTATTTAAACTATATAGACTGAAGGGCACAAATATTCTATATTAAATTTCCATTCTAACGAACACATTTTTATAGATATAGATTCATACAATATGGGTTTAATAACCTTCGCAAAAATTCACTCTTTTTAATCGAAAATTTTAAAAGTAAAAGCAGTTATTGTGGCGTACCCGTCGCTGATAGACATATGCTGTCGCGGACTTTTTTTTAGAACTTTTTAAGAGGAACAATTCCATCGTAAATGACATTTGCGTAACTTAAACGGTTTACGCAGCGCACGCTACGGAAGCTCTCAAAAAGGAAAATTTTATCTCGTTTTTGAAACATTTTTCATTTATGCTCAGCTCCTTTTGGCTGTAGCGTGATGTTATATAGCCTTTAACTTTTCTCAATAATTTGACTATGCAACACATAAAAGAATTTTTCAATTCCAACCAGTAGCTCCTGAGATTAGCGCATTCAAGCAAACAAACAAACTCTTGATAATACACACATCAAAAGTGTCTAGGGATCAACATATATTTTTGCAATAACTTTTCTCCTGATTGATATTAATTCAAATTTTCTTTAAGGATTCATCAAATAAAGTGTTTTCGTTTGTCACAGTAACGATAAACCAAGTCACCTTTGCATTAATAAAGAAATTTGCCATTTTCCTAATAAAGGGATTTTTGACATTTGAACCACTAACATTAAAATTCGAAAAAAAGACTGAAATAACAGTTTTCTTTAAAATTTTATTGGGTAACTTAAACAATTAATAATCCGTGTTTCTACCGCGAACACTAACAACACAAGAACATCGGTTTGGCATACTCAAAATGAGTTCATCCAAATCACGCTGTGGAATGGCCGCCCATGTTCGTTGCAACAACAAAAAAAGGTCTTCTTGCGACTGGATACCCTCCATATTCGGCAGAGCTCTTCTCTGTAGCTTATCCCATGCATGCTCAATCGGGTTCAAGTCTGGCGACTGAGCAGGCCAGGGCAGGACATTGATGTTAGCTGCGGCGAGAGTCTGTCTTACAACTCTTGCGGTGTGCGGTCGTGCATTATCATGCATTAACTGAAATAAGGGACCGATTTGCACTTGTAGAGGAACGATGACGTCTGATACAATCGTCTCAGCATAAATTTGAGCGTTGAGGTTGCCTCTGATCCAAATCAACTCAGTTCTTCCGCCGATCCAAATACCCGCCCATACCATGATGGTTCCACCACTATAAGGATGGACTTCCTGGCAGGATTTTAATCGCTGTTGGCGTCCAGGGGTTCTCCAGTGTCGTATACGTCTTGTATCCGGTCTCATACCAAAACGAGACTCATCAGAAAAGCACACGAAACGCCATTGTTCTTCTGCCCAATTTCTGTGTTCAAGAGCCCATTGATATCGAATCCTACGATTGTGCATTGCTATAGGTGGTACCCGTAGCGGTCTTCGGGAATGAAGGTTCACTTCATGCAAGCGGAACTTAATTAGCGACCAAACAGTCAGACTGTTTGGTCGCTAATTAAGTTCCCTGAAGAGTGATGAAGCCTCACGAGTTGTAAGACAGACTCTCGCCGTAGCTAACATCAATGTCCTGCCCTGGCCTGCTCAGTCGCCAGACTTGAACCCGATTGAGCATGCATGGGATATGCTACAGAGAAGAGCTCTGCCGAATATGGAGGGTATCCAGTCGCAAGAAGACCTTTTTTTGTTGTTGCAACGAACATGGGCGGCCATTCCACAGCGTGATTTGGATGAACTCATTTTGAGTATGCCAAACCGATGTTCTTGTGTTGTTAGTGTTCGCGGTAGAAACACGGATTATTAATTGTTTAAGTTACCCAATAAAATTTTAAAGAAAACTGTTATTTCAGTCTTTTTTTCGAACTTTAATGTTAGTGGTTCAAATGTCAAAAATCCCTTTATTAGGAAAATGGCAAATTTCTTTATTAATGCAAAGGTGACTTGGTTTATCGTTACTGTGACAAACGAAAACACTTTATTTGATGAATCCTTAAAGAAAATTTTAATTAATATCAATCAGGAGAAAAGTTATTGCAAAAATATATGTTGATCCCTAGACACTTTTGATGTGTGTATTTTAGTATAGATAAATAATAGATTATTCAATTTTATTTAGTGAGTTACGAATATAAAATCATGTAAGTAAACAGTATTCGTCTTTTCATGTCAGTCAACGCAACAACATTTTTTTTAAAAATCCTAAGTTGTCTACTTTCGTTGTGCAAATGCACTCGTGACGCAGGAGACTTGCCGTAGTGTGCGCCGCGCACGCACACAACCAGCGAGTCGTAGTTAATACCCAAAGACATTCAATAAACTATAGACCGGACATCACGAACAAAATTTTCATCCGTAACTTCTGTCCGAACGGACAGATGACACATAGTCTTACGTAGGACATCTGCCTGTCAAGACGCATTTGTGTCAACTTTGTGGAAATTTGAAAAATATTATTTTCCACGAAAACATGCATGGTTGCGCCTTACGTTATTGCAAATCCCGTTACGACAAAAATAATGAACGTCGCTACGCTTTATTTTCGTAGGTATTCTTTGTATTTATTTAGTAATTAGACTTAAATCATTTTCATAGATCGTTCTAGAACATTTGGCAATTCTGTATTTAACGCCCTCTTGTGTTGAGTAGCTAAAGTACTGTTTTGTAGAGATGGGATAAAGTTCATCGATTCTGTTATCGATAAATGTCAAAATAATAACAAATAGATAACTCAACAAAATATTACAATATTAAATTAAATTTATTAAAATATTATACTGTATGAACATTTCAAATAGGTTTCTGTTATTTAAGGTTTCCTAAAGAAAATTGTTGTGAACACGAGACTTGGATACGGTTTTTTGTGTGAATTAATATGCATAATTTAACATTTCTCATCATCTTTTACATATCGTATTAAATATTTTAACAGTATTGCTAAGCCAGACTAGGATTCATTTCACCTCAAAAAATTAAAAGATAAAAGATATTTATTTCCAGATAGATTGTACAGTTCCACTTACAGACTAATAATATAATCTATTAAATTTATATAACTCAAATTTGTAAAAAGTATAATGAACTCTGGTACCCAAGGTAAGATTTAACTTGTGTTATGGATACCAGTGCTCTCTCATGGTTTGCACAGAGTTACATTAAATATTAGATGGAGGACGTGGTTTTGATGTAATTAGTAGAAGGCAGTAAGTATTTTTATACATAACAGTCTACACACAAATTTTAATAACTAACAACAAAGATTCATAGGCACCACTTACTTTAGCGGCAAGAAAATTGCAGTCCGGAGCTTCATTAGATTTTTTTTGTTCTTATTTCTATGCATTTATTTTAGTAAAGATACGAGTTTTGCGTATGTTTCAATATGCACGTTATGTTTTATTTTTAAAGTAGCTTTCAAAAATTGGGTAAATACTCCACATTGCAGATGATCGCCTCGTCTGTGATAAATCTAAAAAATACGATAGCAACACAGTCTCCTAAAAACTGCTTGCACCCTTTGTAAGTCTCCATTCATTGAAGACATGGTATGCTTTCAGATATTTCTCAGGTAGGAAACTTAATTCTGCATTAATAACTTGTTGTTTCAACTCTTCCGGTGTTATAATACTGTTCTCGTCGCTAGTTGCACTTATATTTACGATTATTTTAATATTTTTTAACTTATTCAACTCTTTTCGCCAGCCAAGAAATTTTATTCCCGCTCTTTTATTTAAATTAAGACGTGTTTGGAAATAGCACCCATGATATTTTATTAAGTACTCAAAATATATTACGTAACATTATTGAAACTAGAAATAAATATTTACAGGTTAAATATCAGTTTTATTTGCATTAGATACTTATTTTCGCTTAAATACAACAATAAGTTAATAATTCTATAAATTACATTACAAGACATAATTATCTTTTTGCAAAATTTCTTTAGTAGTACGAAATTCCGAACGTGTTTGTCTTTGAGGTCGAATTCAAAATCAGAACTTCGAAAGGGCTGGTCTTTGTCTCTCTCTCTCTCTTTCTAATGGCGGGAAAGAGATAGAGTGTGAATGTTACAAATAGTATGATTAACCCGAGGCTAATTAAGATATTTGCGGCTCTAAAACAAAAATTAAAAAGTTACTTGGTCTCACTGATTTCAGGCAGCAAAACCTACATGTTTGCGCTACTGAAGTGAAAAAAATATTATAACTTTTATCAATATTATCGATACCTTAATCTAGATGGTAACATCCCTATCACAAGTTTCTACTTTCTACTTTACGGCACGTGGTACTGCCAGACTTACGATTTATCCGTTTATCTACGTATTTTCGACCTTGCTTCGGATATATCATAAGCGTATACGTATAAGATTCATAATCTATATTTTCTTGGTTTATTTTTTAATAGAACATACGTAAGGAATACTGCGCTACTAAGTAGGAAGTTTTAATAATTTTCTACAATATACGGCGCCAGCGCTGAACCAAACACAAGGTCGTAATAGTGAGCAGACCATATTAATTATTATAAGCATAATAATGAAACTGGATTTATTTTCTAAGTCAATAGTTTTGTAATTAGTACCTAAGGTAAGACGATAATCACTTTCTCATTACGGTCCTCTTTTAATTTCAGTTACAAATGTGTTTCTTTTTTTATGCCTGGCTTAATTTGTTTAGTTTTAATACCTATTTATGTAACTGATTTGAAATATTTTTTATTTTTCCGGCATTTTCCTTTGATCTGACAACACTAAAATTTAATTCGGCTATAGCTCGCTTGGTGGCCACCAACCAGAATTATTATTTTAGTCAATTTCATTCTTGAGTTTGCCGTTGCCGTTCTAATATCGCTATTTAATGCTAGATGGCGTTACTGAGAGATGGGATCACAGTTTTTGTATGACATTTCTTCGCATGCCCCCTCTATAGTTTTTAAATCTCTTTGTTAATACCTATTTGCCGGACGCCGTTTACGCTCGGAGCCGTCTTAAGTGATGAGTAATTTTTTTGTATGATGTCACTGGTTTTGTTGTCTGTGTGTATGTTTGGTTTATTTACAACGGGTTTTGAATGTGTTTATTTTCAAGAAAAACTATGTGATCAATATCAATTCTCTAATTAAGTGTCACTGATTACTTTGTCAAAAATGTCTATTTCTTTAAGACAACGTTGATGTTTTCCTGTACACAAAGAAAAGGTGCAGCAACAATAAATCTACTATAATTACATTGAGTAGTTAAGTACATAAATTAAAAAACTAAAAACCCCCGTATGCACTAACACTACGGGCCACCTAAGATAAATGCCTGCATAAAAGCGCGCTGTTAGATTTTCAACACTCGGATGACCGCTTAGAGTTGAAAATCCAACATTGTTAAAGAAAACGGGCTTAAGTATATTATGTACCTAATTATCGTCGTCGTAGTAAATACGGGCGATAGTAAAAGCCAATGGACAAGGAAAACCAACAAAATCGATACTCGTACATAATTTTCTACGGCAAATATTAGCGTAAGTATAAAATATTGTGTTCAAGGTGAAAACTTCAGGCATTTGAAATGAGTCATAGTGGGTATAACGTGTATTACTTACGTAAATCTTATTCTTCTTGTATCGCGTTAAGATGTTATTGAGTAGCGTGGATTCGTTGAGGAACATCAGCTCACCTGGAAATTATAGGTTTAGTTAGTTGAGTAGTAATGGGCCGATGGTGATGACACGCAGTGTTCGATGCGCATTTATCCAGCTCATTTCAGCTTTTGTCCTTAAAAAACAACAGTTATGCATGAAATGCGTATTATATGCATCTGCTTAGCTGAGCTGGTCTTTATGGAAGGATGTGCCGTCCTGGGATTGATCCTTAGATTTGATCCAGTCTGTCCTTTTGCTGTCCTCTCTTCTAGGGCAGCAAAAGTACTTACCAATGTACAATGCAATGGTACCCCCTGTGCGTAGTAGCTTAGTTTATAAGAATTTATGCACTAGCTTGAGAGGGTTCATGTATTTTAAGGCACCCTCAGGAGTCTTACTGCGATATGCCACCACAAAAACAAATGGATTCGGTCTACTGGGCATGGCGGGCTGATAGGTACTAGACGGAGTGATCGAGTGTCTCTCGAGCCCCCAATACTAGAAAGAACCGTGGGTTTTACTTAGTAGGAGACTGACACTACCATTTAAAAAGGTTCTTGAAATGAGACGTAACTCTCAGTTCTCCCAAGATGAATGGTATCCAAAAGGATTATTTCGGCAAAAAAAGAAAGAAAGGTTTAAAGATTACCCAGCCTAATTCTTTAGCCAAGGCTTCTGGTGTCTAATCAAGGATCAAATATAGTTTAGTTAGGCATCGGAGCTTCAGCTTAGAAAACATTTATTATAATCTATCAATTTTATTTGAAAGTTTTTCAATTTCATTGCATATGCATAACGCACATGTTGGTCTATACTTAAAACTAGACCACGACATTTTGACCCGAGGACTCCGAAGAGGCAATGGCTGCAATGGATGTCGTGACAGGTGATAATATCGGTATCAATGAATTAAAAACCATTGAGGACATAAATTACGATTTCCTTTCATGGGAAATGAGGGGAGAATTCCACTATACAATATTATTTTTAATATAAAAAATACGATTGAAACTAAAAAAAATATTAAGATCCTGTTTTTAAGGGGAATCCCTCAATGGAACCCGCAAAATCAAATGTTTCTTGCGTTTATTACGATTGAAGTTGTTCACCGGCTGCCAAATTAAAGTTATTACAATTTAGAAAATTAACTTTAATGAAACGTAAGAAGTTTTGAATTTTACGTAAGTACCTAAATCACATTGATGAAATCACCTTAAGTGCAAGCAAGGAACAGGATCATTATAAAAACCATGAGAAAAATAAATCTAAACTAGTTTGAAACAGGTTCGTTTCTATTCCAGGAGATCCACTGGGATCGATTTCTATGCCTCATAGAACTAAATCGCTTTAAGTCGCCGTAAGATGATTACGTCAATTAATTCTTGTCAGTATCAAACGTAAGATGCAATGGATGACGGATGTTGCATTCAATCATGCTTGCATGGCCTTGATCGACGAGATAATAAAACCTTCCAGTGACGTTTTACAGATATCTACACGCGCGAGTCTTATGCCTTTCCAAATACATTACGCTTTATTAAAAAGCTAAGTAAATAATGAATGCAAGATGATCCATACCATTGAACTTAAACTCGCGTGTCAATTAGTACCGAACTCGTTCCATCTGGACAAGGTCTTAAATATTTTTCTTGGATACTTGATTCTTGTATTCACGAGTAGTATTCTTTTTTTTCTACCCATGTTGTGACACCTGTCTAGCCTTCACTAAAGTTTCTTCGTAGATTTTTTACATGTAGCTAAGCTCCACAACCCCCTTTCTAGTTAGCACAACAGTCTTTGACAATACGGGTTGTCGGTCTTACGGGCTTCCTACTACCCGTGACGACTGTTAAACATCTGCGAATGACAAATAGGTGTGCTTTCCCACGTCATCATATAATTGATGACGTTGTATCCAGTCTAAATTAAACGTTTTCCTAAGAATTTCCCAATGATAATAATAGTCATGTCTAGCTGCACCACGGTTTGACCCGCCCCGGGGGTTTTGACATAATATGAAATAGCTTATAACCTTCCGTATTTGATAGCCCAATTCTTAAAATTGTGCTATCAAATACAGTTCCAGATATTAGTACGATCACACAAAAAAAAACCTTTGAAATATTAGTACTTAATTATAAATGTGTTCAAATTCGTCTTTAACCGACTAGCAACCATACGTAAATCATAAGTAAAGAATCTTGTGCATTGCTTCAAGTTCAAAACCATCGTAAGACGTCAGTGCAGAGTAATATAATAGCAGGTAATTTACATGTTTAAGTGAATAAGCAGCTTCAATGCATGTTAGTATTAAATTAATGGCTAAGAAACGGTCATTGCAGTGATCATCATTATCCTCAATGCCTATCAAATGTTGTTATTTTGTCGTTGTGAGCGTAAATTATTACTTTTTGTGCTTCAATTTCGTCTTATCTGACAAAAATCAAGGGATTAAATGTACAATAACACATAGAATTCCCAACACGTTATCACATTTTCGTTTCAACTATCTTTTGCGCAGTGACTCATCTAATTGGTGTCACTGTTTGGCGAATTTACTACCTACGTCATGTAGTTATTAACTCATTATCTTTTCTAGCCTTTGTACAGGGTTTTGTCGTGGTTTAGTCTGTTTATGCCTACAATATTCAGGTGTTCTGCTATGCTGATCCGAGATGCAATCCTTAAGTATTTGTTTCTGTTCATTACACCTTTACTTCTTTGTCGTCGATCTATTGTTGTTCTTCTAGTACAATAGACTAACTATAGGACTACTAGCTACTTAACTATAACTTGTGTTTGGTCCTCTTCGTCTCTTTGAATAGATTCCTCTTTATACCGTAAAAACTCTAACTGTTAAACTCTGTTTCTAGCTCTCTCTTAATTCCCTGACTAGAACCTCCCTATGTAAAGAAGCCAAAATTTCTTTCTTATCTTGATTTTTATTACTTACTCATATGTCAACAAGAGATCACTGCGTTTCCAAGAACACGCCATTTGAAGGACCACAAAGAATAACAAGCCATACTCACAGTTATCATCAACATCCTTCCCAGGATCTCCAGCGGGGAATATATCTTCAAAGTTGCAGACTCTCTTGGGGTACTTGTTGTCCACAGGGAAGACGTCTGCTTCCTCCCCCATGAGTTCGTGCAGTCGGGCGAGGATGAACCCCTCGTTGGGGTCCCGCACCCAGACCAGTTGCTTATCCATCGTCATTGTTTACTGTAAAAGAGAAAAGAAGATAATATAGTTCTGATTTTTAAATAGCAGTATTAGGACGTTCCTGTCTTTATTCACGGAAATAAAGAAAGAATAAGAATTTATTGGGCACAAAGGCACGACTGCAAAGACACTATAATAAATAAGAGCACAAATAAAAGGAAATAAATAAAAATACAGTATACAATGTCGTGATGGCCCTCTCTCATGCACGAGGTAGTGGTTCAAATCCGGGCAAGTACCAATGTGACGCTTTCAATTCATATAGTACTTTCTAAGTTTATCTTAGACATCATTGACATCGGTGAAGGAATACATCGTGAGGAAACCTGGACTTAATATAAGTTTAAAATCGCCAATCCACCTTGAGCAAGCGTGGTGATCAATGCTCAAGCCTTCTCTGCATGAGAAGCGGCCTTTGCCCTGCAGTGGGACAGTAAAAGGCTGGTATTATTATTATTAGTATAACAATAACAAAACACAGTTATTATGTGCTTTGCGGCTGCGCCAAATAGGTCCAGTTCAGCAACAATGCCAGGCAAATAGTGCCTGACGCAAATTTTCAAATGCACCTGAGTTTGCAGAGATACATTTTTAAATGGAGTGATGAGTGAGGTAATATTTCTGCTGTTTTCCACTGTTAAGGAAGAAATGTACGATTACCTATTCACGGTTATCATTGTCCCCGAACCTATTATTATAGCTTTGTTATTTATAATCTGCTATTAACTTTAAGTGGCACGCGATATAGCAGTGATGATACAGTCACTATTTTTCCCGGTAGATATCAAGTGTCATAGACAAAATATTTAATACTTGGGTAGTTTATTAACCCTTGAACAGCTGTCTATAGTCTACCTCGTTATTATAATTCAAGCTTAAGGAAAATAAACAGTTTTCCTCAAACGTATCAAAATCATAACGTGCTACTTTTAAAACCCAATCTAATCATCAGTGACTCAATTTCATCTAAAATCACAAGATAATATTTATATCTTATTCTTTTAGTAAAAGAATACTAAACGTCTGTCAGGGATGCTTAATATGGACATCAACAAGGAAACCTTAATAAAATATTAATAAACACAGATATAAAGATTGAAAGAGCATCTGCAACTTGTGCATTCATAACACGAGCATACTCCAATAACGCACTAATTATAACTGACAGTAGGAAGCATTCAGCAGACAGGCACGATAACATCAATTACATAACTAAACATGATGCTGTACATCATAATTGCTTTAATTCCTTGAACATAAACCATAAGGTAAACTAAGAATATCATTAACTCACTTTCGGACCAGCAACGCGTATATACTGTAACACTTTCATATACAGTGTTACGTAATTGGGTTTATAGTAAAAAATAAAACAACAATGGTTGCGCGGCTGTTCCGGTAGATGACGCCCGGAAGCAAAAAATTGTTCCATCTACCACAATATTTAAATAGAGTAGGTAGTAACACGACCGAGAGTGACCTAACATAACACGCTCGGACGGCTGGTATGTGGAAAATAGGTATTATGGCAAATAGAGAAACATAGGTACATAACTTGGGGATTACAGATCCTCGAAGGGCTAGGCGAAGATGTACCTATAGTACACACACATTTCGCCAGAGGGGGGTGAGCCTATTGCCATCCATCAGGCACATTTCTAGACTCCGAGCCGTTTTGTTTTGTAATTTTGTATTGTATTTTGGTAAAAGTAACAAACGTTTTTGATTCTAAAATCCCTCAAAAACCAGAATCAAGTTACTTTGACACAAAGTTGATGAATATTACGAGGATATCAATTTCAAGACTGAAACTATGATGATTAAAAGAGATACTAAAGAGATAGGTACTAAGACTAAAATAAATAATAGCAAACCCGATAAGGTTCATATATGCAAGAAATTAAGGAGTCACAGCATCTTAGTGCTGACAGAGGATTTAAGAATTGACCTGTTGGACAGTTTTATGAAAAAAACTCCTAAAGTTGTGGTGACACTGATCCGGCGTGAAATAGGCTTTACAACGGTGAAAGGATTAAACGTAGCGGTCAAGATACTTTTGAGATTGGTACGGAACCAAATTACACAAGACTTTTTTTATTATTATGTTTACTTTAATGCTCAATTACGTCCGAGCGTCCGAGGAAATACTGACGAAGATGATAGCGGATTTCGCTATAAAATGTTAATATCTTTTGGATTTATTAATTAATTCTGCATTAACTTACCAGCCCTTCATTCAAGTCCACCTAGTTTAAATTATAGTTGTCTAAGTTTAGGGCACAGATAGCAGATCCAGGCCAAAAGTGATCGCTTTTTGGCGGTCAAAGATACCAGAAGTAGAGCAACGAACTGTGAAATGATATTCTTGAAATTTCATGCTTTTATTCATCACAATCAATCGTAACAAACAGATTTTAATCGAAATTCTAAAGCTGTGACGAGTACCTAAGTAGTAAGCTGGATCAAGTTCGGTAGACAAATTTTCAACCTTACGCAGTTAATATAAAGAGGAATTTAATAGATCAGTAAGAGTTAGTTATATAGTATAATATACACGGTGAAAGTCAGATAAAATTTGATAAAATTAATCCAGCTTATCGGAAATGATGAAACAGATAAACGTTTGGTGGTGGCGTCGCTTACCGTGACGTTTTGTGTCAAAACTGACCGGGAATAACCAAAGTGTTTGTGTTGCAAGAACTCTTTTTAGTTGCAATGCGGTCGTTTAACGGAAGATTGCACTTAAGAAAACGTCCGTGTTGCGTTTACTTTAATGATCAAGGTGACTTGAGGTGACTAAGTAATTTATGTCTCTGGAGAATGCAGATACTCGCATCAAAATAAATGTTTTTGCAGTCGATAGTTCTATTTTAAGTAGTTGCTGGTGGAATGAAGTCATACAATATTGTAGAAGCATTGTGATAAGCCTTAGTAGTGGAGGCATAATAACCAAGAAGAAGTTTCCTAGTAAACCTAACTTCAGATAGACACCTAAATTGTAGTGCAAGTAATGATTTAGCTGAAAATCAATCTACCCAGTCTATAAACGAACAGTTTTACGCAAGTCGTATGGATAACAGAGAAATGAGGAACTTAGCTGGTAAACAATGGGCTTTGATTATGAATGATACGACGTATATTTTTTCATCTACTTACTAGCACACGACTACGACTATACTTCATGTCACGCATGGCACTAAGATTAATCAATAGACACTATTTGTCTCAATCAGCCCACATATCTATTTTTAGAAGAATAATAAACAAACGAAACAAAGCATTGGAATAAGAAACCCGAGGATTTTGTTGAATTACGAATCATAAGAGAGCCTCAATTGCGGACTGCTAGAGCGTGATGATGTAGAAGAGACAACGAAAAGTAGTTGCAATCGGAATACAGCATTAGCCCATTTAGGTGCATAAAAGTGCTTGGAGTTTTCTTAGTAACAGGAAAATAACCTTACAAAAACGTAAGGTTCATCATGGGCCTAGTAATTATCCAAGTATGTTGGTGTCGGTTTTCAGTCCAAACGGATGCAACTGACTATCTGAGCTCCACATCGAAGTTATTGGATAACACGATACCCGTTCGTAAGACTGGTTGTCAGTCTCTTAGACTTTTAAGTACTCATAAGGTCTATCAAAGTTCTTTTTATTACCGCCAGGAGTACTTCCTGATGGCAATCATTTCTTGGTTGGAGATAATATCCGCGCTTATCAGAATTGTAGAAATGCCAATAAACCCAAGAAAAATCCAGTTTTCACGTGATGTAACAAGTAAATACAAGATAAGAGAAACATACATTCAATTCAATAACATAGATTTATTGAGACAGTAGGTACTCTACTAAGGAAACTGCAATGGGAATTACAGCGACAACAATATTTTGTAATTCAAACTGGGAAGTCTGTGAAGTGTTGCCTTGAAGGTTTTTCACGTCAACAACATATAATTCGACGAGGAAAACTTTACATCGATTCCTCTAAATTGCAGGTGAAATAAAAATAATGAATTAAATTATTGAAAAGTGAAACTCATTGATCATTTAGCTTCCTCAGTTAAACCGCGGCTGTTCCGACTGAGGTACAGAAAATTATTCAAGAAAAGCGCAAAACGTATGAATAAGCACAATGCGATAGCGTAAATAAACGGATGCAAATTATGCAGCCCAACGAGACAAAACGAACAAGAAAAGCGTATGAAAGCGTGATTTTGACTGTCACGGAAAAGAATCGAGGTCAAACCACAGTCTAGTACGAGAAATTTGTACAAACGGACCCATAGAACTTCTGAAACCTCCTAACGACTTAACTGCCTAAATAATTATCAATGTTAATGAATCTGTGACTCACATTGCCGATACAGGCATATTAATTTAAGTCTTTTATAACAGAAAAGTACTTTATAGTAGCCATCAGATTGGGCTACACAATGATAACACTGTGAAGGTGGTTAAGGATAGAGTTTACCAACCTTAGTTTACATTAATGTAAAATTATGTAGCGAGGAAAAACATTCACTAAACCACACGAACAAAAACTAATAAATGATACGGGCACTGAAATAAAACAGCAAACTACGTACACTTCAAAACCAAAACTACCACGAACCCAATCAACATCTTCTTCGACTTTGCAAAAGGTTTCGTTAATCTTATCGATTCGATATCAAACAATATCTGTTGGTGCGATAAATAGTAACTTGTAAGCGACTGCAATCAATTCAATGATCATTGTATTATAATCGCCGGCAAGTTATACCTAACTGTAGAATTCTATCGTTCACGTCATGATGACCTTCGTAGAAAGTTGAAAGATTTCCATTTTTGCTTATGTACACTTCTATTGATCTTGACAGGTGGCTGTATGTCTTCAAGGTCTCGGTTATTAACATTGTTCGTAGTGCTAGTGAGTCATAGATATAACCACACATCTGTTTAATCACTTATAATAATGAATAGAACAGTCGTTTGGCTCGAACATGTTCAATAAGTTCGATTTCTTCACCACACCAATGTCTGTTTATTCTCGACGTACCAAGTCAATTAATAATTTGTAATGGTTGTTATTCAGTAAAATCTTCGTTAGTTCATTACTCATTTGTCACACATTAAAGCTTGTCAAGCCTGTCTATAAATTCTTATTTACAGAATTCATTGGAGGTTCATTTCTCGGTGACACGTAGTTGTATATGTTTTCCATTAAATTTTTGCCTGCATTCTGTTCACACATTTTAATGCGACAATACAGTTACACACCATTGTCAATTGGGTATTGTACAAACAATAATGTCCGAAATCTCCCGTCGTTCTGTAGTACAAGACGTAAAATGATGTGAATCGTACATTGTTCTCCCAACAATGACCCGAATGCATTCTTTAGCACGACTACGTTGCATGTTCACATGAACTGATAATTATCTCGCTTTAGCCTTGATACTTTAAACCTATAAGAATTAAAGCTAAATGAACTCGTAATAAGTCTTAATTGTTATCACACAGTTATTATGCGTTTGAAATCTAAGGATACTTAGATGGAATCAGAATAGAAGGCCATTCAAATGAAACGCACTAGTTAACAGGTGTGGGGGCTAACCTTTTGGTAAAGGTTTCACAGCCATTAACCTAATATTATTTGGGAAAACTGTCTAACGAGCACTTTATGCCTCTACAGGTCTCGACAAACTTGTACATCATTTAGGCAGTCAAAATGTAACAAAGAAAATTACCGTAATGTCCATTTATTGATGATATCTTCATCTTCTATAACTATTCTAAATAATTCCCCGGATAAGAATGTCACCTTATCCACGAGCAATGTGAGTATAAACAATACCTCAATGGATGTCGATACTGACCTTAATGCCGTTATACCTTCGATGTACGTTGTCAGCGTAACAGAACTAAATACACTAGCTCCAGCAATTGTATCTGACCATAATGTTGTGACACCTTTGACATACTATGTTGCTGCTGCAGTCCCAGATTTGTCTACTCCAGCTTATCTAGATACTCACCTGGATACTTCATTGTACAATGTTGATGCTGCAAGTTCAAGCTTATCTCTTACAGTTGACATTAATACTGACCTAAGTTTGATGAACAAAACTGATCCCGTTTTACTCGCTTTTGATGCACATAACGTCCTTATTGTTGCAAGTACTTCAGGTTACAATGCCGCTGCAGACCTTGTTTTACCTTCTGCAGATAATAATAAACAAACTAACCTGTATACTGATATTTCTTCGATAAAGAACGCCAACGCTGCAAGTCCATGTTTGTCTGCTAAAAAAGCTAAAAAGCGTCCAGTACGAGCCATGCATAAAAATATTTTAGATTTCTTGTCTGATGACGATACAAGTGACTATTCTGCAGGCAGTTCAGATGACTGGGCTCAAGAAAATACAAATGAATCAAGTGATGAAGACACTTCCAAGACTAAAAAAAGAAGTTAAAGAAGTTTAAAAAACAAGAAACAGAATTAATTAAAAGAAAAAAAAACTATTAAAAGTAAACAAAAGAAAGTAAGGAAAAATTAAAAAGGAAAAAGGAAAAGAATATGAAGCTGAAAAAGGAAAGGTTGTACAGGAGAAGATGCAAAATAACCCTTGTAATCTCGACAAATGCAAAAGAGGTTGGTACACTACAGCGGAGGAGAGACGAGCTAGGTACTTTATTCAATTTCTACTGGAATTTGGACTCGCAACGTCGAAAGGATTGGTTGGTACGAAGTTCACACGTTGCTGCCTTGTGCAAGGAAAAGAACTGATTCATTCAATCAACATCTTCTTCGACTTTGCAAAAGGTTTCGTTAATCTTATCGATTCGATATCAAACAATATCTGTTGGTGCGATAAATAGTAACTTGTAAGCGACTGCAATCAATTCAATGATCATTGTATTATAATCGCCGGCAAGTTATACCTAACTGTAGAATTCTATCGTTCACGTCATGATGACCTTCGTAGAAAGTTGAAAGATTTCCATTTTTGCTTATGTACACTTCTATTGATCTTGACAGGTGGCTGTGTGTCTTCAAGGTCTCGGTTATTAACATTGTTCGTAGTGCTAGTGAGTCATAGATATAACCACACATCTGTTTAATCACTTATAATAATAAATAGAACAGTCGTTTGGCTCGAACATGTTCAATAAGTTCGATTTCTTCACCACACCAATGTCTGTTTATTCTCGACGTACCAAGTCAATTAATAATTTGTAATGGTTGTTATTCAGTAAAATCTTCGTTACTTCATTACTCATTTGTCACACATTAAAGCTTGTCAAGCCTGTCTACAAATTCTTATTTACAGAATTCATTGGAGGTTCATCGCTCGGTGACACGTAGTTGTATATGTTTTCCATTAAATTTTTGCCTGCATTCTGTTCACACATTTCAATGCGACAATACAGTTACACCATTGTCAATTGGGTATTGTACAAACAATAATGTCCGAAATCTCCCGTCGTTCGGTAGTACAAGACGTAAAATGATGTGAATCGTACATTGTTCTCCCAACAATGACCCGAATGCATTCTTTAGCACGACTACGTTGCATGTTCACATGAACTGATAATTATCTCGCTTTAGCCTTGATACTTTAAACCTATAAGAATTAAAGCTAAATGAACTCGTAATAAGTCTTAATTGTTATCACACAGTTATTATGCGTTTGAAATCTAAGGATACTTAGATGGAATCAGAATAGAAGGCCATTCAAATGAAACGCACTAGTTAACAGGTGTGGGGCTAACCTTTTAGTAAAGGTTTCTCAGCCATTAACCTAATATTATTTGGGAAAACTGTCTAACGAGCACTTTATGCCTCGACAGGTCTCTACAAACTTGTACATCATTTAGGCATTCATAACACTAATTCAATTAAGTTTTATACCAGCCGAAAGGAGCTCAAGTAGTGGTTTACCTTCCGGTAACTGAAAATTCTTAATTCCCAACACAAAACCAAACAGAAACGAGTTCACCCAAACCTTATACAAACAAACAAAGCATATCTATGCAACGAGATTTGCTAAAACGCTTATCATCACCATATCTGTAACGTCGTTGGGTTGAACACCTTATTGAGCTGTTTTGTCGATAATTATAGTAAAATCAACAGCAACATCAATCATGCCAATGACCTTTTGCATTTTTGGATCATTTGCATTACAATAGTTCTCCAAACCAACCTTCGTAGATCGTCAAGTCACCCTCGCCGTTATAATCGCTACCTTATGTTGTACTGTTACAGCTCAAAACGCCTTGAGCTTTCAAGTTCATGGGTGTGATATTTCTGGTAGTTCTGACCTCGCAACCTCACGTTGTGCCATTTTCAGAAAATTGATCCAGTAGACCGCACCTTGCTACTTTCCTATGTCAACTGCCATTAATGATGTCCAACAGACATCTATTCTGGGATATAACTGGGACAATGTAGGGTGGGTTTATGTCTTCCTTTGTAAAGCTATAAATATACGTCTGCAGAAAACAGCCACGTGAAGCTTGAGCAACTTTGAATCTTTATGACGCATCACATGTTTAAAATAATACTTAATGTCACACGTTTTAGTTCACTTTGTAATGCTAAGAATATTTTTTCATAAACGGTTCTTATTCAAGTCACAGGGCATGAGAACGCTATGGACCAACCATGTTTTGAGAACCAAGTACCAATTGACGGTCCCGAAGCAAATGCTGATTCTGGAAGCGTGTTCAAAGCAATGCAGAAATGTTTTGCGCGCCTAGGTTTCGTAACTACAATCGTGGCCGAAACAAAGCACGTTGATAATGCGAAGTGCAAACAAAAATAAGCAAACACACATATTGTACGTACAAGCGGAATTTCGTAATCAGACTGTTTACTAAAATTTTAGAGAAGACTTATTTGAAAATAGACAATTTTCATTATTCAGGAGTACAAGATCAATGTAATCGGAAGTTATACAGTGTGAAGTGATAGATGTCGTGATATGTAAATACAGGAGATTTTAGATAAGGACAGTATTCGTTAAAAAGTGATTAAGTAAGTATTTATTGCTATTTGTTCGGAGAAATCTTAACTTCTATTTCTCGAAACCATAATACTTAAACCATATCAGTTTTTGCGAGTAAATCAAAGCCGGTGAGGGTGAAGTAAAAAAAGGCGGTGGTCACTTCGAGCACCTACTAAAATAAATTAAAGTATGTGGGAACAATGCATTTTATTCATTTTAGACATCATGTTTCATACAGACAATTACTGCTCAAGACCAACACAATGGATATCTAAATAGAAATAGTGTAGGTTTTTTTTTCAAAATAACCGGGTTCGATTCCCGAACGGAGTACAGATGTTTTTTTAAAATGTATGAATGCAGTTTTTCTTGTTATTAAAATCGATGACATGGTTCCTCAGAACAGATCTACGTATGTCTTATAGTTTCAGACTTTCCCATACTGACCGATTTGAATGAGACACCCTGTATATTATGTATGCTTTGAAAATATCTTTAGAGTTAAGAGTTACTAGAAAAAAACTACTCAACAGATTTCAGTAATTCTGCGGTAACATCTTCTAACATGCAGTTAGATTAAGGCTTATATCCTGTGCTACAGCACTAGGAACTTTATAGGTTGATTATGTTATGCTATTGAAAGAAAAAGAGAACTTATACAAAGGAATACATAGATGAAATGATAATATTGGAGTGTTTGATAATGTTCTTACTGAAACGTACTCCAAATATACACCATTATTAGACTACTTTAGTTGACAAGACTAATATTACGTACCTATATAGTTTTTCCAAGCAATTGAGTTTGGAGCGACTTAGCAACATGGGATTCGTCTGGCCACAAATTTAACCTGACTGAGTTATAGATTCACTTTTTTGATATTTAGTCAAGAGCAACATCAATCTACTATATAAAAATAAGTCGGGTTTTCCTTCCTGACGATATAACTCCAGAACGCACGAACCGATTTGCACGGTTTTGCATTCGTTGGAAAGGTCTCGGGCTCCGTGAGGTTTATAGCAAAGAAAAATCAGGAAAAATAACAATAAATTACATTATTAGAGCTAATAAAAATAAATTAAATTACGTAAATCAGATGCAACCTTCATAGTCACTATGAAAAACTAAGACACAAAAAGAAAAAAGTAAATGACAGATTGACAACTGACATAATGTCAGGCAAAAAGTAAATATTGAAAAGTATTGTGTTCACTGTGAAATTGTGAAAAAAAAGTAAAAAAAAATAAGTTTTTCGTTTCCTAACATTTAAATTGGAAACCATCAAATCAATAACGTGTATTGTGCAAATTTTTATTGAATTTCAACAGCAGGCATTTGTCTTTAAGGTGGTAAGTTGAACTGTGTAAATTATGTGGATCGTGCATAGTTAGGTTATAAAATTTTCGTGTCACAATGTTCGTTCCCATGCTCCTCCGAAACGGCTTGACCGATTCTCATGAAATTTTTTATGCATATTCAGTAAGCCTGAGAATCGGCTACTATCTATTTTTCTAACCTCTAAGTGATAAGGGGGTGTTCACCCCAAATTTTTATTTTTTTGACATGTTTATTTTTTTTAACCGACTTCAAAAAAAGGAGGAGGTTCTCAATTCGGTTGTATTTTTTTTTTTTTTTAGGGTTTGTTACCTCAGTTCTGCGTCATTTATGGACCGATTTTCAAAATTCTTTTTTTGTTTGATAGGGTATACTAACAGATTGGTTCCATTTGTATCAAAACTCATACCTGATGAGGGATCTTCGAGGAATTGAGGGAACTCCTCAAAAAATATAGGCACACATGCACCGATTTCAACATTTTTAGTAACAAATCAAGCATTTTCATTTAGAAAGTATCATTTGGTGAAGAAAAACTGATGAAGAAGACAGGCAACGGAACTCTTCAACGCATAAGAGCAAATTATTCGCAATTGCTATAGTCAGATGTCTATGCTGAGCTTTTGTATTTCCACAACATAACATTACGCCATTCTATTTTAAAAGGGGCCGGCAGAGATGTATGATTAATGTTTAGAGATAGAACTTCTTTAGCAACTGTTATTTAATTTCAATGATTCTTTCAAGTTTTGAAAGACTTTCTTTACATACAAAGAAACTAAAAATTACAAAATAAAAACTATTTACAAAAAAAACAAGCGACTTCTTAAAAAAAAACTAACAGGTGAAAAATAACTCCAGTTTCGGAAGTCGGTGGCCAATAATGAACAAAACAAAACCACCAAAGCCCCAGACTTCCGAAACTGGAGTTATTTTTCACCTGTTAGTTTTTTTTTAAGAAGTCGGTTGTTTTTTTTGTAAAAAAGTTTTTTTTATTTTTTTATTATGTGGCATCAAAAAATACATACAACTCTATATTTGCACTTTTTTATCACCAACCCTTGCTTTTTAATAGTCCCGCTCGATAACATCAATTATTATCACTTGGTAAGTTATCCCCTCCATGTGTCTACCGGTGTCACTTCTCACCCTGTAAACAGCAAGCAGTAGGGATGTTACCTCTACAGTTTTCGGCTATTATTAGTGTTTATGCTTCAAGCGTAGTAGTTAATCATTTTTACTATCTCAGTGTAACTCTCATATCAAATATATTCTCGAGTAACTTTATTATTTATTTATTAATCTATAATATAAAAATGAATCGCAAAATGTGTTGGTAAGCGCAAAACTCAACAACGCCTGGACAAATTTGGCCAATTCTTTTTTTTAAATGTTCGTTGAAGTTCAAAGATGGTTTTTACGGCGAGAAAAAATCGAATAGTTGCCGGAAAACCCCTAAAGAGATTTTCGTCAAACATTGCCAGCTGATGAACTCAATGCATGTCTAAAGTCCTCCAATTGTGGAAACATGTCAAAGTACTTCATTTAAGCAAGAATATGCATGTCAAATTGCAAAATGACCAATCTGGAAACATATTCTCTAAACAACTCATTGACATTGGTAGTGGCAAATTTCCTATAGACATGTTGACTGGCTGCATTAACATTTCTCAAAGTTTTTGTCAGTTAACTCGATCAAAAGATGAACTTATCCAGAAGGTGTTTCCAGATGTTTCTCAAAATTACAGGAACCATGATTGGTTGAGCGAACGAGCTATATTGGCTGCAAAAAACATAGATGTAAATGAATTAAATTTAAAAATGCAAGTGCAATGTAAAACAAATTACAGGCGAATCGAGGATATATAAATCAGTTGATTCGGCTACTAACCAAGATGATGTTGTGAACTATCCACCAGAATTTTTAAAGTCGCTGGATTTGCCAGGATTGCCATCTCAATCTTCAATTAAAGGTTGGATCGGTAGTTATAATGTTGCGAAATATCAACCAACCGCGTCTTTGCAACGGCACACGGTTAGCGATAAAAAAATTACTAAACAACGTGATAGAAGCAACTATACTGAGAGGAAAGTATAAAGAAGAAGACGTTCTCATACCGCACATCTCAATTATTCCGAATGATGTGCCGTTTGACTCTAAACGACTACAATTTCCAGTTCGGCTTGCTTTTGCTATGACCATAAACAAGTCCCAGGGGCAATCATTAAGTGTTTGTGGTATTAATCTGGAAAACCCATGTTTCTCACATGGTCAATTGTATGTTGCCTGTGCCGGTGTTGGAAAACCATCAGATTTGTTTGTCTATATGCGCCAGATATCAAACAAAAAACATCGTATATCACAAAGCACTACAATGAAAATAAAACTGATTTTTGTTAATAATTATGATTCACATGATTAACAATAAAGGGATTACTTATTTTTAAATGCTTATATATGTTTTATTTAATTATATTTCTTATTCACAACGCCCTATCACCAGGGTGACGGTTCTGTTCAGGAGATTTTTTTGCCCCGACTATAAAATATGTAGGAACAAAAAAATGTCACATTACAAATCAATTTGACAGCAATTTATTGCAATTTAATTAGGCAGTACGAAGTCTGCCGGGTCAGCTAGTAAATTTATATATTTCTTTATCGTGCATTGTCAGAATGGAGTCTTCTGCTTCTGGATCATAATTCATATTATTTATGTGGAAATTGTCACGACTGGCTGCTGCCGTGACTCACAACGGTGCAGAGCTAAATTGCTATTAGCCGACCTCTGGGGTCGGGTTGCGATTTGCCCGCTACTTATCTCGTGACGAAAATTGATCTGAATTACTTCTGGCAAATTGATGCCTAAAATGATTTGTTTTCCTTTTGTCTAAATTTTGAACAACCACGAGATTGCACAGGAAATTCAAGAATATTTGAAATGCATCAGAGCTTAAATTGTGTCTTCTGATCTAAATGGGTTATCATTTGTGGGGTACAGTCGACACACTTCAGTGGGTAAACAATCTGACCGTAAGCTGACCTATCTCAGTATAGAGTTCTGTAACCACTGGCATGCGGTCGACTGTCTTTCATTAAACGTAGAACGGATTCATTCTGGTCCCATAAATGTCTACTAGGTAAAAAAACGCACAAGTTTTACTTCTTAGTAAGTTAGTATACATACAATTTGCTCAATGGACTTGACTGTGAGTCACAAGAGCTATCAAATTGTTTGCTTTTTTAATAGAGTCAAGAAACTTAACTCGAATGAAAAATGTTGAAACCAGACTACAATTAGTTACTCTTTTATCTTATCACTGTAACGGATAAGAAACAATGAAAATTTAAAAGATATGAGTTTCCATAATAATCAGTTCAAACCGACACGAGAGACATATTTCAAATTATGTAGACAAGTGGAACAAGTAACTTATATATTACACAAGATAAAACTACGTACGAGGAAATGTTAGAAAACTTTCAACAATTTAAGAGAATGCGGTAGAGCAGTGAAAATCATGTCGGCTAAGATAGAATCCAGGCACGCGTGGTTGAACGATGCGTCGATAGCGAATAGTTCGTAAACTTCTATTGTGTAGGTGTCAGTACAATATTCAACACCTGACTTAAAATGTGCCAAGCAAACCGGACTCTGTTCAACACCCACAGAAGAACCAGATGCTAAGTTCAGCCAATTACATCATACAATCAAGAAAGAAACAAATAGAAATAATGCACTACGCAATTAATTTTGCATTGAATACAAAAGAAATGGTTTAAACAATCTTGGTCACGATAAGCATAAGAAAACATGGCTTGATAAAATATGACGTATTGCGACGTCATTGTTCAAAGTTTCGTCTGGTATATATAAAGGAGTCGGTTATAAACCGTCAGACGAGATGCAACATGCGTTATGCAAAACAATTAACACCCGGTCTCCGGTTGTTTATGGTACTTGTTTGAAACAGGCAACTTTGGAAACGCAATTTACACGCAAGCTAAAGGTAATGGTATAACAACTATTACGAAATAAAATTTAATTTCCATCACGCAAGTCTCAAGCCTAACTTGACGTAACGTATAGGTAAGAAAAAAGCAACGCGCGAACATTAGTCATAGAGTTCCCTCAATGCCAAGGTTGGACCAACGCCGCCGGTTTTGGTAACGTCTAAAGAAACTGGTTCCACACAAAGTCGGTCACAGTTGGACCTACTGTACCGAAAGCAAGCGGTAAATGTAACGTTCGGGGAATCTTACATTTATTACAATCGCCGTTGAGCGGTTACTTAAAACGGCCAAGCATAATACCGGAGATTGAAAATGCAGTTTGAACGGTGCCTTGGTTCGCAGATAAAAAGCTCACACAAATGGTAACACAGTCACTGATGTCAATTGAAATGCAAATTGGTGGGACCGTGTGGCGAATACTAATAACTGATGTTCAGAATATCGACATCAGACTATTGGGGAAAGTCAAACTACACGAGCAAAATGCAATTTGCCTAGATGAATAAGGAAAGTAGGTTCTATAAATCACATTACGCTGCGTAATAGCTGATCGATCTTATTCATACATGCTACATTTTCCCCTCATTACCTTTGTAGAAATTCCAAAAGTTTCAACGTCACCCTGTTATGACGAGAATTTAAATATGAGTGACTTGGTCATAAGTTCATAACTCGCTGGTAAGGAGGTTTTGAACGTTATAAGAAATAGTATTGTAGCGTGTATAATAGTGGGCCAGGTTGTGAATAAAAATGAAATGCATAATTACGACAGTGCGGACGTATTCGAGATACGTGGACTGATACACAGAAACAAACCAGTCCACTGGCGGCACGGAATGGATTTAGTATTTCCGCTCGCAATTTTTAATGCGAGATTATTCCTGTTTGGAAGTAGTAATTTATGTAATGAACCTGAAGCTGAAGGTGCGATTTAAAACAGGATTGAGGATGTAGAAGACACACATAAAACGTTTGAAGACGAGAGATAAGTGAAGGTAATAGAAACGGACTGGACACGATGTATATAGAAGCGTCGTAAATATCACTTCATGATTGTATACTTCTAGTATTGTCGTTAAATTTTTTACAATAGTTTCGGGTCTGTAATTAGTCAGTTAGTAAAACGGTGGGAAAAATCATCTTCCTGATCAACAATATGCTTTACAAACGTTAGTCAGTTTCCTTACTTTGAAGTAGAGTGTTAAACGTCACAAGGTGTTTAGGAATGGTTTTTTTAGTAAATTTATTGTTTTAGAAAGTACTTAGGCACCTACTAACTTATTTATCAATGCTTCATGATTATAAGCTACAGTCGGGTGCCATGCTCGCACTCATGATGAGGGAAGTATTTATATGGAGAGTAAGTTTAAGCACTTGCAATCTCTTTACTAGTAGAAAACACCCGTTACGAAATAATTACATTGTAATGACAACAGATTGCGACAATTAAAATAATATCAGCAGTAACGGTCCTCGGTTTCGAAGTGATGACTGATGATGAAACTAATGTTGATACGATTTGCTACACTGATATACCTAATGTGAAGGTTCTTTGATCGAACATGATTCACAACCAAGAGAATATATGTTATGCTCTTAGACTTGAAGGCTAATGTGAACATAAATCAATTATAATTAAGTCGGTGACGCTGGTTAAGGAACTGATTTTTCTAGACGCTGTAGGACTTTGACAGACACCAGGGTTTGGTTCCAAGAAGTGTGACTAAAGAATCTTATACACCGAGGAGATGCAAGCGATTCCCATGAGGAATAACCGTTACTGACAACCGCAGTGGCCAGTATAATTACAATATGAAAATAATGACTACATCGTTGATCTTAGAGTAAAAAAAAACTAGGAATGTGTCTGACGAATAAATTGCTTGTCATTAAGCAAAAGAACTATAATCTGAAGACTGCAAATGGAAGGCTGCAAGCAATAAACTAAGAACTTACTACTAATACAAAAAAATCCAGATCAACATGACCATTAGCACATAAGATTAAAACTAACAACGAACGTCTCAAAGGCAATTGCCAATTACGAATGTCATCACCAATGAGGTCAAGCTGTATCAATACAGTGCAGGTTAACGAATAAATCAGCTTGGGGCGGGTACAGGGCCATATCAATTGTTACCCGACTCCCCTAGCTGAGATGACGTGGTCGAGTGACGGAAAACTCAATGGCGCAGTTGAATATAAATAAAGTGGGGGGAAGTTTCTGGATATTGAAGCGACCTGGCATGACCTGGATTTTTGTAACAATGAGCAAGAAACCAATCAAGTTAGGTGTCCGTTAGAGAAAGAATAAATGTTCATGGCAATGTTAACCTTGTTAGCTTTTTCGAAAATAAAGCGAAAAAGATAACAACGAACACTTACTGTAGCCATCTATCTACTAAAAATAGGAAGTAGGTAACGGTACACAACGGAACAAAAGATATAAAGCCAGAAGACATTATGTAACGGAAACATGATACAACAACATTACATCAAAAACATGATATAATTTAATAAATAGCCAAAACAAATGAAACTAGGTCGGTGGAGTGAGTTTTACGTGAAGTCGTATTATCCGCCTTCCATTAGCTGTATGTATTGTATACGTCTGTAATGGAAGTAGTACAGCACTGCAACTCTTAGTGACGTAACACAAATTAATTACTCGAATCACGCCAAATCTCAGCTGTTCTGCACGCTACGGTGATTTTAAATATAGGAAACTGTAACGTTGCTCTACGAGAAATTCTTTGCCGCTAAGATTTATGATATATCATTTAAGAAATAAAAAAAAATCACTCGAGATAGATTAGACGATTTTGCACGCTCAACATAAAGCATTTCCTAAATACGGAAACTACAATTGCACGCAAATGCAGGAGTAAGAGGTTCCTCGATATCAAAGTAAAACGGCTACAATTAGCTGTATTGCAACTTTGCTACAGAGTTGCCATTGCGATCGTAAAACGGATATCATCCCGTTAGAGCCAGATAATCTGTTGGACCAGCCGGGGCCCGATACGGTAACGGTAAAAGAGCCTTCGGACAAGAAGGCAAGCTGAATCGCTGTAGCGTAACGTACAGAAGCCTTGCAAGAACGATCGATATCGTATAACGTGGGAATGCTGAATCGTTTGGAGATGTTGCAATAACCAGGCAAACTACAAAAACTGATCATTCTGCAGCTATTTTGCTTAAAAGTTAATACTTTCTAAATAGTAAGGTCGTCACTATCGGTGATTTGTACGCTAATGTTGCTAAATCATCGTACCGAAGTGGCGATAGCCTCGCCGTATAACTTTATGAGATGTTTTCAAAGGCTTTCGCTACTGATAAGTATCTTAAAATTATGTTCATACAGTATGTATAAAATGGAAAGCAATGAGTAAACGGTTTTTTAATAGACTCCTTAATCAACTTCACTTTCTAACTATTGTACAGCTTTGCACTTTGCTTCTAAATTATTAACGACCCGTGTTACTTTGATGACGTGAATATGTATTATTGTACATATTTCTACAATGAGCTGGTAGAAACCTTTTATTTATCTAGCCATAGAAGCTCTTCGTTTCAATTTATCATTTTAGACGTGTGCAGCGCGCATTATAAAGTGACTGTAGCCTCATTTAACGCCACGACAGAGCCCACTCGACATTGAATTTTGGGATGCAAATGGGCTTTAGCATTCACCATACTAACCAAACAATACTTTCTTCTGTTTTAACATTATGGTTATAAGCTATTGTTGGTACCACAAAACAATGCCCACGTGCGTGATTATCCGTCTCTGTTACTCTTGGGGACAGGTTAGCGTCGTCCCATTCGGATATCCGTATTTCCGCTACTATCGGCGCGTGACCAGACCTTCCGTTGTGGGGTGCTGACACTACCGTGACGGACGGTCGCAGTCGTGCTAATGACTGTGACGTCAACATTCACAGTATTAACAATGTTTATTATGTCGTAAATTTGCAAAAAAAAATACTTATTGCGGTCATTAATTTAATTATGATGCATTAGGTATCGAGTTCCAAGCAGTTCAGTCATTAGTATTGACAATATTCTTAATTATCTTTGGTTGGGTAAAGATTTTTCAATACACGACCTTTACCTTTGTTGATCAAATACACCTCTGGCCAGAAGTCATTTCACATGTTTTACAAATTACTAGAAACTTTGCCTTCTCAGATGAATGTAAATATAAAATAAATATCGAACGTACTGGAGATTGTAGAAGCAATTGAAGGCTACAGCTTACATTTTATTTTCATTCAAACATCTCGTAACAATTTTGTCAAATCACACTCGAAATGGACAATTTAGAAACTAACATTATTGATAAATTATTATTGTGGCTTTCTCATCTGTTCTATTACACATCAGATGAATCATGGTAATTGTTATGGTCATTACGAATGACTTGGAAGCCTGCAAAGACTAACACTAGTTGAACTGTAGATTAATTTCAAAGATAATAGGTACTATTGTTATCCATCACTTGCTTTCCATTACGCTATATCAAAGGATCCGACGTTTCCGTTTCCAATGAAAAAGAGTAATAACAATTAAGTTATTAGAAATCATCGATTACTGCCACATTTTATCTCGCTTGATTGTCCTTGATAGCGCTTGCACGAGTCTAGAATTTAGTTGTTTGTTATTGCAATCTAGGTGCTGTTTATGTAGCCATAAGAATGATAATAGCCTGTTTTCGGTTAATAAATTGCAGTGTTTCCTTCAGACTTGCAATTTAAGTATCTATTGTTCTATGCAGTCGGCGGATATAACGACACGATTACGTAAACCGTTCTCAATTCTCAATAGGTGCTCCAAAACATACCTTTATCATTTGTAAGGCGGTGTTGGAGCTCGTGCTAAACCTTGACAACGGCTGTGGTTGAAAAAGTTAGATCAATATTAGATGACGTCATCAAATAACAAGGTACGAACAGGGGAACGATTTCCCCTCGACATTTCGCTAAAAGGTGAAACGGTAACTTTGCTGGTGGACCTATTGAATATTAAAGTCAGAATTTTTTGTTGATAGTATTTTTATCAAAACTTGCGCAGTAGCTTAAGTCAGAAATTAGATTAGATTTCAAATTAGTTTGAAATGAGAAAATCTATACATATAGCACAGAATAACTGTTAACTGTATTTTACAAAATCAGAAACTTACAAGGTCGGATTTTAAAGTAATAGGAGATATAATTGGCGTTCTAATTTACTTTTAGATTTGGATAATCATGTTTCATAAATTCAATATTATTATGACGTTGAACTCGAGCTCAAGAAGATGCCTCTTTCGGTCGTTTCATTTCAGCATTCACCCTATCTGTAACTATATCTTTCCTCACACATTTCTTCTGTTTTTTATGAACATCGAGTTTTAAGACATTAGATTCTAGTCTTCATTTCTGATCTATAGATATCTAGCTTTAAAAGTAGTTTCTCTTTCTGTCTTCTTCTATTTTTCGTGTTGTAAATGACTAACCTGGTTTCAGAGTTTTGACACCGCCCTCAAGTCTCTGACCTTGCTTCAGAAGCCGTCGAGAAATATCTTTCAGGCATGCTGTTTTCCCCACGATATTGCCCTTCACCGTTTTTGAAGCAATTGATAATTATCATTATACGATGTGTAGATACAAGAATCCGAAAACTCAGAGGTGCTTTCACAGTAAGATGTTCACTATGTACCTACCAAATCAGATAAAGCGCCAATACCATACTGCATTTGTGTGCATATATACAAGCTGCAGCGTCATCACTGTAGCTACACTTTCACTCTAGCGGTTAAAATAATATTAAACCGTCTTTAACAGTGTGTTCAAAATAATCTTAAGTCATTATCATCATCATCTGTCTGTCTGTCCAACTTTGTCGTGTCTGTTACCAAGTTTCTTAAGTAGTGACTAAAATTATCCTTTGTGTCTCACTCTTCTATTATATTTTCAAGGAGCAGCACTGTACTAGGTGCATTCATTGTCTAATTGCCTTGGGAACACGAACAATTATGTCACTTCTCGTGTGAATGTCATGTGCAGATTAAATTAATTCTTTTATCTTTATAATATCCAGTTCCTCGTAGCGTGTTAAATACCAGCAAAATTCAAGGTAAATTTAAATATTGATAACCTGCTTCATTCAATTCTTGTTAATCATGTGAAATTACAAAGCCTAACTGAAGCTAAATATAGAAATAATAATGTTGTGTGACGTGCATGCCTTCCGCTGATTTGGAATTATTTATGATCTTTACATCGTTTCTATATTTGGTCTACCCATATAGATGCCCAGTTTCTTTCCAATTGTCAACGTCAAATGTAGTTTCTACAAAAGAACTATATGTACAAAATCCTGTAGGGACAGTTATTACGGTCTTGATTAGCTTTACGATTTTTTCTCATGATTGCCTTATCTTCATTCAGACTAGACATAACTATGTTATCATCAACAACACCTTCAAGTTACTTAATAAGAAGTAGGTAATTCTACAGTTTCTGATATAAACTGATAAATTATTATTATCTAGGTTTAAGAGGATATGAAGCCTTATTGCGATACTAAAGAATGTCAAGTTAGATGATAGGTACTTTGAGGAATTTAGTAGTCCTGCCCATAGGAACTTCTTGTAAAACCATGAGACCACTGTGAAATTCCTGATCGTTCAACTGTGATTAGCACAACAACATTTTAAAAACTACATCTCTAAGATGTAGTTTTTAAAGACAGAAGAAAAAATAATCAATGAGTAGTAAACCACTCAGTAACAAACCGACCAAACACTTCAGTCTACTGCAGTGTATAAGTGCAAAATTCCTGCATTATCTAATCTGTGATTACGTTAGCCAAGTCTAACAACCACACCTTGTTTTAACAAATGAAATGCGAACATTAAAAAAATACAAAATATTTATTACATTTTAATCATATAAATTAGTGGCATTAAACACATTAAATTTGACGTCTGTCACCGAATGAGATGCCTGATTGCTGGCCCTTGTTGGTGCCGTATTGGAGAGAGATGACATTCTGTCCAGCCTTCAACTGCTCTTCAGTAAACTCACGGACGTTCTTGTCGGCTTCCTTGGGGCCAATGGAAGGCTTACCGAAGTTCCCGGCTTTGCGTCCCAAAGACTGCAGGCACACGACGACGGAGTACAGGTTCTGCTTCTCCCACAAATCAATGGTTTGGAAAGTCTCCTGCGGTGGTACTCCCAGCTTCTTCACGGCATCCAAGAAAGCGTTGATGTTCTCCATACACTTAAATGCCATGGTGGACTGGTTGATCTTCTTAACTGAACCCTCCTGCAGACTGTTGACGAGTTTGCAAAGCAGGGTCCCGTCTTTAAGAACTTCGTACAAATTGGCGGCTGCTCCATCGGTGTTTGCTGGTTCACCGGTCAGCAGCTTGATCCACTCGAGGGTCTCATGAGCGATGTCATCGTTGTATTTGCTGTGGATCCTGGCCTGAGCCTCAGCGTTGATGCCAGCTTTACCCGCACGATAGTCGCCCATGTTGGATGTTCACTAGTGTACTGACACGTAGCCACTGAACTCCTTATGATAAGCGTCCTTACAATATCAGGTTGACGATATGTTTGATAGCGATTATCGCTGTTCTACGAACGTATATGTGAGTTTATCACACCGGCGCTGTTACCTATCTTGCGACAAATATGATTTATAATTATGTTCGCATTTTGTACCTGCAGGTATTACACGTATGTTTTGGAATGGCAGTGCTCTATGATAAGGACTTCTAATAAATGAATTAATAGAATAAATGGGAAATAAATTAACGAAGTCCGACATTGGAGTCAATTGACTTGCGTATCTGTAGTTAATGCATAGACAAACTACTAAATAGTTTCAGTAGTCCGTAGTAGAAAAGAATGTAATAAAAGACATACCTTCTTACGCATCAAGACCACGTCCGCAATGGCTCCGTATTTTGAAGCATATATAGAAATAGATTTGGTGACTTTTACTAATTCCAAAGAAGACTGTTAGTCAATGATATTGTTTGGAATCCTCTGGAATATTACTCATTGGTCATTGTACTTATCTTGTTGATAAGTCGTACGTTGGTGTTTGTGGTTAGCTATATCAAAAGATAGTCTTGTGTTAGAGACAATATTATTCTGAAAAATTGTGGATTATAATACTAGGTTGGTTATCTATTTACTAATAGCCTATACTGCCATTTCAAACAAACCAAATCGAATCCTTGGTGCCAAGCTACGAATTAATCCTGTAAATTCATGTAGTCGAGACGTGCTGGGCACATTTCAGTTTGTCATCTATGCCTGACTGTCATCTCTCACCTTTGAAACTAATGAGACTCGAATATGAGTAATTTGTTCGGTCGAAAATTCGAAATACGGCAAAGCGCTATCCGACATTTTTGGTTTAATAACGACGTGTTTACTCATTAGGCGATTCCGATACGAGTATCCACAGAAAAAGGTAAGAGACCAGTGCTTATAGAATTAAAAAAAATAGCAGCTGGATCTGTATAATTAATTGCAAAAAAGAGTTTACATATTGTAAGTTTTCGCGATTTGGTTTTGAGTACCTAAAAATGGTGCCACTATCCCTATCTGCATTACAACAAATAAATATTTAACGACTTATAACTTATCCTAATATTTTATAGAGGTAAAGTTTATGATTTTGTGACGTTGTAGGATAAAACCTCAGGATCTACTAGACCGATTTTGAGAATTCTTTTACCGATAGAAAGCCACCTTATTTGTGATTTTTATAGGCTATATTTTGTAGCCTAGGAGGGGGTTGAAGGGATGTTAGAGCACGAAATGTCGTGAAAGTCGCGAGCGAAGTGCCAGTGCATTGTAATGGCCTACGCCTACATACCTTTACAAAGTTAAGCATTTAATTGTTCAGGTTCAAATTCTTCAAACTTATCAGACAGATTTTTTCTTCCTAACAAAACGAACTGCAGTGCGATTCTGGTCAAATGACCGCGTGAAAATATAGGCGTAGTGAGGGCGAATTGAGCTTTCATTCCATACTAATGCTAGGCATTGACAGGTCACTTCACTCAAGTTTTCACCGCGTGACTTTTACAGAATCGACTGGCTGATGAAGGGCGGGTCTTGCGTAAAACTGTCTTTGTCATCCTAATTTGAATAAAAATATTTTTCTAAACGATCGCCAGGCCGACACCTTAGCCATTGGGATTTTGTCGCCTACTGATTGGTGATTTCTCCAAAATGGTTTAACGTTTTAATTACATATTAACTCTCTTTAAAGGATCATAACAAGATCCAGAGGTGAAAATCTAATCACATTATAGGTAGTTCTCCTTACCGATTTCGGTAAGGGCGACCTCAGACCAATTTTTATTGGTCTGAGAGGGCGACCCTTGCAGCTATTTTTTCCTTTCGTGTGCCCTGATGTGACTGGCCAGACCAAACGTGGTTTTGAATACCCGGTTACAAGTAAAGCAGAAGAATTCGCAGGCAGAGTTATAGGTGCAAGAATAGGACGGCTTAGGTCTCTCTTAACGATTGACTGACGTCAAAAGTCACACAAGCGGAGCTCTCAAATCCTCATCACCATTTTTCCAACTTTGGTAACAAAATTAGCCTTGTTTGAGGCCCAGATGTGCCAATTTTTTTTATTGTGTTACAGTGTCGGCCACAAAACAATAGCCGCGCGGGTGATTGTTTCGAACAAAGACTTGCTATCAACTCTAAAATGATAAAATCATTGATATAATCTCACAAACATACTAAAACACTGATAAAGATGTAGCTTGCTTCCTATTCCTATCGTATTTATGATGCTAATTTTAAGTAATACACAATTTTAATTTTTGGGTGTCATCATCATGATATCATTGTTGCAAATAAATTTATGAAGTTTTAATTAAATTTGTAGTAAGTAATTGAAACTCATTGCTGTGCTAATGTTGATTTTAATTCTATTTAAAAAACAACATAACGTCACGCCTGTAATCCCCGAAGGGCTAGGCAGAGGTGTACCTGGTAGTAGTACACCCACATTTCGCCAGTTATGTTTAAGTCCCATTTGTAATAGGGGGCGAGCCTATTGCCATCAATCGGGCACAAATCCAGACTCCGGGCTGCTACTGAGAAATCCCAGATGAAAAAACTCAATAACACTTTGCCCGACCCGGGGATAGAACCCGGATCTCATGCTCAGTAGTAGCGCTTGCAACCACTAGACCAACGAGGGGGTCAATTCTATTTAAAATATGCATTATTTTTTACAGAAAAGTACCTACCCTAATAATAGTTTTGTTAAATTATGAAAAAAAATAGGTTGTAATAAAGAATACAAAAAATGTATGACCATAGCCTGTCAAATAAATATGTTTAAAAAATTAAACAGTTTTTTAAAACATATAGTAGGTAGGTATAATATAATTTCAATGACAATATTAATAGGGATTATGGTTAAATGAATGAATTATATTTTTTGTGCTTGAGTAAAGCAGTTCAAATGAACTTTCAACACAATCATATTAAAATACCGAAAACTAAAAGCAGCTTTAAATAGGGCCATGGACTGTCATATGCCAGAACTCTGTTGTTTTTTGTGATGCACCTGAATACCAGAATTTCACATGGAGCAGTTAACTATCATACCTTCACAACCCTGTGGCTAGGTAACCGAGGATAGTAAATACCCCTAAGTTAGCTACAATCTACAGTTTTATAGATTGTAATCCTGCTTCCGGGACCTTCTGGAGTAGGGTCTAAATCACAGAGGTATTAGTAATAATGTAGTGTTATGACTAATACAGTCACAAACTTAGAGCAGTAGGTACCTAGATCCAAACAATCTCTTAGTGACCTCAACATAAATTACAAGCTAGTGACAGTATTTACTTGAATTTTACTTGAGACTGTTCTGTTGGTATGTTAGTTGCGAGCGCTGCTCCTTAGTTTAAGGTGACATATTTGATTCTCAGGTCAGGAGTTTTTCAGCAGCAGCGTGGAGTCTGAATTTGTACCCAGTTGGTAGAAACAGGCCCTTATTACATGAAGCTTGAATGTAACATTCCCAAAAAGGAATAATAAAATTTTCACATTTGACTTTGTTTTTTAACAAAGAACTTTTGTAATTTACTTATGTGGCACTCAGTGATTTAATAATTACTTTATTCAAATGAATAATAGATTAGAATGAAACTATTAAAAACCTAGGCATTTCATGGACACTAGGTACTACCTATCACCGCTTCAGAAAAAACTTTCTGGCAAATAATTTCACCATAATCTGTAAGTAATATCTTTTATCTAGAGTAAATATCTTTTGGTGATGACGCTAATTGCGTAGGTGAACAATCAATGAGCTGGCTAAACACAGCCGAAAGCAAAATTTTAAACAAAAAACTATCACACACACACAGTATATTTTTTTTCCACCCACCTGCATTCGAACTGGATTCGCTCAAGATTCCTGACTAAACAGCACAAAAATTACTATCGAGCTATAAATTCGTGATAAGATTGCGAAGGAATCAAACAATACATCGGCCAGGTAAAACATACTGTTTGAAAAACTGAAAACTTATAGTAAATTAAACTTACCGAAACTTTGCGAAGAAATAAATACAACACTTTGCACACTGCTGTGACAATTAATAAATAATATCCATTGTATATTTCACAAGGCACTTCACATTCACAAGTCGAACTTAATTTATTAGAACCGGCCGCGTCACGATTATTTGTTAACAGCGCGAGACTGCGAGCGAAACAAAAAGTGCTGCCTTTTCCGTTCGGAAATCGCTCTCCGGCGTTCCCCTCCACGTGACAAATGACGTTTACGGTAAACGCTGATTGGTTGAATCATGTTTAGTAGGGATGGGACGCGTAGTTATAGGATAGTAGAAGAATTTCGATAAACTACTGCTCGGCAAGAAATGCTTTTAACAAATTAATGAAATTATTAATTATTTACCTAAAGTCGAAAGTATGAAATTGGTGAAGTACACAACCATTCACTTTTTAACTGAGACGTATGTCCTTAGTACTTACATTGCAGATAAAACTTTTATTGCAACGAACTTCACGATTATAATGTTTAATCTTTATTTTAAGCAGTTCAAAGTTTATCTACTATATAGTAACATTTGTAACCTGACCTCAAAACTCGAAGTCGGAGAGAGAGGATCAATATTTAAAACATCATGGTCAACTTAAGCGATTCTTCTAACATTACCTTTTATTTTAAGCTTTACCTGTCGCCACGTCATACATTTTTTGCTGAACTGTAAATATGAAAGTTCCATTAGGTACTAGTTTTTTTATAAATAATTAATCCCACAAATCCGTTATCGTACTACCATTTAAAAAAATACTACAGTATTAGGAAATAGATCGGACAGATGAAATAGATTAGAATCTTGAGTAAAATGCCAATATAAAAAACAAATATAAAAATACTTTTCCACTATCGATATCGATATTGAACCCGATAATGTAACTATTGCTTGACATTCGTTATATTCGGTTTAGCTATTCGTTCAAAAAAGATATACAACTAAAAACTTTTTAGTTCTTTGTTATGCCACTAGGTGCCGTTTATGGTGTGGGGTACAAAAAAATTAACATCGCGCCTGTAATCCTTGAAGGGTTAGCAGAGGCGTATTTGTAAGGTACTCTTACTTAAAATTTGGCGGGAACGGGAAACAGGAATAGAAAAAGTTTGTTAGGTAGGTAGGTACTTCTTACATACCTCTGTAATTGATTGGTATAGTTTGTTTTAATACTTACCTAATTATAATTCTTAATGCTTTTTTGAAAAATTACTTGAACAACTTGAGGTAGGCCATTGAGCCAAAGTATCTTCTGTTCCCGTGACCCCCGGCGCAGGTGTGAGTCGGAACACCGACTGGGGTGGTCATCAGTCAGTGAGAGTCTGACAGACCCCTCCACCCTCCCCGAGGCGCAGTACTCGTACATCCATGAAGATTTACCGCCCGCAGAAAAGAAAATAAAGGTAATTGAGCTAGTAGATCAGATAATAAATAAATAAATATTCCACAACTTATCACACAACGCCATTTAGTCCCAAGCTAAGCTTGACAGCTTGTGTTATGGGTACTAAACAGCTGATAAACATACTTATATATTTCTAAATACATACTTATTATAGATAAATTACACCCAGACACAGAACAAATGATTGTGCTAATCACACAAACATTTGTCCTGGGTGGGAATCGAACCCACGACCTCCGGCATAGCAGTCAGCGTCACTAACTACTAGACCAACAGGCCCGTAGATGGCTTTTATCTGATTAATAAATATGGCGGTTTGACAAAATAATATGCCAAACCGCCATATTTATTTTTAAGATAAAAGTTCCTGACATTAGAAAATTAACCCTAGTCACTCAAACAACTTATCACCAAACGTCGATATTGTTTACCTTACAAGGTTCAGCACGACAGCTCCTTCAGCTCACTTTGGAAGATCTTATGTATGTATCTACCATTACATATATTATTATTTATTTATCGATAATCCTAAAAGGTAAGTCTACTAGTAGGTACAATAATAAGGGTCTAGTTCATAATATCGACAGTCACTACATCGATGGTCGCAGTATCGAAAACGTTACATCGACGGGCTAATGTATTGACAGTACCCCAAATCGATGGTACGCCACATCGACAATACCCAAAAACGTTGGTGCACTACATCGTTAGTACACTAAACCGACAGTATGCTACATCGACAGTAAACCAAATCGACAGTACGCTGCATCGACTACCCGACCCGAGTCAAATTTAAATAAAAAACACAGGATTTTTATAAGTTTTTGATCAAAATTTGTTAAATCTTTAATTGCTCAATTTTGATGTAACCTATCCGACGGTAGATGGCGCCACTCGTCTGCAAAGAGCGGAATGTTTTGTGTGTGTGTATGTTTGTAATGAATAAACTCAAAAACTACTGTGCCGATTACAAAATTCTTTCACCATTGAAAAGCTTCATTCACCCTAAGTAACAGGCATACTTTGTATCCCTGTATTCCCACGGGAACGGGAACTACGCGGCTGTAACCACGTGACGTTTGCTAGTAACTTATAAACTAAGCCCCACAAAAGGGTTGCAATGGTTTGACTGGTGGGGTCGAAAAGTCTATAGACATAATTAAATGTACAGACGCTAGCACATCAAGTTACCCCAATGTGTCAAATTTCTTTGATCGTTTTTCAACTTTATGTCAAACAGAATAAGGTTTATATTCAATTGGGATGACACATTGGGGTAACTTGACGTGCTGGCGTCTGTACATAGTCTTAAAACTTAACAGGTATTATTTAAACCTACACTTATACAATACTTTAAACACAATTTAGGTAGGTACAACTGCTTTTAGTTTTATTTAGAAACAAGTAAGTAGTTTTAAGAATCCTATATGAAGAACTTCTAATTTATATAATAGAAGTTATTTTAGAATTTTAATTTATCCATAGCTGTCAAGAGCATAACTCATAATAGAATAAACTAATGACATTTTTACTAATAGGAACTTTAAAGCTTAGGTGGTAGGTACCATAGAAATCTAAAAGAATGGGTGGTACATTATACTAAACAAAATTTTTAATTTACTGAAAATGTAGTCTGTAAGTATGTTGGGACCAGAAAAAGTTCTCAATTATAATTTTAACTAAGCGGAGATCAAGGCGTCCAACACAGAAGACTAAAAAGGCACAATGTTCCTACTCTGCTAGATAGATTCCTCAGGATGGACTAAGATAAATAATAAGTGTCTCTTCAAGCTATAATCCCTAAACAGATTCAAGATATCAGACAGAGTATTGGCTTATTGTTTTGTTCAACAGATTGCCATGACGCAGACAAAGAGAAGAGAAAAAAAAAAATCATGCCAAGGTACCTAGGTTACTTATACAGTCAACTCTTTCGATATTGTCGATGTGCGTAAGCAGCTAAAACTTAAGCGTACATACATTAATTAACAATTAACGAGTCAAAGACCCGTTGTACCGTATGCACCATTGACCTGCACCATCAATGGTGCAGATGAGACTAATTAGTTTCGTTTGCACTATTAATGGTGCAAACGAAACGGCGGATTGGATATGGTCTCATCTGCACCATTGAGATGACACAATATACTATCAATGTATACTTAGATATTTCCTCAAATTATTGCCTCTTCGCTTGTTCTAATAAGTATTATTTTTAGAAAAGTTTGGTAACATTAAATAGGTTTACGTGTGTGTGTGTGGACTGAGGGACCTCTTTTTGTAGTTTTCAGGAATGAAGCGTCATTATTTTTTTCACTCCCAACCCCTAGTTAACTGCGATGTCCAACTGGTTGTACTACGGAGAAGTAAATTTACCCATGGTTCAACTAGTTGTTCTATGGGGAAATATCTTTACCAATGGTTCAACTCGAGTGAGTTGTTCTTTCCTTGGTCCAACTAGTTGTACTTCTGGGAATTGAATGTATCTATGGAACAACTACTGGTAATAAACAGGAAAAGGTTATCTATCAATACTGAAGTGCCATAACAACGAAGAAATTTAAAGAGCTTAGACGACGGAGCCCCGCTATGCGGGGCTCCTATATCTGTCTGCAGGGTTTAAAGGAACCTAACTAACCTAACGTCGGGATGCCTCTTCTGCACCATTGATGGTGCAGGTCAATGGTGCATACGGTACGACGGGGTCAAAGAGCGACAACGACATGGCATAGTATATACCTATATCTGTCTAGTCTTTTCCCATCTAACCCAAGTAAGGTCAAATAAAGAACAAATTAAGATACTACTAAGAATTCTGCTATGTTATTTATAAGAGCCGCGCCGTGCGATCGTCTCTGGAGTAGGCAGTGACTTCGCTGCCGGCCGTAGTCGAGAGGATGGTCGGCAGCGTCGACTCCTGGAACGCGGTGGTGTCCTTCTGCGAAACGGTCGTCTCACAGAAGGAGGCTGTGGTAAGGGAGAGGGAGATTAACTCCGCTCACCCGGCCCGCAGCAGACGCACCGGGCGCAGGTGGAGGGCGGACAACGCCCTCTTCCAGCCCCTGTAAATGGGTTCTGGGGCGATGGAATCGGGAACGTTTGCCGCCCCCCCACGTACATGGACCCGAGGTGTCGGGGCGTCGTGTTCACGCGCGCCTCTCTTAGACGTCACGAGGTGAGTCTCATACCTCCCTCCCTCGCTGACTTGGCAAGGCCAGCGAGGCCGGTTCCAGTCGGGGGTCGCGGAAATATCTTTTGTTCCCGTGACCCCCGACGCAGATGGTGTGAGAAGGAACACGGGGTGGTTTTTAGTCTGCAGTAAGAGCCTGACAGACCCCTCCACCCTCCCCGGGGCTGGGGACATCCATGAGGATATTCCACCCCTAAAAAAAAAAGTTACCAGCCATTCGGGGTTCGAAAAACTTACTCGTAATGGACGGCCAGGACAAACGGCTTTACGTTTTTTCCGTGGCACGTTCCACGGAGACCGGATTTATATGAAAAGGAAGTGCAGTGGTCAGTAGTGGTCACCCATACCCATACCGACCTTATTAACTCTTGCGGCTGTTATTATTTCGCTAATAACACACAATTTTTGTGTTTAATTGAGTTTTTGAGTCCACGTTTGCTATTTCTGACGAGAACTGGGCAGTGCACCCTGACTAAATAGACGGCGTCGATGACTCCTTCTGAGTCTTCCAACTGAATTACGGTCACTAATGACGTGACCGTCGCGGTCAATTTCGAAGATGACTGGCCAATTACGCATGAGATATAATAGTGTACCTACGAGTGTTTGCGCAAACACAGCTGCTCTCCATTATCCTCATTCTCATAGACCGATAGCACGGCAATTCGTAATGTCTGGGTAGTTATCAAACTTTACCACCAACTGAACACGTGCTTCCAAGTTTTGAGGGTGCGAAACCACCAACTTCCTAACTTCTGAATTCCTGATTGTACAAGATTTAGTAGAATTCCTAAACATTACTCGTAACACCACTTGCTTACCTACTAGTTTTTGACTTAGTATCATAATAAGTAGGTAGTGTGATCTTAGTTGTTGTTACTTAGTGAAAGTTGAGTTTAAATGGGTATTAACATAATTAAGATTCAGACATAAAAATAGACTGCAAATTTAATGCAAATATTTATATGATCTGTACCTAACCCTAGGTGCATTTGGAGGTTAGGTATTCGCAACACCGGAGGCATTGCGTCGCGATGTAAACAAAGTCTAAGAAGCGCGGGCGCCGGCCGGGGTCGCGCGGGCAGTCGGGCGGCCGGTGCGCATGCGCGGGCGGTCGCGCGGCGGCGGGCGGCGCTTGCGCAGGGCGGGCGGCGGCTGGGCGTCAGTCCGCGCGCGTCCTCGCCATGGCTCGGTGGCTGAAGGCTCTGGCGGCCGTGTTGCTGCTCACCGTCGCCGCGAGCGCGCGTAAATCCCCCGCCCCGAGCAAACATGTCGAGCCCCAGATCGAAGAAGTCACCGCAAAACAGTTGGAGAGAGTGCTGGAAGACAAGGATTTCGTCGCCGTGTACTGGTGTAAGTGGCACTCGCCCGCTGCCCGCCGACCGGCGCGCGTCTCCATTTAATTTTGCGAGCTTTCGAAAGCTGGCGGCCGGCCAGGGCGCGGGCGGCCCTCGCCGTGTCGAAACGTCTGCGACGGCGCCCGTCCAAATGGGTTATCGACGAGTTAATGATCTTCGGACGGGCCGAGGGGAAGATCGCTTCGGTGGACCCGAGCTTTCGGCTGTGCGCATGATATTTTCGAAGCGAGCGGCTCGGTTTGCGATTCGCGAGTTATGCAACCGAGACGCGGAGACAATAAAACTTGACCCGGCCGCCGACCGCTGCGGTCGTCGGCGCGGCCTAAAATGGTACCGAGTCTCATTTTCCACCGTTCCACCGATGCTGGCTCCGCCAAGGTCGCAAGGCGCCTACGCTCTTAGCTCGGCTAAAACTGTGTGCCGCCGCATTTGCCGCTGAAATAGACTTCCATTACGCGGTATCGGCATTCCGACTATTTTCTTTTGTCGCCAACTGTCGATGTGATCTGTTTGTTTCTACGTCACATTCCTCACAATGATCATTTAGTAAAAGTGCAAGTTGTGCGTGTGTGCATATGACTGTGTGAGTGAGAAGTAAATGCGGCCATAAGCTAATTATTTAGATATTCATTAATTATCTTGACATATCTGTAGTCGTTACCATGCCTACAATGCATCTCTCACTCATCCGAAGGATGCAGTGGCTGGTCCAGACACAAAAAGTGTCATAAATCACTGTCGAAGCCGGCACCGATGCAAGATTGTCTCTTGGCTGAGAGACTAAATTGTTCCGAGCTAACTGTAGGTGTACTAAGAAAATTGTTTTCTTGGTTTTATTAGGAACTCGTTTAGGACGTTCCCTGCAAGGCAGAAGTTTAAGTTGGGAAAGAAGCTTTAGATATTGATAGGCACAAACAAAAACATAAACAAAACATTTAGCATCCAAAAAAAACTTAATTAAAATCTAGGTATAGTCTTCTTCTTATCGTGTGGTTAGTAACTAACCTGGTGTCAGAGTTTTAATGCCGCCCATGGGCCTCTGACTCGGCATCACATGCCCAGGTATAGTTATATATGATTTATGTTTATCCGTGTGTTTATATATATTATAAAACCTAAAAGATGCGGCCCCTTGATAGTGTGAAGCCGTCATAAAAAGTTTTTGTGTTACAAAAATAGGCCCTGGTCGGCTAGTAAGTGTTACAGAAAAGACATAATTACGAAAATGTGCTTGTACAACCGTTTCAATTGGAATACTTCCAAAATCAAGAATGCTAGCATTAATTCCTGGATTAATGAAAATTGCCTCAATTCGTGTACAAGAGTAGGGTACATTAATTTTAACAAACTAACAAGAGAACTGATGTATGGGGTGCCATCTTGCTAAAAGTACTTTTAAAGATGGTTCCAAGACGAAACACCAGTTTTATAAGATTTTCTGAATGAGAACGCATTATTTTTAAACCTTAAAAAGTAAGAAAAGGTAATGGATAGTACGATTAAATACTGTCTGAGCGCTAGTGTAATGCTCAAAACCTTAATTCTATTCCCTTAACCAAAACTTTAAACAACTGTGTACCTAGGTTCATAAAATCTTGTTATTAAGCCCTAAGCACGTGTCGTGCTGTTGTTTCTGTCTTTTTTTTATGGTCATTAGATAACACTGTGAAATGTGTTCACAATGCCTGTGGCTTGTCAAAACATGCAAACATTGATTATTTTGAAGTCAACTAGACGTCATTGCCTCGGGGTACTCCACGTGTCTTGTTTAGACTAGTCAAAGGCTTTTTATACACTCGATCACATATTACATTTTATCTTAAGGTAGATACACGTTATTTATACATATGAGAGTTTAACAATTTTATTATCTAGAACATTCTGTCGGGGTGTTTTACAAATTTATATTTATGTCACCTTATTCACGGAATTAAATCTGAATGAAGGTGATGGACGCCCCATTATGTTGTTGTTAAATTAGATGACTCATCACATGTAGTCTACTCTTAACTAAAGAGGGTTATAAGGATCGTTCTGGTTTACTGACGTACTTCCTCATTCCACATCCCGAACTCATCAAATATTGAATTGTAACTGCCAAATGTCAAACATAAACGTCATTTTGGCACAGCATTCTGAAAAGAATGACGGCAACCGAGAGGGTTGCCGTCATTCTTTTCAGACTATAAGGTTTCCCTGACATCTTGCTTGATGGCTAATACTGTGTTAAAAAATAAGCAGTAAGAACGGAAAGATTTTCTCTTCTTTTTGTGCCCCACCGTTGGCCAAATCTTTGTCCTGTCGCCTTCAAAACTTCATTACTGCGTTTTGTGTCACATACGCATGAATATCGTTAGTATTCTCATTTATTGCCGTACTGGTTTACCCGTTTACCCGTTTTGTATTCCTATGCCTCTACCTTTTCTTTAGATTCAATGTTTCATCTTTTTTCTGGTACATACATGCTCAAAATACTCAATATACCTATTTTAAACACATTAAGATAATAGGACGAAAGTTAGCCCTTTGCTTAAGATGAGGAACAGATTTAAACCTTCAAATTGATTAAATTCTTAATATACATGGCTTTTGTACTACCGTCACGTCTACCACATTATGCCTATCAAATACGTTTCCAGTTTTATATACATAATAAATAATGTCGTCCATAACTCAGCCAATCGGAAATTTGAGGTGACAATGTAATAAAAAATACGCTTATTGAAAAAAAATTGTAGAAGGCAATCTGAATGTGACGCCATATCATGCTCAGGTAAACAAAAGCTAATAAGAACATCTAAAAGTAGTGATGTAAAATAATTGCACAATAGCAATTGTTTGGTAGGTTCACGAAACTGAGTCTTATTATTTTGCGGACACTTTATTTTTCATTCTTTAACTAGACGTGACATTATTGTCATTGTCATGTAGTGCCTTATGCAATCAAACACGCTCTGTGCAAAATCTTACCCTGAACAGAACAGACGTACTGCCAATTAACGTTGTCACGTCATTGAGAATTTCTTACGCATTTGTTTCTCCTCACCATATGAATCAGAAGACCCCGAAATAACTGAAGATATACAAACGGGGTCGGTGTTCGCGTCATTCTGAAATATGTTCACAAATAAAAACTTATAAAAAGCTATATTTAAGTTAGACTAATAATTTTGCTACAGGGAGAAATGAAACTGGAAGAAGTAAACGTTCGTCTGGTTATGATACTGCAAAAAACTAAATCATTGATGTTCTAAATTTTAGAGCAATGGTTACTTAGTATGCTAACTAAGAAAAGTGTTCTTGTTACATTTTGTACTGGTTTGTTTATGACAGAAATTAACTCTCTTGAACTGGGGTTAATTGAGGAAACCGAAGTTTTTGATAAATTAATACTTACACAGAATGAATTGAGAATTGTAACAAATCAGTTGGCTTTCATCTCGATAATAGGTATTTACATAGAAATTTATAAATAATATTTAGGTGATGATGTAAGAATAATTTGTAAGAAATCGGATTGGTGATAATAAAGGAATCAATCATATAGCTTTTCTGTTTACATAATAATATATGTTTATGTTTTGATTTTCATAACATTTTTAATTTATTTTTGATGGTTTATTTCCTACAGAAATACTAAGATCAATTTTAATACATATATGCACAATACTAAAACAAAATGATTGTTTAAGACAGTCATTCTGTTTTTTTTATCGACCATATAAACAAAACTAGAGCCTCTCGTTTATCCATAAAGGTTTAGTCATATTATTAATTTTCTTAATTTCATTTTCATGAAGTATTCGCACCAATGCATTGTGCAACTTACAAAAGTTCCAACAAAACAATAAAATTAAAGGATTTTCGGAATAAATTGACTAAATAGAAAGAAATTCTTTAGTAATTGTTTGTTAGGTACATATTCCAGTGTAGCTTTAAAATTCATATTTAATTTTAGCAAAAATAAGCTGATCTATGCCATATATTCCCTGAGGGACACTATTGTATGAGCAAACGTTGTAATATTCTCGGAATCAACATCTTGAGAGTGAGTTAGTTAAATTAAAACGCAACTGGATACATCTAAAGCAAATTAAAAATAAATATTACACACAATGACAAATTGTATATTAACGGCAGACTTTCGGGGAAATAAACAAAATGCTCAAGACTGAACTAAATAGTCCAGAATGTAAAATAGAAGTAGTTTAATGTTGCATGTTGCAATAGAATGGAATCTTAATAATTTAACGTTTACTAAGAATATAAGTTGTGAAAGATAATATATGATTAAAATTGTTTTATAAATTAAACTTCAGCAAAAAGGCTTAAAATTCGCTATAGGCACTACTCGTAAAGGCGTGTTGGAAATGATAGATCATGTTCTGCGAAGTGGATTTTAAATTTAGTAAAACAGCATCGAAATGGTCATACATAATTGAAAAACATCGTTGAAATAAAAATACTTTTTTATAATGCTTGTCAGTAGGATAAATGCAGGACTCTAATGGCTATTACGTCAAAAATAAATATCATATGAAGTTAAAGGTTGTAATGTTGTCTTTACATTGTGATTTTACTTACATTTTTGTGCATTGTTTAACCTGAAATTAATTAAATTAATTCATCAGTTTTCCTCTCTTCTTTACCCTAGCTCCACTAGGTAGGCTTGATATTAATAAATTCTTATTTATTCCCTCTAATCTTTTCATGCAACAGTGCTCTCCTCCTAGGTAGGTAGGTACTGTTACGTTACAAGGTATGTATCTATCTACTCTACTCCTTGCCCGTGGTACAGTTGAGATAATCCGATTGACCGGACCGGACAAGGAGCGGTAAACTCGTATCTGGAAACTGTTACCATGGCCCAGTTGCGCCAGCCCGGAACTCCGGATGTTTGTTTTTAAATTATTGAAGTTAATTTAGAACTCATGAATGAAACCACACAGCAACTGTAATCAAAGCAAATTCGCTCAAAGCAAGGCTAGACTGTATCTGACTACATTTGTGTACTTTTGGGTTAATTCCAAAACATTTTACTTGTGTAGTTTAGGGTAAAGCTTTTGCTGCGCTAGAACATTTTCCAGTGTATTATTTGATTGTTCTAGAAAATCATTGCACTAATTCTAAAGTTTCTATGCTTTTATTTTAAAGTTTATTACCAACTAAATATACTCCGTGTTCTTCATCACGTGTGAAGGCGTTGTAATTGTTTTGCATGTCCTGCATGCATACTCATGCGTCGTTGCAACACAGCTTCGGCCGCGTTATTATTAGGTGCGCTAGTGTTATTGTACATACACCTATCTATAATTACTCAATATTTTATTATTCATGAAGTTGTGTTAGGTCACGGATGAACAGCTGTGTTTATTATTAATTGCAGCTTTGGATTTTCTTTCAGTTACAGCTTTGTGATTTTCTGTTGTAGGTATACTAAAAGTTAACTGATCTTATTAGATATCTTTGTCCATTCTCCGGTTGTCGCGCCGTCAACACATTAGATATTATGTTCGGTAAAGTCTAGCCAAGAACTCGGCGTCATCTCACTGACTAGTGATTTTCCGCGCCCATATTTTATCGTTTCTAGTGCACTTCCTGTAGGCCGACAGGGCTTTAATGATATAATGTCGGTAATACTTTGTATACTGATGTAGACGATTTTCAGATGACGCATCACGTACTCGTATTTTAGTGTACTCTTAAGTAGCAATGTATTTAAAGAACCGATTAAACATAGGGAAAGGCTATCGCGTAGGGACTGTTGGGTTCTATAACTGTGTGCAAAGATGTTCTGTAGCTATAGGTACCCATTAGTATTTTATTTCGCATAAAAATACTTCTTAGTATTGTTTGAGCTTGGAACAGTGCCTAATACATGGCAATGACCTCGCCCCTTAAAATGAAAACACATAACGCAAACGAAAGCAACACGTCATTTAAAAGCTGATGGATGAACCGATGGCAAGTTTTGTGGGCGTGTGGAAGCTGAAGCTTTAAAATATGAGTTTATAGAATTAATATTAATTAATATATTTTCTCCTTCTCTATCAAGTCAATTCAAAGATTGTCTGTAAAATATAATAAAATATCGCTTTTAACGATAAGTCCACGCCCTGTAACAACTAATGTTTATAATCACAAAAGTTATAATTGTGAGTTTTATGGTATACCATAAACAGTATTATTTATTACAAGCCTAGATTTTCCCACTGCAGGGGAAAAGCTTCCCTACTCGATTTCCACTTCTCTCTATTAATGGTTTTTAGGGACCAGTTCTTACGAAAGAGTCCAGCTTAGCCCGCCATCTCCACCTGGGCCTGCCACAATGTATGTGCCAAACACTGGCCGTATTTTGGAACCCATTGGGTTGTTTTGCATTTCGGCTATTGATCGTCTGGCATGTTACAGATTGTCCGGCCCAGTCCCATTTCACCATGGTAGCCTTTTGTGCGACACAGTACCTAACCATTGTAATAGACTCAGACCAATAAAGAAGTAGTCCTCACTTTTATAGTCGCTATCGTTAACGACGGCTCTGTCTATGCTTTTTTATTGGTCTGAGGTAATAGAATGGATTTTTGTATTCCTTACCCAATTTTCAAGCTTGGTACCCAAAATACTCCGTTCTATAAATTAAATGTAATGATATTTATTTTTGTACTTATATAGATCTTCCCAGATACTTTTACATATAATTTTTTTTTTAAACTAAATGCCATTTCAAATTGACTGATCCCTGAGAAGAAATGCCGAAATGAACTCAGGGGTCATGGTATGGCTCTCAAAGAGTATACAATGTTAATATTACATTTCTTTTCTACCTATAAATCTTTCATTAATAATTTTGAAGTTTTGTAATGTACCTATGCGAAGCTTTCCCGTTTACAGAATGACTTATGCAAATGTCAACCACTTTTATTAGGTATGGTAATAAACTTTAACATATAAAATTATATATCTATACTAATATTATAAAGAGGTAAAATTTGTAAGTTTGTAAATTTGTATGTAGGGGGTAATCTCTGGAACTCATAATCCAATTCTAAAATTTTTTTTACTGGCAGAAAGCTACATTATTCCTGAGTGCTATAGGCTATAAATTGTTTCTATAACGTGTATATTAACCGAGCTATCACAACTTTTGTCTGGCAAGTCGGAAAAAAATACCTCATAAAACAGAATTATTTTCGGGCGCTGCCTAAACAGTTGCTCAAAATTAAAAACAATGTATGGCTACCTGGTTCGTCTTAATTATTTCTACAAAAAAGTCCGCGATACCATATCTCTATCTTTTATGTTTTATCTTTTATACTTCTTTTAATGCATTTTTTTTTTTTTTGCGGCATACTCACGTTTGGTTGATTATTTGAGCAACAAAATATTAATTCCTATGACAATAAATTATTTCAGTATCGCAAAAACATCATACAGATAATATTTGCCATTTATAGTATATCAATTGGTCATACAGTTTCGGAGATAATATAAAATTACTAAAACGCAAAATGCCCCTAGCATAACTTTCATTGTGCAGACGTTTTACCCCCCTTCTAATCTATATACATCTATCTATTATTACTTATAATAAATCTGTAGAAGTAAAATTTCTGTACATTGAAAAATCAAAAAATAAATAGCAGGGGGTGTTACTAGACCGACACCGAACCCAAAAATATGATAAAAAAAAATTTTGTCTGTCTGCCTATCTGTCTGTATGTTCAGGTATCACGCAAAAACTACCGGTTCGATTACGATGACACTTGGTATACTTATTCTTTAATATCCTGGGCACCACACTGGGTACTTTTTATCCCGGAAAAGTATATACAATAAAAAACAAACTTAATTTTGTGGTTCGATCTCTAGACCCGACTACTGTAACAACCGCAAATAGAAAGTTTGTCGTAGGTTACGTCACCCGCAGTGGGGTTCACCAAGGGGCGCTGCACACGGCTAAGATAGTATAATATTTTATCTTAAGATACAATATCGCTCGCCATTCAATTCAATGGACTATCACACACTACGAAGATAATTATGTACATTGAATATATATTCAAAATTAGTATTGGAGGATGATTGGTGATCGATACTGATGCCAAAAATGCAATCAGTAAATGTTTTGTCTGTCTGTGTCTCTGTCTGTATGTGCACGCATAATTCAAAAACTATTATAGGGATTTTAACCAAACTTGGTACTGTTGTAATCAATACGCCTGGGCAGGTTGATCTTAGTCTCAGTTGTTTTACACATGATCAGTTGTACGGCGCTCTTTCCTGGGTTAGTAGTTCCCGAAATCTTTATGCATACATACCGGAAGGATCAACTTTGAAAGTAGTCTATCCGGAAGTATTATGCTAAAATTATTACGTTTATATATCAACGCTCAGCCCAAACCGCTGGTATTAGAGACATGTAACTTAAAGGGGTGTTCTTAGTGATGTAAGTATCCACTAAAAAACGATTTTTGGAAATTCAACCCTTAATGGGAAAACATAGGGGACGGAAGTTCGACATCCACGCGGGCGAGGCCGCGGGCAAAAGCTAGTTGTATATATAGAGCCAACAGTAACTAAAAAGAATGTAAGCGAGCGAAGCTAGCTCGAAAAATTTTAGCACTTCACCCCAGATGGGTTTGGAGAAGGGCACCTCTACCGAATTGACGTCCCAGCACATGCTAGCCTGGGCGTCAGCTGACAGGGGTTGGCCTGAAAGCACATGCGACTTTGAAAATAGTGACCAATTTTTCTCTGATTTGGGTCATATAGGTACATCATGTATATATTGCAACAGCACCCGAAAAAAATCTAAGCGAGCCAAGCAAGCTCGAAAATTTGTAGCGTTCCACCTCAAACAGGTTTGCAAAAAGGGGCCTGGGCGCGTCGGTCCTGGTTGCCTACCCCAAAGCAGACATCACTCATAAATACACAATTGCTATAATATTATTATACAGACATCTAAACGAAAAACTACGACGCGGACTCATACAACGCTCTTTTATAACCATTAAACATTAGAGGATTCTGAGGAGTTTGGTAACAAAAGCTGTGACACGAGAATTTTATATATTAGAGATATTATACCTACGTAGGTACTTTTAGGACAATGACAATAAATAGATCCAACACAATAATAACGAGTACCTAATTTTTTTTATTTAATGAGGCTCTAATCTGCTCTTTATTTTTTTTTGTGTTAGATAGAATTAGAATGAACACATATATACATTTATAACCTAACCTAACTTACCATACCTACCATATAGCTAACCTAACTACCTAACCTAACTACCTTACTGAATTGCATTGATTTTGAAAGAAAAAAAAACATAATTTTAAACTGAACTACTGTGCTGCGGGTCTCTACATAATAATATATGTTACATACAATTCTAGGTATTTGAAGTAGTAGTAGTAGGAGGAGGTAATAATTTAACTCGATTGGTCGATATATGTATATATACATATATTATGTCATGGGCGTACCCAGCTTTTGATCCAAGAAATTTTTATTATATCATAAAGGTTGTTCAGAAGAATCATAGCGAGAGAAGCGAGCTTTAAAATATTTAGCACTTTTACCTCAACATATAACATGATATGATATAATTATCACAGCTAAAGATAAAAAACAGTAAAGCCAGAAGCGCATGAATAAAAATCTGAGCTAAGATTTTTTAGCACCTCAGCTCAGGTTGATTGAGAGAAGGGTACCATTACCGACTTGGCAGCCTGGGTGACGGTCTCGGTTGCCTAGTTCACTTAAAGCCGACACTGGCTGTAAGCACATGTGACTTTGATATTATCAACCAATTTTAAAAGTGATTAACACATCACATTCATTAAAAAAAAATATTTAATTGTGGAGAAAGAATAGAGTTAAAGCTAGCAAAGCGAGCTCGATTTTTTTTGCACTTTGTCTTAGACATGTTTGGGGAAGCATTGCCTCTACGGATTTGGCGCTCTGAGTGATGGTCCCGGTTGCCCAGAATTCCTCAAGTTAGCACTTTTATGATCAGGCCTTCACAATCATTTAAAGTGTAATTTAATATTTTTGGGCATTGCAAATGAATAAATCAATTGCTAAGGCAATCTAGAAGAATCGGAATATTAGGTATGTGGATGGGTGGAGTGGAGAGGGAGAGGGAGGTCAAAGAAAAGATGGATGGATTTGTGTGAAGAGTGATATGAAAGAAAAGGAAGCTAGTTATAGGGTGACAGGATAGAATGAAAGAAACAAACATTTTGCGCCAACGGACCAAAAACACGGGACATGGGCAGAAAGATGATGATGTATATCTTTCATACATATCATGTATAGTACTACTTTGACTGGCCTGTTGATCTAGTGGTTAGTGGCCCTCTGCGGGTGTGTTCTAGAGGATGGTTAGCAGCGTCGAGTCCTGGGCTGGGACGCGGTGGAAAGGGAGAGGGAGATTAACTCCACTCATCCGGCCCGCATACGCACCGGGCGCAGGTGGAGGGCGGACAACGCCCTCTTCCAGCCCCCCTAAATGGGTTCAGGGGCGACGGATTCGTCTAACACCTCACTCTCCTCGCTGACTTAGCGAGACCCGCGGGCAGGCACCAGTCGGGGTCGCGGAAGTATCTTCTGTTCCCGTGACCCCCGGCGCAGGTGCCAGAAGGAACACGGGGTGGTTTTTAGTCAGTAAGAGTCTGACAGACCCTTCCGCCCTCCCCGGGGCGGGGGACACCCAAGAGGATTTTCCCCTGACTGCTATGCTGGAAGTCGTGGTTTCGATTCCCACCCAAGACAAATGTTTGTATCATGAGCACGATCTTTCGTTCTGTCTGACCCCAATTAGGGTTGTGGGCATGCCCACAGTGCCCACAACGGTGCATCCGCGCTTGCATATTATTGTGATTGTTATGTATGCGTGCATACACAACCTACGGAAGAACCAAATCACTGAGCTTAAAACAGACAAACACAACTTTTGACAAACTAATCTTGGCAGTGCACTATTATAAAAGCCAGATGTTCAGTTGCACTTATCAAGCCAAAAATAAACCACGTAAGAACAAATACGCCATTAAGTGTTTACAAAAGTTTCCATCAATAATTCTGCGTTTCCTTAAATAATTTTTCAATATTGGCCTTGTTGTACTAGTAAAACATTTTCATGCTCTTGAGGTAACATAAAACTGACAAAAAGAAACTAAATTAAAAGCAACATCGCCCGAGAATGGCGGCGTGTCCATTGCCTTTATTCATAAGTTTATTTTCTTATTCTAAGGTTGATGCTGTTTATTGCGTCACACTTGTAAAAAATTTACGTGCAAAATTATATTTTTGATAGATATCGGGACAGTTGAAACTAAATAAAAGCTTGTAAGATCAACAACGGACGCCAACGGTGGTAAAGTAAAGAACAATAGATACCTGTCAAACATAAAACTTTGAATGTAGTCCAAATGGGTGTCGTAATATCGCGGAATAATCGTGAAGCGAATACTGAATTAATTTCTGAATTCTGGATTGTTATTGACAACATAACAGAGGTGGAGGAATTCATAATATTATTAGAGACATATTTTATTCCAATTTATAGGATTTAATTTCAACATTTCGTAGTATTGTAACCATCAAAGATTATTGTTTGTGTGGTGTTTAACATGAAGAGAAGGTCTATCTATCCTCCACAACCCAGTAACTGTTTAGGACTTTACCCCTTATTTAGACTGGTTGACAGGGTTTCGGGGTTCTGACTACAAAGACTACTCATAACGTCTTACAAAGATCTACAAATTACAGCCACAACCAACGGCTTAACGTGCTTCTCGAGGCACGGAGACGTTAAGAAATGAATGGTCTCACCAATCCACAGATCGACCTCGGCTAGAGTAGCGTTATTAATTAGCCACAAGCGTCTCAACTGTTAAAGATATCAAAATTGTATTGAACTGCACATATAACTTATAAGCCTTAGATATTTTTGGAACTACTATAGACATCGTAACAGCTGTTTCTTCTCCATTCGTCTAGTTCGGGGCATGTCAGTCAACTATCGGCTTCAACAAACTAAATCACCATGCTCGACATAACTAATATCAGGAGCCAAATTTAAGACACGATTAGTATCATCAGTCATCACTTTACTATTCTCGGTCTAAGAATAATATGCGTTATTTTTGAAAAATATTTTGCTTATGCAATAAATTTTATCTACCACGTGTTATTTGGGATATTCTGTTTCCAAGATTGAGACATAAAAATGTATGGGAACTGGGTTTTTATTGAATACCGCATAGTTATTATTAGGTTTTGTAGCAATAACAATTTTTATTTTATATTCAAATAGTTGTGATGACAGACATATGAGTACTTATTTGTTTTTTGTTCCAGAAATACATCTAAGTAGTGTATCTATACTGTGACTTAGAGCGTTATTCTAGCATGGTACGGATAGGATAGAATAAAATATGTAATTGGTATTTTAATATATTTAACAGTTAAAGAGGATGTCTCAAAACATTGATTGCAAACCTTCTCAAACCAATTAATCCCTACACAAAAATTCAGAATTTTCAGAAATTTCTTCAAAACTTTTGGTTTCTTGGTTAATTAATTAAGCCCATGTTGTTTAAGACTATTAGATTTACCTAACGTAATATTTCACTTTTTCAAGAAAAGCTTGGCATTGGTGGAATGTGTTGGAAATGTTACAGCTAACATATTTAGTACTATTTTTTTGCTTTGAGACTAATCAAGCTTCTATAGAGTGTTCTATAAATCAGATCGTAAGAACGTGAATATTTCAAATCTATCATAAAACATTTTCTTAAACAGATGCAAGAAGCTGTGTCACATGTGACAAGGTATTAGAAGAACTGGAAAAGATAGATGATGACACGGACACATTCGGAGTGGACTTCGTCAAGATCAACGACAAGCGGCTGGCCAAGCAGTATGGCATCACGAAATTCCCCGCCCTCACGTACTTCCGTGAGAAGGAACCGATCATTTACGAAGGTCAGACCATCACTAAATTACCAATCATCTTTAATTGATATTTAACGGAAGCCTTCGATCTTGTAAGTTTTCCAAAATATTACGCAAAACTATTTTTTTTGGAGTGTGTTTAAGTTCACGTTGAATTGAACGATGATGCACCCAATTGGATATTTCGGATTTTTGTTGCGTTGATGTGATAACAACAACACAATTAAACAATGATCCACCCAATCTCAACTGAATTACGTAGTACTACTACGTACTATTAGAATTCAGTTTTAGGCAGCGGTTAATGGAAATAGCATATATTATTTGATATTAAGCTCTAAATCATAAACTTTTCAAAGAATCGTGACAAAATGTTTCACCAATTCCAACCATTCTGGAAACTCAGACACTGTTAACGAGGACATAACTAACTGGGTGGTCTAGTTTTGAATAAAATCTGACGCCGAAGAATGAGCTCATTCATTTTCATAATATATTGCGTACTGCTGTATTCTGATACGATACGAGATATATTTTTCAGCTCAGGGTACAAGTGGTGGTCGAAAATGCCCACATTGTATTTAACACGACTCCTTGGGACTTACATCAATTGAGAATCTTTCCTGGTAGCATATTAATATTGTTGGTTATGCAATAGCCATGTAACCCGTCCCACATCCTGTCTAACAAAATAATACGTAGTTTATTATAGATTAAAACAGTATTGCTAAATTAATTGGGCTCTTAAAACTCTCTGTGAACATTAGCAGACGCTTTATTGGACAACTAATTATAAACGGTGATTCAAGACAACTTCCCTTGATTGTTAAATTTATAACTGGGCTCTTATTTACTGGGATTTCGGCTATTTATAAAAGGCGTGATTTAATCTCTCAAAACTCTTCAGTTAGTTCTGTAACGTCATCACTTTTATCTTACGATACCTTCTAAAATCTTATTCATCGTTCCTAACCTAAGTAGGAAGGAAGAAAGATTAAGGAAGGCTAGGCTCAGAGTCAATAATACTTGGAATAAGCACATTGATGCACACCCAAACTTTGCTATTGACCTATGTATATGTATCTAGACAATACAATATTCCAATTTACTAATTAACATCGTTTTAATCTGTGAATTCTAGGAGATCTCATGGACGAAGAGAGCGTCCTGGATTTCTTGACGAGTTTAGAAGCAATGGACCTTCCTGACCGGATAGAAGAAGTCAACCAAAAGATCCTATCGAAAATCATCGAGGACACAGACTATGTAGCCGTTCTCTTCTGTAAGTATTGGAGTGTTACTTAATGTGTTCTTGTCATCGTATCTTAGCAATTGTGGTAAATTCGAGCCATTTTTCAACTAACCATTCGTAATCAAAGTGGTACTGTAAATTCTTTCGACGTAGTCCTGTCGAGTAGTTAATCTTCCTCTCAGTCGTGTACATCATAATTGTTAGTGGAAGTTAGAACATGCGTCTGTATATTGTGCAGTGTGTTTTGATTGTGTTTTTGACGTAGGTCCTGATCACAAAAGTTGCGGCCCGTCAAACAGTAAGTAAGATTCTCAGCTGGCGGCATGCCTCCTTCTAATGTCAGCTTGGCTGTAACTCTTCTCGCTTAGTAGATTAGTATTTGTGTACTTTATGTCATTGTACGTGCTTCCCGCTTAATTTGGAACCGGTAACGATATTTATAATTATTTTTTATTGGTTTAATTCATAAAGGCTCCGTCGTGTAAATCAACAATCGATGATCAATGATGAATACGGCTAATTAAAATTTTGGCTCAGATACAACATATGATGTGACTCGCATAAGCGAATTATATTCAACCGTCATAATCTAACGAGTATTCTATCATCATTTTAACGGTTAGGTACAGACACGCACATTCAAACAAACGCTTACTTTACATTCTTCAATAATTGAAATCTGTGCAATAATTTTATTTACCGCCTTTCTGGAATCTTACTGTTTCTTTATTGACGTTGTTCGTATATCTGGTCTAAGGGAAAGCTAGAATCAAAAACGCGTTTGCATTATCAGGCCGTGAGGCGAGCTATTTCGGCCGTGCTATTTGCGTCTCGCCAGCAAGCTCGGATTGACGGACCGACATGTCACGACTACAGCGTCAGATGAACATTGTCCCCCCTTAACGACAGAAAAAACTATTAAAACAAATCTGCGAACACCATAAAACAATTATGCTAAGTTCGAAAAAAGTATGTTGTAAAATCTGTCCAAAAATAAGATCATACGATGACCTTGACCTAAATGTGTGATGAAGATGTATCTACGGTAGGCCGTCAAATAGTGTTGTTTACAACGCCTTCCTATTTATAAATGTTCAAAATTAAGTAAATTTGTCACGAGCTTAATAATTAAAATTTTAACACTGCAATGTAAAGATGTTGCTTAGACCCCGCCATCGATTTAATTTATAGTTTTTCCACACGATGACTTCTATAAAATCCTTTAGATTTCACACTCGACATATTCCTTCTAAAAATATTAGAGACAAGATTTTTTTGGCAAAGCGGCACCACCAACATAAACCTAATGGGTTTTTGCACGACACAAGCTTTATTTTGCACACTAAATTTTAACACACGGCCAAACTCATGGGCAATAATAATTAGGCACTTAACTGCACCGCTTCACGTCCGAGGCATGATCAAGGCACGGAGAAATGTGGGCGAGTCATAAAATAAAACAGAATGTAACGTGTTGCAGACAAGCCGGAATGTAAAAAATGTGCTAAGGCTCTGCAAGAGCTGGAGAACATTGACGACGAGGCAGACCAACTCGGAATCGGTTTCGTGAAGATCCACGACGAGGAACTTGCCGAAGAGTACAATCTTGGAGATTTGCCAAGACTGGTGTACTACAGGCATCAGATACCTATTATCTATGAAGGTTCGTGACTCATATTCTACGTATGCTGACGTTCACATCACGAAAGCAAATTGTGTTAATGACGATGGTTACTGGTTTACGTCAATACTAAGCCATTTTTTTGTATGTAATTGGAATAAAAGTACTAGTAAATAACAGGTAATAGCTTCAAGACTAGATTAGCAAGCAATTTGGTATACATTCGAATTCAAAAATACCTTTGTTTACAATTTCTCGTTTCTATTTATTTTCAAATCAGAAATATTTAAGTACATACATTTTGGGAGATAAAACTAAATGCTTTTCAATGTGTATTTCAGGTGAGCTGAGCAGAGAAGAGGATGTACTGGAGTGGTTGATAGCTAACAAGTCTACCGGTGATGAAGAGGATATCATTGAAGATGTTACAGCTAAGACTTTGAACACCTTAATCGGGAATGTTGACAATCTAGTCGTACTGTTCTGTGAGTATTTAAACTGAACTAACAAGCGACCCCATCAATACCTTTGTTACTTAAAAATATATTTCAACAATTTTATCCCACTATTTCCAGACGACCATGGCGACGATGAATCAATGACGGTGCTAGCTGAGCTTGAAAAGATAGACGATGACTGTGACCGCCATGGCATTCAGTTCGTCAAGATCGATGACGGCAAGGCGGCGAAGGACTTCGGTATCGATGACGTACCATCCATCGTTTACTTCGAAAAACAGATCCCTAACGTTTACGATGGTAAGAATAATATACACTTTATAAAACCTATTGTTTAGAAGGTTTTATTTCTAAAGTTCGCGATAATGACGTATATTTTTTTGTGTTAGGTGACCTTGAGAATGAAGAAGAAATCCTTGAGTGGCTCGTCGACCAACTAGAAAAGGATGAAATCGAAGATGTCACCGATGAAATGCTAGACCGTCTCATCAAAGACGGCAAGACTGTAGCCGTGTTGTTTTGTAAGTATATTTCTTGGCAAAAAAACCGACCATAAACTTCCGTTGAGATTTGTTACCGAAGGTCATATTTAAATGTACTCTTACAGATGATAATAACGACCGTAAATCACAGAAGGTGCTTAACGAACTGGAGAATATTGATGATGAGTGTGACCAACTTGGCATTGCGTTTGTGAAAATTGATAACGATGAAGAGGCTCAAGAGTACGGTATTGAAAAAGTGCCTACGCTGCTTTACTTCGAGAAGGGTATTCCAACTTACTACGAGGGTAACTTAGAAGAGGAGGAGAAAGTTCTGGATTGGCTTAGACATCAAACTGAAAGCGACGAGATTGAGGACATCACGGACGAGATGCTCGACCTGATCATAGACAAAATGCAGTATGTCGCCGTCCTGTTCTGTAAGTATTTGTTTAACTGTTTTACGCTCGGCCTTAACATTGGCTCTGTCGCTTGAAACAATGCCAGCTTTTTAAATTACCACACGTCTAAAAATAGGGAATTTCATAATTCAGTACAGAACACTATCAAGAACTGACATATAAATGAAATACAGTTCTTCGAATTTATTACAGACGACAAGGACCAGAAGAAGAGTCAGAAGATCTTGGCTGAGCTGGAGAACATCGACGATGAATGTGATCAGAACGACATTGCTTTTGTGAAGATCGATGATGATAAGGAGGCCAAGGAGTACGGTATTGAGAGTATTCCTACGATGGTGTTCTTCGAGAGAGGAATTCCTCACGTGTATGAAGGTGACCTGATGAAGGAAGAGGAACTGTTGGGATGGTTACTCCACCAGAAGCGCCACAGCGAGATCCCTGAAGTCACGGACGAAATGATGGACAAACTTATTATCAGTACCCCTTACTTGGCTGTCATCTTCTGTAAGTATAAAAATATAAATTAATGTGGAATAGAATTTATGTTTCAGACTGAAATAATCATGATTTAGGATGTTAGTGTATGTTGCACACGTAAGTTCTGACGTAAAGCTATATAGCGATTGGGGTGTTTAGGTGCACTCCTCAATGAAATTTAAACAAGCATAATTAGCAAAACTGTTTCAAAGCTTAGTGTTGGCGTTTTGTTTACAAATTTTAAAAGTCATATCTGATATCTATTTCTAAAAACTACTCTGAAACCTGATACCTTATCCATTTTATGTACAAAACGTTGTACTGTATTGCAATACCGTTCATTACTTAACTAAAAGAACAAGTCTTACATGCAATCAAGTAGCAAAATCTCATTTTCCCAATTTCACAGTAATGGGTGATTCACGATTTAAAAAAATATAAATTACTTCAAGGATATCAAAACTAACAACACATAAAAAATAATTATTTCAGATGACAAAGAAGACAAACAAGACATCAGGATCCTGAATGAACTAGAGAACATTGATGATGAACTAGAGAAAGAAGGCATTGTCATCGTAAGAATGGATAATGAGAACGAAGCCAAAGAGTATGGTATCGACCATCTACCAACACTGGTGTACTTCGAAGAGAATATTCCGGCGATATACGAAGGAGATCTGATGAATGAAGATGAAGTACTGGAGTGGCTAATTGAACAGAAGAACAGTGCGACCATTGAGGAAGTTACTGATGAGATTTTGACTGATCTCATCGAAGAGCATGAATATGTGGTGGTTTATTTCAGTAAGTGTTATTGATACTATTTTTTTAAGTCTTAAGTTACAGGTGATGCTAATAAGTACTTTTGTATCGTGTTCTTCAATGAATTCTGATGGTAATATTTTTAAAAGTCAAATCTTTTGGACTGTTTTCGCAAGTAGTAACTTTTTATTGTAAGTAACAGTGGAAATAATTCATGTGGAAAAACTTTATTCAAGTAGCAATAGCCCAATGGCTGAAGCGTCAGCCTGGCTGAGTTCGATCCCCACCAGTTGCACTATTAACGTGAACACACTCCAACAAGCAAATATTTAGCTTAGTTCTAGGGTTTAACAAGACTACTAGTAAAGTGGATTTAACACCTTTTAAAACAACAACATATTTTGAACGATATAACTCTTCAGCCTCCGCCGCTTTGTTCCGATTTTAATATGCAAAATAATAACAAATCCTCATGTTTTTCTTCCAGGCGGAAACTGCGAAGAAGGCGAAGAGTGCGACAACATTCTAGACGAGCTTGAGAACATTGACGACGAGCTCGACGAGACCGGCATCATCTTCGTCACTACTGAAGACCTTTCGCTGGCCAAGAAGTACGGCATCAAAACCTTCCCTACGCTGGTGTTCTTTAGAAACAAGGACCCGCTTATATATAAGGGTGAGTTCTCAAAGTTCAATAAGTAACTTCTTTTAATTAGACTAGAATAATACTGGCAGTTTTGAAAGTGAAGAATTAAAAAAAGTTCATTGCAAATGCCTTTAAGTCTTAGTGCAACATTAAAAAAATAAAATCTACCTTATTATACTTTTTCAAAGTTAAAGTTGCACTTCACATAAAATAAGTTAATTGCGAGAATAATATGAAGTTGATGCACAATCATATTGACCTGTAAATGTAAGCTGAGTTGAGGACAAAAATAATGTATCGAAATTATCCTCACTAAGTACTGAGGTTTCGCAAATAAGTTATCATCTTGAAAATCTTACGGTTACGGCCAAATTACAAGGTACAGAAAATCGTGGCAAATATTTGATACAACAAAATATGTGTGCTCAATTATATCTAACAGATTTATTAGCTAGTAAATAAATATAAGAAAGAGAAGAAAAAAATGCAGTTGTCAAACATACCATGTTTTTAATTCAAGGTGACATTGAGGATGAGGACGAGGTCCTTGCCTGGTTGACCGACGAAGACACCTTGGAGATCCCCGGCAAGATTGAAGAGGTCAACTCCAGGATGCTGGAGAAGATCTTAGAAGAAAACGACCACGTTGTTGTGTTCTTCTGTAAGTATATTCTTTATTTTTTGTTGTCTTTTACATTTTGATTTTAGCAAAGCTTTCAACACTGTTGAGTGTAAAATCGAATGATTTGAATGCAGTATTTTTTTTCACAAAATACTATTTATAAAAAAAATACTGCAATATTCTAATATTTACATTATTTATGTTTTCATACATTATTATGGAAAAAATCCTGGTTAATAAAATTCCTTAATCTTATTTTATAGATAAAGAAGGCGACAAGAAGTCCCAAAAGATCCTGAGCGAGCTTGAAAACATTGACGACGAATGTGAAGAGAAAGACATTGATTTCGTCAAGACATCCGACGATGGCATCGACAAGGAGTATGATCTGTCCGACTTACCAGCTTTGGCCTTCTACAGACATAAGTTCAGGACTATCTATGAAGGTGATCTGACTCATGAAGAAGCTATCCTGAAATGGGTGCTAGAGCTTCATGACTCCCAGCCAGACGTCATTGAAAATGTAGACAGGAAGACGTTGAAAGACCTAATCAATGATGTAGAGCATCTAGCCGTGTTTTTCTGTAAGTATGAATTTGTTTTAATTTCAAACATTCATATAAAAATGTAAGGGAAACCATTTGGCTATTAAAATCTTAAACATAGTAAATCATTTTAAAATATTATGCGGTCTGGCAGTTACCCAAGTCAATATTAATTCAAAGTCTTCTATTCGCGTAATGGCTTACAAAATCATCAAAATACCACAGACTGCTGTAAATTTCTTTATAAATATTTATTAACTGTGAATGTTAAGTTGTGGCCAATTCTGCAATTTAGATGACCGCGAAGGTGATTAACACTCAAAACTCGGTCTTTAAATTATTTTTAACACCTTGTCACCTTTCCCTTACAGATAGCGAAGACTGTGACACATGCGACGATATTCTCGACGAACTGGAAACAATTGATGACGACACAGACAAGCACGGTATTCAATTCGTCAAGTCCAAGGACTCTAAACTCGCCTCCGATATCGGTATATTCAGCTTCCCAGCTCTGGTCTACTACGAAACAGGTGTTCCTATCATGTACGACGGTAAGTGACTCCTACCCTCTGTTTGTTGATGTTTCTTAATTATCTGTCAGTTTAAGTGTACATACTTTATTTATTTTATTTATTATCTGTGTACATAATAATATCCTTGATATTGGCGTTGGCGACTTGATAAGGTGAAAGGGACATTGACGCACATTCGGATACCATGATTTCAGAACACGATTATGCACCGGGCTGACGTAAAATTTTTGTCGTTTTTGTCTTAATCTTAGTGTTTAATACTAACATTAATTTTGCTGAAAACTGCAACTTAAAAAGTAAAAAGCAACTTCTTTCATTTAATATTTCATTGGGTTAAATAAAAACCATGATTTTATACAGTTTAGAACAAAAGAACACCGGGCTAAACAAGGAAATTAGGTAAACCGAAAAAACTCTGTTCTGGGGGTCCACGATTTTGTACTGAACTCACGGTGTCCCGATGTGCGTCGATATCCCTTCCACCATTTTGATGTTGATGACGATATGTATAAACTACGAGATCTAACTTTTATACTGTTTATAGGTGATTTAAAGAACGAAAATAAGGTTCTGCAGTGGCTTGTAGATCAAAAAAGTAAGAATCCACATCCATATAATAAACGTTTCTAATGTTATATCTGTTTAAGGTCGAGGGATTTTGTTTAATGTTAAAATATTATCTATTTTATAAATTCAAAAATATTACATGCATGACATCATTCTTGATATATCTCTATGATACAAGTGTTACTACTTTACGCCTAAAATGCTGGATGTTTGAGCTATGTCATTTTGCATGACAGTTACTAATGCCTGCAGGTGAAGATAGCCACCAACGTAAAAAAGCTAATATTAAATCGAAGGCCAATGCAGATGGTGATAAAAAATCATCGGGGTTCACGAAAGGTGACAATGTTGATGCATTAAAGAGAAATGCCCCGAAAAATGTGAAATCTGCACAATGGAGAAGTACAGGATCGCTGAAAGCAGACACTGTTGATAAGAAAAGCCGTCAACGAGGCAAAGTGAGTTCCAAGGAGGAGGATGATAATGATGATGATGATGACGACAGTGACGTTGACGATAATGATGATGATGATGATGACGACGACGATGATGACGATGATGACGAAGACGACGACAACGACGTTGATGATGATGACAACGACGATGAAGAAGACAACGCCAAATTAGCGGCCATCAAAAGTATCCTGAAATTCAAAAACCCAAGTGACGACGCCACTTGGAAGAAAGTCGGTAAACTCAAAATTCGATATCCTGGCAATAATCCTCGCAAACGTTCAGCTGAGGTGAATGACGATAATGAAAATGACGCTGATGACGATGACGATGATGACGATGACAACGATGCGGATGATGATGACGATGATGATGACGACGACGATGATGATGACGATGACGACGACGATGATGATGACGATGACGACGACGATGACGATGATGATGACGATGATGATGACGAAGATGATGATGACGATGATGATGATGATGATAACGATGATGACGACGATAATGATGATGACGATGAAGAAGAAGAAAGATCTCGGGCTCATACAAAAATAGGTAAAGTCAGTCGGCACAAGCAAGCTGATGAGGATGATGACGACGACGACGATGATGATGATGATGATGAGGATGATGATAATAGCGATGAAGATAGTATATTCAGTAAAATAAGACGAATGTTCTCAGGTAATTGAGTAGCGTAGGCCCCGCGGACCCCTCGCATCACATCTGCATGGTCGCGTGTCGACTGGCCCGCATGGGACCCACTCTCTAGCTATCGCCTGCAGTCATTCGCGACCGCTTAATGACCAATAAATGTTTTCAACTCTTATACTTACTAACATTATCATTAGAAATAGCGCTTAACTGTTGGCGCAACGATTACAAATATGCACAGTATTAACGCAGTTAACCGTTACTTGTAATTACCGTATATACGGGTTGTAAACGAGATTTTTACTGACTGCAGGCGATCGCTGTTTCTACATTGGATTGGGGGCGAAACCGGCCGTCCCAAAACTGACTTACGAACCCTACCAGTGCTGTCCCACTAAAGTTCAGAGTCCGACAAAAGTAGCGAAGGCCACGCCGACCAAGGTGCCGAAGAAACTCGACAAGCAGCCGCAGAAACCCGAGAAGCCGGTGAAGGGCAAAAACAAGGCCCTTGCCAAACCAGACAAACCGTCCAAAGGGAAAAAAGGTTTAATCGAGTCTGACAATAATATTTGGTGGTGGTAAATTTTAAATTAATGTTAGAAGTATCTTGCTCTGATATCCTCGGATATGAGCGCAAGTAGCGGCGTGCACGCTAGGCATCAAGTGGACACGAATGTTATCGTTACTGGCCCTCAGATTCTGCCTCCACCCAATAGATAATTATGTCTAACTTTGCATCTATATGTCATGGCTATTAACATTGCTAGCTTTTCAATAACCTCGTGTCCCTTGATCCCTGCAAGCACTTAACAGGGTTGAATGTTGTAACACGTTGCACATTGGACTGTACTCGCACGTCGTGTCGTGTCTCATACTGCAACCTGCCAACTGCCGACCGGTGCGGATACAGCCCACACTGATACATCCACAAAATGTGCTTTACTGTAAATTCAAGATCATGAGCGAACTAAATATTGGGATGTGTAGTAAGCAGGTGTACAAATCGTTATTTTCATTGTAAATTGATTCCAATATTTAGAAATTAAATGTAAATCAAGACGTAACAATAACAACGCAAGGCATTTCTCATTGTATTTTGCCGTGACATCTTGAAAGACTTATAATAAAATTGTTGTAAGGATTTCATGTTCATATAGTTTTCTAGTCTTCATGGAATCTCATTATTTTGTAATGCTACATTTGATAAAAAATGACTTTTTATTACTCATAGATATAAAAACTTATAGTTCTTAATATTTTGTATCAACATTAAACTAATGAATTACTTGATTATTAATTTTCATAAGCGCAGTGCCGGATATCAGTGCAATAAATCTACTCATTTATCATTTGTTCAGTAACCGATAGGGGTCGGGCCGCATTGGACGACGTCTGTCACAAGTCGACCACTGCATTAGGTAGTTAGGCGACTGTTTGTTAACTATTGTTTCCATTGAAGACTAATATTGTGATTAGAGTCGTCTAAAGCTTTCCGGTCGAACAGTGCTGGCGTTGTGTGACAAATATGTCGATATGTAAGTTGTATTGTTTGGCCGAAAATTCGCATGAATGTTTAATTTATTTATTTGTTACGTTGAATTGTTGAGTCAGCGCTGAAACAACTTTTTTTTGTTAAATAAATACATTTTTCTATTAAACCAAAATCTGTCATTACTCATTTCACACACGAATGATGTCAGCATGGTATTGCCGTAGTTGTATCCGCGCATGCCAATTATTGGATTTTACTGGTGAGTTTCCCAAATTATAAAATGGATGTGGTTTCTTTAAATTATTTGATTAGTTCATAGGGTTTTCAGCGTGAAGTATAATGTGAAACTATTTTAGGGGATCTATTGGACGAATCTGAGGTATTGGACTGGATGGTTAAGCAGAAGGAAGATGAGAGTATAGAGGAAATCGATAGAGAACAACTTTTTAAATATATCGAAACAAAAGAATTTCTGGCTGTTGTTTTCTGTAAGTATTTTGATAATTAGTAAAACAATTCTAACTACCAATACCAATGTAAATCTGGACAACCTAACGATATTAAACATTTCAGATAAAGAAGAAGATCCGGATAGTCCAAAAGTACTTCGACACGTAGAACTGATCGACGACGAAGCAGCTGAATACGGAATAAAAATAGTCAAATGTAACGATAGGTTAATGGCAAAGAAATATGGGTTCCGAAACCCACCAGGAATTACATACTTTAGAAAATCCAAAGCTATCAACTATGACGGCGACATTGATGACGAAGAGGAAATATTGGATTGGTTGACAAATCCAGAGAATATGGAACTGACAGATCACATAGAAAAAGTCAATAAAAAAATGTTTCAAAAAATAAGACAGACTTCGGACTACGTAGCGGTGTTCTTTTGTGAGTTTTCTTTTTATTTACATTGTTTTATTAGAGAAAGTTTATAAAAAGATGATTAAAATTAATCTACCTAGTTTGATTAAAAAACTGATACTTACAAATCCAATTGTATTGCACATAACACATGTTTTAGACAGTAATGACTGCAAACAGTGTCCTAAAGTGCTAGCAGAGATTGAGCACATAGATGATGACGCTGATGACTCGGGTATCAACTTTGTGAAGATTGATGATAAGCAGATGGCTAAAGAATTCGGAGTGTTCGCTCTGCCTGCCGTATTATTCTTCAAGATGGGTTCCAAGGATCCTGTCATTTATGCTGGTAAAGTTGTTTTTTTGGCTTATAATAAGAGAGATGTCAGTAAAAAATTTTTTTTCGTCAAATTACATTATAATTCTGTTGGTTCTCTTATTTGTTTAAATGAGATATTCTTAACAGTTGACCATGATGATGACTTCTACCTTGTTTATATTACAGGAGATTTATATGACGAGCAACAACTCTTGAGTTGGTTGTTAACTCAGAAAAATCCAGCTGGTGACGTTATAGAGGCCCTGGAAGGTCAAGATCTTCTAGTCTTGATAGAAGAATCCGGATCACTAGCTGTTTACTTCTGTAAGTTGCATGCTTGTGCGTGAATAATACACTTAATACTGCACATACATTACACAACTAATTTTGAACACTGCTAAGTGTTCAAACCCTAATCAGGTGTTTAATGTCTATGAAAAACGGAAGAAGATATTGAAGGAGTATTGTAAATATTACTAACATTTAACGTGTATCTTTTATTAATCATTCTTGATTTTTATTAGGGAACAAAACGTTATGTGAACAGTGTACTTCGAGATTACCGAAAAGATCGACGAAAAAGAAAGTTGTAGACCACGAGGAGGATGAGGGACTGGATCCAGAGGGTACTTCTATCCCCCCTGTAGAGCCGTGCCCATTGATAATGTTTCATAGCAATTGCAATGTTTTATAATGACCCTTTCTTTGTAGCCATTGCGTTTGTTGCATGTAGCATGAGTGCACTCAGAGTAGGTATTGATGGTCTGGAATGATCAGTTAGCATAGTCCCCATCGTCCACATTTACCCAAGTAGATTCTGAGAAGTTCAGACCCACGTTCGCATCTAAATTGTGACTTACGAAACGCATATCGAATGAAATTTTGGTTTTGGTTTTCATAGCAGCCAGCACATTTTAAATTACCCATAGTGCACACAATATTACCGAAACAGTTTGTCCATCCATTGAGGTTTGCTCACAAAATGTTATTACACTTTAATTGGCAATAGATCGGGATGTTACAGATAGTCTGGACTGCGAGCAATGCGCCGGGATATTGGAAGAACTGGAGAATATCGATGACGACTGCGACAGACACGAAATCAAATTCGTCAAAACTCAAGATTATTCGATAGCTGAATCATACGGAGTGACGGATTTCCCTGTACTGGTGTACTTTGAGAATAATGTACCGAATGTGTACGAGGGATCTCTGGCAGAAGAAGAGGAAGTACTGCAGTGGTTGATTACTCAGAAAACTGAAGATCGTATTGAACTTATTACCAGAGTGATGTTGGAAAAAATGGTGGAAGAAACACAGTATTTGGCGGTTTATTTCTGTAAGTATAATAATACTGTACAATAATTTTTCACATAATATCATTATTTAATTTGCTGTGTTATTAAAATGAATCGTTTGCTTTCTCTTAGACAAACTAAACTGCCATATCTGCGACCATATTCTGGAAGGTCTCGAAGGCATTGACGATGAGTGCGACGTCTACGGAATTCATATGGTAAAGATTCAAGATCCGCAACTAGCCAAGAGATATTCAATCAAAACTTTTCCTGCTATGGTCTATTTCAGGTGAAAATTGTACCTATATTATACTTGTGCGACCAAAATAAAACACTTTTTCTTATAAAACAATATTGTTTTCAGGAACGGTAACCCTCTTTTATTCGAAGGGGATTTACAAAACGAAGAGTCTATTCTAGAATGGCTCATTGATGACGAAAACAGAGAACTGGCTGATGAAATTGAGTCTGTCAACGACAGAATGTTAGAGAGATTGCTTTATGAATCACATCTGTTGGTTGTCTTTTTCTGTAAGTATTTTATGAAGAGATGGAATATATTAGTAATGGATGGAATATATTAGGAAAACAATAGATATTTAATTATACTTTTGGTTATAGATGACGATGATGACTGTGCAGAGTGTGAGGAAATACTTGAATCTCTGGAACAAATTGACGGAGAAGTCGACCAGTTTGGTATTGATTTTGTCAAGATCGCCAGCCAAGAGGCTGCTGCTACATACAACATTGTAAATATACCTTCTTTGGTCTACTTCCGTAAGCAAATACCAATGTTGTATGATGGGGATCTCCATCAAGTGGATAGGATATTACAGTGGTTGACATCTCAAGACGTCTTTGAAATCAAAAACGAAATTGAGGAGGTGAACCGTAAGATGTTGGACAAACTGTTGGAGGAGAACGAATTTTTAGCAGTATACTTTTGTAAGTAGAAATACATCGTCTTTAACGATATTTTAAAAAGTCATTAATTTTAACTGAATTTTGGTTATTTTAGACGAGAAATCAACAGAAAGTCGTGCGGTATTAGACAAACTAGAGAACATCGACAGCGAAACTGATAACCTGGACATAACGTTTGTGAAGATGCAAGACCCACGGTACGCTCGCAAGTGGGGAGTCACCAAGCTACCGGCTATTGTGTACTTCAGGAAGAGATTCCCTAGTATATACAGAGGTAAGGCAACAAATGGAACAGAGTTTTCTAGATTTTCATATTTCGTTTAGGTCATTTCTGAAGGGTCTAATTCCGAAAATTACTTGACTGTTAACATTCACGTTAATTACAGGAGACCTCATGTCCGAAGACGAAGTACTGGAGTGGCTCCGAAAGAATAGATTCCGCCAGCCAGAGCTGAACATCTTCATGTATGCGTTGATAGCGCTGTCAATAGCGTTCGTGATGTACACGGCCTTCCTCATGCAATGCTTCAAGCCCGCGCCCCCCGCCCCCGCGCCGCACCCGAAACAGGCGTGAGCTTCGCAAGACTCGTCTTCTTTACATAGATTGTGACTTATCGGCCTCACGGCACAGATTACACCCGACTTCGACACATGATCAGTTGGTCCTTGACGATCCACCGATGCAAACTTTCTTCAGACATGGACTAAGGATCAACTTTACGTTTAACGTTCTTGGGATCAAACTTTTATAGAGATTTTTAGTGGACAACAAAAACACTGGATTGAAACAGACAAGTTTTTATCTGATCTAGGATCGGTTTGATGGTATGAAGTACGATCGTTTCGTTAAGACTGTATTCTCGGTAGATATCTGAATGGAAATATATTGTGAGATGTACTGTTTTCCATTATCCAATCCGTGTTCAATACAATATTTCTTTTCACCGATAATGTCTTCTTGTTACTTAATGTCTACCTATAGCCTTTTAGGTTTCGTTGAGCCTTTGTTAAGTTTGTGTTTGAGTTTTCTGAGCTCTCGAACAATGTTACTTATCAATAGCAATCATTTATACTTTTATTTATATTGGGGCATGTGTCTTTTTAATATCGTCATTAAAAATAATTCTATAGTGAAATCTTACCGCGTGTTTATAATATCTGTCTCGTGAATTGTATGTTACAATTAGTTTTATAGTTTGTCAGTGATGTTGTTTTAGAGCTCATTTTTTCGAGTGACTGTCCAATGGGCGGGAGCTGGACTGACGCCCGCATGATACTACGATACTTCATTAGGTTTATTTCTTTCATAATTAAATTTTATATTTTATCGTTGTGCGAAAATAGTTTGATCGATGTTAGATACCTAATTGTTAATATTAGAAAACACGTTGATGATTGTGTAGTTAACCTTCCATATGTTTATTTCTGTCTTCTTCTTTCTTCTCACATAATGCTTATAATCAAAGACACTACCGCTTTTCATGTTCTAGCTATGTATCACTTTCCGAACACATTGCATTACCATCAATATCTTCTACCACAATTACTGCATCATCATCAATGTCTTATTTATAAGTAACGTAGTAACATGCCCGATATACTCTGTATCATTCCCGCTCGTATTGTATATTATTGTGTATAATTATAATGATACCTTCATCGTGAAACGTAAGGGAGGCATGTTGGCTATAAACACACAAATGTGGCGACAAACAGCGTAGTGGTAACGTCACACACGTTCAACAGATGAACTTCAAAGAAGAACACGTAAAATAGAAAGTGCAGTGACAGGAATTGCTTAAATACTGTCCCAACTAAGCGTAACAGTGGATTCTAAATTAAAATAGTGAAGTTGATTCTTTATGCATCTAAGCTTATTAGCAGTTGAGTGGGTCTTGTTTAGAAAATATTTTATTTTTTATTTATTGTGCGCGCATACTCTCTCTCTCTCTCTCTCTATCTCAGTTTTACCTTGAATTACTAATATATATATATATTACTATAATATATATAATAATAAACTAGACCGCTTTTGCGCTTATTTGGGAAGCAAAGCAGAAATCAGTGGTTCAAGTCTAAGCAATCGTCATACAGAAGAACGTCACACGAAGGGGGGTTTTAGAATGTTCTGGTAAATTACAAATATTGCCTTTCCCGCTTAGACTTCCGTAAAAATTCTGCTCTAGTTTAAAACGTTGTGTGTTCGCTGCCTGTCGTGTCATTTTTGTGCGTTCGTATCCGTGTTTTAATAATATGCTCAAATGAGTCGTGCGCTAAGACATGCGCATTCGTTAATGTTAACGTTGTATATAAAATGTAAATATATAAAATAAATAAAAATAGTAAAATTGTATTGTTTTTATTCATTCACTATTCTATTCGCACTCGTGTAAGTCGGTAATTATCTAACCGGTCTACCGAAATAAAATAACTCTGTCCTAAACCAGGTCATTGTCTATCCGTGTGCCAAATTGTATCTAAATTTGTTTAGTCGTTAACGCGTGAAGGCATAACAAACAAACTTACGCATTTATTATATTAGATTACCTATAGTATTAGGATTACACTGCACTGCATGTATTAAAATTTGTCGCTAATTAGACCACTTCTAACATCGGAACAAATCGTGCCGAATACGAAATTACCGCCGTCAATTCGCCAGACCATATCATTTAATAGAAACACCCTTTTACAACATATAAAACACTTTTATTCACCTGCCCATTTATTTATAACAAACTTATAACTAATTCATTAGTTTTAATATCAATCAGTCTATTATAAAGGTAACTATTTAGTGTTTATACTAAATTAACTGACGTAAATATATTGGAATGAATAACATTGTAAAAAATAACATACAAAACTACATTATTGTAAAGAGCAAAATGTTTTTAACATTTGAAAAAAGGAATAATATAATTATAATGTTTAATAATAAGCCGTTGATCCCAGCTATTAGTAGATATTTTGAAAAGCTTTGATATTCGTAATTCATAGTCAGAAACCTGACAGTCTGACCACCAGCCTGATGATAGGTTGATATTATAAGTAAAAAGGTGAAGATAGGTTACAAGCGCTCAGCAAGCGACACGTTAAAATGTGGTTAACTAGCCACACTTGACCTCAGTGTCGCGTCGCGCCGCCAACGGACGCCGCGTGCGTTAGTGTGCCGTTTTTGAAGATCTAATGTTGTTTAGGTAACCTATCTACACCTTTTTACTTATAATATCATTGACCCTATCAAGGGGCATTGTTTTATCCAGTAACTGTGGTGTGTAGATCAGATAGCCAGTCGCCTCATGTGAAAAATACTGCCGTACAGATGCATATCGCAGATTGAAATTCGACGGCAATTTATATAGAAAAAATGCTAGGATTCTATGCTGAGTTACAACTGTTGCAAGGTAAATAATAACCTATCTCGCATTGGTGATATATGCTTGGTTGTAGATATGGTATAACAATTGTTTATTTTTTAAAATTATATAATATTATGGAATGCAGTTACGCATTCTTCTACTTTTATGATACTAGTTACTATAAACTATCAAAAGAACCTCGGAACCGATTTTTTTTAGCGATTTTAGAGTTGGTCCTAAATGTAAAAAATATCATATTGATGATTACCTACCACATCCCATCATTGGTCTCCCTGCATATTGTACCTACTAGCCAATTTTTTGGGCCCGGGAAATTCCCCATGTCCATTTGATACGACACGAATGCCGCAATAAGAACTTAAGGAAAAGGTTAATACTAAAGATTAATGCCTACGTGATGACTAGACGGGCCTCTTCGTGATACTTCAAGTGATTGACCTTCTCAGTTTCAAAGAGAGTCTTCAGCCGTTGTGTGAACTCTGCGTGTACGGCGTCTATTTCTTCGTTCGTTGGCTCCAAGTTTCGTTTTACCTCCATTGGTGCACCAACTGGAATTTAATTATAATAATAATATTTAACAAGAAATTAAAACAGGTTAACACAATTTGCATAAAAGGCGGATCAGTTACATGGTAGCTCTATTAACAATATTGTGTCTCACTATTAGCATCTGCTGCCGTTTGAAGCCTGTGCTTCAGCAAGCAGCGCCTCAAGCCCTCAGATAAGGAATCGTGAGGTTAAAAACAGAAAAACAGTTTAAACAAAAAAATGCTTATGATAGCGAGTTAAAACTAGGAACCCATACGGTTCTCTGGGTGTGTCAAGTAAATAGTATGAGTGTATGTATGTGAGAGGGAGTGTAAACCATCAACTAAAATTATCAAGTAGATTCTAAAATTGAGTCCAAGCCTCTACATAGTTTAGTAACACAAAAATAAATTTGTCACTATTGTAGAATAGACAGAATTAAGGAAATAAGTTAGTTGAGGACTTTATTGCTCCTGTTAGGCTTAATTAAATGGTATTGTAAAAAATTTCATGATCTTAACAATTTATTGTCCACAAAGTAGACAATCAACATGAGTGATATGGGACTCGTAGGACAGTTTGGGGGTTTGAGAAACAGGGTGTAATGTTCCTCATCCACCATTGAAAAGGGAGGATCCTCCAACCAGACGGGTGTTGTGTCAGATGGGCTAACTACAGCCCGACGGTTGTGGTCGGAAACTTGTATACGTTCAAATTGCGCGGATAACTCTAATACTGCGATGTAGGATTTTGGTCATTAGTTTGTATGTGGCGAGATAGATGTCGCTACAACAGGAAAGTGGTTAAAAGCGCTACCAGCTACGATTCTATAATACTGCTTAGAAGTATGCCTAGTACCCAATGTTTGTAAGCACTACGAACCTGAATTTTCCGATAATAATTATCAATAAAGTCTGTTTTTGAAACAACAGCTAGAATTAGATAAACCACAACGTTGATATCCCATACACCTTCAATCATTTATTTGTATTCTACACTATACATGGTACCTACTTTGCACAAAACGCAGCATTTAAATGTTGCGTAGGTATTACCTACGAATATAATATGGCATATTTGAGAATAAAACATTTAAGTTTGGTCAATGTCAAATGTTCAAGCTACATTGGCTAAGGCAAATCCGTGCATGTCCTTATGTTAAATTTATTGAGCATCCGAAAGTTTTCGTAAAGGCTCTCAAAATTAAGTAGGTAGGTACTTGTTAGTGAGACGTAACGATTGACAAGCCAACTTGTCACCTAAAACTAAACTTGCAATATAATCTAAAAAGTACGAATTGACGTTTATGTACAGACGCCAGCACATCAAGTTACCCCAATATATCAAATTTCTTTGTCCGCTTTTCAACTTTATGTCAAACAAAATAAGGTTCGTATTCAATTGGGAAAATTTGACACATTGGGGTAACTTGATGTCAGCACATCAAGTTACCCCAATGTGTCAATTTTTTTATTCTGGCTACACAAAGTGTCAAATGGTACTTCTAAGATTGCCGCGATTGTAAGTTCAATATGTTCTACTTGAAACTAATACTCACCAACAGCAGTAACTGGGGCCCTGATGGGCAGCACCCCATATGAGTACTGGAACAAACCCCGTCCCATTGGGAACATGGGTGAGATGCCAGTATACTTCCGCACTTGCTCTTGAAATCGGCGCAGCAAACTGTTCTCGGGGTTATTTGGGGGACGAAACAAGTCCGTCTCGCCGAATGAAAACACTGGCACTAGGGATGCCCTAAAAATAATTTATTAGATATTAATAACATGAAGAATAAGTACAGAGGCCAGAACATCAAGCTAACCCAAAGTGTCAGGTTTTTTGAAAGTTTTTCTCTTATTATAAATAGAATAACGTTCACGTTCAATTGGAAAAAAAATACAGTTTGGGGTAGCCTATCTTTATATATATACATTTTGTAAATACGCGATATGTTTTAAAAGAGGCCTTTTGGCCTGCAGAGGGACATTAACAGACTCTCATTTATTTTCATAATAGAATGTAATAAATTTCGGTATTGATGTCCTATAATGGTGTTAAAGATTATCACTTTTCTAATAAAAAATACCTACGCAAACAAAAGGTTTCGTCATACCTAACTCCAATACCGAAATATTCAAGCTGGTTAGAAATGTCCTTTTATCGTGTCGATTGGCAGATGTAGTCCATATTGACACAGATATCAGGTGCTTCTTACTTTATTTGTAACATAATTATCCAAACCAACCAACCAACTATGGCCAGCTAAGTATGGTCTTATAACTGACAAAATGCTTTGAAGCTACTTAGCTAATAGACGAATGAGAACGAATAAACTTCACTATCTAGTCCATCCAAAGGCTTGCTTTTAGCGATAAGGCCGCCAATAACACCCTATGTACCTAGCTCTTTAAGTTATTATTGTGTTCACTAAAAATTAACGTACCCAGACTTCATAGCAACGCGAATAAATCCCTTTCTCCTACTGAGAATTACTTTATATTCCTTCGGATGAGCATCCAATGCTTCAGCAGCACCTCCAATAATCATGCACGCGCAGTTTCCTTCATATTTCTTGTTGTCCAACAAATGAAGAAGACTTTGCTCCGAAGAGGAACATATTCCAAGGGCTAGAGCTAAATCTCTGAAGAAAGGAACGAGGAAATGACCTCCAAGAGTGATTAAATGGCAGGTCATGCCAGGGAACAGTTTGTGGAAGTCTGTGGCGTTGGTGCAGAAACTTCCAAAAGCTCCAAGGGATATGACGCCGTGTGGGAAACAAGCAAACATGTAGTTCTTCGAAGGGTCCAAATCGACTGTCTTCACTAGTTTGATGGGAAAGTAATCGCAGAGATAACGCCACCACGTCCAGTTTCGCACCCATTCAGACCTGGAACAGGCATGTTGACAGAATATGAATATCAAAATATAATTAGTCCATCAGCTAGATTGTAAAACATAATACACAAGTATGTTTTTTATTTTTTAAATTGATGGAAAGCTACTTAGATTAAGCGCAATAAAGTTGAGGAGAGGGGGCTTGTGACGCCATTATTCAGTCTATAGGATAGTGACGTATTGCGACATTTTGACTCGATGTATCGCCGTTATTTTTCAATTAATTATGTACAGACGCCAGCACATCAAGTTACCCCAATGTGTCAAATTTCTTTGATCGTTTTTCAATTTTATGTCAAACTGGATAAGGTACATATTCTATTGGGAAAATTTGACACATACCCCATTGATTAACTTTGTGTAAGAGAGTGATGATTTTGTTTTTCTGTTAATAAAAAGTGGTTAGAACACTATGGGATATAATTATTTACCCATTTGTCAGTCGGCTGAACACTTAAATCGACCGTGTTTATGGTTTGTTTACGCTGAAATATTGTTTGTTTACTAAACCTACGAACATAAACAGCATTAGGGGAACTTAATATTTATAATAGGTTTATGATGATAGTTATTGTGCTGGAAAGCTAATTAAATAAATTACTAGCTGTCCCAGCAAACTTCGTTCTACACATAAGGGTATGAAAAACAGACAGTAGCATATAAAATTACAAAAACATCCGTCGAGCGGTTTCGGTGGAGTAGGTATGGTAGGTAAATAACATTGTGACACAAGAATTTTATATATAAGATATAATATATGACTAATCAATTCAAAGAGTTAAAGGCCTCGATCCTAGCTTTTAAATTATTGTCCAGATTGTTGCTATATTTTGTACTAGCAGACGTCCCGCGGTTTCACCCGCGTAGGTCCCGTTCCCGTGGGAGTATAGGGATAAAAAGTAGCCTATGTGTTAATCCAGGGTGTCAGCTAACTCATTAAAATCCATACCTACAGTAGTTTTTACGTGAAAGAGTAACAAACAACTATACATCCATCCATACTCACAAACTTTCGAGTTTATAATATCAGAAGGATAAGATATAGGTAATATATGACTAATCAATTCAAAGAGTTAAAGGCCTCGATCCTAGCTTTTAAATTTTTGTCCAGATTTTTGCTATATTTTGTATCTATTGTTTTCTGATGTTAACTTCAAACAGTAAGATTAAGGTTCAGCAACATTAAAAAACTTACGCTCGTCCGCCGCGGCTGCAAATCTCAATATCATTTATGAACCAGACCCCATACAGTATCCCTAACCACCAGAATCTTGAATACACCAGTTGTATGAACAGGTAAATTGAGACAGCTTCTCCAAAGAGTATCAGGTAGATCCAGACGAAGGCAGCCAGGGTTTGCAGTCGCCGCGACATTGGAATATCCATGGGAGCCCATTGTATACCCAGTAGAGCAGATATTTGACTGGAACAGAAGTACAAATTGAATGATTAGCTTACAAAACCTCATGCATTTACATACATACATACATAAACTCACGCCATTTTCCCACGGGGGTAGGCATAAACTACAGAGCGCCATGTGCTACGATTCTTACATACTTACTTCTTTTGCTTCGTTTACATTCATACATGTTGTCATACACACACGCCGGTTGCGAGTACTACGCACCTGACCGTATTGAAGAACCTCACCAATAAGGTCTGTGTATGTCCTTCTAGGGCGTCCCCTCCCGGCGTTCCCACTTACAACTGCCTTGTAAACACCTTTCGTTAGTCGCCTTTCATCCCTTTCAACGTGACCAAACCATCTAAGCATACTCTTTTCAATTTTTGTTACTACATCTTCTTTTAAACCACAACGTTGCTTTATCACATCATTTCTCAATCTGTCATTCATTGTTACACCGAACATACTTCGCAAGGAACCCTATTTCTACAGCATTTATTCTACTTTCATGCCTCTTTTGCCACGCCCAACATTCACTTCCATACGTTAGTGTAGGCACCAGCACACCATTGTGAACAGCCAGTCGTGCCTTTTCGGACTGGTCCGGTCGACTGTTTTGTTCTATTTTTGTAGGTAACAATAAACAAATACATATTTAGAGTAGATATAATTGTACAAATATGTACTTAGAATTCTACTACTACAATCATTTGTTATTTTTGGTGTGGTTAGTCAGTTATGGTGTTATAAGAGTTTGCAACCCGCCTACGGGCTTCACTTGCCGTCGAGAATTTCTATCTCTCAGGCATTGGGTATGCCGGCTTCCTCACGATGTTTTCGATTATTATAATTGTACCTAATACCTACTAACTAGGAAGTACCTACGTGAAACGAAAACTTCGGTTTGTATGACATGAACCGAAAGTTTATAGGAAAAAGAAGTTCAGAAAGCTATACAGGTCCAATTTAGACTACTAGTCTAGTAGATTTACATTATTACATTAGAATTATATTTCCCCAGCATTCAATTCAATTCAATTTGTCGGCAAACACTTTAGTGTATTGAATCAGACAAACAAGCAATTTTTTTATTCGTCTTGATTTTTTGTACCTACCATGAGAACATTTTACTTGAATATTACCTTACTTCAGGTGAAATTAGACAATAATCTCGTATTCATCGCATTGCTTCAATTTATTCATGAAAAAATGCTTGAGTTATCTAATGTTACATTATTTTACCCAAAATTTTCTGTATTTACATTGTTGCTAACGAAATTATGTATTGATTGTCTAATCTACTTAATCTAGATGGTTTATTTTTGTACTCTTGTTACTTAAGCTTACATTTTAAATTCGATGATAAAGATATGACAGTTTAGGTACCTACTTTTAAATTTCTCAATACCTGGAATAGATTATTTCACTGCATACGTACCTATACATGCGTCGAGTCGAGGCTATAAATATGTAGTTAATATATCGCAAAAGCCTAGAAAGAAGTAGGTAGCCAAATAAAGGCACAAGGCATCAAGCGCTTTAAAACTAACTAAACTTTCCGGCATTCAGGTTTTTTTCGCGATTTCCGAGTTGGTTACATACCTAGTGAAAGTTGTTAATATTCATGGGTAGAACTCTCTGTAATTTTTTATTGCATAATCTATACATATAATAAGACTGTAAAAAAACTGTGTCTGTACATTGAATATATTTAAAAAATAATAATTGAGGGGGGTTTAGAAACAGTAATAGAGCACGAATCCAAAAAAAAAAGTCTGTCTGTTTGTCTGTTTGTCTGTTTGTCTGTTTGTTTGCACACGCTAATCTTCGGAACTACTGAACGGATTTGAATGTTTTTTTTTTTGTTGTATAGATATTAAGTCTGGTCAACACATAGGCTATAATTTATCTTGGAAACTGGAACACCTGATGCAGAACCGCAACAGACCAGCTAAACTATAGGCCATACAAAAATGGTCCCATAGCAAAAATTGTTCCACGTGATGAGCATTTTCTGCTGAGAGAATAAATTTGAAGATCCGGAACACCTGATGCAGAACCGCAACAGACCAGCTAAACTATAGGCCATACAAAAATGGTCCCATAGCAAAAATTGTTCCACGTGATGAGCATTTTCTGCTGAGAGAATAAATTTGAAGATCCGGAACACCTGATGCAGAACCGCAACAGACCAGCTAAACTATAGGCGATACAAAATGGTCCCATAGCAAAAATTGTTCCACGTGATGAGCATTTTCTGCTGAGAGAATAAATTTGAAGATCCGGAACACCTGATGCAGAACCGCAACAGACCAGCTAAACTATAGGAGATACAAAAATGGTACCATAGCAAAAATTGTTCCACGTGATGAGCATTTTTTGCTGAGAGAATAAATTTGAAGATCCGGAACACCTGATGCAGAACCGCAACAGACCATCTAAACTATAGGAGATACAAAAATGGTACCATAGCAAAAGTTGTTCCACGTTGTGAGCATTTTCTGCTGAGAAAATAAATTTGAAGATCCGGAACACCTGATGTGGAACTTCAAGAGCCCAGCTACACTATAACATATATTGGAATGACGTCTTAGCAAGAGTTGTTCAGCCTTATGAGCACTCGCTGTTGACGTATAAAAATCGAAGATCTGGCACACCTGTTGTGGAACTCCAAGAACCCAGCTACACCATATTGGTGGTTTGTTGGTTATTATAAATAAATAAAAAATAAAAATAAATAAATAATAACTCAAATAGGAATGACGTCTTAGCAAAAGTTGTTCGGTCTGATAGGCATTTCCAGTTGACTTATAAAAATCGAAGATCAGAAACATTTGATATAGAAATTAAAACTATCACTAATTTCATTGCATAATTATAAAATAACATAAGTAGGAGTTACTACGCGGTGAAGGCGGGAACAGTTCAGGACTAATTTTCGATGACGATGGTATATCGTTGAAAATTAGACTCTACTGGCTAAAACTCCCATTTTTTTATCGTATGCCTTCGGGCTTATGTTATTTGAGTGTTTAATTTCCTTTTCCATTTAACTTCGTTACACGGTAGCTTACCCGGTAACGCAGGGGAGCAGCCACTTAGACTTTAATTAATAATAATAATAATAAATTGCTTTATTGATATAAGTCATGATACATTTTATCAGGTATCATCACAATAAAACTATAACCATGCCTAGAAAGAGGTCAAATTTTTCCCAATGTTCCGAAGGTGCTAAATGATTAAAGACCATAAGATCCCAACAATCTACCGAAGAGCGTTAGGAGAGACTTGGTGCTGTTCGAGAACATGAGGCTGCAACTCGCTCCGTGGAAACTTCTTGGGATCGCGAAGCACGCCTGCATTCTCAGCGTATTTACGCATCTACATCCAGGTCTCTAGAGACCAGTGAAGAACATGTGCGCGACTGACCGCTGATCGTGAACATCATGCACTGTCTCGCGAGTTGGAGACGTTCACGGAAAAAGCATGACGCTTGAGTTTTCAGCGTATATACGCATCGACTCTAGAGATAAGTGGGGGAAGGAGATGCGCGACTGACCGCTGATCGTGAACGTCACGCAACATATTATAGGCTATATTTTATTTTGGAAAATGGAACACCTAAAGTAAAAGAGATATAAAAATGGTGCCATTGCAAAAACTATTCCACGTGAAGAGTGTTTTATGCTGTGAGACTAAATTTGAAGATCTGGAGCACCTGTAGGGGAACTCCTAAGCCCAGAGACAATATAACATATACATAATAGAAATGGCGTCTTAGCAAAAGTTGTTAAGTCTGATGGCATTTCCTGTTGACCAACAAAAATAAAAAATCTGGAACATCTTGAATCGTCTCGCGCATCCCAATGATTTCCCGTCCCCGGGCTTATAGAATTCGACATCAGATGTTTCAGATCTTCGATTTTGACGACCCCGTTGTCGCTGGCATAAGCAACAGGATCCGCGTACGAAGTCGCGGGCAGAAGCTAGTTTAAAATATATCCTGTTTACCAATGATATATAAACTCGTCTTTGCTGTAGGTTAACTATAGCAATCTGGAGTCACGATGTTTGTCCGGGATAAACTCCGAAATTACCTTACATACGAGTTTCTTACGTACAGATTATCTGAAATTTGGCTTTCTGAGTGTCTATAGTATCTAGTCTATCTTGATGATTGACCTCACCGTTCTTTTCATTACAAATTAAATACCGTTCTATAATTTGATGGCGGTGTAAGTTAACTTCAGAATCTTTACACAGTAATGCGTGATCGGGACAGCTATACACATAAGTAGTAGGTACTTACCTAAGTAAATAAATAATAGCTTTTACTGAACTGTTGGTATATAAGAGTGCCCTTGTCGCGCTTGTTGTTATTTGATATTTAACCTAGCTATGGACACCTACCTAAGAAGTAAAAAGCTGCTTTTACTAAGTCAATCATATGATAATAATTAAGTTGGAAAAGAAACATGTAAAAGGAGCATGACTATTGCTGACTCATAGATCGTCAATTCACTTGATAACGAGATTTTATTTTTCCTTGTAATTTTAATTGACGGTCAAAATCCAAACAACACGGTAAGTGCAAAGGTGAGTCTACTATAAGAAAACATGACGTGTGAAGTGTGTGAACCACATATCATTGAGACTAACTCACTCCAAGAAATACAATGAACTCTGTACTTACAACCGGTCATTTTTATTAGTCTTTACATTGTTCGTCATAAATGTAGTGGAAAACAATGATAGGACTCAATGAAGTTTTGTACTTTTGACCTACAGATAGAATCTTAGCAAAACAATCATGCTATAAAGAAAAATAAAGCTTTACATTTTTGCAGTTACGATAATAATGACGTACCGAGTTCCTACCATTATTTCGCTGGTTTTAGGATATGTGATATTACATTAAATCTTAGAGGATACTCGTAACCGTGCTAGCATACTTGACAAGCACGGTTATCCCCTATTGTGCTCTAACTCTTAAAATCTTAAGCTTTAGGGCAAACCGGCATACGACCGCGGCTGTCTTCTAAGATTTAATGACGCCACAGAGCCTGTAAACTTATACTTATAACAAATCTGTAGAAGTAAAAAGAACAGGAATCCAAGACAGACTTTCCCTATAAAAGAAAACTACGATAAAGTACCTACCTGTAGGCGACCCAATAAAACTCTTATCACACACTTATCAGTCATGAACCTTGCACTATTTCCACGTATAAGAAACTAAAGGTAGGTATGTACCTACCTACGCGGCAGTAAGTCCGATATGTTATCAGGTGTGTGCTATTGGGAGCACCTTACGAAATGAGTCTAAACCATTAATAATCTATGAAGAATGTTTCTATGCAGATCGATTGGGTTTTGGACTAAAAAGTTTCTATGCATGCAGGTTGATGGAGTTTTTTTATTTATTTATAAGTTTCTATGCATGCAGGCTGCATAAATTTTTGATTTTAAAGTTTCTACGCATGCAGGTAAATTGAATTTTAAATTTTAAGTTTCTATGCAAGTAGAGACAGGAAGATGGGGTCGCGGCAGACCACGATGGAGATGGTGCAAAGAGATTTAAAAACTGTCTTTGAGATGGTGGAACGAACTAGACAAGTTTCTAAAGAACTGGAAAGATGAAGCGCGAAAACGCGAACAGTGGAAGGACTGGGGGGAGGCCTTTCCCCAGGAGTGGGACCGAACCGGCTAACAAAAAAAAATGCAAGTAGGTTGAGTGAGTTTTTGATCTTAAAGTTCCTACGCATGCAGGATGGTGGTGTTTTGGACATTAATTTGAATGTTCCAGGCATGCAGCAGGTTGATTATTTTTTTATTGTAAAGCTAACTCACTGTAGATACTTACATCACAGTATTTAAAGAATAAATAACCAAATAATAAAAAGCAGAGGTACAGCTTGGCAAAAAAGAGTCTGACGCGGTGACAGTTGAAACTAAAAGTGGATGATTGTGGCAACATTGATTTATTTGTCTAGTGCTAGTACATCATGTGTCAAAAGTGCGTAAATCCTCGTCGTTTTTCATAAATTTAACAAAATTATTAAGTTTCGTTGCAAAATTAACGATTAAAAGTTAATAAAACCATTCGTAGTTGTATCAGAGCAGTGATTTACCTCGTCTTTTTGTGGTGTTTGGCCAAATCTGAAGCATGACAAGTTTTGTCTGATACCGGGAATGTTTATCGAAGAACTGCCGCTAGGACAGGTATTTATCTACCCTAATTAAATCATTGTACATTAAATAAGTTTTTCTAAATGTTTTCAATGCGTAGTTTTGTTGATATACAGATTTAAGTAGCTATTTGTCTTGTTTACAGAAATTGAAATTTAAGGTTATGTTTTGTAGTTTAAAGAGCCTCGTATACCCATATTTGATACTTGAAGATAAAGAATAGGGAATTAATATTAAAGTAGGTACCGTATCTTTTTGTTTTAGGTAAATCTGTCAACACAGTAAGAAATATGTTTATGGAAGGTAAAAAATAAGATATTTTTAAACACCGGGAAAACTTCAAAGGTCGCTTGAAGAAAGTTACCACCTTATCATTGTGACGTGAATCTACTTGAATTAATAGGTATGGGGCATTGCAAAACATTAAATTGCTTCAATCAATGTTGGATCCATTGATATAAAGGTATGTAGCCTTGTTTATACATATTTAAATTTGCTATGTTAGAACCATTGTTTATGATTATTTTTTGTTTTTAAAGGTGGCTGCTGAACAAGCATTTGCAAACATTACTAAGATTGGAAAAAATCATGCAAGGATATTGTAATGAAAATAGAAAAATAATGTCATGACAGTAATAAATCTCACAGATGACAGTAGCAGTGATTTATCAGAATTAGAAAATACTAGTGTTTCAGAAGTTGCAGGAAGCTCTAGCCAACATTTGAGCCTTTCCGGGATCCGAATATTTGATGGTACTGTGTTCGATTCGTCTGATTAAATTTTTGGTATTAAAATAAAACTAAAAAAAACGTGTTTTTTCATTATCTTATCCCTGTAAACAAACTATTGTCGTTAATTCTTAAGGGGACAGTCCTTGCAAAGCGCCAAAACAGGGGTTACGGTTTGCAAGGTATCTAAACATCTAACACACCAAATATTATCAAAAAATTAAATAAGATACTTATTAGATGTATCAGCAGTGACACCGTGTGATATTTTTTAAATTATCCTAAAATGTCTGCTAAAACATGTCAATATTTCATATTTGCATCGAAATCGGCACTTACTATTTGCACGTTTTCTTAAAATGTAAAGCAATGTTTAAAGATATTTTTCGTTAATTCATGACACAACTGTATGATTATGAGGTTAACCCTTTTTAATTTCTAATAAAATAAAATCATACACTAGTAATTTACGTCATAACATTCTTAATATTTTTGCGCAAAATGTTTTCCGTTTGCCATACATTCTAGTGTGGAGCGTCCCCCGTTTCATATTTTGTTTTATATTCGAACATGCGTCTGACAACAAATCAGTGCCGCCCTGGAAACCAAGGTGAGAGCACGTCAGTTTGTAGCCCGCTCCGAGTTCGATAAACGTCAACTCATACATCCACACAAGTCATAGGGTGGGGTGCAAGTTACACGGTGTAGGTATCTGCTAATTTTTGCACTAGAATTATTGCTCTAGCTATGGAAGTATTGAAATTATTTTGCTTTTAGATATTTATTTAAATAAATAATATAACTTTAGAGGATTTTTAACTAATAACTAGATTCCGTCATTTTTGAGAGATGGCATTCGTTTTTTTTTAATGTTTATTAATTGATATTTTAATGATAAATTTAACATTCACACATGAATTTTAATAACTGGGTTAAAGCCCAAACCAAAGGTGTGATAATAATTGATGGATAAATAAAATTTCCATAATTTAAATACTACATCATCTTTTATAGAAATGGGCAAACAGAAAGAAAATTCCCGACAAATCGAAAAAAAATAAAGGAAAATTAAAAAAAATAGTACGTATCTTTTATTTAAGATATTTTGCCGATGATAAGACGTAGGTTATTATTTAATAACCTTTTGGAATCAAGCTCTTCGACCCGTTCCCTCCAGGATGGCGGACAACACTTTCATTTCGTAATAAAATAAGGGTGTCATTTCCAAGGTTTTTCCGGGTGCATAACCCGTAATTACGAAAATGGCAACCATTTAAAAATCAAAGATGTTTTTTTTTATTAATAGAGTATTACGTTGTTATTTCAAAGCAGTAAGCGTTATTTCCATAGTATAAAGTATATATATTTATATCGGTGACATGTTTAAAACACACAGACTGTTCCTTAATGATTACATGTTTATTTTTAGTTTGCGTCCAACTAAAAGCCAAAACGAAACTGTGAGAGAATTATTGTCATAAAAAATAAATGAATAGCTATTAAAACTAACCGTTTAGTTTAATGTTAATGGTTAAAATGATAGCACTACTTCTAGAGCATGAGGTCCTGGGTTCAATTCCTGGGTTGGACAAAGTGTTATCGGGTTTTAATCTTAAATTTATCAGTAGCAACCCGGAGTCAGGATTTGTACCTAGTTGATGGCAATAAGATCACCCCCTATTACATAAGGCTTAAAACATAACTGGCGAACTACGGGTATACATACACCACTGTCTAATTCTTCGGGGAATACAGGTGTGATATTATATGATGCTATGTTTATAAACAAAATTATTGTTTCAGGCTATAGCGTGAGCATTGCTATGTCCCCACGATTACGTCCGCGTGTAAAAGTATGTTTGAAAAATAATACTCATTGTACGTATAAATACTTTAACCTTTCAATCGTGACGATTAGAGACACGATAGAAAGACAATGACAGCGCAAACGCTTTGGGTTTAATGAATTAAGAACCTTTTGGCAGTGTTGCAGTGCAAACACCTTAAATATTAAAGTAGTACATAGGAATATTAAAATATGAGCCTATGTTTAAAGTACATTTTTATAAATTACTTTTGTTTGTTTTACCGTGCAGGGACTCTTTTAAATTGAAATGGCAAATCTGTCGGAATTATTGGAATACGGGTAATCAAGACGTTTTTTTCTTTTGACATTACAGCCATGATTGTAGCCTTTATAATGTTGTGCCCCATATACGTAATTTGTAGTCGTGTACCGTTGCACCGGCGCGTCAAGATTTCTGATGTACAGGACTGGAACACCAACTTTTAGCCTCTTGAGTAGAGAGTCTGTAAATACCCTATGGGTATGCTGTAACTTGTTCAGAGTCCATGATATTGTTCATTGAGAATTCGACAACATCTCCTTCAACGTTTGACACGTTTTGTTCAATTATTAATTACTCCCTTAACGATCAAATTGTTACAAAATTTAATTGTAGGTATCTATTTGAATCAATAGCCAAACGCAAAAGATTTATCGTTCTAGCTACAAACATAGAATTCCTTCATATAGATACCTATTATTCTTTATATTTATTTTACACCCTTGAGGGTAACGTTTTTACAATGTTTTAATGCCATACTTATTTATATGTAATCAACTGCCCAAAATATAAATTGCATGCTTTTAGCTTTGAAAATGATAATACTTTCATACATCCTTTCATCCCCCTTTTCTATCCCTTACAAGCCTTTTCGCGAATCAAAAAGTACCTGTGTAATTTCTCAGGTTTTAGACTATCTGTGTCCCAAATTTCAGTTTTACCGGTGCAGTAGTTTTGGTGTAAAAGCGAGACAGACAGAAAGACATGCAAAGTTACTTTTGCATTTATAATATTTAAATATAAGGTAAAGAAATACAATTATTTATTGTTTTTGAGTAAGTCTTTTTGTTCCCTTACGCCATTCATATATTTACCACAAAATATCAATGAACTATATTTAGTATGCAATTATGCATGTACTTATAACAGTTTAAACAATCAAATAAAGTATTATTATAATAAAATAAAGTTCTAAATTACGAAGTTATTAATTACATTAAACAACACAAATAAAAGAAATAATAATTTTATCAGTTAAATTGTAAATCATGTGAACACTGTGACCCCAACCTCTCGTGGCTACCAAACAATATCATAAGCAAGCGAGCATCGCGGTGCAATAAGTCAATTTTTATTACATTGCTTGTTTACTGACACATAATTTCTAGCTCTTTTATTTCGAACACGCATTGAAAAAATAATTCTCCCGTCGTGTCGTACTGTTTGTCGTTTGTTTCTGGGCAAGTGTTAATGTGTGTGTAAGGTGTATAGCGCGTTGCTACTGTGTAAGTGGAAAATGTTAATGTATGCGTTCAAAAATAAGTTCCCACGCTCGCAGACTTCCCTCTTAACAACCTTACGGTTAGACTGCTCTCGAGGGCATGATTATTATCTGTCTGTGTATAGGTACCTAATGCATCACTTTCGTGCAAGGCTTCAGTGCCCACTATAACATACATAGGTATATTAACTCTCGCCTCTTTCCCACGCTGGTAGGCAGAAACTAGAGATCGCATACAAAGCAAAAGAAGTATGTAAGAATCGTAGCATATGCATATGCATTCTTACATAGTTCTTATGCTTCGTATACATTTTTACATGTTGTTATGTATATATAACAACATGTAAAAATGTGTACATTTGCCCACTATTAATAGTGTTAATACTGGACATTGAAGCCTTCCATGGTGTTTGCATAGCATCCGACAGACAGAACCACCCACTTAACTTTGGGAAAAAATAACAAGTGTCAAACCTGTTAAGTCGTACTATTCAGGGTGGCCACATGCGCGATACTAGCGACCTCATTTATTCCACACTCTTTTTTGCCAAGCTGTAATTGTCTACACAAGTAGGTACGATTACTATCATCCTATGGGACAAGGTAAACAAGGCAGTTAGAGATCTGTTTTAAATGATACATTTTAAGTAGGCAGGTATTTACCTATGTTACAAATCAAAATAAATATTACGAACACTATAGTTATGTAGGACTTAGTTTGGTAAATTTGTTAATGTCAGTCTGTTTGTTAATGTGAGTAACAAGGAGTGAAAAAGCAAAAAAAAACAGGCTATGTTTATTTAAGAAAGAGACTATGAAAAATTACGTGTAATTAATAAACAAAAAAAAAATAACCCTCAAATTCAAAATGGCGGATGACCGGGACTGATGATTCCGAAAACCGTAATGCAGACTACCAGTGACTCGCGCTATAATTTCCGAAGTAAAATTGCTACTATTTTTATTATCTGACTACGACGAACCAAAAAGGAGGGTTATGACTTGACCACAATTTATGTTTGTATGGTTAATCTATTCCCTCATAACTTCTAAACTGCAGGCCTAGCCATATTACAAATTCAATTTCTAACGTACCTAATCGATAAGGCGACAATAGAAAGAAAATGGCGTATACATATAGAATCAGCTGTTTGTCAACTGTCAAGTGTTAACGAGTAGCATTTGGCATATGGCTAAAAATGAAATACACTTCTCACTTAAAGTTAACAAACAGCTGATTCCATATACGCCATTTTCTTTCTATAATAGAAATAGAATTTGTAGTATGGCTAGGCCTGCTGCTTAGCATAATATTTAACAAATATGAAGTGTCGTAGGTTCTTTCTATTGCGTGATTTTTCAGCTGTCGAGTTCTAGTATTTTGTCCCTATGAGTCCAGTCAGTGCACGGTTTAGTACCTAAGTGCCCTACAATAGGTATAGCAACGATTTCCTAATTGCATGCAAACAAGATTAGGTAATAGACACATTCTGTATCGTAGTGTCGTCAATTAGACGACATCCAATTGAGCATGATTAAAACTAATAGGAATTTAACGGTGTGTTGAGACGACATTTTGTTCTCTGTCTTGTTGTTTGGCACTAGCTTGAACCCTGACATAACGTCACGCCTGTAATCCCCAAAGGGCTAGGCAGAGGTTTACCTGGTAGTAGGAACACCCACATATCGCCGATTTTTTTTAAATTCTACTTATTTATAAAAGTTCGATACCTACAAATAACTTTAATTGAGTGCATGACAAAATAAATTACATGATAAATTAAATGTACAAATACTAACTTACAAAGCTACGTGGTGGCCGTCCTTTTCGCTTTTCTTTTACTTTGACATTTGTTTAACAATTTAATGTATCTATACTAATATTATAAAGAGGTAAAATTTGTTTGTAAGTTTGTATGTAGGGGGCAAAGACATTCAGTTTTTAAATCTCTTTGGTAGGGGGTAATCTTCGAAACTAATGATCCAATTATAAAAAAAATTGCACTGGTGGAAAGCTACACTGTTCCCGGATGACTTAGGCTTCTTTTTATGCTTGTAATCCCACGGGAATAGGAACAACGCGGGTGAAACCTCGTGACGTCTGCTAGTGTTTAATAATTTGTTAATATTCACTTTTAAGAATCCCTACCATTAAACTGCTACGACTATGACTAAAAGCGATCTCTCTAAAAGATAATTATATATATTATAACAGTTTGTGGAAATTAAAAATACTTATTGTAAGTACAGCTTATACATATATAGGTACTAATTTTAAAATAAAATATAACAAGTGATGGCTAGGATTTAATGAGCTTCTTACACACCGAAATTGTAAGCCATAAGTACGTTATGTTGAGAATGCTATAAATGTACTTATACACAATGATATTATAAGTAAATAATTTACTTATAATATCATTGTGTATAAGTACATTTATATACACATAGGCAATGATGCCTATACAGCTACATATCATATTCAATTCTAGGTTAACGACACATATTAAACTCGTTTATGCACCTGCGTAGATATAATATAAGAAGATAATGATCTTATAATAATAATTGTTGTTAACTACCTGCTGCACTATCTTACCTATCACATCGAGCTGATACTACTTAACTGGGTAGAAGAAAACTAAAAAAAATCTACAACTACCCACCTACAATTTTCTATTGTTATTAGTCGTTAGAAACAATTTATAACTTGAAGAGTGAAAATATCGGTTCGTCCATGATTTTAAATTGTATTTAATTTATAAGGTACCTATGTATTTAATAAGATCATCATGATTTTATATTTATTTGACAGTATTTAAACAGTATTTAGATATTACTTTCAAACGATTCACAAATCGCGTAGGCTTATTCTTCATATTCGTATTGAGAGAAGGCACATTAAAACTTCTTACAAAACTATGTAGTAATAGCATGGATTTGTAGTGCACATTGTATGGGGACTCTTTATAGCTACATTCGTTTAAGGTCATTAATAATTAGAAACACATGTGCCTAATGTGCTTAGTCGCATGTTTATGTCACTGTGGGATATTTTTGTCCAATGAGTTTTAATTGGGGAATAAGTTCTTTGCCCCATTGGTACCTATAAGATTTCAATAAAATTACCTTTGGTTAAACGTCGTTTAAAGATTGTAAATGATAAATTATATTTATTTCTGTAAATAGGTTTTCACTAACACTTTTACACGTCTTTTTTTTAACTAGTAGATAAGATCGGAGTTTCACTACCTGACTACTCTGAGAAGAAACACAGATGTCATAGTCTCTTTTAAAGTCCAGACATTATCTTGGTCAAATCATGTAAGATCCATGCAGATTAGTGTCTGAGATGGTCTTTTGAGGAAAGAACCACACAGAATGAGGAGACCAGATCAGTCAGTGCAAGCATTTGTCAGTAATCGTGAGCTCAACTAAAGTAAACTGAATATTTAATACACTGTTGCTTTTATTAATCTTATGTCTATGTAAATGGTTTACATATACCTACTTACATATATTTGAGTTTATATCTATGCAAGTACCTACACACAATCATGTTTATCTAACAGTTAACTGGAAGCTAACCAATTTCCGCTGTTTACATACTTTTCAATGACCATAAACAATTGACCTTCACAGTTTAAATAAAAAATAAAAAAATGGTATAAATTAATAAAAAAATCTACGAACTTACCTGAATATTTTTGTCGTTACATCCATGACGTATGCAATATGTTCCAGCATTTTTATATTCACGTTCGCGTTATCACTGATTAAGTCATTGGCACGGGTGTCCGCGACAATATCTAACTTCCAACTGAATTATAAGACGTAAAGACGAGTTAATCTTAATTCTCAATGTCAGCTTCTGTCTAATCGCGACCGCGACATCGACATCTTTGTTTTGAGAAAATTATACGTCGAGATGTTTCAATTGTATATTTCCCTAACACATTAATTTAAATAATATTTAATACACGTAGTTGTGTTACCATTGTCCTTGGAGCTGGCGTGGTACAGCAGAGATAAAATGCTATTGCACCTATATTATTTTTGTGAATCATGGGCTATTTTTATTTGCGAAACTTGTTTACTTGTGGGTAGGTCGGTAAATCAATTTTAATCATTATTTATTCGCTAACTAAAATTGATGTGGCTTGTATATTAATTTAGAACACAATAATAAAATAATGCTTTTTCTCAAAGGTATTTCGTTATTGCCTGCTTATAAATAAATAAAATAAAATAAATAAATATACCACAACTTTTCACACAACACCATTTAGTCTTATGGGTACTAAACAGCTGATAAACATATTTATATATTTCTAAATACATACATATTATAGATAAATTACACCCAGACACAGAACAAATGATCGTGCTCATCACACAAACATTTGTCCTGGGTGGGAATCGAACCGTCGACCTCCGGCATAGCAGTCAGGGTCACTAACTACTAGACCATCAGGCCAGTCAGGGCTTATTGAATTTATGTTTTTAACCTTTTTTAGTACCTAGTAGGTAAGTTTCAACATTGGTTTCAACATCTCTAACCCCACATACCTCAAAACAATCAGTTTTATATAGTTGCTTACACACTTGTAGTTCATCTATGTTACTATTTCTGTGTGTTAAAATCATAGAACCTCCCCTTTTCTTATTGAGTCTAGCATTGTAAGACCCCATTCGGTAATTAGTGAAATTAAACTGTTTCGCTAAAGTATCATTTAGAAAATGTTCAGTTACACACAAGAAGCTTATTTCCTTGGAAATTTCTCTAACGTATATTTCCAGATCATCTCTTTTATTTGTAATGCCACATAAATTTTGATGGAAAATATTAATAACTGAATATTGATTGTTGCTATTATTTTCAAGCTTACTATTAGTTTTTCTCTCGCAAGTTATATTAGGAACGAAAAAGCTGTTCTTTTATTATGTCAGTACCAGTCTCTAAATATGGTTCCTCAATAAGTGTAGTAAAAGAATCCGTAAAATTGCCAATATAGCACTTAAGATCGTCAAAAATATTTTTCATACCATAATTGTTCAGAATTCCTCGTTGTTTAGAAAACATTGTATCATCGTATGTCAGATTTAAATTAGAATCAAATATCATTGCATAATTATAAGTACAAATATCCTGGTAAAGCAAATTACTAAAAGTCTCTATTCTGGAGTTGAACATAGAACTAATTCCATCAAATTTATAAGTCGGTAAACAAAGTAAAATGTTCGTGTGTTGTATTGTCATTATTCTGTTCCTTAGAGTATTGATTAATTCGAAGTAATTGTCAGTTTTCTTAAAATCTTCTTCGCCTATCAATATTAAACAATAATCATCCATTGTATAGTTTGTTAATTTTCGTTCCAGATGGTTGATCAACTGTAATATTCCACAATTTGTAGAAATGAAATGACATATACTATCATTCGGAAATGTAGTCTGTGCTATAGGTACTATTTTATTTGTTTTGTTACTACTTATTATGCATAGTCTGCGCTGTTGTCGTTCCAAGAATTTTGATTGTTGTATAGTACCAACAACATCTCTCTGGGTCCCCACTTCAACAGATGTTTCATTGCTTGCTCTATCCGATTTTACGTGTAGTTTGGATGTGTCACTGGTGGCGCCATCTGATGTCACCTGCGCAGTATCAACAGATTCAAGCCCAAGGTCTACACAGCTACTGTTGAATTCCTCATTCAAAGATTGCCTTAGCTCTCTTGAGATACTTTTCTTTCTCTTGCTTTTACTTTTATGGGTATTACTTCCTCTCATTTTCGTTTCCGAGCATATTTGTTGTAAATGTTTGGATCTATTCCTTTCTTTGTTTAAGACCGTTTTTAATGCTATGTTTTCCTCATTTAGGCTTTCTATTTCCGCGTGTGCACTGTATAACTCACTTTTAAGCTGTGTTATTTTTGCCTTTAGTTCGTCTATATTACTGTCAAGTACAGTCGATAAGTCAGGTAAGCTGTATTTCCTGATTTCAGAGTCAGTAGATTCAAAAGAAATATCTAAGGATTGACTTGAAGTAGTCTTAGGTCGACGCACAGTTATATTATTAATTTCCATTGTATCAAAAACTTGTATTGCTTAGAATGCGTGAAACGGAGCACAGTCTCAAAAGGCTGGTATTCAAGACTTAAAATTTTTGTTAGTAGTTACTTTCCGAACGCCAGCTTTTAAGTCAAATGCTTCTTCGTGACTTCTGATTGGTCAATAGTTTTAGCAGATTGACAAATGAGACAGCTGTGTTTTGTTTATATTATCAAAACTTCGTGAATTTGAATTAATAACTGTTTTCAAATGTGTTTTTTTGCCGTAAAAACATTTAATTGTTTTATTATTATTGCAATGTTCACTCACAATTGGCAATTTAAGTGTATAATCCAGCTTCATGCACTAATTTGAAGTTTTTAACTTGCTGATAGACCACAATCACCAACAGACACTGGTCTTGAATTTATTGCTTTATTCACTGAACCCCTTTATAGCTTACAGGGATAACACTCTCGCAATGTTTTTATCGGAAACTAAGCGTAATTCTGTAAGTTTTAACTTTGCAAAACAAAGATATAATTAAATTTGTATCTAATAGAACACTGGCACAGACCCGCCGCCGAGGCCGGTGTTGACGGTGTTTTGAATCTCCTCCCTTCGATATCACTTTCTCCCGTACGATCTTCCTCCATTTATTTCTGTCTCGGGCGGTGTGGAGGGCATTATGAAGCGTAGAGTTGAGCGCGGTGCGGATCTGGTCGGACCAACGTATTGGGCTGCGTCCACGAGGCCTTTTCCCGTCTACTTTTTGTGTCTGTGTCTGTGTCTAAGCCATCATTTGTTGTTAAAGGTGAAATTGCCCGAAACCAAAGAGATTTTAGATACTACAGAAAGAACATACGAAGAAATATCATATTACAGAAGAACTGCGATCCCATGTCTCAGTAACGCCGTCTAAGTAGCATAATATAGCAATATTGAAGCGGCGGCGGAGCGTACTAAACTAGCTCATCGACTTTAGTCCACTAGGACACAAGAATCGGATGAAAATTTTGTTCGTGACGTTCCGTCAGTATTGAATGTCTTTGCCCGAAACATAATTATAGGAACCTGTTTGGGTACCTTTTTTTTTTAACCTATCTCAGCATCATAAATCCTCTAGACGCAAAGATCAATGAATTCACGAAAGAACTATGAAAGTAAGAACTTAACCTATTGCCAAAATCAAAATCAAAAGTCTTTATTCAAACTAGGCTGAGAATCAGCACTTTTTGAACGCCAAAAAAGTACATAAAGACAGTCCCCCAAAAACGGCCTACCCTTCGCCACTTCCTAGTGTTTTTGCTGGGAAGAAGCAGTGGCGGAACAAACTCCCAGCAACACATCAGTGCCAGTCCCATGAGCCACATATGGTTCATGTTGATTGTTTAACTATTGTGTCTTCTTTATGGACAGTTAAAGTGTTAAGACAGGGTTTCCTACTTTAAAGGTATGAGGAACAGGGTATAAAGTTCCTCATCCCTCATTGAAAAGCGAGGATCCTACGAGTAGCTACCAGACGGTTGTTGTGTCTGGTGGGCTAACTAAACTACTGCCCGAGGGTTGATGAGGGGAAATTATATAAGTTCAAATTGCACGGATCACTTTAATACCGCGATGCAGGATGTCAGTCGTTAGTTCGTATGTGATGAGATAGATGTCGCTAAACTATTTTTTTTTTTTTTTATAGAGGGCGTCTCGCAGTGCACCCTACTGAGGGGTGGCGCTGCTATCTGCTCAACCGGTCAAAATGTCGCTAAACTACTATCTACCCAGATAAATGAATAAAATCATCTCCGGGGTTCAAAGCACAGGTCACCACAGTTGCAATGTGCGAGTGAGTTTAGTTTCGAAGCCGAATGAAAATAGGTGTTCGTCTTAAACATCTTTGAACATCCTTTGGTGATAGATGGCAGAAGGGCTCACCAGAAAAACCCCAATAGGAGGGAAGAAAACAGAAAAAACAATCATATAATCACAACATTTATTACGAAATAATACAAAAATAATAATTAACAAAACCAAAACTATATTCGTCTCTTTGCAGGTAAATAAAAGTTAGGAAGTTTCTTTCATATTCATTTACCCGTTCACAAAATCACTAATCAAACTAGGTTCTCTGGGAAAATAAGACTGATAACGTTTACTTGTTCAACGTTAAATAAACAAATATTATGTTTGTTGGTCTCTCAGTGGTTGAAATTAGATCGTTTTAGCATTCTCCATTACTTCTCGAAACTGCTTCAAATCTGACACTAATCCGTGCTCGTAGGTAATATTCTTAGAAAATATAACCGAAGCATTCCCTTCACGTATTAGGGTATAAATTTTTTAAAGTTTTTAGTTGCGAATCTTTGCTGGTCCTTAAAACTGTTTAAATTGACAGAATTCACACAATTAGGTACCCATTGTAAAAGTCGTTTAATGTACCTAGTAGCGTTCGTTTATTTTATCACCGTAAAGTTATGCAACCATACCTACCCCAAATTAGTTGGGATGAGGGCAAGAGGACTTCGGTGGTACACAAGTACCTACGCGTGACATAACACAAACATCACACCTGTAATTCCCAAAGGGCCAGGTAGAGGTGTACTGTAGTACCTGCGCGTGTTAAGTAAATATTTTAAAATTATGCGTCACTATCTAAAATACTCCGGAAATTTTTGATTCGTTGCTCAGTTTCTTTGATTGAGTCTTTCATATCCTTGTGTATCTCACTGTACGCCTTTATAGACTGGTTCGTTTCAGTAAAGATGTTCTGCAAAATTTGTAGGTGAAGAATTCTGAAAAAGAAGATAATTATATGGTTTAATTGACTGGCCTGATGAGCACAGTCATTTGTTCTGTGTCTGAGTGGTAATTAATCTAAATTAATTATACAATTTTCAACTTTATGATTTTTGTAATTTTATAAGTAATTCTAGTGAAACCCTTACTGGTTCTGTATTTTAAATAATAATTTCTCATAGACTTGAAACTTGAAATTATCAAACGTCTAAACAGACGTGAAAACTCACAGCAGTTGCGAGAACCGCACTCGCGGCATAATTAAATTTTACACGCTGGGCGTGATTTGCCGCACAGCCGTATTGGAAAATATGAAATCACAACCGGTGTGCGCGAGCCGCACTGGCGTTCCGGCGGCGATAACACAGCGTATGTGAGTCCCGCAGTCAAGGTGTTAAGTATGTATTTAGAAATAAAATAAGTATGTTTATCAGCTGTCTAGTACTCATAGCTCAAGCTCTGCTTAGTTTAGGACTAGATAGCGTTATCTGAAAGTTGTGAAAAAATATTTTGATTGATTGCTAAGTATCTGCATAGCGCCGTCTTAACAAAGTAAAGACGACACCATAAATAGATATAGAATAGTCGTGCGTTCAGGCGGCAGTAACATGGTGAAGTTATAAATCATTATCATGATTCTTCTGCCCTGTCTGAGCCTGGAGGGGTCGCCTTATTATAGTAGGGGACATATTATACTGACTACTGACTGACATTATTGGTGTTGTACAGAGGCCAGCACGTCAAGTTACCCCAATGTGTCAAATTTCTTTGATAGTTTTTCAACTTTATTCCAAATGCATAAGGTTCATTTTCAATCGAGAAAGTTTGACAGTTTGGCGTAGCTTCATGTGCTGGAGTCTGTATTTCAGAAAGGTTAGGGGCTTAGTATTCGCATGCGTGTATGAACATAAACAAAGCAAAAGCTATAGGAATTTATAGGATTATGTAAGGATCGTTAACAGTGCGTTCCGTAGTTTCTGCTTGCCATCATGGGAAAAACGGCGTGGGTTTATTTATATTACGTAGGTATGCCCTGCCATATGTAAGGTCAGCGCAGCATATCCTTTCTCATACATCTTAATAGACACCTCCTTTCTAACCATATCACCTTTCACACAACCCATTCATCGTTGGTGGAACAGGATGAAGTTATGGATTTACCAGAACATCACATTGACTATTACTTTAAGAGTCAAATTTCTGTAGCAAATGTTACTGGTATGGTATTTTTTTTTGTTTAGCTATTAATAAATTTAACGACTATGAATGGCACCTTACGAAACAAATAACGCAACAAGTCGCTACAAAAATACTTGCAGACATAAATTAATAAAAGATTCAAGGAAATATTTGGCTCATTATCTATAGTGTTTTAGTAGTACTATCATTAAGCTTTTTTGAGAACATAGGTCATGGTTTAACAAAAACAAAAGGTTTATTTTGCCATGATCTTTAAATGAGTAGCAATTAAAAAGTCAACAGTCATTAGCTGTCTTAATGATCTGTGTATGTAACTAAATAGATGTCTCACAGAACATTGCTATTTAATTGCTTGATGATCATGTATAGAATTACTTCCTTTGTAAGCATATATAGGGTGACTGGTAATTAGTGACCGATACTTAAACAGGTGATTGTACTCATAAATACGAAGAACTTTCCCAAAGAAACTTTTTTTATAATAATAATAATACACGTTACACGTTTTTATACTCATTAGCTTTCAATTATAATTCAATTACGACAGTACTCCACAACGGGAGCGGTGGGGGCGGCGGGGAGCGTGTGACGCTACTACTACTAGTAGATTTTTCCCTTCCCGTGGTTAGACTATCAGCTGCTAGATTGTGCCAATTCATGCCTACTGTGATCGCGCGGGAATTTCAAACAGCGTTTTTGTTATTTTATTGTGTATAAAAAAAAAGTTTCTTTGGGAAAGTTTATTGACATCATGATTACAATCACGTGTTTAAGTATCGATCACTAATTACCAGTCACGCTATATAAACACTCGTTTATGTACGTTAACTTTACAAAACTGGCTAATCCATCAAGGAATACAGGCTGTATTCCCTGATGGATTAGCCAGTTTTCTAGCTCTAGAGCATACACCTCTATATTTACTGACAGCTGGACGGCCTCGTTGGTCTAGTGGTCGCAAGCGCTACTGCTGAGCGTGAGGCCACGGGTTTGATCCCAGGGTCGGGCTAAGTGTTATTGACTTTTTCCATCTGGAATTTCTCAGTAGCAGCCTGGAGTCTGGAATTGTGCCCAATTGATGGCAATAGGCTTGCCCCCTGTTACATGAGACTAAAAATAACTGGAGAAATATGGGTGCACTACCAGGTACACCTCTCCCCTTCGGGGATTACAGGCGTGATGTTAAGTTGTTCTGGTAATGTTGACCACTCGTAACATTCGTTATTTCATCGCTATTCTAGACTATCCCTAATAGGTTACATTAACTAATTCACCACTAACGAAGTGGTTTGTTAGTTTTCTTTACTTGTTTCATGCTTCATTTCGTCTCATTCCCAAATCTAAAAATTTTGCCTATACATATACACTAAGAATTTCTCCTGTGTCAAAGTTATGTAATGTATAAACGAAGTTCCTCAAAAATATACTTTTTTACTATTATTCTGCTAAAAGCTAGCGATTATATTTAGTAATCTGTGGATAACGTCTTGACTCTATAGTAGGTAGTATATTTGTTATTCGGTAATATACTGCTATTTGTTATTCCTAGACTATGGAATAAAATTAAAGTATAGAAAATGAATACCACCGGCCATGTTGTAAGGCGATTATCACACAGCCACGCATTACGCTGCATGTTGCGTATCTCTGATCCGTGTTTTGGACTGTGCGCGTTTTCTAACACAAACGGAGATACCTACTTACAAGCAACGTTAAAACACGCATTCAAGTTTACATTCTCTTGTAAGAATGGGTGGCGATATTGCTATCAACGGCGAAGAAAACTAGTCTCCAAGTTGCTACTGGAAATTCTAGATGGAAAAACGCAATAACACTATGCCGACTCGGTAATTAAACCTTATTGTAAGTACCTACCTAGTAATAGTGCTACAAGACTATAGTACATTCGCGTTAAGAATGCAGTAAAGTCATCATTATCCGTCGGCCTAGCCTCTTTTTTTCAAATTCATTTTTATAAATTAATTAAACTTTATCTTATAAAATATAATTTGTTTGAATTTAACACCACTGTGGAATACACCTTTATCTTGCAGTTGCAATGCATTCTTACTGCATTCTTAACGCGAACGAACTATAGTCCAGTCCATGCCAGTCTACTTTCAAATACTTACTTAGATTTCAAATCCAGGATCTTAGTCTTCAAGGTCAGCAGTTCACTAGAATCATGGCTGAACTTTGTTACGTCTCTAAGTCTATGGTTAAGCCATTCCATCATCAGCTCAACTTTCTCACTCTCTTGTTCTTCTAGAGTGGCCAGTTTAATATCAATGCTGGCCTGAAAGAAAAAAAAGGAGTATTTTACTTTTACTGTTTTTATTAGACCGTTTTACATACATATCGCTGCATCTGGTTAAACTGGAAGCTGACCCCAACATAGGAAAAGGCTAGGCAGATGATGATCATACATGACGCTGTTAGGGCTTCCAATTTTACTGGATGCAGCTCAAGACCCGTATATTTGCATTGGGCAACTCCCTTTCCTACCTCCACAATCCAGTGCCTAGGTTACATGGTATAGGCTTTCAGAGTTCTCCTGTAATGACTGTCAAAGATTTACTAATGATAGCCAGAACCGCCAACAGCTTAACATGCTGTTTGAGTCACAGAGGTATCTTAATTACTTAACCTATTTGCCCAAGTGCTGATATTAACCTACTTCAAAAAAGGAGGAGGTTCTATGTTCGTGTGTATGTATTTTCTTTTTTTTTATCATTGGATTAAATTTATCTGAGGATTGAAAAATTGGTGCTAAGTCGAATTACTATTTTCATGGTCAATTTCACCTAAGTCGCATTAATTTACGACCAATAAAGTTTTGTACTCCAATTCCATGGGCTTCTATTTAACTTTTTACCCAAAAATAAACCATTTCCGGAGAGATGCTAATTATATAGACATTTTCAAACCTGCAGGGCTAGCATGGCGGGAGATATTCTATCCACGGGGAGAGGATAAAATACTATTCCCCTCTGTCAATTTTATCCACCCTCCGAGCATGGCGACATGGGTGGATAAACTATTCACGGGGATAAACCAGGGGAAACGCTTGTCCCCGAAATTATTGCCATTATAAGAAAACTTTTATGAAATTACACAATAGTCGAGAATTTCATCGTAAACCAAAGTACTTTCATCGTTTTATTACATCTGTACTGGATATTTATTTTGTTTTGTAGTCAATTGGGATAGCTCGAATCGCGAAATCTTTCACTAGTCGCCATGCTATAAGCGGGGGATGAGTATCCACGTCTAATGTCAAAAAGTGATATAATTCTCTTTCCCCGTGTTGCCGTGCTTTGGCAGGTGGATAGAATACTTGTATCCCTTGTCAGTGGAAATAACCGGTGGATAAAAGTTTTATCCCCAGCCCATGCTAGCCCTGCTGGGGGGTTCGGCAATGGATGTTGTCAAATCAGGGCATTAGAAGGTTAATAGTCACCCATACACTGCTCAACCTCGTGATCATAGCTTAACCTTTGACAAACAGTGTCTATATACATGGCATTATAATCTTTGTGTTTTATAGATTTAAGGTGTATTTATTTAGCTGTAATGCCAATAAACACATTTTTCTTTCTTATAAATAACATAGAAAGAATAATTGAGTACCTGCAGCTCCTTCTTCTCATCATTTTGAGGTTTCTTCATGCTGGTTGACTGTTTTAGGTGTTCTAACTCAGAAGTGAAAGTCGGCAGCTTGGTTTGTATTTTGTGGAGCACTGCCTGGTTAAATTCTGTTTGCTCATCAAATGTTAGCTCTGCTGCTGTTTGGTGCATGAATCCTGAAAAAATAAGGAAAAAGGATTTAGTATAATATACAGTCAAAACTGGATTTAACAACATTAAAGGGACCATATAACTTTGGATGTTTTATCCAAGTTGTTATAGCAATACACAAGTACAGTCATTTTCATAGCCATAATTATGTTTAGAGTTTAATTTTTAATAGGAATGATTAATCAGAAAACCTTGCAGTTCCTAATAACAGTACAGCTAGACTACAATAAGGTTTTAAAGTAAAAACATTTCTTCAAGGATTACAATAAGGTTGAAAATTGTTCATATTGTTTTATTTTGCTGGTACAAGCACAATTATTGGTTGTTATAGCCAATGAATATCGATAGTTCGTTGTTCTAAGCAATATATCACTAATAACTTATCCATCCAATCATGTTATCATCCATCATTGTTGTTATAAACAATGTTGTTGTATTTAGTTTCGACTGTACAGTTAAGTTCTTCTAACTTAGAAGACAGTTGTTTACACTAGGAAGTGGCGAAGGGCAGGCTTTTTGGGGGACTGTCTTATGTAATTTAATAATTTTGACATTCAAAAAGTGCTGATCTTAAGCCTAATTTGAATAAATGACTTTGGATTCTGTTTTTATTTAGAAATGTTTTAGCTGTTTTAAAAGATATATTTGTGCAAGGCTTATAAGAGCAAGCTTACCTAAGGAAAGGCTAAATAAATGTGCAAGTGCTAAGACAGGGTTGGGAAGTGTAAACACATACTTAGGTACCTACACTGAAGTTTACCTTTTTTTTAGCCTACATAAGAGTACCAACTAATCCAAAAAGAGTGTCAACAGCTCTTTGTTCAGTACCTATGCAGTAGGTACATTATTCTGTTATGTTCATGTTTTTCATAGAAAGTGCATTTTTATTAAATTATAATTATTATGCTCGGAGTCAGCACTGCCTTACTGCGTATCAAAAATTACAATAGCCTTTTTTCTGCAATTTTTTTTACAAGATCTCCCGTAAAAATCTATTATTAAGTGGCTCATAGTTTGACGAATATCGTGTGTAAATTCTTACCTAAAACTGTAGCGGTACTTTCGTCCCCTGTGCTCAGCCTGTGCAGACTGGAATAATACGAGAGGTCGCAGTCAGCGATGATCCTGTTCACTTTACCCTTCAGTTTATCGGACAATTTGTTATTTTCACCACATACTTCTCTGATTATATCAAGTAACATGTTCTCTTGAGTCATCTTTATGTCCATGCATACGTTATCCGTGCTTGTAACTGAATCCATTGTAGATTTAAGTTGCACTAACGTAAGTATAATAAGATTTTGTTTTGTTTGAAGCGCGTTAACATTAGCAAGTCTGTAACCACGACAACCGTTGTTACATTCGTTTTTGAGTGATTTGAAAGATGACAGGAGTACAGGACCAGAGGCCAAACAACCAATTTAAAATTCAGTTTTGTAAATAATACTTTCTTAAATCTGTCAACTCTGTTTTACATGTTTTTTTAATTAAATAGAAGATTGAGATCTTTTTATTGATAGTTATGCATTGTAGCGTTTTTCAAAAATTGATTAATTGGTATTCTTTAAATTTTTACGTCACTTCTTAATAATTTCCAAACGGATTTTAATCTTCCAAGTTAGAAAGTACAGATATAAATGTCAAAGTATAGGTTTCTCTCTTTCTAACACAGGGTTTAGTGCGCAACACTAGCGCTAGCAAGTAGTTCTGCATGGGACAGGTTTTACCAATTACTAGAAAGAAACATTCACTTTGTTCACTGTAATGTTGTTCGCGTAGTTTTTCGTATTCTATTTATTTTAGGAACTGTATTACAGCCGAGTCAATTTTAATCATAAAATGTGAGTGTGTTTCGATCGATAAAGCCACAAAATATTGAAAATGTCGTCAGTAGCGGCGGAATCATACAAGAAATCTTCCGAGCCAGATATTGGTTCCAACAACGCTCACAACAATCAATCGGAATCTCAAAAGCCGGGAGACACTGTAGAAAGAAATAAATCGAATAAAACCTCTAATGAATCTCAAGGAAATTGCTACTGGTTAGTAAATAGTTCTACTCTTTTTTTTTCAAACTCTTAGGAGTTCCACTTTTTAACCTTTTTATTATTTTTAGCGGGAAAGATCGAAATCTGAACATAGCTGAGTTGCTCTGTGCTTCATGCAATCGATGGTTTCACGAATCTTGTATTGGTTACCAACTTGGGAAGTTGGTACCATTCATGACAAACTATTTGTTTATTTGCAAGAACTGCTCTCCAACTGGACTTGAAACATTCAAGAAGAACCAAGCTCGTAAGTATCTGCAGACTAACTCATATTTAGCGTTTAATTTACATTTAAAAACCATCATGACTAATCAGTGTCGAACTAATGCATAGGGGTCATTCAATGAAACTAATTTGACCTTCACCATGAACGGTTTAACGAATTAAACCGTTCACGGTGAAGACACTCCAGAAGGACACTGGTGTCCGCCTGTCATTGTCTTTCTATTGTGTCTCTAATTACCTCAATTGAAAGGTTAAGATACCAAAGTGTATATTTTATTCCTTTGTTTATGAAGTTAATAATTTTATTGTAATAAAGCAGATATGTATGTTTAGAAGGTAAACTGATGGTCAGTGGGTAGTCTTAGGGGCGAACTTTAACTTGTAGGTTTAATTTTGTAAGAGTCGACTGACTGTTCACTTTCATCGAGATTTATCTTTCACACACATCTTTTGTTGATGTATGTAAAAATCAGACACCAACCCTAAATTTGGGGCAAACTTTTTACCCATAGGTACAGTAGTTAGTATTTTTGTTAATGTCAAATATAATATCAATTTAAACTTTACATGGCCAAACATGTTATAGTACCTCAAACATGTCATAGGTTCAAATTGATTCATATTATTTTATATTAAAAGTAACCACAATGTGTGAAAAAAGCAAGTGGCTTTATTTATTTGCTCCTAAGTGTACCTAAATTGTTTTAAGGGAGGCTGATGATGATAAAACTTTATTCAGATTCATGATAATTTTCTTTGCACAGATAAATAAATTAAACACAAACAGTTGTCCTGAATTTTAAAACATGTCGATAAACTCCCTAAAAAATCCTTAATAACCATACTTAATAGACAAGACTACTAATATCAAATGTAATTTGGTACATTCTTGTTCACAGCGTTCCCGCAGATGTGTCTGACAGCTATAGCAAACCTGAAGCAGGAGACTGTAAAAGAAGGCAGCAGTAGACTCCTCTTCAGTAAAGACAGAGAGATCATACCGTATATAGACCAGTACTGGGAAGCCATGACCACTATGCCAAGAAGGTAAGATTTTATGTTGATATTATCAGCATAGTTAATCATAAGTGTCCACACTTTCAAATGCCCTCTAAACTTTCAAAATAATTAGTAAAAATGTTTCAATAAGCCAGTTAAAGCAGTGTTGCAATGATTTATCGACAAATAACAAACATGACAGGAACAGCAATAAATCTGACAACGTTAAACAAACAAAGAGTCTTGACTTGTTCTATGAGGTTGTTGATATGTGGGATGTGGACTCAGTAATTATTGTGATTATGGTGTCGGCCAGCACCAGTGCTGATAGTCATTACAACCAATGGCTTAATAGCCAAGGGCTACCAACATTTATGTTTTTATGGAGGCCCCCAAACCAGGTTAAACCTGTTATACAATACAAGGTTACTTCCAATATTAAAAATCTTAAATCTTCATATTCATGTTCCTGTTTAAAATAAAAATATAAATGAAGTTCCTATGCTTCATAAAACCCAATATTGTCCTATTAAAACAATTCCAGTTTCCTGTAGACAGGCATGGAACCAGGCCTCAAAAAGGTTGTGGTCACGGCCCTGTGGTCACTCAAACATTCAAGTCAAGCATGAGTAGGACTAAGTATTCCCTACTACAATTGATACATTTTGTTTTGCATCCATTTTCTGTACATGAATGCAACTACAAAATATATAATTATAGATTCAAAATGTAGCAATTTTTTCATATGAGGGTGCGTGGATCGTCACTGTATGTCAAAGAGATTTAAAATACTATAGAGAGGACAAAAGGGAGTAAATAGGTTTTTAAAGGGTCGGCAACGCGCGTTTCAAGTGTCCATAGGCTGCGGTAGCCGCTTACCATCAGGCGGGCCGTAAGCTTGTTTGCCACCATCGTGGTATAAAAAAAAACATGCGAGGAAACGTCATAGAAAAACTTTGATCCCATGTCTCAGTAACGCCATCTAGAATAATATAGCAATATTGGAGCGGTAGTGGAGGATCCTAATTTAAACTCATAGAATTGTGTCTACTAGGACACAAGTATCGTAAAATTTTGTTTGTGATGTCCCACTTATAGTAAAGTATTTAAAGTCTTTGCTGTATGTACTTCACAAATGAAATGAAAGCCTGAAAAACCATAATTTGTATTGACAACTCAATTTAACATAAATGAAAGTGCAACCAACAGTATAGAAAATAATGTAAGTGAGCGAAGCGAGCTTTTGATCATTTTTACCACTTCACTCAAGACCGGTTTGGCGTAAGGCGCTTTTACTGACTTGGCGTCCTGGGCATCAGCCGTCACGGATATAATTATGTCTTTGAAATAAGTGACCAAAAAAAGCTTAGCTCAAAAACTATCAGTGTTCCTCCTCAGACAGGTTTGTAGAAGGCGACGGTCCTGATTGTCTACCCCCAAAGAGATTTAAAAACTAATTGAATGTCTTTGCCTACCCCAAAGTAGACAATTGGGACTGTCGTCACCCAGGGCGCTTTCTTTAAACCAAAGCAGGCAGTGTGGGGAACACCCATAAATACAATAATACACTAGTGTTATAATATATTATTATTCAGACGTCTAAACGGAAAATCTGCGGGTGTGGACTCATACAACGCTTTTTTATAACCATTGGATATAAAAAATGGCCTATCGACCTGAATTAGGGTTGCGGGCATCCCCACAGTGCCCACAACGGTGGATCCATGCTTGCTTCGTTTCGCCTTTAAAAAATAAAAGTTTACGATCCATTCTCAGACACATAAAATACATATACATATAACCTAACCTAACTTACCATACCTATCCTATAGCTAACCTAACTACCTAACCTAACTGCCTTACTGAAATCCATTGACTTTGAAAGATGCAAAACAGATAATTTTAATCTAAACTACTGCGCTGCGTGTCTCTATGTTACATACAATACTAGAGTAGGTAGTAGTATTTGATCTGGTAGTAGTAGGAGGTAATAATTTAACTCGTTTGTATCATCCATCATACATAAAGTACTACTTTGACAAGCCTGTTGATCTATAAATGTTTGATGAGCACAATCATTTGTTTTGTCTGACTTCAATAATTAGGGTTGTGGGCATGCCCACATTGCCCACAACGGTGGATCCGTATAAATGGCTAAAATAATATGTTCATTAGTCATAATCATGAACAATAAATTGTATCTCAAAACTACACGGTGCTTATAAACCAATAAATTTGAGTAAAAAAACATTTTTAAAACAAGCAATTATGCATCATTGTAACATTCCTTATGTATATATCTAATATACATAAGGAATGTTACAATGATGCATAATTATAAAATAATAGAGGAATTTCGAACTTCCACGGCATAAAGACACTTTCAGTAATAGTAATAATGTTATCAGATTTAAACTTTTTTTTCAAAGAAATAGTTTGTAACAAACCCAATATAATGATGCTGGCAGCTCATAATTTTAAGGCTGGAGAAAATAAAGTTAAGCTGTCAATTTGTGTCAATTTTATACTGAAAAGTATTTAGGTATTAATTAAGTTAAAGATTTTGCAGGAAAAGGAGAAAAAAAAGTGGTTTTAATGCAAATAGTAAATTGATTATACAGGTATAATAATTATTTACTCTCAAGTAGACTGTTCAGACTTCTAGAGTTCTTGAGTCCAACAGTTGAGGGTACAACAAAGACATTCAATACTTGCTATAGATGGGATATCACCAAAGAGATTTAAAAGACTATAGAGCGGGCATGTCAAGGAAATGTCATAGAAAAACTTTGATCCCATGTCTCTGCAGTAACGCCATCTAGAATGTAACGTGCATCGACATCCCGTAGTATCGCAGTGACGGACTATCGGGGTAACATGCATCGCGGTATAGTGGCTTCGCAATGACGGGCTTTCGCGGTAACGTGCATCGCGGTATAGTGGCTTCGCAGTGACGGGCTTTCGCGGTAACGTGCATCGTGGTGTCCATTGGGACACAAGTATCGGATGAAAATTTTGTTTGTGATATCCCGTCTATAGTAAAGTATTGAATGTCTTTGGGTACAGACGCCAGCACGTCAAGTTACCCCAATGTGTCAAATTTCTTTGATCGTTTTTCAACTTTATGTCAAATAGAATAAGGTTCATATTGAATTGGGAAAATTTGACACATTGGGGTAACTTGATGTGCTGGCGTCTGTACAACAAAATATTCAGTAATATTTTGTTGTACAGACGCCAGCACATCAAGTTTATTATTCTAAAACAACATTATATTTCAGAGTGACCCAATCCTGGTACGCCACAATTCAGCGAGCACTTATAAAAGACATTCAAGTACTATTTACTTACGAGGAGGACGCTAACCAAGGACCAATGTTTGGGCTATACAATATGGAGTTGACGGCTATAAAGCCCAACTATGAAGCTATGATCAAACAGGGGCAGCTCAAGGTTACTGATATGGGCATAGCTACGGGTAAGACTATTTGTAATAAGTATTTTTTTTTGCTTTTTATAAATGTTTACAGACTAATACTTAACTTACTAAACAAGAATATTAAATTAAGTACCACTAGCAAATTTCAAAGCCTTACTCTAATTTCTATAACATTATCATCATCTATAACATTATCATCTATAGTAAAACACATTAAAGTTACTTTGTATGCTGACGTTACTGCTGGCAGAAGCTTGTAAAGTAAGCTTGTTTGCTCCAGTTTTTTTAGTGTACCTTTGTGTTAATTAATTATCATAATATGCCTAGGCAAATCAAATTAGTTTACTGAAATTAAGCTGAGGATCAGCACTTTTTTAACATCAAAATTACATTTATGACAGTCTCCAATTATGAGGCTCTTCAGAAAAGTCTAATGCGAAGTACTCGCAACCGGCGTGTGTGTATGACAACATGTATGAATGTAAATGAAGAAAAAGAAGTATGTAACCCTATTATTTGCCGCTCTAACTCGTGCCTAACCCCATGGGAAAAAGGCGCGAGTTTATGTATGTATGTATGCATGCATGCATGTAGTCCCCGAGGGCCCGCTCTATGCCTCTTCCTAGCGTTTTTGCTGGGAAGAAGAATCGGCGGAACAAACTCTCCAGCTCGTCATCGCCTCTTCATTTTGGGATCTGCTAACAGTCTAACCTGATGCGGTTACTTCTTACTTGCCGCTACTTACGGCTACGACAGACCTGTTGGTCTAGTAGTTAGTAGCCCTGACTGCTATGCCGGAGGTCGTGGGTTCGATTCCCACCCATGACAAATGTTTGTGTGATGAGCATGATCATTTGAATTGATCCAGAAAGTAATACTTACAGAAGCATCTTTGCTCTTCATTAAATTTAAAGAACGCGCGTATGTTACGATTTTTAAAATGGTAGGTGGTAGTAGCGAAGGGTCAGTTTTCTTAAGAGGGAAGCCGACAAACAAATCTTAGTATTCGTATCACTATTTGTTGTCTTGAAGTCACTTGAAGTCATCTGTCTACCAACCACCGTGTAGGATATCTTTGGAGTAAATCCTTTTATTTGGAGTATTCCCGTTTGAGCACCTATTTTTTGAGCACCTATACATTTAGCACCAAAGGTATTGCCATTTCCCATAGGTTAATGCATAGGTGCTCAATAAATAGGTGCTCAAACGGGAATACTCCTTTTATTTGGCAATACTCGAGTCCGGCTGCCAATCAAAAGTGGTGGAGTTGCTCTTCCAAACCTCCAAAGGAAGCTCCTAGGAATCAAGTTGTATGGATACTTCGCCATTGGTAGGGGGGTTTAGGAGGAATGACAGATTATCTAAAGGCATATTTACGCCCAAGATACGTATCTAAAATGGCCGAAAAAGTGCAAACATTAGTTGAACTAAATGGCAGAGAACTAAATCAAGTCTCCTGATTGAATTAAAAATGTTTTATTCTCATTTCTGATATTCTCAGACAGCAATATCTATAATTTGTGCTCTATAATTATCATGCAAAGCTGTGGTTCATGGCCGGTTATATTATTAAAATATTTATAAGAGTCGGCACGCTAATTTAAAGTGGAAATTATGAAAATCCAATTGAACAATAACATAACAATAACAGTCTAATGCCGATTCTTCCAAGACGACGACCTTCTTTAGCCAATCAAGTCTTCCAAGGCATTATGAATGAATAGATCATTAAATGGAACAAATCCCTTTTTAGAAATCTAACTTTCCACCACTAGTTGTAATATCATAAATTGAACGAACTGAGTAGGTGTAATATTCCTTAGTAAGGAATGAAGACTATGACAAGCGTGACCTAGTAAACTGACCTCAATAAAAATAACGTCAAGTTGGAAATTGTTGAGTACCATAAACACCATAATTGACCGAATGACAGGTTCTCTTTGGAAACAGTCCAAAACACTGAAAAACGTACACACGTAACGCGCGGTGCATACATACAATTGTAGAGTCGACCACAGAGACATGTCATGTTATTGAATAATGACATTGTTCTTTATGCATTGGTGTATGTAAACATCAAGTTCGCGACGCACACAGCGGCCGCATTAAAAACACTATATTCTACGTTAGTGTTCGTATATTCGCCGATAAGTACACATAAGACCGTCGCGTTAGCCGCGCAATTTCTCCTCTATTGATTTTAGATTTAAATAGTTCACTTCATAATCACCTTGAACTTTATGGCTGGTGAGTTACGTCCGATTATTTATTTTTTTCTTTCTTTTTCAATTCACTGTTACACCTCCTTATAACGTTATGCGCATACATAATTAGTTTACACGGCTATCTGTTATCAGAATCGTAATTTGCTTTGAACAAATGTTTACCAGTAGGTATATGTATGGTATATGTATTTGCGTCGCGTTTTTATCTCGTTAAAGTAACGTATGTACCTATAAGGCTAAAACTATTTTTATTCCCTATATGATGTTGGTGGGTTGTTTATGTTCGGCGTTCCACATTGTTGTGTTGTTTGTCACGTAAGACCCCGATGTAATCGCGCGTAGGTTCGTCTCGATACGTGTACTTTATCTTATCAACACTTGCACTAAATAATATATTTGTCAGTTTGTCCAGTTATCGGTGCTGACGACATGGATAGTAAGTTAAGATTTCAATTGATTTTAGTTATACAGCTAAGTATATTGTATTTTAATGGCTCGCGTTTGGTATGGTGTTAACATCCTTTTGCATAAATAATTGTTTCCTGCAGTTATACGATTGGTATGGCTGGCGTGGTATAATAGCAGCAGCTTTATTCGTTTATTCAATTAGGATTTGTTCGTCGTCTTTCCATTATAACTGGAGGCGTTAAAACCGTTTTATATCAAATAATCGCTTGTTGTAAAAGTGTTTAATACCACCATAACAATATTTTGCTGGTATCAAACCCACTTTGATGAGGAAATTAAAAGCGTGGCCAAACCACAATCGTTATCTTTAGTGTTTCACACGAAATATTCGGTGTCCATTGCGGAAAATGTATGTCGTAATTTTCTTATTTTAACGAGCAATGTTTCGTATGTGTGTTAAGTCTAGATAATCGTCTTGTTAGAATTTAATGATGTGGTTTTTTTTATTTTATGACTGCAATGAAATTACGGCCTTCCTTGAAACGATAGAAATAGCACAATCGATTGATTTTATGTAGAAACAGATCTGTATGTGCCTTAGTAATGTTCACTTAATTTTGTAATAAAACACCAGTTAAAGTTCAAGTCTTGAATCCCATCAAGGCCTACAAGTCACTGAAGGGAATATTAATAGGTATACCTACTTACGTCAAAACATTTCTTAGAAAGCGTTACCATGACGACACGCCTGTTAGGCTTCGTCCTTGAAGTGTTGTTCGCTTTTATTTACGGGTCAAGAACAACTTCAAATTATTTAAATAAAACAGATTTTATCATAAGAACGTGTACTATTCGGGTACATACCTAAGCACTTTTCTGAAGACATTTTTATATTTCTAAACACGATAAAGAACAAATAGAATATTGCACATTTAGTTTTTGCTATCACGCAATTTATGCTATCCAAGTAATGAAATGCCACGTTTTTGGGTTCATCTATTCGAGTACATTAGCACTTTCCTGAAGACATTTTCTGATGACAGTTTTACAGTTCTTTACACGATTTAGAACAATAGAAATGATTGCACATTTAGTTTAGTAATGCACGCAATTTATACTATGCAAGTAGTGAACCACGTTCTGGCTCATTTTGAAGCCGGACTAACAGATTTTACACTGTTTGGAAGATTTTTGCAGCGGCGTGAAATGAGGTCACGATGTTTACCATATGACTGCATCACAATCACATGTCAGTGTCTGTTGGCCATTTTGCTCCAGTTTTCAATCGCGTTGTAATTTCGACTACACAAATGATAACTGAAGACTAATAATAGTCTGATTCAACAGCGAGGAAGAGAAAAAAGGTTAAAGTCCTACCTACTTCTTTGAATAAAAAACCATAGATTGTTTGTTTAATAATCTTCGAAAGTGTTAGGTCACGTTATTTATTCTACGTCGCTCGGTACTCCTTTATTTCAATACCTCGCTAGCAACCCTATCTTACTGTGCACTTGAGTGAGCACACTTCCTTTACGCGATACCATAGCATTATCCACGGCATATTATTGTTTATTTTCCCACCAATTTGTTTAACTGGAACTTAACGGTTTTGTAGATATTGGTTTATGTAGAAAAATCAATTCTATGGAGTTTTTCTCGGTGGGATATTATAAATTACATATCAAATAAATAATCGCTTATCAATACATACTCAACATTTATATTCTTTTTTACATCAAATAACTTACTTCACTACAAATAATTTAAATGTTTAACAAAACTCAAACTGCAGATAATTCTAAATCAAACATCAATATGACATTACTTTTTTCCTCATAAAGCAATACAGTTAAATTTATTTTTTTACAAAAATACTACATACATAGCATAAATACTGACTGCACAGCAAATTTTCCATATTTCAAGTAAAAGCGATGTGGAAGGGATCCATAGGTTAGGTTATGTTAAAACTGTGACCTACCACGCGCGAGCCGAGCGAGCGTAGCGAGCGGTGCCGCGGCAGCGGCCGGCGAGCGCTACCTCGTGATCTCATTGTGTGGTAATTACCTAATAAATAATTAGACGACTGTGACTAATAAAATGCTGTTTTATTTAGAAAAACTGCAGTAAATAATATAAAAATAGAAGCTATATTTAAAAGAAAAAGAGTTAACTTGTTTAATGTGCATTAAGATTATTAGCTGTGCATTGATGAAAATGATTTTGCTTTAGGAAAAATGGCTGTACGCTGCGAAAATAAATTATTGTGTGTTTAGTGATATTTTGAGTTGAATATTTTGCTGTGCAATCAGTAATTTTGATGGGAGTTCGGAATGTTAATGCATAGAAAAAGGATATTTTTTGATTTTCGTTTAAATACTACCCTTTCTCGGTCAACCAGAAACAGCTTTAAAATCTTATTAAACAAGGACGATACATGATATATGATTAGATACTTCTCTAACAGTAATTTTCCGATTACACTCAAAATCAAAATTCTTTATTCAAATTAGGCTGCGAAGCACTTTTTGAACGTCAAAAATTCATAAGACAATCATCCAAAACGGCCACGCTTCACCACTTCTTGGTAAGAAGAAGTGGCGCCCAGCAACGCACAAACTCTAAACCTAAACTCTCCCCTCCTACACATAAAGCACACCTAATCAATCACTTAAAGATGGATGTGCCAGGGTAGTAAACTCTGGGGGGTCCAGAATCATGAGTAGGGCTTATACTTATACTATCCGGATATCCGAATTATCCGGATATCCGCCAAATAAAATATCCGGATATCAATTGCATTACTATTCGGATAATACGAATAAAATGGATAATTTTTGGTTTATTATTTTTACGTATTTGAACATATAATACTTATATATTTTGCACAATTATTGGAGTGAATACCACCGCCATGTTGTAGACACTTTGTCCACCATTTAGTTGCGCGCGACTCTTCTAAGTGAAACTTGTAGTGACGTGTTCGTTTATGTTTTGTCGTTGTGTGTGGACTTGTGGTCTTACAGTTTGCTGATGTATATGTGCTGGATTTCGAAAGAGACATGGTACGTATCTACTTTAAATTTTTGCATTAAATATTGTGTTAATGTGTTATGTTCAGAAGTTATTACTTACTTTAAAATTAATCCTTTGTTATTTGCTAATAATACCTACTGAAGATTGAAACCATAATTATGGTTCGAATAAATATTATAAATAACATGACAGGCCACAGGTCACAACCTGTGGCTGATTATGAGTGATGTTTCCGACTGTTCATTTTTGAACTGACGAAAAAATCATAAAACGTCTGTGGCTTTGGTGGTTTTGTTTTGTTCATTATTGGCCACCGACTTCCGAAACTGGAGTTATTTTTCACCTGTTAGTTTTTTTTAAGAAGTCGGTTGTTTTTTTTTGTATAAAAGTTTTTATTTTGTAATTTTTTGTTTCTTTGTATGTAAAGAAAGTCTTTCAAAGCTTGAAAGAATCATTGAAATTGGATAACAATTGCTAAAGAAGTTCTATCTCTAAACATTAATCTGTACATCTCTGCCGGCCCCTTTTAAAATAGAATGGCGTAATGTTATGTTGTGGAAATACAAAAGCTCAGCATAAACATCTGACTATAGCAATCGCGAACAATTTGCTGTTATGCGTTGAAGAGTTCCGTTGCCTGTCTTCTTCATCAGTTTTTCTTCACCAAATGTTACTTTCTAAATGAAAATGCTTGATTTGTTACTAAAAATGTTGAAATCAGTGCATGTGTGCCTATATTTTTCGAGGAGTTTCCTCAATTCCTCGAAGATCCCTCATCAGATATGAGTTTTGATACAAATGGGACCAATCTGTTAGTATACCCTATCAAACAAAAAAAGAATTTTGAAAATCGGTCCATAAATGACGGAGTACTGAGGTAACAAACCCTAAAAAAAAAAAAAAAATATACAACCGAATTGAGAACCTCCTCCTTTTTTTTGAAGTCGGTTAAAAATAGAGTAACTTACAGTTTGTCTTTACAGGTAGTCCTACAACATTGCACAATAAACAAATACCTTGCCAATTATTAAAATGAGGTTACAGTTTGGTTATCCTAAAATATTAATTTTAAAAACATAGAGGTTACTTAAACAGATCCGATCTCATTATGACGATAGTCATTAATTATTAGTTTTGATTTTAATTTTTTTTACTAATGAGAGTACACAAAGTTTATAAAAAATGTGCCTTCAAAAATTGTTACATTGTGTTCAATTTTATGATTTGTTTCGTTGCCTAGTTAGGTTGATTATTTTATTTTGCCAAGATTCGTTAAGACTGATTGTGATTACTGATAAATGATGATTGATGATATTGTGGTTAAATAGTTTTAAATATTACTTTTAAACACAGAGGTTATTTATGTAGCTTTGATCTCATTATGATGACAGTCATTTATTATTTCATAGTTTTACTTTTATATACGATTTTTTACTAATGAAAGTACTTCAACAAAAAACGTTTCTTTAAAAATTGTTACAAGATGTTATATTGTGTAAAATTTTATGACTTGTTTCGTTGCCTAATTAGGTTGATTATTTTATTTTGTCATGCATGGTTCGTTGTACTGATAATATAAATGATGATTGATGATATTGTGGTCAAATTTTATTTTTTTCGTTCCTATCCAAATTATCCGTATTATCCGGATTTATCCGGATAACGTTATTCAAGTATCCAAATTATCCGAATACTAAAATGAGTGGATAATTGCATGCCCTAATCATGAGCTGACCTCATGGATACGTCTGAGGTTGTCCCTTCCACCCTGTACTAGTATTTTGATTTGCTTTTAATAACCATGCCTTTATCCCCCTCTCTCCTAAAGTCTGGTTGCTATCTGTGTCTTTTACTAAACCAAGTTATTTACATCTGGTTTTCGTCGGGCTGACTCTAATTGCTACGAAATGTATTATGAGTTGTGTTAATTTTCTCCTAACACCCACGTTTGTTTGTTTAGAGTATGATTCCACATGCTCGATTCTGTATATTTGAATTTGCATTAAAAGAAGTGTTTATACCAATTAATAGGTAGATAAATTAAAACCTGTCTGTTTTTTAGGTTTTGTCAATAGCATCTTTCGTTTAGTGGTTAAGTAATAACAGCAGCACGAGTGGATCTTCTAGGTTAAGCAATACCTACTCTCTAAGGTCTGAAGGTCATTTGGGTGGCTGTCATTGTTACAATAGTCGTTACGGTCAGAAGCCGAAAAGTCTCAAGGGGTATCATGTTATCCAGGGACTGGGCTGTTGAGTCCAGCATCCCGGTAGACTGCAACAACGTAGTTATGAAAAGCCTTGGATGATGATGATTATCTTAATCGATCTTCTAGAACTTACTACATCCTACTTGCGAGAACTTTCCTTCTTTTTATATCTATTCAACGAAACCATACTTTATTTTCTTCTAGTACCTTCGGCGGGAAACGTAAAGGGCAGACAGGGTAAGCGTCGGCCGGCAGTGGGCGGGGCCGCAGACCCAGGGGCCCCCGTGGGTAAGAAAGGTCGCACCGCAGACCTTGGTGCGCTCAAGCTACCCTCTCATGGGTACCCCACCGAGCATCCCTTCAACAAGGACGGCTACCGGTACATACTGGCCGAGCCCGACCCGCATGCGCCTTTCCGACAGGTGAGGACAAAAAACGAAGAATATGTCTACCTAGTCATTCATTCACACCAGATTCTAAAAAAAATTCTTTCAGAATTCACTTCACACGTCACTCCAAAGTTCCAAACTATATCTTCACTGTCTTACCAGGTTACCGGTTACCAGGAACAATTACCGGGGTATTATTTAAAAATTTACCCGCGAAAGTTAGGTGAAACGAACTTTCATTTCATACCATCTGTGGCTTATTCTATAGAAACTTCACCTACATTAAATATATTGAAGTGAGCTCACTTCGCCTTAACTTCATGGTGAGGCTCTTACAGAATAGCACCGGCAGGTACAAAACATGTTTGACAAAATTAAAACTCCAGATTACGAGCACATGCATGATTACACGCCTATTCTCAGCATAATATTTTATTAGATTTATATGGAAAACTACGAAATCTTACAGTGTATTAAAAAAACCTATCATACATAAATCTTCTCGTCAAAATTACAAATACAACAAAAAAAGAATTAGCCAAATAGGTGCACCCGCTTTGAAGTGGTTCGCGATTAGACACTTTCCACAATTCGGATAGTTCGGAACATAATTATTCCTTGTACCGCTGCTATATAATCTAACATTACATCTAGGAGTTCGATGAAAGCAACGAATGGAGTGGCAAGCCGATTCCCGGCTGGTTATACCGGTCGTTGTGTCCCGGCATAGTGTTACTAGCTCTACACGACCGAGCACCGCAGCTGAAAATATCCGAAGACAGACTTGCGGTGACCGGTGACAAGGGATATTGCATGGTGCGGGCGACTCATGGTAAGCTTCTAATCTTATACAATACTCAATATCTTTATGGATTTCCATATGTATTCTTAGGTGGTAATTTTATATGTGAGACCATTTTGGACTTAAAAGCACAGCAAAAGGATAAAAAAAAGAAAAGGTCAAAAGGGCAGCCACACATGGGCTGGTGCTGCAAAATGCCATCTTGCAGCTTTGGACTCAGTGGAGAGGCGTGCGAAGAGGCTAATTGGTGATCCAGATTTAGTTAAGACCAATTTTCAAAATCTTGAGCACAGGCTTAGGGTAGCCCATCATTCGGTATTTTATCTTGAGTGCATTTTGGAGAGTGTGCGCGGGAATTATAATTACTTGAATCTGCCATCACCTTTCTACATTGCCGACACCTCTACGGTCCGAACAAAGCGTTTCGCCTTGTTTATTTTTTATTGATAACAAAAACACTTTTGCATTGTGTTTCACTATTTCAGTACGACATGATGTTTCAATTAGCGTGTCGATGAATGAGTTTGAGATTTTGAACATGGTTAAATTTTCCTTGATTAAACGCAATGTACATACGTACTTCATGTCGCAAATAATTTCTTTGAATGATTTGGTTTAGCCCTCGTATAGTGTTGGGATATAATTTTGATCTAAAATGTTAGGTTGAAACGATCTTGGTCATTCAATAGAATCTAAGTCCGGTTTTCTGAATACAAAGACCACCTAACACGGCCGGTTATATCATCATATCCGTCGTAAATAAATATCTGTATTGTGGAGAGGTGGTACGCGTCTACTAACTTCATCTAATGTTATAAATGTGAAAGAAGGTCGTCCCTTTCTTACATTTTATGCATTAACGGCTGAATGAATTTGTTTTAAATTTGACTACGGACAGGCTTATGAACTGGGTTAGGACATATTATGATACTTTTTTTTACGATTGTATGTTGCCACAGCTAGTAATCTATAAAAAAAGCAATAAAACTTTAAAAATTGACCGATATTGACCCGTTCATTTAATTTTATTTATACTGGTTTAGGGCTAATCAAATAAACATTTATAAATTCACACCTTTTTCCCATGGGGTTCCAAACGGATATGGATATGGACTTATTTCTGTAAACAAAATTGGAGGTTGCAGTTACAAAAGGTTTACGTTGATATTAGTCGTTAAAGAAAATAATGGTTCGTGTGTGTGGCAGGCGTGTCCCGCGGCAGCTGGTACTGGGAGGTGTGCGTGGAGGAGCTGCTGGAGGGCGCGGCGGCGCGCCTGGGCTGGGGGCGCGGCTACGCCAACCTGCAGGCGCCGCTCGGGTACGACAAGTTCGGCTACTCCTGGAGGAGCCGGAAGGGCACCAGGTAACGGCACTACCTCTGAAGGATCACCATTATTATAAAACAAAAACTACATTATTTAACGTACAATGCTCCCACTCTATTCTCCCAAAAATCCAGTCTATTCAATCCCAAATCTCTTAACATTTTTTTTGTGCTAACTTAAGCCATCTCATACACATTGTAGTTAGTTGCTTTTATTTTGTATCCAACTTTCACTCTTTCACTGCAGAGGTTAATGTACTTTTAACACCCAGGCCAGCAAGATTTCAACACCCAGTTTATCTTTTAAATATGATAAATAAGAAAGTTTTAAAATCGAAATCCTAAACATTCCAGGTTTCACGAATCAAAAGGCAAACACTACAGCTTCGGTTATGGCGAGGGCGATACGCTCGGCTTCCTCGTTGTATTGCCAGAGAGTGCTACTACAAAGTATACTCCCAATACTTATAAAGACAGGGTGAGTTAAGTCTTTCTTTTTTATTTAAGGCAATTTCCACCTATAGAAAATAGTGAGAGTAAACTTCATTTTTATCTTGGATGAAGTTGTTATCTGAACCAAGTGTTCTTTCACATACATTTGGAAATATAGTTTACTTATGAAATACAGGGCAAAAATTATGAGGATACAGTCATTCGTCATATAGTCGTGATAGCCCAGAGGTTAAGACGCCTACCTCTCATGCACGAGGTTGTGGTGCAAATCCGGGCAAGTACCAATGTACTTTTTCAATTCATATGTACTTTCTAAGTTTATCTTAGACATTGACATCGGTGAAGGAAAAACATCGTATGGAAACCTAGACTTATAGTTAATATAAGTTTGAAATCGCCAATCCGCCTTGAGCAAGCGTGGTGATTAATGCTCGTGCCTTCTCTATATGAGAAGAGGCCTTCGCCCTGCAGCGGGACAGTAACAGGCTGGTATTATTATTATTTTAGTCATTCGTGAATGCACATCACATAGGAATGCAGCAGTGAATTTCCACATTTGTTTTATATTATTTATTACTAGCAAGGATGTCATAATTATCAATTTCAATTAAAACATCAGAATCCTTGTATTAACAACATTCAAGTAATGTTAAAATCCCCCACAAAGTTTTGTTTGTATTTTTTGTTCGTTAGAAACTGCCATCAGTCCTTTCTGGACTAAGTATTATCAGTTTGGTTTTGTTATAATATTTTGTGAAATATTATAAATCTTCTAAGTTATCGTAAAAAAGATACGGCCGTTTATGCCGCATAAAATGTATATTTTGACACTCTCTGATAATCTTATATTACAGGTACCTGTACATTTAGGGAAAAATCCGAAACCATGAAATTTTTCCCAACATCACTCGTAATGCGGTGTCCGCATTTTAAAGAGAAACGATCTTGTCGTGTAGAGTATCTTATGAAAGGGCTTCAGTAGCACAAGTCAAAACTAATTATAATTATTTTTACGGTAAACAATTATATTAATTAAAAGAAATATCATTTACATACTTGCATTGTACGGGACCCTCGCTGCATGGCCGGTTTTTAATATAAATAATATAAAATGTTTCATTTTTCTTTACTTTCAGCCGCTGGTAAAATTCAAGAGCCACCTCTACTACGAAGATAAGGACAAAATACAAGAATCTCTAAACAATCTCAAGCCCTTACCGGGCAGTAAGATCTACTTCTTCAAGAACGGCGAGTGTCAGGGCGAGGCCTTCGTCGACATTTACGAAGGATGCTACTACCCCACCGTGTCGCTACATAAAAATGTCACTGTTAGTGTGAACTTCGGACCTAACTTTAAATATGCGCCGTCGAGTGATTATAAGTATAGACCGGTAAGTGTACCCAACTGCATTATGTGTTACCTATCAAGATTCTGACTTCTCTAGGCACAATGGCCAAGCAGGCAGGGTAACACACTGTTTTCTTCGAAACTCCACGTTGTGTTGTTTGGCTCGAATGTTACATAGAAAATATACTTACGCATTTTGTTTGTGAACGTCGCGTTCTAAACGTCCTAGATTTGGGCACGCATAGGCTCAAAGTGTGGGCGAACTGTGACTTGCATATTGTTGTGTTAATCTGTAAAAATCACCCTGTGAAATTGTAGGTAATGTAAAGGCGAACTGAGGTTCGAGTCATTCTATACTTATGCTAGAGAATGGCAGTTCATTTCACTAGTTTTCACGAGGTGACTTGCTGAAACATCTGGCTGAGTTTCTTAACTGTCTTAGTTCTGTATAATAATATCTTGTTATTTATAATTTTTCAGATGTCGGAGAAAGCAGAAGAAGCAATCTGTGAGCAGACCATGGCAGACCTACTATACCTAACTGAAAATGAAGGCAAACTACGACTGGATAACTTTAATCTCTGATACAACTAACACCGTTAAGCGGTGTGAAATGAGTGTATGGCTTGTGTGCAGTGATCAAGTGAACTATTTGAAACACACTGTACAACAGTGCAAGAGACATAGCAAAGAAATAAATATTTATATAATCTATCAGTATATTATATTGGTGCCTTCGTATCTGGTGTGGGTGGAGGTGCGACTGACACATTAGAATCTTACAACACTTGTTCAGCTTATAGAAATACCCGTTGCGTAGGTACGCTTCGACCTCAGCTGAATTGAGCTGAAGACATGTGGTCAGACCCTTCGCCTTCGCTAGATTCGAAGAGGATCAAGCAAAATCAAAAGCTTGCCATATCAGCTTTTGTGATTATAGTAACATAAGTCTTCTACAGTGTAAATTCTTAGAAGATAAATAGGTAATCAAGAAACAAAATTGTTAAGAAAATGTAATCATAACCTTAATGAATCGATTGATAAATGTATAATAGAATAATATATCTGATTATAATAATATTTGTAAAATAGAAAATTCTCCATATTAAGTGCATTCGGTGAGGCTTTGATTGTGGTTTGATTGCCTGTACTTTTATAATGAAATCGGAATCAATCACAATTTCACCTCGCCGAACCGCTCTTTGTGTATAGGACTCCTAAACCGTGTATAAATTCATTCTAATCTATGAAAGTGCGCATGCTGTACAGTTTTCAAATAAAATCATTATTGTTGATTGAAATTGTGTGTAGTATTGAAACAAAATATTGAATGTCTATGTGTGTGTATGTATATTGAATACATAATTGTATTATGGAGTATTAAAAGAATAATCTAGTTATGACAAAAGTTGATCTGCTAAACAGAAAAGTCTAATATGAAACGAGACAGTTTAAGCATAAAGAATAAAGTTTTTATCATATATGCCTGTTTTTTTTTAAATTATGTATCCCATCACACTATTTTTTTTCATACAAAATTAAACCAGCTTCATGAAAAAACACTAATAGTTGTTAAGCAACTCCAATTTCGAAGAAGTCTGGTTTTGTTTCGTTCGCCACTTTGACTTTATTAACCAAAAACATGATAACATAATTCTGATGAATTTAGGGGACCAAACAGAAAATTACTCTCCCAAACAAAAAAAAAACCTAGCTGTTTGTCTGTGGTAATGTACAACTAAATTGCAGCTCCTTTGTATTCCATTACTGATGGGATGGGCGCAGTGTGAGGGCCATGAACTATTTTAGTATTTCCACATCTTTGTCGTCCTAAGAGGGGGTACTTAGGGGGGCTATGTACTCTTCATCCTTTGGTTCAAGTTATATAGATCTTATAATAATAATAATATAAGTATTAATGTAGTGTGACAACATTGGTTCACTGGATTAAGTAATACTGATGTATAAACATTATCTACATTTTTAAAGATTAGTAGCATAAAAGCAATAAAATTAATTGTGATTGATTTAGGTATAGCAAGAGCAGGGTCAAAGCTATTTTAATACAATAATTATACACATTATTATTAATTTGTTAAACCCAGGAAGTACACCGGTGTCCGCCTGTAAGTTGTGTAACTTAAGTTCAGCCCACTCAACTATTGAAGGAATAAAAGTCTGATGCTATGTTTTCAACATTTTACATTATAGAAACTAAGTTAAAATAATTAATAAAAATATATTACTAAAACAATAATCAAGACTATTTTCCAAATCCGCCTTTACAAGAAGGACTGCTCTCCACAACTTGGTCACTGGTGTCCCACTGCTCAGGGGTTTTAGCTACAATAGACAATGCATGGACATGATTCTGAAGTTCTTCCTTCAGAATGTCATTTATTAAGCGGTGCCTCTGAAATAAATCACAGAAAAGTGAATGTTTAGTTGTAGCCTGGCTATAAACTTAAAACAATTACTCCCATCCTGCTAACTTAGAGTAAAGTAAGACAGACAAAAGATCCCAAAAAAATCTGGTAAATTTAGAGATCATAGTAACTTTTTTCCACCTAATTAATGAAGGGGTTGAAGTCTGCAATAATTAATATTATAACTTTAACACAACACCATCTAGTCCCAAGCTAAGCTTAGAGCTTGTGTTATGGGTACTAAACAGCTGATAAACATACTCCTATATATTTCTAAATACATACATATTATAGATAAATTACACCCAGACACAGAACAAATGATTGTGCTCATCACACAAACATTTGTCCTGGGTGGGAATCGAAGCCACAACCTCCGGCATAGCAGTCAGGGTCACTAACTACTAAACCCCCGTCCAGTCAAGAGGCCAGTCAAAATTGTCTCTTGCAGATAAAAAGCTAATAGGTCTGTAATATAAAGGTTTAGGCTGTTTGTGTATATTATTATAATCAGTTCTTCCTAGGATTTTCATATTATGTCATTGACATTGGTGAAGAAAAACATTGTAAGGGAAGAAACATAAGTAAGAAATTGTCAATTCGTTTTGAGCAAGAGTGTGGAGTGAGTGTCTTCATTATATGAGAAGAGGCCTTTGCTCTGCAGTGGGACAGTAACAGGCTGGTATTAAATTATTATTTTTTATTGTGTAGGTACACATCAAAGTTCTTTATACTTGAGCCCTACCAAATGTATACTGAGATACTTACATTTAAGTACATTCTATTTTTAAATTTGGCGTGAAAATTGGATGTTGACCATTTTGCGAATGTCGCAAGTGAATTGGTAAAGCATGCTTCAAGTGTAACAAATGAATTAGTTAAATCTAAACCATAATTACTGTTGACTAGACACGTTAAATAAATAAAATATATTCCATTGAAACAGATTGATACAACGCAGATTTTGTTGGGTTGGAATGGAATTTGAGACAAATGTAAGTATAGTTACCTTGATTAATGGCAATCCATCAAATTTTTGGGACACCACTACTACTTTGAAGTGTGTCTCTGCTCCTTTCGGCACATTATGCATATAGGATTCATTGATCACATCCAAATGTTGAGCGTCCAAATTCGATTGCAATTTATTTCTAATTTGACTCTCTATCACTCCTGCTATTGAAGACATACTTCTGTGGATGTTAAACGCACCTAGAACATTTTTAGTATCGTACAAATTTCTTTGCTTTCGAAAAAACTACAACTTTCCAATTTTGATTAAGTATAACCTCTTCGTAAGTACTTACCCGGCCTCAAAATTATACTCATAGGTTCAATTATATTCTTGTGCCGCACAAGTAAGTATATAACTGTGAATTTGAATTGCTAATTACGTTTATATTTTATCAATTTCGTAACATAATAGTTCGACTGAACAGCTGAAACAACAAACAAGCTGCAAAACGTCACATTGACATTAGCTTCATAGCTTGTCAAAATAATATCGATATTTTTATCTTTTTATCGACATATCGATATTCTTATTAGTAGGGCGATGTTATATTTAGATTTTGTCGGTATCAAAATACTGAGTAAGAGAATTTTACCTGAAACAGTATTATGATCATAGTTCTGATTCGTAAAACAAAGCTCTTGTGAAGCATTTCCAAACGTCTAATATAAGTTTTGTTTTAAATTGATCGAAACGATTGAGTAAGCGATGTATGATGTATTATTACTCGTGCATTCTCGGTATGTTTTTTTTTTTTTTTTTTTTTTTTTTTTTTTTTTTTTTTTTTTTTTTTAATATTACAAACTAGTGCTTGACTGCAATCCCACCTGATGGTAAGCAGTGATGCAATCAGAGATGGTGGTGGTGGTGGTGGTGGTGGTGGTGGTGGTGATGGTGATGGTGATGTTAAGACTAAATAGCTTTTTTTATCATGATTATCGAAAGCAATGATCTAAAATAGCGGTTAGAAAAGTGTCGATACTTTTTAACATTTTTCATATCCAGCACTGGTTGTCTAGCTTTGAGGTTTAGAATTAAAATGAAGTAAAGACGTCATTGACAGAACTAAGAACGTTTAAAAACAAATCTGCTGCATGCTGGTGGTCAGGATACCCGTAAAAGCCGTAGATGCTGGATGGCTGGGTGACTCGCTACTCGAAAGCTTGAGAAAGTGATGATGGATGACGTTGCACGAAGACAGGTCGTGGACTTTTTATTACGAAAATGCACCTACTCTTACTATCATCCTTCTAATAGGTACCAGATTTTCTAAAGGATTCCTATCCGACTTTGCACAATAACGAGTACCTAGGTATTGAGGGTTTTATGATGACGAACCTAAAATATTATTATTATTATAAACCACTGCCTCGTTGGTCTAGTGGTCGCAATCGCTACTGCTGATCATGAGGTCCCGGGTTCGATCCCCGGGTCGGGCAAAGTGTCATTGAGTTTTTCTATCTGGGATTTCTCAGTAACAGCCCGAAGTCTTGATCTGAGTGCCCGATGGATGGCAATAGGCTCGCCCCCTATTACATGGGACTTAAACATAATGGCGAAATGTGGGTGTACTACCAGGTACACCTCTGCCTAACCCTTCGGGGATTACAGGCCTGATGATATGTATGTATGTATGTATTATAAACCACAAAAGAGAAAAATAGAAAAACATGAATACCTACCTACTGTCCATCCAATGAACTGTCAAAAAAAGTAATGACGGAAGCAATTTCCACAGTCGTAAAACTTTATTGTTATTTTGTTTATCAATATAAAAATTGCGTCCGAATAAAAACAAAACTAAAACACATAAATCGTAAGCGTCAGGACCCCTGGACCAAGAGAGATATTTGATGTTTTGAAAATACCAAAATTTACTACCTTTTTGGTACTATTTGGTACCTATCTTCAAATATTTAGTACCTCAACTGATAGGGAAAAAACACGTAAAGAAAGTGGTCAGCCATTCTGACATCAGGATGTCTGGACCAATTTTTTTTTTCATAGTTCGAGACAACACACCTAATTTATCTCTTTGTAAATATTTACTACCTTTTTAGTACCTCAACATATATTTTTTTCAATTCTTTTTGGCATTCCTGAAAAATGCTACGCATGAAAGATTGGACCAATAGAGATATTTGATGTTTAGAAAATACCAAAATTTACTACCTTTTTGCTACTATTCGATACCTAACTTCAAATATTTAGTACCTCGACTGACAGCGAAAAAACACGTAAAGAAAGTGGTCAGACATTCTGACATCAGGACGTCTGGACCATTTTTTTTTTCATAGTTCGAGACAACGTAACGAATTTATCTCTTTGTAAATATTTACTACCTTTTTAGTACCTCAACATATATTTTTTTCAAATCTTTTTGGCATTCCAGAAAAATGCTACGCAAGAAAGAAACTTTGTTAGCTTTGTTGATACAGTGTCTGGGTGTGAGTTGATTAAAGTATGATTCGCGACTGTAAAAAATATGAACTTACAGTTACAATTACAATTATAATCATTACAATCAGTAATACAAATCCCTATGCTAGTATTGCTATCAAATGTCAGGATTTCATGACATCTTGCAAATTGCAAAAAACGTACGAAAATTTGAATTCGGCGGGCTACTGTGAAGGCTCCCTCTCTTTGTACTTACGGTATATGGAGGGAGGTGATAAAAAACTTAAAAAAATAACAAGAAGAAGAATGTAACAAGATTTAGAGAAACAAAACAAACAAACTTACAAATTTTAACATTAAACCTGAGATCGCGAAAAAAAATAAGCTGCTCCCTACATTTATGTTTGCTTAAGTCGTCAAAATGTAGGGAGCAGCTGATTCTGCTGATGACCTCCCTCCATATACCGTAAGTACAAAGAGACGGAGCCTTCACAGTAGCCCGCGAAATTCAAATTTTCGTACGTTTTTTGCAATTTGCAAGATGTCATGAAATCCTGACATTTGATAGCAATACTAGCATAGGGATTTGTATTACTGATTGTAATGATTATAATTGTAATTGTAACTGTAAGTAAATATTTTTTACAGTCGCGAATCATACTTTAATCAACGCACACCCAGACACTGTATCAACAAAGCTAACAAAGTTTCTTTCTTGCGTAGCATTTTTCTGGAATGCCAAAAAGATTTGAAAAAAATTTATGTTGAGGTACTAAAAAGGTAGTAAACATTTACAAAGAGATAAATTCGTTACGTTGTCTCGAACTATGAAAAAAAAAATGGTCCAGACGTCCTGATGTCAGAATGTCTGACCACTTTCTTTACGTGTTTTTTCGCTGTCAGTCGAGATACTAAATATTTGAAGTTAGGTATCGAATAGTAGCAAAAAGGTAGTAAATTTTGGTATTTTCTAAACATCAAATATCTCTATTGGTCCAATCTTTCATGCGTAGCATTTTTCAGGAATGCCAAAAAAAATTGAAAAAAATATATGTTGAGGTACTAAAAAGGTAGTAAATATTTACAAAGAGATAAATTAGGTGTGTTGTCTCGAACTATGAAAAAAAAAATTGGTCCAGACATCCTGATGTCAGAATGGCTGACCACTTTCTTTACGTGTTTTTTCCCTATCAGTTGAGGTACTAAATATTTGAAGATAGGTACCAAATAGTACCAAAAAAGTAGTAAATTTTGGTATTTTCAAAACATCAAATATCTCTCTTGGTCCAGGGGTCCTGACGCTTACCATAAATCGGTGAATGGAGAAAATCCAATAAAAATACCTACTTCTCTACGTACCTATTAATTATTGTTATAGGCAACAAATCACCTTATCATCATGATCTGTCTAGCCTTTACCCAAAGACATTTAATACTTAGGTACCTACCTACTATGAGTAGGTGTAGACGGGACATCACGAACAAAATTTTCATGCGAAACTTGTGTCCTCGTGGACACAAGTCTATGAGTTTTTTGTAGTACGCTCCGCTGCCGCTCTGCTGCCGCTCCAATATTTATATATTATTCTAGATGGCGTTACTGAGACATGGGATCAAAGTTTTTCAAAGACATTTCCTCGACATGCTCGCTCCATAGTATTTTAACTCTTTGCCTTTTCAACCATGTTGGGGACGGCGTCCAGGGGCTCGAGTCTGCTACTGCAATCGTGTCTCAATGACCGGTCATTGATCGAATATTTGACAGCATTGACAGTTTTTGTATGGGAAATGTGTCATAAGTTTGACGTTATACGTCAAAAATCGATCATTGACCGGTCATTGAGACACGATTGCAATAGCAGACTCGAGCCCCTGATTAACTTAACCGAATGCAGCTGTATACCAGTGTTTTACATGGAGCGTCTGCCGGTCTGACTTCCTCAATCCAGTTACTTGGTAACAAGGTACCCCTTGGTTAAACCGTTAGTCAGACTTTCGGGATTCTGTCTACTCGTAACTACTGTCAAAGATTATCAAGCGATTGCCGGGACTAACGGGTTCACGTGCTTTACCAGGCACGGAAAGGTAAAAATATGTAATGAATGGTCACCCATCCACGGACCAACCTTGTCGAGCGTAGTTTAACAATCAATCATCTGACATTACCGAAATAATAACTTGCTTAAGATTTTAATTAGATTTGATTAATTTTGTATTGTTTATTGGAATTGAGTTTGGTTTAGCACTCCCCTATTCCTACTATTCACGTTTTCGTGCGATCAAAAAATAATATTCCGTTTTTCTTTTTCACTTTACACCCCCCGTTTGTTTGGTCACAGATTTTGTTATGAATGTTATGCTTGCGTTTGAAATATTGATTTCCAGTTGTTCTGTTTTTATTGTTTAAGCTGACAATGGCGTGATTGTATTTCTAGATTCAATGGAATTGACCGAGTGGTGTTATGTACGGCACGCTTTGTTGCACCCCAAGTCAAAGTAATGTCCAAAATCTTTTTGGGTTTAGGTACAGGTAAAGATGAAACTGATGTGTAACACAGGAATAAATTATAATAGCCAAGAGAGGCTCCACACCGATCATAAGTGTGCTTAAAATAATTATGTACCTAATCAGTATTTCTGCTTAATGCTTAACTAAGCAAGCACGCAGGTCTATTTCGACATGCGAAAGTTTGTCGCCTAGAAGTAGAGAAGCGGGGCGGCGGCGTAAGCCGACATCGCGACAGTGTAGCGTAGCAGCGACTGTGTAACATAATGGCGTAGCAGGGCTTCGCGTATCACAGCGGCGTAGCAGTTTTATGCGTAGTATACTGGTGAAGAGTAGCCGCGTAGCGGCGTAGCACGGCACTGCATAGGGTACTAGGAGCGCAGTTCGGAATGTTAAGTCCAAAATAAGTATTCGTTGAAACATAATATATAACGGGGTTGCTATTAGGTTGTATGCTGTTAAAAAAGTTATCCCCCACCGTAGCAAATATGAATTACTGAAATATAACTACTAAAATGATTATGAAGAGAACCCAAGTTCAACAAAAGAAGCCTAATATTTAGCTTTTTACCGTATGTATCTCTTAAAGTTATCATTTGCAAGTTGTGGGAAACATGATTAAAGCTAATTCCTGTAAGAAAAAAGAAGTGCAAAATATAGTCGCAATCTAATCGACGCCAAAAACTTGACAAAAATGTTGGTAAATTAGACGTATTTTTGGTAGATTGAGAATGAAATGAGAATACAAACGTTCTCAAAAATACGGTAATCCTATGCTTTGATGAAGGGAATGTGCACTTAATAGCCTAGAAACCCTACCAGCGCCATTATCAACACATCAATTCATGAACCTCCTTTTCGCTGTCGATAAAAACAACACTTAGATAAGCAACGAGCTATGAAAATAAAATTTCAACGAAATAAAAATCTTTGAAACGCTATTCGTTTCTTACAACAATTATGACACTGGTTAATATTGCTCACGAAGGCTATATGTTCGTGCTGTTGCGCTTTTAACGCTACAGCTTATCAACTTTAGATCTCAACGGTACTGCAGCAAAAGTAATGTTTATAGGTTGGCAACACTGGCTCGAAATGTTACAATATCAAACTATTATTACGAAGCGTTGCTTTAGACCCGAATTGTTAATGCAATTATATCTACGTGAAAATTTTGTTGTGTGTTAATGTTACTTAAGTATTTTTGAGATCTTATTTGTGTTTGTGCTAGTATAATTTTAGTTTCTCGCCTTTATGCTTAATTCGTATGCACTGCCGACGCCCAGTTATTTGTAAGCTGCACTTAGGTAACATACCTATCGAAGTTAGTAATAGGTAACCCCCGATTTTCACAGTTTAATTTTAAGTTTAATTTAAGATCTTTTTAAGAATGTATATCAATCAACAACAGTGCTACTTCGTAAAAATAATCCCGTAAAAATATAGGCAAAGCAGACTTTCATCTTATAGATATAAATTTGCTAGGGGATTGACCGGTCACTTCACACTTGCTTCACTTAACTTTTCATGGGGTTTCTTTGACAGAATAGTAAATACTACTGTAGGTTAGTAGGTAGGTTCGCTTACGTGCAAGTTAGTGTATAAATCATCCTGTGTGTCTGTACTGTTAGAGATCCTAATCTATACTCCTATCCACACTTTTGTATGTTGGTCACGAATAAACTGGTCCGATTTAAAAAAACTCTTTCACCATTAGAATGCTACATTATCCTTGAGTAACATAAACTGTGGTGCGATGATATTGTGGCCGTGACCGGATCCACCTGGACTAGAATAGCCCAAGATAGACAGGAATGGTGGAAGAAGATGGAGGAGGCCCTCAAATGGGCACCCAATTAAATTAAATTAAATTTACTGACGAAAAATTTTATTGTAAAAAAAAATATTTTATTTCTAATCTAATATATCAATCTATTTATTTAAAGTTATATTTTTGTTAATTTGATTATTGTTAGAATGAATGATCAATTTTATTACAAATGAATGAATTTATTAGTTAGAATCAAATTAAATATTATATAAGATTTTATATTATGTAATGAACTTTGTATTTTTTTGGGAAATAAATGGCTTAAATAATAATAATAATAACATAAACTATAATTTATTTTTAAAACTAAGAGAGGTTGTAGGGGAAGTTAAAGTACGAAAAGTCGCGAGCGAAGTGTTTTCCACTGATATTATAAATGCGAAAGGTTGTATGGATATTTATTACTCTTTCACGCAAAAACTACTAAATGGATTTTAATGTAACTTTACAATCATATAGCTTATATTTGATAACACATAGCCTATATTACATGAAGATATTGAATGAATAGTTCCAAAATATAAAGATAAGAAAAAAAGCTGCCATCTGCGAGCTCTTCTGGCGTGCTAATCCTACGCAGATGAAGTCGCGGGCACCAGCAAAATAAACTAAAAATAAATTTAATCCAACTGTGAACTAATTAGGTTCAAACTTTCTAAAAAAGATTCGTCTAACACAGTTTCCGAGTTACAGTCATCCTCACAGTGAATAACATATAAAACGTGTGTGATAATAGCATGTTACTTATGTCCCACATTCGCAGATTAGGAGAACCCTTCATCACCTACAATAACGCCCCTACCTCATCGGGATCCCTCAACTTTTTGCTTCTCGTTTTTCTTGGCGCTCCCCTTCCGGCACTTACACTTCGAATGCCATTGACGCTATTAGCACTTCCCCTTAATAAAAAAAACGTTAATGATGGGAAAATGCCTGCAGCTGAATAAAACGGTTTTAAGGAAAGCAGTTAGTTAAGTTAAGAGTTGAGGAGTCGTGGTTAGCGTCTTTAGTCAGTTATCTTTGAGAGTGTGGTTTGATCAAATTATTTCATATGAATTTGGCAATGATTTGATTTGAGAATGTTTTTTGTCTGTAACGTAGGTACAGAAAGAGTTGATCTGGAATGTAAGAAAGACTTATCATGGTTCGTTTTACGATCGTCTGAGGTACTTACAGAGTTATTGTGTTTATTCAATATGTTTTTTTAGGTTCTTCCGTTTTGTAAAAAATAAAATAAAATTGATTACCTCTTTGGTCTTGTGGTCAATTGTTGGCTGATGTACTGAACATGAGCATCAACCCCCGGGAGGCAAAACATTTTTGAGTTGTTCCATCTAGAATTTTTCGGTAACGGCCCGGAGTTTTGGTTTGTGTCCGATTGTTGGCAATAGGCTCGCACGGTCGCACCCTAATTCATGAGACAAAAATTACCTACTACCAGGTGAGAAATGTGTATACTACAGGTAGGTTTATCTTCGAGTAACCCTTATCCCCGAAGATGTAATGTTTGTTATCTTTATTTGTACATGAATGTCGTCATCATCATCTGCTTAGTGTTTTGCCCAACTATGTTGGTATCGGCTTCCAGTTTAACCGGATGCAGCAGAATACCTCCACAACCCAGTAACTGGGTACCACGATATCACTTGGTCAAACTGGTTGTCAGACTTTCGGGCTTCTGACTACAAGTAACGATAATCAAAGATTTACAAATGACAGCCGGGACCAACGGCTTAACGTGCTTTCCGAGGCACGGTGGAGTCTTGGTATGTAATAAATGTTAATTTACCTTCGATCGACCCTTAATTTAGATCTATGTTCTTTACTGGCAATTTACTACTTGGTAATTTGTGAGAAGACTTATACCCTAGTTCGAGTTCTTTGTTCTGGTATCAACCAGAACAAGGAACTTGGGCAAGGGCAGTCTTTTTATTAACTCGTCTGTAGTTAAGTTGCTAACAATAGTTTTTAAGTGTCTACCTGGTTCTAACAATTTTATGGGTCCTGCAGTTGTCCGAAATAAAACGTTTTTTTTTTATTTTATTTTTTTTACTGCTATTTATTTACAATCCTAATTACAGCTTCATTTTCATTTCGCAACATCCGCATACCAAAAATTCGTGTCGCATAGTTTATTTTTAACTCTGTAGGTAATATAATCTGTGATCCAATCAGAATTTTATATCGTCCACTGACGTACCGCAGGCAATGTATGGACATCGAATATGTATGCATTGTGGCACCATCGCACTTCAGGTAACTGGCAATTAATATTAACTGCATTGTACTGTAGACACAATGTTTATATCGGGGTAACAATTCGAATGGTCTATATTTGGGCGTTTCCAGGTTTATTTAAAAACTGAACTCATGTTTGTTTAAGTTCATTAAAATATCTTTTAGTTTGTTCTTTTAATTGCAATGATAGCTTAGTGGTGGTGTTGTCATAGGTCTCGAGTTCGAACGCAAGGCACGCACCTCTAGCTTTTCAAAGTGCATAATATTAACACTTGCTTCAAAAACGGTGAAGGAAAACATCTTGAGGAAATCGGCATGCCGATGAGAGATTCCTCGACGGCATGTGATATGAAGCCAAGTAAGTGGCCCATGGGTGGCATGACTTTGACACTAGGTTACAATTTTACCACACTAAACCAAAGAGGAAGGGATTGCATAAATAGTATACATTTTTAACCGACTTCAAAAAAAAAGGAGGAGGTTCTCAATTCGACGGTATGTTTTGTTTTATTTTTTTGTTTTGTGTTTGTTACGTGATTACTCCGCCATTTATGGACCGATTTTCAAAATTCTTGTTTTATTTGTTAGGGTATACTACCAGATTGGTCCTATTTGTATCAAACCTCAGATCTGTTGAGGGATCCTCGAGGAATTGAGGGAACTCCTCAAATAATATAGGAAAACATGTACCGATTTTTACATTTTTGGTAACAAATCAAGCATTTACATTTAGCAAGTATCATTTGGTGAAAAAAAAACTGATGAAGAAGACAGGCGACGGAACTCTTCAACGCATAACAGCAATTTACTCGCAATAGCTACAGTCACATGTTTGTGCATGGTTTATGTATTTCCACAACATAACATTACGCCTGTCTAATTTATAAGGGACCCGGCAGAGATGTACAGATTAATGTTTAGAAAGAACTTCTTTTGCAATTGTTAACCGATTTCAATGATTCTTTCAAGTTTTGAAAGACTTTCTTTACATACAATGAAACTAAAAATTGTAAAATAAAAACTTTTTTACAAAAAAAAACAACCAACTTCTTAAAAAAATAACAGGTGAAAAATAATTCCAGTTTCGGAAGTCTGTGGCTTTGGTGGTTTTATTTCGTTCATTATTGACCACCGACTTCCGAAACTGGAATTATTTTCGCCGTTATTTTTTTAAGAAGTTGGTTGTTTTTTTTTGTAAAAATGTTTTTATTTTGCAATTTTTATCATGATTTTTTATTTTAGTTATAAGAGAAAACATTAATTTGAACTGCTAAAATAAACTATTCTATTTTTGCCCTAGGGGTTGGCTGAAATTCTTACATAGTTTTTGCTCCGTTTGCGTTCATGTAGGCAAACCGTTGCGAGTACCAACTACGCACCAGATCTTTCTGATGAAAATTATCAAAACAAATTAAACCAAAGAACAAATTAAAATAGGTCGTCGAAAAAATCCACCGCTCGCCTTGAAGGAAACACTACGCAAATAATTGACAACGACTGCTCTGTCCCAACTACAAGCCAACTAGCACTTTCGACGTCATATCATATCACACTGAGCTGTAGGTTGCAAAGTACAGAAACTAATATCAAACAAGAAACAACCTCGTGAGTAGAAACCAGAGTCATGTCGAACGGTCGCCACGCGACGTTTGACGCCGATCAACTCTTCCGTACAAGCCAGTCTTACAGGGTTGCCATACAGAATAATAATATTAATGAGTTTGAATTAACTTCACCGTGTTCGAGAACTTTATTTTAATGTTCTTGTTCCAGATCACGTATGGTAATCTGGTTTTAAATAGCTCTATTATAGGAAGTTTTGTTGAATAAGGGTTTCCTTAGCTGTTTGTTTTTCGAGAATTGAGATCAAAGAAATCTTTCGTTTAAAATATCTCATAATATCAGCTGTAGTAGGTAGGGTCATTGCGCCGGTTACGCGACCACCTCCAGTATGCGACCATTTGACGGACTAAGTTTCTTGAAATCGTGATAATAGCAGTTCTAGAGGAAAAATTAATGAAAAAAAAAATTCACTCGTTTGTCAAATAACTATTCAACAGGAATTACTACAGTTTGGAACATAAGGACTATCCCAACGCTGAAAAAAAAATGCTGAATACGCGTAATAATTTAGCGGTGTGCAATTCTATGGTGATTTGAGAAAAAAATAGCATGACGCGCGGCGCCTGACTCAAGTTTTATTACCTAAGGCATGTTTTACACGCATGATAGTTGTTTAATTAGAACAATAGTTAAGTTTTCGTAATTATCTAGTTGTATTTTTTTATTATTATACTCAATATTATAGTAAAATCCAGTGGTCGGTAACCAAATTGTTTATTTACCAAAATCGCTAGATTGCGACCGCATGGTCACAAGCCACCAATACAGCAATATTTTGTTTTGCTTATTATGATCCTAATGGTTTACACGGGACTGTCGCAATTTAAGGTATAGCATTGTTAAAGTGTAAGGATGCAATTCTTTGGTATGCGACCACCAGTTTCTATGAAGGAATTTTGAGAAAATTACCTTCAAACATTGGGTGGCAAAGGTGGTCGTTAATACACTTTAACGAAATCAAAGACATTAGTTTGCGACCACCATATTTTAGTATGAGAGAAACAATAGCCGCAAACCCAAATAAGTGTGTAAGTTTATTGAGTATGCGACCACGGGTGATATTTTTTAAATTTAATTGGTTATTGAAATGCCAGTTTGATATTCTTTTCTGGTTACTGCTTGCGGCAGTGTCGAGGGTTGGGTTGGGTTCCTCCCTTCCCTCAAATATGGCGATGGGATAGGCTGATCTTTGCGTTACGCTCGTGAACGGGTGCTGCTTGTGGTTACTGGACGTCTGATTGATTTAATTAATTTAACTTCAATGGTCCTAGATTATGATTATGTGACATTGTGTTGCAGGACCTATAGATATAATCCAACTCTGCATATGTAAGTGGGCACGTCCTTTATACATGGAGGCTTCTTTTTAGTCAGTTTAATGGTAGACTTGTGTTTCAGTTTAGCTGTCAGTGCCGGTAGCTATTCATGACTAGTATTATGTATATTGGAGTGTGCTAGGTAACATCTAGCAAAATAATTTGATTCGGAATAATTATTTAAAAACTCAGTTCTTTTGTCTTATCAACAGGCGTGTTTCTGAGGAGTTTGTTCTGCCATTTCTTATTCCTAATATTATAAAGAGGTAAAATTTGTTTGTAAGTTTATATGTAGGGGGTAATCTTCGAAACTAATGAACCAATTAAAAAAAAATGCACTGGTGGAAAGCTTACACTATTCCCGGATGTCATAGGCTACTTTTTATACCTGTAAGTCCACGGGAACAGGAACTACGCGGGTGGAACCGCGTGATGTCTGCTAGTTCCTAATATAAACAATGGAAAACGACAAAGGGCCGGTTTTTTGGGGGACTGTCAGGATATGTGAAACGTGTAGACTGTATCAGATCCCTCTAACTACAATTTAAGATCGGTTTAGTGGGAAGACATGTGATGCTATCGAGACAAAGGGACCAGATCTTCTGTTAGCCAAGGAAGGCGAAAAGTGGGTTAAGAAATGGACTTTTGTGAACAATTATTTTTTCTAAAATTATATTTAATTAAAAACCAAAATTAAGAACATTTTAAAATCAATTATAATTGTTTTATTGTCATATTTTTAATATTAAAATAGTGGTCGCAAACTAACTTACTGGCGGACGTTAACTAATGAAAGTGGTCGCAAACTAACGTTTTCGCTATATTTTCACTTTTTCAGCATTTTAAAATATTTTGTGTACTAAAGTCTATTATTTTATATTTTATATCAAAACTAGACTATATTTGGGACCAATTTTGCATTGACACATACTATGTGGCTTGTAAGTAACATTTTCTTTCACTCATCTGAAGTGGGCAACTCAGCTAACTGGTCGCTAACCGGCGCAATGACCCTACCTATTCTAAAATTGAATAGGATTAGATCTTTCTTGCATCTGTTTTTACACTGATAAGACAAATTATATAAGTGAAAACTTGTAATTGGCCTTAATCTGTATGTTACTGCTGTTTATTTGAATGTATTAGCTGTACCTAAGTTTTCCTAAAAGTAATAAAATAAAATAAAATAAAATAAAATAAAATTAAAGACTGATATTATTTAGCAGCTAAATCTAACGCTAGTAGGTAGGTTGGAAACCTGTTCCTACTACTTACTTGATGTATTTGGCAGAACATACGCACTTTTAATACATACTAAAGCTACCTTATGTATGAATACACAATAATTATTAAGTATTATAATAACTACAAATTTAAACTAAAACGTAATAAAGTAAAAAAGATGGAATACAAAACAAAACAAAAACTACCTGGGCGTCAAAGTACTTCTCCGCATCGCTGTCATCCGGAGCATGACACCTAAAATATGCCCAGCACGCCACTCGTCACGACTACATGACGAAGAGATTAATTCGTAGCTTTGCGCCGAGGGTCGTGTTAAAAGGTTAATTAAGAACTCTTTGTAAAAAGTTTTTATTTTATTCTGAAGTGTGGCATCACCAAGTTATTCCATATTCCTAGTGTAGCGACGTCGCCGTGGTCTAGAATGACACCCGGATATTAGAAGCACAACACACACTCTTTGCTCGCCAGCCGGGTGACATGCTTTCAGACTGACGCGACGGGTGAAGATAGTATCTTCTTGTCTTGAACGAGGAGTGGGCTTGTTGTTTTTTTTCATGATTTTCTGGATGTTATCGACACCATTGATTGGTTTGTAAAGTCTACTTATAATGACTTGAAGAATATTTTGATTTCTTTACAATAAAGAAAGATAAAATATTTATTAGGTTCTTACCTAATAAATATTTTATCTTTCTTTATTGGGATTCTTACCAGGGCGTGCTTGTTATGGGAAATCAAATAGTATTAAAAAACTAAAACAACATATATGTACTGTTTAATACACAAAACATTTACGTCGGTAGTGCCTACATTGTCGGGACAAGAATAATTACACATAAATAGTTGAAATATTATTATTCTATAACTGGTTACCCGAATGCAGCAGAAGGAGGGTTATGTTTTTCGAGTGTATGTACCTATGTTAATGGTATACGGATTTTAGCATTTACGGAGTCGTTTGATTTACATACACTGGTTGAAATATATAAAAATAAAAAACACGATTTTCTTAGAAGTCATATAGTATTTTATGTCTTCAAAATAAATGTTGTGGATTAAACCTACATAATAGAGTGGGGTATCAAAAAAGGTTTTAAATGTAATTTGGGAAGAGAAGACTACTAATAACAGCAAAATTATTTATTATAAAAATAATATACAACGTTTATTTATGTCTTGAGGGCTTTTAAGCAGCCTGTCTTTTTTTAAATTGTTGGTTGTTTTTTTGTAGATGGGATATGGCTACAATATTTTTTTTCTAAATGGCCAGGAAAAATGGTGTGGTCATGAATTGTTGGTAGTGCAGAGCTTCAAGTTATCGGACAAAAGACAACCTTTCCCCCCCGAGAAACGAAAATTAAGCCAATTTCTGTACTTATTCGAAATTGCAACTCTGAATATTAGAACAAACAGTGCTCAGTTTGTGTTCAAATACTTAACGAGTAACATCTCCTAACAATTAAAGTTTAGTATCTGCTTTCGTAGCTTCGAAGTTGAACGAGCGTTGCATGCTCTTTGCTCATTAGGAGCAGACGAATATTATCTTTATTACTGGCTTTAAAATACGGTAAAATTTAGTGTGGGTTAGATTTGGGTTATCGTGTTTAAATTTTGGTATGAATATGGAAGAAATTGTCTGGTTAAGATGGTTGGGAAACGCAATCGACGCCGGTTTTAATAAAGAAACGCAGGTGAAATAGCTAGACGACTAAATTTTAGTATTTCGGCCCTTAAATGAACACGGCGAAGCTTAGAGTCCAAAGAGATTTAAAAGACTATAGAGCGGGCATGTCAAGGAAATGTCATAGAAAAACTTTGATCCCATGTCACAGTAACGGCATCTAGAATAATATATAAATATTGGAGCGGCAGCGGAGCGTACTAAAAAAAACTTACAGACTTGTGTCCAGGACAGGCAGGACACACTTTTTCGGTTACTCGCGCGCAGCGAACGCGGAAGGTCGTTAATTAGCCTAATCACCTACGGTGCCCGAGTGCGCGTACGTAAACATGGTCAAGTGTGCGAAATGTACCAAAGTAGTAACAAAAAAAAACCCTGGAGTGCAGTGCAGTAAATGTAACAAATGGCTACATGGTGTCTGTTCTTCACTAACCACAGAACAGATTAGTGCATTGTCGACTACGGAATCGGTTGATTGGAAATGTCACAACTGTACTGGTTCTAAACCGAAACGCATCTCGTGTATCCTGCCGGATCCTGAAGAAGATGACTCTGACCAGGAAGGAGGTGGCATATTCACTGTTTCTGATAAGGATGCTATCCTAGCGATATTTCGGCAAGAAACTCGCGAAATTATTAAACAAGAACTGCAAACTACCCTCGATTTTTATTCTAGAAAAATCGATGACTACGAACAAAAAATGAAAGACTACGAAACTCGTGTAAAATTGGTAGAAAATCAATGCAAAGACCTTCAAAACGTAATAAAAAATATTAACCTACAAAACGATGTTCTTGAGCAAAAAATAAATAAAATCGAGCAAGCTTATTCTCAAAATAACATCGAGATATGTGGGGTGATCGAAAAAGAGGGCGAGAACACCATGAATATTGCATTATCGATTTGCCAAAAACTCAAGCAAAACCCTGAGGGCATCATCAGAGTTTACAGGAAGAAAAAGCCAACCGACCGCTCGTCGACCCAAAGTTCAAAGGTCACCGATCCGGCCGCACCGATCATCGTGTCCCTGCGTGATAACGGCCGTGACTGCTGGCTGGAGGCGGCGAAAGGAATCGCCCTTACTGTGCGTGACACAGGTGAAGAGAGTGACGAAAAGGTGTTCATACGTGAATCTCTCAGCCCCACAACGGCATTTCTTCTGTGGAAAACAAAATCCCTCTTAAAAGAAAAGTTAATGTGTAAATATGTGTGGTGCAAAAACGGTCTTATTTTGGTTCGTAAACAAGAAGGTGACAAAAAAGTGTACATAGTGCGCTCGAACAGTGACATCGCAAGAATTGTCAAGGAACTACAAAATAAACCATAAGTAGGTATGACTAGGAACTACACCTCAAAAGGAAAGTTTTTCATGTCATGGCAATGTAAGTATTTACCAGCACTTAACTTGCCAGATACACCTGATTGATTATGATAACCAGTCATACAGATTCATTACATAATTCTTGGATTGATTTTACCTGCGACATACGACCAGAAAACAACGAATTGTTAATATTACATGTCAATATTAGATCATTGACAAAAAATCACTCACACTTAGAGTATATTATTTCTACCAGCCCAGTGATTGTTCACCTGATTATAATTACGGAAGCTAACATCACAGACATATTAAGACCGTTATTTGAAATGCAGGACTACTCAATGCACACGGAATTACGAAACAATAGAAAAGGAGGTGGCATTATTATTTACGTGCATAAAAGTATTTCGTTCGTTCGACTACCAGTTAATGTTCTAAACTTTGAGTGTATTATTGGTGAAGTGGAGTCTTTTGATGGCTATAAAACGTCATTATGCGCAGTGTACAGGCCGCCGAGTCTAAATAAGAGTCTGTTTATAAGTGAACTATCGCGATTACTTGCCGGAATTCCAGTGAAAAATAACTGCTTTTTAATTGGTGACATAAACATTAATATCGACAATTGTAACGATCCTATTGTTCAACATTATCTGAATTCGTTATATGAACTAGGGCTAGAATGCTGCATTACTCAGCCTACTAGAATAGAAAAAAATGCAATTGGAATATCGAAAACTTGCATAGATCATATATTCACTCGTGACGTCGACGGCGGTCGGCTCGACAGCCATTCACTGCAATCAGCTGTTGTGCAAAACGCCATAGCTGACCATTTTATAATCGGTCTTGTTATTACAAGTTCAACACCTAAAAAAAAATATAAAACCGTTATTAAAATTAATAATAATGTTGTTAAAGAGGAGCTGAGTTCAGTTGACTGGACCCCGGTTTATGTAATGAGTGATCCAAATGAAATTGAATGTTTTGTAAGAAGTAAATTCCAAACAATATATAGCAAATGTAAACAGAAGGTAACAATAAACGTAAACAAACGATATGAATGTAAATGGATAACAGATAAATTAAAATATATGTCAAACAAAAAGAAAGAACTTTTAGGTATTTGGAAAAATGATTTGAGTGATAAGAAAAATAGACAGATTTATAATAAATATAGAAATAAAACTAATAAACTAATATCTAAAGCAAAAAATAAGCATATAAAAAAGGAAATTTGTAATAACTTTAATAATCATAAAAAAATGTGGGAAATAATTAATAGAATGACAGGCAGAATTGTGAAGGCCATAGACGATATCATCTTGAGATCTTTTAAACTAAAACCTCAATTAATATCAAATAAGTTTGCTTGTGACTTTGACACAAACGTAAAAAATGTTTTATCTGTATGTAATCAGCCACTAATTGACACAAAGTTGTACACAAAATTCTCCAATGTTTCTATTCGCCTTAGCAAGATAAATGACAAAATGATGTATAATATAATAAGAAATCTCAATGATAAAAAAAGCCCGGGCTTTGACCAGATTAGAGCAAAAGATATTAAACTCGCATCTAAAGAAATAACACCTGTTCTAACACACTTAGTTAATAGCTGTATATCTAATTCGGCTTATCCTAACCATTTAAAAATAGGCATAATAAGACCCATACACAAAAAAGGTAGTTATATGGATACCAACAATTATAGACCAATAACAATTCTTTCTTGCATTGATAAAATTATTGAAAAATATTTTGGGAACGCTGTGAGCGACTTTTTGTCAAATAATGGCATAATTCATGAAAAACAATTCGGCTTTCAAAAAAATAAAGGTACCACGCAATTGCTATCACAGTTTACAGATGAAATCAATGATCACCTTAATAGTAAAAAACATGTAATCACAATTATGATAGACTTCAGCAAAGCTTTTGATACGCTAAATTATGAGGTACTTTACACAAAAATGCAGCAAAATGGTATACGGGGCCCAATGCTGGAGTGGTTTAAAGACTACCACAAACAGAGGTATAATGTAGTTAGTATAGCAGGGGCGTACAGCGACAGAGTTCCGACCCATTGTGGAACGGCTCAAGGATCGATCCTCGGGCCTACAGAATACCTACTGTACGTTAATGATATGTGCAACTTATTTCAGCATGCCTCCGTCTACCAATTTGCTGACGACACATGTCTTATCACAGCTCATAGGGATTTAAGTACTGCGGAGAAGCTAATGCAAAATGAGTTTAACCTGTTATGTAAATGGGCACATGATGTTGGTCTAACAATCAACTATCAAAAAACTAAACTCCTGCATATTCATTCACCGTATTTAAAAACACGAGGAACACCAAGAGTGGTGGCTCATAAACACCATTGTATGCACCAGTGCTTGGATGTCTGTGACTGTGAGCCGATAGAAAATGTTAAAGAACATGTGTACTTAGGTCTTAAGATTGATCATAGATTCAACTGGGGCCCACATGTGGATTCTGTTTGTACTAAGCTTAGAGCTATAATGTCAAAACTGCGCATACTGAAACATAAATTGCCCTATAGGACTTTAAGACTGCTGTACATGGCACTGGCCGATTCTGTTATCAACTATGGTATAACCAGTTATGGAAGAACCTACAAAACCTACCTTCAAAAGATATATAATATACAAACAAGATTATTAAAAATAGTGGTACCGCTTAAAGTTAAACTGAAATATAAACCTGATTATGATAAGTTGTTCGAATATTGTAAAGTCTTAAATGTATTTGATAAAGTAAAAGTAGCGGTTGTCTCTGATTACTGTGAGAATAAATTAGGGAAATTACAAAAATCAAGTAGGCCTAATTTTGTTCGTAACCTGTCGTACCTGCCTTTATATAAACTGCCAAATGTAAACAATGAATACGGAAAAAGGGTCTGGACGTATGCTCTTCCAAACATTCTAAACAATTTGCCCAAGGAAATAGCCAAAAATTTAGAAAATAAAAAGTCTCGACAAGTGAAAAACATCTTAAAAGTATTTTTTACCACCGATAAGTTTAGAGTGGGGGAAGGGCCTGCGTGTAGGTCTACTAACTAATGTACATATCTGTGAGTGAGTAACACCTAAAATAAACTTAGCGCACGTAATCTTACCATTAAAAGATTGAGCGCTATTTAAATGTAATTATTAATGTATGCATGCTAAAATAAATAGTTTGAAATTTAAAAAAAAAATTAAATTTAAAAAAGGACGAAAATTTTGTTTGTGATGTCCGGTCTATAGGTATTGAATGTCTTTGTTAGAGTCAAACTGTCGCATGACGTTGCAATTTCGTATTTTATACTGAATTATGACGTCACAAGCCCCTGTCATTAGTATTAAAACGCTTAATCTAAGTAGTTCTCCATCAATTTATAAAAGCAATAAATACTTGTCTATTATTTTTATTGTCTGATGGACTAAATAGATTTTTGATATTCATACACCGTCGTCAAACCTATTTAAAATAAACGTAGCGCCTGCATTTTCTAAATATATTACACCCATGTTTCCAGATATTTTAGATATTTATATATTTTTTTTCAGATATTTTTAAGTCCCAGAACAAAAAAAACCCAACATCATTCGCCTGACTCGGGAATCAAATTCAGGATCTTAACTTAGCAGTAGCGCTTACGATGACAAGACCATCGACGCAGTCAATAGAATTTAAAATAAAGTTTACAAATTGTGTGTGTGCACAAAAAAGTCCTAGTGTGGTTATACACGGTGATATTTAATCGTCTGACTACGTTAGAAATAAAATAAAATACGAGTAGGTGTAGTTACAGGTATAGAAAACAAATTAATATATTGATTACGGTACCGTCTGTGTAGATCAATACCACACACCCTAATATTAGGACACAAAACCCAAGTGGCGCACTCAATTTTTTTTCTATAACGTGAGACAAATCCACATTAAACTCAACCTGACCTACGAACGTGACCAAAAAGCAGCAAAATGATTATAATTTTAATTAGCATTTATATCTCGTTAACAAACAGGTACAAAGGGCGAACAGAATTCAGGATTTGTCAAACCTCCGGCACTCTTGGGTATTATGGCACCTACGTCATAATCCTTGCTAAAACGGGACCCAGCAGAAAAGGTACCTACAAAGTTTGCGTATTTTGGAAATGTTATTACTGCGCTCTTAAACAAATCAAGTTGAAGTGGGTTAGGGTTTAAGATGGTGAAAAAAGTACTTACGTTTGGAAGCAAAGAAGAATCTGAAAAGAAGAAAAACATGCAATAATTAGGCACAAGGCTCAGGCGTAAAGTAAGTAGGTACTAAATAAATAAAAACATTTGATAGACGTTATCGGCGTTAAAGTAACCCTTTACAAAGAGCTGTACCTAAATGACCCTCCTGGACCCCTGACCCCTGGACCTCCTGACCCTCCTCCTTCCTGGTTGACTTTTGAATAATATTGTCATACTTTATTACATGTTTGCGAATTGCTCATGATCGCTGTGATTCGTTTTAAATTTTAGTGACTAAATCAATCATATGGCTAGGTAGCAGAGTTTTTCATTGGTTGTTTTATACACCAAAGGTATGTGTGTTAATATATTATATGCATTTCACTAACACATTGGAATATTTTTTTCTGTTTGTTTCTGCATCACCCAAGGGTTGACTGGTAGAAAATGCCTATAGCATTAAGTCCGCCACTGTTCATTTGCGTGCTAAAAATAGGTATTAAATAAATAAATAGTTTGAGAACGTCTAGCATTATTTGCAAATACGCGCCCCGTACAAAACTCCACTTTTGAAAAGATTACAGTAATTACATTTCGTTGTAAATTTTCCGCTTGGTATGAAGTAAACACAACATTGTAGCTTTCATTGAAGATTTATATCGTAAAGCCTTTTCGGTTCAACTGTGAGGTTCGTGTTTATTTGCGAAATGGATTTAGAGGCGTAAAGTTTTGAGTTCATTTTGATGGACCGATAAACAATGATCGGTGTTTTTGTTTGGTGATCTGTTACCATTCGGATTTGCATTTTCTGTTGAAGGTTAGAAAAGTTGATCTTTGTTATTTATTCATTTTGGATAGGTATTATACAGTTTGGACGAACATTTCATTGAATTAGTTTATTTATAAGTTAATTTTTTTTTATTATTTTGTGTCTGATATCTTTTGACTAAACACACATCGTGGCATATACTGATATCACACAAGTTCAACCCGTCGATTTAGTAAAAGTCACCAGGTAAAAACTGTCATTTTAGTGATTTTTATGTTTATTTTTATCATCATTTTTGTTCTGTGTGCGTTTCAAGCTGTTTCCAATAAATGCTTCTTCACGGGGTAATTTTGCAGAATACTCTAGCACTCTTATAGATGAATCTGAACCCCGTAAGTTGAAATTTTTCGTAGATTAGAGACAGAAGTAAACATTATTATCATTTGTAAAAAACTTTAGATAACATAACATCACGCCTGTAATCCCCAAAGGGTTAGGCAGAGTTACACCTGTAGTATACCCGCATTTTGCCAGTTATGTTAAAGTTCCACGTGATAGGGGACAAGCCTATTGCCATCAATAGGACACGAATCCAGACTCCGGGCTGCTACTGAGAAATTTCAGATGGAAAAACTCATTAACACTTTGCCAGACTCGGGGATCTAACCCGGGATTTCATGCTCAGCAGTAGCGCACTAGAACAACGTCCAAATGGCATTTAATTAAACAATAAAATACACTCAATAACAAATCACATTCAGAAATACATAAATTTGTTTCAGTATAGGTAAAACGTGTGGACAAAGCTCCTATTCGTGAACCATCAGTCCTGTTAGGTGTAACCGCAGCCGTTCGTTAGTGTGCCACGTAATGCATTAATTGGCTTAACAGCCGATCGATCCGGATAGAAGATAGCTTTGTAACTACCGTACTAACTGATCGTAATGCGCTTTGTGGCTCGGACGGAAAAATGGATTGACTTATGGACGAATGTCACAATACCAGTTGAGAGTAGTAGAGAGTAGAGTAGTAGATTGAGCTATTACTGATGCTAGGTATTGACAGTTTACTTCACTCAAGTTTAACGGTGTGATTTTTACTGAATTGCTGTTTATATGTTAAAGGAGATAACGATTTCAAACGACCACTATTTCTGTTGCACAAGTGTATATCAAGGTGTACTGCATAACATTAAGGAGCACTCTTACATACAGTAAAACAAAAACCCATCACGATTCCCTCCTCAAAGAGAGCGAACCTCCGTTACAGATTTGTGTCCGAGTTGCTAATTTAAAACAAGGAAGCGCCATTAAAAGCGTACCTTTCCATATCGTGTAAACCACTTGCAAATTTATTCAGGACACTCATTCCCCACTCATCAAATAATATGACGGTAACATTTTCATTTGTACACTCGTATTACATTACAATCCTTACAGCATTGTGTTAGAGTTGAAAGTGATTTGTTTGTGCCCGCGGAATATTTCAATTTAAGTATTATACCAGCAATTTGCATTGCAGTAGATGTTATTGTGAAGCTGTTATACTGAGTAGGTGCCCTGGCCTGTCTCCTGTGGATTTAGAATAATCAAGTATTTTGCATTACCCCCACGCAGATGCATTTACGAAGAGAAATAAACAGTCCTGTTCGGCCCAGCAGGGTTATTTATAAAGGCGGGGACTCACGTTACATTATTACTTAGCTTGGAGCTAAATAATTTATTGCGGACACTTAAATTGTTTTTGTGAAATTAATTTCGCTGATGGAGTGGCTCGTTGGAATTTAGGTGGCGTCGGTGATTCTTGATAAAGGTGTTTCGGAGTTACGCTTTTAGATAAGAATTATGTTGCTTTGTTTTTTTTTTAGATTAGGTTGTTCTGAGCGCTAGACGCTTAAAGTTTTCTAAATCAATGTGAAGCACAAAAGTTTGATACAAATGTAATGTCGATTGGGGCGAGTTTAAAATTTAAACATTTATCTTTCCTGTAATATTTGGGTTTAAAGGGCTACCACTGTGCCTGCAATGTAGTGTTGCCTTAAAAGTTACCCCGTTCAAATATAGGCGAAGTGGAGGTGAAGTAGAGTGAAGTGAGCTGTCCTCAATACTAGCCCGGGATTTACAGACTACACATTTCACATTCACTTCACCCAAGTACCTATTCATTGGTTTACAGAATCGATCGGCTGCCTGGTAACAAAGCGTTTAGAACTTTCAACGTATATTGTTTTTTATTTTGTTTTATTATAGGAAGTACCAATTAATACGTCAGCTAATGCCACTTATCTTTTTCACTAGCACACATACTACGTTTTTAATTTGAATAAATAAGTAAATAAATATTTCGCAACTTTTCACACCACGTCATTTAGTCTCAAGATAAGCTTGAGAGCTTGTGTTATGGTACTAAACAGCTGATAAACATACTTTTATATTTCCAAATATATACATAATTTATAGATAAATTACACCCAGACACAGAACAAACGTTCGTGTTCATCACACAACCATTTATCCTGGGTGGGAATCGAACCCACGACCTCCGGCATAGCAGTCAGGGTCACTAACTACTGGACCTACCGGCCAGTCAATCACTTAGAAATATCAAATGGGGCCCAAGTCATTATTATACTTCGTGCCCAAAACCTCATATTTTCGAATTCATGTGCGTATTTTACAATTATTACTTGCTTCAAAAACAAGTGGAGGAAAACATCGTAAGGAAACCAGCATTCCTAAGAGATATTTACCGATGGCATGTGAAGCTAACTCAGAGGCCCATGGGCAGCAACGAGATATAAAATACTATAAATACAAGGTGTAAAAAGACCGATCACATAGTCGATAACCACACATTCTGTACATATAATTAAGTAACTTTAACCAAAAAATAATGCTGGGAAAATACTTTTTTTTTCATCTTTAAAAAAGAGATACTTTTTATTGCGCGCATTGCAAAGCGCGACAACCCAACGCAACTTTCGTTCAGTTGAGCGTATGGCCACTCGCGCTTCGTCGTTGACCCAACCGGTCCGCTTATTTAGTATCCATTGCATTTTTGTGACTTAAAATGCGTAATTTGTTTTGAAAAATCGATAATTTTGATAATGTTTGTTCGGAAGAAAGTTTACTAATGATACTTGGAATACCATTTTGAAAAAAAAAACTAAATACCTATAATATTGCACTTTTTTACATTTTGCAATATTCCAAAACTAGTGAATTCCCAGGTATGTTTTAGAAAAATAAAACTGTCCCAGTGATGGGTAGAATATGTAGTTTTCGTTTACGTTAAGGGTCTTTTTACACCCTGTATACATACCTATAGCGGACATGTGAGGAAATATCATAGAAAAACTGTGATCCCATGTCTCAGTAACGCCATATAAAATAATTATAATGGAGCGGAGCGTACTAAAAAAAACTCATAGACTTGTGTCCGCCAGGACACAAGTTTCGGACGAAAATTTTGTTCGTGAGGTCCCGTCTATAGTAAACTAAGTTTTAAATGTCTTTGTTGGGCAGCATCAAAACTGTGATACCAGTCACCAAAGAAATTTAAAATACTATAGAGCGGGCATGTCAAGGAAATGTCATAGAAAATTTTTTATCCCATGTCTCAGTAACGCCACCTAGAATAATATATGAATATTGGAGCGGCAGCGGAGCATACTACAAAAAACTCATAGACTTGTATCCAGCAGGACACACTTTTTAGGACGAAAATTTTGTTCGTGATGTCCGGTCTATAGGTATTGAATGTCTTTGCCAGTCACTAACCACGACAAAAGAAGAAGTTCTTATCAATTATTAGAAGATAGAACACGATTTCATGGTGAAGAACCGATATGAACCTCCACAATTACTCTACTCTATGTCAAATTGACACTAACAATACGAGAGTGGTGCAAAACATTTTGTCAGCGAATTTAAAAGAGATTTTATTCGACTGCGGGAAAGCAAAAACGAAACGTAATGTTTTTTAAGAAGTAGGTACACCTCAGTGAGTCTGCACTAGGGATGTCGGTACTGAGGGGTAATATTCGTATTTTTAAGAATAAGAACATTGGCATTCCTTTTGTGGACGAAGAGATTTAAAATACTATAGAGCGGGCATGTCAAGGAAATGTCATAGAAAAACTTTGATCCCATGTCTCAGTAACGCCATCTAGAATAATATAAATGAATATTGAAGCGGCAACGGAGCGTACTAAAAAAACTCATAGACTTGTGTCCAAGCAGGACACAAGTGTATGAGTGCTGTATGGTCTATAGGTATTGAATGTCTTTGTTTGTGGACGAGACGATATGCGACTAGAGTTTGAACTTCTACAACCACAAGAGTTGGCTTTCCATTCAAAAGTATAGATATCTATATTTTATAATGTATCTGTTCATCATAATAATAATTAATAATTAATACCAGCCTGTTAGTATGTCCCACAGCAGCGAAAAGGTCTTTTCTCATTCAGAGAAAGTATCAGTATTGATCTCCACGCTTGGTCACTGCGGGTTGGTGATTTCCAAAGAGATTTTAAATACTATAGAGCGGGCATGTCAAGGAAATGTCATAGAAAAACTTTGATCCCATGTCTCTGCAGTAACGCCATCTAGAATAATATATGAATATTTGGGCGGCAGCGGAGCGTACTACAAAAAACTCATAGACTTGTAACTATAAGTCCAGATTTTCTCACGCTGTTTTCCATCACCGACTACAATGATGTGTAATATAAATTATCTTATCTATTTGTACGTCAATATTTTAACAAAACCCGCTATCCAGCGACAAATATGTAAAATTCAACGTGGTATAATGATGTTTTAAATCTGTAGTTTTCGTTGTTATTTTATCATAATTTTTGTATTTTATTCACATTTAACGTAAATAAATGTTTGACCTTAACGGGTTAAAGGTAAATTGATGCTTCCCCCTTAATTGTTTTACGTGAGAATCTAGCCTGTAGTCCATTGCCCAAAAACCTCTCGGACAGCTTCAGACCTAATTGAACTAGTTGTAAGATACGAAGTTAAGCAAGGAGCAAATGTCCTTCCCTAATGAATTTATAGTACTTTTTCCACATTTTCATCCCTATTTCTCTAGTTACAAATTGTGTTACCCTTGTCCAATTTGTAACTAGAAACCTTACCTTCCCACCTACAGAAAGTAATGATTATTTTCCAACGTTCTCGTCTTACCATTTCTAAGATAATTTCATCAAAATTTTCTGACGCAACGCTGAATATTTGTAAAAGAAAATTAATGAAACAAAGGAACCTAACGATAGTAAATAATTTACAACTACTTCTAAAAGCGTAGCTTTCACGTTCGTAATTAATAACATGTTGAATATTCTTTTTGTTTCAAAGACGAGTCTTATTATTAGATTATGTCATAATGAGTTTCTATTGTTAGCAAAGTTAATATACTTACCTGTTTGTACCTTTATTTGTTTCTTCTTCTTTGTGAAGCGACCTTTGTAACATGACATCAGTAGATTTAATTAAATCCTCGCTAGTGTTATTAATGAGAAGTAAGTGTGTTCATCTGTTTACTTCCAACGCTTCCATGGTATGATTATCTACAAAACTCATTTTCATAAAAAATTGAGTGTAAGTTGCTGAATACATTGACTTGACGTTTATTCCAGAGACTAGCGTTTAAAAACAGCATGTGATGAAATCTTTATATTACGAAACTATTGAAGCTACAGCTATACAATATAATAAATAAAAACTAGAGCTCGTCTTGCAAATACATTTATGAATCTTCACAAAGTTGCCAACCATATCGTCGGCCAAAATGCATTACCAAAATCCTTGGCGTCGAACAACAACTAACAAGACACACCATACAACCTCTTTTATTTTATACCCCAGACATGCACCCAGCATGAAAAACAAAACATAAGGCTCACGTACACAAAACGAATCACATCTACAAACTCCAAATTCTCAGGAGGGAAGTGAAATGAATAAAGGCTAGTCGGACACCTCTTGGCGTCGAAAAAGACGTGGCGCGAGTGGTGCCCTCTCGCGGGAACGCCGGCAATTTCACGGTGTTCTGCCGGCGCGTTCTATAACGTGAGACGTGTATTTTTTACTGGATGCCTTGAGTTTAATAGGCAGGTCTTGGAAGAAAGTACTATAAAATGTCCTGTTGTGAACTGATTTGTTTTAGATTTAAAGGACGGGTAGTTCTCTTGTCCTTGTTGATTGATAGCATTCTTGAAAATAAACTTTGGTTTGGACTTTTAGATAGGGACAACGTCTTACGACTCTAATTTTAAAGAGAAATCTCTCAAAGAGATTTTAAAGATGTCTTATAATGTATAAGCCAGGGACATAAAACAACACTCCCAAATACTAGCGACTTCACAGTCACAATTTAAGGGGCTAACCCTGATAACCGTACTTACTTGAAACCAAAACAAATTCTAATGCATTTCCCATTCCTTTCCCATTCCTTTCCAAACACTTCAATACATCTACTCTCCAAACATTCTTAGCCACGATTTTTATTTCTATTCGTTCCCCTTCACTTGTTTTTGTGGAGTAATCCGTCTTCATTACTCGTTCTATTTTGTCAGCTCGAGAGTCGAGCGTCGTTCAAGACTTGGAAAACCCTCTAGCGCTCAATTGCCAACTAATTGAATTGTTGTCGAAAGGACTGGTTTGTATTGTTGTGTTCGTGTATTGTGGTTCTTGATATTTGACGAAAAAAAAAATTCGAGTGTGTCCACACTTAAAATAATTTTTCGTCTTGTTGCTTTGGTCTCTCTTGATAAAAGAAGTAATAATTTAATGAGTGTCTTCAATATTGTTCCCGAAATAGATAATAATGATGGCTTTGAACATTCTCTTACATCCATCAAAAGAAAACATACCCGTAGGACATTGGTTAGCTCGTTATTTGCTCAATGAAATATTACTGCCATTCAACGTGGTAATCGTGGTTACCAGTTTTGATGTGAAACATCTAATGCACTTTTTTTGCGCCTTTTTTCATACGACCGACGGCAATGCGAAGGAGTACTTGGTTTTGTTTAGTTTTCATCCTATTTTAACTTTAAGTATTTTGATTTTGTATACAAACTTACGTAGTTGTTAAATATTTTAACGTAATATGTTTTCAATTCAAAATAAACGTAGATACAACACTTAAGATCCATAAAACTGAACTTAAGGTCCGTACGGCCTAAATAACTTTACTTTTTAAAGTTCCTTTAAGCACAGCCGAGAAGTATCCAAATATCATAAATGCAATTAGAACTGCCACACAGAATCACGATAAAAAAAAACTTTTTGAAATTGATTCCAATTTTCCGATATTCCTTTGTGGCTCGCCCATTCATCGTGGAGGCTCAATGTCGATCATCGCCAGGCTTTTTATCGCCCTTATCTGTTTCAAACTGCCAATACGAGCTGTTTGTGAAGTTAGATAATGTCTCGATGCCTCCGCCATATGATCTGTTGAATTTTTCATTTGTGCGGTAAATTCTCCCTGTTTTTGTTCAGTAAGTACCTACGCTCGTGTAAGTAATGATTTTGTTATTTGGTCCCATTAAGGATGTGTCAAAATGGATTGTTGCTTTCGTAAGTTTTTTATTTTATTTTTTTTCCTGGAGTCGTTAGCGACATTGTCTTTTTGTATTTCGGTATTTTCAGGTGTTTTTATGTGGTTTGTCTGCAGAACAGTAGTTGTTTTTGTACAAAATTAGGTATGTTTACGTGGATTTTAAATTGTATTCAGTTGAATGTCAGTTCAAGGCAAAACAATGTTACTCGAACTACCTACTAATAGAACTAATTTTTAAAAGTGTTAGGTCAAAAAACAAAGAAAAAATGGTAAAAATTGCTGAATATAACTAATATATAAAAAAATGTGTTTGGACATTATTAGTAATAATGTCTGCACTTTGATTTTAAACTCCTGTGTGTGTTTAATGTTTAATTTATAAAGTTTAATTAAAAATAAGAACATACAGTATGTAGATGTTACTGAATGTAGTAAATAGTCCAAGTACCTACGTAAAACTATTTTGGTAAAACTTAAGTTACGAGGCTTTACTTATAGCTAGGTATTTATTTTCATACAACCATTCACCTCGATAATAAACTATTCTTCTTTCAATAAATTCAAGTTACACCTCTATTTTTTAAAAACAACAATGTTGTTGAGTAATGTTTTCATCACAATGGCTATCCTCCGATACACTGCATGTTTATTCACCCACTGAATATTTTAAAACTGTCATTTACGCAAATGAATGAACGTAACGCGAGTGTTTCACTGGTGATTTTAAAATGGCGGCCCCTATCAATATGTATGATACTTTCGTTAAGCACAGAAACATTGCGTGGTATTGAGCTCTCGATTAATAATAATTGCTTTTTGAATGTTCGTTGGGTTTCGAAAATGAAGCCTTTGGGTAATTGGTTTGTCTTTTGGTCTTTTACCGAGGCGATTCCTTTAAAATACCGCGAAATATACCTACATGTTTTTTTAGGTTTTATGCAAATTAATGTAGTTTTAAGCAAAAAAAAGTGGAAGTTAAATCAAATTACCACTAATATATGCTTGCGAGCAAATAAATCGTGCCACTTCCTGTTTTGGCAATATGTAAAGTATCACTTCGAACGTTATATGGTCAAAAAGTTTATTTAATAAAAATACAATGTGGGTAGCCCCATTGTAAAGGCTATTAAATAAGCTTTTAGACGGCATATGTTTCGGATCTATGCGTTTTATTATATTAAAAATAATAACCACACATACATAAACTCACTACATAATCTTCGATCGACCCGTGAGGTTGGTATTATAATTATTTAGCCACAAGCTGCAAAAGTAAACACAAAATTCTTTATAAGTAAACTCAATTGTGATTTTTTAAGGAAGAAAGAAAGAAAGAAAGAAAATACATTTATTGGCATCAGCTGGATATACGCCCAGCAAAAACACAATAACACAAAAAAAAGAGACAAAAAATGGCATGTCTCACGGCTGCGCCAAAAGGTTAATTTCAGCGGTAATGCCAGACAGATGCTGAGATCCTGCCAGACGCTGTTCAGGCAGGATCTTGAATTATCATTATACTTCATAAATAAATAATATTTTACGTATTTAAATAGATAGAATGTAGCCTAAAAACTTGTTTAAGAAAAATAATAACCTGTGGATGTATTTTATATGTATAGTGTGCCGATAGTGACCAGCTCGCCGCCAACACTAAGCAGCAGCAACAGCCTAGTGAGTGCTTTTATTTATTTTGACTATGAAATCATTAATACACATACATACACAAACTCGCGCCTTTTTCCCATCGGGGTTAGGCAGAAACTACAGAACGCCATCTGCTACGATTCGGACATACTTCTTTTGCTTTGTTTACATTCATACATGTTGTCATACACACGCACGAAGAAAGAATTTTGAAGAATATCACCGATAAAGTCTTATGTATGACCTTCTAGGGCGTCCCCTCCCGGCAATTCCACTTAAATCTGCCTTATAAATACCTTTCGTTCGTCGCTATTCATTAATAATAACCATAAATAAATAATCAATATTCCACAACTTTTCACCCAACGCCATTTAGTCCCAAGTTAAGCTTGAGAGCTTGTGTTATGGGTACTAAATAGCTGATAAACATTCTTATGTATTTCTAAATACATACATATTATAGATAAATTACACTCAGACACAGAACAAGTGATCGTGTTCATTACACAAACATTTGTCCTGGGTGGGAATCAAACCCACAACCTCTGGCATAGCAGTCAAGGTCACTAACTACTAGACGAACAGGCCAGTCAAACCATAATGCGTGAAAAAAGCAAGTGGCTCAAATTATTTGCTCCCAAGTATCCATCCAAACAGAGTTGTTTAAAAAAATGGTGTTTATTCAATTGGGGCAGAAAACAAAAGATATATTTTTCAACCAGAAATTAACCAGTGTAAAGAGTAGAAAATAATACACTTACGCACTTCTTGAATTATCACAACTATTTATTTATAGAGTAAATACTATTAGTTTACAAACTTGGACAGAGTTTCGACTTATTTCGTCTCATGTATTTTCAAAATTGCGCGCTCAGTACTTTTTGTTTTCATGAACTCCGACTGTCAGATCTGACGTCTATGACATCAAAATTGGCGGGCTTAACTGACAACTCTCGCTCCAAATTGTCGTTGGCTTGGCTTGGCTTGGCTTTGGCGTAGGCTGAACATATAGGCATCAATGGCATGGCGTTACAATCGGCCATTCTGTAACAATTGCTCCCGCAATGGAGCATACGATTTCATTAGCTTTCTAATAAATCAATTAAGTCTTCAGTCTCCAGTTGGTCATCAGAACTGCTGGCACTGTCAGTTACAGGAGCTATGCTACGATAAGGTCGCAAAGAGTCTGCTGAAACAAGCCCCGTAAAGTTTTTGTAACCCCTTGAACCCTTAATGCTCCTGATCCTGTATCTGTCATTGCCAACCACTTTAGTTATTATATAAGGGCCTGAATACAAATCATCGAGCTTTGTGTTGACTTTAGCAGCACTACTAGTAGGCGCCTGTCTCCATAAAACTAAGTCCCCTTTCTTATAAACATGAGAATTTTTGCGACGCTTATCAAAGTTATGTTTCATTCTCGCGCTAGCTTTAACGATACGTGCACTGGCCTTATTGCGCCTGTCCTGAATTGGTTCAGATATACGGTCTGGGATGCTTACATCACACACTGCCCTACCACTGCGCGCAAACATTAAATCGTAGGGTTTAAATCCGGTAGTCTCATTTAAAGTGTTATTTATTCCCCAAATCACATCGGGGAGACGGTCAGACCAACTATTAGCTGCCTCACTAGGGTCTGTCGCCCGTAGGGCATTTAGTATGGTACGATTAGTGCGCTCAACTTGCCCATTGGCACGCGGACAGGCAATTGCATTCAACGTATGTTTAAATTGTTTGTCTGCCGCAAATTTCTTAAAATATCTACTGGTAAATGCTTTGCCATGGTCAGTTACTACTCTATCCGGATAACCAAATAATGAAAACATTCTTTTAAGTATTCTTATGGTTTCTACTGAATTAACTGATCGACTACACTCTGCAATAACAAATTTTGAGAACGCGTCAGTTATTACTAACATATATTCATAACCCTTCTTTGTCCTACAAAACGGACCTAAATGGTCGACATGTATCATTCTAAACGGCTCATTTGGTTTAGGAATCGGATGCAATTTGCCTTCTTTCATGCCGTGATCTCCTTTGCCATAGGCACAACTCAAACAAGAAGTTACATATTTACGAATAAACCGTGTCATTTTAGGGAACCAAAAATCACTTTTAATCAGATCTGTGCATCGTTTTAGTCCGACATGCCCTATTTCATGATGATGCATTTGAACAATTTTCCATCTAGCTGCCCCAGGCACTACGAGTCGATTACCACTAAGAGTCTTTCTATACAACCTATCATCTATTAACACGTAGTTATTTATTACATCGCGTTCAGTCGACCCGGCTTTTAATTGTTCAATAATATTCTTTAATTTATCATCTTGGTATTGAACCGTATAAAACCAATCAGTCACTTCTAAACGATTAATATTTACAGCATCGATTGGGTTCCTACTTAGTGCATCGACATGTTTCATTCGCTCACCAGGCCTATATTCTACACTGATATCGTATTCCTGAATTAATAGCCACCATCTTGCGATACGCGGTATAATATCGCGTTTAGTTAGAGTGGCTCGGACGGCGGTACAGTCGGTGACTATCTTCACGTGTTTACCTATTATGTACACCCGAAATTTACGCAACGATTCTACAACTGCTAAAGTTTCCAACTCGTAGCTATGGTACATAGTTTCCTCCTTAGATGTCACTCGGCTAAAATACATAACGGGGCGCAAAGTACCGTCAGTCTGGTTTTGTAATAAAATTCCTGCTACTCCTAATTTGCATGCATCGGTATGAATTTCTATATTTAATGTAGGGTCATACAAAGCTAACACTGGTTTGGAGCATAAACATGTTTTTAACTCGTTAAAACTATCGACCTGTTTATCACTCCATACCCACGGTACATTTTTCTTAGTCAATTCGGTTAACGGGCGAGCTATAACTGCGAATCTATATATAAATTTTCGGAAGTAACTGCAAAGGCCTATAAATTGACGTATCTCATGTACATTCCTTGGTGCAGGGAAATGCGAAACTGCAATTAATTTGGGTTCTGCCGGTCGCACACCTTCATAAGAAATTTCATGTCCTAAATAGGTCACCCTCTCTTGTAGAAAAGAACACTTTTTCATATTTAATTTTAGATTTTCCGATTCAAACTTTTGCAACACCGATTCTAGCGTTTTTATACCAGAACTAAAATCATCCGAGGGTAGTAACAAGTCATCTAAGAATGCAAGAATTTCACTAGATGAACAGCTGTTGGTTTGTGACGTTTGAGAACGAATCGAACTGACAATTTTACTAATCATTCGCATGAATACTGAGGGTGCATTTGCTAAACCAAACGGGACGCGCATATATTCATAATGGCCTTGAGGTGTTATAAACGCAGTTTTGTGGGTGTCCTCGGGCACAATTTGAAGCTGATGATAACCTTGAGCCATATCAAGACTCGTAAAGTATTTCTTACCGGCTAACTTTGAAACCTGATCGTCGATATTTGGCAAAGGATATCTATCTTTAATGGTGATCAAGTTAAGGGCACGATAATCAACACATAACCGATAATCACCGTTTTTTTTCTTTACCAAGATAACTGGAGAGGCATAATCAGACTCTGATTCTTTAACAATACCGGCTTCTAGTAACTCACGAACTTTAGAATTAACTATTTGTTGTTCAGTGTGCGATAACCGATAAGGTTGACGATATATTGGCTGCTGTGTGTTAAGTTTTATTTTCATATGTAACAAATTGGTGCAACCGAGATCTTTTGTGTTAATTGCAAAGGTGTGTTTATATTGTAATAATAAATGTATTAAACTATCACGTTCGTTTTTATTTAAAATTCCTATACTAATGTCGGAAATACGTACTCCGCCTATACTATCGTCTGTGTTTTTAGTAGTCATTAAAACAGAAGCAGACGAGACAATACGGCCACATGGATTAGAGAAATGAGAGCTTAGCTTATTTGGCGAAATGTTAGGTAAGTGAGATGGTAATGGCTTGGCTGAACTCACTTGGCTTGGCTGGACTGCCAATTCGTCGCAGCTATCTCCTCGTGCGAGAATCTGGCCGGCTTCCCATTCGATGTCTTTGGTGCCGGTGTTGATGACCTTCATGAAGCCACTTCCACCTCGTAGTAACATGGCCGGTAGCGAGTAGGAAACTCCCTGCAGTTCATAGTGACGCGGCGCTGTGCAGACATCATCTTCCTCGGCATTGCCCAGCACTCGAACTTTGATGATAGAGGCACCAGGAGGCAAAGATTCCTTGCTTGATGTCACTACGTTGAATTTCTGATTATCTTTGACTACCTGAAGTTCAGCAAAAGGGTTAGGATCCAATCTTAAAGTAGCAGTTTTATTTGTCACTTCAAGCGACATACGATCAGCGTTGATAACTGGCTGACCAACAAGTAAATGAATATCCTGCATGTCTGCCTCCGTCACGTGCGCAGTACATGTCACATGAATGTCATCAATTTCCAGGTCGAATTCTACTTCTCCGCGGCTTGTAAGTAAGCCACCAGAAAAGCCCTTTAGGATAGTGCTTGTAGGTATAACTTTGAGTTCTAAAAGACCAGCAATATGTGCATTTATAACATTTACCTGGCTTCCTGTATCAATGTAAGATTTCAAAAAAATTCCGTTGACCCTTACGACTTTTTTGTAAATTTCATTATAATTTTGCACCAGCTTAATTTCCTTAATGTTGCTATTCAATGCGGCAGACGACTTGGAGTTTATAGTTGAAGAGCCAGAGCAGCGTGTGGCAATATGACCTTGCAAACCACACTTGAAACAAATGCGTTGATCAGGTAATGAGCAATTCCGCAGGATGTGGCCAGTCTTCTTACAACGCGGACAGGGGTCAGTATCAGGGTTCACTTTCTTATCCGGGTTTGGCAGCTGTCTAGAATCTTTATTGGGCTTGTCACGAACTTCGAACATCGGTACACGATAATCATCGAGGGCACAGAGAAAGGCCTCGTAGAGTTCATCTGGACGCTGGCATTGGAAAGCCCGTGCATTTGGTTGTAATGAGGGCGGTAACCCTCTGATTATACATGAAACACTAGCAACGTCAGACAGGTTACAACGAAAACACATGGCTATTTTATCCTGGTAATATTTAGTCATTGTTTCGTTCGGCAACTTCTTCCTGTTCATCATCTCGTCTAACAAAGCACTGTAGTCACGGTGTTTGGGAAATGCTCTCACGATCAAGCATTTCCATTCGTGCCAGGAATAGTCATAATCATCGAGTCTATTGTACCACTTACGTGCTTGACCCCGGAGTTTATCTTGTAGGTGAAATGATTTTACTTGGTCGCTCCAACCATGTATGTCTCCCAACTGGTCAATTTTTCTTAACCATACAGACACTGTGCAATCTTCTCCATCGGGGTCAAATTCCGGGATAAGAGACGCCGCACGATGGCCTTTGAAGTGGTTGAGCGGCAAGGTTTCTTCATTGAGTTCGTGTATCGCCCTACTTACTTCGTTTTCCAGCATACTCTTGAGCATTTTTCTAGCTGGTATTGGCGGGAATTCTTCATCATCACTAATACGGCCTTGCTTTTCTTCAATCCAGCCCGGTGGGCGGCCAACAGATGTAGTAGGGTGATTACGCTTCATATCACACTTCTGAGTGTAAAGAGTAGAAAATAATACACTTACGCACTTCTTGAATTATCACAACTATTTATTTATAGAGTAAATACTATTAGTTTACAAACTTGGACAGAGTTTCGACTTATTTCGTCTCATGTATTTTCAAAATTGCGCGCTCAGTACTTTTTGTTTTCATGAACTCCGACTGTCAGATCTGACGTCTATGACATCAAAATTGGCGGGCTTAACTGACAACTCTCGCTCCAAATTGTCGTTGGCTTGGCTTGGCTTGGCTTTGGCGTAGGCTGAACATATAGGCATCAATGGCATGGCGTTACACCAGATTAAAAAAATCTTTTTTGCAAAAAATAAAACCGACTTAAAAAAAACACTAACCAGTGTAAAATAACTCTAAATTCGGAAGTCGGTGGCCCATCATGAATAAGACAAAACCACCAAAGCCACAGACTACGTCGGTACTAAGTCGGTTTTATTTTTTGCAAAAAAGATTTTTATTTTTCCATTTTTATTTGTTCCCATACAAATATTTGCCATGAATTTATTTTTATATTGTTATTTGTTAACAATACATATGTTATAGTAATAGGGTTATCCACTTATCCCTAATAAATCAAACTTAACATACCTAACTGTCGAAATCTAGGTATGTTGTACACATCTGCGTACCCCTCAGAGCATACAGGCGTGATGATACGTCATGATGTTCTATAAACAATAAATATCCAAGCGATTCCAGCAATCACGACAGATTTGCCGTCTATTTTTGAAGAGTTCCATTGCATATCTCCGAAGATCAGCACCACCCTAAAATGGGATCTCGGGAGTATACTCTTTCAAATAAAAAAAGAATTTTGAGAATCGGTCCACAAATGAGGGAGAAATCGCGTAACAAACACACAAAAAAAAACATACCGTCGAATTGAGAACCTCCTCCTTTTTTTGAAGTCGGTTAAAAATATCATACAAAAAACGTTTTAGCTAATTCGATAACCGATCGCGCGTATATGCTACATTGATTTAGAAACAAAATGGCGCATGTTTGAAGTACAAACGATCCTTGTTCCACATTTTTACGTGCATTAATGAATCCTCGCATGTGTCGTTTGGAAATCGGTTCGTTAGTATGTATGGATGGGAAAAAAGATTATTATGAAATGGGAAATATTTTTATTTTCATTACCTACTAGTTCGCTGTTCGTAAGGTTAAATGACAAATGACGTTTATGGCTGTCAATGCAAACTCTTAGTCTAAGATCCCGCTATAGAACGACCTTCACCGAGCTGGTTAATGGGCGAAACCTATTTTATATTAAATTTGATATGTGTAAGTGCGGTAGGTTGATAATTACAGCCGAGGCAATATTGCTAGCCCGAGCCGCAGGCGAGGGCTACAAGAAAGCAGAGGCTGTAATTATCAAACCGCAGGTATTCCATACGACGTTTTATAACATATTTGCGAGGAAATAAATAAAACTCAGACTGAAATTTTCGAATAAAAACAATACAGCGAAAAGAAAAAGCGCGCGGAATAATTTTAACTTGATCACAAATTGGCGATGCGCGCGCTTCGGTTTTTTTTAAGTCAAAGGCACAAAAACAGACACAGCCAGTATTACTAATAAAGTAAATTAATTAATATATTTTTTGTTTTGGTTACTAATGGTTGTAATTTATTGTCGAAATTAATGAAATTACTGAATTTAATGTTTATTTTTTATATTTTATCTCCCAAAGTTAATTTTATTCATAAAATGTAGACCACTTTTCTGACATAGAAACTCATTGCTAAGATTTAAAAAAAGAAACCGTTCGTGTTAAGTCGGAGCAACTTGCAAACCTTGCGTTTTACTTTACCATTACGCACTAGTGCGTAATGAGATACATTACGATACTGAATAAGGCGGAATAAGAGACCCTTTACGAGCAAATTTGTTATAAATAAATATATTACATATGGGTTGTCTAAAAATTTTCAGTCCTATACTATCTTTTTCTCATCAATCAATAATCTAAACTATTAATATGTTGGTGTCATTTGAGTTCAGTCACTTTGTTTTTATATAATTACTTGAGCATGTATTTATTCAGAAATATCTAGTTTAGATTTTGTCTCAAACAACTGCGATGTCTGGGCTTTTTGGGGGACTAATGTAATTTTGACGTTTAAAAAGTGCTGATTCTCAGACGAGTTTGAATAAATGACTTTTGTTTTTGATTTTGAACAGAAACATGAAGACAGTTTTACAAATTTTACAATATCGCGACAGTGTAAAAGCAGAGGTCCATTAAATTTAATAAGTATTAGGTTAATTAAATATATTTTTATAAATCTATATTCGTATAAGTTTAATAAAGCTGAGGAATTTGTTTTTGACTAAATTTAAACGCGCTACTTAGTCTATTAGATCTTCCAGTCACATTTAAAACAATTTTTATTTTGCTAGCATCTAATTTTGATAGCTCTCTATAATTCTGTGAAGTGCGGATAAAACTGCGGGGTACAGCTAGTTAATACTATCATAATTAAACAGGGCACGCCAGTATTTCCGTGTTATATTGTAATTATTGCCTAAACGAACAATTATTGATGTGTAAAAAATGAGCATTTGCAGAAAATCAAATTAAAAGGAAATAATCATCATTTACGCTTGCTACCTTGGCATGACGTGTAAAAGTGTTTGTAAAAACGAATTTACAAAAGTACACAAGACAATATTTTCGTTGAAAACATCTTCGTTACCTGACGTGCTGTCCCTACCGTCCGGTGGTCAAACATTCGCAATCAGTGAGAACGGTGTGTTTGCCGTGTGCGCGAATAAATTGGGAGGCGCACGGTTCAAGCCGACTCACGGATACTATCGCGGGAAAACCGGGTTAATAGCCATGGTGCTGGCTATGAAAATCAAATTCTAGTAAAGCATAACATAAAATAACAACAACTAGGCAAGCCGTAACATCTCCCCTGTAGTCCAATATGGAGAGAGCAGAGGCATAACTATAGTACACTCACATTTGACGGGCCTGTTGGTCTAGTAGTTAGTGACCCTGACTGCTATGCCGGAGGTCATGGGTTTGATTCCCACCCAGGACAAATGTTTGTGTGATCAGCACGTTCATTTGTTCTGTGTTTGGGTGTAATTTATCTATAATATGTAAGTATTTAAAAATATATAAGTATGTTTATCAGCTGTTTAGTACCCATAACACAAGCTCTCAAGCTTAACTTGGGAGTAAATGGCGTTGTGTGAAAAGTTGTGCAATATTTATTTTATTTATTCAAATTTTGTTTGATTGTTTTTCATTTCATTTTTCTCTTTTTTTGTACATTTACTTGGCACATGCTGAGCTGGACTCCCATTTGGTGCAGCCTTGAGACGCACACCGCATACCGTATCATTCATCGTTTATTGTTTTATCACTTTTGATATTGTATTGTGTGTTTGTATGTGTCTTTTGTGTGTACTAAATGAATGTTTTATCTATCTACATTTTGCCTGTTTTGTTTAAGTCCCATGTCCATGTGGTGAGCCTATCATGACCAACAAAGCAATTTTTAAAAACCTTAATTTTATAACATTTTCATTATTTCAACATAGGGCGGCACAACAATTTACCGTTAAATTTTCCCTTAAAAATTAACCTTATTCTCTTTAAATAAAGTTTAAAATCAAATAAATTTGACACCTTGGGTTAGCTTGATGTGCTGATCTGTACTTCAGGACACATTCAATTGAATGAAAAAAAATCACAAAAAAACAAAAACCTACTTAATTAAAAAATTTAAGAAAAAAATGAAAATGAATGATGAAATGAATGACGTGGGTCATTCATTTCATCATTCATTTTCATTTTCTTGGTGTCAAATTGGCCAGCTATACTAAATTGTTTTATATGTAACCTACTTTGTTACTTTGTTATTCTAGTACGTTTGTACTTTAAGTTAAAATTTAAATCTCATCTAAGTGAACTGTATAATGTTCTTATGAGAAATAAAGATTCTTTGAACCTAAAACAACTATGAAAGACTCCAATCGTAAAAGGAAATAATATTGCAATCTCATATTTTCACTTTACCAAAATCAAAGACATTCAATACTGACTATAGTCGGTACGTGACCAACAAAACATTCATCCGATACTTGTGTCCTAGAGGACACAAGTCGATGAGTCTAGTTTAGTACGCTCCGCTGCCGCTACAATATTGCTATATTATGCTAGATGGCGTTACTGAGACATGGAACCACAGTTTTTCTATGACATTTCTTAGCATGGTCTCTTTAAAGTATCTTAAATCTCTTTGACCAAAATTATTGATAAAGAAAATAAACAAATGTCTCCTCTCCCTTGTGTTTTCTCATTTTGTATGTCGGCGTCAGCGATGGCTGAGCGATGAGCAACACCGATGAGGGTTTCATGGTACCGAGTTCATAACGTAGAATAGCAATCTTCATTGCAGTAATAACCTCACTTAACATTCGTAATCACAAAACATAACTCAAATAGATAACTGACAGTTTCGTGCTGGATGTGTGTCTTCGTCGGTGTCTCAAATCAAACTGAGCTCTGCCCAGCTCCCACGCACCAGCACGACTCTGTCCACGTGACATTACCGAAAAAACATTCGCGCCATTTTCAAATGACAAGTAACGTCACGCTGGTCACCATAGACTCTGTACTAAGTTAATCAACTTCACAACTTATTATTCAAGAATATCGCTTGCCGCGACATGTATATAAATTGTGCAAGTTTATTGAAACAAACAAATAAAGTTATAAGTTAAAAGAAAAAAAATACTTTTCATCTCCCTTTTTTTTTTCTCTTACAACACTGAAATATCTTTGCAGAATAAGATTTTAATTTTTTTTTTTTTTTTAATTCTAAATTATCTTTTCACTCTTCCTTAATCAACAATAATTAAATAAAAAAAAAAAAAAAATAAAAATGTGTCTCTCTTCCACAAATGCCATAAAGAAGAGTTGAATTTGAAGAAAATAAACGTCACAACGAAATGGAATGAGAGAGGCCGTTTTGGAAGTTAGCATTAAAAAAGAGAAAACTAGAGTTTTAAAACGATTTTACGTGAAAAGAGGATTAAGTCAGTTGGGATGCTGCAATCGGCTGCATTTCAACACTTCGAGATAGACGATACACTGAGAAACGTAAACAGAGAAACAGATTCGTAGTTTAGTACCGAAGAGATTTAAAATACTATAGAGCGGGCATGTCAAGGAAATGTCATAGAAAAACTTTGATCCCGTGTCTCAGTATCGCCATCTAGAATAATACATGAATATTGGAGCGGCAGTGGAGCGTACTAAAAAAAACTCATAGACTTGTGTCCAAGCAGGACACAAGTTTCGTACGAAAATTTTGATCGTGATGTCCGGTCTATAGGTATTGAATGTTTTTGTTTAGTACTTTTGTATTGTTCAGTTGAAATATAATTATTTTGAGGACAGAATATGAGTAACGATTATATGAATAAAAGGAAAAATTAATATTATTAAAATTATTATTTAAATAGCAAGGTGTTCGCTTAACCTGTGTTTATTTGACTAGCCCGTTGGTCTAGTGGTTAGCGGCCATGACTGCTATGCCGGAGGTCGTAGGTTCGATTCCCACTGAAGACAAATGGTTTTATAATGAGCACGATCCTTTGCCCTGGGTGATGTGTATCTATAATATGTTTGTATTTAGAAATATATAAATATGTTTATCAGTTATCAAGTACTCATAGTACAGGCTCTTAGTTTCGGACTAAATGGCATTGTGTGGAAGTTATGGAATATTTTTATTTATTTCGTTATTCAAATTTTCCTCCATCTTATTAGACTATGCATAGAGAATATAACCTTAAAATATAATATACGCTCTCACAATACTTCAAACCCTATCCCAGTCCCAACATCTCATGCCAATCACAGCAAGTTATCAAAACAAATAAATTCTCCGAACCACCTAATTTAACACGCTTCCCTTCAACCCGAGCCTACTCAATAATTTCGAAGACACGTTGAAACACGCTCGCTTTCCAGCTAGCACCGTGTCCTAACACCCTCGATACGAAACCGATGGCGAACTAAAACCCCAGAGAGTTAAGTTATGGAGGGAGGCGGGATTCAATAAAGAATTGAAATGTATTTTCTGTTAGAATTGTTTCTTGCGTGCTGGGAATATACCCCTAGCGTGATTACTGCGTCGAATGAGCGATTGTTTTCTTAATATTGTACGATATTGCTTCGGTATTGGGTATGAAATGGAACAAATAATTTAATGCGGTGTGTCGTATTAATTTGTGTTTGGGCTCCATCCCCACGGAGCCCTTGACGCCTCAAGTGAAGGTTTTGATTGATTGATTGCGAATATTATAGGAGGTCCTGAATGCTAACCACGTATTCAAGACCATGTCTTGGTGTTTCAGATTGGGGTACAGATGTTATCAAACGTCAAAATTATCTTCAGAAATGGATACTACAATATTTACTTTGAAACTTGTTTATTATTTATTTATCTCTAAACAAAGAGGGTTAGTAACTTATAAACTAAACCCCACAAAACCATAATTCCATGCATACTTGGCACTTCAGATGAAAAATGTATGCAGTGTATAACTTCGACTTTAACATACTATTTTTTTTCAAGAAACTAGGCTTACGTAGTAAACTCAAATTATTTTTTAGTAATTAGATAATATCTTTTATCTAAAGAACAAATTTAATATGGTTATTTGACATGTTGCTCATACCAAAACTGACAAACCACCATTTTTAATCCTCAGATAAAACTTAACTGATGATTGAAAATTCGGTCCTTAGGCGTATATCCAAAATTAAAAATATAGAAAATAATTTGATGTCTATGTTATTTTTGAAGCTTATTGAAAATTCATAGAGAACACGCATAGTTCATTGGTATTCAGTTCTAAACAAACTCCATTTATTCAAAACGATATATGTATAGGATATAAAAAGAACCATCACAAAGCCGTTATTCACGCGTCAAACAAAATAGTTTTGCACAAAAAAAAAACAATAATTTCTGGAAAACCACTTTACTTTTTGGTGTAAAAAGTCGTTGTTTATTTTTTTTTTTAATATTATAAACTAGTGCTTGATTGAAATCCTACAAGTACCTAATCAATGATGGTGAAGCGCACTAGTTCATTAAGAGCCTATTCATTTCATTTCATTATTCTCCAGCCTTGAAAACACTTTTACAAATTATATTCGGATGGGAATACCGCAGCAGGCTTGAACCGCGCAATGTTATGCACGCAAAATATTGCTCTTATAAAGTAAGATCCCAGGTCTGCCAGACGTCACTTCTTTTCTAATAGACAAAATTGGAGGAATCGATTAGTGTTCCTACGTACTTTAAACATACAGGTAACCACTAAGTTGGGTAAGTTGCCAATTGACAAGGTGAGAAAGTAAAGTAAAATGTAGACTAAAACAACTTCGTTTATTTGTGTCTTTGTATTTTTAATGAGATAACCAGCCTCCAGAACTTTTATCTCTGTAGTTGAATATGAAAGCTGAAAACAAAATAAAACAAAAAACCATTTTTAACAACCAAACTAAGGGATGTTAGCAATAAATTTCACCTGATGGTGACAGACAGAGACTGAGGTGTTAGTCCTAATTTTCAAACATTGGAGCATTTTCTGGCTCAAGTGCATCAGTGTCCTTCTTACCCTGTATAAACCTACCCAGGTTTTCTGTAAAAATCACCTTTCAAAAAGTTAGGTGAAGTGAAACTGCTTAGGTTCTGCAAAAAATTTTGACGTAAACATTTTTCAAGAATAGCTATATAGCTATAATTTAGATAAACGAGCCCCGTATAATGGTGTGGTCACATAGTTTCAAAAGCCGCAAGATTATGTTAGACAGAAATGCCTTAATCTGCCCCCAAGACCCTGTGGTTTGCCCAAGATGTACTGATTGATGTATATCTTGCCCAAGGCGCCCCAAGCCTGGATGGTTACGCTACAAGGGCTCACGAAGTAATGTATGAAAATTAATCATTAGGGATTAAGCTGAATATCTTTAATCTATTCTCTTGAGGGTTTAAAATATAATTGAGTGCCAATCATAATGGTAGAGAGATTATCTTATCGTAGAGAAAAATGCACCCAGTTTTCTTTAGAAATTAAAATAATAAAATAACTTTTTGGATTGGTTTTTCAATATTCGAAGTTGTTTTTGTTTGTCAATTTTTTTTGTACGTTAATGTACAGGGTAGAAAAGACATTGCCGACCTTTAAGATACCTTGGCTTTAGTACATAATCCTGGACACTCCACAATTGTCGTGGAAACGTTAGCATTAAAAATACCTTATAAATTATAATATATTATCTATATTTTTGTTTCCAGTTATGTGGTCGGTTAGTGACTTCCCCCTATAACATGGAACTTAAATATTACTGTTCAAAATAGAGGTGTATTAAATTTACACCTCTACCTAACCCCTAGGGCTTAGAGGAATAAAGGCGCGATCGTATGTTAACTATAAAGTAGAGACAAATAGCTAATCAGCAATACATTCCTCATTCACACTTTAAACAATACGGTACGCTATGATTCCAGTAAGCTTCATTAGGCTGAATACACAGCACGCTAATGACGATACACAATTTATGAGTAGCGTTCCATGAATCCTTAACACAATCCAATTCTTTATGGTTGCCCAGTTCGCCCGTCTCCCCGCATTTACCCGCCACTTTAATTAGTTCGTACTTTAATTCTACATGTAATATTCGCTCTGGCAACATTTTTTATTGGTTTCCCTCATTTTTCTTTACGTTTCTGTGTTTATAATTTAGAAGCAGGAAGTTGGAAACGAAGTTTTAAATTCTTTATTTAATTTTCTTTTGGATAAATAAGAGAAGTAATTTTGACAGTCATTTTTTGGTTCTGTGTTTTGTAGGTAAATAGCGGGCTTCTTATGGAAATGAAATGAAGCGTCCAGGTATACATAATTTTATGAGTGTCTGCGTGGAGTTTATTAGTTAAGTAATTGTTTATTGTAATGAAAAACATAATTTAAAACGTGTCAGCTTCAACGGAAGACAAGAGTTTACTCCTTAACATTTAAATTGTGTCAATTAGAGACACAACAGAAAGACAATGACAGCGCGGACGCCGGTGTCCTCTTGGGGTTTAATAAATCAATTACGATTGTCAATGTTTCCTTTTGGCGCCATTTGCTATCTAACGTCAACGCGACTCTCATGACATAATTAATGACAAGATGACACCAGTGCAAGGTAAATTAAAAAAAAAATTCACAACTTTCACACAACACCATCTCGTCCCAAGCTTAGCAGAGCTTGTAATATGGGTACTTAACAGCTGATAAAAATATGTACTCATATATTTTTCTTAATTAATACATAATATATTATAGATAAATTATACCCAGACACAGAACAAATGATCGTGCTCATCACATAACTAACTTAACTAGATCAACATGCTCGTCGAAGCAATCCTCATACGTGAGCCTTACGAGTAGGTATATGAAAATAGATACTTAAGGAGCAAACTTTAATAACGCACATTGTTCAAAAACATCACACAAAAATGACTTTAAAATAAATTTTATTTTATGAATGAAATGTGTACCTAACATAGTGTATAAGCTCCCATTGTTACTAACCATAATGGATCCTGTTATCTGAAATAAATATATATTATTATTTAAAAGAAATTGTATCAAAATATTTCTCCGATTTAATTTTCAATATACGCACTTCAGTGATCACGAATACTGAAGAGAATATCTTCTTAATTTCCATATTCTATGCCCACGACGCACGAGTGACTGTATAAGTCAAATGTTTAAAGGTCAAAACAGCGATTCGTCTGGTTTATTCTTACCTAACAGTCTATGAATTTGAGTGAGAATAATATCGTATTTGATGTTACGTTTATGATAACGTTAGAGTCTTACATTTGGTTGGTTACATGTATTGTTAATTTATTTTCCCTAGTGGTAATTAATATTATGTTGCTTTGGTTGTATTGTGTACTATGACGATTTTCTATTCTTTTTGACATATTATAATAGTAAACAGGGTTATGGGTGAGTGGTGGGTCAAGTGTTACTTGTTATAACAAAAATTTTAAGAAGTCAAATAAATGAATCCGAATCTGGAATCTGGTTTTTGCTTAAAATTGGCTCTTACTTTAAGAGTCACTTTGATATTTTGCTGCCTTAAGGATAAATATTTTTATCCAAGTACCTAGCATTAGAAAAAAAAGTTACTCACCTCTCTTTGCGAAACTCTTTTAGACAAGTCTGCGTTGCAAGCACAGGTCTTTTCAAACATATATTAAATAATGTCAATTTAAACTTGAAATGTGACATAAACTGTTAGGGATGACTTTTCGTTTTTGACAGTTCTATTTTCAAATCTATCGAACTTTATAGAAAATTGAAAAAATGGTATCGTTGTTATGAATCTGTGAGAGCACCGACCTCCATGGCAAAAATAGCATAATATTTGCCGTAGGTAGGGCAAGCACCCTCGAGGGTTTTTGTTTAAATTTCGAACCGAAAACTGAAAAAAACCTTGGTTAAATATCGATCGCTAATTAGAGCCGTGTTTACACCGTAGATTAGATTTAATATGATAGATTTTATTTTGTGTCCTAAACGCTTTATCTTTTTGCATTGTATGAATATTTTAATTATGAGGTAAACTTGCTTGTTAGCTAGTTGTTAACTTTATTGTGCATGCTGAGGTCTATTAGTGAACAGTACACCTACTTAACACTTTTTAATTTTCCATTATAATCTTAATAAGTAGTAGTATTATTAGTTTTAATAAGTAGTTCGTTTTAGTCATAATTTGTGTGTATTCTCTGTTGGAGATCATACAGCTCCATGAAAACTTATCACAATTTAATAAAGACCACTTCACAACCAGCTCTATGTATTTACCACAAACATCGCATCAAAATATGTGCATCTGCACAGCTCAATTCGAACGTGCCCCCGCATTAATGTGTGCACATCCTTACGAACAAAGGAAACTAAAGGCATACATACTTCATGCGGCGCGGGGGACAAAATGGACCAACTGTTTTACCTCAACGGCTCTTTTGTGGCACAAACATAGTGTGGCCAGTTGCGTGGCTTAATTAATTTATAAAGGCCACGTTTTGAAGCCGGCTGTGTACACGGGCTCGGTATAGAAGTAAATGGAAATGTTTTAAAAAGAAAACAGGGAAAAAGTTCGGTCTGATACAGGACTGCTGTTTTAGGGTGTCGTACTAAATAGTGCCAACATAACTATATTAATAAGTCTTGTTGTCCACTGGTTTGTCTGTCTGTTTGTTGGAATGTCAGTGTCAGTCCGTCCGTTTGTTCATTTATCCGTCTGTCTGTCAGCGAGCTGTATATCATGAACCTTAGTAGGTAGGCAGTTGATGTTGTTACAGACTATATACTTATTTATATCTAGTGCCTTTATAAGAAACTACGCATGATAAAATAATAAATTAAATTAGAAAGCTCGTTTTTGTAATAATTCCTTCTTTAACTAAAAACGTGTTTTTAGCAGTGATAGCCTAGCGGTGTGACCGGTGGACTGCCGAATCATAGTTCTCGTGTTCGAACCCTAGGCACCTCTGATTTTTCGGATTTATGTGCGTATATTATCACTTGCTTTAAAAACAAAGCTGGTAAGTGTGTATACATATAGATATAATACTAACTGATATCCTTAATTCTCACATAATCTGACCAAATCTGAACTTTAAAAGAGACTGGAACCTCTGAGTTTCTTTTGCTGTTTTCCTCAGTAGTCAGATAGTAAAACACGAACCTCACCTCATTAGCCAAAAACATTCGTACAAAACTGTTTGAAAAAACCAATTTACTCATTAAAAAATAGCTCCCCCCTGATACATTCTTTTACCTGAACTTGTTTTACCAACACACCGGGCTACTAATAATCACGTGATTGCACTCCCATTTCCCATTTCTCAATGCACTATCAATCCCCTGTCCAATAAACATCAAAACACAATGTGTGCCTGTCTAGTCTTTAACGTTTCCACTATGGATTCCTCTCTTCCTGTCATAAACCCCTGGTAGCCAGTGTCCGGACGCTTGTAACTTCTGCCGGACACTTAAAGGAGTATATTTACGTTATGTTGGCACGCAATCTGTTCGGCGACATTCCATACTTTGTGGATACATGGATTTTTGTTCAAAGTCAAAGTCAAAGTCAAAGTCAAAGTCAAAGATCTTTATTGTGAGACAGTGGTTACAGAGTTGCTATAGTTATGTTAGTGTGCCAATGCACTGCTCTACCATATTAGGCATACAATAGTTTAACTAGTTGTCTTAGACCTAAGTTTATGCGATATAATTATACTTATTACATAATGATAAAGATTATTATTATTTCATTGTGTGTTAAATAGACATTTCAAGTTAAATAGAGCTTTATTTTGCATCGAAATTTAAAGACAGTTTGGCGCCAAGTTATATGACTCGGTCGGACAGAAAATCATGTACTGTATAATATGATTTATTTACTAAGTCATTAAATTTTGTCTTAAATATTTTAGTATTATCAATTTCTCGTATTTGCTTAGGAAGCTTATTATAAATTTGTGAAGACATGTTTGTTGCTTTGTGAGTGTGCCTTGTGGCTTAATAGTAAAATACGCACTAGTACGGCTTACCACGTTGAATAAACCATTCATTATTTATTTCAAGACTTTTACCCTTTAGTACCTCGGAAAGTTCGTTTAGCCATTGATCCCGGCTGTCATTTATAGATGTTTGGCAGTTGAACTGTACGAGTAGTCAGTCATTTCGAATGTTTGACAGGCATGCTAACCAAACCAATGAGATAGGCATACTTGACACAATTTAAACATGAATAAAACGAACTTTTAATAAACAAATGCACAATGACACAATTATGCACTATTGACGAATTCTTGAACGAAAAGAAGATGGCCATAAAGGATATTTTTTTGACTTGCTGGCTTGAACTTTGACTTTGTTATATCATCATTTTTGTACAAACCAATGTTTATTTCTGTAAAGAAATAAACATATTTTTTTACTTTAACTTTGCCAGTTGATCCATTTACATATTATATAGCATGGGAGAGAAAAATCCAATAAGACTGGATACCGACCCCAATAACATAATTGGTAAAAGGCATATTGACGACATGTGTGTATTATAAAGGTCAGATTCAAATTCAAATTCTTTATTTGCAGAATATGGGTGGGTATACAGGTGTTAAAATTAAGATATATTGCCATACTCAGGCTCATGCCATGCAAATTTAAAAGCGTAATAATAAATAAATTACAAATTAATCAATTAACCACAGTAAAAAGTAAATAAATAAGGCTACGAAAAACAATACCAGACGAGCTTAAAGATATTTTGCAACATTGTCGTCATTCATACAACCTCATTAACATCTTGAACCAATTCCTATAAATACCGTATCATTAAATGGAGTACAATTATGTAATAAAACATGTTTCATTGCCCTTCGATCATTTACAACGAATGTTACAGAAGATTTAACACGTGAATGTTGGCCATGCTTCCACAATTCTGACTTAATTTACCTTAAAATGGAACATTTTGGAGGGAATCCGCGACAAATATGTCACTCGTGCCGTTATCAATGACATGTACGGTTAAGGATGTTTTTGCTTGCATAGGGTTGAATATTTTACGGGTATTTCATATCAAGTGATCTATGATGAAGGAAAAACACGGTTCTTCGGTTCGGGTTTCCTCTCGTTGTTTTACTTCCTTGTGGAATGCTTTACTTGCAGAGTTTATGGTCTGTTAGCGAGTCTCTATGAGGAACGATTTATGTTAGGCTGATAATATTGTAAGTCTAAATAACGATAAGTACTACCTTCAATCAATGAATATATGTTTTCAAAGGTTGACGTCATTTTACTGAACGTTTATTAATAAAGGGGTGAAGTTTAGAAAATACGGGCTGTTAGGTTAAAAAATAGACTATTTTTAGGAATAATGAACAATTATGACATCTGGAGATATAACTCTAAAGTCGCGAAAAGGTAAGTCAGCTGCTTCATGCATTAAAGTTCAAACTTGTAAGAAACAGCTTTCGCAATTTTAGGGTTAATCCCATAGCCCAAAAAAAAAAAATTCAAGAGTGGGTACTAAACTCCTCTTAAGTAAATCCATCGAGTTACCTAACTCCGTGTATAATGTAACAACTATTCCGATAAAAATCCAATACAATCATAGAAACGGTGCATTACAGAAAATACATACATACAGTCTATTTTCATGTAGTTGCTTGCATGCTAATGTATATTCAATTTATGGGTCCTATTAAAGACATTGCATTGGCAAGTGGAATGGTTTCAAGTCTAAGCACGTTGCTTGCTCGTGTAGGTCCGACTACGGAATAATAACAATCCCGCCGCATGTAAGGGAGTTGAGAAAACTGCCTTTTAGCAGACACAGGAAAATAAAAATCTTGCTGTTACGCTCGGTACCTACAAATGAAATAAAGTTTTTGGAGATAGTTCCGTATGGTAACTATGTAGGCTATGAGGCTATGTAGTGGATTTTACGAAAGGAGAACTGTTTTACGAAGTTTTGTTTTGTTGAACTTATTGTTCGTAATGAGACTTCAAATGGATAAGTAGCTTAGTGTACTTATTAGGTACTTGCGACGGCTACCGTTTCGCGCTGCTTTGTTAATCCATATAAATAAAAAACGCGCGTGTCTCCGCGCATCGGTTCATCAATCGACTAGTGATGATGCGTACGTGTTTTTATTCAGACATGAACGAAAATCAGCTTGAACAATTTATCGATGAGGTTGAAACTAAATGTACAACACTATATGATGCTCGAACCTAGCGGTTGGCAGCGCTGTAGCCACGCTGGCACCGCGCTTTAAAAAGTACGGTAAGTAGTGGATAGAAACTAGAAGAGAGACTAGTGAAAAGAACTTTTGGCAGGCCTGTTGGTCTAGTAGTTAGTGACCCTGACTGCGATGCCGGAGGTCGTGGATTCGATTCCCACCCAGGACAAATGTTTGTGTGTTGTGCACGATAATTTGTTCTGTGTCTGGGTGTATTTTATCCATAATATTTATGTATTTAGAAATTTATAAGTATATTTATCAGCTGTTTAGTACCCATAACACAAGCTCTGAAGCTTAGCTTGGGACTAAATGGCATTGTGTGAAAAAGTTGTGGAATATTATTATTATAATTATAAACTCAAGGTGACTACAAATAAAACAATGTAATTAAAATGGAATTCGTTTGAATTTTATTGAACTAGCGTAAATAATATTAAACTAGAGTAAAAATCCTCCTCAAAGTTTTGTTTCTATTTACCCTTGAGTTTCTATCCACCCCGTTTTACCCGGTACTGGTATTATGAACTGTACCTGAAAGCTGCTAGAAGTTAACAAAAACGCAGTGTTGTAATATTGTAACTATGTAAAGTTTAAGATATTTAGTAAGTGCCAAGTTTCATCCGGCGTGCGAAGAGGTAATTATTCTTCAAGCTTTAACTTGGTTTAAATACTTTGGAAAGAAAGGATTGTTTGTTACCTATCTTACTTTAAAGGCAAAAAGAGCATTAAGTTTTTCTTATATTACTATGCATTTCAAATGAGAATAGCAACGTCAATGACCTCTATCTGTTAGTTAACAAATCTTGAAAAGTGCAGTCTGCAACGAAATCTTATTCAAATAATTAATTATTTTTAGTTTTTTTGTTTTACCAAGTCGCAGTTATTCAAAATGAAAAAAACGTCTCTAATGAATTAGTTTCGTGGACCGTACTTTTCAAGTGACATCTGACAGACAGAGGTCATTCATTGACGTTCCTATTCTCATTTGAAACGCATAATACATGAATACAGTTTCATTTGCTTTATTTACGGAAAAACGATTACTTTGTGGAACCTTTGCCACCTTATTAAAACACACCTGTGTATTAATCTGAAGATCTAAAAAGTGTTGAAAAGTTATTTACCAATCAAATTTAAATAAAAAGTCATACCATGTCTAATTAAACTATTAACAGCATTTTTTATTATTATTGATAGGCACGCGTTTGATCACTGTCTATCTCACGTGATGGTAAGCGATGACGTGGTTGACGCCTGGATAGCATCAGCTTACCTGAGCCTTTTTTATAGGTCTCTGAAGAAAACTAAAGTGGCGCTGGGCCTCACATAACGCGGCTGACAAGCCACAGATGTACAACCAGATTGACGCCTTGGGCCGCCGCCGGCCGGGCCAGCAGGCCTTAAGAAGAGAGGCAAACAAAGTGTCCGTTTGACGGATGACTTAATATACGTGGCTGACTGACACTCATTGGATGGACACAGCAATCAATAGAGACACTTGGAGATCTCTGCAGGACGTTTCTAATCATGGGTTCTTGATGCTTAATTAGTATAAATGTAGTTGTATATAATTAGCATAATTAAGAGATTTTTTTCATTTTTATACAAATAAAACATGCTTACCTACTCCTAAATAACATCTAACAAAATTATCTTCATTTATAATCAAATAAAAAACGGTAGGCGTATTCTATACTAATATATAATATAAAGAGGAAATGTTTGATTGTTTGTTTGCATTGAATAGGCTCCGAAACAACTGGACCGATTTGGAAAATTCTTTCACAGTTGGGAAGCTATACTATCCCCGGGTGACATACCTAAGCTACTTTATATTCCTGTATTCCCACAGGAACGGGAACAACGCGTGAGAAACCGCGGGACGTCTGCTAGTTAGTAATAAATTTGATTTCCCAAAGGGTTAAAGTTGTATGTATACTATTTTTTTGTCCGGTATAACATTATTTACTGCTACAAAAAAAACTATGCTTAGGTGCAACTGAGCCATAAACAATATTGTTTTATTAACATCATCACATCGCTTTCTTTTAAACAACTTCCAAAGCCGCCCCCAGTCCATTACAACAGTATTTTATTTGATCTACTATTCAGGAAGAAAATAATAAAGCAAGGTTGTTTTGGGTAGGTAATCTATATCGGTCAAGGAGTTTCGGAAGTTCCGGAAAAATATCCACTCAATATACTCGATCTTGCCTTACAAGGAAGTAGAGTATCAAATGAGGCGAATCAGACTAATGAGGCGTAGTCGTTAATGGAAAGTGCGTCAATGTACTGCAGCCAGCACATCAAGCTACCCCAATGTGTCAAATTTCTTCAATGCTTTTTAACTTTAAAGCCTTTAATGCCCTTGACTTCGTCTGCGCAGAATTAGTACTTCATGTAGTTTATTTTCTTGCCCAAGGTCATATACATCTGAATACATAATAGCCTATGTATTATTCTGATGTAGAAGCTATATCATTGTAAAGTTTCATTCCAATTCATTCAGTAGTTTTTGCGTGAAAGACCAAACATGAATGTTGGTAGTAGGACTAGTAGATGTCACGCGGTTACACGTACCTAGTTCCCGTTCTCGTAGAAATACAGGAATAAAAAGTAGCCTATGTCCCCCGGGGATAGAGTAGCTTCCCAACGGTGAAAGAATTTTGCAAATCGGTCTAGTAGTTTCGGAGACTATTCAATGGAAACAACCAAACAATCAATACTCAATACTCAATATATTTATTGCATTCCACAATGTGAATTTAGGTGGTAGCTACATAAGGATATAATAATAGGCATTAGTTTTGGATCACTGTGGGCCTTGTCGGGCATAACAATATAAGAATTAGGAGAATTAGGAGGAGGGCTATTTTAAATACAATCAAATCCTACCTCTTTATAATATTAGTAGGTACAACACAATAAGGTTCATGTTCAATTGGGAAAAAATTACAGTTTGGGATAGTTTGATGTGCTGGCGTCTGTACCTACAGGAGGTTTTGTTGGTCAACATGTCAATTAAGAATGCTATGGCTGGTTTGGCTCTTATCTTTACTTACTAGGACATAATATAACAATCGCGCTTCCATCCATCTATTGTTAGTATGTTCTTCTTCATTTCGTGTTAAAAATGTAGTAACTAAGCAGAAGTCCAATTCCCGTTAATATAAACCTTCAAAATGTAGTCGCAATCTCGTCTCAGCGACAGTCAATGACAAAATCTTGTCAAAAAAGTCGGGAAGTTAGTCATATATTTGACAGACTGACACAGAGATTAGAATGCCGTTCTTAAACATACGGGGATTACCCCTCTGACGTCAGAGTTTTTATGCCACATATGGTCTTTGACTTAGGTTCACGTCATGTCGCCGAAAAATATCTCTCAGGTTTTCTCATGATGTCAATAAGATATGGGGATACATTATCTAACAACCACTAACCAGTGACTGGATAACGTTATACCCCTTGTTAACACATTTTGTTAGACTTTTAAGCTTGTGACACATAACGACTGTTTAAGATCCCCAATTGACTACCGGAATCAACGGTTTAAAGTGCTTTCCGAATTTCGGGGCAGTCTCAACATGTAATTGCTGCTTACCCATCCACAGACTGACCTAGATAAGCCCGTTGAAGACGTAACATTACAATTTAATGTTTTTTTTTAATTGGTGTACTCTTGACCTCAATCTTGTCCTGCGGTCAGAGATGAGGTCGACTATGGAACGAGCTTACCCAAAAGAAGCTTATTAACTCGCGACATAAACAGATTGGGGTCATATGAACTCGGAAACACCGATGCAGGCAGGCAATTGTTATTAAATGTTATTTCCCTGTAGTAACAATTTAAAAAGCAAAAGTAAACATTGCTTAAAAAATAAAAACGAATGTAGGTAAGTCCAAATGAATCACATTTATTTCCCCAAAAATTTAACAGGCGTCAACATCCAACATCGGATAAGACAATCTTGTTTATTTTTTGCTCATTTCAGCGAAAAATAAACAAAAATATCGCTATTACTTACAACCTAATTGCTTATATTTAATTTTCTACGTCTATATCTTGAATATCGCCGTTCCCTTCTTAAGCTATAGGAGAGAAAGAGATGGAAAACTGTAACTTTACCCTTATGTCGAGCCCCTTAGCCTAAGTCGACGTAACAAAGATATTATAAGTATGTCCGTGGGGCTCAGTAATTAAAGTTAACGAACTTGGTATGCAAATGAGTCCTCTTTATCGTTTTTGGGTTAAAACATCTATTACACGACTTTATAAGGAGTCCCCGTAGTGCAGGATACAGGGCAACCTCATTTGGTGGGGTAACCATAGGGTGTAATGGTGTCTTAATTAACAAGGGACTGGGAGTAAGAACGAGGTGCATGTAAATGTAGTCGTTGATGAGTACAGCTAATGTGATGTGAGTAGTACCAACTTGTACAAGTATCCGACTCGTGCCTTCTTTGTATTTTCTGGTGTTTATTATACGTTAAAAGTAACTTTTCTAAGATTATCCCCGAGAAACACATTAGCAAGATAAAAAGTATCCTATGTGTTAATCCAGGAAATGGACTGTTGGCCAATTTTCATCTAAACCTATTCGATGCGCGTGATTGAGTAAAAAAACTGTATAAAGGCGCACTTAATGCCATAGGCATTCTCTACCAGTCTACATTAAGGTGATGCAGAGACAAAAACACAAAGTTTAAGAGTTCGAAAAGTTTTGATATACGAGTACCTATTTCCATTTTTCCTATTTTTTTCCCATTGTAGTATACTATGGCTAATAATATGCCAAACTGTTTAACTAGGATAAGTAAGAATTAAACGAGCAAACGGACTACTATAAAATATGTTAAAATCTAAAGATTGTGTACTTTCTATAACTTTATCTCAGACATTATTGACATCGGTGAAGGAAAACATTGTCAGGAAACCCGACGTGGGGACCAATACAGGTACCTACCTACACTTGTACCCATCCCCTCGGGTACTACTGTCGTGAATATTATGTTAATACATTGGCAGGTTAATTCGGGGTTGGCTGCTGGTAATTATTATTATTAGGCAGATATTTTTGTACCGTCTCGCGCCTGTTCCATTGGTTTCGTGGTCGCAAGCGAGACTGCTCAGCCTAGGATTTCGGGTTCGATTTCTAGGTCAGACAAAGTTTTATTGGATCTTTCCGTAAGGGATTTCGCAGTAGCAGCGATTTCACACAGCGTTGGAGTGATACTTCGATGCTGTAGGTACCAGATTACTCCTACCTAGGTTATATTAAATTAATGTTTCATCAAACAAAGAGAGTTAAAGAACAAATATAGTACTTGTGTTGAAGAACGATCTTTATATTAGAATCCCGGGATCCTGGTAGATCTGGCGCGGATAGTGTGAGCGGTACGAGAGACTCAGTATAGTCACCATGTCGTGCAACTGTGTAATATAGGAGCACAATAAACAGCCTATGAAATAAAAAAAAAACTATTTTTAAAAGAGTAAGTAAAGAGTTTCCTCATACGAAATTTCGTTTTAGAAAGGACAAATACTTTTTTTTAACCGACGAAAAAACGGAAGACATTGTTAATTCGAAAGGATTTTTTTTACGTTTTACAACGTATTGATTACTAACTGTTTACAGTGTACTATGATTTTGATGATTCTCTTCTTTTTCTTTCATTAGTAAGGATTTTCTAATACTTTTGAATATGACGCTTAAAAGTGTCTTTTTAATAGTCTAATTCAAATGACGACTTTTCCTTTTTTATGCAGCTCCTCTTATTCATACTCTCAACCTAAACAGTATTTTTATACAAAACGTCTCAGTAAACATCGACGAACGTTAGAAAAACAAAGTAAAAAGGTTTCTTCAGGCCACCAAGTTGAGAGCATCGCTAGGTGTTTATGTACTATTGCATATTCTGGAAGGGGTAACGCTCACATCGCTTCAAGTAAAAGGCTGCGTGTTTTTGTTTCTCCTTGAATATAATTGGAATAGTAATGGAGGTTCTTCTTCGTGAAGATTTTTGCTATTGTTTAGTTGGATCGGTTGAATAAAGTGAAGATACTGGGGCGTAAGGTACATGGTCCCATACTTCTATTCTATATCCTATTCCTTCTATCTGTTCTGTCTCTAAATGGTTTAGGAACCGCATTATTATTTGTAACCTTAATGTGAAGTGTTCTTAAGAAGAAGTTAAGTCACTTCTTTAATTAAAAATAGTTAGTGTAGTGTGATGTGTAGTTGGGAAAAGGCTAGCTATGTGACAACGCATTAGCCATTTAATGTGGTGTCACCATTACTGGATTTAAAGGGAGTGATATAAAATTTTGAATGACGTAATTTCGACGCACGCTATTTAAAAAAATTAAGAGTGGTACCTATGCCAGTTCGAAAACTCGTATATCGAATGACGTTATTCGAAAAACTGTTTACGATAGTACAAGTCTTGGCATTGGAATCCACTGTTGCGAATAGCATATTCCAATCTGAATTTGTCAGGGAATCGAACTCGCGACCCCGTTAAAGCCTTATCTTTGTTTTTGGTTTGGGAAACAAGAGCAATGAGAAATATGATTTAAAGCTAACTTTTTAATTTCAGTAGTAAGACTTTTGTGCTGGCGCACCATTCAAACAGTTTTTTTGAATCAGCGTGTTTGAGACAGCGTCATTCGATGTAGCAGTTTTCAACTTTTTTTGTTTTCGAACTGGCGTATCTCTCTTATTTTTTTCGAAATTGGCCGCGTCGAAATAACGTCATACGAAATTTCATATCAATCCTGGATTTAAATAGTATGAAAGAAAAAACACTATTTCTGTTTTTCTGTTATGAAGTTCCTTTATTGTGTTCTATGCACTTTCAATAACAAGTGCACAAGACATTTTAAACACAATGAGTTTAAGAAGACAGTTTATTTCAGTATAAAATAATTGAGTCTTTGACAGTCTTGATTTTCGTAGAAACCATTTGAAGTTTCTGTCAGACACAAATGACAACTAACTCATCAGTAGGTAATTATTCATTTCCAAGAATAAATAAAGATTGTTTTCTAATGAGAGAAAAACTTTGATACTCAAACTTCGACAAGCAGCTTGTAATAAGTCCTTCCCTGACGTACTAATGAGTTTGATGTTTTTTATAATTAGAATTATTGTTTTTAGGGTTCTATACATACGAAAACGGAACCTTCATTGGTTCCAAAGAGATTTAAAATACTTTATAGCGGGTATGTCAAGGAAATGTCATTGAAAAACTTTGATCCCAAAGTCAAAGTCAAATCATTTATTTCAATTAGGCCTGAAAACAGGCACTTTTGAACGTTATACTTACAAATAAATTAAATTAATATGATTCTAGTTGCACATTCCAAAAGGTAGTTTTGTATGGAGAAGAATGTGCAAGAAACTCCATACTTACTCTTTTAAAATAGATTTTACAATATTTGTATACATAATCAGATTATATGTGAGGACGATGTACCATGAGAAAAAAAAAAAAAAACAGCTATCCTGAGATAGGTGATATAAAATAAGCAACGCGGCTGGTAATAGTATGAGCGTATTGAAAGATACATGGTGCTCACATATTTACATAATATTTAATCCAAAGTTGATTATTAAAAAAAAAGTAATAATCATGAAGTTAATACTAATGAATTGATATTAATGGAGTCACAATTAAAGACCCTCTCATCATAGCCAATGAATTTAATGAATATTTTATTAACCAAATTTCTAAACTAGTCTCTCATAAAACACCAACTAACATTTCAAGTAAACCTAATTCTATATTTATGAAACCCACTACACCAAATGATATTAAAAAAATAATCACAAATCTGAAATCCACGAACAGTACAGGTTATGACGACATTTCGACAATGGTTTTAAAATATGTATCAACTAAATTATCACTCATACTTAGTCATATAATTAACCTCTGTATATTCCACGGTGCTTTCCCCGAAAAGTTAAAGTTTACTGTGATTAAGCCTATCTTTAAGAAAGGCGACAAAAATGATATGAGTTGTTATAGACCTATTGCACTGGTACCTATTTTGTCCAAAGTTTTTGAAAAAGTAATCCATGAAAGCATGTATAATTACTTCGAAGCAAATAACTTATTTGCAAAAGAGCAAATAGGTTTCAGAAGGGGTAAGCGGATAAATATGGCAATATTTTCATTTTTACAAAGTATCATGGTAGCGATAGATAAAAAAAACTATGCTTGTGCCCTTTATATGGATCTTACAAAAGCCTTTGATTACGTTGATCACAGTATATTATTAAATAAGTTATATGCCTATGGAGTTAGGGGAAACGTTTATAATCTCGTAAAAAGTTATCTTAGTAATCGAAGTCAATCAACACACATCACAAGATTAAATCATGCAACTAAAAAAATTACTACCTACGAATCAAATTACAAAAATAACAATTTTGGGGTACCACAGGGTAGTGTATTGGGGCCATTATTATTCATTTTATATATCAATGATCTACCTGGGGTAACATCTAATAAAACTGTTCTATTTGCTGACGACAGTACAGTTATATTCACTGGAAAAGACAAAAGGCAAATGGAAATGGAGATAAATAATACTTTAAAAAATATTATTACATGGCTAACCTCAAATAATTTAAAAGTTAATTTAAGCAAGACAAAATTAATGACTTTTCGAAATAGAGTTGATAAATTAAAAGGGTTAGATATACAATACATAGACACAAAAGTTGAACAAGTAAATGTAGCAAGGTTCTTGGGAGTAAACATTGATTCTCAGTTAAATTGGAAACCACATATTGAAATGCTGTGTAAAAAACTGAATCAGTATTCATATGCTATCTACATGCTATCGAAAACTGTTAATACTTCTGCAGTTCTAACAGCTTATCACGGCTTTGTTACCCCTTTATTAACGTATGATGTCATGTTCTGGGGCAACTCTGCAGATAAAGAAATGGTGTTTAGAGCGCAAAAAAGATGCGTTAGAGCGATTTTTAGGATGAAACAGACTGAAAGTTGTAGACCAATATTTCCAAAAATTAAAGTATTGACTGTTCCTTGTTTATACATATTGGACATGATTATGTTTGTCAGAAACAACAACAGTTCTTTTGTCAAATTAAAAAGTAAGAGGCATCGATTTAAAATAAGCTTTATTCCTAATAGAACTGGAATTTTGTACAATAGTGTTTTTTGCATGATTCCTAGAGTATATAATCATTTACCCAGTTCCTTTCTTGAAATTTCGGACAATAATGTTTTTAAAAATAAACTAAAGCAAACACTTATAAATAAATCATATTACTCAGTAAAAGAATTTCTTGATGATAAATTGTAAAAACATTAAATCCGATTATTATAAAAGAATTATGTATATTTTAATAACTACTTTTCCACTGTTGACATTTATTAATTTATTTATTTTTTTGAAGTTTCTATTTAAATTTTAGTATTATATTGTATTGTAAGCTTGACATTCTTATTGACATTTTGACATTTGGTATTGTTTTTCGTAGCCTTATTTATTTACTTTTGTTATTGATTAATTTGTAATTTATTTTTTATTACGCTTTAAATTTGCATGGCATGAGCCTGAGTATGGCGATATATCTAAATTTAACATCTGTATACCCACCCATATTCTGCAAATAAAGGAATAAAAGGAAAAGGAAAAGGAATACTTAAAATAAAAATAAAAATAAAATAAAAAATCAAATTACAATGTGTGATGTAAACAAAAAGCAAACATTCCTGTCCAGACACTAAGTTGTCCTATGGAGCAGGACCAGCATGTTCCCAAGCATTTTTATCTTCAATATAATCCATTAATGTATAATAAGCCTGTTTGCAAAGTGTTTTTTTAACATAAGTTTTAAAGTTTCTTTGATTTAGTTTTAATATATCATTAGGTATTTTGTTGTAGCATTTAACGCAGTACCCCATAAAACATGATTGTACTTTGACTAGTCTGAAAGCTGGTTGAGCTATTTTATCTTTATTTCTAGTGTTAAAATTATGCCTATCACTTATTTTGCTAAAAAGATGCAGATTCTTTCTAACATACATTATATTTTCATAAATAAATTGACAAGGCACTGTCATAATATTAATTTTCTTAAAAAGTTCCCTAAGAGATTCGCGATTCGGTAAACCGTAAATGGCTCTGACAGCTCTCTTTTGCAAAATAAAAATGGATTCGATATCAGCAGCCCTACCCCACAGTAAAATGCCATAAGACATTATGCTGTGGAAGTAGCTAAAATATACCAAACGCGCGGTTTGTACATCTGTCATACATAACTACCTTTTGGAAGGGGCAACTAGAATCATTAAATTTTACTTAACTTGTAAGTTTAACGTTCAAAAGTGCCTTATAAATGGCCTAATTGAAATAAATGATTTGACTTTGACTTTGACTTTGACTTTGTCAACTGTCTTATTTTTCTAACCGCATAAGCAGCTGAGCTTAACCGCCCTGCAAGAGATGTTAAGTGAGGTCCCCATTGTAATTTTTCATCCAGTGTTATGCCTAGGAAAACTGTTTGATTCATAAATATCAGTTTTTCTCCATTCAATATGATATCACATTCGCTACTTCTAACATTTGGTAACGTAAATCTAATACATTTCGTTTTTTTCTCATTTAGTACCAAATTATTTACGGTAAACCAATTTTGGATCTGAATAATTGAATTATTTACGCCGTCAAGATTTTGTGACCGACGGTCTATTTTAAATATTAATGATGTGTCATCTGCAAATAACACCATCTTTGGTTGGTTCTGAACTAATTGGGGCAAATCATTTATGTAAACTAAGAAGAGGAACGGCCCTAGAATGGAACCTTGGGGAACACCCATGATCATTTCGGACCCTAATGAGTTCACGCCATTAACCTAAACTTTAACCTGACGTCCTTTTAGGTAAGATCTCATTAAATCAAGAGATTTATTTCTAATCCCATAGTGATCAAGTTTCAGCAAGAGTGTCTCGTGGCTAACGCAATCAAAAGCCTTCGAAAGGTCGCAAAAGATTCCAATGGCATCTTGTGCTTCCTCCCAGGCGTTAAAAATATTCTTGATTAGGGTGACACCGGCGTCAGTTGTACTGCGCCCTTTGGTGAAACCGTACTGCTGGTCGTGAAAAATGGAGTTTTTGTTAAAGTGGCGTAACATTTGATTAAGCATTAACTTTTCAAACACCTTACTGAGAACTGGTAGGATCGAAACTGGCCTATAGTTATTGGGATCTTTATCAATTCCGGATTTGAACAATGGAACTACTTTGCTTTGTTTCATGAGATCCCATGTCTCAGTAACGCTATTTAGAATAATATATGAATATTGAAGCGGCAGAGGAGCGTTCTAAATAAAACTCATAGATTCATCAAGTTTTGGATGAAGATTTTGTTCGTGATGTCTATGGTAAGCAAAGAGATTTAAAATACTATAGAGCGGGCATGTCAAGAAAATGTCATAGAAAAACTTTGATCCCATGTCTCAGTAACGCCATCTAGAATAATATATGAATATTGGAGCGGCAGCGGAGCGTACTACAAAAAACTCATAGACTTGTACCTATCCAGCAGGACACACTTTTTCGGACGAAAATTTTGTTCGTGATGTCCGGTCTATAGGTATTGAATGTCTTTGATGGTAAGTATTTAATGTCTCTGCCTAGTTATCAACAATTGTCATAATAATGAAGCCAACAAAACCAAGTGTCTTGTTTCAGTCCCATACTAACCCATGAAGATCTACATCGAGTTCAACCGTATCAATTGAAGTTTTTAGTGCCTAGTTTTTTTTTTTTTTTTTTTTTTTTACACACTTGCTTTTCAATTCACTTTAGACATTGGCAGAATAGTCGACATCGGCTTTGTTTGCCATAACAAAAAATAGAATAGAATAGAAAACCAAGTGTCACCAGAAAAAGATATCACAAAATGACCTGTCATCGCCTCGCAGCCATATCCAAGGTTAGAATTAATGGCTACCATTTGGGGACGCCCCTATATCACTTTTTTGACTTCCACCGACTGTCCTTTGAGATTTCTTTATGAAATAAACGTGCGACATTCCCTATATTAGGAGTGGCCGACAGCTAAATGTTTTTTTTTCGCCTGTCACTCACTTTCTGATGGCAAGAATGTGTGGTCGAGTTTTTCGTACCTACGAGCTATGTCCCGAAGGAGCTAGGCAGAGAAATGTGGCTGGCATAATGTAATAGTTGTTGCCTTGTTTATTTTATACTGAACGGAAGATGGTTTTTTTTTGTTTTGTTATTGCGTGGGTTGTCACTGGTTGTCATTGTAATAGGATTTACATGTTACAGAGTTAGATTATTTGTTTATTTTTATCGGCCTATGTTCTTCAGTTACATAAGTTATTTGCCATGCATTTGAAGCGAACGCCACGTCTAAGATTAATCTCTTTGTTAAACAGGATGGAAGGGAAATCGTGGTTGTGAACCCCTGTGACGCAGTGAGTAGGTACATTAAATAAAGTAGCTAAGATAAAAATTGATATTTTTTTTAAAGGTTTGTCGGAAAAAGAAGCATTTAGTTTGGTTATGCCGTGAGTGAGTTAAGACTACTAGGACTATAATAGTTAGTATTTATATATTAATTTAAATGTTCGACCTATTCTCAGACTCACTGAATATACGCACAAAATTTCATAAGAATTGGGCAAGCCGTTTCGGAGTAGTTTGTTAACAAACACTGCGACAGGGAAATTTTATACATTAGAATAGATATACATACTTTTAATAAGATGACTACAAATAGATCTAAAACAATAACAAAAACTACTTCTACTTCTTATTTAGCAAATTTCTAATTTCTCCTTTTTAAACCTTTTGTGTAAAATAAAATTAGAATGACATTATATATACATATAACCTAACCTAACTTACGATACCTATCCTATAGCTAACCTAAGTACCTAACCTAACTACCTTACTGAGATGCATTGATTTTAAAAGATACAAAATACGGAATTTTAAACTGAACTACTGCGCAGCGTGTCTCTATGTTACATAAAATATTAGAACAGGGTAGGTATTTGAAGTAGTAGTAGTAGGAGGTAATAATTTAACTCGATTGGTATATAATCTTTACATAAAGAACTGACGTTAGAAAATCCAAATAATGTTCATCCATCTGCGTAGCCTTTTCCCTGCATCTATGCTTCGAGTGTTACTGAATGAAACTGAATACCAGTGTTTTATATTGACACACAATTCGCTTTTTTAAAAAAAAAATATGTCATTATTGTTTTCTTTTTTTAATTTTGTCTTTGTTTGTTGGTTTATTTATTTTGTGTGAACTCATGTTTTATCTATCTTTCACATGGAGCTGCCTGTCACTTAGTTAGCAAAAGGCTAGGCAGAGATTCTAGTGGTTCCTACAGAGTCATATCAGACTTGGTAGCTCTGAATACACTTGTCTTATCTAATAACTAGATGCATTGTTTATTTTATATCACCTTGTACCTACCTATTCCAGTATGGTACTTTATATTCAAGGTACATCGTCCTCACATATAATCTGATTATGTATTCAAAATATTGTAAAAATTATTTTAAAAGAGTACATTCTTCTCCATATAAATATATATAAATGGTTATGGAATACATGGTTTTTATACAGGATGTAAAAAAACCGATCACATAGCCGATAACTACACATTCTGTACATATAATTAAGTAACTTTAACCAAAAAATATTTCTGGGAAAATACTTTTTTTTCCATCATTAAAAAAGAGTTGCTTTTTATTGCGAGCAATGAAACGCAACAACGCAATGCCACTTTCGATCAGCTGAGCGTACGGCCGGCAGCGGCCACTCGCGCTTGGTCATTGACCCGACCGGCCCGCTTGTGTTTAGTAACTATTGCATTTTTGCAACTTCAAATGCGTAATTTGTTTTGAAAAATCGATAATTTTGATAATGTTTGTTCTGAAGAAAGTTTACTGATGATATTTGGAATACGATTTTGAAAAAAATATTGCATATTGACCTTCAATATCTCCAAAACCAGTGATTCCCCAGGTACTTATATTCTAGAAGAAAAAAACTATCCCAGTGATGGGTAGAATTTGTAGTTTTCGTTTGCGCTAAGGGTCTTTTCACACCCTGTATTATGGAATGGGCAACTAGAATCATTTTTTTAATTTATTTAATTCATAAGTCTGACATTCAAAAGTACCTTTTAGGGGTCTATTTTAAATAAATGATTTGACTGTAACTTTAACTTTTAAATCCATCCCCCCCCGCCCGAGCGCTGTCGCGAGCAGACGTGTTTTTGTGACTTCCCGTACATTTAATTGAAGAAAAATAGTTTATAACCCAGTAAACAGTTTAAGAACTAAACCACATTGTGAACAACAAAACAACATAAAAAACAGTGTAAAAATCATAACAGTGTGTGAACAACTTATCGAGTTATCATCGAAAACATTTTTAAACTAATCTAAAGTGAACTGTGATTATTAAAAGTGTCTTTGTGTCGCACGGCTGCGCCTGACCGCCTGAGCGCCTAATGACCTTCAAAAACCGGTCGCTAACACACTGATCAAAACTTTAATAACAAGTTACCTATTTCGCTAATTACAACATAAGTCTCGGTGGTCGTGCGGTTTAGCTGCGTGCACATTGCTAAAGCACCACGAGTTTCAAGTTCGAATCGCGCTGTCAACAGTAACTTTTTGTTTTTACTTTTTTTTTTTTTTTCCCCTTTTATTTCTCTATTAATACAATATGCTCCAAACATCATCAAAGGGAACAGCAGAACAAAAGCCGTCCCGTTCAGAGTCCGATATTCAAAAACTATGTGCAGATGAAGGCATTACGACGGACATGACAGTTAAAAACATTACCCAGCGCGCAAAACGACGCCGCCCTTCGGGTGACCAATCCGACTCAATTAATGAGCTCAGGAATGATCTGATGGAAATGATTAAAGAACTGGTAAGTTCCCAGAACGCACGTCTGGACAAATTAGAGTCACTAATAACAGACATTAAATCTCAATACACAAAAATAGCGGAAACTAATTTTGAAATCGAGAAATCTGTGACGAGTATATCGGATCAGTTAACCTCCCTAGAAATAAAAATAACGGGTTTGGAACATGAACGTAATGTCATGGCCACAAAAATGGGCTCCCTTGAAGAAAAGTTAGAATTCTTAGACCGGAGTTGTATTAAAACCTGCGTTGAAATACGTAACGTACCAAAATTGCCACGTGAAAACAAGAGTACCCTTTACAATGTCATACAGCATCTTTCAAGACAACTAGATACAGACATTCAAGTATCGGATATTCGAGATGTAACAAGGCTGCCATCCAAAAAGGAAAGCAAGACCTCTAACATTAGCATTGAATTCTCGAATACCCTCCAAAAAACTAATTTCCTGTCTTCAAAACTATTCAACAACAAGAATCCCGATAATAAAATCAATACTACACACTTGGGCCTTGACGTACCACGAACACCTGTATACATCACCGAGCAGCTTACTTCGCAGTCCAGGAAACTGTTTTACACTGCCCGTAATTTTGTCAAGACACATAACTACGCCTTTTGCTGGACATCAAATGGACGCGTCATGATTAAGAAGAACGCTGATAGCCAATATATTATTTTTATTTATTTATTTATTTATTTTACAATTTATGTACACACAGAAAAATAGATTGATATACATGATACTTATAATTAGGAGTACAAAGGTTCTGCTATTATAGTAAAATCTGAACAACAACTACAGCACCTTTCATCGCAAAATAATGAATGACTAGTTGTGCACTGCAAATGTCCTTTTCTTATTATTTTTTTGATTTTTTGTTATTTTAATTTTAATTTATTTCTTACCTATAATTTGTCTACAAACGAAAACACTGTCACACAAATACACACACACATAATCCACACTATACATCCTTACTCATCACAAACACCACACACACACAATTCCCATACCAGAAAATTAAAAATAATATTCCAGCTCTTCAAAAAACCTTTGACCCTCACCTTTATCTTTAAAAATGATCGATAATAACATTGCACTAATGGATAATATTGACCTAACCTCTGTTTCGGAATCATACTCTTGTAGTCCAGAGCAGGCTCAACTATACCTCAGGCATCCACATAACTACCTAAAAATTTTTACACAAAACATAAGATCTATAAACCGAAACTTTTTAAGCTTACAAACAATTCTCCAAAGAATTTCAATAGATTGTGACATTATAGTTTTAACCGAATGCTGGCTCTCGTGTACCAGTAACACAAACATCCCTTATTTAGATAATTATACAATGTTCCGTACCACAAAACATTTAAACCAGAGCGATGGTGTCGTGGTTTATGTCAAGACTGACCTTAACTGTACTTGCAAAGAATTGTCGTTGAATAAGTCTGCCACCGGGTTAGTGTTGGAGCTGGGGTTGGATATAGCTTTACTTTGCATCTATAGATCACCGTCAAATACAAACACTAATTCATTTACTTCCACCCTTAATGACATATTGCCGACCTTCTCAATATTCAAATCAGTTGTTCTTACTGGCGACATTAATCTAGATATAAACTCACTTTCTCTTGAATCACGTTCTCAAGAATACCTCAATATTCTTGCCTTTCACGGTTTCCTTCCTGCTCATACCTTTCCCACTAGAGGTCCCAACTGCTTAGATCATATTATATTAAAAACCAAAATACCGACAATCTCACTTGTTTTCAACACCACAGCCACAGACCACTACTCATCGCTGCTGGGCATGCATGTTAAAAAAACCGGACACATTGCTATCTCTACCGTTACAAAAGTAGACTTTGTTAAACTTGATCTATCAATGGAAAAAATAGACCTGACGCCCATCTACTCTATAGATGATGCCAATATTGCTACTGATACTCTGATTAATGCTCTGAATGTAGCAATATCCGGGAGTACTGTGTCTCAATCACCAGCTAGGAAAAAAATTCTAAAGCCATGGATCACGCCTGGGCTGCTACGTTGCATGAAACACAGGGACTCACTACATAAAGCAGTGAAAGCTTCGCCTGGCAATACTACTCTCGTAATATCCTACAAAAGATACAGAAATTTTTGTAACAAAATTTTAAAAAAAGTTAAACGTCATTTTGATAGTGAAGAGCTCAATAAAGCTGGCAATAATCCAAAAGTTCTCTGGGAAACCATTAAAAGAATCACAAACACCCCAAAAACATTAAACTCATCCACACATTTACTATTACACGAAACACCTACTCAGTCCTGTAACATAGTAAATAGTTTTTATGTGGAAATAGGTAAGAACCTCGCAAACAAAATTACACACACCTACGCCCTGCCAAAGACAACCATGTTACAAAGCATTAATAATTCGTCATCATCATTTGCTCTAGGTGAAACAGACACGACCGAGATTATATCTGTGATTAACTCTCTCAGGACTCATGCTGCCACCGGATGTGATGGCATTTCACCCTTAATTTTAAAAAGATACTTCTCCACTTTGGCACCTGTACTAAATTACATCTTTAATCTCTGTTTCCAGACTGCGAACTTTCCAACTTCATTTAAAAAGGCGATCATACATCCGATCTTCAAGGGTGGGGATAAAAAGTCCGTAAATAATTACCGCCCCATCGCGGTTCTTACTGCCTTATCAAAGGTCCTTGAGAGATTGATCAATAAGCGACTAGTAAACTACCTTGAAAAATTTAACTTGATCTCTCCCCAACAATTCGGTTTTAGACAGAACAAAAGTACTACTGACGCGGTACAAGAGTTAACGGGCTATATTGTAAACAAACTAAACGCCCACAAAAAAGTTCTTACCATATTCCTTGACTTGGCCAAAGCCTTTGATACAATTCCGACTTCAACACTTCTAAACAAACTTGAAAAATTAGGTATCAGAGGCTTACAGTTACAGTTCTTTCACAGTTACCTTACAAATCGAACACAAATGGTTAAAATAGGTGATCATACAAGTGATGACCTTCCAATTTGTTACGGTGTGCCACAAGGTAGTATCCTTGGGCCGACTTTGTTTCTTGCTTTTATTAACGACCTTTGTAATTTGAACATCACTAATGCTAAAATCGTGTCATTTGCAGATGATACTGCACTTACTTTTTCAGCCAACTCATGGTCAGAGCTTCAGAACTCTGCACAACATGGCTTCAACTCTGCAAATGAATGGCTACTTTCTCACACTCTCACATTAAATACATCAAAAACAAATTTCATAACATTTTCCACTTCACCTAAGTCACAGCCCAAAATTCCAAATGTCATATATGCTCACTCATGCCACACACATTCTCAGATACCTCTACCCTGTCAGTGTCCACTTATTACTCGCGTTGACAACATAAAATATCTGGGTATAACATTAGATCAATTTCTTAACTTCAAAACTCACATTAATCTTCTTACAAGCAGGGTTAGAAAACTCATTTATATTTTTAAAAATCTACGTCACGTGGCCACGTCAGCTGTAATACGTACTGTGTACTATGCTTTATGCCAATCTATTGTGACGTACGGTATTGTATGTTGGGGTGGCGCCGCTAAGACGACATTAAAACAGCTAGAAACAGCCCACAGAGCAATTTTGAAAGTAGCCACTTTTAAACCAATTATCTACCCAACAACCACCATCTACGAAGATTGGAAGGTCCTTAGCGTCAGACAACACTTTGTCTTGCAGACCATTCTTCTACAACACCGTCATACGCCTTTTATTGCAGTCACAAAACGTCGAAAAGACATGATCTGCACTATCCCACCACCGTACTACAGATTCACTAAACGATTCTTTTTTTACCTAGGACCATACCTGTATAACAAACTTAGCAGAAACTTGCCTATTTATAGCTTACCATATTCCAAGTGTAAATCTACCGTTCACTCTTTTCTTCTTTTAAAAAGCTATGACGAGACTGAGGATCTCTTAATATCTACCACATAACTTCTCGTTTTAGCCACAACAAATTTTAAATAGTCCAATAATAATTTCATAAACACACTCAAACACACATCACATACACACCCGCACTCACAAACAGCAACCACTCGTCCACACACAGTACACAAACATCATACATTCACGCATACTCAATCATGCATGACTCTCATAAAACTATCCCATTTGTACCTACTGTTACTTTAAACTTACTTTTTCACCCAGACTTTGTAATCAACTTCAGTGTAAATGCAGACTTAATCTAGTAAACATTTTTACACGTTGTATAATAATAGTGTATTTAAGTAAACTAAGTACTTGACCCTGGAGAGAACCCGTAACACTATTGTTAATTACTATTTAAGATCTTTTTTAGGGAGGCAAACTGTCACTCCTTAACACAGGTTGCTCTGCTACCTAGCTAGGAGAACAGTGGCTCACCCCAACTTATTATTTGTTAGTTAAGTCCTACGATAATTTAACTCACTAACTCCAATATGTACGTACTACAAATATCTTTATTGCAATAAAAAATATTATTATTATTATTATTTCGTGTATTCATTATCTTGTCTTATTCAATACATTTTTAAATATTTAAATATAAAAAAAAAAACATTTAAAAATATAAAAAATAGTAGCCCACCGGTATCGGGAACAGGGTCCAAGCTACCGGCGGTCAGGGCTCCAGGGAGAGGAATCGCCTAACAATGCGAGCCGTGTCCAGTAATACTGCTTTCTGAATCAAACGCTTGATCCAGCCGCCCAACGAGAGCCTCTTCAGGTATTGGTCGAGGCTCTTTGCTATTAAGCCATTGGCAGACACGACTATCGGCACAATGATTGCTGAGTCCACATCCCACATGTCGACAACCTCGCGAGCCAAGTCAATATACTTGATTTTCTTATCTTGTTCGGCTTTCACGAGGTTCCCGTCATGTGGGACCGTTATATCAACAAGCATTGCGCGCCTCTCGGTTCGATCCATCACCACTATATCGGGCTTATTAGCCATGATAGTCCTATCAGTGATGATGGATCGATCCCAATACAGTGTGATATGACCATTTTCGAGAACTGGGTCGGGCACATACTTGTAGTACGGCACTTCCGAATCCACGAGGTTGTATTTCAGAGCTAGTTGCTGATGGATAATCCTGGCGACAAGGTTGTGTCTATGCAAGTACTCTTCGTTAGCTAAGCGAGAACACCCAGAGATAATGTGTCGGATTGATTCTCCTGGACGGTGGCATGCCCGACAGATGTCAACCGTGCCATCTTTCACAATAAATCTCCGGTAGTTTCTCGTCATAATAACTTCATCCATAATTGCACAGACAAAACCTTCGGTTTCTCCAAAGAGGTCACCGAAACGCAGCCAGGACACGGACGCTAATTGGTCTACATCAGGCCCATGAAGGGCCCGGAAAAAACGTCCGTGAAGCTCCTTGCTCTGCCACACTTCCCTGCGATCGTTAGTGTCAAGCACTACAGGTTTGCGCCAGTTCTCTTTCGCCAAGGAGAGCGGTGTGAGGCCCTTGTCTACCGCGACCACATCTCGATGCATCCCCACTTCGGCTTTTAGGAAATATTCCCTGAGAGTGCATATCTCGCGATTGTGGAGAGTCTTGGCGTTTAAAAAGCCTCGACCTCCACATTTTCGCGGGATATACAGTCTCATAACCGACGATCGTGGATGATGCATTCGATATGCGGTCAGCATTGTGCGGACCCTCCTATCCAGGGTGTCAAGCTCTGTTTGAGTCCATTTGAGTATGCCGAAGGAGTACATCAAGACTGGCATGACCCAACCGTTGAAGGCGCGCACCTTGTTCCCACCCGACAAAAGACTATTAAGTACTTTTTTCAGGCGGCCAAAGAAACGCTCCCTCAACGATTGCTTCATATCAGCAGTGTTAATGCCTAACGCCTCCGACATACCCAAATACTTATAGGTTTCGATTGGAGAGAGGGCTCTAAGGTTTATGGAATCCGAGAGTTGGGTTCCCACGGATTCCACAATCTCCCCCTTCTTTACATGCATGACCGCACATTTGTCCACACCGAAATCCATCCTGATGGCACTACTAAAGGTTTCAGTAACCTTTAGTAGCTCCATCAGTTGTAAATTGTTGGGGGCAAAGAGCTTTACGTCATCCATGTAAAGAAGGTGGGATATAACCTGACCACCTCTCTTCAATCGATAGCCTAGACCTGAATTCTCCAGCAGTGTGCTTAGAGGATTCAAGGCTAGGCAGAACCAAAGTGGACTCAAACTGTCACCCTGGAATATGCCTCGCTCAATCCTAATCGGTTCGCTGTTCCCCTGGATCTGTCGACATCCTGGATAGCGAAGAACCGTCCTCCACTGCCCCATACACGTTTTCAGGAAGGTGCGTAGAGTTGCATCAACTTTATACAATTCCAGCACCCTCGTGAGCCATGTATGCGGCACGGAGTCATAGGCCTTCTTATAGTCTATCCAACATGTTGACAGATCCCTTCGGGAACGGCGCACCTGTTGGCTAATGGTCATATCATATCTTATTATTATTATTAAATCCGCAAAAATATTAAGTTTATTTTGTTACGAAAATCACACCATAAAATTGAATAAGAGTAAAGGCGAATCGAGCTGTCATACTATAACATGCCTAAGCATTGACAATTTACCACACTAAAGTTCTCACGGAACGACTTATACTGATTCCATCGGCTAATTTCTCTGCGAATGACTTTAATATTACTTTGTTTGTAAAAATGTTTTCACCGAAAAAGCTTAACGTAATACTTCAAAACAACAGCACGATATTGGAATCGCGTCAAGGCGTAAAGCGACTTGTAATATCCGGTCCAAACCAGATCGTTGGCTAAACAAAACACCGGGGGCCATGTTGGAAACATATACGCTTTCAAATTCACTCTTGTTCTAAGTTAGAGAGCTTTCTCTGTTTTACGGAGAAGAAAAGAAAGAGATGGAGTGTTGCTCGCAAAATGTTACAAAATTAAATACCTTACTCAATTTTTAAGTACATTTGGAATTGTATGTTTGTTGTTGACTAGATTGAGTGTGCAGACGCATGCACTGGTTGCGTTTAGTGGTTTCACCTATTCCCTTTCGGTATAGCATATATAAATAAATAAAAGAAATATTCCACAACTTTTCACACAACGCCATTTAGTCCCAAGTTAAGCTTGAAAGCTTGTGTTATAGGTACTAAACAGCTGATAATCGTACTTATACATTTCGAAGTACATAAATATTATAGGTAAATTACACCCAGACACAGAACAAATGAGCGTGATTATCACCTAAACATTTGTCCTGGGTGGGAATCGAACCCACAAACTCCGGCATAGCAGTCAGGGTCACTAACTACTAGACCAACAGGCCAGTCCAGTTATAAGATTTTATCAAATTCAACTAGGAGTTCCTAAGATTAGTGCGTTAAAACAAACATCCACTGCAGCTATATTATATTTATAAGTTTAGATAAATATTGATATGTTCTGCATAACTATGACAAACCACTTTTGTGCCTTTTACGAAGTGTAATTAAACAATTTAAATAATTATAATAATTCACGACAGTTCACACAACGCCATCTTGCCCCAAGCTTAGCAGAGCTTTTTGTTATGGGTACTAAACGACTGAGAAACATACTTATATATTTCTAAATACATACATATTGTAGATCGTGCTCATCACACAAGCATTTGTCCTGAGTGGGAACCGAACCCACGATGTCCTGCATAGCAGTTAGGTCCACTAACTACTAGACCAACAGACTAGTCAAAAATAAAAATAACATTCGAAAAAGACTGAAAAATTTGGAAAAAACTGACGAAAAATTTCAATGATGCTCTAGAATCATGTATTTTATTTTAAAGATGGCTTACCGACTTACAACCCAATGAAATAGTGCAAGCAATATTAAAAAAAAATTGCTGATAGATTTGCAAGCCTCCACATATTGAATAGCAGAAAGAAAAGAGTCGATGCTAAGAAAGTACAGACGCCAGCACATCAACCTACCCCAATGTGTCAAATTTCTTTGATAGGTTTTCAACTTTAAACTAAACACAATAAGGTTCATGTTCAATTGGGAAAATTTGACAGTTCGGGGTAGGTTGTTGTGCTGGCGTCTGTACATACAGGTAATATAATTAGTTAAGATCATGGCGTGAGTCGTCGAGTCATTTACAGACGCCAGCACATCAAGTTACACCAATGTGTTCAATTTTCCCAATTGAATATAAACCTTATTCTGTTTGACATAAAGTTGAAAAACGAGCAAAGAAATTAGTCACATTGTGCTGGCGTCTGTACCTACATACCTAAAAGTTTTCAGAGTTCCTGAAACACAAACTTGTAAGAGTCTTCTATAGATGGAAATCAAAGTTACGACTGCGTTAAGATAACCCGCACATTGTTCTGAGGAAACTGTTCTATCAATTTCTCCGTGAAATAAAATTTTATTGCAGCACCAATGTAATCCGAAATACTATTTCACGTGAATTGAATAGAGCGTGATACAAAAAATCCAGACCACCTAGCACTATATTTTAGTTACTAGGTTTTAAATTCTCATATCTGAAGAAAAATGTGAAAGATAAGTTTGTTGCAATTTATGTGGACTACGCTGGCTTTGTTCTTACACTTTATAAGTAGAAATAGAATTTAGTTCACTGTTTTGGAAATTATTTCAATTGTATTTCGTGATAGTTAAGTGGTTAAGGCGCCTGCCTCTCATGTACAATGTTTGGGGTTCACATAAAAGAAAGAAAGAAAGAAAGAAAGAAAAATATTTATTTGACATCAGTCATCAAAACACACATACACACAATAATTTATAAAACACTAAAAAATATACAATAGTACGTACATATCATGTGCTGTGTGCTTCACGGCTGCGCCAAAAAGGTCCATTTCAGCATTCATGCCAGACAGGTGATGCTGTCTGACGCTGGTCTTCCAATGAACCTTGAGGGGTACCCAGTAACGGAAGGAAATAAATAAATATAAAACGAGTAAGTAAATCAGTTCAGTGTGTAATGAGAAGAGGTCGGTTATTTATTTATTATTACGCTTTTAAATTACATACAGAAAGGTACTAATGTAACTTTTCTGAGTATATCTTATACATTATTGACATCGGTGAAAAAAATGTGAGGAAATCTAGACTAATAGTTAATATACGCCGTATCGTATATAGTTAATATTACCTTGTTTTCAGCTGTTTTAGAGAAATTGTTTGATATTTTTCTTAGACTACTTTTTGCAGGTATGGTCACAGGCGCTACTGATGAGCTAAAGGACCTGGGTTCGATTTCTGGGCCAGGTCGGGCAAAGTGAAATTGTGCTATTCCGTCAGGAATTTCTTAGTAGCGTCTGGATTTGTGCTTGAGTGCAGGCTAATAGCCTTTTACATCAGACATAAACAACGGCGAAATGTGGTTGTACAGGTAGACTTTAGCCTAACCCTTCAAGGAATGTTGTGCGTGATATTGTTTTAATATTTTCTGTTTCTTTAGCTCATTAAAATCAAAGCTATTAAAGAAGGACGTACCTATGGCGCAATCCGCCTTGAGCAAATGAGCAAGGGTGGATGGTCAATACTCGTTTCTCTATTTAAGAAGAGGTATTTGTTCTGCATTGATGGTTAAAGACGGATATCTTTTTGCATTTGCTGATGTTCCAGGCGAGAAGAAGTTAGAAAAATTGTTGTTAGTACACCGACAAAGAACAATTTTTATTAATTTTAGACTGGTGAAATATGGGTGTACATACTAATAGGTACTCTTCTGTGCAAGCACTTGCTACGCCGTAGCCGTCGTAGCATGATGGCTACGGCGTAGCAAAAGATACAAAAACGAAATGGTTTCTTTAATAACACTTTGAATCGTGTTTGAACTTCAGCCCACAAACTCACTAGAATTATGTGTTTTATGTTTATTGAAATAAGATAGAAATTGATTCTGTAGTTGCAAATCTTTTCGATCAAGTTTATTCATATTGACGCGTCCGGATTATTCTAAAGCGTGCCATTACTTGCGCATGTCATTAGTTCGTTATACCTCTCTCTAGGTACGCTATATGCTACTATTGGTTCTTAAATCAAACAAAATAAAGAACAACAACCAATAGCCGTTTTATTTAATTGCCATCCCAGAAAATACGATCATAAAATTCGTGTCCCTTAATTATATGAAGTACATTAGCGGGCCCCTTCGCCGTTGGGGCCCCGGAATGTCGAAGGATTAATGGTGCCTCGGGCGATCCGATATCCGTCCTCATTTTTAGCTTAACCTTCATGTGCGTCGGGTTTGAGTATTTGCAGGTAACGTTATCTATTACACCCTCATGTATAAGCAGATTTCTTTTAAACGAAATTTGAGGATTTAAATTGAGAGTCCACTCCCTCTGAAATTAAATCCTCAATTTTCAAAACTCTCTATACAAACTTGGCACTAAGTCAAGTGTATAGAAAGTGGTGGACAGCGACGCATATCTGGATACCATGGGTTCATTACATAATATACTACTACTACTAGCACTTTTACTAGCAGTGATAGCCTAGTGGTGTGACCGGCAGATTGCCAAATCATAGGTCTCGAGTTCAAACCCAAGGCACGCATCTCTGACTTTTCATATTCATGTGCGTATTGTATAATTATCACTTGCTTCAAACACGGTGAAGGAAAACATCGTGAGGAAACCAGCACGTCTGAGAGATATTTCTCAAGGGCATGTGATGCCAAGTCAGAGGCCCATTGGCGGCATTGAAACTCTGACACCAGGTTAAGTCATAAGTCATAAGTATTTTATTTCGTAACAATAGTAACATTGTGTTGAAAATTTATAACATAACGAATTGCAAATAAATTAAATTAAAATAACATAATATTTTACATTTAAAATAGATCAAAATTCATTAAAATGTATCGAAACTACGAAACTAAATGAAATTGGATTCAAAATTACTCAAAACATAACTTTAAAAATTTCAATTATAACATTATCATAATCATTATCACATACGTATCATTATCATATATCATATCATTTCATTTCATTTTCATTTTATTTCATTTCATAACCGATTAAAATAAAACATAGCCTTTAAAATTACAGTTCAATCAGATTAAAATTCATTTTATTACATTTGAAAAAGTTAGTTAAATAAAAACAATAACAGTCAATTGAAATATCGGGTAAAATAAATTATATGTCAATAGCAAATTTCAAAGTAAAATGTAAATGTAAAAGTAAAATAGTAAAAGTAAATGTCAAAATAATAGTTACTAACCACACGATAAGAAGAAGATTACATAATCCTGGACCCCCCAGGGCTAATTTTTTTTTTACAAACGCCTTTAATCCCCAAAGGGTTAGGCAAAGGTGTTATTACACCCACATTTTCATGCAATAATGTGCGAGCCTATTGCTATCAATCGGGTATGAATCCAGACTCCGAGTTGCTACTGAGAAGTTCTGAATAGAAAAACACTCAATAACGGTTTGCCGAACCTAGTAATCGAACCCGAGACCTCGTTCAGCAGTAGCGCCCCCACTAGAACAACGACGAAGTCGGTCTTTTCGACATTTATCTAACTTTTAAGTTTTTGATTAAAAACTTTATTGAAAAAAGTGTTTTTTTTTTATTTTTTATGGAAAAATATCATTAACTAACATAGAGCATGAAATCCTGAATCATGTATAGAACTCATGGTACAGACTCCGCCCGCTCAACAAGCTTTCCAAAACTGTAAAGTTTTTCCAATGAACATGAACCATAATGTGTTTGTAATAAAGTTGGAATACTGTCAAAAAAATTCGACACGGTAGCTTGATGCCTATGTACAGACGCCAGCACATCAAGTTACCCCAATGTGTCAAATTTTCCTAATTGAATATGAACCTTATTATGTTCGACATAAAGTTGAAAAACGATCAAAGAAATTTGACAAATTGGGGTAACTTGACGGCCTCTGTATATATAAACAAAACAACACAACTACTACTACTACTCGTACCATTCATTGACAAATTATTTGAATTTTCCCATTAGGAGCTTAGATTTTCGATACTTGTACGACAATAAGCTTTAGCTATAGCTTAAGGCTCTCTCGTCTGCCGGAGAGGTTTACCCTCTGGAGTATTCAGGCGAAATGTTTTTTCTGCTCGTAACTCTAACTCGCCATGATTAAAAAGAGGAATTGAGCGTAATTTTGACGTTCAAAAAGTGCTGATCCTCAGCCTAATTTGAATAAATGACTTTAAAAAAAAGAAATAATTTCTAAAGCATAAAGGCCGATGATTTATTTATTTAATAATGTTAAGTCATCGTCAAAGTCGCCGATAAATATGGTCACAAAGGTTCTTACAATACATATTCAATCATAACATATTAGACTCCCCTTTTTGGAATAGAATTGATTAATATTGATAGTGGAAGTTATTATTTAATAGAAATTATTTTTAAAAACACATTGATACAATTAGATAATTTGTATTTAAACTCAAGAAATTATTTTAATCATAGAACGGATTCACAACAACGGTGTTGCTGAACTGCAAAACAATATGATATGAGCTTTATCACTTCTTCAAATAACCATCTTGTTCCGCTTCTGTGCCTCCAATTGAAATTCCCCTCACTTAAATTTGTATAACCCAAATATTTCACGTAATTGACTTTCATACATGTACTTCTTTCTACCCCATACCCTCGTATTAACCATTCTATAACCTTATTTAATATTCGGCGAACGTTCGGACGGACCCTACGGTCTAACTTCTTAGCCTCCGCATTCTATGAACGCAGAATTATCATATTTTAGATATTTGAACACAGTCAATATTGCGGTTTAAAGCGAATAGCGTTCCTCACGAAACTTGCGATATTGTTTCTACTTAATTTTATGTAGATTTTGGGTTATTTTTAGTTACGAATAGTTTTTGGTTCAATTTGCATAAATTGGCGTGCGTCGACAACGGAGTGTAATTTTGTTTTCCGCGTGATGAAAAGACGTAGTCGCTGTTTCTGATTCTGCGAGATGATAGACGAAAGTAAATTTTTTTTCTACCAAGTTATTATTATTATTTTTTATTTTTTAAATTTTCCCGGACCTTTGAAAGGGTACGAGGGGCCGAAGCCAAATTGTAGAGGCCCTCTATCGCTTTGAATGAAATGAAGCACCAACCGCACCCAAGGAAACCTACAGCTGGTGCAGGACTATTGCATGTTATAGAAACAAAGGTATTGGGGCTATGGGTAAGGAATGGCTAACGTGAACGAGTTACCTAGTACTATGAGAGGATTATGGCCGATGCCTCATGAATGTTATTAAAACACAAATAAAATGGCAGGGGGTGACTTGCACAAACAGTAATAGGTCTAGGTAGTAATTCAGAAAACGAACCATTACGACCGTAATAATATCACTTCCTAGCAATATCGGCCAATACAACCATTAAAATTTAGGTCCTTCGAGCCGGATGCCCAAAAATATGAATGTAAAAACAACTGTGTACTAGTATTTCCGAACACATACAAATGACAAAAAACAAACGATGACAAAGCAAAAAACAAGAAAGTAGAAAGATTTTGTTTTCCGAGAAAAGTGAATACGTCACTCAACAGAAAAGCCATATTATGATAAACATAATTTGTCAGAACCTTTTTCACACATTTGTATACAAGTCATATCTTATGAATGTCGGACACTACCCCGTCCCGACTATGCGAGAGGGTTATTTTTCTACCCTCAAGCTAAGGGTGTGAAGTGGAGAACGGCTAAATGGACACTCACCGGTTTTTGGGACGCGTATATTTGAACTATGTTAGAGTGTAGCTTATTCATGAAGTTTAAAACTTGTAATATTTTAAGTAGTAGCTGGGATAGTATTTCATTTCAGTTTTAGAATGGTTTTAAATTATAGACATAAGAAAATTAAAACAGAACCTTCCCTAAAACACCGGCCATTATTTATAGTTCATACAGCTTTTTTGGTTTAAAGTTGAACCGTATGTTTATTGACGAATGCGTGAGCCTCTGACAGCAGAGGCGTGTATCTGTGTGGTGGTACTCACAACCGACATGCGTGTATGACTAGATGTATGAACATTAACGAAGTAAAAAAAGTACGTATAAATCGTAGTAGGTGACAGTCTCAGTTTATGCCTACTACCATGGGAAAAGATGTGAGTTTATGTATGTAAAACAATCATTTTTATATTGGACTGTGTAAAAAGCTGCTATCGGAAAATATGCCAAACAGTCATTTATAGAATTTTTGATGGAAATTTATTGGAAATCCGCCTCAATTAATAAATAATAATCGTATCTTCAGATGGTATAATTTATTCAAATATTACTGACGATGTCGTTAGAAACTCCTCATTGATCTGTCCCATTCTAATTTCAAGGTCAAGTTTGCGAATAAGTATTTGGCCTTGTTGGTATTGAAGTGTTTAAATATTATTTATCGTCTTAATAACCCACATTAATATTGCCACTACAAAATGAGTTGTGGTTACTAGCTTGTCTGGTCTTGGTTAGTCGTTCTGACTGCAAGCGCTGCCAGTCGTGGGTTTGATTTCCACCTAAATCACACTATCGTGTAATAACTGTGACGAACACGATCACTTGTTTTGTCAAGGTGTAATTTAAAATAAAATACTTAAAGCAGTCCCCCAAAACGACCACCCTCCACCACTTCCTAGTGTTTTTGCTGGGAAGGAGGAGTGGCGGAACAAACTCCCCAGTCACTCCTCCCTAGAGGCCTTTAAGTAAAGAGTAAAGGCAAGCATAGTTCATCGTGGATAACATCATCGCTTACCATCAAGTGAGATAGTAATCAAACGGGAGCCTAGCAATAATAATAAAAAAAAGTAATAAGAATCGTGTACAGAGGCTAGCACATCATCCACTCCAATGTGGTACATTTCTTTGATATAGTCTTTCAACTTTGTAATAAACTGAATAAGGTTAATGTTCAATTATTGGGAAAATTTTACAGTTTAGGGTAGCTTGATGCGCTGGCGTCTGTACATACTAAAGCAGTGCTATCAGTTTGTGCTGTATAGAATTTGCCAATACGCGTCTAAGTCCATTAATCTAAGGTTGCCAGAGTACCTTAATGCAAACGATGGGCAACGTGGCACCATGCTAATTCACTACCTTTTCGATTTACATCACCATACATGATACATTATGTGTAGCTACAACCGTTCAAGTTTAGTAAGGAAAGGACATTTTACGAGGAAAGGACTGCGTCGTGGGTCTAGTGGTCGCAAGTGCGATTGCTGATCGTGGGTCCCGGGTTCGATCCACGGGTCGGGCAAAGTATTGTTGAGTTTCTGGAATTCGCAGTAGCAGCCTGGATTTGTGCTCGATTAATGCCAAAAGGCTCTATAACATGGAAGTTAACACTTTGATTGCCAGACTATCAGAAACAATAGAAATCAAATGTTCGGGGTTGACCGGTGACCAGCATGACGTAGAAAGACTTAAATATAACTGGGGATATGTGGGTGTACTACAAGTTCACCGCTGCCTTACCCTTTAGGAATTACAGGCGAGATGTTATGTCCAGTTCTGTTAGGACCTTTTTTATGTTAAACGAGTTCATGTGTCTGTGTATATCACATCTGGGTCGCCTTTTCCTAACTCCAGCAGCTTCCAGTGAAGCTGGTTGTAGAAAAAAACCAGTTTTACATGAAACAACTGCTTATCTATCCTCCACAACCTAGTGACTGGGTGTAATGGTACCTTATGATGATATGTAAACAAACAAATTTTTTTTCGTACTTAGTGGACGTTTGAAAGCTGTTGCAATACTTTATCAGGTCATTAGTAATTAACTCCTAGTTTCGAGTAAGTACTTTATACAGTTACTGAAAACTTAAAAGTATTTTTTAAAGGTTTTAAACAACAGTGATGGAAAATGACTTTACATTTGGCGCAAGGTTTTTTGTTTCAGAGAAATAAATAAAAGTTTATTGAAATATTACTTAGTTGTAAATTCATATTTTTTATAAGTTTAACGGTGTAAAGAAAATATTATTGTAACTATACGGCCATTCAAAAATATATCTAAAATTCGTAGGTATACCTACTTCAATACTCTCATTGATAAACATTGGCAAGCCCAAATTGTCACACAACGTTACACCGAGATTGCAACTCGCTCCACTCTTAAGCCATATTCTGACGTCATAGTGCTCAACTCCGCGTTAAGTTTGAGAGCGCAGCACTGCAATATCCGGACAGAACATGTGTAGTGACGTCATACGAGGAACGAACGCTTTCTAAGAGGGCAACCATATTGATTCAGTTCCGGTTATTGCAATGTTTATATAAAACAGAAGTTTTGGAAAGATGGATGTAAGGTTTGAGAATGTTATGATATACTTTTTGGCCTCGACTATTATCTAACAGAAGATAAATAAACCGCGCGAATTGATAGATTTGCGAGGTTAAGTTGCATTTGCCATCTTCTGCCATTCAGACACATCAAGACAAAGTCACGTTTTCATAAACGATAACCAAGTTTGATAAATCCAAAGAGAAGAGAAAACTGAGCAGTTTACTAAAATTGTATGTGGACTATTATGGTCATCAAGGCACAGTTCATAAAAATCTCTGCTTTTTTTATTTAATAATAACAATACTCCACAACTTTGACACTGCCATCTAGTCCCAAGCTAAGTAAAGCTTGTGTTATGGGTACTAAACAACTGGTAAACATAACATATATATTTCTAAATACATACTTGTAAGAGATAAATTACACCCAGACACAGAACAAATGATCGTGCTCATCACATAAAAAAATTGTCCTGGGTGGGAATTGAGCCCATGACCTCTGGCATAGCAGTCAGGGTCACTGACTACTAGATAAACAGGCCAGTCAACATTATTTCAGCCGAAAGACGTCCAATGCTGGTAATATACCTCCCCGAGTGTCGCCAAAAAGACCATGGAATTCTTGAGACCCTTACCAAGTAGTAATTACATGCACAAAATTGTTTTAATTTGTTCTTTCTATCAGAACAAATCTTCTAAAAAGAAACAATACACCAAAAAGTAAGATTGTATGGCAGTCCTTGGACAAAAACAATGCAGCACATAAAGGAAGCAAATCAATAAACTATTAATAGTCGTCTGTGTTCCGTAGTAAGACACGTGGCGGATATTACACAGTCTTACATCGTCCACGCAAACTGGGCACGTGCCGCGTGGTGTGAATACTCTGCTGTGACGGAAATGTCTTTAGAATATGGCAGGAACATATTCAGCTTATGCCACGTCTTGCTGCAAATTTTCTGTTTTTTTTTTTGGGGTAAAACTCCAATAACCTTACGCTAGTTTATGATAATATGTTAGCAAAGGCACACGTTGGTGTCTTCCACGTCATTCTCCGACAGAAATTTGCATCTTTGCTTTGCTGCGTGCGGTCTTTTTTTATATTATAAACCAGTGCTTGACTGCAATCCCACCTGATGGTAAGCAGTGATGCAATCAGTGATGGTGAAGCGCAGTAGTTTATTAATAGCCTATCACATCATTCTCAAAAAAAGGCTTAAATGAAACACTCTTTTTTTCATTTGATTAAAAAAAGAAAAGCTTTCGCTATCTAGGATTTGTTCATGTATTGTTGTGGGTGCGTTTAGTCCGTTAAACTCAAAAACACAAACAGCCAGTCTTTGGCCCAGGCTGGTTGACCGACCAACTCAGCCTCAAGTTCGCAGACCCACATGAGTCTTGTTATTTTGTAACATAAGCTAAGGCTGTCCTACCATAATGTGTCGCATACGCAATGAGCCAGAGTATGGGCGCGAGGTAAATTGTCTGTCAGTCTGATGCGGCAAATGGAATTTGTGTAAAAATGTGTTACTAAATAAGTTGACGTTGAAAGTGGCTGAGGTGGGTAGTGGCTTCAGATGTTTTAAAAAGTTGGTAGTTTTAGAAGATTTTCTGAAATATGTGTTGGTTGGTCTTATACAATATCTTTTTGTTTATAATTAGATATTATTTTAATTTTAGTTCATAATTTTTGTTCATTATTTGAATTCATCACGTGTTTAATATTGTGAGAATTTAATTTTGTTTTCGATTATTCTAATGTGTTATTAAGTCGATTATTATGATTTTCTGGGGTGGTACTGACAAATACCAGATGAAAAAACTCAATAACGCTTTGCCCGATCTGGAGATCGGACCCGAAACCTCATGCTTAGCAGCTTAGTGTTAAAATTGTGCAATTTATTAATTATTAGTCGGGCGTTTGTGCTCAGAACGCAGTTAGATAAGTCAATAAGCTTCTAGAAGCAAGCGATTCAGTTCTATGACAACGATATTAAACTGTCTTACAATAAAGCTATATCTACACTATAGAATCCACTACCCAACAGGTAAATAAACCGATTAAGGGTAATTTGTAACACAGTCTACTCTACCCCGGCGAACGCATATAAATCATTGTTTGTGCCCATTATAACAACATTATTTCGTATTAGTGCACAATCTACGTGTTTATTATACATCCAGTGTGGCGGGACTTTTATTTTTCTATTTGCAAAAGTAATTTATTAGGTGGTGAATCCCCGGGGTGCTGTTTTATATATTTATATTCTGTTAGGAAAATTTGTTGGGTGAAAATGTTCAGTATTTATTTTCGGATTTGTTTGTGTTGTAATTTCGTAGGATTATGAGTGTGATATTTTAATACGAATGTGAGACGTGTCGCACAAAACATTTGTGTTTACTGTACATAATAACAATGGCAGGAAATATTTTTGGTCGCATGAAAGTCCTAGCCCAGGGGTTCCCAAACTTTTTTAGTTCGCGTCGCACTTACAGCTTTAGTATTTCGTCTAGGCGCGGTGCGGTGCCTTGCTAGTTGAAATATAACTACGAATGCCTAAGTTTAGTTTCCGGAGAAGGGTTCACGGTAGCGTCTTACGGCGCCCTTCAGCCGGTCGATTCAGTAAAAGTCATCCCGTGAAAACTTGTGTGAAGTGAACTGTCAATGCCTAGCATTAGTATGGAATGACAGCTATAGTCGCCCTCACTACGCCTACATTTTGACCAGAATCGCACTGCTGTACTCCATACGGTGCACTAAGCCCTGGTGCACCGTATAGTACGCAGTGCACACTTTGGGAACCCCTGTCCTAACGAAATTAAAATTTACTTGCGTTTGTCGCAATTATCATTTGGCGGCACGCTTTTGGTGCTGTGGCTGAGTTGTTGGCTGCTGCACTGCGTGTCACGGCTTGTAATCTTGCACGGAACAAATATTTCTATGGTGGACAGGTTGTTGTTTCGGGCCTGACTGTTTGTGTGTGTGAGGTTTTATATTTGTAACCACGATACAGAAGAAATTCAATAATAAACAGTGATATCTTATGTGACCGGCGGACTACTTAGTTATAAGCCTCGAGTTCGAACCAAAGGCAGGCACCTCCGACTTTTTGGATTCATGTGCCTATTATAATACGAACAGTAATATGTGCGTCATATGTTTCATGTTGTTGTGTGTTTGTTGTATGTTGTTGTGTTGTTGTTGTTTGTTGTGTATGTGTTTGAAATCACAAATCCGCCTTAAGCAAGCGTGGTGATCAATGCTCGAGCCTTCTCTGTATGAGAAGAGGCCGTTGCCCTGCTGGTGGGACAGTAACAGTCTAGTATTATTATTATTATTAATATGTTCATCATCACTGAACATTCGTGTTGTTCTGAAAATGGTGCATTTGTTATTTACCAATACATGTGCTCTGTATGTAGTACATGTATTGGTAAAAAACAAATGCACCATTTTCACGCTAGCACATCGAGCTACCGTAAACTCTCAAATTTTCCACATTTGAATATAAACCTTATTTTATTTGTGACAAATCTATATCTATACTAATATTATAAAGAGCTAAAATTTGTTTGTTTGTTTGTATGTAGGGGTAATCTTCGGAACAAATGATGCAATTTTAAAAATTATTGGACTGGTGGAAAACTACACTATTCCCGGATGACATAGGCTACTTTTTATCTCTGTAATCCTACGGGAACAGGAACTACACGGGTGAAACTGCGTGACGTCTGCTAGTTCGTAATAAAGTTAATAACTATCAAAGAAAAACACATTGGGATAGTTTGATGTGCTGGCCACTATACTTCTCCTTTAGTCGTTTTTTTTAAACATCTTACGGCAAGTAAAACGGCCTTGAAAAAGTACATCCATAACTTTAATTAAACCATTGGACAGAAGCTTAAAATAGTTTCATTAAGTTGTTGAAAAGACAATTTCCAAGGGCGAAGCGCAGTATAATTTTGAAATTATATAAAACGTCTTATTGCTCGTTAAGTAAATTTTAAAGAGGGGAATCCCCGTGAGAATTGGACAGGCCTGATTTAACGGGGTTCGATTTATGTTTTGAAAGCACGCTAGAGGCACCTGTAGGGGATAAGCGGGAAGAGGGTAGAATAAAATAGAATACTCTTTGGCTCAACCCTCACTGCCACCGAGTCGAAGCGGAGCGTCGCGTCATGTTTTAAAATTTTAGATTAAATTCAGCTGTATTATGAAAAGTATAATTTTACGATAAGCAGTATCAAAACACGCGGCGACACACGTTGACGGACGAATTCGACGATGGAACAAATAATATCAAGTAAAGTCAGTCAGTGAACTAAATAACAAACAAAAAAAAATCTAATACAATAACAAGTTTTCACATTTAGCTACAGTTAAGAATGTAAAACCTTAGCAAAAGTGTGCACACTGCTATAAAAAAATCTAATTATACTAACACAATACCAATTATATTAAGACTAACTCTTTAGAAATTGTCAGAATTATCATCACTGTGCTAAATGTTGTCTCTAATTCTTCTTTCTATAAGTACAGACGCCAGCACATCAAGTTACCCCAATGTGTCAAATTTTCCTAATTGAATATGAACCTTATCCAGTTTTACATAAAGTTGAAAAACGATCAAAGAAATTTGACAAATTGGGGTAACTTGATGTGTTGGCGTCTGTACAAAAAGAAACGTCCCACCGTTGGATTTTTCCTGTATCATGCATGTAGCGACATCTATCGCGCCACATACGAACTAATGTCTCACATCCTACATCGCGGTGTTAAAGTTATCCGCGCAAATTGACATTTACAAGTTCCCGTCTGGTCGGAAGAACCTCCTTTTTTCTATGGGGGATGACGAACTTTACACAATTTACACCCTATTCCGCATACCTCTAAACTTACATACACAAATAGAGCGACTCGGAACACCTACCTATAGGTAGTATGCCTAGGTGTATGGCCTAAGGCAAGTTAAATATAAGATTGTAAATTAGGTAATGCTAAGAACGATAAGAATCTTCGTTCCACAAATAATCGTCTTCTACGATGTCCTTCTCACCGTTCTGGTTTCATTCACTCTTCATTCTTCGTCCAGGAGGTTTTTCTTTGGAATGCGCTACCTCTGAACATCAGGATGGCAACCAGTTTGTTCACGTTTAAAGTGATGGCACGTGAGCACATTCACAAGGAGTTGGCAAACTTATCTTGAACTTAAGTTAGCAGATTAGTATTTTCTCCAGTAATATATCTTTTTTTCTCTTGACATCGCTCGTATTTGGATGTTATATAATATGTACGTATCTATGTATTTATTTTAAAATATTGTTGATTTGTCTTTATAGTTTTTGTTATCTTCTTGCGCCTACCATGTTCTGTCTCTGCATCACCTTAAGGTAGACTGGTAGAAAATGCCTAAGGCATTAAGTCCGCCTTTGTACAGTGTCTTTTACTAGTGCATAAAGTTTTAATAAATAAATAAATAAATAATGCTTTCTACACAGTCCTCTTTTCGCTTATAACTTACATCGTAGTGAGCGACTTAATTGAATTTAGCGATATACGCCTTATACCGGATTTGGAAAATGCTTGAAAACAACATTTAATATCTATACTAATATTTTAAAGCGAGAGGAGCTTGTGGCTAAATTATAACAGCCGCATGTGTCGATCGAAGGTTAAGCTACGCTTGACGAGGTCGGTCCGTGGATGGGTGACCATTTATTACATACCAAGACTCCTCCGTGCCTCAGAAAGCACGTTAAGCCGTTGGTCCCGGCTGTCATTTGTAGATCTTTGATAGTCGTTACTTGTAGTGAAAAGCCCGAAAGTCTGACAACCAGTTTAACCAAGGGGTTTCAAATCACCCAGTTACTGGGTTGTGGAGGTCTGACAGGCAGTCGCTCCATGTAAAACGCTGGTAGTCAGCTGCATCCGGTTAAACTGGAAGCCGACCCCAACATAGTTGGGAAAAGGCTAGACAGATGATGACTAATATTCTAAAGCGGTAAAAGAATAGAATAGAATAGAATAGAATACTCTTTATTGTACACCATAAAAACTTACAAATAATAACTAAAAAGTTGTTGTTGTTGTTGTTGTTGTTTGTTTGTTGTTATAAAGTTTGTTAGTTTGTGACGTTGTAGGCGGTAATTTCTGGATTTACCGAACCGAATTTGATTGACCAACAGAAAGCCACATTATTTGTGAGTGTCATAGTCTTTCTAAGAAGGCAACCCCTTTTAATTTAGAAATTGAAATATAGGTGTTGAGAACAGGATCAATTTTAAAGTAAAGAAACCACAAGGTCAGTTTTTTGGTTTATTATCGCGGCACATATTGTTACAGACTGATTTTTTTAAAAAAAAAAACAAAACAACAAGACTTTTAAGCATATCAAAGAAAAAGAAAAAAATATTAAAAGAGTTTGGTAGCTGGTCGCCAAAAATAGGAGATGTTAAAATACGAAATGTATGCGAACGAAGTCGTGACAGAAGTAATAAGTAGTAATTTATATTCTCGTGCTGATGGAATTAACAACACCAATAAATTGTAAAAAACTGGTAATTTAGAAGAAATAAATGAACCATTACAACCGCCACGTTCAATATTAAAATCTAGCTTAGAATAAGGTTTTCGACCGTTCAGTCCTCAAAAACGCTCGCTTTTTATCACTTCCTAATGTTTATGCTGCGAAGAAGAAGCGGCACAACAAATTTCCAACTAAGACTGGCCTGGTGGTGTAGTGGTTAGTGACCCAGACTGCTATGCCACGTTCGATTTCCATCCTTTTGTAATTTGTTCTGTGTCTGGTTGTAATTAATCTATAATATGAATGTATTTAGAAATATTCCCACCTGATGGTAAGCAGTGATGCAATCAGTGATGGTGAAGCGCACTAGTTTATTTAGAGCCTATTCACTCTAGCCTTGAAGACACCTAAATTATAGTCGGACGGGAAGACCGCAGCAGGCAAATTGTTCCAGTCCTTCGATGTACTCGGTATAAACGACAAAGCGAAACGCTTTGTCCGAATCGTGGAAGTGCCAACGATGTAATTATTAACCAGTTAACTTAGCACTACTGCTGGACTACCTGGAGAATCCGTTGCTTCATCCAAAACGTACAAAAGTAATGTAGGAATTTTTTTGCTGCGGCAAACACCAAAGTATGCCTCATTTCTAAACATGTTCCAATTTACACCACCACAAGTTTTTAGAAATTCCGATTCAGAAATTCTTATTAGAAAAACTCAATTACACTTTTCCCGAGCCTTAGCAAATTAATTTCCGTTCAATATATATTTTAACCTACAAATAAGACTACAGACAAAGTTTCAATGTAAGTCGTGCCAGACTTAGATGGCTTCCATGTCTAAGACTTCGTTTAACATATTATACACCACAAAGTTTGTAAGCGGAGTTTGATTATAGCGTAAGTACGCCATATATTTTAGCTTCGGCGTTCTCTGTTCCTTGGAGAAGGTACGTACAGTCACGAGCAATAATATGTATACATTGTCACATTTTCTAAAATATCTTAAATTCTATCATTCAAAAATATGTGTAGGTCAATATTTTCTTCTATTATCACAATATATCGAAGACAATTTAGAAGCAAATATCATACATATATTTTTGAATGGTAGTAGTTAAAATATTTTAGAAAGTGTGACAGTAAAAAAGTAAAGCACAAAGCAAGTGAGTGAGTGCAAAGTGAGTGTAAAGTTGTGAAATATTTATTATTTATTAATAAATAAATAAATATTCCACAACTTTTCACACAACGCCATTTAGTCCCAAGTTAAGCTTGAGAGCTTGTGTTATTGGTACTAAACAGCTGATAAACAAAAATGCTAATGTATACACGTTATTGCTCGTGACTGTACATATGTAAGAACATACTTATGTATATAGATTTACGCAATAGGCTTTTGATATCATTTTGATGGTGAGTAAGGGTTCGAAAATGATAGCTGATATTCACGAATGTCTACCGGCTTTGTGGTCTAGTAGTAGGACTCGCTACTGCTGAGGACCTAGGTTCGATTCCCGTGTCGGGTTAATGTAATTGGGTTTTCTCAGTTTCAACCCCGAGTCTAAATTATGTGCCTGAATGATGGCAATGGGCTCGGCCTTGTTATGTTGTAAATTTCTCAGTAACAGTCTGTAGTAAAATTTTGCGCAAATCCAGTTAAAGCCTTATGTAACTTTCTTTATCAACATAACATAACATCACGCCTGTTATCGCTGAAGGGTTATCCAGAGGAGGATTTATCAATATTGTATTGGAAAACAAAATATTTCATTGACATTTTTAACTACAGAGGTACAGTTTTTTGTTTTATTCTGCTACATAAAAACAAATGAGAATAATAGTGCGAGAGCCGGCAGCAAAAATACCTACCTCATAAAATACCCCAATAAGCTGTATTTAGATCGTTAACCGACACTTAAACACGTAAAAAAAATCAGGTCTGCCAGAGTTGGCTCTGGCAGACCTGATTTTTTTTAAAAATTACGTCAAAAAATATCAATTATTTCTATGACCCGGCAGGATTGGTCCTGCCGGGTCATAGAAATAATTGATATTTTTTGACGTAATTTTTTAGTAAAAATTACCTCATAAGATACCCGAATGAAAGTGCTGGCAGCAGTTAACCATTGATTAGTTATGTAAAAAAAAGTTGGTCTGCCATTGCGCACCCTGCCGGAAGTACTTGGCAGACCCCTTTGAATATGCCCTTCTGACACACTAAACCTACCTCATCGAGTACCCGGATGGGACCAACGCTAAATAATAACCAAGATACCCCTGATAATGGATCAAAAGGTCTGCCAGGTCTAAGCTTGCCGAAACTTAGTGTTCAAAGCGTTTGAAGTTGATAGGGAGCATAATTTCACCTGTAGTGAAAATAACATTATTTTGTTTCTAAATTTATACAAATTATGAATAATAAATACTTTTATCAAAACATTGAATAAAACAACAAATGTAGAGATAATAGATGTATATTCAAAATTTAGCACAATCACTACGAGTTCAATAACATGCTTACAATTTATTTATGTACAACTAACAAAACTTAGTTAAAGTTGGCATTACAGTTACCTGAATTCTGTATTTATATGTGGGTTTATGGAACTAAGTAGGCTTCTGAGTGTAGAACCTGTTATTGCGTAAATCATCGTAGGAACAGCTAACGCCTAACCAAACTGACCACCCCCAGGATCTCTCAAAATCAAAGTTTAAACAATAATGGTTAGGTTGACTAGCCATTTACTGTCAATACCTGAGAAGGTACGATAACTATCTTAATTCAAAAATTACAAGCCATTAAATAACTTGCTACAATGATGGTGAAATGACAGCAAGAAAGCAAGAAATGACTACACTTCTGGACACATCTATTGGCCCACCTTGTATTTTCAGTTTCATTTGGTCCTAGCTAAAATTTTATATTAGGTCGAGCAAAAAGTTTTTATGCAGTTTTGAACCTGGCACATTCACAATTTCATTCAATAGTCTTTTTTTGAATTTCGAACATAGAATTTAAAGAAACAAAAGACAATTTGGAGCCTGTTTGTTGATATCAAACAATCGAATACTAAGAAAACTTGGTTTTATTGGTTTACTTGGATTTAATTCTTAAAAAAGTGATTGATATCTTTGGTTTTGCAACAAACATTACTTATTCTTAACATTAAGGTGAGGGTCTATCAATAATCTATGGATACTTCACCTGAAGTCGCCGCCCAAGCTGTGGCACTTATTCAGGCCGGACACAGCCAAAGAAACGTGAGTGCTCAACTTAATTTAAGTCGATCTGCGGTTCGAAATGTTTATCGGAGGTACCTAGAGACTGGCGGCTTTGTTCGTCGCCAAGGAAGGCCACGATCTCGGGTCACAACTGAAAGGCAGGATCGATTCATCGTGACGACCAGCTTGAGAAATCGTCACCTTACCTCCATTGAGATACAAAACCAACTTCGCGACTTCCACGGAGTATCTGTGAGCGCTCAAACTGTTCGGAGAAGGTTAAAAGAACGCGATATGGTACCACACAAGCCAGCTAATGGGCCCAAATTAACGCGAGCCCACCGAACAGCGCGCCTTCATTTTGCACGCAGTCATTTAAATTGGACACAGCAAGATTGGAGCCGTGTACTCTTTTATGATGAGTCTAAAATTGTGTTACATGGCAATGATGGAAGGAAGCAGGTCTATCGACGTAAGGGAGAGCGTTTCGCACAATGTTGCTTTGCAGAGAGGGTTGCTTATGGCGGTGGCTCATGGACTGTCTGGGGCGGTATATCCGCGAGCGGCAGAACTCAACTTGAGGTTGTTACAGTACCACGGCTGCCAACATTAAATTCTGAAAGGTACATTCGTGAGTGCTTAGAACCTCACGTGATACCATACGCGGACTATGTGGGCTCAAAGATACGTTATCTTCAATAAAACATACGCAAGCAAAAAATTAAAAGGTCCCTTGTTGAAAAAAATGGGAATTATAGTTCATGTAGAATGCCGCCATGTAAAAAGGTTATAAAACAAAAAATATTGCGAACGGCTTTCGTAAACGCTATGTGGCAAAACGCATGTTCAAATAAACGGATAAAATTAGATACCAAAAAATACGGGTGGGATTTCAATAACAATTGCCTAGAACCTCTATGGTATGAAGGTGACCCAACACTACTCTAGTGTAGAGTCTATTATAATTAATGATTCAGAGGACGACGATATTGATAAGTCATATGACAGTTCAAGTGATGAAAGTGATTTTTATTAATTATAATTTTTTTTTGTACAAACTTTTACTGATTTACATTAGTACAGTTCAATCTGACTGATTTTCATTTTTTTTTTGCATCTTTATATTTTTAAAAATAGGTCTTGCTGTCATTTCACCATCATTGTAGCAAGTTATTTAATGGCTTGTAATTTTTGAATTAAGATAGTTATCGTACCTTCTCAGGTATTGACAGTAAATGGCTAGTCAACCTAACCATTATTGTTTAAACTTTGATTTTGAGAGATCCTGGGGGTGGTCAGTTTGGTTAGGCGTTAGCTGTTCCTACGATGATTTACGCAATAACAGGTTCTACACTCAGAAGCCTACTTAGTTCCATAAACCCACATATAAATACAGAATTCAGGTAACTGTAATGCCAACTTTAACTAAGTTTTGTTAGTTGTACATAAATAAATTGTAAGCATGTTATTGAACTCGTAGTGATTGTGCTAAATTTTGAATATACATCTATTATCTCTACATTTGTTGTTTTATTCAATGTTTTGATAAAAGTATTTATTATTCATAATTTGTATAAATTTAGAAACAAAATAATGTTATTTTCACTACAGGTGAAATTATGCTCCCTATCAACTTCAAACGCTTTGAACACTAAGTTTCGGCAAGCTTAGACCTGGCAGACCTTTTGATCCATTATCAGGGGTATCTTGGTTATTATTTAGCGTTGGTCCCATCCGGGTACTCGATGAGGTAGGTTTAGTGTGTCAGAAGGGCATATTCAAAGGGGTCTGCCAAGTACTTCCGGCAGGGTGCGCAATGGCAGACCAACTTTTTTTTACATAACTAATCAATGGTTAACTGCTGCCAGCACTTTCATTCGGGTATCTTATGAGGTAATTTTTACTAAAAAATTACGTCAAAAAATATCAATTATTTCTATGACCCGGCAGGATTGGCTCTGGCAGACCTGATTTTTTTTACGTGTTTAAGTGTCGGTTAACGATCTAAATACAGCTTATTGGGGTATCTTATGAGGTAGGTATTTTTGCAGCCGGCTCTCGCACTATAAGGTTTGATTTGAATAAACACGTTAAAATAATTGTAATGTTTATTTTATACGATTTGCAGAAATAGTTTTATTCGACGCACATAAACCGCAAACTCTGGGCGTTCGTAACAGAATTTAACTTTCTAAATGTAATATGTACATAGTTTGATCGTTTATTTTAATAATCAAACAATTGGTTTGTACATTTTAATTACAACTTGAAATCGAATGTGGTTAAGTTACTATTACTATATTTAGTTAGATACATTTACAGACGCCAGCACAACAATCTACCCTAAACTGTCAAATTTTCCCAATTGAATATGAACCTTATTGTGTTTAGAATAAAGTTAAAAAACTATCAAAGAAATTTGACACATTGGGTTAGGTTGATGTGCTGGCGTCTGTACTTGTTTTTTGCTTTGTTGCATTTGCTTACATTAATTGCTGACATAAAATTTGATTCCTTTTGAGAGGGTCATATTCCGTATTTTTAAGAACGTTGCAACTCCAACGACTTATTCACTAATAAATGAATATTGAGGCATTACAAACGCCTTTTTCCCACGGGGGTAGGCAGAAACTACAGAGCGCCATATGCTACGATTCTTACATACTTCTTTTGCTTTGTTTACATTCATACATGTTGTCATGCTAATGATAATGATAAACAATATTTATTTCTGTAAATAGGGTTTCACAAACACTTATACACGTCTTTTTTTTTGTAACTTGTAGATAAGATCGGAGTTTCAATACCTGACTACTTTGAGAAGAAACACCGAAAGAAACTCAGAGGTCATAGTCTCTTTTAAAGTCCAGACATTGTCTTGGTCAAATCATGTAAGATCCATGCCGATAGTGTCTGAAATGGTCTTTTGAGGAAAGAACCACACAGAATGAGGGGACCAGATCAGCGAGTGCAAGCATTTGTCAGTAATCGTGAGCTCAACTCGGAACTTTAAGAGCTTCACGTGCTGACGAACAATACCAAGGAAAGAACATTTGGGTTGGTCCCATAAAGAACTCAAACTGCCAGACAAAATGTAAAATTAATAAATAAACGAACTTAAAAATATTTAGAAAAGAAAATTTAAAAAAAGAATCCACATGGTCCTCACATTCACAATAAAAATTCAAAAAAAACATAATATGCTTTCAAAGTAAAAATACATGTCAATATGTATTCAATGTCAACTGTGTAAATAATAAAATAAAATAAAAACAATTGATTCAAAATCTTTGTCATAAATCAAAATAATTAACTAAAGAATTAAAATGTCAACAACAATAAGTAAATAATAATCGGAGCAGTTCAATACCAGGCCTTTTTGTCCTCGATATAATTTTTTATATTTGCTACTATTACCAACTTAAATGAGCTCCTGTCAATTCTGATACAGGTTTATCTAACCTATGTACCTACTAGGTTAGATAAACCTGTATCAGAATTGACAGGAGCTCATCTAACATTCGAATCCTGTATTTTTATTTTACCTATTTTAATTTTGAATAAATATTACTATTACTATCGGAGAGACGAACGTCATAAAACTGTTTCAGAACCATTGAGCCGGCATAAAATTATAAACATACATAGGTACATACATACATAAACTCACGCCTTTTTCCCATGGGGGTAGGCAGAAACTACAGAGCGCCATGTGCAACGATTCTTACATACATCTTTCGCTTCGTTTATATTCATACATGTTCTCATACACACACGCCGGTTGCGAGAACCTACTACGCACCTGACCTTTCTGAAGAACCTCACCAATAAGGTCTATGTATGTCCTTCTAGGGCGTCCCCTCCCGGCGTTCCCACTTACATCTGCCTTGTAAATACCTTTCATTAGTCGCCTTTCATCCATCCTTTCAACGGAAATTAAAAAAATAAATAATAATAATAATTTTCAAATTATAAACTTTACTAATATAAACCTCCATAAACCAACTACATATTAGTATATGTATTTGTGAACTTTACTCCATAAAACCCATCATACAGCAACTTGTATCAATAGAGATCAGCATCTTAATCCTATAGCGATAACATTGTATCAAGCCAGTAAGGGTTAACTGTGCGGCAGTTAAACTACAGTTAAGCCCTGTTAACTGTTCAACCGATAGTTATAGCGGGTCAACGTCGTTAAGTATTTACGAGACTTGTCCAATCACAGGGTGACATTTTACTCGTATTGTGGACATTGTATTGTTTTCGGCTTTATAGGGGTAAAGTAATTGTTTACTGTGGTAGTGGAGGGTAGTTATCTGATATTTGATGGCTGGCTTACGGGTTATTGACATTGGTTTCTGCTTAGTGATTACCTACCCTGTAAAATATTTTTTTTGATCTCAGGACGTCGTGAATCATACTGATATACCATATTGTAACTTAACGTCGAAACACTTTGAAATATTTATTCAATTTATTTCTGTAAAATGTATGTACAACCTTAACTATATTAAACAATAACTAAACCTAACAAAAAATAATTACAAAGCGTCAAAAAATGCTTCTGCATCGCTGCCAGCTGGCAAAGTGCCCAAAAGACTGGCGGCATTGCCACGTTGAATGGCAATGCTTAAACCTCTGGCCAAAGTAGAGACCAGCCCTTGGGTATTGAAATTACTTAAAAAGCAAATCTGGAAAACCCGGAAGTATCTTCTGTTCCCGTGATCCCCGGCGCAGGTGTGAGAAGGAACACGGGGTGGTTTTTAGTCAGTAAGAGTCTGACAGATCCCTCTGCCATCCCCGGGGCGGGGGACATCTATGAAGATTTTCCACCCCTCAAAAAAAAAGGTATCATCGGTGTTGTCACTGGTCTATAATACTATTTATGTAGGTTGACCTGGCCGGTGTATCAACCTTTAGCCAATAAAATACTTATTCTTTCTTGCTTTACTTAGTCGTCAGCCTATTTCCTAACTATGTTTAGGTCGAATTCCTGTCTAACTAGATGTAACTAAAGCTAATATTTTACATGACGATACTTGTCTACCTGACCTCCAAAACCCATTTAAGTCAAACTAATTTATTTGTATAAAATAGAAAAAAAACTGGTCGTAAAAACAAAGTAATTTCATTTCAATATTTTTTAAATTATTACATACCTTACGGTATTACTTAATTTAAAAAATATTTAAATAATAGGTAGGGTTACCCCTATCTATGCTAATAATATAAAGAGGAAATGGTTGATTGAAAGAAAGAAAGAAAGAAAATATTTTATTTGGACGCACAGAACATAAAACAAAAGATCAGCAATACAGATAAAAAAAAGAAAAGATTAAAAAACTAAAGACAAAAATAAAAAAATAAAATAATAATAAAAAGACCTGTGCGAGACCAAAAAGGCGCCTATCTCAGCATTAGCTGCGACATTTAAAAATATAAATATCGCAGCGCTGTTATTCTGATAAGGCCTGTTGCGTTGTGATGCCACGGACACACTCAAAAAAATCAAAGTATCAAAAAATAATATATATGTCGGCGTCAGCGATGGCTGAGCGATGAGCCGACACCGATGGGGGTTTTGTGGTACAGAGTTCATAACGTAGAATAGCAATCCTCATTGCAGTAACAACCTCACTTAACAATCTTAATCACAAAACAACTCAAATCTAGGTAACTGACAGTTTCGTGCTGGATGTGTGTCTTGGTCGGTGTCTCAAATCAAACTGAGCTCTGCCCAGCTCCCACGCACCAGCACGACTCTGTCCACGTGACATTACCGAAAACACATTCGCGCCATTTTTAAATGACAAGTAACGTCACGCTGGTCACCATAGACTCTGTACTAAGTTAATCAACTTCACAACTTATTATTCAAGAATATCGTTTTCCACGACACGGCCATCATGACCATCACACGTCCTCGTGTCTACTAAAAATAAACACACACACACACACAGAACACGTATACGCACGCACGCTCGTATTGGTCACATACTTCAAAACACACGCACGCACGCATTTTTCACATACTTCAAAACTCGGTCATTCTGACCACAACTAAATTTCCAAGGGTGTATGTCAAACCTTGACACCTCTAATCGAAACAAATCCAGGCAGAATGAATCGTCACTAAGACCGATAACATTACTAGAACCGAAAGTGTACTAAGATAGTGCTATGCAAATGCACGACAAAGTAGGTATTACATAGACTTTCACATACCACACAGGCTAAAGCTAACAGGTACCACACAGGCTCACGAGTGCCACACATAGGTACTCACAGGTGCCACGCAGGCTTACTGGTGCCACGCAGGCTCACGGGTGCTACACAGGCTCACAAGTGCCACACAGGCTCACGGGTGCCACACAGGCTCACAGTTGCCACACAGTCTCACAGTTGCCACACAGTCTCGTCGTTGCCACACAGGCTCGTCGTTGCCACACAGGCTCGTCGTTGCCACACAGGCTTGTCACTGCCACACAGGCTCGTCACTGCCACACAGGCTCGTCACTGCCACACAGGCTCGTCACTGCCACACAGGCTAGTCAATGCCACACAGGCTAGTCATTGCCACACAGGCTAGTCATTGCCACACAGGCTAGTCATTGCCACTCAGGCCAGTCATTGCCACACAGGCCATCGGCCTGTGATCCAACCCCAGAAGCCAACCATCTCAGCCGCGCAAGTGCTACCCCTCGGAAAGGATATCCTGCGCATAAAAAGCAGACCACGCGCACCTCCCACATGCTCCGGCGCAACTGGATCGGTCACCAAACCCTCACACTTAATCCATAGAGTATACGTTAAGTAAGATGAAATGTATTCCAAAACTTTACAGATAATCATTACCTAGTAATGACTACTCAGTACTCACAACAACTAAACGAACTTTAACTAAGCCATTTTTAGAACCTAAACACGGAAAGTTCATAATTATCAAATTTCAAAAATAAACACACTACTCATGGCCCCGCCACAGCCATTGACAACTCGGCACTGCCACCCATATCGCAATCACCTCAGAGTCCGCGACCCTCAAGTCATTACATGACCGCACAAAATAGTCTCTTTCAAGGCCCAGGTCCCCGCCAGACCACAAGCCGCTCATCACGCCCTGAACGACAACGTACGCAGTTGCGACTGCATCTTATGGATGCGGATTTACCGGAAAGCCAACAAGCGTATCACAGGTCCGTTGAGGTTCTTTTGCCCTCAGAAACATTGTTTTCCACTTCTAACTCGTTTGAACTTCACAGGTTGGCATCTTACGACTTGACTTTACAACATACCGGTCGCCCGCAAGCGCTTAAAAGAACCTTCACTTCGGGTCAATCTCAGTAAATTAAGCTAGGCTTTTCATTTTTAATGTAAACCAAGTTACTAACACCTAAGTTTCATTCCAGTAGGCACTATCAAAACGGAACTTAGAGAAACGCTTTTCATTACCATTGACCCAAGAAGTTTGATCTCTTTACACGGTAGTGGGAATTTACCCAAAGCACCTACCATCCAAATCCGACTGTCAATCATCTACGGACAGACACACGAAACCATCACGCTTTTCGAGAAGAAGAAACAGGCTAGGAAAGCGGGAACCACTCTGTCGGACAGTCGCACGATACTATCTCTACTTCGCGAAGATCGAGTTGGTAAGGACAGCGATAAACAACACGAGTACGAGTTGGAACTTTTGTAAGTTACCAGAGTGAATGGTAAACCACCCATCAATCGCGATTGTAATTCAGTCAACAGCCGCTCACGACCATCTTGGACAGTCGTCTAGTCGGTGAAACATCAGTTCAAGTCTATTCAAATGAATTTGTGTCATTAATAAACAAGATAATAACCTATTGGTACTTCACATGTCTAAGCACAGCATTGAACTCCGCCAGTAACTACACTACCTTGCCCATCCTAGGTTCACAGCGCACTGCGCACTTGCAATTAGTAAAGGTCCGACCAATAAGTTACAACACAGTAACTCTAACAGTTCTGTCACTCCCTATCATCATTTATAAGCAATGCATACTCAACTCATGAAACTCATTAAAATCTGTGCACCAACACGAAGAGAATCGCACCAACGACTCTCAAAAATCTAACACATGAAGCGCTTTGTGCACCAACACAGACAGAAATCGCACCAACGACTCCTTATAGACCCATCGCCACATGTTACTCATGAGGCGCGGTCCGAAGGTTCGAGTACGAGTATACAAGCTATTAACCAAATGTGGTTTCACTACCACTGTGTCATTCAATTCTCAAGGAACTTGGTGATCGGGGCATTCATACTTGAATCTAATTTAGTTTGACTTCTGTCCTCATTTTCAATTAAAACACAATCATTAAGCTAATTTAAAAACCTGGTCCTAATATTGTGGTCAAACCGATCCTAAGCTTTGCTCAAATTAAATTTAGGCCAACAACCAGCTTTCTGATACCGTGGTGATATCAACAAGGTTTCCATACGATTTACAAAATAAAGGGAATAGCGCCGCACTTGCATCAGTTTGAATTTCAATCTCATCCAAATTAAGAGTTCATAATAAGAAAATAATCAACCAGGTATAGTCGGTAAAATTGAAATGATTTGTTATCTTATCTGTCAGTGTCCCAATTTCCAATTATATGGACCAAATTGTTTACTAGTCATCAACAAAAACAGTGAGGGTAAATTAAAAAAACGAAAACCTATACGAAAAACCTATGAACCGCCTAACATGGCGAATGTTATCAAGAAAGGCAGCTCAACTAAGCTTCAGCTCACCTTTGCTATGATATCATAGCCTAGAAACCTTACACAACGCCTCACAAATGAACACTTCGAAATGTTCAAGGAAAATCCGGCTTTAGTCGGCGTTTATTATACACCCAGCAGCCCTTCAACCCTTGCTAAAGTAGCAGGTTTTAGAAACAGGGCTTAACTAGGGCAAATAACAGTACCTCACAATAGTTTTTTTGAACTGAGTACCTATCACACTACCTTCCTTTCGTCCGACTTAGTCTGTAAGGTTGCCGTCAGAGGCCAAGGCTCAGGTTTTGAAGCCTCTTTCTCGGTTCGGTTCGGTCTATTTACTTACTGAGTTTTAAATGTCACAACTTCGATCGCTGTTGTATAACAACGTAACAAAATATGGCTACGTAAACAGACCCCAGGCAAAACGCTAAACAATATCTCGATCGCATTATTGTCAATTTAACGCATTAAAATAGCCCTTTGCTAATTTAACTTCAAGTAGCCTATCTATTAGATGCTTTGTTAAAAGAATAGCTTTCTTAATAGGGGACTGACACGGACGCATGCCGTAAGCATCCAATAGTTCCTGGACCTTTGACCTTTGACACTATTTATTGCCTTTTGTCTAGGCTGAGTTTTTAAGCTTGCCTATAGACGATAAGGTTTGAGTTTGAAGTCTAATTCTCAATTCACAAGGGGTACTCAACCCCTGCACGATAAACCATTACCTAATTAAAATTATGGCAATATTCATAACGTAAAGTAATCATATAGGATCTCTGTACATACCCGCGGTATCGACACTTTTAAAACAAAGAACTGATTGGGTAAACACCCATAATCCACCACACATTTTTGTTTCGAATTAACCAACAAACATTTTGTTGATTGCGATACCCTCCTTAAAACATTTCTCGAACGATCATTACCATCACACACCTATTTGAAATGATTAATTATCTTTTTTACGCGCTACCCGCATATAAAATAAACTATTGCCACTATTTAAAACTTCGTAAATAATTCGTTCGGTACTAGGTCTATGTTTGTAGGTACTACTAGGTACTACCTAGGTATGCCCTTTACACAAACGTTCGCATTGACCTCTAAAATTGCGACTATAGTACAACTTAGCAAGACAACATCCGGTACCTACCGAAATCAAAACAAAAATTACACGACTCACCGGATTGTTGTTACTACCAGAAAATACCAGTTATTTCGTGCACAACTGCGCATCTGTAGTTGCGCCACGCTGCACCGCCGCGCTGCCGCCCGCGCGCCGCCGCGCTGCCAACCCGCGCTGCAGGAGCCTCGCATCTTGCACCTCGCATACTCTCTTGATGGAGCCCGATGTAGCAAGCAGACTTCGATCACTGCATCTTGTTCTTCTGGTGCATCACGACGAAGATCTCATCACATTTCGGTGAAGCTCGCCAGTAAAGTTGGAAGCAGGTTCCTTATGCCACTTCTGATGTCGGCGTCAGCGATGGCTGAGCGATGAGCCGACACCGATGGGGGTTTTGTGGTACAGAGTTCATAACGTAGAATAGCAATCCTCATTGCAGTAACAACCTCACTTAACAATCTTAATCACAAAACAACTCAAATCTAGGTAACTGACAGTTTCGTGCTGGATGTGTGTCTTGGTCGGTGTCTCAAATCAAACTGAGCTCTGCCCAGCTCCCACGCACCAGCACGACTCTGTCCACGTGACATTACCGAAAACACATTCGCGCCATTTTTAAATGACAAGTAACGTCACGCTGGTCACCATAGACTCTGTACTAAGTTAATCAACTTCACAACTTATTATTCAAGAATATCGTTTTCCACGACATATATATAAGATAATATACTAATGGCGGTTAACAACAATTAACAAGGGCTCATGTCTTCAACTGCTGCGTTACTAATTTGTGAACCCTGGTGTGTGTTTTCATTACCACGACATGGATGATCTTCGCAGCTAGCTGTACTGGCAGATGGTGCTGCGAGACTATCCTCTTCAGCTGAAAACGAGAGAATAGCACATATCAGTAATGTCCTCTAAACACATGTACATCAGCAGAGACATATCTCAATGCTTTTACAAATTAATTGAGACGGAGGCTCCCAGTTAGCACGTCTCGGCAGAGCCTTCGCTCAATGCCCACAAATGCAGAGCCACCGCTCAATGCACACAACTGCAGAGCTAACGCTCAATGCACACAACTGCAGAGCCACCGCTCAATGCACACATCTGCAGAGCTACCGCTCAATGCACACAACTGCAGAGCCACCGCTCCATGCACATAACTGCAGAGCCACCGCTCAATGCACACAACTGCAGAGCTACCGCTCAATGCACACAACTGCAGAGCCACCGCTCAATGCACACAACTGCAGAGCCACCGCTCAATGCACACAACTGCAGAGCCACCGCTCAATGCACACAACTGCAGAGCCACCGCTCCATGCACATAACTGCAGAGCCGCCGCTCCATGCACACAACTGTAATATGTAAAACACGTGACTCTTTTGCGACACATCGCGTAACGTGTTCTAACATTTATACAATACATGATAAAGATAGAAACGTAAATACATAAATGTACTTACTATCAAAAAACGTGGCACAAGACTCGGGGGTCCACTCTCCTCGCCAAGCAACCATGTGCTCGGCGGCAGCCAGAGTAATTTTGCCATACGAACCAGTTAACAGCTTTAGTTCGTAACGATCGTGGGGAAGGATTTTCACCACACGATATGGCCCTCGCATACCCGAGTCCAACTTGCCTGTAATTTGAGAAGTTTTTATTACAAACACATTATCACTTAGATTGAACGTACGCTTGACTTTCCGATTTTTATTAACGTATTCATCTTGTTTACGTCTATTCTGGTCAAGCAGTTCGCTAGCGCGCTGTCTTTGCAACTCTCTTAACCCTTCGCGATTCGGTCGCACATCATCAATAGCGACATCGCGAATAAGTGATCTAATGACTGGTGTGACTGCTTCAACCCCAATAAGCAATTGTAAGGGTGAGGTTTGAGTGGTCTTGTGTTTAGTGCAGTTGATGACAAGCTGCATTTTCCATAAGGAATCGGACCATTTACTCTCCGGCTTAGACGCCTCTATGCGTAGCATATTAAGCAGAGTACGACAATAGCGTTCGACTTGACCGTTTTCACTATGCATCTCAGGTGTTATAAAGTGAATTTCGCAACCCATTTCAGTAACCCAGCCCCGAAAATTCGCACTCTCAAACATTCGTCCTCTATCACAAACAATAAGTTTAGGAGTACCAAACAGGGAAACGGCATTTGAAAATATTTGCTTTAATTCATTAGAGTCTTGCTTTTTTATCGCATAAAACAAACAATACTTAGAGTAGGCGTCTACAATGATCAGTACATACTTTTTACCATTAGAAATAGGTAGCGGACCTAATGCGTCCATATGGACAGTGTTAAATGGGGTATCTGGCTTACGCCATGATGAAATCGGGTAATGAGGAGCCCTAGGAACCTTTTTTGACGAAAGACAAATCAAACAATGACCTACGTATTTCCTTACAAAGGCATAGAGCCCTGGAAACCAAAATTGGCGTAGAATTAGGTCTATGGTCTTATCTGCACATATATGATCATGCTGGTCATGAAATATCCTTAAGAGACTTAATCGGTGCCCTTTGGGAATGAAACATAGTAGCTTTGGCTCTTGACCCGTGGGGGTGTATTTATAATACAGCAGATCGTTACGGACTACATACCGGGAAGAGTCTAACTCATTATTGTTGACTTTGTCAATCAGCGTACGAGTTTCCTCATCCGCAGATTGAGCAATCTGTGCCCAGTTTTTAGGCCTAGTTATTTGGAGGACATCAACAGGATTTCGACTTAGATAATCTGCGTGCTGCATTAAAACGCCCTTTCTGTATTCAATCGTAAAGTTGAAATCCTGCATGTATATCCACCAACGCGCGACACGTGGTAAAAGATCTTTCTTTCGTTCAGTTAGTTTGAGCGCGTTACAGTCCGTCATAATTTTAAACGAAATACCCAGCAAATAATGACGAAAGTGTTGTAAGGCTTTAACAATTGCGAGCGTCTCAAGCTCATAAGAATGGTATCGCGGCTCGGCACCTTGTGTAGTTTTACTAAAATACGCCACTACTCGCCGCTTTCCACTCTCATGAACCTGAATAAGAACTGCTCCATAACCGATAGAACTCGCGTCCGTATGCAACTCGGTTGGTAACAACGGGTCGAAAATAGCAAGCACCGGCTCACTAGTGAGACAACGGATTAAGTACTGACGAGAGTTTTCTTGTTCTTTGCCCCAGCAAAATTTAACGTTACCCCGTGTTAGACTAGCAATAGGAACCGTCTTAGATGCATAACTAGGTATATAACGCCGAAAATACCCTGCTAAACCGAGTAGTTGTCGAACCTGTTTTACATTTGTGGGCACAGGAGAGTCAATTAAAACCTTAATTTTTTGTGCGCTCGGTCTAACCTGACCCTCAGAGATGGTTCGACCTAAGTACTCAATCTCTGTAGCCACAAATGTACTTTTCTTTAAGTTAATGGAAAACCCCGCAGAAGTAAGTGCTATTAATACCTCGCGTGCGTTCTCGATCGCTTCATCAATAGAAGATGCCAGAATTAACACGTCATCGATAAAAATGAGGACTTTACCGGACTCAATTAGTGATTTAAGAGTAGTTGTGATTATTCGTTGATATATAACCGGTGCGTTCGCGAGACCAAACGGCATTTTCAAAAATTCATAATGACCTTCTGGGGTCACAAATGCGGTCTTCGCTACGGAGTCGCTATCTAGCTTTATTTGATAGAAGCCTGTCGCCATATCTAAACAACTGAAGAACTTACTCTTACCGAGGCGATCAATATGATCTTCTATCAAGGGTAACGGATAGCGATCTTTCACGGTAATCGCGTTCAACGCGCGGTAATCGACGCACATACGATCTTTTCCGTCTTTTTTCTTAACAAGAATAATCGGACTCGCGTATGGAGAGTTGGACTCGCGGATTATCTTTTTGTCTAGCAAATCTTTTATAATATCACGCACTTTTAACTTTTCGTCAAACGAAAGTCTGTACGGCCTTTAACAAATCGGTGTTTCACTCGTCAACTCAATGCGCATATTACCAGTCGTGACTGTTGTTAAAGCGGTCCCAGTAATGAAAAATTCCTTAAACTGATTTACGACTGACATTAGTTTTTGACGATCGCTACCTTCAAGCGCAGTGTTAACCGAAAACTGATCACTTGAGTTGATGAGCAATACATTTTGACAAACCGAACTAGGAATGCGAGTTATACGTTGCAAATTGTTTGCACGAACATACATAACCCCCTCGCGGTTCAAAACATCCGTTCATATTAGTACTGGTACGTTTAGGCGATTCGGGGAAACAACAAAAAGATCCACCTCTAAAGAGATTTCACTAAATTCTATAACTAATGTTACGCGGCTTTTACACTCGATATTTTGATCACCTATGCCACGCAATATTTGAAATGTGGGTAGTCGAGTACACTTAAAATATCTTAGCACGGATTCTGAAATAAGAGAAACGCCCGATCCGCTATCTATCAGTACGTCTGTAGGTATACCCTGTATCACGGCCGTTGTGACGTCACTGTCTGTTGACGCGCCTTTCAACTCGCCACAAAAGTTAACATTGTTTTTATTACGCGTTTCAGATCTTTGTTTAGCAAAGCAAACAGAGGCGTCATGACCTGGCTTTTTACAAAACGAACACGATACATTCGGTTTCTTAACAGTCGTTTCTATTGATTGATTCGTATCAGTTTTTGATTGTTTAGGGCACTCGCGCTGCAAATGACCCAAACTACCACAAGAAAAACACTTTATCTCGCGATTTGAATTACTGTGCGGACGTTTTCGAGAGTTTCGATCAAACTGTTTACTTTGGAAAGATTTCACAGAAGTTACCGACGGGTTGCGATGAGGTTTTGTGTATATAGAAAAGAATTCAACTAGATCTTTCGTCGTTAGATGAGCGTTAGTCGCAGCGGCACGTATTTGTGCATCAGTTATACCGCGTATGATAATCGCGACCGTTAAATCATCGCTTAACCCTCTAACAATATTTAGTCTCAAGACAGAGCGCCTAGCATATTCTGCGTACGTCGCATATTTGTCGGAGTTTGTACTCATGACGTCGAACAATATATTTGCAACATCGATTCTTCGTGAGCAAAGTGGTTTAAATTCGATTTTAAAGTTAGACCACGTGCGGTCGTTTGTGACCCAGTCATTTAACCAACTACGAGCGTCTCCTTTCAGGCAGTTAGCAATCCGGGATAGGCACTCGTTGTCATTCCACCTATTAATATCGCGTGCTCTTTCAACTTCTTCACACCAAGAATCGATATCATGTATACTGGGATCAAAGTTTGAAATGTAGTAATGGTTGGATCTGACCTTGGTTAAAGCACTCAACGCTCCAATGAGGCGATCTGTAGCATCCAGTGACGTCGAGGTACTTGCAAGCGATTCTTCAACAATGCTGGTGTTTGACTCCGGCACTGCAGGTGGTAGCTCCTGCGGTGATGACGCGACGATCTGTCCAGGCGCCATTACAGCACGTGCTTCCGGAGTCATTGTAGCCGGCACGATGTTGGTTGCGGGTAGGCTGCTATTTTCTAGCGCGGTCAGACGCGCCAGAATAACTCCAAGAGTTTCTTGGAGTTCGGTTGCATCACTATTTTGATCACGCCTATTTCTACCTCTATTACGAGTGGTAGCACGATCGGACATGATTCAAAAGCTGTTCGCGCAAAAACAGGAAGATAAGATTGGCAATTGGGCCGATCACACTTCTGATAATGGCGGTTAACAACAATTTTATTTAAAAAAAAAATACACGAAAGTGACGAACCAATCGTCTTTTAATAACTTAACTCTATTACACAAAACATAAAAACAAAATAGCAGAATAAATACAAAAATAATGGAACAATATTACGAGATGATGTTGTCACGACGGCTGCTCGAGGCGAAGTAAGGGGCGAGTACTGGCTGCGCTCGGCTTTTATAGCCACGATCGCACGGTGGTTTGAAAAATAACGTTTCGATGCTAATAATACAATAACACAGTGAATACAAAACTAAAATTATAAGAGAAAGAAAAAAAAAACCAATAATAAAAAAAATAAAAAATAATTACGGGTCGCTCCCTAGAGCATTATATCCCAACAATAAATGTTACAGAATGTATATGGATATACCCCAAACCAGCAATTTAATGTGAATAGATATGCACCAGAAGATAACTAATCTTAGAATAACTATAACAGTATCGTTATTTTAAAGTGACCTTAATAAACCTTAAACTATGTTAGCGGCACTTATGTAAGGGGTCCCATATCGTAAGTTGTTAAAATATTATAGAATACTTAGTTACTTGTTCCCTCACTATGGGCCGTATGAGTAAGCTCAAAGTAGCCCAACGAGCTATGGAGAGGGCTATGCTCGGAGTCTCTCTGTGAGATCGAATCGGAAATGAGGAGATCTGTAGAAGAACTAAGGTTACCGACATAGCCCAGCGAATTAGCAGGTTGAAGAGGCAGTGGGCAGGGCACATAGCACGGAGGACTGATGACCGATAGGGTCGAAAGGTTCTCGAGTGGAGGCCACATATCGACAAGCGCAGGGTAAGACGTCCACCCACAAGGTGGACAGACGACCTCATTAACGCCACGGGAACGCCGGGAGCCGCTTCCAACCGGCCTCATTGGAGATCTAGAGGGGAGGCCTATGTCCAGCAGTGGACTTCCTATGGCTGAAATGATGATGATGATGATGACTTAGTTATGGGACACTGGCTCTAAATCAAAAGATACTAGTTTCACACCAATTTAATTGATGGGACTTTGTAATATTCTTATTCTTTTAGTGAGGGAGTAACGTTTTTACGCTTCACATGACGGCGACGGTTCCCTCACGATGTTTTTCAACACCGTTTTTGAAGCAAATGTTAATTATACAATACGCAAACGAATCCGAAAGTAAGATGCGTGCCTTCGGCTTGAACTCGAGACCAATACTCAATGTTTTCCATAAGTAGTTTTGGGTGGTAACTTTATAAATGAGACCATTGTAGTTTAGAGGAGGCTCTACTTTACGAGATTATTTAATTTTTAATAGAAATAATGTACCTTAAATAATTATCAAAATTTAGAGATCATGAATAACTAATATACAATCAGTTTGCCTGTATCTTGTTCTTCACGGACAATATTTAGCTTGTTTTGATTAATTCTTTCATCAAAGTGTATGGGGAGCCTTTAACTTATAAAATCAGAAATAGGGGTCTTAATAATTATTATTTTGATAGGGTGAGCAGGATATTCATAAAACTGCGGCAGTAAATATAATTAATTAACCACAGCCAAAAAAAATTACGACTTATGAGCCAGATCTTTTCTCGCAGCATGTAAGTTTTCGTCAGTGACTGTATGAAAGCTGTTAGCCTTCAGTTCCATTGCAACTAAGGCTACCAGCTTGTATTGTCCAATATTATGACCAATCTGTCTGCCAAATGTGCAGTACACCCACAGTACCTACTCCCATTTGACGACCATTATGAGAGCCATTTGGGTCCAATATTGGCAATGAACTCCATGCTTACTGGTAACTGCTGTTAGTGGTATTTAGGCTCTCGCTTACACTGTTTAGACGACAGGTTGATAGATTCAGTTAGTACAATTTGATTTGTCTATCTGTTCATACATATTTATCAATTTTATGCTAGTTTAATGAATCAACTCTTAGAGCAGAAGAAGAATAAGCTCTTTATTCAAGCACTAGCAGAGGTCACGCGGTTTTACCCGCGTATTTTGCGGTCCCGTGGGAATACAGGGATAAAAAGTAGCCTATGTCATCCGGGAATAGTGTAACTTCACAACGGTGAAAGAATTTTTCAAATCGGTCCAGTAGTTTCGGAGCCTATTTAATGCAAACAAACAAACAATCAAACCTTTCCTCTTTAAAATATTAGTATAGATAGATTAAATAAAAATCATTGTTATGTTTACCTTAAAGTCACGTAGAATTGTCCTCGTAGTAGCTTCCTTAGTCCTATAGTTAATACAAAGGGGTATAAGTAACAATATTATTGATCATATTTTCGTATTCACTATTCAAGAAAAGAAAAAAAAATCTTTTTGCGGGAGAGGTATTATTGTAGGGGGTCCAGTGTTAGGTTATTACACAGAAATATGTGTGTTACATGTATGTAGAGGCGGCAACGCCCGCCCGCGCCGTTTGAGGTTTCAAAGCAGTCAAGCTCAGTCGTAACAAAACGTCGATTACAGTTAACACATCTATTCTTCATAACACAATCACTAACCTAAAAATCATTTCTAACACTACCATAAAAAAGTAAATTATAAAAAAAAGAAGGACAAAGCATTTATTTGGCACGACACATACGATAATAAATAAAAGAATAAATAAAAAAATAATGAATGTATTTATTGACAGTAAAATAACTAATATATAAAATAATATTACATAACTTTCACACAATACCATTTAGTCCCAAACTAAGCAGAGCTTGTGCTACGAGTACTGGACAACTGATAATCAAACATATATATTTCTAAATACATACATATTATACAGGATGGCCGGAACATTGACTTCCAAAAATAAAATATCGGTCCCTCGTATCGACTTTTCATAGTTTTCGAGTTTCGAAAAAATAAAAAACGTCAATGTTCCGTGCCCCCCTGTATATAAATTTCGCCCAGACAGAGAACAAATCGTTGCGCTCATCATACAAAAAATTGTTTTGAGTGGGAATCGAACCCTCCGGCATAGCAGCCAGGGTCACTAATAGCTACTAGACCAACAGGCCGGTCCAATCATCATCGACTTGGTGTTAGCAAATCATCATCTGACTGTCCTTTTCCCAACTATGTTCAAATTCACAAATTCACAAATCTTGATTGCATACCATAATGCGTTAAAAGTTGGTGAGAAAAATTATAATAGATACAATTATGGACCCTGTCTGGCACAGCATAGATCAAGTAGGAGAGAGGAGTTTCGGTGTTGGGTCGGCTTCCAGTCCAACCAGTTGCAGCTGAATACCAATGTTTCGTATGGAGCAACTACCTATATGAACTAAAGGTCAATTCCATAATTAAAAACGTTTAAATCTAGTCGCAATCTCGTCTTAGCGAAAATCTAATGTAAAAAAATGTAGGGAAATTACACGAATTTTTCAGATTGAAACTGAGATTAGAATTTGACGTTCCAACGTTCTTAAAAAACGGAAAATACCCTTCAGGACCCTAAAAAAAAACTCATCTGGTTGGATATACATTAGGCAATAGCTGACCAAAATTTTAAACGCTGCGCTGTAGGATCTAGAATATTTATTGAAGTCACGGTATCAGGTTCAGTGTCTTTCGTTCTATAGGTATACCTATTATGGACTACCCACATTGCACGCAGAGTGATTTCTGCGGCGACACGCCACCACACAGGACTGCATATTGCAGAACATGACACATCAGCCCGCAATAGGCGGTCGCGGTTTGATTGTTTGCCAAATTGAATTTGGATTATTAGGTTCTATAGTTTTTTAACTGTCTCGTAGCTAGTAATTGCAATTACTACTAACGAGACGCATCAGGTCCTGCAGGGTACCCAGCGCGATCATTTGTTCTGTGTCTGGGTGTAATTGATCCATAATATGTATACACCACTAATTTTTAATAAGTACAAATACTTAAAGGGTTATTCTAGACGGTCTTCTCATTATATTTGTAAAGTATCAATAAATAATGTTCATAAACAGCAAAGTTATTAGCGATTCTTTATATTCCAAAAAGTCAACCAATTTATGAAAATATTGTCCTACAGGCTATTTGTAACATAGTAGTATTCATTAATCGTCATCTCTCGCTCACCTTCGCGTGATCTCGCTCAAGTATGCCCCGCCTCCAACAGCAGTTTTCGTTATTTAAGTTTAACTAAATAGTGGGATACTTAAAAATTTAATTTCGTTTTTTTTACTTTTGATTACGCAAATATGATCAGTAACAGGTACGGGTACAGCCCAATTGTTTTGTACTAATTGAAAAATAGTAGAATAATCGATATTTAGAATAATAAGTAGGTATGTTTATATCAGTTATTCAGTACCCGTATCACAAGCTCTGCTTAGCTTGGGACTAGAGGGCGGTGTGTGAAAGTTGTGGAATATTTATTGATTTATTTGGTCGCCATATTATAATTTCTTTAAAACAAAGCTGTAAGAAATAGTGTAATTTTAAATACAGGCAGAAAATTGCGTTAATGAATTTACCGACGGTCTTTTGACACTTGTCAATACCATGCTTTGTTTGATTTTAAATTAAGTCGTAACATTTTATTTTTGCAATATCTTATGTTTGAAAAATCTGTTTGATAATATTTTATTTTTTAATCAAAGTTACAACGAAATTTATTATGCTCCAAATCTAGCGTAGTTTGTTTAACGATTTTCATAATAAGTTACAGTGACGTTCAGCGTTACCCACTTCCGTCTACTATAATTTGACTGAAATTTTTATAGTGTCGGTGGAATTCGATGTTGCCTAGGTATATCTAGATATAGGTAACATCGAATCATAGTGATATTTTATGTTATTTAGTTCAAAGTTACCCAAAATCTACTGTAATCTCAAGACCAATGACATAAGTCACCTGGAACTTTAGACACAAAGAAAAATGATTTTGGTAATTATCTTTTTCTTAACTTAATTAAAACTTTATGACACGGCTTACCCGAAGCTCAGGTGTAGAGGAGGCTCACCAGGTGCTGAAAAAAAAAAACAAACTTAGTAAATCATAAATCATGGCGGAAACTTCTACTGTTGAACGAGTCAATTACAATCATCACTTAGGAACTCATTAAAAAGAAAGACAGAATATTTGTACAAGGACAAATAATACCAAGAAAGCTCAATAAAAGGCCTCTTTCATTGGTCTAGTGTTTGCAATAACATGAGCTCTTGGGTGCGATTCCCAAGTCAGACCAAGTCTTGTTAAGAATTTCCATCAGCTCTTTTACTTTTAACGCATAAACATTAAATAGGTAAGTAAATAAATCTTTAGTCCAGTAGCAAGTACATGAGCATGAAACCCTGGAATCAATTCCTAGGTTATGCGCCTTGCGATTCAAATTTCTTATGGAACGGAATTTATCTGTACCAGCTTAGAGTGGATTTGTACCCGGTTGTAGTCTGGACCCCATTACATGACACTTACAACATATTATAGTACGTTCGCGTTAAGAATGCAGTAAAGTCATCATTATCCGTCGGCCTAGCCCGGCCCCTAACCAATCAAATCTTTTCAAATTCATTTTTATTAATTCATTTAACTTAATCTTTTAAAATATCATTTGTTTGAATTTAACACCACTGTGGAATACACCTTTATCTTGCAGTTGCACTGCATTTTTACTGCATTCTTAACGCGAACGAACTGTAGGCGCAATGCGAGTGTACAGTAAGTAAATCTAAGTCTAACTCATTTAAGAATACGGCCTTGAGTATTATATCAATTGTGCTAAATAAATACAGTTACGAATTCAAAACCGATTCTAAGTTGAAGTAAGCAATATTACTCCAATTTTTGCTCCATTGTTCAGCACTCAAACGTGATAAAGAAAGGACTTAGTAAGCAGTTCTTAAAACCAACAAATAACGTTTATATAACAATAAAGATCCACTCCCATAAAAACTCCACATCGAACCAGAACTCCTATAATTCCTTTGGTAATGTAATAAAAAGGTAATCACAATCGTTTATGGAGTGTAGAGGTAGCTGACTCGATGATCAGACATCGGCTCGTAAACGGGACATAAAAACTGTTCGATTGTGAGACCAAACAACGGTGTGTGTAGAACAAGGAAAAAAGGTAAATTTGATGCGGTAATAATAAATAGGATGTTATGGATATCGTCACACATCCGGACACCACGATTCTGGACCCCCCAGAATTTAAATTTTAAGGTCCCCAGCATTTATATTTTTCGTCTGCTTTCCCTATTTTCTGATGTTCAAAGTAATTTGTAAGGAAGCTGATTCACTACTTCTGAGACTGATGGTACAGACGCCAGCACGTCAAGTTACCCCAATGTGTCAAATTCCTTTGATCACATTGGGGTAACTTGATGTGCTGGCGTCTGTACATGCATAAATTTACGCCACTTTCCCGTGGGGGTACGTTCTTCTACGAACACCGTTTGAGAGTACCTACTACGCACCTGACCTTTCTGAAGATCAACAGTAATAGGGTGTATGTTCTACTAGAGCGTCCCTTTTATATTGCGTATGTTTCTATTTAAATTATAATTTGTTAGTCTAATGTAGGTATAAGTTGTTATAATGAAAAGTTTATCCAAAATTGGTTCATTAGTTTTCGCTAGAATGAATAACAAACATTTATACATAACTCACGGGGTTGACAGAAAATACAGACCCCCATCTTGCTTACGTCCATACTAGGTATAGGTACAGACGCCAGCACATCAAGTGACCCCAATGTGTCAAATTTTCCCAATTGAATATGAACCTTATTCTGTTTGCTATAAAGTTGAAAAACGATCAAAGAAATTTGACACATTGGGGTAACTTGATAGGCTGGCGTCTGTACATGCCCGCCGTTGCAAGTCCACGCACCTAGCCATTACGAAGAATATCATCAATCGGTTCAGAGTATGCACGGAGGCCAGCTGCCACATCAAGCATGATTCATTTTTGTTTAATAATTTTTCATCTTTTTTTCAAACAGAATGAGGTTCATGTTCAATTGGGAAAATTTAACAGTTTGGGGCAGCTTGACGTACTGGCGAATGTACAGACGCCAGCACATCAAGTTACCCCAATGTGTCAAATTTTCCCAATTGAATATGAACCTAAATTTGTTTGACATAAAGTTGAAAAACGATCAAAGAAATTTGACACATTGGGGTAATTTGATGTGCTGGCGTCTGTACATTTAAGCCGCCCGGAGTTTCCACTTATATCTGCCTCCATTTAGTGAATTTTAAGTTCTAAATGTATTGATGTTATTTAACCATGAAAAATTTCAGCAATTAGTTGCATGCATTGCACAGTAAGCCGACCACATTGTGTTAAAAAAGTACTGGACTGAAAGTATTCACATATCAGTAACAGCTAACTATAATAGTTAAATGATATCTCCAACTGGAAGGACTTTTAACGTAAAAAAGTTGATACTTAAAAACGCAGTGATAAAATAAAAGTACAGTTTTCACTGAAGGTAAGAATGTAAAAGAAGATTACTGCAGATTTTAAGAGCTGCGCCAACTTGCAGTACCTATAAAAAATCCTCGTAAAAACACTATGTTCAGCATTGTCTTTGGGACTTTATGCTTCAATTGAGATAACACAAACTATAAAAACTATATCTTACGAATTTACGACTCAAAATAGATAATAATTAACTCAACCTTTAAACGTACCTGTATGCTCCTTTTCATATTTATAAAAGCATGTACATAACCAATGATATTATAAGTAAAAAGGTGTAGATAGGTTTTTTAAACAACATTCGATCTTCAAAAACGGTACACTAGTACGCACGTGTCCGTTGGGGCGCGACGCCACACTAAGGTGAAGTGTGGCTAGTTAGCCACATTTTAACGTGTCACTTGCTGAGCACGTATAACTTATCTACACCTTTTTACTTACTATATCATTGTATATAACACCATTTTATACAAGAATCATGGCGTAACATTACTTTTGTATAGTGGCCAGAAAAGCGTTTGCTAAACACTACACAGGGTCATAATTTCTTTCAAGCAATCGTTGAGTCATTTATTTCAGATTACATATTTTTTTTGTGACTTGATTTGATTTCATTAACAGTGTATTCCTAATTTTTTTGACATTGTATTTATTATTATTTGATTTTTACTATTATTTTTAATTTTGTGTTTCGCGAATTGTAATTTTAATATGGGGGAACCTGAAATAAATGGATTTTATTTTATTTAATTTAAAAGTATAGGCAGCCACTTGCTTATATCCATTAAGGCAATTTAATGTGGTATTTTGTGGGGTTATTTCCCGTCAACATTTGTTAACATAATAATAATATGTAAGTACATTCACACTTAAACTCAGGTCTTTTTCTGACAGGGGTAGGCAGAAGCTACAGAACGCCACCTACTATTACCCTTATTTATTTATTTAATACTTCAAGCACACAAATGTACAGACGCCAGCACATCAAGTTACCCCAATATGTCAAATTTTCACAATTGAATATGAACCTTATAATGTTCGTCATAAAGTTGAAAAACGATCAAAGAAATTGGACACATTGGGGTAACTTGATGTGCTGGTGACTGTATATAGGTGGACTTAATGCCTTAGGCATTCTCTACCATTCAACCTTTAGGTCATGCAGAGACAAACAGTGGTAGGTGCAATTCCGTAAGAAATTTCAAGAGAAGTAAACATAGTTTATTTATACATTATGTAAACAATAAATATAATAAATGTGATAAATATCATAATTTATAATAGGTATAATATAATACAATAAATATATACAAAAAAACAGTTACCCTTACATTCATCGTGTATATATCTAGCAATAATGCTAGTTGCAAATTTTTGTATCAGAAATACAGCGGTTAAAGCGCCCATTATGCTATAATATGTGGTAGGCAACATTTCGTTATGGTACAGACAACAGCACTTCAAGTTACCCCAATGTGTAAAATTTTCCCAATTAAATAATTATAAACCTTTTGCTTTTTTAATAATTTGAAAATAGATCAATTAAATTTGACTGCTTGGGGTAGCTTGATGTGCAGGCGTTGGTACAGACGCCAGCACGTCCAGTTACCCCAAGCAGTCAAATTTCTTTGATCGTTTTTCAACTTTATAGCAAACAGAATAGGGTTCATATTCAATTGGGAAAATTTGACACATTGGGGTAACTCACAGAACATAAAAAACAGTAGAAATCGCATAGTGCTTTATTAGTATCGGAACCAGCGTACCCATAGAACATAAAAAACAGTAGAAATCGCATAGTGCTTTATTAGTATCGGAACCAGCGTACCCACAGAACATAAAAAACAGTAGAAATCGCATAGTGCTTTATTAGTATCGGAACCAGCGTACCCACAGAACATAAAAAACAGTAGAAATCGCATAGTGCTTTATTAGTATCGGAACCAGCGTACCCACAGAACATAAAAAACAGTAGAAATCGCATAGTGCTTTAATAGTATCGGAACCAGCGTACCCACAGAACATAAAAAACAGTAGAAATCGCATAGTGCTTTATTAGTATCGGAACCAGCGTACCCACAGAACATAAAAAAACAGTAGAAAATCACCGCTTGACGTTTAAAACTTCTCCGAATTATTTCGTACTTCCTCACCAGCCAGTATCTACACTAGGTAGGTACATTTTACGATTGCCAACACGACACGTGTTCGTTAAGAGTACGTTACGTCGTACGTAAACAGATCGTTCCGCGGTTGTTACGTCGTCGCGTCGACGTCTCACGTACCTACGTCGTTGTGACTGTAAAACATAATAGTCTCAGTATTTACAGTGTTATTGTTGAACGATAAAAGTTTTCGAGGCTTTTGGTTGTATACGTATCAGTTTTATGATGGGATCGTCAAGTATTGCCGTTACTACTAGACTGAGCTGTCCTACTGCTGGGCCAACGCCTCCCTCCATCCCTGCCTACTGTTGAAATTTTGCGCTACCTTTGTCCAATTTTTAAGGAAAACATCTAGATTGCCCCGTCACCTACTTCGTGATCTGCCGCGCCTAAGTGTCACTGTTTCAAGTCACTAGTTCTACGTTTTAAAGGCCCGCTCAGTTCAATTTAAGTTGGTCGCCTTCTTGAGAATATTCTATTTGCGTTTTGTAGCGCAGAGTGGTGTTTCGAACGTGATAGGTTAGTTTAACATTAGGATACTGCGCTTTATAGATAGATAAATAGATAAAACATTTATTCAGTACCTACACACAAAAGACACAGATAACACACAATACAAAAGAGATAAAACAATGATGTATATGAATACACAATGTGCAGCGTGCGTTTGAGAAGCAGGCTGCACCAAATAAAATAAATAAAAATAAAATAAATATTCGTCGTGGCGAACGATATACAGAAATAAGAAGTTGTGAAGTTGATTTCATTAGTACAGAGTCTATAGTAAACGCCGTGACGTCAGCTGTCATTGCAAATGGCGCTAGCGAGTCACGTGGATGGAGTCGTGTTGGGAAGTGGAAGCTAGGCAGAGCTGGGTTGGATTCGAGACACCAAAGAAGACACTAGTCCAGTGCGAAACTGTCTGTTTACCTATCTGCGTTATAGTGCGAGAGCCGGCTGCAGAAATACCTACCTCATAAGATACCCCAATAAGCTGTATTTAGATCGCTAACCGACACTGAAACACGTAAAAAAAATCAGGTCTGCCAGAGCCAATCCTGCCGGGTCATAGAAATAATTGATATTTTTTGACGTAATTTTTTAGTAAAAATTACCTCATAAGATACCCGAATGAAAGTGCTGGCAGCAGTTAACCATTGATTAGTTATGTAAAAAAAAGTTGGTCTGCCATTGCGCAGCCTGCCGAAAGTACTTGGCAGACCTCTTTAAAATGCCCTTCTGACACACTAAACCTACCTCATCGAGTACCCGGATGGGACCAACGCTAAATAATAACCAATATGCCCCTGATAATGGATCAAAAGGTCTGCCAGGTCTAAGCTTGCCGAAACTTAGTGTTTAAAGCGTTTGAAGTTGATATGGAGCATAATTTCACCTGTAGTCAAAATAACATTATTTTGTTTCTAAATTTATACAAATTTATGAATATTAAATATTTTTTATCAAAACATTGAATAAAACAACAAGTGTAGAGATAATAGATGTATATTCAAAATTTGGCACAATCACTACGAGTTCAATACACAACAAGCTTACAATTTATATACAACTATCAAAACTTAGTTTAAGTTGGCATTACAGTTACCTGAATTCTGTATTTATATGTGGGTTTAGGGAACTAAGTAGACTTTTGAGTGTAGAACCTGTTATTGCGTAAATCATCGAAGGAACAGCTAACGCCTAACCAAACTGACCACCCCCAGGATCTCTCAAAATCCAAGTTTAAACAATAATGGTTAGGTTGACTAGCCATTTACTTTCAATACCTGAGTAGGTACGATAACTATCTTAATTCAAAAATTACAAGCCATTAAATAACTAGCTACAATGATGGTGAAATGACAGCAAGAACTATTATTAAAAATATAAAGATGCAAAAAAAATGAAAATCAGTCAGATTGAACTGTACTAATGTAAATCAGTAAAAGTTTGTACAAAAATAAAATTATAACTTAACGTAGAATCTCAAATTAATAAAAATCCCTTCATCACTTGAACTGTCATATGACTTATCAATATCGTCGTCCTCTGAATCATTAATTATAATAGACTCTACACTGAGTGGTGTTGGCTCACCTTCATACCATAGAGGTTCTAGGCGATTGTTATTCAAATCCCACCCGTATTTTTTGGTATTTAATTTTATCCATTTATTTGAGCATGCGTTTTGCCACATAGCGTTTACGAAAACCGTTCGCAATATTTTTTGTTTTATAACCTTTTTACATGGCGGCATTCTACATGAACTATAATTCCTATTTTTTTCAACAAGGGACCTTTTAATTTTTTGCTTGCGTTGTTTTATTAAAGACTAGCTTCTGTCCGCGACTTCGTACGCGAATCCTGTTGCTTATGCCAGCAACAACGGGGTCGTCAAAATCGAAGATCTGAAACGTCTTGTGTCGAATTCTAAAAGCCCGGGGACGGGAAATCAATGGGATGCGCGAGACGATTCAAGACGTTCCAGATTTTTTATTTTTGTTGGTCAACAGGAAATGCCATCAGACTTAACAAATTTTGCTAAGACGCCATTTCTATTATGTATATGTTATATTGTCTCTGGGCTTTGGAGTTCCTCTACAGGTGCTCCAGATCTTCAAATTTAGTCTCACAGCAGAAAACACTCTTCACGTGGAATAGTTTTTGCAATGGCACCATTTTTATATCTCTTTTAGTTTAGGTGTTCCATTTTCCAAAATAAATTATAGCCTATATTGTGCGTGTTGCGTTCACGATCAGCGGTCAGTCGCGCACATATTCTTCACTGGTGTCTAGAGACCTGAATTTAGATGCGTAAATACGCTGAGAATGCAGGCGTGCTTCGCGATCCCAAGAAGTTTCCACGGAGCGAGTTGCAGCCTCATGTTCTCGAACAGCATCAAGTCTCTCCTAACGTTCTTCGGTAGATTGTTGGGATATTATGGTCTTTAATCATTTAGCACCTTTGGAACATTGGGAAAGATTTGACCTCTTTCTAGGCATGGTTATAGTTTTATTGTGATGATACCTGATCAATTAAAATCTAAGTGGCTGCTCCCCTGCGTTACCAGGTAGGCTACCATGTAACAAAGATAAATGGAAAAGGAAATTAAACACTCAAATAACATAAGCCCGAAAGGCATATTTATACGTTAAAAAAAAAAGAGAGTTTTAGCCAGTAGAGTCTAATTTTCAACAATATACGATCGTCATCGGAAATCTGTCCTGAACTGTTCCCGCCTTCACCGCGTGGAGGTACTTATGTTATTTTATAATTATGCAATGAAATTAGTGATAGCTTTAATTTCTGTATCAAATGTTTCTGATCTTCGATTTTTATAAGTCAACAGGAAATGCCTATCAGACCGAACAACTTTTGCTAAGACGTCATTCCTATGTGAGTTATGGTGTAGCTGGGCTCTTGGAGTTCCACAACAGGTGCTCTGGATCTTCAAATTTATTCTGTCAGCAGAAAATGCTCGTCACGTGGAACAATTTTTGCTATGGTACCATTTTTGTATCTCCTATAGTTTACCTGGTCTGTTGTGGTGCATTTAAATCCGTCCAGTAGTTCCGAAGATGAGCGTGTACAAACAAACAGACAAACAGACAAACAGACAAACAGACATACAGACAGACTTTTTTTTTATTTGTGCTCTATTACTGTTTCTAAACCCCCCTCAATTATTATTATTTAAATATAGTCAATGTACAGACACAGTTTTTTTACTGTCTTATTATATTTATTATATTATATAGATATAGATAACGTATCTGGCAGCGTTAGTATTTGTAAAGTTTTTATTTCCATACATTTCTACTTCTGTATCATTCTCGTTTACAAAATTCTCGTCTTATTAATTGAAAACTTCCTGGTAGATGGGATTCTGTTTTAACACCTGGAAAGGTTTCGATTTACCTTTATTGTGAAAAACAGCGGTGTAATCACAACCAGTGTATGCATGAAATGCTGGTAAAGAACGACACAACGTTTCACCTAGTGTTTTTGATAAATGGGTACAATTTAATAGCATTTGGATCTTTGGCTCTTGATAATCCGCCCGAAAGTAACCAAATATTTGGTTTCAGTGGGTAGGCGTGTGCTAAAACACCGACTAAAATATCTGTGTCAGATGCTAAAATGGATACTTTAGTTGCGTCTTTTTCTATATGCATGAAAAAGTATTCGAGTATCTGATTCTTCATGATCGCAACCGTTTTGAGACCATCCTCAATTCCCAGCACATTTAAAAAACTTTCCGAAATGATATTACAATAAATTTGCACCATAGAAGCTGATGAAATTCATTAAATTTTTGACAGATACTTCAGCTGTTTTTCACAATAAAGGTAAATCTAAACCTTTCCAGGTGTTAAAACAGAATCCCATCTACCAGGAAGCTTTCAATAAATAAGACGAGAATATTGTATACGAGAATGATACAGAAGTAGTTGATTTGATTCATAATTTTAGTTGCGAAATGTATGGAAATAAAAACTTTACAAATACTAATGCTGCCAGATACGTTATCTTTAATAAAACATACGCAAGCAAAAAATTAAAAGGTCCCTTGTTGAAAAAAATAGGAATTATAGTTCATGTAGAATGCCGCCATGTAAAAAGGTTATAAAACAAAAAATATTGCGAACGGTTTTCGAAAACGCTATGTGGCAAAACGCATGTTCAAATAAATGGATAAAATTAAATACCAAAAAATACGGGTGGGATTTGAATAACAATCGCCTAGAACCTCTATGGTATGAAGGTGAGCCAACACCACTCAGTGTAGAGTCTATTATAATTAATGATTCAGAGGACGACGATATTGATAAGTCATATGACAGTTCAAGTGATGAAGGGATTTTTATTAATTTGAGATTCTACGTTAAGTTATAATTTTATTTTTGTACAAACTTTTACTGATTTACATTAGTACAGTTCAATCTGACTGATTTTCATTTTTTTTGCATCTTTATATTTTTAATAATAGTTCTTGCTGTCATTTCACCATCATTGTAGCTAGTTATTTAATGGCTTGTAATTTTTGAATTAAGATAGTTATCGTACCTACTCAGGTATTGACAATAAATGGCTAGTCAACCTAACCATTATTGTTTAAACTTGGATTTTGAGAGATCCTGGGGGTGGTCAGTTTGGTTAGGCGTTAGCTGTTCCTTCGATGATTTACGCAATAACAGGTTCTACACTCAAAAGTCTACTTAGTTCCCTAAACCCACATATAAATACAGAATTCAGGTAACTGTAATGCCAACTTAAACTAAGTTTTGATAGTTGTATATAAATTGTAAGCTTGTTGTGTATTGAACTCGTAGTGATTGTGCCAAATTTTGAATATACATCTATTATCTCTACACTTGTTGTTTTATTCAATGTTTTGATAAAAAATATTTAATATTCATAAATTTCTATAAATTTAGAAACAAAATAATGTTATTTTGACTACAGGTGAAATTATGCTCCATATCAACTTCAAACGCTTTAAACACTAAGTTTCGGCAAGCTTAGACCTGGCAGACCTTTTGATCCATTATCAGGGGCATATTGGTTATTATTTAGCGTTGGTCCCATCCGGGTACTCGATGAGGTAGGTTTAGTGTGTCAGAAGGGCATTTTAAAGAGGTCTGCCAAGTACTTTCGGCAGGCTGCGCAATGGCAGACCAACTTTTTTTTACATAACTAATCAATGGTTAACTGCTGCCAGCACTTTCATTCGGGTATCTTATGAGGTAATTTTTACTAAAAAATTACGTCAAAAAATATCAATTATTTCTATGACCCGGCAGGATTGGCTCTGGCAGACCTGATTTTTTTTACGTGTTTCAGTGTCGGTTAACGATCTAAATACAGCTTATTGGGGTATCTTATGAGGTAGGTATTTCTGCAGCCGGCTCTCGCACTATTATGTTATGTGATTACTTTTAATAAAGTGAGGTTATTACTGCAATGAAGATTATTATTCAACGTTATGTACCTGGTACCGCAAAACCACTGATGTCGGCCCATATCGCTCAGCCATCGCTGACGCCGACATATAAATATTTCACAACTTTCACACACACCATCTAGTCCCAAGCTAAGCAGAGCTTGTGTAATGGGTTCTAAACAGCTGATATACGTACTTATATGTATATCTAAATACAAACATATTATAAATGAATTACACCCAGACACAAAACAAATGATCGAGCTCATCACACAAACATTTGTCCAGAGTCCAGTTCAGCATGTGCCTGGAAAATGTACCTGGTGCTGATATTCTGCTGGATCCGTGTAGTGCAAGTGGCTTACGGATGACAACCAGACAAGAAACAAAAAAAAAAAAAAATACAATTGCATGTGCACTTAAGGTACCATCTAATAAAAACTAAGCTATTAAGATGAGCAATGAAACGGGACTTGGTTTTTCATGTGTTTGCAATGCGAATGCCTTTTACCAACTATGTTTCGTTTCTAGTCCAATAATTTATTACAATTTGAACATTAAAACACACTTTAAACGTCAAAATAGTAAATAAAAAATAAAAACTAGTTGCACCTTCCAAATGGTAGTTTCGTATGGAGAAGAATGGACAAATAAACTTTTCACAAATTAACAGTTTTTATTATCACTAAAAGAGCCACTTCATTTTAGTCATACAATTACTACTCAATTAAAACCCAAGTCTTCGTAATGAACTGCAGAACACGTCGTGACGTCACAAGGTGTGAAGTGTCGACTTGTTCGTTTGTAGTGTTGAGAGAAAAGTCTAGCTTCTGTCGAGAGCCCCTCACATGTACGACGTTCATGACCGTCTTATGTACGGGCGAGTTTGTAATGTAGTTTTAGAGGTAAGTGAAGATTTTTGGAACAGGTGACAAAGTTTAGAAAGGATGGTTTAAACGCCAATGGGATAACATTAGCGCCATTAGGATAACGTAAGCGTCAGTTTGATAATATGAGAGCTAATAAATTAGATCCTATGAATGATAAGACAAGATTTAAAGTACAGGCAAAAATAAATAGCACGTAGGTATGTACCTATACCCTAAAAAAAGATGATAATTGTATTTAAATATTTAATGTAAAGATAAAAAATGATAAAATATTGTACCGTTGTTTTAAGGGTGTTGTATGAATAACGTGACCGGAGAAGCGTAAAAAAATAATTGGACCTATTTATTTTAGTAAAGTAGTATTTTTTATTATTGAACGTCTCAGTTAATACCAAGTTCTCGAGATTAGCACATTAGTAAAAAAAAACAAGCAAACTCTTTAGATTTGTTATATTTGTATAGATCTGAAGTTAAACCTGTTTCTCTACTAACGAATACTGTTTTACATAACCTGCATCTTGTTCTGTTGTTGTTATAGAAACTAACTGGCCAAGTGCGAGTTTAATCCGCACACAAAGGGTTCTGTATCATGTCAAGATAAAAAAACCGCAAATGTGAACAACTTTTATTAATTTTTATGTCAGATGGACAGATGGACAGATGGACGGATAGATAGACTAATGTACATGTGGATAGATGGGCGGATGAACGGATGGACTGATGTACAGGTGGAAACACGGACGGGCGGATGGATGTTCGGATGGATGGATGGACGGACGGATGGACTGATGTACAGGTGGATAGATTGACGGGTGAACGGATGGACTGGTGTACAGGTGGCTAGATGGAAAGGTTGACGGATGGACGGGTGGATAGATTGACGTACTGACAAACAGCAAAGACTAAGTGATAGGGGTTCCATTGGTACCTTTTAGTAAGGGAACCCTAAAACCAGATTACCATTCAAACAGCAAAGTTCTTTAACGCTGAAAGGAGTGTTAAAGAAGTTTGCTGTTGGGTTTTATGTTTACTGATAGCTACTAGATTCCATTGCAACTTTCTTTGCATTATCTCTTCTAGATAAAGAGTTCTCATTCCAATGGTACGCCGTGCCGTTCAGTGAGAATAGCTATAGTAACTTTGTGTATAGAAAATAGGATTTGACAGAGCAATGAATATGTTTTTTTTTTATCAACAGACCTTGCCCTATACTAGAAATTACACCTCTATCATATGAACACAAACAGCTGAACCCGAAACCACTTAGTGAATGTCATAAAAATATTTGCTCCGTACGAGAGTTAACACACAGCGCAAAAGCCAATAACATTGCTCAGTTGCTGTGCCAACTGTCCTGTCAAAAGGCATGTTAAAGCAATTATTATTAATAATTAATCTTTGTGTTGTGCTAAATGTTTATGGTTGATGTACAGATATAAAACTCACATTGAATGAACGTGAGACACGCTGCATTCTTAAACATTACTGGCGTAATGTGGGTGTACTCTATAGTACAGGACACAGAGGAGAGGACACAGGAGGACACAGAGGAGGGAGAGGAGGAGGAGGGGGGGGGGGGAGGAGGGTACAGGTTCAGTCCCTATTATCTATGATAATAGGGACTGAACCTGTTGCCATCAATCGGGCACAAATCTAAACTCGGGGCTGCTAGTGAGAAATTCACAGATAATAAGGACTGAGCCTATTACCATCAATCGGGCTCGTATTTGGACTCCGGGCTGCTACTGATAAATTACCGATGGAAAAACTTAAAAACGCTCGGGTTGTATCCCCGGGTCGGACACCCGGGGATACAACCCGAGTCCTCGTGCTCAGCATTAAGCTCTTACGACCAATTTACAAGGCAGTCATTCTGCACAGAAATTATAACATAAACATATGTGTATGTGCATGGGCTTACCCATGCACTCACACACACTGTGTGAGATAAAACGTGTGTGCGTGTAAGACGAGAGTGTGTGCAATATTAAATGAAACAGTAAAGTTCAAAAATAGTACAGGCGTCGTACTATGTGTTCACATCAAGTATATTATCTCTTCACAACACGACTAACGACTTATAAACTACCATACGTTATACGCTCCACTTGTCCAAAGTTTTTTCTATTAAAACAAGTTTGAACTGGCCAGGTATTGTACAAGTTAAATTCGCCTCTCACCACTATCCGCCTCGAGGGAAATATGTGAAGTTAATGCAATTTAAACATTTATTCATATTCATATGAGGATAGTAAGAATTACTTGTGGCGATTTATTTGAGTACCAAATTGTTGTTGGCTGTATAATTGATTGGTGGTTGGTATCATAGGGATTTGTGGTGTTATTTATCACGTTTTTTGTTTTTTTTTTTTTAAATTGGTTTTCACAAACGTTTAAACGCGTCAAATTTAAGCAAAATATATTTTTTTAAACCAGTGAGGTTTGTGTTTCATTCTGAGAAGAAATACCGAAAGAAACTTAGAGGTCATAGGAGGTGCTAACAGAACCCCTATTCCTAAGCCTTTACAATCTGCCCGTCCGCCCATCTGTCTGATTAATATCTTGTTTGTAATTATCGGTTCGATCTCCGAGTCAGGCAAAGCGTTATTGAGTTTATCGATCTGGAATTTTCCAGTAGCAGCCTGGAGTCCGAATTTGTGTCCTATTGGTGGCAAAAGTCTCGCTCCCTATTAGGTAGATGGAAGGTAAAATGTGGGCTTACTGGTACATCTCTGCCAGACCTCTAAGGCATTACACGCATGATGTTATGCTGTGTCATCTGTTGTAATATTTACTTTTGTAACGTTGTTTTCACAATAATGTGTGTTTTTAAATGGAATGATACTCCAAAATTTATGAAAATATGAACGTGAAAATTGGGCTCAATGATAAGATATAATCTCATGAAACATATCAAAAGTCAAACGTTATCAATATTAATGTTTATTGACACTTCCTGAATCCCGAATAAATTATACCAATTACATTGAAAAGAGCCTTTCATATTATTATGGATGTCAAAGCAGATATTTTTCCTTCATTCATAAAATAAAATATTAAAGAGGGCTAACAAAGAAGTATGGCATAAGAACCTCGTGTCCTCACGAAATTTGGGAGGTAAGTAGTCATGACAAGGGTGAAATGTGCGAATGTCATAAACTTATGGAAGGTAAGGTATTGAATAATATATGATTTTACATACGAGTCTGACTTTGCGCGTTGATTTTTCTTGATCAACTACTTGTCTAGGTGACACATTTTGTTCAGTTACTAAAAATGATGTTGTATAATGTAATTTAGGTTTCTCAAATAGTAAAAACTGTTCAAAATCATCATTTTAGCTTAGCAATGGTTTTTCGTGTTTTCTTTATGGTAAATATAATGTTATATTGTTTGGGACATTAATGTTAAAACAGGCGTCCTGTGCTTTTGCTGCCCTACAGGGTCCTTAATGGTCTCAATTCCAAAGTTACCACCGAAGAACGGCCGGACATAGTGAGCGACGCGTTTATTTTTTTTTTGCATTTTTTTCATTTTATAGTTTTTTAAATCTTATTGTACTTATTGCATGATTATATATAATTATATCTTTCTTATTTTATTACTTTGTTTTCATGGGTGTGTCCGTAGTATCACAATGGGCCTTATCAGAATAGCAACGCTGCGATATTTATATTTTTAAATGTCGGAGCTAATGCTGAGATAGGGGCCTTTTTGGTCTGGCACAGGTCTCTTTATTTTGTTTTTTTTTTTGTCTTTAGTTTTTTAATCGGTAAAACTTTCCTTTACGTGTCAACGATTTATGGGTCGGAAGGGGGGAAGGGGGGAGGGGGGAGAGGAGGAATACCCTCCTGTACCATCCCCGACCTGCGGAGCCCTATGGTTATGGAGATATCCACGGATAAAGTTTTGAGGTTAGGTTTGGTTGAAACACTAATTTCCATTATTTTCACTCTAATTTCCTATATTAATGGGGGGGGGGGGGGGGAGGGTGGCAAGGGCCTACCTCCTGTACCATCTCCACACCGCGGAACCCCAAGGTTACGGAGATTTACGTGTTTAAAATTTTGAGGTTAGGTTCTTGTATTTTTCGGATAGGTTGAATAAACCACAAGGAATATTATTATTCTTATACACTACCGGTCCGAGTGTCGTCTTGGGGGCACTATGAAAAAAATACTTTCGATTTTTGACAAAAAAAATCGAGGTAGCGTAGTAGGTCACAGTTCTAACCTAACCTAACCTATGGATCCCTTGCACATCATTTTTACGACAAACGGTTAGTCGGAGACAAAAAAAACACCAAGACACTTAACTCCAAGGCTACACTCCAACCACGTAAAATTGATAAAAATAAATAGAATGAAACGCACCCTCCACCGTCAACGAAACGTGAAACGTCAAATTTGACATCTACTATGACATTATCCAACCTAAATGGCGTGTTATTATCACTTTATATGGAAACTTTAAAAATGTATATCTCGTAAACCGTGAGTCTCCGCAACTTTTTATTTTGCGAAAAGCTTTTATTTTATGAGTACCATCTACAAAAAAAAAATGAACGTCGAACTCGTTGCCACGTAAAGGAAAGTTTAGCCTTTTAATCTTTTCTTTTTTTATTATCTGTATTGTTGTTCTTTTGTTTATGTTCTGTGCGTCCAAAAGAAGTATTTTTTTTCTTTCTTTTCTTTTAAGAATTCATATAAAAACCAATAAAGATATGTTACTCCTAACCGCCAAACATAATTAAGTTTTTTTAATAAAAATCTATAATGTAAACCTACAACGACAACCTACAACCTATGATAACCTTTAAACCTGACAACTGGTCAGGTTTAATTCCTTACGGGCAGGAATGTGAATTAATATAAACCTGAAATAGCCTTCGTGAGCAAGCGTGATGACCGTGCCTTTTTGGTGTGACAAAAAAAAGCCTAGGTATGTTGTGCAGTGGGACAGTAACAAGCTGGTGTTATATATCTATTTTTATTTTAATTTAAAAGAAGAATACATACCAACTACTCGTAGTGAACACTATGACTAAGATCTTTTCCTCAAAATTGTTTCTTGTGCCCTCATCTTGAGAACAGAGGGTTTTTATCGCGTCACCGTGTAACATTATTTAATACACCCCTTCTTTTCCCATAAAAGAAAATAACCAACAAAATGCCTCATACATAACAAATCCATGTCAAGGGACTACACTCCCCTGATGAATCTCTGCATAAAGCAAATCCCACCTGGGATACCTCAGGGCTCTATCATCGGACCACTTTTACGGCGAAACTTGGTAGGCGGGTTGGTGTCATAAAAACTATTTATTGTAATGGATACGCTTGTTTGGGTGGCAGACATGAAAGTGGTGTGTCGTGGATGTATAAAAGAGAGTTAAGTTTTGTTTTATTTAAGACTAAGAATATCACGTGGTTTCACCCACGTTTTTTCCGTTCTCTGGGAGTACAGGGATAAAAGTAGCCTATGTCACCCGGGAATCGTGCACCTATATAGCTTCCCAACGATATAATGATTTTTCAAATCGGTCCAGGAGTTAATTAACTAGCACTTCGCACGCGACTTTGTCCGCATGTATTACGTACTTTTCCATTTGAACTTTAACTCCCCGCCCTCACCTTCTCTTATTTAAAAAAAATATATATAGCATATTACCTAATCGACGACAATTATAGCTTTCTTAGGGTGATAGAATTTATAAAATCTGTTCAGTAGTTTTTGAGTTCAACCCCTACTAACAAAAAATCAAACAGAGAACTCACCGTGTCCGGATGTGCATCAATATGCCCTCCACCCTGTTTTTTTTAAATCAAGAGAAGAATAGGGGCGGGTTTGAAGAAATATGTAAATATCGTAGTAGGTGGCTTTCTGTAGTTTCTACCAACCACCTAATAATATCACTTCATATCGACTCGTAAGCATTAACGCGAGTTTACCAACACTACCACTACCGAGCAGACAATGTGACTTTAGAAGGGCAATTCCTATATTTTTAATATCGTTCAAATTTTAATGTCAGCCTTGATCTGAAAAAAATAAACGTAACTTACAATTTACCTTTGAACCTACATTTTAGACAAATTTTTGACATTAGATTATCGCTGAGATGAGCTTACGCCTAGATTTGAACGTTTTCAATCACGAGAATTGGCCTTTAGATCCAAAAAGTTGCACCTTTTTCTGATTTTGCTCAAATAAATGAAGTTTCCTCAAAGAACACGACACCAAAAATCACTATAATTCCATTCGCATCTCCCAGCAATACATCGGCGGCGACAGCCAGACTTTCAGTTAACACTAGATAGAATTCTAAAACAGCTTTCAGGAAGCCTTAAAGAAGGCAAGGACATGAATACCGAAGCCCGGCTTACGATCGGCTTCCATTCGGACACGTATTGTTCGAATGTCATTATTAGTTTGTAGGAATTGAATTGTTTTATTCGTGTAGGTAGAATGGCTAGTAGTTTTCGATAGAAGTAATGTTTGGGCTTACAAAATGATTTGTGTTTATTTTGGAATTTTTTTAGTAGTGCTAAAATGAAACATGAAGATGCAAATATAACTTTACTTAACCCGGCGAGCATGTGGAGGGGTCATTTTGACCCTGCCAATTTTTATTCATGTATAGTTTTATTTTCTGCTATCGAAAGCATTTGGACGTCTCAGTAGCTGTTACTACGGGACCCGCGCGGGCGCTGCGCCCCATTACTGAGTCGGCCGTCGCCTGCGACGGGAGCAAAACATATATTTGTTCAGAACACACCGTTTTGTTCTGCCAAGATTGTGCTACAATCACAGACAATAATGATGTGTAGATTATAATCGAATAAGAATGTAAGTGAATCTGATTGATCTCTACGTACATAACGAATTACAAGTTAATTGACAAAAGATGTCTGTATTTTATGTTTTTTTTTTATGTTTGTATTTAAATGTTATGCTAAAGTGATTATTTTGTAGTAGTTTGCTAAACCTGATTTAAATATAATATTTTTTACTATTTTATACGTATTTTTTTATCCGGCCATAAATATAATCAAGAACTTAACTTAAAACCTCAGAATACAATAGTCAAAAACTATTAATTTAGCCATTTCAAACGCATTTAATATACAGGGTCAGAATGACCCTCCACAATTCCTACGTAACTTTTTTCACCACATCTTCGCCGGGTTAAGAAAAAGCAAAAATATAATTTTACTTTAAAATTAGTTAGAAGCATTTTTTTGTTTTTTATTTGTCACATTAGGGACTTTTAATAGAACACTTCTTAAAAAAGGGACCACATAATAGTCCCCCAAAAAGCCCGTTCACCTCTTTCTAGTGTTGTTTAGTTGTTGTAATTTGCCGGGAAGAAGTAGCTCAACAAATTTCCCAGCAACAAATCGTACGTATTTTAAAGTAATTCTACAAAACAGAATTAATACAGGGAGTCCTTCTACGTAAAAAACAATATTTAGCTAACGAACTTTAGAATTCAGTTCATAGTTTTGTTTCTATTAACCCTGCATTACTTTTAACTACGTTTATTTGAACATTAAATTAGTCATTGCTTGACAAATGCGTTTTGAAAAAAATTCTATCTGTGAAATAATGTCTGTTGGTGGTGTAAAAAAAAAATAACAGCGATGAGCTATCTCAACACAACAAGCAGTAAGTATCTATGAAATACAATCAGATCCGCGAATCAGAAGCAAAACCAAATTAATACACCACTCTGACTCTGAAAATAAAACTCACTAATGCAAAAGCAAAAAAAAAATTCAAAATCTAATGAGTCCCCATTACTCGTGTTTGATCTCCGAATATCAAGCGAAAACCAATTAAATTATTTTAAAATAAACCTTTTTAATAATTTCGTCTTTCATGATACAAACGTGAGTCTTTCATGTACACTTAAGGTAAAGTAATTTGTTAAAAGCCAAAGGTTTTACAAAAGCTACCGACGAGAAAAAGCTGGCGCGCGGCTTGTTTTAATATCGAAGCAGGTTTGTTTACAGGGGGAAATTGAAAAAATAAAACTCGTCCATAAATGATATATCGATGGTTTTATGTGCGGCGGTATGATAGCATCGATTGAAAGGGTTAGAATCGTTTTAAAAATGGAATTATGGAATAAGCCTCCATTATGTCGATGTCATTGTTTATCTGCACCTTTTTTGTTTCGGTGAACACTTTAAAATATCAGCACGATGCGAATCATAATTTAAAATGCGAGATTCTGTTTTTGATTGTTTGGATCGATTTTAAGTTACTTGTAAGTGCATCTTGTTAATTCAAAGTTCTGGATTCAATTCAATTTAAAAATTGTGTGAGACTCGTAGAAGTGCGAGAAACCCTCGGGGAACAGATAGTTAATAAATAGAAAAAAAAAATAAAGTGCTGGGGTCGACTTTCAGTTTAACCAGATGCAACTGAATTCCTGTGTTTCACATGGAGCCTTTCTGACCAAACAACCCAACAACTGGGCACCACAATACCCCTTGGTAGTCAAAGATTTTTGGGCTTTTGACTATCTTTAACGATTTCAAAGATCTACATATATTATGACAGCCAGGAGTACGAACAAATTAGTGTCAAAATCAGAATAATAAAAATAAACCTCCTGGTATGAAAAGAGAGCGTGCATAATTACACATGCAGTACTGGATTATAGCTATTGGTCTGCGACACGATGTCACAAAGCGATCAAGTAGGACCGTCAAAGTTAAATAAATAAGTAAATCAGACAATTAAAACAATAACAATACCAAGACCACCAAGACGACCAGTTACCACAAGCAGCACACGGTATACAATAAAAAGTATATTCTCTCAAATGTTTACTATAGAGCAACAACATAAATGCACGAAGGCTGGGAGCACACAAGTGTGCTCACTTAAGCTACTAGTTTCTTTAAGGGCTCAGATGCTCTCGACGCTAGTCGCTCGAGCAACAGAATTAGAAGCAACCCGACCAGTCTCCCCGTCCGCATCGCTCAAGTGTCGGATGTGTGCACAAGCATTTACGTTATTAAAGTTATGTATGCTGTTGTCGTTGTACTGTAGAGCTCTTGGGTATGTTTTTTTTATCGTAGCTATATGCTGAGATAGGAGCCTTTTTTGGGACTGGTCTGTTATAGATAAAGATAAAGATTTCAGAAAGATTAGTTAGTGACCCTGACTGCTATGCCGGAGGTCGTGGGTTCGATTCCCACCCAGGACAAATGTTTGTGCGATGAGCACGATCATTTTTTCTGTGTCTGGGTGTAATTTATCTATAATATGTATGTATTTCGAAATATGTAAGTATGTTTATCAGCTGTTTAGTACCCATAACACAAGCTCTCAAGCTTAGCTTGGGACTAAATGGAGTTGTGTGATAAGTTGTGGAATATTTATTTATTTATTATTTATTAATTTAAAGATAAAGATCATTTTATTTGTGTAAACATGTGTATACATGCTAGTTAAGCATGCAGGATGTTACATTTAAAAAAAATATATTTCGTACGTACATGTTTCACCTGTAAGGCGTACAAATTTATAAAATTTACAAAAAACAGAAAACAAAAATTATAGTAAGTACAAAATAAACAAGTCAGTAGAAGTCACACAAATTGAATAGAAATAATAAATGTCAGTTGTTGTTGTCAGTGTTATTAATAATATTTTAATAACAATAATAATATTTATTTTTTTGTAATAATATTTCATTATTTCCAATACCAAGTATTTGTACAATATGGAGGGTACTAAATCTATATGAAACATGTAGGTTAAAACAAATCTGTGGGTTAGTTGGTAGTTCTGTTCTCCTAGCTAAGTTGCAACGCAACCTCTGTTTAGGAGAAACAGTGCCAGTCCCATATTTGGATTTGGAACAATTAGATAATATGTTACAAATTACAATAAATGTTAAGGAGAAGTTAAAAGTAATTTCCAATTTTTTTAAAAATAAACTTAGAATAATTAAGACTGAATCTAAATTTGTGTGTGAAAGTGAAAAGTTCTTGTTTGTTAGTGTAGTGTATGTTTATTATTGTAAGGATTTAAATTTGCTAGATATTTTGTCGTTATAATTATTGTCTGTGGGTGTCTCAATTAATAAAGGTCCTTTTTCTTTATCTATACAAATTTAAAAAGAGGTAAAGTTTGTGGTATCTCTGTATTCCCGCGAGGACAGAAACGACGCGGGTGAAGCCGCGTGACGTTTGCTATTCAATTGTATTTGTGTATTATTGAAATTAAGATAGACTGTGACCTCCAAACTGAACGTTGGACTATTTTTAGAGTTAGAGTGTCGCTATGTCGATGTTTGTTGCCTTGTAACAAGTAAATGAAGGAATTACTAATAAATCAAAACAAAACACATATTGTAGGATTTGGTACACAATAACGGCACATAAATATTGTCTTCTAAAACATTTATCAATCAATTATATTATAAGATTATATAATACTTAAAAAATGATTCATGCTTCAGGATTTCAACCCGCCACGGGATACTTAAGGGTCAGCACTATCTTGTTTAATTAATAGAAGATTTCAGTGTGATTTTGGGTAGACCGGTTAAAATAGCCTATAGGGATTATGAATCCCGGTAAGAACCGATATTATTATTTCAAATCATGTGTATTTTCAAAGTTAATCCTCAACATCATTGGGACATTAATATCAAGACCCAGACATTTTTTTTTAAATTTCATATTTACATTTTTTATTCACAAACTTCGCGTGACCCAAGGGCTGGTTTTTACCTTTGTCAAAGAATAAGCATTGCCATACAACGTGGCAATACTGCCAGTCTTTTGGGTACACTTCCAGTGGACAGTTTTTTGACGCCATATTTTAGAGTTAGTTTTTACATTTTATTTTCATTTCTAGTGTATAAAGTTAAGTATTGTGAATTCACAGACTCATTTCATATAAACCATGGTGTGCATTCTTCTTCGTATCGCCGCCCATGGGCCTCTGATTTGCCATTGTGTATACCTGTATTAAGAAATCGTTCCAAAAACCATGCCCCATTGTTTTCTCCCCATAATTGTATTCATCTAACACAACATAAACGCCAGTGGCTTACGTTATCACGCTGCGAAATACCTTTTCTTTAAGAGAGAACAATAAATATTAAAGCTTACCTCCGATGGTTTATCGCGCATGAGGTGGCAACCGTGAAAAACGGATAAATGTGGAATTCTCGCAAATCCCGTTGCTAGAAAAGTTTTGGAGCGATACTTGTGTGTACCGGGCTTAAGTCGTGTGGTTGAAGTCTTCATCTGTACTCAGGGCTGGCTATATTGATAAATGATATTTCGTGACGTGACGTGACTTCGCTGGCGTACTTGTCAGTTATCGTGCCCAAGTCTCGGACGACTTATTTTGTTTCGACACCTCCAAAAACTTGACAGAAATTTATACTAAAATCTTCCATAAGATCCACTCTATCTATTCTGGACAACATAAAATTGGTGCAGCAATTTATGAGTTTATCACGAACAGACAGACAGTCCGAGGCGGAGGACTTTGTTTTATACTTAATATGTAGTGAAGTGATACAGTCTTTGTTACAAAACTCCTCCGAAATGACGCGACCGATTCTTATGAAATATTGTGTGTATATTCAGTAAGCCTGAGAATAAGACGTGAAATAAAAAAAATCGTTTTTACAAACATTTTTATACAACGTTTTTAAACTAATGAGGCGGAAGAAACTCAAACACATTCATACAAAATTCTAAAGGGCGATTAAAACACGAAATGTACGCGGACTAAGTCGCAAGCAGAGTGCTAGTTAGAAACAAAACAATAAAACCAGATCTATTCTATTTGTATTAAAAAAAAAACTGGTACCTACGGTATAACTCTAAATAAAAATATTAAAAAAAATGTTTTCCGGCACAGTTCAACCCTACCACTAGAAGCGTGTTCTCACTAGCGGATGCCGCGTTTATGTGCGTTGATAACGCGCTGTAACGCAAATGATGCCGCGATATGTACTCCAGTTAGTACAGCCACAGATACTGATCAACGTGTCTGTACTTTGAAACTAAGTTTACAAAGCTGTGGAGGCAAAACTAAGTACACTTATGTATAAAGTATTGACAAGAGCTCTAACTTCGACAGTATCTCTTTTACTTTAAAAGAAGGAAACATAAGGAAAGTGCGTCATTAAATGGTTGAAAGAATGAGTGGTTAAGTAATAATTAAAAAAAGGAATTTTGAAAATCGGTCCATAAATGGCGGAGTAATCGCGGAACAAACACTCACACAAAAAAAACATACAATCAAATTGAGAACCTCCTCCTTTTTTTGAAGTCGTTTAAAAATTATTGATTTACTGACGAAAATGATTCTAATATTTATTTCTTTATCATTCATTCATTTGATCTTAAAATACTTAATTGTGTTTTTTTTTAATTCAAGAAAATATTTTTGTAAAGTAACTAGTTTAATTGGGACTATAAACCGACATGGGTTCTAAAGATACACAAACACATAAAAACGGCTCAGTCTTTTAGATGGAATTCAGTGCAATAAACGCATATACAGAAGAATCATTTTTGTTTGTAAATTTGTGTATACGAAGGTATGTATTAAGTTCATAAGTCTAATAAATTAGTTGTCTTATTCTGAGATAAAGTTTATCTTTGTTTGATAGATTGATGACTGCCTCGTGGGTCTAAAGATAACAAGTTTTCAATCTAGAATTGATCAATTATAACAGTTACATAAAATTACTGCCCGGATACTATCACAAAACTAAACTGAACGGGTATAATCCGAAATGTACACCTCTGCCTGACCCTGACAGACATAATATTGGGTACAAACCCTAAGGTAATTTCTTAGCAAGGTTAACCATTGAAATTGCAGTCTCTGTTCATATAAAATATAGTAAAACCAGGAACACGAATTCCCGATTCCCTAATAAAATGTTTACTTCGTGTTGCTACGGCGTAGCTGAAAGGACAGTGACACTGCTACGCTGCTACGCTTGCTACGACACAGACGTATCAAAAGCTTTTTGTTGTGTGGTGGACTTGCATTCTATCTGTTCTTAAATAATTTGAATAATAACGGCTATTTTTAACCGACTTCAAAAAAGGAGGAGGATAGAACCTCCTCGCGTATGTTTTTTTTTTTAGTTATGTTTTATCTATATAGCATGTCAAAATGTAGTAAATGTAATGTGTTTCGAAAAGAATTTGCCGACCCAGTAGGTACAATATCCGCTGATTCTTACGAAATTTATGTCTTACGAGCAGACATCACGTGGTTTTGGCCCCGTAGTTCCCATTCCCGTGGGAAGACAGGAGTAAAAAGTAGACTATGTCACACGGGAATAGTGTAGGTTCCCAATGGTGAAAGAATTTTTCAAATCAGTCTAGTAGTTTCGGAGCCTTTTCAATGCAAACAATCAAATTTTTCCTATTTAAAAATAATTATTAGTATAGATTTATGTTTTATCCGTTCGTAATTCTAACTAGTATTTTAAATAATAGAGGTTGTTTGTTTGTTACCTTTTCACGGCTAAACCATAGAATTGATTGATCGACCGATCATGTCAAAATTTCGGATAATATACGTTGTCCTATGGTGTACAGAAATATCCTTGGTACAGCGACCTCCTTGGTCTCGTTGAACTAGCGGTTGCAAGCGCTAAAGCTGTATACGCACTATGCGGCTACCCGCATGCGGGCTGCCGTACGTCTGCCCGCACGTTACGGTTGCGTATGCGGCTGCCCTTGATATAGCAACGTATAGCAACCGTCCGGGTGGCTGGAGCGGTCTGCGGGTAGAAGCATCGCAGTGCGCATTGAAATGAATATTACGTGCATAATTGTGCTTGCGGCCAGCCGTCCGCATGCGGGTAGCCGCAGAGTGCGCATGAGCTCTAATGCTGAGCATGAGGTTCCAAGTTGAATCCCCGGGTCGGGTAAAAAGTGTTTGAGTTTTTCCGTCTAGTATTTCTCAGTATTAGCCCCGGAGTCTTTGCACCCAATTGATGGCAATAGAGATAGATATAAAATGCAAGGCCTTTTATTACATTAGACATTGAATAAAAATCAGTTAGTTTGACATCATTGTTACAGAACCATTCCAGGAAGTTTATTTCGCCACTTCTTCTTACCAGCAAAACCACTAAGACGTGGCGAAGGGCGGGCTTTTTGGGGACTGTCTTATGAAAATTTACTTAAAAAGTGCTGATCCTTGGCCTATTTGTAATAAGTGACTTCTGATTTTAATTGTTTGATTAAAAACTAATTGATCTATTTAACACTAAAAAATTCAATCGTAACCTTGAAAAACCTATCTCGGAAATCGAATGATCTTCACTGTCTTGATTTTATAGCCGTTTTTTTCAAAGGCTATCTTTCTAATGTTCGACACAGTGAGGCCGTTATTAGGATTAATGGCTCTGACTGGGCTATCTTCGGCACATTCTTTGTGCGCTAACAAATCGCTGTTAGCACCTCTGGCTCTATTGTAGGCCTTAAGCGATCAAATACACAGAGACTGAAATCTTTTTGTGTATTTTGAGTGGTTGATGATGCTGCGAATTATGTAAAGAATAATATATAAACACTTTTTTACAAAAAATCCAACCTACTTCAAAAAAACACTAACCGGTGTAAAATAACTCTAAATAAGGAAGTCTGTGGCTTTAGTGGTTTAGTCTCATTCATGATGGGCCACCGACTTCTGAATTTAGAGTTATTTTACACCGGTTAGTGTTTTTTGAAGTCGGTTGTATTTTTTGTAATAATCTTTATATTTTACAATTTTTAGTTTTACATTTTTATGTAGATGATTCATTATTTTTCATTTCTTTCAATATTACAAACAAACAAAAAAAAACAGATTTCAATGAAATAAAAAAAAAACCGATTGTATTGAGAACCGGCTCCTTCTGAAATCGGTTAAAAAGATTTAGAAAAAACCTACACGTCTTTAGGACTTCTCATCTGTCTTAGTTGCAGACATAACCTCACCAATTTCCATTGGAGAGTAATTTATACTTTTGAATGTAAAGAATACGTCTTATTTAAAATTTACCTGGGATGATGTATAAACGTAAACGAAGCAAAAGAAGTGTGTAAGAATCGTAGCAGGTGGCGTTATGTAGTATCTGCCTGCCCCTTTAATAAGAAAAAGGCGTGAGTATGTGCGTGTATGTAGGTATGTTCGATACTTCGTGTACTTTTCGAGTTACTTATTTTACGGTATAGCAAATTCGGGCAGCTAGGAAATAAGGATTATAGCAAACTAGAAATACACCACAAAGCACTAATAGCACTTTCCAGTTCGCCTAATGAAACAGCTTAATATTGCGACGTTTGGAGTGTATTTACAAATTTGGGTTCGCACTAATAAATAGGATTCTGTGCAGTTTACCCACAACTTTTGATCAGAATCGTAACAGCTTAACTAAACATTAGATTATAATTGGTTCCAGTCTTTATTTAAGATGTTTAATTACTACTCTTAATTAGGTTGTTAAATAGTGGCTATGATGCTTATTTGGTAGCGAATTTCTTTGTCATAGTGTACATTACGTCTCCACGCCCTCGGATGGTTTTAAGAATAAAATTAATACTTTTTTAAAATCTAGAGTAGTCGAGGAAGGCTCTTGTTAAGGCTTTTGATTAACATATGTTAAGAAATCACATTGAGCAGCTGCCATTCATTTGTAAATCTTTGATACTCGTTACGAGTAAGAACTCCGAAAGTTTGACAACTAATTTAACAATAATATATGCAATAATTAGGAAAAGAGCAGCATCGGATATAAATATATTTTTATATCGCACTAGTTGCTCGGCATTTTGCTGAACTGGTCCTGTTTGGCGCAGCCGTAAGATACACACTCTTTTTCGTGTTTAGTTCTAAGTCTTTTATTATTATTTTTTTACTTTGTTTTGTGCACTTGTGGCATGTGCCAAATAAATAAGTTTTCTTTCTTTCTTTCTTTCTTTTCTTTCTTTCATCGCTGATGCGAAGAGTGAGGGACAGTCCCAACAGCTACCTGAGCGTGGTTGCAGAGCACCTGGAGAGTCCTATATGGAGGCATTGGATCCACCTACATACAGGATAATTTTTTATAGTTTAATTTGGTTTAGTTTAGTTTAGTTTAGTGTTTTAGTGTTCTTGTGTATTACTAACTTAGTTCTTATGTGCCTGTATTACTAACACTCTATGGACTATCTTGGTCTGAAATAAAACATTATTATTATTATTATTTAACCCACTGGGTTGTAGGGGTTATATAGGCAGTTGCTGCATGTAAAACTTGTAGGTGAGAAAAGGCTAGGCAGATGATTTCTTAAAGCAGTCTTTCCTTCGGTAATAAATCGTTTAAATAGGCTATTTGACCAAAGTTTATAGTTCCTCATGTACCTAGTTAACAAGAAAATATTCGACACATATTTTTTTCTTTTTCAAATTGATGGAAAACTGCTTAGATTAAGCGCATTAAAGTGGAGCAGTGGGGGCTTGTAACGTCATTAGCTAGCATAAACTGAACTGGCTATTGCCGTCATGCGACATTTTAACTCGATTGTTTTGATTACGTGAAAAAAGAAGAAAATACGTGTCGAATATTTTCTTGTAATCTAGATGAGGGACTCAAAACTCAAATTTGGCAAATAGCCCATTGTCGTCATGCTTATATCAAAAATTCGTGCTAGGTCCTGATGTATGAATGTAAACAAGCTTAACAAGTATGTAAGAATCGTAGCTATAGGTGGCGTTATGTAGTTTTTGTCTACCACGTACTTACTATCACGTATGTGTAAAAAATTTCCCAATTGAAAATTAACCTTCCTCTGTCTGCAATAAAGTCTAAAAACTATCAAATAAATTTGACACGTTAGGGAAGGTTGATGTGCTGGCGTCTTTCATAATCTTTATTAAAGTACACTAAGTGGCTGTTCTGCTTAGATTCCTTCTTTACGAACGAAGTTCGTAGAAGAAATACTTAAGAAGTGTTTACTTTGATAACGAAATGATAATGTTATAAGTAAGAAGCGAGTCTCCATTATTTTCTAGTTCGAATGATTTCGCGGAAGAACTTCCAATTAGCAATCGGACAAAATTTAGTATATACAAAAGTAACAACAACATCAAATGACTGCCTCATTAGTCTAGTGGTCGCAGGCGCTACTGCTGAGCACCAGGTCCCAGGTTCGAAGCTAGGGTCGGGCAAAACGTTGTTGTGTTTTTCTATGTGGAACTTCTCAGTAGCAGCTCGGAGCCTGGTTTTGTGCTGGATTGATGGCAATAGGTTCGGACCTATTACGTGGGACTTAAACATAACTGGCGAAATGTGGGTGTTACTACCTGCAATGGTACACCTCTGCCTAGCTCTTCGGGGATTGCAGGCGTGATATTATGTTATCTAATAAAGACAAATGTATGTGAAGTGTCACAAATGATTGTAATGCGCTACGAGTCGTTATACAAACAGTCTTACAAAAGCGTATCGTATAATCCAGTCACTGTGTTGTGGAGGTAAGATTTGCAGTCGCTTAATGTAATTAATTATTGGCCACCGACTTCCGAATCTAGAGTTATTTCGCACCGGTTAGTGATTTTATGAAGTCGGTTGTATTTTGTGCATGATTCATTATTTTCCATTTGTTTTAGTATTAAAATCAAACAAATAAACAGATTTCGATGAAATCAAAAATACGTATTAAACAAAAATGTTCATAAAATGAAAACTAGCGGACATAATAACGTTATTTTTTATGGGATCAAAAAACAACAAATCTGAATCTAACTAAAAAAAAACACGTAAATCGGATAATAAATCTCAGAGTAATCGGTATACAAACATAAAAAAAATACCGATCGAATTGAGAACCTCTTCCTGAAGTCGCTTTAAAATAATACTACTTAGCTGCATCCAGTTAGACTGGAGACCGGACCCAACATACTTGAAAAAAGGTACAACCACACTCATGATAATAAATGACCTCTTCTTCTCGTGTAATTAATGACTAACCTATATAGTGTCCGAGTTTAAGCCACCCATGGATCTCTGAATTGGCTTCACATAAACATTACATCAGGCCTATTATATCCGAAAGGTTAGGCAGAATTGTACACCCACATATCACCAGTCATTTAAAATCAATCAAGCACTAATCCAGACTCCGGGCTGCTACTGAAAAGTTCCAGATTGAAACACTTAATAACAATTAATAATTTGCCCTACCCGGGAATTGAACCCGGGACCTTATGCTCAACAGTAGCACTTGCGACCACAAGACCAACAAAGCTGTCCACACACACAGGTTTAAGAAATATCTCTCAGACATGTCGGTTACCTCACGATGTTTTCCTTCACCGCTTTCAAAGCAAGTGATAATTATTAATATAATACAAAACTCTCGTAAATTCGTAAAGTCAGAGGTACACATCAAGCTATATATTTCCAGTCGCACTGTATAGGATTTCCGTACGATGAAGGTCAGCGTAAGCCGGAAATGTATAGCTTATTGTGTAGCCGTGTGTACGTGCCTTTGGTTCGAACTCAAGACCTATGACCATAAATACGTATTATTGTCTGATACCTAAGGCAATGACAATCTTAGTTTACAGTAATCGAAAATTCACTAGGAAGATGTTATTCAGCCGTTCGTCAGTCCGAAAAAAAGGCAGCTCCGCTCGTGCCCAGCCCTTATATGACTTCTGAAGACGTCAACGGCCAGCATGCGTAGCATGAACATATTGAACACCGAAGAAACTACAGACGAATCGGCAAAGTGACAGATTATATAGACAGGAACCTCAATCTGTAAAATTTCTTTCAATACACCTGCCTGCGTAGCATGAACACTTAATTTATTTTCTTCCGAGACACGACAAAGACCGTTTCTTCGGTGATCATGCTACGCGACTTGAAAATATTCTCCCGCCAGTGGACATTAGTTTCGCGCCGTTAAATCGGTGCTGCCAACACTTATATATTTCTAAATACATACCTACTTATTAAAGATAAATTACACCCAGACACAGAAAAAATGATCGTGCTCATCACACAAACATTTATCCTGGGTGGAAATCAAATCCAGGATTTCCGGTATAGCAGACCAACTTAACAGGCCAGTTAATAAAAATTCACGTGTTCTATCAAAATGATATAGGAGCCATTATTTTCCACAATAAAACGCTACTTTGCCATAACCTACAATTTACTTGTCTGCTAATATCAAGTGGCTCTACAGGGCGACTTCGAGACAAAGCCGGGATTAGTCAAGTTTAGAATGGCATTGCCATGTCCGGATCCAGTCGGATTCCGGACTCGTGGCTCGTGGCTCGGGGGCTAAGTAAGTTATTTAACACGATTCTGTTGAACTGATTGGACGGATTAGCGAGTTCGATTGTTTCGACCGTTCCAAAATGTTTTGTTTCGTAGTTTTGGTCAGTGGCGGTAATGGAGTAGTTAAATCTTTTATTATTATGTTTTTTTTGTTATGAAAAGGTGTTGAGTGTAAAAAAAAAAAACAAAATAAATCTAAACAGACATGAAACAAAAAATAAACTTTTGCAGTTAATGCTAGACGCACGGAGTGGTTGAGTATGAGGCCACGCTTGTAGAGGACGGACCATCTATTATCAAGACTTCTCAGTGCATCTATACACGATTACAGCTAGACTCAATTGCAATTTGTTGAATTTGTGATTTAAAGTAAATAAAACATGAGCCGTGCCATTATACGAAAATCACCCCGAGAACTGCAGACAGCTAACAGATAAGAAAAAGATAAAGATACCGGGCTGGTATCCGCAACTCCCCGTCAAAGCGCGTATTTTGCGTATGGGCCATAATCTACCACGCGGGCCCAGTGCGAATTGGTAGATGTCACATGTCTTCGAATTTTTGATTCTAGGACATGCCGGTTTCCTCACGATGTTTTCCTTTACCGTTTTTGAGAACAGTGGTGACGAAATAAATTATATTAAGTAATGTGCCTGCCTGGGTTCGTAAGTCGGGGCCGACACCACTGGGCCACCGCCTGCTCAGACAACTTACTGATACATCCTAATTATAGATGGTCGCAACGCTACTCAATAAGTTAGTAAAGTATTTCATTTTGAATTTCGACACTATCAATGTGCTACAGCGATACCATTGATCGTCAGCCAAAGTCCCCTAACAACACGTGCCGTCAAACACGTTAAACACGTGTTCCTAAAAAAAAGGGCAGTAGAAACTATGTTTTACTACAGTACTATAACTTTAAGAGCTATGTAGTGTGTTACAGTAAGGGTTCAGTAATAGCCAAGTCATAGATGTCAAGTTCGAACCGTAGGCACACACGCCTGAATTCCCTGATTCATGGGCGTATTGTAAAATAATAACTTACTAGCAGACGTCCCGCGGTTTCACCCGCGTAGGTCCCGTTCCCGTGGAAATACAGGGATAAAAAGTAGCCTAAGTGTTAATACAGGGTGTCAGCTAATTCCATACCAAATTTTATTAGAATCCATTCAGTAGTTTTTACGTGAAAGAGTAACAAACATCCATCGATCCATCCAAAGGAAAACATCGTATCTTCTATAACCTGGTGTCAGAATTTTTATGCCGCCCATGGGCCTCTGATTGAAGCTTACCTTCACCGATTCGAAAACAGTGCTAAGTAAAATAATTTACACAAAGTCTAGGGCCGGTCTAGGTTTGAAGTTACTACCTTCAACTTATAAGTCGCTCCCATCACCACGAGGCCATCAGAAACCTCTTAATCAATTATAATTAGATTAAGAACCAATTCTTGTACAGGTAAATGAATTATGCTTAGTGAAAATGGATGAATTTCCTTTTAAAAAATTAATTAGTTCCTCTCCGAGTTATAATGAGAATACATTCCCTTTATACCGTTGCCTGTTTATTTAATAAATAAGGCTTTGTTAGTGTGTACGCAAGGGTGAGGGAGACAGAAGTATCAGTCTGTTTGATGTGTGAAAGTGAGAAAAGATTTTGTTTTATGTTCTTATTTTTCCTTGATGGTCTGGTTGCTGTAGTGCTTACTGACTATTTCGTCATATAATTATGTTTGGGGATTTTACCAGCAGCGTTTTATGATGTAGGTGTGCTGTAAATCTACACCCCTGCCTTACTCTTTAAGGGTTGTAGGTGTGACGATTTGTTGTAGTTATTTGCACAGACTCACTTGGTTGCATGAAATCATTGTTAAACTCGTTAAAGAGGTTAAACTAGAAGTTTCTAGTACGTGTAGTTGTATAGACCTTCGATACGTTAAAAATACATGCTTTTCCCTTCTTTCTTTCTTTCTTTCTTTCACTAGCGTTTTAGGCTGATTTCTAAAGAAGTTCCAAAGAAGGGACTTAATAAATATTATTAAATATGACTGGTGAAATATTGATGTGCAGACGCCAGCACATGAAGCTACCTCGAACTGTCAAATTTTCCCATTTGAATATTAACCTTATTCTCTTAGCAATAAAGTTGAAAAACTATCTAAGAAATTTGACACATAGGGTAGTTTGTTGTACAGACAGGCGTCTGTACTATAGGTGCATATCTCCAAGGTATACAGGCGTGATATTTTTATGTTGTTTTTTTATGTGAACCTACTCAACTTACCTTTATTACGATACGCGTATGTTAACAAAAGAGTTAATTCTGTTCCTTATTCCTTCGCGCAGTTAATAATTTAGTTGCGGGGACACCATAATTTTGTGGAAGCGATTACCGCGTCACGTCGGGACGCACCATGAGCGTCATACATTTATTATAACACATCTTTGTATTTCACTCCTCGGGTTTAATGAGTTTTTAAAGTGGAATTAGTCGTTGGGGAATTTTTTGGGGCGTCCTTGTTTTTTGAGTGGATGTTTGGGTAAACAATTGATTAAAGACTGATTTTTAAACGCCATATTGTTTTAAACAAAATTTGTCATACGTCCAATTCATGTTACACAGATGAAACATTATTATGTCATAAGCAAGATGTCGAAGAATTTAGTCTTTTTTAAATTCAAAGTTAAAAATGCGTATAATGATTCATTTAAGTTCATATTTATGAGGCACGCCTAATAACTATAATTTGTTGATAAAGTCTTCAAAGTTTTTTTTTATGTTACAGAGTATTTTCCTTATTGTTACTGTTCAAACATTCAAACATACTTCGGTACTAACAATTTTTACAGCATTTATTCCACAGTCTTATTTGCTACACCCAACATTACCTATCAACATCGTAATTATATATGTCTACGTATTATGGTATTTGAAAGGCCATTAACATCAACAAGTTATATTTACATACCAAAAATATACTACAGCTAAACATAAAAAAAAAACTATTTTTTTATTTTTTTTTATTTATTATAAGGATTTTTACACATTGTGCATACCAATCCCATCATACCTTAACCATAACTGACTACAAATAGCTTATACTAAATAATATAAATATACAGATTTATTTCGATGCCATTAATTCAAACAGACACTTTGCTACCTTAGAATTGGGTTGACTAAGAACCACATTAAATATACCAATATCCAGTCTTTTAAATTCAAAAGCATTTGCTAGACATGTTCTCCCAGACTCAAAACGGACACATTAAAAAAAACTATTGAACTCTAAAACTACATCACTAACCACACTAGCCCTAGCTTCTGAGAAACGGCTATAAGCGGTCAGTGCGCTTATTGGCTGGCCGGAATAACAGCCGTATAGCACGTTAGTCAAGTTGGACAGAGGACGGATTGGTCGACGCATGTAATTTGTCTGCGACGGTGAGCAGCCTGGTAAATAACTATATGTGGCGGTCACGTTACGGTTTAGCCGGGGTCTTTGGATAATTGGTGGATTCAGCCCCCCTAGCCAAGTTACAAACGATTTGTATCTATTCTCTTTCTACAATCGAGAACGCCTCAAATCCCTTTGTTTTGACCACGTGACTTAGCGAAAGGTGATAAGTCACGTGGTCAAAACAAAGGGATTTGAGGCGTTCTCGATTGTAGAAAGAGAATAGATACGAATCGTTTGTAACTTGGCTAGGGGGGGGGCTGGTATCATTAGAATTGTACTTAGAGATGTGCAGTCTACGTATTTAAACAATATTCCACATCAATAAATAATATACCACAATCTTCACACAACGCCATCTAGTCCCAAGCTAAGCTAAGAGCTTGTGTTATGGGTACTAAACAGCTGATAAACACACTTATATATTTCTACATACATACACACATACTATAGGTAATTTACATCCAGACACAGAACAAATTATCGTGCTCATCACACAAACATTTGTCCGGTGTGGGAATCGAACCCACGACCTCCGGCATAGCAGTCAGGGTCACTAACTACTAGACCAACAGACCAATCAAAATTATGGAATACTAGCAGACGTCACGCAGTTTCACCCGCGTAGTTTCCGTTCCCGTGGGAATACGGGGATAAAAAGTAGCCTATGTCCACCGGGAATAGTGTAGCTTTCCACCAGTATAATATTTTTTTAAATTGGATCATTAGTTCCGAAGATTACCCCCTACATACAAACTTACAAACTTACAAATTTTACCTCTTTATAATATTAGTATAGACTATAATAGTAATTACTGTGCCGATAGTCGAGTCTGCCAATGGCTTAATAGCCAAGAGCCTCGATCAATAACTGAAGAGGCTCTCAATGGGCGGCTGGATCAAGGGTTTGATTCAGAAAGCAGTACTTCTGGACACGGCTCGCATTGTTAGGCGATTTCTCTCCCTGGAGCCCTGACCGCCGCGCCGGTAGCTGGGACCCTGTTCCCGATACCGGTGGGCTAATATTTTTTATGTTTTTAAATGTTTTTTTTTTATATTTAAATATTCAAAAATGTATTTAAGAAGAAATCAAAATAATACATCTATATATATAAAAGAAAGTCGTGTTAGTTACTTCGCTTATAACTCAAGAACGGCTGAACCGATTTAGCTGAAAATTGGCAGGGAGGTAGTTTAGAGCCAGGAGAAGGACATAGGATACTTTTTATCCCGTTCGACATCATAAAAATAAATATCAAGAATATCGGTTGTCTCAAACATTTTTCAAACGCAGCGCCATCTTGGATGACATGACAGGAGTCAAACTTCCCAGTTCATTATCAGGTGACAATTTGAAATTGACAAGTCTTAAGCTAATCCCAAGAAGGTAAGGTTGTCAATTTATAATACGCACCTACGTTCTGAAATTTATTTTGTTACTAAACTTAGAGGTTTTATGTAGCATAAAAAAGTCTTATATTTCAGAAATCAATTTACGTAACTAGCAATGATGACAGAGACGAACTTTAATAATTCTTTGCAAATAGAACTTATTTTACTGTTAGGACTTTAATTAAAGTAGACCGGGAAAACTATAGGCATAAATTATTGTATGTAACATAGAGGCAATAGTTCAGATTAAAATTATGAATTTAGTATTTTTTAGTAAGGTAGTTAGGTTAGATAGTTGGGTTAGCTATAGGATAGGTATGGTCAGTTAGGTTAGGGTATATATACATGTTGTAATTTAAAAGTAGTAGTAGTTATTATTGGTTTGGATTTATTTGTTGTCGTCTTATTCAACGTATGTATATCTAATATAAAAAAAAAATAAGAGCAATGAATTGACTCTAAGGCACAACGAAGTTTGCCGGGGCAGCTAGTAATAATAATAATAATTGATTTAAAAAAAGTCACAGAACTTACAGTGTTGGTAACAATGCACTTACAAACTACGTTAGTAACATACAAAGACAAAAACAGAACCGGAATGTGTCATCATTATTTACTATGCAGAGTCTTAGTATAACTAATTATTTATTAATTTATGAAAAACTAGCTGTACCCTGCCACGCTTCGCTGTGGCACATTGTGAGACGATGGTTAAAAAAAAAGAAGTAGTTAAAAACCATCCTTGATGCGGACCATTATATCATGCTAAAATTTCAGCTCGATCGGTGTAGAACTTTTTGAGTTTTTGAAGCGTACACAAACCAACATAACATTTTTATATAATATATAGACTAGCAGACGTCACGCGGTTTCACCCGCGTAGTTCCCGTTCCCGTGGGAATACAGGGATAAAAGTAGCCTATGTCACCCGGGTATAGTGGAGATTCCAACGGTGCAAGAATTTTTGAAATCTGTGAGACTGGACTGATTGTAGAAAATCCTCATAAAAGAGGTCTTCTAACGCTTAGTTGAGTGAGGTACATTAAGCCAATGACAGGCTTTCACGGCAAAATATGTACAAATTTTATAGAGATTCTTAAGATCACTATCAACGGTTAAAACAGCATTACATTCACGTAAATAAGTAAGTAAGTTAGCTTATCTAAAGTAATCTTTGCACAACAATTTTTATTTTTGAGAATTTATTATATTTTAGTAATCAGCGTGTCAATTGCTGATTAAGCATTATTAGAATAAATCTAAAAATCTGAATGCATTTGAAATGGCTGGATTTTTAATGGATTTAAATTAAAAATGATCTGGTGCGTACTCATAACAAAGCAGTCTTTTTTTCTCTCAAATAATACTTTGTGTCACACTAAGAATGACCCTTGTGTCGTGTTCAAAAATTTACAGCTACATACACTAACAACCAGAGCCGAAACAACAGCCTGTAGGCCATACAAGTATTTGTTCCAAGCAGGAATCGAACACACATCAAGTTACGCAGCAGCTAATCGCTCAGCCACTGCATCAAACATGCTGTCTACTAATCTTACAATACTAATAAACTTGATCACTATTCACATAAACCTAAACTCAAAATACACTAAACATTTAATCGCTAATTACTATCAGAATGTCAATTTAGCTGATAACAGTGTCATTAACGATGCACACGTTCAAAATAGGTCCCCATGAGGTTCCCAATAGGCACAGTGTCTTCCGCTTCAAAATATTCATCAATTAAATTGTTGATTATACTAATCAAATGCTAGTTACTTACTTTGAATGCTATAGTTAACTGAGCACAAATTCACATGATGTCAATAGTAGTATGATTATCGTCACAGCGCTTATGTCTCCATATGAGTAGTCTGAACATTTTTTTTATACAGGTAAAGTTTGTGAGTTTGTGATGTTGAATCTCTAGATCTACAGAAGCGATTTTGATAATTCTTTTACCAATAGAAAGCCACATTATTTGTTAGTGTAGTCATTTGCGAGATAAGTGCCAGTTTCAAATACAAAAAGGGTTTAAGTATATTGTGTTTGTAGTTTAACTTTATACTTGCTTCACCTTTTTACTTATTTATTTTTTGCACGGGTCCCTAATTCTTAAACTAAAATAAAGTAGTGAAAAAATATACTTACAAGGTTACCTCTATTTCTGCAGACGTCCTTATAGGCTCATTAATTCATTAAACCGCGAGAGGACACCTGTGTCCGCCTGTCATTGTCTTTCTATTGTGTCTCTAATTACCTCAGTTGAAAGATTAACTACTAACCACCAGCAGGCAGTAAGCTATAAAAAACGGGCGCGCCTTACAGTGTATACGTTATGTTACGCCATATGTGACATCTGACATGTAATTTATATGTTACTTTTTTTGGTTTGACTGCCTCGTTGTCTAGTGGTCGCTAGGGCTACTGCTAACCAAGAGGTCCTGGGTTCGATCTCCAGGTCGGGCAAAATGTTGCTGAGTTTTTATATCTGGAATTTTTGAGTAGCAGCCTGAAGTCTGGATTCGTGCCCGATTGATGGCAATAAAACATAACTGGCGAGTGTTGTAATACAAGTACCTCTCTGCCTTACCCTTCGGGGATTACAGGCGTGAAGTTATGTTATGTGTGTTTTTGGTCAAATCGCACTTAGGTACCACTGTTTTTTCCTAGTAGAAAACGACTAAAGCATTAATTAAGTCCGCGCTCTGTTTATTTGTATAGAATATTAAACAGTATAAATTAAACAAATAAACCCATTATATTATTACCAAATACTGAACACGTTCCCATTAAACTTTACAAAGACGAAGACGCTGGTGTATCAACCTGTCAATTTGCTCCGTCTCATAAATGTTGCACTCACACACACACACACTTAAATGTTACACACATGCATATATAAAGCGGGTTTCCCGTGAGGCTCAAACTTGGCTCGTTTCGGTGCCGTGTGACGTTATCTCTTATCTAAATAAGCCATTATGTGAGAGTATGATAATTATTATGGAAACCTTGTTTGACACTTTGTGGCGAAAATATAGGTATGTGGAACTGACGTGAGTAGGTTTATTATATTGACGTCATAATATCGCACCTTGAAAACAAAAGTGGCGTCATAGCAAAATAGTTTTTTTTTTAATTTGAAAAAATTACGGAGTTGAAATAAAGGTAAGTTGACATGTTAAGCAGCTATCTCAAACTTCTCATTATCTCATAGCTATCTCCACACCGCGTAGCTCTCTGACACAACGTCAACAAACGGTCGGTCTATTTGTGATATTGACTGTCTTCACATTTTTAGCATAGCGATAACAGACATTTTGAGCTTTTAAGAGCCGTTCTCTTTTCTTATTACTGGGAAAGAAAGAAACATAACACAAGTAGTGAAGCAAAGACGAAAGTTTTCTAATGAGTAGAGTGAAGTTAGCTAGACGACACGATCTATCGAGCTTACCTTAGCGCCTGCGCATGACTCCGTAAATCTCAAGCATTATCGAAGTCTATTTGATCCACGTTAGCACGCTAGCAACTTCAACGCTAGCGAGTAATTTTTCGATGACAACTCATGGTAGAGGTACTGTATGACTTATAGGTCGTTTGTCCAGGTACGGCTGAGTATGCGGCTTTCAATATTTGTAAACACTCCTACAATATAGAATAACTTTTTAGAGTGGGGCAACATAAAAAAATATGTTTTTGGATATCAAAAGTCTTGTAGTTTTTAAGCTATTGCATAGCTTCTATCGCGGGCCTTGAGCGCGGGGACCGAATCCAGAAATTCCGTAACGAAAAAACCTCACGCTCCCCACTCCGACGGGCAAGGAGGTGTGGCTTGAAGGCGGGGGAGGGGAGGGGGAGGGGAGGGTAGGGAGAGGGGTGGGGAGGGGGACGAGTAGAGGCAGGGGTCGGGAGGGGTTAGGGAGGGGTGAGGGAAGGGGAGGGAGGGGTGATGGGAGGGGCGTGGGAGGTGTGGGGGAATGGGAGGAATGGGGAGAGGGGGAGGAGAGGAGTTGATAAAAAATGCTATGCAATAGCTTTACCGCGGCAGTCTCCGAGTGCCACACGTCATTTTTTTTTACAAGGTTGTCATACAGTACTAGTTTACTGGAAGAAAGTTTCTGGCCGCAGGATGTGGTGTTCCGTCGCTTCCGCGGACAAATTCCTCAAGAACGCACATGATTTCGTGCTAGTGAAGTGTTACTAACATAGTTTCATAAGATTTTACTAACAAAAGTGTTATTAGTATGTATTTTTAGGTTAAGGTATTTATCTATGGGTCTTTGTTACCTGAAATAAATGGATTATTATTATTATTATTAAACGTCACTTGCAAAAAAACTCAATGTTTGTGTGATGAGCACGATCATTTGTTTTAGGCTGGGTGAAATGTATCCATTATAATTAATTTGTCATGTTTTTAAACATATTTATGTATGTTCATCAGTTGTCTAGTATCTGGCTCATTGCACAAGATCTGCTTAGTTTGGGACTAGATGACTTTGTATGAACGTTGTGGATATAGAGTGACGCAAAAGAACATAAAAGCGAAAATAAAGTGTAATTAAACGCCTTATAGTTAAGTCACTTTTTCCATTTTCCCTGTGGAAGAATTAAAACAGCAAAAAATAGCTTAAGTCAATCACTCAACCAAAGCGCCAAACATTGGTCAGTCAGTTAACTGATATATCAGTTGTCGTAACACATTATACAAGCCAGCAAATAACACAAGGTTCACACAATATTCTCCCTAAATCCAACATGGAGTCTCCCTAAATTCAATATGGGGCTTAGAACATTATTTCCCAGTTTAAATTGATATTGCGTTACAACGCCTATGAATACAAATCTCATTATAATTAGCAGCTTTGGTGCTTCGATTTATTGAGCACATTAGTAGTACATAAGGTAGGCATATTCGTCGGTTAAATTGTGGTGTTGAGTGCATAATTAACTTTTTGGATTGGTTGTATACAATCGAACCGGGAGTCCACCTACGTTAGTTCATCGGGGTATACCACCAGTATTTTTTTTTTCCGTGGTCCACCTCAGTTTTACAGGGTGTAATCGTACCACGGGTTATTATTTCTTCCCATAATCATACAGCTGTTGATTTTTGGCCATAAACAACTGACAGTCTGATACAAGACCACAAACCCTCTGTCATAGAACCCTTCGATCTCTGTTATGTACCAATCACGATCTTGTCTTATGACAACACAAACTTGATTATCCAAGCAGATACAATAATTAATTTGATGTCGCCTTATCAAGGAAATACACAGATTCCTGTCTCCTGTAGCAAGTGTTGTGTGAATCAATCACGTTGACAATAACATTTACAGGGTAATAATATCCGCGCTTTGTGTACAACCTTTTGTGTATGCACCATACACATCGATTACCCTAAATTCCTTAGACAGGGAACGCAACGGTCTAATCTGTAAAAAATAAAAACCAGTTGAATAGTGAGTCACAATCTTCAAGTGAGGGTTACCGTAACTCGGTAGCAAACATTTTCTTCTAAATCGAAAGCCATTTAATTGCCCACAATATTTTTATATTTATGTATGTAGATTAATTATTTTCTAGTTAAGTTTATGCATGCTGTATCTATCGCTTTATATTGTACACTTGGCATGTATTTTAGCTTGTATTAATAGATTTAAAAGTGTAACAATTGTGGATAGACCAATAAATAAATAAATAGATGTGTGTGTGATGTTTATATTACGTGTGTGGACCTATTAATTTATTAGTTGTTTGTACCAAATCATTTAATCCCGATTCCTAGAATTAATGCAATTTAGGATTTATACAATAATGCAGTTTTCTTTCAATTAGTATTCCGACATGTTTATACGAGTAATAGCGCATTATTCGCTTTATCAATAAGAGCTCAATCTATTTTTTTACACAAGTTCCGAGCACTTTTTAAACGAATTAAACATAATATTTGCTCCTTTAAAGAAACACACAGCTATCACTTATAGTTCCGTGAATCAATCATATTTACATAAGGACAGGTTACTCGCCAATCCTCTTCTCTATTCTCTGTCAACTGAATGGCACTAGTATTGTGTGTTGCATGGTAAGGGATAAAACGTACCCCGTTAAATAGACACCAAGCCAGCGGTAGTTACACCAAGCTATCTAAACTGTGAAAATTTCACAATTTAACATGATTGGGAAAATTTTAACCTTATTATTTGGTAGTAAAGTTAAGCCCACCAATATCGTATCGATGTAGATGTGAATTATCATTGTTTTTGTTTCGAAATCGTCGAGAAATGTCTCTCAGGTACAGGTGAACCTATAGTAAATCCAAATTTTATTAGTTATGTTTAAGTCCATATATTAGCGACAAGCCAAGCCAAGCCATCAATTTCACTCACCAAATGACTGCCATCACTTTCAAATTGAGACTAATAGTATCAACATTCCAGAGCAAAAAACCGCACAACACAATATCTTCATGTTCGACTCGTGAAATGAATCCAAGACAACTATTAAAGTAAAATTTACTCGTAAATGCATGTAGATCTTTCCTAGTTACTTACACGTCAATAAATTATTAAAATAAAAATAATAGCTGTTTTAAGTAAAATAATAAAAAAAAATACAAAGAACTTTATAAAAAAACAACCCACTTCTTAAAAAAACAGTCTGTGGCTTTGGTGGTTTTATTTCGTTCATTATTGGCCACCGACTTCCAAAACTGCAGTTATTTTTCACCTGTTAGTGTTTTTTTAAGAAGTCGGTTGTTTTTTATTGTTAAAAGTTTTTATTTTGCAATTTTTAGTTTCTTCGTATGTAAAGAAAGACTTTCAAAACTTGAAAGAATCATTGAAATCGGTTTAAATTGCAAAAGAAGTTCTTTCTAAACATTAATCCGCCTTTTAAAATAGACAGGCGTAATGTTATGTTATGGAAATACAAAAACTCGGCACAGACATGTGACTGTAGCAATCGCGAGTAATTTGCTGTTATGCATTAAAGAGTTCCGTCGCATGTGTTCTTCATCAGTTTTTCTTCACCAAATAATACTTGCTAAATGAAAATGCTTGATTTGTTGCCAAAAATGTAAAAATCGGTATATGTGTATCTTTATTATTTGAGGAGTTCCCTCAATTCCTCAAGGATCCCATCATCAGATCTGAAGTTTGATAAAAATGGGATCAACCTGGTAGTATACTTTATCAAATAAAAAAAAAACGAAAATCGGTCCATAAATGGCGGAGTAATCGTGTAACAAACATAAAAAGAAAAAAAAACAAACTGTCGAATAGAAAACCTCCTCCTTTTTTTGAAGTCAGTTAAAAACACTTTGGTGGTTTTGTTTCATTCATTATATTCTACTTCCGAAACAAGATTTATGGAAAATAACTTCTACAGCCTAACTAAGCAGCTAACTCTGTTTTTTGACAATATAATAAATAACATTACCTACCTTATAAAATACTCATTTCAGACATATTCTATTATCCTATGTGTACCATTGTATACTAAATCCGTGACAGATGTCGCCGTAGCGAAAGTGTTAGTTGGTAGGCAGTTCCATCTCCGGTGTCTATCATCGGTGACCAACTGACCTACATAATATTGTTAACATGATGCAGTTAATCTCTCATAGGAGGTCAGTAGACCAGTGACCATTTAACCTACATTATTTTGCTGACATTTCGAATGGTTAGGGGACACAAACTATAGGGGGCTTGAGGCAAAATAATACTAGCCGCACGAGTCGATAGACGGTTAAGCTACGCTTGTCGAGGTAGATTTGTGGATGGGTGACATCACAAAGATAGACCATTCCTGATTTTCAGCATTAGTCTGGCATTACCACTGAAATGAATCTAGTGGCGCACCCGCGAGACGTCATGCCATTTTTAACCGACTTTCAAAAAAGGAGGAGGTTCTATGTTCGTGTGTATGTATTTTTTTTTTTTTTTTTTTTTTTTTATGTATGTTACCTGATTGCTCCGCCATTTGTGGACCGATTCTCAAAATTCTTTTTTTGTTTGAAAGAGTAGACTCCTGAGGTGGTCCCATTTTAATTTGGTGAAGATCTGGTGCTGATCTTCGGAGATATACAACGGAACTCTTCAAAAATAGACGGCAAATCTATCGTGATTGCTGGAATCGCTTGGATGTTTATTGTTTATACAACATCATGACGTATCATCAACCCTGTATGCTCAGAGGGGTAGGCAGATGTGTTCAATATACCTAGATTTCGACAGTTAGGTATGTTAAGTTTCATTTATTAGGGTTAGGTGTATAACCCTATTATAATGACATGTATTGTTAACAATTAACAATATAAAATGAATTCGTTGTATGGGAACAACTAAAAATGGAAAAATAAAAAACTTTTTTACAAAAAATAAAACCGACTTCAAAAATAACACTAAACGGAGTAAAATAACTCTAAATTCAGAAGTCGGTGGCCCATCATGAGTAAGACAAACCCACCAAAGCCACAGACTTCCGAATTTAGAGTTATTTTACTCCGTTTAGTGTTATTTTTGAAGTCGGTTTTATTTTTTGTAAAAAAGTTTTAAAATGTCTTTTTTCTTGTTATTGTGTTTTTTCTATGCGTGTATCCAGCAAGCCTAGCCATAATACAAATTTTATTTCTGTAATCGTAATCAATATGGCGACTATAAAATGAAAATGGCGTATATGAAATTAGCTGTTTGTCAACTGTCAAGTGTTAGTGAGTAGAATTTGTAATATATGACTGAAAATGAAACTTGACAGATGTCAAACAGCTGATTTCATATACGCCATTTTATTTTCTATAATAGAAATAGAATAGCAATAGAATTTGTAATATGGCTAGGCCTGCAGCTGTTGCCAATTAATGTTTTTTCATTACTTTCTTTCATTCCATATCTAGACTACTCAATGTCTCAAAAAGCAGGTCAAGTGGCTGATCCCGGCAGTCATTAGTAGATCTTTATAGTCGTTTTAGGGGTATTTAGAAACCCCAATTCTGACAAGTGGTTTAACCAAGATGTGTAGTGGTACCTAGACTAGGTTAAGAGAAGTGTTTTCTGACCTTTTTACTTAAAGTTTTGGGTGATATATAACTGTTAGAATAATTGAAAAAACTAACATAAACAAACTTTAGCAACACTTCCTTGACCCAGGAATCAAACTCAGGACCTCATACTTAGCAGTAGCACTTGCTAATACAAGACCAACGGCGACTGTTAAATTAAATTCTACGTAATCACCAAAACAAAGCATTACGTATAAAACCGCTTGTCACGTTCTCTAAACATTCTATTAAAACAAATCGATTTATTATAAAAAGCTCGTTTGCGTACTCGCTTTCTCTTTGATTAATTTATTTGTAACATGTTGCATTATTCATTTGGACATGTTCATCAGAATATAAATTGTTTTGTCCAAACACTGTCGGGACGGGAGGGTGGTCGTCCAATGATTGCGTAGCTATACGAGGCTAAACAGGAGATTTAATTTATCTTAGTCACTCGTTCGTTGCTCCTAAAGTAATGAAACATTTTAACCGACTTACTAAGAAGAAAAAGGTTCTCAATTTGGGTCTTTTTAATGTTTTTCTACTTTATAACCCCGTCATTTAAGCACTGATTGGAAAATTATTTTTTGTTTGAGAGAGAATCCATGAGGTCCCATTTAAATTTCACTGTTGCAATATCAAAATAAAGTGAAAAATAATTAATCATCCATTTATATAAATATAAAAGTCAAATGTACCTACTATAGATCAATCCCAGTATTTGACATTCATAATCTAGTCGCAATATCATCTCAGTGATAAAGTATTATTTTGTAAAAATCACCCCGTGAATATGTAGGCGAATTCAACTGTCATTCCATATTAATTGACATTGACATTTCACTGCACTGAAGTTTTGACGTTAAGTTAGTCGCGTTCCATTACATTGGTTTATAAAATACGCCTTACATTCCTTAGGTTTGTATCCCCTTACGTTTGTATTAATTTGAGCAATGATAGCTCAATATAGCTTGAACAGAGCTTGCAGTGGACTGGTAAACTTTAAATTGAAAATGTATTGAAATGTTATCCACGTCCTGACTTAGTTATTGTAAATGTGCTAATCATGAGTTTGTAAAACAAAGGAAAATTAATAATTTAACAAATTCGTACTAACTGGCTTTTGAAAATTAGTTACGCTTTTGACATTCTGGTTATTCGAAAATTATTTATTAAAAATGTTAACTTAATTTTAAAAAGCATTTAAAAATATGATTTTTACTTAACCGTTGGTGCATTAAGTAGATTATGTACACTTGAATCGTCTTCACTTATAATGTATCTTATTGATGGGTTCTAAATATTGCAAAAAAAAACTATTTTAATTGAGTAATATGGAGTTTCTTGTCCATTCTTCTCTATACGAAAACTACACTTTAGCAAGAAAATATTTTTTTATTATTTGTTGCTAATATGTTGTTAAATTAACGAAATGAAAGGTTCTAACAAATAAACAGTTGTTTTTTTTCTTGAAAGTTCCAAAACAAACAAATGTCTTTTATCCCCATTAATTATAAATAAATTCTAACAATTCCTTTACGCTGTGCCGCTTTCAAGATTATGTTATAATAACGCGCATCCACTTCCGTGTTCTATACTCTTATCCTTTTCAAGAGTTAATTGTTAAAACTTCATCAAGACCCGCTTTTACTGTGAAGTATAAAAGAATAATGTTAAAGACTTGAGCTATATTTTAAACATGTTATAATGGATTGTTACTCAACCCGCAATTTTGTTTGTGGGTTTACAAACAAAATAGAAACAAAATAGACGAGTTCAGAAGGTTCAGTCGACAATCGAGTACTTTGAGTGCCTACTTTTTATGTGGCCTACATTTGTGTAGGCCACATCAATCACGCAGATTTTCCGGTTGATGCAGTAAAAGTCACGCTGTGAAAACCTAAGGGAAGGTTCATATCTGACGGAACATGCGTCGCGTATTATCGCCTAACGCCAGAACCGACAAATGTATAGAAAAACACTTGACCGTTCAAACTCAACAGATGATGCGTTAGTGCGTCGAGGTACAATGTCGCAAACGCTCGGCGCATGTTCCGTCAGATATGAACCTTCCCTAAGTGAGTGAACTGTCAATGCCTAGCATTAGTATGAAATGACAACTTAATTCGCCACGTGTCGTTGAGCTCCCTAATGAAGTGAGCTTCTCGTTTTATTTATTTATTAAAATATACTGGTACTATACTAGTACACTAATCTTAGTTTTGGTGCATTGCAGTCAAGCTACACTAAAACTTAAAACATGTATCTTAATTATTATATGATAAGATTATGAGTGGTAAAGAAAAAGAAAAATAAGTTAAATGCACATTTTCAATAAAAATAAAACTTAATAATTATAAGCACATTACACACACAAGTAATATAACACAATTACAAACACGTGGACAAAAGTCTATGGAACAAAAAAATAATAATTTAGAAATGAGTTTTCTGTTAATTCGTTTTATGTGACACACGCCAGCATCGTCATTATTTCTGAAAAGATAATTACTTCCACAATTTGGGTAAGAAAAACATGAAATGTATCACTCTCCCCGCCTTGTAACAATGAATGTAATTAATTTAATCTTCCACGGGATGTTACAAAAAATACTTGTGTTATTTCTGTTTCGAAACGTGGAATGTATTATAAAGTAATTTATGAATTCTGTTAATTACTATTCTCATTAATGAACATCATCAAAGTAGGTAGGTACTTATGTCTTCGGTAAGTATTACTCTTTTGAACCGACATATAAAAAATGAGGTTATGTTCTTATGTTCGATTGTGTGTATGTTTGTTGTTGTTAGGTTTTCCTACGAATTATGTGCCTTGCGGCTGTGCCAAATGGGTCTAGTTCAGCAAGAATGTCAGAAAACTAATGCCTGACGCTGGTTTTCAACTGGACCTGAGATTGTTGAAGCTCAGTATCCAAGTAACCCAAATGTTCGTTCTTTGTTATTCTTCGTCAGGACGTAGAGCTCCTCAAGTTCCGAGTTGAGCTCACGACAACTGACAAATGCTTGCACTGACTGATCTGGTCCACTCATATCTGTGTGGTTCTTTCCTCAAAAGACCATTATCAGACAAAAATCAGCATGGTTTTTACATAATCTGACCAAGATAATGTCTGGACTTTAACTGTGTTCTCTGAGTTTCTTTCGGTGTTTCTTCTCAGAGTAGTCAGATAGCGATATACTGACCTCATCTTCTTATTCAAAAAAATGACATATAAAAGTGTTTGTATGAACCCAAATACAGAAATAAATATCATTTATCATTGATCAGTACATACATAATACTAACGTTGACATTTTTTCCATTTCTTTCAATTTTCCGTTTTCTGTACAATACCAATTTGTATGCTTTAAGTAACTTTCATGCGACTTTTAAGACACTACGGTTTATAGTAAAATATTTAGCTTTAATAGTTACTTTAATATTATATTAACTTAGGGCCACGCAATTGACAACATTTCAAAATTGACATGACCCTAAAACAAAAATACCGTTTCTTCATTTTTGTATGCTGAGTTCAAATATATATTTTTTTAATTTTTTTATAGCTTAATTTCTGAGAAAAAAAATAAAAACCAAAAACCATGCGATGACGTCACTTATACGGTGGAATGAGGTGTTTACCTTTGCGAAAGCAAGCTCATTTTTAAGATGAAAACTATAATGTCAAACAAGACATTTCTGTCAAAAATTACGTATCTAATGTCAAAAAAAAGACACATCTAATGTCAAAAATTACATATCTAATGTCAAACAAGACATGTCTAATGTCAATGTGTGACATTGACAACTGCTAAATGACAGTGACATCTAAGAAACTGAATTTTTTTTGACGTATCACAGTAAAGCAAAGGAATTATCGCCATTCCACCGTATGAATGACGTCATTTGGCGCTTACGTCTTTTTAGAATGCACCGAATTTCAAAGTCAAAATTATGAATGAAAAGTACATAATTTCGAAAAACCAAAAAATATGGGTCCTCTAGTTTTGGATTTACTTTTAGATAACATAATAAAACATGGAGGTTAAAATTTTGAAATGTTGTCAATTGACAAGACGACACGTCAAGTTTTTCCTAACACCCTTATTAGATAGAACTATATTTTACTAGTTATTTTCAACTGGCGAAATACGAATGAACTATACCTCTATTTAACCGTTCGGGAAATATAATATAAAGGGAAATAAATATTCTATTCAAGTCGGTTGTGTAGTACCTATGTGTTTATTTGTATATTAATTTCATATAAAGTTTAAATATAGTTCATTTATTAATAACCAACTTATATTTTCAGTTCACTCCTCACATACTTGTATAAATGGGAATGATATGAAATTTCGAATGACGCTATTTCGAAAAAAATAAGAGTGGTAGGACGCCAGTTCGAAAACACGTAAAGTCGAAAACCGCTAAATCGAATGACGTTATTTCGATGCACCCAACGTCATTCGAAATTTCATATTACTTCGCTTGCATGTATACCATATTATGTTGGTGTACTTTTATTATAAGCTTCACAATATCGCGTTAAACACCACTAATTTTTAATTAGTACAAATACTTAAAGGGTTTATTCTAGATGGTCTTCTCATTATATTGGTAAAGTACCAATAAATAATATTCATAAACAGCAAAGTTATTAGCGTTTGTTTATACCCCAAAAAATCACCCAATTTATGAAAATATTGTACAGTCTATTCATGACATAGTAGTATTCAATAATCATCATCTCTCGCTCACGTTCGCGTGATCTCGCTCAAGCATGCCCCGCCTGCAACAGCTGTTTTCGTTATTTAAGTTTAATAAATAGAGGCATATTTAAAAATCGAATTTCGTTTTTTTATACTTTTGATTGCGCAAATATGATCAGTAACAGGTACAAATACAGCCCTATTTTTTGTACTAATTAAATAAATAGTGGTGTATAGAACTGCGGATCAGAGTCTGTCGTTTTAATTGTAAGAAACATGAAATGAAAATGAGTCATAAAATGTATATTTTGACTGAGTCTATAAGCAAAGCAAGATAAACTAGTATCAGTAATACGTTATGTTTTATCCGGAAAAATCGACGCCAAAACTCCCAAGCAACATACGTAGTAATTTCCCTCATCCCTGAAAATATCCCTATGTTTGCCCAGCGCTATATCATCCATACATATTCTTATTTACATTTCTGCTTTAGTCCGGTCTTACAGTGGAATAAGACCCATATAAAGGGCCCTAAAATAAAGTATCTGTTCGGACTTGCTTGCGTATCTGCTAAGCCTCACACTGGTCGAACATGACTTTGAGTATTAATATGGTATAGAGCGCTACGACACGCATTTTGGGAGAAGACATGATGTAAGAGACCATAGGCTTTGACAGAAAAGATAGAAATAGTAGATTATTAACCAAGGGGATAAAGCAGTGTCTTCTGTCGCGGGTGACGATTTAAATCGCGAGCCTAACGAAGGACTCGAGGTTTACTCCTGAGTGTAGCGAGGGATTTAAGTTCACCCAAGACTAAGACAGCTTTATCACCGAGGAAAATACTCTACTTTTCGTACCATTTGCGAAAAAATTAACACAATAATAAGTAATATGAGATAAGAATTTATTAAAAATAATGACAATTAAAAGTAAACGTATTTTTAGAATATTAACTTATTTATAAAAACAAATTAAAATAAACTTAACGTTTATAGGTATATTTGAAGAAAACAAAAACGCCGCAAATTCCTAGATTAATATTTTTTTGTCGGAAAAGCAAAGGCATCAAGCTCATACGGCCTCGTCGGTTTTCGTAATTTTATTAAATAAATAATCATAACTGCGTAATAAATGCGTATTCCTTTTTCAAAAATATGTGTAATACTTTATATATAAACTCAATGGTGTAAATGTAGTTCAGTATAAATTTCGGTAAGTATTCCAAATTTAAATCACATTCTCTCCCTAGGGAATGAATGAAATCCAGTACAACTTTCTTTCCCTGTTTTAACAGATCAAAAATGACTATTGTTATGTTCGCTTTTTGTGGCATAGAATGTCACTTTTTTGAGCAAGTGGTACGAAAAATATTTTTTTTAAAACTAATTAGCAACTATAGAAATGGTAATAACTACTTTCATAAAATTAAAGTGTATCATGTTTATGATTTCTGATAATTCGTTAACGCGACCTAAATCAAAAATTTTGCAAATTGTAATAATAAAATAAGAACCTAAGTTAATTTAAATTCAAGTGTATTAAAATTTTAGCAATTTTAATAAAGTTAATAAAAAGAATTGAGATTTGTTACCAATGATTAATGATATTTACAATATCGGTGTGTTACAATTTACACCTAATGTTAGTTAGCCTATTTGACGCCATTATTGTTTATCATAATTTAGATTTATGAATATAACCAATACATTATATTTTTACTGTTGTCAATGAAAAAAATGTTAGGTGTCGTTAATATTGTGAGCCTGAGCCTAAAAAATGCTAATAAATGCTTTGTCTTTCTGTTTTTTCTTTAATTTTAGTTATCTTCACTAAGAGCTACGCGGGGGTCCCTAAACTTGGAACTGTTGCAAGGACAGTTATAGCTTGTCTTATTAATCCTCCCAGTGGTGAATAGAAATGGAACTGTGAAGTTATTACCTTCATATTTTCTTAGGATATGGTAATGTGTATAGATAAATGAAATAATCATTTTGAATATTATATTGGGAGTCTTTTCAGTGTTATTGTTGTTTTAAGCGCTTCTCAGAGTTCGTTATAAGCTTGGATAAAAAGCCATGTAAAAGATAATGCTTAAACATTTTAAAAGATTTTTCTATAGCCCATTGCCCATGTATGGTAAAATAGGGTAAACTGGTAAACTTAACCCCAATGTTTATTTATATTTACCCTATCCCTTAAGGGGTAATAATACATAAACATTGGCTTTTCCTAATGCAATCAGGTAGGTCGGAACGATGGGGTTCCTCCAAAGGAAAGTAATACTGATTATTAACATGAAATGAGTGAATCTTAGGGGTGAAATTCCTTATTTTAGTAAAACGGGGTATTTTGATGGACTTACAAGTGGCATGGATGGTAAGACCGAACGAATGAAGAGAGATGTATTTGTTATTTGCAAAATGATTAGTATTTATGTATTGACATTATATTACAAAAGCTATGTGTGGTATACGTATAAATATATAAATATTTATTTATTTAATACTTCAAGCACACAAATGTACAGACGCCAGCACGTCAAGTTACCCCAATGTGTCAAATTTTTAATCCGCTCTTTCTCTCCCCCCTCCCTCCCTGTCCCCCTCCCTACCTCCGCATACCCCTCCCTCTACCCTTCTCTCGCCTCCCTCCCCTCCCTCTTACCCCCTCCCCTCCCTCAGAGTATTCTATTCTATTCTAAGACATTCACTAGTTTGTTTAAATGTTGTATAATGATAATTTAAAAACCTGTATTTGTAAAGTATCAATGTAAGTGAAATAGACACAATTGCTATCGGTGAAATTTCTTTAGAAAGGTCATGTGCGCAATTTATACTTACTAGGGTTATTTAATAGGGGCTCAGCATATACTGTCAAGCAGGCATCCAGAATTCAGGCTCCGGGCTCTATAAATTCCACCCGAAAAAAAACACTGACTGATCCGCGAATCAGGCCTAACAACACTAGTTAAGCAATAGTGCTTGCAACCACTAAATCAATTACTGCAGTCCACGTTTTATTAAATACCAGAAAAACTACTACCTACAGATAATTATTCCCTGAATAACAATTTCAACAGCCAGGTCGCGATTTCTAATTCGAAAACGGAGGAATTTTAATACACTTCAAGCTCGATTTTCACAGTCAGTCCGCCGCCGTCAGTCTGACAGTGAATGGCAAGCTTTAATTCATTCGACTAAAAAGGTGCGTGCTCCAAATGTACCTCTAAATTAAATAACACACTTAGAGCTTATGTAAAATAGTACATTTTGAGAGTATTCGGGGGTAATGTAAGCGAAGTCGGGAGACTTAATGTGTGCTCTTTCATTCTTTTGCTTTAAGATATGATACTTTTTGGTGTGACCGTTGGGTAAATGCAGTGCTATTCCGCCAAAATCTACCCGTGAGAGTGCATGTGAATGACAAAACTATAGATAGACTTTCATTTAATAATATAATTTAATAATAATAGAATAGAATAGAATAGAATAGAATACTCTAATAATATGTATTATAAGCAACATTGTGGTTTAAAAGATGAGTAGTTACAAAAGTTGAAAAGAGTATGCTCAGATGGTTTGGTCTCGTTAAAAGGATGAATGAAAGGCGACTAGCGAAAGGTATTTACAAGGCAGATGTAAGTGGTAACACCGGGAGGTGACGCCCTGCGAGGACATACCTAGACCTTATTGTTGAGGTTCTTCAGAAAGGTCAGGTGCGTAGTACTCACCGGCATATGTGTGACAACATGAATTAATGTAAACGAAGCAAAAGAAGTATAAATAATGTATAGTAGTAGTAATGTAAGAATCGTAGCTTAAGGCGCTCTGCAGTTTCTGCCTACCCCCCACATGGATAAAAGGCGTGAGTTTATGTATGTATGTATGTCCTTTTAGGGCGTCTCTTCCCGGTATTTCCAATCACATCTGCTACCAAAATGTACCTAAACAATCAGCACAGAATTTAAATCACAACATTTACGACACAAAAGCTATAATTTTAGAATAACCATGTTATTTGTTGAATACTGATTGATACGTTAATTAAAATTCATTACACGAACGGTATCGTTTACGTACATACACACTGACCGACCACGTATTGTGGTAATCCTTCCAATTTCATATTAGTCCCCTATTATGTGGTGAACCGGTGATATTCTATTCAGAGGTATTTTGTTTATTTTGTTGTGTTATGATTAATGTTAAAATTATGCCAAGTAACCCCTATTGTTTTTCCAATGTATTAGAGAAAAGGCACGAACTTTCTGTAGCCTAGTGGTGTGACGGCGGACTGCCAATTAATAGATCTCGAATGCGAACCCAAGGCATGAACCTCTGAAGAATATCGGAAGAAGTCGATGGATGAGGGTCTTGTAGGACTGATTATTGTGGAAATCTTTAGGGAAGACCTATGTCTAGCAACTGACGTCTTTTGGTTGAAATTATGTTAATGAAACTCAAGTGGTACAAAAAAACTAACAGTTTACTAGTATTGTGAGTTGCACATCACTACCTTTTTTTTTAACGGTGGAAAAAAATGAAAATTACGCATACCCGCACATCGGGAGATGGAAGGCTATGTGGGACTCCCCGGTTTGACCCGGTATACCCACTAAAACAACCCAGCGTTATTCCCGCTTCGTCTAAGTGGCAGGGGACTGGGAAGCCGGCATAGCCTTTACGTCCAGTCCTCCGCCGACGATTGCCCCGCATGGCTTCCCCTAGGGGACCGACTAAGGTGGCGACGGGTGCAATGCGAGCGCAGGCGCCCCCGCGCCTGACGCCCGCGCCTAAAGTCCGGGTCCGAGCGAGCAGCTTGGGGGAGAAATCGACCCCCCCTAGGGCCATCTCCCCTCACGACGTGAGTCATCGGGGCTGCCTCCGGCCGACTGCCTTCGCGACCCCGTCGACCCTGAAGCCGAGACGCACTCGGACAAACCGCTCCCTCGGATCCGCCTCCGCGGATGGCCCTGAAAAGGGCCCCTCCAGAGTCCACTCTTCCTACCCTCTGTAAGCAGAGGTGGAGAGTGGCCGCAGAAATTCGCCACAGACAACAATCTCTCGATTATTGCCTGTGCCCAGGGTGCACCGGCCCGACGACTGCTCTTTCCCTCGAACGTATTCGAAAGGAACCAGCAGCAATCAGGCACACGAGGAGGTTTTCTGCACGCACCCCGCACATCACTACCTAGTTCTAGTCGTGTTAACCCCTCCAACTAAGCTAAATAATATGCTTGTGTCTAGAGTGGGTTCACGTCAATAGTGCAATATGGTTGCGGATCGAATTCACTACCTCTCAATCGTCAGGTTAAATAGCCTAGCCATATTACTGATTAACTTTAACTTACTAATTTTAGATGACATTATTGAAGACGTAATACTAAAATTTAGATAAAAGACTTCTCATCAAAAACATACCTATTAACTGTATCAAATCAAATCAAAATATTTGTACATTGGGACTGAGGAGAAACAAAACAATATGGCTCCAACCGAACCTTACTATTCCCGGGTTGCCGGTAAGAAAAATTAAATGATTCTTTAAACAAAAGCCGAGCTGAACGTCTGGGAACGTAATTAAATGGCCGTCCTATGGGAAATCGTCGGCAGCTAGTGGTCACCCACCGACATCGTCGCAATGTGCCCTCTTAGCTCTGCGCTGGTTTATTCCTTGAATTGCCATGGTTTTTTCTATGATTGTTTGTCTTTTTGTGTGTGGTAGAATACTTGTGTTATTTTTTTTGCTGACAAAAGTTCTAAATTAATAAGATGTTAAGAAGGAGATGACGGGACGTTCTGGGCAAATTAAACAACTTGTGGCCCACTTTAGATCGGGATCGAAAACTGGAAGTCATGGGGAGATAGCATCACCATTCATATCAGATTTTATGTTTGGTAAAATCTTTAAATCAAATTCAAGCTGTCAAGCGAAAGTTTCTGGACAAGTAGCAGTAACATCACTATGTAACTTTAAGTAATGATACCTTAGGGGACCGGACTGCTTCTCCTTAACACAGGTAGCATGACCTAGCTAGGAGAGCAGTGCTCACCCACATACTTGTAGATCTGTACATATTTGATAGAGCTGTATTTAAACGTGTACTACAAAGCTTTGTTTATGAGTCAATAAATCTATTATTATTATCCTTCAACCATATTGTGAGCGATGTGTTGTGATACCCTTAACCAACTGCTGAGAAAAGGAGTGTACCTTGCGAAAGTTAAATTATTCCGGTAGCAAAAGATCTTCAAAAAAAATTAACACTGGTGGGTCCAAAAATATGTATGTATGGTAATTCTCCATTTACAATAGTATTAGACCGAAGTTAAAAAAAGGTTATTTTTACACTTAGCAACAAAAGTACAATTAACCATGTTACAATAACGATAGACGCCGAATTTATTGTAATCTATTTTCATAGCAGCTGTCACACTTAGTTGTACACATTGTAACAATTTATTTAAAGAAATGATTTGGATTTTGAAATAAAACAATTTGAATAAATACCGTTTTTATCTTTAAAATAAAATTTTCTGCATTCCTGCTTCTTCGAACCTCTTTTTTTCTATTGCTATTATAAATGGAGTATATTATGTATCGATGTCCCTTACACCCTATTTAAAATTAGTACAAAAAAAAATTGGGCTGTATCCGTACCTGTACTGATCATATTTGCGTAATCAAAAGTAAAAAAAACAAGTTGTTCAATTTTTAAATATGCCACTATTTAGTTAAACTTAAATAACAAAAACAGCTGTTGGAGGTGGGGCATGCTGCAGCGAGATCACGCGAACGTGAGCGCGAGATGACGATTGAATACTACTATGTCATGAATATCCTGTAGGTACAATATTTCCATAAATTGAGTGACTTTTTGGGATATAAACCAACGCTAATAACTTTGCTGTTTATGAATATTATTATTAATTGATACTTTACAAATATAAGACCGTCTAGAATAAGCCCTTTAAGTATTTGTACTAATTAAAAAATAGTGGTGTATTGTTAGCCTAGCTATGTGTTTCAGACAACAAAAGCCCGACATAACCTTGGACAGCGTAATAAGATGTTCAATACCCAAGTTCAGTTGTTACAAGGAGATAAATTCCACAAGGTAAAGTTACATCAGACATTGTCCAATTTACCGCCCATTTATGAAGGAAATTGACTTCGAAAAGGAAAACGAAGTAGAATGTAGCATTTCTGTACATGTTGACTTAATTAATGTAATTATTTTCGTTCACGTTATTTTTATATCGCGAAGAGCATACTTATCTCTTATTAAGTGAAGCTAGTATCTTTTCATTAATGAGTTCAATTATTATGTTTTATTGAGATCAGCCAGATGTAAACAGTATAGTTATTGGAGACTACCGAATTTTTTTCTAATTACGGCGGGCTTTTTCAGAGCTTCTGCCTTGAATATAAAAAGTTTACCAATACGAATAATCAGTTACATCATAAAGTCGGATATGGCAGAATCAAGTAAACAATCGGTTTTCCAGACCCCTGAGGAGTGAGATGAACTACGGGACTATGTTTATAGCTAGTGAAAGTCTGATAGACCTTTCAGGCCCTCATCCTAGGGACATCTATGAGAATTTGCTCCCCAAATCAAAAACAAAGCTACCATTGGTTTTGCAGTGTCTGTAGGCATGTAATATTTAATTCATAATATGTTAGGATCCAGTATCAAAGTAATAACAAAACGCTTCTGTATATTAGTAGGTATGCTTGAAGTATTAAATAAACAAATAAATAATAGGAATATAATCAAGGAAACTGTTTCTATTTCTATAAAAACTTTTCAAATATTTTATCCAAAAGATTTTGCTACAATTTGTTGTCATGTTAGTGAAATATATATTTTTTTAACTAAAACGAAGTGAGTGTAAGAAAATCTTATAGACATGTCAGAACAGGGGTCAGGCCAAACCCTAACAGCTCAGAAGCTACATTTTATCACACTCCATAACCTACTCTATATACCGCGAAGATTTGTGATGTGATCAAGCTATAAATCAGTGTCGGCCACTGTCCCCAAGGAATGCTCATAAAGGCGTCATCTGTCTCCTCCACTGAGATATTAACGTTGACGATGTAGTGCGGGAGACACTTGTTTATTGTCTTCAGTAGATACGTTTTTGGGGTAAGCTGGATTTGAAGTCATTAATTGAGTCAGACAGTATATTATTATTTTTTTGCTAGAGTTTAGTTTTCACGTCGGCACTTACAATTACTACTATCTTGTTTAGCGGTGTGTGCTAGCTAACATAAATTACCAATGCTGTTTAAACTGTTCTTCTAATATATCAGACAGACGTGTCGCTGGGGAGTTTGTTCCGCCGCTTCTTCCTCCCGGCAAAAAAGTGCTGATCCTCAGCACTTTTTGAATGTCAAAAATTAAATAAGACAGTCCCCCAAAACGCCCGCCCTTCGCCATTTCCTAGTGATTTTGCTGGGAGGAAGAAGTATTTCGATTGATTTCATTTCGTTTTTGTTAAGCTCTGCTTTTGCTTTTGCATTGTTTACAAAATGTGTTTTTTTCTTGTAAGCAGTCGATGTTGGTTTACCGAATCGATTGCTTTCTTAGAATTCAGAGGAGTCGCAGTACCATGAGCATAGCATTTACTAAAAAATGCATTAGTAATAGATAGAAAACTCAAAAAGAAGTATGTAAGAATCGTAGCATATGGCGCGTTGTAGTTTCTGCCTACCCCCATGGGAAAAGGGAGTTTATGTATGTCTCTACGTATTTAGAAAAACAGTTTTCCAATTTTGTATGAAACAACTTTATTTAGAAATGGAGTCATTTTTAAAGTTTTAAACGGTAAAAAAAAAGAATTTAAAAATATTTAAGTTATATTTCCATTTTAATATTTACTAGCGGCCCCGGCAAACTTCGTTGTGCCCTAGAGTCAATTTATTGCTCTTATCATTTTTTTTATATATTAGATATACATACGTTTAATAAGATGACAACTAATAGATCCAAACCAATAATAACTACTACTACTTTTTGTGTAGCGAGTCTCTACAGACTGTGATCTTATTTAAACATTTTGTGTTCGATAGCATTAAAATTACAACATGTATATATAACCTAACCTAACTGACCATACCTATCCTATAGCTAACCTAACTACTTAACCGAACTACCTTACTAAAATGCATTGAATTAAAAAATACTAAATTCATAATTTTAATCTGAACTATTGCCTCTATGTTACATACAATTTATAAGTACTTTTAGTTTTCCCGGTCTACTCAGTAGAATAAGTTCTATTTGCAAAGAATTATTAAAGTTTGTTTCTGTCGTCATTGTTAAGAGATAAGACTTTTTTATGTTACATTAAACCTCTGAGTTTAGTAACAAAATCAATTTCAGAACGTAGGTACGTATAAATTGACAACCTTACCTTCTTAAGTTTAGCTTAAGACTTGTCAATGTCAAATTGTCACCTGATAATGAACTGGGAAGTTTGACTCCTGCCATGTCATCCAAGATGGCGCTGCGTTTGAAAAATGTTTGAGACAACGAATATTCTTGATATTTATTTTTTCGAGGACTTTTCATGTTTTTGATTAATTATTATGCTATTCCGGACAAAGACAAATCCAAAAAGACCAAAATCATTCAAATTGATCCAGCCGTTCTTGAGTTATAAGTGGTGTAACTAACACAACTTTCTTTTATATATATAGATTATTGATTATACAAGTGCTGTGCACACCTATAAGTGACGAATTCGCCGCAAGCTGTTGAAATAGAATATATTTAACGTAATTTTCTAGTGAATAAGTCGTTGGTGTGTCAATAAATAAATAAATTATTAAATAAAGTTAGGAAGAGCCGACGAAAAATTTCAACGCTACCGAATTCGGAATCTTGTACTGAACGTACGGTATCAGTATGTGTGTCGATGTCCCTTCTACCCTGTATACGCACTAAGTTAACAACCAAGTTCTTGCGTACAAAAAACAGAATGCCTATTTAGTTAACTAGATATTTCTAGTAATAACACATGCGGATACAATAGTCATAGTAGTTTATTGGTAAGAGATTCTTACAAGTCTTATAAAAATTAAATATATTGCAGATGACATTTTTTTTTAAAACATTAAATTTTAAACAGATGTCAAACCAATAAAAGAAAACATTAAATAGCAGTCAAACCACACGTAAAAAATCAACATCAAAGCAACAGAAAAGCCACAATAAATTTACAGTTCAAATTAATATTTATGTCAAAATGTAATTAATCAATACACTCCTGTACTAAATTAATGTTCTAGTATTACACAGAAGTAGATTTGTAAACCAACTTAAATCAAGTCAATTGCCATTACATCACCAGCACAATACACAGCAGGCCGAGCGTAATCGTAGCCCATACACTGCAGGCCAAATTAATAGCCCGTTTGAATTATATGAACCGCGATAATCAACACAGTGAGACGCGTAATAGCTTATTATTACCTTTCCGTTGAGCAAAGGCCTGTTTGTAATAATGAAGGCGTATAAATTAGAGGTTGGGTAGTCAGTTACAAGTACTTCAATGCTTTTGTGGATGATTTCACAGAAAGCTTAACTGTTAATTTCTAGTTATTTACTTGTACGTTCATGTCGAAATTGGACCGAGCCTTGTTTGAATGGCGGACGTTTTCCTTAAAGCTATTTACTTATGTATGTAAAGAATATGTTGATGGAAAGAATTTCATGGAGAATTTTATATTTGGCTGCAATTATAACGTTTAACGTGGTCCATGATTTTAACATTTATGGCGCTCAACATGGGCCATAAATGTGTAAATTTTGGCGCCCAACGGGGGCCAAACTTTTCTAAGAAACTTATGCTCTAGCGATTTATAATGTATTTATGCAATGGTTTATCATTTCTTTATCAAGTAACTGTAACTTTGACCTTCAGGACAATAAAATACACTATGACTTTGTAGCGTAGTGGATTTGTTGGTAGTTAAATGAGACACGGAAGACTTAGTTCTACATTTATTGTATCACTACACATACATAAGTTTCTAGGGTCTAGGGTTCTAGTGTCTCTAAAGGTCACGCACTGTCACTGAAGGTAGGTAATACGGTACTGCCCTGAGCGACCAGAAGACGACGATCGCCACGCACGGTAGGTAGGCCGGGTAGGCGGCCTCACGCGTCGGTAGGGACGCGCGGCAGGGCGGTCGACCAGGTGGCAGCGGGCTCAGGGCAACCAGCCCTAGGCAGCGTTGGTGGTGGCTGGCAGCGGCAGCGCAGACGGCCAGCAGGTAGCAGCGGCAGGCCACTGACTACACGGCCGCGGCTTAAGGTAGCTCGCGGTAGGGCGGCCGTGCAGGTGAGTGTTTCTCACCGCGTGGGTAGGCACGCGGGAGCACAGTTAAGCAGCAGGGCAGTGCAGCGTGGGCGAAGCAGCGATAGTCGTTTAGCCAGCGCCAGGAACCCTGAAACAGCGCCAAGGGGGGGCGCTTGAGCTTCAAGATGTTCCTGTAAGCCCCTACGATGTGCGTGTCCCAGCCATGCGTCAGATGCGGCAAGCTCAAGGCAGTGAAGAAGATGGAAGATGGGTACTCACACATCGCAGTGGTTTACAGTGATTAGATGATAGGTGAATAGGCTGACAGACTAGAGGCAAGGCGTGGCGTCACATCGCCACGCGGTTCTCATTGACCGTCGACTAGCGTCGCCGGTTTATGATACAGCATGGATGAGCATGATTTAGTTTGTAGAGAATAGAATAGGATGCACGCCATGCGGAGAAACATATAACCAATTAGAGTACATGTGCATAGTGAATAGCTAGGTGCTAATTAATATTAGATACAGAATACATTGCCGGCAGCCATGTTAAATAGACACAGAGATTACAAATAGTTATGGCTTGCCGGGACATAAATTTAGCAGCAAAAGAACACAATGGCGGAGTTCACTTACCCAATAACTGGGGACTTATCTATTAGTAGGCTGCTCGCTTGATGTAAAAAGGACAGAGCCTATGCGTGCAGCCGTTTTTATAGGAGGTCCTGAGTGACGTTCTCCCTCCATTGTGACATATCAGAACATTTAGAGTTGTACCGATAATTTAGTTTGGTGAATACTATTTAGAATTAGTCGGTTTTTAGTGAATCGACTAATTTATGCTACAGTACCCCGCCTGCAAAGAAAGGATTTTCCCTAGGGTAAATCCGCTAGAAGGCCTAAACCACTTAGACTGACTACCTGTACGTACATACATCTCATTCGCGTGCTTCCATCCCATCATCAATTATTATCCATCGTCAAACATCCATCATTCAAAGTCCGTCACTGACTTGAATGTAGTCCTAAGTCAGTGACTTACTAAACACACAAGAGGTAAACTAATTTAGAGTAGCTTAACTCAAGACAGTCAGTCGGAAAAACAACAAGATAGTGCAAGTGTATCTCCTTGGGGGTCAGGTCGCCGAGGTGTTAAATTGCAGGGTAATGTGTATAATGTAGGTTCTGTTAAATTTAGAAACAAAAATTAAAGATCACCATTGATTGTTGAACACTATTATGTAGTGTAGTAGTTATAGTACAAACACGTGTCAAGTGAGTGCTGGAACATGTCTAAGTGTGTAATCCGAACATGAAGATGTAGTCTTCATAGTCAATGAATGATATCATGAATAAGAAAAAAAATGCAATTTGAATAGTAATAGTTTTAAAAATTTGCAAGTATCTAGTTTATTTTAAGAAAACATGCATTTAAAAAAATTGTTAAAGTTTTAAAATCTTAAGTGTCCATGCTAAGTTTAAGTTCCATGTCTATGTTAAATTGATTTATGTTTTGTCTATGTTCTATGTCTATGACACTTTTTATTGTTATATAATTTTTAGTCTGAGTCCGTAGGGTTTAAAATTTCTGAACGATAAAACAATGACAAGCAGAAAGGCTAATTTCCTAGTTAAGTGTCAATTGTGTCAAACGTCAAAGTTGAATAAAATTTTATAAGTTGATGTCACTTGTTAAGTTAGGTTAGTTAAGACATCTTAGCATTATAGGTTAACTTTATTTGTTTAACATGCTTGGTTAAGTATTAATTGTTAAGTTACAGAAGTTGTAGAAGTCGTTAACGTTATGGACTAAAGTTTAGTTTTTAATTATGTGTAAGGATTACGTGACATTTATGAGAGGCTTACAGTATGTGTATATCAACAATCAATTAGCATTTATTTAGTGAAGTCAGTTTGTATATAAGACTTTATAGATTTATAGTGAGTATGCAGTTGTAACTAGTGTTTAGATTACAGCTAGTATTAGATTTTTGATAGGTTAGATATGTATTTAGGTAGCTGTTTAGGCTTGTTTATTGAGTTGCAATCCGCTCATAGTTAGAAAACACCTGGTTTAGAGCCAGAAGTGTTAGTGTCTTGCTACCGGGTAGGCGGTAGGAGATCCAACTGATTAACAGTTGTATTTTATCAATGGTTAGCCATGATAAAATTAGGTGCTATGGTGTAGGGCCATTAGCACAATTAATAGTCCTCTATCAACGGGGTAGGCCGAGATGAGGTCCAACTGTGGCTTAGGCCAACAGTTGTTAGAATATCCATGAACTTGGTCATGAATGTTTTAGACACTGGTTTAGAGCCTAGTGTTTGAATTCTATAGTTATAGTTCTACTATTTTAAGTTTTAAATTCTAGTTAGTTTTAAGTTATCATATTATAGGGTAGGACAATGTCTGCAATTTCAATTTTGCAGTTATTCTTCATGAAAGTGCAGACTTGTTAGTGTTTACAGTAACACAAACAACACAAATGTTTTATAGTAGTCCCTAATGACCTACTCTGCTATCTAAGAAAAATAAATACACTCCTTAGTGACCACAGCATGCAGTGCTATGGCAGTGAGTGTTTTAAGCAACAGAAGATGCTTACATGTGTAATATGCACATAGAACGTTTAGTATGATTGCAGTCACCTATGTGTAGGCACTGTCTTTAAGATGTTCTTGTTGGAACATGATAATAACAACACAAGAATAAGGGTAGTGTACCATAGGGCATATTCTGCTTCAATATAAATAAACATCCCTTGGGATCCACAATACCCTCTATGGCAACGCCGTTTTAACAGAAAGGTGCTTACACTTTTAATAAGCACAGTGAAGAGTGTGACAGCAGTATGTAAGTGAGTGTGTGTGTGTGTGTGTGTAGCTAGTTAGGTACAGTATTTAAGGTATGTAACTTACAACCATGCAGCCCAGAAGCAATTAGATAAACCTCTGTGGACGTGTTGTATGCCACATTAATAGCAGTTACTATATTATAGTTAGTGTAGGTAGTTGGCGGATGCAGATTTTCCTGCACGCCATTGACTAGTTTAGGACTAATCTAAGGTACAAGTAGACCTTCTACGACTGGTTGTTGATAGATGTCGTAGTATTTTTTACCCTTGGCATCGTTTGACCCTGTATGGATCAAACACTAGTTAGCTAGGCCTACGGGTGATTATGGTGGACTATTTCGCCTTAACACCTTGACTGCGGGCGCTATCGCCTACGCCAAGCCGCCCGTGCGGACGGCCGCACACCTGCTGCGAGAGCCGCACAGTCGTATCGGATGGTCGAAAACAATACGCCAGTGCGGATATAGCGCTGGGTGTGTTTTAATCCTCCAGTGCGGCAAAACACAGGCTATTGTGTTTTTTTACGAATGTAACAAGTTACTTCGAAAATGACCATCCTACATAATAGGACCCTCAAACTAACACAATAGGGTTTAAAATCCTTTGTGAACACCTGGCATCTTAATTGCTAAAGTGAAATAAAACAACATTGCGAATATCAACTTAAGCTCTAACACAATAGGGTTTAGGATCCTTTGTAGACACCTGGCATACCGGTCATAAAAAGCTTAATTATACAATTTTCAACTTTATGATTTTTGTAATTTTATAAGAAATTCTAGTGAAACCCTTACTGGTTCTGTATTTTAAATAATAATTTCTCATAGACTTGAAACTTGAAATTATCAAACGTCTAAACAGACGTGAAAACTCACAGCAGTTGCGAGAACCGCACTCGCGGCATAATTAAATTTTACACGCTGGGCGTGATTTGCCGCACAGCCGTATTGGAAAATATGAAATCACAACCGGTGTGCGCGAGCCGCACTGGCGTTCCGGCGGCGAGAACACAGCGTATGTGAGTCCCGCAGTCAAGGTGTTAAGTCCTTGACATGCCAGGTACCCAGAGGTTTACCCTGCATATCTACCAAATCATAAACAATAGGCGATTGTTTAGCAGATACTTTACACTTAGTGAATTTTGGAGCAAGTTTTTTACTGAAATACTTTTCCTTATCGCTTTGGTAATAGGTACGTTTCCAAACTACATCGCCTACATTATATTCTACATTCTTGCGACGCAAGTTGTAGTCAGTAGCATTTCTAGAGTGAGCCTTCAGCAAGGCAGATTGTACTTGATCAAATATGTTAGAGAGAAAACCAAGATTTTCAGCATATTGATCTCTAGGTTGAAATACTATTTCCTTAATATCAGCACTTTGGTAGTGAGAGCCATCAGCTACTAACTCTCTACCGAATACAAGGAATGCAGGAGTGAAACCGGTTACTTCACTAGTTGAACTGTTAAGAGCAAATTGTACTGCAGGTATATGCAAGTCCCAAGAACGTTGGTCATTATTTATGTAGGTGGAAACAGCTGTTATGATAGTTTTATTATATCTTTCCACAGTATTAATCTGTGGTGCATACCTAGGTGTATAGTGTACGCTAGGGACTTTATATTTACTGAACAAAGCTTTAGTTTCATTAGAAGTGAACTGAGTGCCATTATCTAGTATTATACATTGTGGTACTCCATGTACCAAGAACAAGTTATCCTCTAGTAGTTTACAGATTATCTTTGAAGTTGCATTCCTCATTGGGAAAAGAAGGCAGTATTTAGAGAAGCAGCAGGTAATCACGAAAAGATAAGCGTTCTGGCGTCTGGAAACAGGTAGGGGACCAACAATGTCAATGCTGACCATTTGGAATGGCCGAGAGCACTCCTTAGGCTTACCCATGATACCCAGAGGGGCATGGTTTACTTGTTTGTGAGCAATACAAGTTTCACATGAAGTTACAGTTTTCACTACGTCACTGTGCATACCTGGCCAGTAGTAACGAAGTGTTAGTCTTTTGTAAGTTTTATAGATGCCTAAGTGACCTGATGTGGGTTCTGCATGGTTGTCAGCTATTACCTTTGACCTAGACTCAGATGGGACAACCTCCTTCCAGTCAAACTCATCAAAGATTGCGAATTTACTTTTCATATGACGATATAATTTATCATTTTTAATTAAGTAGTTAGGAAAAGATGTTGGGTTGTGTAGGCAGCCCTTGTAAATGTTTAGGTACCATGTATCGTTTGTTTCAAGTGTGGACTGGGTGGACAATTCAGCCACTGGAAGAGCTCGGGACAAAGCATCTGGAAGGGTATTGTCTGAACCACGGCGGTGTTTGACATCAAAGTTAAATGCAGAGAGTCTAATTCCCCAGCGGGCTAATCTACCTGTAGGATTTTGTAGTTTTAGGAACCACTTTAACGCAGAGTGATCAGTGTAGACAGTGAATTTTAGACCGTTCTCTAAATAACAACGCCAGTGTTCTAGAGCCAGCAGTACTGCTAACGCCTCCCTTTCAGTAATGCTGTAGTTTTGTTCCGGTTTAGTTAAGGACTTACTCATATATGCAATAGGATGCTCCACACCGTTCTTTGTTTGTGTAAGCAAAGCACCAATACCATAGTTACTGGCATCAGTGTGTACTTCAAAAGGTAAACTATAGTCAGGGCATGACAAGACTGGAGCTGTTATGAGTATCTTTCTTAGTTTATCAAAAGATTCTTGGCACTCATTGGTCCAAGCAAAAGGTGGAGCCTTTTTGCTGGAACTGGTAAGTTTATTTAGTGGAGCTGCCAGTGAACTGAAATTAGGTACAAACCGTCTGTACCAGGATGCTGTACCCAAGAACCGTTTTACTTCCTTTGGGTTAGTTGGAATTGGAAAGTTGGTAATAGCTTCAACCTTCTCTGGGTCTGGGTGTAAACCTTTAGAATTGACTATATAACCCAAGTATTTCAGTTCATCTCTAAAGAATTGACATTTATTTAAGTTTATAGTTAGGTTTGCCTCTGTTAGTTTATTTAGGATCTTTAAGAGTAGGGATATATGATGATCAAAATCAGAGGACACTAGTACTACATCATCCAAGAACGCAAAAACCCTGTTTTCGAATTCTGGGCCGTAAAATAATTTATCGACCAACCTCTGCTGGGTAGCTGGAGCGTTGGTCAACCCAAATGGTGTAGTTTTAAATCTAAAGGTACCACGACTAGGAATGTAAAAAGCAGTTTTATTTTTGTCAGCTTCATTTAGTGGTAATTGCCAGAAACTTTTATAGAGGTCTAGACTTGTTAAATATTTAGCATCCTTTAAGTTGTCTAGAATTTCAGAAATGTAAGGTAAGTTATAAGCATCTTTTTTAGTTACTGAATTTAACTTTCGACTGTCTAGGCAGAACCTTAATTTACCATCCTTCTTAGGTGTTAGCAGTACTGGTGAGGACCAGGGACTTTCGCATGGCTCAACAACATCTAGCTTTAACATTTCATCTAACTCATCACAAAGAATGCGCTGTTTTTCAGGAGACATCCGGTAATATCGTTGCCTAATAGGAGGCGAGTCACCTGTGTCAATGCAGTGTGTGATGAGATTAGTGCGACCTATACCCTTAATGTCTGAAGATACGGTTTTGAACTGTTTGATTATATTGTCTGCTGTTGTTTGTTGTGCCTTAGATAGTTGTGCAAAAGAATGAAGGTGTAGATCAGAGTTAGGTGGATTAGATTCCATGATCTGCTTGTTATGGTTCATAAGGAAGATTGCTTTAGTGTTCTTAGGAAATAGGTCAAAGGTATTCCAGAAGTCAATACCTAGTAGAATGGGTATGTCAACTGTTGGTATTACATAGGCTTTTAGTATATGGGTTTTATTTTCAAAAGAAATAGGTAGATTTAGGGTACCTATTGGTGATAACATTTGTCCCCCAGCGGCTACAAATTTTAGAGAGTTATCACATGAATCTAGGGTTAGGCCTAGTTCATTAATCAGACCTTTATGAAAATTATTACCAATAATAGTAACTGCGGATCCAGAGTCCAGCAGTCCACAAGTAGTCAAGTCTTTGATTGAGATAGTGGCATAAGGCCTAGTATCATTTAATGGTTTGTTGTGGATTGTTGTAACAGCATAATGAGTGGAGAATTGTTTAACGTTTGATAGCCAATCTGCCCACCCATCATCGTTATTTAGTTTATTAATTTGGTTACAACAACCCACTGCCTTTAGTTTTTTGGCTGACACTTGGTACATTTAGGATAAGTGACACCCTTGAGTCCACACTTGAAGCAGATAGGGTATCGTTCTGCCTTACACTTTCTCAAAGAATGACTATTTACCCTACACCTAGGACAGAATGGGCCTCCTTTAGTGGAAGGCTCTTGTTTAGAAGGAGTCTCTTTTTTAGAAGACGACTGTTTTTCAGTTTTAATAGCTGAAACCGAGTTTGACTGACCTGAGTGTGGTGTTTTATTGTAGTGTTTGTTTGAGTAGCTATTAGTTGTCTTGTTTGGCTTATGGTATGCAAACTCTGGTGCAAGTGTGCTGAGATTACTTCTGCTTGGTTCATGATAGTGTGTAGTCCTAGCTTTATATGTCTCATAATTTTTGCAAACTGTTTGTAACTGATCCAGTGTCTGCACACTACTTATGGCTAGCACATCAGCATAGACTGGTTTGACATTATGAGAGATAATATCAAACTTTTCCTCGTCTGTTAGTTTTTTACTTAGACGGTTAAAGAGGCCACTCATGATAGAAATGTAGATAGTTATATTTTCTGTGTCACCCTGTGTACGCTGTCTGATTTCAGAAAGTAGCCTGTAGTCATAGTCCTCACCATCAAAGGCTGACTTTAGTAGGTCAATCAACTGGTCCCAAGACAAAATGTTTGATTTTATATGTCTGTACCAGTGTAGAGCGTTACCCGTGAATATATCGTAAGAGAAATTGAGCATGTCCTCATTAGTGATTCTCTTACTGAGTCTAAATTCCTCTATTTTCTGTATGAATGATCTGACACACGAGTTCCCGTCAAACTTAGGTTTATTGCCTTGGTGGCTTTGACAAATGACCGTGATGTTAGTTGGATTGGGTGTACTTGTCTCTGCTTGCTGTTTACTGGCAGAGTTATCTATCGTAGGGGTATTGAATTTTGTCTGAAGGGCCTTGTACTGTGTGTCTAAGGTAGTGAAGAATGACTCAAGTTGGTTTTTTAGCTTAGTTGTGTCTTGTGTGGTTGGTGTAATCCTAGCTAGACGGTAGTAAATATGATTCCTGTTAGACTGTGCTACGCTAAGAGAGCGATCAGAGTTCACCGTTGTTAGATAGTTACTGAAATCGGTTAATGACTGACTCACACAATTCAGATCATCCTTCTCATCTATCCCGGAGAGCAAAATGTCATCACTTTCATAATGACTAGCTAGCTTGCTTATTTGCTTCCTAAGTTCTATGACTGTCCCCTTGTCGCCACCTCTGATTGTCACCTCATACTCTAACTCAGCCTTTCTTAGATGGATGAAGTTAATCTTATGAGAAGACATTGTGTTCTTTTGTTGACAATAAGGTTAAATTAAACTAAGAACCAGGATATCTGTGCCGAGAGACCTAAGGGCAACAGACGGATAGTGGGTAGGATCTCACTGACACAACACACCAATTAATACACAACACACCAATTAATATAGTAGGTACATTCAGCAACGCGATGGCTTATAGTTAGCTTATTATAAGATTTTACAATTTTATTATTGTTGTAGGTAGAAGAGAAAAATAAAATTTTAGATTATTTTTCTCACAAAATTATTAGTAAATACCACAACGATGCTGAGCGTAGGAGAAAGAGACCAGTGCGAGAACCTTAGAGACTACCGAGTGGGCGCCACTGTAGCGTAGTGGATTTGTTGGTAGTTAAATGAGACACGGAAGACTTAGTTCTACATTTATTGTATCACTACACATACATAAGTTTCTAGGGTCTAGGGTTCTAGTGTCTCTAAAGGTCACGCACTGTCACTGAAGGTAGGTAATACGGTACTGCCCTGAGCGACCAGAAGACGACGATCGCCACGCACGGTAGGTAGGCCGGGTAGGCGGCCTCACGCGTCGGTAGGGACGCGCGGCAGGGCGGTCGACCAGGTGGCAGCGGGCTCAGGGCAACCAGCCCTAGGCAGCGTTGGTGGTGGCTGGCAGCGGCAGCGCAGACGGCCAGCAGGTAGCAGCGGCAGGCCACTGACTACACGGCCGCGGCTTAAGGTAGCTCGCGGTAGGGCGGCCGTGCAGGTGAGTGTTTCTCACCGCGTGGGTAGGCACGCGGGAGCACAGTTAAGCAGCAGGGCAGTGCAGCGTGGGCGAAGCAGCGATAGTCGTTTAGCCAGCGCCAGGAACCCTGAAACAGCGCCAAGGGGGGGCGCTTGAGCTTCAAGATGTTCCTGTAAGCCCCTACGATGTGCGTGTCCCAGCCATGCGTCAGATGCGGCAAGCTCAAGGCAGTGAAGAAGATGGAAGATGGGTACTCACACATCGCAGTGGTTTACAGTGATTAGATGATAGGTGAATAGGCTGACAGACTAGAGGCAAGGCGTGGCGTCACATCGCCACGCGGTTCTCATTGACCGTCGACTAGCGTCGCCGGTTTATGATACAGCATGGATGAGCATGATTTAGTTTGTAGAGAATAGAATAGGATGCACGCCATGCGGAGAAACATATAACCAATTAGAGTACATGTGCATAGTGAATAGCTAGGTGCTAATTAATATTAGATACAGAATACATTGCCGGCAGCCATGTTAAATAGACACAGAGATTACAAATAGTTATGGCTTGCCGGGACATAAATTTAGCAGCAAAAGAACACAATGGCGGAGTTCACTTACCCAATAACTGGGGACTTATCTATTAGTAGGCTGCTCGCTTGATGTAAAAAGGACAGAGCCTATGCGTGCAGCCGTTTTTATAGGAGGTCCTGAGTGACGTTCTCCCTCCATTGTGACATATCAGAACATTTAGAGTTGTACCGATAATTTAGTTTGGTGAATACTATTTAGAATTAGTCGGTTTTTAGTGAATCGACTAATTTATGCTACAACTTACAAATAAAATACAAAATCTGTGGCATATTAGTGACCATTTACACTTTGTGAAATTAGATATGCTAAGTAAATGTCAAATTCAACTGGTACAATAGTAGGTACTTGAAGGAACTCGACAACGTGTTCAACACTCTCGCCCTTTTGTAACGTTTAGGCCTCTGCAATCACTCAAGCGTCCGTCCTTCTCAAATTGTACAAGAACTAAACGAGCAACGTTTGGATTGTTCAAGTCTGTGAAACCTAAAAGCGGTTCGACCTCATTTGGGACTATTTAAATTGTTTTTAGTTCTGATTTGGGAATGGAAAAAAAAACAAGCTAAATTGGAAACAACTTCACGGGCATTCTTAAGGATACTATAATGAACACTCAATAATTTATTGGTTTTGTTAACCTATGTCTTAAAAGAGGTTTGGAGGAGGAACCATATATCTTATGAAACCCCTCTGTTTCATTAGATATATAGTTTTGTCGTTTGATCTATCTATCCATGTCCGGTCTCATATATACTAGTTTTCTCTGAATCTCTAGGAAAATCATATTATTATGTATGTCTTTTCTGATCTTCTTATTTGCGTGTGGTTAGTCACTAACCTGATCGTGACGTCAGAGTTTGAATACCACTTATAATCCTCTGACTTAACATCAAATCCCGTCGAGAAATATTTCTCAGGCATGCTGGTTTCCTCACGATGTTTTATTTTAGCGTTTTAGAAGCAAGCGATAATTCTACAATACACACATGGATTTGAAAATTCTGAGGAGCGAACTAGAGACCTGGCAATCCGTTGGTCACACAACTAGGTATAACTGCTTTTCTCTTTTCCGATTGGTGCAGTAATACCGATTTATCTTGCCACTCGTTTAATCGACTTGAAATTCGACATGATAACTTGGTTTGTAGAAAAAAGAAAATTCCACATCTTTAACATAAGAAAATTTCAAGAATAAAGGTCTAAGAAAAAGATTTTACCTTTAAGATGAAAACCAGCTGCTCCGGGAAACGGGTCGTTATTACGTCATATAACCTACTGTCCTATACACACGAAATTTCATAAGAATCGGTCGAGCGTGAAGCAGTTTTGGAGGAGTTTTGTAACGAACACTGTGACACGAGAAAGGACAATGAGCAGAAGTGGTCCAAATTTCCACCACTATTGGGGGCTATGTAAGCTTAAAATCGACTAAATAGCATACAATTTTGGTTACTAGGCGAAAAAAATATATTCACTCAGAAAAAAGTTATGGCTGTTTTAAAAATACGTATTTTTAATTATTAAACCGTTAATTTTTTTCGCACATAGCCACATTTCATTTCATTTTATTGCATCATCGTGTGGGCATCACTCATAACGCATTTGAGCAAGTGATACGAGAAACCCCTTCATTGCAGCAAGAAGTAACCGACCCCAATACTTCAATAGCTATTTATTTGATGAAGCTCCGGACGGGTAGCGTCTAACGAAAGACTCAGTGTACTTTTCAGAATGAGTCGCCGTACGCTCGAAAGGAAAATGAATACTGTGCGCAAATGTTTGGTACAAGATTTCGTACCAAGGCACCTAGGCCTGGATCATATTTCAACAAATGAAGTAGTTTCAAAAAATCTGACTGTGGCAAATGGTATATTTCGAAACCCAAATGCACCCTTACAAGAAAGGAAAGCTATTCTGGTGATAGATGGAACTTACGTCTATATTCAGAAGTCTTACAACTTCTGTTGTACCTACTCTTTTAAGGACAGACCCCACATTTGAGACAGTAATAAATAAAACTATTGTGAAATATTTTTGTGTTTACATTCTTCCCAGTAATACAAATATTTTAAAATAAATATAAGCGTTGTATAGATAGGTAGAAGTCCTTTCATTTGATACCCCACATGATAGGGTTTGATTTTTTTGACGTAGCGAGGTACCTACCGCGGCCGCCATATTGTTTTTATTTTGATGTTGTATAGCTAATATCAACCAAAATAACGTATGAATTACAACTAAATGTCATACTTCAAATCAATCTAGTAGTTTTAAAGATATAGTGAAATAAAGAAGCGTAAAAAGGTTTTTAAATTGCTAGTTTTCATGGGGTCATAACTTTTTACTGAGTAAATATTTTTAGTTGCGGTCTTCTTGTAATGATTCAGTACGCAGTGTTCCATCATATGCCATAGTTCTTATTGGTGGTGGAAATTTGGACCAAACTCCATATATTTTTGCCCACCCCCTTTATACAGGGTGTTAGTGTAGACACCGTTGTCACTAAAACCATAGGTAGTTGACTTAATTATAACAATGTTTAACTAAATTTAAAAATAAATAAACGTTATTTTCATTCAAAAATGTAAGAAAGTTTCTGTCCGACACCGTCCATAAATTCATGGATACAACGCGTAAAGGGCGCTGACCTGCTGCACTGGCCGTCCGTTTTAACTACTTACACAATATTCCTATTATAACTTTCCTTCATACTTTTCCTGGCTTAGGACAGGCAAAAATACCTACTACCTACTGTTGCGTGACGGGTCCAAATGTAAGTTAGATTTAACAACAACGAAAATTAAAGAAAGACAACAACTGGGTAGGGTTTTTATCTACAGTTTCATTAAAAAATACTGGTTAAATTAACACTGATTGAATATCTACACTGATTGAATTAAGTACTTACATTAGTCTTAAAAGATGTTCAAAATGGGATCCACTCCACACGATTTCGCACATTGTTTCGCACTCTAGGAAGCACAACAGTGTCACTTTGTATGTCTCTGAACGCACTACGAATCCGCATTTTGAGTTCCGACGTATTATGAAACTCAGTGGCATACACCCGGCGCTTCATTTCCCCCTAAAGATAAAAGTCCAGAGGTGTAAGGTCTGGCGAGCGCGCGGGCCACGCCACTGGCCCTCCACGTCCAATCCATCGCCCAGGTTATCTATCACCAGCCGCGGCGTAAAGCCGTACCAATTTCGTCCACTGTACGTTTGTGTACGACATAATTACTTTTATTTAACTACCCACTTTTGCGAAAAACGTGTCTGAACCGACGTGCGCTCGATAGCGAGGCTATAGTCAGACTGAGGTGTGTGTGCAGACGCTCGGCTTACGGTGTCTGATCAAGCGCAGTTACCTGCGTCGCTCCGTCTACTATGTCTTTGCGTATAGTTGTATAGGGTGAAACAATTTAAAGGAAAAATTGAGACTTTACTTAAAAATTAAAAAAAAAAAATTTCGTTGAATTTACGTTCTATAAGTGAAACCAAACCACCGGTTTCAAGGATAACGGTGTTCACACTAACACCCTGTATATTAGAAGATATATGAGATATCAAGTTAAAAGAACGAGTCATTATATAGGGTGACTGGTAATTAGTGACCGATACTTAAACACGTGATTGTACTCATGAATACAAATAACTTTCCCAAAGTTTTTTTTTTATTTTGTTTAACTTTCAATTAATTAATTACGTCAGTACTGCACAACGGGAGCGGTGGGGGTGGCGGGGACTAGTAGATTTTGCCATTCCCGAGGTCAGACTATCAGCTGATAGATCGTGCTGATTCGTGCCTACTGTGATCGATCACAGGCGCGCGCGGGAATTTCAAACACCGTTTTTGTTATTTTATTGTGTTATAAGTTATAGTGTATAAAAAAAAAGTTTATTTGGGAAAGTTTATTGAAAGCTGATTCGTGCCTACTGTGATCGATCACAGGCGCGCGCGGGAATTTCAAACACCGTTTTTGTTATTTTATTGTGTTATAAGTTATAGTGTATAAAAAAAAAGTTTATTTGGGAAAGTTTATTGAAATCATGAATACAATCACGCGTTTAAGTATCGGTCACTAATTACTAGTCTACCTATATGTACAGTACCTACCCTTCTAATAAATAGCAATCAAAACTTTTTAGTGCATCCTTTTGAATAAAACACTCTCTTATCACATAATAAATAACTACAAAGCACACCTAAACAACAAAGAGATCGGCTTGCAGACAAGATTCCGAGACAGTTTATTAGCAGCCTTCTATTAGCACAACTAAGAGTACTCGATGCCACTCCAGTCGGCGATAAAGCCTTTATTTATTCTCTAGGAACATTAAGCGAGTTAAAATATTCCCCTTTAAATCTTTAGTTAGTGAGTTTAAGAGATTAAATTTATGCGCAAGTGATTTTGGATCGAGTTTCGGAAACGGAAATGATAGTTACTGAGTGTTAATAAAAGCAGCTTTAGTAATTAAATATGTGTTGCTTATAAGTTTTTGTGTTTGAATTTAAGTTGTCGTCTCGTGGTCGGAATTCTTAATGTTATAACTATTTTACTCCTTATACTTATAAACGTTAAGTAATTATGAGATTTCACATACCTACACCGAGTTGTCTTCACCATATGATTAAAAAGAGGTAGTAAGTACGAAGTTTTTTATGTGTTAGTGTTTAAACATTAACAACTATTTTATTTTGATGTTTAACTAGGTGTGGGCTTCCATTGTTCTTGAATGTAGTAGACTGATGACCAAGTAAATGTATTCGGAGTTAGTTACAGGTAATGCATATACTTTTAATACCTAGTAGTAGACGACTTTGTTTTTTTTTCACAATAGACCGCACCTTACCCGTTAAGCGATTAACACACTGCAGTAGTGCCAGGAACCAGGCAGCGAAGTGCGTGAAAGCGTGTTTTAACGTAGCTTGTATAGTAAGCGTGTTTGTTTGTATTGAAACCATGCAGAGTCCAACACCCAAAAAATGTATCCACGCGCATTTATTCAGATCAGAAACACGCGTGTGTTATTTAATCGCCTTAGGCTAACACAAACTCACACATCAGCACACCAGAGAGACAATTCCCGTATCTTAAAAACTTTTGTATTTAATATTAGTCTAAATCTGACAATACACGTCTAACTTTCCCTCATCTTTGCCAAGTTTTTGACATCGATTGTCGTTTAGATGAGATTGCTACTATTGGTTTAATTACAAGAATAATAAACTTTCTGCTATCAATTCGAAAAGGTTAGAATCGTGTATATTTTTTATTGAATTGTGATTTGGAACACACTCAATCTACCGTGAAAATGTCCAGCTGACAAAAAATTGGCTAGATCGACCATTTCTAAAAGCTGATGGACTAGATCAAAGATATTAGACACTGAGACGATGAACGAGTCGTAAATGATAGGTCAAAGGTCCTTCGCAGATCGATATACTAGATGACTTTGTGCTAAGCGTACTAGGTGTAACATAATGATCCTGTTGTACGTGAGCAATTGTTTGACATAATTGCTTACAGCTTGAAAGGAATCGTAATTGCTACAAACGGTGTGAGTGTGAAGAATTCGTTTTGAATGTTACTTGGTGTCGAGATAAGTTTTGAGACTATGTAAATTGGATACCATCAAAGAGATTTAAAAGACTATAGAGCGGGCATGTCAAGGAAATGTCATAGAAAAACTTTGATCCCATGTCTCAGTAACGCCATCTAGAATAATATATGAATATTTTAGCTGCAGCGGAGCATACTAAAAAAAACTAATAGACTTGTGTCCGGCAGCACACACTTTTTCGGACGAAAATTTTGTTTGTGATGTCCGGTCTATAGGTATTGAATGTCAGCCTGCGTAGCATGAACACCGAAGAAACGGTCTTTGTCGTGTCTCGGAAGAAAAGAAATTAAGTGTTCATGCTACGCAGGCAGGTGTATTGAAAGAAATTTGACAGATTGAGGTTCCTGTCTATATAATCTGTCACTTTGCCGATTCGTCTGAAGACAAAGGCCGTTTCTTCGGTGTTTAATGTGTTCATGCTACGCAGGCTGCAAATCTATTATATATATATATATATATATTATACCCATCCAAAGTAGTTCTTAAAGTTAATGCTTCTTATTTGTTGTTAGATAATTTTAATAATACGTTTTGGTGGTGTAAAAACCCAAACATGATATCAAACTACCCCAAACCGTAAAATTTTCTCAACTTATGATGGACTTGATTATTTTTCAAAAAAAATTAAGTTCTATAATAAATAATGATAAAATGTATTTAATTGTATGTCATACATGACAATATAGAAAAATTTAAGCAGCCCCAGTAAGTTATGCAATAGGTACTTGTGTTGGGGCTACTTCGCTTCTTCCCATAATAATAACTTACAATGAGACCAATTTAAACAGGAAATAAAAAAAAATGAAATAAGAGTACACAAAATAGCAATAACTCTAGCAAATTTATAGTCAGCTACCGGTGTCAGTATAGATATGTGTCAATGTATTATGTAAGTGTAAATAAGTTGTGCGTGTCAGGGTGTGCGAGTGTGGATGTGTAATAAGTGTGAGTGTGTTCTATAATAATATGAGTAGCAAGATGTGCAGACGCCAGCACATCAACGTACCCCAATGAGTCCAATTTCTTTGATAGGTTTTCAACTTTATTCTAAACACAATAAGGTTCATGTTCAATTGGGAAAGTTTGACAGTTTGGGGTAGATTGATGTGCTGGCGTCTGTACAAGAGTAATAATATAATGTCCTACTCTAGATGTGGTGCCTACAATGTAGGTATGTGTAATTTTCTTAATAAACTATAGTTTTCAATAGAGATTTAGGCATTTCTTCTTAATTAATGCCTAAGACATTTAGTCCGTCTTATTACATTAGATTGCTTGAAGCATAGAATAAATAAAATAGAGGTGTCCATTGTTAACAAATTCGAATACAAATTATCACGTTGAATAATCGTACGTGTCTGGGATTATTGTTCGATAAACCCGCGTGTTTTGCGGATGCGTTTGTATCTAATAACTTTATCGGTGGGTCCTATCGGCAAGCAAGATAACGTGTTATTACAATACGACACGTTTGAACCTTGTGGGAAGTTACACAGCTTCTAAAACAGTAATAATGGATATTAAGCCATATTAAAACACATTACACCTGTATTCAGCAATGGGCAGAGGTGTACTTATCACATGCCGTTGAAAAATATCTCTCTGGTTTTTTGACTGGCCTGTTGGTCTAGTAGTTAGTGACCATGACTGCTATGCCAGAGATCGTGGGTTCGATTCCCACCCAGGACAAATGTTTGTGTGTTGAGCACGATCATTTGTTCTGTGTCTGGGTGTAATTTATCTGTAATATGTATGTAATTAGAAATATATAAGTATGTTTATCAGCTGTTAAGTACCCATAACACAAGCTCTCAAGCTTAACTTGGGACTAAATGGCGTTGTTTGAAAAGTTGTGGAATATTTATTTATTTATTTCGGTTTCCTGTCGATGTTTTCTCACACCGTTTTTGAAGCAAACGATCATTAAACAATACGCAGTTTTATCCGTTAAATCAGAGGTGTGCCTTGAGCTCGAGAGCTATTACTTGGCATTTCACCGGTCACATCACTAAGTTATAAAACAATAAACATAATGCACTTACTCTAAGTTACATTAACTGACTGAACAAGTTGTCACTGCTACTAAACTCAACAACAATTGAGCAACCGGTTACTGGGCTCCTACTAAGAAAATCGGATCGAATAAACACTGCATTACCCGACCACACACAGAGACACAAACACAAACAAAGACACATTAGAAATTCAAACAAAAGTAAAAGTAAATAAAATATGAATGAGGAACTAAAGCAATAACAGCAAATAGATTATGAAAACTTTCTACGAAACGCGAAAACGTAATTATGAACTTGTTCTAAACTTAACGTCTCATGTTTTAAACAGTATTTAATTGTTGGCGGCCATTTTGTCTTCCTTCAAACGGAACGTTTATTTGTGATAGTTAAAGTGATGGCAGTAAAATGAAAATGGTTAACAGTATTCTGAAAGAAAAGCCTTTTTTTGGGACATTGAGCTCACTGTCTGCTGCTCCGTGGATAACAGAGACTATTCTACTATCACCTTATAATAAACTGGTGATATTCAATATGGGGTGATAGGTTCTGGACATGTACAGCCGGTCGATTCAGTAAAAGTCACGCCGTGAATACTTGAGTAAAGTGAACTAAGTATCAATGGCTTGCATTAGTATGGAATGACAGCTTAATTCGCCCGCACTTTGCCTACATTTTCACGCGGTGATTTGACCAGAATCGCACTGCAGAATCGCACTACTGATCTCGTCGTATAAGTTGAATACGACATACTAGTGGTGTTCTACATATTATGGTATCCAATGTCTTATAAGGAAAACCATGTACCGAAAGTAACTTTGCGAATGAAGAAAGAAATAGTTAGAATTGCAGCCCAGGGGCCAGGGAAACCTTAGGACGTTTATATTCTTTTACACACCCTCTCACATACATACACGTACACAAACACTAAACACAAGGAGAGGTCCATCTATCTATCTACTTACTAAGCTTTTATTTTTTCATTATTTTTACGTAGCCAAAAACAGTTTTACCTTTGATGTAATTAAATAGACTAGCATCAGAGGGGAGTGCGCCAGGTACCGAAACACAGGTTTTTACCTAGTTCGGTAATGGATGCTGTTCATTGTCCGTAGGATCACAATTTCTAGTCCATGCATGTGAACAAACTATGTATACTTATATTTTGGCAATAAAGTTATTATTATATTATTACTAGCTGCACCCTGCCACGCTTCGCTGTGGCACAATGTGATTGAATGGTTAAAAAAAAAAGAGAAAATGACGTGTGGCACTCGGAGACTGCCGCGGTAAAGCTATTGCATAGCATTTTTTATCAACTCCTCTCCCCCTCCCCCCCTCTCTCTCTCCCTCTCCCCCACACCTCCCACGCCCCACCCCTCACCTCTCACTTTCCCCTCCATCCCATGCCCCTCCCTCCCCTCTCACAATCTCCCCCTCCCCTTCACACAATCTCCCCCCTCCCCTCTCATATTCTCCCCTTCCCCTTTCACGATCCCCACTCCGACTCCCCTCCCTCTTCCCTCTCCTTGTGATATTTCAAAAAGTCATTAAAAGTTTTGCTATGACTATAAAAAAGCAAGGGTTGGTGATAAAAAAGTGCAAATTTAGAGTTTTATGTATTTTTTGATGCCACATAATAAAAAAATAAAAAAAATAAAAACTATCAAAAAAATAAAAAAATAATAATTTGGGGTGAACACCCCTTATCACTTACAGGTTAGAAAAATAGATAGTAGCCGATTCTCAGGCTTACTAAATATGCATAAAAAAATTCATGAGAATCGGTCAAGCCGTTTCGGAGGAGTGTGGGAACGAGCATTGTGACACGAGAATTTTATATATTACTAGCTGTACCCTTCCACGCTTCGCTGTGGCACATTGCGATTGAATGGTTAAATAAAAAAGAGAAAATGACGTGTGGCACTCGGAGACTGCCGCGGTCAAGCTATTGCATAGCATTTTTTTATCAACTCCTCTCCCCCTCCCCTCCCCCCTCTCCCTACCTCTCCCCCACACCTCCCACGCCCCTCGCCTCACCCGTCCATTCCCCTCCCCTCACTTTCCCCTCCCTTCCCCCCCGGCTCCTGCCTCTTCCCTTCCCCCTTTCCCGTTCCCTCTCACCTCACCCTTCCCCTTCCCCTCCCCTCTCCTCCCCCTCTCATTGCCTCCTTCTCCACCCCCCCCCCTTTGTCCTGACCTCCCTCCTCTGCCACTCCCCATCCCTCCCCCACTCCCCTCCCTATCCCTCCCGCTGCCCCTGCCCCCTCCCTCCCCTCTCACAATCTCCCCCCTCCCCTCTCACGATCCCCACTCCGACTTCCCTCCCCCTCTCCCCCTCCTACTCTCCTCCCTCTTCCCTCTCCTCGTGATATTTCAAAAAGTTATTAAAATTTCTGCTATGACTATTAAAAAGCAAGGGTTGGTGGTAAAAAAGAGCAAATTTAGAGTTGTATGTATTTTTTGATGCCACTTAATCTATACATATAATAAGACTGTAAAAAAACTGTGTCTGTACATTGAATATATTTAAAAAATAATAATTGAGGGGGGTTTAGAAACAGTAATAGAGCACGAATCCAAAAAAAAAAGTCTGTCTGTTTGTCTGTTTGTTTGCACACGCTAATCTTCGGAACTACTGGACGGATTTAAATGATTTTTTTTTTGTTGTATAGATATTAAGTCTGGTCAACATATAGGCTATAATTTATCTTGGAAACTGGAACACCTGATGCAGAACCGCAACAGACCAGCTAAACTATAGGCGATACAAAAATGATCCCATAGCAAAAATTGTTCCACGTGATGAGCATTTTCTGCTGAGAGAATAAATTTGAAGATCCGGAACACCTGATGCAGAACCGCAACAGACCAGCTAAACTATAGGCGATACAAAAATGGCCCCATAGCAAAAATTGTTCCACGTGATAAGCATTTTCTGCTGAGAGAATAAATTTGAAGATCCGGAACACCTGATGCAGAACCGCAACAGACCAGCTAAACTATAGGAGATACAAAAATGGTCCAACAGCAAAAATTGTTCCACGTGATGAGCATTTTCTGCTGAGACAATAAATTTGAAGATCCGGAACACCTGATGCAGAACCGCAACAGACCATCTAAACTATAGGAGATACAAAAATGGTACCATAGCAAAAATTGTTCCACGTTATGAGCATTTTCTGCTGAGAGAATAAATTTGAAGATCCGGAACACCTCATGTGGAACTTCAAGAGCCCAGCTACACTATAACATATATTGGAATGACGTCTTAGCAAGAGTTGTTCAGCCTTATGAGCACTCGCTGTTGACGTATAAAAATCGAAGATCTGGAACACCTGTTGTGGAACTCCAAGAGCCCAGCTACACCATAACTCAAATAGGAATGACGTCTTAGCAAAAGTTGTTCGGTCTGATAGGCATTTCCTGTTGACTTATAAAAATCGAAGATCAGAAACATTTGATATAGAAATTAAAACTATCACTAATTTCATTGCATATTTATAAAATAACATAAGTAGGAGGTACTACGCGGTGAAGGCGGGAACAGTTCAGGACTGATTTTCGATGACGATGGTATATCGTTGGAAATTAGACTCTACTGGCTAAAACTCCCATTTTTTTATCGTATGCCTTCGGGCTTATGTTATTTGAGTGTTTAATTTCCTTTTCCATTTATCTTCGTTACACGGTAGCTTACCCGGTAACGCAGGGGAGCAGCCACTTAGATTTTAATTGATCAGGTATCATCACAATAAAACTATAACCATGCCTAGAAAGAGGTCAAATTTTTCCCAATGTTCCAAAGGTGCTAAATGATTAAAGACCATAAGATCCAACAATCTACCGAAGAGCGTTAGGAGAGACTTGATGCTGTTCGAGAACATGAGGCTGCAACTCGCTCCGTGGAAAGTTCTTGGGATCGCGAAGCACGCCTGCATTCTCAGCGTATTTACGCATCTACATCCAGGTCTCTAGAGACCAGTGAAGAATATGTGCGCGACTGACCGCTGATCGTGAACATCATGCACTGTCTCGCGAGTTGGAGACGTTCACGGAAAAAGCATGACGCTTGAGTTTTCAGCGTATATACGCATCGACTCTAGAGATAAGTGGGGGAAGGAGATGCGCGACTGACCGCTGATCGTGAACGTCATGCAACATATTATAGGCTATAATTTATTTTGGAAAATGGAACACCTAAAGTAAAAGAGATATAAAAATGGTGCCATTGCAAAAACTATTCCACGTGAAGAGTGTTTTCTGCTGTGAGACTAAATTTGAAGATCCGGAGCACCTGTAGGGGAACTCCAAAGCCCAGAGACAATATAACATATACATAATAGAAATGGCGTCTTAGCAAAAGTTGTTAAGTCTGATGGCATTTCCTGTTGACCAACAAAAATAAAAAATTTGGAACATCTTGAATCGTCTCGCGCATCCCATTGTTTTCCCGTCCCCGGGCTTATAGAATTCGACATCAGATGTTTCAGATCTTCGATTTTGACGACCCCGTTGTCGCTGGCATAAGCAAAAGGATCCGCGTACGAAGTCGCGGGCAGAAGCTAGTAAAAAAATAAAAAAAATAAAAATTATCAAAAAAATAAAAAAATAAAATTTGGGGTGAACACCCCTTATCACTTACAGGTTAGAAAAATAGATAGTAGCCGATTCTCAGGCTTACTGAATATGCATAAAAAAATTCATGACAATCGGTCAAGGCGTTTCGGAGGAGTATGGGAACGAACATTGTGACTAGGGAATGCAATCTCGTACGAGATTTCCACCTAGCGAGATCTCGCGAGACTCAAAACCCAGTCTCGCGAGATCTCGCAAATTACGGGATCTCGCGAGATTGGAAGAATCGCAATTAAAACATATGCAAATGCTTGTTTTAAGAACTAGTAATTGACATGATATGTAATTAAATAGAAACTGCGTTGCTTAGTTATAAAAATAATGTGAGTTTTATTTTAAAAATCAACAGAGTACTTATTATTTTGTCTCTAACTCTAATAACATTTGTTTATGTCTATAATTATTATACCTACTGTAGCTAATCAGTTCAAATTCTTAAAATATTGGTAACAAAACAATAATTATCTATATTTAGGCAACGGCCAGGATTCAGTTCGCGATATGAAATACACGTCGTCACGCTGCATTTGTCGATCTCGTTATCTCGCGAGATCTCGTACGAAATTTGACGAGATACAATCTCGTAAAATATGGCCGGGATCTCGCGAGATCGGGATCTCGGCGAGACGAGATTGCATTTCCTAATTGTGACACGAGAATTTTATATATAAGATAAATTATTATTATATTATATTGCTGACGGCTTCTAGTCTGAGTATTTCAGGTAATCGCTCTATCACAAACCATCATCTTCTGCCTAGCCTTTTCCCAACTATGTTGGGGTCTGCTTCCAGTTTAACCGGATGCAGCTGAATAACAGTATCTTACATGGCGTGACTGCCTGTCGGACCTTACAACCCAGTTACTGGGTAACACAACACCCTTGGTTAAACTGGTTGCCAGATTTTCGGGCTTCAAACTATCTGTTACGACTACAAAATCGCTCAAAATCACACGATACCCATAAATGCTAAAACGTGGATGTTGATTCTTAGGCTTCTGACTAGTCAGAGTGTTCGATATAATATCCGATGCGTATCACTTTTCTGTACCTACTTCATGTCTGAGTTCGAAAAAGATAGCTAATTTAGAGGTAAAGAATTGTTCGCACCGCGGATTATGTGGAAAATACTAACAGTTGCTTAACAACTTTGTGCAAGCGGACCCCGAACATAACAAGTGAACAAAACAATGACACCAAAACACATTAATTAACGAGACGAGCCAAATGAATGAGTGAATGAATGAGGCCGCATGTCGGCCTTTGTGTACACATTGGACGCCAATCGTAGCCACTATGATGGACATTCGATTAGCTTCGAACCTAGAATTATGATGTTTTGTTTGAATCTGACTGGTTATAAAGGGGCACAGTTACCTATACCGCTAATGAGATACTTCCATCATGTTTATATACAAAAACCATCTAGATAAAGGTTAATACCTACTGAATGTTACCACTGAAACGTTTTTATGTGCTGTTTTCAGCACTGCTGTTTTGCATAGCAATCTTTCTACTCGTAATAATAAGGCTTTGATCACTGGATCGTGGTGATTAGTTAAAGTAAATTCATCTATATCATCATCTTTATACGTCGAAATATCTAATTATGTTTATCAGTTGTTTAGTACCCTTAACACAAGCTCTGCTTAGCTTGGGACTAGATGGCGTGTGTGAAAGTTGTGGAATATCAATGGGCTTGTGGCACCCTCATGAACGAAGGACGCACCTGTTTGGAGCGCACGTAGCTCGCACCATTGTCGGTCGCATGAGACATGTACCTCGCCGCCTGCGCCCGCGCACCGGCCACGCCTGCATGCCCCACGCCATCGGTCTACAGCCGCGATCGCTCGGTCATCCGCGCCAGTCGATATACCACTCCGACGGCGAATGCACGCGCCAATTTTATTGTATAACCGCTAATAAACGTACGATAAAAACTACCAGAACGCCTGTTATTTACTGCGCACACTCTCCGAGCACCCACATTGGTGACCCCGACGTGATCAAGATGACAGACCCGAAAGGCGATGGGTATGGCCCTGAAACCCTGCGTGTAGGAGTACGCGCACCACCTTTCTGGCCCGAAGAACCCGGATTGTGGTTTGCTCAAATGGAGGGTCAGTTCGCGCTCGCTAATATAACCGCTGACGCGACGAAGTTTTACCACGTCATCGGCGTGTTGGACCATCTCTTCGTGTCGGAGAGTGTGCGCAGTAAATAACAGGCGTTCTGGTAGTTTTTATCGTACGTTTATTAGCGGTTATACAATAAAATTGGCGCGTGCATTCGCCGTCGGAGTGGTATATCGACTGGCGCGGATGACCGAGCGATCGCGGCTGTAGACCGATGGCGTGGGGCATGCAGGCGTGGCCGGTGCGCGGGCGCAGGCGGCGAGGTACATGTCTCATGCGACCGACAATGGTGCGAGCTACGTGCGCTCCAAACAGGTGCGTCCTTCGTTCATGAGGGTGCCACAGGCTATTTAAAAAAAAAAAATAGTTTTAGCGCCTCAACTAGATTGTAAGAAAATATTCGACACATATTTTTTCTTTTTTCACGAAATCAAAAAATAACGGCGATGCAACGAGTCAAAATGTCGCATGACGTCACTAGCACTAGATAATGACGTTACAAGCCCCCTCTTCTCAATTGTAATGCGCTTAATCTAAGCAGTTTTTCATCAATTTGAAAAAGAAAAAAATAGGTGTCGAATATTTTCTTGTAATCTAGATGAGGGACTAAAAACTAATGTTTTGTCAAATAGCACATTAGGCTATTAAAAGGCATTTTTGAACGTCAATGGTGCCCCTTTCAAAAGGTAGATTCGCATGGAGAGCAAGATACTTAAAATAGTTGTCAACAATTTTTTATAAACAATATTATTTGTGAGTTCCTAGAATTAAAAAAAAACTATTTCACTGCCTACCTTAGTTTCAAGGTATTTTAATTATATTAGTGCCTTATTATACACTTAATAAATACAAACTTGTCGCCGCCACCGCTGTGAAATGCGAAAGTATGCAATTCAGTTGATAAAAAATTAAACAATAACGGTGTGTATAATTTATTTATCGTCATACAAAGGCTTAACTCGCGTGAGAGCTTGTTAAATTTAATTAAAAATAAATAATTTCGCAAGTGTGTTGTAATTAAAAATGATTGCACGCGTGCTGTTTATTATAAAAGAAAAACTCGTATTTTATGGCTTTATAAATTGGAATTTTAAGACTATTGTACTGCTTTCTGCCAGAAACTTGGTGACACAGTGGTTAAGTTATAATCTTTTTTAAACATTTAAAACTATAATATCAGCCTGTCTCACTTTTATCACACACTGAAGCCTAACCACTCCTCAGACTAATTGTAAGACTTTCGGACTACTGATTAGTTCAGTGGAAGTGAAGTTCAACAACCTGACAACCAGTAACGATACTCAATATGCAATGGACTGTCACCCAACCTTGGACAGACAAACCTTACGTATCACCACGGGTTGCTTATTGAGGGCCAAAGAAGCAAAGAAAATATATTAATGTTATCTCGGTGGTCCATTTAGCTGACGGGCATCCCATACTACGATTGCATATATTATACGCGGTCGCCTTTCCATGGGTCGTCACCTGCAATTATTTTTAGTCTTTCGACAGACATGGTCAATTTGGAAAGGCTGGTGCCATTTAGTTCTTGAAATACTGACTTGAAAAAGTGTCTAGAAACATTTAATAAGAGAAATAAATATATCACTTCGATTAAAAAATCACTGGATAGATGCAAAATGCAAGGCAGAAAATATTTTTATCCGAAAACGATCTAAACAAATCTTACAAGTCTATTCAACGTCACGTTGCATACGTGTTCACGTATTTGTTCGTCCAACTATCTCGTTGTCCGAGCCTCAAGACGGTCAGTGTGCGACCGACCGAAACAGCGCCGACGCGGCAGCCTCCGACTCGAGCACAAGGCGTAAAAACAACAATATGAATTATTTTCATCTCTAGTTGTGTCCATGAGAATAAATTCTCGGGACAATCGTAGCGGATAAAGGAAAGTGCGTCCTCGCCGCTCAGTTTCAACACAGTCGAGCAGAAAAATTCAGAGTTCCGTTCAGAATAGGGTGGCTACCGATTTAAAAATCCGAGAATGTTTGTAGGTAATTGTTGTGACCAATTTTAAGTGTATTCCCCGGGATACATTGATTTTGACAGTTAGTAATAAATGGTTATAGGTTAATATAGTTAGTCGAACGTGGAACTCGATAAAGTGCAATAAGAGACTGAATTAATCGTATTATGCACGCTAAAACGACAATTTCGAAAACTGGTATTATTAGTAACTTGAATTACGATCGCTTTAAAAAAGGCTTTTTACTGTCGTGCTTTACTAGTACAGTAGTGTCAGTGTTATATTAAAAGTATAACAATGTGAGTGTAATAAGTGCAAGTCAATTGTGTATCCAAGTCCCGTGTGTGAGTATCTCCTTTTATTTATTATTTCATTTATTTATTTCATTTTAAATAAAGCTTACAGACTAATAACAATTTTATTTTAAATAATTGTCCCCATAATTAAAATACAATTGCTTACACTATATTCCACTAAGCAGGCCTGCATAGCAATATTACGAATTCTATTTCTATTCTATTTCTATTAGAGAAAGAAAATAGCGTATATGGAATCCGCTGTTTGTCAACTGTCAAACTTGTATTTCATTTTCAGCCATATTACAAATTCTACTCGTTAACACTTGACAGTTGACAAACAGCTAATTCCATATACGCCATTTTCTTTCTATTGATATCGATTACGATCATAGAAATAGTATTTGAAGCTATTGTTTTTTTTTCTATCTATACAAAATCCTAAAAAGGCAGCTAAAGCCTGGTGACTACCGTCTCAGCAGATTTATTGCAGACCAACTGAATTTGTAGGCCCCATCGAAATGATAAAGCGTTTCCCTACCGTTTGGGACTAAACAAAAGTTAATACTTTAGCAACTTTGGACCCTTTTGGTGCCAATAGCGAATAGTTTTTGTGGGAACTCTAAATATAAGGGCGGAATGTAAATTACTGGTTCGCGGTCTTTTTGATGCGTGGTTTACAGCAGCGGTGACTGTTGTTGTTGCCAGGACAATCCTACTACAGAGCAATTTCTGTAGTAGAAAAATCCAGGTTAGTAAAAATAATAAAAGTAGAGAAATGGAACAGTGGTATGGAGGTCATTATTTATTTATTTTATACTTCAAGCACATAAATGTACATAGGCGGACTTAATGCTTTAGGCATTTTCTACCAGTCAACCTTTAGGTCATGCAGAGACAAACAGTGGTAGGTGCAATTCCGTAAGAAATTTGAAGAGAAGTCAACATAATTTATTTATGTATATGTTAACAATAAATATAATAAATATCATAAAATATAATATAATACAATAAATAGGTATATACACAAAAACTTAAACATAATCATGCCAAGGAAAAATATTAGCGCTGTGACGAAACTATAGCCGTTTTTTGTGAATGTGCTCACGAACCATCAATTTAAAAGCCAATCGGTTGGTAGCCATGCTGCTTTTCTGGTCAAATGCATTCCACAAAGAAATAGCCTGGACGAAGAAGGAACAGTGAATGAAGTCAGTACGATGAGTGGGCATCGGAGAAGACGGTTATTGGATGATCGTAAATTTCTATTGTGGTTGGCGCAAATGTACTGAAATCATTCATTGTCATTGGCCTCCATACAATTCTTCCACTTCTCTTTGAGGCTGTTCGGGACGGGAGTGGACATGCATGCAGTATGAGCTGGACTTCATCGAAAAACTCGATTGGCTGGCCTGTTGGTCTAGTAGTTAGTGGCCCTGACTGGACCTGACTATACCGGAGGTCGTACGATCATTTTTTCTGTGTCTGGGTGTAACTTATTTATAATATGTATGTATTTAGAAATGTATAGTTATGTTAAACAGTTCTTTAGTACCCATAACAAAGCTCTGCTTAGCTTGGGACTAGATGTCGTTGTGTGAAAAGTTGTAGAATATTATACATATTATTGTTCCATTTTTTCCTATATATACATGTAAATTAGATTTAAAAGAACATTTAAAAGTATAAAAAATAGTGGACCACTGGTGGCGGGAGCAGGGTCCAAGCTACTGGTGGCTAGGGCTCCAGAGATAGGAACCTCCTCACGATGCGGGCCGTATCTAGAAGAAATGCCTTCTGAATCAGGCTATTTACCCAACCGTGCAACGAAAGCCTCGATGTTTGTTTTATTATTATTATTAAGCATTATATTTATTATTTATTTCAAGCAAGCAAGCAAGCTATCTTAGTTTCTAGGATACAAGCACTTTGAGATACAGCTTATGAACAAATACAATTATGTGAACATCTGTGTCTGAACTAGATAACTAAATATCTGTATTTCAGTCAGCAGCGCTCCTCCCTTAAAAGATACATTTCACTGTATACAAAACAAATCAATAAAGTGAAAACAAATAATTAATAAATAATTTAAGGTTATAAAGTGTAAAAAGTGTAAAAAGTGTGGTGTGTGTTTTCGATGTCGAAAGCCATCGAGGCTTTTAGCCTGAAGTTTATGGAGTAAAATGGTGAATGAAACGGCGGTTTGAACGATATTCTTGTATTATAAAACTCTCAACACTTCTGAGTCGCTTAAGGCTATAAGTAAGCTAAGACGACAGAGGAACAATTGCTTGATACTGACTAAAAACTAAGAAGACGATGTCGAGTCAACTAGCGGAATCTAGGTCTACGATTAAGTCTAGATTTGGTTGTAAGTTCAGGCGTGTACTGTACAGAAGGTCAAAACGAGTACTGAACTTCATGACGATGCTTTATCGATATTAGGCAAGTCATATGCTCCGATGAAAGCCGAGCTTTGCCGAACGCGCCCGAAGTTGCGTTCGGAAAAGGAGCGACCAGAACATTACAATTTAAGCCTATATTTTGTACAGTGTAAATAATTATGAGTATTGTTAAATTTGTAAATAAATATTATGTGTGATGTAAATATAGCAACTAAATAAATATGTAAATATACTTCTGATAATTAATGTTAGTTTTCACCCACGGACAATAATCGTGTTTTGTGGTTCAAGTTTATGGTTTGACGTTTGTTCAAATTTGACAGTTCGGTGTAACGGAAGAATAAGGAAAAGTTTTGTATTGTGTGGAGTGTTTACAATTATTACAAAAAGTTTAAATTAGCATTACGGATTTATACGAATTCCGGTGTAGCTATGACAGCTACAAGCCATAAGGCCATTGGCCGTTACGACTATCGGCACAATGACAGCCGAGTCCACATCCTATATTATTATTATTATACAAACCCCAGACCCGGTGATATCGCTTGCCATGTTAACTTGAACATGAACTGACATCAGAAGGTTCGTGCTTACAACAGAATCGACGACATTGCATAATTATGTCATCATTAGCAGACGTCCCGCGGTTTCACACGCGTCGGTCCGGTTCCCGTGGGAATAAAGGGATAAAAAGTAGCCTATTTGTTAATCCAGGGCCTCAGATAACTCTGACTCATGACTGCCTATCTGACCTCTACAAACCAATTAATGGGTAACATAACATCACGCTTGAATCCATGAAGGGTTACTCAGTGGTGTACGTGGTAGTAGACCCACATTTTGCCAGTTGTTTAAGTCCCATGCAATAGGCGGCGAGCCTATGGCCATCAATCGGGCACAAATCCAGACTCTGGGCTGCTACTGGGAAATATCAGAAGGCAAAACTCAAGGATCGAACACGGTAACATTATTGTATGCCATTGTTGTATGCTTAATGTGGTGACAGTAACAGATGACACAGTATTAGTAACTAAATGATAATGATTAGATCATTTATATGAGTAGATTTTATATTATTTATAAATATGTGACATTTATGATTGTTTCTTATTCTTTATTTGTTGACTTTGCCAATTTAATTTGAATTTAATTTATGTATGTTGTAATTTGGAATTGTTTTACTAACTTAGTTTGTAAGTAATTTGTTACTAACACCACAGTATAAATATTAATACAGAAGAACGACGCCTCAGTCGCTCCATGTAAAACACTGGTATTCAGCTGCATCCGGTTAAACTGGAAGCCGACCCCAACATAGTTGGGAAAAGGCTAGGCAGATGATGATGACAGAAGAACGACGCCTTTGATCTCTGGAAAAATGCCGACAACTTCTACACGCGTTAGACTTAAATAATACCTCCCGCACTACGAACATCGCAGTGCGGGTGCGGCTTACCCGCGTCTCGTCCCTCACACCCTGCACGATTGCCCTGTCTTGACAGATTCGTCGGACGACTGTATGTTTTTAGACTGTGCTAATACTATGAGTCCTGTTGCTCGAAATAAATGATTATTATTATCTCGTGTATTCATTTTCTTATCTTATTCAATACATTTTTAAATATTTAAATATAAAAAGAAACCTTAAAAATATAAAAAAATATATTATTATATATTATTATTATTATGCTTAGCAGTAGCGCTTGCGACCAACAAGGTAGTCAACCTACTAACTGTCGATCTTCTCCTTATATTCTCAAATAAAAGAAAGTGATCTCACATGATCTAGTATTCAAGTGATAAAGCAGACCTTGCTGTAATATCAAGTGCCTGCCTAGCATTATATATTTCAGAGATACGGACTGGAACTACGTGAGCGATTTAGGTAAACGATCTGAAGTCTTAAAAAAAGCGCTCGAGCCTTTGAGATACCTAATAACGAGAATTTTGTATTGAGGAACTCAAGTTTAGTATTAATAAAACATGAAAGTAGATAAAAATACATATTATCATGAAGCCTTATAGAACTGTTTCTTTTTGTGAAATAATCTACTTAATATTGTGAATGTGTATGTGGTGTACCGCGAATTGGGAGAATAAGAAAAGAGTCTAAAAGGGAATTTTAATCTGAACGTGATGGTTTGACGCGGTAGTCGTTTGCCATTATTTGAAATGAAATTGTTCATTAAAATGGTACAATTTCATTTCAAATAATGTACAGAGGCCAGCACACATCAAGCTACCCCAATATGTCAAATTTCTTTCATAGTTTTTCAACTTTATTACAAAAACATAGGGTTAATTGAAGTTGAAGTTATATTTTATTCCTTATTATAAATTTAATTAATTGTCAATAATCACTTGAAATTGATTTTGTATTGTGTAGAATCTTATTACTACCTAACTTAAATATTTGTACACCAATCTCATTGGTCGAACATAGAGCTCGGCTAAAATGTATCCATAAGACCTTTTATCACCTATGTTCACAAATAAAGATTATTTGATTTGATTTGATTTTAATTTTCAATTAGGAAAGTTACACGGTGTAGCTTGCACAGGGTAGCTTGAAGTGCTGGACATCAAGCTACCCCAATATGCCAAGATTTCCCAAATAAAACATGAACTTTATACTGTCTGTAATAAAGTTGAAAAACTATCAAATATGTAAATTTGACACATTGAGGTAGCTGGTTGAGCTGGCCTCTGTACATAGAAAGAAGCTACTATTTAAGTTATAGCTAAACTAAAGGCTAGCTTTCTGGTCAAACAAAATCTGGTTTTGTTATAACCAGAGAATCGGCAGTGCCATTCAACGTGGCAATGCCGCCAGATTTTTGGGCACTTTTCCTGTTAACTTGAAAATGTATATTTTTTTTAGTTTATTTGGTTTTACGTGTAATTGTTACATTGGTTACATCGTATTAGTTGTGATTAGTTAATGCGGTTATGGGATATATGACACTTTATAGAATTTGATCATAACATTGCCTCAAAATTTACACAATTCGTCACTTTTGTCCAAAAGTACCTAATGTGTGTATGTAAACGACCAGTCTTCAAGGCAGATTTGAATTATTTTTCGATTTGTTCACATTTGATTTGAGTAGGTACATTTAGCTACATATTATTCTTTAATTAAAAAACCATCAGTGTTAATATTAATTTGGATTACCCAAATTAAGGATTTTCCTGCTTCGAAACATTAATTAGTACGTAATTATGAATTTCTGAACTGTCTTACACAATGAGTTCTATTTATTAGGAAACACGTGTAAGAATTCTATCAATCACAATGTTTTAAAACTTCGAGGTTCGAATATTATCTACCTATAAATCTAACTCTATAATTCAGTCTAATATTATAAAGAGGAAAAAAATGTAGTATTGTTTTTTTGTATGTAACAAATAAAACTAAACCTACTGAACCTTTTTTTTTCACCATTGAGAAGCTACACTATAATAAAAAAAAAAAAAATGATTGCCGAAAGCCTCGACGACCAATGACCGTCTGTCGAGGCTTTCGTTACGCGGTTGGATCAAAGGCCTGATACAGAAGGCAGTACTCCTCGATACGACTCGCATTGCCATGTAAGGAGGTTCCTGTCTCTGAAACCCTAACCACCGGTAGCTTGGACCCTGCTCCCGCCATCGGTGGCCAACTATTTTTTTATATTTTTAAATGTATTTATTTTTGAATACTTTAGCAACTTTGGACCCTTTTGGTGCCAATAGCGAATAGTTTTTGTGGGAACTCTAAATATAAGGGCGGAATGTAAATTACTGGTTCGCGGTCTTTTTGATGCGTGGTTTACAGCAGCGGTGACTGTTGTTGTTGCCAGGACAATCCTACTACAGAGCAATTTCTGTAGTAGAAAAATCCAGGTTAGTAAAAATAATAAAAGTAGAGAAATGGAACAGTGGTATGGAGGTCATTATTTATTTATTTTATACTTCAAGCACATAAATGTACATAGGCGGACTTAATGCTTTAGGCATTTTCTACCAGTCAACCTTTAGGTCATGCAGAGACAAACAGTGGTAGGTGCAATTCCGTAAGAAATTTGAAGAGAAGTCAACATAATTTATTTATGTATATGTTAACAATAAATATAATAAATATCATAAAATATAATATAATACAATAAATAGGTATATACACAAAAACTTAAACATAATCATGCCAAGGAAAAATATTAGCGCTGTGACGAAACTATAGCCGTTTTTTGTGAATGTGCTCACGAACCATCAATTTAAAAGCCAATCGGTTGGTAGCCATGCTGCTTTTCTGGTCAAATGCATTCCACAAAGAAATAGCCTGGACGAAGAAGGAACAGTGAATGAAGTCAGTACGATGAGTGGGCATCGGAGAAGACGGTTATTGGATGATCGTAAATTTCTATTGTGGTTGGCGCAAATGTACTGAAATCATTCATTGTCATTGGCCTCCATACAATTCTTCCACTTCTCTTTGAGGCTGTTCGGGACGGGAGTGGACATGCATGCAGTATGAGCTGGACTTCATCGAAAAACTCGATTGGCTGGCCTGTTGGTCTAGTAGTTAGTGGCCCTGACTGGACCTGACTATACCGGAGGTCGTACGATCATTTTTTCTGTGTCTGGGTGTAACTTATTTATAATATGTATGTATTTAGAAATGTATAGTTATGTTAAACAGTTCTTTAGTACCCATAACAAAGCTCTGCTTAGCTTGGGACTAGATGTCGTTGTGTGAAAAGTTGTAGAATATTATACATATTATTGTTCCATTTTTTCCTATATATACATGTAAATTAGATTTAAAAGAACATTTAAAAGTATAAAAAATAGTGGACCACTGGTGGCGGGAGCAGGGTCCAAGCTACTGGTGGCTAGGGCTCCAGAGATAGGAACCTCCTCACGATGCGGGCCGTATCTAGAAGAAATGCCTTCTGAATCAGGCTATTTACCCAACCGTGCAACGAAAGCCTCGATGTTTGTTTTATTATTATTATTAAGCATTATATTTATTATTTATTTCAAGCAAGCAAGCAAGCTATCTTAGTTTCTAGGATACAAGCACTTTGAGATACAGCTTATGAACAAATACAATTATGTGAACATCTGTGTCTGAACTAGATAACTAAATATCTGTATTTCAGTCAGCAGCGCTCCTCCCTTAAAAGATACATTTCACTGTATACAAAACAAATCAATAAAGTGAAAACAAATAATTAATAAATCTGTACCTTCAGTGAAAAGTGATATAAGTGAAAAATCATAGTTTTGAGTAATTTAAGGTTAAAGATTTAAAAAAATCTCGTTATTTTTCTAACGTTCTAAAATAAAAACCGATATGTGGTACGTGTAGATAATATTATAAAGATTATAAAGAGCTTGGTTTGAATATATTATTTTGCACGGAATTTAAGTAATTAGTAAAAATAGCCAGTTATATCACCGTACACTACAGTTTTCTTTGCTTATTTTTGTGTATATAAATCTATAATGAAATGAATTATTTTACACATTTAGTTACCGTTTCGTGTGAAATGTTATAAGGCTTGTGTTTTGGCATGTTTTGCCTGCAAAAAGTTGTTGTGAGAAAAAGTCGTAAAACTAATATGATCATTTTGATTATCAGCAACCTTTTTTCATTGTTTTATTTAAAATTCCTACGTAAATATTCAATTGTACCCCTTAACACCAATGTATTTTTCAAACTAGTAAGTGATTAATGCTACAAGCTAGAATTGATTGTGATACATTTTGTTTACATCGAAGTGTTTATTGATACAAGTAATAAGTATTTTCAAACGTTTTTGTCACAGAAAGGGTAAAACTATGTTAATATAATAATAAAATTATAACTAAATCAAAAAAATGTAAATGAAGCAAAAGAAATGTATAAGAATCGTAGCAGATGGCGCGTAGTTTCTGCCTACCATGCTTGCATGCATGTTTCTGGAAACCATGGGAAAAAGGCGTGAGTGTATGTATGTATATACTAGTTATTTATATTATGCAGAACAAACAACCACGTTTAATATTGCAAAAAAGTTGCCTTCTTTTAGCCACTAAAATTTATCTACCACAAAGTTCAATGTTCGACGGCTCACCACATTAATAACACGACCGTCAACACACATGACGCTGGCAAAATAATCGAAACTAACTCAGTTGCTAGAGAAGAAAATAAATAAAAAGAAGATGTAGTAACAAAAATTGAAAAGAGTATGCTTAGATGGTTTGGTCACGTTGAAAAGATTGATGAAGAGGACTAACGAAAGGTATTTACAAGGCAGATGTAAGTGGGAACGCCGGGAGGGGACGCCCAAGAAGGACATACATAGACCTTATTGGTGAGGTTCTTCAGAAAGGTCAGGTGCGTAGTACTCGCAACCGGCGGGTGTGTATGACAACATGTATGAATGTAAACGAAGCAAGAGAAGTATGTAAGAATCGTAGCATATGGCACTCTGTAGTTTCTGCCTACCCCCATGGGAAAAAGGCGTGAGTTTATGTATGTATGTATGTAAACACAATAAAATTTACGACTGGCCTGTTGGTCTAGGGGTTAGTGGTCCTGACTGCTATGCTGGATATATATAGGTTTGATCCTCACCAAACACATGTTTATGTGATGAGCACGACCATTAATTCTGTGTTTCATGTATCTATAATATGTATGAATTTAGAAATGTATATGTAGTATTATCGGTTGTCTAGTACTCATAACACAAGCTCTGCAGGTTCTAGCCATATTACAAATTCAGTTTCTATTATCGTAAAGGATGAGGCGACAATAGAAAGAAAATGGCGTATATGGAATCAGCTGTTTGTCAACTGTCAAGTGTTAACGAGTAGAATTTGTAATATGGCTGAAAATGAAATACACTTGACAGTTGACAAACAGCTGATTCCATATACGCCATTTTCTTTCTATTGTCGCCTCATCCTTTGACAAATAGAATAGAAATAGAATTTGTTATATGGCTAGACCTGCTGCTTAGTTTAGGACTAGATGGCGTTGTGTGAAAGTTGTGGAATATTTTATTTATTTGTATAAATCTTTAGATGATAACTTTTCTAAATAATATCTTACTATCACATTGTTGCAAATATGTCTAAAACTAGCCTACTGTTCAATATCTCCAACTAAATTCATGAACAATCCAAAAACAACCGTCAAACAGATAGAGACAATTCAAAAGCTCAATTAAATTATACCGGGACTGTCACATCATCTCCATAAGTGTCGGAACTAAAACAAGCGAGGCTAATCCGGTGTGCAGAGATATTTAAAAATTACAGCTTATGTAAGCTGTGATAACAGCAACTTGTACCTGCATTTTATGTCATTTGCTAAAGAAATTACTTAGCTGTGTAAAATTATAGTGAAAATTGTAAATCATATCGGTGAATTTGACAATATCGAACTTCTTGATGTTGGATATGTTGTCTAGTTTAAAATTTTAAGAAGAACAAGGATTAATGTAACACTTTTCACTAGATATAGGATATAGGATTTCATTTGTATCACTTTGGATTAAATGAAGTAAAAGCTTTCGGTTCGTGTAAGATGTGGTAACTCGAGTCGTATTAAAATACATTTCAGAAATATAAAGATCGGTTCGGAGCACTTTGGTATGAATCAAAAAGTATTATTTTACACAATAATTTCAATAAAAATTGCTTAGTTATATCAATGTACACAAAAAAATCTCTTTCATTTTTAATCGTATAACAACGGGGATAAGATAGAAATGAAGTTAATTTTTTTTTAATAAGTTTAATCAGAGAATTTAAAAACCGATCTAGGTCGACATGTATCACTTTTCACTGAAGGTACAGAAATAATTTAAGGTTATAAAGTGTAAAAAGTGTAAAAAGTGTGGTGTGTGTTTTCGATGTCGAAAGCCATCGAGGCTTTTAGCCTGAAGTTTATGGAGTAAAATGGTGAATGAAACGGCGGTTTGAACGATATTCTTGTATTATAAAACTCTCAACACTTCTGAGTCGCTTAAGGCTATAAGTAAGCTAAGACGACAGAGGAACAATTGCTTGATACTGACTAAAAACTAAGAAGACGATGTCGAGTCAACTAGCGGAATCTAGGTCTACGATTAAGTCTAGATTTGGTTGTAAGTTCAGGCGTGTACTGTACAGAAGGTCAAAACGAGTACTGAACTTCATGACGATGCTTTATCGATATTAGGCAAGTCATATGCTCCGATGAAAGCCGAGCTTTGCCGAACGCGCCCGAAGTTGCGTTCGGAAAAGGAGCGACCAGAACATTACAATTTAAGCCTATATTTTGTACAGTGTAAATAATTATGAGTATTGTTAAATTTGTAAATAAATATTATGTGTGATGTAAATATAGCAACTAAATAAATATGTAAATATACTTCTGATAATTAATGTTAGTTTTCACCCACGGACAATAATCGTGTTTTGTGGTTCAAGTTTATGGTTTGACGTTTGTTCAAATTTGACAGTTCGGTGTAACGGAAGAATAAGGAAAAGTTTTGTATTGTGTGGAGTGTTTACAATTATTACAAAAAGTTTAAATTAGCATTACGGATTTATACGAATTCCGGTGTAGCTATGACAGCTACAAGCCATAAGGCCATTGGCCGTTACGACTATCGGCACAATGACAGCCGAGTCCACATCCTATATTATTATTATTATACAAACCCCAGACCCGGTGATATCGCTTGCCATGTTAACTTGAACATGAACTGACATCAGAAGGTTCGTGCTTACAACAGAATCGACGACATTGCATAATTATGTCATCATTAGCAGACGTCCCGCGGTTTCACACGCGTCGGTCCGGTTCCCGTGGGAATAAAGGGATAAAAAGTAGCCTATTTGTTAATCCAGGGCCTCAGATAACTCTGACTCATGACTGCCTATCTGACCTCTACAAACCAATTAATGGGTAACATAACATCACGCTTGAATCCATGAAGGGTTACTCAGTGGTGTACGTGGTAGTAGACCCACATTTTGCCAGTTGTTTAAGTCCCATGCAATAGGCGGCGAGCCTATGGCCATCAATCGGGCACAAATCCAGACTCTGGGCTGCTACTGGGAAATATCAGAAGGCAAAACTCAAGGATCGAACACGGTAACATTATTGTATGCCATTGTTGTATGCTTAATGTGGTGACAGTAACAGATGACACAGTATTAGTAACTAAATGATAATGATTAGATCATTTATATGAGTAGATTTTATATTATTTATAAATATGTGACATTTATGATTGTTTCTTATTCTTTATTTGTTGACTTTGCCAATTTAATTTGAATTTAATTTATGTATGTTGTAATTTGGAATTGTTTTACTAACTTAGTTTGTAAGTAATTTGTTACTAACACCACAGTATAAATATTAATACAGAAGAACGACGCCTCAGTCGCTCCATGTAAAACACTGGTATTCAGCTGCATCCGGTTAAACTGGAAGCCGACCCCAACATAGTTGGGAAAAGGCTAGGCAGATGATGATGACAGAAGAACGACGCCTTTGATCTCTGGAAAAATGCCGACAACTTCTACACGCGTTAGACTTAAATAATACCTCCCGCACTACGAACATCGCAGTGCGGGTGCGGCTTACCCGCGTCTCGTCCCTCACACCCTGCACGATTGCCCTGTCTTGACAGATTCGTCGGACGACTGTATGTTTTTAGACTGTGCTAATACTATGAGTCCTGTTGCTCGAAATAAATGATTATTATTATCTCGTGTATTCATTTTCTTATCTTATTCAATACATTTTTAAATATTTAAATATAAAAAGAAACCTTAAAAATATAAAAAAATATATTATTATATATTATTATTATTATGCTTAGCAGTAGCGCTTGCGACCAACAAGGTAGTCAACCTACTAACTGTCGATCTTCTCCTTATATTCTCAAATAAAAGAAAGTGATCTCACATGATCTAGTATTCAAGTGATAAAGCAGACCTTGCTGTAATATCAAGTGCCTGCCTAGCATTATATATTTCAGAGATACGGACTGGAACTACGTGAGCGATTTAGGTAAACGATCTGAAGTCTTAAAAAAAGCGCTCGAGCCTTTGAGATACCTAATAACGAGAATTTTGTATTGAGGAACTCAAGTTTAGTATTAATAAAACATGAAAGTAGATAAAAATACATATTATCATGAAGCCTTATAGAACTGTTTCTTTTTGTGAAATAATCTACTTAATATTGTGAATGTGTATGTGGTGTACCGCGAATTGGGAGAATAAGAAAAGAGTCTAAAAGGGAATTTTAATCTGAACGTGATGGTTTGACGCGGTAGTCGTTTGCCATTATTTGAAATGAAATTGTTCATTAAAATGGTACAATTTCATTTCAAATAATGTACAGAGGCCAGCACACATCAAGCTACCCCAATATGTCAAATTTCTTTCATAGTTTTTCAACTTTATTACAAAAACATAGGGTTAATTGAAGTTGAAGTTATATTTTATTCCTTATTATAAATTTAATTAATTGTCAATAATCACTTGAAATTGATTTTGTATTGTGTAGAATCTTATTACTACCTAACTTAAATATTTGTACACCAATCTCATTGGTCGAACATAGAGCTCGGCTAAAATGTATCCATAAGACCTTTTATCACCTATGTTCACAAATAAAGATTATTTGATTTGATTTGATTTTAATTTTCAATTAGGAAAGTTACACGGTGTAGCTTGCACAGGGTAGCTTGAAGTGCTGGACATCAAGCTACCCCAATATGCCAAGATTTCCCAAATAAAACATGAACTTTATACTGTCTGTAATAAAGTTGAAAAACTATCAAATATGTAAATTTGACACATTGAGGTAGCTGGTTGAGCTGGCCTCTGTACATAGAAAGAAGCTACTATTTAAGTTATAGCTAAACTAAAGGCTAGCTTTCTGGTCAAACAAAATCTGGTTTTGTTATAACCAGAGAATCGGCAGTGCCATTCAACGTGGCAATGCCGCCAGATTTTTGGGCACTTTTCCTGTTAACTTGAAAATGTATATTTTTTTTAGTTTATTTGGTTTTACGTGTAATTGTTACATTGGTTACATCGTATTAGTTGTGATTAGTTAATGCGGTTATGGGATATATGACACTTTATAGAATTTGATCATAACATTGCCTCAAAATTTACACAATTCGTCACTTTTGTCCAAAAGTACCTAATGTGTGTATGTAAACGACCAGTCTTCAAGGCAGATTTGAATTATTTTTCGATTTGTTCACATTTGATTTGAGTAGGTACATTTAGCTACATATTATTCTTTAATTAAAAAACCATCAGTGTTAATATTAATTTGGATTACCCAAATTAAGGATTTTCCTGCTTCGAAACATTAATTAGTACGTAATTATGAATTTCTGAACTGTCTTACACAATGAGTTCTATTTATTAGGAAACACGTGTAAGAATTCTATCAATCACAATGTTTTAAAACTTCGAGGTTCGAATATTATCTACTATATAAAAATAAGTCGGGTTTTCCTTCCTGACGATATAACTCCAGAACGCACGAACCGATTTCTACGGTTTTGCATTCGTTGGAAAGGTCTCGGGCTCCGTGAGGTTTATAGCAAAGAAAATTCAGGAAAAAAACAATAAATTACATTATTAGAGCTAATAAAAATAAATTAAATTACATAAATCAGATGCAACCTTCATAGTCACTAAGAAAAACTAAGACACAAAATTAGAGAAAAGTAAATGACAGAATGATTGACAAATTGACAACTGACATAATGTCAGGCAAAAAGTAAATATTGAAAAGCATTGTGTTTACTGTGGAATTGTGAAAAAAAAAGTAAAAAAAATAAGTTATTCGTCTCCTAACATTTAAATTGGAAACCATCAAATCAATAACGTGTATTGTGCAAATTTTTATTGAATTTCAACAGCAGGCATTTGTCTTTAAGATGGTAAGTTGAACTGTGTAAATTATGTGGATCGTGCATAGTTAGGTAATATAAATAATATTAATAATGTTCTTTCTAATATATAAAATTTTCGTGTCACAATGTTCGTTCCCATACTCCTCCGAAACGGCTTGACCGATTCTCATGAAATTTTTTATGCATATTCAGTAAGCCTGAGAATCGGCCACTATTTATTTTTCTAACCTCTAAGTGATAAGGGGTGTTCACCCCAAATTTTTATATTTTATTTTTTTGATAGTTTTTATTTTTTTATTATTTGGCATCAAAAAATACATACAACTCTAAATTGACACTTTTTTATCACCAACCCTTGCTTTTTAATAGTCATTTTCATAATTTTATCATTTTCTATACCGCTCGATAACATCAATTATTATCACTTGGTAAGTTATCCCCTCCATGTGTCTACCGGTGTCACTTCTTACCCTGTAAACAGCACGAAGTAGGGATGTTACCTCTACAGTTTTCGGCTATTATTTATTAGTGTTTATGCTTCAAGCGTAGTAGTTAAACATTTTTACTATCTCGGTGTAACTCTCATATCAAATATATTCTTGAGTAACTTTATTATTTATTTATTAATAACTAATATTATTGAATACAATTAATTATTAATCTATAAAAAATAATCGCAAAATGTGTTGGTAAGCGCGTAACTCAACAACGCCTGGACAAATTTGGCCAATTCTTTTTTCTATTGTTCGTTGAAGTTCAAAGATGGTTTTTACGGCGAGAAAAATTCGAATAGTTGCCGGAAAACCCCTAAAGAGATTTTCGTCAAACATTGCCAGCTGATCTTCTTATCGTGTGGTTAGTAACTAACCTGGTGTCAGAGTTTTAATGCCGCCCATGGGCCTCTGACTTGGCATCACATGCCGTCGAGACATATTATATCTCTCAGGCATGCCGGTTTCCTCACGATGTTTTCCTTCACCGTTTTTGAAGCAAGTGATAATTATACAATCCGCACATGAATCCGAAAAGTCAGAGGTGCGTGCCTTGGGTTCGAACTCGAGACCTATGAATTGGCAATCCACCGGTCACACCACTAGGCTATCACTGATGATGCCAGCTGATGAACTCAATGCATGTCTGAAGTCCTCCAATTGTGGAAACATGTCAAAGTAGTTCAGTTAAGCAAGAATATGCATGTCAAATTGCAAAATGACCAATCTGGAAACATATTCTCTAAACAACTCATTGACATTGGTAGTGGCAAATTTCCTATAGACATGTTGACTGGCTGCATTAACATTTCTCGAAGTTTTTGTCAGTTAACTCGATCAAAAGATGAACTTATCCAGAAGGTGTTTCCAGATGTTTCTCAAAATTACAGGAACCATGATTGGTTGAGCGAACGAGCTATATTGGCTGCAAAAAACATAGATGTAAATGAATTAAATTTAAAAATGCAAGAACAAATTACAGGCGTGTCGAGGATATATGAATCAGTTGATTCGGCTACTAACCAAGATGATGTAGTGAACTATCTACCAGAATTTTTAAACTCGCTGGATTTGCCAGGATTGCCACCTCAATCTTCAATTAAAGGTTGGATCGGTAGTTATAATGTTGCGAAATATCAACCAACCGCGTCTTTGCAACGGCACACGGTTAGCGATAAAAAATTACTAAACAACGTGATAGAAGCAACTATACTGAAAGGAAAGTATAAAGGAGAAGACGTTCTCATACCGAACATCTCAATTATTCCGAATGATGTGCCGTTTGACTCTAAACGACTACAATTTCCAGTTCGGCTTGCTTTTGCTATGACCATAAACAAGTCCCAGGGGCAATCATTAAGTGTTTGTGGTATTAATCTGGAAAACCCATGTTTCTCACATGGTCAATTTTATTGTATGTTGCCTGTGCCCGTGTTGGAAAACCATCAGATTTGTTTGTCTATATGCGCCAGATAATCAAACAAAAAACATCGTATATCACAAAGCACTACAATGAAAATGAAACTGATTTTTGCTAATAATTATGATTCACATGATTAACAATAAAGGGATTACTTATTTTTAAATGCTTAATATGATTTATTTAATTATATTTCTTATTCACAACGCCCTATCACCAGGGTGACGGTTCTGTTCAGTACGTTTTTTTGCCCCGACTATAAAATATGTAGGAACAAAAAAATGTCACATTACAAATTATTTTGACAGGAATTTATTGCAATTTAATTAGGCAGTACGAAGTCTGCCGGGTCAGCTAGTCTACCTATAAATCTAACTCTATAATTCAGTCTAATATTATAAAGAGGAAAAAAATGTAGTATTGTTTTTTTGTATGTAACAAATAAAACTAAACCTACTGAACCTTTTTTTTTCACCATTGAGAAGCTACACTATAATAAAAAAAAAAAAAATGATTGCCGAAAGCCTCGACGACCAATGACCGTCTGTCGAGGCTTTCGTTACGCGGTTGGATCAAAGGCCTGATACAGAAGGCAGTACTCCTCGATACGACTCGCATTGCCATGTAAGGAGGTTCCTGTCTCTGAAACCCTAACCACCGGTAGCTTGGACCCTGCTCCCGCCATCGGTGGCCAACTATTTTTTTATATTTTTAAATGTATTTATTTTTAAATTAATATTTAAAAATGAAATTCATAATATATCAGAATAGTAAAAGTTTTATTTACTATCCCCGAGTGACATAGGTCTACAGGGTGTAACGGAAAGGGTATATACATACAAACAGGGTGAAAAGAGTATTTAATAACGAGTCTTTCCTCAAAATTTCAGCTCCCAACTAATAACTTTGAAACTTCACGATATTATTTAATATCGACAGTTTATTAAATGCAAAATCATAACAAACGTGTCACCGCACTATAAGGGTCATAATCCTGTCCGGCAAGGTTCAAGTATATCTATCTCGGGTTCTGCGCCCCTAGTACAGACCTATAGGGCTCTGCCTAACCGACGAAGGCGCGACGGCGCGGGCGGGCTCAACTTTACAATTATGTATGTATTATGTATAAAAACGTTGCCATGTCGTTTCTTATCACCAAGAGAATCCGTGCCCTTCGGATGTATATACTCTTTCCGTTACACCCAGTATGCAATGATATTATATAATTATGTAAAAAGGAGTAGATAGGTTACCTAAACAACATTCGATATTCAAAAACACACTGCGAGGTCAGGTGTGGCTAGTTAGCCACATTTTAACGGGTCGCTTGCTGAGCACTTATAACTTATCTACACCTTTTTACTTATAATATCATTGGATTTATGAGAATGGGAGCTACGCGGGTGAAACAGTGTGATGTCCGTTAGGTATAAGAGGGTTCTGCCCTTTATAGTTTCATTATAACATGCAATAATGGCTACATTATTGGTGTTATCTTTACATACATATGAAAAGATGATATGTTAAAAAATGTTATGTGTGGTATTATTATTATTAACCGTCTGGAATCACGTTCAGACGGTTCATAAATTATAGAGAAAGGCAGTTCAATGAGGATTGTTTGGCTTTGGCAGAATCTTATAAACAAGAGCTAGCAAGAGCTCTTGTTTATAAGATTATAGTAAAATAGTGACAATGAAGTTATGTACTAACTAATATGAGTATTGTGCTTGAAATAAAGTTATATTATTATTATTAGTCCACAAACTTCTAAGCGTTCTTGCCAGACACACTGACCACCCATTCCTTCCCAGTAATTCTTCCCAATAACTACCTACTTACACTAATTACACTTCCCGATTAACCCATTTCTCCTACAGAAGATTTTAAACTAGTTCTTCAACATTTTCAATTTAGCCAGAAAATAAGTTGTAAGTTTTTTAAATGAAGACTGCTCGCTGACTTGGCTAATTCCGTTAATGGGAACCCCGCGTTACGTTCGGAAGTTATCGGGCTTTCGTTCGTGTAGCAAGGATATTTGGGGTTCGTTGGTTTTTGTGCATGGCTTATTTTTGATTATCTCACGAGATTGTACTGTGATGGGCTGTTCTTAATTACCTGTGTAAATCTTTTGTTATAATAGCAATGAAGGTTTTTTCGGTTTTGTTGTTATGTATCTTCCTCCAAATTGCACTGGTGGGAACTCTGGCGAGGCCAGACTTGGTGAGAGATTAAAATGTATTCAAACTATTGTTTTCTTTTTTCATTTTCTTAGATACTATTTTTAAATAATGCAATTTAGGTGTAGGTATAATTATTACATTTGTTAATATGTGAGCACCATTGTTTCATGTTTTCGTAATACCATGTAAGGACCTATATTAGTAAAGTTGTTTTTAGTCGAGGTACATCGTCTTCACATAAATAGATATTTATTAAATGCCCGTCTAATAATGTGTGGAAATATTTAAACTATTTTGAAAAGAGTAACAATGGAGTTTCTTGCCTATTCTTCTCCATATGATAGGAAACTACCTTTTAAACGGAGAAACAAGCATCGTTTTTCTATTTAACATAATTAAGTTTAACGTCATTCAAAAAGGTCAGGTCTATAGTTTCAACCGGTCTACAGTATTTGCATGTTTTTACCTGTTGCCAATAAATATTCTTTCTTTCTTTCTTTCTTTCTTTCTTTCTTTCTTTCTTTCTTTCTTTCTTTCTTTCTTTCTTTCTTTCTTTCTTTCTTTCTTTCTTTCTTTCTTTCTTTCTTTCTTTCTTTCTTTCTTTCTTTCTTTCTTTCTTTCTTTCTTTCTTTCTTTCTTTCTTTCTTTCTTTCTTTCTTTCTTTCTTTCTTTCTTTCTTTCTTTCTTTCTTTCTTTCTTTCTTTCTTTCTTTCTTTCTTTCTTTCTTTCTTTCAACCGTAGAGTGTGTGTGAACCTAAACGAAGCAAAAAAAAACATGTAAGAATCGTAGCAGGTGGTTTTTTGTAGTTTCTATCTAACCCCATGGGAAGAAGGCGCTTGTGAATGTTTCTAAAAAGAAGAAAATTAGAAACATACGAGAGAACAAGACAAAGTTTAATGACCTCAATCTTTCTGGTGGAACAAGAAGGCAGCAGACACATGAAACTAATATAGAAATGGCTCAAAACAAAGAAACCAATCATGACACGTCTACTTTGAACTAAACCTTGTATTTATGTTAGTCGATGGACCGTAAAGTGTCGCCAGTTAGAGTATGAATGAGACAAGCTGTGAGTTCGGAGATACTGAACTGCCAACACAAGTGAGTACTTCTTTTATGTTGCTGCAAGTTACAAAAATTGTTGAAGTAATAATTGTTGAACAAGCCAGTTAGTATTTTACTTGATTTTTGAGCATGACTATTTAAGAGAATTAAGATTATACTAATTAAGGAAACAAAAATATAATTTATCTAAATTAATAGAAATTAGTATGAATCCTATTACCTACTTCCACTACGTTGTCCTTCTGACTAACTACTAAGACTATTATTTTCCAATAGTGGTATCAAGTTAGTTGAATGACATAAATATAAAATACTAGAGTCCATCATTTCTTATTTGTGTAAAACTTCTAGCTTCTAAGTCGCCTAAATCAAGAGATTGATATTATCAAATAAGTCGTATATTTTATATTGACATGTACTCGTATTATTACAGTACAGACGCCAGCACATCAACCTACTACAATTTCTCAAATGTTAATAAAAAAATCAACCTTATTGCTAAAACGTAAGGTTCAAAATTGATTGGAGAAAAATCGCCTGTCTGTCTGTCTGTTCATACTATCTTAGAAAACGAGCTAAACTTTTTTATCAGTAGTTATACAAATATCACATAGAAAATATTATGGTATTTAAAATTTTATATTGAGCGTGTCGTCATTGTACATGAAAGAATATATTATTGACCAGTTAAAAGCACGATTTACTTGTGGCCGTGCTCAAGTTAAGCCCATTTGCACCAGTCTCACTCTGTAAAGTTCTGCTATACTGGTGCAGCTAACTTCTTGGAATCGCGGACAAACAAACAAATTAGTAGATTGTTATTCCACTGTTTTTCTTTGGACGTTAAAATTAATATATTTTTAAAGTTTGGTAACTGAGATCGCTACTGAAGACATTTTAGTTCGCTGCTTTAAAAATAGCTATTTGCTACTTTTAGACGTATTGGTAAATTAAGTGTCCTTTTACATTATTTTTTAGTATTTCAAAATATGTACTTTAGTGGTATTTTTATATTTATATTATTACTAGCTGTCCCGGCAAACTTCGTTGTGCCTTAGAGTCAATTTATTGCTCTTGCAATAAATTGACTCGAAAATTGACTTCGTTGTGCTTTAGAGTCAATTTATTGCAAGAGCAATAAATTGACTCTAAGGCACAACGAAGTTTACGTAAACGTATGTATTAGATATACATACGTTAAATAAGACGACATAAAATAAATCCAAACCAATAATAACTACTACTACTTTTTATGCAGCGAGTCTCTACTGTGATCTTATTTAAACATTTTGTGTTCGATAGAGTTAAAATTACAACATGTATATGTCGGCGTCAGCGATGGCTGAGCGGTATGGGCCCACAACAGGGGTTTCGTGGTACCAGGTACATAACGTTGAATAATAATCTTCACTGCAGTAATAACCTCACTTTAATAAAAGTAATCACATAACATAACTCAGGTAGGTAAACAGATAGTTTCGCACTGGACTAGTGTCTTCGTTGGTGTCTCAAATCCAACTGAGCTCTGTCTAGCTTCCACTTCCCAATACGACTCCATCCACGTGACATCGCTCGCGCCATTTGCAAATGTCAGCCGACGCGACGTCACGGCGTTTACCATACTCTGTACTAATGTAGTCAACTTCACAACTTCTTATTTCTGAATATCGATCGCCACGACACGGCCATCATGACCCTCACACGTCCTCGTGTGTCTGATCTGAAAACAAAAACATTCTGAAAGTAATCCGTTCGGCTATCCTGCCGTTAAAGCTTAACAACCATGGCTCTACAATGTAGCCAGCATTGGCAAGGTCTCCAGGATTAAGGAAATCACAATAATCCAGCCTTTTAGAACCCACCAGGTAAAATTCTACGTGGGAATCCTCCCATAAAACACATGAGATCACTTTACATGAGATCATTTTAGACAAACAACACCTTGTGTCGTCACACATAAATTGTAAGTACATAGATTGTCACATAGTCAGCCTGTCCATCGGCTTTTCATAGTCTGCCAGTCCACCGGCCTTTCACAGTCTGCCAGTCCCTCAGCTAGTCATAGTCTGCCAGTCCATTGGCTAGTCATAGTCACTCAGGTTAGTCGTTGCCACTCAGGCTAGTCATTGCCACACAGGCTAGTCATTGCCACACAGGCTAGTCATTGTCAAACAGGCTAATCATTGTCTGCCAGTCCATCGCCCAGTGATCCATCCCCAGAAGCTAACCATCTCAGCCGCGTAAGTGCTACCCCTCGGAAAGGATAGGCTGCGCATAAAAAGCAGACCACGCGCACCTCTTACATGCTCCGGCGCAACTGGTTCGGTCACCAAACAATGACACTTTATCCATAGAGCATACGTTAAGTTAGATGAAACGTATTCCAAGACTTTACAGGTAGTCATTACTAATTACTACTCAGTACACACAATAACTAAATGAACTTTAACTAAGCCATTTTAACAATTTAAACACGGAAGGTTCCTCCAAGACTCATAATTATCAAATTTCAAAAAGAAAACAAACTCATGGCCCGGCTGCCCATAGCAGCTAGTGACAATTTATTTTTGCCACCCATATCGTCATCACCTCTTGTGATACGACCAACACCTCATCTAGAGTCCGCGACTCCCAGGTCAATACATGACCGTACAAATAGTCTCCTTCGAGACCCGGGTCCCCGCCACACCACTAGCTGCCCATCGCGCTCTGAACAACTCCACACCGAGTTGCAGTTACGACTACAGACTAGTGCGTGCAGTGCGACCAAATAGCCAAGGTATGTGTTCGATTTGCTGGTGGAGGCACCCTCCTCACCATCTTCTACATTTGGCAAATCTAACTCGGCAGATAACTTGGAGGAATCTTTCGTACGCGATCGTGGGCGTACTTATAAGTTCTATTTCCAGTCAATGATTTCAATAGGTAACGATCACCATCAAGCAGTTCTACAATTTTTAATGGTCCCTTGTATTTTGGGTCTAACTTCGTCTGATTTCTCTCTTCATTCTGTATTAAAACTAAATAACCAACATTAAATTTCATTACTTTAGCTTTATTTTTATCAAATCTAGATTTTTCGTAAATAGCGCTCTTTTTATGTTTGTTGCCGCTTGCTCTCTAGTCTTGTCAATGTCTTTTTCTGGTTCAGTATCATCCAAAGTTACAAGATTTAATGGTCTAGCCACACGTCCTATCAGAAGTTCAAGCGGGCTTGCCCCGGTTACACGATGGATAGAGGAATTTAAAGCTAGTTGCAAGTCTTCTAACCCGTTTGAACTTCACAGGTTGCTATCTTAAGACTTGACTTTACAACATACTGATCGCCCGCAAGCGTTTAAAAGACCCTTTAAACTTCGGGTAAAGCTTAGTCTAGCTAGGCTCTTCATTTTTAATGTAAACCAAGTTACAAACTCTTTACACGGTAGTGGGAATTCACTCAAAGTACCTACTATCTAAATTTAACTGTCAATAATCTACTGACATACGCTCGAAACCATCAAGCTTTTCGAGAAGCAAAAACAGGTTTAGAAAAGTGGGAATCACTCGGTCGGATTATCGTACACGGTACTATCTCTACTTCGTGCAGAAGGACAGCGATTTAATCATTAAGAGTTGGAACTTTTGCACGTTACCAAAGTACCAACCACCAACCGACAGTAAGTACTATAACCACCTATAAGTACCATATACTAGCCATCAATAAATCCTTATTGTAATTCAGTCAATAGACGCTCAAGACTATCTTGGACAGTCGGTTTAAGTTTATTCAATTGCATTTCTGTCATTAATAAACGAGATAACATCTTATTGGTACTTCTCATGTCTAGGCACAGTATTGAACTCTGCTAATAACTACAATACTCCGTTTATCCTTCATTCACAGCGCACTGCGCACTACATTAGTAATTAGAAAAGGTCCGACCAATAAGTTACAACACAGTTATTCTAACAGTTCTGTTACTCTTTATCATCATTTATAAGCAATGCATACTCAACTCATTAAATCTGTGCACCAACACAGACAGAAATCGCACCAACGATTCCTTATAGACCCATCGCCACATGTTACTCATGAGGTGCGGTCCAAGCTTCGAGTATGAGTATACAAGCTATTCTTAAGCAGATGTGGTTTCACTACCACTGTCATTAACTATGACATTCAATTCTCGAGGAACTTTGTGATCGGGGCCTTCATACTTGAATTCAATTTAGTTTGACTTCTTTCCTCATTTTCAATTAAAACACAATCAAACTAATTTAAAATCCTGAGCCTAATATTATGGTCAAACCGACTTTTATCTTTGCTCAATTTAAAGTTAGGCTAACAACCAGCTTTCTGATACCGTGGTGATATCAACAAGTTTCCATCCGATTTACAAAAAAAGTAAAGGGAATAGCGCCGCACTTGCATCACTTTGAATTTCAATCTCATTTAAATTGAGAGTTCATAATAAGAAAATAATCAACCAGGTATAGTCTGTAAAATTGAAATTATTTATCATCTTATCTGTCAGTGTCCCAATTTCCAAATAAATGGACCCAATTGTTTACTAGTCATCAATAAAAACACTGAGGGTACATTAAAAAACGAAAAATTCAACTGACGAACTTCCGAAAATATGGTACCACCTATGAACCGCCTAACATGGTGAATGTTATCAAGAGAGGCAGCTTAACTAAGCTTCAGCTCACCTGTAGCTGTGATATCATAGCCTAGAAACTTTACATAACGCTTTACAAATGAACACTTCGAAATGTTCAAACCGGCGTTTATTGAATTATTATACACCGAGCAGCCTTTCAATCCTTGCTTAAGTAGCAGGACTTAACAGGGAACTTAACAGGGATTAACTAGGGCAAATAACAGTACCCATCACTCATTAGTTTTTGAACAGAGTACCTATCACACTACTTTCCTTTCGTCCGACTTAGTCTGTAAGGTTGACGTCAGAGGCTCAGGTTTTGAAGCCTATTTCTCGGTTCACTGCGATGACTCCAAAAGTAGTGAATGTGTCGCGTCACGTCTATCACTCTATTCTTGGTTACGTCTATTTACTTACTGAGTTTTAACTGTCACAACTTCGATCGCTGTTGTATTACAGCGTAACAAAATATGGCTACGTAAATCAAACGTTAAATAATATTTCGATAGCATTATTGTCATTCCTAAACGCATTAAAATAGCCCTCTGCTAGTTTATTAGGTACTTAACTTCAAATAGCCTATCTAGTTTTGCTAAGAGAATAGGTTTCCCAAACGGAGGCTTACTAAAGCCTATGTAATAAGCATCTACTAGTTCTTGAACGGTTGCTCGCACTAGTAGCCTTTTGTCTAAGCTAATTTTGTAAGGCGCCGATAGATGTACGTCGTGTACGTACGGTAAACCAATATTAAAAGTATGGCAATATTCATTAAGTAAAGTTATCAGAGGTTCTCTATTTTACGTACCGTATTTCAAGTACCTATCTGGTTAGATTTGTAACTACAATCCACTGCACAATTTTGTTTAGAAATAACTAAGAAATACATCGTGACCGCCCGTCACATTATATTTCAAATGATAATTAATCGTAATACGTGGGTACCCCAAAATAAAACGGGTAAACAAAAACCATAAACCAAAACGTCGTAATGAATTTGCTCGTCAAGTAGTTACATACAGTACGGTCTATTTGTACTTCATAGGTATACCTACATACCCTTTATATAAACGTCTGCATTTAACCTCTAAAATGACGAACAAACTCCGAACGAGATCATTCGGTATTGAAATCAAAACAAAAATTACACGACTCACAGGATTGCTGTGCTGTGACTGCCCACAATACCAGCTATTTTGCCTGCGTCTATCCACTGCGCTGTTGGAACCCGCTACACTTGCATCTTGCACCTCGCAAACGTTCTTGCTAGAGCCCGATGTAGCTATCGCCGCTCGTTTGCCATGCCAGCGTTCTCAGCGCAGCCATAACAACCTCAAGCAAGCTTTGATCATTTTCTTCTGCTACATCTTGGCGACTTGGCAAAGCACGCCAGCCAAGTGGGTAGCAAGTCCTTATCCCAGTTCTGATGTCGGCGTCAGCGATGGCTGAGCGGTATGGGCCCACAACAGGGGTTTCGTGGTACCAGGTACATAACGTTGAATAATAATCTTCACTGCAGTAATAACCTCACTTTAATAAAAGTAATCACATAACATAACTCAGGTAGGTAAACAGATAGTTTCGCACTGGACTAGTGTCTTCGTTGGTGTCTCAAATCCAACTGAGCTCTGTCTAGCTTCCACTTCCCAATACGACTCCATCCACGTGACATCGCTCGCGCCATTTGCAAATGTCAGCCGACGCGACGTCACGGCGTTTACCATACTCTGTACTAATGTAGTCAACTTCACAACTTCTTATTTCTGAATATCGATCGCCACGACATATATATAACCTAACCTAACTGACCATACCTATCCTATAGCTAACCTAACTACCTAACCTAACTACCTTACTAAAATGCATTGATTTAAAAAATACTAAATTCATAATTTTAATCTGAACTATTGCCTCTATGTTACATAAAATTTATACTTATAGTTTTCCCGGTCTACTTTAATTTAAGTCGTCAAAAGTTCGTCTCTGTCGTCATTGTTAATTACGTAAATTACGTTCTGAAATTTGGGGTTATAAGTAGCATAAAAAAAGTTAAGACTTTTTTATGTAGGTACCTACGTATGAATTGACAACCTTACTTTCTTAGGTTTAGCTTAAGACTTGTCAATGTCAAATTGTCACCTGATAATGAACTGGGAAGTTTGACTCCTGTCATGTCATCCAAGATGGCGCTGCGTTTGAAAAATCTTTTAGACAACGAATATTCTTGATATTTATTTTTTCGAGGACTTTTCATGTTTTTCATTAATTATTATGCTATTCCGGACAAAGACAAATCCAAAAACACCAAAATCATTCAAATTGATCCAGCCGTTCTTGAGTTATAAGTGGTGTAACTAACACGACTTTCTTTTATATTTAAAGATATAACAAATTAAATAGTCGTAGCCATCTGTGCCATGTGTTTGTATTATTCCTAACCTTTATTTATTTTATTTATTTATTAAAACTTTATGCACTAGTAAAATAAACTGTACAAAGGCGGACTTAATGCCTTAGGCATTTTCTACCAGTCTACCTTAAGGTGGTGCAGAGACAGAACATGGTAGGCGCAAGAAGGTAACTAAAACTTGAAAGAAAAAATAATTTATTATTTATGATAAATACATATATACATACATATTATATAAAATCCAGAGATACCTAGGTCAAGAGAAAAGAAAAAAATAAAATAATAAAAGACATATTATTGGAGAAACTAATCTGCTTACTCAACTTAGGGATAAGTTTGCCAACACCTTGTGAATGTGTTCGCGTGCCTTTACTTTAAACGTGAACAAACTGGTTGCCATCCTGATGTTCAGAGGAAGCTTTAATGTAACGTTAATTGAAACAGTAATATTAAATAAAATCATCACGCCTGTATTCTTCAAAAGGTAAGGCAGAGGATAGTACATTTTACCTTGCCAGTCATGTAAATATCACAAAGTCGTATAAAACACTGGTATTCAGCTGCATCAGGTTAAACTGGAAGCCGACTCCAATATAGTTGAGTAAAGGTGAAACACACATCTAGTCAGGCCTAACCTTTGCCCCTTGTTATTGGGGTTGATAGATAGATAGATAGAACATGTATTCAGTACCTACACCTACACACAAAAGACATAGACCAACACACAAAAAAAAAAGAAAAAAAAAAGGAAAAATTGTCATTTAAACATGAAAAAAACAGTGCTGTGTGTGTGAGGTGGGCTTTAAAAGTAACATACCTTTTTTTATTACTGATAGGCACGCGTTTGACCACTATCTCACCTGATGGTAAGCGATGATGTGGTCGACGATGAAGCACGCTTGCCTAGAAGCAACCTGTTCACTCTTGACTTCAAGACCCCCAGGTTGTAGCTATCAGGAAACACCGACACCGGCAGGGAATTCCACTCTTTAGCTGTTCGCACAATGAATGTGTTTCCATAGCGTTTAGTACGTATCGTATTATATACACAGATCGAATCTCGAAATAATAAATCGTATACCTAACTATACAAACTCAAGTGGCATAGACCCCACAACAAAACAAGTGAACAACGGAACTCTACCCAATCCACAAATCGCATCGAAATAAAAATCGACCAAGGTAATTAAATAAAGTATTCCCTGCGGCGATTTGTTCGGTCGCTCACATTCAAGCAATTTCTTTCCAATCGCCAGAACGGTGGGTCGTCAGCCACATAGATTAAAGTTAAAACTACCCTTGGGGGATTGGCGGGTAGTTTCATGCTTTTATTGTGCAGGTTGACGGGTTCCTGTTGTTCAATCTGATGTTGGTAACTTGTTCCTATAAGCTTTACATAGACTTTTGCTACTTGGCAGTACAGCTAGCGCAGTGGTTGAGCGATTGCAACACATATTTGCATGGCCGCTAGATATGTAGTTGTTCCAACTTTTTTTAAACGACTTGGGAAATTTCAATTTTGTTTGTTTTATTATTTTTTATTAAACATTATTAAAGTATGTAGTTGTAGTAACATAGTATGACGACATCATTGCATTGGGTGTGAACCTGTTAGGATGGTGTATGACTATTATGATATAAATATTAATAAATAAATAAACTACAGCTGTTTGTGTTTCGTAGTTTATTTGTTTGTAAACGCTCTAACGATACTTAAGTAAATCAAACATGTTTAGGAAAAAGTTAAAAAGAAAATGTGGAGATAAGCAATTCAATGAGGATTGTTTGGCTGAAGCTAGCTCTCATTTTGAATCAACTTAATGTGAAATACACATGACAGAATAGATGATGACAGTAAATATAAAAGGTATATATTATGAGCTGGCTTGAAATAATAGTAGATTATTAACCAAGGGGATAAAGCAGTGTCTTCTGTCGCGGGTGACGATTTAAATCGCGAGCGTAACGAAGGGCTCGAGGTTTACTACCGAGCGTAGCGAGGGTGTTAAAAACTTAAATCACGATCGAAGCGAGGGATTTAAGACGAGTCCTGAGTGTAGCGAGGGATTTAAGTTCACCCAAGACTAAGACAGCTTTATAAAGTCCGATATAAAGTTATTTTGTATCGGACCAGTATTTTAAAAGATTATCACGCATAAGCAGTAAAGAAGAAACGGACTCGCTACGCTTAACAACACAAAATAACATTATTGTGTGATTTTTATTTTTTCCAGTTTCTAAAGAACTGACAAGGAAAACCGAACAATATTATAAGTTCGATAGGAAAGAAATAAAGTTTTACACAATACTAAGAAATAACGCTGAATCTGTATATGTAAAACAGGGCCATAAATAAAGGTAAAAGAATGATACATTAATAAGACAAAAATCTTCTCCACAAAGGCGACGTGGCGTCTAACTTTTTTTGCCCAAAAAACCGAGGCCCACTGATCCTTGGGGATTTTTCTTATAAAACCGAAGAAAGATAACACGACAAAATTGATCGTAGAAGGAATTACAATGATAAATAATTCAGGGCCGGAAATATGGATGCTTACCCCTTAACTCGGTTCTATTTTATTTTTACTTTATTATATTACTCGTATTTGTTAAGAAAAGGCGATTTTGTGCGCACGGTACGATGATCGGACGTTACGAATTATTTTATAGATTCTTTATCTGTCTACGAAACCTTTACCTGTTTGCACGCCTACATTTTACCTGTTATGTTGAAGTCCTGTAAAATAGGGGCCGAGCCATTTGCCATCAATCGGTGTCTGTTGTCGTGTTCTTGTATATAATTTGTGTTCAATTAAGCCAAAGAGATTTAAAATACTATGGAGCGGACATGCGAGGAAATGTCATAGAAATACTTTCATCCCATGTCTCAGTAACGCCATCTATAATACCTATATGAATATTGAAGCGGCAGCGGAGCGTACTAAAAATATCATAGACTTGTGTCCAGCAGGACACAAGTTTCGGATGAAAATTTTGTTCGGTGTATGGGTATTGAATGTCTTTGAATAAAGCATAATAAAAATGAAAAAAAGAAAGAAATAATATTTATTGGCAACATTACAGGTCAAACAACTACTGTATAACTATGCAGTTCGTATTTTGTAAGATAGATGGCGCTAGCAGTAGTTTAATAAGTACATGTTTAATTAAAAAATCTAAATAAATAATGACAAACTCAAAATTGTTAATCCGTTAATTAACGGAAATAATTGCCTAATAAGTATTACAAAGTTTGACAGTTTTAAACACACCATCACCTGTTTAGCTTTTTCCCAACTATGTTGGCTCCGCTTCTAGTTTAACTGAATGCAGCTGAGTAACAATTCTAACATGAAGCGACTGTCTATCTCCTCATTTGACAGTATAAAACGCTTTTAATAAACTAAAAAATAACTATTTACCTATCCAGTTCTATATTATGAACTATATAATCTATTCTTAACATTAATATGAGAAAAGATAATGTATTTTTGTATGTAACGAATAAACTTAAAAAGTACTGGACCAATTTGAAAAACTCTTTCACCGTTGGGAAGCCACACTATACCCTGATGACAAAGGCTACTTTATATCCATATATTCCCACAGGAACAGGAACTACGCAGGGGAAACCGCGTGACGTCCGATAGTTTATTTTGTATTTTGATAAATCGTGACGCCCACGTGTCGTACCCTATAAAATTACAAATACACGTCAAGACGTATGATATTGGCATCATATTTTTGTTAGACTACTGTGAGTAGAATACATTATGGCCGGGGCAAGCGGTAACTCACAACGATGGTCCATTCATTCGTGTAAATTGTTTTGATAGGCTGAAACATTATATCTAGTTTGTTTTTCCACACTTTATTATAGTTGGGCCATTGTTACGTTGATTTAAGGTTGGTTATATTTAGTTAAGCGAGTGAAAAGGGGGTTTTTATGGATGTTTTTATGATTTAGTTACATGTTGAAACGCACCTATCTACTGGTAACGACTTAGAATTTTGAAGAGATTTATTAGGTTATGTAACCCACTAACTACACTGATATAATATTATGTAGATTGGCGGCAAATTTGGAAAAGCTGAAAAGATCTGAAAATTGTTTTTTTTTTAATTTATTGGTCTGAACAATTTTACGGTTCTTTGTTTAGATTACAAACCACTTTTACAAAAATAAACACTAAACATTTCTTGATTAATACAGTGTGGTTTGTCGTCCAAAAGTAGCAATCCTGTGGTAAATTTATCGTAAGTATATAAATTTATTATAATCCTGTGGTAAAAATCCTTTTTCTATGCAACAAGATTCCGAATTCCCATCAAAATTACTGATTGCACAGCAAAATATTCAACTCAAAATATCACTAAACACACTACAATTTATTTCGCAGCGTACAGCGATTTTTCCTATAGCTAATAATCTGAATGCACATTATACATGTTAACTCTTTTTTTTTTTTAAATATAGCTTCTTTTTTATATTATTTACAGCAGTTTTTCTAAATAAAACAGCATTTTAATAGTCACAGTCATCCTTTTATTTATTAATTACCACATAATGAGATCACGAGGTAGCGCTCACAGGCCGCTGCAGCGGCACCAAAAAAACTTACTTTTAACCTTTGAGCCCACTTTTAAAACCATGGCGTGGTTTGGACATGTAATGAAAGACATCCATCGATGAACGGACCCCGGCAAGCGTAACTTAACCTTAGATCAATCCGTGTGTTGGTTATTATTTAGCCACAAACCCCTACTTCTACTATGTACAGACGCCAGCCCATCAAGTTACCCCAATGTGCCAAATTTTCCCAATTGAAAATTAACCTTATTTTGTTTGACATAAAGTTGAAAAACGATCAAAGAAATTTGACACATTTGGGGTAACTTGATGTGCTGGCGTCTGTACATAGATAAAGGTATAAAAACAAAATTACCAGTATTAAAGTTAACAATGTGGAACAAAAACATTGTTTAAAATGAACATCACCATAAAATTCACATAGGTAGGCGTAAAATTATCCAGTTTTTTGATAGACTTATTTCCAGTTAACGTGCGTTAAACAAGTGCTTTAAAATAGTCAATCTCGGGAACGTTCCCGGATGCCTGTAAGCTTCATAACACACGTATATTTTTTAAAGCCCGTATGATGGTGATGTGAGAATTTAACGCTTACTGCCGCTTTATAGCACTGCGAGTTAATCACGGTTGTTTTTTTAATTTCCTCGTAACTGTAACCTTTTTTATTTCGACTGTTAACGGGTTATGGGTTAATTTTTGGAGTGTAATGTGTGGTTTTGTTGAGAAGGTAATACTGTTGTTGTTTTTTTTCACAATGTTAATGGAATCTCTTTAATACTTCAGTCACATAGCGAGGAAGACGGTGGTAGCGTCGAAAGGCTCATCGTGACCGGCAAAGTGTCGGGAAAAGGCCTCGTGGACGCAGCCCAATAAGATAGTCAGACTAGATCCGCACCACTCTCGACTCTTCAGTATACGATGCCCTTCACACCGCCAAAGACAGAAACAGATGGAGGAATATCGTGCAAATAAAAGTGATGAAGCGGTGAGATCACGATCCTCAGCATTGAAAAGTACGACGCAAGAAGGAATGGCATCATTATTTTAATAATAAGCATAAGGTAAACTTTTGATCCCTTTTTGAGTGCAATGAACTCACGGAAGAGTCTAAGTACATGAAAAAGAACACAAAGTATACGTGTGCATTTTGATCACTAAGCTGACCTCTGACGATCCGGAATAGCCGCCTTGTAGGAAGTAGATAGGTCAACATTAAACTGAAGAGAAGAAAATGATTGGAAAAAGCTATCACCGTCGAATTTAAATGGTCGAAGTTTAAGCTTGTAACATGTACCTACTGTAGGTAAGCAGATTAGAGAAGCAAAAATACAAATTCTTTTATCAATATCAGTGATGAGATATGTCCAATGTTAACTAAGAATGTAAGTGCATAAATTATGAATTAAAAAAGTAACTTTGGTTGTTGTCGAAATGAGATATGGCATTCAGAAATGTGACTACATTTGTGTAGCAGCCACTTTTAAAATCCTTCAACTACAGATTACTCTTACGGATAGAGAAAAATATACTAAAACCCTTTCGACATTCAAGTCCTTCATTCGAATGTATAAACTTAAACTGTCGTGTATTCGTGAACATTTAGTTCTTGAATATTCGCAAACCGTATTTAACTTTATTTGGCGTACGTTTAAACTTATTTATGCTTCGCTTAATTACGTGCAGTTTAACATTCGTGTACAAACATCATGTCAATTAAATAATTCAAAACTTTAAAGCCTGGTTAATTACGTTTTATTACTTTAGTTTCCTTTTTTGTGAAAAATATTATTAGTAGTAGTGATAATAATTAGGTAAGTAGGTACTCGGTGTCTGGAATTTCTCAGTAGCAGCCTGGAACCTAGATTTGCACTATTGCACATTAGAGACAAATAGGTACGCTCCTATTGACATAGGACTCACACAAAACTGATTTTGAGTGTATATTCAGTAGATAAACTATGTTTAAAAAAAGGTGGAACGAAGTTGGCCGGGGCGCCCGGGGCAACTAGTATTTATATAAAGGCTGAAATACATAGACTTAATTATATATGTCAAATACTTGTTTTGTACAAATGAGAATAGATTTATAAGTATTTGCAGTTATGTTCATATGTACTCTCTGAATCATTGAGTATATAAGAGTATATAAGAAATTAGGAAAACCAAACAGAAAACAGTCAGTATCCCTCTTTTTTTTAAATTTTCTCCAGCAAAACAATACTATTTCTCACGAAATTCACAAGGGCCTATTTCAGCCGACTACCTTCTCGAACAACGCGAAAAGTCTTAGCTGAGTATTACAGAGCTTAAACAAAATATTTCGTTTCAAAATTAGGACTCAGAAACAGGCCGTTATTCTATTATTAGGCGGAAAAATTACATCTACAAGAATGCTACAATACCTCCGTACTAAGAGAAAATTTCGTGAAATATTAAAACCTAATTTGTGTTTGCACACATGCAAAACTTTGACGTCCATTGTACAGGTTGTTGTTTTGCGTAAGTGTGGGTGTTTTAGCTTATCTACCTACAGACACACGCATAGACTACTGCTGATAATAAAACGATAAAGATAAATTTATTGCGTAACTGTGTACATTAAGTTCTTATTAGTAAATCATTACATTTTTGGTTTCAACAGTCTACCCAAGTCGGACATGCAACAATAGTATTAGACAATTATAGATTATAAGACATTAGATATTAGGTACATTTTCAAATATTATTTTTTATCAAAAAATTCAGTAAGATTATAAAATACATTTTCAATTAACATTTTTTTCAATTTATTTTTAAATACATTTCCATATAACTGTTTAATAGCCGGTGGTAACTGATTATACACACGAATAGCAGTAACATAGGTACTTTTATAATACATCATATTGTTCATTACTGGTAAATGAATGTCATATTTATATTGTTTTCGAATGTTTTTTTGATTAATTATACGTAGTCTGAATAACATAACCGTTTCTTAATTGAAACATTGACGTTGACTAGAAGTTGATTTCGTGTTATAGCTTTATGTCTATGGGCTCCATATCCATTGAACACAGGGATTTATTCCACCCGTCATGTAAAATAACTCCAAAATGGTTTTTTTAATAAATGCTGTATGACATGTTTTCTCCTACTATAAAAATATAATATTTGTTTTAATTTCTCTTCTGCCGTTGTTGAGCAGTTATAATAATAATTACATTTTGTTCAAATCAATCAATAATAGCGTAACAACTTGTTGTCACTAAGACTATCATTTGACCACTCGTATGCCGTAATTATAGTAACAATTAAAAAGCAATTGTCTCCCGTAGATTCTCGTTCAATACCAAAGGTAGTGTGATACCATTTATTGTAAACGACATAATCATTCTTTAAGAATCAATGATAGTGTAGGACACCTTATTGCTATCTATAACATAAACCGAAGGTAATACTATACTATATGTATAATCATTGGTAGCTTCAAATAATGATAGTATAGCACTTTATTTCAATCAACATAGTCAAACAATAGTAGTACAATACATTAATAATAATAAAAATAACCCTTTTATTTAAGGTAACAAAGACCCATAGATAACACCTTAACCTATAAATACATACTAACAACACGTTTGTTAGTAAAATCTCCTAAAACTATGGTAGTATCACTTCACTAGCACGAAATTATGTGCGTTCTAGTGGGATTTGTCCGCGGAAGCGACGGAACACCAAATGGAGCATACACGTTGGGTTAAGATCATCAACATTATCAACAATGGTAGTAGACATCATCATCTATCAAGTTACCCCAATGTGTCAAATTTTCCCAATTGAATATGAACCTTATTTTGTTCAACATAAAGTTGAAAAACGATCAAAGAAATTTGAAATATTTGGGGTAACTTGATGTGCTGGCGTCTGTACCTTATCGTCATCGACAAACGACATGGCTATCCGAAACCATTTTCTATGAAACATTCCTTCACCGACGTGATTGCATCGCTGACTTCCTCTAATAGTAACAATATGTTATCAGAAATGCAGCTTTTTTGTGTTAAGAAATACCCATTACAACGACACCAAAATCGCATAACATAATGACAACACATTTACACCGTTACTTCATGTGGGTGTGTGTGTGTTTATGAACAAAGTAACACACGCTTTGCTCAGGAGTGTGTTTGTGTGAAACTTTAATTTAGACACGGGGCGCTAAGTCGTCAGTGCTACAGCATATTGCTGGGAAAATTTGGCAGTTTCAGAGTCAACTCATTTCACATATTATGTAAAAAGTTAGTTTATACCTTGACCTTTGCTGGGATGCTTTGAGTTATGAGGGGTAGATGTTTGTTTCAAACTCATTTGTCATGAAAGGTTGTTTCTATTATCTTTTTATTGTAGCTGTAATCAGACTTTTTAGCGCAGTTTACTGCGAACATGACATTTAAAAAGTTGTGGTCGAAAAGATATCATCATTAACTGTTTAGTATCGAATGGTGTCATAGTGAATCTAATTATAGTTAAACAAGTGTTTTTTTTTTAATATAAATCGACATACGTTTACGTCAAGCGGCTACAAGAGTTTTATGAATGAGCTTTTAGACAAACTCCTCAAATTCACTCATTAAAAAATATATTATTATATTGCCTGCGACAGTCAGGCCTGTGAAGGCTCTAAATTTATACTATCTGCACAAAATCAATACAACAAAATCCAAAAATAAATCATATCACAACAAACATTTTATGACAATCCCGTCCGAAATTGAAATTCAAACAAATAAAGACAACTTCTAAAATTACTGATACCGGACAGCTGGAAAACGCGTCAGATTTTATCGATACGCTCGTAAACAACGCAATGTCATTCCACGTTGACGTTTATCGATACTAATATCGACATGCCGATAGCTGCCAAATGTACCCCGCACTGTTTGACATTCGAAATTGGAAAAAAATAAATCGAATAGTGGCTAGGGTTTACATGACAGTAATTCACTTAATATAATACGTTTAGCGCTAAACATATTAAAAAAAATAAAGCATTGAATAGTTTAATAATTGGAGAATGAAATTTAAATTAGTTGTTAGATTTTTCCAGCGCTTTATTCAGCGCTGACTAAATTTAATTTAGATCTGTTGTTGTGTAGAAATTGACTGTCATAGTATCATTGGCCATAGCCACTTTTGCACAGCAAAGGAATAGAAATGGGGATTATGTTGTTAGGAGAGTTTTGTGTACAAATATGAAGGGTCAATAAAGATTATAGGAAGACCGAAGAAACTATAGATGGGTGAAAGGTGATATTTATAGGAAAGAGGAGACTATCAAGATGGCATGTTATAATGCAATGTTTTTCTTTCTCTACGCTACGGTGACGCTTAATGAAGAGAAATATGGCCAAGGAGAAGATTACGATGTATTTTGTATTAGTGAAAACCACCTGAATATAGTTAAATACTTTATTAACTAAAAAGTTTGATCAAGAAAATGAATTTGGATTCCGAAATTGATGACGTACAAAGGACTTAATGAGACGAACTACAAGAATATTTATTACCAAATATAATATTACGCGAATTACTCGTATAATACCGAATTTGTTCATCGTAATTATGACTCAGCATTTTAGTACTGCGAGATATTTTCTCACTCGTTTGCTTTCAAAATCAGGACTTTACAAAAAGAGGTTATTGATCTCATACATTTACAGACCATATCAAAGGTTGCTGGCATACAATAATGACGGCAATAAAATGAAATGGCAGACATCATAACTACATCTCGACGAACATTATTATGCTTGAAAAACTGCATGAAAAAGCGTTAAGCATTTTAAAATTCGCGTGGAACTACTCGATTGTGAACGTGAATATTCAAAGGGGAAATGACAAAATAGAGAAAAAAATACACATTTTCAAGCGGGAGTTGCCAGTGAAAGATGTTTCGATAAATAACCATGTTTCACTCGAAATATAGGGACTTCTTATGAATTTCAAATTCCATATTTGAATACATAATTCTGTTGAGTTCGAAAAGTTATTTTTCTTTAAATCTGTGTTGCCATTCCGCGGTACATTTAAGATAATGTGTAATTTGTTATTCAAAAAGAACTTAGGTGGCATTGGAGTCTGTACCTACGACTTCAAAATTGTATGATTTACAAGTAAATGTATGGACTTGTTTACAGGTACATGTTTTATTTATTATGACTCATTAGTTTATTTATAGGTGATTAAGTCTTAGGACAGATTGGTGGATTTACATAGTTCTAAATGACACAGAAGTAGAAATACAAATTCAGTGCAATTGAAATTCAGTGACTCGGTTTTTGTTTGGCTAAAAATATATAGACATCCAATTCTGTGTAAGTATGTCAGTTAAAGGCGTACACAGCTTATACAATATGACGATACATTCCATGTATTGGTGAAGTGTATGTGTGAAGAGAGGGTAAGTGACAGTGTAATAGGCGGTGAGTGTTGAGGTGTGAGTGTGTGTGAGTGATGATGTATGATATAATTCCAGCGGAGTAAGCGGGTGTGAGTATTGGAGTGTATATTCCACACATTCGTAGGTATAGAGTAATTAAAATATTATTTTTTTTACAAATAACCCTGTTTTTTCTGGCACAATAAATAGGCTTGTCATTATAACTTGGCTAGGAGTGTCATTATAATATGTAAGTTAGGGTCAATATATTATTATGTTGTCACTAAATTCAGGAATAAGATGTAAGTAACTTGATGTTTCTGAGTGTTTCATAAAGCGACAGCCTATCTGATTTTTACAATCCAGAGACTAGATATCGCAATACTCGTTGTTTATTTATACTTTCGTGGTATTGACTACTTGCAACGACTGTCAGAGATCGAATGGACAAACGACAATTACTTTTCCGATTCTTTTTCTAAGCGTCTGGATGACACTATAAATAATCCTCATCGTGGTGGAAGAATAAACAGACGTCAATTCCCCAGTAGCAGAGGTTGCAAGGTAAGCCCCTCAAGATGGCTTACCTGATTCAAAGGGTTATCATTTGGGGGTTTTGACTGGCCTGTTGATCTAGTAGTTAGTGACCCTGACTGCTGTGCCGGAGATCATGGGTTCGATTCCCACCCAGGACAAATGTTTGTGTGTTGAGCACGATCATTTGTTCTGTGTCTGGGTGTAATTCATCTATAATAAGAATAAAATTTATTTTCTTAAATATTTTATAATAGATGACTGGCCCGTTGGTCTAATAGTTAGTGACTTTGACTGCTATTCCGGAGGTCGTGGGTTCGAATCCCATCCAGGACAAATTTTCATTTGTTCTGTGTCTGGATTTAATTTATCTATAATATGTATGTATTTAGGAATATGTAAGTATGTTTATCAGCTGTTTAGTACCCATAACACAAGCACTCAAGCTTAACTTGGGACTAAATGGCGTTGTGTGAAAAGTTGTAGAATATTTATTTTATTTATTTATTATTTGTAATGTAATGGTCATGCATCCAAGGACGACACGATAACAAACACAATACAAACAAATACACATTCTCTCCCTCTATTGAAACAAAATATCAACTAGCACACTCGACCCATTTAAGCAGATTTAACCCAGCCCTTCACATAATTCGTACACTTGTATTTAATTCCAACAGCAGCTGCACTTGATGATAAATTACAGTTCATGTTATGTTGGTAACAGAACTAATAATAATATGAATACGTTACTAGGTGTGTTATTTAGTGTCGGTGTGTTGTTATCTGGCACTGATGTTTTCATCGGTGTCTTTTCATCATCTTCGGCTAAAGAAAGTAGGTACTCACTCGTCCACAAGCTTATCGAAGACATCTTTTAATTTATATTCAATTCCGAAACACACAGTAACTGCTTGTTGCTAAATAATTACAGCCACATGGGTTGATCGAAGGTTAAGCTTTGCTAGACGAGGTCAGTCCGTGGATGGGTGACCATTCATTACATAATTATGTAGACTTCTCCATGCTCCTGATTGGTTCCGGCTGTCCTTTGTAGATCTTTGGCAGTCGTTACGGGTAGTCAGAAGCCCGAAAGTCTGGTAACCAGTTTAACCAAGGGCTATAGTCACAGTCACTGGGTTGTGGACGTCAGACAAGCAGTCCCTCCATGTAAAACATTGGTATTCAACTGCATCTGGTTAAACTGGAAGCCGACCCAACGTTGTTGGGAAAAGGTTAAGCAGATGATGATGAATTCACACACACACCATCTTGGCAGTTTGGTAAAAAATGTATGTTATACATACATACATAAACTCACGCCTTTTTCCCATGGGGGTAGGCAGAAACTACAGAGCGCCATATGCTACGATTCTTACATACTTCTTTTGCTTCGTTTACATTCAAACATATTGTCATACACACACGCTGGTTGCGAGTACTACGCACCTGACCTTTTTGAAGAACCTCACCAATAAGGTCTATGTATATGTCCTTCTAAGGCGTTCCCTCCCGGCGTTGTATGTATGATATAGTTGATTTTATGTCATAGGAAAAAGTCGAGATATAACTTTGAATGAAAGTTTCAATAGAAAAATGTTTGCAACCCTTTAAAGCCGAGGCTGGTCGCGTTAAAACAAAAAATAATGCTTTCATACAACGCAGTGCACAAACAAATCCCATGTGCCAGTTTTCTTTTCCAACTAAACCATCGTTGTTTTTCCACTATCATTTACATGGAGTAGTTAGTCCTATCGCTAACGCTAGGTAACCCTGTAGTGAACACGACTGGGTTATCGGTGTAACCTTCCACGTGCGGCGTTGATTGGTCGTTAGAGGCGCGGGTTACTCGCGTTGCTGTCAGGGATGTAAACGCAGTTCCTACTTGTTTGTCTTTTCAGACTTATAGGCTTGGTCACGTGAGGTTTACTTATTAGCTACCCCGGGTTTTTTTTTTGCTTATGAAATAAACTAGCCAGTTGCTACTGCAGGACAAAGGCCTCTTCTCATTCAGAGAAGGCACGAGCGTTGATCACCATGCTTGCTTAATGCGGCAAATTAACTATAAGTCCCGGTTTGCTTCCAATGTTTTCATTTGCCGGTGTCAATTTATGTCTAAGATAAACTTAGAAAGTTATACGAATTGAAAAAGTCACATTGGCACTTGCTTAGATTTGGACCACAACATCGTGTGTGGAAAGTAATAATTAGGCTTGAAGCCTTTCTGGCCCATTAAAACATTTATGTAAAAAAATGCGTGACAGACCGTTCAGTATTGTGCCCGAGCTAAATAAATATTTACATTTTTTCCTTCCTAATTTCTGGAATTATTTCTTTCTTTTTTAACAAACGTTACCATAGAGTATCTAACTCTTGGCTAGGCCAATCATCAGTCGGGAGTTGCGCAGGTACGACATGAAGCACCAGAATGGTTTTTAGTCAGTAAGAGCCTGACAGACACCTCCTTCCCGGAGCGAAGGACCTTCATGTGGATTATTCTACCGGCACTAAAAATAGAGTATCTAACTGAACAACATTAACAGCAACCCGCTCCGTCGGGACAGTTCAATTTAGCGTATGTGATAGTCGCTAACTGTTCCATCATAGTGTTGGTCAGTGTTGTTATGGAGCAATTTACCTCTGTCTATTTGTGTACAGCTGTCCCCAATGTGATAACATTGTTTGAATACACTATAACATAAATGTAGAGTTAGATATTTGGGTATTCGTTGTTGACTTTTAAGAACTAATAAACACATATTGTGGTTACTTCTGTAAAGAAAGCAGAAATCGGGGGTTATAATTGGATGATAATCGGAAAAGTATGTTAATTCGTTGGTCCTGGATGTCATTTGTAGATCTTTGATAGTCGTTTTTCTTCGTCATTCGTTTATTTCTTTCCGAAAAAAAATACATTATTAATTTATTTAAATGAATAATCTATATCAATAAATGTGTTGTATGTGTGTGTTTACGTATGTGGGTTAGATAATTACTTAGATAGTCGTTGTTGCCTTAGAGTTAACAAAACTATTGTTGTTATTTCTGCAATGGAAGTAGCATTTAGGGGTATGATTAGTGTGAAGTGTGAGAATATATCAGGTTTTCTCCTTTACTTTAGTACGCTTCTTTATAAGTGTAAATGCCGAGTTTGCACTAAAAAATATACTTATATATGTAATAATTGATCAATTTATTCATTAAACCGTACTTAACATATGCGATTGTTTCCGTGAAACCACCTTTTAGAAATCCCAACATTACAGGTGTATAGGACAGAAGAATGTCATTTGTACTTTTTAAGTCGTACTGTTACTTTCTGGATGTAGTTTATCTATAATATGTATGTATTTAAAAATATTTAAGTATGTTTATCAGCTGTTTAGTACCCATGAAACAAGCTCTTAGCTTAGCTTGGGACTAGATGGCGTTGTGTGAAAAGTTGTGGAACATTTATTACTATTCATTATTATTTTTTAAATCTTGGATGACATGGCAGGTGACAAATCGTCGTGGATAGTGCAATTCCGCGTAACTACAATTGTTAAATACTGCGAATATACACCTTATCACAGTCAGCGAAGGTATATATTCGCAGTATTTAACAATTGTAGTTTCGCGGAATTGCACTATCCACGACGAAATGTCTTCTCAGTCCAATACCAGGTGACATTTTGACATTTGACAAGTTCTAAGCTAAAACTAAGAAGGTAACAAACCATTAGGTTTGTTACCTTCTTGGAATCTATAAAGCTATCTATAACCTTGGAATCTATTAAGATTCCAAGGTGGAACTAAGTTTGCAAAGGCAGTTAATGATTATTATTTATAAATAAACTGGCTGCCTTGGCAAACTTCGTTATGCCTTGGAATCAATTTATTAGTTTTATTTAGTTTTTAATGGTTTACATCCTATTCTCAGGCCTACTGAATAAACACTAAAAATTTCAGAAGAATCGGCCAAACCGTTTCGGAGGAGTTTTGTTACAAACACTGACGCGACAATTTTACATATTAGATATACATACGTTTAATAAGATGACAACAGATAGATCCAAACAAATAATAACTACTACTAATTTTTATTTAGCGAGTCTATTATGTGAGCTTATTAAGACTCATAATATATATTTATATATATATATAGGTATATATATATGTATAACCTAACCTAACTTACCAAACTATCCTATAGCTAACCTAACTATCTAACCTAACTACCTTACTGAAATTCATTGATTTAAAAAATACTAAATTCATCATTTTAAACTGAACTACTGCGCTGCGTGCCTCCAAGTAAGTGTCAAACAATTTATTTAGTTTTCCCGGTCTACTTTAAAGTCTAAACAGTATGATAATTATCTTTTTGCAAAGAATTGTTGAAGTTCATCTCTGTGTCATTATTGATTACGTAAATTGATTTCTGAAATATAAAACACTTTCATGCTACATAAAACCTCTTTTTAAGTTTAGTAAAAAAATAAATTTCATGTCGTACGCATTTTTTTTCATATTTACTCACCTTTAAAACCTTCGCTGCACTTCCACAAATATTTCAAAACAAAAATCAGCTCAATCGGCCCAGCCGTTCTTAAATTTTCGCCGGACTAACGAGCAGCAATTAAATTTTATATATATAGATTAAGATGTCCGAAGTAAATGATTTTACATCATATTACGACGACACTTCAGAGCCCAAAACAGAAATAGCATCAAAATAACAACATTTTTTTTTTTTTTTTTTAATATTACAAACTAGTGCTTGACTGCAATCCCACCTGATGGTAAGCAGTGATGCAATCAGTGATGGTGAAGCGCACTAGTTTGTTAAGAGCCTAAAAAAACACACAAAAACAAATAAACATTAAATAAATAGTCAAAAATTGCAGTAAAAATAAGTAACAAAATTATAATCAGATAATCAAAAGACACATACATACATACATACACAAACTCACGCCTTTTTCCCATGGGGGTAGGCAGAAACTACAGAGCGCCATATGCTACGATTCTTACATATTTCTTTTACTTCTTTTACATTCATACATGTTGTATTACACACACGCCGGTTGTGAGTACTACGCACCTGACCTTTCTAAAGAACCTCACCAATAAGGTCTATGTATGTCCTTCTAGGGCGTCCCCTCCCGGCGTTCCTACTTACATCTGCCTTGTAAATACTTTCCGTTAGTCGCCTTTCATCCATCCTTTCAACGTGACCAAACCATCTAAGCATTATAATCAAAATAACACAACGCAATTAATTAGTTGGACACAAAATTGATTGTAATGACAGTGAAATGTGCACGTTTTCTATATAAAAATATCTTTGAAAGCTATCACAAACGTGTATTTACACAATCATGACTGTATGATTATCAGGAAAAATCATGAATTTAATCTTATTACGTTTTGATATAAATTTAATTTAATTGATTTTATTTATTTTTAATTTACCTATCTATTTACTTTTTTCATTATTTTTTAAGAATAAATGCAATGATATAAGGTGGCCAATGTCAACAAGCCCCCCCACAAGCACACTTTCTAACTACACACAAATGCAGTTCGCATCCTACCCACCCCACTACGCTCTTACACCAATACTAACCATACAAACTAACTTTACTAGCTACATAGTTACGACTTTTTTTTAGTAACATTCGCATAATATTCGTACGAGTGCATACCATTTGTTTTCGTCACATCTGAATGTAGGAGTCCTGGTGACTCGGAATACAGGCCTCGAGCCTAGTTTAGGCACCAGTGTCCCACAGTATAATGTCCTTTATGTTACCGTAGAAATAATGCTACCAACTAAGACCAGCCTGCGGAGTTTTTTTAATATATTATTTATTATTATCATCATTATCATTTTAGCCAAAAGACGTCCATTGCTGGACATAGGCCTCCTCCAAATGTCGCCACAACAACCGGTCCTGCACGTCTCCCATCCATTGGATTCCCACGACTCTCACCAAGTCGTCGGCCCACCTTGTGGGAGGCCTTCCAACGCTGCGTCTTCCGTTCCGTTATTTATTTATTTATTTATATACTTTTCTAATGAATTTGAAAAACTATCAAACTAAACTGGCAGGTTAGTATAGCTTGATATGTTGGCCTATGTGCCAGCACATTATGCTACCCCAATGTGTATAAAATCAAGGCGGCAGTTCACCTCATATTTTTTTGATTACAAGTTTTCTTCACATAAAGATATCAACGGAGAAAGCCAGCAAGTATTAGTACAAGTTAAGCGATTTTACTTGGAATAGAGACGTACCACCTGCGGGACTTAAGTAAGTACCTACGTCACACAGTTATGAAGACTGATGTCAACGACCGGGATATATCCAGCCATTGTTACGTTGTTCTGAAAGATGCTTTCTTGTACGATTTATTCCGTTATTTTGTTGACTTTCCATTTATTTGTGTTGTTATAGGATCAGCGGTTATATAAAGTGCAAAAGTTTTTATAAACTGACCGATAACCAAAGAGATTTAAAATACTATAGAGCGGGCATGTCAAAGAAATGTCATAGAAACACTTTGATCCCATGTCTCAGTAACGCCATCTAGAATAATATATGAATATTGGAGCGGCAGCGGAGCGTACTACAAAAAACTCATAGACTTGTATCCAGCAGGACACACTTTTTCGGACGAAAATTTTGTTCGTCATGTCCGGTCTATAGGTATTGAATGTCTTTGCCGATAACGAATCCTATTCGAACACGCAAGTTTTCGCATGTTTCCACCAAGACCACGGCTTAGTTAGAATAGAATATTAAATAATAATAATAATAAATAAATATTCCACAACTTTTCACACAACGCCATTATTCCAGAATAGAATAGAAACGAATAGAATCTTTATTACACAAGAAAGTGGTTATAAAATTGTGTGAAGTCCTTGACTCCTTTGCTAGGTGGTCAGTTGGGAAAAAACTAGGCAAATGATGTTGGTGCATTTAGAAAAGTCCTGTTTGACATTATAATAATAACAATAATTTATTGATGCTAATAAAATAACACGAAGACCTGCTTGTACAGACACCAGCACATCAAGTTACCCCAATGTGTCAATTTTTTCCAATTGCATATGAACTTTATTCTGTTTGTCATAAAAATGAAAACCGATCAAAGCAATTTGACACATTGTGGTAACTTGATGTGCTGGCGTCTGTACATTATTATTAGAAAAACAGAACACAAAAACATACAAATATATAGGTGAAGCCCTGTTTTCCGTGCTAGATCACGATTTTACGAAGTAATCTGTATTAAGGTATGAAAAACCATTCATTTTATTTAATCGTACATATAGATTGTGAATTTAAGAATACAATAGCTATGCACCGATGTGGATAGCTTAAATTCCCACTGAATCAAAATATTTTCCTTTTCACAAGACATATAAATTGTCTATTCGTGGCCATGTGCTTGAAAATATTCTAGACGTGAGAAAAATAAACACGAAAATGTTTCGAGTGTTTTAGTTCTGACGAAGCCGATGGAGCTTCGTCTAGCTATCCAACTAAGAAATGACTACTATTACTATTATTATTTTCTATTACAATACTATTTTAATTTATTTAGGAGTTTTGCTCAGTTTTTTATGAGGCATGTATCTTAACTTTGAGGTTCAAGTCTAGATTATAACATAACATAATGTAACTTCACGATTGTATCTTGTTGTGTACTTGTTAGTTCACCTACATTTCTCCAGTTATGTTTAAGTTCCAGGGGGTACAGGGGGCGAGCCTATTGCCATCAATCGAGCACAAACCTAGGCTCCGAGCTGCTACTGAAAAATTACTGATGGAATACTCAATAACTCTTTGCTCGACCAGGAGATCGAACCCGGGACCCTAGTCTAGATTATTTACAGTCTAGTGCTCCTGCTGACAATGTGGTTTTCATTTTATTTCCGTATAAGGTCGAGCGTTCTGTGGTTTTGTATTCAGATGTTCTTATTGGCAGCCCAGAGCCTCGAGTTGTGTCCGGTTGGTAACAATTGGCTCGTCTCCTACATGTGATGTGATCAAAACTGGCGAATTGTGGGTGTACACTAGATGCTCTTTTGCCTTGTCCTGATGGGATTACAGGCATTAATTAACAAATTTAAAAAAAACTAAAAAAAAAAACTGGTTTAAAAGTCACCCAAACACATTAAATGTTAATTCTAGATTAGATAGATTAGATAGATCTACACTCACTACTGACTACCACCCGATATGATCGGCATTCCTCAGCATCATATGCCAAAACCACGACAGTCAAATTCCACTTAACCCTTATTGTACAATATATACAAGCTACATTTTCAGCAAAACAACAGTATAAATGCGATTTAGACTCTGTATAAGTATTTAACGGTTCATTACTGTTCTGTGCTGATGTACTTACTAGTATTTAACTGCAACCGATTAGACTATAAGCCGTAAAAACAAAGCTGGGTAATATTAATATATAATAATTAATTAATTAAACCCCAAGCGGACACCGCCATCCGCGCTGTCATTGTCATTCTATTGTGTCTCTTATTGACACGATTGAAAGGTTAAATTACGCACTTATACTAAAATAAGCTAAGCTAAGCTAAGCTTAAGAAGCTTGCTTATAGCTAAATAATAACAGCCTCACGGGTCAATCGAAGGTTAAGCTACGCTTGGCAAGATTGGTTCGTAGATGGGTGACCATTACAAAACTACTCCGTGCCTCGGAAAACCTTCATTTGTAAATCTTTAGCAGTTTTTACGTGTAGCCAGAAGCGTGAAAGTCTGACAGCCAGTTTAACCAAAGGGTATCGTGTTACCCAGTAACTGGGTTGTGGAGGTCAGACAGGCAATCACTCCATGTAAAACACTGGTATTCAGCTGCACCCGGTTTAACTAGAATCCGACCCCAACATAGTTGGGAAAGGCTAGGAAGATGATGACGATGAACATAATAGAACTACTTTATATCCCAAACGTTTGGGCAGACGTTTAATCCCAACCATTAACACAATATCTAGGTACATTATCTAACTCAAAATACAACTGAAACAGTACAGTTGTTCAATAAGTTTTGAGTTCACAATCTGCACACATTTACGTACAGAAGTTCAGAGACACAACACGCCTGCAATACGGCACGTGCATAACAAGAACTGCTTAACACCACCTCATGCAGTTCGCAATTAGCAAGACTGTCTTCAAGAAAACTTATTTATGTTGTTAATTTTGTTTGTATTTTGGGTCCTTGATAAAGTTTCGCCTACTTGTTTCCATTGGTCACGTCGGAAACGTGTTTTATGAGTGAAAATATTTATGTATGATTGAATTTTGTAACGATGAAAAATGTCGGTACAATATAAAAAATGTACTGATATAAATGAAATGAAGTATTAGTTTAAAATACAAAAAAAACTTACTATGGTGATTGGGGGTAAAGGTGTACTTAATTTATCTTTAATATATATGTTTAATATTTAGAAATATACACCAATATTTGTTAATTCGTACAAAAAAAATGGGCTGTATCCGTACCTGTTACTAATCATATTTGCGTAAACAAAAGTAAAAAAAACGAAACTCAATTTTTAAATATTATTAAAAATTAAATTTAGTTAAACTTAAATAACGGAAACAGCTGTTGGAGGCGGGTATGCTTGAGCGAGATCATGCGAACGTGAACGAGAGATGACGATTAATGAATACTACTTTGTCATGAATAGCCTGTACAATATTTTCATAAATTGGGTGACTTTTTGGGATATAAACAAACGCTAATAACTTTGCCGTTTTTGAATATTATTTGTTGATACTTTACAAATATGTAGACCGTCCAGAATAAGCCCTTCAAGTATTTGTACTAATTCAAAATCAGTGGTGTATAAGTATGTATATGAGCTGTTGTCTATTACTCACAGCAGAAGCTCTGCTAAGGTTGGACCTAGATGGCGTTGTGTGATAGTTTTGGAATATTAATTCATATTAATTTTCAAGAAAATCTTAATCATCTGACTACAATAGGTTATATTCAGTAGGCAAATGATGATTGTGGGCACAATCACAAAATGCTGCACTATACAAAGAAATACTGGGAAAATATTAGATGCTCTAAAATGCTCTTTTTTAATATTATAAACCAGTGCTTGACTGCAATCCCACCTGATGGTAAGCAGTGATGCAATCGGTGATGGTGAAGCGCACTAGTTTATTAAAGCCTATTCACTCTAGCCTTGAAGACACCTAAATTATAATCAGACGGGAAGATCACAGCAGGCAAGTTGTTCCAGTCTTTCGATGTACGTGGTATAAACGACAAAGCGAAACGCTTTGTCCGAATTGTGGGAGTGCCAACGATGTAAGGGTGGACACTCGCCGTACGCCGGGTTGTCCGATGGTCGAAAGGCAGAGCAGAGTCGTAAGTCACGCATTATAAATTTGGGCTATTAAACAATAATGCTTGTGTCCTACAATACTCATTAAACCTTATTACAACACAGAAACTTATTAAACAAGGTCCTAAACTAAACCCACCTAGTATATTTGACAAAATTACAAAGGTATAAAAACTATAAACACAAAAGTAAGTCTCAGTTACATCCGTACCTTTGTTAGAACTTTTACAACTGTAAACCCACACCATCTTATTATAAAATGAGGTCTGACTTTAGTACAAGCCCAAATTAAGACAGTTTTATATTGAACTTTATTCAGAGAACTGTAAAGTTTTTGATACAAAATTGATGACCTACACTTGAGTATGACGTCAGTTTCTGCAATTAGAACTGTAACGTTGTCGAATGAAAGGAACTAGTCAATTAATTTGGGTTTTTTTTGAATTTCTTAAATTTTTCCGATGTATAACTTAAGGTGAAACATACTATCTGCAATCGCCAATTTATTTATTTATTTAAACTTTAAATGCACTTTTCTAAGAAACTGTACAAAAGCGGATTTAGCCGCTCGTATGCCGTAGTTAATGCCTTAGAGATTTTCTACCTGTCTACCTAAAGGTAATGCAGATACAGAATATGGTAGGCGCAAGAAGGTAACAAAAAAATAAAATAAAACAGTCTAATAAAAAATAAAAAAAACTCGAAGAAAAAGGTTTAGAAAAAGAACCTACTGATCATACAGTTAAGTATCAGTTTGTGATTTGATGTCGCTTCCACCCTGTATTATATAAGTAGGTTGAATTTATAAAAACTTTTTTACAAAAAAAAAAAATATTTTGCAATTTTTAGTTTCTTTGTATATAAAGATAGTCTTGCAAAACTTGAAAGAATCATTGAAATTGGTTAACAATTGCTAAAGAAGTAAAAAATAGAAGAACGTAATGTTATGTTATGGTAATACAAAAGCTCAGCATAGATATCTCACTAATAACAATCGTAAATAATTTACTGATATGCGTTGAAGAGTTTCGTTGCCTGTCTTCTTCATCAGTTTTTTCTTCACCTAACGATATTTAAAATCGGTGCGTATGTACCTATATTTTTTGAGGACTTCCCTCAATTCCTCGAGGATCCCTCATCAGATATAAGTTTTGATGCAAATGGGACCAATCTGTTAGTATTCCCTATCAAATAAAAAAATATTTTTTAAAATCGGTCCATTAATGACAGAGTAATGAGGTAACAAACCCTAAAAAAAAACATACAACCGAATTGAGAACCTCCTCCTCTTTTAAAGACGGTTAAAAATGGTTGAAATCTGCGTCTTACGAAAATACCTTGTTCTGAAATAAGGTCGAATATGTTCAAGACTTCAGACACTGCTATATTTAGCCATAACTCTTCCGTAGTTTATCGCCGTACTAGGTTTTCAGCACTTTTTTACAGTAGTACTTTAGTTCAGACAGTTGGAGTTGAAAAGTTTACAATGTCGGAAGTTTCGCAGGATTTTGTACCAAAAGTTGAATACTGGAATGAGTTTTGTACAGTTTCGGCTTGAGGATATCAAGATTTAGGGGTTGACTTTCGTCATCTGCCTAGTAAACTATGTTGAAGAAGGCTTTCAAAAATAAAAACAAAATCAAAAGTCATTTAAATATTCAAAATTAAAGTGAAGATCAGCTCTTTTTGAACGCCAAAATTACATAAAAACAGTCCCCCAAAAAGACTGCCCTTCGCCACTTCCTAGTGTTTTTTCTGGAAAGAAGAAGTACCGGAACAAGCTTCCTTGCAACACGTCTGTCTAATAAGTTACAAGAACTTGTACAGACGCCGGCACATCAAGCTACCCCAATGTGTCAAATTTCTTTGATCGTTTTTCTTCTTTATGTTAAACAGAATAAGGTACATATTCAATTGGGAAAATTTGACACATTGGGGTAACTTGATGTGCTGGCGTCTGTACATGGTGCAATTAGTTATCATTATAAATCAATCAAAACAGTCCGACCGGGTGCCATGGAATACTAGTATGTTACATAGAACGACTGCCTATAATAATAATATGACGTCTGCAACCAAGTTGGACAACGACGTACTCTTTTGTCAAACTCGGGAACTTCTAACTTTCAAGTAAATACCTACTAAACGTTAAAAATGCTGAGAACAAACGGCTTTACGCAGTTTTCGATGCCAATGTTCTATGGGTAATGGGAGCTCGCCCAGATGATGCACCGACTGACATCGCAAAGCGTACCTTCACCACAGATGGAACTAATTAAATTAAAAAATAAATTCTAAATTGATTATCTATTTGTCGTGGCAAACGATATTCAGAAATAAGAAGTTGTGAAGTTGATTACATGAGTACAGAGTATGGTTAACGCCGTGACGTCGCGTCGGCTGTCATTTGCAAATGGCGCGAGCGATGTCACGTGGATGGAGTCGTGTTGGGAAGTGGAAGCTAGACAGAGCTCAGTTGGATTTGAGACACCAACGAAGACACTAGTCCAGTGCGAAACTGTCTGTTCACCTATCTTAGTTATGTTATGTGATTACTTTTATTAAAGTGAGGTTATTACTGCAATAAAGATTATTACTCAACGTTATGTTCCTGGTACAGTCGAGTTCATTAATATATTGGCCCTTTCAGGCTTCAAAAATATATGACCGTCAAAAAAAAACATAACATTGTGACAACTAAAGCATCATTAAATTGTGGTCAAGATTTAGATTCATTAATATGTGACTGGTTTTTCTCAGTAACATGTATACAGCCAAAAGCTCATTATTATATGAACAACATTAAGATCATAATTATCTGAACATTGTAGGATTCACAATTATGTATGCACACATCAAAGACATTCAATAAACTATAAATCTCTTTGGCACACATAAATACAATAATATCTAAACAAGTAAATGTAATTCAAATTCAACCTTATTACTTACGTTATAAAGATAATTTTACTCTGAATGATGAATCTTAAAATTGCATGGTCAAGGAGTTTGCTACATCATTTATCACTGGCTAGATTAACTTCAAATGATGTTAAATGTTTTTCTAATAAAATTATAACTGACGCACATGTCATTCAACGATTGAAAGACACTCATTTAAAAAACAAACGCAAACGCGCTTAAAACAATGGAAACTACTGTCATTTCTGTAACAATGTAAACTAGATCTTATTTGTTCAAGCAAATAATTGACTTTCCCATGCATGTAGAGATAATTAAGAAGCTTTTCCTGCTCAGATATTATAAAAGCCAATACTATATTTTTGAAAAGGGTGATCACATATTTTTGCCTAATGCACAGCATATATTATTGAACCGTTCATGATCATATATTATTGAACTGTTCATGATCACATATTATTGCACAATGCACAGCATATATTATTGAACGGTTCACATGAGGACATATATTTGATCTATAGGTTCTATAGAATTTATTGAGCTTTCCAACGCTCACAATATTTTGAATCCTTGACAGTGCCAATATATTAATGAACTCGACTGTACCACGAAACCCCTAATGTCGGCCCATACCCCTCAGCCATCGCTGACGCCGACATATTTTAATCTGTGTAATATCATTAAATTAGGTAACTGTTAAAAATTTAGCAAGTTAGTAGATCATTTTTTATCTTATAAAGCTATGTATTTAGTAATGATTTAACTAATTATTTTATTTTCTGCGCATAAAGTAGTGCATAATGTGCTTATCTGTAAGTGATAAAGTGCTTAGACTTAAGTTTGCAATGTTTAAATGATAAATTAACTGTGTGTTTATTGTTGAGAAAACTAATGATAAATAAATAAATGGACTAGCTGTTAGTCATCTTTAAAGTGTACTAAACAAAGTCAATAAAGAAAATACAGAGTGTTTTAAACAAAGGAAACAAGTATAAGTAATCACTCGTTCACTAGCAAGAAAATATCTTTTTGACAAATTAAAAAACTTCCTGGTTGATTATATTTTACAACCAGCACAACTTGAGATAAGGGTAGAAAGCTGGCACCAACTGAAACGTCACCAGCTAATGTACTATTTATAAGCATCCTGGCGTCGTCAACATAAGTTACACTCCGAATCTCTTACAAACATTTCTTGGGTGTACTCCAATACGCTAACACTTAAAAAACTGTCCAGAAATCACCGACACGTAATCCAGCATATGATGGGAATAAGAAATGAGCCAAGACCCAGAACAAAACCATTCGCTGGAGAACAAAATCCTGGTGCTATAACGTCACATTTGGAACATTGCCGGGACTAGGGATGTCGGAAATGTTGAAAAGAATCGACATGCCTATTGTTTCGAAACATTTATGAGTAAGAAAAACAATAAAGATAAAAGGATGAATGAAATATGATGGTGTTGACGATCATTAAATTAGTTTGTGACCCCCGACCAATAATAGGAATGTTATAAAGTTTGAAGTGTGAGAACGCAACGGGAACGTTTGGATGAGCGTAATTCAATTAATATACCTAAGCATTAAAGGGCCAATATCCTCTGAATATTTTTTCACTTTTTCTCTAGTTCTCTATTGGGTTGTTTTTATAATTTTATTTCATAAAGTTTTCACACAAAAAAAAAATATAAACCAGTGCTTGACTGCAATCCCACCTGAGGTTACCTATTAACAGAAAATTACAATATTCGTGATGTTTTAAAGATAGGCCGGGTGCGTGTAATACTATAAACCCTTGCTTGGCTTCAATCCCACCTGATGGTAAGCAGTGATGGTGAAGTGCACTTTTTTATTAAGATCCTATTCACTCTAGCCTTGAAGACACTTTCATTATAATCGGATGGGAAGACCGCAGCAGGCAAGTTGTTTCAGTATTTCTATGTACGCAGTACAAACGACGAAGCGAAACGCTTTGTCTGAATCGTGGGAGTACCAACGATGTAAGGGTGGACACTCGCCGTACCACCGGGTTTGCCGATGGTAGAAAGGTGATAGCGGAATCAAGTCATGTCATTCCCTTGCACACGCTCCAAATTGTACATAGTTTTAAACTAGTGAGGTCGGTGTTTCTCCAACTCACTACACTGAGAAGAAACGAGTATCGCGAAAATTCTAGTGACAGAAATAAATATTACATTGAAAGAAACTCAGAGGTCAGTTTCTTTTAAAGTTCATATTGGTATCGCTCCCGATGTTTTCTATTAAAAACTTTATCGACATGTTGATGTTTTTCTTTCAGTTATTCTTAGCTTCATCAGTTTTTCTTAGCTTTTGTATAAAGTATATGCGTTTGCGAAATATACTCAGGAGCAAATAAATCGAGCCATGTAAACTTCCCTGTTTCAAGCATTGTGGTTTCTATTCTTAGTACAACATTTTCTATCAAACATCCTTTCTTCTTGATAGCCGATTTTTTGTCATATAAATTTTTTTAGTAATTTAGCCTCATTGTAAAGAATATTAATATGTTTTTAGGTGATATATGGTCTTATTGATCATACGTTACATTGATATATTGAAAGAAAGTGGCTCAATTTATTTGCTCCCAAGTGCTCCAATGGGCTATTTGACAGAATTTTAGTTTTTGCTCCCTCGTCTAGATTACAAGAAAATATTCGATACATATTTTTTTCTTTTTCAAATTGATGGAACACTGCTTATATTAGGCGCATTAAAGTAGAGGAGAGGGGGCTTGTACAGCTAATGAGGTCATTTTGACTCGATGTATCGCCGTTATTAATAGATTACGTGAAAGAAGAAAAAAATCGTGTCGAATATTTTCTTGTAATCTAGATGTGGGACGGAAAATTAAAATTTTGTCAAATAGCCCAGTCACGTTATTTTCATATCGATTTATAGAAATATTGTATAAACGTTCTGCAACAAGATATCGATATTGTTTTCACAGGCCTAGCCGGAACAATTATTAATGTTGAATCGTCGCATGCACTTGGGTGCTATATTGGCGATATGGCGTACACAATTGGATATATTCCAACAACGTGGTGTTTAATGCGATAAACAGAAATAAAGAACGGTTTCATACATAACGAGCTCTTGGCAGATATTGTTCGTTAGATTAGATTTTGTTGCCAAGTCTTAGATTTTAGGAGACTTTGGTACACATGGTCTTGAGACAAGTAGAAATTAGCACTGAGTATGAACTACTTCATTAAATTTTAATAAAACCAGCCTGACACTTTTCTGTGTACTGTGCACTGTGTACTGCCTGATTGTCATGCAAAGAAGGCACAAGCAATAAGCATTGATAATTACCACCACCGAGTTTGCTCAAGGTACCTATATACCACTGATTCCTCCCAACAGTACCTAAACCTGACTGCTTCTCACGGATTTCTCCCAGCTTATCTGCTACCTACTCGCTTACACAGCTGTATTGATCATATCCTGCTTAAAACCAGCAACAAAGCGATCACCTTAATACTGGAAACAACGATAACGGACCACGCAGCAGTCCTTCTAAACCTCGAGGTCAGCAAATCCAAACCTAAAAACACCAGATTTCAAACATCTAGCCTTAATATCTCAAAAGCTGTCGCTGACATTAAAAACTGTGATTTCTCTACTGTTTACACAATAATTGATGCTAACCAGGCCCAAGAATTGTTGAATATAATCTCCCCCATTTTATCTATAAATACTATCTACAAATCAATCCCAAGCAAACAGAGAATTATAAAACCATGGATAACCATCGGTCTTCTGAGATGCATACGTAATAGGGACAAAATGCACAATAAAACAAATAAAGAGCCAACCAATTACATCCTAAAATTAACCTATTTAAGATATCGCAATTTCTGCAATAACGTGCTAAAAAAACTAAAAAAAGAATATGAAGGAAAAGAATTCGAACAGGCTAAAAACAACCCCAAAAAAATGTGGGAAGTAATTCGCAATGTAACTGACACCAAATGCATTTAAAGGTCGACACCAACAGAGCTTTTGACAGTTGAAAATAGCCCCACTAAATCCGTCAATACAGTTAACACGTTCTTTGCAAATGTGGGTTTAACTCTAACCAATAATATCTCTCCCCAGAGTATCCCCCATGCCTCCAACAACGATCAACAAGGTACGGTTAACACAATGGTCGTTCTAGAAACAGATGAAGAAGAGGTGAAATCGATAGTAAACAATCTCCGAATCAACAGTGCTACTGGATGGGACGGTATTTCACCTAAACTCCTAATACACGCTGGTTACACTCTAATTCCACCTCCATTCCACACACATATGCAACCTGGCAATATCTACAGGTACTGTCCCAAATGCCTTGAAAAAGGCAATTGTACACCCAATTTACAAGTCTGGCGACAGAGACAAGGTCACCAACTACCGCCCAATATCAGTCCTTCCAGCGATCTCTAAGGTCCTGGAAAGAATAATGTACAAACGCCTGAATAATTTCCTTGACAAACATAACATTATTTCCCAAAACCAATTCGGCTTCAGACGTGAAATGTCAACCGAAGATGCAGTGACATCCCTACTTGACTATGTAGTTGAATGGGTTGACAATAAATTAAAATGTTTCGGAATTTTTCTAGACCTTTCAAAGGCTTTCGACACTGTCTCTGTCCCCCTACTTCTTTCTAAACTAGAAACCATCGGAGTTCGAGGCATTGCTCTGACTCTATTCAGAAACTTTCTGACCGATAGGTTGCAGTGCGTTAAGATAGGAGAACATTGCGACGCAAGTAATGTGGTTGTCGGCTTGCCACAGGGAAGTCTTCTCAGTCCCCTTCTTTTTCTAATTTATGTTAACGACCTCTGTCAGCTATCGCTCCCTTCCACAAAAATAATAGCCTATGCAGATGACACGGCAATTCTATCATACGACCGTAATTGGACCTCAGCAAAAGAGATTGCCGAAAAGGGACTCAGCGAGGTGATGTTATGGTTGGGGAAAAACAACCTCGCCCTAAACATAAAAAAAAACCAATTTTATTACCTTTGGCTTAAGACCCTCCACCCTTCCTTCAGAGGATTCATTATCAATAAAAGCCCACAATTGTACCAACCTCTCCCCCCTATGTACGTGCCCCACTGTTACCAGAGCATCAGTAATACGATATCTCGGTATCCAACTAGACTCGTGTTTATCCTGGAAACCGCACTTAAATGCGATATCTGCGCGAGTCCGAAAACTGATTTTCTTATTCAAAAAACTTAGAGTATCCGCCAATAGCAACATCCTGAAGATCGTTTACTCGGCACTATGCGAATCAATATTAAACTATTGCATCACTGCGTGGGGAGGGGCTGCCAAGACCGACATTATTCAGGTAGAACGAGCACAAAGAGCAGTTATAAAAGTTACCTTAAAGAAACCTTTTAGATTTCCAACACGGCAATTATACGCAGAGTTTGAAACATTAACAGTCCGACAACTCTACATCCTACGCATATAAGTTATGAGAAAACATACAACCCTTCCGTATACCACAAATAACAGCCAAACCGCCAGAAGACCTAAACTGCCATGCCCCGCAAAACGAACCAACACCACGGGTATACAACAAAATGCAGCAAAAGCTACAAATTCACTCCCAAAACAAATACAAATGTAAATTATTAGTTAAAACTTTTCTACTTACCCTAGATTATGACGAGACAGAGGCACTGGTAAAACCCCCATCCACGTAAATTTTTATATAAGTATTCACCATACACACATTACACCCACCCAGACATCGTTACACACACACCATCTCTAACACACACATAATTATGCACCTTCACACTCTCCCTCTCAGAAACATTCACACATACACACACACTCTCTTACACATACCTCTCACGCATGCGTGCTCACATGTACATACATTATTGTTACACGTTTAGGTCAACGAATTATGTCAACTGTAGCGCTATAATGGACGAATGGATGTCTCCTATAACACAGGACTTTCCTAGCATAGGGGACATTATTCACAATTTGTATATCAAAGAACTCTGACAACGTAACAGTGTAATAATTTAACACGCCATGTATTTTCTTTTCTTTTCTGGGCAATAAATAATTTATTATTATTATACTGATTAGCCCTTGGTTAAGCTTGTTTTCAGCCTTTGGGGCTTTTGAGTAAAGCCCCGTATTCATGGTAAACATTTGTTTAGCAACAAAGTTGAATCAACGTGTTGCGGAGTTGCTAACTTCATGTTGCTGGCAACACTTTGTGTTGCAGAGTTGATAACAGCTCTCGCTCGATATATACGCTCATCGAGCGTAAACACCGCAACACGTTGATTCAACTTTGTTGCTCAACAAATGTTTACCATGAATACGGGGCTTACCCGTAACCACGGTCAAAGTAAGCTATTAGCTGTAGCTGTGTAATGGAAAGACTATTGCAGAAGCTTCGGAGATTACAAGCCTATACGCGACGTTAATGTTGCCACATCGTTTTATGGAAATAATCTATTGGTCTAGATATTAAATTAAGTATAATAATAATTTTATTTTAGGCGACGCGACGCAGGCCCAAAGATAAATGGGTACTTTTTTTTGTGGGTTGGAATATCCTGACGGAGGGGTCTGTCAGACTCTTACTGATTAAAAACCACCCCGTGTTTCGTCACACACCTGCGCTGGGGGTCACGGGAACAGAAAATACTTCCAAGACCCCCGACTGGTGCTGGCCTCGCAGGCCACACCAAATCAGCGAGGGGAATGAGGTATTAAACTCCTCTCGCGACTTCTAAGAGGCGCACGCGTGAACACGACGCGCCGCCACCTCGGGTCCATGTACGTGGGGGGCGGGGGACGTCCCCGAGTCCGTCAGTGTAGGTAATTAATATTTTGTTTATTATTTGACCGCTATTTATTTGCTTCTTTAACTTGATTGACATCTTGTATTTGACATTTGTTTAATATTTAGGTAATGTATTTTTTAATAATTGTTAATCAGCAAAATATTGAATCTGTATATGACTTGTAAGAATCCCTTATCAATAAAATAATATGACTACTATGACTATGACTTAAAAAAAATAATTCATAAAAGAAATTAATGTATCTTTAACCATGTTTACATAACATCACAACTTTATTCCCCTGTATTATTGATGTTTACGTTGGTTTGTTAAAATAATTTTCTAAATAACTAAGCTTTCAACTCAGGCAGATGCGTGATTTTTACTTTTACCGCAAATATTATATTGGTAACGACCCACGGGATCCATAATATTGCGGATTCAGAACTCACAATGTTGGGAAAATGTTAAAAGTTATATACCACCGAATAATTTGTTCAACTATGAGTTGACGAGTTCTCATTTTTAGGATTTAGTATTATACAGACACAAAAACTTTACCCGTGTTAGAAGGGTAAATGTTTCTATGTCTGTAAGTACACACAACAAACATACATATATAAACATAGATCATACGTTTAACATAATCATCATACCTGTATTTCCTAAAGGGCTAATTAGAGACGCATTAAAGTACCCCCACAAGCACAATTAAATATATCAGTATTACTAAATATTAGGTTGGGGAAAAAGTCTTTTCCCATTATAGTATGTATGAACTTGTAATAAAAGGTTTTGGTATCATTGCAAGTTTAAATTTTAAAGAACATGATTCCAAATTTAAATTAGGAAAATGTGTGATTTAAATTTGTTTTTCGTACTGTCAAGATGAGTAAATCTAATGAAGAAATTCGATACATTTTAAAATTTTACCACAAGAAAGGTAAAAATACAAAGAGATTTAAAAGACTATAGAGCGGGCCTGTCAAGGAAATGTCATAGAAAAACTTTGATCCCATGTCTCAGTAACGCCATCTAGAATAATATATAAATATTGGAGCGGCAACGGAGCGTACTAAAAAAACTCGTAGACTTGTGTCCGGCAGGACACACTTTTTCGGACGAAAATTTTGTATGTGATGTCCGGTCTATAGGTATTGAATGTCTTTGTAAAAGTGCAACGCAAGCCGCGAAAAAAATTTGCGGTGTTTATGGACGTAGTGCAGTGTCTGTGAGAGTAGCACAAATTGCGTTTTCAATCCGGAAATGTTGATGTCAAAGATGCACGTCGCTCTGATCATCCTATTACGGATAAAATGGATGCCATTTTTGAAAAAGCGGAGCAAGATCGGCATATCAGTAGTTACGACGTAGCTGAAGAACTGGGAATAGACCTCAAAACAGTTTTGGCGCATTTGAAAAAAACTGGATACACAAAAAAGCTCCATATTTGGGTACCTCATGGGCTCACTGAAAGAAACCTAATGAACCGTGTACTCAACTGTGATTCTTTATTACGACGTAATGAAACCGAACCATTTTTGAAGCAGCTGATAACTGGTGCTGAAAAGTTTAACACGTACGACAAGAACGTGCGAAAAAGGTCGTGGACAAAGGCCGGTCAGGCTTCACAGACTGTGACGAAACCCGCGGGTTAACTTGCAACAAGGTGTTGCTATGTGTGTGATGGGATTGGAAGGGCATTATTCATTATGAGCTGCTACCACCGGGCAAGACTTATTTGTAGTTGTTGACAGTTGTTACGATAAGTCGAAAAACCCCGAAAATCTGACAATCTGTTTAACTTAATATATTTATATATATATATATTATATACCCAGTCACTGGGTTGAGGTGAAACAAGCAGTCGTTCTATGTAAAACACTAGTATTTCATCTGCTTCCAGTAAGTTTGGAAGCCGACCCCAACATAGTTAGGAAAAGGCTGGGCTGGCTAGATATAAATATTTGACCTCAAACCTAAAAAGTGAGGACTATATACAAGTAAGTACTCTTACACTGTGTCACTAGTCATACTCCATAATAACATTAGCTTTGTCCCAACTAGACACTATCATTAAGAAATTGCTTTTGTTCGAAACAACAACAAAAGCGACGTAAATGTTTAATTTTATTTAGAGAGACTATTTTCATTTATAAATTGCTACGAAAACGAAGGTTCTTTGACTCGGCTTGGTCAAGGACGATGGTACGATTCAAGGTCTATATACCTACGTTTTACAGTCTACATCTTTTATTGTGGTTAGGACTAACCTGCAGTGCTAATGCGTTCGTAGTGTTCGACGATTATCTGTCACTTAGGTACTGCTTGGAAACATGCAAGTCCTGCTCCATAGGACAATCATTGGTCTTGACAAAATCAACCTGGTTGCTAAGCTAATAATAATGTACAATACATAGGTACATTATTAAGGCTGGGCAGATGATGACGAGTTGACTGGAAGTTAAACTACTCTTAGGTCCGGTCATAGGTGACTATTTGTTACTCAACATGACTTCTCCTTACCTCCTAAGAACATTAAGTTGTTGTCTGACCGAAAGGAAGAAGAAAGAAGCCTATCTGACCGAAAGAGAGAAGAAGAAAGAAGCCTATCTGACCTGAACTTATTTATTATAGTATTTTTTGCGCTAAAAGATCATTGTGATTTTTCAATGTGTTGAGTGTCTGGGTCACCAAGATATTATAGGCTGTATCATGATGTAGGTACTTAGTATAAGTACCTTTTTATTTTAGGGTAAGAATTCATTCAACGACTTCACCCGTTCTGGGTGAAGCGAAAGAGTGTCAGAAAAAAAAAACGGTAAAACCCTTCCGTGTTCCTCCTAATGCCTTTTGTGTTCCAGGACCGCGCGGCCTCTTTATTCGAACTTCAACTATGATTTCAAAAGGCGAAAATCTAAGTAATGATATAAATTTGTAATTACAGTCAGAATATTCACTACATTAAATGTAGTACACGTAGAACTTCAATAATTACAGTTCCCGCTGTCCAAATTGTTTATTCCACTCTATAAATACCTACCCCGTTGCATTGAAATTCGTAGAATATCAAGTTATAACTGAAACTCGCGAACTATCTAAACAATTATAGTTTTGCTGGCGTTATTTATTTGTTTTGACCGGTTTTGGTGTATTTGTGCTATGTGGTGGTAATTACGATGGTCTGTCAATAACCATAGTATAACATCACGCCTAATTCCCCCGAAGGGATACACTTGTTAGGGTTGGTCTTTGGCGAGTTCTTGAGGTCGGCATCAGAAAAGTCTTTCGAAAGAATCGTCCGTTCCCGCATCTCCCGGCGCAGGTGTGAGACGCAACACCGTTGTAATTTTTTTGTCAGTAAGAGTCTGACAGACCTTTTCGTTAAGAAAAGGTTCGCTGTGGTCTACGGTTTCACCTGTTCGTTCGTGTTATGTTTTTCATAGCGCAGGCCAAAATAAACATACATACATAAACTCACGCCTTTTTTCCAGAGAAGTAGGTAGATACTACAGAGCGCTATCTGCCACGATTTTTACGTACTTCTTTTGCTTCGTTATCCTTCGTTCCTATCTGGTACATCGGAAACCAACTCTATGAGGGTTCAAAAAAACGACGAAACACTTCGAGAAAAGGTAGGTAGTGCTCTTGCGCTTTGCTTGCCTCGTCTTGGCGATTTATCCAAGTTATTTGTCTTTTTTGTTTTATTTTGGCCAACATACAATACCTTTATATATTAAAATCCAAATGTGTTAACTGATATTATAAGCTAAATAACTGTTGAGTTTAATTAAAATCCATTTAGTACTTAATTTATTTATGCATGAAAGACTAACATAAATCGACACTCACAATGTAAGCACAAGCCTCAGAAACTTAGATACAAGTACAGAGGCCAGCAGTCGCTGCACATCAAGTTACCACAAAGTGTCAAATTTCTTTGGTAGTTTTTCAACTTTATTGCAAACAAGTTAAGGTTCATGTTTAATTGGGAACATTTGACAGTTAGACGCAGCGTGCTGGCGTCTGGTACTTTTATTCACAGTATAATAAAATACAAAAAAAAAACAGCTTGTGAACACATTTTTGTATCTGCACGACTTGCGACACACTATTACAAATTCTTCCACTTTAATACATTAAATTACTGGATGTTTATAATTATGTATATGTATGATTGAAGCTGAAATATTCCAATCAATTTAGTTGCCTTTGATGTCACTCGAATATTGTGCTCTTCGCGTTACAAAGCTTTATAAGTGTTGCCAGGTGAGTAGTTGTAAAACTATTTTTCGTAGTTCATATACGTAACATGACATTGATACTTGACAATAATTTATTGCAATTAACAAAATAAAATTAAGTATACGTTAAAAAATAGTCACGTGTTATTGACAAAATTGTTGTCTCTTAAATAAGAGTTGATGTTGACATTTGACAAGATTTTTTCAATGTATTAATATTGAAAATGATGTACTATATTTCTCAAGGTGCTTCAATGGAGCTGAAAGGTCTAAATGCAACCCATCCAACAATTTCGATTAAACGCAGTTCAAGTAGGAATAGGAAGTTTTTTCTTGTGATGACACTGTTGTGATTTTTTGTTTATCTCTAAATAAAACTATGGTATATTTAAAACTTTTTATTTGCATATTCATAAACGTTTTGACATAAAAATAGATAGTGTACCTTGTTACAAAAGACGAAACTGATATTTATTAATTTATAATAAAGGAACTTCTAGTCAGAATATTAATTCATAAAAATATCTTAATTGTTGAATGAACAACACGCACGTTTACTTTTGGTATTTTATTGGTGCATTGAAATTACCAGATTTTCAAAACGTCTGTTTATTATACATATGCAAAATTAATTAATCTTCTTCTTTATCAAAATTAATTAATCGAGTTCATTGAAACAGACCTCACACGATATCTAATGTGTCGATTTTTTTTATTTGCAAATCAATTATTGGAAAAAAAGACTTAACAAATATGGAACGAACATCACCAATATTAATAATTTATTAGCCATACAATGTTATCTCATATCAATATTATGAATACAAAAATATTAGTCGCACGCACATGCTATAGTTGAATTTCATTTGTCACTCTCAATACAATGTACTGACTCAATCAACATAATGTCTTTGATTGGATAAGTTAAATATACGTTTGCTTAAAATCTACTCAATTGAATCTTGATATTAATTAATATTAAAGCTTGCAACACACAGAAAGCTCAAAAGTTTACCTACATGACCAAGACGATTTGACACCTGCTCTATTTGATTTCAATTTTGATTATCGACTGTCTCTCTCACACTCTTTTTTTGGTCACCCTCTCGCTCTCTGTGCGAACACTTAAATAGCCTTAGTTACTAACTTTAAGATTCTTACAAAAAGGTTTCTTAAAATTCACACGAAGATTGTGGATAGTTGCTACAGAAATAAATCGATTCAAAACGTTTGCCTTATACATTTTCCTTTTTAATAAAGAATTAACTTTTAGTTAAAGGGATATTAATAGACATTAACTTATAGTTTCTGCGTTTAACAAAAACCTGGAAATAATATTATTTGTAGCAGTCAAAATTCACTATTTAATACACCGCCTTAGTTAACTAAACTTTATGACAGAATTTAACAAATCATATTCTTTTACAAATTATCTTTTAATTATACATGTGTGTATTTGTAGGATTTTTGTCATTTATTTGTGTCTTTGTAACGTAAGTTCTAACTGTTTATTTCATCTTTGATGTAGGATGATAAAAAAACATGACACCGATCAAAGTTTTATCTATGACAAAAACTTAAAATATACAGACACAGTTAGAACTCTTACACACGAGCGACATAGTACCAACGGCAGAGGCTACTGCTGCCGTCGATACGACTCGACGGCAGCCCAACTGACTCCTATACTGAGAGAACTGACGACAGCTGCCGTTGATTTTTGAAGTTGGGATGTCAACGGCCACTGTTGATGTGTCAACGGCCACCGTCGGCGTCGACGCATCAACGGCTGCCGTCGAGGCGTGTCGACGGCTGCGGTTACCCTGCCGTTGGCACCACATGGGAAAGTGGTTGGTATTACTACATGGGAAATTTACCCTGATCGGTCATGTAAAATATTTTCTTTCTATGTCAAACCCGAACTTATTGAATCCAGAACGTTGTGGTAAATTTATTTTCTGCATCGCTTCTGCGGTGTGTTTTGAACCTAAAGATAGCGTTTTGAGTTTGGTTGTCTCTAACCAAAATCACTTGACTAGATACTCGTAATAGTGTTGTTATCACGATATGATCACATTATGTAGCCCACGTTGTCGTATGGACCCTGGTGTGCCGAGTCAGTGGTCACTATTGAGTCCGACCTTGGGGCTGTTAAGGAACTCTTAGCTGGTCTCCAAGCTTCAGTTGGTGTGAACAGTTCTTTTCCTCGCTGTAAAAGAAGTTTATTTAAATAAATTTTATAACCTTGTTTAGGTGCGAACAAGTTTTCTTTGTAATGATTCGAATTCAAATTCATTTATTTGCAAAAACATGTGTAGATAATAGTCATAGTATGATGCTTATTATAGGTGTTACAGTATATTCTTTGGCACAACATGTTTGACCATGGCTGGTGTACAAATTAGGTCAGAAGACCATCAGATTTCAAAACAAAATAAAATAATATACAAAGTTAAATTGATCAAAGAAAAAAAAAAGTAATAATATAACAATTCACATTAATATTAAATACTTAACAATAGAACAGTGGGTATTTGTGCAATTTAAAATAAAAAATATAATAGATTTAGTCAGTGTATCAGAGTGATTTGTCATTTAAAAATTCATTGACATTATAGTTGACTTTCTTTCTTTTCTTAATGTTTTTTTTAAACTGGTCTGTATTAAGTTTTTTTACACGGATAGGGATATTGTTACAAATTATCGGTGCTCTGCATACAACGCTTTTATACAGTAGTGCTGTCTTAGCTGGCTGAACACTATGATGATGACGTAACTTATCTATATTGCATTGCTAATCTTCTCGTTTTTTTAAATAATAATTATCATTAATAGTTGTTAAGTTCTTAATATGAGTGAAACTAGTAGTTATAATAAAAATATTATTATCAATTGAAAATTAAATCTTTATTGGCATATTATACATACAAGCTTTTGCCAGTAGCTTCGTGTATCTGAAGGTTTGAAAATATTATTATTCCACAGGATTGATTTTCAAAAAAAAGTATCATACTTTTTTAATTTATGTTCATCTACTTGGTGGTAAATTGTAACTATAAGCGGTTTAAGCAAAATCAATAAACAGTCGAACATAGACACATACATCTTTACCAAGGTGGAGGGACGTAAATGAACTCATGGTGTTCAGATATGCTTCGAATGTCCATTTAAATTTGTATACTATTAGGAAGGTAGAAAGTACTCACATATCCATGATACAGTGCCCATCCTACGCCCACTGGGAATAAGACTAAGGTTGATAGTCCCACAGCCCAACCCATCAGGTCAGCGAACAGGGGAAATACGTATCCCTCGTAGCTCGGAGTTTCCCATTCGTAGAATATGAAGATCAGGATAGCCTGCGGAAAAATAATTATTCATTATTAAACCCTAATTGTACTTAGGTACGGATAGTGCATAATAGGCGGCGTGAGAACTTGAACTGCTTATTTATATCGAGCCAAATATACGTCATCATTCTAACTTAACAAATCTATCTTATTTTACAATCTCTTGGCCGCATGTTCAAATTTGATAGAGTATCGTTTTTTTTGCGTATTATTTAATTTTAAACTTGAACTAACAAGTTGACTTGTCTTGACTTGTTATTAGAAACAGTCATTAGTGACTATAACATCGCCTTAACATCTTGTTGTAACAGACATTTTGTGGTTTAGACACATTCTAACTCTTCGAAAAAAAAAGGTGTGATATTGTGTTGTGTTATCAAGTTTTTATTTCTCTTTTAAATGATCATAGGTGTAACCAGATGTGCGTGATGGATTTGATTCCTTTTGCATTCTTATCTCAGTTTCAATCTGTCATAAAAATCTTCGCCATGATTATTAACTTAAAGTTGCGCTTATTTTATGCACATGGATGCCGGGAGGAGCTCTTGTATACCCGTGGTTTAAAACAAAATATGGCAGTACAGAAATATAGCCTAATACTTAATAATAGTAAAGAGAAAAAGCTGTACTCTATTTAATTGACCTAAATCTAAAACGGGTGCGTAAAGTTTGCTTGATATTTATGTCAGTTATTTCTATTTATGAATAAATGGAAAAATAGCTGCAACCCCTTAAAAGTCATGCTGCCGGTTGCTCATGATTTTGAACCTTTTGGGTTACGCCAATTGGCTTTTAGACTGTGTTGCATCGGCGTTCATCGATGACTTCGACAACACTGGCCGGTGCTTCGAATATACGATTACGCATGGTCAATCGCCATTAGGATTCTCTCGTGTGAAGACAACGACTGTACATCCCGATAAATGGTCAGTCGACCACATCAATGACATTCTTGAATACTTACAACACTGCCAATAGGACAGATGACAGTCCACACAGACATCCAATAGTATCGCAATACTTTGTTATGCTTCATGCCCATTGACGCAAGATCCCTCATGGCACGGTTGATGCCATAGCTCCAAGCAACTGCGGCACACTAGTAGACCGAAAATTAATTTTAATTTTTAACAATTAATATTAGGGATACTATTATGAAAGAAGAAATACATAACTTAAGAGCAAAATTGGATTCTGAGGCTAAAATTAAGTTATATTATGTCTTAGCGCGTGGTTTGGCTAAATAGAATTCCTGATAGGTACTATCGCACAACTGTCAAACTAAAAGTATAAAATAGAGATGGGAACAGATTGAAGCATGCACTAAGTAATATTAACTATATTATAATTGATCTCAACTAATGCTAAAAGTAACAGAAGATAAAGTATTAAAATAAAGGAAAACTTTAATAATTTAATAGAACATTATTACCGGCGATAATAAAATAATTAATCAACCACAACAATTTTTGAAATAGTCATAAATCCCTTAAATATCATTCATTTCTATATATTTTTATTCATTACATATATTTTGTACATAAAATTAATCAATTCAGGTTATCTTATCTTTGAATAGTTTTCTTTTTTTTCCGTTATGAAATTTTAAAATAGACTTTAATTTATGTACCTAATGTGTAATGTTTAGGTAATGTTCGAACTCACCTCAGCCATACCAATCAGCAGAATTGCCCAAGAGGCCGTGTTCCAATTCAAAAGTTCAAACAAATACACTCCGCCGCTAAAACACATCGGAATTCCAAGAATGAAACATGTGAAACATGTGCCCGCAGTAACCTGAAACAGAACGCACTCTATATAAACAGAAAAAAAAGAAAATAGGCTGAAACAAAATCGATACAAGCAATAATTGAATAACAGGTACAAAAGCATAACATTACATACCTTCCAATAATTCTTCCTTAGATGTGGCCACTGGTCGACAATGGCGGTGTTTATGGCTTCAATACCAGCAAACTGACTTCCCAACCCCAAGATGAAAAGCATGAAGAAGAACAGGATTGACCACATTCTAGCAACCGGCATTTGGAGTAACGCTTCAGGGTACGCCACGAAGGCTAAACCTGGTCCTGACTCCGCAACATCTAAAAATGAAAATGGTTGTAAATTTGTGGTTGCTAATGGGTGAAGCTGGTTGCGGGATGCAGTGGATAAGGTAGTTCGTAGACTTGGCGACGTTTGGGATAGCAGAGTCCAGCAATGTCCGCAGCCATCCTTAGTTCTCACGAATTACCTTTAGAGAGAAATTCAAATTCGCATAACATAGTATTTTACAATTTTATAAAATTATTTTCAACTAAGTCAACCAACTTTGTTATTCGAAATACTAGCATTACTCGTCACCATGAAACCTGTTTTTTACCGACAAGACCCTCAGGTTTGCGAATCATTCAAAGGTATTTTCTTTCTATCTTCCTATGTTCTTTGATTTAAATTTCTAGCATAGTTTATCGGAGAGTCAAACGAAAATTCCTTAGAAACCAAAATTGTGCGGTGAAATGAAATATTCACAGTTTAATCAATCATTATCTTGAAACGGAATACAAACAACGCTTGCATTCGTTACGGTGAAATCAAACTGGGATCGAGTATTCACGGTACATTGAGAAGACCTGATACAATAGACCGCGAAACTACACAGCGTGGCAGCGATAGAGTTCGTCAAAAGATTTTTTCGTTACTTGTCTATAAGTTTAGCAAAATGAGCGAATATTTTTACCAGTACTCGTATTTGTACGGATGATACAGGATGTTACAAATAAAACAGACACGTAACCATTCTAATAATCAAAATAGTTTTAGAATATTTCATGATTTGAGACAGAAAACGTCGAAAATGTTAATAAAGATTTCCACCTTAATCACAGTTTATTCTACGCAAGTTTCATTTGTCACAAGCATGGATAGTTGCATTGTTGTGCCGGGCAGTTCCTATAGATTTAAGTCTCAGTCACTAACATGCTCAGTTTGTATAGAAGATTTAACAATCGTCTTTCTAACGTAACAAAGTGACAGATGATATTAAGAAGCAGATTTTCCTTGTCGCTTCCAGTAATTCATGGATACAAACATCCGTAATACCTTTCTAAAATACGCAGAATAAAGTAGTTTCGGATTTCACGGTTAACGCAGGTTACTCCCTAGACGAACACTCGCAGGAAATCAATTTATCAATATTGCGTGTAAACCAATACGTTTCCTTATTTATTAATATTTACAACCTTTGCTTATACTAATATCATTTATCGTATTATTTCTACTTGCCATTTCCAATAAATGATTCGTAAACGTATTGCTGTCAATAGTTATTGAATCATAAGCGATTGCTGCAGTGTCATGTCTGAATTCCATGCTCATGTTGTTTTCTTCTTCTTTATTAAAGGTTGATTCTTCTTTTGCTATTTTAACTGATTACAATAGTTAAATTGGTTTCTGTATTGAATGGGTTTGGTTTTGATATTGGATGGCTGACTTTTTTCTTGATTTTGTGGAACACCATTAAACGGGAGACTATTATAATTAGAGTCTCTATCGAGTATCTATCTAGTATCGAGTATCAAGAATGGTGATATTTTGTTGATTAACAATAGATTGTTTTATAATAATAAGTGTTTTTTTCCAAACTACACCTTCTAGTGGAGTCATGTAAACTCGAACTTACATTTTTTTAACTAAATATAATACTGGGCTTTTGTACCTGGCTTGTGTACCTGGCCTGAACAAAGAGAAGTAGAAAGTCACTGTAACTTTGAACAAGCAGCTATAAAAAACAAACTAGTAACATAACACAATTTATCAAATAGGAACCTAAATTATAATTTACAAAGCCGTCTGATTTAGGTTTCCACGTTATTTTTCACCATATTTGACAAACATAACAACAATACAGTAAGTTAATGTAATAACATTACATAATAGGTACAGTTGAATATTTAAGTAAGTGGGATTCAGTGCGCCGCGTATTGTTTGCGCTCAGCCCATGTATGTTTACAGCCCCGCGGCATTGCAGCGCCCGGATTAATCAACTTGGGCTAATCGAACAGGAAAGGCTTTTATACGCTTTTTTTTGACGCGCAAAACGTTGCTCGACGAGGGATTTGGTTTTAGTTACATACGAGGCTGTACTGTTGAAATAGTTAGGTTCAACTAACGATCTATATCCGTGTAACATACACGGGCAAATTAATATCCTATTATTATCCTCAATCAAGCCAGTGACACGGAAGGAGAAGAATTAGCCATTTTTTTGCAAAAAGAAAAAGAATAGGTTTTTAAAAAGTTCGTTAACACGAGTAACCAAACAGTAAGTTTGAATACTAAACTTATTTGTCAACATTCGGGCGTAATGATTTCGTCTCTTTCTGAGTGTAATAAAATGCTCCAAGTCATAGCAGCAAATAATATCCTTAAGCTGTCTCTATTCTTCTTCTTCTTATCGTGTGGTTAGTAACTAACCTGGTGTCAGAGTTTTAATGCCGCCCATAGGCCTCTGACTTGGCATCACATGCCGTCGAGGATAGTCTCTCAGGCATGCCGGTTTCCTCACGATGTTTTCCTTCACCGCTTTTGAAGCAAGTGATTATTTAACAATACGCACATAAATCCGAAAAGTCAGAGGTGCGTGCCTTGGGTTTGAACGCGAGACCTGTGATTTGGCAATCCGCCGCTCACACCACTAAGCTATCACTGCTGTAAATGTAACTGTCTCTATTAAAAAAACACAATTAAACTAAGAATACAGAATATAAAGAAGAGTTCTTACCATCGATTTCAACTCCCATTAGTTGAGCTTGGAAGCCCAGCACGGAGAATATAGCAAACCCAGCATATATAGACGTGAGGAAATTGGTAAGACTGACGAAGACGGCGTCGAAGTGACAGTTATTGTTGAATTTGTTGTACGAAGCCAAGGTGACGAGGGATCCGCAGGCTACTCCAAACGAGTAGAAGATCTAGTAGAAGAAATAGAGTGAGTTATATGAGTTTGAAAAAATAAATGATTGTTGTTGATAATGTAAAACTTGTAGTGATATCTATCTCGCCACATACGAACTATCCTACATCGCGCTATTAAAGTTATCCGCGCAGTTTGAACGTATACAAGTTTCCGACAACAACCGTGGGGCAGTAGTTAGCCCACCAGACACAACACCCGTCTGGTCGGAGGATCCTCCCTTTTCAATGGTGGATGAGGCTTTACACCCTGTTCCTCATACCCCCAAAAACTATAGTAGGAAAAAAAAGAATAATGAAAATCCGATGGAATTTTCTGTACAGACGCCAGCACATCGACCTACCCCAATGGTCAAATTTCTTTGTTTGGTTTTCAACTTTATTCTAAACACAAAAAGGTTCATGTTCAATTGGGAAAATTTGACAGTTTAGGGTAGGTTAATGTGCTGGAGTCTGTACATCAATTTTAAATATACTTTTATTTCACGGCAAGGATCAATTTGAACCACACAAACATACGACATATTTGATTTAATTTCCACTTAGAAAATCATCAAACTAATAGTAGTGTTTGTAAATTAAGTTAGAGTACCTATAATTTGTTGAGATGTAAAATAAATTAGTAATGTTGAAAGGTATCAAAAAATGTTGCATGTGTTCTCTACACTCTACAATAAAATTAAAAAATGAACTGAATGACTTTCATAGTAGCTTTATTGTTCCCTTAAGATTTTAGGTAAATTTTGTTTTTTTTTATGGAATTATTACCGTCATGTAGAATAGAATAAAATTCACTTCATTGTACACCATTAAAACTTAACATAATACATATAAACGTAGTGCAGAGAAGTGATTTTCAACTTTTTAAACAGTTCTAAGTTATATTTGAGCATCAAGATTTATCAAATCGATTAAAGTACACATACATACACATACATAAACTCACGCCTTTTTCCCATGGGGGTAGGCAGAAACTACAGAGCGCCATATGCTACGATTCTTACATACTTCTTTTGCTTCGTTTACATTCATACATGTTGTCATACACACACGCCGGTTGCGAGTACTACGCACCTGACCTTTCTGAAGAACATCACCAATAAGGTCTATGTATGTCCTTCTTGGGCGTCCCCTCCCGGCGTTCCCACTTACATCTGCCTTGTAAATACCTTTCGTTAGTCGCCTTTCATTCATCCTTTCAACGTGACCAAACCATCTAAGCATACTCTTTTCAATTTTTGTTACTACATCTTCATTAAAGTAATCAATAGCTAAATCAACTACAAATTTAAATACCTACTTTAACAAAAAAAAATCTTATTGTTCACGAACTTGCAAATTTGCACAATAACTACAACAACACCACAACAACAACAACAACAATGCCTACAATATTTTTAAACAAAATATCAAAACAAGCGCAGATGATGTCCATTTGTTTGTCACCTTTTGTGTTCCCGAGAGCGCTGTATTGAATTTACGTGTTTTAATATTAACACTTGGTATTGTGTACACCTTTGTAATACTATTTTGCTTCTCCTGCAAACCCGCATTAATTTCTTTTACAAAAATGGTAGTGAAACAAATAATGAGTTGTTAAATTAAAACTTGTCATTTAAAAAAAAAACTGTTATCTTCATAAATAGTAACTTGACTGCTGCACTGCTTGTTGCAGGTACGATTTCTGAACGTAACAAATATGTGCTTAACCTACAGATACAATAATTGTTTTGGTACTGGCTATTTGTTCATGCTAATGTTTTAAACGCACTCATGACACAGGAGAAATTCCGTGTGTGACACAAAGTAATTAAAAAAAGAAATGATATCTATATCTATATAATTATATAAAAATGTTATGTTGGTTTGAGTACGCTTCAAAAACTCAAAAAGTTCTGCACCGATCGAGCTGAAATTTTAGCATGATTGTAATCCGCATCAAGGATTGTTTTGATCTATTTTTTTTTCTTTTTTTTTAACCATTCAATCACAATGTTCCACAGCAAAGCGTGGCAGGGTACAGCTAGTACTATATACAATACTACAAAAAAAAATACAGCACGACATAATAAAAGTAATTAATAAGCACCACATCAAATTTCAGAGCGGTTAAAACTTTTTAATTAAGAAATTTGAAAGTCTGTGGCCTGGTAAAAAATATAAATTGCCGCTCCCCCAACTTTTACAGATAATTAGGCGCCGCATTTATTTATTCATGAAATAATGGCCACCATTACTGACAAAAATGTTTCCGATGAACCGATTCCTTCGATAGATTGATGTTTGTTGCCAAAGTGTTGAAAATTTAATAGCACTTTAAATAGCTTTCACTTTACAATATCTTTGAACTACAGCTAAGTTAAAGTTGGCAAGATTAAGACAGTTTCGATCAAATTACTAGCGTTTGTTAAATCTTTTAAGTGAGTTCACTTTTTGAAATTAAAATCTATTGATTAACTAAAAGGTTTTTAAACAGTTTTAATTGCCATAACTTTTGAAAATTTATTGAGTACTTTTATAAGATTCTCATGGTGCAATAACATAAATAGTAACAGTTGATACCTTGGTCAGTAGAAAGGATGGTAAACAAACATTTAAAAACAACTAATTCAAGTACCTGTGAAGCGGCATCTCCCCAAACACTGGCTGTCATTAAAATTTCCCAGTCCGGTGATAAGTAGAACAACACTCCGTCACCAGCTCCTTCTAGGGTAACTCCTCGGATGAGCAGAGCCGTCAACATGACGTATGGGAATAAAGCAGTAAAGTAGACCACTTTGCCTGCTGATTGGACACCCTGTCAAAGAGAATTTACTTGTTTAATGGTAACGTATGAGGATCATTTAAAGTCATCCCCATTGTGCACTGTGGAAAACATGTGACATGTGACGAAGAACACTCTGTAAGAAAATTCCTAGCTTAGACAAAGTAATTTTTAACGATAGTGAAGTTTGATAAATCCGAAGTGTATGGAATTGGCTCAGGTTACCGAATTGTAGAATAACATACATTTCTCATTTATTGAACTTTATAATCTTTGTCGCGGAGTGAGACTTTTTTAGACCCAAAGACGGGTGGCATTGAATAACGTGTTTCACCCAATCCGAAGTAATTAAGGACGGGGATATGAAGAAGGTATGTGATGTGACATGAAGGAAATGTACCATGAAAAGGACGAATTAAAAAAAACGAATGCAGTGAAATGAGATGATAAGAGAGGTCTGTCATTAGTATACTTATCTAACCAACTCACTCACCGACTAATTAAGAAAACTAAAAATCCATTTAAGACGAGACTTTGGGAAAAACATCGTCGTTTCGTTCAGTATAGTAGTAGCTTTGCTTACCTTGATCACACAGAAGAAAGCAATAAGCCAGGCCAACGCCAGGCATCCTACTAGATGCCATTGGATTTCTCCCCAATTCTCCCAAGTAGCATCACCTCTGCCCAGCACTCGTTCACTGAAAGAGGAGTAATTGAAATAAAGAATCGACTTAGAGCCTGTGCACACCACGTTTTTTAAACGCGCCGTTGATGCGCGTTTTAGAAACGTGCGTCGACGGCGCGTTTTTATCCTACAGAGCTAGAGCGAGAGTCTACAGGCTGCGTCTGACTGGCGTGCGTATTGCTACAATCGCGCGTAAACGGCGCGTTTAAAAAACGTGGTGTACATAGGCCCTTATAATGTAGGTATAGAAGTCTAAAAATATCAACTCGTCTTGATGTTCTCAAAAAGACGTTTTTCCTGCAGTAGGACAGTAAAAAATATACTAGCCTGTTACTTTCCCGCTCCAAAGGCCTCTTCTCATATCGAGAAAAGGGAATACCGGATCACCGCGCCTACCCCTCATGCAAGAGGTTGTGAATTCAAATCCATGCCAGAGCCAATTTGACTTTTTCAATCCATATGTACCGACGCCAGTAAATCAACCTACCCCAATGTGACAAATATCTGCGATAGGTTTTCAACTTTATTCTAAACACAATAAGGTTCATGTTGAATTGGTAAAATTGTACAGTTTGGGATTAGGTTGATGTGCTGGCGTCTATACCTTCAAGTATATCTTAGACATTATTGATGTCGGTGATGGAAAACATCGCGAATAGGCACACATACAAAAGCTAACGCATTTTCCCATGGAGCTCGGCAGAAAATACAGAATCGAAGACGGAAACTGCAGACTTCTACGATTCTTACATACTTTTTTGCTTCGTATACGCCATAATATGTAGTCATACACTCGTGGAGGTTGCGAGTACTAACCTTTCTGAAGAACCTCAACAATTAGATCTGTCCATGTCCTTCTTGGGCATCTTCTTCCTAGCAGGTTTCAGACTAATATTAAAATAATTTTGTGTATCATACAATTTTGTTAATAATAATGTACCAACTCACTTGTAATATTCTTCAGCTGCCAAAACTCTGGTAACATTTCTGTACCACGGAATTTTTTCGGTTCCATCCATGCAGTAAGAACCATCATGGGGCTGGAAACCATAATCAAGGCAGATTTGTCCAATGCTCATACAAGTCCGTTGGAAGTATGTCTCATCCGTTGATGCTCCAGTATTACCAATTCTGCACTCTCTATCGTATTCACCACTGTAACAAGCTGATAAAAAAGCTTTAAATTTATCTAGACTTTATAGATGTAAACGCCAGGTCATCAACCCATCCCAAAGTATCAGATTTTGAATGAACATGAACCTTATGCCGTTAGAAGTAAAGTAAAAAAAAAACCAATGAAATTTGATACATTGTGGTAACTTGATGTGTATGTGTAATATACTTAATTTCACAATATCAGTCCTATTTTATTAATTTTTTGGGCGTTAGAAGGTCCAATGCCAACGCTAAGATTTCATGATTGTTTTATTAATTAAAGTCAAAACAGCAATATTAGAGAATAAACTGAGAGGTTTCATAAAATCTGTTTCTTTTTTCACATTAGATTTGCTTCGATCCTGGTTCAAGCAAAAAACATTTCAAAATACTCCTTACTCCTAACGGAGGCCAGCAAAACTAGCTACCCCAAAATGTCAAATTTCTCTGATAGTTTTTCAACTTTATTACAAACTGAATAAGGTTCGTTTTCAATTAAGAAAATTTGACAGATTTGGGTAGGTTGACGTGCTGACAACTGGCGTCTGTACAATGAATATGGTGTATACATTGCTAAAAAGCTAGATGTAAGCACTTACCATCAGTATTGTAAGTGTTGTTGCATGACCCCCAGTCCATGTGCCCGGCGATGGAGACAATAGTGTAGAATAGAGTCCAAGCGACGATAATCATGTAGTATATTGAGATGATAGATATGACCACGAGAGTGCAGTATCCCAAGCCGCTAAAGAAAGGCGATATCGCACTAAACGCTTTTAAGGGTCCAAGGCCTGTGTACTGACCGACGTACAGCTCGAGGTAGAAAATTGGAAGTCCAATAAATAGCAACATTAAGAAGAAAGGGATCAGGAACGCACCTGAAAAAAGAAATTCATTTTAAAATATGGGTGTATTTTATAAATAAATAAATAAATATTCCACAACTTTTCCACACATTGCCATCTAGTCCCAAGCTAAGCAGAGCTTGTGTTATAGGTAGTAAGCAGCTGATAAACATACTTATATATTTTAAATACATACATTTTATAGATAAATTACACCCCAAACAATTGTCCTGGGAAGAAATCAAACCCACGACTTTCGGCATAGCAGTCAGGGTCACTAACTACTAGACCAGCAGGCCAGTCAAATATATGAAACAGTAAAGATAATGACTATAGTAAAAAATCTGCTTTATGCAAGACAATTCTAAATAATTTAACCTAACAATAAACTAAAGTAGGCAATAAAGTTATGTTTAAATATATGTCGCCGCGAAGATTATCTGGTTGATTATTATGAACTAATTTTGTTACCAATCTGATTGAATTGATTTACTATGAAATAATTAGCTAATTACGAATCACAAATATCATTAATCAAGTACCAATAAATGTAGAACAGTTTTATGTTTGTAAATAAATAACCTCAGGTTTGGTTGGTAGTCTTGACATTGAATAATGTCAAGACTTTGACTAATTAGATGTAATGATAATTGATGCTAAAATTAAAATGTAACCATGATTTTTAAATAAACTGAATTTTTAGAACATTATTTTGTAAACGGTTGAAAACCTAGTATTCAAATTCAAACATTGTTTTGTGAGTGACGTTCGCCTCGGGTGGGCGAGCGAGTATATAAAAGGCGTAACTTGAGCGCGGAGCTCACTTTGCTGCCGGATTTTGAAGAGAAAACATTGTAAGTAGAATCTATGTCTGTTTGATTAAAATATTATTTTGAAATGTGTTACTTGTGTTTATTTTACTGAAATTCCTTAAGATTGCCACTAGTTTTAAATTTAGTCCGTTATAGCTATAGCAGAACTGATGACCAGGATATGGTCAGCTGTTCTGCGCTTTTTTTTTTATAAACCACCCTTTCTTAACTTCGACATCAGAAGTGGGATACTTATCCGCTCTTTCTGTCCGATTTATTTTTATTTTTCAGACTACCTACATTGAACAAATTATCCTGAGTAAAACAATGGAAGCACCAGACCAGAACGGATCAACGGCGCCGAGCGTACCTACGTGCACCGTGTCCGGACCAGACGCTGGCGATGGTGGACCAACTACATCTGCCAACGCGGCGCCGCTACAACCACAGGGCGGTAACGTACCTCCTGAATTTTACTTACATATGATAACTATGATGCAGAATATGAGTGAAAGGCTGACGAGGCAGCGCGATAAAATTAAAATTACCGATGTATTTTTGCCTTCATAGACCCGGACGGTAACGTTGGGGTCCGCGAGTAGTGCAATCATATTTCGTTGGCCAAGACTAATTATGAGCTCAGTGACTATGATCTCCGTATGAAAGTCTAACTAAGTCTAAGAGTTTTTCAACGGACGAACTCTATAAAGAGTCTGGAGTTTTACGCGTGCGACAGCTGTTTATCCTGGGGTCGGTATTAAAAATTATAAAAGAAAACAAATATCGTTCCAACTGCAGTAGGAGAGGTCGAAAAATTGCAGAAAGAATCGCCCTTCCAAAAATAAAAACCCTTTTTGCGGCCCGGCTTTCATCATACTGTCCTATCAGAGTGTTTAATGCTATAAGTAAATCTATCAGCGTACCCTACAACCACAATGAGGCAAAACATAAACTTAAAGATTGGTTGCTGGGACGGACGTACGAAGAAACTGAAAATTTACTCTGTTACTCAATGTAGTTCCCACATACTTTCAGGCGATACATACTTACAGACACGCAGACACCCCACACCCATCCATCCTACACCTACACATTTACTCCCCTCACCTGTTTTTTGTATTTAATGTACTACCACAATGTTCTTAATTATTATCAATGATTATTTTATTACTTTTGTTTACGATTTTCTGATTTATATTATGCCTATTAGTCTAAGTTATTCTAATATTTTATTTTTATTTTTTTTTTTTAGTAACAATCTGGTATTTTAATTAATTTAATTATTTTGTTGCGCTAGAACACTGTGAACTTTTTAACTCTGTGTAGTGTCTGGGTCACCAAGATACAGGCTGTGCCTAGTTTGGGACCCGCTGTTAAACCTATTTGTAATTAATGTTAGAAATAAATGAATTTGAATTTGAATTTGAATTTGAATTTGAATTTGAATTTGAAAGTATCTAGTTTACTAAAAGGACGGGCTAAAATGTGGGCTGACAACTGGCTCGTCACAACGTCCACGTGGGATGAGCTGCGTCAAAATATTATTACTACCTTTGAACCCGAAAATCGTTATTCAAAGGATGTGTTAAGGTTTAAAGAACACAATTACGATCCTACCAAAAACATTGCCGAGTTTCTATCGCGATCATGGATTTTGTGGAGACGGGTAACAAAAGATAAACTCGACGATAGTGACGCGGTAGAAGCGGTGATAGGAACTATTAGTGACGAACGCCTTCGGATTGAACTCATGAATGCCAGAGCTACCTCAGTGCCAGAATTAATTTCCGTTGCCTCGTCTATTCGTGCTAAGCGTCCAAATCCCAATCATCCAAATTCCAATCAACCACCATCTAAACGTTTAAAATACGCTATTGACAATCGAAACATTCCTTATTGTAACTTTTGCAAGAAGTCTGGGCACGCTTCTAGTGATTGTCGTAATAAAAATATGTCGGTAGCCGTCGAAAAACATACAACCGAAAAGACTCCTACTGCCTCAACAACATCAGTACCTAAACAGAATGACAATAGGTTTTGCTCGTTTTGTAAAAAATCCGGTCATACATTTGACACTTGCTACCGTCGTGAAAAACAGATTACCTCTAATGTGAATTCTTTTATAAAGAATAAGCAGATCTTAAATACTATGCGTATGCAAGTAGGTGATATTACTATTGATACGGTATTCGATAGTGGCGCGGAATGCTCTGTGATGCGCGAATCTGTTGCAAATAAGTTGCCGGGGAGGCGACTACAAATAGTTAATTATCTGCGAGGAATAGGCCCCTTTCCTGTGGTTTCTACGAGTGTATTAACAACAGTATGTGTTATTGATAACATTAACGTAGAGATCGAATTTCATGTCTTGTCTGATTACGAAATGACGTCAGATGTTTTGATAGGTGCAAATCTTTTGAGCAAAACGGGATTAACGGTAATCGTTACTCAAAATAGCGCGACATTGTGCTCTCAACCTCGCGTCATGCACATGCGATCGACGGCCGGTTTATTTGACGATATAAACCACGGCTTGGGCAATACGTCGGAGATTGATCAACTAGTAGCTCTTCTCAATAAATACTCAGCTATTTTCACGCGTGGTTACTCAAATACTCGTGTAAATACCGGTCAATTAGAGATTCGTTTAAAAAATCCAAACAAGTTTGTGGAACGAAGACCTTACAGGTTAAGCCCGGTTGAGCGCGAAAAAGTCAAGGAAATCGTAAAAGAGTTATTAGATAATGACATTGTTCAAGAAAGCAAATCGCCATATTCGAGTCCAATTATCTTAGTTAAAAAGAAAAACGGTGACGACCGCATGTGCGTAGACTATCGTGAGTTAAATTCAAACACTGTTCGCGATCATTATCCCCTCCCCTTAATCGCAGACCAGATTGATCAGTTGGCTGGTGGTCAATATTATACAACCCTAGATATGGCATCAGGATTCCATCAAATCCCTGTTGCCGCCGACTCCATAGAGAAGACGGCTTTCGTAACCCCAGATGGTCTGTTTGAATACAAAACCATGCCATTCGGTTTGTGTAACGCGCCGTCAGTGTATCAGAGATGCATTAACCGTGCCTTAGGTCCGCTTCTGAGTCCAGGTAGTGCAGACAAGGCCCATAATGATAGCGTAGCTCAGGTATATATCGATGACGTCATCAGTAAATGTCGTGATTTTTCATCTGGTCTCAGTTACTTGGAAAGAGTTTTTATAGCATTACGTGAGGCAGGATTTTCGATTAACATTAACAAGTGTCTATTTTTTAAACGGTCTATCGAATATCTCGGTAATGTGATAGAAAATGGCCAAGTTCGTCCCAGTCCTAAAAAGGTAGAAGCCTTACTGAAGGCCCCGGTACCAACTAACGTTAAACAAGTTCGTCAATTTAACGGGCTCGCAGGATATTTCCGTCGCTTTATACCCGATTTCGCTCGAACTATGGCTCCACTTTACGAATTGACTAAACAAGGCGCTGGGTGGCAATGGACTCATGTTCATGAAGAGGCACGTCAAAATATAATTCGTCACCTAACCTCTACACCGGTTCTAACAATATTCCAAGAGGGGGAACCTATCGAACTATTTACCGATGCTAGTAGTCTTGGCTTTGGAGCGATACTCGTTCAGATTATAAACGCAAGGCAGCACGTGGTTGCCTACTTCAGTATGCGTACGACCGATATTGAAAGTAGGTACCACTCGTATGAGCTTGAGACACTGGCCGTAGTCCGTGCAATCAAGCATTTCCGGCACTTCCTGTATGGACGCCAGTTCAAGGTGATTACCGATTGTAATGCGCTCAAAGCCTCAAAACACAAAAAGGACTTACTACCTCGCATTCATAGATGGTGGGCCTTTCTCCAAAATTTCGAATTTGAAATAGAATACAGGAAGGGCGAGCGGATGCAACATGCAGATTACCTAAGCAGAAATCCAGATCCTTTAACTGTCAACGTCTTAACCAATAATCTGGATTGGGTAAATATTGAACAAAGACGTGATACCCACTTGCGATCCATCATAGATGCTCTGCATAGTGGTGAAAATGTCCCCGGGTACCTCCTCGAAGGTAACGTTCTTAAATTTGAGAGGCTAGATCCTTTCTCAGGTTTACAAAAACTTATTGTCGTGCCCAAGTCTTTCCAGTGGAGCCTGATCAATGCGTTCCATTGTGCGCTCAAACACCCAGGCTGGGAAAAGACTCTTCACAAAATAAGGGAAACTTATTATTTTGACAAAATGAGCACCACTATCCGCGACTTTGTTGACAACTGTATTGTATGCAGAACGTCAAAGCAAACATCGGGAGCTACACAGGTACAATTACATCCCGTTGCCAAGCCAGTTGTTCCATTTGAAGTCATACACATGGACATCACGGGTAAATTGGGAAGTCCTAATGAGCAAGAGTACGTTGTGGTGACGGTAGACGCCTTCACCAAGTATGTGTTACTGCGTTACACTAATAACAAGAGTCAACACAGTACTTTGGCAGCCCTAAAGCAAGTTATCCACCTCTTTGGAGCTCCGAGGCAAATAATCGTTGACGGCGGTCGTGAGTTCTTAGGAGAGTACAAAAACTACTGTGACTCGTTTAACATAGAAATACATTCCATAGCACCAGGAGTTAGTAGAGCAAACGGACAAGTGGAGCGAGTAATGGCAACATTGAAAAACGGTCTCGTAATGATAAAAAATTATGAGACTCCAGACTGGCACACAGCACTGGAAAGCCTTCAACTTGCCCTCAACTGCACTGTCCATAGAACAACTGGCGTGGCTCCACTTGCGCTTCTGACCCGACGTCAAAACTGTGTTCCACCAGAGTTACTGAGTTTAGTTGACCTGGACAAAGAAGTAATTAACATTGAAGCTCTCGAACGTCATGTGCAGCAAAAAATGACGCAGACGGCTTGTAAAGATAAAGCTAGATTCGACAAAGGCCGAGCTAAAATTCACCGATTTCAAAGAGGCGATTTTGTTTTGATCAAAAACAATCCCAGAAACCAGACTTCCCTTGACCTTAAGTTTAGCGTTCCTTACGAAGTTCACAGGGTTCTTGAGAACGACCGCTATCTCGTAAAAAAGGTAGTGGGACACCATGGGCGGCCTCGCAAGGTCGCACATGACCAACTGCGGCGCGCGCCACAACCTGGAGGAACCACCCAGGCGGCCGTGTCGCCTCCAGACGATCAGCAAGCCGGGCCTTCCAGCGCCGGGGCAGCCTCACTACCACAAATCACGTCAGCTGCGTTGCCGCCCGCAGACGACAACAATGAAAAATAACAACGGTGAGAATCTTCCAAGTAATAACTCTGATTGTAGTCTGTGTTCTATCACAAATAACAAAAAGATGCAATTGGTATGATGAATCATCCAATAAGCCAACTAATTTATTCTATCAAAAGATGCTATTGGCGTGTGGAGCCGTCCAATAAGCCAACTATTTTGTTTTAACAAAAAGATGCTATTGGCGTGTGGAGCCGTCCAATAAGCCATTTAATAAGACTATCCTAAAAGAATAAAAAGTCCCCTGTGTACCACGGCGTACGAGACCGCCCAGAGCACAGCATCGACCTATACCATTATCCTTAGGACCTCTGTACTAAACAGCATCGACCTTTCATTCACCTTCCTTTCCCTTTACAAATCTATGATATTGTTACTGTTGTCATGTGGAATGAGCAGAAACATTGTTGTAGCTAAACCTACAGTTATATGCAGAGCTAAGCTTATTGTTTTCATGTGAGATGAGCAGTGGGTCCCCTCTGTGTGTTATCATTAAAAAAATATATTGTTCTGTAGTCACATGGTGCTAACAGTAAATATTGGCTTTTCTGCTGTTTATACCTTTGCATATAGGCTTGAGTGTACTGTGGAAGTGCCTGGCCTCACAAAGTTTACGTTTCTATTACAGAAGAGCTGGAACGATGCAGAGCACGCATCGCGCATCAGAATGGCCGTGTCGCCGCGAAGATTATCTGGTTGATTATTATGAACTAATTTTGTTACCAATCTGATTGAATTGATTTACTATGAAATAATTAGCTAATTACGAATCACAAATATCATTAATCAAGTACCAATAAATGTAGAACAGTTTTATGTTTGTAAATAAATAACCTCAGGTTTGGTTGGTAGTCTTGACATTGAATAATGTCAAGACTTTGACTAATTAGATGTAATGATAATTGATGCTAAAATTAAAATGTAACCATGATTTTTAAATAAACTGAATTTTTAGAACATTATTTTGTAAACGGTTGAAAACCTAGTATTCAAATTCAAACATTGTTTTGTGAGTGACGTTCGCCTCGGGTGGGCGAGCGAGTATATAAAAGGCGTAACTTGAGCGCGGAGCTCACTTTGCTGCCGGATTTTGAAGAGAAAACATTGTAAGTAGAATCTATGTCTGTTTGATTAAAATATTATTTTGAAATGTGTTACTTGTGTTTATTTTACTGAAATTCCTTAAGATTGCCACTAGTTTTAAATTTAGTCCGTTATAGCTATAGCAGAACTGATGACCAGGATATGGTCAGCTGTTCTGCGCTTTTTTTTTTATAAACCACCCTTTCTTAACTTCGACATATACAAATTTAAAAAACAAAATAAATGCATTGAAGCAGCTGATACTGAAGAATAACTGAAAAACCTGAATATATTGATTTATTATAAATCATCATCTTACTAATATTATAAACGTAATAGTTTTTTGACGGATGGATGTTTGTAACTCTTTCACGCAAAAACTACTGAACGGATTTGGATAAAATTTAGTACGCAGATAGATTATAACCTAGATTAACACAAATTATAAATTGTATCCCGATTATATCTTCGCGTGGGATATTCCTCGAGTTGTAGCGGGCGAAGCCGCTGGCAACAGCAAGTAAATTATATACGAGTATACACCTATTTGAGAAATAACGACACTAATTTGTGCTCCTCATAATTCAATTTCCCATACTTAACTCTTAATTATACTCGTCTTTGTTTCATTCTCAATGAGATAGGTTTACTTGTATGTATAGTCGTTACATCATCCGGCGTCACATTTAGTTTGTAGCATCCAGCAAAAAACTGAACGCATCTCCTCTTGTTACGCGCACCTGTCAGTTATCTGTCAAATATCTTCATTGGTTTTTTATGTCACCTAATGGCGTCAGCTTTTTCCTATGTTTTTTAATATTTTGTGTTGTATTGTGAAAATACTGTTTCAATAGCATAAAAATGGGAAAAAGGAATTCACTAGATAAAATTAGAATATTAAAACGACTGAGAGATGTATTAAACGCAAAAACTTGATTCAAGTCACGAAGAAGGTAAGAAAATACCTATCAAAAATGGCCGCTTTTAAACTGTTTTCTGTAAATATTTCATCAGAAGACTGATTCAAATACTTGCCTGATAATAACTATAGCAAATCAAGACCCTGTGTGCGTATTATAGCTAGTGAATATGAAAACATAGGGTGCGCTTTGTGTTTTATGCGTTATGCACGTGCTACTGTGCTTGCAACCTACAAGTGCATGCCTGACCTGTGGGACGTTCTGCGGGAACGTACGTGGTCAACAATGGCAGTATTGGCAGTGAATAGCCCAACCTGTGGAGCGTTTGAAAACGCATTTGTGATGAAAAATGGCTAATAGTGAGCAACACAAGTGCATGCCTGACCTGTGGGACGTTCTGCGGGAACGTACGTGGTCAACAATGGCAGTATTGGCAGTAAATAGCCCAACCTGTGGAGCGTTTGAAAACGCATTTGTGATGAAAAATGGCTATATAGTGAGCAACTTGCCTAGAACCTGTGGGGCGTTCTGCGGGAGCGCACGTGGCTTACAATGGCTATGTTGTGATTTAAGCAATCTGTGGGGTGTTCTTTAGGGACACACGTGGTTGACTATTTTCTTATAACCTTCAAGGGAAGTTCTGTGGGAACTTACATGGTTATATGGTACAATGTTTGTTGCCTTTACAGCATGAACTGTTTTCTACAGACACAGTAATAAATTCATTAGAACATCATCTGAAATGAAGGGAAAAAACAAAGAATGTTTCTCCGGAGTTCATAGAAAATTTTCAAACAAAAGTTGTATTATGCAGATTCTAGTTGTAAATTGGATTGATTGAAGAACAGGTACCTTTGGAAAAGACATAAGATGATCAGATTCACAAAATGGAGAAATCAGGAAAAGATTTACCAAAATAGATTATCCAGGTATCTAATACTTACTCAGAAGCTTAACAAAATATGTTATTTAATAAGCATAGAGAAGATAAAGACAACATCAGGGCGTCATCGCCCTGCCTTGTATTAACTTAGACCTTCAAATGTGTCTAGACACTCTGGAGCATGAGATGTAACAAATTTGAGTGATACTTTAAGGTATGATATATGTATACATACAGAGGGACATTTTTCCCTGCTAGTAACAGTCATAAAGACATCAAGAGTTTTCTGCCTTATTCGGAGACAGAAACATACTTATTTGGTGAAGACCCAATACTTCCCAAACAAGCAGCTTTAAACTGGTGGAACCAACCTCACTCCAAAAATGGGGGGGGGGGAGGCATCATCTGAGACACCAGTGGTTGAGAAAACATGAGAAGACCGGAGGATTCATCAGCGCTGCAAAATACACCCACAGGTGGGCATTTTAAAAATTAATTTATGTGATTGATAACTAATCATCACTACTATTTGTGGTTATTATTTTGTGATAAGATTGTAACTACTTTACAACTTTATTTCATACTAAACTACACCAAAGTTACTTTTCATTGAAAGAAAAACTACAAAGAGGAATCTTTTCAGATAATATCTGTAATTTATAAATACTTTCTGAGCAATAGAAATTGGTCAGACTACTCAAGCTGAGTTTACCAGTCTTTTATTGGTAAAAAAGCCCATTGGAAACTTTTCATTAATTTCTAAATTAAAGAAGTTGAAGACTTTTGTTAAAACAGAACATTTGAAATGGAAAGTCTACCGCACAATAAGTGATATTTAACAGAAAAATTACTTTCTGATAGAGGTAGTTGTTAAACAGGCTTATTGCCTGGTCAATATTTATACATATAAAACATTATATACTCTCCAAAGGAAATGGCAACAATTAATTGTTTTATGTTTTTTGGGTTATATATAATGATCATTATTTACAAGAAAGATGAAAGATGCTTACAAGATAGAGATGCTATAATATATCAGTTTTTTGTTATTCAGAATTTCTGTTAAGAAATAATTCAGTTAACTGTAGATAAACAAGGAAAAACAAGATTCGTAACTAACAAACTAAACAACTGTTATAAGTTTGTAAAGAAAAATCATGTCAAGTCAACTATAGTCAGATTTCACGTTCAGATGAATGGAAATTTTACATCCACTTGCATGACACCTATTGAATATCTTGTCTTTTATTTGATAAGTTAATAATGAGAATGAATTATTATGGAATAGATACTACCTTGAATACTGCATCTTTAAACTAGAACTTTAATGGTAGTTCATGAACATAGTCAGAGTAAAGAAAATTTTGATGTTAGAAACATTTATTTTATTTCTTACTGGCCTGTTGGTCTAGTGGTTAGTGACCCTGACTGCTATGTTAGAGGTTTTGGGTTTGGTTCCCACCCGGGACAATGTTTTTTGTGATTAGCACAATCATTTGTATTGTGTCTGGGTATAATTTATCTATAATATATTATATATTTATTTAGAAATATGTAATTGTTTTTTCAGCTGTTTGGTACCTACTCATAACGCAGACTCTGCTTAGTTTGGAACTAAGAGGCGTCGTGTGAAAGTTGTGGAATATTTATTTATTTACAAATGTTTTTTCCACAAGGTAATTTCCAAGAGGTTATTTGAGAGGCCTTTGGAGGCATGTAAGCAATGGACTGAGAATGAAGCTAAGCTTCAAATTATTTTTTAGATTCAATTGCTACCTACTTAGTCTGTAATGCCTTGCCAGACACCCAACAGATAGTGAAATTTGATTGAGAAAGGATTATATGACTACAATATCAACAATTGATTGAGAGGAGTTCAATATCCTACCTATCTATATATACCATTACTAAAAAGAATTGGCAGTGGTGTGATTACAAACAAACCAAAGGGTTTTTTGATTTTGGTTTTCTACATGACTAAATTTTAATTAATAGAGAAGTAAACATTACAAAATCACTAATAAGTAATACAAATTTTCAAGAGATTACATGTTTATTTGGTGAAACACTAATTAATTTGTCTGCTTCCCAGATCAATACAAAAGTGCCAAAGTACATGCTTTCTTTTTTACATTGGTCTCAATCATACAAGGTATTAAGTTTTATGATCTCTCTCCGTTCTCCTTGTACTCAATTTAAAGACGAAGCACAAGGTACTGTTTGTACTTCATCCGTTGATCAGTCAAACCATGGTTCTCGATATTTCAGAGATTGTTGATACAGGTCCCTGAGGCATTTAACCCTTTAATTATCTCCTTGGCACTATCTTTCTAGATTGTTACATGTCCTTCACAGGAAATTGAAATAAGCGCCAAGAATAGTTATAATAGACCGAAAAGTAGTCCATATTGTACCGTAAAGTTAGTTAAATACAAAATGAAGAGATTTTATTTAAATTTATTTATTTTTAAAAGTATAGAATACTCTTGATTATCCACCTTAATAACTTTAAAATAATAACTTAAAGAGTTATATGGGGTAAATACAATGCGCTGATTTATTACTCTTATTATAGGTAAGTGATCTCTTACAAACAACCATGCGTTTGACTAAAAACTGTAAATTGTAGCAGTACCAAGCCTACCGTAACTTATGCTGCTCAATATCCTAAGGAGACTCCTGGAAGGAGTTTTTTCCTATGAAAGTTTTGTTTATATTTGATCTGCTCTAGCCTTGATCATAGGACCGCATCAGATGATGATAAAATGAAAAGATTATTTAAAGGCTTCTTATTAAGACCTCTTAAACCTAGATATACTTGGGATGTTTTTTCATGTTTACTTAATAATTATATTAAATACATAAATAATTACATGCAACAAGGTGATTTATACTTTGTTACCAAGAAGGTTTTTTGAATCTATTTGCGATAACTACAGGTCAAAGGATGATAACAATCTACATTATAAAAATAGATTGATCCAATTAGACATAGGTAATCATAATTTAAATCCATAAGCATAATTATCAAGATTAATAAGTTAATTAAAACTGTAATAACCAAGTACTTAGCCAAACTTTATTTTATTTTACAAATATTAAGAAAATTACAGCTATTACAATTGATACCTATGATGAAGCATTAATAATAAATTAGGAGATGGACAATTACAAGGTTTCTATTTTTTGTTTACTGTTTTACAAAACAGTAGGTAAGTACCTACTATACATTGTAACAATATCGCTGAACTGTGAGCTCCAGTGTCAGCCGTTGGATTGCCAGGGCTATGGAAGAAGAGAGAGAATTTAATATTACTTAATATTAGCGAGTTTTTTCAACATTCATTATGTAAGAATTTCAACCAGTAAGGGGGTTTTTTAATATCAACTTTATTATAATTTATACACGTGAACTGTACCTACACCGAACTGTGTCAACCATTCCTTCCTAAATTTCCAAATGGAAATATTAATAATAGACATTTTCTATTTTAGTTTTTGACGAGTATGATTCTATTTGAATTGTAATTCGATGTTGTGTTTTTATTTTAATTCTTTTTAAAAAATTAAAAATAACTCATTGTTATTTTTAACTCTTTAATAATTATTGATTGCTTTTACAACTTGTCTTTAAACATCTACAAGTAAACCTATCTCATTGAGAATGAAACAAAGACGAGTATAATTGAATAGTCAAACGAACTTACCTGTAAGTGAAGTTCGACGGTAATTATACGAAGTCTTTGTTTCATTCGAAAATGAGAAGAGTCCCACCCGACCCCAACAATACATGCTATCTAAAATTCTAAATACAATTTTGTGCATGGACCCCACGTTGTAAAACCAATCATTTGCTGTGAACTTAATGAAGATATTTGACAGATAACTGACAGGTGCGCGTAACAAGAGGAGATGCGTTCAGTTTTTTGCTGGATGCTACAAACTAAATGTGACGCCGGATGATGTAACGACTATACATACAAGTAAACCTATCTCATTTTCGAATGAAACAAAGACTTCGTATAATTACCGTCGAACTTCACTTACAGGTAAGTTCGTTTGACTATTCAATTTCACATACAAATCGTTAATTTCGCATAGGTACTAACTTGTTAATCAAATATAAACTACAAATTGTAATTATAAGCAACCATCAAATTGATTCTAAGCACTTACCACCGCCATTCCTATAACAGAGGTATGGAAACCTCCAGACATTTCCTAGACCTACGGCGTATCCGAGACAGGCTAGGATAAATTCTAAGGGTCGTCCCCAAGACGCTCTTTCTGGAGTTTCATCTCCTCCTTTACTTACTAACGTCCCTTTTGATTCTGACTGTAACAAAACCATTAAAATTTAATGTACTGTATTTGTGAAGAACATTTTCGAAAAAGTGCACACTGAAAAGATTAACAACATGACTAAAAACAAAAGTGTAGGATTATTAGACATAAATATTTTTAGACAGAGATGGAATGATGCTTGCGCCTACCATGTTCTGTCTCTGCACCACCTTAAGGTAGACTGGTAGAAAATGCCTAAGGCATTAAGTCCGCCTTTGTACAGTTTATTTTACTAGTGCCTAAAGTTTTAATAAATAAATAAATAAATAATTAGAATACTAACGTTCTTAAAAATATAGAGTGGCCACTGTAGCAAGATATAATGTAGCTTTTTAAAATGTATTATTGTTAGAAATGAAATGATAATGGCGACAACACATGTCATATCATCATCATCGCATGATGTCATGAGTTGTTATTTAAATAATTATTTAAATATTGAGCACAAATAAATTATCACAATATAGGAAAAAGAACCATTTACTCAAGACGGTCTTATAATAATATTAAAATGTAATAAATAAGAGCAAACGTATAATACTCAAATCCTGAAGTTTTTGGATATTTTGCTTTAAAAATACACTTATAGATGCGAAGTAGCTAAAGACACGTGAATAGGTTTTTTTTTATGTAGTTAGTAAAAAAATGATATAAATTCACGAAGATCTCTTAGGACCCTTACTTGACACATCGCGTGATCCAAGAGCTAGCTTCTAAATATTATTGGTCAATGAATATGCATTGCTATACAACACTGCCAGCCAGTCTTTTGAGTAAATTTCGACAGCGATTTGGATGCACTTTTTAATGTCTTATTTCAGGGTTAATTAATTAAAGGTTTTCATTTGTTTCTTACTTAAAATGTTTGTAAATATCTACGTTTATAAACATTTCAACTAATTTTGATTTTAAAATAATTGCTAAGGGTAAAATGAGCTGCATAAAATTATAAGGACTGTCTATGAAATTATTGTTTTAATTTTCAGTACCATTTGCAAACAATGATCGAAAAAGTTGGTCTTTCGTTGTATATAAATAATATCATAACAACGTTATCAAGCACATTTGCAACCGAATTACTGATACAATTCTTTAAAATCACTTCATGATTTACAAAACGTGAGTTACATATCTATAATATACGATAAAAAATAGATAATCTTGTGGAGTCAATAAAGGCTATCTAACAATCTTTTAAACAGTTAAAAAGATCGTACGATAGCCAATTACACCTGCACAGGTATCTATGAATTATCTTTTATTTTGTAAGATATTCTCAACACTTGTGGCTGCCTATAGTTTCACGTTTTATAATCTGCTAAGTTTATGCTGTTTTTTGGATTTTATTGGGGTTAGTTAGAATGATTATAACATTAGAGATGTGCAACTAGTAGGCTTCATATTTATAACTTAAAAAAATAATAGGTACTATTATTAAAAAAAACTGTGAACAGGTTATGGTGTCCCATCAGTGTTAGATGGCCTATACCTACAATTTACTCAAACAGATAATAGGTATCTGGTATTTTTAGGAATTTTAGGTTTAAATTTATTTTTCATTAAAATTTAAAAATTTAAATGATTTCGAGGTATGTGATGCTTATTTCAGTTTTTTTAGTTGTTGTCTAGGCTAGAGGGCAAAGGGTTTTTTTCTGATTTAAATAAAAAAATAATTGATTTATGATTTCAACGTCAATATAAAAGCTGTCTTTGACTGCAAAAAACGCTAAAAGAACAAAAAAACAAAACACAATAAACGACACCCTTTGTTCAAACTTGCCTTATTTATTGAGTAATCACTATCGGCCATATTAAATAAAACTCATTTAATTTACTTTCAACACGCCGCTCACTGCACTCTCGTCTCTCACACCACACTACGGGAGTTATATAGCGATTATGTCGTGGCATATCACAAACACCGACTGAAATGTGCACCTCCAAAATCGTATCGCAAGATTGATATCGGATTATGCGGCGATAAAGTAGATAGTAATAGAATTGTGTAGAGAAATCAGTATATCTTGCTAGTGTTATATAGCCCCAAGCCCGTTTAGCTACTTATAAAAGTTTAAGTAATGCATACGAAGTTTTTTGTGGTGGTTAGAAACTAACTGGGTATCAAACTTTATGCCGCCTGTATACACATATTATTATTGTATGTTCTATAATATTATAATTCATACGTCTAAACGGAAAATCTACGGCGTGGACTAATGCAACGCTTTTTATAACTATTAGATGTAAACATTGGTTTATCGACCTCAACTAGGGTTGTGGGCATGCCCACATTCTTCACTCTGGAAATTCCATTAGGTTAAAAAAAAAGACATGTAAAAGAAGTCGAAGAAAGACATGTATCTTGGAAGATCTACCTTTAGAAATAAATCTCATTTAATTTTATTTCATTTCCCACAGTGCCCACAACGGTGGTTCCTCGCTTGCTACGTTCCGCCTTAAAAAATAGTTTACGACCTATTCTCACACCCTCTAAATGCACAAAATTTTGTAAGAATCAGTGAAACCGTTTCGGAGGAGTTTGTTAACAAACACTGCGACACAAGAATTTTATATATTAAATATATACTGTTAATAAGATGACAGCAAATAGATCCAAAACAATAATAACTTCTACTACTTTTTATTAAACAAGCCTCTAATGTGCTCATTAAACCTTCTGTGTTAGATAGAATTAGAATGACAACCTATATACATATAACCTAACCTAACTTGCCATACCTATCCTATAGCTAACCTAACTACCTAACCTAACTTCCTTACTGAAATACATTGATTTAAAAAAATAAATAATACATTATTTTAAAGTAACTACTGCGCCGCGTGTCTCTATGTTACATGTCAATACTAGAGTACGTAGTAGTGTTTGAAGTAGCAGTAGAAGGAGGTAATAATAAAACTTATCTCGATAGTTAGATCATCCATAACAAAAATAAAAATAATAAATCACTACTTTGACTGGTCTATTGATCAAGTGGTTAGTGGCCGTGACTGCTATGCCGCAGATCGGTTCGATTCCCATCCAAGACAAATGTTTAAGTGATACGCACGATCATTTAGGATTGTGGGCGTGCCCACAGTGCCTACAACTGTGGATCCGCGCTTGGTACCCCAATTTTTTTTGTCGTTTTATCTTAGGGATATATAAGATAAAAAGACAAAAAAGATTTATTTCCAGATATATTGTACAGTTCCACGGGCAGACTAATAATATAATCCATTAAATTAAATATAACTCAAATTTGTAAAAAGTATAATGGACTCTGGTACCCAAGGTAAGATTTAACTTTTGTTATGGGTACCAGTGCTCTCTCATGGTTTGCACAGAGTTACATTAAATATTATAGATGTAGGACGTGGTTATGGTGGATCAACACAATATGAAATAATTATTATTATTATTCGAAATCAAGGCGATTTAAAATACTATAGAGCGGGCATGTCAAGGAAATGTCATAGAAAAACTTTGATCCCATGTCTCAGTAACGCCATCCACAATAATATATAAATACTGAAGCGGCAGCGGAGCGTACTAAAAAAAACACGTAGACTTGCGTCCAGCAGGACACAAGTTTTGGATGAAAATTTTGTTCGTGATGTCCGGTCTAAAGGTATTGAATGTCTTTGTTCTAAATCAATATAATAAGACGTTTGTACTTTGGCTAACCTAAAGGAAGGTTAGGTAATAGAAGGCAAACCTATTGCAATCACCCGGGGGCAAAACAAGACTCCGGGCTGCTGGGAAATGCTACGTGATGAGGATCTCATGCTCAGAAGGAGTAACCACTAAACCAACGCGGCAATCAAATACCTGCTATCGTTATTGACGGGCCCGTTGGTCTAGTAGTTAGTGACCCTGACTGCTATGCCGGAGCTCGTGGGTTCGATTCCTACCCAGGACTAATGTTTGTGTGATAAGTACGATCATTTGTTCTGTGTCTGGGTGTAAATTATCTATAATATGTATGAATTTAGAAATATGTAAGTATATTTATCAGCTGTTTAGTACCCATAACACAAGTTCTCAAGCTAAACTTGGGACTTAATGGCGTTGTGTGAAAAAGTATAGAAGAAATATTTTGTTTTTATTTATAAAGAAAGAAAGCTATAACTACTCTTATTATAGAAACAATTAAAAAGTAATAGTCTCTCGCGTAGACCTACGTTTCGGCACGTGGCGGGTTAAACGTATATTAGTTACGATTACAAAAAATAATTTGACATTTTTTAGTTACAACATATTAGCTCACGAGCTATCAAAAAATTACCCTTCTGAAAATCCTCTGTATTACGAATATTGATTGTTATATTTTTACTCAATAACGGAAATAGATAAATTATTGCCGATAAGAATAATAATACCCACGATGAACCAATATTAGTGTTATCTTATCTTTTGACTCGCAAATCCCGAGCAGATACATAGATCTTGAGCGCTTGACGCCCAAAATAATCATTGTCATTATTCAATTGTTATTCGCTTAAGTCAGTCCAGTAGTCAATTTTTGTCCAGACACAATAATTATATTTTTAACAAACGGGGAAATTGAGGCAGTTTTCAATTCGACACGTAAAATTTTTTTTATTTTTGATACGCACATCTTATGAACAAACCATTTAATCATACCCTTTTAATATGTGTCACAACATCTTGTTTGAAACCTCAGGGTTGTTTTATCACATCATTTCTCTATCTTTCATTAATAGTTACATTACTTAACTTCGTAAAGAAGGCATTTTAAAGCATTTCACTTCCATACATTGGTGTAGGCAACAACATAGATACTATTTAATTGTGGACACCCAAACGAGCCTTTTTGGATATCGACATCAATGGCTAGTCGCAACGCTATGTATAGTGCCATTCTCACATTTAAATACTGTCTTTTCAAAATCAATCACAGCTAGGTTAGACTAATTAACACGTAATTAATAGACCCCTGAGCAAATTCACTCACCATAAATAACCATAATGTAGGATTTAGAAAATTATGTTTTTCCTAACCTTTGTTATTATTTTCTGACTTAGTTTGTTGCTAGATCCAAGACAGCAGGTGCCTTCTCCTGAGACTCATCGAATTTCATAACCTGAGTATTTTTGGTAGTCACCAGTGTTCATTTTGGTTTGTAGCTAGGTAGTAGTTAAGAACAGAGCTGCAGGCTAGTTCGCGTAACAGTAATACTTGTTAACTTTCGTCATATTTAATGAACACAATCAAACACAACTTCAACAAAAGCATAAAAAAGTACAATAACAACACTTGAGACATCAAATCCCATTATTAACAAAAGCAATCGTCACTTCGATAACTTGAAATAAAATTCCATGCGAGAAACATGATGAAACCCTTTTAGATAAAATTGGTTGTGGAACAATAATTGACATTGTCATAATGTTATACTGTGCATTGTATTTTTCTCGCACCCCTTATAATACGAAGAGAGGTATGATTGACGTCCTATGTAATATGGTATTGTTTTTCAACACGAAAACCTCTTAAAAGTAACTTATAGGTGTAATCAATACAATGAGTTTTGTATGGTAGTCATGTAATTCTTTTCTCCTAATTTGTAAAATTTTCTAGATTTTTTGCATTCAAATATCTTTTTTTATTGTTTGCCAATAAATGTTGGATAGATGAACGAGATCTATGGCATAACGTACTTACATAATGAAGTTACTCATTTATACCTACTCAAAACTACTATCGCCTCTCTGGTCTCCCTCCGAGAACGATATTTTTAGTTGGACTCGAACGTTATTTTTACCAAGAACTTCTTAGTGTTTGCAAAATCTATTACACACTTTTAATTTAATTAAATAAGATTTGAATAATCTTTACCAGTCGATTAAATTTGTTGATTAACGCCAAGTTAGTTACTAATTTCACAAGAGCTGATTATTGTTCAGATAAACTTAAATATAGTTTGAACCATAAGTTTGAGTTAGACTGTAAAAATATTAACCAACTGCTCGTTGGTTAAATACAAACATGCGTTACACGATCATTCTCGTGTTAACCACCTAGTGACGTAATGAAGTCGCTGTGGTGATTACTTGGCTTTAAAAAAACTACAGAAAAACCCAGCTGTAGAACTGTCTTGAAGTTAGATTGGAAGTTAAAAAATAATAATAATAATAATAATAATAAATTGGAAAATCTGCGATTGGTGCCTCACTTCATTAAAAACGACAAAGGGCCTCTACGAGTTGGCTAAGGCCCCTCGTACGCCTTTCAAAGGTCCGGAACCCAAGGGTTCCGAGAGATAAAAACGATTGAAGTCCATAGAATTAGATGAGTAGGCAATGACATCAAAACATATTCATGAATAACAAAATAACAAAAATAACATAATGGTAGTGCCATGATCGTTGTTACGGCCCCACATTCATCGCAGTTCAGACGCCTGTACTTACGTACGCCGCACATGCTAACAGGACTTTCGCGTTGCCGTGTACGCCCGCGATGGTTTACCGCGCTCGCGCCACCACGGTGGCACCCCACCTGATGCCCGTGCGCGTAAGCGAGCTCACATTTCATAAAATATATTGTGCGGGTAACCACATCAAACAAAAGTGTAATTACAGTACAGCCAGCCAGACCAATACAATGCTGCATCAGATTTCTCTATTATGTTACTTAAAACCATCCATATAAGATACAGCCCTAATTTCTCCTTAATTCAATTGTTCGACAGCCTTGATACTAAGTCAGAACAGAAGAAAAAATAAAGTGTGCAAAAAAGCAAATAATAGCTTCATTATTTGGTCAATTGTGTTTGAGGTGTGCAAAAAACTATATTCGATTCTATTCCCTAGTTGTAATTAACCGGAGGAATGCTCCAAAAGTCTAAAAAGTTATTTCACATTCGTTGCAAATGAAAAAGTCAAGACGAAGCATTCAGAAAACTCATACTACCAGCTGTGAACAGCAATAAAAGAACATTATAAGCAAAGCTTACAAGCATTCCGCCTTATCATACCGTCTCGACGTTTCTGTTTTAAACTTACAAAATTGCCTGCCATTTCTCAGGCGACCTTAGAAACAACGGACGACCGTAATGCCAAGATATATCCAGCCATTAGTATGGAAAAAACAGCAGTAGTGGAGGATCTCTAGACAAATTGGAAAATATTCTGTTTGCAAATTACAAATAATTCTCTACAAATGGGCTATGGATAAAAGATGTTTTAATTTACATAACGAGGAGCACTTTTTCTTTCTTCATTTTTTGAATGACTTCTTCGCTTGAGGGTTGACTGTGTTGGTCCTTGTGCTCAATGGGCGCCTCTTGTCTGGGATAATCGTAAAAATTGCTACCTCCTCGCTCTCGTCTTTCATAAAATGCTTTTGTTTTGTTATTTAGTTCGGTGATTAAGATGTTTCAATAGATTTATTTGTGTCCAGAGCTTTCATTTTTAGATTCTTTTTTTACCTAATGTTTGATTATTTTGTTTAATTTTATGTTGACAACTTAAACTTTGAGCTGTTTTTGGCAGTAAGTATTAATCCACGCGGTGTGTTATCGCTATATATGGGAAATACCTATCACACACGCACCTGTTTACTGGTGTCGTGTTGATACACATGGATTAATGCTACGTGGAAATATTAGGCCTCACGTGGCTACTATTTAGATCAAAAAAGGGTCAAATGACAATTTTTGCTTAAAAAGTATTACCATATTGCACTGTATTCATTTAGCTATCTTCCAAACTGGAAATGTTTTCTATTCAAATAAATCATAAATCAAAACACAAAAAAACTTGCAAGACGCTTAATTGACACTTCGCGTGACCCAAGGGCTGGTTTTTAGCTTGGTCAAAGGATAAGCATTGCCATACAACGTGGCAATGCTGCCAGCCTTTTGGGTACACTTCCAGTGGACAGCGAAGCGGATGAGTTTTTTGACGTCATATTTTAGATTTAGTTTTTAGTTTTTAGATTGTATTTTCATTTCTAGTGTATAAAGTTAAGTATTGTGAATAAATAAGTTAATTAAAAATCATTCCATTTTTATCTAAGTGTACTTTTGACAAATAGACGTTTTACTTGTTATACAGATCATCGCAGTTTTAAATCGAACAAATTATGTAAGATAAGCAATTATTACACTGAAATCTGAGTGAAAATTCACACCGGTATGATAAATGAGAATTATACAATTTTATCGCAGGCAGATAATGGTTCGTCTGACTATCACAATAACGAATTTAATCATTATCTACTAGAAGCATTATTTTGTTTTTTAATTAACTATTTATCTAGTTTGATAGTTGTAAAGTTATCTACGTTTTTCAATATTATTATGAGCTATTATACACCACTATTTTTTAATGAGCACAAATTAAATTGGACTATATTTGCGTAATCAAAAGTGAAAAAAATTAAATATTTTTTTTAAATAAATGCCACTATTTACTTAAACTTAAATAACTAAAACAGCTGTTGGAGGCGGGGCATGCTTGAGCGAGATCACGCAAACGTGAGTTCTCACTCACGTTCATTAATCGTCATCTCTCAATGACGATTAATGAATACTACTATGTCATGAATAGCCTGTACAATATATCCATAAATTGGGGGACTTTTTGGGATATAAACAAACGGTATTAACTTTGCTGTTTATGAATATTATTTATTGATAATGAGAAGACCGTCAAGAATAAACCCTTTAAGTATTTGTAGTAATTAAAAATTAGTGCTGTATATGTGAAAACATCGAAAACCGTTTCTTTTAAATATTGCAGGCTCGGAGGAGTGTGAAATCTGCCATAGTCGACGATTACATTCAATTTATGTTTTTTTTTTTAATTTTCTGTTTACTTTTATTTCTAAATAATTTTACTAGTACAATTAATTATTACTTTTAACTCGTGTCTTGTTGTACTGTGTCACAGTGAACTTTTCGAATTCATGTCACCTTAACTGCTAAAATTTGGCCACCAAGGTATGTATGTGCCAGCCAAGTTTGGGACCCAGGGATACTTCTCCTTTTGTCCTATTTATTAATGTTTTTTTTTGTTTTTTCTCTGCTTGCATGTTACTTGTAATTATTATCCTTATTACTAGGAGAAAGATTGTAAACAGCTTAAATTGCTGAGTTTTGACCACTGGGCGAACACTAGTTTATAATTATTACGTAATTTGCGACTCACTTCTACCACTCTTTCCACTTCAATACATAAAATTAATTGATTTAATTATGTATGTATGTATGTAGCTGAAATATTCCAATCAATTTAGTTGTATTTCCCTTTGATGTCACTCGAGTTAATTGTACTCCTCGCGTTTCAAAGCTTTGTTAGAGTTGCCAGACGAGTTTTGAAATGCTGTCTGTATTAAATATATTTATATTATTTAATACCTATAAGTATTTCTTAATGAAAACTATAACCATGTATAATGTGTAATAAAAGGGCATTAAACGAAAGGTGTAGGTCAAAATCCAAGATTTTCTTATAATGGTTAAAAGCCACAAATAAATAAACAATACGCCTATGGCTGTCCCACTGCAAGGCAAAGGCACCTTGTCATATGAAGAAGGCATGGTTATTAAATTACCACAATTGCTCAAGGGGAGTGGGTGATTTCAAACTCACCTACATCTTTTATTAGTCCAATGTCTAAGATAAAGTTAGAGACTAGTAGAAAGAGAAAAAGTTACGTTGTAACGTTGGTACTCGTGAATGTGTTGGTATGTATACTATCACACCTATAGTCCAGAGTTCTGGTATATACGTAATGTATACTGAAATTGAACTAGTCATGTTTAATTCAAATACATACCTATATTTAAAGAAGACTAAAGGTACCAAGATATTCCAGATGGAAAAACTAAAAAACACATTAAACGACTCAAGAATCGAACCCCAGGACCTGTGCCACTACGTCAACGAGGCAAGTAAAAAAAAAACACTGATTTTAATATTAAGTAGCAATACCTGACAACACGTAACGAAGGTGTAATAATGCATTGGGATCGCTGAAACGTAAATGCACCTTCAAAGAGAGAACGTATACATGGTTGGAACAGCTCTTTGAATTCCTTTTGATATCATGTTTCAATCTGTGTTATTAACGAGGCGACTTGGCAAACGTAGTGTAAAGGTGGCGGTTCGCGCCGCGACAGAGACCAGCGACCGAGACCAGAGACCGCGACAAGTGTCTCGGTCTCTTCTTCATGTACTGTAACTGTCTCTTGTCGCTGTCTCGCTCGCGAACTGTTGCTTATACATTGCCTAACACCAAGTGACGGTCGCGGTCTTCGGTCGCGGTCTCCGGTCGCGGTCTCCTGTCTCGGTCGCGTGTCTCTGTCGAGGCGCTCTCCGGCTAGGTTAAATGACGACCTGCGACAGACTGCAGGCAGATGCTGGATGCGGCAAGCTGAAGATAGGGCGCTTTGGCGCTCGTTAGGGGAGACTTATGTTCAGCAGTTGACAACTGTAAGTTGGTTGGCTGATGATGACGATGATGATAATAATCAAAAGACCATTTCAGACACTAATTTGCATGGTTCTTACATGATCCGACGAAGATAATGTCTGGACTTTAAAAAGGAACCTCTGAGTTTCTTTCGGTGTTTCTTCAAACAGTAGTCAGATAGTGAAACACAGACCTCACCTTCTAGTTAAAACATGACATATAAAAGTGTTTTTATGCATCTATTTACAGAAATAAATATCATTTATCTTTTATTTATCATTATTAACGAGGTAAGGTAAAGAAAACATCGACGCACAACCAAATACCAAGAGTTCTAATGATTCTGGACAGCCTTCAAGTTTCTCGTCTTTTTTCCAATTTTTTTACGTTTTGCTTCTGATAGTTACTGTTTAGCTTGAGCTTCACAGGTTTTAAAAAAATTCATAGTAAAACGTTCTATTCTGTGTCAATAATAGGGTAGTTTAAATCTCTCATAGTAAAACGTTCTACTCTGTGTTAATAATAAGGTAAGAGAGCCTTCGACGAACACTAACATACCAAAAGTTCTTTCAATAATTCTGGACAGCCTTGTAATATTTGATAGTTTTTTCTCTACCTTTTTCATTTTTTTTTCTGCTCAGGTTAGTTTCGCTCGAGCTTGATGTAGATACAGAGGCCAGCTCATCAAGCAACCTCAGTCTGTCAAATTTTTTTTATCAATCTTTTGCAAAAGAATACGGTGTTGAATCGGAAAATTTTAAAGGTTGGATATTAGCTTTATGCGCTGGAGTTATTATCTTTGACTCAGAATATGTTTAGAATTTCATCATGTTTAGTGAATATACAATGGAATATAGTATGCTTAGATGGTTTGGTCACATTGAAAGAATGAATGAAAGGCGACTAACGAAAGGTATTTACAAGACAAATGTCAGTAGGAACACCGAGAGGGGACGCCCTAGAAGGACGTTCAAATACCTTATTGGGGATGTTCTTCAGAAAGGTCAGGTGCGTAGTACTCGGAACCGGCGTGTGTGTATGACAATATGTGTGAATGTAAACGAAGCAAAAGAAGTATGTAAGTATCGTAGCATATGGCGCTCTGTTGTTTCTACCTACCCCTATGGGAAAAGGCGTGAGTTAATGTATGTTTGTATGTATGAATCGGCTTTCTGCTTAAAAAGAATAGCAGTGTAGTGTAACAAAGCCCATAAAATCACATATAAAAATGCGATATAGTAAAAAATAAGTCTTTTTTTTTGGATAACTTCCAATAGCCACTGAGGGTGCTGTGTGCAAAGTTGTTAGTGTTTTGTTTGCTGTGTGCTATTGAGTTGTGATTACTTTATCGCATTCATACGGGTAACAGAATACATGTTTCGTGCTGTTAGTATAAAGTTTTAAAACAAATAGTCGTTTGTGAAACTAAAATACTAGATGTAGGTATGTATTGACTTTGTTTGGAAGTGGATTTAGATAAGAATTGACAAGAATGTCTTTTTTTTACCGACTTCTAAAAAATAGGGGTTTCTCAATCTGAGGCCATTTGGTTTTTCTTTTTAATGAAACTTAAAAAAAAACGATTAAAATAACTATAGTTTCTTAAGTTTACTTTGGCTTGGTATTATGTTTGATTAAATTTTTGCCACCAACCTCAGAAATTATAGTTATATTGCAGCTGTTGGTTGTCCTATAAATAAATTAATTAAATCGTTTTGTTTTACGAAATTCACTGTTTTTAATAATGTTTTTTTTTTAGTACAAATGTTTCTTTATTGCATAGTTAAGAGCAAAATTAGAAATATATACCTAGAAGACTCAAAAATTTTAAAGTTTAATAATTGAATAGTCACTAGTGTTTAACACGCGGCTTCGCCCGCATGAATAACGTACTTTTCTATTTGATTTATAACACCCTGCCCCTACCTACTCGTGGTTTGTAATTAAAATATATTTTTAGAATTTTTCATATCTGTTAGGTAAGTAGTTTTTGAGTTCGAACTCTACAAACAAACAAAATAACAATCAAAATTTTCCTTTTTACATTATTATTATTTACATTATTTATTACTCATAGAAATAAAACATACAATTTCGAAACCATATAACTATCAAATAGATTTACTCAAAGTAGCAAACGTAGTTTCACGAGAAAATAGCGTTGACATTTTACGTGAGTGTAAGGTATTTACGCTCGTAACTACATACACATACGTACATGGTGGGTTGTTATGCAGTGAACAAATAATGTGTATTTGCGGAGCGATGCATAACAACCAACAAACGCTCAGCTACCAATCTACTAAACTGAACAACTACGCATTACGTTGCGGTACAATCACACACACATTAGGCTAGTTGCCTAAGTTTTAGTTTTAAGTCCCTCATCTAGATTAAAAGAAAATATTCGGCAAGCACATATTTTTTTCTTTTTTCACGCATTAAAAAAATAACGGCGAAAAATCGAGTCAAAATGTTGCATGACGTCACTATCCTATACAGCAGGCCTAGCCATATGCGGACAAGTTCCACAGAGCAGCGCTAGTGCGTGTTAGTGAAGTGTTAGTTTTTAAGTAACAATGTATTAATATATGTATTTTAGGTTAAGGTAAATATCTCTGGGCCTGCGTCGCCTGCAATAAAATTTATTATTATTATTATTATTATATTACGAATTCTATTTCTATTCTATTTTAACTAAAGAAAGAAAATGGCGTATATGGAATCAGCTGTTTGTCAACTGTCAAGTGTATTTCATTTTCAGCCATATTACAAATTCTACTCGTTAACACTTGACAGTTGACAAACAGCTGATACCATATGTACGCCATTTTTTTTCTATGGTCGCCTTATCGATTATGATAATAGAAATAGTATTTGTAATTTGGCTAGTCCTGCGGTTTATACTGAATAATGACGTTACAAGCCCCCTCTCCTTAACCTTAATGCGCTAAATCTAAGTAGCTTTCCAACAATTTGAAAAAGAAAAAAAAAATACTTGCGTTTTGTTTTTTAAAATCTAACTGATGGACTAATTATTATATTTTGATATTCATATCCTATCAACATGTTTGTTCAAAAGAACAAAACTGTTCATTTTCAAAGACAGAAAAAACAAATCTCTCAGAACTGAGAGATTTGTTTTTCTTCTTCTTTGAAATTCCTTATTATGGTGGATTTGTCAATAATCATAATTATGATCAATTGATCATATTGCTTCGCAATAACGCGTTGGACACCGGTGACCAGACACACTCTGATCTGTTCCTTTCCACTTAACAGCCTTTCTTCTGCAAATTGTAATCACTTTTCACTTCACCAGTACTCAACTCAATTTGTGTTCAACTAATGCAATAGATATACACGGCGGCGAACTGCATAAACATTGCTAAACCAGATACGAGTTCGCGTTTAGCGTTCGACTTTGCGCTGTGACTTTTTACTTAACTTTTAAGTGGCGTATGCAAACTCTTCTATGCTTTCTACCTAATTTTTGAAGTTTAATACCTATGCTGAATCACTAAGAAATGTTATCCGTAGATAGAAGTAGCGTATGCAAACTCTTCTATGCTATATGCCTCATTTTTTAAGTTAAATAGCAATCCTGAATCAAGAAGAAATGTTATGAGTAGATAGAAGTGGCGTATGCAAACTCTTCCATGCTTTATGCCTCATTTTTGAAGTTTAATACCTATATTAAATCACGAAGGAATGTTATATGAGTAGATAGAAGTATGTAAGTCTAACAACAAGCCCGAAAGTATACCTTAATATTCATATCCAGTTACTGGGTTGTGGAGGTAAAATAGACAGTGGCTCCATGTAAAGCACTGTTGTGTAAGCTGACCCTATTCAGAATAAAGAATAAATCAGCGACTTGTTTAAAAAAGGAACACTCATATGCTTTTTTTACTGGGACAATTAATAATTATTTACCTAAAATTACTTTTCTTCTTTGTTATTTTTTTTTTTTGAAGCTACACAAAGGAAGCACGTGTGCAAAATTTTATACATACAAGCTTTAAGTAAGAAAATCCAATTATTCCATCTATCAAACATCGTGAGGAAACTGGCATACCTGGGAGATATTTCTCGACGGAATGTGAGGTCAAGTCCACCCATGAGTTTGAGACCTATGGGCATCTTAGAAACCCTGACACGAGGCTTTTTAATTAGTTTGTCGAGCAATATACAATCAACCACTCACTCATTAAATACAAGAAATACTAACCGATGCAACGAAACCAAACAACTAACAGACATCAAGTGAAGTGAGCAATCTATTTTGTGTCGGACGCAAGTCTGTCTGTAAGTCTGAACTGAACGTACTGTATAGCCAAGGAATGGACCCGACGCGACGTCAAGTCTCGAATTTGCATTCCAAATTCACCAATTGACTGAGTACGGCGCTAGGAACCGCCGAATCACACCGTACTGTAACCGAATTAACGATCGCAATTGTTTAATCAGGACCTGATGTTATGAGGATTCCTTATGATGTAGGTAATAGCGGCACAAAGCTCTCCTGAGTGAATTTTTATAAGGATGTGAAAAGAAAGGAAAAAAAACTTTTAAACAAAAAATAAAACCGACTTCAAAAATAACACTAAACGGTGTAAAATAACTCTAAATTAGGAAGTCTGTGGCTTTGGTACTTTTGTCTTATTCTTGATGGGCCACCGACTTCCGAATTTAGAGTTATTTTACACCGTTTAGTGTTATTTTTGAAGTCGGTTTTATTTTTTGTTTAAAAGTTTTTTATTTTTCCATTTTTAGTTGTTCCAAACAAACATTTGCCATGAATTCATTTTATATTGTTAACAACACATGTCATTATAATAGGATTATCCACCTAACCCTAATAAATGAAACTTAACATACCACCCTAATAAATGAAACTTAACATACCTAACTGTCGAAATCTAGGTATACTGAACACATCTGCCTACCCCTCTGAGCATACAGGCTTGATGATACGTCATGATGTTGTATAAACAATAAACATCCAAGCGATTCCAGCAATCACGATAGATTTGCCGTCTATTTTTGAAGAGTTCCGTTGTATATCTCCGAAGGTCAGCACCAGATCTCCACCAAATTAAAATGGGACCACCTCAGGAGTCTACTCTTTCAAACAAAAAAAGAATTTTGAGAATCGGTCCACAAATGGCGGAGAAATCAGGTAACACACATAAAAAAAAAAAAAAAATACATACACACGAACATAGAACCTCCTCCTTTTTTTGAAGTCGGTTAAAAATAGAAGTTTATCGCAGATAATTAAAAGAAAAAAATGTGGTCGCCCAAAGTTTAAGACGCCTACCTCTTAAGGGTCAACTCACACCGAAAGTGTGGCGAAGGGCAGCGAAGCGAAGCGAGCACGGCTCCGTTTATGGAATTCGCCAAAATCCCCGCGGTGCCGCGGGCATCCGCGCAACTCGTTCGAGTTTCTCATGCGGTACAGTAACAGGCTGGTATTAATATTAAATGTAATAAAGAAGAATAAATAAGTTGTTTTTATATTTAACGCATAATATCTATCGCTTTCTTCTTTCTAGACCTAGATGAAACATAATTATAGCATATTTTAACAACTGATAATGAACAAATATTTTACAAATCAACTTGAAAAGAAAGAGATCTTAATTACCAAAGGAAGAGCACTATGCAAAATATCTTGAATTAATATTTAAGTAGATATACCAAATTCTTTGTTTTCAACACTCGCGAATTACAGCACGGTGTGACAGCCACCCATAGTAACAAGACTGACTATAAATTTCTATTCCTTACAATAGTTACAGAGATTGCACCTGGGATCTGTCTTAGTGGCCGTAGTCTAAACTTGGACCAAAGATAAATCCCTCCGAAGTTTACCGCCTCGAGCAAGAAACGACAAATTGAGTTATCAACTTGAGGGAATACCTTTAGATCATTTCTCAGCTGTCACGAAATAAAAAAGGTACGTGATCTTGTCAAGGTTTTTGCGACACCAAACATGGGTATTTTTTTAAGATTGAAAGTCTTACTGTATTGTGTTTAGGGTTCAAGTTTTAAATACTTGACTGTGCGCTGTAGACGTTTACTATTAACTTATAAGCTGCACGGCTCGATCGAAGGTTAAACTACACTTGCCGAGGCTGATCCAAGGAGGGGTGATATTCATTACGCATCAAAACCCACACAAAACTGTTGTTATGAATGGGATGCCACTCAAAAGAGTTGACAATTTTAAATACCTGGGACACTTTTTAACCGGAGACCTCTAAGACGATGTCGATATAGATCGAGAGCGCAGGGCGCTAGCGGTCAGGGCTATCATGTTGATACACAGGTTCGCTCGTTGTGGTGTTGGGGTTAAGATTACGCTGTTTAAAGCGTACTACCAAACATTCTACACGAGCGGCCTGTGGGTAAGGCATACTAAGAGGTCGCTAGACGCCCTGCATATTCAATATAATAACTGCTTCAGGATGTTGTTGGGACTGACGCGCTATTGTAGTGCGTCCGATATGTACGCAGATGCGCATACTGGTGACTTTTACGCCTTAATGCGCAAAAAAACCAACTCCATACTGTCAAGAGCGCGATTTAGTTCTAATAGCATCCTAAGTACGTTGATAGAGAAGTTCGACGCACCTTGGCTGTCGCACGCTGTGGAGGTGTTGGTCAGAAGACCCCACACCAAATAATTAGATTTTTTTCTTTTTGTTTTTGAGTTTTGTTTTTTTACTAACAGTAGCTTTTAAGAACATTTAAGAACGTTACTAACAATTGGGCCTAGTTGCCATCAAGAAACAAATATATATATTTTAATTAAAACAAAATGTTTAACTGTGTAACGTTTTTGTAATCATTCAATTTCTCAGAAAAAAATTGTTGATTCTCTGAGTTTGCATGCTTTAACTTTAAGCAAAACATGTACTGTTCTTATATGCCATAATAACACCTACGTATACCATGTTTTTAGTAAATAAATAAATAATAATAATTATTATTATTATTAAAAAGTTATCCATAAATGAGCCTTAGACGTTACTGGAGTGTGATGTTAAAAAAAAAATCTTTGCATTTCTTTTTAGTTATTGAAATAATAAACCTCTTCGTGTCTCTGAAAGCACGTAAGCCGTTGGTTTCGACTATTATTTCATTGTAGATTTTTACAACAGCTGTAGTTAAGGGTAGTAAGGGCCTCAAAAGTCTGACAACTAGTTTAAACAAGATATATTATGTAACCCAGTCTCTGGATAGCGGAGGTCAGATAAATAGTCACTCCATGTAAAGTACTGGTATTCAGCGGCATGTAGTCAGACCGAAAGTCGACTTCAACATGGGTTGGGCAGATGATGATTGAGAGTAACCCGGGTGCTGATTCAACCTTGTATGAGCGATGATAGATAGATAGATAGATAGATAGATAGATAGATAGATAGATAGATAGATAGATTCATTTATTTGTGGAAACATGAGTTACATAACATGGTATGCAGGTTGTATATTATAAAATTTGTTCAGTCATGTTTGGCCTTTACGGCGTACAAATATTACATTGTTTTGCTTACAAATAGAATTAATATTAATAATCATTCATCTAAATGTCTTGATTTCAATTACATTGCATTAGCATAACAATAGGATAAAATCTAATAATGCCAATAATAAATAATAACACCAATGTCAAATATAAAAAAAAATAGAGACAAAAATATTTTACATTAAATCTAATAAATTAATAATAATTATGAAATGTAGAACGCAGTGCATTGCTAAATTTTATCATTTAAAAATTCTATCGTGCTGTAGTAAGCTTTCTCTATTAAGAACCGTTTCAGTGTTCGCTTAAATATCCTAAGGGTTTGTTCTTTCCATGATTTTGGGAGCTTATCAAATATTTTAGGAGCCATACAGAATACGCTTTTTCCCATTAGTGCGGTTTTTGCCCTGTGTGGATAGAGAATAGTGTTGTCTCGTCTGTTACGAGTGACCCTGTCTGATAGCCGTGGAAATAAGTGCGGATTGAACTTGACAAACATTGCAATCTCTAGTATATAGAGAGAAGGAAGTGTCAAAATTCTATTTTTTTTTAAGTAAGGTTTACAGCTGTCTGTCGGACGTAATTTAAATACAGCTGGATTAAATGATGTCACTTAAATGATTATTTCTTTCTGCTTACAAAAAATATCTAGCTTGTGCGACTTGTTTCAAAGCATTTATTTAGCTATTCGAAAAGATCGCTGGATGTCCTGCGCGTCCAATACTATAATGTTTTTAGGATGCTGTTGCGATTGCCTGATTTTTGCAGTGCCTCCGGAATGTTCGCGGTAAATCATACCGATGGGTTTCATGCAATCATCCGCAAGAAAACGGCCTCACTCCTGAGCAGAATAAGGGGCAGTCGCAATAGTATCCTGAAAGCGATAGCGTCTGATTCTTCCTCCACCATAATAAGGCAATTAGTGAGAAGACTAATACCTTAGCATTTTATTGTTTCGTAGTTATGTGTGTGTGTAGCTGTGGGTGGTCTTCTCATTAACTCGTCTTTAGTTAAGTTACTAACAATAGTTTTTTAAGTGCAAACTTGTACTAACAAGTTATGGATCTCTTAGTTACACATACATAAACTCACGCCTTTTTCCCACGGGGGTAGGCAGAAACTACTATCTCTTAGTTGTCCGAAATAAAATGATTTATTATTATTATTATTTATAAGTTATTAATTGATTGCCATTGTCTTTTACTATTGAGCGCCTCCGAGATGTTCGCGGCGGCTGACACAGACGGCTTTGCGGCCATCAAGCGCAAACGGTGCGCATCTATCATGCGCTGCACGCGTGACAGTCCCAACAACATTCTGTGCGCGCTGGCGGACCGGTGGGACTCTCCGATGCTGGCTCGTTGGATACGGCTGCACGCAGTCGTATAGTGATTCGCCACCATCATCGGGAAGTCCACCCGGACCTGTCATTTAGTGTGTAACTATTTATTATGAATTAATTAATGATTACTAACACTAGTCTGTAAGCTTGCACTTCTACTAACAAATATGGATGTACCTAATCTGCAATAAATGATTTATTATTATTATTATTATTAAACAGTCGATATATAGCCGTGGCAACGCTCATCGTGCTTGCCCGTGTCAATTTAGCACTGCCATTATATTTTTCGAAATGGAAACGCGAGCGTGCCCCGGTGCGAGATATAGCACACGGCACGGCGGCGTTTTAAGGTTTAAGTCTTAAAAAAACAACACATAGAAGCCGCTTTTTAGTACAAACAAGAAATCGTGTGTACACTTTATTATCTTTTTGTTCGCGAGCTGTGTTTGACGGAACGTTACTTTTAGTACCTACTGACACGGTTTGCCGAGCAAAGAAGCACATTGCGGCGTAGTTTTAGTTGTCTCATTTTTTACACTCGTACCAACTAGGTCTCTATGCGTTACTACTCTAAGGTTTAAGTCTAACCAGGAAACTTCTAACTTGAATCCTAATACCATAATAACTTTATAAACAGATCGTAAATCATTTTGATTAATTACGTTGTACTTTGCACACCAGTAATTTAATTTATTTACAGACACGTGAAAATAAGCAAGGACATAATTTGACAAATAAAGAATAACGGAAAAAGTTACTGACAAGAGTAACAACATTACACAGAGGAACTGACAAAAAAAAACATTTTCATTAAAATAAGAAATCATCACTTTTTGAACAATAAAAAAAAAACATCTTTTTCACGCAACGCCATCTAGTCCCAAGCTAAGCTAAGAGCTAGTGTTATGGGTACTAAACAGCTGATAAACATACTTATATATTACTAAATACATACATATTATAGATAAATTACACCCAAACACAGAACAAATGATCGTGCTCACCACACAAACATTTGTCCCGGGTATCGAACCCACGACCTCCGGCATAGCAGTCAGGGCCACTAACTACTAGGCCGACAGGCCAGTCAGAGCATTAAGTATTTCAGTATTAAAAGTACCTGCCAGATTTATAACTAAAATATTTCTCTTTTTGAAGGGACTAAGATATTATAAAGTGGTCTCAGAAAGTGTAGCATATATCCCGGCCTTACCCAAAAATATAAAAATACATTAAACTAAAGACGATATTAAGCGCCCGGATTCGCGTCACCGTCATATAAGCAGCAGTTAATTAATCAAAAACAACGCGAACAAACATTCAGATGCGGCGTCTCGACGTTTCTTATTACACTCGCCTACCAAAGTCAAAAGTTACCCTTTCATCGTAATTTAAATACCCTAAAGTTTGGTCCACAATGTAAAGTTGATACAGACGCTTTACGACAGACCTCTTCGAATATTAGAAGGAATTTCGTTAATTTATTTCAATTTTCGCTTTTCATGTCGTATTATCGTTGCCAATTATCTGTACAAACAAAGGGCGTTTCATTATGAGCGATATTTACTTAGTTAATTTCTCGTAATATTTCAGAGTTCAAAGTCATTGGAATTTTAGATGAACCAATGGAATTAGGGATATTTCTTGGGATTCGTTAAATTGGTTTGGAACGGACGGTCTTTGGGGACAGTCGCCTTTCTATAATAATAACTGTGAGTTGGATCGTTCTGCTCCGTGGGATTATTGTTTTAGAGGTCTTCTCATTACATTCCATTGGGATGTTACTATATTAATAGCGTGTTTATTGGTGTTGTTAGGGTGGTCCGTAGTATCACTGACTGAAGCATGCATGCCGTTTGTCGGCACCGGTCAACTTAAAGCTGAATTGATTCTTTCTTCAAAAGGCCTTTCCAGACTTTGCCCTGCATCGTGAGACTCGCATAATAAATTAATACAATCTTATGTCTGGACTTTAAAAGAGACCATGACCCCTGAGTTTCTGTCGGCATCAGGGATCAGTCACTTTGGAAATGCCATTTAGTGCCATTTAGTTTAAAAAAAATGACATGTAAAAGTATTTGGGAAGATCTACTTGCAGAAATAAATATAATTTCATTTCATTTTAAAGAAAGGCCTTACATCAATCTACTTTTACATACTCTCTTACCTACTGTCTTTAAAAAAAAAATAAGTTCAAACCACCGGAACATCTGTAGGTACCGGTGTGTGGTAATGTTGTTGTTGTTAATGTTGTTTGTTTGTTGTAATGTTAAGTGTGTCAGTGTGTGTTTTTGTTGTTGTGCGTAATGTGCTAATGTTCTATTTTTGTTTAGGAAAACTAACACTGAAAACTATCATACACTACAGCATCGATATAAAAATCAAGGCTTGTGTTGGTATTCTTACTCCCCATAAACAATATGAAACATTTCTAAGCGGATCATTTACCAATAAAAACAGGTAAATTTTCCGTAAAAAAAAACTAGAGCTCTAGGCTAACGTAAATAAAGGGTCATAAATACTTTACCTCCATCGGGGAGAGGTCACGTACAAGCAAAAAAATCTCCCGCCAACCGAAGGGTTTCCGAATTCGAACGTAATTCAATAAGGGAAGCCTGGCCACACTCCCTTCGGGGCCGATCGGCCGACAGTCATACCCAACAAATTGATGAGATTTACAGCCGAGATTCCCCGAAGTTGGCCGAAGTGAAATTAAGTTCGGGAAACTTTTCAAGTTGTTCAACAAACGTACTGACCTTATCGCTCGAGTTTAAGCATGGTACCTTTTTTGTGATGGTTCTAGATAGGAATAGTTTTGAACTTGGGTAAGAGGTTAAGCCGAGTTTTTAGATAAGAGGGTTTAGGAAGGAAGAGATGTGGTATTGGCCATTTTTCCCCAAATGGATCAAGTTTGTAATAATCCGCGTCATCGTTTTTACCACTGTGATGCGCCGCAAGCTCCTGAAGCTTAGTATTAGCTACAGGAGCTTTCGGCTAATAACAGCCTCACGGGTCAATTAAGGGTTAAGGTACGCTTGACAGGGTTGGTCTGTTGATGGGTGACTAATTTATTACATATCAAGACTCTTCCTTACCTCGGAAAGCACGTAAAGCCGTATTGGTCTCGGCTGTAGATCTATGACAATTGTTACAGATTGTAACTCCAAAAACCCAAGCTCCAAATACTGATAACCTGTTTAATGAAGGTATCGTTTTACCTAGTAACTTGCGGTTTAACTGGAAGCGGATCCCTACGTAGTTGAGAAAAGGCTAAGAATATTATGAAGCATCCCAAGTACTAGGTGCAAATAAAGTTACAAGTTCAAGATGAGCCACAGACCGCAAACTGTAGCTGCATGCTGCATGGATTTCTATGAAATTTATTTCGAGCGCGGCAACGTCCAGGCCGCAGATTGCACTCCGCCGCTTCAGGTCTCAATGTCATAAGAGGCCGAACTCGTGAGACAGAGGGAACCTCACGCCTAAGCTGCCGCAACAGAAGAACACGCCCCGGGCGTCGGGAGTCACAGGACGATTCTTAGCTACCGAAGGCGCGGGCCTGCGAACGGCGAGGATTGGGTGACTCGCCATCTGATCAAAACCAGGCAGGCTCGACGTCACGTTGTGTTCCACGCGCGCCTTAAAGAGCTGTCAATATTAAAGACAGGGCCAGTGCCCGTCGGAAAGAGACACAGCGGCCTTAGAACGCAAAGGGCATTGGGAGGAACACGCATAGGTTTTAGTTAGTAAGAGTCTGACACTCGTTTCTGCTAAACCCAGTGCGGGTGATGATTTTCCGCCCTTCAGAAAATTCTCAGTTTTATAAAAAAATCAAAGAAACCCGTGCAAAGTGCGGTTGCAGTTAGTGTTCTACGGCCCATCTCAAAATTGTACCTTTAACGTTTTTTTTTCTGCTTCTTACTTTTTTTCGTGACAAACCTGAACTGGTATGTAATTCATAAGCACGCTAAACACGTGCATAACTCGGGCGCCGGAAATATTTTGAATAGTTCTGCGTCTTACTGGCTGATTGTGTGGCAGACAGACAACGGATACGAATTAGATAATTATGAGTTGATAAAAGTTATCTTTTGCGATTAGTTTATATCGGCACACAATATGTAATTTGTTTCCAATGTACAGCAGCAGTCCGTTGTCCAATTGGTTTTACCGGAGGTCCGGTTGTAATTATGTACGTGCCTATATATAATAACATTAACCTTTCAATCGTGTCAATTAGAGATATAATAGAAAGACAATGACAGCGCGGACACCGGTGTCCTCTTGGGGTTTTATGAATGAAAAGCTTGACACAATATCACATCTGTATTTGTCGAAGGGATAGTCAGTGTTGTACCTATAATAACAGTAACATAAACAGCTAGGTTCATATTGGGTATCATCATGTGTATCTAGGATGACGCACTTTTGGTGGGCTTCAAGTTACGGTGACTTTCGAATGGGGTACTATAAGCTTTGTCACATCTCTGCGAGTACGCATGGAGTCATCCTAGATGCACATGATAGCCAATACGAACCTAGCTGTTTGACAGTAAATCTTAAAACAAAATCAAAATCAAAAGTCTTTATTCAAACTAGGCTGAGAATCAGCACTTTGCCCCAAAATGCCCCACCCGTCACCGCATTGTAGTGTTATTGCTGGGAAGAAGAATATGTGGAAAGTAAGAAATAAAGAAAAAACATTTATTAGGCACGACACAGGCACACGTTAAAAATAAAAATACCTAGGTACAAAAAAAAAGAATTAACCTAAAAAATAACAATAAAAATAAACAAAAGTGGCGGAACAAACTCCCCAGCAACACATCTGAAACTTTGCAGAACTGAACACATTTTGCTTATTGTTCATCACTATGAACTGAAATGCGCAATATTATAGCCTACTGCACAAACAACAGGCTGCTTCTGAAAATTTCCAAATGGAAAAACCCAAAAGAATTATGTCCAACCTGGGAATCGAGCCCAGATGCCCAGTGCATGTGTGCGTACACACACACATGCACACTGATTACACTACATCACTACATTCACACTCGCTCCCTATACTGTAGGTACATCTCATAAATTATTTTCATTACCGTTATACTTCTAGCTCTTCCTTAACATGCTCATTTTTTTTTCTATTGTTAAATTAAATACAGTTTTATTTATTTTTTCTTTATCATTAGCTTTCAAAATGTTACACGTTCCGTTTGATGTCTGTTTTTTTACGGCATTGTTTGCTTTGTCTGTGAAGAATCACTCACTCCTAAGATACAGGCCTACACCTAGTTTAGGAGTCAGAGTATCTAAAAAATTGTGACCTAGTAATAAGCCCAGTGTTTTCGATAGTATTTCAGAATACTTATTGTAATTGTAATAGCTTTGGTAAATAAAGGATGTATTTATTTATTTTCAACAGTAGTTCAAACGACCACAAAACCAACAAAATAATCAGTATATCATGTTTTGACGTGCATTTAAAGTTTGCCAAGGTCTCCTAGATTATGATCGGCTTACCTATGCCACTAACAGGCAAAATATTGTGATAAATGATAACTTTTTATCTGTTTAGGTAATTATAATACGTCTTTGTTATCTTAAGACTCATCAGCGTTTCAGTTGGCAACAACATTTTTTTTTAAATAATTTTATTGTTATCATTTTTGCGTAAGTCGTTTTCATTTGATTTATACTTACATCCATTTCGTACAATGAAGGAAAGGTTCATAAACATGGCATCCTATTTATGATAAAGAGCATGCTTGATTGTGTGTTTGTGAGCCATAGCTGCCAGGTTTCAGCTGGGCACCTTGCAGTAATGATGTCACAACCTGTTTTCTGATTTTGTTTTTGTCTTTTCATTTTACTAAAATAGTTTGTAAGTAGGTATATTAAGAGAAAACTAACTAGCTAATACTAAGTCTTGTTACTTAAATTAATTTTTGATTGTGCTCACGTAACGTCGTGCTAAGTCATTTTAGTATATGTGATGCAATCTTTCCCTGCGCAATTTTATTATAATACTAGCAGACGTCCCGTTCCCGTGGGAATACAGGAATAAAAAGTAGCCTATGTGTTAATGCAGGGTCTCGGCTAACTCCATACCAAATTTTATTAAAATCCATTCAGTAGTTTTTACGTGAAAGAGTAACAAACATCCTCACAAACTTTCGCGTTTATAATATTAGTAGGATAGGGTGTTTGAGACATCATCACACATACTGATGCCATGAGTTATGTACAGACGCCATCACATCAAGTTACCCCAATATGTCAAATTCCTTTGATCGTGTTTCAACATAATGGCAAACAGAATAAGGTTCATATTCAATTGGGAAAATGTGACACATTGGGGTAACTTGATGTGCTGGCGTCTGTACATGATTCTGTTCCCCCAGAGTTTAAATTTTTCGTCGGTGTTTTTCCTTATTTTCTCTGATGTAATTTTTGGTCGAAAGTGTTAGGAATCATAAACAAATCATCATCCCTTATTTTAAACAGTTTTAAATAAAAAGCTAAATCTAAGAAGTTAGGGAAAGCAGATGAAAAACTTCAACGCTAGGTAGTCAAGAATTGTGGAGAGAATTGGTTTTCAGTTCTGCATCAATTTTCCCTCCAACCTATATCAATTGGTAAAAAGTAAAAACATATTCTTTTAACACAAACACACAGAAAATTTAACAGAAATAAACTGAAACCAACAGAAAATAAACTAAAAGCATCGGCAAACATCGGCAGGAGAGGACGTGTAGTTGATATTAGTCTAAAATCGCCAATCCGCCTTGACCAAGCGAGGTGATCAAAGCTCGTGTCTTCTCTGTGGGAGAAGAGGCATTTGTGGGACAGTAACAGGCAGATTTTGTCTTATACTGAAACATGAAAATAGCTTTGTGCACAATGATGAAGTATTATTTTACCAGCATATACGTCCGCCTGTTTATTCCTTATCAAATCAGTGTTATAATGTAGGCATAGATATTGATTAATATCAAAATTGATTACTTTACGTAAGTTCTCGGCTGCCTTGACTTGAAAACAATGGCCTAGATTAACGTTAGAGCGCAAACAATCTTCTAGTATATACAGTTTTATTCTCATGTCACAAGTGTTTGTTACCACACTCCTCCGAAACGGTTTGACTGATTTGTATGAAATTTTGTGCCCATATTTAGGATGTCTGAGAAAGAGATGGTTTTTTTTTTAAATAGGCGCACGATGTTTGTTGTGGCAGCTAGTATATAATGTACAAAATTCTCAGTTCACAGTTTTATAACAAACCTTCTCCGAAACGACACGACCGATTCTTATAAAATTTTGGGCACTTATTTAGGAAGTCTGAGACTAAGTCGTTGACTATTGTTTTTTTTGGAAAAGAAGTCGGAACTTAGTTTTCCGAGGCAGCTAGTTATATAATAATGTTATTTTTTTTATCAATTCCACCATGATCTTCCTGCCCTAATCCCAATTTTTTTAAGGACGGCGTAGCATGTCTTCGTATTTCAAAGGCATATCTATTTGCCGTCATCTCAATAGTCACCTTTCTAGACATATCATCTTTCACACAATCTTTCCACTGTTTCTTTGGTCTACTTTTGTAACCAGTTTTAGTCACAAGAATTTCTTCATTTCTTTTCATTATATGCATAACGATGCCCATCCCGGCGTTTAACATACCCATGTTATTAACAACCGAGTTCTTCATAATTTCGGAAGTCTGTGGCTTTGGTGGTTTTGTTTTGTTCATTATTGGCCACCGACTTCCGAAACTGGAGTTATTTTTCACCTGTTAGTTTTTTTTTAAGAAGTCGGTTGTTTTTTTTTTAAAAAAGTTTTTATTTTGTAATTTTTAGTTTCTTTGTTTGTAAAGAAAGTCTTTCAAAACTTGAAAGAATCATTGAAATTGGATAACAATTGCTAAAGAAGTTCTATCTCTAAACATTAATCTGTACATCTCTGCCGGCCCCTTTTATAATAGAATGGCGTAATGTTATGTTGTGGAAATACAAAAGCTCAGCATAAACATTTGACTATAGCAATCGCGAATAATTTGCTGTTATGCGTTGAAGAGTTCCGTTGCCTGTCTTCTTCATCAGTTTTTCTTCACCAAATGATACTTTCTAAATGAAAATGCTTGATTTGTTTCTAAAAATGTTGAAATCGGTGCATGTGTGCCTATATTTTTTGAGGAGTTCCCTCAATTCCTCAAAGATACCTCATCAGGTATGAGATTTGATACAAATGGGACCAATCTGTTAGTATACCCTATCAAACAAAAAAAGAATTTTGAAAATCGGTCCATAAATGACGGAGTACTGAGGTAACAAAACCTAAAAAAAAAAAAAAATACAACCGAATTGAGAACCTCCTCCTTTTTTTGAAGTCGGTTAAAAAAGCCCATTTGCTAAAGAAACTTTGGCTAAGTGATGCACATGGAAGTAGTGAGGTGACCAATCCACATAATATTATAAAATATCGAGGTACTTGATTTTACTTTTAAGCAGCGATCTCTTAGTTGGATACAGTATACATATTTAGATTCAAACGTTGTTATGCAGATAGGCTTACAGCCAAGTTCATTAGAGTTGGTAAAAGTCTTTGATAAAAGATAATTATTATATATACTTAATTAATCATTAGTTTCCCTCCCCCTCATCTAAACTATACCCCCTCTGAAAACACGACGTGCGGGAGTTTTTGAATTTTCGCTAAAGGTTGTCTTTACTGAATAAAGCCGCTAGAATATTGATGTATAGGGTCAAGATGTAGGTGATAGAATAGTTTTGAATAAACACTGAGAGAAGCTTCATGAAATACTCTGAAATTTTGTATTCGTGCGTTTATTGTAAAATTAATATTTGCTTTAATAACGGTGAAAGAAAGGTTGGTCACTGATCACACTAAAATAATAAGAACGCTAAACAGGAGTGCTTGCAACCATCTGACTAAAGAAACTGTCAATAAAGGTGTAGTGCTATCATTGGGCACAAAGGTTAGACCTCTGGGTTGCTAGTAAAAAAAACAATTTTTTAAAGTACCTACAATGTAATTTTTCCTGACTTGGGAATCAGGGCCAGAAGCAGTGCTTGCGATCACTAGAGCACCAAATCAGTACATTTAATTTTAGTATTAAAAACAACAGCCATCTGTTCGTCTTACCGTTTCATGAATAAAGTAATGCAGCCGGTCTTCAAAACAATGAAGTCGTAAATCTGTGATTTAAACAAAACTCGCTACAAGGACAGACAATGTGCAGAAAACGAAAAGCAGCTACGTTATTTAGAGTCGACTGTCTCATGTTATTATAATGTTTTGGTGAAGTTCTCAGTATTCCAGAATGAAACTTAGTTAATAACTCTTCTAGGTATTTAGTTTGTACACAGAGGAAATTTGTAACATGGAATTAGTAAATATCCTGCAGGCCTAGCCATATTACAAAGTCTATTTCTACTATCGTAATTGATAAGGCGACAATAGAAAGAAAATGGCGTATATGGAATCAGCTGTTTGTCAACTGTCAAGTGTTACCGAGTAGAATTTGTAATATGGCTGAAAATGAAATACACTTAACAGTTGACAAACAGCTGATGCTTTATTCCTACGCCATTTTCTTTCTATAATAGAAATAGAGTTTGTAATAATATAGCTAGGCCTGCTGGATCTTGTACTGAATTCATGGCGTCCGGATGTGCGTCGATGTCTATTTCCAACCAATGGCCTTCTGAATTACAATATTCCACAACTTTCACACAATGCCACCTAGTCCCAAACTAAACAGACCTTATGCTATGAGTTGTACTAGACAATTGATAATCATACCTATATATTTTTAATACACACATATTAAGAATAACTCACACCCAGACCAAGAACAAATCATCACACAAACATTTGTCTTGGGTTAGAATCTAACCCACGACCTCCTCATCACAGCCTACTTACTGCCATCGGCCGAGCATAATCAGAAACTGACTACTAATGTAGACTGGTAGAAAATGTCTATGACGTTAAGTCTGCCTTTGTAGGTACAGTTTATTTTACTAGTACATAAAATTTTAATAAATAAATAATCAAAACTCTGTTAATGAGAAGAAATCAATAACACTGTAGCGGTCACAGCTACACCGGAATTCGTATGAATTCGTAATATTAATTTAAACTTTTTATAATTGTAAACACTCCACAATACAAAACTTTTCCTTATTGTCCCGTTACACCGAACTGTCAAATTTGAACAAACGTCAAACCAAAGACCAAAAAACTTCAAACACAAAACACGATCATTGTCTGTGGGTGAAAACTAACATATTTTATTAGAAGTATATTTACATATTTATTTAGTTGCTATATTTACATCACACATAATATTTATTTACAAATTTAACAATACGCATAATTATTTACACTATACAAAATATAGGCTTAACCCTTTACCGCATGGATTTTTTAAATCCTTTGGAAAAAATATATGTCGGTATAGGGCATTTATAGGTCCCCAAAAAAATATAAAAAAAAATATAGAAGACCATGTAAAAAAGATACATAGGTAAAAGTAATTGTTCCAAATATGGAACGCCATGCGTTCTAGTTCTAAAACTCAGACGTTCCAAATTTGGTACAACATGCGGTGTGATCGAATTATGTATAACATTGAAAAACAGGAATTAAAAGAAACAACGTGAAACTATGCTATTTAATTAAAGAAATTATGTGTGAAAGTTTTTAAAACAGTTGCGATCTTTGTTGAAACAAAGATAACAACCACACTTTTCGCACATCACTTGGGATTTCTGTTTGCATCCTTCCAGTTTACACCGTTGGCGATCGGTTTTCCAATCAGGCCAGTGGTTGAACCCATCTCCAGCTACTTCCATTGGAGGTAGTTCTATGCGTCGCCTTGATCGCCCCTTTTTAATTGCCTCAACATCTTGATTCAGTGGTCGTCCTCGTTTGCGTGTAGTCGGAGTATATACTTTTGAATCTTTGTGCATCAATACGTCTGCTATGGCTAACTTGAAGTCAAGCAATGGAATGTAAATATCTTCACCTTTCTGTTTCATGACTCTTCGCCATAGTAACCAGCTATTCACGCAACAGAGATCAATGAAATGGAAGAACAGCCGGTGGTACCATTTTTTACTGCGGATTTTGATCCTATAGAAGCCTAACATGGCATCTAGTAAATCAACACCACCCATGTATTTGTTATAAATAGTTACTGCTTTTGGGCAAGGAATATCAACTCTACACTTTTGTTTTTTGGAATATCTTTTCACAACTCCCATTGGTTCCTTGCCTACGTAGGATGAACACAAACTGACTGCTTTATTGTCGACCCAATTGGTAACTGATAGCTGAACGTCATCAACAGTAACACTTTTTTCGGAGCAATAACCTCGTTCTTTCTTTCCTAAAGTTTTTTTAGATATATTTATATTTGGAGCTCTTCTTAGTTGTATTGTGCCTAATGGCAGAAAACCTCTTTTGTGCAAGTTTGCCATTAGCTGCAAACTAGTGTACCAGTTATCTACAAAAATCTTATGATTCAAATTGTCTGAGACAGTCTCCATTAGTCTTTGTACCACATTTCCTGGCACTCCAAGATCGGGGCAGTTTTCTGGCTGATCAGGGTATTTTCCACCGAATAATTCAAAATCATAGCTGAATCCACTGACTCCGCTTAATACATAATTTAGATAACCCCATTTATGGGGTTTCTTCGCATTGTACTGTCTGATCCCCGAAGTTCGGGCCTTGGTAGGGATCATCTGTTCGTCGATTGACAAAAATTCCTCTTTCGGAACTTTTAGTAGCCTTTCGCGAAGGATTTTCATAAGTGGGCGTATTTTCTGAAGCCTGTCAAACTGTGGGTCATTTGGTTTTAGTTCGTTTGTTTTGTCGAAAAAATGCAAAAATCTTTTAATCTCTTCGAATTTGTTGCACGTCATTACATTTGCAACTTTTTCAATATACGTGCCTTCCTTCCAGTAATGCCGAGTAGTTGGCAGGTGTACTACCGACATGTATATAATAATACCTATAAATTTATAGATGTCTTCATGTTTCACTGAATGCAAGTTTTCAGGTGAAATTTGTGCTGCGTATACGTTGCTTTCTTCCTCAATTAAATTTACAGCAGATGACGGAAAAAGAAATTTGAAAAACTCCATTGGAGTATTTAGCTGCATAATTTCATCCGGAAGAGTTTCAGATCCCAAAAAAGCAATATTGGATTCATCATACTGAATATTGTCATTCGACCACACCAACTTATCTTTCTTTTTTTTCTTACGTGAAGAAGCTGCCTGAGAAGTAGAAGGTTGATTGTCTGTAAAATTTTCAAACATCTCCACATGCTCTTCAGTACACTCAAGAAACTCAGTCAGTTCCTCTTCTCCTTCTCCATCTTCTTCTCCTTCATCTTCTCCGTCTGAGGAAGACGTTTCTTTTTCTTCATTTATGTGTAAAGGATCTTGAGTATTGTAATCGTCTTCATCTGATACATTTTCATCCTCACTGCTCTCTGGAATTACGACGATTGTTTGTCGAGGACGCATCTCCATTTTTTCTACAATAAAATAATTAAGCAAATTTACTAAAAATAATTACGTACCTATACACATAATTTTATATTATATATACTCAGGGCTGGGAGATCATACAGCCCATAAAATACAATTATTATAAACTTGTTATGCGCTACTTTTAATTATCCTACTTAAAAATTACATTAGCTGCAGGGTTTAATAATACCCTGAAAGTATAAAAGATCTTACGCTGCATAATGTTCCCGATTCGGAAATTGTAAATGATTGATTGGAGCGCATATTGTTCCATATTTAGTGATAAAGTATTGTGGTCTAACACTGCATAATGTTCCGGATTTGGAACTTTCAAACTATTGACTGGAGTGCATAAAGTTCCATATTTGGTACTTCAAAAAACATAACAACTGCATGGTGTTCCAAATTCGGAACATTTAAAAAATGATAATATTCACTACATATTATGGTTTGAACTTACTTCTTTTGCCGTAAAAAGCCTGTGGGTCCATTGTTGTATCAGGTGAATCACTAATTTTCTTCAGATATTAACAAAAAACCAATAAAAAATCGTATTGAAAACCAGCGAATTGACAATCTGTCAAATTTTGGAAACCAACTGACGAAATAGTCGATTTTAGTTCCTAGGCACCTCTGTAGAGGCGCCACTGGCGCATATTAGGTGAGTTACACTCCCTACATACGAATTAGTTCCAAGAAAAGATCATAGATGTCACAGGAATAAATATATTATACCAAAAGCTGAATGTTCCAAATTTGTGACGATATGCGGTAAAGGGTTAAAATTGTAATGTTCTGGTCGCTGCCTTTCCGAACGCAACTTCGGGCGCGTTCGGCAAAGCTCGGCTTTCATCGGAGCATATGACTTGCCTAATAGCGATAAAGCATCGTCATGTAGATCAGTACTCGTTTTGACCTCCCGAACAGTACACGCTTGAACTTTCAACCAAATCTAGACTTGCTCGTAGACCTAAGTTCTGCTAGTTGACTCGATATCGTCTCCTTAGCTTTTTGTCTGTGTCCAGTAATTTCCCCGCTGTCGTCTTAACTTAATTGTAGCCTTAAGCGACTCAGAAGTGTTGAGAAATTAATTATACAAGGATAACGTTCAAACCACCGTTTCATTTCGCCATTTTGCTCTATACACTTCATTGGTGACCCCGTCAAAGAGCACAGTAGCCACGCGGAGCAAAGATGCCTACCGGAGCAGAGCAGGGAGCGCAGGCGGACGCAGCAATGGTCAAGCAGGACGTGTGCAGAGTCAGCGTGAAGTTGCCGCCATTCTGGCCTGAGGAGCCGACACTTTGGTTTGCACAAGTAGAAGGTCAGTTTACAATAGCCGGCATTACCGCCGACACCACAAAATTCTACACGGTCGTGGGGCAGCTAGACCATCGCTACATGGTAGAAGCTCGGGACATAATAGAGAACCCACCAGCACAGGACAAGTACGCCAAGCTGAAGGCTGAGCTCATACGTCGACTATCCGACTCGCGTGAAAAAAGGGTTCAGCAAATCCTCACTCAAGAGGAGCTCGGCGACCGGAAGCCATCACAGTTCTTGCGGCACCTGCAGACTTTGGCCGGACCACATGTTCCAGACACATTCCTAGCCACGTTGTGGGCGAGCAGGTTGCCGACGAACATACAGACGGTAATAGCTTCCCAGCCTAACCTTCCGCTTCAGTCTGTCGCAGATTTGGCCGACCGCGTGCACGAGATCGCGCCAACGCGGCCAGCGCTCACGACACCTCCCGCCGTGGCGAGCACGAGCACCAGCAGTGACATCGCGGAGCTGAAACAGTGCATGGCGGAGTTATGTCTACAGGTGGCGGCTCTACAAAAGCAAGGTCAGGTACACCATCGATCGCGCTCCACAGATAGGTACCGGCGTGGTGACAGAGAACCGACCCCAAGCCGACGCCGCAGTCGCTCGCGCTCCAGCAGCGCGTGGAACGACGCTCACTGCTGGTACCACAACAGTTTCGGTGACAGGGCCACGCGGTGCAGGTCGCCATGTACGTACGCGGGAAACGCCGTCGGCAGCCGGAAATAGCGGCAAATGGCTGCCCTCACAAACCACGCCGCCTATTCGTAACAGATCGGGACTCTAAAACCACGTTTTTAGTAGACACAGGGTCCGATCTGTGCGTATACCCACGTGCAGCCCTACGACAGCAGCGCAGCAGGACGGCGTACCAGTTATACGCGGCAAACGGAACTGCCATCGACACGTACGGTTGGGTGGAGCTCCACTTGAATTTAGGGCTTCGCCGCGTGTACACGTGGAAGTTCGTGGTTGCAGACGTCACCAAGGCAATCATAGGCGCCGACTTCTTGGCGCATTATAACATCTTGGTAGACCTCAAAAGTCACCGGCTAATCGATGGGCTGACCCAACTGTCTTCGCCGGCGTCGCCAGCGGCCGAATCAGCAGCAATGATCGCCTCAGTGAAGTCCGTAGGAGGCAACACGGAGTACCACGAGATACTTCGCCAGTACCCGGAAGTCACGCGGCCTGCTGGAACACAGAAACAGGTCAGTCACGGTACCGAACATCACATCCGCACTACACCAGGTCCGCCTATCACTGGACGACCTCGCCGTCTGGCACCAGACAAACTGAAGGCAGCACAGAGGGAGTTCGAGGCTATGCTGGCTAACGGCACAGCACGGCCGTCAGAGAGTCCGTGGTCGTCCCCACTTCACCTCGCTCCTAAGAAGGACAACAGCTGGCGGCCATGCGGTGACTACAGGGCACTCAATGCCCGTACTGTTCCGGACAGATACCCCATCCCGCATATACAGGACTTCTCACATCAGCTGGCTGGCAGCCGAATATATAGCAAAATCGATCTCATTAAAGCATACAATCAGATACCAGTCCAGCCAGCCGACGTTCACAAGACAGCGATCACAACACCTTTCGGACTGTACGAATTTCCATTCATGACCTTTGGCCTCAGGAATGCCGCTCAAACGTTCCAACGGTTCATGGACGAGGTGCTGCGCGGGCTGCCGTTCTGCTACTGTTATTTAGACGATATTCTCTTGTTCTCAGAGACAGCAGCCCAGCACACCGAGCACCTGCATCAGCTTCTGAAGCGGTTATCCCAGTATGGAATTATTATTAACTCGGCAAAGTGTGAGTTTGGCCGTACCACCATAACTTTCCTAGGACACGAAGTATCCGAAGAAGGTGTTCGCCCGCTGCAGGAGAAGGTGCAGGCAATCCAGGACTTCCCAGCTCCCAAGACTGTCAAGGAGATGCGTCGCTTCCTGGGTATGTTCAATTTTTACCGCCGCTTTGTCCCAGATGCCGCTCGCTTACAAGCGCCACTCAACGTAGTTCTGGCAGGACCTAAAACAAAGAGAACACAAACAATTAATCTATCGCAAGAAATGCTAGACGCTTTTAACGCTTGTAAAAGTGGCTTATCTAGGGCAGCTCTGCTTGCTCACCCAGAGCCCAACGCCGAACTCGCGATATTTACAGACGCTTCAGACACTTCTATGGGTGCAGTATTACAGCAGAAGGCAGGTGTCACATGGAACCCACTAGCATTTTTCTCTAGGCGACTGTCAGCTTCACAGAAAAAGTATAGCCCTTATGACAGGGAGCTCTTAGCCATCTACGACGCAGTCAGATACTTCCGCCACATGGTTGAAGGTAGGCACTTCACCATTTACACGGATCACAAACCCCTGTCATATGTGTACGCACACAACCGTGACAACTGTTCACCGAGGCAATACCGGTACCTGGACTACATTGCTCAATTCACCACGGATATCAGGTTTGTCGCAGGCAGGGACAACATTGTGGCAGACGCGCTGTCGCGTGTGGAGTCGGTGGCAGTACCGGCGTGTAATTACACAGCTCTTGCACAGTCCCAAGAAACAGACCACGAGCTGCAGGGGCTCTTAAATAACAACAGCACGTCACTCAAGCTGTGTAAAGTGCATTTCACGGACTCAGGCACTGAACTATATTGTGATGTCTCCACTGGTAACACCCGCCCTTATGTTACAGAACCCTTCAGGAGGCAGGTGTTCCAAAAACTACACCAGCTGAGCCATCCCGGCAGACAGGCCACAGTCAAACTGATTTCTGAGCGTTTCGTTTGGCCTGGCCTAAAGAAGGACTGCAGGGCCTGGACCAGAGAGTGCGTAGAGTGCCAGAAGAACAAAATCTCGCGGCACACAACCAGTCCCACCTCCGCTTTCCCTGTCCCTTCCCAACGCTTCTCCCATGTCCACATGGACATAGTAGGGCCACTGACCGTGTCATCAAATTACAGGTACATACTAACTGTGGTCGACCGCTTCACCCGCTGGCCTGAGGCGTACCCCATCGCGGACATCACAGCGGAGACATGCGCCCGCACTTTCATCACCGGCTGGGTGTCCCGCTTTGGCTGCCCCCAGCGCATCACTACCGACAGGGGCAGGCAGTTTGAGAGCAAGCTGTTCCACACCATCACGGAGACCCTCGGTAGCCAGCACCGCCCAACCACAGCATACCACCCAGCCTGTAATGGCATGGTGGAACGCCTACACCGCCAGCTGAAGGCAGCCATCCGCTGCCACACAGACACCAACTGGACCGAAGCACTACCCCTGGTGCTGCTCGGCATCCGCAGCGCCTGGAAGGAAGACGTCAAAGCATCAGCGGCAGAGCTCGTTTACGGCGAGCCCCTAAGACTCCCAGGCGAGTTCATCGCCCCCACACTCACCAGCACAGTCGACTACACCGACTTCGCGTCAAGACTCCGGCATCACATGGCGAAGCTGTCTCCAGAACCGGCGAGTCGACACGGCAACAAGCCGTTCTACGTGCCCGACAGCTTGTCAACTTCGTCTCATGTATTCTTGCGACATGACGCCGTTCGCCGACCGCTAGACCCGCCGTACACCGGCCCCTACAGAGTCCTGCAAAGAGGCGACAAAACGTACCGTATTGAGGTAAACGGAAAGGAAACCACAGTAACCATAGATCGGTTGAAACCCGCTTACCTCAATAACGCAGACTACAGTCCCTCCGGTGTAACCAGCGCACCAACGGTCGCAAACACAGCACCAACGCCACCGCAGCCCACCGTCGAGAAGAAAACACGCTCCGGCCGCACCGTTCGCTTCCCGGACTACTATCACCCGTAGCTAAGTAGCCACGGTCTCAGGGGGGGAGTAGTGTAGCGGTCACAGCTACACCGGAATTCGTATGAATTCGTAATATTAATTTAAACTTTTTATAAATTGTAAACACTCCACAATACAAAACTTTTCCTTATTGTCCCGTTACACCGAACTGTCAAATTTGAACAAACGTCAAACCAAAGACCAAAAAACTTCAAACACAAAACACGATCATTGTCTGTGGGTGAAAACTAACATATTTTATTAGAAGTATATTTACATATTTATTTAGTTGCTATATTTACATCACACATAATATTTATTTACAAATTTAACAATACGCATAATTATTTACACTATACAAAATATAGGCTTAAAATTGTAATGTTCTGGTCGCTGCCTTTCCGAACGCAACTTCGGGCGCGTTCGGCAAAGCTCGGCTTTCATCGGAGCATATGACTTGCCTAATAGCGATAAAGCATCGTCATGTAGATCAGTACTCGTTTTGACCTCCCGAACAGTACACGCTTGAACTTTCAACCAAATCTAGACTTGCTCGTAGACCTAAGTTCTGCTAGTTGACTCGATATCGTCTCCTTAGCTTTTTGTCTGTGTCCAGTAATTTCCCCGCTGTCGTCTTAACTTAATTGTAGCCTTAAGCGACTCAGAAGTGTTGAGAAATTAATTATACAAGGATAACGTTCAAACCACCGTTTCATTTCGCCATTTTGCTCTATACACTTCAACACTGTCTGTCCTGAGAATCAAGCCAAAGATAACAATCTCAGCAAAAGTATTTGCGACAACTTAACCAAAGTAATAATTGCTTTGTTTATCTGGTTATCGATTTTAAACTACATACGACATAGAGAATTTTATTCTCATAAGAGAATTACACAACCACCCACGCTTAGTTCTAAAAAAATCATCAGATGAGCTCCCACTTGCTGCGGTTGCATTCTACTTAACCGGGTGAAACACATAGCTATACTTCAAGAGCCCTCCAAGCCTAAACAGTCAGTCCAACTTGTTCTGTGAATATCAAAGATAGTTGTTAGCTGTATTTAAAGCTTGAAAGTTTTCATTCGCAGTAATTTCTAAAGCAGTCTTTCACCAGATACTGCACTTTCCTGCAAAATAAATATTGAAGGTCAAAGACACTTTTTGGAGGTAACTCATTTAAATGGTCTTGTTTAACAGTGGTGAGGAGTAATCTAGACACGCGGGAGTGTGTCAAGCCAAGTTCAAGCTAACAGAACTAGCGCGCAGCACCGTGTGAATATTATACGAACCATTTGGAGCCACCTTTGACCTCCTCGTAACTCTAAAACTGTTTCGCATAAACATGTCAAATTTGGCTCATGTTTTGAGACTTGCTAGAAACATGTGTGCCCCAAATTTTATAATTTCTCGAAAAGCATAATGAGAAGACATGTGACATCTACCAATTCGCACTGGGCCCGCGTGATAGATTATAGCCCACACACAAAATACGCACTTTGACGTGGAGTTGCGGATACCAGCCCAGCCCGGTATTTTTAATCTTAATCTTTTTTAAGCATGATGAGACATTACAAATAAATACGAACCAGTTCCAGCAGATACAGCATTTCGTTTTGGTCAGCACTTAATAATTTTGGAGGAAAATGTGGCTAAATACTACTAACTGCCGTTCGGTTGGATCGAAGGTGAATGAAATTACGCTTGACGAGAGATGCGTGAACATTTATACATATCAAGACTCCTCCGTGCCTCGGAGAGTTCGAAGAGTTGGTCCCGCTGTCATTCGTAATTCTTTGACAGTCGTTATGAGAAGTCAGAAGCCTGAAAACCTGACGATCAGTTTAACCAGGGGTTATCGTTTACCCTGTAACTGGGCTGGGAAGGATACACAGGCAGTCGTTTCTCTGGAAACTGGCCCCAACGTAGTAGGGAAAATGCTAGGTAGATGACTTTTAATTTTGGACCAAAAATGTTTGGAAAAAAGATGTCCTTTGTACCCACACCCTCATGCTTTAAGGGCGAGGCCTGGCTTATCAAGAACGGTAACAATATATTAGAGGCTATCAAGCAGGTAGACTATCTTAGGCTTTAACGGGCAGATGAGAGCTCTTGGTAAACTTGGAAGCCGATTTCACGAAGTTGGATACGTGAACGACTAAAAATGTACATAATAAAATATTTAGGTGATATACATCGTTGCTTGGTAATTGCTTGTAAAATTATTTATGTTGCATCACAACGTCCAAAATTTTGATAAAACAAAAACAATAGATAGCACTTTAAAAATTAATATGATGAAACTTTTGGTAACAACAAATCTTAATCTCATCTACAGACAGGATAGGTATAAACATCTATCAATAGAAACACTTGTTTGTGTAATTAAAGCGAATCACATGGTTATCAAGTAGGTATTTTGGAAATTCTTCTTTTTATTATTTTAATAAAATATGCCTTTCAGTGTGTTGATAGCAGGGTCAACTAACTGTTGCATGAATGAAATGTGCGTCAACGCACTTTTAATAAAATTTATAAAACCCCCACCGCAAAAAAGTAAAACATTTAAAAAGTTAAAAATAACACTTTAGCCATGAAATTTTACTTCACGTCGGGGTACCGCTTAAGTAAGGAATGTTCCTACTACTTGTAGGTATGTAGGTACTTATTTTAACGGTACCCCGACGTTACGTAAAATTTCATGGCTAATGTGTTATTTTTAACTTTTTAAATGTTTTACTTTTTTGCGGTGGGGGTTTTTTAAATTTTTAATTTAATTTTTATTTTAAAATTTTTAAACGCATTAATTTTGTTTTTTATAGTTTACAGTTATGAGAATTTTTGAGTGCATTGTATGTAGAGTCAAATGCTGGTTAAAACGAATCCAAACACGACATATCTGCTATTATTTTGTCAAGAGTCTACCTACTGGTGTGCTGGATAGCCTGGCTGCAGCATCAGCTCATCCTGTTGCCATCAGTGCATTGTGTTTAGAAACAAATGCTGGTTGAAATGAATCCAAACACGACATATATGCTATTATTTTGTCAAGTGTCTACCTACTGGTGTGCTGGATAGCCTGGCTGCAGCATCAGCTCATCCAGATGCCATCAGTGCATTGTGTGCAGAATCAAATGCTGGTTAAAATGAATCCAAACACGACATATCTCCTGTTATTTTCCCAAGAGTGTATTAGTCTGCTAGATATCCTGGCTGCATTAGACCAAATACATCATAATGTTGCTTATTAATATTACACACATGGGTGTTTGAAATTTTAAGACACACATATATTTGTAAGTAAAGTTAATACCCATAGACGTCTACAATAGCAACGGTAGCTAACACAAAAGAGCTGATAATCTTGAAACGGCTGAACCGATTTTGATGAATTATGTCTAAGAACCATCGCAAGAAACCCTGCTTTCAAATAAAAAAAATTGCATCTAAATCGGTTCACCCGTTTGGGCGCTACGGTGCCACAGACAGACAGGCAGATAGACAGACACACACACATAGCGGTGAAACTTATAACACCCCTCTTTTTGCGTCGGGGGTTAAATAAAAAAGGTGGCATCACTTTTGTATATCCCAAAGAGTCGAAGTACACACAGTTGTACTTACTTATAATAATAGTACAAATGTATGTGGCTCCGTAGCCACTACGTAAGCCAGTGCAGACAAGGAATATTGGGCTAGCATATTGCCGTCGACCAGAAACAAATCCAGGCTAAGGACAAATCCTGACTGTAACGTAAAATATTCAAAATGGAAAAGTCCAGTTGTAATTATCCGATCTAGGGATCAAACTTTACACACACACACACAACACACACACACACACACACACACACATCTGACTAATAAAAAAGCTTTTCTTATTATGTCAATCTTTCTGTTCATGTTCTATATTATTTTTTGCTTATGTATCTTTTAATATCGGCATATGTCAATAAAATTGTGTAATTGGTTTAAGTGGCGGAAACCTGGTGACCTGTAATACAGGTTTTTATTACCTACCACAGGCACCAGTGATTCACAGCAATGTATACAATTGTTTATGCCAATAAATAAATTATTATTATTATTATTATATTGACAGTCTGGTTATATTGACAGTCTGGTTAAACTTTCATCAAAGCAGTAGCGCGTTTGCAAGCACTTCCCCATAATGGGCAATAACCTACATAAAATTTTTGTTTAATCGTTTCGACATCTTTAAAATCTTGCATCAAGAAGTACAGACGCCAGCACATCAAGTTAAACCAATTTGTCAAATTTTCCCAATTAAATATAAACCTTATTCTGTTTGACATAAAGTTGAAAAACGATCATGGAAATTTGACACATTGGGGTAACTTGATGTGCTGGCGTCTGTACATTTCACATACTTGGTAAAAAAAGATTCGGAAAGCCATGTGGCTAAATAATGACAACCGCAAGGATCGGTCCGCAAATGAGTGACCATTCGTTACATGTCAAGCCCTTGCTTGCCTCGGAAAGGACGTCAAGTAGTTCGTCCCGGCTGACATTTGTAGATATTTGACAGCCGTTACGAGTAGTTAGAATTTCGAAAGTCTGACAACTAGTTTAACCAAGAGGTGTCGTGTTAACCAGAAACTGGGTTGTGGAGGTCAGAAAAGCAATCGCTCCGAGATAAAAAATACAGCTGCATTCAGTTAGACTAGAAGCCAACCCCCAGTCGGGGGTCGCGGAAGTATCTTCCGTTCCCGTGACCCCCGGCGAAGGTGTGAGAAGGAACACGGGGTGGTTTTTAGTCAGTAAGAGTCTGACAGACCCCTCCGCCTCCCAGGGCGGGGGACATCCATGAGGATTTTCCACCCCTCAAAAAAAAAATAGAAGCCAACCCCGACTTAGTTGGGACTAAAATTCCCTTCCATGAGTTATTTTTGGACGTTCGAGCAGCTTTTTTTAAAGCACTTTCTTTAATCAATTTACCTGTTTTGGCTATGACGTTGCTGTAGGACAAGCACGTGATAGATAAAAAGATAATGATTGAGGCAGTAAATATTAATGATATTGGGAATTTCGGTCTGGTCAGATCCTGATAACGAACGATGACGTCACCATTACGCCGTTGCCAGACAAAACGTGTTGCCGAGTAGATAAATAAACTAATCTGTTTTTCTTTTCCCTAGATATAGAACTAGTAACGATTTATAATAATAGATAATTTCGGGGTAGGATTATGTAGCTTTTAAATACAATTCAAAATAGACTTAGGGCTTACATTTTTAGCCCTAAAAGCTTACGCTGTTTCTACCAATTTATTAATATTACTAAATTCAATATGGCTCTATGTGTAACACTAGTTTATTGATTTTGAATTGTAAACGTTTAAATAATAACACTAAATTAATTAAGTTATTACTTAATTAAGCAATCAATTCAAAATATGCTTAATATTTGAGTGCACTATAGCAGGAAATTTCAAAATCATTACTTATCCTCATTCATTGATAAATAAAAAAAAAAAAAAAATATCGTAACATTTGATAGCTAGTAGCAATTTGCCAACTACAATTTTTTGAAGGAAAAATGATAATACTATGTAGAAATGAATATTTATTTTTATCATTCAATAATAATTTTTCATATCAATGATGAGGTCGGTGTTTTCGAGTCTACACTAAGGAAAAATGCCGAAGTAAACTCCGAGCTCTAGTATTATTTAATGTCTAAATAATATCTTCGCCTGTTCGATCATAAAGGGACCATGCAGATTAATGTCTCAGATGGTATTTAGAGAAAACTACTAATACACTTTATTTTATTGCTCTATACATACCTAACTGTCTAGGTAATTTCGAGTCAGTGCAAGCATTTTAAGTAACATAACTCCGAATTGATGGAGCTCACAATGATTTTTTGATTGCTAAAAAAGTTTGTATATACATATCGTCACGCCTGTAATCCCCGAAGGGCTAGGCAGAGGTGTACCTGGTAGTACACCCAGATTTCGCCATTATGTTTAAGTCCCATGTAACAGGGGGCGAGCCTATTGCCATCCATCGGGCACAAATCCAGACTCCGGGCTGTTACTGAGAAATCCCAGATTGAAAAACTCAATGACACTTTGCCCGACCCGGGGATCGAACCCGGGACCTCATGATCAGCAGTAGCGCTTGCAACCACTAGACCAACGAGGCAGTCTCAAAAAAGTTTGTAACCAAGTGAAATTACTGTAGTACCGCTACACTGTCAGCATACAATAACTCGCGAGAAGGAATTCATTCAGGCCGGTATCGACGTTGTCCCGGCACGGAGATATCTCATTTATTTCGCTTATCATTGCCCCGGGAGCGAGTATCGTCAACGCGACGGCCATTTCTTTGGATGGGGCTACGAAGGAGACGGACTTTATGCTTTTGTTATTGTTAGAATTATTGGACTGCTTTTGATTTGACTCTGAAGTTGTGACGTCCAAGGTTACCTTTGATTGTGAAGTCAGATTGATTGGAATTGAAATGAACACATACGTAAAAAGTATTCACATTTATCGTAAAATATTTTTTCTCTCTTAAAGTATTTTGAACTCTCTTGACTTCGTATAGTTTTGTTTTAAATATATGAATGTTGTACTTTGCAATTATAATATTACTTCCTAGTTTGTTAGTTTTTTTACAAGTTATTTTTTATCTTGTCTTTGCATTGTTGTTGTACTTCTGCTTGTAAAGTCTGATTAGTTAAAATATGCCTAACTTGCCTGACTGCTTTTGACTGAGATCGAGGGAGAAATCAATAAGTTTTTTTACAGAAGTTCTAATTTACAGTACCTACGTGACTTTTTAAATTATGACAATAAGCTCATTTTCCTTAGTAACCTTGATTTAGACCAGAACTGGATCAAAAACTCACTCCAGAATCAGGCAATACAAAAGTATTTACTGGCCCTGACCCAAAATTTTCTCCGTTACATTTCGCATAGACATAACAGTACCTAGTCTAAATTATTTAGTAGATCACTTCCTATTAAATATTCGTAAGATATGGAAATAGTTATCGTATATTTGGATAAATAATGGTCCTGACAGTTCCAAACAAGAGCATAAATAACATGAAATAGGAACCTATAAAGTAGTTGCGTTACTCTTAGATATTTTTCGAAGTTATATTTTTTTTTAGAAAATGTTTTTTTTCGGAGGACGTCCTACACTACGTTTGCCAAGTCGCGGTCTTCACTCAAGAACAGGTTTACCCCAGTGGTCGTCGGTTAGCTAGATATGGCCGGCCCACTGCCACTTCAGGTTGCTAATCCTTATATCTCACCGTCTAAGGGCGCTTGTGCACTACACGGAATTTTACCGTCCGGCAGTCAGATTTACATCAACTTTCATTGAGAATTAGTTGAAATTCATTGACAATTGTAAATAATCGGACTCCTGGACGGTAAAATTCCGTGTAGTGCACAGACGCCCTTAGTCATCAACACGGACAACAACTTAGACGGTGAGATATCGACCTGCGAAAGACTGCTGGTGTATGCTGGAAGATAGGGCGCTGTGGCACTCACAAGGAGAGGCCTTCGTCCAACAGTGAAGCACTGTGAGCTGATGATGATGATTATGGATTTGGTTTGGTTTTTGAAATAAACCACATTTATAGCCTTGACACCCTGATGTATAGCGTGATATAATATAACTTTTGTTTGTACATAAACTTACCCAAGACAAAATGAATGGTTTACATAAAATGTACCTACGGGTAAATAACTGCACAGATGAAAGGTGGGCTATTTCTGTGAGGAGACATCTGCAACAATAGTCTAACTAACCCATCAGTGGAAACTGTTTTTGCTTCGACCAAATTACATCTGCGTCAATGAATGAATTTAATAACGATTTTAATATTAGTGGGTCTTCGAAGACAATAAAATCCCAGAGGACCCACTAGTAGGTCTTGGGAGACACATCAGTATTCTGAGACCTACCGGTGGTTCTGCTTGGTGGGTCCTTGAAGACGAAGTGGAACAGTGTTTGCGTGATAGAATTTTAGGCCAAACATGTCTGCCGGTCGATTCAGTAAATTGAGTGAAGTGAACTGTCAATGCCTAGCATTAGTATGGAATCATACCTCAATTTCCATTTACTTCACCTACATGTTCATGGGGAATCACCCCTTAACAGCATAGCATAGTTGGACTCTTTGACCAACGATATGCTAGGATGAAATTAGTGTCAGTTTCATAATCTCTTTTCTCGTGGCCTCAACCTCCCGCTACCCTCCGCGGCTCGGCAGTGGGATGAAATGAAAAATAAAAGGTGCACGACACAAAATGAGCAGGAGTCGCCATGTTGACACTGTCATTTGTTTCGCTGAGATTCAACTCCCTAGATAACTAGGAATGTTTATTTTATACCAACGTCATAAATGAACAGCTGGGGTTTATATCATTGGTTTTGGTAGCATATAATACCTATCGATAATAAATTTGTAGATTTTTGTTACTAGTTGAAAAAAAATTAGGAACACATCGTTTCAGTCCTATGTAACAGCTTACAGGGGCTAAGCTTATTTCCATAAACTGGACACAAATATTCAGACTCCAAGCTGCTATGATACATAGAAATTCTCAATAACACTATGGCCATTTGGAAATCGAACACTCATCAGCAGTTTCTACTGCTGGGCACTTTTAAAATGGCTACCTATCCGTCAGCGCAGAGCCTTGAGGGCTTTGACAACCCTTTTTTCGCTACTTAGCAATCCCACTTCTCCCTCTTATCTGACTAGTCACTTTAAATATTTATGCTCTGCGCACGCTTTGAATCTTCGATCCACGAATAATCGTCTTCTACGATGTCCTTCTCACCGCGCTGGTTTTATTCACTCTTCCTTCTTCATCCAGGCGGTTTTCCTTTGGAATGCGTTCCCTCTGAACATCAGGATGGCAACTAGTCGGTTCACATTTAAAATTAAAGTTCGTGAACATATACATATGATGTTGGCAGGTTCATCGCTGGGTTGACTGGTACTCTGAATAGTTGTTCGATAAAAACGTATTTTTATCTCTCTTGACCATGTATTTATTCTGTTTAAGTATGTATGTATCTGTGTATTTATTTTGCTTCAGTATGTATCTATGTATCTGTGTATTTATTTTGTTTCAGTATGTATGTATCTGTGTATTTATTTTGATGTGTCACATTTTGTCCTTAATTTTTACCCTGTTGCATCTACCTCGTTCCATATCTGCACCACCTTAAGGTAGACTGGTAGAAAATGCCTAAGGCATTAAGTCCGCCTTTGTACAGTTTTTTTTACTTGTGCATAAAGTTTAAATAAATAAATAAATGTTAGTCAGGTTGTTAATAAATGAACGCTTTCCTTCACGGATGTCAATAACGTCTAAAATAATCTTAAAAAAAAATAAAGAAACGACGGAAAGTTGTAGAGATGATAATATTCGCATTTGCGACATCGTATATTCTATATTATGTAAGTATGCACGTAAATATACTGAGATATAGATACTTTGAACTGTATCTCGTATTTTATAACATAAACATCAAAGCGCAAGGCGACTCCCTATTCCGTATTAAAACGCCTGTTACCATGTAGACAGGAAAAACTCGTGAGAATTTCTTACACATGGGACCTCTAACAAGCGACAGAAATAAACATTTTACGATTGGTTTAGTACGCAGGAGAACATTGTGTCAATTGTATAAAATGTTTGTTTTGCACCCGAAATTGGGTTATATTTACGTTTTTTTGTTTTGTTTTAAAGGGAATAGTTAATAAAAACTTGTGTTGTATGTGCTTACGTATTGTTCGGTTAAATGTTTTGTTTCTCTGGATTTTGCATTTTGTATTAAAATATTAATGTTTTTTTTGGTTCAATACTCAATGCCTTATTGCATTCTAAAATGTGTTCATAATTAATAGTTGATATGTTGAAGAGATCGAATCAGCTATGGACCCTGTCGGGCACAGCAAAAGTTATTTATAGTAGGAGAAAGGATGAAGGCGCTTTTTATTAAGAGAAATAATAATTAAAATTGTAACATAATTAAAATAGTAATACATATTTGGTATTTATATTTTATTTACGTATTTATATATTATTTTATTGGTTTTTTGATTTACGTCCGATTCTCAGACCTACTTGGCATACACAAAATACATATTTCATAAGAATCGGTGAAGCTGTTTCGGAGGACTTTTGTGATACGAGAATTTTAGGTTTTATATTGTTGGTTACATAATTTGTACACCACACTATGTGCTAGGGTACCTGCATGTGTTTTCCTTCCTCCTTCCTTTATAAGTCCATCAAAAGCTAGTTAATCCTAAGGGTGTAGGTAGGTATAGTTTTGATGGTGTACAAATAACTCATGTTTGCAACCGAGACTTCGTGTATTTAGAATAATTATACTACGGACATAATATACAACATAAGATACTTCACGTTTTTAAATACTTAACTATATATTTACGTTATTATTTGCCTAGCTGTTTTCTTACTATTTTTATTTACTTCCATTGTAACTGGATGCAATAGAATATAAGTGGTTAACAAGGAACAATCTGCATGTATGTGTGGGTTCGTATTCAACATAACAAAAAAAATGTTAAGATATTCCATCAGAAATTTTGTAGTTGCAGCCCGCAGTCAGGATTTGTGCCCGCTGGTAATAGTTGCTGTTTCATGAGACCTAAGTATTACTTGCTAAATGTTGGGTACTACAAGTACATCACACATCTGTTTTATCATACACAAGCAGACGTCCCGCGGTTTCACCCGCGTTGTTCCCGTTCCTGTGGGAATACAGGGATAAAAAGTAGCCTATACGTCACCCGGGGATAGTGTAGCTTCCCAACAGTGAAACAATTTTCCAAATCGGTCCAGTAGTTTCGGAGCCTATTCAATGCAAACAAAATCAAACATTTCCTCTTTATATATTAGTATAGATATACACATGTAGCGACATCTATCGTGTAATATACGAATTAAACACTGACATCCTACATCGCGGTGTTAAAGTCATCCGCGCGATTTTAACGTATGCAAGCTTTGATCAATAATATATGCAAGTCACAACAACCGTCGGGCACTCAGTAGCCCACTAAACACAACACCCGTCTGGTCGAAGGATGATGAACATTATACCCTGTTCCTCATCTATATCTATACTTAATAATATTATAAAGAGGTAAAATTTGTAAGTTTGTATGTTTGTAAGTTTGTATGTAGGGGGTAATCTTTGGAACGAATGATCCAATTTTAAAAATTATTGTACTGGTGGAAAGCTACACTATTCCCGGTGGACATAGGCTACTTTTTATCCCCGTATTCCCACGGGAACGGACACTACGCGGGTGAAACTGCGTGTCGTCTGCTAGTAATACATACACATAAACTCACGCCTTTTTCTTTAGGGGTAGGCAGAAACTACCGAAGGATATCTGCTATGGTTAGTTCATGTATGACTTTTCTTATTTTAAATCTATAACCTAACAATACATTAAAGGTTTATTTAAGTAATTGTGAATGTAATATCATAAAAGGATAATAACAGAAATGGGGACTAAGCATGGTAGTCGCATGCCACAGAGAGAAACACATTACCTATCTCAGGAGATGCATCGTCGGCTAAACTCTAAAGGGCACCGGTGCATTGCATTCCACCGTGGACCTCAAAGGCTCTTACCATTTCTTAGGACGAATGGTTTCAGTTGTAGAAGTTAGATTTTGCCGTTTAACTTAAACGATAATGGGAAAATTCTCATGAATAAACTGTTGTATTAAAAGATTGTTGTGCTATAAAATTAGCATCTAATATTTTATTTCTTACGTAAGAAAATAATAAGAATAAGCTCAATAAACTACTCGTCATTTTAAAAGTTAATCAACACTATTACTCGTATGCTCAGCCAGTACAATTATAATTAACTAAATCCTTTTCAACTTAGACCATATAGAGTAAGTAAATTAAGATCTTAACTATACTTTCCTTGTGTATAATGGTGGGACTGGACAGTTAAATAGCGCTTGTTTTAAATATTTTATTTTGCAATTATAATTTTTTTTAAAGTGCTATAGGGAAATAGGTTCTGCCATATATTACTCGTCGTGGTATAACAAAATGACATAATATAGACATACAATAGGAACTAGCCCGTTGGTCTAGTTAGGCCTCTTCTCATACAGAGAAGGCTTGAGCATTGATCACCACGCTTGCTCAAGGCGGATTGGCGATTTCAAACTTATATTAACTATAAGTCCAGGTTTTCTCACGATGTTTTTCCTTCACCGATGTCAATGTTGTCTAAGATAAACTTAGAATGTACATATGAATTGAAAAAGTCACATTGGTACTTGCCCGGATTTGAACCACAACCTCGTGCATGAGAGGTAGGCGCCTTAACCTCTGGGCCATCACGACATGGCCACTGAACAGATTATAAATATTACAAACTTATTTTTTCATATTATAGATAAATTACACCCAGATACAGAACTAATGATGGCGCTCAGCACACAAACATCTGTCCTCGTGAAAATCGAACCCACGACCTCCGGCATGAAAATCAGAGCCACCAACTACTAGACCATAGTGCTCATTTTCTTTTCAAAGTCACACCAAAACGAAGCTTCCCATGACCAACCAGAGGCGCTTTTTTTTTTTTTATTTTTAATCATAAATCATTTATTAATTTGCGAATATGGGTACAAAAAGAAAAGGTCTCATAACTTAAAGTGTCCTTTAGCCATCGTCGTTAGCGTTATAATATCCTACCACAAGGCATGCAAAATAACAAAGTACACGGTAATCAAAATTTAACGTAAAAGAAAACATTAATAGGAATATCATATACAATAGCACCACATAGGTTACAACAACACAATGGCACACAATTACATTTATAATAAAGGCAATATTTAAATTTTCCACTATTATATTAGGTATGTACTTTGATTGCCACAATGTAAATTACATTATTTTATTATTCTAAATAATCACGAGGAATCGTTTAAAAATTCTATCGTACTAAAATATGCTATGTGTGCCAAAAAAAAAATTCAATGTTTGTTTATTATGACTGTATTAAAGTTAAGATAAAGTGAACATAATCTTAGAATTATAATATTTTGGGTGAATGTTTCATTACGAATTAAATAGATTATAATATGTCATGAAAAATAAGCTTGATAAATAAGTTAATACGTACCTGTATTTAAGCTTGATAAAAGATAAAGTTAAAATATTTGCTAAATTATTATACACCCAGGTGCGAAAGCTGCGTTTTTAATTTGCACAAAATAGTTTCACAACACCTTAATTTCTGTCTAGATGCAATAACTCTTCACTAACAAAAATGTTACCACCTTGACTTTGAAACAGCCATAAATCATCCTGTAAAACTGAATTTACAACATGAATTATGTATGGTAGGTAATAAATTATATTAATTTTAGTTAAGATATAGGTTGTATTATAATTGGACATAATTACACATATTATAATAATTATATCATAATTTATTTGACTGCCTCGTTGGTCTAGAGGTCGCAAGCGCTACTGCTGAGCATGTGGTCCCAGGATCAATCCCCGGGTCGGGCTAAGTGTGATTGAGATTTTCCATCTGGAATTTCTTAGTAGTAGCCTGGAGTCTGGATTAGTACCCGATTAATGGCAATAAGCCTATTGCATGGAACTTAAATACTGGTGAAGTGTGGGTGTACTACTGGGTACACCTCTGCCTATCCCTACGGGGATTTTAAGCGTTATGTTATGTGTTATTATATTATGTATGTACAGACGCCAGCACATCAAGTTACCCCAATGTGTCAAATTTTCCCAATTGAATATTATGAACCTTGTTCTGTTTGACATAAAGTTTAAAAAACGATCAAAGAAATTTGACACATTGGGGTTTATCTTAGGCATTACTGACATTGCTGTTAGGAAACATCGTGAAGCAACCTGCAGGGCTACTGGTTTTTTTTTATTGCCAGTCACTAAACTGTCGTCTAAACTTTGATAACAACTGAGAGTTTACAAAAAAAGGTATTGCAGTGGACTTAAGGTACAGTGCCGTACGGTGCGTTTCTTCACATTTCTACAATAGTGCATATAATGTCATCCTAGATACACACTGATGACTCACTAGCCGTTTGACTGTTATTCGTTGAACACTTTCCCCAGTGTGCGTCTGAATTAAATTGACAACAGAGATACGCAATAAAGTAGCCCTGTTGGACTTACAGTTATTATACAAGGTGTTTTTTTTATATCCCATAACTCTAGGGTTATATTCTGTAGGTAAAAATAATACTAAAACTCCTAAAATAGATGGTACATAAATGCATAGTTTCGGAGATATCATCAATCATAATTAAATTATCAGTTGTTTAGTACCCGTAACACAAGCTCTGCTTAGCTTGGGACTAGACGGCGTTGTGTGAATAGTCGTGGAATACCAATAGGTATTTTTAAGTTTTATTATACACCACTACGACGAATCTTCTTTCTAACGTCACTTTTCTTTCACGTAAGGGTGTTTTACATTAATCATGGTGACATTGTCGAATTATTTTGTATGATAGTAAAAAAAAAAGGATGATTAAAACATAATTCATATGCCAGTTGATTCTTTGATATGGTCTCAATCATACCCTAGAGTTATGGGATATAAAAAAAAAACACGTTGTATAAAAGCCAGTAATTGCTAACCCGCCTTGTGCATTAGCAGGTAGATAGTAATGGAATAGTAGTATTATTTTTCCTTACAATTATACTCAACTGAAGTAAATAAAGCTAAATACATTCCGGTGTACAAATAGGTACTACTTGGAATTTAATTAAAGGTTACAAACAATATTGCTCCTTCTTATTTGTCTCTACGTATAAATGAGTTGTAGAAACAGTTTTGTTTTGTTCGGTCTGGCTGGTTTCATTAAAGATGTTCGCTATCTATATCTATATCTATATCTTCTATATACTTATAATAAATCTGTAGAAGTAAAATTTCTGTACATTGAAAATATCAAAAAAATAAATAGCGGGGGGTGTTACTAGACCGACACCGAACCCAAAAATATGATTAAAAAATTTTTTGTCTGTCTGTCTGTCTGTCTGTCTGTCTGTCTGTCTGTCTGTATGTTCAGGTATCACGCAAAAACTACCGGTTCGATTACGCTGAAACTTGGTATACTTATTCTTTAATATCCTGGGCACAACACTGGGTACTTTTTATCCCGGAAAAGTATATACAATAAAAAACAACCTTAATTTTGCGGTTCGATCCCTAACCCCAACTACTGCACCAACCGCAAATAATAAGTTTGTCGTAGGTTACGTCACCCGCAGTGGAGTTCACCAAGGGGCGCTGCACACGGCTAAGATACTATAATATTTTATCTTAAGATACAATATAGTTCGCCATAAAATTCAATGGACTGTCACACATTACTAAGATAATAAATAATAATACTTATAATAAAACTGTACAGAAGTCAATTCTGGACATTGAATATTGTATATTCAAAATTAATATTGGAGGATGATTGGTGATCGAAACTGATGCCTTAAATGCAATCAGTAAATGTTAACGATTTTTGGAAATTCAACCCTTAAAGGGAAAACATAGGGGACGGAAGTTCGAAATCCACGCGGGCGAAGCCGCGGGCAAAAGCTAATTTAGAATGCACAGTACCTGCCGTTTGCCTCAGAAAAAACTTCAGTGAAGTAAACTGTCAACATTGGTATCGAATGACAGCTCAATTTGCCTTCATTGCGCTTGCATTTTCATGCGTTGATTATTACAGAATAGCATTGCTAGAATGCTTTATTTGATAACCCCCATAACTATTATTTGATCATTGAATAAAAAAACCTTTATCAACGAGTTCTTATAGACTGTGTTGTATTTCATCTTATTTCATAGTTGAAAGAATTAATTCTATCTACATAAAGAGGAAGCGAGATGGAAAAAGAAAGAAATTCTGATAGGAAGAAAACAGAATTTTACAGTTATGTTTAAGTCCCATGTAGGTAATAGGGGTGAACCTATTGTCACTGGGCACTAGCCATGATTCAATAACACCACTTTGACCCAAATCCCTATGTTCAGCAATGGGGCACTTGACCAACAAGGCAGACAATGAAAGAAAATAAAATTACAAATATGAGACCATCTAGTGCTACGTTGATAACGAAGTATACGTCTAACATGCGTCTCTCGTAGTTAGCAAAACCGCAGCGACTGTCACGGTTACCCAAGCAGTGATATGCGCGCGAGCAGCAATGTGAAGTTGACGCGATACTCCGTGAAGTTAGCTGCGTGCGCTTTTGCTTCAAAGGTGGTAAAGTAAAGGCCGTAGGGTCGCAGTTGATTATGTAGGTAATTGACATTCATCTGTAACTAACTCATGTTTTTTTTTTTATAATACTAAGTAGTCGACACCAGGTGAATGCCTGAGTAAAATAACAATTTGTGGTTTTATCCCCTTTTCGGCACTTTTTTCTTCACTTGCATTGTAAGTAAGCAGCAGGCCTAGCCATATTACAAATTTTATTTCTTTAATCGTAATCAATAAGGCGACAGTAGAAAGAAAATGGCGTATATGGAATCAGCAGTTTGTCAACTGTCAAGAGTAGAATTTGTAATAGCTGAAAATGAAATACACTTGACAGTTGACAAACAGCTGATTCCATATACGCCATTTTTTTTCTATAATAGAAATAGAATTTGTAATATGGCTAGGCCTGTAGGTATTCTTTATTTAACTAAACTAAGGTTCGAAATTTCACCTGACAAGCTGGCATATTCGATCTGCATATTTTTATACAATCGCACAAACGATGTAAGTTGCATATATAAATAGGAGACACTTACTCGTACATACAAATATACTAGCCTATTATCATCGTGCGTAGAAAATTTAAAAAATATGCTCCCTCTTTTCTTTGGTAGCAATTGCCGTCACTGACAGGCAGACATACAAAAATCAAAATCAAAAGTCATTTATTCAAATTAGGCTGAGGATAAGCACTTTTTGAACGTCAAAAATTACATAAAACAGTCCCCCGAAACGCCCGCCCTTCGCCACTTTCTAGTGTTTTTGCTGGGAAGAAGAAGTGGCGGAACAAACTCCCAGCAACACGTCTGTCTGATATGTTAGAAGTACAGTTTAAACAGCATTGGTAATTTATAAACATAATCACACACCAAAGTCACACCATAGAAATTAGAGATTTTTTTACCATTTTGATACGTACGGATTTGGAAACCGGAAAAAAGACTAAATAAATACTATAGAAACATTTTATGCTACAAAAAAATACCCACTTAGAGACACCGAAACCTCCATAATTTCTTAATATTATCTCCATCCCTTTGAACTCTGAACAGAATCAGTTGAAAAAAGCATTGAAAGCATTACGTACCGACCTATTTTACATGTTGGTACAATAAAATCCGCTCTGTACGTTATAGGCTTAATAAAGTGAGTACGTGATAGTGATCTCTAATATTTTATATACATTACGCGGATTGTTTCATAAATTCGCATGGTTAAGCAATAAGGACGTGCAATGTATGCTGAACGAGGAGGTTTCTGTCGTTTCTAACGAGGACAATGGTTCATAAAAGGGTTTGGGAGTTTGAAGATGTTTTAGAGTAGAAGAAGTTGATAAATTTTACTGTAATAAATAAAATAAGCACATACAAGTACTTACCCCAACCAAATTGGTAATGTTCTTCAGAAAGATCTCATGCGTAGTACTCACCTCTACTACTGAATAATAGTTGCCCTATGAAATCAAATCTGCACTTTAAAACTCGAAGCAAAGTAGTCTAATGTTGTACAGACGCCAGCATATCAACCTACCACGAACTTTCAATTTTTCTCAATTGAACTACAACCTTATTTTGTTTGTTATAAAGTTGAAAAACGATCAATGAAATTTTGACACATTGGGGTAGATTGATGTGCTGGCCTCTGTACTGATATCTGTACATATGTTATATTTATTTCTTGAAGTATCTACGTACAAACTATGTTCTGTGTTATCTTTTAAAGCTTGTTGTTTTACGTTAAAACTAAATTTATTTATATTTATGTAAAATTTGCAGGTGCGACTATTATATACGGCACAGTATTCGGAGACAATGCCAGTCTATAGTGTTATTTTGACCAGGTGTTGCCATGACAGGGGCCAATTTATTAAATAATTTATCAGCTACAAGATAATTTATATCAAGATGTTTTGTAATTAATTGTATTATTAATCGCTTTAATTTTTCGTCTTCACTTCTATTAACTTAAAGTCTGTCATTGTGAAGGTGGAGATGTACAGTTCCTCATCATCATCCCTCTGTTCATATTCCAGTTTATTAAGTGGGTGCAGTATGTCTTTTTATTCCATGATATTAAGTTCGTCTTTGTACATATGAATGTTTAATATATTCAACAAATATATTATGCGATGTGGCGTCATCGCAGCAACTTTGAATATCTCGTTTCAAGTCATAACTATCATCTTCTACGCAATCCATCCATCGCCTCTCTGGTCTTTCGCTACTCTTATACTTTCCACATTCATAATAGAATGATAGCTAGATTTTCACACAACTTTTCTGTCACAAACGCCAATAAATTTTTAAATCAAACATCTCGACTTAGCGCGCGAAGTTGCCGACATGTTGGATGTGGACTGTAGCGTAGTGGATTTCTAGGTAGTTAAATGAGACACGGAAGACTTAGTTCTACATTTATTGTATCACTACACATACATAAGTTTCTAGGGTCTAGTTTAACTACCTAGAAATCCACTACGCTACAGTGGCGCCCAACGTGGGGCCCCAACGTGGGGCGCCACTGTAGCGTAGTGGATTTCTAGGTAGTTAAACTAGACCCTAGAAACTTATGTATGTGTAGTGATACAATAAATGTAGAACTAAGTCTTCCGTGTCTCATTTAACTACCTAGAAATCCACTACGCTACAGTTGCAGACAGACTCATAAGACCGATCTACTGATGGCTAAAGGTGTCTTGGCCACAGTGAGAGGATGTCAACACAATACACAACACACCAATTAATATAGTAGGTACATTCAGCAACGCGATGGCTTATAGTTAGCTTATTATAAGATTTTACAATTTTATTATTGTTGTAGGTAGGTGATAAAAAAATTTTAGATTATTTTTCTCACAAAATTATTAGTAAATACCACAACGATGCTGAGCGTAGGAGAAAGAGACGTTTAGCCAGCGCCAGGAACCCTGAAACAGCGCCAAGGGGGGGCGCTTGAGCTTCAAGATGTTCCTGCAAGCCCCTACGATGTGCGTGTCCCAGCCAAGCGTCAGATGCGGCAAGCTCAAGGCAGTGAAGAAGATGGAAGATGGGTACTCACACATCGCAGTGGTTTACAGTGATTAGTTGATAGGTGAATAGGCTGACAGACTAGAGGCAAGGCGTGGCGTCACATCGCCACGTGGTTCTCATTGACCGTCGACTAGCGTCGCCGGTTTATGATACAGCATGGATGAGCATGATTTAGTTTATAGAGAATAGAATAGGATGCACGCCATGCGGAGAACCATATAACCATTTAGAGTACATGTGCATAGTGAATAGCTAGGTGCTAATTAATATTAGATACAGAATACATTGCCGGCAGCCATGTTAAATAGACACAGAGATTACAAATAGTTATGGCTTGCCGGGACATAAATTTAGCAGCAAAAGAACACAATGGCGGAGTTCACTTACCCAATAACTGGGGACTTATCTATTAGTAGGCTGCTCGCTTGATGTAAAAAGGACAGAGCCTATGCGTGCAGCCGTTTTTATAGGAGGTCCTGAGTGACGTTCTCCCTCCATTGTGACATATCAGAACATTTAGGGTTGTACCGATAATTTAGTTTGGTGAATACTATTTAGAATTAGTCGGTTTTTAGTGAATCGACTAATTTATGCTACAGTACCCCGCCTGCAAAGAAAGGATTTTCCCTAGGGTAAATCCGCTAGAAGGCCTAAACCACTTAGACTGACTACCTGTACGTACATACATCTCATTCGCGTGCTTCCATCCCATCATCAATTATTCATCGTCAAACATCCATCATTCAAAGTCCGTCACTGACTTGAATGTAGTCCTAAGTCAGTGACTTACCAACCACACAAGACACAACTAAGCTTAAAAACCAACTTGAGTCACGCTTCACTACCTAAGACACACAGTACAAGGCCCTTCAGACAAAATTCAATACCCCTACGATGGATAACTCTGCCAGTAAACAGCAAGCAGAGACAAGTCCACCCGTAGGCCTAGCTAGCTAGTGTTTGATCCATACAGGGTCAAACGATGCCAAGGGTAAAAAATACTACGACATCTATCAACAACCAGTCGTAGAAGGTCTACTTGTACTTTAGATTAGTCCTAAACTAGTCAATGGCGTGCAGGAAAATCTGCATCCGCCAACTACCTACACTAACTATAATATAGTAACTGCTATTAATGTGGCATACAACACGTCCACAGAGGTTTATCTAATTGCTTCTGGGCTGCATGGTTGTAAGTTACATACCTTAAATTCTGTACCTAACTAGCTACACACACACACACACACTCACTTACATACTGCTGTCACACTCTTCACTGTGCTTATTAAAAGTGTAAGCACCTTTCTGTTAAAACGGCGTTGCCATAGAGGGTATTGTGGATCCCAAGGGATGATTATTTATTTTTTAGCAGAATATGCTCTATGGTACACTACCCTTACTTTTGTGTTGTTATTATCATGTTCCAACAAGAACATCTTAAAGACAGTGCCTACACATAGGTGACTGCAATCATACTAAACATTCTATGTGCATTTTACACATGTAAGCATCTTCTGTTGCTTAAAACACTCACTGCCATAGCACTGCATGCTGTGGTCACTAAGGAGTGTATTTATTTTCTTAGATAGCAGAGTAGGTCATTAGGAACTACTATAAAACAATCGTGTTGTTTGTGTAACTGTAAACACTAACAAGTCTGCACTTTCATGAAGAATAACTGCAAAATTGAAATTGCAGGCATTGTCCTATCCTATAATATGATAACTTAAAACTTAATTAGTTACAACTAGAATTTAAAACTTAAAATAGTAGAACTATAACTATAGAATTCAAACACTAGGCTCTAAACCAGTGTCTAAAACATTCATGACCAAGTTCATGGATATTCTAACAACTGTTGGCATAAGCCACAGTTGGACCTCATCTCGGCCTACCTCGTTGATAGAGGACTATTAATTGTGCTAATGGCCCTACACCATAGCACCTAATTTTATCATGGCTAACCATTGATAAAATACAACTGTCTAACACTTCTGGCTCTAAACCAGGTGTTTTCTAACTATGAGCGGATTGCAACTCAATAAACAAGCCTAAACAGCTACCTAAATACATATCTAACCTATCAAAAATCTAATACTAGCTGTAATCTAAACACTAGTTACAACTGCGTACTCACTATAAATCTATAAAGTCCTATATACAAACTGACTTCACTAAATAAATGCTAATTGATTGTTGAGATACACATACTGTAAACCTCTCATAAATGTCACGTAATCCTTACACATAATTAAAAACTAAACTTTAGTCCATAACGTTAACGACTTCTACAACTTCTGTAACTTAACAATTAATTCATAACCAAGCATGTTAAACAAATAAATTTAACCTATAATGCTGAGATGTCATAACTAACCTAACTTTACAAGTGTCATCGACTTATAAAATTTTATTCAACTTTGACGTTTGACACTTCTTTGACGTTTGACACCTAACTAGGATATTAGCCTTTCTGCTTGTCATTGTTTTATCGTTCAGAAATATTAAATCCAACATTATGGACTCTGACTAAAAATTATACAACAATAAAATGTGTCATAGACATAGAACATAGACAAAACATAAATTAATTTAACGTAGACATGGAACTTAAACTTAGCATGGACACTTAAGATTTTAAAACTTTAACAATTTTTTTAAATGCATGTTTTCTTAAAATAAACTAGATACTTGCAAATTTTTAAAACTATTACTATTCAAATTGCATTTTTTTTCTTATTCATGATATCATTCATTGACTATGAAGACTACATCTTCATGTTCGGATTACACACTTAGACATGTACCAGCACTCACTTGACACGTGTTTGTACTATAACTACTACACTACATAATAGTGATCAACAATCAATGGTGATCTTTAATTTTTGTTTCTAAATTTAACAGAACCTACATTATACACATTACCCTGCAATTTAACACCTCGGCGACCTGACCCCCAAGGAGATACACTTGCACTATCTTGTTGTTTTTCCGACTGACTGTCTTGAGTTAAGCTACTCTAAATTAGTTTACCTCTTGTGTGTTTAGTAAGTCACTGACTTAGGACTACATTCAAGTCAGTGACGGACTTTGAATGATGGATGTTTGACGATGAATAATTGATGATGGGATGGAAGCACGCAAATGAGATGTATGTACGTACAGGTAGTCAGTCTAAGTGGTTTAGGCCTTCTAGCGGATTTACCCTAGGGAAAATCCTTTCTTTGCAGGCGGGGTACTGTAGCATAAATTAGTCGATTCACTAAAAACCGACTAATTCTAAATAGTATTCACCAAACTAAATTATCGGTACAACCCTAAATGTTCTGATATGTCACAATGGAGGGAGAACGTCACTCAGGACCTCCTATAAAAACGGCTGCACGCATAGGCTCTGTCCTTTTTACATCAAGCGAGCAGCCTACTAATAGATAAGTCCCCAGTTATTGGGTAAGTGAACTCCGCCATTGTGTTCTTTTGCTGCTAAATTTATGTCCCGGCAAGCCATAACTATTTGTAATCTCTGTGTCTATTTAACATGGCTGCCGGCAATGTATTCTGTATCTAATATTAATTAGCACCTAGCTATTCACTATGCACATGTACTCTAAATGGTTATATGGTTCTCCGCATGGCGTGCATCCTATTCTATTCTCTATAAACTAAATCATGCTCATCCATGCTGTATCATAAACCGGCGACGCTAGTCGACGGTCAATGAGAACCACGTGGCGATGTGACGCCACGCCTTGCCTCTAGTCTGTCAGCCTATTCACCTATCAACTAATCACTGTAAACCACTGCGATGTGTGAGTACCCATCTTCCATCTTCTTCACTGCCTTGAGCTTGCCGCATCTGACGCTTGGCTGGGACACGCACATCGTAGGGGCTTGCAGGAACATCTTGAAGCTCAAGCGCCCCCCCTTGGCGCTGTTTCAGGGTTCCTGGCGCTGGCTAAACGTCTATCACTGCTTCGCGCACGCTGCACTGCTCTGCTGCTTAACTGTGCTCCCGCGTGCCTACCCACGCGGTGAGATACACTCACCTGCACGGCCGCCCTACCGCGAGCTACCTTAAGCCGCGGCCGTGTAGTCAGTGGCCTGCCGCCGCTACCTGCTGGCCGTCTGCGCTGCCGCTGCCAGCCACCACCAACGCTGCCTAGGGCTGGTTGCCCTGAGCCCGCTGCCCACCTGGTCGACCGCCCTGCCGCGCGACCCTACCGACGCGTGAGGCCGCCTACCCGGCCTACCTACCGTGCGTGGCGATCGACGTCTTCTGGTCGCTCAGGGCAGTACCGTATTACCTACCTTCAGTGACAGTGCGTGATCTTAGAGACACTAGAACCCTAGACCCTAGAAACTTATGTATGTGTAGTGATACAATAAATGTAGAACTAAGTCTTCCGTGTCTCATTTAACTACCAACAAATCCACTACGCTACAGGACTCGGATGTCATTGTGCCGATAGTCGTAACAATGGCTAATGGCTTTATGGCTAAAAGCCTCGATGCGCATCTTTCGAAGCTTTCGTTACACGGTTGGGTCAAGAGCCTGATTCAGGAGGCAGAACTTTTTGATACGGCCCGCATCGTGAGGAGGTTCCTGTGTCTGGAGCCCTAACCACCAGTAGCTTGGACCCTGATCTCGCCACTGGTGGTCCACTATTTTTTATATTTTTAAATGTTTTTACATTTTTTTTATCAACATTTTAAAATGTAACTTATATGTATATACAAGAAATAAATGGAAATATTTATAACAAATTCCATAACATTCACATAACGCGACCTAGTCACCTACTAAATAACTGATGATACTACTACTGCTACTACTTCTTTATTTGTAAATACATGTGGGATGTTTATTTAGAATGCATGATTATTTGATGGAATGTAGTAAATATAAACGCAGTGATGGATGAATGAGAGAGTATGAATGTGGGAAGGAGAAAGAGGAAGCATTTGAATATTTTAAATAAGGAAGAAGGAAAAAAGGATGACGAGCGAGTGTCAAGAAGTAAAGACGTTTTTTACACATAAGAAGTTATAATATTTTTAATAAAGAAGTAAGCAAGATATTTTCATTTTATTACGGTGGTCCATACCCCTACATACATACATAAGTTATCGATAAATTACAACCAGGCACAGAATAAATTATTGTGCTCATCACACAATTTGTCCTGAGTGGGAATTGAACCCACGACCACCGGCATAGCAGTCCGGGCCACTAACTACTAGATCAACAGGCCAGTCTAGGACTTCTGGCGTCACCTCTAATAACACACCAATTTGTACTCAAAATTATTCTTACAACATGATCCTCATTTTCGTAAAATTCCTCGTACTCCAAATCTAAAGAAGAATTAGATCAGATATGTCCTACGTCTGGTTGGCTACTGCTCAACGCTTTATGGGGATTCGGTTCATGAACGTTCGTTAATCTCACAGATAACTCTAATATCGCGATAAGCATACGTCAGTTTTAGTTTGTACGTAGCGATATAGATGTCGCTACAGTATATTAGATACTAGGAGACGTCACGCGGTTTCACCCGCTTAGTTTCTGTTCCCGTGGGAATACAGGGATCAAAAATAGCCTATGTTACCCGGGGATACTGTAGCTTTTTAACGGTGAAATTTTTTTTCAAATCTAGAGCCTATTCAAAGCAAACAAACAATCAAACATTTCCTCTTAATAATATTAGCATAGACATCTTTTATATAAATGATTACCAAAATGCCTACAGTTTTTGTTGCCGCGCAGTGAATGGACAAATCTTTCGGGTTCTTAGGAAGTAGGTACGTAGTCAACATACCTACCTATATTTTATTATCACTAAATAACTACAATACAAACATTGACGTCATTCTAATTTCCCAGTAATTAATCAGCTAAATAGATTATAATTTTCATTGTTAGTATTATAATCGTATTTAATAGCGTTGACCAGATTTGTATGATTGCATAGATTTTAGTCAATACAAATTATGTGCGGTATCATTATCTGCCTTGCTTTTTCCTTACTATGATGTTAAGATGGGGTTGGCTTCCAGGTCTACCCGGATTTAGCTGCTTATGGATGTTCCAAACCCTTCTCCTCGAATCTTGTACATGGCCATTACATTCAATTTTTGCTTTTGTTCTAAACGCATCTTTTATTTTATCTACAATTCCTTCGAAAAATCATTGCATCTCGTTAATCAGCTTGTTTACCTGAAAAAGCCTTTACCGCTGTTTCACCTATGGATGTTAGTAAGACATTAAATATCCTACGACGATTGAAAATTGACTTACAAAAGGTATGGTGAGGTAGAGGAAGTAGTTGTATTCGAAAAATGTAGTTTTAGGTAAGGATGCTCTAGAAACTAACTAGAACATCACCAATAAGGTCAGTACCTTATTGGTGACATTCTTGAGACTTTTAGCATGAATATTTGACGTTATATATACGTAACGTACACCTTCGATTTTAATATTGAAAAGAACGATAGAAGAGTTTTTAGTTTCATTAATATATTTAAACTAAAATGCTGCAAGATTATTGTACGAGCATTTTTAGTAAAAAAATCAAAATGCTGAAGTACATAGTTTATTAAAAACAACACGAAATCGTTTCACTCTTCACTTATTTTCATTCGATTGATATATTTTTTGTATTGTATTTATTGAATCAGTTTAAATAGTTCGTAGGGCAAAGTTAAAAAATATAATTTAACTATGAAATTAAACCATAAAAAGTTAATTGTTATCTCATAACTCTCTCTCTTTCTCTCTGTTTTTACTAAATGAAGAGATTCGGGGAAAATGTGATAAAGCGACGTTTTGGTTAAAAAGAAGATTTGAAGTCGAAAATTAGAAAAGGATATGCTTAGAACGTTTGGTCACGTTGAAAGAATGAACGAAAGGCTTTTGTGTGGGGCATCTCGCAGTTATTCGGCCTCCATGCTGTTCAAAGAAAAAAATTGTTTGTCTGATTTTCTTACACCGTCATCTTTAAGGGAGGTTATTTTCAGTCAGTTATAGGAGTTTATGAACTGATTAACTGGTCAACCATGTAGAGATGACTTAATAAATTAAGACCTCCAGCCAGGGCGAAAAGTTTAAAAACTAAGCGACGTTAGGAGAGACATCGCTGAGAGGACAGCAAGGGAGGGGCTGTATTGTTTCGAATGAATGAAAGGCGACTAACAAAATATCCTTATTTGTAAGTCGGTTAATAAACTCATAGTGGAAGAGATGGAAAGGGAAAGAGATAGAACTAAACAGGAGGGGGATGCAAAATTCTATTACTAATCTACAAAGTGATGATAGATAAAGAAAATAAAAGATGCGAGATTGCTGCATAAGTGCGTGTAATGATATCTTTGTATGTAAACCATGCTGCCTGACATATGACGTAAGCATATCCGCTTCGTGCCTCTTGTTAGTCATACCTGGTAGTCAAGTCGAATTAGAGTGTGTAATAAATCTTTTTTTCAAAATAATCTACTTATTGGTATTATCGTAAATAAAGATTGTGAAATTCTTTAGCGAATGCATCAGTTTTCTACGCACTATTTTTGATATGATTTATAGCATGATTACTGTAAGTTTCACTTCACCGGTATGTTTTAGGGTACCCCCGTTAGTTGCCTTCTCCTCAAAGAATGCTCAAATTATCTTTATGTTAAAAAAAAATCGCAAAATGTCTGTCCTAAATAACCTCCAGAATAATTGAACCATAGTTTTTATTAAATTGGTCTTACTGTTTGTAATTTGATCAAACTTGGAACTTTCTCCTTAACATTTATTTTCTTGCAATTAAATTTAACCGACTCACTAAAAAAGTTGGTTCCGAGTTCGGTTGTAAGTTTTTTTTTTGTTATGTGTCTTAGATACTCGTAGGTTTAAAATAAAGTACATAACTCAAGGTATATGAGCGAAATGTTTTTAAACGCACCCATGTTATAGGAGAATGTTGCTTGTGGGGAAAACGTTCCTTTTTTTTTCAAAAAAAAAAAACAAAAATAATACAATTCACAATACAAAAAAAAAATACTCAGCCACAAAGATTTTAATAAAACTTCGTATTTCTAAACTAAACTTAACAAGAAAAAATCACCACGAGTGGAGTTGCCGTCTCGATTTGTAGCCGCCACGGTAACAAATGTACCAAAATTGGCTCAATAAACTAAGTCCTTGGTCTCTGAATGGCTATTAGCCGTTGACCGCGGCTACCGACCCGGGCTATTTGCCACATTAATTATTTAAATGTACACCCGTGCCAATCCCGAGGGCTCATTGCTGTTAATAATTTTGCTCTGTTGATATGTTTCTTGAGAGATCTAGGAACGAACTGACCGGTGGCTGCTGATGAAATGAAGCGGTTAGGAATTTCTCAATGTTGGATGGTGCAATAGAATTTGGTTTTCTTGTCTCTTTTGGAGGAAGTTAGAATGATCTATTGGCTTACTCAAGTAGTTATTGAACAAACCTCCTTTAATAAATAATGATTTAAATAAAGTGGTTAGTAATGATGCAGCCTTTATGCAGAGGATACTGGGAAATTCGTCTACGAAAACTGCTCATAAGGCACTGCTGTGAAAACAGTTAAATTTTATTATTACCCAGATTTCACGATCCGCGTCAACCAATCATGGCGTATAAAGGCTTCTTGAAAATTCATGAAGCTTCCAGAAAAAAATCAAAACAAAGTATGCGTGCCTTTGGGATACAAAGACACGCGTCTTTCATTTGGCTGCAAAAATAACACTTTCTTAGTTAACTGTCTTTTTACGTTTACCTTGAACCCTTTATGTGTAAACAGCACAAGCAAGACCATCATAAGTGTTAAAAGACTGTGTACATCATTATTCTTTTTTGCTGGCAATGGGCTGGGCTGCTTAACGTCCTCCTATTGTAAAACTGTTGGGTTGAAATATAATATATGCGGACGGTGTGTTTTTTATTGATTAATGTGAACTAGTGTATGTTTATGTAAATAGAATAAAAACTTTTTGAAATTACAGTATATTTTTTAAATAATGTTTTTTTTTAAAGGAATCGGAAAAAAGAACATTTTTCCTGGTTCAAACTAGAATTGATAATCTATACTTTTATTTACTAAAATATAAAGAGGAAATGTTTGATTGTTTGTTTGCATTGAATAGGCTCCGAAACTACTGGACCGATTTGGAAAATTCTTTCACTGTTGGGAAGCTACACTATCCCCGGGTGACATAGGCTACTTTTTATCCCTGTATTCCCACAGGAACGGGAACAACGTGGGTGAAACCGCGGGACGTCAGCTAGTAACATAATAAAAGTCATAACTCGACTAATACATAGATAAATTGGAAGCGTATTTCATAAATATTTTAACGATAAAACTCATCTAGCTCTACAACACTCAACTGTCGAGATATTGTCAGTTCAATGGGAAGCTCCGTGTTTTCCCGGGCCCTCACAAAAATTCCGCCCTCCTGACCATCGTTTTTATTGCGTTAACAGTGAAGTCGTAATACGTCATCTACCTAGTCTTTTCCTAATTATGTTCGGGTTAGCTTCCAGTCTAACTATATGCCGAAGAATACCCGTGTTTCACATGGACCGGCTGCCTATCTGACTTTTACAACCCAGTGAATTAGTAACACGATACCTCTTGGAACTGGCTGTCTTTCAGGTTTCTGAGTACCCGTGACGACTGTCAAAGATCTACAAATAAATAAATATTCCACAACTTTTCACACAACACCATTTAGTCCAAAGGTAAGCTTGAGAGCTTGTGTTATGGGTACTAAACAGCTGATAAACATACTTATATATTTCTAAATACATACTTATTATTATAGATATTGATTGCCTCGTTGGTCTAGTGGTCGCAAGCGCTACTGCTGAGCATGAGGTCCCGGGTTTGATTCCCGGGTCGGGCAAACTGTTATTGGGTCTTTCCACCTGGGATTTCTCAGTTGCAGCCCGGAGTATGGATTTGTGCCCGATTGATGGCAATAGGCTTGCCCCCTATTACATGGGACTCAAATATAACTGGCGAAATGTAGGTTGTACTACCAGGTACACCTCTGCCTAGCCCTTCGGAGATTACAGGCGTGACGTCATGTATGTATGTATGTATTATAGATAAATTACACCCAGACACAGAACAAATGATAGTGCTCATCACACAAACATTTGTCCTGGGTGGGAATCGAACCCACGACCTCCGGCATAGCAGTCAGGGTCACTAACTACTAGACCAACAGGCCAAATGGCAGCAAGACCAACAGCTTTACGTACTAAAAGTATTAAAGCAAAAAAAAGCGTTCTAAAAGTATCTACCAACACAGATTCTCTTAAGGAAAAATCGAAAGGAAAAAAAAGACGTGTCTATACGTATAACTAGATACACAGACACAGGACTCAATTACGGGTGAACACTCACAAGGCCTGGTACAGGATTGCGGTTGGACAAAGCTAGTAATTAGAGGAAATCAAATGACGACCCCGGCTATGTATTCACGGCCTAAAATAACATTAGAAGGAAAACATTGGGTTTGTGTCCTTCTAATAAAGCTGTGTGTACTTACAAGTAGGTAGGTGTGTACCTATGTAGGTACTTTGATTGTAGTGGTAACGTTTGAATTGGGTTGTTTCACGATTCCTGCCAAAATTAGTCTATTTTTAACCCCCGACGCAAAAAGAGGGGTGTTATGAGTTTGACCGCTATGTGTGTGTGTGTGTCTGTCTGTCTGTCTGTCTGTGGCACCGTAGCGCCTAAACGGGTGAACCGATTTAGATGCGGTTTTTTTATTTGAAAGCAGGGTTTAGTGCGTTGAATCATTGACCTAGTAGTTCAATCATACAGATGTTCAAATTTGTTCAAAGTTAGAAATCCACTTTTTGACCAAACTACTGGACCGATTTCGTTCATTTTTTTCAAAATCGTCAAAAAATGCGGAGAGGATAAATTCTATTTATTGTAATGAGTGGTCTCCCTACTGTATATAATTCTTCACCATAAAAACTTACAAATTAAAACTTTAGGGGCTACATGGGGTGATAAAATGGGCGGCCTTATCGCTTATAGCGATCCCTTACAGACAACCTTTGAATGGATTTGATAGTTGAGGAGAAAAGATGAGAAGGCAGCCTGTGCAATAAGATATTGTATGGTGCTGAAACTAAGCACTGAGCGGTCAAAATGACGCAATCCTGATTGGTCACACATCTCTTCTCGTCTCCGCTTAGGTGGAGTTTTGCCATAATACGGGACCACCATATTGCCTCTAAAATTAACTAAGTCCAATTTATCATTCTACATAGTATTATTATCGTTTATGATTCAACAACTTCTGCCAACCCTGTACAATACTCTATAGCTTACCCCTTAAAGGATCATGAGACTACAGTAATTTAGCCTCACTATCATCCGGGATCATAGTCGACATCGAACAATACAGTGACAGGGGAAATAACAATCCTGATTCCGGTACTTATCTACGAATGCGACATAGTTCCGATCGCTATTGTTGTGCACTTGAATTATTTCAGCTGTACCAATTTATAGGGCTGTAAATGTTTATCGATACGGTTTATTTTCTTATTTATGTGTGATTTTTTATGCCAGCACTATAATATTTTTAACATAAACTGCATATCCGTGTTATTCTCACCAATATGATTTTTTTTTTAAAATAGAACGAACATAACCCTTCAGGATAAAATTAATGAAGTTACTTATTTAATAGAAATTGCAGTATCCAACAGAATTAATAAAAAAAACAATTATTAAAAAATAAATAAATAAGCAGGAGAATGAAGTAAGACAAGAGACAAAGCTCAAACAAGACAAGGCAAGACAATGAGACAAGATAATGTTTAATTTACAGCCCCAATAATAGTCCTCCGGTTGTAAATCAAAATGATTTTGTCAATACCATAATATCTACTAAGTTTGGTTTGTTGTTTTGTGTATTTTTTTAAGATTACTGCAATGCTGTTCAAAATTCCTTTATTTTATGTCATTATGTCTATAATTATACTCTTTATTAACTTAATTAGTTTTGCTGTAAAAATAATAATAACAGCTAAATGAGTATTTTCTACTATATTTCTGTGGCCCTAGTAAAAAGGGGTATAAGTCCAATTATGTCGAAAATGAGTTAAGTGTACCAAAGTGATCACAAATTGGACTTATACCCCTTTTCACTAGCGCCACAGATTTAGGTTCAGCAACGGTTATACTTGTGATTTACAAGTATTTTTTTTGTGAATTAACTATATTGCATATCTTTTAAAATTAAATTTCAACTCAGTAACTACACAGGATTGTCTGTATACAATAATATATTGTTCACAAAAATTGCAATCATTGATTAAGTATTTATTTCATTGGAATTATTTATGTAATGTGTATATTGTAATTTTTTATGTTTTGTGATTATTTCAATTAATTTTATTGCAATCATCATTTTATATATACTAACATAGCTGTAAGCAAATATTGTTACTAACACGTATGAGCGCAAACTTGAAATAAATGATTATTATTATTAAACAAAATCAACATTATCGACAGCGCAACATCACTAAAAGTGTAACGGACCATCGAAGTTCGCTAGTCGATACTCGCAGACAATGATAAGAGAAATAATAGCGATAGCAATGATTGTTCTATTGCGTTAGAACGAGACAATTTTTTTAAAACTTGAAGTACTTTTAGCAGTCAATTGATTTACTGAACTTTTAAACGATTAGATTATGTAGTACCTCTTTGATTGAGTGGTTGCGAGCGTAGAAACCAGTCCACTTAAGTTTGTTGGTATTTTTTACATTAATTAGTCATTGTGTCACTCTTCCGGACAAATACTTCACCATTACTATTACTGTCAGCTTTAATTAAGTATGCTTTAGCTAACAAAAATTGTGTAATTAGTAAGCAGTAATGAAACCAATGATGGGGCGCATTGGTTTATTAAAAGCTTATTGACTCTAGCCAATTGTTAAAACTTTGTGGAAGACTGGATGTAACGTACTAAGTTTTTTTCAAACACTTAACTCAAGTCACCAGGTCTCTTAAATTTCTTCATTATACACTAAAAACGTGTTTTGCAGTCACAATATTATCACTTGTTTCATTCTAAAGTATTTATTTATTTAAAAATAAATAAAATAAAAATTAAGAAACATAACAAAACAACAAGAAGACACACAAAACACAACAAATTACAAATATCTCTGAATCTTTTGTTCGACTTTGGCTTGGAAATTTGAATAGGTAAAGCATTGAATATACCTACATAGTGGCCACGCTACTGTAGTCTTTATCAACATTGTAGTTTAAGCTATCAAGAGAACAAGGGTCCAGTCGATCAGTTGAGCAAATGTATGTAATCAAACTTGAGGGCACTTTACTAGAGAGTCGAGTGCTAGGGGACTACTGAATCAATTGCGTGGTACTGGGGTATCAATGGCAGCTGTCAATACTCGTATAGTGTGTGTTACTTACAGTGGTAGATTCAGTTACCCCGTAAAAAAATGACCAACTTGACTTGACCTACGTCACGAGGTGATTTTAATTGCTGTTCACTAATCATTGAGTTATTAAACAAAACCTTTTGAAGTTGTATGAACTCCGTTTTGTTATAGAGAATAGGATAGGTTCTTAATGAAAACAAAAATGGTTGGTAAACGATTTTTTATTTTCGTCTTTCTAGGGTTTTGTACCCAAACGGTATCAACCAGATACTCCTTACTATTACTAAACTTCAACTGTCCATCTGTCCGTTTGTCCACCTATCTGTCAGTGGACTGTACGGCATAAACTGTAATAGAGAGATGGTTAAAATTTTCACAAAACGTGTATTTTTTTTGCTGTTAATAGACAATACTGAGTCACAATAACTAATCAAAATTCACAAATTTTACAGAATGAAATCAAAAATTAGGATAGGATTTAAATTCTTGTATAAGAACCTACGAAAAACTTGATTTATCCGCTTTCCATCGAATTGTATTTGTCTATTATCCTACGTCTTCTATAGATGTAAAATTTTAAGTGACCAAATTTTTTCACTAGTTAATTCTATCCGAGTTCCCCCTCTAAACTTTTGCAGCACAAACTTTGCGAAAACATTATGAAATTTTTAATCCTCCCACAGTATAATCTAAACAAGACTTTAACTTTGTTACTTAACTAGCTAATCAATATAATATATTCCCGTTGCTGATAAACTTAGTTTAACCTCTTCTAGTGAGTTTAAACTACAAAATTGCCCGCGAGCGAGTTCCCCTCGCGTTAGGGAAAATAATGTTATTTTGCTAGCTATTTTTAGCACGAGCAAACTTAGATATTTTTTTAAATTACCACGTGTTTTTTTCTGTTTACTAGACTAAAGTTGTTTTGGGTGATTAGAGTCGTGAAACTAGATGTGATAATAGTTTCAATTATTTTTTCTGGCCCAGAGTTTAAAGCGCCTACCTCTCGTGCACGAGGTTGTGGTTCAAATCCGGGCAAGTACCAATGTCATTATTTAAATTCATATGTAGTTTCTAAGTTTATCAAACCACATTGACATTGGTGACGAAAAATATCATTTATATAAAATATAGGAAAGTTAGACTTATAGTTAATATAAGTTTGAAATTGCCAATCCGCCTTGAGCATGCATGGTGATCATTACTCGTGCCTACTCTGTATGAGAAGATGTCTTTACCCTGCAGTGGGACAATAACAGGCTGGTATTATTATATGTTATTTTTATTAACATTATTCTAGAATAAAGAGTTGGATGTAATCCATTTATAATATTCCATTATGTTGCAGCAGTACTTTCAGCAGGCATTTTTTATTCGCGTTTTTTTCCATCAATGCAGCATGTGAAAAAATACCTATTTCATTTTTGTGTATGAAATGTAGGAAGAATAAAAAGATTGATTGTGTAAAGGATGATATTATGACGAGGAGGAAAGTAAGAGGAGGTTAAACTGGTTGTCAGACTTGCAGATTTCTGACTATACGTAAGGACTGTCAAAAATTTACAAATAACTGCCGGGACCAACGCCTTAACGTGAATTTCGAGGCACTGAAACTGACAGGACATAAACACAGACCGCTCTTAATTAACGGAGATCACTTTCAAGTCTTATAATAATACACAGATCAGAGAAAGTTCATAATATTTTAATTAAATGTGAAAGTATTGTTCATTTCACCAACGTGGAAGGTGCTAGGGCGCGAACATGGCTCGGCCGGAAGCTACAAAAGAGCTGCGGCCAAGATTTATGCGTTGTGTTCCCCTCCCAGCGAGCGTGGGGGTCTGTGCGGGTAAGTTATGGACTTTTGGCGTTTATACTAAAGATCATGTTCGTTGTTCACAAGTATTTAAGCAGAGATGCGCGATAAGCTTAACTTACAGTGTGTGGATTATTTTTATTAATTACAATTATATTTATCTATAATATGTACGTATTTAGAAATATACATACATACATAAACTCACGCCTTTTTCCCATGGGGGTAGGCAGAAACTACAGAGCGCCATATGCTACGATTCTTACATACTTCTTTTGCTTCGTTTACATTCATACATGTTGTCATACACACACGCCGGTTGCGAGTACTACGCACCTGACCTTTCTGAAGAACATCACCAATAAGGTCTATGTATGTCCTTCTTGGGCGTCCCCTCCCGGCGTTCCCACTTACATCTGCCTTGTAAATACCTTTCGTTAGTCGCCTTTCATTCATCCTTTCAACGTGACCAAACCATCTAAGCATACTCTTTTCAATTTTTGTTACTACATCTTCTTTTAAACCACAACGTTGCTTTATATCATCATTCCTCAATCTGTCATTAATTGTTACACCACACATACTTCGCAAGGAACGCATTTCTACAGCATTTATTCTACTTTCATGTCTCTTTTGCCACACCCAACATTCACTTCCATACGTTAGTGTAGGCACCAGCACACCATTGTGAACAGCCAGTCGTGCCTTTTCGGACATAGACTGGCTGGTCACAACGCCATGTATAGCGCCATTCACTTTATTTCCTGCATTCACTCTCCTTTCCACATCCGCCTCAATCTTTCCATCCCTTGTAAACAGACTTCCCAGATATACAAAGTCATTCACTTGTTCTACACTCATATCGTTTATTTTCACATTGCACAACGACACGTTTTCGTCTCTTTCAAACACCATGACTTTCGTCTTATTCACATTGATGTTCATCCCTTTCATCTTATATGCTTCATTCATCTTGGTCACCATGTCTTGCAACTGTTCCGCTGACGATGCAAGAAGAACTTGATCGTCTGCGTAGAGGAGGCATTTGACAGGCAACTCATTCATCCTCAATCCACACTCACTCTCTTTTAAATCTGTCAGACAACTATCCATGTATAAGTTGAACAGCCAAGGTGACGCTACACAGCCCTGTCTAACTCCCCTAGAGATGTTAAACCAGTCTGTGTATGCCCCGTTTATCCTGACACAGGCACTGGAATCCCTATATAAAGATTTCAGTGCCCGTACCAAGCACCAGTCCACACCATACATGGATAGTGTCGACCACAGCTCATCCCTCCACACACTATCATAGGCCTTCTCCAAGTCAACGAAAGCACAGTAAACTTTCTTGTGCTTAGCCAGATATTTTTCGGCTATGCACCTCAAGGAGAAGATCTGATCCATACATCCCATTCCCTCTCTAAACCCTGCCTGCACGTCCCATAATTTCTCGTCTGTCAGTCTGATCACTCTTTTAATCAAAACCTTTGCATACAGTTTACCAACTACGCTTAAAAGGCTAATGCCGCGGTAGTTTTTACACTCCTGCTGTGAGCCTTTTCCTTTATACAGTGGTACGATTACAGCCTTGCACCAGTCATCTGGGACTCGACCATATCTCCAACACATATTAAAGATCCGGCACAACAGGCTTGCTACTACCCCGTCACCGCCCTTCAGCATTTCAGCGGACAATCTATCATACCCTGCAGCTTTTCCAACTTTCAACAAATATGTAAGTATGTTTATCACCTCACCCATAACACAAGCTCTGCTTAGCTTGTGACTTGATGTTGTGTGAAAGTTGATGGTTGGTGGAATATAATTATTATTATATTGTCCATAAATAAGAAAAAAAATTGAAGTATATATCTCTCAGATAATGTTCACGATGTGATGCAAGCAATAAATACAATACGGGCATGAATCCGTAAAGTCAAAGGTGAATTGACCCATTAATTGGTAGTTTGCCGGTCATAGCACTAGGACATCACTGCGTAAATACGTAAAAATACTAACCATTATAATAATGTCCAGGAACTATCTATAACATTGTTTTTCTCTTCAAGTACATTCAAAGATTGTCTGTAGGTAAGACATCGCAATATTTTTGCGGTAACGTCGCCCATTACCACGCCCTAGGTAGCTCTTTAAGTTGTAATTTGTAAGTTTTATAGTGTACAATAGAGAGTATTATTTAGTTTAATTCACACGAAGTCAAGAAAGATAAAAATACGTTGATGGACAAAAACTAATCAGACATATCAACTCTGAGCTGAATTTGCCAACTTTTATTGTGAACCACCATCGTTATGCTAAGAGTAATTGTAATATTTAACCGCTTTTGCTTAATTACTTGAGCCAGTACCAACAGAGAGTTGGTTTCATTAATTAATACCTTTGTACTACACACGTTGCTTCCTTCCACAAGTAAACAGTAGACGGTGACTGTTGGCAGTCTCAGGTCGACACACATCTAAATAATCCACATTAGTTTGTCAGATCCCGATTCTAACTACACCGCCATAAGGACTTAGTGACTTAAGCTGAATTCTGTTGAGCCGAGTATGACGAGCCAAGCGAAGCACAAGGGCACTACCTACCTTTTCTCGAAGTGTTTCGTCGTTTTTTTTAACCCTCCTATGAGGGTTAAAAAAAACGACGAAACTCTATAGTTGGTTTCCGATTTACCAGATAGCTCATATTCTCAGGAATACATTTTTACTGATATGTAGAATTTGTGAAGTTAGGGTCGGTAGAGTTAGGTCGTGTAGATTCAGAAGCTTAGCTCTACATGAGATCTGATATCTTTTTCACAGGGCAAACCTTATATGGTCGTCTTGGCAACATTTTACATGAATTGTTTTTGGTGGGATTATATCTAGTTCTACTACTTAGTTCTCTGCCATTTTTATGAAAGAAAAACTATTAATTTTATTATGAGTCCAGCAATTCTATCTGCAGGTCATCAACCCTCAGACACCGTCAAGGGCGATATATATCTGGGAATCAGATGTGACGACCAGAACGAGTGTTATACTGTGGTATCCTAATTAACCAACTAATATTAACAGATAATAACCAAACATACAATAAAAGCTGCTATACTGCTAGGTGGAGTGTTTTCGTTTGGGTCAACTTTGCCAGCCAATATGTATAGGCTAGCTTTAGACAGTCCGGTGGGGCCGTCACCTATTGGCCCTGGAATAGTATTTTAAAAACTTTATCACCCCTTTGCTGAACTTTTTGAGGACCTGTCTAGGCTGGTTGTAGCGAGTCATGGAATGCGTCTTTACGAAGGAACACATGATCAGCGGCCTGCAGATACTTAAAAACAATAGTATTTTCATTTTATTCATCCCGTTTATTATATTATATGCCATCGATTACATATTTCTTCTATCTTTTTGTGTATCATTTAAGTATATTATATTTATAGTGTACATGTTTACGTATTTTGCTTTCTTTTATTTTCATTTAAAATTGCACCCACCACTGCTTTTCTCTGCATCACCTAAAGACTGGTAGAAAATGCCTATGACATTGACTCCGCCTCTGTACATTAGTGTGCTTGAAGTATTAAATAAATAAAGATATTGATGCTCGACAACAATTTAAAATCCAGGCAAGTACCAATGTGACCTTTTTCAATTGTCTCATGTATTTTCCAAGTCATTAAAACATTGACACGTGTTTGACACTGACCACATGAAGAAGAAGAGCATTTAGACTTAAAACTTAGTGGTTCTTACTACAAATACATTCTGTCATAGTATCTACTCAGCACTCTAATAATATAACTAACTATAACTAACTAGGGATTGTCCTGATAGCCATGGAATGCCGCTCCACTCCTTTAGCACCTCAGGACATGTTGCTCTCTTGTCGCTACGTCACTATGTGCTAGCGGCCGTTTTAGAGGGCCCATTATTGAGTGTACAATTCACCCCCTGTCATTTTATCCATGTATATATAAAACATTGGTGAGGCAGGGGCCATAGTCCTTCATAGTTCCAGGTTTCCAGTATATCTTAGCCACCCTAGCCTATAGTCCAGTACTTTTATTACCATAGTCTGCAATAGTCTTACACCAGCCGCAGGTTTTCTTAGGGTGCACTAAGACTTGTCTAGTGCATACAGGGAAAATACTGCGAGTTGGCTTCGGCCCCTCATACGCCTTCCAAAGGCCCGGAACCAAAGGGCTTCCGAGAAATATAACCTAACTAACTAATACTAGTAACAATTACTAAGTTTGTTATAGCATTTCGTCTTCTTCCTCGTCACTTGGTCTCTCTAAAGGAGTCAACGCCGTAGCCTAAAGCGTCAAGAAATTTCATACTCCGGGCTTCCAAAGGATTCGCCTGTGAACAACGTACTATTCACTTCTCCCCAGGAGACTCGCCCCTGGTCTGCTCGCCTGACTGCGGAATTAACTGGTCCTGGGAGCTGTGCTCCTCGTCTTTCGCCTGTCTACCTTGAAGCTTGTTTTATGTGTGTCAGTGAACTTTACAGTAGTGTTATAGGTAGGTTTGTTTTTTTATACCCTTTTTTGTATTTTTTACCTTTTTCTTCTATTAAATTTTAAATTGTTAATATTACTTACCTTTTTTTTTAAATAATTCATTAAAGGATAAGTAATACGACAAGTTGTGAGTCACAAAATTATTCATTCATCCTTCACCAAATTTAACACTGTTATGATTATTCACTAATGGCACTGTAATCCAATTTTGTTACAACTGCCGTTGATAATAAAAGGCCAACATTTAAATGGAATTTTATATACCTAGATTACATACGTTGTATTGGTTACCTGACAGACCATTATCTGGTTGCGATAAAAATGTACAATTTGCATTTATACCGGTTTGTATTTCCACTCTGATTTAAGTGTCATAATTGCTTATCTTACATTTATTCCAACTAAAACATTCGTAAAACTGCTTACTAAGTACTTACGGTAGCGAGGCTATGGTTTTTAGGGAGGATTATCGTTTGACCCTTGTTTGATCCGAATAGCAACCACGTGAGGTCTAATATTAATCCACGTGGTTGTGGGCGTGACACTAAATCCCAATCAAAAACAATGGTCGAAGCCGGGGCCAGGTGCGTGTGTTATTAACAAATTCCCATGTTTAGCAATTACGCAACACGTGGATTAACAAGACGAGCGCTAGGTTAGCTGCTGAATTATTTATCGCAGAAAAATGGCTTACGTTGCCAACCTGATATAAAACAAAATAATCAAACATTAAGTAGAATAAGAATCTAAAGATTAAAGCTCTCGACACAAATAAATCTATTGAAACATCTTAATCACCGAACTAAATAACAAAACAAAAGCATTTTATGAAAGACGAGAGCGAGGAGGTAGCAATTTTTACGATTATCCCAGACAAGAGGCGCCCATTGAGCACAAGGACCAACACAGTCAACCCTCAAGCGAAGAAGTCATTCAAAAAATGAAGAAAGCAAAAGTGCTCCTCGTTATGTAAATTAAAACATCTTTTATCCATAGCCCATTTGTAGAGAATTATTTGTAATTTGCAAACAGAATATTTTCCAATTTGTCTAGAGATCCTCCACTACTGCTGTTTTTTCCATACTAATGGCTGGATATATCTTGGCATTACGGTCGTCCGTTGTTTCTAAGGTCGCCTGAGAAATGGCAGGCAATTTTGTAAGTTTAAAACAAAAACGTCGAGACGGTATGATAAGGCGGAATGCTTGTAAGCTTTGCTTATAATTTTCTTTTATTGCTGTTCACAGCTGGTAGTATAAGATTTTCGAATGCATCGTCTTTACTTTTTTATTTGCAACGAACGTTAAATTACAAAAATTTGCTTGACCTTCATAGCTTTTTTATAGCTTACGCACCTATGGGGTGTACGCCGACAAGCGAGAACGACTTCTAAACAAAACTTTTTTACAAAAAAAAAACAACCGACTTCTTAAAATAAGTGTAACACGTGAAAAATAACTCCAGTTTCGGAAGTCTGTGGCTTTGGTGGTTTTGTTCCGTTCATTATTGGCCACCGACTTCCGAAACTGGAATTATTTTTCACCTGTTAGAGTTTTTTTAAGAAGTCGGATGTTTTTTTTTTTAAAAAAAGATTTTATTTTGCAATTTTTAGTTTCTTCGTATGTAAAGAAGGTCTTTTAAAACTTCAAAGAATCATTGACATTGGTTAACAATTGATAAAGAAGTTCTTTCTAAACATTAATCTGTACATCTCTGCCGGCCCCTTTAAAAATAAAAGGGCGTAATGTTATGTTATGGAAAAACAAGAACTCTGCATAGACATCTGACTAAAGCTATCGCGAATAATTTGCTGTTATGCGTTGAAGAGTTCCGTCGCATGTCTTCTTCATCAGTTTTTCTTCACCAAATGATACTTTCTAAATGAAAATGCTTTATTTGTTACTAAAAATGTAAAAATTGGTACGTGTGTACCTATATTTTTTGAGGGGTTCCCTCAATTCCTCGAGGATCCCTGATCAGATATGAGTTTTGATACATATGGGACCAACCTACTAGTACACCCTTAAAAAAAAAGAATTTTGAAAATCGGTCCATAAATGACGGAGTACTGAGGTAACAAACCTTAATAAAAATACAACCTAATTGAGAACATCCTCCTTTTTTTGTAGTCGTTTAAAAACTATGAAACATATATGAGCCTTTTTTATGCATTTTTTTTTTGTTAAATTAAAGTTCAAGACCTCATCTTACCGAATAAAAATGTTAGGAGGTATCTTCTACTTTTTCTCTCCTGTCGGACTATTCTGTAAAATCCTCCCACGAAAGTTTAGGTTAAGCGAGTGCTAAGCGAACTGTGAATTCCTATTCTCCCCTAAGTTTCCACGGGATGATTTTTACAGAATAGCACTGCCGTGTGATTCTGTAAATATCACCCTGTGAAAATGCACGTAAAGTGAAGGTGAATAAATAGACCGGGGTCGATAATTTTTGAAACCAAAAAAAATAAAGTTGGATGAAACCCATTAGAAAAGGAGGGGAATATGATAAAAATGAAAGGATAAATAATAAACAATTTTTTTACCCTTAACCCTCCCCCCCCCTCCCCCCTCCCACTTCCCGAACTCGGATCGACCGTAATATATTTTTCCTTTTATTGTTATCATATTACCCTCCTTTCCTGATGGGTTTCATCTTTCTGTATTTTTTTTTTCAATTTTTTACCATTTTTGAAGGCTTCGGCCCTGGTCTATAAGTTGTTATTCTATACTTATACTAGGCATTGAGAGTCACTTGACTCAAACATTGACGGGGTGATTTTTGCAGAATTTACCGGCTATAATTGTCTTTGTGACATAAAAAGCAAAATTTTTCTATATCAATTTTATTTATCACGAGCTGCTCTCATTATAAATATCTCCATCACTAATATCAAATAGTTTTAGGGAAATTTCTAATCATTAGTTTGTAACTAACGTAATACAAATCCTTTTAGTTTGAGGCTAGCTTAAAGTTTTGGTTCTAACAATATTTTAGTTTACCCTAACAATTTTAGCTCTTGTAAAATTGTTAATAAACTTGGGTTAAATCAACAAACCGACTGGTAAAGATTATTGAAAGGCTACTTAATTAAATAGAAAGTTTGGAATAGATTGTGTAAACACTTGGAAATTCTTGGGAAAACCAATAACAATTTGTTTAAGAGTGAGACTACAAGACCAATAGACGATTTATATAATCTTTGCGAAAAATGCAGCTACCCATAAGCGCTGGTTAAGTATATTACTTATTAAATACCTTTTTATATCCCAGGGTAGACAATATCTATGGGCCCAGAGAAGGGAAACCACTTTCACTTCTTACAACAATAATAATAATTATAGCCCTAGGCTATTGTTTGTTTAGGTAATAATAATTATAGACCGGTATATATCGTTTTAAACAAAATCTAAAAAAGGTGGTTTGAATACCATGTTTTTGTTGTAGACCACTAGAATAATGTCAAACCGCCATATTTTTCTACAGGTGAAAAGTATCTGACGATAAAAAAATCGGCTTTTAGTGGAGAGTCGTTAAATTGGTTATAATATTTCTAAGCAATATTTTTACTTTTTTTCTTTAAAAATATATGTAATAATAATCTAATAGTAATAGGTATTATTTCTTAGACGAAGCGCTAGTTAATTTCATTTCAATATTAGTAGAATTAAATAGTGTAATTTTCAAGTGGTTTGAATCCCATTTTGGATATGCTCGTTGAAAAATCTGTGGATGAAATTTTACTTTTTTTCAAAATAAAGTAGTTTCGTTTATGTAAAATAATTATAATGAATCTATCTTAAGGAGATTGGTTTACCTGAAGGATCCATTGTTTTTTTTTCCACTTTGTATAATGACGTCAATCATCCCTCTCTTCATATTACAAGGAGGGCAAGAAAAATACAATACATACTCCTTCAACATTATGACAATGCCAATTATTGTTTCATTACCAATTTGGTCTAAAAGGGTTTCATCATGCTTCTCATATGGCATTTTATTTCAAGTTAGCGAGGTGACGAATACCTTTGTTTTTGTTATGGGATTAGATGTCTCAACACCTGTTACTATTATTTCAAGGTTTAGTTAAAATAATGCTTAGATATTTTTAAAGGCAGATATTATGCCACGTAGTATGACCGTGGTTGTACTCTGGCTAACGAGGCCAACCTTTATGCCACGGAAAGTACTTACTAAGCAAATGTTAAAAAAAAAAACTTTAAAAATAATAGATATGATTACTAATATGTTAATGAAAACAGCCACCCTGCCACGATTCGCTGCGACACATTGTGTGTGATTGAATGGTTAAACAAAAAAGAAAAAAAACAGGTAAAAACAATCCTTTATGTGGATTATATATGTATCATACTAAAATTTCAGCTCGATCGGTGCAGAACTTTTTGAGTTTTTGAAGCGTACAAGTCAAATCATTTATTTCAATTAGGCCTGAAAACAGGCACTTTTGAACGTTATACTTACAAATAAATTAAATTAATATGATTCTAGTTGCACATTCCAAAAGGTAGTTTTGTATGGAGAAGAATGTGCAAGAAACTCCATACTTACTCTTTTAAAATAGATTTTACAATATTTGTATACATAATCAGATTATATGTGAGGACGATGTACCATGAGAAAAAAAAAACAGCTATCCTGAGATAGGTGATATAAAATAAGCAACGCGGCTGGTAATAGTATGAGCGTATTGAAAGATACATGGTGCTCACATATTTACATAATATTTAATCCAAAGTTGATTATTAAAAAAAAAAGTAATAATCATGAAGTTAATACTTAAAATAAAAATAAAAATAAAATAAAAAATCAAATTACAATGTGTGATGTAGACAAAAAGCAAACATTCCTGTCCAGACACTAAGTTGTCCTATGGAGCAGGACCAGCATGTTCCCAAGCATTTTTATCTTCAATATAATCCATTAATGTATAATAAGCCTGTTTGCAAAGTGTTTTTTTAACATAAGTTTTAAAGTTTCTTTGATTTAGTTTTAATATATCATTAGGTATTTTGTTGTAGCATTTAACACACAAAACAACATAACATTTTTATAATATATATTATATAGATTGTTGACTATAAAAAGATAGTGAGATTTTGCCTTAAAATAAATAAGTAACTACAGTCTTTGTTATAAAATTACTTTCAGTTAGATAGAAATAATGATTTTTTACAATTTAAAACAGTTGAAGTATCTGTTAGTTGTGAATGTATATCGGAGTGCACTATTCAACATGTAACTTGTTTGTTTAATTGAAATAATTGATTTCAGTGTTAATAAGTTATATTGTTTTAATTCAAGTTCTTCTTACTTACCAGTCAGATGTGTACCTGTCATAGAAATGTTATTTATGGTAGCTGTGAAATTTGTTCTGCCACTGTTTCTTCCTAGGCGGACAATTCGGGGGTCTGTCTTCTGTAAATTTTTGGATTTTTTCTGTTTTAAAAGTGCTGAGCCTTAGCCTAGATTAAATACTTGACTTTGGATTTTAATTTAGATTTTAAAACATTAGGATTTTAGCTTACATCGTAAGAAAAGCCGACCAAAGGTTTTATAGTGAAGAATAGGGGTCCAAGATCATCGTGGTGTCCTATGTATCCATGCTGCATGCAAATTTGTTATCATGTTTGGCCAATGACTAATTTCTGAACTGACTTCACTAACGAACGAACGAACGAACGAACGAACGAACGAACAATTGGCAGTTTTAATGATGACGTATTGCATTTTTTTGGTAGTTCTCAAGAGGGGATCTATGCATGTATCTACTCGGGATTTGCGAGTCTAAAGATAAGATATGGTAATATTAGTTCATTGTATGTATTATTATTATTTTTTATCAGCAATAATTTATCAACTATCCGATATTGGATAAAAAGATTAATCTAGGTAAGAGAATGTTCAGAAGGGTAATTTTTACAGTAGCTTGGCATTCTGATATTTTTTTTTGTAGTTAATGATGCAGTGGCAAAAATCGAAAAGAGTAAGCTAAGATGGTTTGGCCACGTTGAGAGGATGAATGAAAAGCGATTAACAAAAGATATTTGTATGGTAGATGTACCTTATCTATACGTAACGTTAGTCACCTTTCATTCATCCCTTCAACGTGACCAAACTATTTAAGCATAAGTCCTCTTTTCGAATTTTGTAACTGCATCTTCTTTTAAACCACAACGTTGCTTTATCACATCATTCCTCAATCTGTCATTAATTGTTACATCACAAATATCTCGCAAGGAACGCAATTCTGCAGCATTCATTTTACTTTCATGTGTCTTTTGCCAGAGCTACTAGTTATTTATAAATGGGAAATGTAGGCTAAGTAAACGATGCTATAACTAATTTTGTTATTTAATAATACAAACAATAAAACTCTGGAAGTCTCATTATAAAAGTACCTACTACGTTTTACATTTACCCACGCAACCATAAAACGTCCAAACAATAAGATTCAATTAAAATTACTAAATAACCGAACACTGTCGGGGTATACTGATTTTACTTAACAATTCTTTTATTACAGACTTTATCACTACTTAGTCCGATATCAATCTTTTGATACGATTTTGTAGGTGCACATTTCAGTTGGTGTTTGTGATACGCGACGACATAATCGCTTTATAACTCCCGTAGTGTGGTGTAGACGTACGAGAGTGCTGTGCCCATGATTTTAATAAAAAAATAAATCATTTAATGAGTTCTCTTTAATATGGCTGGTAGTGACTACTCGATGAATAAGGCAAGTTTTAGCAATTGAGTTTGTTCTTGTTTGTTTCTTATTTTGGTTTTGTGACGTTCTGAATTTCATAACTATATAGCTTTAATCTAATGAATTATTTTATGAACAGAAAAAAAAATGATTTGTCGTAAAATTACAGTTAACGTCAATTTTTGTGAAGTTATAATAATATATTTTTACGTCTTGTTATATTCAACCCTTTGGATATAATGTTATTGAATAAACATTAAAAGTATACTATTTTCTGTAGCTTTGATAAAAATTATCACGGTGAATGCAACTGAAATGATCACTTAAAACCACAAAAAATTGTAAAAAATATAATAGATACCTACCACACACCGCAAAACTAACTAAAATGGTACGCATCTGTTGTTCGTCGTTTCGGGTAAATTGTAAATGCCATCTGACACCGATGGGTCGCTGCGGTATTCCGAAAAAGGGTCAATGACCTGTCCACAATTTTGCAAGACCGCAAAAAGAGAATAAACTATACATTTCTAACATTTTGCATGCAAGAAGAATGTATTTTTTATGATAATTCTGAATTTATTGTGAAGTAATGTGGGTTGCACATCACTAGTGTTGTAATCCTTCTACTTCAACTTAAACTCTTATATAATGGCGTTAGTGGAAGAGACATTACAATTTTGCTTAAACATCCCCAACCTAATCAAGTAAACATCTATTTTGACAGAGCGACTATTTTGACAAGGAGACTATTTTGACAGAGCGACTATTTTGACAGAGCGACTATTTTGACATAGCGACTATTTTGACAGAGCGACTATTATGACAGAGGGATTTTTTGACAAAACGCCTAGCATCAAAAACTATCGGAATTCATACGTATTTAGAAAATCTTACAAAATAAAAGATACTTACATACTTGAGTTGTTGAAATAGGCTATCGTGCGATCTTTTCAACAGTTTAAAAGATCGTACGATAGCCTATATTGACTTTATAGAATAATCGGTGTTTTATCGTTTATCATAGTAAAGTGATTTACAAACGTGAGTTACATATCTAAGTAACGAATACTATCAGCAATTCGGTTGCCAATTTTCTTGATAACGATATTATTACCTACATTCATGTATATAAAAAAGGAAATATTTGAATAACACCAATGTAACGTAAACGAAGTAGGAGCACTTTGAACTGCAAACGTACATACGCCAGCACATCAAGTTACCTCAATTTGTCAATTTTTTTATCTTTTTTCAACTTTATGTCAAACAGAATAAGGTTCATATTCAATTGCTGGCGTCTGTACAATGCAAAATGCTATGTTTTGTGTGAAATAAATACTAATTAATATTATTTATTTTACTACGTAAGATTGCGTTTTGCCACTACGTTATAATGTAGGTGAAGTGAAGGCGAATTAAGCCGCCATTCCATACTAATGATAGGCATTGATAGTTCATTTTTACTCAAGTTTTCATGAGGTGGCTTTTATAGAATCGGCCGGTGGCTTTTACGGAATCGGGAAAAACGTAACGTGGGTTATATATCATGTATTTGAACTAAAACATATTTTATGTAAGAAACATTGTTATTATATATTTTTTATAAACTCCTTCACATATATTTTAAAATATGAAATGCATATTTGGCGTTCATGATTTTACGAATAATCTTAAGCCAAGCAATACTACTTACAAAATCTTTTGTTTTCTTACCCTTGCACTATAAATAACGAAAGTATAGTCACGGTATTAAAATAAAGAAATTGAGTAATGAATAGAATTAGCAATTTTTAATATTTTTTTCTTATCGTCCATATCGTGAACATGTGTCATTGTATCAAGCTGGACCTAGATTTGCTAATCTTTAATTTCGTGATAAAGCATTATGAAATCTATATTTATTTAATCCTACACACTAAGTTTTAAAGCAATTGGTCGAACCACTTGAACCCCGGCCGTCAAATAATAATAATAATAATAATAATAATAATAATATTTATTCAAAATTAGAATTGGCACAAATGAGTACAATTTAAATCTTCAATAAAAAAAATGTAGGTATAACAAAATTCGATGCCTGTACTAGGTACTAGGTTAGACCTGTATCACAGGCGGCAAGTTTCTACTAATTACTATATGGACAATAGATTTGATAACAACAATATAGCAAAAATGGAATAAGTTTGTATAAGTTAATATAATAATATTATGATATACCCTAATGTACTTAAACGCTAATGTAAGATATGAACAAAAATAATTAAAGTCTAAACAGATAAATAAAAGGAAAAACAATTTGTAGCACATACTTTAACATACTAATATTACGATTGTCAGCAGTAGGTAATAAACAAATTAATAAGTAATGCAAAAATAATATCGTCGAGACATTGTTGTTGCGGGCGACAATTTGCTTAGACTGCAGACTAAAATCAACGGAATTCAGGCCAAGAATATGACGCACTACGTGCCCTCATAGTCGACAGAGTTAATGTATCTGTGTTCCGCTATTTTTCTAGCAGGGCATTCAGCCTCTCCCGTTTTGTGGTCACTGGGCTTTTTGAAGCGGGAGCAAGTCGCGCATTTCGGATTGTCTGCTTTCTTTGTGCACTCGGACATCATATGACCTGCTTCACCGCAGTGACCACATGTAGAATTTACTTCTCTGCAAGATTTGGCTGCATGCCCATACTGCTGACATTTGTAACACCTCGTAACTAACGTAAAGTCTCTGATGGGACAAGATGTCCAATTAATAAAAATTCTTGATTGTTGTATGAGCATTTTTCGTAAATTGGCCGCAACTTCAATAACGTAGTTACAGGTCGCAGCCTCTCTTTTTCCAGATTTGTGACTTAATTTTACCAACGTCAAGAAGGAATCCAAGGACATGGCTGGTAACTTGTCTGCTACATTTTGTTCAAAAATGCACTTGTAGACCTCATTTTCTGGTAGGGAAGACGGCACTCCTATGATCACAATCCGGGGTTTACGCTTGTTGGGCTCGTCGGCGGTAAGTCCAGATGTCGAGAGCTGGACAGCGTTCTTTAGCTTATCGGCGTCATGCTTTGTCTCTGTACTTATTATTACGCCACCATTTTTCGTTCTTCGGACACCACGTACTTGTAACTTCATTTGCTCGGGCCTTATGATCTTTTGCACCAGTTCTTTAGTTTCCTCACTTGTTTTCATTTTATCGTTCGGATAAATGGCGACAGAACTTAAGTTATTTGGTCTAATTAACTGGTTAGACCCCCTTTTCACCATGTCGGCAAAAGAAGCATTTACCGCAGAGTTAGATTCTCGTACCGTCTGTTTGAGCTCCGAAATATGTTCCGTCAGGTCGCGCTGTTCTTTGAGGGTACCAATTACGTTATCTGCGTGTATAGCTTTTTGCTTCAGTGCCTGGTATAGTACTGCCATTTGTGAAGTCCCAGATTCTACTTTACGGCACAGGTTTGTTATCTTCATTTTCTGCTCGGTGTTAAGTTTCCCTTCCGCGGCAATAGAGCAAACTTCATTTAAGTGCTGGTGGATGCCAGACATCCATCGTTGGATTTCGGTCATTGGAACAGTAACATCGGCCTTGGCTGACTGCGACGGAGAGGCGGTGAGTTGCGCTACCCCCCTTGGATTACAGGGGCTGTTTTCCATTTTGTTGAAATTTCACTGTTTTGTGTTCATAATTCACTAAAACTACACACTAAGCAAGATTACTTTATATGCATTATGACATTAATAAGCTAAAGGAGGTCACTATAATTAAAGTATTAAATATTGCTAATAAGCACGTCTGTACGCTGCGAGTGCAGAACAAAGACCGGTATGACACTGTCATTGTGGTTTTGACAGCTGGGCCTCAAGTATTTAAGTAGAGAATAAAATGGTCAGCTTGTACTGTGGTTTATCGAAGTGCAATGTTTTTTTAAAAAAAAACTTCTCGTGTACCTACTGAGGTGAAATGAGCGGTGAAGTGCGTAATTAGTGTCTAAATTAAAAAAAAAAACAATTCTATTCTATGCTGTTGGGTGGCTCTGCTAGTTCACTTGGCATAGTTTTGCGTTTTTATTTTTATCGAAAACAAGTAAAACTAGGCTCATATTAAAATCAATAACCGTTCACCATTTTCTAAGATAAAATACCATAAAGGAAACATTGAACTTCCACGGACTTTACAAAATAACGACACGGTACTTTTATTTGTCAGACAATATAATCTTATGATATCGATGTAAAATACAATAATGATGATCGATTTGAAAATAATCAGACTCAAATGAAATCACGTTACCAATTTCTCACAGATAATTTTGTATGATAACGCAAATATTCCGTAGATATTGTGAAGATAGAGAATCTTAAATAAATATTTCAAAGAAATCGATCATTGCAGATATTTGCCTACTACCTTGACATTTAGAAGGATTTGACAGAATATACAAAAATCTTATTAAATATTTACCTACACTAGTTGTACCTCGCGGTCTTTCCTGCTTCTGAGGGTTACGATCTCTGATATGGCATCATGCCTACATAATAACCTCCCCAAGAATCTACACAAACCAACTTTTCTGTTTTACTTTATTCATTTAGTACCTACATAAGCATGAAGAATCTGATTACTCACCAGACCCTGTATAATGTTTAGATTATGCAAACGGGAACGCACTAAAGTAAAAGTATAAAAATCTAGTGCATAGACTTTCCTAGCAAAAGCCTTCTGATCTAATAATAACACCAAGGTTCGATCTAAGGTTAAGCAAAAAAAACCATCTATTAAGCGTAGAGTAGCTTAACCTACGACACAAAACACTTTTAACCATTGGGCCCGGCTGTCAGTTCGATCTTTGACAGTGGTTACGACTATACAGAAACCCAAAAGCCTTTAAAACCAGTCAAAACGCGTTGTCTATTTGCAACCAATTGTAATTTGGAACTGATTGAATTGGAAATTTCATTTTTGTGTGGGTGTTTAAAGTAAAGTAAATTTTTATACTTCCCAAATCATTATAGAGAATTAGAAAAGCGGTTTTTGAGCACCTAGCATAACTAGTGACAAGAAAAATGCCTACCTAGTTTAAAACGATGGAGTTGACATTTAAAATAAAGAAGAACAGGCAAAAAAAACCCAGACCCGACAGAAAAGTAACATACCTCAGTCTTTTGTTATTATTTTTTTAATCATATTATATAGTTTTTATATTCGAAGTCAATGGCTAACACCAAAATATTGCCTTATGTTTTTGTTCAGGCTTTACACTAAAAAAGTACAAAATGCCTACGTATCTACACAATTCGTAAATATATGTAACTAACGCCCGAATACTGAAACGCCTCTTAAATATTTGACGGCTACTTAAACGTTTGAGAAGCTCTCATAGTCGAAATTCATATTCTCATATGTCATTTAAAAGCATTGATTAAATTTAACAGGATCTCAAATTAAGTTGTACTTAAACTCAACTCTGTATAAAATGCGTATACTGGAACGTCACTTAGCGCTTTTTAACTGACACATCAACTGTCAAATCGAGTTAAGTAGGTGTTATATTTGAGAGTGGTCTCGGGCTCTCTTAAATCTTAAATTAGATTAGTTTTTGGTGTTAAAATGTCTGTTTTGTCGTTATCTTCCCTTTCTGATCATGAAAGACCCACCACGAGCCGCAGGAACGCTGAAAAGCTGAATGCTTTCGAAAAATATACCGACGAGGAATTTCGTGTACGGTTCCGCGTTTGCAAAGAAACAGTTTTATATTTGGATTCAGTCTTCGGAAGCAACATCAAACCCTAATCAAAACGAAACAGGGCTATTCACCAGGTCTAACAACATCTCTTGTTCCATAAGGTGTGCCGTGATGTTGAGCAGTGTCACAAAACTAAAAAAAAAAATTAAGTAACTTTTTCTTTGAGGTGTAATAACTTTGCAGAATGTATTTTATATTTATTTAATCTCTTCAGTTGTAATGTTTATTTCTCACGCTGTTAATACCGTCTTGACAATTTTAAATGTATGTTTATTTAAGTGAAAACTTGTAATTGGCCTTATTCTGTATGTTACTGCTGTTTATTTGAATGTATTTGCTGTAAGTTTTCCTAAAAGTAATAACATGAAATAGTTGTGTAATTACACCCACGTCTCTTTTTATTTTCTTCCATTTTCTATAGTATTTTGATTTGTAGAAAGAAACTAAAACATAATAATATCTTTCTACACTTGGAGTTAACTAATCTCGCGTAAAATGTCAAGTGTGACGTTCCAATCTACGACAATTAACTAAAAAAAAAAAAAATCTTTGGACGTCTTCTTTTGATGTTCATCTGATTTATAAGTAAATAAATGCATAATTCAAACCAAACTTACATTACGCTGTTATATTTCAACTGATAATAATGTCTCAAATAATTATAGAAAACATTATTTGTTCGAAGAAGATTGCGTAAAACGATTACGAGACGTAAACGAAATTATTTGGTAAATGAGAACGTGCTGAAAACAATTTTGAGGGCTGCTTATTTAAGTATGGTTTCGAATTGCTTGAGTGGTGTTTGTGTATACCATTTAAATTTGAGGGATGCTTAAATTTAAGTAGCTTTTAGATGAGTAGGAGATTTGAGTAGCGTTTCAGTATTCGGCTGTTACGTAGAAAAGTAAGTAGTTATGGGATGTATTAAAAAAAAAAAAATGTTCGTATACGAAGTTATTTGTGTGTACCTATGTATAAAAACGGTAAAGAGGCAAAAAGGAACGGGGTGGAATTTTTTAGTCAGTAAGAGTCTGACACGCCCTCTCGCTCCACCCAAGGGCGAGAGATGTCATTAGATGATTTTAAACCATCTTAAAAAAAAAATCCTAAGTTGAATGTTGTACTAGGAGTTCAAAAATTATATAATGCAGCTGTATCTCCAGGTCTCCTGGATACATCCCATAACTATTTATCGTCATTTAGTTACATACATTACGAATTGTGTAGATAAGTAGGCATTTTGTATTTTTTTAGTGTAAACCCTGAACAAAAACATAAGGCAATATTTTGGTGTTAGCCATTGATTTCGAATATAAAAACTATATAATATGATTATATAAATAATTACAAAAAAACTGAGATATGTCACTTTTCTGTCGGGTCTGGGTTTTTTTTATATGGGACGTGACCGTTCTTCTTTAAAAAGAGTTTGTCTGTACTCGAGTAAGAAGTTCTTTGGCGTAATAAGATAAAAATCTGTCTAAAAAATTTATAGAAAATTTAGTAGAAAAAACGACACTTGAAATAGAAAAAAAACTAAAATGTTGACTGTAATTTACTTCAGGGTATTGGTAGGTATTACCAATTTAGCTTTACCGTATCTTAATACAAAACAAAACACAAAATGAGTTCTAGCGTTAAAAATAAAAAAATGCATTAAGATTTTGTTCAAATAGTACTGTGCGGCTTTAGATGTGGATAATCAATGGAAAATAAATCAGTTGAGTGATTTTATCAATAGTAACAAACAATTGATGTTTTGATTAGATCATACATCGCTTTGTAATTATTTTTGTTGTTTGTTTGTTTGTAAAATACGTCAATGCTGTCACTTGATACGAAAGTTATCGTGTAATCATTGCATCATCATCAGCGTATTCATCAGTTGGTATCTAAGATATTAAGTTAATTAATTGCATGTTTTATTTATTTATTTATTTATTAAAACTTTATGCAAAAGTAAAAAAAACTGTACAAAGGCGGACTTAATGCCTTAGGCATTTTCTACCAGTCTACCTTAAGGTGGTGCAGAGATGGAACAAGGTAGGTGTAACTGAGTAAAAATTAAGGACAAATAAGTGACACTAAAAAAAATACACAGATACATACTTACATACTCAAACAAAATAAATACACAGATACATACATACTTAAACAAAATAAATACACAGATACATACATACTTAAACAAAATAAATACACAGTCAAGAGAGATAAAAGTACGTTTATAAAGAACAACTATTCTGAGTACCAATTACCAATCAACCCGGCGGCGAACCTGCCAACATCTTATGCATATGTTCTCGAACTTTCATTTTAAATGAAAACCGACTGGTTGCCATCCTGATGTTCAGAGGGAGCGCATTCCAAAGGAAAACCGCCTGGACGAAGAACGAAGAGTGAATAAAACCAGCGCGGTGAGAAGGACATCGTAGAAGACGATTATTCGTGGACCGAAGATTCAAAGCGTGCGCAGAGCATAAATATTGAAACTGTCTAGTCAGATAAGAGGGAGAAGTGGGATTGTTAAGTAACGAGAAAAGGGTTGTCAAAGCCCTCAAGGCTCTGCGCTGACGGATAGGTAGCCATTTTAAAAGTGCCCTATGCACGGAAACGTGGTCATACTTACGTAGGTTGAAAACGAATCGAATGCAGTTATTTAGAAGCCGGTCAAGTTTATTGAGAAGATCTGCATTCAGGTCATAGTAGCACACATCACCATAGTCAATTATGGGGAAGATAAGGGCTTGTACAAGCAGTGCCTTAATGTGAGGCGGGAGAAGATTTTTTAGACGGTATAGTGACCGCAGCGTTCCAGTGACCTTTTGACTGACAGTCGCAACCTGCTTATGCCAGTCCAGGCAATTGTCAATATGAAGACCAAGATCCTTGACGTCAGAGCTGAACGGAATGCTTAGATTATCAAAGATGACCGGTGGCACAGACTTACCTTTCAGCCTCCTTATGCTATGGCAGCTCCCCAAAATGATAGCTTGATAGCAAAATGATAGCTGATTCACCGTCGAGTAACAACAAGACTGTTATAAAATAATTATTTTTTAATGCAGCGCCATCTTGGATGAGATGACAGGTAACAAATGGCCCTGTAAATTATTGGGTGACAACTTTAAGTCTTGTTGCTTAAAATAAAAAGATAACACAACTTAAATTCATTCTGACAATAATCTAAGAAGACGATTCGAAGTTTCTCTCGTTTTGAGCTTATTATCTATGCACAAAACTTTTAAAATTAATGTCATAATCCTAATTAATTACTAATTTACCCATACACTACGTTGACGCTATAACAATGTCGTGTCTTTTAGTTGGTAAAATTGGTGTAGGTATATGAATTCGATTTTCTTAAAATCGTTACTTTTACAAACATTACATTTAGAAAAGAGATATGTGTTAATGGAATTTAAATTATTTGCGCGGATAATAAAACATTTATCCTCAAAAATCCTTAACGCGATTTAAATGCAATTCTCAATTATAAATTCATAATTATTTCAAAATGATACGTTTCAAGAATCAGATTTTATAGCAACCGATTTATGTTGCTTCTTACTACACAAGATGTTTTGATAGCTTTAAAATCCTACTTCTTACATTGTCACGAATATAATAGTGTATGTCAATAAAAATTATTATATTAGGGCACGAGAGAATTTACAAGAGTAGAGGAAGACTAAAGAAACGATTAAATAAATATATTGGTTAATGGACAATTAAATAGATGATGATGCATTAGAACAGGCAGTTCTAACCAGCATTGGATCAGCAACATACTTGACACAATTTGGCGGTTTTAAGTAATTTTATGTATCCTACGCAAATTACCGGTAGATAGCGTCGTGTGGTGGGTCGTCAAGCGCCCTGAAATAGATTTGAGCTACACGATGACTGAAGCATGCATACCGTCTGTCGGGACAGGTCAACTCAAAATTGAATTAATTCTTTCTTCATAAGGCTTTTTCATACTTTGCCCTGCATCGTGAGACTCGCACAATAAATGAATACAATCTTATGTCAGGACTTTAAAAGAGACCATGACCCCGAGTTTCTTTCAGCATTTCTTCTCAGGGATCAGTCGCTTTGGAAATGCCATTTAATTTAAAAAAATGACATATAAAAGTATCTGCGAGGATCTGCTTACAGAAATAAATATCTTTTCATTTCTTTTCATATCATTTCATTTTACCTACAGACGCAGACTTCAACATCATCGTTTGTGTATTCACATACAGTGAGACAGATGCGTTACCTGTATATACATAAATATTCCTCATAAGTAAAATTTCATTTTGAAACACTCCAGGTACACATTGAACATTCCATGAAACTTACAACAATGAGCGCAGAAACTGCGTTGTCAAATTTATAACTAACAAAGTTCTGGCGCCCAAACTATGCAATGATACAACAACATTCGGTCCCTAGTCACACTAACTAACATGACAATCCCCAGACATACTCGTATGATCGAGAATGTTGACAACTCCGTTAATTGTTTGGGGTTGGCATTTTTTTACGCCAACACTCCAAAAGTAGGGTGATAGTTTTCAAGTGTTTATATTATGTACTAGTTGCCTCAGCACACCTCTTTCGGTATTAGAATCTGACTACTTTTATCACTTTCTCACCGAGGAACATAATGTCGAAACAAACTTAGTGGTCCCAGTCTAATTTATAGTCCAGACAGAATATTATATACTTATTTGCAACACCTAAATTAGCTACATCGGTCCAACAGTTTCCGCGTTTTAGTGAGACTAACAAACGTCATTTCTTTTTTTACATTCATATGTACAGACGCTAGCACATCAATCAATTCCAATGTGTCAAATTTATTTGTTCGATTTTCAACTTTATGTCAAACAGGATAAGGTTCATATTCAATTGGGAAAATTTGACACAATGGGGTACATGATTATTTTCCTCAAACCTCTCATTACGTTAAAATTATTTAGCAAAAACTACGTTCTTATTTTGAGGAAGAAAATAATACAATTCTTTATTGTAAATCATAAAACTTACAGAAACTCAGAGAACAAGAAATCATATTCCGTTGTATATAATACTAGTAGACGTCACGCGGTTCCACCCACGTAGTTTCTGTTCCCGTGGGATTACAGGGATAAAAAGTAGCCTATGTCATCCGAGTTATAGTGTAGCTTTCCACCAGTGCATTTTTTTTTATTTGGACATAAATTCCCAAGATTACCGCCTACATACAAACTAACAAATAAACAAATTTTACCTCTTTATAATATTGTTTTAATATAGTATGGATTAAAGGAACTATAGACATAATATCGGGGTGTCTCTTATTACGTTAAGTTAAAAAAAATATTATATAGGAGGAGTTAGAAAATTAATAAATGCATATTTGTTTTAAGGAGCATACATTTCATGTTTTACAAAATACATAATTACTTACCCGAGAAAATATTATAACTGAGTTTGTACCATAGGGACACGTTTTGTCGAATGCAAATCTTTCTAGTTTCTCAGTTTCGGTATCTACATTTTAGAAAATATGAAAGCAATTTTATGCCTTTTATACTTACAATAATAGAAGCAGGTGCATTGCCGGTTCTAGTCGATTCAAGGGGTGGAGTTTTCTTAACTCCATTCAGCCGGTGTCAATGCTTAAGATCGCCGAAGGTGGCGCGTAGATTACTGTGGAGTCGTAGTTGCAATAAATTATAATTCTAGAACAGAATGGACTAGAATTTCTTAGAAACTCGGAGTCTGGACTCGTGTTTGGTTGATGACAATTGGCTCGCCCACAATATGGGACTAAAACTTAACTAACAAAATTTCTGCACTATCTGCCTTACCCTCCGAAGCATGCAGGAGTAATGCTATGTCCACTGGACTAGAGTTTGTTTTTGTTATAATTGATAATATTCATTGCATTATCGAATATTATCAATAAACTACTAATGTGCTAAACTAACATAGTGGATTTATAAGCTGATTTTGAAATAAGGCAATATTGCACATTTTATTTAGTTGAATATGCTTCTTCATGAAAAACTCAACGGGTAATATAAAAGGGAATTTATGAAACAAAGTCATTTTAGCAGTCTAATATTCGTTTGATCTCATTATAACAATAAAAGAGCAACCACTCCAGACATTCCCTGTTCCATGTAATATACCATAAAGTATGTGGGTAAGAAGTTAGCCGTTAGTTCCCGGAATAATAAGAATTCCTGCATAATACTATTTGAACAGCAGAAAAGCGTATCGAACGAAAACTCAAGCGTCTCCATTCAAGATCTCGTCACAATTCAACGAATTTACATTTTAATGAGAACGATTACTCCCGTGTTTGAAGGGATTAAGTTTAGGAACACTTCCCGATTTTCGCGTCCGCACAAAGTTTGCTTAATTACTTTATTGGTGATTACAAAACTAAGACACCAGTTTTGGAATACATTAGCCGAGAGTTTACAAGAAAAGCAGTTCGCCAGGCATTATTGGATTACCGATTGAACAGGTGGAAACTTGCTCCGCGGATAAATGGGAACCTATTGACGTTTAATCGAATTTGTTTCAAAGCTGGCCTTTGTTCATATATTTTTGGTTACAGTATCTCCTTCTTCTTCCACCTGGCGTTAATCCCGGCTATTGCCAGGGTCCGCCTTCCGACTGAGCTTCTTCCACTTTGCCCGATCTTCAACATCCTTTTCGGTCAGGCCATTGGCTCTCATGTCGGACTTGACGACGTCCAGCCAGCGTTTGCGAGGGCGACCACGGGGCCTAGCCCCAAGGACAGCCAAATACATGCATCTCTGACCAACGTACTCGATAGGGCGGCGCATGATGTGTCCATACCATCGGAGACGACACTCTTGTAGTTTTTCTCCCACGTCGCGGACACCAAGGCTACCCCGGATGAATGAGTTGCGTATGCGATCGGATCGCGTTACGCCGCTCATCCACCTAAGCATCTTCATCTCCGTGACGCGGAGTTCCTGGGTGTGTCTACTTAATGCTGGCCAACATTCGCCGCCGTACAGGAGGACAGGCCGTATGATGCATTTATATATCTGCCCCTTGAGCTTCGGAGGCATTTTGCGGTCGCATACAACGCCCGTTACCTCGCGCCACTTCGCCCAAGCTGCGCCTATACGTGCTTGGACATCGTAATCCACGTTGCCAGACTCGTGCAGCACGGATCCAAGGTACCTGAACTTATCGGACTTAGAGATCAGGTCCGAACCTATTCGGATGGTATTTGAATCCGTGCTGCCATAGGACATGTACTCAGTCTTCGCCACATTTAGTCTCAGACCACCGTTTTCCAGCGTATCCTTCCAAATATTGACTTTGCGCTCAAGATGTGATATGTTCTGATTTACGAGGGCAATGTCATCGGCATACATCATTAGCCATGGAGGCTGATCTTGGATGTTTGCCGTAACTACATCGAGCACTACGTTAAACAAGAACGGGCTAAGAGCCGAGCCTTGGTGAACGCCAACAGATATTGGAAAGCCATTGGATTCGCCAACAGCGGTCTGGACAGAGGACACGGAATCGCGGTACATGTCTCTGATAATGTCAATATAGACTTCGGGAACGCCCTTGAAGCGAAGTGCCCACCAAATGGATTGCCGAGGTATACAGTCGAAGGCCTTCTGCAGGTCTAAAAAGGCCATATGCAGAGCTCTCCTTCTCTCTCTGTAAGCCTCAGCCAGAGTCCGTAAGGCAAACACTGCGTCCATGGTACTGTTACCCGCCCGGAAGCCATATTGACACTCAGAGACAGTGCACTCGCTACGGAGCCGTGTGTCAATGATGCGCTCGAAGAGCTTCATGGTGTGGCACATGATTTTGATACCGCGGTAGTTACTACAATCCTGTACGCTACCTTTGCCTTTGAAAACAGGAATAATGAGGCTATATCGCCACTGGTTCGGCATTTCCTTGGTGATCAGGATGCGGTTAAAAAGATCCGTCAGAAGGTCCACACCATGTGGGCCCATCGCCTTCCACACTTCAATTGGCACATTATCAGGTCCGATCGATTTCCGGTTCTTCATGCGGCAAAGAGCAATGCGGGTTTCGTTGGGGGAAATAGGGGAAATAAGTCCAAGGTTAGCAGGCGGTTCGGGAGGAAGGTTATGGGGATGCTGTTTGTTAGACAGCTCCGCAAAGTATGTGCACCATCTCTCCTTAACAAGGGGTGCATCGTAGAGCAGCTTACCCTGGGCGTCCCTTACACAGAGACATTTGCTAATGTCTCGTGTAGCTTTTTCCCGGGCACTCGCCAGCTTAAAAATAAGCTTTTGCCCCTCCGCAGTTTCTAGCTTGTCGTATAAGGGCAACAGACTTTTGCTGCGAGCTCTGGCTACAGCTTTTTTGCAAGCGCGCTTAGCCGCTCCATATGCTTCCCTGTCATACGGAGAGTTGGACTCTTGCCATTGTTTAAATAACCCCTTCTTCTTCCGAGTCGCCCCCTGCACCCCGTCATCCCACCACCACGTCTCCTTGTCTATGGTGCGGCCACCACGAGAAGTGCCAAGGACGCGCTTACCCGCAGCGGTGATTGCTGAATGGATTCTACTCCAGATCACTTGAGCGGACTCATGCGGAGCACTAACCTCGAGATGCTCGACTTCCGCGATGAAGTCCGACTGTTTAGGACCATTAAGCAACCACCACTTGGTGCGGGGTTTGCGTTTCTCGATTACTTTCTTTGTTGGCACGACCGCAAAGTCCAGGACAAGGAGGCGGTGTTGAGCCGTTAGGCTTTCGCCTGGGATGACTTTGCAGTTGGTAACCTTGCCAATGTGGCACCGTCGCACCAGCAGGTAGTCTATTTGGGTTGAGTAGGCACCACTACGGTACGTAATAAGATGCTGGGGCTTCTTCTGAAAGAAGTATCATCTACTTTAAATTGAGGAGTAGCTTGTAGCTAAATAATAATAGCAGCACGGTTTTATTGATATCAAAAGTTAAGCTACGCTTGCCCAGGTCGTGGATAAAGAATTAAGACCCCTCTGTGCCTTAGATACGCCTTTGGCAGTTGCTACTGGTTTCAGAATTCCAACGAATTCCAAAATACTGATAATTCGTCAGCTTGGGGTAACTTGATGTGCTGGCGTCTGGCCCTGTTAATTATTCCTAACTGAACATGAACCATAATATCTTGTTAGTGTTAGAGGCGAAAAACATAAAAAAAAAAATGACACACTGGGGTAGCTTGATATGTGTACTTTGACATTATTTTGCCAATGACAATAATATAATATACCAGTTGCCAACTTCGCCAAATTGATTTTTTTTATTTTAATTAAATTTAATTTTCAGATTACAAGATCCATATTTAGTTGGTGTACTCGTATTGTATTTAAATTTCTTAAATTATTTTGTTATAGTCAGAACCAAATGGGACGCCAGCAGGTAAAGCAAAAGATGATACTCCAGAAAGAGCTTCTTGGGGACGACCCCTAGAATTCATTCTTGCCTGTCTCGGATACGCCGTAGGTCTTGGAAATGTCTGGAGGTTTCCCTACCTCTGTTACAGGAATGGCGGTGGTAAGTGCTTATAATCGATATGAGGATAGAATATAATAAATTGTAATTTAGTACCTATGTAAAACTAACAACCAAACATGTGAAATTAACAATCATGTTTGGAACACTCTATGTGACAAAAACTTTGAGGATTACTGAACTTTCTTGACTTGTCATGAGCGAATCAGAATCTACCTTCTCAAAAATGGTTTTTTCGGTCACATAAGCTAACTTTATATTCGAAACCATAAGGTAACATTAGATCAACACCAAAAAAACTGGCAATAGCATAGACTAATAAATAAATCGCTGGCCCCGGGCAATATAGCGGTAAACGCCGGTTACACCCTTTTTAATGTTATTTGATTTTTGGCTTCTCGGAGTATCAATCTATCACTCTTATTTTTTTCAATTTTTTAAATTAATATTTCTTTAGAATAAATGACAATAACAGCTTTATTGCATGGAAAATTCTCTTACGACTAAAAATGTATTATTGCAATACTCTAAGAAACATAACACAAAAAAACGGTGAACATCTTTACACTAGATTTCTAAACAAAGGGTAACAGTAATAAATTTAACCACCTTTTTGGAAATAAACGTATTATATCAATAAACTGTAAGCACTTAATACGAAGTAATCACAAGAGATTTTATTCTGTACAAGCTATTACGCCTTTCTTCCCGGAAATGTATTGTAACCCCGGCGCCGTACTGTCGTGTTACGCTGAACGCCATCCCTTTCACTCCTACGCATAAATGATTACCGCATGCTTTCTAGCATCATGTTTAGGTAAACAATAGATACAAATAATAACTCAATTCGGAGGGCGGTGTCAGTGCAGTGTGTGACGTCTTGCGCTAATAATGTTCTTTTATTGCGATTAAGTGGTTTAGAATTACGAGTCTATTAAACATAATAATCCCTAAATTAGATCTATAAACTGTGTGTTTTTTAAAATGACAAGACAATTACCAGCAAAATCTCGAGCAAGAAGAATGTTATCCATGGTTGACGGTAAGTTATTAATCAGTATGATGATTAGGTATGATATTGATTATTCTTATTCTTGTAATACCTACCAACATCTACCTATCGTCGTGTTTCTATTAGTTGTATATGTTTACCTCTTTTAAACCGCTAGTAAATCTATCATTACCTACTCACCTACTTAATTTGAAAAAAACCTATGTTATACACGGTTAAATTTAAGTCGTTTTAATTCATTAAACCCCGAGAGGACACCGGTGTCCGCCTGTCATTGTCTTTCTATTGTGTCTCTAATTACCTCAGTTTAAAGATTAATCCTCTGCAGGGGTCATTGCACTCATCATTGTGAACAACTTTTACTATGGGAATTAGCTGTTCCCTACATTTTAACGAGTAATGCGCACATAAATGTAGGGAACAGCTGATTTTTTTTCGCAATTTCGGGTTTGATCCCATAGTAAAAGTTGTTCACAATGATGAGTACAATGACCCCTGAAGAGGATTAAATCGACTTAAATTTAACCGAGTATGTATTATAGTATCTATATAATATATCAAACTAAAATGAAGAGTGTAGGTGTGTTTATGTGTATTGTGTGTGTATGTATGTGTGTGTGGGTGTATGAAGTATGTCGTTTCATAGTATTTTGTGTGTACATATAATTAAATAAATAATATCATTTTGATGACTGCCTCAATGGTCTAGTGGTCGCAAGCGCGACTGCTGAGCATGAGGTCCTGGGTTCAATGCCCGGGTCGGGCAAAGTGTTATTGGCTTTTTCCATCAGGAATTTATCAGTAATGGAGTCTAGATTTGTGCCCGGTTGATGGAAATAAGCTTGCACCCTATTACATGGGACTTAAACATAACTGGCGAAATGTGGGTGTACTATTAGGTACACCTCTGTCTAACTCTTCGGGAATTACAGGCGTGATGTTATGTTATGTGTTATGTGTTATCATTTTGATGGAAAAACGCACATAAGTCGAAATTACAGTATTTCGCTTAGGGTCGAAGTTATAGTATTTAAAATTATAGTATTTAGGCTTATAAAATGAATATTAAAAATGCTGTCACTAACTTATGTTGTTCCACGACAGATTCGATATTTTAATAGGTAAGTACCCTTTTGTTTTGTTATAGATGCCATAAATATTCCCTGTAACGGTGATTATGAAAAAGAAGTCACCATTTCGAAGAGTGTGGAAGACGTAAACCTCACTGGAACTCATAGCCCAACTTTACAATGTCTTTCTGCCAATTTCGATTTACAATCACAGTTATTGCAATCCCCTTCTACTATTTCCTACGAGTCTGCTATATTCGATGATGTTGACTTTGTAGCTTCTCCAACTATAGTATTTGGCACACCACGTCACCGAAAACGCAGATTTAAGGAGAATTGTAACACTCGGTCTATAGAATATTATAGTGTGTGTGAATCGACAGACCTTACAACACTAAGTGATACGACGATGAAACAAGCTACATCGGTACTACAAGTAGCAGAAATGAGTGACCAAACTACACCCCAAGAAGAAAATATACAATACACAACACTGGAAACCGTACGCCAAGATTTCACAATAGACCAAAATGTTTTATACACAACACCGGTCGAAAATGATGATAATTCAAATATTTTGATTTTTCAACGTGAAAAAACTGCCGTTGAATCTAATAGTTGCAATAATATTTTAAACTTGGATGCAGATTTCTTAGTTGAAAACCAATGTACATCGATAGAAAATGTTGACATTGAACCTAATGATTGCAATAATTCTATAATTTTAGCTCCAGATTTCTTAGTTGAAAACCAAACTACAACGACAGAAAGTGTTCCATCCGTATCTGAAGAACCATCAACCACCAAAGAACTAACTAGAAAAAAAAGACGACACGAAGAAAATTGGGAAAAAGTTAAAAACAAAAAACAAAAAAATTCAGGCCAAGCTTATACTGCTACTAATACGAAAAAAAAGTTTGATTCTAAAACGATGAAGGACGCCTGTAAATGTAATAAGAAATGCGGTGAACAGATTTCTCAAGTCTCTCGGCAGGCTATATTCGACAAATTTTGGAAACTTAGTGATCACGAAGATCAGTGGCACTATATCTTACGACATGTGAATACTAAAGATATTAAAAAAATGCAACTAGTTAGAACAAAAAACAGGACACAAACTATTAGCTATTTTTTCAAGATAAATGGATCAGAATCAATTGACGTTTGCAAAAAATTTTTTTTGAATACCCTTAGCATTAGCGAAAAAACAGTTTACACAGCAATAGAGAAAGGGAAATCTGAAGAAGTCAAAGATAACAGGGGTCAGCATGAAAATAGACCACGGAAAATGAGTGATTCAACCGAGCAAAGTGTTATTGCACATATAAAACAATTTCCAGTTAAAGAATCACATTATGTTCGAAGAGATACTAAGAAGTTATACTTAGAAGAAACACTGAACATTTCCAAAATGTACAGGCTGTATTCTGATGAATGGTTTAATAGTGCAAATTATCCAAATGATGTAAAGATGGCCACAAAACGACAGTATGAAACTGTGTTTAATACAAAATTCAATTATTCTTTTCACAAGCCTAAAAAAGATATGTGCGGTCAATGTACGTTGTATCGACAAGCTGATGGTGAAAGAAAAGGCCAACTCCAAGAAGCTTACACAAAGCACATTAGAAACAAGGAATATGTTCGTGAACTGAAATCTAAAGATAAAACAGAAGTCGATTCTACAACTACTGTCGTCGCTATTTATGATCTTGAAAAAGTCTTGACGATCCCTCAATCAGAAGTAGGAATCTTTCATTACAAGCGAAAGTATCCTATATATAACTTTACAATTTACAACTCATTAAGTGGAAGAGGTTACTGCTATCTGTGGCACTATCAAGTGGCCAAAAGGGGTGCTAATGAAATCGGCAGTTGCGTCCTAAATTTCATTGAAACTGAGAGCCAACGTGGTATCAAGAATTTTATATTTTATTCTGATGGTTGTGCTGGGCAGAATAAAAATAGGATTATCTTTGCTCTGTATCTATATTTGTCCAAAAAGTATGGAGTTAACATAATACATAGGTACTTTGAAACTGGCCATAGCCAGTCTGAAGGAGATTCGATGCATTCTCTTATCGAACGCGCAAAAAAGAACCACACGGTTTATACTCCTGATCAAATGTATGGCATAATCATGAATGCTAAGATCAATGGTGAAAAATTTCATCTTAAAGAAATGGAACAACATAATTTCTTTAATTTGAAGGAGATAATGGACAAAAGACACTGGTTGCGGGCAGACCAAACTAATGAAAAAGTTATGTGGACAAAGATTCACGAAATTAAGATTACTCTAGCTCATCCAGATGTTATTTATTTAAAGTATAACTTTGACGATGAGTATATTTCTTTAAATACTGCATCAAACACCAGATCTTCAAGAGGAAGACCCAAAAAGACGCCAGTGACTGATGTATCAGGAGATGAACTGAGAAATCTGTACAGAGAGCCAATCGCCTTACCAAAACCACTTTACGATGATTTGATGAGTCTCTGCAAAACCGAAGCAATCCCGAAACATTATCATACATTTTACAACAATTTGCATTGTGTTGGGAACTCTGAAGCAGAAATCGATATTGAAAGCGAAGACTCAGATTAAAGTAGCATATTATTTTTTTCCTTTTACCATTGGTTTTGACCATTTTATTTTTGTTTCCCTAATAAAACAGTTCCTAAAAATTATGTGATTTTCTTCAAATTAAGGTAGCATAGTATTTTTTTTTTTTTTGTTTTTGTTTCCAAAGTTTAATATTTAATAAAAAAATATGTGATTTTATTCAAATTAAGGCACAGTATTTTTTCTTTTTTAAAAGTTTTTGTGTGTTTGTTTCCAAAGTTTAATATTTAATAAAAAAAATGTGATTTTGTTAAGGTAGCATAGTATTTTTTATTTTTTAAGAGGTTTTTGTGTGTTTGTTTCCAAAGTTTAGTATTCAATAAAAAATATGTGATTTGAAAGGTTTTTTTTTATTCAAAGTTATTATCATTTAAAATTTAACTAAACAAAAATTAGGTAGTAGTAACATTAAAAAAAAATATGTATAAATTTCATAAAATACTGTCTAAAATGGTTAAAAATAAAAATAAATAACATCGTAAGGTCGGTCTATTACAATGGTTACATAAAAATATGTTTCATTGATAGGATTCTAAAATAGCGATTAGTGGATGATACAGCTAAGCTTTGGCTATAAAATTTCCCTGAAGAAGGTGGTCATCGGCTGGTACGCTCTAGATCTAAAGCAGAAATTACGTCGTATTATATTCTTACATTCCTGAATCTCAGTGGTCGGTGTGTTTATAAAGTCATTAATGATGTTGCAATTGAAACAGTATCGTCTATAATTTGTTATATACATTTTTTCAATTATTTCATTAAATATTTATACTATTACAATTATTTTTAAAAGGCTAGATTGGTAAAAAAATTAGCTTTCATTTGAAATTTTGAACGTCTATTTTGGATCAGTGCACGCTGCACTATAAACAAATTAGCTTCTTTTATTTCTCCTGTAAAATTAGATTTTTGATATTACCGCTTTATTGCCCGGGCCCAGCGAAATGTCAGATAAAATGTAAATTAATATTAAAGAAAGAAATAAATTATTTAACAATAAATAAACAATATATTCCTTTGGAACGACAGGGTGCCAACGAAGGAAGTGAAAATGATAAAAGCGAAAAGACAAACAAAAAACATATTACTATCGCTACGAGTCAGTATGAATTATTTATTGAATCCCTATCGGTCAATAAGGACCTCCCGTCACGCGAGCTCTCAGTCCCGGGATTTTGAACAAAAATAATATTTTTAGCAAGTAAATGTTTTATATATATTTTTTACCTCTAACTTCGGTCACGGTTATTGAAAACCACTCACTTGTTGATACAGTATTCAACGGGTAACACTAGATTCTACGAACTAGACTAAAGTTTTTGCACAATTTTTATCACTCGAACTGGTTTTACTATTTATAATTTATTAGTAGTTTTGATTTTCAGTTTTATGTACTCAAATGTTTATTCTACTATCTTTAAACGTTTGGTTGACGTTTCCTATTACCCAAGAGCTGGTTTCTTCTTGAGTCAGAAACTACGCATTGCCATTCAAAGTGTCAATGCCCCCAGTCTTTTGGGATCTTTTCCTCTCGACTGAGATAAAAAGGATTATTTTGGTGTCATCTAATTGGTTGTGAGTTAGTATGGTTTTCTAAACCTAGATATAGATACTATCCTGTCAATGTATATGTACGTCGTTTAACAAGAAATTAAAATTTATTTTCTTTTCAGGTGCGTTTTTGATCCCATTCTTCTTGATGTTATTATTCATTGGACTTCCGATTTTCTATCTCGAGCTCTACATCGGCCAGTACACAGGAATTGGTCCCTTGCAAGCATTTAGTGCGATATCGCCTTTCTTTAGCGGCTTGGGATACTGCACTCTCGTGGTCATATCTATCATCTCAATATACTACATGATTATCGTCGCTTGGACTCTATTCTACACTATTGTCTCCATCGCCGGGCACATGGACTGGGGGTCATGTGACAACTCTTACAATACTGATGGTAAGTACTTACAGCTTTAAACTTATTTCAGAACAATATTTTATGTCAATTTATGTACCATCCTGTAAAGTGGAGAGTAGATGCGGTTCGGGTAAGATATCTTTAGATTTCCAGAAAGTTAGTTTATATGCATTTAAAAACGTTTTAAAAGTCGCTATTTTAAAACGGAAAGCTCGTCAATACGAATGCAAAAATTACGTTTTTTAAGAAAAAAAATAAGATAATGAAATCCTGTTCCCGTTTCACCATATATATATTATCCTACATTTGAATAACGAATATGAATTTAATAGCTTGAAATATATATTTCTGTTGACACACATAATTATTAGTAAACTCAGACACATTTAAAAAATGTCTATCAGCTTGTTACAGTGGTGAATATGATAGAGAGTGCAGGATTGGTAATACAGGAGCATCAACAGATCAGACTTACTTCCAACGGACATGTATGACCATCGGACAAATCTGCATTGACAATGGTTACCAGCCGTATGATGGATCTCACTGCTTGGATGGAGTTCAACAAATCCCGTGGTACAGAAATGTAACCAGGGTTTTAGCAGCTGAGCAATATTACCAGTGAGTTCGTTATTTTTACTACTACAGATAATAATGTCAGTTTGTTACTGTCCCGCTGCAAGGCAAAGTTTCTTCACACAAAATAATTGAATAAAAGGCATGAACATATTTATAAATGGCAGCATAGATTGTGTTGGATTTGTGTCCATCCCGGAATATGGTTTTTCAAAACATTTTTTAAAGACAGCAATCTAATTTAATGCCGATAAAGGTGACAAATGTCTTCTACGTTCATTATCAGGTGACAGTTTGATATTGGACAAGGATTAAGGCTGAATAGTACAAAGGCGGAATGAAGTTTGCTGGGGTAACTATGTAGTTCGTTTCAAATCGAGGTCTCCTTGTTATCAATTAGTTACTAATTCAACATCTATTCTTAGTAGCAACCCAAAAACTGGTTACATGCTCGGTTTATGACAAAAACGTCGCCATTTAGAAGTAAGGACTAACTAGTCATTGCATTCTATACTCAGAATATTAAACATTTTCTTGTCCCATGAGTCATATATGACTCATGCTGATTGTTTAACTACTGTGTCTACTTCGCGGACAGTGAAGGTGTTAACCGACCAAAAAAAGGCGTGTTCCAAGTTTGACGTGCGTATCTCTGTGTGTGTTTGTCTATTGCATCTACGTGGCATCGTAGTTCCCAAGCGAATGCACCGAGATGGATCGTTTTATTTTCTTTGCAAGCTAGCTTTATTAAGATGGTTCTTAGCTATAATTTAGATGCTTGAAAATTTTAAATTCATTTGCAACTTGCAAGTTTTTGCTTAAACACCTTTGTTGTATTGGAGTAAATAACTGTTTTTAATTTTGTTAAAAAAACTTGCTCTTCATGAGTGCATGGCAACGAACACCGTTAATTACATAATGTGCATCTTACATTATCTAAAGATCAGTACATTTTTCATTTCCAGGTGCAAGTGTACTTTGAAATATAAATGTTATCGAAAACAGTTTTATGAGTTTAGGTGCAAATATCGTCACGCTCAACTTATAACTTCTGATAAAAGTGTAGAATGATAACAATTGATTTTGAATACAATTGACACACGAGTAGTTTTAACATTTTTTTTTTTGTATAACTGTTAGGCACGCGTTTGACCACTATCTCACCTGATGGTAAGCGATGATGTGGTCGACGATGAAGCACGCTTGCCGAGAAGCAACCTGTTCACTCTTGACTTGAAGACCCCTAGGTTGTAGCTATCAGGAAACACCGACTCCGGCAGGGAATTCCACTCTTTGGCTGTTCGCACAATGAATGTGTTTCCATAGCGTTTAGTACGTATGGTTGGGATATCTACCATGTACTGGTGGCTCAGTGCTGTACGTCTGGTGGTCCGATGATGGAAAGGGCTGAATTTTATTGTGTCGTGGAGTTAAGGTTTTATTTTTTTCATGGCATTAAGCAATAGAGCGCCTTATCTACGATGATGGTATGAAGTATCTATAAAAATTGTAAATCGAAACTATTTTAACACAATATCGACATTCAACATGTCAATCCGATTTTCATTATGAATTTGAACATCAATTTCGAAAATGATCATTTAGTAGTGTTGTGATTTACACTATCCAACAATCACATTCAACATTAATGTTTCGTTCATTCAAACAAATATCAACTTGATGTAGCTGTAAATTAGGTTGATTTCAAAATGACTAAGAACAAATTGTAGAAGTTATAGCGTAAATTGAACTATAGTTCGTTCGCGTTAAGAATCCAGTAAGAATTCAGTGCAACTGCAAGATAAAGGTGTATTCCACAGTGATGTTAAATTCAACAAATTATATTTTAAAAAATTAAGTTCAATGAATTTATAAAAATGAATTTGAAAAGATTTGATTGGTTAGGTGGCGGGGCTAGGCCGACGGGTAATGATGAATTTACTGCATTCATAACACGAACGTACTATAAACGTGTACGTCTTAGACTATTTTTTCAAAAAATAAAAACTAAATTTTAAATGCAGAATAGGCGTTCAGAATACAGACACTAGCGCACATCAATTACCCCGAACTGTCAAATTATTCCAATTGAACATGAAACTTATTCTGTTTGTTATAAAGTTGAAAAACTATCACAAAAATTTGACACATTGAGGTAACTTGAAGAGCTAGCCTTTGTACCTAATTATATCCTCATCACTCGAAAAATTGTTCACGCTACTTAATTTTCAAGTGTTCTTTTAAAGATCATTGACTGTTATCGCGTATTCTGACCTTTCTATAATCAGCCAACAGCCACTGTTCACTATAGATAATTATAATTATATTTTGTCAGATTAGGACGATAAATGCGCGTGGAAGTATGACGACACAAGATTTCAGAAATTATTTAGATACTAGTAAGTGTTAAAAGTGATGTAAGATGTTTTGCAAGTAAATAAATAAATTAATAAATATTCCACAACTTTCACACAACTCCATTTAGTCCCAAGTTAAGCTCGAGAGCTTGTGTTATGGGTACTAAACAGCTGATAGATATACTTATGTATTTCTGAAAACATGCATATTATATAGTAGACATAATAAGAATTGCGTATGTAAGAGGAAGTCTGAAAGTGGCGCCTGTAACCAAATAGTTTCATGGAAATCAGTTAGATACGTTGCTTATTAGATTTACTTACATAAATTATTATTTAAGTAAGCTTCCGAAATCTTAAAATAATTATGTGAATTTAAAAATGATTTGATAGAAAAAACAGTATAAACATTCAAACATTAAACATAGATTGTGCCCTAGTAGCAAAATGTTGACACCTCCAATATGTAGAAAAAAAAATAGGAGTATGTTATCCGGATATACGTCGATGTACACACGCCAGCACATCAAGTTACCCCAATGTGCAAAATTTTCCCGATTGAATATGAACCATAATCTGTTTGCCATAAAGTTGAAAAACGAACAAAGAAATTTGACAATTGGGGTAACTTGATGTGCTGGCGTCTGTACTTTTCACCATGTATTCATTAAACCACAATTTAATCGTCGATTAACAAACGTAATAATTCATACTTGTTTTAGGTACAGACGCCAGCACATCAAGCTACCACAAACTATTAAATTTTCCCAACTGAACATGTACCCTATTCTGTTTGTTATAAAGTTGAAAATTATCAAAGTAAGAGCAATTTGGCACACTGGGGTATCTTGATCTGGTCTCTTTACATAATGCGTACGTATGTCTGTACATATAAAACACATTCTTAAGCCGGGGTGAAGAAATCTTTGCATAGTGTCAAGTAAATTCAAATTTCTCTTTTCGTTTTAAATTATCCACATATATGGCAAGTTCGGTGCATTTTCATGAGACAAAATTCCAATTGATATCTATACGGATTATACTTAACCTACGTTTATCCTTTCCATCGCACCGATATTAAAATACCAGAGATAAAAACGAATGTTGCGTACGCGGCTAATGAATACTACGAGTATAATGAGTCAGTCAATAATCAATGTTCAATGTTCATAAGCATTGAACATGTTAGAGTCGCGTTATCTCAATTACTTTTTGCGGATTTTAACCGTTATGTTTTACCTTGATCTTTTAGAAACAATAATAGAATAAATTTAACAAGAAATCACCGTACTATGCGTTTCAAATGAGAATAGGAACGTCAATGACGTCTATCTGTCTGATGTCACTTGAAAAGTACGGCCTGCAACGAAACCTTATTCGCGTACCTAATCAATTTTTTTAGTTTTTTGTTTTACCGAATCCAAAGAGATTTTTATGACTATAAAGCGGGCGTGCGAGAAAATGTCATAGAAAAACTTTGGTCCCATGTCTCAATAACGCCATCTAGAATAATATATGAATATTAGAGCGGCAGCGGAGCGTACTAAAAAAAACTCATAGACTTGTGTCACACACTTTTTCGGACGAAAATTATGTTCGTGATGTCCGGTCTATAGGTTTTGAATGTCTTTGACCGAATCGCACGCAGTTATTCAAAATGAAAAAACGTCATAAATTAATTAGTCTTGTGGACCGTACTTTTCAAGTGACATCTGACAGATAGAGGTCATTGACGTTCCTATTCTCATTTGAAACTCATAGTAAAACCTAACTTCACGCCTGTTATCCTCGGAGAGTTAGACAGAATCCCACACTTCACTATAGTTCGTTCGCGTTAAGAATGCAGTGCAACTGCAAGATAAAGGTGTATTCCACATGGTGTTAAATTCAAACAAATTATATTTTAAAATATAAAGTTTAATGAATTTATAAAAATGAATTTGAAAAAACTTGATTGGTTAAGGGGCGGGGCTAGGCCGACGGATAATGATGACTTTACTTCATACATAAAGCGAACGTACTATAGTTGACTGGCCTGATGGAGGACAAATGTTTGTGTGATGAGCACGATCATTTGTTCTGTGTCTGGGTGTAATTTATCTATAATATGCATGTATTTAGAAATATATAAGGATGTTTATCAGCTGTTTAGTACCCATAACACAAGCTTTCAAGCTTAACTTGGGACTAAATGGTGTTGTGTGAAAAGTTGTGATATGTTATATAGTTATGTTTACGTCGTTTGTAATGGGAGGCGAACCTTTTTCCATAAATCGGGCACAGATCCAGACTTTCATAAAGATAAAGATAATAACGCTTTGGCTGACTCGGGAATCAAACCCGAAACCTCGCGTTTAGTAGTAGCGCTAGCGAGTACTGCCAGTTTCACTGATTCTATTCTTTATTATAATGTTGAGTAAGGTTCATCTTACTCATTTATTTTTACAGTTTGCACTGCTTGATGCGGTGGCGTCTAAACATCAAAATATGTCGTGTTTTAAATTGATTCTGTAATCTTAGTTATTGCTCTTTCAGTGAACGTGTGTTGGGCAGAGGTGATTCTACTTGGGAGAACTGGGGCGAAATCCAATGGCATCTAGTAGGATGCCTGGCGTTGGCCTGGCTTATTGCTTTCTTCTGTGTCATCAAGGTAAGCAAAACTGCCTATCCGTGTTTAATAAACCTGCCTCAGTATAGTTCCTTAAATTTTATTCTAGGTGCATCGTCCTCACATAATATAATCTGATTAATGTTAACAAAGTATTGTAAACCTATTTTAAAAGAATAAGTATGGAGTTCCTTGCCCATTCTTCTCCATACAAAACTACTTTTTGGAAGGGGCAACTATATTAGAATCACTCTCTTATTTTTTTAATTTTAAAGTAGGTATGGCGTTCAAAAGTGCCTTATAACGGTCTAATTGAAATAAATTATTTATCTTTGACTTTAAATCTACCGATATTCCTACATGATGATTGTTTTCCTTATTTTTTTTGTTAAACTAATCTCAGGTTTAACCATCACATCATACACAAGAATCATTTTGTAATAATATGCTCATTCTTGTGAAAGACGAGATTGAAATCCATTGTCGTTACAACAGATCACTAACTATTGGAAGCACCATTAATTTCATCTTTGATAGCTCTTGTGGTTCTATTAAGTAATTTTCACTTAATAGAACGCGTGTGTGAGTGCGCTAAAAATCAGGAAAATTCTGAGTAAGGAATTCTTTAAATTAAGGTATAAAGGGCGATGTATCACGGCACACCTCTCCTCTCCCCATACCTTGTTTTTTTTTGTTTCTTTGTTTTATCGCTAAAAATATATGTGGATGCTTGTAATGAGCAATTGTCATCAATTTAATTTTTGTTACCATTTTTGTGTATTAGTCTGTAAGCATTCCTAAGATTGTTAAAATAAATAAATAAATATTGTTTGACAGGGTGTCCAATCAGCAGGCAAAGTGGTCTACTTCACTGCTTTGTTCCCGTACGTCATGTTGACGGCTCTGCTCATCCGAGGAGTGACCTTAGAAGGAGCTGGTGATGGAGTTATATTCTACTTATCACCAGACTGGGATACTTTGACCTCAGCCAGTGTTTGGGGTGATGCAGCTTCACAGGTACTTCGATTAATTATTTGATTTTAAAGTATTTTATTGAAGGTTAGTTAGATTTGATGAGATTCTTACGTGCCTTGGAAAGCCACGTAGCTAACCTGTTGTCCTGACTGCCATTTGTAGACCTGCCACAGTTGTTTCGGGCAGTCAGATGCCCGAAAGTTTGTTAACCGGTCTTAGCATGAGGTATCGTGTTACTTATCTAATCCGTTATGGAGGTAAGTCAAGGCGCCTTGAAAAATGTTAGTATTTATATGCATTTAGTGAAACTGTTATTGTTTCTTTAACAGTCATTATTTTTTTTAATAATAATTTTGTTGATGCATAAATATTTCAGTCTGCAGTATCTACTGTAGCTTTACTGTGCCTATGATATTAAACTTTTAAGTTTTAGTTTTAAACCAAAAAATCAAATGGTTTTAAAAAGTGAAGCCAGATAAAAACCTTTTAGTTTATCAAAAGAGTTTAATATTATAAAAGGCCTTCTTGCGTTTTATTTACCAGCCGCAAGTTGTTTGAGCAAAAATGTCTATCAAAATTTTACCAACTTTAACTAAATACCTAAGTTCAGTTCAAAGAGATTGTGAAGTAATAGCTATTTAAAGTGCTACAAAATTTTCAACATTTCGGCAACAAACAACAATCCATCGAATGAATCGGTCCATCAGAAACATTTTTGTCAGTAATGGTGGCCATTATTTCATCAATAAATAAATGCGGTACCTAATTATCTGTAAAAGTTGGGGGAACGACAATTTATATTTTTTCCAGGCCACAAACTTATGAATTTCTTAATTAAAAAGTTTTAGTCCGCTTCGAAATTTGATGGTGTGCTTATATTTTTTTTAATGTCGATTTGTTTTATAGAATTTGGCTAATTTCTTTTGTAATTGACAAGGAAACATAACTTAATTGGAATAAACTAAAAAAATAACTACAGTTACAATAGTAATATAACTTGTCATGTCTAAGAAAAAAAAATAATTTAATATCTTAAAAAAACAATCTGGCTCTAACTGCATTACTATCTCTCAAGAGAGGTGAATGGTAAATGATAAATTGGTACTTTGCAGTATGTTATGACTGACTCCTTTATTGGATTGATCTCATAATGAACAATGATATCAAAAACACTTTTTCCCACTATGACTGATTTTCTAAATGTCTTTGTTTTTTAATGTCTAACATTAATGGTATGAAGATTTAGCTTTAATAAAAATAATGTAAATAATTTAATATTTGTTTCTACAACGAAGCACTTCCTCTTAATGAAACCATTGCGGTGTTTGCAGGAACCGCAAAAAGTATAACAAAGGTGTACACAATACCTAGTGTAAAAAATACGTAAATTCAATTCAGCACTCTCGGGAACACAAAAGTTGGCTAACAAATAGACATCACCTGCGTTTGTTTTGATGTTTTGTTTAAAAATATTGTAGCTATTGTTGTTTCTAGTACTGCTGTTGTTGATTTCGTAAAAATTACAGATACAATCTTTTATGATTTTATGAAAAAAAATAATCTTATTGCTTCAAATACTAGGTTATGATTTCTCAAAATATAAAGATCAAGAAATATGCCTTAAAACTAACGGAATTCAACTTAAAACCTAGTCTATGCAAATTTGTTTTCGAATAAAGTAACAATTCTATCAGTAACCCTGCGTATTTTAGCTTTTATAAAAATTAACAAGAAGGTTTAACACCCACTTTTTAATTTTTTATGATAAACATTTCTATGAAATCACTATAAGATTGGACTAATTTATAATATCATTAAGTTGATACATGAAAATATTACCAACTGAAACTTTAGATTTAAGTGTTGTGCACATTTTACATTTAAGATGACAAGGAACTTCCTGTTTATCCATTTTTAAATCTTTCCTTACAAATTTGTCAGAACAAAACCACCGTCTTGAAACTTATCTAACTCATTTATTTCTTTCACTAGATCTTCTACTCTTTCGGAGTGGCCTGTGGTTCCCTCATCACCTTGGCTTCGTACAACAAGTTCAACAACAACTGCCACTTCGATGCCGTCTTCGTCAGTCTCACCAACTTCCTCACGTCTATATATGCTGGGTTTGCTATATTCTCCGTGCTGGGCTTTCAGGCTCAACTAATGGGTGTTGAAATTGATGGTAAGTGCTCTTTTCTTTATGTTGTATTCTTGTATTTGTGTGTTCTTGGTTGTAACTTTTGTCAATTGTGTTGCCTTATAGAACTTCAAATTCATATCATTTATTTGCATTCCACAATGAGAATACGACTACTGGGATGCCTAGGGAGTATTGAATCCTCCACAACTAATCGTTTTACTAAGATGAACTTTTTCTTTACCGCTATATATGTATGTTCTTTAATAAAGTGTGGTTGACAAGAAGACTATAACAGGATATTTCTTACTTATTCTACTTCGTGTCATTCTTACATTATATAAACTCTGATAGCTTCAGCTACTTCTTTACCTTTTGTATCACTGGTACTAATGGGATTAAGTTTATATCATCGTTCTTGTAGCTTTATCTAGACACTAACCATTTAACAATAGTGTCTATGTTACTGAAATCTTATTCTAATCTAATCCTTGTCAATTAACCCAACCAAAATAAGGGTAAACAATTAAAGGTTTAGGATATTGACGGGGCGTCACGTTAATGGCTTCCATGCCATTGTCAGACATACATTTGCTTCTTCACTCTGCAGAGTGCGGGAATGATCCAACTCCATCCTAAAGACCCATAGCAGGAAGATACGATTCTCCTTCATTAGGGAATGTTGTTTGAAGATGTATTTCAAACAGCAGTCTTAATGCCAAATCTATAATTGTTGTTTTTGCCATCTAATATTAACCAATATTATAAACAGGAAATATTTTTTGTATGTATAAAATAAACTTGAAAACTACTGGACCGATTTAAATAAATCTATCATTGCTAAGAAGCTATACTTTGCCTGGGTGACATATTAAGCAACTTTTTTTTTCCTATAATAATGTTTACACGAGAACGGAAACTAAACGGATGAAACCGCGTGACGGCACTTGTAGATTATAAGTTTATTAACATAGATGTAAGATTAAGCTTTTTTTTTACTCACTCATAAACCCAAACCCGGAACGGCCGGAACTCATTGCTTATCCGAAATAAAGATTATTAATTTAAAAAAAAAAACGAATAAAACCTTTGCCGGTGCTATTAGCTGAAGTTGATTAATCCGGGCACTGCAATGCCGCGAGGCTGTATACATACACGGGCTGAGCGCAAACAATACGCGGAACACTGAAGCCCACTTAAATATTCAACTGTACCTACTGCGTAATGCTATTAGATTAATTTACTGTATTGTTGTTTTGTATGTCAAATATTGAATAGGAAATGTGGAAGCCAAAATCTGACGGCTTTGTTAAATATTGTTCAGGTATTTTTGTTGTTAGATATATTTGTGTTATTGTCCTAGAGTTTTTGTTGGTCTGGTGACTAAATAATAAAAGCGCACGGGTCGATTTAAGGTTACGTTACGCTTGCCAAGGTTCGTGGATGGGTGGCCAATTCACATATCAAGATTTCTCCGTGCTTCGAAAAGCACGTTTAGCCCCGGCTATCATTTAGATCTATGCAATAAGCTATTTGACAAAATTTTAATTTTTAGTTCGTCATCTAGATTACAAGAAAATATTTGACACGTATTTTTTTCTGCTAATATTGCAATAGATTCCTCTGTGAAATGGTGTGACACAAAACCTATCAACATCCGCAGTCATTTCACATCAAAAACATTGTTTCAGTTAAAATAGCACAAAATCAGAATTTTAATTAATTTAGCCAAACTACATCGAATTTTATTCAGACATGACACTGCAACAATCGCGTAGTTATGATTAAACATCAATTGACAATAAAACGATTTTTTACGATACATAATATTAAAAATGACAAATAAAAATAATATGACAAACGATTTCTATTTACACAATGGCTTTAAATAATAATGCCGTTAATAACTAAGGAAACGTATTGGTTAGTAACACGTAATATTGATAAATTGATTTCCTAAGAGTGTTCGTCTAGGGAGTTTACCTGCGTTAGCCGTCGAATCCGAGACTACTTACTTACTACATATTTCACAAAGGTAAAACGAATATTTGTTTCCAAGACATAGGTACTGAAAAAGGAAAGAAAATTAAACAAGTTCTTATGAAATGTATATATTTTTATAAATTATAAACTGGTGCTTGATTGCAATCCCAAGTTATGGTAAGCAGTAATGCAATCAATGATTTTGAAGCGCACTAGTTTATTTAGAGCCTATTCACTCTAGCCTTAAAGACACCTAAATTATATTCGGACGGGAAGACCGCAGCGTGCCAATTGTATGTTGATAATTATGTTAGAAACTTGCCTAAGGGTTAGCATTCATTGACGGCGTTTGACGCTATGTTCATGCAAACAAGAGCAAAGTATGGAACAACGTACGCATTCTTACGAATGAAACTGACTACTCTGAAGAAACACCAAAAAAACTCAGAGGTGTCTCTTATAAAGTCCAGAGACATCATCTTGGTCAAATCATTTAAGAACCATGCAGATTAGAGTCTGAAATGGTCTTTTAAGGAAATAACCACAAGGATATTATGAGGTTACCAGATCAGTCAGTGCAAGCATTTGCCAGTAATCGTGAGCTCAACTCGGAACTTACGAAGCTCCACGTGCTGACAAACAATACCAAAAAAAAACATTTGGGTTGGTCGCATAAAGTACTTTTAATCGGTAAAATGCGAAAGTTTTGACCCTAAGACGGCATTGTTAATCTTTCCATAAAAAGGCTTTCTAGGCGCGTTAAAGAGTGTCAGTGGTCACGATTATAAAATTAAAAATAAAACTATTCCGTAGAATTTAGGATTACGTTTGGGAGGCAAGCACAATAGTCAATGATTCGTGCTAGATAAACAATTATTCAACTAAATGACGGCTTGTGACGCCTAGAATGGCTTATGCAATGGCTGATCAATTAGCTGCCGTGCTGTGTGTCGCAGGTTCAATTTCCACACTGAACAAATATGTGTAAAGCTTCGAGTAGTAGTGCCGGGTCTGGCTAAGTTTAAATAATTGTAAAAGCTCTTAAGACAGGGACATGAGAAATTTCTTGTGTTAGTAATCAAATCAAATCAAATCAATGTAGTGTTAGTAATGGTACCTGAATGAAATAAAAAAATATTTGGCAATTTCTTAACTTTTTCTGGGATGTCTTTTCATCGAATTCTTAGAATGATTCAATTTTGTTATGTTTATTGAGACAACTATATGTTTGTCTAGATTCTTTATTCGTAATACACATACATTATGCATTACTTGGATAAATTTGGCCAAAGCGTTCGCTTTTCATTGAACCTAAAAAATCTGAACACCAAAAAAAAATATTTTAATCAAACTCTAGCGCTGTAGCTCGGCAGTGTATTGTGTCAAGTCCACTCAATCCACCGTGAACATTCGATCCCATGTTGATTTCAGCGTTACGAATGCAAGCGTTGTTTGTATTGCTTCAAGATAATGGATTGATTAAACTGTAAATATTTCATCCTACCGCATTGTGGTGGGTAACGTTTTTGGTTACGTACATGTTCCTTATTTTGCTTTTTCTAATTTGTATTGTGGAACAAACATCGTGAAAAGAAGACGCCTTTAAATTATTTGCACAACTGAGTCTTGTTCGTTAAAGGCTATTCATGTATTGTCTATGAAGAAGTTATGCTATGTCGGAGTTGTAATGATACATGTAGGTACAGTGATAGTAACAGTAGGTTGAGTAATTTATATTTTTGTAGTTAGGCCAAAACGTAATTTTAAATTTTAAGACTTAATAAGCAGAATTCTTATTTAAACTGATATAATAATATTATACGCCATAAACCATAATAATATGACGTAGGATGCAATCAAGGAAATTTATGATTTTGAAACCCATAAAACCTTTCATTTTTAATGTGTTGACTTAAAGTGGAATTAAAGTGCTTGACGGTTTCTGTCTATACATATTGCGTTTGACATCCAATAGGTAGGTATAGGAATATTTAATATATCTTTTACTATATTTTACCTTCTGCTTAAATAGACGATGAAGTCGATAGAAGATCAAACATATTTTACTTAATGTTAAATAACCATTGAACAGGAATACAAAATCAATTTTTATACTATGAATTTTTAATTCAGTACAGCTTAATCCTATGTGAAAGCCTTTGTTTGCTACGCCAAAACAACCCGTCTAGTTTATTACACGTGGTCTGTGCCATAAACAATATCCATATTCGTCCATCGTGCAAAAACGAAATGTTGTTGTTGTAAATCACTCTTATATCTATTAATTACTTTTTGTCTATCGATAGAGGTTTTATTGCTTTACATGACACTATAACATCGATGTACCTGGTTCTTATCTTATGATAGCACATTATTACAATATTGACTTTGCTCTTTAGTGGTATATTGGGCGCTGTTTCATGGCCATGCTAAGTACAGTCTACTATTCATAACTTTGTATTGAAACGTGACTTGCACATGGTTTTATAAACGTTTCATTGATCAGTATACTTATAATATCACTAGCTGATACCTGCGGCTTCGCCCGCATGGATTTATTTTTAAAGGTTTTGGAAGGTTTATTTTTAACCTCCAACAAATACAATTATATTGTTGCCAATGCATACAAAAACTTGACAAATTATATACTAACTAGCAGACGTCACGCAGTTTCACCCGCGTAGTTTCCGTTCCCGTGGGAATACGGGGATAAAAAGTAGCCTATGTCCACCGGGAATAGTGTAGCTTTCCACCAGTACAATAATTTTTAAAATTGGATCATTAGTTCCGAAGATTACCCCCTACATACAAACTTACAAACATACAAACTTACAAATTTTACCTCTTTATAATATTAGTATAGATAGTATAGATTAGTATAGATTACCAAGTACACTATCATTATCATTCAAGGCAGTTGCTTTTATATCTTTTATGTGTTTCCCAAAAATATTATTATCATTAGTCATTATAATTATCTGAAAAGAAAAACATAAATTCTTCTATTGACGCATTAAATTCAGATAGTACAGTTATCTAAGGAGTTTTTCCTGACTTCATAGTAATTCTTATCTCCATTATATTTAAATGTTTCTGGAGTTTATGTTACTCAGTATTCTTTTAAATTCATACTTAGCTCCATTTATTTTTGCGTGAATTTTAAAATAGCATCGAAGATAAGCATGAGGTCAGACTTTTGACTTGTATCCGATTGATGACAATAGGCTTGCCTTCTAATGCATCCAAACAAAACTAGCGAAATGTGAAATGAGGGCGTACTACAAGTATTTTTTTAATTATTATTTTTGATAGGCACGCGTTTGACCACTATCTCACGTGATGGTAAGCGATGATGTGGTCGACAATGAAGCACGTTTGCCTAGAAGCAACCTGTTTACTCTTGACTTGAAGACCCCTAGGTTGTAGCTATCAGGAAACACCGACTCCGGCAGAGAATTCCACTCTTTAGCTGTTTGCACAATGAATGTGTTCCTAAAGCGTTTAGTACGTACGGTTGGGATATCTTCCATGTACCGGTGGCGCAGTGCCGCACGTCTGTGGTCCGATGATAAAAAGGGGTTGGTGGAATTAAATCGTGCAATTCCGATAAATCCGTTTCCGTGTTATTCCGGTATATATCTGCCCAACCCTTCAGGTTTACAGATGTGATGTTTTTTTCGTTGTATTATCAACCAAATATTGACAAGCATTTACATTTTCAGATGTAGCAGAGTCAGGACCAGGTTTAGCCTTCGTGGCGTACCCTGAAGCGTTACTCCAAATGCCGGTTGCTAGAATGTGGTCCATCCTATTCTTCTTCATGCTTTTCATCTTGGGGTTAGGCAGTCAGTTTGCTGGTATTGAAGCCATAAACACCGCCATTGTTGACAGGTGGCCACATCTGAGGAAGAATTATTGGCGGGTAAGTTTTGATAGTTGACTTTTTTAATTCAATCAACAGATGTTTCATTGCAAGATTGTATTTCTACTATGATGACGTTTTGAGAATGAAACTTTGAGACTTTATTCAAAAGCTAAGCAAAATTGTATTTGAGATACATTGTCATTAGATAGCATAGATTTCAACATAATATAATTAATATTGTAACTTTTTATAGAAGTAACACCACTATTTTTTAATTAGTACAAATACTTAAAGGGGTGATTCTAGACGGTCTTCTCTTATTATTTGTAAAGAATCAATAAATAGTATTCATTAACAGCAAAGTTATTAGCGTTTATTGATATCCCAAAAAGTCACCCAATTAATGAAAATATTATATAGGCTATTCATGACATAGGTAGTAATATTAATTAATCGTCATCTCTCGCTCACGTTCGTGTAATCTCGCTCAAGCATGCCCCGCCTCCAACAGCTGTTTTCGTTATTTAAGTTTAACTAAATAGTGGCATATTTAAAAATTGAATTTTTTTTTTAACTTTCTATTACGCAAATATGATCAGTAACAGGTACGGACGGACACAGACCATTTTTTTTTCGTACTTATTAAAAAATAGTGGTGTGTATATTTTTGTCATAATAGAAATCTTATAAATTAAAGTCTATGGAATAACTTAATTCATCCTACTTAGTTAAAAAAAAGTTAGGTGAAGATCTATAGATTTTAAAATATTGCTTGTTTTCTATCTATGTTTTTTTTTCTTACATAGAGTTGGTTTTTTTCAGGTTACTGCGGGCACATGTTTCACTTGTTTCATTCTAGGGATCCCGATGTGTTTCAGCGGCGGAGTGTATTTGTTTGAACTTCTAGATTGGAACACGGCCTCTTGGGCAATTTTGCTGATTGGTATGGCTGAGGTGAGTTTGAACTTTATCTAAATAAGTAAAGAGTCCATTTTCGAATTTGGTAAGGTTTAAGAAAGAATAGAGCATGAAATATTCAAAGATAAAATAGCTTATATCAGTCGTTGTTTTGTTGAAAAACTGTGGATTCAAATTTAAATTATTTACATATGTAGGTATCGCTGTTAATGAAGAAAGACGTTGAATATGATAAAACGAAATTATTTAATGTATTTTTTTCTATTTGAATAATTTTAATTACTGTTATTGGTTCTTAGATATTTAACTACTACATAACTTTATTACTTATTGACAATTCGGTTTTTCCCTAGTGTGCAGCAGTTTCTTGGAGTTATGGCATCAAACGTACCATGAGAGATCTGGCGTCAATGGGAATGAAGCATAACAAAGTATTGCGGTACTATTGGATGTCAGTATGGACTGTGATCTGTCCCATTGGCAGTTTTGTAAGTATTTGATTTCATTTCAAAACAAATAAGTAAGTAGTCCATTGTGACTCATTATAAATTTCATATAAAAAAAATATATAAAATCCATTTGTAAAGAAAAATAGAAGTCCTTTAATAGAAGTCGGCAGTTTATAGCCCATTTGCCTTAAACCTCCATCACTAAATTTTTAAGTTGTCTTTTTTCAATTGATTGAATTTTATGTTGTTTAAATTTTCTGTTTACTAAAAAGTTATAACATAATCATAATTACAGTTTAAAGTTAAAAAAAAAAACCTGGGAAAAGAGTTTCAAACACATGGAAATATTTTATTTAAAAAAAAATAGTTTTATTAATAATCTCAGATTAGATATAAATAATGTTGTCTTTAAAGTTTAAATACAAAAGAAAACATTAAAAGGAACTAATCCCCCAAATTGACTGAACTCTTGGTATCAGTATGTATGTCAACGTCCCATCTATTTTACATACTTGTAAGTCAATGTAATTAAAGTTTCTAATAAGACATGGAGTACTTAGCTAAGTCATTGAATCAACTCAGTAATGAGCAATCCATTTGCCACGCACACGTTAATCGATTGATAACATCATGGTAACAATTATCTATAATTAATGTAATTGATTAATAGTTTGCGTGCGTGAGAATTATCTTGGTATATTCCGAGTAATTACATAATTTAATTTATCCTGTGGAACATCCATGCTTACCCAAGTATAATATTATTTTAAAAAATAAGTAAAGTCAAGTATTATATTTATTTTAGTATTATATTATTATATTTTTTTTTTTTAAGTATTATATTTCTTAAAGTGTTATTAGTATGTATTTTTTGGGTTAAGGTATTTTTCTAAGGGTCTTTGTTACCTGAAATAAATGGATTATGATTATTATTATTTCCTTTTTTTCATTATTATACAAATAAATTATATTTTTAAATATTTTTATTATTATTATTATTAATATTTTAATATCAACCTAACATTTTCCGTCTATGTTTGGTTTAGGTTCCTGTCTGATCTGACAGAGTTGAATACCAGTATTTTAACACTAAATTACGGCCTATCTCACCTTAGTAACTGGGTAGGATCTGAGTCTTTGGTAAGACTGGCTGTCAAAATTTTATCGATTAAGATTTTTTTATGTTACTCTTGCTTCAAACTGTAAAATTCATAAAATATTCATGAATTCTATCTAACCTAATGAGTTTTAGAGTATTTTTTTTTATTTTAAATCTCACTGGGTTGTACTGAAATCATGATTTAGTAGAGTTTAGAGTACAAAAAGGGAAGAACTTGGATATTGGTAAGAACCGACGAGAAATACCAACGTACTATTATTATTAAATTAACAGATTATTACAGACTATAATAATAATAATAAATAATAATAAAAAAATATTTTCTCACCACAATATTACAAAAAAATACATATTACATGGTATCAGAGTTAGACAACTTTTAATATTGTGGGAGACTGGTGCCTAAACTAAGCTCTAGGCCTGTATTTCAGGACACCAGGTCTCCGCTCTTTTACAAAAGTATACATTTTATTTTGTTGTGTACTTGTACGCTGACAACGCAAATTAAAAAAAAAATCAACAATTGGTGGCTCGAGTAATTTTTTTTTTGCAATATACTTTAGTTAATTAATTAGAGGTTATATTTTGTGTGTGTGTGTGTGTATGTGTGTGTATGTGTGTGTGAGAAAGAGAGAGAGAGAGTATGTGGAGTGGTGTTAGTTATTGCGAGCGACGACGTGGGGGTGTCTATATGTATGTGCGTGACTGAATGCTGGTGTTCTATATTAATAAGTGAAATAAATTACACAAAGTAATACGCCTGCCTGGGTTTGAACCCACGACTTACTGTTCGTAAGTCGGGCCGCCACCAGTGGGCCACCGCTGCTCAAAATAAATAATTTCTTGTATTGTTATTTAACAGAGAAAAATATTATACCTGTTACTCCTTTTAAGGGTTTGGAAGACATCCAACCTCATTTTTCTTCTTTATTTTTCTGCAGGCTATCCTGATCTTCATATTCTATGGATGGGAAACTCCGAGCTACGAAGGATACGTATTTCCCCTGTTTGCTGACCTGCTGGGTTGGGCTGTGGGACTATCAACATTAGTTTTCTTCCCAGTGGGCGTAGGATGGGCACTGTATCATGGATATGTAAGTATCTTCTATCTACGAAATATTATATAAGTTTAATTTTGTATGTATGGCTGTATGAAAATCAATAGCACCTCAACGGCTGAATAAACACAGGTAAATATACCATACATACTATTGGTAGGAAATTCCTGTAGGATTATTTCCGATTTAGGCGAAGCCGTTACCAAATGTATTTCTATTAGAAGTCGAATCATAAACAAAATTGAATTATATATTCTTGTCAAAAGTTAATGTTTACTTTTTTGAAGCTACTTTGATAACTGTCTACTAGTACTTACCAACTAAAATAGATTTTGATAAAATGGTTACCAAAAACTTTTATTCACAGAGAGATGCAATTAATTTAAATTTATTTCTTTCGCAGCGAGGAAAAGAACTTTTCACACCGACTGAAGCTTGGAGACCAGCTAAGAGTGCCTTAATAGCTCCCAGATCAGACTCAATAGTGACCACTGACTCGGTACACCAGGGTCCATACGACAACGTGGGGTACATAATGTGATCATATTATCGTGATAACAACACTATCACGAGAATCTAGTCAAGTGATTTTGGTTATAGACAACCAAACTCAAAACGCTATCTTTAGGTTCAAAACACACTACTGAAGCGATGCAGAATAAAAATCATCGCAATGTTCTGAATATATTGGAACCTGTTATTGAAAGAAAACGTTTTATATGACTGATTAGTGCAAATTAATTACTGTCAACATATACCGTACAATAAAATAACAGATTGTATCTAATTTTGGGTTTTTGTCCATGAATATTGTTGTCTTTTCAAAAAGATCCTACATAAACTTTTATCCCAAGTTCAGATTGAAGATAAAAATGATGTGTATTGCTGGCAGTCACATGTCCTACATTAAGAATGTTTGTACATAATACGACTCATTCATTTCTTAGTTAGTTATTTTGCACTTTTGTGTATTTTGAACAAAATAGTTTAATTGAACTAGACTATACTGATATGGTGCTGTAAAATTTTAAACATAACCATTTAAATATATTACATTGATTGAACAATTACATTTTATTGTGAGAAGAGATGGGTAATCACCCGGGTTAAAACCCAGTTTTGGGTTATATCCCAGTTATTACCCGTTTTATTCCACTCATTGGGTGGTTTGGCGGGGTGAAAACACAATATTTCTGATTCTTGAAAATGTTTCTTGAAAATATTTCTGGTTAAAACTGGGTTAAACCCAAATCATCCAGTTTTAACTTGAATGGGAAGAATGGGTTTTAACCCACTACCCATCTGTAATTGTGAGTGGCAAACGAAATTCAACTGTAGCATGTGCGTGCGACTAATTTGTTTGCATTCCTAACATTGATGTAATATTAGTCTAATCGTGGCCTGTTTATTATTTATGATTGTGTACATTTTGTCATAAATAGATTTTTTAATCTACCACATTTAGTTGATCTGTAAATATATGAGAATTGATACAAAAGACATCGCGAGTCAGTAAACGTGGTTGGATAAATTAGGAATGTTTTGTATGCATACGTTTTATGTATTCAAAGATTCGATATCCATAAACATTAATTTGTAAGTTAGAAATGAAATTAAACGTGTATATTCTTAGTATTCAATTTATTAAAGTTTAAAATATACAATTCATGAAATCAAATAAACAAATAATAATTATATTGAAGTGAAAACTGTTTAGGCATTTTTGAGATGGAAGAAAAACCATTAAACTCACAACACTGTTACCTTTACTGTAACCGATACCTCTGTACATAAGTTAACGTGATAAGCGAAGATTGCATTTTTTATGTCCTTTTTATTTCTGTCGGCATTCTTGGAGTTTTTTTTTAATTTTTTTGCGTAAGATGTCAATCTAACAAATACATACAATTAAATTAATCTTGTTTTTACGTTTACCGCAATGGGATAAGGTGTACATTTGTCCCGATGCGATTCAAGACGCGCTTACATAGTTTGTAAGTCGTTTTTAAGATGTTTCTCTTCTATACATATAATAAGACTGTAAAAAAACTGTGTCTGTACATTGAATATATTTAAAAAATAATAATTGAGGGGGGTTTAGAAACAGTAATAGAGCACGAATCCAAAAAAAAAATCTGTCTGTTTGTCTGTTTGTCTGTTTGTTTGCACACGCTAATCTTCGGAACTACTGGACGGATTTGAATGATTTTTTTTTGTTGTATAGATATTAAGTCTGGTCAACACATAGGCTATAATTTATCTTGGAAACTGGAACACCTGATGCAGAACCGCAATAGACCAGCTAAACTATAGGCGATACAAAAATGGTCCCATAGCAAAATTTGTTCCACGTTATGAGCATTTTCTGCTGAGAGAATAAATTTGAAGATCCGGAACACCTGATGTGGAACTTCAAGAGCCCAGCTACACTATAACATATATTGGAATGACGTCTTAGCAAGAGTTGTTCAGCCTTATGAGCACTCGCTGTTGACGTATAAAAATCGAAGATCTGGAACACCTGTTGTGGAACTCCAAGAGCCCAGCTACACCATAACTCAAATAGGAATGACGTCTTAGTAAAAGTTGTTCGGTCTGATAGGCATTTCCTGTTGACTTATAAAAATCGAAGATCAGAAACATTTGATATAAAAATTAAAACTATCACTAATTTCATTGCATAATTATAAAATAACATAAGTAGTACTACGCGGTGAAGGCGGGAACAGTTCAGGACTGATTTTCGATGACGATGGTATATCGTTGAAAATTAGACTCTACTGGCTAAAACTCCCATTTTTTTTATCGTATGCCTTCGGGCTTATGTTATTTGAGTGTTTAATTTCCTTTTCCATTTATCTTCGTTACACGGTAGCTTACCCGGTAACGCAGGGGAGCAGCCACTTATATTTTAATTGATCAGGTATCATCACAATAAAACTATAACCATGCCTGGAAAGAGGTCAAATTTTTCCCAATGTTCCAAAGGTGCTAAATGATTAAAGACCATAAGATCCCAACAATCTACCGAAGAGCGTTAGGAGAGACTTGATGCTGTTCGAGAACATGAGGCTGCAACTTGCTCCGTGGAAACTTCTTGGGATCGCGAAGCACGCCTGCATTCTCAGCGTATTTACGCATCTACATCCAGGTATCTAGAGACCAGTGAAGAATATGTGCGCGACTGACCGCTGATCGTGAACATCATGCACTGTCTCGCGAGTTGGAGACGTTCACGGAAAAAGCATGACGCTTGAGTTTTCAGCGTATATACGCATCGACTCTAGAGATAAGTGGGGGAAGGAGATGCGCGACTGACCGCTGATCGTGAACGTCACGCAACATATTATAGGCTATAATTTATTTTGGAAAATGGAACACCTAAAGTGAAAGAGATATAAAAATGGTGCCATTGCTAAAACTATTCCACGTGAAGAGTGTTTTCTGCTGTGAGACTAAATTTGAGCACCTGTAGGGGAACTCCAAAGCCCAGAGACAATATAACATATACATAATAGAAATGGCGTCTTAGCAAAAGTTGTTAAGTCTGATGGCATTTCCTGTATACCAACAAAAATAAAAAATCTGGAACATCTTGAATCGTCTCGCGCATCCCATTGATTTCCCGTCCCCGGGCTTATAGAATTCGACATCAGATGTTTCAGATCTTCGATTTTGACGACCCCGTTGTCGCTGGCATAAGCAACAGGATCCGCGTACGAAGTCGCGGGCAGAAGCTAGTTCTAAAATAAGTTTAAACTTTTGTGAGTACATTTTGTATAAGTGTTTTCACCAAACTGTGGTTAAAGCAAATAAATAAACAGTGAGATATATCTGGATAGTTTTTTTTACTTGAATTATAATAACTAACTAAACTCTACGAGCCTCTATGCGTCCTATGTGAATGTGACTCACAAAATACCCTGTAAAATGTAAAATACGTTTTGAAAAATCTGATAACTACAATCCAACCATCAATAAAAGCACTGCAAGCCGCACACATTGCAACAAATACTATTGAAGACCTAATAAAAGTATTTGTACATAATAAGAACCTGCTAATGTTTAGTCAAAAAATGCATTTTTCACCTAGAAGTTCTAAGTACCATTATTATTATACGCTGATATTTCTCGGAACCCTTGGGGTCCGAACCTGTGGAAGGCGTACGAAGAGCCTAAGCCAACTCGCAGAGGCCCTTTGTCGTTTTCAATGCATTGAGGCACCAATCGCAGATTTTCCCTGTATGCATTATGCAAATTCATCCAAGAAAAACCTACGACTAGTGTAGGACTATTGTAGCCTAAAACAACAAATGTATTGGGCTATAGGTTAGGGGTGGATAAGGTGAACTGGTTACCTAGTACTATGTAAAGACTATGGCCCCTGCCTCATCAATGCTTTATAAATACACGAATAAAATGGCAGGGGGTGACTTGCACACTCAGTAATGGACCCTCTGGAACGGCCGCTAGCACACAGTGACGTAGCGACAAGAGGGCAACATTACCTGAGGTGCTTGAGTACCAGCACCTTACTGGAATGCTTCCTTCCTCCGAGCACATTTGCTCTTGCGAATCTCCACTCTAGCCGGCCAACTAAGGCAAGAAAGAGGTGGGAGCTCCGTTCCTCGTCAGTGCTCACTCTAGCCGGCCAATAAAGGCAAGCTAGAGATGAGGAACAAGACTTCTCCCGGGAGATTGTGTCCGTGGGGTCGCTACTGCCCAACAGCTCGCCACAAGCTGCCCTGTGGGGAAAAAGTAAGTACCATTATTATTATTGTTAAAAATCACCTGACTTACTTCTTATTAGCTTTTTTTAAACGTTACTGAAACAAAAAAAAATTAAAGTACTTAAATATTATAATGGCTAGAAGTAAAAACTATAATGTTAGTGATTTTAATAAGTTGAGTGTTGACAAAAATCACAACAACTTATCCACACAACGCCATTTAGTCCCAAGTTAAGCTTGAGAGCTTGTGTTATGGGTACTAAACAGCTGATAAACATACTTATATATTTCTAAATATATACATATTATAGATAAATTACACCCAGACACAGAACAAATGATCGTGCTCATCACACAAACATTTGTCCGGGGTGGGAATCGAACCCACGATCTCCAGTATAGCAGTCAGGGTCACTAACTACTAGACCAACAGACCAGTCCGACATACATTGCGTATCAAATAAAAACCAAAATGGTATGTAAGTACACACATGACACCTTAATTACTTTTAAAAACAAAAGAATAAGTTCTTTAGTTTGTCACACGAGGCAGTGAACTTATCAAAGCTATCGGTAGACTACATGAAAAATCACTCACTCAAATGGTAGGGGAGACAAAGTTTCACAAAGAATAAAGGAAAATGCGTCAGCGGGACTTCACTGAAATGGTGATAGACGAGTTCGTAGGATCACAGCGACTTAGTATCAAATAATATATTATTGAGGTTACTTTTTGTAGTTATAAAACTATAATTGGGATTGAAACTGTGTAGAAAGTACTGTTTTTTGTAAATCATACAGAGCATTCTTTGTCACTTTCCAAATTTTCTGAATGACCGTCCCATTGGTCTAGTGGTTGCTAGCGCTACTGCTTAACATGAGGCCCCGGGTTTTATCCGCGGGTCGGAAAAAGTATTATTGAGTTTTTTCTATTGGAATTTTTCAGTAGCAGCCCGAAGTCTGGGTATGGGCCCGATTGATGGCAATAGGCTCGGCCTCTATTACATGGGACTTCAATATAACTGGCGAAATGTGTACTACTAAGTACACCTCTGCCTAGCCCTTTGGGGATTACAGGTGTGATGTTATGTGTTATATGAAAATGTTTTGCTAGTGGCCAATCAAATACAAAAAAAAATTACAAAAAATCAAATAAAAATACTTATTTAAATAAATATGTTTTTCAATTCCAAATTCAATGTTAAATATTTTTCCCAATATTATTCTTTAGAAGCCAAAGACGTTAAGTCCGCCGTTGCACAGTTATTTTACTTGTGTATAAAGTTTAAATAAATAAATAAAGTGTCGCGCATACGAAATTGTCGTAGCAGTTGAATGCTATGCCGTAGTTACCGTAGCATATCAGCTACGCCGTAGCAATATCACGATTCATTTATTGAAACTACGTAAAATGCAAACAGCTTGTAAACCTTAGGCCAAATAAAGTCGGTTTCCATACCCGACTCTCCAATAAGTCTGTCTGAAGAAACGTACTACTGAACTTGCTACGTTAAAACCTGCTTTACGGTTGCAATAAGTGCACTCGAAGTATTTGCCCTTGCAACTGTGCCAAGCGGTGTAAAAATACTGTTTGGAACTTAACCGTAGGGTAACTTACTATTATTATTTTTAAATTTTTATAAGTGGAGTGGTTGAATATCGACATCGTTGTTTTAGTAAGTTACAAGCGCTACTGTTGAGGGGTAGAAAATTGTCATAGATGTCCGCCACCCGGGAAGGGCGAAGGGTTCAAAGTCTTACTGACTAAAAACTACCCCGGGTGTTTCGTACCAAACCTGTGCTTGGGGTCACGGGAATAGAAGATACTTCCACAACATTCCACTGGAACCCATGACCGTCAGACTAACGTGGCAGTTAGTTTCAAGTTTAGCTGAAGCTAAAGTACTTAATTAATTACTTTGTATTTATTTGTTAACCAAGTTAGAAAAAAGGAAAAGGTTCTCAATTTAGTTGTATGATTAGGTGGAAAATAATGAATAAATAAAACTACCAAAGCCGAAAATCGAGGTATTGTAAATTGGTTTGTGTTTTTATGAAGCCGGTTATATTTTTTAAATAATAAACTAGGTTTTAGACCAAAGTGATTAAATTTTACTTAGTTATCTACCTAAGTAAAATTTCTAAACGAACAGAAAAACTACTCAGGACACTTCAATGGAAAAACACTTAAACGGCGACCGTCTACAAATTCTTTTAAGACAAACTTAATTCCCAGCAGCACTTAATCCTGGGAAGACATATACTTAAGTTAATTCCCGAATACGTCCATCAGATACTGGGAAAGAACTCGACAGCATTTAGAAATTAATTAAATTTGAAAACACTTCGCACTCAAGCGCAATATTAATCCAAACTCATCTGTGGCTGGGACTCACAATCGCGGGTAAATTTCATTCTGAATCAACCACCTAATCCCTCTTAGATTGAACAAAATTAGTGTGGATTTAAAACATAACAGCAGTGGCTAAAGTATCCGTTAGATCAGTGGTTCTTAATCTGTGGTCCGCGGTGCACTGGTGGTCCCTGAAAAGACTCGAAGTGGTCCACGTAGCTATCCTAAAAATAGTAAATTGATTACAATCTATTTGTTTCCATCGACATGTCTATGCGAGATTTTCGGCGCTTCTGATAATTAAAAAGTCAAAAGTTATTTATTTCAAAACAATGTACATTGTACATAACTCGATTCGGTCGATCGAAAGTTAAGCTATGCTTGACGAGGTTGCTCCATGGATGGGTTACCATGGGGTGCGTGCAGAAAACCTCCTCGTGTGCCTGATTGCTGCTGGTTCCTGGTCGGGCCGGTGCACCCTGGGCACAGACAATAATCGAGAGATTGTTGTCTGTGGCGAATTTCTGCGGCCACTCTCCACCTCCGCTTACAGAGGGTAGGAAGAGTGGACTCTGGAGGGGCCCTTTCCAGGGCCATCCGCGGAGGCGGGTCTAAGGGGGCACTTTGTCCGAGTGCGTCTCGGCTTCAGGGTCGACGGGGTCGCGAAGGCAGTCGGCCGGAGGCACCCGGATGACCCATGTCGTGGGGGGAGATGGCCCTAGGGGGGGTCGATTGCTCCCCCAAGCTGCTCGCTCGGACCCGGACTTTAGGCTTGACACGGAGGCGATGGACGGGCGTCAGGCGCGAGGGCGCCTGCGCTCGCATATCACCCGTCGCCACCTTCTTTACATATCAAGGCTCCTCTGTGCCTCGGAAAGCTCATAAAGCCATTGGTCCCAACTATCATTTGTTCTCTAATTGACACGATTAAAAAGTCAAAAGTAAGTGAAAAGTCACAATAAAAAGTAAAACTCTAACAGATTGCGTGGCATGATCAACGTAGAAATAAGAAAGAAAGAAAACATTGTATTTGGACGCACAGAACATAAATCAAAAGAACAACATTATAATAAAAAAAACAAGAAAAGTTTAAAAAACTAAAAGCAAAAATAAACAAACAATAATAATAAAAAGAGTTGTGCGAGACCAAAAAGGTGCCTATCTCAGCATGAGTTGCGACATTTAAAAATATAAATATCGCAGCGCTGTTATTCTGATAGGGCCCGTTGTGATGCCACGGAGACACCCAAGAAAACAAATGGGAACAAATGGGAACGTTGACGGAAGAATCGAAAAAGTGAAAGATGAAACGTTTCTGCCGATTAAAGAAGAAATAATGCACGTTATTGTAGACTTGAGAATCTATAGACACTTCTTTTCTTTATTCTTGACATTGTCGTGTTCAAAACAAAAGTAATTTCGCCTATGGTTTCTCATCACTAAAAGTTTAAGAACCACTGCTCTAGATTTTATCGAAATTTTATTATCTTTTGCCTTATTCTGGGGTGACTTTAATAACTCGATACGACTTGATGACGACGCGAACGGAACCCATCTTCTTGAAATATCGTTTTGATTGCTTTCAACTTTTTAATTAAGACCCTGTCGCGATAAAAGCGAAAGAAGTGTTTGAGTTGTTTTACGCTTCCTTGCAAAAAACTAATTTAGATAGCCGATCGGAGGGCGGTGTAACTGTTTAGGGTTGCAAGAGGTAAACGCAAATTAGAATTATCTTTGTACGAACTTCCTAAACTGTGTTTGGACATTTCTCTTTAAGAATGGAAAGATTTTCAAGGATGATAAAAGTCTACAGTTTCTGTTTACTTAGAAAATATCTTTCACGCAACATATTTTTTACCAGTGAGAATTTCTAAATAATTTTTTTTAAGTACTATCTAAGTAGGTATATATTGATACTATTCTATAATAAAATTGTCTATTTATTTATGTACGTAGACATGACATTCTTAGTACAGATGTGAACTTAATAAAAAGACCTAATCTTTGGGCACTTTTGAACGTCAAACTTAAGTCAAATTAAAATCTAAAAATTATTCTAGAGACCTCTTCCAAAAGGTACTTTTGTATGGAGAAAAATGGCCAAAAAATTCTAATAATTGTAACAATATAATAGCGAATGTCAAGCAAATCCGATAACTTTAGTCAAAACACTCGTCTGAATTTATCTTGTAAACGTAAAATATAAAAAAAAGTTTTGTTAACAGTTTAATAAAAAAAAACGTTGATAAAAAAGTCCCACCCTCGGGCGCTGTTGGAAACATTTTTTGAAATTCAGAAAATGTTAACAAGTGTGAACTGTTAAGCGGTTTGATTTTAAAAGGTAATTGTTCTTTTTGGTATCTTCCCGCCGGGTTTGTTAACTTTGAACTTAATTTTCAATTTTAAAGGATATAAATGGATATTAATCATTATCACTATTTTGGGGTTGGCTACCAGTCTAACCGGATGCAGCTGAGTACCAGTATTTTACATTGACCGATTGCCTATCCGACTTTCACAACCCAGTAACTGGTAACACAATTCCCTTGATTAAACTGGATGTAAAGAAAGAAAGAAAGAAAAAGAAAGAAAATACTTTATTTGGACGCATAGAACATAAAACAAAAGAACAACAATACACATACCTAATTAAAAAAAACAAGTAAAGATTTAAAAAAATGACAAGTTTAACAAGATTAACCCTTTCCCGAGCAATACTATTTACACCTCCGATATTTTGGGCCCCCTTTTTTTTGGGCTACGGCAATATCTTTGCCAATGCCCGTTTGTGACTTTTTATTTGTCGTCAAATGGTTGTAACAATATTCTAAGAAGTAGCGTTAGCCGTCTATAGTTGCACAATACTAATATACTTTATACATTCGGGCGCAACGTTCAAAAAGTGGTATGGAAATTATTTTGCCAATACTCGCAACAACTCATAACAACATGTACAATTTAGTGTGACATTTAGCATGGTTAAAGTTAATTTTAAAAAGAAGAGCACAAACTTTAAACGGCTGCATTTTACCTCTAGTACATTAATTAGTTGAAAAAGGCCTTCTTATTCCTGGTAATCGCAGCTGTATACAAATTGTATAAAGCGTAGTAAAGTCTAATTTCGACGACTAGTACCTATAAGTAAAAATTAACCGCCAACAATTTTTGTCTGTGAATCAACTACCTACACCATTCAGATTATTAGTTTTAATGCTGCATTTGTAATTTGAAGGGACAAGATTATTTTTCAAAAATCTTAAAACCGACAAGAAATGTTTGTACCCATGGGAGCCGGGGCGAGTCGCTAGCTTTATATAAATACATAACTCCTCCTGGCAAAACTAGTTCATAATACTGCAATACACTATTTAACTTCTGCATGTTTATCTAAAGTTTGCCCACTGTTACCTTCGCTATAACACCCAAGTGTTTTAGCTTCGTTTGCCCAAAACTTTCTCCGTCGCATATGCAAGTTTAGCAGTCACAGTATTAAGTAAGCGATATCCTTGCAATTTATAAGTGTTTGCATATTGTTGTGAACGTCTCTTGTTTTGCTGTGCCCTGCAGGGTCCATAACGGTCTCAATTATAAAGTTACCACCACATACATAGTGGAAAGCATTGAGATATTTTGTGTAGAGAATAAACACGATGAAGTAATATAATGTAAGATATTTCCATTCTACATACATACGCCTTTTTCCCACGGGGGTAGGCAGAAAAACAAAGTGCCATATGCTACGATTTTTACATACTTCTTTTGCTTCGTTTACATTCATACACACATGCCGGTTGCGAGTACTACGCCCCTGACCTTTCTAAAGAACCTCACGAAAAAAGTCTATGTATGTCCTTCTAGAATGTTCCATTCTATGTTCTTTTAGTAATCACACTTAGTCGTTAGGTACAATCGCCATTTTAGGGATATGAGAAAAAGGGTGTCAAGTTAACAAGTCAAGAGTGCGAAAAAACCCAATCATTGGTCGTTAATTGGATCTTCTACGAAATTGTCAAGTTTTATGTATAACATTTACATTGCCTAATTTTGAGGTTCGACGGTCAAGTTTAAAAGTAAGTCATCACGAACTTAGTGGTTATTTATAAAGATTATTGATTTTTCATGACTCTGACATGAGCTCAACTAACAAAGAAGAAAAAAAGTGTGATGATGATGTGTTTGTAAATAAATGATTGTAGGTTTAATTGTATGTTCAATAAAAATCTTTCTATTTTTTTTTCATTCTTAACGATAAACTACCAAAAAGCCCACCGGCACCTGTTGGAGGAATTAAAATCATAGAAAAAGAAAAGCGAAAAGAAGTGAAATGTGCAAAAGTCGCGAACGACATTTTTTTTTCGCCTTTGTACGCACTCTTCCCACGTCACAACTGCAGCCGACAAATTCCACAAAAAAATCCGTTCACAAAATTTGCTTTCCGCACGAAACGAGAGTAAAGAAACAAAAAAACGGAACAATTTCTAGGGGAACTTGTGTAACAAGTTAACGGTAGCGTCTGCGAGCAGCACCTGGCTGCCGACAGAAACTTCCACCGGGACTTGGGACATACGAGTGGTGGCCCAGGGGTTTGCTTGCAAAGTCACAGTATTTCGTAAACGCCGTCTTGAATTACATAACCATACCAATGAATGTTTTTTTAAAGCGTGGAGAGTTAAATTGAATTCAATTTCATACATTTATTTTGGATATTATCCATATTTTAATAGTATCTATTGACAACTTACAAACTATAAAACTAATCTCCATGGTTCTTACAAGATTTGACCAAGATAATGTTTGGACTTAAAAAAAGGCTGTGTACTCTGAGTTTTTTGCGGTGTTTCTTCTTGGAGTAGTCAGATAGTGAATTGGCCTATCTTTCTAGCTAAAAATGATAGGTAAAAGTGTTTGTATGAATCTATTTATAGAACAAAAAAAACATATTTTATCATCATTTATGTTAGTCGCACTAAAACTAGACAAAAAATACACTACAAAACTTAATGACTACATAACATATTTCTGTAAATTTAGGTAAGTATCTTTCCTTAGTTCTGAGCCCGCAGCTGGGGCGTATTCCTGTCCCGTTGATGGCAATAGGCTCGCCCCCTATTATATGGGACTGAAACGTAACTGGTAACTCTGACTGACCCTTCGGGGATTACAGGCGTGATGTATATTTTTTTCAATTCAAGACAAGCAGACTTATCTTATATTGCCTATAAACCATCCTTTACAGTAATAACTGTAAAGGAGGGTTTATAGGCAAAATAAGGTAGTAAAAATAAATAAATAAAATAAATGTCACAGTAACGCCACCTAAAACACTAACTACTAGACCAACAGGCCAGTCAATAAATATAAACACATACACTTGTGACCACTAGGACACAAAGTATCGGATGAAAATTTTGTTCGTGTGGTCCCATCTATAGTAAGTATTGAATATATTTGTGTAACAACAAAGTTGAAGACACCTTTCTCTTTACTGTCAGACAAAATGTTTCCATTTAACTTTTGTGTTGCAAATATATTGTAGAAGTTGGTTTTGCATTTTTAAAAGGTAAATTTGTACTTGTGACGGTTTCGCTCGCTCGTTTTTATTGTAGCCGACTTTAGATAGTGGAAGGGTTAACTTTTTCTTTAAGGATTTGGATGAAAAGTTGCTGTTGTACAAATTAGAGTTACTTGTTTTTGTTTATTGGGGAAGATGTTAGCTTGATTTGGAGACTGGTTATTTAAGTGCCCCATTTGTTAACCGATACGTGGCCTCCACTCGAGAACCTTTCGACCCCATCGGTCATCAGTCCTCCGTGCTATGTGCCCTGCCCACTGCCACTTCAACCTGCTAATCCGCTGGGCTACGTCGGCAAGCGCAGCGTAGGACGTCCACCCACAAGGTGGACAGACGACCTCATTAAGGCCGCGGGAACGCGCTGGATGCGAGCCGCTTCCAACCGGTCTTATTGGAGATCTATAGGGGAGGCCTATGTCCAGCAGTGGACTTCCTATGGCTGAAATGATGATGATGATTTGTTAACCTGCTCTGTTTTAACTCTTACCTACCTACTACTTAAATCTTTACCTATCTTTTTTTTTTTATCTATATTTTTATACTGAGATATACTTTATGCTTCTAAACTTACATACTTTTCAACATACATTTATGACGTCTTCTAATTATTTGACTTGTATTTTAATTATAAAAATTGTTTTGCACTCGTGACAATTTTATTCTGAAACTATTTTGTAACTTATTAATATTCTACACAATGTTCATTGTTCGAATTAAAAAATAATGAAATTAATGAAACTGACATTAAGAGTTAAGATTTGTATTTTTGTAAGTATCGAATGTTACTTAAAGAGTACTGGGCGGACCTGTTGGTTTAGTAGTTAATGGCCCTGACTGCTGTGCCGGAGGTCCTGGGTAAGATTTTCTTCGAGACAAATGTTTATGTGATAATTTATCTATACTATAAAACATTCTCTGTATTTAGAAAAATATAAGTATGTTTATCAGTTATTACGTAGGTACCCCATAATACAAGCTCTCCTTAGCTTGGGGCTAGATGTGGTTGTGTAAAAAGTTGTGGAATATTTTATTTACTGGGAAGCTACACTATTCCCGGATTTCCTACGGGAACAGGAACTATGCGGATAAAACCGCGTAACGTTTGCTAGTTTCAAATATTTTAAGAGCCTATACATGACAATAATTCACAAAAAGAAAAAAGCGTAAAATTATACTCCAACACAGAAAACTTCTAGCCAATTACCACCCCAAACACAAAATCATTAAAGAAAGTAATACCATAAAACGAAACCCGGTAACTATCATCGCGGCTTATAAGATTTACACAAACACTAATAAAAAAACAAGTTGTCTCATAAAAACTACCAAGTGAAATACTTTCACTGATGGTTACATTAAGTTTCATCGTTCGTATAAATCATAACTTTATTCGGTACGTTTTACAGCACTTTTTTTCGCATTCTGCGTTCATAATGAGGTTATAAAAATGGGTTTTTATTTATTAGTTGACTTCGATTTAGACATTACTGAGCTTTTAATTTGCATAATGTGACTAATATTTTGTTTATTTAACTTCTGTATTTGTTTTTGTTGTAATTATTATTATGAATGTAATGTATTTATTTATTATTCTTTTTTATTTTTATCTAGTGGCACTCATTATCATAATCTCAACTGTTAATGTGCTGATAATATTGTTAATGTTCTGTATTATCTTTACTCTGTTTAAACACATACGAGTATTGTAGCTGTTTATTGTCCCTGAATATATAAAAAAATAAAAAATATATATTACGTATTTTTGGGCTCTGATTTGACCTAGGTTGTGTTAAAGAAAGGCTTGACATTTTAATTCCAACTTTAGAGTAACAAAATCTTTGTGGTCCAACAAATAAACTTATGCTGATAAGTAAACTTAACATCACGCCTATATTCATCTCAATGTTGACCAGAAGTTCTACAAAAGTAATGCCATATTTCATCAGTCATGGGTAAGTGCTATGTAATAGTGGGCCAGCCTATTGTCATAAACCGATCACAAAAACAGACTCCAGAAGGCCCAGACATATTCACATTTTCCATACCGAGTTCTTTGCCGTTTCGAAAGCTTGATCCGATTCCATTCATCTTGAACGAGGTAAGTTACTTATTTATAATTAGTACACCAACTGCACAGTCACTTACAATTCAAATAAAAATGACAGTAGGACTTGAGATAAATTAAACTCCGAAATCCTATATTATTACATTTATCAAAGTTACCGAGAACTATAAATACACTTGAACACAACGCGGCAACGTGAGCCATAGTGATTCTAGTTCCTTTTACTCACTCAAACTTTATATCATTCTTTACTTTTATACGACCTCAGTTCTAACAAACATCATCATCATCTGCCTAGCCTTTTCCCAACTATGTTAGGGTCGGCTTCCAGTTTAACCGGATGCAGCTGAATACCAGTGTTTTACATGGAGCGACTGCCTGTCTGACCTCCACAACCCAGTAACTGGGTAACATGATACCCCTTGGTTAAACAAACTCAGTTCTAACAAACATTCGATTATTTATGCATCACGATAATTATCTAAAATTTGAATTTTTTTGCAACCCTTAAACAGTGCTTGCCCCCCTAGGTTCCTATCGAGAAAACCGAGTGTGAACACTCATTAATACTTTACACGACCTGGGAATCAAATCTAGGATCACAAGCTCTGCTTTCGACCAAAAGACCAAAAAATACATAAGATAAGTCTTGTGCAAATAGTAGGGAAAAATAAAAGTATTCGGATACCTAGAACGTTAAGACTCAGACTACAAGCCCCCAGGGCCCTATAAATCGTTCAGCACCTTGTTTTATTCAATTACAGCAGCCGCAGATAAGCAAAATACTATTTATTTCCACCGTTTTAAAGACAAGAAATTAAGGAGTTAGTCTGGTTTTTCCACTTAAAATCGCTTTTTGCTTGTCTTTAACGTGATTCTGGGAGCTCGAATATTAAACGCCTTCCTCTTGTTTTTGACTTTGAATTTTCAATTTCAGATGTTACGGATTATGCTTTAGAAGCTTCCAAGAATCGTAGCTGGTAGCGTTTTGAAGATTCTCCTTACCTCTTTAGGAAACAAGGTTGAGTTTATGACTTTGGCAGGTTATGCTTAGAGACAACTACCAAAACTCGATTCATTACACAGAAATAAACGAGACTACTTTTTATCGCCGATGGTTTAAAAAGTAAAGTCAATATAAACAAAACTTCGAAATGTATTTTGTCGTCATTTCAATATTTTTGTTTCCTAACATGGACTACAATGTAGTTTATAAGTTGTTACCGGTGTTTTAATTATACCATTGCAGGACCAAATAAAACGTATTTGAACTCATGAAAGTCTCATTCAATGTTTTTAACCCGATTCTTCAATAGAAAAAATAAATATTTGATTACTTCGTACTTTTCATGATAATACAGGGTTATTTTTCAATGACCGTCCAAATTTTCACTGGGTGTTCTATCCATGAATATGATCTGTTTTGAAGGAGTTTTGAAAAAAAAAACAGCTGTTTCATACATTTTAGTCGAATAAGTATTGAAGTTTTGTATGAAACAGCTGATTTTTTTTTCGTGATTTTAGAGTTGGTCCCATAGGGAAAGTTGTTTATATTCATGGGTAGAACCTGTGAAAATTTGGCCGGTCATTGAAAAATAACCCTGTATTAAGCAATATTTACGCTCTTTTTAAATTATACATAAAAATATATAGCTACAGGTACCTTCATACTGCCGCGCTATAATTCGTTTTTATAGCATTGGATAGCTTTAAGAAACACACATCCAATAAGGTAAACCAACTAGAGGTATCTTATTTAAAATGTTTTAGAATTCTTTAAAAAGTTTAATCAAATTATATAAGAAAAGAAATCTATATTTAAAAGCTACAATTTTCTCAAAACTAGATTTCCCAGAATTACCGCTTTTGCTTTTGACACGGCAGCATAAACGTATGAGCACACAGATATAGATAGACCTAGATAACGTAAGAGCAACTACTTCGTGTGCCACTTCGCGTGCTTATTTTACGTACAAAAATCGTAAGTGGCTACTTTCGCGCTCCATTTCCTTCCATCGGTAATTCATTTTCAGATTAATAGTATGCGTAATTAATTAAAAAAACAATTATTTTTAATCTTATACCCTCAGCAATACCTGGTAATACCAAATTTGAGAAGAACAAAACATTCGTATTAGACTGCGTACAGTCAAAAAATGGCGCGCTTGGTTTTCATACAGATCGTGATACTTGCGTTATCTAGGACTATCTATATCTGTGTATGAGCACTACATAAATACTTACCGCAGTATTCATATAACTAATAGACGTACATTAATTAATATAAGTAGATAAACTAGGGAGGAGGTTGACCGCAACGTTGCGTGTTGCATTACTAATAATCTTGTTAACTTCTGTATGTAAGCTTTGAGAAGTGGGGTAGTGCCGTGTTGAGAGGATTGGATATGTTGCAGTCAAAATTCTTAACCAGTCAAAAGTGTTATTGACTAGCAAAATCAGTCAAAACTACTTTTGACTGAACAGGTTGATCAAAAGTGGTTTTGACTGAAAATTATTGGTTATTAGTACTTTTGACTGCGAATTTGCCGTTAAAAGTAGTTTTAACTGCATTAAATCATCAGTCAAAAGCACTAAGGGATCTGGCGCTAATGGTCAATGGTTCTAACCTTTTTTTTTTTTTTTTTAGCGAGGGGAGTGAGGTGTTAGACTCCCCTCGCGACGTCTAAGAGGGGCGCAATGGTTCTAACCTAACCTAACCCACATTATTCGCCAACCATAAACGGTTTTACCTGACTGATAAAACCAGATAAAACCACTTTTAACGGAATCACTTAGTTAAAAGTACTTTTAACCAGCTCCATTAGGCAAAAGTACTTTAAACTGTTATTTTAGTCAAAAGTATTATTGACCAAAGCATACGGTCAAAAGTACTTTTGACTGATTTTGCTAGTCAATAGTAGGTACTTTTGACTGGATAAGAGTTTTGACTGCAACAGATACACGTTCACCGCATGAAATGATGACAGAAGTAACCCAACACATTAATATTCTCAAAATTGTCCTCGCGATAAGATTGTTATCATTTCGCACCACTTACATACAGGATGGGTAAATTGGACAAATCAAATCAAAAGCCGTTTAAATAATTATAATGTTAACATCACGATTGCTTTATATTTAAGCGGCAATAGCCCTATGGTTAAAGTATTGGACTGGTGATCGATAGGTAATGAGTACGATTCCCACCAATTGCCCTATGACCGTGAACCCACTGCCCACCCAAGGATATTTCTTAGCTCAAGTCGATAAGATTAGCTTAGTTCAAGTCTACTAATGATGTGCCACGAAATAAACGAATAATTATTATATTATATTACATCTCCATGTTTGACTGTTTCATGAACATGCAAAACGTAATTAAATTGAAGTTGCACTAATTTACAATTCTCACAAAAAATAATTAAATTAATTTAAATTTTTACACGTACAACACAAAGTTTGTTGACTTCAGTTCATTCGTTCATTTTCTAATGCTATTTTTATTCAAACTGTGAAAAATTGTCTGTAAAACCCCTTGAGATGATATAAATCAATATGTAAATAAATAGGTAACTTCTTTTCTATTAAAAATCTCACTCAATCAGAGAAAAAATCTTGATTAAATGTATAATTTTAAAATAAGAACATAATAGAATACTCTTTGATGTACACCATAAAAATAGCAAATTATAACTTTAAGGGCTACATAGGGTGTTACAATGGGCGGCCTTAACGCTAAAAGTGATCTCTTACAGACAACCTTTAAGTGAGTTATCAAAAGGAAAAAAAAAAGTAAATAAACAAAACCTTATTTTAACACTTCATGGGGTTCATGATTATATACTGAACTCATGATGCGCGTAATTATTTTCTACCATTGTATACCACATCGAAAAAATTCACAGTAAAAGAAAATTTCCAAACCTCATCATCTATTAAAATTAAAAAATCAATCTAAGGCTTATGATGAAGCTATGAAATAAAAATGAAAAGTCAAACGGAATGAATGGTTGGCGCCGACTGCATCAAGTTAAATGAGTCTAGAAGGCTGACTTTATCTGGTAGCTCTGTGCTACTGTTCAGAGGTACAGCTAAGAAGAATGGATGTGACATGGATTTAGTAAAACTAATGATGAAATTTGACCATATACATATTTATGTTAAACTAGCTTCCCCAGCAAACTGCGTTTTGCCTTAGAATCAATTCATGTCGTGTAAAGATGGACCTGCCCCCCTAGCCAAGTTACAAACGATTCGTATCCATTGACCATGACCACGTGACTTATCACCTTTCGCCAAGTCACGTGGTCAAAACAAAGGGATTTGAGGCGTTCTCGATTGTAGAAAGAGAATAGATACGAATCGTTTGTAACTTGGTAGGGGGGCAGGACGACATTAATTTGTCATCTGTCGTGCCATTAAAGATTTGCGCTGCATTTTAAATTAGGTAAGTGATATGTCAGGAAAGACGCAATCTATACTAATATTATAAAGAGGTAAAATTTGTTTGTTTCTTTGTAAGTTTGTATGTAGAGGGTAATCTTCGGAAATAATGATCTAATTTTAAAAATTGTTGCACTGGTGGAACGCTACACTATTCCCGGATGACATAGACTTTTTATCCCTGTAATCCCACGGGAATAGGAACTACGCGGGTGAAACCGCGTGACGTCTGCTATCCTACTAATATTATAAACGCGACAGTTTGTGAGGATGGGTGGATGGATGGATGGATGTTTGTTACTCTTTCACGTAAAAACTACTGAATGGATTTTAATAAAATTTGGTGTGGAGTTAGCTGATACTCTGGATTAACACGTAGGCTACTTTTTATCCCTGTATTCCCATGGGAATGTGACCTGCACGGGTGAAACCGCGGGACGTCTGCTAGTCGTCAATAAATGAGAAGACAAAAGCAAATTATGCCACATCTATTATCATTTAACTTCTGTGTATAGCCTCCAATAGATTCCTCTGGGATCTGTCGGCTTAAAGTTTAATTAAAGATGCAACCTCCTAGAAAGAACTGGTTTAATTCAGTTATAGTTTCAACGAGTGGCATCCACTGATAATACTTAGTAAGATTTGAAATAATTTGTATGAAAATTTAAAGCTAGGTTGATTGCTTTCGCCGATTCAGGAAGATTAAAAGTTAATTGTTTTCAGAATCAATATGGCTTTAGAATGTTTTACTGATATCGTGAAGACAAGACTAAAACAATATCGTCTTTTAATACCACGAATACCCATCTGTTTAAACTATGCTCAAATATTACCTCTCTCCTAATACGTCACACTATAATTTGTGCCCTTGCAAAACAATACGTATTTTTGAATCGTAATTTTTTTATTTGTACAATTTTTATGTACTTATTTAAATAATGATGTCTTGTATTTATTGAGTTTATAGTGTTACCTATTATATTTTCATAATAATTGTACCCACATAATTTTGTTTTCCTTTCTTCTATACTACATTGTAACTATGTAGAAATTTCTAGTTTTTATTACTTTGCAAACATTAAATCTTACAACTACAAACAGACAAACTGTAGAGAACATGAATATTTGTTCCGTGCGGGAATCAAACCCGCAAAACGCAGCGCAGCAGCAACTTGCTTAGGTACTACGCCGTCTTTTAACACCTATGTGTTGAGAGAGTGAGGTTAGATTTTTTTATTATTTTTTTTATTTTTTTTCTTATTATTTTAATTTTGTTAATATAAATTGTAGGCAGAGTTATAAACCACTTGTGTAATGGGTGACAGGACAGAACACAGTAATACTTTGTCCGAGCCTGCAATCGAACCTAGGTTTTCATGCTCAGCAGAAGCAGTGGCAACCACCTTGACCAACAGGCCGATAAAATAGAATAGAAATTCTTTTGTAAGAATGTCGTTTTGTCGTAGTATGGAGTTAATATTTTTAAGTTATCGACACTCTATCACGACAAAAATGTAATGTGTTTATAATGATGTACAAATATTCCAATTTTAATGTCATTCTTAAATAACTAAATAAGTACAATAAATTTTAAGATTTATAATTTGAATCATTAATTTTACAAAAAGATCTTTGTTATTTCAAAATTGATGTTAAAATTAAGTACAGACGCCAGCACGTCAAGTTACCCCAATATGTCAAATTTCTTTGATCGTTTTTCAACTTTATGTCAAACACAATAAGGTTCATGTTCAATTGGGAACATTTGACACATTGGGGTAATATATACACTTCACATATAATAGTAAGAATCGTTAGAAACGATCGATAAACTTTAAACGTTTTATTTTATTTCTATTTTATTTTTGACTGTTTCGTATTGTTAATACTATAATCTCTTAGTGTAAGTGTCATAAGCCAGTATTGTCTCATCAAATTAACTACAGTAGAGCTTGTCAGTCAATCTGGGAGACTGCTGCGTCATCCCCTCACTAGGTCACGTGATTAATGGACCGCCATTTTGGATTCTTGAGCCGTCGCCTGCGTTATCATTTCGTCTCCGTGTTTGTGTGTAAGCTAATGTATGGTGGTATCGTTGGCCTGGAGGAAAATATGTAAGCATGTGTGTAGGGTATATAGATTCATTTTTGTTTATCTGCGTTCTTATAGCACCGAGATTGAGGACAGCCAAATAAATAGGCTATTTGACAAAATTTGAGTTTTTTGTCTCTCATCTAGATTATAAGAAAGTTCACCACCTCACCACCTTACCACCCACCTTTTTTCATTCACTGTTCTATTTCTTATTTTTTGTGTAAATAGTAAAAAAAAAAGGTAACAGAGTCTTGGTTTTGGCTTTATTCACTTTGTGTGCTTGATTGTACTTCGACTATTTTGAGAGTATAATTTTTAGCGAGTCTAATATTTTGAGAATATGCTATTTTGAGAATCTAATATTTTGCAAATAAGCCCCTCCACATTTCAGTTACCTACTCGATAACACCATGTCGTTGATAATAATACTAGCCAGTTACTGTACCACTGTAAGGCAAATATATCTTATCATTCAGAGAGGGCGCGAACACTTATCACCACGCTTGGCCAAGGCGGATTGGGGATCATTTATATTGACAATAAGTATTGGTCTCCTCACGGTACTTTGACAATATCCTTAGAAAATATTTAATTTGCTTATAACATCACATCTAGATATGACATTATTATTATGCTTTTAAACACGTTAATACCATTATTTTATTAAGGAAAACATCCAATATGAGTATTTTTTACGACCACCACATTTTCTAATGTAAATGAGCCATCAAAGTCATTGTCTCGCGGAGTTATATCTCACGCTATAAAATAAAGGGCGTTACTCACAGAAAAGTTGAATAAAAGTTAATAAACGAATGTAATATAAGCGTGCGAGTCGAGTACGAGATGTCGCCGTCAGTCGGCGTTAACCCTGGGGCGCTGATAAACGAGTGTGCGAGTTACGACTATATTGTGCCACTTAATTATACAGAGTTACATGTGAATGTGTGTGCTGCGCCTAATGTTGGTATTGGTGGATCTAAATTTTTTATACATGAAATCAATCTATGATTTATTTCATAATGAAACTAATCGAAAGAAATGAAATATGTACACTTTAACTACAGATAGAATAGTAACAAAAAAAAACCAGAAATCAAAGTAGGTACTCCTCCCATGGCTGTCATCAGGAAACGTACCCAGAAGACTAGCAGCATTGACACGTTGAATGGCAATGCTAATTCTTTGGCCAAAGAATAAGCCAGCCCTCTGGTCACGCGAAGTGTCAACCAGTCGGCGAGAAATCTCCTTGAACAGGCTACGTGCACTCGGACCCCATGACCCGAGCTTTTCGACCCCAAACGGCTCAAAACTGTAACTTCCAATGAGGTTACAGTATTTGCGCCGCTTGAGGGCCTCAGCAGCTGCAGCAGCAGCGCCAACACAGCTCGCCGTACTTGGAATATGAGATGGCGCAAGGGTATCGACACAGGTTGCGTCCCACACCAAAGGCCTACCCATCTTCAAAGGCAACAACGTCTATGATATTTGTCGGACATATATTGCTGCCAGTTGCAGTAAGTATACCAATAATAACATACATCTTTGACTGTTAAGTATAGTTTAGTATTGCCTGCCACTTAAATACTCCAGGTCGTCACAAATGTCAGTACCAAGTCAGTAATATAGTACCCAAAACACAAGCTCTGCTTAGCTTGGGACTAGATGGCATTGTGTGAAAAAGTTGAGGATTATTTATTTATTTATATGAGTGAAGTGAACTGTCAATACCTAGCATTAGTATGTAATGACAGCTCCATTCGCTTTCACTTCACTACACTTTCACAGAGTGATTTTTACAGAATTATTATAATTATCTTTATGAAAAGTGACTTTAAAATTAGCTAGACCAAAATAATTTAGGCAAACCTAAGAAAACTCACGAAGAATTAACAATACATTACCAATTCATCGCCACACTCAAATATTAAATCGAAAACGAAGCCCACAAACCAGTGACGATAACTTTGATTTATAACATCCGCGTCTAGTAAAGGATTTAATCAAAAAAGAACCAGCATCTGTCAGAGCTATTAAAACGTGAAAGCTTTAATATCAAAGCACATTACGCTGAGGTTATTGCTATAAGTCTTGTGACATACGGCAAATTTAGTTAGACGACCACAAATTGATTTTCGCATTGGCTTGCGTAACTACTAAGCTATCTAAAATAAAGAACCAAGAAGCATGTACAGACGCCAGAACATCAAGTTACCCCAATGTGTCAAATTTCTTTGACCGTTTTTCAACTTTATGTCAAACAGAATTAGGTTAATATTCAATTGGGAAAATTTGACACATTGGGGTAACTTGATGTGCTGGCGACTGTACCTACGCACAAAGAGATAAAAGATACTTTGACTGGCCTGTTGGTCTAGTAGTTAGTGATCCTGATTGCTATGCCGGAGGTCGTGGGTTCGATTCCCACCCAGGACAAATGTTTGTGTGATGAGCACGATCTTTTGTTCTGTGTCTGAGTGTAGTTTATGTATAATATGTATGTATATAGAAATATATAAGTATGTTTATCAGCTGTTTAGTACCCATAACACAAGCTCTCAAGCTTAACTTGGGACTAAATGGAATTGTGTGAAAAGTTATGGAATATTCATTTATTTTTTACTTTACAGAGGACAGAAGAAATTTCATAGAATAACTGTGATCCCATGTCTCAGTAACTCCATGGAGCATAACAAAGCCATAACTAATCGATGTTATAGTCCGTCTATGTAATAGTAGTAAGTATTGAATGCCTTTGTAGGCGCATAACTTCCCAATGACTGCACCAAATTGGATCAATCTTTTTCTGCTTTTTTTTGTGGGTAGCGGTGCAGTGGATTTGGAACCAAGCGGCAACACCTGACGATTTATTTAATACAAAATGTCGTGACTTAAAATCCCAAAAATATATTTTTAGGATTTTGAGTCACGACATTTTGGTCAACATCCAGCCTAATATGGATATAGGCGGGTTTTTTCACTACAGGTTCTCTCGTAGTAAAAACGGTAAACATCTAGTCACAAACTCATCTTAGCGACAATCAATATCAAAACGTAGGCATTCAAAATAGGGGAATTGTATGCAAAAGTCGTTTGTGTTTTTACATTATTTAATTTACAAATAATATGTCACATCGATGATTGCGTATTTAACATTAAAAAATCTTGTATATCCACAACCTTGTACTTACAATACCAATATCGACTAGAATCTTTTTTTTAAATTTAATTTCATCGTTCAAAAGTGCCTTTTTGATTGCGTTATTGAAATAAATGGTTCAACTTTGTCTTTATCTCCGGGCCTGCATTGCCTGAAATAAATGCATTTTTTTTTCTTAGTCTAAATTGATGCACTGCTGGGACAAGGCATGTGTCCATTCCTAATGTGTATTAAAACTAATTTAAATCATTAAATATTTTTTTATAAGCTCAGAATGGGATACTTGTGGTTTTTCTCAGCAAGAATCTCAATTACTCTGACCGGCCACGTGTTCAGAGCACGATTCTGGACGTCTCCGTCAATCTGTAATGCAACATATTTTTTTTTAAATCCAACGTGAGTTTTTTTAAAAGTACATAATTCTCTTCTTCTAGACAGCCTCGTTGGTGGTCGCAATCGCTACTGCTGCGCATGAGGTCCCGAGTTAGATCCCCGGGTCGGACTAAGTGTTATTGAGTTTTTACATCTGGAATTTCTCAGTAGCATCTCGGAGTCTGCATTTGTGTCCGGAGTGTTTAAGGCAAGGGTAAGGGGTCGAGCCTATTACATGAAACTTTCCCATAACTGGCAAAAAGGGGGTGTCCAGGTACACCTCTACCTAACACCTCGAGGATTACAAGCGTGATTTTAGTATGATAATTTAATTATTTTATTAAAAAACGAATTGGTTTGAATATACTCGTAAATTATGATTAAAAAAAAAGTAAAAATAAAACATTATAATAACATAAGTACAAGTTACACTGAAGAATTTCAAAGTCAACCTCTCTTCTATACTGAATAGCTTTTTGTTTTAAAAGCGATAAAATATTAAGCGTGGCAACAATTTTCAATGGAGTGAAAATTTAACCGAACAAAACCTCGAACAAGAGATCCTGCTATCCGATCTCCACAACAATGTGTATTCAATATCACGCACAGCTATCAGACGTTACGTGAAAACTGACCGATTAAACGCCGCTTACTCCCCATTGATAGCTTGCCGATCAATTCTCGCCTTTATCGCCCATATAATAAAGCGTAATACAAAAATAAGGGCTGGTTATAAACGCCTGGATAGAAATTATTGCCAGAAAAATATTGCGTGTGGCCAAAATTATTGCGACGTCATGGTTGTGTAGGAGAGAATTTGTGTTTCGTGTTTATATTTTAAACGAGAGGGCTTGTGGCTAAATATGTAGTAAGAGTTAAATCGATCACTTAGGTTTAACTTCGTTTTAACGGTCAGCAGGGCTTTAAATTGAGTATCTCCCAGTTCATAGTGATGATCACTGGGCAAAGTGTTAATCAATTAGCTGTCAAACAACTAGTTTCGTATTAGCTATCAGTGTCTATTTAGGATGACGTCATGCGCACGCAGAGATATGACAAAGCGCACAGTACCCCGTCTGATAGTCACCGAAGAAGTCCACTTAAAAAGCAATAACTTAGTTTTTTAAATTCTCAGTTGACATCAAAGTTTGGAGTGCAGCTTGATGCCAGTTAGTTATTATCAATGAAAACCGGTGTAAAATAACTCTAAATTAGGAAGTCTCTGGCTTCGGTGGTTTTGTCTTATTCATGATGGGCCACGACTTCCTAATTTAGAGTTATTTTACACCGGTTAGTGTTTTTTTAAGTCGGTTTTATTTTTTGCAAAAAAGTTTTTATTTTTCCATTTTTAGTTGTTCCCATACAAATATTTGCTATGAATTTATATTATATTGTTAATTGTTAACAATACATGTCATTGTAATAGGGTTATCTACTTATCCCTATCAAATGAAACTTAACATACCTAACGGTCGAAATTTGAGTATATTGTACATATCTGCGTACCCCTCAGAGCACACAGGCGTCAATAACATCCAAGCGATTCCAGCAATCAAGACAGATTTGCCGTCTATTTTTGAAGAGTTCCGTTCTATATCTCCGCAGATCAGCACCAGATCTTCATCAAATGAAAATGGGACCACCTCAGAAGTATACTCTTTCAAATAAAAAAGAATTTTGAGAATCGGTCCGCAAATGGCGGAGAAATCAGGTAACATACATAAAAAAAAAAAAAATACATACACACGAACATAGAACCTCCTCCTTTTTTTGAAGTCGGTTAAGAATATAGCCAATAGCCCTGCAGATCGATATAATGTAACCCTGCTTTGTAACTGTAGAAGATAATTTATATACAACCCCAAACTGGTAGCTAATCTAATAATGTACCTATGTATGTATTCTTTTAGTTCTATAAACTTAGTGCTATTTATTGAGCATTTCATTGTATAGATTCTTTGTATACCTAGTTCTTCAAACGAATCAGACAGATGTGTTGCTGGGGAGTTTGTTCCGCCACTTCTTCTTCCTAGCAAAAACACTAGGAAGTGGGGAAGGGTGGGCCGTTTTTGGGGGACTGTCTTTATGTATTTTTTTTTGACGTTCAAAAAGTGCTTATAGCCTAGATTGAATAAAGACTTTTGATTTGATTAGATTTTTTTTATTCACTATTTTATAATTAATGCAATAATTAATGTTTTTACTTGTATTAATGTAATACATTTGTAAATATGTGAGCACAATGTATCTAGCTGTACCAACTTAATCATGTAATTATCAACTCCATTTTTTTTAAATTTAGAACAAGTAGGATAGAAACGAATAATACGTACGTAAAAAAAAAGTATTGATATCGGCTGGCTGAATAGAGCTAATCCATTGAGATTGGCACCTTTTGGTTCGATTAAAAAATAAACTGTGCAATAATGAAATTTCATTCATTTTTATTGCTCTAGAACATTAAAGACTCGCTTTGTGCTGAGTTTTTAGTGTGATTGTGATGAAATTAAAGCATAGTTGGAAGAAAAACCAGGGTCATTTTTCTTCTATTATTAGAATGCAGGTTCAATTTAGTCGCCTGTCATGCTCACCTAGTGTCGATATTGATATGTCCCTCTCCTTGCGTAAATTTAAGTCTGTCCTGCATAGGGCAATATCATAAAAATGTGTGTGTTTTTTAAATTCTTGTCTTTTAATCTTTGTGACTTGCTCACATATAGATTTGGACATTTGTTTGCGCCTTTTTTTTTCTCTTAATAACTGGCTGTCGCCGAAAATCAATTGTATATTGCAGTATTGCATCAATGAACTGTTTATAACTGTTCTGTGCACCTAAGAAGGTGTCTTTTGTTTTTGTTTAGTTTTGATGTGTAAAACTGTTTTCCTAATTTTGTATTTAACGCATGTCGTGGCAGCCTTTAATTAAGACAACACTAGTAAATTTAAAAAAAAAATGTAAACTTGTCATGTATTATGGTGTATGCTTTGTTTGTCCTTTAATCAATAAATAAATAAATAAATATAAACTAAATAATTATAAATAAATATTTCACAACTTTCACACAACGCCATCTAGTCCCAAGCTAAGCTAAGAGCTTGTGTTATGGGTACTAAACAGCTGATAAACATACTTATATATTTCTAAATACATACATATTATAGATAAATTACACCCAGACACAGAACAAATGATCGTGCTCATCACACAAACATTTGTCCTGGATGGGAATCAAACCCACGACCTCCGGCATAGCAATCAGGGTCACTAACTAATAAACCAACAGGTCAGTCAAAAACTTCCTAATCTTCCAATCTTCTCATCGTGTGATATTTTTTTAATTCTAGTGACAAAACTGGTGTCAGAGTCTATGACACGTATGGGCTTTTGACATGGCTGCAAATGCCGCTGAGATATATTATATTTTAAGTTAAAAAAAATACAACCGAATTCATAAAAATTAAAAAACACAAAATAACTCTAGTTTCGGATGTTTCTTTTGATGCAACGTTTATTATTAAACACATTAAAGCAAACTATAATTATTGTTTTTTACACCCTTTTGAGTGAATGAAGAAATGAAGCAAAGCTTGCCTCGTAAAAGAAGATTTAAAGTTAATGATAACACAGTAGTTTATAACTTAATAAACGAGAGGTTTTTCAGCGAGATAATGAACTCTGTGTATGGCTTTTGTGTACTATTTTTGATAGTTTCTCTAAGATCTTTTATTTAACGCGTTGCTGTTTTAGTGTTTTACTACTTAAAAGATACAAGGTTATCTTACATTGTTTCTTTTCAAAATACATACAAGCGGGGTGAATAAAAACAAAAATTTTTAGGGAACTTTCGCGTGGGTTAAAGCATTATTGGTTACATACAAGAAGTCTGTAGGGGTTTTGGCTCTGCTGCATGTTTGGACATTGAAAGCTTCTTGAAATAATGTAGGCGACACCAGGAATGGACTACTTGGCGAAATTTTTAGATTTTAGTCCCTCATCTAGATTACAAGAAAATATTCGACACATATTTTTTCTTTTATTACGTAATCAAAGAATAACGGCGATACATCTAGTTAAAATGTCACATCACGTCACTAGCCAGTACAGTTTATACTAGATAGTGGCGTTACAAGCCCCCACTCCTCAACTTTAATGCGCCTAATCTTAGCAGTTTTCCATCAATTTGAAAAAGAAAAAAAAAAATGACGTGTGGAACTCGGAGACTGCCGCGGTAAAGCTATTGCATAGCATTTTTTATCAACTACTCTCCTCTCCCCCTCCCCATTCCTCTCCTCCTCCTCTCCCCATTCCTCTTCTCCCCCTCTCCCCTTACCCATTCCTCTCCTCCCCCTCTCCCCCTCCCTTCCATTCCCCCACACCTCCCACGCCCCTACCATCACCCCTCCCGCCCCTTCCCCCACCCCTCCCTCTGTTTCCCCTCCCTAACCCCTCCCGATCCCTGCCTCTACCCGTCCCCCTATCCCCTCCCCTCTCACCTCATCCTTTACCCTCCCCTCCCCCTCCCTTTCCCTCCCCTCCCCCTCCCCTTAAAAATACTTGTGTATTATTTTTTATAATCTAACTGATGGACTTATTATGTTTTGATGTTCATATTCTGTCAAACCACCCTATTAATTCGAATTTGTATATTGCAAACAATTATTACAGTAAATAATGGACGTGAAGTATATATGCGTGCGATGGACAAAGTAACGATATACTACATGTTTTTTTGAAAATGACGTTGGCGCGGGGCTGGGTGATGATTGGTCGATGGCATGGGTTACCAATCGTTGTAGGTTAGGTGGCAGCACTAGTAGTTAAGGCAGTATTTGAATAAAGTTTAATGTGTCTAGTTATTTGAAATTAGTAATTTCGATACCATTTATTTACAGATTGTAATGAATTCACGTGAAAATCCTCTTTTAAGTGTGTGTTCCTATCCACCCTTGCGTTCCTACTAGCCCCGTTTGACGGTAATTATTATTTAAAGTATTTTAGTTGTGCTCAAAGGTTAAGGCATCCATCATGCACGAGGTGGTTGTTCAAATCTGGACAAGTAGGTACCAATTAAAATTAAATATCGAAAGGAATCCTGGACTTGTAGTTTATATAATGTTCGAAGTCGCCAATCAGCCTTGAGCAAGCGTAAAGATCAATGTTTGTGCCTTCTCTATTATGGGAAGAGTCCATTGTCCTGTAGTGGGACGAAAACAGGCTTTTATTTTAGAATTTGTATTTTTATATACTTGATTTTGAAGAAAGATTTGAATGTCAATTTACGAGTAACGATTAGTGATTTTTATAACATTTAGAGTTGTATTTTTGAGAAGCCTGGAACAATTATTGCACGTTGCTGCGGCCGGTTCCAGAGTAAGAAGTTTCGACTATATTGTAAATACATTCTAACCCGGCGAAAATGAGAATGTTTGAATCTTTATGTTTATGACTACGTTTATGCATAATTTTGTAATAACCGGTTGATAAAATCACATTATTACTAGTTAGAAATAAATATAATAAAATAAAAGTAATGAATAAATATTCCACAACTTTTTCACACTACGCCATTTAGTCCCAAGTTAAGCTTGAGAGCTTGTGTTATGGGTACTAAACAACTGATAAACATACTTATATACGAGTTCAATAAATACCTTTTTTTTGTTAATTTTCTCAACAAGTGCTTTAGAATACTACTCAAAGATACGCAAGGATACTTCTTCACAATACGTAGCGTTGTCATTGTAGATTACATAATTATTAATGCGTAGCTACTACGTAGGTACCTACATAATTGTTATTTCACTCGGGAAATTCGTTTGCGCTGAATCATCTCAATCAATCAAGCTATGTAGCGAGGGGAGAGTGGGGTGTCCGTGAATTTTCAATTTCTTAGGACTTTTCTTACATTTTTATAACTCTTGCAGATTCAAAGACTGCCAGCTAAATAGGTCTTTTATTAACTATGTTATGGAATTGGTAATGTCAAAAATGTCAAAGTAAAAATGTTTGTTTTGAGACAAAAATGTTGTCTCAAAACAAACATTTTCATTTTCATTTTTTGATTTTTATCAAATAATTTTATTAGTGTCCTCCCTCATTCTACATTTTCACGACGTAGTTTTTACAGAACAGCACCTGTAAGACCTATTCGTCAAGTAACTGCGAAGTTATCATATTTACGCAATACGCAACAGATGCATTTAACTCCTAAGAAAATGTATATCAAGTGACAATCCCACAATTTTGACATGTATCTTTAAACTTGACAGAATCGTAGGATTGTCGCCTGTCACCAGTTTTAGTAAATTGAACCCTGATGACTATAGTTCATCAAAACATATTCATAACTTAGTTAGAGGCTTGTAATATGAACAAACATGAATGTTCAGAAATATTGAATAAAACGTTAAAGTACACAATAAAATCAATTTATTACAAGTGGTTATAAAATCACCGATCGTAATAATATAATTTATATTTTAACCATATCCCATTATCCAGTTTATTGTACAAACAGTGGATGATATGGATATTCAAAACAAATAATAATAATTGGGACAAACCGCTTACAAATTTTCACGCAGATACGAAACGTATGTCACGCGAAACACGGGGCGATAATATTTATTGCATGATGATATTTTTAAATAAACGTAGTGTTTGACTTCGTTTTTCAGATGTGTGGAAGGTATCAGCGTCAGATAGTAAACCCCATCTGACATTATGCTGAGCTGTGGCCCTTTTGTCATTATAGTCCTTGTATTTTGTAGTTTTAATGTGCACTTTTGTTGTAATGCCAATAAATGCATTTTTCTTTCTTTCTGTATCATATGTTATTACTTTTACTAGTAAAAAAATTATTCGGTCGCATTTCTGGGCCACCACTTTGAAATTTAGTAGGAATACATTGGGTTAAAACGCCAATATTATTTTAATTAAAGGAGTAACCGTGGAGTTTTCACGGTTCTTTTCCATCGAATTTTGGAAATGGGAACTGTGGTTCTAACTTCAGATGTTTCAAAAATGCCCGTGTGGAATGAAATATTCCAACTTTAATTTGTAGTTTATAGAAAACGGCTTTATACTATCCAGTATTCTTATTTCTTAATTTCTCTTTGTTAAGCAACTGAAAAATAAATATCTTTGGTTTGAACCAAATCGCTTAATGTAGGTTTATGTGTATCGGTATATATGATATTGGGAGAGCTGATAATCTTAAAATCTTTCGACTAATCTATCCATCACTTTTTCAAACCGTATCAGCAGTTATAAAGCTTTAATAACTTTAAACAATCACTGGTATAATTACATAATTGCATCGAGGTGCTCGTGTGTCCCGGTCATGCGATGCATGTAACTTCTAAACGACTAAGATTTGTGATTACAGTGTACACTAGCTTTTAGTTATCGTTGCGTGTCTGAACGTTCCACTTCATGTGTTTGCGTTTGAAAGAAAAAAAGGCAAGAAAAAGTTTTAACTATGTAGGTCGGTTGTAAAAAAAGTAGGCATTAGATCAATAGAGCTGGCCAGTGTTTGTTTATGTCATATTTTCAAGCCATACAAAAGTTAAAGGATTTTTTGCGGGCCTTTTATTTAAGTCTGGATGTCTTTCTCTAGAACTTGAGAAACAACACAGGTCGTGCCAGTAATAAATTAATATTAATTATCAGTTAAGCCTATTCGACAATATTTCTAACCAAAGATGTCGAGAAGTTATTAATTAGAAAGAAAAAGCTGGTGAAATAAAGGTGTTTTTATTTACTTATTTTATTAGTTTTCAGGGGTTCTGGAATAAGCTATATGCTGTATCTCCAAACTGACGTGTGAAGTTTCTAGAGGTATGAATACTACTCGACAACGATTTATTTTAAATCGGGCTGCATAAAATTTTCATGGTACTGGATATCTCAATCAAGCTCGCAAGCGGCGATAAAGATGTCACTGTCAATGTTGCGCTACACTTAAAAACAACAAAAATGTCTCAGAAGTTTTCTAAAACATATCCACACTACTCAAGTCGCGTGCCGACCTTGCCTTCTATTCACAATTCCCTTCGATGCCTACCAATATCTCTGTGCATTATAACCAAGTCACGACATCACAACCTTTTGTGCCTAACGTGGCTAATATCATGAACTTTAAACAAAATTAAGTGACGTATTAATGGCTTTGAAAACTTGGAGTATTTCGCGAGTCACGCCGCCGCCGCTTTGTGTGTCAATCAATGCGTGCGTCATGTGTAGTTCGACAATGTTGCGGAGCTCACTTGAGTTGCGGATTTGAGTTTTAGTGGTAAATAATGTCACTAACACTTTACTTGTGACTTCATCCGAGTGCAATACCTACTTCAACCGGTTTAATGCCCTAATTACAGACAAAAAGCCTTGTGTCTCGTAGGGATCCATGTTTAAACACACAAAGGGCTAATATACCTCTCACCCCCTCTTTGTTTTGAAAATAAAATATATCCTAAGCTATTCACGAATAATCTTGCTTACTATTGATAAAAGTTTTTTTTTTTAAATATTTCAATAGATTGAGGGATCACAAACTTTCAAACTTTACCTCTTTATAATATTAGTATTGATTACCAGCAGCTTATTAGTGAAAGAAAGAAAGAAAAGAAGAAAGAAAATACATTTATTGGCAACAGCTGGATACACGCACAGTAAAAACGCAATAACACAAAAAAAAGAGACAAAAAAAATGGCATGTCTCACGGCTGCGCCAAAAGGTTCATTTCAGCGGTAATGCCAGACGGATGCTGAGATCCTGCCTGACGCTGATTTCGATTTGATTTTAGTGAGTAATATACTTATAATGGCAATAACATGATATAACGCCGCGGCGCCGCATCTCACGTAGGATTAAACCGCGGTGTAGTTACAGTAGGTACCTACACCATTAAAGGATTTTAAACATTCCTTAAAAATTTTCATAACTGTAAATTATTTTGTGGTTTTTAATTACTTTGTAATTATCTTGCTATGTCTTGTGTGTGAAAATATTATCCGCATGTTATTTTTATGGCCAACAGCAAGTTTTTATTTGTAAGAAAAAAGTTACCTCTTATTTAAAAACTTTTTCCTATGAAGACACTGAAAAGTTGCTCCACACAATTTCATATTACTTTGGCTCAAAGACTTACTTACGCATTTTACACACTTCACACCTTTCACACACAATCACCACCATTCACTTACAAACTCACACATACACACACACACACACTACTGTGACTGCTTTTATTGTTTTATTTAGTCTTACTACTTTCATTTATTTATTTTTGTTTATAATTGTTTGGTAGAAAACATGTTACCTGCCTAGTTATTTATGATGCCACTAGTGGGGTCTGGTGACCTGTAACACAGGTTTTTTTAAAAAACCTACTTCAGGCACCAGCTCTCACAATGTGAATTATTATAGTTCAAAACTGTTAAGTGCTACAAAACCATTGTCAGAGAAAATAAATAATAAATTTATTTATTTTCTCTGACAATGGTTTTGTAAATAAACTTATTATTTATTTATTTATTTATATATCTATACTGTACAAAAATTATTGCCAACGACATTCATTAATTTAGATAAATTAAATCGGTTTAAAACCTATTAGCAAATAACACATAAATACAAATTCCTACTTATAACAATGGAATAATGTAAAGACAAAAATAAAATTGAAACTAAGTATCGAAAAAAATCGTAAGACTTTGCTGTGAAAGCAATTGCTGATAAATTCACCGTCAACTACATAATACTAATACATCTGTCAAAAACAATGTTACAACAAGCATCAATTAGTAAATTGGCACTGGTTTTCAGTAAATTAATAACTCGTTTGGCAGCTTTCCAGTAAGAAAACCATATTTTTACTAAGGCGTATAAAAGTGCATTTACGTAATTGCACTACTGATCCCCATTTTTACTGACACTTTCATCTTTACTTTTACAGTTTAAAACAAAAAAAAATGTGTATTTATTACTATTATTAGCAGGGATATATTTATTAAATATTAGTGCACAAGTGACATGTACAAAGGCGGACTTAATTCCTTAGACATATTCTGCCTGTCTACCTTGAAGTGAATCTGTAAGACCCAAGGAGCAGCGGTGGCCCAGTGGTGGCGGCCCCGAACTTACGAACAGTATGTCGTGGGTTCAATCCAGGCAAGCGCATTACTTTGTGTAATTTATTTCATCACCACTGCTCTCAAAAACGGTGAAGAAAAACATCGTGAGGAAACCGGCATGTCGTAGAACCAAAAATACGAAGACATGTGACATCTAACAAATCGCACTGGGCCCGCGTGGTAGATTATGGCCCATACACAAAATACGCGCTTTGACGTGGAGTTGCGGATACCAGCCCGTTATCTTATCTTAGACCTAAAGATAAAACAAAGTTGGTGCAACAAGGTAAATAATGACACATAAAAGTAAATACACAGATACTATATCTTTTATCTCTTTTTCCACTTTCTCAATCTAAGCCTTTTAAGACTAGTCCTAATTGGAGAAATCCAGCTCATCCGGCCACGTCAGCAATGTCGTTTAACTTACAAAAGAAAAAACATCGAAAACGCCGACGAAAAATGGGCCTAGATTCGTGTTGTCAACTCATGGTATTAAAATGAGTTACTTTGTTCCTTCCACCTTGAATTGGTTGAAGGAACTCTAAGCAACGTGTTGTAAATACCTTAGCAATGTTCTTATAACTATTGTGTTCCTACTATTACGTGCTCACGCAACACAGAGTTAATTAAAGGAAACAGCACGAGCGCGGCAGACGTACGTCAGTAATCTATCACTAGACATGCACTGCGAGCTCTTCTTCATTGAAAGTGGAACGATTCTAGTTATACTACCTAGACAATATACAAGACTTAGGTAGTAACTTTATGGATAACCTTACTGTTACTACACAATAATAATGGTAGCTCCACATTTTCATCCGACTTGAAAAAAAGGAGGTGGTTCTCAGTTGGGCCGTTTTTATATGTGTTTTTTTTCAAGAAGTCAATGGTATTTATTTATTTTTTAAAAGGAGTTTATTTAATTTCGTATCTGTTTTTTTTATGTAGATGATTATATACCTATTATTTTAATTTAAAAATAATTTCAGAGTATCTACTCCAGGTGTGGTGTTTAGTTGTAATATCAAAACAAAGGAAAAAATAACTAAAGCAAAAAAAGTCATGAAAAAAACAAAAAAAAATACAAAATTAAATAAACTCATTTAAAAAAAATACCATTGACTTCTTGGAAGAACCGTTTTTGTTTTTCAAAAAAAAACACCACCGACTTGAAAAAATATCAACAAGCGTAAATAACTCTAGCTTAGGATGTCGGTGGCCAATAATGAATGAAACGAAACCTCCAGAGCCACAGACTTCCGAAAGAAGAGTTATTTTATATTTTGTTAGTGTTTTGTTAGTTATATTAAAGTTCCATCTAATAGAGACCTATTTCTGCCAATGGGGTACGAATCCAAACTCCAGGCTGCTGCATTGCCTGACAATTTCTAGATGGTAAATCGAAAGAACACTGCCTGACCCAAAAGTCAAACCTAAGACTACATGCTCCGCAATAGCACTTTAATTCTAATATAATAGAAAACCACAAAGATACCATTTTGTTCCAATAAACCACTTGGCAACACACTAATCTACCCGCAACAGAAATAATAAAACATATTTTCATTTCCACAAACTGAATAAGGTTTCCACCTAAATATTATTAACCCGTGTGCTTCGGGCGCCTTTCTATCATCGGGTATTACGAGATAAGCCCTGCCACGCATTGTGCTCGACGTGATAATCGATTGTGACAACCCTAAAGCGTTCGACGGTACGAATGTACCTACACACTCGTTTCGTGATGCTGAAAGTGTACAGGGTGAGGGTACGTCGACACACATTCTGGTTTATATGTATAGAGTGACTGGTAACTAGTGACCGATACTTTAACACGTAATTGTACTCATGAACACGAATAACTTGACCAAAGAAACTTTTTTTATACTCATTAAGGGGTCGTGCATAAAATTCGCTCGCTGGAGTTTAGTTAACATCATTGCGATGCAATATTTGTGTGTACGGTTCACGAACACACGTGTAAAGCTCGAGCGTAGTGATCGCTTAAACTGTTTTAATATTTTATATCATATTTTGAGTTTCTAAGTAAATTAAGACGGTTGAGAAATAAATCTCCGGAATTTTTGTGTATACATATTTGTTTACTATGTTGGTACACATGTTATAGTACACAAGTTAAAAAATATTACGAATATATAATAAACTGAAGATTAGTATGCTACTTTTAAATTTTCTTAAAAGTGATTCAAACAATAGAAAAAAAAATACTGATTACTCTTGAAATTTCCGAAAAGTAACGACATTGATTTTTTTTCCGTATGTTGTAGTAAAAATTAAAAAAGTGGTTCCCTCACGTGCAAGTAGACTATATACTGGAGTTAGTAAGATTTTTTGATTTTCAAAATCTATTGTAGTTTCTTGAAACTAAATGATCAAACGTCAGTCTCGCGTCATTTTTTGGAAAACATGTGGGTGAATTTTAGTGATTTTCCATGAATGTGTAATTTATTTCCAAAATTTAATTCCTCAACATGCAAAACAAGGAACTCGTCTTTTCAAATCACAAATAGGATTGTATAAATTCTTCTTCTCTTTCTCACAAATAATGATTACAGTTGATCAAAATCAGTCGATTTCAGGCACGGCCCCTTAACTTTCAATTACGTCAGTACTGCACAACGGGAGCGGTGGGGATGGTGGCGGAGCGTGTGACGCTACTACTACTAGTAGATTTTGCCTTTCCCGAGGTTACAATATCAGCTGATACATCGTGTCGATTCGTGCCTACTGTGACTGATCACAGGCGCGCGCGCATTTCAATTTTAAACAGCGTTTTTGTTATGTTATTGTGTTATAAGTTATTGTGTATAAAAAAGAAAGTTTCTTTGGGAAAGTTTATTGAAATCATGAATACAATCACGTGTTTAAGTATCGGACAATAATTACCAGTCACCCTTTATATAACTAGCTATTACTAGCTAAACGACCAGTGGCCTACTTTGGCTCTGGATCGAAAAAAATGGAAATACGGATCGGTTGGGAAAACGTAATAGCTCAATTTTTAATCGACTTTTTTTTAAAAAAGGAGGAGTTTTTCAATTCTGGGTGTTTTTTCCCCCCTTTTTTAGCGTTTATAACATTATTACTTCGTCATTTACGGACCGATTTTCAAAGTTCTCTGTTTATTCGATAGGGTATACTAACAAATTGGTCTCATTTGTATCAAAACTCATATCTGATGAGGGATCTTCGAGGAATTGAAGGAACTCCTCAAACAATATACGGACCGTTTTTTTTTATTTTTAGTAACAAATCAAGCATTTTTATTTAGAAAGTGTCATTTGGTGAAGAAAAACTGATAAAGAAGATGGGCAACGGAACTCTTCAACGCATAACAGAAAATTATTCGCTATTGCTACAATATAATATGTAGGTACTAGTGTTGTTTTGTGTTCGAAGTCTTCTGTGGACAATTATTTAATGAACGAAACAAAACCACCAAAGCTACAGACTTCCAAAACTAGAACACTTGTAAGTGTATTTTAATGAAGTAGACTGTATTTTTTGTAAAAAAGTTTCATGACATTTAACTTGACCGTATCGACAAATGGTCTTTAGCAAAATCCATAAATAACAGTAACTGTGTTTGAAACTTATAAATTAAGGCCACGTTCAACCGCTGCGTTGAACCTATAATATTTCATATGTGTAATGGTGCAGTTGCAACCTATTGTGCTAGTCAGACGACTGATCGATGTTCCTTTGTTGTGAATTATAAATTGCAATGCTTTTAGAAGCATCATGTGTCATTGGATGGCGTTAAATTGCGATATTTATTAAACACTAGCTTTGCCCGCGAAAGCATTTGAGTGTTATATTACAATATTAAGTTTGATATGTTAAAATTTATAAAATTGTAATTAAAAGAAACTTGAGAGGTGTCAAAGGACACCCGGATGGAACCAAGTTATATATGTAGTTAGTTTTATTATTTATCATGGACAAAAAACCTGTATACACTCAACAAAAATAATGTCGCGACACCACACTGTTCAATGCGAAATAGAAAGACGAAACAAAAATAACTGGCTTCCTTTATATGAGAGAGAGAGAGAAACAGACGCGCACGCCGCACGGCTTACAACCATAGCAAAAAGTGTCGTTACAACTTTTGGTCTTAATTTTTTCCGTCTAGCCCCCTTTCGCAACGCGCGATAAGGGACTTCGTACCAAAAACACTATAAGATTAAGAAATTGAAGTCTTTATAGTCTGCTTCTTATCACGTGGTTAGTGTCTGACCTGGTTTTGAGTTTTAACGCCGCCCATGGGCCTCTGACTTGGCATCACATGCCCTCAAGAAATATCTCTCAAGTGATAATTCTACAATACGGTACTAGCCTTGGGTACGAACTCGAGACCGACCTCGATATGGCAATACTAAGCTATCACCGCTTATGATAGTGAGAATGAGTTAAAAGATTAAAGATACCGGGCTGGTATCCGCAACTCCACGTCAAAGCGGGTATTTTGCGTATGGGCTTTAATGTACCACGCGGGCCCAGTGCGGATTGTTAGATGTCACATGTCTTCAAATTTTGGTTCTAGGCACTGCCGGTTTCCTCACGATGTTTTCCTTTACGATAAATTACACAAAGTAATGCGCCTGCCTGGGTTCGAATGCACAACTTACTGTTTGTAAGTCGGGGCCGCCACCACTGGACTACCGCTGCTCTCGTGAGAATGAGTTAATAAATAAATAAATTCACCCCTTGGAAACTTGAGTGAAGTCAACTGCCAATGCCTAGCAATTATATGGAATGACAGCTCAATTTGCCTTCCCGTCACCTACATTTTCACTGTAGGTTTCTTTCGAGAAATCCTTGACTGAAAGACTAAGTTGCACTTGGTTCTAGATTTTATGCTCCGCATTCGCAGGAAACCAATAGACCAACACAGCATTCAGTGCGGTGTAATATTATTTTATTCATGTTAAATTAAGGTTTAAAGCATGTTTCCAACGAATTTTCAAAAACTCGCTGAGCCTGTCTTTCTTTCCAAAATAAAAACTCTTTTGCAAGAAAGACTTTGTTTCACATTATTTTATACCCCAGAAGTAAAAATAATAACATTTAAATCTACAAACCTAGTATTATATCATTCCCGACACATCTTTTTATTTTCATTTAAAAATAGCTCCTGTGTTTCAAAAATGTATTTTGTGCGCGTCTGATGCTCGCGAAATTATAATTAAATTAAAAATGTTAATGCAATTAAGAGTGCAATGTTGCCAGATGTATGTAAATGTTTTACAGTACGGTTGGGTGTAGATTGTGTAGAAAGTTGCGATGTAGCTGTGTGAATAGAAATTTACTAGCATTTTTTTGTCTAGAATGGAAACTGTTGACATTGTCCCAGATCGGGATGAAGTAGTACATTATGAAGCAAAGTTGTTAAAGGTATAATAGCAAAATAATGATTTCACAATATTGTCAATCCATAAGTTAGGACCAGACCCCCATAAATACGCATATATTGTAATCGTCTCCTAAATAATAATATATATTATTAGAGATAGCTTAAGAACCAATTATAGAAATAAATATGCAATAATAGATTTCGAGTTAATGGGCTCGGTAAGAACCGGATGGACAGACTAACATGCTGACATCATTTAATTTTTATATTTTTTTTTTTTTTTAATATTTGTACGGCCGAAATGCCGAATATAGTGAAACCCGTTGAACATAACATCATATGTACCTATATTCTTGCAAATAAATAAATCATTCATTCATTCATTCATTCATCATTTCAACATTCAGTTTTTCAAAATTTCACCATAGAATTTAAATAAGTATTTTGCGCGAATTCTCATCGTAACGCAAAGAGACAGAGAGAGAAATAGGTAGATAATATTTCAAAGTTATCTCAAAAACCAATAGCTTTCGACTAAAATGGCTGTGTAACAAAGTAACGTATGAATAGACAGACGGACAAGCTGACTTTTAGTTTTTTTTTGTCATTTGCTACAGATTGAACGAAAAAAAAGACGAACTGCAAATTTTTTTTTCTGCGTTTAATAATATATTACAAGAGATACTTGAAGAGTCGCTGAAATAATTGACTGTGTAGCACCCGTACAGCTGGACGATCAGACTGTCAGAAACAAAAGTGGACAAGATTATTATTAGCATCCAATTTTTGTCATTTGAACATTCAGTTTTTGTCATATTACTGCGGAATCCCAAAAAATACGCGCGAATTCTCATCTTAACGTGAAGAGACGGACAGCAATATTTTTTCCCGCGTAAATAATATATTACAACAGATAGCCCAAGAAGCAGCCGGCTTGTTTTAAGGCTGTCTCCACATAAATCGTCCGTTACCAGTTTAACAGCAGGAACAAATTGCTGTGTCTACAATTTTCTGAATCCAGTTTTTCAGTGTCCGATTTCTTGAGGATTAATATTCGTTTTTCGTTTGTGCTCTGAGTTTTAGCGAGTCCCACGCTGGCTTTATATTGTGTAGTGTATTTTCGTACAGTCGATGTAAAAGGTGAAAAAAAAACAACGTATGCACGTTAAACACGTTAAATAAATATAAAATATAAATATACAACTCCATTTCACAACTTTTCACACAACGCCATTTAGTCCCAAGTTAAGCTTGAGAGCTTGTGTTACGGGTACTAAATAGCTGATAAACATAATTATATATTTCTAAATACATACATATTCTAGATAAATTACACCCAGACATCTGTGTCTAAAAAAAATAAAAAAATCAAATGTCAAATGGTTGTGTGATGAGCACGATCATTTGTTCTGACAAATGATCGTGCTCATAACACAAACATTTGTCCTGGGCAGGAATCACGTCCACCGGCATAGCAGTCAGGGTCACTAACTACTAGACCAACAGGCCAGTCAACATACAACAACAACAACAACAACAACAACGGTCAACATTATTTGTTACTAACGCGCAGACACACACATGCATCTTTATTACTCTGATTTACGTCCGTGACTCCTCACAACATCAGGTTCAGGCTAGCTAGTTGACTCGCATTTTTGTGACGTGGCCGTGGGTGTATCATGTTATGTAGGTTGGAAGGTCTGCCTGACCCATTGGGGAAAGGCGTGACGACTGTCGTCTTTTATAATAACGAACTGCTACACAACTGTCATTTACAAAAACATACATTTTTACTTTACCTTTTATCACAAAAGATCTCAGTACCTACTTCGTACCCTAACACGCTTGTAACAAAATCGATTCAAACTAATTATGCCGTCCTAAATTATTCCAATTTTACAAGACTTTGTTATCAAGGGACTATAATGATAGTCAAATCGAACATTCGTGTTGAGCAGTACATAGGCACAGTGAGGTACAGAGCTGTTTGCTTGCCACCACTGTAATTATTTTAAATCAATAACAATTTCGTGACCGTCACGCAATCGTCGCGTGATGGGGGATTGACTGGGGCTTGAGAACGTCACTGTGCCTCAAAGATTCTTTGTAAAGAAAAAAAGGAAATTTAAACATTAAAAAAAATACAAGGAAAATATGAATATTAAAAATAATAAAATAAACCTGTAAAAAAGCCTATCTCAGCCTTAGCTATAATATTTAAAAAAATATAAATAGCACAGCGCTGTTAACGGTTGCGGTAATGATTATTTGTAACCTATCCTTTGACGCTACTACAACTAACAGCTGATAGACGTCCACTACTAGACAAAGGTATCCCCAAAAAATCTCCCCGACTACAGATAAGTGCGATCTCCACAGCCCAGTACTGGGCAACATGATACCCTTAGTCAAACTGGTTATTAGACTTTCGAACTTCTGACTACAAGTAACGACTGTCAAAGATCTACAAATGACAGCCGGGACCAACGGCTTAAGTGCTTTCCGATGCACGGAGGAGCCTTGCTATGTAATAAATGGTCACCCATCCACGGACCGACCTCGTCCAGCGTAGCTTAACCTTCGATCGACCCATGCGGCTGTTGTAATTTAGCCACAAGCTCTTCGGACATGACTATTATGGCAGGATAAAACAACCAAGTATTGAAACATTTTATTATTACAGCCGGACTTGAACAAAAAAAATAATTAAGTAATGTGTTAATTATATTCCACACATTCCACAACTTTTCACACAACGCCATTCAGTCCCAAGTTAAGCTTGAGAGCTTGTGTTATGGGTACTAAACAGCTGATAAACATACATACATATATATTTCTAAATACATACATGTCATATTATAGAAAAATTACACCCAGACCCAGAACAAATAATCGTGCTCATCACACAAACATTTGTCCTGGGTGGGAATCGAACCCACGATCTCCGACATAGCAGTCAGTAATAAGTGTACTCAGAACTATAAATAGTTGAGTTTCCATTTACAGCCACACAGACCGAACATCAAGCAACGCCTGCTGAGGTCGATTTTTAGATGGGCGAGTGTGGCTCAGCAGAAACGCTACCTACCACTGGACCAAAAAGGAAACTTATATTTTAACCAAAGAGATTTAAAATACTATAGAGCGGGCATGTCAAGGAAATGTCATAGAAAAACTTGATCCCATGTCTCAGTAATGCCATCTAGAATAATGTATGAATATTGGAGCGGCAGCGGAGCGTACTGCAAAAAACTCAATAGACTTGTGTCCGGCAGGACACACTTTTTCGGACAAAAATTTTGTTCGTGATGTCCGGTCTATAGGTATTGAATGTCTTTGATTTTAACATAATAAGTATTATTCAATCTAGGGTTTCAAGAACGTCAACCCCCTATGGGACCAACTACCCCGGATCCCTTGATTGAATTATTTTATACTTAACCAACTCCAAACAAATGGGATTCAAAGTAACTTGAACATCAAGTAAGTTGTATCTTCAAAACAAAATGTTGATCGAATTGGTTTCAAACTTCCCAACGGTGGCGCCCAAGAGAAGTTTGATGTATTGGGTAAAGACGTTGATATAATAATTAGGGTAAGCTGATGTGGTGTAATATGTTTCTGAAACAGGATCTTTCAGTGTTCCGTATTTAGAGTTAAACTGTCATTAGCTGTAATTTCATGCTCAGCAGGGTCGTTCATTAGCTATCTTATCATAGGTACTTACTAATCTTTTTACTACTGTCTTGTTCTATACAATTTGCTACATGATAGCTAGCACACACTAATGTACAGACGCCAGCACATCAAGTTACCCCAATGTGTCAAATTTCTTTGATCGTTTTTCAACTCTATGTCAAACAGAAGAAGGTATTCAATTGGGAAAATGAATTTAGAAATATATAAGTATGTTTATCAGCTATTTAGTACCCATAACACAAGCTCTCAAGCTTAACTTGGGACTAAATGGCGTTGTGTGAAAAAGTTGTGGAATATTTAATATTTATTTATTTAATGCTGTTTAAACGGTTCTTTTAACATATCAGACAGACGTGTTGCTGAAGAGTTTGTTCCGCCGCTTCTTCTTCCCAGCAAAAAAACTAGGAAGTGGCGAAGGGCGGGCGCTTTGGAGGACTGTCTTATGTAATTCTTGACGTTCAAAAAGTGCTGATCATCAGTCGAACTTGAATAAATGACTTTTGATTTTGATTTTGACTTCGATTGTAACTGACGTCCAGTTGCAGACCGATCTTTGTTGACAAAGACTGAGAATTTAGAAAAAAAATTTGAATGGCGGACAGACTACGTCGCATGACGTCATCCTAAATACACACTGATGCTAGCCAAAACAAAACTACCTATTTGATAGTTAATAAAAGAAATAAATAAATATTCCACAACATTTTCACACAACGCCAACTAGTCCCAAGCTAAGCTATGAGCTTGTGTTATGGGTACTAAACATACTTATATATATATATCTAAATACATAATATGTAGTGGAGCTCCTCAAGTTCCGAATTGAGCTCACAATTTCCGACAAATGATTGCACTGACTGATCAGGTCCCCTCATATGTGTGGTTTTGTCCTCAAAAGACCATTTCAGACGCTAATTTGTATGGTTATAACATGATATGACCAAGATAACCCACACACTTACACTCGTCTCATACACACTCTCACTCATAACCTACACACCTTACATACACATACTACACCTTACATACCTTTACTCATCACATACACACTCATACTTATCACATACACACTCATCACGTACACACATTTATAAACTTCGTTACCTTTTAGTCCTAAGTTTAATTACCTAATTATTTGTTCCTTCCTTTTTATAATTCATATTATCTGTCGAAAGAGACTGGATTCTGCAACACCATTCTAGTGCGGGATTCAGTGTCACTCCTTCATATTGTAAAACTTTATATGAATCAACTAGCTTCTGCCCGCGACTTCGTACGCGGATCCTGTTGCTTATGCCAGCGACAACGGGGTCGTCAAAATCGAAGATCTGAAACATCTGATGTCGAATTCTATAAGCCCAGTTCCAGATTTTTTTATTTTTGTTGGTCAACAGGAAATGCCATCAGACTTAACAACTTTTGCTAAGACGCCATTTCTATTATGTATATGTTATATTGTCTCTGGGCTTTGGAGTTCCCCTACAGGTGCTCCAGATCTTCAAATTTAGTCTCACAGCAGAAAACACTCTTCACGTGGAATAGTTTTTGCAATGGCACCATTTTTATATCTCTTTTACTTTAGGTGTTCCATTTTCCAAAATAAATTATAGCCTATAATATGTTGCGTGACGTTCACGATCAGCGGTCAGTCGCGCATCTCCTTCCCCCACTTATCTCAAGAGTCGATGCGTATATACGCTGAAAACTCAAGCGTCATGCTTTTTCCGTGAACGTCTCCAACTCGCGAGACAGTGCATGATGTTCACGATCAGCGGTCAGTCGCGCACATATTCTTCACTGGTCTCTAGAGACCTGGATGTAGATGCGTAAATACGCTGAGAATGCAGGCGTGCTTCGCGATCCCAAGAAGTTTCCACGGAGCGAGTTGCAGCCTCATGTTCTCAAACAGCATCAAGTCTCTCCTAACGCTCTTCGGTAGATTGTTGGGATCTTATGGTCTTTAATCATTTAGCACCTTTGGAACATTGGGAAAAATTTGACCTCTTTCTAGGCATGGTTATAGTTTTATTGTGATGATACCTGATCAATTAAAATCTAAGTGGCTGCTCCCCTGCGTTACCGGGTAAGCTACCCGAACGAAGATAAATGGAAAAGGAAATTAAACACTCAAATAACATAAGCCCGAAGGCATACGAAAAAAAAATGGGAGTTTTAGCCAGTGGAGTCTAATTTTCAACGATATACCATCGTCATCGAAAATCAGTCCTGCACTGTTCCCGCCTTCACCGCGTAGTACCTCCTACTTATATTATTTTATAATTATGCAATGAAATTAGTGATAGTTTTAATTTCTATATCAAATGTTTCAGATCTTCGATTTTTATAAGTCAACAGGAAATGCCTATCAGACCGAACAACTTTTGCTAAGACGTCATTCCTATTTGAGTTATGGTGTAGCTGGGCTCTTGGAGTTCTACAACAGGTGTTCCAGATCTTCGATTTTTATACGTCAACAGCGAGTGCTCATAAGGCTGAACAACTCTTGCTAAGACGTCTTTCCAATATATGTTATAGTGTAGCTGGGCTCTTGAAGTTCCACATCAGGTGTTCCGGATCTTCAAATTTATTCTCTCAGCAGAAAATGCTCATAACGTGGAACAATTTTTGCTATGGTACCATTTTTGTATCTCCTATAGTTTAGATGGTCTGTTGCGGTTCTGCATCAGGTGTTCCGGATCTTCAAATTTATTCTCTCAGCAGAAAATGCTCATCACGTGGAACAATTTTTGCTATGGGACCATTTTTGTATCTCCTATAGTTTAGCTGGTCTGTTGCGGTTCTGCATTAGGTGTTCCGGATCTTCAAATTTATTCTCTCAATAGAAAATGCTCATCACGCGGAACAATTTTTGCTATAGGGCCATTTTTGTATCGCCTATAGTTTAGCTGGTCTGTTGGTTCTGCATCAGGTGTTCCAGTTTCCAAGATAAATTATAGTGTATGTGTTGACCAGACTTAATATCTATACAACAAAAAAAAAATCATTCAAATCCGTTCAGTAGTTCCGAAGATTAGCGTGTGCAAACAAACAGACAAACAGACAAACAGACAAACAGACAGACTTTTTTTTTTGGATTCGTGCTCTATTACTGTTTCTAAACCCCCCTCAATTATTATTTTTTAAATATATTCAATGTACAGACACAGTTTTTTTACAGTCTTATTATATGTATAGATAAACTTATTATTATTTGTCTACGCATCGTCATCACAGCGAGCCCCTACGATTGGATGGCCCAGAGGAGTGCGGGGTGTAGTTCGAATTACTGACGCGCGCGCCGCCACTGTGGCACTCTCATTATATCCCTCGTTAGGAATACGCACACGCGTAACTTTTGTAACAAAAATTACAAAATACACGCCTTAAGTCTATCGAAGAAAGTATTTTCATTCATCACCATAACATTATTATTATAATGTCTAAACTTTAAAAGAGACTGTGGCCTCTAAGTTTTTTTTTCGGTGTTTTTTCTCAGAGAAGTCAGATAGTGAAACGCCGACCTCACCTGCTAGTTAAAATATTACATGTAAAAGTGTTTGTATGAACCTATTTACAGAAATAACTTTTGTTCCGATATGAAACCCGACCACCTTGATAAGGTAGTCTATCGATTTTCAATTACCCTCCAATTATGAAGTCTCTTTACAGTGTGATTTGTGTTTCCTTTTTTCCCTGTAATTTATAAAACCCTAATTTTGGAGGTAATTTTCTGATAAAGACTTCGTAGTTTAACAAGAATAGCCACTTAATTACGTTTACTTTTTTATTCTTTTTGTTGTTTTTTAGACCTATCACAATGTACTGAATGGTACAAATTTTAGGCAGTATACCAACAAGTAGGTGGTGGGTGGTGGTGGTGGTGGTGGTGGTGGTGGTGGTGGTGGTGTAACAATAAATAGGTACTTATAACAAAGTGGAGTTTTAGTAAAATCTATACATAATTATATAAAAATGTTATGTTGATTTGTGTACGCTTCAAAAACTCAAAAATATATGCACCGATCGAGCTGAAATTTTAGCATGGTATATATTCCGCATCAATGATTGTTTTAATCTATTTTTTTTATAATTATTATTATCATATTTTTTTCTCTTTTTTATCCATTCAATCACAATATGCCACAGCGAAGCACAGGGTACAGCTAGTATATTATATACTGTGAATAGGGTAAAAGTGACATCGACGGACCCAATAATAAAACTTTTAATATCGGGTTGTACGTCGATGTCAAATGATAAATGATCGTGGAGCCCAGTGTTTGAATATTATTTTTGTAGGCTTTTCTTAACTTTGTTCTATTTACACTTATTTGTGATTGGTTTGACATACATACATTACTCAAAATTGAAAATTAAATTACCCATACAAGACACATGATTTTTAGTCGTTTTTCGTTCGACGTTGGTCCGTTCTTATATATAACAGATTATTTTTCCTGTATACTTCGATCACACAAACTTGATATAAAGTCGCACAGGTTTTGTTTTAACTTGTTTACGCCAGAAAAAAAGATATGTTTTTGCTAATTTGTTCCAGAACCCTAAACGCGTATGATAATCGCGGCTATAGCTAAAAAACCGAGTGAAATCATTCCCCAGTGTTACGTTTAAAAAGTAAAATTAACCTCTTTCTTCTACACCTTATTGACTTCATTCCAAACTATTACCAGAAGGACAAGCTCTAATTATTCCTTCACACGGGCTGTTATTAAGTCGTAAATATCTTCATAATTGCCACACCAGCGTGCCTCTAACTATGATACAGAAATAGCTAATTGGCTTATTAAAATATTCTTTGTTTATTAACTTGTGGTTTTTATCCTGCTTTGTATATTACACGTAGCACGTTTCTCGGCGAACAGAAGTCAGCTATTTGGCTTCTGATAAAACACTGTTATCTTTTCGCGCTTTCGAAATGTTGATTTTGGACGAGCTTGTGGCTAAATAACAGCCCCACAGGTCGATGAAAGGTTAAACTTCGCATGACGAGGTAAATCCGTGAATGGTTGACCATTGACTATATATCAAACTAGCAGACATCGCGCGGTTTTACCCGCGTAGAACCCGTTCCCGTGGGGTTAAAAAAAGTAGCCTGTGTCACCCGGGGATAGTGTAGCTTCCCAACGGTGAAAGATTTTTTCAAATCAGTCCAGTAGTTTCGGAGCCTATTGAATGCAAACAAACAATCAAACATTTCCTTCTTTATAATATTAGTATATAAGTATAGACTAGCAGACGTGACGCGGTTTCACGTGCGTAGTTCCTGTTCCCGTGGGATTACAGGAAAAAAAAGTCCGGAATTAGTGTAGCTTTCCACCAATGCAATATTTTTTTAAATTGGATCATTAGTTCCGAGAATTAACCCCTACGTAAAAACTTACAAACAAATTTTACATCTTCATAATATTAGTATAGAAATCCTACGTGCCTTGAAAAGCACGTGAAGCCGTTGGTCCCGGCTGTGATTTGCAGATCTATGACAGAAGAGTCAGAAGCCCAAAAAATCGGACAACTAGTTTAACCAAGGGGTATCGTGTTACCCAAGTTGTGGAGGTCTGACAGGCAGTGGCTCCATGTAAAGCACTAGTATTCAGCTGCATCTAGTACATCTGGAAGCCGACCCCAACATAAATGGGAAAAGGAAGGCAGACGATAGGTTAAGCAACAAAATCATGGAAAAACCTTTTTTTTTATGGTAAAGTGTTGGTCTTATGGTCTTTTGGGCGCGGTGTAGCGTCACGGTATTTGTACAATGAAACTCGGGTTATAACCATCCAAACGTGTAATCAACTTGGATAACATAGGGGTACAGAAGCCAGCACATCAAGTTACCCCAATGTGTCAAATTTTCCCAATTGAATATGAACCTTATTCTGTTTGATAAAGTTGAAAAACGATCAAAGAAATATGTCACATTGGGGTAACCTCATGTGCTTCTGTACATCAGTAACGTTGACTATTAATAATAATAATTATAAAACTGACTATTTGAACAATCAAACTAGCTTACCTGTAAGCGCCGTTCGATTGAGATTATTCCTGTTGTTGTCTCGTCCGAAGATGATGAACCAAGTTACTAAGGTAGTTATTTCCATGTTCCTGAGGGCGTCACATAAAGTTTAAATCTCCAAAATAAAAAATATACTCATATCCGAACGCTCCCAATCCCAGCTCGCTGTTCTATTATCTGTGGATTTCATTTAGTTATGAGCCAAAACAAAATATCTGATTGCTACAACAAAACAAATGGGGTTTATGGGTGGGTGGGACACATCATCTTCGGACGAGACAACAACAGGAATAATCTCAATCGAACGGCGCTTACAGGTAAGCTAGTTTGATTGTTCAATTATACCTGTTGTTGTCTCGTCCTCGATGATGAACCAAGTTACTAAGGTAGATGTTCAAAGACTGTTGTACAATCAGATCTTTTTATTAAACTCCTGTTAAGTTATAGTTACTACTTAACTTAATAGACAATAATCTTTACTTATTAGTTAATCCTTATTTAAGTGCGAAGTATAGCTTCTGTGAAGCTTTCGCTACGTACAGGTCTGTTATAGAACCTAGCAAAACAAGTTGAGCTGTCTGTCCAACCAGCCGTTCTACGGATCTCGTCGATCGAGACACCCCTCTGAAGCGCTGCAGAAGTGGACGCATGTCGAGTGCTGTGTGCAGAGAATGTGCTAATATTTATGCCACTTTCTTGCAACACGGATTTTATCCAACGGCTGATTGAACTGACAGTTACAGGTTTATAAGGTTTTTTATATGATAAAAATAGGTTTTTGAAATCACCTCTAATATTTTTAGTAATAATTAAATAATCACAAACAGCCTTAGCTGGACAGACATGTGGTCGATCAGTGAAAAAAGGCAACTTAATAAAAGGTTGCATCCTATTAGGTGCAGATGTTTTAAGTATTTTATCTACTTGAATCAATACAAAATCAGATTCTATTTTAATATGATCTATATCAATGGCACAAATTGTTTGGGCCCTGTGGCCTGTAGCTAAAACTAAAAGAGTTACAGTCTTTTTTGAACACACTTCTAAATTATCTGAAGTTATATATTTGTTTTCCATGTAATTTAATACCTTAGACACATCCCATGTGTAATCATATTTAGGCTGACTTGGCCTTAACTTAAAGAAATCTCTAAACAGTCTTTTGATATTGGAATCAGTGCCAACATGAGAGCCTAATAGCAGTGACAGTGCTGACCGGGTAGAGTTCAAGCTACCATATGATAACCCTTCTTTAAATTTACTAGTAAGATATGATATAACCTCTGGTATACTAGGTTTTAATGTACTTAGCTGGTTTGCATAACAGTATGAGATCCAATCTTTAATGTAAGGAGAATATTGCTTTAAAGTATTGTTTGATATTGAGTTGAGCATTATGTCAGCAGCTTCCTGCTTTAAACCTGCTTCAAGAAAGCTGCGCCGCAGAGCTGTCCTACCATCAATGTTAGGCTCCCATGTAGTGGGTGATATAACCTGGAATTACATAACTTTAGTAAACTTTTGTTTGGTTTAAATAACAATGGCTTACTTACTAACAGTTTATGGAAAACTTTTTTGCAAAAAAATTAAACCGACTTCAAAAAAAACACTAAACGGTGTAAAATAACTCTAAATTAGGAAGTCTGTGGCTTTGGTGGTTTTGTCTTATTCATGATAGGCCACCGACTTCCGAATTTAGAGTTATTTTACACCGTTTAGTGTTTTTTTTGAAGTCGGTTTAATTTTTTTGCAAAAAAGTTTTTTATTTTTCCATTTTTAGTGGTTCCCATACAAATATTTGCTATATATATTGTTAATTGTAACAGTACATGTCATGATAATAGGGTTATCCACTTATCCCTAATAAATGAAAATTAACATACCTAACTGTCGAAATCTAGGTATATTGTACACATCTGCGTACCCCTCAGAGCATACCAGGCGTGATGATACGTCATGATGTTGTATAAACAATAAACATCCAAGCAATTCCAGCAATCACGACAGATTTGCCGTCTATTTTTGAAGAGTTCCGTTGCATATCTCCGAAGATCAGCACCAGATCTTCACCAAATTAAAATGGGACCACCTCGGGAGTATACTCTTTCGAATAAAAAAAGAATTTCGAGAATCGGTCCACAAATGGGGGAGAAATCAGGTAACATACATAAAAAAAAAAAAAAAAAAAAAAAAAAAAAAAAAAAAAAAAAAAAAAAAAAAAAAAATACATACACACGAACATAGAACCTCCTCCTTTTTTGAAAGTCGGTTAAAAATAGGGTACCATGGTTGTGTAGGCCAATCTGGAACTACCATGATACCTTTTCCTTTATCTACTATAATTTTTTCAATACTTTTAGAAATCATTGAAAAAGGGGGAAAAGCATAAAAATACATGTTTGACCAAGAAAATGTGAATGCATCAACTTTGAATGCACCAGGATCAGGGTACCATGACACATACTTTGCACATTTTGTGTTTGTGCGTGACGCAAACAAATCAATGTCAGGGTTTCCAAAACTGCTAACTATTATTTTAAAATATCTATTATTAAGTTCCCATTCTGTATGACCTAATTTCTTTCGCGACTGAAAATCTGCAATTAAGTTATTCTTAGTATTGATGTATGAGGCATAAATCCATAAGTTTCTTGATTCACACCACTGCCATATTGATTTTGAGATATTGTTCAAATGTTGGTGTTGAATCCCACCTAAACGATTTATATATGAGATTGCAGTGGTGTTATCAATTCTCAACAGTATTTCACAATCATGCATTTCTTTAGCAAAGCTTTTTAACCCTAAGAAGGCTGCATGAAGTTCTAGCATATTTATATGTAGTCTTGCCTCTTCTTCAGTCCATGGGCCACTGGCAGTTTTATTACCGCATCTTGCACCCCATCCAGTAAGAGATGCATCAGTCTCAATTTCTAAACAAAATTTATTTTTCCTTATAGGACATACCGCTGTTTTTAAATTTGAGAGCCACCATACTATATCTTCTTGGCAACTATTAGGTAAGGTTATTATACTTTCAAAATTATTGTTACTTGACAGTAGTGATAAATATTTAATTCTTTCTAAATGTTTGGTATATAACATGCCATATTTAATGGCAGGACAAACAGAAACTAATGTTCCTAAAACTTGAGCTAAAAATCTAATTGAGATTCTATGTTGAAGTTTTGAAAGTAACTCTAAGCATCTCTGTCTTTTGCCCTGGTCAATTGAAATGATCATGTCTTTACTATTGAAAATAAACCCTAAGAATTTGCATTCTATTTTAGGTGTAGTTACGCATTTTTTGTAATTTACTAAAAAACCCAAGTTTTCAAAAAGATTAAGTATGTAATTGACAGCATTTTTACATTCTGAATAAGATTCTGAAAAGATACAGGTATCATCAAGGTATTGAACTATTCTTATTCCTCTTTTTCTAATCACAGAGAGTATAGGTTTAAATATTTTTGTAAATAGAAAAGGGGCTGTACAGAGGCCAAATGGTAAAACTGTAAACTGGTACAATTTGCCATCAAAATAAAATCGAAGGTATTTTCTATAGTTAATGTCTATGTTTATCATATAATAAGCATTTTTTAAATCAATGGTTGCCATATAATCATTTTTTTGTATTAACTTGCAGACTGTACGGTAATCTTCTAACTTGAAATGATCAGGCAGCATAAATTGATTTAGTTTTTTAAGGTTTAGAATGAAGCGGTATTCTCCATTTGGTTTCTGTACTAAGAAAATGGGTGAACAAAACTGGTCTTTTGTTGGCATACAACTTTCAACTGCCCTAATTCTAAGTAATTCATCCATTTCTTTTCTAATAAGAATTATCTCAGATTGAGAAAATTTGTTATTAAGAGGGGTATCCCCTTGACAATGAGTTTTGACAAAATTAAGCATATATCTAGAAACCCAAGTCAGAATAACAGGGTCATCGGTAATTATTTCCCATTTTTTTTAAAAATAGGGTAATCTGCCTACCTCTTTGTGCAGGTTCATTTGCGAAGGTTGTGAATCCGTTCGCGCTGATGCTGGGGTGGTCGTCGCATTCTCTTTTGAGGATGAACTTTCTTCCCCCCTCCACCTTGTTGACTCTCGGTCTTCGTTCTGAAGAAGCCCGAGCGTTTGTATCCTGGTTGAGGAGGGACCTGCGAGTTTAAAGGTCGCTGATTAGCTCGAACATTATTTTGTTTAATAACACCCAGATCCTGTGCAGATCTCTGGACCGCCTTGGCTACCTTAATCCTTTCTGTGAGGCCTGTGCCGAAAAGGAATTCATCGGGACTTCCTTGTAAAGAGTCCTTCATTTCTTTATTAATTACACTTAAGATAAGAGCTCTTCTGCTCTGAGTTTCACTGTGTAATAATTCACATAAAATCTTAGCTGCATCATTAAATTTTTTTATTCCATCAACTTTATTATAAAACATAAAACATTCCAGACCGCGGCCAATAGCTGCCAGGGCAGCAGCCACATTTTTCTGTCTGTATTCAATAATTATATCCCTCTTTCTGACTGGTTCGGATACAGCAGCTGATAGCTCTGGATTCAATTTTGGGGGAACCATAAAGGGTATGTTATTAAAAGGAGCATATTCCTTTAGTAGGAGCACCTTATCCTCTTTTTTGAGGCCTTTATTTAAAATCGGTGCCCAGCGTTGAGTAATCTCGTTGTGAGCCGGAGGGCCGTTTACAGGCTCTTCCTCCACAGCACCCATGGCAGATAAAATGTCAACGTCAATTAATTCAATGACTTCAGTCTCCTGTTGTTGTACATCCTGCTCTACTGTGTCATTAGGAGTTGTTTCAGGGGCTTCATCCTCTACCACCTGAGAAATTTCCATGTTTTGGATATTTGATGGCTGACTAATAATATTGTCCGGTTGTCTTATTGTGGTATGCACACTAGGAGACCGGTGTCGCGATCGAGAACGGGCACTTGGTGACCGGATGTGGCGACGGGCACTTGGTGATCGGGTGTGACGAGAGGCACTTGGTGATCGGGTGTGACGAGAGGCACTTGGTGATCGGGTGTGGCGACGGGCACTTGGTGATCGGGTGTGGCGACGGGCACTTGGTGACCGGGTGTGGCGACGGACACTTGGTGACCGGGTGTGGCGACGGTTCCTTGGTGAACGACTTCGTGAAGACCCTGTAGGTGTCCAGAAAAAATTGTGGATATTACACCTTTGCCGTATTGTCCGATACTCTGACAGTATAGCAACAACAGGACCTAAAATAACCAGATCACTCACACATCACGCCTAGTTGTTCGATACTCTGACAGTATAGCAACAACGCCCACTACGCCACGTGTGGTTTGCGTGTAAAAGGTAACATTTTAAGTTGTTCGATACTCTGACAGTATAGCAACAACAATGTGTGATTTATGTGTTAAATTGACCTAAAGTTGTTCGATACTCTGCCAGTATAGCAACAAGTTTTCGTCAATTTGCAGTTTTTCGGTAGACTGGATAAAACCAGTTAACTACCTACCGCTCGATTGTATCGAGAGAAAATCTGTTCAGTACTCGTATCAGTACAGCAACAACTATCAAGTTATTAATTTGCTTGAAAAATACACTTAACTTTTCAAAAATAAAGAGCATAAAAAGAAAAAACAAAGTTTTAAAGTGAAAAAAGAAAAAGCCGCCATTGGCAACTGCCAAACTAACCTTCGGTTTTTTCTTCCAATTTTTCAATTTTCCTCTTTAATTTCCTTAAAACTCTCTCCATGTCTTTGTGTTTTCCCATTATTCGATAAAACAACTGTAAAACACTGTTAAACACTACAAAACACTAATTATTAACAATATTTGAGCGGGAGCGGTGACGCCTTGCAGTGACATAAAAAACGAATGAAATCCACAGATAATAGAACAGCGAGCTGGGATTGGGAGCGTTCGGATATGAGTATATTTTTTATTTTGGAGATTTAAACTTTATGTGACGCCCTCAGGAACATGGAAATAACTACCTTAGTAACTTGGTTCATCATCGAGGACGAGACAACAACAGGTATAATTATACAACAGATATTATTGAGAATTACAATATCAAGAGCGTAATAAGCAGTGCGTCCCGGGTTGTTGAAAAACATAGACCAGACCTCAAGTAGAATAGAGTGATCGGCATAGATAATAAATCTTAGGGTCGCTCATGATCTGCATTCAACATTGGTGGCAAACATAGAAAATACACAAGAGAAAAATCGCAACAAGAATGAAACAGAATATAATCTAGTTATGATGATGGTTTGAATGTAATTATAGAGAACTAAACAAATAAAAAAAAAAGAAGAACATATACTCTGTCCTTCTACGCTGCTTTCCAACAATCAAGAAAGAAAGAAGAAAGAAAAATATTTATTTGGGACAAGCACAGGAACTACAAAAATAATAATAACAAAAAGAATATTATAAAACTAAATACTAAAAGAGAAGACCTGTGCGAGGCCAAAAAGGCTCCTATCTCAGCATGATGCTGCGATAAATGAAAAAACAAATACCGCAGCGCTGGTATTCTGATAGGGCCCACTGTGATGTCACGGTCACACCTACGGACACAAAATACAATTGTACATTTACGCACAAAAGAAATAGTAAAAAAAAGAATAGATACCTAAATATAATACTCACAAATAAAATAAACACTAAAGTATATAGTATAAAAGTATAGTAAATAAAGTATATAAACAATATTATTTATAATTGGCTCTGCTGCACCGAAACGTTCCGACTTCGCTTGTCATGTCAATGCTGCAGACTATGTCTATGGTCCATGAGAAGCGAAGGGACGCGAGCGCAGACGACTTGCTGTCAATGTCAAGGTGTTTTTGAAAGACATGGAAACAACAAGAAAAAACTTCCGAAACAATAAATTACAACAACGATATGATTATATATAATACTTCAGAGATGCATCACCAAGCAACAACTGTTTTTTTTAATACTCAGTTCAGCAAAAAAGCAGTATCTTTTGAAAAATCTCCATAATATAACACTAAAGTTTAAAAAGTACAAACAAAGATCGGAATTAGATTTTTATCCTCATACACTTCCTTGCAGGCAGAAAAAACCCTTGATTTAATCACATCAAAGTGTATTTCTTTCATCGTACAATCGATCATTTGATAAGATCTTCACGATTGCGTTTAAATAATTGTGAACCTTAAACCTTATGAGAAAGGTGTAAAATGGATTGTACACGACAATATTGATATTTTTTCCGCCTATGTAGATGTTGTGTACTATGTTGGTAAAGTTTATTGTACGGGTATTTGGCCTTAGAGTGTTTTTTTAAGGTAAACTTACGTACCTACAATTGATTTTTTTTTACAAAAGTGATTAGATTAAATGATTTTAGCGGCAAAGCTTGAATATTTATTTGGCGATCAATTAAAATTTGTATTAAAGATCGGCCTGATACTAAATTTAATGTCTAAGAATCATATACATAGAATATCGTATCACCTATCGTGATAATAAACTTGATTATAATAGGATTATAGTATTTATTACTTTCTTTTCGACTGGGTCGTTGTTGTAGTGGCCCAGGCGCTACTGCTGAGCGTCAGATCCCGGGTTCGATCTCCGAGTCAGGCAAAGTGTTATTGAGTTTTTCCATCTGGGATTTCTCAATAGCAACCCGGAGCCTGGCTTTGTGCCCGATTGATGGCAATAGACTCGCCCCTTTTACATGGGACTGAGCATAAATGGCAAAATGTGGATGTACTACCAGGTACACCGCATGTTGGCGACAGATCTGGCAACCCCGTTGCTAGGGGCTAGTTGTTCTGTTGTTTGGCTAGCGACGGGGCGGCTTGCTTTTTCTATTCTAATTTTGTGATCGAATTATTACACCCATTTACACCTTTAATTGCTTTTGGTGTCTAACACCGCACCTTTGGGGATTTTTGGTGTGATGTAATTTAAGTTTGTCTTGATTGTTTTTTATCAACCTTTGTAGGCCATTTTTATGTCAGTCGGGTTATATTTGATTTAGTTTTCCCTACAATTTCCAAAGTCAATTCTTTATGGATTCTGTCTGTATCTAAAATCTAAAAACTAAAAATATCGCTTTTGATTATACTTTAGGTCTACAAAAATACTGAAATGTTAACTACAAAATTAAAGACACAAAAACCCCTAGTAGAAACACCTAGACAATAATCAATATTTAGTTAATTAGGTCAAACAGTAAGTCTTAATCTTCTTATTACTTGTATTGACAGTTTCTTCCGTAATGGAAAAAAAACATTTTCTTTCAGTTTATGTCAATTTTTCCTTTCCATAAAGTTAATTGAACTAAAAACAGTTAATACAACAGTGGTTAGGAGACCTCAAAAAGTGTTAAAAATATCACCTCTTATGCATGAGTTTAGGGTTTAAATTCGGGCAAGTACCAATGTAAATTAAATTTACCGTTACCTTAAAGTTACCTTCACACATGCTTATCTAGCATCATTGAAAGAAATCTTGACTTGTAATTCACATGCCTGCATACCTATACTCCATCAGATTAGGTAGTCAACAAGAGGTAAACAATTTTCACATGTATTTTTAGTTAATAACACAGTTTAAAAATAAAATGCAGCTGAAAACAAATTTAGATACAACAAAAACGATTATATGATCAATTAAACAACTTGTTTAAACAGTAGTTGTATTTAATAAATAAGTGTATGTAAAAAGACTTGTCACGATTGTTTACCTTTACTTAACTACCAAAATCAAAATCAAAATCAAAAGTCTTTATTCAAACTAGGCTGAGAATCAGCACTTTTAGAACGTCAAAAAAAATATACATAAAGACAGTCCCCCAAAAACGGCCCACCCTTCTACCTACTCGGATGGAGTATAAATACGCCAACATGCGGGGAACTTAATGCATCTTCTCTGTATCTTCTTCTTTATCATTACGTTACTTGAAAAAGTGGTTCACTGTCCAATCGCAGGTTAAGTCATTGTTTGCCTCACTAGAGGCTTTGCAGTAGCCCTGCAGTGGGACATTGGATTCCAGAAAAGCAGAAGTGCACCACATGTCAGGCCCAAAAAGAGATGGTGTAATGAGCTAGACTCCTTCTCAAAGGATTGGTCAACTATCGCGTTAGGGCGGGAAAAGTGAAAAGAAAGAACGGAGGCCTTGCAGTGGAACAACAAAGGCTTTTAAAAATAATAATTCAAATTAAATAGCACATCACTCACGACTTTGTTTGCGTGCATTTTGTACTTTTACATCTCTTTCAACCTTTTTTAATTATAAAAATAAAATCTAGCTTGTGACACTTACAAATAATATGGCTTTCTATTGGTAAAATACATACATACATACATACATACATAAACTCACGCCTTTTTCCCATGGGGGTAGGCAGAAACTACAGAGCGCCATATGCTACGATTCTTACATACTTCTTTTGCTTCGTTTACATTCATACATGTTGTCATACACACACACCGGTTGCGAGTACTACGCACCTGACCTTTCTGAAGAACCTCACCAATAAGGTCTATGTATGTCCTTCTAGGGCGTCCCCTCCCGGGTGCCCACTTACATCTGCCTTGTAAATACCTTTCGTTAGTCGCCTTTCATCCATCCTTTCAACGTGACCAAACCATCTTAGCATACTCTTTTCAATTTTTGTTACTACATCTTCTTTTAAACCACAACGTTGCTTTATCACATCATTCCTCAATCTGTCATTAATTGTTACACCACACATACTTCGCAAGGAACGCATTTCTACAGCATTTATTCTACTTTCATGCCTCTTTTGCCACGCCCAACATTCACTTCCATACGTTAGTGTGTATTGGTAAAATATTTTTCAAAATCGGTTTAGTAGATCCAGAGATTACCCCCTACAACCTCACAAATTCTCAAACTATACCACTTTGTAAAATTAGTAAAGAAGTATAGATAATATTCGAATAATAGTAACATTAGCCGGCTTAATAGTGCAACAGTAAATGTGCTATCAAAATTAAAGAAAGAAATAAAACAAAGTAACTAGTGAAAAGCTCGCGTGACCACCCACCGTTCTCTTGTAGATCCTAATCACAAAATGAGATGTAACTTATTTGCTAGTTTTGATAAAAAGCGAAAATACGAGTACTGGCTGAAGAATTTTAGATCGCTTAATCAAATCGTAAGTCGTAAACGATTCGTGAGCACACGCGATGGAGATAAGATTTTTTTTAAACTGACATTTCGTATTCGAAAGTTTTGAAGAGTTTATACTCGTATACCTAAAGAGTGTAACAAGACGCCTAGTTTTTTTTTTGGTGCGGAGTGGAAAACTCTCATGAATGTCCTCGTTGGCGGTGAAAAATCCTCATGACTGTCCCACCAGGGTGGGACTCTGTCATACTCTTACTGACTTAAATCCACCCCGGTGTTTCGACTCACATCTGCGCTGCGGGTTGCGGGGACAGAAGTTACTTCCACAACCCCCCATTAGACGCCTTTTTTGCTAGGTAGAAAACCTCATTGATATGGATGGGATCTTTAAAACCAACCCGGTGTTCCACCTCACACATACGCCGGGAGTCTCGGGAACAGAAGATACTTCCACAACTCCCCCCGATCAGACGCCTTTTTTTTTTTTTTGAGGGTTGGAAAATCTCCATGGATGTCCCCCGGGGAGGCGGAGGGGTCTGTCAGACTCTTACTGACTAAAAACCACCCCGTGTTCCTTCTTACACCTGCGCCGGGGGTCACGGGAACGGAAGAGACTTCCGCGACCCCTGGACCCATTTAGGGGGGCTGGAAGAGGGCGTTGTCCGCTCTCCGCCTGTGCCCGGTGCGTCTGCTGCGGGCCGGGTGAGTGGAAGTGCTCTCTCTCTCCCTTTCCGCAGCCTCTTTCTGCGAGATGACCGTTTCGCAGAAGGACACCACCGCGACCCAGGACTCGATGCTGCCGACCATCCTCTCGACCACGGCCGGCAGTGACAGGTCACTGCTTACTCCCCCCGATTAGACGCCTAGTCTAACCAACGGGTATTATATATACGGGGACATCACGAACAAAATTTCCATCCAAAACTTGTGACCTTGTGGACACAAGTCTTTAAAGTTTTTTTTAGTACGCTCCGTCGCTCCAAATACTCGTATTAGTTCAGATGGCGTTACTGAGAAATGGGATCAAAGTTTCTGTATGACATTTCCTTGACATGCCTGCTCTTTAGTATTTTAAATCTCTTTGTTTCAACGTGACGAAACCATCTAAGCATACTCTATTCGATTTTTATAACTACACACAAGGTCTTTTAGTCCCAAGTTAAGCTTGAGAGTTTGTGTTATGGGTACTAAACAGCTGATAAACATACTTATATATTTCTAAATACATACATATTATAGATAAATTGCACCCAGACACAGAACAAATGATCGTGCTTATCACACAAACATTTGTCCTGGGTGGGAATCGAACCCACGACCTCCGGCATAGCAGTCAGGGTCACTTACTACTAGACCAACAGGCCAGTCAAAATCTACATCATTATTATTATTATTAATTGCCATACTCCACTCCTTTAGAGTGGAGCGGCAATTCACGGCTATCAGGACGATCCCGAAAGTACGGTCAAGATCCCTACCAGCACCTTACTCGAATGCTTCCTTCCTCCGAGCACGTTTGTTTTTGCGAATCTCCACTCTAGCCGGCCAACTAAGGTTATTATTATTATTATTATCTTCTTTTAAACCACAACAATTATGTACAATAAGTTAAAATCCACGAAAGATATTTTATACTAGACTTATTTCACGACTGAACCTAGTTTCAATCGATCACTCTTATCTGTGTTTTCACGCCACATCAGGTAACCTTTCCTTTACATTTGACGCCATACCTTTGTACGTACATAAAGATAAGTTAATCAAGTATTAAAACGACGAAACAGGCCGAGGCGGTTCCAATTTGTGTCGATAAATTCTGGAAGTCTCTGAGGCAATAACAAACAATATCGTTTCCAATACGCTGCTTGCGATAGCTTCGCGTGAGCTTATGTCTAGTAAGGTGGCATTGCGACGTTTGAGAAGAAATGGGATTTGATATAAAGTTCTACAAAAAAAATTTAACGACTTGATATAAAAAATACTGAATGGTGTAAAATAACTTTAGTTGCGAAAGTCGGTGGCTTTGGTAGTTTTGTTTCACTCATTGTTTATCACCGACTTTCGAAGCTTTATTGACCTTTTTAGTTTTACGTTTATGTGGATGATTTTCAGATTTTTTTTTGTATTAACCAAATTAACCTACTTTACTGTAATAAATGATTTTGAATTCGGATCTAAAAATGTCACATGACGTCACGATCTTGTACAGTTTTTATTAAATTATAACGTCCTATGCCCCCCTTACCTTAATTTCGATGCGCTTAATCTTAATAGTTTCCATCAATCTGAAAAAGCTTAAAATTATCTAACTTATTTTTATTATCCATACAACAATGTGTATCCGCGAACTTGCCTATTATGTCCATTCACATTTCACCAGGAGCTCGAGTCTGCTATTGCAATCGTGTCTCAATGACTGGTAATTGATCGAATATTTGACAACTTTGACAGTTTTTGTATGGGAAATATGTTATAAGTTTGACGTTTTACGTCAAAAAACGATCATTGACCGGTCATTGAGACACGATTGCAATAGCAGAATCGACCCCCAGATCTGTTTCAGTTCCATGTGATAAGAGGCCAGCCTAATACCATCAACCAAACACGAATACCGATCCCAGGCTGCTGCAAATAAATCCAAGACAAATAAAGCTAAGCAAAACACTTTTTAACCCGAGAATCGAACCTACAATTTCATACTCAACGGTAATGCATACCAACGCTCGATCGACGACGTGACGAAGCTATATTATAACATTTTAGTACAAAATAAATCATGTAATAATAAAAAAGGTAGCTAGATGATGTGATGAAAAACAAACGAAACTGAGATTGTATACCTAAATTACTTTTCGGTACGTGTGTATGCATGTCACTGACCTCCTCATAGACGGCTGGACCGAATTCAATGGTATATTTTGAGTGCTTGAATAAGTCTGGGTAGATCAGTTTCAAAATTGGACCAAAAGGGTGGTGCTGCTATCGGTTTCTAGATTTTTTTGACTAACAAAACAACGTCCGGGTAGAACAACGTCCACTGACGTACTATAAAATTTTGTTATCATACTAACTTCCTTACAAAAATATTTATTTATCTCCGTCGCCACTGCGCCACAACCTCGGTACACAAGAATATGTTTTCCAATTCAATACGCCCGCTCAATGTACTCAATGTACCTATTCTGTATACGTAATATTTTGTGGGTTAACCCAGAACAAAGGGAATCCCTTCAATCCATTGCTATGTGTACCGGTAGGCTAACGTTACCACATAAATATGAGAAGATATACGTTTACCAAAATTAATTTTGTAAGGAAATCCGGGCCGGTATTGTGTGAAATTATTTCTATTTACAAACGTAATGTTGTACTAGATATTGTTGGAGACATATTAGGTGTATGAGGAATAAAATATCGTTACGTTTTGTTGTGTTTTTTACGTGAAAAAATGTAAGAATGTTTTCTTTTGATGTAATGTTTAATAGAAAAGTTATTGGATTAAAGTTTTGTTTACCAAAAATATTTAAAAATGCCAAAAATATTCCTGTTTATTTCCAAATTGTAATAGAATTAGTTATGGTCAGAGTATGCTTAAACTAAAAATAAAATACAAAAGTTTCTCTTTCGTAAATGTTACTTTACTAAAAGGACTAACAACATTATTATTAATACTCGTATAATTTATGCCACAGCAAAGCAAAACCTTCATTTCTGATTCAATTCTGAGAAAAGCTTCTCAGAACTGAAAAAGCCAAATTAGTACCGTACTTGCCAGAAAATAAATAAACAACTTGTACAATATAATATAATCAGACAGTACAACGTTTAAAAACAAATAAAGATTAAAATTAGAAGGTGTTGTAGCAATAATCTGTAGTCTCGTAGACCTTTGCTACGCGGCGTAGAGGTTGCTACGAAGTTTCGACTACGAGCAAACATTTCTTAGTAAACATAAAAAGCTGCTGTGTCAAACTTCTAGCAAAACAGTTCATACACAACTTATAATGCGACGCCTCCGTAGTAAAATTTACTACGAAACTCCGCACTATAGGACTAAGTTAAAAAGGCGTTTATTTGTAAATTAGTTGGAGGAACTAATTAGCATACACTTCATTAGTAAGTGGTAGCATCTTGGAGCGGAGGTTTATTAGCTTTGCGGTGCTAAATATTGTTGGAGTTTTTCGAGTTATGATTCCACTGTCACTGAAAGAAAGAAAAATGACTTCCATATTGAAGGTGCGTACCGTATTCACAGAGGCGTACTAATTGTAGAGTTCATACTAAAAAAAACACAAATGTAAATTACACATTATACATTTTATTACATTTTTTTGTGTCGGACTAATAATTAAAATTTTGTGAAAAACCCCACTGTTCGCGGTTCACCGGTAAACGGCGTGGCGTACAAAGTCTGATAGATAGTTTTTTCTATCAACAAGGTGTAATGGTCCCTGTCTTCTATTTGTAACTTTTTGTTATATGCACTATATCGCTCATTTTGAAAGCAGGGTAATGAAATAATTTACACAACGTAAAGCGCCTCTCTGGGTTCTAATCTACAATTCGTAAGTTACTACCATTTTTTTTTACATTACTAATTACAATATATACAGAGAAAGGTAGGCAGAAACTATATTTGATTCTTAAATACTTCTTTTATTTCGTTTACATTTATACCTACATGTTGTCATACACACACGCCGGTTGCGAGTACTACGCACTTGAACTTTCTGAAGAACCTCACCAATAAGGTCGTTCTAGGGCGTCCTCTACCGGCGCTTTCGGTTACAAGAATAAATTTCAACAAAACATTGGACAAAGAAACAAGTGCAATTTTAAATTGAGCATCTCTCTCCCCACATGCAATTTCCAACCAGCAAACCACAATTTCTCAAACGTGTTTTAAAACCTTAAATGCACACGAAAACCCGAACGTAATCTCAAGTATGTAAATTTATTTCACAAAGTTTCTTTGGTGACAGAACGCAAGATAAGGTGGAACGACAAACCACGGACCTTGTAATGCATTTAAATTATACTTTTGTTCGGGAAAATCTTGATTTATGTGTTCTTCTACAATTAAGATCTGTTTGGTGTGACGTGAAAGTGTAAACTAGCTACAGATTTTAGTTTGTTTACTTTTTTCATACTATACTAGCTGCCTCGGCCAACTTAGTTCTACCTTACAATCAATTTATTAGCTTTTTACTTTTTATTAGTTAACACCCAATTCTCATACCTACTGAATTCCAAATACCTACACAACATTTCATAAGAATTGGTTTATCCGATCCGGAGGAGTTAGTACGCGAGTCTCAAATTACTTATTTCCAAATTACTAATTACTTATTTAAACATAGAAGACGTCCCGCGGTTTCACCCGCGTAGTTCCTGTTCTAGTAGGATTACAGGGATAAAAAGTAGCCTAGGTCATCCGGAAATAGTGCAGCTTTCCACCAGTGCAATAATTTTTAAAATTGGATCATTAGTCCCGAAGATTACCCCCTACATACAAATTTACAAACAAACAAACAAATTTTACCTCTTTATAATATTAGTAATAATTGATGTAGATTTTGTGCTCGGTAGAATTAAAACGACAACATGTATATTTATATATAACCTAACCTAACTTACCATACCTATCCTATAGCTAACCTAACTACCTAACCTAACTACCTAACCTAACTACCTTACTGAAATGCATCGATTTAAAAAATACTTAATTCATAATTATGAACTAAACTACTTTGCTGCGTGCCTCTATGTTACATTGTATACAATTTATTTATTTTTCTTAGTCTACTTTCTGTGTTTTCTTTCTGTGTCTTAGTATAATATTTATCTTTTTACAAAGAATTATTTAAGTTTGTCTGTGTCGTCATTATTATTAACGTAAATTGATTTCTGAAATATAAGATTTGATTAAGATGATTTCATTAAAGATTCAATTCATCTTAAAAAAATATGTTTCAACTTTTCTTTAATTTAGAAAAAAAAGTTTAGTTGGAACATATTTTTAAGATCTTAATGATTATACTTAACTGTCTTGTTCACTATAACAATTAGGTAACTCGTTTTGAGTTTTTAATCTCGTTACTAGAAAAAAAAAACATTTTTAACCTTATTGCTTGAGAGACATTTTTTTACAGTAATTATTGAAATCTATTCTATCTCGTTAATTGGACACGAACTTGTTTTACATAATATGGTATTATATATTTAACTAGGTAATTTATTAATTTATCAATAACCAATAATTATAATTTAATTTAAAAAATAAACGGAATATTCTAACAGACTTAAACATGTTTTTTTTATTTTTATTGATAGGCTCGCGTTCGATCACTTTCTCATCTGATGCTAAGCGATGATGTGGTCGACGATGAAGCACGCTTGCCTAGAAGCATTTATTTTCAAGAACAAATAGGTTGCTATTCGTTCTTGATTTAAAAAAATAAAAGTAAAAGTAAAGATAAAGATACCGGGCTTGATACCACGTCAAAGCGCGTATTTTGCGTAAGGGCCATAATCTACCACGCGGGCCCAGTGCGAATTGGTAGATGTCACATGTCTTTGAATTTTTGAGTCTGGGGCATGCCAGTTTGCTCACGATCTTTTCCTTCACCGTTTTTGAGAGAAGTGGTGATGAAATAAATCACAAAAAGTAATGCACCAAACCCATGACTTACTTATCGTTAGTCGGGGCAGCTACCAATGGGCCCTCGCTGCTCTTAAAAAAATAATAGTAATATTTTCATGTATACACAAGAGAGCAAGAACAACGGAGCATAATTATAAAATCAATCTTTGTCAACGTCATACGTTAAGTTTTACTTTTTAAACAGCGCTTTAGATAACATTCCAACTTCCTTTTGGTACGCACGACAGTATCTATTTCAAGAGCATTAACAAAACGCGCTTCAAGCACTTATCATCAGCACTTCCGCTTAACCTCAAGAACCTTCCAACGCTTGAAGCGTTATCAACGTATCTTATAACGCTTACGCTTTAAGGTAAAATTAGCGTCAAAATATTAAATGGGTGTAACAAGTCTCGTAGGTCTTCTGAGGCTATTAAGCTTCCTTTACAATAATATTTAGAGGCATTTATACATTTAAAATATCATGACTGTAATTATCTAAGTGCTTGGCAGAAATGCTAGGTGAACCCACACCAAAATCTTATGAAACGCAATGCGTTACTTTCATTTCATTTTTTTTTTGCCAACAATGTAGGTACAGGAATAAAATGGTACATAGTTGAGAATTTTCGCTACATTCAAACATAAATAACAATTATAATTAAGGGTAATTTGTAAATTGCAAACTCTAAAATATACAAAAATGGTCTTCATCTTCAGCGACCTAAACACAGTAAAACAGCTGTCTGTAGATTTCATGCTTAGCATTGACCTTAAGCATCGTTTTTGGGCTCTAAAAATGTGTTCTCTTTCACTGCAATTGCCCCAGAAAATTACACCAAATCTTAGTATTCGCGCAACTAAACCGTGGTAAATTACTATGAGTATATTATTAGAGCTAATTTTGTAGGATAAGTTATGCAGCACATAAGCTGATTTGCTCAATTTCTTGCAGACGTTTTCGGTATGAGGTTCCCAAGTAAGTTTGCTGTCAATTACGATTCCTAAAAATATGGCAATTTTTCTTGACTTTACGTTAGTTTTATTTTCATCCGTCTGCCAAGCAAAGGGTATGTTTTTTTTAATAAAAAATATAGTTCAACAGATTTTTGGGAATAAGCTGGCGCCCTATTACATAAACACAACTGGCGAAAAGAAATGCTGATTATGAGGTGTACTCCTCTGCCTAACCCTTAGAGGAATACAGGCGTGATGATATGTTATGTTTATTGAAGATCAAAATATATGGAAACATGTGTACTGACATTAAAGGATATTAAAAGACTTTCTTTCTATTACCAATAAAAAAGCCACAGTATTTATGAGTGACACAGGCTATACTTGTTTTCGAAACTCAGAGAAAATGTATTAATAAAGTACAAAATACCCGCGACAAAATCGTGGGCGAAGTTATAATTTTATTAATGTAATGTATGTAGGTGTAATGCATGTAATGTATGTAGGACCCCTCTGGGTTAAGCCCAGAGGATCTACTTAACTTTAAAACCTCACACTCTGTTGTAATTAGACCTATGAAAACCTACCTATACTAATAAAATATTCCGATCCCACCGAAAACATTTCATGTGAAATGTTGCCAAGACGACCACATAAGGTTTGCCCTGTGAAAAAGATATCAGATCTCATGTAGAGCCAAGCTTCTGAATCTGAATTCAACATAACAGTAAAAATGTATGGCTTTGCAGTTTCGCAACCGTCGTGGAGGTGATGCAAATATTTAGTTTCTGAAGTAAGTAACGAAACAGCCAAGCCGTACTTTTTTCCTGTATGTAGAATTTGTGAAGTTCGAGAAATGATAGGTAGTGTCCTTGCGCTTCGCTTGGCTCGTCTTGGCGGGGGCACTACAGTGGCCCCAGATTCAGATAACTTAACAGGTTTTCATATACAAACATAACATTTTTACGTTACGCTACAACAGTAATATTGTAGATAGTTATCTACATACTTCTACTCCTCGTTCCGCCACCATCATCAGAATTCAAATCCCCGTCTCTGTACACAATGTCTTACAGCCTACATCGTTCAGCAGTAACTAAGTTTATTACTCTATCGCTTGTTGACTCTACACTTAGCATAATGTGTCTCTCACGTGCCGGATTAACCTTTGTTTATCTTGTACCTACTATATTGGCTTTATAATATTGATGTTGCCAGTTATGTTAATTCGAGGTTTAGCTTCGTAGATGTTTTGGATATGTTAACGTGACGTATGGTTGGAGTTATATAAAGGTTTGGGGTTGTCGTTTCGGATGAGGCAGATACTTTCCGGGCACGGTTGCTTCGCAAAGTACCTGTGTCGCATAAACAGGGAGCCGGACGCCCGGTGTCACCACTGCGTCGACTGTCGGGAAGACACGGCGCGGCATACGCTGGCAGAGTGTGCCGCTTGGGAGGAGCCGCGGCGTGCCCTCGTATCTGGAGTAGGCAGTGACTTGTCGCTGCCAGCCGTGGTCGAAAGGATGGTCGGCAGCGTCGAGTCCTGGGTGGTGGAAGCGGTGGTGTCCTTCTGCGAAACAGTCATCTCGCAGAAGGAGGCTGCGGAAAGGGAGAGGCAGGTCACTTCCACTCACCCGGCCCGCAGCAGACGGACCGGGCGCAGGTGGTGGGCGGACAATGCCCTCTTCCAGCCCCCCTGAATGGGTTCAGGGGAGACGGACGCGGGGATGTCCACCGCCCCCCACGTACATGGACCCGAGGTGGCGGCACGTCGTGTTCACGCGCACCCTTCTTAGACGTCGCGAGGGGAGTCTAACACCTCACTCCCCTCACTGACTTGGCGTGGCCCGCGGGGCCGGTACCAATCGGGTGTCGTGGAAGTATCTTCCGTTCCCGTGACCCCCGGCGCAGGTGTGAGAAGGAACACGTGGTGGTTTTTAGTCAGTTAGAGTCTGATAGACCCCTCCGCCTCCCCAGGTGGGGGACCTCCATGAGGATTTTCCACCCCTCAAAAAAAATTAATAAAAAAGGCTTGCTGAGGTTTGTTTGTCATTTTTGGTGACCACATTTTTACGGGCACAGGTTTATTTTTGTGAGAAGAAAGTTGACCGTCCATTGCATCATCGTGTAGCTCAACCTTATTTTTGAGCTTACTAAAACAGGTTTGAAGAAGATGGCGAGACAAGTTGGACTCCTTCGACAAAGACTGGTCCCAAAAAACCCTTGAAAGAGCTTTGCCCTGCAGTTGGAAAATACAGGCTAGTAATAATAATAATAATTATTATCTGAATTATCCATCAGCAACTTGCTTTGAAATACCAGCTTGTGGATTCTGAAGTACAGTATTACAGGTATGTGCCCGACCCAGTTCTCGAGAATGACCATGTTACACTGTACTGGGATCGATCTATCATCGCTGACAGGACTATTGTTGCCAATAAGCCTGATATAGTGGTGATAGATCGATTAGCGCGCCGCACAATTATAATCGATGTTACCATCCCTCATGACGAGAACCTCGTGAAAGCTGAGAAAGAGAAAAAAAATCATATGTCTCGACTTAGCACGCGAGGTTGTCGACATGTGGGATATGGACTCGGCCGTCATTGTGCCGATAGTCGTAACAGCCAATGGCCTTATGGCTAAAAGCCTCGACGAGCATCTTTTGAGGCTTTCGTTGCACGGTTGGGTCAGGAACCTGATCCAGAAGGCAGTACTTCTTGATACGGCCCGCATCGTGAGGAGGTTCCTGTCTCTGGAGCTCTAGCCACCGGTAGCTCGGACCCTGCTCCCGCCATCGGTGGTTCACTATTTTTTATATTTTTAAATGTTTTTATATTTTTTACACCAATATTTAAAAATGTAATTTATATGCATGTAAAAATAGTAATTGAGAATAATAATAAAATAGGTTTGAGCTATTCATTTTCTTTTGAGAGTGTATTTCATTTTCACCCTTAATACAAAATCTACTCGTTAACACTTGACAGTTAACAAACAGCTGATTCCATACGCCATTTCTATTAATACTTATTATTGCCTTTTCGATTACGATAATAGAAATAGAATTTGTAATATGGCTAGGCCTGCTGAATTGCTTTCGACATTTCTTTTCAGGGATAAAACATTTGTCCTGGGCGGGAATCAAACCCACGATCTCCGGCATAGCAATCAGGGCCACTAACAAACTAATAGACCAAGAGGCAAATCAAAAGTCAATTATTATACCAGAACCTAAAAACTATGTATAAAATAATTTTACATTGTCTCACGATGGCATCTGTGAGAACGATTTAGTGTCCCTGTGTCCACGTGTGTTTCGATTGACATTCTTTGGCCGCATAATATTAATTTTGATGGACAATTTTACTACACATGATTTTTTTGTGCATTGTTTTTCTTTTGACTAAAAATAAAGAGTTTATTCAAAAAGTATAGTGCACGACGACGCCATATAAGCTGAAACAGAATACAATATGTATGTTGTCTATCATAATAAGGATTAATAACTTCCAAAATTGAGTATACAATACCCATACACGTACTGATAATGGTAAACATGATAATGTTATCATACACCATACATATGCGTGTACTATCTTAAGCCCAAGGCATTTGATTAACCTGAGTAAACCTGAGCAACCCCTTTTGAAATTACGATATTGAAGCAGTTTCCTTGTTATGAATTGAGCGATTTGAAAAGGTCGTGCTAGCCCAAAGGTTAAGGCTCATACCTCTCATGTACGAGGTTGTGGTTTAAATCCGGTTTTGTAAAATGTGACATGTTCAATTTTCATGTTATATAAATTTTCTAAGTTTATCTTAGACATCATCGTTGAAGGAAAAATTGTGAGGGAACCTAGACTTATAGACTATCAAACTTTATTTTTTGCCTTTTTAACCTATAAATAATAGCTAAGTATGTAATATTTATATTTTATATTTATATTTTTTTTGTGTTATTGCGTTTTTACTGTGCGTGTATCCAGCTGTTGCCAATAAATGTATTTTCTTTCTTTCTTTCTTTCTTTCTTTCTATTTTTTGTACAGTATAATGTTTCTATAACAAAATAAAACCACAATAGTATGAAGAAGAAGTCCAATTATGATTCAAATATTGTTGAGGAAACAACCTCATAATTTTTCAATGATGTTAATTTGTTCAATAAAACTAAAAAAAAAATACCTGGTGTAATAATTTATTTATACCTATCATTATTTATTTAATAAATAACCATACACAAAAGAAGTACAATGTTTACAACCTTTTTTTTAGTGTATATTAAAACCGCAATGATATTGTATTAATCGATAAGGGAATCTTTAACTATGGGACGATATAGCAAAAAAAACAGGTATTTGATCAGTACATTTCTACCCACGTTAGTCGTCAACATAATTATATGAAACAGCTGTTTTTTTTCGTGATTTTTGTGTCGGTCCCGTAGCAAAAGTTGCTTGTAATGATAAGTACAAATAATCATTTGTAAAACAAGGTTGTATAAGAGCTTGTAGATACAGCTAATTACAATGACACATAAAACGATTGTATGCTCCACGCTTTAGAATTAATTCTGTAAAAGCATCAGTGGATACGTAGGTATTTATCCAAGAATTACCACTCAGGATAATTAGTTAGGGGCACCGTTCTACGGCGGGATGTCGACCAATTTATACTGGATTCATTGAATTTATTATCCACTTGTGCGTTAAGAGGGAAGTCTGCGAGCGTGGGAACTTATTTTTGAACGCATACATTGACATTTTCCACTTACACAGTAGCAACGCGCTACACACCTTACACACACATTAACACTTGTCCAGAAACAAACGACAAACAGTACGGCACGACGTGCAAATTATTTTTTCAATGCGTGTTCGACATAAAAGTGCTAGTAATTATGTGTCAGTAAACAAGCAATGTAATAACAATTGACCTATTGCACCGCGATGCTCGCTTGCCTAAGATATTGTTTGGTAGCCGCGAAAGGGTGGGGTCACAGTGTTCAACAGAGATTTACAATATAATTGATAAAATTATTATTTCTTTTAGTTGTGTTGTTTAATGTAATTAATAACTTCGTAATTTAGAATTTTATTTTATTATAATAATACTATAATTGATTTTTTAAACTGTTATAAGTACAGGTATACTAAATATAGTTCATTGATATTTTGTGGTAAATATATGAATGGCGTAAGGGAACAAAAAGACTAACTAAAAAACAACAAATAATTGTATTTCTATACCTTATATTTAAATATTATTAATGCAAAAGTAACTTTGCATGTCTTTCTGTCTGTCTCGCTTTTACGCCAAAACTACTGCACCGGTAAAACTGAAATTTGGGACACAGATAGTGTAAAAACTGAGAAAGGACAAAGGCTACTTTTTGATTCGCGAAAAGGCTTGTAAGGGATCGAAAAGGGGGATGAAAGGATGTATGCCTATAATACCTATAATTAGTTTTGTAACAATTTGATCGTTAAGGAAGTAAATAAACGAACAAAACATGTCAAACGTTGAAGGAGATGTTGTCGAACTCTCAGTGGACAATATCTTGGACTCTGAACAAGTTACAGCATACCCATAGGGTATTTTCAGACTCTCTACTCAAGAGGCTAAAAGTTGGTGTTCCAGTCCTGTACATCAGAAATCTTGACGCGCCAGTGCAACGGTACACGACTACAAATTACACATATGGGGCACAACATTATAAAGGCTAAAATCATGGCTGGAATGGCAAAAGGAGAAAACGTCTTGATTACCCGTATTCCAATAATTCCGACAGATTTGCCATTTCAATTTAAAAGAGTCCCTGCACGGTAAAACAAACAAAAGTAATTTGAAAAAATGTACTTTAAACATAGGCTCATATTTTATTATTCCTACTACTTTAATATTTAAGGTGTTTGCAGTGCAACACTGCCAAAAGGTTGTTAATTCATTAAACCCCAAGCGTTTGCGCTGTCATTGTCTTTCTATCGTGTCTCTAATCACGATTGAAAGGTTAAAGTATTTATACGTACAATGAGTATTATTCTTCTAACAAACTTTTACACGCGGACGTAATCGTGGGCACATAGCAAGCTCACGCTATAGCCTGAAACAATAATTTTGTTTATAAACATAGCATCATATAATATCACACCTGTACCTATTCCCCGAAGAATTAGACAGTGGTGTATACCCATAATTCACCAGTTATGTTTTAAGTCTTATGTAATAGGGGGTGATCTTATTGCCATCAACTAGGTATAAATCCTGACTCCGGGTTGCTACTCAGAAATTTAAGATTAAAAAACCCGATAACACTTTGTCAAACCCAGGAATTGAACCCAGGAACTCATGCTCTAGAAGTAGTGCTAGCATTTTAACCATTAACATTAGACTGAATGGTTAATTTTAGTAGCTATTCATTATACTTTATACTATGGAAATAACGCTTACTGCTTTGAAATTACAACGTAATACTCTATTAATAAAAAAACAAATCTTTGATTTTTAAATGTAAATCTTTCATTTTCGTAATTACGGGTTATGCACCTGAAAAAACCTTGGAAATTACACCCTTATTGTATTACGAAAAGAAAGTGTTGTCCGCCATCCTGGAGGGAACTGGTCGAATGAGCTTGATTCCAAAAGGTTATTAAATAATAACCCACGTTTTATCATCGGCAAAATATCTTAAATAAAAGATACGTACTATTTCGTTTAATTTTCCTTTATTTTCGATTTGTCGGGAACTTTCCTTCTGTTTGCCCATTTTATAAAAGATGATGTAGTATTTAAATTATGGAAATTTTATTTATCCATCAATTATTATCACACCTTTGGCTTTAACCCAGTTATTAAAATTCATGTGTGAATGTTAAATTTATCATTAAAATTGATATTTTAATAAAAAATTTAAAAATATCAACTAATAAACATTAAAGAAAAACTAATGCCATCTCTCAAAAATGACGGAATCTAGTTATTAGTTAAAAATCCTCTTAAATTATATTATTTATTTAAATAAATATCTAAAAGCAAAATAATTTCAATACTTCCATAGCTAGAGCAATAATTCTAGTGCAAAAATTGGCAGATACACCGTGTAACTTGCACCCCACCCTATGACTTGTGTGGATGTATGAGTTGACGTTTATCGAGTTCGGAGCGGACTACAAACTGACATGCTCTCACCTTGGTTTCCAGGGCGGCACTGATTTGTTTTCAGACGCATGTTCGAATATAAAACAAAATATGAAACGGGGGACGCTCCATACTAGAATGTATGGCAAACTGAAAACATTTTGCGCAAAAATATTAAGAATGTTATGACGTAAATTGCTAGTGTATGATTTTATTTTATTAGAAATTAAACGGGTTAACCTCATAATCATACACTTGTGTCATGAAATAACGAAAAATATCTTTAAACATTGCTTTACATTTCAAGAAAACGTGCAAATAGTAAGTGCCGATTTCGATGTAAATATGAAATATTGACATTTTTTTAGCAGACATTTTAGGATAATTTAAAAAATATCACACGGTGTCACTGGTGATACATCTAATAAGTATCTTATTTATTTTTTTGATAATATTTGGTGTGTTAGATGATTAGATACCTTGCAAACCGTAACCCCTGTTTTGGCGCTTTGCAAGGACTGTCCCCTTAATAATTTAAAGACGAAATTATCTAATGACTCTTGAGACGTTTGTTTTAATGATCTTGGGTTTTGGGTTTGCGTTTCAGCGTCGAATTTTGGTACAAATTATAAACCGAGCAGTACGATAAAACTCTTCGACAATATCGCAGAAATAAAGAAAATTATTGAAATTTTTATTTTTATATCATATTTTTTTACAGTTTACATCTTACATCTCTTGTTTACATCTTTAATTGAAGTGTATTATTTGATTAGATGTACGATAAGTACATATTTAAATGATTCATTTTATAAAGAATCTGGCTTTATAAAATGAGTCATAATTTAATCAAAAGATTTTTAATCAACACATTAGCGTTTTTTCGTAAAATTTACAACAAAAACTTTAATTTTAAAAAAAATTTATTGGGGGATCAATTCTGTAGTTTGTATGAAAGAAAACATAACAATTTTTCCCCACATTTTCTTATTATGTAACCCATTTTTTCTAATTTAAGGGTTGATCTTATAGATTTGAATCCAGTTAAGCTGGAATCGGTCCCCAATACAGTTGGGAATAGGCTAGGTAGATGACTAGAATCCAATGATAATGTATATTTTCTATCTGTTACGCGTAAGTAGTAGGTATCACAGCGTCATACTTATTGAGTGTTGCCCCCAAAACGCAGTCTCTCAACATGAAAAAATATTGTTATAGGGTTAGACAAGATTCTTCGCCCATCCATCAAAACCCGTTATAGTAATTTTATCTTCTTTCACAAAGAAACATATCTTTTTACCACTCAATGTTTCAACTCTCAGTTTCATTGATATTTGAGACCTCTCACAGAGTAATGTAACTCTACGCTCAAGGGTTCTTCAGGGGTTACAAACCCTTGCGCTATTTCTGAATTTAGAGGGCGGAGTGTTTGCCTAACCTTTGATTCGGTCTTTCGCGGAATATTCAAGCGCTCATTAAATTCTGATTATAAATTGAGAATTTATGAAGGGCGCAAATTAATTTTGTTATCCTAAGGGGATGTTTAAAGACTAAGATTCACTGTTAATTTTAAATGTGCGAATACTTAGCATGATTTGTGGAGTCGATTACGGTTTTAATACATGTAAGTACGTACAATTATAATTAAAATTTAATAGTTTTAGTAAAAATTGTAGATATTAAAAAGAAAGTAGTGGCGTTTAGCCATCTAGTCCCAAACTAAGTAGAGCTTATTAATTTTTATCTTTTTGTACACACGGCATCACATCAAGCTAGACATTTCCAGAATAAGCTGATCTCGCATTGAATTGAATTCTCGTACAATGCGAGGTCAAACTGGTACTCTATTATTTATTTACTAAATTGTAACGTCCATCCACAAGGTGGACAGACGACCTCATTAAGGCCGCGGGAACGCGCTGGATGCAAGCAGCTTCCAACCGGTCTTATTGGAGATCTATAGGGGAGGCCTATGTTCAGCAGTGGACTTCCTATGGCTGAAATGATGATGATGAAATTGTAGTTATTGGTCCACTTAGTTAAAAATATAGACTAATTTAATAATAAACTGATGGGGTGCGATAGAATACAGATCATGTTGTAAGGCTTTGAGTATGAATATGGAGAGTTACAAGAGTAGAAGAAAGCCAAAGAAACGATGGATGAGTTGTGTGAAAGATGACATGGCAAGAAAGGAGGTGACTGTTGAAATGACACCAAATACAAATGGCAAAAAGCGGACGAGCGAAGGTTCTTCAAAAGGGGAGTAAATAGGTTTTTAAAGGGTCGGCAACGCGCGTGTGGCGCCCCTGGTGTTGCAAGTGTCTTTAAGCTACGGTAACCGCTAACCATCAGGCTGGCCGTAAGCTTGTTTGCTACCGTCGTGGTATAAAAAAATACATGATAATTATGTGAAATAGCTAAATGTTAAAGCTACAAAAAATATTTGGGTACATCTCCGATAGGTTAAGCAGAGGCGAGTCTAACTTTCTATTTAGGTACACCTCTGAACACAGTTATGATGTTGTGATTATGTTGAACTTACACTCTAAAACGCTTATTAGTTTTACAAAACACTTTTGACTGCTAAGCATGAGGTCCCGGGTTCGATCATCGGGTCGAGCAAAATGTTATTGAGTTTTTTCATCAGGAATTTCTCAGTAGTAGCCCGGAGTCTGGATTTAGGCCCGATTGATGGCAATAGTCTCGCCCCCTACTACATGGGTCTTAAACATAACCGGTGAAATATGGGTGAACTTCCAGGTATACCTCTGCCTTACCCTTCTGGGGATTACAGGTATGATGTTATGTTATGTAATTCCACAAAACAATTTTAAAACTAAACTATAAAACGTTATCCAACACACCGCATTCTCCACAAAGGTGACTGTAAAATATAAATTGACCGCAATATTTTATTGTTCAACTTTTATTCTCCCTTAGCTTTAGTGTTTTGTTTTGTTCGTAATATTAATTGTTTACCAGATACTGTGGGTAAAGTATCGTTGGAAGTTAAACAGCTACTATGTTTGTTCCATTGGAACTTTGGCGAAGACAAACAGTCTGCCATGAAACATTAAATGTTAACGGTCAGAAATGTTATACTTAGGAAACTTATTATGTTGTATATTTTTTTTAGGTAAGAGCGGAGTTCTTGTTTAAATAACAGCGTAGTTGTATCTTCGATTTGTGAGGTAAACAGCCGTGGTTAGTAGGTACATGTTTACCAACAAAGTTTATTTTTTACAAGGAAAGTCATATAAGACGTCGTTTTATAGAAAAAACTAGTAAAAAAATTAAAGATACCGGGCTGGTATCCGCAACTCCACGTCAAAGCGTGTATTTTGCGTATGCGTTATAATCTACCACGCGGGCCCAGTGCGAATTGGTAGATGTCACATGTCTTCGATTTTTTCGTTCTAGGACATGCCGGTTTCCTCACAATGTTTTCCTTCACCGTTCTTAAGAGCAGTGGTGATGAAATAAATTACACAAAGTAATGCGCCTGCCTGGGTTCGAACACACGACCTACTGTTCGTAAGTCAGGGGCGCCACCACTGGGCGACCGCTGCTCTCAAGATAAAATCTATACTAATATTATAAAGAGGTAAAATTTGTAAGTTTGTACGTAGGTATGTAGTGGGTAATCTTCGGAACTAATGATCCAATTTTAAAAAATATTGTACTGGTGGAAAGCTACACTATTCCCGGTGGACATAGGCTACTTTTTATCCATGTATTCCCACGGGAACGGGAACTACGCGGGTGAATAAATAAATAAAATACTAGTATTAGCTAAATTTTTTGAGAGTAAAATCGGACTCTAGTTGCGAAATACCAAAGAGATTTAAAATACTATAGAGCGGGCATGTCAAGGAAATGTCATAGAAAAACTTTGATCCCATGTCTCAGTAACGCCATCTAGAATAATATATGAATATTGGAGCGGCAGCCGAGCGTACTACAAAAAACTCATAGACTAACTGTATCCAGCAGGACACACTTTTTCGGACGAAAATTTTGTTCGTGGTGTCCGGTCTATAGGTATTGAATGTCTTTGCGAAATACCAAGGTAAGTAGATGAAAGGCAATGAAATAAAAACCCGTAGGTAAAGAACAGTTATAAGAAGGTGAGAAACAAAGGAGGTTGTGGCTAAATAGTTACAGCCTTAAGGGACGATCAAAGGTTAAGCTACGCTTGACGAGGTTGGTCCGTGGATGGGTCACCATTCATAACATAACAAACATCATCCGTGCCTCGAAAATCACATGAAGCCGTTGGTCCCGGCTGTCATTTGTCAGACAGATTTGTCGACCTCATCTCTGACCGCAGGACAAGATTGAGGTCAAGAGTAGACCCATTATATATAAAAAAAACAGATCTTTTAAAGTTGTTACGCGTAGTACACATTCAAATACATACAAAAACTCACGCCTTTTTCCCATGGGATTCTTACATACTTCTTTTGCTTACTTTTGCTTTTGCTTAAAACTACCTTTTGGAATGTGCAACTAGAATCATATTCATTTAATTTATTTGTAAGTATAACGTTCAAAAGTGCCTGTTTTCAGGCCTAATTGAAATAAATGATTTGACTTTGACTTTGACTTTGCTTCGTTTACATTCATACATGTTGTCATACACACACGCTGGTTGCGGTTGTTATGCGTAGTCACAAGCTTAAAAGTCTTTCATCTACCGGTTTACTATGGGGTATTGTGTTACCCAGTAACTTGAGTTGTGGATATCATTCAGGCAGTCGCTCTATACAGGTTGACTTTGAATAAATGCGAAAAAATGAAATGTGAGCTTCAGTTACAGTAACATAGAAATTACAAACTGTTTTTTCTACAGTCTAAATCGTTAAAAAAATTACGTGATTATCGGTCTTAAATGGTCCATTGATGTTGTTATCTTCATATAAGTACAAATTATCAGTATTCCAGAGAAATAAATTCATAACATGCAAAAAAATAAGAAAACTAAAATATCGAAGAATTTCGTCCGACTCATGTTAATAAATGTTGCCGTTCATAGCGGTCATTTACCTAATTCTGCCTATTTTCTAGTAAACAATAGCTCGACTTTAATTATTTTAACGTTTTCGTTAAACTGTTAATATCATCAGTTTTACATTTGATATGTTCTATATTTTTTTGACAACATATAGTATTGTATATTTAAATTTGTCGCATCTATTCAATTTCACCCTGTATAATGTATATAACACTGGTAAACTCAGCTGCGTCCGGTAAACTCGAATCCGACCCCAATATAGTTGCGAAAATTTACAATACATTTAAGCTGTGCTAATTCTCATAATATGTATTAGTATTCTTTGATTCCTTTTATTTTTTCATTTTTAATTGCACCTACCACTGTTTTTCTCTGCATCACCTAAAGGTTGACTGGTAGAAAATGCCTATGGCATTAAGTCCGCCTCTGTACATTAGTGTGCTTGATGTATTAAATAAATAAATAAATTCTACTGACTTTTGAGTGAACGATGAGTCAAATATCAAACATGAGTCATCGAATTTAACTTCTCAACCGTCGTAAAGCCCAAATAGTAAAACATTTAAGTTAAATTAAACCATAAACAAATACAAATAGGGTGTTAAACAGTTTAAAGTGTGTAATACATATGAATACCCTCAGTATTTGAGAGGTGTTCTAAACCTCTATCAATCTTATGAGAAACAATTATTTATAAATAGGTAATTACTCACTGTTATATTATTAAAGGCCAAGTTATCCCTAAAATGTCAGTCAAAGTCAGAGGATGGCGTATTTACATAGTTTTGCAGGCAATATTAAATAGATAATTATTAATTTAATACGCACCTACATTAACTGTGATGTATGCAACAAACCTATGGTTGTAAACTTCATGTTCACCAAGAACTGGCAAAGACATACGCTAGAACAGATCTACATAAGTATAGCTAGGAACCATCTCAATTGAATCAGCTTTCAAAGACAAATAAATCGCATCAAAACTGGTACATTTCTTTTAAGAGCTTCGAAGCCACAGAAAACACTTAGTACATGTTACACACGTTGTGCGTGTCGGAAATTAAAAAGAACAGCAACGCAACGGTAATACAATATGAAAAAAGATATTAGGTATATAGGGTGACTGGTAATTAGTGATCGATACTTAAACACGTGATTGTACTCATGAATACAAATAACTTTCCCAAAGAAACTTCCCGAGGCTGAACTCGGTCAGCTGATAGTCTGAACTACCAGCTGATCGATCACAACGCGCGCGCGGGAATTTCAAACAGCGTTTTTTTAGGTTTATTGTGTTAGTAAATTGTTGTGTATAAAAAAAAGTTTTTTTGGGAAAGTTTATTGAAATCATGAATACAATCACGTGTTTAAGTATCGGTCACTAATTACCAGTCACCCTATATATGTGATTTTTTGTTGATATTTCGCATATTTTTTTTTCTATTTAATACTTTAAGTAGTCAATAGCACTTCAACAAAACTCATTCATCATAATCAAACTATTGCAGCAACAATGAAATATGTGCAACTCCTTTTGATGAAGTGTGCTATGAAAAAAATAAAACATTGATAAATTGGTATGAAAAGTTTAAGCATGTTCGACATTGGTTTTATTCAAAACATTTTGACTTATCCTAAAGCGACTGAGTGGCCCATAAACATTACTTTCTTGTTAATTATCCACCAATAAAAAGAAGTAAGTTGAATAGTCCTCAAATTTATTAGTCTGGGTTTCTTCAACCTCTTACAATTTCTAAAAGTTCTAAATTGATGTCACTAACACTATCTTGTACAAAAACAAGTCGAACTTTTTGCTAAACTAGAAAGAAAAATTGCTACGACCAGCATGAAATATATACTTCTTTAAAAAAAACAATACAAAAGCTCTATAAAACATTTCGCTTTTACCTTTTAACACTTAAAACCCAGAATAGAAAATGTAGGTGACACTTTCGTGAAAAGAATTCTTGAAATGGGCGAAAACTTCATTAATTTCTATGTTACGCTTTCTAACTAAGTTTTTTTGTTAGGACAGGTCATACCAGTAAGATGTAACCCTTGGCTAAATCGGATTAAACATTTGGAATAATTTAGATCATTCATTTTTAATAACATTACATTTTTGTACTACATTATTTGATTAATGTCCAAAATTTTGTGTTCCTGAACTGACCAAAATTTTATTGACAATCCAAAATATTATTCCTTTTTCAAAATAGTCATCTCCTTTCTAGCTATATCATCTTTCGTCGAAGAAGTAATTCCAAACATTTGTGTACAATTGTACACATTACTCGACAAAAATTAAATTAAAAATTTAAAAAACCCCCATCGCAAAAAAGTAAAACATTAAAAAAGTTAAGAATAACACTTTAGCCATGAAATTTTACTTCACGTCGGGGTACCGCTTAAGTAAGGAATGTTCCTAGTACTTGTAGGTATGTAGGTACTTATATTAACGGTACCCCGACGTAACGTAAAATTTCATGGCTAAAGTGTTATTCTTAACTTTTTTAATGTTTTACTTTTTTGCGATGGGGGTTTTTTAAATTTTTAATTTAATTTTTATTTTTAAATTTTTAAACGCATTAATTTTGTTTTATAGAGTTTACAGTTATGAGAATTCTTCAGTGCATTGTATGTAGAGTCAAATGCTGGTTAAAATGAATCCAAACACGACATATCTGCTATTATTTTGTCAAGAGTCTGCCTACTAGAGTGCTGGATAGCCTGGCTGCAGCATCAGCTCATCCAGTTGCCACCAGTGCATTGTGTGCAGAATCAAATGCCGGTTAAAATGAATCCAAACACGACATATCTGCTGTTATTTTCCCAAGAGTGTTTTAGTCTGCTAGATATCCTGGCTGCATTAGACCAAATACACCATAATGTTGCTTATTAATATTACACACATGGGTGTTTGAAGTTTTAAGACACACATATGTTTGTAAATAAAGTTAATACCCATAGACGTCTAAAATAGCAACGGTAGCTAACACAAAAGAGCTGATAACCTTGAAACGGCTGAACCGATTTTGATGAATTATGTCTAAGAACCATCGCAAGAAACCCTGCTATCAAATAAAAAAAACCGCATCTAAATCGGTTCACCCGTTTGGGCGCTACGGTGCCACAGACAGACAGACAGACAGACAGACAGACAGACACACACACATAGCGGTGAAACTTATAACACCCCTCTTTTTGCGTCGGGGGTTAAAAATGGATAGAAAGAACAGTTTATTATCTTTTCGAGATTTCTGGGTTAATCCCATATCAAAAGTTGTTTATAATTATGACAAAACAACACTTTTTCGGGTTTCAAAATTCCTTAAAATAATGTTACATGTAAATCTATCCAAGCCACATACCTAAGAGCACAAATAAATAATTCGAACACACTCACCCACACTCCATTCGTTCACGGAATACATCACATTCGTTCGTCCACATTTGAACGAACGTACATTCTTATACAAATTGCGTAACAATAAACACACACACTCCGAAACTCTCTTATAAGATTAATCGCGTAAACTCCAACGCGTATCACAAACACGATATCACAAAGTTTTTCGAGACACAAGGCAACTTTGTCTTAACTTCGCTTAACTTTCGGTGCAATCCTGCGAGCAACCTGAATGTGTCACAAGTGATATAGGTTGGCTCACATCACGACTTTAGAGACAGATAAGGCGTTACTGACAATCTGGGTTACATAGGTATGTCTGCAGGCATGAGGAAGTGTAAGGGTGCCTATTTATAAATAGCTTTAGGGCTCTTTTTAACCGACTTCAAAAAAAGGAGGAGGTTCTCAATTCGACGGTATGTTTTTTTTTTTTTTTTTTTGTGTTTGTTACGCGATTTCTCCCCCATTTGTGAACCGATTCTCAAAATTCTTTTTTTATTTGAAAGAGTATACTCCCGAGGTGGTCCCATTTTAATTTGGTGAAGATCTGGTGCTGATCTTCGGAGATATACAATGGAACTCTTCAAAAATAGACGGCAAATCTGTCGTGATTGCTGGAATCGCTTGGATATTTATTGTTTATACAACATCATGACGTATCATCACGCCTGTATGCTCTGAGGGGTATGCAGATGTGTACAATATACCTAGATTTCGACAGTTAGGTATGTTAAGTTTCATTTATTAGGGATAAGTGGATAACCATAGGGATATACCATGACATGTATTGTTAACAAATAACAATATAAACATAAATTCATGGCAAATATTTGTATGGGAACAACTAAAAATGAAAAAATAAAAATCTTTTTTGCAAAAAATAAAACCGACTTAAAAAAACACTAGCCGGTGTAAAATAACTCTAAATTCAGAAGTCGGTGGCTCATCATGAGTAAGACAAAACCACCAAAGCCACAGACTTCCTAATTTAGAGTTATTTTATTTAACTTCTAGAAAGGAGGAGGTTCTCAATTCGATTGTATTTTTTTTTGGGATTTATTCCGTCATTTAGGGACCAATTTTAAAAAATATTTTTTATTTGATAGGGTTTTTTTTTTTTAGGGGTTTTTAGGGGGGGGATTTTTTTTTTTAGCAGATTGGTCCCATTTCTATCAAAACTCATATCTGATGAGGGATCCTCGAGGAATTGAGAGAAAAACTATAGGTACACATGCACCAATATTGACATTTTAAGAAACAAATCAAGCATTTTCATTTAGAAAGAAATTATCATTTTGTGAAGAAAAACTGATGAAAAAGACATGCGACGGAACTCTTCAACGCATAACAGCAAATTATTCCTGATTGCTATAGTCAGATGTCTTGTGCAGAGTTTTTTGTATTTCCATAGCGTCACGTCACATAACATCACGTCCTTCTATTTTAAAAGGGACCCGGCAGAGATGTACAGATAAATGTTTGGAAAAACTTCTTGAGCAATTGTTCAGCAAAATGATTCTTTAATATTTTAAAAGACCCTCTTAACACACGAAGAAACAAAAAAATGCAAAATAAAAACTTTTTACAAAAAAAAAACAAATGACTTCTTAAAAAAGTTAAGCTTCGATCGGTGGAAGGGTTACCATCCACTACATAAAAAGGCTCCTAAAGTATTCTCTGTAAGTCAACAACCCCATTACACAAGACATTCAACCTCTTGATTTGTAGTATGTACAGATTTATTGCGATTGAAGTTGAAATGAACTTGGAGAGCCGAAATGCAACACTGCGACGCCAATGCCTATTAAATATCAATGTCGAGAAACTATTGGTAGGGAAGTTACAAGACAACATACCTTCTTGACTTGGTTCATATTTCAAGTTGTACTAGTGCACTGCAATGTACAAGTTACGGGTGTGAGTTTAAGTTACTTACATAATTATATTATTACTATACAGGGTATAAAAAGACCGATCACATAGCCGATAACCACACATTCTGTACGTATAATTAAGTAACTTTAACCAAAAAAGAAGGCTGGTTAAATACTTTTTTTTTCATTTTTAAAAAAGAGATGCTTTTTATTGGGCGCATTGGATAGAGCAACAACGCAACGAAACTTGATCAGCTGAGCGCAAGGCCACTCGCGCTTGCTCGTTGACCCGACCGGCCCGCTTGTTTAGTATCCATTACATTTTTGTAACTTCAAATGCGTACTTGGTTTTCGATAATTTTGATATTGTTTGTTCGGAAGAAAGTTTACTAATGATACTTAGAATACAATTTTATTATGAAAAAAAAACGAAAAAAAATATTGCACTTTGACCTTCAATATTTCCAAAACCAGTGAGTATGTTCTAGAAAAAAAAAACTATTCCAGTGATGGGTAGAATATGGAGTTTCGTTTACGTTGAGGGTCATTTTACATACCGTCCGTTGAAACACTATTATCAAGTGTCGCGAAAAGGTGCGGTTTTGATTTGTAATGTTTGATGTTTGCTCTGTTTGTTTGCTTGATTTGTTTGTTTTGTTTGTTTGTTTTTTTGGCAGTTTTTTTTTTATTTGTTTGTTTGCAACTGTAATACATACAATAGAATACTCAATATAGCACACATCAAAAATTACAAATCACTGATAATAAATTAATGCTTGTACCTCCTCTTTATGAGAAGAGGAGATAAAATATGTCAACAATAAAATACATTCGTTTTTTATTATATTCTTAGTCGATATTTTAACTGCCTCGCTAGTTTATTGGTCGCACGTCCTACATTAAACTTAAGATTTTGGGTTCGATGCTCGGGTCTCTCAATCTCCAAGTTTTTAATAGCTGAATGTGTGTCCGATTGATGGCAATTCGCTCACCCCCAAATAGCGGGTGAGCGAATTGCCATTGGAAATACACTTTTTGAAAATACACTGGTGAAATGAGGGTGCATTGTGGACACAGCACTGCCTAAGCTTTTGGGAAATACACCCTCGATGTTACGTTTTTGTCACGCTCGAAAATTGATTAAGGACATTGAATCTATTTGAGACATTCATTCGTTGAATCTCAATTTTTGAGTGATATATGGAAATTACTCATAGACCCATGAAGAGTGATAGCCTCTAACTCCATGAGTGAATACCGCAGCCACCGCCCCCGTTCGATGGCCGCCGCGTAAATGATGGATGAAAGAAGCAGATAAAGTATTTTTATTTGCTGCGTCGTTGTAATTGCTGTATAGCGTTTCAGAGCGAGTGTTAGTAATTAAATAAACAAACGCCACACTTTTGTTAGCCAAACATCTGATTGGATATTAATTTATTTATTACTTTAGGTACCTACTACAAAGCCATAGGCAATTAAATAATAATACGAGTAAAATAAAACTTCTCAGTAACAAAAGTTTGAAGCATTAAAAATTTATATTGGAAAGGAATGTTTAGATATTATTGTACAGATGCACATTTGGACATTAAATTTAGGGGTAGGTACATAAGAAGTTCCACCGAGGGTGACCAACATGGTATATCATGTTAACCTCACCATGTTATACTTATGCACCATAATGTTTTTGGTGCACTGCATTATAGTTACCAAGAAATAATATAAGACATCGGTAGTCATTGGTCAAATACTTATGGCAGAGCAAAGCAGGTTAGCGCAATGGCTAAGCTAATGCCTGTAGCAACTTGTGACGTGAATTCGATTCAACACGGAACAAAATTTTGCCTGCCTACAGGTAGTTGTTGCGGATTAGCCTGTGTATTTATGTGTATTAAAATTTTAGTAAACGCATCCACGGTACAGGATTTTTTTAGCGTGGAACAACCTTCAAAAAAGAATAGTAAAAATGTACACAGCAAAATATTGCCCGATAGGTAACAGAGACTTGATGGCATGTCAATCATACAACTGGATGCAGCGCTCCCAATGTATCCATGTCGAAACCAAGCCACTCCACGGCGGCGTGAGAGATGGAGGCTGCCGATCACCGGGATATAGTCATTCATTCTCTATGAAAATGGTATTGAAGATAAAAATAGTTCTTTGTGGGGGCTTGTTTTCAGTTGCTGCTGCTTTTACGCGTAAGATACATGGCTTATAAATAACTAGTACATCGTTAGCGACTCTGTATGCGTAAATTCAACTTTAGCAACTCTTTTATCTCCTCGTATTTTTGAAAATTAAACATAGCCTAAGATTTCCATACTTTATTTATTTAGTTGCTCTAGTGGTCAGACGCGCTACTGATAGGTGATAATATCACACAGTTTTTTTATCAGGAATATCTTAGTAGTAGCCCGCATTCTGGTAATGGGGTACTTGACGAAATAGTCCCTCATCTAGATTACTTTAGAAGTTTTGAAGGAACAGATAAACATACTTACCGAACAATACATGCATATATCGCGGTCACAATAATAAACTTCCTTATTGTTTCACTGAAGATGAGTAGCAAGACACAAATGACGAATAAAAAGAAATAACTAACGAGAATGTGGTATACACACGGCTACATATCAAGCTATTCACTTCCAGTATACGCTGACCTCGTAATGTACGGAAATCCAAACAATGCGAGGTCAACGTAATTTGCGAGGTCAGTGTGTACCTACTTTCTTCTGCCAAACTCATTGTGCACTACAGGTGGAATGTTATGTTATGTAGCATCTGAGAAACTGGGTGTAATTTATCTATAATATGTATGTATTTCGAAATATATAAGTTTGTTTATTAGCTGTATAGTACCCATAACACAAGCTTTCAAGCTTAAATTGGGACTAAATGGCGTTGTGTGAAAAAGTTGTGGAGTATTTATTTATCTAAGAAACAATACTGTACAAATCTGCGACTGCTGAACACACCCACTAATTTATTTCTAACAAATTGATGCGCAACTTTAAAAATATAAACAAACGACAATCGTATCTTTTTATACTACACAAGTTCCTTAAACCCATACAAAAACAGTTTCGCTAAATGTGTAATGTCATTAACGTAATTATAAACTCTTATTTAGTTAAATAAAAGTTTAAGCCGACAACCGTAACGAGATTATCCTTTCTTAATTATACCAGGGGTTGAATTACTTAATGTTATTACGCTGAACAATTAAGGGCAAAGCTTTATAATGTAGTAATATCTTCCATTCACATTTTGACAAGCTTTTTTAAAAAAATAAATACTTATGTTTATCTACATAAAACGGTTTAAAATGACAGGTACACCTTGTAAATTCAGTATTTGTAAAGTCTAATGCGTCTTAACGACGACCTCATTAAGGCCGCGGGAACGCGCTGGATGCGAGCCGCTTCCAACCGCTCTTATTGGAGATCTATAGGGGAGGCCTATGTCCAGCAGTGGACTTTCTATGGCTGAAATGGTGGTACCACCACCACCATTTCAGCCGTGGTGGTGGTGGTGGTGGTGGTGGTGGAATGCGTCTTAATATTTGTAAAGTTTAATTAGTAAGTAACATGTCTGTCCACCCGTCCTTCCGTTCATTTGTCTCTCACGTGAACTGTAGTAGGTAAACAGTTGAACTGTTTACTGCTTGAGTATTTCTATTATAGAGAATAGTAACAAATATCCTCCTATCTCCTTCCCTAACCAACTCCGCGTATAACCCAAAATACAATCATACATTTATTTCATAACCTTAAAAAAAACAATCACATTCAGTTTGACTTTCATAATTCACCTCAATACATGCCGATTACCTATCAGAACAACCCGAAACTTTTCTCTTTCAAACCAATGAAGCACCCACGTCAAAGTTACGAAAATTTTATTCAATATCCAAATTTATTCATCCTAGCATCGAGATTATTAAAAATCCCTTGACCGGTACAGAAGAACTTTAAATTTATTACAGCTCGGGGTGCGTCAACCTATGCCTGCCTACTGAAAGTCCTCCAAACTTTGCAGGAAAAAACTTTCTTTCATTTAACTTTTAAGTCAACATTAGGGAAGGATGTTAGCTTGTTGGTAGATGTTCGGGAAATATATGAAACGGAGAACAGCGTGCCTTTTTATTAAATTTGATTTAGCATGGTAAAAGCAAAAATTTTCTGTAAGAGATCGCTCTTAGTGTTAAGACTAGCTATTGTAACACCCTTGTAGCTCTTGAACGAATTGTTTTCAAGTTTTGACGGTGTACACTAAAGATTCTTTTGATCTAAATTGTTCTATTCCATACCATTAAAGATTCGATCTCAATAGTAGTTAAGAAAACTTTGTTAAATAATAAAATTATAATGGTAATAAAAATAATACCAGCCTGCTATAATAGTCCTACTGCAGGGCAAAGGCCTCTTCGGGAATACAGAGAAGGCTCGAGGCGGATTGGCAATTTCAAACCTATATTAACTAAAAGACCATGTTTCCTCACTCAAAAAATACTACTGAAAATGATATATGGCATTTATTTACATTTAGGGTTAAGGCTTTTAGTACCTTTTGTATCCACCGATTTTACCAGTTATGTTTAGTTGTATAAGTTCCATTTAATAGGGGGCTAGAACGTTTCTAGCAAAGGGGCACCAATTCAAACACCATTATTTATTTATTTATTTGAGGGGCGTATCGCATATCGTGTCCTTGAAGAGGACGTGTATAGCTTAACCGGGCGTCTCTGTAGAGATATCTTAAAAGTTAAGACCTCCAGCCAGAGTATAAAAAAACTTAAAAACTAAGCGACTACGCTAAGGGCACCCCCTGCGGGGTACGAGCCTCGGCTTAGGGCGTCGCTGGGAGAGGACAGCAAGGGACGGCTGGATCTGTGTGGTTATTATTTGGGGGCAGCGAGTTTATTATAACTACTGCTCAGCTCGCGGGCTGGCACACAAGCAAGGGACGGGAGGACGGGTAATTAACGGGGGCGTCGCGACGGGCCTCGACGGCGAGGCCGGAATCGGGCTGCGTTCTTGCGAACTGTGCTGGTAGACTTATCGCTCTCCTGGAGGAGGGTGATAGCGTCGTCAGGGACGGTGAGGGTGTGTCTCGGTCGCCGTATCTTAGAGATGCGGGACGGAGTGTATCGGGCGGCCGACACCACGAGGGGGTTGGGGTGTTTTTCAGCTACGTCCATGAAACGCTTGGTGAGGCGTTTCATGAACTGCTGAATTGTGGGGATTTTGAGATCTACGTGGAGAATCTCATTTCGGACATAGAAGGGGGCTCCCGTTATCCTACGGAGGAAACGGTTTTGGAGGGTTTGCATCCTATGGATATGCCTAGGGTGCGCATGTGCGAAAACTGCGCAAGCATAGGTCATGATGGGGCGAATGACCGCGGTGTAGAGACGCAATTTGCACTTGAGTGACAATTTGCTTCTCGGGGTCGTGAGGAAATGAAGCCTACTGGAAGCGAAAGCGGCTCGCGAACGAGCCATCTTTATGTGCTTCGCGAAGGTAAGGTGATGGTCGAGAGTAACTCCTAAGTACTTTGCCTCCGAGTCCCAAGGGATGGGGGTGTCGTACATAGTAATTGGATCGGGGGTTGGGACAGTGCGACGCGGTCTCGTGAAGAGGACCGCTTGGCTTTTTTCGGGGTTGACCTCTATTCTCCATTTCCGGAACCAATCGCCTAGGGCGTTTGCGGAAGATTGGAGAGTGCGAGCTATCGTGACTGGATTGGTGCCAGTGAAGTAGATTGCCGTATCGTCGGCGAAGAGAGCTAACTGGGACCTATTACTGATGGGAATGTCACTGGTGAACAGTGAGAAGAGGAGAGGGGAGAGCACGGAGCCTTGAGGGACACCCGCGCAAATCGGATGGGGGGAAGAAAACGCCCCTTCGATCCGGTAGCGGAAGGAGCGATTCGACAAAAAGTCCCGTAATATGAGTACGAGACGATCCGGCACACCGAGTTTGTACAGCTTGTATACTAAGCCGTTGTGCCAGACCTTGTCGAATGCTTTCGCTATATCGAAGAATAGTACTCCCGTCATCCTGGAGCGCATGAAGCCGAGGCTTATGTGCTCCACTATGCGGTGCACTTGTTGGACGCACGAGTGCTGGGTTCGAAAACCAAATTGCTCGAGAGGGATGAGACTCTTTGCTTCGACATAATCTTTGAGTCGCTTATAAATAAGTCGCTCATAGATTTTGCCGAATACGTTGAGGAGACTGATGGGGCGGTAGCTGGAGGGCGCGGACTTGGGTTTGCCTGGTTTAGGGATACCTATCACGGTGGCATTTTTCCACGTTTGTGGGAACATGTTGTTGGATAGAGCGCCATTGAAGATGGCAGTCATCAACATGATGAGGGGGGCTGGGAGGAGTCTAAACACCTTATTGGTGATACCGTCAGAACCGGGGGCTTTGCGAGGTTTAAGACCTTTGATGAGATCGTGCACTTCGTCGGGAGTGACGGGAGGCAGAGGATCGTCGGGGTCTTCTACGGGGGGCATGGCTGCTCTACGTTCGACTTCGGCGTCGACCTCAGAGAGGTGACTTTGGTCTACTGGTTGAGTGCTAGGGGTGCATTGGGATTCTAAGCTGGCCGCAAGGCAGTCGGCTTTATCGGTGTTGTCAAAGGCGACGCTCTTATCGGGGCGTACTAGGGGGGGCATCGTGGCTTCTTCAGTGGAACGTAGTTTCCGCTGAAGCTGCCAGAAAGCTAAGTGGGTGGGCTCGAGTTCGCTCAGCGTCTTGTCCCAGGTTGCAGAACGAAATTCCAATATGCGTCTCTTTGCAGTTTTCTGCAAGCGGCGCATATGGCGTTTGTTTGCAGCACAAGGAAAAGCACTGTAGGCACGGATAGCCGCGTTCTTCTCGGTCACCAGAGCCTGTACATCGTCCGGCAGTCGCCAGCGGAGGTGATCCTCCGCTGGCACTGTCCGTGAACAATCGTTCAAGACTGATTGTACGTGCTCTGTGAACGAGTCGATCGCGCCCGTCGTGTCAGCGACTGAGGCTATTTGGTCGGGGATAGAGTCTAAGAGAGGCGACGTGGTGGATTTCAGACTTTCGCTTACTTTCCTCCAGTCGGTCACTATTTTGGTCGGGGGAGGCAGGCTGGGGTCAAAGGGACCCGAGCGAGGGACTAGATACAAAATGACCGGGCGGTGGTCAGAGTTGAGCTCGTGTATAGTCTCGATTGACTGTAAACGGAGGTTTACATTCTTAAGGAGAGCTATGTCGAGAATATCCTCACGTTGATCGGGACAGAATTCAAACACCGGGCTCTGCATCTGCAGTCATATCATCACCGAAATTTGCTTAATACAAACTTTCTATTCCAGTACAAAAACAATTCATTCCACTGATAGCTCCAAGGTCTTTCCATAGCGTGTTTAATAGGAATTCAATAAGATTCTTCGGTATCGTACCATTTTCCTTAATCGGTACATTTCGGCCTGCCTCAATGAATCGATTCAACCGTCATCCGATTTGATTTTCGTTTGCCTGATCTAAAATAAATCGAGTTTCATGTTCAATTCTTGAATTATTTTGCTGTTTGAATTGATTTTACTAAATTTGAAGATTAAAATACCAAGTGGCATTAAAGTATAAGAAATTTAGTTACAAATAGTGGGGTTTTAATAATAAAGTCAGGAACTTAAAATTGAAAAAAAACACAACTCTTATCAAGTAGCAACTACGATTAGGTACAGACGCCAGCACGTCAAGTTAAAATAAAATATTCCACAACTTTTTCACACAACGCCATTTAGTCCCAAGTTAAGCTTGAGAGCTTGTGTTATGGGTACTAAACAGCTGATAAACATACTTATATATTTCTAAATACATACATATTATAGATAAATTACACCCAGACACAGAACAAATGACCAAGTTACCCCAATGTGTCAAATTTCTTTGATCGTTTTTCAACTTTATGTCAAATGGAATAAAGTTCATATTCAATTGGGAAAATTTGACACATTGGGGTAATTTGATGTGCTGGCGTCTGTACAAAGGTAAACCATTCAACATTAAATCATAACCCTCCAAAATTATTAGCTTGCTTGTAATTTTATAATCTGAATGAAAATGAATATGAGTTGATATTTCCAATGAAATTATCTGTGAAGTTTTGCAAGCTGGTTAAGTATTGTGTGTAGTTGCAGTAAGTCTACCATTATTTTCCAACACACACACAAATAAAAAAAATAAAAAAATTGTTTATTCACTGACACAACATACAACAACATAATTATTACATCTGTCAAACTGCAAAGCAGTTTGTTGGCAGATGTAGCTCCCTTTGTTTTTTTTTATTTTTCGTGTGGGATGGAAAATCCTCACGGATGTCCCCTGCCCCGTGGGAGGCGGAGGGGTCTGTCAGACTCCTACTGACTAAAACCCACCCCGGTGTTCCGTCTCACACCTATGCTGGGGGTCACGGGAACAGAAGATACTTCCGCGACCCCCGACTAGCTCCCTATGCCTTACACAAGCAAACACATTTACGGCAACAACTTTTTAAATTTTTTCTACAGGGTTTGACAAAATTCATTGAATGGGTACTTAATGTATATAGTCATATTGAAAATATTGTAAGTAAGAGCCAGCGTTTACAGATTTATTCCAAAGCTGCATATCGAATAGCACTCGTGATTGCAATAATTTGGTTACTGCCATGAATCGATTTCAAACGTCATTCGATTCGGATCTCGTGGGTCTGATCTGAAATAGATTGATGTTCAATTATGGGACTTTTTATCGTTTGATATTTTTTGGATGAATTTTTTAGGCTAATGTATTTTATTGGGGTTGCTCTCGTGGGTGACGTAAAATCACATGAATAAAGACTATTATTATTTATTTATTACTTAATACTTCAAGCACACAACTGTACATAGGTGGACTTAATGCCTAACATTTTCTACCAGTTAACCCTACAATCACATAAGTTAATTTAAGTTATCAGTTATTACATTTTACTTCTGTAGTTTTTAAATTTTCTAGTTTATTGATTTTTTTTGCTCAAAAAAAAAAAAAATTATAATTTCAGCCTCTTATTGTCCTTTTAAAAGGCCACTTCACATGCAAAGATTGAGATTTCAAATTTTGGAATTGTTTTCACAGATGTCAGTGATGTGTTAGAAACACTTACTCGTGGAAGAAACATAATATTATTAATTATCAGTAAAAAAAAACACATTGTTTGGTGGTAATCGTTTCTTAGAACTGTTTATTGAATCAAAATAAAACAGCATTAAAAAATACTAAACAATGTTGTTTTTCTGCGAAACCAATTAAAAACGTTCTTATTAAGAAACAACGTACAATTATAGAACCTACCTTATTTTATTTATTTTCTTTTCTTTCCCAACGCTTAGTACAGCTTAGTAAGTTACGGAGAATGTGACGGCCAGCGGAATCCCCTGCCATTTTCAATTTATTAAGAAAATGTATATTTTTGAAAGAACCTAAGAAAAATGTACGTTTTCTTAACTAGCAAAAAATTCATAACTACTATAAAAAAGTAGTAGCTAAAGCCGTGTCCAGTAGCCCTAGGACGATTTCTTGACATAAACGTTACGCGTAAAACAATTTTGAAATTAAAATACAACTACCCTGCAACATTTACTTCGAAATCAATGAGGCAAGCACAATTCAATGTGGTGTTGTTATTGGTTACATTGGTGGTTTGACTGGCCTATAAATTGGTCTAGTAATTAGTGGCCCTGACTGCTATGCCGGAGGTCATGGGTTCGATTCCCACCCAGGTAAAAAGTTTGTATGAAGCACGAGTCTGCGGCTAACCAGTGATTTACATGGACCGACTGGGCAACAGGATACTTTTTGGTTAAACTAGCTGTCAGACTTTTGGGCGTTTGGCTACCCATAACCACTAATTCGCCTGCCAAAATGTTATGTCTATAAACAGAATCCGTTTCAAGGTCCTAACTAAAACATAGTCTAAGCCAACGGAATAATTCATCGATGAAACTAAAATGTAAAGTTACAAAATGTCGACAGTTTAACTAAAACTACCATTTATTTAGCTTCTAAAATTAGAGCTATAATAACACCCACCAAAGTTTTTCTTTGTCCCTATAATGACTCATTCAAACGGTAGTAAGAAAACATGGAATTACGAAAATTAATTACATAGTAGAAGTTGATACGTCGGTACCCATTTCGCGGGTAAGTTTCAACGAACCTTGCCTTTAATAACAGTATTTTTAGGGTCCCCAAACACGCGATGTTTGGTAACAGTTCTCTCAATATTGGGTTGTGTAATATTGCTTTATCGGTTTTGGGTTCACGCATACCTGGCAAAACGTAGCACAGCACAGCGTAGCACAATTACTCTTATAAACAAAATCTACATTGCAAGATCCAAGTAATATTATGATGTCCTTGTTTTTGCTGAGATACAGGCCTTTTTGACCTACCACAGGTCTTAATAAAAATATGTTTAACTTTGTTTTTTATTTTTAGTCTTCATGTTTTCCTTTGTTTTTTTTATTGTTATCGTTGTTGTGTGTCCTGTCTGTGTCAATTAAACGATGTTTTAGTAAGTCAATCACGCGTAAACCGTTGAACAGAAATAACTTTAACGCAGACATGTGAGTGGTATGCTTGTAATAAATAAAGACATAGTCTAGATGGTGCTTATCTGACATCTATTTCTTCAACAACATTCCTACCTAATAAAATATAGTAACAGATTTCAACTATCACTTTAATACCTATTACCGATATTCTAATTTTCAAATCAAATCAATAAATTTCATTTCAAATCAAATTTGTCGCTACTGAATATGAAAAACTTTACATTATTAAAAGTATTTCGATATTCAAAATAAGATTTGCAAAATGTTTGACTTAAATTATAAAGTTTACCAAACTAAAATCGAATACATCTATGAAACTTGATATTTCTAATTTAACTTTCAGGTATTATATTAGATTAACGTTCGTTTGACTTCGGTATTATTATGTAGTTCGAATATATTATTCAGTTTGACGTGTTTAAATTGACATTATTCATTTTATGAGTTAACACATATATAAAAACGTTAAATCAAATCAAATCAAAAGTCTTTATTCAAACTAGGCTGAGAATCAGCACTTTTTGAACGTCAAAAAAAAACACATAAAGACAGTCCCCCTAAAACGGCCCACCCTTCGCCACTTCCTAGTGTTTTTGCTGGGAAGAAGAAGCGGCGGAACAAACTCCCCAGCAACACATCTGTCTGATTCGTTTGAAGAACTAGGTTTACAAAGCATCTATACAATGAAATGCTCAATAAATAGCACTAAGGTTTAAACACTTTGTAAAACATTACATTTCAGAATTATTGTCACGTGTTAGCTAGCACACTCCAATATACCGGGATTTAAAAAAAAGTAAACATAAATATTCATATTAACATTGAAATCTAAGCTCAAGCAAAACAACTACAAAACTGAAAAATAACATCCTCCAGGTATAAATGCGTAGGTACCCGCTTACATGAGCAATGTGCAATGGTATTGTAGCGACATCTATCTCGCCACATACAAACTATCCTACATCGCGCTATCAAAGTTATCCGCGCAGTTTGAACGTATACAAGTTCCCGACAACAACCGTCGGGCAGTAGATAGCCCACCAGACAGAACACCCGTTTGGTTGGAGGATCCTCCCTTTTCTATGGCGGATGAGGAACTTTACACCCTGTTCCTCATACCTCCAAACTGGTGACCCCGAACATGAACGTCAGCGCAGCCTTCGTGCAGAGCTACATCAGCGTGACGTCATCATCACTTCCTCAAGCTTTCGAGCAGCGATTCACCCAGCCAGCCAGCATCCACGGCTTCAACGGGTATCCTGACCACCAGCATGCAGCAGACGTGCATACCTGGTCATCACCCACAGCCTCCTCAAGCAACCTTGGCACAGCACACTGCACTTCGGCCGGTCAGCAAGCAGAGACGCACTTCTCTCCTGGTCGACGCAGCAGCCAGCCACTCCACAACACTGCAGCACTCCGACTCACTGGGACATCAGCAGCAACACCCCGACTCACTGGGCTATCACCGCAGACAGTTCCGACTCACCGAGAACTATGCGACATCGGGTTCCGACCCACTGGAACACCTCAATGGCCTGGCAAGTACTCCAAGACTCAACCTGCTATCGACCTCCGGTCGCTGAGGGGAGTGATGTAGCGACATCTATCTCGCCACATACGAACTATCCTACATCGCGCTATCAAAGTTATCCGCGCAGTTCGAACGTATACAAGTTCCCGACAACAACCGTCGGGCAGTAGTTAGCCCACCAGACACAACACCCGTCTGGTCGGAGGATCATCCCATTTTCAATGGTGGATGAGGCACTTTACACCCTGTTCCTCATACCTCCAAACTGGTGACCCCGAGCATAAACATCAGCGCAGCCTTCGTGCAACGTCATACACCGTGACGTCATCATCACTTCCTCAAGCTTTCGAACAGCGAGTCACCCAGCCAGCCAGCATCTACGGCTTCTACGGGTATCCTGACCACCAGCATGCAGCAGCCGCGCATACCTGGTCATCACCCACAGCCACCTCAAGCAACCTTGGCACAGTACACTGCACTTCGGCCGGTCAGCAAGCCTAGACGCATTTCTCTACTGGTCGACGCAGCAGCCAGCCACTCCACAACACTGCACCACTCCGACTCACTGGAGCATATGCAGCATCAACCCGTCGCACTGCGGGGTATCAGCAGCAACACCCCGACTCACTGGGGCGTTACCGCAGACAGTCCCGACTTACCGTGAACTATGCGGCATCGGGTTCCCACTCACTGGAACACCTCACTGGCCTGGCAAGCACTCCAAGACTCAACCTGCTATCGACCTCCGGTCTCGAAGGGGAGTGATGTAGTGACATCTATCTCGCCACATATGAACTATCCTACATCGCGATATCAAAGTTATCCGCGCAATTTGAACGGATACAGTTCCCGGCAACAACCGTCGGGCAGTAGTTAGCCCACCAGACACAACATCCGTCTGGTCGGAGGATCCTCCCTTTTCAATGGTGGATGAGGAACTTTACACCCTGTTCCTCATGCCTCCAAAGTATTATTATAAACTTAGTAGATGGTATTAATTGATTTGAATGATTATTATTTTATAAAAACATAAGTGCAAGTCGCAACTCATATTTTGTTCAACATACAGACTGAACAACTGAACGGATTCATACAGATTTGTATTTAAGATCTTTCGAGTAAAGATCCACAGAGATTTAAGTGGACCAGTTTTTTTTAGGTATTGTTTCTACTACCCTAAGGATATCCAACATTTACCTAGTATAAAATTCTAGTGTTCTTACCACTTTTCTCTTGAAAGCGTGTGTAATGTACTGAGAGCAACGATAAATGACATGACCTATATTACTTGGTAGTAAATGCATGCTGAGCCATTGTAATAAAATATTCAATACCTCCAGAGTGTTAAAAGAAAATAACATATTATAAATACGTGCTTGTTATAATTTCTGGAACTGATGAATCCTGTTCAGCAGTCTGCTGGAGTCTCTGAGTACTCTGAGAAGTAACACAGACCGAAAGAATCTATGAGGTCACATGTTTCTTTTAAAGTCCAAACATTATCTTGGTGAATTAATTATAATTTATGTATCTTCAAGGCTAGAGTGAATGAACTCTTAATAAACTAAGACGCTTTGATATCAATCGATTGCATCTATGCTTGCCATCAGTTCAGACAAACACGAGTTCAGATCATCAACGAAATAATCTGCTGTCGCTCTCATTGGGGTCGCAAGCATTACTGCTAAGGATGAAGTCTTGGGTTAAAATTCAGAGACGGTAAATCCGAGAGAAGGAGGAACACATCAAGCAAATTGTCGAATTTCTATGATATGTTTTCAACTTTATTACTAGCAGAATAAGTTTTTGTCATGTAAAGTTGAAAAAAAAATACTTTTTGGGGTAGCTTGATGTGCTAACGTCTCGCATCTTTACAACAGCTTTATACCTGTACCTACATTTATAACAAAGCATTTATAAAATTCTGTTTCTGACATTGGTATAAATAGAATAGATATACATAGATATCTCAATGTTCCTACGTCACACCTGCACTCGTACAAAGCTGGGACTGGTCTCTAAACTACTTCAAAAATAAATACATATGACCCAAATACACTATCCAGCAACAACTTCTAACATATGCAATTATCCGAACTTTACCCCGTACAGTAACTGCACCCTTGCCACTCAAGCATCAATTTTAAGTAAACCTTTATAAGTTAAATAAGCCAACAATGTAATGTTAACTAGTTACTGAACAAACTAAACAATGCAATTTACCTATCCTAGGGAAATGCATAACGAAATGCCGTCCGACAATCGACCATCCCACCTAGAACTGTTGATAATGCACAAAGTTAAACATAAACACCTTACTGTTGGCAATATAGAATCCATTTTTCAATGTTGTCGAATGACGTGCCAGTTCCTACAGAATTGGTCGACATGTCACGTAAAGTGTCCAACTAATGGGTATCGATTTTAATGTAACGCCTGTAAACATGACAATGAGATATTGACACACTGGGGTAACTAGATGTGCTGGCGTCTGTACATACGTATTTGACAGAGCAGCTACTAAAATATTTTGTGTAATGAGGGTTAAGAAAACAATGGGCTATTTGACCAAAATTTTAGCTTTTAGTCCCTCATGTAGATTACAAGAAAAATTCGACCCGATTTTTTTCTTTTTTTCACATACCTAATCAAAAAATAACGACTACGTACATCGAGTTATAATGTCGCATGACGTCACTAGCCAGTACAATTCATGCTAGCTAATGACGTTACAAGCCCCCACTCCTCAACTTTATTGCGCTTAATCTAAGAAGTGTTCCTTCAATAAAAGAAAATAAAACAAGTCGAATATTTTCTTGTTATTTAGATGAGGGACTTTAAACTAAAATGTTGTCAAATGGCCCATTATATAAGGTTTAAGCATATGTAATCGGGAATTGTATTTAAATTGCTTTAAACTGATAAGTTACATTTGTTTGGCACGTTCCTGCAAAGCCCGCTGGAACAATTTATAAGGATATTTTCCATGTAACAACGGAAAAAGCAAAAAAATCTGGTGCAAGGGTGCCAGGTAAACATGTTTACGTCCAGACGAGCTACATTAGATTACCTGTATTTTATTGATACCTGAGGCAGCTAATGTTCCAAGAGACGCTATCGAGTTGAGCATCTTATTAAGGTTTCTTTTCTTACGAGAAAATCTTTTGAATCGAAAATGCTAGGGTGCTTGCGATTTTCAAATTTTACGTTTTTCGTCAATTCTGACTGAAATACACCCCTTTATTTTAATTAGTACAAAAAAAAAATGGGCTGTATCCGTACCTGTTACTGATCATATTTGCGTAATCAAAACTAAAAAAATAGAAGTTCAATTTTTAAATATTATTTAGTTAAACTTAAATAACGAAAACAGCTGTTGGAGGCGGGGCATGCTTGAGCGAGATCACGCGAACGCGAGCGAGAGATGACGATTAATGAATACTACTATGTCATCAATAGCCTGTACAATATTTCCATAAATTGAGTGACTTTTTGGGATATAAACAAACACTAATTACTTTGCTGTTTATGAATAATATTAATTAATACTTTACAAATATAATGAGCAGACCGTCTAGAATAAGCCCTATATTTGTACTAATTAAAAATTAGTTTTGTATTTTAAGCGCTACAAAATCTAATGGCGCCGAACTTCTTGATAAATTCAGCAAGGCTATTGCGTATCTGCGTTGACATTTCATATTGATGATCACCAGGCAAAGTATTTCACGATTTAATGTTAAACAGCTAGTTTCTTATTGGCTATCATTAGTGTGTATCTAGGATGACGTCATGCGCACACGTAGAGATGCGACGATTGTACTTTAAGTGAGTTTAAAAAAAGTCATTTTATTTTTATATAAATAGATTGGAAATTCGTAACAATTTAATGACTTTGTATTCGTGTTCTTTGTATTTGTTCGTCAGAAAGGAAAACGTTAAACAGATCTTCTGTAAACTGACCATCCTACATGCTCTGTATGTGCACTCATGTTTGCACAAATAAAAATATATTGAATCTAATATCTGTTCTCCATTTGAATACGATGTAAATTATTCCTTAGGCCCGACCCTCCGTAATGCCAATATTTATGTACAGACGCGACACGTCATTCTTACACGAAGCTTACACTCATATTGCGAGTTTATCTCGTACCGTGCGACGTAAGAAGCAATTTATTTTTCTTAAAGACCCCGCGGTCTCATGAAGATTGATTGCCTGGGCAATGACGCAGCACCATCTGATTGACATTGCAATTTACTTCGCGTTTTTAATTTACCCAATCGTTGTCTTGAGATGCCCATAAATTGATTCAGTTTAAATGGTCCTATTGAGATGACGTGTTTGAATTAATGTTGTGTTATGTATTTAGATCAGGAATCATGGTTTTTTTGCAAGTCATGGGTGATAGTTAATTGCTGACTGTCATACGGTACAAATACTGTCAGCACCCAAGAGATGTTAATATAGCTCAAGTAAAAATAGATCATTCATTCGCTTAATGCAAACTAGTGCCACTGCTAAGAATGGGCGTTCGATATCGGGTTGGTCGAAGATCTATTGGAATTTTCCATCTGTGATACCTCGGATTCTGGATTTGGGCCCGGTTAATGGCAAAAGGCCAACACCTATTAAATGCATTACAATGTGGTTGGTTGTCCTATTTTAAATCCGAATAACAATGACCCAACACTTTAGTTGACTCGAAAATCTAACCTGGACCTCAAGCTCGACAGTAGCGCTTCTCACACGAGCGAGGCAGTCAAAACGTCAAAACTCATCACTCAAAACTCGAAGTCTCGCTTCCCAAAATAGTTTTAAAGCGCCCCCCTTCAGATTAATGCGAGAGTTATCAATCGCGCGATATGAGTCGAGCAGATGCTGCCTTTACAAATGGATAGCGTACCGTGACCGGCGGCATTACGTTAAAACGCTCCCAACGGAGCTGTGTGAACGACGCTTTGCATAACATTAACATGTTTAGCGAAGATTATTGTTGAAACCTACCTAAATATTTGACGGAATTTCGCTAAAGCACTTTGGGTTGATGAATTGTAAAATGACAGTAACTTTAAATGTCAATTTAGGTTCAAGTATCGAGGGATGAATTATTCTTGACAAGATTGCAATTGTTATTCATGCGTTGTTTGTTGATTGTTGTAATGTTACGAGTATAGACTATAGAGTGTCTACTTCGGGATTAATTTTCATTCACCCAGTAAAATAAATAAAATCAGCTTGTTATTTTCCACTGCCTCTATTCTTAGAGAAAGCACGAACATTGATCACCTAAATGCTGATTGGAGGTTTCAGACTAATAAAATTATGCTCGTATTACCTATAAATCCCACGATGTTTTTTTTCACCGATGTCAATGATGCCTAAGACGAACTAAAATATTTCTGTATTAATCTTACCTAACTCTGAATAATTTGAAAAAATATATTATAAATCCAATAATGCAGTTTTTAGGGTGCTATACCTAAAATCGAAAGCCTTAGCCGTCCCGTTGACCTAGAATCACAAAATTTGGCAAAAAGCTTGGTTTAATTAATAAAGGAAAAATTCAAAAAATTAAAAAAGTTGAAAACATAAGGGTGTCCCCACATATAGATAGTTGACGCCAATTAAGATAGTCCTTCGAATTGTATGGGCGCTCATACAATTTAAAGGACAAGTTTAATTGGCACCAACCTTAAATAAAGTTAATAAATAAAATTGGGCTATTGAATGACTGTTACACACATATAACTTAGAATGATACCGATTCTTTTTAAGCTATTGCATAGCTTCTATCGCGGGCCTTGAGCGCGGGGACCGAATCCAGAAATTCCGTAACGAATAAAATCCTCACGCTCCTCACTCCGACGGGCAAGGAGGTGTGGCTTGAAGGCCGTTCATCGTCTAACGTCGTTTCAGTTCGGCAGTCTTCGACACGGCGTTGTGTGCGATTAGATGGGATGTTGTGTGGGAGGGGGAGGGGAGGGGAGGGAGAGGGGAGAGGGGTAGGAGGGGAGGGGAGGGGGGAGATTGTGACAGAGGGAAGGGGGATTGTGAGAGGGGTCGGAGAGGGGAGTGGAGAGGGAGGACAGGGAGAGGGAGGGGAAGAGGCAGGGAACAGGAGGGAAAGGGAGGGGAAAGTGAGGGAGGGGTGAGGGAAGGGAAGGGAGCGGTGAGGGGAGGGGTGTGGGAGGTGTGGGGGAGGGGAGGAATGGGGAGGGGGAGAGGAGAGGAGTTGATAAAAAAATATATGCAATAGCTTTACCGTGGCAGTCTCCGAGTGCCACACGTCATTTTTATGGCGGTATAATTGGTAGCTACGGAACCGTCGGCACACGAGTTTGACTGGCACTTGACCCGTTTTTCAATTATGATATACATACAACGTTGTTTGCAAATCCATTACAATAACAATTCTTTTGAAAAAGTGAAATATTTTCACTCTAGTCAGTTCTATAATTTATACTTTCAATCTCGCGCTAGTATTGAAAACATACATTCTGTTTTCATTTCATTCTATTAATAAATAACATAACAGTGAATAATAAAAGTAGTCTTTATTTAGTAGGTATTGTTTGTTTGACAGGATTATTTGATATTGAATACTGCACCAAACTATGCCAATACAATTAAGTATGAACCATTATGATGTTATAAACCAAACTATTCTAACAGTCTTATTGCAAAAAAGGAGGAGGTTCACAATTCAACGTTAAGTTTTTTTCCAAAAAAATAATCGACTTCTTAAAAAAATACTAACAGATGAAAAACAACTCCAGTTTTGGAAGTCTGTGGCTTTGGTGGCTTTGTATCGTTCGTTATTTGTCACCGACTAGTTAGTTTCGTAGTAAGTTTTTATTGCAGTAATTATTTCTGTTAATATGGACAATTCTACTACCGGCGTAGAAGTCAAACTCGTTCCGTTATCTGTTACTTGTTACTATTTTCTTCTTTTTAACAAAGCGGGTTCTTTCTAACATTATTAGTAGTCTTGTTTACCTCTCCAACTAAGCTAAATATGCTTGTGTCTGGGGTGGGTTCACGGAAAACAGTGGGGATCAATGGGTGGGGATCAAACTTAAGACCTCTCGACCGCCAGTAGTCTATTGCCGCTTAAAGCGCCTGATTTTGCCGTGAGGTCGTCTAGTGTATATCTATCGGTGGTTAGAATAGAATAGAATACTATTTACTGTACACCATAAAACCTTACAAATTATAACTTTAAGGGCTACATACGGTGATACAATGGGCAGTCTCATCGCTAAAAGCGATCTCTTACAGACAACCTTTGGATGGACTTGATAGTGGAGAAGAAAAGATGAGTAGGCAGTTTGTGGTGTACTATTTACATAAATATGTACCATACATTTGAATAGATATATAAAATAAGTATAAATAAGAAGAAGAAAAATACAATCCCTAAATACTAATCAATTACAGAGTTATATTCAATACTCAATACTCAATATCTTTATTGCTTTCCATATGTATTCTTAGGTGGTGGTGGTGGTGGTGGTGGTGGTGGTGTATATGAAAACGTGTTAGGACAGAGGTAATAATTTTCAACTAGGAACCCTTATAGTTTCACCATGTCTGTCTGTCCGTCCGTCCGTCCGTCCTCGCTTTATGTCTGTGACCGTTAGCACTAGAAAGCGGAAATTTGGTACCAATATGTGTTGATACACAATTACACATATTGGTACCAAAATCAAATTTCAAAGTACCACTTTACTACACAATTTGGTACCAATATGTGCACGTATCAATCACGCCAACAAAGTGGTAAAATAAATATTGAAAAAGAAATGTAAAGTGGGAAGTGATTTTTTTTTAATTTCAACCCTAACGTGTGATATATTGTTGGCAAGGTATTTAAAATGAATAGGGGTTTACAAAAATCATTTTTTGATAATGTCAATAATTTCGGAAATAATCGCTACAAAAGTAAAAAACAATGTGTCCCCTCTCCTCTAACTTTTGAACCTTATGTTTAGAAAATATGAAAAAAATCTGAAAAGTAGAACTTATTATATGATTGTAATGTTTGAGCTTGTCTCACTGATAGTTGGTTCTCAGTAACCAATTATTTTACAGCAGATATGTCTACCCCGAACCCACTCGAGTTTAGTGAATTTTGACAGGGTCCTATAGAATAACCCTAAGGATAGTGCGCTTATATCTATACGCCTACACCTTTGCTGAAAGGTTAAGACGGACAGCTTTACCAGATATAAATAGCCAGAACTAATATTCTTCTGGCCTGTATGCAAAGACAGTAATCCCTCTTATATACAAGCGTCATGGTTTTTACGGCTTCAAAAAAGTTTGAAAGCTAAAAGGCTTAGGTAAGTACTTCTTTATCCCCAAACACTCAGTAAAACGATAATTAAGAGGATTCTACAAAAGATTGGAATCAAACGGTGTTGTATTCCAACATCGTTTAGAGCTTAAACTCAAAATGGACAAACTCTGAGAACGTTCTTAACTTGAGAAAGCTATAATTAAAGTCAGAACATAGTCTTGTCTTGTCATAGAAGGCCATTAAAATGGCGAAAAACTTGCTTAATTCCAGAAATATATGAACAAGTTTTAATCTTATCAAAAATTATGTTAAAGGTAATCCAGGGGATCAAACTGGCTTGTGGAGGACCGACAGGCAGTAGACACTGGTATTCAGCTGCACCCGGGTAAACTAGAAGCCAACCATAGTAACATTGGCTCAGTAGATGATGATTTGTCAAAGGTAATCATAGTATAGTTTTGAAAAACAAGTACTTACTCTTTTAGAGGTACAAATTAAAAAAAAAACGTAATTTCTTCTAGATTTTATGTTATAATTTAGAGCCACCAAAAAATATTTTTATTTTCTGCGTTTCGCAACAAAATACAATTAACTTATCAACGCCATGAAAACGGCTTATTGTTGCCAAAATACGTTCCTGAAATGTTCGAGCACACGGATTAAATGTGTCGGCACGCGAATTTAATGGCCCCACTGTCACTTTGATTGGCCGAAAGAAACAAAAGACAGGCAATTTATTACGACTCCCAGAAGTCGGGGTTGATCAAGGATATTATAAAACTCCGAACTTCGAAATTCGATAGGCGTCAAAGATTCATTATGAGTATTATTTATATAAGAGATGCTAATTTACTATCTCTAATACCCTACTAGTTTTCAACACTTTTAAGTTTAAGCACTGCTATGTGTTGGAGTTTTGAGTTTTATTTTTACTACGCGGTTTCACCCGCGTAGTTCCCGTTCCTGTGGGAATACAGATTTAAAAAGTAGCCTATGTCACCCGAAGATAGTGTAGCTTTCCAACGGTAAAAGAATAATCATAATATATAATAATTTATTTTTCTTTTACATGACAAGTACCTAAGTGAACAAAGAACGAAAAAAATACCAATTCGAATATAAATCGCGAAACAAATAATTTAAAACAAAGATAAAAGGTAAAGGGGGTAAAGTTTTTTTATAATTGCGAATATTTCAAATCAGTCTAGTACGTTTTAACATTATTTGTTACATATAAAGATACAAATCTTTCGTCACTGCAATAATAACGTTATTAATAGTGTAGTTGCCCCGCCAAACTTCATTCTGCGTTTTATTTTCCAACAAAATAATCTAGGTACGACCTGTCTTCAAACCTACTGAATATACACACAAAATTTCATAAAAATCGGTCTAGCCGTTTCGGAGGAGTTTGGAAACAAATACACAAGAATTTTATATTATATATTTAGATTAGTTGATATTAACGTTAAAATAATATTAATAGTATAGAGTTTAGATACAGATATAGACTTTAAATGTAGTAAACATATTATACGACTGTATTCCTCAAAGGATTAGGCAGATGTACTTATAGTACCTACACTCACATTTTGCCTATAAGTCTAATCACTCTTGAAGCAGTTCAGTGAGGGAGCTAACACAACATTTTTTGGGTGTCTATTCTTTCTAGTCGGCCCAAATGTTTAAGCTTATAACCGACCCAAAAAACCCATAGGCCATGTTAAACCTTATCTAAGCATCGCTGCAGTTACCCACGTACATTTCGCGTCATAATTTATTTACTGCTCAAAAGTTGGAAGAACGCCAAATCTAGTAAAGCGAATCTAGCATTTCAGCGACTCTCTTGCGGTTTTAAAATGAAAACGCTTCGTAAAGTTGCGCAGATGAGCAGTGTTATTTTGTAATGTGTTAAGCACGTGGAGCCCCAACATTAAAAAGTAAACTTTGTCACTTAAATCACAGGGTTCATATTACTAGATCAAATTTCCGGTTGCTAACCAGATGATTACATAAAAGTACCGAGTTAAACTGTGAGCTTTTAAATAATGATTAGGTACAGTTTCGGGGTAGTTACGCCATATTTGTGCTCGGTTTAAGGGTTTTTATTTCGAGTGCCGTAATAAACTAAGTGTGTGGTAAAGACTTTTAGGCTGACGTTTGATTGTAAATGAAGTTTTACATTTTCAACCTTGATTAACAAAACTTTCATTAATACATCCATAATAAATAATAAATATAAATAAATTTTGCACAACTTTTCACACAACGCCATTTAGTGCCAAGTTAAGCTTGAGAGCTTGTGTTATGGGTACTAAACAGCTGATAAACATACTTATATATTTTTAAATACATACATATTATAGATAAATTACACCTAGACACAGAACAAATGAACATGCTGATCACACAAACATTTGTCCTGGGTGGCAATCGAACCCACGACCTCCGGCATAGCAGTCAGTGTCACTAACTACTAGACCAACAGGCCCGTCAAAAAGTTACTAAAGTTCTCTAATTAGGATGTCATTGACTTTGACTTCCTCTTCGCTCTTTCTCTCTACATATTTACAAAATTTGCTGTGCCCGACAGGGTCCATATTTTTTTTTACCACCTTTGTACATTATGGATTTAGCAATAAACGATTTCATTTGATTTTATTTGATTTTAATTTGACTTCTGGAGCTTAACCGATTCATGGCCAATGACGCCACAGGGGCGTCATAAGCAAATATCACGGGAGGCCCTTGACGCCCCTGGCGCGTCATATCGAACTTACTTAAAAACAGATTTAAAAAAATTGAGATGGACGCAAGATAACGGCGAAGTACGCATAAAACATCATATGGTGCCAATGACGCCCAAGGTACGTCATCCTGTATGTAGGCCCATGACGCCCCTGGCGCGTCATCGTCCAATGTTCGGGGCCTGGCTAAAGTATGCATGAAAATAATGGTGGCAATGTGTCGGTTAAAAGAGAGTAGGTCTTCTTATACCTTTTTTTATGATAATCCTTTATAGGAAACTAGATGAAGGCCAAAAATTCAATTTCTATTGGCTTCCCTTTGAAGGTTCCGATAAGCAACTAGCGAAGCAACCGCTATCGAATAATGGTAGCACGACTTGATTATTGCAAAATTTACTATAGATACTTTCACCAAAGGTGTGAGTGTTAGGTAGACCGATTACTTCGAGAAAGATAATAAATAGTGATACGAATGTTCAGTTTTTTTTTGTCTTCTTTACCATTCACCGTCATTGATTGTTCCACTGCAAATGAGATGGGATCGCGGTCAAGCAATAGTTTACCTAATAAAGCAAGGTGCTTGCTGGGATTTTAACCCATTGCGTATTGTAGTTACACAGCTGGACTGTACAATACTGTTCATAGTATTGTTAAATTCTGATGAAGGGAAAAAATACCTTCTCATTAAAATTTAAGCATACCTTATGACTTATTTTTTCTTCTCATAAATTAAAGACAGAATAATTCATAAAAATCATCATCTGCATCTCGTTAGACTGGAAGCTGACCATAATAATATTATGTCGCATCTTCATTCATGAGGTAATATTTAGAAATAGTGTGGGCTTAGAATTGGGACACGGGTTATGTTTAAAAATAAACTATGACAGTTATTAAGGTAACACTACTTTAGTCTCTGAACTAAGTTGGAAACTGAACAGTTCTTAGGCTGGTAGGTGTCACGACCGCGTCTCAATAATCACTGTTGCTCCATAACGACGCCTTACCCTTAGACTTCATACAACGCCTAAGAAAGACGCTTGTGTTTCGTTTATAATGTGCATATAAAGCATCATCACAGAATCTGACAGATGAAGAGGAATATAGCAAGCGATCCATTTCCCAAACAAAAGTTAAAAGCCGGAAAAATAAACGTTGTACGAACTTAAATTTTCAGCGGTAGCTTTAGCTCCTAAGTAATTTATCTTGCCAGCGGATCGGAGCCAAACAAAAAGGGGAAATAACAGTGTCCATTGCTGTCTCAACACTATTCATTCGACAACAAAAGAATTCGACGTAATTTGGTGGTTATCCAAGCGGTGTCACGGGTTTAACTGACAACTGCGGATAGTGATGTAACATTTCGATGACAACGCGAATCGAGTCGGCTTAAATTCGGACAATCGGTTTATTGGTATTTTTATTTTTTTTGTTTGTAGATTTATGTCATCATGTTCCGATACGATATTATATCTTGCTGCTTGGTGATTTTATAATAAAAAAAACTAAATTGGTGTGTATCATGTGATGGATTTTTCGTGAAAATGGTAAAATCCAAGGCCCATAATATTGCAGAGCACTTTAAGAAATAATCCCCTTTTTTATAAACACAAGTAGACTCTACCTAGATCAATGTCTCAATATTACACTGTTTGTTTTTTTTGCGTGACTGTGTTGAAAACTGAGTAACGCGCTTTTGGTTCGGCATTTAATTAAATAAATAAATAATCCTTCTTGTAGTGAAGTCGAGTAAAATCTTTTTTATCAGTTAAATTTTTACTGACAAGAACTTAGTTGACATACTCGTATTTTAGCGTTAAGAAATGCACAATAACTGCCTACACCATTTCTTGTCTATGTCTATGTCAATGCTTGTTTTGTATGTCTAGAAATTTTCCCCTTTTTTCCGTATCGTGACTGACTTTACAAATATTAAAACTTATATATGTCGTAGGATAATTTGATACTTCGAATTTTCGCGAAAATCCTAGGAAATCCTAGGGGTTTTGCGAAAACGCGGATAATTAGACATAATGTTGGTTATGTTGGTTAGGTTAGGTTAGAACCATGACCATTAGCGCGCGAAGGCGAGCGAGCGAAGCGAGCGTGCCGCGGCAGCGGCCGCCGAGCGCCAGATCTCTTCTATTGTTGGTGAATCATGTTGGTTAGGTTATAATTATCAAATCTTACTGGACTTTGTCCGATTAAGATTTGATAATTTTTCGCCTATGTCTAATTATCCGCGTTTTCGCAAAACCCCTAGGATTTTCGCGAAAATTCGAAGTAGTATCAAATTATTCTACGACATATACACAATCAGCCAGAACTAAAAACGACTATCTAAGCCATACATATATTTTTTCAGATATCAAAGCGCAACGGCTAATTGCTCAGCCACTATGCCAGCCATGACGCTTAATAACAGGCGTACACTCGGTACTTGACATATTATTTTCTCTATTGGACAAGACACGAAATACGACAAAGATATAGATAAAAGAATCGACAAAGTGACAGATTGTAGAATAGAATCTTCTTCTTCTTATCGTGTGGTTAGTACCTAACCTGGTGTCAGAGTTTTAATGCCGCCCATGGGCCTCTGACTTGGCATCACATGCCCTCGAGATTAGGCTCTCAGGCATGCCGGTTTCCTCACGATGTTTTCCTTCACCGTTTTTGAAGCAAGTGATAATTTAACAATACGCACCTAAATCCGAAAAGTCAGAGGTGCGTGCCTTGGGTTCGAGTACGAGACCTGTGATTTGGCAAACCGCCGGTTCAACCACTAGGCTATCACTGCTATAATAAAATAGAATAGAATAGAATACTCTTTATTGTACAGTCGCAGTACGTCAAGTTACCCCAATGTGTCAAATTTTTTTGATCGTTTTTCAACTTTACCTCAAACAGAATTAGGTTCATATTCAATTGCAAAAATTTTACACTTGATGTGCTGGCGTCTGTACATCACTATTTCAAAATGCTTACTAAGAGTATTATTGTTAAGGAAAACCTTTCAAAACGAGAGGACTGGCTTTATTAAAGCTTTTAGGATGTCAAGAGAAATTTATCGGACTGTGACGTAATTTGCCAAGGAATATAATGCTTCATGGAAATTAGCAATTCTTTTATTGATGCTGGCTTAAAATTTACTTAAATACCTAGGTAACTATTAAAATGAGCTTATTCTATTTCACTCGTTAAAAAATCATTATTGATTTGGATGGGAGGTAAATTCGAGGTATTTAAACAAAAAATCTCTAAAGGGGTATTTATGTCAAGAGTGAATTGGTTACTTCTAGGCAGGCGTGCCGCATCATAAAACACATCATCGCTTACCGTCAGGTGAGATAGTAATCAAACGCGACCTTATAAATAATAAGAAAGGTTTGTCAATGAAATGACTTAAGGCAGTGACTGGTAGTATTGCGCTGACCACAAGTTTTAGCTGTCTTAAGCATTATAATGAACTATTCGACTAAATTAAAGTTTTTTGTCCCTCATCTAGATTACAAGAAAATATTTGACGCATATTTTTTCTTTTTTCACGTAATAAAAAAATAACGGTGATACATCGGGTCAAAATGTCGCATGACTTCACTAGCCAGTACAGTTTATACTAGCTAATGACTTTACAAGCCCCCTCTCCTTAAATTTATTGCGCTTAATCTAAGCAGTTTTCCATCAAGCTAAAAAAGAAAAAAATACGTATCGAATATTTTCTTGTAATCTAGATGAGGGACTAAAACTAATTTTTTTTTCAAATAACCCATTGCTATTCTCACGGGCCGTCAATTTCTTTGGGTAGTCAGTCGGTAAAACTTACTAATAAAGCTTAGCTTGTACAAATTCCAGCTCATCGAGCTACCCCAACCTGTCAAATTTTCTTAATTGAACCTTAGTCTGTTTGTACCAAAGTTGAAAAACTTTCAAAGAAACATAATGAGGTAGCTTGATGTGCTGGCCTCTATAGACCTATAGAATGTTGTGTCCTAATAATTAAATGATTTTCTTTCCTTACAATGCCATGTAGCATTCACCGTCAAGGCGTGTTCGAGCTCTGTGGAATATACCAGCTTGATTAGACAGGAGAAAGCCGTGATAATCCGCCAGATGCGGGCAGAATAAGACGGAGATTAGATGTCCTGATTACCAGAAGTGGAAATCTAACTACATTGGCAAACAGACTAAATGATGGTCTATAAAATATCAAATCATCGCAATCTAAAAACTGGGTAACACCTCGATATACTAAATAACAAATACCACCCAACTTGTGGCCAATGTTAAGAATTTTGAAACAAACTTTTTAACTGTGAACAGAATCTTTGTAATTCAATAGCATTGACTAAAAGTCCAGTTTAAATCTGCCTGTTGTTGCTTCTTCAAACGAAAAAAAAAAACAAACAAACTCAAAAGTAACAGGAACCAAGTAAAAGCTGTTCCAACCAAAATTAAGGAAAACGTCTAGTTGAAACATTTTTAGGACCTTTTCCTTAGCAACAGAGGCCGACATGTCAAGATTATTCCACGAGGCAAAAAAACATTAAACGCTGTTGTTTCTACTATAATCAAAGATACACAGTTAAGCTATGCTTTCTAAAGACGTCCGCAGATGGGTGACTATCCATTACTTATTGAAACCCTTCGTGCATATTTAACCTCTACCTACAATATGGAAACTAGACCACACGATACCGCTTGGTACAACGATATTATAAGTAAAAAAGTGTAGATAGTAGATAGGTTACATAAACCACATTCGATCTTCAAAAACAGCACACTAACGCACGCATGCGTCTGTTGACGGCGCGACGCGACACTGAGGTCAAGTGTGGCTAGTTAGCCACATTTTAACGTGTCGCTTGCTGAGCGCTTATAACCCTTCTACACCATTTTACTTATAATATCATTGGCTTGGTATGACTGGTTGTCAGTCTTTTAGCCTCTTAGTTTACCCACCACAACTACAAATGACAGTCGGGTCAAAAGGCTGCATCGTCATCATCACCATTAATCATCTGCCTAGCCTTTTTCAAACTATGAAGTCGGCATCCAGTTTAATCAAATGCAGCCGAATACCAGGGTTTTACACAAGGCAAGTCCCTGTCTGACCTCCACAACCCAGTTACTGGGTAAGCCCTCATTAAACGGGTTGTCAGACTTTCGTGCTTCTGACTGTAACAATTATCAGAAATCTACAAGTTTTAGCTAAAGTACGGAGTCGTCAAGCGTAGCTATCGGTCAGCCTATGAGGTTTTTTTTATTTAGCATGCACGATTTGATGGCTCAGTTGGGACATGACCGCAACATAGTTGGAAAAAGGCTAATGTTGGACTCTTTCCTATATTCCTATTTAGTGAGGGCAAGGATGTCTTTAAAACGTTTTTTAATACAATTCACTTGTTTTAAAATAAACATAGGTATGTAATCAAATTATTAACGGTTTTTTTTATAGAAGAACGCACACCGCCATTAGATGAATTTTCTAGTGCAGTGAAATTACTTGGTTGACATAGAAGCTACGAAGATGTTACAATGGTCACGGTGCAGAATGCATCAGCTATTTGCCGCTTGGTGGCGTTGTGGATGTATTGAACAGCTACGCAGATGATGAGTATAAAACAATTCCTTACTTAATTTTTTGATGACGCCACAGACGCAATAATGTCTAAAACATCTGGCTACTAATGAGAAAACTCATCTGCCAACTTGGTGTAAGCTTCGCTTTACATAATTTAGTTTATTGCACGTTTAATTGTATTCAGTGCTATTTATATTTTGTTTCTGGGGAGATGGTTTGGAACGTAAAATTAAAATTCCTAATTCAGCCCATCATTATGTTACTTGATATTCCTGGATTACCTTAACCTGAATGAAGCCACAGTAACGTGATTTTCGTATTTTAACAAACCCTCCACCCCCCCTCCCCCCCCCCCCTTTATTTTGGTAATAAAATATACCCAGATGACACTTACAAATACTGTGACTTTCTATTGATAAAAGAATTTTTTAAATCAGTAGATGCATATGTCGTGGCGAACGATATTCAGAAATAAGGAGTTGTGAAGTTGCTGTGCCGTGACGTCAGCTGTCATGTGCAAATGGCGGGAGCGATGTCACGTGAATGGAGTCATGTTGGGAAGTGGAAGCTAGGCAGAGCTGAGTTGGATTTGAGACACCAACGAAGACACTAGTCCAGTGCAAAACTGTATGTTTACCTATCTGAGGTATGTTACGTGATTACTTTTAATAAAGTGAGGTTATTACTGCAATGGAGATTATTATTCAACGTTATGTACAGACGCCAGCACATCAAGTTACCCCAATGTGTCAAATTTTCCCAATTGAATTTGACCCTTATTTAGTTTGACATAAAGTTGAAAAACGATCACAGAAATTGGACACATTGGGGTAACTTGACGTGCTGGCGTCTGTACCTGGTACCACGAAACTCCTGATGTCGGCCCATACCGCTCAGCCATCGCTGACGCCGACACATATATTACCCCCTACAATATCAAACAAACAAACAAAACAACAAACAAACAACAAACTAGTGAGCTTCTCCATCACTGATTGCATCACTGCGGTGAGATTGCAGTCAAGCACTGGTTTATAATATTAAAAAAAAATCAACCTTAAAAACTCAACTCTTTATAATATTAGTATTTAATAGAAGTATAGATGATAATAGAAAAAATATACAAGTGTGGGTTGAAGTGGCCTCCTACTGCATCCTGTTATGAAAAAATTCTAGGAATTATACGCTTTTACACAATACCTTGGAAATGTTAAAATTAAATATGTTTCGTGGAAATAAAAAAGATACGGATACGGGATATGGGATCAAGATCAATATCTGATGCATTACATAGCTTTAGTTGGATTAATATGGCTATGTTTTACTACTTTGTTTTCTTGGGTGTGTCCGTGGCATCACAACGGGCTCTATCAGAATAACAGCGCTGCAATATTTATATTTTTGAATGTCGCAACTAAAGCTGAGATATCTTTTTTGGTCTCGCATCGCTCTTTTTAATTTTATTATTTTTATTTTTGTCATAACTTTTTTAATCTTTTTTTGTTTATTATTATCTGTATTGTTGTTCTTTTGTTTTATGTTCTGTGCGTCCAAATAAAGTATTTTCTTCATTTCTTTTGCATGCTATTCTTGGCAGGCTGTGCAATGTACGCTGGTGCAAAGATTAGGCTATCGAAATATACAATAATTTTTATTTTATTTTATGTAAACTTAGGATTTTAGTTAAAAATCAATTAATTTACCCTCTCTTTACTTACGCTACTGTACTCATTTTTCTTGTTATAATTTTTAATTTTGTATAGCATGTATTTTAATTTGGGAGGGCATTTGCTAAAAGCTAATATATTTTTTAAAATGTTTGTTTCATCATAAAGTTGTGACCTCACGCCTCGTTGGTTTTAAGTAAACGCTCTCAAAGCTGTGGCGAAATGATGAGTATCCCAGATAAGGACGGTTGGAGCTCGTTTTTATCCCTGTGTTCCTATTTTAAATGCTTTCCGGGGTTTTTATTCCTGTGGTAATCTGTAGGAAAGAAATATTGAGAGGAACACCAGACAAAGTTATGGACGAATGGGAGAGAAATAAAAAGTTTTGGTGAATGAGAAATTAGGTCATTGATCAGGTAATACGTACGTGGAAGAATGATCAAATTCTTCCATTAAATATTTCTAGTACCTACTTTTTTAAATTTTACACGCACGTTTGTTTATTTGGTAAATTGTGATTTTTTCTTGCTCTCTTTATTTGTAACATTTGTAAGGAATACATTTTCAAACGCTTGATGTGAAATGTTATGTTATACCTACACAAAAAATAAAAGAAAATTAGGAAAGAAGAGAAAAATAATAATCCGTATACGATGTTTCCATACGACTAAATAAAAATTACACGTTGTGTAAATTACTTAGCGTAGATACGTTGTAACCGCATAAATTGTGGCTAAATTAGCTAATGGTGGGTGAATATAGAAAAAGTAAGTGTGCTTTTTTAGTCACAGTTAAAAATAATATTCCACGTGCTTCCATTGGTACTGTCACATTTCACCAATTACGTTTAAGTCCTACCTTATATACGGCGCGCCTGTTGCTATCAATCGAGCACTAATCCAGCGTCCAGGCTATTACACCTTATGATATTATAAGTAAAAAGGTGTAGATAGGATAACCTATCTTCACCTTTTTACTACGCTTATAAAAGCGCTCAGCGAGTGACACGTTTAAATGTGGCTAACTAGCCACACTTGACCTCAGTGTCGCGCTGTCAACGGACGCGTGCGTGCGTTAGTGTGCCGTTTTTGAAGATCGAATGTTGTTTAGGTAACCTATCTACACCTTTTTACTTATAATATCATTGATTACTCGTAAAAGAAAATTCCTAACAGAAACACTCAGTAACCAACGAGGCAGACTATCTTATGCTCCTCCTTCTCTTATCTTTATGTCACTCAAAAATATTATAATAACCAACTTTGAACACTACGTAATACTAATGATAATCCACAAATTATTTTACACGAATAAATAATTTCAACTTGCTCACAGTGCTTTAACGACAATATTACAAAGAAAACAGCGGTATTGTCCGAACGCAATATTTTCTTTGAAAATAATGGAGACTGAGATTTCTTTGAAAATACTTAAGATACAGTACAATGGAAATAATGAGAATGGAACCAGTACCCACTGCAGTTAGCATTGCATCGACGTCAAAACATTAACATTTTTCATTATTCATAAGAGATTTATTTTGTGAAGCTGTTCGGAGAGTCGACGTTTATTTTGAAATCATTAAACAGTATCAAAGTGTCATTAAAAAGGAAAGGAATGGTGTCAATGCGAAGGGTTGTCTTTATTAATAAAAATAACTTTGATACCTACTAAATAATATTTATATTGGTGTGAAGTGTGTGGGTTGCGGGAAGGTAAACGAAACACGTCTTTACGATACGAGTGGTTTAATACGACTAATGCTTAGAACTAACACATGAATAAAGGTTATGAAATATATATGACAATACACATGTACTTACACACTACACCACGGGGGTACGAGAGAAAAAAAAAAAATGTTTACAAAATTACATTTTTTTTTTTTTTTTTTTTTTTTTTTTTTTTTTTTTTTTTTATTCTAACAAAATCAGTTACATAATATGTACTTAAAACTACACTACACTATTTAAAATTACACTATTTTCTAAACAATTTTGTTCGGTTTTTGTGTACAATTTCTGATTTATTGTTTTTCACTATTTTTACATTTGGTTCCATGTCTTCAATTACAATGTATGGGCCATTAAACAAAGTATCCAATTTATTTGCAGTTTCATTTTTTAACAATATTAAATCACCTTTCTCATATCGCACTTGATTTACGTTTTTGTCGTACAAAGTTTTTCGCATCTGTTTGCTTTTAATCAAATTATTTCGCGCATCTCTGTGTGCTACTTGTAAACGATATCTTAATTCTAAACTATAATTATCTGGGTTATATAAAGGTTCTATGCTAGTACTTAATCTACTCGGAATGTTACTGGGTTTTCCAAAAACTAATTCATACGGGGCATATTTTGTAGAAGAATGTATAGTGTTATTATAAGTAAAACACCAAAAGGGTAGCCAATGGCTCCATGTATCAGGGAAATTATCGCATTGTATTCTTAAGAATGAACCCAAATGTTTATGCGCGTTTTCGAGCGATCCGATTGACTCGTGATGATATGAAGTTGAGTTCAATTTTTCAATTCCTAAAAGTGAACATACCTCCGTCATAGTTGATGACATAAATTCAGAGCCTCTATCTGTGGCTATAGTTTTTGGGATTCCGAATCTTAATATAAATTGATTAACTAATGTTCTAGCAACGGTGACCGTTTCCTTATTTTGGAGAGGATATGCCTCTACGAATTTACTTAATTCACACTGTAATGTAAGTATATAATTATTACCATCTATATCTTTATCCAAAGGTCCTACTAAATCTAGAAACACTTTCTCGAAAGCATATGAAGCTGTGGTGGTTATCACCATCGGTTCCTTTGTTTTTAGAGAATGTTTTGATTTTTGACATTTTTCGCATTTATTTACAAAGTTTTTGACGTCTGCTTCCATCTCTGGCCAGTAATATTTCCTTTTAATATTGTTTAACATCCTACGCACGCCTGCGTGACCACTGGTGGGTAGTAGGTGATAGTCATTAATAATAAATTTCTTATCATTGTCATTGTTTATTCTTTCAACTCCTCGTAAAATACATATCCGTGGGCCGGTCCACATTTCCTTATTTTTTATCTCTTCTATTAGTTCTTTAATGAATAACGCGTTATTTTCTCTTTTTATTATACATATTTCGTCGACGTTTATATTTTTAATTAATTGCTCTAATTTCTCCACAAAAACGGCTCGCGTGTATTGTGCTTTGAAATCTAGATTAAAGTATATTATTTTCTTATTTTGGGAATATGCAAAACACTCGGTTTCTACATCTATGCTTCCTTGTTTTCTAATCCTTTTTAACTCTTGTTCTTCTATTAAAATTATTTCTACTGCATCACCTGGCATCCGCAATAATTCCACGATTCTCGGTTGATCAGGCCGATCGTCTGTGTTATTATTGGTGATTGGGGTGTCGTTGTCATCGTTTAAATCTTCTAATTTCTTTTTCTGTGCTCTAGTCATTACATTAAGTATTTTATCATTAATACATTTTAATTCTTCGGAATTAATTGAAATTCTAGACAACGCGTCTGCTACGGCGTTTTCTTTTCCTTTTATGTATACTACGTTAAAATCGTATTCTTCTAATGTTAACCGAAACTTTAATAATCTGCTTGATGGATCTTTCATTCCAAATAAATATAGCAATGGTTTATGGTCTGTCATGATTGTAAACTTTTTTCCAAAAAGATATGGCCTAAAATACTTTACTCCCCACACTATCGCAAGTAACTCCTTCTGTATAGTTGGGTAATTTTTTTCAGCTTTGTTTAAAGGTCGACTTGCATATGCGACTGGTCGCATATCTTTATTACAAAGTACTGCACCTACAGCTATACCAGAAGCATCAGTTTGTAAAATGAACTCGTTTTCGTCTGAAAAATCTGGGTACTGTAAAACGGGGGGTGATATTAATGCTTTTTTCATTATTTTAAACGAATTTTCGCATTGGTCAGACCATATAAAAGGGACATCTTTACGACATAAAGCATTTAAAGGGACAGTTATTTCTGCGAAATTCTTTATAAACTTTCTGTAGTAATTACAAAATGCGACAAAACGTTTTACTTCTTCTGTACTCCTTGGTGTTGGGTAATTTTCTACTACTTTTATTTTTGCTTTATCTGGACTAATTCCTTTTGCGGAGACTGTGTGTCCTAAATATAATAATTCCTTTTTCATGAAATTACATTTGTTGGGATTTAATTTTAGGTTTACTTTTCTAAGTCTCTCAAAAACATATATTAAATTTTTATTGTGTCCTTCTAAATTTCGTCCAAAAATTACAAGGTCATCGAGGTATACAAAACACTTCTCATATGTTAAACCTGACATTGCAATAGTCATTGCCCTTGAAAAAGAACTTGGGCTAGTTTTAAGACCCATCGGCATCCGTTTCATCTGGTATTGTCCAGTATTAGTTGTAAAAGCAGTAAGTTTTCGTGACTCTGGGTTTAAGGTCACTTGGTAATATGATTGACTAAGGTCTAAATGGGTAAAATAAACGGCACCTGAAAGTGACTCTAAAATATCAACGATGTTTGGTAAGGGAAATTTGTCATCCTGTATGACATCATTCAATTTACGGTAGTCTATTACTAATCTCCATTTTTTGTTATCATCATTTGTCTTTTTTGGCACGAGTAAAATAGGGCTAGACCACTCACTTTGAGCTTGTTCTATAATATCATCCTGTAACATTTGTTTTATTTGCTTATTTATTTCTGGTTTTTGACTATGTGGCAACCTATATGGTTTTGTATATACGGGACTAGCATTCGGTTTTAAATAAATATCATGTTTATATGATTTAGTAGTTGTGAGCTTGTCACCCGGTAGGTGAAAGATATCATTGTATTTAGTACATATTGCTTCTATCGTTTCACGCTCAGCAGAATGTAGGTGATCTAATTTTAGTAATGTTAGCAAAGTATCTGCTCTCTCTGAGTTTGACTTACTTTTATTAAACTGACAAATTTGGTAATCGTTTAATGAATGTATCTCTGGTTGGAAGGTAGGTATAGTAATTGATTCTTCTTTAGTATTTAATATTTTAATTGGGATAACGTTATTTACTGGCTTTACTATTAACGCTGCTAAAAATAACTCTTCTTGTAATTGTTTCGGTAAAACAACACAATCATTATTTTCCTTATTATTTATTAGTGGTATGTAATGTATAGACTCACTTCGGGCAGGAATAGTCAAGTAACTATGTGATATAGTTGGTGTCGCATAAAGTGGTATTATATTTTCGAATTCGTTATATAGAATTAATGTATCATTTTCCAAGTTAATATGTGAATTAAATTTCGATAAAAAATCTAATCCGAGAATTCCATCAGATTTACACGGTAAATCATTGAACAAATAAAATTTGTGATTAAAACTACCATTTTGAGTACGTAATGTAAGGTAAACATAGCCTTCTGAATAAGTTTTACCACCAATACCATTTATTACAATGTTATCCTCATACAAAGGAATGCGTTCCGATAACACCTTCTTAGTAACAGCGGAAATGGACGCGCCGGTGTCAAGTAACCATGAACGCTTGGTATTGTTAATGTTAAGATGTACGTACCTAACATTTTTGTTACACGTTAAAATGTTACCTTTAGGAACGAAAAAACTGATTTTTGTTTTCTTGTTTTTCGTTCTCTGCTCTTTCGTTCTCCGTTTGGGGGTCTCCACTCACTTGGGCTGGATACATTTTCCGTTGACTATTTCTATCCCGGTTACCTCTACCACGGTAATATCTAGAAGGATTATGGTTATTTCCTGAATTTGAATAATGATTTCCTCTACCGCGTGTATAATATCCACCGCGGGGATTGCCATTAAACCTTTGCCGATAATGACTGTTGTTATTATAATTTTGACCTGTACTATAATTTCCACGATAACGAGAACCTTGATTATTATAGTTATTTCGGCCTCCTCTATTGAAATGATTATTATTAAACCTGTTGTAATTGTTAGACTTACCCCTCGCGCTGAATATACCGTTGGACGTTGAGGGCTGACCCAGCTCCTCGTCTTCAGCTGCACGCACCGCATCTTTCAGCTCAGAATAATTCCGTGCTGAAATGATAGTGCTTAAACGTTTATGTCTTAATCCGTCTGAGAATCTTTTAATTGCGAGTTTCTCATTTATTGGTCTCAGTATCTCGCTTGCTTTTTCGTTACCGTCAGATTGCGCAATAGTGAGGTCTATAAATAATTCCGATAATTTGTTTCCATACTCGTTGATGGACATATTATTTTGACTCAAATTATTTAATTGACAAAGTATAGAGTTGGCTGATTTTTTCGTGAGTAAATAAGTTTTCATATCCTGTATAAGGCTCGCGACGTTGTCATATTCACTCTTTAATTTTAACTTGGCTGTTTTAGTTAGTCTTGTTTTTAATACAAAAGAAATAAGCATTTCTGTTTGATCTGCATCCTTTAAACAGCTGTTATATAACTCTACTGCATCTATGATTTTTTCAGTTGTACTTTCTGAACCATCCATAACGGGTATTAAGGACGTCGCAGTTTTTATGTCAAACTTCTCCATGTTTGATAAGTTTGTTTTTGTTTCACCTTGAAAATTATATGACAAAATCTTATTGTAAATTAAATCTATTCTCTCTTTTAGTACTTCGTAAATATATTCTGCTAATTCTAACGAGGTTTTTTGCTCGGAAATCCTAATAATAGTTTTAGACAATGAATATAACTCTTTAGCTTTTCTTATTTTTTCTTCAACCTTGTCTTTATATTGTAACCGTTTACTTGGTCCTAACTTCCTTAAATTGACTTGGATATCTGTTAATGCACTTAAAATACTTTCTAAATCCCTTTCCATAGAATGTGTAATTAAAATATACTTACATGTAAATATCCATTTTTAAAAATTTTACACATGATACTTGTAGGTTGATCCTTACGAATAGTTTATGGTTTTAACCCAATATTTGTCCATGAGACATTCTGATAATAATCAGGCTGTTGGTTGCTGTAAGTAACACAGAATTATAACAAACGTTACAATATAGTAGGTACATATTATACTTAATTGTTCATTAACGGTTTTGAGTCGGAGCCACTAAAGTTTCTATGTATAATCCGTATTGGATGCTGCAACACAAATGTTTTTTTTTTTTTTTTTTTTTTTTTTTTTACACTTGTTTATTTTACGAAACTTGTAAATCACGAGACATGACGTTGTACACTGTTTCCACTATTCACTACTCACTGATGTTATGTTTACACATTTCCATTTTCTTCTTCACGTTCTCGCCTTCCCGACAGCCGCAACCGCATTTTTCTTATAAACTCTGATTCTATCTGTCTTCCGATCCACTTCTTCTGTTTGTTCTTCAGCTTCTTCCATGTATATATGATCACTGCAACGGCGATAATTGTCAAGGCAGACGCTATTAATATGTTATTCATCTGGATGTGAGATTCAACAGCAGTGTTACTTCCTCCCGACGCATTCTGTGATATTATCACCTCCTTATCCTCGGTTTTGGAATATGACTTTCCCATTTTTGAGTCGGTATACGAGTCTTGCAGTGCTCAGTGTTTCCGTAGTTATAATCATTTTATATGTCGTCGATATTCAAACGTTCTTGTTCTGTGCATCGAGGCACACAGGAATTCGCTGACATCGCTCAATTCGCCCGTTACGCGATACCCAGCGACGTAGGTAGCAACTCTACACCGCGGCGCTCGCGCATGGCAGGGTCGCCATGAAGTGTGTGGGTTGCGGGAAGGTAAACGAAACACGTCTTTACGATACGAGTGGTTTAATACGACTAATGCTTAGAACTAACACATGAATAAAGGTTATGAAATATATATGACAATACACATGTACTTACACACTACAGGTGAACGTGTCATTAATTTATTACAAAAAATAAATGATGAAAAAGTAAAACTTTCATAAGTACAGACGCCAGCACATCAAGTTACCCCAATGTGTCAAATTTTCCCAATTGAATATGAACCTTATTCTGTTTGCCATAAAGTTGAAACGCGCTCAAAGAAATTTGACACATTGGGGTAACTTGATGTGCTGGCGTCTGTACCTATATAGGGTGACTGGCAATTAGTGACCGATACTTAAACATGTGTTCATGAATACGAATAACTTTTCCACAGAAACTTTTTGTTAGACTCATTAACTTTCAATTAATTCATTTACGTCAGTACTACACAACAGAAGCGGTGGGGGTGGCGGGGGAGCGTGTGACGCTACTACTACTAGTAGATTTTGCCTTTCCCGAGATCAGAATATCAGCTGATAGATCATGCTGGTTCGATCTATCAGCTGATATTCACAGTAATGATAGATCACAGGGCGCGCGGGAAATTCAAACAGCGTTTTTATTATTTTATTGTGTTTTAATTAATAGAGTAAACAAAAGAAAACGTCCTTTGGGAAAGTTTATTGAAATCATGAATAGAATCTGGTGGTATCGGTCACTAATTACCAGTCACCCTATATAAAATCCAGGTTTGTTTTCTTTTTCAAACGAAAGACTTTGTCTTGAGAATTTTCTTCAAAAATCAAATAACAAACTCACCAAAGAACTATAAAAGTGTATCGAAACATTATAAATCACTCCCAAAACAATTCTGAAAATATTCTATCAATACGACGATAAAAAAATCTTCATAGCATTTGACACAGTACAAAATAGGAACTAAAAACAGTCGTGCTAAGGTCGTGTCCGACAACGTAAAACAAATAGTTCCGTAGTCAAATTGAATTCATATTATCGACTTAAAAAGAGACTTAAAGAGAGAACAACTTATATATTAAAGCATATATATTATAATAAAAAATAATGTCAAAAAGGTCTCAAAAATATTTATGAAAATGAAAAATAACTTGACGTAAGATCATTCCGTTAATACAATGATTATGACTTTTTATGTATATTCTTTGCAACATCGAAATCCTTACAATCTCGCAAAAAAAAAACAGTTTTTAAATAATACACAGGATTTTTTTCATGGTTTCATCTAATTGATAAAATTCTCGTGTCACAGTCTTCACAAAACTCCTCCGAAGGTGCTTGACCAATTCTTATGAAATTTTTGTGTATCAAGACGTTCTGTTTATTAAGACGTCTAAATAAAAGTAACATTATTGATTCTAAGGTGGAACAAAGTTCGCCGGGGCAGACAATAATTTTTATAATGTTTGGGGCCGTATCCCGGTTACTTTAAAACTGATTTCTCCATTTAAGTGGTTCATAGAATCTAGAGAAGACTATAATTGTAAATTTATCTGATATTCGCCAAGTAAAATGGCTTCACAACAGACGCACAAGATCAAATATCCCTTTTATTTCGTCAAGTTTAACTGTTCCGTTTTTGTCCTTTGGCCACGGAATCCTAAAAAAGGTAGTTCGAATAGTGAACAGCGTTTCATTACTGCACGTCTTGGAATTGAAAATACTCGTTGATTTTTCACCTTCCAAGTCTATAGTTGTTTCCCTTTGCTTTTGATACGGGCTTGCTGCAAATTTGTTTTCGTTCGGATTTGTTGGAAGTGAAACGTTGGAAGATATTGATACTTATAGAAAGAATCTGTGAAACTGATTTGCAAACCAATTAAGCCCCAAACTAGAAATTAAATTTCTAGAATAGAATAGAATACACTAGAATACTCTTTATTACAAATTATAATTTTAAGGGCTACAAGCGGTGATACAATGGGCGGCCTTATCGCTAAAAGCGATCTCTTACAGACAACCTTTGGATGGACTTGATAGTGGAGGAGAAAGGATGAGTAGGCAGTGTGTGGTGTACTATTTACATAAATATAATCCATACAAGAATATTTATTTTTATTTTCAATTGTTAAGGAAATCAGTTTCACAAATTTTTCTTTAATTGATATTCAAATGGTATAAATTTCCACATCACTGAATTTTATATTTAATATAGAAATTAATTAACCGACCACTAGGCGAAATTTTAGTCTATAGTAATATATTAGATTATAGTTGGACTGTAATATATTAGATTATTATATATTTTTTATATATTGAAGTAATATATTAGATTATAGTTGGATTAGACTGGCCTGTTGGTCTAGTAGTTAGTGACCCTGACTGCTATGCTGGAGGTCGTGGGTTCGATTCCCACCCAGAACAATTGTTTGTGTGATGAGCACGATCATTTGTTCTGTGTCTGGGTGTAATTTATCTATTATATGTATGTATTTAGAAATATATAAGTATGTTTATCAGCTGTTTAGTACCCATAACACAAGCTCTCAAGCTTAACTTGGGACTAAATGGCGTTGTGTGAAAAGTTGTGGAATATTTATTTATTTATTTATTTAGTTATTTTTTTTTTTGAAAAATTACTCGACAACTACAGACACAAAAAACAAGAAACCCAAATAAAAAAACCGCATCTAATACGGTATCACAGACAGATGACGGACAGACACACACACATAACGGTCAAACTTATAACACCCCTCTGTTTGCGGCGGGGGCTAAAAACTACCGAATTGAAAACCTCCTCCGTTTTTGTAAGTCGGCAAAAAGTAGCAAAACAAAATCATTTTAAAATAGGTGACACGGATTTACATCATTTCATCATAAAAATGTCCATTTGCCCATTTCCGAGCTGGCAATAAAATCATATTGTTGACTCAAATGTTTCATCCATTGATTTATAATAACGACCGGCTATATATCAAAGAATATTAGAGAAAATCTGTTGTTTTATGGGTTTATTCATAATAAAACATGACGAATGGTTTAATTAGAAATAATGGTAAACAATTTTCTGATGTAATCAGATAGCAATCAATGGGCCTCGTTTGGAGCATATGAGTTACACATAACATTCCCAAAAGATTAAGCAGAGATTTATTTTACTTACATTACACCCACGTTTTGTCAGTTACGTTTAAGTCCAATGTAAAAAGAGTCGAGTCTATGGCTACCAATCGGTTTCTTAATTATTTTGTTTAATTAATTTCCTTATTTTGTTATATAGCACTGTTATTTAAAATTGCCTTTAATTTTTTTGATTAATGTTTATTATTTATTTTGACAATTTTTATTATTTTGATATTATTTGTCTGATTTAATAAATGAATTGAAACAAACCACCACATTATAGCCTTTTATTTTTATGTGTTATAGAATTATTTTTTATTGATTTAGACTAAATACTTACTAACATAATTTTAAAAGATTAAGTATAATGACAAAATGCAAATTTTATCTATAACTTTTAAACCGCTCAGTTGCTTGTTCCGTTGAATGAATTGACCTACTTTGTTAAGTGTGTCGTGTTTCACATTTTGAGTGTTTTGAGTCATTTTTACCACCATTACCATAATTAAGAAAGTCCAGACAGAAAGATTATTATTTCATTTTTTTTTTTTTTTTTTTTATATTATAAACCAGTGCTCGACTGCAATCCCACCTGATGGTAAGCAGAGATGCAAACAGTGATGGTGAAGCGCACTAGTTTATTAAGAGCCTATTCACTCTAGCCTTGAAGATACCTAAATTATAATCGGACGGGAAGACCGCAGCAGGCAAGCTGTTCCAGTCCTTCGATGTACGCGGTATAAACGACGAAGCGAAACGCTTTGTCCGAATCGTGGGAGTGCCAACGATGTATTTATCCTCACATTAGAAGCGAACCAATTGCCATGACGATATGAGATAGAGATTTAAGATACTTATTATTAAGAGGACAGGAATGAATTAATCTTCTTCTTAGCGTGTCGATGGCAAACAAATACACTAAATTTTTAAATCGTGTGCTTAGCCCTGAATTCGGCCACCGCAACACCATCCACCGACGCAATCATAAGATCCGCGTGTGCAGGTGGCAGAGCACGCGGCGCAAGTAAAAAGATAGGCCATGGTCTGTGGAGAGGTACCGCATAGGCACTGAAGGTCGGTGCTATCTGCGAAACCCCACTTCAGGAGATTATCTTTGCTGCGACCAACAAGGTTCGGAGCCTGTTCAAAGTTTTCTAAGTCGGCCATGGCAATGTGTGCCCAGGTGGAAGACTCTCTCTGATGACCCGACAAAATCGTCAGGAGACGAATTGAATTAATGATTTATTTACAAAAAAAAAAAACATTAAAACCACGTACAGACGCCAGCACATCAAGTTACCCCAATGTGTCAAATTTTCCCAATTGAATATGAACCTTATTCAGTTTGTCATAAAGTTGAAAAACGATCAAAAAAATTTGACACATTGGGGTAACTTGATGTGCTGGTGTCTGTACATTGCCCCACAAAACTGCTTACGCAGTTTCGCTGTGACATCGCTGAGTCTCTTTAATAATAAACTTACCATCATGTAGATTCATCTACAACCTGTAAGTACACATATTATTAATACCTACACTTACATTATTATCTCATATATTTTTTTTAGTCTAGGTGCGTATTTACTTTATTAACTTCTTGTCTGATGTCAGCAGGCAGAGTGTTTCATAAGTAGGGAACGCGTTTTTTTAAAGTTCTGTCGACATGCAAAAATACAAAAAAATGTCATAGACAACTTTTATCCCATGTCAAATAATGCCATTTTATGCCATTTCAAATAATATAGCAATATTAGAACGCCAGCGCAGCGGAGCGTACTAAACTCATAGACTTGTATCCAATCGGACATAAGTTTCGGATGAAAATTTTGTTCGTGATGTGCCAATAGTAAGTATTGAATGTCTTTGCCTTATCCTAATCATCCCATAATGTTCGCACTGCTGGGACACAGGCCTCTTCCCAAAGAGAAGGAGTGGGCCGTAATTTACCTCCCAGGCCTAGTGCGGGTTGGTAAATATCATTGTCTTTATTTATCTTTGTTTTGTTTTTAACCTTTCATTTAAATTACAACTTTTGTTGCTGACATGCAATATCGACTACTCTGACATTGCTGTACACTTCTGTATGTGACGAATTCACTATGCCTAAAATTTTAAGTCATTCTTGTTTGTATATAATTTAGTTAGTAAGTCGACGTGGAAACGCTATATCAATAAATAAATAAATAAAAAAGTTCAATGCTTTTGGCAATTAATTTGCCACTAATGAAACCGAAATTGCATCAGCAAATCAAACAGGTCCAATATCCTTTATTAATTTCCAAGCGTGCCAAGAACGTGTTACATATTACTAAGACAACTCACTACACTCGCGGAACTGTAACGAAATCTTTGGGTTTCTGCCAAATGAATTAATGGTTGATAAGCCAGGGTTAATTTAGCATTGTTACCAGCAGACTGGTTGCTGCTATTAAATTTAGGTAAACGAGCTTGAGTGCCTTGATTGTGGGCGTATGCCTTTGTACTATTAAAGTGTTTTATACCATCGTCTGTCGCCATTGTTATAAGTGACTGTTGTGTCTGCTGTCTGCGTTTAACGTTACTTAAACTTAGGCGATAACACATTGCCACGCATATGCATTGTAGAGCGTGAATGCTCGTATTAACGTTGCTTTAAAGTATCTCCGTTTGTAAAGAAAACACCCACAGTCCAACACACAGAAAATGCATGACACGCAACATGCAGCGTGATGCAAAGCGTACCAACTTTTTGAGGTCAGGTAAAAGCTATGAAATCAAAGTCATTTATTCAAATTAGGCTGAGGATCAGTACTTTTTGAACGTCAAAAAATATAAGACAATCCCCTAAAAAACCCGCCCTTCGCCACTTCCCATTGTTTTTGGAATAAAAAGTGGCGGAACAAACACCCCAGCAGCACATCTGTCTGTTACGTTAAAAGAACTTTGATTTTAGTTTATACAGTACAAATATTTGTGAGGTACAACGCAGTCTACGTTATAAAGTTGATGATAATATATTTAATTAGATGAGATTCGAAATAACTCGATATATTTTTAAATATTTGCAGACGCAATAACATTTTAAGATAAAAAATCTCATAAAGCAGTAAAAACTTTGAAATCGGCTGATATTTTATTGTATCACCAGCAAGCAACACAACTACACACACATGCATGAAAACATAACGGACGATATGTAATGTGTCTATTCAATTATAGCCGACCACATTTCACTTAGGTATTGTCTAGTAAATACAATAAGTTTGATAAGGAAGAAATTATTAAAATTAATAAAAAAAAGAAACTATTTTTTTTAAATTAGGCTTTGAATCGGCACTTTTTGCACGTCAAAAATTGCAAAAACGCCCATCTTAATGTTTTACAAAAATCATTTAAACGAAAGGCAAATCAAAACCAAAACTAATAGTGTACAAAATAGTAAAAATAATGTAAACGAATTTAAAAACCAATTCAAATAAAATAAAACAACAAACAAATAGGTTAATTATTTTTCAACGAACCAATGTTATTTACAATTCTTTTCAATATGATTCGAAGCTCATCAAGACTCTAAATCCAAACAAAGCCGCGGTCACAGAAAGTACTAGGAACATCGGTTTTAATCCTCCAGTTTGTTAGGAAGCGCATCGTTAAACCAGATTTATATTCAGGTGAAATATTAGCACGGTATGATACAGAAGGTCAGCTCTGTACGACGAGTGAAAACACGCACACAAAGTCAAAAGTCAAAGTCAAAGTCAAACCATTTATTTCAATCAGGCCCCTATAAGGTACTTTTGAACGTCGAACAAAAATTAACTTTAATAAATGATTCTAGTTGCACTTTCCAAAAAGTAGATTTGTATGGAAAAGAATGGGCAAGAAACTCCATACTTACTCTTTTAAAATCGATTTTACAATACTTTTTATACATTAATAAGATTATATGTGAGGACGATGCACCTAGAATAAAAGTACTTTATTAAGATAGGTTTATGCAAGATAAAAAAAATTGGAGTCTAGAATTACATGTGGCACAGCTAGATACATTGTGCTCACATATTTACAAATGTAATAACATTAATGTAAAAAAAAAGTGAAAAAAATAAAAAAATACACATCGACATTATTCACACAAGTGGCACTTAGCAAACAGCACTTACGAGTGATCTTCTGTATTGCTCAAGCCGTTGAGAGCCGCCTAGGATAACCAAGAATTGTAAGCTTCCAATACCTATTGTACTGGATTTCCGATGAGTGCATGAAAAAAAACCGGAAAAAATATATTACAAAAAAATATAATGTCTTATTTCTCAACTTAGTTTTGCGAACCTTATTGCTTAGATATATTTTTAGTGATTTTTGTATTTATAATAAAAGTATTGTACTTTTTAATCATAGGAAATTTTAAAATCTAATGCATACGATAATAAACTTTATTTTTGAGAGTAAAGGTTTATAATAATAATAATCATTTATTTTACAGATCATACAATCTAATTTGTTAGTAATACACAACTTAAACGCTAGTGTTAGTACATATAATTGGAAATTGTAGGAAGTAATTACTAATGATGTCAAATAATTAATAATGATAATGTCAAAATTGTTAAAAATAAAGTCAAAGTCACCATTAATCATGTCAAAATCATTAATTCAATCATATAAATATATCTTTAATAAACATGTTTATAATCAACTAGCAGACGTCACGCGGTTTCACCCGCATGTGTCCCGTACCCGTAGGAATATAGGGATAAAAGTGCAAACAAACAAACAATCAAACCGATCTCTTTATCTTTATAATATTAGTATAGATTTATGTCTTGTTTGTTTGAGATTTTCTTGTATTTTTTTTATTTTTCATTTTCTATTTTTTATTCTGTACATCACTTTTACCACTTGATGTAATAATATATTGCAATTGAAGAGGGGGACTCTTCTAGCACTTTTACTTAAAAGGAGGACCCTATTTAAGATTTACTGTAAAAGTTTGTACGAGTTACTGAAATAAAAATGTATAATATCAATCAAGTTACCAAAAAACACATGGTGTGGCATAGAAATCTAATTCTTAATCTAGTGCTATTGTTGATTGAATGAAGGTATTGAAGGTCAATACCTTCAATACCTTCCAAATAAATCCAATCCCCCAATGGGGATTGGATTTATTTATCGTGAAACACTTGCAATTTGAAGAGTGTGCTATTTCGACTTCAACTAGGTCCTTTACAAAGACAGCTGATACCGTCTGCCGCTTCAACATTGACATGTCAATGGCTATCATTGATGCGTCGCGGTTGTCAACATTTTGATCCTTGCCGTTGCCCGTGCTTTTGCCTGCTGCAGTTACCTACTTGTACCGTTGGCAAAGAACAGCGAATATATTTGAGTACTTAAACAAACGAAGTACGTACGTACTACGTATTAAGTGTGTGCTTGCACTCTGTGTTCGTGAAGTCTGTCTATGTGTACATGTGTTTCCACTCCTTATACGGCAGCCAACCTTCTGTTCATTCCTACGGTGTGAGTCTCTGCTGTGCACAGAGCTAAGGATTTAAAGGAATAAGTTCAAGTGGACTTCTTATGAACGCTCTTTAGGAATCTAACTTTTTACTGAAGAGGTGAGTCGAAAAATTATGATGTAATAAAAGCTACTTTCGTAGTCCGTTTGGTGAAGAAAGATATCGATGCCCCCAAGCAATAAGTCCGTAATGTGCTATTATGGACTTTATGCTGTTATGTCAAATTCGGCATTAATGGGTTGGAACACATCTTGGTATTTTTTTCCAGATTTTTCCTAGTGATAATAACGAAGTTATAATGACATACACTTATATTGTAGGGAAATGTCCAACAAAATTATGACGGCAATAGTATTGTTACACATCATTACAAAAGTTTATTTTGTATTTTACTTTGGTAAGCAGCGGTTACCGGATTATTGGCGTAAATAAACTTCATAAGAGTTTTTGGTAAACGTTGACACAGGTTTGTTGTCGAAATATTTTAAATATACCTAATAAGTAATAAACACTTACAATGTTTCCGAAGTAAATAATTACTCAAACAGTTTCAAAATATCGTTTGATTTGATGTGACGATTATTACTTTACGTCATACGTGGTACAATTCAGGCCACTTATAACTGTTTGCATGAATTACTTTAACTCGGACCCGTTGCTTTATGCCCTGACAACATTTCTTCACTTGATCATGTAAATGTAATGGTTTATGTTTTGAACCAACAAAAAGTTCCCTTTTTGATATCCACGCGCCGATTAAGACGTGTACTATTTATATTATAAATGAAAAGTCGTATCCTTATATTACTGATACTATCACTCTTATGATGCGCTTGATGGATGAGGCAATGACAATTTTTCGTTAAACTAGGTCCGATTCAAAGAAAGAGTACTACAAAGAATTTAAATCCTTGGTTGTAAGCTCATTACACAACGAGAGGACAGCGTACTATAAGCACAATATAAATAATAAAACTCAAAACCCTAAATTACTATGGAAAAATATTGATTCCACGTTAATACCCAAAAAGTCTAGACAGGACCTTCCATAGTTCACATACCCTGACCTTATTAGTATTTTTTTGACTGTCCCTGGAAACCCCGTAGTGAGTATTTCTCTTATGACATTTTTTGTTGATCATAGACTAGTGTATAGTGAAGCCATTTTTTCACTTAGGTACTCAAGTAAACCAGGCAGAGATCTCGCGTATTATGTCTAACTTTTATAGTACAGCAGTCGGCTACGACAACCCTTTTTTGGGTTTGGTTGATATAATAGTGGACCAATATAATAGGGCCATTAGCGATATTTGGTCTGAGGAGCATATATAGTTTGCCACTGAACCCAATAAAAACCAAATATATTGGGTTCGGCACGAGACAACAGTTAGCAAGAGTTCCTGAGACTTTTGACGTAAAACTTATGTGTGAGCCAGTTGACCACTTGATCAACTGGCTTACACATAAGTTTTAACAAACACATACGTTTTAGATTCCGAGCTTCAAGCACTTGCTTGAAGCTCGGAATCTAGGGCTGGTTATGGACAAAAACCTTCGTTTTTAGAAACATATCTCAGACTCAATACGCAACTGTTTCTATCACTCGAAGGTTGTATACAAAATGAAATATTATTCCCTTTTTATCCGAAACTCTATGGGAACAGTTGGTAGAAACCCTTGTGCTATCTAGGTTGAACTACGCGGACACGGTATACCGCTGCGCCTTTTAGCTCGCAGAAATCGCCTCATCCACAGTCTAGAGTCAAACCATCGCAACGGTTTTGTGGGGCTTAGTTTATAAGTTACTTACCCTCTATGATTAAAGATAAATAAATGAACGAAAGAATGAATCCAAAGGGTTCAAAACGCCTGTGCTCGGTTTTGCTACAATATTCCTAGGAGAAGCCATATGACGCCCTTTTTAAACTTTCAGAATGAAGTGCTTGCACTTCATTCTGAAAGTCCCGACGCAAACTGCACCTAGCTTGTCTTCTGTTCGGAGTGGTAAATACCAGAAACCGGACTACCTATCAGTTCAGTTGGGTAACGAGTAAACGGGAATGTTATGGGAAGAAGGTTATGCTCGCAACAACTCTCGACCAGGGGCTCGAGTCTCCTATTGCAATCGTGTCTCAATGACCGGTCATTGATCGAATATTTGACAACTTTGACAGTTTTTGTATGGGAAATATGTCATAAGTTTGACGTTATACGTCAAAAATCGATCATTGACCGGTCATTGAGACATGATTGCAATAGCAAACTCGACCCCCTGGTCTCCCGGTATAGCAGCTTTTAGAGGTAGCTTTCGTTGAACAATTTCGAAGATGCATATTTGGAGCTAGATTAAATAAATAATCCACATTCTTCTACATTGAGTGGTAGAAGAAGAGGACGAAAGCGTACTCTACCTGTATCTTTAAGCCTAGATAATGTAGAGTTGAAACATGCAACAATCAAGTCGTTCCGGTAACTGAAGCTTAGCAGACCTCCTTAGTTTGTGTAAAAGTGGAGCCATCCCGAAAAGTTACCCTCCCTTTTTAAAGTATTTGATGTTTGATACTGAAGCCACGAACGATAATATCAGTAATACGGATGAATACTGAGATTCGGCGTTAAATCTATCAATAACAATCGCAGTGAAACACTCGGGGTTCCCTGTGATTGTTATTACCTATCTAAATGTTCCTAAAACCTAAAGTGATTGTTATTAATTGCTTTTTTTTTCTAATAAACCTTGACATATAGCATTCTAAACATGCCGAATATTTTTATGGTACCGGATGGTTACACAAAATTATGAAGATGAATTTATCCTGGAAAAACAATGTTAGGTAACAACACTGTTACTATCTTTATAAAAAAATACCACAATAACATTGTATTAATACATTACGCATCACCTCTACTCTAAAAAATAACGTTGTAGAGGTCCGTAAAATAATATTACTTACTAACAATGTTGACAAACTTACTGCAATAATCCCGTAAGTAGGATTACTAAAATAAATAACCTGTCATATTCCTGGTAATATTTATTTTCTTAGATTGCTCGGTTTAGCCCAGATATTATTCCATGTTGATAAAACAATTACATTTCACAAAAAATTAGCTTTCATTTCATATATCAATGAACACAGTACTCCGATTCGTTGGAAAGATATTTACCAAAAACAGTTAAACCTTTTTTTCTGTAAAATTTGGATTTTACGATTACCGACTTATTGTTTGGGGGCATCGATATGTTTTTGATGATAGTATTGCGGAAGTAAGAAGGAAATAGTGTTCTAACTTTTGCAAGAGGTTGCTCATCAGTCCTGTACCTTAAAGTCAAAGTTAAATCATTTATTTCAATTAGGCTATTTAAAAGGCACTTTTGAACGTTAAACTTACAAGTTAAATAAAATGTAATGATTCTAGTTGCCCCTTCCAAAAGGTAGTTATTCCTCTTTTTCGGTACCTTCTTATCCTAGCTTCGTAACCAAAGCAACTGTTTTAAACTCTCTACTTTATCTCTACTTTGTCTACTTCATGAGCCACTAAGAATAGAATAGAATAGAAAACTCTTTATTGTACACCAAAAAAACTTACAAATAATACATGAAAAGCTACATAGGGTGTTACAATGGGCGGTCCTATAGGCCTTTACTAAGAATGTTTATACGTTGATAACGCCGCAAAACTGTTTGTAAATACAATTTTTCCCCGTCTAAAATGTAATTAATCAGCACCAAACACCATGATAATTATTATTCAGCTTTGCAAAATTGATAATTTAAAAACGTTTTTTGTCACTTCCACCTTTGCTTACTGTTATTTTCTATCTTTGTTTCCGCAAAGCTAGCACTTTGCACCTCCGTCTCTGCTTATATAATTATTCGGCCACCGTTCCATCCCTAAATAGCCTAAGCCTAAGATTGTCTTTCAAGCCATGATCACAGATTTCGGGTAAGGTAAATACGTATTCTTACTTTACTGCCATACCTACAAATTACTGACTCACTTAAATGTCGTACGACATTTCCCTAAAACAAAAAAAAATATAAATTAACAAAAGAAATCCATTAACCTATTTCAATCTACGGAAAACGAAAACGATTTCATACAATACCTTTTCATTTTCTAGAACAATAAAGAATAAACATTTACAAAATTTTAGTAAACAACAAGCAATTGATGATAGAAAAAGCGTTGTTTATGGCTGAAAAATGAAGAATACAGTTCAGAGAGACGTTATTCATAATCTTCAGTAAATATTCAAAGATGGTATAAAAAAAATCACGCTTCAGTAAGTCACAATGGCCGCTGGAAGTCCTTTGTGAGCGATGTCAAGTAATCCTATAGCATTTATTTTATCTGTACTTACTTTGAGTTTTATTCGAACGAGTGGTATTATTGCGATTTCTATTTGTTCTTTAATGAGTTATTTTGTGTGCTGTTGGTCGTCGTATTAATAACGTATGAATGTATGATTTTGAAAAGGGACTACGTCTAATTATATCATTTGAACACTCGGTATAAATCACGTAAATACTCTCTGTTTTGTACAATTAACTCCACACGGTGACAATTTACTAGCACGTTCACATAATCACATTCATTTTGTATTTTTATTCATTTTTATTTGTGTATATGTTAATGTCTAACCAACTTTGCTGTGGACTCTCTGGCTGCTGGGACCGCTTAAAAATATGATGATAAAGGCGACTGGTTCAAGGCTTTTTTATGACGTTCAAAAGTGCTGATTCTCAGCCAAGTTTGAATAAAGACTTTTGATTTTGATTTTGAGTCTAAATCTTTGCAAAATAAATGAAGTATTCTTAAACGAGTTCCTAATTAAATTATATTACGGGCTCGATAGTCATAAACCCAGTAGGTAGGTCGTCGGTGTAGAACAATACCAATGCTATAATTAAACAGATAGATTTTGTAGATGATACGGGTATTAAGGAGGTGACTATTGAGATACTGGCAAAGGGAGACCGCGCAAGACCCAAAGAAAGACAATTTTAGTAAGGACGGGAGGAAGACGTTTAAAATAACCTTTACCCAGAACAAAAGTCTGGATTTGTGGCCATTTGATAGCTTGTACCTGGTCCACTGTAGAACAAAGGTTTCTTCTCTTAAGAAGGCACGAACATTATCATCACGCTTACTAATGGCAGGTTGGCAATTTCAGACTAATCATCATCTGCTTAGCCTTTCTCGAATTCGGGATCGGCTTCTAGTTTAACCGAATGCAGCTTCATACTAGTATTTTACATGGAGCTACTGCCTGACCTGCCTCCTCCACACTTCGCAACTCAGTCACTGGGTAACTTACATACATAATACCATTTGGTTAAACTGGTTGTCATACTTTCAGGCTTCTGCCATGACCACTCGTAACGATTGGTAAAGGTCTGCAGTTGACAGCCGAGACCAACGGCTTAAGGTGCTTTCCGAGGCACGTATCGGCATGTAGCGAATGGACACCCATCCATGGATACACCTGGTCAAGCATTGTTTAACCTTCGACCGACCTGTGCGGCTGTCATAATTTGGCCCCAAACTCATTCAATTTCAGACTTAAAAATTATGTGAATTAGGTATACATCCAGGTTTCCTCGCATTGTTTTCCTTCTCTGATGTTAGACATTAAGATAATAAATGCATGTAAATACTGCTCTTCATGATTTAATGTGAAACATAAAACTATTCTCTTGGGTAGTATCATAATATTTATAGCTTGTCTTAAATGGAAGCCAAGACATTTTTAATATCAGTTCGTATTGCATGCCCGAGTAATATCTTATAAAATTATTATTGCGAGCGTAAATTGTAAAGTGACACTTTATTATATTGCCCTTTGTATTGTTATGTTCCATAAAAGTCCGTTATGTAAGTTTGTCGCTCTGAAACTGGCTTTCCGATGCGCATGAGCATGGTACGTAGCAGTTTATTAAATATTGTTTAAACTCACACTTAGGTTTTGGCATATGGGAGCAAAAACTGAGGAATTCCTCGAAGCGCTACTATTTTGAGGCGCTCCTAATGAGGCGCTACTATTCCTCGGAGCGCACCTTTTAGGAGCGCTACCGTTAGCAATTAAAAAAATATATATCGGGAGCGCTCCTAAAAGGTGCGCTCCGAGGAATAAAATAGGAGCGCCTCATTAGGAGCGCCTCAAAATAGTAGCGCTTCAAGGAATACCTCCAAAAACTGAGTAGGTAGGACAACGTAAGTTTTTGTTTGTTTTAATTTAATTGTTATTTCTTAAACATATTAGGTTATAGTTTTTTTTCTTTAAGAAGCTGTAAGGAGGATCAGCAGGCCTAGCCATATAACAAATTCTATTTCTATTATACACACATCAAAAGTGTCTAGGGATCAACATATATTTTTGCAATAACTTTTCTCCTGATTGATATTAATTAAAATTTTCTTTAAGGATTCATCAAATAAAGTGTTTTCGTTTGTCACAGTAACGATAAACCAAGTCACCTTTGCATTAATAAAGAAATTTGCCATTTTCCTAATAAAGGGATTTTTGACATTTGAACCACTAACATTAAAGTTCGAAAAAAAGACTGAAATAACAGTTTTCTTTAAAATTTTATTGGGTAACTTAAACAATTAATAATCCGTGTTTCTACCGCGAACACTAACAACACAAGAACATCGGTTTGGCATACTCAAAATGAGTTCATCCAAATCACGCTGTGGAATAGCCGCCCATGTTCGTTGCAACAACAAAAAAAGGTCTTCTTGCGACTGGATACCCTCCATATTCGGCAGAGCTCTTCTCTGTAGCATATCCCATGCATGCTCAATCGGGTTCAAGTCTGGCGACTGAGCAGGCCAGGGCAGGACATTGATGTTAGCTGCGGCGAGAGTCTGTCTTACAACTCTTGCGGTGTGCGGTCGTGCATTATCATGCATTAACTGAAATAAGGGACCGATTTGCACTTGTAGAGGAACGATGACGTCTGATACAATCGTCTCAGCATAAATTTGAGCGTTGAGGTTGCCTCTGATCCAAATCAACTCAGTTCTTCCGCCGATCCAAATACCCGCCCATACCATGATGGTTCCACTACTATAAGGATGGACTTCCTGGCAGGATTTTAATCGCTGTTGGCGTCCAGGGGTTCTCCAGTGTCGTATACGTCTTGTATCCGGTCTCATACCAAAACGAGACTCATCAGAAAAGCACACGAAACGCCATTGTTCTTCAGCCCAATTTCTGTGTTCAAGAGCCCATTGATATCGAATCCTACGATTGTGCATTGCTATAGGTGGTACCCGTAGCGGTCTTCGGGAATGAAGGTTCACTTCATGCAAGCGGTTTCTGACTGTTTGGTCGCTAATTAAGTTCCCTGAAGAGTGATGAAGCCTCACGGCTAACATCATGGCGGTTATTGTTGGAGCTCTTCGAGTTAAGATTTGAATGTATCGGTCTTGTCTCCGTGTGGTGCAGCGATACCGTCCTCCATGGCGCTCAGCCACGGTACCAGTGCTTCGGTAACGTGTCCAAAGTCGACTGATAACACTCTGACTTGTATTCAGAGCTAAAGCCACAGTACGTTGCCGGGAACCAGCTTCTATCATTCCCACGGCTCTGAGCATTTCTCCCCTGCTTAAATGACGTCGCCGCTCCATAATAACGTTGGTTTTAATCAGTAGTAGGGAAACAGTAGCACTAATAATGTCTTCAATGCGTTGTATGTTTTTATAGGGAAAATATTGACAGCTGATTTTCATCTTTTACTCGAATTTGATTCACAGTTCCTGATTCAAATTATGAAATGCACTAAAAAGGATCCATATAAATTTATAAAATCATAAATTTATTACAAAGCCACATCTCAATCTCAAGAAATCCGCATAAAAATGCTTGATCCCTAGACACTTTTGATGTGTGTAGATAGAAAATGGCGTATATGTAATCAGATGTTGGGAACTGTCAAGGTGTATTTCATTTTCAGCCAGATTACAAATTCTACTCGTTAACACTTGACAGATGACAAACAGCTGATTCCATATACGCCATTTTCTTTCTATTGTCGCCTTATCGATTACAATAATAGAAATAGAATTATGTTATTTGGCTAGGCCTGCAGGTTATGAATGTCAACGATATATGAGTAAATGATTGTTAGCGCCTTTTTTTGCTTGCAAGCTGTTGGACAACATTACTGATTCACTTTACCAAAGGCCTTCATCCACATTACGAATGTAGCTATAAATTTTACATGGGGTTGCGCAGTTAATTACTTGACTTTGCAGCCCTCCATTAGCGAGCATAGCGAGCTTTTGGCGAGATATTGGCGCTTTTCTGGACGTGACGCCCTTAAGGACTATCTCAGTGGCCTAAGCAAGCACTGTCTGTAAATATGCATCTTTGATTATTATTGTACACCAGTTTTTCTTAGCAATTATTGTTTACTGTGGAAATGATAGTAAATGTTACCAGCAACACTATACAGCAGACCAAGTTACAAGCAATATATTTTCCGCTGTTCAAAAACTTGTTGCAAAAACAATGTTGCACAACTTTGTTTCCCGATGAGCACGCGGCTTTACAACAATGAATACGAGAGCGTTCGTAGTAGATCACAAATCAAGGTTTTATCGCGAGAGGCCGGTGCAGGGAACTATGTATCATAAGAGTATCATCGCTCCGGTGGCAGATGCGATTTACTGCGGTTAACGGTTATATATTATGTGCTGGAAGTGACTTGAATGCTTGAGGCGTGTAAGTATGTCTGTCTCACAATCGAGCTTAATAAGAAGAGCTTGTTGTTGAATAATAACAGCCTCACAGGTAGATTGAAGGTTAAACTACGCTCGACGAGCGTAAGCGAGTTAAATAAATATTCCACAACTTTCACACAACGCCATCTAGTCCCAAGCAAAGCAAAACTTGTGTTATGGGTACTAAACAACTGATAAACATACTTACAACCACTTACAACTGATTACTTTATAGATAAATTACACACAGATACTGAACAAATTATTTAATGATCGTGCACATCACACAAATATTTGTCTTGGGTGGGAATCGATCCCACGACCTCCAGTACGGCAGTCAGGGTCACTAACTACTAGACCAAACAGGCCAGTTATATGTGTATGTAAGTATGAGTGCGATGAAACTTAAATTTTGATAGACGCATCCAGCACCTTTATTTCTAAACACAACTCTTCACTATATTGCACTATATTGCTGTCATTTAAGGCTAGAATAAAATATAACTATGGAGCACATATTGGTCGTATAAACACTGGGAAAGATTCTAGTTTCATACCTTATTTTATAGACATGGCTTATCTACTTGTACAAAACAATATTTTCTTTTGTCTATAAAGTGTATATTGAGATCCATGAAAGATTTTTTGGCAGTGATATTAGAACTGGATGAATTCTCATTTTCCCGAATTGTGATTTGACGGATCGTTATTATTTTGTTTAATGTGAATCGTGAAAAATGGCGAATTCCTAGAAGAATTTCCGTAAAAAAAATTCACAAAGTGAAAACCTTTTAAAATCTATGAAAAAAACTATACGCATATTGTTTTCAATAATTAACCCGACGCCAATGACGCTGGGTCATATTGATTAGAGATGATTTTAAACTGCCGTATTTTTTGCATTAATCGTTTTGTGTAGCCGGAAAAACAGCGTCCCATTTCCCCTCACAGAGGTCACGTTGACTTGCGACACCAAAGAAGTCCAGTATGGAACTGTTGGTTTACCTATTTCAGAGATGTTTTGAGATAAAAATTAATAAAGTGCGGTTATTACTGCAATGAAGATTGTCATTATGTTATGAACCCAATACCACGAAACCAAAACGATGTCGGCCCTGACGCTCAGCCATCGTTGACGCTGACATAGTTATGTATAAATTTGATTTATTTATTAATCAAGATTTCCTTCACCTCTATCTTTAGATATGGGTATATTTCAATGCAAAAGTGCGGTTCTTACTAACTTACTATTAAAATTTACAGTTTTGGAATAACATAGAAAATCTCTAATATTAAAAAAAAAACAATAATTAAACTAAAAATACAGTTACATTGAAAATTAATATTTATCCAAAAAATTATAGGATAATATTTAGCTACGATCTTGCATTTTCTCCATGTAAATTTAAGCTACACGTACAGTCAGCCTCATAAGTCGATATACATGTCCATATTTCCTAAACTCATGAACACTTTAGATTACACAAATTGCTAAACAAGACTAGTGAATTTTGAATCTTTAAGACGTTAATTAAATCCTGGCACTAGTCTTGATTAGCAATTTGTGTAAGCTAAGGTGTTCATGAGTTTAGGAAATATGGATATGTATATATCGACTTATGAGGCTGACTGTACACTTTTTATAAAGGGATCCGAAGTTTTTACTTAGCTTATATTGATTTCCACAATGAAATTTAAAATTTTGAGTTTGTTTCGATATTAACTAAAATAAGCGTACGAAGTAAAATGACATGTGGCAAATATTGCATTTTTGTTTTGTTGTTAATAGCTGCTTAGTTTGTGTTGTCAAAAAATCGTATAATTTAAGTTTAAATATGTTCTCAAGTAAGTGATATTTTTTTGTAATTTCCAATAAAAAAATATTTTTTTAACCATAAATAAATAATGTCACATTTTCATCCAAATGTATGCGGTTTCAGGTGTGTTAAGTTAATAAAACTACCACACTAACTTGATTAATTTATGACAACCAATGCATGCGGTCAGAACATTTATGAAATATCAATGTTACTGGCATTGTATTAAATTACATTAATGTTTTATTTGTTTTAGTCATAAAATGTAGTTTGTAACCTACCACAAAAGTGGTTGAACGCGGATTCTTAATCCACATTATACCATATTTATTAATTTAATTTTCATAAATTGCGTAAGCAAAATTTTACAGACACATAATATAAGTGTCAGTAAAATATTGCTTATAGTGTTCATCACATGTAATAATAATAATTATTTATTCATTTATCAAGCGACAAGGACTCATTAATTCACAATTAAAACACAAAAATTAAACATAACACACACATTACATAAAACACATTCTAAAAACATTACAATACGTACAACACAAAACAAACAGAAAAAAAGAGCATTATCTCCCCCATGCCCTAAATATGGGTGCATGTAGGGTCAACCAATGTCGCATGACAGGCCCGTCTAACCTGTCAGCGATGACGGCGAGGAGACTGTTACCGCTGGCCCTCACTCTGCCCGCTAAAGCTAGTCACCTGTAATTTTACAAGGTTAATACTATAGATACGTGTAACAAATTCATGGGGTGGCCAAATCGAAAATTAAAAAAAATAAATAAACCACCTTAATCATCATTTTCGCAAATATTTTAAGGTCAGGTTCCAGTCTATCAGAATGCAGTAGAGTTAAATTTTTTCTTCGTCACATATGCAGTATCACTGTGGCAAATAAATTTGGTTTTCTTTCCTTCTTCTTTCTTGACACAACAAAAAAACTGAGTATTACTTTAACCATAGTTAATTCTATTCTTGAAGTAATTATAATGTTGATATATTGTTTTTTATATTTTCACGCCGTACAAATATGTGACGTATCAATATTAAATAAGGCCACGCTTAACAAACGTTCGCTAAACTTTGTTTAACTTTAAGATACGGATAAGCCTGCGATACGTAAAGTTTACTGTTAAAACATACTTTAACATAAACCTGAAAGCTTGTGGGATGAGTTCACTATAGTTTCTAGGTACCTTTTTGATATTGTTTACGCAGTATATAAGTACCGAATCTACGGATTGATCACAATATTGTAACGTTTTTTATTTAATGGGAAGTGATTTTAATACATTACCTTATACGTGTATTTTCCTAAAGGTGACTTAGAGCACCTATATGTTACCAATTACATTTAAGTTCTATGTAAACATCGTTATAAACATAAGATTACCTGTAGCAAATAACATTATTGTCAACGGATTGCCAGCACACAGAAAAACCCTCAGAAGTTTTCGTTGTATGGCTAAAACCAATTGTTTACTAGGCAAAGTGTTTTAGAAATAAATAAATAAAGTGCGCTAGAAGCATGCTGAAGTATGCTTAGATGGTTTGGTCACGTTGAAAGGATGGATGAAAGGCGACTCAAGAAAGATATATACAAGGCAGATGTAAGTGGGAACGCCGGAAGGGGACGCCCTAGAAGGACATACATAGACCTTATTGGTGAGGTTCTTCAGAAAGGTCAGGTGCGAAGTACTCGCAACCAGCGTGTGTGTATGACAACATGTATGAATGTAAATGAAGCAAAAGAAGTATGTAAGAATCGTAGCATATGGCGCTCTGTAGTTTCTGCCTACCCCATGGAAAAAAGGCATGAGTTTATGTATATATGTATGTATAAATAAAGTAAAATAGAAGATGTGTACTGCCTTCAACTTTTTGCAATTCGAGATGGAAAACTCCGACCATACTTTTCTCAAGCAAGGAACTCATTATTTTCAGCAGAAGCGCTTTCGACTAGTAATCTATTAAAATGCAAAGGTGTAACTTTAATACACTTAAATTGGACAGGTTCTGTTAAAATCCTGTATAATAGAGGGAGACCCTATTGCCACCAAATGGGCAGAAATCCAAATCGTGGGCTGTGTTACTGCTGCACAAGCTTGCGACAACTAGACAAAACCAAACAGAATATTTTTTTCAATAACTGCAGACTTCAAGCTATTCGTAACCGAGAAAATCTAATAGAATTTGTAGCTTCATTAATTAATTTTCGCCTATGACCGTATACAACGTATGACCGCAAAATAAAATCGCAAAGCGAACGCTCGAGATAATGTCCATTGCTAACGTTAAAAACGAAATGTGAACCTTGTTATTTAATTAATCGCAACAAAGGGATACCACTCCCCGCAATGGCAGCCTAATGTTAATTAAATACTTATAAAGTTCTGAAATTATTATTATGAGAATCAAAAACATTGTACAGACGCCAGCACATCAAGTTACCCCAGTGTGTCAAATTTCTTTGATCGTTTTTCAACTTTATGTCAAACCAAATAAGGTTCATATTCGTCTGTACAACACATTTTATTCTCATAAGCACACGTAGAAACAGATTTGTCTACGGAAGAATCGACAAAGTGACAGATTTTAGAAACATTTATTTTGTTTAGTCGACAGTTAATAGTCTTCGACAGTCAATATCGAGCATTATTTCTTCTATAATCGGTAGATTTAATTATTTATTTATTAAAACTTTATTCACTAGTAAAATAAACTACTGCTGTCATTGTCTTTCTATTGTGTCTCTAATTGACACGATTGAAATTTTAAACATGAATCTGTACATATCTGTACGTATCTGCTGGACCCCTTCTAAAATAGACAGGCGTAATGTTATGTTATGGAAATACATAAACCATGAACAGACATGTGGCTGTAGCAACAGTAAGTAATAAGCTATAATGCGTTGAAAAATTCCGTTGCCTGTCTTTTTTTTCATCAGTTTTTCTTCACCAACTGATACTTTTCAAATCAAAATGCTTGATTTGGTACAAAAAAGATAAAAATCGGTACGTGTGTACCTATATTATTTGAAGAGTTCCCTCCATTCCTCGAGGATTCCATCATCAGATCTGAGTGTTGATACAAATGGGACCAATCTGTTGGTCTACCCTATCAAGTAAAAAATCATTCTGAAAATCAGTCCATACAATTATGACGGAGTAATGAGGTAACAAACCTCTCAATCTCCTCGTTTTTTTAAGTCGGTTAAAAAAGTTATACACACAAGACAAAACAAAGTTCCCCATAAACAAGAGAAAATGGGAATCCATTTAGTGACAGGGACGGGGATAATTCAATTATTTGCAAGTCTTGTGACGTAACGTACCTACTCTTTCGGAAAATTGACATCTTATGGCCCCCGCATGTGATATCTGTATATTTTCACATCAATACATGATTGTATTAACTTGACATATTTATTAGAAGAAAGCAGTAATATTTATACGGAATTTGCACGTGTGACTGCCTTGTTGGCACAGACGCCAGCACATCAAGTTACTCCAATGTGTCAAGTTTTCCCAATTGAATATGAACCTTATTCGGTTTGACATAAAGTTGAAAAACAATCAAAGGAATTTGACACATTGGGGTAACTTGATATGCTGGCGTCTGTACATATATCCATTGGGATTTTTTTAAATATCAGCCCGGAGTCTCGATTACCGCCTGCAGAGCAATTCTCCGTTGACAGTTTATAGTGATGATCACAGGGCAAATAATAATAATAATAATAATGGCAGGGTAGCTTGTGGCAAGCTGTTGGGCAGTAGCGACCCCACGGACCTGATCTCCCGGGAGATGTCTTGTTCCTCACCTCTGGTTTGCCTTAATTGGCCGGCCAGAGTGAACTCTGACCAAGAATGGAGGTCCCACCTCTTTCTTGCCTTAGTTGGCCGGCTAGAGTAGACATTCGCAAGAGCAAACGTGCTCGGAGGAAGGAAGCATTCCAGTAAGGTGCTGGTAGGGATCTTGACCGTAGTTCCGGGATGGTCCTGATAGCCGTGGAATGTCGCTCTCTTGTCACTACGTTACTATGTGCTAACGGTCGTTTTAGAGGACCCGTTATTGAGTGTGCAAGTCACCCCCAGTCATTTAATATGTGTTTAGTAACATTCATAAGGCAGGGGCCATAGTCTTTCATAGTTCTCGGTATCCAGTCTATTTAAGCTACCCTAACCTTCAGTCCAGTACTTTTGTTACCATATTCTGCAATAGTCTTACTCCAGTCGTAGGTTTTCCTTGGGTGCAAATGTCTAGTGCATACAGGGAAAATCTGCGATTGGTCCCTCATTTCATTAAAGTCGACAATGGGCCTCTGCGATAGTGATGGATTAATTAGCATTAGCATTCATTTTTAACATGCGAATGCTCATTTAGCATTTAGCAAATGAAATGTAGTTGCGAAATTCTGTGAAGTGCGAAGCGAATTCATTACTTCGTATTTCGTTCATGCTGATGCAGCGGCACTCAGCGGCAGCGTGCGCTCTCCGTCGCACCCACGGGAATACTAAATCTATCTGTTTCACGTTACACTGACTTTTAGCAAATAGCAGGTGCATGTGATGCGAAGAATGACGTTATACAATTATTATCTTTAAATTGCTCGTACACAAGGGCGTAAATTGTATGAATGCGTCTGATCGTTTAATTCGTTAAATTATTAGCAGGGTGCGAAACATGAAATTGAGCAATTTATTACCTTATGATCTTTGATTTGCTCGTATTTAACGTCGTATATTGAATAAATTATAAATTGTCGTTATTTTAGCAAATAGTTTAGCAATAGCAATTAACATGCTAAGACTAAAGAATTCACATGCTAATGAAATTAATGCGAAATCGCATTAATTGCCATCACTACTCTGCGAGTTGGCTTCGGCCCCTCGTACGCCTTTCAAAAGTCCGGAAGCCAAAGGTTCCGAGAAATATAAGCGTATAAAAATAATAATAATTTTATTGGTACAGAATTATTTTTGTAACAAAGGTAACCTTTGTTACAAAAATAACTTAAACAATTAGATTAGGTTACAAGTTAAGATACATAAAGGTGGATAGTGATAACCGTGCCTTCTGAACTAGGGAAAACCTGTACCTTAGGAGTCAGTGTTCTACTTAAAGTTAAAGTTACTTACTTGTTCTTCTATCTTAAAGCGTTTAACGATTAACTGTCAAACAGCCAGTTTTGTATTGGCTATCAGTGTGTATCTAGGATGACGTCATGCGCACTCGCAGAGATATGACGAAGGGCAGAGTACCCCGTCTGATAGTTATCGTAACATGAAGTCCACTTGAAGTGCAATACCAATGTTTTTGTAAATTCTCTTTTGTCATCAAAGTTCGATGAGCCATTGGACGCCAATTAAATACTGGTTTGGCGCGCACCAGTATTCGTACAATGAAACTCGTGTTGTAACCATCCAAACGTGTAATCAACTTGGATAAACAGAATACGTACGTTAGTAACGTTGACTATACAAAAGTACACAACACTTATTATTGAGAATTACAATTATATTGAGAATTACAATTATCGGGAACGTAATTAGCAGTGCGTCCCGGGTTGTTTGAAAACATAGACAAACCTGTATTCGAATAGAATGATCGGCATAGATAATCAAACCTAGGGACGTTTATGATCCTGCATTATAACATTGGTGGCAAACATAGACAATATATGTTTCGCCACACTGGCAAGGAATAGAAAGCCAATAGTAGCCCTGTTGGTTGATGGTAAGAAACCTTGATACAAAACTGTCAAATTGTGGGTCATACAATTAGTCAAGCCCTGGCACGACGTGCGCAGTAGATGAACGATTAGACACTGCGTGTCACCAATTATAAATTATAAGTAAAAAGGTCTAGATAGGTTATACGCGCTCAGCCTGCAAGTGACACGTTAAAATGTGGCTAACTAGCCACACTTCACCTCAGTGTGGCGTCGCAACCCAACGGAGGCGTGTGTACGTTAGTGTACCGTTTTTGAAGATCGAATGTTGTTTAAGTAACCTATCTACACCTTTTTACTTATACTATTGTGGTGACATTTAATAATTATTTATTCTTATGTTTTTTCGTTGTCATTGTCTTACATCAATATTTTATATTTAAATGTTATAAACATATTGGAGTCTTTAATATTTATTCTATCTCCCACACTATCATTGCGTGTCACAGATTAAATTCTCGGACGGAACAAATATGTGTTACACACGACACAGGAAAGTTTTCTAGTGTAGGGCGATGTTTGTTTTGAAAAAATCTCTTTGAACAATCTGAGTATATTAAAGTCGTGATGTTCCTTGTTAAAGCAAAGTGTATAAAAATAACACAGAAAACTATATATCAAAGTGGGGTCCTCAGAGCCAGCGTCGGTTTAAGGCGTACTGAGCAACCGGCACAGTCGACCAGGGCGCGAAGACGGTATTGGCATCCTTGTTTAAATCTATGTAAGGTAAGGGCATTTTTTTTAATACAAAACTATTCACAATACTTTAAATTCTAATCACCCCAACAGATTAAAAAAACATCTAAACGCAAAAGCCAGTCTCAACAATTTACAAGTTTAAAATAACATAGTGAAATAGCCACAGTTAACACTAAAAGTAATAAAAATGATCCACAAACTTCGTGCAACGTCGTTTTCTAAACGATTGGTCGTGTTATTTGGGGGTCTAGGCAGTAGCATAAAACAGATAACATAGAAGGTCAACTCTCTTAAAGAAGCTAAAACGCATCAACATGCTTTGCTTATAATAATTTGCTTCAAGGTGCGACTACAATTAAACAAAAATAATGTTTTATGAATAAACATATTTGGTTAAACATTAAACGTTTCAAAAATGTGTGCAAAATACGAGCTGAGACGTGGAGCTGTGGACATCAACATTTCATACAAAATAAATACCCGTACAAAATATAATTATAGAGAAAAAACTTTGCGCGTGGCTATCTGTGTCAATTAGAATTTGTGTTCCTCATACGTAATGTAAACTAACGCATGAGGAACATAATTTCGTAATTGAATAAATATGTATAATTAATAAATTGCTGCTGATTTCTGTTTAAATACTTTCCGAAAGAATACGTTCGCGTGTTGGCCATCAGACATCGGTAGTTCAATGTAGTAGACCTTTTTTGTTCTCATCTGTTGAGTGGCATTAGCATTCTAGTTTCTGTGACCAAACGTGAGAGTTCTTAACAAGTTAGGGTTGCCACCAACTACACTGTAACATTTTATGTGTTAAAACTTTGGTGAACGTGTACGCATAACCCTGCAAGTGATTTCTCGAGAACTGTGAATCTAAATTGAATTTTAAATTTATTTCCTTGGTTTGAATTTGCAGTTTCTATACATTGTTGGAATTGAATCTCGGTTCGGCAAATCAATCAGAAAAGAACTTTTTTGATAGCGTAACATAGACTTTGCCCTGTATATTTATAGGAAACACGAATGTAACACTGTCTGCTACCAAGTGTTAATTCTGATTTCTTTACATAATCTTATCTGTAAAAACTTGTAATTGGCCATCATTCTGTTATTAATTAAAAAATCTTGTTTATCTAGCTGTAAGTTTTTCGAAAAGTTTAAAATAGAATAAAATAAATAAGAACTTACACAAAAAAAAGCTTAGCAGTTAAAAAAAGAAACCAATTAAAATCATAGCAGTTGGCATTATGTAGTTTCTGCGTGGAAATAAAGTAAAAAGTCGTGGTGAGTTCATGGAAGTATGAATTTTTCAGCTACCTACATCACGAGTAGATACAATGGCACGATAGATTAGTAGTATGACCAGTATACTGCCAAGTTATTAGGTTTGATCCCAAGGCACGCACCTCTGATTGTTCAGATTCAAGTGCTTTAAAAACGGTGAAGGAAAACGAAGTAAGGAAACCGGCACGCCTGAGTTATTTCTCAACGGCAAGTCAGAAACTCTAGGTCGATATAAATTTAACTTACTGTATGTTATTTATTCGGATGGGGCTTATAGCTAAATAATAGCTACGGTTGTAGAGGCTGATCCGTAGATGGGTGACCAGTGACCACTTATTACTTATTAAAATCTCTCCTTTCCTCGGAAAGCACGTTAAGCCGTTGATTTCTGTATAAAATCTGATACCAGGTTACTGACTAAACCCTCGTAAATAAGAAATTGCATCACAACTAACGCAACTATAACCGGCTCCGAAGTTGCAATAAATTGCAATAATTGCCTCGCCAAGTCCCGCAGAGATTTTCCGTGTTATAACCCCGCAGAAGTCTCTAAAAGATTCGTATCGCGTTATCTTGCTCCTAAAATTGTGGGTGAACTGAAATGGGTTAACAGTGGTACATTTATACGGGGAGAGTTTCTCGCCAGGCGATTATCGTACTTTTATAACCGAATCAAAAACTCGTCAGGAGCTGATATTATCAATTTTCTATTTGAAAACTTGCAATGCTCTTTTTTGTTAAGTAGGAGAAATTTTTATAGTTGCACAGCACACCTCCGATTTCTAAAATAGAAAAGTGCTTTTTGTTTCAGCGATATTCGAAGAAAATTCCTTTTTATTTATTTATTAATTGGACCATGTACAAATTTTAACTGATTCAGTTCATAATACATTATTGTTACTAAGTTCTTCCTAGGAAAATGACCGCAGTACTGTAGGCACTGAATGTTTATTAATGTATAATTATTATTAAAGGAATGTTCATTATTATCATGACGTTCGTGGCGAATAATTTTATCTATAATGATAGGTATAAAAAAAAAAAATATATAATTTAAAATTTAAAAAAAAAATATGAAAAAAAATTATTGTTAACATACAAAGTAAAAAAAAAAATATTCTGAAGTAAAAAAGCACCATGATAAAATATATTCATTTCCGTATTGGTTTTCACAAACACTTTTACATGTATTTTTTACTAGTGAGATGAGGAGGCATGAAAGTAATAAATACTTGTAATGATAGATATTAAATATTTTTAAGATTCGATAAATGCATTCTAGACTGTATTTTAGTGACAGGTTGATGGCAAGAATCATTTCTTATGGCATGAGATTTAAACTTAAATGGGAGGATGTGAGTGTACTAAAATACACTCTGCCCAACTCTTCGGAAAAAGCAGACTTACTGTTATGTTCGGAAAATAATTTATAAAAAAAAACTTTTTTTATTCTCAATTAATTTAATACTTAGCTATAAATTGAAAACCATTACAAAATTTGAATTCCGCGTAGGTATTCCATCTGTTGTAGAGGTTTATTTTTCGAGGTTGGTGCAACGTGGGATATATTTGTTTTCTCCTTTTGTCATCAGCTTTTTGAGGCGAGAAACTCTCTTCATGTAAACGTGACATAACAGTGAGCTTACGAACCATGCGGACGATAAGCTCGCTGTCTCTATTTCATGGTTTATTACTGCTGTGATGTGAATTAGGAAACAAAGGGATGTTTTGGAAGTGCAATGATATTGTAGTTTTTGGTTTCTTAATAAAAGCTATCTTTCTTTAAAATTTTAAAACGTATGTATAAATCTTGCGTCACGATGTCTGTCCACGATTAACTTCGGAACTACTAAATGTTACTTACTGTGTGTAATTCAGACGTGGCTTGTGGTTTAATATTAACTATTCCTAAAAGAGGACGGTCCGTAGAAGGATGACAATTGAAAATTCAACAAATATTTTTAACCGACTTCAAAAAAAGGAGGAGGTTCTCAATTCGGTTGTATATATTTTTTTTAAGGTTTGTTACCTCAGTACTCCGTCATTTATGGACCGATTTTCAAAATTCTTTTTTTGTTTGATAGGGTACACTAACAGATTGGTCCCATTTGTATCAAAACTCATACCTGATGAGGGATCTTCGAGGAACTGAGGGAACTCCTCAAAAAATATAGGCACACATGCACCGATTTCAACATTTTTAGTAACAAATCAAGCATTTTCATTTAGAAAGTATCATTTGGTGAAGAAAAACTGATGAAGAAGACCGGCAACGGAACTCTTCAACGCATAACAGCAAATTATTCGCGATTGCTATAGTCAGATGTTTATGCTGAGCTTTTGTATTTCTACAACATAACATCACGCCATTATATTGTAAAAGGGACCGGCAGAGATGTACAGATTAATGTTTAGAGATAGAACTTCTTTAGCAATTGTTATCCATTTTCAACGATTCTTTCAAGTTTTGAAAGACTTTCTTTACATACAAAGAAACTAAAAATTACAAAATAAAAACTTTTTTTACAAAAAAAACAACCGACTTCTTAAAAAAAAACTAACAGGTGAAAAATAACTCCAGTTTCGGAAGTCGGTGGCCGATAATGAACAAAACAAAACCACCAAAGCCACAGACTTCCGCAACTGGAGTTATTTTCGGTTGTTTTTGTGCATCGGAAAGCATGTTAAGCCGTTGGTCACGGCTGTCATTTTTAAATCTTTGTCGGACGTTATGGGTTGTAATAAGCATGAAAGTCTAACAACAAGTTTAACCATGGCGAATCGTGTTCTTAAGTCACTGGGTTGTGGGGTCTAATAGGTATTCAGCTTCTGGCACCAACATAGTTCAAAAAATGCTTGGCAGTTTATGGTCAACCTTGAAGAGGATGACATGGCAAGCCACCTCGTAACAGGTCCAAGAGGAGAAAACGGGATAAATTGGGCTCCTTCGATAAAAACTGGTCCCAAATAGCTCTTGAAAGAGAGTTAATCAGCTGTGGAGATAATCTGACAATTCACAATAGTAGTCGTAAATAGTATAAATCGTCAAGAAAGCAATTTTAATCTTGATTTTAATTCCAAACCGTTTTGATATCAAGAATAAAATGACTTTTTTAACAATTAAAATTTGTTTTATTACACAAACTGTCTTTTCTAAATAGGAACACAATAATATAATGTCTTACCAGTAATGTTTCAAGGTTTTGCCTTGCATCGCTAACATCCGTGAGGTATAATGTATTTTCCGCGTTTGGAATTCCGTCTCAGATCTCGGTAGGAACCACGTGTACCTCCGGACGTGAGTGGCAGATGTGCTCACAGTCTGCCAAGCTTGTCTTCCTAAGTCTAAGATTTTGTAACAACGATACAGGTTCGCGGGTAGGATTTTGTTTTGATTTTGTTGGAAACCGTGACTAGGAGTATATTTATTCCAGCCTGTAACATATTTTGTAACATAATTATATGTATAGTTGTTACGGGTTCACTTTTGAATGTGTGTAATTCTTACACTGTGGGTATATTTAAATATACCTTTGTTTGTTTAGATGCAGCGGCTTTGTATGCTTTATGACTTTGATTCTGTAAAAAACTTGATTTGTAGCTCATACTATAAAATAAATTATCAATTTTCATTTTTTAACTTATTACATAACATCTCGCCTGTAATCCCCAAAAGGTTAAGCAGAGGTGTGCCTGTACTACACCCATCTTACGCAAGTTGCTATATTTTTAAATATTGATTTGTTCGGTTAGATAAAAAGTGTAGATTTGCCATTATTTTTAATAGGTTAAGGAAAAATAACCATCCAAAAACCAGGTAAGAAATAAGGAAATAAACTTTTAGTTACTGTCATTTTGGCGTCTGAGATATTTATTTATATATTTTTAATGTACAAACAAATACATAATGTGGCGTTGGTATGCCAATGGACATCTCTATTATATGGAGATAGAAGGAACATATACAGACGCCAGCACATCAAGTTACCCCAATGTGTCAAATTTTCCCAATTGAATATGACCCTCATTCTGTTTGACATAAAGTTGAAAAACGATCAAAGAAATTTGACACATTGGGGTAAATCGATGTGCTGGCGTCTGTACAGTTACACATCTCCGGACTACACATGATTCTGTATCCCTCCCCGCGTTGGAACAGCTAATTTTCCAATTAAAGTAAACCGGTTTAACAATAAAACAAACATACAAACCAATTCACCAATACAATCCAATCCTTAAAAGACCATTGACTGGAGCTAAATTAGAAACACCAAAATGGCGTCTACAACGTTACGTGGCGACAAAGATGGCAATATAATCTGAATACATAGCACTTAGTATTGACCGGGGGTAAAGGCAAAACCCTGAATATTGTATTCGGGATTACGTCCTTCAAGGAAAAAAAGTTAGTGTAATTTGTTCCCGTGTTTTTCTTGTTTCTCGCACTAATATTGCAAATGGAACACTTAGTTTGGGCTCGGAAAGGCTAGATACATTATCTTTAGCTGAGATTTTGGGACTGTCTCTCAGGGATCTTAGGATTACGTGATTTGAGACTGATTTTGTTTGGCATGAACTGCGTCGAAGAATTAACCTGTTTGCTTATAAATTGGGTTCTATTATTAGATAGGTATGGAATATAATTATGTATGCAATTTATTGTGTCGCTAGTAAATCACATCGACATTTTTGACTACCACATTGCTCTCGTCGTTGCGGTTTATTTCTGCACATGAGGTCCTGGATTCTACACAAACAAAATCTTATTGTAAATCATAGTCTTTCCATCTGGGTGTTTTAGCAACCAGGAGTTTGATGGCACAATTAGGGTGTTACGTTTAGTCGTCTGTCTCGGTTTCGATTACTGCACGAAGCTTGTGTTTGTGATTTATTCTTTATCTACAGACGCCAGCACGTCAAGTTACCCCAATGTATCAAATTTCTTTAAAAAAAAAAAAATAAAAAAAAAAATCTTTGATCGTTTTTCAACTTTATGTCAAACAGAATAGGGTTCGTATTCAATTGGGATAATTTGACAATTTGGGGTAACCTGATGTGCTGGCGTCTGTACATTAGTTTAAATGTTTGTTTACGCTTGTACGACACAGGATCAATTTTTCTTCTGGTTGGCAATTTTAATCATCTTGTCCTCTTATTGCATAGGGCTTAAACATAATGTGTTACTGGTGAATAGGCACACGACTACTTAACCTTCTGGGAATACAGGCGTGATATAAAGTGAGGTTTATTTAATAAAAGCAGATAATCATAATGGCAATTCCTGCTGTCGTGTATGAAACGTGCGACCCAGATGCATGGACGTAAACGAGCTATGAAACGCATATATAATTGTAATAGATTGCGTTTTGTAGGTTCTGTATTTTTTTTATGGTGTCCAACACCAGAAATTTCTCCTTTGTCGTTGGTGCGTGTCCAACTGAACTTACGTACACAAATGACCAGACCCCGAACAATAACCCCAGACACACGGCTCAGTAAGCAATCGTTCCGCTGCTGCGATAACCGTACTATTTAATAAAATGTTGATTTAAAATACAATGGGAAAGCTCTTTGTATAGCCAATAGTACCAAGAAGAAGTAAGTTCTTGTTGCTTGAGTCCTTAATTGCCTAGTTTGGCAGATATTACATTTTCTTCTTTAGCTTCGTCCTTTTGCCGTTTTGCAGTGTTGGCTTCCTAATCATATTCATATCTTAATTTGCATTCCATAATGTGTGGAGATCTTACAATGGGCTTAAAGCAATAGTACAGACGCCAGCACATCAAGTTACCCCAATGTGTCAAATTTCTTTGATCGTTTTTCAACTTTATGTCAAACAGAATAAGGTTCATATTTAATTGGGAAAATTTGACACATTTGGGTAACTTGATGTGCTGGCGACTGTACAACTACGGGCCTTGTAGGGCACAGTAGAAAGTGTAAAATGTATGTTGCCTAGATTAAAATTAATGTTTAATAGATGCAACGCAACATGCAAATCCATTTGGCAGAAATTATGACCAGTAAATCAAGCATCAATTTTGTTCTGCCAACCATCGATTAAGACCTCAAAGGCATGTTAAGCAAACCATACAACTAAATTACAAAGTACGCCCTCCTTCCCTAAATAGTTCAAACATTTCACCCCAAAACTATGAACGTACTTAAACCCGAAACTTACAATTAGAACACCACTACCGCGCTAATTCTATCATTCAAAATTAATTTCTATTACGCTTCCATACATTTATTATATTATAACTAGCTGTTCCTGTGACTTTGTCCGCCTTGAATTTGGTTTAAGTTTTTGGATAGATTTTAACCTCATTTCTATAATAAAAGTTGTAGAGTTTCTTTTCATAGCATCCGCTATTTGACAGTGAACATCTGAGAGATTAGCCCAAAAAACCAGATAGAAAATGAGATCAAAAAAATATTTTTTAGGGTAACCTACCAATATTTTTTTAGGTAAAACTTTTAATAATAATTAGCTTGTATAATAATTATTTATTTCACTATCAAGTAATATATACGCCAGCATATCAAGCTACCTCTGACATTCTAGCCTCAGTACATAATATATTTTAGACACAATTCATGATTTAGTCTTATCTTCTTTGTGTGTGATAAGTAGTGTCAGAATTTGTATGCAGTACTTGATATTATAGTAAAACCTGTTATTATGTCTTAACCAACCAAAACTTTCACCCTATTTTATTTATGTATTAAGATATATGTATGTCGTGGCGAACGATATTCAGAAATAAGAAGTTGTGAAGTTGATTACATTAGTACAGAGTCTGTGGTAAACGCCGTGACGTCAGCTGTCATTTGCAAATGGCGCGAGCGATGTCACGTGGATGGAGTCGTATTCGGAAGTGGAAGCTAGACAGAGCTCAGTTGGATTTGAGACACCAACGAAGACACTAGTCCAGTGCGAAACTGTCTGTTTACCTATCTGAGTAATGTTATGTGATTACTTTTACCAAAGTGAGGTTATTACTGCAATGAAGATTATTATTCAACGTTATGTACCTGGTACCACGAAACCCCTGATGTCGGCCCATACCGCTCAGCCATCGCTGACGCCGACATCAGAAGTGAGGATAAGGACTTGCTTCCCACTTGGCTGGCGTGCTTTGCCAAGTCGTCAAGATATATCAGAAGAAAATGATCGAAGCTTGCTTGATATTGTCAAGGCTGCGCTGGGAGCGCTGGCATGGCGAACAATCAGCGATAGCTACATCGGGCTCTAGCAAGAACGTTTGCGAGGTGCAAGATGCAAGTGTAGCGGGTTTGCAGTGGCGTGGCGCGGTGAATAGATGCGTGCAAAATAGCTGGTATTGTGGGCAGTCACAGCACAGCAATCCGGTGAGTCGTGTAATTTTTGTTTTGATGGACTGATGTCGTTCAGAGTTTGTTCGTCATTTTAGAGGTTAAATACAGACGTTTGTATAAAGGGTATGTGTATACCTATGAAGTACAAATAGACCGTACTGTATGTACCTACTTAACGAGCAAATTCATTGCGACGTTTTGGTTTATGGTCTTTGTTTACCTGTTTTATTTTGGGGTAGGTACCCACGTATTACGATTAATTATCATTTGAAATATAATGTGACTGGCGGTCACGATGTATTTCTTGGTTATTTCCAAACAAAAATGTGCAGTGGATTGTAGTTACAAATCTAACCAGATAGGTACTTGAAATACGTTACGTAAAATACCTACGGTACGTAAAATAGAGAACCTCTGATAACTTTACTTAATGAATATTGCCATACTTTTATTATTGGTTTACCGTGCGTACGTACGTCTATCGGCGCCTTACAAAATTTGCTTAGACAAAAGGCTAGTAATGCGAGCAACGGTCCAAGAACTAGTAGATGCTTATTACATACGCTTTAGTAAGCCTCCGTTTGGGAAACCTTTTCGCTTAGCAAAACTAGATAGGCTATTTGAAGTTAAGTACCTAATAAACTAGCAGAGGGCTATTTTAATGCGTTTAGGAATGACAATAATGCTATCGAAATATTATTTAACGTTTGATTTACGTAGCCATATTTTGTTACGTTGTAATACAACAGCGATCGAAGTTGTCACAGTTAAAACTCAGTAAGTAAATAGACGTAACCAAGAATAGAGTGATAGACGTGACGCGACACATTCACTACTTTTGGAGTCATCACAGTGAACCGAGAAATAAGCTTCAAAACCTGAGCCTTAACCTCTGACGTCAACCTTACAGACTAAGTCGGACGAAAGGAAAGTAGTGTGATAGGTACTCTGTTAAAAAACTAATGAGTTATGAGTACTGTTATTTGCCCTAGTTAATCCCTGTTAAGTTCCCTGTTAAGTCTCGCTACTTTAGCAAGGATTGAAAGGCTGCTCGGTGTATAATAATTCAATAAACGCCGGTTTGAACATTTCGAAGTGTTAATTTGTGAAGCGTTATGTAAAGTTTCTAGGCTATGATATCACAGCTAAGGTGAGCTGAAGCTTAGTTTAGCTGCCTCTCTTGATAACATTCACCATGTTAGGCGGTTCATAGGTAGTACCATATTTTCGGAAGTTCGTCAGTTGAATTTTTCGTTTTTTAATGTACCCTCAGTGTTTTTATTGATGACTAGTAAACAATTTGGTCCATTTATTTGGAAATTGGGACACTGACAGATAAAATGACAAATAATTTCAATTTTAGAGACTATACCTGGTTGATTATTTTCTTATTATGAACTCTCAATTTAAATGAGATTGAAATTCAAACTAATGCAAGTGCGGCGCTATTCCCTTTACTTTTTTTGTAAATCGGATGGAAACTTGTTGATATCACCACGGTATCAGAAAGCTGGTTGTTAGCCTAACTTTAAATTGAGCAAAGATAAAAGTCGGTTTGACCATAATATTAGGCTCAGGGTTTTAAATTAGCTTAATTTTGTTTTAATTGAAAATGTTGACAGAAGTCAAACTAAATTAGATTCAAGTATGAAGGCCCCGATCACAAAGTTCCTCGAGAATTGAATTGTTAATGACAGTGGTAGTGAAACCACATGTTAAAAATAGCTTGTATACTCATACTCGAAGCTTTCGACCCCGCCTCATGAGTAACATGTGGCGATGGGTCTATAAGGAATCGTGGGTGCGATTTCGGTCTGTGTTGATGCACAGATTTTAATGAGTTGAGTATGCATTGCTTATAAATGATAAAGAGTACCTAATAGAACTGTTAGAATTACTGGTTGTAACTTATTGGTCGGATCTTTTCTAATTACTAATGTAGTGCGCAGTGCGCTGTGAACGAAGGATAAACAAGGCAGTGTAGTTATTAGCAGAGTTCAATACTGTGCTTAGACATGTGAAGTAGGTACCAATAGGTTATCTTGTTTATTAATGACAGAAATTCATTTGAATAAACTTAAACTGATGTTTAACCGACTAGACGACTGTCCAAGATAGCCGTGAGTGTCTATTGACTGAATTACAATCGGGATTTATTGATGGTTTACCATTTACTTGGGTAACGTGCAAAAGTTCCAACTCTTATTGTTTATCGCTGTCTTTCTACACGAAGTAGAGGTAGTAGTACGATAATCCGACAGAGTGGTTCCCACTTTTCTAAACCTGTTTTTGCTTCTCGAAAAGCGTGATAGTTTCGAGCGTATGTCAGTAGATGATTGACAGTTAAATTTAGATAGTACCTAGGTACTTTGGGTGAATTCCCACTACCGTGTAAAGAGATCAAACTTCTTAGGTCAATGGTAATAAAAACGTTTCTGTAAGTCTCGTTTTGATGGTACCTACTAAAACGAAACTTAAGTGTTAGTAACTTGGTTTACATTAAAAATGAAGAGCCTAGCTAAACTAAGCTTGAACCGAAGTAAAGGTTTCTTTTAAACGCTTGCGTGCGACCAGTATGTTGTAAAGTCAAGTCATGATACCAACCTGTGAAGTTCAAACAAGTTAGAAGTAGAAGACAATGTTTCTGAGGGCAAAAGAATCCCGATAGACCTATGATATGCTTGTTGGCTATCCGGTTAACCGCATCTATAAGATGCAGTCGCAACTGCGTACGTTGTCGTTCAGGGCGTGATGAGCGGCTTGTGGTCTGGCGGGGACCCAGGCCTTGAAAGAGACTATTTGTACGGTCATGTAATGACTCGAGAGTCGTGGACCCTAGAGTAAGTGTTGGTCGTATCACGTGAGATGATAACGATATGGGTGGAAATACCGAATTGTCAATGGCTGTGGCAGGGCCATGAGTAGTGTGTTTACTTTTGAAATTTGATAATTAAGAGGCTTTGAAGAACCTTCCGTATTTAAGTTGTTAAAATGGCTTAGTTAAAGTTCATTTAGTTATTGTGTGTACTGAGTAGTCATTACTAAAGATTACCTGTAAAGTTTTGGAATACATTTCATCTAACTTAACGTATACTCTATGGATTAAGTGTGAGTGTTTGGTGACCGATCCAGTTGCGCCGGAGCATGTAAGAGGTGCACGTGGTCTGCTTTTTATGCGCAGCATATCCTTTCCGAGGGGTAGCACTTACGCGGCTGAGATGGTTAGCTTCTGGGGATGGATCACTGGCCAATGCATTGGCAGACTATGACTAGCCGATGGACTGGCAGACTATGACTAGCCGATGGACTGGCAGACTGTGACTAGCCGATGGACTGGCAGACTGTGACTAGCCGATGGACTGGCAGACTGTGAAAGGCCGATGGACTGGCAGACTGTGAAAGGCCGATGGACTGGCAGACTGTGAAAGGCCGATGGACTGGCAGACTGTAAAAGGCCGATGGACTGGCAGACAATGAAAAGCCGATGGACAGGCTGACTATGAGAGTCTTTGTACTTACAATTTATGTCTGACGACACCAAGTGACGTTTGTTTATAATTATCTCATGTAAAGTGATCTCATGTGTTTTATGGGATGTTTCCTTCCTAGAATTTTACCTGTTTGGTTCTAAAAGGCTGGATTATTGTGACTTCCTTAATCCTTGAGACCTTGTCAACGCTGGCTATATTGTACAGCTATAGTTGTTAAGATTTAACGGCAGGATAGCCGAACGGATTACTTTCAGAATGTTTCTGTTGTCAGATCAGACACACGAGGACGTGTGAGGGTCATGATGGCCGTGTCGTGGCGAACGATATTCAGAAATAAGAAGTTGTGAAGTTGATTACATTAGTACAGAGTCTGTGGTAAACGCCGTGACGTCAGCTGTCATTTGCAAATGGCGCGAGCGATGTCACGTGGATGGAGTCGTATTCGGAAGTGGAAGCTAGACAGAGCTCAGTTGGATTTGAGACACCAACGAAGACACTAGTCCAGTGCGAAACTGTCTGTTTACCTATCTGAGTAATGTTATGTGATTACTTTTACCAAAGTGAGGTTATTACTGCAATGAAGATTATTATTCAACGTTATGTACCTGGTACCACGAAACCCCTGATGTCGGCCCATACCGCTCAGCCATCGCTGACGCCGACATGTATATAAGTTATGATTATGAACGTTAAATATTAGCACTTTCGTGAAATTACAGAGCTTGTTAACACGATCCCGTAATTCACGAATCTGATGTAACATCTATTTAAATGTTATTCGCACACGGGTTAACTCCTGATGATTACGTCGGCACATAAGGGTTATTTGTACGCCGTTGATCAATAGTCTTTAATGTTCTAACAATGAGTTGCGGAGAATAGGTTATCCCATCTTTACTTGAGAGGTACTGCAACTAAAGACGTGTAATCTGATCATTGTTTATACAGGGTTATAATAATAGTCGTCCAGTCTTGATTCCCCGAGCGTTGAAATTTTTGTCGGGTAGATACTTTTCGTTTTAAACTGAATTCATAACATTAAAATTATAATTTATATCTTACCCTAATAAGTTTTCGAATGAAAGAAATGACTTATAAAAAGGAATGATTATTTTTGCATGGTTCTTTATGCATAGTTTTATCTGAAAAAACCGACGAAAAATTGTCTAGTATTATGTTTGGTATCAGTATGGGCGACGCGACGATGAAATTAAATAAAATAGTTATATTTATATCTGTAAATGGGTTCACAAACACTTTTACATGTCATTTTTTAACTAGAAGGTTAGGTCGATGTTTCACTATCTGACTACACTGAAAGAAACCCCTTATGTTTATTCCACCATTCTGTAAAAGGTGTATTTAGTTACATGGCCGGCCTAGGGAACTGTTGCCCATCCCGGTGCTATCTTTTAATATATACAGACGTGTTTTTATTCCACACAACCAATTTAGCCAGACTTCAACTGTTGTAAAATATCATAAAATTAAAAATAGATTCTTATTTCAACTTCATGCATCTGGTTTGTGGTCTGCTTGGTTCCTTCTTTCCTATTAGGTACCACGGAATGGCACTATTTACGACATCTCCGTCTAAACTCTTTCACTTTTCCGTTATTTTTAAAGCCTCAGAGCTTCTTCTAGTATGCTCGTTGCACAACTTTTCTTTTCAAGCTCAAACTTTATTTGCATTCTACTACGTGCACTTACTTAAGTTTAAACATTGTGATTATTATGGACCCTGAGGGGTACAGCAAAAAAAAATATTTTATCTAAAATTAATCCGATTATCCAATACTAAATTTTATTATCAATACTAAGAGCCGGTGGGAACTATGTTGAAGTTCGAAATGCACGCGAACGAAGTCACAAGAAAAGTGGTAGATAGTACTCGTTGTAAATCAATTTAGCTTGAGCTAAAATAAATCGTTGAATAAGATCGAGTAATTAAAATATAATTATTCAACCATCACAGTATAATCTAAACGTACATCATTATGTCCTATAACCGACAACGTGCACAGGATACACGGAACGCATCTCAAAGCGGTAGATCAGCTGGGATAAGCTAAATTAATGCAATGCTTAAAGACATATTACGAGTGTACTTCCCACCTCACTGATGGAAACAGTGGATTATACGCGCATAGGACTTAGGCCTCATTTACGGAGAGGCGGGGCGTCTCGCGTCGCGTGTAGCGTGGCGCCTCGCGGCGCGTAGGACGTTTTTTCTGTTTACGGTGGGGCGGCGCGTGAAGCGGCACGCATCATCGCACGCGTAAACACAAACTTATAGCAATATACGACCATGTTCATAGAGAAGCGAGACGGGAAGCGTGGCGGTGCCCGCCGCGGCGCCCGCGGCGAATCCTCTAGCGTGTAGCGAAGCACGCGGCGGCCATATCATACTCCATTGCGACGGTGACTACGTCTGTGTTGCGCGATTTCTAAATAAGACTGACAGAAGATTCCGACTCGGACATAGCTTCATTGAGAATTGCCGCTGCATGCGCCGCCGCGATAAACGCCGCGTGGGACGCGTCGGTGCCATCCGCGGGCTCGGCCGCAAAAAACGCCCTAATTCAAACAAACGCGTCTAAAATCGCTTCTCCGTAATCGTAATTAATTTATTAAGTTTTGAATGTTCGTAGTTTCGTACTTCGTTCTATCGATTCGATATTACGATTGTTTTGTTTTTGTAAAGGCGGACGGTGTTCGAGTCGTTCTCCCTTTGTTCATAATTGTTTTCAAGTCTGTCCTTAGTTTGTTGAGAGCATGCCTAAAAGGAAATCTCAACTGTCCCGGCAGACATCACAGACAAGAGCCGCTCGAGGACGCCGTACGGAAGAACCTGCCCCTGAAAATGAGCAGCGCCTCTTGAGAAATAGAGAATATAAATTTCACAAGCACGCGCTAGAGAATCTAGCTCCGAGCGCTCACAGCGCCACGCTAGCCAAAATGTGAGGACGTCGCAGGTCCGTGCTCGAGAAACTAGCGCTGAACGTGCGCATCGTCTATCTGAGTTAAGGCAGCATGTCTCTGAGACAATGGATAGGGAGACCAGCGCTGAGCGCTGGCAGCGGCTTGGTAGGCAAAATGACATAACATCGCAGGCACAAGGCTACTAATAAAAGATTTAAAAGACAACCTAATTGTGGCGACCATTCTCATCGTTCTAGGAGCTGGCCAGTTGGCTTACATCCCAAGAATTCCAATGATTCCGACGGACCTACCCATACCGTTTAAACGACTCCAGTTTCCAATAAAAACATCATTTGCCCTGACTATTAACAAGTCCCAGGGACAAACATTCTTATTGGTTGGCATTGACCTACGAAAAGAATGTTTTTCCCATGGGCAATTATATGTTGGTCTATCAAGAGTCATCCAAAAAGCAGATTATTCTGTTACCGGAAAATAAAACAACCGCAAACATTGTATATAGAGAAGCTTTAAATTAAATGTATTCCTAACTTAAATAAATAAATAAGTAAAAGGTGACTAAGGGTTAAGTTACCTTGAGCAGAAAAGAGAACTTCGGTAATCTTTGAAGTTACTAATCTGATTCCAAAAAATATTTTTACTAATAAAATTAAATACAGTAATATCAATCGAGTGTAATCTTATGTAAAAACAAGAAATTTTCCGCGGACGAAGTCGCGGGCAGAAGCTAGTCTGTTATATTAAGATATACGAGTATGTACAAGGTCATCCGTAACTTCTCTGAACGTCAGGTCTAGTTGAAAACGAGCATCAGGCACTATTCAGTTCTTGAAACTAGTAGAAATATCAGACAACTATTAATTAGTAGCAGTTGTATGACATTTTTTCTAAACTAGACAATCTAATCAATCAAAAAAATCAAAAATCAAAAGTCATTTAATCAAATTAGGCTGAGGATCAGCACTTTTTGAACGTCAAAAATTACATAAGACAGACCCCCAAAACGCCCGCCCTTCGCCACTTCCTAGTGTTTTTGCTGGGAAGAAGTGGTAGAACAAACTCCCCAGCAACACGTCTGTCTGCTAATGTAAAGTAATGCTGCAAGGCACATGCTCCCGAAAAGCCTTTGATAAAGAGAACTTAAAAATGTCAGACAACTAAATAGTTATCTGACATTTTTGTTGTTGATGTCTGACCGGACCTACTTGGCGCAGCTGCAGAAAGGTACATGTTTTCGAAAAGCCCTTGATAGAGAAAAATGGAAAGAAAATAGGACGGCCTTAGCACCGCAGTGGAAAAATCAAGGTTATTAATTTTCTATTATTTATAACTCACGTCTCACATGTGTTTGTGGCAGAACTCCCCCGAAACTGCTTGCCGATTACTGTGAAATTGTGTGTGCATATTCAGTAGGGCTGAGAATAGGACATATTAAACTAATAAAAACTATTAAATTGATTCTAAGGCGGAACGGAGTGTGCCAGGGCTGCTAGTACAATCTAAATTAATCGAATGCCAATCTTATCCCAGTCAGGATAAGATTGGAATTAATTATTGTATGTTTATGTTAATCACACTGCAACATTCTGTTTATCAAATAAACACAGAGCAGGTACGTGGATTATGCATCCTGCATAGTTAATTCTGCAATTAATTAGCTAAATGACAACAGGCCTACGCCTGTGTTAACTGGCATATTTCATAATAACACTGATATTAATATGAATGTTTACATAATGTATGCGAATTCAAAAATTGTATTTATGTTGCGAGGACTGGCTGTTTTGTAAATAAACCTTAAGGTATGTTTTTGTTTTTATTGCTGATTTCTAAAAGGTGGCTCTTTTGTCTCAAAACTTCTCCGTCTGCGTAATGGTGGTCTCCATAAACTAGAGAACAGTTATTTATTATTTATTTATTTCACAACACATCTATCATTACACCCCCAAATCGGCAGTGTGGCCTTCTACAATATTAAACTAAGTACTAAACATAATTACTTAGTAATAACACATTACATGTGTTGTGGTGTGTTGTTTAAATATTTTCAATAGAAAGAGTTCAACATCACCTGTCAAAATTGAATGAGTCAAATACAGTTTACGCCATCCAATCGCTCTCTATGGGACGTTAGAAAAAAGACAACTGTTTTTCACATGACAGCAAGTTGTCGGTTTTGACATACGGCTGTTAAACCCGCGATGGTAAAAGTAGTAGAATTGACGCGTTTTTTACATCTATCAGTATAATTTTCTATTTAAGAAAATGAAAGAATTGTCTTAAGTTTACAACAGTAACCTTTATCATATTTTTTTAACTAAAAGCGTGTAGCAACATTTGTGTACCATATATCGTCGCCTTGGAGGCCAATGGAGCTAAGCCACAATTGCAAAAATTGTGGCTTAGCTCCATTGATTAGCCTCCAAGGCGACGATATTATGGACATATTCTAAACACCTCCTATCGTTGAACTTTTTCTTCAGCATTTTCTGATATTTTTTTTACTTCAAACTATAAAAAATTATGACTTCTATTTAATTTAATAACATTTTAAAAGACCTTTAAAAATGTTTTTAAATTCCCTGTTATATCACAAACATCAGTACGGTGTCTGTTTTTTAACCTTACCTCCATTTTAGTCCCAAACTCTTACATAAATTCGATCTGAAACCCCAAAGAATTCTTCTAACGACTGGAATCTGGACCATCCCGTGCAGGCGATCGTTCTTAACGCCACATTACACGGGGCGATGTTTCGTGTCCGACATTTGTCGGACTGAATGTTGGACACCAGACAATTATCTGGATTTTAACGCCCATTGCTACTAGAGTACAAGTAGGTAAGTATGTAGATAATGTTAGCTTAGATAAAATAAAGAAACAAAGAAAATTGTTTAGGAGACACACGCACAAAACTCAAACGGAGTATAAAACTAAAAATAAAAATGGACCTGCGCGATGTCTTGAAGACTATTTTATGTCAACATTACAGATAAATTAAAAAAAAATACGGTATGAGATTAGTCTGTACAATAAACTCAAAATCAAAATCAAAAGTCTTTATTCAAACTAGGCTGAGAATCAGCACTTTTTGAACGTCAAAAAAATACATAAAGACAGTCCCCCAAAAACGGCCCACCCTTCGCCACTTCCTAGGGTTTACTAGGAACTTTAAAGTTTAACTTTAAAGTTTTGAAAACCATATTCTTGGTAAATCTTAGAAAGTAATTTTGCGAGAAACATTTCAGAAACAACTAATACTCCATTTGCAATAGCATTAGACAGAAGGTAAATAAAAGTTATTTTTAATGCACACTTTGTAACAAAATGACCTAGAATTAAGCATGTTACAACTACGATTGACGCTGAATTTATTATAATCTATTTTCACTGCAGCTGTCACACTTAGTTGTAACCATTTCAACAATGTATTTTATGTAATGATGTGGATTTCATTTAGTTATATTATTTCATTTAAGTTGAAAATTACAGTGTCAATGATAAAAACCTAAAAGAAGTAGGGATGAGGGATGAAGCTGGGATACACGGAACATTTCCTGTAACCATTTTTAGGGTTCCGTAGTCAACTAGGAACCCTTATAGTTTCGCCATGTCTAGACAGACATGGCGAAACTATAAGGACACAGAGATTAAGCGAGGACGGACGGACGTACGGACAGACGTCCGTACGTCCGTCCGTCCTCGCTTAATCTCTGTGACCGTTAGCACTAGAAAGCTAAAATTTGGTACCAATATGTGTATCAATCACGCCGACGAAGCAGTAAATTAAAAATTGGGAAAAAAATTTATTAGGGTAGCCCCCCTTACGTAAAGTGGGAAGTGTTTTATTTTTAATTTCAACCCTAACGTGTGATATATTGTTGGAAATTTATTTAAAAATGAATAGAGGTTTACTAAAATCATTTTTTGATAATGTCAATATTTTGAAAATAACCCCTCTAACTTTTGAACCTTAAGTTTAGAAAATATGAAAAAAATCTGAAATGTAGAACTTTATAAGGACTTTCTAGGAAAGTTATTTTGAACTTGGATGGAAACAACAGTTTTTGAAAAAAAAGACAAAAAGTTGTACAAAATAATTTCTGGACTAAGTTTGTAGTATAATCGTATAGGCAAGCATTTTTTTTAAGTTCGTTTACATATTCTACGGGACCCTACACTAAGCGTGGCCCGACATGCTCTTGGTCGGTTTTATTCTTCTAAATTTAAAATAAAACAATTTTGTTTAAATTGGTTTAATTATCTTTGAAATGAAATGTTTTGCATTCCTGCTTCCATGAGGTTTTTTTTCTAATGCATGGAGCATAGTGGAACAAACAAATCTGATGCTCGTTAAGTAATTTGCTCATTGTTTTTATGATGGGATTAGACGTTTTTCTTTGACGCATTCATAAAACAGTTACTTAATTTTGTCTTTACAGAAGCGTGTGAATATTCTGTGACCATCTGAAAGAAGTAAAAGCACATTGCGCTGTTATTTCATACTAATGCTAGAGATAGACAGTTTCCTTCACTCAAGTTTTCACTTGGTGACTTTACCAAATCGACCGGCTGCTACGTTATTAACAAATATTTCGTTTCAAATCGATATAAAAATCGCTTGAGTGGTTAAATATAGTAAGCCGATAAGCTCAAAGATTTCATTAGACATAGAAACGTCATTACCTATACGTACATATAGTTCTGCTTTACATCTCAAAGTACTATTAAAACAAACTATTCCTTCTATAAATTGAAACCAACCAAAACACTTGACCGGAATTCGTACCGGACGTGTGCCGTGGACGATCGCCGTTCACGGCACGTTAACCGGATAGATGTCTGATGTCCGTCATTGTCCGAACCTTCCACAGCTGTTTGTCAGCAACCGGCGTCACTTTGACCGCCTTTATTACTTTGATTAAACCAATTTTCACTGAAAAAACTATCCTATGTTTGGGTACGTAAGGTGCTAAATTAAATGGCAAGATAAACAATACATTTTGCTAACTTAATCCGTATATTGTCCGTGGTGAATCAATTAATATTGTTAGTGATGATTGTGCTAGGTTTGCTTTGGTATATTGTTCTAGCGTGATGTGTCTTGTGTGAAACATAGATCACCTAGTTCTCTGAACAACTATGAAACCTAATCCAATAGTAAAATGGATTTCCGTTGCTGGGTTTGGTCTCATAGTTCATTGCCCGGACTTTATGCTTGAGAGACGGCTTTTCCACTGGGCCTTCACAGCTTGTAGTCAACATTAATATCCAAAGTATTGTTCGAACTTTGATTAAGAACCTGGTATTAACCATGTTATTAATATTGCCACATTGTTATCATTACATAAGGTGTTGCTATTTGATTTGATTAAACACTCGGATCAATCTAAATGCTGTCAACTGTAATGTGTGATTTTAATTAACAACACTAATCAATTGAATTGTGGTTTAGTTGTTGATTCAATGAGTTTTGAATTTGTTGCTAATTAGTAACTGGCTAGTATTTAGGTATAATAATATTTGCTATTGCACCAGTTACGAGTAAAATGGCAGGCCTAGCCAGTAGGCCTAGCCATATTACAAATTCTATTTCTATTATCGTAATCGATAGGGCGACAATGGAAAGAAAATAAACATAAAGCTTTTAAAATGAAAGCGGTATAGCGCACATATACAGGCTGTAAGGGACAGCCCTCCTCAGACTGATGGGGTGAATTCAGTATATTATACTAAGATGACCGGTACAAGAAATTATTTCAGGAACGTTATGGGAATCCAATAAACTTGATTTCTTTTATTTCCTCATACGCAATGTATTTTAACCGTGGCAAAACGCACGCAGCGAGCCTTCGGGCGTCAAGTCGTTCGTTAGAGTATTTCAACATCCATTGTTGGTTTTTTAATTTTAGCCGTATTATTAACCGACTTCAAAAAAAGGAGGAGGTTCTATGTTCGTGTGTATGTATTTTTTTTTTTTTTTTTTTTTTTTTTTTTTTTTTTTTTTTTTTTATGTATGTTACCTGATTTCTCCGCCATTTGTGGACCGATTCGCGAAATTCTTTTTTTGTTTGAAAGAGTAGACTCCTGAGGTGGTCCCATTTTAATTTGGTGAAGATCTGGTATTGATCTTCGGAGATATACAACGGAACTCTTCAAAAATAGACGGCAAATCTATCGTGATTGCTGGAATCGCTTGGATGTTTATTGTTTATACAACATCATGACGTATCATCAAGCCTGTATGCTCAGAGGGGTAGGCAGATGTGTTCAATATACCTAGATTTCGACAGTTAGGTATGTTAAGTTTCATTTATTAGGGTTAGGTGGATAACCCTATTATAATGACATGTATTGTTAACAATTAACAATATAAAATGAATTCATGGCAAATGTGTGTATGGGAACAACTAAAAACGGAAAAATAAAAAACTTTTTTACAAAAAATAAAACCGACTTCAAAAATAACACTAAACGGTGTAAAATAACTTTAAATTCGGAAGTCGGTGGCCCATCAAGAATAAGACAAAAGTACCAAAGCCACAGACTTCCTAATTTAGAGTTATTTTACACCGTTTAGTGTTATTTTTGAAGTCGGTTTTATTTTTTGTAAAAAAGTTTTTTACATAAACAGAGTGATACTTTCAGAGAATGTTATTGTACATTGAAATGAATTTGAAAAAATATTCCTGGGAAAAAATTCGATAGATTATGATTCAAAAACAATGAGGGAAAGGAGCTAAATGCACACTATCAGAAGTTTGAGGAGGGCTGTCCCTTATACCTTGTTTATATTAACTGACGCCTTTTTTTATATGCAGGCCTACCCTTCAGGAAAAGGGCGTTACCAGACAGTAAAGAACACTCGATTCTTCTTCTTTTGCTTCACGTAGGTTCATACATGTGGTCATGCACGCACATCAATTGTTCTTTCCTGAAGAACATTAGCAATAAAGTCAGTGTATGCCCTTCTTACGTGTTGCTTACCGTTGTTTACCTTTTGTTTTTCGCCCTACATTCAAAATTGTCAAATATATCATTCCTCAATTTATCATGCATAGTTCTACCTACTTCGTAAGGAATGCGCAATAATACTAAACATTTCGTATACAATTTTATTCATTGTTCTATTTCAAGCACACAAATAAAAATAATACAAGTATAAGGCCTTCATGCGCTTTCAAATTTATAACTTCTAACCTCAAAATGTCAGGTCCAAAGGAGAATGCCAATTTGTGCCCCAAAGTGTACAGAGATCATTGTATTACAAATACTTATAATAAAATAAGATACGAATTTTAGAAAATAACTAACATTCCATACCAGACGTGGAAAAAAACTCACAATAAAAAGTATCTTTCTTTTTATTTCACTTGAAGTACCCTCAACATTGCCATATAAAATAAACAAAGAGCAAAACAGGGAAAAACTATCTTAACACATACCTGGCCTAAAATGTTAAATATTTGTAAGTTAGCGTAACTTAAAATGTAATACATTATTATTACAGTGTTTTATGTTTTCTTATCCATAAATGGAACTGTAAATAATTGTTAGATTAATAGTTTAAAATAATCTGAGCATTCATATTTTACTTTTGTTTTGGCAACACTCAAGTCTTCGATCAAACGTCAAATGTCATTAATAAATAATTTTAGTAGTACATGTTTGTTTTGTGTTAAATCATAATAAGTTTCAGTTTATATTTTATAGTGTCATTAGCCCCCACGCGAGTGCTCCACTAATTATTGTATATTGCGTACTTAACATTACAAGCGTGTGCTAACTGTGGTTTCACAATAATGGAGAACGTATCAGGAGACAAATGTAATATCATCATTACCTCCAAATATGACTGTTCTTTTATTGGAGTGGATAGCTTTAGAGGTAAGTTCTAGTTTATTTAAGTCCTATATACCTACAACATTAAATGATTGAATGAACTTACTTTGTTTTATTTTCTGTATACAAATGATACTAACCATAATAGATTCACTTTGAATAATAATGCTCTCCCAGTGCTTTAGAACGAATACACTGTGTATATTAAATGCCTGGAACAGATATCTAAACATGTTTATACCTTAATGTTTACAATAAACATGAAAATGCTTTAGCCGGTAGGTATAAAAACGGTTTCTTTAAACCTTTATAACTTTTGTCCACGACTGCTGAGCAATATGCGCCTTTTATACTTTTGTTGTAGAAGATCTTTACTATTAAATAACATAGATTTCATTTATGTACAGCCTGGGGCACAGGTTCATACAATTTTTGGCATTGTCTTTTCTTTACTAAACACCCGAAGAAAACAAACGACAATGTCATAAAACATTGTAACTTTTCACTTCAATTTTATCGATATAAATCAAGATAAATCCCCCAGTGATTCGGTTAAATCGTGAAAATTTTGCAAAAGCTAAACTTTGTGAAGTGCGTACGTGATGTGAAAATCGAAACGGCCGAAGGGTTAACGACTATTGTTTTTTACAAATGCCAGCGGTATATCACTGTGGCGCACTATTTGGTTGGTCCCTCCCGTTTTTCACCTAAATGTGGAGTTTTGGGTGAAACAAAAAAAAATCGAATAGTCAGTTGTAATTGAGGTATTTTTTCGTTTAAGCCTCGAATTCGGTTTCAATGGTACTAAGGTTTATTATTGTTATTGAATTATTGTTTTATTTTCTGTTGTACAATTTTTGTTAACAACGTCAACGAAGCAAAAAGAGAATGTTAGGCCTGCAATACACGGCAGCTGCTCGAGCAGTTACCTAGTAAACAACATACACGGACCGATGTTGCAGTCAACAGTCAACAGCTTGAGGCTGTCATTGATAACTGCTCGAGCAGTTAGTTTAACTGCTCGAGCAGTTGGCAATTTCAAATCAGTATCATCATAGATTTTGAGGAGGAAGCACTTCTGCTGCTTTTGCTCAGAAAATTGGATGTTCATCCAATATTAGAAACACAAAATTATAATGGAGAATTTAATCGCTTGTTTTTGGAACTAAGGAATGAAGAGTGCGGGCGGGGGTAACTGTGCGAGAGTAGTCGACAGCTCGAGCAGTGCAGCTGGCAACTCCTTGACCGCACGATGAAAATTCACCGTGCTGTCGACCGCCCGAATCAGTTGTAACTGCTCGAGCGGTTCGTGTATGTGCGTCCATAGAACTCTGCAGTAAGAATCGTTGAAAGTGGCGTTCTGTAGGTTTTACCTACCCACGTGGAATAAAGGCGTAAACATAATTATGTAGGTATGTATGTTGCATGTATCTCTTATTTTGATTTTAGAGGTATGAGAAACAGTGTGTTAAGTTCCTCATCTCCCATAGAAAATGAAAGATCCTCTTACGAGCCAGGTGTTGTGTCTGATGGTCTACTACTGCCCGACGACTGCTCGATAAACCTAACCTAACCTAAAGCATAAGGTTCAAAATTGACTGGGAAAATTTCACAGTTTTGGGTAGGTTGAAGTGCTGGCATCTGTACTACCACAGTCATACTGTCATCACCACAGAACACTTTCAAATAACCCGAGGGTCACTTGCTGGTGGGTAGGTGGTTACTCAAAAACCCAGCGTAATAAACGCTGGGTTTTTGAGTAACCACCTAAGCAGCTTAGACTTCTTCTCCTCCTTATTGTGTAGTTAGTGACTAACTTGGTTACCAGGGTAGCAGCTTAGGGATACACAGTAATCACACATTTAGAAAAGTTTCCCTTATTAGTTTTTTTTACTATTTCAGCTGAACATTACTCCGAGGAGTTTACGGCAATGAATAGACTCCAGAAGGTTCCTGTAATAGATCATAATGGATTTATTTTAACTGAAAGGTATGTTAAACTACAAACAATGTACTGTTTCTACTGTGAAAGTATGTCTATAGGTCTATCAGGTTTAATGTGACTTTGACTATAATTAATTACATGCTGAGGCAAGTAAATACTGTTAAGATGTTGTCTATACTTGCATAAAAGCAAGTTGTCGGGAACTCGTATACGTTAAAATCGCGAGGATAACTCTAACATCGCGATGTAGGATGTCGGTCATATAGTTCCTATGTGGCGAGATAGATGTCGCTACAGGATTATTGATAGGACTGCCTATAGTGCCTATTGCCCATAAGTAGCTTATATAATTATCATTAATTTATTAGTTTTTATGGTGTGCTACAGTCGGACCAGACGAGTGATGTATGTGGTGGGCTACTACTTCCCGACCGTTGTTATCAGGATCTCGTATAATATTATGTTCATTGTTAATAATAGATAATTTGTTCTGTGTCTGGGTGTTTTATCTATAACATGTATGTATTTAGAAGTATATAAGTATTATTACTGAAAGGTGGATATTTCTATTTTTCTAGTTATAAGAAAGAAAATCCATTGTTCTGTCAAGCAATTATATTGAACAGACCCAATAACAAAACAAAATCAAAAATAGACAAAACGTGAAAAGGTAAAAATATACATAACATAAACAATAATTATAAAAAAGGTTCCTACCGGCCACATGCTCCCCTTTTTTAAAGGAGAACGATTTTCTTTAATGGCCGCCTCAAAATGCCCGCTTGTGTCCGAACATCCACCACCCGTACCACCCCATCACGACCCGGATACAGAGCAGCAATCACGCCGCGTGGCCAGGTTCCCCTCGGCAAGTTCCCGTCACCGATGAGAACTGGGTCCCCGACCTTGACGGCGACATCTACACCCGGTACGCGACGGGGTGCCAAAGTGGGTAGATATTCGGTAACCCAACGACGCCAAAAGTTATCACACAGCCGAAGTGCCCTTCTCCAGCTGCTCCGGCCAATCAGTGCAGCATCCGTCAGGTCTGTAGCTGGAAATGAACGGCCCGATGAGTCTCCCAGCAAAAAATGATTGGGGGTAAGCGCCTCCGGGTAGTTACTTTCGGGGGAGATGTGCGTCAGTGGGCGTGAGTTTACTACCGCCTCGGCTTCGACCAGCAAAGTTGCCAGAACCTCTTCCCTTGGAACGTGTTCTCTTAATGTTACCTTCAGGGCTGACTTCACTGACCGAATCAGCCTTTCCCAAGCCCCTCCCATGAAGGGCGCCGATGGAGGAATAAAACGCCATTTTATTTTTTTATCTGCTGCAAACTGTGGAACGGCGGCATCATAAAGAGCTTTTAGCTGTCGGTTTGCTCCCACAAACGACGTCCCGTTGTCGGAGAACATTTCGCTGGGCGTACCACGTCGAGCGATGAAGCGTCGAAAGCACATAATGGCAGAGTCTGCGGATAAGCTGGCTACGATCTCGAGGTGGATAGCTCTGGTTACCATGCACGTAAATAGGGCGACCCATCGCTTCTCTCGCCTGCGTCCAATAGAAATTAATACGGGGCCGAAATAATCCACACCTGTATAGGTGAAAGCACGTCGATGATGGACGAGTCTCGCCTCTGGCAGATCTCCCATGGGCGGTTGCAAGGTTGTGCTTTTCAACAGCTTGCACAACTGACATCTATGAACCACTGACCGCACGGCGTTCCTCAATCCGAGAATCCAGTACGACTGCCGCAATTCATTAATTACAGTTTCTGTATTGGCGTGAGCAAACTTGACGTGGTAATGGCTGATCAGAAGACGCACAGCTGGCTCCTTGCCGCTTAGAATAGCGTGATTTAGACGATACAATTTTCTTGTACATTCAAGTGCAATTATTGAATGCAATAAATGAAGTGCGATAATTGCCCTTCAAGAATTGTACGCAACTGTTTACACGTGGATACAAGTAAAAAAATTGAACGCAATTATTGAATGCAAGCCTTGACAAAAAATAGTTGCAATTGTCTTCTGTTTAGACCAATACAATAATGTTTAGGAGATTATTGCTTTCAACTTTTGACTTGTCTAAATAGAGAGTTGTATGTGCGTGTACCATTCTTTGGCGGGTTGCTTCAAGTATTGCACGTATTTGCGTTGTCAAATTTTTCATTCAAGTGTTGGAAGGTTTTGTAAAGAGTCTGTTTATTAAAAAATATGAGGTTTTGGGTTCTGTTGACACGAAACATGTTCTTAAAGTCATCTTCATTTTCTATTTGTAATTTTACACAAAGATTGTTAGACGCTCCAACTCCTCCTCCAAGAACTCCTCTTCTTGCTATCCATTTTTTGATCCAACACCTCTTTTTACGACGATTTCTCAATATTTCTTGTCTCAGAAGAGCAGCAACGATTAACGGGTCTAGTTTATAATATCGACAATCACTACATCGATGGTCGCGGTATCGAAAACGTTCCATCGACGGGCTAATGTATCGACAGTACCCCAAATCGATGGTACGCTACATCGACAGTACCCTAAATCGTTGGTACGCTACATCGTTAGTACACTAAAACGCCGGTATGCTACATCGGCAGTAAACCAAATCGATAGTACGCTGCATCGACTACCCGACCTGAGCCAAATTCCCTCAATTCTTCGAGATCCCTAATCAGATATGAGTTTTGATACAAATAGGACCAATCTGGATCCAATCTGTCTAACGATGTAGCGTACCAACGATTTAGGGTACTGTCGATGTAGCGTACCATCGATTTGGGGTACTGTCGATGTAGCGTACCATTGATTTGGGGTACTGTCGATACATTAGCCCGTCGATGAAACGTTTTCGATACAGCGACCATCGATATAGTGATTGTCGATATTATGAACTAGCCCCACGATTAAACCATCACTTACTGCACTCATGTTGGCAAATGAAGAGAAAACTAATTGAATGCAAGAATCGCCTAAGAAATTTTTGTATGTGCTGTTTACACCAAGAAAATTTTGACAAGCAAAACTTGCGCAAAAGATCAAAATGTTAGGTACTGTTTAGACCATGCAGGTAATTTATTGCTTCAATTTTATTGTATGCAACAGGCAAGAAACTTGTATCATGTAAATGGGGCTTAATGGGCTGCCTATCAGCAACAGCAGACGTTCTTCCTGCGAGATGTATAAGCCCGTCTCTGAGTTCTGGGGACAAAATGGCTAAACGACTTTTCTTAGGAACGGGCTGCCCACGTGTCAGATAATGAATTTCCTCTCCGAAGGCGCTAATCTGGCTCCTCCCCAAAATGTGCCGTTCCGCGCGAATGATGTCCTCTGAGATTAATGGCGCTGGAGCAGTGGAAGAAGTGGCATCAGGCTGCGAATCACGCACCGGCGCATTTACAGATTGACAAATTCCCCGAACCCAAAAATTTTGAAAATTATGCCCCCGATGTTTAAAAATAGAGGCAATAAATTGATGAGTCCTGGCTGTTGCTCTTACCAGCCTAATCCAAGAGCTAAAATGATTGATGTCAGCTACAACTGGTAAGGACAACTGATGTGAATTGATAACATTAATAGACTCTGCGATATGTGATGGATGATTTAATGCTTTTGAAAGACGAAGAGATGGCTTGAGCTCCTCCTCTCCAAACGCTACTGGCGTTGCGACTTTGGGCTCTGATGGCCACTGGGAAGTGGAAGCTAGGAGGAAATTTGGGCCAGATACCCAGCGTGATTCAATACTGGCTTTCCCCCGCGTCGCATCGTCAGCCACGTTGAGTTCGGTTGGAACCCAATGCCATTCATCTAACCTAGTGCATTCTAAAATCTCTCCCACGCGATGAGCCACGAAAGGTTTATAGTTTCTCGCATCGCTGCGTAGCCACCCCAACACGGTCATGGAATCACTCCAGAAAACTCTACGGTTAGGCTTAAAGCGGTGAGCTTCGCAAATCGTAACGGCAAGTCGAGTGGCTATCAAGGCGCTTTGGAGCTCCAGGCGTGGGATCGAAACTGGCTTCAAAGGAGACACACGTGCCTTGCTAGCTATTAGTGCAAGTTTCACGTCACCGTTGGGAAGTACAAATCTCCAGTAAGCAACAGCGGCGTGTGCCAGCTCGCTAGCATCACAAAACATGTGCAGCTCCAGTTCTGAAAAACCACATAAATTGTAGCACCTTGGAACTCTCAATTTCGAAATCGATTTTAGGCATTCAAACCATTCGAGCCAAGTTTCCTGATCAGCTTGTGATAGCCTCTCGTCCCAGTCAAGATTCTTACGCCACAAATTTTGAAACATAATTTTACCTCTCACTACAATGGGGGCTAAGATACCTAGTGGATCGTAGATCCGCATGACTTGGGCTAAGACTACGCGTTTTGTGAAATAGCCTGAAGTATCCTTTAGGCCCGGGTTGAAACCTATAGTGTCTTGAGCAGGTTTCCAGATCAAACCTAGTGTCCGTGTTGAGGTGGCTGAGAGAGGTAAACTACCCAACTCTACACTAGAACGATTGGCTAGTGAAACGTCAGACAACAGCTCATTTGGCAATCGATTAAGTGCACCAGGCTTATTCGATACCCAACCGCGCATCTCGAATCCCCCTCGCTTATGAATTTGAACAATATCGGCTGCCAAACGAGCCGCGTCCTCCGTGGGGACATCTACACTTCCGATAAAGTCATCCATGTAAGTATCGGACGTAATAGCTTCAACAGCTTGTGGGAACTCGCTTATAAATTCCGATGCATTTCGGTTGACGATGTAAATAGCCGTAGATGGACTGGAGCACGCCCCAAAAATCATAGAAGACATACGATAGGTCTTTATTGGTCCCGCAGGATCATCGCGCCAAAGAAATCGTTGAGCATCTCGGTCGCACTCTTGTATTTTCACCTGCGGGAACATCTCCTTGATATCGGCAGTCAAGGCAATTTTTCCCTCCCTAAAACGCATCAGAATTCCTAGTAGCGGTTGTAAAAAATCAGGACCCGACAGAAGCATAGTATTTAGTGATACACCCTGTACTTTAGCAGCCGCGTCGTGAACAACACGCAGTTTTGCCGGTTTGTTGGGATTTACCACACCAAAATGCGGCAAGTACCAACAAACCGATGTGGGCGACTGTCCTTTACACTCCTCTGCATAACCCTTAGCTAGAATTTCCTGAATATTTATCTTGTAACGTTTGGCGTATTTAAGATCCTTTGACATTTTCAATTCAAGGCTTTTGTACCTAGAAAGTGCCAATGGATAGCTCTCAGGAACAGATAAGTCATCCGCCTTCCACAATAAGCCGACCTGGAAGTGCCCATTTGGTAGCCGTTGGGTGGTATTCTCTAGAATACTAAGAGCGCGCTGATCGCCTGCACTGCGAGGCTCATGTTTCGTGATACCGATCGCGTCTAACCTATATTGTTCCTTGATGAGGACTTCCAGGTCATGCTGCGGACGCTCACGTAAGGATACGTGACAGGCAGTCTCCACTAAAGTTGTCCGGCTGCTTGTGAATCCGAATAACACCCACCCTAGCGATGTTTTAATGGCGACAGGCTGGGTCTTCGTGCCTTTCCTGACCTCGGATGCTGTTATCAGGTGCCAGTTGTCAATTCCTATTAAAATTGTAGGCTTTGCTTCGGTGTAGCACATCTCTTCAACTATACCAGACAGGTAGGGGTAGCGACGTAAAGACTCGCGGGTGGCCGATTGGCTATGCAGCCCTAAGTTTTTAATTGCCCTTGCCCGCTGGATTAAGAAACTGTGTGAGGCTGATCGACCTTTTATCTGAAAGTCTACAAACTGAACGCTGCTATCCCTAGATAACCCTCCCACACAATCCAAATGTAGGTTGCCCTCGAGACCCTCGGCACCAATTTTGGAGGCGACGTCGGCATCTATGAAGGTAGCCGTCGACCCGTCGTCCAGAAGGGCGAATGTGTCTACGCTCCCAGCCGGCCCGGAAACTGTGACGGGTACTACTTTTAATAGTGGAGGGAGTGTAACATCAATATTTTGAGTGTTGTTGACAGCTACGAGAACCTGTTCAGTTTGTTCAGCATCAGTTTTAGGCCTTGGTTCAGTTTTGACTGCCTCATTCACATGTGAAAATGCTACAAATCTATCATTATGCAAAATAGTGTGATGCCTACGATTACAATCAGCTATTGTGCAACTAGCCTTATTTTTGTTACAAAACCTAAAATTGTGTGGAACTTTTTGAAGACAGCGATAACAGACTTTGTTGTCTTTGATGAAACGCCATCTGTCATCGACTGTCAAAGATGTGAATGTTGGACAATTTGACAACTGATGTTCACCTTTGCAAAATAAACAAACATTTTCCTGGTTGGATGTTTTTGCAGGTTTTGATTTGTAATTCTTAGGTAAATCTGACGCCCCCGCACCCGACTCTGAAACGGCATGCGCTCGCTGTTTCTGTGAAAGGGTTGATAAAGATGGTGTCACCTCGAATACGGCACCGAATTTCATCACCAAATCGACCTCACGGTTTAGGAAAAGCGACAACAATTCTACTCGAGCTCGGCTTAGATCCTCGTGAATAGCAGCGAAATCCAACCATCGCGCGCGCAACAATGGAGATAGTTTGCTAAGCAGCACTCCAAATAATTCAGGAGAACGTAAATAATCATTGTGCTGTAATAACTTAGCAACTTCGACACAATTATTCACACGGGTGGTGAAAACATGTAGATCTTTTACCTCCGGCCCAAGCTTGGGCAGAGCCCTTATTGCGCTTACCTCCTGTAGCACTATTTGTTCAGCCCTTCCATAGCGACGATCTAGGGCTTCAATAACGTCGTTGGCGTGAGGTGCCAACACTAACAGCATGCAGACGGCTTCACGCGCCGTACAAGGTTTCATCCGCATCTGTGAAAGAACCTACCGTATCCTGAAAGGCTCGCTTGAACATAAGCCAATCAAGTGGGGATTTACCATCAAAACATGGAAGTTTTATTAAATTTTTATTGTTGTTAGGACAGTTACTCTTCGCAAGTGCCTTTAGGGCCCCCACTAACTGCGTAACGTCTTCTCGATGAATATCAGTGGCAGCCACCCTGTTACCCTGGCTAAAACTGTGCTGAGGTAATAGTGCAGGATTCTGTGCTGCGATACTCTGAGAAACGACGACATCATTACGTAGTGGAAATTCCTGAGAACACAAGATATTATTAGCCCCTACCTCACATCTACTGTTAGACTGAAAATCTTTCAAAGGTGGCTCTCTTTCTTGATGTGCAGGTATTTTATTAGGTAGAATCGTACCATCTAACCATTTTTACTTTACACTGTTTTTTTTATTTTACACTGTCACGGCTCCGTCCACTGCGAGAACCGTGGTTACTACACTCTGCCTCAATTGCGATGAGCTCAGCTCGATATTCCGCTTCAGCAGCGATGCGCTCTAACTCCGTTTGCCTAGCGCGCATCTCTGCCTCCATTTGTGCAATTTGTAACTCAGCCACACGACGAATGTGTTGCGCTTCCGCAGCTGATTTTCTAGCAGCGACCATCACGGAAGTGCGACTCGTGCGGCTAGTGTGAGTGCCGACAGATTGAGCGCTCGAGCTAGGCTCTAAACCAGAAGAATGTACCTGTGATATCCCTGTGCTAGTATATGTTGGAGGTTCTGGAACGGCCTCACTAGTCGACTGGGTAGGTAAATCAGAGTCATTTTGTGGCAGTTTTGTCTGTGACCTCGTCACAACCATTTTTTTTTGCTGAAAAAAATTGCTGAAAACGCTGAAAAACTAAATTCTTGTGGACTAGTCTTACTAGACGCTAGTTCATCCGGCTCGAAGGACCACTTATATTACTGAAAGGTGGATATTTCTATTTTTCTAGTTATAAGAAAGAAAATCCATTGTTCTGTCAAGCAATTATATTGAACAGACCCAATAACAAAACAAAATCAAAAATAGACAAAACGTGAAAAGGTAAAAATATACATAACATAAACAATAATTATAAAAAAGGTTCCTACCGGCCACAAGTATGTTTATCAGCTGTTTAGTACCCATAACACAAGCTCTTAGCTTAGCTTGGGACTAGATGGCGTTGTGTGAAAAGTTGTGGAATATATTTATTTATTTATTTATTATTTATTGTTTATATCATGTGTATAACTTTAGCATAGCGATGTCGGATATGTCAGTTTAATTTCGTATTAGCTGGTGTCCGCGACTATGTCTTCGCAGGATTAGTACTTCGAGTAGTTTATTTTGTCCCCAAGATCTTATATAATATGTTTAATTATAGCCTATGTGTTATTCTGATTCGTAAGCTATTTAACTGTAAAGTAGCATTAAAATTCATTCAGTAGTTTTTGCGTGAAAGAGTAACAAACATCCTTAAAAACTTTCGTATTTATTACATTAGTAGGATGTGTGGAGACAATTCACCGTTGAAAAAATCAACTTAATTTAGTTCCAATTGAATTTTATGACTTGAAAATAAAAGTGTTTTAAAAGCCAATTTTCTAAAAATAAAACAATTTATTAATTAGCACATCTTACCAAAAGCATCATCCTCGAAAATCTACCCACATTCGCCCATCGCCTATTTGTTAGGAAACTTCGTCGCAGCGATTCAATTAAGTTTTAATAAAAGCGCAATCCTGAACCCCTTACAGTGTAAACTGCGGGACCTATTGTTGCCACCCGGGAAGTTCTACTTAATTAACTTCGCCTGTCTTTCCAATCTTGACCCGGTAGTTACTTACGTGGGGTTCGTTCAAGTTTGATACAAAGAAACAACTAATAACTTCGCTAAGGTATTTTATTCTTTCGAGGTTACAGGACTATATTTAGTTATCTACTGGGTATTTTGTTTATTTTGGAGTAATAAACGTAGTTGAATAGGCTTGTGGCTAAGTAATTACAACCAAACGTGTCGACCTTCAAGGTTAAGTAGCGCTGGCAAAGGTCGGTTCATGAATTGATGACAATCCAAGACGTTTAGCTGCTAGTTCCGGCTACACTTTGAGGCATTCGTTATAAGATTCTCAAATACAGGATGTGATTCTGTTTGGTAATTTGATTTTGATTTTGATGGCCTGTTGGTCTAGTAGTTAGTGACCCTGACTGCTATGCCGGAGGTCGTGGGTTCGATTCCCACCCAGGACAAATGTTTGTGTGATGAGCACGATCATTTGTTCTGTGTCTGGGTGTAATTTATCTATAATATGTATGTATTGAGAAATATATAAGTATGTTTATCAGCTGTTTAGTACCCATAACACAAGCTCTTAGCTTAGCTTGGGACTAGATGGCGTTGTGTGAAAAAGTTGTGGAATATTTATATTTATTTATTTAGAAATTTTAATTATTATTTCAATTATATAATTAACTATTTTATTACCCCTGCCGAGGCATTATCAAAGGGCTACGGATCGGCAAAACGCGTGTGGCGCCCCTGGTGTTGCAAGTATCCATAGGATACGGTAACCGCTTACCATCAGGCGGGCCGTACGCTCGTTTGCCACCCGTCGTAGTATAAAAAAAAAAGAAAATTGATCATGTTTTAAATTATTTTATTGATTGTGTAGATTGTTATTATAATTTTTTTGTCGTTTTCGTTCTTTTTGGGTTTTTTTTTAATATTTCTCTTTTGTTTAGCTGTTAATGCGCATATTATTGTGGTGCATGTAGTGCTCTTTTATAAGTGATGGAGCACTTAAAATGTTGTTTTAAATATGTTTTATATGAATGTAACAGTGTACTCTGTTTGTAATTTAATAACTAAGTACTATTATTTGACATTAGTAATCTAATTTAATTGTTATTATTAAGTATTTGAAATTTAATTATTATTTTTATTTGACATTTGTAATTTAATATTGGGACATTTATTGAAATCGTACTTTCTTTTTTTCTTTATGTACATAGCAATTTATTAATTGTGTTGAATTTATTTTTATAGTATTTTAAATCATTGCTTTTATTATAAAATTTGCATGCCTAATTTAGGAGGCGGAATATGAAGTTCAAATGTTTACCTGTGCCTTCTCAAAATCTGTAAAATACCATATTTCAGGCAAATAAATTAATCTGAATCTGAATCTACTCACTGTTAAAGAGCCAAATTAAATAAATTAATTAAAAAAAAAGATGTCAGAATTCCAAAAGTCTGTGGAACAAATGTTTCTACGGTATGTTATTGTGTGCATTCTTCCGTAGATAAAACCCGTGTCTACAGTGATCATGCTAAGCGTTCTGTTTCGTTCGCCTTAATGTCCGTTCACTTTATTCGTACACTGTTTTGTAGCTATCCAGCCATTTATAGAAAAATATTATAATTAGGGTTTAAAAACACTATCATTCGTTTCAAAAACAAATAAATTAGAACTAAAATATAGAGATCAAATATCAGAAGTGAAGTGTCTGAGATGGTCTTTTGAGGAAATTTATGAACCATTGAGTGGTCTTATTAAGTCAGATCACATTTTTTTTTTTATGACTTTTCACACAACGCCATTTAGTCCCAAGTTAAGCTTGAGAGCTTGTGTTATGGGTACTAAACAGCTGACAAACACACTTGTTTATTTCTAAATATTTTATTGCAAATTTGTTAATAATCGTGTTGCTCAATCAGAACTTAAGTAGCTATCTAACTGCAGTACAGTAAAACATCTTTCAAAATACGTCATTGGTCTAACAAACAACAAACTGATTGAACGTTCACCCCGTAACATATTGATTCAGTGTTCAATGCCCTTTAAATGTCAATCGGTTAACAAATACGGCAGTGTAGACATTACTTCAAGTAGGTACATTATTGAATATGTAGGCATGGCAGCAGGTCATTATTCTTATTGATTAAGTAATAGTGTAGTCAAGTGCGCGTAATAAGACTACATGTTTTATTATTACAATTAAAAAAAACATTTGTGATTATTAAAACACACTTATAACAGTTTGTGCACTTCTAACTATTGGACCAATGGACATCCTTATTAGACTCAAGTCTGGGGTACGATTTTAAATCATTCTTAATATTATATATTGTTTATAGGAATCCAAAGTCTCGACTGCCTCGTTGGTCTAGTGGTCGCAAGCACGACTGCTGATCTTGAGGTCCCGGGTTCGATCCCCGGGTCGGGCAAAGTGTTATTGAGTTTTTCCATCTGGGATTTCTCAGTAGCAGCCCGGAGTCTGGATTTGTGCCCAATGGATGGCAGTAGGCTCGCCCCCTATTACATGGGACTTAAACATAACTGGAGAAATGTGGGTGTGCTACCAGGTACACCTCTGCCTAGCCCTTCGGGGATTACAGGCGTGACGATATGTATGTATGTGAATCCAAAGTCTTGATTTGGGCCCGAGAGCTAAAACCCTACTGACAAAATATCATGTTATGTTGTGTCTTGTCGAAAATAACTGAACTTTACAGTGAAATAATAACAAACTACCTTATAAATAAACGTACCTCATATCCCCGTGGCAACAAAAACGTGAACACCCAACTAACTAGACTAAAAATAGAGAACAAAACTAATTAATAATTCAGTCTAAAATCCGTACCGCAAACTTGGGGAGCATGACGTAAAAAAAGCTCCGATGGCCGGGTAGAAGTTTAACCGGGGTGTCAGTACAGTTGAGTTCCTAAAACCGTGGCCAGTTTTTTAAAAGTATCAATTTCAAAGACTGTACATAGTGAACATAGGATGTCTTTCGAAGTTGAAGATATTTAGTACACAATAATGTATAATTATTATCTAATTAAGAGTAAACAAAATTATGTTATGTGTTAATATTTGGTTAAAGAAATAAATATTCCACAACTTTTCACACAACGTCATTTAGTCCCAAGTTAAGCTTGAGAGCTTGTGTTATGGGTACTAAACAGCTGATAAACATACTTATATTTATTTCTAAATACATACATATTGTGGATAAATTACACCCAGACACAGAACAAATGATCGTGCTCATCACACAAACATTTGTCCTGGGTGGGAATCGAACCCACGACCTCCGGCACAGCAGTCAGGGTCACTAACTACTAGACCAACAGGCCAGTCAAAGCCAGAGACAGGCCAGGCGGCTAGGGTCAGGGTAGTCATAAGTTGATGTCATTTGGTTGATAAAATTTGGTTGATAGATCAACATAAGTTTTGTGATGGACAAGCCATATTATGAGCTTTGTCTCGTTGTTTAATCCGCTTCGGCACGTAACGTAGTGTAATCTAGCAATAACCTTCTTCAAGAAATGGAAACTCCAATGCAAAAAGATTTTTTGAATCCGATTGTAAGTTTCAATGATTTTTGTTTTCAGATAGAAACTAGCTCTTTAACTTTAATACATGTTTGCTGTAGGCTAAATCAAAATATATTTTTTCAGTATTTTATTAATAACTGAGCAAGATAGTAAATTGAGTGAGTTAGAGATTATTACTACATTGAGCCGGTAAAGCAGTACCTAAGTAAATTGTTATCTCAGTGCACAACGTTAGTAAAGGTAAGTTAGCCTAATAACCAGTTAATTATATGGTTGTACACAATTTAAAATAAGATCTCATTGTTTAAATTTTGTTTTATGCTGTTAATAAAGACCTTTAAAATTCAATCAAATCAGTACCTACATAAATATCGAGCGAATACCGGTAGATCTAAAGGCAACGAACGTATTTTTACTGTGACTGTACAAAAACAATAAAACAACAAGATGGGTCAAACTCATATAACTGAGCTAACTTCATTAATTAAGACTTCAGTTCTGAAGGCTTTGCGGTAGCACAGACTACAGACTATAATGGATCCAACAGTACTGAAATAGCCGTCAGGAGTGGTGATACTTTAGTAGATAAATTAATTAAAAACTCTTTATTGAAAACTACTTGGTAAACCACATAATCTAGGAGTTACAAGGTGCCTTACATTGAGTTCAGTTCATGACCATTTAGTACATTATAGACCACCCAGCGGTAACCTTTTTTTTTTTTTTGTTATTAAGGTTTTACCTTTAAAATTCAACAAAAATTGAGTTGCATGCAAATTATGATTGTACAAAGTTTATAGTAAAGAGAACATAAAAACATCTTAAGAATCAGGAAAAGCTAATGATTATCTGATGACAATGATGGGGGATCAAGGATGAAATAAAGATGATGACGATCACACAAACTATTTCTGTTTAGTTCTTTGTCTGCAAACAACATTTATTTTAATTAAAACGGCACAGCACCAATTACATTAATTGACATAGAATTTATTATAAAAATGAAAAACAATAACACAAATATGCCGTATCTCCTTTCTTCCATCGGGAATCTAGACGTACTGCAGGTTATCACCCATTCCTTGCAGATGTTCCACGCATTCACACGAAGCGCTTTGCCTGTTCCTTCATTATGCGCACAGCCAAGAAGTTGAATTCCCTGCCTGCATCAGTGTTCCCGAGTTCATACACCCACCAATGGTTCCGTAAGTAGGATCATTGATCCTACTTACGGAACCATTGGTGGGCGAGTCTGACTCGCACTTGTCCGGGTATTTTTATAATGGACCTACAATGACCTACATACAAACAGTCGGTCTATCAAACACTGTGTAACCACAGTTGCATGATAATTCAAATTAATTTATTTTTCTCTAATCCAGTATTTTTATTAAATAGCAGGTAGGTACAGATTCCTTTTGTATAAATAGCATCTGTTTTAAAAAAAATATATAAAATCACTTTCTCTGTCATTTCCCAAAATTTAATGTTTCCATTTAAATCCAAATCAGTTCAATCAATCAAAATTGATTGAATGAACAGATTGAAGTCAAAGTCATTCAAGTGATCACCTTGAACATTTCAATTGGAATTTTTATTTACGGAATCAATTTTAATGGGTTTTAGTACCTATTTGTTTAGCGTTTTATTTCAGACATGGCTGAGTTTTCACGCCCAGACAAACAAGATTTACGTTGTAGAAATTAAAAACGTGTTCTCTGACTTTCTTTAATAAATGAATGTAGATCTGCGTAGCTTGTTTTCAACTAAGTTGCATCAGCATTATGGTTAGATTTCCTAGAAGGTTATTTATGGTTATTAAGCGCACTACACACGAAATGCAGCACATGTTGGCAACATTTTGCCGGCGGGCTAGGTTGGCGGCTTCAGTCATTGCAAGTCGTAAAACTTTTCCGGCGGCATGTCGGCGGCTCAACATCAGAAACTTATTTGGCAGTTAGTGTTTGTTTCGCCGGGCAATTGAGCGTTGCGTATGCTAGCCGCCGGCAAGCCGCCGACGTGTCGGCGGGCAACAAGCGCACGCGAAAGTTGCCGACATGCTTCTTTCAACATAAGCCGCCGGTTGTGTCGGCGGTCTGTGTCGGCGGGTCGGCGGCTTTGGTGTGTAGTGCGCTTTAGGTTCTATCTTCCTAACCTTATTCGAACTATGTTAGGTCCAGCTTCCAGTCTAACTGGATACATATGAGCACCAGTATTTGTCATGCGACAACTGCTTATCTGACCTCCACAACTCACTTACTGGGTCACTTTACTCATTCCTTGTATTGTGCTGATATTATTAGTTTAAATCTATTTTAAACAGGGTCATTGTTCGTTTTTCTCTTTGAAATGCTCTTTAAGATTTTGATTCTACATAATTTATCATTAGGCCTCTGATCCCCGAAGGATTAGGCAGAAGTGTACAGACGCCAGCACATCGACCTACCCCAACGTGTCAAATTTCTTTGATAGGTTTTCAACTTTATTTTAAACACAACAAGGTTCATGTTCAATTGGAAAAACTTTACAGTTTGGGGTAGGTTGATGTGCTGGGGCCTGTACCTGTGATAGAACGTCCGTTAAAGTCCCATGTAATAGGGGGCAAGCCTATTGCTATCAATCAGGCACATATCCAGACTCCAGGCTGCTTCTAAGAAATTCCAGATGAAAAAAACGCAATAACACATAACCCTCATGGTCAACAGTAGCGCTTGTAACTACAAGACCAACGAGGCAGTCGATTATGATTCTATTCACCCCAAATTTAACAAAAATATATTAGCAACCAGTTTTAACTTAAACACGTAACAATGCTCCGTTGAATATTAGGCAATCAATTAACATAATTTTATTAGCCGTATTTACTGCTTTCGACGCAAATAATAGGCTTTATTAAAACTAACTTTGTTTTATTATAGCCATTAAACGTCGGACTATCACGCGATATTAAAACGGGTTACTGAATTAGGTGAAAGTTCGTGAGGAGTTTTAGGAAAATCTCGAGATATTGTACAGAGTAAACAGGAGCAAAATCACTCTTTATTTTTACCATGAAAATTGAGGAATCATTTTAATTTTAATGATTAATTTGCACAGTCAAAAAGGTTAAAGAAAATAATGATTGTGGATGGGCTGTTGATCTAGTTGTTAGTGACTGCTATGCCGTAGGTCTTGGGTTCGATTCCCACCCTGGACAAATGTTTGTGTAATGAGCACGATAATTTGTTCTGTGTCTGGGTGTAATTAATCTAAATAGTGTATGTATTTAGAAATGTATATTTCTAAATACATACACATTTTTTAATTAGTACAAATACTTAAAGGGCTTATTCTAGACGGTCTTCTCATTATATTTGTTAAGTATCAATAAATAATATTCAAAAACAGCAAAGTTATTAGCGTCTGTTTATATCTCAAAAAGTCACCCAATTCCTGGAAATATTGTACAGGCTATTCATGACATAGGCATGTTTAACAATTGAATTTCGTTTTTTTTTACTTTTGATTACAGCCCAATTTTTTTGTCCTACTAATTAAAAATAGGGGTGTATACCTAAGTATGTTTATCAGTTGTTTAGTACCCATAACACAAGCTCTGCTTAGCTTGGGACAAGGTGGCGTTGAGTGAAAGTTGTGGAATATTATTTTATTATAATCATGTGAAAATGCGACAAATGATTTTTTTTTTAGCTTTTCAAGTATAAGTAAGAATTTACTGACATTGGTTATCAGGGTGTCAATACAGTAAAAGTCACGTTGTGAAAAATTAAGTGAAGTGAACTGTCAATCCCTGGCATTTATATGTGTATGTGTATGTGTATGTGTATGTAATTTTTTCGTTTCTTGTTTGCTCGGCGTCCGTACGCCTTTGCACGGATCCAGCAGAATATCAGCGCCAGGTACATTAGCCTGGCACATGCTGAGCTGGACTCCCATTTGGTGCAGCCTTGAGACGCACACCGCACACTGTATCATTCTTCGTTCATTGTTTTATATCACTTTTGATTTTGTATTGTGTGTTTGTCTGTGTCTTTTGTGTGTACTAAATAAATGTTTTATCTATCTATCTATCTAATGACAGCAGAAAGCTCAATTTAAAAAAAAGCTATTTTGTATGGTTTTTGATTTGTGTTGTATTGTTATGTATAATGTATTCAGTGTGTTTTAGTGTACAGTTTCTGTGTATTAATGAGTCCGTGTTACTTGAAAAATAAATTTATTATTTACCTTCACCTTCACCTTCACGATGTTTTTTTACCACATGTAAAAAAACATCGTGAAGGGCTTTTAACAAACTTTCTCGCTCGTTTCGATGAACTATATAGGGTGACTGGTAATTAGTGACCGATACTTAAACATGTGATTGTATTCATGATTTCAATAAACTTTCCCAAATAAACTTTTTTTTTTATACACAATAATTTTTAACACAATAAAATAACAACAACGCTGTTTGAAATTCCCGCGCGCGCGTTTTGATCGATCACAGTGGTCACGAATCGGCACGATCTATCAGCTGATAGTCTGACCTCGGGAAGGGCAAAATCTACTAGTAGTAGTAGCGTCACACGCTCCCCCGCCACCCCCACCAGTTTCGTTGTGCAGTACTGACGTAATAGAATTATTTGAAAGTTAGTGAGTTAAAAAAAAGTTTCTTCGGGAAAGTTATTCGTATTCATGGGTACAATCAAGTGTTTAAGTATCGGTCACTAATTACCAGTCACCCTATATAGATATTATATGACTTTCTTCAAAGATGGCTTGTTGTTTAGTGTACTTTACTTATCTGATGTTAATGCTGATAATTTTATCAGCAGCAAACACAGGTACAAGAAAAACCTTATTTTTACTCAATAATGGGTAAGGTTACGTGTTAATAAAAAACAAAACAAAATAAAACCTTCGTGAGTATTGAAAAAAAGACTTAAGGGGAAGCTGTGATCCGGCGCTATCCAATGGATAATCGAATGATGGAGTGTACGGTAGTTTAATTAGTGTCCAACTGGGAGAGCAGAAATGTAAAAAGAAACTGGAAAATAACTTCATTGCACTGAAAACAGTTAATATCACCTGATGTCTGATGTAAAGCTTGATTTTTGTTTATATTTGTTATCCCGAGTGAGAGGGAGCAGCAATAGCGTTCTGAGGGTTTTTGTGGAGAGGTTGGATGGCCTTGCAATGGGGAGGTTTATCAAGATACACGTTTGCAAGAAAGCTTGTTAAACCTTCCTTTGTGATTTTTTCTGTGTCTCTTCTTTTTACTGTTCCTGCATGTTATTAAAAACTATGTGTCTTTAAGGAAGTTTTAATACTATCCCCATATGGGTCTTGATGCCTATCAATATATTTTTTAAATAATATTCCACAAGTATTCGCACAACCACTATCTAGTCCCAAGCTAAGTAGAGCTTGTGTTTTGGGTACCTACTAGACAACTGATATATATACTTATATGTTTCTAAATACATTCATACCTATTATAGATAAATTACAAAACAAAATGATCATGCTCATGACACAAAACAAATCCTGGGTGGGAATCGAACCCACAACCTTCGGCATAGCAGTCAGGGCCACTAGCTACTAGACCAACAGGCCAGTCATTTATTTGTTATATGAAACTGTTTTAGCGAATAGCCTAGTGGTGATCCGGTGAACTTTCAAGCCAGAGGTCTTGAACCCAAGGCACGCACTTTTGGCTTATCGCATTCACATGCGTAATGTAGAGTTATCACTTTCTTCAAAAACGGTGAAGGAAAACATTGTAAGGAAAATGTCTGAGAGATATATCTCGATGGCATAGTCAAGTCAGAGGCTACCTATGGGCCTCTGACTTAGCTATACACATTAAGATAGCGGTGGCCCAGTAGTGGCGGCTCAGACTTATGAACAGTAAGTTGTGGGTTCAAACCCAGACAGGTGCATTATTTTTTGTAATTTATTTCATCACCACTGCTCTCAAAAACGCTGAAGGAAAACATCGTGGGGAAACCGGCATGACCTGGAGTTAAAACTTCGAAGACATAATGACATCTACCAATTCGCACTGGGCTCGCGTGGTAGATTATGGCCCATACGCAAAATACGCGCTTTGACGTGGAATTGCGGATACAAGCCCGGTATCTTTATCTTTTTAAACACTATGACTCTAACGACACAAAAAACTATTTTTTTTATAGTAACCTTGATATACGCTTTACTAAAAAAAATAGCTACAGAGGCCTATGGATGGCATAGAAACTCTGAAACCTGAATGGTTATTAACTAATCTTCGTTAGTCAAAACCATAGAAAAATAAAAATAATACCAAATTCTGTTCTGGCCGTCAACGCAGAGCCAAAACGAGTCTATATAAAAACCTGAAACTTAGAATATTTAATTAAGTTTTTAATGGAACAGTTGGGTAAACCAAAAGCATTAGGTTTTATTATAAAAAAATATATTTGCAAAATAAAATATAGAAAACACAACACACAATAATTTATTGTACAAAATATGGTTTACAATAAAACTAATTAAAATAATTTAAATATGTACCTACATTTAAACTAACTAAAAATAAAATAGTAACAAAAAAAACAAAAACCTCTCTAGGAAAAACAAAATCGGAACGCTCAGGCATCAAAGTACTCCTCCCCATCGTAATCATCTAGAAACGTGGCCAGAAGACTGGCAGCATTGCCACGTTAGATGGCAATGTTAATTCTTTGGCCAAAGAATAAGCTAGCTCTCTGGTTACGCGAAGTATCGACCAGTTTATAATTACTTAGAGCTTATATTATTAAACTCAACGTCAACCATAAGAGTTATATACATATAATGTATATGATTTGAGAAATAAATTGTCTTTCATCATGCAAGGTACTTGCTAATGTAATATAAATAATATGTTCTGCGCGTATATAAGCATACGTTCAAGACACATAATCCTACACCTTACTTCAATACAGAAAGCGGGATTAATAAGGAACGTAGCAGATGTTTTGTACACTTGGCTAAATTTACTCCTTCTCACAGACAGTACACGATTTTCATCTTTGAGTCTTGATTAGTAAGGTCTTTATTTCTATAAAAGGAACTGTCAATTAGTGGCAGCGTTTCCGTTGTCTTCCGTACCTACTCGAAGATTTTTAATGTTGTATTATTACAATGAAATTATCGCCTGTTCTAAGAAGTTTGTATTAATATCTTTGATATTTGTCATCAGAAACTCTGTTCAGTAAGTCTATTATTTATCGAATTCAAAATTATTTCGCATTACCTGCTTTATCTTTTCCCAAGTTTATTGCTTTCATTATTATTAAAAGGTTTGTTGGTTTCCTTATCAGTCAATAATAAGGTTGATGAGGAAGCAAGCTTGATTAGATAGATGAAGGTAAGAAAAATGTTAGTTGCCACAAAAAAAAAAAAACAACAGCAAACATTTTTTTTTTTAATTATAATGTGTGTAAATAAAAAAAAACTAGTCTCAGTTGACTTTAAAATCCTAAGGTTTTATGCTATCGGGAAACAGAAACCGGCAGGGAATTCCACTCCTTAGCTGTATGTACTAAGAAAATGTTTCGAAACCCATTCATGCATAAGGATGGGACGCCCATAATGTAATGGTGGCGCATCGCGGTATGCCTTGTCAAATTCATGTGCATTTTTATCAGTAATTTATCATTCAATGTCTTCTAAGGTACACAAGCCTAGTTAAGAAGTCAAGGTTTGGATTAGTCATTTATTGCTTGTGTACAAATTTTAATGTTACATATTTATTTTTAAATACATATATTATTTACATTTTTAAATTTTGATATGTAAGAAAAAGTTTAAAACATTTAAAAATATAAAAAATATTGGACCACCGATGGCGGGAGCAGAGTCCAAGCTACCGGTGGTTAGGGCTCCAGAGACAGGAACCTACTCACGATGCGGGCCGTATCAAGAAGTACTGCCTTCTGGATCAGGTTCTTGACCCAACCGTGCAAACCTCGAAAGATGCTCATCGAGGCTTTTAGCCATAAGGCCATTGGCTGTGACGACTATCGGTACAATGACAGCCGAGTCCACATCCCACATGTCGACAATCTTGCGTGCTAAGTCGAGATATTTAATTTTTTTATAATTATTATTATTTTTATTGAGAAATAAAAATTATAATATTAAATACTATTAGTTGCTTCAAAAACGGTCAAGGAAAACATCGTGAGAATACAATGACATGTCTAAGAGATATTTCTTGACGAGGGCGTGCGAATCCATGTCAAAGATACATGTCATACCTAGTTTCGTAGTTTTTTATGCCACCCATCATAACTAACCAAACAATAATAAAACAAAATAGAAAAGTTGTATCAGTAACCTTGATTTTCCCATTCTAAAAAAACAATCAAGAAAACACCAATAACTCTTCCCAACCTCAGTTCAAACCCAGGACCATTAGCTCAGCAGCAGTAATAGCGACTATTAGAACATCGAGAAAATGAGTAAAGTACCTACTTAACTCCACCATGAAATAATCCTACTTCCTACTATCCTACTAATACTATAAATGCGAAAGTTTGTGAGGATGGATGCATGGATGGATGTTTGTTACTCTTTCACGTAAAAACTATTGAATGGATTTTAATAAAATTTGGTATGGAGTTAGCTGAGACCCTGGATTAACACATAGGCTACTTTTTATCCCTGTAATCCCACGGTAACGGGACCTACGCGGGTGAAACCGTGGAACGTCGGCAAGTATAAATATTATAATTACTGTTCCACTGCAGGGCAAAGGCCTCTTCTCATAAAGAGAAGGCTCGAGCATTGATCACCACGCTTGCTCAAGGCGGATTGGCGATTTCAAACTTATATTAACTGTAAGTCCAGGTTTTCTCACGATGTTTCCTTCACCGATGTCAATAATGAGTTAGATAAACTAAGAAAGTACAGACGCCAGCACATCAAGTTACCCCAATGTGTCAAATTTTCCCAATTGAATATGAACCTTATTCTGTTTGCCATAAAGTTGAAAAACGATCAAAGAAATTTGACACATTGGGGTAACTTGATGTGCTGGCGTCTGTACATATATATTGAAAAAGTCACATTGATACTTGCCCGGATTTGAACCACAACCTCGTCTATGAGAGGTAGGGACCTTAATTCTGGGCCATCACGACATTAATACCTTCAATAAATTCTCACTAGATAAGAAATGTAGGCAGAGTTTACTTGGAATACGTTTGAGTTACAAAGAGCGTCGATATTTCAATCTATATCCTGAGGGAGTTTCTACCAGGTTCGCATAAAAAATAGATCGAATGTGCTAAAACATCTAGATAGTGTTTGTACGGTGACCTAGAAAGAATATAGATCACAAAAATAATGATGACGCTGTAGGTTCATGTTAAGGGTGCTTTAATACACTGAGCAAGTCACTTGCGCATATTGAGGCACTTACTCAGGTTGTATGCATCGTAACTACTCGAGCATGTACCAAAGCGAGCCACTAACCTAACCCGCGAACTCTGTGGCGCGCGTGTCTGTTGACTTGCGCATGTAGCTTTTGACCACGAGCAAATAACTTGTGCGTACTGCTTGCGCAAGTAGCCTAGGTCTTTACTTGCTCCAGTTATTTGCATTATGTACAAGTACAAGCGAGTAACTTGAACAAGTAGCTGGTGCATATTACACACGCGTGTAACCCGCATCTTTACTTGCTCCAGCTACATGTACCGTGTAGAAGAACCTAAAGATACGAGTGTATAAACTGTCACAAACAAAACTGTCACTTTTATATTCCATCAACATGAGGAAATGATGAAATTAAATAATATAGTATATTTAGTCTTGTGGCTCAAATTTAATAGAGCAGCTGCACATGCCAACGGAAGACCTACGCTTGGGATCGGTTAAGTTTATAATATTAAGCCATAATTGATATTTCTAGTGAGATGAAGAATATCGTATTACTCATAAACTCTTTTCAGTCAACTATTTCCACTAACACTCCCATCTGATGACCTCTGGACCTATGACAATAGGCCACTTTCACCTTTGTTTGATTCACACGTAGTTATTTTACTTATTATGGAAATTTAATTAAATAGGTTATCAAACACCCGTTGATAATTTAGATAAACGTCAAAACGTTGAACATATTAAAAATAAGAGCAGCCTTTGCTTGAAAAAATACGATGGGTAGGCCAAGTTTTTTGAAAAATACTGGGCTATAGATATTCAACGATCACGATCATATTTTGTTCTATGTCTGGGTGTAATGTATCTATAATATTTACGTAAAAGAAAAAAAATATAAAATAAAAAGGAGAAGAGAGAGGAGAAGAATATACAAGTATGTTTATCAGCTGCTTATCTTGGAAATAGTTGTGTGAAAGTTGTGGAATTTTATTTATTTATTTAACTAGAAGTGACAAAATAAATCATTTTACTATTTTAACTATTGGGATATAAAATTTACCAAATTAAAATAACACAAATGAACATCGTTTTCGCCAAAACCCTAAAATTTAGTCCAAAATAAACTTACAAAATACTAAGCAACCTTTCCTTTAAATCCTGGAAAATACGGCTCTGCAAATCATAAATCCCCGTACATTTCCAAACAAAATATACGCGTCCGTATTCAAAATACAAATTGCAATAAACTAATTTGTAACATTCGCGCAAATGAAAACCTTTAATAAATCAGTCTTAGGATTGACGCGGTAGCATTTGTGTTTTATCACCATCTTTTCTGGGGTACATTTTAATTAGAGAAAAGGTACTACGAACACGGGTCTTAGGGTAACGTGACTTACAGATTATAATATTATTCTACAAGTTCTTATTGGTTGAGGTTGTGATCATTAATCATTTATCTACAATATGAACGTATTTAGAAACATAACGTATGTTAACCAATTTATTGTCTAGTAGGTACTCGAAGCACACAAGCTCTGCTTAGTGTGGGACTAAATGACGTTGTGTGAAATTTGTGGAACATTATTACATGGGTTAAAAGATTTTTATTCTCTACAAACAATTGTTACAGTTCACATATTATAATTTAATGAGATACAAACAGATTATTATTAAAATCAAATTAAATCAAATCATTTTTATTTGTATAGCATAGGACAATAGGTAGTAAATACAGTTCTTAAATTAGAGTTCATAGGTCGCTATATTATGCCAAGAGGCGTACAAAAATGGCTGCATGCAAAATAAAAATATTGCTCATGCGAGAGGTAAACATAAATTATTAGAATAATATTATTCACAACTGGTGTGTTGGTGACGTCATAGGTTATAAACATGTTTTTTTTCTAATTTATATTTAAACATATTAATATTTTCACATTTCTTTAATTCTTCGGGTAATTCGTTAAATATTATTTTATTAGCTTTATGTTTGGTTTGAAGGTAGCCACTACATGTGCTACATATTTCTAACTGCCTATATTATTAGTTACTATGAATCTGCGTAGCTATTGCAGCCTACAGGCGTCACGAATAGTAACTTTATTATTATGATGACCGCCTCGTTGGCTTAGTGGATGCAAGTATTAATAGAGATCTTGAGATTCTGGGTCCGATTTCCGGATCAGGCGAAGTGGTTATTGTCTTTCAATAAAGATTAGAATTCCCGTCTTAAATTTTTCGGTAGTCTGGATCTGTACGTAGGAGATAACTGGGGACTTGTGGGTGCACTATAAGTACACATCCACCTAAACCTTTGCGGACCGCTAGTGTGTGCTTGTGTGTCATGTGTTATGTTATGTGTTTTCGTAAAAAAAATATTAAGCAGTTTTTAAAATAAATTGTGTTTTGTGTACAATGGTTTTTGATGTACAACTGGTTCATTCTATTAAAATCACCCCGAAAAAAGGTTGGAAAACTAAAATGTCAATTTTTTGTCTTTGCAAATGATTCTCCTAACTTAGAAGTTAAGGCAAATTAAAGTGAGCCGTCATCAAAATATAACAGTATCGAAGAACGCAACTGAATAGTTAATTTTTAATTCATAACACTCAATACTCAATGTTTATATTATGATTTGATTATCCAGTAAAACATTTTTGAGATTTTTACGTCATTATTTTCTGATAGGTGTGAATATTTTATTTTGTTTTGTTTTAATTTTTAATTTATTGTCATTTTGATCCCATGAGCTCTCATTGTGTATGTGCTCGTAATTTCATTATGTTTTCTTTTTAACTTTAATTTGATTATTTGTAATTTTAATAATTAGTAAGCTAATAATAATTAAATGTTTTTTTACTCACTAGAATGTTGGTCGACCTATTATTTATTGGTGACTGTAAAAGTCGGATGCCTATTACTATTATTCTAATGTAATGCAGAAATACAGAAAGAAGCTGTTGGTTTACCTTTAATAAATAAATAAATAAATGACAGTTCACTTTAATTCGCCTTAACTTCACATACATTTTTACGGTGTGATTTAACAGAATAGCACTGAAAATAAGACTTTTCTGACTAAAGAATTAGAGCTTTGTAATGTTTTATTTTTTTACATTCTGTATTTTCAAAGTGCTGTAGAAATGAACTGAAATAAAACAACAGAATTGTTAATCTTCCTAAACCAATTACCAGTTAATATCAAAATCCCAAAGCTCAGTTTTAAATTCCACAATTCCCAAGTTATCCTTCAGTCCCCTTATCGGACGATAGTCAACTCACGTTCGAAAACAATGAAAATTTTCCGCTGCGGTTCTTTGAAATCGAACAAAGGAGCAATCCAAAGCCAATGGTCACGTTTGATCCAAAGTCACCAAGTTTCCTGGTCGTGTGACGAGAGATGATAACTGATGATAAGCTATTTTGGCTGGGAATATCTTAATATCATAGTTATTAAAATATTAAGAAGTTATGTTAAAAAAGGAGGATAAAACATTATGAAAAACAAATCTATTATTGTACCTTTATTATTGTTATTTATATTCATTTATTTATTTATTTAAAACTCTTAATCTATCATTACAGGTTTTGAAACCTAATGCGATCGCTAAGACTACTTAAAATATTGACTATTTTAAATAACATCTATTTACATAATACAATAAAACAAAATTACATAAAAATAAACGATACATTTTTAAAATAACAATGTCATCTCCAAAAATAAAAAATATAACATTGTTTTATAATTAATTTATAAACATTCATATAACTTGTAAACTAAGCTCCAAAAAACCGTAGTAGTAGTTTAACTGTGAAGTCAGGTAAATCTCTATAAACCCAGCAGTTAAAATAAATTACTATCGATAGGTAGCATTTCAACATTGTTACAAAATTTATTTTTTACACTATTCGGCAAAAAATTATACAGTGTCTTTTCCAAACTTTACTAGTAAACGTATTTAAGGACGCCTTCTTATATACCTAGACTAAGTAAAAGATTCATTAACGATGACAAATGTAATATATCCGTAATTAATGGAATTCAGCATTTCGAAAGCTTACGAGAATTCCATATTCCAATCCGGATTTACCAAACATTCAAAGAACACCGGCGAACTCCCAAACAAATATTTGTTGACATTTTTGTTTTGCGTCTGCCTATGAAAAATATCTAAAAGTATAGAGTTTGAGTTTCTGAACAGTTTTTTCTTTGGTTATACTTTTATAGGAAGTCAGGATTTAAAGATATTTTATTTTTAAGTTTTAGAGGTTATGTCTATATAATAGGTTATGTTCGCTGTAATCTTAGCACAAACAATCGTGTTTATTTTAACATTTGTGTTCTGAAGCAGACATGTATTTTCTAAGTATATTAATGCATTATGTAAAGCCAATCATTTTAAGCAACTTGACTAACATTTATATTACATGGCAACATTAAAGTATAGCTAATCCAAAAGCCATGAAGTCAAGCTAGAAAGAAAAAAACACAAAGCTATGATTATTTATTTCATCAACAATCTAGTCAATTAAGCTCTCAATTATGAAGATTTTTTTCCCAGACTTTGATAGGCCTTATGATTGATTTGATAAAACTTAGTAAATTATTTCGTTGGTATCTATTACGGTGACATACGTAGACGCTTAATAATTTCATCAACATTTCCCTCGCCGGTGTTCTTTAATGTGGAAATGTGACTTTGTCTAGGCCCCGTTATCATCTGGTGAATAAAAATCGTAAGTCTTGATTGTCACAATAAGAGCTGAACACGTAAAATCGGATGCATACCGATCACAAAGACAACAAATAGAAATCTGCACTAATCGGTAGTGTAAAAATGCCAATAGTATTGTTTATTGACGTGACAACGTCTAATAAATCGAGAAATCCTATTATTAATGTATGGAATTCAGCATTTCGAAAGCTTATGAAAATTCCATACATTCCGGATTTACCCAACCTTCTTAGTAAAAGTATAATAGACAATATAATTATAGAAATAGAAAATATAATAAATGATTATAAATTTAATTGATAGATAGATTAAAAAGATAATATTAAGCAAATACCTATTATAATGCAAATAAATTAATAATGTAACTGATAAAAATATGGACCAAATGTCTGAAATAAAATTTTTATTTCAATTTATTATTTATTTATAAAAGTCAAAATGTGACTAGTGTAGGCCCTTTTATCAACTGGGAATAAAGGATACTGTTTCTAGTTAAGGACAAAGCAATCTTTCTTCGTCAATAAATCGTATGTCTCGATTGTCACAAAGAGCTGAACACGTAAGATCGAATGCATACCGGTCACGTTCCAGACTTCTATAACACGCAGCGACGTCTGTTTTAAACAAAGTGAAAATCTGCACTAGCCGGTGGCACAAAAATGCCAAAAGTATTGTTTATTAAAGTAGGGGTATTGCCGCCTACTTTAATGCCCCAGTGGACATTGTTCACTATAACAAAACATATTTAAAACACGCTTTGAGGTCCAGGATTTGGGCTGAAATCATGGTGTCCAAATGTGCGTTTATGGCCCTTCTACCCTTTTGTATAAGGGATAACGTACCTAGGGACAGCTACATATGCGAGTATACCTTGGAACTTAGACTAAGTCACATTTTATTTACCGATAGCGAAGTTCGATCCCTAAACTATGCCAATTCCATACGCCGTTACACTCATTGTCCCGTTACCTTCATTGTACCGTTACGCTCATTGTACCGTTACGCTCATTATACCATTACGCTCAACGTCCCATTACGCGCATTGTCCCGTTATGCTCATTGTCCCGTTACGCGCATTGTCTCGTTACGCTCATTTTTCCGTTACGCTCGTTGTCCCGTTACGCTCATTGTCCCGTTACGCTCTTTATCCCGTTACGCGCATTGTCCCATTACGCCCTACAACCTAAGGGTCTTCATGTCAAGAGTGAACAGGTTGCTTCTTGGCAAGTGTGCTTCATTGTCGACCACATCATCGCTTACCATCAGGTGCGATAGTTGTCAAACGCGTGTCTATCTATAAAAAAAAACAAAAAAAAAAACGCTGTAATGTTAGTATGCAGTCATTTTCATCAATGTTTTGTTATGACGATGTCACGTGAAACTATCGTCCATAAACCGACTTTAAAGACAAACAATTTTTTTATAGTAGTCCAGCGTTAGAATAAAAAAGGGAGAAATAAACGAAATGATGATATTAATAAGTTTCTTTAAAGAATATTAAGTTCTGTAGCGGTTAGTTTAAGCACGAAAAATGTGTTTCTAAGCTTTGGCGATTTTAAAGCAAAAATGAATGAAAGACAAACTTTGAAATAAGGAAAAGTCGATGAAAAATGGCGGTCCAGTATTATCTATTTTGTCCTGGATGGCTCACTGGTTAACGCCTTGTCTCTCATGAACAAAGTTGTGGGCTCAAATCGGGGCCAAGTACTAAAGCTTCTATTTTAATTCATGTTGAGGTTGGAATTGACTCACTAACCAAACTTAATCTGTTCAGTAATTGAAATAAGTGTAAGTTTTTGGTTTTTGTGCCATTGCAATAAGTTGCTATAATTTTGATAAAGAACAGCATAACAATTCTTTCTTAGTATAATAGCTTTTACAATAGCTGTTTGCTACCAAGAATAACGCTCGATAGTGTAGTTTTCAATAAATTTAGAAAGAATAAACAAAAATGATAAAATTCTCATATAACTAGCTCGGACATAAGTTAAATTTAATTGTTACCTATTTTTCTCTTCTTCTTCACCTATAAATTTCTGGTTTTCTATAAAAAAAAGCTGCTACTTAAAACAAAATTACGTAAAGTTAGATTTTTGCAACAACAGACATAATTTTGTGAATTCAACGTCTTGTTCAAATCCATACAGACAAAAAGTTTTATCTTCAAGAACAAAATCACGACCGAAATAAGTCGTCTTCCTAAAATCCGTAGTTTCGTTCGTCACAAAGCTGCACTGTGATCTCATCGAAGATCACATGTACACTGGTCACGTCTCGTAGCACCGAGCTACGAGGCTACGATGCTACGACGACGCTACGAATGTCTACGACGACGAATTTGTAGCTGTGGCCGATAACGTTTTACGTAGACGCTTTTATTATGGAAAACACCTTGAGTATTGATGTTGGGGCCTTCCTTTGTCGCATTTAAATAGCTTCGTATAACACTGTTTACTGTTATTCGATTTAACTAAAGCTTTGTGACAAAATTTACAACCTAAAGACGTACATCACCCGTATTGACCAAAAAGTGAGATAATGGTCTACATAGTTCACGATTCTAAGCCTGTTAGTTTTAAAAACTGATTTATTAGTATCAGTTTTTAAATCCTAACAAATAATGTCATAATGAAAAAAATTGTCGACAAACCTTTATCGGAATATCCCTGGTTTCTCGGTTTAAAAATGAGTCTCAACAAGACTTACAGACTGGAACAAATAATGATTTTAATCAAACTTGTTGAAATGAAAATTCTAATGTTCGGATGACCTTCTATTTACGAACTTTAATGGCTTTAGGCTGAGTGCAAACTGAAGCAATATTGTCATATTGCTTCAGTCTGCACTCGGCCTAACTGCACCAAGTCACGTATCAGTACTTCCACCGCAACACTGAATTTGACGATAGCGTTGTAAGTACTGAAAATGTTTTTATTATGGGAAACAACTTTTCTACTGCTAGTACTAGAAAAGTACTTACTAAAACGGACGTGTTATGTACTGTTGAAGAAGTCGTGAAGTTTTGTTGTACAGTTATTTTCAAGCTGTGTGTCTGTGTGTGTTAGCAAACACGCACCACACGCATACACACATACATATACTCACACACTCACACACACACACACACACACACGCATCACACGCATACACACATAAACTGTGCTGTGCCATAAGCTGAATTGATTCTTTCTTCAATTGGCTATTCCAGACTTTGCCCTGCATCGTCAGACTCGCATAGTAAATGAATATGATTATGTCTGGACTTTAAAAGAGACTATGACCCCGGAGTTTCTTTCGGCATTTCTTCTCAGGGATCAGTCACTTTGGAAATGCCATTTAGTTTAGTTTAAAAAAAAAGACATGTAAAAGTATCTGAGAAGATCTACTTACAGAAATAAATATTATCATTTCAAATAGCATTTCATTTCATTACATATACTCACACACTCACTCACACACTGATCTATATGTAACAAAAACCGCTCCATACATTTTTATTATGTTTTACTTTTTAATTTTTTGTTATTATATCCTGTTTTTAGACGAAAGAGGCTGAATCCCACGACACAGGGTATCCTAGTGTGGAGTTCAGTGTCATGTAAATGATGGATGTTAACTTTTTATGAACAATAAAAAAAATCCACTTTCTTCCACGCAGCAGAATATAAATATCCTTCTATTAAAATTAGGGACAATTAAATGTAGCAAACGAAATAGCAGTTTGTTATTACACAAATAATTATTTCGCCTCATTGTCATTCTGCTTCTTTAGATAAATAAATAATGTAATGTTCCACAAATTTCACACAGCGCAATCTAGTTCCAAGCTAAGAATTTGTGTTATAGTTACTAAACAACTGATAAACATACTTATATATTACTAAATGACTACCCACGACCTCCAGTAGTTGTCATACCCACTTATTACGAAACCTACAGGCCAGGAGCCAAAAGGATCAATACTTAAAATTCATATTTTCTAAAACAATGCTCTTTTACAAAGTTTTCGATGTATACAAATACTTGTCCTACACTCCAACACTAACCACATTTGATGTCCGTCAAAAACTATAAGAATTCTAAGTCCCTTAACATTCACAACATGTTCTTTCTTTGGTATTGTTCGTCAGGACGTAGAGCTTCTCAAGTTCCGAGTTGAGCTCACGATAACTGACAAACGCTTGCACTGACTGATCTGGTCCACTCATATCTGTGTGGTTCTTCCCTTAAAAGACCATTATCAGACACAAATCTGCATGGTTCTTACATAATCTCATCAAGATAGTCTGGACTTTAAAAGAGACTGTGACCTCTGAGTTTCTTTTGGTGTTTCTTCTCAGAGTAGTCAGAGATTGAAATACCGACTTCATCTTCTTACTAAAAAATGACATGTAAAATTGTTTGTATAAACCCATTTACAGAAATAAATATCATAGTTTATCAACATTCACAAATATTTTGCACCGAAGCATATGAAAATGGTTCACCGCACTTTGCATCGCGGTAATCCTTGTGTCGAACGTAAGTACAGTCAAACAAAGATATGGGTATTCAGATGTCGAACTACCTATGTATGCAACTTAATAATGTTGCAGATGTGATGAGTCTAGTTTAGTCAAGTGTTTAGTAATTTAGAGAAAGTTACGGTACAGTTATAAAAGAAGTTATAAAAATCTAAAGAGTTGTTGTTGTTGTTGTTGTGAAAAAAAACAGTGGCATTTGATACTTTGGATAGCCCAAATTTTGAGGAAATTAAAAGGCTATCTTCACTTAGTTATGCTTTACTCTAAGGAACGCATTACATAGCGGACAGTGTTTAAAAAAAATGTGACACGATCTTTTTGTAGGCATTTGATTTTACAGGTTTGTTCTGTATAAAAATTACCATGAAAAGTCAGTTGAAGTAAACGTGAAGTGTACATTGTGAATTCATTGTATAAGTTCGGATCGGCAAAACAACTATCCTTCATTTAACTAATATTTTCAAAGTAAGATTATTAGACAATAGCACTGGATATCCTTAAAGTACTTAAAGAGTGCTTAATTTGGACGTACGACTATTTTTATTGCCAGGAATACTACCAAATGAACAGAATATAAATTTGCAGCTACTGAATCATCTGTCATACGTAACATCGAATACAGTACGAAAGCGTATGCAAACGTCACTAGGGATGTAGTGGAATGATGAATATTTTGGCCGGCATACCAAACTCTTTTGTTATCCGTACCAGTGTACAGTGCTGTGACATAAACTTGCAGACCGTTCTCATGGAAAGGAGGGAAGAGGACTACAGCTACTTTCAAAAGAAGCCGTTTGTTTATTTTCTCGATAGAAGTAAATATGAGGAGCTTGAGGCTAAAGAATAGCAGCCTCACGGGTCAATCGAAGGTCAAACCTACGCTCGACGAGGTTGATTCGTTGATGGGTGACAATTTATTACATATCTACGACTCCTCCGTGCCACGGTTAGCAATTAAAGTCGTTGGTCCCGGCTGTTATTTGCTCAACCACAATGTCCACTTCCTTTTTGTCGTGAAAAAATATAAACTATCTAATTTAATCAAACCAAAAACTAGTTAAAAGACCAAGACAAGACATTTTTTTACATTCATGCAAGTATACTAGTATGTGCTTAATATTAACTCGTCATCTGCCTACCCGCTTCCCAACTATGTCGAGGTCTGCTTCTAGCTTAAATTGATGCAGCTGAACACCACAAATGAGTTTGTTTACAAACTTCCGACCGCCAAAATCCCGCCAAAAAAGGCCAAACCGTTAGGTCAGTGTACTAGTATATCTATTTACGCTGGATATTAATAATCTATCTCGGTTGCTATCTTGATCCCGATCTTTGTCTGTAACCAATCAGAAGCAGCCGTCAAAAACAAAGGATCGGGATTTGGATTGAGATAGAATATTAATATCGGGCGTTAAATAGCTTGGCCAAGCAAGCGGGGATTTAAAATACTATAGAGCGAGCATATCAAGGAACTGTCATAAAAAAACTTTGATCCCATGTCTCAGTAACGCCATCTAGAATAATAATATGAATATTGGAGCGGCAGCGGAGAGTACTAAAAAAAACTCATAGACTTATGTCCAAGCAAGACACAAGTTATGGACGGTAATTTTGATTGTGATGTCCGGTCTATAGGTATTGAATGTCTTTGTGAACACCATAGTACTACATGGAGTGCCTGTCTGCCTGACCTCCAAAACCCAGTAACTGGCTAACGCAATACCAAGTGGTATTGTGTTAAACTGACTGTCAGACTTACGGGGCTCTGAATACCCGATTATCAACTGTCAAAAATCTACAAATGGCAGCAGGGACCAAAGGCTTAACGTGCTTTCCGAGGCCTTTCTGAAATGTAGCGGGATTATTCATGACTGCTCCAACAGCCTGTCTCAGTGTCTGTTGGAACAGGTAAGGGTCACTCAATACAACTTACGCAGTTTTTATTTGTTATCCCAGGCGATATTATGTGTGGGGAGAATATAAAATTACATCGTTTCTTTGTAAAAATATATTATCCAAACATTTCATCAATGTTTTGAGTCAACATTTCTTGTGTAAACATACTGAAATACCTTACTCTGCGTTATGTAGAACATTCTCAAGGTTATGGACTGGGATCACGTTTCACGTTTTCAGTTTCAAAGATTTATATATTTACCTACACCAACATATATTCAAGTCACCTACACTGAGGTATTTCTTACAATTTATTTTCTTCTTACTTTTCTGTAAAAGCAGACCAGTTTTACCTGTCTTTTTAATCTAGTCCCAAAAAAAAAACTTAAAAACATAAATAAACAAATATTCCACATTTTTATAAAATTCCATCTAGTCCTGAACTAAACAGAGCTTGTGCTATGAGTACCAAACAACTGATAAACACACTTATATAATATTTCGAAATAAATTTATTACAAATATATTACACCCAGACACAGAACAAATGATCATCTGTGTGCTCATTATACACCCAAGACTATTTGTCTTGAATAAGAATCGAACCACTAATTACTAGACCAACAGGCCAGTTCAAACAAAATTAATCTTACCATTCATAAATACTACACTAAGGTATCTGACAAAGTTTCAGTTATTATCTTCATCTAGTTTACAAGAAAATATTCGACACGTAATTTTTTCTTTTTCAAATTGATGGAAAACTGCTTAGATTAAGCGCATTAAATTTGAGGAGAGGGGGCTTGTAACATCATTATCTAGTAGGTATAAACTGTACTTCAGTGACGTCATGCGACATTTTGACTCGATTTTTCGTCGTAATTTTTTGATTACGTGAAAAAAGAAACAATATGTCGAATATTTTTGTGTAATCTAGATGAGGAAATAAAAACTAAAATTTTGTCAAATACCCCATACAACACTTTTGAAAAGAAAACCTGTTTCAAATATTAAAAACAACTACGAGATGTATACAATACTTAACGTTTTCTTTCGAATAAAGTTATTTCTTCCCACCATATAACGTCCTTCAGAATTAGAGCCTGATAATGCACACAAGTATTTTATGTTACCCCGGTAAGTCCCCATAACTTATGAGTTGTCTCCCTTACGGCACACCTGGGCTTCATACAGGGTACGTACCTATAGTGTATTTTTATTTAACAGTATTGTTTTGACAACAGAATATTAAAGTCGAACTGATATTTCGAAGTAGTAACAAAAATTGAAAAGAGTATGCTTAGATGGTTTGGTCACATTGAAAGGATGGATGAAAGGCGACTAACGAAAGGTATTTACAAGGCAGATGTAAGTGGGAACGCCGGGAGGGGACGCCCTAGAAGGACATACATAGACCTTATTGGTGTGGTTCTTCAAAAAGGTCAGGTGCGTAGTACTCGCAACTGGCGTGTGTGTATGACAACATGTATGAATGTAAACGAGGCAAAAGAAGTATGTAAGAATCGTAGCACATGGCGCTCTGTAGTTTCTGCCTACCCCCATGGGAAAAAGGCGTGAGTTTATGTATGTATGTATGTATGTATTGTATATATGTATGTATGATATTTCGATTTCGAGAAAAAGAGTGTGTTAATAAACATGTTAAAATGGTCTTTCGCAAGGTGATTGAAAACATTGAAATTTGTTTAATTTTATAAACACGACAATATTATAATGATCCTACAGCAATAAACATCGATCTTTAACTAAAATATTTTACAATATTACAATAGTATAATATTATAATAGTGATTTCCAATTAATACTTAGCACACAAATGTACAGAAGTGGACCTAATGCTATAGGCATTTTCTGCCAGTCAAACGTTGAGTGCTACAAAGAAAATCAGTAATAGGTGTAATTCCGTAATAAATAGGAAAAGGAAAATCAAATAATAGTGACAAATGTAAAAGAATCATAGGATATCGAAAAATGTATTTACATCGCGGTTAATGGAAAAAGTGCCCAAAAAACTAGTGCCATTGATACGTTGAATGCCAATGCCGATTCTCTGACCTAAATAAAGGCTAGCCTTTTGACCACGTGAGAAGTCGACTAACCGTTTGTCTGTTACTTACATAGTACTATGTTTGCTTGATGGCTAGCGGTCCTCTAACTATGTAGGTACCTATACCTTATCTTGGGAAACTTAGTGGTGATGACATTAACAAACATGTTGAACAAATTAAAATTAAACATATGTGTGGAACGTGGGTTACCTTTCGAATCAGTTATTCCAAAGTATTTAGGTTAAAATTTTGGATGTACAGACGCCAGCCTGCACATCAAATTACCCCAATGTGTCAAATTTCTTTGATCGTTTTTCAACTTTATGTGAAACAGAATAAGGTTCATATTCAATTGGGAAAATTTGACACATTGGGGTAATTTGATGTGCTGGCGTCTATACCTTGCATTGCATGACAATACATATTATTCAAGCTTGTTTTATTTTTCATTCAAACATACATTTGACTGGCCTTAAGTTCGGGGTGGCCCACGTAGTCGAATTCAGCCATCGGCCATTTTGCTTTTTTTGGAAATGTATCCTTGCTTATCCGGAAACCATTAGTAGTTTAGACTAGCCTGTTGGTTTAGTAAGAGAGGCCCTGACTGCCATGCTGGAGATTGTGGTTCGATTCCCACCCAGGGCAAAATAATGTTTGTGTGATGAGCACGATCGTTTGTTCTGTGTCTGGGTGTAATTTATCTATAATATGTATGTATTTAGAAATATATTAGTATGTGTATCAGCTGTTTAGTACCCATAACACAAGCTTTCATGCTTAACTTGGGACTAAATGGCGTTGTGTGAAAATTGTGGAATATTTATATTTATTTAATAATTCGGCATACACACCTTGGCTAAAATCGGCAATTGATGCAAAACCTTGAAATGTTTTTAAAAGCATTAGTTTACCAAAACAACATGTGAGCAAACACACATTACATGAAAGGACGAAAGTTATATGAATAATATAATAATCTTTCCACAAGACCGTGTTAATGTGGGATTTTTACTTAGCCGAATGATTTATGTATGTAACCTCATGAATTTCTGGGAGAATTTTTGATGTGGCCGGGACAGTTTTAGAGGTCAGTCATGAGGCCTTTGAACTTACGAGTACGCAATTATTATTTACCCGACTGGGCCAGACGGATGGTTATGTTTTTCAAATGTATAATACTTTGTAAAATTCTTTGACGCTCTGAAGCCTAAACGACTGGGTGTTACAGGATATGTCAGATTGTAAAAATGAAATGAGTGAATTTTGGCTTATTTATGAAACCAAAATTCATCAATTTTATTTTTACAATTTTGTAATATTACGTGTCTTAAAAAATAAGGTATCGTCATGTGTATCCAATCATATTTAATAACATGGTCACATATCTTGCCTGGGGAGAAAATTTCGAAGATAAGGCTCACTAAAATGTAGAATGTAAAAAAATAACATGTTATCAAAATACGAACTAAAATCAAACAAGATGAGTTTTCAAGAAATTTTAGCAACTAATCTGAAACTGAACAAAAATAACTGTTCTATAATATCCCTGATAAAAAAACATGCCAGTTTATCTATAAGAATGTCATTTTAATTCAAAAATGTGCAGAGGAGTAACTTCATGTTCCGCTCAAACTTACTCAGTCAAATATAAAGTAAATGAACGATTGCGGTACTGCAAGTCAAATGAGCAGAAACTGTAGCTAGTTCTACATTACTGAGAGCATTCTATCAAAGTTGGTCTCAAAACTTGTTCGGTTTTAGGATGGTTTTAAGACAAGACGTAGATGTGATCGCTTGTGACGAAAGTTTTTATTACCTTGCGGTTTTAAAACCACTTATTTTGGACGAACGTATTGTAATAAAATGATGCAGCACTCCCCAATAAAAGGTTATTCTTGCTTTTAATAGTCTTGCTTTTAGAGCCTTGCACAAGGTTGGGTAAGCACCAACTAAGGTACGGTAGTAAGCTAGTTAAACTGAGTACTGAGTAGTGAATAAGTCTAGAGCAGCTATTGTTAGTCATTGTGACTGAAATATCATTGGAAAGAGAATAAATAGGTACCTCGCCTTTCATGATAGTTTTTCAAAATAATTGTTATGCACTTTCGAAAATTATTTTAGACGTTACTGTTTTCTTACTTGTTTGATTACTGTGATCTGACTGACTGAACAGTGAATAAAAACATGGACTTTCTTCATATAAGTCACAATGTTTATCAGCATAATTTCCTTAACGAAAGACTAAACAGTTTTATGAAATTTTCGCTTAAGTGCGTAGTTTGGTTAAAATTAAAACTTACTTTGTCATTTTTTTAAGTTTAATGATCTACTTAGCTACAGTAAAGCAAATTTGGGGTAGCTAAATAATCTCATTTAACTTGAGACAATTTTGGTCATTTATTTTCGAATTATTTAAACTCACAATCGGATTTAAAATTGGTTACTTCCTTTAGTTCAAATCGAAACTTTGTAGCTTCATTCAAAAGTGTCTAATCTTAACTTGGCCCAGTTTCAAATTCTACGCGCTCTTTCGTCAAAATCAAAACTTAAAACAATGAATCTTTGTCAAAGGGAACTTAATCAAAAGTATGAATACTAGTTGTGATTTTAAATGGCCAAAGTTTTATTTCAATAAGATAATTCAGAGCGTCAAAATTAAGTTGAATTAAATTAAAAGAATGATTCTAGTTGCCCCTTCCAAATGGTAGTTTTGTATTGAGAAGAATGGCCAAGAAAGTTCATCACGAGACCAAAACTCCGGTACATTTTAAACATAAAGAATTAGTGGTAATAACAAGAAATGAAGTAGTAAAGATAAAAACACTTTTATTTTTACTGTATAAACGTAAGGTGTTTCTGACTCTTGTTCTTGACTGGCCTGTCGATCTAGTAGTAAGTGACCCTGATTGCTATGCCGAAGGTCGTGGGTTCGATTCCCACCCAGGACAAATGTTTGTGTGATGAGCACGATCATTTGTTCTGTGTCTGGGTGTAATTTATCCGTAATATGTATGTATTTAGAAATATATTATAATCATAATCGTAATGATATAACAAATGACACCTTAATCTTTAATTAATCTGTATAAGTGACGTTATGTAGTATGTTGTATGAAGTTTTTGTTATTAGCTTTGGATTTGTATGAATAAAACTATAAATTGTATTATTTAATTATGAAATTTTGCGAGAAAATGTTTTATTAAAGCCCTGTTATTTGCATGCCTCGAGGTGTAATATGGTTGGACTGTGAATTTTTTTTTTCAACAACTTTATGTAATTACCCATATTAGCAAATAAATGACTATAATAATAATAATAATAATAAAAAATAAATGAAGGACGGGACAGTTGACGTGTGTCGGGCATGTCACTGTCCGGGCGAGTCTATCAGACATATCATCTCCGGTTGTTCTCGTCTGGCTAACAGTGAGTACTTGCACAGACATAACCAAGTGGCCAGGATTATCCATCAGCAACTTGCTTTGAAATACTTGCTTGTGAATTCTGAAGTACCGTATTACAGGTATGTGCCCGACCCAGTTCTCGAGAATGACCATGTTACACTGTACTGGGATCGATCTATCATCACTGACAGGACTGTTGTTGCCAATAAGCCTGATATAGTGGTGGTAGATCGATTAGCGCGCCGCACAATGATAATCGACGTTACCATCCCTCATGACGAGAACCTTGTGAAAGCTGAGAAAGAAAAAAAAATCAAATATCTCGACTTAGCACGCGAGGTTGTCGACATGTGGGATGTGGACTCGGCTGTCATTGTGCCGATAGTCGTTACAGCGAATGGCCTTATAGCTAAAAGCCTCGATGAGCATCTTTCGAGGCTTTCGTTGCACGGTTGGGTCAAGAACCTGATCCAGAAGGCAGTACTTCTTGATACGGCCCGTATCGTGAGGAGGTTCCTGTCTCTGGAGCCCTAACCACCGGTAGCTTGGACCCTGCTCCCGCCATCGGTGGTTCACTATTTTTTATATTTTTAAATGTTTTTATATTTTTATGTCAATATTTAAAAATGTAATTTATATGTATGTTAAAATAATAAATGGAAATAATAATAATAATAATATAACTTTATTTCAAGCACAATACTCATATTAGTTAGTACATAACTTCATTGTCACTATTTCACTATAATCTTACAAGAGCTAGCAAGCTTCTGCCAAATCCAAACAATCCTCATTGAACTGCCTTTCTCTATAATTCATGAACCGTCTAAACGTGATTCCAGACGGCCACAAATTCATATTCAGGAATAGTTCCATTTTACTTCTGGCAACAAGGACTTTATATGCGTTGTAGTCTTTTTCGATGATTATGGTTATGATTATGATTATTATGATTACTAAATGGCGTTATAGACTATGTAGACTATTCTATAATGCTTTCATGAAAAACCACTGTAAAATAATTTTCTATTTCCACCTTAAAAATATGAATTACAATTATGTAGGTGTATGTAATTTATCAATTTGTATACACTCAACGAAATCGCTGAAACCATAGTTTTCTCTGAACTTTTTTCTGAGTTCACAAACACTTTATTACTCATATCATGTCATTGATACTGGAAATTAATATTATTAAGACTTGCTACAGTTATATCTGTTTAGAATAATGTATAATGTATGTGTGTGTATATGTGTAATCTGTGTATAATCTATCCAAGGTACACGATGTGTACCAAAATTTATGAAACTTTACAGTAGGTACTTTAATTTGTAAATACAAATTTTCTGCCAATACCCTTAAGTGAAAGGATACAGCAACATGTGCAACAATCCAAAGTTGTTCGTTGGGCGAGTTTCTTCGGTAGTGCGAAGCAAGCACACTTGAGTCAGCAATGACTCGATTCAGTACTTTGCTTCAGTTTACATTGTGAAACATTCTGTATTGTTGTTGTACTCTGGGGTTGCTTATTAAGTAATTTATTGTTAATACTTATGTTTTTAATCAGTTCTTTTTTGAGAATTCTATTGTTACATCACTGTTTTTGATAACACGAAAGTCATATAATTATGCGGTAAAACAGATACATACTCAATACTCAATACTCAAATCTTTATTGCATTCCATATGTATTACATAGATGGTGTTATCAAAATAATAGACATCAATATGGACCCTGTCGGGCACAACAGCATTAGGAGAGAGGAAGAGGGCTAAGTAGCAATTCAATAATATTATTTTAAGTTCTTATATGTGTAAAAATAGACACAGACATAGACATAGACATGGTACAGGATGGGAAAGCTCAATTCCTGAAGGGAAAATTTAAATCCTTGGATATATATATACAGCGTGTAACGGAAAGGGTATATACATACAAACAGGGTGAATAGAGTATTTAATAACGAGTCTTTCCTCAAAATTTCAGCTCCCAACTAATAACTTTGAAACTTCACGATATTATTTAATATCGACAGTTTATTAAATGCAAAATCAAAACAAACGTGTCACCGCACTATGGGGGTCATAATCCTGTCCGGCAAGGTTCAAGTATATCTATCTCGGGTTCTGCGCGCCTAGTACAGACCTATCGGGCTCTGCCTAACCGCCGAAGGCGCGACGGCGCGGGCGGGCTCAACTTTACAATTATGTATGTATATGTATAAAAACGTTGCCATGTCGTTTCTTATCACCAAGAGAATCCGTGCCCTTCGGATGTATATACCCTTTCCGTTACACCCTGTATATCCTTCTAATTCTACTAATATTATAAACGCGAATATTTGTAAGGATGGATGGATGGATGGATGTTTGTTACTCTTTCACGTAAAAACTACTGAATGGATTTTAATAAAATTTGGTATGGAGTTAGCTGACACCCTGGATAATTACAAAGGCTACTTTTTAGCCCTGTATTCCCACGGGGACGGGACCTACACGGGTGAAATCGTGGGACGTCTGATAGTTTATATATACGTATTCAAGAGAAAATAAACTGCATTCACAGATTTCTCAACAGGCTTACTTAAACCAAGACTTCCACCGCTGGGACACAGGCCTCTTCTCTATGAGAAGAGGCGGAAGAGTGCGGGTTTTTAGAAGTCACATGTTTTCTATTTTTAGGTCCTAGGACATGACGGTTTAGTAAGTAAGTAAGTAAATTTTATTTGTTTAAACATGGTATACATTGCATGCAAGATAGTGACAATATTTAAAATAGTTCTAACATGTTTAGCCGCATTTCGTGGCGTACAAATTGGTAGGACGAGATGGTGCATAAACCGTGATAATATTCATCATAATCCATTAATCATAGGTACCATAACAATTCATTAAGCATAATTTTTAGCTACAATTACATGTCAAATTAGTTAATAAAAACAGAATAAATTATTCAATTAAGTATGAGTCATGCCCATAAAATTTCAATTCTAAATAACATTAAAAATTAAATTGTAAACAATAACATGTCAAAAAGCAAAAACATTGTCATTTTAAAAAGGAATAAAATTGTCCTCTTCCATAAACTCTGCTATACTGTAATACGCCCTTTCAGTTAAACGGTTGAACGGCTGACGGTTTCCTCACGATGTTTTCGTTGACCGTTCATGAGTAGATTTTTATACTTATCACGACCCACAAGTACACCTGCACTCCAGTCTCCGGCATTACCAGATCATTCATCTATGTTAGTGCAAACACTGACTAATGCACTTCCCTTGTAGGGATCCCATCGCTCAATCCGCTCTTCAATTTGTCCAATTTAGAAGTCGCTACACGCATGCTCGGCAGTTTGTCATATCATGATAAAAGGTTTTGTGAAAAGATTGATAGTGGTGTAATGTCATGCGGGCAGTCAACATTGAATTGTTGAATGACGTTGGTTGAAATCATATTTGCATAACATCGTATCACTTAGTTAAGTTCGCGTTGGTTCTTATTGTAATTTGCTGTAAAATAATACATGGAAGGGACTATTTTGATCTAAGAGTTTTCTAGTACTGTTCTGTAAATATATAATCTCACCGTAAAAATGTTGGAAAAGTGAAGACGAAGTGAGCTGTCATAAAGTCAAAGTCAAATCATTTAATCCAATAAAAGGCACTTTTGAACGTCTAACCTACAATTTGAATTAATTAAGAGAATTATTCTATACTCCATCCGAGTAGGTAGTTAACTAAAGGTAAACAATCTTGACAAATCTTTTTACATAAACGCTTATTAATTAAATACAACTAGTACTGTCTAAACAAATTGTTTAATTAATCATGTAATAGTTTTTGTTGTATCTAAATTTGTTTTCAGCTACATTTTATTTTTAAACTGTGTTATTACCTAAAGAGACTTGTCAAAATCTTCTACCTTTAGTTAACTACCTACTCGGATGGAGTATAGTTGCACAATCTTTCTCAAGCTAATGCGCGAGGTGTTTTATATTACGGAATAGACCGAAAATTTTGTTTTTTTTTTACTTGTAAATTTGACGTTCAAGAAGGCCTTTTTTGGTGATGGTGAAAATGTTAACGCATTTTCTGATATTATTGTTACTTTTTAATTGTGCAATTTAATTTCATTTAGTTGTTATTTTATAGGTCCTTGCAAAACCATACAGAAAATTGTAGTTTCTTGATACCAATTCTAATAAAAGTCGGATGATCGATTGCATAACAATCCAAGTCAACGGAAAAATATGTATGAGGCGATGATAATTAGAAAATTCAAACTTTCTTTAGCTATTTTACATCGCAATATTGTATATATTTTGTCGTTTACTCTTCGTTGTAATCCAATTGATCATCTGACGAGTTTTATTCAAATTGGTATCAGCTTGAAAAATACGAGAACAACCGTTCGTCAGTTTAATACCGAAAATTAATAAATATAGGCGTAAAATTAATTGCAGTGAGTACGCGAGGGAATTGAGAGAATTGTTTCGAGTAACATTCTTTTATTAAAACACGTACATTTTTAATTATTTCGGTGGCAACACTGACGAGTGGAGCGAGACATAGGAACCATTGAGTGTATGTTGTATTATAAATTATTCTTGTTTTCATTATTCCTTTTAACAATGCAAAAGGTAAGGGGTAGAAAGAATGAATGGAGACTTCCAATTATTTATTTTAAATTAAGGTCCGAAGTGAATACAGCTTCATTTTAGAAAGAAAATTTTACAATGCAAGGCAAAACGGGTTACCTGACGTTTAGTAAGTAAAGAAACTTCATAAAAGGGTCAACATCTTACCAATGTTTAACTTCTTGAAACAGTAGGTATTATTTTGTTAATTAATTGTTAGGAGTAATGTGGTTGTAACTACATAAAGGTGGAAATACGAATAAGTGTGGATCCTTAATACAAACGCCTGCACACCAAGTTACTCCCATGTGTCAAATTTCTTTGATCGTTTTTCAACTTTATGTCAAACAGAATAAGGTTCATATTCAATTGGGAAAATTTGACACATTGGGGTAACTTGATGTGCTGGCGTCTGTACAATAGGTATGTCTCAGTAATGCTCACTATACTTTACCATACGTGTTTCAGCCTATGTATACTAACATTATAATGAGGAAAAAAATTGTTGGTTTGTAGCGATATAACCGTGGATATAACTCAAAAACTACTGTACCATATTTAATTTAAAAAATCCTTTATTAGATTGCTGTCTAATTACCAAGTAACATAGGCTATATTTTATTAGGATCGAGGAAATGTTAAAGTTTGAATGGAAAAGTACAAAATTCACGCGGATAAAGTCGCGAGCGAAGTTCTAATCGCCAATAAACGTCTTTCTTCCTTTCTTTACTTGATTTAGTAATAGTTGTCATTCCAATTATGTCTACGATTTCATTACATCTAACATACTGAAATGTCTTGGTAAATCTACCACAAATCATTTAACTTGATTTATGTCCAGACGAATACAAGGCACTGGTTACTTGCGAGATGATTTACCGTGATAAGTACTTAAGCAGGCTAGCGACATCCACCACCAGCTGTTGAACTGCAGTATCAACTGATATAAGATGTCACTGAAGTGCTTACTATCAATTAAAAGCCCCAATTAAAAAACTATCATCAGAAATAGTCACACAAGATTCCGGCCGAAGATAGTTTTTGTTGTCCAGATACAGGAAAGTTAATATTTTTGACCATTTTTTTTTCAAAACACTCTTGGAAATGATTGTTTTTTTTTTGTTTGATACGAGTAAAAGAAAACCATGATCAATATTTTAATCATGGAATTATTCATTAATTATTAAGAAATATTAATTATTATTTTAATTGTATCGTCAATCGAAAATTAACTTATTAGTATTCAAGTTAAGTTTTTTGCAACAAGATAATAACAATTATGTTACAAGATTATAATAATTACTCAATACTAGCTGTACCATGCCACGCTTCGCTGTAGCACATTGTGACTACGGTTAAAAAAAAAAGAAAAAAAAACTAGATAAAACAATCCTTGGTGCGGATTATATATCATGCTAAAATTTCAGCTCGATCGGTGCAGAACTTTTTGAGTTTTTGAAGCGTACACAAACCAACATAACATTTTTATAGATTTACGTTTGCCACAGGTATAGCACATTTGTAGCAGTAGGACAGTAATTATCAAGCTTTAAGTAGGTCCCGATTCAAAGTGTTTTAACTATCAATTATTAATTTCCTACCATCCATATTTCAGCCATTAAAAGCTGTGCAATGATTACCGATGAATTGATTAAATAGTATCCAATATGGAAACGATGCATCGCATTGACACCTTCGGGCGCGCCGTGTTTCAATTTTAAAATTTTATACATATTAATCAATCAGAATCACCGGATATTATTATGAACAATCATTACTATCTTTTGCAGCTTTTTAAATGGAGAATTAATATCATGATGGACGACAATTTTATTTTCTAAGTGAGGATTAAGTAAAGGAAACGTTGTGAAAAAAAAAAAAAAAGTAAAGGAAACCGTAACGTAATCTTGGTCTTTACGTAAACTTATTACAATATTTATAAAGATTTCTTAGCATGTCGATGACAACTTTCATTCTTTGATAACTGTCATTGCGGGGAGGTCCTGAATCATGTATAGAACTTATGGTGCCAGGACGTGTTTTACCCTGTATAAAATCTGACTGCAAGTTTTATTTATTTATTAAAACTTTATGCACAAGTAAAAAAACTTTACAAAGGCGGACTTAATGCCTTAGGCATTTTCTACCAGTCTACCTTAAGTCTTTAAGCGCCACGTCGGTCACACGTTGACCGCAAACAATTAAATTTCTATTGTGTCTAGTAGTTGGCAGTCAACGTGTTAAGGTGGTGCACAGATGGAACGAGGTAGGTGCAACAGGGTAAAAATTAAGGACAAAAAGTGACACATAAAAATAAATACACAGATACATACTTATTGAAACAAAATAAATACACAGATACATAGGTACATACTGGAACATAATAAATACACAGAGATACATACATACTTAAACAGAATAAATACATGGTCGAACAACTATTCAGAGTCCCAATCAACCCAGCGACGAACCTGCCAACATTTTATGCATATGTTCACGAACTTTCATCAAGAACTTTCAAGTTTTGTATGATCTGTTGCGTTAATTTGAATTAATGCAGGACGGCACGATTTGGTGTCCTATCATTTTTGGAACAGCACTAAACTTGCATTCCAGGTTGGAATCGACTATGGAATTTCGACCAACCTGTCTCCGAAATCTGTTAAAAGGTTTCCAGGCCAATCAAAACCTCTCTTTCCTATTAATTCAAATTCAGTTTTTTTTGTGTGGCCTGTTGGTCTAGTGGTAGTTTTTGGTTAGTGGTCCTGGCTGCTATGCCGGAGGTTGTGGGTTTGATCCCACCCATGACAAGTGTTTGTGTGATGAGCACGATCATTTGTTCTGTGTCTGGGTGTAATTTATTTATAATATTGTATAAGAAGCTTAATCAGTTATAAAGGGTATTTTTTTGATCACCAGCCAAATTTTCATGGGGTTTTCTAAGCATGAATATGAATAAATTTCACTATGGAACCAACTCGCAAATCTCCAAGAAAGAATCAGCTTTTGCATACAATTTTGGTCGAGTAGGTATTAAACTTTTGTATGCAACAGTACATATTTTTTTCGAGATTACCGACTTGGTAGTGTAGTTGTTCATATTTATGAGTAAAACAACCTGTGAAAATTTGGCTGGTGATTAAAAAATTACCCTGTATAGTACTCATAGCACAAGCTTTGATTAGTTTCGGGACTAGATGGCGTTGTGTGAAAAATGTGGAATACTATACTTAACTTATGTTGTGTATGTGTGTGTATGTGTATTAAGTTAGGAAAATGTTGACATGTAAACATCTTGTCATGTCAACATCTTTACAAATATTGGATTTAGAAATAACTTGAAACACGAACGAAAGGGCCAGGGCGTGGTTCTAAACTGTGAACCCTTCATACAGTCTCAAAGAAGCTTCTTACAAAACACAGTAACTCAACTTGAAATACCAAAGAAAACCATATCTGTAAAACATCACATCTCCCATCTTGTGAAGCATAAGTTTCAAAAGCAAATGGATGACATAAGCGACCCGTCCGAAGTGTTAAATTAAATTTACGATATGATAGGGAACCGGGCTGTCTATATTCCCAGCCCGAGAGCTAAGGGAATACGCCAAAGTGCAAACATTTTCGTTGGCGACGTCTCCCAGTTTATAATATAGTGATGGCAGACGAACGGTGTCAAAGAAAATGTGCCGGGTACTTTTGTAAGGCTGATCTTGGAAAGAAAAAGGAAATATTGCTTTGGTACGAGAGAGACGACTTGCTAACATGGCGATGACGGATCGTATGACGTATGTGTTGTTGTTTTCCGGGAAAATTTTAGTTATTCCGATTGTGAACAGTGATATTTTTCAGTTTGGAGTCAGCTAAACCCTTTCACGCTGATTAAACATTATGCCAGTCGATTTCCTAAATGTTTTGAATTAATTCATGCAATATTTTTTAAATTATTATCATTTGTGTCTTTGTTTTCTTGCACTACTCGTATAGTTGTGTGTTTATTGATTTGTACTTCTACTATACGTACGTATGTAATTTTAGTAATTGTTTATTGCTTCCAATAGTATATATATATACTATAATATTGGAAGCAATAAATAATTACTAAAGAATGTACGGTTTCTTTTAAATTTGTAACTTAGCTGACTTCTGAAATAATATTGTTGTAAAATAGTTTAAAATGAAACAAACCCACATTCACAAAGACGGGTTTTTCTTTATAAATACCATAAACCAAACAAACAAACTGGCCATGCGCATTCTAAGAATTCCAACCGCGTAATAAAGAATGCAAGAAAAGAACCAGACATTGTCTCAACATTAAAATGCACGAAGCGAGATGAATACATCGCGTATTACCCACGAGCGTTGCTAAGATTAATCTTTACCTACTCAGCAAGGAACATGATACTTTTATTGTTCTCTCGTAGAACAACGGCATTGTTTTACCCCCCTCTTCTTCTTTCCCCTTTAACAAATGCATTCGCAAACAAGAACAAATCCACGCACGCGACCTTAAGGGGGCTACACACTGGCGCCGCATATTATGTTTGTGTTACGTTACACATTAGCGGGGCTGAGAAAATGTGTTGCATTATAGGTAGGCACGTCTTTGTTTTATGATCTTGTATATGAATAGCTGGATGTAAGTAGGTACGTAGATTTTGGTAAGGTCCTTTTGAGATATTACACACAGAACTTGTAAGTATCTCGTATTTTTTAAATTTCCCGAAACCTGAAATTGAATCGTACAACATTACTTTGATAGCAATAATAAAACCATACCAAGGCTCTTATTTTATTAGAATAGAAAAAATAGAAAACTTTTTATAGAAACATAAAAAAATAAATAAAAAAAACAAATATTATTACACAATAAAAACTTGCAAATATTAACTACTTAAGTGCTAGGTAGGGTCTTACAATGAGTGACCTTATTATTGCTAAATGTGATCTCTTACAGATAATCTTTGATAAAAAAGTACAAAATCGGCTGATGGTTTGTAGTATTAAACCCTTTATAATATTAATAGTTTAGTATGGCTTTTAATCTTCATTGTTATGAATGCAAGTCACGATACTAAGATTTGTTTTTTTTTTATAATTAGGTTCTTACACTTTTTAGATTTCTATTCTGTTGTTCTGTTTTCTGTGTAAAAATATAATAAAAATGTTCTCTTCCTATAATTTCTTTAATTTATTTTAGTCCTTTGCAGCCACCGCAGCTATTTATTCTGACTCTACTCTAGATATTTTCCACTCTATCCTTCTAAATAACTTTAACAAAAATTTCCAGCTTTGCAGCTCACGAAAAAAAAACAATTGGAGCGCCGTATAAAATTGGCTTCCTTAAAAAAAGACTTCTCTGCGAACAGTACCCACATAGGTACTTGGTACCTTTTTTGCAGAATGCACGTGCATAATTTGTCTAAATGAGCACGGCGGAGGTGGCTCGGAGGTTTTTATTCCGCTCCACTGATATTAAAAGTTGGTCAAAAGTGCATCTCCATTGTACCTTTGGCGCTCATTGTTTCTATTCTATTCTAAGCGGAATCTAGTGTTTCTATGCAGCCAGTAATTTATTGTGGGCGGAAAGGCTTAATTGTTCGTGGCTAATTTGTTTGGTGCGTGGTTTCGTATAGGTTTATTTATTATTTAACGTTTATTGGCTTTTATTTTTTTATGCTCGTGCTTTAATGGTTACAACAATTATTGTAAATAAAGTAGTAGAGAACTATTTAATAAAAAATCAATAAGTTGAAACGACTAGTTTAGAAATGATATGGTGGAAACACAAAAATATTGTATTTAGAATAGAATAGAATAGAATAGATTTTATTATCTCACCACAAATTACAATATAGAGTTTCATTAGCCAACAGATACAATTTTATATTTAATTTGTGGAAGACTGGTGCCTAAACTTGGTTTTTTTTAAAACCTGTGTCAGGTCACCAGGCCCCCTAACAATTTTAAAATTACTTAACGTAATTGGCAGCCAACTACAACACTTTTTAAAAAGTTGGTTGTTTTGTGTTTTCTGCATCTTCATAAATGTTTAGGATCAATGCGATAAACACATGCTCGCATAGCATATATAATAACAAGTAGCAACATCTAAGAAATAAGTCTTGCAATTTATTAATACGCCTTTTAGAGCTAATCTGACACCTCATTAACCAGTTAATTTTTTTTTCAACTTTTCTAATTGTCTTCATATAATACGATTATTTATCTCTCTACTGAACCCTGAACTCTTAACTGGCCCACGTCTAAAGCTTGATAAATGAGAGCAGTCATTAGTCCATTAATCTGAGTGCCTACAAACGTCAACGACTCACCTCCATCCAGAGCGTACGTCTAATTACCAAGACCTTTTTATCTAGTCAGGATAAAGCTGAGCTTAGTAGGAATAATTTTGTAGCTAAGTCTACTTAGATAGAAAGTTTGGGGTGGCCCAAGTAGTCGAATCTAGCCATTGGTCTATTTGCTTTTTTTTGGAAATATATCGTTGCTTATCCGGAAACCATTACTAGTTCAGCCTGTTGGTTTTGTAGTTCATGCCGGAGATCGTGGGTTGATTCCCACCGAGGGTTATTGTTTGTGTGATAGTCACGATCATTTGTTCTGTGTCTAGGTGTAATTTATCTATAACATGTATGTTTTTCGAAAAATATGTAAGTATGTTTATCAGCTGTTTAAAACCCATAACACAACCTCTGCTTATCTTGGGACTAGATGGCGTTGTGTGAAAGTTGTTGAATATTTATTTTATTATTTTATTTCATTAGCCAGGACATGATCCTGGACATTAACCACATGTGCGATGATGTCCCCGAAGGATTGTCTAATCCTGTCTAGGTTGACAAGTTATTGACATGTATTGTCACTAAGATGAAAATGCGACCAGATTTTAAACGTTTTAAATTACGGGAACTCTAGTAGGATAGTTCAGTAAATTTTAATTTTAAGTCGCTCATCTAGATTACAAGAAAATATTTGACACATAGGTATTTTTTCTTTTTTCATGTATAAAAAAAATAACGGCGATACATTGAGTCAAAATTTCGACGTCACTATCCTATACAGTTTATACTGAATAATGACGTTATAAGCCCCCTCTTCTCAACTTTAATGAGCTTAATCTATTATGGTTTTCCATCAAATTGAAAAATAAATAAAATACTTCTGTATTATTTTTTATAAACTAACTAATGGACTAATTACATTTTGGTATTCATATTATTCTGCCAACATGCCTAGTATTCAATAAGATTACTAACAGTAAGTCTTAGTATAATTTCAATAGTAACACGCTTCCAAAATTGTTGACCCAACCGTTTCAAAATTCAATACTAACTTCAACAATTTCAACGTAACTATACCATCTTTCAGAAACTTTGGGCGTCTTGCCGCGGTCATCCCGACTGTCGTCAAGGGGGCCATAATTCAGTTACGGTCCACCAGGGAGCAATGTACGGGCAATGTACGAGCAATGTACGGGACCTCTAACTGAGTGCGACCAAGTTTACATCGAGCAATTAAAAGTATTATAAAAGGTCTGCGAGTTATTAGATGTCCTGTTAGATTGCATATGTGTCCTCTGTGGAGGTCGGTTTTATTGTAGGATGACTCTTTAGGGATAAATTGAGGACAATTGGGCCTGTTGAAATAAATGTCGTTTGTAAATAAAACTTGGTTTTGGCAGTGGTTATTGTGAAGCTTTATATACCAGTTACAAGTATTTTCGAGAAAATTATTTAATTCTAATGCTAGAGATGGGCAACTCACCTCACGCTCACTTCTTCCAACACTTTGCCTGGTTAGACCGGCAAAATTTTATTAAGGACACAGTCTCCTTCTATAACATGGTATCTAAGAAAACCTTCTAGCTCTACAGAGGTGTTAACCACCTCTGTAGAGCTAGAAGGTTGCGAAAGTTTATTGACAAAATAAAAGAACAAACCTATTTTTGTTTGGCAGTCTTACAATCGATCTTATTCTATTGATTAACTTTGATTTTGCTGAAATAAAATTTTAAATCTAATAATTTTCAATATTTACTTTTTGTCTGACATTATGTCAGTTGTCGAACAATAATAGTTGCCGCCAAGGCGCGACATAAGATGTAAAAGGAAAAAGATGAGAATGATTGATAGTAAAAGTGTTAGTATGTGTCTGAAACAAGAAAATACTATACAGTCAAGACACATTGACCGACGACGTTTGCCGGTTTGTCCTTACAAACAGAGAGAAAAGTATGGAACGACGAACGCATCCTTTCACATCGACGCGGAGAACGCGCTCCGACGCCGGGCTGACACAAAACGTGGCCGGTTGTCGACGACCTCCGTATGCAGTGGATTGGCAAAATGCGTTTATGAGTGCTCCTTTTCAATTGGAAAAGGCTAATGATCAATGTGTTTTGACTTTAAATCACCGCAATAATACCACACTAACCACTTTGTTTTCGTTTCTTAACAGTCCCAATTTCCAACTTACTTAGCCCTTCACTTTCAGTACATTTGCGCCAACCACAATAGTACGATAATCAATTAACCGTCTTCTCCAATCTCACTCATCGTACCGACTTCATTCACTGTTCCTTCTTCGTCCAGGCTATTTTTTTGTGGAATGCGCTTTCCCAGAAAATCAGGATGGCTACCAACCAATAGGCTTTTAAATTGAAGGTTCGTGAGCACATTCACAAAAAACGGCTGTAGTATCGTCTCAGCGCTAATGTTTTCCCTTGGCATGATTATCAGGTTCATGTGTTTAAGTTTTTTGTTACATATATTTTTTATATTATATTATATTTACTGACTGCCTCGTTGGTCTAGTGGTCGCAAGCGCTACTGCTGAGCATGAGGTCCCGGGTTCGATTCCCGGGTCGGGCAAAGTGTTATTGGGTTTTTCCATCTGGGATTTCTCAGTAGCAGCCCGGAGTATGGATTTGTGCCCGATTGATGGCAATAGGCTCGCCCCCTATTACATGGGACTTAAACATAACTGGTGAAATGTGGGTTGTACTACCAGGTACACCTCTGCCTAGCCCTTCGGGGATTACAGGCGTGACGTTATGTATGTATGTATGTATATTTACTACTTTTGTGTGCTACTTCAATATTAAATAAATAAAAAAATAAACGCACATCCAACTTTCATCGTACAAAATAACACAACCGCTAAATTTCACACTTTTAAAACTTCGGGAATTTGAAACATCTGTGTCGTATTTTGTATCGGCAGGTGCATGTACCCACTGACCTACTTGGTATCTTACGGCAGATCGATAACCACTTCCAGACTATGACTTAATGTGTCCATAATGTATTGAAAAACTTTTATAGTGACGCCACCGATATTTTTCTCCGAAGTTTTATATGAACGGAAGTTTACTAAGAAGGTCATTTGCTGGGTTCCTTTGTATTATACTGTTAGTTGGTAGTTTAACCACTCATGTGATGTGTGAGTTTATTTGTACTAGAAAATTGTACTAGGTACATTGTATAAACATTGTACAAAAAAATCATCCTAATGTAAAGTTTTTTCTATTGCTTTCCTTTTATCCTTATAAAGAGAATATTTTAATTGAGAATAATTAAATTTACCCCTATCATAATCTTATTCAAATATAAGTATGTATTTTGGTTTTCTACATTCACATAATACCAAAATGATTGTCAAATGTCGGTTTTAAGTCAGAGGGCATGCATCTCTGACTTTTCGGATTCATGAGTGAATTCTGTAATTATCGATTGTGAAACGATAGAGAAAAACATTGTGAGGAAACTGGCATGCCCTAGAGTTTTTTTGACGGCAACGGCAAAAATTCTGACACCCCATGAAAATAAAATGTGTCAGTCAAGTCAGTTTTATTCCAGGTATTATACGTGATTACACGTGTTTACGTGTTGTTATTTATTTACGGTTATTATCTATTATTATTATTAATCCCTTGAAAAACGCTTTTAAATTTTGTCTTCAGAAATTGTTTTTGGTAAATATTGAAAGAGACTAAAAAAACAATCAAAATCAACACCCACTATAAATTAACCGATGTCAATAAATCTAGTCACAAAACTTTCCACTAATTTTGTCTATATTCTAATAAATATTAAAGTTTTTAACTTCGTGGCGTTGCGTTGTAATGGGTAATTAATCTCTGGATCCACAGAACCGATTTTCGAAATTCTTTTATCAATAGAAAGCCCTTTTTTGTAACTTTCAGCTACCTACATTTTATTTTCGAAACTATTGTGGGGGGTGGGAGTTAAAGAATAAAATGAACGCGGAGGAAGTCGAGAGCAAAGTGTTACCTTTTTATAAACGACGTAAGTGGGTACTTATCACTCACAAAAGTAAAAAAAAAATAATGTTGTTTGAGAAAATTTTTGAAAGAAAAGTTTCAATAAACAAAATGTTAAAGTTTTTGCTGAGAGTTGATAGTTATACAAACGTGCATCGTTTGTTGGTTGGTCTCGGCTGTCATTTGTAGATCTTTGGCGACTGTCAAAGATTTCTCGAAAGTTCATTAGTTTTGCCCGAAAGTCTGACAACCAGTTTACGTGTTACCCAGTAGCTGGGTTGTGGAAGTAAGACTGGCAGTAGTTCCATGTAAAACACTGGTATAGCTGCAACTAGTTAAACTGGAAGTCGACCACAACATAGTTGGGAAAAGACTAGGCAGATGATAATGTAGTCCTGAGAGTGAGTATAATCTTTTGAGTAAGCTAATTTTGAACTTTTAAGATGTTTCAATTCTTGTACTAGTCTTGCTGGTGTAAGCTAAGGAGCTAAGCAGTGAACTAACGCTTGGCTGATGTGTACATCAAAACAACCGTAGAGTGGGCAGCGGGTCATCCATGTACCATATTTGTGACCCAACATTTTTGTAATAGTTTTATGTGATAAAATGTTACCTATTAACCCGTGAGAAGGCGCGCCTAATTTTCTTACACGAGTAGGCGCGTGCGAGCAAATTGCTCACACTATCATAAATGTTTATATTTTTAGTGTTTCTATATTTATTGGCTCATAATGTATTTAAATAAATAACACAAGGTTTACGTTACGCCCAACTGCTGTTTTTGTTAGATAAGTCACCTTGAGCAAGTGTGTTGATCAATGCTCCTCTTCTACAGAACTTTTGTGTATAAAAAGTGGTTGCCTAGCCATGGGACAATAACAGGCTAATAAATTACAAAAAAAAAAGCTACGAGATAAAAATAAAAAAGGCTTTAGGATCGTAAATAAATTCTTTAAGTTTCTTTTGACCGTTTTAAAATGTTTGTGCCAAAAATTTGGTTAAATGTTAGAAATAATTCTATAGTAGTAAGTTATAATGTATTATATTTATATTTTTATAAAAATTGTTATAAAAATAAATATGTTAGTTAGAAGATCTTAAAATTAAGCACAAGGTATACACCACAAATGTTTTTTTTTTTTTAATACTAATTGTAACTTTTATTTTTAAATAAAAAACTTTTTATAAATAAATATAACCCCAGAATCCCAAGGTCCCTGATAATGTTAGGGGAAAATTAGCTCGCAGGCTTCACCTAGCGTGGAGCGGGGGCGATATAATTGAATTTGGTCATCGACTTTTGTGGCTGACTGTACATTACTGTACAGTCTGTATTAAAGTAGGCCTCCTTGTCCTCTTGAAACCAAATCCTTTATCCAGCAGAGTTACAATTACCTAGAAATGCGAATTAGAGTATCAAAATATTCCAATATTGATCGTTGATGTATGAGAAATGGGTTTCATTAACCGACTTCAAAAAAAGGAGGAGGTTCTCAATTCGGTTGTATATGTTTTTTTTTTTTTTTATGGTTTGTTACCTCAGTACTCCGTCATTTATGGACCGATTTTCAAAATTATTTTTTTGTTTGATAGGGTATACTAACAGATTGGTCCCATTTGTATCGAAACTCATACCTGATGAGGGGTCTTCGAGGAATTGAGGGAACTCCTCAAAAAATATAGGCACACATGCACCGATTTCGACATTTTTAGTAACAAATCAAGCATTTTCATTTAGAAAGTATCATTTGGTGAAGAAAAACTGATGAAGAAGACAGGCAACGGAACTCTTCAACGCATAACAGCAAATTATTCGCGATTGCTATAGTCAGATGTCAATGCTGAGCTTTTGTGTTTCCACAACATAACACTACGCCATTCTATTTTAAAAGGGGCCGGCAGAGATGTACAGATTAATGTTTAGAGATAGAACTTCTTTAGCAATTGTTATCCAATTTCAATGATTCTTTCAAGTTTTGAAAGACTTTCTTTACATACAAAGAAACTAAAAATTACAAAATAAAAACTTTTTTACAAAAAAAACAACCGACTTCTTAAAAAAACTAACAGGTGAAAAATAACTCCAGTTTCGGAAGTCGGTGGCCATTAATGAACAAAACAAAACCACCAAAGCCACAAGAAGTCGGTTGTTTTTTTTGTAAAAAAGTTTTTTGATTGAGTACTATTGGAAAATGTAATTGAGATACCTAGAATGATTTTATGTTTTCCAATGAAATTGTTGCTAATCCTGCTATGAGGTGAGGTTACAAGGAAATTTATGTTTTGCTAAAAATAAACTAAACATACTCAACTAATTTAGTGTGACTAATGTTTCAGTGTTAATAGTAATCGTAACCAGCGTGTGTATATGGTCAAATGTTTTGCGGTATAAGGAATAGGGCGTAGGAGTTTCGCATCCCTGTAGTAAAGATATCTTTTGACCAGACAGAATACTGCTCGATGTTTTTTGTCAGGATCTTGTACAGACGCCAGCACATCAAGTTACCCCAAAATTTCCCAATTGAATATTATGAACCTTATTCTGTTTGACATAAAGTTGAAAACGATCAAAGAAATTTGGCACATTGGGGTAACTTGATGAGCTGGCGTCTGTACATTCGATTGCGCGGATAACCCAAGTATGTATGATATAAGACAGTTTTATTTTGTACTAGCAGACGTCACGCAGTTTCACCCGCGTAGTTTCCGTTCCCGTGGGAATACGGGGATATAAAGTAGCCTATGTCCACCGGGAATAGTGTAGCTTTCCACCAGTACAATAATTTTGAAAATTGGATCATTAGTTCCGAAGATTACCCCCTACATACAAACTTACAAACTTACAAATTTTACCTCTTTATAATATTATTATTATTATTATTATAGTATAGATGTGGCGAGAATAATGCCGCTACAGATATAAGAACATAAACGAAGCAAAAACCAACATGTACCGTAGTAGATAGTGTTCTGGTAGTTCCTGCTTATTCCCTTGTGAAAAAGGCGTGATTTACCATCGGTGGCAAAACATTAATTCAACAAAACAGCCAAAGTCAAGAGAAACTTTAGATATTTTTGGTTATTTTACACGTTTAGGTGTTTATTTGAAGTCAGTGTTTTTTTAAAAGTAGTTTACTTATAGCCTACCTGACCTTCCCAATCATAGTGTCAGGGTAATGCGATAATTTGCTTAATTAGAAAGATGGAAAAAAAATAAAGATGAATTGATTATTGGCAACATTGAGAAGCTCTCGTCTATATTATGTTCTACGTAACAGGTGCCTCTGCCTTAAACTTTGTTTTTTATTATTTTTAACTTTAAGTGTAAGAATGTGTTAGTGAAATAAATTGAAATTAGCGTGATGTTTTTTTATTATGTAGGTACCTATGTTTTTCAAACACAATGTGAATTGTTACTACATAAATTGAATTGAGAACTTCAGCGATAACTGTTACAGATATAGTATTATTGCAATGAAGAAAAAAAATAAATAAAATACATTTTGCATTTATACAAAATGCCCCAAAAACACAAAAATTTATAACAATTCAAAGACACAATTCAAAAGAATATTCCTACGTAATCCCGACAAATGGAACACCGAACAAAGGCGAGTTCAGCAAATCGCTCGACAAAGGTGCAGACTTAATTTTTTAAATCAACGGGCGGAGGAAGCACGTAGTGCCACCGCACTGCACTTTTTTACTCTGTGACTCAAGTAAAATTATATTATTGCCAAGACTTTTTGCTTTGTGGATGTTTACTAGGAGCAGATGGTGCGCATTATGTCTTATTGCAAGATAATTTGACTGCATTTGAAATATGGTTTCGGGTTTAATTAATCCTAGAATATGACTATTTTCTAAATAATAATTATTTTTTTCTTTTTACTGGGACACCAAAACCTCTTGTTGTATGTACGTTCACTTTTAAAAACCCTAATTTTATTAAGTCTTTAGTTTATTATGCTTTATTTTTCTTTATTTATTTAAGTATCTTGAATCTTCAATAAAACATAATCAAAAATTAAGACTTAAAGAATGGTGCGCTTAAAATATTATGTAATTGTACTCGTTACATATATATATCTACACGAGAGCAGCAGTGGCCCAGTGGTGGCGGCTCCGACTTACGAACAGTAGGTAAGTCGTGGGTTCGAACCCAGGCAGGCGCATTACTTTGTGTAATTTATTTTATCACCACTGCTCTTAAAAACGGTGAAGGAAAACATCGTGAGGAAACCGGCATGTCCTAGAACCAAAACTTTGAAGACATGTGACATCTACAAATTCGCTCTGGGCCCGCGTGGTCGATTATAATATGGCCCATACGCAAAATACGCACTTAGACGTGGAGTTGCGGATACCAGCCTGGATCTTATCTACATATAGAAAACCTCAGCATGTAATTCCAGCACATCCAGCTGTCCCAAACTGTCTTATTATATTCTCAATAGAACATGAACCTTATTGTTTTAGAACAAAGTAGAAAAACTATCAAAACTATTTAAAATATTGGGGTAGCTTGATACTGGCCTCTGTACAGCAAGAAATTTAAAAACTAGCTAACAAGTAGGTAAGTTATAATAGCCAGTGGTTCACCAGCCCTCTAAATTTGTGAATTTAATAGCTGTAGACTGTAACTTAAAACTCAATCATAATTGTTAGGAATACTTCTGTTTATTATTTTAAGAAATATAGGCATATATTATGATATTATTCTATCAATACACATGGTCGCAAAACATTCATTTTGAGTGGAATACTTTCATCACAGTTACTACACAACACAGCAGCTGCAATCATGAGCCGATAAGGTGTTAGAAAGGCTTTTGTATTCTGTCTCTTCAATCGTCCATCTTTGTTTATTATAGACCTCCCCTGATCGGTGAATGATCACTAATCATTGTTTCTTGTCTCAATCTTCGAAACATTTTCCATTAATTAATCATAATCTATAAGATGTGGTTGTGTTTCCTCCTCGTTTGTCCTTTTTGGCCTCGCTTGGGTCTTCTCTTTTATTATTTACTTTTATATTCTTTTTGTTATTATTATTTTTGTAGTTCCTGTGCTTGTCCCAAATAAATATTTTTCTTTCTTTCTTTCTTCTTTCTTTCTTTCTTTCTTTCTTTCTTTTTTTCTTTCTTTCTTTCTTTATCTTTATATTATCATTACCTTCGCCAATTCTACCAATCGCGTCAATTAGAGACACAATAGAAGACAATGGCAGCGCGAACGCCGGCGTCCGCTTGGGGTTTAATGAATTAAACAACCAACGAAAAAATGCGAACCCAATATGAAACTTGACCCAATATGACTCCAATTTGATAGTATTTTTCTTTCATTTTTACCCAAATTTTCAACGAAATGAATCAAACCTTTTATATTAAATTCTTTTTTTTAAATCATCCGGTGCTGTCTAGACTTTACTTATCAGCTATTGACTTGATTCAATACACAAACAAACAAGCCGTCATGTCACAAAAACAGTATTCATTGAGTTATAAACAATCACCGCTCCGTACCTAGATGTGGTAACAATGTTACCAAAAAGAAGAGCTAGGCTGTTTCGTTTCTGCCATCATTTGCAGATCCCATACAAAAAATACACAAAAGGGGATATGCCCCAGAACCCTTTCATTCGCTGAAATAATAGCCTTTTTTATTTTTTTAAATCAGAAACAGTTACAGTTCGCTGGATTTTCGGTTCCTGCTGCCTTTATTCCACTTTGTTTAAGAATTCGTTCGAGATGCATCGGGTTTTGTTTTTTTTAATATGGTATTTCGTATATTTTTTGAATTTCAAATAATATTTTTATTTAAATTTTTAGTTGTATGTGGCCTTTTTGGTCATTTTCTGGAATTATTTATACACTAGCAGACGTGCCGTGGTTTCACTCTCGTAGTTTCTGTTCCCGTAGAAACACAGAAATAAAAAGTAGCCTATGCCACCTGGGGATAGTGTAGGAACCCAATGGTGAAAGAATTTTTAAAATCGAACCATTTGTTTTGGTGTCTACTCGTGTTCAATGCAAACGATGGTTACACAACAATATTACGTCAACAATTCTCTGCTTTAAGCTTTTACAGTTGTCAAGGAGTTTCTTGAGCATAACATCCGATAATGATTATTGTAATAGTTGTATTGTTGCATGTAAATTTGTACGCTTTTTTGTATGAAGCAAACAGGTATATTCCACAATTTTATTGCATTTACCATCTTATATACCCTGTTTTATGCAATTAATGATATTCTATTCTAACAAACAAATCATCAAATCTTTCCTCTTCCTAATATTTAAGTAAAGATTTTACTGTTGAGAAACAAATAGCCGACAGAGAAACAAATAGACTGGCCTGTTGGTCTAGTAGTTAGTGACCCTGACTGCTATGCGGGAGGTTGTGGGTTCGATTCCCACCCAGGACAAATGTTTGTGTGATGAGCATGATCATTTGTTCTGTGTCTGGGTGTAATTTATTTATAATATGTATGTATTTAGAAATATATAAGTATGTTTATCACCTGTGTAGTACCCATAACACAAGCTTTTAGCTTAGCTTGGTACTAAATGGTGTTGTGTGAAAAGTTGTGGAATATTTATTTATTATTTTATTATTATTTCCATTTATTTTTTGTACATACATATAAATTATATTTTTAAATATTGATACAAAAAAGATATAAAAACATTTAAAAATATAAAAAATAGTAGGCCGCCGATGGCGGGAGCAGGGTCCAAGCTACCGGTGGTTAGGGTCTCAGAGACAGGAACCTCCTCACAATGCGAGCCGTATCGAGGAGTACTGCCTTCTGTATCAGGCCTTTGATCCAACCGCGTAACGAAAGCCTCGACAGATGGTCGTCGAGGCTTTTGGCAATAAGGCCATTCGCCGTCACAACAATCGGCACAATGACAGCAGAATCCACATGCCACATGTCGACAATCTCGTGGGCTAAGTCAAGATATTTTATTTGTTTATCTTTTTCAGCTTTCACGAGATTTTCGTCATGTGGGATGGTAATATCAACTATCATTGCGCGGCGCGCTAATCGGTCTATCACTACTATATCTGGCTTATTGGCGACAATAGTCCTGTCAGTAATGATAGACCGATCCCAGTACAACGTGACATGGTCATTTTCGAGAACTGGGTCGGGCACATACCTGTAGTACGGTACCTCAGTGTCCACAAGCTGGTATCTCAAAGCAAGTTGCTGGTGAATAATCCTGGCTACTTGGTTATGCCTGTGCAAGTATTCGCCGTTAGCCAGACGAGAACAACCAGAGATTATATGTCTGATAGATTCACCAGGGCGGTGACATGCCCGACACACGTCAACCGTCCCGTCTTTCATAATATATCTCCGGTAGTTGTTCGTTAGGATAACTTCGTCCATAATTGCACATACAAAACCTTCAGTTTCCCCGAAAAGGTCACCAAAACGTAGCCAGGATACCGACGCTAGTAAATCTACATCGGGCCCATGAAGAGCCCGGTAGAAGCGGCCGTGAAGCTCTTTGCTTTGCCATACCCGTCTGCGGTCATCTGTACTAAGCACTACAGGTTTGCGCCAGTTCTCGTTAGCCATGGAAAGCGGGGTGAGCCCTTTGTCCACGGCGACCACATCTCGGTGCATACCCACCTCGGTTTTTAAAAAATATTCCCTGAGGCTGTACACTTCGCGGTTGTGGAGAGTCTTAGCATTTAGAAAACCTCGACCCCCACACTTCCGCGGAATGTACAACCTCATAACCGAAGAACGTGGGTGATGCATCCGATTTGCGGTCAGCAATGTACGGACTCTCCTATCTAGGGTGTCCAGTTCAGTTTGAGTCCATTTAAGTATGCCGAAAGAGTACATCAAAACCGGCATGACCCAACCGTTGAAGGCGCGCACCTTGTTTCCACCTGAAAGAAGACTGTTTAGCACTTTCTTCAGGCGACCAAAGAAACGCTCCCTCAACGATTGCTTCATGTCAGTAATATTGATACCTAACGCTTCCGACATACCTAAATATTTATAGCTCTCGGATGAGGAGAGGGATCTAAGGTGTATGGAATCCGAGAGTTGAATTCCCTGGGATTCCATAATCTCCCCTCGCTTTACATGCATGACAGCGCATTTGTCCACACCAAATTCCATCCTGATGGCGCTACTGAAAGTTTCAGTTACCCTCAGTAGCTCCATCAGTCGCAAATTGTTGGGGGCAAATAGTTTTAGGTCATCCATGTAAAGCAGGTGAGATATGACCTGACCATCTCTTCTCAGTCGATAGCCTAGACCTGAATCCTCCAGCAATGTGCTTAAAGGATTAAGGGCTAAGCAGAACCATAAGGGACTCAAACTGTCACCCTGAAATATTCCCCGCTTAATCCAAATAGGTTCATCATTCCCCTGGATTTGTCGACATCCTGGATAGCGAAGGACCGTCCTCCACTGCCTCATACAAGATTCAAGGAAGGTGCGTAGAGTTGTATCTATTTTGTACAACTCCAGCACCCTCATGAGCCATGAATGTGGCACGGAGTCGTAGGCCTTCTTGTAATCTATCCAACATGTCGACAGATCCTTGTGGGATCGACGAACCTGTTGGCTTATGGCCATGTCTATGAGGAGTAGCTCCTTAGTGCCACGGGACCCATTCCTACACCCATTTTGAGAAGCAGACATAATAGAATTACTGTCTATATGTTCTGTAATTTTAGTTCTCAAAATGGATGTAAGAAGTTTATATACCGTCGACAAGCATGTGATCGGTCTATAATTCTTGGGTTCCGTGGCACTACCTGACTTATGGAGCAGGTGAGTAACACCAGTTGTTAGAAACTGTGGCAGCGACCCAGACTCCAAGGATGACTGGAACTGCGACGCCAAGCGCGAGTGTGAACTACCTAACCATTTTAGCCAAAAATTTTGCAGTCCGTCCGGTCCCGGTGATTTCCAATTAGGTAACGGACGAACTGCTTTGGCTATGTCTGAAGGACAGATGTTAATTTTTTCCATTTCCGGTATAGTTTCACACGCGCGCTCGACATCACACATCCAGCGAGCCTCAACATGACGGACGGGCTCCGACCAGATGCTACGCCAGAATGCACTCGTGGCGGCATCATCCGGACGGCGCACGTCCGTCACATTTATTATTATTATTATTAAATAAAAAAGTTCTATTTCAGTTCTAAAAGTTTTACCTGTAGTGTCTTTTAGACCATCATGCATCACAATGGTCGACTGCCGATCCTTAAGAACTGCGTGGATTTGCTTCCTGAATACGTTTTCACTGAATAGTATGTCGATTAAGCTAAACTCATTGTTATAAGTCTCAAGCGGTGAAGAGGTGAGCGCGAGCCAGCGTTGGTTTTACAACAGCCAGTAGCAAACAAGCGCCGTGTGCGCACCTCACGTACATGTATTGTTCGAGGAACAAGGTAACATAGATTCTTTACTAAGTCAAAATGGTCATAATGTCAAGGTTGGCTTGCTGTGTTACAGGACACGTCATAGAACCAGTATCTAGCATAGAGTCTATGTGACTCGGCATAAACCACAGTCGCTTAAACGTTTTGGCAATTCATAAAAAAACCCATCAACTACCGCATCTACACAGTACTATATCTGTGCATATGACAGATTGGGTAAATTAGTTTGTCAGACGCAGTGGCCCGACAATCCTTTGTGTCATCAACAAAACAAAGTTATTCATATATAAAAGTTGGTACATGCTATCTCGAGGCTGTTTTAAAAGTTACTGTTCTACATTCATTTGACCTATTTTGTTGTGTTACCACTGGATGAAAAGGATTTTCTGAAGAATTCTGGAGAATGAAAAATATCTTGTTCTTTGTTGTAGATACGGTATTGAGCATTTCTAGCATATTGTTCTATTATAATAATTTTGTTTGAAAAGATGATTCTTAGAGCAACTTTGGTACTATCTAGTAACACTTTTGAAATTTATAATCATCATCATAATTTCAGCAAAAATATGTCCACAGCTGTACATAAGCCTCTCCTTAAGACTTGCCACTACAATTGGACCTTAGCTATCTTCACCAGATCGTCTGAACACCTTGTGGGTGGCTAAGCCAATTTGCATCTTCCGGTCATTACACAAGAACCCTTTTTTTCGTACCAACAGTAGCCATTGGTTCTGTTAAAAAATAAAATTTAAGTACGTAAATATCTTTAAAGGAGCAATGGTATTGACATACTCACATATTTTGTATTCACAAAAACCCGTAACAATAAATAAAATTCATGATTATACATATATTCAAACGAATGCTGATTAAAAACCATTCCTGACACATTAATCATGAACTACGCCATTTTTAATTCATCATTCAAACTTAAGGGCTGATAAATTTTATAAAATACGTTTTTAATTATTCACTCTTGATGTTACGCTGCGTATACAATAAATATGCTCCAGTGTTATTTATTTTATTTGACGCTGTTAATTTTAAATAAAATTACGCGTTTATTTTCCAGAAGGTAAGGCAGATGTGCCAGTTTTCTTAAACTCAAATGAAGTAAGGGATAGTCTTTTTACCAGCAACCAGGAATATATCGAAACCTAAAGGTTGACTGGTAGAAAATCCCTAAGGCATTAAGTCCGCCTATGTACATTTGTGTGCTTGAAGTATTAAATACATAAATATTATAAATAAAACTAGATTCCGAGCTGCTTCTAAGAATTTACTACCCCTGTACGTAGGACATTGGGGTATTCCACCCTGATGTGACTTCATCAGTGCGCGCTTCAGCAATCATCCACGACGCGCTGCACCACCACGGCAGATCCAACAACATGCTAAACGCATTATTGTACTGAGTGCGCGGGACTCTGTAGGATCGCTGCTTATATCTAAGCTACTTATATAGGGTAACTGGTAATTAGTGACCGATACTTAAACACGTAATTGTTCTCATGAATACGAATAACTTTCCCAAAGAAACTATTTTTTACACTCATTAAATTTATTTAATTACAATAACACAAAAGCTGTTTGAAATTCGCGATTCGGAGCGTGTGAGCCTGCTACTACTAGTACATTTTGCCCTTCCTGAGCTCAGACTATCAGCCGATTCGTGCCTATTTCAAACAGCGTTTTTATTGTTTATTGTGTTATGAGTTTTTGTGTTAAAAAAAAGATTCTTTGGGAAAGTTGATTGGAATCATGAATACAACAACGTGTTTAAGTATCGGTCACTAATTACCAGTCACCCTATATAGCTCGAGTAGAAGGACTAGCAGTAAGGCTTGAATAGCGTAACCATTACTTCTCTCGTGCACCATGCCAACCAGTTTGCGAGCATTTTAGCTCTCAGTGCCAGAGCCTTGCGTTCCTGTTCAATGTCTTTTCGTCCCAGAGGTTACTCGTCACAATTTGACCCAGATATTTAAAAGCTTGAACCTGTTTTAGGACCATCCTTCAACTTGATGTTTATAAAAGCTAAATTTTAAAACAATACACAATTACAACTGAATCAGACTATCGTCTAGTACTCATCTTTTTAAATGTTGCCAATGATTAAGAGATTTTAAAGGCTTCTTTCTACCTTCTTTTTTGCAGTATGTGTTCGAAATTGATTCAATATATAAAATTAAGTAAACAGGTTAACTTTTATTAAAATCGCAAAGTAAATAAATCTCAATTCTAAACGGATATTGGAAACTGTATTGTGTTTGAAAACCTACTGTTTATTTGCAATATTAGGGTTCAGTACCAAAATGTAAAAGGAAATAAGAAACCATTCTCAGTACTTTATTGCATACGTACCGTATAAATAGTGTCGTCACGGGTATTCTAAGCCCCGAAAATTTGACATCCAGATTAAATAAGGGACATCGTTTTACCCAATCACTGGGTTCTGGAGGTCAGATAAGTAAAATACTAGTACTATATCTGGTTAGACTAGAAAATAAAGTATATTATGTAAGTATAAATTCAACATAGTTGGGTAACAGCTAGGCAGTTGGTGATAGTGATCATAATGTTTTAAAATGGTGTAACATAATTATAAATATCGAAGGTATGTTATATGACGCTGTCAGGCACAGCATAGTTTAAAGTTTGTTTGGTTTCCACCACAGTGACTTTCCTTATGCCTTGAAATAGTTATTTTTTAAGCAGAATCACTGGGAGGTATCATATGAAAGGGTTATATTTGCACTACACATCGTTTTTATAAACACTTATTTCGCACCGTATAGCTTTTGATTTACGATGAATATTGTTATTACTAAACAGCAAATAACCTTGAAATTAACAAATAAATTTCCTACTGTGTACAGAACTCTCGAAGGGCTAATCTGAAATTTAACGTTACGGCTTTACTTTATCCGTAATTAAATGTCAAATCCTTCGTTTTGATGGACCCAACATATCGTTCGATCGAGTTCACTTATTGAAAAAATACATTTGTCCACAATTAAATAATATTTTGTAGTCGAAAATTGTTAGAACTACCGTTGGTGTTCCTATCATAGCAGCTATGGCTACGTCTATTTTGAATTTACTACTAAAACCAGCATCATATTTGCTGTGTATTTGGGCAAACAACACGGTGAAGTAATGCTAGTTTTCTCTAAAGAATGTCAAAAAGAAAGTACCTACTTACTAATTTTTCCGTTTTCTTATTTCGTAGTCAGTTTCGTAGGTAGCTCACGGGTTAAGTACTCCTTCGTAACCAGTTACGTAGAAGTATAAAAAAGCCGTTTTGGAAACCGGTTACGAAACCACGGTTTCCTAGACGGCCGAAGCGTATTCTCTTGAGGTGGACTTCCAGTCCGGCCATATACAACTATGTATCATCATTCTTGATTAGTAGTTTTGTTAATTTAATTGTATTTATTGTTGAGTATTAAGAATTTCTGTTTATTGCAAATCTAACCTAATTATAAGATTAATTTCTTACCTAAATTATCATTTTAAATTAGGTTTTGTATTATTTTGTATATTAAATCCGACTACTAACTGTGCATGTGGTGTTAGCCTATAATTGATTGTTGTACTTGTAAATGTATATTTACCAACTATAATGTTATGTTTTGTGTAAACAATCGTTGGCTAACCTATAAATAAATAAAAAAATCAGTATTTTACATGGAGCAACTGCTTTTCCGAGTCAGTAGGTACCCGTTGGGTTAACTGGTTGTCAGACTTTCGGACTTCTGACTACGCGTGACAACTAAAGGAAGAAAGAAAGAAAAATATTTATTTGATATCAGTCATTAAAACACACACACACACACACACACAATAATTTATTAAACATTCAAAATATACCAAAGTAGGTACATATTATGTGCTATGTGCCTCACGGCTGCGCCAAAACGGTCCATTGCATCATTCATTCTAGACAGTTGATGCTGTCTGACGCTGATCTTCCAATGAACCTTGAGGGGTACTCAGTGACAGAAAAACCATTGGGAAAAAAAATTAAATTTAAAATTTAAAAAACCCCCACCGCAAAAAAGTAAAACAGTTAAAAAGTTAAAAATAACACTTTAGCCATGAAATTTTACTTCACGTCGGGGTACCGCTTAAGTAAGGAATGTTCCTAGTACTTGTAGGTATGTAGGTACTTATTTAACGGTACCCCGACGTTACGTAAAATTTCATGGCTAAAGTGTTATTTTTAACTTTTTAACTGTTTTACTTTTTTGCGGTGGGGGTTTTTTAAATTTTTAGTTTAATTTTTATTTTAATATTTTTCAACGCATTAATTTTGTTATATAGAGTATACAGTTATGAGATTTTTTCAGTGCATTGTATGTACCTAGAGTCAAATGCTGATTAAAACGAATCCAAACACGACATATCTGCTATTATATTGTCAAGAGTATACCTACTGGTATGCTGGATAGCCTGGCTGCAGCATCAGCTCATCCTGTTGCCATCAGTGCATTGTGTTTCGAATCAAATGCTGGTTAAAATGAATCCAAACACGACATATCTGCTATTATTTTTCCAAGAGTGTACTAGTCTGCTAGATATCCTGGCTGCATCAGACCAAATACACCACAATGTTGCTTATTAATATTACACACATGGGTGTTTGAAATTTTAAGACACACATATGTTTGTAAGTAAAGTTAATACCAATAGACGTCTAAAATAGCAACGGTAGCTAACACAAAAGAGCTGATAACCTTGAAACGGCTGAACCGATTTTGATGAAATATGTCTAAGAACCATCGCAAGAAACCCTGCTTTCAAATAAAAAAAACTGCATCTAAATCGGTTCACCCGTTTGGGCGCTACGGTGCCACAGACAGACAGACAGACAGACAGACAGACAGACAGACAGACAGACAGACAGACAGACAGACAGACAGACAGACACACACACATAGCGGTGAAACTTATAACACCCCTCTTTTTGCGTCGGGGGTTAAAAAGAGTTTCAAACATATTAAGTAAAAACAACTTGAGAGGTGTCAAGTAACACCCGGTTGGAACGAAGTTCCCTTCGATTGATTAGTGAAGGAATTGTAAAATTCCTTCTCTCTCTCGATATCTCCCTCCCCTCCCCTGTCCCTCCCCTCAACTCCCCTGCCCCTCCCCTCCACTCTCCCTCCCCCCTCTCCCTCTCCGAACAACTGGCACACACACACAACAGAGAAACACGAGCACGCCGCACGGCCCACAGGAACTTCGTACCAATAAATAAATGGTTAGAAATAAATAGAAAACGAGCAACGAGCAACTGTCATAGATGTACAAATGACAGCCGAAATCAACAGATGAACGTACTTTCCCGTTAAGCTTAACTTAAGGCTAATGTTATTTAACCACAAGCTCCTTACGGTGCTGAACGCTTAAGAAAATATTTTTTCTAGGACTTTAAAGTGATTAGGAGCGTTTTAAGTTATACAAAGATAAGCTGCACCAGCAAACTGCGTTCTGCCTTAGAATCTATTTAAATTAGGGTTGACCATTCTAAGACCTACTGAATATACCTACAAAAATTTCATAAGAATCAAGTTTTGTAACAAACACTGTTACCTATACGAGATTTTTATATAATAAAATACATAATAATGTCACATTGCAACGTATTATACTCTTAGGTCTCCTAAAACACGTTTGCTCCATTACCCATAGTCCCCTATTGTCCAATACCGGCAATGCAGAAACAAAATAAATAATAATTTAAAATGGAAACAAAGCTAACTCATACGTTTTCTTTCTAAAGAACAACAAACTAGTTCGCACAGAAACTAAAAGTAATTTCCTGATAAAATTGTTCTAACCCAGATAGTGTGAAGTCGTGAGATACTCCTAGACTGATCTTGGAATTAAAGGTAAACATACAATGTATCTAAAGTTTCCCGTTAGGTGAAGACGAGGAAACTTATTTTTGTGTCGACTAGAAACTTTAGAAGTCGCTCTTAAAGTTAGTTGGTAAAATATGACCATTAATACAGCTCCCTTCTGTGCAGTGGAACACACATAAGCCGTTGGGCTCCTGTATTCTTTCATAGATTTTTACTGGCCTGTTGGTCTAGTAGTTAGTGACCCTGACTGCTATGCGTGGGTCGTGGTGTCGTGGGTTCGATTCCCACCAAGAACAAATGTTTGTGTGATGAGCACGATCATTTGTTCTGTGTCTGGATGTAATTTATCTATAATATGTATGTATTTAAAAATATAGAAGTATGTTTATCAGCGGTGTAGTACCCAAAACACAAGCTCTCAAGCTTAACTTGGGACTAAATGGCGTTGTGTGGAAAGTTGTGGAATATTTATTTATTTTTAACACTCGTCACAGATACTCAAAAGCACAAAAGTCTGATAAACAGTTTAAGCTATGCTTGGTCAGTCTGTGGATGGATAAGCATTAATAATAATTGCAAGACCTTTACGTTTCTCGGAAAGCATGTTAAGCCGTTGGTTCCGGCTATCATTTGACAGTCATTACGGGCTGTCAGAAGCCTAAGTCTGACAGTCACTGGGTTGTTTAAGTAAGACTGGCAGTCACCTCTAAAGTTCCTACATAGGGTGACTGATAATTAGTGACCGATACTTAAACACGTGATGGTACTCATGAATACGAATAACTTTTTTTGTACTCATTAACTTTCAATTAATTCGAATACGTAAGGAATAAACTTAAACGTACTAAGCCGATTTAAAAAATCTTTCACCATTGGGAGTTACACTATTCTCAAGTGACATATGCTACTTTTTATGCCTGCATTTGTTTGGGGACGGGAACTAAGCGGGTGAAACCGCGTGATGTCCACTAGTTTAAAATAGAAAGAAACAGAGAGAGAGAGAGAAAAAATCCCACGATGTTTTTTCCTTAAGTGACGATTTACATGAAAATAATAATAATCAAATATATTTGTCAGATCATACAATCTATTTAATTATTGTTAGTAAATACATCACAACTTACAAACGTAGTGTTTGTACATAAACCTCTGTCATTTAATAAATAAATTTCAACGTCAAAGTTAGTGTTAACAATTAAATAATAAGAAATAAAAAAAAAATATTTTGGTATTATTAAACACACAATACACTAGTTCTGGGCATTATTTGAGACCAACACTTGCGTCTTCGTCCAGTGTTTCCGTATAAGGTCATCAGTCCAATCCACTACGGTTATTAAGAGACTGTTGGCGCTGCCCCGCCCCATCAGGGCTGTGACTCTTTTACGTATGATAGCATAGAAGTTTTGGAGGTATGAGGAACAGGGTGTAAAGTTTCTCATCCACCATTGAAAAGGGAGGATCCTCCGACCAGACGGGTGTTGTGTCTGGTGGGCTAACTACTGCCCGTCTGGTCAGAGGATCCTCCCTTTTCAATGGTGGATGAGGAACTTTACACTCTGTTCCTCATACCTCCAAACTGGTGACCCTGACGTGATCATCAGCGCATCCTTCGTGCAACGACATACACCGTGACGTCATCATCACGTCGGGGTCACCAATGTAGGAATGAAGTGAGTGTGTGTACAAACTGTAACCTGATTCTACTTTATAATAAATTTTCATTCTTCTTCTTGTGTACTTCGCACTTTCCTTTCTTATTCGTACCTGCTTACCTATCTACACACGCTCACTTTATTCCTACAAAGTCATCAGTAGGTGCTTCTGCAAACATCCCTGATGTGCTGTAGTAACGCAGCAGCCTCAGAAGTACCCTGTATGCGTTATTAAAATGGACTTACAGAGCGCTGTAAGCACAAAATTGCAGCTTCTTGAAACATCTTTTTACATTGGTAACATAGCAACTAAACTAAGTAAATACAAGCGTCATATGCGACTTGGGCGACTTAATATTGGTGAAACTTGTATGTACAGACGCCAGCACATCAAGCTACCCCAAACTGTATTTTTTTTCGATTGAACATGAACCTAATTCTGCTTGCAATAAAGTTGAAAAACTATGAAAGAATTTTGACACATTGGGGTAGCTTTATGTGCTGGCTTCTGTACAATAGAGAGGTCGAAACTTGACTCAAAGTAATACCGTTATTGGCGAAACTTAGGCGTTCGACAGTGCACCTCTGAGATGTGTTCTTCTACGTTACATTGTATATTTAAGCTCTGGATTTTTGGTAAGCTAAACTTGTACTACGTGTGTTACAAATTAATCTATACTTCTATATTATAATAAAGGGGAAACATTGGATTGTTTGTTTGGTATGCTCCGAAACTACTAGACCGATTTGAAAAATGTTTTCTCCATTGGGAAACGACACTATTCTCGGGTAACACAGGCTACTTTCCATCCCTATATTCCCTTGGGAACGGGAACAACGAGGGTGAAACCACGGATCTCTGCTAGTGGACCAATATGTCGAATATTTTTCAATAGTCAGATAACTTTTATCGAATGGAAATAAATGACGGTTTGACTACTAAAAACCTTAATTACTTAAGCACACGTACAAACGTGAACGTAATGCAAAATTATTTTTTATTAACTTTTAGATGATACCTACAGAAACAGGCTGGTGCAATTTTGGAAAAAAGAAAATAAGGAATAATTCAAACACATCATTATATAACTAAATCAAAATTATCTGTTTACAAAGGTAAACAGATCAACTCTTTCATACTTTCATACACCGACTCACACACACAAACACACACAGAACGAAATAACTTCCTAATTTATGCTTTTTCTTTAAAAATGTTTTTTCTAGAACACGTTTATGTATTATGTATTATGTATTCCTATGTTGACATTAGTACCTAAGCCAGTACAATGGGAGAGGGCGCTGGCACCTGACACACAGGTATACCTAGTTCAGGAGTCAGAGGCTTCAAACATGTTTCTGTAAATTGTTATGTCAATAAAGAAATTATAATTATTATTATTAATGAAAATTAAGAAATAAATGTAGCAAAGAACGTAGTCATGTTGTTTAGTATGAGAAAATATTTTTACTACGTGTACAAATAATGTCATACTCACCAACTCGAAACACTTCAATCACAAACAAATATATGCAAATCCGTGAACCCAATAAACAAATAAACAATATCAATGTCCAAATCTAAACCGAAACTAGAAATCCATTGCAGAAACAGAAAAAACCTTCCATTTTTATCCAAATGACATTTCGGCATTTCGGCCGTTCGCAGTTCGCTTCGAAAAAAGCCAAAAATCCTCTCGCTATGAACGTGAAAAAAGGATGTCCTAGGTAAATCGACACTAACGAGGTTACAAAGGTTCCCGTCTCGCAAAAATTTGATTTGTAAATAAAGCCCCTTAGAAAGGCCAAGTACTCGTACACATTTAATTCAGAAATCAGTTGATTCAATTGGGAGACTTTGTCGTTTGAGGCCCTGACGACTGTTATAAACTTTGAAATTCGACGATTATTCTGTTTTGTGTCTGTATAAATTAGGGATCGGCGGCGTGGCGTTACAGTTTTTTTAAAGGAAGCTAGCTTAGCTTCATCGCTGTGCGCAACATACGCTTTATTGTTTGATTATGTCTTCAGCCTCTGCTGATTGGCTATCTTGAATGAATTAATGAATGATTATATCTACGGTACCTGGTATAGTACCTGGTTATATACGCACCTTCACGTTAAGTGGACTTCAAATTACAGTGACTATCAGACGGAGTACTGTGCGCTTCGTCACATCTCGGCGAGTGCGCATGACTTCACACTGATGATATCCATTATTGTCTTCTATAAGTGTTGGTGGTTTATAATTCAAATTATGTTATTAATATTCAGCGGAATATAACCCGACGAAGACCAGTCTAATACTATAGTTTTAGTTCATCTAAAGTTGAAATACATGAAAACATTACTTAATTTTAGATATGAAATAAAACCGGTTTCGTTTTACGCCCAGTCCCCATAAGGAAATACTTAAGATATTTTCGAAAACAAATGATGTTGCCACTGTTATTCCTAATGAACGTAAATAAAATTATACCCAAAATCAGAAACAAAAAGCAATTTTAGGCACGTTGAGTTCATCCACACGGATCCTATCTTAAGTACGACCTACATTACTACAATATTACTGCAATTTATCTTCCCTTAAACTTGCAAATTGTGTTTGAAGTACATAGATAATATTTGATATACCACCTCTCGTTCTAACACTCAAAACTCAGTACGCGTGAAAAGGACAACGATACAACACTGTTACGAAATTGCGGCATATCTGACGCGAAGTTGTGAAACAATTCTACACCCAAACATTAACATCGAATTATATACATTTGCCGAAACTATTCGTGTTAACGTTAAGTATATCGTAAAGGGATGTACTAGGACATCATGACTCTATGAGTGGTGTGGGACAACTCGTTGGTTACAGAATACGATAGTCCAGTGCCTACTGCCCGTAACAAACTATTAGTAGGTACTCGTAGTAGTCTACTTTGTTACGAAGCTAGACGACAGTACCATACACACATACAGAGGGGACACACACACTCTAATAGACTCGTCATTGCACACATAGAAGTATAGTATGCATGTGTAAGTACAGCTCAATTCATGCACAAAGATGATTGTCGTAGTGTGTGTTATTTCTGCTTCCAAAGTCCACACTGTGAATTTCGTTTCTGTTATAAATGAAGAGACCAACCGTGAAAATGGCTTAACTACTCTGTGGCAATAAAATGCAGCCATCAAGTTCTTGCGAAAGATGCGCCCTGAGAATTGGACTATCTATTGAAATAGATGTTTTATGTTATCTTGTTAATGCTTAGCGTTAAGTATTAGATGCTAAAGTGGAACATTTTATGACAATGATTATTGAAATTCCCTTTTTAATTAAAATGAGAGTCGTTTATTTTATATAAAACGAAATGTAAGACAATTACAAACCAAACATTTTCGATATAAATTTCACAGTTTCGTTGAACAGACGTTTTTATTAATCTGTTTTCTATGTAAAACAAATTTAATTTCATTTAACACGCTCGTTTCAATCCCAATCTAAATGAAATCAAATTTAGTGTAACTAAAGATATTTTTAATGGAGCAATTACCACCGCTAAAGTAAATAACTCGAGCGAACGATTCAAAGTACTAAACGCTCGAAAAAGAACGGAGTTTCGTTTTAAAAGTCATTCAATTAAGTGCTCAGTAATTAACTTCTCCTAGAATGTTCCAGCAATAACAAATGACAATCAAAAGGAACAAACGAATGAAAAAACGCTTAGTTATATTGCACTTAGGGGTTTTTGATAAATTAACTGTCAATTTGGGAACAGAATAAAAAGTGTTTTAATGTTGAATGTAATTAAAATTCACTGTTATCTTTTGTTAATTTGAAGAAACTCCGGCTGCTTTTTTATTAATGAGTTTATTTTTCAATTAAGAATAAAGATACAACTTTTAAGGTTATAATAAAAGGGACTAAAATGACCACCATTAAAATACATATTAATAATGATGATCTATGTATACAATTTAAAATAAAAAATCTAATTAAAACAAGACTAAGAATCAGCAATTATTAATTCAAGGTAAAACATTAAATTAATATTAAGTATTTCATACAAGAAATATTGCATGGAATTCATAACGAAGTTGCTGCTATTAGCAATACGCTTTTCAATCACTACTAATTAATAAGCTAATGAAAATTCGTTCATGCATGGCGGAAGTCTTTCTATTTCTGTGTGTAATTTTATAAAGCGCTTTAAGCACTTAATACATGTTAATATACGACCACGTGCTTCTCAAATAAAAAATCTTGTATTGTACAATACAAGATTTTTTATTTGAGAAGCAAGTACGTTGCGGGAACTGGGGGTCGAGTCTGCTATTTAATTGCAATCGTGTCTCAATGACCGGTCAATGATCGATTTCTGACGTATAACGTCAAACTTATGACACATTTCCCATACAAAAACTGTCAAAGTTGTCAAATAATCATTCATGTATATACGCATAAGTTTATACGTAGTTGAACTATATATACCAATTTAAATATCTATCTATCTATCCATTTTTATCTATATTTCTTGTAACATAATTTTAGAAGGAACCGTAGTCAATTTAATGTGACGTAACGACATTCAAGACGCTTGCTGACTACGCTCAGTTGTAAAAGAATGGTAAGCAGTTTGAAGGTTATAAAAGAACAGGGAACATGTTCATACATACATACCAGTCAAAATCATGACCCTCCTCTTTGCGTCGTTGAAGTCGGTTAAAAAGGTGGTTTATTTTTCGATTTTTTTTTCCGAAGCTTACATTTGAAATAATTCGTACTTACTTAAAACTTCAGTCTATTTTTAAAGGGCAGTATTACGATTGCTTTAGATGACAATAATCGTGGAATTCAACCTTGACCGTTATTTATTTTTATTTCCAAATCATTGTAATCAATCACAGTAATGCGTATAAATAGACGGAAAATAAACAAAATCTACTAATGAGCAATTTGTTAATTAGTTTGTTTTTGTCGGTCACTCGGTAGCATTACGTAAGATAAGTGAAAAGAATAACATGAATCATCTGGATTCCGTGTTTATTTCCATTCAACTATGTAAGAGACACAAAATCTTTATCGAAATGGTAAAGAATATTCGACTGCCTCGTTGGCCTAGTGGTTAATGGCCGTGACTGCTATGCCGGAGGTCGTGGGTTCGATTCCCATTCAAGATAAATGTCTGTGTGATGAGCATAATCATTTGTTCAGTAAAAAAAGTTTCTTTGGGAGAGTTTATTGAAATCATGAATACAATCACGTGTTTAAGTATCGGTCACTAATTACCAGTCACAATACATATTTTTGGTATTAATATATAAACACGTACACTACAGATGTATAATATGTATAATAACTGCTGTTGTGTGTGTGTATATGTGTATAATGAGTGTTCGCAGCGTTATTATTCTAATAACGCAAAGAAACTTAGTACAAGTGCAAAGAGTGAGGCCATTAAGTGAGCCAAAATTGCCTTCTTTGCTTCTTTTTTTGTAGGTACTAAAAGTCACGTTCGGCCCAAAAACAGCTCGCGAGTAAACACATTTGGCTCACGCACACAAATACAATAAAATGGACGCACGATTTCGCCTGCGTTTTGTACTAAATGCGGCTTCTATGTGTTATTTTTCTAAGCCTGCAACCTTTAGGTTGAAGTTATTGAGGCGAGAACCGATACACTCCTAAAACTAACCTATTTATTTTTTCAAACCAGTATTTTCAATTTTCAGTTTAAATTTCCAATACCATAATTATGTACTACTTACTGCAATTTAAATAAATAAATGAATATAAGATAACTATTTTAGATAGGTATTTATTCCTACTATTTACCATCAAAAACAAAAACAATAATTTAACCTAAACCTAATGACCTAATGTAAGCGCTGTGCATACCTTTAAGTGACTTTACATCCCTTTTTTTAATTCAAACGACATAATCCCTTATTCCAAAGCGTATGTCTGCCCATAACCAGGTTACTTCGCAGATAACCTAAACCTACTCGTGAATCACAATTGAGTTCACAACCCGAAGTACCACGATGTCATAAATGTCGGTAGAACATTCTTACTGCAACAATCGTATGCACAGACCGATCTTTGTCCTTCGTGTCTCGAGGAACCAGATTAAACTGGATATTTCTACCAGCGATAACGTTGTGTTTGGGTTACATTCTGATGACATCAAGCAAGGAAGGAAGTTCTAGAGTCTCACGTCGACCGTCCAGCCAATGCGTAGTATACATTGCTGTATTTGACACTAGTGTTCATTGATGGCTTAAATACAAAAGAAGCAATGGATGCGATTTTTATAAGTTTAGTAGTTTGATGGTTGATAGACGTTGCCAAGTCAAGAGTGAAGTGCATTGCCTTTGACACGTGCTAGTGTTTTGATATCAATTAGTTCAATCGATTAACTTTTTGCTGTTCTTCATGTTTCATGCATGTACTCTCCCGGTCCCAGTGGAAAAGACCCAGAAATATTGCTTAATAAAATTTTGTTGTTATCAGTATCAAAGTTATATTGGAAGCAGGTCTGTCACCAATGTGATAACGACACAGTTTCAGTAGCACGGAAAGTTTTGCAGCACACGAAATCATTTGAACTAATAATACTACTACAATACGTGAAGTGGAAAATATGAGTCGCTTGTAAAGATGCACAGAGTAGTGTGAGTTTTGGCATCGTTAAAGTTTATAGAGAATGAGTGCAGGAACCCTTAATAGTTTACTTACCACCTTTGAACGACCCCTAGTGAATGTTAATGTGAAGAATGTATAAATAAATATTCCACAACTTTCACGCAACGTCATCTAGTCCCAAGCTAAGCAGAGCTTGAGTTATGGGTGCTAAACAGCTGATAAACATACTTATATATTTCTAAATACATACCTATTACAGATAAATATCACCCAGACACAGAACAAATTATCGTGCTCATCACACAAACATTTGTCCTGGTTAGGAATCGAACCCACGACCTCCGGCAAATCAGTCAGTGAGTTACTTTTTACGCAAAAACTACAAAATGGGTTTTTTGCAGTATCACATCTTTTAGTTCAGAATAATATACGGACTTAAAATAATAAATTTTATATCTAAACGCAAACAAAGTCGATGTTTGGGGATTCTGCATAAATGATAGTGCCATTTTTAAATCCTACAATATAGGAAAACTCGTAATTTAATTATTAATACTATGAAAGCTTTTATTAATTTTAAAACTAGAGTTACAGATACAAAAATAGGGCTTTGTTATCTACTCATAGAAGACGATTTCATGAATGTAATATTATTTTTACGTGTACTAGCGTTGCGAGCGATTTGAATTAATAGTTAATACCTAGATTGCATATTTGATCTGTTATAGATAAAACATCTCTCTAGGAAAATATATTACCTAGTCATGTGAGCAAACGCAACACATACATAACGTATGTAGTAGAATGATTTCTTATTTGTAAATGAAACGTCTAATTAAAAAAAATCCCTATCTAGATTATTTTAGAATAAAATAAAACATTGGTACAGACGCCAGCACGTCAAGTTACCCCAATGTGTCAAACTTCTTTAACCTTTTTCCAATTTAATGTAAAACAGAATAAGGTTCATATTCAATTGGTAAAATTTGACACATTGGGGTAACTTGATGTGCTGGCGACTGTACCTTTGTGGTGTTTATTAGTACATTTTTGTAATAACGAACACCAAAAAACAATTTAATGATTTTGATGCTGAATAATGACAGCACCAGCTAGAATCATCAGCTAGTTTAACAAGGAAACGCGGAGACAAAATGGTCAAGTCAATTTACCACACAAACTTAGTGCGTAGGCTAAAAATAACTAAACCTTTTCAATCATTGTAGTATACAGATCGAATGAATTATAATAACAATATTGTGCTATACATTTAGCACACATGGACATAGTGTTCTATTTTATAAATTACATCAGACTTTAAAAAAGAATTTGAGTGATAGGGCAAATGGACACTATTCATAGTCATTTACATAATTAATCTATCACGTAACATATTCTATTGGAATTAAGTTGTTTATTAGTATTTTAGGCTACATCGTAATAAATTATTACAACGAATGTTGTTCTCACTAATATATAGAAAAAAAGTCAATTTAACGTTAACTTATTTTTGTGTTTCTTTCAATCACTTTAAAGATGACAGAGACGGAATGATGTATTTAATATATTTAGTGCTTCCGACTTAGGATCAATTTATTAGAATTATTAAGTTTTTTTTAAATAACATCTTATTCGTAAATTTACTGAATATACACACAAAATTTCATAAGAATCGGTCAATCCGTTTTGAAGGAGTTTTGCTACAAACACAGTAATAAATACTTATTTTTTTATGAAGTACTAATATACCTACTCTTATTTAAACATATTGTATGAGGTAGAATTAGAGTGACAACATAATATATATATGTATAACCTAACCTAACTAACCAAACCTGTTCTATAGCGAACCTAACTACCTAACCTAACTACCTTCTGAAATGCATTGATTTTGAAAGATACAAAATACTAAATTTTAAACTGTTCTACTGCGCTACATGACTTTATGTTACATACAATTAGTTTCCCGGTCTACTTTAAAGTCCACACAGTATATAAAACTATTTGCAAAGAAATATTTGAGGTCCGTCGTTGAGGTCATTAGTAAATTACGTAAATTGATTTCTGAATTATAATCTGATTTCTATCTTATCAGACAGACGTGTTGCTGGGGAGTTTGTTCCGCCAGTTCTTATTACCAGCAAAAATACTAGTAAATGGCGAAAAGCAGGCTTTTTGAGGGATAGTTTTGCGCAATTATAACGTTCAAAAGGTCTTGATCCTAAGCCTAATTAACATAAATTACTTTTGATTTTGATTTAATTAAGATTTTTTTATGCAGCTTAAAACTTCTTTGGGCCCATTCAAGTAAAAAAAACTAAATCAATTCGTGTTACAATTGACCTACATCTTTTTTTCAAAATCTAACTTTGCAAACGTCATACTGTCAGAACTTAGAGTTAACCTTTCAGAGAACCACAGGGGATATTAGCGAGTACTCTCTCAAGTTTCTAGACTTTATTTGAAATTGATATTTTATGCTAACATTTACGTGTATTGACACTGAATTTGTATTGTTGTCGAGTTGAATATTGTAGCGTGTTATGACTACTTCAAAAGTTTTTCAGCTGAATATTTCTTAAATTTTTGAGTATGGTGTAAACAGCCAAGGGCATAGTGTTGTTGCCCTATAAAAAAGGTGCGTTTTTACATATTCAACTTGCCTGCTGCTTCCTTTCCATCCGATTATAATTTTGATGGTTTTAAGGCTAGAATGTATAGGCTTTTAATAAACTAGTGCGCTTCACCACCATTGATTGCATCACTGTTCACGATCAGGTGGCATCGCTGTCAAGCACTAGTTTATAGCATTAAAAAAGACGTATGGATGTAACAAAATCAGTGGTTGATATTGTCCTCCTGCAAGGCTGATTGGGTTCCTCCGTCCAAACAGTTCATAGTGGTGATCACTGGGCAAAGTTTTCAACAAATAATAAATAATAATAAATTCTTTATTCAAATATTTAAATGGGTAAATACAGGGAACGTCTTCGAAATAATATATATTTAAAAAAGTTTTATGCCTGTACCAGGTTAAACCTGTATCACAGGTGACATACGTACTTACAAATACTATTAGGACACCTGATTTCATTACAATATTTAACATAAGTTTAAGAATAGTGACATGGTATATGTTGTAATTTACAAACTAATAATTATGGTCATAATTTCAACATCCAGATAATGTCTACTTTATTTACGGATTTTTTGTTGCCGTAAGCACTTTGTTACATGAATTAGAATGAATCAGCTGTATAATCAGTTTGGTTGAAACGAAAATGTGCAGAAAACAAGTTGACTTAGACTACATTAGATTTTTGAAGCAGTTGTCTATTTGTGCTTAGACAGCAGTAAATGAATGGCGAGTAGGACAGCGCAGTGCACCGCACAACGTTTTACTTTCAAACAACTAGTCTCAGTGTGTATCTTTTTTTTTTTTTTTTAAAGATGGGTAATCATCAAATGACTCCTCCCGCTCTGGGTGAAGCGGAAGGGAGTGTCAGACTCTTACTGACTAAAACCCATCCGTGCTCCTCTTAATGCCTTTTGCGTTCCAGGGCCGCGGTGACTCTTTCGAACAAATTCCGCGACCCCGGCAGGCACCGTCCCTAGCGGGCCCCGTCTTCGGTGCTGACAGCTCTTTGAGGCGCGCGTGGAACACAACGCGCCGTCGACCCGGGCCTGGTTTTGATCAGACGGCGAGCCACCCAAAGCTCGCCGTCCGCAGACCCGCGCCTACGGTGGCCGAGAATCGCCCTGCGACTCTCGACGCCCGGGGCGTGTTCTTCTGTTGCGGCGGCTGGGGCGAGAGGTTTCACTCTCCCTCATGCGTTCGGCCTCCTCTTCTCAGTGTGTATCTAGGATGATGACATGCGCACTCACAGAGATGTGACAAAGCGCACCGTACCCCGTCTGATAGTCACCGTAACTTGAAGTCCACTTAAAGTGCAATACCATATTTATGTAATATCTAAGTTTTCATCAGTTTGGTGTGCAACGCTAGTAAGTCTCTAGCGATAAAAAAATCGCCAATAGCCCTCCTGCTGGAATTTCTATAGCTACCAATCTTATCAACGACTAGCCCAATGTCTACTGTTCTCTCAAATCTAGTTCCAGTATCGAATCGACCTATCTCTGTAATAATATTTAAGTGTCCAGGTGTTTGCGCCAATACTGGTAAAGTCTGTCAGTATTTTCTTACCCAAAGGCAAAGTCAAAGTCAAACTAAAATATTTATTTGCAGACTAAGTGCACTCACGTCGTCGTCGTCGTCGTCTGTCGTCGTCGTCGTGGTGTCTCGTCATCTCGTCGTCGTCGTGCGTCTCGTCGTCGTCGTGTGTCTCGTGTGTGTGTGTGTGTGTGTGTGTGTGTGTGTGTGTGTACTCTCATAGTCTAATGGAACTGTACCTTAACACGACCAGAGTGAGAGATCAAGTGCAGGCTTAACGTTATTTCTTACATAAGCACGGTAAACCTATAGTTCAGAATAGTCCTGCGCACGGTAAAAACAAAATACTTTAGTCTCAATAAGGCTGAGAATCAACATTTTTTGGACGTCAAAAATTACACGAAACGGGTTGTGTTATGTAACTTTTGACGTCCAAAACGTCCACTATTTACCTCTTCTTATTGTTTTTGCTGGGAGAAAAACGACGAATGGCGCAACACATTTCCTAGCTACAAATATATCTGTAAAGTTGGGATTATTTGAATCTATACAATGATCGAATATTACCAGCCTGTTACTACTTTTAAGCGAGTATTGTAGTCGCGCTTGCTCAGGGAAGATTGTCGATTTCTAACTTAAATTAACCATGGAGACCAGCAGGCCTAGCTATATTACAAATTCTGTTTATATTTTATTTCTACTAAAGAAAGAAAATGGCGTAATCAGCTGTTTGTCAACTGTATTTCATTTTCAGCCATATTACAAATTTTACTCGCTAACACTTGACAGTTGACAAAGAGCTGATTTTATATACGCCATTTTCTTTATATTGTCCCCTTATCGATAACGATAATAGAAATAGAATTTGTAATATGGCTAGGCCTGCAGGTTCCTTCACCAACTTTAATGATGTCTTAGATAAACTTAGAAAGTAGGTACCTATGTAACGTACATATGAATTGCAACAGTAACATTGGTACTTCAAGATATCGAATGACATATGGTAAATAGTCGCCGAGTATACCCAAAAAATAAGTTGCCAAATTGTAGTTAATAGGTACAAATGTAAATTACTGTTTGAACCGAAACATTGTATTGGTTACAGCATTCTATCAGTTTTAAGTTATCGGTCTTAGTGCCTCATGCATTATATTGATCTTTCAACTCGACACGTTATTTCTACATGTGACACCGATACATCTTTTAAAAATGGTGCAATTAAACATAAAGAGATAAATGTTGTGGCTAATGTTATCGATAAAATTATTTTGTAATTTGGAAACGTATTCTCTATATTTAAAAATCTTTGAAAGTTCAAACTCAATCATAAGATATATTTTTTTTAAAACACACTAACAGTAGCATAAAAAATTTAAAAAACCCCCACCGCAAAAAAGTAAAACATTTAAAAATTTAAAAATAATAATTTCCTTTCGTTGAGCCATGAAAATTTACTTCACGTCGGGGTACCGCTTAAGTAAGGAATGTTCCTAGTATTTGTAGGTATGTAGGTACTTATTTTAACGGTACCCCGACGTTACGTAAAATTTCATGGCTCAACGATAGGAAATTATTATTTTTAAATTTTTAAATGTTTTACTTTTTTGCGGTGGGGGTTTTTTAAATTTTTAATTTAATTTTTATTTAAATATTTTTAAACGCATTAATTTTGTTTTATAGAGTATACAGTTATGGGTATTTTTCAGTGCATTGTATGTAGAGTCAAATGCTGGTTAAAACGAATCCAAACACAACATATCTGCTATTATTTTGTCAAGAATCTACCTACTGGTGTGCTGGATAGCCTGACTGCAGCATCAGCTCATCCTGTTGCCATCAGTGCTTTGTGTTTAGAATCAAATGCTGGTTGAAATGAATCCGAACACGACATATCTGCTATTATTTTGTCAATAGTCTACCTACTGGTGTGCTGGATAGCCTGGCTGCAGCATCAGCTCATCCTGTTGCCATCAGTGCATTGTATGTAGAGTCAAATGCTGGTTAAAACGAATCCAAACACGACATATCTGCTATTATTTTGTCAAGAGTCTACCTACTGGTATGCTGGATAGCCTGGCTGCAGCATCAGCTCATCCTGTTGCCATCAGTACATTGTATGTAGAGTCAAATGCTGGTTAAAATGAATCCAAACACGACATATCTGCTATTATTTTGTCAAGAGTCTACCAACTGGTGTGCTGGATAGCCTGGCTGCAGCATCAGCTCATCCTGTTGCCATCAGTACATTGTATGTAGAGTCAAATGCTGGTTAAAATGAATCCAAACACGACATATCTGCTATTATTTTGTCAAGAGTCTACCAACTGGTGTGCTGGATAGCCTGGCTGCAGCATCAGCTCACCCAGTTGCCATCAGTGCATTGTGTGCAAAATCAAATGCAGGTTAAAATGAATCCAAACACGACATATCTGCTGTTCTTTTCCCAAGAGTGTATTAGTCTGCTAGATATCCTGGCTGCATCAGACCAAATACACCATAATGTTGCTTATTAATATTACACACATGGGTGTTTGAAATTTTAAGACACACATATGTTTGTAAGTAAAGTTAATACCCATAGAGGTCTAAAATAGCAACGGTAACTAATACAAAAGAGCTGGTAACCTTGAAACGGCTGAACCGATTTTGATGAACTATGTCTAAGAACCATCGCAAGAAACCCTGTTTTCAAATACAAAAAACCGCATCTAAATCTGTTCTCCCGTTTGGGCGCTACGGTGCCACAGACAGACAGACAGACAGACAGACAGACAGACAGACACACACACATAGCGGTGAAACTTATAACACCCCTCTTTTTGCGTCGGGGGTTAAAAATGGAAAACTAATTCTATTACTTCTTTCAAAATAAAAACTAGTAAACTAAAAAAGGTAAATTATAATGTTCATTAATAGAATGTGCTCATTTATTAAAAAACTATTGCAATCTTAGATAGAAATATTATACTAGAAAAACAATCAGAAGTCGTTTTAGGGTTGTCTTATGTATTTTTTGACTTTCAAAGGCGTCCATTAAAAATTACTAGCCTAATTTGAATTGAGTCTTTTGATTTTGAAAAAAGTAATGAGTGTTGCCACCACGGATATCTATGGTTGCCACCGATACTTTAACACAAAGATCAGGATGCCATAAAAAAAGTTTCTTGAATTTCATTCAGTTTTGCGATAGACAATAAATTCTGGTAGACACCAAAACAGACAGTAGATACCTAAATCAAAATAATAATAAAATACCTATTTAAATATTTATGTTATTATTTTATCGTTAAAGTAAAACATATTGTATAAATGTCTACCGTATTGCCGTCTTATCACTGAAACGCGACCTAATGACTTGGAACGCGTGGCTCAAACTGGTTTTAAACCAATTGTGGGTGACCTATCACCTAAATATGATAGTCAGTCCGGAGATGAGTGATTTTAGTGATCAATGTAAGGTGACTCTACTGCGTACGAAGTGTAAGTTAAATTCCATACCCACTTGTTAATATATTTTTTTTTATATTTACTTAATATGTCTGACTGCCTCATTGGTCTAGTGGTCGCAGCCGCTACTACTGGACATGAGGTCCTGGGTTCGGTCCCCGGGTCGAGCAAAGTGTTCTTGAGTTTTTCCATCTGGTATTTCTCAGTAGCAGCCCGAAGTCTGGATTTGTGCCCGATTGATGGCAATAGGCTCGCCCCCTATTACATGGGACTTAAACATAACTGGCAAAATGTGGGTGTACTACCAAGTACACCTCTGCCCAGCCCTTCGGAGATTACAGGCGTGACGTTATGTATATATGTCCTTATGTAACGTTTATTTTTAAAATGAATAAAGATGGGTAATGGTAAAGGGGTATTAAGATTTTTCATCACGAAAAAGCGTTACGGATGCAGTAGGAGGATTCCACTTCTCCGTTGAAGTTTCACTTCTACTATTTGCCCCAGCACAATTTTTTATGCATGGTAGTATCTCTAGTGTTTGCAATTTGACTTTTCTATAATTTTTATACATGTACTCGTATGTAGTGTTGCGGTTGGTATGTTGTATCGGGTTGACTACATAATATACCAGCAGATGTCACGCGGTTTCACCCGCGTAGTTCCTGTTCCCGTGGGATTACAGGAAAGTAGCCAATGTCATCCGGGAATAGTGTAGCTTTTCACCAGTACAATAATTTTTAAAATGGGATCATTAGTTCCGAAGATTATCCCCTACATACAAACAAATTTTACCTCTTTATAATATTAGTATAGATAATGAAGTTGACAAAAAAATACAAAATTTAGATTACTAAACTTCATACTTTCGGCGTCCAGGCCTTGAAGACATAAAATAGAATACTCTTTTATTGTACACCGTAAAAACTTACAAATAATGACTTTGAGAGCTTCACTGAGAGCCTCGTCCTGTCTTTATCACTAAATGTACATGTAGAATAGTGAGGTTACCCAAAATAAATATAATACAATTTCTTCATTTTTACAATCTGTTGATATAAACAGTCGTACATACTCACGACAGGTAATTTTTTATATTATTATTAGTACTCGTAAAGAGAAAACCTTTTTAATACCGAGTTGAACTTATTCTAATGAACCTAGTCTGCTAATTATATGACGTCTAGATTTTCTTTGTCTTGTAAGTAATTCACTGTTTACTCTAATCTACTGGAAATTTTTACTTTTTTTTTGTCAACGAGCGAGATTAACAGTAAAAAACTTAATTCAATAAAACCAGAAAAAAGTCTTTGTTAATGCGAACCGCAGCAAAGTTGACAAAAAACGATACAATAATCTCTGACAAAAGGCTAAACGGTGCAGTTCAAATAGAACAACAAAAAAATGATAGCAGCTCATGGAAAAAAATACCACAGAACCGAAATAGATCAAAAGTTATTTTAAGCTATCGATTTCTAGAATCTATAAAACATTTCTATTTATAAATGAAAGAAGATTGTTTTGTAATACCAGTGTAGGAAGAGCTAATAAATTAAGCCAACCCGCTTTATAAACTGGCGTGGAGAGTTTCTAGAACTACTAACACAATTATTTTTTTCCTATATATGTGAGTGTTTTCGAATTTGACGGCAAAGTGCACACCTCATAAAGGATTTCTTTTTAAGGAACCCATTTATTATCTTTATTACTTTCTTCATTTTATGTATATAACCGATCTCATAATCTTACGCCATTTAAACGCATCATAAAAGGAAGCTGATTCAGAAGCTTCTTGCGTGTTTTATGTTTTTAATTTAAACCTTACCATTTTTATAATCGTCTTGCTGACTTTCATTATCTTCGTAACAGGTCGTTAAAACACACCTACAAAGAATAATCTTCGAAGGATATTGTTACATTATCATGAACTAGAAAAGAGTGAAAAAAGAAACATTCATTCTTTCACCTTAAAAAGTTTAAACAATTTTAATAGATAGTAGGGTTTTACTTTTTACTTATTAAAATTGTTTAAACCAACTTAATCCACAAATACAAATACAAACGGCACCACTTCAAGAGTCTTTCAAACAAAATAAAATTTAAATTTTAAGTAGCGTTGATTGTAATTTACAACTATTAATTTGGTTTTAATTCCAGAAGTAAATCTACGTAGAAGTATAATGTTGGTAGGTACGTTTAACTTAAAAGTTATTTAATAACGGAATAAATTCAACGGTTTAATGTTTCTATAGTTGTTGATTTGTATATTGTGCGTAAAACCTCTCAAACACAAGCAATCCCAATCTGTCAAATAAGACATTGTCAGTTTTTCAACTTTATAACTAAAAGAATACTTAGATTCGTGTTCAATAGGGAAAATAAGACTATTTAGATAGCTTATAGTCTAAAGGTAAATATATATCTTTATACCTAATAATAAATAATAAATCTACATTTTGACTGGCCTGTTGGTCTAGTAGTTAGTGACTCTGACTGCTATGCCGGAGGTCGTGGGTTCGATTCCCACCCAGGACAAATGTTTGTGTGATGAGCACGATCATTTGTTCTGTGTCTGGGTGTAATTTATCTATAATATGTATGTATTTAGAAATATATAAGTATGTTTATCAGCTGATTAGTACCCATAACAAAAGCTCTCAAGCTTAACTTGTAACTAAATGGGGTTGTGTGAAAAAGTTGTGGTTTTTTTTTTTTTTGAAATCAATATAAAAGAACATAAATTTGAAATTGCCAACCTGCCTGCTAGTGTGATGAATAATGTTCATATCTTATTTGTATGAGAAGACCATTGTTCACCATCACCAACCACCACCACCACCAACCATTGACCATTGTTGACCATTGTTGTTTTGGTGTTGACCATTTGTTGTTGAAATCAGTAAAACTAGTTAAAATAACTTGTATTTCAGAAATAACTAAAAAAAACTGTTAACTTACTAAAAAAGAAACAAAAAAGTACTCAAAATAACAGTCGGATTTTACAGCTCACCAAATAAAAACGGCGGAGTAAGAACTTAATAAGCTAAAGAGATAAAAAAAGTTTCAAATTGATGGTAAAAAAAATTGTGTACAATAATAAAATTCTGAAATGAACTGAATCCATTACTTTTATTACATGATTTATTGTGGCTTTGTTGTCAAGGTTTAATGCCAAATGACATTGGTATTTATGGACTATTCATTGATAACTTTATAAAAGTTTATAGTCATGAATTGTCGAAAATGCCTCACAGGTTTTGGTTCAAAGTCAAAGTCAATGATCTTTATTGTAAGACAGTACTACAAAGTTGTTATTGTTGTGTTATTTGTGTCAAAATTGGGGTGTTATGAATATAACTAACTTTTTACACAATTAAAAAAAAACTATACAAAGGCGGACTTAATGGCTTAGGTATATTCTACCAGTATACCTTAAGGTGAAGCAGAGATGCAATAGGGTAAAAATTAAGGGCAAATAATTGAAACAAAAAAATACACACATACATACATACTTAAAAAAAAATACACAGTCAACAGAGATATTTATATATTTTATTATTATTATTATTTTATTTATTTATTTATTTTTTTTTTTTTTTTTTTTTTTTTTTTTTTTTTTTTTTTTTTTTTTGTATTTTTTATTTATAAATTTATAAAGGTATTATAAAACTAATCTGAGTAACAATCAACTCTGCGATGAACCTGCCAACATCTACCCTTCTCGTTTACCTGTGTGTATGTCTGTAGCCACATAGTTCCCAAACAAATGGACCGATATTGATGTGAGTTAAAGTGATTGTCTCCTTAGCCGTTGTCAGTGATATCTAAGGACGTGTATAACTCCATTAAAAAAAATATATTTATTCAAATTAATCTGCGAATCCGCACTTTTTAATCGTCAAAGATGACTTTTGTGCCCCAAAACTTTCGCCCTGTACCATTTAGTGTTATACCACTATTAAAGTGTTATTCTTATTCTTCACTTGCTTCAAAATCGGTGAAGGAAAACATCGGGAGAAAACGATGCCTGAGAGATATTTAATTTTTTTTATTCTTGGCATGTGATGCCAAGTCGCCCATAGGCTGTATTAAAACTCTGATCACTAACCACACGATAAGAAGAAGAAGATAGTGTTATTAGGAAGACGAAATGGCGCAAACAATTCCCCAGCATTTCATTTTTCTGATAAGTTGGTAGAACTTGAAATTGTAGTGAATACCTACACGATTGTGCTACATATAAGTAATAAGAAACACGTGTCCAGCCATTGCTTATCGTCTGTCTTTCTTTGACAGATATACTATTGATGATGAGAACAATGTGAGACTTTGCAATCTTGAAACATTCCCAACGATTATAATGTGGCCTTCTATTGCTATTTGCTTTAGTACGGTTTAATTCCTTAGAGAGCTTATGAGAACTATTTTTAGCCTTGTCTGGCACATTTGGACGATGTTTTTTACTTCGTTTTTTCCATAAATCATATCACATAGAATCACGCCTGTGTTCCCTTAAGAGTAGGGCAGAGTATCGGGCACTTATCCGGACTCCAGACAACAGGCTGCTACTGAATAGTCCTAGATGGAAAATTTCATTACTATTTTGCCCGACACGGGGATTGAATCTAAGACCTCGTGCCCAACATTAGAGGTTGCGGCCACTAGACCAATGAGGCAGTCAAATTCTATCTGTCATTCTCCCCATGATGCCATGATCCATGTCATTGCGTTAGTAAATACCTAGTTATACCAATTCATTGCTAAACCACTGTTAGAGCCCCAAGTACTCAACTCATACAGACAAAGCACGAGTATCAACAAGACCACGCTTGTCCAATCTGGGTTCGCGATTTCAAACTCTTTATTATAAGTCCAGATTTTATTTATTTATTTAATACTTCAAGCACATTAATATACGGAGGCGGACTTAATGCCATAAGTATTTTCTACCAGTCAACCATGATGATGCAGAGAAAAGCATTGGTAGATGCAATTTTATATGAAAATAAAAGAAAGCAAAACATTCCCTTACGACGTTTTTTCTTCGCAAATGATCTTCTTCGTTAGTTTTACAAAAAAAAAGTATATTTGTTTAAAATTGCCTTATAACCATGACTAAACAATCAATTTGAACAACTCTATTTTCGTACCACAACAATCTACCTAAATTCATTCACATTTTTTTAGTCTTTTAAATTGGAGCTTGCGTGAACAGAGAAAAAACTAGTTACATTTACAGAAATGTGGATGTGTTTATAAATAAATAGATATAGATAGTTAGGTAGACATTGTTTATTTATATACAAAGACTATATATAACGAGGTTCAAGACGGCTCGTTATCAGTGTGTGTTTGAGCTTGAGTTAAGTAACTCGTTAGCTTCAGTGATAGCAGTAAAGATGATTGAGACAATCGTACCGGCGTTTGCTGAGCTTAGCGAGTTCGCAAGTATTGGAGTGAGTTATTTTTCTGGACTATAATAGAATAGAATTATCTTTATTAAACACCAAAAAAAAAATACATAAATTAACTTCACTGCAGCTTCTCCTTCACTGTTTCCACTTTAGCTGTTGAATTGACAAAGTATAGCTTCTTTCATCTACTCACACGCTATTGTGACGAATATTTATCACCGGATAATGAACAAAATAAAGAACCCACTTATTAAATGTTTAAATAAAATTTCTACCAATATCACCTCCGGATCAACCAGTATTATTTTCTAAAATTAATTTAGAAAAACCATACTTCACGTTAATTAATAAGGAATTTATAATTTAAGTCCCACGAGTTTATCAAATCAAAATTTCATAGTTTATAATCGTACAATGTGCCGAGAAAATATAACATGGTAAATTGATATATCAAAACAAAAATCTTTTTGAACGTCATAACTACATAAGGCAGTGCCCCAAAACACCCACCTTTCGCCACTTCCTAGTGTTTTTGCTGGGAAGAAGAAATGGCGGAACAAACTCCCCAGCAACACGTCTGTCTGATATGTTAGAGAAACATCCTCGAAACTTAAAAAGACGATGGTCCCTTTGCTTATTTCGGCTTTTTTGACTACCACTGAGATGTGGTAGTCAGAAAATACCGACTTTAGCTAGTTTAAAAGAATAACTTGACGTGTGAAAGTGATTTTAATATCCTGCTAAACGTTTATTTCTGTAAAACCTTAACTTTATATACAAACACTAAAAAAAAACAATAACTAAACCTAACAAAAAATAATTACAAAGCATCAAAAAATTCCTCTGCATCGCTGCCAGCTGGTAAAGTGCCCAAAAGACTGGCTGCATTGCCACGTTGAATGGCAATGCTTAGCCTCTGGCCAAAGTAGAGGCCAGCCCTTGGGTCACGGGAAGCGTCAACCAAACGTTTGGAGATGTCTTTGAACAGAAGACGAGCACTCGGACCCCACGGCCCAAGAGTTTCAACCCAAAAAAATATCCTGCTTGCATAATAAACAATTTCATTTTATTTTGGCGCCAAGCTACGATTAATCCTTTAAATGTGTTATTATAGTCATGACACGTGGCGTGCTGGGCATATTTTGGTTGTCATATATACATCACTATGGTGACCAAAGTGTTAATTAGGTGTTAAAATAAAGATTATCAAAGTCACTAAATAAAATTTCAATCCACAGTCTGGAGGGGAAGTAGTCTTTGCTACGGACGACTTCTTTGCAACATGCGAGAACATGATCGCCGACTCAGAACCGATATTTATAGAAGAAAAGTACACGGAGTACGGCAAGTGGATGGATGGGTGGGAGACTCGCAGGAAGAGGATAGCTGGCCATGACTGGTGTATTTTAAAACTGGCGACCAAGTGTGTTGTTCGAGGTATGTATTATTGATATTGACCTATTTACTTTTCGGTTTAAATTAATTCAAGGGCTCAGAACAATGCAGCAGGTTTTGCCGCCTTTGTGACTAAGCATGTGGTTCGTGGTTCGATTCCCAGGTCAGGCTAATTAAGTAATTGAGCTTTGTTATTTGGGATTTCTCAGTTTGATTGGAAATGTTATTATAGCTGATACAATTTAGGTGCACCACAGATAAAAAGGAAAAAATAAGTATTTAGAATTTTCCAAATATCATGAGTGTAAAAAGAGTTAAAGGGTTAAAAGTCAAAGCTAAGGCATAGCAATAGTTTTAAAATATCGAGTAAATGGAGGTCAATAATTATCTATTACAATTTAATATATGCAAGGTATTATTTTGTTGTTTTAAGATAATAATATTATGTAACAAACACTGACCTATAAAAAAATGATTGATAAGAATTGTAGGTACTTTATTAGGTAAAGTCTACGAACTCGTCTACACGAAGAAGAGCGACAGAGACAAAAATGTCTTCTATAATTATATTCAATCGCACGGATAATTTTAATATCGCGATGTAGGACACGGTAGTTTAGTTCGTATGTGGCCAGATAGATGTCGCTATAGTAAATTCCTAGTTCATATAAGGTCAGTTGGAACTCGCGCAACTACAGATTTAAATAGAACATTGCTAATAATATTCAAGATAAACTTAATTGTGATTTTTTATTTCAGGCTTATTGGTCGATACCGCATTTTTCACAGGAAACTACGCGCCCAAATATTCCATACAAGCAGCTTGTTTAACGCCTGAAGGTTTGTTAAGCTTTTATTATCCTTAGGAGTGGAAGAGCTCATATTATATCACTCTTATATCATAAACATAAATAATAAAATACAAGGTTGAGATGCACGTGCTAAGGTTGGCACCTGGATAACTGTCCACATACAGAAGGGTCTGGGTAAGTAACCAAGACCCTTCTATATGTATCTCAGAAATGACGTTTAGGAGAATAAGTCCTGACTATCATGCTGAGATTTCTGACTCTTTAATGATAGTTAGAAGCTCGAAAGTTTGACAGACAATATATGAGGTGCTTTTTAAAAATAATATAAAATAATAACATTCCACAACTATTCACACAACGCCACCTAGTCCCAAGCCAAGCAGAGCTTACGTTATGGGTACTAAATAGCTGATTAACAGACTTACACATATATTTCTAAATGCATACATACTCGTATTGTATATAAATTACACCCAGACACAGAACAAATGAACTTAGGAACTCATGAACTCATTTATCCTGGGTGGTAACTTGAACCTACGACCTCCAGCATAGTAATCCGGGCCACCAACTACATACTAGAATAACAGACCAATCAAATAAAATAAAAGTGCTAGATTCTATTTGACTGAAAGCCGACCCCAACACAGTGAGAAAAGGTTAGGTAGATGATGTATACAAGTATTGTTACCCCGTATGTGATTTACTGAAGTTGGGAAACTTATGCTTATGTCGCTTTTGAGAGAAAAGTACCTAATAACCGATAATTCAAGGATATATTTCACGATTTTTATCAAAAAAAACGTGTCTTTCAAATAATCGAAGTACAATATAGAAATGATAAATCCAGATCTGTGCTATAATGATGTCATTGAAGACAATAGTTAACCTAACAATGCGAGGTCCTCCCAAAAACGGATCGCTATCCGTAAATCCTCTTTTTACAAAAACCTCCACATGTTCCATTTGCCACAAGTACACATTCAAGTACCGTCAACAAGAGATTTAGGTATACAAAAGGTACAAAATCTTTCTATATTTTATATCAGCTCGATGTTTTCCTTCTCCACTTGCAATATATAAAGAAAACTACTATGGCAGTTTAGGCTTAAGCGTAACAGTATAAATAAAACCATATTATATAATTATTCTAAAATGTACAAAAAAATTATCTACCTAACACAAAAGGCACAAAACAATCACAATATAAAAACATCTAAAAACAAATCGAAAACGGCGTGGCAAATTATCAATCGTGCTAAGTATAACTTACCCAAAGCTAATATAAATAAAATCAAAAGGGGTGGCTACATCATATCTCAACCCAAGACTATTGCAGAAGCATTTAATAACTTTTTTATTGATAAAATACAGCCAAAACTGGGACTTGACTGCAGACCGAAGGCGTGTACGTTACAACTCAATAACAAAACTATGTTTATGGCGCCTAGTATACCAGACGATATTAAAAAGATAATTATGTCCTTAAATAATACAAGCAGTGTAGGTTATGACGGTATTGCTACTTATATACTAAAACACGTTGCGGATGAAATCTGCGGGCACTTGAGTCATGTTATCAATCTCAGCATTAGCGCAGGTGTTTACCCTGATGCTCTAAAAGTTTCTATCGTTAAGCCACTATTTAAGAAAGAAGATAGGGAGTTAATGGAGAACTATCGGCCTATATCACTAATTCCCATAATTTCAAAAATATTTGAGAAATACATTTATAAGGAACTAAATTCATTTATAGAAAAACATAATATTATATGCGAGGAACAGAAAGGATTTAGAACTGGTAAATCTATTAATATGGCAATCTATGATTTTTTATATAATGTTACATTTAACGTGGATAGGAGGAAACCGGTCTGTGGCGTATTTTGTGACATGACACAAGCCTTTGACTATGTGCATTACGGTACACTCTTAAATAAACTTGAAGCTTATGGAATCAGAGGAAATGTCAACAACCTAATTAAATCTTACTTGCTTAACCGAACTCAAATAACAAGTATAAGCCAAATTAATATAAAAAGTAAAAAGGAAATGGTTTTCCATTCTACAGAACGTATAGTGTCGTATGGTGTGCCACAGGGTAGCGTTTTAGGGCCTCTTTTATTTATATTATACATAAATGATCTACCGAAAAGCATCCCCCAACCTCTGACACTATTTGCCGATGATAGCACCATAACAATACCTTGCAAAAGTATGAATACTTATGAAAATGACATTAATGATTCCGTGAAGCTAATGATAAAGTGGCTAGTTGTCAATAACTTGAAAATTAACCTGACTAAAACTAAATTAATACATTTTAGCCAACGGATCAATAGTAAGAGTAATTTAAATATACACTATGATGACCAGACTATAGAAGAGGCGGATACAACAAAATTTTTAGGGCTTCATATTGACAAAAAACTGAATTGGAAAACCCATATCGAAATCGTGTGCAAGAAAATCAGTAAGTCTGCCTATGCCCTGCACACGTTGTCGTCTATAATAGGTGTGGAGGCACTACTTACAGCCTACTATGGGCTAACAGAAACACACTTGCGTTATGGAGTTATTTTTTGGGGTTACTCAACAGAAAAGGATACGGTGTTCAAGGCACAAAAGAGATGCGTGCGCTCAATATTTAAAATTAAACCAACTGATAGTTGCGTGCCTTATTTTATAAAACATAAAATATTAACTTTGCCATGTTTATATATTTTAGAGGTAGCTGTATTTGTTAAAACAAATTCACATCGATTTAAACGATTGGACGAAGTAGTCCCACGTAATAGGCGCGACAACAGCAGGATATGCTCTCATACAGCAAGGACAGCCCTCATGCGCAAAAGCGTTTTCTGTATGGCTCCTATCATATTTAATAAACTGCCTAAAAGTTGGAGGGAACTGCCCTTATCGCTTTTTAAGAATAAACTGAGAATGTTTTTAATTAGTAAAGTATATTACAATGTTTCAGATTTTTTGAATGAGAAGGACTTCTCCATCCCGACTTCTAATATAAGTAATAAATAAATAAATATTTGTATAATAATTCGTTATGATAAATAATTTGCTCACTATAACATCACTATTCTGCATGACATTGATAATTAATAATTCGATTTTACTAATTACAGTTTAATTAAGTGTAAAAATTGACATTGTATACTTTGTGTCTTATATTATGTTATGTTTGTTTATGAATATTTTTTCTAATGTTCCTAATAATATTTGCACACCTCATATGGTAATAATACAGTGTACTCTATGAACATTCTGTAACATCCTCTGAACCTGTGTTATGCAATAAATGATTTGATTTGATTTGATTTGATTTGATTTGAATATAATAAAATAATAATAAATTTACTTCAGACACAGTCCATACAATTGGAAAATTAAAATGAAAAGCACATGCAATAATAATACATTACAATCAATTAAATCACCACATATGAAAACAGTACTCGTTACATGTTTTACTTAACCACAGTCGGAAAAGTAATACCAAAGACTTTTCCATCAAGCATAAAATAAAAATACATACTTGCTTAAGTTAAAGGACGAAAGAGACGTTTATTTGTAAAAATATAGTACTTCCAAAGAAATGTTTCAATAATTTTATCATAGACTCGTAATATATCAGCGTTAGCCAGTATTGTGGTCAAAAAGAAACCATAAGAATTACTTTCGTAATTTCTTTACAGCAATCAGTCAATCTGTTAATTACGTCGCCATTATATTTTAGAAATTGTTGTCTGGAAAAAAAAAATTACACTATTTTATTTTCCTAATTTCAAATTTCATTCTATCATCTCTTTTGTCAACTGTACCTACATACCTAGTACTGTCCAAGCACTTGGTGCTAGCCCAATGAGGCGTGTCCTGGCAATTTGCCAATGCTATTTACCGGACACTCGTTATTTTTGCCAAAGAAAGGTCTTGGAAACTGAGACTCTTTATCCTCGGGACCTAATCAATCATAGTGAGTAACCGGGACACTGTTTCAAGTATAATATGAAGTGTTTCAAAAGTCTTTGTTGTTTGTAGCTTTGAGGGTTATTTCGTGCGTTAACTCATCTTTACTTGTATTTTTGTTTCTCTCGACTGATTTACCAACGCAACGCAAAACTTGTGTAATACACAAAAAAGTTAAAATAAGAAATTTTCTTTTCTCCAACTATATGTAGGTACCGCCTTTAATTTTTAAATTTCAAGAAGACAGTTAAAATGTTTCAACAAGCTGGTCAAGGTTCATTACCTCAACGGTCCATATGGTTACTCTGGCGTTCAGGAGGCATAAGCGAAGTCGTTCGTTAACTATTATAAATCTATGAAGTTAAATAAGTTTTCGGTTTCGACCGCTTAAGTGCTAAAAACGATATTTTGGTACAATGGTATAAAAAAGCGGCACTCTTGACAGTAGAAATTGCTGAGTTATCGAATCATTTGATCGACCCTTTATCGATTTTCGAAATCGAATCGACACGGAGCCATTGTCACTTTTCTAGACCTCCACCTTCTTTCTATTGTCGCCTTATCGATTGCGATAATAGAAACAGAAATTGTAATATAGCTAGGCCTGCAGGATTTACACGAAAAACAATGACAACTTATACTTTTACTAAAACGCAGTGTCCTGAAATATCCTTAGAGACGCAAAGTTTCAGCTGTTTACTGTTCATTTACGTACCGGCTATAATGTTTAGGCATATCTTATGATACCCACGGGGCTGTATGAGTAGCCTTACCAAGGACTATGCCGTAAAATGCCATGTTTATAACGCCATGGATACCTTTTACTAAGATAGTGCTTTTTACAATGAACATACTCTTACGCCTTTACGACTATCTCTTTGCTAAAGGTAGTAATTTTATCATTTAAATGTAGTTTCAGTATTGTAATCAGTAGGCCTAGCTATATTACAAATTCTATTTCTATTATCGTAATCGATAAGGCGACAATAGAAATAAAATGGCGTATATGGAATCAGCTGTAGGCCAACTGTCAAGTGTTAACGAGTAGAATTTGTAATATGACTGAAAATGAAATACACATGACAGTTGACAAACTGCTGATTCCAAATACGCCATTTTGTTTCTATAATAGAAATAGAATAGACATATAATTTGTAATTTTGCTAGGCCTGCTGTTTCACAATGTCCAGAGAAAATATTTTAGGTACATTTGTTTTTCTGCCTGTTTGCTAAACGTAGTAAAGTTATGTCCTTGTGACGTAGTTTAGCACTTGTTCATGTATTTATGTATGAACCAGCATTAAGTATTGAATGCATGTTATTGTAATGCATTTAATGAATACGGAATTTGTCAAAAAATGATCTTCTTCTTTTTGTGTGATTAGTGATTAACCTGATATCGAAAGTATTTTTACCACAGACCTGCTTTAGAAGTAATGATATATCGGTATCACTACATCCTGATCCAATTGTAAATCTCTCTTGTAAGATCCAAATAAAAACTTCAAACAGCCGAACCAACATCAGTTACAAGTAATTCTTTTTTAATTGTTACAGAGGAAGAATCAATTCCAACAAGAATTTCCAAAATGGGAACGGCATGCAACAAATTCGACTTGAAACATATCGAACGACTTAAGTCTGACAAATGGGATGAGTTAGTGCCAGTTACGGCCCTAAGACCGGGCTACGTGGAAACCAGGCTCAATTTCCAGAAGGTAATTTTCCAAAGATGATATTTGTTGTCTATATTTAGAACTTTTTAAACGTATAAGGGTTGGAATGCTGGATGAAAAAAAAACACATGGATGTATAACTGTTTGGGAAAACAGGTGTGATGTGCTGAATGTAACATAATATTGGTATTTGTAGAAGAATAGGTTAGTTTGAAGCAATATTACAGAGTCTTATTAATGACCTACTTTACCGTTTATACTAAAGTTAAAATTATCACTAACATTAACAGATTTCTCGATATCTAAATCGTACAGTCATCAAAGGCAGATTACCAATACATGGTTTTGCATATTGCGGTTTTCCTGTGCCATTCTCGTGAATTTATAATCCTTTGAACTCGTGCAGAACTGATTCCCGGATTTAAAATTGATAAAATTTTGTTGCAATTTTATATCAGTGACAACCAATGCCAAGTATTTGTCAAAAATATAGGGAAATTCGGCGTATTGAACAAAAACTAAGACTTAAACTTAAAATGAAAGAATGAGGCAGTTGCTCTTCTGAATTCACTGTCTTATCGTTCCGAGCTTACATGACGTATTGAACAGACCGTTCGCTTTGAGAATAAGACATCCAATTAAATAAATACAATGTCAAAAAGCTGTACCTTCAACTGCATCTCACATTGTTACAGTGCAAATAGCACGCGGGATTTGTCTAGATGCTCTAGACGCCATAAATGGCACGGCAAATATGATTGACTCCTTCAGACCAAATACCAATTTATATAAATCCCTTATAAACATTGCATTGCTTTCAAATTGCAACTTTTCCGAAATCGCACTTCGTCTAAACTGGATTTTTTAAAATAAGACGGATGAAACGCTATAGTGCAAAAAACTTTTAAAATAAATCTGTTTTGACGCAGAAAACTCATCACGGGAACATTCTAGGAAAACAAAATGAAAAAGTATGTCTTCATATTACACACATAATATTTAATATTTAATTAAATATGAATTTATAAAAAAAAACTTGGTTTAAATGAGAAAACGGACTTCGCTGCTGTAACTTTAACCATATAACGTAATATTCTGAGCTCCATATTAAGAAATAATCTCCAAAAAGTTTTAAAATGAGCAGATTGGTATTAATATTCTACACAAAGGCAGATGAATCCCACAGCGAAATTTTAAAAACCAAAAATTTACTCATTATTTCAAATAGAAAGTTTTCAACGAATTCGCGACATTCTCGCCTCTAGCACTAAATTTATGGCACACAAGAGTGAAATTTTAAAATCCAGGAATTAACTCGTAGAGATTAAAACACGAAACTACACTCAAGATATTTTTGTTTCAGGTTCTCAGTGACGATGCTTTTACCCATATTCGAGTGAACATATTCCCGGATGGGGGCATTGCACGCCTGAGGGTATTCGGTGAAGCAAGACCTGAGCCTCCTCCACGAAATCAAATTATAGACCTTGTGTCTTTACTGAATGGTGCATCTTGCCAAGGTAAGCATTATAATAATGGAAGACGTTAGAACTTGCTAGTATAGAGATAATAATTTTGGACATTGCGAACGTTAAACAATTTAAACACGTTGAAGCAAATTAATATTTATAACCTATGCTCATTTTTACTTACACTAAACAGGAAACGGTTTACTGCCTTGTTGGCGTCGCAGTCACATACACTCGCTTAGCTATGAGATCTTAGGTTCGATTCTCAGGTTAGGCTGTTTTGACTTAGTTCCATCAGTTGGTCCGCAGATTTATAAGCGGGTGATGACACCTTAGAGTCAAAGTCAAATCATTTATTTCAATTAGGCCTGAAAACAGGCACTTTTGAACGTTATAGCTTTATTATATGGAACTACATCTAAACTTGGAATATCTATGAGTGCATCTTTGTCTCTTTAGACAATACTAGCGTAATGTTATGTAAGCAGGTACATGAAATGCCAAAAAATAAAAAGTTACGCCTAGCTTTAGTGACAACGAATATTATGTAAGATATTAAAAGATAACAGTAAAATAACTCAAAATACCATAATTTTATTTCTAAAAAAACTTGTTCCAGGTTTCTCAAATGCCCATTACGGACACCCTAAGAACGTAATTAAGCCTTCAAAGGGTAAATGTATGTCGGACGGCTGGGAGACAGCAAGGAGATTGGACCGACCTAATGTTATAGAAGCCAACGACGATGGAACAATGAAAAGCACAGGTAAACGGAATGGGTTATTAACCTCTATATAAAATAAACGAAATTTAAGCAAATTATTGAGTGCTATTCTATTATTAAAACCCTAGGAAAGTAAAGTGAACATTTAGTTAGTGGTCATCGCAAAATTATGCTAAGAATAGACAATAATAATTCACTTTGCAATAATGTTTCGCAAGCCGATTTTCACAAAATAGATCGGGAGGCGATTTTATTTACATCAATTTCTAAACTCCAAGAAATTATCATTTGATCATCATTTTTACTGCTTCTTTTACATACATTGTGATTTTCAATCCCTGAGTTTTTTTTTGGTCTTTTAATTTAGAGTGATATTGGCATTTTATTATCTATCTAACAATAAGTGAACGACTTCATTTTATTAAAAAAAAAACACGGCTTAAACGAAACACCAACCACATGATACTAGTTAAAAAAATTAAATTAGTAAAAGTGTTTCTTGAAATCTATTTACGAAATTTAATCATATACATATATAAATAGAGTTCAAAAGCTCTGGCACAGTCTAACAGTAATATTATTTCGCACAGGTCAAGAATGGGCCGTCTTGAAATTGGGCTTCCCAGGCCACATCAAGCAAATTTGCGTGGACACCAACCACTTTAAAGGCAATTATCCTGACTCTGTCAAAATTGAGGGGGCGTATCTAGGGCACGATTGGTACCCAGAGACAGACGGCAACTGGAGTAATATTCTGAAGCCTAGCAAGGTAAGAAATTTCTTTGATTAAGAATTTTTTTTGGGCTTCCCGTTCCACATCTTATACTTCGGTACTTACGTACTTTTTGAGCAATAAATGTTGAGTTTTCTAAAATTAAGCCTCCATACTGTAAATAAGTACTTTCACGTCCGTTTTGGTCCAAAAGGGTAGACAGAGGTAGATATACCTAAATTTCACCAGTTATTTTAAAATTACATTCCAATTTTACCCTTCAATCTCCGCGGTACCATTTCCCAAACATTTCTCTTCATTAGCAAGGGTAAATAAATCGGAAACCGACGCTGAGTTACAAAATCCAATTTATTTAAGCCTCCATTTTCAATTACAGCTATCAGCCCATAATGAGCACTGGTTCGACTGTGATTCGGGTGTCATCACACACATTAGAGTAACGATGGCGCCAGACGGCGGTTTCAGCAGAATTAGGGCGCTGGGATACGTCGACTCTCAAATTGTTTGAGACTTTAAATCACGGTTTAAGCAACTCAGCAGTCGCTTTACAGCGGCTACACGCTGGCGTTTTTACTGCGCTCGTATAGGTACGCGCGCTTATATCACTTACTTGCACTGATAACAATACCTTACCTAGTGTAGTGCACTCAGAGAATCTAGAGTACTCTACTCCATAAGCTTATATCGAATCCGATTGCTTCTGCTAAAGCCACTAATTTGGGCGACTGTCTACGCACGCACTGTATTCCCTTCCAGTTATTTGAAATGTTTAGTGTCGTGCCATTTTGAGCGTTTTTAATAAAGATTACAAGCTTCAATAGCCAAGGTTTGTAACAGCTCTAATATAGGAAATGTATTCAGCAGTACTGTTAGCGACTGTACATTGGTACAATGATGCGGAAGTCAAAGGAGCAGTTGTAAAGGCTATTGTACATGTACAGTTGACAGTACACAGCGATAGTCAGTGAATATACAGGGTGGATCTGACATCGAAGCACAACTTAATACCATAAGTTCATAGTTCTGGAAACCTCAGGCAACGTAGAAATTTTCGGTTGATTTTGTGTTGTATTCTGACGTTCTTTTTTACTTTAAACTGTGAAACACACGTTTTTGACTAACCGTTACTAACCTAATGAGATATTGACATAAACAAGTAATTCCTTTTGTTAGACATTCTACTGGTTAGATTAAATCATGTTTACAACTGTTGGATATAAAAAATATCAGTATTTATCTGTACTCTTCGGTGTTAATATTCTGTCTAGAAAAAAGCCGACGAAAAGTTTCAACGCTGGGTCAGAATCATGTTTTAAATTCATAGTATCAAGTTGTGCGTCGATGTCATTGCCACCCTGTATAATAGATGCTGGTTTAGATGCAGCCGCGTTGCGCCACGTAATATCACTGTTTGAGCTCAGTGAAGCAGCAAATTGTTATAATAGTCTCATATTTTATTCTACGCTGCTATCTTTAGTAATATTAGGTCCTTCAAAATGGGTTTTACGATTGAATTTTAATCCTTATTGTGATATCTGCAGAGTGACTAAGTTGTGTTTTGTATTGCCTTCCTGTATTATTTAGTTATTTAAGGTGTTGCCTGATAGAATTAGTAAGCTTTAAATTATATTGCTTAGAATAATTCATATTTTGTGATATATACCAACCAATTTTTATTTTGTACAACTGTTTTTCTCTTGGATTGTAAATTAACGTACGCATTGAAGCGTCAAATATTTCTTTGGCGCAAAATTTACGTGACGATAGGTTTACTACAAATGATTACCATGGAATATATTTGTACCAATATGTAAAGTTTAATTGTATTACTTAAAATAGTTTTAGTTTGTAAGTGACAGAAATAACTTGAGTACTTGATTACTTTGAAAGAGATATTCGTTCGACTCATTATTTTAAGTTAAAGTTCATTTGTTTTGTGCTTGAACACAAAACATTCAGAGCATGATATACTCGGCAATGCTATCTAGACTAACTAAACCAAACAGAAAAATATAATAGCGTCAAAAATTCAAATAAATACAGAAATTATTGTACAAAGTAAGCCTCAGAAATACGTCCTGTAAATATTTTAGTGAAATAACGGAAATTATGATAATGTATCTTTCAAATATTCAACGTCTAATGTTATCAAGTATTATTAATAAATAATGATGATAAAGAAACTGTATTTTGAATAACTATCCTTATTTTCGTTTACTGTTTTTCTGCATTTTCTTAACAGAAACTTGAAGCTGGGTTTACGGCAATTGGCTCACGCCTTTTGCGTGAGAATTAAAAATTAAACTTACCGAGAAATACTTGGTGCACTTAAGGTGCATTCCTTGAGAGGTAAGGCAGAGGAGTACCTCTGCCTCACCTCTCAAGGAATGCAGGGATTATTATGTGTCTTTGTAACGCAATTTGGTATCACATGAAATTCGATCTTCATTTTCAAATTCCTAAAAGTGAAAAGCTTTAAGCTTTATTATGAACATAAGAGAAACGGCTATTAAGTAAGTAAATATTGCGATGATGGTAAACAACGAGATAAACGATATATCGAAAAACAAGATATGTCCGATCGACCCTAAATAAATGGATAAGAGAAAAAAAGTGATAATAAAAATTTAAAAACAGAAGTTTAATCACCGTATTCTTTTTAAATTGAAGATATAATCATTGAGTACCTACTTATATGTATAAGAAAGAAATTATCATCATTTTATTTTTATCATTTATAAGAAATTTAAGAATAAAATATTCATATTACTTACATCAAAACAAAAGTTCGACAACCTCACCTACTAAAAACTACATCAATAAAACGAAAGAAAAAAAAATCTTACAAGAATAAAACGGACATCTAAATCCCAATATTCCTCGCTGAACAATTTCATGGAGATCGAATGTATGTAAGTCGAGCCCTAACTTTATATTGCCACTATAAAAAGGCAATATATTTGAGAGGCGTTTAAAATAACAAAATATCCCATACAATCCCCTGTGGGCTTTTAACCAGAGTTGTGCAATCTCCTCAACAATATCCGGCTTCAAAGTTTGTGGCACACGTGGATCGGTAAGTCTCAAGTTGTTGCAACGTTCTGCTGCTTACAGGGGAACGGTTATGTTGCGGGTCGAACTTCACAGCAACCATTGCCCCTGGCACTTGGTGTGAAGTTGTCCAATAATCTTGCTATAGATTGGTAACTTGTAAGAGAATCGATTTAAATTTTAATGTTAACACAACATTTTTAACGACTAGCTGGGGCCTGGGACTTTGTCTGCGCAAAACAAGTCACAATTTTCAAATTATGCAGAGGATCAGCACTTTTTAAACGTCAAAAATTACATCAAAATTGGTTCTGCGGATTAGTCATGAAGGCGTAACAAACATATTACTTTGAATAAATGATTTTGTATTGTATTTATGGATCCTTATTTTGGCTTTCATCTAAAAAATCGAAACTGTGCAGTCGTGAGCTTATAGTTTCCGGGAAGTTTAGTTTTGATTCATCCCTGTGTTTTTATCGACCCCGTTTGATCGGTACTTCTTATCTTTGGGAATAACTATTAACCACATAATGGTGTAAAGTGTTCGAAGGCATTCCTTCTCTATTTCAATTCGGAATATTGTTGTTATTAAATTACCTATCACATTTATTTAATTTAAAGGGATATTCAGAAATGAGATTTGATGCATCACTAGCTTTACACCGACCACACAATTATAATACACCTCTTAACAGGAATAAAAATAATTTATAAAAATTAAGAATTACGGAAACCGTAATCGCTCAAAGAAGCTCTCATGCACAAGGTTGTGGTTTAAATCCGGGCAAGTACTAATGTGACGTTTTCAATTCATATGTGCTTTCTAAGTTTATCTTAGACATAATTGACATCGGTGAAGGAAAACATCGTGAGGAAACCTAGACTTGTAGTTAATATAAGTTTGAAATCGCCATTCCGAGTTTAGCAAGCGTGGTGATCAATGCAAAGGCCTCTTTTCGGGTTTGAGAAGAGGCCTTTACCCTGCAGTAGGACAGTAACAGGCTGGTATTATTATTATTATAAAAAAGTAAAAAATAGGTACTTGTATTTTTAAATATTTTTTGTGTGAGTAAAAACCTCGAATATATCGAAAAATAAAGCAGCCCTAAAAGCACGGTAAGTAGGTATCTCAGTGCTTTGCGATATATCAAAAAGATCATTATGGAAATTTTCTGCAAAAAATCTCATATTCCGTGAGGACTACAGCCGTCAAGTCTTTGTGCTACCTTACTCGGTAAAACGAGTACCAAAGTAGGGTAAAAGCACCAATTATATTTATCTGCTGATTAATAAATATAATTGATTGATTGATTAATTTACTGTCTCGTTGGTCTAGTGGTCGCAATTGCTACTGCTGAGCGGGGGTGGTCCAGTCGTCCCGGGTTCGACGAGCAAAGTTTTATTGAGTTTTTTCACCTGGAATTTCTCAGGAGCAGCCTGGAGTCCGGATTTGTGCCCGATTGATGGCAATAGACACGCCCCCACATGGGACCTAAACATAACAGGCGAAATGTGGGCGTACTGCCGGGTATACTTCTGCCGCCCTTTGGGGATTGCAGACGTGATGTTATATTAATTGATCGTAATGAAAATTGTGGTTCTCGTAAATATTTACTAAATCTTTTTGTTTTTTGATAACAAAAGCACCTACTATTAATTATGGTGGTCTAGTAACTGTAATTACTGAGTTGTTACCTACTGCCATGATCATAGATTACCTATCATTATTTTAACGACTCCTCTTTTATTAGAAAACCTACACTTTCGTGACTTTTATTACACGCAAATGCCAATTACTCTCGAAACCCGATCCGATCAACAAAGCTAATTATCATTCATTATCTAGAAATTACGACGGCCGACAACTGGGGAGTCTACCCCAATATTTTAAATGATACAGCTCATATATCAACAGGGTCAGTGAAATGTGTGAAATTGTAATTTTGTGAAGCGAAGACGTACCCTCGACCTGTATTTTAGGGTTCTGTATATTACAGCGAGAATAAGAAAACCATTTCAGTAGTATCGTATACTTTTACTTTTGAAAGATTTTTTTACCCGGATTCAAAACTCTATAAGGCAAAGGTTACGTTTGCGCTTATTTCAAAAACAAAGTACTTAATTTGTTTAGAGAAATATGTGAAACGACTTTTTGGTGTGAAAAATCAATATTCAGGGCTACCGTATACAGTGCTTTGTGATTTGTATTTTGCAATTTTAACCAGGGCCGTGGAAAAAAGCGGGAGGTTCTCAAGTAGGCTGATTTTTTATTTGTGTTATCTCAGAACTTCACCGTTTATTGGCCGAATGAAAAAAGTACTAAGTACCTACTTTTGAGCCAAATCAAATCAAATCAAGCAAATGAGTAATTTGATTTGATTTGATTGTTATTGTTCAAGTGGGTACATTTTTCTTGTAGTCTTATTAGAATTTTATCGAAATCGGTAAAGTAACTAGTTTGGTTTTTCATTTAATGAATCTCTGTAACTCCAAATAAAAAAAAGCAAAAAGCAATTTTTTTTTTGTGTAAACATTGAACATGCAGATTGGCGATGCGCGAAGAAAGAAACATGATTTATAAAACTTGGCGCGATAGAGTTAAATCATAAAGGACACCCTAAATCGTCTATCTAGGCATTTAAACACATCGTCATCTTAGAGTGAAAACCCCGGGAAACTTACGAGGTTTTCACTCTAAGGCGACGACATGAAAACGTTATGCACAGAAAAGCTTGTCAAGCGGTCGGACCGGCCGTGATGGGCGAGTAGTTATGGCACCTGCCTCTAATGCACAAAGTTGAATGTTCAATTCTGGGCCTGCGCCTTTTTCAATTCTTATATTATGTATTTTCTCAGTTAATGATAAACATCATTTATTTAAATAATACGGAATGGTCCTGTAGATCATCATTAAGTTAATACCTTAAAGTGTTGAGCGAGAGTGGTGAACATTAATCGCGGCTTTTGCCTTCCTTATATGAGGACAAAAGCCCCTTGCTTTTGCCCTGCAGTGGGAGTAGGCTGATGATTTTTTTTGTCTGTGGTGTGGTATACTGTAGTAGGTTACCCCACTGGAAATAATAGGTGTGCCTTTTAAAAAAAAATAAGTTTATAATAAATAATAATAAAATATTTATTTGCGTAAAACATGGTAAACAAGGGTGTTAAATACAAATTGAGGCACAAGCATGTTCAGCTAGGATAAAACATAGCATGCAAAATTTTAAACATAAGTTAGGACATAACATCAACATTTTTGTTTTTTAAAACATCAACATTTTTTATCTTCAAATTCTTTTAAACTATAAAAACTACACTCGTGTAACCACTTATGAAACTTAAGTTGAAATAATTTTAAATTTAAAGCTTTGAAATGCCTAGGTATTTTATTATTAATCCGCACACACATTGCCAAGCAGTTACTATTATATTTAGATAGTCTAGGCAAATCATTTAGCACTAGTTTATATGGATCTCGTCGGTTCCGAGGATTGACATCATTTGCAGTCTTAAGTAGTTGCTTATTTTTCGTAACAAACACACATATTTCGTAAATGTAAAGCGATGGTAACGGTAACAAACCAAGTTTTTTTAAATATTGGTCTACATGAGTCGTCGGGTTTAAGTCCACAAATTGCTCTTATGCACTTTTTTTGAGCGATGAATGCTCTTTGGAAGTCAGTGCTATTACCCCACATTATTAGTCCATACCGTAACAACGATTCGACGTACGCGTGGTATGAGATTACAGCAGTTTTTATATTTGTTACATTTCTAACTTGTTTTAATGCATAAACGAATTTATTAATTTTATTGCTTACATTATCTATGTGCTCTTTCCAGTTAATGTCTTTATCTATTATTACACCTAAAAATCTGGTACGCGTTACCTCATTGATTTTATTAATGTTGAGTTTAATGTCATTTTTGGAATTATTTGATCGATTAAATTGGATGTAAACAGATTTGTCTAAATTTATCATCAAATGGTTAATGTCAAGCCAATGCAATAATTTGTCAATTGTATTATTAATTTCAAGTTCATGTTCTGGAATGGTATTTAGTTTTTTATTAGATGTCACTATAATAGAAATATCGTCAGCAAATAATACGCATTTATGGTTGGTTATTTTTGTAAATGAGGAATAATATTGGGCCCAGCACACTTCCCTGTGGAACGCCATATTTATTATGTTTATATTCCGATGAATAAGGTAGAATAACATTATGTTTGTGAGCAATGTGGATGGTATTAATAGTCTTGTTTACCCCACCAATTAAGCTAAATAGGCTTGTGTCTGGGAGTGGGTTCACGTCAATAGTGCAATGGGTGGAAACCGCACTCACGACCTTTTGATCGCCAGGCTGATGTCTTAGCTATTAGGTTTTTGCCGCATAATACATAATATATACTTTACATGACAATATTGTGTCTAAAACGAAATATTGTCTGGGAGATGATATTGCTAAAAATAAAGGGACTATTATGAGATTATTGTAAATAGAAGTGCATAGAAGAAGACAAGTTGGGCTGACCTCAAATACAAAAAAAAAACATAGAAAAAGACAATTTCCTGAATATTTTATGAACATACATTACATAATCTATTAAAATTAGCCGCTACTCCGGAGAGATCGGTTAACGAGGTAAATAGTTACTTTGTTAATATTGGCAAGACTTTGGCAGAAAATATTCTGATAAATAATGGAGACATGAACGCACACAATTTCTCCATTAATCAATCCCCTCAATCCCTGGATTCTTTTGTATTATACGATACCGACCCTAACGAAGTTAACAGTATAATAATGAGCCTAAAAAATGATTGTGCAGTTGGCTGGGACAAGGTATCAAACAGGTTTCTTAAGAAATTCAAAGACTTCCTGGTGCCTCCGCTGACCTTTCTATTTAATCACTGTTTTCATGCCGGAGTTTTTCCAACTGCCTTAAAGAAGTCGATTATTATACCGGTTTATAAGGGTGGTGACAGGGACCGTGTCTCTAATTACAGACCTATTTCTTTTTTACCAGCTGTGTCCAAAATTCTAGAAAAATTGATCAATAATAGACTGATAAATTATTTGGACAAACATAAACTTCTATCAGACGGTCAATTTGGTTTCCGTCGTGCCCGGTCTACCACTGATGCAGTGCATGCTGTCACTGATTTTATTGCAACCAACCTTGATGAGCGAAAGAAATGTTTGGCTGTTTTCTTGGACTTAGCAAAAGCATTTGACACGGTCTCTGTCCCCATGCTGCTGCGTAAACTAGAAGCGATTGGTATAAGGGGTACTCAGCTAAACTTATTTGGTAGCTACTTGTCTGACCGTTATCAGACCACAGCTATTGAAGGCTATGTGAGCACCGACCTGCCAGTGACTTTCGGAGTTCCACAGGGCAGCGTTCTTGGGCCAACATTATTTCTAATATACTTGAATGATTTGTGCTCGCTCAGGCCGTCAAATGGCACTTTAGTCTCTTATGCAGACGATACAGTTCTTTTACTCTCAGCTACTTCCTGGCATGAGGTCTTCGATGTTGCCCAAAACGCATTTAATGCTGTCTCCAAATGGTTGACTGATAATGTGTTGACTTTAAATACAGAAAAAACGAAGTACATAACCTTTTCGATCCGGGATTCGGGTTTACCTGCGAATAACTTCCATTTAGTGGCTCATAACTGCAAGTTTTATGATCCTAATAAGTGTACCTGTAGTGTGCTAAAGCGAACAAAACACATTAAATATCTTGGCGTGATTTTAGATGAACACTTAAACTTTGCAGAACTATTTGCGATTCTGAGTGGAAGGATTCGTAAACTCAAAATAGTCTTCAAAAATCTCAGACATGTCGCGGATCCTAAACTAGTAAAGCAAGTTTATTATGCATTATGCCAGAGTCTGATTTCGTACTGCATTACTTCTTGGGGTGGAGCTCCAGCAACCACCATTAAAAACATTGAAATTGCCCAACGTGCTATTTTAAAAGTGAGCAGTTTTAGACCATTCATGTTCCCTACTAAACTTTTGTACCAGGAATGTGAAGTACCTACTCACAGTCAGACAGATGTTTATTTTGGACATTGTTCTCAAACAGCATAAAAACATTCTATTTGACCCCCTTAAAAACATAATTCGACGAAGAGGTAGAGTTTGCAATACAACCAAAAGTTTTAACACGTCTGTTATCCGAAGATTTTTCTGTTTTCTTGGACCTTTTATGTTTAACAAGATAAATAAAGTATTACCAATTTACAGCCTCAATAGGAATCAGTGTAAAAAGGCAGTAGTGGCCTGGTTGCAGACTCTAGGATATGACGAAACCGAAGAACTTCTAGCGTTGTTACGATAACGCTTGGCTATTAATTAAAAATTATTAAAAGTATTTTAAATACTTATTCATAAGATTGTACATATCTATATTAATCAAAATAATTCACACATCCTCTCTCACACACAAACACACACCCCAGCATTAAACACAAAGAGAGGTTCATTACTCATTAGCACTGTATTTTCTCCTAATTATTGTAGTAAATTTATAGTTACGTTGCCTTACTTACATTAGGAAGGCTAGTCTGATCCAATTTTCCTGCGGGGAGTGGCGCCATATGGAGTGGCGCCTGAAATACAGGTTTTTAACCTAGTTCGGCAATGGATGCTATCTTTAAATAATTGTGTAAAAATATATAGCCCATATAACTATGTAAACCTTTGTGTAACATTTTTTGGAAATAAATAAACTTATATAAACTTATATAAACTCAAACGTTTTACACTCAAAAATATTTTTAAATAAAAACTCACACTTGGCAAGTCACAATAAATAAATGAAAAACCTCTTGGCAGCGAGTCTTTCTATATCGGAGTTCAAGCTGCGAACTCAAGTGGAAGTAACATTTGATAATGAAAAGCTACGAGAGTGTTCGAGTAATATTACTTTTTTTTACTCTATATCGTATTAGAATCGACTATCGATTACATGTCATGTTCATCACGAGTTTTTATTACTTATGTCAGTGGGAGATATATAAGTTCTATTTTTATTATTATAGGCTAATGACAAACTAGCTGTTGCCAGCGGTTTTGCCCACTTTAACTCGAAAAATATCCCAGAGGAAGTTATAATCGGGATAAAAACTATCCTATGTATTAATCTAGGTTATAACCTATCTGTGTACTAAATTTTACCCAAATCCGTTTATTAGTTTTTGCGTGAAAGAGTAACAAACATCCATTCATCCAAACAAACTTTCACGTTTATAATATTAGTAAGACTTTACAGGCGCTCGCGCCTGTGCGGTAAATGATAATGCCTCACGGGTAAATCAAAAGTTAATCTACGCTTGACAAGGTTGGTCCTAGATGAGTGACCATTTATTACATATCAAGACTCCTCCGTACGTCGGAAGCCACGTTAAGTGTACGGCCTGAGTGCACGCTCTATTCGAGCGTCGGGCGGGGAGGGGCGTGCAGCGTTCATGTTACACACGTGCTACCCGTAGTGGCCGTCCTGAGTGCCGGCCGAGCGGAGCGTACGCAGCAGCGGGCTTGTTTGCGTCGAGCGGGGCGTCGCGTGCAAGTTCAAACCAGTTTGTGTTTTGCAGCGAAGATACGAGCGTTCTTGAAGGATGTCGTTTGAAGAAATAATTTCAATAATACAAAATAAACCCGAAATATGGTTATCTTCGCATTCTTTATATAAGAACTCATGAAATTTATCTTCATTCACCCTTAATGTTTCAAATAATGTAAAAAACTCTCCAAATTGTTTTCTTTGCTTCACAATGTTACTAGGGCCTTGTCTTGACTCATAATAAATTTTTAGCCACAAATTTTCTTCTAAATACATATCAATAATATCGTACGACGCAGACGCCATGATCGACACAAACGACCGCCACCACAAACGCTGAGCGTGCACTGAGGCCACTTAAAGAACGCGCTTTCGACCGCTCTTCCCCGCCCCGCCCGACGCTCGAATAGAGCGTCCACTCAGGCCGAACACTAAGCCGTGGGTCCCGGCCAAAGAGATTTATAATACTATAGAGCGGGCATGTCAAGGAAATGTCACAGAAAAACTTTGATTCCATGTCTCAGTAACGCCATCTAGAATAATATATGAATATTGGAGCGGCAGCGGAGCGTACTACAAAAAACTCATAGACTTGTATCCAGCAGGACACTCTTTTTCGGACGAAAATTTTGTTCGTGATGTCCGGTCTATAGGTATTGAATGTCTTTGGTCCCGGCTGTCTTGCAGCTGTGTTATTATTCAGCCACAAGCTCCTAACAAGAGTCACAGAACAATAAATTTAATTAAATTTAATGAACAAAGACCTATGCAACACTTTATGTACTCTCGATAACCCGTTGATAAGTCGACACGTGTACCTACTCGGCATGAAGTTTTAGAGCGACGTTCATCTGCTAATAACCGGAATTTTGTGGCGAGACTGATAAGGGTAGTTATGTGATCGAATTACCTCGAACTATGGACGGTGTGATTACACATTTGTACATCTAAGTAGGTATGTTTAGGTTTGTAGGGCTCATGGCATCGACTGTTTTAGAACAGTTGCCAACCATTTTTGTCTTAAGACCACTAAGATTTCTTAAATGTTAGCAAGGCCTATCATAAAATAAACTTCAATCAAAACTAAAAAGCTACATACACAGTTATCCGTATGTACAAAAAGTGTAGGTGTATGTTTGAAAACGCCAATCTGCCTTGCGCAAGCGTAGTGATCAATGCTCGTGCCTTCTCTGTGTGAAAAGAGGTCTATGCTCTGCGGTGGGACAGTAACAAGCTAGTATAATATTGTTGTAATGGAAGCAAAACCTTTTTTATAGAAAATCTATAATAAGGAGGTATAAATTCAAATTGATACAAAACAAACAGCATACAGCATTGTATACGCCCATTATCTACACTTCATTGATTTCACTTCACCTGGTTTACTTGCTGATCACCAAAATGTCCAAAGACATTATAATAATATCAGCTCAAAAAAGCTTGGAAGACAGTTATATTCGGAAGATGGAAGAATTGGAAGCACAAATCCAGTGTGCTGCACCAGCTAAAAGATACCGTGGCAAAGGTTGCTGAGGAGTTCCTAACCTTCAGGGAACTAATATTTAGCATGCTCAGTCTATTTCGGAGACAGATTGGTGAGTGCGCTAGACAGATCGACGGGTTGGAATCCAGGCGACGACGGAAGGCACTGATTTTCCAGGGTGTTTCAGAAGCTGGCGGTAAATTATGTAGCGCACCAATCCTGGACATCATCAACCTGAAGCTAGGCCTTAAAACGATCCCAGCATATTCCATCAAGGTCTGTCACAGTCTTGACTCAGCGAAAACAGACCACCACGGGCCTGTTTTGGTTAAGTTTTCCAGTAACGATGAAAAATCAGCAGTCTGGGGAGCAAAGACAGGTGTCAGCCATCTCGGTCAAAGAGTTTTTGACAAGGACCCGGCAATCCATCTTCGGGAAGGCGAGGCTGCACTTTGGTATGCGATCATGTTGGTCTCAGGATGGTGCAATTGTAATAAAGGCCCCTGACGGAAACAAGCATAAGATCGTATCTTTCGACGAACTCAGTCCTTTGCTGGTGAAATATCCCAAGATACAAGGACCTGCAGATGGCCTGAAAAACAAAACGAGTCAGACCCGGGGATCGAACCCGGTACCTCATGAACAGCAGTAGCTCTTGCGACCACTAGACCGACGAGGCAGTCAATATTTTTAGTGCATTACATTTTCCGCAAATACATATCTAAAGATTTACTTTACTTTTATTTATTTTATTTTATTTTATTTTATTTTATTAATTTTAAGGAAACTTACAGCTATTACATTTGAATTAACAAAAACAATAAAAAGAAGATGGCCAATTACAAGTTTCCACTTACAAACATGATGTATACACAATTTTAATTTTACCGTTGACAGCATTAAATCCCAACATCAAGAATTTACAAAAACAAAAGTTGCTCATCGAGAGAAGACAAAAACAAAAATAAAATTTAAATGAACAATAACAAATAAAGTGCTCACGCGTCAAAGAAATATTTACTTATATCCTTCTTTAACTTCTGGATACTGGTAGTAAACAAATCCAGCTCGACTTCCCGACACACCGTGTTAAACGTACGACAGGCTCTTAAAATATATGAGTTTTGCCGGTAGTTAGTTTTTGCACTAGGAGTATGAAGAAGTACATGTCTTCGAAAATATACAGACGGGACCCGAAGCCCAATCTTGGTTACCAGCTCAGGGACGTCAGTCGATCCGCTCATAATACTAGATAAGAAAGCAAGATCTGCAATTTTCCTGCGCTCTTGTAGAGGAAGTATGTGGAATTTCTTACACCGACTTGTATAGTTATGGAGGTAGGTATTTGATCGATATTGAATGTACCTTAAGAAACGTTTTTGTATGCATTCTAGGCGATCAATGTAGATATTATAATTTGGATTCCAAATTTGCGATGCGTATTCGAGGTGGCTACGGACAAACGCACAGTAGAGAATTTTTATTGTTTTTATATTCTTAAAATCAGAGGATATCCTAAAAATAAAACCGAGGGCCTTAGAAGCCTTCTTAACTACATTATGAATATGCTCGTCAAATAAAAGTTTAGAGTCAAAGGTTACACCAAGATCTCTGATAACATTGACTCTGACTATTGAGGTATTCGATAACTTGTAATCATAATTAATAGGGTTTGGCTTACGAGTAAAAGTACATACGTAACATTTTGTTACATTTAAATCTAACCTATTGCTAACACAGTAAGATTGAAACCGGTCCAGATCGTCTTGTAGTAGGCGGGCGTCCTCAATGGTCAACACTGTGCCTAGTATCTTCATATCATCAGCATATAATAAAATTTTGGAGTTAAGAAAACAAGACGCAATATCATTAACAAAAATATTAAATAAAAGAGGCCCTAATAAAGATCCTTGAGGAACCCCTGATGGAATGTACATGGCTCTCGACGTGTAACCATTAAGGACCACTGTCTGACATCTATTTTGCACATATGATGTGAACCATCTAAACAAGCTACCCCTCACACCAGCCAATGCCAATTTACTTATCAAGAGCGTGTGGTCTATTCGATCAAAACACTTGCTGTAGTCAGTGTATATAACGTCAACCTGAGATCCCATGGACATATGTTCCGTAAGATAGTCGCTACAGACCACGAGGTTAGACGTGGTGGAACGACCTTTTAAAAATCCGTGTTGGTGTTCCGAAAAACTTAGTTTTAATACAGCAGAAAGTTGCCTGTGTACAATTTTTTCCATAATTTTAGCGAATATGCACAGTTTTGAAATCGGTCTATAATTTTCTATACAATTTTTAGGCCCTTTTTTATGTATTGGCGTAATATACGCTGACTTCCATATCAAAGGAACCACCCCTAATTCAAATGATCGCTTAAATAATATGGTCAACGGCACGTATAGACCCTTAGCACACTTGGAAACAAAAATTGGTGAGATGTTATCAGGGCCCGCAGATTTATTTAGGTCCACCTGTTTAAGCAACCGATGTATTTCGGTCTCCCGCACATCTACAGAGCAGATGTCTGTTATAAGGCCAGTAGATTGCCATCCTGAAGGACTAATTCCCTCAGAGGTCAAAAACTCATCACCCTGGCTTCGCTCCTGAAAGTTAGAAAAGAAATAATCTCCGAACAAATTACAAATTTCTTTCCCGTCTGAAGATGACATTTCACCTGATTTCAATACAGACGGGTAACAATTGGTTTGTTGTTTATTTTTAACATAATGCCAGAAAGCCCTAGGGTTCTTGGAAATGGCTAATTCGATGTTTGAAATATAATTATTAAACATTTCTTTTTCCAGATCTTTAGCTCGCTGCCGTAAAGTTATAAAAGATTGATAATCGGAAAGATTTCCGTACCTTTTATATTTAGAGTGGAAATTGGCCTTTTCCTTTACTATTTTAATGAGAGGGCTTTTGTACCAAGGAGGATACTTACCCCGCGGTACAACAACTTTACTAGGAACATGTTTACTATGTAGCGAGTTGATAGTGTCATAAAAATACTTGACAGCTTCCTCCAATGGCCTAGAATTTAGCTCAGCTGACCAATGCCTAGCCAACAAATCTTCATTTATGATGTCATAATTCGCCTGAGCATACAAGAATTTTACTCTAGGCCGAGAATGCAACTGGTGTAGTTGAACGAACTCAGCCGAGATGCAAAGGGCCTTATGATGTGGATCCTCTTGCACTAAAGGTTCCGGGCTACAACTGACAGTAACTTCGTTATTAGATAGTACAAGGTCAAGAATTCTATCATTCACATTACGATGAGAATTGTACTGTAATAAATTGCAAGCATCGAGAGAATCACAAAAATTAGTTTGAACGGGGCCGCGCAGGTTGCAAGGGTACAAATAACCACTGTCTGACGCAATTTGCCAGTCAATATTTGACTGATTAAAGTCACCAAGAATCAGGAACTTATCCGTGGGATTTTTAAGTATAATATTAGATAAATTAGAAGTAAAGTTATGTAGTTGTAACATTAAAGAGTTACCAGATTGCTGATTACAAATATAGGCAACACATATGTGCATTTTATATATTACTTTAGGTTTTTTTTGTTGAAAACTTAAGGTGATCCAGAGATCCTCGGCTGACGAACACCATTCGTTACGGGCATCAGCAACAAGTTCACGACGTACGGCTATTAAGACCCCCCCACCCATAGTTTGGCTAGTGTGAGAGTAACTTCGATCGCGTCTCCACACAAAATATCTATCATCAAACAATTCACCATCACAAATACCATCAATAAGCCATGATTCAGTCAAACAAATAACATCAAACGAATTAATACAAACATTTCTATAGAAAACAGATGTTTTTGTCCGTAGCCCCCGAACATTTTGGTAATAAATACTAATTGGTGCCATTATAAATTACACGCAACACTAGAATAATAATTGTTAAAATATAAGGTACAGTTACATTTAGAGCTAGGTAATAACTACTAATATTAAAAGTCGGCTTAAATACGATATGTGGGTAATACAAAATAACAGATACCTTATGTAAATGACTGTCGTTAGAACAAGCGCATAAAAAATATAAGTAGTCTTCTTCGTAAAAGCAAAAAATATACGTAAGAAAGTCCAAGTATATGCAGATCTCGCCTCTATGTTCGAAGACGAAGCGTTTAAAATAGCAATAACTCAAGCCTAATGAGCTTAATGAGTAGGCGACACCGAGCGATAAGACAACAAAAGGCAGGCGAGAATGGAATGCGTATAAAAAACTAACACTAATATTTCGCAAACCAAAGTAAAAAGAACTTACAATCAACAAAAGTGTGTCAGCAGATTGGTCACAGATGTTAACTAAAAAAACTTTTTTAAATCTAGTTCAGTCTTGATGTGATGCTTCGGTGACGGGTGATTTTTACGAATAAAAATTTTGCAGCCGGTAACCCAAACATACTCAAAGCCTTTTTCTTTAGCCATAATCTTTGTTTTATTCAGTAAGACTTTGTTGTCCAGCGTCAGATGGTCGTTCACATAAATTTTGTGGTCTCCTCGAAGTCCTAGATCGGCGGGTTTAACGGTTTTATGCTTTCGGGCTGCTGCAACAAAATCATTCTTCAGGTAACTATTGTGCACTGAACAGATAATAGTTTTATTATGATTGTCATTTCGCATTGGAATTCTTGCTATGTAGTTTATCCGTTCTTTGGGTATCGGGCAGTTGATTATATCCCCTATCTTAGCAATGATGTTGAACAAGTTTTCTGAGTTTGATTCAGGTACACCCTTAATTTCAATATTATTCATCCTAGATCTCTGTTCATTTTCGCGACACTGAAGTTCCAGATTGAAACAGCGTTCCTGTAGAATGGAGACGTCATCTTTTGTTTTCTTCAAACTGTCAATTTCTTGTTCCAGTCCAGCTACCTTATCTGTCAGATCCTTTACTGAGTCGTGGACGAATTCAAGGGACTCCTTCATCCCTGCAATAGATGCAGTGACATCAGAGAATTCAGCTCTCATGGATTTGAGTCCCGCTAACTCCTTATTGATCAGCTTAAGGTCTTCTACCAACGCCGGCAGTGACTCCATTTGCGTTGACAGACGCTTCAATTCTGCAAGGACACCCTCCATATCCGAAGCCGAAGCCGACGACGCATCTACCCGGGGGCTTATTGCCGGGGTTTTACAGGAGCTACACTTCCAGGTCAATTTACGGTCACCAAGTCTTCTCCAACCAGTCTCAGAGATACCTGCGCACGGAAAGTCAAACCGACCACTACACGCAGTGCATGTAACCCCATCATTAGCTTCACTTTCACACCTCTTGCACTTAAACATTATTTGTTATCGTCGAGTTTTTGAGAGACGTAGACAAACGAGTAGTAATGTTGGAACTTGCGGAGCGACAAGCGTATGTGTGCGCACGGTTCGCTGTCTAACGACGACTGATTATATGGCGGATACATCTTACTCAACAACAATACAACATACATTTCGAAGAATAGGAACACAGTCTTGACATGGCGTTACAAAGTGGGTCCGCTCGTTGTCAATCTCCCTTTATTCGGAACATCTTCAGTTACATACCTTCAGGTGTGACGTTTCTTGACGTACCTACCTCTATAATTGCCACTTGCGATCCCGTGTCACACCCGTGTCAAACAGCCCCCATTTGCACTGAAATATTCCCTATAAATTGGCTTTCATAATGCCTTGACGACGGTTTATCAATAAAACCTTTGGGTACTAAGGTATCAAACGTTTAAATTGGTTTTTTGATTTCGTATTGCTCTGTTTGCTTACGATTGTGCGACTGGGAAATACAATGGTAAAAGGATTTTTTTTTTATTGAATGAGTCTTTATAATGATTGATTTTGATTTTGGGGTTCCGTGGATAAATTTCGTGACAAAAATCCATCCTATCCATATACATATTTATATTATAATTTTGGCCAAACACACTCACAAAGCCCTTTCATACCTACACAATAATTAAAATAACTATATTTGAAATACTTAACAGAGTAAATATCTATGATCCTACAATATGTTTCTACTGAAAAACGACAATCTATCACGCTTAAACCGTTGAACAGATTTTGATGAAAATTGTCACATAGAAAGACCATTTCCTGGATAAAGCAAAAGTGTAATACTTTATTTCGCAGGCTAGTGTAGTTTACGAGTGTTGACAAGTAAAAGTGCTTTTTGAATTTCTTTTAATTACGTTATTAATATTGGTCGTAAATGATTGAATTCAAGGAAATAAGTTTTACGCTGTTTCTTTACCATTCGTCCCAACTTTTTGATCATGTGGAATCTCGTTTCGACGACCTTTATATCAGCAATTTCATTAAAAAAGTGACCTTGAACAGACTGGCTAGGTCTATGCTATTATTAAGCAGACTGTCAGATATGATTGGATATTCTATGACAGACGAATAATCTATTTCTGTCAGAAAAACCACTTTCTCCATAAAATTACATTTATGAAACTCATTCAAATCTTGAAATTGAATTTGCTCGTCCGATCACATTACAGGCCTTACCTATTCATAGTATTATAGTATATTAAAAATGTATTTTTGGTTAAACCATTATGCAGATTTTAGTTCTTATTCTTTTTTCAATTTTTTATATCATTCTAGCTAGATAGCTTTTGCCCGTGGCTTCGACTGGGTAAAAAAGCCAAAATTATCCTAAGAGAAAACATTAATGGGATAAAAGTCATCCTATGTCTTAATTCAGGAAATGGTCTTTCTATGTTACAAATTTCATCAAAATCTGTTCAACGGTTTAAGCGTGATAGATTGCTGCTTTTGGTAGAAAAATATTGTAGGATCGTGGATATTTACTCTGTTAAGTATTTCAAAAATAGTTATTTTTATCCCCCGGATCAAAAAGAAGGCTGTTATAAGTTTGACCGCTATGTGTGTCTGTCTGTCTGTCTGTCTGTCTGTCTATGGCACCGTAGCGCTTAAACGGGTGAACCGATATAGATGCGGTTTTTTTTTATTTGAAAGCACGGTTTCTTGCGATGGTTCTTAGACATGATTCATCAAAATCGGATAGCGCCATGCCTAAGAGATGTGTCTCGAGGGTATGGGATGCCAAGTCAGAGGCCCATCGGCGGTATTAAAACTCTGACTCCAGGTTAGTCACACGATAAGAAGAAGAAGAAGCCTTTATTAATGGGAAAACTTATATAAGGCTATTTAATTTTAATATTACGCTACAACCGTTAGGAGTGGGTAAGACGCCAACACACTTTAATTGAGCGTGGTGATGTAATTCCATCCACCTTAATTCCCTTCTTGCTCAGCCTTGTATTTTAGCCGTACACAACAAAAAGAAATACCCATTTGCCAAGGAACTTTTGACCAAGTGATGCAAAACATGGAAGAAACAAATGATAAGCATTATTAATTGACCTCACAGATAAAGAGACAACGGGTATTTTTACATAGAACTCGGTGGTACTTTTTTATTAAGAAATGTAATCCCTATACTTTGATAATACTGAAACGGAAATATTAGAATGCTATTGGTAATTGAGTGTTATAAGAAATAGCCTTTTGGCACCTTATAAATACTTTTGTAATAGCAATTTTTTAAGTTATTAAATTACTAGGAGATTAAGATACTTAGTAAAAACATTGTCACGAATGGGCATTTCACTTTTCGGTATTTTTGAAATTCTTGATAATTTTGAAAATAAAATAAGGTTAGATTTTATCAAAGACACTCTAGTATCTTAAATCTCTCTGGATTTAGTGATGTTTTCCAGCAGCAGCTCCTGCGTTCACATAACCAACGAGGCAGTCACGGTGTACAACAAAGAGAACTTTATTATATTCTATGAATATACATTTTAGGAGGCACGATGTTACTTCCCTGATTTTGAACACAGAAGCTTATGTATGAGAGGCGACGTAACTATTCTCTATTAAATGATATTTCAGTAACTGCTGCTAACAATAGCTCCAGGTTTCCATCCGGAGCTCTAAGAAGGGTCTAAGAGCTTTTGAAATCATTTACCTGTGAGCTTATGACATCATACTGTGCCTTCCGCACGACCGTGCCCAGTTAATAAAATATGAAATAGTTTTATGTTTGAAATGCATAATTAGTAGCTTTTCTATCACATTATGTTTATTTGTTAAAATAGATAAGTAAGTAGGATTAGAAAAAATGTCTGTGTTATAAATCGGAACTAGTTTCACACTATACACATACATACATACATACATATCGTCACGCCTGTAATCCCCGAAGGGCTAGGCAGAGGTGTACCTGATAGTACACCCACATTTCGCCATTATGTTTAAGTCCCATGTAATAGGGGGTGAGCCTATTGCCATCCATCGGGCACAAATCCAGACTTCGGGCTGTTACTGAGAAATCCCAGATTGAAAAACACACACACTATAATAAATCATTATGAATCTTTTAACATTATATTTGACAAGCAAAAGAAAACAAAACGGTCGAATTTCAATCGACGCTTGACAGCGGTCTGTAGGTAGATAGGTAATTATCTCTATTTTCCTTTCAGTACATATCAAGACTCCTCCGTGACTTAACAAAAAACACTTCAAGCTCATTAATCCCGGCTGTAATGTGAAGATCTTTTATAGTCGTTACGGGTAGTCAAAAGCCCGAAAGTCAGTTCAACCGCGGGGTATCGTGTTATCTAGAAACTGGGTTGTGTATGTCAAACAGGCTGTCACTCTATTTAAAACACTGGTATTCAGCTGCATACGGCTAAGCCAATAGCTGACCTCAAGACAGTTGGAAAAAGGCTAGGCAGATGATGATAGAGAAAAAACTTGTAAGTAACAAACATCGCCACTATTTCCTACAAACATTCCTCACTTTGTTTACTTTCATATTTCCAACCAGTACGAAACAATACAAATCAACTGCAATGCTTGTATTTTGTTCCATTTCTCTTACGTCATGCAAAGCTACGTCCAGTTAAGTAATGCTTAACGTAACAAGAGTCCTAAGTACCGACCAAGAAGTATCTAGACATCAACATTTTAGTTAACGCGCAAAGCGTTAGTGAAAATTTCCAATTAGATCAAGTTTTAAGCCTGACTTAGCACTATGTTTCACTCTGTATTCCACCAATGGATATTGTGCCAAAGAAAATATTTACTGCTTCAAGCTTTTGAGCTCAACTTGTTTTTCTTCTATCGAACGGTTACGTATTTTCCTTTGGTACTTCGGAATATTTTTCCATGTCCATCCCGAAGGTACGGGCGTTTGAAAACACGGTGCGCTGATACCGGAGTTTATTCTATTAGAGAATTCTTTAGGAAACGGTTTATTTTTAATGGTGTTATTTAGTTTTAGTGTAGTGTAGTATTATTTAAGTAAAAGATGAATTATGATGTTTAATATTTAAAAAAACGATGCTGAAAAAGTATGAAACCATATTTTTAGGATGCTAAAATAAACAAGGTTATTTGAGAAACAAGAACAGAACAAAAAGAAAAGTCGTAGTCACAAGTTACATAGGTACCAACCGTAATACTTTAATAAAAACAAACTTTTTAAACCCTAAAAAAAACAACTATTATTCCTGTATTTAATGCTACAAGCAAACTAACGTCATGCATAATAATGAAACTTATAGAGGCGGATTTCATGCCATTAGAATTTTCTATCAGTTAACCTTTGGGTGATGCAGAGACAAACAGCGGTAGGTGCAATATTTAAATAAAGATCAAAAACAGAAGAAAGTATAACATATAATATTTTCAATAATACTCTTTATAATACCAAACCATGTAATTGATTCGGCAATCCATCTGTCGAGCTTAGAGAATTATCCAGGACTGCGAATATACATAGTCTATTATTACGGTCCCAACTCTAGATGTTATATCTATTATAAGCAATTCGGACAATACACTAGACGCCTATTGTTGGTCCTCCCATTCAAATCGGTTCAAATGACGACGAGAATGGGCAAATGTGTATGAGAAATATGACCCTTCAGTTAGTATGGTAAAGTCGAATTCACAAAATTTTATACAGCGACGTGGCAATGCGACTCGATATTACTTTGTGTACCCAAAAAAAATTTTCGTATAGAGAAATAAATGGTGACATACACCCCTATTCTTTAATGAGTACTTAAAAATTGGGCTGTATCCGTACCTGTTACTGATCATATTTGCTTAACCAAAAGTAAAAAAAAACGCATTTCAAATTTTTAATTAAGCCACTATTTAGTTAAACTTAAATAACGAAAACAGCTGTTGGAGGCGGGGCATGCTTGAGCGAGATGACACGAATGTGAGCGAGATATGATGAATAATGAATACTACGATTTCATGAATAATGCCTGTACAATATTTCCATAAATTGGGAGACTTTTTGGGATAAAAACAAACGCTAATAACTTTGCTGTTTATGAATATTATTAATTGATACTTTAATGAGAGGACCGTCTAGAATAAGCCCTTTAAGTATTTGTACTAATTAAAAATTAGTGGTGTATATGACATTTCTGACCAAAGTTATGATTCAGCATACGACAGAGTAGCTATTTATGTAATCACCTCTGATCTAATAAATGTAATAAAGGTGTCTTCAAGGCTAGAGTGAATAGGCCCTTAATAAACTAGTGCTTATCATCAGGTGGGATAGCAGTCAAGTACTAGTTTATAATGTTAAAAAAGGCTAAGGCAGGTTTGCATGAGCAATTAACGCTACCTCACGCATAAACACACATAATATGAGCAAACATTTTAATGCTGTGTGTCGACATTCTAATTAATGAAAAAGAAAAAAAAATGTGTTCAGTTAATTACACTCGCTAGTCTTGAGAGTAAGCTCGCTCAGCTCGCTAGTCTTGTGGGCTCGTTTCGCTCGCTCATTGCTTGTTTAAGCACAATCTGTTTAAAAGGACCGTCTGTGGATTTTGCTAACTCCTAGCAAAATTGAGCTATTTACATTAGGCTGCTGTTATCTAGATAAAACTGTGTTCCACCCTGAGTTCATAATAAAATTAAAATTAAAATCTTTTTCTTTTTATATATATATGTAATGGGTCTACTCTTGACCTCAATCTTGTCCTGCGGTCAGAGATGAGGTCGACGATGAAACGAGCTTACCTAAAAGAAGCCTATTAACTTGCGACTTAAACAGATTGGGGGCATATGAACTCGGGAACACTGATGCAGGCAGGGAATTCCACTCCTTGGCTGTGCGCATAATGAAGGAACAGGCAAAGCGCTTCGTGCGAATGTGTGGAACATCTACAAGGAATGGGTGAAAACCTGCAGTACGTCTGGATTCCCGATGGATGAAAGGAGATGGTGGAATGAGCTCGTGGAGCTTTTTGTTAAAGACAGGCGAAAAAAAATAAGTATACCGACCTAAGTGGTTGATCATCATCATTATACGAGTATCAGTCGATAAACGTCCGAAAAAAAATAACTTGTAAGACAATTCCTTGTAATAATGAATGTGATTTGTCTTTACTCAAAGAATTTTATCGTGTCTTTCTTTATTTCTTAATAGGATTCGAATACTTTCTTCACTGCAGCTTCTAATTAAGGGGAAAAAATACGATCTATCTTGACGTCTTGACAGGCTGCTTGAATATAAAAACGGAATCTGTAATTAAGTACTTCGTTTCTAAGCAAATGGAAGTCTGAATTCAATTGTATCTTTTATTACAGTAGATTCAAGTATACCTGAATGAACAGTAAATAAAATAAACCAATATACGGGTCACTATTTTTCATTCAGTTAATAAGCGGTGTGGTGTAACCGGCGGATTATCAAGTCATAGATCTCGAGTTAGAAGTTTGAATTCGAGACTTATGACTGTTTATGAATGCCCAGTACGTAAAACCAAGTCAGAGGTTATTGGGCGGCACAAAACCTCTCATACCAGATTAGTCACTAACCATACTAAAAAAAAAGAGACGATTATGTTATTACGAAACACCATGGCCTAGCCATATTACAAATTCTATGTCTATTCTATTTCGACAATATAAAGAAAATGGCGTATATGGGATCAGCTGTTTGCCAACTGTCAAGTGTTAACGAGTAGAATTTGCAATATGGCTGAAAATGCATTTCAATTGACAGTTGACAAACAGCTGATTCCATATACGCCACTTTTTTTCCATTGTCGCCTTCTCGATTACGATAATAGAAATAGATTTTGTAATATGGCTTGGCCTGCAGGAAGCACAAAAACACTAGGAAGTCATGAAGAGCGGGCGTTTTGGGGGACTGTCTTATGTAAATGTTGGCCTTCAATAAGTGCTGATTCTTCACTTAATTTGAATAAATGACTTTTGATTGGGTTTCACAGACTTTCGAGTTTCTACAACTCATGATAACTGTCCAAGATGTACAAAATGATAGCCGGTTACAACGGCGTTAATTTGCTTTTCATGACACGGAAGGGTCTTAAGATGTGATCGATGATCACCTATCCTTACCTTTGATAGACTCGTGCGACTGATATAATTTAGCCACAAGCCCCGCCATCAACAATCTACTTAAAATAACAGAATAAATTTGAAGAATCAAAGTTTCGCATTGTATAGAAGTTGCGACGCAATGACGAGACTTTTTCCCCTGTATATTCCTCTGGGACTTAACAATCCTACAAAAGTTTCTCCTGATACACACTCAATATATCTTTCGGGTACACGGCTCGTCAATATCATACAAACTTTTTCGAGACCCACAAAATTACTTAACATAACCTGAGATCGTGTGCCTGGACCTTAATGGGGTTCCCGGAAAATCTCAGTTCATATATTGCTTAGAATTAAAACGTTTCTCATAAAGATAAATTTATCAGCCGTGTTTACACCGTAACTGTCTTATCTTAAATATTATCTCTCTAAGTGTTTTATTAGGGGCTCAAGTGATTACGAGATGTATATTTTGGATTAAGCATTCATTTAAGTACTGTTTTTGGGAAAGTTCAGTTGTTTAGAATATTGAAGTGGAAAATGAGTGAACTTTGAGGTTTATGTTTATGAATTGTTATGAGTGTTTTGTATTAACAGTTAAATTACAGCCGTTTGAGTTTTAACCGTTAAACTTGAATATTATTTGGAGGTTTTTGACGGTCGTTACAGGCAGACAGAAGTCTAAAAAGAGTGTGTATGTACAGTACACGCTAATGTTAAAACTAAAATGTTGACTATAGCTAACTTCAGGGTGTTAGTTTTACGTGACGGTATACGCACGCATCGTAAAAATTAACTCTCATCATTTTTCCCTAATGCGCCAAAAGAAGAATAACTTCAAACCTGACAACCTGTCTTTTCAATAGTTCGTGATCGTGTTACTCAGTAATTAGGTTGAGAAGTTCAGATAGGCAGTCGCCTAACATAAAATACTGGCATTTAGCTGCATCCAAAATGGAAGCCGATCTCGGCATAGTTAGGAATAGGCTAGGCAGATGATGAGCCGTTAGAGTTGCTGTTACTTGAAAGAGGAAAGAAACTGTACCACTTATTGATTATTTATCAATAGGCAATATCATTACAGAGGCAGGAATCGGCTGTTTTTCTATTACCAAAAACACTTTCCCGCCATTTACGACACTTAAGGGAATTGGTCTAATCCCGGCCATATTTTGTCGATTTTTCGGTGGGTTCCGCATTGTTATTAATGAATTGAAGAAATCACTTTCAAATGCAGTCTTTCAACAAGTTTTCGCAGCAACTGCAATCCTATAAATCTAAAGAAAACTTGCTAATTACTATACAAACTTCCTATACCGAAGTTCGGTGTGACGCATCGAGCCCGGGCGACCTGGCACGGAGCCCAATGGAACGCCGGTTACCCAAACATCAGCTCTAAGATCGCCCCTACGTATCACTGCCTCGGTTTTATGTCTTCCTAGTACTTTGTTTGGCATTGCCTTGATTGCGAAGCCGTGATAGCCTAGATTGGCTTTGGCAGTAGGGGTCCCATAACCATTTGCATTCGTAAGTCTTGTCGTATGTGTTAAGCCGTGCCAGTAACCAACTTCATATCTAGGATAGGTATGTCGTGAGATTGGTGTGTGTTTTATTATACTGTATTACGGTGACTTTATAACTTGGTTTGATGATAGTTTTCCACTCAAAGAATTTAAATTCATAAGCATGACATTTTATAATAATATTAAGAGATGTATTAAAGAAGAGACACCGACATTTTTCCACTTATGTGCTTATTCAATTATCATGTATTAGGGGGCGAGCGTATTACCATCAACTGGACATGATTCAAAACTCCAAGTTGCTGCTGGTTTAATTTCAGTTGGCAAACTCAACAACACATTGCTTGAATACAGCAACAGTAAACCACTGAGGCAATAATTTAATAAAAACCCAGAAATATGCACCATTTTTTTGTACTTTAATCATTATTTACTAAACCGTATTGGTGAAGTTCTTCAGAAAAAAAGAAATGCGTAGTAATCATAACCGGACCGCAATCCGCGAACCGCGAACCGCGTGTACGACCTGCCGGTCGATTCAGTAAAAGTCACGACGTGAAAACCTGAGTGAAGTGAACTGTCAATGCCTAACATTAGTATGGAATGACAGCGCAATTCGCATTCACTACGCCTGCATTTTCACGCGGTGATATGACCAGAATCGCACTGCAGATGTATGAACGTAAATGAAGCAAAGGAAGTATGTAAGAATCGTAGCAGGTGGCGTTCCGTAGTTTCTGCCTATAGGAAAAACGTGTGAGTTTATGTATGTATGTGTTTTACCTGTACTGAGTTCCCACGTTTCCACTCGTGACTGCCTCGTTGGTCTAGTGGTCGCAAGTGCTACTGCTGAGCACGATGTCTCGGGTTCGACCCCTAAGTCGGTGGCAAAATGTTATTGAGTTTTCTATATGGAATTTCTCGGTAACAGCTCAGAGTCTGGATTTGTGTCTAACTTATAGCAATAAGCTCGCCCCTTGTTACATAGGACTGAAACGAAGGTGCCCTAAAGGTACACCTCTGCCAAACCCATTGGGAATGTTTATGTTTTATGTAGTAAACGTTTTCCTTCCTTTTTTTTCCTTGACGTAACCTTATCCATTCGGTACTCAAAAAGACATCAACACGTTTACTTAATTCCATGTTTTTTTTTCGTACGTAATCGCCCACGCCATCACGGAATAAGTACGCAAACGAGAGGTCGGGAATTATCCCCTGCCACTAATTGAGCTTCCCTTGGTCCCCTGGAAATGGTCCCCTGTCTTCTGAGTCCTCATACATTTTTCCTGAGAAGCGACCCGAGCAATTTAATCCGTGCATTTACGAAGTTGCCGGGCGAATCACCGAATAAATGTGACCCTCCAAGTCTTAGAACAGGTACTACTTATCTTGTAAAAGGTATTACGTATTCCGGAATTAAAATTTGGTGGAGTATTTTGGGGTGTAATTGTTGCGGTAGGTAATTAATCTACGCTTATATGATTAAACATTGGAATGAATCACAGTGATTTTGGTTAGCGTTTGAAATTATTTAGTAGAGCAGGAAATATTTAATTCAAACCGTTAATAAGTTGACGGGTGCATTTTGATTTTGATTAGTGCCTTTTTATTATTTATCAGGTACCAAGCGGAAATCGACATTCGCTTACAATGTGTAATTTAATTGTAGGTCTTATATGTATAAAGTCTTTAACAAAAAAATACAACCACATTAGCAACAACTCAACTCTACTCTCGAAACTCTGCTTTCGGAAGTATGTGGTTGTGGTGGTTTTGTGGCATTCGTTATTAAATATTCCACAACTTTTTTTTTTTTCACACTACGCCATCTAGCCCCAAGCTAAGCTAAGAGCTTGTGTTATGGGTACTAAACAGCTGATAAACATACTTATATATTTCTAAATACATACATATTATAGATAAATTACACCCAGACACAGAACAAACGATCGTGCTCATCACACAAACATTTGTCCTGGGTGGGAATCGAACCCACGACCTCCGGCATAGCAGTCAGGGTCACTAACTACTAGACCAACAGGCCAGTCGAGTATTTTGAAAAAATACAACCAAACTACTTATCTAATTTCAAATAGAACCGCACGAGGAAGTGTAACAAAAAAAAATCTTCTGATTTTATTTTTGTTTGATTAAACGATCATAGGAAGAAGGAGTTATAAGATAACACATACAAAAAAAGGCTAATAGGCTTCTTTTGGGTAAGCTCATTCCATCGTCAACTTCATCTCTGACCGCAGGACAAGATTGAGGTCAAGAGTAGACCCATTGTTTCAATACAAAAAAGGCAAAACACAGCCTAATTGAGAACTTCCTTTTTTTGAAGTCGGTTGAAAAATACGTACCTCTATGTAAAGCGTTCTAGGGCCAATGTTTGCCAACCAAATCAGCAGCTCTTTATTCACTAACGTGGGCCGACTACTAAATAGACACACATACTTCAAGCAGGGAATAAGTAAAGTGATTCGTCCGTAATTGGATAGACCGACACCAACACCAAACTTCGGACAGTTCGTTCCGTGTTGTGCTAATTCTGTGTTCACCAAACTCTCACCCTTTAGCCGAGGAAGTTTCCTAATCCAAAAGAACTTGACGAACTCAATGTTGGAATACGTAAGGATTGTAAACATTATTTTGGGTATGCATTACCTTGTTTTTTTATTGAGGTTGTACTCAGGATAACCACATAACCCGTCGGGGATTGCGTGTTTGTTTATTTTCTCCGTTTTTCTAGGGGTTGCAAGTGCTGCTGCTGACCCTAAAACTCCGAATTCCAGGTCAGACAAATTGTTATGTTTTAGTAGGAGCCTGTGGCCCGCAATAGACTAGCCTCCTATTATAATCAGATTTTGACACTAAGACCTTATTATACACCGCTATTTTTTCACACACCGCTTCTTAGTTAAACTTAAATAACTAAAACAGCTGTTCGAGACGAAGCATAATTGAGAGAGATCACGCGAACGTGAGCAAGAGATGACGATTAATGAATACTACTATGTCATGAATAGCCTGTACAATATTTCCAAGAATTGGGTGACTTTTTGGGATGTAAACAAACACTAATAACTTTGCTCTTTATGAATATTATTAATTGATACTTTACAAATATAATTAGAAGACCGTCTAGAATATGCCCTTTAAGTATTTGTACTAATTAAAATTAGTAGTGTATACAAAACAGGTGAAACATGGTTTCTCAGAGTTTAGAATCCTGAAGGTTGTCCTCCGTCTAGGACTGACGGTTTGGGTCTATCATATACTTTTCCTGACTAACCCCACTGGCCTGCATACGAGGATCTTGTTAGCCTTACTCTGCCGTAGTTCAGAATTCCAGAATGGCCAGAATTCTGAGCCATCATCACATCTTATACCTAATAAAATAAAATCGCCTTAATAAAATTATGGTGACTGTAATTTTGAACGGTGCCACAAGCATGACTTAAGTAATAACGTGTGCTTTCTCGTAGTTATGTTGCAGTGAAAATGTTTAAAAAAGAACCTTCTATTTAGTCTGCGCAATCCAATTAATTCGTTTATTTTTAAAACTCTCAAAAATAAAAAGTGCTGCAATAGATTTAAAAAAGCGTTTTTGGAAATTTCCAAAAGTGTATTCACAATTTTTTGCCCGAAACTTAGTTATAAATTCCCTATCGACCGTTTAGAAATAACCGCGATTTATACTTTTATTGTACAAACACAACATTTAAATGGAAAAAGGTTTAATTTTTATACGGTTCAACCACATTGTTGTTAGTGATCGGTTGTTTTTGTATTATGTCAGTTTTAAAAAGGCTTGAATTAGCTGAGGAACAGGAAGTTATAGTATGTCGTGAAATAACATAACAAGGTATTGCTGCTGACACTTTTGCTTTAATTCACAGCTTTTTAAGCTTAAACTCGGTCTCGGAGTTTCAAAAGATATATATTATTTCAGATAGAAATGTCTTTAAACTCTCCATCTTAATTAACTTACAAATATTTTGTTTTAAAACAAAAAAAAACAAGCACTATGTAAACTCAGAAATACCTAACGTTTCCTCGAAAAATAATCTAAATGGCTTTTTGGAACAAAAGCCTATTTCAAAAGGTGATTTATTACAAGTCCTGCTTTATAGTATTCTACGTCTTAAAAGATACAAATTGTGTCAAATGTAGAAAGTCTAGACCAGAGACAAGTCACTAAACTATGTTGGGATCGGATTCCAGTTAAACCAGATGCAGCTGATTACATACATACATACAAACATACATAAACTCACGCCTTTTCCCATGGGCGTAGGCAGAAACTACAGAGCGCCATATGCAACGATTCTTACATACTTACTTCTTTTGCTTCGTTTATATTCCTACATGTTGCAGCTGATTACTAGTGTTTGACATGGAGCGACTGCCTGTAGGACCTCCACAACCCAGTAACTGGGTATCATTATATCCCTTGGCTGAACTGGTTGTCAGACTTTCGGGCTTCTGACCACTCGTTACGGCTTTCTGAGGCACGGAAGAGTCTTAATATGTTATGGATGGTCACACTAAAATACATACTTACTCTCACCTACTAATAATCAAAAAACCAGCCAAGAGCATGTCGGGCCACGCTCAGTGTAGGGTTCCGTAGTTTCCCGTCCGTCACAATAAGTGTTAAAAATCACGATTATACTACAAACTTAGTCCAGAAATTATTTTGTACAACTTTTTGTCTTTTTTTGTTTACAAAAACAAGTTCAAAATAATTTTCCTAGAAAGTCCTTATAAAGTTCTACTTTTCAGATTTTTTTCATATTTTCTAAACTTATGGTATTTCCGAAATTATTGACATTATCAAAAATCTTTTAGTAAACCCCTATTCATTTTTAATTACTTTTCCAACAATATATCACACGTTAGGGTTGAAATAAAAAAAAATCACTTCCCACTTTACATATAGGGGGGCTTCCATAATAAAACATTTTTTTCCAAATTTTTATTTAACCACTTTGTCGGCGTGATTAATTGGAGCGTTTTTTCTTATGTCGAACTGTGTAACTTAAGACATTCGAGGAGTTAATACACATATTGGTACCAAATTTCAGCTTTCTAGTGCTTACGGTCACAGAGATTAAGCGAGGACGGACGGACGGACGGACGGACAGACAGACATGGCGAAACTATAAGGGTTCCTAGTTGTCTACGGAACCCTAAAAATATCTCTAAGTTTGAAAAAAAAATGGTTGCTTTTGGAACAAAAAAGTTTTCAAAAAATAAAAATTAATCTCATAAATCTTCTTGTCAAATACAAACAGTGGATTGAGAGAGGCCGAACAGAAGTGGCGAAAAGTTTTGTCTAAATACACGGAAGGCACTTCTTTAGAGTCAGGCTTAAGCTTTACTTTCTTTGTCGTTTTGGCACACCCGGATTGTACAGTTTTGGAAAGTTTTAATCTTTTACTAGAGATATTACTTAATTAGTTCTTATTTTATATACTTTGCTAATAGCGGGGTATCATAATATTTCCTAAGTTTATCTCAAACATTGTCCAACTGGAAATTGGCTTGTTTTGTTTCAAAACATCTTGAAGTAATTTGTGTGCCTAATTTTTTTTTTTTTTTTTTACCAAATGTGTATTTTTATTTTATTACGTAAACATAATGCAAATTCGAACGATTTTAATATTAATTATAGGTACTCGTTTTGAGCGTATTTATTCACTTTTATACACATTTATATGTGATCCTAATGTGTGCGAAGAGGTTTGCCCTGCAGTGGGGCCAAAAATTGATATTATATGAAAAAGCGCCTGGTTTAAGAATAAAAGCGAACCCGATAAGGATTCTAAACTATATTCTATTGATATTCCGAAACAGAATTTGAAGAATTTACATCTCTTACTGACGGGCAGCTCCAGAATATGACTAATACAGAAAAGTAAGAACTAGGTACCTTTGAAAATAATATGTCAGATTCATAAAATCTTTTAATTTTGCTGATTTATGGGCAACGTGTTTTAATATCTCAACTCCTTTTCTGTTTCTACAAAAGTATTAAATTTGGATATAGCATGTTTTATTATTAATTTATAAATAAAGAAATCGTTAACACTGTCTTTGAGAATGTAATTATTTTAAGTTTTGAACTTTATAGGTACTTTTTGTTTTCAACTCATGAAGATATCCTTGTAACACAAATCAAATTGTGTATTGGCTTGAGTATGTGGATTAACCAAGTCCATAGAATTAAGTTAGTTTAAATAAAAATTATCTACAGAGATACGTGGACATATTATGTATGTGGCTTGAGAGGCTTGTGGATAAATAATAGCAACTGCACAGATCAAAGAAGCTTCAAGCTGCGCATGTTAAAGTCAGTCCGTCGAATGGTATGGTAACCATTTACTACACATCACGAGCTCTTCGAGCCTCGGAGTCGGCGTGATCCACAGAGGCTCGTCCTACATGATCTTCCTAGGCTTTCTAAATATAATAAAAGCTGCCTATACAATTGTGTGCCTATTTATAACTAGCTTCTGCCCGCGACTTCATACGCGGATCCTGTTGCTTATGCCAGCGACAACGGGGTCGTCAAAATCGAAGATCTGAAACTTCTGATGTCGAATTCTAAAAGCCCGGGGACCGGAAATCAATGTGATGCGCGAGACGATTCAAGACGTTCCAGATTTTTTATTTTTGTTAGTTAACAGGAAATGCCATCAGACTTGACAACATTTGCTAAGACGCCATTTCTATTATGTATATGTTATATTGTCTCTGGGCTTTGGATTTCCCCTACAGGTGCTCCAGATCTTCAAATTTAGTCTCACAGCAGAAAACACACTTCACGTGGAATAGTTTTTGCAATGGCACCATTTTTATATCTCTTTTACTTTAGGTGTTCCATTTTCCAAAATAAATTATAGCCTATATGTTGCGTGACGTTCACGATCAGCGGTCAGTCGTGCATCTCCTTCCCCCACTTATCTCTAGAGTCAATGCGTATATACGCTGAAAACTCAAGCGTCATGCTTTTTCCGTGAAAGTCTCCAACTCGCGAGACAGTGCATGATGTTCACGATCAGCGGTCAGTCGCGCACATATTCTTCACTGGTGTCTAGAGACCTGGATACCTGGTAGATGCGTAAATACGCTGAGAATGCAGGCGTGCTTCGCGATCCCAAGAAGTTTCCACAGAGCGAGTTGCAGCCTCATGTTCTCGAACAGCATCAAGTCTCTCCTAACGCTCTTCGGTAGATTGTTGGGATATTATGGTCTTTAATCATTTAGCACCTTTGGAACATTGGGAAAGATTTGACCTATTTCTAGGCCTGGTTATAGTTTTATTGTGATGATGATACCTGATCAATTAAAATCTAAGTGGCTGCTCCCCTGCGTTCCGGGTAGGCTACCGTGTAACGAAGTTAAATGGAAAAGGAAATTAAACACTCAAATAACATAAGCCTGAAGGCATATTTATACGATAAAAAAATGGGAGTTTTAGCCAGTAGAGTCTAATTTTCAACGATATACCATCGTCATCAAAAATCAGTCCTGAACTGTTCCCGCCTTCACCGCGTGGAGGTACTTATGTTATTTTATAATTAGGCAATGAAATTAGTGATAGCTTTAATTTCTATATCAAATGTTTCTGATCTTCGATTTTTATAAGTCAACAGGAAATGTCTATCAGACCGAACAACTTTTGCTAAGACGTCATTCCTATGTGAGTTATGGTGTAGCTGGGCTCTTGGAGTTCCACAACAGGTGTTCCAGATCTTCAAATTTATTCTCTCAGCAGAAAATGCTCATCACGTGGAACATTTTTTGCTATGGTATTATTTTTGTATCTCCTATAGTTTAGCTGGTCTGTTGCGGTTCTGCATCAGGTGTTCCGGATCTTCAAATTTATTCTCTCAGCAGAAAATGCTCATCACGTGGAACAATTTTTGCTATGGTACCATTTTTGTATCTCCTATAGTTTAGCTGGTCTGTTATGGTTCTGCATCAGGTGTTCCAGTTTCCAAGATAAATTATAGCCTATGTGTTGCCCAGACTTAATATCTATACAACAAAAAAAATCATTAAAATCCGTCCAGTAGTTCCGAAGATTAGCGTGTACAAACAAACAGACAAACAGACAGACTTTTTTTTTGGATTCGTGCTCTATTACTGTTGCTAAACCCCCCTCAATTATTATTTTTTAAATACATTCAGTGTACAGATACAGTTTTTTTACTGTCTTATTATATGTAAGATACCGTGCAATTTAAAAAACTAACTCTAGATTATTTAAGAAGAAATTGTTTGAGTGGTTGAATTCTATTATTTTTTATAGCCTTAAAGAATCTAAGGACAAGAAAGTTTCATAATTATTTAGTATTATTTAGTATTTGATACTTCTGTAAAAAATTGCATGCTAGGTACAATTCTGGAAAAACGTGTAAGCTCTTTATCTCATTTTGTAACACCATGTATACCCCATGTTTTATGCAAATAAAGACATTATTATAATCATTATCATTATAATTGGAAAGCACATTGTGCCGTTGATCCTGGCTGTCATTTGTAGGTCTTAGACATTCAAAATGGATAATATAACCAAAAGCTATGTTAACCAGTCACCGGATTTTGAAGATCAGACCAGTCACCCGTGTAAAACACTGGTTTTAACGACTCTAATACAATTTGTAACAGGCTAGGCAGATGATAGGTAGACATTTGTAAACATTAACGGACAATAAAGTCCAAAAAAAAAATGCAGACCTTTCTTATCCACGTGTCTACAATCCTTGGCAGTGCCAAGTGCCCTTGCAAAGTTTACGGCAAGAGTTGTTACCCTACTTTTGAAAAGTTTTCTAATAATTATAAATCCACAATTGCAATGAAACAATAACAGCTTTATTGGGCCTCAGGGAAGTTTTGACCAAAACAAAGCAATGATCATAAGGATTTCACAAACAACGCATAAAATTAGAGAATAAGTTAATTGAGTTGGTCTGTTAATATCGCTTTGGAGTGCAGAAAGTTTATATAACAAAAATGAAATGATCATCCCAGCGTATCCTTTGACCTACTATGAGGTCAGCTTCCAGTTAAACCGGAATACTGCATGCAGCTGAATACCAGTGTTTACATGGAGCAAATGCCTTTCTAACCTCTACAACCAAGTAACTGGGTAACACGCTACCCCTTGGTTAATCTGGTTGTCAAACTTTTGGGTTCCTAACTGCCTGTAACGACTGTCAAAGATCAACAATTGACAGCCAATTGAAAACAAAAGAAGTAATTTTAATCAATTAAAAAAAAAGTACTTGGTAACCCCATAGGTTGATATCTCGCCTTTTTCATGGATTACTCATTCACTAAAAGTAATAATAAAAACTTGAACTGATTGCACAGATGCAAACTAATGTGTGTGAATCTCTCGGACAGATTTTTGAAAGAAATTAAAATAAAAAACAGACTTTAGTGAACCGCTCGCATACTCGCAAACGTATTTGCGCAGAAATACAATTCAATACTACTCAAAAACAGGTAAAATCTCCAACCACCATTAATTTCGTTCAACATTTAAGCTAACCTCGGCTAGCATTATCAGCGGCTAATCCACTAAGTCCCACTATCAGAGCAAAGTACTTTAGATAATTCAAACAAGAAACATTGGAACAACATTGTTTGCTTTGATTTAATGGCCAAATATTGGTGTTAAGCGCACTCCGAACGTGACTACGGGCGAAGCTCAGCGATACAATTGGGTTATTATAATGCCGGATTACGGTCGTCCCTCAAATGTTGGATAAATGATTCGGGTGCAACGCGTCAGCATTCACCTTAATGGTATGAGCGTCTTAAAAGATGGCGCCCGGGACGTTGACTTGTTAGAGACGGTTTAAATTAGTTTTGGCTAGCCAGAGGTTGAGTGGATAAACTTAAAATAGTAATCTTATTGAAGTTGAGTTCTAGAATTTGCATGAATGTTTCATTTAATTCTTGGTACTGACTAAACGCGTTTATTTTATTGGATCTTGAAACTCGAAGTGAAACAAAAAAAAAATTGTGAAAAAACACAATGTCGCGAAACAAGAACACTTAAACACAGCAATTTCAAATAACAGACACAAATAAACTAAATGATAATATTATGAGTACATCTGACTACATGAAAAAAGATAGTACAAAAATGACGATGATATTGAAAAGAATATATTGGACATTAAAAGAAAAATAGACAAGAATTATACTGGATTACAAATCGCTGACAAATCAGGAACTCGATAAGATTTGACAACAATGAAGAGCCCAGAAACATGACAAAAGGTTCAACATGACAGATTTGCAATCGATTTTCGTAACAATAATACCGTATTTTCACAAAGAAGGGAGAAGATGAAAATAATGAAATGTCCCTACGAGTCAACGTAAAAATATATTCTTTGAGTCGACTGTCCCAAAGAATTAAGATTGATTACCTTGCTTGCTACACTTTCTCTCTAAGCGTGAATTTATTCTATTTTTAAGTGGAAGAGGGTCGTTCTCAGTTTCGTTGTCATTTTCAAAATTTTTAATGAGATTTTATAACTGAGGAAGATTTGCCCGTATCTTTGTTTTTAATCGCTGAAAAGGGTTAGTGTCAAAAAGATTATTATGATTAGGATCATCCGGAATTTGTTTTTGGTTAAAAAATTGGCTTCTAAATGGGGATACTGATGATGAATGGTTTTTATGTTATCAAACTTTTCCTATTACGATTATTATAATACCAATCGGTTATTCCATCTGCAGATCAGAAGCTTTTTTCATAAACAGAAGTTAGGAACATTGACTACCACGATTTTTAAGGTAACTTTATTTTTTTTTAATTTATTGATGAGTAATTTACAGTAACAGGCCCAGCTTAACACAAATTGAAAAAAATGAAAAAAATGTAGTATGGAAAGAAATTAAAAAAAAAACCATAAATTGCAGAATTGATCACAGTCATACCCATTAAAACCAAAAACTATTTCATGAAATAAATAACGCAACATATTTTAAAACGCGACTTTTTGCGTAATCGAAAAACAGTGACGCCAAAAAAACCCAGTGCCTACGTGATTTCACCGTGTCATCAAATACAGCTAAACGTGAATTACGAGTGGAATCAGAAAAACCCGTAACGTTAACCCTGTGTGTGCTGCGCAGTCGCTAATTGCGTCCGCACCCATTCGTTTCGTACTTTGCCGTGTAAAATTTAAATAAAATTCGTTATGCCGTGACCTGTGGAGGGTCTTGCATGTGTTTATGTGAGTGTGGGTGATGTGTTATATTTTTTAATGCTTTGCATAAGAGATGAATGATGTAAGTGGTACATAAATTCTAAATTTATTGGAAGCTAAAGAATCTTTTGTGAGTGATAAATCTTCGGACAAGCATTTCGCTCGCAAGACTAGTTGTTCCGAAAAATATAATAATTTGAAAACTCTCTCACAGCAAAGGTTGCCTTCCAGTCTAACCGCATACAGCTTAGTATATGTCATGACTGGCTGTCTGACCTCTTCAACACTGTTAAAAGATTGTACACCTTATATTGTATTGTATTGTGCCTTACGGTAAGGCTTTCAGACTATCAAGTTCCTGATTTATGGAGACGATTGTCAAAGATCTGCAAATGACAATAGTGACGACCGGCTTCACGTGCAAGTACGTTAGGCTGCTTCTACCCGGTGCAAGTAGCTTCCACACTTGCGTGAGTTCTATGCATCGTAAACTTTTAGCCTTTAAAAACATGTGCGGGTCTAGGAACTCGAGAATGTACTAAAGCGAGCCACCCGCGCAACTAACCCGCGTACTCGATAGTGCGCGCACGGGTCACTTGCGCATGTAGCTCTTGACCACGAGCAAATAACTTGTCCGTACTGCTTGCACAAGTAGCCCAGGTCTTTACTTGCTTCAGTTATTTGCATTATGTAAAATATGTGCAAGGGAGTAAGTTGAACAAGTAGTTTGCGAATATTACTAACGCGTGTAACCCACATCTTTTATCCCCAAGAATATGGCACAGTACCTATGTATAGATTTCATACATGAATGTTTTCTGTAAATACAAGTATTTTGTACAGCACCCAAAATAACGCTTTTATATTTATTTCGTGGACAACCCGTATCAAAGTTTTGGAGTTATTAGAGCGAAAGCGAACAAACTTACCAGAGGTAGGTCAGTATCGACGAAATTCCCTTGATAGATACCAACTGAATACATTAATATTAAAAGTAAGGAAACAGTGAATGGATTGAATCTAGGCTCTTAGAATTGGAGATTTACGACGCAGTGTTTTTTGTGAAGATCTGTATTCTAATCATGTATTCTTTGTAGGCGAACAATAAGTTTTATTAGAGTCAACTTTATTTTTATTATGTTTCACATAACATAACGTCACAGCCCAAAGGGCTAGGCAGAGGTGTACGTGGCAGTACACCCTCATTTTGCCAGTTATGTTTAAGTCCTATGTAATAGGGCCATAGCTTATTGCCATCAATCGTGCACACATCTAAGCTGCGGGCTGGTAGTGACAAATTCCAATTGAAAAAACTCAATATTACTTTGCCCGAACTGAGGATCGAACCTGGGATCTCATGCTGAGCAGAAGCGCTTTGCGATATCTCCTATTAAATGCAAACAAAGTAACTTATAAAACTTTCCTGTTTATAATATTAGTATAGATAATATAAAATGAATTACGTTTAAATATGTTTCAACTGTCACATACTTCATATCTTACCGGTTAGCTATAGATCATAAAATGAGCCTTTAACCAATATTGTTTCAAAATATAAGCTAACTTACACGAAAACGTATTCATCTACCAATCTGAATATTGAAGAGGATTATAATAAAAAGCTGCATGGATAAAGTCAATACATAGCCCTGAGCGGCGACCGCCGGGAGGCTGTCAACGCATTTCCTGTGCCACTCCATTATTTCATAAATAAAATGGATGAAAACGAGTAATATGATGATTTACTGAAGCATCTGAATTGGCTGGAAAAAAGGGACTTTCATTGGCTTTAATTGGTGGTTGTAAGCGTATTTTCAGTAGTGTTAAGTAAGTAAGTATATTACTCGTTAGTTATATTATTTTGTTTATTCAACTCACACTGTATTGCAATACATCCCGATTATCATTAACATTATTTGAATTTGATAAAGGCTCAGACAAACGACCATTAACTAAATTACTAATTACAAAACTCCAAAGGTATATAGGCGGTTATGAAAACCATAAAAAAACTATTTGCTATTTTACTATTTTTAATCTTTGGAAGGTCATGATGGTAGTTCTTCAGCAGGTGTTTTGTGTAACTTTGCATTTATGGACCACTTTTTGTTTTAAACTTCTAGAATCCAGAAGGACATTTAAAAACACACGTTGTGTAATCTATGCTTCATACCTATTGTAAAATGAAACTAAAGAGCTTGTTTGTTTTATTTCAAATTTTGTTTTCTTAGTTACTACATTTCTCGTTTTTCGACTCCTTTCTGTTTTTAAACACGAGTTTGGAGCCATGAAGAGAATCGTTCAAATCTTGTAGTGTGCATGCCAGACACAATTTCAGATGTCCAATCGTTCGTGGAACAGCACCAAACTTGCATTCCAAACTGCATTCGTTTGTGCATCAACACTTGAGCATATCGAATGAAAAGGTAATCCTTTTCTTAGTAATTTAATTCTTATGCAACTTTTGACTAATATTATAGGTATGTTTATGACCAAATGGAAATAACCTGTAAGATTGAATATAGCTGAACTCCGAACGCTGACTCCTGAAATAAAGCTCCAAGCCTAGTTTAGGGATCAAAATAATATCAATGGAAACACATTTGTACGCTATTTTATTAAGAGTGGCTTTTAATATGTATTTTTAAGTGTCAATTAAACATTTTTTTGTTTATACTTTTCCATACTTTTGATTAATCTGCGCCCAGAGTCCGTTAAAAGACATCCAGGTACGTTTACGGATCTATGGTTAATTAAAACCCTACTATTTGCAGTGATCCCGCACAAACTTCGTTTGTGGCTACTTCTGTTAGATCTTTATCGTGTATTTCTTCTGTAGAACTTTCTAGTTTACTGATAGGATAGTACCTATGTCGGGCCCTTTTTAACCATTTGTCAATTGTTTTAGTTCGTTATATCTATAGATCACAGAATGGCAGTAACTAGAGATGTCATTACATAGTAAAGAATAATATTTGTGTCTGCTCAAGTTTCATCTCTGACTGTGACAGGAATGGTAAGTTGTCACGGTTGTTTTAAATGGAAGGTATAGACAATGCCGTTTCTAGTAGATACAGCTAGGTCTTTAATCTGTATTCACGCACACGCCAATTGTTATTATTATAACAAAATGAGATCTAAATTCTTCTTGAGATCTATTTATGTGTCGTAAAGGCTCAATTTATTTGCAAACATTTCAAAGCGTGTTAGACGCGGGTATTATGAGTTTATGCAACTCTATAGTTTGCTTCTACCTATCCCTATGATATGAGTGTAATTTTTTTTAGGCTTGACTCGGTATAGAAAAACATCGTGAGAAATCTGGATTTATTTGTATAAACCTTAAAACAAGAATCCGACTTGCACAAGCATGTGACTACGAGTCGGTAGTGGATTAATGCTCACGCCTTCTCTATACTCTTCTCTTTGCTCTTCTCCTTTGCGATAGAAAGTATGAGAGAATTTCCACTGTTATTTATTAAGTAATGTAGAAGATAATTATAATATAATATTAGTATTGTGTTTCTAGATTAATTATTGTAATTGGTGTATAACCGTTTTAATTAACTATAAGTTATTAGTATGTAATTTGTCAAGATTTTGTATACATTGGCAAAATATAATAGCATTTATTGGAGTTAAAAAATAAGCCTTCTGGGTGCTGGGTGCGATAACCGACATCCATGCGGGCATCAGCTAGTTACTATATAAATAGATTCGTTTTAATGATTGTGAAGTGGTCAAAAAGAACTAGTAGGTACTTGCCAAGCTGTTGTGTTTTTGTCTATTGAAAATCAACACTTAAACGCTTCGAGTCTTAGTTTATTAAGGACATTTGGAAATATTGGAACGTCAGAAGTAATGAAGTCTACATTCCCCAAGACCCATTATTACCATACTAATGATTCTGATTCAGTGAAAGTTTACACGTGCCAACAAGACAGAGGGAAAACTTGTACAGGATTGAACTTAATTGTTTCCAAACAATAATTTCTTCAAAAGTCAAAAACGCCTTTAATATTTGAACCCCCAAGGCTGTTTCCTCTTGACCTCGAACCATTTAGAAGTGGAGCAAGCGACGACAATAAACAACGTTTGTATAACAAAATAATAAATAAATAATATACTAAACATAATTACGAGTTCGTGAACGCAGTTGTTCACGCGACAGTGAGGCTGACCTTTGATTCTTATCGATCGCTCAAGTTTGTAGTGTACAAAGTTGACTTGGGTAGTCAGGGCCTGTAGAAACAAGCTAGCATGCTTGGCGCACAGGAACATTAAAACGAATCTTGGTTTTGTAACGAAAATTTTCTCGGAAGTTTGTATTGGCTATAATGGTTCTGTTTCGTCCAATATTACAAACAGACATAAGGTTGCTTCAAAAAAATACATCCCAATTAAGAACCTCTTTCTTTCGTTCTTGTAAGGGTAAAAATTTGCTCTTCTAGATTCTTTTTATAGTATACTAGCAAACGTCACGCGGTTTCACCCGCGTAGTTACTTTCCCGTTCTCGTGGGAATGCGGGGATATAAAGTAGCCTATGTTTTTTTTTTACCACAACGGTGGAAAACAAGCTCACGGCCCGCCTGATGGTAAGCGGTTACCGTAGCCTATGGACACTTGCAACACCAGAGGCGCCACACGCGCGTCGCCGACCCTTTAAAAACCTATTTACACCTCTTTACCCCATACTGTAGCCCTTTTAGGCGCTTAGGATTTGTCTTACGTTATGCTCGAGACTTTCGCAATCCTAATGTTGTTAGGCTGTTGTACGCGGCTTTGGTACGAAGCAAGCTGGAGTCAAGTGCTTGTGTTTGGCATCCCTATAACGCGACCCAAACACTGGTGCTGGAAAAGGTACAAAAACATTCCTTAGATGCCTCTTCCAAAAAAAATACTACTTCTTTCCCTACATGTATCCTACCAACTATCTTTTAGGGACGTTAGGCTTTAACTCGCTGGAGGTGAGAAGAGGTTTTGATCAACTCACTATATAATAGTCTGCAAAACCCTACGGGGACGTATCGACTGTCCTGAACTCCATGGTCTTTTCTGTCGACTATTTGTGCCCGACAAATACATAGGCCACCGTCAGAGCCGTCGGCACAACCTGTTAGCGCAACTGCCAGCCAAAACCGTAGCCAGAGCGGAATTCCCAATTTGTCGTATTCTAAAGGTGCTGAATGCCCTTCTTGCTGCCAACCCTGATTGTGATGTGTTTGCGGATGAATGGATTAAACTAATGCGTGTATGCCTGGTGTTCTATGAGAGTAAGTATGCCAGGGAGTCTTCTGTTCCATGTTAGTTTTATTTATTTTTGAATTTCTTTTTATAACTTTTTTTTTCGTAATTGTAATTGTCTCTATGTTGCTTAGTGTAATTGGTGTTGTACCGTATTAAGTAACTAGAAATAAATAAATAAATCAAACAATTCCTCTGAACACAACCCATTATACAACCGGTAGAACACACACAGGGAGGCAAAGTCTCTCCTAAGACTTAGGGGCTCAATATCGCTTGTGAGTACAGGATCGTCGACGAGTTTCACAGCTCGCTTTTGAACCGAGTCTAGGGGCCCAAGCTGGTACCTAGGTGCTCCCGCCCAGAGATGACAGCAGTCCTCTATATGGGGCCGAATCTGCGACTTGTATAGCAGCAGTCTTTGCCCCGGTGTGAAGTACCGCTTCGCTCTATTAAGCAGTTTTTTGGATGCCAGCTGGGAATAGAGTAGCTTTTCACCAGTGCAATAATTTTTAAAATAGGATCATTAGTTCCGATGTTTACCCCCTACATACAAACTTACAAACATACAAACTTACACACAAACAAACAAATTTTACCTCTTTATACTATTAGTATAGAAAACAGCTGGCTCGAGGCAAAATAATGACAGCCGGACAGGTTTATCTTGAAGATCGTCTGTCCATAATAGTTGATCCTTTTCATGTTATCCATACAATTCTATGGATAGGAAAGCAGTCGTTCATTTTGTCATGACTGAGGCTTCATTGACTAAATGTTTTTCTGGTGGTCACCATAATTATTTCTGGCTTTTAAGAGTCGCAGTGGTCTTCTATAGATGTTAACAGTCGACAAGGGCAGTTGGAGGCCCAAAACTCTTAAAAGCAGTCTTGCCATGTGTAATGTATTAAGGTTGTGGTTTAATAACCAGTCGTTCCATGTAATATACTGAAATAATATGTTAGCAAAGTACCTAGGAAAAGGTTATTTATTTGTAACTGATGCTAGCAGTATTTTGAACGTAAGTACTTATATTGACTGGCCTGTTGGTCTAGTAGTTAGTGACCCTGACTGCTATGCCAGAGGTCGTGGGTTCGATTCCCACCCAGGACAAATGTTTGTGTGATGAGCATGATCATTTGTTCTGTGTCTGGTTGTAATTTATCTATAATATGTATGTATTTAGAAATATATAAGTATGTTTATCAGCTGTTTAGTACCCATAACACAAGCTCTTAGCTTAGCTTGGGACTAAATGGCGTTGTGTGAAAAAGTTGTGGAATATTTATTTATTTATTGTATTCGATCTTAAATAGATAAGCTGGTTGCAGGTGTCAAATAATAGTTGCTCTATCTATTGATTAATCAAAACATTGAACCAAAAATGTTTGAGAAGTTATTATAGGTACCTAACTACTTTTTTGTGTTCGGCTTTTTCCTTAGTAAAAAAGTGGAGATTTGCTGTGATGTCACTTGCTTCATATACTTGATTGTATAGGCTTTGAATCGAATCATCTTTCAATTAATTTTTGTACCAAAAAAAGTAATGAGATTTTACCTCTAACACGTAATATTTTAGTATCTTTCTTAAATATATAGTAAGGAAAGATTCACAGACTGAAGATCTATCTTTTTTTTGAAGGATTTGCTGAATACAAGAATTATACATGGAGAGCGGCGGTAGAGAAAAACCTTTCTACGAAAATAAATTTTGAGGATGTTTTAATATACCCACTTAACCTATTATGTGCCCACCACTGCGACTCAGGCTTGTGGGAGGGAGAGAGTAATAATCCTCCACGTGTATCCTATTTAAATTTCATAACGAGGAAGGAAGGTACAGACGCCAGTACATCAACCTACCCTAAACTGTCAATTGAACATGAATCTTAATGTGTTTACAATAAAGTTGAAAACCTATCAAAGAAATTTGGCACATTGGGGTAGGTTGATGTCAGCTGGCGTCTGTACATTATAACAATCTTGCAATGTGTGATTTTGGACTCTTTAGTGTGTAATTCATCGACTTTTCATCTTACGTTTTTTTTTCTTCTTATGTGCACTTTAAACCTTAAAAAGTTTTTTTTATGAGATTTAAATGTAAAATATGTCTTATTTTTTATCTGTGTTCTTATTCATCACTTTCAGCCCACAGTGGTCCGCTGCTGGACAGACATAGGCCTAACCTAATGAGCTCCACAACGCCCTGTCTCCAGCTTGCCGCATCCAGCATCTACCAGCAGTCTTTCGCAGGTGGGGATACCACCTAGCCGGGGGGCGTCCTACACTATGTTTGCCAAATCGCGGTCTCCACTCAAGGACACGCTTACTCCAGCGGTGGCCTCGACTTACAAACAGTAAGTCGTGAGTTCGAACCCAGGCAGGCGCATTACTTTGTGTAATTTATTTCATCACCACTGCTCTCAAAAACGAAATATGGAACTTAATTTGGTTCTAGATAGCTTTGTGTGAAAGTTGTGGAATATTTATTTATTTATTGGGTTAGGTAAAGTTCAAAGTAAAGCAATTATTACCTCCTACTACTACTACTTCAAATAGTACTTACTACCTTCTCTAGTATTGTATAATAATAAAAATAATAAGTTTATTAATGCTTCAGTTTACATTGTTTAGGTTTAGTGTTTGGAGCCTCCTTTTAAGAAAATAATGATTGTGTTAGGAGCAACATAGAGACACTCAGCGCAGTAGTTCAGTTTAAAATTATGTATTTTGTATCTTTCAAAATCAATGCATTGCACTAAGGTAGTTAGGTTAGCTATAGGATAGGTGCACCGTGCCCTCGTCTTTGGAGTAGGCAGTGACTTGTCGCTGCCGGCCGTGGTCGGGAGGATAATCGGCAGCGTCGAGTCCTGGGACGCGGTGGTACCCTTCTGCGAAACAGTTATCTCGCAAAAGATGGCTGGGAAAGGGAGAGGGAGATTACCTCCACTTACCCTGCCCGCAGCAGGTGCACCGGGCGCAGGCGGAGGGCGGACCACGCCCTCTTCCAGCCCCCCACGTACATGGACCCGAGGTGGCGGCGGGTCGTGTTCACGCGCGCCCCTCTTAGACGTCGCGAGGGGAGTCTTACACCTCACTCCAGTCGCTGACTTGGCGAGGCCCGCGGGGCCGGCACCAGTAGGGGGCGCGGAAGTATCCTCTGTTTCCGTGACCCTCGGCGCTGGTGTGAGAAGGAACACGGGATGGTTTTTAGTCAGTAAGAGTCTGACAGACCTCTCCGCCCTCCCTGGGGCGGGGGACATCCATGAGGATGGTAAGGTTAGGTTATATGTATATATGTATACTAAAATGCCTCTAATTTTTTTTGCCTCCTAAGGGATTGAATTCACAAAAGTTTAAAAACCCTAATACTTCATTTTATCGAAATAATTTTGAAAATCAGAGAACTTTCACACTAACTTTGCGCTCCCCATTTACCCCCTTAAAAATGATTTACGAATTAATATTTGTTAGGTGTTTCATGACTTTCAATGAAAAACCTTCATACTGAATTTCATTGGAACAATTTCAAAAACGACAAAGTTTTATACAAGTACTTACTTTGCACCCACGTTTTACCCCCTTAGAGGATGATTTTCAAAATGTATCGCGCTCCTGATTGTTCTCGAGGGACCGAGAAGTCTCAGAACAAATATTCTGAATATTCAACCTCTGATCCCTCTCTGTAAACGTTTCGAATGCGCGAGAATGACGATCCCGGTCGATAGCTTAACGCATTTCTTGTTGTTTCACACTTTCCTGAGATAGAGAAGAGTGCGGACTCGTTTAAATTTTAGTCGTAATTGTCGCTGCGTGCTAGTTTCTGCGGACAAACTTAGCGCATTACGCTCACGGTTAGAACCTAGCCGTTGTACACGCTCTGCGTCGGTTTCGAGAGATCGAACTAACCTGTGAATCTTAGAAACCCTTAAGTTTCGAGACAGATTTGACGTTTTTCTAAAAGGCATAGCTAAAATTTCTTCTTAATCCGATACTAACGATATTAAAATCAGCACGTAATAAGCACGTAAGAATTGCTAGTAGGTAAGTAAGTAGAAAAATAAGGTCAGAGTGTCGTCTTGGGAGCACTATGAAAAAAATACTTAAAAAAAAACATTTATTTAGGAAAAAAACAGTACAGTCATGAAAAAATAAAAACGATGATAACAGCAAAAGTTAATAACTGTGGCGCAGCTAACTTAGAAAAATTTTGCAACCAATTTCGAGGTAGTTGGTCACAGTTCTAACTTTTTTTTTTTTTTTAGGGGTGGAAAATCCTCATGGATGTCCTCCGCCCGGGGAAGCGGAAGGATCTGTCAGACTCTTACTGACTAAAAACCACCCTGTGTTCTTTCTCACACCTGCGCCGGGGGTCACGGGAACAGAAGATACTTCCGCGACCCCCGACTGGTGCTGGCCCCGCGGGCCTCGCCAAGTCAGCGAGGGGAGTGAGGTGTTAGACTCCCCTCACGACGTCTGAGAGGGGCGCGCGTGACCACGACGCGCCGCCACCTCGGGTCCATGTACGTGGGGGCGGCGGACATCCCCGCGTCCGTCGCCCTGGACCCATTTAGGGGGGCTGGAAGAGGGCATTGTCCGCCCTCCGCCTGCGCCCGGTGCGTCTGCTGTGGGCCGGGTGAGTGGAAGTAATCTCCCTCTCCCTTTCCGCAGCCTCCTTCTGCGAGATGACCGTTTCGCAGAAGGACACCACCGCGTCCCAGGACTCGACGCTGGCGACCATCCTCTCGACCACGGCCGGCAGCGACAAGTCACTGCCTACTCCAGAGGTCATAGTTCTAACCTAACTTAATGAAATGGATCCCTTCCACATCGTTTTTAAGACAAACGGTTAGTCGGAGACAAAAAACACCAAGATACTTTAGGCCTTAAATTTAAGTGTTTTATACGATAGAATCGAGAAAATAAACGATTTGCAAAAATAACACTTTTTTGGCTAAATTTTTGAAGTCCTTGCTCCATAGTCCCCCTATCATGGCTACACTCCAACCAAAAATAATAATTATTCGCAGGAAAATTAAACACTTCAGCCAACACAAACAACAAAGGTATCCCCCGTTTATATAGGATGAGAGCGTCACATTGGCACCTATAACATCACTTTTTGGGAACGAAACCATAGCGCGATCTAACTCGAGGCCAATGCAGCCATCTAGTTAGAAAACGGAAACTACATATTATTTACCCAAATTAAATTAAGAATAAAACTAAATTGTCGTTAATTTAACAGACAACTACATTATTTTTAAATTAAAAAAAATATGTTAATCGCAGCAAGGAACAAAACTGCAAATTATATACTTAAATCAATTACCAATTACAACAAATGTGCTTGGTAAGTTAAAACTTAGAACCAAAGCTTTGACTTAACTTGCTAAGCTTGCTTGCTTGCTTAGTGTAGTTTGTTGTACCTACCACCAATCAATCTGTTTAGTAATATTGGTGTGAAACTCTCCATACAATTAGATAGGACATGTATAAATAGTTCTCAGATTTTATAACAGTATCGTAACTAATGCATAAACTAAAAAATAATAATAATAAAAATATTTTTACGATTTTTCTAAAACAATATTATAGGGTTTGAACTCGCACCATTTAGTGTGGTAAACGGTCGCTTGACCTCTCCGCTAAATTCCCCGTTGACATATTGTTGAACAGCTGTTCCCCTACAATTTATAATATTACTGCCCCGCTCCTTAATAAAAATACCGTGATTTTTATGTTCCTAGAGTTATTTTTTTACTAACTAAATAACATTGTCATTTGTGCATTCAATCACGAAAAAAACCTTTAAAATCAATATTGCTTACCTCCTATAACATAAGGCGTGATAATATGTAGCCTAAAGCCTACCTTGGTTTACATAGAACATTTTTGCTAAATTTTAATTCAATCTATCCAGTATTTTTCGCGTAGAGCATACCATACGCACAGACACAGACAAAAATTCTAGAAAGTCTTTTTTTGTCATCAGTTACGTTTTTCTAACAAAACCCACTTATTTTTTTAGAAAATTCTCAATGTACAGACGCCAGCACATCAAGTTACCCCAATGTGTCAAATTTTCCCAATTGAATATGAACCTTATTTTGTTTGCCATAAAGTTAAAAAACGATCAAAGAAATTTGACACATTGGGGTAACTTGATGTGCTGGCGTCTGTACAGTTTTTGCGTTACTGTTTTATTATATGTACCTATAGATTATTTTATTATTACTGTAATGTGTATTTCTAACAATACACTGTCACTTTGCATAAAATATAATCCGATATTTTTTTTATTTTTTTATTTCAGCTAAAGGTAAATTTGTGTAACGCGCGGATCGCTTCTTGCCACAACAAAGATCTAAACGCATCTTCTAATATCATAGCATGTACGTTTTTGTCCTATCCCCGCCGGCCGCGCTCGCCCCGCGTCCTGCTTCGACACCGCGCGCGCCCTGCGAACGCCACGAGGCGCGTTATGTATCCACGTTAATTTTACATAAACTTCCAGTCATATATTTCTTATTTTTATTAGGCGAGAATATAGTATATTTAGAATACATCTGACGTCGCTGACGTCGCATTCTTTACAAACTCTTTACTACGATCAAAGCGTGAACCACTGACCAGTGGCACACTAATAAATAGTAAAGATAAAGATAAAGATACTTTTATTTTGCAAATATGGGTAACAAAAGATGACAGAGAAAATAAAGAAATAGTACAGCCATATTTTACCATGCAGGCATGCAAAAGACATACAATACAATTACAATTTTAAAATATCACAAAATAGTAAAACAATACAAAATTATATAAAACACTATCTTAAAAATCTTTCTCAGTGAGGTATTCTGTTACATTATAATATGCTTTCTCTACTAGAAACCGTCTGAGTTTCTTTTTAAACATTGTTAAAGGGAGCTCTTTCCAACTTTTAGGTATTTTATTATAGATGACTGGAGCCATGCAGTAGACACTTTTGCGCATAAGTGCTGTCTTAGCTGGTTCCTGACATAAGAGGCTATTATCGCGTCTGTTGCGGGTCATCATGTATAAAAAAAATCACGACTACAATAATTTGCCCCGAAGTACAATTTATAAATATTGTAAAATGCTGGTTTCCAAGGGGTGCAAAAGGGTGCAAATTTAACTGGTTGTTTATGATGCTTTAAAAAGCTTATTATAAGTTTGCACCAACAGACAAAATTTCCATTAAGCCGCAAATCAAAAATATTAATTTATTAAGGTTTCATACACCCTACACTTTTTTCGTGACAAGTAATTATACACCAAAGGGGTATCTACATATATGTATACTTAGCACAATTAGTTACTAAAGAAATTTCAAAATTTTGGAACTTAAAAGTTTTTACCAAATATTAAACGATGTTCCGTACATAACAGGAATGGTGCAAACTCAGAGAAACCTTATATTCATGTCTTCTAATGATTCCACAAAAAATTACAACTACACGAATTACGTCCAATCTTTTTGCTAATTTGACTGTACTAGACCCGCTAAAGATTAAAATGCTATAACCGGGCGGTTCGCGCCGTTCTACGTCTGTGTGTATATAACGATTTATCAATACATAGCGCGCACACCTCGAACTCCCTTGCGTCGAATGAAACAAAAACATATCGTTGCTTCTTTACACACGAATAATCTTTGACCGTACATACCAATGCTAAAATTCTATGGGGTCGGCTTATCTGTTGAAAAAATACCCCAAAACAAATAAAGTGAAAAAAAAAGTTATCAGTTTAACCATGACCATGCTTCTTCCACCCTGTATATGTTAAAAGTAGTCTTTTTATAAATATTTTACCTGTATTCAAATAATTATGTTGACTGAAAACGGGGCATCAAACAAAATCACATATCGAGTCCCGATCGAGAACTGATGGAATTGTATTATGAAGCTTAATATGAATATATAAATGACAATTTCAAGCTTTTGACTTACAAATAACTGTTGATTTTCGAGTTTGAAACGAATATTTTACTTAATTAGTCATTATTGTTCATTAAAACAGTGTTATAATATATTATTACCTAGGTTGAATTAAATGAATTAAGTACTTGGTAGTAATCCAAAAATTGTAGCGGAAATTAACTACCTATTAATATTACATTTAGTCTGGATTAAGTAATAAAACAATTAACATTGATATCGAATCATCAAACGACTACGTTTAATTACCAGATTGTTTCGTGTTCAATAAAGATTTAATTGATTTGTTATGATTGGGGTATAAACCAAAATTACTAATATGAGCGGGACCAATCATACATTTCCTCGATAGAAGATTAATTTTTATAACCTCAGGCTGCAATGCGTTTTCGACTTATACTATTTTAATACTAATGACTAGTCGTCTAAAAAGTAAATGATTCATTGTATAAATATACAGCAACAAAGAATTTTTCTTATATTCCTTCCAGATTGAGATTTATTATGATACAACGCTTTTAATACTCCAATCTTTCTTTTCTGGGAAAGAAGTCATCACGCCTGTAATCCCCGTAGGGCTAGGCAGAGGTGGACATAATAGCCACCCACATTTCGCCAGTTATGTTTAAGTCCCATGTAATAGGGGGCGAGCCTATTGCAATCAATCGGGCACGAAGCCAGACTCCGGGTTTCAACTGAGAAATTGTAGATGGAAAAACTCAATAACACTTTGTTCGACCCGGGGATCGAACCCGGGACCTCAAGCCCAGCAGTAGCGCTTGCAACCACTAGACCAACGCGGCAGTTAAATATTGCGGGATCTACACAGATACCTATGTTGCTCCTAACAAATTAAATACGTTTAAGGTTAAGATTTTTGCATATTTACTTCTTATTAAAAAACAAAATGAAAGGCGACTAACGAAAGGTATTTACAAGGCAGATATAAGTGGGAACGCCGGGAAGGGACGCCCTAGAAGGACATACATAGACCTTATTGGTGAGGTTTTTCAGAAAGGTCAGGTGCGTAGTACTCGCAACCGGCGTGTGTGTATGACAACATGTATGAATGTAAACGAAGCAAAAGAAGTATGTAAGAATCGTAGCATATGGCGTTCTGTAGTTTCTGCCTAACCCCATGGGAAAAAGGCGTGAGTTTATGTATGTATGTATGTATGTATGTATGTATGTATGTAAAAAACAAAACTCAACACACCAAACAATTTTCAACTTATCACAGGCCATTTCTAACACAATATAAATTAATAAATTAAATAAGCAGCTCTATTACAAAACAAAGTAAATAACAGCCTCCGGCAGTTAATTAAGAGGTCGTCAGCTGCTACAAGAGATGTAGTCTTAAAAGTGCTTACAGCGTTGTACAGAACTCAAGAATACATAGATTATACGTGGCAAGTCCTTTGCGATAAATATAAGGCAGAAAGTCATGTCTGTGACGCTCATGGAAACACGTGGAAGACTTTTAAAGTTTACTTTTGACTTTGACTTCTTTTATTTTTTTACAATATTGTTTATTTTCTTGCCACCTGCCATAATAAGCATTGCCACCATTATTGGTATGTTTTTTTTAATGTTGCATTATTTATAGTTAGTTTTAGTTTACATAATTATTTATGTTTTTATTTTATCGTTCATGAGAGGTTTTAATGTTATTAGACTATTAAAAAGGTTAAAAAGGTACTTTAGAACGTCATAATCAATAGTAACATAAAATCTATTGTTGTTGCGCTTTCAAAAAGTAGTTCCTCATGGAGAAGTACGGGCAAGAAATTTTAATAGGCTTTTGACTAGGTATTTAAAACAATTTAAACTAATTACAATTTTGTATATATTAACAAAATGAGTAATGTGAAGACGAATTCTGTCTAGAATAAATAGCAGACAGTAAAAGATGGTTTTCAAAGCAAATCCGAATTTCACTCTTTTAAGTAACACTTGAGTACTTTTTAGGTTTTTCTTAAACATTACTGACATTGGTAAGGGTAAAAGTCGTGAGGTACCCAACCAATATTTATATTTATTTTAAGTCTAAAATCCCATAATAAGCTAGCGTGGTATTTTATTGGAATTCCTATCTTCTCTGTTTTGCTAAAGGTTGGTAACAAAACAGATTTTTAGTATTGATTTCATCATTTCTACCAGCAAAGAGTGAGGTGTTTTCAAACTCTAATGTTAAATTATCCAAATTTCACCAGCTGTTCATAAGTTTTTTTCTCAAGTAAGATTAAAGGTGCAAAGACTGTCTTTTAGGTGATGGAATAAGTGAAACAAATCTGATATTCCTATTTTTTCCTTTCTTACAATCTTATCTTTTAAAATAAATGTTTTACTGCAAACATCTGTCGACTGTCACAGAACTTAATATACATAGGTTGCAAGATGTTCCCGTTTTATCAAGAGACCGCGTATCGACTTTTGTACTTAGCATAAATTTGCATGTCAAGATATACATACTCACCACTTGTTTATGCTAAACATGATACCCTTTAATATTATGCGGTATATCGTTAAGTTCATCAAGTTTTCTGCGAGATCGAACTTGATATTTGGGGATGAAAATCATGTAGGCTTACTAAAAATAAGCTGTTCTAACAAGACTTAATGATTACATAAGTTTGAAGCCTCTGGAGAGACTTTTGGGTATGTTTTTATAGCTGCAAGGGTCTTAAAGTTTAAAATTTCAGTTCTTTAAACATCTGACTATCAGTTTGACTGTCCAAAATTAAAATTATATCAAAAGAAATCTGAGAACATCTGCCTGATGTGCGTTCATAGGAAGACATAGTATGTTACCCAATGATATTACAAGTTTTATCCTTACAATCACTAGAGAGTGTGAGCATTTGCCTCAAAATCTATAATAAACGCAATAACTACAAACCTTTACACTCTCGAGATTTTGAGTGGAACATTTTAACATACACCGCTGAATATTGACATGACGTGGTTGAAGCTGGTTCTGTGCACAGCGAGGATGCGCTAACGTTTGCCGACAACGAGGTAGAATTGAACATTCCCGATACACTACCGAATTGAGACAGCCCTAACAAAGCCTACAAAACGTTACCGCAGGGCGTTGTACAAATTTCGGGTATAAATTGCCACACAGTGAGGAACCATGTACAGTTAACCCAGAGCGAGATGACTTTTGTCTTCTGTGAACAACCCGCAAACCTGCAGGCAACCTTGTTTGCTCTCGCGGACAGTTCTCTTCATTCTCGCTCACTGTGTTCTTTGTCTATAGTCACCTGGATTACCACATAAAGGTATCAGGAGTGCGTTGTCACTCCAGGGTATAAAGGTACTGGCGTCTGTACTTTCGTCAGTGTGCGAATTCTTTTCTTTATAATGTCAGGATGCTTTTTAAGAAGTAAAGACACAGAGAAATTGCTTTCAAGTGAAGAAATATGTTTGTTTGCAAAAGTGCATAAAAACATATTTCTTAACTTGAAAGCAAAGGTTTACTTTTAACCAGCTAGCCAGCAGAACTAGCTGACAATAACCCAGGGTCACTAACTACTACAACAACAGGCCAGTCAAATATTTTGTTATTATTTGATTTCTATAACTTCAATAATTTTGTATGCCTTTTGGCGTTAATTTTTTTAGTAAGATCTAAAATAACTGTAACCTATGTTCACAAAATATATATTTCATATCAAATTAACATGGAAATTATTTATGTTAGATATAATATATGCGTGTGTAAACTACTTGTTAGAATATGACATTATAACGAAATAATGAGTAGGTAATCCAAAAAATAAATACAGCTTTGAGGTAACAAACTTCCTTTCATTCATGTTACATTAAATTTGTGTTCATAGAGAATCTTGATATTATTATTTGATTCATTAGAAAAAAGTAAAGGCAGACCATAGGCAGATCTGCTTCTTGAGGTAACAGACAAGAAAAAAAGTACAAAACTAGGTAATAATAGAACTTAAATTACATTGTTATTAAATTCAAAACATCTGTAAGCCAACAGTTCGGTCTAAAATGTTCAGTTCTAAATATTAATTTGTGTGTCTTTCATAACATGTCATGAAACTATATTATTAATATCTGTAAAGGTTGTTTGCAGAGCCATTTTTATTTTGAAATTACCCACTACAGTACATACGATCAGTGTGGGAGAAGGAAATATATTTTGTTTGAAGGAAAACAAAAAAAAATCTTTAGTCCTGACTCATTGAAAAGCCAATAATTAATGTCAGATGTAGCTTTGTTGGTTGAGTGTTTTTTTGTGTATTGGTTTAAAGCGCTGGGTACTGCTGTGTATGAGGTTCTTGATTTAATTCTTAGGTCAGGCTAGACATTAATGATAGTTTTCCATTCGGAATTTCTCCTCCAAATCTAGATTTTGCTCTATTAATGGTGTTATTGATAGCTCCTGTTACGTGGAACTTAAATATAACTTTCAAATCTTGAGTAGGAATACTGTTACTATACAGGGTTATTTGTAAAACACCAACAACCTCGCAGGAGTAGATTATTAACGTCATAAACAACAACATTTGTTCTACGACTTTATCGAAAACAGACAAAAAAAATCAACTCTCCATACAAAACTCGACTACTGTTCAAATATTATGTATGGAGAGTTGATTTTTTTTTGCCTGTTTTCGATAAAGTCGTAGAACAAATGTTGTTGTTTATGACGTTAGTAATCTACTCCTGCGAGGTTGTTGGTGTTTTACAAATAACCCTGTATATTACGAATTAAATACATTATACATACATTGTCGCGGAATAAATGTATAATCCAAATCCTTATCAGTAATTCTACTGCTGATCTAACATCAAAGCTCCACATTTGATTGATTGCTAAAAATACTCTTTAAACCACGTCGTATCTAAAAAGATGATGTCTATAGAAGTATTACTCCCTCCGCAATTCCAAGGATAGAGTTAATCCGCTCAGATTTACTGACGTCACGTTCTTCACATGATCCCAACAGAGTACGATGAACCGTAATATTGTTTGTAGTTGAGTCAACGTAACTATCTTTTTGGTGTCGCGGTGTTTAGCATAAGTTCCTATGTACAGTTTATTGCAATAGGTTTGCCACCTATTACTTGGGATTTGAACATAACTGGCGAGGTGTCGGTGAGCTGTACAGAGTGTAAAAAGACCCTTAACGTAAACGAAAATTAAACATTCTACCCATCACTGGCATAGTTTTTTTTCATTTAAAACATTTCTGGAAATTCACTGGTACTTTCAAAATCTTATTCACAGTATTATTAGTAAACTTTCTTCCGAACAAACATTATCAAAATTATCAATCATTCAAAACAAATAACGCATCTGAAGTAACAAATGTGCAATAGATACTAAACACAGGCGTGCGATCGGGTCAACGACCAAGCGTGAGCGGCTGCGGCCGGTCGTAAGCTCACCTGATCGAAAGTTCCGCGCTTTTCATTGCGCGCAATAAAAAACATCTTTTTTAGAAAGGGGTTTTTTTTTTCCAGCAACAACTTTTGGTTAAAGTGTGTGTAATTATCGGCTATGTGATCGGTCTTTTAACAACCTGTATAGGTAGGTGCTATTATGTATTAATGAGCTTTGATGGAACTTTGAAGGAGCTTGGTAAGGGAAGGTCTTTGGATTGCTAATTGACATCATGTTGAAACGATTATTCTCGTTTGGTTAGTGAGTATATAATCTGGTGTGAATCCAAACATTTCTTGTAGACGTCACCTCAAAAAACATATTTTTACCTTTTACCTTTTCCATCTTTCACACACATCATCTCTTTTTGACCAACATCCAAAAAGGAGAAGGTTCTCAATTCAGTTTACTTATTACTCCGTCATTTATGGTCCGATCTTCAAAATTATTTTTTTATTTTGGTATGTTAGCAGATTAGTCCAATTTGTATCAAAACTCAGATCTGATGATGAGATTTTAGGGAACTCCTCAAATAATATAGGTTTTTCATTTTTTAGTAGCAAATCTAGCATTTTCTTCATGAATCTTCTAAACTTTTCGTGCTATAAGTAGTTAGTAAAACAAACAAATTGATTACAATTCTTTATTAAAAATTAATTGAAACATCCAGTCAATACAAATATGGGAACATTAATGATGATTCGAAACAGAAATATTTTTTGTTTCGCTACAAAAGTTGCTACAAATTGTAGTTGGGAGCAAAATTATAAATAGAGATAAAAGTCGTAGGTACTTCTACTTAAATTCTTCCCCAGAGTACTACGTAAATATTATTAACAAAAACCTTGTTTACTGTCAAAAATCCTATATTGAAGATTGAAAAAAGTACTTTGCGAGTAAGATATCTCGACTCCGATTATGATTATAGTAATACAATAATGTCTTCCTAGTATCAGTCTGTCCATTCTGTAAAAAGCGGTCATCCCGTATAAATCTCTTCACGATTATTTTACTTCAGGTGTAGCTTACTTCATCGCTCACCCAAGTTTGAATATAGCAGGGTAATCTTAATGTTCGTGATTTACACGTGATTCAAATAGGTTAATTCCTGATGTCAATGTGATCAAATAACTTTGCTCTCAACTGTAATTTTCATTTCGTTCAATTTAAATACTCATCCACAGATCAAATTGGTCTCCGCAGTAAATTAAATTGAAATAAGCAATATTTACTTATATCCTAGTTGTTCCTCATTTACAATTTCAAAATTAAATTACACTTGTAGTTATTTACAGCGCTTTTAACGTTAAAATTATGGCTAGAATTATATTAGTAATTATTTTATGTTGATTTTATAAACAATCAGCGTTATGTAAATTAAAGTTGGTTAAAGTAATGTTCGACTGCAGGGCTGAAACAATCACTCAAAAATATATATTAGATAAAAATATATACAAATAAATAATATATTATATAAATAAATTACATTATTAAATGTTTATTATTATATTTGATATTTATATTTTTAAATGTCGCAGCCAATGTTGAGATGGGCGCCTTGTTGGTCTCGCACTGGTCTTTTTTTTATTTTTTTATTGTTGTCTTTAGTTTTTTAATCTTTTCTTGTTTTTTTTTACTATCTGTATTGCTGTTCTTTTGTTTTATGTTCTGTGCGTCCAAATAAAATATTTTCTTTATTTCTTTCTTTCTAAAATTAACACAATTTTAACATAAAATAACTAATATTATTAAAAATACATCGAGCCATCATTATTATTTAGACGTTTCCTATCTATGTTGGATAGATAACTTCCAATCTATTCTGGTGTGCAGATGTGAGACGGAACTCCGGGGTGGTTTTTCGTCAGTAAGAGTATGACAGACCCCATCAGGATCAGGACATCCATGAGGATTTTCCACCCCAAACCAAAGTAAAGGCTTCTAATCTAACTGAATGCAACTGACTATCAATGATTTACATAGAGCGACTGCTAAACTTAGCTCCTCAATAAAGTAACAAACTAACAGGATACCTCCAAAATATCGAATTTCAGAGAAAATTTAATTAAACTGAATATCGCCTAAATGAACTTTAAATTCTATTCTTTCGCACGATGATAGTCGGTCAAGGAATTGAAAAAGAACCAAGTGTCGATGTCGTACTTTTATTAAGCTTTTTAAATCAAATTACATTTTCTTCTACAGAAGCATCTTATCGGCGTTTTCCATCCAAAGATACTAATTTTATAAATGAGAATGAAATTTTCACAACTAAACGGACAACTTGGCAAAGAGACAGAACATATCTTGGGGTCGGACATAGGCTATCTTTAGTCAATTGATAACAGAGAAAAACCGTTTTCTTAATCATTTTTTTTATTACAGCGCCATCTTGGATGATATGACAGACCGGTGCCACGGTGGCAAATGTATTTCCAGTGATAATTTGATATTTGACTAGCTCCAGGCTAAAGCTAAGAAGGTAACACAACGTAAATTGATTCTATGTCGGAACGAAGTCTCCCGGGGTACATACATACATACGTACATACATAAACTCACGCCTTTTCCCATGGGGGTAGGCAGAAACTACGGAGCGCCATATGCTACGATTCTTACATACTTCTTTTGCTTCGTTTTACATTCATACATGTTGTCATACACACACGCCGGTTGCGAGTACTACGCATCTGACCTTTCTGAAGAACCTCACCAATAAGGTCTATGTATGTCCTTCTAGGGCGTCCCCTCCCGGCGTTCCCACTTACATCTGCCTTGTAAATACCTTTCGTTAGTCGCCTTTCATCCACCCTTTCAACGTGACCAAACCATCTAAGCATTTCCCGGGGTAGTTAGTTTATAATATTTCACAAATGAATTGATTTAAAAATAAACGCTGCTCAAAGCAAAGGAACTAAAAGGACAGAAAAAAATACTCGGAACTGTGTTTGTTTTGACAAAGAGTAATCCAATTTTTCCTTGAGTAACTTTCAAGGAAAAACTAATTAAATTAGTCCGATATTCCAAGCTAACTTACTTTCTTTTACACTTCTAGGATCTCATTACTAATTAATTACCTTTATATACCTTTCAATAGGTCGACTTTAGCGTTTTTAATGATCTTATAAAAATTCTAATTACGAAGTTATGTACAGTTAAAATACATCGATCTTACGTTCAAAGCAAGCATACAAGACTTAAACGACACCTACTTTGTTACAAAAGAAGTCACTTAGAGTCAATATTAATACAAAAATTGATCTCATTTCTCAACTTATATGGTACTAATTAATACTTTTCCGTTAATAGATGACAATTCAATCTGTATCCAAATAAAATTGCAATGACATAATTTACAGTCTCGATCTTTACACCTTTAATTTTTCCCCGATGTAATTTACCATAATTCTATAAGACTAGAATGTCTAAAGCATTATAATTTACAATTTTTATTAGTATTAATAAAACTTACATTATACTACTCACTTCACATTTCATCAAGCGTTATCACAAATGCCATCTGAGCTACTGTACCTCATTACACTTCGCTCGTAATATACTTACTTACACTATATTACCTAAGTTATACTTTTCAAGCACATTAATATTTACATGTCAAAGGTAATGAATATTAATTAGCTCAGATTTAGATTTATAAATCTTTGTAAAAATATACATAAGTAAATAAATAGGTACAATGCTTATCTTGGAATGATTTCACTAAACTAGTTATAAAATAATATAAAATACTTAATTGTCAATTTGACCGGTGATCATTATAATTAAAAAGATATTTACAGAGAAAAAAAATTGACCAAAGGCCTGTAAAAGCCATTTGTAGAAAAATCACTGAGAACGGCAACAATGATGACAAGCCAATAATATTATCATGACGTCAGAAGCGATTGAGTGAAACGGAAGCGCTCACGGTTAACACGCTGCGATAGCTGTCACGTGTCCCAAGCACGTGTCGCAGCGGAAATTTGTGTAATTTCACCTCTCTTTGTAGACATTTTATCATTCAATAACGTACGATGTACGGGGAAAAGCTTGTTCAAAACTTTATTTCATCAGCAATACCGTGGATTTTCAGTATTTTTTTAACAAAGAAAATGTCTGATAAAGAATAATTATATTAAAACGTACCCGCAAGCAATACTTTATTCACTCAAAAACATGGATACAAAAGGCTTTATGGCCGTATTAAAAATACACCCTACCCAATAACCATGAGACATGCGATTAAAATCAGTAAAGTATTGATGAGCGGTAATGTAAGTGGTGCAGAGTCTCCTGCAGCTGCTAGGGCGCTTGCAGCCGCTTCCACGCACTGGCGGTAAGCGACGTGCTCTAGACACGTGATTGCGCAGAAATGTTGATGTGCACACGCGCCGTCACACGACTCCGAACTTTCGTGGCGGACGCGATATGCGCGTAAGTACCTGGTGGAAAGGATAATTGAGAATGTAGTTTAAGTAAAATTAAATGAATACGGGGCCTAATCAGTCGGCTAAATACTGATGTAATCTTTTCGAAAACGAACCTCTGTCGAAGCCAAAGTTAAAACAATTAGCCCTTCTTCTTCTTAGCGTATGCTTAGTGACTAGCCTAGACGTGTCAGAGCTTATGCCCCCCATGGGCCTCAAATGCCGCCGAGAAATATCTCTCACTTTCCACACAATGTTTTCCTTCACCGTTTTTGAAGCAAGTGATCATTATACAATATGCACAGGAATCCAAAAGCTAGAGGTGTATGCCTTGGGTTCAACAAAGCTTATGGTTTCATAAAATCACTTACTTGTGAAATGTATTAGTCTCATGCGGTGTGCCTATCTGCAGCTTATCGGCTAGATTGTGCAGGGAGATGGCGGAGACCTCGTGCAGCCCGTAGTACTGGGTCAGGTTGTACTCCGCCGTCCATTCGGCCAAGTTTCGGTTGGCAGCTGCCAGGTCGAAGAAGTACTGAGTGTAGTCTAACACCTGGGGTAGAAAAAGAAAGTTGAAAGAAACATACTTTGGGTGGAACATATAGGTAGCTTCTGCCTTTAGAGATAGAAAGAACATAAAGAAATCCAGTTTTGTTGGAAGATTGCATGTTTTCTTCAAAGGTTAGGCACAAGATAAATTTTAAATAAAATGATAATATCAAAAAAGAAAGAAAATACTTTATTTTGATGCACAGAACATAAAACAAAAGAACAACAATACAGATAATAAAAAAGATTAAAAAACTAAAGAAAACAAAAAGTAATAATAATAAAAAGGCCTGTGCAAGACCAAAAAGGCCCCTTCAAAGGAACTTATCCTTTAAATTAAAAGTTGTATGAGGCATTATCATATGACGAGCTTCTTTCAAACTATGTTGGAGTCAGCTTCCAGTTTAACCCCATGCAGCTGAATACCTACCAGCGATTTAAATGGTGCGCCTACCTATCTGACCTCTCTGGTTTAAATGGTTGTCACACTTTCAGGCTTCTGTCTACCCGTAACGACTGTCGAAAATCTGAGACAAACAGCTTAACTTGCTTTCCAAGGTTCACGTTGCACGTTTTGTGTCTCGTCCATTAAGATACTAACGTATGAGATAATAACTTACCTTCCCTGTATTGGTGTCAAACTTGTAAAGCCTGAGACCAGGATTGGAAGAATCTGATGGATCACGGTGAGGACTCACTGATGGAGCCATAAACGTCCAGGATACTGGTCGATCTAAACCAAAAGACAAAAAAATCGCTTTAGTAAATTTCTCTGATTAAATATTTTTGTACCAACTTATTAGTGGTCGGCCCAGCATGTCTTCTTCTTCCATATAATCCAATAGTCACATTCTTTTAGGCCATCTATTCTTAGCAGCTACATCTCTTATCTTTGTTTGATTTATTCTCTAATCTTAAATCCCTCTTTCATAGCATTTATCTATTTTTCGATTATGACTTTATTACATAATTTTCTGATCACCGGTGCTACTAATAGACTTCCTTTCGGTTATTCTTTAAAAATGCTTCTCAAAACACATTTTATCATTTTTATCCTAATAGCTATAGAATGTTGTATAATAGCTTTAGAATTAAAGCACAGGTTTCATTTCATGATTTTAATTATCACTGATATTGCATTAGAAAATGGAGCACCCGTAATGGAAATTGCTTATTGCAATAAAACATTTATACTCCACTCTAAATTTCCCAATTTCACTGAGAAAATTTCGTGACAACTACCAGACACAATTTTCGCAATTTATTGGTTCCAAAAATGTCATATCCTGTGCAAAATAGATTAAAACAGAAGGTCAGTTCGTAGACGGGAATGTACAGACGCCAGCACATCAAGCTACCCCAAACTGTCAAATTTTCTCAATTAAACATGAACCGTATTCTGTTGGCTGTAAAGTTGAAAAAGTATCAAAAAAATTTGAGACATTGGCGTAGATTGATACATTTACCCCAGATTGATGTGCTGGCCTCTGTACGTAGATCTTAAAATGCCGCAAACTATTGCCGATCTCAAATTGTGCAGTGACTCAGTTTGCCGTTTATGGGGTTAATAAAAACGCTGGAGTCAATCAAAGCATACGTATTACTTACCATCACGTTTAACAATTGTTTAAATCTATTGAGGACCAAACATAATTATGTTATTAAATTTTCTTATCTGCATTTTTTTTTCTTCGTGCATTTCTATTAAAACATCCGAATCATCGTCAGGTACATCAAAAAAAAAAACATCGACGTAGGTAGCTGTCAACTTAGTGAAAGCGCTTGATTTCACCAAATAAAAAAAAGAGTCTTTGTCAGCAACAGTCAATATTTAACTTACTTGAAAATAATTTCCAACAAAATTACAGATATCTTTATACCGTTATCTCGTCAGTTAAGTCTCGGTCTTCTCTTAATAACCCACTTTCACTTGTCTTTTTTCTTTTTTTCTACCTCAGCAATACATGAGAGTTTGTGGGTGGTTCTGCTGATTGAATAGAGCAAACCTTCTGTGCCAGTATATATTTTGTGACTCCTTGCCGACAAACCGGTTTTACGGTAATTATTCGAACGCCAGCTTCGAGCAAATAAAACGTCACGGCTGCTATTTTGCTGAAAAGCATTGAGTGTTCGCTGCTGACATTATTTAATTACTGCTGGCCATTTCTACAGCATGTATTGCTATTTTCTCTTGTATAGTGGGTTCTCTGAATTATGTCGTTTGTAGATTTAACAGGGATCAAAGTTTGGTCCAAACATTTTCTATATTTATAGGCTCTGTATTTATAGTTTTTTGACAGTCACTTTGTAAGTCGTCAGTTCAGTTGGTAACACGAGAATAATATGCACTAGCATCTAACTAATTGTAATAGAATAATCTGTGATGTCTCCACATTTTGATTCTACGATTTACAGAAAATAAAAAAATAAGTAAATTAAAATGTATTGTTACTCCATATTCTACAGAATCACTGAAATAATAAAACCAATTAATTATTTGGGTTGCAATAATTGATTCCCGTTTTTTTGTAAGTCGTCAGTTCAGTTGATGACACGAGAATAATATGCACTAGCATCTAACTAATTGTAATAGAATAATCTGTGATGTCTCCATATTTTGATTCTACGATGTACAGAAAATAAAAAAATAAGTAAATTAAAATGTATTGTTACTCCATATTCTACAGAATCACTGAAATAATAAAACCTAAATTATTTATTCGGGTTGCAATAATTCATTCCCGTTTTATAATCATTGTAAAATTTAAGTACGTGTAAAAAATTCGCCGCATTGATTAGGTCGGCCAGGTCAGAATCTAGTTACCAATACAGACCAATTTACATTTACAGATTACATTTCGAAACAAGTTTGTTTTTAAACCGCTACCCTCCATGTTATGCGGAAAATTCTACAATTTGCCATCGACATATACAGCGCCCTTATTGGCTGAATTTCGATCACAAGAGCATCGCGTGCAAATAATCAGCATACACTCGCTGACACAATTTAATGAATGCCGAGGACTGTACGTTGCTAAAGGCAAATGAAATGTTAAATAAATATGCTCCACTCATATAAAATATATGGTCTTTACGTAATTCTACTTATTTCGTATTTCGATAATTACTTTTCAGAGTTGTTTTTGGAAGATAACCTAAATACAAAATCATATTATATTATTTTGTTGTTAAACACATATCTATTACACGCCAGCTTTGGGCAAAATTAATTACTCATGTAATTTGATTAATAATTGGTAGCGAATATGTAATCTCTCTGAGAAATAAATCAATTAATCGGGGAAATTACATTGCCCCTAGCACTAATACAACAGACCTAATACAATGCCATAAGTTATCCTCAAAACGGGTTGTTGATAGAACTACCTACCTACGAAGAATCTTGATACATAGTAGGATACTAGAAACTATACACAAACATTATAAATTAAACATGCAGTACACGTGTACAAATTACGCACGTGTTTCGTTTACGCGTCATATGGATGCAAACACACATATGCGCGTAAAAGCAAGTGTCGTTCGCTACGCTACGCCACACCCGTCAAACGCGCCAGATGGACAACATCATTGTGGCAAAAATGTTATAACATACCAATGTAACGCAAACAAGAAACGCCTTGCGTTTTAAAAAGTAAATGGTAAAAGTCAACTAAGAAAATTGGATTACTGGGACTCTTATAGAGATGGGGTGAGAACCACTTCCCTGTACATACGTGGTTGGCTCTGTCTGTTTTCTTTTAATTTTCAATTTTATCATGGCTGGAATTTTATATCGGAATGTGTCTTGGCTTGGAGTTTTTTTTTTTTTTTTATGTATGTTACCTGATTTCTCCCCCATTTGTGGACCGATTCTCAAAATTCTTTTTTTATTTGAAAGAGTATACTCCTGAGGTGGTCCCAATTTAATTTGGTGAAGATCTGGTGCTGATCTTCGGAGATATACAACGGAACTCTTCAAAAATAGAAGGCAAATCTGTCGTGATTGCTGGAATCGCTTGGATGTTTATTGTTTATACAACATCATGACGTATCATCACGCCTGTATGCTCTGAGGGGTACGCAGGTGGGTACAATATACCTAGATTTCGGCAGTTAGGTATGTTAATTTTAATTTATTAGGGATTGGTGGAAAACCCTATTATCATGACATGTTTTGTTAACAATTAACAATATAAAATAAATTCATGGCAAATATTTTTATGGTAACAACTAAAAATGGAAAAATAAAAACATTTTTGCAAAAAATAAAACCGACTTCAAAAAAAAACCGACTTAAAAAAAAACACTTACCGGTGTATAATAACTCTAAATTAGGAAGTCTGTGGCTTTGGTGGTTTTGTCTTATTCATGATGGGCCACCGACTTCCGAATTTAGAGTTATTATACACCGGTAAGTGTTTTTTTTTAAGTCGGTTTTATTTTTTGCAAAAAAGATTTTTATTTTTCCATTTTTAGTTGTTCTCATACAACTATTTACCATGAATTTATTTTTATATTGTTATTTGTTAACAATACATGTCATGGTAATAGGGTTATCCACTTATCCCTAATAAATGAAACTTAACATACCTAACTGTCGAAATCTAGATATATTGTACACATCTGCGTACCCCTCAGAGCATACAGGCGTGATGATACGTCATGATGTTGTATAAACAATAAATATTCAAGCGATTCCAGTTATCACGACAGATTTGCCATCTATTTTTGAAGAGTTCCATTGTATATCTCCGAAGATCAGCACCAGATCTTCACCAAATTAAAATGGTACCACCTCGGGAGTATACTCTTTCAAAGAAAAAAAGAATTTTGAGAATCGGTCCACAAATGGGGGAGAAATCGCGTAACAAACACACAAAAAAAAAAAAAAAAAAAACAGAACCTCCTCCTTTTATTGAAGTCGGTTAAAAACACTAAACGGTGTAAAATAACTCTAAATTCGGAAGTCGGTGGCCCATCATGAGTAAGACAAACCCACCAAAGCCACAGACTTCCGAATTTAGAGTTATTTTACACCGTTTAGTGTTTTTTTGAAGTCGGTTTTTGTGTTTAAATTACGAGGGATTTGAAGCTTACAGCACGAACGCTTGACGTAAACGCTGTATCCATTCAAACGATGTTTAAATAGGAAATACTAGCTGTGATTGTAACAATAATGACTTGAGACGATTTATAATTGAAACATTGATTGGTGATAGGTATGTACTAATTGTATGTGCTAGTAAAACTATATTTCTGTCCCTTTCTTTTTGAAGATGTAAATAATATTACCAGAAAATAATAGAATATTCCTATCAACCCATAGGACGTTGTATGTATTTGCTGACAACCTTTGAATGGATTTGATAGAGAAGTCGGAAGATACGTAAAAAGTGTATTGTACAAATAACTATTTAATTCTACTGCTGAAACAAAATTTAATAAATAATTCACTTACCATTGTCATAAATAACTCGGAACGTGTCAGCATGTAGGTGTCCAAAGAATTGTCCCGCTATAATCTTGGCATGTCGTCTGACAGTGCGCAGGTACTTTGCGTTAGCGTCTGCAGACATGTCGTAGGGATGTCGTGAGTCCGACCCAGGGGCTGCATGACCGACTATGTAAACCTGTTGAATACAAATAGGGAATTGAAAAATCTGAATCACATCACGGAACTGGAAGACTCCAAAATTTGTATGACTGAGATAAATAAGCATCGCAAGATGATGAAGAAAAAAAAAATGATGATTTTTGTTGCTATACTGTCAGGATTTGGTGCATAATAAGCATAGTGTTAGGGTATTGTGACCAAGGAAGATGGGTACGAATGCTGATTGGCTGATATTTATGAACGTTAATTGTAGACGATTAAGCAGATTGGTTAAAAACTACGTTCAAACCATATTATGATTTCACTCTTTAGCCAAACATTACTTAATCGAGTTTTTTTAATCACATACAGCGATTTGCAACTCACTTATAACCTATCAGGTAATGAAAGTAGTACTTAGTAAGGGTTGCATGAGTAATGATTATAATACTTTTACTATGAGATCAACCCTAAAATATCAGCTGTTTCATCGGGTTAATATATAGTTACAGTTATTTCTCAATAAGAAATTACAAACGAAAAATCCTTAAGGATGAAACGCATGATAAATAAATAGATACGTCGAATTGAATTAATCCGCTTGCTTCATGTTTCAATGGTAAATGTAGCACGTTAAATACTTGTGTTTGCAATATAGTGTTTTCTATTATTTGTGTTACCCAAGGGCAATTCACTTTCACCAAACTTACAAAAACATGTTTTTATATACACAACAAAATTATATACATAGGTATTAATTACAAAAAAAAAAACAAAGTTTATATTGCACTGACCGTTCCCAGTTACATAAAATCGAAATGGAAACATCTTTGTAAGTCTTATTGAGACATTGAGTGTTACTGGTGCACGAAGCTTCGATTGCATAAACTTGTTTGACGTAAATTTTTCTATTAGAGCCGAATTTATATGCGAGCATAAAATTTTATCTTTTACAGACACTTTGAAAATCTTGTTCAGTTTCCAAGAGACAAAATTGTAAAGCTGAAAACGGGGAATTTTTATAAAGATTTTGTGTGCTTTGCAGGATATTTTAGTTGCTAAATATTTGGTTGGAAAACCGTTGATTACTTGGAAAGTAATTTTGCTTTGAAGTTTTTTTTTAATTTCATTTCATCTATCTGTCTTTCCCCAACTATCTTGGAATTAGCATCTAGTTTTATTGCGGAGAAAAATCGTCCGTTCCCGTAACTCCAGCAGCCTGCGTAGCATGAACACCGAAGAAACGGTCTCGGAAGAAAAGAAATTAAGTGTTCATGCTACGCAGGCAGGTGTATTGAAAGAAATTTGACAGATTGAGGTTCCTGTCTGTATAATCTGTCACTTTGCCGATTCGTCTGTAGACAAAGGCCGTTTCTTCGGTGTTCAATGTGTTCATGCTACGCAGGCAGGTGCAAAAGTGAGACGATACAATGTGAAGGTTTGTAGTCAATAAGAGTCTGACAGAATTTTCGACCCTCCCCAGGGCGGAGAACATCCTTGAGGATTTAAACTCTAAATACAAAAAAAATGGGTACTAGTCTTACTGGAGAAGCTGAATACACCAGTTTTTAGTTAGAGCGACTGCCAATCTGACCTTTACAACACAGTGACTAGATAACACTGCCAGTTACTATTACTAGTATTAAATACTAGTTTTTATTTTTTAGATTTTCGTTTCTAAATCTTTTTAAGTTCTTTAATTTATTTATTTTACATTTTATCAGGCAGTTTGAGTTCTTTATGGTACCAACCCAAATGTTCTTTCTTTGGTATTGTTCGTCGGCATGTGGAGCTCCTCAAGTTCCGAGTTGAGCTCACGATTACTGACAAATGCTTGCACTGACTGATCTGGTCCCCTCATACATGTGTATGAGGGGACCAGATCAGTGTGTGTGCAGGAAAGAACCTCCTCAAAAGACCATCTCAGACACTAATCTGCATGGATCTTACATGATTTGACCAAGATAATGTCTGGACTTTAAAAGAGACTATGACCTCTGAGTTTCTTTCGGTGTTTCTTCTCAGAGTAGTCAAATAGTGAAATACCGATCTCATTTACTAAAAAAAGGCGACGTGTAAAAGCGTTAGTAAAAACCTATTAACAAAAATAAATATAATTTATCATTATCATAGTAACGACTGTCAAAGATCTATTCATGCACAGCCGAGACCCACGGCAAGGAAATTAATGATAAAATGTTAGTGGTTATCAAAACTTTAGTAGACATAAAACAGACTCGGTATGGAAGTAGTGAGTCTTCAGCCATTAACCCTGTTACAGTCCAAAGATCGTTTAGACCTAGCAATAAAGAAACTGATCAAGACTAAGCTGTTATAATTAAATGTTTTATGTTTTCTACTTTGTTCCCTAAATTAATTCCTAGTAAACGGCACAGCGTTCCAGTAACCTTTCTTATGAAACCGTTTGATCCGAATTTAATAATAATGAAGAGGCTTTTTCCTTAGGCTAATGGATCAAAAGTTATAATTTAGAACGCAGTACACAAACCGTATTGCTAGGTAATTCCTGTGTTGAGGATCCTTACTTGGTAGCTTGGATCCTAATCCCGATACCGATGAGGCTACTATGGATTAAATATATATTTTAAAGGTTTTAAATATTTAAAACATAATGTGTAACAAAATGAATAACCAAAAGAAGATCACTTTATGGCAATTATAAATAGGAGCAGAAGAAAGTGAGAAAATAAGAAAATTATTCCTAGTACTTGAAATAAATATTAGCAAAATTTTGACTAGCGCACTCCACTCTAGGTCAAGCCTCTCTTGTGGAGTCTTTGAGACGTCTTACCAATTTGCTGTTTTAGGGTTGATACTGTGTTTGTTGGATAAACAAATACAGACACCGACACTGTGCACAAGGAACAGAGAAAACATCGTGAAGATTTAGACGCACAGTAAAATCGGTCTGAAATCGGCAACCTATTTTGATCAAGCATGGCGATCAATGATCATGAATTCATGACTTATCTGTATAGGCCAAGACCTTGTCCTGGTAATAGGACAGTAACGGGCAGATTTTATAATAAGTAAAAACTAAATAATATAAAAAAATACACCAATAGCTTGTGAATTAGAAGAAAAGAAATTCTTTAACCAGAATAAAATAGAAAATCGGTAGTTAAAGAAAATATGTGTTTGTGAGGATGTGTTAGGATGAGTGTGCTTATAGTCTGACAATACTCGAATAAAAGCTTCAGATTCTGAGTTTGATTGAGCTAGTATTTCTCTACGGATTTATCGTTTTAGCCCACGAACTCTCGCTATCTAGATTGTGTACCGAATTCAAAGATTTTCTGTGTGAGAACAAATTCCACGTAATATTTGTACATCAATAGAACAAATACTGTGAGAAGAATCGGTAAGAAGACAGCTTCAAAAGAGGCACTTCAATATAGAAAGCACTGGATTGAGGCTGACAAGATCGAGTTGTATTCATATCAGAGAATAAAATAAAACTTACAGTGTGGACATTTTATTTGCTTTGGATGTAAAGACAAGAGTTTGCTTTTGATAGAATTGAGTGTACTTACTTGGCTTATCATGTAGATTTTTGTATTATTAAAAAATGGCTGTCACTTAGTGCTCAATTTCTAGGTCAGGAAAATTGTCATTTGGGTTATTCATTTGAAGCTGCAGCCAGGAGTCTAGATTTATGCACGGTTGAAAACAATGCGTTTGCCTCTTTTATATAGACTTAAACATAGCTGGCAAGACGTGGTCCGGATCACTTAGATATATATACTACATATTTTGTTAATTACCCTATATGGATTGGCGATGTTATGTTATATAATAGGCTCGCCCCCAATAGGGGTCCCAAAAGTCCCAAGTGATAACTTGGGACTTTAACATAACTGGAAAACTGTGGGTGTACTACACTTCTACCTAACCCTTTGGAAATTACAGGTGTGATGTTATGTTATAATTTATCATCATCACCATCCCGCAATTTATTATAGGTCGGCCATAGCGTATTTATCAATGTTTTATCAAACGTTTTCAATTGTGTGTTAAGCTGAAAATGCCCCATCTGTCCGTTTATAGAAAGCCTTATAATCAGCGTCAAAAGTTTCATCGGCTTTAAAATTATTACCCTAACAAAATGGTAATCCATTCAAATCGCAGAATCACTCCACCCAACTTTAACTACGCCATACAGCCTCCGTTTACTCAGCCCTTAAACCCAACTATTGACTACGCCTTTCAAGAGACTCCGACCAAAAAGGGTAGAGTTGAAGCACACTGAACAAAAGGCCTATATATTTTATACATATAAAATTGACTTTAAATCCCCAGATCAGAGTGCATTGACAGTGTGGGTGGAATAAATTGAATTTTCCGACACGGCCTTGCTTTTGACATATCAGAAGTCAGAACACCCGTATCTTCGAGTCTGAAATGTGTTTGGTAAAGCCTTTTACTTTTTTTATGACGTCATTACAATGAATAGTGATAAGGTTGCGCTGTTTAATGAATGGCATTGGCTTTGTATTGATAATTTTGTTCAAAAGGATGAGTTTTCCGCTGTGTGGTGTAAAATTAAAGCATGTGATTGACGGCTGATTAACATTTCGTTTGTAGCGTAATTATCTGATATTATGACATAAAACGAAATTGTTTCGCTTTTTGATAAAAGCTTTTGTGTGACTGACGTTATTAGTCTTGTTGTTTACTTTAACACTGTTTATTATGATTGTAGAATTTTTTTCGTAGGACAATTTCAAACATATTCTTTTCTTTTTCACGTACAGTTAGAGCCCAACCAGGCGTTAGAGTCTATACCGCCCATGGGCCTTTAACTAGGCTTCACAGGTAGGAAATATCTCTCAGGCGTGGTCGGTCAGGTCAATACTAAATTAATCTATTCTTAATACTTATATTTCGTTAGTGTTTTAGATACCTAATTATAAGGAAGTCTTCCCTGCAAACGCTTCTAGATCTGGCCAAGGTATAAACTCACCTTTCTTTTATAAATAGGCAAAAACTACAAAACGCCACCAGTTACGCTTCTTACACACCCATTTTGCTAGTGGTTCGTTCACAGTTCACACACCTATTCATACACGCACACTGTTTGCACATAATACTTCTAGGCCCCTGTCCTTTTTTAAGAACTTTCCCAATAAGGTCAGTGTATGTCCTAAAATATACCCATTGACTCTCAACAAGACCAAAGACCATAATTATTAGCTTAAACTTATCAATTTTTATAATTAGTTTTTTTAAGTGGGTGGTTACAATACCGGGTCGGTATCAGAATGACTGGTTGGCAAATTGACCACGACGCCCTTAGTCAAAATCTCAAATTACCTAAGTCGCAAAATGACTACATCGCCTTTAGTCCACATCTCATGTCTTGATCTCAAAATACCAAAGTCGCAAAAAGACTTCATCGCAAATAGCCCGAACAGTTGTGTACGTACCTATACTAGCACCTTGAGTGTAACTCTTTTTGTAACAATAAATGTCATACTGAAATTCGTCAAACAACCTGGGGCTCGAGTCTGCTATTGCAATCGTGTCTCAATGACCGTTCATTGATCGAATATTTGACAACTTTGACAGTTTTTATATGGAAAATGTGTCATAAGTTTGAAGTTATACGTCAAAAATCGATCATTGACCGGTCATTGAGACACGATTGCAATAGCAGACCCGACCCCCTGGTTTGTCGAAATCACACTGTAATGTTTCGATTACCCTCAAACATTTCTCACCTCAAAATTATTCCGTCACCTTTTCACATTCAGAATATATTAGTGTAGTTATGTGATTTATACAAAAATGGAACAAATCTGACTAGGATCACGCACGCGACAAAGATTGATGTTTTTGCTACAGAAATGTACTTATTTATGAATCAAAATAAAACAAGACCGATTATAATAATATTATTCCAATTTAAATTGCATGAGTAACTAGCTATTTTTAATAATTTTGTATAAAAGATGATTCATATTATAGATTGCTAAAATGTATCAAGTGTCTGAACATTGAAAAACAATGTTTTTCGAAAGTATGAGCAAAAACATTATATTTTCACATCACACCGTCATGAAGTAACCTCTAAATATTATATTTCTTACTTAAACTTGGTAAATGCTTAAGGTTTTCCACTACGAAACATCTTTACTAATATTATATTATAATAATCCAATAAAAGTACATAATTTATTTCTAATGCACATTTGGTATTAAAAAAAATATTTGTTACGCCTTCACGACTAAACCGCAAAACCAATTTTGATAAATTTTGGTGTAAGTATAGATAGAACCTTAGAGATCTTCTCGAAGTACTAAACCCTGCGCAGACGAAGTCGCGGGTACCAGCTAGTACTATATTAAATCTTCTTCTTATCGTGTGGTCAGTACCTAACCTGGTGTCAGAGTTTTATTACCGCCCATAGGCCTCTGACTTGGCATCACATGCCATCGTCGAGAATAGTCTCTCAGGCATGCCGGTTTCCTCACGATGTTTTCCTTCACCATTTTTGAAGCAAGTGATTATATTTTAACAATACGCACATAAATCCGAAAAGTCAGAGGTGCGTGCCTTAGGTTTGAACACGAGACCTGTGATTTGGCAATCTGCCGCTCACACCACTAGGCTATCACTGCTGTCTACTATATTAAATGTAAATAAATTATTTACTTACAATATTGATGGTTCTATAATAAACAGTTTTGTAGGGACAATTTCGCGCCAAACGGCAACACCAATAAGGCATTCGCATGCCTCTCGCTCTACGCCCGCGCGCCGCGCAACTCGCACCGTACCTTAGTCCGGCTCGCAACGCAGACGCATACGTTCACGTCACGTAGTCGTTAAAACCGGCCTACAGTTTTCTATTTCTGTATTTCTTAATAATAAACACTTTGAGCACTTTTTATGTTCATATTCGAAAAAGGAAGTCAACTTCCGTCGCATGTTGTGGAAACTTCTTGGAAATTATTGTTTCATAAACAGGAAATGTGTAAGCTCGCGTGGGTGAGATATATTTCTATTTTAGAAGTCATCTGTCGATTCATTAAACATCATCCGGTGAAAACTTGAGTGAGTTGAACTTTCAATGCCTAGCATTAGTATGGCATCGCGGCTGCAGCGCTACCGTCGCGCTGTGGCCGCGCATCGGTTCATCAATCGACTAGTGATGATGCGTACGTATTTTTATTCAGATATGAACAAAAATTAGCTTGAACATATTTATTGATGAGGTTGAAACTAAATGTACAACACAACGCAAAGAGCCGCGCTGTGGCAGCGCTGTAGCCGCGCTGCCACCGCGCGGCTCTTTGCGGCTAATTTGAAGGCGCCTTAGAAATACTACAGTTCAATTTCATGTCGTATGGATGAAGAAGAAATGCTGTACTGACTCCAAATAAACTGGGATAAAAGCAAGAGGAGATGAATAAAAAAATAACTTCAATTATGACCCTGTATACAAATCACAATCTAAAAGCCAACATAAAAAAATTAAAATATCCAGCAGTTACACATCGCGCGTCGTGAATCGTCTATGCATCATTATGTTCGCAGTTGATTCACTACAATCCGCCATACAAGGGTACTTACGCCATTGCTATTTACGGCTGTGAATTACAACCGAACAACAATGATTCATAATTGTGATCGAGGAATTCATATCAGTTGTTTTGAATGTTAGTGGGCTTTATTATTGAGGTATATTGTGTGATATTTTGGAGTTATTGTGAAAGGTGTATACCTACATGTGTAAAGATAGGACAATAGAAGAAGAGAGAAGGAAGGAGAAAAGAAGCAGGAGAAAGAGGGTTATGTTTTTCGAGAGTATTAAGTATATTACTCCAATCTACTGACTAGACGGCTGACTTTCTAGAATGGGTCCCGACTCCCGACTGCTACAATTTATCTTGTATTTAAAATATTTTTAAAAACAATGAGCTCCTGTTCTATAATATGTAGAGGAGTCAGTGGCAAAGTAATAGCAACGACACCGGATCTTTAAGATTATTCAATGCTTGCTGAGGATAGAATAAATAGAATAGAATCTTTATTACACAAGATAGTGGTTACTAGATTGTTTGAAGTCCTTGACTCCTGTGCTAGGTGGTAAGCGTGCATTACATACCAAGGTGTCAATATTGATATACCATTGTCAAGCTTTCAGGTGACAATATAAATATTTGTATTCAAATATTAAAAGGTATTCGATGACACTTAACTTATTGTTGATTCTTCAAAATAAAAAGAGAATCTTTAATTTTTACACTAATATTATAAGCAGGCAAGATTTAATATTTTGTTCGTTTGTAAGGATTTAACTAGCAAACCTCTCAACCGATTTAGAAAAATCTTACACTATTAGAAAGCTGTAATATCACATAGGCTATAACATAGGCTATTTTCTAAACAACGGGAGGATGTTAAAATTAAATAAAAGGTACAAAATCCACGCACGTGAAGTTGCTGACGAATGATTACTACAATATGATAATAACCAAACAAAATCAAAACGTCCGACTCCCTTCGATTCAACAAACAGTCCTTAAAAAAAAACCCAAACAGCAATTTAAGGCGAAGCGATTAGATTAACGATTTTCTAATCTGTAATTTATTACGGGGCGGCGGCGGCGGTGGCGTACCGGACCGGGAACACCGCGCCGGACTTCCTACAGTTCCGGTACCGTACTACCACTATGTAGTTCCACCACTCCTTGTTAAAACCGTGTTTTGAAACGAAGCCGGCTCAAGTGCGCATATTTATGAAGGAAGTTTCCCAAGCACTGTCTGTAATTTGTATGCGTCAAATCGGACTATTTTTAATGTCAAGGGTTGGATACGAATGTCGTATTTAATGGCTCTAATGGATTGGTTAATATGCTAATGGCCGTTGTCGAATCAAATCAAGTTATTTTTAACTGACTTCAAAAAAGAGCAGCCTTCAATTGGGTTTTATGTTTTATGTTTTGTGGCCTCAGAGTTTTGTCAATTATGAAGCGATATTTAAAACATTAATTATATTATAGTTATTTGACTATACAGGGTGTCTCATTCAAATCGGTCAGTATGGGAAATTCTGAAACTATAAGACATACGAAGATCTGTTCTGAGGAACCATGTTATCGATTTTAATAACAAGAAAAACTGCATTGATACATTTAAAAAAACATCTGTACTATTGTAGTAATATTGTAAACGTGGTCACTTCGAGCACCTACTAAAATAAATTAAAGTATGTGGAAACAATGCATTTTATTCATTTTAGACATCATGTTTCATACAGACATTTACTGCTTAATACCTACACAATCGATATCTAAATAGAAATAGTGTAGGTTTTTTTTTCAAAATAACCGAACGGAGTACAGATGTTTTTTGAAATGTATGAATGCAGTTTTTCTTGTTATTACAATCGATGACATGGTTCCTCAGAACAGATCTTCGTATGTCTTATAGTTTCAGACTTTCCCATACTGACCGATTAGAATGAGACACCCTGTATACTCCCAGTTTTACCAAAATTCAATGGTGATAGGTTAGGTTAGAATAGGTTTGTCGTAAGGGGCGTGGAAGTATCATCTGTTACCGCGACCCTCGGCACAGGTGTGAGACGGAACATCGGGATGGTTTTAAGAGTCTGACAGACCCCTCCGTCCTTGGGGCGGAAGATATTCATGAGGACCTCGCATCAAAAAAAGGATAGGTTTATCGGGTAGGTGTCCCCGCAACGTCTAAGCGCGTGTTTTTGGTAATAATGACGGCTCAAATATTATCGGCATACATTTAGCAATTTTAACAAATGTCTGATTTCACTAGTGATAAGTGACACCTTAATGAATAAATGAATAAAACGGTTTAAGGTATGTCCAAAAATAATTAGGCACTGGTGTTAATGAAAACAGACTTAAACAGCACCTAAATTAAAGCCAAAATATTGTTTTACATTTGGACTTCATTTATTATAATATTTCTTTATTCAGATAATAAAATCCATACCAAATAAAATTTAAATAAATAAAAACAAAATTAATAACTAATTGAATACTAATTGTAATTATTTACTAATTGATGTTTACTTTATCTTAGCAACACAAATATAAACAAAAAATAATTACTTTTCTCGCTGAACTAAAGAGAAATATGATTGTAACACAAATATTAAAACACAAATATTATTTAATCATCCATTGATATAAATTTGAAAACCAAAATAAAATAAAGCAGAAAAAATATTATCACAATTTACCCACTGGGCAAAATTTACATAGTACCTACTACTTAGCAAATATTTTGTTTGTTCGACATTTAGCCTGTTTTACAACAGCAACGTGTAGGAAATTAAAATTGTTTGAGAACTTCAGGTTTTTTTGCTTTGCTTTATGAACATTATTTTTACTACATTTTAAAGCCAATTTATTGGTTACCTTTTAACAAACAAGCAATATTATTTATTAATAGCATTAAAATTCTGCCCCTTAATATAATTTTCTGTGCAATTAAACTGTAGAAGAGAACAGTTTCCCACACTAGTAATTTCTCTTTAAGACTTTTAAAATGTATTACTAATAAATAAATAAATAAATAATAAATTAATAAATAGTGTATATGAATTGTGCGCAAGATGATATTATGACTAGAAATGAAGTGATTCTTAAGATAATTAAGACGGCAAACAAAGATGATGAAGAAGAAGAAGATGATGAAACCTGAGTCTAATCAATTATTGGAGCTAGACTATATATCTATTAGTGAACAGATATGGTACAAAAATGATGCATATATATGAAGAAGACTTCAAATAAATTGGAAATATGGGCAGGAGTACGATGCGACATACGAAATTTAAAAATCTGATTTTGTTTTGTTAAAACAAATGTCTACTACTTACCATTTCCTTATTTGTCGTGGCCTTGTCTAGTACAGCATCCAGCCAATCCCACTGCTTTCTCGCCTGCACGCTGTTCGAGTCCCGTATGCTGAACAGATTTGTGTTGAGCGCTACTATCCGAAGCTTGCTTTGTTTCTGTTCTATCGTGTAGTAGCCACCTGTTTTGAGAGAGTTTGGTTAGTTAGGGGGTAATAAGGTTAACAAAAGTTTGATGAGCTCAAAAGAGATGATACACAGAATGGAAACTTGCTTTTTGATGTTAAATTACTGCTGTTTTTGCATTGGAGTATTTTTGCTACTTTAAATCAGACCCGACCAGAATACAGCGCTACGGTATTTGTCTTTTTTAATTATGCAGCTAATGCTGAGATAGGAGCCTTTTTGGCCTCGCACAGGTCTTTTTATTTTACTTTCTTTAGTTATACTTCTATTTGCTTTTTAATCTAATTTTATTTATTTATTTATTTAATAAGTACATCAAGCACATTTTTATATTGTTTGTATTTTTTTTTAAAAGTCTTCCTGTCCGTCCTAATAATTACTTTCCTTTCTGTCTATCTTTACTTTAAGTAAGTGAGTGATTCTTCTGGTTCATAAATGAAAAATGAAATGTTTTCAGATTTTTACATATTTTTTCTTTTCTCACTTTTTTATTAGGTTTAAGTACTGGTATTTACTTTTTGTTTTCTTTTTTTTCATCAACTTAACAATTAACTCAACACTAAGGGGTCAGGATTTACTAAAACTGAACGACTGCTGGACTTAGTGTAGGAATTTAAATATTAGTGCACTTGCACTACGTAACAGTATTGAGTTATTTATATATTAGATAGAATTTCTTTAAATGTTTTCTGAATGACATCGAACTATCCACCTTATCTTATAATATAAAATTCTCGTGTCACAACACAAACATAAATGTTAGTTACCATACTCCTCCGAAACGGCTTGACCGATGTTTATGAAATTTTAGATGCATATTCAGTAGGTCTGAGAATCGGCTACTATATATATATATATATATATTTTAAGTGCAGAACGAAGTTTGCTGGGGCAGCTAGTTTGTATATATTATTCTCATCAACTTGTATACGTTTCAATCAAGCACCATTGAATACCTATAAATCAAGAGCCAATTGAAACAGCAAGCGAGAACAATGCCCAAAGCGAACTACAAAAACGCCCGATACACAGTTTCGTTCGACCAACTTCGTATTTCTTATTTTCCGTCGACTCCCGGGAACTTTAAACTTCTATAAAGTGGACTCAGGCAGTAACTTAGAACTGATGGCAGAAAAGTTAGGCGTTCCAGTCTAAAGACATCAAAACAATCACCATATTTAAAACTGTGCTGTGCTTGCGGAGCGTATTATGTGCTTACGGAGCTGCCTGGCTTAAAGCTGGGAGTTATTCTGGAGGATTATATCATCTACCTAGCTTTTTCTAACTATAACGAGGTCATCTTTAAGTCTTTTTTTAGCAAGAAATTATGTTTTGGAACCATCCAACTTTACTAATCTTAAACCACAGCAAATTCTGAAAGCCAGAATCAATAGTGTTGACCACGATGCGTCAAGTTATTAAAGCTCTACGAGTCTCGGAGTATCAGCTCAGCTGTTTTTGATTCCACAAAGAAATTAGAAAAAAAAACGGAGAAGTTAGATACATACCAAAGACATTCAATACCTATAGACCGGACATCACGAACAAAATTTTCGTCCGAAAAAGTGTGTCCTGCTGGATACAAGTCTATGAGTTTTTTGTAGTACGCTCCGCTGCCGCTCCAATATTCATATATTATTCTAGATGGCGTTACTGAGACGTGGGATCAAAGTTTTTCTGTGACATTTCCTTGACATGCCCGCTCTGTAGTATTTTAAATCTCTTTGATACATACATAATTCATTTCACTAAGGTTTATGGTCTAAACGGATCCAGCTGAATATCAGTAATGAGGAGCGACTACTTCTCTGTCGTTCACAACCCAGTTACAAGACAGTAGGATACTCCTTTTGGAGCTCCATCATCATTATCTGCCTCGCATTTACCTAACTATGTTGGGGTCGACTTCCAAGTTACTCAAATAAAACTGAATACTAGTGTTTTACATGGACAGACTGCCTATCTGACCTCCAAATTCCAGTGACTGGGTTACCCTGGGTAATACCCCTTGGTTAAATTGATAGTCAGATTTTCGGGCTTCCGACTTTCCGTAACAATTGTCATTGATCTACAAGTAAAATATAAAGCCATCTTGAAACCTATATGGGCTTATGGTATCCAGCTCTGGGGTACAGCTAGCAACAGCAATATAGAGATACTGGAACGTTTTCAAACCAAAACACTTAGAGCCATCTTTAACATCCCACAATACATAAGCAATAAACACGTATACTATGACCTAAAGATACCGACTGTAAAACAAGAGATAACAAAGTATAGCAAAAGCTATCAGAAGAAACTCACAAAACTTAAAAATGAGCTCGCTTTTAGACTAAGCGGAGATCAAGGCGTCCAACACAGAAGACTAAAAAGGCACAGTGTTCCTACTCTGCTGGATAGATTCCTCAGGATGGACTAAGATACATAATAAGAGCCTCTCCAAGCTATAATCCCTAAACAGATTCAAGATATCAGACAGAGTATTGGCTTATTGTTGTGTTCAACAGATTGCCATGACGCAGACAAAGAGAAGAGGAAAAAAAAAATGATCTACAAGTGACAGCGAGGATCAATGGCTTTACGTATTATCCGGCGCACAGAGGAGTCTCAATATGTAATGAATGGAAATAAGAATTTGGAACTGCACGGTGGAAAATAGAGACAATATAAAAATACAAACCATCTTTAAAGGTCTGTAACGCTTCCAGAGGAAGCCAGTGCATCCACAGATTAGTGAGGCTTTCGGACGGCGCAGGGTCCAGGTGCCCAAGCACTGGAAATACGAAGTGTGAACTAAACGTTCTACTCAGTAGATCCGTCATGTTTCTGATGGCTTGGATCTTGTCATCTTCGTTGCCTGTGTAGCGAGCTGCTATGATGTCCCTGAAAGAGATGTTAAAGTTAGAATCGAGAGCATAACATCATCACGCCTATAATCCACATAAATTAAGGTAGAGGTGTATCTATTTTACACCCACAATTTAAAGATTGAATATTAGTCTTATGTTATAAAGTGCAAGGCTATCATTAATTTAACGCAAATCCAATTCCGAGCGGTTACTAAAATAATCTTATTGGAATATTTCAGCCACCGACCTGCGTATCTAACTCAGGACCTCACGTTCAGCAGAAATGTTTGTTACTATAATAATTAGTATCTAAAAATGCTAACTGTCGTTACATTATCGAAAATTTGTAAGTTCATAAAAGAACTTGTAAGTAATGTACAGGCGTACTCAGAAATGTGATGATATCTGTGTGTTGTTAATAAATCTATTTTCTTTCTTTCCTTTTTATAGATTAACCCGAACACATGTTATTATTTAACAATGAGCCACTCAGACAAGCGGCAATAACCTATTGGCTGAGGCTTCGGACTGGCAATCAAGAGGGACCCTCACCTACTGCACTATTGACGTGAATACCCACTCCAGATACAAGCGTATTTAGCTAAGTTAGGGTTAACATGACAACAAACAGTGAATCGGTTCGACTCATTTTAGACTGTAGGTTAATATACGATCACGATAGCACAAGCTCTGCTTAGCTTAGGGTTAGATGGCGCTGTGTGAAGTTTGTGGAATATTATAAATAAACATAAATAAATAATATTCCACAACTTTTCACACAACGCCATTTAGTCCCAAGTTAAGCTTGAGAGCTTGTGTTATGGGTACTAAACAGCTGATAAACATACTTATATATTTCTAAATACATACATATTATAGATAAATTACACCCAGACACAGAACAGATCGTACTCATCACACAAACATTTGTGCTGGGTGGGAATCGAACCCTCGACCTCCGGCATAGCAGTCTGGGTCACTAACTACTAGACCAACCAGGCCAGTAAATTTATATATATTATATATACACTCACCCAGTCCATAGTACGAACTCGACGTTCTCTGAATGCCGCGTGCGCATGTAACGTGCGGCTGATTCTATCAGCTCCAGGGAGCTGTCGCAGGAGTAGTCTCCGAAGCGGCCCAGCGCTCGGTGATGGCCTGAGCTGCCTCGTTCGTCTGCTCGACGACAATCTGCAGTGGAAAACTGGTTAGCTACGTTCTTTACACATTTTATTTTTAACTGCCGACGCAAAATCAACTAGGTGTTATAAGTTTAACGTTGTGTTCGTGGCTCTGTGGAAGCGTAGCAAACGAAAGGATGAACAGAGTTTGATTTTGTTTTTTTATACTTTGAAAGGTGAATTGAATAAGTCAGACGTAATCTTCGTTATGTTTGATGGAAATCGGTCCAAAATGATGGATTACCTACTTATTTTTCCGCAATCCCAATATGACCTCAATATGGGCTAAAAATGAAAGGGCTTGACTAGTAGAATACACTATGGTAAATTACAAAATCTAAGATGGCCGGCACCACGATATGGCGAAATACATATTTCTTTAAAGATCTTTATGCGTTGGGGTTTTGGTATACTGAAGTACGCGCCTAACACGTAGCAAACAATTTACTTGATTGATTTATATTATTATGTCCGCGTATTTTTTATTTATTTCTCTCTATATTAAAATCTATCATTACAGGTTTACCTAATGCATTGTTATTTAATTACACCTATAACTTGTTATAAACAATGAATTATTTTGTGAACTGTCTAGCCAATAAGAAATTACTCCGGTAATAAGCTGCATTTTAAATATTTAATATTCTTAAGTTCTTTCAACTTATCAGATAGATGTGTTGCTAGGGATTTTTTGCGACAGTTTTTCTTTGCACAAGAAAGTGCCGACAGGTAGATGATCTAAACTTTTTGACGGTTAAAAAGCGCTGAATATATCAATTAAATTTGAATAAACTAATTATGATTTTACTGAAAGAAACAGGCCCGTCTGGACACAGGATTCTTCTAAATGGGAGGGTTTACAACTCAAAGGAGAGCAAAAACAACGTTTTATCAATGACAAGAATAAAAAAAAAAGGTGTTAGAGGAAATAAAACTCTTTTTTTTTTAAGAATCGTGAAAAAGTCTAAAATCTATGCGATCATCTTGCACTACCAAAACATCACGTTGAGTTCATTATAATGTTGGCTGGTGTAATTTGGTAGACAGTTATAATTGCTGATAGAACTTGACCCTGTATCAGTATTGGTTCTGGACTGGCTCGCGATGCGAAAACTAGCGTACTGAGTTTGCCTGACAAAGGAGACAGTTTTTTTTGTTTGGGGAATAGGCCCACCACAAATTGTGGCGTTTAGCAATTAAATGTACGTTAGTTTATTCCTTAAAATCTGTTGATTACAGTGGTAATATTAGCAAAACTGTATGTAACCGGAATACTGTGAAATACGATAGTCAAAACATGACTCTCATAATAACCTAAAATCTCGGAAGAGCGATTGTTGAATAAGTGGATAGGTCTCCTTGGTATTTTAAGTTAAAATAGTACACTGTTCAGTGTTCAATAATATAAAGTATAAAACAAAGACACGTCTGTACTGATTTTGATGTGATTTACACGATTTGATAGACAGAGATATTCACAAAAATAGATTAGATGTATTCATAGACTGTAGATGAAGATATTCAATACCTAAAGTAGTATACCTTAGTAGTAAGTACGTTTAGTATTTTAAATCTCTTGGACTGGAGATCTAATTTGTTAAGGTGACGTGTTATAAGCTTGTTGTGTCAGGAGATAAAAAAAACTCATTAACTTGATGGCTCAACTTTAACTTGATGCTGCGCCCAAGATAAAAACCACACTATACACATCACACTCTGCCCACTAAACAATTACAACAGTATCCAGCAAGAGCAGCCCCAATTCCGTTGAAATGGTGCTGCACAATTGCTTGCAATGGCTTTGTAGATTATGCACTGTATCTACAGATGCTATTTTCATAAAATCTTTAGAATAAAAATAGGTACGAAAAGAACAGAAGAAACATGCAATAAAATTATCTAGTAATCGGAAACAATAATAACGGAAATAATTATGTTGTTTGTCAGTGTCAAACTGATTGAAATTGGACCACAGAGCATCTGCAACGGGCTATTAATTACGTTTCGTTCCACTGTGTTTTTAAAGTACGTTACTTAATATTCCATTAGTAAAAGAATTAAAAACAAGTTCAGTGCACCAATTAATAATTATCTCTTTAAATGCATATAACGCCGATGTCATTACCGCTGCGCACCGGCGTAACTGTATTTGTTTTCACATTAAAATAATAGGTTTATTTTAATGTGAAACATTTGTGTAAACGCTCCTAAACAAGCATTTTTTGCCTTAACACTTTTTACTATTATTTCAGTATTCCGGTTACATTTATATATAATTTTTGGTCTGTTAATAGTAATAAGATGATCACTTTCTTCATGTGTAATATGATTAATAAACGTTACCGTTTAATAGTGGGCCCAAAAAAAACTGTCTCCTTTACTAAAAACCACTTAAGTACCTTTTGTCAATTTAACCATTTCATGGAGTTCCATTCGGTAATCAACTAACCTACTTCAGCAATATTAACTGTTTAACAGCTGTAATAGGAAATAAAATTTACTTCATAAATGCCAGTTTTCACTATCAAAATGGCGTAAATATAATTTTACCATTGGACTCTGGGCGCCGAGCCAATTGTTATTAATCCAAAAGCACTCCTTTACTATTAGTAACAACAAGCATAAAAAAACATTCAGTTATATCGAAAGTGTAAGGCCCATTTGATAGTACAAATTATTATTAAAGGTCAAAGCGTCAGGTAAAGCGCTTCCCACTCATCATTGAACAAAAATTCAATCAGTCAAAAGTGTATCTACACAATTCTTGTATCTATCTATAGAAAGAAAGAAAGAAAGAAAGAAAATATATTTATTTGGGACACGCATAGGAATTTAACAGTACAAAACTAAAACTAACATATTAAATAAAAGTAAAACAAGGAAGGAAGGAATAGGTGTTTGCATACAAATTACTGACGCTGTGCTAACAGAAGCAAACCTAAATTGGGTATCCCAGTTTTAAACAATTTTGTGGGCTATGATTGGAGTAGAATAGGCCGTATTTTTTTACCAAAACTAAACGTTCTACCATTGTAAGAATGTCTCCTGTATCGTGAGTGCGTTTACAAACAATTGAAGTCACGTATACAAACAGACAGACTCGAAACATCTGATTGTAGGCCATACAAATATTTTTCCCGTGCTGGAATCGAGCCCACCACTAGCTCAGCCCCAGCATCAAGCGTGCCATGCATCAAAGTTTTAGTCTGTGAAAACCACCACGAGAAATATAGGTGAGCGTGAATTGATCAATCACTGATATTAGTTGGGATGAATGACAGATTACTTCGCATGGCCCGCTGTGCTGGATACAGCAGTCTATCTTCTAATTGTGCCAACCCCTGTCGTAATGCAAATAGCGCATTCAGTACAAAAAAAACCAGCGAAAAAAAAAACAGCGTGCAAATCAGCGTCAGGCAGGATCTCAGCACCTGCCTGGCATCACCGCTGAAATGAATCTTTTGGCGTAGCCGTGAGACATGCCATTTTCTGTCTCTTTTAACGTGCCCTATTGCCATCAATAGGGCACAAATCTAGACTCTAGGCTGCTACCTAGATACCAGATAAAAAAATGAACCTCATGCTCAGTAGTAGAGCGCATTCAACGGCCAACTACGTCCTCATTTATTTAACACTTTGACCGCAGACTTCTAGACACAATAGAGATTGAATTGTTTGCGGCTCATCAGTGACCGGGCGGCGTAGCTTGCAGTGTTAAATTGATTAAATACTAAGTTAAGTCTAAAAACCAGGCCCATTGGCGGCTCTGAGATCTGGTTAGTCACCAATCATAAAAAAAGTGTCTAAAGCTATCAAAGTTTCCAAAACATTACACTGGTAGTTGAATGTTAATAAAGCGTTTACGTTGAATATTGTCTGAATATTTTAAAAGTAAAACTTATAAGAGCCTTACTTACCTATAACTTGTAAGTAAATTAGTGCGGTTTGCCGGTTCACAGTAAAAGTTAACTGGGGTTAAAGTGGTTCCTACACAAGTTAATAACTTGAGTAACTTAGAAATAGTTAACATTTTGTACCTACGTCTTCTAGTGTCGCCTTGTGATGTGTAGAGAGGGTCGTAGTGGAAGTCCGTTATGTGCCAGAAGTAGCCTGAAACAAAAGAAATAATTATGTTGTTAGTATATTAGGAATGTTGAACGGTGTATGAATATCAATATTATATTTAATCCATCAGATAATAAAAAATAATACATAAGTATATTTTTGCTTTTTCGAAGTGATGTAAAATGTGTCAAATTTTCCCAATTGAATATGACCCTTATAATGTTTTACATAAAGTTGAAAAATAATTTAAAAAATTTAACACATTGGGGTAACTTGATGTGCTGACGTCTGTACATCGCCGTTTTTTTATAATTACGTGAAAAAAGGAACTGTTATTTCATCTGTCTTAAGTTAATTTTCAATGGTTTCGACAGAAATTACAACACAGTTTAAAGGTAAAAGACATATTTGGTCAAACTTGAAAACCAGGGAAAGCCGGCAAAAAAATTCAACATTGGAGGTGTCGGAATTTTTTATTTTAACATTTTACACACAGCAAATACAACTAAATAATAATAGAATCATAACTATGGGCTTCATAGTCCATATCTAGCTAACAAAACAAAAATGGTTTCGTAGTAAACACTAAGTGCCTTGCAGCTGAACAATTTATATCCTAGATTCACTTTACTTTACATGAACATTACCAGGCTCACTAATGTTCCAAGAAATGCTATTGTTAGGAGTTTGACTCGATTCCTGTAACTGTTTATATAAAGGTATTGTATTTGAAGAATATACAAGATACAAGATCCTAGTAATATTATAAACGCGAAAGTTTGTGAGTATGGATAGATGGATGAATGGATCGATGTTTGTTACTCTTTCACGTAAAAACTACTGAATGGATTTTTATAAAATTTGGTATGGAGTTAGCTGACACCCTGGATTAGCACATAGTAATACTACTTATCCCTGTATTTCCATGGGAACGGGACATACGCGGGTGACACCGCGGGACGTCTGCTAGTATTATTATATTTCTTTTGTAAAACACGAGTACGGTATAAAAACTTATAAATTGATTCTAATATTATAAAGAGGAAAGGTTTTTGTATGTAAAGAATAAACTTAAAAAGTACTGGACGATTTGATAAATTCTTTTACCCGGGTTACATTGTCTACTTTGTATCCCTGTATTCCCACTAGAACGGGAACTATGCTGGTGAAACCGCGTGATCTTCTTATCATGTGGTTAGACCAACCTGGTGTCAGAATTTTAATGGCGAGGAGGGTAATGGCTGATCTTTGCGTTATGCTCGTGAACGGGTGCTGCTTGTGGTGACTGGTCGACTTGCTTACCAATGTTTTTTTTTTTATTGTTATAACAGTTAACTGCTTATTGGTTTCACTTCAATGGTCCCAGATTATCATTTTAAACTTAGAGTCACAGCCTTATGAATATAAGTCAGCATTGCACATGTAAGCGGGTACGCCTTTTATACCTAGAGGCTGTTGTTTTTCAGTTTTGTAGTTGTTTTGCTTGAGTTTAGATTTCAATGGTAATATGAATTGACTTTTTTTTAAATCTCGGTATATTGGAGTGTGCTAGCTAACACGTGACAATCATTCTGAAATGTAATGTTTTACAATGTGTATAAACATTAGTGCTATTTATTGAGCATTCCATTGTATAGATTCTTTGTATACCTAGTTCTTCAAACAATCAGACAGATGTGTTGCTGGGAGTTTGTTCCGCCACTTCTTCTTCCCAGTAAATACACTAGGAAGTGGCGGAGGGTGGGCCGTTTTTGGAGGACTGTCTTTACGTATTTTTTGACGTTCAAAAAGTGCTGATTCTCAGCCTAGTTTGAATAAAGACTTTTGATTTTGATTTTAATGCCGCCCATGGGCCTCTGACTTGGCATGACATGCCCTCGAGAAATTCTCTCAAACAAGCCGGTTTCCTCACGATGTTTTCCTTCACCGATTTTTGAAGCAAGCGATAACTATACAATACGCACATGAATCTGAAAAGTCAGAGGTGCGTGCCTTGGATTTGAACTTGGGACTTATGATTTGGCAATCCGCCTAACACACCACTAGGCTATCACTGCCGCTAGTATTTTTAATAATAATATGAGGTAGTTACATTTTCGGCTTTTATACTAGGGGAGTACGGATAGATTTCATTGTCCCACAACAGAGAAGGCACTAGGATATTGTGTTCAAGTTGGCGAAGAGGTTGCCATGTCCATGTTTTGTTCAAAACTTAGATTATTTATGTCTATAAGTCTGAAATCGAGAAGACTTCTCCTCATAAAAAGACGTCATTGCCCTGCAGTAAGATAGTTCCCGGCTAGTAGTATTATTATTTTAAAATCAAAAGTCTTTATTCAAACTAGGCTAAAAATCAGCACTTTTTGAACGTCAAATGGGATTGACAGATGGCGCTAGTTGCCGTGTAAACATCAGTTCGATCATCAACGTATTATTAATGTTTTAAAAATAGTTTTAATAAGTTATTAAGTAATTTAAACAGTTCAACAGTTAAAGCAAACTTTAATAGCAAAGTGATAGTGTTATTCAGTGCTAATATATGTATATTAAAAAGCTATAAGCAATTTCAGTGAACAAGTGCTGACTCAACTTCTAACAAAGACGTCAACTTTATCATTACTGCGATTACTTTATCAAAACAACTAAATAACTTACACATCATCTCCATTTAAAGTGTTTTCTCTAACTATTAATAGTGCAAAGTATCGAAAAATGGTGAAAAAGTGTATCAAAGTCTTACAAATTAATAACCGTCAATAGAAAAAATATTTGAACTTTTAACGGCACACCCGAATTCAAATTAATAAATATAACCAAGCGAAGTCTAATTTGGTCAACATAGCTAGATAACAGCTGGTCTAGTTGGTCAAGCCACTGATACGCAATCGATACGCACAGTGACCGGGAGTTCAAACCCCACTGAAGACGTATTCTTTTCGTAAGTTTTTAAGCAAGTTATTTGAAGATAATGAATTTTTTCGAAAACATTACGTTTAGAAAAACACGCACTCTATCTGAGACAGCAATGTCGTCTGATAATAGTATGAATAATTCAAACCTAGATGGCACTACTAGTAGCTTACCAAACACATCAGTAGATGAAAACTTCATACAAATTCAAGAATATAAACAACAAATTGAACAGCTGACTTTGCAACTGAACTCTGCACATGAAGAAATCAATAATTTGTCTATCGAAAACATTGAACTTAAAAAATCCTTTAATGATATAATGTCCAAACACGACATTCTAAAAAAGGCATCAAGAGAGTTAACAAAGGAAACTGACAGTCCTTGCAAAAGTTTTAAAATCGCAACCCCACGTAACAAGTCTAAGAAGAAAACAAAGTCAGTTTTAAATAAAATTCACACACCAAAAGTTGTTAACAAAGAAAAAATCACATCGTCGCCTCAAAGTGATGTAGGTACTATGACTGACACACCTGAAAGCAGCTCGTCCTCGAAAATAAATAAATTATGCATTGTCAGTGCCAACAAAACGAATAAGATCTTATCCATTGCTGAAGACACATTTAAAAACTCACAGATATGTCACTATCTATTCCCAAACAGCGGGATTACGCAGCTTTTTAGTGGTTTACATTCTAAATTAATGGATTTTTCAAAAGATGACTTCTGTGTCATATTGATTGGAGAGGAGGATTTTCAAAAATCCATGAACTATCTAAACTTAATTTTAGAGATAAGATCTTCTGTACAAAAAATTCAACATACTAATGTAATAATTTGTTTACCAACTTTTAAATTCTTACATCTTCCGTAATGTTTAATTCCCGTATTGAGATGTTTAGCCACTTACTTTATTTGGACATTCATACATTCAACTATGCTACGCTACTGGACTCTAATCTTAATTTATCCTATGATACTACCATGTTCTCAAAATATACTGGAAAACTTAATAATAATGGTATGAGGAATATAATGAGTAATATACTAATGCTAACTACGATTGACCGAGAGAAATCTTGTATGTATATCGAATCAGAATTTAACCTCAATAATGAACGCATTGTAAACACAAACTCTGATTTTTTTCGTATCTGATCATATTCATATCATGCACCAAAATATTGCTGGTCTATTAAATAAGTCAGATATATTAACAGTTCACATACAAGAATTATTATCCAAACAAATAAACATTGATATCTTGTGCGTAACGGAGCATTTCATAATGTCTGGACACGAGAAACTGTTACTCATTCCAAATTACAAATTAGCAGCGTGTTACTCTAGAAATAACAAAAAACGCGGAGGAGCGTGCATATTGATAAAACAAGGGCTCGAATACAAGGAACTACCAGACATAATGAGACACTCTGTTACAGGTATAATTGAGTGTTGTGCTATAAAACTTGTTAAACAAAATGTCATCGTTCTGTGTATATACAGACCTCCTAAAATGTGTAACTTAAGCAAATTTTATGAAAATTTAGACAGTATTTTAAAAAATATATGTACTAAAAATGGCCCTAAAATAGTATTGTGTGGTGATTTTAACATAAATACAATTTTGAAAAATAGATTTACATTGGAATTTGAATGCTTTCTTCTGAGCTACAACCTCAAATTAGAAATAAATGTTCCCACTAGACTTAACAGTAACACTTGTCTGGATAATTTTGCTCACAATTTCAAACAAAAATGCAAATGTGAAGTAATAGACTTAGCGTTGTCCGATCACACAGCGCAAATTCTAAAGATTAAGGTTAATAAATCATATCAGATTAAATCATGGCGTATAACTACACGGGATATTTCGAATGAAAATCTACTCAAATTTAAAAACCATCTGCTATCATTAACATTTTCAGAGGTATATGATAGCGAGGACCCAAACTTAGCATATGATATGTTCTTGGATTTATTTCTTTTACTATACAATTTGTGCTTCCCCATAAAATATACAACTGTTAAATCTGAAAAATCAATTAAATGGGTATCACGGGGTATTCGCGTATGTAGTAAAAGACAACGCTTCCTACTGTGGCAGCACCGAATAAAACCCACTGAAGAGAATAAACAAAAGTTTCGTAGTTATTCCAGAAAATTCAAAAAAATCGTAAAATTAACTCAAAAAGCCCAAAATAATCACTTACTTCTAAACTCAAAAAACAAATCAAAGACAGCCTGGCATATAATAAACAACAATAATAATATAAATGAACCCATCTCTAAGATAAAAAATCATGACGTAATAATAACTAACCCTAAAGATATAGCTGAATCGTTTAATGATTTTTTCGTTGATCAAGTCTCAGTTTCGACAAAATCTACGTCTCATTGTATTAAGGAAATAGATCATATTCCAAATTCGTTTTTTATGTCCCCAGTTGTATCACATGATGTATCAAGGGTAATAGGATCTTTAAAAAATAAAAAAAGCTTTGGTTACGACGGCATTTCAACAAAAGTCATAAAATTCGTTTCTGATGTGGTTTCTGGTCCTTTAAGTCACATTATCAATACAAGCGTATCTTCTGGAGTATTTCCTAAGAGTCTCAAAACAGTTATTGTGAAACCTCTTCATAAAAAAAACAATAAAGAAGATATGTCAAATTACAGACCCATTGCTCTTATTCCTGTGTTCTCTAAGATTATAGAAAAAATTATATATGAACAAATTTACAATTTTTTGACAAAATTTAACTTACTTTGTAACGAACAAAAAGGTTTCCGTAAAGATAAAAATATTAATATGGCTATATTTGATTTATTAAAAACTATAATGGTAAACGTAGATAATAAGACACCAGTTTGCGCCATTTTCACGGATATGACAAAGGCCTTTGACTACGTAGATCATGAGACACTTATAAACAAACTTCAAGCTTACGGGATTCGAGGAAATGCCTTAAATTTAATTAAATCCTATCTTACTGGTCGTATGCAATATACTGAAATTTCTAACATTTGCTTAAATTCAAAGCGCGAAGTAAAATTCCGATCTTCTCCAAGAAACATCAAATATGGCGTCCCACAAGGAAGCGTTCTCGGTCCGCCTTTATTTTTAATTTTTATAAACGACCTTCCACTCCAAATAGACCATCCAATCATATTGTTTGCTGACGACAGTACAGCACTAGTAAAATGCACAAGTAAAGAAAGCTATGAAAATGATATTAATAACACTCTTAAATCTATAGTTAATTGGCTTAATTACAACAATTTAAAAATAAATATACAAAAAACGAATATCATGCATTTTTATCAACGAATTACTCCCGAAGACTTAAACGCCAATTATGACGGTCATAAGATTGAAAGTGTTAAGGTAGCTAAATTTTTGGGAATTTTAATTGACAATCAATTAACATGGAAACCTCAAGCTGAATATATTTGTAAAAAGTTAAGTACTTGCGCCTACATGTTATACAACCTATCCAAAAAAGTTAATATCAATACAGTCCTCGTTGCTTACCATGGTTTCGTTATTTCAACGTTAAGATTTGGCATTATTTTCTGGGGTAACAGTAGCGAAAGAGAAAACATTTTCAAAGCCCAAAAACGATGCGTTAGATCAATTTTCAACTTACAGGTTACAGACAGCTGTGTTCCTATTTTTAAATTACATAAATTACTAACGTTTCCCTGTCTTTATATTCTCGAAATAGCCATTTTTGTAAAAACCAACCTGCATCTGTTTCCATCGTTAAACGAGACACGAAAGAGGACGAATTCTATGAGATCGCAGTATCAAAATTTATTGCACACAGGTAGCTATAACACCACACTGTTAAAGAAAAGCGTAATGTGTATGGCGCCAAAGGTATATAATAAGTTACCCAACATTGTTAAAGAACAGCCATTTAGAATATTCAAAAAACGACTTACCGACTTATTATTACAAAAATGTTACTATTCTATATCAGATTTTTTGAATGATGATTTTTGATGCTTGTATACATATTTTATCTGCACTGATAGGCTATGTGTGTAATGTTTTAAGTATGTACTTGTGTCTATATAAAAATATTTGTATGCCGAAAGGCAGAATGTACAAGGACTCTTGAACTTTGTGAACACCTTATTGTTATACCTACATTCAATACAAATAAAAACTTCTTATTCTTATTCTTATTCTTATTCAAAAAAATACATAAAGACAGTCCCCCAAAAACGGCCCACCCTTCGCCTCTTCCCATTCTTTTAAGCATGTATCAAGGAAACAATGAAAAGGTATGAACTATATACTATATTATGTACGATAAAATAATAAACGAGTTTGTAATAGTCTACACGTCTGTCGCACGTTAAAACAACTGGCTTATTTTAACATTCCACGATGGGTATTGTATAAGTACGCACTTACGTCTTATATTTGACTCTTCTATTTAAATAAACTTATAAGAAAAACTACTTAACTTTTGTAAGGCAACATTGTCTTTTTTACCAAAATATAATCAGACACGGTACGTAACTTCAATTAAACCGAAAAATACATAGCAAGCAAGAAAAAGTACTCAAGTTTTTTCTCGTCTTTGGAGAGTACCCAAAAGAAAATCATGTTGTAGTAATTCGTTGGAATTTATCTGCAGGCCCGCATCGGGTTAGACGAGGCAAAAACATCTGATTAATGACGCCCCAAGTCAAATGATGAACACGTTGCGTATTCAAACATGATGGGGCAAACAGTCAATGTGACTGGATGTGAATGGTTTTATTTTCTTCGAGCTGCTTCTTCAGAATCAGAATCAGAACTTTATTGATTTGCTATGAATGAAGAGAGATCTATAAGGTATTAATTGTACATAAATTAATGAGGTCGAGTCTTAATTTAAGGCGCGCGGCGTGTAAATTATGAAAGATACCATTCAATCGATCAGTAAAATTTATTTCAAATTTAAATGAGTAGGTAGTTCCATAAATAAACAATCCTGCATGCAAACTTATGAACATTATACCGGTTTATAATATTAGCACAAATACATTTTTTTTAATATTATAAACCAGTGCTTAAAAAAAACAAATAAATCAATAATATCGAAAAAAATAACTTATAAATAACTAAGATAGTTGTGATACTTTTTAACTAACTGATTACTAATTTACTAAAGTTGTTGTCCTGAATAAAACCTTATTAATTCAATAAACTCCAAGAGGACACCAGTATTCGCGCTGTCATTGTCTTTCTATTGTGTCTCAAATTGACAAGATTCAAAGGTTAATACCGGAAAAAAAAATTCAAGGCTTAAAACGCATTTTATTTAACTGCCAAATTCAGATAATTATTATTGGCAGGTTAGACCACATATTCCAAGTATTACATAAGCAATTACCATTTCAAAGTAACCATGAAAGTGTTTTGCAATCGAACCGAACAGCTCAGAACTGTATACGTTTAATGTAACAAAGTTGTAAGTGCCAGTCATCGTGACCAATTGCCGGCAGTTCCGAAGTTCATTATAAACTCTTGCTTTTCCTAGTCATGCTTCAGGTACATGGGGTATTGGTGTAAAGAGAAACAATAGCAGTGTGTTGGTGAGTTTAGGTCCTCCTGTAGGTATAGGCGAAAAGCGACGTATTTCTATTCGTTCAATTGGCTAATTGATTTTTAGATTTTAGTCCCTCACCTAGAATACTAGAAAATATTTGACATCATAGTTTTTCTTTTTCTTTTTTCATGTTATTAAAAAATTCACGGCGATACATCCAGTCCAGATGTCGCATGACGTCACTATCCCGTACAGTTTTTACTGAATTATGACGTCAAAACCCCGTCTCTTGAATTTTAATGTGCTATAATATTTTGTAATCCAACTGATGGATTTCAACTAATGTCTAAAATTATTATAAAGAATTTAATTAATTAATTAATGTGTTTTTAAAATGATTATGATTATGTTAGAACTTAATTTAATTTTGCATGCCGTTTAAACAGTGAGACATGTCTTCAGCACTATTTATCATTGTGACCACCTATGTATTTATACTATGTTTCTGGCAAATAAATATTGTATTCTATTTATTCTATATAATTTTAAAATGTAGGTATACACCGTTCCGTGCCTATTCTCGCAATGATCATTTTCCAACGCACTTAGTTGGAATCGAAGGTTAAGGTGTAATTAAAGTATAAAAAATCACACGACATGTTTTGCTTTAGAAATAAAGCATGCATACATACATACATACTTTTTCCCGTGGGGGTAGGCAGAAACTACAGAGCGCCATATGCTACGATTCTTACATACTTCTTTTGCTTAAAGCAAGCAAACTTCAATAAATAAACAAATTAGATTAAACAAACATAAATAAAGACGTCAGATCTCATGAATGAAGTTGTGGGTTCAAATCCGGTTTGTATCCCGGATTAAAGAAAAGAAAAAAAGAAAAAAGAAAACAAATATTTTTTTAAACACGCACCGGGGAATCCCGGTTACGGTTCTGAAATCACAGTAAAAACTAAAAATTAAAAATAACATATTAAATAAAAGAGACGTGCAAAGATGTCAGTACGATGCCACGATACATATGTTTGGGCGTCTATTTGGAATATTATAAATTGGAAATCAAATTAAAATCAGGATTCTCCGTTTAGCAGTTTTTAAAGAAAAACAATAAATACTGCAACGCTGTTATTCTGATGGAGCCTTAATGGACATGGACCATGGACACATTAATGTACATTAGTCCACAAAGACTAAATAAGTAAATATAAAAAAAAACAAAATATATTGAGAATATAAAACGATAAAATAATATTAGTTAAGAACAGAACAGAACAAAATCCGATGTAAGAAAACACCGTGAGAAAACCTGGACTTATTCTTATTATTAACATACTTAAGTCAGAATATGTCGTGGCCTCTAACGCTCGTGTCTTCTCTGAAAAGTGAGTGAAATAAATAAATAAATATTCCACAACTTTTTTTTTCACACAACGCCATTTAGTCCCAATTTAAGCTTGAGAGCTTGTGTAGCTTGTTAAATATATCAAAAAGCCGAAAAAAAAGACAATCTGTTCATTTTACAGTGATCAAATTCATTCCAAAATTGAACCTAGATTTTTTGTTACGACGTTTTCCAAGAACAATTTCGAAGTAAGAGGGGTAGATTAAAATAATCGATTTAGAAACTTTGTCCAACTTCCCGTCTCTGATCTTTTTCAGTGCATCTTGATAAAGTTATCTGAGTCAAAGTGGGCATGAACTTCGTGTCACAGACAATTTGTTCCCCGGTATTTAGAAAGAGGTTATCAGATCGATTTTTCTTGTAAAAGCGTTTATTGGTTAAAGAATTAAGTGAACTTTATTGAGTTTTATCGGTTCTGAATGTAGGACCGGAAAGATCTATGATGATGGTAAATACAATCGGCTTACAAATCTGTAATAATAATTAGTGACCATTTTTTTACACTTGAACCATTTTGGTTCCCATAATACAAGCTCAAGTTTAGCTTGGGAAACAGTAGCAGTACTATTTGTGCAATGCATAATACGATGCATATGTTACTTTTACCCTTAGATATTGTGAATGTAACTGGCGCCAATAAATCATTTTTTATTCATTTATTTTTAGAAAAACATCGTGAAGAAACCTAGACTAATAGTGCTAATGTAAGTTTGAAATCGCCCATCTACCTTGAGCAACCGTGGTGATCAATGCTCTTGCGTTCTTTGTATGAGAAGAGGCTTTTACCCTGTAGTGGGACAGTAACAGAATGGTACTAAAATTATTATTTTATTGTTATTTATTGTTATGTAACAATTTCTGGTTGCTGGAACATTTGGGAGAAATCTCACCGATTTCCTAAAAAGGAACGGCAATGTGATGAAACTGGGATAGCACGTGCCACTTAAAGAATTCGAAAGTCATATGGAGAAAACACAACGCTTCCTCCTTACGTGAGGATTTCTACCAAAAAACTGCTACCACTAGACGCAATATGGAACTTCATTCTTAACAACACATAAAGATCATGTAAGAAATGATTAATTCGCCATTATTCATTATTGTACATTATTTTAAATTAGCTAAAAAGACTCTCGACCAACTCGGCCTTTAAAACAAAAAAAAATCCAATCGGTTCAGCCGTTCGGGATCTACGTTGCCACAACAGACAGAGAAACACAGACACGGCAAACTTCAAACTTATAACACCCCGTTGTTTTTGTGTTGTCGGGGGTTAAAATAAAACAAAGTCCATAGTAGTCATACACGTTCGTTCCATCAAAAAAAAAATACCTCCACGCACATAGCGTTGCAATATATTTTTCTTTTCATCCACGTGATATCCCACGAGAGAGGAGATGGCAAATCTTGTGGAATTCAAGTCGCAAAATAAATTAGACAAGCGATTTGTATTTCTAGCGGATTAAATTGTCTTCATTTATTAAGCAGTCCCTGAGGCAGTGGATGTTGTTAATTTGTTATGTTTTAATGTATTCTGTTTTAAGTATTCCTCTTTTATTATTTTTTGTTGAAATGAAGTGGTGATTTATCGTTGGTTCAAGCTTGTATAAACAGATGTTTTGTGTGAAAATTAGTTTGAAAGCAACGTGTTCTAAGTTATTATCTTAATAAATAAATCGTTCTATTGCTTGTTACCAAAGTGACGTCTACAAAGTCCTTAAGAACTTTTTTAGTTAGTTTTATTAATTTTAGAATGACTAACTAACAAACTAGCACTTTACTCACGACTACGTCCGTGTTATTTTTCTTTTAAACTTTATCATCCATCCCACCTCTCGTAATTTAAAAAAAAAAAATACTGCCCCTGGTGAGAATACAGTTTTTCAATGACATTTTTTTGTTAAATCAGTTGTGTTGTTTTTGAGTTAAATAGGGAAAAAACAATCGAATCTGTCCTCTTTATTTCTGTTAAAATGCACTTATGACAAAAGAACGTCTGTAACTGTGAATGATTTATTGAGGTAATAATTATGTGACAAAATAATATTGCAGTGACAAATATAGAGTATGCTTAGAGGTTTTGTTATCTTGAAGGCAATAAATGAAAGACTATAGTACGTTCGTGTTAAGAATGCAGTAAAGTCATCATTATCCGTCGGCCTAGCCCCGCCCCTAACCAATCAAATCATTTTTATAAATTCATTAAACTTAATCTTTTAAAATATAATTTGTTTGAATTTAACACCACTGTGGAATACACCTTTATCTTGCAGTTGAGCAGTCATTCTTACTGCATTCTTAACGCGAACGAACTATAATAACAAAAAATAGGCAGATGTGAATGGAAACCCCGGGAATGGTGACCTAGAGAGAAAGCCTTGATGTATGAACGTAAACGATACGAAAGAACTCTGTTAGGATCGCCATCCAATGGTGGGCTATTTGTTCTGTCTCCTATGGAAAAAACGTATGATATTATGTCTGTATGTAGATATTTCCGTTAATGGAATACCTAGTTTCTTTCTCTATAGCATTTTGTCCGACACGTATTCCTCGGTATTCCCAAATAAATCCCACATAGATTGAAAGAACGTTTCGTATCAAGGCCGATTACACAAGGATCAATAATATTATTTCGATGGAAACGAAAATAACTTACAATAGAAACATTTCTTATTCGTAAACTATTGTAACATTATGTTTAAAACGTTTTCTGTTTTGAGCTTTCGGTTTATAATCAACATACATAACGTCACGCCTGTAATCCCCGAAGGGCTAGGCAGAGGTATACCTGGTAGTACACCCACATTTCGCCAGTTATGTTTGAGTCCCATGTAATAGGGGGCGAGCCTATTGCCATCAATCGGGCACAAATCCAGACTCCGGGCTGCTACTGAGAAATTCCAGATAGAAAAACTCAATAACACTTTGCCCGACCTGGGGATCGAACCCGGTTTATAATAATAAGTGATAAATGATATTTATTTCTGTAAATAGGTTTTCACAAACACTTTAACACGTCATTTTTATAACTTTTAGACGAGATCGGAGTGTCACTATCTGACTACTCTGAGAAGAAACACCGAAAGAAACTCAGAGGTTATAGTCTCTTTTAAAGTCCAGACATTATCTTGGTCAAATCATGTAAGAACGAGTTGTCGATTTATAAAATACTAGCACTTTGCCCGCGACTTCGTTCGCGTAGCTTCCGAAAATGTAGTCCATTGTGTATTACTCGATATATTGACGTCACGCAGTTTCACCTGCGTAGTTCCCATTCCCGTGGGAATACGGGGGTTAAAAGTAGCCTATGTCATCCGGGAATAGTGTAGCTTTCCACCAGTACCTACAATAATTTTTAAAATTGGATCATTAGTTCCGAAGATTACCCCCTACATACAAACTTATAAACAAACAAATTTTACCTCTCTAAAATATTAGTATAGAAGTATAGATAGTATAATTATTAGATGATTTATATTTATTTAGGCTTAGTTCTTGTATGCGGCTAGGAGTTTTATTGTAAAAGCGTATACATTGCTATTTTAATGAGCCCACTACTTTTTTAAGCCTGGTTACAGGTATAACAAAATTGTGTTTGTTTTTAGTAATTACATTAGGGATATCACTTTATTTTTTAACAGATTAATATTGTTATGTGCATACAAAAGATTTTTATAAATGTAATGGAAAGGCACAGTCATTATATTAATCTCTTTAAATTTATTTCTTAACGAGCATCTGGGACTTAATTTATAAATTGAACGGATAGCCCTTCTTTGCTATACAAAAATTGTCTGGATATTAGCATGTTTTTCCCACACTAAAATACCATACGACATCACACTATGAAAATAGCTGAAGTAAACTAAACGGGCTGTCTCTAAATCAGTCAAATTTCGAGTTTTTCTAATAGCTTACGCCGCTGACTAAGTATTTTAGACAATTTAAGTATGTGAGGGCCTCACGGAAGCTTAGCATCCAAAGTTATGCCCAAGAACACTGTAGTTTCATCAGGATTCAACTCTTGACCAGATTAGTACACTAGTTTCCACTTGCTTAACATGAGGAAGCGCAAAATTAATGCATTTAGTTTAAATCTTATTAAGAAGCAGGAAGCAGAAAGATGATATTATAATCTTATTTTTAGTTTAACTCAAATTCTGAGTGGGGCTACGATCACTAGAAAGTGCGTGCACAGATTTATCATCAAACCCCTCATTTAGTCAGTTTTATTTAAATCCTTTGTAATAATATTTTAATTGTATTATTAGGTAGATATATAAAAGAAAATTAAGGTAAAATGTGTAATGGTTATCAGGATGATAAGAGCTGGTGAATGATAATAAATGAAGACATAAGTAAATAAATATTCCTCAACTTTTTCACACAACGCCATCTAGACCCAAGCTAAGCAGAGTTTGTGTTATGGGTACTAAACAGCTGATAAACATGAATATATACTTCTCAATACATACATATTACAGATAATTACCCCGACACACAAACAAATATCGTGCTCTTCACACAAACATTTGCCTTGGGTGGGAATTGAACCCACAACCTCCGGCTTAGCAGACAGAGCCACTAACTACTAGACCAACAAGCCAGGCAAAATTGACATAATGGCAACGTTTGTAAAAGGCTGCTAAGTCATAAGTACTATGCTATAAGCCCTACCCACAATATCCAATGTCCAAACTCCTATTCTAAGTTGCTGCGATGTACACCTTAGAATAAGTGCAAAGGGATGTGAATAAAACATTACTAAATATTACTATTATTATTAAACATTAAATTAACAAAACATAACACCAACATTTTACACTTAGTTCGCAACAAACGGTTTGATTTCATTGGTTGAGCTTATTGCTATCAACTTGGAATCGGGGTATTTATTGCTGTTAACTCTGGGTTGCTACTGAAAAAAATCTAGATCATATAGAAACCTAATTACACGGTCGTGACCCGAGGATTGAACCAAAGACCTCATAAGCAGTAGTGCTTGAAATCGCTAGACCAACGAGGCAATCATTTACATGTCATAATATTCAATCTAATTTAGTAAATAATATGTAGATCAACGATTTGAGAAACATTTATTTGTTAGTGTTACCTATTACAAGTGCTAGTATAGTTTTATTTTGCATAATTTGTGTTGTAGCGACATCTATCTCGCCACATACGAACTAATGGCCGATATCCTACATCGCGGTATCAGAGTTATCCGCGCAATTTGAACTTATACAAGTTCCCGAGTACAACCGTCGGGCAGTAGGTAGCCCACCAGGTACAACCCCCGTCTGGTGGGAGGATCCTCCCTTTTCAATGGTGGATGAAGAACTTTACACCCTGTTCCTCATACCTCCAAAGCGTCAATTTTATTCGTCACATAAGTCCTTACGAATTTGTCTGTTGCGTATTATATAATACGTTGTACCAAGACGCTATAACGACCTTTAAAGCTGACATTTTACGATCATATTCGAAGCACCCTTTGCGTATAGTATAATGTTGGTATGATATTACATGAGTTATGATATACGACAATAGTATTGGATAGACTCCAAATTGTCCATAACAATATATGCGAATAAAAAATGGTTCCTTTATTAGAACTATTCTCTGTACACAATTATTGTTGCGGTTACTGAAGGTCTCTAAACATGAAATTCTCGTGTCGCAGTTTTCGTAACAATGCTCCTCCGAAATGGCTTGACTGATTCTTATTAAATTTTGGGCGGATATTCAGTTTGCCCTAAAAATAATATAATAATGCACTTTATTCCGAATTGTTTCTTTTGTTTTACATGAGTTATTGCATCATATTCCTCCATTCAGTGTACTTTGGCTAAACAGGGTCATCTGTTTGAAAATGCACAGAACTTTAATAGATACTTGTAATAATTATTGTTGTTTTGATGTGTGCGTGTCCCAAATAAAAGTTTTTTTTTTCTTTTATTTTAGAAAAGACCTTCTTTAACTGTTTTGCGACTCTTTTCCAGTTTGGGCCCACTGTTTCTCTTAGTGCGACCTCCCATCTTCGATACTCAATATCTTTATTACTTTTCATATTATGTTTTCCTAAGTGGTAAATGGTACTTATATAAATAAAAAAAAAATAAGAAAAAAAAAGAAGAAACAACAAAATAATTAAAAAAAAAAAAAAAACTATATTATGTAGAAATACTAAATCCAAATCGCTAAATTTCTGCACTATGTAGTAGGCCTTAGTAAACACGCATCAACTATTAAATTGTACCCTACCCTCACTGCTCAAAAAGTTAAAACTGCGCGCTGTTTCCTTAGTGTGGAACTTACCTTTTTCTGATTTTGTTTGTATTTCTGTTATTAAATAAAAAGATGTAAAAACTTATAAGTAGTGTCATAGTATTATGTTTATTTTTTAAGAGACGTGTTTGTTTCTGTTTTGTTTTTAAATACGCTTGCTGGCAGATAACATTGTTATTACACTTATTTAAGTTTTCTCTATAAGTGAATTTATAATTCTTTTGAGAAATAAATATCTTTAACCGTAAATTTATAATTGAGACTATTGTGGACCCTGTAGGGCGCAGCAAAACTAGTTACATGTAAAAAAAAAGAATGTCGTAGGGCATCAAGGAATTCATCCGCATCCAAAGACATTCAACACCATATAGACCGGGAGACATGGGATCAAAGTTTGTCTATGACATTTTTTCGCGTTTCCGCTCTATAGTATTTTAAATATCCTTGTCCGCATCGCTAATAATATTGTCCAGCTGCGGTAACAGAGATTTATTTATGCTTTTTTTTACTTTTCAACCTAGTATGTCTATACAACTTCCCATCAGATTTCAATAATTCCTTCACTGGTGGAATGTTATACTATTACCGAGAGCCACAGGATATTTTAGGTTTCCTTAACGCAAACAAAGTCGCAGGTAGAAGCTACATAGTGTCACAAGATAATGTTCATATTTTGCGGATACCAAAGCCACCCACATGTTTATCGTTTTTGGAAGAAATATCGTTTCTTTTTATTTGAAATAATGGTTATAGCTTATAGATATCGTTAGCATGTAAATAAATCTTTGTTACGGGCAAACAATGTTCCTTTAGACAAAAATATTATTGAGAATGATACGCGCACAAGAAATACTAACTAAATGCTTGATTGATCTTTTTGTTGATGAATTGTATACACAATATACTTGAGAACAAATAAATCGAGCATTGCCATATCTCGTATAATAGAACAAGGAGTAGCTTGTGGCTAAATATTAATAGCCTCATGAGTCAATCGAAGATTAAGCTAGACTTGACTAGGTGTAGGGGGTCGTGTAATTTCTTCTGTTCCAGTGACCCCCCGCATAGGTGTGAGACGGAACAGCGAGGTGGTTTTTAGTCAGTAAGAGTCTGACAGTCCCCTCCCCGGGGCAGAGGACATCCATAAGGAATTACTAAACCCCACAACCAAAAAAAGACAAGGTTGGTTCGTTGATGGCTGACCATTCATTACATATCAAGACTCCTCCGTGTCTCGAAAAGTAAAGCCGTTGGTTCCAGCTGTCATTTGTAGATCTTTAACAGTCGTTACACCTGCACTACTGGGTAAACTGATTGTTAAGGCCTATTCAAACCTGAGCGATATTCGCTGCTGCTGTGGGTAGAGGTACATACCGCGCGGGTTTCGCTCAGGTATTTAGTATCAAGTACCGCGGCTGGAGCGACCTTAGCGATAATCGCTGCCGCTGTGGGTAGAGGTACATACAGCGCGGGAGCAGCGGTTTGCATCCCATGATTACCAAGAGTACCATGTATCTATCCTACTAAAATGCTTAATCTATCTTAGCATAGTATGTTATTTTTTTTTTTTTTTTTTATTTTACTTTGTTTATTCTAGGTACATCATATTCACATATAATGTATTTTTTATTGTATACAAATATTGTAAAAACTATTTTAAAAGAGTAAGTATGGAGTTTCTTGCCCATTCTTCTCCATACAAAACTACCTTTTGGAAGGGGCAACTAGAATCATTAAATTTTATTTAACTTGTAAGTTTAACGTTCAAAAGTGCCTTTTAAATGGCCTAATTGAAATAAATGATTTGACTTTGACTTTGACTTTCCGCCCCTTACTCCGCATGCGGGGTTACATGACAACAGTTACGCACGATATTCCTTAGCGAAAGGACGCGTTTGCAACATGGCGTCATCGAAACGAACGAATTACGAATAATAATAATATGTTTATCTATACTATAATAATATTATAAAGAGGTAAAATTTGTAAGTTTGTATGTAGGGGGTAATCTTCGGAACTAATGATCCAAATTTAAAAACTATTGTACTGGTGGAAAGCTACACTATTCCCGGTGGACATAGGCTACATTTTATCCCCGTATTCCCACGGGAACGGAAACAACGCGGGTGAAACTGCGTGACGTCTGCTAGTGAAAAATAAAATATGGGAAAAGATCTAAATAGATGCTAAAATCAGATGCTCTGCAGAAATTACAACGTGACTGATGTGTATATTCTTTGGCTACTCAGAAGTGACTAATTGGCGAAATTTTTTTACCTCTCTGAGCGAAACTCGACTACCGCGCGTTATTCTACCCACAAGGATAGCGAAATCCGTTTTGGTGTGAACAGTAATATTACCGCATACCCACTGGGTTTTCTCTGCCGCAGACGGTAGCGATTACCGCTTAGGTCTGAATAGGCCTGACTGGGCGTTTTATAACATGGGATATGCGCTAACGATGGTTGTCAGACTGGGCGTCCAATGACATTATAATTAAATTTAGTATCCCTTTTTAGGAACATTACGCGCACAGAGGCGAGTGAGATTCGATATATGAAAAATTTATGTAAATAAAGCGAAAACGGTTGTATTTCGACTACTAGGTCCGATGGTGATAATTGCCACCTTAGCAGAGAAAAGTCACTTTTATTACTTCTAGTAATCATACGTCTTTACTAATGTTAAAAAAGTAGAAAGTAAATGCAGTAATGAAGCTAAGACTGTCAAATTTTGACTATATATATTACTAGGCGACTATCAGTAAAAAATAATATGGGTGTACTGCAGGTACGTACACTTTTACCTAATCCTTTGATTTCCCCAAAAAATATCATATAATTTGTATCAAAATATTCATATAGTTCCTATTGCAGGTGGCATGTAAAGTTTAAACATCCATTGTGTTGAAACTATGCAATTAAGTTTTCGTTACACAATAAAATTACGTTTTACAAAGAAAGGCTGAATATTAAACGCTATCAAAAAGTCTTCGTCTTGACATGCGGCAAATGTTACAGGGCTGTCCTTTTTCCATATTTAACCTTTTAACCGTCTGATTTTTTATTAGTTACCGTGCCCCCAGGGCCCAACTTAAAAATAATAAAAACATTGATCGTGTTGCATGAATAGGCCTATTTTTATTTAATTTAATCATTTATTTATTCATTAAAACATAAGCTTACAGTTAAAACCAAATCACTTTTGGTAAAGTAGAACCAAAAAATTAAATTGGTCGAACAGATTTTTTTTTGTCGTATAAATACGATATAGGCTGAATAGACCCGAAAATAATTGTCTCGACCCTTGGTGGTTTATGGGTTAAAAATATAATAAGTTTGATAAATGTCATACTAAAACCTTTTCTTATTTCTATGGTGCGACTTTGTCTGTGGTTTTTCGTAAATTTGTATTTAAATGACAATCAACAGAACTACTAATCAAGTTCGGATAGAGTTGGGAAAAAATACAACAAAATAGAAAAAAAACTCTTTTTTCAAGTTGGTTAAAATGAAATAGCTAGGATGTTTATTTATATGGGGTTACGTGTTAAAAATACTAAAAATACAGTGGTATGTACTCCGGGGCGTGCGTGTCTTGCAGGCCATGTGTGTCCTACACAGTATTCCATCTTCCAAAAACTAAAAAAGTACCTTCTCTTTATATGAAATGCCAGAGAATCATCCAATGCCCTCTTAAATTAAATTACACCTATCAGGAAAATGGATCATTATGTTGTACCTACTATTCATTTACCTACTCTGTTATTTATATTTACTATATAAATATCTCTTCTTATTTATATCCGTTATTTTTATTCAGAACATAGTCTTGACCTTTATTTTCATTTATATGTACTATATTCATATAAGTTCTATGATATGTGTTACTCAACCATTAACGTAAAAGCAGCGGTGGCCTAGTGGTGGCGGCTTCGACTTAAAAACAGTAAGTCGTGGGTTCGAACCCAGGCAGGCGCATTACTTTGTGTAATTTACTTCATCACCACTGCTCTCAAAAACGGTGAAGGAAAACATCATGAGGAAACATGTCCTAGAACCAAAAATTCGAAGACATGTGACATCTACCAATTCGCACTGGGCCCGCGTGGTAGATTATGGCCCATACGCAAAATACGCGCTTTGACGTGGAGTTGCGGATACCAGCCCGGTATCTTTTTTATCTTTTACTCAACCGTCACTCGTCCCAAAAGATGCATTTAAAAACCAGCTTCTGACAGCATCTGTCTGGCAACACCACTGAAATGAGCCTTTTCGCGAAGCCGTGAGACTTGTCATTTTATTTTGCTGTTGGTTTTCATTATTTACATGTTTCACAGTGTTTCCATGTTTTTACTTGTTGTCAAAAATTGTTTTTCTTTCTTTACTTATTTTATTATTGTATCGTGCCAAATTCCAGGAGTTAACTTGTTATTGACTAGAATGCAAAACGATGCCGTGTACTATGAAAGTTTGTAATCATATACACGTAAAGTTTGTAATCATATACATATTGTATATCTAATGTACTTGGTTTAATTCAAAAACACATGAACACTCGCCAACCCTATACGGATAAGTACGTGAGAAGAATTTAGTTATTTTTTCGTTTCATTCCGTAACAAAAACCCTCACAATCCAAGTGGAACGTCCTGAATATCTTTTTTGAATAAAATTGTGCTTTTTTCAAGATATCCATTATATTATATTCTTTGAACAGAGTTTCTTCCTTAATGTACTTAATACAGATTATGGTGTTCTTTCCATTGTTATCTCGTTTTGGGTAAATTTTATCGGTAAGAATAAATTTTGTCCATCATCATCAGCCTCGCTTTTAACAAACTATGTTGAGGCGACTTCCATTTAGTGAAAGTGAAATAAACCTTAAAAAAAACCACTAATTAACTTCAAACGGCAAGGTATTTAAAATATAAAAATGAATTATTCTAAGTGCCCATTCCAAAAGGTAGATTTGTACGGAGAAGAATAGGCAAGAAACCAAGTACTTACTTACTTTTTTTACATTATTTTTATTGCATAAAAAGTAGCGTCTACAAGGATATAATGTCCACAATTCAGATACTGGGTAATAAAGACACCAATACATATTACCTCAGTTACAGGTTTCTGTCAAAAATTACGAATGACCAACCGGGTCTTTCGGAGGTACGGAGGGGTCTCAGCATGTGAAAATTATTACCCAGCCACAAGCCGAATAAAGGTCATGGTACATTATAACGGCACCGCAACTGCACAGCAGCCACACGGCGTTGCCTCGAATTTAGGCTACGGCTAGCTGCCAGTGCGCTAACTACGCATCGTCGGTAAGGTGCCAGCTTGCAGTCCGCACGCCGCCCGCGAGGTGCAAGCTCGCAGCCTGCGTGGTGCAAGCTCGCATCCCGCGCGCTGGCCGCGAGGTGCAAGCTAGCTGTCACCGCGAACACGATATTGTTATATGGCATTTATAATTGAACACGCCGATGACTTGCACGTTTTCATAATGTCTCGGTTTACGACGGCGCAATGTTGTTTTGCTGGCGACTCGGAGTCGGCGTGCTGTAAGCGTGCGGTTGACGCGCTGTAAGCACATGGTCCGCTCGATATCGGCACGCGGGTTGCGAGTCGAGTTGTATGGTAGTGACAAGCGCACTGACTGCTTGCCGTTGGATTTTTCACTTTGACATTGTGAAATATATTATACTACCCACGATTTAAGGCTCTAAATTGAATGACAAGTCAATTGCTGGTTTGAAGCGGTGCCGGTGCCGTACCGGTATAATGTGCTACAAGATTAAGGCAAGCGTTATTTTTTATTGCGACTGCTTTACCTATGTAAATAAATGATTGGTTTTGAACTCAAACGAAAATGTCCAAAAAGAGCAATTGCTACGAAAACGAAAACCTTTAACGTGTTTACTTAAAAAATACCGCAAATTCATAAATCCCAATCCACATAACCCGGATCAAATAAATTGATCCAAAAAAAAAATACAGCCGCTCCCATCAAATGTTTTCCCCATTACAATCATAAAATAATCACTAAACGAATTTCTTCATCCCCAAGCGTGCGGAACGTATCGGGAGAAGAAATAATCAACGAAAAACCCATTCGTCATTGGGAATAAAGATTTAATACAATGCCGCGAGCGTGAGTTGCGTGATCAACCTGTTTCGTACCCGCGCGTCTATGTACACTTACAATATAATAACCCCATTTGATTGATGAATACGAGTAAGTACGAAGTTTTACGAGGAACGACGAAGCTTAGTGTTGTAACTCATTGTATTGTACGTGAGAATTATGTGCGGTGGGTTTTACGAGTGACTTTGAATTGGTATTATTTATAGTAGGGAAAATGTATTGTGATGTTTGTGGTGGAGACGGCTGTTATGATAACTGATGGCACGTCGTTGGCAGCGGGTGTATAACTGTAAGGCTGGGCTATGAATGTCAAATATAATAGTCTCTGTTGACGAACTGGAACTATGTAAATAAAAATGTTATTGTCATGCGAGTCAGTAATTTTCGCCGGAAATATAATACTGGGTGGAAACATCGTCGCACATCTGGACAATACGAGTTCTAGAGGGCGTTTGCGTATCTCCGTTGACATTTAATAGTTGTATTTTTATTGACAATTAAATTGTTCAACGATTAACTGTCATACAGCTAGTCTCGTAGTTGGCTATCATCAGTGCATATTTAGGATGACGTCATGCACACTCGCAGAATTGTGATGAAGCACACAGTACCCCGCCTGATAGTGACCGTAACTTGAGGTCCACTTAAAGTGCAATACCATTTTAGGGTTTCGTAGTCAACTAGGAACCCTTATAGTTTCGCTATGTCTGTCTGTCCGTCCGTCCTCGCTAAATCTCTGTGACCGTTAGCACTAGAAAGCTGAATTTTGGTACCAACATATTATGTATATCAATCACGCTGACAAAGTGGTAAAATAAAAGTTAGAAAAAAATGTTTTACTAGGGTAGCCCCCTATATGTAAAGTGGGAAGTGATTTTTTATTTATTTTCAACCCTAACGTGTGATATATTGTTGGAAGGTATTTAAAAATGAATAGGGGTTTACTAAAATCATTTTTTGATAATATCAATAGTTTCGTATACCTATACTAAAATAATGTTGTATATCAATGTTCCCATACAGTTTCTTTTTACGTTTTAGGATATTGGTCTAATGATGATTATATTCGTAAGTACTTTTTTTAAAATGCCTTTTACCTTCATGCACAAAGGTTGTGGTTCAAATTCGGCCAAGTACCAATGTGATTTCTTCTATTCATATGTACTTTCTTAGATATCATTGACATCGATGAAGGAAAACATCGTGAGGAAACTACTTACACTTAATACTTACTTATAGTTAAAATAATATGTATGTATTTAGAAATATATAAGTATGTTTATCAGCTGTTTATTACCCATAACACAAGCTCTCAAGCTTAACTTGGGACTAAATAGCGTTGTGTGAAAAGTTGTGGAATATTTATTTATAATAAATCTGAAATCTGAATCTGAATCGATCAGAAGGAGTGGTGATCAATGCTCTTCCTCTATATGAGAAAAGGCTTGCCCTACAGTGAAACAATAACAGGTTGGTATTATTATCTATTATTTTTATTTCTTTTACACCCTCAAAAGTTGTTAATAATTCACAAACAACTCTTTGTCCTCAAGATATACAAATTCCGATATAATTTATCAAACCATAAATTATGTTGTTAAAACTATCACAAATTACATTCGATATAATATCAATACACGTAGTTAATTATAAAAGACAACACTGAGAACGAAATCGTATGAAACACCTGTGTTACTAAATAAACAGGAACGGAAATAAATTGAAACATTTTCCCATTTTGTGTTACCCGTATGAGAACTTGGTACAAATGAAAAAGTACTTAATATGTAGCAGTAAAGTGAAACTAAAAATTCTAACAAATAAAGCCACCAAGAAAGCTATCTTTAAACTAAAATAATAAAGAGGTTAAGTTTGCAAGTTTATATGTAGGGGATCTCTGGAAGTAATGATCCAATTCTATAAATATTTTCACATTTTTTTTATTTATTATTTTCGCGTTCTCACGGGAATGGGAACTCCGCGGATGAAACTGTGTAATTTAGTAAAAAAAAAAAATACTTTTAGATTCTATTAGAATTTGTTTACATAACGAAACATATAACATAAAACGCCTTTCGTCTCTAAAGTGTTAAGCAAGGGTATACCTATAGTATGTCCACAAAGACACACAAAGATCACAAAAATAGATGTCAGAAGTCTATGGCAAATATGATGATCTGTTTTAACTTTTACTTTTTACCCCCCACCCAAAAATGAGGGGTGGTTTAAGTTTGACGTGTGTATTTGTCAGTGGCATCAAAGCTTAAAAACAAATGCACCGATTTTGATGTAATATTTTTTACAACACAAGGTTATCGATCTAGGTTACCTTTCCAAAAAGAACGTCGTAAGGTGAAAGAGAAAATCGTGCGATCTTTTTCACTTCACAACGTTTTTGTTTTTCAGCAAGTTTATAGGTATAGTTGAAAGGCTCACATCTTGCCTAAATATTCACGTTAATTTAACTTTATTTTTTATAATCGTTAGCTTAAAGAGCTTCTATATAAGATGAAAAGGCGCGTTTGCTTTCTCTAACTTTTTTCAGCGTCCAGAGGTCAATGACAGTAATTAAATATACATTTGGATTTCCTTTTGAATATTTCGTCAGCAAAAATGTTACAAATTAATGCTTGATTCCGACGTAGATTGAACACAGCGTAACAGGTTTTCGTAAAGCCTGTAGAATAATGAATGTAATATAAAATGTATATTAATGTTGGAATTATATTATACTAGGAGCCTCGGCAAATTTTGTTTCGCCTTGTGTGTTACCTTCTTAGTTTTAGCTTTAGAATAATTGTGAAATGTCAAATTATCACCTGATGTTGGATTGGAAATACAATTATCACCGGTCACGTCAATAGTTATTTGAAAAACTATCCACAACTTTTTTTTCTGAATAGACCATTATTTTTAATAGGCAAAAATAATAAAAAAAAAAATTGCCTTTGACCATCTCCTGGATGTGATCTATCTCCTTTTTAAATTCCATTACGATCCATTCAGTCTTTTAGTCGTGGAAAACTATCAAACAAACAAACAGAGAAACTTTAATTTCTCATTTATAATAATATTACAAATGATAAAGTGATTCGGTTACCATCATGTTAATAATTTAACAATGTGTGTAGTATTAATTTTGCTTAATGACAGTTTCATTGTGTATATTTTTTTAAAGTAGATTAAATAGAGAAGGTGAACGCTATTGCTTGTTAAGCAAATACTTCAGGTGACCTTCGATTTTTTTCTGATAGAGAAACTCTAAATCATTTTGTCCGACGCGGAAGTCAAACATGGATCTCAAACTCAGCAGTAGCGCATGCGACCATTTTATTAATAACGAGGCTATTACTTGTATTATTTAGCACAGTACCCCACTTCAAAGGAATTAAAATTTGTTTTAATACACCTAACTTAAGTACCCCATAGAAATCCGAATTACCCTAATAAAATCCTCACAGACCGACCTCCAAAAACTTCAAAAAAAAAAATACAAATTTAATATCATTCATTTACATTCAACCGAATCATAATGGCTGAAGCAAATAAATCGGTCATGCCGGCAGTATAGACCACTGAACTTATTTCTAATTTAGACAGATCCCATGTTTTTACTCCTACTTAATTATTTTGGATCATGGGTTCTTAAATAAACAAATATTCCACAAAGTTCACACAACGCTACCTAGTCCCAAACTAAGCAGAGCTTGTGCTATGAGTACTAAACAACAGCTGATAAACATACCTAATCATACATTTAAAAAAAAACATACATATTTTAGATAAATAACACCCAGTCATAGAACTAATAATCGTGCTCATCACATAAACACTTCTCTTGCCTGGCATGGCTGTCAGTACCACTATAATAACAATAATAAAATATAATAAAAATTGATTACCTCCAAAATGAACAAAAACACTTAAATGTAAACAATTGGCAGCGTTACAACTACAAAGACAAAAGTGTTTACGATGAGCTCTGGCACCCAATGTAAGATTTAACTTGTGTTAACGTCCTCGCCTATGACTTGAACATACCAGTAACCATTAAGTACACCAACAATCGTATTGAGAGCAAATAACATAATAATACAAAGAAAATTTTTTACAAAAAAAAACAGCAAACCCCGTCACCCTAAAACTGGTCCTCTCATACTTCTTTGTCATTGTGGCTCCAAAGACCAAAGATTAGTATTCCAGGCCCATCACTCTCACGGCCGGAATAAAAAATAGGAGACTGCCTAATACTTTCCCTCCTTAATGCAATGTCAGGCTGTCAGTGTTATGAGGGACACAGTCTACGTGATTTTGCGACGTCTGGTAATAAGCTGATAAGGCCTCGGATGTGAAATATTTGCAAGGCGTAAGGAAACTTAATTTTTTTTTCATTGTTTTTATCATGGAAGAGAGTTCGATAAAGGTTAAGGTAATGATTCATTTATTCCACAATTCGTACCTGTACAATTTACTTTGTAGTGCATAAGCGGGTCGAATTAAATTAGATTCTGTAACTATTGTCGTTTAAACTTTATTCCATTTTGGGATACTGTGCTACTCTACATAAAATTATAATTACTTATAAATTATTGTCAATAAAAAATGCGTAGGCCTAAAATTATTAGTAAAACTATTAATAAAATAAGACGCGTAGGCGACTCATGTTATTAATAGTTTATTAATATTTATTAATAGTTTTCCATCCTATTCTGGATGGAATCATCCTATTCCATCCTCATTCGTGGATGAGGGTCCATGGTTACCCTCATCCACGGAGGGCAGCAGCGTATTCTGCCAAAAAAAAATAAGTGTGACCTAAAAATACCTTCCAAGTACTATAATAGCCCAGAAAAGGGTAGTCCCACGGGTTCCACCCAATCATCAGAATATTCCACCGCTCTGTCGGCTAGAAATGGCGCAATGAGGATATTCAAAGTCACGATTCCAACCTCTTCTGATTTGATTAGGACCTACAGTTTAACCAACCAGCAATTAACTTTTTACGAAATAAAAACGTTAATTTAAATGTACAATCGAGGGCAAACCCCTTAACGAAGCTATTATTATTTTTAAATTGAAAATGGTCCCAATAATGGGCTCTGTATAAGTAGTAATTACAAATAAGGTTCTTAGGTCGTTCACATTGAAACTGTCACGTGACCATTAATATTTTACTTGACAGAGGTAAAATAATCTCACAGCTTGAAGTAGCTACTATGCGAAATAATTTTTTTATTTCGTTTATTTGTTAAACAATATACGTACAATTAAGTAACATGTACAATTTTTAAACAATTAAAAACAAAAAAGAACGAGCAAACCTTGCAGTAGTCGCTTAAGGGTACGTGGGGCGGCGGAGGCGGCCGCCGCTGCTGTGGGTGCCGCCCGCTCGCACAAACCTGCTGCAGCACGCGCCGCTTACGCGCGCGCTGCGTGTACTCAATATGGTGTTACAACAAATTGACTGCTTCAATTGTACTCTGAGTGAATTCACACGGGCCGCATTTTGTAAAATTTGTTTAGATTTAATTCATAATTGAGTTAATTAATGAATTATTATTGAATTATTTTTTCTATAGTTATTATTGATGTTTAGTCTGCTAATTAGTCTAGATTGCTTAGACTGTTAATTGTTAGTCTCTTGTGTAAACTTTACTATAACTACACTGTTGTATTAGGTTAGCCTGTAATGTTAGTGTGTGTTTAAATAAAATAAATAAATAAAAGTACGATTTGTAATATCTGACATGTTATCCTAGTAAATTCGCCGCCATCAAATAAAATGTCATTACGACGTGGTACCAATCCCATTTTACGTGAGGTTCCATCTCACAGCCATCTCTTCACCACTGCGCGCGCTCAATGGTCAAATCAATTAGCGCCAACTTTTCTGGTTCCCCGTAACGCATTTTCGTTCCTATCAACGAAATCACTTTCTTAAAAAAATATCCAGCAAACAAAAAGATGTGACACATCAAAATGTGGTTGTGGTTTTTAAACCATTACATAACTCTCAATTCACATAGTTACCACCACAGTAAAAACAAAAGTAAAACAATCCATCTGGCTTACAAAAATTCACCAGAAATACATCAGCACCTCGTTTCACAAGTTTATATCCACACACGTGCACACACACACATACGTAATAGTGTGTTGTTTGAAGATTAACCCGACATCGGTAAAGTCGGATCATCAATCAAGCCTTACCCTCTACAAAGAGAAACGGGCAGCTTGTGATTAGCGCTTCTAAATTATCTACCATCGCCGTGTGTGGAGTACTGGCGGAAAAAATGCTTTCAAGCTAATTGCTCAAAGAAATTTGTTGTTTTGTCCCGTCAATATTATTCATTGTGTGTCACGGTAATTATGGTTGTTGGTACAGTTGATAGGTTTTGAATTGTTTTGTAACGTGCTGTCATTGTAGTTGTTTTTTATGTTCCTTCTATAGCTAACATAAAAGGCATGTCACTGAGCTGATTAGTAGTCTTGCCGTTCTATTCAGTTATAAATTACAATGAGTATGTAAAGCTTCAAAAGGTTCAGTCACTATCTAACTCCACTTTCACTCCATCGCTACAGAAAAGACAGTACTCAAACGTATCGCTCGGTTGGTCCATGAAACTCAAGAAGCAAAACTCTTCGTAAAATAGAATTTTTTCACCACATCAGCATGTTCTGGTAAATCCTGCAGCACTGTGATGAGGAGACCCACAATGTTCAATGCTATTTGAGTAAAGTACCTACATTAATATTATCTGCGTAGCTTTTTCCTAACTACAAAAAAATTATGTACAACTCGCTAGTCAGAAGTCATCTAGAGTACTGAAGTGTTGTCTGGTCTTCTAAATATAATTTGCATACCACGCGTATAGAAAAATTGCAGAAAAGATTCCTATGGCATCTGACTTACCGATGTAAAATAGGCAAAAACCTGAAATCTCACCAGGTAAGATTAAAATATTTCAGGATCATCTCGTTAGAAAAAAAAGACATGTTCGATTTAATTTTCCTTTAAAAACTAGTGACTGGCTCTTTGAACTGTCCTGAGCTGCTCAGTAAAGTATCCTTCCATGTGCCACGAAATCTACCAAGAAAATCAAATAGAAAGCTGTTTTCCATGCCAAAAAGCAATACAAATTTAAGGCAACATTGCGCGCTATACAGAATGTATACTGGGTACAAGGATCACGATGAGCACATCGACTTCTATCATACATCAGTCTGTGCCTTCTCAAAAGGTTATTTATTTAATTGAAATTCTCAAATACAGGATGTGATTCTGTTTGGTAATTAGATTTTGATTTAGAAATTTTAATTAATTAATTAACTTTTTTATTGATCTTGTTTTAAATTATTTTATTGATTGTTGATTGTTTTTTTTGTCGTTTTTGTTGCATTTGTTTTTGTATAATTCTCTTTTATAAGTGATGGGGCACTTAAAATTTTGTTTGAAATATTTTTTATATTAGGAATGTAACAGTGTACTATTTGTTAAAGAGCCAAATTAAATAAATAAATAAATAAACTACGTTAGAATGAACTTCCAGTCTAAATGGATATATTTTACATGTAGTTAGCGACAGGCATAGGTGGGAATGGGATGCTGAAAATTGTGGTCTAAAATTAAATTTCATATTAGAATATGAAATAGTAAATTCTGATGACGGTGCGAAATAATAACCAATGTTCTATCGATTTTCATAAAATATGTTTGTTTAAATAAAAGAAAAATAAAAATGCAGTATAAAGAAACCAACTAAATACACTTCCCGTGACTCAAAACCAGCTTCCTCCGGCCAGAGTTCAACGCACAATACCGTTTTGATTGGTCAATAGGAATTATTGGACGTCACATAATATTTTACCTGCTAAGTATATTCAAAATCAACCAACAAATAAAAGGAAAATTGTAACACAGCACAGCAAAATAAATCATTCACTCGCACTCATTTTCCTATTCAACCATTGAATAACAACATCCCCTACAACGAATACTGAGCTCGATTGTACCGCCCTACTTTTGCGAACCGTCTGAGCATATTAAATTATCGTAATGATGAATTTACAAAAGCGGAATACCTCGGTAGTATTACGTGAATTGAACCACCACCGGCTATATTTTATAACATTATTAAACTGACATTCATAGATCTTATCTCTTGGGTATATTCGTTGTAAATTATGACCGTAGGAGATATGCAAAAACGGAGCGGAATGGAATGGTAACAAAAGATAATTTGTGGTAGGTTTTTTGTTGATATATTTCTTTGTATAGTTGTGTAATGGGGACAGTGTTAATGAATTAGCGATATCTATACTAATATATAATAAAGCTGAAGAGTTTGTTTCTTTGTAAACTCTGGACTACCAATCGGGTTTGAACATTTTTTTTCATTTGATAGCCCATTGTATTAGAAAGGTTATTATAGTATTAAGAAGCGGGTGTGTAAGGGGCAACAAAATGTGTGAACGCTCATAACTTTTGAAGGACTGCTTCAAAAAAGATAACTGACAAAGTTTGCAGGAAAGAGTTTTTTTTTAATAAATCGTATTTACCTTTAGGAGCAGGTGAATCTGTGGGTTACTGCTAGTTTAAGTATTCAAATAAAAGAAATGAATTAGTTGTGTGTTTTCACTGGATGATTTCGTTATACAGTCACCTGGCCCTGCCTGAAAGACTATTGTTTTCTTTTACTTCTTTACTGTATTTTTTTGTTAATGTGGATGTTTTTTTTTTGTTTTCATATTGGTTGTAATATCAAAACAAATGAAAAAAATTAAATAATTCACAACAGCTAAACAGATTTCAATGAATTTAGACCAAACCGCCAAATAAAAAAAAAAGAAAAATTTCAAATCGGTATTATTAAACAAATAAAAATATAACCCAATTGAGAATCTCTTCTTTTTAGTAATTCGATTGATAAATAAATTCTCCACTGTGACGATTGGAACTTACACCAACGAGGTAGTAAAAAAAAAAAATTCTTGCATTTTTAAATTAATACCACGCAAAAGACTTCTTTGGGCTAAAACAAAATCTCCATCATTGAGCAGACTTCCTATCAAAAATTACGCTTCGAAATCTGAACGATCCCAGTAGGCACCTGATTTCGTGTACAAATCAGATTGAACACAAAACCAGTGACGCGTGAAGTTTAACATTTATTCAGAAACAATCGGGCGTGCAAAGCGAACAACCTTTCCACTGAATGAGAATGCTAATCTTTTGTACTACGAACTAATTTTCTGGTCACGCAATCCATCGATCACGTATTTAAATTCATTTCTTTGCAGACGTTTTCTACATAGGTGTAAGTAGTGCCTACAGTAAGTTTGTTAGATTTGATCGGATTGGAATAAAAGTAATTGGTCCTGAGTAAATAGTTTGTAACTTGTTTTTAATTATGCTAGAAAGAGACTGGAGATTCTAAATAATAATAATATTCTACAACTCTCAAACAACGGCATCTCGTACCAAACTAAGCAGAACTTGTGCTATTAGTAATAGACAACTGATTTCTATACTTGTATATTTATAAATAAATACATATATTATTATAGAGTAATTACACCCAGATACAAATCAAAAGATCGGATTGTGCTCATCACACAAACATTTGTCTTAGGTCGACGTCGAACCCACGACCTCCGGCATAGCAGTCTGGGCCTCTATACACTAGGCCAGTCAAACGTCAGTTAAGAAGGACAAAACCTTAGTACTCTTTTATCTTATAAACGTATTTAAACGTTTCAGTTGTAATATCAAACCATGTCTTGGATTTTTCTGTTTAACTATTTTATCTTCGTTTAAATCATTATTATATTATCTTGCGTATGTATTCTAATTATTATGGAATGTAGATATGATGACTTACTGAATGATAAAAATTACATTACTTATAGTAAAGGTTAACTGTAATAAAACGTTGTTAGTGATAAGGAACATTATAACACCCTACGTAGCCCTCGTAAGGTTTAATTTCTATCCTACAAAAACTGTGTCCCAGTAAATAAGTTCACCAAATGTCGCACACTGCTAGGTTGGCAAAAAAGGGCAATAAACAGTCGCAATACTAAATGTACCTAGGTATACATATAACCCGTACATTGTATAACTATGTTGCGCAGTGTTTCAGCTCCGAACAAAGGTATTCGATCCATTACCGTTACACTAAAAGCCTATTAGTGATAGGCAGAAACATCGTTAGCATAAAAGATTAATGTATTTTAAATGAATGAATGGAACCTGAACGTGGCTAAATGTCTAGATAATTAAGGAAATTGGCAACACGTTCTAGGCTACGGAAAAAGATAGAACTATCTGATATTCAAATTTCTTAGGCTATCTTGTAGGAGTGATTGCAATAAGCAATTTTATTTGGTTGAGCTGAGGGTTATATTTTCAGTAAAGTCACAGCCATTCCACGAACCGATCTTGGATTTTCTATTCCGTAATATTTTACTGTCTAAACTTTACTCGTAAACCCTATGCAGCTCTTCAAGTTTTTATTTGTTATTTTTTATGTAAAATAAACAGTATTCTATTCTGTTCCATATAGTAAAAAGTTAATATTGATACACAGACTAAACTAAATACTTACAAAAAATCTAAATTATTAGTTACTTAAAATTATTTATTTAAAATCAGCTGAGAATCAGCCCCTTTTTTGAATATCACAATCTAGACGTGTCAATACCTCAAAATGACCTACCTCCCTCTTCAAAAAGTCCTTGTGCTTTAAGATATGAATTTACTCTAACTTCTAATCCCACATCTCTATTCTAAAAAAAACAAAAAACTGGGGCACAGAAATGAAAAAGTACCACTGGATCATTTCTATTAGTCAGAAAGGGTCACAACCTCAAAACAGTTAAGTATAATTATAACAAACAACAACCTGTCATTCAAAGTTTCCTTCAGAACAACGGGAGCGTCAGTCAAAATGTTTCAAAACGCTCGCATACAAGTAAGAACCCTGGTCACACTGCAAGCTAAGCTGACTTAACTTAGCTCACTAATCTTGCGTCTCTTTACGTTTCCGATCACACGTCAAACGGTGAAGAAAAAGAAACTTCGTAAGGAGTCCGACAGAGCCCCAGGGGTGGCATCAAAATTTACACCAAGATATTCACTGAACACACAAAGATCCCACTTGAGTAAAAATAAAAATACAATACTTTATTTTACACCTATACACCCATATAACAAACAATAAGTATCAAAACGAAAACCATAACAATAACTTAGAAAAATAATGATTACGGTAAAATAGAGATCTAAACTGAGTGACTATACTGTGAACTAACATGACTATTTAAACTATATTCAGTTTTATCCGCGGATATAAATTTTCGTAACCATGTCTTTAGTTTCAGATATGGATCAAGACATTTTAGCTCACAAGCCAAGCTAAGCTGGGTCCGCTTAGCTCACTGTATGGCTTGTGCTTTATACTAGAAATTCAGTGGCGGAACCTATGGCTTTGCATTTTAAGGCTCGGTTAGAAACCGCAACCATGGGTAAGGGGATAGAACAAAATCCCATGTCTTCCCTTACCCACGCCCCGTGAAATTACACCAACACCTAAATATTAGATATATTATGTGGCGTACCAAGATAGCTGTATACAGATACGTCTTGGTATATGGATCAAGTTGATTATGGTTAGGAGAGAAATTATTTTGTTTGTGTGTGGGGGATAATGAAGGTGAGTTTGCACCGCGAGACAAACTCACATTTTACCCGTAACATAATTAGTCTTCGTAGGAATTCCGCATTTTCAAATATACATAAAGAGGTTCCTCAGAACAGATCTTCGTATGTCTTATAGTTTTAGACTTTCCAATACTGACCGATTTGAATGAGACATCCTGTATGAATATATAAAAATTCTGTTTGACAAGGTTTTTTGAATAAAAAACCTTGTCAAACAATCTTTTGAACAAGAATCTGAAGTGTTAACTAATAAGCAATCGATACGCTGTATGATCTCTTAATCAAAGGCTGTAAAAACAAAAAGAAACATTTTCTACATTTTATATCGTGCACACATTTCCCAGAGAGACCAAAAGCAATCTCGTGTCGTGCAAATGACGAACATAGACTTTCCCATAACAAACATTTACGATTTACCCTTAACAGAATGGCGACTTAATATACTGCGAACACGATTTTTAGGGTTCCATTCACTAAAGGACCCTATAACTAAACCTCGTCTGGACTGACTCATTGGTCTAGTAGCTGCGAGCGATACTTCTGAGCATAAGATCCGATAACCTGGGTATCCAATATCCTGGGTATCCGATATCGGACAGGTCGGGATTTTTTTCGACCTAGAATTTATCAGTAGCAGCCCAGAGCGTGGATCTGTGACCGATTAATGACAATATGCTCTGGCAAAATGTGGGTTAGTATTTCAGATACCTTATCCTTCGGGGTTTATTGGCGTAATGTGAATGTTACTCAGAGTCAAAACACATGATCAACGGCCTCTCGCATTTTGCCAATTCAAAAGGAGCACACTTGTATGCATTATTCCGATCCACCGCTTACGGAGGCCGTCGGTGACCGATCACGTTTTGCGATGCGCACGTCGTTCTATACTTTGCTATCTTTTTGTATGGATAAACCGTCGAACGCCGTCGATCGTACCTATCTTGTGTGCCTCCGCTGTCCGTCTGGCCCTCTGTTTATCTGCGGGCTGTATCTCATGAACCGTAATAGATAATCAGTTATAATTTTCGCAGATTGTGTGTTTCTTTAAATTGCTGTTATGGGTTCAATTAAAAAAAATACAAAATTAAAATATCTTATAATTACAGGGCCCACATGTAACTGGCGCACTTTTTAAAGAACTTTTTGCTTGACTTTAAAATGCTGCATCTTTAATTTTGTAGGATATAGGTACGGAACCTTCCACAGTTTAACTTTATTTGGTAATTTTTTGTATATTGTAACACAAATTCTAGCTTGAACTTAATTTAGCCTAACTGTTTCGCCTAATAGCCTATGACGGGAAAAAAAGACGTTTTTCAGGACAATAATGCTTAGGACCTGATAGGGTTGCCAGATTTCGTTTTATTTTCGAATGTGTGACTATCTTATCACTATCCAATCTTTCGTAAAAGCCTAATAAAAGAAATGCTAGGAAAAAGTAATAAGTAGTGATCTGATAATAGTGAAGACTGTAAAGGCTCTAAAGAAAGAAACAAAGAAAAATATTTATTAATTCATGCGTTCAAAAATAAATAACGTAGGTATTACAATATGTAGATGCCTGGTTAATAGCAAATACGCTAATGGTATTTTTCGGTCTAAACTTTTGATGAAAACATGTGTGAGGTTGTGTGTGTTACAAATAATAATTATGCACCTTTTAGCGGACTTTTCGAGTTTGACGTAAGAATGAACTGTCAAAATTAATAATATTTACAAAGTTCTACTTAAAACGTCGATGAAACTATGAATATACAAGGTGTTTTTTTTATATCCCATAACTCTAGGGTTATATTCTGTAGGTAAAAATAATACTAAAACTCATAGAATAGATGGTCCAAAAATGCATAGTTTCGGAGATATCATCAATCATAATTAAATTATCAGTTGTTTAGTACCCGTAACACAAGCTCTGCTTAGCTTGGGACTAGATGACATTGTGTGAATAGTCGTGGAATATTATTATTGAGTATTCTTAATTTTATTTTTATCACCTAATTGGTTCAAAAATTGTCACCAGTACGACAAATCTTCTTTCTAACGTCACTTTTCTTTCACGTAAGGGTGTTTTACATTTTAATCATCGTGTCTTTGTCGAATTATTTTGTATGATAGTAAAAAAAAAAGGATGATTGAAACATAATTCATATGCCAGTTGATTCTTTGATATGGCCTTAATCATACCCTAGAGTTATGGGATATCAAAAAAACACGTTGTATAATATCAGATTCACTAACACCATAAGTATAATGTATAAACATTTTTTTATATTGTGTAAACAACATTTATTTACTGATACAACCAGTCATAGCTATACCTATTTTACTACGCATTCGGGACAACCCTAATTGCCTGAATATGTCTGTAGGTACCCCATAACTCAGTGACCTCGCATTTTATCGCCTGATACGAGTTCATTCCTTTTAAAGGTTCGCCTTGTAAATGGAAATCCTTATATTTACGATATATTCTGAAATGCTAGTGTAAACAGGCTTTATGTTTGGGACAGATGAGCAGCTATATTTTTTCTTGAATCCATGTTTGTGAGCTACAGTTTATAGGTTCAGATTTATGCAGTTCCTGTGAAAGATAAAATTCGGTTTAGAAAAAATGATAAAATCAAAATTGGAATCAAATAAAAAAAACTTTTACATACATACATACATACATATCGTCACGCCTGTAATCCCCGAAGGGCTAGGCAGAGGTGTACCTGGTAGTACACCCACATTTCGCCATTATGTTTAAGATCCATGTAATAGGGGGCGAGCCTATTGCCATCCATCGGGCACAAATCCAGACTCCGGGCTGCTACTGAGAAATCCCAGATTGAAAAACTCAATAACACTTTGCCCGACCCGGGGATCGAACCCGGGACCTCATGATCAGCAGTAGCGCTTGCGACCACTAGACCAACGAGGCAGTCAAAAAACTTTTAGTTATGTTTAAAAGATTTTTAGGCTTATTTTTTTTTTGTTTTAATTCTAGTTGTCCCTTTTAGGTTAGTACATAAATATGGATAAGCATTGAAAAAACTCTTAAGGTGGAACAAGAAAATTAAAATGAGGAAGATGAACTGATAAAAGCAAATATTTTAAGCAATCCCTAAAAAAAACATAGTCTATTTCATGCATGAAGATTCTTGTGTTAAAACAAGAACAACTAAAGTTATGATTGAAACTTTCACGCTTGATTCGAGGATAAGTAATCATAACATAATCTAACTAATTATAAGAGGAAATCCACTAAGGGAAAAGAAAAGGTCACTTCGATTGGAAATCACGTAACAGTAACAAAATATTCGCATAAATCGCAAACAAAACAAGTAGAAATAACTCCCAAACGAAGTTTACTACCATTGTTATTACAAGGTATTGGTACAAGAGTAGATATTGTCACAGAGACTAAGGTTTATACAAACGTGCTGCGGCAGGTTACTTACATACATGACACGTAGCTTGGCTAGTTTTTTCGTACTTTGCCATTCTATTAGTAACTACCTAACTATCCCGGCAAACTTCGTTCCACCTTAGGATCAGTTAATTATTTTTTACCCTATTTGCAGACTTACTGAATGTACATACAATGTCATATTACGGTCAATGCGAAAATTTTACATAAATAAATAAACATAAATTTTCCACAACTTCTTACACAACGTCATCTAGTCCCAAGCTAAGCGCTTGTGTTATGGGTACTAAACAGCTGATAAACATACTTATATATTTCTAAATACACGCATATTATAGATAAATAACACCCAGCCACAGAAAAAATGATCGTACTCGTCACACAGACATTTGTCCTGGGTGGGAATCGAACTCACGATCTCCAGCATAGCAGTCAAGGTCACTAACTACTAGACTAACAGCCAGTCATATTAGATATTGGTACATACATATTACAAGATGACAACGAATAGATCCAAAACAATAATCAGTGCTTACTACTTTTTATTTAGCAAGTCTCTAAAGTGCTCTTTTTCACACATTTTGAAATATATTGGTTTTGAAAGATACTAAATACATCAATTTAAACTGAACTATTCTACTACTGTAGTTTTCTACTAGTCGTTTAGAATTAATAATATCGTTTTAGTAATTATATAGGTAGGTACGCCATGTATAATTGTGGTAGGATGGCAATGCATAAATTTATTCTCTTTGGCTCTGTCAGAAATATACTCTTTGTCGTTGGTTACAGAAATAACAAAATAACAGCCAGTGTTTATTTTCTTCGAGCGAAGTTATATTAATATTGCTAAAACGATCAAAAAACCAAGCGCTTATTGTTATGATGTACTATAAACAAAGGTGTGTATTAAGGTGTGTTTTATATGAGTTGTTAATACCAAGGTGTTGAGTGTTTACCCTAAAGTTTTTCTGGGAAATTGCACTGGCTAATGGCTTTATGTTGGGCGGGTAAGGGGTATCCACTATTATGGGTGATAAAATATTTCAAATTGTTTTTCATTTCGCTAAAAGTATGAGTTGCTTTATATTTTTACCCTTGTGTTACTAAAAAAAAATCTCTGTACGTGTAATTTGTAGCTTATGACAACCCTGGCGCATGGCGTTTGTTATTAAATTATTTTTAAATAATATTAATATTCTTGTTTTTATTCTACTTTATTTGTTAAGCTTTTATTGTTTTGTTGTTTGGTTGTTTTCTATTTATTTATTTGTTTGTTTTTGTTTTTTTTTTAAGTTTATTTCGAGTAAGTACTGTCTTGTTGGTCTAGTGGTCGCAAGCGCTACTGCTAAGCATGAGGTCCTGGATTCTATCCCCGGGTCGAACAAAGTGTTATTGAGTATTTCCATCTGGAATTTCTCAGTGGCAGCCCGGAGTCTGGATTTGTGTCTGATTGGACTGATTACATGGGACTTAAACATAGCTGGTGCAATGTGGGTGTACTTTTAGTTACACCTCTGCTTAGTCCTTCGGGGATTAAAGGCGTGATGTTATGTAATTATTAAATACCTACCTATTAGAAAAAAGTTAATTGTCAAACTTAATAATTGTTGTTTTTGGGGCAACAACTGTTGCATTGGTGACATCTTGAAAAGACCATAAGTTTTAATTTTATAATAAATTAATAAATGTCTATTTAGGTACAATATTTGTAAGACCTGAACAAAACACCGACTCGTCTTCTTATTTTAAGACAAAATTATTATGACTGAACTAGCTTCACGCGACTTCGTCTGCGTCGGATTAGTACTTCGAGTAGTTTACTTTTCTTTCCCAGGTCTATTTTTATACCAAAATTAATTAAAATAGGTTTAGTCATTAAGGCGTAACAGATCAACTTTTTACTACCAATTAATGTGCATCCTTACTTATATTGTAAACGCAAATGTTTGTATGGGTTTTAATTAAACTTTGCAATATTAAAGCATAAAATTCAGAATAGCACATAGTCAATAAATTTATAAAGACATTGTGTACATCAACATCGTGTGGAAATCGGCATATTTTTAAGAGCTATTTCTCGAAGACAAGCCAAAGGTCTAATAGGGTGGCTTAAAAGCTAAGACAGCAGTTTCGACACTAACTAAATATAAAAAGATCGATTCTAAAGATACGAGTACTGACAGGAAACAAATGAACAGTGCTAATACTCCATACGGAAGATAACGTCATTCAATACAATATTGACTAACTTAAATTAAGTAAGCATCGATATGAGAAACTTGTTTATCCAATGATTGGGCAAAATAATAAAGAACCATACAAATAAAACAGGAAAATTAAAAGCAAATACGAATGTCAGTGGATTGACCTACATAGGAAATTGACTACCTATTGAGTGGGTGGAGGCAAGGTTCTTGAATGATAACATCATTATATCATTACTTTATAGGTGCCTATAAGGTTATTGATCTGAACTTTTCTTTTGAAATGTCTACGGTTTCGTGTACGTTCAGCTAGACTCTCGATTTTAATTTTTATGTATAGGTTACCGAGCGCAGGACAGATAGAATGGAATTAAGTCGTGGCAGAGATGTATTCTAAGTGGACATTTATGCTAAATGTAAGAGAGTTTCGCAATGCAAAGCACACATGAGAGGACAGAGTGCAGAAGCGTCCCAGGTTCGTTGTCCTTTAAAATTAACTTTATAGATTACACATAATATTCTCATATGTGTTAGTTAACATTTTTAATTAAATAATAATAAAATACTAGCATGTTACGGTTCGACTGCAGGTTTAAGAACTCTTCTGATACAAGCAGCACGACCATTGCTTTATGCACAGCAAAAGAGATATATCTACTATGAACGAATTCACAAAAAAGTGGAGAGTTGTTCCTCCATTTAATTCCTATTGCAAAACACACAGAAGCGACGAGACGGAGAAAGGGTGCATACCACACGTCACACACGTCGCTAATGTCAAGTCAAATGTGTAACCGTCCCCGCATCCCGTTTCTACTATATAATTTGTAAAGTCGCGTCCGTGCCTCGTCTCTACCCTGTCCGCGACGTGTCTTTTATTGTACACGAACACAAAAAATGCGTTGAAAAGAAATGCATCTTTATCTTAAAGGATATCTTATGGTAAAGGGTCTTTTCAAATTTACATTTTTATGAAACTATAATTGTGGGTGGTTTTCCAAATTTTCCAGTTTTTGATTTGTATGTAATGTGTAGATGTAGGCTAAGTTGAGTACAATATACTTGTGTACACTTATATTTAATTATCTGAAGGTCGATTCTTTTAATTACATCGTTCAAAATCTATAGGTATAGTCATAATCTTATATGTGCGACAATCAATAAAAATAATGACAATAATGCTCAAATTTGAATCAAATCATTTATTTCAATGATACAGAATGACACGTTTATAACATTTTATATCGTAAAGAGGAAACATTTTGTATTTTTGCATATAACGAATAAACTTAAACTAATGCATCGATTTCAAAAATTCATTCACAGTTAGGAGGCTACACTATTCCTTGGTGACATATTATGCTACTTTTTATTGCTGTAATCTGACGGTAATAGGAACTACGCGGGTGTATCCCTGTGACGTCCACTAGTTAATTATAAAACGAGTGTAGGGTTATTAGCTGTAGGTGTTTTGGATAGATTGAGACTAGGGTAAGGATGTGATTGTTCTTAAAAATACGGAAATTGCTTCTCTGTTGAAGGGCAACACGTGAGACTTAAATTATCGCATTGTGACATCACTGTTTAATAAGTTAATAGTGTGCACATCACTAGATATTATCTATGTATCCGGTTCCTATCAAGAATGCCAGCGTCACTTCATTGTCTGCCCAAGCCTGAGAAGCTGCTACGACTGCACTGTCTATAGTGTAATATACTGTGTGTCGTCTTATAATAAACGAAGTCAACCTCAACGGTGTCTTATTAAACAAGCCTACAGAACAAAACAGTGGTTGAAGTCAATTTCAATACTATTATCGCTTGGTTGTAGAAACTTTTCACGGTCCAAAAGAAATTTATCCGGATCTTATTGAACATACCACAGATAGAGAGCTGCAAACCCCATTTTGTCAATCTTAATATTTTAACTCTGCCTTGTATATATATACTAGAAATATGCAAGTTCGCTCACACACATCAAGACTTATACACTAAACCAGAGGACATACAAACTAGATACACGCTCCGACACAAATCACGACTCAATCTACCATCGTCCCGCTTAAAAATATATTCGACAAGTCCTCTAGTTATGTCTACCAAAATTTATAATATGTTACCCGAATGTATAAATGTAAAAAAATACATTTATTTGCGTTAAAATTGAAAAAGTTATTATTAAAAAAAAGTTATTACAGTGTCAAAGTTGTTGTCTACCTAGTATAGTGCACGGACGTACGATCGCGCGCGCGAGCTCTTTCGCGAGAGTTTTCTGCTGACGGATCACAACAACGTCGCGTCGCGGCGTACCTACGTATATATATTGGGGTCAGTGTCATGACCTAGTTACAAGTGCGGAAATCATGAAGTGTTTACAATAACTTATTGTATAGGTGTTAAACTCGCCTTACAACTTAACAATGGCTACAAAAAAGTCTATTACTATTAAAACTGACCTAGAAAGGCAGTTATATGACTGTTATCTCCAAGAGAAAACAGATAGAGAAAACCTGCAAGTCATGGTACGTAAATTGAATGTACAAATTGATGCCCTGCAGGAACAAGTTCAGACACTTCAAGGAGAATTGAACTGCATCAAAGAAACAAAAGGGACTACTGAACCTGCTCAGACTACAAAAAACGACGTGGAATACTGTACAGACGAGGATGACCTTGCTAAAGAGACTGAGTGGATTAGGGCCAAGAGCAGGAAGAAAAGGAAGCTTAACACCTCCCTCTCTCCAAAACAACAACCCGGAAGCGCCCAACAAGACAATCATCAAAAAAATGAGAAAGTGACTTCGGTCAAAAAAGTGCCCTTACCACCGCCAATCATAATAGACGGAATCAAGAACTATCAAACGTTCTACGATTCGTTAATTGAAAGCCAACCAGCGGAATCATTTACAGCAAAAATGATGAATGGGGATTGTGTGAAGGTTAACGCCAAATCAGAAGACTCATATAGAGTAATTGCCAGGTTCTTGTCTGAAAAAGACTACCACTGGCATTCATACGAAAACAAGCAGGCTAGACCAATTAGAGTTGTGGTAAAGAAACTACACTCTTCTTGCCAACCAGATCGAATTAAGGAAGATTTAACAACCCAAGGCCTAAAAATAGAAAAGGTAGATAGTAAATTGAGCTGGAAGACCAAAGAACCACTCAACATGTTCGTTTTATCATTTTATAACGATGAAGATGTCAACAAAATCTACGGCATTAAGTACATATTAGGGTGTAAAATTGAAATACATCCACTCAAAAATCCAGCACTCATTCCCCAATGCAAGAGATGCCAAGCTTATGGGCATACACATAAATATTGTCAAAAAGAGCCAAGGTGTGTGAAATGCACTGGCAAGCATCTCACAGCCAAATTGTACCAAATCTCCGCAAGAGAAACCAAAATGTATCCACTGCGGCCTACCTCACCCTGCCAATTATAGAGGGTGTGAAGTAGCCAAACAGATGCAAATTATGAAAAATAAAGTTTTAAAAAAGGAACCTACGGTGCCTAATACCCAACAGTTTCCTCCTATAACACACCCTGGTAAACAGGCGCAGAAAGCAAGTGTCCAGTCAACTGCAAAACAACCGGCCATGCAAGTAACCAACATTGGTACTTACGCACAAGCTGCAAAACAAGGATCTCAACCTCTGAACTTAGAGGATAAGATTAACCAGATCTTGAAGTGCATCACCTCATTTGATAAGAGATTAGAGAAGCTAGAATCCAGCACTAAAACAGCTGTCTTGAATAATCAAAAATGAATAACACACTCAAAATAATGGCGTGGAACTCCAATGGACTCCTCAAATATCAGCATGAGTTGCAGGCGGTCCTAGATACAGAAAATATAGACGTGTGTTTAATCTCCGAAACGCATTTCACAGAGCAATCTTTTATCAAATTTAGAGGATACATGATATATAATTCCCTCCACCCTAGCAACTCTGCCAGGGGGGGTAGTGCGGTTATAATTAAAGAAAACATTAGTCACTACGTGCAGTGTAAATATGAAGAAGAAGACATTCAAGCAGTGGCAGTATCTGTTAAAACTAAGTTTTGTCAAGTGTCCATTGCAGCCATATACTCGCCTCCTAGGCACATGATAAGAAAAGAGCGATACTTACATCTTTTTGAATTATTAGGCCAGCGATTTATCCTAGGCGGCGATTTTAATGCTAAGCATACGCATTGGGGTTCAAGACTTACTACAACTAAAGGAAGACAGCTCTTAAGTGCAGTTAAAGAAACACATTGTGAAGTAATGAGTACAGGCAAACCTACATACTGGCCCACTGACCACCAGAAAATACCGGATCTTATAGATTTTTTCATCTGCAAAAATATATCCACCAATTACATCAGTTTGGAGGAAAGTTTTACTATGAACTCTGACCATTCTCCGATTATACTAATGCTAAGTCAAAAAATCCTATTAAAAGAAAGCCACTTAACCTTGGTTAATAAGTCCACAGATTGGGACAGTTTTGCTCTTGATCTAGATAATATTATCGACCTTAAAACTCCGATAAAATCGCAAGATCTGCATGCGTAGCATGAACACATTGAACACCGAAGAAACGGCCTTTGTCTACAGACGAATCGGCAAAGTGACAGATTATATAGACATGAACCTCAATCTGTCAAATTTCTTTCAATAAACCTGCCTGCGTAGCATGAACACTTAATTTCTTTTCTTCCGAGACACGACAAAGACCGTTTCTTCGGTGATCATGCTACGCGTGCAGCTTGACTCAGAAGTAAACAAATTTATTATTAATATTCAACAATGTGCGTGGAGCAATACACCTCAGCTAAAACGCAAATATAAGGGATTTATCCATCCTAAAGAAATTGTGGATTTACTATCAGAGAAAAGAAAACAAAGGAAGTTGTGGCAGCAAACAAGGTTCCCGCGTCATAAAACAACACTAAATAACCTAACTAAACGACTAAAGAGAAAAATTCTACAATTTGAGGATGAATCTCTGAATACCAACCTTCTTCAGCTTACCAAAGACAAATCAACGGATTACTCACTTTGGAAAGCAACGAGAAATCTAAAAAGGCAGATTATACAAATACCGCCCATCAGAGATAGCAACGGAAAATGGGCAATAAGCAATGACCAAAAGGCGTTCCGATTTGCTCAACATTTAGAAGAAACCTTTCAACCCAACGAAAGCTCTGTAGAAATACATGAGAGTGTAAATTTATCACAAAACCAAAGAATCAAGCTTGTGACTCCTAAGGAAGTAATGAGAGAAATTCAAAACAACATTAGCTCAAAAAAGTCTCCCGGTTACGACCTCATCACAGGGGAAATTCTAAAACGCCTCCCACGCAAAGCCATAGTAAAGCTGACCAAACTAATAAATGCTTCATTTATCTTAAAATATGTACCTGAGCCATGGAAGGTTGCTGAAGTCATTATGATTGCGAAGCCTGGGAAACCTCCCCACGAAGCATCATCATACAGACCCATTTCTCTGTTACCCGTACTATCAAAGTTATTTGAAAAACTGTTATTAAAACGGATAAAACCAGTAATAGAAGATAAAAACCTAGTTCCAGATCACCAGTTTGGCTTCAGAGAAAAACACTCAACGTTAGACCAGGTACATAGAATAACTAATGTTATTGAAAAAACGCTAGAAAATAAAGAAGTCTGTGCTACCGTGTTCTTAGACGTCGCGCAAGCTTTTGACAAAGTTTGGCATGAGGGTCTCATATTTAAGCTCAGACGCATGCTACCAGAATTTGTAGATATCCTAGAGTCGTATTTAACTAAAAGAATGTTTAGAATACGCCAAGAGGACGCATATTCCGAGCTAAAAACCATAAAAGCTGGGGTGCCTCAAGGAAGTGTTCTTGGCCCAATTTTGTACTTGTTATACACTTGTGACATCCCAGAGCTGGAAAACAGCACCATAGCGACCTTTGCAGATGATACTGCTATTATGGCCACCGGATCAAGCCACAGAGAAGCAGTAGAGAAAGTTCAACTAGCTGTGAACAAAGTTTACGACTGGACACAAAAGTGGAAGATCAATCTGAATGAGTCAAAATCAGTTCACATTAACTTCACAAACAAACACAGTGACTATCACCCACTCTACATAAATGGTATGCAAATACCTTATGCTAATACAGCCAAATACCTTGGCATAACTCTCGACGCCAAGCTGCGTTGGAAAGCCCATATCAAAAAGAAAAAACAGGAACTCGATATTCGTTATAAACGTTTGTATTGGTTACTGGGAAGGAAATCCTGTTTATCAATACATAATAAGTTGATAATATACAAGCATATTCTGATGCCAATTTGGACGTATGGTATCCAACTTTGGGGCTGTACTAAGCCAACCAACGTCAAAATAATTCAACAGTTCCAAAATAAAGTACTCAGGGCTGCTGCAAATGCACCCTGGTACATAAGAAACGATGACCTCCACCGTGACCTCGACATGGAATTCGTCACCACCATCACACAAAAATTTGCTGAAGCCCACGAACACAGACTCCATCGACACGTGAATGTTGAGGCAATCCAGCTGTTAGACAACACAGGCATAGTGCGTAGACTAAAGAGAACTAAACCATTTGAATTAGTGTAGTGTAAGTGAATCAATAATAGTAACAATGTTGTGCTATTTATATAACACATGAACAAAGTGTTTTATCAATTTTACCAGACTCTAAGGAAGTGTTACGAACGTGTGTAAAGCATTAACATAATTTATAACGTAGCATAATAAGTTAGATTTAAATTGTTTATTAGTCTTCTTAGGCTAGATTGCAATTAACTAGTAAGAACTTGGTTCTTACTAATAAGGAAAAAAAAAAAAAAAAACAGTGTCAACGAATACTTAAATGATCAATCATTAAAACACATAACACATTAGATGCTTCGAATAATTTAGGTACTATTATCATTATTATAAATAAATTATAAATATTATTATTATTGTTTTAAAAGTGAGCTTAAAATAAGTTGGATTGTGTAAAAGGAAATTTAAAATAAGTTATATTATAAGATACGTAGACGATAAGTTCTCCTCTCCATAAATTATGTATCTTTTGCTGTGCCCGACAGGGTCCATGATTGTTTCTTGAAATGTTTAAGTACCACCTAAGCCTACATTGTGGAATGCAATAAAGAATTGAGTATTGAGTATATATTTTACGCAATGGAATTTCAGAAAAAACATTTAATACAAGTTATACAATTCAATTCCCCGAATACATCCACAACTCTTCCTAAATGATATGCACAACTAAGCCAGCGGATATCCGCGTTCATACATAAACGATGGGAGGGTTCCGTGCATAAGTCCTGAAATAGGCGAGCAGAATCAATAAGTCATTTGGGTACCTATGCGTCAGTTTTGCTGTACTGGAGTGTGCAAGAGACGGTTTCAAACACTATTGTAAATTACTAAAACTGACTGTCTTCTATGAGTAGTGGTTGGCAATCGCTATTGTTGAATGCCAATTATTTTTAAAAATGCTCAAAATCTAGTCGCAATCTCAATTTAAAACTTGTCAAATATGACAAAAAAAAAGAAAATAAAAATTGTAAGAGATTTTTTTGGCTTTTTTTTAGTTGGGCACTAGAATTTAAGATAATTATATTTGTGTAATTATCTAATTAAGATTGATTTGTGGCCTTAAGATGTAACTAGATATATTGTGTTAAAGATTTATAAAGAATTGGTTTGAATTGATTTTTTAAATTGATCTTGAGATCCTAGAAATTTCTAAGAAATACCTACTAGAATTATCCCTCTGATTATCCGGCCTTAGATTTGATTATTTGAATCGAACATGTTATTAGGTTTTTACATCTGATTTATACTAGTAAATCTGAAGTCGGTTGATGGCATAACGCTTGCCCTATTACATAGGACTGATATAAGTTACTTGCAAAATGTGAGTGTTTTAAAGGTTCACCTCTGTCTCATCTTTATGTATGTGTGTAAGGAACATCAACACACATCTGAACACTATGAGTTCAAAACGTGATCAATTTTTCACCGGATTTTACTGATTCTGATGAAGTTTGTCCGGATTGTTTTTACTTTAAACTATATAAAAGCATGATTTCAATCTAACCTAATGAGATTTTAAATGAAAGAAGTGACTTTATTATTTTACAAGAAATAATATCATTGGATTGGACAGATATATTCTATATGTTTTTTTTTAATTAATATTATAAGCCATTGCTTGACTGCAATTCCACCTGATAGTAAGTAGGAACCTGCCGGTACAGCCAGAGAGAGAGAAACATTAGAAAAAAATACGAAAACTCCAAGGGGTCATGTTCACTTCTGTGCAGAAAGCCGGAATCGTATAGGTACAGGACTTCTGGTATCCAGATGTGCCTCGATGTCTCTTCCCCCATTTACAATGTTTCCCACCTAATCACCTAACAAGATTTAACACGCCACGAACACATCGACTATTCACCGACCGCAATGACATTAGCACTTTACAAAACAAGGCTGTAATTACTTAGTAAATCCAATAAACACAGTCCAAGCCAATTAATTGTAGGCTACAACGTCAATCAACACGCAAACTGAAAATTATCGACGTTGTGTTTGTACCAGTACAATGGGATATGATACCATTGTGATTCGTTCGATTATAAGTGGTTTGAAGTGGGGTGGAGTTGTTATTATTTTTTTAGTTTTTTTTTTAAGGTTAGCTTGTGAGGGCAATTGAAGTTTATAATAACTAAATTTAATTGCTTCAATGTGGGGTGTTGTGTTTATGAGTGGAGTTCGAAAAGTCAAAGTTGGCCTAATGGCCTAATCCCGACAGCTGAAGTTAAGATTCTGGGTTCTCCTTTCTTTTTTCAATACGATACGTTAGCAGCAATATACGCAATGGAAAATATAGATGGTTCCTACAGCCGAAATTATCATATCATATTCCGTAGCGATGGTGATAAATATCTTCGACCTTCGACTACTTCTAGAGGAGTGATTAAAATATTTTTAATTTATTTTGCACTGAGTACCTTTTAAAATTAACAATAACCACTTCTTCTTTTCATTTGGTTAGTCTAACCTGGTGTCAGAGTTTATGCCACCCACTGGCTTTGATCGGGCACAAATCCAGGGGAAGATACTGAGAAATTCCAGATAGAAAAATTAAATAACGTTACGCTTTGACCTCATGGTCAGCAGTAGCGCTTGCGACTACAAGACCAACGTGGCAGTCATAGTATATTTCAGAAGATCATTTAAAGTCAGTCCTATCACAGTCTAAAAACATACAGTCGTCCGACGAAGCTGTCTAGACAGGGCAATCGTGCGGGGTGTGAGGGGTGAGACGCGGTATGCCGCTCCCGCACTGCGAACAAAACGATGTTCGTAGTGCGGGAGGTAATATTCAAGTCTAACGCGTGTAGAAGTTATCGGCATTTTTCCAGAGATCAAAGGCGTCGTCCTACTGTATTAATATTTATACCGTGCTCCTATTATAGGCATGTTATGAGACGTCATAGTCACTCGTCCCAAGAGGTGCATTTAAAAACCAGCATCACACATCATTTGCAGCCTGACTTTACCTCTGAAATGAGCCTTTTGGCGCAGCCGTGAGACATGCCATTTATTTTTTAATAGCTTTTGTCCGCGGCTTCGCCCGCGTGGATGTCGAACTTCCGTCCCCTATGTTTTCCCTTTAAGGGTTGAATTTTCAAAAATCGTTTTTTATGGAAGACTTACTCTTCACTAAGAACACCCCTTCAAGTTTCATGTCTCTAATACCAGCGGTTGGGGCTGTGCGTTGTTATATAAACGTAATAATTTTAGCATAATACTTCCGGATAGACTACTTTCAAAGTTGATCCTTCCGATATGTATGCATAAAGATTTCTGGAACTACTGACCCGGGAAAGAGCGCCGTACAACTGACCATGTGTAAAACAACTGATACTAAGATCAACCTGCCCAGGCGTATTGATTACCTACAACCGTACCAAGTTTGGTTAAAATCCCTGTAATAGTTTTTGAACTATGCGTGCACATACAGACAGAAAGACAAAACATTCACTAATTGCATTTTTGGCATCAGCATCGATCACCAATCATCCTCCAATATTAATTTTGAATAGATATTCAATGTGCATAATTATTTTCGTAGTGTGTGATAGTCCATTTAATTTATGGCGAACTACATTGTATCTTAAGATAAAATATTATACTATCTTAGCCGTGTGCAGCGCCCCTTGGTGAACTCCACTGCGGGTGATGTAACCTACGACAAACTTATAATTTGCGGTTGGTACAGTAGTCAGGTCTAGGGATCGAACCGCAAAATTTAGTTTGTTTTTTATTCAGTATACTTTTCCGGGATAAAAAGTACCCAGTGTTGTGCCCAGGATATTAAAGAATATGTACACCAAGTTTCATCGTAATCGAACCGGTAGTTTTTGCGTGATACCTGAACATACAGACAGACAGACAGACAGACAGACAGACAGACAGACAGACAAAAATTTTTTTAATCATATTTTTGGGTTCGGTATCGGTCTAGTAACACCCCCTGCTATTTATTTTTTTGATATTTTCAATGTACAGAAATTTTACTTCTACAGATTTATTATATGTATAGATGTTTTTTTGTTAATTCCATGTTTTGCAGTGTGTGCATGTTTTACATGTTGCCAATAAATATTATTTCTTTCTTTCTTTGCTGTCAAGAAATATCTCGCAGGTATGTCTGTTTCCTCACGATGCACAATACTCAATAGTTTTATTGCTTTCCATAGTATGTATTCTTAGGTGGTAAGTATATAAATGAGATTATTATAGACCCTGTAGGGCACAGCAAAAAGAGTAGGAGAGAGGAAACCTTGCTTATCGAGATCATTTAATTTTAATACAAACAATTCAAATATTTGTCGGCATCAGCGATGAGCTGACACCGATGGGGGTTTCGTGGTACCAAGTTCATAACTTAGAATAACAATCTTTATTGCAGTAATAATCTCACTTAACATTCGTAATCACAGAACTCAAATTGGTAACTGACAGTTTCGTACTGGATGTGTGTCTTCGTTGGTGCCTTAAATCAATCTGAGCTCTGCCCAGCTCCCACGCACCAGCACGACTCTGTCCACATGACATTACCAAAAACACATTCGCGCCATTTTCAAATGACAAGTAAAGTCACGCTGGCCACCATAGACTCCGTACTAAGTTAATCAACCTTACAACTTATTATTCAAGAATATCATAATATTATTCATCAAAGTTTGGAGATCTTGAATAAATGATGTTATAATATCAACAGAATAGAAGACACTACCATTATACGTACTAATAGATAGTTTATATACAGTTCAAACTGGATTGCGCATGTAAGGCTTGCACATGTATCAAGCCCGTTCAAAGCGTAAAGCCGGCTGTAAGCGCCCGCCTCGCGTGACATGACGATGTGTGGAACACATTAGGGATCACGCACATTGCTTTATATGTATTGGTTTTTGATAGAACAGCATGTGAGCAGTCGTTACGAATTTCTCAAAGTATATTGGTTGGTTGTTGGTATTGAGTAGTGACCCGCCAATTCTTAGCAAGGTTTTTACGACTTGAGAAAGCATCAAAATTTCTTTGCATCTTACACACAGAAACTTTCGAAAGAGCTTTGAACTAAATAATAACGCTCAGCAGTGCTATTTTGAAAAGATTTTTTACGAAATCAATACTGAATCCGCATTGAAATCATGTCAAATTAAAATATCGTATTCTTAAATGGAATGATTTCGACACTGGCGCCACCAAGTGATGATCAAAAGTGAGACGAACTAAAACGGGTTAGTATTTTGACGTTGACATGTGAATACCGAAACTTGTACAGGCGACATGAGAAGCGTAGTACCTAAGTATGACTTTCGAGATGCTTTGCGAAATGACTTTCGAAATGATTTACCATTTACAGAATAGCACTCCTGGTCAATCAAAGTTTAAAAGCAACTCTTGTTGGGGGCGGTCGGTAGATGGGTCGCTATTGAAGTCGCTATATCAATTCGACTCCTTTATGCATTAGGGAAGCAACGTAAGCAGTTGGTTCCGACTGTCATTTGTAGATCTAGAATAGTTGTAATGGGTAGTCACGACCCGAAAGTTTCAACAAGGGATCCGTAGTTGAAAAATAAATAAATAATTCATTCTTCAACTGAGGAGTATGCAGTGTCATAAATGTTATTGCATATAATGTATCAGATCTTTTAACAGATAAATTTTGACACTATCTTGTATTATTTGTAACGTGTTATCGTGTAATTGGGTTGTTGTGGTTGGACAGGCAGTCATTCCATGTAAATCGCCAACAGACAGCCAGTCCCACCACTTTTTATTCTGTGGCTGTATGAGGTACAGACGCCAGCACACCAAGTTACCCCAATGTGTCAAATTTCTTTGATCGTTTTTCAACTTTATTTCAAACAAATTAGGGTTCATATTCAATTCATATCAAAACAGTATCTCAGTGGCTTTGGAAGTTATCGTATGATGAAACGGAAGATTTACTCACAATCTTAAAATAGTTATACAGTTACTTGACACAATAATGGGTTAAGTTATAGTTTTGAGACACAAACATTGAATCTACTGGATTAAATTACTGATTGTTTTAACTACACATACACACCCTCTCACATACACACACTCACCTTTCTCATTGTACACACCCAGAGGAACAACACCTTTTTAGTTATTAATTAGTTAAGCTCATAAACAAATGTTATGTTAAGCATTTAAGCATACCACTTAAAAATATTGTTTTTTGAAGCTCACATGCTCAACGTTACCCGTAAACTGGAGGCGCTGCTTGCTGAAATACAGGCCATACACCTAGTTCGGCAGCAGATGCAAATTGTATGACACATTATTATTATAATTAGGAATATTTGACACATTGGGGTAACTTGATGTGCTGGCGTCTGTACATTAAGCACATCAAGTTACCCCAATGTGTTAAATTTTCCCAATTGAATATGAACCTTATTCTTTTTGACTCATAATTGAAAAACGACATAAGTACTTAAATGTAAAGCAATGGTATATAGCCGAATTTAGTTAGATTGGAAGCTGACCCAAAAGTAGTTAACCAAAATCAAAATCAAAAGTCATTTATTCAAATTAGGCTGAGGATCAGCACTTTTTGAACGTCGAAATTACATAAGACAGTCCCCCAAAAAGCCTAGCCTTCGCCACTTCCTAGTGTTTTTGCTGGGAAGAAGAAGTGGTGGAACAAACTCCCCAGCAACACATCTGTCTGATAAGTTAAAAGAACTAGGCAGATGATGAGTTTAGATCAAATGTCATTGTAACAGTGATCACAATAATTTGAATAACAATCCTGACAATATTAATACATTATTTGTATTATCATTAAAAAGCAAACCCTCCGCTTGGGATTAACCACAATCGGATAAAAACTGATAGGTTTCTTTAAGCAAAATTAATTGTCGGCCCATTAATCTTTTACCTCAAACTATCCGCAGAGCAACAAATCATTTTGATTTAAACACTCCCGGTGCTGCTTTAAGTGAATTTGTAATGGGATATTTGAATAGAATTAACAATTCCGTTAACAAATCCTATGCGGACTAGATTCCTCTTTGGTTGCATTTGATTTACATAGAAACCTCTGATTACACTGTGTGTTGTCTTGTTGGAATACGGTCGTCTGTGTGTTTAATTGATTCAGTTAAATACTGTAAAGGAGGTTTAATAAAGTTATTGAGCCATTGGTTAGGTTAGGTTCACTATTTTGGCGATATTGGCTAACACGTAAAAGATAAGTAGCTACATTCTGTAGCGGGATTTTTGTAGTACCTACTATTTCAGATAAACATATCCGTAATTCGTTTTATTCGTGTAATATTAACGGTTTATGCAGCGCACTCTAGATTAGCTCTCAGATGCCAAATTTTTATATACTTACTTGACTTATCCTTCTATTTAAATTGTATCATTGCATGCAAAGTCATGTACAGACGCCAGCACGTCAAGTTACCCCAATGTGTCAAATTTTCCCAATTGAATATGAACCTTATGATGTTTGTCATAAAGTTGAAAAACGATCAAAGAAATTTGACACATTGGGGTAACTTGACGTGCTGGCGTCTGTACCTAAAATCAAAACAATGAAGTGAAGTCTACAGAAACAGACACTGTATATTCTTACTGTGTCACTGTCTACTGAAATCTTCCCTAATGAACGGCTTACACATAGGGATCAACACTGATTATATGAAACCCTTAAACCCTCACCTTGGTGAAAATCAAACACGTACTCAGAAGACAACAGTACAATTTTCAATTAAACGCGTGTACTAAAAAAATTAGGCGAAAATTCCAAAATTGATTTCACAACTTTCAAAGGCTGGTTGTTTTCAATTGGTTTCCAAAATGGAATCTCGCTCAAAAATTTTAGCTTCGAATTTAAATTTGAACCATTGAACCCAACGTATCATACATCGGGTATCGATTCAATTAACCGACTCTAATTTATACGGGACTGGGCGGAAATTGACAGACCCTTCTTGCTCTCAAACCCTTCTAATATGACTCTCATAGTGCACTTGTTAACATGATCGATACCTTTGAAGGTAGGTAACCGAAATAATTACGCCAATCAATTGGGCTATTTAAATGAAACTTTTAATGGTTTCGCAAATATCTTTGTTCTCTAAATAGGACAAATTAAGGAGAATGCTTTGGTTTTCAAAATCAAAATCTAAATCAATCAAAATCAAAAGTCATTTATTCAAATAAGGCTGAGGATCAGCACTTTTTGAACGTCGAAATTAGAAGTCAGTCCCCCAAAAAACCCTTCGCCACTTCCTAGTGTCTTTGCTGGGAAAAAGAAGTAGTAGAACAAACTCAATATACTACTAATATATACAGAAAACTGTAGCTAAATTACATAAGACAGTCCCCCAAAAAGCCCACCCTTCGCCAACAATACAATTAGTGTTAAATATAAAATAATTATAATTAGTTATTTACTACATGTAGCACACTCAATATACAGAAAACCAGTAACATATAGCTACCGACATTAATACTAACTTAACTCAAGCAAAAGTAACTGACTAATAAGAAGCCTCCAGGTATAAAGGGTGTGCCGGCTTACGTGTGCAGAGTTGGATTAAATCCATAGATCTACAAGACAACGTAACAAAATGATAAACTAGGACTATCGGAGTCAAATAAAACAATAAAACAAATAGTTAAAGCAACACCAAAACCAAGGCCCGCAAGACGACCAGTTACCACAAGCAGCACCCGTTCACGAGCAAAACGCAAAGAGATCAGCCAATACCCCCCTCGCCATATTAGAGAATAATAATAAATGTAAGTATAATAAATATCTGGATTTTTTAAGACTAGCACGTTTCATGTTAGCTCTCTTTCTCATGTTGGGCTGTATTATGACACATTTGACGCAAAATAAAGGTTAAGACGTTCCTTTTGAATTGATTACTTTTTCTTGACAATTTTAGTATCATTAAGTGTCTGGGCAATACCAAGGAACCCAATCACACTTAAAACACTTCCTTGGTTAGATAAAAGAGCGTATAAGTCCGAGCGTAAGGCGTTTTTGTGTTTTTAATTAGGTAAAGCAACGCAATGGGCAAGATTTTACGAGTAGTATGTGATCCGTTGATAGAAAAACGTATAAATAAAGGCGTTGTTACACCAATTCCATATTTGAATCTTTGTTTTTTAATAATGTATAAGCACTGCAGGCGTTAAATTTATGATAAAAATTACAAACAACTTTATCTAATTAATTTATTTTAGAATGACTTACTTTGTTATAAGCAAGCAAACTGAACTTTAAAAGAAAGCAAAAAGATTCTATATTTAGGATACCTATTCCCCGTGGAAACTCTCTTATGGCCAGACATTCCTCAAACTATTTATATCCACACATATATAACGAAGCCTCAAAGAACTGTAACATAATAGACCTCAAGGTATACCAGTTTAAAAAGATCTTAAAGAACTGGCTCCTTACACTATCCTACGACGAGACAGAAAGGATTATCTACAAATAACCACATAATATACTACACTTACCGACAGTACTCCTACTACTACTGCACACACTCGCACGCACGCACACACACACACATACACATACGCACACACACACACACACACACACACACACACACACACACACATACACGCACACACACAGACTCACACACGCACGCACATAAACGCACACGCACACAACTAAGTTTTATCTTGTATGAATTGTTTGTTTTATTTTTTTTTCCCATTTTATTCTTGTTATTCTAATTTGTTTGTATTTTTTAATCACACCTTAATATTTTAGTTGTTTTTATTTAGTCTTGATTCACAAACTTCATTTTGATTTTAATTTTGTTAATAATCACCATGTACGACATTTTGGAAACCTCTATTTATGTACAACTCTGACCCCCAAGATACAGCCTAACGTCTAGTTTGGGGATCACCATTCAAACACTCATGTGATATGTAGGTACTTGATTATTAATAAACTTTATCTTATACTTTATTTAAATCATATTTTGGAAACGTTTTTTGTTGTTGTTTTATTTCTTTGGAGGTTAACTTGTTTTTGATTTCTGGGTACATAGTTGGTGTTCCATTAAAACCCTTTCTAAAATTATAAATAAAAGTATGATTGATGCAGTTCTTTTCTACCAAACAACTAATATTGCAGTTGTTTCCTTCAATAACCTTTCAAGCTTGAAGTCTCAATCAACATCGCTACTCATATCAACACAATGAAAGTCAGTCATAACTGATTGCTCGACAGCTGGCAATCAGGAAGATTTCTTACTTTCTGATTGCCGTCAATCAGTTGGAATAGATGTTCTTTTGTTTTGTGATTCTATCGAAGACGCTGATGAGTATATGAAAGATGATTGTGATTTATTGGAAAATAGGTATCTGTTGATAGGTAATACTAAAAGCCAATAGCCGGATAAATTAAGTAGAAATAGTTACATCGACGCACATTCAGGGTTATCTACATTTTTAATCGACTTTTCCTTATTTCAAAGTTTTTTTATCAAGATTTCTATCGAAATAAGTAAGATTTTAAATGTAGTGACTGTTTACTTATTCTAAAAGAAACAAGAGAATCGTTCATTAGGACGCACAGAATAAAAAACAAAAATACCAAAAATATAGATAAAAAAAAACAAGAATTGATTAAAATCAAAAATAAAAAGACCTGTGCGAGATCAAAAAGGCCCCTATCTCTGTCTTGGCTGCAACATTTAAAATTATAAAAACCGCAGTGCTTTTATTCTGATAGGGCCCGTTCTGATGCCACGGACACACCCACACAAAACAAAGTAGTAAAATAAGATAGTTATAATTATGTTTAACAGTGCAATAAAAACAATAAGATTAAAAATAAATACTAAAACGTTAGAAGAAAAAAAACAACAATAAAAATTAACGCGCCACTTTTGACAGAAAATCTTTTTGGGTTAGATAGCGTTAAGGACTTTTTCATGGTTTTTTACAATTATTTCTGTTCTCTAAAATGGAAAAGATTTAATAAGGTTGAAAGGGTAAGAATACACCATAGAGGTATACTATTACAGTTACAGTTAAATCAGGGGAGTAACAAAACATTAAATTGTGAAATCTAAGCACTGCACGATTGAATCTACATTCCATAAATATTGAATTACTTGGACATATAATTTCTAATTTTAATACTTAACTTTATACACTAGAAGTGAAAATAAAATCTAAAAACTAAATTTAAAACATGGCGTCAAAAAATGAATGTCAAAAATGTCAAAAATCTTTATAATTGACATATTTATATTTTCAGCTGCATTTAGTGAATTGAAAATGTTTACAACAATATCGTATTGAATGCTAAGCCTCTTAAATGACTCTTAAACGCGGGGTGTTAAGGTGACCAGTAGTACAGGATTTTCCAACTTCAGGCACAAAGTTAGCTTTGCGTTCGTGGACTAATTATTGGTAATTATTTGCAGTTAGCGCAGAAATTGTGTAGAGAAAGTAAACATTTTATAACATTATTATTAAAATTAGGTAAGTTGATAGCAGTCCTGTTTTTCCATGTATTGTCAGGATAGTGTAGGATAGAGCAGGTATAGAAGTTTTTTTAGGAAAAAATAACTAGGCGCAGCCAGATGTCTCGCTAGTCTAATATTATTTTAACATAACGATTTTTGACGTAGGAAAATAGAACTATTACGTAAATGAACTGTAGTGTAGATATTATTTTTGAATAGTTAAAAAAACATCATGGCTGGTATTATGCCAGCCAATTCAATAAAATAAAAAAAAAATAAAAAAAAATGTATCACGTATAATTACAGGTTAAAAGTCTCAATAAAGCGTTAATAACTAAAGCTCACCTGTTTTGGCGTGCGTACAGGTGAGGGAAATAACACAAATGAGTGTCAACACCAAATTAGAGGTCTTCATTTTGAACACTTTACACTTAAGTCATTTTCACTATACACCACGATGTTTATCTGAAAAGAAAAAAATGTAATTAGTTATTTTGAACACCAATTTTTTTTTTAAATAATTATACTTGTCTGGACTTTTCCCAACTGTATTGGGGTCGGCTAAAAGACTTAACTGAACTGAATACCAGTTACATAATAATATTATGGAGCGACTGCTTAGGTATATAGATACATCCCTCTTTTTTAATTAGTACAAAAAATGGGCTGTATCCGTACCTGCTACTGAACATATTTGCGTAATCAAAAGAAAAAAAACGAAGTTCAATTTTAGAAATATGCCAGCATTTAGTTAAACTTAAATAACTAAAACAGCTGTTGGAGGCGGGGCATGCTTGAGCGAGATCACGCGAACGTGAGCGAGAGATGACGATTAATGAATGCTAATATGCCTGTGCAATATTTCCATAAATTGGGTGAATTTTTTGGATATAAAAACGCTAATAACTTTGCTGTTTATAAATATTATTAATTGATACTTTACAAATATAATGAGAAGACCGTCTAGAATAAGCCCTTCAAGTATTTGTACTAGTTAAAAATTAGTGGTGTATACGTATTTTAATTACTTATTTTCCTCTATACCTTGAGAGTATTTATAAAAATTCAAACTCATATACCTACACAAACAGCCAGACCAGTAATAACTACCTGAAAGCCAAAAACGATTCCGAACGATTAAATTGTATGGAAATTGAACGCGACACGCAGAACAGCACTACTTGAGTTTTACCTGACATCCTTAACCCAGTTACAGTTCATAACAACTACCTGAGAACTAAGATGTTTCGTTTTATTGATTCCTTATATTTTATAGAACTATTAAAAATAATGTAACAGTACAAGCAACACAATTTTCATTTAATTATTTCCTCTTCAAAAACAGGAAAGAGGTTATATTTGATTTATGCTACAAGATTGACGGCTGAGCAGCGCTGAATAAATTCAATCAAGTTTGCACGAAAACAAGTTTTGAGCAAAACAAGTATGCGGTTTCACAAGTAATGCCTTTGAGTCCTAGTAAATTTGTTCGTGTGTGTGTTTTTGTACGTATGTGTCTGTGTGTAATTGTCTCAATAAAGTAGATAATTAGTAACAAAAGCCATGGCCAAAAATAAAAAGAAAAAAATATTCAAAGCCACAGGCTTCCAAATTTATAGTTATTTTTGACTTTTGTGTTATTTTTTGAAAGAACAAAGTTGAAAGAAACACACGAAGAGTTAAATAAATGTTCTTCTTATAAATAACACAACAATCTCTTATTACCCAAACTGTTGTATTAAGAGATTGTTGTGTTATTTATAAGAAGAGCATTTATTTAGAAAAACTTCTCTTATTACAACAGTTTGGGTAATAAGAGATTGTTGTGTTATTTATAAGAAGAACATTTATTTAACTCTTCGTGTGTTTAAACGTGGATCCAAGCGAGATACAATGCTTTTCTAATTTTGCTTTAATTAACCGGTAAGTTTGTTCAGTTAACCAACACATACACTTGTAATACAGGAAACAATCAAAAATATAACAAGTCACTTTAAAAAAGTTATTGACATTATTATTCAGCCAGTACGATAACATGACTAAAATACTTTTTTAAACACAACTACCGGTGAAGCCCTGACTCCAGAAAGAAAAATCGTCTAACCATTTATTTATTAATGCAATAAAAACATTAAACCTCCACAACAAACCTCCAACACGAAACCGCAATAAGAGAAATTCTATTGAGAATAACTCTAACGTGACCCACTTGATACCAGACTGAACGGCATTAAATGTCTACTACATGTCACTTCATGTAGGAATTTATTTAATACTTTCACTCGATAAGGCCTACCACAGAATGTAGAACAGCATTCCATCTCGTCAATATAAGTCAGAACGATGACCCAAATCACGCAGACGGAGCATTCCCTTGTATTCGTGACTCCGATTCTTCTTTGAGACAAAAGATTTTGCGGTTTTGATTATTTTCGTTCCTAGCTTTGGGTACTGATACCTTTTCTTTGTGTTTGTTTTGACTGTTGATTTTTTTGTGGCAATCTCAGGTATGTAATTAAAACCTTATAGGTGATTAGTCTGTCTTGAGATTGGCAGCCTGTGTTACCCAAAGACCTCTTAGTGGGGGCCAGGAGCAATGCATTCGCTACATATAAAAAAAAAAAAACTGGTGTTTAGCTGCATCTAGTTAGACTGAACCTAACATAACATGCTTAGGAAAAGGCATTGCTTTGCGTTTCCCTTTTTCCATCATCTGAGGTAGATGCCCGGTTACCATCTTAGATAGCTGATATTTTTATACAAGAGTGTGAACCTTAAATAAAAAAGCGAACCTGAATATCAAAATACTTTCATATTAGGTCTATAAAAGTCGGATGACACTTCGAGTAAGAATTCATGTCTACGAATCTGACCCCAATATGGTTGGAAAAAAGGGTAATGATGATGAAACGTGGCGCCGAAATGATACTAGCATACGTAATGTAGTGTACGACGGAAAAGACTGGCCCGTTTTATTATCCCGTATGTACTGACAAGCCATTTTCTTCACAATAAACCGCAAAATTCTAACTCCAGTCTTGCTTTATCGTCACAAAAATCCACACACAAAAATAAAGTATTTGTCAAACACGTATATAAACAGAGAGAAACCAGTACGAACGACCAGTTATTACGTATTGCTCACGCATTCGCGACCACAACGAAGCTTTGTCAGACACGACCTCTTTTTATCATCCCCTTTTCTGTATCGAACGGCCTTTGTTTGTCATAGCGAGCCACGGCAGCGATTTAGCAATTTTCCGGTGCCAAATAGACGTGTTATTAGTGCTTCTACCCTACTTTTATTTTTTACTAATGTCATTTTATTACGACGAAGGCGTTTTGTACAAATTGAATTTCGTATAAAATTTACAAGGGTTTTTTTTTTATTTTTATTTGCGGATATTGGTATTTGTGTGTTTGAAAATTGGTTTTGTGATTTTTATTTGGTACCTATGTCGTTTAGAGTTGTTAGACTGTTGTGTATGGGAAAGTACCTCTTGTCTTGTACGACATATTAAGTTTGCGATTCTTAGAAAATTTTATCCCATTGTTCTTTGAAGGTTGAATTTTAGAATCACACGTCAATATAATATACTCTTCTAAAAAATCCTAAGAAGTTATTTAAGTACAAAATTAATTTCTTGGACTTGCACCATTCCAATTTATGAAGCAAATTAGTAGACATTTTACTTCAAAACTTGTGCACTAAGCCTAATATTATGTTAGTAACAATATTACAAAGGACGGCATTACTAGTTCTTGTCACACAACTGAATATAACAATTATTTTTCCAAGATAGCCGTAGCTTAATGTTTTCTAAAGAATGAGCACTTAGTTAATTCCTTTTTTTTGTAGATTCTATTATAAGTTGACAGAATAAATTATGAAAAGAGCTTATAAGGCAAGTGGCTTTCATGTTAGCGTTTCTTTTGTAAAATAGGTATTAAATGGGGCAATCGTAAAATGCCTACCTATCAATAAATGTATGTGTCTGTCTTCGTTAGCTTCAGCTTAATTCTATAGGTTATAAAATATTTAATTATCATTTTATCATTGTTATGATTAGTTACATTTATAGTAAAGTTTCTTTTCAGATTAACTAGATTATTTAACCGGTAAAATGTGGGTGTACTATCAGGTACACCTCTGTGCAAGTCTTTGTAAGTTACAGTTGTGACGTCATTTTAAATAGTTCTAGGCCCAACTTCCACTCTCCGTTACTGCTCTTTTCTCCTCTCTTCTTTTAGCGTATTATCTGTAGACTAAACGGATACTACTGAATACCAGTATTTTATAAATTGTATAGCAACTGCCAGTTTGACCTCCACTACCAAAACATGGTATAACTAATTGTCAGAATTTCGGGTTATGGGGAAGACTATCGAAGATTTTGTATAAAACTGTCGACCGAAACTAATTTAGCCGTAGGATCAGCAAAGTACTTATTTTTTCCAGGATAGTACGGGATAAATAAATGCTACATTTGTACAACATTGATTTGTTACCTATAATATTTATTTATTTATTTAATTAACTGACTGCCTCGTTGGTCTAGTGGTCGCAAGCGCTACTGTTGAGCATGAGGTCCCGGGTTCGATCCCCAGGTCGGGCAAAGTGTTTTTGAGTTTTTCTATCTGGAATTTCTCAGTAGCAGCCCGGAGTCTGGATTTGTGCCCGATTGATGGCAATAGGCTCGCCCCCTATTATATGGGACTCAAACATAACTGGCGAAATGTGGGTGTACTACCAGGTACACCTCTGCCTAGCCATGTAGGTATGTATTTTGAAATATATAAGTATGTTTATCATTGTTTAGTACCCATAACACAAGGTCTGCTTAGCTTGGGACTAGATGGCGTTGTATGAATACATGGAATATTTTACTATTTAGGTAATTTAATATACGTCAAATGTACGATGAGACTGATTATTTTTCACCTTATTTAAATAAGTCTACCCTGCAATGCTGTCCTATAGAAATCACGTTTTGAAAATATAGGTGAAGTTAAGGTGAATTGAGCTGTCATTTTATACTTTAATGCTCGGCATTGATAGTTCACTTTATTCAAGTTTTCATAAGGTGACTTTTGACGCTGGCAGATTAGTCGACATCGGCTCGGTTGCCAAAGACGAAAAATAAATAAAAAAAAGGTGACTTTTACGTAATCGACCGGTTGTTTGGTGTAATACATAAATAAACCGTGGTCACGCTTCCCATTTCCCAGTTTAATCATTTTATACCAACGTGGTACACACTTCAACAACAAAACAACGGTCTTTATTATTGTGTGCAAATTTTTCAAGGTGTGCACTTTACACAGCAGTTTTATATGATATTTTCTCATGTAAAGAATATTGATATCCTTTGTAGATAAATCATTAAGTCATAAAAAGGAAAATTCGGTTACTACAAAATAACGTCATTAATTATTTAATATCAACATTGTCGTTTCTGAAACTTTAACAATACTGCCAGGAAAACGTAATATTCCTTCATTACCGACGCGGAATGGTAATGATGTGCCCCAAAAATATTCCATTTCACGGTACGTCATTATTAATAAAGGTGCATAATGCGACAACCAGAGAATAACGTAACGCAAAGGAAATGAAACCGGTAATGATGACAGATACACGGCTATGAATTGACAGAAACGTGGCAATGAATTGACAGAAATGTAGCAATGAATTCACATGGACATGGCAATTAATTGACAGTTCGGGCAGATGGTAGTGACGTGGTTTTAATAAGATAGTATGGGTCTTCATTTTAAGGGTGGAAAAATGTGTTTACACTTTGTGGAATTTTTCACAATGTGTCAACGTGTCAGTTGTGGTAATATTGCGGAGTTGCCGATGGAAAAAACTGGTATGTTCAATACATTGTGTTGGCTTTGTGTTGAGTTTTTATCTCTTAATAATTATTTACTGGTTTTGAACGAAATTATTAAAGTTTTTCTTTTTTTGGCCATGAAGATGTTATCGAAAACTTTTTGTACGTATTGTGTTTTTTTTTTTTAAATCAGAACACCTTTTTAACGTGTTATTATTTATAAATAAATGTACTATTAAACAAATTGAATAGATATTATAGATAACTGAAACAAACCTTAAAAGTATTTTTTCTCTTTACTTAAAAATTGTTTGTGCACACAAGAGGAAATTATTTTTGTGTCGATTAAAACTAAACAATTTTGTTTACACCCGCAATATGTGAAAATCCCAATCAAAACTTTTTATCTTCTGAAATAACTATTTAATTATTAACCTTCAAATAAAATAAATAAATATAAATATAAATAAATATTCCACAACTTTTCACACAACGCCATTTAGTCCCAAGTTAAGCTTGAAAGCTTGTGTTATGGGTACTAAACAGCTAATAAACATACTTATATATTTCTAAATACATACATATTATAGATAAATTACACCCAGACACATAACAAATGATCGTGCTCATCACACAAACATTTGTTTTGGGTGGGAATCGAACCCACGACCTCCGGCATAGTAGTCAGGGTCACTAACTACTAGACCAACAGGCCAGTCGAAATTCATACGATCAGATAGACATTCCATTTAAAAATAAACCAACAACATTTAAAATCCACATTTAAACTTGAATTTACGGGTTCGCAACCGTTGAGATTACGTCAAAATTTCAACGGGGAAATATATTTGGAATTGTCGACGGCGATACGGTGCCCCTTTCTTCGTACAACGGTACTTTGGACCGCAACGTTGCCACCTTGACATTTCGTTTAGGCTTGGAATAAAACTACAAAAAACATATGTAGGGTTAAACCGTTGACGGCGACCGGGTGAAGAATTGTCCGCCATGATTGTGAATTGTTGGATTTCTTTTTATTTGATATTGAGTTTTCGGCTTTGAAGAGAGTTGTCGTGAAAAAGGAAATGGAATCAGTGAAACTCAATGTAACAATGTGTTCATCTATGTGTCTGTCAGATGCAGCTTTCTAGTGAATGGATTTGCGTTTGCCCAGTATATGTCATTCGGTGATGCGGTCAGTGGTAACAAAGAGCTTTTAGTTTTTTGTGACTGGGCTGTTGGTCTAGTAGTTAGTAGTCCTAACTGATATGCTGAAGGTCGCGGATTCATTTCCCATCCAGGACAAATGTTTGAGTTATGAGAACGATCATTTGTTCTGTCTGGGTGTTATTTATCTACAATATGTGTACATTTAGAAATATACTAGCAGATTTATTTTAATTTACATAGTTAGCCCTTTAAATAACAACATAAAACTTTATTTCACGTACCAACGTATACAAATTAAATAATAATAAATAAATATTCCACGACTTTTTCACACAACGCCATCTAGTCCCAAGCTAAGCTAAGAGCTTGTGTTATGGGTACTAAACAGCTGATATACATACTTATATAATATTTCTAAATACATACATATTATAGATAAATTACACCCAGACACAGAACAAATGATCGTGCTCATCACACAAACATTTGCCCTGGGTGGGAATCGAACCCACGACCTCCGGCATAGCAGTCAGGGTCACTAACTACTAGACCAACAGGCCTGTCGGAGAAATTAGAAGCAACTTCTAGCTAAAATTAACATAGCTTTACTCATGTGTAATAGTAGGGAATATAGATGTGTTGCTTTAAGGATTAGACAGAAGTGGACCTAAACCCAGATTTCGCCAGTCCAGCACCAATAGAAATTCAGACTCACATTGGCAATACTGTGAAATACCTCAGTATAGCGCTTGCACCAAAAACATTACCTACAATTCAAGCCGCAAAAGTAAAACAAAAAATATATTGTACACTGCCTATGTTAAAGCGTAGATGGGAAGAAGAACAGCGTTACAAACCAAAAAGGTAGCGCTTAAAGCGGCTAGAAAACTGCGAACTATCTCTGCATTACGGTTGGAATCTCGCCATAACAGTCCGCCGCAGGTTTACCGTACGTTCCTAGTGTTATTGTAGTATTATTACTTTTCACGCTGGCATTTAAGGGTTACCAAGTGGCGAAGAATATTTTTATATTATGTGGGGAGTTGTGCGGGCGTGGTTTGTCGCAGCATTGTTGTGTGTTGGGATTGGAACCGGAGTTACGATTAAGAACATTTGGAAAATTCGTGTTTCGTTCTTAAGATTTTAAGCGTGATTTTGTAGTTTGAATGTTACGAGAACGTTGGCTAGTGGCTTAATATAAATTGTGCTCGGTTCATTAAGTCGATATATTGGCTGTGCCTTTTGATTTCACATAGGTTAATATAGGCTTCCTGAAGAACTGGGTTTTCAAATGCATTTTTTTTTTAAATTTGGCTGACATGTACCCACAACACAAGCTCTCAAGCTTAGCTTGGGAGTAAATGGCGTTGTATGAAAAAGTTGTGGAATATTATTTATTTTATTTATTTACAATTTTTTTATATTATCAATTTTAAATTTTGTAGCGACTTACAAGTGTTTCACAACAAGAAATAAAATGCTTTTTTTAAATTACGAGCCGTTGCCCGCCATTTTACCCACGTAGATTGATATACTAATACTTCCCACGAGAACCACTCTATCCATTGGTAAACACAGCATGAAAATCGGTATAGGTGGCTTTGAGTTTATCGCAAATAGATAGACAAACAGACACGGCGAAGACTTGGTTATATAATATAGTATAATATATGTAATATAATGAAGTATTTGGACGTTGCTAAGCGCTGTAAAGGATGACCGCTGACCAAAGTCAGAACATAGATGTAACACAAAACTTCCCACTTAATAACGAAGGTACCTACTGCAAGAATATTCTCCTTTCTTTACATTAACTATCGCACAGAGACTCATTCGCAGGTACTTGGTGCTTCAGTACTATTATACTTTTATTGCCTCCACTTCAGCATTTAAGGGTAACGTTACGGCGAGGAATATTTTTATATAACGTGTCACGTTCTGTCTAGGGACCAAGTGACGTGCGTAGAATGTGATTTTGATCGCAGTCATATTTTGTGATGCGCTGTTTTTAGTAGGTAGGTACTTTATTGTGTTTACAGTTTACTAGGTACCTACTGAGGCCGGCAAATCAAGCAAAATTAACCTTATAATACCTATTGTTATAAAGTTGAAAAAAATAAAAAAGAATTTTGAAAAATTGTGTAAGCTTGATCACACAAATATAACACAAAATAATGTGAAAAATTATTTTATGAGACTTGGCTATTATTCAGACCACATTTTATGAAAGGGCCAATAGAATATATAAATCATTTTAATATAATGTAGAACTTGTGAGTTTAACGTTCAAAAGTGCCTTTTAAATTAAAATAAATTGTTTGACTCTATCTCTGTTTGATTTTGACAAAACATACTTGAAAGTAAATGTTTGTTGAAGAACAGCTTTTATTTAACTTATCTGATATTTGAGAAAGAAAATGTGCCTATCAAAATATGCACCACTATGTGCCTTATCATCATCCTCTTGTCTTTATCACAATTTATTCGGAATCGGAGAAACATGTATTTTTTTAAACATTCGAAATGCTGCCATCTCAGTAACCACCCCGTCCCTTACAACATTCTATGAGAACTCCACCCACAATCATACATTTACACAGAAACTCTCGTCTTTTTTCACGGAGGTAAGCCGAAACTACAAAGCGCCATAAATGCTACAATTCTTACATACTTTTTTTGCCTCTTTTACATTCATACATGTTGTCAAACACACACGCCGGTTGCGAGTACAACGCACCTGATCTTTCTGAAGAACCTCACCAATAAGGTCTATGTACGTCCTTCTAGCTCACAATAAGCAAACGCTAAACAAATAAACTAAAGAAATACACCCACTAGTTAATAGTTCACGTAATGACGTGCGAGGATCGGTTCGCTTGCACTGTCGAGCACAATTACATTTCTATTCATTAAAAGGCTTCCTCTGTGTAACGTGTTTCCAGCGTAAATTAAATTTCCCAGATTCAACGCCATAAGTGTAGTACAATGCACGGGTTTAAATTTTACAAGCCTCTGTGTGTGCCCGCTAGAACAGCAGGGGACAGGGAATTTAATTTATTAATAAGGAATTTTAATGTATTCCTAAAAATATAAATGTACTCCTAATTGAAAAGACCTGTGCTTCATTTATATCTAGCCAAGTCCTCACAATTGTATAGTGCCGAACAAATATGAATGATGGATTTAACGGATAATTAAGTAGGTAACTATTTTGTTTTTTTCTTCTTATTTAAAGTCTGTTTTTTAATCCTAGAGACTAAATTGACACATGCAAATGTCAAACTTACAAATAATGTTACCAGCTCTTTTGTTTAGTGTGGTACCTAAGATACCGGTTTGTTGAATCGTAACTTTTTATATTTATTTGACGATTTAAAAAAAATGAGAGATGCTGTCAGTGTTGTTCCCGTACACGATAAAACTGATATAAACCGTGTTCTTATAAAACGGCAGCACTTTTTAAAAATATGACAATAATTGGAACCTGTTGTTACCCTAACACCACTTCTGTTGTTACTGGAACGTATAACAATTCTAAAAATATATGTGATAATACGGTTTAAAGGTTAGTAGTTCGTTATTTTTATAATTCATAGATGGTGATATGCATTTTGTTCATACAAGTTGTATCGTATACCTAGTTCGTTTTGACTAATTCAAGTTCCAACAAAACCCTCAAAATCTTGAGCAGAGTTGAGGAAGACAATTTAAAAAAAAATACGGTGTGAAGTAGGTATTACAAAAAAGTTGTGTTCATTGATGATCATCAATTTCATGTTATTAGTACAAAATAAACATAAACTGTTAATACTTTTGTTCGGTATTTATCTGTGTGATTATTGCTCTCGAAACTCAAGGGTTTCTCAGATGCGCAGGTTAGTTTGATCTTTCGAAACCGAGGCAGAGCGTGAACAACGGCTAGGTGCTAACCGTGAGAGTAATGCACTAAGTTTGTCCGCAGAAACTATCACGCAGCGCCAATTACGACTAGAATTAAATTCTTCTTCTTAATCTCAGGAATCGTGGAACAACGAGAAATGCGTTTAGCTATCGACCGGGATCGTCATTCTTTGTCTCGCGCATTCGAAACGGTTACACAGAGGATGAGTCTTCAGAGTATCCGCTCTGAGACTGCTCGATCACTTGAGAGCTGTCAGGAGTGTGGGATACGACTTGCGCGTGACCGAGAGCGTGATTCTTTATCTCGCGCTTCCAAAACGGATACAGAGAGAGAGCAGATATTAAGTCTTAAGCTTTTCCACACTGACTGCTCGGTCCCTCGAGAATAGTCAGAAGCGCGATACACGCCAAGCAAGCGATCGCGAGCGCAATGATTTTGAAAGATCCAAAATACATAATTGTAACTGAACTACTGCGCTGCGTGTCTCTATTTTGCATGCAATACTAGAGTAGGTATTAGTATTTGAAGTAGTAGTAATAATTTTACTCGACTGGTATAATATCCTGGATACATAAAGTACGAGGTACTTTGATTGGTTGATCGAGTGGATCCGCACTTGCGTCGCGGTCGTCCGTCTGTCTGTTCGCGATAGACTCAAACATGACTACGCTGGCATGGCTACGATGCTGTTTTCACCAATAGATAGAGTTTTTCTCAAGAAAGTTATTAGTATATAATTTGACAAGATTTTGTATACATTGGCAAAATATAATAGTATTTATTGGAGGTAAAAAATAAGCCTTCTCGGTGCTGGTTGCGATAACCGACATCCATGAGGGCAAAGCCGCGGGCATCAGCTAGTTATAAATAAAAAACGATAGGTACTACTTGATTTCACTAACGGCAATTTACGGTAGTGGCACATCACTATTTAAGAATTGCAAAAAACTGGCCACACTTGTAATGTCATTTTAGTCTCCATGATTATAAAACAGACTTTAGATGAGGTAAGTTTTTTTTTATGTTTAACATCCGTTCATAGTTTCAAACAATAATCGCTTGTTCTAGAACCGTAGATGTGTTATTATGAAACCCTCTAATTGGACGCAATATCGCGTTGCATGTGAGAACAACGTATTTCATAATAAGTGAAGGGTTTTTTAATCACTACTGAATAGCTACATACCTTCTGTGAAATGCGAAAAACGTTAATGTGGTGCTAAACTATTTAGATACGATGTTATGTGCATTGGTATAAATTTTCAGGTATAGTTGATGGTTTCCTGATGTTGAAGTACTTTTAGTGGAGGCGACCATACGTACAAACGCAATGGTATTATAGGCAACAAGGTGTAGAAAGGTTTTAAGCACTCAGCAAGCGGCACATTGACTGGCCTGTTGGTCTAGTAGTTATTGACCCTGACTGCTATGCCGGAGGTCGTGGGTTCGATTCCCACCCAGGACAAATGTTTGTGTGATGAGCACGATCATTTGTTCTGTGTCTGGGTGTAATTTATCTATAATAAGTATGTATTTAGAAATATATAAGTATGTTTATCAGCTGTATAGTACCCATAACACAAGCTCTCAAGCTTAGCTTGGGACTAAATGGCATTGTGTGAAAAAAAAGTTGTGGAATATTATTATTATTGTGGAATATTACATTAAAATGTGCCTAACTAGCCACACTTGATCTTAGTGCCGTCACGGACGCGTGTGTGCGTTACTGTGCCGTTTTCGAAGACCTCATATTGTTTAGGTAACCTATCTACCTACACCTTGTTACTTATAATATCATTGTTCAAACGTATTTTATACGGCAGCCAAAGTTTGCACGACAATTTATTTAATAGTCGTGAGTTCTTGAAATCTGTTTAACATCTTAATTAGCAAATAATTCATTAAACAACCAATATTCAAAAATCAAATTACATAACATAGTCGTTTGTCTGTTTACAGCTCAATAAACAAGTTATTAACGAAGAACATTACCGAAAAAGTTCATTACAATAATGTTATTCAAAGCTGCCAATAAACCTTATAAAAGTTTTATAGTACAAAACACTTTTACCAACGCAAGTTTATGACAACCCAAAATGGTCTAAGTACCCACAAAAGAGGCATACCATCCCGTTACTTAACCTTATTCTACTTTAAAAAAAGAAACAAAAAAAAACCTGCAACACTTTTACCTCGTAAAAAGAAAGACTGGAACACATTTCATAAAAGAAAGCAGACGATAAAAAAGAAAAAAAAATGTTACAGATTTCCTCTCAAACGTACCACGAACGACGGAGAATTCAATTTCCTGTGAAAAAATCCAGAATGGACGGAAAATAAATCGAGTAAACCATGTATTGACCGAGCGTTTTACATAAGATTAGTGTTTGGGTAGCAAAGGGACTATGTAAGGCTTGAGGTGGAATGATTACTGTGGGTAAAATATCTTACAGTTTGTACAAATAATTAAGGAACAGTAGATAGTTAGTTGTTACTTTATAACGACGACTAACAAAAGGTATTTTATTTATAAGAGAGATGTCTGTGGCAACGCCGGGAGGTGACGCCGTAGACAGACATACACATACTTTATTGGTGATGTTCCTCAGAAAGGTCAGATACCGACGCCAGCACATCAAGTTACCCCAATGTGTCAAATTTTCCCAATTGAATATGAACCTTATTCTGTTTGACATAAAGTTCAAAAACGATCAAAGAAATTTGACACATTGGGGTAACTTGACGTGCTGGCGTCTGTACATGTATGAACGTAAACGACACAAAAAAGTTTGTTAGAATCGTAGCAGAAGGCGCACTTTAGTTTTTGCTTTCCTTAATGGGAAAAGGGCGTGAGTTTATGTATGAAATGTTTATTCTTCAAGAAAAAAAACATAATATGAACCATAACTTAAGAAACAACAAAAAAATAAAAACATTACATATTGAATAAAGAAAGAAAGAAAGAAAGAAAAGAAAGAAAATACATTTATTGGCAACAGCTGGATACACGCACAGTTAAAACACAATCACACAAAAAAAAAGAGACTGAATGTAATTACGTGAAGCTTAAATGTAAATTAAATAGTTAACGTATTGCGTTATAATATTCATCTTAAAGAAAAACAGAATTTTCCAAATCAGTCTACCAATGACGGAGTTTTGCGGAAACACATACATAAAATGATTAAATACAGCCAAATTGAGAACCTTTCATTTTTTTGTAAATCGGTTTAAAACACACATTGTCATGCACTGTTATAACAAAAGCGCTACCCCATGTCCTCTATATCAAATTATTTAAGCTGGCAAAGAATTTTAATTGAAACATTACTCAGAGATACCTTCGTTGCAGTCGCTTTTTAATTATAAACGAAGCTCAGCTCTGAAAGTTTTTAGAAAATCAAAAACGACGTGTTCTAAAAATCTGTGTTTGTAGCACGAATGAACTATCTATCTATCTATCAGGATTTGGTTTCCGCACTTAATCCAAATCTGGACCATTGTGCGTGACCCATGGCGGCCGTTTTGTTGGGGGGTTCCTCCAACCAGCCCACCACCTTTCAGAAGCAGATTAAGCCTCCCAAGCATCTCAGTGAGTCCACGAGGAGTTCTGGTGAACCAAGAGCCCTCTTCCGTATCTCGGCGACACCCGTGCACTCAAGGAGCACTTGCGCCACCGTTTCCTTCTCCTCCATACATGCTCTGCATAGAGGACTGTCCGTTACGCCTATAGTGTCACGAATGGACTTTACAGAAGTCTTATTACCATCAGTTTCAACTTCATTTTCAAGACACGCACCTCTGGCTTACGGATTCATGTGTGTTTTGTATAATTATCACTTGTTTCAAAACGGTGCGAGGAAACAGGCCAGCCTGAGAAATTTTTGAACGGCATGTGGACCCACGTCGAGTGGCTCAAGGCGACATAAAAACTCTGACACGAGGCTATTCACTAATTACACAAAAAGAAGAAGAAGAAGCATGAACTTGTGATGAAAACGTTACTTCAATCATTATTTATATGACCATCCATTGAGGTCAATAAATAAATAAAACAAAATAAATATTCCGAAACTTTCACACAACGCCATCTAGTTCCAAACTAAGCAAAGCTTGTGCTATGACCACTAATAAACTTAGTACCTACTTAAATATTTATTACAGACTAGCTGTGCCCCGCGGTGTTATTGGCAGTTTATTAGGGAAAATAATTTGTGATTTTTCCATGGGAATGAGATATTTTTCCGCAGTAAAACGTAGCTTATGTGTTAATCCAGGGTGTCAGCTAACTCCATACTATAACGTTTAGACTCACAAAATTTTGCTTTTATAATATTATTGTGATAATTTATACCCAGACAAACACTTGACAAAAATGGCCGTGCTCATAACAAAAACATTTGAGTGGAATCGAATCCGTACGAACTCCAGTATAGCAGTTAGGGTCACTAACCACTAGGGTCACGGGAGTAGGTATCTTCTGTTCCCGTGACGCCCGGTGCAGGTGTGAGAAGGAACACGGGGTGGTTTTAAGTCAGTAAGAGTCTGACAGACCCCTCTGCCCTGCCCGGGGCGGGGGACATCCATGAGGATTTTCCACCCCTCAAAAAAAAAAGACAACGTTCTAAGACCCTTATGTTACTCAACAACATCGAACCCAATGAACCGGCACTCCTGAAAGATCCAACGAGCTAACACCTACCCCAGTGCATGCACGCATATAAGTGCCAGTTCCAATTAAGGCAGTGTTCACACTGATCATTGTGATCACAGAGGTAATCTGTCCTGATAATGTAAACCGCTCAAATGCGTAGGAAGGCGTCGGGACGATTATGCGTTGCCAGTGAGGCGTGAACACACTGGTTCAACATACGACAATGTACCTAATCTCGACGATTTGTTAGATATATTATTATAATCTCCTTTTCTGCTGTTAGTATCAGCTGTACGAGACCCGTGTGATCCAGTTTTTTTTTCGATTGTCTTAAGGTTAAATTCGAAGGTCACTAAATATATTTGATTTCTCGATCTTTCGGCTCGATGGGCTATTCCACTTAAATATTTTTTTTATAAAAGAACACATACACACACATAAAAACATCACGACTGTAATCCCCCAAGAGTTAGGCAGAGGTGTACCTGTAGTACACACACATTTCACCAGTTATTTTAAAGTCCCATGCAATAGGGGGCGAGCCTATTGCCGTCGATCGGGCACACATCCAGATTCCGAACTGCTACTGAGAAATGGAATAACTCTAACACTTTGTCCAACCCGGGGATTAAACCCGGGACCCCAAGCTCTGCAGAAGCATTACGACCACTCGACAAACAAGGCAGTAAAAAATAGGGTATTTATAAGAAATACGCCTATACTGCAAATTAATAACTTGCAAGACATGTGATTCATATATTGACACAGAATTTTGTTTGATATTATTTATTATTTTTTAATTAAAGTCAAAGTCAATGGCAAATCATTTATTTCAATTAGGCCATTTAAAAGGCACTTTAGAACGTTAAACTTAAATTTCTAAAATATTAAAAAATAAATACCTAAGTATCGTATTATAGAACGAACAGACCATTCAAAAACCTTTATTTTTCAAGTTCTGTATAAAGTTATGTACTTTAACTGTAATCTTGAAACTAAGTTACCATTTATACTTAATTTGATTTGTAATCAGCTTCTATCGTTGAAAGTTGTTTAGGTACTAGTAAAACGATGTCATATATCTTGAAACTTGTGGAATAATCAGATTACGCGCTAACTGATAAATTAATTTCAATGGCTTTAAAAGACAGCCATTAATTGTATGGCTAGGATTAAACACTATAATATAGATTTTTTTTGCTAGTGTTTTACGCGACGTTTACTGACGTAGCCTATTCTAGAAAAACTGTGTGTATTTTTCTATTTATTAAAGAATTTCTTAATTGGTTGTATCCTTCTTTTTTAACCGACTTCAAAAAAAGGAGGAGGTTCTCAATTCGGTTGTATATTTTTTTTTTTTTTTTTTTTTTTTTTTTTTTTTTTTTTTTTTTTTTTTTTTTTTTAGGGTTTGTTACCTCAGTACTCCGTCATTTATGGACCGATTTTCAAAATTCTTGTTTTGTTTGATAGGGTATACTAACAGATTGGTCCCATTTGTATCAAAACTCATATCTGATGAGGGATCTTCGAGGAATTGAGGGAACTCCTCAAAAAATATAGGCACACACGCACCGATTTCAACATTTTTAGTAACAAATCAAGCATTTTCATTTAGAAAGTAACATTTGGTGAAGAAAAACTGATGAAGAAGACAGGCAACGGAACTCTTCAACGCATAACAGCAAATTATTCGCGATTGCTATAGTCAGATGTCTATGCTGAGCTTTTGTATTTCCACAACATAACATTACGCCATTCTATTTTAAAAGGGGCCGGCAGAGATGTACAGATTAATGTTTAGAGATAGAACTTCTTTAGCAATCGTTATCCAATTTCAATGATTCTTTCAAGTTTTGAAAGACTTTCTTTACATACAAAGAAACTAAAAATTACAAAATAAAATTTTTTTTACAAAAAAAACAACCGACTTCTTAAAAAAAAACTAACAGGTGAAAAATAACTCCAGTTTCGGAAGTCGGTGGCCAATAATGAACAAAACAAAACCACCAAAGCCACAGACTTCCGAAACTGGAGTTATTTTTCACCTGTTAGTTTTTTTTTATTTCATAACGTAACATTACAAAATAACATAACGCCTGTTATCCCCGAATGGTTACACACAGAGACCTGTAGTACAACCACATTTCGTGTTAAAATTCTGTGTAATGGGGGTGCGCCTATTGCCATTAACCAGGCACGAATCGGGAAATTCCAAATGGGAGAACTCAATAACACTTTGCCCAACCTGGGAATTGAACTTGGGACCTCACGCTCCGCAGTAGCGCATGCGACATGTCAAAATAACCCTTATACCAAAGCCACAGCAAGTATACAAAGTACCAGGGCGTAATAACCCACAAGAACTTATACAAAATAATGCATCATAAACACCAATCTATCAAAAACTTCATGATTGAAATTCGAACAACCGACGAATTTCATTATGAAACTTCCTACGCCTTAGTGCGATGGTGTGGTGTACTGATAAACACGAGTGCATTACTGCCACATAAAACTTTTATGATCCGTGTGGTAAAAATAGAGGCTTATATTAACAACCTGTGGTTAAATAAATTGTGTTCTTTTAATGGATTTTTCACCAATTTTCAGAGCCTACCTTAATTTGTTTATTATCATTGGAATATTGTGCTTGAATTAATAAGTTTTATTACTGTCGTTTATTCCTAGCAAAAACACCATATGTTTTACATACTTAAATAATCTAAAACTAAAACATTTTAAAACATATCTAATAGCGTTTCACCGATGCAGGAGTAAGTTTCAAACTACTACTCTTTACAATTGGAGCTGTATTAAGGAGTTCTGGAAAAACATTAAAATTTGATGTAGGTTAAAAACAATTGGCTGTTTTTTTATTTTTTTTATTATTGATAGGCACGCATTTGACTACTATCTCATCTGATGGTAAGCGATGATGAGGTCGACGATAAAGCACGCTTGCATAGAAGCAATCTGTTCACTCTTGACTTAAAGACCCCTAGTGTATAGCTATCAGGAAACACCTTCTCCGGCAGGGAATTCCACTACTTAGATGTACACACAATGAATGTGTTCCCAAAGCGTATAGCGTTTAGCTTTGCTGGAAGGTTCCAGGATCATGGGCATTAATGAATTGTGGTGTCCAGATCTGCGGCGATTTCCCCCATTACACCCTGTATATAAGTCAGGCTAGTCGCTGTCTACATATAAAACACAGACATTCCGCGGTTTCACCCGCGTAGGTCCCGTTCCCATGGGAGTTTTGTTTTTTTAAAGTTGTCCATGTCACCCGGGGATAGTGTAGCTTCCCAACGGTGAAAGAATTTTTCAAATCGGTCCAGTAGTTTCGGAGCCTATTCAATGCAAACAAACAATCAAACATTTTCTCTTTATAATATTAGTATAGATAAAACATATAACATTGAAGTTCCTGAAAAACATCGTACCTAACCCTTAAATTTTCAGATTAACAAATATTAATATTGTGCGTCAAATAAGCCACAATAATGCTTGGTATTTTACATATACCATTGATTAAAATACTCTAACTTTACGGACAGATGAGGCTCATAATTAAAATTGTTCATATACAAAAAGTTTCGTAGTGTCGGCATAGTAAGGGGGTAGCCTACAAGTATATCTATTCAGTTTAATAATTTAGTAGTAGGTTAATAATTTTGAAGTGGAGGAAAGGCTTGTGGCTAAATAGTAACAGCCGCAAGGGTCAATCAATGGTTAAACCACGCTTGTCGAGCTCGACATCCCTTGTCCTTCAAGGGATGTGTGATAAAGATAAAGACAGAAAAAGATTTAGTCCCAAGTTAAGCTTGAGAGCTTGTGTTATGGGTACTAAATAGCTAATAAACAGACTTATATATTTCGAAATACATACATGTTAAAGATAAATTACACTCAGACACAGAACAAATGATCGTGCTCATCACACAAACATTTGTCCTGGGTGGGAATCGAACCCACGAACTCCGGCATAGCAGTCAGGGTCACTAACTACTAGACCAACGGGCCAGTCAAAGATGACAGAAAAATATTGGTAAGTTTCAGACATATTTTACCATGTAGGAAAGAAATTTAAAATTTAACCTACTATCACTAAATATAATTTTAAAATAATACACAATGAAGTACAAACATGTAAATAGAAAAAAAAAACTAACACACTCAATCTTTTCTCATTCCGCTACTCATGTATCTTGATACATATTAATCACGGCGGTACTCACTTGTAAGCTATATTGTAAGCGCTACTGCTGAGCATAAGAACCCGGGTTCAATCCCCGCGTCGATCTAAGTGTTATTGAGTTTTTCAATCTGGAATTTCTTAAGCTGTATACGCACTATGCGGCTACCTGCATGCGGGCAGCCCGGAGTCTGGATTAGTGCCCGATCGATGGTAATAGGCTCGCCCCCTATTACATGGGACTTAAATATAACTAGCGAAATGTTGGTGTACTACCCGGTACACCTCTGCCTAGACCTTCGAGGATTACAGGCGTGACGATATGTTTATTAAATGTGTTTATGTTTTATGATCTCACAATTTAGTAGAAATAAAACATTTTAATGGAAACGACTTTGGATCCATTAAAACCGTTCCATAATTACATCTGTCACGGCACTCCCCGTCATCTCTTCAACTTCAGACATTTCCGTTCTTAAACTTTTTTAAAGGAAAAAAAGTATATCTCTTCAAAGTTCTTACGTCCCACGCGGTTCAATAACAAAGTTTCGATCGATTTACATCCATCAAAAAGTGGATTGTTGTCGGTTCCGGGAACTTCGGGAGAGTTCGGAAATACAGGGATAAATAGCAGCTCATGTCACGGGGGGATAAAACAGTGATTTTTTCTTTAAATCGGTCAAAACTACTGTTTTGGTGTTTATTCACTGCAAACAAACAAACTATCCTCTTTCAAATCTTTCCTCTTTATAATATTAGTATAGAAATAACGCTTGCCGAGGTTAATCCGAGCTTAATGCAAATGACAGCCGAGACCGAGTCATTGACAGTATTCTGATGCTTGAAAGTCTGACAATCAGCCCGCCGTTTGTGGGAATTTTGTGGCTTCAATTATGTCAAACTATACTTGCCGAGTTATTGTAGGTATGTATATCTCTGGAACGGTGACCTTAAAGACCTTTCCATGTCTCGGAAAGCACGTAATGCCTTTGCTCTCGGTTATCATACTTTGATTTCTGACAGTCTATTTATTTATTTATTTAGGTTAACCAACAGTTGTCTACACTATGATGTACATTTTTGACTGAATGACTAGAGTAACATTTACAAGTGCAACAATTAATTACAGGTTAACACCACATGCACAAAAACGGTTTAACATAACATAATATTTATATGTTATTGACAATAGGACTTATACATGCAAAGAAAAATTTAAACTATCAAATCATTAATTTAGTGATATCTACAATACTGATTAAATTGTGATTAACTGATTGGATTATAAAGGAATAAATAAAAAAAGAAAAAATATCTATAAGTACCGAACAGTAGTAAGAAGCCCGAACCTCTTATAAACTGTTTTACTATTGACATCGTTTTGCCCAGTAACTGGTTTCTAGAGGTCGAATAGATAGGCAGTTGAACCATGACATGTATAAATTGATATATATTTATTCCCATTCATTTATTTATTTTGCGTACATAGGTTACATGGTCCATGCTATGTCTCGCCAAAAGGTGTACAAAATTTATGAAGTAATCGAAAGTAAATGCAATAACATTTCTTCGTAAATAGCAACTTCATCTAATAGTGATATCTATAAGAAACATTTTACCCATTTGACAGGTTCCCACTTCACCCATTATTTATGATAAAAGCCTGAAAAACTCCAATAATTATTAATAGATTGTCTCGTGACATTGGGGATTATTTTTGACGTGACGTTGAGTAACGAGGCCGGCCCTATAAAGGGGTAAATTATTGTACCTGTATTTTCATTACGTTAATATTGTAAAATTGGTGAAGGTGTAGACTGGTATAGTTTTTGTTGAACATTGGGAATCAAACCAATTAACTTCTTACGCGACATTTTAATTCTATTTTCTGTAACGTAAATTTAAATTAAATAACTCAATGACATAATGTTATCCAAAATTAGGTAAATAATTTACCTCTTTTTGTGAAAATCTTATTAAGTTGGTTACATAGTGACCATATTTTTTTACAGTTTAAAATAAAGCAAACATCACAAAATGTGTAACAGTTTTGAAATTACCTAATTCTGTTCTAGCGATGATTTTTTTGTCAGTTTATAAGAATTACTACTCGATGTTAAAAATTGTTATATTAAGGCTTGCTGTTAATGGGACGACATAATAATAAACCACTTAACTGTTAAGTTTTATTAAAATAAATTCGGTGGTTTTGGCTGCTAAGCTAAAATAACTTCAACGTGGAGCCCTAACATACCTTCGAGATAAGGTAGACAAAACAAACAACCGGTGGTCACAGTAACACTTAGTTCTCACATACCTACATTCATTCCCACAAACTTTGAACTTTATGTCAGTAAGAAGTATGAAAGACAGAACATTTTTATACCTTCCATATTACTGACAAAGCATATTCAGCTCCGTATCTTTGCGTAGATATACTTGTAAAAAAATAGGAGGCTAGCAACACAGTTGTACAAGAAGATAGGCCGTTAGCTGGCAGCCTGCCACACTATAGTGCGACTTTATCAATTTTTAACCCGCAGTATTCATGCCAAAAGGGCAGTTTCAAGCATAAGCTTAAAACTATCAAGTTTCGAAATGGTCAGCAATGTTAAATAAGAGCCAAATAACCTGGAAACAAAATACGGTTGTACCTGCTTGATACAATTTCGTTTTAGTGCAAAACAGAATCACAGCGTTCAGTAGACACTTTTGCGGTCTTGTGTTGTACCCGACAGATCCTACTATTATTATAAACGCGAAAGTTTGTGAGGATGGATAGATATTTGTTACTCTTTCACGTAAAACCTACAGAATGGATTTTAATAAAATTTAGTATGGAGTTAGCTGACACCCTGGATTAACATATAGGCTACTTTTTATCCCTGTATTCCCACGGGAACAGGACCTACGCGGGTGAATCCGCGGGACGTCTGTCAGTTAATATTAATTATGGCTTTTAAAACACGTAATTATTTTGAATTAAGTAAAAAAAAACAGTACATGTTTATATTGAAGACTGACCGATTGTTGACTGGCCTGTTAGTCTAGTAGTCAGTGACCCTGACTGCTATGCAGGAGGTCGTGGGTTCGATTCCCACCCAGGACAAATGTGATGAGCACGATCATTTGTTCTGTGTCTGGGTGTAATTTATCTATAATATGTATGTATTTAGAAGTATATAAGTATGTTTATCAGCTATTTAGTACCCATAACACAAGCTCTGCTTAGCTTGGGACTAGATGGCGTTGTGTGAAAAGTTGTGGAATATTTATTTATTTTTTATTTATATTTTAAGATTGAGACTTAAAAATTATGTCAAAGCATAACACTCATGAATCTACGGTACTTCTGATATCCCAATAAGATCTCCATCCATTCAACGGTACACAACTCAGTCGTTGAATTAGAATTATTCTAATCTAACGACTGATCTGTTTACCGATGAATGTTTGGAGGTATGAGGAACAGGATGCAAAGTTCCTCATCCACCATTGAAAAGGGAGGATCCTCCGACCAGACGGGTGTTGTGTCTGGTGAGCTAACTACTGCCCGACGGTTGTAGTCGGGAAAATTGCGCGGATAATTCTGATACCGCGTTGTAGGATATCAGTCATTAGTTCGTATGTGGCGAGATAGATGTCGCTACACCTACTAAAAGACAGGAATTCCGGCCAGACTGCAAGGTATTGGAGGCTTAGCACGTGACAGTACGAAATATAAGCAAGCAAACCGCCCGTGATTTCTGCCACGACAGTAATTGTTTGGGACCTACGCGAGCCAACGTAGCTTGTAGGTCAGCAACATCAACAGTGCAACGGAACGGAACATCATCATCTGCCTAGCCTTTTCACAACTACGTTGGGGTCGGCTACCAGTTTAACCGAATACAGCTGAATACCAGTATTTTACATTGAGCGTCTGCCTGTCAGACCTCCACAACCCAGTAACTGGGTAACATGATACCCCTTAGTGAAACTGGTTGTCAGACTTTCGGGCTTCTGACCACAAGTAACGACTGTCGAAGATCTATAAATGACAGCCGGGACCAACGGCTTAACGTGCTTTCCGAGGCATGGAGGAGTCTTGGTATGTAATAAATGGTCACCCATCCACGGATTGACCTCGTCAAGCGTAGCTTAACCTTCAATCGACACATGCGACTGTTATAAATTAAGTTACAAGTTCCTCTAAACTATGGAATGGAACACTAGGTATTTTATTTTCAGTAAAGATAACGGAATAACAGGGACGGAATCTCTAATTTTAATTTTTGAGTTAGTCAATTTGTTTTGGTGCTTTTCATCAGATGAAAAACAGATAAATTGTCTATCTCAAAGTCAAATTATAGTTCTTGCAACCATTTAAACTAATAAATATGTATAATATGACAGGTTTTGTATTTTGTTTTTTTTTTTGTTTTGTAATCAGAATCAGAACTTTAGCTTTAGTTTTATGTGCTTACATCTGTCCTCAACCACCATGAGTTGAGTACATGATCAGAATGTCCAACCATTACATGGCGCAGTGGTTGAGGCATACTCGAATACGGACCATAAGTCCTGCATTTTTTTTATCCAGTATAAAAAAATACCATAACATTATTACATTTCTTCACCTCCTAATAAAACAAAAGAAGCACACACAAAAAAAGCATTAATTAAAAAGCTTTCTTCCATTCTTTACATCGCTTTACCCTTCCAGTATTCCCCATTTCATTGTAATTTATGTACCGGCGCAAAGTTAACTTCGCAAAGAAAAGTGTTACAACACAAAAACACGGCGATATAGGAAAATTTTTATTTTACGAGAAAACTCTCCGCTTAAGATTTATACACAGTTTTTCCGAGTCCTCAACTTTCCTTTTAATATTCTCTTTTATCTTTCAAAGAATAAATAATTATTTTTAACAGCGCAATTGGTAACCTATAATCCGTGTTTCGATAAGCCGTTTTCACTTAAGGTCATAAAATAAATTTTCTTTTGTTGAATATTTTTTGTTTGTAAATTAGTTATTTATTATACAGGATGTAACGGAAAGGGTATATACATACAAACAGGGTGAATAGAGTATTTAATAACGAGTCTTTCCTCAAAATTTCAGCTCCCAAATAATAACTTTGAAACTTCACGACATTAATTAATATCGACAGTTTATTAAATGCAAAATCATAACAAACGTGTCACCGCACTATGAGGGTCATAATCCTGTCCGGCAAGGTTCAAGTATATCTATCTCGGGTTCTGCGCGCCTAGTACAGACCTATCGGGCTCTGCCTAACCGACGAAGGCGCGACGGCGCGGGCGAGCTCAACTTTACAATAATTATGTATGTATATGTATAAAAACGATGCCATGTCGTTTCTTATCACCAAGAGAATCCGTGCCCTTCGTATGTATATACCCTTTCCGTTACACCCTGTATATACCCATTTATTGCTCTTAACCGAATGTTAACCTTCAAGTATGGACGTGGAGTCTCACAGGCTACTCGATATTTTCGTTATCTTATTTTCACCTATTTCCTCCCACTCCCCGCGATTGAGCAGCTCAGTAGCTTTTGGTTTAGTTGTAAAACTACCAACGAGGGAGGAGGTTGCGTCTTTCGATGAATATCAAGCAAGTAATGACCATCACAATATAAACCGGAGCCTGTCAGGCTACACGTCCATTGTTTCCCGATGATTAATTTTTCTAAAACTACGTACGATCATTCCCTAAATTGCTCACCCTACTACTTACTACTTACCTACAGCTACTCTACTTTGTAGTGCTCCTGCTAAGAAGAAAAAGTGGCCCCACAAATGATTCAATATCATTGATGAAACTAAAACGACGCCCGATTACGACAAAAAATTACAAGTTATTAAAGTATTACTATACCTTTATAACGTGAGACTACGGCTTTCCTTTTGTTGTTAAAAAAAAAACATGTTTCATACTTTTTCAGCCTCGTAATTTTTTGTCGAAATCGGGTTTTAGTTTTTTTACTTTTTACTATTAAAACAGTTTTGGTGGTAAATCACTACTATTTACTTACAAAAGCTAAATTGTCAAATTTATAATACATTTGTCGAGTTACGATCAGTAGTTTCGGAGCTATGAGGGAACAGATGAATATACACACAAACATACATAGCATATCAAAATCATAACCTCCTTTGGCCTTGCCGTGGTCGTTAATTATTAAATGGCTACAATTCACAACGTCATACCCAATCTAACTGACATCACTCATCACAGCTTAAAATTAATTTCACAGGTGTCAAAAATTAAAAGGGTCGTATCAACTCGTAATTAATTTCAGAAACAAACGGGCAGACAACGAGTCAGAAACTCGTAATGAACATTTTTGTTGAAGTTGCAATGTGATAAGGATAATTGTTTACTAAAGCAACGCTAGAACTAACCATTAATTGGTTCAAGTTTGCCGTGATGACTGAAGTATAAGTGAACCTTAGTTTTTGTATGAGACGAAAATACCTAGTTGTTTTTTTTTTGTTTCCTTATTAGTAAGTTGCGTTTTAAGTGTTTTTCTAAATGATTGGAAGGATGTAGTTGAGGATTTGTTATTAAGCTAAGTTTGTTGTTAGATAAGATATTTAAATCGATTTTACAATTGCAGCAAAGTTTTGTGGAATTAAAAAGGTCAAGAATTTTAAGGTTTCTATCATTAAAAGTTTGAGATTCAACAGCTAATATTATAATACTAGCTTCTGCCCGCGACTTCGTACGCGGATCCTGTTGCTTATGCCAGCGACAACGGGGTCGTCAAAATCGAAGACCTGAAACATCTGATGTCGAATTCTATAAGCCCGGGGACGGGAAATCAATGGGATGCGCGAGACGATTCAAGATGTTCCAGATTTTTTATTTTTGTTGGTCAACAGGAAATGCCATCAGACTTAACAACTTTTGCTAAGACGCCATTTCTATTATGTATATGTTATATTGTCGCTGGGCTTTGGAGTTCCACTACAGGTGCTCCAGATCTTCAAATTTAGTCTCACAGCAGAAAATACTCTTCTCGTGGAATAGTTTTTGCAATGGCACCATTTTTATATCTCTTTTACTTTAGGTGTTCCATTTTCCAAAATAAATTATAGCCTATATGTTGCGTACACGATCAGCGGTCAGTCGCGCATCTCCTTCACCCACTTATCTCTAGAGTCGATGCGTATATACGCTGAAAACTCAAGCGTCATGCTTTTTCCGTGAACGTCTCCAACTCGCGAGACAGTGCATGATGTTCACGATCAGCGGTCAGTCGCGCACATATTCTTCACTGGTCTCTAGAGACCTGGATGTAGATGCGTAAATACGCTGAGAATGCAGGCGTGCTTCGCGATCCCAAGAAGTTTCCACGGAGCGAGTTGTAGCCTCATGTTCTCGAACAGCATCAAGTCTCTCCTAACGCTCTTCGGTAGATTGATGGGATCTTATGGTCTTTAATCATTTAGCACCTTTGGAACATTGGGAAAAATTTTACCTCTTTCTAGGCATGGTTATAGTTTTATTGTGATGATACCTGATCAATTAAAATCTAAGTGGCTGCTCGCCTGCGTTACCGGGTAAGCTACCATGTAATAACATAAGCCCGAAGGCATACGATAAAAAAATAGGAGTTTTAGCCAGTAGAGTCTAATTTTCAACGATATACCATCGTCATCGAAAATCAGTCCTGAACTGTTCCCGCCTTCACCGCGTAGTACCTCCTACTTATGTTATTTTATAATTATGCAATGAAATTAGTGATAGTTTTAATTTCTATAATGTTTGTTAGGTCTGTGGTTGTATAAAAGGAAGGAATGAGTTGAAGTATGAGTGAGTGAAGTTAGCTAGGGCACTATGGCGTACGTTAAATTCAAGTGCACATGTTGCTCTGTAACTGGTTCTGCAATAAAAGCATAATATACATTTTGAGGGTTTAATTATCTCAATTCCTACATATTATCAATTGTTTCTGATCTTCGATTTTTATAAGTCAACAGGAAATGCCTATCAGACCGAACAACTTTTGCTAAGACGTCATTCCTATTTGAGTTATGGTGTAGCTGGGCTCTTGGAGTTCCACAACAGGTGTTCCGGATCTTCAAATTTATTCTCTCAGCAAAAAATGCTCATAACGTGGAACAATTTTTGCTATGGTACCATTTTTGTATCTCCTATAGTTTAGATGGTCTGTTGCGGTTCTGCATCAGGTGTTCCGGATCTTCAAATTTATTCATTCAGCAGAAAATGCTCATAACGTGGAACAATTTTTGCTATGGGACCATTTTTGTATCTCCTATAGTTTAGCTGGTCTGTTGCGGTTCTGCATCAGGTGTTCCGGATCTTCAAATTTATTCTCTCAGCAGAAAATGCTCATCACGTGGAACAATTTTTGCTATGGGACCATTTTTGTATCGCCTATAGTTTAGCTGGTCTGTTGCGGTTCTGCATCAGGTGTTCCGGATCTTCAAATTTATTCTCTCAGCAAAAAATGCTCATCACGTGGAACAATTTTTGCTATGGGACCATTTTTGTATCGCCTATAGTTTAGCTGGTCTGTTGCGGTTCTGCATCAGGTGTTCCGGATCTTCAAATTTATTCTCTCAGCAAAAAATGCTCATCACGTGGAACAATTTTTGCTATGGGACCATTTTTGTATCGCCTATAGTTTAGCTGGTCTGTTGCGGTTCTGCATCAGGTGTTCTAGTTTCCAAGATAAATTATAGCCTATGTGTTGACCAGACTTAATATCTATACAACAAAAAAAAAATCATTCAAATCCGTCCAGTAGTTCCGAAGATTAGCGTGTGCAAACAAACAGACAAACAGACAAACAGACAGACTTTTTTTTTTGGATTCGTGCTCTATTACTGTTTCTAAACCCCCCTCAATTATTATTTTTTAAATATATTCAATGTACAGACACAGTTTTTTTACAGTCTTATTATATGTATAGATCTTCAATAGTTTTTTTTAAACTCACACAGGGAATTTCACTTAACTTATAACCAGTGGGTGGTAATTTTAAAATTCACACAATCAGCCAGTGCTGGACCTAAACTACCATATAATTATTTGTTCTGTGTGAGAATTGAACCCACTACATGTAGCGCAGCAGCCAATCGCATAGTATCTTCTAATAATTATAATATTGCGCATCGTCCAAAAGGTTAATACAGTATTTAGATGTACAGCCATATTTCGTATAATATGTTAAAATTCCATTTAGAGGCAAGCCTATTACCAAAAATACAGGCTACGCCCTGTTATAAAAACAAAACAAATTACATTTTGCCTGACACAGGAATCAAACCAAAAATCCCATGCTGATAATCTGAACAGTAGCATTTGCGCATACGAGAACAATGAAGCAATTAACGACCATTCTAATTAACATACACAGAAGAAATAATTGCCTAAACTTTCATAACGACACAACTTGATAATTGATAGTTATTTTCGTGCGTGTGACTAAAGAAATAATCCCCTCCTTACTTTGTTCTTTATGATTTACAACGAGCTGCTATTTGGTATAAATAATAGACGCCAAATTGTTATACTAAGCGTTCGCTAAGTTACTTTTGATTATTTTGTTTGTTCGTTTCCCTAAACTTTTATTATCTGTGGGTAAAGGACTGAAGGAATTTGGTGGGTTTGATTCCGGGTTAATTAGACGTTTGCTTTTTATTGCTGATTTCGAGGTATGAGGAACAGGTTGTAAAGTACCTCATCCACCTTTGTTTGAGGTGGTATGACTGTATTATTTCTACGGTTTTTGCTGGTAGAATTGAGAGAGGTTTGTGGAGAAAAAATAATGCGACTTGTTCGGGGAAACAATCGAGATGCTATATTTTTAAACTGACTGTTGACACATGTACTTATAAAAAATAAAGGCATAGACACAACATGACAGATAAAGGTTACATAGAGTTCAAATATAATTAATAAAATGTTGGAGATGCCAACATACTGCCCATCAGGGACAAAAGTGATAAACACATTACATAAACTTAGTGAAAACAACAAAAACTTAACATAAGCTAACCAATGAGGTATTTTAAATTTTGAAATATACACATAAGAACCTAGCTCTGGTAAACTAAACAACAGCAATAGAATCATGTATAACTTAAGTCAGTACAATGCTAAAACACATTTTTTTTTATATATTTATAATATTTGGTCAACTAGACCTATTTGTATTACTAAAAACTAAACAATACTTTACAAATCACTTCACTTGGAACTAGGGTTCTTATTTTATTAAATACAAAGTAACAATATTATTAACATTGAGATAGATGTTAGTACTTTCATAACTAAAATAGAAATGCCATAAAACATTATGCTTAAAAACAAAAACATACTTAGAAATGCCTAGAACGCAAACAAATGCTTTAAACACTTAAAAACTAATATGGACATTGTTTAAGATTTAAACATGTAATTTAACCATTTACTTGGACTGAACTACACTCAACGGGTAAAACACAGATTTTTACAATAGAACGTTTATGGGTTTTACCATTTGCTGTTTTAACTTCCACAACTCTGACCTTATTATCAGGCCCTGGGAAAATTTGCGTTACTCTGGCCATTGGCCAATACATTGGTGTAGTATTATCTTCTTTTAATATTACTAAAGATCCTATCTTTACATTTGGATGACAATCCCTCCACTTCGGCCGAGATTGCAGTATGTTCAAATAATACTTATGCCATACTTTCCAAAAAGAATTTTTCATGTTTATACATATTTTCCAAAATTTTAAACTATTTGTATCACTATCTGGTTCTGGATAAGCATTTAACGCAGAACCTACTAAAAAATGACCAGGAGTAAGACAAGAAAAATCATTAATGTCGGTTGACAGTGGCATTAGTGGTCTACTATTCAATACAGATTCAATTTGACATAGTACAGTGTTTAATTCTTCATAGGTGAGTAAAGCCTTTTGAACCACCCTTTTTAAATGGAACTTGAAACTTTTCACACCTGCCTCTGCCAAGCCAGCAAATATAGGGGAGTAACATGGAATAAAATTAAAGTTAATGCCTTTCTGTGCTGAAAAATCATGAATTTCCTTTTGATGCTCCTTTGAATTGTGTAATTTATACAATTCTTGCAACTGTTTATTTGCACACTTGAAAGTTGATGCATTATCACTATAGATATCAGTGGGTAGGCCCCTTCGTGCTATGAATCTTTTCAAACAGGCGAGAAACGTTTCCGTTTTAAGATCTGAAGCTAGCTCAAGGTGTATGGCCTTTGTTACAAAGCACACGAATACACAAACATATGCCTTACTCACTATTGGTTTTCTAATTCTAGATTGTTTTACTAAAATTGGTCCAGCAAAATCTAACCCAATTTTTTGAAAAGGTCGACATGCGTTTACCCTATCATGAGGCAGAGACCCCATCAATTGCTTAGCAGTGTCGGCTTTTAATTTAAAGCAAATAACGCATTTATGAATGACTTTTTTAACTTCTTGAATGCCATTTACGATCCAAAACTTTTGATTTATTGTTGACAGAACCAGTCTTTGTCCTGCATGGAGATTTTTTACATGTTCGCTTTGGATAATCAATTGTGTGACGCGAGAATCTCGAGGTAGAACCGCTGGATGTTTCTGAGAATATGGAATCGAAGCATTTTGCAGGCGACCACCTACTCTAACTAGACCCCTGTCATCAATAAAAGGACATAGTGGCTTTAAATTACCTTTTAAAATTTTATTTTTGAATTTTAAATCATTAATATCATCTTTTAAATATTTTTGTTGCTCAGCTTTTACAATCATCAATAATGAATCATTTAATTCTTTACTTGTTAAGCAGCCATTATTTTTTACATTTTTATACCTTGTATACTGAACGAAACGTAGTATGTATGCTAATATACGTTGCATTTTATTTATGTCTGAGAACTTATTAAGAAAGTCCAAACATATTTGTTCTTCTGGAAGAGTGCAAACAAATGCACTTGAGGTGGCAGCGCAACTCCTAGTCTCTGGCAAGTCACCATCAAACGGCAAGTCTGACAGGTTTTTGGGGTTGTACTCACCACAATGTAAGAGGCTAGGACCACTCCACCATAAAGGATGACTAAACAACTCGTGCGGCAAGATACCTCTACTTAGACAATCAGCAGGGTTTTCCTCAGAACTTATATATGCCCAATGAAATTGATGTGTAAGGTGTACAATAACTTTTACCCTATTTGACACATATGCATTGAGTGTATTTATGTTGGTTTTTATCCATGCTAAAACGATTTGTGAATCAGAATACAAGACAACATTATCAATTTTTAATTTAAGTTGCAGTGTGTTACATACTCTGGCAACGAGTTTGGCTAGCAATACAGCAGCATTAAGCTCAAGCCTAGGCACAGTTAGGTTTTGTTTCAACGGATTGACACGTGATTTTGAACCGATTAATGAGACTTTGACTGCGCCAGTGACATCAACGACCCTGAAATAAACACAACATCCATATGCGGCAGAGCTGGAAGCATCGCAAAATCCTATGATCTGGATAGAACGCGCATTGCATGAAATATAACGTGGTATAGCTATAGGCGTCATGTCATTAATGCTATCATAAAAGTCACTCCATGCTTTAAGCAGCTTATCAACTAATTGTGCGTCCCAAGCTATATGGGCTTGCCATATTCTTTGCATAATTACCTTGGCTCTTACCACTATGGGCCCAGCTAATCCTTGTGGGTCATAAAATTTACCGATAAAGCTTAATATTTCACGTTTAGTGGTAGGCATGCAAGTGTTGGAATTTGGGCATGAAAGCATAAATGTGTCACTATTAATGTTATAATGAATGCCTAATGTCTTAAGAGAAGCATTGTTTTTCTCTAACTCTATATTGTCGAAATGTTGTAGTGATTCAGGTATGTCAGCTAACAATTCAGGACAGTTTGAAAACCATTTATGTAATTGGAATCCACCAATTCTCAAAAGCTCACAAAGTTGTCTTTTTGACTCTATTAGAAGACTTGAAGAACCTTGAGACACAAGTGCATCGTCGACATATGTGTAATTTGTAAGTATTTCTGAAGCCAACGGATATTTTTGCTTATATATTTGTGCTAATTCTTTTAAGCAACGTGTAGCCAAGTAAGAGGAACACTTTAAACCATATGTGACAGTGTTTAACTGTATGCATTGAATGCTATCCTTGGGGCTGTCCCTCCAAAGGATATTTTGTAACGACCTAAACTTAGGATCTAACAAGATTTGTCTGAACATACTTCTTATATCAGTTATGAAAATATATTTGTCAACTCTGAATAATAATAAAATGTCTATCAATTCCTTTTGAACTACAGGTCCATTCAATAACACATCATTCAGAGAAATCTTGGTACTGGTTTTCATAGACCCATCAAATACTACCCTGCACTTGGTTGTCTTTTTATCAAGTCTTAGGACAGGGTGATGTGGCATAAAATAAACCGGGTCAGTACAAAGGTCATATTCCCTGATATCGATGACTGTGCCATGGCCTTGTTTCAAATAGTCATCTATAAATTCTTTATATAAATTGTAAAGAAAATTATCTTTTTGCAATCTGATTTCTAAATTATGAAATCTTTTTAAGGCTAAATTAAACGAGTTCCCAAGAGTTTTATTTATGGATTCCAAAGGCAACTTAAGAGGTAGCGCAACTTGAAACCTATTATTTTTAGTATCTAATATTACATTGCTACAAAATAGCTTCTCACATGCCTCATGTTCAGGTAATTTTTCAGGATAGACTTCAGGAATACTTTCAGTCTCCCAAAATTTGAAAAGAGTATCATTTAAAGAATCATCACAGTTTTGACAAAATAAAGATGTTACTTGTTTTGAAGATGGAGCTAGAGGTACCGAACCAGCAATAACATATCCAAATTGAGTATGTAGTACTGGAACTGTAGGTGTAGTGGCACTGCGTTCAGGATGGGTGACCTCCTGGATATTCAGTTCAGGCTCAGGCGGTAGCAGCACCTGGAAAAACACATCAGCTCCTAATAACATATGTATAACACCTGGTTTATTAAAAGTTTTGTCTGCAAGATTAATATTTTTAGGAATAACCATATTTTTCAAATTTATTTTCACCTGAGGCAATTTAGTGGTAATATTGCTTAATATGTAACAAGTTACAGGGATATTAAATTCATTTACAATCGAATGTAACTGAATGTTGACCTTTTTTCCAATATTAATTGCACTACCAATACCCAATACCGGGGTGTTGGCTTCCTTGAGTTCTAATTTTAATAATTGTACAAGTTCACTTGTAATAAAAGATATTTGTGACCCACTGTCAAGGAGGGCCCTAACATGTACCTCAGTTCCATTAGACGCTATTAGCTTAACTCGGACTGTAGGCAACAAAACATGTTTATTATTTGACTCTGTAAACAAAGTCACAGGTGACTGGGCTTTATCTAGGTGAAGTAAGGTATTATGCTTTTCTTTGCATACTTCACACTTGAAGAAAAACCTGCACTTCTTGCTGTGATTGTTTAAACAGATATTACATAGATTATTATCTGAGACAAATTTTAAACGATCTGAAACAGACATTAATTTAAATTTAGGACAAAGAAATAACTTATGGGACGACTTACATAGCATGCAGACTGCTGGTGGCGGCGTGTTATTCATGGATCCAGCTCCTGCATCACCTTTCTTAACAGTTACTATGTGAGTCGCTTTAGCTGTGGGGACCTTTACCGTTGTTTTCTCTGCATCCTCAAGTGCAAGTGCTCGCTTCTCTAAAAATCCGATGAAATCACAAACTTTAGGCTCTTTATCTCTAATGAGTTGGTAATCTTTGCTGCAATACATATCTAGCTTTCGTGTCAGCATACAAAGAATAATTGGATCCCATGAATTAATATTGTGATTTAATTTTTTTAAAGCAGCTAACTGCTGTTTCACAGTAGATACAAACATCCTAATATTGTGTGCTGTTGACTTAGCTATAGGCGTTATGTCTAGCAGGCTGTTAATATGATCACAAGTTATTTTATAGTTATTGTCATAGCGTTCCTGTAATATGACCCTAGCCTCGCTATAGCTTTCAGCTACTAAAGGTAAATTTTTGACGAGATCGAGAGGTTCGTCTTGCAGAAAGTTACGAAGATAAAACAATTTTTGAATGCTTTCTAAACTGTGATTGCGATGAATTAATGCATCAAATAATCCTATGAAGGATTTGTACTCTGAGTACTTACCCGTAAATATCGGTACATTGACTTGAGGCAATTTGGTTAGCTGTTTTGGAGGAGGAGCAGCATGCTGTGGTGATGGCGAAGTACTATTAAGAAGGGTTTTTATAATTGTTAGAGTTTCTAAATATTTGGACTCGACGGCATCAAAATCGTCGGCCGAAGGATCAATAGCACAAATTTCCAAATTCAAGTATTCAAATTTTTCAAAAGCCGATTTCAGGCGCTCCTCTTTAACGAGAAGGGCTTGATGTACGCAATCTGATTTTTGTTCTTTGAACAAGTTGAAATACTTTGTTAGCAGGCCTTTCACGGCAGCACGCTTCCTCATTAATGCCAACTTCTCATCACGAGTATCACAGTCGGAGTCGGACATTTTAGCACACAATGCTTTGCACTTATCAACTTAAAGTAACTAATAATATTAATAGCTTAGTCTTAGCTAGAGCTACTTATACAAACACAAAACAAACGAACGTGACGGTCAATCAAACACTGTCTCAAAATGGCGACACAACACAGCAGAAAAAAACTGGGCGGAAGCACAGAAGCGCTCCCAAGCGGCGAGTAGCGAGCAGCAAAACTTGAAAAACTTCGATGGATTATGTTGGTAGTGGACGAGAATACGCGATGATTGGTTGCAGCTTGATGAGCACAACGGCGGCCTCTGGCGGTGAGCGGCTGAAACCTCGTTGCTTTACCGATAGTGTCAAACGGCTACTTGTTACGGCGAATATAGTAGCGCCCCTGGCGGCGAGCAGCGGTAGTACGACGACTCGTATAGCGGATATCGTCACCACGTGACCACGCCGAATAGCGATGATGGCGGCTTTGTTCTCATCTGCAACTTCCCGTCATTTTGAAAACACGTGTAATCCTTTTATGTTTCTAATACTCTTCTTCCACTTTTTTTTATTTTGATGATAGCAAATCTTAATGTTGGATTGTTCAACCGATCGGCGGCTGTAGATGTTGGCGTCGACTACTGCTCAACAACACTCCTGCACGACACTTTACAGTGCACGATTTTTACACAGGCCTCTCTATTTTCGAAGGACCAATGTTTGAGGTGGTATGACTGTATTATTTCTACGGTTTTGGCTGGTAGAATTGAGAGAGGTTTGTGGAGAAAAAATAATGCGACTTGTTCGGGGAAACAATCGAGATGCTATATTTTTAAACTGACTGTTGACACATGTACTTATAAAAAATAAAGGCATAGACACAACATGACAGATAAAGGTTACATAGAGTTCAAATATAATTAATAAAATGTTGGAGATGCCAACAACCTTTGAAAAGGGAGTATCCTCCAACCAGACGGGTATTGTGTCCGGTGGGCTACTACTGCCCGTAGGTTGTCGTGAACTTGTACATACGTTCAAATTGCGCGGATAACTCTAATACCGCGATGTAGGATATCGGTCATTAGTTCGTATGTGGCGAGATAGATGTCGCTACACTGGGAATGTCGCATCAAAAGTGATTTGCGACACTATACAGGGTTATTTTTTCAATGACCGGCCAAATTTTCACTGGGTGTTGTCACCCATGAATATGAACAACTTTCGCTATCGGACCGACTGAAATCAGCTGTTTCATACATTTTAGTCGAGTAGGTATTGAACTTTTGTATGAAACAGCTGATTCTTTTTTCGTGATTTCAGAGTTGATCCCATAGGGAAAGTTGCTCATATTCATGGGTAGAACACCCTGTGAAAATTTGGCCGGTCATTGAAAAATAACCCTGTATAACTGCAAAGTGCTAAAGAAATGATAATGAACTTAGCAATGTGGGTTGCACATTACTTGTAGTTTTGTTAACCCATCCAACTTAGCTAAATATGCTTGTGTCTGGAGTGGGTTACGTCAATAGTGCTATAGGTGGAGATCGAACACACGACCTCTCAATCGCCAGGCCAATGCCTCAGCCATCATACTATACTATTGTTTTACTTATTAGTATGGTGAACCTTTAAGTCCTATAATATAATACTAATATCATAAACGCGAAAGTTTGTAAATATGGATGGATGGATGGCTGTTTGTTACTCTTTCATGTAAAAACTACTGAATGGATTTTGTTAAAATTTGGTATGGAATTAGCTGACAACCTGAATGAACGCATAGGCTACTTTTTATCCCTGTATTCCCACGGAAACGGGGCCTACGCAGGTGAGTTCGCGGGATGTCTGCTAGTTAATATTGCTTTGCATGCCTTATGTTATTCATTTACTCAGCATTAAAAACTTGTAATAACCATCTGTTGTTATTATTGTGAAATGTCGTTGGTGTGCCTTAATAAACAAATTATTAAAATAGGCTATTACCTCTTGCAAAACAATTGAATGAAAAGTTTCCAATTTCTAGCATAATCATCTCGATAATCACCTCTTTTCTAAACATATCATCCTTCACACAATCCCTATACCTTCACCTGTAGTTTAGTTCTTATCCTTTTAGTAACCCTTCGCATTTTATACCCAAAACTTTCAACATAGCAGTACATAAATATCAACAATTAAAACTAATATTAAACTTATCCAATTTAGATCCGACTAAACTCATTGCTTTACTTTAAACAGCTCTCACAAAACTGTCTACCTATTCAGCCAAAACACTTTCATTGTATTGAAGAGAAAAAATATGAAAAGCGACTAACGAAAGGTATTTACAAGGCAGATGAAAGTGGGAACGCCGGGGACGCCCTAGAAGGGCGTACAAGACATAAACCTTATTAGTGAAGTTCTTCAGAAAGGTCAGGTGCGTAGTACCAACTCGCAACCGGCGACGGTGTATGACAACATGTATGAATGTAACCGAAGCAAAAAAAGTATGTAACAGTTGTAGCATATGGCGCTCTTTAGTTTCTGCCTACCCCCATGGGAAAAAGGCGTGAGTTTATGTATGTATTTATGTATTGAAGAAGCTGCGAGGACTAACAGATCGCAAGTTGTAGAAATTACTGTGGATAAACCAAATCAAAATGGTGAACAGAAATATAAATCCAAATTAGGTTACAATGGCACAGGCGTTCCACAGGGCAGTATTTTGGGGCCCCCACTCTTTCTGCTATATATCAATGACCTGACAAAAGTAACTGACCATCCCTGCATACTCTTTGCAGATGATGTCTCCGTAATTATCCCTAAAACTAAAGAAAACTATAATGAAGAAATAAATAGTACCGTAGACAAAATAATAACTTGGATGGAAAAGAATAACCTTAAACCTAACATAGATAAAACCAAATATGTACAATTTCAAAACAAAAACTGGACTAAAATGGATTTAAACATAACTTATAAAGGTAAACAAATACAACAATCAGATAGTATTACTTTTCTTGGGATAGTTCTAGATGAGAGGTGTTCTTGGATTAACCATATTGATATGATATGTGGAAAACTCAGTAAGTTTGCTTATGCTCTATGGCGTTTATCTAATCTTACAAGTAGACAAGCCACATTGCAGGCTTATCATGCATATGTTGGTTCAATACTGCGCTATGGTATACTGGTATGGGGGAACTCGGTGCATCTCGGAAGAGCTTTCATCGCACAAAAGCGGTGTATACGTGCGATTTGTAATGTAGACCCACTCACATCCTGTAAACCGCTGTTTAGAAAACTTAGACTACTTACATTAACTGGTATTTATATTGAGGAAGTATGTAAATTTACCAAATCTCACCCTGAAATGTTTGAAAAATTGGGAGATAAATGTAACTTTAAAACCAGATATCCTAATAGATTAATAAATCCTACAAGAATAAAAACGGAACTATATAGGCGAAGTTGTTATCCTATGTGTATTCAGATCTATAACAAGATTCCTAACCAAATTAAAGAACTTCCAATGGTCCGCTTCAAAAGGGCTTTACGCAGGTGGTTAATTGAGCATCCCTTCTATAATATAAAAGAATTTCTTGATTATAAATTAAATTAATGTTCGAATTCTACCTATACCAAAAATTTGCATGTCATTATGTTATGATTGAATATGTTAAGCTACTAATACTACCATTGTAAGAACTTTTGTAACCATATTTATCTGCAAATAAATCTTTGACTTTGACTTTGACTTTGACTACTAAGCTACAGGTCTTCAGTTCAAACCCAACATACACATCTGACTTTTCGGATTCATGTGTGGATTTTACAATGATATTTTATTCTGTGTATTAAGTTACAGACTAACAAAACAACCGAAAAAAGTGTTCCGCGCAGCAGCGGCAACACACACACACTTTTCATTTCATCTAGAAAGCGTGTCAAGCCATAATAAAGCCAACAGAACTGGTGAGCAGCACCGTAACTCAAAATGATAAAAAAGAGATGGCTTGATAAAACCAACAAGAAAATGTAACAATACTCATATGTTAATATTAACAGCTTCAACAAAAAATCTTTTTTGCAAAAAATAAAACCGACTTAAAAAAAACACTAACCAGTGTAAAATAACTCTAAATTAGGAAGTCTGTGGCTTTGGTGGTTTTGTCTTATTCATGATGGGCCACCGACTTCCGAATTTAGAGTTATTTTACACTGGTTAGTGTTTTTTTTAAGTCGGTTTTATTTTTTGCAAAAAAGATTTTTATTTTTCCATTTTTAGTTGTTCCCATACAAATATTTGCCATGAATTTATTTTTATATTGCTATTTGTTAACAATACATATGTCATAGTAATAGGGTTATCCACTTATCCCTAATAAATGAAACTTAACATACCTAACTGTCGAAATCTAGGTATGTTGTACACATCTGCGTACCCCTCAGAGCATACAGGCGTGATTATACGTCATGATGTTGTATAAACATTAAATATCCAAGCGATTCAAGCAATTACCACAGATTTGCCGTCTATTTTTGAAGAGTTCCATTGAATATCTCCGAAGATCAGCACCAGATCTTCACCAAATTAAAATGGGACCACCTCGGGAGTATACTCTTTCAAATAAAAAAAGAATTTTGAGAATCGGTCTACAAATGAGGGAGAAATCGCGTAACAAACACACAAAAAAAAAAAAAAAAAACATACCGTCGAATTGAGAACCTCCTCCTTTTTTTGAAGTCGGTTAAAAATGTGACACTCGTTGCTATGCATGACGCAGACTAGAGCCAATGCGTCTCAATTTGGAAACTTGTAAGTCTTCACAATTGCGCAATCTTAACATAATTTCTGTTCAGTAAATATACTGAAGACAGACTGACTGGACCGGTAGACTGTACTGTATTTAATTATCACTCGCTGCCGCTCCAATATTGATATAATATATATTATTCTAGATGGCGTTACTGAGACATAATTAAAAAAAGATATAATATATATTCCACAACATTTTCACACAACGCCATTTAGTCCCAAGTTAAGCTTGAGAGCTTGTGTTATGGGTACTAAACAGCTGATAAACATACTTATATATGTCTAAATACAAACATATTATAGACTAGCTTTTGCCCGCGGCTTCGCCCGCGTGGATGTCGAACTACCGTCCCCTATGTTTTCCTTTTAACGGTTGAATTTCCAAAAATCGTTTTTTAGTGGATACTTTTCACTAAGAACACCTCTTCAAGTTTCATGTCTCTAATACCAGAGGTTTGGGTTGTGCGTTGATATATAAACGTAATAATTTTAGCATAATACTTCCGGATAGACCACTTTCAAAGTTGATCCTTCCGGTATGTATTCATAAAGATTTCTAGAACTACTGACCATGTGTAAAACAACTGAGACTAAGATCAACCTGCCCAGGCGTATTGATTACAACCGTACCAAGTTTGGTTAAAATCCCTATAATTACGTAATTAACTATGCGTGTACCTAACATTCAGACAGACAGACAGACAAAACATTTTTTGCATCAGAATCAATCACCAATCATCCTCCAATATTAATTTTGAATATATTATTTATTATCTTAGTAGTGTGTGATAGTCCATTGAATTTTATGACGAACTAAATTGTATCTTAAGATAAAATATTATAGTATCTTAGCCGTGTGCAGCGCCCCTTGGTGAACTCCACTGCGGGTGACGTAACATACGACAAACTTATATTTTGCGGTTGGTACAGTAGTCAGATCTAGGGATCGAACCGCAAAATAAAGTTTGTTTTTTATTCTATATACTTTTCCGGGATAAAAAGTACCCAGTGTTGTGCCCAGGATATTAAAGAATAAGTATACCAAGTTTCATCGTAATCGAACCGATAGTTTTTGCGTGATACCTGAACATACAGACAGACAGACAGACAGACAGACAGACAGACAGACAAAAAATTTTTTAATCATATTTTTGGGTTCGGTGTCGGTCTAGTAACACCCCCTGCTATTTATTTTTTCGATATTTTCAATGTACAGAAATTTTACTTCTACAGATTTATTATAAGTATAGATATAGATATAGATAAATTACACCCAGACACAGAACAAATGATCGTGCTCATTACACAAACATTTGTCCTGGGTGGGAATCAAAGCCACGACCTCCGGCATAGCAGTCAGAGTCACTAACTACAAGAACGACAGATTGCATGTAAAGCCAAGTTAGAGATACATGGGCGGCATCACATTTCTGATACTAGGTTAGTCACACGATAAGTAGAAGGACTCAAAATAAAACGATATGGAATGTTCTGTGTGTTAGTATAAACGTCTTTTGTCGAGTAGTCTGAATATCGGATTTTCTTTGTTTCCTTTTTTTGTATTTCTGTCAAGGAAATTCTCGTTTTTATTGCACCTCTTTTATTTAACCTATTGTTGATGACAGTTACTCCTGAGTCTGTTTACTTAGCACTAACTCTTGACATAAACGAAACGTCAATTCCAACAATTTTAAAAATCTCTCATAGTATATGATCCCGTTAAGAACGACCTTCACCGAGCTGGTTAGTAGATGAAAACAATTTTATATGTAATTTAATATGTTAATAAATATACATATTACATATAGCTTTTGCCCGCGGCTTCGCCCGCGTGGATTTCGAACTTCCGTCCCCTATGTTTTCCCTTTAAGGGATGAATTTCCAAAAAATCGTTTTTTAGTGGATACTTACTCTTCACTAAGAACACCCTCTAATACCAGCGGTTTGGGCTGTGTTTTAATATATAAACGTAATAATTTTAGCATAATACTTCCGGATAGACTACTTTCAAAGTTGATCCTTCCGGTATTTATGCATAAAGATTTCTGGAACTACTGACCTGGAAAAGAGCGCCGTACAACTGACCATGTGTAAAACAACTGAGACTAAGATCAACCTGCCCAGGCGTATTGATTACAACCGTACCAAGTTTGGTTAAAATCCCTATAATAGTTTTTGAACTATGCGTATACAGACAGACAGACAGACAAAACATTTACTGATTGCATTTTTGGCATCAGTATCGATAACCAATCATCCTCCAATATTAATTTTGAATATATATTCAATGTACATAATTATCTACGTAGTCCATTGAATTGTATGGCGAGCAACATTGTATCTTAAGATAAAATATTCTAATATCTTAGCCGTGTGCAGCGCCCCTTGGTGAACTCCACTGCGGACGGACGTAACCTACGACAAACTAATTATTTGCGGTTGGTACAGTAGTCGGGTCTAGGGATCGCACCGCAAAATTAAGTTTGTTTTTTATTGTATATACTTTTCCGGGATAAAAAGTACCCAGTGTGGTGCCCAGGATATTAAAGAATAAGTATACCAAGTTTCATCGTAATCGAACCGGTAGTTTTTGCGTGATACCTGAACATACAGACAGACAGACAGACAGACAGACAGACAGACAGACAGACAAAAATTTTTTTAATCATATTTTTGGGTTCGGTGTCGGTCTAGTAACGACCCCTGCTATTTATTTTTTTGATATTATCAATGTACAGAAATTTTACTTCTACAGATTTATTATATGTATAGATATGGGTTGTCTAAAAAAATCAGTCCAGGATATATTTTTTTGTTATTTCACCGGTTTGGTTAATAGACAAATTCCTTTCCAATTGAAAGTATGAAGTCTATAGAATATGCAAACTTTAGGTTGTCTTTTCATTTCCCGTCACAACTCTCGGGTAGGCAGGTATAAACTGGTAAATAGATACTAGTAACTTGCACCGGTCTGGTTAATGAATGAAAGTTAAATGAAAATTAAGATTTCAGATAAATTCCATACCAATCGAAAATTGGTACCTATGGAATTTGTCCATTAACCAAACCGGTGAACATTTTTTTTATTATTATTAATTAATCATATTCTGGACTGAAATTTTTTAGGCAACTCAAATGAAATATATTTATTGACATATTACATTTCATATAAAATAGGTTTCATTCATTAACCAGCTTTGTGAAGGTCGGTCGATCTGAAAAATACGATTGTGTATTTCTGGACTTTAAAAGAGGCTGTAATCAACTATGTACTTAACTTGGAGAGACCCTAAGTAAATTGGGATAAGAAAGGAAAATGGTGATTACAATACAAGTACAAAATGATTAGCAAAATATTACATTATTATTACTATAAATTAATTAGGTATATTATTTTGTAAGGAAACCTGGACTTATAGTTAATATAATTTTGAATCAATGCTCGAGCCTTCTCTGTGTGAGAAGAGGCCTTTGCCCTGCAGTGGGACAGTAACAGGCTGGTATTATATTATGAATGATAAGTCCACATTATGTTGAGTGCACTTTTGCTGTGCCCGACAGAGTCCATGATTGTTTCTTTTGGCATATGTTTACCTCCTAAGCCTACATTGTGGAATGCAATATAGAATTGAGTATGGAGTATTAGGGTAAGTATTTTGAAATAACTGCAAATCCTAAATACATGTTTCAGTGGCCATTCCCGTATTCTACTTATCTCACACACGTGCACCGGTAAATAGTTAAGCGGAACGTTTTGTTAGGCGCCATGAATACAGTTCTGTGATTTATATTGCTAAACTTTTTGTGAAGAAACGTTTGTTTTGAGAAAGTAACATCCGTGATGCTGCGTGACTTAAATAGTCAGTAATGTGAAACTGTTAATGCCAACGTTAGTAAGAGCTGTTTGCATTAAACAAATGTAATACTTACCTAACATGGATTAGGTTTAAAAACCACCAAATTGATTATCGTTTTCCTACTTAAACACTGACAATATAAGACTGTGAGGATAAGTAGTAAAAGAGTAAGTAATTAGGTACATTATTTTCTAAATATATTCTTACGCAAGTTCTAATTTATGAAATTGTGTTTTGAGGTCTTTGTTGGTTTAGGTCATAAGTTAATTATTTTAATTAGAACATTATAACTATTTTTTTAAGCTAATCAAGAAATTAAACGTTGGGTTATGTTTTTTTTAGGGGGTTTTCATATTTTTCAAAAAATATTTTCTATTTCATCGCCGTCCTAAAAAAACATTCTCTGATTTAATCTCCATGCGGTTAGCGTAATTGCCAAAATTTTGTGGTTAAAAAAAAACATTAATAATGAGTTGAAGTCATTTCAAAACCAGAAGTCTTTTACTAAAATTGGGATGAAAATGAGTGGAAATACACAAAACAGTCAACACCTCCAAAACGCCCACTGTTCACCACTACCCAATGTTTTTGGTGGGAAGAAGATTTTCGTCATCATCCTCCTCGCAATTTAATTGGGTTTTTTTTTTATACCACGACGGTGGCAAACAAGCTTACGGCCCGCCTGATGGTTAGCGGTTACCGTAGCCTATGGACACTTGCAACACCAGGGGCGCCACACGCGCGTTGCCGACCCTTTAAAAACCTATTTACTCTATTTTCTATTTTTTGGGGTTGCTGCAGAATGTTTTTTTCTCCCATCCATCTTTATTTGCAGTCTTGTCAATATTTATTTACCTCCTTTTTAACTGATACAGATAAATGTTGTAATCTTTAACAAAATTCATACATCTTTTCTATGGTCTCCCTCTACTTTTATTGTTATTTATGAATGAATGAGAATGAATGCAAAAGTACTGCAGCTAACTAGGTTTCAATTTATTTAGTGATCAATAATGTTTATTTATGTAAATAGCTCAAAGAAAACACACTTTTTCTTGTCATTTTTAACTTGTAGGTAAGGTCAGTAAAATATCAAATTATAATCCTAACATATTGCCCGACCGACCATTTTTTTGAAACATATACTAAGCTACTAACATAACTAATACAACTATTATTGTTAGCAAATTTTGTGGTCTCAACCTCTATAAATAGGTTGAAAAACAAAAAAGAATATTTATTTTAACTGGCATATTTTCATATGGCATTTCTAACATTTTAAGTGCACATACTAACATAGGACATGTAAATTAGTCTGAATTAAATGTTTTTTATTTTTTATTTTTTTTTATATTTACTTTGTTTTGTAATAGCTAGGAGACAAATATTTCTGAAATACTACACATATATTATTATATAGCACTGAGACAGACAATATATCGCCCTCACTTTATGTACAGACGCCAGCACATCAAGTTACCCCAATGTGTCAAATTTTACCAATTGAATATGAACCTTATTCTGTTTGACATAAAGTTGAAAAACGATCAAAGAAATTTGACACATTGGGGTAACTTGATGTGCTGGCTGTACTTAACTAGAGGAGCTTTTCGCTAAGTAATAACTGCCCCACAGGTCCATCGAAGGCAAAACTACGCTTGACGAGGTTGTTCTATGAAAGGAAGATCAAACATTACTTCTAAAAACTCCTTCGTGCCTCGGAAAGTTCGTAAAGCCGTTGGTCCCGGCTGTCATTTGTAGATCTTTGACAGTCGTTACAGTTAGTCAGACGCCCAAAAGTATGACAGCCAGCTTAACTACCAAGGGGTGTCATGTTACCCAGTAATTAATAATAATAACAATAATGATAATAAATAAATATTCCACAACTTTCACACAACGCCATCTAGTCCCAAGCTCAGCAGAGCTTGTGTTATGGGTACTAAACAGCTGAAAAGCATACTTATGTATTTTTAAATACATTCATATTATAGATAAATAACACCCAGACACAGAACAAATGATCGTGCTCATCACACATACATTTGTCCTGGGTGGGAATCGAACCCACGACCCCCGGCATAGCAGTCAGGGTCACTAACTACTATACCAACAATCCAGTCAAAATTGGGTCTACGACCTGGGTAACATGACATGGTCAAAAAGACAGTAGCTCCATGTAAAACATTGGTATTTAGCTGCACACGGATGAACTGGAAGTCGACCCAAACATAGTTAGGAAAAGGCGGCTAACGATGATCTAAGAAACTATGTTATCCTAAATTGCTTTACCCATACTAAACCATCACGATTTAGTTCTCCAAAAATGCATCAACTATGCTTGTAATCCTGTATCAAAAATATCTAATAAACTGAACAAGTCTAACCATTTTAAACGACAACAAATTCTTCCATTTACCGATATAAAAATAAATAATAAATAATCTGGAACAATAAAAGATATTGCTAAAGCAAATCTTTTTTTAATCTGTAAATATTCACACGCAATTTACATTTTTCCTCCTGAAATAGCTTTATGGATTTACCATCCATGCATTAATTAGGATATAGATTATTCAGAGCGCAAATAGCTTTTGCGCATCTCATTTCTATTTAACTAGTTCCTTTATTTTTATCACTTATAAAGATAATTAACAGTTTCTACCAAAAATAGTCCAATTAATTAAGAAGAACAAGAAACAACTAGTTTCAATCAAAGCCAATTTTCCGAACTTATACCATGAATAAATAAACGCCGGAATTAATATTAGTTCCATCTCAACTAAATCTTAATACTAACTTCCTACCCTGGAGTTTCGGTTCCCAGTAGAAAATAAAATTAAACTACAATTACTCGTAGCGACGGCGTAGCGGCTCGTAGCACCTCGTAGCGAAGCGCTACGAGATATTCTACAAACACATACGTTTGCGGATACGGCGGACTTAATTTAATTTGCGAAATGAATTTCGAGATATTATTTTAGAATTAACATTTATGTATGAGATTTCTCGCGGTGGCGGTGGTGTGATGAAATTTTAACGAAATGTTACTTACAGCAGAATATCGCGTTCGGATTTCGAGACCTATTTGCAATTCATACTTTGATATGTGTGCTTGACGTAAATGTAACATAAATTCAAACTAATTTACAATATTTAGAAATACTCATTTCGTTCATACGTAATCTGTAGACATTTCATGAATGAGTAATTATGCTGAAAAATATAAACCAATATGTCAGAGTTTAGTAGTATTATTGACTCAAAAATCATGCAAATTGACATGAAAGTGTTCTAGCGAAGGCCAGTTTTCGCTTTCTCAGTTAATTGACTTCATTATTTATGTGGTGATATTAAGAAGGTAGATACGTATTAAAATTATTACCAATAAAATAGCTAAAATTAGAACATAGAGATAATAAAAAAAGTAAACAAAATCTCTCACCTTATTACGTCCTAAAGTCTTCTAAAGCAAACACCATTTATGTCTTCATACCGTCAAACACAATAACATCAAGCACTCGTTCACCACTACACCAAACGTACGACCGTAGATATTTGTTCAGCCGACCAAACACGTCCGCACAATACAACGGTCGGCGGCAAACTGCGCTTCTACTTCGGTTAGCGTTCCAAGTTTGAAAACCAACGCTCGGAGCGCTTCGGGGGTGTTCGGAACGGTGCAACATGATTATTCAGTATTTTCTGTACCGTCTCTCGGCATCGGATATTTGTTATCTATGCACTAGAGTTATGCAGGAGACGGATCAGTCCAATATCATAAAACGTGTGTTTCTGAAAGTGTCCTAGAAGAAAATATATTGAGATTGTGTTTACGCTACCTATGTATTTAGATTTTTATGGAACGTTACTGTATTTGATAGTAAAATTTATATTCCTGTTTATGCTTGTTGAGATTGTACAATGTCGTTACTTGTGGGTGTATTATATTCAACAACAATGATAGTTAGGTAGGAAATAGAACCCAAGATTTGTGAACTGTTGATTATGTAATATTAGAAATGTTAGAAAAACATTATTGTGAATGCCAATTCGCGTAATATTCGCAATGTATTTTCAACAACAATCAATTTCTCACAAAAATTGTATATTCAATTGTATTTATTATTATGGCAAATAAAGGCAGGATCGACTATTTAATTCTGCCAATGTCTAAAGTGAATTGGGGACCAAGTGTATAAAAAACAGAAACTAAAAATTTGGAAAGTTAGATGCATTTTTGACAGATTGACACTAATATTGAATTCCAAACGTTCCTGAAAATTGAGAGTTACCCCTCTGGTCATGTTTTGTTTTTAAAAGTAATAGAGAGAATCTTTCCATTATTCTTGCCATATATACAAAATCTGATTTAAAAATCATTAAAACATGACATTTTGTTTTACTGTTACAACTGCAGTTCACTTGACAGTAGGTACATTTAATTGAGTTAAATTTAGGTAACCGTTCGTAAAATATAAGACTCTGGTCTCAACTAAACCGATTTACAGTTTATATGAGGCGACAGGGAAAACTGTAAAAAAAAACACTTTTATGTGCAAATTAACTTTTGTTTTTAGAAACAGTAGCTTCATTTGATTTTTTTTTATATTTTGTTGTTTTTCTTTTTTAATAGTGACTTATTTTTTTTTGTTCTCACTGCACAAGTATTTTGACAGTTATTAAATCGTTCTTCTTAGATTTTGGCAATTAAAGACAAATTTCGACATTGATTGTCACTGAGATGAGAATACGCTTAGATTTTAAACGTTTTTAATTACTGGAATCTGCCTTCTAATGGTAAGTGTTCACCGCAGGCTATAGTGGACACGAACATACCAGGATGCGAGTATGTGATGCCTTACGAAGACAAAGCTAAAATGTCTAGTGGTACAGGTATCCAATACCTTTTAAGATTTAAAATTCTGTAGAGCGGACATGCAAGGAAATGCCATAGAAAAACTTTGATCTTGTCTTTTGGCTAGCCTGTTTTGAGGTCGCGGGTTCGAATCCCACCCAGGACAAATGTTTGTCACGATCATTTGTTCTGTGTCTGGGTGTTATTTATCTATAATATGTATGTATTTAGAAATATATAAGTATGTTTATCAGCTGTTTAGTACCTATAACACAAGCTCTCAAGCTTAAATAGGGAAATGGCGTTGTGTGAAAGTTGTGGAATATTTATTGAAAAAAAACTATATTATATCTAGTCTATGAGTGTTTCTCGGGTCGGCTAAAATCTGGAATTTCTCAGTAGCACCCTAGAGTCTGGATTTGTGCCCGATTGATGGAAATAAGCTCGCTCCCTATTACATGGGACTTAAATATAACGCGCGAAATGTGGGTATAGGTACTACCAGGTACTCCTCTGCCTTACCCTTCGGGGATAACTAGCTTGATGTTATGTTTTGTTATAAAATATTACATTTTCGATTACCGGATCAAATTACAAAAATAAAAGAAAAAAGATGGCAGTTGGTCAGCACCATTTTTTTTTTTGACAAATTTACAACCATAGTTTGTATTACACGTAATATAAACTTTTTTTTATTCTTACATACTACTTTTGCTACGTATTTCTAACTGTATCAAAATATTTTTAGAAGTCGAACTATGTGATTTGAAGTTTCAGCATACGTACCATTACAGATCCAAGCTCGTCATTTTGTGTGCCTACCAAAAAGACATTCAATACTAGACGGGATATCACAAACAAAATTTTAGTTTTCGGTCCCTCATCTAGATTACAAGAAAATATTCGACACATATTTTTTTCCTTTTTCACGTTATAAAAAAATAAAACGATACATCGAGTCAAAATGTCGCATGACGTCAATAGACAGTAGAGTTTATACTAGATCATGACGTTACAAGCCCCCCTCTCCTCAACTTTGCGCTTAATCTAAGCAGTTTTCCATCAATTTAGTAGTTTGAGTAGACCCATTATATATATTTAAAAAAATATATTGTTAAAGCTAAAAAATTAGTGTCGAATATTTTCTTGTAATTTAGATGACGGACTTAACACAAAAATGTTGTCAAATTTCACATAATTTCTCAAAATAAATAAATTGTCGAAATGGTTACAACTAGGCGTGATAGCTGCTGGCAGTGAAAACAGATTATTATAAATTTGGCGTCTATCGTAGTTGTAACATGTTTGATTGTACTTTCGTTACAAAGTGTGCATTAAAAATAACCTTTTTTATTTTATTTCTATTGCTATTGTAAATAGAGCATAACTTAAAGTTACAAAAAAAAAAAGATTTCGACACTTTTTCTCCATATACTTTCACTATGCCAAATCGCACGCTCTACCTTACGCGCAATTTTCTTAAAAAGGGCTTCAAAGATTTTGCTAATTAATATGTAGATGTTCACACTACATACGACAACCACGTAATATCTTAAAATTAAGTAAGTAGTTACATCGGTGAAGGAAAACATCGTGAGGAAACCTGGACTTATAGTTGATATAAGTTTGAAATCACCATTCCGCCTTGAGCAAGCGTGGTGATCAATGCTCAATCCTTCTCTTTGTAAGAAGAGGCCTTTGCTCTGCAGTAGGACAGTAACAGGCTGGTATTATTATTATCACTATTTAAGTTATATGATGGTGTAGGTGTGTGTTTATCAGTCGTTTAATACCCATAACACGAGCTCTGATTAACTTGGGTCTAGATGACCTTGTGTGAATAATCGTGGAATATTATTATTAGTTTATAAATTATAATAATATTCATCACGGACGCTTTTTCCGGGCTTTTCATGGGCCTGATGTAGACCAGTTAGAGTCCGTGTCTTGGCCGCGTTTCGGTGACCGCTTTGGGGAAACCGTAAGTTTTGTCTGTGCAATTAAGGATGAAGTTATAGTGACGAGAAAATACCGGAGATTTATTTTAAGGATGGCACGGTTGACATCTGTTGGGCATGCCACCATCCAGGAGAATCAATCCGACACATTATCTCTGGGTGTTCTCGCTAAGCTAACGAAGAGTACTTGCATATGCAGATAAATAGCTACAGAGAGATAAGTAGCTTGGACCCTGTTCCCGATAGCGGTGGGCTACTATTATTTATATTTTTAAATGTTGACTTTGTATTCAAAACTGCAGTTATTAATAAAGTTAAATGAATATACGACATAAGAATAATATATTTTAAACAAGTAACAGGACTCACAGTGTTAGTAACAATACGCTTACAAACTACGTTAGTAACATACAAACACATAAACAGAATGTGACATAATTACAGGCCCAGCCGAAACCTTGCAGCAATGGTACACAAGAAACACGAGTTCACACGTTCTTCTTTAATTATGAGGAATCTGATGAACGTATATAACTCAGTCGTTACAACTACAAGTAGTCGGGAGCCCGAAAGTCGGACAACCAGTTTAACCAAAGGGAACGTGATAGCTAGTCACTAAGTTGTGGAGGTCAGGTAGATAGCAGCTCCAAGTCAAACACTGGTAAGCAGCTTCATCAGGTTAGACTGGAATCTGACTCCTACATTGTTGGGAAAAGGCTAGGCCGATGATGATGATCGGATGACCATACACACACATACCGGTCAAAATCATACCCGTTATTGTTTCATAGCCATTTAAGTTTTAATGTAAACAAATAACTAAAACTAACAATAAATAACTACAAAGCGTCAAAAAATTCTTCTGCATCGCTGCCAGCTGGTAAAGTGACCAAAAGACTGGCGGCATTGCCACATTGAATGGCAATGCTTAGCCTCTGGCCAAAGTAGAGGCCAGCCCTTGGGTCACGGGAAGCGTCAACTAAACGTTTGCAGATGTCTTTGTAAAGAAGACGAGCACTCGGACCCCACGGCCCAAGAGTTTTAATGTTACCTAACAATGTTGGTTTATAATACCGAATTACAATTATTACTACATGATTAATAAACATAAACAATTTCTTATCAGAAAAATTTCATTGTAAATGGAATAATCTTGTTTGTGACTGACTCGTTATCAGAAAAATAAGTTATTCATAGCAAATTGTTCATGATTATAAAATGAGAACGGCGGATGGAAACATCGAAATATCAAAGATAATGTCTGTCTGCTTTGTCCCAACAATGTTTTGTTTTTAAGCTATTGCATAGCTTCTATCGCGGGCCTTGAGCGCGGGGACCGAATCCAGAAATTCCGTAACTAAAAAACCTCACGCTCCCCACTCCGACGGGCAAGGAGGTGTGGCTTGAAGGCCGCAGCTATTGCATATTTATATTTATATATATTATATATTTATATTGCAGGCATAGTGGTGATAGTGGGGAGGGGAAAGGGGAGGGGGTGGGAGGGGGAGGGGAGGGAAGGGGGTAAGAGGGGAGGGGAGGGGGAGTTGAAGGGGAAGGGTGGGGGCGGGGAGGGGCGTGGGAGGTGTGGGGGAATGGGAGGGAGGGGGAGGAGAGGAATGGGGAAGGGGAGAGGGGGAGGAGAGGAATGGGGAGGGGGAGAGGAGAGGAGTTGATAAAAAATGCTATGCAATAGCTTTACCGCGGCAGTCTCCGAGTCTTTTTTTTTTGTATTCTGAGTAAAAAAATCTCGATGTAATTTATGAGTCTGTGTTATAAACTACCCGGTTTTCCATCCGACGCCTGCGCCGGGGTCACAGAAATAGACAATTTTTGCGAAATCCTCAACTGCGGGTCGGCTGCTAGTGTAACTAGATGCAGCTGAATGCCAGTATTTCCCAAAAACTTTCGACACGAAAACAAAGCTATCTTTTCACGTCATGCAGTAAAAGAAAACAAAAGCAGTGAGCGTAGCCTAGCGGCCGACGTCACGGACAAAAGCTAGTTCATGATAAATGTTACGTTCTGAGTTCAATCTTTCATGTTCGAGTGAGTAAGATCAAAGGTACCAGGTGAATGATGCTTTTATGAAAAGACAGTCCTTTTCAATTTTTGTTCCGCATTCGCTTTTTGGAGCTCTGTTACAGTTTTGTGCCAAGTGCTAAGTACCTACTCGTGTTTTGGGTGGCGACTGTACCGCTTTATCACTATTCCATTCATTAATGATTTAAAACGTTCTTTTGTTATTTTTTTTGTCATTTCCAGAAACTTGAGGTTACAACGGTTTTTATTTTGTTTATGGTATTAACTTGATAATATAAAAACTACTTAATTGAGTAATTATGCAGTTTCTTGAGAGTTTCTCTTTGAAAGAGGCCACTATTATTTAGTCGTGATGGCCCAGAGGTTAAGGTGCCTACCTCTCATGCACGAGGTTGTGGTTCAAATCCGGGTAAGTACCAATGTGACTTTTTAAATTCATATGTACTTTCTAAGTTCATATTAGACATCATCGGCATCGTTGAAGGAAAATATCGTGAGGAAACCTGGACTTATAGTTATTATAAGTTTGAAACCGCCAATCCGCCTTTAGCAAGCGTGGTGATCAATGTTCGTGCCTTCTCTGTGTGAGAAGAGGCCTATTGGTACTCGACAACTGTTAAAAATATTTGTACAAATATTTATAAATACACATTTCACACATATATTACGGATAAATTAAAGCCAGAAACAGAACAAATGATTGAGCTCATCACACAAACATTTTTCTTGGGTGGAAATCAAACCCGCGAGTTTCGGCATAGCTTTCAGGGCCACTTACTACTACAGACCAGCTGGTCACGTGAGATTGTTAGGGTATATGACAACACAACCCAGCAAGTACGTTCCTAACCATGATCAAAGATGTGTGCTGGACTTAAACATTTTTTTTTAAATTCACACAACGCCATCTAGACCCAAGCTAAGCAGAGCTTGCGTTATGGGTACTGAAGAGATGATAAACATACTTATTTATTTCTAAATATATACACATTATAGATAAATTTCACCCAGGCACAGAACAAATGATCGTGCTCGTCACACAAACATTTGTCTTGGGTGGGAATCGAACCCACAACCTCCGGAATAGCAGTATCGAACAGTCAGGGTCACTGACTACTAGACCAACAGGCCAGCTTCTGGTCTCGGAAGGCATACAATACAACTCCATAACGAACCACGAACGTAGAAATTCAGTTACATGCCCACCTATCTATAGTATAACAACGTCATACGTCATAATGTAGCCACGGCTTCCTTTAAAATAGAGATTTATTACATACAAAAGATACACGCCCTGTAATCTGCCCTGTAATCTGCCCTGGCATGACAACCATTAATTAGGCAGTTGCCTAAAGCAAAAAGCATGTGATAATGCAATATGAATCGGGTAACATCTACATAATTGACAGCCTGTTGGTTTGTTTTTGGAACGAAGTTCCTTATCGCGCGTTGCGAAAGGGGGCTAGACGGAAAAAATTAAGACCATCAGTTGTAACGACACTTTTTGCTATAGTTGTAAGCCGTGCGGTGTGTGCGTGTTTCTCTCTCTCCCTCTCTCTCTCTCTCATAGAAATCAAGCCTTTGCCAATTGAGCCTACTGATTAAAATTACACTACATTATTATTTGTTAATAATAAAAAAATATTTATACACCTAAAAATAAAAAAATAATATTTCAATTTCTTCACTAATCAATCGAAAGGAACTTCGTTCCATCCGGATGTCCCTAGACACCTCTCAAGTTTTATTATGTAGATGATTGTGATTATGTTTTTTAAATGAAATTTATTTGCCAAAATATAGGTACAGACGCCAGCACGTCAACCTGAAATTGCCAAATTTCCCCAATCAATTTCGAACCTTATGCTTTAGCAATAAAGTTGGAAATTTATTAAAGAAATTTGACAGATTGTAGGTAGTAGGTTGATGTGCTGGTACTTTGTACTTACAAAAAAGACATCTTCTATACATATAATAAGACAGTAAAAAAACTGTGTCTGTACATTGAATATATTTAAAAAATAATAATGGAGGGGAGCTTAGAAACAGTAATAGAGCACGAATCCAAAAAAAAAAGTCTGTCTGTTTGTCTGTTTGTCTGTTTGTTTGCACACGCTAATCTTCGGAACTACTGGACGGATTTGAATGATTTTTTTTTGTTGTATAGATATTAAGTCTGGTCAACACATAGGCTATAATTTATCTTGGAAACTGGAACACCTGATGCGGAACCGTAACAGACCAGCTAAACTATAGGAGATACAAAAATGGTAACATAGCAAAAATTGTTCCACGTGATGAGCATTTTCTGCTGAGAGAATAAATTTGAAGATCCGGAACACCTGATGCAGAACCGCAACAGACCAGCTAAACTATAGGAGATACAAAAATGGTACCATAGCAAAAATTGTTCCACGTAATGAGCATTTTCTGCTGAGAAAATAAATTTGAAGATCCGGAACACCTGATGCAGAAATGCAACAGACCAGCTAAACTATAGGAAATACAAAAATGGTACCATAGCAAAAATTGTTCCACGTGATGAGCATTTTCTGCTGAGAGAATAAATTTGAAGATCCGGAACACCTGATGAGGAACTTCAAATGTTATGTTTGTAGGCTTCTTAAATGAGACACCGTTGAGGTTTATTTCGTATATTCGACACACAGTATATTACACAGTCTTGTAAGTAGTAGCAGCTTCACAGACGAGGACAGACAATGAAGTGACGCTCGTTAGGAAGCGGATACATAGATAATATCTAGTGAGGTGCATACTACTAACTTACTAATTAGAGATGTCACAACATCCCCCTTGTTGAGTTCAAATGTAACATCTGACAAACATTCCAAAAGACACTGTTATATTAAGACTAGACAATATTGTATTATACTATAACTTAATCTATTTCTTCTATTAACCTTCTTGTAGGTTTCACAATGCGTCCAGACCTAGTTGTTGTGCTTGATTTTTGAGAAGAGGATTCTTGAGGTCTAGACTCCTGTCTGTCACCTTCCTCTCTCCCCTGTGACGAGGTGGACCGCATAGGTGGGTCTGCATAGTTATGGGAATACTTATGTCTTAAGTGTATTCTGTTTCTCCTATACTTTACACCATTGCTATCCTCAACAACATATGACCTATTGTTCATCATTCTTTGTTTGATGATACCTTTTTCCCAGTTACTTTCCAGATTTCTTTTAAAGTAGACATGGTCATTATAATGTAACACTGACAATGACTTTGTGTTTTTATCATAATACCTAGACTTGTTTACATTATCTTTTTTGACTGTTTCTTTATAATTTTTAAATGTTACAACTTTTGGCTTTAATTTTTTAATTGACATTGGAATGTTATCTCTTAAATTTCTAGACATTAGCAATTGTGCTGGTGATGACAAATTATTTTTTGTATGTGCAATAGGTTTGCTTTTTTGTTGAATGACTGCACCTAAAGCTGACTTTGATGAATCGACTGACAAGACTGACTGACCTGTACTTTTAACACTTTTGACGACTGAGTTAATACACTCTGTTGGTTTTGTAACCTTCACAATAACTTGCATAGCCTCCATGCGATCCAACTCTTCACTTCCTTTCCTTGGTGGATCAATGCATGGTACTACATCAGGCTTGAGCTTCGGATGACAGACTGGAGTTAGACACCCAAGACCCTGAAAGACATTATTGTGTTGTGTAAGATTTTGTTTACAAAAACCTTGTTTTGACACTGAAAAGACATGTTTTATTATACCTAACCTTTTACAAGTTGGTAGACCAAGTACATTTGGACAATCTTTTTTTTTTTATTTATTTATTTAATGAAATTTAAATACAGTGGTGTAACTTATTTCTAAACTCGCCAAACTTTTACGTTTGATGGCGAGAAACGCTCTTTTACATAACCATGAACCACCCTTGTACATACATGCTTACTATTACTAGATACTATAACAGTGTTATTTTAAACTTAACAAATTACATCATCAATACATTTTTTTTTTAATTTTGTCTTAAGTGATCCTAAACTAACTTTAACTTCTTCTCGTAATAAATCTATTTTGTTAAACACTTCCGGTACCAAAAACTTAGATGTTCTTTTACCATAATAATTTCTCGTCTGTGGTTGAACCAGTTTGTTCTCTCTAACCCTACGTGTGTTGTACTTATTGCTAACATTGACTTTAAATTCCTCCTTATAATAATATTCCAGGCCTATCAAATAGTGAACTTTTTTATCTACGGGTATAATTTTACATATGGGAAACAACTTATCATACTCTTTGTTGCACTTATCTTTTACATTTTTACTGACTAGAAACTTTATCAGTCTTATTTGTATGTCTTTAATGTCTTTTATATATGTAGTGAAGGTTCGTCCGTACACAAGAAGTCCATAACTTAATAACGAGTCGGCAAGTGCGAAATAAACTATTCTCAAAGTTTGTTTGTTCAATACATTTTTTAAATGGTAAAATTTACTTAGTACCGATCTTAACCTATTACAAATGTCATTTATATGCAATCTCCAATTCAAGTTCTTATCGATTGTTAGACCTAAATATTTAAATTTATCAACATAATCCAATTTTGTACATTTACAATTACATTTATTTCTATGTAGACACTCGTAAGTATGTCCTATCACTGTGAGATGTTCAATGTTTACAGATTTAGCATTCCGGTTGTATGGCGAGTGTATATGCATGCATTTAGTTTTTGAAATATTTAATATTATGCCATTGTCGTGTGCCCATTTGCTAATATTGTCAAAATCACCTTGTATACAATTTTGTACCTCGGTTATATCTTTGGAGGCATAAACTAGACACATATCATCAGCGTACATAAACACCTTACATTTACGTACGACATTTGACACACTGTTCACATGCATTATATAACCTACAGGTCCATATACGGATCCAGTGGGCACACCTAAGTCAACATCTGCCTCCTTTCCAACCACACGGGAGATAACTGTGCTTATTTTTCTGTTTGTGAGGTAGTTTTTAAACCACTTATTTGTGGGACCGCGTATTCCGCATTCGTCCATTGCCTGTAGTAAGATTCCATGGTCTAAAGTGTCAAACGCTTTTTTATAGTCAATGAAAAGTGCTATAATTTGTTGTCCAGAATCTAAACATTCATTAATATAATCTGAAAATCCCAACAAGGCAGAGACAGTGTTGCGTCCTCTCCGGAAGCCGTGCTGAGAATTACATATTATATTGTGTTGTTCTAAGAACGAGCTAATCTGCCCTATTATAATTTTTTCGGTTATTTTATTTATAACAGACAAGATTGCAATGGGCCTATAATTAACATATTCAAAATGACTGCCTGATTTATATATGGGACGAATAAATGCGTTTTTTAGTTGGTCAGGATAAATACCATTAGATATAGACATATTTACGAATGCAGCAAGAACAGGACTTATTTTTTTACATAAATAAATGATGTCTTGCACCCGTATTCTATCTGAACCGGGTGCTTTCTCACAGGATAAGGTTTTTATGACCTTTTCTACATCTGATGATCTAGATTTGCTACTATAAACATTATTGTTTCTTTGACTTTATTATTATTTAAACTCAAATTACAATTTAAATTGACTTTACCCAAGATTGGGATGGATTTTCCACAAAACCCTGTGACATTTACTTGACATTTGACAAGTGACAGTTGCGACACATTGTCTTGACTTTTGACAGATGACGTTTGTGACATACTGTCTCGACGTTTGAGATAATTAAATGTTTGCTTTGACATAATGTTGACATCTGCACCTGAATCTATGATGCATCTTATTTGTTTACCTTTTATTGACAAATTAATTTCCCAAGACTTCTTTGAATTACTTTCCAAAGTATTGACATGACTGTTATTTGAGTGTTGATTGTGACTGATATCTGAGTGACTGACTAATGATCCCTTGTGTGCCTGTGTATGCTGACTGCTGATTTCATGTTGAATATACTGTGTTTTGTGTTTTGACTGTGTTTTATTTAGTAATCCCTCTGACTTGAGACCAATTTCATCTTTCAGATGTAAATATGGACTCTGACTTTTATTATTATGACTATTTGACTTGACAATTAATCTCTCAGATGTGATGTGACTGTGTTCATCATTGAGATGTTGACTGTTTTGTTTACATCTCTCAGTATCACTACTTTCATCACAGAGATGATATGACTGGGGATATCGACACTTGGACGTTGACTTGGATCTCTCAGATATGACTGACTGACGGTGTGTGTACTGACTGTGTGCCTGAGTCTGACTGTTTTGTGTTGTATGATCTACATACTTATTTGACTGACTTCTATTGCTTTTACTCGACTTGAATTGACTGTTCAACATGCCAACAAAATATTCTTGACTATTATCTGAATTAAACGATTTTAACTGACTGACTTTTTTATTCTTACGACAAAGTTTAGCAAAGTGACCAAAAGATTTACATGACCTGCATTGAACGCCTTGAGCTGGGCACCTGTATCGATGAGACTGCCCGCAGCGACCACAAGTCTTCGAGTTGCTGTTGTCGCTTCTCGAAGCTGATGCTGACTTTCGACTGCTGACTGCTGACTTTTGACTGGAAGCTCGCTGCCGACCGTCTCCTCGACCACGGCTCCTCCGACTGAGATGCATGACGTTTTCACTGCTCTCTTTGACGATTTTATCAGCGTCCTGCTGCGCGACTATTATTGTGCTCGCTATCTCTTGCATCCTTTGGTATGTGAGGTCATGCTCTTGCAGCAATCTTTGTCGTACATGTGACAAATCCATGTTTAAATTTGCTATGAAAATATCTTTAATTAGCGACTCCCTGAGCGTGCCAAACTCACATTCTTTGCTTTTCATCTCAAGATCGGTGATGAAATCTTGGATGCTTTCGGATTTCTCCTGCTTTCGCGTGAAAAATAAATATCTGCACATTGTCACATTTCTCCTTGGCTCGAAAAATTTGTCGAATCTAGACTTGACCTCGTCGAATGTGCTCCCATCAATTTTGAGGTTAAACGTATTAAATATGTTTAGACCACGTTCTCCAATGGAGTGCAGTAAAATGGCAATTTTCCGCTTTTCGCTGGATTTGTCCAGACCTGTGGCTAGCAAATATAATTCCATCTGCTGTGACCATCTTCTCCATGCCTCCGCATTATTATTTGCTGGATCTGAAGAGATGTGGAGTTGCTTGAGTTGCGTTCGTAGACTCTCACCATCATGGCTGCCGTCGGCACTCGTACTTTGGTTCGGCATTTCTTCACGACTTTAATTTTAATTTTCTCCGTTGACTTCTGACACCATGTTATGTTTGTAGGCTTCTTAAATGAGACACCGTTGAGGTTTATTTCGTATATTCGACACACAGTATATCACACAGTCTTGTAAGTAGTAGCAGCTTCACAGACGGGGACAGACAATGAAGTGACGCTCGTTAGGAAGCGGATACATAGATAATATCTAGTGAGGTGCATACTACTAACTTACTAATTAGAGATGTCACAACAGAGCCCAGCTACACTGTAACATATATAGTAATGACGTCTTAGCAAGATTTGTCCAGCCTTATGAGCACTCGTTGTTGACGTATAAAAATCGAAGATCTAGAACACCAGTTGGGGAACTCCAAGAGCCCAGCTACGCCATAACTCACATAGGAATGATGTCTTAGCTAAAGTTGTTCGGTCTGATAGGCATTTCCTGTTGACTTATAAAAATCGAAGATCAGAAACATTTGGTATAGAAATTAAAGCTATCACTAATTTCATTGCATAATTATAAAATAACATAAGTACCTCCACGCGGTAAAGGCGGGAACAGTTCGGAACTGATTTTCGATGACGATGGTATATCATTGAAAATTAGACTCTATTGGCTTAAAGTCCTTTTTATCTTCGTTACATGGTTGCCTCCCCGGTAACGCAGGGGAGCAGCCACTTAGATTTTAATTGATCAGGTATCATCACAATAAAACTATAACCATGACTAGAAAGAGGTTATATCTTTCCCAATGTTCCAAAGGTGCTAAATGATTAAAGACCATAAGATCCCAACAATCTACCGAAGAGCGTTAGGAGAAACTTGATGCTGTTCGAGAACATGAGGCTGCAACTCGCTCCGCGGAAACTTCTTGGGATCGCGAAGCACGCCTGCTCTACAAGTTCTACAAGCTTTATTAACAAGAAATTTGCTCTATTGCTAAACTTGAAACGCCATCCATGGAAAGAAACGGTAACACTGGCTTCAAGCAAACGGACTTCACTCATAGATGGATTTTACTACGCTACAATCAAGCTAAGCGAGCACATCTACAAGGCGAAGCCTCTGTACGCCTTGGAAGATCTTTGCGCTGATGTGATAATTGGTCATGACATTCTAAGCGACCATTCATCAGTAGAAATCAAATTCGGAGGTACGGCAAAACCCCTTAAGATATGTAACGTCATGGAAGCTATGGTGCCTCCTGTGTCACTCTTCAGTAACCTTTCAAATAATCTAAAACCCATCGCTATAAAGTCGAGAAAACATTCTGAAGCTGATAATCAATTCATAAGAGAGGAAATCAGTAAACTCTTAAAAGATGGGGTTGTCGAACCTAGTAACTCGCCATGGCGAGCTCAAGTCTTGGTCACTGGAGGTACAACGCACCGCAAACGTCTCGTCATTGAATACTCGTTAACGATCAATAAATTTACTGAACTGGGTGCTTACCCTTTGCCAAACATAGAATCGATCGTATCGAAGGTAGCACAGAACAACTTCTTCAGCCAAATTGATTTACGAAGTGCATATCATCAAGTACCTATCTTGCCAACTGAGAAAAAGTATACAGCTTTTGAAGCTTGCGGTAATTTATATCAATTCACACGTATACCATTTGGAGTCACAAACGGGGTAGCTGCATTCCAAAGAACACTTCATTATATTATCATTAAAGAAAAACTGACAGGTACTTATTCGTATTTGGATGACGTCACAATTTGCGGCAAAACAGCAGCGGAACATGATCAGAATTTGTCTCGATTCAGGGAGGTTGTAGCAAAATACAGTCTCACTCTTAATGAGGAAAAGTGTGCATATGGACAAGAGTCTATAAAATTGTTGGGTTACAAAATTGAAAAGAATACCATTCGACCAGATGATGATCGCCTTAGTCCTCTATTGAACTTGCCTATTCCAACTGACTCGCGATCACTTAAAAGGACACTAGGCATGTTCGCCCATTATTCAAAATGGATTAGAAATTTTTCTGAAAAGATCAGCCTCTTGACTAAAGTTTCTGAATTTCCACTCAAAAAGGACGCTGTCGATTGTTTTCAACAACTAAAAGCAGATATAATGAAATCAGCCTTAACTGTCATCAATCAGAACGAGATATTCACAGTTGAAACTGATGCTTCGGAACACTCTATTGCAGCTTCCCTGTCTCAGAACGGCCGCCCAGTAGCTTTTTTCTCACGATCACTTAACATTTCCGAACGCCGACATTCCTCAATAGAAAAAGAAGCAAGCGCTATTGTTGAATCCTTGAGAAAATGGCGGCACTACCTCATTGGTACACATTTTTTAGTAATAACTGACCAACGACCTATCTCTTTCATGTTCAACCAATCCCATAACAGTAAGATCAAAAATGAGAAGATAGAGAGATGGCGTCTTGAGCTATCAAATTATAAACACGATATAATTTACCGTCCGGGTAAAGATAATGTTACTGCTGATACCCTCTCCCGTGTGTGCTCAAGTATGAACACGGACAGACTAAATGAGTTACACAATATCTTGGGACATCCCGGCATCGTACGAATGTTTCACTGGGTACGGTCTAAAAATCTGCCTTACTCTGTAGATGATATCAAGAAGATGACATCCGAGTGTCGTATTTGCGCAGAAATCAAACCTAGGTTTGTTAAAAAGCAGGGAACGCTCATAAAAGCAACCACTCCATTCGAAAGACTCAACATCGACTTTAAAGGACCTCTACCTACCAACACTCAAAATCGCTACATCTTGACAATAATAGATGAATATTCAAGATTCCCATTTGCCTACCCAACCAAAGATCTGTCTGCTGGCTCCATTATTAAATGCTTGAAGGACTTATTCTATACTTAAGGTGTTCCACAATATATCCATTCAGATCGTGGAGCAGCCTTCATGTCTAACGAATTACGGAACTATTTGGTAACAAATGGAATTGCATGTAGTCGAACCACGCCATATAATCCACAAGGAAATGGTCAAGTGGAGCGTCTAAACGGTACTTTATGGAAAACAATAAAGCTATGCTTGAGAACCAAAGATCTTGAAACAGCTAGCTGGGAGCAAGTCTTACCATATGCTCTCCATGCAATCCGCTCTTTGCTTTGCACGGCCACTAACGCCACACCTCATGAAAATTTTTTTAGACATACACGACGATCTGCAAATGGGGAATCGATGCCAACGTGGCTTTTGGAGCCAGGACCTATACTGATGCGAAACAATCACAGAACGTCAAAATACGATTCAGAGGTGGAAGAAGTAGAACTTTTGGAAGCTAATCCATCTTATTCTCACGTAAGGTTACCGGATGGCCGTGAAACTACCATATCAAACAGACAGCTAGCACCTCTTCCGCTGCCGTCACAAGAGAGTGACCAATCTGATTCCGAAGATCACTATGAGGATGCCGAAGGTGAAGCGGAGATACCTGCTGCTCAGGTTCAAGATTTGACAACAGCGGAGAACTCTCATCAAATCGAAAATACAGCAACTCGGCGCTCCTCAAGAGAGAAGAGAGTTCCAACCCGTCTTCAAGATTACGTCCTCTGACGCGGGGGTGAATGTAGTGTAAATACTTCTTGCTATTGTTTATGTTACCATAGACTTTTACCAAAAGAAGGTAGACAATTATTCTCTGTCACAGCTGTCATACCATCTGTAATTTTTATGCAATAAAACCATTATATCTCAAATAGTTTCTTATTATATCTTGTATCAAATAATAATAATAATCATTTTATTTCAGGCTACTAAGGCCCATAAGTAAAATACACACAATTCGATAATACAATAATAACAAACTAATACATATTAAACAGTGATAACTAAACACGTAACGTCGGCGTCGTGTTTCGCTGCGAGGTGTCGCGTAACCGTCCTCGGAAGCGCCGGAAAACGACACCTTTCGGCCAAAAGTCCTCCTTCAAAAAGGTCTGGAGATGTTGGGTTGGAACACGTACCACAAATGACTTAAAGTTTATGTTGTGGCGCGATTCCAACCTTTCGACACTCAGAGTCCAACTGGTCTTCACTTTCAGATACTGCACGACTTCCTCAATCGTCGTGGAGTGATGCAGACGTGAAATATACAGCTGCGTCGTAGGCACATCAGGGCGGAGCAGCATGTTAGGACCACTCGGTGCGGTACCACAGAGGTTGCGAGAGCAGGGCTTCTTCTTCTTCCTTTCCACTTTCCGTTATAGCTTTACCTACCATCGACCCGTGTGGCCGTTATCATTTAGCCACAAGCCCCCTTTTCTGTTATCTATCATCACTATGTGGTTACAATCTACCGCGTACAACATGCGATAGCAATATTATTACTGTCGGCAATGATTGATGTTCGTATGTTGTTTGTTTTTTTTCTCGTGTATTCTAACTGGATACTAACGATTTATAGTCAAGTCATTTCAATTAACTGTGTCGTTGGTCCAGTGGTTGCAAGCACCACTGCTGATTTTGAGGTGCCGGGTTCGATTTCCAGGTCGGACAAATGTTATTGAGTTTTTCCATCTGGAATTTCTCAGTAGTAGCCCGAAGTCTGTTATCGTGCCTGATTGATGGCAATAGGCTCGCCCACTATTACATGGGATTTAAACATAACTGGCGAAATGTGGGAATACCAGGTACACTCTGCATAGCCCTTCGGGGATTACAGGCGTGATGTTCAATTCAATGGTCGTTTATGATAAATGTTAGATTGATGTTAAGGTTCCATGAAAAGAAAGTTTTAAATTTGGCTGTATTTTTTTGTGTGTCTTATAATATCTCTGTCATTTATGGACCAATTTTTAGCTGCCGTATGGTCCAATTTCAGATCGACAATTGACTGGTTTTGTTAAAATATAAAAATAAAGGAAATAATAATATATCTAAGCAAAAAACTAAAAATTAAAAAAGATAAACTTATAAGTACAAATAAATTGAAACAAACACATTGGTAATGACCCTACAACCTCATGTACCTATGTGTAAACATATGAGAGGCTGGGTTTCAACCGCCAGGCCATCATGATAAGACTATTGTTGACTACTTATAACCATTTATTTTTATCAGGCTTATTTTAATTTATAGGTAAAAAATGTATGTTAGTAGACTATAATGGATTAAATTATTTAATGCCAATATCGCCTGTATTTATCACCACCATTATTTGTAAGTAAATAATACCGATTTTTATTCTGATTCACAACGGTAGCACGTATTACTAAAAGGCCACACATTCCCAACAAAATACACTGTACAGTAACTTACTCCTTCAACAAATAATTAAATTCCTAATCAACTAATGCATCCCAACCATTTAAACAACGAAGCTACGGATAAGACTAAAAACTAAATAGCACCTCTCTATTGTACAAGCTTGCCCCTCGATGCAGCATGAGATATAGGGCTGTCCGCCAACAGTTATTTATCCACCGACGTTCCAACGAAACAGTTTCAAGTTAATGCGCTAAACATTAGTTACGGCCACGGTTATTCCGACTGCAGGAAGAATGCGCTTGCAGTTGGCCGCAAGTCGTTATACCATACGTCAAAGTCTCTCTGTGTAAAAATACGGGTGGAGCTATTTTTGTGTACACTCGGTCGAAGAGATTAGAGGGCAGGTTGATAGTGTAAAGTTCTAATAGGCGTTAGTATCTTTGAGTGTTCACGTTATTGTGTTACGTTTACAAAACGCCTTGTTGTCTTTAAGGTATACTCGCTAAATAATACTTGCACGCCAATTCCCGTAGTATTTAAAAACGCTCAAATTCTTGTAATTTCAATCTCATCTCAGCGACAATTTTACTTTGAAAGTGAAAAATTGGTCAAAGGGTAAATTAAAACTATATTGGCAAAGAAAGAAAGAATGAAAAAGCATTTATTTGGCACGACACAGGCACACGTAAACAAAAGAAATAGGTACAGAAAAAAGAATTAAAGTAAAACAAATAAACAATAAAGATAAACAAAGAATTATGAGCCTTGCGGCTGCGCCAAATAGGTCCAGTTGAGCAAAAATGCCAGACAACCAGTGCCTGACGCTGGTTTTTAACTGGACCTGAGGTTGTGAGGTGTCACCGACGTAAAAGCAGAGTGATATGCATGTGTGTGAGTATCTGTGCCTGTGTTGTGTGTGTAAAATTAAATAAATAATGTAAAAACAAAAAAAAAGAACTACATAAAGTACAGACGTATTTTATACCGAATAGCGGTTCACCAGCTGCACTGATTCACCTCTTATTTTTGTGTAGTCTAACTGGTAATTTACAGTTGTAAGCTACATCACGCTAAACCGTGCTATAATGCAAATATTATTTTTATCACATCTATTCAAAAAGAGCTAGTTTATTCCTCGTAAACAGGGACCAAAATAGCTCATTAATCCCTAGGGACCAAAATTGATTTCAATTTGGAATGTGGATATTGTTAGTAAATGTTTCTGTCAGCAAAGAGGTGAATCACAAACCATGCGGGAACAATGTATTGAATATGTGACTGGCTGATAAACTGCGAGCGCGCCAAATTTAAAAAAAGTTGATGAAAAATAAACAACGCGCGAAATTAAAAATGCATTCTGCTTTCGTTCGTAGTTGATTCATATTCAGATTTTAGAATTATAAAAAATGAGTGCGTCTTCCTCAAGTGAAAAATTGTTACGATACACTTCCATAATTGTTCAATTATAAACATCAGCCTCTAATTATTTATATTTTATATCTTATGGTTCTGAATTGTACGTAAATAAATTCTTGTTCATAAGTTGCACTTACTTATTTTTTCATAGAGGGTGATAAGAGTGTCCACCTCGGGAGCAACACTATTTTAAGCTCGAGTGACATACTTTTAATCCCTTGCTGCGCAGGATTCTAGTTAAGAATCCCTTGCTCCGCTTGGGATTCTACTCTAGAATCCTTCGCTCCGCTCTGGATTAAAAAAAACACTCTCGCCTTTAAAATAGTAGTTTGCTCCCTAGATAAACAATCTACTATTAATTTGTTCAAATTGAAATTTATTTATTGTGGATCATCATAAGTGTTGTATTATTACTGCTCATACTGGTAGGTCCGCCATGTCCCGCCATTGAGGCATACAACATATCAAAACGATTTAACATTAAACTTTCATGCAATGTTATTCATATTTATAGTACAGTCAAATACAAATCGTATAGTCTAATAGATTTTTATTGTTTGAATTGACAAGTTTAGTAAAGTGGGCGGGTGTCGTAATCAATATTACTTAATTGGTTTATTCACTGTCCAGGAAGAAGTATATTGTACCCGTAAAATAAAAACCTAAATATAAAAAGAAACAAAAATGATCTGATTTCTAATAAAACCGGACATGTTCACTAAGACTACAACTTCGAGGTCTATTTTTATACAAAAAACAGTGAGTTGTCTGCTCACTAATATATTTGGCTGACAGTACCATGTTGAGTTATGTTATATTTGAACCATTTTCGAGCACAGTGTTGAAATGAATCACTTTAATGATGTTTTTATATCGCAGATAGTTTAAAAGTCATATTTATTTTTTCCATCTGCAATTTTTCAGTTACTACGTGCAGTATTGATTTGTGCCCAGTAAGGTGGCAATGGTGTCAGTTATAATTATGCAGGTGGACAATGTTGAATGATGAATGCCAATGACAATGAATCAGCATTGCCATTCAACGTGGCAATGCGGCCAGTCCTTTGGGCACGTGTTCCGTTGACAGCGATGCGGATGAATTGTTTAATTATTTTACTTTTCTATCTGTTTTATTAGGTGGACAAACAACATCAGATATACTGACTAATACATAAGTTTTGTACCTGATTCTGAACCCCACAGCATTTAAATTTCTTGTCGGATTTTCTCAAATTTTTTCTTTGTTGTTTTATTTGATACTAGCTTTTGCCCGCGGCTTCGCCCGCGTGGATGTCGAACTTCCGTCCCCTATGTTTTTCCTTTAAGGGCTGAATTTCCAAAAATCGTTTTTTAGTGGATACTTACCTACTCTTCACTAAGAACACCCCTTCAAGTTTCATGTCTCTAATACCAGCGGTTTGGGCTGTGCGTGCGTTGATATATAAACGTAATAATTTTAGCATAATACTTCCGGATACTACTTTCAAAGTTGATCCTTCCGGTATGTAGGCATAAAGATTTCTGGAACCATTGACCCGGAAAAGAGCGCCGTACAAATGACCATGTGTAAAACAACTGAGACTAAGATCAACCTGCCCAGGCGTATTGATTACAACCGTACCAAGTTTGGTTAAAATCCCTAGAATAGTTTTTGAACTATGCGTGCACATACAGACAGACAGACAGACAAAACTTTTACTGATTGCATTTTTGGCATCAGTATCAATCACCAATCATCCTCCAATATTAATTTTGAATATATATTCAATGTACATAATTATCTTCGTAGTGTGTGATAGCCCATTGAATTGTATAGCGAGCGATATTGTATCTTAAGATAAAATATTATAATATCTTAGCCGTGTGCAGCGCCCCTTGGTGAACTCCACTGCGGGTGACGTAACCTACGACAAACTTATTATTTGCGGTTGGTACAGTAGTCGGGTCTAGGGATCGAACCGCAAAATTAAGTTTGTTTTTCCGGGATAAAAAGTACCCAGTGTGGTGCCCAGGATATTAAAGAATAAGTATACCAAGTTTCATCGTAATCGAACCGGTAGTTTTTGCGTGATACCTGAACATACAGACAGACAGACAGACAGACAGACAGACAGACAAAAATTTTTTTAATCATATTTTTGGGTTCGGTGTCGGTCTAGTAACACCCCCTGCTATTTATTTTTTTGATATTTTCAATGTACAGAAATTTTACTTCTACAGATTTATTATAAGTATAGAATAGATTATTCTCTTGCTTAAATTGTAAAGAATCATGAACCAATCATCATGTTTATACGATTTTTTCTTAAAAAAACACACCGAGTTTAGTGAAAACTAACCGTTGTTTGCCCGGCTCCCAGAAAGCTTAATTTTCACCTCCAACAAATATCATTTTATTTTAGCCAATGTATACAAAAACTTGACAAATTATATACTAAAAACTTCCTTGGAAACCACTCTATCTACAGGTAAAAACGGAATCGACGTACTTCTATACTAAAAAATGTCATTACTTTGGACAGAAATCGTATCCTGAAAATGTCTAAAAATATTGTACGAATGTGCGCCGAAGTCCCTTACACTCGATGTTATTTTGTGATTTGACTATGACATTGTCTATATACAATAGTCTCCAACCCAAGGTCTCCAACTACGAGTAGTCACCAGCGCTTCTGCTGATCATGAGGTCCCGTGTTCGATTCCCAGTTCGGGCAAAGCGTTACGAAGTTTTTTCATGTGGAACTTCTCAGCGTTCTTTCTTTTTTGTTGTATCAATGCAGAGTCTGGATTAGTGCCCGATTGATGGCTTTAGGCCCCTGTTATATGGGACTTGAACATAACTGGCGAAATGTGAGTGGACTAAGGAACAGGCCTGCCTAATTAAAATGACTTTGTGACATCTGTACGGATGGACAGTCAGACATCCAACCCAAAATAATAAGGGTTGCGTTTACGATATTTGACTAAAGAACCCTAAAGGGTCCTTGTTTACGCTCGAAACAAAATGTGTTCAGTATTATACCACCATTTTTCTCCAAGCTTTCACGCTTCAATTTTAAAATATAGTCCGTTACGTCACTGATACGAAGTCTCATACGTGATGGTCTCTGATATAAGTCTGTATCTAAAGTAACCTCCTATTACTGGAATTGAATCACTTAAAGCCTCCCCGGAGCTCTCTTATTTGAATTTTATACCAAGGTTACCTAATTTTGTAAAGGAAAGTTTAATTTTAGAAGGATTTTTCTTCGTCAATTTGGGATTGCTTTTTCTTGGAATCTAGAATGGGGAATTTGACGGGGGGTGTGAGTTATGGAATGTAATATAGGCATTTATTTAGTTTGTTACGAACAAGCTTATCTAATTGTTTCTTCATTCGTTGTTATATAATGGGTGCAAAAGGCATCGTCGCACATTCAGACCCCATGAGCCCCTGTACTGGACCCCAGAGCGATACAAAAAAATTGTAGGCATTCTCTTATTTCCAAGTTTTGAATTAAAGAAGTCGCTTTTTTTAACTTGTTAAAAACTATTTTTTTACTTCTCGGAAATCCACAATCCAGTGACTATACATATAACAGGCTACCTCTTCATGAACATTATAATATCAGCCGTAAGACGTCCACTGCTGAAGATAGGCCACTCCCATAGATTTTCAATAGAACATGTTTTGGCGGCTTGCATCCAGCGCAGTCCTGTGGATTTCTTCAAATCGTCTGTCTACCTTGTGAGTGCGAGTCTTACGCCTGCGCTTGCTGGTGCGCGGTCTCCATTACAGAACTTTACGGCTGCATCGGCCATCAACCTCGCAATTAAACCTTATAAAACACCTTAAAGGCTATGAAAGTTTAAAAAATCTTCATTCAGCCTCAAGTTCGTTGTTTAGGGAACTTTTGAGGTAAATTTTCATTCATCTAGACCCCATAGTTGCCTTCGAAATATATCTGTCAGTAAACGAATATATGCAAGATAAATGCAACTAACGTTTTTGACGGCTGCTTTTGATTGGACATCTTTAAGACTCGGATAGGCGAATTCGGTCGTTGATTGGTTACAGACAAAGATCGGGATCAAGAAAGCAACCGAGATAGATTATTAATATCCAGCCTTCGATCAATTATTGATCTAAGTATCCAGCGTTAACCAGTATTTTTTTTGATCTAACAAATACATTGCAACAAAAAAAGGTTTAATAATTATTTACGAAACTTTATAGCTAATTTACTACTGGCAGTTACATACCACCAAGAATTACAAAACAATACGTTACATAGTTTTTATAGTGTCAATTTTCACAAGCGTAAAATATATTACTTAATTTCAAGTAAAATGAGCACGAAACCCATTTCAGAGAAAGAACTATTGGTAGCATTTAAGGATCTCCTAAAGAAAAATGGATATTTAAATAAATTAAATGCAGAGGTAAGTAATGTACGAGTAACAATATGTCAATGACGAGTAATTTTATTATTGTTTGATATCAACAAAGACATTTAATAACAAAGACATTCACTAAGTACCTATAGACCGGACATCACGAACAAAATTTTCGTCCGAAAAAGTGTGTCCCGCTGGATACAAGTCTATGAGTTTTTTGTAGTACGCTCCGCTGCCGCTCCAATATTCATATATTATTCTAGATGGCGTTACTAAGACATGGGATCAAAGTTTTTCTATGACATTTCCTTGACATGCCCGCTCTATAGTATTTTAAATCTCTTTGTTTAATACCTATAGACCGCACATCACGAACAAAATTTTCATCCGAAACTTGTGTCCTGCTAGACACAAGTCTATGAGTTTTTTTTTAGTTGGTACGCTCTGCTGCCGCTCCAATATTTATATAATATTCTAGATGGCGTTACTGATAGAAGTCTTCTTGTAAGTATAAAAGATACCTACCTTTCAATCATACTTTTCCTCTTTATAATATTACTAGCAGATAACACAACATAAATTTTATTCTAAGACGAAACGATGTTTGCCGGGCCAGCAAATTATTTATATTTCCCACAACACTAATATACGACGAAATTTCAAATAAATTGCATTAAAATAAGTGAAAAAAAAAACAATTACCTACATAAAAAAACATTTTACCGTTGTTCGATTGTACAACTATTAGTTACCGGCAATCGTGGTCGCTATATAATGTGGTTTGCATAATAATACGCGCCATTAAATTACTTGGCTGAATTAAAACCCAGTATTTAAATACAAATTAAGCGATGATCGTTTTTATTTAATTTGTGCGCTGATCCGGAACGCGTTACGTGTGTTTCGCGAAGTTTTTGGGATCTGTTCATGACATGATGTTGTACAAATTGGTTATTTTATTTAAATTATAGTAATTTTAATTAAGGAAGATCAGTGTACATTAACATTATAATACCACATAATTCCATGAGTGGAAGTGTCGTTATTTAACAAACCGATTGGTCATCCGATATGTTCATCAATCAATTTAAAAATCTGACTTTGTTCTGTTGGGCAGTTAATCGGGATTTTTCGTCTGTATTTCAAAGTACAAACGCCAGCACATCAAGTTACCCCAATGTGTCAAATTTTCCCAATAGAAAATGAACCGTATTCTGTTTGACATAAAGTTGAAAAACGATCAAAGGAATTTGACACATTGGGGTAACTTGATGTGCTGGCGTCTGTAACAGCCGAAAGCCTAAAATTGTGATTGGTTGATTTTACGCTTGTAAATGGGACTCAAAATAATACACTATTGTAAGACATGGTATACTGGCAGTGTGTAAAAATACTGTTTATAGTACGAGATCCGTTGAAGAAAATATACCCTCATAATTTTATTTATTAGAAATAAGAAATAAACTATTATTGGTAGACCTATACTTTACCCTCGGAGAAGTATAGCTTTGTTATTCTTTAAAATCACCAAGTGAAAATGCAGGTGAAAGGTGAGGTAGAGATTAACGTTTTACTTCACGCTTACTTCACCTAATTTATCACAGCAGCAATATGTCATGTCAACTGTTTGTTTTTTTATTATTCAAAAATTATGCACATGAATGGGAAAACTCAAAGAAGAGTGCCTTAGGTTTGAACTAAAGCCCTATGCCTTGGCAGTTCATCGGTCACACCACCTAATTTACCTCTACTTTACCAGCTAAAAAACGACACAATTCCGTTTAATCCACAGGTTCGAGCCAAAATGACAGAGTTACTTCAAAACGGGCAAACTAATGAGGTTGCTGCATCACCACCCATTCCTGCAGATGAAGTGCTTCTAGTTAATGAGCTGGTGAGGGAATACCTGGAGTGGAACGGATACTTGTACACTACGTCAGTGATGATGTCTGAAGCTGCCATGCCGACGGATAAAAGATCCAGGTACGTACTTGAGACTACACTCCTATATTAACTACTACCTATACTTCAATTCCCTGCCAGCATCGGTGTTCCCAAGATAATACGACCCCAATCTGCTTATGTCACGAGTTATTAGGCATCTTTTGGGTAAGCTTTTTCCATCGTCGACCTCATCTCTTTCTTCAGGACAAGACTGAAGTCAAGAGAATTCAAAGTAAAATTATTTATTTTAATAAGACCGTTAATAGCCACTTTTGAAACATCAGTCTTTAAAGTTAATAGAGTAAGAAAATGATTCTAGCTACCATTTCCAAAAGATAGTTTTGTTTCGTAGATTTAACAGGCGACGTTGAATCCTTTCCAACAATTTGTTTTTGCCGAAAATGATGTAGGTATGGAGGTTTTAGGAAACCGAGAGTTATTTCACATAACGTCACATGTATCACGCCTGTAATCTTTTAAGGGGTAGGTAGAGGTTTACCTGTAGTAGGTATTTATAGTTGCACTATGTAAGTTATGTTAAAGTCCCATGTAATAGGAAGGGAGCTTAATACCATCGGGCACAAATTGAAAGGTGATTCAAGAAACCCAAAATCACGGAAAAACTGTCCTTTGGCTGGGTGTAATTTATCAATAATATAATATGTAGGTATATTATTTCTGTCGCTTGTGATACAGGTTTATCTAACCTAGTATAGGCATCTAACATTTAAATACCTTTGTTAATTATTTTTAAGACTTTTGTATTTTATTTTACCAATTTTACTTTAACTTTACTTTTGAATAAATAAATATTATTATTATTATATTATATATTGAAATATATAAGTGTATTAATCAGCTGTTTAGTACCAATAACACAAGCTGCTTAGCTTGGGGCATTGTTGTTGATTCAATGAACCCAAAATCACCGATATAACTGTTTCTTTTCAGGGCAAATCTGTGTTTGGAAGTAGGAGTAAAAGATGATGAGAAATCTTCGGCCCTACCGCTCTTGTCTAACATAGTTGCTGCGTACACTGAGAGGATAAAGAGAAAGATGAATAAAAGCAAGAGAGACGCCTGTTAATATCCTCAATAAATGTTTCAAGTAAAGGTTGATTTTTATTTCTAACTTTTACCTAGAAGCTTTTCGGAGGACCAGGTAATTGCGATTGGAAATTATTAGTTATAAGGTACCAATCAATCATTTTATTTCTTGTATACCAATAATTTAAAAATTAAATCCTTAATTTTATAATGCTTACTTCATCATCATCTGCCTAGATTCTTTTCAACTACGTAGGTGTCGGCTTCGACTCTAACCAGATGCAGATACTTATATATTATGCATGTACGACTGCATGTTTATGCTTTTAGACACAAAAATCTGTGTGTAAGTACCTATGTAATATATCAACAACGCTTTTAAAAAAAGTGTCTTGCGAGTCGGAGTTACTTGGTACCATTGTACATAATGTAAAATAATTACAACGATTATTAAGGTCATGTAAAAAACTCCTTAAAAAAAGATTTTACAACTCTTTATTATACCAGGCATGGAAATATACAAATTTCAACTGTTTACATAAAACAGTCCATAAGAGTTGTTCTCTTTCTCATATAAACAGACACCGGAGGTTTATTAATAGGGTTTTGTTGGTACCATTTGGCCACGGAACCCTTAAATACGTAATTAATCACAGGACAAAACCAGAAACAATACATCAAAACACACACAAACTTTCATTTTCTTTCCTGCAGAACAGGTGCAAGACTCCAAAGTCGACAAACAATGTTTTAACAAACTTAGCATAAAAGCATCTAGGATGAAGGTAGTTTGAACCTGAAGTTAGACGTCAGCTGGTACAGCACAGCCTAATTTATTATGCTGGAAAGGCAACAAGAAATCTTGGAGAATCTTTATTACGTGCGGAGTTTCTTAAGGCACCGTTTTCTAACACTTTTACTTGCACATTCGACGTTTCTTGCACTTCTGGTGAATGTACAGTCAGCCTCATAAGTCGATAAACATATCCATATTTCCTAAACTCATGAACACCTTAGCTTACACAAATTGCTAAACAAGACTAGTGCCAGGATTTAATTAACGTCTCAAAGGTTCAAAATTCTTGTTTAGCAATTTGTGTAAGCTAAGGTGTTCATGAGTTTAGGAAATATGGATATGTTCATCGACTTATGAGGCTGACTGTACCAGATACAAAATCAAATGTTAATCATTCAAGCTATGCTGAGCATCAGTACTTTTTCAGTGTGGGTTGCACATGATGTGATTTTGTTTCTACTATGACTGAGGTCGTGGGTTCGATTCCCGCTCAGGACAAATGTTTGTGTGTCGTGCACGATCATTTTTTGTTCTGTGTCTGGGTGTAATATTTATCTATAATATGTATTTGTATACAGAAATATATAAGTATGTTTATCAGGTGTTTAGTACCTATAAGGTACAGCGCAGATGGCACACGTTTTGTGTGATCGAGTCTGCGGCGCACAAAAGTCTGCATGGCGCGCAAAAAGTCGGTCGCGGATTTTTCACAGACTCAACGCACACGACGCACATCTTCGATCATTCTGTCGGCAGAGCTGTTAGTAGGGACATAGACGCTATGGAAATCGTGCAGAGATCGCGAAGTATTATTCTGTACATGAAGTACAGAAAAAGAAGAAGAAATAAAGAATTTTGGGTACATCCTATACTTTCGGAAAGATTACTGAAGGGACAGTTCCATACTAAACATTCAATTCTGAAACAACATCCGGAAAAAAAATGATATGGCGCCATGATAATAGATCGCGTGCGTTACGTGCACCCCTAGCAAATGCAGATTGCTGACTACTAAAGTGTGCGCCGTCTGCGTTAGCGCGCGTTGAAGCAAACGTTCAATTTTTTTCACACACTTTTTGTGCCGAGCAGCGCGGCGCGGTGCGGTGCGGTCTGCCCGAATTACACGGATTTTTGTGCGCCGGACTTTTGCGCGTCGTGTGCGTTTCTGCATATAATTGCAGGTTCTACTTTCACAGAATAAAAAGTGCGTCACGGATAGTCTGTCGTCTGCGCTGCACCTTACACAAGCTCTCAAGCTTGGCTTGGAACTAAATGGCGTTGTGTGAAAAGTTGTGGAATATTTTTATTTATTTTTACTAATAGTCTTGTTTGTCCTCTCCAACTAAGCTAAATACGCCTGTGTCGAGTGGGTTCACGTCATAGTGCATGGGTGGAGGTCGAAATCACAACCTTTCGATCGCCTGGCCGACGCCTTAGCCAGTGGGCTATTGCCGTTTAATTAAATAAGACAGTCTCCCAAAACCACGACCTTCACCACTTCCTAGTGTTTTTGCTGAGAAACAAAATTATCGGAACAAACTCGCCAGCAGCACGTCTGTCTAGGTTAGGTTAGGTTTAACGGGCTAGTGTCCGCAACTCCACCACCAAGCGCGTATTTTGCGTACGGGTGAGAATATGCCCTATTCTATCCATCCTAGCTCCAGCAGCGGTTTAACGCTACTGGCGATCTCTCGGAGGGTACCTGGGTTTCCGAAGAACTTAGCCCTGTATGCAGCAACCACTGGGCAGTTGAGAAGCACCACGTCTGACTAAAATACAATCATAAATCCGCCTTGAGCAAGCGTGGTCATCAGTGCTCGTACTGATTGTGCCATCTTTGTATGAGAAGAGGTCTTTACCCTTCAATGGGGTGGTAACAGGCTGATATTATTTTATTATTTTAGTTTTACCAATAAAATATTAACAATCCGTGCTCTAATTAACTTACAAATTCATTTAATACTCAGTGGGCGTTCTAGGATTTGTTACAGTGTATTTCTACCTCTCCAGGGTAGAAGCACGTTGTGAGTTAATTATTGTTAGAGGTTTTTAGTTTATTTTGGTTAAGAATTAATTAGATTTTACAGTTTACGAATATTTAAGCCTTAAGGACTTTCGTTCGCAAAATACCGATAATGGAAGCGGGTAGGCTAGGTACTCAATTCATTTATTATGTTTAAATTAACCTACTACACACAAATGTACATAGGCGGACTAAGGCAGCATCCTTAGTCCGCCTATGTACATTTGTGTGCTTGAAGTATTAAATAAATAAATACACATAATATAACATCACGTCTGTATGCCCGGAGGGTTTAAGGTGTTCCAGACTTCTGACTGTTACAGTAATTAGTAATTCCAGATGGAAAAACCCAAAAACACTTTGCTCGACTCAGGAATGATTTTGAAATTTGACATTCAAGACGACTGAACCTTTTTATTGATAAATCAATCCATCTTGGCTTTGTCCCTGGAAGGGTTTGTAATAGCAGTTTTAAACTTTTCCGTTCTATGGCTTGTTATATAGGGTGACTGGTAATTAGTGACCGATACTTAAACACGTGATTGTACTCATGAATATGAATAACTTTCCCAAAGAAACGTTTTTATATACTCATTAACTTTAAATTAATTCAATTATGTCAGTACTGAACGACGGTAGCGGTGGGGGTGGCGGGGGAGCATGTGACGCTACTACTACTAGTAGATTTTGCCCTTCCTGAGGTCAGACTATCAGCTGATCCATCAAAGGCGCGCGCGCGGGTGTTTAAAACAGCGTTTTTGTTATTTTATTGCGTCATAAGTTATTGTGTAAAAAAAATGTTTCTTTGGGAAAGTTTACTGAAATCATGAATACAATCACGTGTTTAAGTATCGGTCACTAATTACCAGTCACCCTGTATAGGTCCTAACAGCATAAAGAGCTTAAGTTATACCACCTAATTAATACAAATCCACTCAAACTCCGCAATTACTAAATATTTCTACTCAATCAATTAGTAAAGCATTAAAACTATTACTAATTATCTCGCATGTGATTGGACATCCACCACAATTGCTGTAATTACTAGCCTAGTTCTCTCTGCTTATGGTCTAAGCTGAGGTAATCTGATAAAGGAGTATGCACGCATGGCGTACGGCACAATTAACCGGATTGGCATTGTTTCGGGTGGACGCTGGACAGGTCGGCTCAAAGCGGGTTTCGTAATCTAACTTCGTGGAAACTGATATCGGGGGCGTATTTAATAGTGCTAGAGCCTAGCACAGACGATAGTTGCTAGCCTACTTTCATGTATGCACAAAAAGTCTGCATAAACTATTTACAGCGAGCTACATTGTAAACTGCGCAAAGGACTTTCCTTCTTTGTTGTTCCAAATAAAAAGGGAATCGGCAAAAAAAATAAAATTTACAAAGAATTTCAACGCCAGGGGGAATCTTTTGCACTCCAGAATCTTGTACTGAACTCATGATATCAGGACAGCTGGTTGTGCATCGAATCAAATCAAATCAAATAATTTATTTGCCAATAATGCGGGTATACATACGTGATGGTATAGTTTTTTTTCAGTGTCCCAAGACAATTTGCCTTACGGCGTGCAAAATTATTTAATTACACTTTTAAATGAAAAGGTACTAACAGATATTAAAATTAAAATGACAAAATAAATAAAAAAAGGATAAAGTAGTAATTAGGTATAAATGTCTACAAATTGAGTTAAGAATGTTAAAAAATAATTATAATAAAAATGTGAACAAATTAAAAGTTTTAATACAATTATTTCAATGCAAATTTCAATAAATTCTAAATGTCAGTAAACTAAATACAACAAAACTAATTAGATAGTAAAAAATAAAATAAAAGATAAATTAACATTAGGATTGCAATGATAACAAAAGTTTCAACTGTCATTAAAGAAATCACATGGAAGCAGCAAATGCCCCATTAACAAAAAATGTTGTCATCGACAAAATCTTTCCATCCATCCATCCATTCCATTTTCTTTTCATCTTTCTTTTATTTCTTCGATATTCTTTCCTCCCAAGACCTGGTTCACATTAGGTCGGACCGACAGTTTTAACGGCCCGACAAACGTGTCAGATCCATATTGGCGTATGTATATACGCGACCCTCGATTTATCCCGATCGACGGTAAAACTGTCGGTCCGACCTAATGTGAACCAGCTCTTACGTAATTTGTTTGTAACTTGTTGTCGTTGAAAGTCCAGATGGTTGTAGGTACCACCATGTCTGCTCAGTCGTAAAAGGCATAACCTTTATTCTTCTTGAGTTGGTTTAGGTGGTCTACAGTTTGGTCCTGCTCAAGAAGGCGGGGCGCCCTGCGGACTCACCGTCCGCGTTTCGGCCCATAGTGCTGCTAGACGAGGTGGGTAAGCTGTTCGAGCGAATCATAGCTGCCCGCCTCGTCGGCCACTTGTGCGGAGACGGGCCGGATCTAGCCGAGAGCCAGTTTGGCTTTCGGCATGGGCGCTCCACCATTCACGCCGTGTCGCGTGTCAAAGTCCTGGCGGAGGAAGCGGTGTCCCGGGGCGGGGTGATGTTGGCGGTGTCCTTGGACATTTCCAACGCCTTCAACACCCTGCCCTGGAGTTGTATAAGGGAGGCACTGCGCTACCATGGGGTGCCTCCCTACCTCCGCCTACTCGTTGGGGCTTACCTGACGGAGAGGTGTGTCACCTACGTAGGACGTGATGGCGGTCACCAGCGCCCCATGTCGTGCGGTGTTCCACAGGGCTCGGTCCTCGGGCCACTCCTGTGGAACATCGGGTACGACTGGGTGCTGAGGGGCGAACTCCAGCCGGGCGTCGACTTGACGTGTTACGCGGATGACACGCTGGTCACGGCCCAGGGGAGCTCGCACAGGGAAGCGGCGTTGTTGGCGACGGCTGCGGTCTCACAGGTGGTGGGCCGCATACGGCGCCTCGGCCTGGAGGTGGCCCTCAGCAAGACGGAGGCTATGGTTTTCCACGGCCCCCGTCGGGCGCCACCCGCCGGATCACACCTAGTGGTCGGTGGGGTTCGAATCGCTGTCGAGTCCACCATGAAGTACCTGGGATTGGTGCTCGACAGCCGTTGGGATTTCGGACCTCACTTCCGGCGGCTGGCGCCCAAGCTGTTGGGCGCGGCCGGGGCGCTATCAACGCTGCTTCCCAATTTGGGGGGCCCGAGCGCCGCCTGTAGGCGGCTCTACGTGGGGATCGTGCGATCGATGGCCCTTTACGGGGCCCCGATCTGGGCGGCTGACCTGACGGCCGGCAGCATCGCTGTCCTGCGCAGACCGCAGCGAGCGGCAGTCATCAGGGGCTATCGCACGATCTCCTACGAGGCGGCCGGAGTACTGGCCGGATCTCCGCCCTGGGACCTGGAGGCGAAAGTACTCACGTCACTGTACCGGTGGCGCGAGGAAATGCAGGCCCGCGGCGAGCGACCGATGCAGCGACACATGGAGTTGCGTCGGTCGCAGCTGCGCGAGGTCCTGGTGGCGGAATGGCGGGAAAGGCTTTCGCGCCCTACCGCCGGCCTCGTCACCATCGAGGCGGTCCGGCCGGTGCTCGAGCGCTGGCTCGGGAGGAGGCACGGCTCCCTGTCGTTTCGGGTGACGCAGATACTTTCCGGGCACGGTTGCTTCGGAAAGTACCTGTGTCGCATAAACAGGGAGCCGGACGCCCGGTGTCACCACTGCGTCGACTGTCGGGAGGACACGGCGCAGCATACGCTGGCAGAGTGTGCCGCTTGGGAGGAGCCGCGCCGTGCCCTCGTCTCTGGAGTAGGCAGTGACTTGTCGCTGCCGGCCGTGGTCGAGAGGATGGTCGGCAGCGTCGGGTCCTGGGACGCGGTGGTGTCCTTCTGCGAAACAGTCATTTCGCAGAAGGAGGCTGCGGAAAGGGAGAGGGAGATTACTTCCACTCACCCTGTCCGCAGCAGACGCACCGGGCGCAGGCGGAGGGCGGACAACGCCCTCTTCCAGCCCCCCTAATTGGGTCCAGGGGCGACGGACGCGGGGATGTCCGCCGCCCCCCACGTGCATGGACCCGAGGTGGTGGCGCGTCGTGTTCACGCGCGCCCCTCTTAGACGTCGCGAGGGGAGTCTAACACCTCACTCCCCTCGCTGACCTGACGAGGCCCGCGGGGCCGGCACCAGTCGGGGGTCGCGGAAGTATCTTCCGTTCCCGTGACCCCCGGCGCAGGTGTGAGAAGGAACATGGGGTGGTTTTTAGTCAGTAAGAGTCTGACAGACCCCTCCGCCTCCCGGGCGGGGGACATCCATGAGGATTTTCCACCCCTAAAAAAAAAAAAAAAAAAAAAAAAAAAAAAAAAAAAAAAAAAAAAAAAAAGGTGGTCTACAGTTCAGGGATGACAGAATCCGGAACGTGCGTTGCCCTCCACCTAAAAGTCCTAATGAGGTGGGGCGTCGTGTTCCCTCCTCTTAGCTATCACGGCGGGAGTCAGTGACTTCACTCCCGCCACTGACCTGGTGAGGCCCTCGGGGTCGGCACCAGTTGGGGTTACGAAGTATCGCCGTTCTTGTGGTTTTTAACTACGGAGGAGAACATCCCAGAGGATTTTCCACCCCGCATAAAAAAGTGGTACACTGAATACAGTTGGCCTGAACTTTGCTGCCCCGTAGGTATCACACCCCGTAAGTAGCATTCTTTGTCCCAATAAAACCAATTTTATAATTCTTCAATACCATTTTTCATTCAAGCTATATCAGACAATCAATATACCAATAATATTCACTGTAAGTTAATAACAACAAGTTCGATTTAACCATCTATACATATTGTTATATCATCGGACGTCAATTACCAACATCAATCCTGAACCATCATGTATATTAACTCATCCGAGTATCATATTCCCCATGCCTGCAGCCAGCGGTAACCCCCAATGAAAATAGTGTCTATTCAAATCCATGTTTCCAAATGACGTTTTTACCACTGAAACAACTGTCACCTATAAAACTGAAAATTGTGTTGACTTTAAAATGTCTATACAATCGACGATGTTATACAACAATTTTGTAGTTGCCGCGTAAACTGAACTTTTATATATATACATATAAAATATTGACGGCGCGTTCCTAGTTGAATTGGTTGAAGACCTTATTTTGACACTAGCAGTTGTAACGCGGTTTCACCCGCGTAGGTCCCGTTCCCGTCAGATTATAGGGATAAAAAGTAGCCTATGTATTACTCCAGGGTGTCAGCTAACTCCATCCCAAATTTTATTAAAATCGCTCTAGCCATTTAGACGTGAAGAAGTAACAAACATGCACACTCACAAACTTTCGCCTTTATAATATTAGTGTGATTAACATTGACTGATTAAAATGAATAAACATTGTGCGGACGCGAGTGTCAACGGTGGTGTTACTGTAGCGGAACGTCAAGATGTCAGGCAGCCATCGAACTCCTGGGTTTGGAAGGGAACGGTGGCGTGGACTAGACGGTAACGGTGGATCGCTTACGTTCTGAACCATAATAAATTTTCATCCGAGTTTAATTGTGATATTTTTGCTATTGAAGTTGAGAATCCTGAAAATAAGGACGCTGATTGAATACCTGTCACCTTATTTCTAGAATACCTCGTGCGTCTTCCCGCCTTAAAATGAGTGATTCTGATAAAGATATCCACGTGTCTAGAGAAATTAAAGCTGTTTCTTCATAAAGTCACATTTGTTTACAGGATTGGAGACCAAATTCCGAGCGCAGTACAGCTTGTGAAGCTATGCGTAAAGTCCCCATATCTAGGGGAGCCCGCTTGTATGCACTGTGCCGAATGATGCGGTAAATATGTCGGACCGCATGCCCGATATCGATAGTGTGAATGCTGCTTTAGATCATAGATATTGTGTTATGTGGACTTGGTAATAGATTTAATTGGAATAGAATTGTCAAGTGGACCTAAGTACTTACTCACAATTTTAATTGGTATTGGACAACGGTTAATATGCAATTCAAGAAATGTGAATTTCCTTGTATCTGGAAACACCGTTGATGTCACTGTGTCCATTTTATTCGTAGTTTTTAACCTTAATAGACGCTGTTACCCAGTTGTAGGTTGTGGAGATAAGACAGACAGTCGCTACATGCCAAATACAAGTATTCAACGTCATGTTCCTCAAATAGAAGCCAAACATATTTGGGAACTGGCTTGGTAGATGGTGTTTTTTATAATGAAAATACATATATCTATTAAAAGAAGTATGTAAGAATCGTAGCTTAAGGGTCTCTGTAGTTTCTGGCTACCCCCATGGGAAAAAGGCGTGAGTTTATGTATGTATGTATGTATGTATGTATATATCTATTAACTTGTGTGAAAATATATATATTTTTTTGGATCTCCAACAACAATAATTTTGAAAAATATATCATTTCACTTAGACTTAGGGGCCCTGACTTCTGCGCCGGAGGTCGTGGGTTCGTTTCCCACCCAGGTCAAATGTTTGTTAGATGAGCACGTTCATTTACCTAAAATATTATTACTTATGTGTATATGTATTTAGAAAATATGAGTATGTTTATCAGCTGTTAAGTACCCATAACACAAGCTCTGCTTAGCTTGGGACTAGATAGCGTTGTGTAAAAGTTATTAAACATCTATTGATTTTTTATTCATTTACTTATATTGAAAAACAATCATAAAAATAGCTTATTTTTACCAAACAAAAGAGCAACACCAATTCCATTACTAAATACTTCGATCATTAATAGCACTAGATACAAGATCAGGAACAAAAATTCCTCGCAAAAGTGTCCACGTTTAGACACGCATAAACAATTGCATTTCTTACTACGAATATAGAGAAATGTTTCATAATATTATCAAGTTCAGATCATTATAAACCTTGACACTCAAGCATAAAGTTTAATTATGAATAATATACTTTCCAACCCTAATAGTGAAGGAGCATGCCTTTTGTTTAGACTTTTATCATAAGAATTTAATTTAATGGTGACTGATGATTGTAATTTGTATAAATCGGACTGACATATACTTGCAAGTATAAAAGTCCAAAAATAAAGAATAAAAAAAAAAAAAAGACGATTTTCAAGATTCTCTTTTTATTTGATAGGGTATATAAACAGATTGGTCCCATTTGTATAAAAACTCATATCTAATGAGGGGCCCTTGAGGAATTGAGGGAACTCTTCAAAAAATATAGGCACACACGTACCGATTTTTACATTTTTAGTAACAAATCAAGCATTTTCATTTAGAAAGTAACATTTTGTGAAAAAAAAACTGATGAAAAAGACAGGCGACGGAACTCTTCAAGACATAACAGCAAATTGTTCGCGATTGCTACAGTGAGATGTCTATGCAGAGTTCTTATATTTGCAAAACATAACATTACGCCTGTCTATTTTAAAAGGGGCCCGGCAGAGATGTACAGATTAATGTTTAGATAGAACTTCTTTACATAACATTACGCCTGTCTATTTTAAAAGGGGCCCGGCAGAGATGTACAGATTAATGTTTAGATAGAACTTCTTTAGCAATATTGTTAAGCGATTTCAATGATTCTTTGAAGTTTTGAAAGACTTTCTTGACACACGAAGAAACTAAAAATGGCGAAACAAAAACTTTTTTACAAAAAAATAAACCTTAAAAAAACACCGCCAGGTGAAAAATAACTCCAGTTTCGAAAGTCGGTGGCCAATAATGAACGAAACAAAACTAAAGTAGCATTAACCGAATTTAACCAACAAATTTTTAAGTATTAGTAACAAATTATTAAAATGATTACAATACAAATCTACTCCATGCATCTGCTGTTCAGTTAAACAAAAGTTTGTGCAAATGTTGGCGAGCATTGGTCAAACATTTGTAGCGGTGGTTTAAAATCGGTAATTTTGATAAAAAATTGATATTATTTGTTAAATTATAGCTTAAAATATAACTTATTCTTCATGTCCTTACTGAAAGTAAAATATTCCGGCCGAATAATTACGTTTTCGGGGATTATTTTTGCAACTGTTGAATACACACTGCGGCATTGTGGGACGTGTTTACATTGGCCGTGTTTCAAGCAAACAAAACAAAATACCAACCCCGGTTTCTATTGAGCTTATATTTACCGAGACGGATTTTTGACGCCGACCCGACATCTAGTGCTATTATTGATCGAAGACTAAATACTAGTAAAAAATCATCACAAATCATCATTCAATGTATTTTAACCCCTATTACTAGTTTTCCTTCTAAAAGGTTTCGCTTTTATTCTCTCTAACCATTCAATACCTTGTTAACTTATTGCTTTCCCAGCGTACCATCTGCAGTACCGTACCTATAAATTAAATTCAATTTAAGTCCGCCCATACGCAACCACTCCAAAGTAATTGATTGATAAGCTTCTATAAAATTAATGGTACGTACCCAGCTTTTGGAGGTCAACAACACTTTCAAGAACAAGGTCTATACATCGTTCTCGATACTAATAGACTTAATTTATCTTCGTAACTGTTCAAAGTTTCACATGTGAACGTAATCAGTCTTCGGAAGTGCGTTACGTGTTTTTGGAATGTAATCATATTGTGTTGGTACAGGATGGTGGTTGTTTGGTCAGCAGCGATGAGTCCTGGGATGCGGTGATGTCCTTCTGCAAAACGGTCGTCTTGCAGAATGAGGTTCTGGATAACTTCCACTCACCCGGCCCGCAGGAGACACGCCAAGCGTAAGTGGAGGATGGATAAACTCTTCCAACCCTACTTAATACGTAGCTGGGTGACGCCTGTCACACCCCCACGTGCATGAACCCGAGATGGCAACGCGACGTGTTCCACGCGTCCCTCTTTGAAGTCGCGGAAGGAGTCAAATGCCTCTATGACTTGGCAAACCCGCGGAGTCAGCACCAGTCGATTGCGAAGCTATCTTGTGTTCCCGTCACCCCCGGGGCAGCTGTGAGACGGAATACCGGCGTGTTTTTACACGGTAAGAGTCTGACAGACCTTAGGACGTAGGACAGCCAAAGACGAACATAAAACAGGTCTAGTCGGTACATTCTGTAAAAATCACTCCGTTGAAATTTATTTCTTCGTCTTAGCGAATGAGTTCAGTTCACAGTTGGAAGGCAAAGTTAGCTGCCCACATTTACAATTCAAAAAGTATGATTTAACAGTAATCAAAATCCTCTGTGTGAGAGAAGAAAAACGAATCTGTCGTTATTAGTTATTATTTGTAAGTTTTTATGGTGCACAATAAAGAGTGTTCTATTCTTTTTATTTTTCGTCAGTCTTTTCAGTCCCACTCGTATTAAAAAGGCCTCCCTCCACTACTTACATCTTTCGTGATTTCGCGTTCCTCTATCCAAGTCTGCAGAAATCTACTCAGTTCGTTCCGCCATCTCCTTCGTGGCCTTCTGCAATCCCGTGTCCCTATCTCAGGGCACCAACTCTGTGCTACAGTTTTACCGGCATGTGGCAGATATGTTTGCCTTATTTACGACTTTTCAAATCAGGTGAGGCTATGGTTGAAGTAAACATCAATTTAACCTGCTGACTGCCTGTCTGACCTTCACAACCCAGCTACTGGGTAACACGACACCCCTTCGTAAAACTGTTCGTCAGAATTTCGGACCTCTGCCTACCCGTAACGACTGTCAAAGATCTACAAATGACAGCCAGAACTAACGGTTTAACTTGCTTTCCGAGACACAGAAAAGTCTTCATAATATCAAGACTTTTTTTAATATCATTCATTACATATTACGTAATTAATAGTTCTACTTATCTTCGAGCCGACCTCATAAACGACATGTGAGTGTCGGGCATTGTCGGTTGGAGCGAACATGTTGGCTTGCGGGTCAAGATCACGCTACGCTACTGTACATCATTTTACACGTGCAGCCTGTGGGCTAGGTGTACGCAAAGATCGTACAGTGCTCTCCGCGTTCAGTAAAATCACGCGTTTAGGATGCTGGTAGGGCTGCCCCGTTTCTGTAGTGCGTCGGGTATGTTCGCAGTGATGCGCATGTGGATTGTTTTTACGCGACAATGCGCAAGAGGTGCGCTTCCCTGGCGCACAGGGTATGGGGCAGCACCAACAGCATCTTTAGCATGATTGCCAATCGCATGGACTGTGTTTATGTGAGTCGCTGTTGTGCAATTTCTCATGGGTTGTCGCTGCAATGATCCACCGTTTTGTGTGTTTTGTTTTTCGTATATGTGTATTCAGTGTCACTAACCTAGTTTTTAAGCTTTACTTATAAGAGAAGGGGTGTCTTCTATACATATAATAAGACTGTAAAAAAACTGTGTCTGTACATTGAATATATTTAAAAAATAATAATTGAGGGGGGTTTAAAAACAGTAATAGAGCACGAATCCAAAAAAAAAAGTCTGTCTGTTTGTCTGTTTGTCTGTTTGTCTGTTTGTCTGTTTGTCTGTTTGTCTGTTTGTCTGTTTGTCTGTTTGTCTGTTTGTCTGTTTGTCTGTTTGTTTGCACACGCTAATCTTCGGAACTACTGGACGGATTTGAATGATTTTTTTGTTGTATAGATATTAAGTCTGGTCAACACATAGGCTATAATTTATCTTGGAAACTGGAACACCTGATGCAGAACCGCAACAGACCAGCTAAACTATAGGCGATACAAAAATGGCCCCATAGCAAAAATTGTTCCACGTGATGAGCATTTTCTGCTGAGAGAATTAATTTGAAGATCCGGAACACCTGATGCAGAACCGCAACAGACCAGCTAAACTATAGGAGATACAAAAATGGTCCCATAGCAAAAATTGTTCCACGTGATGAGCATTTTCTGCTGAGAGAATAAATTTGAAGATCCGGAACACCTGATGCAGAACCGCAACAGACCATCTAAACTATAGGAGATACAAAAATGGTACCATAGCAAAAATTGTTCCACGTTATGAGCATTTTCTGCTGAGAGAATAAATTTGAAGATCCGGAACACCTGATGTGGAACTTCAAGAGCCCAGCTACACTATAACATATATTGGAATGACGTCTTAGCAAGAGTTGTTCAGCCTTATGAGCACTCGCTGTTGACGTATAAAAATCGAAGATCTGGAACACCTGTTGTGGAACTCCAAGAGCCCAGCTACACCATAACTCAAATAGGAATGACGTCTTAGCAAAAGTTGTTCGGTCTGATAGGCATTTCCTGTTGACTTATAAAAATCGAAGATCAGAAACATTTGATATAGAAATTAAAACTATCACTAATTTCATTGCATAATTATAAAATAACATAAGTAGGAGGTACTACGCGGTGAAGGCGGAAACAGTTCAGGACTGATTTTCGATGACGATGGTATATCGTTGAAAATTAGACTCAACTGGCTAAAACTCCCATTTTTTTATCGTATGCCTTCGGGCATATGTTATTTGAGTGTTTAATTTCCTTTTCCATTTATCTTCGTTTTACGGTAGCTTACCCGGTAACGCAGGGGAGCAGCCACTTAGATTTTAATTGATCAGGTATCATCACAATAAATCTATAACCATGCCTAGAAAGAGGTCAAATTTTTCCCAATGTTCCAAAGGTGCTAAATGATTAAAGACCATAAGATCGCAACAATCTACCGAAGAGCGTTAGGAGAGACTTGATGCTGTTCGAGAACATGAGGCTGCAACTCGCTCCGTGGAAACTTCTTGGGATCGCGAAGCATGCCTGCATTCTCAGCGTATTTACGCATCTACATCCAGGTCTCTAGAGTCCAGTGAAGAATATTTGCGCGACTGACCACTGATCGTGAACATCATGCACTGTCTCGCGAGTTGGAGACGTTCACGGAAAAAGCATGACGCTTGAGTTTTCAGCGTATATACGCATCGACTCTAGAGATAAGTGGGGGAAGGAGATGCGCGACTGACCGCTGATCGTGAACGTCACGCAACATATTATAGGCTATAATTTATTTTGGAAAATGGAACACCTAAAGTAAAAGAGATATAAAAATGGTGCCATTGCAAAAACTATTCCACGTGAAGAGTGTTTTCTGCTATGAGACTAAATTTGAAGATCTGGAGCACCTGTAGGGGAACTCCAAAGCCCAGAGACAATATAACATATACATAATAGAAATGGCGTCTTAGCAAAAGTTGTTAAGTCTGATGGCATTTCCTGTTGACCAACAAAAATAAAAAATCTGGAACATCTTGAATCGTCTCGCGCATCCCATTGATTTCCCGTCCCCGGGTTTATAGAATTCGACATCAGATGTTTCAGATCTTCGATTTTGACGACCCCGTTGTCGCTGGCATAAGCAACAGGATCCGCGTACGAAGTCGCGGGCAGAAGCTAGTCACGAATAAAAGCATCTTCATTACTTATTATGTTTTTATTTATAAAATACATTTTGTGTAATTTAACCCAATAATTAAATAAAACTGTTTAATAATGTAATAAAATCAATTTAAAAAGAATAAGAAATGAAATAATAATAAAATCCACTCAAGATCTTCCGACCAACTCAGATGTTGACGAACGAATGACCACAAACTTTATTTATTTATTTATTTGAGGGGCGTATCGCATATCGTGTCCTTGAAGAGGACGTGTATAGCTTAATCGGGCGTCTCTGTAGAGATATCTAAAACAAAAAGTTAAGACCTCCAGCCAGAGTATAAAAAACTTAAAAACTAAGCGACTACGCTAAGGGCACCCCCTGCGGGGTACGAGCCTCGGCTTAGGGCGTCGCAGGGAGAGGACAGCAAGGGACGGCTGGATCTGTGTGGTTATATTTGGGGGCAACGAGTTTATTATAACTACGAATGACCACAAACGTACGGCGCACGCCTTTTATAAGCTCTGTGCCTTTCACTTTTGACTGGTGAGGCGCCGATGGCGGCGCGCGCTGCACGAGTAGTTCGTGACGTTCTGTTGCACGTGCGCTCTACGCGTTGATGTTTGGATTATTTGCGCCGACGTAATATTGTGAGTCATGGATACTCTAATAAAGAAATATTAAATTCTACTCTAAACAATAAAGCGTAGTTTAACCTTCGATCGACTTGTGCGGCTGTTAATATTCAGCCACAAGCCCCTCCACCACCATCCACTGTCTAAGTTAAACGATAGGCTTTTAATTACACATTACGCATCCCTAATGCCCACAAATATAATTCCTCCCTTCAATCATTATATCGTACTGTATACAGAATTAACGATACCGATTGTAACGGTAATAAATGATCAGTCCCTTTATGCTTGGTAATAGCGTGAGGTTAATGGTTCAGAGTCGAGTAGTCGAGTGGTTGGTTGATGTAGTCGAGCCGTCGAGTGATTAAGGCTTCGGTGATTGAGGCCCATGATTGGGCGCCAATTACCTGGACCGTTAGGGTCAGCTCAGACAAAGCAGCAAGACGCTATAGCAAAATTCACAGTTAAGTTCATAATGGACTTAATTTTTTTTTTATATTTTAAACTAGTGCTTGACTGCAATCCCACCTGATGGAAGCAGTGATGCAATCAGTGATGGTGAAGCACACTAGTTTATTAAGAGCCTATTCACTCTAGCCTAGAAGACACCTAAATTATAATTGGACGGGAAGACCGCAGCAGGCAAGTTGTTCCAGTCCTTCGATGTACGCGGACAAAATAAATGCAATTGAAAAACAGTTGAAAAAATAGCAAGTAGGGTTTCGGTGCGGACATACGCTGCGTCTGTCAAGGTAGCGTATTCTGCATGTTAAATTGTATAAAAATCGTAACCACGTAAAAAATTTAGGTTAAGTGAAGGCAAATTGAGCTGCGATTCCATAGTAATTCTAGGCCAAAGAGATTTAAAATACTATAGAGCGGAAATGCTAGGAAATGTCATAGAAAAACTCGAATAACGGCATCTAGAATAATATTATAAATATTGGAGCGGCAGCGGAGCGTACCTACAAAAAAAAACTCATAGACTTGTGTCCAGCAAAACACAAGTTTCGAATGAAATTTTTGTTCGTGATGTCCGGTCTATAGGTATTGAATGTCTTTGTTCTAGGCATACTGTTCTATTTATTTTTTTTGTGCAGGGTGGAATTCTTTTACGGATGTTCTCCGCCCCGGCGAGGGCGGAGGGGTCTGTCAGACTCTTACTAACGATATACCAACCCAATGTTCCGTATTATACCTGGTACGGGGACAGAAGGTGCTTCCGTAAATACAGTTCTATCTGTGTTGACCCTAAGGTAGCTATGCGTAGGTGAGATGTGTTAGATGTTTGTTTGAATAAAGACGAAGGCTCTTCTTTAGTAACTTGGGCATGGTTGCAAAACTAATACATATTAGGGCTACAAAAGGAAGAATATATTTCACGAATTAACAGATTAACTACCGTCAAACGAATGAAAACTAAACTTAGAAGAAGATTTTACGTTAGTTCAAGATAATAATTATTGAATTCAATAACAAAAAAAATACCTGTAGTCGACTTCAAGAAATCCTCCTAATATTATAAACGCGAAAGTGTGAGGATGGATGGATGGGTGGATGTTTGTTACTCTTTCACGTAAAAACTACTGAATGGATTTTAATAAAATTTGGTATGGAGTTAGGTGACACCCTGGATTAACACAAAGGCTACTTTTTATCCTTGTATTCCCACGGGAACGTGAACTACGCAGTTGAAACCGCGGGACGTCGGCTAGTACTAAATAAAAGGCGTATAATAAGTAAACTACATCTTAAGTGTCGGACGTCTGTGACTTTGGTAGTTATGTTGGATTTATTTGTTTACCACCGACTTCCAAAACTTTTGACATTTTTGTTTTTTTTTTAATGAATAATAAATTCCTTTTATTTCAGGTTCATCCTAATTAAAATCATTTCAATCAAAATCATTCGATTTATTGCACCTGTAACTATTATTTTTAAGGGGAAATTGCAAGTAAACTCTTGCAATTTAAATAACACATAACGCCCTATAATATTTAAAATTTTAAAGAATCTTTAGCAGAAAATAAACTTCATACAATATCAGCGATTCGTACGCATTTATTTTACTGGTTACAACACAATGACCATTAAACCACAGAAAAACCCACGAACCTCAGTTATTTCATGCGTCCCTAGTACCTTGATTGTTTCCCAAATACTTTCAGCATTGTTACATACAAAGGAATATCGCTATAAAAAGAAATCCGCGCATATCAGCCCTTTCCTAGCAACGGACAGTTCTACCGCACTTTAGACAGGTGGTGTGTCGATTCCCTTTCCATTCCGTTCTGTGCATGATTCTAGCCAAGTCCAGTCTAGGGTACTAAACTTTTTAAAAATGTTCTCCAGATTTTTCCTATCATTTACATTTCTAATTTTATTTTTATTGTTAACTGTAAAAATCATCAATCGTTTCTATCTTACTTAATGTTTTTTTTTATTAAATAGCATAATATTCCACGACTATTCACACAACGCCATCTAGTCTCAAGCTAAGCAAAGCTTGTGTTATGGGTACTAAACGACTGATAAACATACTTATTTATATCATAATATTTATATTCTATCTAATTTACGTTTTTCATTATCAATCTCACTAGGTTCTATAAAAGTCATGGTTGTGTCTTTTAAATTAGAAGAAGCCTTTGAACCTGCAGTGGAAAAACAATAGGCGGGTTTTTGTAGTTTTTTGCATTTTAAAGAAAAAATCATCAGAAAGTAACGCTAAATTAGAATAAGCCTACGAAAAATTTCATCGCTGTCGGGTCAACAAACAGTAATTAAACTTTAGGTGGTACATTGTTGCCATTTCCACCCTGTACGTCACACAATTTTAATGTGTAACGTTAGATTAGACGGCATAGGAACATGTACCACCTCTCAGGGAAAATTGAATAGAGGACCCACCCACGAATCGGAGGTATGGATATTCAGAAATCGCTCTCACTCGAACCCGTGTGTGAGTGATATACGGATGGGAAGATTAGATAGCATTTAAATGATACTTTAAAAGTGCTGCATCAATACTTGGAATTAATCATAACTTTAAAATGGTTTAGAAATGATAAAGAAAGAGAAATAGAGAAATTAATGTAGATATTTGGCATCAGGCGCCTGAGGCGCACAATTAACTAAATGAAATTAAAGAAATACAAAGTTAAATGTCGTAATATTTAACTGTGTGTTTCTTGTTTCTAATGAAATAAAATGTGTTGTTTCTAATGAAAAAAAAAATACATTGTGAGGAAACCTGGACTTATAGTTATACAGCACTATTTTTTAATTAGTACAAAAAATGGGCTGTATCCGTACCTGTTACTGGTCATATTTGCGAAATCAAAAGTAAAAAAAAGAAAATCTATTTTTATATATGCCTCTATTTAGTTAAACTTAAATAACGTAAACAGCTGTTGAAGGCGGGGTATGCTTGAGAAAAATCTCGCTCACGTTCGCGTGATTTTTTGTCATGAATAGCCTGTACAATATTTCCATAAATTGGGTGACTTTTTGGGATATAAACAAACACTAATAACTTTGCTGTTTATGAATATCATTAATTGATACTTTGCAAATAGAATGAGGAGACCGTCTTAAATAAGCCTTTTAAGTATTTGTACTAATTAAAAATTAGTGGTGTATATACTCGTAGGTAGTTATTATAAGTTTGAAATTGGCAATCCGCCTAGAGCAAGCGTGGTGATTAATGCTCGTGTCTTTTTCCTCTGTATGTGAAGTGGCATTTGCCTGGCAGTGGGACTTCAGGCTGGCATTATTATTCTTAATATAGTACCTATGAGGTAATTATGAATTAGGTACCTGTACCATTTTATTTGCACTTTATAGTTTCTTAATAATGTACAAAAGGTTTTTTAAGAATCAAAAATCACTATCGAACTTCATCAATTCAAATTGTGCTGAAAATCAGCACTTTTTTAAGGTCAATATTATAGAAGGTAGTCCAATATGCCCGTCTATCACTACGTTCTAGTGATTATAGTTAGTAGTAAGTCTATCTGAAATGTTAAAACACAACATATATCATTCGGTATTGCTGTCAACAATATGCCAATAAACAAGGGTGGCGAGGGATATTTTTTGACTGTAATTAGCGTTACAGTTTGCAAAATATATTCATTATTTTAGATCATGCAGTTCTTGTATAGGTACTATCATCCATTGTAAAACATATTGTATTCACGGATTTTTAAACGACATCTAGTACAAAAATAATAACAAATACGTAAATCAAAAGCTAAGTATATAAAGTGGCACGCACGGGTCAGTTTGTAATTATAATGTTTTATTGGGAAAGTAAAACTAGCTAACTATCGTAAACCTATTTTAAAAGAGTAAGTATGGAGTTTTTTGCTCATTATTCTCCATACAAAACTACCTTTTGGAAGGGGCGCCAAGAATCATTTTCTTACTTTTATGTTAGTATGACGTTCAAAAGTGCCCTTTACCGGTTAGTTAGCATTTCGACAACCGTGCGACTACAACCCCTAATAAATTTTTTGGTTTTGATCAGTCAGATCAAAACCACTGATACTAACGTTGCCCGAATGAAGAAACGTTGTTCGAATGTTGGCTTTTAACTCGATTGGAGCGCCACACATCGGTCCCAACCATCCATATAGGGACCAACATAACCACAACAAAAAAATACAATGACACTCCGGGAGTGCCGACAGAAGTAAAAACAGGCAGGCAATAAAAAAAATGCAATCTAATGCTTACGTTTTACTTATACACAGAGGTGTCAGTTACAGCAACGGTAACAGTGTCGCGAGTTCATTGAGGTTTTCCTCGTCTTAAAAAATCGCCAACGCGCCAAAACAAAATTTCACTTCCAGTCAATTATTTAACTTTGTGCAGTCGTCAGGACGTTATACGCAGACCTACTACCTGTGCCTACTGTTGTACAGACGCCAGCACATCAAGTTACCCCAATGTGTAAAATTTTCCCAATTGAATATGCACCTTATTATTTTTGTCATTAAGTCGTTAAACGATCAAAGAAATTTCACACAATACGGTAGCTTGATGTGGTGGCGTCTGTACCTATATTACATTACATAGCGTCACGCCTGTAATCCCCGAAGGGCTAGGCAGAGGTGTACCTGTTAGTACACCCACATTTCGCCATTATGTTTAAGTCCCATGTAATAGGGGGCGAGCCTATTGCCATCAATCGGGCACAAATCCAGACTCCGGGCTGCTACTGAGAAATCCCAAATGGAAAAACTCTATAACACTTTTCCCGACCCGGGGATCGAACCCGGGACCTCATGATCAGCAGTAGCGCTTGCGACCACTAGACCAACGAGGCAGTCAAGTCAAGTCTATATTTTGTATGTTTTATAAATTATTGTGTGTGATGTGATTGTGACTGATGTCAAATAAATATTTTTCTTTCTTTCTTTCTTTCTTTCTTTCTTTCTTTCCATCTTTCTTTCTTTCTTTCTTTCTTTCTTTCTTTCTTTCTTTCTTTCTTTCTTTCTTTCAGACCAAATGCGTCGAGAGATTCCTTTTTATTCATAAACTAGCAGACGTCACGCGGTTTCACCCGCGTAGTTCCTGTTCCCGTGGGATTACAGGGATAAAAAGTCAGCAGCAGTCAGCAGTCAGCCTATGTCATCCGGGAATAGTATAGCATTCCACTAGAGCAATAATTTTGAAAATTGTTTCATATGTTCCGAAGATTACCCCCTACATACAAACTTACAAAGAACAAACAGTTTTTACTTATTTATAATATTAGTAAAAACAAGAAGAAGATAACACTCCCGTTAACTTTCTGATTTTGTGAGACCACCTTACCGCACACCATTCTTCTCACCGCTAGATCTCACCCAGTCAAGCGCGATGAACATCCCATTGTGATATTCTCACATCTATTACCTGTTGTAATCAGTTAAAGCACAATGGCTCCCCTCACTCAATGGGTGAGATTTCTTGAGATAAATCCACTACGATTACTACCCCTGTCTCATTGTAGGTGGACGATCGAGTGGCTATTTCAAAAATGGCTTCTTGGCTGATTCGGCTCTCGGCGTCGTCTCGGCGGAAATTGGCCGAGGCGTTCGGCTACGTTGCTATAATGATCGGGTATTGGAGCTGATGCAACTAATCAAAGCTAGGTTTGGTATCGATTTTAGGTGCACGAATTTGAGCTTTGTGTGTGGTTTGAAGTTATTTTTACAGTACTAGATATCATAATATGCCAAGAAATGTTTGGATGTTAAGCGGATATACATAATCAAAATAACACGAATCTTGTGTTTTACAAAATGTCTCTGTGGCCGGTGCTCAGCTAACTTACGAGTATGTCCTAATGGATCAGTGTTTGTTGTGTTCTATTTATTTGTAACGTGCGAGACTATACACACAGAATATGAGTTTTATTAACATAGTATGTTTACAGTTTAATATCGCACCCCTAGTGCGACAAATGCGTAAGAAGAATATACTAACTTTACAGGAGAGCAAAAAAACAAAAGATCATAAGATCAAATGCTATACCGTCTGGTATAGATTTACCATTTGATCTTAATATTATAATCTTTTGTTATATACCATTAAATAGTTAAAAAAACAGCTTTTTTTCAACAATATTTCAGATACCTAAAACTGTCGTGTATAAAGAATAATTAATATTTTAAGTTTTACACACGTTTTCCTTATTTAATTAGGACAAATTCTCAAATGTTATATTGTTAACTCCAATCATCGTTTTATAAATTTATTTGGACACTGTAACTGCTCGTGGTTATGCCTTTTAGACCATGATAAAATACAGAGGGTAAACACTACTTACGCCTTTTTTGCTTAATTTTGTTTTATTTAAGTAATTAAAATCAAGTTATTTTAGAAAGTACGTTTACTTATTTCAGCTTGATATAGGGAAACAAATACGTAAGTAAGATTAAATATATTTTTTGTCAAATTTTATGTAGTTGTAGGATTATGGACGTTTTTATCTGTAAAAATGTAAAACTTATGTGACGCGACAAATTTCTTTTTTGATGTAATGGCTTAATTTTTCAACAGATCTTAACGGAAAAATTAAGAATGGTGACATATTATGTCAGTTAGGCATTAAATTTTTTTATCGTTTTGTTAATGACTAACCTGGTGTCAGAGTTTTACCGCCCATGGGCCTCTGACTTAGCATTACACACCCTCGAGAAATCTGGTATGCTGGTTTCCTCACAATATTTTCCTTCCCCATTTTTGAAGCAAATGATTATTATACAATACGCACATGAATATGAAAAGTCAGAGATGCGTGCCTTGGGTTCGAACTCGAGACCTATGATTTGGCAATCCGCCGGTCACACCACTAGGCTATCAATGCTTATTACTATTGTTTTGTCGGTGGGACATTTTTTGTATTCTTTCTTATTTGGATTATACAATTTAATATCAAAAATATTCTGTCATTAACCCTGAGGGGCTTAAATTCTCCGTGCACTGTACCGCAAGCTGGTGTACGTCGGTGTCCCTTTTACCCTGTATTTATAAGAATCAGCTTCCAGTAATAACAGCATGCAACTAAATATCAATATTTTACAGGAATTGGTTGTCTACTACACTTTCACAACTCTATGATTTCGAAACACGATACCCCTTGTTCATACTGGTAGTCAGACTTTCAGCACTACCCGTAATCTTAGTCTTTGTTTGTCTTTGACCGGCCTGTTGGTCTAGTAGTTAGTGACCCTGACTGCTAAGCCGGAGGTCGTGGGTTCGGTTCCCACCCAGGACAAATGTTTGTGTGATGAGCACGGTCATTTGTTCTGTGTCTGGGTGTAATTTATCTATAATATTTATGTATTTAGAAATATATAAGTATCAGTTTATCAACTGTTTAGTACCCATAACACAAGCTCTAAGCTTAGCTTGGGACTAGATGGCGTTGTGTAAAAAGGTTGTGGAATATTTATTTATAATTTTTTTTATAAATTATTTTGTGAAAGATAATAACTTTAATAACTTTATTGATCAAAACATTTGAGTACAAAATAACTCATACACTACAGCGATACATAAAAACAGGTACATAGGCATGTTATAGTAGAGAGCAGGGCAAGGCCCAGTCCTGTGCTAGGAATTAACCTGTATTACAAGAACTATGCAAATGCTCCGCTCTCACACCAAAAACAGGTTCATATGAATCATCATGACAGTAGCATACAAATCTTGACTCACTGAGTTCCCTAATTAGGCATGTCTGTTGATAGGGACTCAGTTTTTTTTTATATTAGTAGGTAAAAATTAAAATAAAAGTATAAAAACTATAATAATAATATAATAATAATAATATATTTATTTGCGTAAAACATGGTATACAATGGTGTTAAATAGATATATGTATAGCACAAACATGTTTAGCTACGATACAACATAGCATGCAAAATTATAAAATTAGGTGAAGAATACTTCTACAATCAATATTTTAGATTAATATTTTTTTTCACAAAAAATTCTTTAAAACTATAAAAACTACATTCAAGTAACCATTTATAAAACTTAATTTTAAATAAACTTGTACTTAATGTTTTGAAATGTCTGGGTATTTTGTTATAAATGCGCACACACATTGCAAGGCAGTTATGATTGTATTTAGTTAGTCTAGGTAAATCATTTAATACTAGTCTATGAGGATCTCGTCTGTTTCTAGGGAAGACAACATTTGCCGTCTTAAATAATTGTTTATTTTTGGTTACAAACATACATATTTCGTAAATATAAAGTGAAGGTAACGGTAACAAACCAAGTTTCTTAAATATAGGTTGACATGAGTCATCGGGTTTAAGACCACAAATTGATCTCATGCATTTTTTTTGAGCGATGAATGCTCTATGGAAATCAGTACTATTACCCCACATTACAAGACCATATCGTAGTAACGATTCGACGTACGCGTGGTAAGACGTTACAGCAGTTTTTATATTTATTACATTTTTAATTTGCTTTAGCGCATAAACGAATTTATTAACTTTGGTGCTAACAACGCCTACGTGTTCTTTCCAATTAATATCTTTATCAATGATTACGCCTAAAAATCTTGTATGTGTTACTTCTTTAATTTTATTAATTTTGATTTTTATGTCATTTTTATAATTATTAGATCTATTAAATTGAATATAAACGGATTTGTCTAAATTAATCTTTAAATGGTTATTGTCGAGCCAGTGCAGTAATTTATCAATTGTATTATTAATGTCAAGTTCATGGTCTAAAACCGTATTATGTTTTTTGTTAGATGTCACTACGATGGAAATATCATCGGCAAATAATATGCATTTATGGTTTGTTGTATTTATGATGTCATTTATGTAAATGAGGAATAGTATTGGGCCCAGAACGCTGCCTTGTGGTACGCCATACCTATTATGTCTAAATTCCGAAGAGTACGATGAAATGACATTTTTACGTTTTTTTTATTGATAATGACACATTGTTTTCTATTACCTAGATAGGACGATAACCACCGGAGTGCAGGTCCTCTAATCCCAATAGCTTCTAACTTTTCTAGTAATAAGCAGTGTGACACCAGATCGAACGCTTTAGATAGATCAAAAAATAAGCCAGTAGTAAGATAATTATTATTAATATTTGAAAGAACTGCTTGCATAAGAGAGAAAATGGCCAACGATGTAGATTTGTTCTTTTGAAATCCAAACTGCTCTTTACTTATAATTTGAAATTTATTGCAGAAATCAGTTAATCTTTTGTACATACATTTTTCATACATTTTAGAGAAAATCGGTATTAAAGTTATAGGCCGGTAGTTGTTAATATCGAATTTATCTCCTTTCTTGAATAAAGGCTTTATTAAGGATATTTTTAATTTATCCGGGAAGGTACCATGAGTAAAAGACATATTTAATAAATGAGTGAGAATAACAGTAAGTTCATTACAACTGGCTTTTATGATTTTAGTATTTAATTCATCATAACCTTCCAACCTGCTGTTAGACAGAGCCATTATTTCCTGCCGTACCTCGTTTACTAGCATAGGTCTGAGAAACATTGAGTTGGCCGATGTACTTTTATGGGGGGCTTGCTTAGTGCTTTTTACCTCGGGTATGTGCGTTGAATTTACATAATGATTATTAAATATAGTAGCTATTTGTACCGGGTCTGTGATTATTATATCATTGAATTTAATAGATTCTATGTTGTCTTTTTGAACGTTATTATTTATTTCGTTTTTAATGACATTCCATGTAGCTTTACATTTATTGTCATGAGCATTAATATATTTTATTTTAGCATTTTTTTTGGAATCATAAATGCATTTCTTTAATACATTTGAGTAATTATGATAATTCGTTTTATTCGTATTTTTTTTATTTTTGTAGTATTCAAAACGTAGCTTCCGTTTAGTTTTACAACTTCGTCTCAAGCCTCTACTGATCCACTTTTGTGCGTTTTTATTATTTCTATTGACTCTAACTCTTACTTTGGGAAAACATAGACCATAAAATAGACACACTAGTTCATGGGTGTGGTGCCACATTTATTGTGTTGTGTTTAACGTGTGAGTGTAAAGTTGTGTGTGTAGTTGTGGTGCGTTTGTTGAGATTGTAAGGACATGAGTGCTTTTGTCTTAGTTTATTGGTAGGTATTTGTAAATTACCTAATTATCAAAACACGAGCAGATAATGAAACTGGAACAATTACTGTTTGATTCCCAAATAGATTTTACAAATCCGTAACTAATACTGATTCAGCAGATTTTCAGTTTCTGTGTAATTTAACTGTAAAAGCCAAGATTTTATTTTGTTTTTAAATTCGGTTGGTTTAAGTGGGTATAATTTAAGTACTTTGGTAATTTTATTATATAGTAGTCCGCTAATAACTATGTAGTTCCGCTTGGCCATTACAGTTCTATGTCTCACAGAAGGGCAGACTATATCCGATCGACGTTTATTGTGATATAATATGGGGTCAAACGTTAAGCTGGCATGCTTTCTAGTTAAAGTATGCTGTATAAATAGCTGTCTCACTGTCAAAACACCAATTTCATTGTAAAGCTTAGAAGTTGGATACCGACGGATCTTTTTGGTCATAACCTTAAGCACTGCTTTTTGTGCTCTCTCAAGTTGTAAAAGTATGGTTTTGGCTGCTCCGCCCCAGGTCGAGATGCAGTATGAAATGATGGACTGACACAGCGCTTGGTAGGTCACCCTGAGAGTATCGAGGCTAGCGGCATTGCGAAGCAACTTGAATACATAAATTAGCTTTCTGACTCGTGAGGTTAAAAAATCTATGTGGGACTGCCATTTCAGAAATTGGTCAATTCTGATTCCTAGGTATTTGACAATGTTTGCACGAGATATAGTCGGACAATCACAAGTGTTGGAAAGGTGTGACATACAGGTATGAGATTTAATGAAGAAAGAGTCCAAGGATGGAATCCCAGAAATCTTCATACCGAAAGTTATAAAATTTGATTTCATGACGTTTAATGTTAGTAGGTTTCCGGACAGCCAGGACACAGCTTTTCGTAAGGCGGTTTCTGCATGAGCTTTCACATCATCCCAGGTAGGGCCATGTATGAGCAGCGCAGTGTCGTCCTCGTAAGTGAATATTTGGCAGTTTGGGGATTTCAATGCACAGAGGTCATTAATATAAATAATAAACAAAAGAGGACCCAATATACTGCCCTGGGGGACTCCAAAAACCAGTTTTGCGTCCTCACTAATGCAATCTCCTATTCTGACTGCTTGTGTTCTGTTTGCTAAATAGTCTTGAAAAACTTCAAGATCACACTATACACTATATGAAACGCCATGGGCCACTGAACTATGTTGGTTACGCAGAGGGACAGTAACAAGCTGGTATTATATAAATAAAACTAAGCAAAATTGACTACAAAAATAACTCATCCGTGTCACAAACAGAAAAACGATGTCCAATTACAATTTTCCATTAGTTTTCATAGTGGCAGTAGCAACATGTTACAGATGCATACTACACTGGCTTGCAAAATTAAGTACTTTTAAAATTGGAATAACTTTTGAATTTGTCGGCTTCGAACCTCGTGTTCAGTATGCCAAACCGCATCGAGATGTCCTTAGAACCCGAAGTGGCAATACCAGTTATTAAAAATTTAGTAATATGAAAAACATATTTATATATTATTATTATTTATTTATTTAATACTTCAAGCACACAAATGTACAGACGCCAGCACGTCCAGTTAACCAAATGTGTCAAATTTCTTTAATCGTTTTTCAACTCTATGGCAAACAGAATAAGGTTCATGTTCAATTGGGAAAATTTGACACATTGGGGTAACTTGATGTGCTGGCGTCTGTACATAGGCGGATATTTCTATTGTCTCAACTTTTTTTTAATAAAATTATTTCAAATGTAAAGATTACTACTTTCAAAGAAAGCTGATAAAATTTGCTAGAAAACATTTTCTGTTTTAAATCTCTAACTTCTAATAGTTTAGAATAAATTGATTTTTTTAAAGTGTAGTATTTAGTTTTGTAGGCCAGTGTATGTTACTATAACAAGCCAGTCACTAGTTCGTTTTAGATCGTCTCTTGCCCTAGTTATGACCGTGTCGAGTAGCTAAGAGTAACATGATGCCTGCTACTTCGAGTTTTCGTTCGCTTATACTGGTGGCAAAAGATTTATGGAAAAATAAAATGTTTGTACGATAAATAGTTAGGAAAAAGTTTCTACATAACATAGGATTTTTTTACTATTTTTGTGAACGACTGTTCTTATTACCGATTGATGAAAATAGGCTCACCGCTATTATAATATGGGCTATAATCATAACTGTCGAAACGTGGGTGTAAGTGGTATATAAGCACGTGTTTTTATATTTGTCCAACCGATCGATTTACAAACATCTTACGGTAGACATTTGAGTGAAGTGAACATTGAAATGTGCCGAGAAGTGACCTGTCAGTGTGCTTCTTAAGCCAGGTGATACAACGAGATCAATTTCATGGTGAGTTTTTTTTATATTATCGCCTGGCTGATTACTGAACACGGCATCCATTGAATTAGAAAACGGCATCAAATAAAGTATAAAAAAATACCAGCCTGTTACTGTCCCACTGTAGAGCAAAGGCCTCTTCTCGTACAGAAAAGGCTCGAACTCAAGGCGGATTGGCGATTTCAAACACATATTATAACTACAAGTAAGATTTTGATAAATAAATAAGTACAGGTTTCCTCACGATGTTTTCCTTCACCGACGAGATAGAGATAAGTTAAGTTTAATTTTTTAAGTTCTTATCCTAGTTTTAAGTTATTTTGCTGCGCCGTTGTAGACTCAAGTACTCACTACTTTTGAGCCTAGCGTGTAGCTGGTTGTGTACATCATGCAGTTGATAAATACATATAATAAATAAAAAATAATTAAATATTCCACAAATTTAGTCCCAAGCTAAGCTTAGGAGCTTGTGTTATGGGTACTAAACAGCTGATTATACTTATATATTTCTAAATACATACATATAATATGTAGATAAATTACACCCAGACACAGAACAAATGGTCGTGCTTACCATACAAACATTTGTCCTGGGTGGGAATCGAACCCACGACCTCCGTAGCAGTCAGGGTAATTATCTACTATACCAACAGGTCAGTCCAAATAATTGTTACCTTCGTTAAATGAGTACCTCAAAACTATTTTTTCTGTTAGAGTTTACCAGGGCATTTACCTAAACCATTCTCATGTACCAGCTACATACATCCCAACGCCCGGAACTATACGTCGATATCGAAATTCAGTTGAAAATGGGACGTTTCACGCCTTGCAAATGTATTTATGCTACAAATATTTTGACGTAGTCGCATACTTGTGTGGGCGTCATTTTATTTGTTGCATTTTTACGCTTGGATTTTATACGGACATTTCGTGCCGGGAATTTAGTAGGCTAGTAACATGTCCGGCTATTGTAGTAGTTCAGAAAATGTACAGACGCCAGCTGCAGCTGCACATCAAGTTACCCCAGTGTGTCAATTTTTTCCAATTGAATATGAACCTTATTCTGTTTAATATAAAGTTGGAAAAAGATCAAATAAATTTGACACATTGGGATAACTTGATGTGCTGGCGTCTGTACATGTTATAACTATGCTCTATTTACAATAGCATTAGACAGAAATTAAAAACGGTTATTTTTAATGCACGCTTTGCAACAAAAGTACGAAAGGCACGTTACAATTACAATAGACGCCAAAATTATTATAATCTATTTTTTCTCCAGATGACACACTTATTTGAAACCATTTCAACAACTTATTTTAAGAAATGACTTGGATTTAATTAAGTAGTGTCAATGGTGAAAACCTCAAAGAAACAGGTATGAACAATACATGGACACGTTCTTTGTATCACTTTTATTCTTCTCAATTTAAAATAAAACAATTTAAATAAAAATTGTTGTCACGTATCTTTAAAATAAAATGTTCTGTGTTCCTGCTTCTACGAGCCTCTGTTTTCAAATAAGATTGGCTATAGTCTACCTTAATAATAAATAACAATACCATGTTACCGTCCCACTACAGGGCAAAGGCCTCTTCTCGTACAGAGAAGGCACTAGCATTGACCACTTCACTTGCTTAAAGTGGATTGCCGATTTTAAACTATTTTACATTTTACCTACTCATTATTTTTAACAAAACAAACACAAAGTAAAGCGAAGTCAATTAATAATACTATTGTCACAGACATATTGTGTAGGTACATTATGGTCAAATTCGCAATTAATTAATTATTACTACGATAATCTGGATAAACTCATATCATTTAGGAATACCTCACAATATCATGTTCATACCAAGACATACGCTTCCCTTTCATATTTTCCATAACAGGCGCCAATTTCAAACTTCTTCTTTTAAGTTAATTGTTTTTTTTTTACAAAAACACTATCATCACAAAACAAAAAAGGCCCATTCTTCTTACTTTAACCTACAACCCGGACGTTTATCGAAAAACCAAGCACATTGTAATTCCTCTCACACACGCTCGGAGGCTCCCTACCTCCATTCCGTCCCTCTATTAAGTGACCCGTGTTAAGCGTCACTCTCAAAATGACATCACATTATTTATAAATATTTAAAATGCCACTTTGTCCGCGAATAATTGGGTCAGTCTATACACCTTTTAGCCAGCAGCATTTTTTTGTGTAATGATACTTTTATGTTGGTCAGAATATCTACGATCTGCAAGAAAAGCGAGTAACTTGATATAGCCCGAAGAACTGCCTAGCTAAGTGGTAATATGTAAGGCACATTGCTCGCGTAACAAATGGATGATGGCTGGCGTATCGGAAAACATTAAAATATCTTACTCAAAGTCAACCTGCTGAAGGCCGCAGAAGTTCATTGGATGCAAGAAGCACAGAACTGGTCGATGTAGTAAAACTTCGGGCAGGTCTATGACCAGCTGTGGACGTCATTTGGCTATGATGAAGCCATATTAGGGCGCTCGGTGCGGATAATGCGCTCGAAGCAGCTGTGTAACACTTCCGTTGCTCTTTCGTAGCAGTTTCGTAGCACTTTCGTAGCTTTTCCGTAGCACTTTCGTAGCAATGCCGTAGCAACAAACGTAGCTGCGTCTACGCATAGTTAATGTACAGCGTTTCATCATGGACGTGCGCCTCCTAGTTCTCTTTTTATTTTTTTGATTAGTGCTTTTAATTTGTTTTAATTATACCTACCTTGATAAACAGAACCATTCGTTTTTTTAGAGAAGTTAAAAAAAAATCTCGACTTGCTTAAAATATTGTAAGCCTGAGTAACGAATCCGAGATAGATCCTCCAAAAATGTCCGTTTCACAGCCAAAATCCTCTTACCTTCGGTCAAACAAATACCAACGTGGTACCTACTGCTTATAAGAGTAATTAATAGTATTTCCGTCGACTGCCACGTGTGCGGGGTCGCCAATGTTCTTATTTATCGGCTCCTATTCCCGCCCATTACGCGGACAGCTAGCTTATTAAGTCTGCTCACGACAAGGAGAAATGGATTGTATTTAAATCTTGGTTGTAGTGGAGAAAGGTTTTCTGGTAATATTTATACACGATGTTGTCTCTACGTCACCAAAAAGGCATTTCAATCCAGATATTTTCTTTGCAGAAAATGCCTAATATTTAGTTTTTAATTCGCCCTAGAGGCAGATTTGACGCTGACTCTGGATTTTTGCCCAGTTGGTGACAATACAATATAATTGACAAAAAATTGGATTGTACCATTATTTTAGTAGGCAAGTCCCTGAATAATCATTCCTTAATACAAGCGTAATGTCTACGGATAAACACTACCAACCACTATAACTTTTTTATTATGAATTAAAGAAAGAAATTTATAAGGCAGATGTAAGCGGAAACGGTGCCGGAAGGGGACACCCCAGAAGGACATACATAGACCTTATTGGTGAGGTTCTTCAGAAAGGTCAGATGCGTATCACATGCTACCGTCGTGTCCTATTCCTGCCTACTCTCATGGAAAAAAGTCGTAGGTTTATGTTTTGTATTTGTATGTTTTACTATTAATAACTATTAGGACTTTCTAAGACGTAACTGACATTGGTGAAAGAAAACTTTGCGGTCGGAAACCAGGTTTATTACCCGTCTGAAGTAATCGTAGCTATGTACGCTTATATTTCTTAGTATAGAAAAGGCAATTGCTCTACTGTGGGACAGTAATAGAAATTTAAACCTACCTCAATATACAGGATGTTTCATTCAAATCGGTCAGTATGGGAAAGTCTGAAACTATAAGACATACGAAGATCTGTTCTGAGGAACCATGTCATCGATTTTAATAACAAGAAAAACTGCATTCATACATTTTAAAAAACATCTGTACTCCGTTCGGGAATCGAACCCGGTTATTTTTTAAAAAAAAACCTACACTATTTCTATTTAGATATCGATTGTGTAGGTCTTAAGCAGTAAATGTCTGTATGAAACATGATGTCTAAAATGAATAAAATGCATTGTTTCCACATAGGTACTTTAATTTATTTTAGTAGGTGCTCGAAGTGACCACGTTTACAATATTACGACAATAGTACAGATGTTTTTTAAAATATATGAATGCAGTTTTTCTTGTTATTAAAATCGATGACATGGTTCCTCAGAACAGATCTTCGTATGTCTTATAGTTTCAGACTTTCCCATACTGACCGATTTGAATGAAACACCCTGTATTATAATACATATTTTTCAATATGCATTTTTCAAAAAAATAGATGACATACTGAAGTGCCGATGCTTGAAAAGAAATCTTCTCATGGCCAGTCTAAATGCTGTTCTAAATCAATTCTAATTGGATTAATATTTAAATGGAAGTTTGTTTAATTCATCAAAGAAGCGACAAAGCTGTGGTTTCCTAACTTTCAAGGAGGAGTTGTTCAAATGGAAAATCGGGAACACAAAGAAGAGGTCAACAGAGTTCAAAATAATTTGGTCTTTTGTATTAAAGAAACCAGTGATAACTTTCGTGATAAAGAAATATAGTGTTTTAAGTAATGAATTAAGTACCCGTTTTTTTTTCTGTAAAAGCCAAGTCATTCTGATGCTGGGGAGTTTATTCCCCTACTTATTCGTCCCAGCAAAAACACTGGGAAGTGGCGAAAGGTTGGCTTTTTGGGGGACTGCCTTATGTAATTTCGACGTTCAAAAAGTGCTGATCCTCAGCCTAATTTGAATAAATGATTTTTGTTTTTTTTTTGTTTTATGTGTTTGATACTTTTTATCGTAAGATACTAAGCAAAGGTAAACTTATATATAGAAATTCGATTTTTTGTATAGCAAGGAGTATCATGTCACTCAATAACTAGGTTATGGAAGTAATATAGGCAGACGTCCCATGTAAAAGACGGGTTTACAACTGCATCTAATTTGACTAAAAACCGGCCTGACATAGTTGAAAGAACAAAACTAGGCAGATGGTGCTTTTTGGTATGTTTTTGGTATAACACAGTTTTCTGTACTCAAAGCGTTGTAGGCTATACAATACCCCGAAACTAGAAATCCAGGCTGTAACCCAAACTCAATATTGACCGCACATAATCGAGAACTCGTCATCCGAAAACTGTAGGATCCAACACAGCCCATCCAATCGGACTCGAGCCACGCGCCTGAACCCAATCACACAGGCGAACATAGAGCAAAGCCAAACATTAGCCAATAAACACACACTCAACGAAATGAACAAGCAGAAAGATTCCAATCAATACGAATAGTGAGCATTCTGATGGTTGATTAAGTAATACGCAACGATTCGTACATGTGGATAATTAATTACGAGCCCCGGACATTGGGACGAAACACGCAGTACGAACCGGACGGTAACCGCAAATTGCCTAATTTATCGGCCCAGTTGCCCGACGTTTACCGTTTGTGGAAGCCTCCAGGATTCTCTGAAAATATTTCGGGAACTCGCTTCCTTCGTGTCGAAGGTCGGCATCGTCGAGTTATGTTGACGTCCTGTCGTTTCGTGGACAGGTTGAGATGTTTGTGGCTTGGCATACTTGATCACGCAGCTTACCTGTACGCGGGTAAGAAGACTTCAAGACACGCATTACATCAATTCTTCATTTAACATTTTACAAAGCTTGTGATGTGTAGCTACAACGAGCTTTTCGAGCAAACATCGTTTCGCCTTAGAATAAATAAAATTAATGTTGTGTTACTTTCTTAGTTTTAGCTTCTTCTTCATGAACTGGGAAGAAATTTGACACCTGTCATGTCACCCAAGATGGCGCAGTGCGTTTAAAATGATTAAGAAAAAACATCTTTATATTTTTCATATTATTATATCGTCCAAAAAAATAGTATTTAAGTCCTTACGCATAAGGTTTGTATTAGGACTATCTATTATAATATTATATTAATATTTTCAAAAATTGAAAATACACACATCAAAAGTGTCTAGGGATCAACATATATTTTTGCAATAACTTTTCTCCTGATTTATATTAATTAAAATTTTCTTTAAGGATTCATCAAATAAAGTGTTTTCGTTTGTCACAGTAACGATAAACCAAGTCACCTTTGCATTAATAAAGAAATTTGCCATTTTCCTAATAAAGGGATTTTTGACATTTGAACCACTAACATTAAAGTTCGAAAAAAAGACTGAAATAACAGTTTTCTTAAAAAACTTATAATATATAAGACAGACTCTCGCCGCAGCTAACATCAATGTCCTGCCCTGGCTTACTCAGTCGCCAGACTTGAACCCGATTGAGCATGCATGGGATATGCTACAGAGAAGAGCTCTGCCGAATATGGAGGGTATCCAGTCGCAAGAAGACCTTTTTTTGTTGTTGCAACGAACATGGGCGGCCATTCCACAGCGTGATTTGGATGAACTCATTTTGAGTATGCCAAACCGATGTTCTTGTGTTGTTAGTGTTCGCGGTAGAAACACGGATTATTAATTGTTTAAGTTACCCAATAAAATTTTAAAGAAAACTGTTATTTCAGTCTTTTTTTCGAACTTTAATGTTAGTGGTTCAAATGTCAAAAATCCCTTTATTAGGAAAATGGCAAATTTCTTTATTAATGCAAAGGTGACTTGGTTTATCGTTACTGTGACAAACGAAAACACTTTATTTGATGAATCCTTAAAGAAAATTTTAATTAATATCAATCAGGAGAAAAGTTATTGCAAAAATATATGTTGATCCCTAGACACTTTTGATGTGTGTAGTATGCTTAGATGGTTTGGTCACTTTGAAAGGATGGATGAAAGGCGACTAACGAAAGGTATTTACAAGGCAGATGTAAGTGGGAACGCCGGGAGGGGACGCCCTAGAAGGACATACATAGACCTTATTGGTGAGGTTCTTCAGAAAGGTCAGGTGCGTAGTACTCGCAACCGGCGTGTGTGTATGACAACATGTATGAATGTAAACGAAGCAAAAGAAGTATGTTAGAATCGTAGCATATGGCGCTCTGTAGTTTCTGCCTACCCCCATGGGAAAAGGCGTGAGTTTATGTATGCATGTATGTATGTTTTAATTTTTTTATTTTGTTATTGCGTGCTGTGTCTATCGCATCATATTGTACACCATGCTTGTGTAAATTCTTTGTATTATGAAGTGTAACAGTGTAACAATTCTAGATAGGCCAATAAATAAATAACTAAATAATTAATTATTTCCCCGAGAACTTCATTCCAAACGAAGACAAATTCGAAAACATAAAAATTGGTCCAGCCGTTCTTGAGTTATGAATTGTGTAACTAACACGACTTTGTTTTATAAATATATTCAGATAATTATGTTTATTTCATATCATCAGCCAGTGACTTTCAGTCTAAACTGATACAGCTAAATATCAGTGTTTTGTATGGAGCAAATACACATGTATAACCTCCACAAACCAGGGACATTATACCTCTTGGTTAGACTTTCTTTACTGACTTTTCTTTGATTTTGAAAGGTTTACAAATTACACTCGGACTAGCGGTTAAACTTGCCTTTACGATGCACTAAAAGCTCTGGGTATGTTGTCATAAAAGGTCATCCACGAGTCGAGATCGTCAAGCAGAGCTTAACCTTCAATCGACACGTGAGACTGTTATTTTCTTTAATACTATAAACCAGTGCTTGACTGCAAACCCACCCGATGGTAAACAGTGATGCAATTAGTGATGGGTGAAGCACACTAGTTTATATAGAGCCTTTTCCCTCTAGCCTTGAAGACACCTAAATTATAGTCGGACGGGGAGACCGCAGCGGAAAAGTCACACCCTTTGCAACATTATAAAGGGTAGAAGCAGGTGCATCGAACCACATCCAAACACTATGAGTTTTCTACATCATCCTATACATCTCCCTGCGCATTAAAATGTTTCGTCGGCTTTCTCTCATTTACAGCTTTTACCTAAAGTTGATTTCTGTCAAAACCAATGATGTGCGACGATATCCTTTTTATCCTGTATTATGTTTATTCTACGGAAACATAAACATCTTTTTCCAAAACAGCGAATATTAATACTAGATACTTGCGTCATTCATTCGAAAGAAATAAGCTTTGAATGAAACCCGATACAAACAAATATAAAAGAAAATAAATTGCCTTAAAGTAGAGACAAACAAACTAATGGCTTTTACGGGTAATCGAATACGTTATTTTCGTATTAAGATGTAGACAAATATTTGTGTTTTGTTTTTACATGTAAGTACCTAATTCGGTTGAATTAATATTTATTCTGTTATCGCCTACGTGCTATCTGAACGACCGACATTGAGGCCTCTGCCTCGAATTTAGCGGGCAGCGGGGTGGCAGCGGCGGCGGGGCGGGAGCGGCAGGATCTTATGCGTATAATCAAATGGACCGATTCTCGAAAACAGCGGCGTGGCAGCGGCGCGAGGGTGGGCAACGAGCGGTGCACTCCAGTCAAGCGGTGACCGCCCGCGTTGCGCGCTGGATTGTAGTATAGTGTTGTACATTTTTTTTGTGACGTATCAAAATGTCCTCGGACGTGCAAGAGCAAATTATTTCGGCAATCTTTGAGAGGACACCCATATGGAACAGCAAAGATGTGAACCATAAAAATAGAAGAATAATTAATTAGATTCAAGAATATGGTCAAAAGTTTCTACACTCATTCTGGACTTCTGGTGTAGTCGTAGAATTTGTCGGGATTTTGTCTCTGTTCTTCATAATTTCGATAAAACTCGCTATTTATTTTCTTTGCCCTATATTAGGGATCCACTTCTTCTTTTGCCCACAATAAATCGAGCGTTAGGAATAAATTTGAATCAAAAAGATGTTGTCGCCGTTTTTCAGACATTTTGTTCGCGAATAAAAACAAATATCTCGACAACACAACACTACACCACTATAGTGCCGCGTGATCTGCCCGCTGGTTTGGAGAACAGGTATGCGTTGCCCACCCCGCTGCCGCGCCGCCGCCGCCACCGCCCTGCTGCCCACAAAATTCGAGGTAGAGGCCTTAAGTAGAGTATCGTGTTATACGAAGTCGGGTGATCAAATATATAAAAATTAAAGTGTTTATTTCTTAAACATGATAACAACAATTAGTTTGTGTTTGGAGCCTTCTTTCACTTACATCCCGGCTATAAAAATAACAATAACAGTGTCATACCAGTATGATAGCCGCGGCCACATCGGTTGAGCAAAGCTGCAAAGCTATGCCTGTATTAGACGACTTCATTCTTCTTAAACAAAAGAAAAAAATCAAGAAGAGAATAATATGAAGAGGCTGCGGCCGGCGGCTGGTGCCTACACTAACGTATGGAAGTGAATTTTGTGCGTGGCAAAAGAGACATGAAAGTAGAATAAATGCTGTAGAAATGCATTCCTTGCGAAGTATGTGTGGTGTAACAATGAATGACTAATTGAGGAATGATGTGATAAAGCAACGTTGTGGTCTAAAAGAAGATATAGTTACAAAAATGGAAAAGAGTATGCTTAGATGGTTTGGTCACGTTGAAAGGATGGATGAAAGGCAACTCACGAAAGGTATTTACAAGGCAGATGTAAGTGGGAACGCCGGGAGGGGACGCCCTAGAAGGACATACATAGACCTTATTGGTGAGGTTTTTCAGAAAGGTCAGGTGCGTAGTACTCGCTACCGGCGTGTGTGTATGACAACATGTATGAATGTAAACGAAGCAAAAGAAGTATTTTAGAATCGTAGCATATGGCGCTCTGTAGTTTTTGCCTACCCCCATGGGAAAAGGCATGAGTTTATTTAAGTATGTATATAGAATAATATGAATAGCAAACATAGCGAGCAGCGTTGGCCCAGTGGTGGCGGCCACGACTTACGAACTGTACCTAAGTCATGGGTTGGACCCCAGGCAGGCGCATTACTTTGTGAAATTTATTTCATCACCACTGCTCTCAAAAACGGTAAAAAACAACATCGTGAGGAAACCGGCATGTCCTAGAACCAAAAAATCGAGAACATTTGTGATATCTACTAATTTGCACTGGGCCCGCGTGGTATATTATTGCTCATACGCAAAATACGCGCTTTGACGTGAAGTTGCGGATACCAGCCCTTTGTCTTTATCTTTAGCAAACTTAGCATCGGTGTGTGTGTGTGTGTTTGTGCTTCTATGTGTGCGTGTTTTTACTATTTATTTATGTATTGACATATTACAGTGAGTTTATACACTACCCAAACACTTAGCCCCGCAAAACCTTGTTATAGTTTAGACTGCAAGATCAAGTCTACGTACTCTAAATATAACTAATTATAAAAATACAACTTTTATCTAACAGTACCTGTAATGCTACAACGCACTATATCTGTACAGTATGTAGGAGGTAATCGGCTAAAAAGGCTTCAGGCAATTCCAGCTCAGAGCCTCCTTAAACTAACTAGTTGTGTCTTATCTTGGATTGTGTTAGAACCTCAGTATCCCAATTTCTAAATGAATGGCGTCAGAAACTCTCGGTACCCTTATAAATAGGCAGTCCTAAGTTCCTCGAGATATTTTTAGACCTTGCAAAGGTCAAGGTTCCTTGTAGTGACAAAGATGAGTAAATTATTCAAAGGTCCTATTAAAGCCTGCAAATCTATTTTCAGTTTTATGTCCTACTTTAAAAGGTCCTGTTTAAGTTCCTTGTTGGAGTAATTATAGCGCTTCAAATAGTATTTTAATTAAAGATTTTCTGAGTATTGTATGACGAAGGCCCACATACAGGATGGAAAAGATATTTATTTATTTATTAAAACTTTATGCACTAGTAAAAGTCACTGTACAAAGGCGGACTTAATGCCTTAGGCATTTTATACCAGTCTACCTTAAGGTGATACAGAGACAGAACATGGTAGGCGCAAGAAGATATCAAAAACTAGAATGTGAAATCAATAATAATTTAGAAGAAATACATAGATTCATACATTTATTATTATTATATACAATCCAAATACAAGCGATGTCAAGAAAAAAAAAGATATATTTTGCACGTTAAATAGACTTCAAGTTACGGACTTTAAGTCGGGGAAATGTGCGCTTTGTCACATCTCTGCGGGTGTGCATGACGTCATCCTAGATACATACTGATGATAGCCACTGTTAATCGTTGAGCACTCTGCCCAGTTATCATCTGTAAACATCGAATTGTTTTTGTTAGCTTTTCCTATTTTCCTAGTTTTTCTCCATGTTAACCCCTATGTTGTTGTGTTATGTATGTAAATTGCATAAAATCATGATAGCTGTTCAACTATTGAAATTTTATATGAAAAAAGTGGCTCATTGTTTTTTATGGAAATTAAATAAATAAAATAAGTGGCTTTAATTGAATTAAATTGAATTATTGTGATTTAACTATGTATATTTTTCTATGATTTTTAAATGAATTGACATTTCATATTTGTTTTTAGGGAAAATTAAATAAAGCACAAAAAAGAAATGTCAATAAAAGTAAAATTAAATACAATTTTAATTTTACTTTTATTGACATTTCTTACTTGTGCTTTATTTAATTTTATTGACATTTTGTATTCGTAATTTTAATTTGCCCTTTTGTATTTGGAATACTAATAGGCTTTTGTATTTTAATTTATATGTCAGTAACGACAAAACACAGCAAGAACCTTTATTACTCATAAGATCCATAATAATGATACCTATGTTTAAAAAGTAAATAATGATTATGATTATGGCTTATTCACTTTTTTTGTGTCGCGATAACTTTGTGTGTACGTCTACGAAAAAAAATGAAAATGAAATTCACAATCGTTGTTAATTACTATGTTACCAATACACTGTAGCAAGTTATCATTAAAGAATCAAATTTAACTTTATACTGAAAATATGCACTTAAAAACACGAATCTATCATTGATTAATATTTTGACAGGGCGTTATTACAATGTGAGTTGTGACCGTTAAAAGTCACTTTTAACCTAATGAATCGATTTTCCTTAAAATCAATACTTTCCAAAAATCACAATTAAAAATAAGATAAATGTTAACAATATAATTGAATTGAATTATTTATCAAATTACAAACTCGTGTGTTAAAAAAGGATATTCAGTTTAAAGAAATCTGTATCGATAACAATCTCTTATTTATTTTAAATCGATTTGTCTCAAGACTCGGAATTTACAGCAACCGATTTATTGTTTTCCTCACTACACAGAGTATTTAGATGGCTGTCAAATCGTACATGTCACTCGTAGATTGTCGCGAGTATAACCAAAAAAAAAACCTCCCGTACAACCAAAAGGCACATTCTCAATACAAATAAACTATTATCCGTCAACTATAATAAATCAATCCAGGACAGCATCAAGGCAAGAAGTAATGGATCACGTCTACCACATTTGACAAATTATTGAGGGCTGCTCGTGTTACGAATATAAGGAAAAACGCGATAATAACTAGAAAAACTAATACGAAAATGTTTGGAATGTATTGCATAATGTTCTTATGTTCCCGACCCAATAACTTACTATGTCATCTTGATAATGTGGTCTATTTGTCCCATTTTTCGTGCTGTCACTGTAGAGAAACTAACATAAGATTTTATCGCAATAACAGCCATAAAATTCGTTGTCCTGTTTACACAGAAAGAACACAATATGGTGTCGTACTTCATGGAGTCTTGTTGTAACTTCCAACTAATACTTCTAATAACTAATACTGTTCCAGCAGACAGCTAAATTTAACCTTTTTTGGTGCAACCATGAGCGGTGCACTATGAATGAGTGAGTGTAGAAGTGTGTGTGTGTATGATAAGTTATTATGGTGTACAATGACGCGTATTCTATTATTTTCTATTCTTAAATCTAAGTCCGAGTCATAACGTTTATTGCTAAGTAAGTGTACACACGCCAGCACATCAAAATACCCGAAACTATAAAATTTTCCCAACAAGGGTTTTCAACAAAGACATTCAATACCTATAGACCGGACATCACGGTCAAAATTTTCGTCCGAAACTTGTGTCCTGCTTGGACACAAGTCTATGAGTTTGTTTTAGTACGTTCCGCTGCCGCTCCAATATTCATATATTATTCTAGATGGCGTTACTGAAACATGGGATCAAAGTTTTTCTATGACATTTCCTTGACATGCCCGCTCTATAGTATTTTAAATCTCTTTGCGGTAGCTTGATGTGCCAGCCTCTGAACAATGTTGATGTTATGTTAGTACTTATGACTTATGAACGTAGTGCAAGCATTGTAAAACATGCATTGCTGTTAAATCAATTTTATTTATGGGGTTTTATACTGGAATACTTAGTGACAAAAGAACCCTTTATATTTTGTTTTTGTCTTCATTCTGCCTGAAGACATTGCCTGATTAGATTTTTAGTTTGTTTGTTTGTAGCTGCTTAACTCGAGAACTCCTCAACTTATTTGGAAAAAAAAAATACTATTAGGTAGCTATATTATCACCGAGTAACTTATACTAAATGTAAATGCTTGCAATATTTGCATACCTGTAACTTAGGTGAAATATGTCTTGGTCTATAATTGCTGTAATATCTCTGTACTTTATTTTTAGCAAATAAATCATTAATTGATTTATTAAATGATAAACTACGTGAGATTGGAAGGGATATTTAAGTTTATAGAGAAAGGTACTGCTAGTCTTCAAATAAGATAAATACCACGAAGCCAGCACTGATCTCAAAAACAAAACAAAAAACAACCGATTTTCTTTGCCTTTAAACTAACTTTTGTTACTTTCACGGATTGATGAACATAGCTTCAACTCCTCTGTAATAAACACTTTACTTTGATAGAAAGCAAAAACAAAAACAGTAACTTCTAAATCCAGGCAGTATCTAGGTGCTAAACTTAGTTGCGCTACTTCTAGTCTGTGAACGGGAGGATGGGTTGATAGCACTCAGAGTGTGTTTACTTTTTTTCTACGACCAAAACTTTGAGTGAAGTTTTCTATTTGGTGTTAAAAAAACCAGCAAAGAGCGAGTAAGACTTGGCTACCAAGGTCTATAGACCTAAGCAGGAAAAATATCTATATGGTTTTAAAGTTACAAATTGGTAACGACTGCAACATTGACTTTAGATTACAAAAAGTATTGCTGATTTCTAACTAACCTGCAGTATCTACCAATTACTTATATTTTACTTGTAATATACAGAAAAATCGCGAAGAAAATCTGCTGTTCCAAACAATATAGTTTGAGGTAGCTCCACCAAACTGTATAAAGTAGCTGATTTTTCTTCGCGATTTCCGAGTTGGTCCCGTGGTTATCCTATAATTGAAAAAACACTCTGTACACCTAAGCCTCCATTTACATCAAATTTATTTAAGATATTTTTTTTGTTTATGTCTCTAAAAAATCGGAAATGGCTTAACATTTGTCATCATAAGTTTAAAATTAAGGGAAATAAATGCAAATTCAAATATATGATGATTTAAGATGTGCAAATAAAGAAAAAGTAACTGCTTTGTTATACCTATTGAATTGTCAATCAAATGAAAGCATTTTATGGATAATTTGATCTAGTCGCCCCAAACAGAAAGTTATTTTTGGCTCCCTGCTTTGCTTGCCTGCCCTTACAAGCAACGTAAATAGGCATGTATAATTTATAACTAATTCACTTTGTTACTGAATAGCATTTAATTAGCATTTCGGGAAATAAGCAATTTATTGCGGATTTTAGAACTTCCACGAAGGATTTCGTCACGCCTACGTTCCATCAGTTCAATTACTATGTAATAAGGGCCTCATCTACTGGCCATTATATCAACTAAACTCAGAAAATTTTGAACAACAATAATACTTACCCAGATCTGGGAAAATTTTATGGAAACGTTACGTATAATATAAAGACAGTCTTATTTCAGAAATTATCTATATTGTTTATTTAGTTTACTTAAGTTATAACCTCAACCAATCACAGTAATTAAAAACACAGTTTTTACATTTAAGAAAAAAAAAACGTATAGATTTATTATTTGCAAGAACATTGTATTGTTGAAGCCAGTGATTTGCATGCCTGGAGGCGTTATATGGTTTGACTGTGCTATATTTTTCGATAACTATTTGTAATTACCCATATTTAATTGACAAAATAAATGATTACGACACACATACATATCGTCACGCCTGTAATCCCCGAAGGGCTAGGCAGAGGTATACCTGGTAGTACACCCACATTTCGCCAGTGAAAACGAAAACGAAATTATTACGAATTATTGTAAATTATTTATTCATCAAAGTCTCCCTTGCAACTTTTCTTGCAAGGGAGACTTTGATGAATAAACTTGCAACAAGGATAATTCCTTACAGGTTTTCCCAATGCGAGTAGTGCAGTCCTTAGCAATCTACTTATAAGAACTTATTATTATTTACAATTTAACATACAAATAAAAAACATCTCAAAAAAAAAAAAAAATTAAACCAACATAAAAAACAACACAACAACACATGCATTTGTGGTTAAGAAATATCCGAACAATTAAAACTTACTACACTTTTTAAGAGTTCCTCTTTATGTACTTTTGAAATACCTATAAAACCTTCATCCATTCGTAAAGAGATCTAAAATGAGATAACCTAACAATGTAGGCATATCCTAGGCTTGAGTGAAAGCTTTATGTGAAAACTAGTTCCTCCATAAAATAGGTCGCGTATTCTTGGTAGGTCCTAAAGTTCGCGAAACTTTGATTCCGCCTCGCGGTTGCAGATTCACAGACAGACTATGTAACTATAGTAGGCATCTTATTCTTAATCTAAAGAAAAAAGGGAGGCTTGTACACTTTTAGGTATATCCCATTAACCGTATTATTCGAATCTATACGACAACTATTATCGGGTCCATTTTGCCTGCATTTATATGTCCTATTTGTCCAATTAGATTTCTTGGTAAAGTAGAAACTTTACATACTACCCAAAAATAATAAGGCTAATTAAAACATGTTACATGTATTGACGATTAATAAGTTAGGGTACGGCAATTGATATGAATTCAGACCAATACCTATGTAAGTAATGACAATGGAAAATTGCACTTTAAATAAAAAAATAAAATAAAAAAATGCAAAATGTACAAAATTTAACGGGCGTTAGATTTGTGTATAATTGTGGTATTTATGACGATATACACATACATATTATACAACTCATACCTTTTCCTATGAGGGTATACAGAAGCTACAGAACGCCACCAACTGCATCTTTATATGTAAATCCGAAAGTATTACTAGTATGTCTTGTCATCTTATAATACTGTATGGTGGTGGTAATGGTTTCTTCAACGAAATAAATCTGTAATGTAATAGAAGGCAGACCTATTACCATTAACAGAGCATGAATACACGAGCGGGATGCTGCTGAGAAATTCCTAATGAAAAAGCCCGATAACATTTCTCACGAGTGAGTTTATGTTAGTATGTAAACAAACACAAGTGTCATTCTTTTAATAACTAGAAATGATATACTGTTATTACCAGTCAAAATTCACTTTATCCAATAAGGCTGATCAACACTTTCAAGAAAGTCTCCCAAAACACGCGCTTTTTTCCATTTTCTAGTACATAATTATGCTGGAAAGAAAAAGTGGCGCAACAATCTTCTTAACAATACATCTGGCTGATAAGTAGTGTAATACAAAATTGACTTTTCTATTAAATTCTAACTAAAAAAAACACAATTTCCTTGATAGTACTTTGCAACAATCGTAGAACAACAGTACATGACACATACATAGATAAACCGACGCCTTTTTTCCATGCAGACGTACAGATGCTCCTATTACAGCTCATGACACTATTTACCAAATCTATTCGAATAACTTTACTAATATGGTCACTTTATGTCCTTCTAAGACGTCCTCTCCCAGCATTACAAATGATATTTATTTTTAACCGACATCAAAAAAGGAGGAGGTTCTATGTTTGTGAGTATGTTTTTTTTTAAGTTTGTTACCTGATTTCTTCCCCATTTGTGGACCGACTCTCAAAATCTGTCGTGATTGCTGGAATCGCTTGGACGTTTATTGTTTATACAACATCATGACGTATCATCACACCTGTATGCTCTGAGGGATACGCAGATGTGTACAATGTAGGTACCTAGATTTCCACAGTTAGGTATGTTAGGTTTCATTTGTTTGGGATAAGTGGATAACCCTATTACCTTGAAATGCATTAATAAAAATTAAAAAATACCTAACGTGAATTCATGGTAAATGTATGGGAACAACTAAAAATACAAAAATAAAAAAAAAATGCAAAAAATAAAACTGACTTAAAAAAAACACTAACTAAAAGAAAAATCCAAAAAAGTGAAAATAAATAACTTCAAAAAGCCGGTGACAAAAAACCAAATGAATCAAATGAGGTTTAAGCTTCGAAGTCGGTGACCTTTGTTTGATTGATTTAGTGTTTTTGTCACCGACTTCGAAGCTTAAACTTTTTTTGATCGATTTGGTGTGTTTAACACCGGCTTATTGAAGTTATTTATTTTTCACTTTTTTGTGTTTTTGTAAATAAGTTTACTACAAACACTTTTACATGACATTTTTTAAATAGAAGGTGCGGTCGGTGTCTCACTACTTTGACAAGAAACTCCGAAAGAAACTGATCACCATCTCTTTTAAAGTCCAGACACTATCTTAGTTAGATCATGTAAGAACCATGCAGATTAGTGTCTGAAATGGTCTTTTGAGGAAAGAACCACACATATATGAGGGGACCAGATCAGTCAGTGCAAGCACTTATCTCTTTGCTCTTACTAAAATTATTAAATGATACTGTACCTAACTTGTGACCACTTCTAAGACCTTATTCCGGGTCATATAAAAATCAAAAGTATGCCGCTTACACAATAATATGATTGTAACTAACAGTAGACCTAGCAACAAAACTACTAGCGATCAAATAAACCAGACAACTGAACAGCCCTTTATTGTTACAGAGCCCGTAACTAGAAGTCAAATAATAGCATAAGAATTCTATGAATTTCAATATCTTTGAGAACTAGACACGACTTGTGTAAGTATTCAGTCGAATGTGCTTCAATAGTTCACAAGGGCTGATAATAATCTTTCGTAAGGCGTAAGCATTGAATTTATGTATTGTTGGGAAGTCAGATAAATATCCAGACAGCTAACTTCCAATTAGTTTCATCAAACAATGTTTTAAAGCCGCTGTAAAGCTTTGCTGTTGTAATCAGAAAGCCTATTCCCGTAATTAAAAACGTCCAAATCTAAGCGCAATCTCATCTCTCTCTTTGACAATCTAATGTCAAAAATGTAGAGAGATTAGGAGTAGTTTTGACGGACTAGAGTTTTAACATTCTTAGAACTGCGGTTTAGTAGTTAGTGCCCGTGACTGCTATGCCGGTGGTCGTGGGTTCGATTCCCACCCAGGACAAATGTTTGTGTGATGAGCATAATCATTTGTTCTGTGTCTGAGTTGAATTTATCTTTCTTAAGGATGTATTTACAAATATAAAAGTATGTTTATCAGCTGTTTAGTACCCATTAACATAACATGTATATATTTATCTAAACAAAAAGAAATAACTAGTTTTTAAGTTTGTTTGGTTTTTGTTATTTTAGGTTACTTCGTTTTTGTTTTTCTATTTCATTTTATCAGTTTGATTAGCTTTTTAAGTAACAGTATAGTGTAATTTATGTATTTAAATTTATATAGATATAAGCGATTTAGTTTTGACTGTAAGCTTATGTTTTAATGAATAAATGATTAAATAAAACAAGCTCTGCTAAGCTTGGAATCTGTGGCGTTGTGTGAATTTTGTTTATTTTTTTTCTGTTCTATGTGAGCCATCACTTTATTTATTAAAACTTTATGCACAAATAAAAAAAAACTGTACAAAGGCGGACTTAATGCCTTAGGCATTTTGTACCAGTCTACCTTAAGGTGGTGCAGAGATGGAACAAGGTAGGTGTAACTGAGTAAAAACTAAGGACAAATAAGTGACACAAAAAAAAAAAAAAAAAGATACTTACATACTTACATACTGAAACAAAATAAATACACAGATACATACATACCTAAAACAAAATTAATACACAGATACACACATACTTAAACAAAATAAATACACAGTCAAGAGAGATATAAGTACGTTTATAAAGAACAACTATTCTGAGTACCAATCAACCCGGCGACGAACCTGCCAACATCTTATGCATATGTTCTCGAACTTTCATTTTAAATGAAAACCGACTGGTTGCCATCCTGATGTTCAGAGGGAGCGCATTCCAAAGGGAAACTGCCTGGACGAAGAACGAAGAGTGAATAAAACCAGTGCGGTGAGAAGGACATCGTAGAAGACGATTATTCGTGGACCGAAGATTCAAAGCGTGCGCAGAGCATAAATATTGAAACTGACTAGTCAGATAAGAGGGAGAAGTGGGATTGTTAAGTAACGAGAAAAGGTTGTCAAGGCCTCAAGGCTCTGCGCTGATGGATAGGTAGCCATTTTAAAAGTGCCCTATGCACGGAAACGTGGTCATACTTACGTAGGTTGAAAACGAATCGAATGCAGTTATTTAGAAGCCGGTCAAGTTTATAGCCACTTTATAGCCATTTTGCACACAATACCCAATAATTATTTAATTATTGAAGGGGCTTGTGGTTAAATAAATTACAGTCCCAAGGGTCGATTGAAGATCAAGCTACGCTTGACGAAGTCGGTCCTGGATGGAATCGGAATGGATGGGTGACATATCAAAACCCTTCATTCCCCGGAAAGTACGTTAAGCCGTTGGTCCCTGCTATCATTTGTGAACCTTTGACAGTCGTTACAAGTACTCTAAACCTCAAAAGTCTGACAACCAGCTTTACCAAGGCGTATCGTGTTACCCAGTAACTGGGCTGTGGAGTGGTGTTAATTCACTGTTATACCATTTCTGTATTCAAAGAAGTTTATATCTTGTAGTGGGTTCTTAGCGTGTTAATCTGCCTTCCAAATAAGTTGGGATGGATCGGCAAGTTCCAGAATTATAAATGGAGCTATCTGGGCCCTATCCAATAAAGCTGACAATCCGACAAGTCCGACATATGTCAAAAAGTGACAACTCGACAATTTTTCTGTTTAATAAAACTTACAGGCGACAAAATTGTCATGGTGGAAAATTCACAAATATGTCGGACTCTTTTTTTTCTTGACATTTTTCTGTTTTATAAAACTTTATATGCGACAGGTGACAGGTGACAATTTGTCGTGAAAAACTTGTCAAATCTGCTATATTAAACAGAAAATTATCATGACATGTTGACATATTTGTAGAATTGTCCGACAATTCTGACAGGCGCGTTACCCTCTGTCGCGAAACCATATTTTGAATTTTTAAGGTGTAAAAAAGTGTGTTGAAAAAGTTTATTACAAAAAAATGGTACTTACATCGAGCAGTGAGAGTAGTGATGATGAATACTAAATAAATAAAAAAAAATACGGATTGATGAAGGATAAACTAGTTAAAATAAACTAAACCTTATTCTTATTTCCAGTCTTTATTGAAAATACCTAATGTTCTTAAGTTTTCGGCTATTTCCTTCCATTTATTTATTTTTACATCGTGGGTCAATTGGTCACTAAACTTCCCAAAAAGTATATTTTTGTTTTCGTAAATAAGGCCCAAAATGGTAAGTTTTCTGTGCATTTCCATCTTACACGCGATCATAACACAATCGAAGAACAGTTGCACTAGTGATTGTTTTATTCTTGTACTTTGATAATATCTTTTTCAATTTTACCCTCATCCAGCTTCATAAAACAAAATTCTTTGCAAATATGTCAAAAGTCGACATAATTGTCACGACAATCCGACAATATTGTCACCGACATTTGTCAGAAATATTGTGACTCTGGTTTTTTGATATGTCGAGTTTTATTAAACGTGTTTTTACATTAAAAATATGTCAAGATTTCACCTGTCGATTTTTGACATATTTGTCACGATTATTAAACAGCTTAAGCGCGACAATTCTACAATTTTGTAATTTTTTGACATATATGTCGGATTGTCAGCTTTATTGGATAGGGCCCAGGACCTCCACAACCCAGTAACTAGGTAACACGGTACGTCTGGTAAGAATGGTTCCTAGACTTTCGGGTTTCGGGATATCCGTAACTGTCAAAGATATAGTCAAAACTGATATCCGTGGTCAAAACCGACAGTTTACCGTACTTTACTTAGCCACAAACCACTCAGCTTCATGTCATATAGATGTAAACTCATCGACACTATATCAACCAATTATTTTGAATAGGTACATACAGATTTGTGCTGAGTAAAATCTTTGACACTTATTCTGTTGTGTAAACCATTGCTCGTTAGTAAATAAAATACACACACACACAAGCAAAAGTAGCTTCCAGAAATAAACTTGAGACTTTGTATATTTGTACAAGCTTAGAAATAAGAAAAACGACTACGCTCACTTGTCCGATCGAAATTCACAGTAGTATTTGTGGAATGAGCTCCCTGCCGAGGTTTTCTCAGATGGCTACAGTATGGGGTTCTTCAAAAGGGGAATAAATAGGTTTTTAAAGGGTCGGCAACGCGCGTGTGACGCCCCTGGTGTTGAAAGTGTCTATGGGCTACGGTAACCGCTTACCATCAGGCGGGCCGTAAGCTTGTTTGCCACCGTCATAGTATAAAAAAAAAGAAAAAAAGTATCTACCATACCATTCTAGGCTTAGCCTGGTAGAGATTTTTGTAAGGCTATTTTCCATTCTATCATGAGTTGTTTTCTAGTTACAGCAATAATTTATAATAATTATATTACACAGGATGGAAAGTGCATTGACGCAGACCTGTACTTTACTATTTATTTATTAAAACTATTTGCACTAGTAAAAGTCACTGTACAAAGGCGGACTTAATGCCTTAGGCATTTTCTACCAGTCTACCTTAAGGTGGTGCAGAGACGGAACGCTTTATGTGTTAACACTTAATTCTGAACATCTGAGCATCAAATTATTTGTCGTTATTAGTTGTTATTTTTTATGAAATTATTTTAGAGCTATAAAAAAACATCATGCATATCTATATATATCATATCTTCATAAAATATCATTGGTTAAGACACGATTTTAACATCCAAACATCTTGAAAATTAGAGTCCAGAATCATGAGGTCAACTTTATGATGTCCGGATGTCCAACAAACACCCTCCCCGACTCTGTAAACGTTTATTTAATACTGTAAATATTCAATACAACTAAATTAAGTTGATTCTGCCATTACATGATAATGATGATCATGATCATGATGTGATTCTGTTGATTTGCCATTTATTACTCCCTTCCCACAGAATTGCAAAAAATATATTTTTAAAATGTCCAATCCAGGGTTTGTGGAACAGCACCACATTTATACTCTGGAGTCTAGCTAACCAACTTGGGTCTTGACTTCAGAGAACAGACTCTGGAGATAGGACCTTTCTTGATAGTCTTTAAAAAGTTAAAGACTTTTAGGTTGCTCGAGTTCTCCAGTTGGTACCGTCACCGGTCTTTATTAGAGTAACACCACATTATATGTTGGACATGAGCTAAAAATCCATTTCCATCCGTTGATCACGTAACCTTATTAACCAGCCATTCAAATTCAAGCACTTGGTACTCAATCAGGGCAACATCGATTTTTACTCAGACAAATTATATAACGGGAGTGAAAAAACCCGTGACTCCTTCAATTCGTACGAAGCGAGTGAATTAGAAGTATCCCGCCCGCTCGACAATTGAAGGCAAAGTAAAAATATATTATTCAGCAAGGACAACAATTGTACGAATGAAACTTTGTATAAAATATACTAGAGATGTATAGAGATTTTGTACGTAGCGTAATTAAATTGAGCTCAAACGAGGTGTCGTTTCTTTGTGATCCTGCTGTTGTGAAATTTATAAAGAGCTTGCTATGCGTGCCGTTTAGAATACGATAAAGACACTCTTACCTTTAATAGTTTTTCTACCGGCTCGAATAATTTTTCCCCTATAATTTGATCTTCTGCTTGTTTTAGTTCTTTTGATCGAAAATTACATAGCAACGAGAGCCAGACTTTATCAACAAAGCTAAAGCTACTAAGTTAGGCTCGATTTCTGCGTAAATAGCAACGTGATTTTGTTAAAATCACCACATTTTTTTTTTTTTTGAGAATACAAGCAACCTGTCCATTGTATATAATTTCAAGATACACAGTGTGCTATAAGTAGGTAAATCTAGGTGAATTGAACGCAAATTAAGACGTCATTCCAATAAATTGGCAAGGCATTGTCAATAATTCACTTCGCCAAGTTTACCCAGTGTGAGTTTTACTGAATCGACCGGCAAATGCAGCTAAGTTTTATAGTTTTTTATTAAGCGATACAATCTCAACATTATACATCCTTCATAAAAGCCAATGTTACATTTTAAACATTTATTTACCACGCGTGGTTCAAGCAATTTGACTGGCCTGTTGGCCTAGCAGTCAATAACCCTTACTGCTATGCCGGAGGTCGTGGATTCGATTCCCACCCAGGACAAATTTTTGTGTAAAGAGCACGATCATTTTTTCTGTGTCTGGGTAATATTTATCTATAATATGTATATATTTAGAAACATATAAGTATGTTTAACAGTTGTTTAGTACTCATAACATAAGCTGCTTAGCTTGCGACTAGATGGCGTCGTGTGAAAGTAGTGGTTTTTTTTTTTTTATACTTTTTTCCTGGTAAACAAGCGTCTCAAACTTCAAAATAACGAGCAAAAATTATCCAAAAAGCCTTTTATAAACGTCTCAGTACACAAACAAAAGAACCAACAAAGAAAATCACAACAGAATTAATTGTAAAACACTTTAAAGAAAATTAACGAAGAGGAATGGAAAAAAGGAATCTCTCAGCTTTGATTTCTGAACAATTTGATCGTGGCCTTGGACGCGCAGTATAAATAAAGGGAATTCCTATCTGGTATATTAGATTTTGCTACTGTATCCACCTGTCTGGGCTTATTTAATTAAGAAATGTTTTCGTTGGCAGGAACGAACGTAAGACAATGTTGATCTCTAATATTGCATTTGTGTATAATATTGCGAGTCTAATCTTGCTTTTTGTTTGCTGTGAATGTTTCACTCGGTACATTAAGTTTGTTTAGTGTTTTGTTGGTTTTAGGGATTCCAGAATAATACGGCGGGATTTGGTCAGATTGGATAAATTGAGATTTAGGTGGAACAGTATTGCTTTTTTTTAACAGTGTCTTAGTCCTTTTGTGTTTGAAGGTTGAACGTGACGGTTATTTGAGGACACACCGTTTGATTCAAGTTAAATCAATTTATATTCTCATTGGTCTAGTAGTCGCAATCACTACTGCTGCATGAAGTCACGGGTTACATCCCTGAGTCGAGAATAGAATAGAATTGACTATTAGTGTATACTCTACCAATAAAAACTTACAAATTATAACTTTAAGTGCCACATAGGGTGTTACAATGGGCAAAGCGTTATTGAGTTTTCCATCTGGAATCTCTTAGTTTATTTTACTTTATTTTTTGGATAAAAACAACCAATTGTACAGTATGTCTTACAACAAAGAAATATTAACATTATGGGTAAACGTACAATCAACAACGTTACCACAGATTACTTGTGTGTATTAATTAGATAAAAAGTAAAAGTTACAATTAATTATCAATTGTCTTAAATTATATCTTTACAGTTACAGTCCAGAGTTTGGATTTGTGCCCAATGCATAATCAAATACCCCAAAAATTAACAACAACAACACGGTAACAACTGGTAGGTGCTGTCCTTAAAGGGTTAAAAACGAGAAAAATTCAACCAGAAAAATAAACTCCCTCCCAAGGTACCAATGCACTTCAATAATAAAACACGCAAACAGCCCTACATACGTTCCCTAGAAATGTTCGAAATTGACATCGCAGTGTTCAAAAATACACAGAGGACGAACTTTTGACATGCATACGAGAGCCGTGCACGTCCGAATATTGTCGAACAGTTTCGTGTTTAGGGCTCGTAACGTATGGAGCAGTTCAGAATATAAAATAAGATGACCAGCGCTCCGTCATACTTATTAGCCTTTGGTATTTTGAGGTAGTTTTCAGTGGCTGTGTTTGTTTGAATTATGTAAAAGATGGGTGTTTTGTGGTGGTGGTGATGTGGAACATAAATCATATATTAGAAAGAAAAGAATCACACAACAATACAACAATAAAACAAAATTAAAATTACACGTAAACAAGAAAAAAATAAAAATGACACTGTTAACAAAACTAGTCTTGTACTTTAGTAGAAACTGTGTAAATAACTTTAGTTTCGGAAGTCGATGCCCAAAAATGAATGAAACACAACCACCAAAGCCACAGACTTCCAAAACTAGAGTTGTATTTTTTTGTATAAAGGTTTTTAAGTATTTTTTTTGTGTTTATCAGATTTAGTATTTTCCATTTGTTTTGATATTTGAACCAATTTACCGAAACGATTTCGATGAAATTGAAATGAGACCACACAAGAAGAATTCCCTCTAAAACAAAAAGTAGGTAATTGATAAATCGGCCCGCAAACTTCGCCAACGGAGTTATGACGAACAGGCGAATTGAAAACATCCTCCTTTTTTGAAAATCGATTCTTGAATATACACATAATATATTTATCATCATCACTATCATTCAAAGCAACAATGCTTTATCTACTATGCGTTTGAAATGAGACTAGGATCGACTTAGCGCTATCTTGTAACGTCATAGCTGTCAATTCGAAAAAATTGGGTAGGATGAGCAAAACAACATATTTTCCAAATATAATTTATTTCGAATCATGAACGAATAATTTTCAAAATTGTGCTGTTTCTTGCTCTAAAAGTAGTTGTCTACATTGGAGATAATCTCTCGAGCCCTTCCTTGCAAAACAGCGCCTCGTTTACTCATTCTAGAGCAGTCAGCGAGACAAAAACAAGAACAATTACAACAAACCACCGTGTTACAAACAGAATTAATAAATAAAACTAATTAATTACAGACCTTTTCCATTTTATATAACTGCGACTCGGTAAAACAAAAACAGATACTTTATTGATACACGAATAAGGTTTCGTTGCAGGCCGTACTTTTCAAGTGACATCTGACAGATAGAGGTCATTGACGATCCTTTTCTTATTTGAAACGCATAGTGCTATGTCATTTTAGAACAGAGCTTCGATTTACGGAACTCTAATGAAAATGTTCAAAAAACTGATGTTGCGTGGAAACGAGAGATACGAACATACGGGCATAACAGAAATGTGTAATGTAACTTCCCCTACAAACGGAGAATGCCGTTGCAGAAGCCTGTAATCTAATGGATTACGTATGTACCGACAACTGTTGAAGCTCGTCGTGTAACCCGGCTATCACACGGACATGACAACGTAGTATGTAGGTACGTTCGGCAAATTCTGAACGAAGATACACAAACAAGTTTCATATAGGAAAAAGCAACGTTATTTTTGCTTTTTGGTTTATTTTTATTTCTAACTTGTCTCTTTGACAATCATCGTGGGTAGATAGAAGCCAGAAAATGTTTTAACCAATCCTGTCTATTCGTAACGGCTATTTATAGGATGTAAGGGACATGGCACTGCCTCGTTGGTCTATTAGTTAGTGGCCCTGATTGCGATGCCGGAGGTCGTGGGTTCGATTCCCACCCAGGACATTTTTTTGGTGTGATGTGCAAGATTATTTGTTCTGTGTGTGGGTGTAATTTATCTATAATAAGTACCTATATATTTAGAAATACACGTTTATCAGTTGTTTAGTATATACCCATAACTTAAGCTCTGCTTGGGAGTAGATGGCGTTGATTGGATTTCTTTATCTATTTATCGACTTTTCCCATCTGGGTATTTCTTAGTAGCAGCTTGAAGTCTGGATTTGTGCCCAATTTTTGACAATAGGCTCGTCTCTATAACATGGGACTTGAACATAACTCGCAAAATGTAGGAGTCCTAACTCACAGAAAAAATCTACAGTCCAAGCCCATGACATAAATCCTTTCAAAATCACCCCACAAACCTCTTTTCACACTAAAAACGTTTTGTCCTCCTAAGAGACTGCATAGAGATTTGTATCTCTGCCAATGAATTCACTAACTTCATAGACACACCGCCCCATTTACTTTGGCATGGTTCCAACACAAGACACTGATTGCATGTATTGACTCATATTGCAACTATATTTCTTGCAATATTAAATTTGGGTGACACAAATGAGACAGGTAAAGACTTATTTTATGTGAATCGTGTTTTATTGAATATTTTTTCCGCTTGATTTTGCTCACGTGGGCTTTATGAGAATTCTTTTCAGAAGCGAAATATTGGTATATATCAATCTTTTTTTCTGGGATATAGGCTAACATTACGTTCAAGTATTTGATATAAAAATATTATATAATACTCTTCATTGTATACCATAAAACTTAGATACTACAAATAAGATACTGGTAAAATTTTGTCATGACAATTTTTTTGTTTAGTCCCTGATCTTTACAGTGTATTGTATAGTGTGTTTTGCATGTTCGTATTTAAGATGCCCACGCAGGGCATATTGCTCGCAGAATAGACGTTTTTGGGGCCGTAAAATTCATGAGTTGGAAAACCTGGGAGGTTTTCCAACTCATGAATTTTCAAGGTGGACCGACGACTTAGTGAAGGTAGCGGGAAACCGATGGATGCAAAACGCACAGGAACAGTCGTTGGGGCGATACTTGAGGAAGCTTATGTCTAGCAGTAGACATCTTTCGGCTGAAATGATGATGTTGATTTTATACACCACTATTTTTTAATTAGTACAAAAGAAATTGGGCAGTATCCGTACCTGTTACTGATCATATTTGCATTATCAAAAGTAAAAAAACGAAATTCAATTTTTTAAAATGCCACTATTTACTTAAACTTAAATAACAACAGCTGTTGGAGGCGGGGCATGCTTAAGCGAGATCACGCGAACGTGAGCGAGAGATGACGATTAATGAATACTACTATGTCATGAATAGCCCTGTACAATGTTTCCACAAATCAGGTGACTTTTTGGGATATAAACAAACGCTAATAACTTAGCTGTTTTTGAATATAATGTAGGTATTAATACTTTACAAATATAATAAGAAGACCGTCTAGAATAAGCCCTTTAAGTATTTGTACTCATTAAATATTAGTGGTGTATACCTAGTGGGTCTAGCAAAAATAGGCTAGCTAGATTTAACAGCCTTAAAAATCACCATCATTTATATGGAATTAAAAAAATGGTACCTACCTATTTTACCCGACATAGATAAGACCCGCAAAGACACACTTAAGTATATCAAGAACTGTAACGGCAGTCTATTAATTCTTAGCGTCTGTGTTACAGTCACGTTTTATTCTTTACTGCTAAGATACGTGCCCGAAGCTACCAAGGCATTATTGATATCGCTCCAAAGTACGTACGTACCCACGTTTCCTTTTGCCAGTAGTTCACTTCAGAGATTTTGAAAGAATTTACTCCTTGAAAGTGCAGCTACGTGCTTTTTAATTATCTCTGGAAATATACTGACAAAAAAAAGTATATGCTGCTGCTGCTGCTAATGAAAAATTTGTGTGAAGGTTTCGTTAGTGAGGAAGAAGATAAGCTTGAGAATTTTGAAATTAATCAGCAGTTGAGTAATAATAATAGTAATTTATAGAGCAGCGGTGGCCCAAGTGGTGGCGGCCCCGACTTACGACTTACTTAGTCGTGGGTTCAAACCCAGGCAGTCGCATTATTTTGTGCAATTTATTTCAGCACCACTGCTCTCAAAAACGGTGAAGAAAAACATCGTGAGGAAACCGGCATGTCCTAGAACCAAAAAATTCAAAGACATGTGACATCTACCAATTCGCACTGGGCCCGCGTGGTACGTTATAGCCCATACGCAAAATACGCGCTTTGACGTGGAGTTGCGGATACCAGCCCGGTATTTTTAATCTTTTATAGTAATTTATTAGCAAAATTAGATACAACCAGAAAGATAGGTCAAAGTAATGGTAAGTTTTTGATATTATCATTAACTACGTCTTTGGTTTGGTTAATTGAAAAATATGAAATACTAGCAGACGGCACGCAGTTTCACCCGCGTAGTTTCCGTTCCCGTGGGAATACGGGAATACAAAGTAGCCTATGTCCACCGGGAATAGTGTAGCTTTCCACCAGTACAATAATTTTTAAAATTGGATCATTAGTTCCGAAGATTACCCCCTACATAGAAACTTACAAACTTATAAACTTCCAAATTTTACCTCTTTATAATATTAGTATAGATTTTTACTTCATTCATTTTCTTTGGGCAGGCACCATCATCATCTGCCTAGCCTTTCCCAAAGATTTATAAATGAAAGCATTATATCGAAGTCGAAGTAGTTATCGAGTCGAATGTTTGGAGTCGCGACACAAAATTAATTTTAAGTCTTTTGTGGTGCGGGTTCCGACCCACCATCTTGAGACTTTCATGAAGGAGGAATTTTGGCCGACGGGTGTCCTGTATCGTCGTTTCCGCGGAAGGCTACATGACACCACGACTCAGCGCAATACGTCGCCGACCATACGTAGATTTTAATTTCAGCTTATTTTTATTTTTATTTATTAGTTTATTATGTTATAAGATTATAGTGTTTATTTTGTTTGTATGGGCCACAGGTGCCTGAAATAAAGATTTATTATTATTATTTCGTGTATTCATTTTCTTATCATATTATTCAATACATTTTTAAATATTTAAATGTAAAAAAAAAACATTTAAAAATATAAAAAATAGTAGCCCACCGGTATCGGGAACAGGGTCCAAGCTACCTACCTACCTTATTAATATTATTATTATTATATCCCATTATTTCTATTGCGACAAAAAAACGCAGTTATGTTATTTGGTAAATGTACAGACGCCAGCACATCAAGTTACCCCAATGTGTCAAATTTTCGCAATTGAATATGATCCATATTATGTTTGACATAAAGTTGAAAAACGATGAAAGATATTGACACATTGGGGTAACTTGACGTCTGTACCACTTTTAATGAATTGATTAAAATTAAATTTTAACACGAAAAAACTAAAACACGACTTTTCGGTACTCACAAAAAAATAAATGGAGAACAAATGAATAATCTGCCAATTTTTTTTAAATAATTCTCTACCGCATACTCTACAGTACAAATCACACAAAGCCACCTCGTCACTACGCAGATGTATGGATGATTGTTTGTGATCGTACTCCTCACATATTTCCATTGCCATCATTCCTTCATCGCTTAACGAAATTATTCCGTCTGGTATTACTTTAAAAAATAAATCGACCCTATGATCAAGAGGTTTTATCTAAAGAGGAAATAAATAAATAGTTTCTATGTGCACGCCGTCATAAGAGGTGATGCAGCGTTTTTTTTTTGTCGCAGCCGACAGCAATAGAAATAGTAGGACAATCAGTCTGAATCAGGCCCAGTATATCTATCAATAGAAATACCTAATAGAAATAGTGGGATACACCCGCCGGAACCAACGGCATAACGTGTTTACCGAGGCATGGAGGAGTCTAGATATGTAATAAATGGTTACCTATCCACTGATCGACCTCATGAAGCATAGGTTAACTGTCAATTGACCCTTATGCGGCTGTTATAATTTAGCCACAAGCCCCTCCTTTGCGCAGGCACAAAATAAAGAAAATACCAAAAACCTTTGATTTCTTGACCAGGAAAATCTGTTACGTAACTTGCTAGTTATCTGTAAAATTTTTCTGTTTATAAATTGGTGATTTTCGCCAATTTCGTGACTTAATATGCTATATTAAGTCACAAAATCACCAATTTTCAACCCGCTTCTATAGTGCCAATCCTTTACCATTTTATGACTATATTGTAATTACCTTTGAAAGGACTCCAAGATTCCTCCTGCAGAAGCGATCGGAAAATAAAGAACATGGTCTGGAAGTAGCTGGGCCGTTTGCCAAACGATGTGAGATGTACTTTGTAGATGCCCGTTCTTATAAGCCAATTGGCGTTAAGTAATATACGACCTTTTACGAAATGGAAATCCAGTAAAAGGATATAAGGTTACGGGGTTACCCTGTTACTTGAGTTGTTTGTTACTGGGAGCTGTTTTTATGTTTTGTTTGTTTGGTCTCGAACAGTGGCTAAGTTTCGTCAAGTTGGGTGAGTAGGAACGCAGGGTTAAATTGAAACAAAACTTAAGAAAGGATTTTGTATAACTTTACGTTTATATATATTTTTTTAAGAAATTTAAATTACTGATCTCCATTTCGATGAACAGTGAAGGAAAACATTGTAATAAAACCGGCGTGCCTGAGATATATATTGATAAAATGTGATATTAAGTCAGAGGCACATGGTTTTGTAAAAGCTCTGATACCAGTATAGTACAAACCACACAAAATGAAGAACTGCACACACACACAAGTAACACATTATACATTATACATTATTCCATTTTTACATTTGATACTACAATATAATTCATTGAACTTACATTAAAATCACCTTTTAACAATTTTATCTATTCAGCCCTGCAGTTGAAAGTCTCAGATTAACATCGAGGAAAAGGTAAAGGGAAATTATGGACTTTACTTTGACATTAAGTAAATAAATACATAATTAAACATCAACCTTGTAATCTTTGAGGGGTTAGGCAGAGGTATAACAACTGCAGTAGTTAGGCTGCTGTAGGTCTCATGTAATAGAAGACAAGACTATTGCCATCTATCTGATACAAATGTAAGCTCTACTGAGAAATCATATTAGAAAAAACACAATAATGCTTTACATGATCCGGGACCCGCAGCTCAGCAGACGCGCTTGCGACCACTAGACATTATACTAATATTACAAAAAGGTAAAGTTTGTAAGTTAGTGGCGTTGTACCGATTTTCTCTGGATCTACTGAACCGATTTTGATAAATTCTTTTACCAATAGAAAGTCACAAATATATATTTCAAATATAAGAGGAGATAAAGTGGGAGGGTATGTTAAAATACGCAAAGCACGCGGGCAAAGTTACGAACGAAGAGCTAGTGATAAAAGTTGTACGCTCATAATTAAAACTACATATTCAGAATTCCGACAAGTCAAAAACAACTCTTACATCTACAAAATCATGTTTCCCGCTCCAATTTACATAAACGAACAAGCAAACAAAAAAAAGTAGAAAAGTTAAAGTTTTAAAACTAACGCGAAGTGACAGTGGCGAAGCGGACTAAAAAAGCTCAAACGGGCATCACACGCGAGCTTCGGAAGTTTCTCGAACAATGGTTGTCACTCCTAGTAGTTAAAAATTTAAATATTATACATATGTTCATTGGTGGTTGGCTCACCCTAAATTTGTGAAACTTTTGGACTGGAATATTGTAGTGTTACATTTTTCTTTAATTTGTATATTAAAATAGGTGTGAGTATTAATTTGATAGTAGGTGCTTGTGCAATTTTATAACGAGTAGTTGTTTTATTTTTTACCCGTAAGTATCTGTATATTTTTTGACTGTTATTAAGTGTGCATTTTTTTTATGAGCATTAATGTATTTTTTATTAATACTTACTTTTAGATTTATGAGTACAGTTTTAGTTTTTTTTTAAATGTACAGTCACGAGCAATAATATGTATATCTACATTGTCACATTTTATAAAACAACTTCTACCATTAAAAAATATGTGTACGATATTTTCTTTTAAGTGATCATAATATACCTAAGATAATTTAGAATAAAATATCGTACACATATATTTGAATGGAAAAAGAAAATGTAAATACATATTATTGCTCGTTACTGTACAACAACTTAGATTACTTTACCAGTAATCGTTTATATAAACAAATTTATTGTAGCAGAATAAAATGCCTACACCGCCTCGAATATTTTATGATGTTTTAAATTGATTGATTCGTATTTTGATTGGCCTGTCGGTCTAGTGGTTAGCGCTCCTGACTGCTATGACGTAATTCCTAAGACGAATGTGTATCTGATCAACATGATCAGTTGTTCTGTGTCGAGTTGTAATTTATCAAAAAAATCTTGTGTTTAAATTTTTTATGTAAGTACGTTTATCAGTTTTCTAGTACTCATAGCAAAAGCTCTGCTTAGTTTGGGACTAGATAGCATAGTGGCGTGACCGGCAAACTGCCAATAAATCTCAAGTTTGAACACAAGGTACGCACGCATGTTTGTTGTGTAAAAATATTTTGCAGTAATTTGGTTGTGGTCAGATGATTTTTGTAATTTTATTATGCTAATGGAAAAGTGAACGTACATACGTTAATATTGAGAATATTGTGGGAGCTACGTCAGCCAATGAACTGCTCTGTAGTTTGACAGAAGTAAAATGTACTTAATTTGACTTAAGTTCCGAATAAATATTTTTTCATTTCACTTCTGACGTTTCGGATCCATACAATATGTAACAAAAACCCTGTTGTTCCTTTTAAGGACATAATATATATTCACCTACAAGGATACCATTAATGAAATTATAATTTAAAAAAAATAATGATTGGCTAGTCGACGGGTCCTAATCAAATAACTATTAAAACCGACACAATCGGAAAGATGTTTAGAATACCTGATTTTACAAGTACATTTTTATTTACGAGCGCGGATCGGCGGCGGCGGCTTCTTTGAAGTGACAAAAGATGCCGCCAAACGCTACCGCGGCCGGCGGCGACGCACGTGCATGCCTATCCCGTACCCCGCCCCCCACTCGCCGCCGCCCGCGCCGCCTTGCGAACCACTTCCTTACTTCCTAGTTCCAGTCTCCCGCGCAACTTAGTTTCGAACGGATGTTATTGTTAACCTACGTGATTGACTTGTGTTTCGTTTACGTAAATGTTATTTTTTTTTATTCTAATGTAGAATACCTATGTTGATATGTCGTGAGAATATTATTAGGCGTTGCAACAAATGTGTAGGGGTACATACAAGGTGGTCATATTGAACAGCATCTCTGCGGCCGTCAAGTAGACATCGTAATAACTAAGTATTGTTTTTTTAAGTGTTAAAATATGTAGTTTGAACAACTATCAATTGTGCATAAAAATACCGAGTAAACAAACATTTTCAAAGAATAGATGCATTCGTTAAAGTGACAAACAACAGCTGACAAGGTCATGATCTTGTGACCATGCCGCGTCACGCGGCGCGGCATCGGTCAAAGAGATTCGCTGCAGAGGTAAGAAATCAGTTAAACATTACAAATATTAATAATTAAATATTTATTTTAATTATCTTTATTGAGCATTTTTAATAAATGACTCGCTTTATTATGTACGTATACCGATTCTTAAAACGTGGGTAGAAGGAACAACAGGGTTTTTGTTACATATTGTTTAATGCGGATTTCATAATAATTATCACCTTGCTTTAAAACCGGTGGAAAAAAACATCGTGAATAACAGAAATTGATTATATGGCATTAAACATAATTACTATTTCTATTTCTCCTGTGCTTTACATTTCCGTCAGTGTAGGTATAACAACACGATCCACAACTAAAGTATCGTTATAAATTCCTGGAGAACAACGTATGTAATACCGTTAATCATAAGCCAGTTAGCTGTTCTTACTCCGAATGTGCGCATAAATCAAAACTTAGCGCCCGTTTTCTGAATTGTTTCTTGCGAACATCTTGTGAAGGAAAGGCTGTGTTTTTAAGTATGTACAACTTGCAGCGGAGAACTCGACCTTTATGAGATGAAGTGTGTACATGAAAGTGGGACAGTGATTTTATTGTCAGGTTTTTACATACCTATCAGGTTATTCTTTTTTAGTATTGCTGAATTTATGACTTGTAAATGATAATACAGATATTTTTTTTTTCTCGTATTGTTATTATAATTTGATAGTAAATCTAATGAATAATAATTAATTATTTTTTGTATTGTTGTTTTTGTAATTGTTAATTATTTAAAGACAATAAAATTATGTATTCAGCAAAATCTACACAACTTTAAAATAATGCCAATTTCATGACATGTAAATAATATATTACTCTTTTTGTAATTGATTGGCTTATAACAATAAAGACTTAATATAAAAAAATGAGTTTTTATACTGTGATTATGGCAGGTACTTTTATATCGATTATACTATGAGACATGTAGAAGTTATACCATTTTTTACAGCCCGTTACCATAATTCGGTCAAAAAAAAAAATCTTAATCTTATTCTGATTCTGGCTACACAAAACGTGTAATTTTGTTAACCAAAGTAGATGTTGCAGTGACTGAAATACTTAAACACATAATATAAAAAAACTGGCCTGTTGTTACAACCACAGTCCAGCAGGCCTAGCCATATTACAAATTCTATTTCTATTATCGTAATCAATAAGGCGACAATAGAAAAAAAATGGCGTATATGGAATCAGCTGTTTGTCAACCTGTCAAGTGTATTTCATTTTCAGCCATATTACAAATTCTACTCGTTAATACTTGACAGTTGACAACCAGCTGATTCCTTATACGCCATTTTCTTTCTATTGTCGCAATAGAATAGAAATAGATTTAGTAATATGGCTAGGCCTGCAGTATTTTTTATATATATTTTACTGAACGTTAGTAAAATTCGGTGCTAACCTAACCTATCTTTGTCAGGTTAGTTTTGCACCAAATTTTACAAACGTTCACTAGACTATAAAAAAAAGATTGCGTGGTGTATTGGTTTTAAGAGCATTCAAGCGTGAGATGATAATATTTTTAGGTGGCATCCACTGGCACCAACATGACTCGGCAGGTAGGTACAGACGCCAGCACATCAACCTACACGAAACTGTCAAAGGAGATGTTTTAATGTCGGCCATCAGATGTATATTTATCGAAAAAGAGGAAAAAGAGGAAAAATAATACAAATTGGGGGAAACTGGTTTCTGGTGAGTTGTGAGCCTAATTTGTTGTTTACAAAAATAATAGTTTTTCAATTATTGCCATGTTTTATTCAACATGGCGTCTCGTTTGCTTGCATACTTCAATAGTTTAGAAATCATGTCGCCTCAAACCAATGTTACGTAGACAATGATTTAAAAACGGGTGTTTTCTTGTAGTGTTAAAAATAAATTACTATTATTGTGACATACTTTGAGTAAACGTAATTAAGTGTGACGATTTCATCGTTACAAAAATCTTTTGTCTCCATTTCTGAAGTGTGTTTCTGAACGTCTTCAAAATAACCTAATTCTAGGTTTAGTAAACGTCCTCTCTTCACCCTGTCATGGCTGTCATAACTCTTAGGACAATATTGTCAAATGTTTTTAATTTTTATTTTGTACATAAAAGCCATTTGATATTATGGAAAAAATGTTACTTTAATCAATTCAGGAGTAAGTTTGCCTAAAAACGGGCTAAAAGGTACATGTCATTGTTATGGCCGGAGCCCCATATAAAAATGAAACATCTCCTTTTCCCAATTGAACATAAACCTTATTGTGTTTAGAATAAAGTTGAAAACCTATCAAAGAAACTTGACACACTGGGGTAGGTTGATGTGCTGACGTCTGTACCTACAAGGTAGATATTGATATAGGTACACGAACCTCTACATTATATCATGTTCTTTGTTATGCTTAGCTCGGGACTAAATGGCGTTGTGTGAAAAAGTTGTGGAATATTAATAATATTTGTATTATTTATCTATACACAAATGTCTGTATTGAGACCAAAGACTACCTGACCACCTGATCCACATCTAACATTATGCTAAGCTGAGGCCTTTTTTGCATTATATTCTTTGCTTTTAAGGTGTTTTTGCTGTATTGCCAATAAACACATTTTTCTCTCTTTTTTCTTTTAAATGTTTAACATGCCACCCGAGGACCGAAAGGGCCTCAACCAATGTAGGTATGTAGGTTCAACACTAGACAAAACGATGAGTTCAATTAGACCAACAATGTCTGACCACGATTTCTCAATACACGTCGTCTGGTACTCAAAGAGTGACCTTTACCACCAAGCTCCGACAATGGCGGCAAAAGTTACAAAAGTCATTGCAGCCTGTGAGCGGACGGTTCATATTGCACCGCCCACGACAATGGTGGAGCAAGTTTTACAATTTGCGGTCGGTACGTAAGAAAATCGATGAACGGGAACTTCCAACTATTGGTCCGGGACACAATTTATTGGCGAGAAGAACTTGCACAATGGCTTAGTTATACGGTGTCGATCTTAATTTGAGTGTTTCAAGGATTCCTGAAGTGCTGAGTTTGTATCTTCGATTGCTTATTGGCCACTCGATGTTTTGTCTGGAAGAGTTTTTTAATGAAAAGTGGGACTTGATCGAGAGTTTTGATTTTTCATTAGTCGGATTCGTTTGTAACTCAATAGTAGGTATTGTTTGTGAAAATCTTTGTTGACTTTTAAGTACTCAAGCTGGGGTCCTTTACCAAAATCGATTGATTGGTCTGTATTCTTGTGTCAGTCTGTTTGTGACTTCTTATTTATGAAACCATAAATGCTATGGACTTGATATTTGGACTAGTAATAAACAATGTCAATCCACTTATAAAGCAAGATTGAAAGAATAAAAAAACAATGTTCTTGTTGCATTAGGAACTGAAATGGAAAGTACGGAAAGTTAAAGCATTAAAGTAAAATTGGGTTCTTTTGCACTCTCATTTGATTAACATTTTTTTAACTTAGTAAAATTAAAATATGTAACCCTACCTCCTGCCATTTATTAACACTGAACCGAACAAACAAGTCGCACCAGTCGGGTTGTGAAAGCATTTTGACCCTCGGCGCCGGCGTGGTGATGATCACCATCAATACACGAAAGAAGGCGAAAAGTGTCCTCTGTGCGTTGTGTTGTTTATCTTTTTTTAATATCATAGCTAATGCTGAGATAGGAGCCTTTTTGGCCTCACATAGATCTTTGTTTTTCTTTTAGTTAACCTTTTTAATTGTGCTTGTTTCGTGTTTTTGCTTTTGTTTTGTTTAAAATGTTTAATTCCCTGTGTGTCCAAATAAATGTTTTTCTTTCTTTCTCTTTTAGACCACCCCAAAACCCCATCTAAACTTTTCACCAACAAAATCAACAGGAAACATTACTCCTACCATCCCTAACAGTTTTATTACTACGCAAGATACCGCCCTCAATTACGAATAAGAACATAAGGGGGACCCAAATATCTCTGGTAATATTTTATTGCTAATGCTCTAACAAATATGAGCGAACACTTATGTATGGTGCAGACGGCCGCAAATAATCCTATAAGCTGCCCTAATTTGAATACCGCTTTGCAATTGTGTACCGTCAAGAGTGGTGTGAAATATGTGGGGGCTTCCGATAATTATGATTAGCTGGGTGATAGTTATTCTGTTTTGTGTGGTACGTACATAATATTTAGTTCTTACTTTACACTTCATGACTTTCGCATTTGAAGAATATTTGCATGAAAAGAAGCTGTAAGTAGTGCTATTTTGTTATAGATGAAAACTTAGGTGAAATGTGCAACGCCCGGAATTTGCATAAAAATTTATTTATTTATTTATTTATTTATTTTACAATTTATGTACACACAGAAAAATAGATTGATATACATGATACTTATAATTAGGAGTACAAAGGTACTTTATAATTACAATCATAATCAAGAATGCAGACCACCTGATAATATTAATATTTATTTAAATTTCTATTTTTGTTATGGCAATGCCAATGTCTGAAGTGAATTGAAAAGAAAATGTGTAAAAAAAAATCTAGGCACTAAAATCTTCAATTGATACTTATAATATAATATTTATATGCAAAATTATTTTAAAATTAGTTCTAAAGTGACGTAATAACACGTTAATTGCCAGACTTGGCGTTAGTGCATGAGAACAACAATTTCCCTATTGTATCTAATAAATGAAGTCGCATTTAGTGTGTTAAGCTGGGTGACACCTAAAGCTCACTTCACCGCTCATTTTGCTTTCGACTTTGGAAAAAAAGTAAAGTTATTTGATGTGTAACATACAATATTTCCTCCCGTTTGCAGGATATTTTTAGTGGTGGTACTTTCGTGAAAATAGACGGACATCACGTTACAGGAAACCTTGGAAGCGCACGCTATTTGATTTGACCAATGAGTGCTGCCAACCCATTTTGCGTAAGGTTGGTAGGTATGGTACCTACCAACCTTACGCAAAATGGGTTGGGCGCAAAATTTTATGGAGGCTTATTTATCACGCTAACATATTAGTTGTCAGATGTAACACATCTTAAGCGACTACTGTAAAACTCGTTCGTTTTTTTATTCAAACAAGAACAACACTGACAGTGTACACACATGTGTAAACTGACTCTTTCCCCATGACCAAAGACAGAAATTACAAAACGCAACATTCTCCTTACATATTCATAGGTCCTTCATTAGCCGATCCCGTAAAGTCTACACAATCTGTACTTAGTAACAGAGTCAGCTGCTGTGTAGTACAAAGCACTTTATATCAAGTCCAAGCTTAGTTAGGAAGCACTTAAGCGCAGGCCGAGTTTGGTAGCACTCAATATGGCACATACGAGTGTAACATTTATAGAAAGGTTTGGTGTTATTTAGATAGGGATATAGGTAGCTGGATGGAACATTTCAAGGACAGTAAAGTAGATTTTCTTTTGTCAATTATGTTAGGGATTACGAGAGAAACAAAAGGTGCTAATACCCTTCACTAAAATACATAATAAACAGCCATACACAATTACATTCTGTACCTACACCCGCACTTCACAAGTAGTCTCATTTGAGTAGGTACTCATTCCTTTTAAGTAGAAGTATTATTGCTTTTTCTATTGTTAGTTTTTGACCATGACATTTACCCAAAGAGATTTAAAATACTATAGAGCGGGCATGTCAAGGAAATGTCATAGAAAAACTTTGATCCCATGTCTCAGTAACGCCATCTAGAATAATATATGAATATTGGAGCGGCAGCGTAGCGTACTACAAAAAACTCATAGACTTGTGTATCCAGCAGGACACACTTTTTCGGACGAAAATTTTGTTCGTGATGTCCGGTCTATAGGTATTGAATGTCTTTGCATTTACCAATCTATTACAATCTGTAGATGTTTTGTTTCTATTTTTTGTGACTTTTAATGCAAAACGCTTACTAATTATTACTTTTAACCGACAGCCGCCACTCCGGTTGCGCCCGCGTCCTTCGTCTCAGACCACAACACTATGTAAACATGCTCTTTGATTGTATAACCTGCCGCTGGAACGTGATAATTTGTTTGTGTTGTCAAATTAATCTCAAAAACGAATAAAATCAAAAGTCTTTATTCAAATTAGGCTGAGAATCCGCACTTTTAAACGTCAAAAAAAGTTTCTCAAAACGCCGGGCACCCTTCACCACTTCCTAGTATTTTTGCTGGGCCCGCCCTATATTCCATGGAACTTAAACATGGTGGCAAAATGTAGGTGTACTATACGTAGGTACACATGTGTCCAAACCTTCGAGAAAAACAGGTGTGATATCCATACAGGCGTCGTCGTATCTGTTCGAAATTGCAAAATTTCTTACAAATGAACGTATGATGAATTTTCTTCCACTTTCGATTATAAAATTTCGTTTCTATTAAATTAAATTTAAATCTTTTAACGAACATTTTAGTCTAGTACCTACAATATTATATCTAGCTTTATAAGAGAGCCTAGGTACTGAGAGATGAAACAATGAGTCTTTCAAAGGCAATGTCTATCTATCGATTCAGGCCAAAGCTTCGTCGGCTTGATCTGAGAGAGTATTTTAATTAACAGAACACGAGAAAAACGAAGTTTCATTGAAATTAGTTTTTACTCTTCTGATAAGTGATGTCTTTTACTTTTTAATTAGAGTTTTTGGGCTGTTACTGTTTTTACTTTTACTAATGTATTTTTTTTTCGGTTACCTAATTCTATAAAGCAAAAGTTTGCGACTACATTTGTAAGAAATTGGCTGTAATACGTTGTTACTTTCACAGCATAAGTATTGTTTTGTGTGCATTATTTTGTACATGTATCATTATATAACATAATTATGTACCAATTTTATTTATTATTCATAATATTTATTTAGATATCTTTATATTAAATTACTTTTGTATTTTCTATTCGATATCATTTTTGCCTCTGCTTCATCCTTCTGGGTGGGTAGACAATACCTACAGAATTAAGTAGGCCTGTGCACATTGTTTTGTGTGCTTAAAGTAAGTTTTACATGAATATTTTTTTTGACGTTTATTTAGATACATATATCACGGTACAAATTAAAGTGAAGTGAAATTTTGTTATACAAACTGTGTTAAAAGCACAGTTACGAAGCACAGTTCTTAACTTTTTAATTAATTAGTGTATCTTTTCTGCTACGATTGCCCGCCGTTGCCATTAATTTGAAGTTCTGGCCATAGCAAATGTAATTGGTAGTTTTTTTTGGTTCGTTACCTCCTAATGACAGTCACAGTAATGCCAAGTTCTGAGCCGAAATTCAGGTGAGTCTTTGCTAAATAAAAACATTCGTGGCTTTGTATATAGTTACCTAATGTCTAAACTGACCCGAAAAGCCCCAATAATGTTTTAGTTGTAGGATTAAATCCTATAATTAGCTACCTCTATTTATATTTTATGCCACAAGACTGCCAGTCAACGGTTGTTACATTCCATATAAGATTTAATTATTGATGGTGATGTGAATGCGGGAAATAAAGTGAAGGCTGAAGAATACAAGGCGTTGTGTAAAAATTATTGACAGATTGAGGAATGATGTGATAATGCAAAGTTGTGGTTCAAAAAAAGCAGATGTAAGTGGAAAAGCCGGGAGGGGACGCCCTGGAAAGACATACATAAACCATATTGGCGAGGTTCTTCAGACAGGTCAGGTGCGTAGTACTCGCAATCGGCGTGTGTGTATGACAACATGTATGAATGTAGACGAGGCCAAATAAGTAGGTAGGTATGTAAGAATCGTAGCACATGGCGCTCTATAGTTTCTGTCCACCCCCATTAAAAAAGGCGTGAGTTGAGAGATTTGAATGCTCACAAAAGGCTTGTACACTAATTTCCACATTTCTACTCTTATTATAGTCTACAACTAAGGAGCAAACGCCAATGCTGGTCTCAATTTACTTAGCAAATACACCAAGCCGAGCCAACTGCGCCCAGAGCTACTAGATAGCTCACAAAAGCGGACATTTAGTTTCCAAACTATTGGCTGGAGACACAATTTATGCTTACTCCACAACTTCGTCAATAGTTTTCGAAGATTGCACGAGGTCGCCTCGAAGGAAATTGGACCCTATTGTTTATGTGTTTCGGATATAATATGAATAATAAGGAGGTGCAATGTGCTGGCTGCATTTGGTAGTGAGAAAATGGGAACGGTTGATATTGGTCAGAAACGAAATAGTGGGTAATAGAAGCTTAGCAAAATCCTTAGATAAATACATTGCTTTGTTCAAAAACAACCTGGTTATTCCTAATCTAGCCACAAGGCTAGATTAGGAATAACCAGGTTTTTTTTAAATGAGAACTTCAAAAACAACAATACCAGCCTGTTAGAGCTCTTACACACGAGCGGCATGTTGCATACAGCAGAGGAAACTGCAGCCTCCGCCACGCCTCGGCGGCAGCTTTTGATGCGTCGACGGCAGCCATTGACATTTCAACTTCAATAATCAGCGGCAGCCGTCCTCAGCTCTCTCAGTATAGGAGTCAGTTGGGCTGCCCTCGAGTCTCGTCGACAGCGGTAGTTGCACCTGCCGTTGTCAACATGCCGCTCGTGTGTAATATGTCTTACGGTCCCAGTGCAGGGCAAAGGCCTCTTCTTATACAGAGAAGGCACGAGCAGTGATCACCACACGATTTTAGACTTAAGTATATTAACTACTAGCACTTTGCTTGCGACTTCATCCGCGTGCATTTTGTAGTTTAAGGTCCCTCTAGATCTCTTGCTCTAGCATACCTACATGATGTGACTTTCTGTTGGCAGAATCGGTTCAGTACCTAGATCCAGAAATTACCCCCTTTAACGTTACAAACTCACAAATTTTACCTCTTTATAATATTAGTACCTACCTATACATTTAAATAGCTCCAGGTTTCCCCACCTTAACCGACGTTTTTCCTTTAGCGATGTTTTTTCTTTATCAATGATGTCTAAGATAAACTTAGCAAATACTTATCAAAGTGGCAATGATACTTGGTAATGATATCCTATATTATTAAAGTAGGAATACAATTTTGAAAGTCGTAAGTTCATCTCTGTTCTCTAAACTTCCGAATTATTATACCACAATCTCTTTTCACCAACATTATATTATACGCAAACTTAATGCTATTTGAATTATCCTTTAGATAATGTAGAAAGCACGTAGGGTGAGCTCCATTTAATGCCAGCAGGATTTTATGAGATGAATTATAGTAATTTTCTTATTCTACCGCTACTGTGTACCTATAAACCTATATAACGGTAGTGGATGCTCATAAATAAGTATATTGTATTTTTATAATTATATTACATTACTAGCAGACGTCCCACGTAGGTCCCATTCCCGTGGGATTACAGGTATAAAAAGTAGCCTATGTTTCATCCAGGGAGTCAGCTAACTCCATACCAAATTTTATTAAAATCCATTCAGTAGTTTTTACGTGAAAGAGTAACAAACATCCATGCTCACAAACTTTCGCGTTTATAATATAGTAGGATTAATCATCATCATCATCATCATCATCATCATCATCATCATCATCATCATCATCATCATCATCATCATCATCATCATCATCATCATCATCATCATCATAATCATCATCATCATCATCATCATCATCATCATCGTCATCATCATCATCATCATCATCTGCCTAGCCTTTTCCCAACTATGTTGGGGTCGGCTTCCAGTTTATGTACATGCAGCTAAATACCAGTGTTTTACATGAAGCTACTGCCTGCCGGACGGCCACAACCCAGTTACTAGGTAGCACGATGACCCTTGGTTAAACTGGTTAGATTTTGAGGATTCTGACTATCTGTAACGACTGTATTAAGTCTACAAATGACGCTGGCAGAATAGTCGACATCGGCTCAGTTGCCAAAGAAGAAAAAAAAAAAAAAAGTCTACAAATGACAGCTGAGACCAACGGCTTAACGTGCTTGTCGAGGCACGGAGGAATCTTGGTAGATACTTACGTAATGAATTGTCACTCATCCACAGAACAATCTTGTCAAGAATAGAATAGAATAGAATTTGATTGTAGGTAGGTACACCATAAAAACTTTATTACTTTGAGGGCTACATACGGTGTTACAATAGGCGGCCTTATCGCTACAAGCGATCTCTTAGAGACAACCTTTGGATGGACGCAAGCAAAAAACATACCAAGCACGCATAGCAAGCAAGCATAGCAAACAAGCATAGCAAGCAAGCATATAGCACGCAAGCATAGCAAGTAAGCATAGCAAGCAAGCATAGCAAGCAAACATAGCAAGCAAGCATAGCAAGCAAGCATAGCAAGCAAGCATAGCAAGCCAGCATAGCAAGCAAGCACAGCAAGCAAGCATAGCAAGCATAGTAAGCATAGCAAGCATAGCAAGCATAGCAAGCGTAGCAAGCATAGCAAGCATAGCAAGCAAGCATAGACCCGTGAGGCTGTTAATATTTAGCTACAAGCTTTATTATTAATACGTGGCAGTATTTTTAGCTAGACATACATGCCCTATTGCGATTAATCGGCTATAAATCCAGACTCCGGGCTGCTACTGAGAAATTCCAAATGGAAAGACCCAATTTCAACTGAGACGATGTGTAAAAGCTTAAAAGAGTTAGCTTTCAAATACTTCATGGAAATACAACTGAAACAAAGGTCAAAGGTAAAGTCAAATAAGATATTTTTGAATGTCTTAGTTAAACATCTCTACTGTGAGATAGTGGTAACAGGGTTATTACTGTAGTGTTAGTTTGTGATTGCACTGCCCTATAATGTTAGGCATACAATAGTTTAACAAATTGTTGTCTTAGACCGAGTTCATTTGATATACCAATATTATATAACATCATAATATAGACATTTCAATTTCAATAGATGTTTATTTTGCATCAAATACTCAATACTCAATATTTATTGCGTTCCATAATGTACATAAATGGTCTTAAGAATATAAAGGTACCTACAGAATATAAATACAGTTTGGCAATAAGTCGATATCATCATGAATCTATCGGACAACGTCAATTTACAAGTTGAAGAATATAAGTTATAGATATGATTATAGTTACCCTTCCTACTAGTAAGTAGTTTCTTGTGGAGATCATTGGGCAAGAATCCTACTAGACTATTGAAATTGACACTTCGAAGCTATGCTCTGAAAAAAGATAAATTCAAAATTATGATAGGATAGAGCAAGTAGGCCATTAACATACCTTAACACGTTTCTATTTCATTCCCTTTTCAAGATCTTGATCCCACGTCAAAACCCAACAAAATCAGTCGGACATTACCGAAAATGTAAAGTGGGACAAAAGGAATAAATCAAAATTTGATTGGAATCGTCCCGGAATGTAACAATCGCATCACGTCCGTGGCGCGCTTTGAATAAACAATTCTGGGACAACTTCAGTGATCCATCCGCTACCTTGAGTTGGGAAGTCACTTGAGACTCGAAGTTTGATATTTGAACTATAATATTTTGTTGGCCAGATATAAATATTGTTTGTTGAATGACATCAGGAACTACAGGAGTACGATTCTCTGAAACCAACCCGTGAAGTTGTAGGTGAAGTGAAGGCGAATTGAGCTATCATACCAGCTGCCTTATTCTAAACCGTTCGATTGGTTTCCGTGTCGGTAAGGAACCGTTTTCGACAATCTCATTTCCGAGCCGAAGAACTGCCAAAACGCTATTCACAGATCCGAACGGATACGTTTTTTTTTCTATACGATTGTTCATTGTATTTATGGGGAACGCTACAAAATGGTAGTAAATGATCAGCGTGGTAGAAAATTTAAAGTAGTAAATAAAATTGGTGTATTTGAATGTTTCGATCCGTTTAATTAAAGAATACACAGCTAGTAATTTAATAGACAGCAAACGGTACAAAATGATTTTATAATTAATCAAACAAACTTTATTTCGAATAAACTTGCTTTGTAAACAGCCGTTTGTCAAACTGGCATTGCCAGTTTGACAGACTTTTTTACTTTTTAAACTTTTTCCGCATTGCCAGTCTGGCAATGTGGAAAAAGTTTTTATTTGAAATAAAACTATCGATTAAAATTTCTGTTATTATAACTTTGCTTTAAAAAGGCTAAATGACTGTAAGTATTTGATATCAATACACAAATCTTGCTATTTGCTTATTGTCAAACAATAACACGTACAACTATACGAATAAAGTAATTCAAAGTGTAATTATGTAGTTCTACCTAATTACACTTTGAATTTATGTAAATGCGAAAGTATCAATGAAATACGGTCAATACAATAATAAAACTTCATTTACGTAAAAGTGCAGTGTTTTAAATGTTTACAGTGTTTATATTTCTCTGAAATAACCTGGATTTATGAAAAATAAATCGTTTAAATTTTGTTCGGTATGGCTCCCGATAGCAAACAGCTGTCGGAAGGATTTGAGTCTTCTTATCGAATTCGAACTGTCAAAAAAAAACGGTTTCGGATTTGTGAATTGCGTTTCGATGACATCTTCGACATCTTAGACGTTCGATTCGGTACGGAATCTAGTCGAATGGTTGTGAATAAGCCAGCAGATCAGTTCTAGGCATTGACAGTTCACTTCAATCAAGTTTTTCACAGGGTGACTGTGACTGATTCGACCAGCTGTGTGTGTAACCAGCGACTACCAAATAGTATGTCTCGAAAATTTACCCAAGCCACGCAACTCTGGCTTTTTGAATTGATATTATGCGTATTTTAATAATTATCATTTGCTTCAAAATTAGTGGAAGAAAACATCGTGAGGAAAGACTACGACTGAGCAATTTTAGATGATAATGCCAACAACAGTCTGTCCGACCCAGAAATGGCACCTTGGACCTCATGCTTGGCAGTAGCTCGCGACCACTGGACCAGACTAGGCAGCCAATTTAAATTAACAAAAAAATCCTGCTTATCTCATGTGTGTACAAGATCTTAATAATACATAGTTACGAAATTCACGCAATCTCAAGTAATTCTTTATGTGATTCAAAAGCAATGGATACTTCCATACTTATAATATTAATGAGAAAGTAACTCTGTTTGTTTGTTTGTCGGCTTTTCATGATTAAACGGCTGAACGGATCCTAATATTTAGCATGGAGACGGACACAATCTACCTTTTGTCTCCATAAAAATGTGAAGAAAATTCGTTTTCTTCAACACTTTTCAAATGCAGCGCCATCTTGCATGACTTGACAAACGGTGACAAAAATGTCTTCCAAGTCCATTAACAGGTGCAAATTTGACATTTGACAAGTCTTAAGCTTAAACCATAGACATAGAGAATGGACTCAGCAATACCCGCACAAAATTGACCACTCTCTAGAAAAGACAGAGGGACCGTGCGGCCAATACCTGTCTCTTTTTTTCTCTTTTAATCAGAATTCTAGAAAGAGACAACTATTGGTCGCACGTTCGCTTTATCTCTCTCACACTTTCTTACCAGTATTCACTTCACAGCTGGATAAGGAACTCTCAGTCCATTCTCTATATCTATGACTTAAACTAAGAAGATGACATACCTACATTATACATCTCAAGTGGAACAAAGTTTGCCAAGGCAGTCTTATATATTAAAGAAAAGCTTGTAATAATTTTCAAGTCCTCTCGACACTGTACTGTAACCCCTGGTAATCATTCGACTGGTTCTCAATTTACATCTAACATGTCGAGCAGCATAGAGCGTTACGTGTAGCAACACAGCCGACAGTGTTTGCCCGCTAAAGATTTGGGCTTCGAACCCTAGTTCAAGTTTATTTGCATCGGTTTCCGATACACCGTTTTCGTGGCTTATAAAGCACTTGGATTTGTGTTTCGAATTTAGTGTGTTCTTTGATTAGTTTCCAGGTTTTAAGGTGCCTACCTACGTGTGGAGTTTGTCTTGTGTTGAGAATCTAGAAGAAATGTCTGGTTGCTGCGCATACCGTAAGTAGGTACACATAAAACTCTTGTCTTTTTGTCAGGTATTTAGGTAGAAACAACAGAACAATAATGACACAAAAGCAAAACAACGAAATCAAAAGTCACATTAGCCTGATAATCAGAACTTTTTGAACGTCAAAAATTCAAGGAGACAGTCCACCAAAACACCCACTTTGTAGTGTTTTTGCTGCAAAGAAGAAGTGGCGCAACAAACTCCCCAGCAACACGTCTGTCGAATTCAACATCGAACTTTAATCTATTTAAAGGGAAATACCCATTTGCTGAGATAACTTTGGCCAAGTGATACACATGGAAGAAACAAACGATAGGGATTAGGATTGATAAATAAATAAATATTCCACAACTTTTTACACAACGCCATTTAGTCCCAAGTCAAGCTTGAGAGCTTGTGTTATTGGTACAATTGATATCACAGGCAAAGGTCTGTGATATCAATCCTAATCCCTGTAACAACGACTGTTTTTCACATAGATCTCGTTAAGACATTTTAATAAGAATTGCAATCTACTTTGATAGTTAAGTACTAAAAACCGAGCCGAAATAATTCACTTACTACTACTTATATACTACTATATTTTTAGACATGGCCAGAATGGGCTTTTCCGTTTGGGTCCGAATGGTGCTCGCTCCTTATGACAGGGCAAATGTGGTTGAAGCATAGTTAGGCACACCTCAGCCCTACGATTCAGTGAATAGTCTTGACGTTATGACATAAAAAAAACTACAGTGATTCCCATAAATCTCGACTACAATACACAAGAACATCGTCATAAAATCTTCACTACCTACCGATAACTATCAAGCCTATCCAACACGCCACCATCTATAAACCGGACAAGAGCGAGTCGGACTCGCGCACGAAGGGTTCCCTATAACTGTCCGAGTGTCCGTAGCAAATAATGGCAGAAAATAATGTTTGTTGAATGGGAGTCCCACTTAAATATTTATTTTATTCTGTTTATAGTATTTGTTGTTATCGCGGCAAGAGAAATACATTATTTATTCATCTGTGAAAATTTCAACAGCTCTGTTGACAGACAGATAGACATACACCGAGAGTGGATTCATAGTAATCTATAACGACGCCTATGATCTCTGGAAAAATGCCGACAACTTCTACACGCGTTAGACTTGAATAATACCTCCCGCACTACGAACATCGTTTTGTTCGCAGTGCTTGAGCGGCTTACCCGCGTCTCGACCCCTACACCCCGCACGATTGCCCTGTCTAGACGGCTTCGTCGGACGACTGTATGTTTTTAGACTGTGGTTATAGGGCACGGAACCCTATAAACGTCAACACTGACATAAGTCCACGCCGCAACTCCACATAAAATACGATTCGATTCTTCAATAAAATATTCACAAGGACGTCATGAATTCTGTAACATTTTTCCTCTTAGTTCAAAAGCAACTGAAGTTGCTCGGTATAACTTCCATCGAAGTCCGTGTCATAAGTTTCGTACGTAGCTCCAATGTAACTTTGCTCCATGGACATGGACATTTAGTGAGTTTAAACACAGTAAATTCTATTAGGAGTTGGTTGGTAATAAGTTTCCGGAGTGTCGGGGACGGGAGGCTAGGAGATCGTAATTTTGTTCCGATGTCTGATATTTTAAACGTCACCCCGGAGTTTCTTTTTGCAAAGTTTTCTTTGTGCGTCGTTCGTGTTTTGTTATTGTTGTTTTAAAGCTTGCTGTATTCGTACCTTGAGTACGGCCGTGTTACAATACGGAAAAGAAAGAAAAATGTGCTTGTATTTAACTTCAGTTAAGTTTTTGGAAGTGAAATTTTATACAGGGTGTAAAGAAAGAAAATACATTTATTTGGGACACGCACAGGACATTAAAAACAAAAACTAAATCTAACATATTAAATTGCTAAAAGACTGACTGTGATGATGCCACGATATTTAAAGAAAAACAATAAATACCACAGCGCTGTTTTTCTGATAGGGCCCGCTGTAATGTCATGAATAAGTACCTATTTACACTCGGTGTACCTACAATAGCTCACTATGAGGCATAACATATAAATAAGTAACTATACTAATGTAATCCTACTAATATTATAAACGCAAAAGTTTGTGAGGATGGATGGATGTTTGTTACTCTTTCACGTAATAACTACTGAATAGATTTTAATAAAATTTGGTATGAAGTTAGCTGACACCCTGGATTAACACATAGGCTACTTTTTAATTCTGTATTCTCACGGGAACGGCACCTACGCGGGTGAAACCGCGGCACGTCTGCTAGTAATGTAATAAAAAAATATATAATGATAGATACTATCGGGAAATAAGTAACAGACAAATATTAAATAAGTAGGTACTAGCTGCCCCGGCAAACTTCGTACCACCTTAGAATTAATTTATTAGTCATAATTAGTATTCTCAAACCTACTGAATAAACATAAAATTTCATAAGTTTTGTTAAGAACACTGTGACACAACAATTTGGATTAGCCTATGTGTTAATCCAGGGTGTCAGCTAACTCCATACCAAATATTATTAAAATCAATTTAGTAGTTTACGTGAAAAAGTAACAAACATCCATCAATCCATCCATCTATCCATACTCACAAACTTTCGCATTTATAATTAGTAGGATATACATACGTTTAATAAGATGACAATAAATAGATCTAAATCAATTATAAGTACTACCTACTCTTTTTTATTTAGCGAGTCTGTAATGTGATCTAATTTCAACATTTTGTGTTCGATTGAATTAAAATAAAAACATGTATATGTCGGATCCGGTCAATAGTACGGACACAACGAATCGCAAGCGCGCCAAAAGGCGATAGCACGTGATCTACCGACACCTGGCGCGCTTCTACAGAGTCGTGATGTTTTAAGCCTGCAGCGAGGACGACATTCAGTGCCCGACCGCAGTGGAGCTAAGACGTCCCGGAACTGTCATTCGTTTCGTTGTAAAGTGTTAAAATGTAACGGTTAAGTAATCCTGAAGAAACATTTCTGCTTGTAACCGATAACGATGTGATAATCATGTTCGACTATGTGTTAACTTATTAGACAGATGTGTTGCTGGGGAGTTTGTTCCGCCACTTCTTCTTCCCAGCAAAAACACTAGGAAGTGGCGAAGGGTGGGCTTTTTGGGGGACTGTCTTTTGTAATTTCGACATTCAAAAAGGGCTGATCCTCAGCCTAAAGTGAATAAACGACTTTTGATTTTGAGTGAATTTGATTTTTGATGAAGATTCAACCCCAACCGTAAGCCATCTCCGACATCAGAAGTGGCATAAAGAACTTGCTTCCCACTTGACTGGCGGTGGCGCGGCTTGGCAGCGCGTCTCTGGCGGCAGTGCGGCCTACAAATGCGCGCGAAATAGCTAGTACCCACTTGCAGACAACAATCCGGTGAGTCGTGTCATTTTTGTTTGAATTTGGAACCAAAATGTTTTCTTTCCAAGCAGTACTAATCGCAATTTTGAAGGTCAATGCGAACGTTTGTGTAAAAATCATACCTAGATACTATTACAAACATAGACCTAGTACCGAACGAATTATTTGCGAAGTTTTAAATAGTGCCAATTGTTTATTTTACATGCGGGTAGCGCGTACAATAAGATAATAAATCATTTCAAATAGGTGTGAATATCGTTCGCGAAATATTTTAAACAGGGTACTTATCACAATCAACCGTGACAAAATGTTCGTTAGTTATTACTAAACAAAAATGTTTTTTTTTTAAACAGCGTCGATACCGCGGGTATGTTAAGAGAACTTAACGTCATGAATATTCTTTTAGCATCGCGTAGATAGGCTACTGGAAGTTAAATTAGCAGAGGGCTATTTTAATGCGTTAAATTACTCGAAGGTGATCGTTATGTGTTAAAATCTTTAACTGGCAACAGAACATACAAGTATGCTCATGATCGCATAAGAAGGATGCCACAAGGTCATGTCCCCAGCGAATTGGACGTAATTAGTGAAGAATTGGATCTAGATGATGCGGGTGAAGGCCCATCAACTCGTTCCGATTAATGTTAATGCACAAAGTATGTTTTAAACGGACGACTTACCGGAGAGAAGGCCCGGTAACATGCGTCTTGTTTGGGGCTTATCAGTGTGAAGGACTGATACTGACTTTTTGGTACTGGGCTTGCCAGGTCTTAGGACTGGTACTGTCCAATCTATTCTGGGCACGACAGCGAGAAGGGCTGTGTGTGATGTATCAGACATTACCAGCGAGAAGGGCTGATAATAAGTTGACTATTTGGTTTTTACTTGGTGCATTGATGTTGTTTTCTAGTTTATTTCATTTGACCTTTCTAAATCTTGTTGTGTCGCTTCAAATGCAAGTCCTTTGTTTGAGGTCAGGTATGCCGAGCTACCTTATATTGTCTACAAATGCATTTCGTATTAATAGACGCATTAACCAAATAAGTTCCTTTGTTTGTTCCGGTTTATCGATACTGGTAGTCTACTAGTAGTACTATGAGGGCGATTAAAGATATCTTAGCTTAATTTGGTACACGGACGCGTACATTGTACACGGAAACCTAAGCCTGTTATTTGCGAGTTAACCCGTCATATCGAACGTGGATCCATGCGAGATAATAGCTTTTGTGGTTAAGCGTTTAATAAAAGGTTTTGTCATTCTAGTAACATTGATTTACACACGCTACTGGTTCATTTAGGGCCAACAAACAGGTTGAACGTGTTATACCAGTTCCTAAGTCGATGCTTATAGCAATCAAAACCGATGATAGTAGTTTTTAGCAAGACTCATTAATCGAAATTCAGTAGCAATAAACTGTAGGTAACATAACGAAACATACTAAACTAGGCCCCAAATATAAGGGATCATTCATAACGTATTTGCAAGTACGCACATGATAGGTTAAGGCGGATGCCTGAGGGCCAAGTACTAAGTAAAATAGAAAAGGTTGAATCGAGTGATAGTGGGGAATCTTAGGTCGGCTGGTCAGACCGTACTAGTAGCCCCTCGTAGCCGTAGTCCAGTAGAAATCGGTATCTACTTTAAGTAGTCCGTGGATACGCGGTATTGCGAGTGGCACTGGCGGAGGTCGGGGTCTTGTAGAGACCAAAGAGTCTGTGAGACTCGGCATTGATGAGAATGCATAGTGACAAACTGGAGGTTTGTTGGGGCTTAGTGAAAAGCCACAGGCCACGGATAAGATTCCTGCTTAGCGATTTGTGACGTTCTTAGAATGTTTTAGTGGCTGCTAGCATGTGTATACTTGATAAAGTCGTTTATTATTCAAACTGAAGAATGAGAATTAGTGAGTTTCGATTTTTGAGGTATAACTTTAGGCAAACGTAAAACTGAGGTTGAATCGTGCAAATGCAAAACTTAATAGATTTCCGGTCGATTTAGTCTGATCTTGTTGATTTTGAGACCGTTCAAGGTCATAAGGGTGCTTATTTAGTAAGGCTCCGCGCAAACAATGGTCATTTAATTGTCTAGGTTGCGGTAGTTGACGAGTTAACTTGACTTACTGTAACTGTATTTCTAACGCACATGCTCAGAGTATAACTGACAAGATTTTAGTAAAGTAGTTGTGGAAATGAAATCTTTAAGCTTACGTGATGGATGAGACCGTACCAGAGGTTGTCGTGCAACCGTAGCTCAGTAGAAATCGGTATGTAGTCCGTGAGTACGTGGTGGGCAGTCAACTCTGGCGGAGGTCGGGTTTCAGTGGAAACCATGAGTAAGATGGTAACTGGAGGTTACTAGGTTACTAGGAGGAGGGCTATGCGTAGCCAAACATCACGCGTAGTGCTTAAGTATTTTGGTTTATCTGGTCTGATTGTGTCTCTTCTGAGATAGCGCGGTGATTGCGTCAGTTGTGCTTTGAGTTTTCTAATATTTTTAACGTGTAATTGAACCTTTTGTAATGACTAATGTGGTGCGCAGTGCGCTGTGACCAACTTGATGAGGATGATGTAAAGTACCAATAAGATAATTACCTCGTTAATTAATGACAGGAATTCTTTTTATTCAACTTAAAACCGATGTTCCAACGGGGTTAGGAAAATGCCAGAAGCTAAAGTAATTATTGAATTGAATGACAACTGTGATTTACCGAAATGTGATACTGAAAGCGTTTCAGAACCTTCACCTGACATTGCTGCGGGTACTCTAGGTACCTAATTAGTTCAATTATTGTTAATTTTGTGTGCGATGGTCACGGGGATGACTCTGTGATTGTATGTTATTGTCACAGGGATGACAATCTTTGTAAGATTGTGTGATGGTCACAGGGATGACTGTCTGATTGATTAGTCACAGGGATGACTGAATCATTGATTAGTCATGGGGATGACTGAATCATTGATTAGTCACAGGGATGACTGAATCATTGAGTTCGCATGGTCACAGGGATGACTACCATAGAACACTTGTAGTCACAGGGTTGACTTAGTGTGTGTCGCATTTCATGGTCACAGGGATGGTGTTTTTTTACTGTTTACATGTGTTGTACATAGAGAATTTGCAGCAATTGTCAGTCACTTATGTTTGGTTCTGTAATTTCAATGGTGTTACAGAATTTTGGAGTTACATTCTTGCATTTAGAGTAAAAATGTTCAAAGACATGATACTTTTATTGAGTCAGAGTTATTTAGGTCAGATCTGGCCGAGCGTGAATGATACTGTGTGGTATTTTCTTTGCTTCAGATTAACACACGAGGACGTGTGAAACGCAGGATGGCCGTGTCGGATCCGGTCAATAGTACGGACACAACGAATCGCAAGCGCGCCAAAAGGCGATAGCACGTGATCTACCGACACCTGGCGCGCTTCTACAGAGTCGTGATGTTTTAAGCCTGCAGCGAGGACGACATTCAGTGCCCGACCGCAGTGGAGCTAAGACGTCCCGGAACTGTCATTCGTTTCGTTGTAAAGTGTTAAAATGTAACGGTTAAGTAATCCTGAAGAAACATTTCTGCTTGTAACCGATAACGATGTGATAATCATGTTCGACTATGTGTTAACTTATCAGACAGATGTGTTGCTGGGGAGTTTGTTCCGCCACTTCTTCTTCCCAGCAAAAACACTAGGAAGTGGCGAAGGGTGGGCTTTTTGGGGGACTGTCTTATGTAATTTCGACATTCAAAAAGGGCTGATCCTCAGCCTAAAGTGAATAAACGACTTTGGATTTTGAGTGAATTTGATTTTTGATGAAGATTCAACCCCAACCGTAAGCCATCTCCGACATATATATAACCAAACCTAACTTACCATACCCATCCTATAGCTAACCTAACTACCTAACCTAACTACCTTACTGAAATGCATTGATTTAAAAAAAAACTAAATTCATATTTTTAAACTAAACTACTGCGCTGCGTACCTATATGTTACAAGTTTATTGAATGTCTCTGTCATTATTAATTACGTAAAATGAGTTTTAAATAACAAGACTTTTTTATGTTACATAAAACCTCTTTTTAGGTTGAGTATCTAATAAAATAAATTTTAGAACGTACGCATAAATTGACAACCAATTAGCATATAAAAATTAAATTAAAACATAACACTTTTCTATCGTTGAGCCGTTGAGCCATGAAATTTTACGTCACGTGAGAATACCGCTAAAATAAGTACTTCCTAACTACATACCTACGAGTACTAGACGTGACGTAAAATTTCATGGCTCAACGATAGGAAAGTGTTATTTTTAACTTTTTGAAGGTTTTACTTTTTTGCGGTGAGGGTTTTAAAATTTTTAATTTTATTTTATTTTAACTTTATTAAACGCATTCATTTTGTTTTATAGAGTTTACAGTTATGAGATTTTTTCAGTGCATTTGAATGTGGAGTCAAGTGCTAGTTAACACGGATCTAAACACTACATATCTGCTATTATTTTGTCAAGAGTCTACCTACTGGTGTGCTGGATAGCCTGGCTGCAGCATCAGCCCATCCTGTTGCCATCAGTCCATTGTGTGCAGAATCAAATGAATTCAAACACGACATACTTATCTGCTATTATTTTCCCAAGAGTGTTTGGAGGCATGAGGAACAGGGTGTAAAGTTCCTCATCCACCAAAGGGAGGATCCTCCGACCAGACGGGTGTTGTATCTGGTGGGCTAACTACTGCCCGACGATTGTTGTCGGGAGCTTGTATACGTTCAAACTACGCGGATAATTTTAATAGCGCGATGTAGGATAGTTTGTATGTGGCGAGATAGATGTCGCTGCGAATGTATTAGTGTACTAGATATCCTTGCTTAAGCCACAAATATGTTTGTAAGTAAAGTTAATACCCATAGACGTCTATAATCGCATCGCTAGCGAACACAAAAGAGTTGATAACCTTGAAATGGATGAACCGATTTTGATGAATCATATCTAAAAACCATCTCATGAAACCCTACTTTTAAATAAAAAAACCGCTTCTAAATCGGTTCACCCGTTTAAGCGCTACGGTGCCACAGACAAACAGACAGACAGACAGAAAGAAAGACATACACACATAGCGGTCAAACTTATAACACCCCTCTTTTTGCGTCGGGGGTTAAAAATAATTATGTTGATCCGTTGTCATGGTGACACTATTTAACTTTTCGATTTTTTTATTAATCCCAATATTTTACATAAAAATTATGTTGTCTATTCAAAATCTTTATTTAAATACGTTCTTTAATTTGAGAGGAGTACCATACCGTACCGATGACGAGACGAACATCAAATGTTTGACAGGTACCTACACAAATCTGCATGGTTCTTACATAATCTGACCAAGGTAATATCTGGACTTTAAAAGATACTGCTATCTCTGAGTTTTTTTCGGAGTTTCTTCTCAGAGTAGTCAGATAGCGAAATACCGACCTCATCTTATAATTAAAAAAAATGACATGTAAAAATGTTTGTATGAACCCATATACAGAAATAATAGTAGATGATTAACCAAGGGGATAAAGCAGTGTCTTCTGTCGCGGGTGACGATTTAAATCGCGAGCGTAACGAAGGACTCGAGGTTTACTCCCGAGCGTAGCGAGGGTGTTAAAAACTTGAATCACGAGCGAAGCGAGGGATATAAGACGAGTCCTAAGTGTAGCGAGGGATTTAAGTTCACCCAAGACTAAGACAGCTTTATCACCGAGGAAAAAACTCTACTTTTCGTACCATTTGCGAAAAAATTAACACAATAATAATATGAGATAAGCATTTATTAAAAATAATGACAATTAAAAGTAAACGTATTTTTAGAATATTAACTTATTTATAAAAATAAATTAAAATAAACTTAACGTATATATATTTGAAGAAAACAAAAACGCGCCAAATTTAATATTTTTTGTCGGAAAAGCAAAGGCATCAAGCTCATACGGCCTCGTCGGTTTTCGTAATTTTATTTAATTAATAATCATAACTGCGTATTCCTTTTTCAAAAAGATGTGTAATGCTGTATTTACAAACTCAATGATGTAAATGTAGTTCAGTATAAATTTCGGTAAGTACCTATTCCAAATTTAAATCACATCCTCTCCCGGAATGAATGAAATCCAGTACAACTTTCTTTCCCTGTTTTTAACAGATCAAAAATGACTATTGTTACGTTCGCTTTTTGTGGCATAGAATGTCACTTTTTTGAGCAAGTGGTACGAAAATATTATTTTCATTTGTCAGATAAGTACCTACCTACATATTAAGAAAAAAACGAAAGAAAAATAAAGATTCCGATGACCTACGATTAGAAATAAAAGGATGCTTGCATGGCAGACAGCGTTGATCCAGATAGATCCAGTTACATAGCTATTAATTAGTTAAATTACAGACCTTTAGCTTTAGTTCCATGTGAATTTAAAGTGCACGACGCTGTGCGTTTTCACATGCTTAGCCATAGCACATCGCCATTCGGAAGTAATTTATAAAATCAGTCCGACACACACGCACACTCACACACACACACACACACACACACAATCAATTACTTTAGTATTTGAAAATCTGATCGAAAACAACTTAAAACACCGGCAGCAGCACATCCGATCACAATCATCGAAAAGTAGGAACTGACGAAAATAATTTTTAAATGTCGGTGAAAGTGCCTACCTACTATACTTCTTGGAATTTTGCGGCATTCCGCTTAATAACCTAAACCCGTCACAGAAATCACAGATCAACAAATTAGTAGACACTACAATTGCATCGACTTTTAAGTACCTTCAAACAAATTAATAGCGAAAATGATGTAGGTAAGTAAGTATTTTTATTGATGTACTTATGTAAAAATTTGTTGTTTGTGGAATAGTGAGTATTCAAAACGAAATTTAATGTTTATTACAAATATATCGAAAACTACGTTACTTAAGTTTATTTTTAATTTTAATTACTTACTTACGTATGTACATACATCGATTAAGATTCAGGGCAATAATCACTCCTTAGGATTCTTAAAATAAATAGTCCAATGGGATGTTAACTTAAAGTACCTACAGAAGCCAGCACATCAACCTACCCGAAACTGTCTTTCCCCAATCAATTTTGAAGCTTAGGTATGCTTTAGCAATATAGTTGAAAATTGATTAAAGAAATTTAACAGATTGTAGGTAGTACCTACGTTGGTTGAGTTACCCCAATGTGTCAAATTTCTTTGATCTTCTTGCAACTTTATGACAAACAGAATATCGTTCATATTTAATTGGGAAAACTTGACACATTGGGGTAACTTGATGTGCTGGAATCTGTAGGTACATTAAAGAACATAAAATATCGCGTGCTGCGTCTATTAGATGCGTTTGACACTCGGTGTCTTAAAAAGCATGTAGCCGTAGATCAGATAAGAAAGTCGCCGTCAGCGTAGGTGTCCTTTGTCATAGATATATTAAGCTTAACTTGGGTGTAATTTATCTATAGTATGTATTTAGAAATATATAAATGTTTATCAGCTATTTAGTACCCATAACACAAGCTCTCAAGCTTAACTTGGGACTAAATGGTGTTGTGTGAAAAGTTGTGGAATATTTATTTATTTATTATCTATTTATTTATATATCATTAGAGTTGACCTCACAAGTGAACTTTATAGATATCAGCTGATCTGGGGCTCGAGTCTGCTATTGCAATCGTGTCTCAATGACCGGTCATTGGTCGAATATTTGACAACTTTGACAGTTTTTGTATGGGAAATGTGTCATAAGTTTGACGTTATACGTCAAAAATCGATCATTGACCGGTCATTGAGACACGATTGCAATAGCAGACTCGACCCCCAGGTATGTTTCTGATAGCTAGTGATATTAATGAATAAATAAATAAAATAAATATTCCTCAACTTTCACACGACAATATATAGTTTTTTTTTAATATTTTGGGTTGGTAATGAACCTAATTCAATATACTGTTTCTTATGTGGCGTGGGCAAATTACAAATCTATGTTTATTGGGTGAGAAAATAAAATTAAAAACAGTTTTTACACATTTTAACATCTTTGGTTTATTTTAGATCACATAATTACATGCTTACTTTACTTAAACAACTACGAGGAATTAGACACATTTTTCATTAAAAGCAAACTGCAGAACATGTTAAAACTATTTAAATACCTACTTATTACAAACGTGAACAGCTTAGGACCCGAAATTCTCCAAACAGTACCGAAATTACACCAATTTGATGATATTATAAGTAAAAAGGTGTAGATAGGTCATAAGCGCTCAGCAAGCGATAGGTAGGTACGTTAAAATATGTGACCTCAGTGGCGAGTCGCGCCGTCAACGGACGCGTGCGTGCGTTTGTGTGCCGCTTTTGAAGATCGAATGTTGTTTAGGTAACCTATCTTTACCTTTTTACTTATAATATCATTGAATCACACTGACGAAAAAGCCTTTATTTTCTTTATTCTTACACTTTTCTCAACCTTAGTCGTCTCTCGATCTGCACAAAAAATGAATACAAAATCTAATAAGTCTATTGAACCCAAACATAATATAGCACTATACTCCATTTATAATAGCATAAAAAATAGTTTTCTAAATATAAATAAATAATAAATAAATATTCCACCACTTTTCACACAACGCCATCTAGCCCCAAGCTAAGCTAAGAGCTTGTGTTATGGGTACTAAACAGCTGATAAACATACTTATATACTTCTAAATGCATACATATTATAGATAAATAAATTACACTCAGACACAGAACAAATGATCTAAGTATAGGTACAGAGGCCAGCACATCAAGGGACCACAATGAGTCAAATTTCTTTGATAGATTTTCAACTTTATTTTAAACACAAAAAGGTTCATGTTCAATTGGAAAAACTTTACAGTTTGGGGTAGGTTGATGTGCTGGGGCTTGTTGTTAAATATTTTCCTTCAATGGGCTATCAGACAAAATTTTAGTTTTTAGTTCCTTATCTAGATTACAAGAAAATATTCTCGTCGTTTTGCGTCAATTGTAACATGCTTAATTGTACTTTCGTCACAAAGTGTGCATTAAAAATAACCTTTTATATATTTTTATTCGTTAATACTTTATTCGTCTTCTTATATTATGCTCATTCACTACGGCTAATACATTTTTTTCTTTCCCTTACAAAAGTCCTTCGCTATTGGACTTAAACATGGCACAAAGTTGCATCAACAGTTTATTAGACTTCCCTTGGTTCTTCATATTGCGAACGTCTGTACGTCTGTTGATGTGGACCCGCACTCCTTCCAGACCAGACCAAGCTTTGGCTACGGAGACTAACTTACTCCAAGGTATAGCCCATTCACCGCGGAGGAACTGAAACAATAGAATATAATAAAATACGTTGTTTTTGAGAATTGGGACCTTTTTATATCAAACAATTTAAAAGCCTCAACGCATAAAGACCTTGTACAAAAATATGTAATTCGCAATTTTGTGGTGGCAGCCATCTTGAATTTCAAAGTCATAGAATATTTAAAATTATTCTACTGTTAAGTCTTTTTATTTGATATTAAGGGAGTTGTGCATTAATAATTGTGTGATCCACCATTTAGTGACGGCGACCATCTTGGCACAATTTTAATCAAATATATCTAAGAACAATCCCGAGTAATTTACCTTCTAGTTTAAAAAAAGTATCTGGAAAGATTTACTTGCAGAAGTAAATCAAATTTCTTACCTGATCAAAAGGCTTTTTCCCGATATGGAACATAGTGTACAGCAGCGGTGCTTTGTTCAGTGGTATGTCAACGTCACAAGAGTCTTGAATGCCCAGTTCTTTGTAAATCCACTCCGAGTGTAACGCTAGGTGTTCGTAGATAACCTGAAATATTCGTGATAAGGACTCTGTAAGTTGTTATGGATTCGCTTCTTATGTAGTCAAAGATCGGTTGAAGAAATATATACACCCTCATGTGTTATTCATTTGTAATAAGAAATAAACGATAGATAATATTATTATGGACACATTTCAAAAAGGTTACCTAATTAAATTGAGGATATATATTTCTTCAACGGATCTCGTACTAATGCATCAGGTTGTAGATTCAAATCCAAGCAAATACCAATGTTCTTTTTTCAATTTATTTATCTGTTTGCAACCTAAGAACATGGCTAGGGCAGAGGTCGTTCGGAAGGTGAACAATAAAATATTGGTCATCTTCTCTAAATCTACTAGACGTAAAAAAATGGTTTAGATTTTAATTTAATTTATTTTGTTGTTACAGCGGTATTAGAAATAGATTCTGTGATAATTTAACTGTCTACTTATTAGGATTGTCTACTTATTACGGTTATTTACTCATTACAGTTGTCTGCCTATTAGGGTTCATGAGATGCAACTGGCAGACAGACGGTCGGCTTAGTAATATGGTTCCGTGAAAACCCTTTAAAATCACGAACAAAACTCAGCTGTCGCTACAGCTGTACCGCGCCATGAGACTTGCCACTAAGAACCGGGTAGATCCTTTTTTGTACTTACTCTAAGGCTATCTCTTCCAGGCGATGTCATAAGAATTTGACTCGTCAGGGCAGCTGCGTCACTCGCTCGCTCTGCGTTCGATCCAGGTACATCACCCTAAAATGTTTAAGATAATAAAATTTTGCACTAGAACAGCAAACTGTTAAAACGTGGCGAAGAACGGCAAATACAAACAGGCTTTTCCTAGTAAAGAGAACAAATGGATGCAAAACGCGCTCCTGACTGCCGACCCTGAATGCGATGTGGTTGATGATGAATGGAAAAAGATAATGCAAGCTTGTCTGGTGTTCTTTGACAATGTGCGAGAGTGTCCACTGTTACATGTTAATTTATTCAACCATTTATTCAAATATGTATTCATATTTTTTTTCTTATTGAATTGTATTGTGCATTTACATGTTCATGGTATTATTATTTTTATAATTCTATGTTAATTAAAGAAAATTAATTAAATGAAACCGGAGGTTGTGGGTTTGATTCCCACCCAGGATAACTGTTTGTGTGATTGGCACGATCATCAGCAGATCAGATCAATATGTATTTAGAAATATATGTGTGTCTATCAGGTGTTGAGTACCCATAACATAAGCTCTGCTTAGCTTGGAACTAGATGGCGTTGTGTGATAGTTGTGGAATTCATTTATTTTAATTTTGTTCGTGATTTCCCAGCTATGGTAATTATTCCACCTTGTGGTCTTTGACCACACCATCATCATCTGCCTAGCCTTTTCCCAACTATATTATGTTGGGGTCGGCTTCCAGTTTAACCGCATGCAGCTGAATACCAGTGTTTTACATGGAGCGACTGCCTGTCAGACCTCCACAACCCAGTAACTGGGTAACATAGATATATATAATATATAATCCTCCATACCGTTTCCGGCTACGGCGACCGTTTCTTCCTTACTGGCGTCTATCATGGGCTCTCATGTGGCTAGCAAAACCACCTTTGTTTACAAACACTCTTGCACAGATTGGACACATGAGAGCACCATTTACATAATTGTAATTTATTGCCGCAGGTGGTCGGGCTTTTAGTTCGTCACGCTTAGAGTCTAGCTTTGAAAGCCGACGAGTTTCAAAGTCAAAAACTTTCTCTTTCACCAGTGACCTCCACTCTCCGCGGCAAGACGCAAGGTCCTCCCACCGAGAAGGATCTACGTCACAACCCTTCATGTGCCGTTTAAGCACATCCTTAAATCTCAAGAGTTGACCGCCATGCCTTCGCTTGCCCTCCCGAAGTTCTGAATAAAGGATGCGCTTCGCCACTCTCTGCTCCGACATGCGTGCCAAATGGCCGCACCACCGAAGTTGCCTCCTCATGAGGTATGCCTCAATGCCTCCCACATTGGCTCGTCTCAATACTTCAGTGTTGCGCACACGATCAGACCAATGAATTTTAAGAATTGAACGGAGGCATTTGAGATGAAATCGGTCCAATTGCTGAATGTGACGACGATACGGTGTCCATGTCTCGGCAGAGTATAGAATATTAGGTAGCACCACAGCCATATACACTGATATTTTTGTGGCGCGCTTTAAGTCGTGTGAGCAGAAGACCCTGGCATCTAATTTACCGAAGGCTGCAGCAGCAGCACTGATTCTGCTGTTGATTTCGGCGTCAAGGTCACACTTTGATGTTAATGTGCTCCCCAGGTATCGAAACTTATCAACCTGCTTTAGTACGTCTTCTCCGAGCTTAATAGTCAGCGTCTCTTGACCTTGAACATCCAGAGACATAACTTCCGTCTTCTTGACGCTGATCTTTAGGCCAAATTTAGAACACTGCTCGTGAAGGTTCATTACAAGCTGTTGAAGTTCTTCCGGGGATTCCGCCACAAAACACAAGTCATCTGCGTACATAATTTCCTCAATATGTGCAAGAGACACTTTAGAGCTTGCCTTTAATCTCGACAAATTGAAAAGTCTTTCGTCTGTTCGGAAACGCAGCCGGACACCCTCTGAAGATATCGCAAGGACTTCACGAATGACCACCGCAAAATAAAGGGCGAACAGAGTGGGGGCCAAGACGCAGCCTTGCTTCACGCCACAGGTAACAGGGAAAAACTGCGACTGTTCATCTTCCGCCACCACACAACACTCCAAGTCGTCATGCAAAAGCCGCACAAGTCTTACGAACTTTTCCGTACATCCCAGTTTTTCCAGTACCATCCAAAGGGCCTCACGAGGAACGCTGTCAAACGCTTTTTCCAGATCGACAAAGCAGAGATATAAGCGTCTACCCTGCTCCCTACTCTTCTCCTGCAGCTGTCGAACTGCAAAGATTGCCTCGCAAGTACCCCTATCCGGTCGGAAACCGAACTGCGTTTCTGGCAAGATCTTTTCTGATAATTTTCTCAGGCGGTTAAGTAATACTCTGGCGAAAACCTTTCCGGGGACTGAAAGGAGTGAAATTGCAATCCGCTCGATCACCCTTGTTCTTGTAAAGGGCCCTAATGCGCGAGAGTTTAAATGTCTTAGGAACTTGTTCCTCCTCCCACATGCGGACAAATAATTCCCAGACCAGCGTGTGCAACTCACTACCACCGCATTTTAACAGCTCACCTGGTATGAGGTCCAAACCAACCGCACGTTTATTTTGCTGCTGTTTTATCGCACAGACAACTTCGTCCAGAGACAAGGGATCATCTAGCTCTGTCTCAGTTTGGAGTTGAGGTAGATCGCCAATGTAAGTTAGATCTACAGTTCGATCCACGTTAAGTAGATTGTCAAAGTGTTCTGACCAACGCCTAAGAACTTCATCCTTGCTTTTCAGAAGACAACCTCCATCAAGGGACTTCAGAGGCACCTTGACAAAATTGGAGTTACCTAGGAGTTTGCGAACCTCGTTATAGAATTCTCCAAGTTGATGACTGTCAGAAAGCCATTGCATATACTGCGCCTTATCCCTCCACCACTTGTCTTTAGTGTCTCTCGTGAGTTTGCGCAACTCCCTGTCACTAGCTTTTATTGTCGCACTGTTTTCCTTGCTCCTAAGCAAAGCTCGGTGTTTAGCAATTGCATCCGTCAGGAACTTGTCATTTTCGTCAAACCAGTCTTCACGTTGCTGAGATTTTACACCTATACATACAGTTGCAGCATCCAGTATTGACGACGACAGAAATTCCCAAACAGAATCAATATCAGGAGATTCGGGGATCGTCGGCACAACATTTTTAGCTACAGTCTCCGCAAAAGCCCTCCTCGTTTCGAAGTCAGCTAGCTTGTCTACGTTTAACCGTTTAGCTTTACTCTGGCTGGCTCGGCAAGGGCGACGAAGGCGGAGACGCAACCTAGCAATGACAAGTCTATGGTCCGTCCAGCAATGTGCACCACGCATAACACGGGTGACTAGGACCTGGGACACGTCTCTTTGTCGTACAATAGCATAATCAATTAGGTGCCAGTGCCTGGATCTTGGGTGCATCCATGTCGTTTTGTGCTTAGCAGAAAGGCGGAACATGGTATTTGTTATAGCGAGTTGAAACTGAGCACATAGACTTAGCAGCAACTGGCCGTTGGAATTCATGTTTCCAACTCCATGCCTCCCTACAACCTTAGGCCAGGCTTCGTAGTCTCGCCCTACCCTTGCATTAAAGTCTCCCAGAATCAAAATGCTCTCTCTTGGATGTATCTTTTGAAGGCACTGTGATAGTTCCTCATAAAATTTGCTCTTAATGTCGTCAGCACTATCCAGAGTCGGTGCATAACTACTGACCACATTAAGGTAGTTACGGTCACTTAAGTGAAGTCGCAAGGTAGTAATGCGGTCCGAAATGTGAACAGGACATTCCTGAAGACTCATGGCGATGTGATTTTTGACCACAAATCCGACTCCCGACCGCCTCGGATCAGAAGCAGGGGTTCCTTTCCAGTAAAAAGTATAGCCACCGCCATGTTCGATTAGTACACCTTCGTCGGCCAGATGTGTTTCACTGATAGCAGCCACATCAACATTATAGCGACGAAGTTCCCGAGCTACGATGGCAGATTTCCGTTCGGGACAGGCATTAACATCCTGGTCAAGCAGAGTCCGCACATTCCATGCGCCAAATGTCAAATTATGTGATAAAGTTGGTGTAGTATATTTATTTTTGTTATTGCTGCGTCGACCACGAGTTTCGAGGATGCGGAAGCAGCCGTGGTTACTGCTATCCTTGGGTTTTAGGGTGAGCAATTTTTAGGGCACCTTTTCTAGCCCCCTCCCCGGCTGAGCGGGGAAAGCAGTGCTTCCCTAAATAGGGCTGCTTTGTCACTCTGGGTGCTGCCGAATTTACCCTGTCCCCCAGTTCAGAGTAAAAGCGACCACGGTGTGTACTCACACCCCCAGAACCGATGGTGTGCAGGCCTTGAACAAAGCTCAGTTTGCATCCAACCGAACCCCTCTACCTTAGCCCATCGCCACCAGACATTGCCAGATCGGAATCCATTAACAGAAACGGTCAGATGCGCAGGATATATTAAAGTGCTCAAACGTTCGCGCTAACACAGGAGCACTCTCTCGTCCGTGCCCCCCTGGTTCCAGTGGAACGGAAGACCGTTACGACCGGAGGGGAGCTGGATGCAGTAGACTAGCAAGCAATAACAAGGCCCTTATTGCCGCCTTAAGGCCTTCCTACAATTGCCTAGGTGTCTTGCCACCGGCGGCGGACTGCTATAGTCATAGGCATAGCCAAGACACAACTCGGAGGGCAACCGAGTAACTCGGGAAATGTATTTCCCGAGCCCCTCCTCCAGGTTTAGCCCACGAGCCGACGTGGTTTCCGGGATGTGGCACTGGGAGCCACTGGAGGAGAGTTTGTGGACTGTCGACGGGTTACTTGAACTACGACACCTGTACACAGGTCGGCTGACGTAGAACAACGCAGAAAACCCACTACGTCCCAAGACAACATAGATACCCCTTGGTTAAACTGGTTGTCAGACTTTCGGGCTTCTGGCTACAAGTAACGACTGTCAAAGATCTACAAATGACAGCCGGGACCAACGGCTTAACATGCTTTCCGAGGCATGAAGGAGTCTTGTTATGTAAAAAGATAAATATACCGGGCTGGTATCCGCATCTCCACGTCAAAGCGCGTATTTTGCGTATGGGCCATAATCTACCACGCGGGCCCAGTGCGAATTGGTAGATGTCACATGTCTTCGAATTTTTGGTTCTAGGACATGCCGGTTTCCTCACGATGTTTTCCTTCACCGGTCTTGGTAAGTAATAAATGGTCACCCACTCACGGACCGACCTCGTCAAGTGTAGCTTAACCTTCGATCGACCAATGCGGCTGTTATAATTTAGCCACAAGCTCCTCATGTCTTTGACCACATACCTCCTCAAATAATTCTGCAAATTCTGGAAAGTCTTCCAAACCAAACTGTTCAGACAACACCACTTTTCTCTTCGCCCGTTCTATGAGTAGTTGGATGTCTCTGGTATGTTTATCATCTTCGTCTATGGAACAAAGAGCCTCTGCGATGGCTAGGGCTATGGATGAGGCGCTGCTGTGGCTACCGTCGAAACTTAGGGATGTCGATGTGGCTAAATAAAAAAAAATAGTTTAGTATAATTATTACTACGCTGAAATATATTATAATTAAGTAGCTTCAGCTCATAACGTTGTCCACGTGGCATTTGGCTTAATATCTTTCTATCAGTGTATAATTGTTTTAAATCGGATGAATAGTTTTGCAGATTACCTCCTACATACTTACAAAGAAAAAAATATTACCTTTATAAATCATAAAAGTAAATTCAAAATCTTTTTAGGCACTAATCTCCGAAACGGATCGATTTTGACCGGAATGGCTTAGAGCTGGGTTTTCTGTTACTTAAAATGCTACTATCATTTTAGAATAATAATTTAATGTTCCGCGCAAAAATCAGCCTCAAAAATAGCTTATGAAACTTTGTTAAATTACATACAGAGGAATGTGGTGGTAACAGCTAAAAGTAAAATATAATATACTAGCAGACGTCACGCGGTTTCACCCGCGCAGTTCCTGTTCCCGTGGGAATACAGGGATAAAAAGTAGCCCATGTCACCCGGGGATAGTGTAGCTTCCCAAAGGTGAAAGTATTTTACAAATCGGTCCAGTAGTTTTTAAGCCTATTCATTACAACCAAACAAACAAAGTTTTCCTCTTTATAATATTAGTAGGTATATATGTAGCAACAAATAAATGTTGATGAAAGACATGTAATTATTTTGATGGACTTACTAGTCTGCCCAAGTCCAGCAATCCTGACCTGCTTGGCTCTTGGTCTGTTAGATTTGGCGCTCATAGTGTGTGCCTCCCCATTCGCTGCAGATGCAACTGTGAAGTAAAACCAACTTAAATATATTAAACGATTAATTACATGCAACATAATACATTATATGCAAACATACAATATGCAATGAATAACTAAAAATAATAAAAACTGGGTTTTTATTATTTTTACTGTTACCACAGTATAAATATTAATAGGTACAGTAGGACGACGTCTTTGATCTCTAGAAAAATGCCGACAACTTCTACACGCGTTAGACTTGAATAATACCTCCCGCACTACGAACATCGTTTTGTTCGCAGTGCGGGAGCGGCTTTCCCGCGTTTCGCCCCTCATACCCCGGACGTCTAGACGGCTTCGTCGGACGACTGTATGTTTTTAGACTGTGCTGTTACTGTTCCACTGCAGGGCAAAAGTCTCTTCTCAAATAGAGAAGGCACGAGCATTGACCACCACGCTTGCTTGGTGGATAGGCGATTTCAAACGTATGCTGTGCTGGTGCTTACAGTGCACATAAGTAAGTCGCAGGAGTAGTTACCTACGTACTGCAGTTATCAAACATTGCCTCAAAATCCACTATATTCGACACAAAATCTTTTAATAAAGTCTGTGGGTGTAAACGACTTGTACTCAATAGCAGATTTTATTTGGCAACTACTTCCACGGCTAATGAAAGTCCCAATTACACATTTAAGAAAACAAAATAAACTAAAAAAATATGCCTTCAGCGCCATCTAGTGGGAAAATGGGCGACAGCAATTAGTACATTTCACCTTAATAAAACGCAAAATCATCGCTTTATATGGAGTAACACCGCTCAAAACAGCCCAAAAATTTAACCTTACTTGAAGCGTATTTGTTCATGTGTGTTTAACTAGATGGCGCTCTCACCGATACAGAAATTTCACATCAAGACCAATAGATGGCGCTTACCCTCTTTTTCTTTCTCAACCTCTTCTTCAGCCCATTTCTGTATTTCTTCGTAAGTGACGGTTACAAGCATTTGTAGTAGTACGGAACCTCCTACGGGGTTTATATGAGAAGGAAGAGTGCCTTCTATTATAGAGCAAGCGTTCACGAAGCTACGTGGGACACAGTCGAGAGATCTTGATATGCAGGATAAGCAGAGAGCCATTGTCTGTAAGTAAAATATTTTTTTGGGAAACTGAACAGTTTATTTCTTCGTACATGAGTTACGAAGTCCCATCTCACCATTAATGAACAGCCTCATGCAGTTTGTGAACGTTCCTGGCATATAAAAGTGAGGTCTTCATACGCTGCATAGTGATTGTGAAATGATTAAAATTATCACTTAAACCAATAGCAGAGTTCCACAGCATTTATGAAACTATGCTATCTAAAAAGTAGTATAAAAAAAGATTTGAAAAATATTGAAAGGGCAATAGTGCACCATTAAGGTTTACTATTAAGTACAATTAAATCAGGGGAAGAACAAAAGACTAAATTGTGAAATCTTAACTGTGAGATTGAATTTACATTCAACAACTATAATTACTTCTTGTATTTATGTCAATAATTATTCTTATCTATGGGTGACCCAAATATTTGTACTTTAGTTTTACATTGTACATTAAAGAGTATTCTATTCCAACTGGGCCAGCCTCATTAATAAAAAATATTCAATTATTCGTTCAAAAGTGCCTTAAAATGGTTAAATATTGAAATAAATGATTTGAATTTGACTTCGAGTTTTAATTTAAACGTAAATTTTTCAGAAAAGTTGCATTTTATGTTGATATACATATAAGAGCTCATACGCTAGTGTGTATGAGCTACCCGCATGCCGGCTGCCCGCATGCACAATTATGTACGAAATATTCATTTCTATGCGCACTGCGATGCGGCTACCAGCAGACCGCTCCAGCCAGCCGGACGGTTGCTATACGATGCTATATCACGGGCAGCCGCATACGTCCGGCTGCCCGCATGCGGGTAGCCGCATGGTGCGTATACAGCTTTGGAAACAAAAAACCTTTGTGACAAATATACGTTGAGTTTTTATTTATTTATTGGCCTACGTACAAAAAAAAAATAGAAGTATGTTTATTTCTCTTTCAAATTTCTTACAGACTCCACTGTTTGTCCCTCATGACCTAAAGGTTGACTGGTAGAAAATGCCTAAGGCATTAAGTCCGCCTATATACAGATGCCAGCACGCCAACCTTCCCCAATGTGTCTAATTTCTTTGATGGGTTTTCAACTTTATTCTAAACACAATAAGGTTCATGTTCAATTGGGAAATTTGACAGTTTGGGGTAGGTTGATGTGCTGGCGTTTGTATATTTGTATGCTTGAAGTATTAAATAAAACAAATAATAATAGTTACCTATGTTTTACTTTATAGTACACACACTCAAGATATTTCTATAATACTAGCATTTATTTAATAGTAGCTTACCTGGTACATAGAAGCGCCACTTTGCACAGCGTTGACTAATATAGGCGGTATAAACTGTAGAATAGAGCCGACAACCGCTAGTATTCCAGCCAGCCAAGGAGGCCTTCTATCACACCACACCTGGAAAAAACGAACTAATTCTTTACACAATGGAATAGGCCAATTTGTTAGGGAAAAGCGGGTAAAAAAGCCTTCGCTATCATGGAAAGAAAAGACTAACGAAGAAGACAAGAAACGGCTAACTTCGTTCCGGCTTAGATTATTAATAAAATAAATGTTGCGTTACCTTTTTATTTTTAGCTTATGACTTGTCAAATTGTCACCTGCCCCCCTAGCCAAGTTACAAACGATTCGTATCTATTCTCTTTCTACCATCGAGAACGCCTCAAATCCCTTTGTTTTGACCACGTGACTTAGCGAAAGATGATAGGTGATGAGGTGAAATTTATAGGCTCCGAAACTACTGGACCGATTTGAAAAAATCTCTCATTGTTGGGAAGCTGCACTTTCCCAGATAACATAGGCTACTTTTTATCTCTGTATTCCTACGGGAACGGGCATGACGCGGGTGGAACCGCGTGACGTCTGCAAGAAAGTAATAACTGGGTATCCTTAAGAAGTTATAACCCCTTTAATTCATTAAACCCTAAGCGGACGCCGGCGTCCACGCTGTCATTGTCTTCCTATTGTATCTCTAATTGACAATTCAATTTAACCTCTCAATCGCGTGATTGAAAGGTTAAAAGGTTGGCTTACACTGAAGACACAGTTTTAAGATAAGATAAGATAAAGATATTTATTTCCAGATAGAATGTACAGTTCCACTTACAGACTAATAATTTCATAATCTATTAAGTTTTATATACAAAACTCAAATTAATAAAAAAATTGTAAGTAGTAAAATGAACTCTGTAACCCAAGGTAAGATTTAACTTGTGTTATGTTATGGGTACCAGTGCTCTCTCATGGTTAGCACAGAGTTATATTAATTATCAAAGATGGAGGACGTGGTTTTGGTAGACCAACACAATATTAAATTAAAATGAAATAATAAGCAGAGAAAAAAATAAAAGTAACATAACATGTTTATGTGTGTATGTTTGTGTTTGTGTGTGTGTGTGTAAAGAAAGCGTGTGCGTATGTACAGTTTGTACAGGTTTTGTAAATATAGTGGGTTGAAAGCATACCTGTCGTTTATCCAAACAAGCTGCCCAATCTCTTCCAGAGATCTCTAGCGCATAGCACAATGTGGACTTGAGTTCAGCTTTACTTCCAATCGTGGCAAGTATGTATGTTAGTGCACCAGCCGCGCGGGCCAACTCTTCACCCGCTAAAAATAAAATAAATAGATTAATATTTCACAACTTCACACAACGCCATCTAGTGCCAAACTAAGCAGAGCTTGTGTGTGCTAACAGTAGGACGACGCCTTTGATCTCTGGAAAAAGACCGACAACTTCTACACGCGTTAGACTTGAATAATACCTCCCGCACTACGAGCATCGGTTTGTTCCCAGTGCGGCTTACCCGCGTCTCACCTCTCACACCCCGCACGATTGCCCTGTCTAGACAGCTTAGTCGGACGATTGTATGTTTTTAGACTGAAGTATTAGTCAACTGATAGAGATAAATTGCACCCAGTCATAGAACAAATGATCGTGCTCATCACACAAAATTTTGTCGTACCTGTTGCTCTAGTGGTCGGTCAGGGCCACCAACCACTAGACCACAGGCCAAAATAAATCCATTATCATTAGTAAAGCATGTGTTGGCGACACCAGTGCCATCTATGAGCAGCGAAATTCACAAACGCGGGTGACGTAGACTTACAGCCGGGAGGAGGGGCGCACGGCTTCTCTCTGCCCTTGTGATCCATGTGACGAAAACGAAGAACATTATTATATTTTTCAACCTAAATACAAGTAGCACAAATACTTGCAATATTGTAAAACTGAACTTAAACCATCAGTAGGTATGAGCAGTCTTGGGTTTCACTTACTTCCACGACGACTAAGACCTGAAAAAATCCCCAGCAGCATGCGAAGAAATAAGGAAGGCGAAACGGAAACGAGTCGCTTAAATTAAAGACGTTCTCTCAAAGACATTCCGAAACGTGTGTCCGGGTGGACACAAGTCTAAGAGTTTAATTTAGTACGCTCCGCCGCCGCTTGACTATTGGTATTCTAGATGGCGTTACTGAGACATGGGATGACATTTTCTCTATGACATTTCTTCGCATGTTCTCTCTTTAGTATTCTAAATCTCTTTGCGTTCTCTATTGTTTTGGTGGACTTCCAGACTGCCGTGTGTTCGGACTTGGCATTATTAAGACATTCAGTCTCTGCATGATCACCTCCGAATAAAGACGTCTATATCTTGACTTAACACTATTGTACTTACCTGTACGAAGCAGAAGCGTGTTTAATGAGCATACATGTCATGTGTACCACAAGCCTCAAATTAGTTTATACTCTATTCACATTTACTTACGTTTGCATTTCAATTAAACGAATTTAATGTTTAAATAATGGTGATTGAGAGGTTAGGCAATATCAATAGGCCATCGCTTAGCTTTACCTACGCATACATTTTTGATTAGTTACTAGGTATATATTATCTGCCAAAATAACCGCTTAGTTCAACGTTCTTCAGAACATTTCATTCACATTTTGCAGTCGAGACTTATTAATGAACAAATACAAACATTAGAAACTTCTAGAACTCACGACTAACATCCCCCTTGAACCTGCAGAACCCGTCAGCAGTGCACAGGAAGCCGCTGCACTTGTTCCGCTTGTCGTGCACGCTGTACCACAGCCCGTCGGCCGCCCACCTGAGGTTGTCGGCACACATGTGTCGCGTCGCGCGGGTGAGCAGCAGCCGGGACAGGTGGCAGTCGCGCATCATTAGGACCTAGAACGGTCATTTATCTATTTATTCAACATTTTAAGCGCACAAATGTTCAGAGGCGGACTTAATAGTAATAATAATTTCTATAGCCTGCAACAGTTTCACATCAGTCGTAGGTTTTCCTAGAGTGCATTTGCATAATGCATACAGAGAAAATCTGCGATTGGTGCTCACTTCATCGAAAGCGACAATGGGCCTCTGCGAGTTGGCTTCAGCCCCTTGTACGCCTTCCAAAGGTCCTAAGGGACCTAAAGGAGAGTAAAAAAACTAATAACAATCCTAATCTTTAATTAACGTCAGAAAACCCATAGCGTGCGAAGTACACAGTAATCTATGCTAATATTTTTATAGAGGAAAGTTTTGGTCACATGTTTGTTGGCATTGGTTGTCCTGTAGTTAAAAAAAGTTCGGCTGCATAGGTATACTTCATTTACAATCAGCATTAGACAGAAGTTAATAAAGGTTATTTTAATGCACACTTTGTAACAAAAGTACAAAGTGCATGTTATAATTACGATAGAAGCCGAATTTATGATAATCTATTTTCACTGCAGCTCTCACAATGAGCTACTTTACAAAATTTTAGTTTTTAATCCCTCATCTAGATTACAAAAAAATATTCGACATTTTTTTTTTCACGTAATTAAAAAATAACGGCAAACATCGAGTCAAAATGTCGCATGACGTCACTAGCCAGTACAATTTATACTAGATAATGACGTTACAAGCCCCCTCTCCTCAACTTTAATGCGCTTAATCGAAGCAGTTTTCCATCAATTTGAAAAAGAAAAAAAATACTTGTGTATTATTTTTTGATGACTAATTATATTTTGATATTCATATCCTGTAACCTATAAGTTGTAACCAGTAATAAAGTTGAAAATTGCAGTGTCAATGATTTATCGGCCCCTAGGTAAAAGATGCAGCAGGGATGAACCTGGAACGTTCTTCATTTCACTTTTATTCCTAAAGGACATAGCTAAAGAAGTATGGACGATCTGCCCCCACAATGAAACACGGTACCCAGCAATATAATGCTGAATAACTAAAAGATTTTGTAATTATAAAGGTTCAGGAAGTTTTCATATCTGCACACTACTGAAAATAAAAATCGCGTAACTCTTACGACAAAGGTACAAAAACTTCAAATAATGACATTGCTACGCACTTTTAACTAGGCGTTTTAATGTGCCTGCAACGATTTTTATTAATAATTGTGTTTTTTCCTGGCGATTTTTCACTAAAGTAGGTACCTACTTGAAGTTAATATCTCTATCTACAAAGGGGTAATTGCACCAAAAACATTTATACAACCGGTTTACGATGGACAACTTCCACAAAAAATCATAATAGTTTATGTACTCTGTTGTAAAATCTAAACTACTTATCCAAATGAGTTAAAATAAAGACAGCATTTACAGAACATGTAAATATCAATTTGGTTGAAATAATGAACGTATTTGAAAAAGATCTTACAAGATTAACCGAGCTAAATATTTGTAATTTCTGTATTGAGGTAGGTAAACAATTCTTCCTAAAGTAGATAACGAACGTTTTGAAGACAAGGACATAAAAGATATTGAAATAAAACAACAAAAATACGATTTACCTATTTATTTGTTCTCTTTTTATGTATCTCCTCCCTCCTAACTTGCCCTATTTGCCCTTGATCTTGCCATGTCAAACAAAAACAAAGCATAAAAACAATTCTGAAACTTTTTTAGTTTTATTAGTTCACGATAGTTGAAATTATTAAACATGAAATAATTCATGAATGAATATTTAAATATTACGAGTTAGTGTGAAATTCTTTTTCGAGTTAACCGTGCTGGGGGCAGCCGTTTAGCCATCTCTTTTAAAATAAAAAATAAAATTTATTTGTCTTTCAAATAAAATGTTCTGCTTTCTTGCTTCTACGGGCCTTTTTTTCTAATGTTTATAATAAATAGTGTTGTTCTACTTAATTATTTTTTTCTGGATTTCGATTTTACCTTAACAATCAACGCCCAGTTCGGTTGCGGCTGCGCCAACAACACTATGAGCTCTAACCCCAACGCGGTCTTATTGCACAGGTCATGCGTACTCCTCACAGCCGGGTCATCCAACTTGTCGAACAGCTTAGGACTCACGAACGTGAACCACGGGTAAGGGCACTCCCTAGGGATCGATGGAGGATCCCTTTCTTTGAATTCCTGGAATATTGCAACGACGATGTCCATGTGAAAATAAATAAATATTCCAGAAAATTCACACAACACCTACCACCATCTAGTCCCAAGCAGAGCTTGTGTTATGGATACCTACTAAACAACTGATAATGACATACTTACTTATATGTTTCTATATACATACATTTCATAGATCATGAATTACAACCAGAAACAGAACAAATGATCGTGCTCATCACACAAACATTTGTCCTGGGTGGGAATCGAACCCACGATCTGCGGCATAGCAGTCAAGGCCACTAACTACTAGACCAACAGGTCTTGTACCCCAGGCAGCTTTTAACTTTGTTTTTTACTTTTTTGACTGAAAATGTTGCATCAGCTTGGTGTGTAGCCATGTTTAAGAGAAAAAGCGGGCATTAGTTTTTGTACTTAACACAGATTGAACCCCTTTGTTTTTGTTTTTTTTTCTCAAGCAGGGGCGGATCCAGGGCTCAAAAAGGTCACGGCCCACGGTCAATCAAAAAATCGTCAAGAGGGTTCCCTACGATCGATACATTGCATTCATACAAAGAAAATATTTTTAGCGCCACAAGATTGCACCAAATTGTTCTGTACGTGAATGCATCTCCAAGTTATTAGGAAATTAATTCAATAATTATGTAACAAAAACATTTTGTTACATCATCACTGTATTATGCGTTTCAAATGAGAACAGGAATGACATTGCGCCATGTTATGACGTCATTGCTGTCAATTCGAATAAATTGGGTAAGATCAGCAAAACAAGATTTTTTCTAAATATATTTTTTTACGAATCATGAACGAATATTTTTATAAATTGTACTGTCAAAGTATTTGTTTACATTGGAGAAAATCTCTCGAGCCCTCCTATGCAAAACAGCGCTTTGTTCACACATTTTCAAGCTGTCAGGGAGATGAAAACAAAAACAAATATCAACAACAACAACAAACAACCGTGTTACAAAATTATTAAATAAACCGTAAGCACTCCACAAGACTAATTAATTTAAGACGTTTTTTTTTATTTTGAATAACATCGACTCAGTAAAACAAAAAAAAAGAAATTAATTGATACGCGATTAAGGTTTCGTTGCAGGCCGTACTTTTTAAGCGACATTTGACAGATAGAGGTCATTGACGTTCCTATTCTTATTTGAAACGCATAGTACTTAACAATATTATGAACTGAAAGCCTGAATTAACACGATTTATTTCCACAAGTTCAAAAAATTTTTAGCACTCCACCAGAGATGGGTTTGGAGAATGCGCTGTAGATCGAAAACAATAATAACTTCTACTACTTTTTATTTAGTGAGTCTCTAATGTGTCTATTAACCTTTTAAATAAGATAAAATTAGAATGACAACATATGTATATACATATAACCTAACCTAACTTACAATACCTATACTATAGCTAACCTAACTACCTAACCTAACTACCTTAACTAAAATGCATTGATTTTGAAAGGTACAAGATTCATAATTTTAAACTGAACTGTTGCGCTGCGTGTCTCTATGTTACTTACAATGCTAGAGTAGGTAGTAGTATTTGAAGTAGCAGTAGTAGGAGCTAATAATTTAACTCGATTAGTTTATAATATTATTATCCATACATATTAAGTACTACTTTGTCTGGCCTGTTGATGTAGTGATTAGTGGCTCTGACTGCCATGCCAGACGTTGAGGGTTCGATTCCTACCCAAGACAAATGTTTGTGTGAGAGCACGATTATTTGTTCTGTGCCTGGGTGTAACTAATCAATATTATTGCGTATGTATTTAGAAATATATTAGTACGTTTATCAGTTGTTTAGTACCCATAACACAAGCTCTGCTTAGCTTGGGACTAGAATGATAGCCTTGTGTGAAAGTTGTGGAATATTATTATTATTATTTCTTATAAAAATAAATATTAAAATAATGAAGTAATCTTTTAATGTTTTGGTTTTCGATCCAAGAGTTGAATAAAACATCCGCAATATGGGATATATGCGTATAGACTTAAAACTACATTTATAAAACGCGTTGTTGCACACGCTATCGCGCTAACGCGTGTTAATTCATTAAACCCCGAGAGGACACCGGTGTCCGCCTGTCATTTTCTTTCTATTGTGTCTCTAATTACCTCAATCAAAAGGTTAATGGAGGAATTGGAGCTACATGCTATCATTATAACGCGTTATAACACCAAATTTGCATAATGACATCTCCCAACACTTTATCGAAAAAGCAAGAAGCAATTAAAGCTATTATTTTAGCCTACCTGATGTATGAAATGTAAGTCAGCACCCCTGTAGACAAAGCACTTGAACAGCTCATTGCACTTGGCATGCACATCTCTGACGTCACGGGTCTGATGCTTAGCATCTAGACCCGCCAGGTCAGACCCGTTCGCGCAAATAGATGGGAGTAGCTGGGCCACGCAGAGGAGAATGTTGAGTATATCGTTCAGAAGAAGGCGGGTTGTCGTTTCTGTGGTGTTCGTCTGGAATGTCAAAAGGATTCGGTCTGAAGTGGCCATGAATACATACCACCACCATACCATACTGGATTATTTGTAAAAAACCAACAACCTCACAGGACCGGACTGGACCGAACAAAACTTGTTTGACGATGTAATCCAGCTTACATCGTTCGAAACAACTTTTTTAATAATTTGGTTTATTTTATTTTAATGCAAAAATAAATAATAATACAATTGCTCGCTTGAATGCTAATAACTCTACGCGCATCGCAAATACCCGAATCGAAAAAAAAATCGAAGCGATCGATCGATTCGATCGATTCGAATTGTTATCTGCCCGTCGTCACGAATGAAAACTTCTGGCCTAAGGACGTGGTGTTCCGTCGCTTCCGCGGACAAGTTCCACAGAGCAGCGCTAGTGCGTGTTAGTGAAGTGTTAGTTTTTAAGTAATAATGTATTATTATATGTATTTTAGGTTAAGGTATTTATCTCTGGGCCTGCGTCGCCTGAAATAAAATTGATTATTATTATTATTATTAAATATTAGGAAAAACCCCTACGATGCACGGGGAAGTGGTGGATCGGGGCGCGAGACTTAGAAATTTCATGACAGTACAATAAAACTTGAAATAATAATATTATCTTTGCTCCACGTATTTGCGTTATGTCAGAACTCGTAGAGCAAAAGTTGTTGCTTATGATGTTAGCTTTCTATTTCTGCGAGGTTGTTGGTGTTTTAAAAATAAACTTGTATAGCACGCGTAGCATTATCACTGTAGAAATGGATATTATCGACGAAAGAATCGAAAAAATCTCGATCTCGATCTCGATCTGGAATTTCTCAGTAGCAGCCCGGAGTCTGGATCTGTGCCCGATTGATGGCAATAGGCTCGCCCCCTATTACATGGGACTTAAACATAACTGGCGAAATGTGGATGTACTACCAGGTACATCTCTGCCTAGCCCTTCGGGGATTACAGGCGTGACGTTATGTTATGTTTATGTTTTGTAGAATCGAAAACGTGACAGTCTAAAATGTCTAGCATGATTTTTATGATTACTTGCTGAAGTTTTTCTACTCATTGTCACGATTTTGTTTCTTCAGTTGACGTATCCCGTTGCCCGACCATGATAAATGCGTGCTGGGATGCCGCATTTTTTAAATTGATATATATAGATATAGCTGCCCCAAACTGACAAACTTTCCCAATTGAATATATGAACCTTATTCCATTTGTGATAAAAATGAAAAAAAGACTATCGAAGATTTGACTCATCATTTGACGAGAAAGAACTATGATCAGTGAAACAAAGTCTTTTTTTTAATATACCTCATTTATTTTATTTAAGTTGATATTTTACTAATGAGTTTATTTACTAGAGATTTATTTTATTTTATAAAAGTGGTAGTAAATTTAATTAACTATTATGAAGGTAACCGGGATTGAACTGTATTTGAAAACAGGCCTTCCTCGCAGCATTTAAACAGAAAAATTAACATGATATCACGTCTTATTCCCGAAGGATAAGACAAAAGTGTGTCTATAGTACCTACGCCTACATTTTGCCTCTACAGTTATGTGTAATAGCGGGCGAGCTTATTGCCATCAAATACTATACTTAAACAGATACTTACTTGACAATATCTCACGGTAAGTATTGTCAGCGTTTCGTTGAGCATTCCAGCGAATATTCTCTGAGCCATCCTCGGTGGTACAGTATCCCAAAGATCTCTTCTACTACCTGGAAAAAAAGGAAACTAGATGATTGTTGATGACATAGTAAAGTAAACTTTATAAATATCGGCTTAAAATTCAAATAAGATCGCGTCAAGGTCGCTAGGACGCCCGAATACTGTTTGACGACTGCGAAGTTCGTATCGTATCATTCGTATCGTGTCTGGGTGGTTTAACAGCTTTTAGTACTCATAACACAAGCTCTGAAGCTCAACTTGGGACTAAATGGCGTTGTGAAAAGTAATGAAAATGTTGTGGAATATTTATTTGAAACTGGCAGAAACGAAGGCAGGGACGCGGGGAATGGCGCGTTCAAATTTATGGAATGAAACGCTCCGCTACCGCCGGCGCACTTGACTGTCGCTGTTGACTTCGTGTCCGAAACCTAAACCTGAATAAAAAAAAAGTATGTTAATTTTGATTTTGACTCACCATTCATATAGAGCCACCATCCCTGCACAGATGGCGTGCCGGTCTCGTGAACAGTCTTAGTCTTGCCATCTATCGGCCGACCACCGGAATCTTGTAGAATATACAGAGACAGCACTCGGTTGTGAAGATCTAGGACTCTTTCACCGACAGCTTCCGACATTGTGGTGTAACGTTTGTAGCAACCCTAGAATAAAGGGGTGTGTAATGTTTGGCATAATAACAAATGCTCTAATTTCACTTGAACTAACGTTCACATGACATAATTTTCATATGACATATTATCAAATGACATAAATTCATATGACCTAATGTTTCACATCATTTAATATTCATTTAGTATAACGTTCATTTTGTATAATTTTCAATATGTATAATATTCTTTTAATATAACGTTTGACCTAATTTTCATATTTACTCATTTTCTGCCCAAACTATGTAGTGAATAAGTAAATATCAGAAAACATCATACTGTAATAACCTCACCTAACCTAAATGATTCACCAACAATAGAAGAGATCTGGCGCTTGGCGGCCGCTGCCGCGGCACGCTCGCTTCGCTCGCTCGCCTTCGCGCGCTAATGGTCATGGTTCTAACCTAACCTAACCAACATGATTCACCAACAATAGAAGCCATCTGGCGCTTGGCGGCCGCTGCCGCGGCACGCTCGCTTCGCTCGCTCGCCTTCGCGCGCTAATGGTCATGGTTCTAACCTAACCTAACCAACATGATTCACCAACAATAGAAGCCATCTGGCGCAAGGCGGCCGCTGCCGCGGCACGCTCGCTTCGCTCGCTCGCCTTCGCGCGCTAATGGTCATGGTTCTAACCTAACCTAACCCACATGATTCTCCAAATATAGCAGGGATCTGGCGTTAAAGTTACTTAAAGATTATGAATATTATAGTAAATGAATAATATGCTAAATGAATATTATGTGAAATGTGCATTATAGGAAATGTTCATTATGTCATATGAAATTAGGTAAAATGAAATTATATCAACAATTCATTATGTCAACTGATCGTTATGTTAAACAAAATTATGTTAACTGAAATTATGTCAAGTGAACGTTAGATATTTTGTTATTATGACAATCGTTACACACCCAGAATAAAGGGTGTTGAATATAGATGGCGTTAGTAAAATTGAAAAAAAATATCAACCGTGGTTTAAAAAACTGTAATTAATAACAGTCGCATGGTCCATCGAAGGTTAAGCTAAGCTTGACGAGGCCAGTCTGTAGATGGGAGACCATTGTTTGGTCCCGGCTGACATTAGTAAATCTTTGCATGTTCTTACTGATTGTAAGAGAAGAGGAGGAGGCAGTTACTCCAGCTATAACATTGGTACTCAATAAAGTCGAGCCGAAAATAGTTGGAAAAAGCCTAGGCAGATGATGACTTGTTGTTTTATAACCAAAAATTTGCCCGTTTGTCTTTCATACCTGTATCGAAAATAGTGAAAACTAACGCCCTTTGTTGTTACAAAGGGCATTAATTTTTAGGGGCAATTATTATTTTAGGGGCTACATAGGGTGTTCCCTATGTAGCCCTTAAAATTATAATTTGTAATTTTGTATGGTGTACAATAAAGAGTAGGTACTTATTCTATTCTATCCTTTAAAACAACAAGTTCAAGTAAACATGAAAAAGCACATTAACGAGCAGAAATTTAAAAAAAAAAAACAAAAAGCCAACGTCACGCGGTGTTCCCAGGCGGTCACCCATCCAAGTACTGACCGCGCCCGATGTTGCTTAACTTCGGTGATCGGACGAGAACCGGTGTATTCAACGTAGTATGGACGTTGGCGATAGCACCAGCCAAATTATCAATCGGTAGTAGAACGATGCGTATGACGTTATTTTATGTTCGGCTTGAAAACCGTCTTTTGTTTTTTTTTGTTATAAAAATTGTCTTTGTTTTTTTTTATATAATTTGTTGCCATTTCTGTAAGTACAGACGGCAGCACGTCAAGTTACCCCAATGTGTCAAATTTCTTTGATCGTTTTTCAACTTTATGTCAAACAGAATAAGGTTCATATTCAATTGGGAAAATTTGACACATTGGGGTAACTTGATGTGCTGGCGTCTGTACTTACATGCTGGTATAAAATAAAAATGAAAAAGGCGCGATTTATCTAGCAATCAGTGAAATAAAAAAGTAAAATCAATGGAATAAGTAGGTACCTGAAGTAGCGAGTACCTCTCAGAATTCCCACTGTCCTCAATATGCTGAACGTAACAGTACAGGCTGTTCTTCAATAACGCGGCCGCTCCAAGAGTAGCAGTCAGTACCGGGAGGTCAGCGTGGTCGAGAGCTTCTTGTGCTAACATGTGGAGATGTTCTGTGAATTACAGTTAAATTTTGCAATTACACATGATCAATCAATCAATACAATCAATAGGTACAACATTTATTCTCCACAATAAGTGGTCTTAAAAATAAAGTAGGTACCTATACACTTCAAACTTTGTGAGAGACTGGTGTCTGAATTAGGTTTAGGAATAAAACCTGTGTAAAATCTTACCGAGGTGGAGGTCCTGGTGATCTGTAATCACCAGGACCCCCACCTCGGTAAGATTTTTGCAGCAATGACCAGGCAATACAATAAAAAAAATATAAATTTCAAAAGTATATTTAGTACAGACGCCAGCACGTCAAGTTACCCCAATGTGTCAAATTTCTTTGATCGTTTTTCAACTTTAGTTAGATGACAAAAAATAATAGACACATGTATTTTGTGCTTTTTCAAATTGATGAAAATCTACTTATATAGATAATGCACATTATTATAAAGGAGGAAGGGGGCTTGTGACGTGATAATTCTGTATAAACTGTACGAAATCGGGACATCATGCGACATTTTGACTGGACGTATCGCCGTTATATTTTCTAGTAATCTAGATGACCAACACTGAAATATAATCAAATAGCCTATGGGTACGTTAAAGCAGTAGAATATTTACCCGGCTGATTTAGAGTGTTTGTATGTATAATATTATAATTCGTTGTGATGCTCTGCAGCCTTAACAGCTGGATGGTTTTAAGCTTGTGGGATGACGTTAGACTCGTCTTAATTGTGAAAGTAACATTGGATAGGTAGGTATTTAAAAATTAAAAAATAAATTGTAATAGGCGATTTTTGGTGTTCTAACTATGTGTTTTTAGTTTTGATTCCTGATATTGTCATGTCGGGTCTCTGAATAAAGGCCTCGAGGATAATTTTCTAAGTAGGTATACAAGTCACCAAAATTGTGAAAAAAGTTATACTTAGTAGGTATGAAAGAACCCAAGTAATCTGTATTATCTGTACTCTTTTTAAACACATATTGTAGCTGTTTATTGTCCCTGAATAAATAAAATAAAATAATCTTGTTTCCATCAGTTGGGTTTTTGATACTGTAGCGACATCTATCTCGCCACATAAGAACTAATCACTGTTATCCTAAATGGCGATGTCAAAGTTATCCGCACGAATGAACGTGTACAAGATCCCGACAACAACGGCCGGGCAGTAGTAGCTCACCAGACACAACACCCATCTGATGGGAGGATCCTCCGTTTTTTATGGGGGATGAAGAACTTTACACCCTGTACCTCATACCATAAAACACTATAAAAATCAACCTAACCCTGTCAAAGTTTTCCAATTGAATATGAACCTTATTCCATTTGCAATAAAGTTGAAAAACTATCGATGAAATTTAACATAGTGGGGTAACTTGATGTGCTGGCCTCTGTACGTACCCAATAGAGAATCTCCAGACTTGATAGCCAGCTGCACAAACTTGTCAGGATCAGAAGTCTTAGCCACCCCAATATCTCCTTTATCATCTTCCTTCGTCATCACGAACATACCGGATCCTTGTCTGTATATAAATAAAAAGCAACTGGGCTAATTTGTATTTGTTTGTACAGACGCCAGCACATCAACCTACCCCGAACTATCAAATTTTCCCAATTGAATATGAACGTTATTCTATTTGCAATAAAGTTGAAAATCTATCGAAAAAACTTGACATATTGGGGTAACTTGATGTGCTGGGCTCTGTACAACTGAATTATTTTAATATGAGAGGTTCTGTGACCAATCCGAGCTTTTCAGATAGTTGTAAGTTTGCTGGTAGATTACAGTATATCAATGACATAAACATCAATTTATACTAATAAGTAAATAAATAACTGTGACTGGCCTGTTGGTCTAGTAGTTAGTGGCCCTGACTGACTGATTTCGTGGGTTCGATTCCCACCCAGGACAAATGTTTGTGTGATGAGCATGATCATTTGTTTTTTGTCTGGGACAGGTGTAATTTGTTTATCAATACCATGTGGTCTATGTATTTAGAAATATATAAGTATGTATCTCAGCTGTTTAACACAAGCTCTGCTTAGCTTGGGACTAGATGTTGAAAGTTGTAGAATATTCCCATCCTCGTTGCCATTGTTAAATACTCGGATCAGGGAGACCAGTGATACACAACAATTTATTATAGTTTTTCAAGTTTACTTTCTCAGGTAACCAGCTATAGGTACCTGGTACCTATTTTTTAATCTGACGGGATTATTGTTATTAATAAACTAAACAATACTATGCACAATCATGTATTCTTAAAGTAGCTGTATCTAGGAATAAAAAGGCCGCCTTTGTACATTAGTGTGCTTGAAGTATTAAATAAATAATAATAAAGGCATATTTTCTATGTATAGTATTGCTATAGGGTTGCTTACAACAGACAAAATTAATTTTACATTTTGACTAATACATACTTGAATGCAATGGAAAACTCCTCTTCCAACCAAAGTACAATTTTGACTGATGCAAAGGAAGCATTTCTAGGAAAATCTAGTCTCCCACCCACAACTCCTTTGCAAATGGTTTCCGATAGTACTGTTTGGTTTTTCTGAAAATTCCAGGTAACAAATTATTGTTTTCTTTATTTTCTACCTTAAGACAATAACATAACGACCTAAATAAAGAATAATAGTCAATACTCATGTTTTAAAGCCAGATAGTTTTGGTAATATAAGTCTGTTTTTTTTAAATATGTTTCTTTTGATGAACCAATGATTGAAAGGGTTGGATAAAGGATATTTTTTAATATCATGTTCCACCACTTAAGTAAAAGCACAAGGAACTGCAGGGTACCAATATTAATATTATATTGTAGAAATCGGATGAATGATAATTTTGTGTAACAATAATTAAATATAAAATAAATACTATTAAATACAATACATTATACCTATAGAACAACAAATAGGTATAATAACTGGGTAAAAATTTAATTAATTAATATTTAACTAATATTTTAGATTTTATTGTAAATTTACTTAAAAAAAGTGCTCTTCCACTCTACTACTACTTCTTATTTTGCTGTGCCCGACAGGGTCCATGATTGTTACCCAAAATTGTTTAACTTTCCACCTGTATGTGTGTTTCCATTATGGATTGCAATAAATACTTGAATCAAAAAGTAAGTTTTACCAAAAATTATTTTCCAACTCATACAGTTTTTTCAACCAATATAAATTACCTACACAATTTTCAACTAAAAATAAAAACAAAACAGTAGGTACCTGATAATACTCCAAATCCCTTTGCAACAAAATAGGGATGCGGTCCATAATATTTCCATCTTCAATTACCTCCATTTTGGTATAAAGAAAAAAAAAACAAACTCAAACAATAAAACCTATTTACTATAAAATAAATAAAACATATAATTTTCAAACTAAACTATGTGAACACTTATTAAAGTCAACTGTGCTTTTAACTATTTTTGATATTTCTTCTTGTAATAGTTTATGTAAACTCATGCCATCGTGTTTGTAAATCCAATGGCCTTCATTTTTTAGCACTAAGTCGTAGCGTTTCGGTCCGGAGACTGGGGAGCTAAGCCAGATTTGTTTGTTGGGAGTTTGTCTGTTTATGACGTAAGTTCCGTAGCTAGAGCCAAGGGCTACTGTCAGTACTCCATCCTGAAATGAGATAAAAACTTATTTTTATGATGTAGGTACCGGGAAAAATGGGGTGGATTGAAACTCAAGGGTGAATAGAAACAGAACTTTGAAGCGGATATTCACATAAGTTACAAGTTGCATGTTACATACCTACAAGGACTCAAATGCTTGTAAATCATTTAAATAAATAGTTTCAACACTTGTTAAAATCAACTAATATTAAAGTAGCTTGAAAATCCTCCTCAAAGCTTAGTTTCTATTCACCCTTAAGTTTCTACTTCCCCCCTTTTACGGTACCTATTTTGTTCATGCAATATCAGTTTCGGCTCAAGTAGGACAGTGCAGGTGCACTGCGACAAGAAAGTCCTGGCAGGCCATGAATCAGTTAGCGGGATAAACTAGATAGATTTCAGAGGACTTAAAAAGAACTGTGGAATCCCAAAAGATGGAAGGAGCAGACTTCTAGTTTTTGCCCAAGAGTAGGACAATACTTAGTAGTAAAACAAACAAGAATTTGTATTATTTTCCTAGCTGGTGTTCTTTACCTAGCATTTCTTCACAATCAAAGACATACTATTGTTATCAACATGGTCATAAAATATGACAAGTTTATCACTACATTCAATGTTTTTTTTGTTGATAAGAACATGTCATAAAATTATGGATGTTAAAGAGTATCTACAGAAAAACACTTGAATAAATAATGAAGGTAAACCTACTTAGGAAAGAAAAAACTTGTTTGCAATATTCTGTAAGTAAAATTACATAACTTGGTATATCTTTACTATGCCAGTAAGCATATTTAGATAACTTTTCACAAAAATAAAATTCATGTACCATAATGGTTTACAGACAAACTTTTAAAAGCGATAATAAACTTCCTTTTTTTCCTAAATAACTTGTAAGGAATATTTTAAATTATGCATACTCACACTGTACGTGACGTCAGCCCCTTTTAAATTCGATGAAGAGTCCACAATTTCTTCGAAGTAATCACAGAGAGATTCGAGAGTTTCGTTACAGATTTCTTCAAAAATTGCCTGATCCACATCAGAAACTTCAGGTGTTGTAGGATTTGATGAAAATTGGCGGTCAAACGTTAAAATAGTAACGTTTGACGATAAACGCGGGCATTGGCGCAGTAAAACTGGAGTCACAATATTGATCTGCCTTCGTGCCAGCCAGCGGCTGGTACGCAGAATATTCCTCAACATTTTGTTATTGACTGCGCTCAGGTCAAACCTTTTTAGGTTATCTCTTTGTTGATGTCTGAATTATTGACATAATGACACTGACAGCAGTGACAGCTGCTGGCAGTACGTTATACTGACACCAAGTCTTTTTATCACCAACATTTAAACAATGTTCCATGTTCCGTTATTTAAACATTTGTTTTAACCCGAGCCAAATTTGTTTTAGTGTGAAAAACTCTTTTTTTACATTGAAAAAATGATGGCTCTAACACGTCATGGATAGTTTCAGAGTTTAATTTATTAAATTATTAGATATTAGTTTGAAATAAATAGTAAGTAAACAATAAATATTTTTTAAATATCTTATTTTAAAGAATAGTTTAAAATAATTAAAATAAATATTTCACAACTTTCACAGAACAGCTGATAAACATAATAATAATATTTTATACTTAATTAAATAATAATAAAAAATAATAATATAACAAGTATAGAACATACATTTTTAACACCCAGACTCAGAACAAATTAATGATCATGCTCATCACACAAACATTTGTCCTGAGTGGGAATCGAACCCACGACCCCCAGCATACCGGTCAGAGGCACTAACTACTAGACCAACAGGCCATTCAATAATAGGTACTTGTATCTACCTTTAAACTTAATGTGGATCAGTTGTTGCCAAATGACCGTGTGGTAACAATTTGAAAAATTAGTAAAGTACCTAAGTAAAAGTAAGTAGGTAATTAAGCCAAGTAAGTAAGTAGCCTATATGTATTTTCGAACCAAATCCATCCATGGCATGACTTGAATATTTTTTTTTTGTATATTGGTGCTGAAGATTAAACAAGCAGTGATAGCCTAGTGGTGTATTGCCAAATCGTCGGTATCGAGTTCGAACCCAATCCTCTGACTTTTCGGATTCATGTGCGTATTGTAGAATAATCTCTTGTTAAAAACGGTGAAGGAAAACAGCGTCAGCAAAGCGGCATGCCCGAGAGACAGTACTTGACGGCATGTGATGCCAAGTCAGAGGCCCATGGGCGGCATTAAAACTCTGGCACCAGGTTAGTCATTATCTTACAACGCGATAAGAAGAAGACTGAAGATGAAGTAAAAAATTATTAATTAACTTTCCAATCATGTCAAATAAAGACACAATAGAAAGACACAGCGCGGACATCGGTGTCCTCTTGGGGTTTAATGAATTAAAGGGGATTTATTCTATTTACGTTATTTTATTCATCTAACTACAGAACTGGAAAATATTTTTTTTGTACAAACAAAACTATTAAGTAGGTACGTTGATAAAAACAGGTGTACCTAACACAAGACAACACAATAACTCTTTATGTAGGATGCAAACAAAAAAAAAACGCTCATAAAAAATATTTATGCGACATCAATTGCAAGAGGATCAACGTGAGTATCAGACCCAGTTTTGGTTTGAGTTTCTTGTTCGTTGGTATCTTCGTCTGTTCGATTTTGTGGTGGAAGCATCCAAGGATTCGATAGATACGCAGGGGACAGCGTAGAAATGGATAGCTCTGGTACTCTTGGTATAGGCAACAATGAATTGTATTGGCACCAATGTGGATTGACTAGAAAAACATGTCGATCTCCTTTTTCTTGAAGCGGTCTGTAGTTCCCTAAGTTGGGTTCGTCCCAAGGGTCCCATAGCTTGCGGAATTGTGTCATCTGTAACGAAATAAAAAAGTAAATATTCATAGGTATTATGATCTGCTTAATATTGCAAGGTGAAGGTAAAAGATTTTAATATGGCATTAGCGCTTTAATACTTTTCACAATTCAAAACTTTGACCACATAAAATAGTCATGTGACTTTTATGTAGTTGTTTTGAAGTATGACTGGAGTAAGACACCTCCGGACCCGTCCGGACACCTCTCTGGTGTGCGGTGCTACGAGTTTTAACTTTACACTGTAGAATCTTATTAAGCATTCAAAAACCTCCTCACTCACAATGTCTTGCGGGGATGCGGCGCGTGCGACGGTAACTAACGTTTTCGCAACGGGCTGCGGCGGCAATGTGATAACTGCCAAGTCGCAAGCACTAAAACGTATTGCTGAGCATGAGGTCTTACGTTTGATTTCCGGGTCGGGCGATTATTTGGTGATCCCAACTGGAATTTAAAAATCCTGTCTGGATTTGCCCTATACAGTATGGCAATAGGGTCGTCTCCGATTACATATCACTTAAATCATGTACTTTAATAGGTGCATTATTATAAACTAACCTTTCTAGAAATACAAATGTGTTAATTATGTTTAGTGTTTTATAATAATACTAGTATTTCGTCCGCGTACTATATTTCAAACTTTAACATCCCCCAACCCCGTATAGTATTGAAAAAATTAATTGTGGCCTACTTATATAGTTACTTTCTGATAACTTAGCTTTCTATTAAAGAAGGAATTAATAATAAATATTCCACAACTTTTTCACACAACACCATTTAGTCCCAATTTAAGCTTGAGAGCTTGTGTTATGGGTACTAAACAGCTGATAAACATACTTATATATTTCTAAATACATACATATTATAGATAAATAACAGCCAGACACAGAACAAATGATCGTGCTCATCACACAAACATTTGTCCTGGGTGGGAATCGAACCCACGACCTACGGCATAGCAGTCAGGGTCACTAACTACTAGACCAACAGGCCAGTCAGGAATGGTTGAAATCAGTCCAGTAGTTTCGAATTTTGTTCGGTACAAAGAAAGAAAAAAATCTTTTTGTTTTATGATTTTGGTATAGATAATTATTGCAGTGATTGATTGTGAGAATAGTGAAATTAATAGGTTTTCCAAAGATAGTTCACCTGCTCTAAAGTTGCAAACAGAACGACTCTTGGCACGAGCCACTTGATCACGAACTCTTCGCCTGCCACCGTTTCCAGTTTGCCCCAATACAAGAAGTAGTCTTCATAGAACATAGGTAGGAGTCGAGACATTGGGTACGGGCCTATCCGGGTGTGGGTTTGTGCTTCTTGGACTCTAGGGAAGCCTTCGATCACCCAGGACAGTCTATCGTCCGGGTTAACGCCATACTGGAAAAGAAAGAAGGAAAGAAAAAAGCATTTATTTAACCCAAACACTGGCACACGATAATAACAAATCAGACAGATGTGTTGCTGGGGAGTTTGTTCCGCCACTTCTTCTTCCCAGCAAAAACACTAGGAAGTGGCGAAGGGTGGGCCGTTTTTGGGGGACTGTCTTTATGTATTTTTTTTTTTGATGTTCAAAAAGTGCTGATTCTCTGCCTAGTTTGAATAAAGACTTTTGATTTTGATTTTGATTTTAAGAATTAAAATACAATACATCTATATCTATACTTATAATAAATCTGTAGAGAAGTCAATTCTGTACATTGAAAATATATTCAAAATTAATATTGGAGGATGATTAGTAATCGATACCGATGCCAAAAATGCAATCAGTAAATTTTTTGTCTGTCTGTCTGTCTGTCTGTATGTGCACGCATAGGTCAAAAACTACTAAAGGGATTTTAACCAAACTTGGTACGATTGTAATCCATACTCCTGGGCAGGTTATAGGCTATATAACATAACGCTAAGACACATAGGAGCCGAGCAGTGACGATAAATTCGAAGCAAGTCGGATGAAAATATGCGCTTTCGAGCTCCTATCCTCGCATACGTTGATCATACACAAAAAGTATGTATTACAAAGATGTTGATCTTCAAAATATCAACAAAAAAGTTCTCAGTATCATATATCTATATCTTATAAATAATCTACAATAACAAGTTTACCTAATCGATAGGCATTTCTTCAAAGTAGGTATATTAAATAATAACGTACACGTTTATAATATTTCATAAAATAAAAAATATAGACATTGGTTTATAAACACACAAGATATAGATGAACTTAAACCTTAAACTTCCAAATCTCGCCGCGCCAGTATGGTAGCCTACGTATGCTATACGGTTGATATTTGTTTAACGCGCGAAGCGGCTCACCGCGCCACCTGGCGGGCGTTCACGCGCCAAAACGTCACTTATTTGACTGTGGATGCGAAGGGAATGTGCCAAGCATTGTTCGTTCTTATTGAATAAGCAAGACTTTTATTAATTTTTTCGTCCTCTTTTCATTCGATTAGATTTAAATTATAGTAGTTTTTAGATATTATTTTGAAGTAGTTTTTAGTACCAAAATATAATTATTATTTTTATTTGTTTAGCTCTTTTTATTCCGTAGGTACTTAATTACGATTATTATTCCTTATTTGTTTTTTTTAGATTTTAAATATAGTAGGTACGTAGTTTTGAGATATTCGTTTTAAATGGGTATAGCTACCTAATATAATTAGTTTGTTTTTTTTTATTCCATAGGTAATTCATACTTTCTTTTTTTTATATTTAAGATAAAAGTACCTATATGGTAAGTTTTTTTTAGTTACTTAAAAGTTAAGTTAGTTAAGATATTACTTAGTTGATTTAAGTTATTTAAGTTATTAGCGTCTTTTTGACATAGGAAATAAACTGTTGCTTCTGTTTTTTTTATTTGAATTCAAGTAGGTATGATGCCATCTAGAAAACGGTCTTCTTTATTTCGAAATTCGATAAAGCCAAAAGAATGAGAGATGCGCGTTCTCAGGAATCGTCAAAGGAAAGAGCACATAGTTTAAACTCTATGAGAGTGAATAACGCAACTGCACAAGCACATGAAAGCACTTCTACAAGCACTTCTTCAAATTCGATAAAGCTAAAATAATGAGAGATACGCGTTCTCAAGAATCGTCAAAGAAAAGAGCACATAGTTTAAACTCAATGAGAGTGAATAACGCAACTGCACGAGCACATGAAAGCACTTCTGAGAGAGAGATGCGATTAACTTCTGATAGGGAAAGAAGAGCTACATCACGAGCATCTGAAACCTTTTCTCAACAAGAGCTGCGTCTTACAGTTGACCGTAAAACGCATGTTTTATCCCGACTTCCCGAGAGTCGGAAACGTTCACCGAGCGACATTTAAGGCTTACAGCTAATCGCGAACGGCTTATTCTATCTCGAGAATCTGAAAGATCTAGGTACTTAACGAGAATTACGACTTACATGTGACCGCGAAACATATGTGTTATCTCGAGAGTCCGAAACGTACTCAGAGCGTGAGTTAAGACTTACAGCTGACCGCGAAAGGCACGTTTTGTCTCGAGAGTCCAAAACATATATACTGAGCGTGAGTTAAGACTTACAGCTAAACGCGAAAGGCACGTTTTGTCTCGAGAGTCCGAAACATATACTGAGCGTCAGTTAAGACTTACAGCTGACCGCGAAAGGCACGTTTTGTCTCGAGAGTCCAAAACATTATACTGAGCGTGAGTTAAGACTTACAGCTGACCGCAAAAGGCACGTTTTGTCTCGAGACTCCGAAACATATACTGAGCGTGAGTTAAGACTTACAGCTGACCGCGAAAGGCACGTTTTGTCTCGAGAGTCCGAAACATACTGAGCGTGAGTTAGGGAAGGTTCATATCTGACGGAACATGCGCCGAGCGTTTGCTACAATGTACCTACGCTCGACGCACTAACGTATCATCGGTTGAGTGTGAACGGTCAAGTGTTTTTCTATACATTTGTCTGTTCTGGCGTTACGCGACCGATAATACGCGACGCATGTTCCGTCAGATATGAACCATCCCTTAAGACTTACAACTGACCGTAAAAGGCACGTGTTGTCTCGAGAGTCCGGAACATATACTCAATATCATGACCGTCTGGCAGTTGAAAGGATACACCTAAGTTTGTCAAATGAAAGATGACGAATTGATAATATTCGATCGCAGGAAACGGACGAGCAGCGCGAAGCCAGGCTTTCCGCGTATAGATTTAGACATATTTTTAAAAACTTAGATGCACATGCAGAGGATTTAGATGAACCTACAAATTTACTACCGTGGGCCAACAAATACAAAAGTGGGTTCACCTACGCTGTCACTATTGATTACAGATCATATTCGAAAATCGGTGATACGAACGTAGTATGTTCTTTTTGCAATGCCTCCGCTGGTCTTAGAGACATGAAACTGGAGCGGGTGTTCTTTGTGAAGAGTAAGTATCCACTAAGAAACGATTTTTGGAAATTCAACCCCTAAAGAGAAATAATAGGAGACAGACGTTCGACATCCACGCAGGCGAAGCCGCGGGCAAAAGCTAGTAGAAGAAATAAAAATACAAAAGAAAAGAAATCAACAAAAAAACTAAAACAACATATAAATGTGCCCTGCGGCAGCGCCAAATAGGTCCAGTTCAGCAAAAATGCCAGACAACTAGTGCCTGACGCTGGTTTTCAACTGGACCTGAGGTTGTAAGGTGTCACGGACGTAGAGCAGAGTAATAACTATAATGCTCGAGTGTGTGATTACAAAAATAATCTGAGAAGTTATACACTGATCTGATTGATAATGTCTCTTCCTTCTTCAAAAGACTATTTGAGACAATAATCTGCTTGGTTCTTACATGATTTGACCAAGATAATGTCTGGACTTTGAAAAAGACTGTGACCTCTCAGTGTTTCTTTTGGTCTTCTTCTCAATTTCTTCTCAAGTTCAATTATAAAATCACGTGTAAAAGTGTCTGTGAAAAAAACCTATTAACAGAAATAATTAATATATCATTTATTCATTTCTGTGTAGATGATTTTTTTTTGTGTTAACTTTATGTGTTGACAATTTGAAGGAATGAAATGTTATGTTTTCTCATTGTTTTTATTTGATTATTGACTTCATAATGTTTGATTTATTATGAACTAGCATGTATGCATAAAATATTTGTATGCTAGACATAGAGTTCCTTAATGATGAACCCACCTATGTTTAACAAAATAATATATTTGTACACACATCAACACCGTCTAGGGATATTTTGTATAAAGCTCTTAAACTCAAAAAATACTGGCCACTTTTAAATTCTTTTGAAGAAAGTTTATTTTGTAAGCCTTTTTGAACGATTCTAAATTTGAATTTAAAAAAATATATTAAAAACAAAAGATTTACGCGGCATAATGGTGGCGAAGTCCGAAGATTTCATTTACCTACAGTAGTTTGTGGCTATTTTTTTGTGTCCAATTTAAGTTTTATAACAAGTTATCGGTTAATTCCGAATAAATGTTATTGTGGGCATCCTGCAGCGGCGCCATTTAACTAGACAAGAAATGTTAAGAGCAGTAGGCATGCTCCAAGCTGGGGCTACTTAACGGAGTATTGCTGAGGAGTTTGGAACAAGACAAAACGTGATATCAAGGTTATGGTCACGTTATCATGCTACTGGTGAAGTGGCTGAAAGACACCCAGGCGGGAAGCGCATAACCACTCAACGACAAGACCGATTTTTGCAAGTTGCAGCGAGAAGTCAACCAAATGTTACGGCCATGCAGTTGGTTCAGAGGCTCCAGTCAGAGCACCAGTTGCTTGTGAGTGACCAAACTGTGAGGAGAAGGCTGCATTAAGCTAACCTTCATGCTCGCAGACCGCTTCGTACTCCAGCACTACGCCGAGGAAATCGTGGACGACGACTAGAGTGGGCTCGTAAACATTTGCTCTGGGAAGAAAACCAGTGGTCTGTAGTGCTGTTTACCGATGAGTCCCGGTTCGGTTTCCATCCCGATACACGTAGAGTGCGTGTTTGGCGAGTTCCTGGTCGTGAGAGCCGTCTGCAACATCCTCAGGAAGTCCATTCATACCACGGCGGGACAATTATGGTTTGGGCGGGAATTCGTGTTGGTGGAAGAACAGACCTCGTTTGGATCAGAAACACCATGACGGCTGAAAAATACCGTAACGAGGTGCTAGTACCAATAATCTACCCCCATCGACTACAAATGGGCCAAGAATTCACGCTCGTGCACGATAACGCCCGTCCGCACACAGCGAGAGTGGTGACGAGCTGGATGCAGGAGCACGACGTATCGGTCTTAAGCTGGCCCGCTCAATCGCACGACCTAATTCCCATAGAACACGCGTGGGACATGCTCCAAAGAAGGGCTTTGAGGAATTTCCCTGCAAATGTTGCGACGGAAGAGCAACTTTTTTTGCATCTTAGCCGGACCTGGGACAATATACCGCAGCAAGACTTGGATAACTTAATCCAAAGCATGAAAAACCGTTGCAGGACCGTTATTAACGTCATGGGTGGTTTTACTGACTACTGATTTTTCACAGAACTGTTAAAAACAAATTATTTTTTCCTTATTTGTAAATTTTTCTTGAGAAACACATTAGTGAGTTAGTTTTACCATTATTTCGTGTTTTTTCTTTATTTGAATAAAAATTTGTTTACGCAAAAAAACACTGTTTTCTTTTATTCTGGAGTGTAGTCTGATAAATGGGCTATAAAAAAATATATACATGTTGTATGCTATTTTTAATACATTTTGAGTAAATTGAGTAAATCCAAAATATCCCTAGACAGTGTTGATGTGTGTATTTGTATTATAACTTTGTATTTATGGAATTTCGAAACATGTTAATTTGAATTTATGACATTTACTTTTATGCTAATTAGAATGGTAATAAAATAAAATTCAAGATATTAATTGGAATTTATGACATTGTATAAAGTATTCATTGTATGTTGTTTTAATCTCATGTTATTAAATTGTACAATTTTTGTATGCCTAACTTGGTGCAATGAGTTTCACATTTAATTGACATTTGAAAATGCTCGGTGTTTTTTTTTTGATATCCCATAACTCTAGGGTTATATTCTGTAGGTAAAAATAATACTAAAACTCTTAGAATAAGTGGTCCAAAAATGCATAGTTTTGGAGATATCATCAATCATAATTAAATTACTTATCAGTTGTTTAGTACCCGTAACACAAGCTCTGCTTAGCTTGGGACTAGATGGCGTTGTGTGAATAGTCGTGGAATATTATTATTAAGTATTATTAATATTATTTTTATTACCTAATTAGTTCAAAAATTGTCACCAGTACGACGAATCTTCTTTCTAACGTCACTTTTCTTTCACGTAAGGGTGTTTTACATTAATCATCGTGACTTTAACGAATTATTTTATATGATATAGTAAAAAAAAAAGGATGATTGAAACATAATTCATATGCCAGTTGATTCTTTGATATGGTCTCAATAATACCCTAGAGTTATGGGATATAAAAAAAAACACGTTGTATACAGTGTGTTGAGCAATAAACATTTGAATTTGTCTTTCAGGGCGTTATGGTAAGTATTGAATACATACTTTAATTAAGTAGCAAACCATGGTGACACCATCTGGATGTTTCATAGCTTCCTCTTGCGTCAAATATTCCGAACGAAAAAAGGTCACCTGAAACAGGAAAATCCAACTTAATTAAAGGATATTTATTTTGGTAACGCTTCCTTCAAACGACGTCATGCGATGATACTCTACGCCCTTCTGAAAACAGGAAGAATGTCGGAGTATGCTTACTGACACGTGGAAAATAATTTAATTTCTAAATTAAGAGCCGGATGGTAACGGTAGTCGGAAACCATTTATTTACAGTACATTATGATGTAAGTGCGGTAGGTTGATAATTACAGTCGAGGCAATATTGATAATCAGTTTTTTTTTAAGTCAAAAGCACAATAACAGCCAGTATTACTAATAAAGTAAATTAATTAATATTTTTTGTTTTGGTTACTAATGTTTGTAAATTGGCAAAATTAATTAAATGTTTATTTTATATATTTTATCTCCCAAAGTTAATTTTATTCATAAAATGTTGACCACTTTTCTGACATAAAACTCTTTGCTAAGATTTTAAAAAAGGAACCGTTCGTTTCAAATCGGAGCAAATTGTAAACCGTGCGTTTTACATTACCATTACGCACTAGTGCATAATGAGACACATTACGATACTGAATTTGGCGGAATAAGAGACCCTTTACGAGCAAATGTGTTATATTTTTTTTTGTTAACTTTCCCCATTAATGCGCAACCTGATACCAAGAGATTATTAAGTTTAAACACAGTACTATAATATTGTACACAGGGGGACTTAATGCCTTTTCTAACTCTAAGATTTTTCTGAAGATAACAATTACATTGTTTACTAGTGCGCTGTGTGTGCGTGTGTACTCTGTCTGATATCTTGATTTCTGTATAATCCAATAAGTTTAATAGTAAAAGAAATAGTAGATTATTAACCAAGGGGATAAAGCAGTGTCTTCTGTCGCGGGTGACGATTTAAATCGCGAGCGTAACGAAGGACTCGAGGTTTACTCCCGAGCGTAGCGAGGGTGTTAAAAACTTAAATCACGAGCGAAGCGAGGGATTTAAGACGAGTACTGAGTGTAGCGAGGGATTTAAGTTCACCCAAGACTAAGACAGCTTTATCACCGAGGAAAATACTCTACTTTTCGTACCATTTGCGAAAAAATTAACACAATAATAATATGTTTATTAAAAATAATGACAATTAAAAGTAAACGTATTTTTGGAATATTAACTTATTTATAAAAATAAATTAAAATAAACTTAACGTTTATATATTAGAAAACAAAAACGCGGCAATTTCCTAGATTAACATTTTTTTGTCGGAAAAGCAAAGGCATCAAGCTCATACGGCCTCGTCGGTTTTCGTAATTTTTTTTAATTTAATAATCATAACTGCGTATTAGATGCGTATTCCTTTTTCAAAAAGATGTGTAATGCTTTATATACAAACTCAATGGTGTAAATGTAGTTCAGTTTAAATTTCGGTAAGTATTCCAAATTTAAATCACATTCCCTCCCTAGGGGATGAATGAAATCCAGTACAACTTTCTTTCCCTGTTTTTAACAGATCAAAAATGACTATTGTTATGTTCGCTTTTTGTGGCATAGAATGTCACTTTTTAGAGCAAGTGGTACGAAAAGAAAATGTTCTTTCAAACAAAAAAATCTCACTGGGTTAAATAAAAAACTTTTCAATAATTTTTAACGGATATTGATAGTGAGAAACATAATTATTTCTTACAGATTGTCGTAATGTGAATGCTAACGTTGGCGCGCTCAAATTAGTATATCATACCGCACTGGGCCCTTGACTCAAAGTTATTTTATTTTGTCACATAAAAATACTAGGAAAATCCTTATAGAGCCCAAGGGAAATCAAAATGAGATAGAAGATTGCTGACAGAACGAGCGAGTACATACAGGGTGGAAGGGACTTCGACGTAGTAGGTACATACGGACGCCATGAGCTCTCAATTTTCACGATTTTATAAGATGCCAGTTTTTTTTTGAACTAGAGAACTATACATGTCATAATTATTATTCCTAACTAACCTTACAATAATGTGATCGTATTTATTTAAATATCTAATTATTTCGTTGTAAACCCGGTACATAACTACTTCAGGAACTAAAGTTAGATTTCTAACTTTAAATACCCTATACCCTTTATATTATAAATGCCCGCGGATAGTGAAGCTTCTCAAAGGTGAAAGAATTTTTCAAGTCGGTCCTATAGTTTTGAATACTATTGAATGCAAACAAACTATAGATTGAGATACACTCCTGACATCGGTTGTATGATCTTCGATACCTAATTAACACGATGCTGCTACTCATATATTTATCGTTTGTGTTCCTTTGAACTAAAACATAACCATTATCTTTTTTGGCAATGGTTATGTAGGTATGTACGATTTTTTTAGTGAGTAGAATCACAACAATTCAAAAATACGACAGACAGACTGCATTTTAACTGAAAATTTGCAGTTTGCATGCAGTTGTATGACTGCAAAAACCGCCATTAGCTGTTTGTACAAAAAAAATCAGTTGGAGTGCAGTTGAAAAGCAGTTTTAATAAAATATACACTAAGTACCTAATTTACTTGTTAGTCTTTATGAAATCAAAATTTACTTCAACTAACCTGCATTTCGCCAGGATACCTCCTGTCATCCACTGTGTGGTCACTACCTTCCATCATGTCAGCACCCCAATGGAAGTGGATTTGAGATAGCACATGCTTCTCCAAAAATGGGCCACCTTCCAAGTATGGGCGTTCTGTTCTCCATTTTGTTGAGATTACCACTAGTGGGAAAATAAAGTACATTTGTAATTTTCCTAATAACCAGAAATTGGAATAGGTAAAGCGTTTTGCCAAAACTTGGCGGAGTATGTAACACAGAGTGGATAAAACCATAAACGTTTTGTTGTAAGTATATTTCCGAAAATAAAAATTAACTAAAGTAGGATTTAACCTGCTTATATTTTCAACACCTAATAAAAATGTGATTCCCAAATCCTGGGATTAAAACGTCACTATTATTAAATCGGGATTTCAAGGTTTTTCACTCTATATGTTATTTAATTCCGAAATTTAAATAACGCTTTATATAGTAACCGGGGAATGGAACAAATACTCCTTATGAAAATATTATTTCGGTCTCATATTAATTGGGAGTCTCTATTTCAAAAACATATTTTCTGTCAAAACTAGCTGTTTAACGCCGTTATTCTACCCTCTTCTAGGGCTCCTAATATAAAGTTAAATAGCCAATAAACTTTAAGAATTGGGCTATCATCTAGACTTAAGAGAACGCGGTACCTACGTTAACGTCTACGTTAGCTAAACAAATCTTCATATAGACCTTATCAGATTTCTAGCGACAAACAAAATACTTTTAAGGACAGAGCCTCTGGTCAATTTTAATCATCTATGGTTACTGGTTCGTATTTTTTTAACGGAAGGACCAGAAACTTTGGCGTCACATTATCGCTGAATTCAAGGTGCTATTGTGTCAGTTCATCATGTTTAGACAGGGTTCTGACGTGTAACCCGTACCTACAATAACAATGTTGGTAAAGTAAACATGACAAGCAGTCCTTTGTATCCATTCAGGTTAAAAGTTTATTCAGGGAATAATGTAGGTACCTACTTTATTTTATAAAACACTACGCGACATACATACAAGAATGACTGAATATAATTTTCATCTGTCGTCGTTGAGCCGAGTGTTAGACCACAAAATAAGTGTGTCTTTTGAGGACAATTTATTTTTACAACATTATATTTTAGCTTAAGCGAAAGCCGAAAAGGGTTGTTGTATCTCATCATTACAAACTAGGAGAAAAGGTATAAGTAGTTATTGGCCAGTTATGCGACCTCAAAATCGAAAAGTTCAATTAAAAATAAACGTGACAGAAATAAGTAAAAAATAAGCCATGTTAATTATTAAATAGGACATTTCACATTCAATTTTACTATATTGGTACTTTTCTATAGGACAAACGCTGAAATCATAAAGAAAAACAATTCCATATTACATGACTTTTTCCCTGGATTTTAGAATTGTATAACTAGATTAATTTAATATTTAGATACTACCTATGACTATACCCTCTCAGCTTACCAGCTGTCTAAGTAACGCACATAAATCAACCAATATACGAAACACACCTTGATCCCTTCTAAGACTCCTCATCACTCACAGTAACCCCCCTTTCATCGATATCCCTCCCACACAATGGCGTCACAAATGACAATATTATACTAACAAGCAAGTTACCATGTGTTACGAAGGACCAACGGTTTCGCCCAAATCTCTAATTATTTGGAGCAGCCAGGACCACGTCTAGGCATGGTAATTAATTCGATGTCAGGCCGCCTGCGTAGGCACTTTCGTGCGAAAACCACTCATGCTCGTTCTGTTAATTAAAGTTTTAGGAGTTTCTGTGTCGACGATTTTGTTGTTGTTTTGGATGGTCAGCTAAAATACGCGAGGAGTGTGCGTTATAGAATTATAATATCTGCTCTTTCGTGCGTGACATAAAAATGAACAAATAACAACTTAAAAGCGGATGTATAAGAATAACCCGCGTAAATTCAAATTTTCTTTTTTTCTGCAGTGTCAGGTTGTATATAGTTGATTAAAATATTATTCCCCACCGTAACAGAAATGGCTTATCCGAGTTATAATAATGCAAATCGCCAATGCAATCCCTTAAGTTAATTTAATCCCATTTGACTTTGAGGAATGATGTGATAAAGCAACGTTGTGGTTTAAAAGAAGATGTAGTAACAAAAATTGAAAAAATCTTTTTTGCATAAAATAAAACCGACTTAAAAAAAACACTAGCCGGTGTAAAATAACTCTAAATTAGGAAGTCTGTGGCTTTGGTGGTTTTGTCTTATTCATGATAGGCCACCGACTTCCGAATTTAGAGTTATTTTACACCGGCTAGTGTTTTTTTTAAGTCGGTTTTATTTTTTGCAAAAAAGATTTTTATTTTTCCATTTTTAGTTGTTCCCATACAAATATTTGCCATGAATTTATTTTTATATTGTTATTTGTTAACAATACATGTCATGGTAATAAGGTTATACACTTATCCCTAATAAATGAAACTTAACATACCTAACTGTCGAAATCTAGGTATATTGTACACATCTGCGTACCCCTCAGAGCATACAGGCGTGATGATACGTCATTCCAGCAATCACGACAGATTTGCCGTCTATTTTTGAAGAGTTCCATTGTATATCTCCGAAGATCAGCACCAGATCTTCACCAAATTATAATGGGACCACCTCGGGAGTATACTCTTTCAAATAAAAATAGAATTTTGAGAATCGGTTCACAAATGGGGGAGAAATCGCGTAACAAACACACAAAAAAAAAAAAAAAACATACCGTCGAATTGAGAACCTCCTCCTTTTTTTGAAGTCGGTTAAAAAGTATGCTTAGATGGTTTGGTCACGTTGAAAGGATGAATGAAAGGCAACTAACGAAAGGTAACCAAGTGGGAACGCCGGGAGGGGACGCCCTAGAAGGACATACATAGACCTTATTAGTGAGGTTCTTCAGAAAGGTCAGGTGCGTAGTACTCGCAACCGGCGTGTGTGTATGACAACATGTATGAATGTAAATGAAGCAAAAGAAGTATGTCAGAATCGTAGCATATGGCGCTCAGTAGTTTCTGCCTACCCCCATGGGAAAAAGGCGTGAGTTTATGCATGTATGTATGACTATTTCATAAAATAATCATTCAATGGGATTATAATTATGCTTTCAATGATTATAATTCTGTAAACACAATACGTGTTACAGTCGCAAATCTTATTTTGTTCAACATACAGCCTGAGACTAAAGGGCAAATTGCAAAAAAAACAACAATATTATTTGAATTTCGCTGGCTACTCCGGCGCTTCCACCTTAAGAGCTGTATTAAAATCAAAAAATCTAAATCAAAAGTCTTTTTTCAAACTAGGCTGAGGAAGCTAACTAGGACTTTATGAACAACAAAAAAATACATAAGACTGTCCCCCAAAATGCCCCATCCTTCACCCTTAGATAGATTACCTACATTCTGGACATAATCCGGGAAATTCGCATTTATAATGAAAAAAATTGTTGGAATGAAAAAACTGTGGGCTCACAAAACACAGAAATGGTACCCTGGTATAGCGGCATGGGGCAGCGGTAAACCACTTACGAGTTGGCAGGACGACCTGAATGTCTTTTTTTTTAATATAATGGGTCTACTCTTGACCTCAATCTTGTCTTGTCTTGTATTGTCTTTCTTGTGAGTTGGAGAGAAATCCTACTTCCTACTAATATTAAAATGCGAAAGTTTGTGAGGATGGATGGATGGATGGATGTTTGTTACTCTTTCACGTAAAAACTACTGAATGGATATTAATAAAATAATTTGGTATGGAGATAGCTGACACCCTGGATTAACACATGGCTACTTTTTATCCCTGTATTCCCATGGGAACGGGACCTACGCGGGTGAAACCGCGGGACGTCTGCTTAGCACAATAACATGGCAAATGGAAGAAATATAGAGATAACAGTATGAGATAATAAGACAAATCATTGAAGAACAACAACTTGATTAATGTAATGACAAACAGAATTCTTACGTGTATATCCAGTATTGGTAAGCTTCACCTTATGCGGGTACACATCAAAATTGAACCACTTCAGGTTAGGGCACTTGTATACCATAGACCCTGTGATGGAAATATTTATGGGTGTTGGAAGATGACCTTCAAATTCACTCCAGTATTGAATCCATTCACTGGTCCCGCGTGGAGGCTCATTGGTCGGCAATATTATTTCAACGGGGTTTTTTTCATCTGCATTATGACATAATATACCACATTATACCACAACCACAACTTTTTCACACAACGCCATTTAGTCCCAAGCTAAGCTAAGAGCTTGTGTTAAGGGTACTAAACAGCTGATAATAATATTATAAAAAAAATTACACCCAGACACAGAACAAATTATTGTGCTTATCGCACAAACATTAAATTTGTCCTGGGTGGGAATCGAAGCCACGACCTCCGGCATAGCAGTCAGGGTCACTAACTACTAGACCAACGGGCCAGTCGCCAAAAGCCAAAAAGGATAATACTCGTACAGCAAATTTTTATATAATAGGGTGCATTCGTAAAGGAGGTAGCAGCTGGCCTGCCATCATTTGGAAGCATCAACTTACGCGTTTTGTCAGTGTAGACAGTTTTTGTACTTTTTGTTGTCGACAAGCTCAAAGCTGAAACGGTTGGTGTCAAATTCCCACCAGCAGATAGATGCTGGCTTGATTGAGATACTTTTTACGTTTGACGTTGTGGTGTAGTGGTTGGCCTTAAGCCCATTGTCAAAGTAACCCCATATTATATGACAGGGGAGCCTAATGCTCAATATTTAACAGCTAAAGTACTACAAAACGAAATTTACCTATTACTAGAGTAAATGTAATTTTCATAGTACTTTAGCTGTTATTTACTTCTATATATGTAATACGAGTATAACGGTTGTTGAATCTGCCTCATTGGTCTATTGGTTGCAAGCACTACTGTGTGTTCGGGTCGGACAAGGTGTTATTGAGTTTTTCCTTCTGGAATTTCAGTCTGAAGTATGGATTTATACCAGACTGATGGCAATAGGCTCGCCCCCTATTACGTGGAACTTGAACATAACTGCCAAAATGTGGGTGTTCTTCAGGTACACCAATGCTTAACCCTTCGGGGATTACAGGGGTGATTTAATATGTTGTATCTTCTATTTAAGGTAATAAAGGAAAGTGGGCGGGCTCAGTACCTAATTAAGGATGGCCTAGGTGCAGCTGTGACTATTTAGATCCTGTAGAAATTACACGCTATATATTACTAAACTTCGAATTGAAATAAAAATAGTAGGTAGAAATAGTAGGTACTGTAGGTAGTACATTTAAATAAACATTAATGTTCACTCAATAAAATACCTTCGTTCGTTGGGTGTGCCATAATGGTACCAGAGATACTTATAAATTTTGATTGAAAGATATTACACCAAATTTTTATGACATACTTTATTTAAAATTTTCAGAATTTAACACCCAAACTTGTAAATAGTAGCAATTTATGAAGACCCAAATATTTACATTATTGACTTGACAATATGCTACATTGACACTACCTATCCTTAAATCATAACCACAACAATGTCACAATATTTGTTTTTTTTTACCTAAATAAATATTTGACATTGACAAGTCAATTTTTGTTTAGACTGACACACACTGGTAAAACATCAGTGTCATGTCATGACAATCGTTCTTGAAAGAGCTTTTTAAAAGTGAAAAATCCGACAAAATGCTAAAAAATAATAACAGCATACCATTCCACAAGAGGCCTATCACACCGGACCGAGAGCTATTGCTTTGGGAGAAATGGATACAAATAAGACAAGACGAGACTTCTGGACTTGGAAACAGGCTGAAGCGGCCTCCAGTGGATCTAACAATGAACCTACTGGCCAATGTTCGAGAGGACAAAGAACGAAAGGTTGCTTTAGAACATGCCCAGTTAGAAAAGATCCCGGCGGTTAGGGGATCTTTATGGGTACGACCACCAAGACTCCAACAGCATTGTTACTGTGCACCAGCTTATGAGATACATAGAACACCAGCTGAAAAGGGTCGTCCGTCTATAGTTGAACATATTGGCGTTCCTGGATATGTTCGTGAAAAAGAATTGGGAATGGCTGGTGAGCCACTACGTCAGCCTTGTCCCCATCTAAATGCTGAATATGAAGTTTATAGAGCTAAGAGAGAAGACGAGCTTAATGAAAAGATAAAAAAGATTGATCCTTTCAGGTACAAAGTAATGTTTTATTAATACTGATATTACTTGAACATGAAATATAAACATACATAACATCACGCCTGTAATCCCCGAAGGGTTCGCCAGTTATGTTTAAGTCCAGAGTTATAAGGGCCAAGCCTATTGCTGCTACGAGAGAAATTTTAGATGGAAAACACGGTAACACTTTGCCCGACCCAGGGATCGAACCCGGGACCTCATGCTCAGCATTAGCACTTGCGACCACTAGACAGACGAGGCAGTTGAATTAAATTCAATACAACTTTGTGTCTAGCTTTCGTTGGTTACAGAAAGGCTGTCGATAGCATCCACCGTGATTTATTATTCAATGATTCTAACAACCAAGATATTAAAGGCGTCACCTACATCATTTTAACTTTTTCTTTTCTTATGGTACAATATACTATACTAATATATCTCTATATACTTAATGTACTACAGTGAAACAACGTTAATATTCCAGGCCAGATATCAACGAATTGTTTATAAGAGGCGTCAATCCTCCAACTCCGCCTCCAAAATTGCCTCAGCTTCCAGAGATTATCATCGAAAATGATGAAAATTTTCGAGAAGAATCGCTCACTGGCGTTTATGCTTTGAAAATAAATAAAACTGTATTTAGTAATGGTACATTACCCGGACAGAATCCCGATATCTTGTCATTCTATGACGAAGAAACTGGTGAGTATTGCACTTCTTGGACTTACTACTTTAATGTCCCTGCAAAAAGAGCAGGTAGGTGCAAACTATTCCTTCAGAACCTCGGGACTGTGACTTTAAGATATTGTTGGAAGAAAATAAAACGGACAATCCCTTCTATACCCGAAGATGTGTATGAACAAGTATTCTTTTTCAACAAAAACGAAGACGTATTATCGCCTGGTCAATCTAAAGAGATATGTTTCACATTTATTGCCGACTCACCTGGTATTTATAGTGAATTTTGGGAATTTAGTATTACTAACATACATTTCTTTGAAAACAGTTCCACAAAACTTATTGTAAACTTATACGCTGACTCAGTTAAGGAAAAAGACGTGATATTGAAGAAAGTTGCACATCTTAAAACGATAATTATGAAAGAAGTGGTTCATAAGTTAGCGCTAGCGTGTCTTGAAGAAATAATTGAAAAGGTTTTTGAAGTTGTTCCGCAAATTTATCCATACAAACAATTCTTTGTGGAAGCTGAAATGTTTGTTATGAAAAACCCGGTGTGCTTTTATCATCAGACAGAAGTCAATAAAATGAAAGGACTGTACACAGAAATGGCAAAGGGGGAGGAATGGGATCTTTCAATAAGTTCTTGGAGGCAGAAGATGGTAGCAAAACAATTTGATGACAGAATGAAATATTATGAGCTATTACGAAAATCTCATGCAGAATTATTGAAGCCTTGGTACGAAGGTGACGGTCTTCTTAAAGAGAAATTACGCACGGTAAAATGTTTGTTATGTCAGTTTGCCGATGTCTTTGATAAAGAATTCGCTAATGTAATGGATTCACTCGTGGAGATACCGTCTGCAGCTGAAACACGGGGTTCAGTACCTAATACGGTACAAGTTGTCAAAAGCCTTCAAATTGTTAAAGATCCGATTACTAAACTGATGTTTCGTAATATTTACTATTTACGAATTTACGATCATCTTGCGACTACAATTGAGTTGTGTGCAGGAGTACTGAGTAGTTTAGATTTAAATAGATGGATTGAATTTGATTTTTGTCAGCATTAGAGTAGAAAGTTTAAATCTTTAGAATATATTAATATGTTATACGTTACTTTCTACTAAAATTTGAAGCAATCGATCAAGTTGGCCAATATTGTTATCAGATTGCAGTAAGTAACCTAGGACTTGTGCCCATTTAATGGCAAAAGGCTTGCTCCTTATCACATAGAACGTGAATATAACTAACGAAGTGTGAGTGTATTTAACCCTGCCCTTCCGATAAACAGGCTTAATGATAATATGTTATTTGAAATATTAAGGTTCAATTTTTTTATTGATAAAAATAATAAAAATTATAAATGTTCATCTTTACTTTTTCGTTTTTGGAATTATTAATAAGAATACAGGATTTCATGAGAAGCATAAACATCTCTTTGTTTTAATCATTTTCCATATATCCACGACGTAGATACGTTCGAACTTAATAGTGACATATAATTACATACTAATTACATTTTGTGTTATAAATAATTTTTAATAATACATAAAAATACATACTAATACATACTAATTAAAATAAATTAAATATGTAGGGACAATTAAATTAACTACAAATGAAATTGTAAAGAAAAGAAAATCCCCCTCTAGGAAAAACAAAAGCGGAACACTCAGGCGTCAAAGAACTCCTCCCCATCGCTGTAATCTGGAAACGTGCTCATAAGACTGGCAGCATTGCCACGTTGGATGGCATTATAATTTATTATAATAATTACATTAATTACTTAGGCTAGAACCAAGGCCAGAACCTACGGCCTTACGTGTTTTCCGAGGCACGGAGGAGTCTCGATATGAAATGAATGATCACCCATCTATGAAACAGCTCCGGGAAATGAAGCTTATCCTTCGACTGACCCGAATGGCTGTTATTATTAGGCTATTGCATAGCTTCTATCGCGGGCCTTGAGCGCGGGGACCGAATCCAGAAATTCCGTAACGAAAAAACCTCACGCTCCCCACTCCGACGGGCAAGGAGGTGTGGCTTGAAGGCCGTGCATCGTCTAACGTCGTTTGAGTTCGGCAGTCTTCGACACGGCGTTGTGTGCGATTAGACGTATTGTATAGACGTATTGGATAGTGGGGAGGGGAAAGGGGAGGGGAGGGGGAGGGGGGAGATTGTGAGAGTGGGAAGAGGGTATTGTGAGAGGGGACGGAGGGGCAGGGGAGGGATGTGGAGGGGGTTGGAGGGAAGAGGCAGGGGACGGGAGGGGAAAGTGAGGGAGGGGCGGGGGAGGTGTGGGGGAGAGGGAGGGAGGGGGAGGGGGGGGAGGGGAGGAATGGGGAGGGGGAGAGGAGAGGAATTGATAAAAATGCTATGCAATAGCTTTACCCTTCCTCTTTCTCTCTCCTTTCCCCTTCGCCCGTGGCCGTAACTGAGAGCGGACGTGTGTCAAAATAAATAAGAATATATTAAATAAGTTTACCATTACGGCTCCGTAATTGTCGCCTGTACATAAATACAAAAAGCGCTCATAATCGCGTGGTGACGGGGTAAATCGCAGCACACGGCAGGAGCTTACCGCACCTCGACCCCACCTCCGCGAGACAAGAACATTCCTCATAATTGCTGTCCCGCTCGCAACGTAACGCAACTAACTACGTCACCGCACGAACTACGAGCACTCACGAGTAACTGCGAGACGCGCCGAGTCTCCCCGACCGCCGAGCTTCGTGAGTACCTACTGTGACTTACCTGTTTACTTAAGCAAATCGTCGCTGTGGAGCTGCGTACGCGCCGCTCGACTATTCGTAAACACCGTCTATTACTAATTAATAGCAACATTATTATGCTAAAACGTACGCCTCCTCAGTCGCCGGCGACCAACCCATCCATCACATTATCTGGATCTGCCCCCAACCTAAACAGTATGGACTTAGGAAATGTTACGGCACGTAATAAACGCAAGCGTGAAGACGATATGATCAGTTTTATGCAGGAGATAAAGAACTTGCTACAAACATCTAATGCACAATCCGAAACAAAATTCTTGGCACTTCAAAAGTCAATGTCAGAAATCATAGCACAGAATCAGGAATTGAAAAATTCTATAACCTTCGTCACCAAACAATACGACGATATTTTGATTAAAATAGAATCTATCGAAAAAGACCGGAAAGTTGATCGCTCTCTCATAAACAAGCTCGAAGATAAGGTTGAGAGTTTAGAGCAAATACTTTGTCTTAGTAAAATAGAAATGAGAAACATCCCGAAGAAGGTAGGCGAAAGCAAGATAGATTTGTGCAATATAGTATCAGAAACAGCTAAAGTATTGGAGTACCCTGTCGAAAAACATGAAATTAAGGATATTTATCGAGTAAATAAAAAAAAGGGAGAACCAGCTATCATAGTAGACTTTGTTTCTGTCACCACAAAGGAAAATATACTAAAAAAGGTTCGCCTTTTTAACAGCAAAAAAGACAAATTAAATACGTCACATATAAACATAGCTGGTGAAACTAAACCCATCTACTTGTCAGAAAGTCTGACAATGAAAGGACAGCGCTTATTCTTTCTTGCCAGAAAATACGCAAATGAAAACGGCTTCAAGTATTGTTGGACCTCACATGGGAAGGTTTTTCTTCGTCAAAAGGAAGGAGATCAACATTTGCTTATCAAGAGTGAAGCGGAGCTTAAATCTATTTCAAATCAATGACTAGTTGCAGAATCTGAATGGCTTGTTTATATAGCTCTTAATTTTGCTTTTGTTTTTATAACTTTTTTTGTAGGAATTTATACATGCTTGCTCTCTTACTGTGATACTAATTCACGTAAATTTACTAAACATAATCAATTAAACCTGTTCAACATAAATGACAATCCAAAACACAAATCACATACACACCTCAAAAACACAATACAATTAAATCACTATGTACACATTCTTCATGATTGCATGTTAATACACTTAAATAATATCTCAGTAATTGTTTATACCATTATAAATAATAAAATATCCCCAAGCACCTTGTTATGTGATAAAAAAATAATACTTTTTGTAATAAATGGCTATCCTTAATGATAACATTGATACATTAATAGACAATTTCACAATGGCACAATCCCATCACTGTGATACAGACACATGTAACATAATTATACAAAATTCTAAAGCATCTCTAAAAATAATAACGCAAAACATCCGGAGTATCTACAAAAACCTTGATGGTTTTCAGGCGCAATTAGCTAGGCTTTCTTTTGAAATTGACATCATAGTTCTAACCGAGTGTTGGCTCGGCGATGACAAACCAATCCCCGCAATGGAAAATTATATGTCCTATTCTAGTAAAAAATGCTTGAACCAAAATGATGGTATCACAATATTTGTGAAAAACAATCTTCAATGTACGGCAGAAGAACCAAACTCAATAGGTGCTAATTTCCTATTATTAAAATTAGGTACCGATACTAGTATTTTAGCATGCTACAGATCCCCTTCGACATATTGTATCGACGATTTTCTCAACTCACTTGAAAACATATTAGGCCAAATTAAAACAAAAAACATAATTCTCATAGGAGACATAAATATTGACATAAAGACAAACAATACAGATCGAAATAGCACACCATACCTGAATCTTACAGCTGCTTTAGGCCTTATGCCAGGACATACACTCCCAACAAGATTACACAACTGCCTTGACCATGTAATGATTAGTTCTTCCTCACAGGCAACAATTATAGTAGCCGTCTCCACAGTCACTGACCATGCCTCTGTGTTGCTATGTTTAAGTAACGAATGTGATTCAAATAAGAACAACACTATTAAATACACCACGAAATTAAATTATGAAGCTGCTGTGAATCAGTTAAAACACACTGATTTCTCCTTCTTATCATGTGTAAATGACGCGAATGTGGCTGCCACGCGACTGGTTGATTGTCTTATGTCCACGGTAACACAAAACACAAAAGTAGTGAAGGTCTCCAACCGTAAAATAATCCTAAAACCCTGGATCACACCCGGATTATTGCGGTGTATTCGACACAGAGATATTCTTCACAAAAAGCATCTCTCAGAACCAAGCAATGATACCGCCGCGATAACCTACAAAAGATATCGCAACCACTGCAACCAAATACTAAAAAAAGTAAAAAACAATTATGACAGAAACGCCTTAAATGCATCTAAAAGTAATAAAGAAACCTGGAATATTGTAAAAACTATAACCAACAGAAAGGGTCAGAAAACATCAGCTGACAAACTGTTAACCCCTACTAATAATGTAACCAAGACAATTGATGAAATTAACATTTATTTTTCCAAAATCGGTAAGCAGCTAGCAGACAAAATAAAAATTCAGAACTCCCCATCTCCCCCTTACAAATTTTGCACACCCCCTGCCCTTAAATCTATGGTCTTGCTTTCCCCAGATGAATCCGAAATTGAGTCAGTGATTGATAACCTTAAAACTGACTGTGCCACGGGTTGGGACTCTCTCTCAGTCAAGCTGTTTAAATTAGGCAAGAAGGTATTGAGTCCACCCCTTGCCAGGCTTTTCATAGCATGTTTTGAGCAAGGAATTTTCCCCCGAGATTTCAAAAAGTCTATAATTACACCTGTTCACAAGGGTGGCAATCAGGAGGAAGTAAAGAATTATAGACCTATCTCGGTTTTAACAATTTTATCCAAAATACTAGAGAAACTATTGAACAAAAGACTTATGAAATATCTAGAGCACTATAATCTCATATCGAATGCACAATTTGGCTTTAGGTCCGGAAAAAACACTGAAGACGCAGTTAACCAGCTCGTCAATCACATAACCGAAAAAGTTGACTCAAAACATAAATGTCTAGGTGTTTTTCTAGACCTAGCCAAAGCATTCGACACAGTCTGTATTGCAACGCTTATTAACAAGTTGGATCATGTCGGGATTCGGGGAACAGCCCTCAGTATATTCACAGACTTTCTTACTGACAGAACACAAAAAGTAAAGATTGGCAAAGTGATAAGTAATGAAGCCAGAGTTGATTACGGAGTCCCTCAAGGAAGTTGTCTGTCCCCGAGCCTCTTCCTGATCTACGTAAACGACCTGTGCCAACAATCTCTTAGTAGTGGCAAAATCTTTAGTTACGCAGACGACACCGCACTCATCTTTCACGGAGCTACCTGGGAAGCAGCCAGACTAAAAGCTGAGCAGGGTCTGACTAAAATAATCTGCTGGTTGAAAGCAAACTTACTGACTCTCAATATTGCTAAAACAACATTTCTACAATTTACTTTCGCCAAAACTAAACCTCTACTAATCAATCTTAAAGCACACTCCTGTCTCGATCCCAATAAAAGCTCATGCTCGTGTCTTCCCATCTTACAAAGTGAAACTGTGAAATATCTGGGCATTATGGTGGACGAAAGACTTAGCTGGCGTCCCCACATTGAACTAGTCTCCTCCCGTACGAGAAAACTAATTTGGGCATTTAAGAACCTTCGACGTGTGGCCGATTTTGAGTTACTGCGAACAGTATATCTAGCACTAGCACAGTCAATTATCAGCTACTGCATCACGACATGGGGCGGCGCTTGCAAGACCTATTTGATCCATCTCGAGAGAGCCCATAGAGCTTTGTTAAAAGTGATGTTGTTCAAACCATACCGGTTTCCTACTAAAAAACTTTACGAATCGTGTAAAGTGCTGACAGTAAGACAATTATTTCTCCTTAATCTGGCAATCAAACAACATGTAATAACCCCTTTAAATCAAACTTTTATACAAAGACGCACTATTCCTAATATTTGTAAACAAATTAGATGTAAATCAGCAACCGCTAGACGACATAGTCTTTATCTAGCCCCATCTATTTACAATAAAATAAACAAAATTCTACATATCAATTTACAAACGAAAAAAATGGCAAAACTGAACATTATTACATGGTTACTGACACTAGATTACCTACAAACTGAAAACCTATTAAAAAACCAGTAAAGACAAACTAAAAACATGCAAAATCATTCGCATGCACACACACACGAATACACACATACACACAGTCCCACACATTCACACACACACACACACACACACACACACACACACACACACACACACACACACACACACACACACACACACACACACACACACACATACACGCACACACAGACTCTATTAATTCATAATGTCACAAATTCACAACAGTAAACATTTAAAACCTCTTTAAAAGCAAGTATGTTCTTTATATTGCTTATGCTATATACCTTGATCGAAAAACGGGTGAAGACACTGGCTCCTGTAACACAGGTTATTATCTAGCTCAGGAGTCAGGGCTTCAAATAAAATGTATCATGACTTATATCAATAAAGCAATTTATTATTATTATTATTATTATTTACCGCGGCAGTCTCCGAGTGCCACACGTCATTTTTTATTTAACCACAAGCCCATAATATATGATGACCCGATTATTAGTATTTTGCAAGTAGAAATACTTAATCCTTATTTTTTAGATCGTCAATGGGCTATTTGATAAAATTATAGTTTTTAGTCCCTCGTCTATTTTACAACAAAATATTCGACACGTCATATTTTTTCTTTTGCACGTTATCAAAAAATAACGGCGATACATCGAGTCAAAAATTGTCGCATGACGTCTTTAGCCTGTACAGTTAATCTATACTAAAACCATAAAGAGGTAAAATTTGTTTGTTTGTTCTTAATTTGGTATGTAGGGGGTAATTTTCGGAACGAATGATCCAATTTTAAAAATTATTGCACTGGTAAAAAAAAAGAAAGCTTCACTATTCCCGGATGACATAGGCTACTTTTTATCCCTATAACCCCACGGGAACAGGAACTACGCGGGTAAAACCGCGTGACGTCTGCTATATTAGATAATGACGTTACAAGCCGGGTCTCCTCAACTTTAATGCGGTAAATCTAAGCAGTTTTCCATCAATTTGAAAATTAATTATTTTCCATCTAGATTACAAAAACACCGACGCGACGCAGCGAATTGCGGTTAGGACTATCATTTATCGAATAAATAAGCTGTGGTTTTAAACTTTGTAGAGCAAGAACTGTATTTTTTTTAACAAATAAGCTGGAGTAGCTGTATTTCACACCTTGTACGTTTTCCCGAAAACTTTACTGTTCGGTGCATTTCCAGGAGACTGCAAGACGTAGTGTGTACTTACGTATAATATTCAGGGCACGACGGAACAGATGTTTGAACATGCCTACGGCCTCCGTACTGTGGTGCATAGTGTTAATATTTGTATTGACCACTCGACTGTTACTTCGCCTTATGTACAGACGCCAGCACATCAAGTTACCCCAACGTGTCAAATTTTCCCAATGGACTATAGGTAAACCTTATTCTGTTTGACATAAAGTTGAAAAACGATCAAAGAAATTTGACACATTGGGGTAACTTGATGTGCTGGCGTCTGTACATACTGCAGTGCGATTGTGGTCAAATCACTGCGTGAAAGTGTGGGCCTGATATATTATGGTTTAACGCTTTGTACGCCTAGATATTGTAACTCGGGGTAAAGACCAGGGGGCCGAGTCTGCTATTGCAATCGTGTCTCAATGTCGATTTTTGACGTATAACGTCAAACTTATGACACATTTCCCATACAAAAGCTGTCAAAGTTGTCAAATATTCGATCAATGACCGGTCATTGAGACACGATTGAAATTGTAGACTCGAGCCCCTGGTGTCCTGAAACACAGGTTTTGGCCTAGCTCAGGCAACAATCTCCCACAATATTGTAATCTGTAACATTGGTTTATTACTAAGCAATTTTATTTCTTGGTTTATTGTGGGTTGACAATAAATTTATTATTATTTTATACCTACATAAACAACAACAACATATTGACAACAACAACATATAATAACAACATAACAACATATTGATGACCGCACCTCAGTCTTTTCAAATTCATGTGCGTATAAATTGTAAAATTATCAGTTACTAACCACACGAAAATAAATTAGAGCTGTTGCAATTATTCTAATATAATGCTGTATACAGAAGCTGTTGGTTTACCTTTAATAAATAAATAAATAAATTATTCTTGACCACAAATTCATTCCATTTACAAGTTTCAATTTATTGAGGTTTTTAAGTTTTTATCGTTCCAGACCCAAAAGTGAGTCTATTAGCCAGTTAAAATTGGTAGTAAGGGACTAATAAGGTTGCAGACTAATCTTTATATTGTTTGTAATAGCTGTAGGTATGGTTCGGTTCTGAGAAAGTTTTATTGTTTTGTTTTTGATGTGGCCTGTTAATGGCAATAGGCTAGCCTACAATCGGACCAAAACAAGTTTAAACTGATAATAGTACATTATTATATAAGTGCGGTAAGTTGATAATTACAGCCTCTGATTTCGTGTAGCTCTCGCCTACGGCTCGGGCTAGCAATATCGCCTCGGCTGTAATTATCAAAGCGACTCGGACTGAAATATTCAAATAAAAACAATACAGCGAGAAGAAAAAGCGCGTGGAATAATTTTTAATTGTTCATAAATTAGCGATGCGCGCGCATCAGCACTTTTTATTTTAAGTCAAAGGCACAAAAACAGCCAGTATTAATAATAAAGTAAATTACACAATATTTTTTTTTTGTATAGGTAATTTATTGTCAAAATTAATCAAGTTATCGAAATAAATGTTTATCTTTACTAATATTATAAAGAGGTAAAATTTGTTTGTTTGTTCGTAAGTTTGTATGTTTGTATGTAGGTAAGTTTGTATGTAGGGGGTAAACTTCGGAACTAATGATCCAATTTAAAAAAAATACACTGGTGGAAAGTAAAAAAACGTAAAAGTAGACTATGTCATCCGGGAATAGTGTACCTAGGTACACTATTCCCGGATGACATAGGCTACTTTTTATCCCTGTAATCCCACGGGAACAGGAACTACGCGGGTGGAACCGCGTGACGTCTGCTAGTTTTTTTATATTGCATCACCCAAAGTTAATTATATTCATAAATGTTGACCACTTTTTTGACATAAAACTCTTTGCTGAGATTTTAAAAACATACGGTTCTTTTTAGTCGGAGCATCTTGTAAACCGTGCGTTTCACATAACCATAACGGACAAGTGCGTAATGAGATACATTACGACACTGATTTTGGTGGAATAAGAGACCCTTTACAAGCAAATGTGTTATAAATTAACTTTAAACCCCTGCTGTATCACCCAAAAGTACACTATTACATACTTCGACATTTGACGTGTGCCGTAATGAAATAAAACGTGTGTTTAACATAACAATAATAATATATTAACATATTTCACAGTTTAGACTTGACTTGCTTCACATAGATGACTGAGTGACCGGGAGGATGTCGCTGGGTTGGCCTAACGTTGCGTTCGATGGGTATGCTGTCTGGACCCTCCAGTTGTCTTAGAAGACCCAGCTATGGAACAAAATAGTACAGGATTAGCGTCATAAGAGTTCTTGTATACATTTTATGATTTTTTGTATGAATTTGGACAATACGAACGAGTGAAGTTACAGCATGTTTTACTAATCAACCAAAATTGATCTATCTAATCTTAGAAAAGAATACGAAGTATGGTTAGTAGCCTCTGTAAAAGTCAAAGTCAAATAATTTATTTAATTTAGGCCATTAATAGGCACTTTTGAACGTCAGGCTTACGAGTTAAATAAAGTATAATGTTTCTAGTTGCTCTACTGTGTGCTACAGACCTAAGAGCCGTGCGAGTTAAACATATTATTGCTTAGCTAGGCCATGGAACCGTAATGACATACTAAGGATTAAGTTTGCTTTTGTCGCCATTATAAGTCCTGATTAGAGCCTGTCAATATGGCGAGCAGATCTTATACATTTAAGGTGGACTTTCGTGAAATACTTCGTTAAAATGACCTTTCACATTATTATTTAAATAAAGTTACTTTTCCTAATAATGTAATCAATATGTACATACGGAAGTTATGTTAATCCCTGGTGAAAAAGAAAAACAAATACAAAAAATCCTTTGGTTGGAAAGGTTTTATCGTCCAACTAAAAAGCAAAAACTAGAACTCGGAGACAAAGTCATTACTAAAATATTCTGAACAACAACATTTCGTATTTATTGATCTATATTCTGCGACAATTTGGAAGAAAAAATGGATCGGATAATCGGATAGGGTACGAGGTGTGTCAACGAAAATCTTTTACAGGCTTTAGTAGTTTTAGGATTGTATTTATATATGTATATACATCTTTCGTTCATGTCAATGCCACTGCTGGGGCATATTAGTGACTTTTAGATATTTTCTCGCTGTTTAAATGTTCATCATATTGTCATGTATCAAATTATTTTAATAATTATTACATTTTAAAATTTATCAAAAGATTAAAGTTATTTCAGAAGCTACATATATTATAATCTAGTTTTTAAAGAAAGAAAAACCATTTATTTGGAACACGCACAGATTATGCAAAATATACAAACAAGATTTATACCAAAAATCTTGATAGTCTTGTTGGGCTAGATGTGCGTGCGGGTTAGATCACAGGGTTGGGCCAACACTTACTGAGTCTTTCCTTCTGGAATTTATCAGCAATGGCCCGGAAAATATTATAAATATTAACCTTCAATAACAAAGCAAGTTTACCTGTTCAGTGCCAATGTGCACGGGTTTTTCGTATATGATCCAAGTGACGCACTCTGTATACGGCGGTGTTGTTAGGGAGCCTTTGTATGTGACGTAGTTGCCTTCATGTAAGTCGTCGCTGTCCATCCAGGATAATGATTCTGTAAAAAAAGAGAAAAATGTCTTCAGATCAAATCCAATACGATTATCCTTCACTTAGTGAGAATACAGGATTGTGGTTGTTTACCAACGAGTACCACTCTGTCAATGGGTTGTAGAGACCAGCTTGGCAGTCATCATCATCATCATCATTTCAGCCATAGGAAGTCCACTGCTGGACATTGGCCTCCCCTATAGATCTCCAATATGACCGGTTGGAAGCGGCTCGCATCCAGCGCGTTCCCGCGGCCTTAATGAGGTCGTCTGTCCACCTTGTGGGTGGACGTCCTACGCTGCGCTTGCCGATACGTGGCCTCCACTCGAGAACCTTTCGACCCCATCGGTCATCAGTCTTCCGTGCTATGTGCCCTGCCCACTGCCACTTCAACCTACTAATCTGCTGGGCTATGTCGGTAACCTTGGTGCCTTGGCCTGGCAGTCACTCCATGTAAATAATGGGTTTTCAGCAGAATCAGGTTAAATTGAAAGCCGCCTCAAACATAACTGGGAATAGGCTCGACAGATGATGATGCAGGGTCGTGTAAAATTTCAATTTTAGGGACAAAATCCCTTCTTAAAGCTTTATTGAGTGAGTTTTTATCATGGAGGTAGGTAAAATCTGTAGAACTCCACTATGCATATTACGTTTGCTTCGTTTACGTCCAAAGATCTATGTGCCTAGTACAGAAGATTTAAGTTCTATTCTCATACAGATACAAAACGAGCTTTATCATCAAGCTAGGTAATTTATAACTTGTTTCACAGTTGTGCAGACGCCAGCTGGCACGTCAAATTTATCCAATCGAACATGAACCTCATTATGTTTGAAATAAAGTTAGCTAGCTGTCTGAAGTGATGCTCGGTGTACATAGGAAATAATGAAGACTTTAATTAAAAGAGTATTACAAGAGTATGTTTAGATGGGTTGGTCACGTTGAATGGATGGATGTAAGGCTCCATAGCCTTACGGATGTAACCATTCAACGTGACGTCAACAGGTATAATAAAGCAAGATGTAAGTAGAAAAGTTAGGAGGAGACTCTTAGGGCGCCTTCAAATTAGCCGCCAGGTGCCGCGCGGCGGCAGCGCGGCTGCAGCGCTACCGTCGCGCTGCTCTGTTAATCCATATAAATAAAAAACGCGCGACTGCAGCGCTGCAGCCGCGTTACCGCCGCGCATCGGTTCATCAATCGACTAGTGATGATGCGTACGTGTTTTTATTCAGACATGAACGAAAATCAGCTTGATGCAGCAATTTATTGATGAGGTTGAAACTAAATGTACAACACTATGATGCTTGAACCTAGCGGTTGCAGCCCGGCGGCAGCGCTGTAGCCGCGCTTCCGCCGCCGCGCGGCACCTGGCGGCTAATTTGAAGGCGCCCTTAGACACAATAGACACACAAACCTTTTTGGCGATGTTTCTAAGAAAGACCATAAGCGTATTTAGTACTCGCAACCGGCGTGTGTGCTACATGTATGAACGTCAACGAAACAAAAGAAGGATGTAAGAATGGCAGTAAACGACGCTCTGTAGTTTACACTTATCCCCATGGGAAGAGTGTGCGTTTTAATAAGTTTTAGTATGTGTTTTATTTTATGGTACCTAGTGTGAAAAATTCTCATGGAGTTCTGTGTGATGGATGGAGGGCTTAGTCAGATGTCTATTGACTAAAACCCACCCTGGTAATCCGTGTTACAGCTGTGCTGGAGGTCGCGGAAGATATTTCCGCAATCCCAGTTACTAACCTGAGGTAACTCTAACAGAGTGTTCGCTTTTCTTGATTCTTTCAAATCCCTCCACAAGCCTGTCGAATCTAGGGTTAGGAGCGTCTACAGCTTCTAGTAGGAACCCGACTACGGCCAGACCGTCTGGATGACCTACTGCCGCTTCCATTGATTCGTATTTACTGTTGTAATGGACGAAGTGGCATTCAGCTGCGTATCTGAAAATTATAATTATATTTGATTAAATATCGTCAAGATATTTAAGTAGTTCTTTTCAATGGGCTATTTGACAAAATTTTAGTTTTTAGTCCCTCATCTAGATTACAATAAAATATTCGACACGTATTTTTTCTTTTTTCACTTAAGTAATCAAAAAAATATAACGGCGATACATCGAGTTAAAATGTCGCATGAAGTCACTAGCCAGTACAGTTTATATAGCTAATGACGTTACAAGCCCCCACTCTTCAACTTTAATGCGCTTAATTTAAGCAGTTTTCCATCATTTTGAAAAAGAAAAAAATATGTGTCGAATATTTTCTTGTTATCTAGATCAGTGACTAAACCAATTTTTTTTTCAAATAGCCCATTCTTATTAATACTTCTATAAAGTTCGTGTTCGCCCATAGAAATACAAATTGTTGAAGTTATTATTAAAAAAATCAATTCATTTATTGCATCAAGTATGCTACGTTCTTATATAAAATATTTGGTACCACCACACATTTGCCCCATATTTAGCATGCAATAGTATAAGTTTTTACACTATGACATTACTACGTTGTAACGTCTTAAAAAAATCATTTTGAAAGGTGTAACTATATGTATTAAAATAGTACAGAGTCACCTATTTTCTACTGAATGTTAAAGCCTTTGATAAAAGTGCAGCACGGATGGTGCGGCTGTTGAGTAATTGGTTACTTTGCTTCATGGATTCCATTCCCGCATGAAACAAATATTTGTAGGTATAGGATCCAGGCAGATTTTTCCTAGTCTGGCTGTTTGTGTATGCGAGATTAAATGTTTTTAATTGCACCTACAGCACTGGAAAAATTCCCAGAGTGTAAAAATCCTAATAGTACGCGTTGTTTGTAGGGCCTTCCCTCTACAAAAAACCTATTGTTTCAGAGTATTTTGCTCGACACGGTAACAAACTCTAAGTGTGCAAATCAAATTCGCATTTGGCCAAAGACGTTCAATAGGTACCTATAGACCGGACATCACAAACAAAATTTTCGTCCGAAAAAGTGTGTCCTGCCGGACACAAGTCTATGAGTTTTTTGTAATACGCTCCGCTACCGCTCCAATATTCATATATTATTCTAGATGGCGTTACTGAGACATGGGATCAAAGTTTTTCTATGACATTTCCTTGACATGCCTGCTCTATAGTCTTTTAAATCTCTTTGCATTTGGCCAATCTTTTCTATAGCTAACTGTTAGTGCTGCTGCTGTATAGTTAACTTAGGTCTTCATTTTTTTTTAAATGTTCCAATATCTAATCTTAACTTACCCTTGTCCGTCTAATAAGTGTTCGCATCCAGAGAAGTCATCCACGGACCAATGGAAGTGCATCTGTTCGAATACGTATTCACCAATGAGGGGCCCACCGCGAAGAATCGGTCGGACTTCAGCTTCGAATGTAAAGTATGCTGGAAATATAAAATTCAAGTTGATTAATTCTGTTGATCAAATTGCACGAGAGCTACCTATTACCGAACATGAGGTCCTGGTTGATTTTAAGGGCCTGCCATAAAAAACGTCAGCCAACTCCACCATACTTATTTATTTATTTGTTTATCTATACTAATACTAGCAGAAAAAAACAGAAATCGTTGGAAATCGCGTTATGGAACTCAAATGGAGTTGGGCAGGACACCTAGCTAGACGCGGTGATGGCCGGTGGAGTAAAGCTGCAGTGACCGAGTGGCGTCCAAGAAACGGCAGGAGAAGTGTAGGGCGTACTGCGGCGAGATGGGCGGACGACATTGTTGCCATTGCGGGAGTACCGTGGATGAGACTGGCACAGGGACGTGGAAATTGGTACATAAAAAGAGAGGCCTATACCCAGCAGTGGGTGAAGTCGGGCTGTGGGTGAAGTCGGGCTGTGGATGAATACTAGCAGACTTCCTGCGGTTTCATCCGCGTAGGTCCTGTCCCCGTGGAAATACAGGTATAAAAAGTAGCCTATGAACACATAGGCTACTCCAATCCAAGGTAACTAACTAGCTAACTCCATATACCTTTTATGTAAACCTACCCCCCCACCCCCCCTACCCCTTACCTTTTATTTTTAATTTTTTTTTTTTTTACCTTTTTTTTTTGTTTTTTTCTTTTATTAATTCTTTTGTGTGGTTATGGTTTTGTGTTGTACGTATTGTAATGTATTCAGTGTGTTTTAGTGTGTAATGTGTGCTATATGTATAATTTTCTATGTGCTTATGAGTCCCTGTTACTTGAAAAATAAATGATTATTATTATTATTATTAAAATCCATTCAGTAGTTATTACGTGAAAGAGTAACAAATATCCATCCATCCATCCATACTCACAACCTTTCGCGTTTATAATATTGGTAGGATTAGTAGGATATGATTAAAAAACTTTTTTACAAAAAATAAAACTGACTTCAAAAATAACACTAAACGATGTAAAATAACTCTAAATTAGGAAGTCTGTGGCTTTGGTACTTTTGTCTTATTCTTGATGGGCCACCGACTTCCGAATTTAGAGTTATTTTACATCGTTTAGTGTTATTTTTGAAGTCGGTTTTATTTTTTGTAAAAAAGTTTTTTATTTTTCCATTTTTAGTTGTTTCCTTAAAAACATTTGCCATAAATTCATTTTATATTGTTAATTGTTAACAATACATGTCATTATAATAGGGTTATCCACCTAACCCTAATAAATGAAACTTAACATAACTAACTGTCGTAATCTAGGTATATTGAACACATCTGCCTACCCCTCTGAGCATACAGGCTTGATGATACGTCATGATGTTGTATAAACAATAAACATCCAAGCGATTCCAGCAATCACGATAGATTTGCCGTCAATTTTTGAAGAGTTCCGTTGTATATCTCCGAAGATCAGAACCAGATCTTCACCAAATTAAAATGGAACCACCTCAGGAGTCTACTCTTTCAAACAAAAAAATAATTTCGTGAATCGGTCCACAAATGGCGGAGAAATCAGGTAACATACATAAAAAAAAAAAAAAAAACATACACACGAACATAGAACCTCCTTCTTTTTTTGAAAGTCGGTTAAAAAGTGGTAAAGTTTTTGAGTGTTTGTGAAGTTTTTGAGGTTGTGGGGTGGGAACATGGTCTCATTTATAAAGTTTGAAATCAATCCGCCTTGAGCAAGCGTGGTGATCAATGCTCGTGCCTTTTCTGTATGAGAAGCGGCCTTTGCCCTGCAGTGGGTCAGTAAAAGGCTTATATTATTATTATTATTATTTATGGGGTAATCTCTGGATCGACTAATTTTCTCTTTTTCAAATTGTTGGAAAACTACTTAGAGCGCATAACGTAATTATCTAGTATTATAAACTGTACCGGCCAGTTTTGTCATGCGACATTTTGACTCGATGTATCGCCGTTACTTTATGATTATCTACGTGAAAAAAGATAAAAATATGTGTCGAATATTTTCTTGTAATCTATATGAGGGATTAAAAACTAAAATCTTGTTAAGAAGCCCATTACTACAAGGTACTAAGGAAACTTAATTTTCATTTATTTATATTATACGTTTTTTTCTTTGACTATATAGACAATTGTTAACTATATTTAAAGATTATCTGGGAAATAATACTTCGAACCCTAAGGACATTGCTTTAACATAGTAATTATAAAAGCAATGATCTTAAGTAATGTACCCGTCTTAATGTACTCTGAACGGGGTCATAATCTCGCAGTGTTATATTCTTGCTCCAAACTTGTTAAACCTTTCTTAGAAGGTTTTCCCGAAATTCCTTTAACTGGCGCATTTCTGTGCAAAACACGTCATTTATTCCGATGTTATGGGAGTTTTAATTTGAATGTATGGCGTTTTCTCCCCCTTGTTGGGAAAAGCCGGATGGCAATGGAATTTAGAAACCATTTATACTTGTTATCTTTTCTTATATTTTTTGTTGAATTATTTGGGTTGGATTACGGGCATAGGGGAGGTCTTTACTTGAAACCATGAACTCAGTAGGTACATGTTTTTGGAACCCACAGTGAAGAATTTGTAATTAATCTTCTTATATAAAATAATAGTGTCACATTGTTTGTTAAAAAACTCTTCCGAAATGGCTCGATTCTGATGATTTTTTTGTATATATTCGGTTTGAGAACGGAACTCAAACTATATAATAAAAACAATAGGTATATTGATTTTAAGGCGGAACAAGGTTTTTAGACGAGCTAATAATAAAATAATTTAAACTTTATTTTAGACTAAGTTCATAGTGTTATAAAATTATTTTCAATTCAACAATATTTATTAAATTTATATGACTGTCATTTAAAAATTATTCTTTCTATTAAAATGGCAGAAAATTGAGGTTGCAGGGTAAACTGTACTTTATGTCTAAAATTGCTAAATATACTTTACAAGAACTTATTTTATTTGTTTACTTTTTTGGAAACTATATTGCGAAAGCAGTATACAATGACTTGATCCACACATCGTTATAATAAGTGTTAAAGTCCGAATAAACACCACACAACCTTTAATCTACTAAAACCGATTTGATTATCTTGTGGCCCCCGATATTAAACAGTGTTAAATATTATTGTACACTTCAAACTGAACTTTATCTTATCAGTAACATTCACAGTATGTTAACTGATTTTTATTTTATGTAATATTTGGATTATTTTATCGTTGTAGCTACTTTTTTTTTAGTGCACTAAATTGTCATTGACATAATCGAATTTTGCCAAGAAATCACGATACATAATATCGTGATTTTCTTGTGATTTGTTAAAATATTGTATTCTAAAATAAATATTACGTATACCTGTGTCTATGTCTTTTCCGTATAACGTAGAACGGTGGTAGGTACAGACGCTAGCACATCAAGTTACCCCAATGTGTCAAATTTTCCCAATTGAATATGAACCTTATTCTGTTTGTCATAAAGTTAAAAAACGATCAAAGTAATTTGACACATTGGGGTAACTTGATGTGCTGGCGTCTGTACCTGTATACGGATTGATAAGGTATCGTCTGGTCCCATGACCCGCGGCGCCGAAGGTATGAGACGGATTACTGGGGTGGTTTATAGTCAGTAAGAGACCGACAGAGCCCTTTACTCTCGTCGGGGCGGAGGATATCTAAGAGGATTTTCAATCCCGCATAAAAAGTATTAGGTATATGTATACAATGATTATTATAAGTAAAAAAGTGTAGATAGGTTATAAGCGCTCAGCAAGCAACACGTTAAAATGTGGCTAATTAGACTTGACCTCAGTGTCGCGTCACGCCGTTAACGTACGCGTGCGTGCGTTAGTGTGCCGTTTTTGAAGAACGAATGTTGTTTAGGTAACCTATCTACACCTTTTTACTTATAATATCATTGTTCTGGACAATCATTATAATTATGAATAAGTTGAAAATCACCATCCCGCATTTATTCATTAAACAACAAGAAGACGGCAGCGTCCGTGCTGTCATTGTATTTCTAGTGTGTCTCTAAATGACACGATTGAAAGGGTAAACAAAAATTCATTAAAAAAAAACTATTTTTTTAGCGGACTGGAATTATAATATTTTATAATGCGAGTATTTCTGGCCAAGCGTGCTTCATCATTCACCATACCATCTGGTTAGTTAGTGATAATACACCTACAAAAAACTGTATCGAAAGGTATGAATACACTGACGTATACAATAATCTTAAGAATAATGATAAAAAGGATTACTTCGCTGCCGATAATAAGTTAAGTATGCGAAACTATGCGATAACTATGATAAAAAAGTACATATTTTAACTATTTTGACAGGTTTTCGTTCATACAGAAATCATTATATTATTATGTTGAGCGAAAAACTTTTGAACCCTTTTCGTGAATATAACGCCCACGGAAGAGTGTGAAATTTGTTAAAGAAAAATTTATAATAAATTATGAAGGAATAGGTACACTAAAACAAAAAAAAATAGGTATTTATGTAGAAAAAAAAACTAGTTAGGTAAACAGAATTCTGACCACTGGGTGATCACTATATTATAACTTGCAATTAGCCTGTAAGTAGGTATACATAAAGGGTATATAAATAAAAGGAACTTAATCTTTGGTAAATTTGATTTTTATCCAAACTGTTAAAAAATTATGTGATTCTCTATTTGAGAAAAGGCCTTTTTTTTCTGCAGTGATACAGTAATTGTGTATTTTTATTGGAATGATAGCCAGATTATTCTCAGACTAATGTTTATTGTTATAATTGTATTTAAGAAACTACGTAATATTCTAATTTCTTAATAAGTAGTGTCTTATAGACGTTTGCTATCACTAGTACCTACTTAGGTACTTTTTTCTTACTATCACGATGATTGTTACAAAATGTGGTCGATTTTTTATTTATTTATTGCAGGAAAGATTTACAGGCAAATAAAATCAGTAGGTATTTGAAGAACTTAATCCTTCATCACTTCCTAGTGTTTTTGCCGGGAAAAAGAAATGGCGCAACTACCCAACAAATACTTATTAAGGTGGATGTGCCTAAGTGTATCTATGTTATAATAATTAAAATCACCAATACAACCTTCAAAGTCAATTTAATCCCATTAAATGACTTTTCCATGAAATAATTATTCAAATGGATTATTTTACTAATAAAATAGACGAAAAAGTTTGTGAGGATGGATGGATGTTTGTTACTCTTTCACGTAAAAACTACTGAATTTCTGGTAGTATTACTATACTAGCAGACGTTCCGCGGTTTCACTCGCGTAAGCCCCGTGCCCGTGGGAATACAGGAATAAAAAGTAGCCTATGTGTTAATTCAGGGTGTCAGCTAACTCCATACCAAATTTTATTAAAATCCATTCAGTTGTTTTTACGTGAAAGAGTAACAAACATCCATCCATCCATCTATCCATACTCACAAACTTTCGCGTTTATAACATTTGTAAGGATTATGAACTTAAAGAGTTCTCTTAATGATTTGAATGATTAATTATAATTCTCTAAACACATACATGTACTGGTCACAAATCATATTATTTTGTTCAACATAAAGCCTGACACTTAACGGCGAATTGCAAAAAACACTTTATGGAGCTTGACTTATTTACTCTTTTCAAACATCGCTTCAAGGCAAGAGCAATAGAATTACTAAACTCATAAGTATCTATACCTATTTCCTTTTATTTTTTTACTAATTTGTTACGATGCACACGACTTGTCTGTTTTCTTTAACAATTTTTTTTGTGAATTCGTGGACAATGTTGTTGGTTACGTGTGTAATAATATAAATATATGATATTGTGCATAAATGTATTTCTAAGTTGTGTTAATTTAAGAATCTTTAGCTAAGCTTGGCATGTAACTGTTTTATAACCCTAACAAAAAAAAAAACAAAACAAAATTTCATTTTTGCGGGCCATTTTGGCACATCCCCCTTAAGTAAAATGTTTCTCCTCACCTGTTGAGCCATTGTTGAGGAGTATGCCATTAACTTCGTTGTCCCAATATCCTCGGTACTGAAGTGTATCTAGTGAAGACCATTGAGGACACCGACTTAGAGATATGGCGAGAGGTGACTGCGAAGCCCTGAGACGGGATATTTGCTCGGCTGTAAACAAAATAAAATTTATTACATTTTACTTCTAAGGGTAAAATGGGAAGGGTTCGGCAAGCACAGCGTAAGACGACCTCATTAAGGCCGCGGGAACGCGTTGGATGCGAGCCGCTTTCAACCGGTTTTATTGGAGATCTATAGGGGAGGCCTATGTCCAGCAGTAGACTACCTATGGCTGAAATGATGATGATGATGACTTCTAAGGGTTATTAATATAAACTAAACGTGGAGTAAACTTATGCTAAACTTAACCGGTTCAATAAAGGAGACAGTTTTTTTGTTTGGGGAATAGGCCCACCACAAATTGTGGCGTTTAGCAATGAAATGTACGTTAGTTTATTCCTTATAATCTGTAGATTACAGTGGTAATATTGGCAAAACTGTATGTAACCGGAATACTGTGAAATACGATAGTCAAAACATGATTCTCATAATAACCTAAAATCTCAGAAGAGCGATTGTTGAATAAGTGGATAGGTCTCCTTGGTATTTTAAGTTAAAATAGTACACTGTTCAGTGTTCAATGATATAAAGTATAAAACAAAGACACGTCTGTAATGATTTTGATGTGATTTACACGATTTGATAGACAGAGATATTCACGAAAATAGATTAGATGTATTCTTTTCGAAACACACTTTTTCCGGCCATAGACTGTAGATATTCAATACCTAAAGTAGTATACCTTAGTAGTAGGTACCTTTAGTATTTTAAATCTCTTAGACTGGAGATCTAAAATAATAAGGTGATGTGTTATAAGCTGATTGTGTCAGGAGATAAAAAAACACATTATAGTATATCACAAGAAGTATTTTTACTGTTCGTCATAATTTTCAAAATCTTCTCTTAAAAGCAGTATTTCATCCAAAAAAGATGCAGGTGGCTCAACTTTAACTTGATGCTGCGCCCAAGATAAAAACATGTGCACAGCAGCCAACAGTGCCTCTGCCCACTAAACAATTACAACGGTATCCAGCAAGAGCAGCCCCAATTCCGTTGAACAACAGTATCCAGCAAGAGCAGCCCCAATTCCATTGAAATGGTGCAGCACAATTGCTTGCAATGGCTTTGTAGATTATGCACTGTATCTACAGATGCCATTTTCTTAAAACCTTTAGAATAAAAATACGAAAAGAACAGAAGAAACATGCAATTATCTAGTAATCGGAAACAATAGTAACGGAAATAATAATGTTGTTTGTCAGTGTCAAACTGATTGAAATTGGACCACAGAGCATCTGCAACGGGCTATTAATTACGTTTCGTTCCACTGTGTTTTTAAAGTACGTTACTTGATATTCCGTTAGTAAAAGAATTAAAAACAAGTTCACTGTACCAATTAATAATTATCTCTTTAATCGCATATAACGCCGATGTCATTACCGCTGCGCACCGGGGTAACATATTTGTTTTCACATTAAAATAATAGATTTATTTTAATGTGAAAACGCTCCTAAACAAGCATTTTTTGCCGTAACACATTTTTACTATTATTTCAGTATTCCGGTTACATTTATATATAATTTTTGGTCTGTTAATAGTAATAAGATGATCACTTTCTTCATCTGTAATATGATTAATAAACGTTACCGTTTAATAGTGGGCCCAAAAAAAACTGTCTCCTTTAGTTTGTATTTTGTTCTGCGTTTATTAAATAGAGAGTTATACTACAGACTTTTGAATCTATAATTATTTTACAATTTTGAGTGTTTTTTTATATTATTTGTAGGTATACCTTTTTATTTTTCACTTTTAAGTAAATTAAGTAAGTACAAGCACGAGTTAACCGCCATAAGCCATTGAGGAGTTCCTTCGACTGTCTTAGAATTAACCGACGCGACGCGACGAATGTTTCGTAACTTCCATTGCTTTGTTGTTTCTTAATCTCAATTTTATTAATCTTTATGTTATTTTATAGTAATTAGTATTATATGAGCTGTGTCTTCAATATCCATATAATATTGTATGAATGATTATTTTGGTTGATTTTAATCGATAAGATTAAAGTAAATAAACAACAAAGTGTAAATAAAGTATCTAGAAAAACAATAATTAGCACAATATTAGAATTATAATATTATAATCTTAAAAAAAGTTAATTACAATAAAAAAAAAATCGACATCGAATGATTGGACCTTAGATAATATGCGACACTTTTTTAAAGTTATTCACACTGTCACTGCACTGATTTAATGCCGGTCGTTTATATATAATTCACGACGTGAAAGCTTGAGTAAAGTGAATTGTAACTGCCTAGCATTAGTATAAAATGACACACACTGCTTACGTTTCTTTAACAAAACGTAACTACTCTAGGTCTAAATGTTGTGAATTATAAAAGTTTATTGTGTGTGTCATTTCAAGTTTTTACTATTGCATTAAAATTGCTTACACTGCGGTCTATTTTATTAGCAGCCCAGACAAAGTGTAGGTACTATAAAACATTGTATGTCGTGTCCAATGAGTTTAATGTTCCACACTGTGTTTCAACGACAAAGATGACAATATTGATGTTTGAACTGTTGTAACTTGTTTAAAATGTTACAGTTTCAGAACTGTACAGTTTATAGCAGAAGTTCTGACCGAGAACAGAGGCTAGGGGTAGCCCTAGCCTCTGTACTCGGCCAGAACTTTGAAATTTGATACATTGGATTAACTAGTATTAGTTACTCCAATGTATCAAATTTCATTAATAGTTTTTTAACTTTGTTAAGCAGGGCTATGGGCTATTTTTGCCAGCGACTAACTGGCGCCTAGTTGCACACTGAACTTTGATGTCAATCGATAATTTACAAAACATTGGAATTGCACCTTTATGTGGACTTTAAGTTACAGTGACTACTAGATAGGGTTCGGTGCGCTTCGTCACATCTCTGCGGATATCGTCATCCTAGATAAACAGTGATGATAGCCAATACGAAACTAGCTGTTTGACTGTTAATCGATGAACACATTGCATGGTGACCATCGCCGTGAACTGTCAACGGAATATTGGGATATTCCGTTCCAGTTTGGAAAATTTGACAGTTAGGGCAGCTTGATGTACTGGCGTCTGTTAGTTGGTCTGACCTTCTGCTTAAGAACCCAGAGGTTAAGTCCTCCATCAGCGATCCGACCTCGACAAGCGTAGCTATAAAAAGTCTTTCTGTAGTTTACAGCACGATTCTCCTCTTATCACGTTTCCACTTTGGTAATGTGAATTATTTGCACGTGCCCACTTGTATGCGAAAAGGTCGTTGCCCTACAGTGGGACTATAGCAGGCTAGTATTGTAAATACCGCTGAGATAATAACCATGATTTTGCATGAAATTAATCATATTTCGGTTTCATTAGCAAATTAGACCAATGTGTGTTGATTTATTATAGTCGGGGTTTCGGGGGATGGAAAACAAAACAACGTAAGAATTATCTCAGTACTGAGTGCTTTACAACACGTTTCATGGCACAAAATTGAATAACGTTTATCTAAACGTCTTCATTATTTGCTAAAATAAACTTTTACAAAAAATGCACTGACTAATAAAACACGGAAAAAGTGTCGAATAACTATAGATTTGGTAGTCGGAAAACTGCGAAAGCAAGATTTCCGAATCTTTAGTGATTTTACACTTTTTAGTGGTTTTTTTAACAGACTTATATAAAAAGAGCAGGTTCTCAATTCGGCTCTATTTTTTTAGGTGTGTTATCTTATAAGTTAACCTTTGGGATTGAAAGAAACATTGCTTATTCCCTTTAACATTAGTTTGTGTACTTTAAGCGGCGAACCCGAAAAGGTTCTTCTTTGGTATTGTTTGAGCTGCTCAAGTTCAGAGTAAGTTGAGCTCACGATTATTCACTAATGATTGGACAGGGCCAGTTACATTATAAGAGTGGTTCTTTCCTCGGAAACAATCTCAGACGGCTTCACAGCACGCATAGGTAAAAGTCGTTTCATTTTCAAATAATAGTACGTGGTTTTTGTTACCGATAGGTTCTGTTTTTTAAGTTCTGTGGATAGGTTAATAACAACATATAACGAGTCTATGATTTGAATTAAAACATTGTTATTGTATGAGTGTGTAACATTATAAATAAAATAAATACAATTTTGTATCTTAATGAATGAAAGAGCGAATATTAAATACAAATATAATGTAAGATTTGAGTTATGAATTAAATGGATAGATAATGCCAGTGTAGACACACCCTATGAGGGATTAATTAATCTTGACATTCATCATACTTAGAAATGATAAACAATGTGACGGATTGTAAACGAAAATTAACAATTTGTGCTAAAACTATGTAATGTTATACTACTTAGTTTAAATAATGGAAATAGGGTAGGTAGGTAGGTACTGTCAGCAGCAAATGAAAAACTTTACCCGCCCAGCCTATCAGGCGATTAATATGATGCCACGCACCATGCACAGTCCAACAAACAGAAAATGCATTCACGCGCATTTATTCAGATCAGAGATACGCAACATATAGCATTTTCAACATCAGTTCAGTAGATTCAGAGATCCACGACGTCATAATATAGGTACCCCTTTACAATAATTTAGTATAGATCACGAATATCGAATAGGTAATAATAGATATCGAAGTATAGATAACAAGTGTAAGAATATCAAATGGATGAGATACTTATTTTGATAGCACAGATTTTACTTAACAATTCAACCACACGCTCTATTCATCTTAGTTACACATGTAAAAATAGATTAATATCTTTGAACTTATCTCTTTTATTATTTGCGGATTTTCCAACAGATACTAGATATACTATGAGGATAATTTATTCAGAAATAGCTTGACAATACTGATTTCTTTAGATGATGTTAAAATCGAGATGAAAGCATTGAAATAATATTGCTGTCGTAAAATTATCATCAATAATATATTATATGGCTTATTCTACATAATATCACGCCTGCTTGCACTCCTCAAATAGTTAGGCAGAGATGTACCAACCTTTAGTACACCCACGTTTTGGTTTTGTGTTAACAATCAGGCACAAATCCAGATTCTGGGTGGAAAAACTCAATATTTTGCCCGCGTAGGTAAACGAACCCAGAGCCTCCAGGTCAGAATGCACTGTATTGCAGGAAGGTGAAATTGTCGGAATGTCTGAAGTACTGCAGTGTGATTCTGAATTGACTGGCCTGTTGGTCTAGTAGTTAGTGACCCTGACTGCTATGCCGGAGGTCGTGGGTTCGATTCCCACCCAGGACAAAGGTTTGTGTGATGAGCACGATCATTTGTTCTGTCTCTGGGTGTAATTTATCTATAGCATGTATATATTTAGAAATATATAAGTATGTTTATCAGCTGTTTAGTACCCATAACACAAACTCTCAAGCTTAACTTGGGACTAAATGGCGTTGTGTGAAAAGTTGTGGATTATTTATTTATTTATTTATTCTGGTCAAATCACCGCGTGAATTTGTAGGCGTATTGAGGGCGAATTGAGCTGTCATTCCATACTAATGCTAGGCATTGACAGTTCACTTTCACTCAAGTTTTCACGGCGTGACTTTTACTGAATCGACCGGCTGGAAGGAGAATGCAAGCCAGGGTAATTAGTTGCTCTGTAGATTTCTATTATTTTATTCTAGATTAATTCTATATTTATTATTTATAGCTACCGCTATAATTGTGTGTTTTATTTTCAGTCATTTATTGTAATTAGGTTTTTATCGCTGTAATTAAAAAAAAATGTTTAGCTAGTATCAGCGTTTACGACAACAGACTAACGGTGGCAGGCAATTACTGGCTCTTTCCATAATTATTTCTAGCAAATAAAGGAAGTAAGGTCGAAAATTGTCTACAAAGGGTTTGTTTGGGTTTAAATGCAGTTTCTGTATTGTTTTACGACACCCATGGTAAGCAAAGAAACATACCAGAAGGTGGCGTAAAAGTTAATGTACCTATTCTTAGCCACTCTCACGTCTTCGTATGAATATTATCTTCAGGTAACTAAACTACCCTGTAAGGGTCTGCATAAAGCCTTCAACCTTGACCGTACAAATGCGTGTCACGGTCGCGCAGATAGGGGTGTGATTATATGGTGTACATTTTTAAAACGCCATATATATGTATAAAAGAACCTTTTAAAGAAATAAACTCTAGCATCTTCTAAGTAACATTTATGTAAGATCTTAAAAATGTAAAGGCAAATCGGCAAATCTCATATTTTTCAGAACGCTCGCATTACAATCTCAGTCTCAGTCTGTCAAAAAAAGTATTTGAATTTACCTTAACTTTTGACAATCTTATGACATTGATTGTCACTGAAATGAGTTTCCGAATAAATTAACGTTTGTGATTATGGGTATCGGCCGTCAGTTTGCATCTTCGATCAGCAATTCGAAGGTTTGCATTTACAAGTTCCCACGGCCATTAGGAAAAGAGTAAAATGTTTTTAATCAGTAAAAAGATAAGAATTTTTACTGTTACTTTAACATTAATCTAAATACACATATGTCATCCTCAAATGAGTGTAAATAATGCAAACAATTGAATATATTTTTTGGGATTTATTTCAATATAACAGTACTTAAACAAGACAAATGTTTAAAAATATTCTAATTCTTGGCTCTATCACGAATACGGGGCCTTAAGCAGCCCTAATGAACTGGTAACTACCATGACGGCGGAAGATTATGCAAACATACTTTGAACTCTGTTCGTCCCATTAACATCCAACCTTATAACCTATTACTTAATTATAAGGAAACACGAATATAATTTTCAGATGAGACGTGTAAGAAAGGTAACACACGCTCCAACTGAAGAAACGTGTTTTTTAATTGACTTCTTAAACGATTTGGCTATTAATTCATTTGTATTTTTTTAACGGTGGCAAAGACTGCAGATACAAAACCACAGACAAAAGAGACAAAATAGAACGTTTACTTAATACGTACAAAGAGAAAAGAATGGATGTGTTAAATTGTTTGTAACGTATCAGATTAAAAACGACTAAACTGATTTCAAAAATTGTGATTGATTTCAACCAAATGGAAAGTTACATTATTGGCGAGTACCATAGACTAAATTTTATTTTCATAATAACGAGGTTGTGAAACATGTGGAAGTTCACAGAGAACAGTTTAAAATCCACGCGAACAACGTCGCGGGCGAATAACTAGTTCAAAAATAAAAACACTGGTAACATTACCGTCAGTCCGGGCCTCGTTAGGCGTCACATTCTTCACGCTAACGGGATTAAATCTCACTATTCTGTTCTCCATTACAGAAGCAACTTTTTCAATAAAAAAATACTATAAACTTAAATACATGTATAACAAACGTGCACTATATATCGTTCGATTCTGGATTATGTGAGAAACGAAAACAATTTGATTTCAAATCGTACGAAGCTGATTAGATAGTTCTTTATCATGTTTTTGACAGCCTGCCTGACAACGCTATTATGTAAATGTAAGGATTAACGATAGGTACAAATTCTTTCTTTTATTGTAGGTATTGTAGAAAACATTCAGTCGCTGCCCTTCAATAAAACAGTATTTAGTTGCATACGGCTAATCACTCGGATCCAGCCGTTCCCTTGCTTTTATCTCTCAGCGATGCCCTAAGCCGAGGCCCGTATCCCGCAGGAGGTGCCTTTAGCGTAGTCGCTTAGTTTTTAAGTTATACCCTGGCTGGAGGTCTTAATATTTTTTTTAGTGAAGTCATCTCCACATCCACTCCCATTTAAGCAGTACACTTCCTCGTAAAGGATGACTGCGAGATGCCCCACAAAAAAATGCACACGGTTACGGAATGGAAGCCGACACCAAAGTAGTTGGAAAAGGATAGGCAGATGGAATTGTATGAAACACTGCAGAATGGTTGTGAGGTAAGTAATGAGTATGAATTTAAAGGGTAACAGAATAGATAACGATTAAATTTGTAAGGGTTGTGTGATGAATGCTTCGGCTAGAATTAAGGTGACTCTTATGATGTCGCTAAACAGATAAATATGGAAGAGGAATAGGTATATGCTGCATCGATCCCAAGTATATAAATAGAGAAAGAAACAGGACGGTAATGATGTTTGAAGAAAATATTACAACGTTGATTTGGGAACCCAAAACTCATAACAAATTGTCTACAAAATGTAATGAAACAACTGAAATATGGTAACGATCAGTATACACTAACCCTTTAAGAGGTTTTCAGATATTTCAATTAAACCTCGTACAAGATGGATAGTTTCAATAGTCGTTGAAACCGAAAGTATTACTGTGTATTTCGCTAAACCAGCTCAATTTCAAAGTGGTGTCACAGATGTGCGGTTAATTGTATCAGTGTTTCTCATATTACAGTTCTGAGGGAGTAGATTGCGATATAGGATCTAGCAAGACGAGATTACATTAAGTATTTGTGAATTATCTCTATAATTGTTCCATTCTATCACTCTTCGTCCGTGTGCCGCTCCCTTCTTGCTTTGCTAATATCCAGAAAACCTGCAGAGTAGTATTTTTACTAGCTATTCTACATCTTCATATAATATATTTCTGTCTTCAGGCACTATTCAGTCAAAACTTTTAACAATAAGTATTCCACACAAGTATTCCACAACTTTTGACACAACACCATTTAGTCCCAAGTTAAGCTTGAGAGCTTGTGTTATGAGTACTAAACAGCTGATAAACATACTTATATATTTCTAAATACATACATATTATAGATAAATTACACCCAGACACAGAACAAATGATCGTGCTCATCACACAAACATTTGTCCTGGGTGGGAATCGAACCCACGACCTCCGGCATAGCAGTCAGGGTCACTAACTACTAGACCAACAGGCCAGTCAAAATAACGCGTCAATTTCATAGATAGCCTATCAAACGTTTGTGTGTGATTAATTCAGCTAGTTTCTATTACTAAAATGTACGAATATGGACGTAAATCCAAAGGATAAGATAAGAAACAGATAGTGTTTATTCAGAAATCCTATTATTTAAAAAATAATATCAATGAAAATTTTGCAAAGAAATGAATGTACCAGATGAATTTGATTGATTCGTAAAAAAACAATCGTGAATGTTTATGTCTATAATATTTAAAAAAAAACGTGACCGAATCATGAATCAAAATGCATCATTTAATAGATTAGATAATACACAAATTCACCTTAATTTATGTGAATTGTGTATTTGTCTTGCGTGTATGCTGAATATGGATTTCAAAGGAGTGCGCACTCCCACTTGCCTAATTCTCGTAGAACTAGACGTAGGAAAAATGCCTTTACGTGATCCGAGAGGCTCCGGATTGCCACTGAGACATATTGATAAAGTAATAATAAAATTGATCAATCCACTAAGTTTCCCAATTGTGATAAACTTTTCTTGTTAAATGCAACGTGTATTACTGATTTTTATCAGTCAGCTGCAAGACCCAGCGCACATGGCACTTATCAGTTGCAATTAATTGATAAAATAATAATGATCATTCATAATATACTGAGAGGACCACATACAATACTATTATTATACACAATAAATTGTGAATCATGAAGATCGCTTAGGTTTTTACGAAACTAGAACCTGGTTTTTATTTCTTAGAACCCAGAGTAAAACTCGTAGAAGTCGGAAGACCAAATAAGTTTGGTACTAGCATTGACCCTCTAATCTAGCTTATTACAAAGCAAGACAAAAGTGGTGAAGTCATTAAATATATAAAACGTTTCTGCTAGATGACCACTACCAACATTTTAATAATTATCAATATCGATTCGATTAATAGTATTTTCGTGGTCCTCATCATCATCTCTCTGCCCTTATCTCATGTTATTTAGGATCGGCGCAACACGTTTATTTTTCCGTTCTTCTCGGTCATTATTTTGTTATTCTATCATTTACTTCATATCATTTCTCACACAATCCATCCTTTTTTTTATCTTCCACTCCATCTACACTCAACTTTATTTGTTTATTGCACTACCACGACTTATTAACTCATACATTCTAGGGGTACAGTAAAAACTTAAAAACAATTTAAACTTGAAAACTCTAGTTTTCAAGTTTAACTTCTTTTCAGTGAATTTGTCACTTACAGCACTAACATGTCGATGAAGTTTAAAAGTTTTATAACATTGCTTAAATTATTAGTATATTATATTATGATGCTATAAAAACAAACTAAAAATTAGAAGTGTGAAAACGAAAAATGCAAACTTTTAAAATATTGATAGTAAAAATGTATTTAAGTAAAGAAATTTAAATATAAAAAGTAACAGAATCTTTTTTGTTGATGTAAAGATATCAACTGTGTTCACTGTGGATCAGTGACAATAGTTTGCGTAACAGCACCAGCTTGTTGGCACAGATGTCAATGCTATTGAAAATTCATCTAAGCCTCACATAAGATTTTTAAACTGGTAAATACACTTATATTCATATTTTTTAAATATCAGTTTATTGACATTGGCAATAACACTGACAATCTAACGTTCTTAATGTCTGGTATTTCTTATCAGATTAGCTACTAAAGATTAAAGATTAGTGTTATTATATAAGACACGGACACGAGGTTGGAGTAAACACAAGATAACGATTTGAGTTCGATTTCAATTTTAATATTTCGAGTGAATTGTTTCAAGTCACCGTAGCGTCATCAAGGTATTACTGGCAACTCTAGTATTTTGGAAAAAAAAATCCAACACAGCTTTAGTACTTACTTTTAATTAAGTGAGATAAAGATGTGGTCGGTTTTCGCGTTCGAAGAATTTACGGAATTTCCAAAAATTTCTTGTATACTTTATTTTTACTTACTTCCTTACTCCATCGAAATTTTAAATGGAAAAAGTGTCCAATTATTATTCTAATCAAAATTACTATTGAGTTTAATATAATAACCATAGTTGCATGGTGTTTTACAGTATCTACACAGAAAACAACATCAGAAAAAAAAACGACGAAAAATTTCTCCACTAGGTCTAAAATTGGTTCGAATTTTCCTTTCACTTTGTATAATGTATCTAGAAGATAAGTTTACTTTGCGTACTTATCCTTCTAATCATGCTTTAATTTGATTTATTAGAACCACTCAGGATCTAGAAAGATAGATGTAACATTGATTCAGAACTCGCAAAAGACATAGACCAACACATTAAAACTAAAATGAAAGAAAGATAGTGTGGCGATATTTAAATAAAAACAAAACAAAACAAATATAGCCACACACACACTGAATGCAAAACAAATAAAACTATAGGAACTATATTTTCTATCACCAAAATTTATATTTGTCATCAAGTTGTATCACCTAATAAATAGATCTATCGCCACGAAATATTTTCGTTCTCAGATAAACAAAAATTGTTCCCAGGTATGAATTATCAAATTAATGTTAATATATGTGTAAAATAAGAGATCGATAACCAATAAAATTATATTGCATTACATGAATATAAACTTCGTTCTTATAATAACAGTTTTGTTACTTAAATAATAGCTCTGTGCTCAGAATGGTATAGTTTTGTCTGTCACCAAAATGTAGTCACCAAACAATGCAAACAATATAATTCAAGTAAAACAGTTACTCAAAATGGAAACGGCTAGGTTAGGTTAGGTTAGAACTGTGACCACGCAACGCGCCAGATAAAATATCTTTAAGTTCTCTACCATGCATGCGTGCATTGCAAAAAAGGGGCATCTATTTGGTACTAGACCTTATATCTCAGGATTTTAGGTGATTTATTGTGGAACTGATTTTGCATTGTTTGGTGACTACATTTTGGTGACAGATCTACCTACTATTTTGAGGACAAACCCTATTATTTAAGAAACACAAAACTAATTTAATTGGTGATTGCTTAAATGATACCCTAAAACTATTAACGAATATACTGTATAACTAATTATTATTGTTCCTGATAGCTACCCTCACTATGTTATTAAGTCTACCAGTAATAACCCCATTATCTTATTTACTCGTAGAAGCTTGTTTGCTAATAACAGTTCACGATGTGAAAGCAACGTATGGATGGGGAGGTCGCAAATCGCATAAAATGAAGGTGAAGGACTCGAGGCCGTAGAAGTCTGCTGTTAAGTCTTTAAAGCCACTATTCATTAGAATTGAGAAAGAGAGAAATGCGACGAAGAGATAAATTTAATAGAACGAATATCTAATATAATGATATGATATTCTGTAAAAATCACCCCGTGAAAATGAAGGTGAAGTGAAGGCAAATAAAACTGATATTCCATATTATGGCTAGGCGTTGACAGTTTTAAGTTTCATTCAAGTTTTCACGAGGTGAGGGCCTTCTAAACGCAAATTGGCCACAACATCGCTACTTCAGCTAATCGCAATTAAATTGCTCTTTCAGAAGAAGAAAGTTTAAAAACAAATAAAAGTTCAAATAAATAACAAGAGGACGATAGAAAGGTACCGGTTTTCAAGGTCAATGTCGCTTAATAATAAGAAAAACTGATTTACGTGAAAACGCCGGAAGGGGACGCCCCAGAAAAGGACATATTAAAATTTGTACACTGACCTTATTGGTGTTCTTCAGAAACATCAATGAATGTTAGCGAAAGAAAGAGAGTATGTCAGTATCACAGCAGGTGGTCTTCAATAGTTTCTCCAGGTAAAATAGGCGTGAGTTTATGTTATTACAACCCGCAAATCCCAGCGGATTAGCATGTTGAAGTGGCAGTGGGCAGGGCACATAGCACGGAGGAATGATGACCGATGGGGTCGAAAGGTTCTCAGAGGAGGCCAAGTATCGGCAAGCGCAGCGTAGGACGTCCACCAGACGACCTTATTAATGCGTGGGAACGCGCTGGATGCGAGCCGCTTCCAACCGGTCTTATTGGAGATCTATAGGGGAGGCCTATGTCCAGCAGTGGACGTCCTATGGCTGAAATAATGATGATGATGTGTACAGACGCTAGCAAATCAAGATACCCGAAATAGTCATATTTACCCAATCGAACATGAACTGTATTGTTTGTTATAAAGTTTAAAAACTATCAAAGAAATTTGACATGTTGGGATAGCTTGATGTGCTGGCCTTTGTTCGTATAAAATAATACGAAAAACTTACATGCAGACATCTTGGAGCTCCTCATTTTCACTTCAATATTTAGCAACGTCCTCACACAAAGTATCGTGATCTAAGATCTATCCAATCGGTAGGGTCGTCACGAGATCATCTATCACGCTGTTATCGAAGGATTTACCTCGACACTATCTGAAAGATAACTAACTGGTCCTACGTTTATTTCAGTTCCGCTGCTACGTGTATAAGTAATTGGGCTTAAGGTTTGGTTTCATTGTGCACTTTTCGGTTGACTTGATTTTTTTGTACCCGTGTCGGTGTTAGCTTTAGCATTGCTGACGAATTAAACCAAATGAAAGCAAGGTACCGCAATCTGACCAATTTCTTTGATAGTTTTTCTACGTTTTAACAAAAGCTATAAAGTTCATGTTCAATTGAATAAAAATGACTGTTTAGGATTGCTTGATGTACCTCACCACCACATTAAACTACTACAATATGTCAGATTTCTATGGTAGTTTTTCAACTTTATTTCAACATATTAAGGTTCATGTTCAATTGGGATAAATTTACAGTTCGGGGTAGCTTGATGTGCTAGCGCCTGCACACACAGGTGAAACACAAACCCCAACAAGCATTTTGTTTCGGTATTCTGCAAAATATAGCAATGTAGCCAAGTACCTAATATATTAATTTAGGGGTGATTGGCAGAGGTTATAGGCGAAACCGAATACAAAACACTTTGATAGGAAATACCCATAAAATACATATAGTTCGTCTGCAGACAAAGTACCGGGCCAAAATAGAACTGCGAATGGAAGCCTTCAAAAAACGCTAATACAACAGGAAATGCACAATTTATTAAACTTACGTATAGTAACTACGCAAGAGCATAAACAAACATTACATTTTATTAAAATAGCTGAGTATTTTAGGGTCTTGCCTTGTCCATGCGGGAATTAATTATTTATTTAACAATTAATTCACATTACATGTTTCCATCACTACAGGTTGAAGTGGCAGTGGGCAGGGCACATAGCACGGAGAACTGATGACCGATGGGGTCGAAAGGTTCTCGAGTGGAGGCCACGTATCGGCAAGCGCAGCGTAGGACGTCCACCCACAAGGTGGGCAGATGACCTCATTAAGGCCGCGGGAACGCGCTGGATGCGAGCCGCTTCCAACCGGTCTTATTGGAAATCTATAGGGGTGGCCTATGTCCAGCAGTGGACTTCCTATGGCTGAAATGATGATGATGAAGATGATCACTACACTACTGCTGGGTACTATGTATCAACTTTCTTGCGGAAAAGGACCGCTGGTCTCTAATAATTCTTATGAGACTATACAATTTTACGCCAGTTCCAGGCGTTTCTATTAACAATATAGCAGCGCTGGTACTGAAGGTACAGAGGCCAATAAGTCAAGCTACCCTAATGTGTCAAATTTTTTAGAAAGTTTCTCAACTCAACAAAAATAAACTGAAAAAGAAAACATGTTCAATTGGAAAAATTGACAGTTTGGAGTAGCTTAATTAGCTTAGTAGCAAGTCAGTTCTTTTGAAAAAAAAATGTAGAATGCTAAAGTGTGCTTAAAAATATTAAAATATTATATTAATAAGCGAAGTTGTCGGCACCGCACCTTAAGAACTATTCTTCAAGTACGTGATATCCATCACCTGTATTGTACGCTGCATTTCACATTAAAGTTTCAAACGATCGATATTGTCCACTTACATAGTGATTGGGTTGTCTGGTCAATCTAAGAATGTGGAACGGCCGTATTCTGTAGGTTAAAGTACCCTTGTCTTTTCAAATATGGAGCACAAAAGTGGGTCAGAGTAGAATGTAAGTGCAATTGAGAAAACATTCACAGTTGTAAATGTATCTTTCTCTCTTTACATAATTAAATAATTTACTAACTACATAATTTCACGTCTTTATGGGTATAGGCAGAAACTACAGAACGCCACCTACTACAGTTCCCACATTCATTTTACTGGCCTGTTGGTCTAGTAGTTAGTGACCCTGACTGCTATGGCGGAGGTTGTGGGTTCGATTCCCTCCCAGGACAAATGTTTGTGTGATAAGCACCATCGTTTGTTCTGTGTCTGGGTGTAATTTATCTATAATATGTATGTATTTAGAAATATATAAGTATGTTTATCAGCTGTTTAGTAGGTACCCATAACACAAGTGTGAAAAAGTTGTTGAATATATTATTATTATTATTATTCTTGTTTTTTCACTTTCACGCGCAAACGCACTTAATAAGCCTATAATATTCCCATTACTCAACACAACCACACACACTGTACCAAATACACACCTGACCTTTTCTATGAACATCGCTTATAAGTTCTGTGTCTATGTTATTTTATGGCGCTTCCTTCTAGCGTTCATTAATCCTTGGTTTTAGTATAGGATGACAGCTCACCCCGCCTTTACTTCACCAACATTTTCATGTTTCATACGTAGAATAGAATAACACTGCTGGATGGACATTAGACAAAGAGTGTTATAGACACAAAAAGAAGATATTTTTTTGGGTACCTACGAAACCGTAACAAGTGTAGTACAAAAATGAAAAAAAAAATCTTTGATTCCCATGTTTATTTTACAAGATCTTCATGTCTTAGTACAAGAGGAACTGGTAAAAAAACATTAATTTGAAGACATAAACAGAGCATTTTGACTGACAAACGTATAAATAAATATGCATATTCTCATGTCAGACTTTGGTAAATAAATACCATAAAATACAGAGTGGAAGGGATATCGTCGCACATAATGATCACTAGATCAGTCAGTCTTCCTCGTTGGTGAGGTTCCCTATGCGATTTTGCCTTAAAAAGTTAATACTTTTTTCATAAAAATCTCATTAGTTCGAACAGAGAACAGAGTTCACGATCTTATAATTTTTAAAGCAAAAGAGCAGTAAGCTCAAACTCTCACTTGGAAACTCACTTGGAAAGCAGGGAATAACCGACGAAATATGACAACTCTGGGTGGCCCAACATGACGTAGAGAACAGCTCAACTTTTCACCAACAAATGCCAACAATACACTTTCCGGGCCCTGTTAAACTCATATACTGGCCACTTATTAATATTTAGCTTATTTTTTTTAAGCTATTTAAAAAAATACACTTTTCTATCGTTGAGTGGTTGAGGAGAACGGAAATTTTGTTTTGATTCTGGTTTTTCGTTCGTCATCATCTCTTGGGCAGACTCCCACTCTCCCTGTAAAAAATAAAATAAAAAAATCTTTACTTCCATATTTATATTGTTTTGTCTATGCATCACCTTTTGATAGACTGCTTTACTTTGTGCAGTTTTTTTTTAAGTTTTAATAAATAAATATTATACAGCTGGCCCGGCAAACTGCGTTCTTAATTAGAAACAATTTAAATTGTTTTAATAAAAATTGCTGGATGAGTTGCTTTTGGGCCGATTCCCTTCATTGAAGCCTTGAGATTTACGGCATTTATCGCTTTAATCTTCGATCAATAATAGCACTAGATGTCGGGTCGGCGTCAAAAATCCGTCTCGGTAAATATAAGCTCAATAGAAACCGGGGTTGGTATTTTGTTTTGTTTGCTTGAAACACGGCCAATGTAAACACGTCCCACAATGACGCAGTGTGTATTCAACAGTTGCAAAAATAATCCCCGAAAACGTAATTATTCGGCCGGAGTATTTTACTTTCAGTAAGGACATGAAGAATAAGTTATATTTTAAGCTATAATTTAACAAATAATATCAATTTTTTAACAAAATTACCGATTTTAAACCACCGCTACAAATGTTTGACCAATGCTCGCCAATATTTGCACAAACTTTTGTTTAACTGAACAGCAGATGCATGGAGTAGATTTGTATTGTAATCATTTTAATAATTTGTTACTAATACTTAAAAATTTGTTGGTTAAATTCGGTTAATGCTACTTTAGTTTTGTTTTGTTCATTATTGGCCACCGACTTTCGAAACTGGAGTTATTTTTTACCTGGCGGTGTTTTTTTAAGAAGGTTTATTTTTTTATAAAAAAGTTTTTGTTTCGCCATTTTTAGTTTCTTCGTGTGTCAAGAAAGTCTTTCAAAACTTCAAAGAATCATTGAAATCGCTTAACAATATTGCTAAAGAAGTTCTATCTAAACATTAATCTGTACATCTCTGCCGGGCCCCTTTTAAAATAGACAGGGGTAATGTTACGTTATGCAAATATAAGAACTCTCCATAGACATCTCACTGTAGCAATCGCGAACAATTTGCTGTTATGTATTGAAGAATTCCGTCGCCTGTCTTTTTCATCAGTTTTTTTTCACAAAATGTTACTTTCTAAATGAAAATGCTTGATTTGTTACTAAAACAGTAAAAATCTGTACGTGTGTACCTATATTTTTTGAAGAGTTCCCTCAATTACTCAAGGGCCCCTCATTATCCAAATCTGTTCAGCCGATTGAGCGTGAAGAAGTAACAAACATACAAACACACACTCTCACACTCACACTCAGAAACTTTTGCCTTTATAATATTCAAGTGAAAACTTCTAAATCGCATGCAAAAGTAGACGCATTAATTTTTTTTGTGGGTTGATTTGATTATAATGAGCCAACCCGCAGACAATTATTAGCAATGTCTTAATAAAATAACTATTGTACTAATCTAGGCCTACTACTTTTTTTAAATGGGTCAAATGTAATTAATTTGCTACCATTATAAAACAAACCTTCGCTCGCATAAGAAATATAAATGATTATTCTGCAACTCTACGTCTCAATTCTTACTGTGTTCTGAGCATTGAAATGTCATACCAAGAACTACGAGAAAATATTTTTGTACTTATTATAAAAATGGCTCTTATTTTTAAGTCACATTTCAAATTTATTCCTTTTACTTTTCTCCGACGACAGAAGGACTTAGGCATAAATATTTTGCAATTGTAATTAAACTTTATGCTTGAGTGTCAAGGTTTTTAATGAACTGAACTTGATAATATTATAAAACATTATTCTATATTCGTGAAATGCAATTATTTATGCGTGTCTAAACGTGGACACTTTTGCGAGGTATTTTTGTTTCTGATCTTGTATCTAGTGCAATTATTGATCGAAGGCTTTAATGTATAATGTTAAAACAAATAAAGTAAAAAAATGCTTGTCAAGTGGTGCTTAAACAACGAAGCAGTCAAAAAATGTTTTACCACCGAAAAGTTTAGAATGGAGGAGGGGCTTGCTTGTAGGTTTACTAACGGACCTGTGAGCGAGTAACATCTAAACTGAAACTTAGCGCAAATAATACAAAGTAATTATTAATGAATGTATGATGAACTAAATAGTTGTTGTTTTTTGTCAAACAAACAATAAATTATGTTAATAAATTAAATACAATTTCTTATTTTAAGCTTTCCCATAATCATTCTTATCACATCAGCATTCTAACAGTAAGTACGTCATTCAATCTTATCAATACCTTTTATCGTTAGTTCGACCAAGATGAAGCACGTTTATTCCATTTTTGGTAAACAAGAAAGATAATTATGTTACATTCAGGCCTTGTTTTGCTTATTTACGTCGAAGTTAGAATATGAAATATGCAAAGAGAAACAGTGAGTAATAAATAATAATAAATAATATTCCACAACTTTTTCACACAACGCCAATTAGTCCCAAGTTAAGCTTGAGAGCTTGTGTTATGGGTACTAAACAGCTGATAAACATACTTATATATTTCTGAATACATACATATTATAGATAAATTACACCCAGACACAGAACAAATGATCGTGCTCATCACACAAACATTTGTCCTGGGTGGGAATCGAACCCACAACCTCCGGCATAGCAGTCAGGGTCACTAACTACTAGACCAACAGGCCAGTCAAACTGATGTTTACGCACTATGTTTACATTAAAAGCTACTTACTAACTTTTCTAGTAATATTAGTTAAACTGAATGGCATGGTTGGCGCTGTGGCTAAGTGATTGGCTCCAGCGCTTCGTGTGGCGGGACTGGGTTCGTAGTGATGGCTTGCAGGTAGTAGTGCCCCCTAGAGTAGTAGACCGTGACGGATTCACAAACGGAAAATGTAATTCCATAAGTATTCCTTTGTTAACCAGTTTTATTTTAATCGTTAAAAATAAAGTGATGAAATGTATTATAATATCTTTACCTTAAATTTCTACTGTTTTAAAAAAATCTACCCTTTGAATTAAAATATTAATGTTCACTTTTAAGAGCTGGCTCAGTAAATCTTTTAGGTTAATAGCACCGTACACAATTTGCATGACACTAGCGAGTACACTGCATAAATCATGGTTGAGGTTGACAGCTGAGTTTCACATTTTAAAAGACTTTTATAAAAAATATAGACGCAGCAGAAGATTTTTTGAAAAGCTGTAAAAATAAAATGCTGTTGTTCATAATTTTCTTTTTACTTTAGACTCTGCTCTTGTCAATGTTTATCCTGCTCAAAGGACATGACTTGCCTTCACACACCGCCGTCAAGAACGATGTTTTCCTTTGTCGTTTTGAAGCAAGTGATAATTTTACAATAAGCACATGGATCCCAAAACTAAGAATATTTTAAGAACTTATTTGTTAGACCAGTGTCAAACAACAACATCTCGATTCCTATAGGCTCCCCTTTGAAGGTTCAGAACTCGGAGGAAGAGCAACTCTACCGCTATTGAATAATGAGGGCTAGACTCAAGCACTGCTAAATATACTATAGGTATTTACACCAAAGGTATACAGAGTGGTAGGTTAGGTAGACTAATAACTAAAACTAATTTAATGTCGTTGCTAATGCTGAGATATGGGCTTTTTTGGTCTCGCACAGTTCTTTTTATTATTCTATTTATTATTATTTTTAGTTTTATAATCTTTTTGTTTTTTTTTATTATATTTATTGCAGTTGTTCTTTTGTTTTATGTTCTGTGCGTCCAAATAAAATATTTTCTTATTTTTCTTTTTTTACAAGAGAGACAACAAATAGTGATACGAATACTAAGTTTTTTTTGTCGAAGAGCGAAGCTTAAGGAAATTGACTTAAGAATAGTGAAACGACATAATATATCACTGACGATAAATTTGAGTTTTGTCATATCACTCGATACTTTTAGTATGACGACGTAATGAACAAGAATATTCGACATCTACCGGAATTTTGTGAAATCCCTGATATCCTCATTTGCCTGCGACATAAACATAGGTACACTTAATTAAGTTTAGATCATGAGAAAACATAGTATATATAAGATAGAAACTTTACGTTTCTCATCCCACATGGAAAAGGAAGGATTCTCCGACCAGACGGGTGTTGTGTCTGTTGGGTTACTAGTGCCCGACGACGGTTTTTGTCGGAACTATGTATGTATATATATACGTTTAATCCCACAGATAATTTTAACACCGCGATGTAGACAGATCAGTCTTTAGTTCATATGTGGTCAGATAGATTTCGCTACATAGATATTGCGTTTATAAGTTTAAAATTAAAAATATTACCCATATTTTAGCTCACAAAAAGATATTTGTTAGTGATTATGGTATGTGCAAATTATGCCAATGAATGCGGACTATGTCATCAGAAAAGTTGTAAATATCAATGTGGAGAATTTCAAGTGTTTAATAATTATGACCATTCATGGTCAAAGATAATAAAACAAAATATAAGCGTCCATTCGTAGCAAGACGAAATTAAACTATACATTGTAAGGCGTGTTTACTGTCTTACAATGTTAGTTTAATTTCGTATAACATATCACATTCACAGTTTCAGTGGCCAAAGCTTTATGTGGGTGCAAGATTAATCTGTTAGTTTAAAATGATAACATTTCCGTTCTGTAATTATCATTTTATTGTTGGCTTTATGACCTTAGGAGATAGTTTTAACTACACAAGTTGTAGTCGTTAGTAGACTTAGAAATACTTATGATGTTGTTCATAAGGCTACGGTCATGAAGTCAGCAGGAACGGGGTGGCAGCGGTGAAGCGAGACGGTACGTTTTTTTGCATAGATTTATTATGGAACGCGCCACTCCTCGCGACGCTACCATAGAGGCAAGTTCCATATAAATCTATGCATTTGTACGCGCCGCCACCTTCGTTGACTTCATCACCGCAGCCTTATGAACAACATCACACGTAGGTATATCTAAGTCTACTAACAACTACAACTTGTGTAGTTAAAACCATCTCCGTTCCGTTGCCCTCTGACTTCATGTCCGTGTCCTAATTTGTGACCCGCCGCGCACGTCTTGTTCACTCGTGTGATGGGATTACGACAATCGTTTTTTTTCTCTTTTTGATATAATACACTTTGGAAAACTGTCTCAAATTATTTGTTTATGTAAAATTATTTATTTGTGCAATATTGGCCAGGTTTTTGGTATAGGTAAATACTCCAATGTGCGATGATTTGATCGATCTTGGATTCAGTATGGGGTTACATGGCAGCGCGCCAATTTGACGATTTAAAACTGGCACGACCAACATTGCATCATCTGAAGGTTGACTGGTAAAAAGTGCCAATGGCATATCCGCCTCCGTACATTAGTGCGCTTGAAGAATTAAATAAATAAAAAAAAACATTTAACGTCTTATGACAGCACCAAAACTATCGAGCAACTATACATTTATAAGCGCGCTGGCTCTTTGAATTATTAGGTTTTTTCTCCGTGGACATTTTTCAGTCAATAGTTCATGACACAACCAAAAAACTAAAATTCAAACAAATGCAGCTTGTTATTTATTTGTCTCATAATTGATATATGCATGAAAGTTGACTAATATTCATTATACCGTAAATCAAATAATGCACGAAGAGCAGTTTAAACATGAAATGGTTACTAATGCTACCATGAATCACTGTCAGGCGGAAACGTCCCTCGTGCATTCATAAATCAATCTGCTAATCCAATACCAATAGTAAAAGTATATGTTTAAAGCGTTTTTAAATTGCGTATTGTTTCAAATTGAACTCTTAAAAATATCATAATTAATGATTTTCTAGAAATATACAGGGACAAGCGTTCATATGCCACGTTTGATGCGAAAGAAATTTCAAAATTAAGTCTTTTATAGTATTTTAGTAGGTAAATTACGTTGTTCCACACTAGGCACTGCTTCTGTATCGTTTATCGTAAGTGCGTTTATAAACCTTTAAATTTACATACACAAACAGCTTAACCTGAAAAAAAAAACTACCAGGAGACCATACCTACACAATGTGTTCAAGAGAGTAGACTGTATCGGATTGCATATCCCTCTTGCCATCTTACTTACCCGTTTAATATGCAGAGTCCTTCCTCTTATAAGCCACAACACAGATTCGGTGCAAGGCGGGGTGGGCATAGATCCTTGATAACAAGCGTACTCTTTGAATGGTGGGTTGAAGTAGCGTAGAGTGCTTCCTTTAATAGTTTTGTTCAGCGCATACGTATTTTTAGTCGCACTCAAAATTTCCTTTATGCCTTGGTGCGTGTGGTTTCCATACTGAAAGAATAAAAGGACTGTTAAAATCTAAATCTTAATAAAGTCGGTCTCTTTGTCAGATTCATTAAGTCATCTAGACATGAATTTAAAGTGTATGTTATGTCTAAATAACATGCTTATGAAAGAATAGTATTCATTTTTGGCTGTCTGTATGTTTTTGTTAATCTCCGATACGGCTGGACTGAGTTTGATGGGACTTAAACTGGTACACAGCTTATGATATGAAAAGCAATGTAGGCTTAGCTTAGAAAACACATGCGCTAAAAATAAATTGTCGAACTCCACACACGTAACACGATTACCCTTGGTTAAACTGGTCATCAGACTTCTTATTACTACTTGTCTTGAAACGTAGTGAATGGTGACCTAGCCACGAAACGTCCTTGTCAAACATAGCTTAACCATTGCACATAGTGACCCGTGCTGCTGTTATTTTTTAATTTAGCCTCAAGTTCCACAAGATCTTGGGATAAATCATATAGTAATTTATTTTCTTAGGTAGGTTTTCTTTTTCTAAAGACTGCAATCCTATTACATTAAACATGGTCTCAAGAACTCTCGGAGAGTAGCACTCTCGGTAGCAACTTAGAATCTGATCTGAAATTAATTGAATTTGCTGCGGAAAACCAAAGACTGGGCGAATGGAGTTACTGCTTTTTACAGATTCGATAGTTCTGCAGTATTTTCAATAATATAGTAGAACAAGACCTATTTTAAACGCAAGGCGCATATGAATCATGAGATTATTCAAAACTATCATTCGAATAACTGTGTCGTAACAAATATTATAATATTAAATTTATGTTAGGCTGGACTTAAGAGTTCTAAACCCTAAATCTGTCACATAATATTATTTCTAAAGCACCATACACCACATTCAAAGTGATCTACCACAAAAGCAAGCGATCACTAAGTTTTGTTTAAAATAATGATTTTATCTAAAGCTAATTAATTAAGCGTCCAGGGTGTGCAGTGAGTAACCTGGTGAAAGGTCTCGTTTCTTATGCATAAGGCTGTAGACACAAATCCGAATAAGTACCTACGTGACTATAAATTCTCAACCATTACTGACATCGGCTGTTGAAAACATAGTTAGGAAATCTGGACTAACAACAAACCAGCTAAAAACAAACTATCTTACTTAATCTGGTTTCAATACAAATATTATAAAGAGGTAAAGTTTTTGAGGTTGTAGAGGGAAGAAACCTGGACTTGTAGTTAATTTAAGTTTGTCATCGCTAATGGGCCTTGAGCTAGCGTGGTGATCAATGCTCGTGATTTCTGTATATGAGAAGAGGCCTTTGCCCTGCAGTGGGACATTAACAGGCTAGTGTTATTATTATTTTAGGGGGTAAACTCTGGATCTACTGAACCGATTATGATTTTTTTTTAACCAATAGAGAGCCACATTATTTGTGAGTATGATATGGCTATATTTGATTTTCAAAACTAAGAGCGGGCGGAGGGGATGGTAACACTTTGAGTGCCACACTACCAGACACAATAGAAATTTTATTGTTCGCGGCTCACCGGTGTTCGGCGTGGCGTTTAAAGTGTACGCGGTTTAAGTCGCGAGTAAAGTCAAAACCGGCCTTGTGCCAGCGTGGCGATTAATGCTTATACCTTCTCTGCATGTAGGGTTCTCTGTAACAGAAAAAAAATCAACTCTCCATACAAAACTCGACCAACTGTTCGGATATATGTATGGAGAGTTGATTTTTTTTGTCTGTTTTCGAAAAAGTCGTAGAACAAATGTTGTTGTTTATGATGTTAGTAATGTACTCCTGCGAGGTTGTTGGTGTTTTACAAATAACCCTGCTTTAGGGTGACTGGTAAATTAGTGACCGTTACATAAACACGTGATTGTACTCATGAATACGAATAACTTTCCCAAAGAAACTTTTTATTACACTCATTATTTCTTTTATCACAATAACACAAAAGCTGTTTGAAATTCGCGAGCGCGCGCTGTTACGATCAGCTGATAGTCTGACCTCGGGAAGGGCAAGAAAGTTTATTGAAATCATGAGTACCGTCACGTGTTTAAGTATCGGTCACTAATTACCAGTCATCCTATAGAAAGATTCCTTTGCTCTATATTGTTAAAGATCAGTACACATTATTATTTTCCCTTAGAAGAAGAAACCACAAAGGCATATTAGCGGGGTTGATGCCCTACCACGACAACAGTTTGACAATGTGTGAAATTTTCTTTTCACTTCGTTAGCCACAATGATTTTCAATTTGCAAAGTTGCCTGAAGGTAAAGAAGATAAAAAATAAATTGCTGAACAATCTTAAAAGAACGGGAGTTGATTTCTTGTGAAATCTGATTTAGCTACACGTTTTTGGAAATGTTATATAATGTTTCAAAGCTATTTGGCAACTAGCAGACGTCACGCGGTTTCGCCCACGTTGTTTCCGTTCCCTTGGGAATACAGGGATAAAAAGTTAAGCCTATATCACCTGGGAATAGTGTTGCTTCCTAACGGTGAAAGGATTTTTCAAATCGGTTCGGTAGTTTCGGAGCCTATTCAATACAAACAAACGATCAAATCTTTATAAAATTAGGATACATAGGCTCGCCCCCTGGTTTAGCGGACTTCAACATGACTAGAAAAATGTGAATATACTCTAAGTGAACCTCTGTCAAACTCATTGTGGAATATAGTACTAGACGTTATACATTAATGAGTAATAGCTTCACAGAAATGACAAAGTCATCGTCTATAAGAAAGTTTATTTTAGTAGGCACAAAGACATTCAATACCTATAGACCGGACATCACAAACAAATTTTTCGTCCAAAAAAGTGTGCCCTGCTGGACACAAGTCTATGAGTTTTTTTTAGTACGCTCCGCTGCCGCTCCAATATTTATATATTATTCTAGATGGCGTTACTGAGACATGGGATCAAAGTTTTTCTATGACATTTCCTTGACATGCCCGCTCTATAGTATGAGTAGGCACTTTGAAATTTCTCCAAAAGCCCTTTCTCGTAGATCGCTCTCAAAAACTGCTCGAAAACTCACAAAACTTCAACGTTGCCCTGACCAAGTCAACTGTCACTGAAAATGATTGTCTTTCACTCTAAACCCCTTCGTATTACAATTTGATATATTTTTTTATCTTAAAGTACACTTACATAATAATATAAAAGTTTTCATCCAATTAAAATGCCAACGGTTTGGACTTTTGTAAGACAGATGTCAAGACAAGACTTCGGGATGAAATGAAATTAAAAAGAATAATATAACTGTTTATCTGATGCAACTCAGATAAATGATTAAAGAAACGACAGTTCATTTAATTAGATCAGTGGATCTTAACCAAAGAAATTTAAAATAATGTAGAGAGGACATGTGAAAAATGTGATAAAAAACTGCGATCCCATGTCTCAGTAACGCCATCTAGCATAATATAGCAATATTGGAGCGGTAGCGAAGTGTACTAAACTAGACTCATCGTCTTGTGTCCACTAGTATACATCCCTATTTTCTAATTAGTACAGACGCCAGCACATCAAGTTACCCCAATGTGTCAAATTTTCCCAATTGAATATGAACCTTATCCTGTTTGACATAAAGTTGAAAAACGATCAAAGAAATTTGACACATTGGGGTAACTTGACGTGCTGGCGTCTGTACAAAAAAAATTAGGCTGTATCCGTACCTGTTGCTGATCATATTTGCGTAACCAAAAGTAAAAAAAAACAAAGTTCAATTTTTAAATATGCCACTATTTAGTTAAACTTAAATAACGAAAACAGCTGTTGGAGGCGGGGCATGCTTGAGCGAGATCACGCGAACGTGAGCGAGAGCCTGTACAATATTTTCATAAAGTGGGTGACTTTTTGGGATATACAAACGCTAAAAACTTTGCTGTTAATGAATATTATTAATTGATTCTTTACAAATATATTGAGAAGACCGTCTAGAATAAGCCCCTTAAGTATTTGTACTAATTAAAAATTAGTGGTGTATAAGATGGATGGACGGATGAAAATTTTCTCCGTGATGTTTCGTCTATAGTTCAAACAGTACAGTTCTTTGATCGTGTTTCAACTTCAATATTCAATTGGGAAAATTTGACACATTGGGGTAACTTGATGTGCTGGCGTCTGTACCTAAGTATTGAATGTCTTTGATCCTAACCATTTTTTGATACGGTACGTTTTGATTTACCTATTTTTGTCGTAAATAAGCGGTAAAGAGAAAAAAGTCAATTAAGAATTAAGCTATAATAAATTTAGAATTAAGTTACACCTAATAAACATTACATTACATTTATGCCATTTGTATAACTCAAAATTTATAAGAATAACCAGTGCTATTGTGATAGGGAGCAAAATATTTGTACTAAGTGAAAGTCAATGTGATATGGAGTAACATCAATTTAAAAGTGTAAAACATTTTCGAACCATATTTCAGCTCTTACGGATCTCTGGTGGTCTCCGAACCTCATATTGGGAACCAATAAATTAGGTGACGATACGTTGGTACAGTGACAGAGCGATCGGTTGCTGCGCTGCTCGGGGTTCAATCCCCGCACGAAACAAATATTTTCAGGGCCTAAAACTACACACATCAAAAGTGTCTAGGGATCAACATATATTTTTGCAATAACTTTTCTCCTGATTGATATTAATTAAAATTTTCTTTAAGGATTCATCAAATAAAGTGTTTTCGTTTGTCACAGTAACGATAAACCAAGTCACCTTTGCATTAATAAAGAAATTTGCCATTTTCCTAATAAAGGGATTTTTGACATTTGAACCACTAACATTAAAGTTCGAAAAAAAGACTGAAATAACAGTTTTCTTTAAAATTTTATTGGGTAACTTAAACAATTATTATTCCGTGTTTCTACCGCGAACACTAACAACACAAGAACATCGGTTTGGCATACTCAAAATGAGTTCATCCAAATCACGCTGTGGAATGGCCGCCCATGTTCGTTGCAACAACAAAAAAAGGTCTTCTTGCGACTGGATACCCTCCATATTCGGCAGAGCTCTTCTCTGTAGCATATCCCATGCATGCTCAATCGGGTTCAAGTCTGGCGACTGAGCAGGCCAGGGCAGGACATTGATGTTAGGTGCGGCGAGAGTCTGTCTTACAACTCTTGCGGTGTGCGGTCGTGCATTATCATGCATTAACTGAAATAAGGGACCGATTTGCACTTGTAGAGGAACGATGACGTCTGATACAATCGTCTCAGCATAAATTTGAGCGTTGAGGTTGCCTCTGATCCAAATCAACTCAGTTCTTCCGCCGATCCAAATACCCGCCCATACCATGATGGTTCCACCACTATAAGGATGGACTTCCTGGCAGGATTTTAATCGCTGTTGGCGTCCAGGGGTTCTCCAGTGTCGTATACGTCTTGTATCCGGTCTCATACCAAACGAGACTCATCAGAAAAGCACACGAAACGCCATTGTTCTTCTGCCCAATTTCTGTGTTCAAGAGCCCATTGATATCGAATCCTACGATTGTGCATTGCTATAGGTGGTACCCGTAGCGGTCTTCGGGAATGAAGGTTCACTTCATGCAAGCGGTTTCTGACTGTTTGGTCGCTAATTAAGTTCCCTGAAGAGTGATGAAGCCTCACGGCTAACATCATGGCGGTTATTGTTGGAGCTCTTCGAGTCAAGATTTGAATGTATCGGTCTTGTCTCCGTGTGGTGCAGCGATACCGTCCTCCATGGCGCTCAGCCACGGTACCAGTGCTTCGGTAACGTGTCCAAAGTCGACTGATAACACTCTGACTTGTATTCAGAGCTAAAGCCCAGTACGTTGCCGGGAACCAGCTTCTATCATTCCCACGGCTCTGAGCATTTCTTCCCTGCTTAAATGACGTCGCCGCTCCATAATAACGTTGATTTTAATCAGTAGTAGGGAAACAGTAGCACTAATAATGTCTTCAATGCGTTGTATGTTTTTATAGGGAAAATATTGACAGCTGATTTTCATCTTTTACTCGAATTTGATTCACAGTTCCTGATTCAAATTATGAAATGCACCAAAAAGGATCCATATAAATTTATAAAATCATAAATTTATTACAAAGCCACATCTCAATCTCAAGAAATCCGCATAAAAATGCTTGATCCCTAGACACTTTTGATGTGTGTAGTTGTTTGGGGTCTAGCTGTTTGAAGAAAAACAGATGAAAATGCAAGAAATGTCTAAATTTAAATGAATGGAGATCACAAAAAAGCCGCTTCTACCTCTTTCTTATATGAAGTTGTTCGGAAAAAACTTTTCCGAAGATTGGCAGCTGCGGTGGTCCTATGAGGTAAAAACAATTTCTTCCACTAAAGATACACAAATTTTCTGAAGAAAGATCTTACATAGTATAGTCTTATTAAGCCCACGACCCAATTTTTGAACACACTTTCTATCGGAATCATTGGGACGATGAAAGACTTCGGAGAAAGTTTGACTTTGACTTTGAAAAGTGGAAGGTGCATCAGATAAGACAGTAATTTAAGTCATCACAATGCTATTTCAAGAAAGATTGGCGATGTGAGGCTCCAGGTGAATTAGCATGTTTCGACTTTTAGGATATTACGATAAACATAAATATTTTCCACAGAGGGATCAATTCGGGAATCTTGATAAAAATAACAGCTCTTTCTTACATTTTGGTCGAGTAGGTATCTTAAACTATAGTACCGTAAACTTTGAAAAATAGAATATTTAAATTCACACTAATCGTAAAATAATATCTATAATATAGCAACTAATTCATAGCTATTAAAGCAAAGAATGTTGTTGTATTGTCAAAATAAAAGGTATCTAAGGGTTTTTTTTTTAATTTGATAAACTGTTTAATCTGACAATTTTTTGATATCGGCAGATTTTCAATAAAAATAAATAGAATAGGTACAACTCTTAAATCTCGTGATTCGATTGACTTCCGATACCAATTTTAGCCCAACTGATTATTTACGCTCACTCGAAAAAAAAATGTGATATTACCAATTTTCGAGGTTTCAATTCTAAGCTATCGTTTTGTCAATTCAAAGGTCGTAAGAGTAAGTCTCAAATGGAATGGAATGAATAAATAATTTTTAATTTGAGATCATGAGTTCCCCACAGTGTAACTTCTTATTTATTAAAAAGGTAAAAGCATTGACGTTTGCGGAAAAACGTAAGTGTCCTTAAAATATCTTCCTTAAGGTGGATGCGCCCGGGTACCCCTCGACATCAAATTTGCAATTTGCTCTCAGTGTCAGGCTTCATGAGTTAAACAAAATATATTATGATATATGCTTAGTGAAATATAATCAGCATGACTGCATGGTTGGTCTAGTGGTCGCTAGCGCTACTGCTGAGCATGCGGTCCCGGGTTCGATCCCCGGGTCGGGCAAAGTGTTATTGAGTTTTTCCATCTGGGATTTCTCAGTAGCAGCCCGGAGTCTGGATTTGTGCCCGATTGATGGCAATAGGCTCGCCCCCTATTACATGGAACTTAAACATAACTGGCGAAATGTGGGAAATGTGGGTGTACTACCAGGTACACCTCTGCCTAGCCCTTCGGGGATTACAGGCGTGACGTTATGTTATGTTATGTTGTGTGTAATTATAATCATTCCAATCATTTAGACAACTCCTTAAGTTAGTAATATACAGTATATTTTTTTATGCAGTGCGCTATTTTTTACAGGCTGAATGACTCATGAATATTAACAAAGTTAGTATTGTAATAATAATTCATCATGTTAAAAATTGCGCACTGCTTAAAAAGTTCTCCTGAATAACCCCATTGAATGATTATTTCAAGGAAAAATCATTTAACGGGATTAAATTGACTGAGAAGGTTGTATAAGTAACTTACTAATTATTATAACTTAGAAAAGCCATATTTGGTACAGTCGAGAATCATATTTTAATCAACATACAATCTGACACTCAACGGCGAATTGCGAAAACAACAAGAAAATTAGAATTACCCTGGCACTTAATAAAATAGCCAGAAAGTCACATTTCTCTCTGACACAATATACATATTGTTTGCTCCGTTTCCGATGAAATACGAAGTTCCAAAGATATTCAGCGCTGAAGTCAAAATATTTTTAGTCACGTAGACTATTAATGCTGACAAGACGCACTTACAAATGTCAACAACTAGGTCCTGTAATCTTAAAGGGCTTTAGGTAAAATCGGGAAGTATTTATTTTCTTTTAAACGACAATTTTCTTACGCTATAGTGTGGCTAGGTATTACCTACTTGTACCTACAAACATTTTTTATATCAACATGTAAAACAACACGCCTGTAGTTCCCGAAAGGATAGGTAGACAAGTACTTATTTAGGGTGGAAGGGACATCGCCGTTTTTTTCTTTCTTTTTATCTTCATCTTTCACACATCCAGACATTATGTACTCAGTTCATGATCCTGGACCCTATAGGAATATAATTTTTCGTCACCTTCACCTAACTTCCAAGTTTTTCGTTATTTTCGATTTGCTTTGAACTGTTTTAAATCAAAGCTCAGAATTATGTGTAGACCTTATGGTAACACCACGCTCACTGAGGCAGATTGGTGATTTCAAACATAGATCAACTATATAAGTCCAGGTTTCCCGGTTTCCCGATATTTATGACGTCTAAGAAAATTTGGAAATTACAGACGCCAGCACATCAAGCTACCCTAAACTGTCAACTTTTTCCAATTAAATATGAACCTTATTCTGTTTGCCATGAAGTTGAAAAACGGTCAAAGAAATTTGACACATTGGGGTAACTTGACGTGCTGGCGTCTGTATAATTTGAGTAACTACACAGAACTGCGTCTATACATGACTTATTTATTATCTGCAGTTATTTAAAGGATCCAAATAGCTATAACTAAAGTGTATTGGCGAGATGAGAAATCACAAAGACAGTATGTGTGTGTATCTACACTTAAACAAAATTGAATTGTTTGTTTTCAATGTTAAAGTAACATTGTTTTACTAAATGCATATGAAAGTACACACATCAAAAGTGTCTAGGGATCAACATATATTTTTGCAATAACTTTTCTCCTGATTGATATTAATTAAAATTTTCTTTAAGGATTCATCAAATAAAGTGTTTTCGTTTGTCACAGTAACGATAAACCAAGTCACCTTTGCATTAATAAAGAAATTTGCCATTTTCCTAATAAAGGGATTTTTGACATTTGAACCACTAACATTAAAGTTCGAAAAAAAGACTGAAATAACAGTTTTCTTTAAAATTTTATTGGGTAACTTAAACAATTAATAAACCGTGTTTCTACCGCGAACACTAACAACACAAGAACATCGGTTTGGCATACTCAAAATGAGTTCATCCAAATCACGCTGTGGAATGGCCGCTTATGTTCGTTGCAACAACAAAAAAAGGTCTTCTTGCGACTGGATACCCTCCATATTCGGCAGAGCTCTTCTCTGTAGCATATCCCATGCATGCTCAATCGGGTTCAAGTCTGGCGACTGAGCAGGCCAGGGCAGGACATTGATGTTAGCTGCGGCGAGAGTCTGTCTTACAACTCGTGAGGCTTCATCACTCTTCAGGGAACTTAATTAGCGACCAAACAGTCAGAAACCGCTTGCATGAAGTGAACCTTCGTTCCCGAAGACCGCTACGGGTACCACCTATAGCAATGCACAATCGTAGGATTCGATATCAATGGGCTCTTGAACACAGAAATTGGGCAGAAGAACAATGGCGTTTCGTGTGCTTTTCTGATGAGTCTCGTTTTGGTATGAGACCGGATACAAGACGTATACGACACTGGAGAACCCCTGGACGCCAACAGCGATTAAAATCCTGCCAGGAAGTCCATCCTTATAGTGGTGGAACCATCATGGTATGGGCGGGTATTTGGATCGGCGGAAGAACTGAGTTGATTTGGATCAGAGGCAACCTCAACGCTCAAATTTATGCTGAGACGATTGTATCAGACGTCATCGTTCCTGTACAAGTGCAAATCGGTCCCTTATTTCAGTTAATGCATGATAATGCACGACCGCACACCGCAAGAGTTGTAAGACAGACTCTCGCCGCAGCTAACATCAATGTCCTGCCCTGGCCTGCTCGGTCGCCAGACTTGAACCCGATTGAGCATGCATGGGATATGCTACAGAGAAGAGCTCTGCCGAATATGGAGGGTATCCAGTCGCAAGAAGACCTTTTTTTGTTGTTGCAACGAACATGGGCGGCCATTCCACAGCGTGATTTGGATGAACTCATTTTGAGTATGCCAAACCGATGTTCTTGTGTTGTTAGTGTTCGCGGTAGAAACACGGATTATTAATTGTTTAAGTTACCCAATAAAATTTTAAAGAAAACTGTTATTTCAGTCTTTTTTTCGAACTTTAATGTTATTGGTTCAAATGTCAAAACTCCCTTTATTAGGAAAATGGCAAATTTCTTTATTAATGCAAAGGTGACTTGGTTTATCGTTACTGTGACAAACGAAAACACTTTATTTGATGAATCCTTAAAGAAAAATTTAATTAATATCAATCAGGAGAAAAGTTATTGCAAAAATATATGTTGATCCCTAGACACTTTTGATGTGTGTATATTATTGTATAGTAATTTTATTTTGATTTATTTATTTGGGACCGAAAACCGTTAAACGATACAGCTTTCTTAAACTATAGTGGTTTAGAAAGTAGTGAGTAATTATACCATTTATTATTATTTAGTGCCTTTTGGGCCAATTAAATACTTTTTTGCCTTTCTTTCGCTCTTTCATTCAATAAGACTATAGGAAACACTTACCCGATATAGATTTACGACAGCCAGAACAGATTGTTGGTCATCAGTTGAGCTTAGCGCCTGTTCCATATCCTTGTACTCAGCTGACACATAGTAGACCTGAGTTTCCAAAGGATAGATGAGGCTTCCGACAGTGTGTTCTGAAGGCAAGTGGACTACCATGGAGTGGAAGAGATACCGACGACTGTGGGCAGCACCACCGTAGATCAAAGGACGTTGTTCACTTTTCCATTCACCAAAGAGGATTACTGGAATGAGAAGTTTGATTATGAAGTACTTTTTGAGGTTGGAATGAAAATACTATAAAGAAAGCAAATTTCAACTTCAACATAAATTTTGGGAGTCGATGTGAATTCAGAAACAGAATACCCCGTATTCATGGTAAACATTTGTTTAGCAACAAAGTTGAATCAACGTGTTGCGGAGCTGCTGTCTTCATGTTGCTGGCAACACTGTGTGTTGCAGAGTTGATAACAGCTCTCACTCGATATGTTGCGAACGTTGATTCAATTTTGTTGCTCAACAAATATTTACCATGAATACGGGGCTTATTAAGTATACCCAGCTTTGAGGAAGCGTTTTCCTTTTTTTTATCAGTCTATGAATTTTAATGCTTTTTAAAACTGTTTTAGCTTAATGCCTGTTTTAATTTTGTATATGGATGTTTTAAAAATTTCAATTATGATTACCTAATGATTGTCTTATTACATGATTAAATTTGACTGTATGTACTTTTTTAACTTCAATTGTTTTGTATGCCTTTGTATGGCTGAGCATAGAGCACTCTAATTGTATTGAAGATCCTTGAACCACCTATGTATCACAAATAAAAGCTTATTCTATTCTATTCTATTCCTAAGTTTGTTGGGGTAAGGACCATGTCTAATCGGTATAGCTGAATAACAGTTTTTATATGAAGTGATTTGAAGCCAAGCCAAACCGAGTCAGAGCTACATGGATGGCATAAAAGTTCTGACACTAGGTTAATGCCACTGACCATCCAAAAAACAACAAGGACCTGGTCCTTTTTCTTTCATGGTGTGATTCCCTATCTGAACAACAAAATCCAGTTACTAAGTGATGCGATAACTATTGGTTGGCTGGTATTGGTCATAATTTCGGCTTTCTGACTAATTGTAACGATTGTCTAACATATAAAAAAAAACTGCCAATAAAATAGCTTAACGTGCTTTCTGAGTTACAAAAAGGTCTCGGAACATCGATTTCATTAAAACAAAAACTTTAGTTAGGTTTGAATCTTTGTTGGACCCCATTCTTAAGGCGCTTTTTGCACAAGCAAAAAAATGTTAAATTTATTAACGAATACAAACGGATTCCTTATACACAAGAAAACTCAGAAATCACAAAACGAATTTCAAGAAATGAAAATTCAAGTTTCCGCATCGGAAATAAGATGATCGGCCCCAGTTTCCGCTGAGGAAATGTAAAAGGTGTAATTCGTTTATGCAAACAGCTTACAACTTGGCGAGAGCGAATGAACGAGTATGAACGGAATGTGTCCACAAGCACGCGCACTCAGAATAATCAAATTTAGACGGGCCTGTTGGTCTAGTAGTTAGTGACCCTGACTGCTATGCCGGAGGTCGTGGGTTCGATTCCCACCCAGGACAAATGTTTGTGTGATGAGCACAATCATTTGTTCTGTGTCTGGGTGTAATTTATCTATAATATGTATGTATTTAGAAATATATAAGTATGTTTATCAGCTGTTTAGTACCCATAACACAAGCTCTCAAGCTTAGCTTGGGACTAAATGGCGTTGTGTAATAAGTTGTGGAATATTTATTTATTATTTATTATTATTTATCAAATCAAAATGTGGTTATTTGGGAACGCTTATGTCATAATTTAATTATGCTTGCAACATTTTGTAGGTATAATTGTTTTAATTTATTAAGGACACTGCCCTGGATTGCACATCGTCCACGAACTCGTGCGTGTAGATTTTGTTAGTTTCCCTACTTACTTTAAAATCTGCTTCTCCCTAGCTTTCTACGGGGAGGGTTTACTTCAATAATAGGTTGGAATCGAACTCAGGACCTCTCGATCGCCAGACCGATGCCTTAGCTATTGAGCGATTGCCACTTAAAACTTATTTTAAATAAGAACAAACATATTTACGTAAAAAAAAATATGGCCAAAAAAGGTGGTTGCAAAAAGTTTTATCATCCGCCGTTTTTTATCTAAATTCTAACATAAACCCTGAACCAATTTTAATTACAGTTTAAATAATAACATTTTGGTAACGTCCTTACCTATCTCTACGTATTTGAAATCAACCTTCAAACAAAAACCGTTGGTATTTTTGTTAAGTTTCCCATTTCTAATTTATGCAGAGAGTTGAATCAAGTTTTTTTTTCTATTCGCCTTAAATTCAATTCCCCGGAATTCTGGTGAAAATTAAGAAAAGATTTTATGGCTTTTTCGGTTATTTATTTAGAGAGAAAACTTGCTGTGGAGAGTACAAAAGAGGTTTTACTTGTTTTAGGCCGTTACCCAACTTCCAGGGATTTAAAAAAAAAACAAATGGTACCAAATGGTAACAGAAATATATTGAATTGAAATTTAGTCTTCACTTCATGCTGATAAGGATAGCTAATATCAGGTGAGATTGTGGACAAACACATGCCTATCAATAACAAAAAGCAGGAATGTCTGAACCCATCAAAAGTTCGATGAATACTGAATATAATAATGAAGTTAAGGTTAAGGTAAAATGTGTATCCAATTAGCCGATCTTTGGATCAAATATGTGATATAAGGAAAACGACAACATAATTAGTTATTATTGTCATGTTGTCATATTATAAAATAATAATAATAAATTCCACAACTTTCACGCACAGCCATTTAGTCCCAAGCTAAGCAGGTTTTGTGTTATGGGTACTAAACATCTGATAAACCTACTTAAGTACATATTATACATATTATAGATAAATTTACACCCAGACACAGTACAAATGATTGTACTCATCAAACAAACATTTGTCCTGGGTGGGAATCGAACCCACAATCTCCGGGATAGCAGTCAGGGCCATTTACTACAAAACCAACAGGCCAGTCATTTAGAAGAGAAAAAGGGTAGGCAGACAGCCGTATGATGATGGGTACTTTTCTCAAAAGAGCATCTCAGACGGTATCCTACTATACTATGGTCTCGCTAAACAACATTATAACGTGTTCATTTAGCGAGAGTGTTGTGCAGTAATTTATACATCACTTGTGTTGTCTAAATAAATTGAACTAAATTGTGTGTTGCGGAAATTATGTTTAAGTATGCAGTAGGTAGGTACATTATTTTGTGTGCTGCCTACTGTTAATGAAAACGGGCATTAAAGTGACTTCACAACATTGTGTGCCTTATCCCGTCTTGAGCTCACTGCCGTCACATTTTAACTACAAGAGTCAACATTACCAAACTTGGTGTAGACTGTATCTGATGTGTCGCGGAATAGTTGTTAAAATAGTTTTTGGTTTAGAAGTCTAGGGTTTTGGCCAAATATCGTTTTTCTTTAAACTTAGAAATATTTTTGGTTTTTTCAGCTTAATAATCAACGGATTTACTGATTTGTTTGGCTGATTTGAAAGTTATGCTTTGGTGAATTTACTTATTAGTAATCAGCTACGTTTCAATCAGTCATATTCTGAGCAGCCATTAAAATTGTTGAAGTTGTCGGAAGTTAAGCTCGTAAATACATTTCACCTGCTGCATTAAGCTGTTGATTTGCAGTAACACGGTCTTTTGCCGAAAAAGCTTTTTTTTTAACTTACTGTGACATCAAACTAACAAGATAGACTTAAATAAACACAGTACTAAATTACAAACCAGAAATGTAAGGCAAACCTCTATAAATAAATTATGCTAATTATAGAAGCAAGCCTTAGTAGAGCTAGCAGAAATTTGAAAGAAAAACTGTTTTCAGTTAGAGGTAAGTTTACTTTGGGGAGGTGTGTGGCGTGCTTACATAAGCCGTTTTGTGCTCGGAGATATAGAAAAAGGCAATTTTGGGGATCCATCTAAATGATAAATATTAAAATAGCTTCATACATAAACATGCGCCTACTTCTCGTAGTTAGTTTTTGTCTTTAGTTTTTAAATCTTGTCTTGTTTTTTTTTTTTATTATCTGTATTGTTGTTCTTTTGATTTATGTTCTGTGCGTCCAAATAAAATATTTTCTTTCTTTCTTTTCTTACTTTATAGTCAGAAACTATAGAGCGCCACCTGCTTCGATACACATAATTTGCTTCGTTTACTTTCATACATGGGGTCACGGACGCCTGTTGCTTTGTGAGTACTACCCACATTACCTTTCGGAAGAACATTAACAATAAAGGCCTATTCAAACCTGAGCGATATTCGCTGCCGCTGTGGGTAGATGTACATACCGCGCGGATTTCGCTCAGGTATTTAGTATCAAGTACCGCAGCTAGAGCGACCTGAGTGATATTCGCTGCCGCTGTGCAACGTGACTGACGTGTATATTCTTTGGCGACTCAAAAATGACTAACTGGCGAAAATTTCTTACCTGTCTGAGTGAAACTCGACTACCGCGCGTTATTCTACCCACTAGGATAGCGAAATCCGTTTTGGTTTTCTCTGCCGCAGGCGGTAGCGAATACCGCTTAGGTCTGAATAGGCCTTAAGGTCTATGTTTGTTTTTCTAGGACGTCCTCTCTGGTTTTCTCCTATATCTATCTGCCTTTTTTTAATCGTATTTCACTCATCCTCTTAAACCACCAAACCACCTAAGCATACGTACTTTTTTTATTTTAGACATTAATCTTTATCCACAAAAGTTGTTGTATCACTTCATTAGCATGTCTTTCTAAATTGAAAAATAGTAAACTTTGATAAATAGATACGGAACTTACTTTGTTTTCCATCGTTCACCAGGGTCATGGTCTTTGCTGCCACATTATGGTTCTGGAACAGAAGTGGCCTGCCTCCTCTAGGCCTTATTAGACCAGCGACAGGAAGATCCACTGGGGACTGGGATTTCCCACCACAGTTCGGGTAGAGATTTGCCCAATTTGCTTGACCTACGATGAAAGAGAAAATACAGCAATTATATTATTTCACACGAAAAATGTTAGTAGATTGGTGCAGTCAGTGCCACTAATATCAGGATGAACTGCTAAAAATTATCTTATCTATTAAAATGAAATAGTTACTAAATTTTAGAAGAAATGTTTTAGAATGAAGATTTTATCGAATTGAAATACAATTTAATTTTTCTTATTTGGTACGAATATTTTAAAAAATCCGTTCAAATATTATTTTTGATATTTATTCATAAAAGAACTTGGATGCACTACCCAATATAAAAAATTTAGTAGATCCGCATATAAAAGATATTTCAAGTTATGAGAAATTGTGTGATAGGGAAATGAGCTAAAAAGATCCGAGTCGAGGTCCATCAGAACGATAATAAAAGCCAAGAAATGCATAAAAATTCTTTAGAAATTTTATTCGTACGTTGATATCAAAGCAATTTAAGATGTGGTGGGAAAAATCTTGAAATTTTATATTATTCTGTACGAGTATGAAACACGTGTAGGCGGAAGCTTTTCATGCTAAATGTAGGGAATATAAAGAAATTCTCTCACAATGATGAATGTTAAATAAAAAAGCTACCACGAGTTTTCAATTTGACTCTTAAATGTGAATTAAAAGGAAAAACTTATGTCGATGCTGATATAAAGGAAAGCAAAGAAAGAAGTAAGGAAAGGACATCAGAGATAGTCTACTTAATATACGAAAATTTTCAAATAGCGAACTAGTTTTGACAGTGTAGAAAATAAAATATGAACCGTAGCCCGAAGGAATTAGCCCGTCGCACTAGTAGACTTCTTATTTAAGAATAAATTAAGGTCTTTGCTATAATAGAAGTACTGAAGGTAAATTCCCGTAAATTAAACTGTTCAAAATCTAGTTTAAATCTCATCTCAGCAAAATTTTGTGACGACCTGGACAAAAATAGACTAAGTAGATGGCATGTTTTTGACAATTTGAGACTTTAGAATACAATAAAACCTTACGGGAATTTTCCTTTTTGGTGTCTTTTACTTTTAGGTTTTATACATATTTAGACCCAAAAAGATAAAGCTATCCGAATATCGTTATAAAACCTCAATTGATAAAGGTACAAGAGAGAATAATAATAGAAATAAAAAACAGTTAAGGGGCGACGGCGAGGCTTAGGAGCAAGGAAAAGGTAATTTCCTGTTCGAACCTTACCCTTCCTGGAAAGGCCACTACCACCATAGAGGCTGCAAATAACCTACTTACAATGCTAATTTACAATGCAAACGTGATATCTATGCTACCGCGCTTAGCCTTATTATGTAAACTGCTCGCTAAAAGAACGGAATTTTAAATCGGCTAATTTAAATCTTTCGAGGAAAGAATCAACTTACTCGAGTAATCCCACTCTTGAGATGGCGCTGCAATAGAAAAAATATATTTTTTAATTTGTTAATATAATATATGCTAAGCTTTGTTAGGTGACTAATATTTTTCTAATAAAAATAAAAATAATGCTAAGTACTTAAAATATTAAGAGTTTCCACAAAAATCCGTTGATTCCCAGTCGCCACCGTCGGTGACTGGGAACTCATTGCCCCCACTTCAGTTTCGCTATACATTTATTCATTCTTGCTGTTTCTTGTAAAGAATAAAATATTCAGAAAATTTATTCCAAACCTGCATCTATCTAATTGATGATAACATTGAAATAAAGTTTCTAACATAGACTTTGTTATTTTACCTTTATATCATACGAACAAACACAATACAAATGTTAAACAGAAATATAAATATAATGTAATATCCCCATTTGCCTCCGGTGGCATTCCTCGCGGGAGCGACTGGGAATCAACGAAAAAATCTGGGTAGACACAGTAAAATGTTATAAATTAATAGACTAGCTGCCCTTGTTTTTAAAAAAAAAACTTTACGTACTTAATTCTCAGACCTACTGAATATACACACAATGTCATAAGTATCGGTCAAGCCGTTTCAAAGGAGTTTAGTAACAAACACGGTGATTGACAAGAATTGTATATATTAAAAGATAGGTAGTAAAGTTACTTATTATACAGATACACGCATCGTTTCTAAAAAGTAATTTGGCATATTATGTCGTACAACCTATACATTGAATACTGTTAACTATAGTTAAAATAAAACTGACTGACTGGCCTATTGGTCTAGGAGTAAGAAACCCTAACTACTGTGCCGTAGGTTGTGAGTTCGATTCCCACCCAGGACAAATGTTTGTGTGATAAGCACGATCATTTGTTCTGTGTCTAAGTGTAATTTATCTATAATATATATGTGTGTATTTAAGAAATATTTAAGTATGTTTATCAGCTGTTTAGTACTTATAACACAAGCTCTTAGCTCAGCTGGGGACTAGATGGCGTTGTGTAAAAAGTTGTGAAAATATTTATTTATTTATTTAAAAGAAAAAAATAAAGAAACAACATTACGGCAAGGTGCTGTTGTCGGATCGTCATCATCTTCGTCTTCCTCTTCATCGCCTCTTATCCTGTGTCTCTAAAACAATAATATTTATAAGTATTATATTGAGTACAGAACAAGATTTCTTGTCCGTCCCTCAAAAATCACGTGAAGTCATGGTCCCAGTCATGTCCATGTCATTTGTAGATTTTGACTGACGTCACGACTAGTATAAACCCCAAAAGTTTGTCAACCAAGCGCTATTGTGTTTCCCATTCGCAGGGTTGTGGAGGTCAGTAAAGCAGTTGGTCCATGATAAACACTGATATTCAACTGCATCTGGTTTGACTGGAAGCCGATCTTAGCATAGTTGTGGCAAGGTTAAGCAGATGATGATGATATTGAGTCCAGGAGTATCGCCATTAATTTATTATGCACTATTACGAATAATTATTTTTTTTACGTCTACCTAGATTTGAAAGTACCTATTATACTTTCAACGGTTGAGCCCGACTAACTTGTTAAGAATTTCCTTAACAAAAATATTTTAAATGGTTTAGGAAATTGTGTAAAGCCAGTTTTTAAATGTTTCGAAACTAATTTGAAATAGAAAGAAGTAAGTACCCTAGTATTTTGTTACGAGATTGTTCATTAAGTTTTATATTTACTGAGGCGGCTAAAAAGGAGGAACGTGAAAGCTAGGATTCAAATCATACATACAGTTATTATACTTTCAGTGCTGTTTGAAAGGTATTTCTTTATTTGTAGAATAGAAGTCTCAGTCATACCTAATAATATAGGGCAGGCTGTAGAAAACATTTTTGTGAGGGGTTGGCGAAATTGATATAAATTAATAAATAAAATAAAATAATCTTTTTTTCGGATTAGCAACAACCATACAGGTTAGTAAACAAATCAGAGAACAACTTAAACCTATGTTAGTATACACTTAATATCAATTTTAATACAAGATTGTTCATGACACATCTATGAAAAACATCACCCAACAAAGGAGAATCGTACCTCCCCGCTATGGTTTCAGGATGGAGTTGGAGCTAGACTGCACTCTGCAGAAAGATGCAGATTTCTGTCTGACGATTGCGTGGAAGCCATCGCCGTGTGCTTCTGCAAACATACCTGAGGCACTGCACAAACGGGGCAGCCCCATTAACATCCTGAATCCGTTATTATATTGAATCCGGAGGAGGCTGATAGCAAGCTGCACGTGTAAAACACATGACCGGTAGGTTTTAAAAAGTGTTATTTTGACTGCTTTGCTACACGGCGAAAACTTGCGAGCCAACGCAACCTATAACTTGCCAGTTCTTCCCAGTTAAAGCGCTAGGAAAAAGATTTGAGTGTTGAAGTTTTGCTATACATACCATCAGGGGGTCGAGTCTGCTATTGCAATCGTGTCTCAATGACCGGTCAATGATTGATTTTTGACGTATAACGTCAAACTTATGACACATTTCCCATACAAAAACTGTCAAAGTTATCAAATATTCGATCAATGACCGGTCATTGAGACACGATTGCAATAGCAGACTCGAGCCCCTGATAGTTGGACGTTTTACTTATAAAACTAGACGTTTTCAATTGCTGCACATTTAGCTAGTTCGACTTACAGATCAGAAGGAAAGCAGGCATACCTGAGAGTAAGTAATGGACGGTGTAACTGGTGCGGAGTACGGGCGTAAAAAGACGCAGATTAGAAAAATTAAAACATAGATTTAATATAGTGAATTAAAAATCAACAAAAACTGACCTAAGCGAATTTTGCTCAGAACTGACTGAACGAACTGTGTCTAAAATAATACTTTAATGAATATAAAAAGAATAAAAGTGAAAATAGCAAAAAAAAGTATTTATTCGTGTTCCTAACATACGGCATAAAACAACTCAACAACAACAATAACAACTCTAACAAACAATATCGCTCCTTTACAATTAGAAGTTTTTCCAAGTTTATTATTGAAATACTGCCAAATAAACCATTTTAGTACGTAGTTTTCTGGATCGAATATCTCTGTTTTTAGTCCACTAATAACTAGTGCAAATATTCACGTGGATTACTATTAAATTTTCTTACACAAAGGACTACCCAGCACGATATTTCGTTTAATAAAACCAGCTAAAACCACATCTTTCATGTTTCTACCTTTAATTTTCTTGATGAAACTTTCAAGTACACTCACAGTTAATAATAGGTTCTTCACTTCAAAGTTTTTTGTTTGCTCATTTCACGATACTGTTGTTAAAATTATTTAGTCGAGTGTAGTTGGCTTGGAATAATAATTGTATCGATTTACTTTTTCAACTGCCTTCAAAAAAAGGAGGAGGTTCTTTTTTTGGGTATGTTACCTCAGTACTCCGTCATCTATGGACCGATTTTCAAAATTCTTTTTATATTCGATAGGGTAGGTATACTAACAGAGTAATTTTCTGTTATGCGTGGAAGAGTTCCGTTGCCTGTCTTCTTCATCAGTTTTTTCTTCACCAAATTATATCTTCTTATATATAAAATTCTCGTGTCACAATGTTCGTTCCCATACTCCTCCGAAACGGCTTGACCTATTCTAATGAAATTTTTTATGCATATTCAGTAAGCCTGAGAATCGGCTACTATCTATTTTTCTAACCTGAAGGTGATAAGGGGTGTTCACCCCAAAATTTTATTTTTTATTTTTTTGATAATTTTTATTTTTTTTAATATTTTATTATGTGGCATCAAAAACACATGTCATTACAACTCTAAATTTGCACTTTTTTATCACCAACCCTTGCTTTTTAATAGTCATAGCAGAACTTTTAATGACCTTTTGAAATATTACGAGGAGAGGGAAGAGGGAGGGGAGTGGGAGGAGGAGAGGGGGAGGGGAGTTGGTGTGGGGATCGTGAGAGGGGGAGGGGGGAGATTGTGGGAGGGAGAGGGGTGGAGATTGTGAGAGGGGAGCGAGGGACAGGGGAGGAAGGGAAGGGACGGGCAGGGGCAGCGGGAGGGATGGGGAGGGGAGTGGGGGAGGGATGGGGAGTAGGAGAGGAGGGAGGTCAGGACAAAGGGGGGGGGGCGGAGAAGGGGGGAATGAGAGGGGGAGGAGAGGGGAGAGGTAGGGGAAGGGTGAGGTGAGAGGGGGTGGGAAAGGGGGAGGGGAAGAGGCATTAGTCGGGTGGGGGAGGGAGGGGAAAGAGAGGTAGGGGCGTGGGAGGTGTGAGGGGAGGGGCGTGGGAGTTGTGGGGGAGAGGGAGGGAGAGCGGGAGAGGAGTTGATAAAAAATGCTAAGCAATAGCTTTACCGCGGCAGTCTCCGAGTGCCACACGTCATTTTCTCTTTTTTTTTTAACCATTCAATCACAATGTGCCACAGCGAAGCGTGGCAGGGTACAGCAAGTTTTTTTAAATAAAAATGACTGATTTGTTACTAATAATGTAAAAACCGGTATGTGTGTACCTATATTATTTGAGGAGTTCCCTTAATTCCTCGAAGAACCCATCATCAGATCTAAGTTTTGATACAAATGGGACCAATCTGCTAGTAACCTTTAAAATAAAAACTTTTGAGAATTGGTCCATATAAGACGGAGTTACAAGGTGACAAAACGTAAAGAAAAAAAATATAACCGAATTTTGAACTTCCTCCTTTTATTGAAGTCGGTTAAAAATGGCCAGCCCACTTTAAAGGCCTTAGTTTCATGTCAACGACATTGGCAATGGATTTAAGCTATTCTGACCTTTGTTTCGTGGTAACCAACAATTCCATTTGTTTGTTGTGTCTTGTCCGCATTTTTTGTTTTTGTTAAATTTTATATTTGTTTTGCGAATTCACTTTAGATATATTGCAGAATGAACGAAATTGGTTTGCTTGCCATAATATATAAAAAAAAAATACCGAATTGAAAACCCCTCTTCCTTTTTTATGAAGTCGTTATAAATATAAAGGAAGAAACCTTTGTTTCTTTCAATCGTCTAAATAAATACACACATCAAAAGTGTCTAGGGATCAAGCATTTTTATGCGGATTTCTTGAGATTGAGATGTGGCTTTTTAATAAATTTATGATTTTATAAATTTATATGGATCCTTTTTGGTGCATTTCATAATTTGAATCAGGAACAGCTGATTTTCATCTTTTACTCGAATTTGATTCACAGATCAAATTCGAGTAAAAGATGAAAATCAGCTGTCAATATTTTCCCTATAAAAACATACAACGCATTGAAGACATTATTAGTGCTACTGTTTCCCTACTACTGATTAAAATCAACGTTATTATGGAGCGGCGACGTCATTTAAGCAGGGAAGAAATGCTCAGAGCCGTGGGAATGATAGAAGCTGGTTCCCGGCAACGTACTGGGCTTTAGCTCTGAATACAAGTCAGAGTGTTATCAGTCGACTTTGGACACGTTACCGAAGCACTGGTACCGTGGCTGAGCGCCATGGAGGACGGTATCGCTGCACCACACGGAGACAAGACCGATACATTCAAATCTTGACTCGAAGAGCTCCAACAATAACCGCCATGATGTTAGCCGTGAGGCTTCATCACTCTTCAGGGAACTTAATTAGCGACCAAACAGTCAGAAACCGCTTGCATGAAGTGAACCTTCATTCCCGAAGACCGCTACGGGTACCACCTATAGCAATGCACAATCGTAGGATTCGATATCAATGGGCTCTTGAACACAGAAATTGGGCAGAAGAACAATGGCGTTTCGTGTGCTTTTCTGATGAGTCTCGTTTTGGTATGAGACCGGATACAAGACGTATACGACACTGGAGAACCCCTGGACGCCAACAGCGATTAAAATCCTGCCAGGAAGTCCATCCTTATAGTGGTGGAACCATCATGGTATGGGCAGGTATTTGGATCGGCGGAAGAACTGAGTTGATTTGGATCAGAGGCAACCTCAACGCTCAAATTTATGCTGAGACGATTGTATCAGACGTCATCGTTCCTCTACAAGTGCAAATCGGTCCCTTATTTCAGTTAATGCATGATAATGCACGACCGCACACCGCAAGAGTTGTAAGACAGACTCTCGCCGCACCTAACATCAATGTCCTGCCCTGGCCTGCTCAGTCGCCAGACTTGAACCCGATTGAGCATGCATGGGATATGCTACAGAGAAGAGCTCTGCCGAATATGGAGGGTATCCAGTCGCAAGAAGACCTTTTTTTGTTGTTGCAACGAACATGGGCGGCCATTCCACAGCGTGATTTGGATGAACTCATTTTGAGTATGCCAAACCGATGTTCTTGTGTTGTTAGTGTTCGCGGTAGAAACACGGAATAATAATTGTTTAAGTTACCCAATAAAATTTTAAAGAAAACTGTTATTTCAGTCTTTTTTTCGAACTTTAATGTTAGTGGTTCAAATGTCAAAAATCCCTTTATTAGGAAAATGGCAAATTTCTTTATTAATGCAAAGGTGACTTGGTTTATCGTTACTGTGACAAACGAAAACACTTTATTTGATGAATCCTTAAAGAAAATTTTAATTAATATCAATTAGGAGAAAAGTTATTGCAAAAATATATGTTGATCACTAGTCAATTAGTTTAGAAGGTAAGTATTAGTTAGTTGGTTGAGTTTATAGTTTTCAATGCAGCAATCTGCTCAGTATCTATACCTAACTGTAGACTAAAACGTATTATAATAATACCTACAATATTATGTTCTATAATTCGAGTCTTTTAATAGTACAGTGTAAGTAACAACAGAATAACACACACACACACACAATCACAACAAAATAATCATTACTTCAGCATTCCACCCGAGATCTTCGAGATATTATTATGTCCTGACTTGATAAAGGTCATTTCAAAACTGACGAAGGTATAAAGAACTTGACTGTACCTTCTCATCGCTATGAAAATGGGATCATAATTTCCAGGCTCCTATTATTACGAAAAAAAAAAACGTTTGTCGTATTCTTAAAACGTAAACACTTAATGGGGACTCTAAAGAAAATTTGGGAACGTTTGCTATTTTTCAATTCTTTAAAAGGTTAGATGTTGTACTTAACACTTACCTACCTATTAGTAAAAAACAATTATTGACAAAAAATTGTTATTAAAATTAATAACTTGGTTTAATACTGCCATCTTTACAATAATTGCAATACCTCGGGTTCTGGGCCTCAGAGAGTGTTATACTTATCTATTAAATAGAGTTTTCGAAATTTTTGTTTTTCGAAAATATTGTAAAATTAATTTCAACATAACAAGGCCCATGTATTCTTTGAATAGTTATGTAGAGAAGCACCGAAGCACAGATGACTTAAAAAAAAACGATATTTCCAATCCAGCCATTTTTTTTAAATTCTATTACTTTTAAAGAAAAATCTCAAAAAGAACTGACCATACGTTTAAATGCGGAGGGGGCTAGAATCATGTACATACACAAATCGTCGCCTTAAAGTGAAAACCTCGGGAATGCATTTTTGCTCAAAATTTTATTGCGTTTCTAGGAAGAAAACCTCGCAACGCACCTCCTGATGTGACTAATTTGTTCATTTGATCATCAGCGCCATCTCTGGCAGTAAATGAGAACCTCGTAAATACTCACATCTGTCAGTTAGACGCGCAGTTTTTTCTTCCTCCCGAAAAGTTACTTCTTTTACACTTACGAGGTTTTCACTTTAAGGCGACGAAATCATGGTAACAGTATGTGTGACAATGTGCCTCCATCCTATGTGAAGTACAAAAAATTCTAGGTATACGCTCTACATTCTAATTACGAGTAGGTAAAAATAATAGAAAAAAAACTTTAATCTAAATCAATCAATTTCTTTTTCCTACCTAAAGTTAAAGACGAATCCGTGAATGTTAAACTAAGTGATAACGACGAAGTTCTGCAAGAGAGCTTTTTCGAAAATACGATTTTATTATGCAAAATTACCGTCGATTGCGTACGGTAGCACAAAACTTTTAATATCTAACAAGAAAGAAAGTAAAAGAAGAAAGAAACTAGAAGTTAAAACTTTAGGTACTCACCAGGTGCCGAGGACATCTCATCTGTTCTTCTGAAGTGTCAAATAAGGCGTTCGGCTCGGGGAAGTGAGTTGGTAAATGGAAAACCCAAATAGTTTTTGGCTGCAAAAGAAAGTTTCTTTGTGATCTTTCGGATTCTGAACTCAAAGGAACCCTATTCTGACTTGACTGGCCTGTTGGTCTAGTAGTTAGTGATCCTGACTGCTATGCCGGAGGTCGTGGGTTCGATTCCCACCCAGGAAAAATGTTTGTGTGGTGAGCACGATCATTTGTTCTGTGTCTGGGTGTAATTTTTTATCTATAATATGTATGTATTTAGAAATATATAAGTATGTTTATCAGCTGTTTAGTACCCATAACACAAGCTTTCAAGCTTACTTTGGGACTGAATGGCTTTGTGTGAAAAGTGATGGAATATTTATTTATTATTATTTATTTATTATTTTATTCTATCAAATGTCCTTTCTTCGGTATTGTAAATTAGCACGTGGAGCTCCTCAAGTTACGAATTGAGCTAACGATTACTAACAAATTCTTGCACTGACTGATCTGGTCCCTTCAAATATGTTTGGTTCTTTCCTCACCAGACAAGATCATGAAATCATGACATTTTGGCCTCTAGTTTCTTTCAGTGTTTCTTCTCATAGTAATCAGATAGTGAAACATTGACCTTCTAGCTAAAAAATGTCGGGTAAAAGTGCTTGTTATTATCATATAATATTAAAACTTCGCTGTTGGTACTTCTAGCAGCAGGCTGTAATTCCATAAACCGTAATAGGTAGACAGTTTATTTCCAAAGAGTCCATATTATTATGTTATGTCCATTTATTTATTGAATACTTTAAGCACGCAAAGGTACAGACGCCAGCACACCAAGTTACCCAAATGTGTCAAATTTTCCTAATTGAATATGAACCTTATTCTGTTTGAAATAAAGTTGAAAAACGATCAAAGAAATTTGACACGTTGGGGTAACTTGACGTGCTGGCGTCTGTACATTGTACAGAGGCCAACTACATGGCATAGGCATCTTTGGGTGACACAGACAAATAGCGCTACTACGCTAAAATAATAAAAATGAAATAAAGTTAAAGGGCCGGCCATCATACAAGAAACGCGTTATTGCTTGAGATACTACAGAATCCTTCGTAAGCGAGTCTGACTTGCATAATTTGTTAAGTTGCTTTTGTTTATAACAATATTTACAACAATAGTGGGTAAGATGACATGCGTTTCTCAAGTTACAGTTACAACTTACTGCAGAAATAAATTTGTTTTCTTTTTCAGATTTTCCTAGTAAAATACTGTGAAATACAAACTTATTGTCGCAGTCGGTAAGTCAGCAATTGGTTGGACATTTTCTGTGTTTACTTTAATACTTACTCGTCCAAACTTGATGCGGTCTCTTGCTTCGTTGTCAAGCTGCCTCTGAATGTCATCTGCATCATCAAATAGCGTATTAGTTCTGGAACTGGTCTGGTCTTGTGAAAACAATCCTTTTGAACAAAAGAAATTGTGGCTTTAGTTACAAACAGAAAGGGTAACTGGCAAGAATTCAAAGCAAAAGCAACCAAACTCTTTAAAGCCGTTAGGTACATAATCTTCGGATAATTAAACTAAATCATTCATTTACATTTTAGCAAAATTATATCACACCCTAATTCCCCAACCAAGTATAGATATACACCTATTGTTAACCCATAATTTGGCAACAATGATTCTAGTCCCAAGAAATTAGAGCATGAATGTACAGACGGCAGACGCCAGCATATCAAGTTACCCCAAACTGTAAAATTTTCCCAATTGAACATGAACCTTATTCTGTTTAGCAATAAAGTTGAAAACCTATCAAAGAATAGGTGGATGTCCTGGCGTCTGAACAAACCCACCACTTGGCCCGTCTGACCCGGGGTTCAAGACGCTTGCAACATCTAAACAAATGTGACTCCACCATTAATTTATTGATTTAAACATAATGCACTGAAATCAAAGACATTTTAACCCGTCGCATCGGGACTCTGAGCCATCTTTCAGTAATAATAATAATTATCGAAAGGTCGGGACAGTTACATTGACGTAAATTAGGAGTAAAAAACTTTTATAACTTAAACTTCCGTATCTAATTACTTAAGTATTAGTCTCACTAGTGCGAAAAAAGGCCTATTTCCCTGACCTTGAAAGTTTTCCAGGACAATTTTTATTGAACAATTTAAGAACGGTTATTAACTAAATTATAAGTCTCGGTTCTGGTCGTAAAATAAAACCTGAATTATCTTTCCCCCGGGTGGAAATTGGCGATAAAAAAGGGGGTACTGTTCAATAAACCCTAATATTTTATTACGAATCGGGGTAATATTACACAATATTTATAGAAGAGATTTACTTCATTGGTAGTAGTCATTACGCTGTCAAAATAAATAAATGGGAAAAAACGAACGTAGGCCAACAAAGACCCGGAATATTTAAAATTATTGACAGCATTGTACGCATAACAATGATAGGGTAATACCGCATTAACCGCAATCAGCTAAACTTAGGCTTACAATCAAATAAACAGAATTTCAAATTCAAAGACAATTTTATTCTAATGAATGAAGCAAAAGACGACCCACCTAAATTCTATTGTTGAACTAGGTACACCAATTTTATTGTTAGTCTTATCTATTCATCTATTGTGATACCTCTTTCTTTTGAAACCTAAGATTAAAAAGATAGTAAATGGGATGCTCTGAAAATCCAATGACAACGTCTGTCCTATCTACTTTTAGCACGTTTCATCAGATACCATTAGAGGCTGAAGAAGTGGATATTTTACCTCGGCATTGACAAACGACTGCCATAACAAAGACTAGAAAATAAACGGACAGATTCCAATGATTTGTTGGTTCTGCTCCACTTATTCTACAAGGGATATTTATTAGCTTTGAGATACTGTGACATTGAGAGCCAAATGTTTATCGAAACGATCAGCCTTGGAAAGCTAAGGGAGGAACAATTTGGATAATAAGTATTAGTAGTACGAACGCATGATCGAAATGACCTTAGATATAAAAAAAGTCTTAAATGCAGGTTCGTTACCCTTTTATAAATAATTATAAAACGTTCCATTGCAAGGCAAAGGCCTTTTCTCATATAGATAAAGTAGTAGTAGGGTTGAAAAGTTCGTACTTATATCGATTACAATTATAAGTAAATTCAGTTGTCGAGCAATGTAAGAAGTGAAAAAATTTAACAAGACTTTTATGAAGATGGACAAATTAATGACTTATAGCTAAACAATAACAAATAGATCTTGCAAATGAAAACAAAAAAAGCGGAAAATAAAGCTTATACCGGATTTTTAAAGCGATTTAAGGATCACATATTTTTGAAGCTCTGTTGTTTATTTTAGCAGTGGAATTTAATCATAAACACGGCACAACCCGTCACCGGCGCGCCACAAAGTAAAATGTAAATGAATTTTTAGATATTACGGGGTTTTGAAAATATTTCTATCAGATTCGCAGTACCTTTGTGTGGGTTAAAAATCCAGCACAAGCTGTGACATGATTTGAAACCAGTCAGCAGTGCTATTCTATAAAAAAAATCCCTGTGACAAAGTAGGTGAAGTGAAAGCGAAGTCAGCGATAGCTTACTGCGCTTTTGAACAGTATAATTTATTAAAAAACAAATAAAGAAAGCTAGATCCGGAACAGCTAAATAGGCCATACAAATATTTGTTACACAAGTGTGTTGTGGAGCACAGCAGCCAATTGCTCAATCTTAATCCGATCAGCCGTTCAGATGTAAAAAGGTAACACACAAACAAACAAACTTTTACATTCGCAATTATAATAATAGTTAAGATTTGAGAGCAGCGGTGGCCTAATGGTGGCGGCCTCGACTTACGAACAGTAAGTCGTAGTCGTGGCTTCGAACCCAGGGAGGCGCATTACTTTGTGTGATTTATTTCATCACCACTGCTCTCAAAAACGAAGAAGGAAAACATCGTGAGGAAACCGGCATGTCCTAGAACTAAAACTTAGAAGACATGTGATATCTACTCGCACTGGGCCCGCGTGGTAGATTATAGCCCACACGCAAAATACGCGGTTTGACGTGGAGTTGCGGATACCAACCCATGGCATCTTGAATCTAACAGTAATACAACGGTATATTACCGTTGCAAACTTGCTTGTTTCGCTTACGGAATTTTCATATTACGTAGTTCCGGTGATGTTATTAAAGTAAGCACGTTTGTCTATGTAGAATACCTGTGGAGCGTAGAAAGTAATTTTGAATGAAAAATGCTCAGAGCAAACTGCTGAGATGTAGGTACAGTCAAGGAATGATATTATGGTCGAGCGTCACGCACATACATTACAAACTAAATATTAATAATGTTACCAGCCTGTTACTGTGCCACTCTCACACCACCACCACAACCACACTCTGATCACCACCCTTGCTGTAGGCGGAATAGCGATTTTAATCTTGTATTAACTATAAGTCCAGGTTTCCTCACGATGTTTTTCCTTCACCGACGTCAATGATATCCAAGATAAACTTAAAAGTACATATGAATTGAAAAAGATAACGAACTAAACTAACAAAAAAAAACTACTAGAAAAGACCAGAAGAAGCCCTAGAAGGCACCCTAGAAGGACATACATAGAACTTATTGGTGAGGTTCTTCAAAAAGGTCAGGAACTAACTAGCAACCGGCGTGTGTGTGTGACAACATGATTAGAGAAGCAAAAGCAGTATGTAAGAATCGTAGCAGATGGTGCACTGCAGTTTCTGCAGGGAGAAAGGCGTGAGTTTACGTATTTGTTTATGTAAATACATAAAATAAATAAATAAAAATATGTTTTAAATGAGAGTGGTGGTCGGCCAATATGGTCTTGTCCCGCACAAATCCAATTTGTATTAGACCATTTGTTACTACAAAATAAATGGAAGATCAATACCATATCAAGCTAGCAATTACAAGGTCCACTATACACAATTGAATAGCCATACAAGCGTTGCAAAAGCATTTGCATTAAAGCAATGAAACCGCCATAACTGAAACATAATCAGAATTTGGTCCAGTTATTATCTGCCTAGATGGACAAGCCGGAAGGCCTCGCAGTTGGCAACCATCCAACTGCACGACCCGGTTCACGGGAATTTATCTGATGTCCTACAACCTTTGGCTGCTCGATCATATTGACGGATGTATCTATAGCGTGCATGGGTTGAACATATTGGAACGAAAGGTTTGTTATTTGAATTTGAAAAAGGAATCGTGATTTATATTGTGGTATCGTAGTATGTACCAACCTAAAGCAAAAGAGGTTGGCACCATCTAAACTGCGCTCGTTAGTCAAATTAAACAGCGCGCGCTACCCTAGTCTCCTGTATCACATTTCCGTCCCTTTTTTATGAAATCACTGCCACTAAAAATATTTAGCAATCGACAGGAAAGACGTTACCCGCCCAATAAATAAAAACACTCAAGTGTAGGGGTTCGCTTGTATGTACACGTGGAATTAAACACCATAATAGATTTGTAACGCACTTATCCACTCAGCGGTTGCGCGGCTAGCGACGACCGAACTGCCGAGTTCGCCACGCTTCCCACTACCGATTGCCCCACGTTTCCCACCACCGATCGCACCCTACTTCCCACCACCGACCGATCGCCCCACATTCCTCACCACCGATCACCCCATCTGTAATAGCCTGATTACACCTACCGAGTAGAGTGGCGAGACAGTGCCCTCGGCCGAGTGCTCGGTATTTGTAAACACATAGCCGAATGCTCGGCCGAGCGCTCGGCCTAGCGACAGGCCGAGACAGCCACTCGGACCCCATTCTATTTACTAGACCGAGTACCACCCTCCCGCTTCTCTGCGCTGTCTCGCTCGCTCACTCGGTGAATGTGAACACCTGTATCTCGGTCACTCGTCAACTACTCGCCACTCGGTCAGTACACGTCATTTTTCCCGCGAATTTTACTCTCATGATTTTCGCGTCTGTACTGTCCGGCAAACTGAACTGACTGACTCTCTCGCCACAATTTCAAAAATACGTGTGAACAGCTACTCGGTTGCATCACTGTCTCGGCCGAGAAGGATTTTACTGTCTCGCCACTCTACTCAGTAGGTGTAATCAGGAAGCGTTTAACGTTAATAAACATAATACACTACACCAATCAATGCTGTACACTATACCAGCGCGCTTATTTGGCTGAATAAGCTTTGATTCTAATTCATTTTTGGCACAGCAATCAATACGGGCCCTACGGCATTAGAATCTAAAGTGGGTGGTTAAATACCACGTTACACAAATAAATCATAAAGCCGGGCACGCACTTACCACATTTGCATGGACGAATCCTTCATTATTTTATTTTGTACAATTTGAAATTGGAAATTGAATATAAATGGAAAATGTTTAACGTGACATTTTATTTTTCTAATAATTTATATCGGGACTATTATTCAAATGTCAATTGTTTTTAACTAAAATTTAGAGCTAAAATCTGGCTCATACTCGTACTTAATATGTTTCGTATTAGCTAGTTAGTAAAAAATATTATACCTAAGTACTAAAGCCTATCAAAATTGACACTATAAATACACAACGCTTCTTCTGTTGGACTACCACTACTGATTTTTTGAACAAACCTACGATTAGCAACAGGCTACTGTGGCAAAAGATATTAATTAATTTGTCGTTAAAAATAAGTTTTTTATTCAACTTGCAAAAATCTGCAAAAAAAAAACTTAAAAGACGGGCCCGGCCATTAAAAAAACAATAGCCGCGACTCACCGGTAAGACAGGCTACATAATTATGTCCTAGTGGACATTTGATTTAAGAATAACTATTGAATAGATCGCAAAAATAAAGTTGTGGCACAAACTGAACTTTACGTCTTTATTTTAAAGCCGTTTTTTACAACAAACATTTCTATTGACATGACGTTTTGAAACTATAATCGCGAACGCAGTATTTTATAATAAAATAAGGGGAAATACGTGTCACGAAGTCACAGCTAACTTATCATTTCTGCAGCGAGTCTAAAGTAAACCTAACTTAATACTATGTCTGAAGATACAAGAGCTAAAATAAATCTCTCACATACGAGGAGTATGCTAAAGGTTATGTTTGAGAGAGCAGTATTTCTCAGAAACATTTAAGTTAAATATTAGATGGCGAACAGCTATGCTTGCCTTCTGAGATTGGCTTTTAAAATGTTTTATCTTTCACGTTTGTTTGTTTTGCCTTTAGTTTAGGTTCTTTTATATACTGAGTTACGACTCGTTATGTGCTGCTTAGTTTTTATTGCAGTACATCCTTATAATAAACTAGCAGATGTCACGCAATTTCACCCGCGTAGGTCCCGTTCCAGTTGGAATACAGGGATATTTTTTTATTAAAATCGCTCCAGCCGTTTAGCCGCGAAGAAGTAACAAATATAGACACTCACCTTTATAATGTTAGTGTGATAAATATAGCTACCTCCCGCCTATAGAGCTGTTAAGCAAAAAATGATTTATGACAGCATATCAAACTATCCCGAACTGTAAAATTTTCCCAATATGAATATGAACCTTCTTGTTTGCAAAAAAGTCGCAAAACTATCAACGAAATTTGACACTTGGGTATAGGTTGATGTGCTGGCGTCTGTGCCTTCTACACGGGACTCACCACAGGCAGTAGACTGGTGACATATACTTACCTTTGTACCTATTATAGGCACAGTATAAATATTAATACAGTAGGACGACGCCTTTGTTCTCTGGAAAAATGCCGACAACTTCTACACGCGTTAGACTTGAGTAATACCTCCCGCACTACGAACATCGGTTTGTTCGCAGTGCGGGAGCGGCTTTCCCGCGTCTCGCCCCTCACACCCCGCACGATAGCCCTGTCTAGACAGCTTCGTCGGACGACTGTATGTTTTTAGACTGTGCTAAAGGTGTAAGGTATACTCAAACCGTCAGGCAATACATGCATGATGCTATGTCATGTGTATAGTAGTGTTTAAGACAAGTAAAACATTTAGCTAAGATAACCAATGTAGCTTTTACATGCTTGCATCCAATGATATTATAAGTAAAAAGGTGTAGATAGGTTATAAGCGCTCAGCAAGCGAAACTTTAAAATGTTGCTAACTAACCACACTAGACCTCAGTGTAGCGTCGCGCCGTCAACTGACGCGTGAGTGCGTTAGTGTGCCGTTTTTGAAGATCAAAATTGTTGTTCAGGTAACCCATCTACACCTTTTTACTTTTAATATCGTTGGTTGCATCGCATAACAAATAGAAGATACAAATTAAGGTCTTATTAGAAAGCTAAGTTATATGTTTTGCCACTGAAACTAACTAAGAACTTTATTGCATTTACACACAAAGCGAGACATTAACTTTCCATGTAGCGAACCGAGTTACGCACATGATAAAGTCTTGATAAAAAATAACGTAGGAAATTATAAACAGGGAAGAAAGGAATTTCGACGCACAATCTTGGATACCTAGGACTACATATCTCATCGGTTTTACCTACCTTTTGAACAGCAAAAGACGATTGAAAGCTAATAACAATAATGAACTCTAAATAATCCACCAATTCTATTTAATCCAAAGAGGATAAATTAAAAATTAACAATTAACTTTTACATTAAAAAAAATCCATTGCCTTATAGGAATTATGATTTTTAGTTTTATGGAAAGACCAAAACTTAACTCCGCGTGAATGTCGTACTTTATCACCCCTTCCACCCCCTCCTTAGCTTTGACAACGAAGATACCCTCAAAAATAATGTATTGTGGCTTTCTATTGATTAAAAAAAACAGGTAAGAAATGGGTTCAGTGAATCCAGACATAACCCTTTACAACGACGTCACAAATTCATAAACTTTACCTCTTTTTAATATAGGTCGGTAAGTGAAGATTTGTAGAAGTAGGATTAGGTAACAGCAGAGGAAAAACAGTCGAAAAATTACAACGTTAGTTGAAGTCAAAATCATATTGTAAGTTTTGAGCTCGTGGGATCAGGAATTGCGTCAGTGTCCTTTGCCCCGGTATATATTAATATCACGCGACATTATTTCTCGTTTTATATGCAAATATTCTACACAGTAATCCAAAAGAGCCATCAGCCTCAAATACCTGTATACCCGGATGCTTTGATGTTTATAATCAGTAAACAACATAACGTGACCTTTGGTACACTGTTTTGAAACATGTACGCTTTAAAAATATTGTCACGTTTTGCCACAAAATTCAATTTTTAACATGTAAATTATTAATATGTCTGTTTTCTTGTTCAATCGTCGTTCGCTTTTGTAAAATCGATTGACAGTTATTATAACCTCAAATTTTTGCTTGTGTTTTGGCAGGCTGTCAAAAAGTGGCCAGTATCATTTTTATTCAAATGAGGATATAGTGCCACTAATTAGAAAAAGGTTTAATCATATTGAGAAGTTGAACGAAAGACGATAAACACAAGATTATTCGGCATTCGGTGTCAGATAGATGTAAATAGAATTGTTGCAAGGAAATACTCTAGAAAGGCAATCTGACCTTAATGGTGTTGTTTTTCAGAAAAATCAGGTGCTTGGTATGTCAGAAACATTTAATTACAGCAGGTTTTCTTATCTTTCAAGAAATAAAATTTTGTTGTTGTGTTGTTTTCTTTTTGTTAATGATGATAAAAGAAGTTTCAAATAACATTTTTCAACTTACTTTAAAATGAAGAACAAAAACTAAGCATTATTTGAAACATTTGATTGGTTCCCGGTTTTTTTTTGGGCTCTGGGAGTTTTCTAAACCGTGAAATATTCTCATACCTTCGTTATTTCAAATTATTACCTCTCTCTTAACACGTTTTAATATAACTGTTCGTTACTCTGTAAATGATTTGTATTTATGTATTTAAATATTTTTCTCTTCTTAATTATACTTATTATAATATATGTCTATTCAAATAGTCTTGTAAGGTATATATTTATGTACCTAAATAGTACACCACACACTGCCTACTCATCTTCTCTCCTCCACTATCAAGTCCATCCAAAGGTTGTCTGTAAGAGATCACTTTTAGCGTTAAGGCTGCCCATTGTATCACCGTTTGTAGCCCTTAAAATTATCGTTTGTAAGTTTTAATGGTGTACAATAAAGAGTATTCTATTCTATTCTATTCTTATTTCAACAAAAAAAAACGCACTTTTACATGAATATAGTGAAAAACTAACCTAAGATATGAAGCTAAACTTTTAGGAAACGCCTTTTGGTTGGTTTATTGACAAGACAAAAATCTCGACTTACGTGGCCTATGATATTCGGAGAAGCTGATTTCTATTTCCCTCAACACAAAACTAGAGGGACGTAATTCATATTCAGGGCTCAATTTCTGCCAAAAAAAGGGGAACAAACACGGCCAAATACGTCTCTGGGGACTAACCCGATCACGTTTTAGCTCAATCCGCTAACTGAACGTATTTTTTGCCTAAAATATTTGCACCCGCCGAACGTGAATCTATTCTGAACAAAATAAGGCTGAGTAAGATGAAAGGACTGAGATTTATAGGTTTCCTATTTACCTAGAAATAAAATGGTGCGCGTGACAGTCTTCCGTCGAAATATGTTCTGTGTATCTTGGATACTATATCTGAAACAATAAGTAGTAAGTTTCTTTTCCATTTAACAATTATTCTTGTTTTTTTTGCTAAGTAGTAGGTACACAACCAGGTTTCCCTTGAATTGTAGATATGGAAATTAGACGTATTTTGACAAATTGAGACTGAGATTGGAATGCAAACGTTGCTAAAAATACGAGAATAGTTGATTTCATTACATCAACGAATACTAATACTTGTTTAGGTGTTCATATAAATGCGTTTACTGATCCGTATCGTGAGGAACAAATGCATCGGCCCGTCAATGATGCCTGATTCTATGCTCTGCAATCCGATTACTGGCAAATGTGTCGACAACAGCGTACGCGATGCTACAAAATAATCCGTTTAAAACGATCCGTCTGACGTGTAGGTATGGTGCGGAGCTGTGAATGCGACCCTTAATCACTGAATACACGGAAATGATGTAAGATAGGGACGGGGCGCGGACAAGGAGCAGACGAGGCGCCTAAAAACATAGAAAGTCGAGCCCTGGGACGCCACCGCGTGATTCCCGGCACTCGCGATCCACCCCACCCGCATCCCGGTCTTGTCCATCGCTTGTCCGCTTGCACCCATATCCCGTCTTTTCTATACGGTATATTTTAACAGTAGGGCGCAGACAATTTAGAGTTGTGTCCGCGCCCTGTCTTTTCTATATAATTTGCGTCGCAAAAGGGTCACGGAAGAGACAAAATGTCTGCGCCCCGTCCGCGCCTTATGATTTTCTATGTGTCCAGCGCCTAAGACTGCGTACAGATCATAGACATAAATAATGGACTTAGTGTTCCTTATCCAGCTATGAAATAAATACTGGTAAGAAAGTGTGAGAGAGATAAAGCGAACGTGCAGCCAATAGTTGTCTCTTTTTTTGTTTAACCACAGACCTATACAGAAAATAAACAGGTAGGTATTGGCCGCACATCCCCTCTGTCTTTTTCTAGATTGTGGTCAATTTTGTGCGGGTATTGCTCAGACCATTCTTTATAATAATATGTCTATGTTACAGATGACTCGCGCCCGCTGACCACATACCACGCGAAGCACCTGTCAGCATAAGGTTGCGAGCAGACGTCAGGCGCCCCGCGTCTAACTCGCTTTGAATGTTTTCTCGAGTCTTTTTACACACTTATAGATCTCAATTAGCAAGGCCTATAGGGTGGGTGCAACACGTTTGCGGGGTGTAAGTGGCGGGCGTGTGCGGTTTGACTTCGATAAATGCAATTGAAGATCTATTTAAATTGTTGTAAGTTACCTATATTAGAATAGAAAAAAATAGAATACTCTTTATTGTACATCATAAAAACTTACAAATTATAACTTTAAGGGCTTCATATTGTTAATCTAGTAAGTCTAAAAAAAATACCGGAAATGTGAGGCTTTGTCAACACAAGTATCATTTGATTAGTTTCTGGGAAGCCACGGAAACTTATTTGTAAAGATCTACCTACTGAAATAAATACGTTTTCATTTTTTTTCTGAGATTTAAACCTTTTTAAAAAAAAACTCAAAACGAGTTAGAGAGTCGTCTGTTTGCAGCCTTATACTGACGGTAATGATCATTATGATTATGATAAAAATAAATGAGTGGTTAGGTAGGAATGAGTTCTGGGGGGTCGAATTTTTCGGGTCGAGTTGTCACGGGGTCGGATTTTCGTAGTCTAAGTACGTTTTTAGAATTATAATTACCTATAAACAAATTGTGATATTTTTGTGCAGTTCCTGTTTATTTTAATGGGAATAATAATTCATGATTTACCTTATGGTTTTCTTAAATAGGTATATGACGGTAATTTTAACAACATAATGAGTATTAATGATTTACTTTAAAACTAGTTTTGAATTATCTACAGCAAAATTTAATCCCAATTGTTACACGAAGGATTTGCTGCCGGCAATTTGGCTTGCTCTTAAATTTGACTAAAACATAACTGGCTAAAATTACACCTCTGCCTATCCTTTCTAGGAATATACAGACGTGATAGAATATGTTTATTATTCATATGCTATTTGCTATTCGAAGTTTATGTTAAACAACCCTAATTTGATGAGTAATACGTACCTACAACCTTCCATTAGCTACAAACAAACACCCTTGAGGCACGAACCTCATTTTATTTTTTACACAATACATATTGTAGTTATTGCTAGAAATATGTTATGTTCTGAAGGCTTGTTGAATGAGACACCGTTGAGGTTGACTTCGTTTATTTCTAAGATGACACACAATATAATTATATAGACAGTACAGCTGGTCGATTCTGTTGAAATCACCGCGTGTAAACCTGGGTGTAGTGAGCACTGAAGTCTCTGTCAGTGTCACCTATCAGTTGCTAGGGATTGGCGAAGTATGAATCATAATCGAGAATCGACGTAACTTATTTATTTACATACAAACAAACTTAAACTCACGCCCTATTCCCATGGGGGTGGACAGAAACCGCAGAACGCCACCCACTATAATATTGCTTCACATACCTACTTACTTGTTAATATTTTTTCTGTGCTAAGTATTTTATTTATTTTATGCTAAGTAAATTGAATAGATGATAATTTAGTTCGAAAGCTCTATTAGATTTGAATAATTAATTAAATTAAATCAATTTAGGTACTTCATACCTAAGGTATTACCTGCTGCGCTGCGCCCGCCGATCCGAATCTATGAAAACGCCTTCACATCTTAGTTCACTGTGGACAAATAGCGTCCTACTTTAACAAGTCGTTGCCAAAAATATAATACATTTCTACCATCTCAGCACTCTCACAGATACCTACTTACAAATTAATTCTTCTACGTTCGCATAATTACCAAAAGTCACAATGACAGTTGTACGACACTGACTCGGTGCTGTTGCCATGACAACGATACGCCCACGCGATGCCGGTCGTGCTGTTGTCATAGTAACCACCTAGCGTCCGCGCCGAGTGACTTCGATCACGCGCGTGGGTCTGTCGTCATCTACCATTTTATAGACTATACGGTGTTTATTTCCAAAGATTTGAATGTCTAATTTCAATTTTTATTTTAACCATTCAACAAATATATCGTCATTACATTATTTTGTCAAATATGTTACTTTTTCAACGTTCACATTCATCGAGTCACAATGATGCACAATCACGCCCGCGTTGTTACTATGACAACGCGAAGCGCGCGCGCGTGAATTTTTTTTTTAATATTCATTGTTTGGAGGCCATGTTGTTGACGTATGAACCTGTTTGATTTTAAATAATTATTATATTTTAAGATTTAAAAAGTCTAAATTTAAATTAACCATTTAGAAAGTCAGTACCTACCTACCTAGTAGTCGTGCCTAATTTTGATGTCCAAAATGAAAATAAATAATCGATACCTACCTAGGTAAGATTCACCTTAGTCTGTGACTGTCATGGCCTTTTTTTTCGCGTAGGTATTGTAGGTTATTATAATATTATGGATGGATAACCATAACCTGGAAATTAACTTCGCCAAAACAAAATTAATAGCTTTTCACCCACATCAAAAATCCCCTTTAAAACTAAATTTCACATTTAAAACAGCAAAATTGGAACAAGTAAATGAATTTACTCTCCTCGGTTTGTCCATAGATACCCACATAAATTGGAAATCTCATATCCAGAAAATAAGGGCAAAACTATCACAATTTTCGTACGCCCTACGCGAAATTAAAAAAACTACCAACCATCAAACGGCACTTGTCACGTACTATGCATATGCTCAGGCATGGCTCAGCTATGGAGTCATGCTGTGGGGAAACAGTACAGATTCGCAAACCATATTTATCTTACAAAAAAAGTTAATTAGAATATTAACAAACATTGAACAAACAGATAGCTGCAAACCATACTTCCAAAAACACAAAATACTCACACTTCCCTGTTTATATATTTTTGAATTATGTAAATTTGTCCGAAAATACCCGGATTTTTACACCACTTGTGAAACAACACAAACTAGGTACACCTTTCGACACAATAAAAACAAAGTAAACATACCCCAATCCCGACTTAAAATGCACTCAACCGGCCCTTTAGTTATGTCAACAAAAATGTATAATAAATTGCCAAATGACATACGAGAACTAAACAAAACAAATGTATTTATTAATAAATTGAAACAATTTCTAGAATCCAAGGCTTACTACTCAGTAAAGGAGTTTATGGATGACAAATGTATTGCAAAATAAAATTATTCGCTCACATTAAATGTAGGAAACAAAATATAAATATGAAAATATAAGATTATAAATACATAAATAATAATATAATTTAATAATAATGAAACATAGTTCTAATAATTGCATAAATAATAATTATCTAGATTATTTTAATACAATACACAATTAAAATTATTAAGATAATTTATTATACCTAATACACAGACCTAATAAATTTTAAAATATATTTGCATAATTATTCATAATTTTTACACCAAACATAAAATAATATTATTGAATTGCTTCTTAGCCCTCTTCCTCTCTCCTAATGTTGTTGTGCCCGACAGGGTCCATATTGATGTCTATTATTTTGATAACACCATCTATGTAATACATATGGAATGCAATAAAGATTTGAGTATTTGAGTATTTGAGTAATATCACCAAAAGAATGATCTTTGTTTTGTAAGCATTTTAGAGGTTGTAATTGATAAAAATGCAGTCCGCCGTAGTTTTTTTTTATTAAATAGGTACCTACGTAATTTTCACATTAACAAAATATAAAACAAACCACTTATTAAGGGGGAAAACTAACTACCTAGGTACTAAGGAGGCCATGGTAACAACGTGCATCTAAGAACAAAGACGCATCGATTTGTCATTGCATTCAAATTTAGTCTTGCACTTTGCAGTGACATTTGATATTTTAAATGTTGTTTAGTAGTTATTACCTACTTTTACGGATGCAATTGGTATGACATTATTAAAGCTACTACCAAAGTTCCGCCCGTGTTAGTTAAGACGAGAGTTCAGAGTTAAGTGGCTATTTACATTGACAAGGACGGTAACAACAATCAAGTGATATTCAATTAATCAATACCTAATAAAGGAGGCTCCTGTCTTTTCCGTAAGGGGATGGGCGTCGGCGTCTATGTAGCAACGGTACGATATTATTAACGTCAGTGTGTTACTTAATCCGTGTATTCTTGTGAACTGGCAGAAAGGTTTCTGCCAGTCACCTACCTACTTACAAGCAGTGCAACTAAATAGGTAAAACCTCTGCCTCGCATCGTTCCGACCAGAGTGCATTCATGCTGTTTCAATTTCGACTGTGCGACAAATATAGGGGATTGGATTGTTTGAAACTAGGTACCACTGAATGAAAACTCAGAATTGCTAAAATAAATTTACTCACATTCAATGAATGTTTTATTGTCCTTTTTCTGAGTTGAGTACCTACCTACATTAGTACATATTCATATTACCTACCTACATCATCCAACTAGAAAGCAAGATAAATCCCAATAAGAGGTACAAACCAAGGTAATACAGCATGTTTAGGCCAATCATTAATTTCATTTAACACTTCTAGCTACCATATTGTAGGTACAGGGGCAGAATTCTTACTTAGTGTTGATAGTGTTTCCATCTCCAAGTCTCCATCCGGGATCTAAATAATCGACACAAATTTTACGCAAGTACTACTCTGTCCTTGATATGTGACCGAGGTGGGCCCAAGTTCAAATATTTGACTTTGGGCTGTTCCTTAATGCTAATATCCTGCCCGTTTTAGGGTCTTAAGAGTCACTTGGACAACCGGGATTGTCATCTAGGGCCCCAAGTTCGAAGCGTACAGGCGCCCTTCTCCTGAGGCGGAGTGCCGAATATTATTTTAAATAATATTGTGCTCGCTATGCTCGCTCAGATTAATTTCTGGCGCTGTAGCACTGTAGAGGCACTTACAGCTTTAGTTACACTATCTATAGGTGTGGTATAAAACTTGTTGGTGGCATCCAACGAGTTAAAAAGTTAAAAGTTATAACAGCTACATTTGTGGTTAATAGAAGTCCTTTATAAAACACTTTAGTGCCATTCATCTCCTAGCTTTTCCAGTCACCGCACAATCAAATTTTATAGAATCGAGAGTCACCGCGCAATCAAATTTTAACATTTTACCATACCTTGGGCCGATCGTGTTTACAGAATGTTAGCTGATCGAAATGAAACCTGACTTGCCCCTCTGGGCTTAAAGCTGGGTATGCCTATGCCCAATTGCCCATACATTAATATTTAAAGTCGAGCATTTTTTAACGACGGTAGACAAAAACTACAAAACGCCACCTGCTACAGTCTATCTATACATTAAAGTCAAAGCGCGTATTTAGCGTATGTTATACATATGTACATACTTCTTTTACTTCATTTACGTTTAAACATTGGTCCTTATGCAGATCAGGTGCGAGTTATACACACATAACCTTTCTGAAGAACATCACCAATAGGGTAAGTGTAGGTATCATATGTACCTATGGATGTCTAGGGCGATTCACAGCGTTTCTACTTAGATCAGTCTCATTACACAACACTGGTAACTAATCTATATAAGGTGGTCCTTTTTCCTATTAAGATTCCGTATTATGCTAGGCTAGCTTAGGTCAATAAGTTACCATTGGCGTGTAGCGACCGTACCACAGCCCCAAGCCATCGTTCCAAAAGCCAATTCATGACTGTAGACAAGAATCTCATTGCGTCAGAAAATTAAACCATAAAAATAATATGTCTTCCTTTTATGGTCTTCCATGTAATATCGTTGAATGTGTGTATAACAAGGAAACGGTATAATATCTCACTCGAAAAGTTATTTCCTGAACATATTTCACGTTTATTATGTGAAGTATTTCCATATGAGTTCCCTTTGCGGCCCTTTCCTGGTCTCAATGCATTTTTGAACAATAGGACGCGGTTCCCGTACTATAATGGAGGTTTTGATTACAAAGGACCATGCAAAAGATTGTATGGGCGCTGTCCCAACCCACCAACAGACATGGGACTTGTTTCAATATTATTATGAAGTCTCATAAAAATACAAATAACAATTTTTAGTCCGTAAATATATGGGGTACCTAATTAAAAAAAAAGTGTTTACTTAAAAAGGGTGTACTTATTTTGTTTTAAATAACCTTGTTTTAGACATTTTACAATTAACAATTGATCAACTAAACACTTTAGGTTTTTATAACATGTATAAGTATATACATATTTATGAAATAACAACATTTTGGGTTAGTATTAATCACATTTTTTGTTATTGTTCATGTACAAATATATTTATGTCAACAGAACTGTTATCCAGTTTGGTAAGTTAGTAATTATTCGTCTATCATTATAGTAGATATCATTTCTGCCGGCAGATTAAATTCAGTGTGACGACCTTTCTCCATATACAAAAAAATTAAGACTACACAGGGGTCTCATTCAAATCGGTCAGTATGGGAAAGTCTGATACTATAAGACATACGAAGATCTGTTCTGAGGAACCATGTCATCGATTTTAATAACAAGAAAAACTGCATTCACACATTAAAAAAAAACATCTGTACTCCGTTCGGGAATCGAACCCGGTTATTTTGAAAAAAAAAACCTATTCTATTTCTATTTAGATATCGATTGTGTAGGTCTTAAGCAGTAAATGTCTGTATGAAACATGATGTCTAAAATGAATAAAATGCATTGTTTCCACATACTTTAATTTATTTTAGTAGGTGCTCGAAGTGACCATGTTTACAATATTACTACAATAGTACAGATGTTTCTTAAAATGTATGAATGCAGTTTTTCTTGTTATTAAAATCGATGACATGGTTCCTCAGAACAGATCTTCGTATCTCTTATAGTTTCAGACTTTCCCATACTGACCGATTTGAATGAGACACCCTGTATATTATGCGCACCGCCAGACTGGTTTTTTATCCTGTGCATCTCACGGCTGTTCACTATCAATAGTTTTTTCATAGTTAAATAGTGTTCCTGTACGTTTTTTTTACAATTTACTGTACCAAAAAGTGTGTAAGTACCTATAAAAAATATTTTTTTGCGCGATACCCCCATGACTTACGGAGATGTCGTCATAATAAAAAATGATCATGATGCTAAGATGAATTGATTGAGATACATTTGAAATCTGTTGGTGGTATGTGAAGTGTCGTGGTAAATGAAAGACATTTGCACTGGATAACGTCTTGATTTATTCTGTCGTCACATAGATTGAGTGTACATGATCTTAACATATTGCTTACTTGACTATATCTAAATAAGGTGTGGTTACACACACATTCATAATAGGTAATACTAACGTTACTAGCTTACACACACTACACCTCCGGGGGTGCCAGAAAAATAAAAAATTGGAGCTCTTAATTTTTTATTATTTTTTTTCATTCGGTTATTACAACTACATTAATAACAAAAATTATATAATAAATGGTTTTAACTAATATTAAGTATGAAACAGTTTTGTTCTATCCTTATGTATTAATTCAATTTTATTTTGTTTTAGAATTTTGACGTTAGGGCCCATATCCTGTAATACAATATAAGGGCCTTCAAAAATATTATCCAATTTCTTAGTTCCTTCACTTTTGACTAAAACTAATTCGTCTTTATTATATGTAACTGGATTACATTTCTTATCATATGCTAATTTTCTAGTTTCTTTACTAGTTTCTAAATTAAGTTTAGCTTCTTTTAATGCTACCTGTAGCCTATATCTTAAATCTAAAGAGTAGTCATTGGGATTATACAATGGTTCTATTCTATTACAATTCTTAATGTTATTAGGTATGTTACATGTTCTGCCAAAAATTAGTTCGAAGGGCGTGTACTTCGTTTCTGAGTGTACGGTGTTATTATAACTGAAACACCAAAATGGTATCCAGTGTGACCATTCATAGCCGTTATTGCCTGAATATGTCCTTAGAAAAGCGCCTAAATGCTTATGAGCATTTTCGAGCGAACCTATCGATTGATGGTGGTATGCTGTAGACAATAATTTGTCTATTTTTAATAATTTGCAAACTTCAACCATGGTACTTGAAATGAACTCTGATCCTCTGTCAGTCGCTATAACTTTTGGTATACCGAAACGTAAAATGAAATTTTGTATGACTGATCTTGCTACAGTTGCGGCTTCTTTATTTTTTATAGGATATGCTTCAATAAATTTAGTTAGTTCACATTGTATTGTCAATAGATAGCAATTTCCATTCTCGTCTTTATCTAAAGGACCTACTAAGTCTAGAAATATTTTTTCAAAACCTGACGACGCAGTCGTTGTGATCGTCATCGGCTGTTTTGTGTACCTACTATATTTAGTCTTCTGACAAGTGGTACACTTTTTAACATAATCAAGAACGTCTTTATCGATACCTGGCCAGAAATATCGTCTCTTGATGTTGTTAGTCATACTACGTACACCAGCATGTCCACTGGTAGGTAGTAAATGAAAGTCATTTAATATATATTGTTTCTCACAATCATTATCTATTTTTTCTATTCCTCTTAGTATGCATACATTCGGACCGGTCCAATCTTTTAATGTTTGTATTTCACTACATAAACATTTTATAAACTCTTCATTTTCATTATTTTTAACTATGCATATTTCTCTTAATTTTATATAATTGCTAAACTTCTCTAACTTAGTCACAAATTCGGCTCGCGAGAAATGTGCCGTAAAGTTGAGGTTTACACACAACAACATTTTACTAGGGATGTAAGCCAGACACTCGTCTTCAGCCGTTATCATATTATCTCTTCTGTATTTATCAACTCTGTCTTTCTCTAACAATATCATCTCCACGACATCACTCGGCTTCCTTAGTAACTCCACGACTCTAGGCTGATCAGACCCTTCGTCGGTAGATTTACTAATTGGCGGTGTTGCATTTTTACAGTTCTCGTCCATTCTTCTTTTTTGTGCTCTAGTCATGACATTTATTTCCATAATTTTCTCGTTCATACTCTTTAATTCACTGGAAGTCACATTCACTCTGGATAATGCATCCGCGACTACATTATCCTTTCCTTGCACATACACTATTTTAAAATCATATTCCTCAAGTACTAAACGAAACTTCAACAGCCTGCTAGAGGGATCTTTCATGCCAAACAAATAAATGAGAGGTTTGTGATCCGTCATTATAGTAAAATGCCTACCAAATATATACGGCCTGAAGTACTTTACTGCCCAGACTATAGCAGTCAGTTCTTTTTGTATGGTGGGGTAGTTTAATTCTGCTTTATTTAATGGTCTACTTGTATATGCTATGGGTCTTAGGTCACTGTTACACAAAACTGCACCAATCGCTACACCTGATGCGTCAGTCTGTAATATAAATTCGTTACTTTCTGAGAAATCTGGGTATTGAAGTATGGGTGGGCTAATTAACTTTTGTTTTAAGATCTCGAAGGAGTGTTGACATTCTGAAGTCCAATTGAAAACTACATTTTTTCTGCACAATCGGTTTAAAGGCAATGTTATCTCTGCAAACGATGGCACAAATTTACGATAGTAATTACAGAAAGCTACAAATCGTTTTACTTCTTCTAAGTTTTTAGGAACTGGGTAGTTTTGTAAAACTATTGTTTTCTCTGGATCTGGTAATACTCCATCAGCAGAAACTAAATGTCCAAGGTACAATATTTCCTTTTTTAAAAATTGGCATTTATCCGGATTTAGTTTTAAATTTACTTTTCTTAACCTTTCAAATACATCTATTAAATTTTTATTATGAAAATTAAGATTTCGTCCAAAAATAATTAAGTCGTCTAGATAAACAAAACATTTGTCATACGTCAGTCCAGACATAGCTATAGACATGACTCTACTGAAATTACTACAGGAAGTTTTTAGTCCCATAGGAAGACGTTTTAATTGATACTGACCCGAGCTAGTGGAGAAAGCAGTATATTTTCGACTTTCTGGGCATAAACTGACCTGATAATAACCTTGTTGTAAGTCTAAATGAGTGAAATACATTGAGCCTGAAAGTGAGTCTAAGATGTCAGTGATATTGGGTAGTGGGAACTTATCATCGACTATTACATCATTGAGTTTTCTGTAGTCCACTACCAAACGCCACTTTTTACACCCTTCTGACTTTTTGGGAACGAGTAATACTGGACTGTTCCACTCGCTTGAGGACTCCTCTATTATATCGTCCTTCAACATTTGTTTAATTTGCTTATCAATCTCTGGCTTCATTGATTGAGGCAATCTATAAGGTTTGACATATGTGGGGCTTACGTTAGGTTTAAGAGTTATGGACTGTTCGTAAACGTTAGTGGTAGCTAGCTTATCTCCTGGTAAGAAAAACACATCTGCATATTTAGTACAAATTGTTTCGAGAGAACTTTTTTCTTCTGAATTAAGATGATTTAATTTTAACAACGTAAGTAAATTTTCGGCTCTATTAGCATTGGCATTAGTCTTATCGAAAGAAAAAATATCATACTCGCTTAAAAACATTACTTCCGGATTGAAATTGTTTAATCTTACTTCTTCATCTCTAATATTAAGTATTCTGATCGGTATCCTACGATTTTTGGGTCTAACTATAGCTCCTGCTAAAAAAATATCTTTCTCTATCTCTCTCGAGTTAACAACAAAATCTGCTTCCTCATCAATATCTAAATCTACGAAATGAGTCGATTCACTTCGGGCCGGTAGTACAAGACAATTATTATTAGTAAACGTTAAATCAAGTCTAGGCGAGATAGGTAAATAAAGTTGTTTACCCTCATTATTAACAACTAACACGTTATTAGCTAAATCGATATTACAACCATAAGTAGATAGAAAATCTAAGCCTAAAATACCTGTTGCCTTGAACGGTAAGTTTTGAAAAACGTAGAACTTGTGAATAAACGTGTCATTATGTTCTGTAACAAGTTTCAAGGTTACATATCCCAAAGAGTCGATCTGCCCTCCTATGCCGTTTATCGTAGTGCTATTATAGCATATACGCATCGAATCGGGTAATTCGTTTTTCCTAATAATTGATATTGACGCACCCGTATCTACTAAAAATGAATATTTTCTGTCATGACAATAAAATGTTACAAATTGACATCGCCCTTTACACGCCATAATATAATTATTAAAATCGAAAAAACTGCTTTTTGGTGCTGTTTTGGGAATTATCATTTTCATTCGAATTTTGGGAAATGCCCCCTTGCACCGATGGTTGCGCGGTTTGTATGGGTTGCGTTGAAAAAACATTATTACGGCTATAATTATTTCCTCGCCTGTTACCACGATGGAAATATCGGCCACTATTCGCATGTGAGTAATTTCTACCGCGGTTTGAATTTTGGAATGATCTTCCATAGCCACGGCGGTTACAGTTATTAAAGTATCCATAGTTGCGGCCACGTTGACCTTGAACGCTCGGTCCTTGATAAGGTGTAAACTTACCTCGACCCCTTCTCGAATACTGCATAACGTCTGGCTTAGAGGAACTAGAAGGCGTTGATACATCCTCGTCCTTAGCTCCTTGTATAGCGTCCTTGAGGTTACCATAGTTGCGAGCGGTTACGATGGTGCTAAGCCTTGAACTTTTCAACCCATCTGAAAATCTCTTAATGGCCATTTTCTCATTTAATGGCTTTAAAATCGCGAATTTTGACGAATCGCCGTCTGCCTGTGAGATAGTTAAATCGGTAAAAAGTTGTTCTATTTCAGAACCGTACTCGTCAATTGACCTAAAACCTTGGTTCATATTTTGGAGGCGAGACTGAATAGCAGTAAAAGATTTTGCAGTTAATAAGTGTCTCCTTAAATCCTGTATTAAACTAGGAACGGTGTCATAGTTATTTGATAAACGTAGCTTAGCATTCTCTGATAGTCGACCTTTAATTACAAATTTTATTAAAAGTTTGTTTCCCGGATCATCTAACATATCCGCATACATTGCCACTGCATCAATCAACCGTTTCGTGGTGTCCTCCCTACCATCCATAAGGGGAATTAAGTTACACGCCGTTCGAATGTCAAATTCCATTTTTACAATTTCTATTTCACTAGGTGGGGAAGTACACAATTCACTTATCTTTGAAAATACGCTCTTAATATTATCAAAGGTGGTAGACAGTTGCGTGACTAATTCGGGTTTTAATTTATGCGATAATTTTGAGTATAATAATTGTACTTCACTAAATAAATTCTTAGCCTCTTTCAACTTATTTATCGCAATAGAACCCGTAAATCTGGCCTGACCTTTCTTTATTAAATACTTTCTAATGTCCACTAAATCTTCATATATTCTAACAAAACCATCGGCCATAATCTAAAAATAAAACATAAGGAATGTAATGACATCACCCTAGAATCAAAATATCTTAATTATATTTCTTCTAACTGTCTTCCAAACTGGGAAAGCAATGCGAAAACATTCCATATACGGCGTAGGGTATCGGGTTCGGTGAGTCGCCGTGCACGATTTATGAACTGCTACATATTATTACAATAAAACCTTATATTAATTACTTACTTGTAATAAGTCATTTATGTATTTTAAACGCTATTTATAAATCTGAGACGTAAAGTTATTAAAATGATATGACTATAAAGCCATCACTAGCCGTTACGTATCACTCGATGGTTCCGAAGTATTGTTTTTTGCGATTAATAAGGTCAATTATTTATGATTTCACTTTTTTTTTCTTTCACTTACACGGGTTTATCCGTGACACTATCACTATGATTCTTGAAATACTTTGAGGTCTGCCTGCGACGTAAGGACCTGCGGTTCATCTGCCTGTCCATCCACTTGACATGCATCTTCTTGTAACAGGTACAGATAGCATAGCATGCCGCCGCTAGTAGGACGATTGTGATCAAGGTCAGGAGGATATTTGTTGTGCTGATGCTGGAGTAGCTCTGCTCGGATGTCGCACTATTTTGTCCATTACCAGCAGCCGTCTGCGCGATGATCGTCTCTTCTCTCGTTTGACTTGATTGGCACATGATTTGCAACGTAAAACCACTAATTTTGAAACATAGTCCGATCTTTTCAAATTATAACTGAATTTAATTACTGTCGAAATTTAACTCGCGAAGTGACTTTAAATGGCAGGGTCGCCATGAAGTGTCGTGGTAAATGAAAGACATTTGCACTGGATAACGTCTTGATTTATTCTGTCGTCACATAGATTGAGTGTACATGATCTTAACATATTGCTTACTTGACTATATCTAAATAAGGTGTGGTTACACACACATTCATAATAGGTAATACTAACGTTACTAGCTTACACACACTACAGTATGGGACGATTTTTTGCATGGTCCTTTGAATGTCATTTTGTCCTCTTTTGAAATAGAAATATTATGTAGAATAAGGGTTTTGTAGAACTTAATAGAGCAGTGTGCAAGGGCTTTTTTTTTTTTTTTTTTTTTTTTTTTTTTTTTTTTTTTTTTTTTTTTTTTTTTTTTTTTTGACGCTGGGGAAAATGCATTACGCATACCCTCCCATCGGGGGATGGGGGGGGGTATGTGGGACTCCCCGGTCTGACCCGGTATACCCACTAAAAACCCCAGCGTTGTTCCCGCATCGTCGGAATGGCGGGGACTGGGAATCCGGCACAGCCATTTCGTCCAGTCCCCGGCGACGAGAGTCCGGCAAAGGTGATGACGGGTGCAATGCGGGCGTAGGCGCCCCCGCGCCTATCGCCCGCCCGTCGCCACCGTGAGGGTGATCCTCAGGATCCACCGGCGGCGCGGCGGCCACGTATCCCGTTCCCCTCTCTAAAGCGAGAGGGGAGGGGAGTCCGCGGAAGACCGCGGCGCCGGTGCGATGCGATGTCCGACCTAAATCAGTCGGACATCGCACCGTCCTCCACAGCCGTCGCAGGAACGGCAGCGCTGGCGGCAGTGGCAGCAGACACTGTTGGTGCCTGTGCTTTACCCCGCTTAAGGGGAGGATTGCATTTCCTCCCCTTCATGACGTGCTCAGCCGAGCAGCCACTGGCGGCACACACAGCGCAGTGTGGCGTGGCGGCCTCACAAGAGGCGGCCTTGTGGCCCTCCATGCCGCAGCGGTAGCAGGTGTTCGACCTGTCCACCGCGGACGGACACAGGGGCCGGGTGTGTCCGATGCCGAAGCACCGGAAACACCTCAAAGGCTGTTGCTCAAGCGCACGTACTGCACCCGAGCTAAGGCCAACGGTAAGCCGCCCCTTGGAAAGGACGACCTGGGCAGCGGTGACCGGGCACTCGAGGCGGACGGCACCCATGCCACCACGGCCGGGCCTCACCGCCCGGCCTTGGACCGCCGCGACGCCGCAGCCACCCACCGCTGCGACCGCCGCCACCACCTCCTCTGTGGTGACGGTGTCGTCCAGCTCGGACACCTCCAGAGCCGCCAACTTCACTGGTCGGGCCACCTTCGCCGAATCGGCGATGGCCTCCCGCAGCTTCGCCGCGAAGAGGTCCGCGTTAGCGTTCCCCTCCGCCCCCGGGAACTCGAATAATCGAGCCCCGGCTTGGGTCCGCCGACAGGAGACACCGCCGATGCCCAGCTTGGTGGGATCGGCACTTGCCCGCGCTCGCACCAAAATTGATGCGTAGGTCTCCCCGCGCCCTGCGGCCTCCGCGGTGAGAGTCACCACGACGGCCGCAGTTTTCGGGGGGATCAGCCGCCTCTTTCCCTTCCCCTTCTTTCCCTTGCCAGTCGTCTGCGACTGGCTGGGACCGGCAGTGGCGGGGGCGGCAGCGACGGCAGGAACGGCCGTCGCTGACTTCTTCCCCTTCCCCTTTTTCCCCTTCTTTCCCTTGCCAGTCACCAGCGACTGGCTGGGAGCGGCAGTGGCGGGGGCGGCAGCGACGGCAGGGACGGCCGTCGCTGACTTCTTGCCCTTGCCCTTCCCCTTACGCCTCACCTCCGTCCACTCGTTGGACGGGGTGGTCGAAGGGAGAAGGGCGTCCTCCGCATGGGCGTCCTCCACCCTGGCATCCTCCGCCCGGGAGGTGGACGGCTTCGGCTCGCAGCGCCTCTTATCCGCCGCAAGCGGCGGCCGGAGGCGCTTCTCCGGCAGGAGCCGGTCCTCAATGCCTGCCAGGCAGGACCTTGTGAAGGCCCTCTCCTCCATCACAACCTTGCGGATGATATCCTCAAGGTTGCGGCTGGAGGCAGGGCCCTCCGCCGCAGGGCTCGTTTCGGCCTGGTGTGGCCGAGCCGTGACCTGAGCCAGCTTCGCGTGAAGCCGGCCAGCCTCCGACTGCAGGCGATCCGCCCTCGCCTGCAGCTGCCGCGTCTCGTCGCTGGCCTGGCGCTGGACCAGCTCCGCGACGATACCGCGCAAGCTCGCGGCCCGGCATTTGAGGGCCCTCTGCAGGGTCCCCTTCAGGTTGGAGGACTTGGAGGCGACCTCCACAATCCCCTCCTCGTCCTCCGCCGCCATCTTCTCCAGTTCGGCCAAGGAGAAGTCCCCGTAGAGAACGCGGGACGCACCGCCTCCGGACTTAGCCCGGGCGGCGAGCGCCCGCTTCTCCCTGGCCGCAACCCGCTCGTCCAGCTCATCCTGGGCCTGAGCTTGCCGAAGCAGGTCCAGCTTGCGCTGGGCCTCCGCAAGCCCAACGTCATGGGTCGCCGGGGCCACCGGCGTCGGCTTTTTTGCCCTCGGCAGCCCCGTCGACCCCGAGGAGCCACCGGACCCACCGCTCTTGTGGGGTCGCTTCCGCGACTGGCACTCCGCCTCCGCCTCCACCTCACTTAAAGAAAAGTCAATGAGGCCCATCAAGGAGTCCTCCGACTCGTAAAAACTAGCCGCAGACGGCGCGCGGCTGTCCTCTGACGCCGAAGCGTCTGAGTGGCCCTGAAAAGGGCCTTTTGGTTGGCCCTGAGAAGGGCCTTTTTTCTTCAGGAAACGCCCGAAGGCGTCCCGCGTACTTTTTGATTTTTCCGACATATCGCAGCTAACAAGGCAATGAAATTCAATAAGCTACGAAGCACAGCGCACTTTGGCCTACCCAGTCTGCCACTCCTTACGGTGGTCAGAACTGGGCAGTTTCCAGGGGACACGACGAGGACGTATGCGCTGTGGGGGGTCCCCCAGTGTGCAAGGCCTTGCCCAACCTGCAGGGCGATTCTGTTAAAATCACCGCGTGGAAATTTTGGTGTAGGTACCTAGTAAAGGCGAATTGAGCTGTTATTTAATACTAACGCTATTGGGTTAATTAAACCTAGCGAGTACGTTATTAGTACGTGACGAGTCAATAAATGAGCTCTCGGCCGAGAGAGTCGCTAAACCGAGTGGATTGTCACACGTATTTACTACAGTAGCGAGTCAGTTCAGTTTTGATCACGCTTACGACTGCAATGGATCGCAATATAAAGGAATTTAAACGAACGAACGAGTGGCGAGTGGCCGAGTGACAAGCGAGTGCGTGCTCATGCGTGCTGAGCGGGAAATCAAATCGACTGGCCTGTTGGTCTAGTAGTTAATGACCCTGACTGCTATGCCGGAGGTCGTGGGTTCGATTCCCACCCAGGACAAATGTTTGTGTGATGAGCACGATCATTTGTTCTGTGTCTGGGTGTAATTTATCTATAATATGTATGTATTTAGAAATATATAAGTATGTTTATCGGCTATTTAGTACCCATAACACAAGCTCTCAAGCTTAACTTGGGACTAAATAGCACTGTGTGAAAAGTTGTGGAATATTTGTGGAATATTTGAATATTTTTAATCACTGCGGGAGCAGAAGAATGAAGTGGCGAGGTGGGTACTCGGCTTAGTAAACAGATTGGGAATCTAGTGACTTTCTTGCCTCTCTGCTCACCTAGCACATAATGGGTCTTCTCTTGGCCACAATCTTGTCCTGAGGTCAGAGATGAGGTCGACGATGGAACGAGATTCCTGAAAGAAGCCTATTGACTCACGACTTAGACAGATTGGGATCATATGAACTTGGGAACACCGATGTAGGCAGGGAATTCAATACCTGGGCTGTGCCCATAATGAAGGAACGGACAAAGCGCTTCGTGCGAATGTGTGGAACATCTACAAGGAATGGATGATAATTAGCTGCAGTACGTCTGGATTCCCGATTAAAGAAAGGAGATGGTGAAACACCACTACACTCGAGTCAAGTTTTCACGAAGTAACTTTTACTGACCAGAAATGCTATTCTGCTAATAATAAACATCACGCCTATAATCCTCAAAGGGTCAGGCAGAGGTCTACCCTTAATAAGCCAGTTATGACTGAGTTCGATGTAAAATGAGGCAAGACTATTGCCATCAATCTGACAAAAACTAGACGCCGAGCTGCTACTAAGTAATTCCACATGGAAAAGTTAATAACTGGAAAAGTACTGGGGATCGAACCCGAGACTTCGTGCTTAGCAGTAGTGTTTGCGCCCACTAGACCAATGAGACAGTCTACTAACATAATAAGTGTCAAAGTTTGTAAGGATGAATGTATGTCAGTGTGTGGATGATTATTACTCTTTCACACAAAAACTATTGAAAAATTTAAATGAAACTTTATAGTTAAGTCATATGCATATGCAGGTCATAGTCATATACAGGTGGTAGGTAAAACGGTTTATGTACATAATACACCAAAATAACATAGGGACGAAGCCGCTATTGAAGTGCAAGTGGTTTAATAAAGTAAAATATTGTTTGGTTCAGTAAAATAAAGGTAAAATTAATTAAATATCTACAAGCGGAAACAATATAATTAAAAGGAACATTACGTTCGGTCCTTTGAGTTTTATTTTCTCGTGTTAATATGAAAAAAGGTTACCAAAGAGAACACCGAGTTCCCCATTAACTAAGCAAATATAAAATGAGGTGGAGGTTTTATTCCTCTACTTTTATTCAACAAGCTTTGCTTTTAGAGAATGAGGTATAAAGTTGGAAGAAAGAAATAAAGAAAGAAAGAAAAAAATCATTTGGAACACATAATAAAAAAAACCTTACAATTTTACATTTTTAAAGGACCTGTGCTAGGTTGAGAAAGCTAATTCATTCCGTTTATATAAGGTCTTTACCTATGAAATTGCCGTTCTGCAGTACTGGCCTAAATTAATTTTATTTTAAAAACATGTTTTTTTTTTCCAAAAGTAGTCATTTGATTAGTGTTACATTTTCATCGCATTTCAATCTTTTCCGTCATCATGGATATGTTAAAAATTCGAGTAATTATGGAATATGAGGGAGAGGTGTGTCAATAGTAACAGGGAGGCAATTGTAACATATGATGTTTCACGACATCTATAGAGTAGCGGTAGCTCTTGGTGGTATTCGAAGCTATATTTGGTGCTGTTTTACCGACCGAACTTACACGTAAAACAGTTCGCGCGTATGCTCTCAGTAGATGACAGTTTGAGATACAGCAAGTTGAGTAAATTTTTTTTTCGGCACAGATTTTGTTATTTTAACTAAATAAAACAGTTTTACAATAGTTCAGTGGTGGTTTTCGGATAAGTTATCATCCAATCTATACGTGAAGGTATGTGAGTTATTTAAATTTACCATATATTTTTGTTAAATAAGTCTTCATTGCAAAATGGCGGGAGTGGTGCAAAAGTAACAAAACAAGAAGAGGCAATTGTAACATGTTACATTTGACACTCTGCTTTTTCACATTAGTTAATAATTATTTAATAGTACCATTTTATTTTCAGAATTCTTACAAAATGGTTTATAAACGACCTCGGAAGACATTGCGTGGCACCGTACCTCTAGAAAAATATACTGAAGCTTGTGAAATTGTAATTAAGCAAGGGAAGAGCGTCAGAAGTGTAGCTACCAGCTTTGGCATGTGTCATGTGACTTTATCCAGGTATGTCGTTAAATACAAGCAGGATTATACAGTTAAAACTGGATATGCCCCACATAATAAAGTATTTTCTACAGAACAGGAACTAGAATTATCGCAATATTGCAAGACTGCGAGTCAGCTTTACTTTGGATTGACTACCAAAGATTTACGTAAATTGGCTTATTCTTATGCCAAAGCTAATAGTTTAAAATATCCCCAAAAGTGGAACGACACAGAACTCGCTAGCCTTGATTGGTACAAGGCCTTTATGAAAAGACACTCAAGTTTATCTGTCAGACGTCCTGAAGCCACAAGTCTTGCTCGAGCCATGAACTTCAACAAACCAAATGTTGAAATTTTTTTTGACAAATGGGGTAAACTTTTGGATAGACTTAAATGTCAACCACAAAATATATATAATGTAGAAGAGACAGGTGTAACAACAACACAAAAACCTAGCAGAGTGATTGCTGTCAAAGGGACCAAACAGGTTGGTTCCATTACTTCCCAAGAAAGAGGGACCCTAGTCACTGTGTGTCTGGCTGTTAACGCAATAGGAAACGCTGTACCTGCCTTCTTTGTATTTCCTCGAAAGAATTTTCAGCCTCATTTTGTAAGCGATGGTCCTCCTGGCTGTGACGGTTCAGGTAATAAAAGTGGTTGGATGCAAGATGAAGATTTTTTATTGTTCATGAAGCACTTTACTAAATTTGCTAAGCCGACTCAAGAAAATCCTGTTGTAGTTATTTTGGACAATCATTCATCTCATATAAATGTACCCGTTATTCAATATTGTAAAGAAAACTTCATTTCAATATTATCATTCCCACCACATACGTCTCACAAACTCCAACCTCTTGACAGATCAGTTTTTGGGCCATTCTCGACTAAATTTAATATTGCTGCAGATCATTGGATGAAAAATCATCCAGGACAACGAATGACAATTTATGATTTACCAGGACTTGTTAAAGAAGCTATTTCTGTTGCTGCTACGTCAAATAACATAATTCAAGGGTTTGCATGTGCGGGTATATGGCCATATAACAAAGACATTTTTCCTGACATTGATTTTGCTCCAGCCAGCGTTACCGACCAAGCTATTGAAGAAGTCACCCTTGATCAATCGGATCAACAAGATATGACTTTACCTGCAGAACTGACTAACAATGTATCCCCTTCAGCACCTTCAACATCATATCAGATTTTACCCCAGACGTCAGCTCAACCAACATCAAGTCTCTCTAATCATACATCGCCACATTCGCCACGTAGGACTTCACTGGTAGATTTGGTCCCGCTTCCAAAAGCACCACCTCGAGTCAAATCTAAGACTGGTAGATCTAAAGGGAAAAGTGCAATATACACTGATACGCCAGAAAAGGAAGCGTTAGAGGCAAAGCAAAAAAAGATGAATGAAAAAAAGATACCAAAATTAAGAAATTTTGAATCTAAGCCAACAATGAAGAAATTGACCAAAAAATATGCAGCAAGAACTGAATATAATGAGCCAGACGAAAATATAAATGAAGACGCAGATGATGCAGATGAAGACGATAATTACTGTATAGTCTGTTTCGAACATTATCGAATGAGTAGAGAAGATTGGTTGCAATGCAGAGACTGCCATAAATGGGCACACTCCAGCTGTGCAAACAATGATCCATTTTTTGTATGTTTAAACTGTTTGTCAGAATGACTATTATTATTGTTTTCTTTTTTTTTAAGTATTTTAAGTTTTTTTAAGTGTTGAGCGTGAACTGCTGACAAGATTTTGTAAGATTTATTATTTTATTGTTAACTACACACATCAAAAGTGTCTAGGGATCAACATATATTTATGCAATAACTTTTCTCCTGATTGATATTAATTAAAATTTTCTTTAAGGATTCATCAAATAAAGTGTTTTCGTTTGTCACAGTAACGATAAACCAAGTCACCTTTGCATTAATAAAGAAATTTGCCATTTTCCTAATAAAGGGATTTTTGACATTTGAACCACTAACATTAAAGTTCGAAAAAAAGACTGAAATAACAGTTTTCTTTAAAATTTTATTGGGTAACTTAAACAATTAATAATCCGTGTTTCTACCGCGAACACTAACAACACAAGAACATCGGTTTGGCATACTCAAAATGAGTTCATCCAAATCACGCTGTGGAATGGCCGCCCATGTTCGTTGCAACAACAAAAAAAGGTCTTCTTGCGACTGGATACCCTCCATATTCGGCAGAGCTCTTCTCTGTAGCATATCCCATGCATGCTCAATCGGGTTCAAGTCTGGCGACTGAGCAGGCCAGGGCAGGACATTGATGTTAGCTGCGGCGAGAGTCTGTCTTACAACTCTTGCGGTGTGCGGTCGTGCATTATCATGCATTAACTGAAATAAGGGACCGATTTGCACTTGTAGAGGAACGATGACGTCTGATACAATCGTCTCAGCATAAATTTGAGCGTTGAGGTTGCCTCTGATCCAAATCAACTCAGTTCTTCCGCCGATCCAAATACCCGCCCATACCATGATGGTTCCACCACTATAAGGATGGACTTCCTGGCAGGATTTTAATCGCTGTTGGCGTCCAGGGGTTCTCCAGTGTCGTATACGTCTTGTATCCGGTCTCATACCAAAACGAGACTCATCAGAAAAGCACACGAAACGCCATTGTTCTTCTGCCCAATTTCTGTGTTCAAGAGCCCATTGATATCGAATCCTACGATTGTGCATTGCTATAGGTGGTACCCGTAGCGGTCTTCGGGAATGAAGGTTCACTTCATGCAAGCGGTTTCTGACTGTTTGGTCGCTAATTAAGTTCCCTGAAGAGTGATGAAGCCTCACGAGTTGTAAGACAGACTCTCGCCGCAGCTAACATCAATGTCCTGCCCTGGCCTGCTCAGTCGCCAGACTTGAACCCGATTGAGCATGCATGGGATATGCTACAGAGAAGAGCTCTGCCGAATATGGAGGGTATCCAGTCGCGAGAAGACCTTTTTTTGTTGTTGCAACGAACATGGGCGGCCATTCCACAGCGTGATTTGGATGAACTCATTTTGAGTATGCCAAACCGATGTTCTTGTGTTGTTAGTGTTCGCGGTAGAAACACGGATTATTAATTGTTTAAGTTACCCAATAAAATTTTATAGAAAACTGTTATTTCAGTCTTTTTTTCGAACTTTAATGTTAGTGGTTCAAACGTCAAAAATCCCTTTATTAGGAAAATGGCAAATTTCTTTAATAATGTAAAGGTGACTTGGTTTATCGTTACTGTGACAAACGAAAACACTTTATTTGATGAATCCTTAAAGAAAATTTTAATTAATATCAATAAGGAGAAAAGTTATTGCAAAAATATATGTTGATCCCTAGACACTTTTGATGTGTGTATTTCTGTTTGTTACAATTGACTCTCATTGCTGTTACAATTGACTCTCTTGGTGCAGCAATTGTAACACTATTAGTTGATCTCATTAAGTGCCATTTTCTAGAATTTTATTGTTTTTTTCGTTATTTTCTGTATTTGATTTTATAATTAGATAACGAAACTATATTGTTACCAAAAATGATTGTGCTGTGATTTTTAATTAAAATATTATGAAGGTTTGATTTTTTTTTGTTACTATTGACACACCTCTCACCGTCGTGGCAGCAACGCGGCACAAGCGGCACGCAACATCAACGACGTTTTTGGAGCTAACACTACAAACCAACGCACCACCTGTTATTGGTTTGCTCGCTTCCGTTCTGGAAATGAACCTCGCGGTCGTCCGAAGACTTTGGTCGACAATGACGAATTAAAGGCGATTCCACAATCGCCTTTAAGCTGATGATACACAATCTACGGCTGAATTAGCAGCAGCTTTCGACGTTAGCGTCAAAACAATATTGGTCCATTTGCGTCAAATTGGCAAGGCAAAAAGAGCTTGACAAATGGGTGCCCCACGAACTCACAGCGCGAAGTACGCATGGAGACGTGCCTTGCACTGCTCAACAGACACACAAATGAAGGAATTTTGAACCGCATTGTTACCTGCGATGAAAAATGGATTCTGTTTGATAACCGCAAGCGCTCAGCAAGTTGGTTGGATCCTGGTTCAGCACCTAAACAATGCCTTAAACGAAAACTTACCCCTAGAAAAGTGATGGTCACTGTTTGGTGGTCTAGCGCCGGTGTGATTCATCACAGCTTCTTACCAAACGGGGTGAGCATTACTGCAGATGTGTACTGTGAAGAACTGAACACAATGATGGAGAAGCTGGCACATCTCCAACCAGCATTGGTCAATCGCTCGTCTCCGCACTGCTCCTGCACGACTACGCGCGACCTCGTACTGCACAGCAGACGGTCTCCACGTTGCAAGAACTGGGGTTGGAAGCTCTCTACTAATACTTTTTCCAGAATTTGGATAACTTCTTGGCGGGAAAAACTTCAATACCCGAGAGGCAGTAAAAAATGCCTTTGAAGAATTTGTTGCCTCCCGTCCAGCTGATTTCTTTAAGAAGGGCATCAATAAACTGCCACTGCGTTGGCAAAGATGCATTGATTGCATGGGTGATTACTTCGATTAATACGTGAAGATTAATACAAATAAAATATACATGAAAAAAAATCGTTTAAATTAGATAGTAATTGAGAGTAGTTAGCTATAACTTAAAAACAAAGGCTGTTAGAAAAATTGTTGCCATATTTGAAACAAAAAAAAACAGGCTTCTGAAAATTCATTTGCTGTCCAGTGTTATTATAAAGTTATGTGCTCTGAATTATTGTCTGTTTAAGTTGGTATGCTCATAAAGCATTAATAAAACAGCACTACTTCAACACTAATATAAAAAATAGATGTTCAATTAAATTACTCTTCATACAACATTATTGTTTTCCATTTCAGTATCTGAAATATTGTCAAGCGAGAATGGCTATTGTTCATTCACTTGATGAAAAGTGGTATTTACCACAGACAGAGAATATTTTAAAATGCAATATTCAATGAAGTGATTAAAACAAGTGAAAAAATACTGGGGCAGATAGAATGGCAAAAAAATAAATCTACACGATCGAATATCGCCTAGGTACAGCTCACACATAGATTTACCATGTTTCGATTTGATTTTTTATAGAATAGATAGAATAAAAATATTAATCGTGACCAACATATCACGCCTGACTGCCTCGTTGGTTTATTGGTCACAAGCTCTTGCTAAGCATGAGGTTCCAGATTCGATCCCTGGGATGGGCAAAATGTTGTTGAGTTTTTCCATCTGGAACTTCTCAGTATCAGCCTGGAGTCTGGATTTGTGCCCGATCGATGGCAAAAGGCCCGCAGCTTATTACATGGGACTTATACATTACTGGCGAAATGTGAAATGAGTGACTACCAGGTACCCCTCTGCCTAGCCCTTCGGGGATTATAGGCGTGATGTTACGTTATGTCACATCAAGCTAGTCCAATCTGAAAAATTTCTTTAACTTTTTTTCTACTATAATACAAATAAAAAGACTTGCCATCGCAAAGACAGTCCCTGAGGGTTTTGTTAAGATTTAATCACTATAAAAGAAACTGTTTCTTTTTTGTACTCAAACCCATAGCTAAGCTGTTTTTACTGGGTCTACCTTTTAAAGCAGAACTTTTTTCGTCATAGTATTATTTTGCATAACAACGCATAGCATAATCTTAATTTTGCAGAAAGTTGTTTGCCATACGAATCATCCTTAGGCATAAATTTCATGTCCATAATAATTGAAAAGCAGAACCATCATATCGCAGAAAATTCTGCATGCATTTTCTCAATAAAACAGTTGTGGTTTTTAATTTCCTGTAAGAAGCATTCACACATGCAAACAAGAATAAAATAGGCAAAATACGCAAGCTGGCATGCAACATGCAGCAAGCATGCGACATGCAGCATGCAAGCAGGCATGCAGCATGCAACATGCAGGCTCCGGCACTGCGGGGTTAGGGCGGCCCCACGCGAGCTTATCTTCGCAGATGGTTTCAACGCTCACCACCGCAGCTTCGGCTTGCTACCCCTCCGCGCCTACGCGATTTTAAATTACACTCTAGGGGTAGGGCAGACAAGACTACGTAAAGTCGGTTTTGCGGCGACTCGTTTCTGTCAATAAATGTTATAGCATTACATATTGTCTTTTTATGATACTATTTTGTAATGTATGTCAATTAATGTATATAGCAAAACGGACGTCGGTCATAGGTAAGTAATTCGGTAAAATGAAATTCAAGCAGGTAAAATACCGGCTCCTCCAATATCACTATCCCTCTAAATAAACACTATGCTAAACGAAATTATGTGTAATATTTTAATATGGCAATCGTAATTATTCCAAATTGAGTTCTGCATTAAAAGTACCTAGGTATGCCGTTGCAAATTTGGACATGTAAGCATTCTGCCAATCAATAGTTATGCTAAACAATTTTTATGCCTTAAAAGTATTCGATTAAAGATGATTATGCCAAGTGTGTTTATGCCAAATAAAATTCGAAGTATCAAGATTCTGCCAAATAGATGGAACCCGTTTTTGCTTGCAACTATCCCACTGCAATTGAAAGGCCTATTTTCATACAGATAAGGTACCATTGATGATAATCAATGCTCGTGCTTTCTTTATATGAAAATATAAATCAAATCGCCAATCCGTCTTGAGTAAGCTGGTAACGCTTGCAAACTTATTACTAATGTTACTCATGTATGTCTGGGTGATACACCCAGAATTACGTGGTGAATCCTTGGTGATACTGCGTTAAGTTCAGTTTTTAAGGGTAACTAGGCTCTTTGAACGAAACACTTCGTATAATTTATAAGCCCAGGTTTACTTACGAGGTATTCCTTCACTAATATCAATGATGTCTAAGATAATCTTAGAAAATACTTAAATACCGGTCACATTGGTACTTGCCCGGATTTGGTCTGCAACGTCTTGCATTAGAAATAGGCGCCTTTACCCAATTCACTATTTTTTAAACTAGATCTCATGACACGTCTGTAAGTGTTTATTCGTTGGCAACAGATGACGATGATGCACGCGAGCACTCGCGCGGGCGTTCGAACATCCGCTGGGCGCTGGCTCCGCCGGCGGATTTCCCTCGTGCATGCTCGGCGCAATTTGCGCTCTGTTTACTGACCCACAAGGTAGAGTAGTCAGACATGTTCAAAATCAAAATAAACAAGCACCTAAATTAAATAAACTGGCCTGTTATTCTAGTATTTAGTCAAGTGGCCCTGACTACTATGCTGGAGGTTGTGGGTTCGATTCCCACCTAGGACAAATGTTTGTGTGATAAGCACGATAATTTTCTCTGTCTGGGTGTAATTTATCTATAACATGTATGTATTTAACACTTTCACTGTCCACAAAGTAGAGACAATAGTTAAACAACCAACATGAGTTAGATGTGACTCATGGGACAGGGAAGTGGTTAAAATCCATTTATGTTGAATACAGCTCCACAACTACGAAGAAGGATTCATTGTTTTTACAAAACCTAGCGTTGATTGAACTTTATGTGCCAAAGTTACCTACTAAAACCTAATTTTAAATCTGTCCAGCACGTTGGAACTTTAAACACAAGTTTCTTGAAAATATAGTTTTGAAGCTTTGTGTAATTGAAATTTGAGTCAACAAACGGGAGCAGTTCTGAGATCATTTCCACAAATATTCCTTTAACGAATCCCCTTTGATTTTACGAACACTTTTACTAAGATCAAGAGACTAAAATTTTAACAAACATTCTAGTACAGACTATCTTTGTCTAGTTCAGAAAGATAAATAGTACGATAGACATACAGTCGCTTCTCCAGAACTATACAATTTTGTTAATCAAATCTAGTGTAATTCCACAATCTCCAATAATAAAGTTAACGTAAGTATTTAAATAGTCGTATTGCTATTAAATCTTCAAAATGTAATCTCCGTCTCTTGGATAAAGTCAAAGAGATTTAAGAAACTATATAGAGAGGACATGCAAAGAAATTGCATAGAAAAATTGTCATCCCATGTCTCAGTGACGCCACCTAGTGTTAAATAGCAAAAACACGAATTATATAAAGATAGTAGAAGCTGCTGTTGGGATGGTGCTACCATTTAGATATCAGGGTGTCGATAATGTCGATAAGAATAATGTTTTTACCTAAAATTGAGATGTTGGCTACTATGAAAGCTCTTTTTTCAAGAGATTTTGTCAAAAAAAAATCCTGTGATTACGGGAAACTCAATTTAAATGTACTCCGTGAGATGTAATAAACACAATATGACACAAATGACAGTTGCCTCAACTTGTTACGAATCCTGGATTTGAAGTCAAGTCGATTCAAAGATGGTAAAAGTAATCAAATATAGGATTGACATTTCTCTTTGGGGATCATCTTTAGTTAGTCTTTTAAAATTCTAGGTTTATCTTTCAAACGTCAACTGATGACAGAAATGAACGAAATGTGGCATTTATATTGTAAAGTTTTCCAAGGAGCTAAAACAATAATTTGGAACACGTGCGTATGTTAAGGAAAAGCTATTTCGTTTTCAGTCATTGCAAAATGATTTGTTTGTATCTTTGGACTTAAATAACTATCTATAATCAGTGCTTGTGTCTTGTGAAAGTAATCAAAACCTACGAAGAATCAGGTTCTATTTTATAAAAAAACTCAAGGAAGTGGCGAAAGGTGGGGCGTTTATGGGGACTGTCTTATGTATTTTTTGACGTTTAAAACTTGCTGATTCTCAGCCTAGTTTGAATAAAGACTTTTGATTTTGATTTTGTTAAATCAAATTAATAATGTAAAAATTGAAAATTTATTTGACACAGCAACACATCAAGCTACCAAACTGTAATTTTTCCAATATATGAACTTAATTTAAAAAAAAACAAAACAGCATAGTTATTCTACAGATTTGGTTAACTCTCTGCTCTCTTTACATAATACAATTATTTTAACTGCCTCAAAACATAAAAAACGTTGAACAAAAAAGTTTGGTTCGTCATGATTGTAAATTCTTTCCTTGAATATGTTATACCAATGTTGTGTTTCATTTATGATTTATTATGTGCATCAAAGTAAAGATTAATGTTAGATAAAAAGCATAGTGATAAAAATCACGCAACAGTAGTTTATTGTAGTTTTGCTTTCAGTACTAATGGTCTATCAATTAAGGTAACACGGATGTCTGTTAATAAAATAATTCTAGTAATTTTTGTGTTTGTAGACAATAACAATGCAGTTGTTAATCCGTCCGGTCCAACAGTTGTCAATGACTACACTAGATGCATAAATAAGGTGATTGAAAATGAATTCAAAGATCCTGGACTTCTAATATTTGCCAACACTAATAATGTGAGTAGTTCTGTATCAAGAATAAGAACCGAACTATTGAAAAGGATCAATGAAAAAATTAAGTTTAGTGTGGAAATCATGAGCCCTGAAAAAGAAGTGGAAATCTGTGATCAAGTCAATTTTAATCTTGGTGTACTGCACATAGATAATTATGTGGCGATACCATCGGCCAATTATTTTATTATCATAATAGATGGTTACATGGATTTTTCTTTTTTAGCCAGTAAACTTATCCGATCTCGCAGTTGGAACCCATTTGCAAAATTTATTGTTTTACTCTTCAATTTTGTTGCGAATGATAAGCTTAATATTGAATACGTCGAAAAAGTACTGACCTGTCTTTTTAAATTTAATGCTATAAACATCATTATAATTGTCCCTCAAGCCAACAATTTTCGGAACGCGATTATTTATACTTGGAGCCCTTACGATCCACCAAAGTATTGCGGCTATTTCAACGAAACTGCCAAAGACAGACTTGTAATACAAAACATATGTGAACGTGGAGTGTTTAAATACAATAAAGAAGTTTTTGATGATAAAATTCCCCACAGTATGGATGGTTGTGTAATAGAAATAATAGCTTTGCAAAGGCAGCCGTTTATTAGTGATAATGTTTATGACGCTAATATTGAACAAATAATGATAAATGAGATGTTAAGACGCTACAAGATGAAGGCTAGATATCACTTTGTTGACGGATACCGAGGTGAAAGAGAAAATGTTGGCGAATGGAATGGAGCCCTAAAACAATTAGTATCTAAAGAAGGACACTTACTTTTAGGTGGAATATTTCCAGATTTTGATGTGCACGAAGACTTTGAGACGACTGTAACGTATTTAGCTGATGCTTATACGTGGGTAGTTCCAAGAGCTCACAAATCAGCTGCATGGGTAGCTTTGGTTATTATATTTAAGAAATTTGTTTGGTATACTGTAATAATTGGTTTTTTTATATGTGGGACTACATGGAAAATTATTGGCCAACTCAGTGGTGATTCAGCTTACAACAGTTCTGTCGGTCATTGTTTTCTCAATACTTGGATTATAATACTAGGGTTTGTAGCTTATCTACACCCGGTCAAGGAAAGTCTACGTGTATTTTTCGTGTTTCTTAATATTTATTGTATACTATTTTTAACGGCGTATCAAACAAAGTTATTTGAAGTTTTGACGAATCCATCTTATGAGTATCAAATACAGACAGTCGAAGAATTAGTTGACAGTGGTTTAAAATTTGGTGGATTTGAGGAGTTGCACGATTTATTTTATAACTCTACTGATCCATTTGATTATCGTATTGGTCATCAATGGATTGATATTGAGAACATTACTAAAGCGATGATAGATGTTGCCGTTTATAGAAATTTTTCGTTGCTGTGCAGTCGCCTAGAGTTGGCCCATATTTCTGCGATAACACCGGAGTTGAGTGATAGTGTTGGTAATTATAAATATTATATGTTTACTGAGAATGTTTTTACTGTGCCTATAGAGGCGATAGCTTTGCGTGGGTTTCCATTTATTTTTGAGTTTTCGACGACAATAACGCTGTTTAAGCAAAGTGGTTTAAACGAGGCTCTAAGGGATCACTTTGCGACGTTCAATGAGAGAAGACGAGCTCGCCAACTGCGTGATTTACTGAAGGAGAAATCCGATGTTAATCCGCTGTCGGGGCAGCATCTGCAAGGCGGGTTCCTGGCTTTAGCCTTTGGGTATATTAGCGGTACTTTAGCGCTTATTTTAGAATTTGTAGTCAAGACTGGATATTTCCAAAATAAATTTTCTCAATGTAAAAGAAAAATTAGCTTTTTGTCTTGACTTAGAGACAAAAATGTATGTTACCATTTAGTTTTATTAGTACAACGGGAAAGAAACACGTTATTTGTATGTTTTCCGTCATACGGACTTTTACCTTTTTGCGTTGTTGTAGGCAGAGTTGGTAGAAATTATTATAATTGATGTCATTAACCCCGCCCAAATTTAATATAGCCCCTAAAAAAAAGTTAGATAGATGATAACAATCAATATTTACTGTTTTAAGCTTTTTTAACGTTTAGATGGAAATAAACCAAGATTTGTATATAACAAAACATTTATTATACATATTGAATGTGTTTTTATTAAACAAAAAGCTTAAATGTACTGTACATTTAAAATAAGATCGTTATTTATACTTTAATGATTACTTAAATTACAATCATTATAATATTCTAAGGACTAGTCTATGTAAAGTACTAAAAATACTTAATAATTATTATTGCAATGATTAGAAGGTATTTTAATCTCAGTTTTTTTGTTGCTTGCTTAAACAAGAGTTTCAAATTTATTTGCATTTAACTCATTTATAACGAGTTTGTTTATTTCATTAATAAGTTGAGTCTAAAAATATTTCACTTTTGCAATTAGATGTAGATATTCATCGTTATACCTACTAATTTATTTAATCATTATGAAACACATGTATGTAGTAAGTACATTATTTCAAATTACGAAGATATTTACAAAAATTACCCATACCGCTAACAAGGATTATAGGTACTAACATTTACTTACAAGTTTATATAATGCACAATATAATACAAACTATGGAATAATGTTACTGTCTTTTATTGAGAAGTTGATAACGCACTATTTTTCTTGCACATATTATGAATATTTCGTTATGGTCGTCGATAAAGTGTCAATACCTGTCTTAGATGTAAACCTACTAAAGAAAATATTCAAGTCACTTTGATCTATTTCTTACGTATAAATAATAATGAAATATACCAGCAGATTCTTGTCAAGGTCTCTAGTTTAGTGGTATGAGTAACAGGGTGTAAAGTTTCTCATCCACCATTAATAAGGAATGATCCTTTCACCAGATGGGTCTTGTGTCTGAAGTAATGCCCGAACGGTTGTGTCGGGTTTCTGAATATTATAAGTTCAATTGCGCAGATAACTTGATTGTAGGATACGTAATTTTAGTTGTGTGTAGCGAAAGAGGCCGCTACATGGCGCAAAGTGAAGTTCTTAATTGTAAGCATTATTTTTATGCTAGATATTATATCTACTTTGATGTGACTATATCTGAAATTTAGATAATTTATTCTTTTACTTATGTCCTAACATCAAGGCTGTATTCTCCGAGGGATCAGGCAGGAGTGTAGTTATGACCCTATTACCCTTTGACAGTCTGAACATAGGTATTGCCAATTCATCGACGACTTTTTCCTGATTTTCACACAAACAATCATAGTTTCTCTCCATCCAAATGTTGTAGATTATAATACGAGTGATCTGGGAATCTTTCCAGTTGTATGTAGTCCATGTCTTTGTTAATTAGAGGTTCTAATCTCTCAACGATATCGGCGAAGTCTGGTCGTTCCTTCGGTTCCGCCTCCCAACAATAATACATTATATTGTACAGCTCCCGATGACAATGTTCAGGCTTTTCGAGACGATATCCTTCAATTACCTGTAATAAGTAAATAGTATGTAAATAGTGTGCAAGTGCAGGGCTTATTAAGTTCTCTTGCCTGCTATGGACGAATTTAAAATTAAATATTATCTATACTAATAATAACTAGAGGTAAAGTTTATTTAAAGCCGATTTAAAAAATCTTTTACCAATAAATGCTACATTCATTATTTCTGAGTGTCATAAGCTATAGATATGTATTTTATTTGTAAAGCTAGGAGAGTTTGGAAGCGATGTTAAAGTACGAAATGAATGCGGACGAATTTGCGAGTCAAACGTTATAATGTCTCTCTGCTCTTTAAATTTGTTTAATTTGAAGGATAGTTTTAACTGAATGTGATAGTTCGAACTATCTCTTATTATAACGCATCCGTAGCGCTAATGGAGCTGCCGCGACACTGTAGTGCCTCGGGTCATGTTCGCCGTAGCCAGCGTCGACTGCTTTTATGCTATGATGCGTAAGTCGAGCGCGTCCCTGATATGCAGAATTTGCGGCAGCTCCAACAGCGTTCTGTTGATGATAGCCGACAGGCTCGACTGTTCATAGACGCTGCAGTGACTTGCACGTCACCTTAGTCGTCGACTATCAATACAATAAATTGATTTGTGTGGCTTTTGTTTTGCGTTGTACCTATTGTAATGTATCATGTATTCAGAGTGTGTTAGTGTGTAATGTGTGCTTATGTTTAGGTAATTTTGTATTTCAACGAGTCCTTGACACTCGATAAATAAATGATTTATTATTATTCTCTTTATTTACATAGTATACATAAAAAAATAAAAAAAAATACAAGAATAAAAAAATAAAAAAATATTAAAAAATGATATTATTATTATTATGTTTGTCACTGCAAGTTGACTACGTAGGCGAGTCTGAAGGCCAATTTCCGTAATGAAAAGTAATTGAAATTTTCATTTCCATGAGTAATCTCTCTCTCTCTCAATCTCAAAAATGTAGGTAAATTAGACGTAGATATTTTTGGCAGATTGAAACTGAGAAGTGTATACGGGCATTCCCTCTCAGTTCTCTGGCGTGTTTGGCCAGCGTAACTTGACTATATTACTGAGTTTGACGTCTGCAGGACAAGTTTAAATTGCAAATGCGATTAACTGTCAGCGCCAAACCGCGCTGTTCTGTTTCTACGTCATTTGTTTTTATTTCTGTTGACCACTGTACATTTTCTGTTATAATTAATTTGGTACTAGTGATCACCTACTGGTTGGAATTCAACCGTATTAGCACACATCACACCATCACACACATACATCTTACACATCACCCAACACCAACCCCTCAACCCTCATCTTCTTCTTCTTCTTGTTTTACATCTTTGCTTTGCAGCTCCGTACTTACTCAATACTCAATATTTTTTGCGTTCCACAATATGCATAAATGGTCTTAACAATATAAAGGTACAGAATCATTATGGACCCTATCGGGCACAGCAAAAACTTAGAAGAGAGGAAGAGGGCTGATGCAGCAGGACTATTTACTTATAAGTATGTCTATCAGTTGTCTAATACGCATAGCAAAAGCTCTGCTTAGTTTGGGATAAAATGGCATTGTGTGAAAGTTGTGATTAAAGCTCGTGCGTCATCTGTATGAGAAGAATCCTGTGCTCTGGCAGCAAGACAGGCAGTACCAGCAGGACTATTGCAGTGTTCACAGTTCATAGTGATGATCACGGGCAAAAAACTAGGTGTTTAACGATTAACTGTCAAACAGCTAGTTTCGTATTGGCTATCATTAGTGTGTACCTAGGATGATGAAGATGGGCACTTGCAGTAATGTGACGAAGCGCACAGTACACCGTTTGGCAGTCACCGTAACTTGAAGTCTAGATAAAGCGCAATACCATTGTTTTTGTAAATTCATAGTTCTCATTAAAGATCGGTGTGTGACTGTATGCCAGTTATATTAGATAGTCACTGGCAATGCACAAATTGCCGATGGACCTGCAGGCTGATGGAATTTGTTATTTTGAGTGTTGCCTAAAATAAATGAAGGTGATTTAAGATACGAGCGTTTTAATCTTGCACAAATAGTGCTTTATGTAGTTCTTGCCCATTCTTCTCTATACAAATCCACTTTTTGGAAGGGGCAACTAGAATCATTTTTTTAAAGTTAAGTTTTGTTCGTCGTTCCAAAGTGCCTTATAATGGGCTTATTGAAATAAATGGTTAGACTTTGACTTTGACTTTGATACCTACTTTAAAAATATTCATAAAGATGCAAGATATACCTAAACTGGATAAAAATTCAGATTCTAAATTTTAAAATTTGTACATTATGAAATTCCGGAGAAAATGCTTTGGCATCTTCACCGTTGGAGAACTCACGGTTCAACTTAAATTAAGATGTCACAAGTTGAGAGCGTGTCATGAAAATTATGGAATGAATTACTTAATTTTTCAATTCCATCAGGTCTGTGGAAAGCGGTATTCAGCTATTTGGTTAGATCGCATAGAGCCTACACGACCCTGAAGATAGTCTCAAGACCTCATACTACGCAGTTTGGGTAAAATATGATCTGAAATATCATCAAGTAAGTCAAGGTATAGAACAGCGTAGACCGCATTATTTCACTAGGTATACCAACCAATTTGAACTAAATTTAATATTCATTAAATAATGTAAGTACACAAAAAGCCGCCTGGGCATAATGTAGTAAAAATATTCTAACAGTCAACATTCGGGTGATGTGGAGATAAATAGAGGTAAGTGCAATTCCGCAACAAATAGGAAAAGAAAAATAAAAATCTTATTTTTAAATTATTGACATACTGTTCAATACTTAATAGTGACTAAAGTTGTTATCGAAGTCGTTACACCCACGATTACTCAAACAATGTATCTTCCCAATGGAAAGTTTCATCCAAAATAGTTTTTATGTTTGAAGAGCAACGTACCTTTTTCATGACGTCATTGGCTGACAATCCAGGATACGGTGTGGAGCCAAGGGTCACGATTTCCCATAATAGGATGCCGAAGCTCCAAATATCTGACTTAACGCTAAATATATTGTCGTATAGAGATTCAGGGGCCATCCATCTGGAAAATAAAAAGATGAAAGTTACATATCTAAGTGATATTGATTTGCAAAGGATATCTAAGGTGGAAAACAGATCGACACGCAACTTGGTACCATGAGTTAATTACATGATTTTGCATTGGGTTTTTTCCAAATACCTTTACTCTTACCCTACCTTCCCCTACCATAACCCTTTGTTACATGTTTGTAGCTCTTTGAGTCATTATTTGAAAGTTTTATGGTGTACAGTAAAGAGTATTGGATTCTATTAAAAAAAAAACCGGCCAAGAGCGTATCGGGTCACGCTCAGTGTAGGATTCCGTAGAATATGTAAACGAAGTTAAAAAAATGCTTGCATATACGATTATTATATACTACAAACTTAGTCCAGAAATTTTTTTGTACAACTTTTTGTCTTTTTTGTACAAAAACTGTTTCCATCCAAGTTCAAAATGATTTTTCTAGAAAGTCCTTATAAAGTTCTACTTTTCAGATTTTTTCATACTTTCTAAACTTATGGTTCAAAAGTTAGAGAGGACACATTATTTTTACCTTTTGGAGCGATTATTTCCGAAATCATTGATATTATCAAAAAGTGATTTTACTAAACCCCTATTAATTTTTAAATACCTTTCCAACAATATATCACACGTTAGGGTTGAAATTAAAAAATAAATCACTTCCCACTTTACATATAGGGGGGCTACCCTAATAAATATTTTATTTCCAATTTTTATTTTACCACTTTGTTGGCGTGATCGATACACTTATTTGTACTAAATTTCAGCTTTCTAGTGCTAACGGTCACAGAGATTAAGCGAGGACGGACGGACGGACAGAGAGACATGGCGAAACTATAAGGGTTCCTAGTTGACTACGGAACCCTAAAAACGTGCATGGAAGAAAATTATACTCGTACAGGTACATATTGTGTAGACCTCAACTATATTGAGATACAGGCAGTAAGCGCTTATAATAAGTTCCAATTCTTTACTCGGAACCTGTGGTCCTTGTAATTCCAGTTTACCTCAAACTGGACATAGCAAATGTAATACCAAAATGTAACACAAAATGAAATAAAAATTAAGTTTAAATTATATTAGGTACCTATTACAGGGTGTAAGGGACAGCCCTCCTCAATCTGATAGGGTGCATTTAGCTCCCCATTTTGAAGCATAATCCACCGAAATTTGTCTCAGGATTATTTGATCGTTTTTTCAGGTTTTTCAGTTTCATTTCAATGTATAATAACATTCTCTGAAAGTAGCACTCCATTTATGTAAATAATACGGCTAAAATAAAAAAAAAAACAATGGATGTTGAAATACTCTTACGAACGACTTGACGGGGCGGGCGCCCGAAGGTTCGCTGCGTGCCTTTTGCCACGGTTAAAATACATTGCGTATGAGGAAATAAAACAAATCAAGTTTATTGGATTCCCATAACGTTACTGAAATAATTTCTTGTACCGGTCATCTTAGTATAATATACTGAATTCACCCCATCAGTCTTAGGAGGGCTGTCCCTTACACCCTTTATACGAAATTTGATCCATTTGACAAAATGTAATTATATTTCAGCTAAACACCAACAATAAAAATTTATCAAAGGCAAAAACAATGCAATTACTGGATAACTCAATATTAAATTTAAGCATATTTTGTTACGTTTTACTCTCAGTAGGAACCGTGTGATGAAAATTATGTCCTCTCATAAAACTAATTCTATCTATAAGTTTTACGATTTAAGTGAACTAACTTTATTTGCTGCCCGCTTTCCCGAAATAGATTTCGAAACAGCTATAGTCCAAAACATTGTCAATTCAGAATAAACGGCAAGATTTCAACAAGTACTGTTTTATCTCTTAATATTCCCAGCAGATTTTATGTTGTGTTCAAAGTGTGCAGTAAATCTGCGTGAAACTAACAATAATAACTTACAACAAACTAATAACTCTGTCAGGAAAATGTCTAGTTCAGAATTATTAGTTGTCAAATGTTCTTACTGTATGTCTTAGTTATGAAAGCAGGTAATCTGCTTACAGTGTAGGTACCCGTGGGTGTAAAAAGTTGCACCTTCCCATAGTTTAAAGCCTTGTTAAATCTCTAATTCTCTCTTAAACTCTGTAACAATTTTTGACTCGGTGTCAAAAGGTGGTACAGTATTATGTACGTTTAACAAAAACAGCGATTCATCGTGAGAATTCTTATCAGAGTATTGTGTATACAGGGTTATTTTTTAATCACCAGCCAAATTTTCACAAGATGTTCTACTCATAAATATGAACAACTTTCACTACGGGACCAAGTCAGTTATCTCGAAAAACATATTAACTATTGCATACAAAAGTTCAATAGGTATTCGACCGAAATGTATGCAACAGCTGATTCTTTCTTCGAGATTTCCGAGATGGTTCCTTAGTGAAATGTATTCATAATCATGGTTAGAACACCCCGTGAAAATTTGCCTGGTGATTAAAAAATAACCCTGTATGCACCCCTGCGATACTATTCACACCTCCTCCGTTCCGATTCACCCTGTTTGATATAAATCATCATCATCATCTGCCTAGCCTTTTTCCAGGATCAGCTCAGACTTTTTGAATGTCAAGATTTACATAACACAGCTTCCCAAAACGCACGCTACTACTTCCTAGTGCTTTTGCTTGAAATAAGAAGTGGCGGAACAAACTCGCCAATAACACGTCTGTCTGATCAGTTAAAAGTATTCGAGTTCACACAATATTAGTAATGAATAAACATCATCAACTCAAAACGTTGGGGTCAAATTCCAGTACTGTCGGATGCAGCTGAAATTAAGTATTTGGCATATAGCGTTTACCTATCAGACTGTACAGTCCAGGGACTGGGCAAGACGATACCACTTGCTTGATACACTTTCTGAGTGCTAACTTCTCTATTCAACTTGCTGACACAGAATTTAAAAAAAAAACTTTTTTGCAAAAAATAAAACCGACTTCAAAAAAGCACTAAACGGTAAAAAATAAACTCTAAATTAGGAAGTCTGTGGCTTTGGTGGTTTTGTCTTATTCGTGATGGGCCACCGACTTCCTAATTTAGAGTTTATTTTTTACCGTTTAGTGCTTTTTTTGAAGTCGGTTTTATTTTTTGCAAAAAAGTTTTTTATTTTTCCATTTTTAGTTGTTCCCATACAAATATTTGATGTATGAATTGATTAAAACATGAATTTATTTTATACTTATTGTTAATTGTTAACATTACATGTCATGATAAATAGGGTTATATCCCTAATAAATGAAAATTAACATACCAAACTGTCGAAATCTAGGTATATTGTACACATCTGCGTACCCCTCAGAGCATACAGGCGTGATAATACGTCATGATGTTGTATAAACAATAAACATCCAACCGATTCCAGCAATCACGACGGATTTGCCGTCTATTTTTGAAGAGTTCCGTTGTATATCTCCGAAGATCAGCATCAGATCTTCACCAAATTAAAATGGGACCACCTCGGGAGTATACTCTTTTGAATAAAAAAATAATTTTGAGAATCGGTTCACAAATGGGGGAGAAATCAGGTAACATACATAAAAAAAAAAAAAAAAAAATACATACACACGAACATAGAACCTCCTCCTTTTTTGAAAGTCGGTTAATAAAAGCCGGGACCAACGTCTTTACGTCCTGTCTTTAATGGTCATCCACGAGTCGACCTCAAGAAGCGTAGCTTTACCTTCGACCGACCAATGCGGCTGTATTGTTTAGCCACTGGCATTATTAGTAGTGTAGTATATTTTATTTACAAACCTAATAGGAAGCCGTCCATCACTCTTCCGCTCATACACGTGTGTGTCTGCCACATCCCTGGCAAACCCAAAGTCTGCCACTTTACACACCCGGTCTTCTGTTATCAGCACGTTCCTCGCTGCCAAGTCTCGATGAATTATCTGGGAAATATCGGTATGAAATAAATTGGTTGTCTTATAATTATAACAATTTCTTCCCATAATACATGCCAAATTAAAAAGGCCTTTACACCGACGAACCACAGTTACTCAGGTCATTAACCTAAGATTGCCTATCTATCTTAGGTTAATGACCTGAGTAACTGTGGTTCGACTTGACGTTTTTTTCAAAATTAAGATGAGGAAAAAAGGGCATGAAGTTTTGTATTTTTGTTTAACCATTTCGTTTATTATCGATCATCAAGTTCAATCAATCGTTTATGCGAGAAAAGTATTTTAACTGTCTAATAACGACGCGCCTTAGCATATTAATACACTTATCCGAGTTGTTTGTTCGTAACATAAAACAAAGTCGTAGACAAAGACAAACACAGAAATTAGCTGCTTACTAGGTACTTTTTCCTAAAGCTAACTAAATACGAGTACTGTGTAAATTTTTGGAGGATTTGAGCCAATCTAGATTTTAATTGGATTTGGTTGAAGACGCGTCGATAAGTCGCTATGTCGTATTTAAATGTATATTTATTACGTGTGTATAGCTCATTATACTATTTGAATGGGTTATTTACTGGACTTGTTTTCTTTTTTCTTTCAGTGCACCAATACATGGATTTTGGTCCACAGAAAAAGGGTACAAGAGTTTGTTGATAATATTTATTTGTACCTAATTGGAATAAAAAAACCAAGACTTAGCAGACAATTGAAACAGTCATATGTTTTAAAATCATTAACACTAAGTATGTAAACTTTAAGGCAATCATTTAAACACGGGCACGCGCGGGTTAAATTACAAATAATAAGCGCCCGTTTAAACATACAATCATATTTGTTTAACAATCTGCGAACATAACAATTGCAAGACAATAACGTTCTGTACCTCTACCATGAGTTTACACCGTCAAAACTCGCTAGCGTCTCCGTAAATTATTTGTATGAAATATTGTACAGCGCCCCTAGCGGTCACATATAGAATTAAAATTCGTACCATGAGCACTATAGATTTCGATAGGTTAAAAATCTAACGTAATCTATTCGATAGTCACTAACGTTTTACAGCTGTCACCATACAAAACGGTACCATGAGTCACTAATTTCACTGACGCTATCGAATAATACGCTTACGATAGTAGTTACGTAGCTCACTAGCATTTTGACGTGTGAAACATATGTTTACATTAAAATCATATACGTTTTTGAGTATAAAACAAGTAATACCATTCAAAATAATGTCTGCAAGAGCTTATTTAGCATGGAATATGTTAGTGGCCGCTGTATTCGAAGACCAACGACGTGAACAACGTGAATTTCAAGCGAAAATGAGAATTCATATTGGACACCAAATGGAAAATATAAGTGAAATAAAGTTTACTTAACTTTACAGGCTCTCTATAGAATCATTTGAATACTTTTTATCCCGGTAGTAAGATCCCATGGGACAATCATCAAACTTCACTAAACGTATGATTATCAATCCATACAATACATTGAATAGAAAGATGAAACATACCTTTCCATGAACTCCACCAACAATTGAAACTGTGAGACACTGTGACACTGTGTTCCTCACTGTATTAAATAATCTAATAAACTTATAAACAACACCGCGCAGCTCTGTGACTCAAGTACACAACACACAACATAAACAAACGGTCGGTTTATTTGTGATATTGACTGTCGTCACATTTTTAGCATAGCGATAACAGACATTTTGAGCTTTTAAGAGCCGTTCTCTCTTCTGATTCGTGGGAAAGAAAGAAACAAAACATAAGTAATGAAGCATAGACGAAAGTATTCTAAGAGCAGAGTGAAGTTAGCTAGACGACACGATCTATCGAGCTTACCTTAGCGCCTGCGTAAGACGCCGTAAATCTCATGGTGCAAGCATTATCGAAATCTATTCGATCCACGTTAGCACGCTAGCGACTTCAACGCTAGCGAGTAATTTTTAGATGGCAACTCATGGTAGAGGTACTGAAGAATGTCGCCTACAAAACTTGCATGGATATATCCCGCCTCTTAACAGGAGAAATATTTTCTTTGAGTAAATGAGGTTTAAAGACGAATCCTTTTAGAGCTCAAAATTACCACAAAACGTTGCGTGTTTGAAATAATACCTTTATATGTATTATTTCAAACACGCAACGTGAAACGAAACATTTCCAATTATTTGGAGAGATCTCATTATTTAATATTATTATTAACTAATGAGATCTCTCCAAATAATTGAAAATGTTTCGTTTGTACGCGTGACATGACTGACATGTTATATATGGGGTACTTAAATGTTTTCAGATTAACAACTTTGTTTGAACGTGAATTAGACTGTCAAAGGAAATTATTCGTAGAACATTTTCATAATTAATGTTTTCAGTATTTATTCGACATTTACTTTTATATCTAATAACAACGCTATTATGAATAATACACTGGCCTCTAAAACTAAGTACTTATCACACTTTTAAATTTGGTTACATAACTTTTTAAGGAGGTACACAAGATAAACTATCCAATTAAAAAGGACTTAAAAAAGAGTTAAGAAGATGTGATCAGAGCCTGAGGAGGCAATAGCAGATAATAAAATTTAAAAACAAGTAAAACATACTAATAAGTAATAATTGTCTGTTTTGACACTAAGGTAAAAATGGCTATTTTAATTGTTTCATCTTTTTTAAGTAAAAAAATGATACTAATGTATAGTTTACCACTTACAAAGAAAGATGAAAAAATTTGCTACAAAACGTTTTTTAACCGACTTTAAAAAAGAAGGAGGTTCTATGTTCGTGTGTATGTATTTTTTTTTGTATGTTACCTGATTTCTTCCTCATTTAACGTCGGGGTACCGTTAAAATAAGTACCTACATACCTACAAACCTACAAGTACTAGGAACATTCCTTACTTAAGCGGTACCCCGACGTGAAGTAAAATTTCATGGCTAAAGTGTTATTTTTAACTTTTTAAACGTTTTACTTTTTTGCGGTGGGGGTTTTTTTAAGTTTAAGAACTTAAAAAAAACCCCTTAAAAAAAAGTAAAAAGTTTAAAAAGTACACATTTTGACTAACCAAACTAATGACACCCAAAGATAGAGTATAATGCTTTATATTGTACTCCACAATACCTTACGATTAATAATAACTAAAAAAGCTACATGGTCTACATACTACAACCGCGGTCAGCCTAATCACTAAAAGCGATCTTTACATTGACAATTTAGAGGAAAAAAATAAACGTTGTTCATGGTGTTCTATTTAAATTTTAAGTATAGGTTGAAAGGAACATCTAAATTAAAACCATGAGTAATTTTTCCTAATTTTTAAGTTTTTCTTGCTTAAACTTCTACTTCTAGCTTTTAACCGCCTGATTTTATATCAATGGCAGTGCCCACAGCGCCCAACACATCGTCAATACAAGGTGTTTTTTTTATATCCCATAACTCTAGGGTTATATTCTGTAGGTAAAAATAATACTAAAACTTCTAGAATAGATGGTCCAAAAATGCATAGTTTCGGAGATATCATCAATCATAATTAAATTATCAGTTGTTTAGTAAGTACCCGTGACACAAGCTCTGCTTAGCTTGGGACTAGATGGCGTTGTGTGAATAGTCGTGGAATATTATTATTAAGTATTATTTTTATTATTTTTATTAGGTACCTAATTAGTTCAAAAATTGTCACCAGTACGACGAATCTTCTTTCTAACGTCACTTTTCTTTCAGGTAAGGGTGTTTTACATTAATCATCGTGACTTTGTCGAATTATTTTGTATGATAGTAAAAAAAAAAAGGATGATTGAAATATAATTCATATGCCAGTTGATTCTTTGACATGGTCTCAATCATACCCTAGAGTTATGGGATATATAAAAAAACACGTTGTATAATATAATATATTTGTGTCAATTTAATATGTTGTTTTTTATTTTAACATGATAAATGTTATAATATATCATGTTAAAATAAAAAACAAAAATATTTATTCCACAACTTTCACACAACGCCATCTAGTCCCTAACTAAACAGTTTGTGCTATGAGTATTAGCCAACTGATTATCATACTTATATATTTCTATGTACATACATATTATAGATAAATTACAGCCAGAACGAATGACCGTGCTCATCACACAAACATTCGGAATCGAGCTCACGACCTTCATAGCAGTCAGGGCTTTGAACCGTTTGAAATAGGACTCCAGTTTTGACCGAAATATCTTTAGCGACGAGGCGCATTTGTAATTGTAATTCCCGTGCACACTCTCCAAAATGTATCCTATAGAATACCGAAAGTCTACAATACACTTCTTCTACGAAGTTCTATAAAATCTGTCATTTTGTCGATTCTTCTGTAGGCAAACTCCGTTTCTAGGGTGGTCATAATACATGTCCAGGTAATAATCCATAAACAAAAAGTTACCGCTTGGCGTGCATTTTGCTATCTAAGTCGTAGAATACTAAAATTAAAATATTCATGAAAAATTAAATAATTATAATATATAGAATCAAAACAGTCACTAATAATATCATAAATAATTCAATTAATGGTAACATAATCATTCAAAAAATAAAATTGTTTTTACTTATTAATAATTAGGTAATATTATTATACTTATTATCTAACTTAACTAGGTATATCTTGAATAAAATGAGTCAGACTTTAACAAAAAAAAAATATTTAATATTAATCTTTATCTTGAACTGGCACGGCGGCGGCGTCATTCTCTGTACGTCCATCTGTACTTTTTTAAAACAACATTGGTAAGACGATCGCCGTCAAACAACGGCATTTCACGATGTTATAATGCCTAATGGGCTTTTTCAATATAAAAAGAAATTTGACAGTAACTTACACACTGCTTATTGTATTTAATTTCAACATCCACCCACACTTTTTGAAAAACCTTGTAGGCACATTAAATACTTCACTTGTTGAACGCCAACACAAAAATCTAATTAATTTAAATCTTAGCATAAAATAAAACCGAAACCTACCGACTCAAATTCTTTCTCGTGTCGAAAGATCCATTCAATTTCAAGTAGGTTTTCCTCCAAGATTAAATAATATTTTTAAAGTCAGAGTTCTTTCAGCTTTACGAGGAAGCAAACAGTTTATACATAACGTCACGCCTGTAATCCCCGAAGGGCTAGGCAGAGGTGTACCTGGTAGTAGGTACACCCACATTTCGCCAGTTATGTTTAAGTCCCATGTAATAGGGGGCGAGCCTATTGCCATCAATCGGGCACAAATCCAGACTCCGGGCTGCTACTGAGAAATTCCAGATAGAAAAACTCAATTACACTTGCCCGACCTGGGGATCGAACCCGGGACCTCGTGCTCAGCAGTAGCGCTTGCAACCACTAGACCAACGAGGCAGTCAAGCGCCAACACAAAAATCTAATTAATTTAAATCTTAGCATAAAATAAAACCGAAACCTACCGACTCAAATTCTTTCTCGTGTCGAAAGATCCATTCAATTTCAAGTAGGTTTTCCTCCAAGATTAAATAATATTTTTAAAGTCAGAGTTCTTTCAGCTTTACGAGGAAGCAAACAGTTTATATAGGTGCTTATTAAATATAAATGGTGTCGTAAACAGTATTTTTGTATTGTTTTACGACGAGGTACGTGAGAATGAAATGAAACCTATATTAAAGAAATGAAAACGTAGAGTGGGACGAGTAACAAGAAAATTGAAATTACAATATGTCTTGTTCGTCGATTTTGTAAAAATGTCCCTGTCAAATACTTGGGTGAAATAACACTTGGGTAATAGCTTAGATTATATTTTCGGGCCGGGCAAATGTTATTTAGTTTTTCTGTCTGAAAATCAGTAACAGGCCAGAGTCTAAATTTGTGGCTTTAGGCATCATCCCCTTTTACATGGAGCTTGGTGCTTGTACACATATGCCTTACCTTTTAGGGAATATAGGCACGATGGTATGTTGTGTTACCATTTCTTCATCTGGGTCATGATGAACCACGTGCCTAGTTTCATACAGATCTATACAGCCGTTAAGGAGTTATTGATTAACAAACATTTTAATTCACGGGCACCTAGACGTATAACTTTACCTACAGACTTTTACATAATGTCTAATATTATGATTAAGTTACTCATTATGATAGGGTTATAACAAGAGAATAACGAGTATTTAGGCTGGAAAATTTTGGAGATAAGAAAATGTTTAAAAGCATGTTATTGTTGGTAGTATTAAAGGTTTACGTAACTTGGTTAAAAATTTTTGAACATAAAACACGCTTTCAACATTGTAGACTAGAGATTACATATGTAACGGTAGACATAATGAAAAAACGGGCAAGTGGGAGTCGGACTCTCGTACTGAGAGTTTTGTACTAACTTGTAGAGACGTAAATGGTATTTTTTAAATACTTTTTTCACAGGGATAATGGTACTGTTTTTTTCTTTTTTCATCATTAATAGAAAGCTAGGTGCTCATTGCTAACCTTACTATGAAATTCGAACAATTCCGAGCGACAAAATTAAAAATACGGTTTTAAGATTGTTTCCTCTACCTATTTGTGCAATAAAACATTGCATAATATATTGCTAAGCGTTATTCTAGCTAAGTCAACGGCAAGTATAGTTTTGATTTCCTTGCTAGTGTCATAATATGCGGCATGAACGGATTAGAACCTGTTGTATTTTAAGCCGACTTCAAAAAAAGGAGGAGGTTTTCAATACGGTTGTTTTTTTTTACTTTATAATTGCGTTGACTTAGAAGTTTTTATGCTCCAAGGGATTGCAGGCCTCAGTATTTAATATTTATTTCAACTTGATGAATGAAGGGATTCTTTTTGCGTTTAATTTTTGCCTATTAAGATACGGGACCCTAAAAGGGCTTAGTTCAATATTTTAAACACTTGGGCCTAAATCTGAAGTATTTCTGCCACAGGTTTACAAAATACACAGATTTTAAGGTACGGTAGGTACAAAGAAATTCTAAGTGCTGCCTGATTTTCCATAAATTATTCTTTGTAGGCATACAGAAGTTTGTTACCTTCACAACCTTGGAAAACTTTAATTCAAATCCGGAGCAAAATAATTTCAAACTGACTTTGTTTTGAGATAGGCCTGTAAAGTTAAGTTAATTCTTAACTTTAGTGTGCTGCTTATCAATTTAGAAAGAGTAAAAGTTAAATTAAGTAACGTAAACGTTCACTGCGCTTACAAAGTTTTGAGATGTCAAATGTCTGTCCAATGATAATACCTATACCTTTTCGATGGGTGTAGCCTGTTTCTTAGCCCAGCGAAACGTAAATTGAAAATCAGTGTCAGACAGTACTCCCTGTATTTTATAGTTTAAGGTCTATTTTGCTGTAATGCCAATAAACCCATTTTTTTCTATTTTTTTGTCTTTTTGAGATTTTTTAGCTGTCTGCTGTACCCTGCATGTATTAGCTGATTCATGATCAAGTGATCATGATAAGGCTAATGCATGCATTAATTTTAACCTTTAATCAGACTTAAAATAGCAACGATATTTTATTTGGTTTATTTTATTTTATTTAAGGATATTTTTATATACCTACAAAGTATCTTTGGTTTTATTTACTTAAGGATACTTAAAAAACAGTTCGGGTATCCAACGTAAACGTCGGAGTACCAAAGCTGTTGAGTCGAAGTTTATTTCGCCTACTGACCCAATTACCGTCGACATAGAATAAATTGATCAAACCTAAGCAAAACAAAGTTGTAAAAACAGGAATCACCTCATTCATCTATTTGGAGCAGATAAAGTGACTCTTGAAGTTCTGCAAGACATTGGCTATCGTTTCATTGCCACTGACTTTGATGACAACTGAGAATTTACCAAAAAATGGTATCGCACTCTAGGGCGAGTAGGCATGATATCCGAATCATCGCCAACCACCTCAGTGTGTCGTGTGTAAGGGCGAGACTCGACCAAAGCGGATGCGAGAGGAGATGTCTCGTATTTAACCAATAGGATATTTTATTACGCTGAAGCTAAGCGGTGAGCGGTCAAAATGACGCAAGCTGATTGGTTGTAAGATACATCTCTGCTCGTCTCCCCTTACACACGGCACACACACCGTTGAGAATGATTCGGATATCATGCCTTACACACGTCCCGCTCGACCGTGCGGTCCACGTGTGTTAGGTATCAGCAGATTTAATACAGGACAATGCAACATTGATGTGCGCCTCACCGCTTAGCTTCAGCGCAATAAAATATCCTATCAAATTACGAGACATCTCCTCTCGTCTCTGCTTTGGTCGAGTCTCGCCCTTACACACGGCACCACGGTGCGCGGTTCCGTGTGTTAATCGCCTTAGTTAACTTCAAGTTACGGTGACTATCAGACTGTGAGCTTCGTCACATCTCTGCGAGTACACATGACGTCATCCAAGATACACAGTGATGATGGCCAATACGCTGTTTGACAGTAAATCGTTGAACACGTCGTTGCCTAGTGATGATCACTGAATTGTCAAACGGAGATTAGCAATTGCCCTTCTGAACCCGATAGACGCTGTCCTGTCCAATTTTCGATTTAAACGAAGCAAAAGAAGTACGTAAGGCGGTTATAGTAACTATAAAATAGGTACCGACGTACGCGCCGCGCGTCCACTCGGAGATGTGGTGTGAGTGTGTAATGCCCTGCGGTGTTTGTGTGCAAATCAAGATTCTACAGAGTAAAGTTTAAAACCGCATCACCGCACACTGGAGCGGTGCCTGGTGCAGTGTGATAACTGCCTCAGAGTCGTACCAGACGGCAGTCTATAGTTTTTTTGAATGGCCTGTTGGTCTAGTAGTTAGTGACCCTGACTGCTATGCCGGAGGTGGAAGGTTCGATTCCCACCCAGGACAAATGTTTGTGTGATGAGCAAGATCATTTGTTCTGTGTCTGGGTGTAATTTATCTATTACTAGCTTTTGCCCGCGGCTTCGCCCGCGTGGATGTCGAACTTCCGTCCCCTATGTTTTCCCTTTATGGGTTGAATTTTCAAAAATCTTTTTTATGGAAGACTTACTCTTCACTAAGAACACCCCTTCAAGTTTCATGTCTCTAATACCAGCGGTTGGGGCTGTGCGTTGATATATAAACGTAATAATTTTAGCATAATACTTCCGGATAGACTACTTTCAAAGTTGATCCTTCCGATATGTATGCATAAAGATTTCTGGAACTACTGACCCGGGAAAGAGCGCCGTACAACTGACCATGTGTAAAACAACTGATACTAAGATCAACCTGCCCAGGCGTATTCATTACCTACAACCGTACCAAGTTTGGTTAAAATCCCTATAATAGTTTTTGAACTATGCGTGCACATACAGACAGAAAGACAAAACATTCACTAATTGCATTTTTGGCATCAGTATCGATCACCAATCATCCAATATTAATTTTGAATAGATATTCAATGTGCATAATTATCTTCGTAGTGTGTGATAGTCCATTGAATTGTATGGCGAGCGATATTGTATCTTAAGATTAAATATTATAATATCTTAGCCGTGTGCAGCGCCCTTTGGTGAACTCCACTGCGGGTGACGTAACCTACGACAAACTTATTATTTGCGGTTGGTACAGTAGTCGGGTCTAGGGATCGAACCGCAAAATTAAGTTTGTTTTTTATTGTATATACTTTTCCGGGATAAAACGTACCCAGTGTGGTGCCCAGGATATCAAAGAATAAGTATACCAAGTTTCATCGTAATCGAACCGGTAGTTTTTGCGTGATACCTGAACATACAGACAGACAGACAGACAGACAGACAGACAGACAGACAAAAATTTTTTTAATCATATTTTTGGGTTCGGTGTCAGTCTAGTAACACCCCCTGCTATTTATTTTTTTGATATTTTCAATGTACAGAAATTTTACTTCTACAGATTTATTATAAGTATAAGTATAGATATGTACCTATGTATTTAAAAATATATAAGTAAGTTTATCAGCTGTTTAGTACCCATTACACAAGCTCTGCTTAGCTTGGGACTAGATGGCGTTGTGCGAAAGTTGTGAAATATTTATTTATTTATTTTATTTTACTTTTTTCCTACCCCCATGGGAAGAAGACGTGAGTTTATGTATGTAATAGTGGACGTCATGTTTATTCACTCGCGTAGTTTTTATTCCCGTGGGTTCCCACGGGAATGATAACTACGCGATGTATTCACAGGGATAAAAATATAGTTTATTCACCTGAGGATATCGTAACTTCCCAACGGTGAAAGAACTTTTTCAAATCGGTAAAGTATTCGTAGTTTATTTGTTAAATGTAAAAATAAATAAGCTTTCCTCTTTATAATTTTAGTATATACTAGTAGACGTCACGCGGTTCAACCCGCATAGTTTCCGTTCCCGTGGTAATACAGAGATAAAAAGAAGCCTATGTCACCCAAGAATAGTGTAGCTTCCTAACGATTAAATATTTTATCATATCAGTCCCATCAAATCTTTCCTCTTTGCAATTTTAGTCAAGATTAGTAATAGATATAGATGTGCGTTTATGATGATGATAATAGCATATTATACAAGAAAATACTCTTACCCCTTGTAAACTAAGGAATTGCATTCCTCTCGCGACTTGGAACGCGAACTTTGTGAGATCCTGTGACGTCAGAAACTGGCTACCATGAGTGTTGCCGTAGTGGCGTTCAGCTCTGGAGTCTCGGAGGAACTGCTGCAGCTTGCCCAGGCTTACGAATTCCATTATAACTAGGGTGGGTTCCTGGAACAAGCGTTTGATTTTATAACACAATATTCACTCATTAATTTAGACAATCGACGAAGTTAGGCATCTGAAGGAAATTTCAAATGAACATCACGCAATCCCCGAAGGGTTAGGCAGAGATGTTCTTGATAGTACACTCACATTTCGCCAGTTATGTTTCAGTCCCATGTGATAGGGGGAGACCCTATTGTCAACGAAACATGTTTTTTTAACAGTTCAAAACAAAAAAAAAACACAGGAACAACATAGAAATAAGGATAAATCTATGAAATTTTGATGTTAATAATTGTGTGCGTTGCAGTCCCTGCCACTCTGACAAGTTTAAAATTATATCACCTTAGTCTTATCTCATTAAAGATGTTCAGTAACAAACATATTTAGCAAATTAAAAAGCACTGACAATGGGATCATTAAGTCTAAAAGTGGTTTTGTAAAACTTCATTAAACGTTGAATAGCATTACTATTTTAATTTTATTTAACTTCAAAGTATTTTGTGACCTATGTTAATACCCTCTCTTTATTGGTTGCCTTGAGGAAATACCTACACAAACATTTTAACTTTTTTTTTTGGTAAGTAATTTTAAAAAGGTGGTAGCGTAGTAAAATAGACAAGTTAAAATCTTCTATTTTCGTAATAATATTTCTATCGCAGGCTTACCTTTTCAGTACAACAACCAATCAACTGCACAACATTAGGATGGTATCCCAAGTTCTTCATAACGAGCAATTCCTGCAGCAGATCTACTTTTTCCTTTTCTGAAGCATTTTCTTTTAGAGTCTTCACAGCTACAGTTTGTTCACCTTTCTTCCCTGTTAAAATATAAATTTCTTAGTCGTCAATATTTTTTTTTAATTGTTTTATGTTCAAAGTGTGTCTTTCAATTGAATTCTCAATAGCTGATATTAAATGGCCTATTGCTTTTTCAAGAATTGAGTTTTATATTCGATAGCAGACGTACCGCGGTTTTACCAGCGTAGTTTACGTTCCAGTGGGAATATAGGGATAAAAAGTAGCTTATGTCACCTGAGAATAGTGTAGCTTTCTAACGGCGAAAGAATTTTTCTAATCGGTCCAGTAGTTTTGGAGCCTATTAAATGCAAACAAACAAACAAACATAAAATCAAATCTTTCCTCTTTATAACATTAGTAAAGATATAAGTATAGACAAGAACTATTAGAAAATACCATGTTGAAACAATAAAAAAACGTATGAGCTCTCTTGAACTTTAAAAAATGTAGTTCCAAAGGTTAGCGTGTTTAAACAATAAGAAGCTAACCGCCTTTCTTTCTTGTTCAATTTTAAATTAATGTATAATTATAAATCCAAACGGTAGTTCCAGAGATTGGCACCTACACCTGCCTCTAACTTTATAATAGAATGGATATACTCGTATAACATTTATATTTTAACTCATTATAGTCAAAAATCGCTTCTTCTACGAATTCTTAGTCATTGGCAAAATCCAATCTCTTTGTTTATCAGAAACTTTCAGCTGATAGGAGGCTTATTACGTCTAATCTTTACGCATATCCACAGGGAAATCAGATTTTCGCAGTAAAATGTAATAAGATCAATTCAGGCTAATCATCTTTTACACCTCTCTCTCTCTCTGGACAAAAAATATATTTTTTCAAAAGGTCATGCCTTGTGGCTTCTTTGGTTTAAATTAAAAAATCATAGATTTATTTTCGAATCATGATTGATTGAGAATCGACGTGATAAAGCAACGTTGTAGTTTAAAAGAATATGCAAGGATAAACATCGAAAAGAGTATTGTTTAGATGGTTTGGTCACGTGTAGATGATGAATGAAAGGCGACTAACAAAAGATTTATAAGGTAAGTACATAATTTAAATGAGCAATTTGTTATTTTATAAATGACGAGCCAAAACCTCAATTAAGAGTGAAAACAAAACTGTCCAATATAAATAATATTATTAACGCAACAACACAATACTAGATAAGCAATTAAAACATTGATGGCAATTAGCAATTGAAACCAGACAAAACCCGCATATATTGAAATAACATTGTTACGGAATCGAGTGAAAGGTAACATTACCAAAATGTTATCTGGTTCAATTTGAACGCAGTAAACCAAACCAACGAATTAACAAGCGATTGTTTATTTTGAGTTTGTATATGTGCGATTTACGGGTCCTTTTGCTTAAGACCGCTTATGAATAAAGACTTAAAAACAGCGACATTATACTTGAATTTGAATTAATCTAACTTTAGAAAGAAAGAAACAAAGAAAAATGCATTTATTTGCATTACAGCAAAATATATATATCTCAAAACTATAAAGTACACAAAAGCCTAACGCAAACGATTTTTTACATTAGTAAGTACAACCCAATCAATTAAAGTTCCAATGTTTTGACAATATTGTCACTTATCACGCAGAGAAGAATAGAAACCATTGAATATTTGCAAACAAAACCATCGGTTGTATCGGTCTAATATTTATGAGCATTCTGCACCTGGAAAATCAGAACCCGTATATAATCACTTATGGTCAATCTTTCAAGGTGATTCGGGTTAAACTCAATTTTGAAGTTGAAATTATTATCAACTAACATGCTCTGGGGTCCCTTAAAGTATAAATAATTTGCTAAGGCCACGCTAACCAGAGAAACGTAAATAGCGTCAGATATTTTACGAATAATATTTCTTTAAATTGTTAGGTCTCCCGTTAATAGTTTAAGTGCCCCTGTCAACCATTAGCACCGGCCTTGTCAGTGACTAGTGAAGTCATGGGTAGGTAATTTAGAAATGCCCATAGCGTCAGCTTTTCACACTCACAGCTATAATATATTAGGAAGCGCGAGTCCTACTTAAACGACCTGTTTCTTCGCCCTCTGATGTTTTAATAATAATATATTCCACAATAATTAGTGCAGTATTATTTGTGCATTTGGCTCTGTATAAAATTTACGCCTGCGTTGGGTTGCATTTAAAGCAATAAACAACATAGTCGTTTGTATAAAACGTATTAATTTGGTGTTGATGATTCAATTGACTCGTTCGTTTGTGAACCCAGACAAAACACAACATATTATAGTGTATGTTTGGTTCATCAAAGTGTGACAATTACTTGATGAATAAAAGGATCTCGTTATAATAACAGAGGTACGGGTCTATCCTCAAGGCTAAGCACCGCCAGCTAAGGTCAGTCTAAGAATCCATAACATGCTGATTGATACACGGAAAGCACGTGAAACCGTTGGTTCCAACTATCATTTGTAGATTTTTGACAGTCATTACTGGATCCTAATTAGAAGCCCTACAGCTTGACTGTAATTCTTACTAAGAGTTATCGTCTTACCGGCAGAACATTAATTTATTTGATGAGATAAATCTGGTTTTGAATGCTTTTGGTATATTACAATACACATTTCCAACTTAAGCTTTACTAATTAACATAAAAATATTACATAAACCATAGCAATCCGATCCAATTCGCACTTCAGAAGCTTTCCGAAAATCTCGAAAACAATTTTTCAATCCACATTATTCATTAAGAACTGAGTCACGACCTCTGAACGTGATTCAGTTCATTCAGTACATAACAGCATAGAATAAAAATTGTATAGAAGAGAAATTCCTACTGCGAACGCATTTTGAAACCTCGATTTTAGCCCTTAATTTCAGGGCGGATACCTAATACATTATTATGTAATTACAGGTTGCACGCACGATAGTCTACAAATTGACTAACTTTTTTTGTTTTGGAAAGTATGGGTCGTTATGGGGAATGATGAATGATAGACGATTATATCAGTGGCATCAGCAAACGTAGTGGCATGGAAATTGGAGCCAAAGGTTGGTCACCTTTGGCTCCATATCCACAATTTAAATTAGAATGAGACAATTGACATTGTTTACACGAATATTTTGAATGAAAAATGTGTAAGTAAGAAGTCTAAAACTAACAGGTGAAAAATAACTCCAGTTTCGGAAGTCGGTGGCCAATAATGAACAAAACAAAACCACCAAAGCCACAGACTTCCGAAACTGGAGTTATTTTTCACCTGTTAGTTTTTTTTTTAAGAAGTCGGTTGTTTTTTTTTGTAAAAAAGTTTTTATTTGTAATTTTTAGTTTCTTTGTATGTAAACAAAGTCTTTCAAAACTTGAAAGAATCCTTGCAATTAGATAACAATTGCTAAAGAAGTTCTATCTCTAAACATTAATCTGTACATCTCTGCCAGCCCCTTTTAAAATAGAATGGCGTAATGTTATGTTGTGTAAATACAAAAGCTCAGCATATACAACTGACTATAGCAATCGCGAATAATTTGCTGTTATGCGTTGAAGAGTTCCGTTGCCTGTCTTCTTCATCAGTTTTTCTTCACCAAATGATACTTTCTAAATGAAAATGCTTGATTTGTTACTAAAAATGTTGAAATCGGTGCATGTGTGCCTATATTTTTTGAGGATTTCCCTCTATTCCTCAAAGATCCCTCATCAGGTATGAGTTTTGATACAAATGGGACCAATCTATACCCTATCAAACAAAAAAAGAATTTTGAAAATCGGTCCGTGAATGACGGAGTACTGAGGTCACAAACCCAAAAAAAAAAAAAAATACAACCGAATTGAGAACCTCCTCCTTTTTTTGAAGTCGGTTAAAAATTGGCGCCTGTTATCAAGAATTTGTGAAGCAATCGGTTGTCAAAGTATGAACACCTAATGCGAAGCAATGAATAGAATAGAAATAGAAAAGAAACAAAAATGAATTGAATGAGGATCATGTTATGTGAAAAGTTCTTAGCAGAATTGTGGAAGGTTTTAAAATTAAAAGAAGACGTAAAAAACGATGGATGGACTGTGTGAAAGATAATATGGCTATAAAGCAGGCAACTAATAAGTTGACGAAAATAGACATATGGAAGAAGAAGATTTATGCTACGTTGCCCCATACAAAAAAAGGTAGGGGGGAGGGGGATGATGAATTGGCATTATTTACTGTAGTAGTGTTTATCGTGGGTCTATACTGGTTTGAAATAGCATTAAAGGGAAGAAGTCAATAATAAGAGATAAAAATAAGACGAAGAAAAAGATAGAAGAGAGAGAGAGAGAAGCAAAAAGAAGAGAGGGAGTTAGAAGTTAGTTGGTAATGTTTCCCTACGAAGTGAACACATTACGGTATGCGATATAGAAATAACAAATAAAGTTTATTTTGAGAGTTGTGATTTTATTTTCACTAGCTTTTCTTAAGTTCATTGGTTTATTCTTTCTAAATCACTACTTTCGTGTATTACGTATCTAAAACGGTTTTTTATTCTATATTTAGCACTAAATAGGACTGCTAATGTTACTTGAGAGTTCTCACATTTTTACTGGCGAAACCGCAATCGTAGAAAGAACGTGTTTAGGTTTGAAACGCGAGGCGGTTGCAGCCAAAGATCCTGGGTCAAATGGCGTGTTTGTTTTATTTATGGACACTTCGAGCAATGTGTGGAGTAGAATTTTAAGTATTAACATAGATGGAATACGTTTGAGAGCTGACACGGAAATGTGTTTTTTTTTCTACGAAGATATGTGACTCGTCTTTGCTACTCTCAAGGGCTATTGTGCGACGGAGACTCGCCATTTTAAAATGTCGACACGCTAATGATAGTTGGTAAAATAAATGTAATACTAACTAGACTCTGGTCTGCTAAGGACAAATTTTAAGTTGAAAAACTCAATCCACTTTTTATTACAGCCCGGAATAGTTCCTAGGGAAATTTATCTGGATTACATTTTCTGGTCGCGCTTAATTTGCCTTTGCAATCAAAAGATAGTTTTAAGTCAATATTAGACATGTAGCGACATCTAAATCGCCACATATAAACTAAAGATAGCGATGTTAAATAAGTTATCCGCGCGATTATAATAAAATAATAAAATAAATAATAAATATTTCCCAACTTTTCACACAACGCCATCTAGTCCCAAGCTAAGCTAAGAGCTTGTGTTATGGGTACTAAACAGCTGATAAACATACTTTTAAACTTCTAAACACATACATATTATAGATACATTACACCCAGATACAGAACAAATGATCGTGCTCATCACGCAAACATATGTCCTGGGTGCATGGGAATCGAACCCACGACCTCCGGCATAGCAGTCAGGGTCACTCACTACTAGACCAACAGGCCAATCATTGAATTGATTGAACGTATACAAGATGCCGACAACAATCGTGAGGCAGAAGTAGCCCACCAGACCCAACACCCGTTAGGTCGGAAGATCCTTCCTTATTTAACGGGGATGAGGATTTCTAGACTGACAAAAATAAACCACGTTACTTTTATCACTAAGTCTAAGCAGATACCAGTCTTTTACGAACCTTACAGCGTGAAGAACTTTCAACATTTTACTTTCAAACACACACACAAATATCGACATGGCTAGACAATGGACATATTGATACCATTTTAGTTCTAAACCTGATTCTGAATAACACAACAGTACCTCTACCATGAGTTTACATCGTCATAACTCGCTAGCGTCTCCGTACATTATTTGTATGAAATATTGTACATCGCCCCTAGCGGTCAGAGATAGAATTAAAATTCGTACCATGAGCACTAATAGATTTCGATAGGTTTTTTAAGTAGTAAAAACGTAAGTAGTTAATCATAGACGAAATTATTCTAATGAGTAGAGTGAAGTTAGTTAGACGACACGATCTATCGAGCTTACCTTAGCGCCTGCGTAAGACTCCGGAAATCTCATGGTGCAAGCATTATCGAAATCTATTTGATCCACGTTAGCACGCTAGCGACTTCAACGCTAGCGAGTAATTTTTCGATGGCAACTCATGGTAGAGGTACAGAAAGTCAAAAGTCAAAGTCGAATCATTTATTTAAATAATGCCATTTAAAAGGCACTTTTGAACGTTAAACTTACAAGTTAAATAAAATATAATGATTTTAGTTGCCCCTTCCAAAAGGTAGTTTCGTATGCTTAGGAATGGGCAAGAAGCTCGACACTTACTCTTTTAAAAACAGTTTTTACAATATTTATAATCAGAAACCTTAAAATTGATGTAATTAATGTAATGTAAGTGTAGATGTTTATGTTGTTATTTTTGCTTAAAACTGAAAAGAACAATAAATAAATGCACTTCTTAAGATTTTCCTTATAAAGTTAATTACTTTGAACAGAAAACACAATTTTAAACCGTTTTAAGTAAAAAGAACATTAGCAGAGCTATCGCGGCGTAACTTTATTGACAGTTCATAGTAATGAACACTGGGCAATATTTAACTATTAACTGTGAAATAACTAGTTTTGTATTGGCTTTCATTAATAAGGATCTAAGATCACGAGAAGCACACACCTACCCCGTTTGATAGTCACCGTAGCTGCGTAGCTTGAAGTACACTGATTGATTTGATTTTTCAAAGTCTTTATTTTTAAATCCGTTTTACATTTCTGCTTACGATCTTATTCTATTTACAAGCAAATCATAATTATTTGTGTGACGCAGGCTATTATCGCCTTTACAAACATCAAAAATATGTTATTAACAATTAATTACAATACTATTTTATTTAAATACATAAGTTGCTAGCTGTATGTTGTTATGTGTGTGTCTTGGTAAAGACCCACCTAATTTATTTATGAGAGGTGCAATGTACAGACGCCAGCACATCAAGTCACCCCAATGTGTCAAATTTCTTTGATCGTTTTTCAACTTTATGTCAAACAGAATAAGGTTCATATTCAATTAGGAAAATTTTGACACATTGGGGTAACTTGATGTGCTGGCGTCTGTACGAAGTACACTAAAAAAGGTTTTTTTTAATTTCTCAGGAGTCAACACAGTTTGGTGTGCAACCGGATGCCAGTTTCTAGCAATGAAGAGATAGCCTGATGATCTACGAGTAAAACTTTTGATAAAACTAACAATCAGGATTATGTACCTATTGAACTCAAATATCCGGACGTGTTTCAGTGGCCCTTCAACGCTATACATCTGAGAAGTTCTGGAACTCCCATAGGATGCCTTTAGAATTTTCAAAGATTAAATACGCCTAATACCTTCAATTTTAAACACAAAATTTGTTTAACTAAAGATACTAAAAGGTTAACGCTTAAGGCACTGATTGTATTAAGTTTGGTTTTAGGTACCTACATAAATAATATTTTTGAGAAAATCTTAGACAGTAAAAACAACTGTTTAAGTTTATAACACCCACTTAACTTCTTGGTTGAAACAAAAACACACGGCTTATCTACAACAAAGTTTTGTTATTTGTTTAATATGCAAACTAGTTGTGAAAAAGCGAAACTTTATCCACTGTGTAATGAAGGGTTTAATCCCAGGTCACAGACTCGAAGTACCAATAAAAAAACATTTCGTAATTGTACTTTTTTGTAAGACAGAAGCCCATGGGTGGCATAAAAACTCTGATACCAGGTAAGTCACTAACCACACAAAAAAAGAAGATTATACAGATGCCAGCTTATCAAGTTACCCCAAAACGTCAAATTTTGCCAATTGAACATGAACCCTATTTCATTTGACATAAAGTTGAAAATTTATCAAAGAAATTTGACACATTGGGGTAGCTTGATGTGCTGGCCTCTGTACTATCTAAGTTCGTCTTAGACTTTACTGACTGGCGAAAGAAAACACATTGTGAAATCCGTATGAAAATTGTAGAATAAAAGCAAAAACAGAAGTCTGAAATCGCCAACCCAGTTCAGGCAAGCGTAGAGATTAATGTTCGTTGCTTTCTGTTCTATTCGACTTTTAAAAAGAAAAGGTTATACACTAAAACAAAACTTTTAATGTATGTATGTACACAGATTACTTTGTCAATTATTGACCGAGTTTAAAAAATATATTTTTGTTTGAAAGGGTTGGTTGGTTTGTTGTTGGTTGTTGCTTGGTTGTTTGTTGGTCGTTGGCTGGTTGGTGGTTGGGTGGTTGGTTGGCTGGTTGTTGGTTCCACATAATTTTTAATGGTGGATAAAAACCAACGAAATAGCAAAATCAAACTTCCAAAACTTTAGAGTTTTTGGTTATTTTATTTTTAATTATACTGAAGGCATAAAGACAATAATCGCAATGAAAAAAAGCCTTTGCTATACAGTAACATTCCTGTTATATTAGTTTAACTAGTAAAGCCGCACGCAGCACTTTTAGTATTTTTGTGCCAAAATAATTTTCGAACTTAAAACTTACATGATTTAGGGAACAAATAGTAGCAAAGAATATTACGAAGTTTACTACCAGTTTTAGTTACGCATGCTCACCCCTTAAGCACCCTTATCGTCCACATAAATACGACGGACAGTTTTCTGCGTTCGTTGTCGTTTTGTTCGTGACAATAAAACTTTGATTTTACGTGGTACTTGGTAGTACTATACCATGTGTGATTTTATTTTATTTTATTTATTATTCGGCTTTTCAACAATAAGTACGCTTATTCATTTTAATCTGTACAATTCTAAATTAAGTCTAAGCGCCTCATTACTTACAGAAAACAGATAATACCTAACATAATTAATACCGTAATACAAAGGTTTGGAAATAAGACAAATAATTATCTTATATACAAATTACACAAATAATACATAAATTGCTTACAATACTTATTAAAATTAGTGTAGGTGAAATTAAATTAAATATACAATAAATTATTTCAAAATTAGATTGATGATTAATTAAAATTACAATTGAAAATTAAAATTAAAATTAAAATTTGATTAATATTAGGTACATTAAAATTCGTTTTTAATGATTAAAATTTTAAAATCGATTACGTGATGTTTGTTTTCACAACTGAATTCTCAATCACCACTAAAATACTTGAGGCGTGCATAAAAAAGTACCACTTTATCACTAGCACTTTTAAGTTTAATGTAGTGATAAAAGATTAAGTGTAAAAGTTACATTTCTTTTGAAAATAACGATGTAAGTGCTTTATTTTTGCTAGCAAAGTTGAGTAGTAGAAATCCCTTTTTTGTGTTTTTTCTAGGTCTCGCCCGCCAGATTTTTCGCAAATCACTGCAACTTTGATAATCTTCAAGTAGTAGGTAATCATCTACTTACGCCCACATATGCAATGTGGACGTGAATGCTCATCGACATATTTCAGTGGAAAAACATCGCTTTCTACATTTAAGGTTTCCCTCAGAACAGACAGATTTAAGATAATTTAGAGAAGACTTGCGAAGAAATATCAAAGAAAAACTTTTTTTTTCAAGTCTCAGTAACGCCATCCAGTATATCGTAGCAATATTGGAGCGGCAGCGGAGTTACACTGACTAACCGACTTGTGTCAGACACAAGTATCGTAAATAAAATTAATACCCATTGCATGTCTTTAATCGGTAATCCTTCGGGAGCATCCAACTGATTATACAGGGTTATTTTTCAATGACCGGCCAAATTTTCACAGGGTGTTCTACCCATGAATATGAACAACTTTCACTATGAGACCGACTCTGAAAACACGAAAAAAAATCAGCTGTTTCATACATTTTAGTTTAGTAGGTATTGACCTTTTGTATGAAACAGCTGATTTTTTTTCGTGATTTTAGAGTTGGTCCCATATGGAAAGTTGCTCATATTCATGGGTAGAACACCCTGTAAAAATTTGGCCGGTCATTGAAAAATAGCCCTGTATATTCTCTACCGGAAACTCGTCTTCTGGGGCCCTCACTGTGCCATTTAGTACACCATTCTAGACCCCAACGGCTCTCCGTTAATACCATTTAGTGTTGTTTATTATTCGGGTTATTTAATTTTTCTCGGTTTCTGCGGTTCTCATCACCAAATTAAACTTAGTTAACTTCACTTACCAGCAATATCTAAAGCCTGTGCCCGCCACACCTGCCCAAAAGCGCCTTCTCCAACAATGTTGAAGATCCTCAGCTTGTGTCGAGGGAACTCCCACTTGTCTGGTGGCTGATCGTCCTTTGATATCGATGTTTCTTCTGATAACTGTAAGTATGATTATTAGTAATTAGTTAACGTTTTTATTATTTGCACTTGAAAGAGGCACAGAAAAGATGAATATTGGTATGGGCATGTAATGAGGAGGAATGGAGCACATGGAACTTAAAGATTAATGAATTTAAGTGTTGATGACTGCAGAGGAAGATCAAAGCAAAGATGGAAGGATTGTGTGAGACATGGTATTAAGAAAAGAGGAGTAAATGACAATATAACGAATGATCGAAAATAATGCATGAGAAAAAGTACTGACTATTACTGTGCATGCGGTGTTAGCCTATAATTGATTGTTACACTTGTAAATGTATATGTACCAATTATAATACCAATCGTTGGCTAACCTATAAATAAATAAATAAAAATGTGTTTCGCCGACCCCAAATAACATAGGGGCACTAAAATGGCATGCCTCACGGCTGCGCCAAAAGGTTTATTTCAGCTATAATGCCTGATAGATGCTGAGGTAGTGCCTGACGCTGATTTTTAAATGCACCTTTGGGGAGAAGTGACGGATGAGTAACAATTATCAATATACTTAATACATAAATAATATTTTACAAATAAAAATAGAATGTAGCCTACAACCATAACTGTGCTAATACGTTCCCTTTGAGCTTGATTAAATGCCAAGACATTACTACATAACCTCAATATACGATTGAATAAATATAATAAAACTGAAGAATAAAGACATAAGGAATATTTGAAAGCACTAGATTTAATATAAGCAAACACGCGTTGTCTGAGAAGTATTACATTTTTTTTATTAAAGTTTAGTTTAACCTTGCATGCTAAAGGTGGATTGAAACATCTGTATGAATAGAAACCTAAGCAATCTAACGAATCTAATAACGTAACATTTGAAACATTGTTATAAAAAGAATAAAGAAAAGGTTTTGACAAAGAATGAGAGATACATAACAATATCAAAAGTAACGAATGAGTATGAAATTATCAATTTATGAAATTACAAAACTCCAACTTTTATTTATTTATTTAATATTTTAAGAACAGAAATTCGCAAAAGTGGAGTTAATGCTTTAAAACGTTTCTGCAGTCAGTCTTAAGAAAATGAAAAAATAAGCACCGTATGCTGCACGCTTAGAGCAATTCATTAGTTCAAGGGAAAGCATTCATTGAGATATTGACGAGATTACTAAATCGTGAAATGTTCATGGTCATCATACTAATTATCATTTCACTGCATGATTCGAAAAACACTATCATTAGTTGTCAAATACAGCAATTGAAATTAAAGTTTCATTGAAAATTCATCTTGAGCACAGAAAACGAGTAAGAACTTGAAATGTACAGATGCCAGCACATCAACCTACCCCAATGTGTCAAATTTCTTTGATAGGTTTTCAACTTTATTCTAAACACAATTAGGTTCATGTTCAATTAGGGAAATTTGACAGTTTGGAGTAGGTTGATGTGCTGGCGTCTGTACAAGCCAGGATAGATTAATAAGAAAAGGTGTAATCATCAACTGACTTGCAAGTGGCCATTATCCCAGGACTCATATCTGTTGGAGTAGGCCCGTCGGTGATCCCACATATTAAGAGATGCATCTTGAAGCACGATCCCATTTGAATCTTTAGTCTGTGAACAATATATATTATTTCAATTTTACTACATTGTACATGCTTAAACTTACGCCTTCTCCCATGCAGAAACAACAGAACGCCACCTGCTACGACTTCATAAGCTAAACGCATATTATTAACTCCATTTGTATCAACTTCCCTATTCATTTTCTCAAAGGATTTTCTAATGAAATCATCATCATCATCTGCCTAGTGATTTCCCAAATATGTTAGGGTCGGCTTCCAGTTTAATCGTACGCAGCTAATCAGCTGTGTGTTCTCACTAGTGTTTTTCATGGAGCGACTGCCCGTGTGACCTCCAAAACCCAGTTGAAAAACAGGATAATGATAATTTTATAACGAAATATTACTTACTTGAAAAACAGGGTGTACACGGGTGTTAATTATTGTGTGCTGGTACAAATATATTTTTTTACTAATAAAAATTCTGGACATTCTTCATACATAAAGTAACCCCACAATATAAATTGTATGCCTAAAGGCGGGTCCGACTTTAAGTATACAATATTAGATGTACGTACAGGGGCCGGTACGTCAAGCTTCCACAATGTGTCTTTCTGTGATAGTTTTTCATTCATGTTTAATTGGGGAAAAAATTACACCTTGGGGTAGCTTGATGTGCTGGCTGGCGTCTATACTTCACTATATAATACTGTAATTCCATAATTTTACCTGTGTACCACTATTAACAATAAATTTGTATTGCTAGTTGAATCCCTTTGCTGCAGCATGCACGCAACAATTACATTTTACTTAGTTCGATGTGCATAATGGGTAGATGGCGGCTGTACTATATATAAAAAATAATCGGTAGGCATTTTAAAATAACCAGCATTAATCGGCAAAATTAGGTCAACTAATAAGTCAGTTAATGTAACGCGAAAATTTAACATCATTAAGATTTTACTAACTACGTGAAAATTGCATGCTAAATAAAATTATGGTTCATATTTCCATAGATATTAAAATATCGCATGAGTTTCAACGAAGTAATTAATTGTATTATCCGTGCTACGAAACTAATTATCTAAAATCATTATTCTGTGCGTGCAACAATTTTCATCCAATTAATAATAAAATAGAAATGTCTGCTCAATAAGAGCACTTTCATTTATCTTAACTAGTAAAAGTTAACGAGTTATAATTGAAATTGTTTTATAAATGCAAATTTTAAATGTACTACTTAATTGCTATTGGCTTCAAAAGTCACGAAGCACATTAATAATAAAGTGATTTTACTTCACTTACCATGTCATCTTTTTTACTATCCTTCTTCTGAGCATTATTCTTCCTGCATACGAACAGAATGACCACAGCCACAATGACTACTAGGGCACCAATAGCGACAAGTGGTACCACTGTCAAAGGCATATCATTGTTCGTAGGATTCTTATTAGGTGCTTCAGTGCTGGTCGTTCCATCATCACTCTTAACTATGCTATCTCCACCAAGCGGCGCGTCATCAGGAGGATTTGGAGGACTTAAAGTAGTGAGTGTTGTAGTTACTTCAGATACCGTTACTCTAATAGGTGCTTTGGTTGGGTACTTTGGTAAAGGTGGTTCTGGGTAGGGGGGAAAAGGCAAGGTTGGTGGGTGAGGCAACTTGGGTCTCTTTCCAGATTTGTCGGAGACTGTTGCGTAGACTTCCGTCTTCTGTGGTATGGAGCCGTCGTGTGCTGTAACCCATAGCGAGTAGGAGCGGTTTTCCTGAAAAGTGACAAGTTGTTGGTCAGTACAAAAGTAGAATAAAATACACTTTAGAAATGTGTCCGTGACATCTTCTATCATTATTCATCTCTCATCTAGAATTTAAGAACTCGTATAAGTCCGTATTTGCTAGTTTGTTTGTTAAGTTTTAACGTTTTTTCAATTAGAAGTTTAAAACTCTGCTCCAGCGTTATTACGTAAATTAAGATTGTGGAAAAATTTTAGGTGGTAGAAAATTATACGATAATTTGTGTACCAGTAACAATGACAGTATTAACTCATTTCGATGTTGTATTTATAATAATTGCAACACTTCAAGTAACATCTGAATAATTCTTGTGAACTGAACTACTAGAAAGTAAATTCATGCTTGTTATAAGTTATGCTTTTGTGCATAACTTGGAACTTGTTGCACGAAGTAATTTCCGCTTTTATTTCACTTGCATCAAGCTGTTGTAAGTTTTCGACAGTTTTATCTTTATTAAATAGTGCTACACGGAGGATTTTTAACAATAATTACAAATTTATAACAAAAAAAAAACATTATACAGTGTGTGTGTATGTATGTATTTAGAAATATATAGGTATAATTGTCAGTTTTATAGTACGCACTCATAGCACAAGCTCTGCTTAGTTTGGGACTAGATGGCGTTGTGTGAAAGTTGTGAAATATGTATTTATTGAATTCTTTTGTTTTGTACAGACGCCAGCACATCAAGTTACACCAATGTGAAAAATTTTCCCAATTGAATATGAACCTTATTCTGTTTGACATAAAGTTGAAAAACGATCAAAGAAATTTGACACATTGGGGTAACTTGATGTGCTGGCGTCTGTACATCCTAAGCTTCTGGGCACTTGTTTAATCTGTTTCAATTTAAAATAGTTCAATCCAAAGAGAATTGTTTTGGAATCAAAGGTGCTTAGTGTTCCAGGATTTCCTAAATTAATAGGTAGTAATATAATATGAGACCTACCTACTTAGACCCTAATAATAATTACTTTTACTTTGTTGTTATTTACTGTAAAACTATTTATATCTTATTCTATGTATATCAATAACGACAGCCACATACATTCTCTAAGTAAGTAGTTTAAAATGTTGATTTCTTAGGTCTTCCTATGATGGTGTCGGTTTTTAGTTTAAGCGTATGCATCTTAATACTAGTATTTTAGATGGTTACTAATAAATTTCACAGAACTCATTTACTGGGCATTGCAATGCCCCTTTGAAAGATAACTTGTTGAACTTTTAAGAGCTACATGACAGCTGACGGCTAAGCGTGCTTTTTGAGGCATGTGTTAAAATTATAACAACATTTCTCGAAATAATGATACAAAATGAGGTAATGACAATTGAAAACGCGTAAAATGAACATGTAAATAAACATGGTAGAGATTTCTGACGTGTTGGTTCATAAGCCATTTTGAACAATGTTCTTTAGAGCAGGCTGGATTTCTGTGCTGACCGAATTTCTATAATTTTAATGTTAAAATAAGACACCGCAAAGCTGTGTTGATTTATGAAAATAAATGTAGTAGGTAGGCACTGAAGTTGAAATTAATACAAAATTATCGGTAAATATAAGTCTAGCTTGGAAGCTGTCATTGTTAAGTAAAAACATACCCAGCTACTTTCTGGGTTTAATAGGTGCTTAAAACAAAATGGTGTCGGTAATAAATTACTATTTATTATGGAATTTGTTTTTATTTTAATTTTTTTTCCTTCTATGACTTTTTACGAGTGTTTTTAATATATTTTCGTTACTAACTGCAATATGTCCCGCCTTAACTATACGCCTAGATAAGCTGAAATGTTGATTCAATCTGATTTATTGAAATGAATTGATGTAGCTAAAATTAACTTTTATATACCTAGTGAAAATAGAAATCAAAAAGCACGTCCTGCACGCGTAGCATGATCACCGAAGAAACGGTCTTTGTCGTGTCTCGGAAGAAAAGAAATTAAGTGTTCATGCTACGCAGGCAGGTTTATTGAAAGAAATGTGACAGATTGAGGTTCCTGTCTATATAATCTGTCACTTTGCCGATTCGTCTGTAGACAAAGGCCGTTTCTTCGGTGTTCAATGTGTTCATGCTACGCATGCAGTTGTTGGTCCCGGGCAGTCCCGACTGACATTGACATGACTGGCCTGTTGGTCTAGTAGTTAGTGACCCTGACTGCTATGCCGAAGGTCGTGGGTTCGATTCCCACCCAGGACAAATGTTTGTGTGATGAGCACGATATATCATTTGTTCTGTGTCTGGGTGTAATTTATCTATAATATGTATGTATTTAGAAGTATATAAGTATGTTTATCAGCTGTTTAGTACCCATAACACAAGCTCTTAGCTTAGCTTGGGACTAGATGCCGTTGTGTGAAAAGTTGTGGAATATTCAAATTCAAATTCATTTATTGGTGTGATTTTTGGTACATTTAACATGAGATCGAATATCGATCGAATATTTATATTTATTTGTTGTGCTATAACCCTCCATATTGAGCTTTGTATATCTGCCTTTCTTTTCCCAACTATTTTGGGTCGGCTTCCAGTTTAACCGGATGCAGCTAAATACCAGGGTTTTACATGGAGCGACTGCCTGTCAGACCTCCACAACCCAGCTACTGCATAACACGATACTCCTTGGTTAAACTGATTGTCAGACTTTCGGGCTTCTGACAATCTGTAACGACTGTCATAGATCTCTTTTCTGAGGCACGGAAGAATCTATATAGGGTGACTGGTAAGTAGTGACCGATATTAAAACACGTGATTGTATTCATGAATACGAATAACTTTCCTAAAGAAACTTTATTTGATACTCATTAGCTTTCAATTAATTCAATTACGTTAGTACTGGACAACGGGAGCAGTGGGGTTGGCGCGTGAGCGTGTGACGCTACTACTAGTAGATTTTGCCCTTTCCGAGGTCAGTTTATCAGCTGATAGATCGTGCCGATTCGTGTCTACTGTGTTCGATTACAGGCGCGCGCGCGGGAATATCAAACAGCGTTTTTGTTATTTTATTGTGTTATAAGTAACTGTGTATAAAATAAAAGTTACTTTGGAAAAGTTTATTAAAATCATGAATACTATCACGTGATTAAGTATCGGTCACTAATTACCAGTCACCCTGTATAATATGATCTGTCATTAATTGTCATGAATTGTCACGGTCCAAACTCGTCAAGCTAAGCTTAATCTCCGATGGACCTGTGAGGCTGCTATCATTTAGCCGCAAGCTCTACCCTTTAGATCTTACATATAGCATTTCAAATAACCACTTATACTACGTTCCCCACAGATTACAATTTAAAGTAAAAATATAAATAAAATTTCGCCAGTATTTCATAAAAGGTAACTAGGTAGAGTTGTATGTTACAGACTCCAGAAATCATGGTATCCCAAACTCCTTATCTATACTATCTATACTAATATTATGACTAGCCTGTTGTTCTAGTAGTTAGGGATCCTGCCTACTATGCTGGAGGTCGTGGGTTCGATTCCCACCCAGAACAAATGTTTATGTGATGAGCACGATCATTTGTTCTTTGTCTGGGTGTAATTTATCTATAATATGTAACTATTTAGAAATATATAAGTATTTTTATTAGCTGTTTAGTACCCATAACATAAGCTCTCAAGCTTAGCTTGGGACTAAATGGCGTTGTGTGAAAATTTGTGGAATATTTATTATTTATTTATTATTAATAGGTAAAATTTGTTTGCTTGTTTGTAAGTTTGTATGTAGGGGTTATCTTCGAAACTAATGATTCAAGTTAAAAAAAATAGATTGGTGGAAAGCTACACTATTCCCGGATGACATAGGCTACTTTTTATCCCTGTATTCCCACGGGAATAGGAACTACGCGGGTGAATCTGCGTGAGGTCTTCTAGTTAGAAATAACTGGGAGTAACTCTGTAAGGGACATAAAACCAACAAACCAAAGTGTGTCAGTTCCGTTTGCGAGTGCAGCCAAGTCATAAACCATTTATAGAGTACATAAAATATTTATCTTCACCTAAACAGATGTTTCAAAAGATAAAAGTTGCCGCCATCATTCCCACAGCATCAATATTGATTGACCTGACCTCCAAGACTGAGGAACTCTTAAACTGCCACTTAAGTGATTAAAATAACGACCCGTTAAAAATCGAAATCCAAATTGAGAGGTATTTCGTTTTGCTTGCGAAGTTTTTATTTGGTTTTACTTTTTTATTTGTTGTTTTTGGCAAGAAGTTAGTGTAGATAATAATATTATGATGGAGTTTTGGAAATATAGGTGCCATTGAGTTAAAAAAAAAATGATCGGTAAAAGTTTCTGAAAAGAAGAAGACTTAAAAAAAAGAGGAGGTTCTCAATTCGGTGGTATATATATATTTTTTTTTTTTAGAGTTCGCATTACTCCGTCATTTATGGACCAATTTTCAAAATTCTTTTTTACATTTTTAGTAATAAGTTAAGCATTTCCATTAAGTAAGTATCATTTGGTGAAGAAATACTGATGAAGAAGACAGGCAACGGAACTCTTCAGCGCTTGACAGGAAATTACTCACGATTGCTACAGTCACATGTCGGTGCATGGTTTATATATTTCCATAACATAACATTACGCCTGTCTATTTTAAAATGGGCCCGGCAGAGATGTACAGATTAATGTTTAGAAAGAACTTCTTTAGCAATTGTTAACCGATTTCAATAATTATTTCAAGTTTTGAAAGACTTTCTTTACATACGAAGAAACTAAAAATTACAAAATAAAAACTTGTTTACAAAAAAAACAACCGACTTCTTAAAAAAACACTAACTGGTGAAAAATAACTCTAGTTTCGGAAGTCGGTGGCCAAAATGAATGAAATAAAACCACCAGAGCCACAGACTTCCGAAACTGTTTTTCTCTGCATCACCTAAAGGTTGACTGGTAGTAAATGCCTATGGCATTAAGTCCGCCTCTGTACATTAGTGTGCTTGAAGTATTAAATAAATAAATAAATAATAATAAACTAGAGTAATTTTTCACCCGTTAGTGTTTTGTTTTAAATTATTGTATTTCACGCTTGGTTTTTATAAACATTGTAAGGAAGTTGGCTGGGTGATATTAATTTGTCTCACGCCCGCACCGTCAGAGACCCAAAGGCTCAAAATATCTGACACCAGAGTAGTCACTAAAATAAGAAGATAAATTATAATGATTATTGTGTCATGCTGAATTGAGTTGTGTAGCATTTGGATTTAAATATTTATTAATAAAGAGAACGCTCACGTAACGTTGATGGCTTGGTTAGTCTAGAAATTTAAAGCACTAATGTTCAATATGAGATCCTAGATTTTTCCCTCTGGAATTTCTAATTACAGGAATTTTAATAGGTTCTCCATTATGTGGTACTCCATAAATATTACTAGCGAAAGAGTGGCAAAGCACACCTCTGCCTCACTAAAAAAACACATTCTCTCCCGTGAAAACAAGCGAGGAACAGCGAGGTAGATTCAAATGATTGGAATATTTAACTATGGTTATTTTTTACTTTAATTGAAGTGTATACGAACGTACGTCCAATATGTTTAATACAACGAGAACAAAATGAGTAATTATGAAAATGAATAAAATTAATTATATCATGAATCACAGTATACACATTTAAATATTGTGTGTTTAAATATTAATCAATCATGATTACATAAATTTTATTTGTTTTGTTGAGTATCAATTTATATTACGAAGTATTTTAAATGCATCGTTCAAATCAAATGATTTTTTTAAACGTTATGTTTCTTATCTTATAAATTTAATAAATATTATTTAAACTTATTGTTATTTGTTTTGCATGACTTACTGAAGTTGTTTTATTTGTATTATATTAACATTTAAAGGTTTCCGAAACATAAGTTAACATAAGATTTAAGCAAAACTTAATTTATATACAAATTTATAAATATGAAAATAGAACCAATAAGTTTTTAAAGTTAAAGTTCAATATATCAATATCAATTCAATATATGTATATCAAAATCAGTTCAATAAATATCAATTGGTTTCTGAATCTTTAAATTATTTGTCAATCTCATTCATTTTGGCTTCAGTCTATTTCGAATTGATTAGTGATAAATTATGTGTTTTTAACCGACTTCAAAAAAAGGAGGAGGTTCTATGTTCGTGTGTATGTATTTTTTTTTTATGTATGTTACCTGATTTCTCCGCCATGTGTGGACCGATTCTCAAAATTCTTTTTTTATTTGAAAGAGTATACTCCTGAGGTGGTCCCATTTTAATTTGGTGAAGATCTGGTGCTGATCTTCGGAGATATAGAATGGAACTCTTCAAAAATAGACGGCAAATCTGTCGTGATTGCTGGAATCGCTTGGATGTTTATTGTTTATACAACATCAGGACGTATCATCACGCTTGTATGCTCTGAGGGGTACGCAGATGTGTACAATATACCTAAATTTCGACAGTTAGGTATGTTAAGTTTCATTTGATAGGTATAATTAGATAACCCTATTACCATAACATGTATTGTTAACAATTATTAACAATATAAAATAAATTCATGGCAAATATTTGTATGGGAACAACTAAAAATGGAAAAATAAAAACTTTTTTACAAAAAATAAAACCGACTTAAAAAAACACTAACCGGTGTAAAATAACTCTAAATTCGGAAGTCGGTGGCCAATCATGAATAAGACAAAACCACCAAAGCCACAGACTTCCTAATTTAGAGTTATTTTACACCGGTTAGTGTTTTTTTAAGTCGGTTTTATTTTTTGTTAGTCAATATAATTATATTTTTAAGTCTAATGTGTTCCGCACCCAAGCGATTCCATTTTACGAAGCCTTCACTTTCCGTTATTTTTTTTCAGCCTGTTTGAACGGATAGCAACAAATAAAATCAATATTAAAAATAAAAAAAAATTATATTCTCATAATCTGTGAACAATTCATTTTTTACAGAGTGTCTATTTCATTTAGCGCTGTAACTAAAAATACCAAATGCCTTTATTTTTTATTATATTTTTAAATTCGACTTTGAACCTGATACCTTTGGGTCAGCGATACGTACTGGCTGTTTTTTTTTACTTGATCGAAATATAAGTAATTTGTTGTGAGTCATGGCAGTGAGATTTATCGTGTGTCAAACGCGTTAAATTAATAGTGTATCAAAGAGCTCTTTATTTTAATATGTCTAAAAAATATAGCTTGCCAAAGATTTATGTAAACGCAAGCTAAATTCGTAAATTTTGACTAAAATTGATATTTCGGTTGAAATGTTCGAATAAGTATGTTAAAAGGGGATGCCATAGAAGACATACATTTTATGCTGGTATTCGTCAAAAATTGCACGTAACGGCAATTTGCGCGTCTTGCATTTTAAATAACGTAAACGAAGCAAAAGGAAAAAGAGTTTATATCTATACGTAAATATCAGAAATATGTGTGTATGTGTATAATGTAAGTAGCATTCTTTAGTTTCTGTCTCCCGTTCATGAAAAAGCGGGTACACGTCAAAGTCAAAGTAAAATCATTTATTTCAATTAGACCGTTAAAAAGCACTTTTGAACGTCTTACTTAAAAGATAAAAAAAATAAGAAAATAATTTTAGTTGTCCCTTCCAAAAGGTAGTTTCATATGAAGAAGATTGGACAAGAAACTCCATACTTACTCTTTTGTCATACTTATACTTTGTCTACTCGTACATTAATCAGATTCTATGTAAGGACGATGCACCTAGAATAATAGGAACTATACTGAGATAGGTTTATAAAAAATAAGTAATGGACTTGATAATTAAATTATAATGTTGTTACTCGAAGATAGGTACAATGTGTGTGAGTATAATTATATTAACAAAAATACACTATGCAATACACTGTAGATTGTTATTAAAAAGGAAATGTTCATTACGGAGTTACAAGTATTAAATACGTATTTCGTAACTCCGTGTTTCTAAAAATATGCTACACCATACGCCATGCCATTGTTTACGGATATACAAATTGAGCTGGGTTTTATCAAAGTGCATTTAGATAGTTACTTCTCGCTTGGGAGACTTTATTTGCTGCAGCTTCATCTTGAACACCTGTGCAGACTGGACAGAGAAAGTACCTAAATGTAAGGCTATGTTTCCACTACGGATGTGCGAAGATGCGTGGCTCGGGATGTATTTGTTAAGAGCCAATACAAGCGCTGCCTTTACTTAACTTCGCTCAGCGCAGATCCTGTAGAAATGACTTAGCGGAGCGAGGTATTGAACAAAACAAGCGACGGATGGGTACGAGGAACGTTTGCAAAGGATGTGTGCCAAAGGTGTGTGCTTAAGATGGACGCGAACGAGCTCCGTTCCCACCAGCACACGTAGCATCATCACCGTAGAGACCGGTATATCGACGGTAGAATCGAGATTTTGACAGATAGTAGAAACATTTATACATTTATAACATTTATACCGATTATAGAAGAAATAATGCTCAATAATGTAGACTATTGTCGACTGAAGAATCTACACATTAATTATTCTCCTCATTCTTGACATTGTCGTGCTCAAAACAAAAAAAAACTTGAGAGGTGTCAAGGGCAACCGGATGGAACGAAGTTATATTGTTGGTTATATTATTTGTTATGTACAAAAATCCTGTACACACTCAACAAAAATAATCGTCACAACAACACACTGTTCAATGCGAAATAGAAAGACGAAACGAAAATAACTGGCTTGCTCTCTATGAGAGAGAGAGAGAGAGACAAACAGAGAAACATAAATTTATGTCATAGAAGTTACAACTCCCGATCTTAATCCTCTCTCTCTCTCCTTACCTCCCGCTCCCTCTTCCCCTCATTCTCCCACACCCCTTCCCATCCATCCCCTCCCCCTCTCCCACTCCCTCTCTACCTCTTCTCTGCCTCCCCCCATCCCAACGCTACCCCTTCCCCGTCTCTCCCTTTCCCTCTCCCCTCCCTCCCCTCTCTTTCTCCCTCTCCCAACAACTGGCACACACACAACAAACACACACACACACAACAGAGAAACACGCGCATGCCGCACGGCCCACAACAATAGCAAAAATTGTCGTTACAATTTTTAGACTTCTTTTTTTCTTTTTCTTCTTCTTTTCTTTCGCAACGCGCGATAAGGGACCTCGTTCCAAAACTTCGTTCCAATAAATGTTTCTGCAATCTGTCACTTTGTCGATTCTTCTGTGGACAAAATCCTTTATTACGGTGGTCATGCTGGGCTCAACTTCGCGCGAAAAAATACCCGCTACACATCCTCGCACCGCTTATTCCAGCACTTTCACGCAACATTATAGTGGGTCGTTAAGTACGCATCGGTCTAGCACAATAAAATTCCGGTGGAAACGCTTACGTCGTTTCACAGCTTCATTACGCATCCTCGCACCGTCCATCTTACTCGCTCATCTTTTATGGAAACATTGGCTTAGGGAGAGAGAGGTTCATCCAAGCGAAGACAAAAAGAGGTATACTGTACAACCAATCAGCTTGCGTCATTTTGACAGCTCAGTGCTTAGCTTCAGCACAATGCAACATCCTGTTGGTTAATTTTATTACGAGACTTCTCCTCTCGTCTCCGTTTTGGTGGAGTCTCGCCCTTAGTACTTATCTACCGAGTGTGAGTTTGGTACCGGGTGGTCGAACTGAAACATTTTCTGGTGCTAGTTTCCGACAGCGGGATTAATGATAGTAAATTTATAGGACCAAAATGTCTCTGGAAATACATGAGATAAATGGGCTTCGGTGTAACCTTTTCGATATCTGTAACGAAGAACATAGTATTGGAGTATTTGTTAACCGACTTTCAAAAAAGGAGGAGGTTCTATGTTCGTGTGTATGTATTTTTTTTTTTTTTTTTTATTTTTTTTTTTTATGTATGTTACCTGATTTCTCCGCCATTTGTGGACCGATTCTCAAAATTCTTTTTTGTTTGAAAGAGTAGACTCCTGAGGTGGTCCCATTTTAATTTGGTGAAGATCTGGTGCTGATCTTCGGAGATATACAACGGAACTCTTCAAAAATAGACGGCAAATCTATCGTGATTGCTGGAATCGCTTGGATGTTTATTGTTTATACAACATCTTGACGTATCATCAAGCCTGTATGCTCAGAGGGGTAGGCAGATGTGTTCAATATACCTAGTTTTCGACAGTTAGGTATGTTAAGTTTCATTTATTAGGGTTAGGTGGATAACCCTATTATAATGACATGTATTGTTAACAATTAACAATATAAAATGAATTCATGGCAAATGTTTATATGGGAACAACTAAAAATGGAAAAATAAAAAACTTTTTTACAAAAAATAAAACCGACTTCAAAAATCACTCTCTCTTCGCTTCACTAAACGGTGTAAAATAACTCTAAATTCGGAAGTCGGTGGCCCATCAAGAATAAGACGAAAGTACCAAAGCCACAGACTTCCTAATTTAGAGTTATTTTACACCGTTTAGTGAAGCGAAGAGAGAGTGATTTTTGAAGTCGGTTTTATTTTTTGTAAAAAAGTTTTTTTTACTATTTATTTTGTGCGTAAATGTATTTTGTGTCCGTAGGTGTGACCGTGACATCACAGTGGGCCCTATCAAAATACCAGCGCTGCGGTATTTGCTTTCATTTATCGCAGCATCATGCTGAGATAGGAGCCTTTTTGGCCTCGCACAGGTCTTCTCTTTTGTTATTTAGTTTTATATTCTTTTTTTTTGAGATTTAGGTTTGAGTAAAAAATTACGGTATTAGGAACACTTATGTTTACAATTTAAGCCTGATGAGCTGACTGTATACGCTTTAAATAACATTGTGACATAACAATAACTCACAAAATGTGGGTGTACTACGGTTATACCTCTATCTTACTGACTGATCAAAGAATATCGGCGTAATGTTTTGATTTTGATTCCTAACGTTAGAAGAGTGAAAAATCCCTTTTTCATTATTAAACACCAGCAGACGTCACGTAGATTCACCCGCGTAGTTCCCGTTCCCGTGGGAATACAGAGATAAAAAGCAGCATGTCACCCGGGAATAATGTAGCTTCCTTACGGTGAAAGAATTTTTCAAATCAGTCCAGTGGTTTCGGAGCCCATTCAATACAAACAAACAATAAACAATTAAATCTTTCCTCTTTATAATATTAGTATAGAAGTATAGATTTATATTTAATCTTTAAAAACCTTTGACGCAATTGCGTGACAAAAATATTTAGAACAAAAATAATTGTTAACGAAATTTTATTTAACAAGTGCCGATTACATTTTGTTTATAAACTGTAAATAAAGCAATAAACATAACAACAAAAATTAAATAAACCGACTTTGTAGTAAAATTGCGTTCATAAATAATAGAATCATTGTCTTTTATGTTAGCAAAAAAAAATTTTTACAAAAGAACAACCGACTTCTTAAAAAAACACTAACAGGTGTAAAATAACTCCAGTTTCGGAAGTCTGTGGCTCTGGTGGTTTTCGTTCATTATTGGCCACCGACTTCCGAAACTGGAGTTATTTTACACCTGTTAGTGTTTTTTTAAGAAGTCGGTTGTTTTTTTTGTAAAAAAGTTTTTATTTTGCAATTTTTAGTCTTTTCGTATGCAAAGAAAGTCAATCAAAACTTGAAAGAATAATTAAAATCGGTTAACAATTGCAAAAGTAGTTCTTTCTAAACATTAATCTGTACATCTCTGCCGGGCCTCTTTTAAAATAGACAGGCGTAATGTTATGTTATGGAAATACAAAAGCTCGGCATAGAAATCTGACTATAGTAATCGCGAATAATTTGCTGTTATGCGTTGAAGAGTTCCGTTGCCTGTCTTATTCATCAGTTTTTCTTCACCAAATGATACTTTCCAAATGAAAATGCTTGATTTGTTACTGAAAATGTTAAAATCGGTGCGTGTGTAGCTATATTTTTTGAGGAGTTCCCTCAATTCCTCGAGGATCCCTCATCAGATATGAGTTTTGATACAAATGGGACCAATCTGTTCGTATACCCTATCAAATAAAAGAAGAATTTTGAAAATCGGTCCATAAATGACGGAGTACTGAGGTAACAAACCCTAAAGAAAAAAAAAAAAAAAAAAAAAAAACATACAACCGAATTGAGAACCTCCTCTTTTTTTGAAGTCGGTTAAAAATAATGTAATTCATTAAGAAAGAATTAGAACTAGACGTCATCGCGCCCTAAAACAAGAGACGAAAAATCATAAACCAAAAATCGTTGAACTAACAACCCCATTATTTCATCTAATCAGATCAAAATTCGAACGAAAAGCTAAAGTAGTATCAATTTCTATAAACATCAACAGTTAACACCCGCAATTCACTATCCAATTTAGTTATTTTGCTTTGAGTAGCACCGGTTTGTAATCTAAATGTAATTACGATGTTATCGCGAAGCCGTCAATACTTCTCGATATTGATCTTTGAACCCAGCACGTCACTACTGCATGCCTTTTCAATGTACCTTTCATCTTTCATTTTATCTCTGCGGGTGATCTTTATTGCATATGGAATATACAAAGTATTGCGACTGCCATTTTGTTTTTTATCTTAATTCAAACTCGAAGGCATTTAGGTTTTTATTTTATTTTCTTTTATGAAGCAAGACAAGACTACTAGTAACGTGTAACCCACATTGCAAGTAACTATTAGTCTTGTCAACCTCTCCAACTGAGCTATTTATGCCTGTGTTAGGAGGGGTATACTCGTACGAGTGCTATGCCAAATCGAATGCCATACAATCGTATGTCATTGATCGAACTCTGTAAATCGAACGTCCGTCCGTCGTTCATATCGAAAGAGCTTTTTTCTTGTTTTCTCAAACACTATTTAGTAACTATATATTTATATTTCAATAAAATGAATATGCCATGCGTTAAAGTCTCGATCAAACAAACATTCGGTATTTTGAACACTCGATGTATTGAGTGCGCGATGTATTGAATGTTCTAATTAATAACGATTCGATATCATGAGCTTTCGAGTATTTAGGAGTTCGATTTAGAGTAGTCGATCACTTGATATTCGATTATTTGGCATTCGATTTTTCATAGTACACCCCGTCTGGAGTGGGTTCAGGTTGGATCCCTTCATTTTGACCATTTAAAAAATAACTTTATGAAATAATAAGACCAATAAAAAAGGAGTTTGTTATTAATTCTGAATAAAAATTGCTGCTCCGCTCCTATTGGTCATGGCGTGATGTTATAAAGCCTTTAGCCTTTCTCAATAAATGAACTATCCAACGCAACAAGAATTTTTCAATTCGAGTGGATAGTTCCTGAGATAAGCGCGTTCAACCAAACAAACAAACTCTTCTGCTTTATAATATTAGTATAGAAGTATAGATTAAGAACCAATCTTACCTTATCAGCAAGCGTATCATTGACAGTCACGACCCCCGTATGAGGATCAATCCTGAATGGAGCTGGTGGTCCAAAGGTCTCCAGGTCGAAAGTAACCCGGTCGCTGCCTGTGTTCTCGCGGTAGACCTTGGTCACGAAGGAGCCGATGGGCTCCGTCGGCATCACGTACCAGTTCCTTTCAACGTGCATGATCGCTGGCAGGTTGAAGCCTGGAGGCCCTTGTGATGATGCTGTAACAAGGAGAGGTTTATAATATAGTACTTCATTGTAGTCGTGATGGCCGAGCGGTTAAGGCTCTAACCTCTCATCCACTAAGTTGTGTTTAAAATCCGGGCAAGTACCACTGTGACTTTTTAAAATAAAAAAATAAAAAATAAAATTCATTTATTTCAGGTATCTTAACCCATGTTAGACACATATATCTTTCAATAATATATAAAAAGAGTCAAATAAAAAATAAAAATAAATTCAAATACAACAATAATAAAATAATTCTCTAACAATTAATAACAATCATAATAATAATTCAAAAATTAAAAGATAAATAATAATAATAATAATAATTCTAATAATATTAATAATTCATTAATTCAAAGATTATTTTGTTTATTATTATTATTATTTTTAATCCATATGTATTTTCTAAGAACATCTTAGACATCACTGATGTCGGTTAATCTGGACTTATAGTTATTACAAGTTTGAAATCGCCATTGATTTAGACATTAGGTCAAATTGCAGAGCATTAAAATGTAAAAGTTTTTATACAACTTTTAGGGACGATATTAAGGAGTTTAATACCCTTACCAAATGGATTTTTGTCATTATAAGCCATGAACATAATATTACACTAATTAACATTTTAAAAGTATTGCTTTTATGTCTGTTATAATACGAGCCATTACTTTCCCAATGCAGGGCAAAGGACATAATTATTACCACTTTTGCTATGCCAAGGTGGGTTGGCAGTTTTGAGCTTATTGTCCACAAAACCTAGAAATGAGAGATCCTGTAACCTGTAAGCCTAGCCATATTACAAATTCGATTTCTATTGTCGTAATCGATAAGGCGACAATAGAAAGAAAATGGCGTATATAGAATAAGCTGATTGTCAACTGTCAAGTGTTAGGGTCTCCCCACATTTATCGACGCGGAATCGGCTTAAGCCGAGTGTCGTCCGAGCCGAGCCGATGCGTAGACATAAAGGCTTTTTTGACCGGTGTTAGCCGATTCCGCGTCGATAAATGTGGGGAGACCCTTAACGAGTAAAATTTGTAATAAGGCTAAAAATGAAATACACTTGACAGTTGACAAACAGCTGATTCCTTAAACGCCATTTTATTTCTTTAATAGAAAAAGAATAGAAATAGAATTTGTAATATGGCCAGGCCTGCTGTCCTGTCTTGTACAAGTGTACAGCGTACGCCTTTATTTTTGTATTCTAAAATTGTCCTAGAAGTATCACAATATCTTATTCTCGTGTCTGCGTCGTAAATTATTAAGGTCTAACATCTCCAAAATTGGTTTTTCATAGTTATCTCTGTTTAATAGCTCCAATTCAAAGCGGTTTAAAATACTATAGAAAGAACATGCGAGAAAATGTCATAGAAAAACTTTGATCCCATGTCTCACTAACACCATCTAGAAAAATATAGCAATATTAGCGGCAGCGGAGTGTAATAAATTAAACTCATTGACTTGTGTCCACTAGGACACATAATATTTCGGATGAAAATTTTGTTCGTGATGTTCCGTCTATAGAATTGAAGTTCTTTGCTCCAATTATGTTTACATATTTAAATAAAAAATATATAAAAATGTTATGTTGGTTTGTGTACGCTTCAAAAACTCAAAAAGTTCTGCACCGATCGAGCTGAAATTTTAAAATGATATATAATCCGCATCAAGGACTGTTTTCATCTATTTCTTTTTCTTTTTTTTAACCTTTTAATCACAATGTGCCACAGCGAAGCGTGGCAGGAGATACAGCTAGTCAATTATAAAATTGTAAAAGCGTCAATTTTTTATGAACAGTTTATCATGCACTCAATTGTTTTTAGTTGCATTTTAAACAGTGCGCAGTGCGATTTCTATGAAGTTTGATCTTTAGTAACTTACGACGCAAAAATTAAGGAGTGTTAGATTTTTCAACTTAGTATCTTTCATTCATAAGTAAACGCCAATTTGACTACACCTTTTTAAAGTTCAGATTTTCTTTCTATATTTTTCCTCATCGTCAGTGAGATGAAAGACAACTTTGGAAAGTACATACATACATTTGAGTTTGATTGAAAAGTCACTTTTTTTTTTATACCATGACGGTGGCAAGAAAGCTTACGGCCCGCCTGATGGTAAGCGGTTACCGTAGCCTATGGACACTTGCGACACCAAGAGCGCCACACGCGCGTTGCCGACCCTTTAAAAACCTATTTAATCCCCTTTTGAAGAACCCCATACTGCAGCCCTCTGAGAAAACCTCAGCAGGGAGCTCATTCCACAATCCAAGTGTACGCGGGAGGAAATTCCTCTGAAACTGCACTGTAGGGGACCATTTCGGCTCCAGTGTGTGAGCATGAACTCCCAGTCGACGGCGAGCGGTGAGATGATAGAAAGTTGCCGTGGGCATCATATCAAACAATTCCTCGGAACACATCCTACAAAACCGTTACTACAGGAACATTACAACATGCCCTTACATAACATGCCTGTAATCCGTAGGTAGTAGTGGAATATTGTGGAATATAACCAAAGTCACAAAGGAATAATGTAGTACCTAAGTTGTCTTGCAAATGGATTAACTTTAGCCATAATACGCAGTTCCCATCACCAACATTCGAATTAATCAACAAATATTCATGTTTAGAATTTTAATTTTCCAAGTTTAACTAAACACAATATTGGGCTACTAACAAAATATTGGGGTCCGCAGCCTGCTGACTTAAAAATGGCATTAGTGGGGAAAAAATCGTAGTGTATTGTTAGAATAAAATACATGAATGTAAACATAAGGTAATACATAATGTGACGTTACTATGGTAAAATTTAAAGCGTCTAATTCGTCTTTCTCCAACAAGCTCATGATTGGCTTATAAATCATCTTAGTTCTCCGACCTAATGACAACTTGCAATGGCTATAAATCAATATAATTCATTGTCGTACTGCAGTGTACTCAATTATTAACTGTACGCTGTCTGTCCAATCCTTGGTGAGTTGAAAGCCTTGGAAGACAGACAGTAGTTTCTTGATACAGTTATTAAGAGTTCTTCATAAGACTTTGGATTAAAAAATGTCTTAAATAAGGCATGCAAATGAAAAGTTAAGTTTTATTCTAAGTATGCAACATACTATAGGTGTTATAAAACATAAAATATTTTTTCTTAATACCTAATGCTAATTAAATGCCAGCTAGAATTTTTTTTTTTCAATTCAATTCTGTTACTTTTATTATATTTCACGTGATTGGTATTAACTGTGAATAAACGTTGGTTAAAATAAATAAATTAAAAAATATTTCACAACTCTTCACACAACGCCATTTAGTCCCAAGTTGAGAGAGCTTGTGTTACGGGTGCTTAACAGCTGATAAACATACTTATATCTTTCTAAATAGGATTATAGATAAACTACACCCATACACAGAACAAATGATTGTGCTCATCACACAAACATTTGTCCTGGGTAGAAATCGAACCCATGACCTACGGTCACTAACTACTAGACCAACGGGCCAGTCATACAATGGTGGTGTTGGTTACAATAAATTTTAATTAAATTATTTATTTATTTTTGACTAGCAGACGTCCCGCGATTCCACCCGCGTAGGTCCCGTTCCCGTGACAATACAGGGATAAAAAGTAACCTATGTGTGAATGCAGGGTCTCGGCTAACTTCGTACCAAATTTTATTAAAATCCATTCAGTAGTTTTTACGTGAAAGAGTGACAAACATCCTTACAAACATTCGTGTTTATAATATTAGTAGGATAGTAGAATAGACAGAGGCAGAGTTGTACCTATTGATAGTGCACCCACAAATAACTCAAAAGTCTCAAACACACGTTATACAAATAATTAATTCTTCGTCTAAATATTTACAGCCAACATTAGTCGCGCTTTATACTCCTAGTTAACAATTGAATCTACTCAAGCTAACAAACGTTTTTACATTAAAGAATAATGATTCTTTAATGTAAAAACGTCTCAAATCGAGCGAAATGTTAAAGTTGTAGTATAAAGTTCGTACTATTTAAAGTTTAGAAACAAATAAGTAGTTGTGTTAACTTGGATGCTTTAGCCGCTAGAGAACTGTTCTGTCTTCTTTAGAATTCTATTCGAGTTTTATCGGTCTGTTACGCAGTAATTTAAAAGTTTCTGAGTTATCTCTATGAAATGATTTATAGTTTCTTGTCAAGTGGTAGTTTTGTAGGAAAAACAAATACAATAGGATCAGGTTGCCCATATTAACAGCTAATTATATTTTGAACTATGAATGTGAGAAACTTCCAATAGGAGACTAACTCGAAAGTTATGCAAAAAAAATCAGCTGTCTCATACAAAAGTTTAATTAGTAACTACTTGATTCAAATGTATGAAACATCATTAAGAGAGGGGTTTGTGATGCAAAAATACAGTATAAAAGTCTTGCGACATTTTGACTCATTGTACTCGTAACGCCGTTATTTTTTGATTATGTGATAAAAGGAAACAATTATGTGTCATTTGTGTGTTTCATTTTCTAGTGATCTAGATGAGAGACTAAAAACCCCTTATTAATAAAGAACATGTAGAAAAAATCCACGTAGGTACCGACCTGGAAATTCATAGCTTAATCTTGGATTGTTAACAATTATTGTTAACAATTCAACTATTAATGTTATGTTAATTATGTTAAACCTTAAATTCCTCCCAATAGATATTTAACTAACCAAGTAATGTCTTAGCTCAAACACATTTGTTATTGACCTGAAGAGAGTAGAAGAAATAATTTAGGTAAGACTATTAATAAAATGTTAGCTAGATTCTGGATGGTTACTAGAAACTACATCACACCCAAAAGGTCCAAGAGGATACAAGTAGGTATGTTTATAATTTTTTGTTAACCTTTTAAGCGCTTGGCTAAATATTAGTTGCCGTGTCCCTAGCGCCGGGCCAAAATTGCTACAAGTCAATAAAATAATACCTACCTACAGTAAATCAGGAGAAACAATCGATGTTTAGTTTTTTTTACATAAATAATATCTCAATTCGATAATAGTTTTAGTTGTGCCACACAGTCAGTATTTTGAAAATAAAACGAATTAAAAAAAAAACGAAAAAGTCATACATGTTTTCTGTCGCAGAAATACGACACGCGCGGTAGGGGCACGAAAATATGTGTCATCTTTATGCGATACAAGCGGTTAAAGGGCTAGTCCTGTATGTAGGAAATATTTAGTTACCTTTAGAAATACGATAGCTTCTCACTTAGAACAAAGCTGGTATAGTCCGGGGCACTTCGGGGTGAATAGAATAAGAAACCTTGTATGTTACGATCAAACAACTTTTAACTAAGATGAAAATGCGCCCCACAAACTTCTGGTTTGACGGCATTAAGCTGACCTCATATTATAGTATTAAAATTCCGCTGCGTCAAGATTACAGTGTTACCACCACATACCTACACTATTGGGCATCCTTAAATAACTTAGCCTGTGACTTAAAGTCCCCGTGTCCCCAATCCCAAAGTGTTAGTACTTGAAAATGCAGTCGTCGACAGTTCAAGTCACGAAAGTTTTAAAACTTGTACAGGCCGTATCTCTGCTGAAACTTTAAAGGAGTGAAGTTTTCTTTTAAAACATTTTCTTATAGATAAATTGTAGGTAGGAAAGTCTTTAAAGACTCACTAAAAATATCTACGTTGGTAATTTTACGAGTCTATACCCGGTGCACTCAATGAAAACTCAGTGTGTAAGAACGCGAGTGTGAATTATCGTGAGACAATAAATTTCGCAATTAGAGTTGCGATTTTTTTGGTGATACGACGTCAAGTGTATATTTTATTAATAAAAAAAATAAAAACATTTTGTTTTCGAATGGTAATATTATATTTTTTTAAGCATGTATGGATGCTATACTATTGCAGGTTAACGGGAACGCCCTCTGTAAGTTAACACACTGTATATCAATTGGAATCTACTTTAGCCAAAATAGACGAAAGACTCTACGTAATACACTCGACTAACATTTTTTTTTTTTTTTTTTTTTTTTTTTTTAATCTATGGGTGAATTATATTTAGTTGAGATCTTAGAACCCCAAACTAGGCAAGAAATGCCTGTATCTTGGGGGTCTATTGATTCCTCCTAAAAATTCTTACTTACTCTAATTTACAACGTATATAATATAATTATTTTGATTGATACAAATTGGATTTTAATCTTTATAAGTACATTAATTTACAATAAAAACAGCGATGAGGTCACTTCGCCACAGTGAGAAGATCCTCAGTCGCTTCATATGTTAACTGCTGTAACCACTTACTAATCTTAGTTTTAAAATGGTATTTGGTGAAGGTGTAAATATCTAGCTTTTTGTGGACTTTATTGTACAGACGAGAGCTTAGTGCCTTAAATTGGCGGCCAGCAAATGTTGTTCGACATCTGACTGGGTTGCAAACCGGAAACCCTCTGCGTCTTGAGAGAAGTTTATCGTCAAAGCGGAGCGTGGAATGGCAGCGTAGGATAGCGCGAAGAATGAAAAGTTGACGAACAGTGAGGACTTTGGATTCGGAGTAAAGCTGGGCAGTAGGGTAATCTCTGCGTTTAAAGAACATTACTTTCAGAATTGCCCTTTGAGCTCGTTCTGCTTGGATTAATAGGGTTTTAAAGGAACCGCCCCAGGCAGTAATACAGTAGGAGATAATTGAGACACATAGGCTTTGATAAACGAGAGATAGGGTTGCAGGGTCAGCTGAGTATCGAAGTTCTCTGAATATATATATTAATTTCCTCATCCGAGCAGATATTGCCTCGATATGAGGTCGCCAAGTCAGTCTTTCGTCAATAATTACGCCGAGGTACTTAATGCTTGAGACTAGCGACAGACTGAGACAATTGCAGGCCCTATTTTTGTTGTGTTCTAGACATGTATGAGCGGTAATTTGGTGAGAATGTCTAGGAGGCAAGTTTGTGTCACGAAGCGAAAAGCAGACGACCTTTGTTTTCTCGACATTTAGCGTTAGGAGATTTGAGGAAAGCCAATTCATCACAAGTCGAAGAGATTTCTCCGTATTTAGCCTAGCTCTATCCCAGTCATCATCGTAAACGATCAATGCCGTGTCATCTGCGTAAGTAAAAATGTTACAGTTAGGTATGTTCAAACGGCACAGATCGTTTATGTAGACCAGGAAGAGGGTAGGTCCCAAAATACTACCCTGTGGGACTCCAAAGGTAATATCCATGGCGTCACTGTACAGTTTACCGATTTTAACACACTGGGTGCGATCAGAGAGATAATCCGTGAAGATTCTGAGCGCAATTCCTCGGACTCCCACGCTCTCTAACTTTTTAATAAGAATGGGGATAGAAACTGAGTCGAAAGCTTTGGACAAATCTAAAAAGACTCCGTAACACTTGTGTTTTTGGTCCAGATTGCTTGTAACGGTATGAGTGAGATCTAACACAGCGTCTTCCGTCGAGACTCCCTGTCTAAAACCGTATTGATTTTTAGATATGATGTCAAACTTTTCAAGAAAATTAGTAAGGCAGTTGTTAAGAATTCTCACTAGGATCTTTGACAGAGAACTCAGAACAGATATAGGTCTATAGTTTGTTACATTCGTTTTATCTCCATTCTTATAGATTGGGTGGACTACGGCCTTTTTAAAGGCTTTTGGAAAAGTGCCTGAGTTGATAGCAAGATTGCAGATATGTGTGATGGGGCCAGTAAGAGTAGTTATAGAATGCTTCAGAATCTTAGCAGGTATATTATCATGTCCGGTGGAGCAGTCAGTACGAAGATTGAGTATTAACCCTGACACTTGCACTTCGTCCACTGGCATGATACTCAGAGAGTTGGACGGTAAGGACTGAGGTTGATGTTCCACATAGGGCAAGACGGGAGTCTTAATTGCTGAAGCAAGATTTTCACCCACATTAACGAGGAATTCGTTAATGTTGTTTAACGCCGTTTTTGTATCCCCACTATCTAATAAGTCCGTGCTCGAGGTCTGCGAAAGAGTATTGGAGTTGGTGATTGATTTTATAGCCCTCCAAGTGGCTTTAATGTTATTTTTTGCCTTTAACAGTTCATTTTTTTCATAAGTTCTTTTTAATTTCCTGAGTAAAGTATTTAAGAAATTCCGGTAACGGGTATAGGTAACAGTAAGAACGTTGTTGTCAGGGGAAGATTTAGACTTCTTATGGAGGTTGTCACGATTCTTGATACATCTAAGTAAACCTGGGGTCATCCAGGGCTTAATGACTCTACACTTTCGAGGGATATGTACCGTGTGAGTATGATTTTTGATGGTAGATTGGATCATAGATATAAACAAGTCAGTAGCTAGGTTACTGTCAGATTCAATTATGACTGGTTCAAAGTCTAGCTCGTCTATTTCAGTTTTAATACTGTCGTAATCATACCTGATAACGTCAACATTAGTGGTGATGACGGATTTATTTTTGGAGAGTTTAAGGCAAAGGACAACCGGTAGATGATCGGTTATGTATGTATCAAGAACGGTCACAACAGCAGGGGCTTTAGTTTTAATAAGAACATGATCCAGGCAATTGCCTAATCTAGTAGGTAAGGTGTGACCAGGTAAGAGTCCCATGGAGGCACAAGTAGTAAGGTAGGTATCTGAGTGACGATCATTATTGTTTGGTTTTATGTCGATGTTAATATCGCCGATGACAGCAACGTTCCTGAAGCGTTTTAGATTTGATACTAGACTATCTAAACTGCTATAAAAGTTTTCCAGATCAGCATACGACGGCGAGCGATAAATACAAATAATGGCTGTATTACTAGTTGTACATACGAGGCAATTGGCATCCTGGAAGGGTGGTTCTGAGTAATTACATTGAAGAGTAGACTTTGCGTATATTACCACTCCATCATTCTGCGTGTGGTTGTTTGTGGAAGCGTAAGAGGAGTAGCCTTGTAGTATGGGTAGCGGGCCTGTTACCCTAAGCCAGCACTCAGAAAATACTATAACATCAAAGTCAATTTTAGTACTAATAAGCATTGCTACAAACAAGTGGAAGTTCTTAGTGATACTTCTTATGTTGATGTGTATTATTTTTAAGTTTAAATTGGGTTGTTTGACGTTAGCTAAGCATTGATCTGGTGGGCAGAAGAATGAGCGAGCAGTGTTCATGGTATCGATTTCGATAGCTATAGCATCGTTTGTATTAGCCATTTGTGTCGAGTTTAGAGTTGATACAAGCGTTGTCATAGTGAGGGGAAAGCAGGGCAATGCAAGTTTGCATATGAAAAACAGAGATATTGCAGCAAGCAGTACAGCACTTGTGATGGAGTGTGAGGAGCAACATTTGCGTGGTCGTAAAATATATGGAGTAAATGTTAGAAGTGGAGTTATTATGTGTTACAGCAGTTTTCACGAAATAGGCAAAGAGTCTGATTGAATCAATAGCAAAGTACAGAAATAAAACTAACTTAAATAAAAATAAAAAAGCTACGAAACATGCATGGGGTAGCGCGTGCACATAAGGCGCTATAACATAAAAATACACAAGTAGAGCAAATAGTCAATCCTTGTTTTTTAACGCGATTAAGCAGTTTTCAGAGGTGATTGAAATGGGTTTGTCATCTGGATGAAGTCTCATGAGGATTCGGCCATTTACACTCCAACAGAATAACTTATGTATCTTGGCATATTGACGACACTCATAAAATAGTTTCCTCATCGATGGAGTCAGATGCTCAGCAACATAGATGGGTAGTTTATGACCTGACATACCAATAGTTTGTGTGTTTAGCTTGTCATTTAATGGACGAGCTTTGTTAAACTGTCTAATGCTGGATAGAAATTGATTTCTACTAGAGACCGTCGCAAATTCTGCCACTATGGAACGCGAAGTTCCAGGTTTACCTGGTAGTCGGTAGATATCGCGAAGATTTGATTTATTGATGTCTAGGTCAATAGCTTTCCCCACTTCCGACACGATCGCAACTAGGTCTTCTTCTTTTTCCTTTTCCTTCATTGGTACATTGCGGAGTTCAACAGTGGCTGGTCGGAATTGAAGGTGAAGTTCCTGGATTTCTTTTTGCAGATGATCAATGGATTTCCCTTTTTCCGTATTTTGATTATCCAGTTCAGACAGTCTTTTTTTCATGTCTTCGTAATCCCTGTTAATATAAGCCATGCTGTTCTCGAGCTCTTGGGTTGTTTTTTGGATTTCGGAACATTGAAGCTTTAGTTCGGACACATCCTTCACCAGTAATGACAAGATTGCGTCCTGTTCGCTTTTCCAGCTGGTCAGGCGCTGGTCATGGTCGTTTTTCCAGCTATTCAGCATTTCGGTTAGCTCGACTTTAAGCTCATTACAAATGCAAGGTGACGAGGGTGACTTTTCCGGGTTGCCGGGAGAGTTTTCAAGACGTTGACGTTTACTTCTGTTAGTGGTATTTTCCGTCTCGTTCGCCTTTGGTTTTGGTTCCGTTTGCAATTTGACTTGTTTGGTAGTTTTTTGTTTCGAGTTTGACGGGGGACTTCCCTGAGCAGACATTGCGTGATTAAAAGTACAAAAGTATGTCAGGCTGAATTAGAAGAGGTAGCAGGCAAGTAAGCGATGGCCTGATACTTTTAGCGTAGCAACAGTATTCGGAGCAACAGTATTCGAAGCGAGGACTCGCCACACGTTGCAATAAGTAAAGCCGTAGGCGTTAGCGACAGGACTGTGACGGTGCGAGTGACGTCACCCGCTCGCTTGACCGCGCGCAACGGTGTCACTGATTTCGCTGCTTGATGAGTAACTCACGTGGCGCGGCGGGCGGGCGCTCGATCCGGACGCAGTTGGTCGCACGTTCAAAACCAGCGCGAGCAGGACGAATCACAAATTCACCAAATCTGCCGCAACACACAAACATCCAACTGTCTCTTTCTAGGACGGCCCAGTGGGAGGGAACTTCTCACTAGAACTCACTTAGCGCGACAAGGAATTACTTTTCGGTACTGTCAACCAATCACAAAATTTGCACGAATAATATCGATACTCTAGGAGCAAAGCGACCTCACGCACGTCCACTGTGGTCCGAGTCGCACGGAGGAATCCCTCCACATTTCTAAGAATATAAAAGCGTCACGCTTATTACTTATTTTAGTAACGCCATGATAAAATCGTTTTCCTTATTACATAATATGTACTTATGTGTTTCCGTTTTTTTGTATTAGATAAACATGCGTGGGCAGTCAATAAGGATGTGGAAGGTATATGAGAATTGGAGGTATTTTTAGTATTTATATATTTTAGGACGGCCAAAAAAACATATACCAACAATACATAGTAAATTTCTCATACTAATTAATTATATATCTTAACAGAAATTTGTTCGACGTAAGCCAATCAATAAAAAACTACAAAAAAAATCAAAATCTTTATGTAGGTAGACAAAGTCGAATAGATAAGAAATAATAAATTGATGCACTAAATGATGTTAGTCGCACTTTTTCATAGAGTAATTTCTAGTAAAGGAGCTATTTCTAAAAATATGATTAAAATACTGAAATTTGAAACTCGTTTAAGAGCATAAGGTCAAAAGAGCGCAATGACAAGTGGGTTGCAAATTGTCAAAAGCGCATAAAGTCAAAATGAATGAAGTCAGAATGATAAAAGAGCACTTTATCTAAAGCTCAGAATGTAAAAAGAACACTTTGTCAAAAAAAAAACTTCAATGCGCTGTGTTCTGTCTGACTCACACTTGTAGTGGAAAAAGTATAAAAAATAATCGAAAAAATAATATGTATTTTAAATAAGTCATCTATTTTAAACGCTATTAATATGACGTCTGTAATGATCAGCATTTTTAATCAGAGCCACGAAATCAACCACTGATACTGATACTGCTACCCTGCATCATTCCAGTGCTGGGCAAAGGCCTCTCTCCATGACTCATGAGTTTTTTTTAAATCTCCCACATAATATATTATTTAAAAAAAGTATTTTTTTTATTGACTTCATAACAAAACACAGCAGGTGTAAAATAACTCGGTAACTAAGTTTCGGAAATTGGTGGCCAATAAATAAATGAGAAAAAACATCAAAGCCAAATGTTAATGTTTTTTTGTGAAATCTGTTGTATTTTTTATAACGAAGTAAATTAATAATAAATAAATAAATAAGTATTTCGCAACTTTCACACGTCCCAAGCTAAGCAGAGCTTGTGTTATGGGTACTAAACAGCCGATAAACATACTTATATATTTCTAAATACATAGGTACCTACATGTTATAGATAAATTACACCCAGACACAGAACAAATGATCGCGATCATCACACAAACATTTGTCCTGGGCAGGAATCGAACCAACGACCTCCAGCATAGCAGTCACGGGTACTAACTACTAGACCAATAGGCCAGTCGTCAGTAGTAAATAAATATAACTTCCATGTGTTTTAATATTGAATGTGACATCACTAGGACACGAGGCGTTATTAATTATAGATGTGAATTTTCTGGAAATTCGACATGTATGCTTCTATGGAAACAGTACCTACAGGCAAGCTTTATTTTAGTAAGGTATCCAATTTACTTTTCCTTTTAAGAAATATGTGGAATATAAACTAAATTATATTCGGGGATTCTTTTACACCAAAAAACTTCCAATCTTACGCCTAAATTACAAATAATTAAGGTTTTTCTGTGCAAAAGTAATACATAACTACAAAAAATTAAATTAAAAATTTAAAAAACCCCCATCGCAAAAAGTAAAACATTTAAAAAGTTAAAAATAACACTTTAGCCATGAAATTTTACTTCACGTCGGGGTACCGCTTAAGTAAGGAATGTTCCTAGTGCTTGTAGGTATATAGGTACTTACTTTATAGTAACGTCGGGGTACCGTTATCGGTACCCCGACGTTACGTAAAATTTCATGGCTAAAGTGTTATTTTTAACTTTTTAAATGTTTTACTTTTTGCGATGGGGGTTTTTTAAATTTTTAATTTAATTTTTATTTTAAAATTTTTAAACGCATTAATTTTGTTTTATAGAGTTTACAGTTATGAGAATTTTTCAGTGCATTGTATGTAGAGTCAAATGCTGGTTAAAACGAATCCAAACACGACATATCTGCTATTATTTTATTAAGAGTCTACCCACTGGTGTGCTGGATAGCCTGGCTGCAGCATCAGCTCATCCTGTTGCCATCAGAGCATTGTGTTTAGAATCAAATGGTGGTTGAAATGAATCCAAACACGACATATCTGCTATTATTTTGTCAAGAGTCTACCAACTGGTGTGCTGGATAGCCTGGCTGCAGCATCAGCTCATCCTGTTGCCATCAAGGCATTATGTGCAGAATCAAATGCTGGTTAAAATGAATGCAAACACGACATATCTGCTATTATTTTGTCAAGAGTCTACCTACTGGTGTGCTGGATAGCCTGGCTGCAGCATCAGCTCATCCAGTTGCCATCAGTGCATTATATGCAGAATCAAATGCAGGTTAAAATGAATCCAAACACGACATATCTGCTGTTATTTTCCCAAGAGTGTATTAGTCTGCTAGATATCCTGGCTGCATCAGACCAAAAACACCATAATGTTGCTTATTAATATTACACACATGGATGTTTGAAATTTTAAGCCTCACATATGTTTGTAAGTAAAGTTAATACCCGTAGACGTCTAAAATAGCAAAGGTAGCTATCACAAAAGAACTGATAACCTTGAAACGGCTGAACCGATTTTGATAAATCATATCTAAGAACCATCGCAAGAAACTCTGCTTTCAAATAAAAAAAACCGCACCTAAATCGGTTCACCCGTTTGGGCGCTACGGTGCCACAGACAGACAGACAGACAGACAGACAGACAGACAGACAGACAGACAGACAGACAGACAGACAGACACACACACATAGCGGTGAAACTTATAACACCCCTCTTTTTGCGTCGGGGGTTAAAAAAGCAATTTCCCATTTTATTTAGAAGATTTTCTCAAAGTACAAAATAATTTTTACTGTCAATATTTTACTTCAAAAATTTTCATTGAAGGTACCAGGATATCATAAAAGGCTGAAGCTGTCAAAGACACCTGACATTACAAAGCTTTGTTGAATTTTGCAACGGGTTTATACTGTCGTGTCGTTCCATTCGTAACCGCGTTGGCTTAGAACGTTGTTTTGACATACCTACAACCGGTCCTGCTACCCTGGTACATATTCCCGTTGACATTGGCACTTTGACGGTATGGTATTGTTTAAATAACATTCTCATACGAACTTTGGTGTGATACGACGAGGAATATTAAATGAGCTTTGCTTATGATTTCCGTGAAGGTGAGAAAGGGAAAAACTTCATGTTACATTAGACCCCTAAAGTTGTAATAACATGAGGGCGTGATATTATGTGTACCTACCCGTATGGCGCTGAGCCATTTTGTTTTGGTATTGTGAGTTTTTTATGAGTGTTTTGATTCATTCAGAATACCTATAATGTGTGTTTTCCTGGAATTCGAGAACATATTTTATGAACACAGGTTATATACAGCCTCGCAGTATTTTACTTTGCTAACATCGCTTTAATATTCATTGTGTTTTTTTCGTGTCTTATGTATGTATAGTCGTCTTGTTTTGATGTTGGTCTGTTTTTAAATTAACTCTTTTGTCAAGTCAAGTAGAAAACTTTTGAGGCTATTAAAAATAAACGTCAAAATCACCATTTATCAATAATATCTAGGTAACATCAAACTTAAACCTCTTAAGGGGACTGGCCGGTGAAAGAAATATAATCCTAATACATTTCTTATTAAGGTAAGCAAAACCGATGTGGACTATTCTGCCAATGTTTAAAGTGAATCGGAAATCAGGTGTGCATACCTATTTAATCAAAATAACTGAACATACCAAATATTGATACAAATTGAGTGTTTTGTTTTATTTGTCACCCTTATAATAATTAGGGAACGGCGTATTACGATTTAACTTAAACAATATAAAAAACACTGATTCCGATAATCAGTAAAGCAGATTGTATCGTTTAAGAAAATGACAAAATGTATTATATTATCGAGCAAACTGAAAACAGACTTGAATCAGGAAAAACCTATTTTAACTCTTAGATTACTCATCACGATGATGGAGAGGAAATTCAGTCGAGCGACCCTTTATAGCAGCTAACTCGTTTTGGTGCTTGCTTAACTTTAGTAACTACAACATTAAATTATCAATACATTTTATAAAAAAATACAACCGACTAAAACACACTCATCATCTTCCTAGCCATTTCCCAACTATGTTGGGGTCGGCTTCCAGTTTAACCAGATGCAGCTGAATACCAGTGTTTTACATGGAGCGACTGCCTGTCAGACCTTCACAACCCAGTAACTGGGTAACATAATACCCCTTGGTTAAACTGGTTGTCAGACTTTCGGGCTTCTGACTACAAGTAACGACTGTCAAAGATCTACAAATGACAGCCGGGACCAACGGCTTAACGTGCTTTTCAAGGCACAGAGGAGTCTTGGTATGTAATAAATGGTCACCCATCCACGGACCGACCTCGTCAAGCGTAGTTTAACCTTCGATCGACCCGTGCGGCTGTTATAATTTAGCCACAAGCTCTTTCATCCATTGTCCAATTTGGACCAGACATAAAGTACAAATATTACACCCACCAAACTGCGTAGCAATTTTGTCGGAGGGGTTAGCGCTCATCTTATTAGAAATAGTAACAGTAACAATAATAAAATTATACAGGGTGTCTCATTCAAATCGGTCAGTATGGGAAAGTCTGAAACTATAAGACATACGAAGATCTGTTCTGAGGAACCATGTTATCGATTCCGTTCGGGAATCGAACCCGGTTATTTTGAAAAAAAAACCTACGCTATTTCTATTTAGATATCGATTGTGTAGGTCTTAAGCAGTAAATGTCTGTATAAAGCATGATGTCTAAAATGAATAAAATGCATTCTTTCCACATACTTTAATTTATTTTAGTAGGTGTTCGAAGTGACCACCGGCACCGCCTTTTTGTGGTGTTGGTGTATCAGTGTGTGCGATTTTTTGTCTGTCTGTGGCACAGAGCTACGTCGTCGGGAATATAAGTATTTAAAATAAAATAAAATTGAAACATATCGGCAACTACTCTTTTTGCAAAAATAGGATTATTAATATTATTATGATATTCTCAAAAATCCTCATTAATTTACTCTGTCAAATACTTTTGTTTGTATTGGAGACCGTTTTTATTTTTAACGAGTAATCTAAGATACATTTGAATTAATAAAGAATATAGAAAGTTTAATGAAGTCATTCAAAGTTCCGTTGTAAGTATACCTACTTCTCATAATAAAATTCATTGTTTGTTAGTTAGTAAACTTCTCCGAAAAGGTTTGACCGACTCTTATGAAATTTTGTGTGTATATTCAGAAGGTCTGAGATTAGGACGTAACCTTTCTAATAAAAACGAAATAAAACGTATAATTTGATTCTTAGACGGAACTAAATATAATACATATTATTATAAAATTTCATCAATTTCATTATTTTTTTTTATCAGATATTTATTCACAACATGACCTCACACAGTCACACCATACGACAGGTAGGTAATTAAATATGATGTGCGATGAGTTTTCCTCAGTCCTAAGGTCAGCATCCTCTTCACTAGCATCTGTGTCAGGAATGACAACTACGTATAATAGCAACTTCAATCGATACACACTCGCCTTGATATTAATCATATTATCATTGTATTGCATACATATATTCATGAGATGTTTACTCTTTGAACTTGGATCAAAAGAAAATTGCATGATAATATGTTTCATCTTTTATTTGCAAATTGATGGCTACAACGACGTAGGTCTATGAAGAACTCGTCGCACACGCCGTCTCTGGCCTGTCTAAGGCACAAAAACGATTCAGTTTACTTTTTAATAAACAACTGTATTTGAATAATTGAAAGAAAAAAATCTCTTTGAAAAACTGCTACTGAACTTATAACCGAAATCATTTTTTTTATTCTAGCCCTCCTGGTTTTGTTGTTTTTTTGGCCCGTTGAAATGTTTACTCAGCCCAGTTAGATATGAGATCAAACGAAGAATTATTAACAAAAAGAAAAAAAAAATACAGATGTCCTTGCAAAATATATTATTATTAATATGATAACCAGTTTGCAGTGCATTCATAAGGACATATTCATTATTACCTTGTGTGTGTATAGAAGTGAAGAAGCAGTTCTGTGTAAAAGTAGATGTAGTGACAAAAATGTATGATTTAATGGTTTAATCATCAGAAACTCTTCCTGAGATCGCATCTTTAGGATCATTACGTAATTCCAACTATCCTAATGATGGATCAAAGTCCGTATTTTCCCACCCGTGCTTGCATATAATACACACAGAGCTGTGGACAACAGCCCGACACACAATACAATGGTTGATCAAGTTGAAAGGATAAATGAAAGGCTTTTTATATCACCCTACTGGTGATGTATCTTAGAAAGTTCAAGTGCGTAGTACTCGCAAACGGAGTGCGTGTATAAACTAGAAAAAAACGGGAGGAGTATGGGATTAGGATTGTAACAAATTGCGTTCTGTAGTTTCTGCTTGCCCCATGGAGAAAGGCATGAGTTTTTGCATAATATTTAAAAGTTAACATCTAATGTATTGTATTCTCTACATTTCAAAATAACTTCTAGGGTAAATTAGACGTATATAATATTATGTATGAATTATTCAGATAAGTATTGAAGAAACTCAATATCAACTTATTCAGAAATGTACTAGGCCTTGACCAATTTAGCGAAAACGTTGCTGTGAACTTTGTACTTTATAAAGGTACCGCTAGCTATGATTCAGAGGTGACACACACAAGAATCTAAGCTGACAATACGCTTGTAAATGTATGCAATAATAATACCAGCCTGTTACTGTACTTCTACAGCGAATATTAATGACGACGCTTGTTCAGGGTGGGATGCCGTCTGTCGGGACAGGTCAACTCAAAGCTGAACTGATTCTTTCTTCAAAAGGCTTTTCCAGACTCGTGAGACTTGCATAATACTTAAATGAATATAATCTTATGTCTGGACTTTAAAAAAGACCATGACTCCTGAGTTTCATTCGGCATTTCTTCTCAGGGATCAGTCACTTTGGAAATGCCATTTAGTTTATAAAAAAAGACATGTAAAAGTATCTGAGAAGATCTACTTACAGAAATAAATATCATTTAATTTAATCATTTCATTTCATTTTGGATGTTCATTATTTATAAGTCTACTTTTACTATAAGGTAAGGTAAAGATTTTCTGTAAGAGATCGCTGTTAGCGATATATGTATAGTCGCCTTGTCACACCTTATGTAGATCTTTAAGTAATTATTTGTGAAAGATAATTCTATTCTGTCAACTATGATTATCCTTTTATTAAGTTTTTAGCTGTAAGTATTCCAAGTTTTAATAATAAATAAGGACAAAAATAATAAACATATCAGTGACTGTGTATATAATTTATACAAACTTCACAGCGATAGCATTAGCATTTCCTGGAATAAGCAAAGGAAACCCCCTTATAAAGGACGAATCCTAGGAAACGATATTTATTTAAGTTAGAGCAGCATTATCCAAACTAATGAGAAGAAAAACTTTTCGCGCAACATTAAATCCCATTCAATCTTCTAATGTGAGAATGTTCCATATATTTTCTTGGAACACAACACTCGTGCACGGTACATTAATTTTCAATGGTGTTTATTTTATGGAAACCTTCGTGTTTCTCCTGGGTGTATCCGATACGGGAAGAAAATATATTATGAGTGTTGAATATGAATGTAGAAGGTAGCAAGAGTAAAGGAAGGTCAAAAAACGATAGATGTCTGAATGATGGGTACGGGCACAGCTACTACCCCGTATCTGAAGCCTTAACTTGTTGAAAATACTTAAGATGTTGTCTACGAACTCAATTTTTATGGGTAAATGAAGTATTATTTTAATAGTGACAAAATAACATTAAATTTATCATTTGATGTCGTGATGGCCCAGAGATTATGGCGCCCGACTAGCCGGTAGAACTCTGAGGCACAAGATTGTGATTCAAATCCGGGCAAGAACCAATGCAACATTTCCAATTCATATACTGTACTTTCTGAGTTTATCTTAGACTTCATTGACATCAATGAAGCAAAACATGGTAAAGACACCTGGACTCATAGTTAATATGAGTTTGAATCACCAATCCGCTTTGAGCAAACGTGGTGATCAATGGTCGTGCCTTTTCTGTACGAGAAAAAACCCTGTAGTGAGACAGCAACTGTCAGGTTTTATTATCATCGTTTGTAACGGTGAAGCTTAATATATTATCCGAAATAAAGTTTCAGCTCACATTGCTCTGTCATATAAATTCTTAGTAAATTCATAATTACAACTCAAGATACGTTAATTAGGCTTCTATTATATTGATTTTTGTTCCCATCTTCTAAATATTATATGCCAAATACAAATAAAAGTCCAAATAAAGCGTAAAATGCCCTAAAGAATATTGGTATGGGGTAATATTATTGAGCAAAAGATGGTAATTATGTCTTAGGGAAGTGGTTATTAAAGTGATGACGTCAATGATGACTTTGTTGGAATTCTGGCAAGAGGATGATGATCTCATCATTGTAAAGCTACCTAAATAATATTGGTATTTGATAGGATGAAAAACCCTGATGCTGATATCTCGATGATAAATAGAGGTAAGAAATCCTAAAATAAATGGCAACCTACATAATTAATTTATTTGGTTTTATTGAAAGACCGTCGATTTGACGTCAGCCCACTAATTAATTTAATAGGGCCATAATGAAAATTGTTTTTTTTTCGAGTATATAATCACAATATTTTAATCTGAAAATTTGTTAACTTAAAAAATATTTTATGAATAACTCTGCTAGAAATGCCAGTTATAATACGTAGGTTCAGGTACGTTCATTTGTTATAATACATTTAATGAAAATCTTATAAAATGTTATTAAGTAGATATTACTTTTTCAGACACAGAATTTTAGTCTACAATAATAAGTAACAATTTAAATAACATAAATCTAATAACGAATAAATTTTATAAATTGTAAACTACACGACGAACTTAATTTTCTTCGTATTCACTATAGCCCTATAATTTTCTTTCAAAACGCTTCATTTTCCTTACGATGTCTGTTTATCATTTGTAACAGAAACAAAACATTCACGTTCAAGCCTAAGGCAAACTCCACCAAGTTTCTCAGAAGACTGACTCTCTTCGTCTTGTAGGGAAATTGTTTTTTGTTATGCAACACGCGAATGGAATCAGTAATAATATGGTAGGTAACATGTTACGTGTACCATAATCCAAGGTTATCTTTTAGTGAAAGTATGAGGTCGCGTAACTTTCACCGATGACTGTTTGTTTAATCTCGCGGTGTCTGTATGAAAGAGCGAGACACAAAAACTTGAATCGACTCGCAAAAATGTTTTGCAAACATATTCGTCGTTTGAATTTGATGATTCGTTTTTTGTTTTTGCGAATCGCGTGTTGGTGAACGCGAAGAAGTTATGAAATGCGGAACAAAACCACATCAAATACGCATTACCGTTGATACCAGCGAATTTAGTGTAAAACTTTATGATATATTAAGTTTTATCTTTGCCATAGACAAACAAGGTCACAATAAATTGCAAAACTATTTGACCTGTATAAGGCATCATTTTGGTTTTATTTACACTAATACACACGATGATATTATAAGTAAAAAGGTGTAGATAGATTATAAGTGCTCAGCAAGCGACACGTTAAAATGTGGCCAACTAACCACACTTGACCTCAGTGTCGCGTCGCGCTTTCAACGGACGCGTGCATGCGTTAATGTGCCGTTTTTGGAGATCGAATGTTGTTAAGGTAACCTATCTACACCTTGTTTTTAATATCATTGATTACACATAATATATGTAGTAACTTAGCCTTATAAGGAGCTATGTGGATCTAAATAACTTAGTTTGAGAAGAGACAGTACCTACTTGCTACCTTAAATTTATTTAAGTATTTCTTTTAACTCCCAGTGACATTTTATAAACAAGCTGTTTCCCAACTATAAATAAATAAATATAAATATTCCACAACTTTCACACAACGCCATCTAGTCCCAAGCAAAGCAGAGCTTGTGTTATGGGTACTAAACAGCTGCTAAACATACTTATATATTTCTTAATACATACATATTATAGATAAATAACACCCAGACACAGAACAAATGATCGTGCTCATCACACATACATTTGTCCTGGGTGGGAATCGAACCCATGACCTCCGGCATAGCAGTCAGGATCACTTACTGCTAGACCAACTGCAGGCCAGTCTACAATGTTAGAATCAGCTAGATTTTAACTGGATACAGTTGAGTACCAGTAGGTACCTTACATAGAGATACTGCTTGTTAGATCTCCACAAACCTGGTTATATTAGGTAACACGATACCTTTTGGTGGCTAATCTTAAGTGCTTCTGAATGTTTGTAATTGTTGTAAAAGCTACCAATTTCCTTATGAGATCCGGGGCGAAAAGTTTGACAAGTTTTCCTTACAGTGCGAGAGTATCAGATCTCGCCAATACAACACCGATTTCGAATTTGCGAAAACTATCAAAAGTTAAATCGCACTTGGTTTTGTACTGCCAATAAACTGTTAACACTAACCCGTTGTTTATGTCGGCAATTTTTTTAAGAGCATTAATTGGAGTTTAGTACCTACAGTTGTAACAGTCCAACGTGGATTCTGACGTCATCGTCATCCTTATTCCAAATTCAAAGTGATAAACTGTTTGTTTTTGCACGAATTGTTCGAATTGAGCGAATCGGTAAAACTGGTTTTGGACCCATCGACTGTGTTTGTTTGAGAATGTTGAGTCATTTCCTAATTTTAGATAGGTACTCAAATATTTTGATTTTTTTTGTTTAAAAATTATCCAGCTTATTTCAAACCGTCTGCTTCGTTAGTCTAGTGGACGACTAAGAGTCTGGTTCCCGATTGATGGCAATAAACTCACCCTTTGTCACGTGGAACTTTAAACAAAGCGGTTAAAAAAAGTTGTACTATTGGTACGCCTCTACTTAACACTTCAAAAATAAGTAGGTATAGTTACAAAGTTGAGTTTAATTTCGATAGACTCCTCTTTATATTAATTTCCAGAAATTCAGAATAACACCGTATTGTTATACCTTGTGTTTCATTTTTACCATTAAGATACCTATCATCACTGATCTCTTCGAAAATCCAACTTTTCTTTCAATACTAGGTACAGACGCCAGCACATCAAGTTACCCCAATGTGTCAAATTTTCCCAATTGAATATGAACCTTATTCTGTTTGACATAAAGTTGAAAAACAATCAAAGAAAGAAGAACGGTCACGTCCCTTAGAAAAAAAACCCAGACCCGACAGAAAAGTGACATATCTCAGTTTTTTTGTTATTATTTACATAATCATATTATATAGTTTTTATATTCGAAATCAATGGCTAACACCAAAATATTGCCTTATGTTTTAGTTCAGGGTTTACACTAAAAAAATACAAAATGCCTACTTATCTACACAATTCGTAATGTATGTAACTAAATGACGATAAATAGTTATGGGATGTATCCAGGAGACCTGGAGATACAGCTGTATTATATAATTTTTGAACTCCTAGTACAACATTCAACTTAGGATTTTTTTTTTTTAAGGTGGTTTAAAATCATCTAATGACATCTCTTGCCCTTGGGTGGAGCGAGAGGGCGTGTCAGACTCTTACTGACTAAAAAATTCCACCCCGTTCCTTTTTGCCTCTGGTACTGGGGTCAGAGCATGCCCTTCTGGATTCGCCCTCAACTTAGGATTAATTAAAATCGTCATATTCGATGATTCAGATGGGATTATTCCATTAAACAAATTAAAAAATATATATATTCAGTTTGTAATACTTAAATTGAAAAATAATGGAAACACAATTATATTTACTTATAAATAAACTAAAAACCATAATCACTTTCAATTTATAAATCCTTCGTTTAAAGACAAAAAACAAAAGACGAATCGTTTATAATTTGTCATTGTTAGCGAAAGCACTAACTTAATGTAAGATTAAATTCGAATAGCGTGAGAAATTTTGGAGTATTCCCGTCTGAGCACCTATTTATTGAGCACCTATGCATTAACCTATGGGAAATGGGAATACCTTTGGTGCTAAATGCATAGGTGCTCAAAAAATAGGTGCTCAAACGGGAATACTCCGAAAATTTTTGGCAAAACTTTCATTTTTGGTTTAGTGAAAAGGTGTTTTCTTTTAACTAGTTTCAGAAAATGTTTTACAGACTAACCCACCCAGTGAATAGATAAGCCAGACTGCGAGGTTGGTGGCAAAACAGACAGTCTAAAGTGCACTAGGCAATTTGAACTAGTCGTAAATGTTTTTTGAATGCACCAAAAGTATTATGTCTCGAGCTAAGACGTCAAAATGTGTACATTATTTAAGTCTACCACACAAAGCCTAATTTAATCATTAACAATTATTTAGTAGGGCTTGTCTTCTGCTGCCATTAGTTTCTATTTGTCATCAGAAACAGAATCAAAACTAACATCATCGTCATCATTATTGATAACATCATAACGGATTGGGATGGCAGGAGATGTTGATACATTATATTCCTATTTTATTGCAACAACTGTGTTCTTAATTATGTCTTACATGTTTCTGTAGAAATATCATTTTTGATTTGTAAGAAAGAAGTATTTCCGATCCGAAGCAGTTTTAAGAGCACCTATGCAATTAGCAATATATTTGGTAGTAAATGTGTAGGTGCTCTAAATATAAGATAATCGCTGAAAGCCCAGGGTCGACAGTGTGGGATAGGATTGTAAAGCTGCATATTTATCGGAATTAATTTTGATTGTAGTTTTAATTTTGAGTTTAAATTTTGATTGTTACTTTAATTTAGAATTTTGATTGTTATTTTAATTTTAATTTGAATCTGACTATCATAGTTTTGTAAGTAGATACTAACATAATATGAACATAAAAAAAATAAATATACCTAGTTACTCAATCGTGAATACATTTTTAAGTAACTGTATTACCACCCTCATGTCAAAAATAAATCGTACCTATTGCCTGAACTGAAATATGTAATAATTATGCTTACAACACTCAATATTGGCAAATGTTACATGTACTCATAAGTGCACTTATTGCATGCACTAGTTACTGTTATTTCACAGGTTCTAGTTCTAAGAAACGTCATAATATGGACAAAATAATGTGTAAATGGCACGCGTTTATTTAACTAATTGATGGCTATAAAAAGTGTTACAGAACATATAGCACATATTTGTTAACTCATGCATCTTATAGACTTGGTTGATGTTTTAATGTCATCATTACATATAACGAGATCAAAACGAAAAGGTTAATTTCTAACAATACAAATTAAACTAAAAATAAACTTTTTCGACTAATTTGGCTGCATAACAGGCCGTAGTGTTCGAAGCTAAACTTAATAAGTATTTAAAATAATAAAATTACTAGTTCTTACTACTCCAAAGCTTCTTGCAACCCTGGTATTTCATATTGTATTGCAATAGCGCATCACACGTAGAAGGCAAAATGCTGGCGAGTTATTTGGAAAGTGGTCGTTTAATTGACTTACGCACCAAGTAGAAGTAATTGAAATCGATAAACATCAAAACTTCCAAGAATATTAAATAAAATTTGCACTAAATTCAAATAATCTGTCAGATTTGTCTTGCTTTAAAGTTATGCTCTTTTTCCCAGAGTAATTCTTCTTAGAGTACCTCAATAATGTTATCATTGTCGAGTTTCTAAGGAAAGCATGGTGACCGCAAGAAAGTTCCACATAAACGTCTAGACAGCGAAGTCACACAACGATAATTGTGTCTGCCCTTGTCTCACATGTATATTACATGTATGTATGACAAGGACGGACGATGGCAGCTGCATGTGAGTCTATATGACCTTGATATATGGAATGAGAATCGCGACGACACGACGTGTGTGCGTTGGAGAGTACTAGGCTAACAGCAACTCCGAGGAGGTAAATCAGAAATATTCACATACGAAAACGGGCCTTATCTTTCGCATTTTAGAGATGATGTTGGTTTGTGGGAGAAGGGAAACCCGAAGGTACTAGTAGAGCCTAGCCAAGGCGTCTTCGCAGTGTTATGGTGTTAAGCTCACATTACGTTGCTGTGTGTGTAATGCTCAATAGGCCACCTGTCTTGACATGTTTCTTAACCGCTCTTCAACGCATCGATAAGGAAATACTTTATTTAGTGTTTATTTTTTTGATAGTCTTTTTACCGGTTGCGTTTTGTTTCTAATGATAATTGGAAGGAAGTGGGCGGAATAGTTTCTACAACTTTTCGATGTTATCTTTCTCAAACAATTTCTTATACAAAATCATAGTATTAACATAGTAAAAGTATCGTTTATTAAGAAAGAGATCTATATAAGTAATTATGTTGATGTAATTGAACGTAATAGATAACTAATTATTTACATAATATCATTGGTAATCTTTAAATGAAAAATGTTTGATCTTAGGATTAAAAAAACATTGTTTTTTGTACAGACGCCAGCACATCAACCTACCCTAATGTGTCAAATTTCTTTCATAGGTTTTCAATAATCAATTGGGAAAAATTGACAGTTTGGGGAAGTTTGATGTGCTGGCGTCTGTAGATCTCTCATAGTATTTTTTAACATTCATCTACAGGTTTTCAATCAAACAGGAATACGTCGTGTTTTCTAATTAAAAATTTTCCTTCTATATAATTTACTGTAGGTACTTGCGAAGTAGTAACTGTCTCAATATAGCTCTGAGTACGCGTTAAAAATCAAATAAATTAGGTAACACAGTTACTGTTAAATTAACGTTTGTTGTAAGCTTAATAGCTAATTGGATTTGATTACGTCATGCGTCTCACAGATATGACGAGTGGCACACATGGCTTTGATAGACGCTGCAACAGTGAACCAATTAGCAAGTAGAAGCATAAGAGCGTATGGCTAAGTAATAACAGCAGCGCGAGCGATCGAAAGTTAAGCTACGTTTCCCTAGGTCAGTACGGGATGGGTGAACATTCTTTACTTATCAAGATTACCATTCCTCAAATTTTACAGTTAGCCGTTGTTCCCAAATGCATCGTTAAAACGGAAAATGCACGAAAAAACGCAAAAAAAATGAAAAAAAAACGTGATAATTTAGAACAAAAAACCCGTAAAAAAATTAAAAATATACGTAAACAATTGGAAAAAAATGGAGGTCTAAAATCATGTACAGAAGTCATGGCACCAATATGTGCGACGATGTCTCTTCCACCCTGTAGAGGTTTTGTAGTAGTTCTGATAACTAAAGATCTGATTATCAGGGGTCTAATAAATTAACTCTTTCTAGTAGGTGGAAACAGTTAAAGTAGACTCTGGAAAAATATTTTTTATGCTATTTCTAGCACAATGACATGTCATATTATGCAATGATAATATAAGTAAAAATGTGTGTGTAGGTTTAAAGCCAACGCACACACCAAACACAGCCGACACAACCCGGCGGCTAATGTTGAAAGAAGCATGTCGGCAAACTTGGCGCGCGCGTGTTGCCCGCCGCGACTCGTTGAAATGCGGCTAGTTAGCCACATTTTAACGTTCGTATCGTTATCATTGCACATGCAATACAACATTTTTTTTTGTATACACTAAACCCATAAAGAGGTGTACTCATTATTGTGACACAAGTAGCTGTCCTGTACATTTATGTAAGAGTGATTTCAAGGTTTGTCCCGATGGTGTGTGAAAACAGAATTGATACTAATAAAAATTGTATCGAATTAAAAAAAACATTTAGATGGCATCATTCATTAAGACGTGTTTCTAGTTATATACTTTTATACCTTCATTATTAATTACCTTCCGTAGTAACATGCTTACGCTTTTTTAAGTCTCCCAATAATTAATATTTATTGGGAATAGTCAAAATGTAAATTATTATTTCTAAGAAACTCTTATTTGTGCGCTATAATATTAAACATTTTCCATAATATAAATATTAAGCGGAGATAGAATTAGACTACTTACTAAGATGAAAAATAATCTGAACGTTACCTATAATTTAAATAACTATCGAGGAGCAGTTTGGCAAAAATCTTTCAATATGGCCATTTTACAAAAATAGAAATATTGAACTACAACTTTAGTATCTTACCCATATTTGTTTTTTTTAGCGAGTTATAATTTACCACAGTTACAGTAAACCACACGTAACTGGTTACAGAACCAGATGGTTTTGGCCTTGGACTTTTTGGAAGTCCTGAATTTAAAGCGGTTCATTGTATTCTGAACCATGTTCTGTATGTGGTTTATTAATTAACAATTTACCCTCTCTAGAAAAAAATAGCATCAGTGAGGGAAAAAACATTTATTCATAGACAAGCTACGTGGTTCATTTTATTCGTTATAATTTATTACTTATGAAATTAGAATAACTAGTACAGACGCCAGCACATAAAGCTACCCCAAAAAGTAAAGTTCAGTTTCAAATATAGTTGAAAAAGTATCAAAGAAATTTGGTACGTTGGGTTAGCTTAATGTGTTGGCGTCTGTACATTATATTTTTTTATAAATAGGTAGTTAAAAAAAGAAATTATTGGATAGAACCTTTTCTTCGAATCTTCGAATTCGACATGTATAAGGTTACCTTTTAGATTTATCTCGTCTGTAATATTATACCGAACTCATTTTTTGTCTTGATGATTCATTTTTTTATTTACTTTCCGTGTGTTAGCCTACCTGAAATGTACGAGTAAGTATGAAAATTCGAATGCTTAAAATATTTAAAACATACTAGCTGCCCCGGCAAACTTCGTTGTGCCTTAGAGTCAATTTATTGCTCTTATCATTTTTTTTTATATTAGATATACATACGTTTAATAAGACGACAACAAATAGATCCAAACCAATAATAACTACTACTACTTTTTATGTAGCGAGTCTCTACTGTGATCATATTTGAACATTTAGTGTTCGATTGAATTAAAATTACAACATGTATATACATATAACCTAACCTAACTGACCATACCTATCCTATAGCTAACCTAACTACCTAACCTAACTACCTTACTAAAATACATTGATTTAAAAAATATTTTTATTTATTTTTCGAGAACTTTTCATGTTTTTTATTAATTATTATGCTATTCCGGACAAAGACAAATCCAAAAAGACCAAAATCATTCAAATTGATCCAGCCGATCTTGAGTTATAAATGGTATAACTAACACGACTTTTTTTTATATATCCATAAAGATAATAACCATGTAAAATTATGTCTGTAAAATCATTCGTTATGAAAATATAATAAACCATTTCAGTTTCTTTAGACCCTACAGAGCTCTCAAAACATGAAGTTCCGTCATCCTACGAAGCCAGATCTATTGCCTATAATTTTAACTCCTCGAATGTCTTAAGTTACACAGTTCGACATAAGAAAAAACGCTCCAAGTGTCTTAAGTCGGACAGTTACACTTAAGGGCTTGGTCAGGATCTTCCTTTTTCTGAAGGCCTACCTAAAGTTATTATCTTACTCGTAAAAGCGTCGACATTGTTGTAATGTGCGTGTACGGAGGTCGACACCCGAAAGGTTAAGTACACAGCCAGTTACGGCTGGTTTTAATACGTCTTCCACTATATAAGTAGTTACTTGCGGATCAAATGAGACTAAGCTTAGTAACTTTAGGACCCTTATAAGATGCATTAACTGCAACTCTAGTGTTTGGCTGTTAAATGGATTCTGTTACTTTGTATTTGGTGTTGAAGGATGAGGCAGGGCTAAATTAGCGAGGGGAGTCTAACACCTCACTCCCCTCGCTGACTTGGCGAGGCCCGCGGGGCCGGCACCAGTCGGGGGTCGCGGAAGTATCTTCTGTTCCCGTGACCCCCGGCGCAGGAGTGAGAAGGAACACGGGGTGGTTTTTAGTCAGTAAGAGTCTGACAGACCTCTCCGCCTCCCCGGGCGGGGGACATCCATGAGGATTTTCCACCCCTCAAAAAAAAAGGGCTAAATTAGTGTAACAATTGTACAGTAAACTGAGACCGCAAAATGGTCCGACTTTGCTCTTTTATGAATAAATAATTATTGTTCTATTCATATGTTGTGTCGCTTAATCCTACTAATATCCTACTAATATTATAATGCGAAAGTTTGTGAGGATGGATGGATGTTTGTTACTCTTTCACGTAAAAACTACTGTATGGATTTTAATAAAATTTGGTATGGAGTTAGCTGACACCCTGGATAAACACATACGCTACTTTTTATCCCTGTATTCCCACGGGAACGGGACCTACGCGGGTGAAACCGCGAGACGTCTGTTAGTTTAATAATGTAAAAGGAAAAACAAATTAGGAAAGTATTATGCTCCAAAAACTTTTACAATTTATAAGTCAATAGCTAACTCGATTGAGAAGCCTTACCTTTGTAAGTTATTTCATCATCTGCCTGTATTTTCCTTTTTTTTTGTTGGGGTCAGCTTCCAGTTTAACCATATGCAGTTGAAAACCGCTGCTTGCTTGTCTGACCTCCAAAACCTAGTTACTTAGTAACACAATACCCCTTGATCGAACTGGTTGACAGACTTTTAGGCTTCTGACACCCGGTAACGGCTGTCAAATATCTACAACTAACAAGTTAAATTCTTACCAATCATACCACAGTGATCTAAATGTATTAAAACAGTGTTTATAAACAATCAAATCATAGAACAAGATTCAGATCCAGAAGTAAACATTGTAGAATACAAATAAATGATTTGAGCATAATTTTAACTTTTTTACATTCGAATTCTAATTAATTGTTCATTTACGCGTTTATCATTTAATAAGAGTGTACTAAATACAAAAAAAAATACCTTCAAACGTAAGTACGGACATTCCACCTTTTGTTCCCGTGTTACTATCAGGGCTCCATAATCCAGCAGTGGTGGTTGGCAACAAGGAAAATTATATATCAAAGGGACGCGTTACGTTTGATCAAAAACAGGATTAACGTAAAATGTTTAACGTAATCGGGTTGAAATTTTCTTACTTTCCTACTACATTAAAAATACAATTTAAAAAAAGGCTAATTTATTTTCTTTGTTATTTAAATTTCTAATACGATATAGAAATAGACTCACCGCTTTATAAAATCTAAACATCCGTAAATTATTCTAGTTTTCGGCGACGCTGTTTTATTGCCCAACGATTTAACTCCTAAGCTTAACTTCTATAGACATATCTCTATTATTTTGTTCTTAAGTTTTTATTTCTATTGAGACACAAGTTTTCAATACTTCCCTACACACACACAACCACACCCCTCTCTATCACACACACAACCATTAAACAAAAAAAAAAGAAAATTATTCCCGCTAACCACGCCGGTAGTACACATACACATCGCTGCTTATTCATAGACGGATATCCATGTGGTCTCGCTCCAACATTAACATTTATGTAAGCGACAGAAAGAAACGGGTATAGGGATCATAGAAAAGTCCTCTGTCAATTTGAGTTTACATGTGTGTTTGTGTCGGGACTGGACTCGGGATACGGGCGTCCCACATACGGGATCGCTAGGCTAGACCTGTTGCTACGTTATGATACCCTAGTACTTTCTAAGAACGTCTAATGCTCTGAGGAATCTAATACACACGAGAAACGACTACAAAATGATGCAAATATGTTTCGTATGTTTGTTTAGAATTTAACTAAGTAAAATATCTCTAATTTGGAGCATTTACTTGAATAAACGTAATTTACCAGTGAATATAGTTAATCAACCACGTTTATTACTAATGAAGCATTACTTTAGAATAGATACGTAATTGTGAGTAGTTTAGGAATATTCTACCAAATACAACCAGCATTTGGTTAAGACATAATTGTGCGTATAATTATAATTTATGTACACAAGTCGCTTGTCAAACTGTAACCACTCTGACTTTTAACTGGCCTTGCGTAAAACAAAGTTTCTATAGATTAAGAGGCCAATTTATACTGGTAGCTAAACCACTGATGTGCGGGCTGAATCTTACCGTACGTGGCTTATAATATTCAATTAAGTTTGTTCATAAGGTGTTTGTTTGTACCAACACCTTATGAACAAACTTAATTGAATATTACTCTTAAGTAATTGTTTACTTAAGAGTAATTTGATATTCATTTTAAGGTATTTGCTTGTTTTATTATCTACTTGTTTTTCGTGGTTGCGAGTAGTTATTAAATAATATACTTCGATATGAATACTTTAAAGTTGTTTAGCAATTTATGATAAAGACAGAGACTTACGTTTTTGAACCCCGACTGTTCAAAATGGTATTTTGATTTTTAACTTACATTAATGGTACAATCATAACAGCCTCAAGCTTGCCTCAGCAGGCAAGAACCAATGTGGCTTTATCATTGCGAAATAATTATGCTCTTTCTAAATTTATCATACATAGGCAAAAACATACGCATCGAACAAAAAAGGCAAAATTAAAGAAAAAAAACAATTTGACAGTTCTAACTTAGTTCTTATCTGTCATCGTCAATTTCTGTCCTTTTCAAATGCTGTAGATCAGTTAAGTAAGAGACGAACATTTTCAAATTTAATCTAAGTTAAACAACAAGGGAATCAATGCCATTTCCTATGTGTTTATGTACTAAGCTATAGTTTAAATTTTCCTTTAAAAAAACATTGACTTCATGACATTATGGCTGTATTTCGCGAAGGGTTTAGCAGAGGTGTGCTTTGGTGACAGAACACTAAGCAAGAGAATACATACATACCTGTAGAACAGTCCACCAGTGGCACCGGTAGACGTAAGAAGTGAAACAAACGCAAACAGATTTAAAAGCAAATTTAAATTATATCTATATATATAACTAGCAGACGTCCCGCGGTTTCACCCGCGTTGTTCCGGTTCCTGTGGGAATACCGGGATAAAAAGTAGCCTATGTCACCCGGGGATAGTGTAACTTCCCAACAGTGAAAGAATTTTCCAAATCGGTCCAGTAGTTTCGTAGCTTATTTAATGCAAACAAACAATCAAACATTTCCTCTTTATATATTAGTATAGAAAATGTTAAGTTGGTTTGTGTACGCTTCAAAAACTCAAAAAGTTCTGTACCGATCGAGCTGAAATTTTAACATGATATAATATTTAATCCGCATCAAGGAATGTTTTTATCTATTTTTTTTTTAACCAATCATTCAAAATGTGCCACAGCGAAGCGTGGCAGGGTACAGCTAGTTTTTTTAAATATTATAAGTTTTTAACAAGTAGAAGTTGGAAATTGTTTAGTTTTAGGTATATTTAAGAAGACATGTCTAGAGACTTATCGCCCCCACAGTCAAACCATTGCAACGGTTTTGTGGGGCTTAGTTTATAAGTTACTTACTCTCTTTGTTCAAAGATAAATAAATAATAATAATAATAAAGTACACCCACATACATTTTCCTAGTTATGTAATTAGGGAATGGCCTATTCTTCTTCAAGTGGGCACTACTACAGACTACGAATCACAATCGTTTAATTTTATTTTGTTACTTTTATTCCGGTTACGTTGTGGGTTCTGTCACATACAATGTTATAATTTTACACAAGCTGTCCGGGCTATCTCTCTAATAGCATATTTAAAACTCTCGAGTCACAGTGTTTGTAACAAGACTCCTCCTAAACTGTTTGACCTATTCTTATAAAATGTTGTGTGTATATTCAGTAAGTAGGCCTAAAAATAGGACGTCAGATATTTTTTTCTGGACATTTTTTATTTTATTTTTTATATTATTATGATTCTAAGGCGGAACGAAGTTTGCCTGGGCAGTTAGTATTAATATTATAATCTGAATCGTTGCTGCAACCAACAAGTCAAAAGTAACAAAATGTCGTTACGATGGTTGACATTTTATAATTACAAAATGTTTTATCTGTAGCTACCATTACAAACAGCGAATCAGTTAATTGACGCTGAGCAATTAATTCAATCACCCCTCCGCAACTACAGTGTCATGTGTTGTAACGTAACAGAACTTACCTACCTAGGAGGAGAGCACTGTTGTAGGAAAAGATTAGAGGGAATAATTATAAGAATGTATTATTACCAGGCCTACCTAGTGGAGCTAGGGTAAAGAAGAGAGGAAAACTGATGAATGAAAGATGAAGGATGAAATGTAGAAGAGGTGGCCCTCTCTCAGCAGTAGTTGTGGCTGAGGGGCATCAGGCTTCGGTCTTCAGTAGAGGAGGCGGAGGCCGTCAAAGGTGTCTCTCTCTGCTGTAGAGTAGTCGAGGGACGTCAGGCTTCAGTCTTCAGCAGCGGAGGAGGAGGCCGTCAGGAGAAGGAGTCCGTCAGAGGAGGAATCCGTCAGAGGTGGTCCTCTCGGCTCTAGTAATGGCCGAGGGACGTTAGGCTTCAGACTTCTGCAGAGGAGGCGGAGGACGTCAGTTTAGAGGGCCGGAGGACAGAGAGGCCATAAGTATTAGCCTCGCAGCTAATATAAGTGACTTGCTAAGCCTTTCAGATCCAAACGAAGACTGCCAAATTCCACCTGGCTCCAAGGTAAATGGACAGAATGACAGATGATTGAATTTTGGAAAGGTTTTAGAATACAATTCAAAGCAAAGTAAAAGAAAAATAATGAAGTCGATGTGGTTTACATATACGACCTACAACTAGCTCCAGCCGTATTAAAATAAAACTAGACCTGTCACTAGCTGACATTACGAATGTAAACAAACATAATTTATAGAAAAACTTCAATAATAAATATGATAATATAAGACAAAAAGGTATGCTTTGCCTCCAAGTAATGAGCATGTAGCTACCTAGGGAGGGTGAATGCTTTAAAATTTTAGGTTAAACAATGCACAAAAATGTAAGTAAAATCACAATGTTAAGACAACATTACAGTGTACAATGCAATTATAGTATTAATTGAACTCGCCATTACATCAGTCTGTGTTCCTGTTTATGTTCTAACATAAATGCCACAACCAATCCAAAGGACGCATTTAAAGCATAATGTTTTAATTACAAATATTATATATGTATTATGTGAAATATCCCTTTTAAGTTTCTATCAGTAAGGCTATGTTTTCATTAACTAACTGGCGTCCCTGCGTAGCATGAACACATTGAACACCGAAAAAGCGGCCTTTGTCTACAGACGAATCGGCAAAGTGACAGATTATATAGACATTTCTTTCGTCGCGAGCATGACAATGTCAAGAAAGATGAGAAGTTATATGCCGAAGAATGTCGAACAATGGCGAGCATGAAGTGCGTACCTATTTTTTCCACTTTTGACAGTTCTTTTCGAAACATTTCAAGTCAACAAGTGTCAAACAGTCTACATCAAATGAGACCTAGACAAGAGCAACTTGACAGTTGCTATAGACAGCATGTAAATTTCTTTCTCTAAGTACAAACGCTTTGTCAACGAGACGCCTCATGCTCGGGTAGAAGAAATGTCAAGTTGGACAGAAAAAAAATTGTCGTGACTCGGAAGAAAGAAATTAAGTGTTCATGCTACGCAGGCAGGTTTATTGAAAGAAATTTGACAGATTGAGGTTCCTGTCTATATAATCTGTCACTTTGCCGATTCGTCTGTGGACAAAGGCCGTTTCTTCGGTGTTCAATGTGTTCATGCTACGCAGGAACACGTTCTACGCTACGTTCTTGTACAGACGCCAGCACATCAAGTTACCCCAATGTGTCAAATTTTCCCAATTGAATATTAACCTTATTTTGTTTTACATAAAGTTGAAAAACGATCAAAGAAATTTGACACATTGGGGTAACTTGATGTGCTGGCGTCTGTACACCGAACTTTGGTGACATCTGAAAACTTACAAAAAATTAGACTGCACTTTAAGTTGACTTTAAGTTATGGCGACTATTAGATGGGGAACAAATCATTTTCAAACTTTAATCTGTCACACGAAATTATATTAAATGTAAAAACACTTCACAAACTGTCACTTTCTTGTTTTATTAAAAAAAATGGCGAAAATAATATAAATGTTATTATTGGACCATTGGATCTTTACCGTTCGCTCAAAGCCTTACTAAGCATAAACGTATTTCCCGAGCCGAAACGCAATTAGTCAGAATGATCACTAGGATATCTAGTACTTAAGAGGGTTTTAGTAGTTTCTCTATCAAGGTTGAGCCATTAATCTAGGTGGGAATGTAAAAGTGACGTAATCGGAAACTCAAGTGAGAGTTCTAGTAATTTGTTTGGTGAATAATTTTGTTATACCTTTGTTTATATGAAGGGGCTTTTGCTTGTGAAGCTTATTGTGCGTTTTCTGACTTCTAATCAAATCAAAATAATTTATTCACATAATATGGGTAACAAGATGTTATAAATGTATAAATATTGGATCCTCATATTGACCATTATTGGTATGCGAAACTTAGTTTAACGTTATGACTTATGATACTTTTGACTAACATTAGGCTATACAATTAATTTATTAAATTATTAAAAATTAGTAAAAATTTATTTAAGTACGGTTTAAAAGCTAAAAAAAGGCGATTTAAAATTCGGAATAAAAGTATCTCATGTATTAATTCAGGGTTTAAGCTACGAAGGTAGCTTAAACCCTGAATTACTACTACAGTAACTATCATATAAATTCGTTTAGCCGTTTCAGCGTAAAGGATACACAAACATAACATATTACATGCACAGACGTGGTTTAAAACTTTTGTATTTATAATATTAGTGCAATTGTGTGCAGACTTGTGTGAGACTCAAAGTAAACTTCGATAATGGCTAAGGCAATATTTTAAGCTCAAATAACTTTGGCCTAAGTAATCGAGAGAAAACCTTAAGCCTATTAAACGGGTCGGGTCTAGATAAACATATTAAGCTTAGGTTAGGAATATTTGTTTATGGTCAAATATTACCACAAGTTAGTTGTGTAGTGGTGTACGGGAATTGGCCTTTTAGACTTTATTCACAGAGTTCATTTTCAATGTAAATTGAATGTACAGATTAAGTTAAGATATTATCGAACAAACTAACTATTTTATTATATTTGCATGGACATATCACAAATAAGTCTTCGTGTGATTTTCAAAATATCAGTTATTTACTAATTGCATAACTTTAAAGGTACCTATGATTTCCATGTTACAGTAAGAGAGATTTTTGAACATTATTTATTATTATCCATAATTTATAAATAGCGTTTAAAATGTATATTCTTTTTAAAGTAACAAACGCCTCGTGTGTTTTGGTTAGATCGAGTAACCGAGCTTCGTAAACAGACTCCGTAAAATCAACTTTAAAAATCACAAAGTTTGCTGTTGGTAAAGCATTTAGCTGCCATGCCATGTACGGTACTGCGAAAGTTTACCATATTATTGTAACATGACCTCAAAACACTTTAAATATGAAGTTACTTAACCCTTAGGGGTCGAATCATTGATGGTGAAGGTACAACATCATGAGAAAACTTGAAATTATAGTTGATATAAGTTTAAAATCGTCAATTCGCCCAGTTGTACTCGTGCCTTCTTTGTATGAGAAGAGGCCTATAATTATTTTGCTCCGCAGTGGGCCAGTCACACTTTGGGGATTACAGACGGCGTGATATTTTAAAAAGTTATCATCTTCTCTTTTATTTAAAATAGATTAAAAAAATATACATTATATTTTTTAACTTCACTCGTGTGCACATGTGTGTTCTTTATTAATTTGTTGTATTCAAGATGTAGACGACGACGCAGTCACACATATGCAATGTCATTTTAAATTTATTACCTGGTTATTACTATAAATATTCCACAACACAACTTTTCCACAACTTTTTACACAACGCCATCTAGTCCCAAGCTAAGCTAAGAGCTTGTGTTATGGGTACTAAACAGCTGATAAACATACTTAAATCCTTCTAAATACATGTAACATATTATAGATAAATTACACTCAGACACAGAACAAATGATCGTGCTCATCACACAAACAGTTGTCCTGGGTGGGAATCGAACCCACGACCTCCGGCATAGCAGTCAGGTGTTTACTGTAATCTGTACTAGGTATGTAAAAGAGTTAAAATGCAAAGTCGGAGTGACGAACTTCGCTCGCTTGGAGACCTAGGGTTATCGCGGAATTTGTTCGAAAGAGTCACCGTGGCCCTGGAACGCAAAAAGCATTAGGAAGAACACGGGTGGGTTTTAGTCAGCCTTCTGCTTCAACCAGAGCGGTAGAAGTCATTTGATGATTTACCAGCCATAAAAAAGGGGCTCCGTGGTTCAAAGAAAATAACTAGTCTTAACCTTTCCTCTAACCTGTGTTTTTTGTTTGGAAAAGTATGGAAAACCCTTATGAAAGTCCTCGTCTGTCAGTCTATAACATTACTGACTAAAAGCCACCCCGGTGTTCATTCTGATGATAATCACTGTAGTTGTATTGTTGCATGTAAATTTGCACGCTTTTATGTATGAAGCAAAACATGTAGTACTATGTTCCACAATTGTATTTACATTACCATCTCGTTTACCATGTTTTAAGTACATAAATGATATTCTTTTCTATTCTCACTGCTGCGCCGGGGGTCATGAAAACAAAAGATACTTCCGCAACTCCCGACTGGAACCTCGGTTAGGTTCCAGTCAAGAGGTTCTAACTCTACCCTCTAAAAAACAAATTACCATGTTTATGTTGTGCGAATAAATGTTTAAAATAAATAAAGAACCGAAAAAGTTAAATCGTCGCCTAATATACCCTCAATCATCATTAATCCTTTTTAAACTTAACTGGATTCCTGTAAAGTTTTTTAACTTTTTTATTTTGTTTTTATTGCTACCATTAGCAGCCTAATTGTCTCTCCTCTTTTCCTCGCCTCCGCAACAACAACACTGAAAAAGAGCAAGTTGTTTTCGTAGGAGTAAATTTAGTCACAGTACCTACCTACCTACCAGTATAAATATTAATACAGCAGGACGAGTGACGACGCCATTGATCTCTGGAAAAATGCCGATAACGTCTACACGCGTTATTTGAATATAATAAAATATCTCACGAACTACGAACATCGTTTTGTTAGCAGTTCGGGAGCGGATTTCCCGCGTCTCGCCTCTCACACCCTGCGGGGTGCCCTGTATCGACGGCTTCTACTTACCGTGTCTTTAATACGACAAATACATATCGGCAAGCAACTCTTCACGTAACCAGAAGGCTGGCTTTTGTTGCGGTCAGGGAATCAGCATTGCCATACAAAGTAGTTATGCGGCCAGTCTTTTGTCTTTTTCCCGTTGACAGAAATGCTGATGAATTATTTGCTGAACTATAATTATTTTACTTTTCTCTTTGTCGTTCATTTTTTACGTATGTACTATTGTAGGTACATAATAGTGTTAGGTTCTTATAACATAGATGTTTAAGTATTTTTAATAGTTGAAATAAACGCACTACATATTAAAAATCGTTTGTTTACGGCAACAACAACGGCACAAGGCGCAATTTTAGTGACAGTGTTCTTAAAAGACATGTTTGTAAATGACTAACTACTACGAACATAAAAATAAATGAGTAAGATGATTATCAATGAATATGTGGTTGGTTGATAGTTTTATTTTTATTTGATTAATAATTCCAAGTCTTCCGAGTTTAATTTAATGTTCTCGGTACCGTCGAACCAATGTTCATTGTTGTTAGATAAGTAAAATTCCTTTTAAATCGATAGCATTAGTAGTCTTGGAAACAATTATCTACTTCCTACGTAAAGAATGAGAAATGATAAGTAAACACGTGTTTATACAGTCACGTTAACAATTTATTCGTCATCCACCTAGTTTTGGACTAGTATCATTATCTTCTTCTATAGGTACAGACGCCAGCACATCAACCTACCCTAATGTGTCACATTTCTTTGATAGGTTTTCAACTTTACTCTAAACACAATAGGTTTCATGTTTAATTGGGAAAATTAGACAGTTTGGGGTAGATGGATGTGCTGGGCGTCTGTACATCTCGATTGGCTATCATTTCATTATCATATTATTTTTCAGTATGGCCTTGATTAAACCTGATATGCCTTACCATAATTGAAATACGAAACAAATCGGTATAGATCGGACGTGTCCTCTACAGAGGTCATTGTCTGGGAGGTTTGACTTTAATATGAGGACAATGTCACTACTGAAGGACATTGTTATGGTTTTGTTAAATAATTTTGATAAACAATTATTTTCGTATTTGTGTTTAAGAAGAATAGAATAGAATAGAATACTCTTTATTGACTTTACACCATTAATACTTACAAATAATAATTTTAAGGGCTACTAACAAGCGGTGATACAATGGGCGGCCTTATCGCTAAAAGCGAAAAAAGCGTAAGAAGCGTATCAATATTTGGTAAAAGTGCTTTTTTGTCCTTTTTACCGTACTTGGTTGTTTATTAAAACAATAAATAATTACATGCTGTGTCTATCGCATCATATTGTACACTATGTGTTAATTGATTGTACCACGAAGTGTATTGTAGTAACTGTAATTGTAGATAGAAAATAAATAAATAAATAAATTGAAATGCTTTCAAATAAATTATTGAAAAAGCCTGCCAATAATTATTTTATTGAAAATCGGTATAAATTCTACTTCAATTTCAAAATAATAAAATCACAAAAAGTGATCTAAGTGATCCTAGTTGTCAACCAATTTGTACGCGTTACTAAAAAAATAAAAATTGATAAGATATTTAATTCGCAAAAAGAAAACATTATTTCATAATCCTTTATCAATCATGGAATCATATTTATAAATATTCGCTTTATTAACATGTAGAATCTAAAGAGCCCAAATAATTACCAACCACAACAATCCAATTAGAAAAAGAAGATAGGAAAAGAATTTATAAAACTCGCAACAAAACGAAACAAAAATGTTTAAATTTGCGTCTTATTCAAATAATCATAACTGGTGGACTAATGATGCAGGAATCATCCCTTTACAGATGAGTCGAGTAACGCAATGAGGAATTTTACTATTGTGAATGCTCTATAAATTGCACGTCTCTCTTCCACTCCGCACAGCTTCATTTTAGTGAAAACGCACCCGTAAAAGGGGATACAAAGTTTCCGCATAGCGTATCAATACAATGATTCTCTTTTGTTCTAAACATAAATGTGTGAGTAACGGCACCTCCATGTTACGAAATACAATTCAATTAGATCTTGTAAAAGCAAATGCTTCTAATTTCTCATTATTTTGCTAAGTACATCAAGTGAGACATAAATCTGCTTTAAGACAGGAAGTTTATGAGCAGTAATTTATTACAGAAATGAGAATTAAAATATCTTTGAACAGAGCTTTTAGCCTGACAGCTGTAATTGTGACTACACCCACGCTTACCGCTAAGGGCCGACGCAGACCCGACGACAGTAAAACACGGTATTCCTTGGCAAACCAATATCACCGTAAAGTCTTTAAAGCTAAAGTAAAAAATGATCACCGTAATCACCGTTCTTTATGAATGTGTATTTTTTTATTTTCTACTCTATTTCAATAGCAGCAAGTTTGACATTTGTGTGTTAGTGAAAACCACGTGCGCCGGTTTTAAGATTGAAAGAGATATGTCTTTTTCTGGCCAAGTTTTTTCTATCTCTAAAATAAATATTAAAAATTTACTAATTTAGTTACTTAAATATTTCTATTACCAATTTGTAATTAGCACAAAGGTTTCTAAAGCAGATTTTTTTGTGACACTCAATTATTATTTTTTGCATTCTAATACATATTTCCGTTTGGTGGTCAGCGTTATCAAAGTAGGGATTGTAATTCCTAATTAAAAAACAGTCCCACCGAGTTTTATTTTAAAAAACTGCCGTTGTTCTCTTGATCCGATTTCAATAATGCCTAACATTTTGTTTTTTCCATTTTTCATTCTTTGACCATAGTTTCCTCAGCAAATGGACATTTCCCTTTAAGGCAAGGGTATCGCAGTGGCTGAGAGATTAGTTGTTGCATCGCATGCCGCAGTTTTTGCAGTATAAAGATTTAAGTTAAGTTTCGAATACCAGTAATAGGTATGTGACAATCAAACTATTATCTACCTATAAATAGATTATTTGATTCAATTTAATTTGCCAGTCAAATGAAGTCCTATCCTTTTAGATATTGTAGGCTTATTTGCTTTATGTCCATGCAGAATTACCATAGAATGGCTATGAGTATCCAATTACGTTATGAGTTCAATGCAATCGCATAGCATTGTTGAGTCATGTGTCCCTGGTACTTTAGTATCATAAACGCAGTGTTGTTCTGGTTTTACTTGACATTTGACAAGTGACATGCTTTTAAGAATAGAGAGGGAACTTTGTTTATTTAATCGTTAAGAGGATGTACGAGGCAGATGTTAGTAAAAATATATTATATATTTCCTCATAACAGTCTACAACTTTTTTTTTTACAAATGAAAACAACATACTTCATTGAATAACACAAACAGGTGCTTTGTGTCTGTGGCTTTGGTGGTTTGGTTGTATTCGTTTTATTGGCCACCGACTTCTGGAACTAGAGTTATATAACAAATGGTAGTGTTTTTCAATGAAGTCAGTTGTTTTTTTTTTTGTAAAAAGGTTTTATTTTGCTTTTGAATGAAAAAGAAAACGTTTTCTATTTTTTTTTTATTTGTGGTAGGTACTCCTAGGAAACTGCTTACCGTTACAATTCAGACTCATATTCACCAGATAATATTTTTCCCCAATTTGTGTTATTTTTTACTCTTTTTCGATAAATGTAAATCTGATGACCGAAAATGAAACATCTCCTTTTGATACAAATAAATAAATAAAAAATAAATAAATAAATAAATATTCCACAACTTTTTCACACAACGCCGTTTAGTCTCATGGTAAGCTAGAGAGCTTGTGTTATGGGTACTAATTAGCTGATAAACATACTTATATATTTCTAAATACATACATATTATAGATAAATTACACCCAGACACAGAACAAATGATCGTGCTCATCACACAAACATTTGTCCTGGGTGGGAATCGAACCCACGACCTCCGGCATAGCAGTCAGGGTCACTAACTACTAGACCAACAGGCCAGTCAACAAATAGATCCAAAAAATATTATTATTTAAAAAAAAACAATAACTTTACAGATGTCTACTACCTAACAAGTACTTCATAGTAGTGTCACTTTTAAGAAGGTTTCATTTTGAAATTTTATTTTGGGTGTCACCTTTATATGTAAAAGTGTCTTAAGTAATTCTAAATTAACAAAACAAAACAAAACACACATCCTAACGTTGAAGACTAATTTGCTTCCAATACTTTAATATTTTTGGAATAGGGTTTCAAGATCAAAAATACAAGATGATATCAATAATAATATTAGGCCCATTCCCTGCAAGCCTCATCTTTAAAACAAATATAATTGATTACCTAGAAGACATTTGTCACAACGGTAGAAAGTAGAAGAACTAATGTCCATTGCTTGATACGTGTCTAGACTTCAAATTTGAATCATGGAATGTTGATTGATACCTTCGCTTCCTTTGTAGTTTTATTGGCGAACAGACAGTATCCTTGCTAATAATTAAGTACTTAGAGGCCTTATAACTCAATAAAAAGGAAAATACTGTTCTCATAGACAATTTGTTTCTAGATATAGCATTAATGAAGGATTCATCATCAATTCATCATGTTCACTATTGTTCACACTCCTTATCTAAATTTATTTGCGGTTGGTGCAGCATGTCGTTTTCTTTCATACATCTCTATTTCCCATGATCAATTATTATATCGTCAATTAAAATAATTGCCATTGTGCCTAAATCCGAATGTTCTTGAATAATATGAGTTCTTTAACAATGAAAGTAAAGTTGCCTGGTGAATGGAATGCTTCATATAAATTTGTTTTAAATGTGTCTTTTGTTTAATAAATGTTTCACATCGTACAATTTTGCATCCCGCAAGGCGCTTTTCAAAATAACCAACATATTTTTATACCTATATACATTACTGACAAATAAAACTATTTGTATTTTTATTCAACAAACATTCACTTTCTTTTTAAAAATATCGTCTAATTCACACTTTCGGTTTAATGTATTTTTGGTATAACTCTTAATTGTATCACCATTTATGGCTCCATTTTCATCACATTGTAGAAAAACGCTCCTCTCAATCTCATCTTTTCCAAATTTTCTTTTTTAATAAAATACAATAAGTAGGTACTAAAGACGGAGAAAACACTATCCGGAATTCTACAGTTAATCCCTTAATGGTGAGTCTTGGTTATCCTAATTTTCATTCGTAAACGTGAACATTACAACTTTACTTTGTCGCAGACCAAAATTCAATCTTCTTTACAACGATAAAAGTAAGATAATTTTTGGAATTCTAATCTATATATATAAAAGAAAGTCGTGTTAGTTACTTCGCTTATAACTCAAGAACGGCTGAACCGATTTAGCTGAAAATTGGCAGGGAGGTAGTTTAGAGCCAGGAGAAGGACATAGGATATACATTTTATCCCGTTCGACATCATAAAAATAAATATCAAGAATATCGGTTGTCTCAAACATTTTTCAAACGCAGCGCCATCTTGGATGACATGACAGGAGTCAAACTTCCCAGTTCATTATCAGGTGACAATTTGAAATTGACAAGTCTTAAGCTAAACCCAAGAAGGTAAGGTTGTCAATTTATAATACGCACCTACGTTCTGAAATTTATTTTGTTACTAAACTTAGAGGTTTTATGTAGCATAAAAAAGTCTTATATTTCAGAAATCAATTGACGTAACTAGCAATGATGACAGAGACGAACTTTAATAATTCTTTGCAAATAGAACTTATTTTACTGTTAGGACTTTAATTAAAGTAGACCGGGAAAACTATAGGCATAAATTATTGTACGTAACATAGAGGCAATAGTTCAGATTAAAATTATGAATTTAGTATTTTTTAGTAAGGTAGTTAGGTTAGATAGTTGGGTTAGCTATAGGATAGGTATGGTCAGTTAGGTTAGGGTATATATACATGTTGTAATTTAAAAGTAGTAGTAGTTATTATTGGTTTGGATTTATTTGTTGTCGTCTTATTCAACGTATGTATATCTAATATAAAAAAAATAAGAGCAATGAATTGACTCTAAGGCACAACGAAGTATGCCGGGGCAGCTAGTAAAAGATAATTGCGGAACAAAACCGCTTGAGATTATCATTGATAAACAACATATGCTAAATACTGGCAGAAGATGGTTTGCGAATGGTGGTAGTGGTTGGTTGATGATGGTAGTGGTTGGTAGAGGTTAAGCTTTAGTTACCGAGGTCGATCCTTGGATATGTTAATTTCCTATGTATGACGGCTTTTGTTTAAACATCGTTGACAGTCCTTAAGAGTAGTTATAAACCCAAAATCTCATCAAGGGGTATTGTGCTACTCGATAGGTGCATTGTGGAAGTCAGTAAGTCAGTAAAGTCGCTCCATCATTTAAAGTACAGCAGAATGGAAGCTATGCTAATAAAGTTAAAAAAAATTAGGCAGTTGATGTTCAAACAGATGCCTTCCAATTTTGAATAACCCTCTCGCTTAGGGTACTACGATATCAAAGATGAATAAAAGTAATTTATCAACTATGATCGCGCTAACAAGGCAAAAGCAAAAGCTTTTAGCGTCAGAAAACATTGGCTGTAAAATGTACTATAGCATACTAATTGTTAACGAGTGTTTGTGTTTTTTTAAGAAGTCTTTGTTTAGATTCCTTTTTAATAAATTCAACTACTCTATTGCGGAGTTTATTTCTGATAAACGGAGATACCAGGATTTGACTTGTTAGATTAAAAACACTTCGATTTTTGTGAATTAATTCGTCGTTAATGTGACGTAATATTTTTTAACTGACATGTTGACTCTCTTAGCTGTAATTTATATGTATAATTTTGTTTTGTTTTTCCTGATTGTGTATACCATCACTTGGCAAAACATAGTAAGCATATTCTCCAAGCATTTAATCTGTTAACCAATCTATGTCTTATAAAAAAAAAATTGACTGGGTTTGAGTCCCAACTTCATCATACGTAACGAATTTTGGCGATGTTCTCTATGACACAGTTGTATATCTCTATACCATCGTCGATAAATTCATTCATTCTCATTTCTTAAGTCTATAAAATCGAAGTCAGATTCACTTACCGATAGCAAGGCATCCTGTGAGGAACACCCAGGCGCGTGTCACCAACATTGTAGTCTATTCACTGTACCGTTTTAGGGACAGAAATTTACGTCGCTTCATTTGGGACCGTGTTACACTGTACCGCATCACTCTACACACACATATATATATACATATATTTGACACTTTTGTTAACAACACTATTTCTGGTGATATTGTTGCTATCTGTAACAAAAGAAATGAACTGTTATTAGAAAAGCAGTCCAGAGAATAAACATAGTTACATTTATCCGGAATAAAACTGTTTGGATTTATTATAATAATTATAACCATTCCATATTAATAAAAACAAAAATCAATACTCGTAGTTAGACACAAAAATACTCCGATTTCATAACTATCTATGAACAGTTCAAACAGTATTGATGAGTTAAATTCTTGTTTCGAATTAAAAAGAACTCATTTACATGTTGAGATTTTTTTCGAAATCAAAGTGTGTGATCTTTGCATTATAATTATGAGTCAACTGCTGGCGTTACTAGACTGACCTCCATTTAATAGATCAAGGTCAAAAACTCTGCAATATAAAAAATGACAATTGTAGTGTGTTGCTTTTTATTTTACAACTTTTTTCTTACTAAAACAAAACCATTGCTATTTTCAATTATCGAAATAGTGTTTTATTTATCTTATTATGGTAATTTCTACAAACCACCGATATTGCTCAATGCTGATAGTGTCAATCTTATAGACTTCAGAACAATATTAAAATACCATCAATTTGCTTATATTATTCTATCTTCGGTTTAAAAAACTTTACTAGACATGTAATATATTATGCTAATAACCTAGTTACAAAGAGCAATGCATATGAATGCATCTACCATTATGAGTCACAAATAGGATTTTACTGATTGCCAAATGAATAACGCTTTAGACTATGTGGATTTACCTGCCTGCGGTTTTGTATATTTAAAGTTAACTCTGATCTGTTGTAAATATTTTTATCAGGATTATTCTCTACCTTATTCTGGATATAGTTAGTAAATGAAGGATTTGATAATGGAGAAGTCGAAAATAACTTTAAGTATTGTAATAACATATATTTTTTTAGATATTACCTATTATCTACATTATTATATTTAAATAAGCAAATATTCAATTTGGTTTTAAAGTGTTAGAGATGGGATGATAAATCATAGTTTTATTTGATTTCAATATACTGTCATCTTATGCCAGAATTAGCAGTTGCTAAATATATTTATCTTAAACGAAATAGACATTGTCGGTTCGGACACCTTTTTTTTTTTTTTTTTTTTGTTTGCGCTGGGAAAAAATGACAATTACGCATACCCGCCCATCGGGGGATGGGGGGGGGTATGTGGGACTCCCCGGTTTACCGCACCGGTATACCCACTAAAACAACCCAGCGTTTTTCCCGCTTCGTCGTATTGGCGGGGGACTGGGAATCCAGCATAGCCGTCACGTCCAATCCCCCGCCGACGATTACCCCGCTTGGCTTCCCCGAAGGGACCGACTAAGGTGGCGACGGGTGCAATGCGAGCGCAGGCGCCCCCGCGCCTGACGCCCGCCCATCGCCTCCGTGTCAAGCCTAAAGTCCGGGTCCGAGCGAGCAGCTTGGGGGAGAAATCGACCCCCCCTAGGGCCATCTCCCCCCACGACAAGGGTCATCGGGGCTGCCTCCGGCCGACTGCCTTCGCGACCCCGTCGACCCTGAAGCCGAGACGCACTCGGACAAACCGCTCCCTCGGACCCGCCTCCGCGGATGGCCCTGAAAAGGGCCCCTCCAGAGTCCACTCTTCCTACCCTCTGTAAGCAGAGGTGGAGAGTGGCCGCAGAAATTCGCCACAGACAACAATCTCTCGATTATTGCCTGTGCCCAGGGTGCACCGGCCCGACGACTGCTCTTTCCCCCGAACGTATTCGAAAGGAACCAGCAGCAATCAGGCACACGAGGAGGTTTCCTATCCAAACCAATAATTTTCAGAGTTGGCTTACAATTTGCAGAAAGCTTAGCAAACAAACCCGGCAAACTGTTCCAAAGTTTAACTTCACTAATGAAATTAACTGACTGAGGCAGCTTTTCAATAGATTTAAAAGCTGCAGTTATTACCGCGGGGAAGGTTGAGACAATTAAATTAAAGAACAAACTTCACAAGGCTGCAGACCTTTCAGTGTCTTTTGCTTTTAAAGAACAATCTTTAAAAAAAAACTGACGATTCATAAGAGGCAAGATGTAGGTATGGCATCAGAGAAAGAAAAACGTCATTACCAAGAACTTAAAACTAAAATGAACAAGTTAAATAACGAAACGAAACAATGTCGTAATGGCCCAGAGGTTAAGGCGCCTACTTCTCATGCACGAGTTTGTGGTTCAAATCCGGGCAAGTACCAATGTGACTTTTTGAATTCATATGTACGAAAGTACAGACGCCAGCACATCAAGTTACTCCAATGAGTCAAATTTCTTTGATCGTTTTTTAACTTTATGTCAAACACAATAAGGTTCATATTCAATTGCGAAAATTTGACACATTGGGGTAACTTGATGTGCTGGCGTCTGTACATCATAAGTTTATCTTAGACATCATTGACATCGGTGAAGGAAAACATCGTGAGGAAACCTGTACTTATAGTCAATATAAGTTTGAAATCGCCAATCCGCCTTGAGCAAGCGTGGTGATCAATGCTCTAGCCTTCTCTGTATGAGAAGAGGCCTTAGCCCTGCAGTGTGGGACAGTAACAGGCTGGTATTACTATTATTATTATTAAATAACGAAAACCGACCGACCAAAACAAATATAATACACCCAAGAAATATTCAAGGCCACTTGAACGAACAAACCCACTGTTCTACAAAAAGCCAATTACCAAATAACTTTAATGACTAAATTGATTTGTGGAGCTTTCTATATCAATAATGGCCGATACTTGAATTGCTAGTCGCTCTGTTATTTGATCAAAGACGTGTGGGCTGTGAAAGTGAATGACCACAAGCAATATTTTAACGAGTATTTTATGGTTGATCTATATTAAGATATTAACGATGATACTTAAATTGGCATTGTGTGTATCATCATTGTTTATTGAATGTTTAAAAAGTTATCGATTTGGCGTTGTAAGAGACGGATTTTTTAAAATCTGCCTCGAGACATTTTTGTCTCCATTTCAGCCACTGTCTTTCTTAGATATTGTAACAAGAGATTAATAAAAAATCTACTGTTATTTCATATGCTATGTCTATAAAAGCACATTTGGGTTTTTAGGCAATTTAACAATAATTCTTTTTCTATATTTTCATACAGCCATTTGGAAGATACAAGGTAGAAATTTTACAAATAAGATACTCATAAAGAAGCGACCTTTCCTTGGCAGCTGGGTAAAAAAATGTGGCCCTCAAAATATGATCATAGACGCGAAAAAGCCAGTTTTTGTTCTAGTGAGGAAATCCCCATCAACACTTGTTCTGAAAATAAGCCGGATCTAAGGCAGCACACGCATCAATCTTCTTATAGATTTATGTACATCAGTCTTCGCTGAAGGAAAAATATGTCTCTTTCCAATTAAGTATTTTACCGGTGACGTGAAATGCCAACGCCATTATCTTCTACATGTCCAGGAAGTTTCGATTTATATAAACTAAAACCTCTATCCGCTAAGAACTTCCTCTTTGGTGCAAAATTAACACGATGGCTTTTTAAAATCATTTCTTTAATATTATCTTTATTCTTCTGAAGAAATGAAAATATACAATTACATAGAGTAAAATCACATACATAGTATTATTCAAAGTCTATAATCAGAAAAACTGTAGACATAGGTAACTTTACAACTTTCTTACTTGTTTATAACAATATTGTGAGAGATCTCAACAAAATCTGGTCCACACTAAATAAAACTTCGTTCACAGTAAAGTGCTTCAACAATAACATAAAGTACATTCTCTCTAATAACAATACAAGTTCAATTTGCCACAAACTCGAAGTGACATCACAGATTGTGTTGGCTCAGCGCTCTGACACGAAACGTGTAAACAAGACAGTTTGCGGACCGGACGATGTATAATACTTGATACCGACTGATGTATGCAGATACTTGTACGGAAGAACATTGCGATGGCCGGAGATAAGAGGTAAATGATCAACAATTAGTAGTTTAATGATAGCTGCAATGTTGTTAACGGAGATGATGTTTTGCATTCATCGACGTCAATATTAATTGTATGAATGTATTAGACATGTTCTTGCATGTCGATAATATTATATTATACTTCCGTGATTGTTGCTTCGCTTCTTTTTTATCTTGTGCCATTATAGTCTACCTGTAGCTAATTAATTACTTATTGATTTTTCCTCCTTAATAAATCAATAACTAACTCAGTCTACTGCAGTCACCTTGACTGCAGGACAGGCTTCTCTCATGCTGCTACTACAACTGATTCCTTTACTTTTATATTCAGTCTTTTATAACCATTTAGTTCTATCGTCATATAAATATTATGTACCTTCTTATATTATGACAACATTGCAACTCCTTTCATTTGTTTTGTAACGTGTCTCATGTTTTGTCTCCGTAATATTAGTGTGACAAAAAACTTCAAATAACAGTTGCTTACGTGTTAGCAAAAACAGAATGTTACTATTGTGTCATTTGTAATTCTTTAGAAACTTTCTACATACTTGTAGCTTGCGTTGTGTTAGTACTTACTCTTACATGTACCAAAAGCTTTTAGTAACTTTTTATGTATAAATCAACAATCTTTACTATATTTACTTAATGTTTGTTTTGTTTTAGTATCACTCTTTGCTTATGATAGCCCAATTATTGTGGATAGTAAAAGGATTTTTATTATAAACGGACATTTAATATCATTTTTGGGAGTTGGTAAAATGGGGAAGCATAGCTACAGTACAATGAAGACGCATGAACTATAAGTAAATGAAAAGTCGGAAAAAAAACTAACGAAGTTTCCAAAATTACCCTGATTTCTTTTAGTTATGCTTCAATAGACCCTTTATATAATGTGTGCCAATGTTAACGCCCGTGTGAATTGATCCTAAACACAACAGAAAAACTTTCTAAATGTGACAATCGGAAATATTAAAAGTTATCGTTAAAATAATTTATTACTAGACGATGTAATCAAATTAAACTAAACACTAAAAACAGACAGTGACGCGCCGAGTTTATTTAGTTTTCTCTAACACCCTACACCTAGCACATATGACAATATTTTCCTCTTCTTGTCCCTTAGGTAACTGTATACAGACAGATCACATTGAATACTACTCTGCTCTTTAGGAGATGTTGTTAAAATAATGTTATCATAATCCTTCTGCTTTTATCTCAATTTCTTTAAAATAACATCATAATCTTCTTCAATACATTCATATTCGCCGTTATCGCATTCAGTCAATCTCCTTTAAAGCCTAATCTTTTACAACGTTGCATTGGACACCCTGCACTCTTATTCACATCCAACTACAGTCAAAACTTTCCTCACGACATGTTCCTCATTCCTAAACAGCTTGAACCCAACCAGATTTCCTTATTTTTTTTGTGACAATAATTCCTACGACATTAATAGGTATTATTCCACGGTTTTATTATAAGGACTTTGACATACTAAGCGGAAATTTCGCTACCGTGTGGCACCGTGTGGCTTTCATAGGCAGTGATACATCTTATAGTGTTAATGCATAAAGTATAAGTTATTAATAACGGGTGAAATACACGGTAGATCGGTTGATACAGTGGCTAGTCTGTTCCGTCTTCCTCGCGCCGATGAAAGATTGCTCTTCAGAATGTCCGTACAGTGTAGCGCAGGCCTAAAGTGCCTTGTTTTATAATACAGACAAATGATGATATCATCCGACAAGTACTTATAGTAAGAGCCTACATCGTTGTGTCATTCACATGTATTAACATCATCATCACCGTTACTTGTATTGTTTTGGAGTCATTTGTCTTGTCTTTTATGTAGTTTTCTATTGTTTTTTTTTTGTTTAACTCTCATATTTGTGAGGTTCCTCATCTTAAATTATATGGCGAATCACTAATAATGTAGGAGGAGAGGGGCAGACGCCAATCTCATTTGGACTTTTTAATTAAGTGATCATATTGTTCACCTCTTCTCATCAGACGTAAGATCTTATTGGGAGCTTTTTAGGCCTCGCTCAGGTGTTTTTGTTATTTAATAAATTTAGTTTTAAACTGTTAAATTTCTGTGCGTAAAGATATTTTCTTTCTTTCTTTATTAAACAAAATAATTGTCGGAGTCAAAATTTTTACCAGTGGCACCAATCATGTCAAGATTAAAATCGAATATACACACAATAGGTAAACAAATGGTACTGATGAAGCAACTGCCAATCATTACAAGCAAGCTCAATTGAGCAAAAAGACATTCAAGCGTACAAAATAAATTGTTCAAACGGCGCAATTTCGCACAATACCAAAATTGATTGTACCAGATTTCAAGTTAACTGAACAAAAGCAGTAGGTACCTATTTCGTAATAAACATTGTTACTGACTGTTTTCCTGTATCTGCAAAATATGGTGTTAAGATGCAAATTGAAAAACTTGAACCTTGATCAGTGTTATTTTTAAAAACACTCTGATAAATGAAGGTGAAGTAAAATAATAACAAATAAAATAAAATCGTTTATTTCAGGTCCGGGACCCATATAAAACAAAAATAGAAACACAAATACAAGCAGCAATCAGAATAAGCACATAAATTATCAGAATTAACTCAAACGATTCGATCATAATAAAAGCAGTGTTCTGTCATAACTATCATTAAGAGTACAGACCACAAATGTTAGCATTACCTACATTGTATGTAAGTATAAATTTTTGCCAATAATAATATTGGCTATACTAAATGTGCACATATTCGATAAACCGCAAAATATGTTAAACTGCGACTTCACGCCTTTTTATGAAGCCTCTATGTAAAGGCAATAATTATTATAAGTGCTAACAAAGCTAATCTACTAATCTATAGATAGATAAATTCAAATCAAAAGCTATCTTAGGTTATTACATTTTGTGTGTCCAAGGTCTAACAAACAGATTTTGGCCAAGGTCCAGGCTGAATAGTAATTATGTTTGTCTGAAGGCAAACTGACTTGTATGTCTTGTATACAGCTGACTTTGTTTGTTTCCTGAGTTTTATGAGTAAATGTTGTTGGTATTAACAAACGAAGGACATTTTGGAACAACACAATAAATTAAGTTCTTGTTACCAGCGTATTTTCACTCTGATGACCTTATGTTTTTTATGTCAAATTTGATTCCAAAATATTTATTTAAATAAACGACATTTCTAGCTTGATTTAAAAATAAAAAGGGACTGGTACTGTAGCCATTACAGCCATGACAATAATTCTTATTAAACCGTGTGTAAAATACAAACCAACATTGCATGCTTTTCAACAGGCTTCGTAACATTGATGCCAGAATTGTAAATGTCAATCAAAGATTTCTTTTTAAAGATTACGTCAAGTATTACGAAAGGACACGCGAAACGAGAAAGTTTATAATAGGAGCTATGTTGTATAACCTTAACGAGATGAATTAATCGACTTTAAAACATCTTAATAGGTCTTATTTCAAGTAAATATTTATATTAATATTGTATGCGTAGGTTAAGTACACATTTTACAGGAAACAAATGACAGTCTTTGATGAAATTGAATACTTTACACACAACTGTTGTTGTAACGAAAGAACGAGAAACATGACATGTAGTGAAGAAAGTTTTGTCTTAGTTTAGATGCTTATATACAAGTATAGTATGAAAGACGATACGACTAGAAAGGAGGTGACTATTGAGATAGTAATAGAAATATACAAGTTAGACATACATACAAAAAGTACTTAAAACAATTTCAAATATAAGCAGAAGCATGATGAATAATACAGCCGTATTCACCTACTTTGTACAAAAATGCCTCTTTCTAAAACTATTATAATTGAGATGACCGCTTCCAGAAATGTAGACGACAAATTTAAAGTATAAGATAGTATGCAATGGGGAGGAGTAGGTACTTTGACGCCTGAGTGTTCCGATTTTGTTTTTTTTTTTTCTAGAAAGGTGTTTTTATTATTTTTTTTTTACTATTTAATTTGTAGGTAGTTTAAGTGTACATTTTTAATTTATTTTAATTAGTTTTATTGTATTTTAGATTTTATTTATGCAATGCCTATCTAATAATTTGAGTTGACTAATAATACTACTGTCTTAACTTTAAAGACAAAATATTTCTCTGAAATCTCATTAAGCAAATTAATGACATAAAACCACAAGAAGATACATTGATACCAATCACTATAAAGCACGAAGTAAACAATACAAACAAACGATAATAAAATAGTAGAAAGCCACTAATTCTCCCAGTAATTAACCTTGCATTCATACGTACTGATCCGTCAATTGCAGAGAAAGCGGACATTATGGACGGCACGGTCCGTCGCCAGTGGTCAAGTAGACCACGGCCAGCGGATATTGTATCAGAAAACCCAGTCAGAACGACACAGGATAGAAAATTCTTTAGAAATAATAAAGATATATGGTCATGGCTTTTGTAAGATTTCTTATGACATAATTCTTGGTATATTAAAATACTAGTATTGTTCTGCGATTTCAGACGGGGATTGAAGCGTGATAGTGTATCTATTTATAAATAAATAGACTACTAAGACTCCAAATCGGCAGGAGAAATTTTAATATTTTTTTTAAGGTTAAATTCAGATTTAATTATAATATAATAATATATGTATATTTAATATAATTATCCAGATTGGCCAAGCGGGAATGTTTGGTGAACCTGTGAAATTTTGGAGCGATCAAGGTAAAGATAGATAGATAGGGAGGGCCCTGGTGACCTGTAATACAGGATTTTTATATAAATCTTCTTCAGGCACCAGTCTCTCACAAAGTTAGCTCTGCATTCGGCACATAAAATGTTTGCTGTTTGTATTTAACTTGTGAAGAGAAAATAAACGTATTTATTTTGGATAATTATTAGGGCTATCCAAGCGAAGTTGGCAGCCTAAATTAATTTTCGCAATGAGCTTTCAAAAGCAAAAAGATTTGTTAAATCCGTTCCACAAATTAACGCGTTCAAACAAATTTGACACAAAACATTTAGTGTTTATTTTATTAATTGTATAATAAAATACACAGCTAATGGTATACATAATAATATGGCCTTCAGTTTCAAATAAAAAATATAAAAATGCTTTTTTTTTTACCCTCAATCTAGTGGTAAAATATTTGAGATTGAAGGCCTTTACGAAGTTGTAAGGTTGATAATTTTTGATCTCGATACCAAATTCATTAGTTGATAGATAATTTATAGATAATTGAGGTATTAATGATGGCATGCATACCCATAATTTAAATGCGGAGTAAACGTATCCTAAACAATTTAACCTTCAGATTCGTCGTCTTGTGATGTCTTGTCTGAATCTCTATTTCCCGCGTTATTGTCTTTTTTTGTAGTATTTTCAAACGGGTATTAGTTGACATTTATCGAAATATTTATTACTATTTTCTTCATAATTAAGATCAAGTAAACTAATTGCTCTCTGCTTATAGAAATATCATGAAATATAACTTTGATCAAACCTTCTGTTTATTTTGCGTGCCTGCTATAGACTTGTTTATTTTACTCATTGTTCCGATGGACGCGATGCATTTACAAGTCACCTAGTTACCACTATCATCTCACAAAACACGTTAGCAATATGACTTTAAAGTTCACTGTTGTGTTCCTTAGGAATGTTGGCATACTCCTCGTTGGATGCGCGCGGGTGAATGTTAATATTTGGAAACTTCTTGTTTGTTTACTGTTTTACATCAAACTCTCGGTTCTAATAAGGATAAGTTTGAAGCGAGAACTTAAATGTTTGCTATAAGTTATTAAGTGACAGTAATTATAAACTTGTTTGACAAAGTCAATAATACAGTAACTTTGAATAATGATTAACTAATTCTACGAAATCTTTTAGGACCAGTGGGTTTTAAATTAGATTTTATTATTTTTCTTACAGAAGTTTTTAGACGATAAACTTCTAAAAGTTCTTCTAAGTTTCATAAAACTGTTAGTAATGTCTAATGTTTAATTTTTTTAGTTTAATTTTATTGTTACTACTTAAGGATTGTTTAATTTTAATTATTTTTTCTCTCTTTGTTTGTTAATTGGATTTTAATTTACTCTAATTGTTATTTTGACTTTAATACTGATATAATTCTAATTGTAATTTTTAATTTTGATCGAAATTTTCTTGTTTTTATTTTTGATTATGACAATGATTTGAATAAGCTTAATTGTAATATTTATTGTATTTTGCTTTCATGTACTTATTTGAATTTTACTCTCATATTTATCTGTTTTGGAGTCTTTATTTAATTTTCTTATATTTAATTTTGTTTTTAATATTAATGTTAATTTTAATTTTATCTTCTATTACCATAAGTTTTAATTACGACTTATCAATTTTTAATTATTTAATTATTTAGCTGGCAAATTTATAGAACAGTGCTTGTGGCACAACTTAATGTTACGTTTCTGGGGCATGCGGTGCTAACCTGTAAGAAATTGTTACACTAACCTTAGTTAATGGTTGATTATTACTCTAAATATTTGCAGTGTAAACAATTGTTAGTTGGCCAATAAAGGAAAATAAAAAAAATAAAAATAAAAATAAAAGATAAGCTAATTAAAACGCTTCAAGTTAAAGAAGATTGATTGGATTAATTAGACTAAATTAACAAACAACTTTTACTATCTGAAGCTGGTTTTTGAATTTCAGAAAAAGATTATTAATGATAGAATTGTAATTATATTGCGTTCATTAATATATTTCCAAAGATTGCATTAATGAATTCGTTTTGATAATAAAAGACAAGTACAAAAAAAATAATCGTAAATATTACTAACAGCGTAACAATTCAAAGTAAATTCCAACAAAAAACCAATTATATTCACATACGATGTTCGACGAGCGACAACTCCACCCGCAACAGTAACATAAATCAATCAACAGCAGCATTTTCTACACCACATCAACCTGGTAACAACATAATCATCAACAAAATAAAAACTAGAACAAATTCAACAGAATATACATAGATAGGACAGAGAATGATGCCATAGTGTAACCACATACAGTATGGTCAACGCTTGGGAGGCCTGGGAACTGTCAAATTCTTTGACGTTTCTCAATTACTTATCAAGTCAAATTAAAGATGGCCACACCATCTTTTATGTTTACCTAACAATCGGGTAGATGAAAAAAAAATAGTTTTTAATTTTTTCATTGAAACAACAAACAACATTGAAAACGATTTTTTTGTTTACCTATCTAATAAAAAAATAACGGCAATACAGTGAGTTGAAATGTGGCGTAACTGTTTACCCATTCTGACTGTATGTTTTATTTGCTAAATTTGTATGCGCCTTAGGCATTTTCAAAATAGGTAGTCGAAAGAACTCGTTTAAGGTAATTAGTCTTCCTTAGTGACAAAATAATGGTACGCGCAACAACTGAAACCACAAATTGAAAATAAAAACAACTTAATGCAACACACACATCTCCTTTAGGTCTCACACGGTATTTTTAACACTAGCATATCTTCCAGCTTCACCTGCGCGTTAAAGGCGACGTTAATGTCACTTTAAAAAAGTAGCGTTAGTTGAGTTTTCAGCGCTTAGCAAGCGTATTACAGTATCTGTCATAAAATACCCAGTCTATCCCTTTAACCATATAAATGCTTTTCGTAAATGCTCCTGTTGATATACTGTCAGTACTTACACTGTGGCGGTAGTTACATAAAGACAAATTAAAGTTGAGTAATCAAGTTTTTTGTACTATTGACGCGGTATCAATGGTTGGAATATCTTCTATAGCTACGACTCACGAGTCCTATGATTAAATTGCTTTGTATTTTGACGTCTCTGTAATGATGAAATAAAAAAAATGTATGTAACGAGATGTTTTGTAACATATAGGTATTGTAGGCAATTTGTCTAGCTAATAGTTATCGGGTATTTTATATTGTTGTATTCTTAAATTGTATTGTATGTACTCGTAAGTTGTTAAAAAATGATTAAGGGGTTTGTCGAGTTCCAAGCAAGTCAGCTTGAAAAATATATAAAATCTGTATCTGTATTACAGCAATTTTCAGTTACAGGTATTATGCCTTTTATTTGTATTTTGCCTTTACGAAAACTTTTATTAATTTTAATGATAATTTAAGTTAATATTTTACTAGTGTTGGTAAAGACCTGTTTGTATATTTTTTTACAATTACAATTTACAATTTTTTTACAAGATATTTTTGAAAAAATTACGTACCTACTTAAAAAATTACGTATCTACCGATACGTAATTTTTTCAAAAATGTCTCCAACCTTCTTTCTTTTGAAATCTTTTTTCTTTTTTTTTCCTTATTAAGTTTGAACTAGACTGACCTGTACTAAAGTCATTACGGATACCAATTATTGTCTGTTTGTTTGCTTGTGGTATGCACCTGTAATAGCAGATTTTTTTTAAGTACATGTTTTCTAAAGCATTAATAAAATAAAGCTTTACATTTTGCTCAAGGATAGATTTAAATACAATACTTGAAACTCACATTTTTTTTTATAAGAATCATTCTCTATTTTGAAAGTAACATGTGTTCAAGTAGATTAAATATTGAGTTTCCCATGAAAAGGAAGCTAATCAAAGTGTATTCGGAAGAATTTTTCTTATAAGAAAATTAAAGAGGTATTTTTACAGCAAAATCCATTTGAGAGAGACTCATTTATACGAGGAAATGACAGAAGCAAAGAGACTTTTGAAGGAAACCAGTTTAATAATTATCTTCATAATCGTAAAAATCCTATCAAAACTTAATTAGCCGTTGTACGTTATTTCTGCTTAATTGCTAATGTTTATATTATATTTTTACTACTAAAAGTGATAAATTTATAAAAATAATATTCTGATCTGATCTGCCAAAAGGTAATAAGAGTAATTTCTGTTTCTTTCATTCTGGAGATCCGCACTGGCTTCGTGGGTGCAAAAAAAAGGTGTATTGAGATTTTTATACATGATACTATAGTTCAGATATCCTAATTTTCTTGCGCATTTCAAAAACAAATTTCATACTGACCACTAACTGACAAAATACAAATATAATTAAACAGGATTAGACAAACAAACTTGAGCATCCGCTTAGAAGTGATTAATGGACAGACAAACATTATAGCAAGTTGAATTCTTGGTTCGACATTTGAACTAAAACTAAACAAGGAGTTGACATATATATAGTATAAAATACTATTAGGCTAGTATTTGTTGCAGTCACCCTTGCAGATATAATTAAACATAATGTTAACTAGACCTTTACACATACAATTATGCGCAATCGACATGCAATTATTGGCAGATTAATAAAAAAAAAAATGCATATTATTGTAGATATAAATAGTAATTAGGCACCATTGTATAGGTAACTACGTTTACAATGCCTATGTATGTTCTTAATATGTTTTAGTTGCTTTGTTTTATTTTTCTTGTATGCGACTTTACATTAATACATCATTAGAATTAAGGTAAAAATAATGAACTGAATTTGAAGCACTTGTACATTTTTTTTTATGTTTTTCTAATATTCTAATAGAACCTAATATTTATTAAAATGGACTCAATTTTCTTCTTACTTATTCTTCTATCAGAGATCTTGTAATTTTAGTGAAAAGTTGGTCTAAAACTCATGATAAATCTTAATATTATAACAAAAAAAATAATATTGCTCAGAAACTTATTCAGATCTAACCGATACAAAAACAGTTTACTTATCATTTGCAATTCTTTCATATTTTTATACTTTCCCACATAACTTAGCCTTAGGTTACTTTATTCGTACATTTGTTGAAGTATATTTCATTGATATATAATTTTTCCTTGAGACAAATGTTGAACTTCTTGAACGTATTGCGAAATGTTACCTAAACTAATAAATCTGTTACAAATATTAAAACGATCTTCTTACAAAATATAGTTTGGTAGAAGATGAAATAAAAGAATGTTATAAGTTAAGAAATATAACTTAATGATATAAGAATTTCATTTGTTTTCTATAAAACTAAAGAAAACTGTGAAAGCAATGACGTAACGGCAGCAACGCGCGTTTTAGAGAAAGTGTACACCGAAGAACATTGCAACGTCATTGAGTATCCATCCATTAATCAGTGTAGAAAGTTTATTGATAATATCGGTAGAATACTTGATCCGGACATGTCCATCTCAACAGACTCCCAAATAATTAATTCAATTACCTTTATTAACACTAACAAATCACATATCCTTTGTTTCCTTAACTCCAAGAAAATAACACAATATTCCAATTCTTTGCACAGAAACCATAAACAATCACAGTAGAACCTCACAAAAGTCTAACAAAATTCACGTTGAAAATTCGAAATAGCAAGATGGCGTCGAAAGCGGCGCGCGCGCACCGGACCTCGCGGCTGACTGGACTCACGCACAGTTCACGGCAATGACATCAAACCCCACTACTCTACGCCTCCTAATCAAATTAAGACTCTATTGTGAAAGCCTAGACGTGGGAAATGCCTTGGCACGAGAATGCTTTAGCTAATGAATTAACAAGTAGCTGGCTGTCAGGGAAAACACAAGTTTTACCAAGATCAGTGTTTTAGACAAAACTTATTACATATGCATGGCCAAATATTGTATGTTCATGAGTTGATTCCATATTTAGAACAATAAACACGAAGTTTCCCATAATTACTGGTAAGTAATAACGTATGATTTGACTCGGACTGGCCTAACATTAATAACGTGAAGTTTAATTTGTGAAGAAGATAAAGAAAACATTGCAATAGAAGGCAGGTGAAATAGGTGCAAACTAGTGCATAACAACCTCAGAATATAAAAACCGCAATCATTTGAACATAATTAATTTCATGCCAAAGAACATTAAAGTAGGAAAACCACTTTAATAGTAATCGATAACTCAATCAGTCCCATTTTTTTTTCAATTAATCTTAATAAAAACCTCATTTTGGTTTCCAATTAATTATCGCGCCTTGGATCTGTTTCATCAAAGAATTTTGTAGATTGAATAGCAACTTGTTGCTGCTTTGGATTACATCTTATCTTTAATCTTTAACCATCTGCCTGAACAAGCTTTGAATGAAGTCGAATATCGGATATTTGTAACAACCACCTTTAAATCATTTGGTTTGGCAAAATCTTCCACTACTACAATTTATATTACCATTAGCCCTTGAGGCTTAATATATACGTCAAATATTAATTAAGCATTTGTGTATAGTTATTAAATACATAGTTATTAATTTAATTGAGCATTTGTGTTCGAAATTACAGCCGGTTAGTTTGGTTTTTAAGTGTTTTGTTTAAAGCAGTAATTTCAAATATGTTGTCAAAATTCTTAATTACAATATGATTCGTCTAAACATGGCTAAATTAAAGCAACAGGCTCAAACCGCCATTCGATATTCTAACAAAATAATTTATATACTCCTAGCTAAGCTAGTCCCACGGTCTGATCAAAAGTCCCAATTGACTGGCCTGATGGTCTAGCAGTTGTTGGCCCTGAATGACATATTAGTCGTGGGATCTATTATCACCCAGAAAAAATGTTTGTGTGATGAACACGATTATTTTGTTCTGTGTCTGGGTGTAATTTATCTGTAGGTACCTACTTAATATTATGAAGAGGTAAAATTTGTTTGTTTCTTTGTAAGTTTGTATGTAGGTGGTAATCTTCGGAACTAATAATCCAATTTTAAAAATTACTTTGCACTGGTGGAAAGCTACACTATTCCCAGCTTTTTATCCTTGTAATCCCACGAAAAAGGAACTACGCGGGTGAAACTACGTGACGTCTGCTAGTCTATAACATATTAAAAAAAAAAAAAAAAAAATGTATATTAATATTCAAAAAAGTATATCAACATACATATGTTTATCAGTTGTTTAGTAACCATAACACGAGCTCTGTAGCTTAGAACTAGATGGCGTTATGTGAAAAGTTATGGAATATTTACTTTATTGATTAACATAAGGATACCTTTCTGTACTATAGCCTCTACCTCTACGTTCATCTTGAAAAAAATGTTTCATGTCTGACCAACAGTATTTCCAAAGAGTGTCGTCTTATTTACTTACTGGGTTGTGGAAGTCATATAAACAATTGCTCCTTGAAAAGTGCCTACTGGTACTCATCTACAGATCATGGTAAAGTATAAATAAATCGTTTTGTTAATAACGTACTGTTTTTGGAGAACGCCAAACTTTTACTGATTAACGGTCATAAGTATGAGTTAATCATTATCATTAAAAAAAAAACATGTACCTAATGAAGATTGAAAGTGAAAAAATTGATAAAATTTTACTTTACGGATATAAATATAAATCATGAGAGCCCTTTTTAACATTTCTGAGGGTAACATTCCATGACATTAATATTTTTATAGCTGGGGTAATATTATCAACCACCCTTTAAGTAATTTAGTATCGACAGCTGTCTAAGTTAAACCACTTAGGATGTCAGTGTTAAAACGAATGCTTACTCAAAGAAATTATATTTTATGTACGTGATATATTTTTGCTTACGGTAGTGTCGTAAGTTGTCAAACTCATTTGTAATTTCTACATGTCATGTATCATGTCAAACATCATTATTCAATCTGGATCGTGAGAAATTAAATTTATTTATGTAAAAAGTATAAAATTAAAAAGTAAAATATTAAATTAAAGTATGTGCAACTTTAATTTAATATACTATATTATACAAACACTAAAAAAAAAACAATATCTAAACCTATCAAAAAATAATAACAAAGTGTCATAAATTCTTCTGCATCGCTGCCAGCTGGTAAATTGCCCAAAAGACAGGCGGCATTGCCACGTTGAATGGCAATGCTTAGCCTCTGGCCAAAGTAGAAGCCAGCTCTTGGATCGCGGGAAGCGTCAACTAAACGTTTGCAGATGTCTTTGAAAAGAAGACGAGCACTCTGACCCCACGGCCCAAGAGTTTCAACCCCTAACGGATCGAAAATATAACTACCAACAAGGTTGCTATATTTACGCCGCTTGAGGTTCTCAGCAGCCGCAGCAGCAGCGCCAGCACAGGATGTTGACTCAGGAAGATGGGATGGCGCAAGAGTATCGACACAAGTAGCGTCCATAAGTTGATACTAAAAGCAGTAAATCATCAATAGCCTTTGTAGAGCGTGGTTAAAAATGCTTATGTCTTCTCTGTGTGCAGCGGATAATAGCCAGTATTATTAAAATCAAAAGCCTAAAGACAAGAAAAAAGTAAAGACCAAAGATATGATAGATGTCTGAAATGCATGATCATGCATTTATGTAGTTATATAGTTAGGAAGGATGTGACTAACGAGATGATAATCAATATTATGTAGATATTATATAATGGATTAAGATAAATAAATATAATATTTCACTACTTTTACACAACGCCATCTAGTCCCAAGCTAAGCAGAGCTTGCGTTATGGGTACTAAACAACTGATAAACATACTTATTTTTTAGATTACTAAATACATTCTACTAATATTATAAACGCGAAAGTTTGTGAGGATGTTTGTTACTCTTTCACGTAACAACTACTGAATGGATTTTAATAAAATTTGGAATGGAGTTAGCTGACACCCTGGATTAGCACATAGGCTAATTTTTATCCTTGTATTCCCACGGGAACGGGACCTAAGCGGGTGAAACCGCGGGACGTCTGCTAGTACATAATAATATAGATAAATTACACCCAGACACAGATCGTGCTCCACAAAAATGTTCTAGGTAGGAATCGAATCCACGACCTCCGGCATAGCAGTCCGGGCCACTAACTACTAGACCAACAGGCCAGTCAAAGATGATCTGGAGAAGGATGATGAAGTAATGCTTAACTGCTGTCTAAAAAAGGTGCAACTTTTTTTAATATGTTTTGGTAACATAAACGGTAGTAGGTAAATATCCCTAGAGAAACAAAAAAAAGGACAGCACAATGAGAATTATATTCTATTTTGCATTTTTTTTTTTACTGAACAATTGCGGAAAATGTGCAAAGAAATAAAAACAAGAAAAATAATATGGTTGGTTGAAAATATGTCCTATGAAGTCTATTTCTTGTCTATCATGTCTTATATTAAATTCACCCTTTGAAGTTAGTTCTTCGAAGTAAAATACGTCGATAATAGAATTGAACGTTGAACGTGTCATTATGTACTGAATACTTAATCGTTTCAAACTAGCTAGACTGTCCTACGTGGAAATCAGAAAATAGATTTCTAAGTGCCGTAAAATAAAGCCTTGGTATATTCAAGTATATTCAGTCTTTTCAAACTTAATATTTTTACAAGAAAAATATATGTTTGATACTTTAGAAAACATGGTAATGAGTTCCCTAGTGTGTTTTACTGAAGCGACTAACTTTTTAAGATTACACGGTAAAACAAATTTGTAGAACCTTAAGACCTACTTTTATCATGAAATTCTTGCGCCGAACACACACAGTTATTATTTTCTTATGTTTAACTTTTTGAATACGTCGCATATTATATTGGAACTTAGGTACTCTTCACCTATATTGCCTACATACTAGTGATCTAACGAATGTCATTTTTTTAACATTCGCGAATGCGAATGCGAATGCAAATGTCGGCTACTGACATTCGCGGATGCGAATGCGAATGCGAATGTAGAAGTGTTCAAACCGATGTATCTTCCAATTTAAGTTGCCCGAATGCAAAGCGTGTCAGGTTAAATGAAACCGAAGATACCCAAACAAATAAAAGTGTATCTTTGAAAAAAACAATGAATTTACTGATGGATGCGAGTGACACTGAAGAAGAAGACATACCGCTTAATACTTTTCAAAACCCAGTTCATCTTTCGATCCGTAAAACTGTCACAGAATACTCAACCGAAAAACGCGTGGCAAATGACGTCAACCCTTTAACTTGGTGGAAAGTGAACAAGGCAAGGTACGGTCTACTGTTTCCTGTAGTTCGGCAGTATTTAGTTACACCACCAACGTGTGTCCCGAGCGAGCGCATGTTTAGTGGCGCTGGACTTATTTACACACCACATCGAAACAGACTTGAAGGAGACAAGGCGTCGAAGCTTCTATTTTTAAAGTTTAATATTCCTCTACTAAAGTTTAATAATTACTAAAAAAAGATTACTGTTATTTTAATAGAGTATTTTTGTTTAAGAGTTTATATTTTTTTTGTTTGTTTAGATTATATTTATAGTTTAATGTAGATGAACATAGTTTTTGATTATTTATCATATTTTTGAGTTATATTCAAGATGATGATTAATAAAACATTAAAAAGTTATTTAAAGAAAGACTGATAAAAGTTTCATAGATTTGTTTTTGTTTGTTTCAATTGCACTTAATTTTTGTGATTTAATTTTTTTTTAAGCTTAAAAGTAAAAAATAATTTTGTTTTGGTTTGATAAAGTGTTTACTTACTTGTGATCCTTATGAAAAAATATTATATTCATAGTCTATTGTACAACAATAATAATGTGTTTGATTATTATTTTTAGTTTTGTTCAAGCAGATGACCTATACTTAACATTAAAACTTAAGTAAAAACTGATAAAAATTTCATAGAAGAATTTGTTTTTATTTGTTTACATTAGATTATACTAAGTATATGTATGCTTTCTGTCTTATAAGTTTTTATGAAAATTTAATTATTAGATAAGTTTAATTGCCCACAGTAAAATAATGAATAAATAATATCAAATGATAAAGTGAAGACTGTTAATGTGCTTATGAGGTTAAGTTACTTTTTCTTGCATTAAAAACATATGAAATGAATGGATTTTGATTTTATTAACCTACCACTATCTTCAAATTGTTTTTTTTTCTGATATTCATATTCGCAAAACATTCGCAGAAATTTTGCGGATGCGAATGCAAATACGAATATCCAAAAATATGCGAATATCCGCGAATGCGAATGCGAATATTCGTAACATCACTACTACATACATATCTTTAGCTAATTTCACCTCAAAAGAGTGAAGCAAGAGTGGGAAAAAAATATTTTCATTAGGAGAGCATACCGAGGGACTGTTATTAATAAATTGTCCTCTTTAATGACAATTTACCCTTTGCTTTAATAAGCATTACAATAGTAAAAAAAAGTTTATTGACTGAATAAAAAAAAACAACTTTTAATAAAAATCCCCACATTCCTGTATTTTGTTTTTAAATATTAATCATATACGAAATTGCGGCGGTTTTAAATACCTGTGTACGTTTAGCGGCTGTATGATTTTGATTCACACTGGCCTACGTACTAGTAAATACTGTATCACGGTAAGTCAGTTTTCCACGTTCCTAAATACTTGGACACTTTTACACAGTTACACACTGTTTGTATTTCATTCCTAAACAAAAATAAAACATAGTAATGAGTATGAATAATACTATCTACAAAAATAAATTCCTCAGTAATCTACTCTTTTACCCTTTCCTTGAACTTAGCACCACCATACCTGGCTTCAACATGGTAAGAGAGATCCCGAGAACCATTTCCAAAAATGGCTGCACCAGTGATGTGTACTGGCATGACGCTACCGTTAGTTAAAGTCAGTGACCAGGCGCACGTGCTTACGCGCACCAACTAGCTCAGACTTCGATTAAAAACCGATACAAGAATGGTAATGAGGATTTAATTATTTAGTTATGTTAATGTTTTTGTCAAACTGACATTACTTGCGAAGTGATATAATAAAGGATTTCGAAAATTAATAAGAAAATTGGTTGATTCATAGTCTTCTGTTTCTGTTTGTGAGGTTAGTGATTAGCTCGGTGTCATAGTGTTTATACCACTCATGGGCCTCTGGCTTGCCTTAACATGCCGTTGAGAAATATCTCTCAAGGACGCTGGTTTTCTTACCATGTTTAACTTCAACATTTTTGCAGCAAATAAAAGGTAAGTTTCGAAACTTTTATTAAGTTCCTATCTAGAATTCTATTTGGGTGTCCGTCTATGTCCCATTGTTTGGAACACCAGCAGGACTAGCATGGGCTGGGGATATAACTTTTATCCACCGGTTATTTCCACTGACAAGGGATACAATAATCTTATCCACCTGCCAAAGCACGGCAACAGGGGGAAAGAGAATTATATCACTTTTTGACATTAGACGTGGATACTCATCCACGGCTTATAGCATGGCGACTAGTGAAAGATTTCGCGATTCGAGCAATCCCAATTGACAACAAAACAAAATAAATATCCAGTACAGATGTAATAAAACGATGAAAGTACTTTGGTTTACATGACATTCTCGACTATTGTGTAATTTCATAAAAGTTTTCTTATAATGGCAATAATTTCGAGGACAAGCGTTTCCCCTGGTTTATCCCCGTGAATAGTTTATCCACCCATGTCGCCATGCTCGGAGGGTGGATAAAAATGACAGAGGGGAATAGTATTTTATCCTCTCCCCGTGGAAAGAATATCTCCGGCCATGCTAGCCCTGCAGTAAAATAATAAGATGATATTATGATTACTAATGAAGCAGTAAACGCAAAGACCCGCGTGGAACGCGCACTAGAATCGTTCAAAGTGCCATTTATGGGTCTAATTGAAATACCTGATTTGACTTTAGTAGTCTCCATTCTACTAGGCTGTTTAACCTTTAAACTCTTTCTCCATATAAATTTTAAGAATGCCGAATTTCACACTTCTCTGTGCGCATAATAACCTTAAAAAGGGCTACGAAAATTTGATGTACCAATATGTGCAGATGTAAAGACATATAAAGAGTGAACAAAGCCTTCGTTTTGACCACTTCGTCGAGCACAAACCCAAACATTTTGATATTTTTAACACATCATACAAAGAAATGAAAACCAAACAAAAACAAAAGTGTATCAGACCCTCCTCAATGACGTCATCAGACACAAGTTATACATTCGACATTAGGGAAACTGGTTCTTCTGTTACTAGTTACGAAACTGGCAGGCCTACTATTTGTGTTTTATCTTTAACTGATGGGTGGTCATCAAATGCCAATGTTAAAAAAAAAAACACGTTGTATATACGTGTTTTTTTTTTTACTATCGTACAAAATAATTCGACAAAGTCACGATGATTAATGTAAAACACCCTTACGTGAAAGAAAAGTGACGTTTGAAACAAGATTCGTCGTACTGGTGACAATTTTTGAACTAATTAGGTAATAAAAATAATAATAATAATACTTAATAATAATATTCCACGACTATTCACACAACGCCATCTAGTATCAAGCTAAGCAGGGCTTGTGTTACGGGTACTAAACAACTGATTATTTAATTATGATTGATGATATCTCCGAAACTATGCGTTTTTCGACCATCTATTCTAGGAGTTTTAGTATTATTTTTACCTACAGAATATAACCCTAGAGTTATGGATATAAAAAAAACACCTTGTATAGCACTGGGTGTACCTACTATAGGTACACCTTTCATCAGATAAGGTTGACTCCCACGTAATAGGGGCAAGCCTTTTACCATCAGATGGACACAAATTTAGACTATAAGCAACTACGACCTGACGCTCGGTAATTACTCGTAGAAGTACTTGACCTACGAGACAGACACTTCTATTAATTGCTTGCTAACATTCGAAAATTTGCTTTTTCCCAAGTACTTAACACCAGTGTTTTGCATGAAGTGACCTCTCTGGCCTCCACAACCCAGTGAATAAAATGATACCCCTTGATTATACTGGGTCAGACTTTCGGGGTTCCGATTACCCGTAACTGCTATCGTTAACGGCTTAACGTGCTGTCCAAGACCCAGAATGATGGGTTTTCTGTTATACATATAAGTAACTACAATAGGCTATTTGACAAAATTATAGTTTTTAGTTCCTCATCTAGATTACAAGAAAAAATTCTACACACCTTTTTTTCATTTTCACGTACTTAATCAAAAAATAACGGTGATACATTGAGTCAAAATGTTGCATGACGTCACTAGCCAGTACAGTTTATACTAGATAATGACGTTACAAGCCCCCTCTCCTCAACTTGAATGCGCTTCATCTAAGCAGTTTTCCGTCAATTTGAGAAAGAAAATAAATACTTGCGTATTATTTTTATAATCTAACTGATGGACTAATTATATTTCGATATTCATATTTTGTCAATATGTCTATTCAACACATTTCGCTCGTGACTTTATCTGAATGCATTTCTAACATCCTCTTCACCCCTCTTAGTTTTGCAAATAAAATATAGGTACTGACACTAGGGAATTTAATAATGTGGCATACTATTGGTAAAATAATTTAAAAATCGGTTTATGAGAGCCAGTGATTACCCCCTACAAAGTCACAAAGTCACAAACTATAATATTAATATAAATAAGAGTAACCCATCTACGTATCGACCCCAGCAAGCGTTGCTTAATCCAAACATTAATATTAATCGCAGCAAAATACCAATCAATCGAGTTTATTTTTCAAATTACTGTCTGCTCATTGAATAAGTAATACCTCACATTTACTGCCGTTCACGATGTTAGAATCGATTTAGAAAGAGTGCGTTCAACTCGAATACTTAACGAGTTACTCGTTAGCGGCAAGTGGAAATTATGATTCGTATTAAACTAGAAATTATACTTCGTTATTACAGTAATTTATTACATAACTCGCTTCGTACCTGGTTTCTTCGATTCTTTTGATTAAAATTATTAGCTTCTTTAGATTTGTATCAGGATTTTTTTTCACTAAAATAGTTTGTTACTGGGAGGTTTATTTCGACACTTCTTCTTTCCAGCCTGCGTAGCATGAACACATTGAACACCGAAGAAACGGCCTTTGTCTACAGAAGAATCGGCAAAGTGACAGATTATATCGACAGGAACCTCAATCTGTCAAATTTCTTTCAATACACCTGCCTGCGTAGCATGAACACTTAATTTCTTTTCTTCCGAGACACGACAAAGACCGTTTCTTCGGTGTTCATGCTACGCAAGCAGGAAACAGTGTGTTTGGTTTGGCTGAGGTGAAGGGTGAGCGTTTTAGGGTACTGTCTTTTGTAAATTTATAAAAGTGCTGATCCTTAGCCTAATTTAAATAAATAATTATTATTATAATTTTGAGTTAATTGGTGAATTCGTGATGAAACTAGCCTGGCTGTGTTCGTCAGAATCGTAACAACAGTCGTATTTGGCTTTGCAAATTGTGCCTAAAAATACTGATCAATTGCTTATATTATCTTAATGAGAGAATTACTTATTTAATTAGTTACAAGAATTTAAGCATTTACGGTAGACTATCCATTCTGATGTCAGAATGGACGGTCAATCTATGTAGAGTAGTAACTATGAGAAATTACTGAAATTTTAATGTACTATAGTGATTGCTTATTCCACAATATACTCGTATAAGTCTAGCCCGATTTTTACCCCATTTTATCGTATAAGCTAGCTAAGAGCTTAAAAGCCCATGTGTCTGTTATATAGACGGACTTGGGGTAGGTGTGAAATTCCGTTTAAATAGATATCATAATTTTGTGGAGCATCATCTTCCTGCCCTTATCCCGTGTTATTTGGGGTCGCCGCAACACGTTTTTTTCTTCCATTCTATCATGTCACTCGTCATATTACCACTAGCTTCCTTTTCTTTCATATCACTCTTCACACAACCTATCCATCTTTTCTTTGGTGTCTATCCACCCATCCGCATCTGTACTCATAATTCTTTTAGTAACGTACGTTTCATCCCTCCTCTTTACATGACCATACAAAGATAAACGATTCCCCTTCAACTTTTCGGTCACTGGCGCTACTTACAAATTTCATTTCTAACTTTATCTTTATCGTCACACCACACATCCGTCTCAACATGGAGGTACATATTATTTTAACAATTCTTCAAAATAGCATAATTGTTTTAACAAATTTACCTACTAGGCTAATTCTTGAAGATTGATTATAAGCCTGTTAATAATCACGCTAGGACCCTTGAAATCAGAAGAAACAGCTAGTAACTAGTACAGATGACATAGAAAACTTCTCTCACAGATTTTCAACTATACGTACAACAGCAAAAAGTCAATAAATCTATATTCAGTTAATCCTACTATTCTGTTTTCTCACTTCACTATGACTCGGTTATTTCTTTATAAAACTCATTTACCAACAAACACCACATTCCTCTGCAAAATCAACGCGGCCATCAGAATCGTGTACGTCTGATAAACTTAACAAAACGTTTCCACGATCAGAGAAACTGCACCGTTAATTTTTAAACGAAAGTTTTCGAAAATAAAAATAATTGTTAAAGTGTAGAAATGCAACAGAAGTTCTTTTCTTAATATCTAACAAACTAATATCTAACAAAAATAAAATAGATATTTCGCAACTTTCAAACAACGTCATCTGGTCCCATACTAAGCAGGGCTTGTGCTATGAGTTTTAGACAACTGTTAGTCATATTTATATATTTCTGAACACATACATATTATATACAGATAAATTACACCCAGATACAGAACAAAACGAACTAATGACCGATATTCTACATCGCGGTATCAGAGTTATCCACGCAATTTGAACGTAGGTATACAAGTTCCCGACAACAGCGGGCGAGCAGTAGTTAGCCCACCAGACACAACACCCGTCTAGTCGGAGGGTCCTCCCTTTTCAATGGTGGATGAGAAACTTTAATTGAATAATCAGACGAACTTACCTTAAGTGAAGTCCGATTATAATTTTATGAAGGGTGGACTGAAATTAACTTGAACCCTGTTCCACATACCTTCAAACATGCATTGTGTTTAGTCCGGCACATACTATAATCGTCCTCATCACACAAACCTCTTGTGGAAATCTAACCCACGATCTCCGGCATAGCAGTTAGGACCACTAACCACTAGACCAACAGGCTAGTCATGAAAATGGTCACGCTGTCACGCACAAATAGATGCACACGTATGGCTATGGGCAAGACGCACGGCAATGTGTATGGCTAACTATATCTAACACAGATGCTGCACTCAATAGCGTTAAGGTTTAAAGTAATAAGATTACAGCAAACGCAATTCATGTCAACCTCATTGATATAAACAAAATCTCGAAAATACAACGTGCAAAACGAGGATCATGAACTTGGAAATCGTTCTAATTTCGCATCAAGTTTACGTCAAGCAGTAGGCAGACAGAGTTTTATAAGTGTACGTGAAGCCTGTCTTCTATGTGTGCGTCTATTTTCACTCGTCGCCGTCGTTTGAGACCACCTTCTGTTCTATTCCATGGCAGAAGCATCCTATTTTCTATTTCACAAGTCACGATTTCGTGACCCGAGATAAGCAGTGAAAGAAATATCTAAAGGTTGTTTCTTGAATGTAGCACGCAAAATTTGTTCTATGTACAGTCGATCTCAGTTTCGGTGAATCATCCTCAAGTGTAAATTGTAATAAGCATGTTGACAGTTTATGAATATCAAATTATATTTAGTCCGTTCAACAGTTAAATAATAAAAAAAAAATATAGACCAATATTTATCAGTTATTTGCAATTTATGGTAAACTAGGTACTTAGGTTACGCGCATTCAAATTAAGAAGAGGAGGCTTGTGACGTCATAATGCATTATAAACTGTACAAAACCGTGACGTTATGCAAAATTTTGACTCGTATTAAGTATTATGTTATATTGTGTTGATCAAGTTCAACATGCTCAAATCATGCATGACAAAATATCTACTAAATTACACATTGGAAATAAAATCGTTTTGTTTGCGGCAAATATGATTTCAAGAAGTTTATTGGTTAAAATTATGATTTACTAGTTATTTTACCATAAGTTATAGGCGCATATTATTGAATTAAATCAACATTCAACTTGTTTTAAGTTGAATACATACATACATTTACACTCCTTTGGGGCACATCACCTAGTTAAATTCTTACGCACAAAATAATGTGACGTACTTTGGTAAACGAATTTTAAAAAATCAGTCCTTTAGATCTAGAGATTACCCCCCACAACTTCACAAAGCACAATATAAGCATAGAAATAGCAGCCCAATGTGCTGCACCCTAAGAAGAGATGAGGAGAAGGCGATTTGAGGAGTACAGTTAAATTAAGTAGTAAAAGTAGGTAAAATATGTATACATGGCTTTATTATAAAAACGAATTTTAAAGTTATTTACACAGAAAATCAATAGAACTAACAACAAAATAAAATATTTCGGCCAAAAATTCCTACCTCCACATTGGGCCAACTGATTTATGTGCTAATTGTAGCGACTCCAGCATTCCCTGAAGTGCTTGATGCAACTGTGGTTGCAAATAAAAAGTCTCGTAAATTGCTTTGTGCAACTGTGGTTGCACAGCGAAAATTTTTTTTCAAATGAATTTAATCGCTATTGCAACAGTATAGAGTCCAAATGTTAAGTGTTTAAACCAAAGACACATACATTTTTCAATAGAGTGTTCCCATGGTACCAATATCACGGAAGAAAAAGTTCGATATTTTGTCATTTGAATTTTTGTGAGTGAAGTGACGTCATCGGACGTCATTGTGTTTTATTAAGTTTTATTTCGTTTTAATACGTATAATACCTTTTAAATAGTTGGATAATATTACGCATTAGGGTAGCTTGATATGCTGTCCTCACAAAATACACGGAATCAAAATAAAGATCTGTGAAAACACAATTGGTTTTTATTTACACCTTACCTATATTTACAAACTTCTCATTTCAACCACCCTACTATTTCAAATGCAGCAAACGTCTTCAACTCTTTATTAGCCAAGGTGCCGTATTTACAACAGCAGCGCCTAATTCCGTATTCCGGCTTGCTCTTAACGGTTTCTGCCGTTGCAAATTGCCATCGACGACTAGCGATGGTTATGAAATCGGTTTTTACCCGGATCCGTGTTTCTTTACCGAGAATTACAAGAATGGGGCCAAATGGGTTAAGAGCTCACCTTCGTGGAGCTTTTATGGGGTTTTCGTTTTTAATATGGTTTTAATGTTTCAAATATTTTTAACTGACTTCATAAATGTGGAGGTTTTCAATTGGACTGTATTTTTTGGTGTTTTTATGTAACGCGATAGTTTCGCCAATTCGGAACCGACATGAATTACACTGCTATACAGTCATTTCGCGGAAGGCATACTTGAAGTCGATTTTGTATAAGACGAGTGTGCTGATAACGGGAAAAATACCAGAATGGTCAAATTGACTCCAGTTTTTGAGATAAACGCTTCTAACATTTTCCATAAAATGCTTCAATAAATGGGCCAAAAGATGTATTTAAAATTTATTTTTATTGTTTACCTTTACAAAAATACACAAAAATAATAATAGTTTGGGGTACCTTTAACTAGAATAAATAAATGAAGATCATGAAAAACTTTTCCTTTGGAATTTTCTCTTATTTACTTTGTCAGGACAATCTCTTTTCAAGGTCCAACAATAGTCAGCCATCATATGGCTGTCCCATCGACCTTGATATCTTTCTTCCATTATCCTGATATCCTGATGGAACCTTTCTCCTTGTTCCTCACTGTAATCACCCAGGTTCTGCGGGAATCGGTCCAAATGGCTGTGTAAGAAATGCAATTTTATGCTCATGTTGACTCCTAATCTGTTAAAATTTTGTAGCATTTTTGCAACTAGTTCTTGATATTCCGGCGCTTTGTGATTCCCCAAAAAGTTTTTTACTACCAACACAAAGCTTAACCATGCTTCAGATTCAATCTGTGTCATATGGGCTACAAACTCAGTGTCTTTTATCAGTGTACGTATTTGCGGTCCATCAAAGATGCCTGCTTTTAATTTTTCCATGCTAAGGGCTGGAAATTTTTGGCACACATATTTGAAACAGACACCATTTTTATCAAGGGCTTTAATAAACTGCTTCATTAGGCCAAGCTTAATGTGAAGGGGTGGAAGAAGGATGTTTTCTCGGCTTATCAACGGTTCATTTATCACATTTGCTTTTCCAACCTCCATATTTTCTCTCAAAGGCCAGATCTTTGTAATCCAGTGTTGGTTTCTTGCACGGCTATCCCATAAACATATGAAACAAGGGTACTTAGTATACCCTCCTTGCTGGCCTAGTAAAAAATTTACCATTTTCAAGTCCACGCAAACTAGCCACTGATGTTGTGCGTACGAAATCTTTTCTAAAACCATTTTAATATTTTGGTATTCTTCTTTTAGTTTTGTAGTATGACCAATCGGAACGCAAGCATACTTATTTCCATTATGCAGTAATACACATTTTAGACTTCTTTTTGAGCTATCTATAAAAAGCCTCCAATCTTTAGCCTCATATTCAGGAAGACCCATAGATCTTAGGAGCCCAGGAATGTCATTACAAAAAACAAAGTTATCTTCTTCTGAAAAGTAAGGAAGAAGTTCACTCTCTCTGGTTCTAAAGGATGTAATGATAACACCAGGTTGAAGACATTGTTTTTCCTTTAACCTTGAAGCAAGAAGTTCGGCCGAAAGTTTCGGTAAATTCAAATCACGAACCAAATCATTGAGTTCGTCTTGAGAAAATCCAGGTTTCTTATAAACATCTTCTTCGAACTCACTTCCACTACTGCTCGACTGACCGCTTGATCCCTCTAACATTTCAAAATCATCACAATTTGATGTAGATGGTCTTGAAAACACTGGAATTGGCAAATCATCACTGTGAGATACTGGAGTTGTAACCGATTTCACACTCGGGTAAACCCAAGTACGTTTTTTGTACCGGTTCATACCTTTGACATTTACGGCACAAAAGTAACAGTCGTTTAAGTGATTACTTGGCTCATTCCACATCATCGGCACTCCAAATTGTAACCCTTTACGTCCTCCTTGGCTCCAGTAACGCAAAGATTCTACGCACGACTTGCACACGATGTTTGGCACCCAATATTTATTCCTTTTCACTAGTGGTATCCCGAAATATTCTCGGTAGACTGTTTTTACAAACTCTGTGATCTCTTTTCTTTGCTTTTGTAAACTAAACTTGCCGCAAATAAAGCAAAAACTGTTAGGATCGTTTAAACAAGGTTTACGTGGAAAACTCATGTTTTTGAAAGGAAAAATGCACTTTAACACAAAACAACCGATTTATAACTGATAACTTCAGGGTCTGATAGCTATAAAGTTAAGTTGTTGCAAATAAATCCCTGAAAAAATAACAAACGTAAGTGAAAACAAATCAATGAACTACAATGTTTGTAGGGTAGTTTGAAATTTTCAATTATTTCTTAGTTCCGTTTATCTCAATAACCAGAGTGAATCAAAAATAAATAAGCATGCAGCGTGAAGGTCTAATATGAGTATTAACAAAAACCATTAACAAAATCCCTGCCGCAGATTTTTTTATTTTTTTTGTATAGCAGTGTTATTAGTTTTTATTTGAAAGAATGTTGAGCAGGGTTAGTCCTATAGAATTTTGGTCAAGTTCTGAGTAGGTAATGGCTCTTGAGCTGTACATAGTAATATAAAATATTTAATCTGTTTCGTACATAACGATGATATTATAATTGTCTGTTATACTCACTTGCTATGTTAAAAAATGCTTAAAATTATTTGTGACTTAAAACTGACGACCTCAAGAAATGAACATCAAATAGAATAAAATAACTAGATAAGTATAGTTTTTCGTTTCATTCATAATTCAATTGTTTAAATGGCTCTGCTTTTGGAATAAATAAGTATATTGAAGCGGTAAAATAATATTGGCCACGGCAGGTTGAAACACGCACGCAAAATTTAAAAGTAGATAAAAAATGGCGTATTCCCGTTTGAGCACCTATTTATTAAGCACCTATGCATTAACCTATGGGAAATGGGAATACCTTTGGTGCTAAATGCATAGGGGCTCAAAAAATAGGTGCTCAAACGGGAATACTCCTGAAAAATGGCATGTCTCACGCACAGCTGCACCACCAAAAGGTTATTATGCGTCAAACCGCACCTGTCTTGGTGCGGTTTGACGCTAAAGTTTGGAGGTCCGAAAACGTGACATTAATTATACTAGCCTGTTATTATCCCAATGCAGGAAAAAAAGCCTCTTCTGAGAATGCACAAGCATTAATTACGACTTACGACGCTTCATCATTTAATTATTATGTTAATAAATTAGAAGTCTAGGTTTCTTCACGATGTTTTCTTTGATGAATGTCTATGATGTCTAAGATCAACTTAGAAAGTACAGACGCCAGCGCATCAAGTTACCCCAATGTGTAAAATTTTCCCAATTGAATATAGAATAAATGAATTACTTTCGATATATACTCTTAACAAAATGTCTTTTAAAAGAAAAATCACTGATTGGCTTCTTACCTTAGATTATACTCAAGTTGAAGATCTTTTTAAATTTATATCCCAACTAAATGTTCCTTCCAACGCAAACAAATTCACTCCCTTGCTCACACTGTCACCCCACATCACAGTAACGCATACACATACCTCACACTTACACTTCACGCACACTTCACCTTTGCATGTACCTAACCTCAATAAATTATTATTATTTCTTTATTTTTTTGTTACGTAAAAGCTTACGTAACAAAAAAATAAAGAAATAATAAAAAAAAAATACAATATGGCTCATAAAGCTATGAGCCATATTGTATTTTTTTTTTATTTAGGAGATTTTAATTGAAATATTTTATGTAAATCTGTCTTCAAGTCTTCAGTAAATAGCTGATAACTTCAAAATGTGTTTATGGGGCCTGGTGACCTGACATACAGGTTTTGTCAAAAACCTAGTTCAGGCATCAGTCTTCCACAAATTATTTATAAAACTGTGTATGAAGACTTTAAATAGCTTTCTCTGTAATTTGTGGCAAGAAATAAATCTAATTATTATTATTATTATTAATATGAACCTTATACTGTTTGATATAAAGTTGAAAAACGATCATAGAAATTTGACACATTGGGGTAACTTGACGTGCTGGCGTCTGTACATATGAATTCAAATAAATACGTTGATAAGAGCCTAGTGGTGTGACCAAGAGAATGTCAAGTCATAAGTCTCGAGTTACAACCCAAAGCACGACAGCTCTGACTTTTCGTATTAATGTGCTTAATGTTTAATAATATCACTCCCTTCAAAACGATGAAGAAAACATCACAAGAAAATCGGCCTGCCTGGCAGATATTTCTCGAGGGCATATCAAGCCAAGTCGGAGGCCCATGGGCGGCATAAACTGTGACAGAAATCACACAAAATAAGGATGACAGAATTATGTCTAAGATAAACTTAGAATGCGCATAATTATATGAATATTTAAGGGGGGTTATTTATTTCTGTAAAATTTTCTTTAATTACTTTTATAATAAAAATGGATAATGTAATTACTTTTATGTACGCACCTAAAAAATAAACAAACAAAAGAACAGAACAGTAAAACAATAATAGGGCATCAAAAAACTCATCCGCATCACTGTCAACGGGAAAAGTGCCCAGAAGACTGGCCGCATTGCCACGTTGTATGGCAACGTATTATATGAATGAAAAGGTCACGTTGGTAGATACTAGCTCGGAATTAGATGATCTAAATATCAATAGTAAATTTGGTGAGTTGGAGGCCCATGGGGCGGTACCAAAGTTCACACGAAAAAGAAAGAAGATGTGAGCATACCCGGATTTGAACCACCACTTCGTGCATGAGAGGTAGACGTAAGATTTCATCACAACCTTTGTACCGTTACAATAATGCTAGTGGTCAATATGAAGATCCTACACGTAGGTGATATAAGATACGTTGCAGCTTTTCAATTAATCCACCAGTACATTATTTATCTATCCCACTGTTGAGAATAATTGGGTAACGCGTCTCAGCTTTCCTCCTCCGATTGGTTTCATTAGTTGGGGGCAGCCCGACTAGGTAACTTCGGTATACGATTACGTGGCATTTAATGGTGATTGTACAGACGCCAGCACATCTACCTATTTTCCCAATTGAACATGTACCTTATTGTGTTTTTAATAAATTGAAAACATACATACATACATACATATCGTCACGCCTGTAATCCCCGAAGGGCTAGGCAGAGGTGTACCTGGTAGTACACCCACATTTCGCCATTATGTTTAAGTCCCATGTAATAGGGGGCGAGCCTATTGCCATCCATCGGGCACAAATCCAGACTCCGGGCTGCTCTGAGTAATCGCAGATTGAAAAACTCAATAACACTTTGCCCGACCCGGGGATCGAACCCGGGACCTCTTGATCAGCAGTAGCGCTTGCGGCCACTAGACCAACGAGGCAGTAAATTGAAAACCTATCTAAGAAATTTGACACATTAGGGTAGGTTGATGTGCTGGAGTCTGTACTTGTGTTACTGATTTTATGGTCAGTGGGCAGTTGGTCAGACCCAATTAAATTACATGATCTAACAGTCGTACAAAATATTCCTGGTTTAAGTATGTTTGTCGAGCAGTCTGCAAACTATTACTTTTCAAGATAAAGGAATATATCCTTTCGGTAAAATTATCTATCTTAAGAATTAAAAGATACCTTTAGGGCCAATTGATATTTTTAACTTTTTTTATACAAAATGTCTGTACGTAGTTTTAGGATTAATTAGTTCTAAGTAAGTTATATTAAACATGGGTACATAAGTACATACCTGAAAAATAAACAAACAAAAAAAAAATCATTAAAGCTGTCAACGGGAAAAGTGCCCCGAAGACTGGCCGCATTGCCATGTTGTAAGGCAATGGTGATTCTCTGATTGAAATAAAGGCCAGCCTTTTGGTCACGTAAAGAGTCGAACAGCCGCCTGGCGATGTCACGGAAATAGTAGATTATTAACCAAGGGGATAAAGCAGTGTCTTCTGTCGCGGGTGACGATTTAAATCGCGAGCGTAACGAAGGGCTCGAGGTTTACTCCCGAGCGTAGCGAGGGTGTTAAAAACTTAAATCACGAGCGAAGCGAGGGATTTAAGACGAGTCCTGAGTGTAGCGAGGGATTTAATTTCACCCAAGACTAAGACAGCTTTATCACCGAGGAAAATACTCTACTTTTCGTACCGTTTGCGAAAAAAATAACACAATAATAATATGATATAAGCATTTATTAAAAATAATGACAATTAAAAGTAGACGTATTTTTAGAACATTAACTTATTTATAAAAATAAATTAAAATAAACTTAACGTTTAAATATTTGAAGCATGAAGCAAACAACCCGGTTGTTTGCTCCATGATTTGAAGAAAACAAAAACGCGGCAAATTCCTAGATTTATATTTTTTTTGTCGGAAAAGCAAAGGCATTAAGCTCATACGGCCTCGTCGGTTTTCGTAATTTGATTTAATTAATAATCATAACTGCATAATAAACGCGTATTCCTTTTTCAAAAAGATGTATAATGCTATAAATACAAACTCAATGGTGTACGTGACACAGATGTAGTTCAGTATAAATTTCGGTAAGTTAGGTATTCCAAATTTAAATCACATTCTCTCCCTAGGGGATGAATCATTGAATTAGAAAAGCTATGGAAACAGCATTGCACTCAAAAAGTGGCACCACGAATAGTACGTCTAAGTAGGCGGGGCTTTAAAAGTACGTCTTTTTTGAGAACTAGTCTACTGCGCACTCAGTGACGGAAGGTCGCATTGATCAAAGCGTTTGACGTTTCATTATTTGGATAAAAACATTGGTGGAATTATAAAAAAAATACTTCTTGTGTAGTAAAGTGGTGCAAAAAATGCAAAGAAAGGCGGAAAAGTGATACTGGAATAAGTTTCATTGGTGAGTAAAAAGAAATCCTTTTATTTACTGTTTTACCAGTTCTAACAAATATTTGAATGACATTGACACTATAACCAAAAAATAGGTTTATTTAGTCAGCCTAAAAATAGGCAATTCTAAATTGTGTCTGGATTTTCCCTTATTGGCGAGTTATTAAACGGTTAGAGTATAGCATTTAAATATTATGTATACTAATAAATACAAATGTGATTAAAACACTAACGAGTAATTCATTGTGGCCGGTGTTATGCAATAAGTGCTCGTAACCAGCCCAATTAATTATTCTTTTTGGATTTTTGTTTTTGTAAATAAGTAAATTTAATTTTTTGACAAACATAAGCTTGTGGGTTATTTTGAATACACGAACATTATATAAACAGTAACTACCGATTAATTGTCGTTGTAATATTTTCAGTTTTCCTAAAAATGAACTAAAGCGACTGTTGTGGATAAAAGCTGTTCGTTTAGAAAGAAAACAGGAAGATTGGGCACCAAATAGATTCAGTAAGGTGTGCTCCATACATTTTGATGCTCAAGACATGTATCTGTCGAGTAAGGGTAATCGCTTGTTGAATAAATCTGCAGTACCTATTTGCACGGTAAATAATTTTCATATCAAAGGTTTAATTTTAATTATTATTATTTTTTGTGTCGTCATTAACCTTATTTTTGGTCTTTTTAGATGGTTCATAGAAGAAGGAACGGTTGCGTCCGCAGACAGAATAATGGTAATAAATTATGGTCATTAACTTCTGTTTAGATCAGAAAATAGTTTACGAAGTAAAGTAGTAGTAGATTTAACATTGTATTAAAGTTCAAGTCTATGGTAAGGCGTGTAATTCCAGTATACTTACCAGGTTATCATTAAATGTTTAAATAAAATTTTAACGTATCAATTTTAACTAGAAGAAGGACAAGACGGAGTATCAACAAATAATATTTCCGTGAATATTAAGGCTCACAAACATAAGCAAGTTAATTAATTTCGAGGAAGGTATTTTTTTATTGTAGTGACACGGTTCTCAAGTCACTATAAGTCATTTTTAGAATGAGGTTTGTACCAAAATATACCTATTTATTATTGAAAAAGAGTAACCATAAGAAGCGACTATTTAGAATGGGCTGTTGTCCGTTGAGCTTCACCTTTCTTACTAATTACTGTTAGAAATTTCAAAAATACCTACCTTGTTTTTTGTAAATTAAATTGAAATAAATGATTTTCACTTTCACTTATTGTTAACACTCGTTTGAACTAACATTGCAACAAACCGCGATGAGTGGAAGGACGGAAGGGAAGCCTTTGCCCTGTAATGGGACACAACAGGCACATAATAATAATAATTATTATTGTTAAAATTCTTAATTTGTCAATAAATATATGTTTACTTTATCCGAATTTTATTTATCTTCATCGACCGCTTTAACGTGATATCTTGAAAACTTCTGAACCAATTTTGATATATCTTGCATTTATACCTAATTACTCGTACCAATACCTGATTAAGGAATTTTGGGATAGAAGGTGTCCTACGGTCTTATCCAGGTGATAACATATACATGTGCCTAGTAATATTTAGGTACATAGACTATATTTTTTTAAATGTAAAAGACGTGTTGATTTGCTAAATAAATAGTAATATTAATTAGTGAAATAAAAAAACAAATCTCCCCACTGCTCTGGTTACGTATTATGCCTATGCATACGCATGGTTAAACTATGGCGTAATATTATGGGGAAATAGCACAGATGCACCAACACTTCACACTACAAAGAAGACCTGCATACCCCATTTCCAAGAACATAAAATTTTAACACTTCCTTGTATATGTCGGCGTCAGCGATGGCTGAGCGGTATGGGCCGACATTAGGGGTTTCCTGGTACCAGGTAGGTACATAACGTTGAATAATAATCTTCATTGCAGTAATAACCTCACTTTAATAAAAGTAATCACATAACATAACTCAGATAGGTAAACAGATAGTTTCGCACTGGACTAGTGTCTTCGTTGGTGTCTCAAATCCAACTGAGCTCTGCCTAGCTTCCACTTCCCAACACGACTCCATCCACGTGACATCGCGCGCGCCATTTGCAAATGACAGCCGACGCGACGTCACGGCGTTTACCATAAACTCTGTACTAATGTAATCAACTTCACAACTTCTTATTTCTGAATATCGTTCGCCACGACATATATATATGTCGCCGCCAGCGATGGCTGAGCGATGAGCTGACACCGATGGGGGTTTCGTGGTACAGAGTTCATAACGTAGAATAGCAATCTTCATTGCAGTAATAACCTCACTTAACAATCTTAATCACAAAATAACTCGAATCTAGGTAACTGACAGTTTCGTACTGGATGTGTGTCTTCCTCGGTGCCTCAAATCAATCTGAGCTCCGCCCAGCTCCCACGCACGAGCACGACTCTGTCCACGTGACATTACCGAAAACACATTCGCGCCATTTTCAAATGACAAGTAACGTCACGCTGGTCACCATAGACTGTACTAAGTTAATCAACTTCACAACTTATTATTCAAGAATATCGCTTGCCGCGACATATATATTGGAATTGTGCAAATTTGTCAGAAACAATCAAAAACTGTTTACTACACGCGAACACATACAGACTCACTACACACTACGACACAAAAATAGACTAAACATACCAAGCTCTAAGCTGAAAATACACTCCACAAGCACTTTAATAATGTCAATGAAAATAGTAGTAGAGATTAATATAAAATTTTTAAATATTTATAATAGCCCTCCTCGTAATTCTCCTAATTTTTATATTGTTATGCCCGACAGGGCCCACAATGATGCATATTATTATTATATCCTTACGTACCTACCACCTAAGTTCACATTGTGGAATGCAATAAATATATTGAGTATTGATTAAAAAGAAACAATAGTATAGAAGTATCAATATAATTTGTATGTATGTATTGTATATAGATAATTTACATTTATATTCTGTCGGAATTCATTAAAAAAGTCATTGTTAAATATACACAAATAATTTAATATAGCTAAGTATCTACTGCATAACACCATCCACGCTCGGCTCGCTGTCATTTTGACTCCGCCCAGTGACCTTGATGCACCCAATCGCACACTAGCTTCGTCTATTATAGTGTGTCAGTTGTTTGCGTAAATGGAACCAAAATTGAAGCGTTATTTGTATGAGAATTACGTTTCCATAGCTTTTCTAATTCAATGGGATGAATGAAATCCAGTACAATTTTCTTTCCCTGTTTTTAACAGATTAAAAATGACTATTGTTATGTTCGCTTTTTGTGGCATAGAATGTCACTTTTTTGAGCAAGTGGTACGAAAAAAATATTTAATTGTATATTTATGTAATGAAATGGATAACATCATTATAATAATACTTTGTATATTTATACCATACACATTATAGGTACATTTAGAAATCTTTATTTACTCTGATTTGATATCAAATAAGCATAAATTTGCACTTATTTTGTCCCAATCAAGAAAATAATTGAATTTTACTTCCAAGTCCATCCAATGACGAGAACGAAATTGCCAAGTTGAGATTATTGCTTTAAACAGGCCCATCATTTCATCATTGTTTGGATTCTACTACCGCTGACGTCAGCCATCACAAATTGGGTTCCGCAAGTCGCCTTCGCTCTGTTGCAAAATCAACCGGTATTTACCCGGATCCATTTTTATTTTGCGTTCTTTTACGTAACACAAAGCAATTAAAAAGTCGTCAGTGTCAGCTTCTGCTTATCTTAAGTGGTTTAAGATAATTTAGGGCCAGAATGAATTGTTATCTTAAATCAATTTAGATTACTTTGTATTTTTGTGTCTGTAATAGTCGTCTCCACCACGAATTTATGACAATTTTTATGTGAAATTTTATACAAACAGTTTTGGTTATTTTTTTTTTGAGACTATCATTAAGCTTAAAATATATTTATTTAATCTAATAAGATCAAGATGCATCAGTTGGCCAACCCTAACGAAAATAAAAAAATATAATATATTTAAGATCACATAAAAGAAAATCTATTAATCGGAAAAAAATAAAACCATGTGATTTTACCATATAATATGACATCATGATTTGTCAACAAACAAAAAAATGTTGCATAAATAGTGATGTATATTATTGTACTGTTAAAACCGCAGATAAAAGGCCTACATAAATGGCTTGTTCCACAAGTTTCACGGACGATCTCCTAAAATTCATAATTATGATTTAACGATGAAGTGCCTATCCGTAAAATGTAGTTTTTGTATCTTTGACGGGTAATATAATATAAATCTTATTTTTTGGACAAAATAAGTATCTAAACACCACGCCCATAATCCCCGAATGGTTAGACAGGGACATGGTCTCGTCTCGCACACATTTATTTCGTCAGTTTTGTTTACATCCCATGTAAAAACAAAAACATGACACAATAATTTATTCTTTTAAACGCACCTATATTAATAGTTTGTACACATTCCTAACCTACCTTTATCCAATTTTCGATTACGACCGCCATATTTTGTTTACCTCGCCAAAGCTAATAAATATGTCGTTGAGATCTGGCAGATACACACAGTATTAATATAATGTAGGACATGTCAATATATGTAACTAATACCTTCTTACTATTACGTATGTTATTTCTTTGGCCCACTGGACCACTGTCAATATTTAGATCAGTTCCATTGGGTTCTCGGAAACCGAACTCATTTCGGAAAGTCTCATGGCGAAGCTGTTAGGAGCAAACACATTAATATAAATAACTTTATTAACTTTGTCATAATGATAACCCTGTCATTTATTTAACTTGACTTATGTGGTAATGTGATTTGTCAGTGGATATTATCTAAACTCTAATGATTAATTGTTTAAAATTTGTAAATATTTGATTATAAAAAAGGAAATTAGACTATGCGAGATGTGAAAGCTAGGAGGAGACGCTCTTAAAAGACACACACTGATCTTATAGGTGATGTTTTTCAGAAGCATTATGTATGCGTAATACCTACTCATAACCAGGTGGCTATATGACTAGACGGAGATTATTTTAAAGAGGCCAGCAAGCTATCCCAATGTGTCAAATTTATTTGAAATTTTCAACTTTTCAACTTTAACACTTAACGTCACACCTGCAATCCTCGAAGGGCTAGGTACCTAGTAGCAAACCCACATTTCGCCAGTTATGTTTGAGTCCTATGTAATAGGAGGGCGAGCCATTGCCATCAATCGGACAGAAGTCTATGACTCCGGGCTGCTACTGAGAAATTCTAGATGGAAAAACTTAACACTTTGCCCGACCTGGGTACCGAACCCGGGATCTCATGCTCAGCAGTAGCGCTAGCGACCACTCAACGAATTAGATAACCAGTCTATCAGTCAGTTTTTCAACTTTATTTCGAACAGAATAAGGTATTATGTTCAATTGGGATTTTTTTACCCTTTGGGGTAGCTTGATGTGCGGCTGTCTGTACAATGGAAGAGCAAGGAGTTTGTACAGAACTGAGTAGGTGACGTTCTGTGTATTCTCCCTACCCTTATAATCGTATGTACAGACGCCAACACATCAAGTTACCCCAATGTGTCAAATTTTCCCAACTTAATATGAACCTTATTCTGTTCGACATAACGTTGAAGAACGATCAAAGAAATTTGATACATTGAGGTAACTTGACGTGCTGGCGTCTGTACTTATTAATGCATTTCTAAACTGAATTTTGCAACAACACAGTTTTCCATTGCAAAGCTCTATGAAGAATTTTCACCCAAAAAGTATTTCTATTCTTAGCCATTTTAGTATCTAAAATATTACCTACACGTGTTGCTACTCTAAGTGTATCCATAATTGACTTCTTAGTATTTAGTACATAAGGATCTATTACGATCCAGCAATTTTCCCGTGCAACCCATGTTTTTATAATAATGTCTATTTTCAGAACTTCTTTGAACTGAAGGAAATGTTAGCACTTTTTATCAAGGAGCAATTACGAATCCGTAGAAAGACTTCAGGCAGTTGATACAGCGCTCTCCGTTGGAATGAGAACTTCTTGAGAAATAAACAGAGACGTTCTTATTCATTTTTCCAGTTTATTTTTCTCTTTACATTGTTTTGTACGTGCTTAGTTAGTTATTGGCCTTTTGATCTAGCTAATGGATAGTGGCCTGACTGCTATGCTGGAGGGCGAGGATTCGATTCCCACCCCAGACAAATGTTTGAGTGAAGAGCACGATTATTTTTTCTGTGTCGGGCGTAATAATGTATCTATAGTATGTGTGTATTTAGAAATATATAAACTCTGCTTAGTTTAGGACTAGGTGGCGTTGTGTAAAAGTTGTGGAATATTTATTTATTTATGTTATTCAAGCAAACTGTTACAAAATAAAATAATTAATAAAAATCAATGTTTAGTCTCTTATGACAACGATCGAAGAAAATATTAAGTAAAATCAATAACTATTGTAAATATGAATCAGCAAAAAAATAAACTGTGTTTAACAGTTGCCAAAAACAGCAATTTTCGTATTATTTTTAAAGAACTTTACCACAAAAATCCTCCATTTAAAAGGCCTTTCATTCTAAATATTGACACTTCTAGGAGATTGTCACTACACGAACTATAAACTTATGCCATTTATTTTTAGACACATTAACAGTACACACCTACGCCCTTTCAATATTGACACAATCTCGTGGAACTTTCTAAACACTCAGACAAAGAGCAATATTTATATTAAATAGAAAACAATTGAGAATCGAATTGCAATTAGTGAAAGTATGAAACGTAGTATGAGTCACGACACACGTTAGCGGCAAACTATAATGACGGGGGAGTAATAATAATAATACCAGCCTGTTACTGTCCCACAGCAGGGCAAAGGCTTCTTCTCAAACAGAGAAGGCTCGAGCATTGATCACCACGCTTGCTCAAGGCGGATTGGCGATTTCAAACTTGTACTAACTATAAGTCTAGGTTTCCTCACGATGTTTTCATTCACCGATGTCAGTTATGTCTAAGATAAACTTAGAAAGTACATATGAATTGGAAAAGTCACATTGGTACTTGCCCGGATTTGAATCACAACCTCATGCATGACAGATAGGCGCCTAAACCTCTGGGCCATCACGACCATTTGTCCTCTTTATAGGGTGACTGGTAATTAGTGACCGGTACTTAAATACGTGATTGTACTCATGAATACGGATAACTTTCCCAAAGAAACAATTTTTTATACTCATTAACTTTCAATTAATTCAATCACGTCAGTACTTCACAACGGAAGCGGTGGGGGTGGCGGGGGAGCGTGTGACGCTACTACTACTAGTAGATTTTGTCCTTCCCAGACTATCAGCTGATAGATCGTGCCGATTCGTGCCTACTGTGATCGATCACAGGCGCGCACGCGGGATTTTTTAACAGCGTTTTTGTTATTTTATTGTGTATATTTATTTATTTTATTTAATACTTCAAGCACAAAAAAAAATGTACAAAGGCGGACTTAATGCCATAGGCATTTTCTACCAGTCAACCTTCAGGTGATGCAGAGAAAAGCAGTGGTAGGTGCAATTTAAAATGAAAAAACAAAAAAAAACAAAATAAAGCAAGCAATACTAATATATGTTTAGTATATATACATAAATATGTACACTATAGTTATAATATACATAATTATAATACACAAATATATTCAGTATAAATACATAAATATGTAAACTAAAGATATAATATTATATATACTACATAATACACAAGGAGTTGCGGAAACATTAGCGCTGTGAAGATACTACTGCCAACTTCTTTCGAATATGCTCGCGAACTTTAACCTTGAATGAAAATCGGTTGGTTGCCATCCTGATTTCCTGGGGGAGTGCGTTCCACAAAGAAATAGACTGCACAAAAAAAGAGCTATGAATAAAGTCAGAACGGTGAGTGGGACATAGAAGAAGACGGTTATGTGATGAGCGAAGGTTTTTAGTGTGGTTGGCACAGATGTATTGAAAGTGAGGGGTTAGATAACTAGGGGAATTAGGACCGTAAAGAAATGAAAACAGGGTGGTTAGCGCTCTTTGCTCTCTACGAAGGCGAATGGGTAACCACTTTAGCAGCGACCGCTGTTCGGAGACATGATCATATTTACGCAGATTGAAAACAAATCGAATGCAGTTATTAAGAAGACGGTCAAGTTTATTGAGGAGATCTGCATTCAGGTCATAGTAGCACACATCACCATAATCGATGATAGGAAAAATTAAGGTCTGCACAAGCATTGCTTTTGTCTTTGATGGTAAAATATTTTTCAGTCGATACAGAGCCCGCAGCGTTCCAGTGACCTTACGGCTGACACTAGTAACCTGTGTACGCCAGCTTAGAGTTCTATCAATGTGCAAGCCTAGATCCTTTACATCAGAGCTAAAAGGAACAATCGTATTGTCGAAAAGGATCGGTGGCAAAGTTGTACCATCCACTCTACTGATGATACGAGGACTCCCAGTGATAATAGCCTGACATTTATTCGGGTTTACTGCTACACCAAATCTATCTGACCAGTTTTGAATGGCTATCAGATCTTTGTTTAATTTGTTGATGGTGTCGGCTATTTCATCTACCTTGCCTTGACAGTATAACTGCAGGTCATCTGCATACAGATGATACGCACACTGAAGTTCGGAAGTAATCAGGTTGATAAAAATTGAGAAAAGAAGAGGAGAGAGAATGCCGCCTTGAGGAACGCCAGTTTCCAAACTACACCAACGAGATGCAGAATCTCCAAAGCGAACGGACTGTTGACGTTCCTGAAGATAAGAGCAGAACCATTTCAGTGCTTCGGGAGAGACCATAACATAGGACAGGATGGCTAACAGGATATCGTGACTGACGGTATTGAAGGCATTTGAAAAATCAACCAATACTAGTACTGTGACTTTGGTGTCTTCCATACCTGTCCTCATATCGCCAGTCACTTTAAGAAGGGCAGAAACAGTGCTGTGGCCTGGCCTAAACCCAGATTGTAGAGGGCTAATGAGTGAATTTCGATTCACAAAATTAGAGAATTGTTTATGGACGCAGGCTTCCAGCACTTTGGATAGAAAAGGAAGTATAGAAATTGGACGAAAGTGATTAGAGAGAGTGGGATTTGGAACTTTCGGTAGCGGGCGAACGTACGCTTTACGCCATAAAGAAGGAAATACTCCGGAAAATAAGGAAAAGTTAACAATATGGGTAATTGCAGGAAGTAGATGATCCAGGATAGTGATTATCATGCCACGAGTGATATTGTCACAGCCTACTGCTTTGGATTTGATGGAGAGAATGATTTTCCTGATCTCTCCCGGTTCAACTGAAACGAAATGAAAATGATCTATGTGAGAACGCGGTAGACCAGAAATCAGCGAAAGAGTTTGTTGCTTGGTTAGATGATCCATGGTAGGCACAGTGGAGAAATGATAGTTAAGATCATCTAAGTTAATCGAAGATGGAAGGTCTAAATGCCGCGGTTTGCCGATACCAAGTGTTCCAAGGAATTTCCAAATATCGGCAGAAGATGAAGAAGAGATATTATCCAAAATATGGCGGCGTTTAGCGTTGCGTATCATCTGATTACACCTGTTTCTAGAAACCTTGAATAATGCCCAATTTTCATCAGTACGATCCCTCCTATACTTACGAAACGCGCGGTCCCTGCGTCGCATGGCCATCTGTATGCCTTTAGTCATCCATGGTGCAGGAGGACGCTTTAGCTTAACCTTTTTGACCGGAGCATGGATGTCATAGAGGTTAACAACAACACGGTTAAATAATGCAACCTTTTCGTCGACCGAAGTAGCATCCGCCAAAGTTTCCCAATCAACCGCGGAAGCATCCCTCTCGAGTTTTTCAACATCCATCCTAGCAAAACAACGCCTGTACAGAACCTTTGGTTTAGGTTTGGGAGGTTTCAGGATGTACGAAAGGAATATCATGTCGTGATGAGAGAAGCCAGGAGCGTCATGTTGACCATGGGAAGAAACAAGGGAAGGATTTGAGGTGAGAATCAGATCAAGCCAGGTGTCATCACCGATAGTGCTATGATGAGTAGGTTGGAGCGGCAATACATGCAGACCAGCTGACTCGATGAGATGGAGGAGCTTACGGGATCGAGGGGAGTTCTGGGCAAGGAGGTTTGTGTTGAAATCACCCATAATGATGTGGTGTGCATACTCAGAACCCAATGATTCCAGAACTGATTCGAATTCAGTGAAGTAATCAACAGTGGGAGGACAGTAGACAACACCAATAATGGTTTTGACTCCTTTAACGCACACTTCAAGAAAAATGAATTCAGCAGATGCAGAATATTGCGAAGAAGAAGAAGCAAATACTTTGTAGGGAAAATCACTACGAAGATATATAGCCACACCACCCCCTCCCTTACCGGTGCGGTCATTCCGTATAAGGACGAAGTCAGTCAGAGGGTAAGTGGTGGACAGAAGGTGCGGTTTGAGCCAAGTTTCGGAGATCAGGATGGCGTGAACGTTGCTATTATTGAACGCATCGTACAGCTCGCTATAATGACTGGCAATACTCTGAGCGTTGATGTGGCAGACATTCATTAACGGACTAGGTTGATCATGATCATTAAAGGTTTGCAGCAAGAAGTCACCTAGAGTGTCAGTGAAAGAACAAAAGCTCATGCTGTTAGAAGAGGCAGTAGATTCAAAAGCGGAAATAAATGACTCATTGTCGGACATAAAAAAAAAAATAGAACCCAATATATATAAAAAATACAAAATATATAACTAAAATAAAATTACTAGACGGTACAAAACGTGCAACTCTGCAATTATTCTGTACCACCCGCCAGCTAACACCAACAGAAAAAGCATAACAGAAAAATACTTAGTACTACGTACTAACACAAAAAATTAACCCGAAAACATTTATGACCATACAGACACAAGTAAAAAAAAGCAAATCAATCAGAGAAATGGCAAAAAAAAAAAAAAAATAATAATAATAACAAATAAAAATAAAAACAACAGCAAAAAGTGACACACCATTCACCAGTTGAAGTAATTTAAACGAAAAGTAATTCGTTTCTGAACGTAGGTTTTGACTACAAAAATTATTTGACAGTTTGACAATGACAAGTTGAGATCAACTATTGGAGGTACGCGTTTAAAAAAAACTAATTAAAAATTTAAAAATACAATAACACCGCCTTAGCCGAGAGGTCACCAATTGGGTCTCAAAACAAATAAGAAACAAAGATGCTATGGGACGGAAAAACTGCACTACGGTGAGTAAACATCGAAATTGTTATTGAATTTGTGATAAATTAGAGTACTGAGACGAACAAGACATCAAATATTAATTGTTATTTAGTTAATTACGTGCTATATTTTTCAGGCTTCCGGCCATCCCAGCAGCGTCCACACTTCTGCTAGTGGACGATGACGACGCGCTTGGTGCCTTGGGGTACTTGACTATCAAGGGCTTCAGTTCATCTTTAGAAGTAACCTTGTATCTACTTCCGTCAGAGGCCTTTATGAAGATGACGCCGTCTTGAGTCCAGCACGAGCGCATACTAAAGTGCTCGCGCGCTAACCCGAACACAGCTTGCCTGGCTCTAGTTAAGAACTCCTTAACTGATAGTTTGGAGCCTTTCAAACCTGTCTTTGTCTTCCAAACTGACGCCTTAATGCCCACACTGGTGAACCTGACAAGAATGGGTCTGTGATGGTCCTTACTAGGGGCACCGAGCCTGTGACAGGCTTTGATAGAAGTACCTGAGAGACTCTTGAGGGAAAGCTTGTTGTGAAGGACATCAAGAATGACTGATGTGCTGTCCTCGTTCTCAGCTTCAGGAAGGCCTTGAAAAATCAACACCTTACGCCGGTGCCTTGTCTCCAAGTCATCTATTTGATTAGCACACTCGCTGATTTGGCTTCTGAGCAGCCCAAGCATAGAGAACATGAGTTCCCGGAAGGTACGGAACTCATCAGCTATCTTGGCCACTGTGTCCTTGGCTGGCCCGGCACTCTGGATTTGTGCCTCAAGTTCACTCATCTTCTTGATAAAGTTTTCCTCTAGTGTTCTTTGTGCAGCAAGTACTTCAGCAAATTGAGACATAGTATCTAGTGTAAAGTGCAATTGGTGAGCTGGCAGGTAGTGTTTGTGAAGTGTATATGTCACATAAATGTGCACAAACGTGAGTACAAGTTCTTTAGCTAATGTAGATCAAGTACTGTAGTAAACTTAATCAATATATCACTTTATTATATTTAAAATAAAATCCGAAAAAATATTAACGTCTGTACTTTTATTACACCTACCCGCGTTTTTTTTCCGCGTTGTATAAAAAAAAGTTTCTTTGGGAAAGTTTATTGAAATCATGAATACAATCACGTGTTCAAGTATCGGTCACTAATTACCAGTCACCCTATATAATAATAAAGTATAATATATAAAATCAGTTTTTAATCGCAATTATTAACCGACATACAGCCCACAGATACTTGAATGACAATCAGTGAAAGTATACAATCAAGTCGGTACGGGTCAAGTCGTGCCAACATTAGCGGTTAAGTAACACCCATGCAGGCCTGTAATTGGATGAATGGCATGAATGAAGATGACCGTTGATGTTAATAAGGGCCCATCATGAGTGATTGCTTGACGTGATGAGAACCTTATATTTCTTGTTTAAGGACGCGTTTACAAATCTGACCAAAATGAACAGTTTTTCGGTACATTTTGCGGCAGAACTAATCTAAACTGAACCTAAATAATAATCACCACAAACAGATTACTCCTTTTTTATTTTGATTTTTTTGATTACTCCATCTTCAAAAGGTCGCGATTTTTTATTGTAAAGTCTAGGTAAATAATATTGTAAAAAATCATTTCCGGTACCTCTTCATACAAAATTGACGATTTCGTTTTGAGTTTAGGAACATTTTTCTTCTATTTAATAACAGTAATGTGTTTATTTAAAAATATTTTACGTAAGGAGACATGATTAACTCAAAAAGGTGGCAGAAAGAACTACCAAAATATTCCAATTAATCCCAGAAAAAAAATCAAAACGATTTTAGTTTTTCAACAAATTTTGCTAAATTGCGTGAACCATAATAGCTTGAAGCTAAGGGTTATTTTACTGATCACTGTCGTGAGTTATTGCACAAAAGTTTGAAACCAAAAATATTAGTTTGCACTCGGCTACCGTCGTGTGTGTCGCTTGCAAGCAGCAACTCCTGTTGAATAAGATCGCTATACGAATACGAAATATTTGACATACCAAATTTGATAATTTACGTGTTTTGTGCGCTATAAGAACCAATACCTAGAATTGAAGCGCGTCATTTCGTAGATACGTCCTTAAATCTTAGAGCTAAGCAGATCGAAAGTTGTGCTAATTATACCTCCTCTTCAATTTGATGCAGTAATTATTAAGTTTGATCATTTTATTTAATAAAAACGGTTTTCAAATATATAAAGAATGGCGACTATAGTCCATTTTTTATAAGAAATGAAATTTAAATAAGCCTTTTTTTACAGTCCCTTCAACCGATGTTGACTTCTATTACGTTGGAAGCATGACAAATGGCAGCTGCAGCAAAAAATTGGTATTGTATCCGCGTTTTTGCTTATAATGCCATCCTTTAAACTATGAAATAGAAGTTAAAATCGGTTGATCGGACTGTAAAATATTTTGTTTAAATTTCTTTTCCTTTTTCAAATAGATTATAGTCAGGTTTTCAGAAAAAAAAATCATTTTTGAATTAACGAAAATATTAACGTTTTTTTGGTTTTTTAGTACTAAAAATATTGTGTGAGTGAGACACAATCATGTTGACGGTCAGTTCTGTTAAAATCATCCTGCAAAATGTATCAATAGATTTGTAGTACCGGGCAAAAATGTTCACTGGGTAGGTATTCTACTGTTACTGAGTAGTTGCAGATGGAAAAACCCGCACTTTGACCGACTTGGGAACCGAGCCCAGGTCCTCACATTTAACCCACTAGACAAGGCAGATAAATATAGCTCGAAAGTTAAAAAAGTAGTACTTACCTAATTATCTTTTCTTTCCTGAAATACAATACGTCGATGCCGTTGAAACATAATATTGTGTAATCGTCAAAAACTTTTCATTTTTCTGTTCAACAAAATATTATAAGAATATCTAGCTTTTTGAGAGCAGCGGTGGCACAGTGGTGGCGGCCCGGACTTACGAACAGTAAGTTGTGGGTTCGAACCCAGGCAGGCGCACCAGGCAGGCGTACTTTGTGTAATTTATTTCATCACCACTGCTCTCAAAAACGGTGAAGGAAAACATCGTGAGGAAACCGGCATGTCCTAGAACCAAAATTTCGAAGACATGTGACATCTACCAATTCGCACTGAAAGGAAAACGGAAAACGCGGAAAACCTTAAGGACGTATCTACGAAATGACGCGCTTCAATTCTAGGTATTGGGTCTTATAGCGCACAAAACACGTGAAGTATCAAATTTGGTATGTCAAATATTTTGTATTCGTATAGCGATCTTATTCAACAGGAGTAGCTGCTTGCAAGCTTGTATTTTACAATAAAAAATTGCGACCTTTTGAAGATGAAGGACTAATCTGTCTGTGGTGATTATTATTTAGATTCAGTTTAGTTAAGTTCTGCCGCAAAATGTATCGAAACACTGTTCATTTTGGTCAGATTTGTAAACGCGTCCTTAACTATGACCGTAACAAGCTGTATAATATTCTTTCGATACAGATCCGTTTGATGCAACATGTAGCAGAATAAATGCACTAACTAATTAATTGTTATTCAGGTGTTCAGTACATGATTTCAAGTTACTTTTACATAAATGCACTAAACGGTGATTTTTTTTCACGTGTTCGTCCAAAGTAAAAGTTGTTCATACCAATGAGTACAATAACCTTTTTCAGGTTGAGCGTTAGCGTAGCATGATGTGTACAGGGGTAAAAGGAGGTCTTTGCCATGTTATAACATAAAACATTTTCACAAAAAAATCATTATCAGCTGTATAATAACTCTAGTTTAGGAATTCTGTGGCTTTAATGGTTTTGTTTCATTGATTTTATTGGCCATGACTTCCGACACTAGAGCTTTTTACACCTGTTAGTGTTTTTCAATGAAAGCCCATGAAAGCGGTTGTTTTTTTTATTTTAAAAATGTTTTTATTTTGCTTGTTTTAGTGTCTTCCTAAAGAATAGTTATTCAAAAGTTGAAAGGTATTCTTTTTGAATAACAATTCTACTACTTCACTACTAATTAACACACTTATAAACTGCACTTAGCTGTATTTACTAGACAACAAGCATTTGCCACTATTATCCGCTATATGTAAATTATTCAGTGATGCGGAAACGACAAATGAAAATTACTTCCAGTTGAACACCTAATAGGTAGCCAAGCCGCATAGCGGTGCAGCACTTGACGAGCTTAATGTATTTATCTCCGGATGGGAGCGCTTGAATAAACTCGGAACAAATGAGAACCCAATGAATGTTAAAATAAAATAATTTAAAGTTTCAAACGAGTTTTTTTTCACACTATTCCCAAACCACTACGAGTCTTGAAAGCCAAAACCAGCAGTGACGATCACTAAAAAAAATGTATTTATAGGTCTACAATTACTCCGGTTTTTTGGCTATAATACAAGTAAACAGATCTGTCGAAGGTTAAACTGCACTAGAACACAAGCTTCACTTGAGTTCAGTCTGAGTATAATCATCTAAAAACCTTCCATTACAAACTGGGACACATCGGATCCACATCGTGGGTAAGGCCTTGATGACCTTGACAGTTATTGCGGGTGCTTAAAAACCCAACATATTCACAACCAGTAGAGCCAAAGGGTATCTTTAACAGTAAATAAGTGGTGTGGTTACATCTCAGTCCCCAGCTAATCTGACGAAGCCCATGCGTCGGGGATTATGGAAGAACCGTCCATTCCCGCGACCCCCGGCGTAGGTGTCAAACCAAACAACGGAGCGGTTTTTAGTCAGTAAGAATCTAACAGACCCTCCACATTTTTGAATCCGAATTTAAATAAGTTGGTCATTACATGTGAAGTACCGATTACTGATATTTAGCTGCCTCCATGCAGAAGACCGTCTAGAATAAGCCCTTTAAGTATTTGGACTAATTAAAAATGAGTGGTGTAGATTCTATGGGATATCGCATATCGAACAAAATTTTGTTTTCTTGAGGAAACAAGTCTTCAGTGAGCCTAGTTTAGTACGCTACCGCTACAGTATTGCTTTATTATACTAGATGGCATTACCTAGACATGGAATCACAGTTTTTCTATGACATTTCTTCGTATATCCTCCTTCTCTTTGGTACAGATGTAAGTACTGAGAACATATAAACTACTTAGAACTTCGCTCGTGGCTTATTCCGTGTGAATTATTATTTTTTTCCCTTTAAACCATAACATCCCCTTCATACTCCCATAGTTTTGAAACTAAAATTAAGCTTTTATTACTTAGAACATTTAATGTGATCGTCAGTTGCTAAGTGATTTATGTAAAAATACACATCAACATAGAACGGAATAGGGATGAAAAAAGTTCTAGCAAGAAATACGCCAATTGCAGTACCGTCCGGGTATGATTTTGGGTTGAGTAAAATCCAATTTACAGTTATATTCGAAGAAATGCTGATTTAGAAAAGTAGTTTTAGCTATTTCGCAGTTCAGGCTGTAGGCACCATGATGTGTTAAAAGCATCTTTGTTACGTTGGTAATAAGGGATAGCGCTATTTGTTTGTGTATCTCTCCATCTCTCTCTCGCACACTGATCCCAAGATGGCGAAATGTCAGCAATTTCTAACCTTCCGCCACTTAAGATTGGAAAAAGCTAGATTTGGATTCGAAATATTAAGTTTCTTATCCTGCTCAGCAAAAATATGCCTTATTCACTCCCTTAACACTTCAAATTTTAATAACAATTATTTTTGACATTTAAATCATTTGGATTGAATTACTAATGCGACAGTTCGTTTCTTGCTTTAATTGTATAGCATAGCATGACAGATCATATAGTACTCGTATTAATTTTGTACGCCCTATAGGCAAAACATAGCGCACTGTTTACGAACTACTTATAATGTAATAACCTATGCTTTACAATAAATAAATCTGAATCTGAAAGCTTTAACCTTAGGAATCCTTATATGAGAAGAACAGTGATTACGGCATTAATTTATGATTAATAACTACATAGCAGCCATTTGCATTTGCTCTTTATTCACTCGTGCCTTAAAATTCGAAAATTCGAAACTATTGTTTGAGGATATAACTAAACTCCGTTTGACAAAAACTAAAGGAAAAAAGCCAAGTACGAGAGAGGTGGCCATCATACAATAATAAATAATAATACCTGCCTGTTCCTGTACCACTGACAAAGGGCAAATTCCCCTTTTCCTTTTTATGCAGAGAAGGCACGAGCATTGATCATCACGCTAGCCCAAGACGGATTGCTGATTTCAAACATCACCAACAAGACAAGAAAAAATAGAAAAAAAAACTATTTTTTAACAATGAATATGGAGTTTCTTGGCCAATTCTGTCCTCGCAAAAGTACCCTGTAAAAGGGGTAATTACAATGATTTTTATATTTAATTTAACTTTAGTTCGACGTTCAAAAACTTGCCTTAGTCTAATTGAAATATATTATTGGAATTACCTATTATACCTAATAATATTCCCATCAAGGTTAAAATTTGTATAAAGTATCAGCTAAAATGAAAAAATAAGTTACTACATTTTTTATTTTAAGTATAAAGAAACTAAAATTGCCGTTTATATAACGATCGTAATCAGCATTAATAAACTTCATTAACAACCTTATTGGCAGTTATAAATTTGATCCTTTTGGGGTTGGAACACACACATGCAGTCCGTGTACCTATCTATGTAGTTTTTTTTTCTGGACATCGATAAATTATTTAGTCATTATGTTGTCGTCATAGTCTTTTATTGATAAGGGATTATTACAAGTCATATACAGATTAAACAACACAAGTAGTGTTGTTTAATCTGTCGACTCTTCACGTGCTAAGAAAACTGGCATTTATTTAGGCCAAAGAATCATTGCAAATCAACGTGGCAATGCCCCTAGTGGTTTAAGCACTTTTCCACTTGACAGTGAATTCAGAAACCTAATACACAACCAGTAGACCAAAAAACACTTGATTTTATCATGAAACATTTACATATTCATATTAGAAACTCGAGAAATCTTATCGCTTACGATTCTATTCGGTTTGATCTTAAAACAGGTGTTACGTAGAGCGTGACTTAGCGTTCGAGATATATCAAAATATTACATCGATAACTTCGGATTAAAGAAATTTATTTCTTACAAAGAAATTTACATTACACTAACATGAGAACATACTTATGAGGAATATTATATTAAAGTACCTAGTACTTCGACAGTCAGGTTTAAACTTCTAACTTTCAATCGTTTTTCAGTCGTCTTCTTATTGAATGGTTAGTGGCCCATGGGCGGCATTAAAACCTGGTGTCAGAGTTTTGCTGACGTCCATTAACCTCTGATTTGACATCACATGCGATTCAGAAATATCTCGCAGACATGCCGGTTTCCTCACGATGTTTTCCTTCACCATATTTGAAGCAAGTCATAATTAAACAAAACGCATTTATGAATTTATGAATCCGCAAAGTTAGAAGTGCGTGCCTTAGGTTCGAACTAGGGAATGCAATCTCGTCTCGCCGAGATCCCGATCTCGCGAGATCCCGGCCATATTTTACGAGATTGTATCTCGTCAAATTTCGTACGAGATCTCGCGAGATAACGAGATCGACAAATGCAGCGTGACGACGTGTATTTCATAGCGCGGCTGCGCGCGAACTGAATCCTGGCCGTTGCCTAAATATAGATAATTATTGTTTTGTTAACAATTTTGTAAGAATTTGAACTGATTAGCTACAGTAGGTATAATAATTATAGACATAACAAATGTTATTAGAGTTAGAGACAAAAGAATAAGTACTCTGTTGATTTTTAAAATAAAACTTACATTATTTTTATAACTAAGCAACGCAGTTTCTATTTAATTACATATCATGTCAATTACTAGTTCTTAAAACAAGCATTTGCATATGTTTTAATTGCGATTCTTCCAATCTCGCGAGATCCCGTAATTTGCGAGATCTCGCGAGACTGGGTTTTGAGTCTCGCGAGATCTCGCTAGGCGGAAATCTCGTACGAGATTGCATTCCCTAGTTCGGACTCGAGATTTATGATTTAGCAATCCGCCGGTTATAATACTAGGCTGTCTCTGTTTAGTTCTTCAGTCATTCGTGTCTTCACACTTAAAGTCTCGAGTATAATCATAGGAATCGAAAAATAGAGTCACGTGCTCGAACGTGCGAGATTAAAGATCATGACTACTTACATAAGTAAATGTATGTATGTATGTAAACCTACTAAATCTCAAACAACTTTACACATACTACACCTGCATTCTGATAAAAAAAACACCACAAATTCTGTACAATTAAATATTCAACTACGTAAAAATACAACAACATAATACTAGAAGTAAAAACAGGTTTCAACTAATGACTGCACGCACACGAACTAATTACTGCAAAAAAACAATACTGTTTCAAGGAGCACGGCTGTTTAAGGATTTACCCGAACAATCAAAGATGTGAATATAATACTAATAATAAACTAATTTGTATCTCATTTTAAGTGAACTGTAATAAATGTTCTTATGAGAATAAAAATTCTTTAAACCTAAATCATTATCATATCTAGTAGTATAACTTTATGGGTACCGTCCGTATCTTACAACCTAAGTACGTACTTGAAACTAAATGCTTTTTTTATTACGATTCATTTTATTTCCTTTAAGAAGTTAGGAACTAAAATCTGGACGCCTGCCTTTCTAGCATATTTTCGTATCCACCTAATGATTGTAACTTTGTTTTATTCGTTGTTTTAACAACTTTGCCGAATAAGACTTCGTTAATTAACTAGGTAAGTAAAATAGCGAGCTATTGTTATAAAATTTGTATTTGGCTGAAAACTTCTAACATTTTTGACAAAACGCTGTGAGAATCTGCCTTTAAGGCTTTGAAGAGTGCTTGCTTTTGAGGTGGGAAAAACATTTTGTGTATTAATTTTAATATAACAGAGAAAGAAAAATAACGAAATTATGAAATGTGCTAGACACTAAAAATCTGATGCTCTATTTTTAATTTATTTTTTACATGGTTTCATAATGGTTTTTCTTAAGGCTATTAAAAATTTCTGACAAATGTGATCAAAGAACGCGTTTCAAATAGCGATTTAGTGCCCACTTTAAGTTGTTTCGCTATCCAGTCAAATTTTGTAAACCATATTTCTGCCATGAGTACGAATATTTACAATATTATTGTGTTCAATTTTATAAAATATTTTTTTGGGCATTTCTCACAGTACACAAAAATGCATACTTTTAAACATGTTAAAAAAAGGCTGTAACCTTGCCTTAAACAAGAACAGTGCTCGCCTTAACCAACATATTTGCCTAGTATATAGGCTATTAGGATCATAAAGTTAATTTTAGGGAAGTGCTAGAACAGAAGCGACCCGGAGTGTGTTGGCTTACAAGACGGCTAAGTGATTAGACCCGACGAGACGGACCCGACCATAGTATCTTCATGTTAGACAAAACTTGCATAGTGCCATGTCATTCTGCAAGCGTCAAGGCTTTTTCTTGGCAAATGACTCAAATCTGCTAACTGGCTTATTTATATGGAAGACAGTTTCGCAATTTCCCGATTATTTCGGTCTCACTACTGTTTATCGATTTTCTTATTCAATGTTTCTCTAATAATTGTTATCTCAATGTCAATTCGTCCCCATGTCTATAGTCCTTTTTTTCCACAACGTTTTATTTGCTGGCATTTCATTTTGGCGCCATCAGCATCATGTCTATGATAGCGAGCAGGCTTGTCTGTGTGTTTGTGAACCGTTGCTGCAAGGTTTCGGCTGGGCCTGTCACCTTGCGGCAATGATGTCACAACCTGATTCTGTTTTTGTCTTTGTACAGACGCCAGCTGCGCAGTCAAGTTACCCCTATGAGTCAAATTTTCCCAATTGAATATGAACCTTATTCTATTTGACATAAAGTTGAAAAACGATCAAAGAAATTAGATTGATTGAATTGGATTGATTATTAGTAAAATAATGTGTTAGAATATTGTTACTAACATTAAAAGTCTTGTTACTGAAATTAACTTTTTTGACGGCTTCGTTGGTTTAGTGGTTGCAAGTGCTATTGCTGAGGTCCCAGGGTCGATCCCCGGGACGGACTCATCGTTATTGAGTTTTTCCTTCTCTAATTTCTTAGTAGCAGGCAGAAGTCTGGATTTGTGCCCAATTGATGGCAATAAGCACGTCCCTTATTACATGGGAGTTAAACATAACTGGCGAAATGTGGGTGTACTACTCATACAAGTATAAAATAGATAAATAGAATAAGTATTCCACAACTTTTCACACAACGCCATCTAGTCCCAAGCTAAGTTAAAAGCTTGTGTTATGGGTACGAAACGACTAATAAACCTACTTACGACATATTTTTAAATACACACATATTATATCAAGACACAGAACAAATTATCATGGTAATAACACAAACATTTGTCCTGGGTGGGAATCGAACCCACGACCTCCAACATAGCAGTCAGGTTCACTAACTACTAGACCAACAGGCCATTCATAAGTAAACCTCTGCCTAACCCTCTGCCTAAGCATTTTTGGAAGTTCATTTCCTCCCGCAAAACCTCTACAAGCTTTCCTGCTATCATGCATTATGGTAACCAGTCTGCCAATAATCCTGAGGACATCTGTAGTCTATTCTCAAGCTTTTTTAATTCGGTATATGAGCCATCCGCCTCAACTGACAGTAATACATTGCAGTGCAAAGATTACTCTGAAACCTGTTCTTTGCTTAATAGCATTCAGTTTACTGCTGAGGAAATATTAAGTGCGCTAAAAGCATTAGATCTATCTAAAGGCGCTGGACCAGATGGTTTACCTGTTGTGTTCATTAAACAGACTGCCGTTTATCTGCGTGTACCACTGCAAATTATTTTTAATTTATCAATGTCACAAGGAGCCTTTCCCCAAGCATGGAAAATTGCAAATATAACTCCAGTTCACAAGTCAGGACCTAAACAGGATATCGAAAATTATCGTCCTATATCGATATTGTCGGTTTTGTCCAAGCTTTTTGAGCGACTCGTTCATAATAAAGTGTACCCTCAACTACATAATATCATAATCCCACAACAGCACGGATTCGTCAAAAAGAGATCAACTACCACCAATCTAGCAACTTTTGTTGACTATTTATTTAACAGTATGGACTCTCGTATTCAAGTAGATACTGTATACACGGATTTCCAAAAAGCATTTGACAAGGTGGACCATCAATTGCTCCTGAGTAAAATTGCCTTCAATGGCATACGAGGCGACCTGTTGAGATGGTTTTCTTCTTACGTTTCTAACAGAACCCAGAGAGTTGTGATAAACGGTTTTAACTCTGCAACCATAAATGTTACCTCCGGTGTCCCTCAGGGCTCTATACTGGGTCCTCTTTTGTTTATTATGTTTATTAATGACATAGGAACGTGTTTTCAAAATTCTAAATTATTACTTTACGCAGACGATTTAAAAATTTTTAGGCCGATTATTACTTTACGTGACTGCTTGCTTTTACAAGAGGACTTGGATAGATTCTCTGAGTATTGTGTAAAAAGTAAACTTAAATTGAGCATATCCAAATGCCTTTGTATTAGTTTCACTAAGAATAAAAGCGTAATAAAACATCCTTATTCATTGAACGGAAATGTTCTGGCCAGAGAGACAGTGGTTCGTGATCTTGGTGTTTTGTTGGATGATAAACTCCATCTTGATGCTCATGTTACTAAAATTGTGAACAATGCTTTCCGCATGTACGGTTTCGTGATGAGATCGGCTAAGGAGTTCAAGCGTCCCGGTACTTATTTATACTTATACAAAACGCTGGTTAGGTCTCAGTTGGAGTACGCGGTCCCAGTGTGGAATCCCTTCTATGAAAAATATTCTATCAAAATCGAAAAAGTACAACGCAAATTTTTAAAAGCCATGCATTACCGTTGCTGTCATACATATGCATCTTACAATGACTTACTGCATAATTATAAAATACAAAACCTTAAATCTAGACGCATAATGTTAGAAGCGATGTTTTTGTTTGATATTTGTAACAATTCATATGACTGCTTAGATTTAAGCAATAAAATAAGTTACGTAGTACCCAGAACCACAATATGTCGAGGTGTGCGCGCGCGACCGCTGTTTGCTGTTACTTCCTGTCGCACAAATGCAGGTTCGCGAGCACCCCTACGGCGTCTTACCAGTCAGTTTAATAAGATTTTCCAAGATATTGAGTTCTTTGCTGTTTCTGCTGGTAAATTTAGAAGTATTGTGTATAAAATTTTAACTGATTTAAGTATGCAGTTATCCTGAAAACTTACTTTCTATTCTAAAATGAATCTGACAACTATCTTATTTCCCGTTTGATCTTTTATACTTCTATAAGTTTCAGTTTGGTTTTATCTTTTTAACCATACGCTGTATTTTACCTACTTTTATCGCATGCCGTTATATTTCTGTATAACTGTTTTATATTATGTGGAAAATGTTGTTGGTTATACATTTGTATTTCTTTTTTTAGTTTTAGTTACATAGTGTTATATATTGTAATGTTTAACCGTTTATTTTCCCAAATAAATAAAAATAAAAATAAAAATAAAACCCTTCGGGGATTACAGGCGTGATGTTATGTTATTTGTTTATTATTATTTTCTTTCGACCCGCCACGCCATCCATCGCGTGTGAGTGTAAGCTACAACCTAAGAATGCAAAACCTCGATGAATGTATTATTACCTGACCCGATGACTCACAATACTCTAGGCCTAATAACGGAGGTTCGTGTTTCCCACGATATTCTCCATCAATGGCGGCGCGTAGTTTAAGAAAAAAGAAGTCATTTGAGTGGAATTTCACACAATTACCTACTACGAACAGTTGTTTGCATACATGTTTTGCTCTATAATAAATGTTTATTAATAACTTTTGCACTACCGTTACAAAAATACACAGATTCTTCTATTTATATTCGGAATATACTGGTGTATTTAATAATATAATAGTCTTGTTTGCAGGGCAATCACCCCACAATTATCAATTTACCTACATAAAACATAAATACTTAGTGAAGACTTAGAGCCGATTTTTCAATCGTCAGATAAGTTTTAGTTAGGGAATAAAAATGACGGTTTCACAGCTTTTGTAGACAATTAGATTAAACATTTAACCGCCAAAGACTATTGAGAAATTAGCTCCTAGTTTTATTTACGTGAACACAGACGAGAACATTTTAATTTTAATTTATGGAACTCTGAAATAACTTATTCGGTATTCCGAAATAATTGTATGTTACTATAGTGTTTATTATCTTAAAAAAACACGAGACTTAGGTATTTATTATTTCTGCTGTATCTATTCTGATCTCGCTGATTGTCTAATGCGACATAGTGAACTTACTAAAAAGCTCAAAACTTTCAGACAGACGATAACAAAAGTGAAAAATCATAATATCCAGCTCAGGTTCAGGCTTGTGATGTCCAACAAAAACTTAGAAAGTACCTAAACATGTAAAATTTGTGTTAATCTAATAATCATAATAGTAATCTAATCGTTTTGATAAAGCGTGGTGACCCATGTTTGTACCTTCTCTACATGAGAAGAGACCTTATCCTTATAGTGGGAAAGTAACGGGCTAGTATTAAAATTTACTAAACGTTACTGAGAAAGCGAATTTACGGTTAGTTAATATAATAACGTTGACGACAATCTGACTCACTTAAATCCATGTTGGAATAAATAGTCTCAAACATTATTTTAGGCGAGATAAAACTTTATTCAAATACAAACTTGAAACCATAATATTAAATTAATTACCGAGTCAAATTTGGGAATCAAATCTATATTCGTCCAATCGCTCTCGGCAGAATAATTTATTCATCAGGTGAAATAATTTAAGGTAATATCAGACGCTAAATAATGCTTCGTTGGTCCAGTGGTTGCAAGCTCTACTGCTGAGTAAGAGGTCATCAGTTCGTTAATATAATAACGTTGACGACAATCTGACTCACTTAAAGCCATCTCGGAATAAATAGTCTCAAACATTATTTTAGGCGAGATAAAACTTTATTCAAATACAAACTTGAAACCATAATATTAAATTAATTACCGAGTCAAATTTGGGAATCAAATCTATATTCGTCCAATCGCTCTCGGCAGAATAATTTATTCATCAGGTGAAATAATTTAAGATAATATCAGACGCTAATAATACTTCGTTGGTCCAGTAGTTGCAAGCTCTACTGCTGAGTAAGAGGTCATCAGTTCGAGTCTTAGGTTGGGCAAAGTGTTGCCCACCACTAAGACTTCGCAGTAGCCGCCCGAACTCTGGATTTGTGCCCGAACTGTGGCAATAGTCTCGCCCTCTATTCCGTGGGGCTTATAATACATAACTGGCAAAACATGGATTAATATGTATAGGTACATCTCTGAGAGTGGACTAGGAAGTGGCGAAGGCCGGTTTTTGGGGGACTGTCTCATGTCATTTTGTCGTTCATAAAGTTCTAATCCTCAGCCTTATTTGAATAAATTACTTTTGATTTAGATTAAGCAGTGGTATTCTTTAAAAATCACCAGGTGATAATGTAGGTGAAGTGAGTGCGAAGTTAGTTGTCATCCCTTACTAAATGATGACAGACATTGGCAGTTCATTTTATTTCACGTTGACTTTACCCAAGTTTTCGAGGAGCGATTTTAGCAGAATAGACCAAGTGCTGAGTATGGGTACATGGGAGCAATTCCTGGCCCAGGAGGTGATATTGGGCTTGTCATTGAAAATTTCTCAACAATCCGAACTCTGAATAAATGCCTGGTTATGAACCAGACATAACATATTCAGAGTTCGGATTATTCAGGAATTTGGTTTGGTTTAATTCGGTTTGGTGATGGTTTGCCCTCACCTCATATTACATAGAGTTTAAATATAGCTGGCAAAATACAAGTGTACTGTTTTAAACTACTCCTAACCTTTGGAGAAATAAGCGTAAGCTTTTATGTTCTGGCAACTGATCTCTCATGAATTATTAAACTGTATGGTACTAACTTATAATAATCATAAATCTAACTATGGGCTATAAAGCATTTCTCATTTACTGGGTTGTGGAGGTCAGAAAAACAGTTGCTTCATGTAAAAGACTGGCATTCAGTTTCATCCGGTAATAGTGGAATCTGACCCCAATATAAGAAAAGGCTAGACAGATGATGATAAAACCAATAATTAAATGCTCTTATGACAGTTGACCCCCCGGGTCTTTGTAGATTATTAATTATCCTACTAATATTATGAACGCAAAAGTTTGTGAGGATGGATGGATGGATGTTTGTTACTCTTCCACGTAAAAACTACTGAATGGATTTTAACAAAATTTGGTATGGAGTTAGCTGACACCCTGTATTAACACATAGGCTACTTTCTATCCCTGTATTCCCATGGGAACGGGACTTGCGCGGGTGAAACCACGGGACGTCTGCTAGTAATTTAGAAAACTTTAATTCTTATGTGTAATATTTCTTGTTTTATAGCTGACCCACGTAAAACTAATCATTTTCAAATGTCACCTATCAATAATGTATTATTAAACGTATTGTCTAAACATTTTAGTATGGCCATTCAGAATAACTTGTTATTTTAAGCGTTTATAAATTACTAGCTGTATCGTTAAACTTCGTTCCGCTTTAAAATCAATTAAGTTGTTCAGTTAAGTTTTTATTAGTTTGCGTCCTATTCTCAGATCTACTGAATATATGTACCTACACAAAATTTTTTACAAGAATCAATCAAGTTTTGTTACAAACTGTGTGACACAAAAATTTTTAATCGACTTCCTATTTATTAGAAGATAGACATGGATAGAGGAACGTCGACACACATTTTATTCCCAAAATAAAGTCTATGTTTTTCAGTCCATGAGTCCGTATCCACCGTTGAAATTTATGTCGTGCCTGTCTTTGGATTAGCAATCAAAGAGTAAAATGACAGTAAATAAAATTTTCCGAATGATTATAAGCACCTACAATAATTTTACTACGCATTCTTAATAAGAGGTAAGATACACAAATTTTATTTTGCTTGGTAAATTATGCATTTTATACGAATATGGACCTAATTATGGTGAATTTTATGTTTATATTTATCAGTTAAGCGTTACATTTGATTATTTAGTTAGCGCTATGCGAATAATGTTTACATTTGTATGCTTAAAATCATTAGCAAAGTAAAGTAAGAGCTCATACGCACTGTGCGGCTACCCGCCGTCCGGCTACCCGTATGCGGGCGTATACAGCTTAACAGTTCGATGTTTGAATCGTGATCTGAATCCGGTGTGTTGCACCAAGACTACAAAAAGCCGCAGTTCTTGGAAAAGGCTTTATAAACGCAAACCTTTTTATGAGATCGTATACATTTCCACGGGAAAAAACGCGGTTACCGATACATTTTTTTTAAATTTTATTTACGGGAACATTTGACCCAATAGGAAAGCTGAAATGTGATTTATACCCACATTTGATAAAGATACAGACAATATTTTAGAAATATGGCAAATTCCAGTGTGTTTGTGAATTCAATTAACACCAGCATTTGCTCATCTGTGAAAATCTCGTAGATAGATATTTATTGCTGGGGAGTTTGCTCTGCTTTTTTGCTTGCCACCAAAAACGAGGAAGAAGTAAGAAGCGGGCGTTTTGGCGGACTGTCAGAGATGAGCTTCACCTCAATTTCGAATAAATTACTTTTGGTTTTAATAAAGTAAAAAACTAGTGGCGAAGTAAGTTGCCATCCCTAGCTAGAGAGATTAACATAAGACTTAACGCTGGCTGACTTCATCTAAACTTTTTCGGGGAGATATTCACAGAATAAACCAGCTGACTTTGAGTTTGAGTGACGTTGCTTTACATGCCGTCGAGAAATATCTCTTAGACCTGCTGGCTTAATCTTTACGATGTTTATGATACCGTTTTTGAAGCAAGTGATTATAATACAATACAAAAAACAGACACAGGCCTTGGTTACGTCTAGGCTATCAATGCTGTCACGGCATTTGTTCGAAAAAGTCACCGCGGTCCTCAAACGCAAAAGGCATTAGGAGGAACACGGATGGGTTTTAGTCATTAGGAGTCTGACACAGGGAGTGTCAGACTGCTAATGATCTGCTTCACCCAGAGCTAGAGGAGTCATTTGATGATTTAAAAAAAAGGCCTTTACTGATATATCAAGTAAGTCTCGCATTGAGCACATTCGATCTGAATAACAACAGCAACGACAAAGAGAACTTACATTGGCACTATTGTTAAAATCCGCCTTTGCCAGATCTACCATAACCGTAATGAATTGAAATGTATTGGATATTCTGTGTTGCGTATTTCAATGGCTCTCGTATCAAAGGGGAATGGGATGATTCCTTGGGATTGGCTTAACCCAGCCATTTTCTATGAAATTTAGCTTCCATTTAAAGCCTTCTGTGTTTATGGAGCTCGAACGCTTTCAAGAGCTGGATTAGATGTTGCTGCTCCATTAGTATTATACCGTAATCCATCCTGACAAAGATCATTCCTTTACGTCTATTCTTTATTTATTTTTGTTTCTCCAACTGCCTCAATTTACTTTACTAAGTAAATTATTTGCGAATTTCAAGATAATTTAATCTTTCTCCTGGTACTCGTAAAACTTTTTCGCTTTCATTGTTTTCCACCGTGGGCTTAATAACCTAGACACGGCTAAAAATAAAAATAAGCTGTTTTTTGTTTTCTACAAATTCAAACGTATACGCTTTGTATAGTCATCTGCCTAGCGGTTTCCTAACTGCATCTTCTCATTATATTTGTAAAGTATCAATTAATAATATTCATAAACAGCAAAGTTATTAGTGTTTGTTTATATCCTAAAAAGTCACCCAATTTATGGAAATATTGTACAGGCTATTCATGACATAGTAGTATTCATTAATTTTCATCTCTCGCTCACGTTCGCGTGATCTCGCTCAAGCATGCCCCGCTTCCAACAGCTGTTTTCGTGATTTAAGTTTAACTAAATATATTTAAAAAATTGAACTTCGTTTTTTTACTTTTGATTACGCAAATATGATCAGTAACAGGTACGGATATAGTCCAATTTTTTATGTACTAATATTAAAAAATAGGGGTGTAAGTAAGTATTGAATGTCTTTGTTTGATCTGTACAAAGCGAACCGCCTACCGGTCCCTACAATACATTATCGTATCGTACAACATTTTTGAATGGGACAAAAAGAAGCGCAGTTTTAATGCAAGTTTTTCTGGGTCACCACGATACGGCAGGTGTAGGGACCAGTTCCTTGCTAAAGGAGTTATGTTTTTCTTATATCTTAACTTCTATCAATATTAATATTATATAGAGTGAATGAAAAATCTATTGAACCGATTTTGTTTTTTTTTTAATAATATAAAGCCACATTATTAAATAGGTTGCTGTTATAGGCTATATTTTATTTTAAACCTAAGAGGGGATAGAGGGGATGTTAAAACGAAATGCATGTGGACAATTAGATATACATACATTATTTAATGTAAATTGTACTGTGTTTGAACCAGCTAATTTTAGTATTTTAACTGACTTTTAATCTAGACAAAAGTATGATCCGGATAGATTGGCAAAAAACTACTTCATCGGGAACGAAGCCACGGGTAACAGTAAATAGCTGTCAATACAATTGTGAAGTGAAAATTGATAAATTGAAAATAATAATTTGATTTGAAATATTCGATTCATGTTTCATCAAGATTCATGCTTGAATATCGTTCTAGAAAGCATTATGTGAGCGTACCAATTTTCAGCTAAGTGATTTATGAATCTATACCCCTTCTTTACTTTTATTATAAAGATGAAAGATTAGTTTTTTTTGTATGTAAGAAAATACTTAAAAATTACTGGACCGATTTGTTTTTTTTTTCAACGTTGGGTAGCTACACTCTCCCCGGTGACATACTTGCTACAAATGGCTTCTTTTTATCTCTGTATTCCAACGGATCCGGGAACTACGCTGGTAAAATCATGTGACGTCCGTTAGTAAGAAATATGCTACACAACAAACATCACGACTATATTTATTTATTTATTTAGTATTGCCATTCAACGTGGCAATGCAGCCAGTCTTTGGGGCACTTTACCAGCTGGCAGCGATGCAGAGGAATTTTTTGATGCTTTGTAATTATTTTTTGTTAGGTTTAGTTATTGTTTTTTTTTTAGTGTTTGTATAATATAGTTAAGGTTTTACAGAAATAAATTAATTTTATTTAGTTCAACGAAAATCCAATTTGTTAGTAAAATACCTTACCACTAGTGTTATTTATACACAAAAGAAAAATTAAAAATAGCTGGTGGCTGCAGCAAGATGTGCAGAGAATGACAGAGCAAGAATTTGCTCCCCAACCATTCTCCCCACATATTGTGCCACAGAAAAGGCAAGTAAGGGCTCTCCACCACTGTTTTCAGGATGCAATTGTCACTGACCCGCATTCTACGCATAAGCGGAGAACGCGGGATATATTATCCCCAGCAGAGGTCTACCTGTAGAACACCCACCCATTTGACAGTTAGGTTCGAAGAGTGCAGTTGTGATGTTAATAATAACAATCATAATTATTATTATGGCTTTTAAGAAATAAATTATCTATTAAGTATCTTAAAATATTTGTGAAGCAGTATCATATTCAAGAACACATTAATAATTTAAATACTTGGCAAAACGATTTCAAACTGTGATTTCAACCCTAAATTGCTAGGTGGTAAATTAGACACTCAGGCCCAGTTTCTAGTCGAAATAATTAAATTAAATTATTAATTTCATTTAGTAGTTAAGAACTTACTCAGCAGTTTATCTAACTTGTAAAACAGGTGTGTTGCTGGGGAGTTTGAAACACTAAGTAGTAATTTAAGGATTTTGGCGATAATATCTCTATCTTTGTTTCCTTAAGATGTTTTTCTTTAACGCACATATGTATCCGAAAAGTCTGAGATACAGCCTTGGGTTCGAACTCGAGACCTATGACTTGGCACTGTATATGAAAATTAATAATATACGGCACATACACATGGACACACACACATATACACCACTATTTTTTAATTAGTACAAAAAAAAATACCTGTATCCGTACCTGTTACTGATCATATTTGCGTAATCAAAAGTAAAAAAAAACTAAAATTCAATTTTTAAATATATCACTATTTAGTTTAACTTAAATAACGACAACAGCTGTTGGAGGCGGGGCATGCTTGAGCGAGATCACGCGAATGTGAGCGAGAGATGACGATTAATGAATACTGCTAAGTCATGAATAGCCTGTGCAATATTTCCATAAATTGGGTGACTTTTTTGGATATAAACAAAAGCTAATAACTTAGCTGTGTATGAATATTATTTATTGATACTTTACAAATATAATGAGAAGACCGTTTAGAATAAGCCCTTTAAGTATCCGTACTAATTAAAAATAATGGTGTATACATGAATACACACACATACACACTCCCACTGTATGTCGACAAATTCGCTGTATTGACGAAGTAACGGAAGGTGAACAAGATTCCATAGTTATAATCGGAACGACATTCCTGCTTCCGATCGACGAATACATTAGCTACCTATTAGAAGTTTTATTTATTGAAGAAGCTCTGTGATTGGTGCTTTATTCAAAGATTAATTGAAGGTGGGATTTGTGGAGAATGGGTGAGGTAATAGCTTCTATGTTATGTTCGTTGGTGTTGACATGGTGACGTCGCGCGTCGGTACGATAAATGAGCTGTTAAAGCTGATTTATCATACTATGTAACATACTATTTTAAAGGAGATTTTAATATGTTTTTAGATACAAGTGTATAAGTCAGGACGAGCTAGAAGTGCCAAGCATGAGAACCTTATATAGCAGGAAAACTGTACAGTGTGAGGAGGTTCGGCTATACAATGAATTACCCAAAAAAGTCAGAGAGTGTACAAGCATACCAACATTTAAAAAAGGCCTCAGGAATTATTTATTAGGCATTTAGGTTTAGTTTTCTTAGTTCTTCTTTATTTATTTTGTTTTCTTAAACTTGTATGTACGTATTTTAGTTACCTAGTAATAATTTATTAGTTAAAATATGGTGTTTTGTTTCTTCGATTGCTTGAAAGTCATACAAACTATTGTGCTACAGTTAATTCAGTTAGGTTTCTCGATAAGCGAACTGTTATTTTGGTTCTTTGAGAAATAAACGTCTTTAAACCGAAGATTACAATGACATAAAATAATTAGTAGTTCTGATTTTTTAAAGTGAACGTGCTAGAAGATAAAGATACCGGGCTGGTATCCGCAACTCCACGTCAAAGCGCGTATTTTGCGTATGTATGGGCCATAATCTACCAGGCGGGCCCAGTGCGAATTGGTAGATGTCACATGTCTTCGAATTATTGGTTCTAGGACATGCCGGTTTCCTCACGATGTTCCTTCACCGTTTTTGAGAGCAGGGGCTCGAGTCTGCTATTGCAATCGTATCTCAATGACCGGTCATTAATCAAATATTTGTCAACTTTGACAGTTTTTGTATGGGATATGTGTCATAAGTTTGACGTTATACGTCAAAAATCGATCATTGACCGGTCATTGAGACACGATTGCAATAGCAGACTCGAGCCCCTGCTGGTGTGATGAAATAAATTACACAAAGTAATGCGCCTGCCTGTGTTCGAACACACGTAAGTCGGGCCGCCACCGCTGGGCTACCGCTGCTCTCAAGTGAACGTGTTACTTTTAGAAATGCTAAAGCTTGCATATTGAGCAGATGATAATTTGTCGTAGTTTCTTCCATTTGTTTAAAGTGAAGGCTCGTGCACATTAAATTTAGAATTTTTCGTCTCGAGACTCGAGAAAGGCGACTATCAAACGTTCACCGACGATAGTTATGTGGCGTCTGCGTGTTTGTTGGGTGCGATTCGCAACAGACGCTCTAGAAGTACATAAGTACACTTGCTCCTTGTTCTTCAGAAAGATCAAGTGCGTAGTGCTCGTATGAGCGTGCAGATCAAAAATATACTTGCTCATTGATTATGTTCTTCAAAAGGGCCAGTTGCTCGTATGAGCGTGCGTGTATGACAAGACACATAAACGCGAAAGGAATTTAGGATCGCATTATGTAACGTTCTGTGGTTTTGGCTAACCTCGTTGAAAAATATCCGTGAACCGTGTGTGTGTGATGTGTGTCTGTGTGTGAGTCTGGTGTGTGTGTGTGTGTGTGGTGTGAATGTGTGTGGGATTTTTGGATGGTGTCATGTTTATTTATTTATTTGGACAATCAGAAGTTGTTACATGTATTCTTCTTAACTTAGTGCTATTCTATGTTGAGTTCCCATATAAAAATAAGTATACCTTTATCGAGGCAGCCATGTAAATTTTAATCAGATAACAACCTACACGAAGTAAGTAAAACATTGCTCCCTATAATGATGTCAGAATTCGTTAATATGTGCACACACGTGAACAATTTCAAGTCTATAATTTAAGGCGGAAAATTTCAGCTCACGGATTATTCTCGTAGTAATTAAGTGTCAACATTTGTTATTGGTGATGATAAATGCTAACAACATTGTATCAAGTACTTTTTGTCCTTTCAAATTTTGCTAGCGGACGCGGGTCTCAACGACCTTCGTTCAACAAAAGTTGTAGTTTAATCCCTTCTACAGGGATTTAACCTTCATTTTAAACACGGAAGACATGACATGTACTTACAAATACTTACAATGTGCAGTTTGTCGTATTATGTATTCGGGTAAGACTCTTGGATGCACAACCTTATATAATTCATCAGTAATTTAGTAGGTAAGTATTCGATTCATTATTGCAAATTCAAAAAAAATAACGCAAAATTTAAAGAGTAAAATAATATTATTAATAACGTTCTTTGTAAATATATTTTTACTGTACACTGATAGAGGCTAAAACACAGAGAGTTAAGAACTCCCAATAAGGACAGTTTAAAAAAAAATATGAGCGATCTTAACCTGAGCGAACGTAACTTAAGCAAACTTAATTTAAGCAAACCTAACTTGTGCGGGCCTAACTTGAGCGATGTCAAACCATCATTTTATTTTTTGGATATTAGTTTTAAGTTTTGAAAACAGCTATTACTTAAGAAAATCGTTTAATTGGTGGTAGTCTAATATTTCACACATAGGTAGTAAGTTTTCAGTAAATTTATGTTCAGTAGAAAAAACTTGCATTAGCAAAACCTAATTTTTCAGAACCGATTTTTTTTTCTCTTAGCTAAGAATACATTTCTATTCTAGATGGACCATAGATATTGATTATTTTTTATTAGTGAAACACAAGATATTTTTATTTTAACAATCAGGTAAAACATTACGGATTTTTTTTATTATTGGCTTCCTCCAAGCTTGTAGATCAATTTTACATGCTTTCAATTATAACAACCCAATTTATAAAAGGTTTAATCAAAATACTGACCGTCGAACAAATACCAGAAGCAATGTGAATGCAAATCACGTTATACACAATGTAGAACGATGATCCCGGATCAAACATCAATTGGCTCACTTCAAAACAACGCAATGGCGGATCCATAGTGCAAGGTGACCATGAAGAACATTCTCATTTTGGAAACAGACTGTACTGCGAAACAGTCTGAGAATTCTTCGACATTTAAAGAGAAACTGTTCTTGCATCTAGAGGCACTTGTTCAGGGTGGAAAGACGTTGAAATCATTAAAACGACTTTGGTACAGATGCCAGCATATCAAGATACCCCAAACTATATTTTTTTTCCAATTGAATATGAACCGTATTCCGTTTGCAATAAAGCTGAAAAACTATTGAAGAAATTTGACACATTGGTAGCTTGATGTGCTAACCTCTATCTGTACATACCTACGTGATTCTGAAAGTGTTGCAAGTTTTCGTCAGCATTTCTGTATACTCAATTTTGTATGTCTAAAAGATCTATCTAACTCAATTCATATTATTTATGAAAAATGTGAATTATTATTTACATTTGAATTATACGCTACCCAGCGTTAAAGTATGTATACTATCTAATTACAAATCATGTCAAATTTTTGTCCGTGGCTTGCAGCCTTGGCGAGAAGCAGCACCAGCGGGAATAGAATAAATCGCGACCGTGGATAGCACTGTGGTTGTCAGCAGCCGCTGGCCACAGTTTTATCAACTAACTAAAAAAATGCGTCAAAAAATTCAGAAAAAAAGTTACAGAATATATTACAAAAAGCATAATTACCGAAACAACATTCCATTTGGGAACAAAAATGGACGATGTCAAGAATATTATACAACCTGTAATTAAGCCTTAAAACACCCACAGCTCAGGTTCATCACGATAGTGCGTGGTTATCGACATCGTTAGTTTAATATCTAGTTCTACCTATATACTCCATCGCAGATTATCTTAAGCTGATGCATGAATTTGTATCTTCAGATTATTTGACGTTCAATATCTATAATGAATGGAGTATGTGGGCATGTATTGAGATAGGAGCTCGTAGGTTAATTAGCAAGCATTCACACTGGTCGATCCAAGGTTAAGCAACGCTTGCCGAATACTGCAGCGGTAGCTCTCCATGCTTCGGGAAGAACAATAAGCCGTAGCTCCAATTGTGAATCTAAATCATCCAGCGACTAACACAAATGCAACGAAAAGAAGCACTATCCAATTTGGTACAGACGTTAGTCGTTCGGAAGTACAGAAGAATTATCCAGTTTGGTACAGTCGCTAGTCATTCGGCAGTTATTCGCGTACTCACATTTCGGCGATTATTTTTTATTTTAAAAATAGATCTAAGATTAGCTGCATTAAGACTGCAAATTAGACTAATTCTAACATTATTAAGAAAAACGTTGAGTGTTTGGCCATTTATATTATTTTTTCAGAAATAAATAAAATCATGCAAGCACCGCAGAAAACGTGCATATACTTACCACAATCAAACCGAGACAAATATTGTAGAAAAAGAAAACTTCGTGAGTCTTTGTGATATTATGTAGTAACTGTATATATTTCTGACTTTTATTATAGTAAATTACTAGATTCTTTATATGGCGGGAATCTTCACTAAAAATTTGCAGCCTCTTATTAGCCATAACGATGACTTGCAGTCTGTTTTACCTTCTACCGTCTACACGACAGAGAAACCAGTTTTCGAAATATGATATCATCAGTGTATTGACGGATGTCAAAATACATAACTTCGTATTGTGTCTTCGACTTTGCATTATACCTACAGTATACGGCATGGTTAGGTTGGCGCTGTGTTTGTGCAATTGCTGCTCTGCGTGTCACGGGCTCGATTCTTACACGAAACAAAATAGTCAATACTCAATACTTTATTGCATTCCATAATGTGTAGGTACAGTCAGCCTCATAAGTCGATATACATATCCATATTTCCTAAACTCATGAACACCTTAGCTTACACAAATTGCTAAAGAAGACTAGTGCCAGGATTTAATTAACGTCTTAAAGGTTCAAAATTCACTAGTCTTGTTTAGCAATTTGTGTATGCTAAGGTGTTCATGAGTTTAGGAAATATGGATATGTATATCGACTTATGAGGCTGACTGTACATATAATAGTTGGTATGTTAAAAACATCGAGCCAATTATGGACCCTGTCGGGCACAGCAAAGTTATATATAGCAGGAGAAAGGATGAAGGCGATTTTTATTAAGAGAAATAATAATTAAAATTGTAACATTAAAATAGTAATATTTGGTATTTATATTTTATTTACGTATTTATATATTTTATTGGTTGTTTTAGTTTAATTACGTCCGATTCTCAGAACTACTGGGTATAAACAAAATATTTTATAAGTATCGGTGAAGCTGTTTCGGAGGAGTTTTATGATACGTAAATTTTATATAAGTAATAATGCATAGTTTTTACACATAGTCATTTGTATTGCCTACAGAATGGTAGATAGATAAAATATTTTTATTATTTAGTGCACACAATAGACATAGACCATAACCTAAACCACACATCAGGACATTCATTTAAATGTAAATATCGTATTCCCGGTTCGTGGCATTTTTATTTGAACCTTTCCCTCAATTTAAATAAAGTTAAAAGTTATTTTCAACTAGTAGGCTTCTCAAAAGGTTTATACATTTATTTGTCAACCTAAGGTCCTTTCTGAACTATTATTTAATTTGTGTTCCGTTAGGTACCCGAGTTACTAATTTTTGGAGCTGCGTGGGTCGAACTTAAGTCCACAACAAACGTTTTTGTTTGTACCTATCCTAGAAATAAACTATGAGATCAGGGGTGAATTTTCGAGCGTTTCAACCGCCGTCATTACCTTCCCCTTAACATTAAGGGAAGAGAATGTATTCAATGCAATATTTCAGCTTTTCTCAGAATCTGCTAAAGTACTAGAATCTGGAAATGGTTGAAATATTGCATTAAATACATTCTCTTCCCTTAATGTTAAGGGGAAGGTAATGACGGCGGTTGAAACGCTCAAAAATTCACCATCAGACTAAAAAAAACAGTAGCATGTGTAGCAAGACGACCATAGAAATGGAATTTGTCTACAGAAGAATCGACATAGCGACATATTGCAGAAACATTTCTTTTTTTTTATTGTTTGTTTATTGTTTTAGTGTTTGTCTACACACCAGCCGGTCGATTCAGTAAAAGTCACGCAGTGAAAACTTGAGTGAACTGAGCTGTCAATGCCTAGCATTTGTATGGAATGACAGCTCAAAACGCCCTCACACGCCTACATTTACACGCAGTGATTTGACCAGAATCGCACTGCAGAAGTGTAACTCTATAAGAGAATTAATCAGAACCAAGTTCCACAAATACGAGTACAGATTACTAAAAGATCACAGTCAAAGTAATTTATAATTTAAAAGTTTCAAATAACCTTTAGATTAATGTTTCTAGTTATTGTTTTAATAGGTAAATTAATTAGAAAAGTTTTAGTGAAATCTGAGAAACTTGCGGTCGGCGGCTTGTTGTGTTAGCAGTAATGGCACCAAAGATTATTTATTCCTCCCCACCGCTAAGAAGGCTTAAAGTTACATGCTTTATTTAATTTATTTAACGTGGTTTGATTTATTATTATTACGAGATAAAGAAGCGCGAGAAGGCCGCTTATTGTAACACTCTATGTAACCCATATAGTTATTATTTGGAAGTTTTTATGGAGTACAGAGACCAGCACATCAAGCTACCTTAAAATGTCAAAATTTCTTTGAAGTTTCTCAACCTTATCACAAGTAGAAAAAGGTTCATGTTTAATTGGGAAAATTTGACAGCATTTGTTGCTTGGTGAGCTGGTGTCTGTACTTTGGCTAGTCTTTTAACTAGTTGAGCTATTTTATTTTTATTTGTAGTACCTATTCAAACTATATGTATGTACTATATTTATATAATATTATAAACGCGTAAGTTTGTGAGTATGGATTGATGGATGTTTGTTACTCTTTCACGTAAAAACTACTGAATGGATTTTAATAAAGTTGTTAGCGGAGTTAGCTGACACCCTGGATTAACACATAGGCTACATATAATTCCTTTATTCCCACGGAAACGGGACCTCCGCGGCCTTTTGTAAAATAAACATTAATTTAAAAAGGCATAATTTTAAAAGACATTTTCATGAAATAGTCATCAAATTTAATGGGATTATATGACCTTATAGAGTTGTCTTAATAAATAAGTATTCCACAGCATTGACACAACGCCATCTAGTCCCAAGCTAAGCAGAGCTTGTGGTAAGGGTACTAAACAGCTGATAAACATACTTATATATATTTCTAAATCCGTACATATCTATATATATAAAAGAAAGTCGTGTTAGTTACTTCGCTTATAACTCAAGAACGGCTGAACCGATTTAGCTGAAAATTGGCAGGGAGGTAGTTTAGAGCCAGGAGAAGGACATAGGATACTTTTTATCCCGTTCGACATCATAAAAATAAATATCAAGAATATCGGTTGTCTCAAACATTTTTCAAACGCAGCGCCATCTTGGATGACATGACAGGAGTCAAACTTCCCAGTTCATTATCAGGTGACAATTTGAAATTGACAAGTTTTAAGCTAAACCCAAGAAGGTAAGGTTGTCAATTTATAATACGCACCTAGGTTCTGAAATTTATTTTGTTATTAAACTGAGAGGTTTTATGTAGCATAAAAAAGTCTTATATTTCAGAAATCAATTTACGTAATTAGCAATGATGACAGAGACGAACTTTAGTAATTCTTTGCAAATAGAACTTATTTTACTGTTAGGACTTTAATTAAAGTAGACCGGGAAAACTATAGGCATAAATTATTGTATGTAACATAGAGGCAATAGTTCAGATTAAAATTATGAATTTAGTATTTTTTAGTAAGGTAGTTAGGTTAGATAGTTGGGTTAGCTATAGGATAGGTATGGTCAGTTAGGTTAGGGTATATATACATGTTGTAATTTAAAAGTAGTAGTAGTTATTATTGGTTTGGATTTATTTGTTGTCGTCTTATTCCACGTATGTATATCTAATATAAAAAAAAAATAAGAGCAATGAATTGACTCTAAGGCACAACGAAGTTTGCCGGGGCAGCTAGTCTTATTCAACGTATGTATATCTAATATAAAAAAAAAAATAAGAGCAATGAATTGACTCTAAGGCACAACGAAGTTTGCCGGGGCAGCTAGTTATAGATAAATTACACCCAGACTCAGAACAGATGATCGTGCTCATCACACAAACATTTGTCCTGATTGGGAATCGAACCCACGACCGGTCCGGTCTACTAACTACTAGACCAACAGGTCAGTCAAATAATGATTTAAGAGATTATAATTCTGTAAACATATACGGTCGCAAATCATATTATAATCAACATAGGTACAAATTGCAAAAAACATAGGTACCTAAGTAAATTTGAATTTTGCGGGCTACTCGCGCATTCACCTTAATTAGTATCTGAGATTGATAAGTAGGTAAACTGAGAAGATTGACGCCTTTATATTAATATAAGTAAACGTTCTTTTAGTCTTATTAAAGCAACCTACGTAATATTTATTTAGGTACTGGTGTAGTCTTTAAATATTAGTTCTAAGTCTTAGCTAAGTCAAACATCCGTGTCTGGTTATTTAGTCAATTTGTAGAAGGTTAGTTGTAGGACTTAAAGATTGGTAGATTACTGAATAAGACGACCATATCTGGCACGAATTTTTGACGTAAACATAACCTCAAATAGAACGATTCTAAACTGTACTGTAGCAATTAAGTTTAAGTTTTTGAGACATGAGAACTTAGTATCTACCATTTCTATTCTTTGACATTTGCGGAGTCTTAGAAACAAATTAATATTTTAAACAAAAAAAGTATTTATTGAATAATTTTAGAACTGAAAAGGATTCGTGCAAGGCAAACAGTGTAGTGGTGTTTTGACGAAAAGTTTTACGGAAAAAAATATTTTTCATGGTCGGTAGAAGATATTTATAAATTGTTAGATGTGTGGATTAGAACCTTACTGTTTTTATATCAAGCGAAAAGTGTTAATAATGATACTGTAAAGAGTGTGTTGATTATTGCGTTTCCATGGCAACACGAGACCTTGTTTGTACCTATCAGAGCTGTTATGGAATTAGACACAGTAAGACCCCAATTACCCGCAATTTAAATCTTTAGCGTCTGTTAAAAAAGCGGACTTGTATTGCAAAAAGTGTTAAAACTATCGAAACATGTGGGCAAAAGAATCGTGCTTGGTCCACTTCTTCGTAAGGATGCAGGCAGAGTGTTTCTAAATGTCAATGACTCGCCCAATATCGCTTTCAAACGACAACCAGATAGAAACATCCACAGCAAAATTCAAAACAAGAATTAGACAACAGGAACATCAACCGTATTCCATATACGGAGATATCAAATTAGCGTACACATGTTCACCGTAATTTACAAATTATACGTCGAACAGTTGGCCAGTTTCGCAAACGAACATTCCTATAGTAATTGCCGTGAAAAAAATCACTTGACAGCCTGACGAACGACGTTTTCTCTCCGCGAATGTACATAAAAAGATAGTTGTACGGAACCACTTGACCTACCGTAGCGTCATTCGATGTTGTGCTCGATCACTATACCGCCTTGTTAATCGATTTTTGTTATTACACTATTATAATCGATTGTACACTTAACACTGCACGTGCATCACAACATCCTGACACTTTCACTTAAAAGCAGTACTGTATCGATTTGGCGTAGTTCGCTAAACCGTTAAAACTGCTCGGGCGCAGCGCTCAAACGCTCGCGTCACACTGGCTGCGCTAGCGCAAGAGCCTCATTTCCCCCCACTTGGAAATCACAATGATAATTCTTTAATGAAAAAGAAACTGTATGCTTATAACTTAGAGTTGCTTTCCCAATGAGAAGAAACTAAGTAAGTGACTTGTATTTTGATATAAATTCTTATGGACCGTAATGTTTTTGTGCATGCATGTCTATTAAATTCTCTTCCTCATCGGTTGGGTTGTCTATAGGATTAAGTTATGTAAGTTTAATAAGTTTCTAGATGGTGTTTGGAAATATAAATATATTTTTTTAGCTGCTACCAGAGAATACCTTTTTTTATTGAAAGGAACAGCAAACAGTAACATTATAAGAACTTACAACTAAATTCCAAATAACAAAAATTTGGTTATAATGTAACCCACAACGCTGGCCACAAATAGACGTAGAGGTTAATGAAAAGGAAATTAATCGCTAGGAACAATAATAACAGCAGTACGTGTAGCAAAATACCTATTTAACTACAGTTTAGATGGCATAATTAAGAGTTTAGAAATTTAGTTTTAAATGAGAAGGTCTAAAGAGGCAAAGTTATATAATATTACTTTAGGTGGAGCCTAGGGCCTAGGGTCAATTTTAATAAGAGGGCTTAAAAATTTCCTTACTCTACAATTGAAGATGTCAATGTTTTCAAAGGTATTACATGACTCACTTTTACTGTAGTTGTCATGAACTTACGACCTTGTTCATTAACTAGGGAAGATTGTTTCAACTGTTTCTATTATTCTATCTTTTATGGAAAGCTACGTCATTAGCAAGTAATAAAAGCAATATTTTATTTTTTAAACTAGTTTTAAGTGGTTGAAAGATATCGACGTTTGAAGGAAAAAGTATAAAAGACACGTAGACGACGTTACGGGTAAAGAGCTTTGTAACAAACATGCGAAGTGAAAACTGTTGATCCCTCTTGAAAAATATTGTCCGCACGAAGTACCTAGTTTGAAGTTTTGGAATAGTTCAAGTTTGTTTAAAGAAGAAAAGCGTACAGCTGAAATAGTCGAGTTTCAACCAAAACACGACCAGTCTAGTAAGATTGCGCTCCAAGATTGGGAGACTGAATTGTTCTGTAAATTAATGCTTCTAAGTAAAAATTACTTATAAATACAAAATGTAGCAAATGTTTTACATGGGGGTGCGATGCGTTTCTTGCGAAGTAGGTCTGTGTGGTGTAACATTGAATGACAGATTGCGGGATGAAGTGATGTGTAGTTACAAAAACTGAAAAGGGTAGGTACCTATTATGCTTAGATAATTTGGTCACGTTTAAAAAGATGAATGAAAGGCAACTAACGAAAGGTAAATATGAGCCAAATGTAAGTAGAAACACCGGGAAGAGGCGTTCTAAAAGATCATACATAGACCTTATTGTCTTCAGAAAGGTCAGGTGCGTAGTACGCGCAGTCGGCGTTTGTTTATGACAACATGTGTGAATGAAGCAAAAAAAGTAATGTAAGAATCGTAGTATAGGGCGCTTTGTAGCTTCTGCCTACCAACATGGGTAAAAGGCGTGAGTTTATATATGTATGTATGTAAATAACATATTTGCAGTCAACGAGAAAAATAAACGGTAATGCTGCTTCTCTAGCAAAAAAAAGAGACCTTTCATGTGACCTTTTTGTATAAAACTATCCTCTCAGTCTACCTAACAAAATATTATTTTTGTCTATTGGACAAAATTGTGGCTAAAGTTATATTTTATTGCCTAAACGTAGCAATATTTTAGAGAGAGCCCAACTGTGAATGGAAGTTAAAAAGCAAGCAAGAAAATTTGACAGTATTGTCACGATTTTGTTCTGATTTTATTACATCTATAGAATACGGATAGATAAGTAGGTAGGTGTGTTACTTAGAAAGTGAAATCCGAAAAATACGTTTGGCACGCGTTTTAGTTTCTGACGATTGGTTGCCGCGCTGCTGTATGTCGGGTTTGATTCCCGTACGAAACAGAAATTTACATGGCCAACAGGTAGTTACTTTGTGCTGTGTCTGTCTGTGTGTTTAAGCGAGTAAAATGTTCGTTAACGCACCCAAATAATGATTTTAAAACTAAGTTTAATAATAATAACACAATGACTCAGCAGTGATTGTGCCGATAGTCGTGTCTGCCAATGGCCTAATAGCCAAGAGCCTCGACCAATATCTGAAGAGTCTCTTGTTGGGCAGCTAGATCAAGGGCTTGATTCAGAAAAAAGTACTGCTGGACACGACTCGTATTGTTAAGCGATTTCCTCTTCTGGAGCCCTGACCACCGGTACTATTGACTCGGTTCCCTAATCTAATTGCTTTCTTTTTCACTTACTTCTTCCTTTTACCCACAACACTATTAAAATTGTGTCTACTTAGCCACTCAAACGTCCGGGCGACTAGAGCAGCCTAAAACTTTTTACCGTTGAACGTTAGGGCGACTATGGCAGCCCAACTGATTTGTACTAAAAAAACGCGAAATCATCAATGAAACTTTTCAAAGAGCTTCACAGGCCTGCTACTAGATGGCTCTATATTAAATAACGCGTCTACGGTGTATAAAACATCATTTCGAGTGACGGCAAGTATTGAACAAAAAATTGTTTACAAGTGGTGTGTCAAGTGTTTTAAGTGTTTGTGAGATCAGCTTTTTTAGTGAAAGTTAACTATTAATTTATTAAACCAATGTGTAAGTGTTACATATTTAAAAGAATGCTGTAAGTTTATTATTTCAGATTATCTATATATTTTAAGCATCCATATTCTAATAAGATGTACGAACACGTGTTAAAGTCGACCGGCCAAAAATTTTCCAATAAGAATCGGTTTTTTGTCAAGTTTTTTTGTGATATTATACATATTTCAGCAAAATACTTCCTATAATTCAAAAAACAGGTCATTATTCATATTTAAGTAGACTTAGGGGAAACAAATACGACGAAAATTATTACGATGACTCATTTCTATTGTTTACGGGCGGGTGACATGGCCGCCTGTAATTTGATACCGCGTTGTTTGTTTTGGTTTAATGTGATACACTGTTTATTATAAGTAATGATATGTGTTGGTGTCAAAAAAAAGCTTATTTAATCTAGTTTAATAATTAGTAAAAACATTGAGAAAGGTAAACAAAAAAGTTTCGTTAAAACTTGTCGAAAGAAATATTTTACTTAAATTTAACCCATTTTGTTAAGTTCATGTTTTTTTTTTATCAACTTCTAATTGATTGTTGTACTATAATTATTTCATATTTGAATTTCTTAATAATTCAGCTTTATGCTGGTATTTTTTACTTTGCTATAGGTGCAACAGTGTGCTAGAACAACACATTTACATTGTTACGGGCGGGTGACACGGCCGCCGGTAATTTGATGCCGTGTTGTTTGTTTTGGTTTAATGTGCTACACTGTTTATTGTAAGTAATGATATGTTGGTGTCATAAAACAGCTTATTTAATCTAGATTAATAATTAGTAAAAACATTGAGAAAAGTAAAAAAAAAAGTTTCGTTTGAACTCGTCAAAAAAAATATTTTACTTAAATTTAATTCGTTTTTTTAAGTTCATATTTTTTTTTATGAACTTCTTATTAAGTGTCGTACTTTTATTATTTCATATTTAAATTCCTTAATAATTCAGCTTTATACTGGTATTTTTTTCTTTACTGTAGCTGCAATAGTTTGCTAGAAAATACATTTTTAATCATTAATGGCAGGGGGGGCCCGACGGGGGGCAAGACCTATCGCGGGCGCCGACGTTCTAGGTCTTTTTAGGTATTTAGGTCGGACGTTCTAGTAATAACTTATTTATTTACGAAAACCTATAGTCTTCACTAGTAATTCTTGTATTTGGACATCTTGTCCTGTCAGGGACTTTACCTTGGTAACCAGATGTTATAAATGCCAACAATATGGTCATGCAGCTAAAACATGCAGAGAAGTCAATTCAACGTGTGGTCATTGTGGTGAAGCTGGACACTCGCTGTCTGTGTGCGAGAAAAAAGCTGACACACCGAAATGTGCAACTTGCTCACGTTTTAAAAAGCCCAACAATCATAAAACGGGAGACTCTGAGTGCCCTGCTAGGAAAATGGCAGAATATAGATATATAAACTCCATTGACTATGAGGGCGTGTAGGACGTCACGCTCAAGCCCAGACTTCCGTGTTTAACGCCAGTTGCTGACTCAACATGAACATTGCACTTCGCTGGCCTACAAGCCCCGATTTTGTTGATTTCTAAGTATTTAGTCACTAGCTGCAAAAATAACGTTCAATTACTACCTATCTATACCCGTTTATACGACGTTTGACTTTTATTTATTTTTATTTCTGCTGACGCTCGAAAACACAGCTGTCTTAAGTAGAGCAAGGTAAAAATAAACAAACATGTTGCTTTAGTTTTTAAAATTGTTTTTAAGTTATGAATAATATCATCTATTGTTATCATCTTTTATTTTAAATATTGTTAATAATTCTTTGTACTACAATTACCAACGTTAATGAGCTCCTGTCGCTTGTGATACAGGTTTATCTAACCTAGTACAGGCATCTAACATTTAAATACCTTTGTTAATTATTTTTAAGACTTTTGTATTTTATTGTACCAATTTTACTTTTGAATAAATATTATTATTATTATATTATTATTATTATTATTATTATTATTTCATTTTAAGATTACCATGTATTTCTCATATTAAGTGAATTGTATTATTTTTGAGAAATAAATGTCTTAAACCTTAATTTATTGTATTCACACATTTAAAAATATATATGATAAGTTTTAAAATGAGTAAAAGGACTAATAATAATAGGTAATATATTCTTTATTTCAGATCAAACGAATTCAAGTAACTACACATCATCCGTATAATGCTAGTAACAAAGATTTAAAATGTTGGTAAACTTTTACAAATGAATTCATTTAAAATAAACACGGCTTAGCACACAATTGCACTTGTCTGCATACCCAGTACCTACCTTAGTTGGTAAGCAATGGTATTAATTACTTTCAATTTACAATGATTTAGCAGAGTTTTACCTTGATGGGATGCGGATAACAAAATTATAGATTAGATTGGTGCTCATGGTATAGACTTGCTGACATAATACTTTCCTAACAACATAGACTACGGTATTAGGAAAGTATTAATCCTACTAATATTATAAACGCGAAAGTTTGTGAGGGTGTTTGTTACTCTTTCACGTAAAAACTACTGAATGAATTTTAATAAAATTTTGTATGGAGTTAGCTGACATCCTAGATTAACACATAGGCTAGTTTTCATTCCTGTATTCTCACGTGAACGGGACCTACGCGGGTGAAACCGCGGGACGTCTGCTAGTTATAAAATAATTTTAAAAGAAAATAATTCACAATTTTCACACACTGCCATCTAGTCCGAAAGTAAGCAGAGCTTGTGCTATGAGTACTAGACAACTGATAAACACATTTGTATAATTATTTTATTGGTATAAAGCCGGCTCTACACTCGCGTGTGACGACGCGCTGTCAATTCGCGCCATGAATAACGCAGTGATCCGCGCGCGCACTGTGTCCCTCCACACTCGCAAACGTTCAAAGTCTTGTCCGCGATATCATGGACGACGACGTGATTTCTGCTACTGCTGTGTCACTACTTGCCATTGCGTATTACAATGACCTTTGTATTAAATATATGAAGAATATAAAAAGTTTCCCCCTATTCTTGTACGCCATACTGCGGAAAAATGTGGATGCGTTGTTCACGTTCGCGTGCTGCAAATCCTTTGTCGCGGGCCAAAATACCGACACTGACCGAAGAACAGCGCGAAGAGCGAACGAGAAGCGCGAACAATATCTACACTCGTGATTCGCAGTTGTCGCGGGCTTTCGCGGCCGTTCGCGCCGCGAGTGTAGAGCTGGCTTAACATTGAACTTCACTCAGTGATTGATTATCACAATGGGACAATTTGAACGAATCCTACTTCAGATCCGTGAGAAACAGACAGTCATCAAAGGCCCATTATATCTGCATCTTCTAATATATAGACACGATATCGTGATTGTTCGTGTAATTATTGTCACGATACTCTTCGCAACAGATTGTACGATCGTTAACAGCAATCTCTCGCTTCATCTGGATATTTCCCAAGGGACGATACAAAATACGCACTTTCATTTGTTTTTTTCTTCATATGGGAACTAATAAGCCTGTGGTTGCAGGGTTGCCGAATTGTTTCTGTTATATGGAGCTAAATAAAAAAAATAGGGGTTTGTTGCTAAATAGTGAATTCCGCACGTGTGGCTAATGCTTACCGAAGGTAGGTTTGTGGATGAACGAACATTTTTGCGGTATGTTCCGTCACTTCTTCTTCTGAGCGAAAACACTAGAAAGCAGAAAAAGTGCTGATCCTCAGCTGAATTTTAATAAATGACTTTTTGATTTTAAAACCCCTCCGTGGCTCGGAAAGCGTGTTTATCGCGTGTGTCGTGTATTGTTATTATCGTTCCTGACATGTTTATTGGTAGATATATCTGAATGATTGAATTAATGATTTTGACATGATTATGATGGTGATTTTGACATTATTTTTTAACAATTTTGACATTTTCGTTATTAATTATTTTGACATCATTAGTAATTTCTTCCTACAATTTCCAAATTTAAGTGCTAACACTAGTGTTTAAGTTGTGTTGTAATAACTTTGTTAGTGTATTACTAACTTTGTTATTGGATTGTATGATCTGTAAATAAATGATTATTATTATTATTATCTTTTGGCATTGGCTGCCATTTGTATATTCTTTGACAGTTGTTACGGGTACAATCAAAACCCTTAAACTCTGACAAGCAATCTAGCCATGGAGAATCGTGTTACCCAGTTGGAGTTGGGTTACTGGATTGTTGTGGAGATCATTTTGGGTCACCAAGATACAGGTTGTGCCTAGTTTGGGGCCCACGGCTACTTCTACTATTCTGCTGTTCTATTAAGGCTCTTTCTTAGTGTTTTCTTCTATGTATTTTCTCTAACTTGTGTGTGCCAATAAATTGTTTTGATTTGATTTGAGTTGATTTGATTTACGCTGGATGTTAATAATCTATCTCGGTTGCTATCTTGATCCAGATCTTTGTCTGTAACCAATCTCGACCGGATTCGCCTATCTGAGTCTTAAAGATGTCCAATCAGAAGCAGCCGTCAAAAACAAAGGATCGGGATTTGGATTGAGATAGAATAGTAATATCGGGCGTAAATCATTGTAACTCCTATGATAAAGAAGTGTTTGCTAGATAACCTATAGCCTACTTACTCTATTATACTGGCTGATGTTATTGATGTTAACTAATTATACTGTATAAATTTATGTTCTTCTAATTTTTAGACAGCTTCGGAGTTTGTTCCTAAATTTCTTCTTCCCAGAAAAACACTAGGTAAGAAGTGCTCAAAGTGATTTTGCGACTATATGCAGCTGTAGATTCACCTGCTATATATATATACTTTAAACAAACACAAACACAAAACTAATAACAGTACCGTAATAACTTTACACCTACCCGATTCCCCATTATTAGGATCTCTCAATTAAGAAGCCTACAAGCGGAGCAGACTCTAATCAATTCAATAGAGATGTGCTAATTGTATTGTAAAGCTGCTACTGTTCGCGTGTCGACGGCCTTATTAGAGTGTGTACTCATGTTTTCTGGACTTCGTATTATGTTTTAGTCATCTATTTTAGTAAAATTTATAATGTTATTGTAGTCACAAACATACTTTTTATTTATTTATTTAAATGATATGGACGAGAACTTACAGCTAAAACAAATCAGGTAGGAAACAGTAAGTTCGACTGACAGCCAATAATAAGTCCTCACTTATAAAGGACAGGATATCACAAGTTCCATGGACACCGGGTGCAGTTGCGTTTTTTTATCTTACTTCTACTTCTTACCTTAATGTTACAAAAAGAAAATTTTCCTTTACACAAAGCAATACTAATATATGGCGTTGCTATTAGTTTGCTAAAACATTTTATGTAGGAGCACTATTTCACTACTGGCAGGACTGTTCTGTAAAACGAATATCCATTAGAAAATCAATTATGGTGAAGTAAGCCATCATTCTATACTAGGTGATGTAACAGTGAAGTGAACTGTCGAAAGTTCACTTCACGCTCACATCACCAAACTTTTGCCAGTGTGGTTTTTTATTTTGTAATCGACTTTAAGACGGGTTATGTGTATATATTTCTTTAATACTCTAACTCTAAGAACTCTAAAAATATCAACTAAATACTGGTATTAACAATATCATTATGTTCAGTTTCTTACTCAATCTAGTAGCAAACTCATTCATGATAAATCATTGCGACGACGTACAACACAACTCTTATTTTAATAAGTTTAGTGGTCGCTTTTTCCCACTCCAAAATAAAAGGGTATTTGAGTGCTGTTGGCACGATTAGACCAATTTCTTTCTGTCGCCATTAAAGTGCCACTAAAGTCTTTATTCGTGATTTATTTTTTCGCTTTATGTACTTGTAAATCCTTAGAATTGAACAAACCTTGTCAAATTAAGACAACTTCATCTTGGTGTTAGAATTGAAAAATCTTGCTAATTTAAAACTTTATTTTGGTGTATTATTGCAAGTAAGTTATACTCAGATCATTGCATTACAACGGTAATTTATTTAGTTAAATAATATGTAATACACAATTTATGCTACCTGATGATAATACTGAAATAGTTGTAAAGAGCTATATATATTTATTTGCTGCTGCTATTTACTCCAAAATCGCTTAATATTATGTTTAATTCTGCAATATTAGTAGTCACAAGGTCATAAACATAAATTATGAATACATCAAATTTTATAATGGTATTAATACTTAAATTGAAGTTGTTTTTATTTGTATTCATTTATTTGGTTATTATTATATTATATTTGCCAATGAGTGTAAGTTAAATAAATTTAATAGATTAATTTATAAATTACTAACTTTTTTCCACATTCCAGTTGCCTATAGTATTTTAGAATAATGTAGTTTTCTACTAATGAAAAAAGTTAGAATTAGAGTATTCATTCCGGATTAATCATTACATACAAATAAATCTTTTTTTTTTTACCTTTTTGCTTATTAAACTAAGAGAGCGTTTCGAAAAGTTGGGTACTGCTACTGGTTTAACTCTAAAATCACCGAAAGTTTATATCCTAACAAAGTTTCAACAAATATAGCAGTGACAGTATTCAAACCGACATTGACTACAAGATATAAAGTTCAACTAAGACAGTGGTGACAGATAATAGAACTAAACTTCAATGGTTTTGAAGATAATCTCTCTCAGTACTTGATTAAAAAGTTACTTTCGACAGCAATGTTCCTTGTCACTCCAAACTTCGTTAGGTTAGCCGCCAAAATTTTCTTACGGGACCTTAACTTTCGGGATTGGGCATTTATGTCATCATTTAGAAACTTTATACAGAAATTGAACCGTTATTGAATCCTTTACGGTTCTTGCAGTCTCAGTCACATGTCGGTGCATGGTTTATGTATTCCATAATACAACATTACGCCTGTCTATCTTAAAAGGGGCTCGGCAGAGATGTACAGATTAATGTTTAGAAAGAACTTATTTTGCAATTATTAACCGATTTCAATGATTCTTTCAAGTTTTGAAAGTCTCTCTTTACATACAAAGAAACTAAAAATTACAAAATAATAACTTTTTTACATAAAAAACCACCGACTTCTTAAAAAACACTACCAAGTGAAAAATGATACAAGATAAACGATAGCCCTGTTAACAATAGTAACTTTGGTCGGAACTAAGTTTTCTTTTTATTTCAATGTAAGTTATAGAATCATATTATTATGCAGAACTCATTTGCGACGATTTGTTTTCCATCCTGTATAGTAAACTATTTATTGAAATAGTTTTAAAGTTCAAAAATTGACTATTTTTTATTTTTAATAATGAACTGGTCAGGCTAAATAAATTAAACGAGTGTGGCTGTTACAAATTATATTCGTGGACTAAAGGCTACTGGAAACAACTTCACCGAGTGAACAGATAACTAATGAGTATACAGATACAATAAAGTGTACAGATAACAAAAGCATACCAACATTATATTTATACATTATGTTTCTCCTAAGTCACAGGCACATACACCTAGTTTAGGAGTCAGGGAATTAAACCTATTGTGACGTAGAAGATGAAGAAGATGGCGGGACGGCTTGGACAAATTAAACGACCAGTGGTCAACTTTAGCCCTGGATCGATAAAACTGGAAGTCATGGAGAGAGGCCTTTTCTCAGCAGTGGGATGATGCAGGCTAGCAGTATCAGTAGTAACAGTGACCTAGTTACAAGCCTTAGGTATATGCTTTAAGTTTTTGGTTCTTGAACCCCCGGGCGGACACCGGTGTCCGCCTGTCATTGTCTTTCTTTTGTGTCTCTAATTGACTCAATTGAATGGTTAAATAATTTATTTATCTATTTACATTATATTATTATGTAATGTTTATTTTTAAGAGTTAACTTTACAGCTGATAGACGTTGTAGCAAAATATCTGTTTGCCGAAATATCTCAAGTTTCTATCCAAATACACCACAGCTTGCTACTAAATGCACGAAAGTAAATAGACAAACGTAGACCATTTCAGCTGGAGTAAAAGCAAAACTTTGACCATCCTCCTTTGTTCTACGTATGTGAACCTATTTCAATCAGTTGGTGAACTTTTACATTTAGTTTCCTATTGTTCAACTTTGATCGCGGTTCAATTGACTAACTTTATGAATTTGACTCTCATTAGTGCTTTTGTGTGTGCCTAACGAGTTGGATTTATTATTACATTGTTGCAAAACCGACGACCAACATATTTGTAGCGTAGCAATGTATAATTCACAACTAAATATATATATACGGGTTTGCTGTTTGATTTCGAAAGTCATATGAAGGTTGACTGGTAGAAAATGCCTATGGCATTAACTACGCCTCTGTACATTAGTGTGCTTGAAGTATTATATAAATAAATAAATAATATTACATGCCCATGGCTAAATCCCCGTAGTCATCAGACCGAATGTCAAAATTGCCGAAGTACCATTTTATTATTTTAATTACGAAAACCAGCTCTTGGTGTCGCTCATTAACGGTAATTATTTAAAAAACAACAAAAATGGTTGAAAATAATTCTTTTCAGAACAAAATCAGAGCACCTTATCGTATTGCAATTTTACATTGTTTTGGTTCTTGGTTTTTTAATATCTTGTGATACAATAAGCATAAATAAATATAATATTTCTACGATTCTAGGATTAGGCAGAAGTGTATCTGATGTCCCCACATCTCTTCAATTATTATTATTCAACGCCATCTAACAGAAAGTGGGCATATTTATTTACAATCAACGAGGCACAATCCCAGACCAGTATTGGCTGCTACTGAGAAATTCGTGACAGAATGAATAAATATTCCACAACTTTTCACTCAACGCCATTTAGTTCCAAGTTAAGTTTGAGAGCTTGTGATATGGGTACTAAACAGCTGATTAACATACTTACTTAAATATTTCTAAACATATTATAAAAAAACGTCTTTTAGAATATATTGCTAGAATTGTTATTCTGAACTGCCTATGTTCTCTCTTATAAATTCTTAATAATGTGAAATGTCCAGTTGTTGAAGTTTCCTAACGTACTATTAATTCGTTTCTAAGCTATTATTATTATAGCCATACATAGCTAGTCGTATTCAAATTAACAGTCGACAATTAACTTGGAATTGTATTATTTTCCAAACAAATACATTCAATACTTATGGGAAACGGGACATCAAAAACAAAATGTTCATCCGAAACTTATGTCCTAAAGGACACAATTCTAGAAGTTTCCCATTGCCACTCCAATATTCATATATTATTCAAGATGGCATTACTGAGACATGGGATTAAAGTTTTTCTATGACATTTCCCCGCATGCCCGCTCTATATTATTTCAAATCTTATTGTTTCCAAACTTTATTTTAACAACATTATGGTAAACATGAGTCTTACGCCACGCGTAATGTTAATGTGCGATTGAGTGTTTACGTAGATGAGCGTAGAATGAGAGTTAAAATGTTAAATAGATTATTGCCAATTTTATATTTGACATGAGCAAGCCAGAAAATGACTAACCGTCTGCATAACCCATGCGCACGCGTCTCAAACATGTTGATATACATAAACTTACGTTTATTCACTATATTTTTATACTTTACACCAAAGATTGACGAAAGATCGGAATCTAGGTAAAGCGAAAAAGTAAGGGGGGGGGGGGGGTCTGATAAAGTGTTGATGAAACTTTACCTGATAACTATGTAATTATATTAAAAAGTATCCCTATTTTCTTTGGGCATGGCATCACGAGTGAAAGGTTGGACCAATTTCGCTAAATCTTTAAGAAATCTTAACGACAATTGAAATTTTTTTAAATGTAATCTGCGGATTCGCTATACATTTCAAAAAACTAATTTGGCATAACATTTCAACACGTTTATCATGTATTTTACTTTAATTTCTCTAACCTAGATCGCAATTATATAGAATTCAATTAAACCATTATCTACCGCCGGCATATTTCTATGACAACATTCGTACTCAAACCACCTGTGAGAATCAATAATTAAACAGAATTTAGGTCAAAACTATACTAATAAGGAAGGCAAGGGTCTTAATAATGAGTTCAAAGTTGAAATAGCTGGGAACCTGCCACCGTGCGTCTGGCCATTTGTTCTGTGTTGAATAGTTTTGGGATCCGTAACAGGTGTGGTCTGGACCACTTTCCGAATTTACGTTGGCTTCGTCCATTGTTATCACGTGGGCTTCTAAATTTACATACAATACACGTAGGTTCCCTAAGAATTGTTGTAAACGATGAATGATAAGTATTTCTGAAGGCTAATCGTTATTTTTTAGAAACACTTTTACAGATCGTCGTACAAGCAAAACACTGTTTTTAACTATCTGACTGCTCTGAGAAGAAACACAAAAATGAATTGAGAGGACATTCATGCAGATTTGTTTCTGAGATGGCCTATTGAAGGAAAGACCACACAGATATCAGATGACCTGTCAAGTCATTGTACATACACCTGCACATCAAGTTACCCCAATGTGTCATTTCTTTGATCGTTTTTCAACTTTAAGCCAAACAGAATAAGGTTCATATTCAATTGGGAAAATTTGACACATTGGAGTAACTTGATGTGCTGGCGTCTGTACACACTGTCAGATATCATGAGCTCAACACACAAATTAAGGAGCTCAATGATTTGAAAAAAAAACCAACGAAATACCATTAGAGTTGGATACATAAAGTGCTCAAAACTGCCAAGCAACATATATTATTTAGATATGAAATTGTAACGTGAACAGAACTCATAAATTTTCAGTTTTTTTTATAAAATGCTCGCAATTCACTCCCGTGCAAGAAGTATAAATAAAGATGTACATATTCTAGTTTATTCATATTATAATATCATTCTAAGACAAATTGATGGCAGAGTTACTTTAGAATATCGCACTATTAACTATTTCAAAAGAGTTTAGTTTTAAATTTAAATGTGTGTGTGTTTTTTATGCTCGAATGTGTGTGTTTTGTTTTTTGTTTAATTTAAATGTATCAAACATCAAATATTATTATTTTTGATTTTTATAAATTAGCGTGTGTCGAGGCCTGCAAGTCGTTGGCATGCCTGCACACAGTGACATAGTCACACTGCAGTAATACTGCTTTTATTTTATTGTGTATGTATTTTTTAACAACCTTCTGAAATATGATAAGTTGTAAAGATCTCTTCAAATAATCACTTTAGACATACAATTAGGATCGTTTTCGGTATCGTCATCATCTCCCGTCCTGCCTTTATACCTCTGTTCCGTGCGGGATTTGAACCAGCGACACGCAGCGCAGTAGACATGCAATCACTACACTAACCGTACTTACGATCTTTGTATTTATTTATTAATTTTTATTTACTACGGCAGATAATAAAACACTCAATAGTAGTAACTATAAACAAAACATCGTAAAAATAACATAAAATAAATTAACATAAATTTAAAGAGCATCAAATTACCCTGTCATGCGTTTTTATTCTAGTCTCCGACAACGATCACCTTCCATTCATTCGTACACTTATCAGATTCTGGTCTGGTGTCAAGGAGACCATCAAGTGCGGCAAGGGTTCGCGGTATTGGGGATCTCGTCAACCGTCATACTGTATGTACGAATTGAACATAACTGGAGTGAAGTTTCTTCTCATGACGCTTAAGTACCTACTAATATACCTACTAACCAAAATCGACCCGATTTTCACTCATAAAAGAGTACCCACCTGGAAATTACAAAAACTCCGGTTAGACCTAATTCGTAATTCCATTAAGCTCTGGAAACAGCGAGTTTCAGATTCATAATTTATAGCTACCATTTAAAAAGATCTTGTTACAAAATGTTAATTATACCTCGAAAATCTGGTTCAGTGTTAAGTAATTAATTTAATATACGTACATGAAAGGCGAGAATTAAAATAATTTGTGTAAAGCCAAAGAAAAAATATAATGAAGTTTTTATTTTTCATAACTAGCAGATCAAACAAACAATGGGAAAGAAAAAAAACATTTATTTCAACCCTTGAAAATGAAACTAAAGCCTTCTTAAATTACTTAAATAACTTTTATCTGTCGAATAAAACGGCGGTTTGCATAATTTACACAAAAAAAGCTGCCATATTGCAAATTTGCCATATTTACTCCTCAAGTAAAAGTTTTCTAACGTAATGATAAATGATTATGATTAGTTATATAACGTTAACGTTTATTGAGAAAACAGGAAAAAAATTAACGGAAATAGTAAATTAAAACAAAAGAACTGCGCATGGCCAAAAACGCCCCTATCTTTGCTACAATATTACATAATCATTATATTACAAACGGATAAATTCTCCAGTGCTGTTGTGTGATTCTACGTAATTCCACAAAACTCCTCTAGAAGGAATAAAGTAATAAATGTAAAATAGATAACTTAAACAATACTTAACTAAATAAAATACATGTTTGGAGGTATGAGGAACAGGGTGTAAAGTTCCTCATCCACCATTGAAAAGGGAGGATCCTCCAACCAGACGGGTGTTGTGTCTGGTGGGCTAACTACTGCCCGACGGTTGTTGTCGGGAACTTGTATACCTTCAAACTGCGCGGATAACTTTGATACCGCGATGTAGGATAGTTCGTATGTGGTGAGATAGATGTCGCTACATATTTTGTATTTTTATTTAATTGCAAATGTTCAAAATCTAGTCAAAATATTTGCGAAAGTTTTTTTTTGACAGACTGAGACAGAAATTACACGCAACGCTTGTTTAGGTTCGTCCGGGGATTAGTAACCATACATTATACTTTAATATTATAAAATTTTAGGCTGACAGTACAGACGCCAGCACATCAAGATACCCCAAACTGTCAAATTTTCCCAATTGAACATGAACCTTATTAAGTTTAGAATAAAGTTGAAAACCTATCAAAGAAATTTGACACATTGGAGTAGGTTGATGTGCTGACGTCTGTACACACTGGCCGTATAGTAATAGTCATCTGGTTTATTTTATTTTGTTTTTATTCTATGTTGTATGTAATACTAACACTATAGACTTTAAGGTCTGCAAATAAAATTACCTATGTATGTATGTCAGAGTGACGCTTAAAAAAGAAGAATAATTCTAACAATGTTTTCTATGCCTTAGGAAGCGCATTAAACCGTTGGTCCTGACTGTCACACTGCACACCGTCTGACATATTTTAATTGTATTGAATTTTATTTGATTGACGTTAGCACCAATTTGACATGTAATTAATTAATTAATTCACTTTGACTTTTTTTTAAACTGATTATGTCTAATACGCAATGATTGTACATGTACCTATTTATATTGAATTGTTTAATGATGTGAAAGTCTACTTTATAATACCTACTAGAACCTAAATGTAAATTATAAATATTTGTACGCCTTTAAGACCTCACACTCTGTTGTAATCGGACCTATGTTTACAAATAAATTATTCTGATTCTGATTCTGATTCTGTCACTTGTAGTTTTCAAATGACAGCCAGAACAAAATGGTTTTGACAGTCAATGCGGGTAGACCAAAGACATTCAATATCTATAGACTGGACATCACGAACAAAATTTTCATCCAAAACTTGTGTCCTGCTGCTGCTGGCCACAACTCTATGAATTTTTTAAGTACGCTCAGCTGCTGCTCCAATTTTCATATATTATTCTAGATGGCGTTACTGAGACATAGGATCAAAGTTTTTCTATGTCATTTCCTCGCATGTCCGCTCTATAGTATTTTAAATCTCTTTGAGGTATACTCAAATCCAGAACTAACAGTTTTGTCAGTCGATACCGGTAAGCTCAACATCTATGACTGTAGTCTATAATTGCTGCCATTATAATTTTCATTAATAAACACGATACGCGTGACTAAGTTGAATGAACTCAATTATTTTGCTTAAATCAAACCTTTGTTCTTGTTTTCGTCATAGAACTTTATTGGAGCATAAATAATAAGATTTGCATACGTTGAGTCCTTCTGTTGACATCCCATTTACTTTGTTGACAATTTAATGGATGGAATTTTATGCAGAGTGGTTGATAAGTAATGTATGTTCATCTTCAAAACAAATGTGGAAATAATAAATCTTTATGATCCCTTAGTGTCTACCCGAACCCGATCTATATCGGTTATAATTAGGGATTTGTACTCCTGTACGAGCCCTTGATGTGAACAAAAAGCCAATTTGAACAACTTTAAAACTGAAAATACAGCTTTTCTGTAGCTTGAACTTTTGAATTTATATGATAAAAAAACTACTTAAAAAACTCCAGTTTCGAAAGTCTGTGGCTTTGGTGGTTTTGTTTCGTTAAATATTGGTCACCGACTTCCGAAACTGGAGATTTTTACTTCTTAAAAATAAATAAAATAAAATAAAAATAGCCTTTATTCTACCACAATCTAACAATTATTTAAATATAACTTTTAAAATAAATAATCACAATTAATTAATATCATTATTGAATAAAAAATTATAAATTATCATTTCCATGCATAAATTATTATTATTATTGATTAAAATATAAATTATCATATTCGTGCATTAGGAATTATAATTATTATTTGTTTGTCTTCATATAATTGTGGAAGTCGCCTCTTTGGCGTAGGCCTCCCCCAGCTTCCTCCAGTTGTCTCTGTCCCTAGTCTGTCTTCTCCAGTCTGGTCCACATCTTTCCTTAAATATGTCCTCCCATCGTTTTTTCGGTCTACCTCTACTTCTTTGCCCTTCTCTTGGTAACCATTTTGTGAGTTTCTTGGTCCATCTGTCGTTGGTCATCCTATACACATGGCCCGCCCATTTCCATTTTAAATTCCTAATTTTTTCGAGTATGTCGGTTACTTTAGTTTTCTTTCTTATTGTTTCGTTTTTGATTTTATGTGATAGTTTTATTCCTAACATGCTTCTCTCCATTTTCCGTTGGTGTATGGCTAATTTGTGTTCGTCTATCTTCCTCAACGACCATGTTTGGCAACCATATGTTAGGCATGGTAGGATTGTTGTGTCATACAATTTCCTTTTTATTTCAATTTTTATATCTCTATTTTTCATGATTTCCTTCAAGCTCCAGTACTTTTTCCACGCAATTGCAATTCGTCGGTTTATTTCTTTTTCTGTGAGATCTTGGAATGAAATTGACTGACCTAGGTAGATATATTCCGTAACATACTCGATGTTTTCTCCGTTCACTTTAATGGTTGGAACGGTACCATTTGTGATAAATTTTGTTTTTGAGGTGTTCAGCGATAAACCAACCTTGCTGCTCTCCCTCACAAGATCTTTTACCATGCTTTCTAACTCAGTACTCTCCTCAGCAAATATAGCGATATCGTCCGCGAACCGTAGGTGGCTTAGGTATTCGCCATCTATTTTGATGCCTTGTTTTTCCCAGTTGATATTTCTAAAAACCATTTCCAGAACTGCTGAGAATATTTTGGGTGAGAGGGGGTCGCCCTGTCTCACGCCTTTTCCTATGCGGAATTCCGGTCCCTCTCTTTCCAGACGTATTTTAGCCAAACTCTTAGAGTATATGCTGTGTAGGAGCTCAATGTACTCTATGTCTAAGCTTTGTTGTATAAGTGCTTTCCAGATGGCAGTGTGTTCCAAAGAGTCGAAGGCTTTGGAAAAATCAATGAAGCATATGTACAGAGTCTTTCCATATTCTTTACTTTTCTCTATTAATTGTGACATGACGTGGATATGGTCGATCGTTGAAAAGTGTTTTCTAAATCCTGCTTGCTCACGTGGTTGATGCTCGTCTAAGATTTTGGAGAGCCTGTTCAGGACGATTTTTGAAAAAACTTTGTAAACATTGCTCATTAAGCTAATTGGCCTGTAATTGTTTAGGTTATTTCTATCCCCTTTTTTATGTAGTAGAGTCGTTGTAGCTCTGGACCATTGGTTAGGAGTCGTTCTTTTTTCCAGTACGTTGTTGAACATAGTTTGTAGTGGTCTCTGTAAAGGTTCAGATAAACATTTTAATAACTCATTCGTAATATTGTCTTCTCCAGGTGATTTGTCATTTTTTTGTGTTTTGATTGCAAAATCTATCTCTGAAAGTAGTATTGAAGGTACTTTTTCTGCGGTTCTGGTTTTGTCCAAAATGAATTCATCAAAATTCAATGTTGTTTGTGCAGAATAGAGATCTCGGTAAAAATTTGTAGCCTCCGTTATTATGTCTAATCGTTTCGTTAATCTATTTCCAGCTCTATCTGTTAAATGTGATGTCCATTTGGAAGATGTGCGGAGCTCTTTATAAGCTTTTTTTACGGCTCCCGTTTTGCTTATATATTTTTCAAACGTACTCTTCCTGTGAACCTTCGTTTTTTCTGAAATCTCTCTGTTAATTGTCTTACTCAATCGTGTAATCTCATTCTTTACCTCCCTGGTTCTCCTTTTACTGTATAATTGTTTCCTTTCTTCGAGTAGTTTTTAATATGGGTTTTTATCGCTTCTTTTTGGTTTTTCTTTGTTTCAGGTATTTGTACAAGTAGTTTTGTCATCTCTTCTTCGAAATTATTATATTGTATTTGTATGTCCGTTGCTCTATTCACTGCAGCAGTAAAAACATCTTCACACTTTTTTCCACTCGCTCTCGTTAGCATCGGTAAGTCTCTAGTATAGTTTGTGCTTGTTTTGATGTATTTTTTCTTCTTCTTCGTGTCTAAGTGGATCTTGCATCTTAACATTTTGTGGTCAGTATTAAAATTCAGGTTTTGAATTATATTAAAGTTATGTATTTCAAGGCTCGGGGTTATAATTATATAATCGATTTCATTGTGATGTAAACCGTTTGGTGACTGCCAAGTCCATTTTTTGTTTTTTCTTATTTTAAACAAGCTATTAGCAAATATTAAGTTCTTTTCTAGAGCAAACTCTACCAGTCTTTGTCCATGTCTTGACCTTTTACCTTGTGAGTACTTGCCGAATGCTAACTCCTCGCCTTGTAATAATTTCCCGACCTGGGCATTAAAGTCGCCCATAAGTATAAATCTTTTCGAGTTGGCTGCTTCTATGGCTGTTTCGAGTTTACTGTAAAACCTGTCCAACTCGTCGTCGTTGCATTTTTCAGTCGGTGCATAGACTTGAATAAAAGACAATACGTTTTTATTGGGCAAATTTAGCTCTAGAGTCGCCACTCTATCAGAGTAACTTTTAAAGGAAACGATGTTCTTTTTTAGGTACTTTTTGACCAAGAAACCTACTCCATGTTGACCATGGGTACTTTCTGTGTGATACAGGATGTATTTATGGTATTCTTTGATTTCTTCGCTTCTTCTTCTAGTTTCGCATAGGCCAATAATGTCCCATGTTAATTTTTGTGTAGCATAATCTAATTCTTCAATTCTCGAGTCGGACAATAATGTTCTTACATTTAAAGTTGCAATTTGTAGATTTCGTGTCTGGTCTCTCTCTTTCTGATTTGGGGGGCTGTAGTCTAAATCCTCAACCGAAGTTCCGGGGACAAGCCGGCCTAGAGGATGCTGTGAGAGGGGTGCTAATTGTTAATCCGAGTCGTCTTGCGCTTCTCCTGGGGTAGTACGGGGAGAAGAAGCCTTTTGCATATAGGTTGAGATATCGTGAGTTTTTGTTTTCTTACGACTTTGAAAAAACGTGTTTCCTTGTTTTTTCTTTTCACATTGACCGTCTACTTTACCAGGTGATTCTGATAAATCTCTTTTCTGTGTCTTTTTCTGTTTGTTTTCTGTTCCCTTCAAAGTTATTATTTTATCGTAACGTAGTGCGACATTCTCCCCCTGTTCACGATTTTTTTTCAACTCTTCCTGTAAATCCTTTCGTTTTTGTAAAACACTTTGGGTGTAATCAGCTTTTACGTACAAGTTCACGCCTTCGAGTGTTTTATTCTTCTTTAAAATATCAATTTTTCGACCTACAGTTGTAAGTGTAAGAATAACAGGTCTAGTTGTCCCTTTTTTCATACCCAGTCTTCTTACATTTTCTATTTCACTCTTTTGACAATTAATTTTCATCACCTTGTTCATAATGTTCAGAATAATTCCCTGTAAGTCTTCATAGTTTCGTTCTGTCTCTTCGATTCCAAAGAATATGACATTTTTTATCTTCATTTGCCGTTCCAAATTCTCAATGGTTTTTTGTTGTTGTTCTACTTGTTTTTCTAAGTTTAGTGTTCTTGTTTCGATAATGTTGAATTTTTCATCTATATTTTTATTGATGCTCTCGGTTATATTACACTCCAAATTTTGTATACATTTCTTTTGTTCAGCTAGATCGCGTTGAATCGTTTCCAATATCTTTAGTACACCTTCCATAGTTGTGTTTACTGCCCTCTAGTGGCGAATAGCGATGTTACTTTAAAGATCGATATAACCAGTACGTAGTTTTGCTGTTCAGCGCTAGATGGCGCTTTCTTCCGTTTTACTCGATATGACTTTCAACTTTTTGAAGGTTATTTATGCAAATAGGTTATCATCAATAGCAAAAAGCAATCCGTCCTTATTCCATTATCATAATCTTCATGTAAACACTGACTGACCTTTTTTATTTAGCTAGGTGATATTAGTGATGGTTTAATCTGTCTTGACTCTTCTATATCTGCTAATGTTTGTTGTGGTTTTATCCTCGTATTTCTTCCTCAAATATTACGATTATAATGTAGATAACAATTCTCCGACGGGATTATCGTTTATGCTGTCCAATTAATTGATTTTTATGCGCCAATGAACACTATTTTTATTATTAATTTCGGTAAATACACAGAACTCTTTTTTACTTCTTAGTGTTTTTTTAATAAGCCGGTTGTTTTTTTTTTGTAAAAAAGCTTTTGTTTTGCAATTTTTAGTTTCTTATTCTTCGTATGTAAAAAAGTCTTTCAAAACTTGAAAGAATAATTGAAATTGGTTAGCAATTATTGCTTAAGAAGTTATTGCTCAAGAACATAGAAGGGCGTAATGTTATGTTATGGAAATACAAAAGCTTAGCATAGACATCTCTGGCTATAGCAATCGCGAATAATTTGCTGTTATGCGTTGAAGAGTTCTGCTGCCTGTCTTCTTCATCAGTTTTTCTTCACCAAATGATACTTTCTAAATGAAAATGCTCGATTTGTTACAAAAACTGTTAAAATCGGTGCGTTTGTACCTATATTTTTTGAGGAGTTCCCTCAATTCCTCGAGGATCCCTAATCAGATATGAGTTTTGATAACAATAGGACCAATTCGTTAGTGTACTCAATCAAATAAAAAAAGAATTTGGTAAATCGGTCCATAAATGACGAAGTACTGAGGTAACAAACCCTAAAAAAAAATACAACCGAATTGAGAACTTCCTCCTTTTTTTGAAGTCGGTTAAAAATGAAAACTATGCTATTTAAATAAAAGCATACATAAGTTACAACTATAACAAACTACAAAAGTATTAGCTAAAAACTACCGTTTACTAATAAAATTATAAGGGAATATTAGGAATACAATACAAAATCAGGAACACTTAGGCGTTGAGTGCTTGTCTCCATTGGTGGCGTTCGAAAACGAGCCCATATCACTGGCAGCATGGTCACGGCAAATAGTAAGCCAGCTCTCTGGTATGACGAAGTTTCGACCAGTCGTAGTCGGCGAGAAATCTCCTTGAAGAGTCTTCGTGTACCCACTCCAGACACAAGCATAATAATATAGCTTAGTTAGTAAAATATGGGTTAACAAGACATTGCTAGTAAGTTTTAAAAAAACGGGCTCTAAAATAACGTCAAATATTAATAAACTGAGGTAAACACAACAAAGACAACACTTTTGTGAATACTTTTCGCAATTCTGTAAAATCTCCGTCTATTTGTTTTCAAACTAGCTGACGTCCCGCGGTTTCAACCACATAGGTTCGTTCCCGTGGGAATACTGGGATAAAAAGTCAAATGCCTATGTGTTAATCGAGGGTGTCAGCTAACTCCATACCAAATTTTATTAAAATCCATTCAGTAGTTTTTACGTGAAAGAGTAACAAACATCCATCCATCCATCCATCCTCACAAACTTTCGAGTTTATAATATTAGTAGGATAAATGCCTCGTTGGATCAGAATTCTAGAGGTCACTCAGCGCGGCCAGAGTGCCAACGTATTGCGCCTTGCCACAGAGGTAACAACATGTTTCTTCTAACGCAATAGTAATTGCCTGGGGCGTAGAATCAAGCTACTATTAATAGCATAGATATAGGTCAACCAAGTCATCAACTGGCTACCCCCTTTGTTTAAGGAACTGTAATGCGTTAGGCTTACCCGCTTGATGAAGTTTTCTATACCACGACTTGCATCATTTACCCACCAAACCGTCTGAGTCAAAAATATAATAGGTACCTAGCGATAAACCTTTTCACGATATTGTACACTCGAGATCTTTTATGCCAAGTGTCCAGATGTCTGTACTGAATTAATCTGACCAGTTGGTTTTGACATACCTACAACAATATTTCGTTGTTTTCTTTGAAAAAGGAAAACAGAAACGGGTTCGTTTTCTTCAAAGAACTTTTTATTAAAACTCTTGAGGTATTTTTGCAACTCAACAACCTTTGTTCTTTTCTAACATGAAACTGTCCGTCTTACTTCATAGATCAAAAGCTTCAGTATTTTTTTGTATATTTTAAGGTGTCTGACACGATAAAGCTTAACCTACTTACCGCTTTGTCCAAATCTAACATATTTTTTGATGCGTACACTTTTACGAAACTTAATTTGTTGTAAGCCACTTGAATATCTTAAACTGCTTTTGTTCTTTAGTCTTTCCTTAAAATAACAAATCTACTGCAGAATGTATAGCAGATACGATGGACTTCTTACAACAGTTGGAGCGATTTTACAGTTTTTCTTTTATTTTGGTAATTGTCAGGACAAACAAACATACAAGGTATAAGGGACATCAAATAACATGAGTTCTTAATAAATTTTAGATTATTTTTTGAAGCCATACTTCTTTTGACGCGATAGCAATAATTATGAGAGTATTTTTATACGATGCGCGCGCACACCGTTACGAAAAACCGACACCCTGAAGTTAGCTGTAGTCAACATTTTTGTTTTTTTTTGTTCTTTTATTACGCCAAAGAAGTATAACTTCTAAAGCGTGTACATAACACACTTTTTTTAAAATATTGTAGAAATATTAATTTAATAAAATTGTTTACACCGGTGTGAAGCCGAGGACGGTCACTAAATACAAGTTAGTAAGGTAGAGCATAACACTTTACGATAGATAAAACTAATTTCAGAAAAAGCTCTGTGAGTGTGAGTATAAAGGCGGAATGTGTCAAATATTTAAGGAACAGTTTTTCCTTGATGCGATCGTGTACTAGCTATGTGTTTACACTACTTTTTCCATCTATTCCATAAACAATGTTGAAAGGGATTTAGTTACTTTTCGAGCTGAATGAAAAGAGCAATAACCTTTTCAATTTGTTGATAAATAATGGAAAATTAGTGTTTTTCTTTTTATTTACAACACCAGTATGTACTACTATATAAACTAGAAAAGAAGAAAAAGAAACTATTTAAGATTGACACACTATTATTCGTAACTTAAACACTAAAATAACGTTTTCTTGTTTGCCCATTGTTCATGTTCAACTTATTTACAAATGTGAGTTTACAAGAAACAGAACAACCTACTTAATTATGATTCGTTAAAGCCACATTGACTACTTGCCCGGACTAATAAAAGATTGGACCCCCAATAAACATGAAAAAAATGTTAAAGAAAGTTTGAATTCTGACACGAAACTCCATTCAAAGTCATTAGTTTTCATTATATGAATTAAATTCGAGAACCCAGTACCACACAATTTGTATGAAAAGTTTTGACAATGGCGCCTCTAAGGTCATGTGGGCGCCAAGGAGTCTCCCAGATCAGTGGTTCCAAGTATCGTAGTAATCTATTCTAAACCCGTTAGGTTCTATCGGGAATTCATCATGTGTGAAAGGTTTTTACCTACCCACGTCTTGAATACTTTTCAGGTCATTTACCCGATCTGTCTTTTGTTTACTTTTTTCTATGTAATATCGTAGTTCCACTTTATTTCTTTTTCTTTTTAAGTAAAACTTTGGAAAGTAAAAAAGGGGGAATAACAGAACTCATGGTTATCAATATGCGCGATGATCTGTCCTTCAGTCTGTATGTAAGTCTGAAATGACATTAACCGAGCGTGGCATTTTACACTCATAGATGTTTTAATAAATTGTACTGTACACAGCATAATTGACGAAACGAGACATACGATGATAAAATATAAACATGTAAAGTATACTCTTAACTTCCGACAGTCGACAAACACTTACAACAAGAAGGTAGGAAGGTAGTAAGTAGTCATTCAGTTTAAGAGTCCACCGTTTGTGCCCCTAAACCTTTTAAATAATTAGTCTATCCTTTTGGTCTCTAATAAAAATAAAATGTCTTCATGATTATTTCTGTAGGTAGGGTGTTGTTATTTTTCAATTAACATTTGAAAAATGTATTTAAACTTTCAATAAAATATTTTACTATGATAATGCCCATAATATTGCTTGTGTAACACTGTGACGAATAGAAATGGCTGTTAAATCTCGGATCCCCTTGGCTGCGTTTACGATGTACTTTAAGAGCTGCTAGCAGGCAGTTGGACAATAAAATAGGAAATAGTTTAGATTGTACTTAACTGTCTTGGACAATTTAAATGTAACGGGCTTACCAACATATACTTAGATAAACCTCTTGACCACTAATTAATCTTTTTAATTCGTCATGTAGTTGTGACGCGTGGCGTACTGGGCACATTTTAGTTTGTCATCTAACAAAACAATTCAATCTTACAGCAGGAAACAATAACCATTAGGGCGAAGTAGGTAGCATACGACTGCGGCAAGACATAGGTACTCTGAAAATCACTAGAATAATGTACCTACTAAATAGGTACATCGAAATATAATATTACCTGTAACATGTTTATATAATAGACGATAAAAGCTGAACGGTATGTAAATACATCAAAATTTCATACGATAAGAAATAATAATTTTCTTGTTCCATATTTTTTGGAGCGTGATTTTTTTAGTCTGATTTTTCTGTTTTAAGTTTTTCTACCTTGTTAAACCTTTTCCTTGACGAAAAAAACTAAATAATAAGACCTTAACTGATAATATTTAAGAACTTATTATTAAGCTGGCTACCGTTAGAGATAAAAGAATTTTAAACCGAGTGATTAGTAGTGTAAGTAAAAACATTAAAATTATAGAATGAATTTTAAACATATTTACAAATAATAATTATTACTTAATACTTATGACTAATATGTAAAAGCAAAAATAAAAAGGAAAAGTAGGTAGGTTGGCTTTCAGCTTAACAAATGACGGCTGAATACCCGTATTCTGCATGGAGCAACTTTTCGATCTTCACAACCCATTTACTAAATAAAACGAAGCCCTTTGGTAAGACCGACACACATACAAGCTCACTTCGCATAAGATCAACTTTTTTAAAATTTATATTTTATCTTGTCTAAGATCAACATAGAAAGAGTATTTATTTATTTATTAAATTATTATATACATACAAACTTACATAATAAAGACATAAAAAAAGTAAAATAATTATAAGGCATCAAAAAATTCATCCGCATCGCAGTCAACGGAAAACGTGCCCAAAACACTGACCGCATTGCCACGTCGAATGGCAATGCTAATTCTCTGACCTAAATAAACATCAACTTGTACATTTGTGTGGTAACTTGAGTGCGTTACTCGCATTTTATCGTAGTGAACCTTTACCCTTAGCTCGCATATCAAAGATCATTCCAATTACTGAGAGAGCGCATCGCTACATCTTTATTGAGTGAGACTATATATTTACAAGCAACAAACAAAGGGCCATTAGATTTTACGACAGTTCCACACTCACAGATCCTGGCTTCCGGCCAAAGAAACAGTAAATATTTTATATCCTTACAACTGTTACTTCAATGTATTCCAAGGCAACATGGCTTTGTTTGACAACAAACCTGATAGCCAATCCCAGGTTTTAAAAACGATCGCATTTGTATCTCTATTTCAATCTGTCACAATTTCCTTACACTTTTGACAAGCATTAGACAATGATTTTCGCTGAGATGAGATCGCAACTAGATATTGAACGATTTTAGTAACGGGAATAGGCCGCCGCTGGGCCCACGTGAGCTCCCGATGTGTTAGCTTATCCCATAATTGCTTTCAAAGATCGACTTCACTAGAGATCCCCCCCGTGTAACTTTGATAGACTATTGGTAGTTTGGGGATGAATAATCCATTCCGAGATAAAAAAGGACTTCCTTTTTTATCTCGGAATGGATTTTTTTTGCAATCCCAACTCGTGTCGGCACGCCTATTAGATGCAGGCCTTGTAGTCAGGGGGTGGGGGGAATGAGGGTGATAATGACTCCCTCTGAGACGTTGAAGTAGGCCGCACGAAGAACACAATGTGCTATCACCTCGGGTCATACGTAGAGGGCGACGACATCATAGGAGTCCAACCATAGCAAGTTATAATGATTGCAACCATCTCGGTGCAGTTACTAATTGACGTTGGCAGTGATTGAACTATGAAGAAATAAGAGAATGCTGCTTGCAGGCCCGCCTGTCTTAGAATATTTCAAAATGTAACTTATTAATAGTATTCAAACTTCTGATTCAGTCGTTGCGAATTTTTGCTCATATCTGACGTCCAAAACTCCGAATACAATTGTGATGGGAAGCCTAATAAGTGATGATGGATGAATGTTTTTCTATTTCTATGTTCTCTATCTTTAAAATATAAGAATCGTATGCTAAAACAAAGACGTCAAACCATTCCTAAATTAAAATCTACGTCGATTTCTAAACAAATTAGAGTACCTACTACAATCTGTTTTTGTTTGTGATGAAAATACGAAAGAGACAGATAACAATTGAATTTCAAATACGCTTTACATTCTTGTGTCGAAAAAAGGAACAAAAAAAAACCATGCCAAAAAAAATTGCTAATCGCGGAAGCAATTTGTAGTAACTAAAGTAGACTTAGGTCAGTAGACGAAAAAAACATCCCAATTTCCACGAAATCGTGATGAAAATAAATGCTACGTGACAAAAATGTAACTCAATTTGTTGTGGAGTTACTAAAATTAAAGCAGGAAATTAGAGAACCTCATAAATAAAAATGACTGCCACGATTACGCAGGAGTTGAATGTAATAAAACGTCGAACGTGATCTTACTCGCATGAGACGACAGATATTACTAGAGAAAAGACCTAGAGGTTTATATAAAAGAACATTGCCTTTCCCATGTCGGGCGCCAAAATTAATTCGTCCAAAGTTGTTGCGTAAGTATTTAGAAAGAAGAAAAAGAAACAAGAAAGTTCAACATTTATTTGGGACACGAACAGGGATTATTACAACAAGAACTAAATACAACAAGTTTAAATTATTTAACAAAATGCCTGTAATCACGAAGGGTTAGGCAGATGTGTACAGTGGCGGTCATAAAACGATATACACTCTCACAAACGAATAGATTGACACTTTGGTTTAAGTTACGATCTTCTTATAATAAGTTACTTCTAAACTATATACAAATGATTGTATTTCACTAATTCAACCATTAAGATACATGGCACGACAGCTAAGAGTTTACCGCATTAGCGTTAGAGCGTTCAGTCGCTAGTTCGAAACTCACGCACGGCGACTGTTTATAATATTTTTAAATTGGACCTGGACTGTACCTGTAAAACACATTTCGTCAGTTATGTACTGACTGGCCTGTTGGTCTAGTAGTTAGTGACCCTGACTGCTATGCCGGAGGTCGTGGGTTCGATTCCCACCCAGGACAAATGTTTGTGTGATGAGCACGATCATTTGTTCTGTGTCTGGGTGTAATTTATTTATAATGTGTATGTATTTAGAAATATATAAGTATGTTTATCAGCTGTTTAGTACCCATAACACAAGCTCTTAGCTTAGCTTGGGACTAAATGGCGTTGTGTGAAAATTTGTGGAATATTTTTTTTTTTTTTTTATGTTTCAATCCCAGACTCCAGGCTGCTGAAATTCCAGATGGAAACATTCAATAACGCATTGTCCGACCTTAGGATTGGACTTAGGTTTTAACAGTAGCGCTTGAGAGCGCTACATGCATACGAGGAGGTACTCGTATAACTACGTAAGAAATACTTACTTTAGCTAATACTAGCGGACGTGACGCGGTTTTACTCGCATAGTTCCTGTTCCTGTGGGCACACAGGGAAACAAAATAGATATTATCTATTTTGTTTCCCTGTGTCATCCGGGGATAGTATAACTTCAAAACGGTACAAGATTTTTTTAAATCGGTCCAGTAATTTTAAAATGAAAATGAAATCTTTATTTGTAGACGTAGGTTGTACACGGGTGTTACAAATAAATTTAATATAGCAGTCCCTCTACGTCTTGCGTTGAAGCGTACAAATAAGCACAATAATTTAAGCTTATTTGTTGCACATAAAAATACATTTATTTCCTGTTAGTAATATTATTTTAATATTTGAATTATGTTACTAGATGCCCCTTTTAAATCCTTTTCTCAAAGTTACAGAATATACACACACAATTTTGTTTTGTTACAAACACTGTGACACGAAAAGAATATTAGAAGAATAATTATTATAGCTAATAATATGGCACAAAAGTCACTGGTCGAGAAAAGGATTTTTCCAATTATCCAATGACATTTATATAACTCGTTTTTCGATGTTGTTGAAGTTTACACTTAACGGAACAAACTTATTTAAGATACGCAGACAGAATACATAATGAGTAAGACAAACTTTTCCGTAAGTTTCCGAGAAACGCGAGGTCAATGACACCTTTCCACAGATCTGGAACTATGACAATGTATTGTAGGATTAAATTTATTCGTATAATCTTCACTATTAGAAAACTTGGACTTATATTTTCTTTTAATTGTACTATTGTTAAAACAGTTAACACACAGTAGTTTTGATTGACAACTACTAGATGTGAATTTAGCATGTATAATTTTGGTAAGACTATTAGTATTTACTTAATAGAAAAACATTACCATAAAAGCTACATTGTATTGGACTTGCAGAGTATTGTATTAGCTTTTTGTATAGCCGACCCATAGGGTGCCCGTGTACAAAGATTGGCAATATGCCCAAGAAAGTGTGTGTGAATTATGCCTGCTTCATTGAATTTATACTAGGGCTACAAATGTTGCTTGGTTGTGTATTCTTTTAATAGGCACGAACACTTTACCAAGTAGTTTAACTTTATGAATAGGCATTGAGTATCCATAAAACCTATTCCCAACATTTCGTATTACTTCTGAAACATTTTATTACCTTTAACGTCTCAATTTAAAGTTTTTGCACCGATTTAGTTTTTTATAGACTAACAATTTGAACAATGTTCAGTCTCTTTAAACTGGTTACTAATACTTTTAAAATTGTTTTTAGGGTACAGTTCCTAAAGGGTGCTTACAAAACTATATTATTAAGCCTTGGCTATCCGTCAGTCCATCTGTCAAAAGACTGTATCTCATGCAACGTGATGACAATTGACGTTATCCCAAAGTTAAGATTTTTATTGCTTCTCTAACAACATTTTAATAATTTAAAGAAACCCCTTTCATTTTATGTTCGCATAGCACTTAAAAATATCTCTTTGGTTTTGCTACATTTTAGTAATTGCGGTATCTTTTTTACCATTGTTTGAATCAATTGATATTTTACAGTATATTTGTATGACCTAAAAGTGGTTACCGGTTCCGGGATCAGCTGTTTGTGGAAACGAGTTTAAATGTTCGTAAATACGCCCACGACACAGGAGAAATTTCCTATGTTTAAACGTTTTAAAATAAATATAAACAAAATAGTAAACATTACAAGTTAAAGGGAATATCTTACTCAAAATGGTACCCGTAAAAGGGGGCGAATAGGGACAGAACTTTATTCACGCTAGTTTGATATTATACCTACTAACGAAGTGTCTAAACTATTTATCTCATTTTTTTAGAAGCATAAGAGTCCTTGTGTGTAACAAACAAATTTTAACTTACGTCCTAATCCTCCTCAAAGTTTTGTTTCTATCAACCTTCAGTACCTATTGACCCCATTTTATGGTGCGGGACCCTTCGTGTGCAAGACCAACGCACCTGGCTAGTTTTTACTGCTAAGAGAACTACTCTAGTTAAGGGAACAGGAATTTAACAACCACTTTGAAATTAAAGGTATTCTTTTAGGAAGTAAAAGTTAAACGTGGCTTTGTAAAGACTTTGTTTAAGAGGTAGTTAAGCTACTTGTGAAAAAGTTTCGTTATGGGGAGAAACAAAATAGGTATTCCACGTTACACTTCCGATACTGTACACAAATGCTTACGTATGTATTTTCAGAAAAAAATACTGGTCATTATCGTTCTTTAAAACCAAGCATAAAAATTATTTATGTATTGTAATTTGTTTTATTTATAAATATTTTGTATATTTGTTCAAAACGTTATGTATGGTATATTATTATAATTACGTAAATAGTACACCACAAACTACCTGCTCATGATCGCTTTTAGCGGTAAGGCCGCCCATTGTATGACCCTAAGTAGTAGTATGTATGTACGTAGTAGTATGTAGCTCTTAAAGTTATAATTTGTAAGTTTTTATGGTGTAAAATAAAGAGTACCTATTCTATTCTATTGGTCCCAAGAAGTCCCAAGAAGTCCAGAAAGTCATCAAGGTCAAAATATGGGGACGCCGATATTAAACAAACAGGAAAGGAGAATATTTATCACACCGTAATCTCGTCGTTGGCCCAGGACAGTGCAAAATTGTTGATCCACTTACCAGGAGATGACTTCTCGGGAACTTCAATACAGCGTCGCTTCGTATTTCTTCTCTGATCAGACATCCACACATTGCACATTTGGTTTTCAGTTTTCTTGCACAACAGCGGTAACAAAGATTGTATCAAAATTGCACACGCGGTTTATGGCGGATTTGCAGACGTCCCGCGGTTTCACCCGCGTTGTTCACAATCCTGTGGGAATACAGGGATAAAAAGTAGCCTATGTCACCCGGGGATAGTGCAGCTTCCCAATAGTGAAAGAATTTGCCAAATCGGTCCAGTAGTTTCGGAGCCTATTCAATGCAAAAAAAACAATCAAACATTTCTTCTTTATATATTAGTATAGATTAGTAAATTAGCGGATAATATCGTGTCATTTAGAGATACAATAGAAAGAATATGACAACGCGAACGCCTGTTTAATGTTAAAGAAAGCCACACGTCGTCCAATCGATTATGAACGATTTTTTCCCAACGGAAGGTTGATTCTTATAATTAAAAACGTTCAAAATCTTGTACTATGGTAAACCCATCTAAACTAGAATCAATGTAAAAAAAAATGTAAACATTGTAGGACAATCATACGTTTTTTTTCACAGATTGAAATTGAAATTCGAATGAATACGTTCGTTTTTGAAGATCGAATGTTGTTTAGGTAACTTAACTACACCTTTTTACTGATAATATTATTGTATCTGTACCCTTTGTAAGCAAATAAATGAATTTGAATTACTTTAAAAAAAACTACGTAAACAGCAAAAAAATCACATTCCTACAATAACTTCAAGTCACATCCAGCTATTGCTTATCGGTGAATAACGGAGACTTGTTTACTTTTGTGCTAATGTTTTGAGCCCGAGTATCAAAACGATATTGAGTTGTTTGTTTTACTATTTTTGATCTACCCACAAAATAATTATTTTTGTACAAATGTTTAGTTTTTTAACCCCCGACGGCGGCACAAAAATAGACGGGTTGTTATAAGTTTGACTTGTGTGTGTGTGAGTGTGTGTGAGCGGATGAACCGATTTTAATTTGTTTTTTTTTTTAATTAGTCGGGAGTGTTAAATTTGTAACTAATATCTTTGATGAAAATCGGTACAAGATGGCTGCCGCCACAAAATGCATACTTTTTCACAACTCACTCAATAAAGATGAATAATAGTAGAATTACTAAAGACTATGATACATTTGCAATCCAAGATAACCGCCACCACTATATGGCGAATCACAGTATATATTTATAAGATCTTCATCAGTTGGAGGTTTTTAAATTTGGTAAAACTTTCAATAACATCAACTTATGTTATCTGTACTAATATTTTAGCACTTTTTGATGTTGTCCACGCAGAGTACCAATCCGTTTTTAAAACCAAAACCGTAAATGTTACTGGAACCTCTGTTGGGTTCAACCAATGGGCTACTCCAGGTATTTATAAAAGTAGAGCGAGACTGTACGAGTTGTATGGTTTGAAAAGATACAGGTTTGATATTCCCTTTCTAGATTATGTTAAAAATTATTCTAAATTGTTTAAAAAGATTTGCCTTATAGCTAAGTCTAAGTATTTAAGCGAAACTATTAAAAATTCTAATAACAAAGTAAAAACCACATGGAAAATTATTAAAAATGAAACTGGTAAGTCAGTACGCCAAGAAAATCAATTTGAAATTATAGTCGACAACAAATTAGTTAGTAAAACGGCTGATGTAGCTCAAGCATTTAATGAGTTTTTTGTAAGCATACCAACTATTACGACTCACGCCTTAAGTTCCTCCCCGTCTAAAGCTGAGAACCTTTTACATGGTAGTGTGCCTAAATGTAGTCGCTTATTCAATTTCGAACATGTGACACCGTGTGATGTAGTTAATGCTTTTAACACACTGAAGTCTAAAACCACTGGTGATTATTGGGGCATCTCCATTAAACTTTTGAGTAATATAATAGATGTTGTAGCCCCCTATCTTGCTGTTACTTTTAATAAATGCGTAGATCTAGGGACTTTTCCGGATCTCATGAAGAGTAGTAAAGTAATTCCGTTATTTAAATCTGGTAGTAAAAAAGATATTGGCAATTTCAGACCTATCTCGATCTTACCGGCATTTAGCAAAATATTTGAAAAGTTAATACTCAAGCAGTTGCTAAGACATTTTAATTTAAATAGCCTCCTTCATTCTGAACAGTATGGTTTTACAAAAGGTCGTTCAACTACTGATGCGGGCCTAGCTTTATTAAAACATATATTTAACGCGTGGGAGAACTCGCAAAACGCAATTGGAGTTTTTTGTGACCTTTCAAAAGCTTTTTATTGCGTACACCATGACACACTTCTGCGTAAGCTACATCACTACGGTGTCCAAAACGAGGCTCTCAATATTATAGATTCATATTTAAATAATAGGTTCCAATGTGTTGATGTTAATGGTGCAAAATCTTCCGGACTACCAGTTCAGTTAGGTGTACCTCAAGGCTCAATTCTGGGTCCGTTCTTATTTTTGGTATATATTAACGATTTACCATTTTACCTGAACGGTATCTGTGATGTTGTACTATTTGCAGATGACACATCTCTTATTTTTAAAGTAAATAGGAATAGACAAGATTTTGACGAAGTAAATAGTGCACTTTCTAAAGTCACCGATTGGTTTACCACTAATAACCTAGTTCTCAATGCAAAAAAAACGAAACGTATAAAGTTTGCCTTGCCTAATGTTAGAAACCTTGGACCTAATCTCGTCATAAGTAATGAAGTGCTGGATACTGTAGACTCCGCAGTCTTTCTGGGCATAACCGTTGACTCCAAACTTCAATGGAGCCCACATATATCAACTTTAGCAGGAAGACTCAGCTCTGCCGCCTATGCTGTTAGGAAAGTTAGACAATATACTGATGTTGACACAGCTCGGTTGGTCTACTTTAGTTATTTCCACAGTGTTATGTCATACGGTATGCTGTTATGGGGAAAAGCTGCAGACATCCAAAACATATTTGTGCTTCAAAAACGAGCAGTTCGTGCAATTTATCAGTTAGGTTCTAGAGACTCCTTAAAAGAACTTTTTAAAGAGATTGGTATACTCACAGTGGCATCGCAATACATTTTTGCCAACATATTATACGTTAGACAAAATATGCATTTATACACCAAAAACAGTGACATCCACAATTTTAATACCAGAAATAAGCACAAAATATATGCACCTCACCACCGTCTTCATAAAGTCCATAGTTCATTTGTGGGGCTCGGTATTCGCTTTTACAACAAGTTACCACGTTCTTTCTTGGATTTGCCATTTAATACTTTTAAATCAAAAATTAAATCGAACCTTTGTTCTAGAGCATATTATTCTATTAACGACTACTTAGATGATAAGAATAGTTGGTCGCTTTGTTGAACGCAAGACACCTATGTTCTTTCACTGAAATTAATTTATTACTAGTTGAAACTTATTGTTTGTGTGTGCCAGTCTTCATTTTCATTTTTATTTTATTTTTTTTGTTGACATAATCTTCTCAGTACATTGTATTAAATGAGATGTATTTGCATTATGTGGTGAACTAGAGACTCCTATTTATTGGTTAATTTTTACTTAAATAACCGGTAGCAAGTTCGTCATGCTCCCTCAGTTGTTACTGCTTGTGGTAGCGTCGAGGGTCGGGTTACCACCTTCCCTCTAATATGGCGAGGGGGGTAATGGCTGATCTTTGCGTTATGCTCGTGAACGGGTGCTGCTTGTGGTAACTGGTCGTCTTGCTGGCTTTGGTTTTGCTATTGTTTTAACTATTACCTGTTTTTTTTTTTGTTTTATTTAACTTCCACAGTTCTAGTTTATCATTTTGTTACATTTTGTTCTGCAGATCTATAGATTTAATCCAACTCTGCACATGCAAGCTGGCACACCCTCTTTACCTGGAGGATTCTTATTAGTCAGTTGTTTTTGCTTGAGTTAAGTTAGTTTTATTGTCGGTAGCTATATATATTACTGGTATTCTGTATGTTGAGTGTGCTAGCTAACATGTAGTGAAAAACTAATTTTAATTATTTTGTAATTATAACTAATTGTACTGTGTAAATTCAAGTTCTTCTAACTTAACAGACAGATGTGTTGCTGGAAAGTTTGTTCCGCCACTTCTTCTTCCCAGCAAAAACACTAGGAAGTGGCGAAGGGTGGGCTTTTTGGGGGACTGTCTTCTGTAATTTCGACGTTCAAAAAGTGCTGATCCTCAGCCTAATTTGAATAAATGACTTTTGATTTTGATTGATTTTGATTACAAAGAGGTAAAATTAGTTTGTTTGTTTGTAAGTTTGTATGTTTGTAAGTTTGTATGTAGGGGGTAATCTTCGGAACTAATGATCCTAATTAAAAAAAAATGCACTGGTGGAAAGCTGCACTATTCCCGGATGACATAGGCTATTTTTTATGTCTGTAATCCCACGGGAACAGGAACTACGCGGGTGGAACCGCGTGACGTCTGCTAGTAATTTAGTAGTAGGTAATAGTAGTAATTAAGTATTATTATGAGAATAAAGTTACCTCGAGCTTTAATATATACAGACGCCAGCACATCAAGTTACCCCAATGTGTCAAATTTCTTTGATCGTTTTTCAACTTTATGTCAAACATGATAAGGTCCATATTCAATTGGGAAAATTTGACACATTGGGGTAACTTGATGTGCTGGCGTCTGTACCTATATTCCTATTAAAACATTTTATGTAGGGGTGCCAAGGCTAACAAGTTCATAAAAATTCACTAGGTATAAAAAATTAACAGTGTTACTTAAACTTAATTATTTCTCTGGAAGTTTAAGCTAGGGAGCTGAAAATTCCATGAAAATAATTGAAACTACCTGGGGTCACTTTTAGCTATAAGGCCGCCTATTGTAACACCCTATGTAACCCATACAGTTATTATTTGGAAGTTTTTATGAGCAGTGGCCAGCATGTCAAGCTACTCCAATGTGCCAATTTTTTATAGTTTTTGAACTTTAAAACAAATAGAATAAGATTGATGTTCGACTGGGTCAATTCGACAGTTTTGGGTAGCTTGATGTTCTGGCATGAAGTTGGTGTTTCCTACACCAACTTCACGAATACTAAACTGCTCCGACAAAAAATCGACTCAAAAGATTCTATTGCTGAAAAACGGGGCAGGTGAAACGAAATAAAAGCTTGTAACAAAAATAAAACAAAAATGGAGAAGTTGCGCCACGTTTGCGCGTAATGACAGCCGGTTTGCCCGCAGCGTTCATTTTTAAATCAAAGGAGTTATAATGACGTACCCAGCTTTTACCCAATATTTTTTTGTCCAAGATTTTAGGACTAAACGGAGCACTGTGCACTTTGGTTCGTTAAGCTCGCTAAACATCTTTGGTCCGAACAGTCATTTGTGGATCTTTGATACAAGTGTCGTTACGAGAAGTCAGAGAAGTCAGAATCTCAGAACCTTGTCAAAGTCAAATCATTTATTTCGATAAAACCGTTAAAAGGGACTTTAGAACGTCATACTTAATAGTTAAAAACTTTTTTACAAAAAATAAAACCGACTTCAAAAAATAATAACACTAAACGGTGTAAAAAAAAAAAAAAATATACAATCGAATTGAGAACCTCCTCCTTTTTTTTGAAGTCGGTTAATAACTCTAAATTAGGAAGTCTGTGGCTTTGGTACTTTTGTCTTATTCTTGATGGGCCACCGACTTCCGAATTTAGAGTTATTTTACACCGTTTAGTGTTATTTTTGAAGTCGGTTTTATTTTTAGTAAAAATGTTTTTTATTTTTCCATTTTTAGTTGTTCCCATACAAACATTTTATTTTTTTATATTGTTAATTGTTAACAATACATGTCATTATAATAGGGTTATCCACCTAACCCTAATAAATGAAACTTAACATACTTATCTGTCGAAATCTAGGTATATTGAGAACATCTGCCTACCCCTCTGAGCATACAGGCTTGTGATACGTCATGATGTTGTATAAACAATAAACATTCAAGCGATTCCAGCAATCACGATAGATTTGCCGTCTATTTTTGAAGAGTTCCGTTGTATATCTCCGAAGATCAGCATCAGATCTTCACCAAATTAAAATGGGACCACCTCAGGAGTCTACTCTTTCAAACAAAAAAAGAATTTCGAGAATCGGTTCACAACTGGCGGAGAAATCAGATAACATACATAAAAAAAAAAAAAAAAATACATGCACACGAACATAGAACCTCCTCCTTTTTTTGAAGTCGGTTAAAAATAAGAAATGATTCTAGTTGCCCCTTCTAAAAGGTTGTTTTGTATAGAGAAAAACTTACATACAGTTTAATCAAAGGGTATCTGATCTGTGTAAGAGCTAGGCCTCATTAGTGCGTTGCGTTGCATTTTTCATATACTTTAAACGACAAGCCACGTCATGTTGCGATGCGTCGCTTCGGTCGACGACGGACAGTGTGCTTCTGCTAGAGCGTCAAACGAGACGTGCAACTGACTGAGGTAATCTACAGACTGAGGACGTGAAGTAGATTGCCGTTTGGGAAAGTATTGAATAAATAATTGCGAGCAAAATTTCAACAAGAAGGAGACTGATTTTGTGAAAGCTGCTATTTTATTAAACAGTAAAAACTTACCGAGGGTTTTATGATATTGTTGGAAGAACATTGTTTATATTTTGAAAGTCAAATTTTAATTTTAAGCGACCGTATAATTTAGTGTAGGATTAGTAAATGGTTGGTGCTCAATCAAAAGTTGTCCTTTTTTCTTAAGACAAAAAAACTATGCGAAATAAATATGCAGATAATATTATTTCAATCCTAAACTCAATATCTACTTACGACCTATATATTAATCAAACTTTTAATCTAAATCCTCAGAAAACAAAATTATTTTTTCCCGACCTCAAGCGTAGTGTTAAAAACATAGTTCCTTCGGTAAAGTGTGACACGATCTATTAATAAATAATACCATTAGATACCGTTCACGTGTATTTACAGAGGTCTTCCGTTTATTTGGTTAACTCTGTTGTGATTTAATAATAATAAAAGGTCAACGTGAGCCTGAAATAGGTAAGGTTGTTTCAAATTTATCGGTTCGGAAATAGAAATAGCCAAGGTTATTACGTTCTTCTTGTTACACTTATTTAGTTTTGCTATCAGTCCTTATTTGCTTTATTTAGTCACGTGACTAGATTCCTACTTTAATAAAGTCCCTATTATAATCTATCTATATATATAAAAATGTTATGTTGGTTAGTGTACGCTTCAAAAACTCAAAAAGCTCTGCACCGATCGAGCTGAAATTTTAGCATGACATATAATCCGCATCAAGGATTGTTTTTACCTATTTTATTTTCTTTTTTTTTACCATTCAAGACATGTGGCACATTGTGTGCCATAGCGAAGCGTGGCAGGGTACAGCTAGTATCTAAATAAAATACTACTAATCTTTTGGGCACGTTTCCGAATGACAGCGATATGGTTTAAATAAGACTGGTAGATAACAGTCTATGTCATTAAGTTCAACTTTATTCTTACATGTGAACAAAGTTTTGATGAATAAAAAAACAAAATATGTAACATCACGCCTGTAATCCCCGAAGGGCTAGGCAGAGGTGTACCTGCCTGCGTAGCATGAACGCAGGCTGGTAGTAACACCTACATTTTGCCAGTTATGTTTAATTCACATGTTATAGGGGCGTGCCTATTGCCATCAATTGGGCACAAATTCAGACTCCGGGCTGCTACTGAGAAATTCCAGATGGAATAACTCAATAACACATTGCCCGACCCGGGGACCGAACCCTGAACCTCATGCTCAGCAGAAGCGCTTGCGCCCTCTAGATCAACGAGTAAATATTCAAAAAGAGTATTTTTTATATTTAATTCGATAGTATGGAAGTTTCACTTATATACCATACTTCGTACAGACAGCTCGACGGATTTTCAGGTAAAACAAAAACACATATTCGGGAATTCGGATTTTATTTGGTCGAAAAATACCATTTCTTTGACATTAAAGCGAACAATACTTACATTTATTACAAAAATATTTGAAATATCATCAAATAGCGTATACAACATAGGACACTTGAAAGTTTAAACAACGACTGTGTGAAAAAGCAACATTAAAACTTGCAAGCTAAAAATGAAAGTCGTGTGGCATATTTTACCGGTACTGCTACTGCACAGCTCTGCAGCATTTTGTAACCTCGAATTTATTTACGGCTAGCTGTCAGCTCTCAGTCACGATGTTAAAACTAAGGGCCTTGTCACACAGGAATGACAACGAAGCGGCGAGCAGTTTCGGTGTAAAATAATTTATTCATTAGGTACTATAATAAGTAGTAGTAGTGTAGTATTGCTTGAGAAAATTTTAAGCGAAAATTGGCGCCGCGGGCGGCTACACGATCTTTATTTTCTCAATCGATACTATGTTTTATAGTAATGATGATAAAGTTTCAAATTATTTGACACTGAAACTGCTCGCCGCTTCGCTGCCATACCATACAACTTGACTCGAAGCTCAGGCGCTACAAGCGCGCCTGAGTTTCGAGTCAAGTTGTATGGTAGTGGCAAGCGCGCTGTATCTGCCCGCCGTTGGCTTTTTCTTGTTGATTTCATAAAAATTCTACTACATGATGCACACATTTAATTCTCTCGTTTGAATGACAAGTTAATAATTGAGTTGGAGCGGTGAAGATATAGTGTGCTATGAATTTTAAAGTGGCAAATAATTAAATTTGGTAAATATATTTTTCTTTTGTACCTAATTGGATTTTTATGTATAAACCGTCCTATTTCTATGCTGTCAATGCCATTCTTTACAACTACGATTTACACCAATAGAACTTTAAGGTTGTGTTCAGACCACAGTGCTTGCGTTTATTTGTTATTTGCATTATTTTATTCAGTTTACGTTTACTGAGTCTATAGTTGTTGGTAAGCAATTGTCGTTTGAACTAAACCTAGTGCACGATATCAAGCTAAAATCTTTATGAAGTCCAGAGTAACTTTTCATGATCTTCCCTAGCTTTAATGTGTAAACATTGTTAGTAAGTCACATTAGCATCTTATTTATAAACGCAGAGTATTAGTTGCTGCCAGAATGACCTCATATATTTCAATAAGTAAGGCGGCGTCTAGACCCACAATAATATTGTACAATACATTTTATTGTACAATTTATAAGATTGAAAGGCTCTTTCAATCCAAAAGATCAATTCGATTCCACAATAAATATGAACTGAATAACTAATGTTTTATATTAGAAATATATAAAATAAAATATTACTTATGGGAAACGGTCAAAATGGGCTATTATTCCGAAGAAATCTGAACACCAAGGTGATATACCTTGTTAGGAAGCCTATTTAATATGCTACTAGATCATGACTAAATATAATTTTTTCAGTCCTCCGTTTTATAAAAAACTAAAAATGTTATAGGAAAAACAAAACGCACATTGATTTTATTTATTAGTTTCTATGCAATATAGCTATCCAAATGTGACTTACACTGTCGTTTCTACTAAATACTTTGACTTTTTCTTATAACTATAGCTGCAGCTTAAAGCAATTAAGATAAAAAATACTTATTACCATCATGATGCAATATCGAAACGCGTCTTGAAAAGGTCAAATTCATTCATGTCAGATTGACATTTGTCAATTTGACGTTTGACGTATAAATAAATAACCCATGTGCCAAAGAATAATACTCTTTGGATATCATGGTATTAATTTTTATAATGATACAAGCTAATAGTTTTTAACTGTAAAAAAAACGGAGGACCGAAAAATCTTATTTAATGCTCGAAAAAATCAAAATAATTATGCTCCTCTAGCCTGTATAAGTTAGATATATTGCTATTCAATTTTTATATTATTTTAGCCCAAGCCCCATGGATACATTGAACGTCTCCTTTTGATGATGTAACCATAGTGATCAACCTTTTGGAAACAAACACAGATTTGACAGCAGTATGTGAGTTGACATAAACATATTCAGAAATTCAAAGCAAAGGTGTAATTTTCTATTAAACATAACGTAACATATACGGTCGAATTTCTAACATTAAGCGACCACTTGTCAAATTAAACTTGCTTAAACAATCGTTAAATTATTATGCAATATAATTGATCGTCTAGCGGGTGCCTAAGATTACGTTACTTTCCTCCACTTTTATTCATAAGAGAGTGTAAGGGAAGGTTCATATCTGACGGAACATGCGTCGCGTATTATCGGTCGCGTAACGCCAGAACAGACAAATGTATAGAAAAACACTTGACCGTTCACACTCAACAGATGATGCGTTAGTGCGTCGAGGTACATTGTCGCAAACGCTCGGCGCATGTTCCGTCAGATATGAACCTTCCCTTAATTGAACACAATGACAATGCAAAAAAAGAAATATTATTTTAAAAAGAACACAGTTACTGAGATCAGGATGACAAGCACACAGCAATACAATTAGTATTTATTCTTGCAAGGAAAACTGCTAACAAAATAACAGCAAATCAAATGACTTACAATATTCAAACCAATATTACAAAGAGATTATTCATCACAATTAGTAAAGAAGTGCATAGTTAAGGACTTTTTACAAAGGGCGTTGAAGTCGCAGCGATTATAGTATCTTAAAGTAAATAGTCGCTAGTTCACGATTTGCTCATAATACGAACAGACAACTGAGCATGAGCACATTGTCAGCAAGGGCCAAAAGGGATGTTTAAATAGGCCAAAACCAAAAAAAAAGTGACAGCAGCGACTTAACTCCCAAGTGTAAATATAAAATAGAATAAAATTATTTAAAATTGATCATCTTTATATTTTTCTAAACATTTAATATAATCAATCACTTACTATGTAAGGATCTAAATATCATAATAATTTTGCTTTAAAATTATCAATAAATACTTATTATTATCATATAATAATAATTGAACATTTAAAAACTTTAATACTGAGCTCATAATTTCTCTTACTCATTTACTTAATTATCTAAAAGTTATGATAAATTTTATTACTATCTAGACTATTGATATTGATAAAAAGTACTTAATAATAAACTATAATTTTTTTTAATGACTTTTTTACATCCATTTTAAAGATAAGAATGAGAGATCAAATACAACATTTTTCACAACATCTATATTTTGGTAAGGTAATTTTAAAGAACCAATTTTATAAGTTTTTATTTAAATTGATAATTATTGTTTGAGTAAAATCGTTGCAACTGAATTGTAAACCAGATATCTCCAACCAAGTTAGAATTTTACATAGGTACACGTTTGAATTAGTTGACAATGCTTGTATTAGCTAATTTACAATAAATTAATTTATTTATTTTATAATAATTATCATTTTTTTCTGTGGCAGGGTGTAATTTATACATAATATGTGTGATCTTAAAAATATATGAGTACCTATGGTTATCTTGTATTCACAGTATAAAATATAGTGTACAAAGTCGCCAACAGGAGTGTGATATTCATAGCAAAACATAATGCAACAAATTTAGTTCAGACTTAAATAAGTATCGCATGGACTTCAAAAGAAACATTTTATTTGAAGAGATTCTTAATTCGTCGTTTTTTGTGTAGATCGGATACTATTTGTTTGCTTTTTATAGATTTATACATTTGATAAGTAAGAAATACCGTCTAATTCACTTGAATCAGAAGGTATTTCTTACTTATCTGACAGACGCGTTGCTGGGGAGTTTGTTCCACCATTTTTTTCCATCAAAAACACTAGAAAGTGGCAAAGGGCGGGATTTTTGGGGGACTGTCTTATGTAATTTTGACCTTCAAAAATTGCTGATCTTCAGTCTAATTTGAATAATTGACTTTTGATTTTGATTTAGATTTATTAAGTGATATAGATATCCGCAACCCGCCATTGCCTGGGCGGTCTGTAACTGGGCTCCTTTATGTAATTGCATTTTACGGGGTGGAATACATCGTCGTACATACTTTTACAACGAGTTCTGTACATGATTTTGAACCCTGTAAAAAATTTCAATGCTGGGGCATTGAAATTTTTTCTTGGTTTTTTTTGACGACTTCTTTCATAATATGTTATTTTTGCCTTAAACTGTAAAGGACCATGATAAGACATCATTCCTTTTTAATTCCTATTAGATTATTCCTTAAAAAATAAAAAAAATCTTTTTCATTTAAAATTTCATTGGTTTGGACTAAAATTAAACAGTTTATAGTAAAAGGAACACGTGGAAAAGCTTAAAAATAAGAGTATAACGACAAAAAATGTCAATGCTGAGAAACCCAGAATCGTGTAGAGCTTAATTATGGTGTACGCTTAAGGTGAATATTCAAATGAAAACATGGAGTTCTAAACTAAACATAACAATCAATAAAGTATTCATACTCGTAAAACACTACCTGTCTATTATACACGTGCCACAACAATGTACACAACTAGTGTCAATATTATCTAAATTGTTGATTATTTACATTCGATTCTTCACTTAAATCATATTACGAAACTCCATACACTTGGGAGCAAACAAATCGAGCCACTTTCATTTAACGTATCAATTTGACTGTTTTCACCTAAATATTATTTGAATATAATATTTACGATGAGGGTAAATTGTTCATTCGTTTTTTCATTTTCATTTTCAAATATCTTCAAAAATGAAAGAAATAATGAAACACGAAACATAAACAAAATGCACTTACCCTAAGTTACATTAACTCACTATAATTTAGACACTTTATGAGGCAAGCGATTCTCCTTTCCAAGCTCACAAACATCATTTTAAGGTCTTACAACAAACACAATAATTCAAAGAACATGTTGACAATTGTTTAACCTTAATAAGTATTAAATGATTGACTATGAACGATTTTTTTTAATTTTGATAGAAAAGTATTAATAATAACCATAATGCGTAAAACAAGGAAGTGGCTCCATTTATTTGCTCCCAAGTGTGTATATGTACACATACATATACAGTGTGTGGTGTGTGTGTGTATTTTAGTTACGTCGTTGTTTCCAGATGTCGAGAGATTTCGACTTTAAAAGAGTTTCTGACTTCTAAGTTTCTTTCGGTGTGTCTTCTTAGAGTAGTTTAATTATTTTCTTTGGTACTTTTAAATATTATCGTGTGCCTGTGTTGGGCCAAATAAATGATTTCTCTTTCTTTCTTTCTTTCTTTTTAAGTCGGATAGTGAAACACCGACCCCATCTTCTAGCTAAAAATGACGTTTTAAGGTGTTTATATAAACGTATTTACACAAATAAATATCATTTTACATTAACGAAAACAAAATATGCAGAAAAATGAAATGAGCTATAAACTTTTGTATGAGAAAATTAAACATGTTGATTTTATTCTGTTGATGTGTATAGAGTAATAATACATATTTATTACTCTATACACAGCACCAGTGTTTGGAGTACTAAAAATGTTGAGACTTCGCCTTCTAATAATTATTATATTGGACGGCATGGTTGGCGCTGTGGCTGGGTGATTAGTCGCTGCGTTCTGTGTCGCGGGTTCTGTTCCTGTACGAAAAAAATATTGGTGTGGCCTACAGGTTGTTCTGGGTATGGCTATTATTTGTCATTTTAATGTTTGTAAACGCAACCACGATGAACAGGAGAAATTTCTAACGGGCATAATAAATAAAAATAAAATCAATAAATATTCCACAACTTTTTACACAACGCCATCTAGTCCCAAGCTAAGCTTCTGTTATGGGTACAAAACATCTAATAAACATACTTATATATTTCTAAGAACATACATTTTATAGATAAATTACACCCAGACACAGAACAAATGATGATCGTGCCCATCACACAAACATTTAAAAAAAAAAAAATTGTCTCTACATTGTCTAACGTTTAATTTTTCGATCCAAAAATATACAAATATTAAAAAAGTACGAAGTAAAAAAAATTGGCGATGTAAAAAAAATATGTCTTTCAGTAAAGTTGCGAAATGATGAGGATTATTTTGAAAAGAATAAAATTTGTGAATTTGCAAAATAAAGCCTATAGGTGAGAAGGGGTTGCAACCGCTATCCGGCCCTAGGCGCGATTAAATTATATCCGTGCTTAAAATCATATAATATCAAAAACAACGGTTCATTCCGCGACCTTTTGACACGAATAGCAGAGATTATAAAAATGATAATATAAAAAAAAACTATTGAATAAGTACTTCGCTATTGCTACAATTTATAAAAGAGGATAAGACCAAAATTTTGGGAAAACTTGACGTGGAGCGATGACACGACGTCCTTCAGGGTCTTCGCTCGTAAAATACGGAGTCACCCGCATGCACACGCTTCCCGAACTCAGTCGGAATTGAGTCGCGGCATTAAAATAACTCGGAACACCAGTCCGCTGATAAATAGGTATTCCTTGAACCGATTCTGAGCGAATCGGTTCTTTGTTAAAAACAGACACAACTTGCACAGATTGCAGACAGTAAACAATAATTATTAGATTTTGAACAATAATTTAGTTATTTCTTCATTTAAACAGAATAACATGTTTCTTCTCAGAAAATATGACGCCAATTACCAGAAAATTTTTCTCTGTCATCCAATGGAATGTTCATACTTCCAAGTTTGAACCGAAATAAGAAAAAATTAGAAATGAGTTCGACTTACACAAAGGGAATAGTTTTTATTCAGCCGAATCAATTAAGCAGCGTGATAATGCTGCAGGAGCCAGACAAACTAAAACGTAACTGACAAAATGTGTGTATACTACAGTTGCACCTCTGCCTAACCTTACGGAAAATCCAGGCACGATGTTATTTTGTCTGCTTCCTAAAACATAATATATTGTATTAGGTAATACCAGATAAAACCCTTATCGAAACTTAACCGTAGGAAATGCTCAGTTTAAGTTAATTGACCTAAGTTTGCTCAATAACTTGAGAGATTCACGCAGAATGAGCGAGCTATTTCGCGAAGTTTGTTTTGCCTACAAAGGAAACGGATTCGGGCATGAAACTTGGTAAAATGAGGTTTAGAACATACAGGGTGTTTTTATCACCCGTCAAATTTTCCCAGGATGTTCTACCTCTAAAATATTGAACAACTTTTACTATGGGATAAGTCGGTATCCCGAAAAAGAATCAGCTGTTGCATTTTGGTCGAGTAGGTTAGTATTAAACTTTGTATGCAACAGTTAATTAATTTTACTGATTTGGTCCCAAAGTGGAAGTTGTTCATATTTTTAATAGAACATCCTGTGATAATTTGGCTGGTAATAAAAAACACCGTAAACAATATAAAGCAACACTTATTTTAAGTAGGTAGATACTTATCACTCTTCTGCTATGAATTTTCACCTTTCACTTTCATTTTAAGTACTTAACAAAATTAAATATAACGCTTCCAATCCTTACAGAGATCAGCTAAGTAACACAAGATACTCGTACACTAAGGTGTCCAGTACCGCATACATTTCACCAAGTTACCACATAATAGAAAGCAAGCCTATTGTCATTATCAATCGGGCACGATTTCAGGGTCGTTTGTCTTTTTGACAAAAAGTGTTCAAAGTGATCAAAAGAAGTCAAAGTGGTCAAAGTAACAAACAAAAGTGGTGATTTACAAAATTAATGTATGTATTATTAATAATTTATTAAAGTTACTGAGGCCTAGTTTCTTGTTGAACGTAAGACTCCAAAATCTGTAGTCACACGTGAAATAAAATAAATAAATATTGTAACGCGGAAACCCCACGACTATAGCGTTAATGAGAGTGTTGGCTCCACTGAGAGTAACATCCAATCGGATGAGCGCGGGGACAGTAGGACGGTTTTCACCACTGATTTAGGCAACCAATCACGCGCCACGATTCTTCCCGCGCACCGCGTTGAGCAGGCGTCTCTCGCGGCAAAACAGAAAGTTGAGTCGGCCTTGGAGACGTGCACACGACGTGTTTCGAACTGTACTCGTAGAGTGCCGGCCATGTTAGATCTGTCAACTACCTGCTATTCTTGTATTTGATTCGATGTTGTTATAAAGTAATTAAAGTAGTGTAGAATCTTGCAAGGACTTTCACTCTGAGGCCTGAACCCTATGCCCAACGGCTACAATATTCTTTATTTCAGATAACTACAATCCATAGGAACCAAATTGACACATTAAAAAAAAGAAACTTATAGTTAAATGACTTTGCGAACTAGAAACCTCCACAGAAGGGATAAGATCCTGTCCGTTACAGTCATCAGAATTACTTGCGGCTGCCACGCAATCCGCAGATCAGAGATGCTGTTTTTTTGCAAACGACGGCATGAAAGTCGGTATGATATAGCGCGAACATCCCCGACGCACTACAGAAACGAGGCAGCCCAAACATCATCCTGAAGATATTATTATATTGTACGCGCAGATTATCCAGCGACCTTTTGGTGTGACTGGTCCACAGATTCCCAGTATAAAAGCTCTGACAGTATGCCTTAAAAAGAGTTATCTTAACTTCTTCAGAGCATCTGTAGAATCTGCGGGCCAGCATGTTACCTCTGACCGCTAGAGGCGTTTATGCCTTTTCTTATAATATGTATTATACAAAACCTAGAGTTTCTCCTGTATTGTAGGTACGTTTACAAACATTTAAACAGACACACACAAACAGCCAGACCTGGAACAACTACCGGCATGGATAGCATGATCACCATTGAAACGAATTTTGTCTAGAATCGACAAAGTGACAAATTGTAGAAACATTTGTTTAGTTTTAACCTTTCAATCGTGCCAATTAAACACAATAGAAAGACAATGAGAGCGCGGACACCGGTGTCCTTTTGGGTTTAATGAATAGCACGACAATACGGTACTTGACAGAATATGAACATCAAAATATAATTAGTCCATCAGTTAGATTATAAAAATAATAAAAAATCATTTTTTTTTCTTTTACAAATTTATGGAAAACTGCTTAGATTAACCACATTAAAGTTGGAGAGGAGGCTTGTAACGTCATTATCTAGTATAAACTGTACGGGCTAGTGACGTCATGCGACATTTTGACTCGATGTATCGCCGGTATTTTTTGATTACGTGAAAAAAGAAAAAATACGTGTCGAATATTTTCTTGTAATCTAGATGAGGGATTAATAAACTAAAATTCTGTCAAATAGCCCATTGTCAAAAATGAAGAGAAGGAATGTGTCGTTTTTCAGTCAACAATATCAAGCGTTATTTCTTGTATAATCGGCAGAAATGTTTCTGCAATCTGTCAATTTGTCGATTCTTCCGTCGACCTATTCATATTCATATTCATATTCATATTCATATTCATATTCATATCATAACCGTTTCTTCGGTAATCATGTTGGGAATGCTTTAGACCATGCTAACATTTGTTCTATGCGGAAGTACTCTTCTTCTTAACGTGCGGTTAGTGACCAACCTAGTGGTAGAGTGTTTATGGACCTCTGAATTAAGGGCTTATTATACAATTCAATTTGTAATACCCGTTATCCTAATAACCTTCCATTACCAAACATAAAAACTGATATCTTTATAAGAAACTGCTACCCCATGTCAATTAAATTGTTTAATTAATTACCTAGCGAAATAAGAGACCTACCTAGTACATTGTTCCGAAAAAAATTGTACACCTCGCTAGTCAATAAATGCTTTTACACTACTAATGACAACCTTAGACTTACAACAATAAAAAAAATATGTTGTAGTGTAATAAATAAAGTGTTAAGTTTAATATTAGTCTTACAGCGTACATAATTTTAAGTTGGTTCACAGGTATGTGAAACTTAAAATTATGTACGTTGTCCTGCGATCCTAATATTGACCACTGCTGGTGGCAGTGGTCAATATTAGGATCCAACATTTATATATTACATGCCACCTATTTAAACAAATTATTTGAATAAATTATTTTGGTTTTGATTTTGATTTTTTTTATTTTTAGGATCCTAACGAGGAACAGTTAGGAAGCAACCAAGCGGTCGGACCCTCTGATATACCAACCCTAAATCGGAACCAATCTGTTCTATCTGCAATTACATCTTCCAATTTCCTAGTTAGGTTTCCTACAAATAGAATAGTGTACTAAGCCCTTTAGCTGTACATGCCATCAAAAAATATCTCTCAGGATTGCCGGTTTACTCTCGGTGTTGCTAATTGTGCTATCAATGTACTGCCAGCGTAGTCGTGAACAATTTTAAAACAATTAAAAGGGTTTCAAACCACGGGTTCTGAACCCTAGATACGGAGTGTAGCAACTAGCAGCCAATCGCTAAGCTACTTCACCAACCGTGTCGTCTATTAAACGTCTGGATTTTATTTTATAAATATTATCAACTAAATTAACATAAATTTAATTTATAATACACTAAACAATCACTTATAATAGTATTTACCATAAATATTTATAACTAGTACAGTCACCAGCACAAAAGCTTTTTTTCAAAATATTGTCAGTTTTACCAGTCCTTTATTTACACTCTCCTTCCGTGAATGTAGGCTGAAACAAAAGATTCATTGGAATTAATGAGATCTTATCATAATCAGACGTGTTAGAGAACAATAATACTATTTATTGCAATTAAGATATTTGTAGCACATCAGGCTACCCCAAACCATCCAATTTTCCCAATTGAACATCAACCTTATTTTGTTTGTAAGTTGAAAAACTATCAACGAAATTTGACACATTGGGGTAGCTTGATGTACGTACATATTGGAGTCTGAGTTAAATATAAAATAAAAATTCGAGGTGAGCCACTGCTATCCTAACTAGGTAGCAGAGCAACCAGTGTTAAGGAGAGAGAGAAAAAAGATCTATAAGGTAATCAACAAAAAGTACAACATGCTCTCTCCAAAATCAAGTCATTACTACATACACTATTATTATGCAACGTGTGCAAAAATAACTTTTAGAGAACAGTTACTATTTAGCACCACTTTATTATCTTCGTTTAAATATTTATACAGGGACAGAATACACCCATATATAATTATTATTATGTATTATAGTAAAAAATAGGTACCAATCTATTTATACTATATCTTAAAGACTGTTCGTAGCACCGTGAAATCAGTCTTTTGGTCAGTCGCACTACAATCAAAATTAAATCTTTTTAAGTGGTATACATAAAATAGTATACTGGTACAATTGTTCATAGTTACAACCAATAAATAAATACTAAAGGATCTACAACAAATTAAATGTGGTAAAATCGCAGAGAGGGAAGATAAAATTAAGTAACTGGTAGCAAACATTCGTAGCACGTAGCGCGTAGGTTTATTCGTAGCGACATCGTAGCTTAATAAAAATTCGTCCGAGCGGAGTTTATCAATTTGTTATTTTGCATGGAACTCTAATTATTTCTCGTATTTTTATTTATTCCAAGTAACTCCTTATAACATCAGCTTCCAGCGAATGAAAGTCCCGTTAAAATCGGTTCAGTAATTTTGGAGGTAACCTCAAACAAATAATTAGGCCGACAGAAAAAGTAATAAAATAGTTATATTTTTAATATAATCAACACGTAATTTATTTTCTTATAAAAATATGCATTAAGTAAATAGAAAGAATAATTAGAAAAAGTATTGAGAAGAGTTACAATATTCTATTATTTTTATTCTTAATAATGGCCTTACAAACTGAGACTTTCAATATTTTATTTATTTTCCTATAAAAGGAATCCACAAATCCTATAGAAAAACTTATTTTACGTATACCAAGAGACACAAGCACGATAAAAGACTAAAATCTCTTTTCGCAGTAAAACACTTTCATTAAAACGCTCTGAAACAATGCAGAGCCTGCTTTGTTTGCTCGCTTCAATTTCAAAAGGATTTATTACGAAAAGGTTAACCTAGTTTTTGTGGCAGCAAGGCTGGAATTTTCGGAATCTTTGAATATACCAAAAAAAAGTAGTCCAAGAGTATTATATTATTTTACTTAATAAATGTTACTCTTTATTTACAGATTAACTTTGAAGGTGTGCGGTGTGGTGTAACAATGAAATACAAATTAAGGATGTCAGAATCAGAATCATTTATTCGTAAACATAAGTGATAATTACAAACAAAATCTTAAAAATTATTTCTGTTATTAAACTATTATTATTATTTGCCAATTGACACACACTACATATCATTATATCATTAACACTACAGTGTACGCGCCCCTTTTTTTGACATGGATGCTCGCATGCTCTACCATAGTAGAAAACAATAATCGAGATATTTTAAAAATGGGTGGTTTTAAAATGATAAAACTGAATAATGTTTGTCATCTAATTATTATTACACACAATTATTGCAAAAGATTACAGTTTTAATAGATTATACTTAAACTAGAAACAATTTACGAGATCCAGAAAATAATCAACATTTTTGGCATGTTTGAGATCTGCTCAATAAAAAAAAACTTCTAATAAGCAATGACTATCTTATTGGTCATTATCCTCGCATTCGATACAGACCACAACTTGGTGATCAGGACAAATCCACCTGGCACATCGCTTACACCACTTTTTCGTGGAACGATTTCGGGCTCGAGAGCACAGGCAACATTTACCTACTCTTCCCATTCTTTGAGGATCATTCGTTTGTTCATAAGGTTATTGTATTTCCTAAGGTTGTACTTCTTCCCCACCATCCGATTCACTTTGAATTACTTCCTCGTCCTCAAATTCTTCATGCAACCACTGAGTCACGTGAGATTCCATGACTGGGCCCATATTTTCGCTGAAACAAAGTAATAATAGTTATCAAATACCATAACATATTAAATAGCAATAACTATATATATCGTTCATTTGTCAAAACATAAACATTAAATTTTTATACATAATGGATTAAAAAAGTCAAAAAAGAAAATGTTTACTTACATTCGGTTTTATTACGCCAATACTCGCACGTACTACAATAGTAGAAGACGAACTTTGACACGTAATTACAAGAAAATGCGCTTACGCTGCAAGTGGGCGCCGCACTAATCCGTTCCGCGATTTTGTCGACGAGGCTTATCTAGGAGCACGGGGGGTTAGGTGTGAGAATTAATGAATGGCGTTAAAATAAGTAAGTGCGTTCTACTATAGTAGAGCGCGCGTGCACTCTAGTGTTAAGAACAAAATATATACTGTAATTTTCGTCATGATATGAATATGCAAATAAGTAAAATTAATAATTAAAGCAACTTTTGTGGTTTCAAACAAGATGTAGTGAAAAAAAAATGATAACAGTATTCATAGATGGTTTAAGTGCAAACGCCGGGAGGGGACGCCCTAGAAGGACAAACATATTATTATACCTTATTGGTGAATTTGTTCATAAAGGTCTGAAGCATAGTACTCGCAACCGTTTGGAAAGAGCCTTGGCCCTGCAGTGGAACAGTAACAGGCTGGTATTATTTTTTTTTCCTGATTGCCAAGTTTTCCCTAATGTTTTTTCTGCTTTAAACTGATTTAACATGTTAAAGTGACTTATTTACTTTTTAAGGATAAAACTCAATGGATTGGATATGAAGAATGATTCTTTAAAGGTTGTTTACAGTATTAATAAATAATTATAGCTGAAAAAAACGTAAAAATGAGGAAAAAATTGTCAAAACTTTAAATATGGTATCAGTATGGAAGATGATATTCTACTTAGTTTAAAATTACAAAAAAAAAATAAAAAACAACAATTAGCGATCCAAACTTAATCTAAAAATAAGAAATGACACGGCCCCGAATAATATATCCCTATCGCTATATTGAAAGATATTTTGTTCAAAACATTTCAATAAAAATTAGCTAGGATTACATTAATTTACTTTCTTAATGTTAAAAGGTCTAACCAACAACTTTTCAAAGTTGTAATTGAGCTGTAATAAGTTTAGTTTTTATGAAGTTGAAATAGTTCTTTTCCTAGGAAATTTAAACTATAATTACTACGTAGTTAGAAGTTTTGAAAAGTTAAAAGTTTTTTTAACTGAGACTTTGACAAATTTCAAGAACGTTTGGACCATAGGTACTATTTCAATCCGATGAAAGAAAACTTTTTTAGAAATCACGAAAACAATTCGTTGAAACATATTATAATCTTACGTCCAAATGATTTTATTAGCACTTAGAACAAAACAATTGAATTTAAGCAATCTATTATAATATTATTCCCTTTGAATGTCTCTTAAAGTCTTGGCCATTTATCTAGACATGAACATTTAAAATGGCGTCTATGGCAACTTTTTTAAGGCCTATAAAAAGAACTTGAAGAGCGCTGCAAAGGACTAATGATAGAAGGCGTTTCAAAATTGTCTTTTGTTTTTATAAGGTATAAAAAATAGACACCAGCGTAACAACTGTCGTTTAGGTATTATAAGTCTTTTTAAGGCCTATAAAAAGAACTTGAAGAGCGCTGCAAAGGACTAATGATAGAAGGCGTTTCAAAATTGTCTTTTGTTTTTATAAGGTATAAAAAATAGACACCAGCGTAACAACTGTCGTTTTTTTTCAAGTGAACATCAACTTTATCGTTTTGTAAAAAAGTCAAAAAACTATCAAAGAAATTTCTAAAATGAATTACGACGGGTAAATTAACGTGTTAGCTCCTCTGTACCTTTAAAGAAACCAAAGAAATTTTAAGCAGAAAATATACGTAAATTCTTTTTTTGAGTGTCAACTGAGATTTAATTGCAATAGGGGTGTATATTGTATCTTCCTCGCCAATCAAAAAAAAATTGTAAAGTAAACCAAACGACAAAAAACATACAGATGAAAGAAAGACTCGACGAGCATGAAAGACTTTCTATTGAAGAGTCTTTAAATAAATATATATAGTTTAGGGCACTTGACAGGGTTTTTCTACTTTTATTATCACTAAAATGCAATATAACAGTACATTGCATACAAGAGAGGAAGTGTGTTATGTGTGAAATCACGGGGTGAGAGAGTAATGGAGTAGGGGTGTGTGCGTTTGAAGACTGATGACTATGCAGTATGTTTATAAGAAAGAAAATAACGAGTTAGGAAAATGTATACTTATATTATGCACAACTAAAACCAATGGGTCTTGGAAGCGGTTTGGAATACGAGTTTACGTAAGCATCCGCTAAGATAGGATATTTAGAAATTGCTACTTTACGAGCGTGGTGGGTGAATGGAATGAGAAACTAATCAGATTTCTATAAACAACTAGCTGTACCCTGCCACGCTACGCTGTGCCACATTCTGACTGAATGGTAAAAAAAGAAAAAAAATAGATAAAAACAATCCTTGATGCGGATTATATATCATGCTAAAATTTCAGCTCGATCGGTGCAGAACTTTTTGAGTTTTTGAAGCGTACACAAACCAACATAACATTTTTATAAATATAGAAGATAGATGATACTGATAATAAATTATTTAGGTGTTGCCTAAAGAAAACAAACAAAATAAACTAGTTGTCTGGCATTTTTGCTGAACTGGATCTATAAGTATTTGGTGACGCCCGCAGGGCACATTATTCTTTCTGACTTTACGCACAATTATGGCCCATAATGGGTCAAGTAGCGACATCTATCATCTCGAGTGCGGTTTAGTTTTTTTGATTGTTTACTTTTTTTAGTTTAATTTGGGTAGTATTTAATCGCAAATAAAAAAATATCCTTTTTCTATGCAATAGGATTCCGAATTCCCATCAAAATTACTGATTGCACAGCAAAATATTCAACTCAAAATATCACTAAACACGCTACAATTTATTTTCGCAGCGTACAGCGATTTTTCCTAAAGCAAAAGCTTTTTCATCAATGCACAGCTAATAATCTTAATGCATATTATACATGTTAACTCTTTTTCTTTTAAACATAGCTTCTATTTTTATATTATTTACAGCAGTTTTTCTAAATAAAACAGCAATTTATGATATCCCGTTTAATTTCTTTCTTTTGTATTTTTATTTATTATCGTGTACCTGTCTGTGTTTGGGTCAATTAAATGCTTTTTTCTTACTTTCTGTCTGTGTTACATATTAAATCTATGAGTTCTTTTTTACTTGTAATTGTATGAATATTGTCCCCTTTGCTAGGTAAGTCCTGTGTTACGAGTAATAATAAAGGAGACATAGATCGTAGGTAGGATGATGTTGTTCAAAAAATAATGAGGTGGGATTGCAAACACGTGTTTTAGATAATAATATCCATAACAAATAATATAATAATTTCTTTCATATATCTGATTTGGCTATCGAGATCCTGTTTCAATGAATAACAAATAACATTTCCAACCCGATCCACCAACGTGTATTCTATTTGAGGTCCCACAATAATAAATTTTTGTTTTTCGGTTTCATGTTTGTGTTTCGGTATACTTCCACCACGTTTATCATTATTTTCCTTGTTCCTACAAACAGCTAATATTTTGTTTAACACATAGGTGTAAACGGGGGGCTTGTGGCTTAATAATAACATCCGCATATCTGTGGATGGATGACCTCTCAATAAATTAAGTGCCTTCCATGCCTCGGAAAAGAACATTAAGCTGACAGTTGGTTTCAGCTGTTCTGTCAAAAGCTAGAAAGTCTGATAACCAGTTTAACCTAAAGGTATCGTGTTACCCAATCACTCGGTTGTGTTCTCAGATAATAATCTTATTAATGTATAAAAAGTTTTGTAAAATCTATTTTAAAAGAGTTAGTATGTTCATACAAATCTTCTCCATACAAATCTACTTTTAGGAAGGGGCAACTAGAATCATTTTTTAAAGTTATTTTGCACTACACACCCGCAACTCTCACAAACAACGCACACACCCCCACACCCCAACACATCCACACACTAATACATACACACACCCCCACACTATTCAGACCCTGTCACACATCCCCAATTTATAGCGCACTTAAATGTTAATTTCTGGCATATTACTTTATTTTTGTTAAATATTATTTTAGCTTATTGTAAGATTACCTTTCTTGTGAAATTTCTTAAATAACTAATAATGTAACTTGGGAAGGGCGGAGCACCCTAACACAAGTAAATTAATTACTTAAAAGGTGGCTCCTCATTGTAACTAGCGTAATGTTATCTAAGCTGATAATAAACATTTTTTATTTTTGATTTGATTTGATTTTCGTTCGACGTTCAAAAGTGCCTTATAGGGGCCTAATTGAAATACATGGTTTGACTTTGACTTTGACTTTTGACTTGTGGAGGATTAGAGAGCCAGCCTCTATGTATAGGTACCATTTTTATTCACCTGCATCCGGTTAGATTGGAAGTTGAACCTAACATAGTTGGAGAGCTATGTAGAAGATAATTATTCTGGTAGACTGCCTCGTTGGGGTAGTGCTTGCCAGCCTTCCTGCTGAGCATGAGGTCCCGGGGTCAATCCCCGGGTCGGGCTCAGAGTTATTGAGTTTTTCCATCTGAAATTTCTCAGTAGCAGCCCGGAGTCTGGATTAGTGCCCGATTGATCGCAATAGGCTCGCCCCCTATCACATGGGACTTAAACATAACTGGCGAAATGTGGGCGTACTACCAGGTACACCTCTGCCTAACCCTTCGAGGATCACAGGCGTGATGTTATGTTATATTATGTAATTATTATGGTGTTTAAACTCCCAGTATTAAAAAAAAAACTTATAATGATGACTTTTATTTGTGCAAATTACCTTGTTCAAATATATTGTGAACATTTAAAAATAAAATTCAGGTGGTAATGTTCGGACGCAAGCTCATCAACCTACTCCAAACTTTAAAAATTTCCCAATTAAATATGAACCTTATAATGTTTTGAATAAAGTTGTAAGCATTGGGGTAGGTTGATGTGTTGCCGTCTGTACACGAACGCACGATTTAAAGTTGGGCATGGTTTTGAACTTCGCATTATTGTACTTTCGTTAGCTTGTTCTTAATTTTCCGGTTGTTTTAAGAGGACACATAGAAGTACATTAAACCTGTATTTAAATACTAGGAATACTAAGAGAGCGTTGCCAAAAAAATATCAGCATTTCTTACATAGCTCTTCAAAGGTAATGAAATTCTCATACAATGATATTTCCTTTGTCTGGCGTTTCGAATATACAAATTGATATTACGATGATAAAATTGAGTTGCTTCTCGTTTGGATTCGAAACATTTTGACAAATAGACATTTGAACTTTATTTTTGGGTTATTATTAAAAGATTTATGGATTTGAGAATTAAATCAAATAACTGATGAAACAAGTAAAAACTGTATTAATACAACATAAAAAAGCTTGTCCAGCGTTGCATCAAGTTGACATGCCATTTAGCATTTGTCCATTTGCAGCATTAATTCATTTTCAACTCTAACCATTTGATTTATATACTTCAGCTGTCACAATAAATTCTAAATAAACGACATGAAGGTCTATTTTGCTCCGAACTATTTCCCTTTTACCATTTTCATCATGACTTTTGTATGACAAATGGTCTCTGCAAGTTTCTTTATTACAGTTTTACCTTATATTGCTTTCATGTCTCGCACACTTGATTTTATTTCTTCCTGATCCTTCTTTATTTATATTTCGTTTCATGTTTATGGCATTCCCTCTAATAATTTGGAGTGTTGATTGAACGTTATGTATATTTGTAGAAAGCCACAATAAAAAAATTCATAACCATTTCAAGAAAATCTTGGGCTAGCTATAGAGAGATTGGTCTAGAACTATCGTGTTGTTCAGAGACAACAGTCAGTTTTTTAAACGTGCAATATACATATATGACTGGCCTGTTGGTCTAGTAGTTAGTGCCCCTGACTGCTATGCCGGAGGTTGTGGGTTCAATTCCCACCCAGGACAAATGTTTGTGTGATGAGCACGATCATTTGTTCTGTGTCTGGGTGTAGGTAATTTATCTATAAAATGAATGTATTTAAAATATATAAGTATGTTTATCAGCTGTTTGTTACCTACCCAGAACACAAGCTCTCAAGCTTAACTTGGGACTAAATGGCGTTGTGTGAAAAGTTGTGGAATATTTATTATTATTATCTCGTTATTTCTTGATACACATATAAATTATATTTTTAAATATTTAAATACAAAAATTTAAAAAAACATTTAAAAATATAAAAAATAGTAGCCCACCGGTATCGGGAACAGGGTCCAAGCTACCGGCGGTCAGGGCTCCTGAGAGAGGAAACGCCTAACAATGCGCGCCGTGTCCAGGAGTACTGCCTTCTGGATCAAGCCCTTGATCCAGCTGCCTAACGAGAGCCTCTTAAGGTGTTGGTCGAGGTTCTTGGCTATTATGCTATTATTATTATTATTAATTACATATGTCTCAGTACATACTTTACATATTACTAATTCATCATTATCTGTCTAGCCTATTACCAACTAACTTGGGGTTGGCTTTTAGGGTCAACTATCGCTGCTGAATACCAGTTTTACATGGAAAGACTTGACTCCTATAATCCATATATGCAATATATTTATTGACATATTAAATTTAATATGAAATAAGTTTAATTCATTAACCAGCTCGGTGAAGGTCGAACGAAGGTCGTTTTTTAACGAAAATTAAAAGTTAAAACACACACAACTAAAAAATTTAATGTTCCATGTGTTGTTTGTTGTTGTGTCTTGTTGTTGTGCCCTGTGTTGTTGTTGTGTTGTGTGTGTGTGTGTGTGTGTATCATGTTGATGTATGTTGTATGTGTTGTGTGTGTCATGTTGTTGTCATAATGCCAATTCCTCCCAATATTGCCTTTTTATACGTCCACAATATATTTCAACTGGCACGATTTACAAAGCCATAGTTAAAAGTTTTTAGCTACGATAAAATATTTCCCCGGTAAAATACTAGTCTAATTGCCACTTCACATTGTTCATTGTCCACAGGGATTACTTTAATATGTATGTTTTTTGTTTGCATGGACGAGAAACATTCTTGGAATAAAGCGATACATGAAAAAAAGGCACGAAGTTTTATCTTAGAACAAGATTTACAACGATATTTAAAATACTATATAGAGAACAATATGCGAAGTAATGCCGTATATTAACTGTGATCCCATGTCTCAGTAGCGCCATCTAGAATAATGTGCGTACTAAATTAAACTCATAGACTTGTGTCCATTAGGACACAAGAATCGGATGAAATTTTTGTATGTGATATCCCGTCTTTAGTAAGTATTGAATGTCTTTGAAGATTTAACAATCAGGATGTCTCTAACACTAAGTACGAAATATGTGTACAGATCACAACCTCTGAGCATCCAGTCCGTATTTATTTCCTTAAGAAAAGTTATAGATTAACAGAGTTTACAACAAAAATGAGAGTAATGTGTGACGATAACAAGCAAGACAATAGGTGAACTAACGTAACATAACTACAGCTACTATGAGCTATTTATTATATTTCATCGATTTTTCTGATATTATCTTTGATTTAAATTTTATGAAATCGTGATTTTTATCCAGTCTGGTAAGATTTTAAATGATAGTCTGACTGTCTGACTTATTTCCCTATCAGAAAAAAACGTTAAAGATAGAAAGATAACAACAAAATTCCAGAAACATGTTTCCATGCTGGAGGTCCAGAATCCTTTACAGATTTCATGGTATTAGGATGTGTGTCGCTGTCCCTTCTAAGAGTATAATTAACTGTAGTTTTAGAAAGAACCCATAGGTGTCGAAAATAGACTACTTAAGCTTATTATAATTTGAGGTAGGTATGTCAAGCATCAAATATCTTTTTAATGTAATGTAAGGTATGAAATATTACATAAAATGTATTTTGAGACATGATATTTAAATGAAATGTATTTTAAGGCATGAAATGTTAAGGCAAATTAAAGCTAAAATAAAAAAAAAAAAAAAAGGTCTTTCATAAAGCTTAAGCTTCATTTCTGTGTTATCGGTAACTGTACATCTCTGCTCTGTGTATACAATTAACATTAAAAATCGTAGATGTACTTTACTTTAGACTACTTAAGCTTATTATAATTTGAAGTATGTCAAGCATCTATTATATAAAAAAAGCTAAGGCTTCATTTCTGTGCTATCAGTATCTGTAAATCTCTGCTCAGTGTATACATTATTCATTTAAAAAATTGGTTGCCTGTAAAGTCGGTATACGGGCGAAAGTTTTACGTGACAACGACTTTGAGTGGTAAAATAATTTTAATGTGAATATTCATTCGTATAGTAGGAAGAAGGATGAAATAATAGTAACAATTTAAAACATTTATTTATACAAAGAATTATATTTAAAACATTCACTTTTTATGTCTGTCTCTCTCGCTCTTAGGCGGGCTAACCATGCCCGAGTGGAAGGGACGCGTGCCTCTCACTCGCTCTCATTGTGAGCGCATAACGTGAGCGGAGCGTAACGCAGTTTCTTGAAGTGTCACCCGGCAAACCAATTTATAAGACGTTGTCACGTCAAAATCGTATACGAATATCTACAAAACAATAAAACACACACACATACACACCAACAATATGTCTCTCACCATCATAGTAGATCCCATGTGGACACTTAGGGCAGCTAGCAAGCGAATGCGGTCTCCGCAACGGGGGGTCGTTGTACGTCCGATACGACGAGCGCTGCCATCCGTTGACTGCATTTCCTCTTGAATTTCTGAGTTCCTCGATACCTGTAGAGACGAATACTTCAAGGGGATTATTGTAGAAGTTTCCTTTTATAATATAAGGTATTTGATAATATTTCTTGTTGAAGAGATGTAAAGTAAACAATTTCTACAAATTTTCAAAATACTAGCTGCCATGGCAAACTCTGCACTGCTAAAATAGATTTGTTTAGAATCAATGTATAAGTTTTCATTAGTTTACATCCTACCTACTGAATATACACACAAAACTTCATGAGAATCATTTAAGCCGTTTCCGAGGAGTTTTATTAAGAACTAGCAGACGTCCCGTGGTGTCACCCGCGTTGTTACCGTTCCTGTGGGAATACAGGGATAAAAAGTAGCCTATGTCACCCGGGGATAGTGAAGTTTCCCAACAGAAAGAAAGAAGAAAGAATTTTCCAAATCGGTCCAGTAGTTTCAGAGCCTACTCAATGCAAACAAACAATCAAACATTTCCTCTTTATATATTAGTATAGACATGCTGTGACACGAGAATTGTATGTATGACATACCCAAAATAATGTTATTATTAACTACTACTACTTTTTATTCAGCGAGTCTCTAATGTGCTCTTATTTAAACATTTTGTGTTAGACAGAAACAAAATGATAACATACGTATAACCTAACCTAACTTATCATACCTATTATATAGCTAACCTAACTACCTAACCTAACTACCTTACTGAAATGCATTGATTTCGAAAGATACAAAATACATAATTTTTAAGTGAACTACTGCGCTGTGCTATGTTAAATTAAATTTACTTAGTTTTCTCGGTGTACAGTCACGAGCAATAATAAATAAGTACGATACTTTTTTCTAAATCACCTAACCATCAAGTCTGACGGTTTGGTAATTTAAAAGAAAATATCGTACACATATTTTTTGAATGGTAGAAGATGAGATATTTAAGAAAATGTGACTATTGGATATTTTATATTTTATTGCTCGTGACTGTACTTTAAAATCCAGAAAGAATTTATTTCTTTTTGACAAACAGTTATTGAAGTTAGTCTCTGTCGTTATTATGAATAAGGTACGTATATTTATTTCTGAAGTATAAGACATTTTTATGCCCTTTCTAAGTTGAAAAACAAAATAAATTTCTAAACATACGCATAAATTGACAACCAAAAATATGTTGATCCGTTGGCATGGTGACATTATTTAAGTTTTCGTATTTTTAAAATTTAAATACTCGGTAATCACTATTAAGTACTTAAAATATTGTCAAACAAACATTTTAAACAACGTATTTATTTAAAAATGTTGTTTGACTGATAGCAAGAAGTTGTACTGGTACTTAAATTGTTATTTTTAGTACTTTCACAATATTTTTCTATATTTTTTCACCGTTTAAACCTTCTTAAGACTTAACAACTTATTAAAATCATTTCATTTAATGTATGTACTCGTATATGTAAATAGATTGGTTCGAAAATAAAGTTTTATTAATTGGACCTATTTTGCGCAGCCGCAAGGCACATAACTATTTATTTTGTTTATTTTTATTTGTAGTTTGTGTAATTTACGTGTGCCTGTGTCGTGCCAAAAAAATGCTTTTTCTTCCTTTCTTTCTTTTCATTCTTACCTAGTTGATTTTTTTTATTTATTTGAATAGTTTATTTGTTTGAAAATAAACTTTTATTAATTTTATCCATTGATTTACTATGCGAAATGTACAGACGCCAGCACATCAAGTTACCCCAATGTGTCATTTTTTTCCAATTGAATATGAACCTTATTCTGTTTGCCATAAAGTTGAAAAACGATCAAAGAAATTTGACACATTGGGGTAACTTGATGTGCTGGCGTCTGTACTATGTACTAAAGGTGCTCCTCTGTCTAACCCTTGGAAAAATACAGGCTCGATATTCTCTAATGGGCGATGGAGTAGCTATAATCGCATTTAGCTAGTTACATTGAAGATTCATGCAAAATAGAAGACAACTCAATTGCCACTAACCAGATTCAAATTCAAACTCCTATCGGTTAAACTTAAGATGCTAGCCCGGCAATCTCATTCCTTCCTAAAGCAATTTATACCGCAAGCGACACAATTTTTAGTGGATGTGGTGGACCACAAGAGATTTACAGAGATTTAAAATACAACCATGATCATCCAAAAATATGCTTAAAAATGATTACCTCTCTCCTAACACGTCTTAATATAACTGTTCGTTACTCTGTAAATGATTTGTTTTTATGTATTTTTTCTTCTTATTTATGCTTATTATATATGTCTATTCAAATAGTAATGTATCGTATAATATATTTATGTAAATAGTACACCACAAACTGCCTACTCATCTTTCTCTTCCACTATCAAGTCCATCCAAAGGTTGTCTGTAAGAGATCGCTTTTAACGATAAGGCCGCCCATTGTATCACCGTATGTAAAGTTTTAAAGTTATAATTTGTAAGTTTTAATGGTTTACAATACAGAGTATTCTATTCTATTCTATTCTAAAATACTACAGATAGGACATGCGAAGAAATATCATAGAAAAACCGTGATCCCGTGTCAACCTTTTTAACCGACTTCAAAAAAAGGAGGAGGTTCTCAATTCGGTTGTATGTTTTTTTTTTCCTTTAGGGTTTACCTCATTATTCTGTCATTTATGGACCGATTTTATTTTTTTTTTATTTGATAGGGTATACTAACAGATTGGTCGCATTTGCATCAAAACTCATATCTGATGAGGGATCCTCGAGGAATTGAGGGAACTCCTCAAAAAATATAGGTACACACGCACCGATTTTAACTTTTTTAGTAACATATCAAGCATTTAAGAACTCTTCAACGCATAACAGCAAATTATTCGCGATTGCTATAGTCAGATGTCTATTCTGAGCTTTCATAACATAACATTACGCCCTTCTTTTTTAAAGGGGGCCCGGCAGAGACGTACAGATTTTTAGAGCAAACTTCTTTAGCAATTGTTAACCAATTTCAATGATTCTTTCAAGTTTTGAAAGACTTTTGTTTATACATACACGAAGAACCTAAAAATTGCAAAACAAAAACTTTTTGTTTTGCAACTTTTTGTTTTGCAACAACCGACTTCTTAAAAAAACACTAACAGGTGAAAAATAACTCCAGTTTCGGAAGTCGGTGGCCAATTATGAAGGAAACAAAACCACCAAAGCCATGTTTTTTTTTTGTAAAAAAGTTTATTACTTATAATTTCATTGATGTTTCTAGTAACTTGAATGATAAATGATTTTAAGGTACCACTGTGTGTTAAATTGTAAAACAGAATGTGTGACAGTAGCAAAGAGATTTTAGATAGCCTGCTGATGGCTAGATGACATGCGAAGAAATATCACAGAAAAACTATGATCCCATGTCTCATTAACGCCGTCTAGCATAATATAGCAATATTGGAGCGGTAGCGGAGCGGTAGCGGAGCGTACTAAATTCATAGATTTGTGTTCACTAGGCCACATCTATCGGATGAGAATTTTGTTCGTGATGGCCCGTTATAAAGTAAGTATTGAATGTCTTTGACCACAGTGCTGCCTGCTGTCGCGGTTTCTTCTATTCCAAGCCCGGCGGCAATTTTTTTGTGTTGTAGGTAATCTAAATTCGGTATGTAAAGTATTCTTCAGGTATTTTTTTTTATATTTTTATTTCGTAAAACATTTAATTTTACTAATTTGAAGCTTTTTTTTTCCAAGTAACGGTTTTTTTTTAAATTACATTTTAAAGTATTATTCGTGATGACGTCATTTCGTAGACTGAATAGCTGTAAGTGTTTGCCACGTTTTCAGTACATGCAAAGAACACTAATAGATAACTTCAAACTTGACATTGTCAACAGTTGACACTTGACAGATACGATTTTTAGTGTCTTTCTTTCTTCTTTCTATTTCTTTCTATTATATTTAAGTTTTAAAAATCCATTTAGTATGAAGACTTTTTGCGTTAAAGAATAACATACATAATAATATTTTATCCATCCTTCATTGACATTTGTTTGTCAAGTACGGACAAAAACCTTAGCAAACATAATCAACATAAATAATTGAACATATCCATGAAAAAACCAGTCATATTATTTGAATTAGGAATAGGCCCGTTACTTTGATCTTTGAAGATGTGACTTCACATACCAAGAGATCAAAAAAGGTCGAATATCATAAATTAAAAGCCGAAAATAAATCATGTAAGTAGTATAACCGGATCATCGGATATATCCTGAGGGACCAAAGAGTTCTGTTGTGGATCAGAATAACGGATGAAGTACCGTCGTATAAATGTTTCTCAATGACATTATGAGCAAAAAGGTGTTTTTGAAGATAAAATATTGTTTAGGTAACCAGATAGGTTACCTAAACAACATTTTATCTTCAAAAACGGCACACTAACGCACCCACGCTTCTGAACCGGCGCGACGCGACGCTGAGGTCAAGTGTGGATAGTTAGCCACATTTTATCGTGTCGCTTATAACCTATCTACTTAACCTTTTTACTTATAATATCATTGATGTTTCTAGTAACATAAATGAAAAAAAAAAGAAAGATAGCTTAGTTTTTGACGAATTTAGATTATTTATACTATGATATATTAATTTGAATTCTAATAATTATTGTGTGTTACGTCTGCGACTCGTATTCATTATGTATTGTTTCTATTATCGGTTTGTCATTTTTACTATTTGATTGATAATGATGTAATGTATTTTTATTGTTTTTTTTTTTTATATTTGACTGCTATCTAATTGATTCTTTGACGTGGTTAACATCATGTTTTTGATATTTTTGTTTAACAATTTAATTGTAATATATTTTTAATAATTTCATTGTTTTTCAGCAAAATATTAAATCTGTAAACGACTTGTAAGAATCCCTTTTCAATGAAATGCTATGATTACTATTACTATGACAATGATAAATGATTTTGAGGAACGGCTGTGTGTTAAGGACATTGTAAAACAGAATATGTGGCAGTAGCAAAGAGATTTAGGAGACCTATAACTGGTCAGTTTGACTGGCCTGTTGGTCTAGAAGTTAGTGACCCTGACTGCTATGCTGGAGGTCGTGGGTTTGATTCCCACCCAGGACAAATGTTTGTGTGATGAGCATGATCATTTGTGTAATTTATCTATAAGTAATATGTAATGTATTTAGGAATATATAAGTATGTTTATCAGCTGTTTAGTACCCATAACACAAGCTCTCAAGCTTTACTTGGGACTAAATGGCGTTGTGTGAAAAGTTGTGGAATATTTATTACTATTTATTTATTTATTACTAGAGAAATGACATGCCAAGAAATATCACAGAAAAACTATGATCCCATGTCTCATTAACGCCGTCTAGCATAATATAGCAATATTGAAGTGGCAGCGGAGCGTACTAAACTAGATTCATCGACTTGTATCCACTAGGACACAAGTATTGGATTTTGTTCGTGTTGTCCGGTCTATAGTAAGTATTGAATGTCTTTGGACAGGAGTCAGTTTTAAAAGGGTTTAGCGACTATTAAATGACAGCTTCTTGGGAAGATCTAATGTTAAGATACGCTTTCCGAGGTCAGTCCCACCGGACCTTCTTTGTGTACGTTAGTACATTACACATGCAGCTATACTCCATCATTTATAATAGCTCTAGAAAAAAGACTATCGTAAATAGTCAGAGTCACACTAAAACGACAGTCTTACGGAAGAACACTAAATAAATCCTAATGTGTAATACTACGTGATAGATAAAATATTAATGATGCCTTTTACGATCTTAATAGCCTGCTGTATACCAATCGATTGCCACCGGTCTTGCGGTAATTGCTTCTAGGCGTGTGTAGGTATATTCTTTGTCTTGAAATGTTACTTCATCGATACTGTTAATTAAAGTCTTATTGTTGATATTTCTTGTAAACAAGCTGCTGCACGCGACTTGGTAAAATAAAAGTAGCCAAAAGCCAAACTCCTTATGACAAACTAGCAGACATACAAAAAAATCCAGTGTTAGACCTATCTAACACTGGTTTTTTTTTGTCTGTCTGCTAGTTTGTTTGAAGCAAAGAGATTTAAAATACTATAGAGCGGGCATGTCAAGGAAATGTCATAGAAAAACTTTGATCCCATGCCTCAGTAACGCCATCTAGAATAATATATGAATATTGGAGCGGCAGCGGAGCGTACTACAAAAAACTCATAGACTTGTATCCAGCAGGACACACTTTTTCGGACGAAAATTTTGTTCGTAATGTCCGGTCTATAGGTATTGAATGTCTTTGGTTTGACGTAATCTCCGAAATGGTTTGACCAATTCTGAATGAACTTTTAATGGCAGCTGGTGTCATAAGGAGTTTGGCTTTGGGCTACTTTTATTTTACCAAGTGGCGTGCAGCAGCTTTTACTTAATGCGAAAGTATAATTATTGTGGTTGTGCCTACACAACCAATTATACTTTCGCATTAAGTAATAAAATTAAGTCACAATGTATTTCGAAATCCCTCCCGCCCTGTACTTATATGGAAATTCTTTTACGTGCTAATGTCACTAGAAAGAAGTAAAAGAGTCTTAACAAAATTTGTTACCCTAATAAAATATTATAATAAAATGTAATAACGTATCGTAAATATTTATATCACGAAAGGGAGGCGAAAGGACTTTATACCCTACATAATATTTTTTCTTCTTCTCTATCAAGTCCATAGAATAGTTGTCTGTAAAGATCACTTTAAGTGATAACGCCGCCAATTTAACACCCTGTATAGCTTTTAATACTCCATTTATAATAGTACAAGAAAAAATAGGATCGTAGAAGCATGAATGCAAAACATTTTATTTCAAAGATAAGTTTTTTTTTAAATTTATATTGTTTTATTTCAAATTTAGAAGAAAAACATTTAAAACGACGAATGTTCCATGTATTGTTCATCCCTGCTTCTTGTAGGTTTGTATCATTGACACTGATAAAAGTTCAACTCATTTCACCACATCATTTTCTAAAATAAATTGTTGCAATGGTTACAACTAAGTTTGCAGCTGTGATCTAATTGTAACATTCTTATATCTGTATATACTTACTTCCATTACAGTTTGAGTACTTTATGGGACCAACACAAATGTTCTTACTTTGGTACTGTTCCTCATGCAGCACGTGGAGCTCTTCAAGTTCCGAGTTGCGCTCACGATTACTGACAAATGCTTGCACTGACTGATTTGGTCCCCTCATATCTGTGTGGTTCTTTCCTCAAAAGACCATATCAGACACTAATCTGCATAGTTCTTACATGATTTGACCAAGATAATGTCTGGACTTTAAAAGAGACGATGATCTCTGAGTTTCTTTCGGTGTTTCTTCTCAGAGTAATCAGTTAGTGAAACTCCGATTTCATCTACCAGTTAAAAATGACGTGTAAAAGTGTTTATGAAAACCTATTAACAAAATAAATATCATTTCATTTCATCATTTCATCATTACAAAGTGTACATTAAAAATAACCTTTTTTAATTTCTGTCTAATACAAATATATTGGCTTATATATTGTAAATGGACAATAGGTTATTATTAGTAAGTCTGTGGACAGTAAAAAAGATTATATTTTTCTTTATTCAACGAATTTTATTAACATACGACATGAGTTAATGAAATTTAGAGATAACACAGTATGGGTCAGTATGGGTGTATATGGGTCTAAATTTCATTTTTAATACAAGTGCAAAGTCAAGTCGTCATCTGCCTCTTCTTTTCCCCATTATATTGAGGTTGGCTTCTGATCTATTTGGATGCAACTGAAAACCAGTTATTTACATGGAGTGATTGCCCATTTAACCTCCACAAAAAGCTACGAAGTATGATAAAACTGAGTGTCAGACTTTCGGGTTTCTGACTGTCAAAGTACTGTAAATTGAAACCAGGACCAACAGCTTACCGTGCTTTCCAAGTCAAGGAAGGGTCTTGATATATTATCGATTGTCGGCCATCCACACCATTGATATGCCGCGCATCTGTTTTTATTTAGGGTGGCTAAGTTTGTTGAACAAAAAAGCAACAACAATATGTCTTGAGTCGAGAATTCAAGACGCATTTTTAGTTTAGTCCTTTTTAAATTCCTTTTTTCAACGTACTTTTAGTTCAAAAAGCTTAGTATTTTTAATTTATTGCTACAGACGCTAGTAATTACGGCTTTCTTCATAGGCAGACTTCAAGACTAAAACCCCGCTTAATTTGGCCAGCATTTATAATTTGTCCCCAGTACATTTTCTTTAAATAAATATGGCACAACTTTGACACAACGCCATCTAGTCCCAAGCTAAACTAAGAGCTTGTGTTATGGATACTAAACAACTGATAAATATACGTATATATTTCTAAATAAATAATTATATACATATTATAGATAAATCACACCCAGACACGGAACAAAATTAAATGATAGTGCTCATCTCACAAATATTAGTCCTAAGTGGGAATCGAACCCACGACCTCCGGCATAGCAGTCAGGGCCACTAACTTCTAGACCAACAGGCCAGTCTAGAAATATAAATAACTTAGATACACATAGTTCTACTGCATTAATAAATAAGTGAGCTTTGACCTTATCAATCGCTCTGAAGTATGGATAGAACATGACTTTGACAGTTAATCGATTTGGCATTTAAGTTGTGGATTGCTTTCCTACACAATTTTCTAGATTTGTGTTTAGATAAGATAAGTGTTTTTTTTTAACTAGTACATACTAGTTATTACTATTAATATAAATTTATTTTTGAATATAATCGTATTAGTTACTAGCAGACGTCCCGCGGTTTCACCTGCGTTGTTCCCGTTCCTGTTGAAATACAGGGATAAAAAGTAGCCTATGTCACCCGAGGATAGTGTAGCTTCCCAACAGTGAAAGAATTTTCCAAATCGGTCCAGTAGTTTCGGAGCCCATTCAATGCAAACAAACAATCAAACATTTCCTCTTCATATATTAGTATAGATAGCGAGAAAACTTTTAGAGAAAGTAGCGGTTACAAGGATCTATGAAACTGAAGATTTAATATTTAACTTCTTTAAATATTTACGTCCCGGCTGTCAAAATATCATACCGATATGACAGTGTCATGTCGGTATGACATCTGGAGCCTCACTTCTTCTTCTTCATATCATGTGATAATTGGCTAACCTGGTATTTTTTTTCTTCTTATTTATACTTATTTTATATGTTTATTCAAATTTTCATGTATGGTATATATTTATATAAATAGTACACCACAAACTGCCTACTCATATTCTCATATTCTCCTCCACTATCAAGTTCATCCAAAGGTTGTCTGTAAGAGATTGCTTTTATTGATAAGGACGCCCATTGTGTTACCCTATGTAGCCCTTAAAGTTATAATTTGTAAGTTTTTATGGTGTAACAATAAAGAGTATTATATTCTATTCTAACCTGCAGGCCTAGCCATATTACAATTTCTATTTCTATTCTCGTTCTATTATAGAAAGAAAATGGTGTATATGGAATCAGCTGATTGTCAACTGTCAATTGTATTTCATTTTCAGCCATATTACAAATTCTACTCGTTAACTTGACAGTTGACAAACAGCTGATTCCATATACGCCATTTTCTTTCTATTGTCGCCTTATCGATTACGATAATAGAAATAGATTTTGTAATATGGCTAGGCCTGCTGGTGTCAGAGTTTTAATGCCGCCCATGGGCCTCTAACTTTGCATCACATACAGGTTTCCTCACGATGTTTTCTTTCACCGCTTTTGAAGCAAGTGATAATTAAATAATACGCTCATAAATTCCGAAAATTCAGAGGTGCGTGCTTTGGGTTCGAACTCAACACTAGGCTATCACTGCTACGCCTTGTTCTCACTAAGCCTTGGACTTTTGTTGTTTTGTTTACTTGTATATAAAATACAGTGGCTAAGTGGCCGGGATACTTAAATAATATTTTTTGGATTAAGTACTTGCTTACTTAAGTACCTGACCGGAGATCAGTATTTTTTACTAGATGTTATGAAATATTTTAATAATTCTTTTATTTATATTTTCTATGAGTGAACATCGGTAACTCAATGCTACTTGATTTTTGTTAAGTGCCAGCGAATAAACATAATGATTAAATATTTTTTTTTCTCTTTGAAGAAAGACCCCGTAGAAAAATACGTCTTCCTTCTCCGATTTGTATGTGGACAGGGTAAGACCGGGATAGATGGCACACTTTTTGTAATCACTTTACTTACATCTCACTGTAAGTAAAGTGAGCAAGAAATAAAATATTTGATGTTTATGAAAAGTGTCTCTAAGATTTTTTGATGTACCTAGTTCTAATAAATGTGTGTTGGTGTATGTGTTTGTTTTGTTGTATTCATTCATGGTACCTTAGATTGTATTGTGAATATTTATACAATAAAAATTACCTACCGATTCTATTTCTAAAGTTAAGATTATTGTCATTGATATTTTTACACAACAATCATCGTTTTTATTGTCAACATTTTGAGACTTCTGTCCCAAATAAGAGATAATTGCCTAATCCTTGTCAAGTACTAATACTCTCCGCAAACAGGACGTCTATCCCGTGAAAGATTAGACCGCACCCTGCTTTTATATGGGGTAATAAAACCGGTTTCTAGATATACAGGGTGTAACGGAAAGGGTATATACATACAAACAGGGTGGATAGAGTATTTAATAACGAGTCTTTCCTCAAAATTTCAGCTCCCAACTAATAACTTTGAAACTTCACGATATTATTTAATATCGACAGTTTATTAAATGCAAAATCATAACAAACGTGTCACCGCACTATGAGGGTCATAATCCTGTCCGGCAAGGTTCAAGTATATCTATCTCGGGTTCTGCGCGCATAGTACAGACCTATCGGGCTCTGCATAACCAACGAAGGCGCGACGGCGCGGGCGGCCTCAACTTTACAATAATGTTTGTATATGTATAAAAACGTTGCCATGTCGTTTTTTATCACCAAGAGAATCCGTGCCCTTCGGATGTATATACCTTTTCCGTTACACCCCGTATAACCTTGCACCACACTAGGACTTTCTCCAGTATCACGGGTGTGTTTAAATACAGTTAAACTCACGTAGACAAACAGCCAGATCCGAAGCAACTTCTTACAGGCCTTACAAATGTTTGTTCCGTACGGAAGTCAAACCCGCGTCACGCCGGGCAAGAGCCGATTAAATGCGATTCATCCATGAATCGGAATCAGAATTAATTCTTTACTTACTATGTTTAGTTTACACTAGCCCTCACCTTCACCCGCATGGATGTCGATTATCGCGCCAGCTCCCAGAAGGCTTATTGCTTATTTCCAACAAATATTATTATATTTTTGCCAATGTATACAAAAACTTGACGAATTATACACTAAAAACTTCCTTGAGAACCACTATATCCATAGGTGAAAACAGCATCGGCGTAGTCATTTTTGAGTTTATAGCGAACAGACAGGCAGACTGACGGCCACGACGCAAGCGCGGATCCACCGTTGTCGGCACTGTAGGCATGCCCACAACCCTAATGGTGGTCAGACAGAATAAATGATCGTTCATACAAATATTTGTCTTGGGTGGGAATCGAACCCTCGATGTTATAAAAGGAACCCCTATACAAAATTTCAATTTTCTAACCTAAGTTGATATGGCCCTGTGTTGACTACAAAACTGAAGAATAACAGCCTCCAGGTATAAAAGGCATACCCGCTTAGATACATGTGCATTGTGCAATGCTGGCTTATATTCATAAGGCTGCGACTCGAAGTTTAAAATGATAATCTAGGACCATCGCAGTAAAACCAATAAGCAGTTAACTATTGTACAAAAAAAACCAATGATAAGCAAGTCGACCAGTCACCCCATGTAAAGATCAGCCATTACCCCCTCGCCATGTTTGAGGTGTTCCATGGGTACTATGTCCAATTTATTGTCCATGGAGCATTTTTCCTGGTTTCATCCTTTATGTAAAGATAAAAGCAATGTCTATTTTTTTATCTTCCATTTTACATCACTTTTCGTTATCAAGTTAATGTTGAAAATAACTCATCCGTACGATACGGGCAAGGTTCTTTCAACCCTCGTCATATTAACCACCCCTACATGTTTTTTACTGGATATGGGCTTCTCACATTCATCGCTACAATAAATAATCTTGGAAGATAGTGTCGTGATCAATCCGCGCTGATGCGAACACTGCTTAGTAATTTTTCACCCATTTTGTGTATGTTTTTTTTTGTTGCCTTGTGGTTTTTGCGCCTTTTGCCAGAATAACATTACTAAATTTCTAAGGCTAAATGCTAAATGTCAATGCTACCTAAATCGGGAATCGAGTTTCCGATTTAAGTAGCATTGACGGGAGGTTCCACTAAAATCCCCAAGACCTGTCCCCAGGGGAGTACAGAGCACTCCATGTTCCACTACGATCTGCGATTGCTATCAATCGCCTAGGGTATTTTAGTGGAACGTCCTGCATTGACTGTGGCTAAGCAGAGGTTGTGATTACATTTTGAACATTTTAAATCACGGGAATTAGCTTTCTTTAGAAACCTTTTTGACAAATGACTGTCGAAAATGAATGATACCAAAGATCACTTTAATAATTACGTTAACGAGTAAAAACCTGATCGGGATCGACTGCCGGACTGTGAGATACAGTCCGGCGGTGATTCTGGAAGCGGCCGCTTGCGCCGACGCAGGATTTCACGCCAGCGGCACAGGATCGCAGTCCGGAAGTATGTCCTGAACCTGAGGGAAGAAAACATATTTTTTTTATTAAAAATGTAACAAGGTAGTTGAGCTCGAGATCGTAGTACGAAAATTTGCGTATTCATATAAGTACATATTTTGATTTTTATTCACTAATTGAATCGTACAAATTTAAATTCATAAAATTAAAATATCGACAGTCTTTAATTTCTTATGACAAAGCTTAAAATGAGAGATATATTTAGACCAGGCGCCCGTTAAGCTGACTAAACTTACAGTCTAGTCAGTTCAGTTTTATAAATTAGAGAAATTACGAACACCCGAAATATTTGAACGGACAGTAAATTCTGATTACTTTCAATTAGGAATTTCTTAGCAAATGAATTGAATTTAATCTACATAAACTGGCAGTAAACCTAGATTTTGGATTAATTTTTGAAAGGAAAAAATACTGTAGTCTTTTCTTCATTATTCTAGCTTGAGCATCTCTTAGTGTGTGAGATTGCTCACAAAGATGTTGCTCAAACACTTTGGGGCGTTGCTCACACACTTTGGGGCATTGCTCACATATTATGGGGAGTAAGTTGGTGACATACTATAGGATTTTTGACTTGCACTCTAGAGCTGCTCACAAACTGTGGAACTTCGCTTACACACGGTGTAGATATGCTAACACTTTATATCATTTTTCATGAGGCATTAATCACGCACTATTGGGCCCCGCTCATATTCGTTTGAGTCAATTCCAGTCAAAACCAATGCGGAGTTTTAACTAGAGAGTGAGGTTGAGTCTAATTAAGTCACATAAAAACCCAACCATAATATGAATTCGAATTAGTTATGAGAGGCCATGCTAAAGAGTCTCAGAGACAGAGGGATAGAGCGATGTAGCAAAGCCGCGCATCTCAACTCTAAGGCAAGTCGGTCACTCAAGTCGAGGCGGTTGCAGAATTTTAATGGATTTTACCATTAAAATTCCGCAACCGACTTGACTTCGTACTGACCGCCCCAGCGAACTCCAACTTAAAATTTGTTCCAAATAGACATCTTTTAAATCTGGTACAGCATTGCAACATTTTTAGTGAGGAAATAATAGAAATGTACCGTTTTAGAAATATATAACGGTCGACGGTTTTTTATTTCTTAAACTATTTTTCATTATTACTTATCTATTCATATAATAAGACGTCATTAATAAGAGAAAGAGACACATAGTTTTGTAGAAGTAGTTACCGAGTTTAAAAAGAGAAGATTAATTTCAATAATCTTAATTATTTCCTAAAGAGTTGTTCGTTTTCCCTTATTCAGGTAGAGTTTAAAAAAAAACGTTTAAGTTGTAAACGTTTAAGTTTTTTAAGTTGTAAATTCAATTGTTTTCTATTTTGTAAGGAAAGCCGTTTTAAATAATTTATGAACATCAAAATTATTTTTTTAGCCTAAAGGTAAAAATAAGTGATAGTTTATACCTAAATTACCCTAAATTATAAAATTAATCCCAGCGTTTCATTGAGTGGCTTTTTTTATATCACGACGGTGGCAAACAAGCTTACGGCCCACCTGATGATAAGCAGTTGCCGTAGCCTATGGACACTTGCGACACCAGGGGCGCCACACGCGCGTTGCCGACCCATTAAAAACCTATTTACTCCCCTTTTGAAGAACCCCATGCTGTAGTCCTCGGTGAAAACCTCGGCAGGGAGCTCATTCCACAATCAAAGTGTATGCGGGAAGAAATTCCTCTGAAAACCGCACTGTACGGGACCATTTCGGCTCCAGTGCATGAACTCTCTGTCGACGGCGAGCGGTGCAATACTAGAAAGTGGCCGCGGGCATCATATCAAACAATTCCTCGGAACACAACCCATTATACAAGCGGTAGAACACACATAGAGAGGCAGTCTCTCCTAAGACTTGGGGGCTCAATACCGCTTGTGAGTACGGGATCGTCATCGAGTCTCACAGCTCGCTTTTGAACCGAATCAAGAGGCCCAAGCTGTAGTACTCCATATGGGGCCGAATCTGCGACTTGTAGGTATAGCAGCAGTCTTTGCCCCGGTGGCTATTCTTAATTTGCAATCATTATACAACTGCGTGGATACCTTCAGTGGGTATATTGCAATAAGAATATTTTCTATGCGGTTAGTTATTGCATTTCTTCTTTTGTCTGTAGAAAGTAGGTAGCTAAAAACGGGCTAGCAAGAAACGTTCATAAGAAAATTAAATCGATTCATAAACTTAGACCACGGGTTCAGTACACGATTTAACATGGTGACTGCCAGACTACCAGACACAATAGAAATTCAATTGTTCGTAGATCACCGGTGACCATCGTGGCGTGCAAAGTATTCGTTCTTCAGCGTAAAAAAAATATAGATCACTGAAATCAGGGAAAGGAAACTTTTGTATGGAAATCTGATTTTCGAAATCAATAAAATTCTAAAATTGCTTATCCATATATTTTTGGGGCACATGGTGCTTAGTGCTCGTTCTTTCTTGTGCATTTCCAGTTTACGCTGATCTCGTTTTGTACGGAAATCTTATGCAATCCTAGATCAGTTTATACTGCATATATATGTATAGCTGGATGTGCGACGTGCGTGTGTACGGATAAAAGCCCTTGCTCCCATTTTCGCCTTTTCTTACAGTCGTTACTAAAAAGAACTCAAAGCGAGACAACATTTTTATCTAATAAAATCCGAGATTAGAGCCACGAAGACTTAATAAAATCGGTTAACCCGCAGGCCATCAATTCGAGCTCGAACGCTTGGAAAGTCTGTGAAAGATACCACAGGGCTATTGAACGAGTCCGGACACAATAGTGCTTACCCAATAAACTGGTTGAACACATCCTTATAAACTTGTGATATAGCATGGCCTATGGCATTAAGTCCGACTTTGTACAGACGCCAGCATATCAAGTTACCCCAAGGCGTCTGTACATTAGTGTGCTTGAAGTGTGCAATCAATTGAATTTATAATTGATCTCCTTATTATTATTTTGGTGTAATTAGTGACTGACCTGCAGGCCTAGCCATATTATAAATTCTATTTCTATTATAGAAAGAAAATGGCGTATATGGAATCAGCTGTTTTTCAACTGTCAAGTTTATTTCATTTTCAGCCATATTACAAATTCTACTCGTTAACACTTGACCGTACTTACGCCATTTTCTTTCTCTTGTCGCCTTATCGATTACGATCAAAAAGATTTAAAATACTATAGAGCGGGCATGTCAAGGAAATGTCATAGAAAAACTTTGATCCCATGTCTCAGTAACGCCATCTAGAATAATATATGCATATTGGAGCGGCAGCGGAGCGTACTACAAAAAACTCATAGACTTGTATCCAGCAGGACACACTTTTTAGGGCGAAAATTTTGTTCGTGATGTCCGGTCTATAGGTATTGAATGTCTTTGATTAGGATAATAGAAATAGAATTTGTAATACCTATGTCTATAGGCCTGCTGGTGTCATATTTTTCTGGCCACCCATGGGTCTCTGACGTGACATCACACGCCATCGAGATATATCTTTCAAGTATGCCGGTTACTTCACGATGTTTTAACTTCACCGTTTTTGGAGCAAGTGACAATTTCCTACAATACACATGAATCCGAATAGGCAGAGGTGCTTGAGTTTATACACGAGGCCTTGACCATAGAAATATATCTATGGACTTGACAGTCTACCGGTCATACAGATGGGCTACCACAGCTTCTCTTGATATGGAATAAAAACTGTTTATGGCTTAATAATACCAGCCTATTATTATTGCATTTCAAGGCAAAAGCATCTTTTTATAATAAACTATGGCTAAGGCGAGAGTACAAAAAGAATGGGCCATTTGATAAAATTTTAATATATAGTCCCTCATCTCGATTACAAGAAATTATTCGACACATAGTTTTTTCTATTGAAATTGATGGAAAACTGCTTAGATTAAGCGCATTAAAGTTGAGGAGAGGGGGCTTGTAACGTCATTATCTAGTATAAACTGTACTGGCTAGTGACGTCATGCGACATTTTGACTTGATGTATCGCCGTTATTTTTTGCATTACGTGGAAAAAGAAAAAAAATGTGCCTATATTTTCTTGTAACCTAGATGAGGGACTAAAAACTAAAAATTTGTCAAATAAGTAGCCCATTTAACAATCTATAGGAGTTTCAAATTTGCATCTGGTTAGTGGCAATTGAGTTGTCTTCTGTTTTACATTAATCTTCAATATAACTGGCTAAATGCGATTATAGCTACTCCATCGCCCATCACAGAATATCGAGCCTAAGTTTCTCAAAAGGTTAGCAGAGGGAGCACCTTTTTGTCAAATAGCCCATTGGAACCGCGGATCTAGGCAGAAGGCATTATTATAAGTATATTTAATAATAAGTACAATCTTTGTTAGGGTTTGGGGTCTTGCGGGTGAAGCTCCTCATCTAACACTTAAAAGAAAATACACTAATGTTCTGTCTACTGCCCGATGATGGTTCTCGGCTTCTTGTACAATGTACAGGTCATGTTCAATCGCGCTATTAACTTTAATATCGCAATGTAAGATACGTCAATTTAAGTCCTATGCGGCAAGATAATGGCAATGGTCATCGGCAATGTTGCACTCGTTGAGTCAAAACTCCAAAGTCTTGAGCATCGACGCCGAGTTGCTAGCCTGTCGGTTTTCTATCGGTTATATTTCGGAGAGTGGTGCATCGGAATTGCACGATTTAATTCCACTAAGCTCTTTTCATCATCGGACCACCAGACGTACGGCACTGCGCCACCGATACATGGTAGATATCCCAACCATACGTACTAAACGCTTTGGAAAAACATTCATTGTGCGAACAACTAAAGAGTGGATTTCCCTGCCGGAGTCGGTGTTTCCTGATAGCAACAACCTAGGGGTCTTCAAGTCAAGAGTGAACAAGTTGCTTCTAGGCAAGCGTGCTTCATCGTCGACCACATCATCGCTTACCACCAGGTGAGATAGTGGTCAAACGCGTGCCTATCAATAATAAAAAAAAGATAGATGTCGCTACAGCCCGTTTGTCAACTACAGTACTAAATTTTTAAACAACCGGGAAATGTAATTATGGTAATCACGTTAATTTTTTCTCATCAGCCCGTTAATGCCTCTTGCACGGGCTGATTATGACAGAACACGTGCTCCTACCAGAATTTATAACGCAAACCGTAAACGTAGGCCTTAATGACTTTCCTGTTTGGGATGGTGGTAATTAGGCTAAATTTTTCATTATGAACTTCCTAAATTGCACTTAAAATCTCAAAAAATATGTTTTAAATCATAGCTTCAAAACTCAAATCACTGTTGTGCAAGTCATGGATTAAATCTACCAATGCTAGTTCCCAATATTGAGCTTACGATTACTGTTATATACGTCAATTTAAACCAGCAAGACCATTTCAGACACTAATCTGCATGGTTCTCTCATAATCTAACCAAGATAATGTTTAGACTTAAAATAAGAATGTGACTTCGGAATTTATTTCGGTGTTACATCGACCTCAGCTTACCAATTTAATGAAATATTGTATTTGCATGTAAAAATGCATAATGTGGTGCGCTTTTTTGGTCCATAGTGTACGAAGCAGCGCCCAACAGTACCCTCTATTATAACAAGAAGGTTTGATTGTGAACCATTGTTGCGGCCGGTTACCTTTCGGCAATGATATCACAACCTATTTCTGTTTTTGTCTTTGTATGTTACTAGCCTAGTAGTTTAAGTGTATTATTACTAACAAGTCTCGTTCCGTGATTTAAATAATTTTTTTTTAAAATTTTGAATACATATCACAAAAACCCCAAAAATAATAAAATTTACAGTGTAGGAACATGAAGCGTTAGGCGATATCGTGGCAGACTAAAGCCAAGATAGCTATCAAGTCCATCAAAAGGTTGTCTATAAGAAATCGCTTTGTATCACCCAATATAGTACTTAAAGTTATAATTTGTATGTTTTTATGGTGTACATTAAAGAGTATTTTAGTCTTTTCTAAGATACTGCTATCTTCGCCTTCGTTATCTTGCGCTGAAGCATGGCACGTGCGATCGTGGACTCATGGTGCCTGCTCATGGTCAGAGCGGCAATATCATCGTACATTTATACCAGATTTAACGATAAATGACCAATGCATTATACTGTAAACAGTTAGGGCAGTCTCAAAATGTGTTTAAAAGGAGTAAAAACTAATAACTAATCTAAGCTGCTGCTCCTATTGATTAAAAGGAGAAGAAGATAAAATAGATTTTTGTTGTAGAGCCTAACAATGGTACCTAGTATATTTTGCGGTGTAAAAGAATGCCCCTCAGCCGTATCAACCCTATATTGTTTTCGGGCTCATGTAATAAACATTTTTTTATTGCACAGTTAGTTTTACTATTCTTGAAGCAGTGTAATAATATGTGTGATATTGTGATAACGGACTAACGTCAGGATAAAAGTGATTTACGTTCAGAAATTAATGAAAACGCCTTAATGAATATTAACCCTTTTTTGATTGTTGAAATATATTCCAATTGGATGTTTAGGAGTAATGTTCGCGTATCTGTTTCGTGAAATTTGATCCAATATTTGTAAACTTTAATGAATCAAGGAATATGAATGAATATTAAGAACTGAAGCGTAACGGGTAACAAATGTAAACGAGTAAATAGTTACAAATATCTATAGAAATTGGATAGTTATTCATTTAAATATTTGTATTGTTACTTAAGTACAACGCTATCAGTTTTCCACATCACTTGACGATTTTGAATTAACAACTAACTCCCAATGTATGATTCTAAGAATGATTCATTAGTTGGGCGAACCCTTTTGTTGGGTGCCATCGTATAGAGTCTGAATCCTTTGAATAGTCCTTGATGTAGGGTCAAAATGCCCTTTCTATTAATTTCAGATATAACAAAGATGTTTTGACTTTTGTATAAAGGTTTATTTACGATTCCATTTCAGTCAATAGTGTGTTCGAGTAGGTCATTAGTAAAAGATCCTGCGCTTATTATACCGATCTTTACTTATTTTATTAGGCTACGTTATTTTATTTTAAATAAATAAAAGCTACCGCTAACTAAATAGAAGCAAGGGGATTTCCCTATAATAGATCAACTGCCTATCCTTGGTTAAACTGGTTGTCAGACTTTCGGGGTTCTAACAGCTTCTAACGGCTGTCAAAGATCTCCATGACATCGGGGACCTACGTCTTATTGTGCTTACTGACGCGCAAAGAGACAGAGAGATCAAAGTAAAGGTTTTAAAGAAATACATTAACCATCGCTTGTATATAAAAATATTATGTTGGTTTGTGTACGCTTCGAAAACTCAAAAAGTTCTGCACCGATCGAGCTGAAATTTTAACATGATATATAATCCGCATAAAGGATTGTTTTTATCTATTTTGTTTTTTTTCTTTTTTTTAACCATTTATCTTATTTTATTAAAACTTTATGCACTAGTAAAATAAACTGTACAAAGGCGGACTTAATGCCTTAGGCATTTTCTACCAGTCTACCTTAAGGTGATGCAGAGACATTTAATCACAATGTGCCACAGCGAAGCGTGGCAGGGTATAGCTAGTTATTTATAAATTAATAATTAAAATCAAAACACTTACTTGGCGTTCATCCAGTAGTAAATGATGGGGTTAACCATAGCGTTTGCCATCGCCAACCAATAGAAGCCTAGGTACATATGCTGCACGTACTTCATGTACAGTATCGAAGGGTTGAAGTGTGTGTAGATGAAGTAGGAGTGGTAGGGCAGCCAGCAGATCCCGAAGATGACTATTACTAAGATGAACATTTTCACAACCTGGGAACAAAGCATATTCGTGATTAGTGGGGATCAGAATAGACACAAGAAATTTACCTTAACTTCAACGAAGGAAGTGTCATATAGTGGATAAAACATTGTTGGTTCGTTGTAAAACAAATATCTTGTTTTTAGCTTTTTGATACAACATTCGATCCGAGCTTCTAAAATGAATAGATTAATATTCCACAACATTCACACAACGCCATCTAGTCCCAAGCTAAGCAGAGCTTTTGTTATGGACACTAAACAATTAAACATACGTACATATTATAGATAAATTACACCCGGACACAGAACAAAAAATATGATCGTGTTCATCACACAAACATTTGTCCTGGGTGGGAATTGACGCAAACTAACTACTAGACCAACAGGCCAGTCAAAAACTATAGGACCGATCTTGGCTAGCCTTGTTAAACCTGCGTAATCAACTTTTTGTTGCTTTCACTATTCATCTTTCTTGAAAAAGACATTATTCTACATCACGCCTGTTATCCCCGATGGATTACGCAGAGGTGTACCAGTAGTGCACCCACAAATCGCCAGTTATGTTTAAGTCCCATGTAATATGGGGCGAGCCCAATGCCATTAATTGGGCTCGCACTTCCGACCACAAGACCAACATTACGAAGCAGTCACTCAATCAGGTCAGTCAGTTTAAAAAACCTTAGGTTCATACTCTTATGAACCAAAGGTTTTTAAACTGACTGACAGTAACAAGCTGTAAAGCGGGGCAGTAACAAGCTGTAATTATGTCTTTTAATACTTATAAAAGACATCATTACAGCTTGTTACTGCCCCGCTGCAGGGTCAAGCATATTGTAGATATAAATACTTTATTTCAAAGTAATATCTAGACCAGCAATTTCAGCTCGTCCCAATTTCGAAACTACTGGCGCAGATCCAATAGGATCTTGTTGTTTCCACTGCGGTAGATACTCCAAACGTGAACAAACTGAACGTGAGCGAACAAAATTGAATAAAACATTGGTTTGGCAACTTCGTAAAGACGTGGTATTGAAAATCTGCAGGGTTCAGAGTGGGTAACAGTTCGCAAGAAAACTGTTAATAACATTTTTTATATGAAACAATGTTCGCTCTAACAGAATGGGTTTAGTTGTAAGTTTGTGTGCATTTAGTTAGTAGGTATGCACAATGCACATTGGCGATGTGTGAGAGTTAACGTAGTGCGATTTCTAAAATTTAACATGTGGCTAATGGTTCTGCGAAGTTAGATCTCCAGACAGTGCCCTGAACACCTCGCCTTATTTCGTCAAATATGTTTAAGTTCTATTGAATAGTGGTTGCCTATCGCCATCCTGATACCAGGAATACCCATTATCACTTTAGTATCTAATTGAGGCAAGTCCTATATTGACCGCGCACATGTCCTGTTTTTAGAACTACGTACGTTACTACGAACATTTTCACATACCTTTCGTTTCGAACGTATTGAGTCAACCTGTCGCTGCGTCAGCTCTCCGATGGATCCTGAACCCCACAGCACTTTTCCCATCGCTGAGTAGAAGAACGTCATCCCAAGCATAGGGATGGCGTATGTCACTACGAAGAACAATACCTGGTACCTGTAACAAAAAGTAAAGTTAATATAGCAACAGGTCCGGAGAATTAGGTTGATGACTCAGATTAGAGGAAAAGGCATTCTGATGTATGAGGTTAAAGTCCAAATCTGTGCAAATGCAAATGTGTCTGTTTACATTTCATAACTTTCGAAATCTATCCACGACTTCACTAACATCGATAAAAGAAAGCACTGGGAGGAAACCTGAACGTATAATTAAAATAAAACTAGAATCGTAAATTAAGCATATTCACACAACAGACAAGTATTTTTTTGCTTTTAAATGCTACACAAAAACATACTTGTCTGTCATGGTAATAAGCAAAAACCATTTTGTTTTTACTAAACACACAATGTAGTGCTAATTTAATAAAACAAACCCATTTATTCTGTTAACGCTGTAATAAGTTATCAGCCAGACAAACTCAAATGATGTATATATACTATATATTCTCATACTGGAACGCCCTTCAGCAATCACATCAACGCATACATAATATTTCTTTCCAAAATTTCTGCAAAAAACGCATTTTTTAACATTAAAAATTATTATGTTAGACATGATATGAAAATGCACAAGATTCAACACGTTGCTTATTTTTATAAGTAATAACTTATAAAAATAAGCAACGTGTTGAATCTTGTGCATTGCGGTGTTGCAATTCGAATAAACTGAATACAGTTTATTCGAATTGCAACACCGCGCAAACCTCATAGACGATTTCAAACTTTCATGGTTGTATCTGCCAATAGTTCGATCGTTTGTCTTCAAGCTGATTTGCTCTCGAGACAGTGCCGAGAAAAAAACATGTCGGATGTCGGACACAGTAGACGCTAAACCCTTCAAATCTGCATAACTTAATATCCTAAATAAGAAAACCAAACAGCAAAACTAAATCAAAAATCAAAGGCGTCAACAAATTCCTCGGCATCGCTAACAACTGACAGAGATTATAAAGACTGACCAAAGTGAATTGTGATTTTCCTCATTTTTGCATGAGAGTTGCATAATTTTTTTGTGTAATTTAGTGTTCAAAAAATTGTTAATATACAGGGTGGCAGGGACATCGACGCGCAAACGTCGTGAAAAGGTTGCACCTGATGCCATAAATGAAATTACGAAGGTCATTCATCTCGGAAATGGCTGGTTAAAAAAATATCGTACAGACTAGACCGCGCGCCGCCCGGTGCGGTGGCGTCCTTTGTGGCCGACAATAGAATGTTGGCATTAGGTAAAAAGCGAAAAGCGAAGGCACCTACTATGCTAGTGTTGACCTCGCATTTGAACTTTAGAAAAACAGCTGATCAGGTAGCCCTTTCCTGTTTTACTTTCATTGCTGGTTTAAGTGAAACAAGTGAATTTACAAAATCTCATTGGAATAGGTAAAAATAATGTTTATATACAGTTTTCAGTAAAAAAAAATGCAAAAAAAAACGTAAAATTTAAGGAAAAGCCGACGAAAAATTTCAACGCAGGGGGGTCCAGAATCATGTACTGAATCCATGGTAAGCGGATGTGCGTCGATGTCCCTGCCACCCTGTATAGCATTGCTCACACGAAAATCATTTTAGTAGTTTTTGAAGTTTATGCATGAATACATTTGTAGCACTAAATTAGGCTAGACATAATGTAATTTATTTATGCATCCTCGGTAGACAACAATGGAAAGTCAAACTAAACTGAAATAAAATTTCAGGCATGAGAGCACCGAACACGGGTAAATACTACGTCAACAAATCTGGCAAGGTACCAACATTTCGGCCATCGTGGAACTTAGCCTGGGATAGAATATTTTCAAAATTAAAGTGGATTTTACTAAAGTATATCTTTAACGGAATCAACTGAAAAGTTACCCGCAAAGAATGAGAAGCCGGGAAGTTTTAGAGGTGAGAGGAACAAGGTGTAAAGTTTCCTATCCACCGTACAAAACAAAGATTCCTCCAAACATACCGGAGTAAGTGTCTGAAGGGCTTCTTCTACTTAAAAAAGTCAATAGCGCAATGTAGCATGCTAGTCATTAGTTCGCATATGGCGACACAGATGTCGCTACAAGTCAATAATTACTGAGAGCTGGCAGCTCAGAACATCGTTTGGTTAAAATCATGATGTTGCGATAACAAACCTCGAATCCTCTTAAATTATCCGACAAAAACCCTGACACTGGCGTTACTAATATCCAATCTAGTCCAGTTTCGGTTCCTTTTTCGAACTTGTTAACAATTTAAACTTTACGTCCATCTAAGCTATTCTAGGTACACATGTCAAGCTTGAAACACCAATCAGAAACAATCTTTTCAAATATTCAGTATTCCTAGACTAGTCTAAATGTTTCTAGGTGAAAATAAACTGCCGCTTCAAACGTGATTTCTAAAATAGTTTCGTTGCACCGTCTAGCGATCCACTATACTCAATGTTAGTCGATAAAGCGGAAAATTTATATTCTTTGTGGTGCTCCTCTACGTTTATAAATTGGCAAATATTTTCACCTGCTCATTATTTAATAAAGTTTGCAAGAATTAAAAAAAAAAATGCACCTCTATTTCAGTAGAAAAATATTTATGTTGGCATTCAGAAAATTTTGTACGAGCATTTCGCGGTTATAAATAGCCGCACTTTATGTAATACCACTTTATGTAATTTTGAAATAGAGTACGAAAAGAGCTATTATGGTTTACCAACATTTTAACAGCTGGTACTGATAGTTTAAGTTCTGTTTTTATTAGTTTTTGTGTAAAAATGACATCAGGAAATAACATAAAAGATGGGAATAAACCGACAAGAAATTTCAACGCTGGCAGGTAAAGAATCAAGTAGGGAAGTTATCGTGTCCGGATGTGCATCGATGTCCCTTCCACCGTGTCATCATCATCATCTATTAAGCCTTTTCCCAACTGTGCTCCCAGTGTTGGAGCGACTGCCTGTCAGACCTTCACAACCTAGGTACTGGGTAACACGATACCCATTGTTCGACTGGCCTGTTGGTCTAGTAGTTAGTGACCCTGACTGCTATGCCGGAGGTTCGATTCCCACCCAGGACAAATGTTTGTGTGATGAGCACGATCATTTGTTCTGTGTCTGGGTGTAATTTATCTAAGATAATTATGTATGTATTTAGAAATATACAAGTTTGTTTATCAGCTGTTTAGTACCCATGACACAAGCTCTCAACCTTAACTTGAGACTTAATGGCGTTGTGTGAAAAGTTGTGGAATATTTATTTATTTTATTTTATTTAAACTGGTTATCAGGTTTTCGGGCTTCTAGCTATCTGTAATCACTGTCATAGATCTACTACAAATGACAGCTGGGGCCAACGTCTCTCCCAGGCACGGAAGAGTCTTGATATATTATGTAACTAGCAGACGTCCCGCAGTTTCACCCGCGGAGGTCCCGTTCCCGTGGGAATACAGGGATAAAAAGTAGCCTATGTGTCAATCCAGGGTGTCAGCTAACTCGATACCAAATTTTATTAAAATCCATTCAGTAGTTTTTACGTGAAAGAGTAACAAACATCCATCCATCCATCTATCCATACTCACAAACTTTCGCGTTTATAATATTAGTAGGATAGGAAGGATAGGAAGACCGGTCATCCTTCCAAGGACTACCTCGTCAAACGTAGCTGAAACTTCGATCGACTCGTGAGGCTGATAATACTTAGCCGTAAGCTCGTCTTTTCCACCCTGTATAATCGTAGAAATAACAAAAAAGTCATTGACCTGAAGAAAAATAGGCAGAAATACCACTATGGGCAACAAAAATGCAATAAACTGAATAAACGGGGCAAAAGTAGCTATAAGGTAAGCGAGGCAGAAGAATACAAAAACCCTCTAATTTCAATAAGGCCAAGTAAATCGTTTGTGTTATTTGGTTCTTCAACATTATTTACGTAGTATAAAAAATTCTAGATGTTTTCGTCTAGTAATTTATTCAAGCCTATCTATTACATGTATCTAAGCAATGTTTCATGACAAATGTCAAATATCGTTCACAATAATGTTTCTTCGCAGACAAAATAACGACATGTTTTAAAGATATTATTGGATAGTAATAATATATCACTATTAACGTCTTTCCGGATTTGTTTTTCTTTGAGGTTTTTTTATTATTATTATTTTTTTTTTTTTGACGGGCCTGTTGGTCTAGTTGTTAGTGACCCTGACTGCTATGCCGGAGGTCGTGGGTTCGATTCCCACCCAGGACAAATGTTTGTGTGATGAGCACAATCATTTGTTCTGTATCTGGGTGTAATTTATCTATAATATGTATGTATTTAGAAATATGTAAGTATGTTTATCAGCTGTTTAGTGCCTATAACACAAGCTCTCAAGCTTAGCTTGGGACTAAATGGCGTTGTGTGATAAGTTGTAGAATATTTATTTATTTATAGGTAGTTTTAGTGTAGGTACATTTTAATTTATTTGAATTAGTTTTATTGTTTTATAAAATTAATAATGGGAGGTCTTTGAACTTTTGACATTGTTTATAAATAACCATTAAAGTTGACCCTGTACAGTAAACGAACAGTCGTTGATTGTGTGTGTAATAATGAACAAAAGTTAAAACAAAAAATTTAGAGTGTTTTTAATGTTTGAAGTACTGTGGGTCTCAAATAAATTTGTCTTTCTTTACTTTTTTCTTTCACTTTTTTATCGTTGGATTTTTTATGGGCAGTCTTTCAGACCCTTAATAATTAAAAAGTACCCTGGTGCATCTGCGCTGGAGTCGCGGGAATAGACAGTTTTCCGCAACCCCCGGCCGGAGGCTCTAACCACTGTTATACCTAAAATTTAATTAATGGATGGTTTCACGACTCGGTATGTTGAGTGTATGTCTGGTGCAACGCGACTTAATGTTGTACAGACGCCAGCACATCAAGTAACCCCAATGTGTCAAATTTTCCCAATTGAATATGAACCTTATTCTGTTTCACATAAAGTTGAAAAGCGATCAAAGAAATTTGACACATTGGGGTAACTTGATGTGCTAGCGTCTGTACATATTATTACTTTATAGTTACTTACCGGTTAAAACTTTACTGAATTAATTTATAGTCTAATTTTTTCCAAGAATTGTGGTTGCGAACTGAAATGTTCAACCTGGGACATTCAGTCAGAGTGATAAGGGTCTCATCTCCATGAGAATTGGGGTGAAAAACTACATGATCGTGAGAAGCAAAGGAAATTGAGGGCGTTTCTGCTCAAGGGGCTAGCGTGTGTTGAATACTAATGTTTTCAATCAGAACGACATGCCTATAAGTGTTTGTAATCTCCTGTATTGTGGGACTCACCAAATAGCGGATCGACTGTGTAATTACATGTGGGTTGAATAAATTTATTTACGAATACAGTCAAAACATGTTTTTTTCCAAAAGTCATTTTGTACCTACCATTAATTTAAGGCATAACATTCATGATATTATTAGTTTTTTCTTTTAATTATAATTTCAAGAATTGATTTATTTATTACGTCATGTTGATATTCATGGTAGGTTCTTAATTCTTATAATTTATATTATTTACAATCTATTTAATACGATTTGATTATATTTTTTGATGTAGTTAATAAATAATTATATAATGTACAAAATTCAAGCACAATATACATTGTTATTTAAATAAATGAATAATTTTATTAAAGTGCGTCGTAAGAAAAAAAATACCTGACACAGAATCGCCTGGAATATCTAGAGAGGGCAATATCTACTAATTAAACAAGTGATGCCGAAATGCCGAGAGGCCGTAGGTGTGAGCGCACACTTTACGTATGTGTACAAATACCGTTATACTAGCAATATCACATTCCCCTTTTACAAATTCTTGACGCAAACGTAAAGTCGACTTGTTCGAATTTAAAATCGAAAAATCTCGTTTTCAATTTGAATCAGTGAATTCCCAGGAAGGTGGTTGTAGAACAAAAAAAAACCATCCCAGTGATAGGTGGAATAAATGTAGTTTTCGTTTACGTTAAGGGTTTTTTTACACCCTGTATACTTAAACTCCTCCTTGTCTTGGATAGCACGTTAGGCTATTGGTCCTAGCTGTCATTATTTTATAGATCTTCAAACAACAGCCAATCTAGCCAAAGTTTTGGAAAGCGATATTCTTGAATAATTAGTTGTGAAGTTGATTAAGGCACCAACGAAGACAGCTCTAGTACTGTCGGTTTACCTATTTGAGAAAAACCCCCCGATGGGGGGGGGGGGGGGGGTTGACGCCGACATATTTATAATCAAAGTCTGTTAGTTACACCATTTATACTCATTACTCAAGAACGGCTGGACCATTGTTTATTAACCGACTTCAAAAAAAGGAGGAGGTTCTCAATTCGGTTGTTTTTTTTGTTAGATTTTGTTACCTCTGTACTTTGTCATTTATGGACCGATTTTCAAAATTCTTGTTTTATTTGATAGGGTATACTGGCGGATTAGTCCCATTTGTATCAAAACTCATATCCAATGAACCTTGGAACCTTGGGGATTTGAGGGAACTCCTCAAAAAATATAGGTACCGATTTTTGCATTTTTAGTAACAAATCAAGCATTTTCATTTAGAAAGTATCATTTTGTGAAGAAAAACTGATGAAGAAGACATGCGACGGAACTCTTCAACGCATAACAGCAAATTATTCGCGATTGCTATAGTTATATGTCTATGCAGAGTTTATGTATTTTTATATCATAACGTTAGGCCCTTATATTTTTAAAGGGGCCCGGCAGAGATATACAGATTAATGTTAAAAGAACTTCTTTAGCAATTGTTTACCAATTTCAATGATCCTTTGAAGCTTTAAAAGACCTTCTTTACATACGAGGAAACAAAAATTTGCAAAACAAAAACTTTTTTACGATGAATAAACAACTGACTTCTTAAAAAACACTAACAGGTGAAAAATAACTCCTTTTTTGGAAGTCGGTGGCCAATAATGAATTATTGTTATGTTATTTTACACCTGTTAGTGTTTTTTTAAAAAAAGTTTTTAAATTGTTGTGCTTTCAGTATTTTTTTGCGTCAGGAATAGGCTTATAAAAAACAAGAAAAATCTTCGAAAAAATAATTATGACGATTTTTCTTTCTTGATCATTTTTTAAATGCAGCGCCATATTGGATGACATGACAGGTGACAAATTTCTTCCCAGTTCATCATCAGTTGAAAATTTTAAACTTGACAAGTCTTAAACTAAAACTAAGATGGTAACAGAACCTTTATTGTATTGATTTTCGTCGTGTCTACAAATCGTGTTTACTTAGAAATCAAATATTCAATGGTGGCTTGTATCCGACACAAGACACAAAAGTGTCCACGTTTGCGCAGCGCCTTAAGGAAGATTCATATCTGACGGAACATGCGTTGCGTATTATCGGTCGCGTAACGCCAGAATAGACAAATCTATAGAAAAACACTTGACTGTTCAGACTCAACCGATGATACATTAGTGCGTCGAGCGTACATTGTCGCAAACGCTCGGCGCAAGTTCCGTCAGATATGAACCTTCCCTTAATGTCGAGTTTAACAATAAACAAGTAACCTTAAACAATAAGCAGTTACTGTTTAAGTAGGACAATAGAAATCTACTGTTCTTATCCAATAAACGTTTGTTACGGTTGGATAAACTAGCAAAGCTTCCTCTTTGAGATGGGTATGTTGATTATTACTTAATAGCTATTCGTAACAAGAATTCAATAGATCGATTAACAAGTACAATGAAGATGATACCGAAGATATTTCTAATGAAATGCATTGTGTGGATAAAGGACGTGGTGTCCTAAACTTAATATCTTCTGGATTGTTGCGGATGAATTGATAACTGATGAGAAACTCATGGCTAGACAAAAACAGCTGCAAGGATTAAAATGAAATTCAAGCTATCTTACTGATAAGATCTGTATAGGCAGCTCAGCATCAGTCAGGTGTTGCGAAACAATCACACTTTCTTGTCACTCTCAGTTCAGGTGTGAGCCGAAACACTGTTTCGGTTTTTAATCAGTGGGAGTCTGACAAACCTCGCTGTTTCCCTATGGTGAAGGACATTTATGAAGCTTTTCTACCTTAAGACCTTGAAAGAAAGAAATAAAACTTGGGAACCTTAGCTAAGCTTGCTAAGGTTGCTTGCAGGCAAATTCACCGATCCTAGTTTGTTAAGTCTGACAGCCCGTGTTATACGAGGTATTGCATTACTCAGTTACTAAGTTGTGATGGTCTGATGGTCCATCGATTTATATGAAACAGTTTTTGAAGTTATTTGTCAAAACACTTTTCTCAGAAACTCATACAACCTGACATGACACTAAAAGGCAAATTACATAACAGACAAGATAATTTGACATTCGCGGGCTATCCTACTTTTTGTGTTTTCTAAAGGTGTAGCAAAAGGTTCACAATAAGGAAATGTCTAACTTTTACTAACTCTTAACGAATGTGACAGCGCCAGATATTTGTCGCGTTGTATGTATCTGACTTGATTCTTCTTCTTTTATTTTAATTGAAATGGTTAGCTTCTCAGGTTGGACAGAGTGTTCACAACCTTGCCGCTGATACTTTTGAATTTGTACGCTACGTACTTGTTCGCCGCCCCGCGCGCCGCTCACAGCGGTAAGGTGTGAACGGGCCGTTAACTTTTTCCATTTCAAATTCAGTAGCTGTTCGGAGTGTACACTCCTGCTCCTTTTATGGCAGGCAAGCCGAGTGATAACGGGTATTTTTAAGCTACACCTTTACCGTCTAGGGTATTCAGGCGTCAAACTGGCTCTATACAAAGGACTTAAACATAACTGGGAAAATGAAGGTCACTTCTACCTCACCACTCAAGAAACAAAAAAGTGTTGTAATGTTTTACTGATAAATAATTAAATAGGCGCGATCATTAATTTGTTCTGTGTCTGTGTGTAATTTATCTATAATATGAATGTATTTAGAAAAATCTAAGTATGTTTATCAGTGATCTAGTACTCATAGCACAAGCTCTGCTTAGTTTGGGACTATAGTTCGTTAGCGTTAAGAATGCAGTAAGAATGCAGTGCAACTGCAAGATAAAGGTGTATTCCACAGTGGTGTTAAATTCAAACAAATTATATTTTAAAAGATTAAGTTTAATGAATTTATAAAAATGAATTTGAAAAGATTTGATTGGTTAGGGGGCGTGGCTAGGCGACGGATAATGATGACTTTATTGCATTCTTAACGCAAACATACTATAAGATGGCGTTGTGTGAAAGGTGTGAAAAAGTTTTATTTATATATATTGATATTTTACGCTTCATAAACTTCCGTTATTGGTATTTTAACTTTCATTTTCTTATGGAAGTAACATTTTTACAAAAAATACAGCCGAGTTAATGAAAAAACACTAAAAGGTAAGATTGCTCTAGTTTCTGAAGTCTGTGGAGGATTTTTTTCAGTCATTTTAAATTTTCCGACTTCCGAAACTAGTCTTCTTTTTTTTGTAAGTATGTTAAAAAGTAAAAATTACCCAGACACTTTTTCACTGCAATCTTATTTCCGATCTCAACTAACTCCCTACAATTTAGAATTCATTGGAGGACCGTTTAAATCTACAGAAATCAAGAGGATCCTGTCTGCATATCAATGAAAGTGAAAATCTGATTAGTACTAAACTCAGATCGTTTATAGTATAACTTAGTTTAGGCTTGGTACAGATCAGACTAATTAGTTGAAAGAATTGTCTGTGTTCAAAGTTCATGAAAATATATTTTACTATGATCTGGTGCCCGCGACTTCGTCTGCGGAGAATTAGCAAGCCAGAATAGCTCGCAGATTGCAGATTTTTTTCCCACTTACTTTTCACTTATCGTTACATTTTGGACGATTCATTCAATATCTTTATACATATATTATAACCTATGGTGAAGTTTAATTAACTTTTACTTATACATTAATTTATTTTAGATCAGATGTGTTTTTTACAAGCATCTGTTCTGTCCGAAAATGGGCTATTTGACAAAATTTTAGTATTTAGTCCCTCATCTAGGTTAGAAAAAAATATTCGACACATATTTCTTTCTTTGATGGAAAACTGCTTAGATTACGCGCACTAAAGTTGAGGAGAGGGGGCTTGTAACGTCATTATCTAGTATAAACTGTACTAGCTAGTGACGTCATGTGTCATTTTGACTCGATGTATCGCCGTTTTTTTTTAATTTCGTGAATAAAGAAAAATATGTCTCGAATGTTTTCTTGAAATCTAGATGAGGGACTATAAACTAAAATTTTGTCCAATAGCCCATTGAATCTGCTCATTGTGACCAACTTTTTCACGGCAACAACAAACCCCCAATTTGAACTTTTACTGTTTTCATTACAATACAGAAAACACAATAAAACTAATTAAAATATATTTAATATGTACACCTAAACTAACTACAAATAAAATAGTAAAAATCGGAACACTCAGGCGTCAAAGTATTCTTCCCCATCGCTGTCATCTGGAAACGTGTCCAGAAGACTGGCAGCATTGCCACGTTGGATGGCAATGCTAATTCTTTGGCCAAAGAATAAGCCAGCCCTCTGGTCACGCGAAGTGGCCATTTCATTACAATTAATTATGATTACCTACCACAATACTCACTCGAAAAACATTTATAGCGAATTGTTTCCATTGAAGAGTTTGTGAACAAAACGATTTAACAACAAAAGCCGATCAACGCTGAGAAGTCATAAAGAGCCTAAATTGTTTTTGAAGCGTCAGTCTTCTGAAGGTCAGCGGCAGTTTCTATAAATAAAATAGTATCACTTTTCATCAAAATATTTCATGAGAATCAATATAAACAATCAGATACTTAATAAATTATCCACCGCAGAATAACTCAGCGAATGACAATTTTAAATGTAAACTTTTCTTCATTTTCAAACTTCTTCTTCAACTCCTAACTTACATAGTCTATTTTTATTTTCTTTATTTGTACCCAGTTATAATATGTGCATGCTGTGGTATTCTATAATTGAAGGAGCACACTCAAAAAAATTTTTTGTAACAATTTTATTTTAATTTTATTTGTGCATCCTTTGTTGAAGATTTTACTACATAAATAGATAAATAAAAATTATTCTAACAAATTCAATATTCACAGTAACGATGCTAAAAGCGCTAGTGGATATTAACCCTGGACTGCACTTCTTTGATGATGAAAGGAACAAAAAATAATAATAGCAGCCTCTTACTGTCCCACAAAAGCAAAGGCCTCTTCTCGTACAGAGAAGAGACACGAGGAGGATTCGAGCATTGATCACCACGCATGTTCAAGGCGGATTGGTGATTTCAAACTTATACTAACACTAAGTCTAGGTTTTCTCATGATGTTTGCCGTAACTGTTAAAATGTTTGCGATTCAGTGAACAGATGTAATGACGAGAATGGGATTCTGTTGGATATTTCCTGTACAAAATATTTGTATCCTGTCTCCTTACTCGTATTTTTAAAAATCTTGCAAGACGATAGAGTTGTTTCGGGGTAAACTAAACAACTGCTTGAATAATATTGTAGAACCTACCTACTATGTTTAATTTGATCACACGTAAAAGACAGGATAGCTTTACGCTCGTTTACTGGCTTTGATAGAAACAAAATATTTTCGTACAACAAGTTCAATTTTACAGGTGATGGTAGTGTAATTCTAGGTCAAGCAAAAAAACGCCAAAAAATTTGTATGTAAGTAATAGTTATGTTCGTATATAACTTTATGTAGACAGCCTCGAGCCTTCATCGATCAAAATTTGCTACGGAAATAAATCAGTTCAAGTTCCCCAATGGATTTAATCTGGAGATTATAACTTGTGTATAAACTTTGATTTATCTGGGCAAATGTAATTTGCAAACTGCCAGCTAGACTAACTCTAGTGACAATAATCTGATTTTAAATAGCTTATATTGTCAATATTCACACTGCTTTGAATTTTACTTAGGGCGTATTTTGACGTTAAAAGGCAAAGACATTCAATAGGTACCTATAGACCGGACATCACGATCAAAATTTTCGTTCGAAACTTGTGTCCTGCTTGGACACAAGTCTATGAGTATTTTTTAGTACGCTCCGCTGCCATTCCAATATTCATATATTATTCTAGATGACGTTAATCAAAGTTTTTCTATGACATTTCCTTGACTCTCTCGTATTTTCCTCGGCTCTATAGTATTTTAATTCTCTTCGTTAAAAGGAAAACTTTAGATTTCAGTCTAATAATACCTAGCTTATTTTGTTTTTGCGACCTAGTCTGGCCTAGCTGTTCGTTAGGTATAACCTTAAACCATCCCTCTTTTTGCGTTGGGATTACTTATAAAACTTATAATAAGTAGTGAAATAAATTAAAAAAAAGTAATACCTAGATGATTCGGTTAACTGTAGACGTGAAATAAAAGTCGACTAACAAAAGTATTTTTTCGGCACATCTGAGTGAAAACACTGGAATTTGATGCCCTAGAAAGACAGACACTGACAAAGGTTCAGAACATATTCGTGACATGATGGACAAACTTCCGGCAGTCCGCAATGAATGTCAAAAACCTACGAATGACAGTGAAGAGCATCGGTATCGTGTGCCAGACTCGAAAGGATTTCACCTAAAGGTAAATATTTATGCCTGAATGTTTTTTGCACAAAATCGGTGAGGGTTTTATTTAGACAATAAAAGTACATATCATTTAAGCGAAGAAACGTACGCCTTCCTAAACTACCTGTATTCATTTAAACAAAACTTACACACATTTATTTTGCAAGATGGCCAACATGTATGAGACCTTATTTTTTTTTGATAAAGTTAATAAAAAAGGTTTTTCATCATGTTCAAATAGACCGAGTTTACATTTTATATTCATATCGATATTTTTAATACAACTTCGGTGAGTTGAAGAAAGTTTTATATACTGGCTTCTTCGAGTTAAAACGATCGTTTTTTCTGGGTCTTGTTATAAATAGTCTAATATAGGTAAATTTCCTTAACATTGAACTTATGTACCTACTACATGTGAAAATTTATATTTGGCCATATTTTGTACTAGCTTCTGTCCGCGGCTTCGTTTGTGCAAAAAGTAACTTTCCCGGGAAGAAATTTCATCGACATCTTACTAACAGTTTATGCTTCATTGAGTAACAAACATTTATATAATCTTTACAAAATTTCTCATTTATAACAGTAATAGGATAAAAATACATACTGTATCACTTTAGCTGTAAGCTTTTCTAAAAAAAAAACTAAAATATAAAGATGCATTTGCAATTCACAACATTATTACGATTTAGATGACCTGAAAAGCTACTTATAAGGAAAAGAGAATAAAAAAGGTTGAAATGAGTACTCACACAAAGTCCATATATGAGACGTCAGGTAATCCGTCAGGCCAGGACAGCAAGCATGCAGTTTTGAGGGTGCCTTTTGACCTGCCACAAAACAAAACCAGAGTTACAGCAAAAAAAAAATGGCAAAGTTTCAAATAACGAAAGGAATTTCTGAATATATCACGTGATATTGTTGACGCACCCTGTTACGAGTAGTTTCTGCAATACTGAGAGAACTTACCGGTTAACCACTGTACTAGACCACTGTCTTAGAAGATAATAATAAATCAAGGGAAGAAGCTACATTGCACATGATACCTTACTGTTGAGCATCAAGTTTTGGGTTTTATCCACGGGTCGGGTAAAATGTTGCAGATTTTTTCCAACAGAATTTTCTAAGCTCAGTCTGGATTTTTACCCGATTAGTGGTTATATCCTCTCCAATTACAAGTGACTTAAACACAACTAAAACCGAGGTGTACCTACTACACGCATACCTTTCGTGGATTACAGGTGTGAAATTATATTATTTTAAGTTTCTTAATTTTATTTTGAACTGTACTTAATAATCTTTATAAACGAGCTACGGTACTTGAAATTCTAACACTATGGTCTCGATTTTTCGCTTATTCATCGGAATCAATTGCTTAATACATCACCATACTTAGACTCACGCCTTTTTCCCATGGGGGCAGGCAGAAACTACAGAGCGCCATATGCTCCGATTTTTACATACTTCTTTTGCTTCGTTTATATTTTGCTTATCGTATAATTCCTAATGAAATGAATGTGAAGTAAGTTATAGAGAATTACTGCAGTTTACTTTTGCTGTTAGATTAGCAAATAATTTTCTCTGTAAACCATAAATGAAAGATAACATCACGCCTGTATTCTCCAAAGAGCTGGGCAGAGGTGTATTTATTGTAGGTACACCCAATAGGTACAAATTTTTCGTCGATTTTCCCTAGTTTTTAAGTTATGACTGATGTTGTTAATAGGTACTTTCAGTCTAGAATAATGTATGATGTAGAATGATGAATGATGTAAATCGTGGTGTCTGTATGTGCATGTAAATCAAAGTCGTTTTCATCATGTATACAAAATACACAAGGATTAATATAGGTAGGTTCTTAATTAAATACAACATAAATTCCTTGAAATTTCTCTTTTGCGCTCTTTCTTCTCTCTCCTACAAACCATATATTGGTCCCGACAAGGTCATACCATTATATATCCAACTATGTAACACATTTACGGTATGCAGTAAAGTGTTAAGTAATGAATAAATAAAACTTCGCAAAATTCCCTGGCGTCAAAGAATTCCAATAGTTTTTAGCATTTTTAGCCGATGTCGACCTTTGTGACAGATGGATTCGATTTTGATCTATTTCGCAGTGATGCATACAATTTTTCGCAGCAGACAGCTAACTTTCATGATCGATGATGAATGCACAGCTCACGACAGCGTTCAGCTAACGACGAACGTGCCGATTTGAACGTGACCAAAGTAAAATGTACAATACATATTCCGTCAATCTGACTGAATAAAAATGCAAGGGCATATAGAGACAACTAAAATTTAAAGAGAATTTTTAGTTCCATTTTATTTGTCACTCACTATACCTCATCTGAAATAAGATTAGACATTGATATACGTTTTTTTATTGTTGATAGGTACGCGTTTGATCACTATCTCACCAGATGGTAAGCGATGATGTGGTTAACGATGAAGCACGCTTGCCTATATTACTTACTTATTCTTGACTTAAAGACCCCTAGGTTGTAGCTATCAGGAAACACCGACTCCGGCAGAGGATTCCACTCTTTAGCTGTACGCACAATGAATGTGTTTCCAAAATTTTTAGTACGTATGGTTAAATGTTTTATACGTACGTCTAGTGATCCGATGATGAAAAGGGCTTGGTGGAATTAAATCGTGCAATTCCGATGCACACTTTCCGATATTCCGATATAGGCCGTATACCAACCGATTTTGATTTTTATGCGTTGGTGCCATGTTGACTGGCAGCTGCAGTAAAAAATTGGTTTTTTGTCCGCGTTTTTGCTTATAATGCCATGGCAGAGTTTTATCCGACTTAACTATTAATTTTTGTTATTATTTTGGCAAATTTTGTCAATATTTAGCCTTTTTCATTATCTTGTACCTATATGCTACAAAACCGATAAGTTCAATTTAAATTTTCTAAAATTCATTAGCTTAAGCGTGATAGAGTAACACAAATTTCACGGACACATACTCGTACCTACATTCATAATAACAAACTTTGACATTTATAATTTGTTGGACGTGGGACTAACAATGTTCCGAAATTATAAATGACAATCGAAGAAAACATTACATGGCAGGTGTGTAACACAGAACTTAAACATTTCCTACAAAATGATGTTTTTATTTACCTGGTTGTGTAACCATATTTAATTTATTTTGGGGGAAAATCTTCAAATCATATTGTAAGACTAGCTTCTGCCCGCGACTTCGTACGCGGATCCTGTTGCTTATGCCAGCGACAACGGGGTCGTCAAAATCGAAGATCTGAAACATCTGATGTCGAATTCTATAAGCCCGGGGACGGGAAATCAATGGGATGCGCGAGACGATTCAAGATGTTCCAGATTTTTTATTTTTGTTGGTCAACAGGAAATGCCATGAGACTTAACAACTTTTGCTAAGACGCCATTTCTATTATGTATATGTTATATTGTCTCTGGGCTTTGGAGTTCCCCTACAGGTGCTCCAGATCTTCAAATTTAGTCTCACAGCAGAAAACACTCTTCACGTGGAATAGTTTTTGCAATGGCACCATTTTTATATCTCTTTTACTTTAGGTGTTCCATTTTCCAAAATAAATTATAGCCTATAATATGTTGCGTGACGTTCACGATCAGCGGTCAGTCGCGCATCTCCTTCCCCCACTTATCTCTAGAGTCGATGCGTATATCCGCTGAAAACTCAAGCGTCATGCTTTTTCCGTGAACGTCTCCAACTCGCGAGACAGTGCATGATGTTCACGATCAGCGGTCAGTCGCGCACATATTCTTCACTGGTCTCTAGAGACCTGGATGTAGATGCGTAAATACGCTGAGAATGCAGGCGTGCTTCGTGATCCCAAGAAGTTTCCACGGAGCGAGTTGCAGCCTCATGTTCTCGAACAGCATCAAGTCTCTCTTATCGCTCTTCGGTAGATTGTTGGGATCTTATGGTCTTTAATCATTTAGCACCTTTGGAACATTGGGAAAAATTTGACCTCTTTCTAGGCATGGTTATAGTTTTATTGTGATGATACCTGATCAATTAAAATCTAAGTGGCTGCTCCCCTGCGTTACCGGGTAAGCTACCGTGTAACGAAGATAAATGGAAAAGGAAATTAAACACTCAAATAACATAAGCCCGAAGGCATACGATAAAAAAATGGGAGTTTTAGCCAGTAGAGTCTAATTTTCAACGATATACCATCGTCATCGAAAATCAGTCCTGAACTGTTCCCGCCTTCACCGCGTAGTACCTCCTACTTATGTTATTTTATAACTATGCAATGAAATTAGTGATAGTTTTAATTTCTATATCAAATGTTTCTGATCTTCGATTTTTATAAGTCAACAGGAAATGCCTATTAGACCGAACAACTTTTGCTAAGACGTCATTTCTGTTTGAGTTATGGTGTAGCTGGGCTCTTGGAAATCCACAACAGGTGTTCCAGTTCTTCGATTTTTATACGTCAACAGCGAGTGCTCATAAGGCTGAACAACTCTTGCTAAGACGTCATTCCTATAAATGTTATACTGTAGCTGGGCTCTTGAAGTTCCACATCAGGTGTTCCGGATCTTCAAATTTATTCTCTCAGCAGAAAATGCTCATCACGTGGAACAATTTTTGCTATGGGACCATTATTGTATCGCCTATAGTTTAGCTGGTCTGTTGCGGTTCTGCATCAGGTGTTCCAGTTTCCAAGATAAATTATAGCCTATGTGTTGACCAGACTTAATATCTATACAACAAAAAAAAAACATTCAAATTCGTCCAGTAGTTCCGAAGATTAGCGTGTGCAAACAAACAGACAAACAGACAAACAGACAAACAGACAAACAGACAGACTTTTTTTTTTGGATTCGTGCTCTATTACTGTTTCTAAACCCCCCTCAATTATTATTTTTTAAATATATTCAATGTACAGACACAGTTTTTTTACAGTCTTATTATCAAAAAATCATATTGTAAGATAAAAATCCAATACTCTGTGGTTCTGCCTGCCAATGGGAATCAAAGAGCATTGGATTTTTACGTCACTTAACCCACTCCGATGGTCACCTCATAAGATGATCACATAGGAAAAGACACAGTGTCCTCTAAAAATTATTACCCCAGAGTCTTTTCTGTACATTGCCTGCTATGGCATATCCCTAGGGATATTAATATGGACACAACGGCACCTAATAAATAACAGCAGCCTGTTACCGTCCCACTGCAGAGCAAAAGTCTCATACAGAGAAGGCACGAGCAATGATCACCACGCTTGCTCAAGGCAGATTGGCGATTTGAAATTTATACTAACTATAAGTCCAGGTTTCCTCACGATCTTTGTTTTCCTTCACTGATTCATGTTCATATTTGTTGTGATATACAAACTATTTATGTGTGTAACGGAAAGGGTATATACATACAAACAGGGTGAATAGAGTATTTAATAACGAGTCTTTCCTCAAAATTTCAGCTCGCAAATAATAACTTTGAAACTTCACGACATTATTTAATATCGACAGTTTATTAAATGCAAAATCATAACACACGTGTCACCGCACTATGAGGGTCATAATCCTGTCCGGCAAGGTTCAAGTATATCTATCTCGGGTTCTGCGCGCCTAGTACAGACCTATCGGGCTCTGCCTAACCGACGAAGGCGCGACGGCGCGGGCGGGCTTAACTTTACAATTATGTATGTATATGTATAATAACGTTGCCATGTCGTTTCTTATCACCGAGAGAATCCGTACGCTTCGTATGTATATACCCTTTCCGTTACACCCTGTATATGTTTTTAATCTTAATTCTATGTTTCCATGGTATCTTACTTCATTATTAAAATCAACAAAGTGACAACACATATTTTAATTCTTTTTATTACCAACATCTAAAAACAACAACAATATTCATATACCTAATTTTCATATCTTTACTTGCAGTCAAAGAGATTTAAGAGACTATAGAGCGGGCATGTCAAGGAAATGTCATAGAAAAACTTTGATCCCATGTCTCAGTAACGCCATCTAGAATAATATATGAATATTGGAGCGGCAGCGGAGCGTACTAAAAAAAACTCATAGACTTGTGTCCGGCGGGACACACTTTTTCGGACGAAAATTTTGTTTGTGATGTCCGGTCTATAGGTATTGAATGTCTTTGCTTGCAGTCCTTATTGGGTTGAGATCTTACAATGGGCTTAAAGCTAGAGTACAATTGCGGACCCTTACGTAGGGCACTGCAAAAGTATAAAATTAAGTATGTCAATGATGTCGCCGTAACCTCTGGGCAAAGAGATTTAAAATACTATGTCTTTGCCTCTGGGCAATCACCACAGTGACAACTTGGCATAAAAATGAAAGTACGGAGTTAACAATGGTATAATGAATGATAACGAATCAGACATAATTTTTTAAAGATTTTACACTATACGTTTATGTCAGGAATTCAAACTAGCTGGGCAATGTTCCTGGATTCCATAATATATCTTTTCCTATCAAAGAACCGAGTTAAAGGAAAAGGTATACGATACTCCGTCACGTTCTTCATTGACCAGTGTTGTCAATATAGAACGTGACAAATATAGTGTGTAGGGTAAACTTCACCAATGAAACTGAACACGATCAGCATATTTTATCCGAGATCAATAGTCACTGCCTCGTTCACATAATAGTCGAAACCATTACGACCAATCAAATGAGGTTCTGACTTCGATTAACGGTATGGGTATAGTGTGGTTGGGTTTTTGCAACTGGAATTGGAGTATGAATGTGTGCTTAGTTAGATATAGGCTACACCTCAGTCTGAACCTTGGGGTAACACAGGCGTTATGTTATGTTTGGGTCGGGTAAAGTGCTATTGAGTTTTTCCATCTGGAATTTCTCAGTAGCAGCCCGGATTCTGGATCATTGTCTGATTGATGGCAATAAGCTCGTCCCTGGCGAAATGTGGGGGTATTACCAGGTGCACCCTTGCCTAGCCTTTCGGGAATAATAGGCGTGATATTATGTGTGTCAATGTTCAGTATCAATATTCCACAACAATGCGACGCTGGTGTCTCTTAGCAGAAACACAATAGATGTTAGTAAAGCGCTTTATATTGTTTAAAAAGTTGTCGACTTTAAAAATATTTATTTAGGTAGGTACTGAATTATCTACAATTATAAAAAAATAATTGACGACTTTCAACAGCCAAAACAATTCTATTAGAATTGATCTTGAATATCGTAATTATTAAATAATAATAATGTTTTATAAATCGAGTAATTTTTATAATATTCCACAACTTACACAGAACGCCATCTGGTCCTAAACTAAGCAGAGCTTGTGTTATGGGTACTAAACGTCTGATAAACATACTAATATACTTCTAAATACATACATATTATAGATATTACTTACTTTATTTGTTTTTTTTTATTTAACATGTATTGTGAAAACAATTGTTGGCTGACCTTAAATAAATAAATAAATAAATTACACCCAGATACAGAAAAAAATATCGTGCTCATCACACAAATATTTGTCTTGGGTGGGAATCGAATACCCACGACCTCCGGCATATTAGTCAGGGCCACTAACTACTAGACGAATAGACCAGTCAATTTGAACTAGAAGAATAAAATAATAATAAAGACTAGGTACCAGTGAATTGCGTTAAAGTAAAATTATAATTTCGCGGGCGGACACTTTTACAGCCTGCATGGAATAAAAACGATATTTTTTTTGGTCGACGGTGCCATAATATTTTTGCTTAGAATGTTGATATCGTCTGTTATTACTGTGACCTATGAACGTTGTCAGAGTATCGCAAAAGTAATTAATCCTTGCCACTGCGCTGCCTGTCACAAGCACGAGATAGCCAATTTCGGATTTGCCGTCGTCATCAAGAGTTGCGATTCGAACATAATGTGAGTCAGTGCAGAAATGCGGGTTATTCATTAAATTGGAGAGATCTCTCAGCCTTTCTCTGAGGTAGGCGAAGGCTCAAAAAATAAAGTAATTGGTTTTTATATACTTAACACCGTAAAATTGCTATTTTTAGTTTTATAGACTGTAAATAGCTCGAAATCGTATAACTCTATGTATTAAAAAAATACGAAATCTTTTACGAGTGCGTTCGAAAACTGTTTTTGGTAACTTTTCAATTGTCCCCCAGCTGACTCACCAGTGAGTTAATTGGTTAAATAAAAGGTTAATGCTCAGACATATTGTGATTATGCATTAAGTATTACATAACTTTCACTTCTGTAAGTTGTAGTCAAAAGGAATTTCCTACAGTACATTTTTTTTTTCAAAGCTTTGTTGGGGGTTGTGAAAGTTTCGTCTTTTTCCGGGACCCCCGGCACAGGTGTGATGAAAAATCAGGTGGTATTTCGTCACTTATAGTTCCTCAGACCTCTCAGCGTACCCCAGATAGCTCCAGACATCCATGAGTATTTTCCACCCCGAAAAATAATAAAAGAGTTATAATCGGTGGTTAATGTAACAACCTGAATTCTTAATAATTATACCGTCAAGGCGTTCCTTCTTTTTTACTCGTTATACGGCGCAACGTGTAAAAGTCAAAAAATAATAAACATACTTAAAAACTGGCCTAGTTTATTTAATGTCCACCACTCCAACAAAAAGAGCTATCAATTCTCATCATACACAATGCTGGGTAATAGCCTGGGTTCTTTGGTTTCTATTCCATACAGAGTGGAAGAGAAACTAGGCCACATCAGGACATCATTATGAGTTTCACCTATGATCCTGCACCCCTCAGTATTGAAATTTTTTGTCGACTTTTTCCCATTTCCAAGATTTACGTGAAGTTCTGTTTGATTTATCTATATCTTTCTTTAACTTAAATAAACTAAAACACTAAGGACCGAGTTGAATAAAAAAATCATCGTGGGTAAGCTACACAACTATCCCCAGGTAATTTAAGCTACATTTTAACCCTGTATTGAATTCGTCCGCAAGTACTGTATAAAATTTTGATTTCTAAATAACCCAATGAGGTTTTAAAGGATAGAAGTGCCATATTAACTTTTGATGAAGAATTCTCACTAGGCTAGATAGAAATGATGAGGATTTTATGGTTTCCTTCAGTTTTGAGTAGAAATAGCATCAGCAAATAAAGTAAAAACAAGACCCTTGATATCAGTGATGATGTGCGATGATGTCTCTTCCAGTATTAAAATAATATTTGTGGAACTTACCTATATTCCTTTGTGGTTGAGTATAATAGACAGGGTATCGCGAGCAGCATGCCGCTGATCCATATACAGGCGATCATGACGAGAGAACAAGTTTTTGACATCCTCGGTCGCATGGGTCGCACGATGGCTTGGTACCTGATAACAAGAAAAAGTACTGATTTATTTATTTAATGCTATATGCACATAAATGTGCAAACACAGACTTAATGCCATAGGCATTTTTTATCAATAAAGTTTTGGGCAATGCCGATGCAAGGGCAAACGGTGTTAGGTGAACTTTCGTAAGCAATAGGAAAATAAAAATCATATATTTACATATAAAAGTATAATGATATAGTATCAATGATTTGATTGCTTCGTACGTATCTTAATCCTTTGTTTGTATCATAACTTAAGTTTACTGTTAGTGCGAGAGCCGGCTGCAAAAATACCTACCTCATCGGCTACCCCAATAAGCTGTATTTAGATCGTTAACCGACACTTAAACACGTAAAAAAAATCAGGTCTGCCAGAGCCGATCCTGCCGGGTCATAGAAATAATTGATATTTTTTGACGTAATTTTTTAGTAAAAATTACCTCATAAGATACCCGAATGAAAGTGCTGGCAGCAGTTAACCATTGATTAGTTATGTAAAAAAAAGTTGGTCTGCCATTGCGCACCCTGCCGGAAGTACTTGGCAGACCCCTTTGAATATGCCCTTCTGACACACTAAACCTACCTCATCTAGTACCCGGATGGGACCAACGCTAAATAATAACCAAGATACCCCTGATAATGGATCAAAAGGTCTGCCAGGTCTAAGCTTGCCGGAACTTAGTGTTCAAAGCGTTTGAAGTTGATAGGGAGCATATTTTCACCTGTAGTCAAAATAACATTATTTTGTTTCTAAATTTATACAAATTTATGAATATTAAATATTTTGTATCAAAACATTGAATAAAACAACAAGTGTAGAGATAAAAGATGTATATTCAAAATTTAGCACAATCACTACGAGTTCAATTAATATGCTTACAATTTATTTATGTACAACTATCAAAACTTAGTTTAAGTTGACATTACAGTTACCTGATTCTGTATTTATATGTGGGTTTAGGGAACTCAGTAGGCTTCTGAGTGTAGAACCTGTTATTGCGTAAATCATTGTAGGAACAGCTAATGCCTAACCAAACTGACCACCCCCAGGATCTCTCAAAATCAAAGTTTAAACAATAATGGTTAGGTTGACTGGCCATTTACTGTCAATACCTGAGTAGGTACGATAACTATCTTAATTCAAAAATTACAAGCCATTAAATAACTAGCTACAATGATGGTGAAATGACAGCAAGAATTATTTTTAAAAATATAAAGATGCAAAAAAAAATGAAAATCAGTCAGATTGAACTGTACTAATGTAAATCAGTAAAAGTTTGTACAAAAATAAAATTATAATTTAAGGACGCGTTTACAAATCTGACCAAAATGAACAGTTTTTCGGTACATTTTGCGGCAGAACTAAACTAAACTGAATGTAAATAATAATCACCACAGACAGTTTACTCCTTCATCTTCAAAAGGTCGCAATTTTTATTGTAAAGTCTAGGTAAGTAATATTGTAAAAAATCATTTCCGGTACCTCTTTACACAAAATTGTCGATTTCGTTTTGAGTTTAGGAACATTTTTCTTCTATTTAATAACAGTAATGTGTTTATTTAAAAATATTTTATGTAAGGAGACATGATCAACTCAAAAACTTTTTTGCAAAAAATAAAACCGACTTCAAAAAAACCCCTAAACGGTGTAAAATAACTCTAAATTCGGAATTCTGTGGCTTTGGTGGGTTTGTCTTGCTCATGATGGGCCACCGACTTCCGAATTTAGAGTTATTTTACACCGTTTAGTGTTTTTTTTGAAGTCGGTTTTATTTTTTGCAAAAAGTTTTTTATTTTTCCATTTTTAGTTGTTGCACTAAAAATATTTGCCATGACTTTATTTTATATTCTTAATTGTTAACAATACATGTCATGATAATAGGGTTTTCCACTATTGTACCCACCTGCGTACCCCTCAGAGCATACAGGCGTGATGATACGTCATGATGTTGTATAAACAATAAACATCCAAGCGATTCCAGCCATCACGACAGATTTGCCATCTATTTTTGAAGAGTTCCGTTGTATATCTCCGAAGATCAGCACCAGATCTTCACCAAATTAAAATGGGACCACCTCAGGAGTATACTCTTTCAAACAAAAAAAGAATTTTGAGAATCGGTCCACAAATGGGGGAGAAATCAGGTAACATACTTAAAAAAAAAAAAAAATACATGCACACGAACATAGAACCTCCTCCTTTTTTGAAAGTCGGTTAAAAAGGTGGCAGAAAAAACTTCCAAAATATTCCAATAAATCCCAAAAAAAAAATCAAATCGATTTTAGTTTTTCAACAAATTTAGCTAAATTGCGTGAACCTTAATGGCTTGAAGCTAAGGGTTATTTTACTGATCACTGTCGTGAGTTATTGCACAAAAGTTTGAAACCAAAAATATTAGTTTGCACTCGGCCACCGTCACAGAGTACATTATACTACAGGGCCACCGTCGTGTGTGTCGCTTGCAAGCAGCAACTCCTGTTGATTAAGATCGCTATACGAATACAAAATATTTGACATAGATACTTTACGTGTTTCGTGCGCTATAAGACCCAATACCTAGAATTGAAGCGCGTCATTTCGTAGATACGTCCTTAACGTAGAATCTCAAATGAATAAAAATCACTTTCATCACTTGAACTGTCATATGACTTATCAATATCGTCGTCCTCTGAATCATTAATTATAATAGACTATACACTGAGTGGTGTGTTGGCTCACCTTCATACCATAGAGGTTCTAGGCGATTTTTATTCAAATCCCACCCGTATTTTTTGGTATCTAATTTTATCCGTTTATTTGAACATGCGTTTTCCCACATAGCGTTTAGGAAAGCCGTTCGCAATATTTTTTGTTTTATAACCTTTTGACATGGCGGCATTCTACATGAACTAAAATTCCTACTTTTTTCAACAAGGGACCTTTTAATTTTTTGCTAATTTTTTGCTTGCGTATGTTTTACTGCAGATAACGTTTCTGGCAGCATTAGTATTTGTAAAGTTTTTATTTCCATACATTTCGCAACTAAACTTATGAATCAAACTAACTACTTCTGTATCATTCTCGTATACAAAATTCTCGTCTTATTTATTGAAAGCTTCCTGGTAGATGGGATTCTGTTTTAACACCTGGAAAGGTTTTGATTTACCTTTATTGTGAAAAACAGCTGAAGTATCTGTCAAATATTAAATGATTTTCATCAGCTTCTGTGGTGCAAATTTTTTGTAATATCATTTCGGAAAGTTTTTCAAATGTGCTGGGAAATGAGGATGGTCTCAAAACTTTTGCGATCATGAAGAATCAGATACTCGAATACTTTTTCATGCCTATAAAAAAAGACGCGACTAAAGTATCCATTTTAGCATCTGACACAGATATTTTAGTTGGTGTTTTAGCACACGCACACCCACTGAAACCAAATATTTGGGTTACTTTCGGGCGGATTATCAAGAGCCAAAGATCCTAATGCTATAAATTGTACCCATTTATCAAAAACACTAGGTGAAACGTTGTGTCGTTCTTTACCAGCATTACATGCATACACTGGTTGTGATTACACCGCTGTTTTTCACAATAAAGGTAAATCGAAACCTTTCCAGGTGTTAAAACAGAATCCCATCTACCAGGAAGCTTTCAATAATTAAGACGAGAATTTTATATACGAAAATGATACAGAAGTAGTTAATTTGATTCATAAGTTTAGTTGCGAAATGTATGGAAATAAAAACTTTACAAATACTAATGCTGCCAGAAACGTTATCTTCAGTAAAACATACGCAAGCAAAAATTAAAAGGTCCCTTGTTGAAAAAAATAGGATTTTTAGTTCATGTAGAATACCGCCATGTAAAAAGGTTATAAAACAAAAAATATTGCGAACGGCTTTCGTAAACGCTATGTGGCAAAACGCATGTTCAAATAAACGGATAAAATTAGATACCAAAAAATACGGGTGGGATTTGAATAAAAATCGCCTAGAACCTCTATGGTATGAAGGTGAGCCAACACACCACTCAGTGTATAGTCTATTATAATTAATGATTCAGAGGACGACGATATTGATAAGTCATATGACAGTTCAAGTGATGAAAGTGATTTTTATTCATTTGAGATTCTACGTTAAGTTATAATTTTATTTTTGTACAAACTTTTACTGATTTACATTAGTACAGTTCAATCTGACTGATTTTCATTTTTTTTTGCATCTTTATATTTTTAAAAATAATTCTTGCTGTCATTTCACCATCATTGTAGCTAGTTATTTAATGGCTTGTAATTTTTGAATTAAGATAGTTATCGTACCTACTCAGGTATTGACAGTAAATGGCCAGTCAACCTAACTATTATTGTTTAAACTTTGATTTTGAGAGATCCTGGGGGTGGTCAGTTTGGTTAGGCATTAGCTGTTCCTACGATGATTTACGCAATAACAGGTTCTACACTCAGAAGCCTACTGAGTTCCCTAAACCCACATATAAATACAGAATCAGGTAACTGTAATGCCAACTTAAACTAAGTTTTGATAGTTGTACTTAAATAAATTGTAAGCATATTAATTGAACTCGTAGTGATTGTGCTAAATTTTGAATATACATCTTTTATCTCTACACTTGTTGTTTTATTCAATGTTTTGATACAAAATATTTAATATTCATAAATTTAGAAACAAAATAATGTTATTTTGACTACAGGTGATAATATGCTCCCTATCAACTTCAAACGCTTTGAACACTAAGTTCCGGCAAGCTTAGACCTGGCAGACCTTTTGATCCATTATCAGGGGTATCTTGGTTATTATTTAGCGTTGGTCCCATCCGGGTACTCGATGAGGTAGGTTTAGTGTATCAGAAGGGCATATTCAAAGGGGTCTGCCAAGTACTTCCGGCAGGGTGCGCAATGGCAGACCAACTTTTTTTTACATAACTAATCAATGGTTAACTGCTGCCAGCACTTTCATTCGGGTATCTTATGAGGTAATTTTTACTAAAAAATTACGTCAAAAAATATCAATTATTTCTATGACCCGGCAGGATCGGCTCTGGCAGACCTGATTTTTTTTACGTGTTTAAGTGTCGGTTAACGATCTAAATACAGCTTATTGGGGTAGCCGATGAGGTAGGTATTTTTGCAGCCGGCTCTCGCACTATGTGTCCAGTTTAGTTTAGAAAAGTGTTTCAGAAATTTATCCTTTAAAATCTAGTCCTTCAGAGTCGAGATTGCGTTCAAACCCCATTTAATTAGCGAAAAATCTTTATTAGCGGGCCCAAAACACAGAAGAAAAACCCTCCTTATTTTCAATTAAACTTTACATACACTGAAGAATTTTTAACTTCTTTCTAATGTCTAATTATGACTGCTCATTGATAGTCAGACAAACGGATAAACAACGGAGGCTTAGGATAAATGTCTCGTTGGTACCCTTTAAATACAGTACAGATTTTTATTTATACAGTTTGATAAAAGATAGATTATACTCATTAAAATATATATCATTGAAATTATATACTAAGTCCCAATTCCAAACGTTTTTCGCGACACGAAATCGCTTTTTTTTACAACTCTTAAGCTGATTATTGACAGAAATCTCCCATTCAAACACAGCCTTTGGGCTAGTACTCGTATAATAGATATCTGCGTTTAATAGACGTATTTGCTTTGCTGAACGCTAAATTGAACATCAGAAAACTGATGAAGCTTTCGACGAAATATTGGGGCAAAGGATTTGTAGTTTGTACCTTGCTTCTATTGAAAGACTAGCACTCACTAATCAAAGTCAAAGTCAAACCTTTTGGAATATGCAACTAGAATCATATTAGTTTTATTTATTTGTAAGTATAACGTTCAAAAGTGCCTGTTATCAGGCCTAATTGAAATAAATGATTTGACTTCGACTTTGACATTGACTTTGAAAGTCAACATATTAGTTTTTGTTAGACTTCTAAAAGCACTTTTGTACGTCACACTTACAAATTAAGTAAATCAAGAGAGTGATTCTAGTGCTCAAACCAAAAGGTAGTTTCATAGGTTCTTATAAATATGATGAACAAGATAATGTCTGGATTTTAAAAGAGACCTAGAGACCTTTGAGTTTGTTTTGGTGTTTCGGTGGATAGTGAAACACTGACTTCACCTTCTAGTCAAAAAAAGTACGTGTAAAAGTGTTTGTATGAACCTGTATTTACAGAAATAATTATCATCATATTAAAACAATACCTTTTTGCGCCGCCGTAAAACATACCATTTTAGCATTTTTACTATTGTATGAATGTTGTGTGCATGTGTGGTTTTACTATATTTTTACTGTAGGTACGTGTTTGAAGCTGTTGCCAATAAAAATGATTTCTCTTTGTTTCTTTAAGTAAGTATTAAGTATAGTTACCTAAAAAAATCACCTTACATAAGACAGTGCAAAATCGAATATAACCCCAAAAATGTTCTTCTTTCAAATAGTTTTATTTAGGAATATACGAAGATTACTTCATTTTGAAATAACATTATTGCAATAATCACTTTGCTACCGCAAGTAACCTAGATTTTCTCAAAATCAATTTGTCACCGACTTTTAGGTCTTTCATTTCGACACAATAGTCAACTTACTGAACTAAACACCATCTTCAAGAGCCAAACACACAGAGGATAAAACCAGATCGTTCAAATTCAGCAAAAGTCAGCAACATTCTTAGATTTACCCCGCCAGCAACAAAGAAAATGTGAGCAAATGCGGAAGGAATTCTATCACGAAATAAAAAGCGTTTTTGGTCGAAAAATTCACGTTCTATTCTACAACTCCGTATAAACCATTTATGCTGAACCTCAGACGCTGTGAAGCCGCAAAATACTAAGGCTGGGCTTTCTTCAAAGATGTGTGCAGATGCGTAGCGAAAGATATGTTTGTTATAAACCAACGAAATCGATTAATTTAGCCTCACCCAGCGCAGCTCCTCTGGAAACAGCTAAGCTGAGCTTTTGTGTACTTACAAAAGAAGCGAGAGATAGGTGTGTAGCGGTCACAGCTACACCGGAATTCGTATGAATTCGTAATATTAATTTAAACTTTTTATAATTGTAAACACTCCACAATACAAAACTTTTCCTTATTGTCCCGTTACACCGAACTGTCAAATTTGAACAAACGTCAAACCAAAGACCAAAAAACTTCAAACACAAAACACGATCATTGTCTGTGGGTGAAAACTAACATATTTTATTAGAAGTATATTTACATATTTATTTAGTTGCTATATTTACATCACACATAATATTTATTTACAAATTTAACAATACGCATAATTATTTACACTATACAAAATATAGGCTTAAAATTGTAATGTTCTGGTCGCTGCCTTTCCGAACGCAACTTCGGGCGCGTTCGGCAAAGCTCGGCTTTCATCGGAGCATATGACTTGCCTAATAGCGATAAAGCATCGTCATGTAGATCAGTACTCGTTTTGACCTCCCGAACAGTACACGCTTGAACTTTCAACCAAATCTAGACTTGCTCGTAGACCTAAGTTCTGCTAGTTGACTCGATATCGTCTCCTTAGCTTTTTGTCTGTGTCCAGTAATTTCCCCGCTGTCGTCTTAACTTAATTGTAGCCTTAAGCGACTCAGAAGTGTTGAGAAATTAATTATACAAGGATAACGTTCAAACCACCGTTTCATTTCGCCATTTTGCTCTATACACTTCATTGGTGACCCCGTCAAAGAGCACAGTAGCCACGCGGAGCAAAGATGCCTACCGGAGCAGAGCAGGGAGCGCAGGCGGACGCAGCAATGGTCAAGCAGGACGTGTGCAGAGTCAGCGTGAAGTTGCCGCCATTCTGGCCTGAGGAGCCGACACTTTGGTTTGCACAAGTAGAAGGTCAGTTTACAATAGCCGGCATTACCGCCGACACCACAAAATTCTACACGGTCGTGGGGCAGCTAGACCATCGCTACATGGTAGAAGCTCGGGACATAATAGAGAACCCACCAGCACAGGACAAGTACGCCAAGCTGAAGGCTGAGCTCATACGTCGACTATCCGACTCGCGTGAAAAAAGGGTTCAGCAAATCCTCACTCAAGAGGAGCTCGGCGACCGGAAGCCATCACAGTTCTTGCGGCACCTGCAGACTTTGGCCGGACCACATGTTCCAGACACATTCCTAGCCACGTTGTGGGCGAGCAGGTTGCCGACGAACATACAGACGGTAATAGCTTCCCAGCCTAACCTTCCGCTTCAGTCTGTCGCAGATTTGGCCGACCGCGTGCACGAGATCGCGCCAACGCGGCCAGCGCTCACGACACCTCCCGCCGTGGCGAGCACGAGCACCAGCAGTGACATCGCGGAGCTGAAACAGTGCATGGCGGAGTTATGTCTACAGGTGGCGGCTCTACAAAAGCAAGGTCAGGTACACCATCGATCGCGCTCCACAGATAGGTACCGGCGTGGTGACAGAGAACCGACCCCAAGCCGACGCCGCAGTCGCTCGCGCTCCAGCAGCGCGTGGAACGACGCTCACTGCTGGTACCACAACAGTTTCGGTGACAGGGCCACGCGGTGCAGGTCGCCATGTACGTACGCGGGAAACGCCGTCGGCAGCCGGAAATAGCGGCAAATGGCTGCCCTCACAAACCACGCCGCCTATTCGTAACAGATCGGGACTCTAAAACCACGTTTTTAGTAGACACAGGGTCCGATCTGTGCGTATACCCACGTGCAGCCCTACGACAGCAGCGCAGCAGGACGGCGTACCAGTTATACGCGGCAAACGGAACTGCCATCGACACGTACGGTTGGGTGGAGCTCCACTTGAATTTAGGGCTTCGCCGCGTGTACACGTGGAAGTTCGTGGTTGCAGACGTCACCAAGGCAATCATAGGCGCCGACTTCTTGGCGCATTATAACATCTTGGTAGACCTCAAAAGTCACCGGCTAATCGATGGGCTGACCCAACTGTCTTCGCCGGCGTCGCCAGCGGCCGAATCAGCAGCAATGATCGCCTCAGTGAAGTCCGTAGGAGGCAACACGGAGTACCACGAGATACTTCGCCAGTACCCGGAAGTCACGCGGCCTGCTGGAACACAGAAACAGGTCAGTCACGGTACCGAACATCACATCCGCACTACACCAGGTCCGCCTATCACTGGACGACCTCGCCGTCTGGCACCAGACAAACTGAAGGCAGCACAGAGGGAGTTCGAGGCTATGCTGGCTAACGGCACAGCACGGCCGTCAGAGAGTCCGTGGTCGTCCCCACTTCACCTCGCTCCTAAGAAGGACAACAGCTGGCGGCCATGCGGTGACTACAGGGCACTCAATGCCCGTACTGTTCCGGACAGATACCCCATCCCGCATATACAGGACTTCTCACATCAGCTGGCTGGCAGCCGAATATATAGCAAAATCGATCTCATTAAAGCATACAATCAGATACCAGTCCAGCCAGCCGACGTTCACAAGACAGCGATCACAACACCTTTCGGACTGTACGAATTTCCATTCATGACCTTTGGCCTCAGGAATGCCGCTCAAACGTTCCAACGGTTCATGGACGAGGTGCTGCGCGGGCTGCCGTTCTGCTACTGTTATTTAGACGATATTCTCTTGTTCTCAGAGACAGCAGCCCAGCACACCGAGCACCTGCATCAGCTTCTGAAGCGGTTATCCCAGTATGGAATTATTATTAACTCGGCAAAGTGTGAGTTTGGCCGTACCACCATAACTTTCCTAGGACACGAAGTATCCGAAGAAGGTGTTCGCCCGCTGCAGGAGAAGGTGCAGGCAATCCAGGACTTCCCAGCTCCCAAGACTGTCAAGGAGATGCGTCGCTTCCTGGGTATGTTCAATTTTTACCGCCGCTTTGTCCCAGATGCCGCTCGCTTACAAGCGCCACTCAACGTAGTTCTGGCAGGACCTAAAACAAAGAGAACACAAACAATTAATCTATCGCAAGAAATGCTAGACGCTTTTAACGCTTGTAAAAGTGGCTTATCTAGGGCAGCTCTGCTTGCTCACCCAGAGCCCAACGCCGAACTCGCGATATTTACAGACGCTTCAGACACTTCTATGGGTGCAGTATTACAGCAGAAGGCAGGTGTCACATGGAACCCACTAGCATTTTTCTCTAGGCGACTGTCAGCTTCACAGAAAAAGTATAGCCCTTATGACAGGGAGCTCTTAGCCATCTACGACGCAGTCAGATACTTCCGCCACATGGTTGAAGGTAGGCACTTCACCATTTACACGGATCACAAACCCCTGTCATATGTGTACGCACACAACCGTGACAACTGTTCACCGAGGCAATACCGGTACCTGGACTACATTGCTCAATTCACCACGGATATCAGGTTTGTCGCAGGCAGGGACAACATTGTGGCAGACGCGCTGTCGCGTGTGGAGTCGGTGGCAGTACCGGCGTGTAATTACACAGCTCTTGCACAGTCCCAAGAAACAGACCACGAGCTGCAGGGGCTCTTAAATAACAACAGCACGTCACTCAAGCTGTGTAAAGTGCATTTCACGGACTCAGGCACTGAACTATATTGTGATGTCTCCACTGGTAACACCCGCCCTTATGTTACAGAACCCTTCAGGAGGCAGGTGTTCCAAAAACTACACCAGCTGAGCCATCCCGGCAGACAGGCCACAGTCAAACTGATTTCTGAGCGTTTCGTTTGGCCTGGCCTAAAGAAGGACTGCAGGGCCTGGACCAGAGAGTGCGTAGAGTGCCAGAAGAACAAAATCTCGCGGCACACAACCAGTCCCACCTCCGCTTTCCCTGTCCCTTCCCAACGCTTCTCCCATGTCCACATGGACATAGTAGGGCCACTGACCGTGTCATCAAATTACAGGTACATACTAACTGTGGTCGACCGCTTCACCCGCTGGCCTGAGGCGTACCCCATCGCGGACATCACAGCGGAGACATGCGCCCGCACTTTCATCACCGGCTGGGTGTCCCGCTTTGGCTGCCCCCAGCGCATCACTACCGACAGGGGCAGGCAGTTTGAGAGCAAGCTGTTCCACACCATCACGGAGACCCTCGGTAGCCAGCACCGCCCAACCACAGCATACCACCCAGCCTGTAATGGCATGGTGGAACGCCTACACCGCCAGCTGAAGGCAGCCATCCGCTGCCACACAGACACCAACTGGACCGAAGCACTACCCCTGGTGCTGCTCGGCATCCGCAGCGCCTGGAAGGAAGACGTCAAAGCATCAGCGGCAGAGCTCGTTTACGGCGAGCCCCTAAGACTCCCAGGCGAGTTCATCGCCCCCACACTCACCAGCACAGTCGACTACACCGACTTCGCGTCAAGACTCCGGCATCACATGGCGAAGCTGTCTCCAGAACCGGCGAGTCGACACGGCAACAAGCCGTTCTACGTGCCCGACAGCTTGTCAACTTCGTCTCATGTATTCTTGCGACATGACGCCGTTCGCCGACCGCTAGACCCGCCGTACACCGGCCCCTACAGAGTCCTGCAAAGAGGCGACAAAACGTACCGTATTGAGGTAAACGGAAAGGAAACCACAGTAACCATAGATCGGTTGAAACCCGCTTACCTCAATAACGCAGACTACAGTCCCTCCGGTGTAACCAGCGCACCAACGGTCGCAAACACAGCACCAACGCCACCGCAGCCCACCGTCGAGAAGAAAACACGCTCCGGCCGCACCGTTCGCTTCCCGGACTACTATCACCCGTAGCTAAGTAGCCACGGTCTCAGGGGGGGAGTAGTGTAGCGGTCACAGCTACACCGGAATTCGTATGAATTCGTAATATTAATTTAAACTTTTTATAATTGTAAACACTCCACAATACAAAACTTTTCCTTATTGTCCCGTTACACCGAACTGTCAAATTTGAACAAACGTCAAACCAAAGACCAAAAAACTTCAAACACAAAACACGATCATTGTCTGTGGGTGAAAACTAACATATTTTATTAGAAGTATATTTACATATTTATTTAGTTGCTATATTTACATCACACATAATATTTATTTACAAATTTAACAATACGCATAATTATTTACACTATACAAAATATAGGCTTAAAATTGTAATGTTCTGGTCGCTGCCTTTCCGAACGCAACTTCGGGCGCGTTCGGCAAAGCTCGGCTTTCATCGGAGCATATGACTTGCCTAATAGCGATAAAGCATCGTCATGTAGATCAGTACTCGTTTTGACCTCCCGAACAGTACACGCTTGAACTTTCAACCAAATCTAGACTTGCTCGTAGACCTAAGTTCTGCTAGTTGACTCGATATCGTCTCCTTAGCTTTTTGTCTGTGTCCAGTAATTTCCCCGCTGTCGTCTTAACTTAATTGTAGCCTTAAGCGACTCAGAAGTGTTGAGAAATTAATTATACAAGGATAACGTTCAAACCACCGTTTCATTTCGCCATTTTGCTCTATACACTTCAGGTGCTAAGATTGTGTACGAAAGATATGTACAAGAGGACATATATGTGCGAGGGATGTGTGTGAGCGCGATCGAGACGATGCTAGCAATTACTAGATCGGGGCATCTACAAAGATCTCACAATTCTCGTATACATCTTTACACCGCTCATCTACGCACCGTTTCATAGGCGGAGATGTGCTAGGCCGCATAGCATTGCTAAGAATCGTAACGAACTCCACTTCTTCACAATGCTCTGCGGTCTAGCATATCTCTGGTGTAAACTCAACCTTTCACAACGGCTTAACAAATATAGCCATTTTAACGGGACACAATTCAGGACTGAAGTAAAATCTACGATCACTCTTGGATAGCCACTTGACCTTTTTGGACATTTATGAAAAACTAGCCATGCCCACCCACTCCTAAGGGTCTTGGCGTGTTGTTAAATAGCCTATAATCTTCTTCAAGAATTGGGCTATCAAATGCACCATTGATATTTTATGAAATACTGCCGGTGCTTGCAAAGATAAACGCGTTATAACACAAACAAGAAAAATATTTACGTTTGATATTACGTTAGTATTTTTCTCTTATGTAACTCCTAAAATGGTTTTAGTTTTATTTGATGAGATTTTACGACAATCGAATCGAATTTATATTTAAAACATGCTTGCTAGGAAACATGCTGGTCCTGCTCCATAGGACAACTTGATGTCTGGATAGGAATGTTTGCTTTTTCTCTACACCACACATTGTAATTTGATTTTTTATTTTATTTCATTTTTAATTTTAAGTATTAACTACATGATTTTTTTTTTTTTTAATAATCTACTTTGGTTTAAATATTATGTAAATATGTGAGCACCATGTATCTTTAAATACACTCATACAATTACCAGCCGCGTTGCTTATTTTATATCACCTTGTACCTATCTCAGAATAGCTGTTTTTTTTTTCTCATGGTACATCGTCCTCACACATAATCTGATTATGTATACAAATATTGTAAAATCTATTTTAAAAGAGTAAGTATGGAGTTTCTTGCACATTCTTCTCCATACGAAACTACCTTTTGGAATGTGCAACTAGAATCATATTAGTTTAATTTATTTGTAAGTCTAACGTTCAAAAGTGCCTGTTATCTTATCAGGCCTAATTGAAATAAATGATTTGACTTAGACTTTGACTTTGATAATAGAAATTAATTTGTAATATGGCTAGGCCTGCTGAATTGATATAGCCATGCGGTTTGACCCATTCTGTTTATTGTCTGTACACACGACTACAATTATTACAAGCCGTACATTTCCCGTCAGTCACAAATCCTACAAAATGCAATATCAGCTTACAAATGTATAGCTTGATATGTAGCCCGGTGTACCAAACCTTTTACTGTAGTTGCGTTTTTCTGAACCAAAAATAGATCCCTAAATCAAAAAGAATTTTTCAATACGTGGTGCATAAAAAAAATCGTTTTAAGTCAGACTTTGACGTTTTGATTGGATATCATCGTACCTGCGTTTGAACTATCCGAAAGTGTCTATGCGTTATGAATTTCATACTGAATAGTATTATGATCGATTTTAACTTTTGAAGGTCTGGTATGTGAATTGAATACTAAGATTCCAAAGAGATTCAATACTTACTATAGACAGGACATCACGAACAAAATTTTCATTCAATACTTGTGTCCTAGTGGCCACAAGCCTATGAGTTTAATTTATACTCCATCCGATTAGGTAGTTAACAAAAGGTAAAGAATTTTGACGTGTATTTTTAGTTAATAACATAGTTTAAAAACAAAATGCAGCTGAAAACAAATTTAGATACAACAAAAACAATTACATGATCAATTAAACAATTTGTTTAAATAGTAGTTGTATTTAATTAATAAGCGTTTATGTAAAAAGACTTGTCAAGATTGTTTACCTTTCAAAGTCAAAGTCAAAGTCAAATAATTTATTTCAATTAGGCCATTTAAAAGGCACTTTTGAACGTTAAACTTACAAGTTAAATAAAATTTAATGATTCTAGTTGCCCCTTCCAAAAGGTAGTTTTGTATGGAGAAGAATGGGCAAGAAACTCCATACTTACTCTTTTAAAATAGTTTTTACAATATTTGTAAACAATAAAAAATACATTATATGTGAATACGATGTACCTAGAATAAACAAAGTAAAATAAAAAAATAACATACTATGCTAAGATAGATTAAGCATTTTAGTATATAAGTACATAATTATGTGGATAGATACATGGTACTCTCACATTTACAAATATTAAAATCACGGATTAATATTTAACAAATCAAGAAAATATTAAATAAATAATAATAAAAAAAATACACAGCAGAATAGCGTGAGTGTTGCAAAAATAAAGCAAATTAAGATTTTGTTAAGTTCCTTGATTGCCCTATGGAGCTGGACCAGCATGTTGCCAAGCATTATTATCTTGAATATAATCCTCTAATAAAAATAAATATAATCCTCTTTAGTTAACTACCTACTCGGATGGAGTATGGTACGCTCCGCTGCCGCTCCATTATTGCTATATTATTCTAGATGGCGATACTGAGACATGGGATCACAGTTTTTCTTTAATTTCATATTTATTTCTAACATACAGTTTTAAAACTATTAGATTTTTGCACATCTCATACATTTAAACTTACACTATGCTAAATCTTACACTCTTCTTTCTTTCTTGAAGTCATCGGTCTACCTACTACCCTGTGTATACCTTTGGTGTAAATACTGGCAATGCTAGAGTCTGGCTGCAGCCATCATTCAATAGCAGAGGAATTCCTCTTTCGAACCTCCAAGCCGATGGAAATCAAGTTGTATGGACACAGTCAGTGTGTTCCATTAATCAATTTCTATGGCAACACGGAAGAATCTAAGCGAGCCAAGCGAGCTCGAAAATTATTTGCACTATTCCTCAGATTTAGTTTTAAAGAATGGCGCCTCTATAGACTTGCAGCTCTGGGCGACGGTCCCGGTGGCTCGATATTCCTAATACTGGCACTGGCTGTAAGCATAAGCAACCGCAGTTTTGTTTCAAATCAAAATCCCATGTGCTTACAGTCGGTCCGGATAATTTGGTCTATATTGTAATAAAATTGTTTCACAAATGACTCCTTATTATATACTAGCTGCCCCGGCAAACTTCGTTGTGCCTTAGAGTCAATAATTCATTGCTCTTATCATTTTTTTTATATTAGATATACCTACATACGTTTAATAAGACGACAACAAATAAATCCAAACCAATAATAACTACTACTATACTTTTTATGTAGCGAGTCTCTACTGTGATCTTATTTAAACATTTTTTGTTCGATAGAATTAAAATTACAACATGTATATTTAACCTAACATAACTGACCATAGCTATCCTATAGCTTTTTTTTTTTTTGAGGGGTGGAAAATCCTCATGGATGTCCCCCGCCCGGGGAGGCGGAGGGGTCTGTCAGACTCTTACTGACTAAAAACCACCCCGTGTTCCTTCTCACACCTGCGCCAGGGGTCACGGGAACAGAAGATACTTCCGCGACCCCCGGCTGGTGCCGGCTCCGCGGGCCTCGCCAAGTCAGCGAGGGGAGTGAGGTGTTAGAATCCCCTCGCGACGTCTAAGAGGGGCGCGCGTGAACACCACGCGCCGCCGCCTCGGGTCCATGTACGTGGGGGCGGCGGACATCCCCGCGTCCGTCGCCCTGGACCCAAAGTATCCTATAGCTAACTAAACTATCTAACCTAACTACCTTACTAAAATGCTGTGATTTAAAAAATACTAAATTCATAATTTTAATCTGAACTATTGCCTCTACTTTAATTAAAGTCCCAACAGTAAAATAAATTCTATTTGCAAAGAATTATTATAGTTCGTCTCTGTCGTCATTGTTAATTACGTAAATTGATTTTTGAAATACTTATAAGACATTTTTATGCTACATAAAACCTCTTAGATTAGTAACAAAATAAATTTCAGAACGTAGGTGCGTATTATAAATTGACAACCTTACCTTCTTGGGTTTAGCTTAAGACTTGTCAATTTCAAATTGTCACCTGATAATGAACTGGGAAGTTTGACTCCTGTCATGACATCCAAGATGGCGCTGCGTTTGAAAAATGTTTGAGACAACCGATATTCTTGATATTTATTTTTTCGAGGACTTTTCATGTTTTTTATTAATTATTATGCTATATGCTATTCCGGACAAAGACAAATCCAAAAAGACCAAAATCATTCAAATTGATCCAGCCGTTCTTGAGTTATGAGTGGTGTAACTAACACGACTTTCTTTTATATATAAAGATTTAAAATGTTATTCTTTATTTTAAGAGATGTCAATTGCAGCGGCCACCGAAAAATAATCTAAGCGAGCGAAGCGAGCTTGAAAATTTTTGCACTGTTTAGATAAAAAAAGGTAAAAAGTATCTCTGCACTGAGATTCCAGGGGGGAGCAGCTCTGTTTCGAATTCGAGGTAACGCCCGGGTGTCAACACTGTCAGGATCGTCCGGAGGACACTACAGAGCATACGGTTGAGGTCTGCTCTGCTTGGGCGTCTCTGGCATCCGGCCCTGGTTCAATCCATGGTCCGGAGCGAGGAGGCATGGGAAGCGGTCACCTCTTTCTGCGAAGCAGTAATGCTAGCGAAAGAGGAGGCCTAACGGATGAGGGAGAGGGAAACCTCACGCCCCAGCCGCCGCAACAGAAGAACACGGCCCGGGCGTCGAGAGTCGCAGGGCGATTCTCGGTCACCGTAGGCGCGGGTCTGCGGACGGCGAGCATTGGGTGGCTCGCCGTCTGAATAAAACCGGGCCCTGGTCGACGGCGCGTTGTCTTCCACACGCGCCTCAAAGAGCTGTCAGTACCGAAGACGGGGCCCGCTAGGCCCCGGGATCGCGGAATTTGTTCCAAAGAGTCACCGCGGCCGTGGAACGCAAAAGGCATTAGGAGGAACACGGATGGGTTTTAGTCAGTAAGAGTCTGACACTCCCTTCCGCTTCACCCAGAGCGGAAGGAGTTATTTGATGATTTCCCATCCTAAAAAAAAGGGGGGAGCAGCTGCCTCCCCCTGTCCCCCCCTGGGTACGCCCATCTCTGGACTTTACAAAAGGCCATGACCCCTGAGTTTTTTTCAGCATAACCATAAATAAGAGTCAGTTTGAAAATGACAGGTCACATGAAAGGTCTGGTACGTAGTACTCGGAACCGGCGTGTGTGCATGACAATATTAAATTAATGTAAACGAAGCAAAATAAGTATGTAAGAATCATAGCAGATGGCGCTCTGTGTTTCTGCCTTCCCCCGTGGGAAAAAAGGATGAGTTTACGTTCAAAAAAAGGGTGAGAAAAACACGCAGCCATTTAGCTTTTTTCATATTGAAACGTAAAGATGCCCGGCAAGATCTATTCACAGAAAATAAAACATCATTTTATTTCAATGGAATACGAGGCCAGGTTATACCGGTTATGTTACCACTGACGTGTAGCGTATCGTACAAAAGAGGTTAGGTCAGTTGTCACCCGAATATGTACGGCATGGTACTTACACGAATGTGCCCGAAATCTGAGAACGAAAGTAATTGGCGATCAAATGGCAGTCTCGCTGTGTACAATATTAATGTTCAGTCGTATATCGTTAGACAAGGACCCAGATCCCAACAAATTGCTATAGTAAAAGGTAAAGAGTTGAAACTGTAACTCTTTAGATGTCTCCCTTATTTTATTTATATTAAGTTAATGCTTGGAATCATTCCGTTTACACTAGCTCCTGTCCGTGACTTTGTCTGAGTGGATGATGACGAAAAACAGACTTACACTAAGATGAATAAAAAAAAAACATTTATTTTATATGCTGCATTTTCATGCGGCATGTGTATGTATATATTCAAATTAGAGGTCAATGGGTGGCATAAAAAAATAAATCTACCTATTATCTCGATATTGTGACGTTCGGTATTGATGAACTTTCCACCCAGCGTACAAGTAATCACGCGGATTACTTTGAATATGAATACGGAAAAAGGGTCTGGACGTATGCTCTTCCAAACATTCTAAACAAATTTCCCAAGGAAATAGCCAAAAATTTAGAAAATAAAAAGTCTCGACAAGTGAAAAACATTTTAAAAGTATTTATTACCACCGATAAGTTTAGAGTGGGGGAGGGGCCTGCGTGTAGGTCTACTAACTAATGTACATATCTGTGAGTAACACTTAAAATAAACTTAGCGCACGTAATCTTACCATTAAAAGATTGAGCGCTATTTAAATGTAATTATTAATGTATGCATGCTAAAATTTTAATAAATAGTTTGAAAATTTTTTTTTTTTTGAAAACGCAATATGCGATATCTATTCTATATCTTGCTGGGGAGTTTGTTCTTTCACTTCTTCGTCCTAGCATACGTACAAGGAAGTGGTGTAGTTCGGTCGTCTTATGTAATTTTTGACTTCCAAAAAATATAAATTCTCACCCTAATTTCAATAAATGACTTTTGATTTGCTAAGTTTAATAAAAATAAATAATAGGTACCTAAATAAATAATAAATATTCCACTACTTTTCACTATCTAGTTCCAAGCTAAGCTGAAGCTTGTGTTATGGGTACTAAAGAACTGATAAACATTCCTATAAACCACTAACTTTTTATTAGTACAAATACTTAAAGGGCTTACTCTAGAAGGTCTTCTCATGTTATTGGTAAAGTATTAATAAATAATATTCATACAGCATAACTTGAGGAACAGATGTCGCCATAACTTAAAAAAACTGCTTAGCTTTCTATAGAAAATGATACCTCATCTTTTTTTCCGAATTTCATCATCATAATTTTTATACAACGTTGCCTTAGCACTTAGCTATAAAAGTCTTTATAGCGGGAAACTCTCAAACAAAGTCTTTCGACGTATTTTTAGGATTCCGATCGTAATTTTGGCCGAGCTCAATACATACTCTAACAAATGACGGTCCTAGAATAATGGATTTTCGTTGAAATTACTTACCTACTAAATTTTTTATACGTTAAGGCCTATTCAAACCTGAGCGATATTCGCTGCCGCTGTGGGTGGAGGTACATACCGCGCGGGTTTCGCTCCGGTATTTAGTGTCAATTTCGCTACCGTCTGCCGCAGACGGTAGCGAATACCGCTTAGGTCTGAACAGTAATATTACCGCATACCCACTGGGTTTTTTCTGCCGCAGACGGAAGCGAATACCGCTTAGATCTGAATAGGCCTTAAATGTGTTACATAGATGTTACATAAAAATGATCGATGAATTGTGTGAAAGATGATACTGGCTAAGTAGAAGGTAAGTGTTGAGATAACGGCATACAGGGGTGTATAGATAAAGAAAACATGGTGCGCTGGCCACCCATTGTACAGAAGCCAGCACATCAACCTACTCCAAACTGTCAAATTTTCCCAATTGAACATGAAACTTATTGTGTTTAGAATAAAGTTAAAAACCTATCAAAGAAATTTGACACATTGCGGTAGGTTCATGCTGCTGGCGTCTGTACGACTCTGTATGCAGAAAAAGAAAAAGTAAAGTTATAATTTGTAAGTTTTTATGGTGTACATACAATAAAGAGACTTCTATTCTATTCTTTTATAACCACAAATAAATAAGAATAACACCAAGAGGAAGACGAACTTTGATAAAAATAGTATGGCGCTGCGTTTGAAAAATGTTTGAGACAACCGATATTCTTGATATTTATTTTTTCGAGGACTTTTCATGTTTTTTATTAATTATTATGCTATATGCTATTCCGGACAAAGACAAATCCAAAAAGACCAAAATCATTCAAATTGATCCAGCCGTTCTTGAGTTATGAGTGGTGTAACTAACACGACTTTCTTTTATATATAAAGATTTAAAATGTTATTCTTTATTTTAAGAGATGTCAATTGCAGCGGCCACCGAAAAATAATCTAAGCGAGCGAAGCGAGCTTGAAAATTTTTGCACTGTTTAGATAAAAAAAGGTAAAAAGTATCTCTGCACTGAGATTCCAGGGGGGAGCAGCTCTGTTTCGAATTCGAGGTAACGCCCGGGTGTCAACACTGTCAGGATCGTCCGGAGGACACTACAGAGCATACGGTTGAGGTCTGCTCTGCTTGGGCGTCTCTGGCATCCGGCCCTGGTTCAATCCATGGTCCGGAGCGAGGAGGCATGGGAAGCGGTCACCTCTTTCTGCGAAGCAGTAATGCTAGCGAAAGAGGAGGCCTAACGGATGAGGGAGAGGGAAACCTCACGCCCCAGCCGCCGCAACAGAAGAACACGGCCCGGGCGTCGAGAGTCGCAGGGCGATTCTCGGTCACCGTAGGCGCGGGTCTGCGGACGGCGAGCATTGGGTGGCTCGCCGTCTGAATAAAACCGGGCCCTGGTCGACGGCGCGTTGTCTTCCACACGCGCCTCAAAGAGCTGTCAGTACCGAAGACGGGGCCCGCTAGGCCCCGGGATCGCGGAATTTGTTCCAAAGAGTCACCGCGGCCGTGGAACGCAAAAGGCATTAGGAGGAACACGGATGGGTTTTAGTCAGTAAGAGTCTGACACTCCCTTCCGCTTCACCCAGAGCGGAAGGAGTTATTTGATGATTTCCCATCCTAAAAAAAAGGGGGGAGCAGCTGCCTCCCCCTGTCCCCCCCTGGGTACGCCCATCTCTGGACTTTACAAAAGGCCATGACCCCTGAGTTTTTTTCAGCATAACCATAAATAAGAGTCAGTTTGAAAATGACAGGTCACATGAAAGGTCTGGTACGTAGTACTCGGAACCGGCGTGTGTGCATGACAATATTAAATTAATGTAAACGAAGCAAAATAAGTATGTAAGAATCATAGCAGATGGCGCTCTGTGTTTCTGCCTTCCCCCGTGGGAAAAAAGGATGAGTTTACGTTCAAAAAAAGGGTGAGAAAAACACGCAGCCATTTAGCTTTTTTCATATTGAAACGTAAAGATGCCCGGCAAGATCTATTCACAGAAAATAAAACATCATTTTATTTCAATGGAATACGAGGCCAGGTTATACCGGTTATGTTACCACTGACGTGTAGCGTATCGTACAAAAGAGGTTAGGTCAGTTGTCACCCGAATATGTACGGCATGGTACTTACACGAATGTGCCCGAAATCTGAGAACGAAAGTAATTGGCGATCAAATGGCAGTCTCGCTGTGTACAATATTAATGTTCAGTCGTATATCGTTAGACAAGGACCCAGATCCCAACAAATTGCTATAGTAAAAGGTAAAGAGTTGAAACTGTAACTCTTTAGATGTCTCCCTTATTTTATTTATATTAAGTTAATGCTTGGAATCATTCCGTTTACACTAGCTCCTGTCCGTGACTTTGTCTGAGTGGATGATGACGAAAAACAGACTTACACTAAGATGAATAAAAAAAAAACATTTATTTTATATGCTGCATTTTCATGCGGCATGTGTATGTATATATTCAAATTAGAGGTCAATGGGTGGCATAAAAAAATAAATCTACCTATTATCTCGATATTGTGACGTTCGGTATTGATGAACTTTCCACCCAGCGTACAAGTAATCACGCGGATTACTTTGAATATGAATACGGAAAAAGGGTCTGGACGTATGCTCTTCCAAACATTCTAAACAAATTTCCCAAGGAAATAGCCAAAAATTTAGAAAATAAAAAGTCTCGACAAGTGAAAAACATTTTAAAAGTATTTATTACCACCGATAAGTTTAGAGTGGGGGAGGGGCCTGCGTGTAGGTCTACTAACTAATGTACATATCTGTGAGTAACACTTAAAATAAACTTAGCGCACGTAATCTTACCATTAAAAGATTGAGCGCTATTTAAATGTAATTATTAATGTATGCATGCTAAAATTTTAATAAATAGTTTGAAAAATTTTTTTTTTTTGAAAACGCAATATGCGATATCTATTCTATATCTTGCTGGGGAGTTTGTTCTTTCACTTCTTCGTCCTAGCATACGTACAAGGAAGTGGTGTAGTTCGGTCGTCTTATGTAATTTTTGACTTCCAAAAAATATAAATTCTCACCCTAATTTCAATAAATGACTTTTGATTTGCTAAGTTTAATAAAAATAAATAATAGGTACCTAAATAAATAATAAATATTCCACTACTTTTCACTATCTAGTTCCAAGCTAAGCTGAAGCTTGTGTTATGGGTACTAAAGAACTGATAAACATTCCTATAAACCACTAACTTTTTATTAGTACAAATACTTAAAGGGCTTACTCTAGAAGGTCTTCTCATGTTATTGGTAAAGTATTAATAAATAATATTCATACAGCATAACTTGAGGAACAGATGTCGCCATAACTTAAAAAAACTGCTTAGCTTTCTATAGAAAATGATACCTCATCTTTTTTTCCGAATTTCATCATCATAATTTTTATACAACGTTGCCTTAGCACTTAGCTATAAAAGTCTTTATAGCGGGAAACTCTCAAACAAAGTCTTTCGACGTATTTTTAGGATTCCGATCGTAATTTTGGCCGAGCTCAATACATACTCTAACAAATGACGGTCCTAGAATAATGGATTTTCGTTGAAATTACTTACCTACTAAATTTTTTATACGTTAAGGCCTATTCAAACCTGAGCGATATTCGCTGCCGCTGTGGGTGGAGGTACATACCGCGCGGGTTTCGCTCCGGTATTTAGTGTCAATTTCGCTACCGTCTGCCGCAGACGGTAGCGAATACCGCTTAGGTCTGAACAGTAATATTACCGCATACCCACTGGGTTTTTTCTGCCGCAGACGGAAGCGAATACCGCTTAGATCTGAATAGGCCTTAAATGTGTTACATAGATGTTACATAAAAATGATCGATGAATTGTGTGAAAGATGATACTGGCTAAGTAGAAGGTAAGTGTTGAGATAACGGCATACAGGGGTGTATAGATAAAGAAAACATGGTGCGCTGGCCACCCATTGTACAGAAGCCAGCACATCAACCTACTCCAAACTGTCAAATTTTCCCAATTGAACATGAAACTTATTGTGTTTAGAATAAAGTTAAAAACCTATCAAAGAAATTTGACACATTGCGGTAGGTTCATGCTGCTGGCGTCTGTACGACTCTGTATGCAGAAAAAGAAAAAGTAAAGTTATAATTTGTAAGTTTTTATGGTGTACATACAATAAAGAGACTTCTATTCTATTCTTTTATAACCACAAATAAATAAGAATAACACCAAGAGGAAGACGAACTTTGATAAAAATAGTAGGCATCAATTGTAGACCCTGTCGGATACAGTATGGAAAAATAATACTCGTAGTTTGTAGTCTGAAAAACTCTGTCATTGGCCGAGTTCTGAAGCTTCTTCACAAAAGCCACAAATCAACAGTTTGATTTTGGGGTTCCGTGCTGGAATGGACCCCAATCATCTCTATCTTTTTATTTATTTTTTTCAAAAAACACACATATCTTATTACAGTAACCCAAATCGATAGTGTAGTGACATGCTTATATCTAATAACTTATAATCTAACCTATTATCTAACCGGCAAAAGTCTCGAACGAAATGATACAGAAAAACCTATTCACAAGAAGCTCGTATTCATAACAGAATAAATGAGTTTGAAATGTGGTGAAAATGTAGAACTATTTGTACAGCGCGCTGAACAGGAAATGCCTAGACGGAGGGATACACATTTGTCTCTATTTAGAACAAAGGAGACAGTTTTTTTTGGGCCCACTATTAAACGGTAACGTTTATTAATCATATTACACCATGAAGAAAGTGATCATCTTATTGCTAATAACAGACCAAAAATTATATATAAATGTAACCGGAATACTGAAATAATAGTAAAAAAGTGTTACGGCAAAAAATGCTTGTTTAGGAGCGTTTACATATTTGTTTTCACATTTAAATAAACCTATTATTTTAATGTGAAAACAAACATGTTACCCCGGTGCGCAGCGGTAATGACATCGGCGTTATATGCGTTTAAAGAGATAATTATTAACTGGTACAGTGAACTTGTTTTTAATTCTTTTTCTAACGGAATATCAAGTAACGTACTTTATAAACACAGTGGAACGAAACGTAATTAATAGCCCGTTGCAGATGCTCTGTGGTCTAATTTCAATCAGTTTGACACTGACAAACAACATTATTATTTCCGTTATTATTGTTTCCGATTACTAGATAATTGCATGTTTTTTCTGTTCTTTTCGTATTTTTATTCAAAAGATTTTATGAAAATGGCATCTGTAGATACAGTGCATAATCTACAAAGCCATTGCAAGCAATTGTGCAGCACTATTTCAACGGAATTGGGGCTGCTCTTGCTGGATACTGTTGTAATTGTTTAGTGGGCAGAGGCACTGTTGGCTGCTGTGCACATAATGTGATGTGATGTGTATAGTGTGGTTTTTATCTTGGGCGCGGCATCAAGTTAAAGTTGAGCCACCTGCATCTTTTTTAGATGAAATACTGCTTTTAAGAGAAGATTTTGAAAATTATGACGAACAGTAAAAAATACTTCTTGTGACATACTATAATGTGTTTTTTTTATCTCCTGACACAACCAACATCACCTCATTATTTTAGATCTCCAGTCCAAGAGATTTAAAATACTAAAGGTACTACTAATGTATACTACTTTAGGTATTGAATATCTTTATCTACAGTCTATGGCCGGAAAAAGTGTGTTTCGAAATGAATACATCTAATCTATTTTCGTGAATCTCTGTCTATCAAATTGAGTAAATCACATCAAAATCAGTACAGACGTGTCTTTGTTGTATACTTTATATTATTGAACACTGAACAGTGTACTATTTTAACTTAAAATACCAAGGAGACCTATCCACTTATTCAACAATCGCTCTTCTGAGATTTTAGGTTATTATGAGAGTCATGTTTTGACTATCGTATTTCACAGTATTCCGGTTACATACAGTTTTGCTAATATTACCACTGTAATCTACAGATTATAAGGAATAAACTAACGTACATTTCATTGCTAAACGCCACAATTTGTGGTGGGCCTATTCCCCAAACAAAAAAAACTGTCTCATTTAAAGTTCTATTTCACCTATCGAGCATCCGCATATAGCAACTTTTACTTGGATAGGCTGACGGCTTAGAGACACTCATTGACTAGCCATGTAAATGGAAAGCAGTCGTGGCAGATCATCAACCAGATGCACAAACGTGTTGAAGGAGAAATTTCCAGGCATCTGTCCGATTGGCCGAAACCGAAATTGTCCAGAATGAAAAGTGGCGATGGCGGACAAAGCAACAACCTCAGGTAGTCACAACCCTCAGTCATGAGAATACGAGAAAAAAAGCATCTATCTTTCACAGCTGCTTATTTATTTATTAAAACTTTATGCACTAGTAAAGACCACTGTACAAAGGTGGACTTAATGCCTTAGGTATTTTCTACCAGTTTACTATATAGTCCGGTCTATTTAGACATTCGAAGTTACATAAAGTCCCAACAAGCTGAATTTCTGTGAAGTTGTTCAAAACATAATTATAAACAATGTCTAGAAGTTCCCCATCATTCCCCTGTAAGGAAAAAATTTAATTCAAGGTCAAAGGTCAAAAAAGTGAGTTTTTCGCTATTTTCAGCAAAACGGTAAGTTTTATCATAAAAGTACCTCAGACAAAAATTGTAGATCATAAAATTATCTATAAAAAATTTATCAATACTTTTTTTCTTACGAGCCACCGTTTCTGAGATATAACGATTCTAAAAGTTATAAAAGTCGTTATCGTCATAATATGCACACGTTTTCACGCCACCTATGAGGTAGTGTACTTAGCGCGTTTTTTTTAACGTGGTTTCCCCAGTAGGCCTACTCCACGGGTCAGTTGTGATCCTGTTTAATGTAAAACTATTGCAAAATAACGGAAATTTTCAAAGATTGGGAAAGATAAAAGCGATGTAAATGAAAAAAAAATGTGTTGTTGTTTATTCGTCTTATTCGTAAGTTTCAAATTCTTGTTCTTCTTCTTGATCTTCTTCTTGTTCTTCTTCTCCTGCTTCTTCTTCATCTTCATTTTGTATGCAAGTAAATTGCGTCAATAGCGATGTATCGCATGATACTTCGTCGGAGTCAAACGAATCCTCCATTGTTTGTGATTCAATATTAGAGCACGACCGGCCTTGACAATTTTTGCATGCCAAAGAACAAGACAGTCCGACTTTTTTGCAACCACATTTAGCACTGCATCCCTTTTTGCAGTTGCAAAAAATAGTGTTCAGCAGTTTTTCCGGCGCAGGTGGAAGTAAAGTTTGAACTGGCTCTAATATATTGTTGACCAACTTCCAACCCCAGTCTGTAGGGTCTAGCTGATAACCAAGCCACACTTGAACTTGGTAATATTATACTCGAAAAAGATGTTGGTGAGCAGCAACTGAGGTTGGAGGAAGACAAGCTAATTGAACTTGTTTTTTATTTTTAGTATTTTTAACGAAACATTCATACCGATGCTTATCTAAACAGGTAGTTTTTTTAGGAGCTCCGTACATAGAAAGAAGAAAGCGGATGCCGTTGGTAATAACTTCTTGTTGAGTTGAATTACTCTTTTTAAAAACTTCAGCACATTGCATTAAATCTTGTTTTTCAAACATTTTGAAAACTGCTGTTTTACCCTCCTGTAAAATGCAGATGTCGTATCACAGCCAGTTATTGCGTGTAAAAATAGTTTATGATCTTTACACTTTACTAAAGTAAATAAACTTTTTGATGAATATATATCTGATGGATGCTGAGCTTTTCCTGGTTTTAAGAAAAATGTCACAGATGTCTCGAAGTTACACTGGCTTAAAGATTAAAGGACTGGGTTTCATTTTACCTGATATTCTTGTAGTTAAAACTTATGTATATTTTATATTGTAAGTATAAGTTACAATGACCAATAGAAAAATATTTAAACATTTAATATATAATACATATATGTATGTATATATATACACACATATATATATTATATAAAATATTACAACTCTAGATATACGTGGTATCTAGTATATACGTGGCGTAATCATGCATATTATGACGATAACAACTTTTATAACTTTTTGAATCGTTATATCTCAGAAACGGTGGCTCGTAAGAAAAAAAGTATTGATAAATTTTTTATAGATAATTTTATGATCTACAATTTTTGTCTGAGGTACTTTTATGATAAAACTTACCGTTTTGCTGAAAATCGCGAAAAACTCATTTTTTTGACCTTTGACCTTGAATTATTTTTTTTTCCTTACAGGGGAATGATGGGGAACTTGTAGACATTGTTTATAATTATATTTTGAACAATTTCACGGAAATTCAGCTTGTTGGGACTTTATGTAACTTCACTCTCATTTTTTGGTCTAAATAGACCGGACTAGGCAAATAGCAATAGGCTCGCCCCCTATTACATGGGACTTAAACATAACTGGCGAAATGTGGGTGTACTACCAGGTATACCTCTGCCTAGCCCTTCGGGGATTACAGGCGTGACGTTATGTTATGTTGTAGACCGGACTATATAAAGCAGGCAAGGTTTATTGCAAAAACCACTACGTTTTACCAATGTGATTTGTACTTTTGTGACTTTTTTAATGCACATGCACTTTTTAAGTGTATCTTAGATGTAGAATGTCATCGATGAAGGAAACCATCGTGAGGAAGCTTGGACTAAATTAATACAGGTTTGTTGTTAATTGCCAATCTGTATGAGAAGAGGTCTTTACCCAGCAGAGGGAAAGTAACAGACTGGTGCTTTATTTTTTAATAACTATGCTTGTTGTTTTATCATCATCATCATCATCATTTCAACCATAGGAAGTCCACTGATGGACATAGGCCTCCCTATAGATCTCCAATAAGACCGGTAGGAAGCGGCTTGCATCCAACGCGTTCCCGCGGCCTTAATGAGGTCGTCTGTCCACCTTGTGGGTGGACGTCCTACGCTGCGCTTACCGACGCGCGCGCTGCGTTTGCATTTTGTTGTTTTATACATAACAGAAAAAACCATTTTCTCGGTGGATGAGGTCGAGTCATTCTTTGCTAGTTTTTATTTATGATTCGAGATTTCAGAGTCGGATTCCGCATAGCAATAACGCAACTGAGCTTATTTTTATTTAAGGGCGTTTTGAATGCGAACCAGTTTGGTTTATGGCATGGAATTGTATTTTTTATTTATTTCAGCTGCAATAAAAGTTCTGGGTCACTAGTACGTGTTCGCTCAACCCGAACGGTATGGATTGCGGAAATTTAACATGACCCGAAGCGTCAAGAACTCTTCATGTACAGAGAAAAGACTGTTGTATGTTCGGTACTTTAATATTAAATAGCTTCACCCTATATTCTTTACCTTACGGGTCTTTCTATCAGATTTCACCAGTTTTAGTCCTATCTACTAGGGGGCGACCATAAGAGGTATATGGAACAGGGTGTAAATTTCCTTATCCTCTGTAGAAAAAGGAGGATTTTCAGACCAGGCAGGTTTTATATCTGGTGGGATAGGTAGGTACTTTTGCCTGATAGTTGTTGCCGGCATCTTGTTTATTATTTTGTACAAACGCCAGCACATCAAATTACTCCAAACTATCAAATTTTCTCAATTGAACATGGGCCTTATTCTATGTGTAAGTTGAAAAATTTTCAAAGAAATTTGACACATTGGGGTAGCTTGACGTGCTTCGATTCAGTTAAGGTCACGCAGTGAAACCTTGAGTGAAATGAACTGTCAATGCCTAGCATTAGAATGGAATGACAGCTTAATTCGCCAAGTTTTCACGGCGTGGCTTCTACTGAATCGACCGGCAGAAATGAATATTTGAAGTGTGATTATAATATATTCATACTTTATATAAAAGACAATAATATTATTAACTCGTCGGTCACGTTAAAAGGATGAATGAAAGGCGACTAACGAAAGGTATTTACAAAGCAGATGTAAGCCGAAACGCCAGAAGGGGGCGCCTACGAAGGACATACATTGACCTTATTAATAATGCTGGGCTGCTACAGAAAAAAAATTGCATGAAATAATCTTTTTTTTGTTGGAATCCAGGATAATTAATTAATTATTCAATTTGTAGAAAGAAATAAAGAAATAATATTTATTGGCAACAGGTAAAAACATGCACACACTGTTAAAATATGAAAATAACAAAACAAAATAGTGAAAAAAAAATGGAATGTCTCACGGCTGCGCCAAAAGGCTCATTTCAGCGGTAATTCCAGACAGACGCAGCTGTCTGACGCTGGCTTTCAAATGCACCTTTTGGGACGGGTGACATTGTACTGAATACGTAGTAATATTCACCTGTCAAATGATATCCCGGTGAGTGTAAACACACTTGCTGCGACCGTCACGTTCGCTATAAAGTTGCTTAGCTGACAGTAGCGGACACCAAACACCCAGTCACTGTAACAAACAACAAATTCGGTTAGCGATGTTGGTCGTGTCGTCAAGAATTATGTTCTGAAATATTGAGTTTACTAACTGTATTAAATTAGTGTATAAAATACGTTTTTTTTATATTATAAACCAGTGCTTGACTGCAATCCCACCTGATGGTAAGCAGTGATGCAATCAGTGATGGTGAAGCGCACTAGTTTATTAAGAGTCTATTCACTCTAGCCTTGAAGACACCTAAATTATAATCGGACGGGAAGACCCCAGCAGGCAAGTTGTTCCAGTCCTTTGATGTACGCGGTATAAACGACGAAGCGGATCGCTTTGTCCGAATCGTGGGAGTGCCAACGTGTCGCGTGCATTTTTTTTAAACTGACATTACTTTATTTTTTATCTGGGAAGATCTACTTAGAAAAATAAATATTATTTCATCATCATTTCAATATCATTTCATTGCAATTAATGCGTACCAAACTACAATTTCCTAAAACTATTTTTGTACTTTTCAAACTCACACAAAAACTTTGTGCCACCTTACCAAATCTCATATAATTACGTAAATATATCTCGTTGAAAAAGGGACCTTTTTACCAAAGAATCAGACATGTGAAGTCAATTACCTTATATGAAAAGTACTTATTGGTAGTCTATGTTAGCTAAAACTTTTACGTTACCCTGGAATTAAGGTACCATTTCGTTCAACTTGGGTAAACTATTTGCTGCTAAATGACGAAACTTTCAAAGTACAAAGTTTTGATACAATTATTGAGTTAGTTGAAGTAATCTATTTGCCAGAAACACGGTTTAAAGGACATGTTTAAAAATAGATCTGTACCTACAAACTAAATAGTGGTAAACACGAAACTATTATGAGCCGCCTTCGCTTCGCACATTTTTTGCACATCACAACTTGACGAAACATTAAGAGTTTTTTCTTACTTCATCACCCAGAGTCATCAGTTTTTTCCATTGATCGGGTGTCATTCTAATGCTTTTCTTGCCAGGTCAACAGCTCACCGTTCTTTTCATAGAATTCTCTTATATCTACGTAAACCTTTCCTTTATCTGAGTTTTTACTCATGAATGTTAAACTTTCTGACATATTTTTTTAGTAAAGATGGTGTCTTTATAACCTCTCGTTAGGGTTGCCTGTGATGGAGACAGACAGAATAAAGACACCTCAATAAATAAATAAATAAATAAGTGATGACAGAGGACAGAGCGATGCGGAAGAGAACTTTGACGCCTAGGTATGTGTTCTTGGTTTTGGTTTTGTTAATATATAAAGTGCTATGTAAAATAAAGTGAGCCTATTGCCACTAAACATGCACAAATTTAGACTCCAGACTGCTACTGAATGGTCACCCATCCACGGAGCAACCTTATTGACCATAGCTGTTACTATTTACTGAGCCACAAGCTCTTCAAAAGTACTTAAGTAACTATGAATTGAAAAACTCACAGTTACTAGGTACCTACCTCGTACCGAAAAAGTAACAACAAAAAACATGACTACTCATATTTATTGCTATCGGATGTGATAAATAAACAGTAGAGACGTTCGCAAACAAACAACCACTATTCATATTTACCTACTGTATTTATTCGCGTCGAATGAATGAAAATTCAAAATTCAATCTACCGTTAAATCCAACCAATGTGCTATTTATAACAGCAACATGAATATTGCATTACATCCACCCACATTATATTAATTGATGGTATTGCGATATGGATTTTAAAATTGTTGTTACTTACCTAGAATCAAGCTTTAAATGTCAGTAATAAATTTTTTTGTACCACTTGCTCAAAAAAGTGACATTCTATGCCACAAAAAGCGAACATAACAATAGTCATTTTTAATCTGTTAAAAACAGGAAAAGACAATTTTATTCATCCTATAAGGGGAGAATGTGATTTAAAATTGGAATACTTACCGAAATTTATACTGAACTACATCTGTGTATACAACATTGAGATTGTATATAAAGCATTATACATCTTTTTGAAAAAGGAATACGCTTTTATTATGCAGTTATGATTATTAAATAAAATTACGGAACCAACGCGGCCGTATGAGCTTGAGCTTGAACTTTAGCTTGAGCTTGCGCTTGCCTTTGCTTTTCCGACAAAATAATATTAGTATAGGAATTTGCCGCGTTTATGTTTTCTTAAAATCGTTAAGTTTATTTTACTTTTAATTGTCATTATTTTTAATAAATGCTTATCTCATATTATTATTGTGTTAATTTTTTCGCAAATGGTATGAAAAGAAGAGTATTTTCCTCGGTGATAAAGCTGTCTTAGTCTTGGGTGAACTTAAATCCGAGTAAACCCGAGTAAATCTCGAGTCCTTCATTACGCTCGCGATTTAAATCGTCACCCGCGACAGAAGACACTGCTTTATCCTCTTGGTTAATAATCTACTAATTAAAGCTCTCGCTACGATGTTTGCCTGGTAAAAGAAACTACAACCGCCGAAAAAAAACACATACATCAACAACAAGAACATCAACACCATGATCAACAATAATAATAACATCATAAACAACAACAATAACATCATCATCATCAACAACAACAACAACAACATCAACATTAATAACAATTCTTTAGTTATGTTCAAGCAGCAATACCTCAATTTTTAAAGATGGCTCCAAACCTGACATTTATTTCCATGTGGGAGGAAATAAACATGTTTATTTTTCATTTATTGAGATAGTATCGGTAAATCCAGGTGAATGGAAACTCGGAGACAAACAAAACTTGAGTAAGATATTCACGTTAGTTAAAAGTTGTTTGTTGCATACGAGGACTCTAATGCTTGCATGCAGATAAGTAGTTTCGACACCTTGTTAGTATCAAATAATTTTAAACTAGCGGGAAAGTTTCTCTTCACCCCTGAGTTTCTATTTACTTTGTTTACTAATTCGAGTTTCGCTTACGTTTAGTGGTCAGAAAGCTAAATCCTAACCATATTTTTGATAGACATTACTTACAAAATTGACATACAAAGTAAGGTCGTTAGAAAAACGTTTTCACCGACCTTTTAGAGAATAACAAAAGGGTTAACTTCAAAGACAAACTTTTGATAATCTGCAATAAACAGTAAATTATAAAATGCCATTAAAGACAAAACTGAAAGATTTCGTGACACACGAAATGCACGAACTTGATACATAGTTAGTATTACAGCTCATCAATCATCTTTATGTTACATAAAACAAAGACAAATGACAATTTGATGAATTATTACATAACGTCACGCCTGTAATCGCCGAAGGTCTAGGCAGAGGCGTACCTGGTAGTACACCCACATTTCGCCAGTTATGTTTAAGTCCCATGTAATAGGGGGCGCGCCTATTGCCATCAATCGGCCACAGATTCAGACTCCGGGCTACTACGGAGAAATTCCAGATAGAAAAACTCAATAAGACTTTGCCCGACCTGGGGATCGAACTCGGGCCCTCATACTAAGCAGTAGCACTTGCAACCACTAGACCAACGAGGCTGGAATTATTAGTTTAGTATTAAGCTATTTCAAATGTCTAAGGTTAATAAAACACGCAGCAGGCGTATAAAGACCACCGTAGAAGCGGATTTTGTGTACAGAAAATTCGACAAAACGACAGCTTGTAGAAACGTTTCTTTCGTTTTGAGTACGACAATTTCAAGAATAAAGAGAAGAATTGTGTATAAATATAAATAAATTTATTTTCCCAAAAAACTTAGTTCTATGTTACAAAAACAGTTTAGCAGTAGTTATATGTATACAAGTAAATGGATTTAGCTTCTGTAACCGAACTAGGCAATGCCTGTATTTTGGCTAACAGTGGCATTCCCCCGAATATTTTTAAAATAATGCTAACAAATACAAAGGACTGGTGGTACTATTTTTATGTGATAATAATACGTGTAGAACTATTTTTATGCTAAATTATTACACAATGCTAAATGAGAAATCTGTAAATGAGCAAGTGTCTATAAGTGAGTGGGTGTATGTGTATTAGTTTGTATGTGTGTACGGGTGTGTGAGGGTGTCAGCACCTGAGTGAGAGTACTGAGAGCTAGGTATTTGTGAGTTTATCTGTATATAATATGTTAGTGTGAAACATTTGGAATAAATTGGCATTTAAAATCACAACACAACATGAACACATTCAAGTCACCGTGGTATGTGCATCAGGAGTTCAGTCTGGTCATAGGAAAGTTGTTGTAGATTCTTCACTCGACAATAGTCTACAATATTGAGAATGATTTCTGCTATTATTGGCAGCAATGTTTCTACCATCTGTTACTTTTTCGATTCTTGCGTCGATATACTCGGTTAGACCAGACGATGAGCGTTGCTAATAGAAAAGGCATTGTCATTGTGAAGGAATGACCCTAACTAAAACAAAGATGTGCTAAAGTCAAAATTAAAAATATCTGTATTTTGGAGATAGCGGACACGTAAACGATCTGTAAAAGGCGGTGAGTTCTAGACCAAAGTAGCCAGCTCCAGCGATTCCCTCTGGTAAGGAATTCATTGTATAAAATGTTGGTGTCGGTCTGTTCTTGTCGGCTCATAAATTCACGAAATCGATGTAGCAAGTAAGAGTAGTAAGTTAGCAGTAACTTTTAAATTGAGTATTATTGACGCGCGATTAACGCCTTCAAACTGTAATGTTTATACGAGCAAAAAATTTAAAAATAGCTTGTTTGTAAATAGATATAGTAATAAAAACAAACACTTTTAGTATTACAGTTCAAAAGCAGATGATGATAGTAGGCTAGGCAATCAATGAATCCTAGTGTTCAATTTAAGAAACGGTGTTAGTGGTGCGAGAGCCGGCTGCAAAAATACCTACCTCATCAGATACCCCAATAAGCCGTATTTAGATCGTTAACCGACACTTAAAACGTAAAAAAAATCAGGTCTGCCAGAGCCAATCCTGCCGGGTCATAGAAATAATTGATATTTTTTGACGTAATTTTTTAGTAAAAATTACCTCATAAGATACCCGAATGAAAGTGCTGGCAGCAGTTAACCATTGATTAGTTATGTAAAAAAAAGTTGGTCTGCCATTGCGCACCCTGCCGGAAGTACTTGGCAGACCCCTTTGAATATGCCCTTCTGATACACTAAACCTACCTCATCGAGTACCCGGATGGGACCAACGCTAAATAATAACCAAGATACCCCTGATAATGGATCAAAAGGTCTGCCAGGTCTAAGCTTGCCGAAACTTAGTGTTCAAAGCGTTTCAAGTTGATAGGGAGCATAATTTCACCTGTAGTAAAAATAACATTTTTTTGTTTCTAAATTTATACAAATTTATGAATATTAAATACTTTTTATCAAAACATTGAATAAAACAACAAGTGTAGAGATAATAGATGTATATTCAAAATTTAGCACAATCACTACGAGTTCAATAACATGCTTACAATTTATTTATGTACAACTATCAAAACTTAGTTTAAGTTGGCATTACAGTTACCTGAATTCTGTATTTATATGTGGGTTTAGGGAACTAAGTAGGCTTCTGAGTGTAGAACCTGTTATTGCGTAAATCATCGAAGGAACAGCTAATGCCTAACCAAACTGACCACCCCCAGGATCTCTCAAAATCAAAGTTTAAACAATAATGGTTAGGTTGACTAGCCATTTACTGTCAATACCTGAGTAGGTACGATAACTATCTTAATTCAAAAATTACAAGCCATTAAATAACTAGCTACAATGATAGTGAAATGACAGCAAGAACTATTTTTAAAAATATAAAGATGCAAAAAAAAAAATGAAAATCAGTCAGATTGAACTGTACTAATGTAAATCAGTAAAAGTTTGTACAAAAATAAAATTATAATTAATAAAAATCACTTTCATCACTTGAACTGTCATATGACTTATCAATATCGTCGTCCTCTGAATCATTAATTATTAATAGACACTTCATACCATAGAGGTTCTAGGCGATTGTTATTCAAATCCCACCCGTATTTTTTGGTATCTAATTTTTATCCGTTTATTTGAACATGCGTTTTGCCACATAGCGTTTACGAAAACCGTTTGCAATATTTTTTGTTTTATAACCTTTTTACATGGCGGCATTCTACATGAACTAAAATTCCTATTTTTTTCAACAAGGGATCTTTTAATTTTTTGCTTGCGTATGTTTTACTGAAGATGACGTTTCTGGCAGCATTAGTATTTGTAAAGTTTTTATTTCCATACATTTCGCAACTAAACTTATGAATCAAATGAACTAGGTACTTCTGTATCATTCTCGTATACAAAATTCTCGTCTTATTTATTGAAAGCTTCCTGGTAGATGGGATTCTGTTTTAACACCTGGAAAGGTTTAGATTTACCTTTATTGTGAAAAACAGCTGAAGTATCTGTCAAATATTAAATGAATTTCATCAGCTTCTATGGTGCAAATTTTTGGTAATATGATTTCGGAAAGTTTTTCTAATGTGCTGGGAATTGAGGATGGTCTCAAAACTTTTGCGATCATGAAGAATCAGATACTCGAATACTTTTTCATGCATATAAAAAAAGACGCGACTAAAGTATCCATTTAAGCATCTGACACAGATATTTTAGTTGGTGTTTTAGCACACGCACACCCACTGAAACCAAATATTTGGTTACTTTCGGGCGGATTATCAAGAACCAAAGATCCAAATGCTATAAATTGTACCCATTTTTCAAAAACACTAGGTGAAACGTTGTGTCTTTCTTTACCAGCATTGATATCTAATTTTATCCGTTTATTTGAACATGCGTTTTGCCACATAGCGTTTACGAAAGCCGTTCGCAATATTTTTTGTTTTATAACCTTTTTTCATGGCGGCATTCTACATGAACTATAATTCCCATTTTTTTCAACAAGGGACCTTTCAATTTTTTTCTTGCGTATGTAATAATAATAATAATAATAATTAGATTTATTTTTTTGCCACAAATTACAGAGAAAGCTATTTATAGTCTACATACACATTTTTATAAATAATTTGTGGAAGACTGATGCCTGAACTAGGTTTATGACAAAACCTGTATGTCAGGTCACCAGGCCCCATAAACACATTTGAAGTTATCAGCTATTTACTGAAGACTTGAACAGATTTACATAAAATATTTCAATTAAAATCTCCTAAATTAAAAACAATACAATATGGCTCATAAAGCTTACGTAGGTAACAAAAAAATAAAGAAATAATAATAATTTATTGAGGTTAGATACTTACATGCAAAGGTGAAGTGTAAGTGTGAGGTATGTGTATGTGTTACTGTGATGTGGGGTGACAGTGTGAGTAAGGGAGTGAGTTTGTTTGCGTTGGAAGGAACATTTAGTTATGATATCGTTTTAAAAAGATCTTCAACTTGAGTATAATCTAAGGTAAGAAGCCAATCAGTGATTTTTCTTTTTCTTTTTTGTTAAGAGTATGAATCGAAAGTAATTCAAATAATTTATTGAGGTTAGATACTTACATGCAAAGGTGAAGTGTAAGTGTGAGGTATGTGTATGTGTTACTGTGATGTGGGGTGACAGTGTGAGTAAGGGAGTGAGTTTGTTTGCGTTGGAAAGAACATTTAGTTATGATATCGTTTTAAAAAGATCTTCAACTTGAGTATAATCTAAGGTAAGAAGCCAATCAGTGATTTTTCTTTTTCTTTTTTGTTAAGAGTATGAATCGAAAGTAATTCATTTATTCTGTTGTATAGGAAAGGTCCAAGAAACGAGAAAAAAATTCGTGCGAATTTGGTTTTCACTAATTTAGGTTGGCATACATTCCTTCTTCTTCTTTTGGTTTCTGAGTTATGATGGGCATTTATGTAGGAAGTAAGAGAACGTTGCTTTAGAGCAACATGGAAAACAAAAAGCTGGCGAATTGAGAGCACTTTTGAGGATTTATAAACTTCAATAGTGGGATGACGGAAAGGAAGAAATAGTGCAACTTTAAGGACTGCCCTTTGAGCCCTTTCAAGTGCTAAAAGGTTAGTTTTATACGTACCACCTCATGAAGTGATGCAATATGTCAAAAGTGATTGGCACAAAGCACAATAGACAGATATTAGTTGCTTGGAGTTGAGTATATACCGAAGATTTCTAACCAGATAGATAAATTTCCGAATTCTGCTAGTAAGACAATTTATATGTGCAGCAAAGTTTAGTTTGGAATCTAAAGTGACTCCCAGATACTTAATACTGTCGACCTTTTGCAGTTCAAAACAGAAACAATTACCGTTGCGAGGAGACGAGCATGAGTGAGCGAGAATTGAGAATGGGAGGAGTGATGACTACGGGCTGTTTCTTAAAGTAAAAGCAAGGTACTTGGTTTTGTCAGAATTTGAAGTGAGAAAATTGGCTCTCAACCAGCCATTGACAACGTTAAATCCAACTTGGGCGCAGTTATAAACCTCCTCCCATGAGTCTGCACTAAAAAGAATCGCAGTGTCGTCTGCAAAAGCAATGATACGTCCATTTCGAAGGGGGAGATTGCATAGGTCGTTAATGTATACCAGAAACAACGTGGGCCCAAGGATGCTTCCCTGCGGAACTCCAAAAGTTACGGGAAGTGTGTCACTAAAGTGGTTGCCAATTTTAACAAGTTGGGTACGGTTAGCTAAGTAATCTTTAAAGAGCAACTGCTGGTTTCCACGTATACCGAGACGTTCAAGCTTGCGTAGCAAGAGTGGAACCGACACTGTATCAAATGCCTTAGCTAGGTCCAGGAAAATGGCTAAAGCCCTTTTTTTATCATCCAAGTTATTAACAATAAAGTTTGTAAGCTCCTGCACGGCCATGGCTGTTGATTTCTCTGCCCGAAAACCGAACTGAAACTGGGACTGGAGGTTGTTCGATTCTAGATATTTTACTAATCTGCTGTTCAACAACTTTTCTAGAATCTTCGATAACGCTGGTAGAACTGCTATCGGTCTGTAATTATTAACACAGTGTCGGTCCCCACTCTTGTAAATGGGATGGATAAGTGCTTTTTTAAACGCGAGTGGAAAGGTACCAGAATGATGGGAGGTACTAAGAGATTTTTATGCTCAATAAGAAGGTTTGAGGAAATATTGTCGCAGCCCATGGCACAGTCACGCTTGAGGTTAGAAATAATAGCCGCCACCTCCACTTCATCAGTGGGCAAGATAGCCATGGAATGGGAAAAGGTAGAACTAGGACTAGGACTAATAGGTTGCCAATCTACAGCCTGCTGCTGGGCAGCTATTTTATTAGCCAAGGTAGAGCCAATGCTGGTAAAAAATTGGTTTATTTTATTTAAGGAATGTATTGGTGGCGCCTGAGGAGTTATTAACTCAGTTGGTGAAGACTTAGGTCTTGATCTATTCGAAACCCTATTTATCACTTTCCAGAGCCAGCGGTTATCATTTCCCGCTTTTTTCACTTCTTCTCTCTCAAATTCCCTTTTAACTTTTTTTTAAATTTTGTTACAATAGTTTCGATATCTAGTGTAAGTTGTCTTTAGTATTAAATTGTCAGGATGTTTTTTTGTTTTTTTATTTAGGTTATCTCTGTTTTTTATACATCTCAAGAGACCTGGGGTTATCCAGGATTTAATAATTGTTTTGCGCTTGGACACGGTAATCATTTTAGTGTTAGATTCAACTGCAGTTTTAATAATGCGAACCAGGTCATCAGCTGCTACGTTTACATCATTTGCCTCAAGCACTGGTTGGAAGTTTGCTTTATTTAAATCGGAGAGTAATCCAGCTGAATCTATCCGCATGTTTTATTGAAGATAACGTATCTGGCAGCATTAGTATTTGTAAAGTTTTTATTTCCATACTTTTCGCAACTAAACTTATGAATCAAATCAACTACTTCTGTATCATTCTCGTATACAAAATTCTCGTCTTATTTATTGAAAACTTCTTGGTAGATGGGATTCTGTTTTAACACCTGGAAAGGTTTCGATTTACCTTTATTGTGAAAAACAGCGGTGTAATCACAACCAGCGTATGCATGAAATGCTGGTAAAGAACGACACAACGTTTCACCTAGTGTTTTTGAAAAATGGGTACAATTTATAGCATTTGGATCTTTGGTTCTTGATAATCCGCCCGAAAGTAACCAAATATTTGGTTTCAGTGGGCGTGCGTGTGCTAAAACACCAACTAAAATATCTGTGTCAGATGCTTAAATGGATACTTTAGTCGCGTCTTTTTTTATATGCATGAAAAAGTATTCGAGTATCTGATTCTTCATGATCGCAAAAGTTTTGAGACCATCCTCAATTCCCAGCACATTAGAAAAACTTTCCGAAATCATATTACCAAAAATTTGCACCATAGAAGCTGATGAAATTCATTTAATATTTGACAGATACTTCAGCTGTTTTTCACAATAAAGGTAAATCTAAACCTTTCCAGGTGTTAAAACAGAATCCCATCTACCAGGAAGCTTTCAATAAATAAGACGAGAATTTTGTATACGAGAATGATACAGAAGTACCTAGTTCATTTGATTCATAAGTTTAGTTGCGAAATGTATGGAAATAAAAACTTTACAAATACTAATGCTGCCAGAAACGTCATCTTCAGTAAAACATACGCAAGCAAAAAATTAAAAGATCCCTTGTTGAAAAAAATAGGAATTTTAGTTCATGTAGAATGCCGCCATGTAAAAAGGTTATAAAACAAAAAATATTGCAAACGGTTTTCGTAAACGCTATGTGGCAAAACGCATGTTCAAATAAACGGATAAAAATTAGATACCAAAAAATACGGGTGGGATTTGAATAACAATCGCCTAGAACCTCTATGGTATGAAGTGTCTATTAATAATTAATGATTCAGAGGACGACGATATTGATAAGTCATATGACAGTTCAAGTGATGAAAGTGATTTTTATTAATTATAATTTTATTTTTGTACAAAATTTTACTGATTTACATTAGTACAGTTCAATCTGACTGATTTTCATTTTTTTTTTTGCATCTTTATATTTTTAAAAATAGTTCTTGCTGTCATTTCACTATCATTGTAGCTAGTTATTTAATGGCTTGTAATTTTTGAATTAAGATAGTTATCGTACCTACTCAGGTATTGACAGTAAATGGCTAGTCAACCTAACCATTATTGTTTAAACTTTGATTTTGAGAGATCCTGGGGGTGGTCAGTTTGGTTAGGCGTTAGCTGTTCCTTCGATGATTTACGCAATAACAGGTTCTACACTCAGAAGCCTACTTAGTTCCCTAAACCCACATATAAATACAGAATTCAGGTAACTGTAATGCCAACTTAAACTAAGTTTTGATAGTTGTACATAAATAAATTGTAAGCATGTTATTGAACTCGTAGTGATTGTGCTAAATTTTGAATATACATCTATTATCTCTACACTTGTTGTTTTATTCAATGTTTTGATAAAAAGTATTTAATATTCATAAATTTGTATAAATTTAGAAACAAAAAAATGTTATTTTTACTACAGGTGAAATTATGCTCCCTATCAACTTGAAACGCTTTGAACACTAAGTTTCGGCAAGCTTAGACCTGGCAGACCTTTTGATCCATTATCAGGGGTATCTTGGTTATTATTTAGCGTTGGTCCCATCCGGGTACTCGATGAGGTAGGTTTAGTGTGTCAGAAGGGCATATTCAAAGGGGTCTGCCAAGTACTTCCGGCAGGGTGCGCAATGGCAGACCAACTTTTTTTTACATAACTAATCAATGGTTAACTGCTGCCAGCGCTTTCATTCGGGTATCTTATGAGGTAATTTTTACTAAAAAATTACGTCAAAAAATATCAATTATTTCTATGACCCGGCAGGATTGGCTCTGGCAGACCTGATTTTTTTTACGTGTTTAAGTGTCGGTTAACGATCTAAATACAGCTTATTGGGGTATCTGATGAGGTAGGTATTTTTGCAGCCGGCTCTCGCACTATAGAGAGTTGTATTGTACTAAGGAACTTGTTTATTGTATTTAAAAGCTTTCTTCTTTTCTAAATTATTTTAGTGCCTTTTGTTGTGAAGATTAGGACATCTACACTAATTTTATAAAGAGGAAGGCTGATTTTAAAAATTATTTCACCTTAAGAAAGCTTAATTTACTCTGAGTAACATAGGCTACTTTGTATCCCTGTATTTTTGGAACGAGAACCACGTGGGTAAGAGTTTTTACGTGAATTATAATTTTATGTTAACACTTTACTAAAAATAAGGCAAATATTTGGAAAGAGAATTCAGAGCTCACCCAGCGAATAATCTAGGTTATTGCATAATTCATATTTTAAGATACATTGTAAAATTCGTAACAAAGTCAACCATAAAATTGAATTAGCTTTGTTTTCTCTCAAAATTTTGTAACATTACTTTGCTTGCGATATCATTAAAAATGGCTATCATTATTCTACGTTCACAAGACCATTAAAAATGTATTCTTTGATACTTAGATTACAACAGGCTCTAAGGTAACAACACAAGCAACATTGTCGTTTAAAGCTGCAGTTTTATGCAAAATAAATATTTTCCATTTTCTTGAAGAAACTATTATTACGGACATAATAACATAAACAATTTACACAAATTATAAAGAGGCGTGAGCTTGTGTTCCCTGACGGCATAAGCAGAGGTATTCTGCCAATAATATTTACTAGCAGACTTCCCGCGGTTTCACCCGCGTAGGTCCCGTTCCCGTAGGAATACAGAGATAAAGAATAGTAAATTCTACATATCAGTAAAAATGTATGGCTTCGCCATTTCCCTACCGTCGTGGAGGTGATGCGAATATTTAGTTTCTGAAGTAAGTAACGAAACAGCCAAGCTATACATTTATACTGCTACGTAGAATTTGTGAAGTTAAGGTCGGTAGGTTAGGCCGTGTAGATTCAGAAGCTTGGCTCTACATGAGATCTGATTATCTTTTTCACAGGGCAAACCTTATGTGGTCGTCTTGTCTTTTACATGAAATGATTTGGTGGGATTTCAGTTCTTTTTGTAAGTTGCTAGGCTGTCTTTCAGCATTTTTTTTGGGGTGTATTTCTTGCACATCAGTAGTACCGGTTTTCATAGCCCATTCTCTGCCTTTGCCTTTTACCAGGGCAATATTTCGCTCTTAAGCGGTTATATTATCTCATACAAACTTCCACCAAATCAATGTGATTGAAATGATTTTTCTTGTAGGTTGTATACTAAACTTAGGTTACATACCAAATTTCAGCTTTCTAGCACTTCAGTTTTGACTTTGACTGGCCTGTTGGTCTAGTAGTTAGTGACCCTGACTGCTATGCCGGATGTCGTGGGTTCGATTCCCACCCGGGACAAATGTTTGTGTGATGAGCACGATAATTTGTTCTGTGTCTGGGTGTAATTTATCTATAATATGTATGTATTTAGAAATATATAAGTATGTTTATCAGCTGTTTAGTACCCATAACACAAGCTCTCAACCTTAGCTTGGGACTAGATGGCGCTGTGTGAAAAGTTGTGGAATATTTATTTATTTATTTAAAAATAGTATTTCAATCCCTAAAATCCTACACTATGAAATTATCCACGAGATTATATAAATGATATTGGAAATCGAAGTTACTAATTTAACAGAAATGACGGGTGCTCTTCTTAAGCGCACTACACACCAAAGCCGCCGACCCGCCGACACAGCCAGCCGACACAACCCGGCGGCTTATCTTGAAAGAAGCATGTCGGCAACCTTCGCGTGCGAGTGTTGCCCGCCGACACGTCGGCGGCTCGTCGTCGTACGCAAGCGCTCAGTTGCCCGGCGACACAATCACTAACTGCTAAATAAGTTTATGATTTCGAGCCCCTGACATCATCCCACCGGCAAAGTTTTACGACTTGCAATGACTGAAGCCACCAATCTAGCCCGCCGGCAAAGTGTTGCCAACATAATTATGCCTTTGGTGTGTAATTCGGGTTTGGCTGTAGTGTAATTCAAAACCACTGGCGGCTTAAACCGCTATAGTACTTCACATTAGTTACTTTGAGGAGCTTGTGGCTAATTTATAACAGCTGCATGGGTCGATCGAAGGTTAAGCTACGCTTGACGAGGTCGGTCCGTGGATGGGTGACCATTTATTACATACCAAAACGCCTCCGTGCCTCGGAAAGCACGTTAAGCCGTTGGTCCCGGTTGTAATTTTTGGGATCTTTGACAGTCGTTACTTGTATACAGAAGCCCGAAAGTCTGACAACTAGTTTAACCAAGGGGTATTATGTTACCCAGTTACTGGGTTGTGGAGGTCTGACAGGCAGTCGCTCCATTTGAAACACTGGTATTCAGCTGCATATGGTTAAACTGGAAGGTGTTTTTTTTTATATCCCATAACTCTAGGGTTATATTCTGTGGGTAAAAATAATACTAAAACTCCTAGAATAGATGGTCCAAATATGCATAGTTTCGGAAATATCATCAATCATAATTAAATTATCAGTTGTTTAGTACCCGTAACACAAGCTCTGCTTAGCTTGGGACTAGATGGCGTTGTGTGAATAGTCGTGGAATATTATTATTAAGTATTATTAATATTATTTTTATTACATAATTAGTTCAAAAATTGTCACCAGTACGACGAATCTTCTTTCTAACGTCACTTTTCTTTCACGTAAGGGTGTTTTACATTAATCATCGTGACTTTGTCGAATTATTTTGTATGATAGTAAAAAAAAAAGGATGATTGAAACATAATTCATATGCCAGTTGATTCTTTGATATGGTCTTAATCATACCCTAGAGTTATGGGATTTCAAAAAAAACACGTTGTATAATTATATATAAATATATTTCTCTTCTCGGTTGCTGGATATTTTTTGTGGTTTTAGTTTCGTAAAAAGGAACGAAAATGTATAATAGTAAACCGGGGAATCACAGTTTTTTTAATTTTGCCAATGAGCGCTCACGGTGAGGGAGAATGGCTGTGAAATAGTGCTAGTAAGATCAGTTCAGTTGAAATTACCTTTAAGGCTATTATCACCTTAAACCTATTTAGCATTTGTATAATCAATTTCTGTATGAGAGAAACCTTTGCCCTGCAGTGGTACAGTTACATCCTGGTATTAATTTTATTACATTAATTGTATAATCACGTCATGTATTTTTAATGATTCGTGACTGTATTAGTGATTTGACCTGCTATTTAGGTATTTGTTTATTTTAATGGTTTCACATTTTGTACTATTTCACATTTGTTTAATAATTTAATATATTTTTAATATTTTTTGATCGGCAATATATTTAATTATTTAATCTATCCTAATCCCTTATCAATAAATTACTATGACTATTTGATACATATAAAATTCAAAATTTGTTGAACCCACGGATTTCGAGTGGAAATAAATAATAATATGTAACATAAATGAGAAACGAGATACGTATAAAAAAAATGAGACAAAACGCTAGCAGGAAAACAAGATAATATTTCTTTATTATCTTCAAAAGAAACAGAAAGGCAAATTAAACCCTTGTATAAAAGATAAAAAAGGAAATGTTGTTTACTATCGACGCAAGCTTTAAAACCCTTAAAAGAACTTCCTCGTGAAGCATTAAGACCTAAATTAAGTAGCTCCGACAAAGTTTATTTTTCGTGGAAATGAGGCGAAGCTGGGCTGATTGAGCTGGATGAGCTTCGAAAACAAAGTAAATGTTTTCTACGTTTTCCCTAAATATTGTGCGATCGGCCCAAGTATTTTAGATCTACGTTGATATTATAAAAAAAACTGACTGGCCTGTTGGTCTAGTAGTTAGTGACTATGCCGGAGGTCGTGGGTTCAATTCCCACCCAGGACAAATTTAATGTTAGTCTGATGAGCACGAACATTTGTGCTGTCTGGGTGTAATTGATGTAAATTATGTATGTATTTAGAAATATATAAGTATGTTTATCAGCTGTTTAGTACCTATAAGCACAAGCTCTCAAGCTTAACTTGGGACTAAATGGCGTTGTGTAAAAAGGTTGTGGAACATTTATTATTATTATTATACAAAATACAAAATGTCAAATATGATAAAAAATCAAAATTCTGCCCTCTGCAAAGATATTTTTGCGATTGCTGCGAAAACTATTAAACAATAACAGCTTTTTAGATAAAATGATTCAATATTTTACAAAGTAAGTATTCCAATATCTACATTTAAGTCCCCTTTACGGTGGGCATCAGTGATTTGACGTATTTGCAATAAAGACATTTACAGGGTAAAGTATCTACAATCAAAGGTCCCACCGACGTTTGTTCGGAAGACACCTTTACTATAGTTACATCTTATTATAAATAGTTTGATATAATACTTTCGTTTCGTTACTTTATTTTTGTGAAAATCGTATAGAATAATCTAATGATAATAAAATTAAGCTTGCTAATTCTGTCTTGGTTATGTACTACTCCGTTCTTTTACAAAGAACCTAAATTTTTCGCAAATCAAAATGTTTCCATACTACAACAGAATGATATAAAGGGTGGAAGTGACATCGTTGCACAGCCGGACACTACGAGTTTTCTACATCTTGTTGCCAGCAGCAGTGTTAAAAAATTTGAATGATTTTTCTAAATTTCTTAGTCCTTTATGATGTTCTTTTTACTTTAAACTTAAATTAATGGCTACTACTAAACTTCAGAAAGAGCTCGATCGGTTCGTTTGAAAAAAATAACTCACAATTTAAATACTACGGAGCCCAGAACTAGGCATATAACTCAATGTATCAGTATGTGCAACGATGTCGTTTCCACCCTGTATATTTGACAATCATTGTTGAGATTTATATATAAGAATTAGTGTTTGCATCACAGCTTTAAAAATAGTAGAGGACGAGAAATAAACTAAAGATGGAGTTAATTTATTAGATTTCCTTATGTTTCTAAATAACTTCTCCACAAGAACTAACCATGTTTAGCAGTCAGCAACGGGCTGCATCTTTTTACACAACAATGAGATGACCTTGCACATTTTTCCAAAAAAAAACGGCCTTTAATTGGCGACGATATCGTATGGCATGCACAAGAAAACACACTACGTTGAAAAGTAATTTAATCCTAACACGTGTCATCCACCTTAACTTTGTGTCACAACAAAGCCTAATAAATTGAGTTTGTTTCATCCTCATCCAATTAACTTTTCCTCCCTTTTAATATATTCCTCGCTAGAACTGCTTGTGTCGTTGACAGTTATTATAATTACCACATTAGTATGTACAATTGTTTTTCTACAGCTCGTTATGCCTGAATCTGGTATTTTATTTATTTGTAAAGGCTTACCAACTAAGACACTATAATTTATGTTATTAAAATAAAATTAATGTTCAATTTAAATATTCCACAACTTTTTTACACTACGCCATCTAGTCCTAAGATAAGCTAAGAGCTTGTGTTATGGATACTAAAAAACATACTTATATATTTATAAATACATTCTTATTATACATAAAATTACACCCAGACACAGATCAAATTTTAATGATCGTGCTCATCACACAAACATTTGTCCTAGGTGGGAATCAGACCCACTACCTCCGGAATAGCAGTCAGGGTCACTAACTAGACCAACAGGCCCGTCAATTATAATATGTATAAACTTACATGTTTATTTATTTATTTATTTTATTTACCAACTTAGACTCACAAACGTATAATTTCCACAAACTAAAACTTAATTTTCTGCTATTTAGTAATTATAGAATTTATCATGTCAACTTTTTAATAATATTAATAAAATGATCGGAGTCGGAATGGTCGAGTTCGGATCGGTGTTAAATTGACAGACCGAGTCCGAAGCACATTACTGCGCTCCAAATCTAGGATTGCTGACGTGGGTGAAAAGGCTGCGCAACTGAAGTGGAAATGGGCAGGACATGTCTGCCGCATGCCGGACAAACTGTGGGCTCAAGTAGAGCACAGAGCTGGTGCCCTGAGACAGGAAGACGGGGTCGCGGTAGACTACGAAGGAGATGACGGGACGAACAAGATAAGTTTCTAAAAAACTGGAAAGATGAAGCAAAATCGCGAAGAATGGAAGGAGTGGAGGGAGGCCTTTGCCCAGGAGTGGGACAGAACAAGCTAACAAAAAAATAAATAAAATGATCTTTTTATACAATAAACAATAACACGAGTGTAAAAAATATTCAGCCACAAGCCATTACAATAAATTTGTAAACCGTCTAACCCTACCAAATCTATTAGATCGTTTTTCTAAATAAGACCTAGGCAACGTCTTACACTTAATTTTACGCATAATAAAGCTAGGTCAATTTATAAACTAAAGCCTACAAGATTGCTTGTCTGTGGTAAGGGAAATCCCCTGATGACTTTTATGTCCTGTAATTAATGTTGTACTTAATTATTAGAAAACCCTGTTTCAGTTCGGGTTGTTAAATTTTTCCTGCGGTAGTTTCAATAAATTTGATGATTAAGTTTAAGCACTTGAATATTCTTATTGAAGTGAAACGAAATTAGAATTTAATAGAATTTTTAGTATGTGCAATACTCCATTTACAATAGCTTTAGACAAAAGTTAAAATAAGGTTATTTTTGACGCACACTTTGTGACGAAAGTACAATAATCATGTTAATATTACGAAAGACGCCGAATTTATTATAATCTATTTTCACTGCAGCTGTCACACTTAATTGTATCCATTTTAACAATAATTTATTTTTAGAAATGATGTGGATTTCATTTGGTTATATATGTAGGTATACTATTTCATTTTAGTTGATGAACATTTTAGGGATGGATAATACACGGAATGTTCTTCGTTTCACTTACATCATTCACAATCTTAAATAAAACAATTTTAATTATTTATTTTTTTAAATAAAATATTCTGCATTACTGCTTCTACGTGCCTCTTTTTTCTATTGCTATTGTAAATGGAGTATAATAATATTACAAGAACGTTGTTATTTCTTAAGTTTGTAGCGACATCTATCTCGCCTCTTACGAACTAAATACTGATATCCTTCATCGCGATGTCAAAGTTATCCGCGCGATTGAAGCTTTACAAGATCCCGACAACAACCGTTGGGCAGTAGTGGCCCACCAGACACAATATAACCCGTCTGGTCGGAAGATCCTCTCTTTTCAATGGTAGATGAGGAACTTTACAACCTGTTCCTTAAACCTCTAAAACTTCATTGATATTTTGTTTCCATTTAAAAATTACCTGACAGGTACCTACAAAATCGGTTTCAAGAATTTTATTAATCTAAAAGAGTTTGTATTTAAATTTATTTATTTAAATAAGACTGATAATAAGCATCTTTTGAAAATTGCTCATGTGTCTGTAATTAAATTCAGTTAAATTTACAAGAAATACGCTGTACTAATGGCTGTACTATATCTTGACCACGCCTATTTTGGGTCACATACGGCACTGATACGTAAGAAAGTAGTACGTAGAAAGTACCTACTCGGTTTAAAAAATAATTAATGGTAAAGTATACGGCTCCAAAAGAATAATTCTGTTGAAATAGCTTCAATAAACTTTTCAAAGGCCTTCTGCCCCACGCACGTCCCCACGCATAAACTAAGAAATTCTGTTTGACCAATTTAAGGGGGTGAATTCCGAATTTGGCAAAGAGTTAACGTAAATTGAAACCCTTATTTTTCTTCACAAATGTTATTGCAATATTTCCCGAAAAAATATGTAAATTGATATTTAGTAAATACATAGGTATACTCGTAGCAGAAGACCCAAAAGAGGAAGCTCATTTTTGCCCATGTTTTACCCATAATATATAATAAGTAATAAATCTGCTATCAAAGTAGGGATTGCCATTCTTAATCAAAGTCTCACCGAATTCTATATGAAAATCAGTGATTCTTTATTGATCTGTGATGTCAATCCCGATGTCCATTATTTGTTTCTTCCGTGTGCATCCTATTAGTTAAAGTTTTCTTTGCAAATGAGCATTTCCCTATAAAGACTAGTAACTAGTTTTAAAGCTTCAATGAAATAAAAAAGCTGTAGAAGTAATAAAATCATTTTCTCTTCTACCATTGATTTTGGATTCTCATTACATTATCAGAGTTTCAAATTAATTATGTAGTCAGAGGACTGTCAATTTATGTTCAGTTAACATTAAACTTAACATACAGACAAATTAATCAATATGCATTTATCGTAGTATTATAATATTATGTTCTTGGGTCGACATACGTGCGACGCGCATTTGTGTTTATTTATTTATTTAATAAGGCACACCAACGACATACTCACAATAACAACAACAGATGATAATTACAGGTTTTCAGTGCTATGCAAATCCATCACTTATAAGCACAACATTTTAATTAAAAGATCGAAAAGTTCTAAAAGAAGCAAAGAAGAAGTTGAGAAGTTCTAAAAGTATTACATAAAAAAAAGATAATTAAAACATTATATTATTACGGTAATTGTTATTACATAGTTTGGCATCATTGATAAATTAATACACACATTGAAGTCTTTACATGTATACTTCGAAGAAATTATTAAAAAATAATAAAATAAAATAATGCTATTAAAATTATCTTAATCATTATTAGCTAAAAAATAATAAAATTGGTTTGCGTGATTCAATTTAAGTCTTAATAAAAGTTAAACATTAAAATAGTAAAAAAAAAGATAAAAAAATGTGTTGCCAAAATCAATGGCGTTATGAAGGCCCTTAAATGGCGTTAATTATGAGCTCGGAATATAATCCTCAAAGAGTAACTCATACCTTTTTGTCGCTACCACGTATCGCTTTATGTAGGTTGAATGGGAATGACAAATTAATTTATCCAAGTTTTTGTTTTCCACAATATACACATTATTTTGCTTTGCTCTCTTTATTTCGTTAATCGTCATAGGGTCTTTTTGGGACCAATAAAATAAAATTATTTATTATGTAAGTAGCAAAAATTCACGTCTTTTTTAACTAGTTAGCTGTGGTTGGCATTTTCTAGCCACCACCGACAAGAAAAGCCGAAACAAACTCAGGAGTCATCGTTTCTTTTCAAGTTAGTATAATTGTTGTATTGACAAGTTTGCCATTCTATTCGTAACTACAACTCGTGTAAATTAGAATCAACGATCGTTACCACTGGGCAACTATTTTTGAGACCGTAAGCTTGCGGTAATACGGTCAAGTATTGTAACTTTTTGTCTTAGATTTCAATTTGTATCAACGAAGGATGGTTACGTGAAGAAACATGGACATATAGTTAAATTAACTTTCGCCTTCATCAAGCGTAACAATCATTACCACCAAGCCGTGCCATCTCTACATGAGTCGAGGCCTTTGCCCTGCAGTAACAGGCTGGCATTACTATTTAATAATATTAATGCCAGCCTGAGCCTTTTTTGTATTAATTTAATAATATTTCACAACTTCTGCATCTGGTCCCAAGCTAAGCAGAGCTTGTGTCATGGGTACTAAACAGCTGACAAACATACTTAAATACATACATATTATAGATAAATTACATCCAAACACAGAAAAAATGATCGTGCTCATCACACAAACATTTGTCCTGGGTGGAAATCGAACCCACGACCTCCAGCATAGCATTCAGGGCTACTGACTACTATACCCACAAACTAGTCAAAAAACACCAGTCAAATCAAAAGAAGTAAAAATTTTTTTTTACAATTAATTCCCTCTGGACCAAGCATCAGGCAGACAGATACGTTTAAAACGGGTTAGCCTAGTTCCCTAGCACCTTGAGTTATGATTAAAACCAAATGTTATTAATTTTCCCTCATTAACGAGATAATAATAACCTTTATTCGAAAAATTAAATTGGTAAAATAAAGTATTTAGTCTTAGAAATAATATAGGTATTACAAAATTATTATGCCTGTACTAGGATAAACCTGTATCGACATGGGTTTTTAATTAAAATTATTATTAGGACAACTTTTATAACAATATTTAACCAATTGAAGAAAAAATTGAAAAAGAAAACTCTTTTAATTACGGTCTTAGACATCTAGATAATGTCATCACAATTTACGAATAATTGTAGTTAACACTTGTTTCGCGATTAAGATTTAGGCTTGAATATAATTCATGAGAGGTATATGTTATTTCAAATTAAAGTGATAGTACCGTCCTTTTGACATTGGATACTGTTACGCATACGACCCCTAATGATTCAGAGTATTATGAGAAGCCTCCATACATACATCTAAATAACCAGATTATTTGCTTCAGATATCTTTCTAGCCTGTTTTTATCGCATATGAAGGATATTTTTTATTCGTGTCTTAAAAGTAAAAGTCAAGTCAAAGTTATTTATTTCAATTACACCCATGACAGGCACTTTTGGACATTATACTTACAAATTAAATAAGTTAAGAGAATGATTCTATTTAGTTGCACATACCAAATGGTAGTTTCGTATGGAGAAGAATGTGCAAGAAACTCCATACTTACTCTTTTAAAATAGGTTTACAATACTTTGTATGCAATCAGATTACATGTGAGGATGATGCACCTAGAATAATAGGAGCTATACTGAGATAGGTTTATAAAAATTAAGCAATAGACTCGATAATAAAATTATTATGTTGGTAGATACATTGTACTTTATTCATGTGTTTATTTAATGAGTATTTCCTTTAATAACAATTTACAGTGTGTTGTGTATTTTTGTTAATATGTGACTATTAACAAAAACACACAACACACTGTACATTAGAAAAAAACGTAGACCCTATTGCATGTAAAGTTATTTCTTTTTTTAGTGTATTGAACCAAATTGTAGGTACTGGTGCGACTTTGTCTGTCGAAACTACTAATGCTATCAATCTTAAACTTGGATTGATATATTAATGTGCTTGCTTACTATACTTGTCATTTGAAAGAATATGTATATTACCACTGTAATTTCGAGCGAGGGCAAAAGAGGTGTCTAAAGTTACGTAGATCAAATCCGTTACCTTAAATGTAATATTGAATGATAGGATATTTTTGTTTTATTTTTCTCGACTGTAGGTACTAGTAAAAAGAAGGGTGTTTCATGTCGGTATAAAATGTGTCGTATGTTTGCTTGTTCCTTTGTGGCGATCTATGGGTATATGGCGATCGATTACAACGATTATTCTGTCAATTAATGAGCCTTAATCTGGCTTGTCACAAGACATCACTACACACGACCGTTATCAAAATTCTATAAGACAACAACTATATGCCGTATAATAATAATAAATCTTTGTTCCAGACATGAACACAACATGAACGAACAGTTCTTATTATTATAAATATAATAAAATAAAATTCCACAACTTTCACACAACGCCGTCTAGTCCAAAGCTAAGCAGAGCTTGTGTTATGGGTACTAAACAGCTGATAAACATACTTATATATTTCTAAATATATACATATTATAGATAAATTACACCCAGACACAGAGCAAATGAGCGTGCTCTTCACACAAACATTTGTCCTGGGTAGGAATCGAACCCACGACCTCTAGCATAGCAGTCAGGGCCACTAACTACTAGACCAAACGGGCCAGTCAATATGAAGTTTAATGAGATGGGTTAGCAACAGTAGGTACTAAAGTCTATATTAGTATTTTTAGTAAGGACCCAAACACAGTTATACTGACTTATCCTCCTCGAGGCTCATTATGGTGATATCGTAACTTTTATTTGATTTTTTGATACCTACGTTTAATTGTTTTTACCAACATTAACTTCTGCTTGACACTTATAATAACTAAACATAAAATAAAAATAAAAATAATGACTAAACTAATGTCTAAAATTAATAGAATAATTCATGTGTTTTTAAAATGATTATGTTAGTACTTAATTTAATTTTGCATGCCGTTTAAACGGTGAGACATGTCTTTAGCACTATTTATCATTGTGACCACCTATGTATTTATACCATGTTTCTGGCAAATAAATATTCTATTCTATTCTATTCTACTTATTCTTAGTGGCACGTTTGGCACTTGTGAAAGAGGTTTTAGTGTGACTAAGGGTTTTCAACGTCACAATAATTAAAAGAATTAGCATTTGAATTAAATGTAAATCACGACTGCACCAACAAATGATTAAAAACATAAATACTAACCTGTGTAACATGTAAATGAAGTTGAAGAGACAGTTGAGGGATGCCATCATCAGGTCAGCGAAGGATAGGTTCACGAGGAAGTAGTTGGTGACTGTTCTCATGCGGCGATGAGCTGTAAACAAGGAAATTATTTATGTAAGGAATAATTTGTATTATGCGGTGATTTTATTTTTAACCTCCGACACAAAAACGACGGGGTGTTATGAGTGTGTGTCTGTCTGTGGCATCGTAGCACCCGAACGAATGAACCGATTTTGATTTTGTTGTTTTTTGTTGGTTAAACAACAACAAAATCAAAATCGGCTCATTCGTCATTATTTGAAAGGTGAATAAATCGAGAGGTTAATGAAAGTTAAGGGTTTTTAATCCAAGTTTTTCTTTAAGAAAACGTAGGGGCACCTATTGAAGAATTTGTCTGGTATCGTGGGAGCGTTTGGTTGAGGATTGGGTAGCGCTAATAAACAACTATTTTTTCTTTTCTTTGCATCTGGTGTCCATGGAATTTTGTGCTATCCTGTAGGTACAGACGCCAGCACATCAAGTTACCCCAATGTGTCAAATTTTCCCAATTGAATATGAACCTTATTCTGTTTGACATAAAGTTGAAAAACGACTAAAGAAATTTGACACATTGGGTGTAACTTGATGTGCTGGCGTCTTTACTTTATAAGTTAGGAATTGTTATTGGCTGTAAGTCTGACTGTCTGACTTATACTGTTTCTTACCTGATTTTTTTTAGCTGTAAGTCCTCCATATCGTAAAATAAATGAATAAATATAGGATAGTCACTTTACTACAGACTGGCCTAGAAACCGCAGTTTAACTGTAGTACAAAGCCATGAGGAATTCCAATTATAGGAATTTCTTGTTATCCCACGTGATCAATGGCTTTAATATACACAGTTTTCTATTCATATAGCAAATACTAAACGAAGTGAATAATCTTAACAAAGCTACAGGAAATCCGACACAATGTAAGGAAATTCGTAACCTGTAGTACATAATGAAAGGCATGTTTCGCGTATAGATACATAAAATTAATCAATTGGTTTTGGTCGTGGAAAGGTTGCGATGGTCCAGAGGTTAAGGCGCCTACCTCTTATGCACGAGGCTGTGGTTCAAATCCGGACAAGTAACAAGGTGACTTTTTCAATTCATATGTACTTTCTTAGTTTATTTTAGGCATCATTGACCTTGGTGAACGTAAACATCGTGAGGAAACTTGGACTTATTATAGTTAATGTAATTCTGAAATCGCCAATCCGCCTTGAGCAAGCGTAGTGATCAATACTCGTGCCGCCTTCTCTGTATGAGAGGGCCCCTTTGCCCTGAAGCAAGACAGAAACATGCTGTTTTTTTAATGCTTATTATACAACGTGTTTTTTTTTTGATATCACATAACTCTAGGGTATGATTGAGACCATATCATTGAATCAACTGGCATATGAATTATGTTTCAATCATCCTTTTTTTTTACTATCATACAAAATAATTCGACAAAGTCACGATGATTAATGTAAAACAACCTTACATGAAAGAAAAGTGACGTTAGAAAGAAGATTCGTCGTACTAGTGACATTTTTTTAGGTAATTAAAATAATATTAATAATACTTACCTAATAATAATATTCCACGACTATTCACACAACGCCATCTAGTCCCAAGCTAAGCAGAGCTTGTGTTACGGGTACTAAACAACTGATAATTTAATTATGATTGATGATATCTCCGAAACTATGCATTTTTGGACCATCTATTCTAGGAGTTTTAGTATTATTTTTACCTACAGAATATAACCCTAGAGTTATGGGATATCAAAAAAAAAAACACCTTGTATAATGTGCTTATTTGTCAGTCTTGACAAAAAACATATTTTATTTTTGTATCTAACATACGAGCCTTTCTGCGACATGGCAGATTGAGCTAATTTATAGCAGAGTTAATAGAAGGACCACATTTTAGTCAAGTAGGTACCTACCCTTGCGTGGTTGAGTGTTGTTACACTAACGATGTCTGCTATTTTGATAAACGAATAAAAATGAAAAAAAGTATTTTAGTGTCTGTTAGCTCGAAAAAAAAACTGAGCCAAATCTAACATCACGCAAAACGATATTGTTGGTAAATATTATTAGATAGGGACGCATTTTACAAGCAGATTATTACCTTCGTTTATTATTCTTTACGGTGTATTTGCGTGCTGGCTGATTTTAGATTGCTGTTCCAGTTCCAATCTTTTATTAGGTTATATTAAGGTAAAGCAGCCTACAATACGATCATGAAATTTGCCAGTTTCTAGGTTATCTAGGTAATAATTAGCTAAATGAAAACTATGGATCCCTTTTTAAGAAAATCGCGCGCACGGAAAGATGAGTGATTTGATACATACACATACATACATAAACTCACGCCTTTTTCCCATGGGGGTAGGCAGAAACTACAGAGCGCCATATTCAACGATTCTTACATACTTCTTTAGCTATGTTTACATTCATACATGTTGTCATATACACACGGCGGTTGCGAGTACTACGCACCTGACCTTTCTGAAGAACCTCACCAAGAAAGAGGAGAAGGAGTGATTTGATATGGTTTTAAAATGAATATATTGGGAAATACAAAACTAAAACGGTGGAAAACATCGTGAGGAAACTCAAGCTTATCTTTAAGTACTTTAAATTATTAATCGTAAATAGAGACCTAAGTCATCCCATTCTTACACCTGTAACTCTGCCGGCGAACTCTACTGTTTTACTTGTAACCGGGTATTCAAAAGCAAGTTCGGTCTGGCCAGTCCGCCAGTCACATCAGGGCACACGAAAGGAGAAAATAGCTGCAAGGATCGCCGTTATCGAAATCGGTAAGGTGGACTATATGTTATTAATATTATAACGAGGTTAATTTTGTGAGTTTAAGACATTGTAGGTGGTAATCTCTGGATCTATGGAACTGTTGCTGATTTTACCAAAGAAAGCCAGATTATTGTGAGTGTTTAATTTCATAATTCAGAGGGGGTGAAATGGATGTTAAAGCACAAAATGCAAGCAAACGAAATCGCAAGCGAAGGGCTAGTCCTACTAATATTATAAACGCGAAAGTTTGTGAGTATGGATGGATGGATGGATGTTTGTTACTCTTTCACGTCAAAACTACTAAATGGACTCTTATAAAATTTTGTCTGGAATTAGCTTACACCCTGGATTAACATTTAAGCTACTTTTTATCCCTGTATTCCCACAGAGACGAGACCTACGTGGGTGAAGCCGCAGGACGTCTGCTAGTATTTAATATTAGTCCGTTATCACCAGTCCGACTTGAGCAAGCGTGGTGATTAATTTTCTTGGTGTCTCTAAACTAAACTCTCTCTCTCTCTAAACTTTCTTATTCGAGTTGTCAGTGACTTAACTGGTGTCATACTTTTAATGGTGCCCGTTTTCGCTTGAAACTGTTTGTGTAAATTTCTAGTTGCATTCAGTTGGACTATAACCCAAAGCTGAAAACTACATAGATGATGGAAGTGCTAGAGCTTTTACACATTTACGGCATGTTGCCAACGGCAGAGGCAACTGCTGCTGTTGAGGCGTCGGTGGCTGCCGTTGACAATCCGATTTAAAATATCAGCAGTAGCCGTTGTTGGCTATCTCAGTATAGAAGTCAGTTGGGTTGCCCGCAAGTCGTGTCGACGGCAGCAGTTGCCTCTGCCGTTGGCAACATGCCGTAAATGAGAAGACTTTAGCACTTTTATCATCTCTGTAGTTTTCAGCTTTAGATTATAGTCCAACCGAATGCAACTAGAATTTTACACAAACAGTTTCAAGCGAAAATAACATCAGAAAAAATCACGAAAATAAAAACAACAAAACTGACAAAAATAAAACGATGTTGTGTGTTCAAGATCATGTACCCACGGCTACACATCAAGCTATAATTTTCCATTATAAGCTAATCTCACACCGTAGTGGATTTCCGTATAATGCTAGAGCAGCGTAAATTGGAAATCTCATGGCATCATTATGTGCAACGAAGTCTCTTCCATCCTTTAAAGAATCTATAGACTGCCCTATCTACTACAGCCCAGTTACTGGGTTACTGTGAAATACTCATTGATAAGAATAATTATGGTGAGCGTAGCTTGACCTTCAACTGTCTAGTTCGTTACCTAACCACAAACCTACTTTGTCACCTTATACTGTGCGGTTCCACAATCTATTTGCATTGCAATTACAGTAGCTATACTGGGGGTATAGGGCTTGTGGTTGAGTAATTAGCTGTACGGGTCGTTTGAATGCCAATTTATTGAAGCATCGCTTGCAAAGACCAGTTGATGGATCAAGAGATCTCCATTTCTAAGCAAGTAAAACCATTGGTCCCATGTCAAAGTTGGACAGCCAGACAAACAAAGGTGTACTTTTTTTTTTTTGAGGGGTGGAAAATCCTCATGGATGTCCCCCGCCCGGGGAGGCGGAGGGGTCTGTCAGACTCTTACTGACTAAAAACCACCACATGTTCCTTCTCACACCTGCGCCGGGGGTCACGGGAACGGAAGATACTTCCGCGACCCCCGACTGGGGGTTGGCTTCTAGTCTAACTGAATGCAGCTGTATTTTTTATCTCGGTTTAACCAGTTGTGGAGGTCGAATAGGCAGTCACTCTATGTAGAATACCGGTATTCAGCTGCATCTGGTTAGACTAGAAGCCAACAACATAGTTGGAAAAAGGCAGATGATGACAGGAAGAACCCTGTGTGGTGCTACGCTAGTGCTACGACGTGACGTCAGTGCTACGCCGTAGTCAACCCAGCGTTACCCGGGAAGATGTGAGAAGGGACAGTTCTCAGTACCAGCGCAGATAAACATGTTAATTTTTACTTCTATATCGACACCACAAATTTTTAATTAGTACAAATACTTATAGGGCTTATTCTAGACGGTCTTCTCGTTATATTTGAAAAGTATCAATAAATAATATTCATACAGCAAAGTTATTAGTGTTGGTTTATATTATTTTTTATTTTTTTTTATATATATATTATGGGTCTACTCTTGACCTCAATCTTGTCCTGAGGTCAGAGATGAGGTCGACGATGGAACGAGCTTACCCATAAGAAGCCTATTAACTCGCAACTTAAACAGATTGGGGTCATATGAACTCGGGAACACTGATGCAGGCAGGGAATTCCACTCCTTGGCTGTACGCATAATGAAGGAACAGGCAAAGCGCTTCGAATCCCAAAAAGTCACCCAATTTATGGAAATATTGTACTGGCTATTCATGACATAGTAATAGTAATAGTATTAATCGTCATCTCTCGCTCACGTTTGCGTGATCTCGCTCAAGCATGCCCCGCCTCCAACACCTGTTTTCGTTATTTAAGTTTAACAGCTAAATAGTGGCATATTTAAAAATTAAATTTCGTTTTATAATTTTTTCTGATGTTATTTTCGCTTGAAACTGTTTGTGTAAAATTCTAGTTGAATTCAGTTGGACTAAAACCCAAAGCTGAAAACTACATAGATGATGGAAGTGTTAAAGCTCTTACACACGAACGGCATGTTGCCAACGGCAGAGGTTACTGGAGCCTTTGACACGCCTCAACAGCAGCCGTTGACGCGTCGGTGGCTGCTGTATATAATCCGAATGAAAAAATCAGCGGCAGCTGTCGTTAGCAGTCTCAGTATAGGAGTCAGTTGGGTTGTCCCCAAATCGTATCGACGGCAGCAGTTTCCTCTGCCGTTGGCAACATGCCACTCATGCCTAAGGGTTCTTAGTCAACAGCATAATTTTTTTACGTTTAAAATTAACATTTAGGCCTTGTTGAGTATCTTATGTTTCACTACATTTTACAACACTACTTTTTAATTAGTACAAACAAAATGGGCTGTATCCATACCTGTTACTAATCATATTAGCGTAATCAAAACTAAAAAAAATGAAAATCAATTTTTAAACTTAAATAACGAAAACAGCTGTTGGAGGCAGGGCATGCTTCGAGATCACGCGAACGTGAGCGTGAGATGACGATGAATGAATACTACTAAGTCATGAATAGCCTGCACAATGTTTCCATAAAGTAGGTGACTTTTTAGGTTATAAACAAACGCTAATAACTTTGCTGTTTATGAATATTATTTATTGATACTTTACAAATATAATGAGAAAACCGTCCAGAGTAAGCCCTTTAAGTATTTGTACTAATTAAAAATTAGTGGTGTATAAATAAGTATTTACCCTAATGTAAACAAAACTAAACATCCTTTCTTACCCTTTTCACTTCCACTATCGTGTAGTTGACAGCTCCAAATGAATTGCTTATTAATATGCATAAAACAATACTCTTTTGTGTGGGGCAGTCGGCTTAAAATAGAATTGTAGGCTTAGAATAATAACGCATAGACTAACAAAAAGACATAGGTAATCATATTATTTTCGGAGTATTCAGTAGTAATCACACGGTACCCATTGGAGTGCTGGGAACTAATGTGTTGTCCTTTACTCGGTACAAAACTAACACTTGTGTACATAATCTACGCCGATAAGATAATAAAATATCACGCTTCTAATAGTACGGTTTTGAATGTTGCGAAAAGAGGTTGCATATAAAAATCAACTGTTTTCATGGCAATAGTTGTGCCGACGACAGTAAATCGTTGTAACATAACCTAGGCTTATAACTCATAGGCTTCTTTTGGTCAGCGTGCCGTGACAGTAGGTACTAAAATTCACGTTCCGTTGAACATAGCTCGCATGTAAACACAATTGGCTCACGCACATAAAGACAATAGAGTAGGCACACGATTTCACTCTTGTTTTGTACTAAACGTGGCTTCTGTGTGTTATTATTTTCAGTTGAAAATAGCCGAATCGTGGCAGGTACTAGACGACTGAACCCTGAATTGTTTTAGGTTTTATTGTTGTGGTGAAAATAGCCGTTTGGTGACCTAAAAAAATACTCTTTTCACAAAGGATAAACTATTAACCTATGTTAAACCTTTTTGTGAGAGAAAAATAAATTATATTAAATATTATATTATGGCCTAGTCACAGACACTGGCTGTTTATTTGTGTTAGTTTATGCCGCACCCACGATAAAGGACAAGTTTTTAATGTGAGGCAACGTTTTTTATAATATACGCAATTTACAATAGCATAGCAATAATGAAAAGTTAGAAGAAAAAAAGTGAAACGAAGAACGTGTCCATGTATTGTTCCTCTCTGCTTCATTGACTGGCAGAAAAACTGGTAGAAAATGCCTATGGCATTAAGTCCGCCTCTGTACATTAGTGTGCTTGAAGTATTAAATAAATAAATAAATAAATAAATAAATAAATTGAGGTTTTTATCATTGACACTACAATTTTCAACTAAAATAATATAAAAAAAATCTCCAGTAAAAATAGATTAAAATAATTTCAAAAATTCAAATTCATTTATTAGTGTGATTGTCACACTGTAAGTACTGTAACACGTTACGGTGTGACTCGTTGGGAACGAACTTTAAAAAGTTGTTCCAACGAGTAACAGTGTGACTGGTTGGGAAAAAAATCCCAACGAGTCACACTGCTGCAGGTTACAGTGTGACTCGTTGGGAACAAACGTATTTCTTCGCATGTCCTTGCTATAACATCTTAAATCTCTTTGACCTTAGCCAAAAACATTATGAAAATATCATACCTGTGACTATCCAAATAACGATGACATTGCCCCCAATGGCGACTGCCAGCATGGCTGTGAAGAGGCACACCCAGGAGTTGTGGGCCCATGTCGGCATTGTGCTGGACGATGGCGTGGCTGTGGTCTTCGGCACCAAGATGGTGGCCGCATTTAGTATGCTGCGGTTGAAGTCCATGTTCCATGTATACACCACCTGTGGGAAATGATAGCGATTAGCAATATATCAATATATATATTTTTTTTCACTTATCTATCTTTTTGTTTGTGTTTTAACTTCACCTCCAACTTCTTATAGTTTTGAAAACAAAATATGCCTTTGTTGCTCAGTGAACGTAAGTTCTCTAAATTAAAATTAATTTTGGAATATTGAGTTAAATTCTTTACAAAATACAATCTTGGATGTCACGTTGTTTTACTTGCGTAGTTGAAGTAGCTTCCGAACGGTGAAAGAATTTTTAGAACAAAGTTTGAAAGTTTATTCGATACATACAAAAAATCGAATCTTTCCTTTTCAAAATATTAGTTAAGACCTAATATTTAATCTTCATTTATTTTTTTTTATTTTAGATATATATTAAAATAATTATATTAAGTAGAGTATATAAACCTGATAATTCAAAAATAAAAAAAATACAAATTATTAAATCAGTTTCACACTTTCATTTATGTATAAAATATTTAAATGAAATTTATACTGCTTGGTAGTCGGTTAGATTCCCGCGTATGCCGCAGTCAAATAAGTATGAACTCCGTGTAAACATGACGTTTAACAATCGCACTGAAGTTTAGTGTTCCTTTAGCATATGGTGAGATGCGCTTCGTTGCGGTCTGTTTGAAATGTTATTATGGCCTTTGCACCCCGCATTTTGTTATAGCGCTGACTACGCGGATTTTTTAATAAGCGCGTTTTCAACGCGTATTAGCATATAGTTCACGAAAACAAACGCAAGCCGGTACCGGCTCAAATTTTTACGGCGTGACTTTTACCGAGTCGACCGGCTGATAACGCTCTACGCGCGTCATAAGCGTGTTACAAAAACGTCTAGTACAAACCCGGAAATCACCCACCCTACCACGGATAATATTACCGTGACACCGCTGTCCGCGCTGTCATTGTCTTTAAATTGTGTCTCTAATTGACACGATTAAGAGGTTAAAACGTCAAAACCCATTTTACATCTATAAACATGCGCCATATTTATACAGACGGAGCAAAGCACGTAATCAAACTACGCGCCGCGCCGTTTAACTGCACCCTAAGGCTAAGTTCAGAAGAAAGCGCGGCGACGCGCGGTTGGCTCGGCGCGCGGTGCATAGCAGTGCGCGCGGGCACGCGCGGTGACGCGCGGTCATGTAAACAACAACACTGATTTGTTACAATCTTAAACCGCGCGCCGAGCCAACCGCGCGTCGCCGCACGTTCATCTGAACTCAGCCTAAAGGTTTTACCTCAAAGACCTCTCAAAGAGTAGCGGTATCGACATGTAAAGTAAATTGACTCTGACATTCTCATGTCAGTATTTGTTTGAATAAGCGAACACAAACAACGTATCAGAATGTAACCGATGCTGACTGTGTTCATATCAAATGAGAATGTCGAAGCATTTTGAATATAATTTACTAACTTTTGTGGGAATATAATAGAAAGTCTTCGTGTCACGGCTTGTTGTGACTCGGTGACATTTTGTTACCGTGGGTAAAATTGGATTGTAAATTTACTGTGTTTTTTGAATTTATAGCGCCACTTATTTAAAAACAAATTAAAAGGCTTCTTCTTGAAAAAATTTTTGTACTCAGTGTCGGATTTTACGTCAAATGATAAAAAATAATTTATTGAAATAATAACACTGAACATCAGCTGAACTTTTAATTGAATTAATTTTGACTTAGTTACCATATTTTTACATCGGCCAATCATCTGACTTACCGTCAGTACATTGATACTATATTCGTCATACCTTTCGATATTTATTTAAGACATCTTTTAATGGAGTGACTGATGTTTTGATTGTAAAACTTGTTTGCACGTGACAACTTTTTGTAATATTATTATGCATCAACCCTACGTTTGAACACTGTACGTACCGAAAAATGGGGTAAATAGACACTTAAGGGTGTTTAAAAACATTTTTTTAGGAAGTTATTCACGTTAGTTAAAAGTTGTTTGTACTAATTGAGTGTGGAGTTTCGATGGAAACGTTATGTTTTCAAATGAATGCATAATAATATATCACTGCTTACCATCAGGCGGAATTCCAGTCAAGCACTAGGTACTAATAAATAAAAAAAAAAAAAAAAAAATAACATATATTAAAAGTTAAGAGATATAAGATTATAATTAATATTAGTGTGTTATTTGTGTTTATAGAAAAAAGTTGTTTAGAATTAAATATTTTGTATTTGAGTGTTTTAGGCTACGATGGAATTGGCATATACTACCATGTATAAAAATTCCTTAAATAAATAGAAAAAAAAGAAAAAAAAAAAAAGATATAAGATAGGTACTAATTAATGTCTTTGTTTAAAAGTAACTTGCCACAGATCCTGGGTTGAACTGATATTTGAACTCACATAAACTTTGCACTTTTATTGAAATGACGGTGGACAAAAAAATAGTTGAAATACTTTTATTCGATGTACTCTGCCGCTAAGACAAATTAAAACACTTTTCCTTTATCAGTTTAATAGATGTTACAGTCAGAAACTGCGCAATGTATACATAATGTGTAATAATTACTCCCTAAGACGACCCACTGACCTAAGACTTATGAATAAACTTCACGTTCAAGTATTGTTCGTCAGCACGTGGAGCTCCCTCAAGTTCCGAGTTGAGCTTACGATTACTGACGAATGCTTGCACTGACTGATTTGGTCCCCTCATTCTGTGTGGTTCTTTCCTCAAAAGACCATCTCAGACACTAATCTGCATGAATCTTACATGATTTGACCAAGATAATGTCTGGACTTTAAAAGAGACTATGACCTCCGAGTTTCTTTTGGTGTTTCTTCTCAGAGTAGTCAAATAGTGAAACTCCGATTTCATTTACAAAAAAAAAATGACTTGTAAAAGTGTTTGTGAAAACCTACTTACAAAAATAAAAATCATTTATCATTTATCACGTGATCACAGTTACATTGAATTCAATTGATTATTTTGACATTGTATTCAATAAATATTATGCACATTTTTTTTCGTTTATCGGTCAGTGGGTAGTTTTGTTTATCTTTGGTTTTTACAAGTAAAATTCTTTGCTAACACTTTCACTACTGCTTTCAGGACAATGAATGCAAGATAAATATTTTTAAACAATCATTAGTTACGGAGCTAATGTTGTCGTCGGCAGTTCTGTTGACAGCTGTCATGTTCAAACTCGAACAAAAGTCAAAAGTATGTATATTTATGTTTCATGTTATTAGTCATTCGCGAATTTAAAACTAAAGTGTAAATAATAAATGATATTAATTTCTGTAAATAGGTTCATATAAACACTTTAACACGTATTTTTTTTAATAAGAAGATTAGGTTGATATTTCGCTATCTAACTACTATGAGAAGAAACACCGAAAGAAACTCAAAGGTCACAGTCTCTTTTAAAGGTCAGATTTGTGTCTGATAATGGTCTTTTGAGGAAAGAACCACACAGTTATGAGTTTAAATGTAAATAATGTTTTGTTAAATTAATTAATTAATTGTTAATTTAATACATACGGCAATATACTGCAGTCATTAAAATAATCTCTCCAAGTTTATTATCATCATTTCATTAAATCATGACACTTCTTTATTTATTTAAAACGTAAATATTGCCTATGATGAATTCTATTTCTTATTTAAAGAGAATTTAAGTATGAAGAAATTTAAAGTAAGATAAAATAACAACGAAGACATATAAAAAAGGAAGTGTTTAGCGAGACTGCTTATTTTATTCCAGTTGACATTTATATTATTCCAATTCTTTCCCAGGCTTATTTCTTAAGTGCCCCTGTACCTACTCTTTTCACCGGCACATTACACTCTTAATCCACTGTGACAAATAAATGTATGTACAAGGAAATTCTTACAAGATTTACTTCCAAATCCTCCTTACCTATCTCGAATATCTTGAGTAAAAAGATAAGCCAGTCACCAAGGTTGGTAGTGAAGTATCGAAGTCTATTGTGTAGAAATATCCCCGAAAACAACTTAGGAGAAACTAGAGTGAACTATGCAAAAATAAAATGAAAGAAAGAAAGAAAGATGAACAAATCACATGTTAAGACGCCAAGCTAATATGGCCCAGGTTGTGGGCAACAAGGCAACTGTTAAATTTTAATCACAATCAATCTAAACAATAATCGTAGGTAATAATCAAATATAATAATATTCCACGGCTATTCACACAACGTCATCTAGTCCCAAGCTAAGGAGAGTTTGTGTTATGGGTACTAAACGACTGATAAACATACATATACATTTCTAAATACATACAATATACATATTATAGATGAAGTACAACCAAACACAGAACAAATGATCGTGCTTATCTCATAAACTTTAGTCCGGGTGGGAATTTTACCCACGACCTCCAGCATAGCAGTAGTTAGTGACCCTGACGGTTACTAACTACTAGATCAACAGGCAAGTCAAAGGTACAGACGCCAGCAAATGAAGTTACCCCAATGTGTCAAATTTTCCCAATTGAATATGAGCCTTATTCTGTTTGAAATAACGTTGATAAACAATCAAAGAAATTTGACACATTGGGGTAACTTAATGTGCTGGCGTCTGTACCCCTTGATTATGTTGTTTATCACTTTGACTGCCAGACTACTAAATACAATAGAATTTCAATTGTTCGCGGCTCACTAACCGTCGCGGCGTACGTAAGTCTTATGATGCTTGAATTCCTTCCCATGTTAATTTTTTAGTATTTTAAATTATTAACATAAATTTGACACCTCTGGCAGTTCTTGATAAAAATGGTCGAACGCGAACAAAGATCGATACAAACATTGACCCTTGTTTCTGTTTGGTCCAAATTAGCGTTCGTTTCCAATTCAAAGAGGATTTGCAAGAAAAAATCTTTTGAATGGATTTCAATATCTTTTATGTTTGAAGTAGCAAAAATGTAATTATAAGAGGCGTTTACAAACATAAAGGACAAAGCTTCTCCCAAGCTTTGTCCTTTATGTTTGTCCATGATTTTATGAGATAATACTTATTGGTATAGATCAAAAATATAACATAACACCCAGTTTTTGTTTCCTGAAGAGTCAAGCAGGAGTATACTAATAGTATGGTTTGGTCACGTTGAAAGGATGGATGAAAGGCGACTAACGAAAGGTATTTACAAGGCAGATGTATGTGGAAACGCCGGGAGGGGACGCCCTAGAAGGACATACATAGACCTTATTGGTGAGGTTCTTCAGAAAGGTCAGGCGTAGTACTCGCAACCGGCGTGTGTGTATGACAATATGTATGAATGTAAACGAAGCAAAAGAAGTATGTAAGAACCGTAGCATGTGGCGCTCTGTAGTTTCTGCCTACCCCCATGGAAAAAAGGCGTGAGTTTATGTATGTATGTATGTATGTATACTAATAGTACACCCACAACAACATTTTTTTACTGAATGAGTACCGTATTGATTGAAATATTTAAAGCAGTAATTCCCAAAACGGTTAAACTAGACCTCCAGAGGTCAAAGGTCAGAAAAGGACATGCAATAGACAATGGGCACATACAAATAAAATTGGGGATACATAAGAGGTAAATGAAAGAGTATCCCACTTAGGGAGCCCGTAAGGTAGTTTAAAAAGAACGCTTCAAATGAGCCCAGACACAATGAGAGTTCCTACCTACTTAACCATCGAGGAATTTTAGTATCTACCTTTTTGCCTTTTTTATCAGACCTTTTTTTTCTTTTCCTATTTATGTTAATTAGTTAGTGGCTATCCTTGTTTTTATGCCGCCCATTGAGCCTCTAACCAGGCTTTATATGCCATTTAAAATACAACTTCTTTCTCACGGTATTTTAGACTTTGCTAAAAGAAATTGAACAGTACAGACACCAGCACCAGTTACCCCAATGTGTCAAATTTCTTTGATCGTTTTTCAACTATAAGTCAAACAGAATAAAGGTTCATATTCAATTGGGAAAATATAAAACATTTGGGTAACTTGTACTGGCGTCTGTATATAACCATCATAGCAGATTTATCGAACGTTTTAGCAACGGGTTGCATACGAGTAACAATAGGCAAAAATACAAGCATATGTTTTTAACCGATATCTACAATAAGTACAATAAGTAAACAAAAGCTACTAAATTTAGAGGTTTTATGTAGCATAAAAAAGTCATTATATTTCAGATATCAATTTACGTAATTAACAATGACGACAGAGACGAACTTTAATAATTCTTTGCAAATAGAACTTATTTTACTGTTAGGACTTTAATTAAAGTAGACCGGGAAAACTATAGGTATAAATTGTATGTAACATAGAGGCAATAGTTCAGATTAAAATTATGAATTTAGTATATTTTAAATCAATGCATTTTATTAAGGTAGTTAGGTTAGATAGTTGGGTTAGCTATAGGATAGGTATGGTCAGTCAGGTTAGGTTATATATACATGTTGAAATTTTAATTCTATCGAACACAAAATGTTTAAAAAAGATCACAATAGAGACTCGCTACATAAAAAGTAGTACCTAGTAGTTATTATTGGTTTAGATTTATTTGTTGTCGTCTTATTAAACGTATGTAGGTATATCTAATACAAAAAAAAAATGATAAGAGCAATAAATTGACTCTAAGGCACAACGAAGTTTGCCGGGGAAGCTAGTATGTTATAAAATAATTATCACTTATTCACGAACCAACCAGCAAGCGCAGTTTTAACTTCAATCGATTGAGCGGCTGTTATTACTAAGCCACACGACCGTAAAATATTATTTACGAAAACTTTTCACACGTCAAAGAAACAAAATATTTTAAACTAGGATTTAAGTCGGTGATCCGAAACCTTAATTGCCTACTCTGAGAAAATAAAATGAAAGAAACTCAAACTTTGCAAACAAAGTTGATTTAATGTAGTAAAAACATAAAATACTACTTTAAAAATGAAGTGATATTTTTCCTGCCAAGAATTTAAAACTCTCATTCACATTTTTTCCAGTTTTATTTTTTCGTTTGTGCCAGGATCCGCAACTAAGTAGAATATTAGGGGCACCGAGCGTTACATTAAAATATTTAAAACCACCCACTTGGTAAATAAAACTAATTACTTACCGTCAGAGCAGTGTGGCATGGTGCCAAGTCTATCAAATGTGGATTTGCTCATTAAAAACATTTTACAGCTCTCAAAAAACTTTTGAACTTTGGTTTTGTTTGTGTTATTAGTGCCAACTATTCCTGAACATTCTAACTATATGGCCTACTTCTTAATAGGCCGTTAGACTAGTTTTTAAAAACCATTAATTCACATTATAGTAGTGTACAAGGCACGTACAAATCTTTTTTTTTTGTTAAAAATAACAGAACAAAATAGGTACTATTAATAAAATACAAATACCGAAACTACTGATTTATTATTTAAGCATTCAAAACGCTTGCTATAGATAGCAATATGGCGTCACGTCAGCCATGAGATGTGATGTGACACATTATTTCTTTAAAATAATGTGATGACAAATGACTGTCTCTCAACAGGTAACGTAACAGTTTATACTGTTAATCAAACCGTCGACGATTGCAATAATTATTGGTCCTCCAAATAAAATAAATATGTCGTGGTGAACGATATTCAGAAATAAGAAGTTGTGAAGTTGATTACATTAGTACAGAGTCTGGTAAACGCCATGACGTCAGTTGTCATTTGCAAATGGCGCGAACGATGTCACGTGGATGGAGTCGTGTTGGGAAGTGGAAGCTAGGCAGAGCTCAGTTGGATTTGAGACACCAACGAAGACACTAGTCCAGTACGAAACTGTCTGTTTATCTATCTGAGTTATGTTATGTGATTACTTTTATTAAAGTGTGGTTATTACTGCTGAAGATTATTATTCAAAGTTACGTACCTGGTACCACGAAACCCCTGAGGTCGGCCCATACCGCTTAGCCATCGCTGACGCCGATGGCATTTAATGGCAGTAAGACCCACTGTTGTTGACTCACTGCAGGGCAAAGTGCACTTGTCCTACAGAGAAGGCACGAGTATTTAATTGATCACCACGCTTGCTCAAGGCTGATTGGCGATTTAAATCTTTTGTTAACTATATGTCGATGGCAATAACTTATTTATTATTTTTCATGCTGTCCTGTAGCCTATTGTAGATTTTGAGAGTGTTTTATGTACAAGGTGGAAGGAACAATAGACGCAATACTTACACCATGTGTTGGCGACGGGCTGGAACTCTGTTATAAACCTTTTTTAATAATTGTTTTTTTATGGTTAGTTCTTTTATAATTTTAAAACTGTGACTTTTGCCTTTGTCTTGTGTGTCAACGTACTAGATTTGGTTTACATTATTTTACATACTAAAATAAAGCTACTTAATAATCACCATCATTTTCCTTTAAATCGTCCATCATACAGTCCACGCGCTCACCAACACCATGAGTTCAGCAATCTTATTCTGTTAAAATCAGCGCGTGCTAATGTAGGTGAAGTAAAGAAGAATTGAGTCGTTACTGGTAATAGTAAGCGCAGATTGACCATTATACAGGCTGTAACGGAAAGGGTATATACATACGAAGGGCACGGATTCTCTTGGTGATAAGAAACGACATGGCAACGTTTTTATACATATACATACATAATTGTAAAGTTGAGCCCGCCCGCGCCGTCGCGCCTTCGGCGGTTAGGCAGAGCCCGATAGGTCTGTACTAGGCGCGCAGAACCCGAGATAGATATACTTGAAAGAAAGAAAGAAAGAAAGAAAGAAAAAATATTTATTTGGGACACGCACAGGAATTTAACAGTACAAAACTAAAACTAACATATTAAAAAAAAATAAAACAAAAGACCTGTGCGAGGCCAAAAAGGCCCCTATCTCAGCACGATGCCACGATATTTAAAGAAAAGCAATAAATACCGCAGCGCTGTTATTCTGATAGGGCCTACTGTAACCGCGGCCGCGGTGTGTACTGTGGCCTGTACTTGAACCTTGCCGGACAGGATTATGACCCTCATAGTGCGGTGACACGTTTGTTATGATTTTGCATTTAATAAACTGTCGATATTAAATAATATCGTGAAGTTTCAAAGTTATTAGTTGGGAGCTGAAATTTTGAGGAAAGACTTGTTATTAAATACTCTATTCACCCTGTTTGTATGTATATACCCTTACCGTTACACCCTGTATATTAGAATATCGTTGTATGAAAAGGAAATATATGTACAGTTGGTACTTTGTTTGATAATTTAAAATATTTCTTATAGCATTGTTAGAGAGTCACTTTAGATTCATAATTATAATTTTTAAACTACGTTTGGGAATTCGAAGAAAAAATTAGTGCTCGATGCGGACAAAGTCTAAAATTAACGGGAGTCACCAATATTATACAGCTCATTACGTAGTTTATTCGGTTTTCGTCGTTAAAAAAAGCGCAGTTCAATAGGAAAATATGAGCTTACAATTGTTTCATAACTTTAAACATTGTACAGACGCCAGCACATCAAGTTACCCCAATGTGTCAAATTTTCCCAATTGAATATGAACCTTATTCTGTTTGACATCATGTACAACGCAGCCGCATGGAAAACATCCAGCAATCAAAAGTTTGGCCATTTGAAATGTTTTTTTATTATTTCGTACTATTTAAGGTCCGATATCGTTATACACATGTATGTATGTATATGGATCTTTTTAAAAATAAGCAGTTATTAAAATAATAAATTTGTATCTTTTAAGTAGCTACTTATTAGACATAAATTGATTTTGTAATATAAGTAATTTTTGTTTATGTGGAAATCACTGTTGTATTGGGGACACCTGTAAAAGTTGAGAGTTTAAGTTTTGATAATAAATAAATAACATTTGAATCATTAGTCTTAAGAACCATAACCATCCGGTATCCATGATTAAGAATGCACGAAGCGGAATTAAGCAATACTAATATTATAAAGACAAAAGGATTTAATTCTAAGGGTTCCAAACTAGGTACAAATGGAAAAACTGGTCCCTTGTAAGATCACTTTGTTTTGTTTTGTTTGTTTGCAATGTTTTACCCAAAACACACTATAATTATGATCTCCGAGTAACGCAGGCATAACTGTACATCAAGCTATACATTTCAAGTATAAGCTGATTTCGTATTGTATGGGATTTCCGTACAATGCGAGGTCAGGGTAAACTGGAAACTTATAGTTTGACGTGTAGCCGTGTTTACGAGGTGTTGGAAGTCATGTTAAAACTCGGAACTTTCATGAAAATTCATTAAATCAAAATATCCAGCATAACTAATTAAAGTTCCGTATTTAGTAGTAAGTACATACCTACCACCACATATAAACTACTAAATTGACGTCAACTTTTAAGTTCAGAATGTTCGACAGTCTGTTCAGAAATGTTTGCTAACTTTACCGCTGTGTGAGTAGCAGAAGTAATTCAAGTTGAAGTTTGCGGTGTCAACAAGTTCTAACACTTGTAGATTGCATCTACTTAGCAACTCCTGCTAGTTGGATAACTGGCTTTTAAACTTTTCATTATTCACTACTTGACGTGTCTTGTGACCTAGTGGCTAATGCATGAGCTTGCTTTGTTCTAGTGACTGACTGACTGATATATCTCCGCAGGGCCTAAACTGTAGGGGTTAGAAACTTGAAATTTTGCACAGGGGTTTCTTTTATACCGTAAGGGAGCACTAAAAAAGGATTTTGGAATATTCACCACCTAAGAGGGTAAAACGGGGGTGCAAAGTTAGTATGACACTTTGCCGTTTTTGAAGTTATTCGAATGAAATTCAGTTTGAAAGTTTTTCACTAAACATACACTGCCACGTACAATTTTTTTCAACAAAAATTATTCCTTAAGGGAGTAAAAGGGGGGCGCAAAGTTAGTATGAATGTTCTCTGTTATTAAAAGTTATTTTGTATAGAATTAAGTATTAGGGTTTTTAAGTTTTTTTGTGAATTCTATCCCTAAGGGGGTATAAGAGAGGTATAAATTTAGTAAATATACATATAACCTAAAATAACTTACCATACCTATCCTATAGCTAACCTAACTACCTATCCTAACTACCATACTGCAGTGCATTGATTTTGAAAGATCCAAAATACATAATTTTAAACTGAACTACTTCGCTGCGTGTCTCTATTTTGCATGCAATATTAGAGTAAGTAGTATTTGAAGTAGTAGTAGGAGGTAATAATTTGACTCGATTGGTATACCATCCATACATACAGTACTAGGTACTTTGATTAGTTGATCGAGTGGATCCGCACTTGCGTCGCGGTCGTCTGTCTGTCAGTCTGTTGGCGATAAACTCAAACATGACTACGCCGATGATGTTTTCACCTAGAGATAGAGTTTTGCTTAAGGAAGTTATTAGGATGTAATTTGTCAAAATTTTGTATACATTGGCAAAATATATGATAGTATTTATTGGAGGCGAAAAAGCCTTCTGGGTGCTGGGTGCGATAACCGACATCCATGCGGGAAAAGCCACAGCTTCAGCTAGTAAATAATAAATCTTTTACTTTCTCCAAAAAAAACGGAACTTATAATTCTCTCAAAAACATTAAAAAGACATTATCCCTTAGGGTAACCGAAGATTTTTACTGCGATAAAAAGAAATCTGCTCACCAGAAGAATAAAAATAAAATTCTAAAGAAAAAACTTACTTCGACGTCTCTTGATTCTGGATAGTTGTTAAAGTCGTGCGTCGCGTAGAACTTTTGCCTTTCCAAACTTATATTACGCATAATATCCATTCTGCACTGTTGTTACACACTCCATTGTTTCAAACACTTTTAGCCACAAATTAAAACATTTTTCACAAGTTTGTTCATGTTATAGATTCGTTAAAGGTCAACATTTTACTTGAAGTTTGAAAGCGTTGTGGATACCTGGAACAAATAAAAATGCAATTTAACTTAATAATAATTAAAGCGTTTCAGCTTGCTACACTTTTTCGTCATATTTACAAGTTTATATAATTCTTTTTAAAAGGAATCAGAAGTTTTTGTTTCACAGAATATGAAGCAGAACTTTTTTGCGCTGATTGTACAGACGCCAGCACGTCAAGTTACCCCAATGTGTCAAAACACATTGGGGTAACTTACGTGCTGGCGTCTGTTCTGTTTTGTGTACTTTACACAAAACAGAATAAGGTTAATATTCAATTGGGAAAATTTGACACATAGGAGTAACTTGATGTGCTGGTGTCTGTAAACCGTATGTTTAATAAACAAAAATTATAACCAACATACAGAATATTAGTAACAAACAGTTAGTAGCAAAACTGAAAGGGCCATTTATAATTAGACTGTTTTACTAACAAAAAATACGGACGTCAAACATTCATATCAACTTAAAGTAATCGTAGAAACATTGCAAACAAAGCCGTGTTAGTTACAGCCTGGACTGGCCTGTTGGTCTAGTAGTTAGTGACCCTGACTGCTATGCCGGAGGTCGTGGGTTCGATTCCCACCCAGGACAAATGTTTGTGTTTATGAGCACGATCATTTGTTCTGTCTGGGTGTATTTTATCTATACTTAATACGTATGTATTTAGAAATATATAAGTATGTTTATCAGCTGTTTAGTACCCATAACACAAGCTCTCAAACTTAACTTGGGACTACGTGGTGTTGTGTGAAAAGTTATGGAACATTTATTTATTTATTTACAGCATTTAGAAGTCAAGAACAGGTGGACCAATTATTATTATTATTCTTTTTGTTTTGGGATTGTCTTTGTCCGGAACAATAGATAATTCAATATGACAGAAATTCGTTTCCTTAGACATTGTTCAAGTGTAGCGCCATCTTTGATATAACAAATGTCTTCCTAGGTCATTATTATCAGGTGATAATTGGACATCTGATAAGTCTTACGCTTGAAATAAAATGATAATACAACGTTAATTGATTCTAGGGCAAAACAAAGCTTACCGGGGCAACTACATGTTACATAAATAAGACTATAGTATATAAGACTTTCATAAAATCAAAGAGATTTAAAATACTATAGTGCGGGTATGTCAAGGAAATGAAATAGAAAAACTATGATCCTATGTCTCAGTAACGCCATCTAGAATAATATATGAATGTTGGAGCGGCAGCGGAGCGTACTAAAAAAATTAATTTTGGATGAAAATTTTGCTCGTGATGTCCTGTCAAAGACATTCAATACCTATAGACCGGACATCGAACAAAATTTTCGTCCGAAAAAGTGTGTCCTGCTGGATACAAGTCTATGAGTTTATTGTAGAACGCTCCGCTGCCGCTCCAATATTCATATATTATTCTAGATGGCGTTACTGAGACATGGGATCAAAGTTTTTCTATGACATTTCCTTACATGCCCGCTCTATAGTATTTTAAATCTCTTTGTGTCCTGTCTGTAGTAAGTATTGAAAGTCTTTGAGTAAAATGAATTGACTTCATTATTTTTTCCGTTTTGTTTTGTTGGTACAGTTTTTTCTTTGTCAAATTATACATTCTAATTGAAAATGCTTGATTTCGTACTAAAAATGCAGAAATCGGCCCGTTTGTACCTATATAATTGGAGTTCCTTCAATTCTTTGAGGATCTCATCATCAGATTTGGGGTTTGATACAAATGGGACCAATCTGGACCAATCAATTAAGAAACAAAATTTGAAAATCGGTTTAAAAATGGCGGAGGAATCGCGTAACAAACACACAAAAAAAAAACAACACTCAGTCAAATGAGTACCTCCTGCTTTTTTTAAGTCGGTTAAAAAGAAACTAGTTATGAAAACATCTGGCAGACGCCTAACTATCTTAGTAGAGCTCTGAATCAATAAATGTCTTGCGTGTCGTGTGAGCTCGTGTGCCCTCATTATACGACATAGGTAACAACATATTATTATAACAAGCTACTGTTACTACATCCATCAATAACACAATAGACACCCACTTAATAGGTCAATTTTCTTATTTCCAAAAGAAAACTTACCGTTTTATTTTATGAGTCTAGTAATTGCAGGGTAGAAGAAACACCGTGGCACATATCAATTCATTTATTAAGCCTGACAAATAAAATATCCATATTTATAGACACGTTCGACGTAGCATAAAATTTTACTTGACATAATCAAAATAATAAAAATAGTAAAAAAAAACTTTATCTTCCCCATGCCTAAAATATGGGGGCATGCAGGGTCAACCCATGCCGCATGAATGGCCCGTCTTTTTATATTAAATTATGTCATTGTTTTTAGATCTCGCATACAGATCGGTCGTTGGATTAAAATTTCAACTGAATACAAAAATAAGATTTTATTTTAGCCTTACCACGCTAAAACTGATACGTACTAAAATAATACCTCCGTACCTTTTTAAAATTTACACCTTTGACGTCAAAGAGCCTGCTGTATTCAAAAATAATCACCCGGTAAGCTCCACAAAATGTCATAAGGCACGGACTTCACATCTATTTAAATCGTTGATCTACGAGTATAATATTAAAGGAAAATATTGAATGAAATGGGGAAGATTACCTTTCAGTAGAATTAAATATTACTAGAAAACAATCACACCTAAGAACTTAACCAATAGAGTTAAGGCCTTGGTGTCTGTTAAGGTTATAAATAAATACAAAAAGAGGTTTTTTAAAGGGAGGTTATCAAAAATATAGGTAACAAAAAAATTCATTAAAGGAAAATCAAAAGCTAAACCTTGAATTTTTTGTCAAGCCTAAGATTTTCATTACGATAAATACGTCTCTTAGTTAAACATTGTCTAGATTCTAGAAAATATTATCTTTTAGTCGGGAATTTAATTTCTAGACTCAAGAAATTAGTTTCCCAAATAATAGATAACATTTTTAAAACCTACTTTGGTACTCTCAATTTCTTTTTATAAACTTCAACGAATTACTCTGAGTAATTTCTAAATCCCTTTACTGTGCAGATGGCTAAACTAGCAACTTTTGCAACTTTTAGTCGTATATTTTTTTTAATTTAGCAACTTTTTCTTAAAGAGTACTTTTTATGAGCTGAATAATACAGGGTGACTTTAAATAAATGCGACAAAATGAAATGGGAGCTTCAGTTAGTTAAAAAAATACGTGATTATCGTTTTTAAATAGTCCATTGACGTTGTTATCTTCATTTAAGTAGGTACGAATTATTGGTATTCCAAAAAAAATAAATATGCAAAAAACAAAGTAATAAATAATAATCAAAAAATCTCGTCCGACTCATGGCAGTGCTCAATAATCGTCGTCGAGTACCTACTTATGGTTTTAAACGTTGCCGTTCATAGCGGTAATTTACCTAATTTTGCCTATTAGGGAAGTATCGCGAGACTTTAAAGAAATTTGTCATATTGGGGTAGGTTGATGTGCTCATCAACCTACCCCAATATGACAAATTTCTATGATAGGTTTTCAATTTTATTCTGAAACACAATAAGGTTCATGTTCAATTGGATAAATATGACAGTTTAAGGGAAGGTTGATGTGCTCGTGTCTGTACAAAGGCCAGCACAATGTGTTAAATTTCTTTGATAGTTTTGCCACTTTATTAACAACTGAATAGGGTTCTAGGTAGCTTGATGCATCTGTGCCTATATAAAATACTAGCAGACGCGTTTCACCCGCGTAGTTCCCGGTCCCGTGGGAATACAGGCACAAGAAGTAGCCTATGTCACCTGGGGATAGTGTAACTTCACAACGTTGAAAGATTTTTTCAAATCGGTCCAATAGTTTCGGAGCCTATTCAATGCAAACAAACAAACAATCAAACCTTTCCTCTTTATAATATTAGTGTAGAAAAATAGAATAGAAAAGACAGGTATAAAACTTTTATGTAGTATTTAACAAATCGCTGTTAGCTAGAAACGTACCTAGAAGACTGGCAACATTGCTATGTTAAATGACAATAATAATAATAAACCATTTATTTCAGGTAACAAAGACCCATAGATACATACATACTTTAACCTTTAACACTTTTGTGAGTATAACGATCTTTTAAAAATAAGTTAGTAACACTTCACTTAACTAGCACAATGTTTGGGCGATCTTGTGGAATTACAATGATTGGCATTGCCGTTTTAAAAAGAATGAGCCTTGGTCAGTATTGACTTAATTGTATATTATTACTTCCAAAGCTGTTGTCCCAAATATGGGAAAGCGGGGACGTACTCAATTCACAATTAAGGCCAGTAGAATTTGTTATGTCAACTTAGCTGATCACCCATTTTTGTTCCCGTTGAGTACTTAACACCATTTTGTGTTACACTGGGACCTTTAGGGAAAAAATACCGATTCGTAGCACTGTAACTCCATACCTCTCTTGGTACAGCTATAGTAGGTTTGTTTTAAGTAAAAATTTAACTGAAAAGACCACTTGGATTGTTCAAACTCACGGTTTGTGGATTCATCCATGGCTAATTTAGACTAAGTGCCTTGAAAACCACATCGTTGGTTCTGACTGTGATTTGACGAGTTTAGAACAGTCTGACTACCAACGTATCATCGCACCTATATTTCTCGAAGAGTTAGGCAGAGGTGTATTTATAGTACAGACGTGAGCACATCAACCTACTATAATCTGTCAAATTTATTTAATACATTTTCGACTTTATTACCTAAGCATAAGGTTCAAAATTGATTGAAGAATTTTGGCAGTTTTGGGTAGGATGATTTGTTGCGTCTGTACATCCACATTTCACAAGCTCTTTTACACTCTTATAATAAGGGGGTGAGACTAATTACATCAATATAGCACCAACCAAACGGTCTGACAATCACTGTTGCCAAAAGAACAATGACGTGTTGTCGAGGTCAGGTCAGGTCTCTTTGGTCTAAAAAGTATTTAGCTGCATCTGGTTAGACCAGAAGTCAATCCTCATTTGATGAGGAAAGGTCAGGTATCGATTTAACACATTTAGATTTAAGCGTAAACGTTATTGAATTCGATAAACTAAAATTACCTGATAATGAAAAGTAGATAAAGAAATGGAAAAACTTTTCCTCTACTACATCTAAGAAGAAAACAAATCTACGACGCAATCATCTATCTAACCTAAGTTAATCTAGGAAAACTAAAGTAATTAGAAGTTCTAGCCCTCCAATAACAGACTTATTTCCACAATGGGTTAAAATGTGATCTTAAAACTTTTTTGTTTAGATTGGACTGGGGTGTATCCTCATGGACGCCCACACTGACCCACTGGGAGTCAGTCTGGGCAGTGTCGGACTCTTACCGGCTAAAACCCACTCCTGCCCTTGCTAGTTGTGACCTCTAGGGTGATCAGAGACTTTTTGTTTCGCTTTATATTTTCAATTCTGTTTAAATTTAATTTTTTACTTGTAGAGAGATGTGGCAGTTCTTTTGTTTCTTTTTATTTGTTTTACCTACCCATACATTTTACTGTTTCATAAAATTCTTTGTGCTATTTATATGGTTTTAGTATTGTTTCTTTTGATTTAGGCAACAAGCATACTATGTTTGGTTTAGTTGGAGAAATTTCCATACATACCTAGTAGGTAACCTTTTTTGATTAATAATGTTTAAATCTCACTATCCTTTTAGTCGTTGGTCCACTAGTCGGAAGTTTAAAAGCTGTGAAAAAGATTTTGGAACCAATTCCCGTATCATGCTTAGTGTTTCGGGGATTTTTCATATAGAATTTCTCAATAATAGCGCGGAGTCAGGTCTATGCCCAGGGCTAATCCCCGACTACAAGGGACTAAATCATGACTGGCAAAATAGAGATATCCTACAGCCTCTTGACGTCCGTACGCTTAGACTGTTTACTCTTTTGACAGCCACGTCCAGAAAGCAAAATATTGCCCAAGCTACGCATTATAAATTCACTAGCAGACGTCCCGCGGTTTTACCCGCGTAGATCCCATTCCCGTTGGAATACAGGGATAAAAAGTAGCCTATGTGTTAATCCAGGGTCTCGGCTGACTCCATACAAACAATTTTATTAAAATCCATTGACTAGTTTTTACGTAAGAGATTAATAAACATTCTCACAAACATTCACGTTTATAATATTTAGGCCAAGCCTTTTCCGAAGTTTGTTGGGGTCGGATTCCAGTCTAACCAGATGCAGCTGATTATCATTGTTTGACATGGAACTGCCAGTCTGACCACCACAACCCAGTTACTGGATAACACGATACCCCTTGGTTAAACTGGTTGTCAGAATTTCGAGTTTCTGACTACCCGGAACGACTGTCAAAGATCTATAAATGACAGCCGGGACCAACGTGCACGACTACGTTACAGCTCGCCAAAGCACGGAAGAGTCTTGATATTTAATTAATGGTGGGTGAGGATTCATAACATATTAAACTCTTCAGTATACTCGACAAGCGTAGTTAAACCTCCGATCGATCCGTCCGACTGTTAAGCCCCGTATTCATGGTAAACATTTGTTTAGCAATAAAGTTGAATCAAGCTCCTACAAATATTATTAATTTTGAATTCCTAAATTAATTCCTTTGAATTGCTCGTATAGTCGTGACAAACGGCAAGATGGGCACATTTCATCACAATAAACTGTTTAATAACTAAATTCTATTCACAAAATGGGAGCTTGGAACGGACAGGTACATAAATATAGACAAACAGATGAGACAACAAAACCTCCGATCTAGTACAGCCTTGCATTAAAAGGAACTCATTCCTTTGTTCTTTATCTAAAGAAAGTACTTAAACTCAGCATAACTAATAAATTGTTACCTCATTATTTACACCTGTTTATTCTTATCAAAATTAATGACCCACGAAATTGCAGCTACCCCTTTAACTGCCGGGATTAGGGGCATAAAGGGGTGCCCATGACGCGTGCGCCGTAAATCTACATGTAAAATAGAACTGATTGTAAATTTAGGCCTGTTGTTTATCAGTTTAGAGGTGTAAGTACCGTGAAACACTAAAATTGGAGGATAATAAAAACACCTTGTTTTTATATTTTTCTATACTAATATTATTAAAAGGTGAAGTTTGTGGGTTTTTTTAACTTGTAGGTGGTAATCTCTGCATCTACTGAACAGATTTAGAAAATTCCTTTACCAATAACAGGCCACATTATTTGTGAGTACCTACGCCCCCGAATATTGTTAAAGTATGAAATCAATTAAATGCTCGCGGACAGAGTTGCGAGCAAAGTGTGAAGTAAACAAATGTAAGCACGTTTTATAGAACTGCTTTTAATTTATTTAACACTAACAGACGTCCCGCGGTTTCACCCGCGTTGTTCCCGTCCCTGTGGGAATACAGGGATAAAAAGTAGCCAATGTCACCCGGGTATAGTGTAGCTTCCTAACAGTGAAATAATTTTTCAAATCGGTCCCGTAGTTTCGGAGCTTATTCAATGCAAACAAACAATCAAACATTTCCTCTTTATACATATATTAGTATAGATAAGTAGTATTAGTATAGATAAGTACGTACATTTTCATTTTTGCCGCAAGAATAAGCTAGCTTCCAATGATTCATTTCAATAAGTATTTTGAGCGAAAGTCTATTTACACGATTCTCAAGTGAAAGTGCGCGATTCTCGACCCCGGATTAATGAGATTTTTTGTTAGTTTCTCCTGTTTTTTATCCCTGTTTCAAAAAGGGGGGTGTTATAAGTTCGACTTGTGTATCTGTGTGTTTGTCTGCGGTATCGTTGTTGGTCTTGTACTCGTAAGCGCTATACTACTGAGCATGAAGTCCTGGGGTCAAACCCCGGGTCGAGCAAAACGTGAGTTTTCTCCTCTGGAATTTCCCAGTAGCAGCCTGGACCCTGTATTCAAGTGCAATTGATGGCAATAGGCTTTCTACCTATTACATGAGACTTAAGCATAGATGGCGAAATGTGGGTGTACTACGGGAACACCACTGCCTGGCCTGTTGGTCTAATAGTTAGTGGTTCTGACTTCTATGCCGGAGGTCGTGGGTTCGATTCCCACCCAGGACAAATTAATGAAGATGTGTGTGAAAAGCAACGATGATTTGTTATGTGTCTGGGTGTAATTTACCTTTAATATGTATGTATTTAGAAAAATCTAAGAATGTTTATTTGTTGCTTAGTAGGTACCCACCCATAATACAAGCTCTGCTTGGGACTAGATAGCGTTGTGTGATAATTGTGGAATTTAATTTAATACTGCCTAGCCTTTCGGGAATTACAGGCGTGATGTTCTAATACGGTACGTTTATTATTTAAGAAAAAAATATTTTACGTTTTATTTTATTTTATTTTGGAAATTTACAGCTATAGTAAAGTGTAGTCACAATTTTATCTTGCTGAAAGCCAATTACAAATTTTCACTTCCACTTTCCACTTTCTTCTAACCTTATCCGAATATCTGCAACATATATTAATTAGTCTAATCAAAAACGAATTAAGACATTACAAATTTACTTATTATTTCGTTTGCTTCTTGTTGACCTAAGTAATTACTTAAGGGACCTTGTTTTTAAACTAAGTTAAGCCAAGTCTTAGTTTCGCTTCTATTAGGTTTTCGCGAAACTTATAAAATAAAAGAAATTATACCCTTGATATTGCGTAATATCAAGTAGGAATAATAAGTTACTACAAGTATTGAGATAAATTAGACTTGAGACTTCTTAGTCAATTACTTAGAATCGAATGACCGTGAAAAGTATTGGAATGAGATTTTAATATCACCAAGCCTGCAATCGCCGAACGGTTAGGTAGAGGTGTAGTCAAAATACACCCACATTTTTCCAAGTACGAATAATAAATAAATAAATATTCCACAACTTTTCACACAACGCCATTTAGTCCCACGTTAAGCTTGAGAGATTGTGTTATGGGTACTGAACAGCTGATAAACATACTCATAAATTTCTAAATTCATTCATAATTATTATAGATAAATTACACCCAGACATGTTATTACGATGTCTATCCGTCCGTCCGCCTGCCTGCCTATATAAAACGTAAAAGGTATGTAGACAGTTGAAATGCAACAGTGTGTGTTTTCTAATCTGTACTAGTATTATAAATAGGTAAAATTTGTTTGTTTGTTTGTAAGTTTGTGTACAGCAGCAGCAAGTAAAACTTTAATAACAAAATAATAAAAATCGAAGGGATATAAGTAAATGTTTCTTTTGACTAATTTTTTTCGACCTAAACAAACTTCAAATATTTATTGCGATCATGAGTAGATACATATGGTGTTATAAAAGGTAAAAGTACATACATGATACCCTGTTAGGGTGCAGCAACACAATTTCAATATAGAATTACTTAAACACTATTTAATCAATCTTTTAGTATATAATATTACGGATATTTATTTTTTATTTATTTTTTTTAACAATGCTGTACATCTTTTAATATTCCATGATGAAACGATAACCTTCTTTTGCGAGTTCAACTCATACTAGGTCAGTTCATTTCAAACAAACGTTTTTCTATTTTCTTCTATCTGCAGATGTTCTGGCTCAACAATATTATCTCTATGCCATTTTAAGAATGAACTGCATGCACCTTTTGTATACAGAACAATATTGCCGGATCTGATAATAAAAGTTTATCAAACTTTTGGAATCTCGGGTATAGCTCGTGGATGACATTTTACACCTTTTATAGAGGTCAGGATATTTAGAGATAGATAAAACAGTAGATTCAAATACTCTTTAGAGGTATAAACTTGGCGTGTAAAGTTCCTCATCCCCCATGGAAAAGGGGGGATCCACCAACCAGACGGGTACATACATACATACAAGTCAAAACATACAACCCTCCTTTTGCGCTCCGATGCAGTCAGGTAAAAAGCTTGACAAAACTTTAAACCTTTGCTTCCACACTGGTAAGTCTCGTTTTGCCAAAGTCCGAGTTTTCGTACTAAAGCTTAATTAAATTGCTTGCAAGAGCAATTTATTATGTCCGATGCAATAAAGTTGTGTAACTTTACAAAGTAAGTCAAGTGTAAAGTGACATCCCACCGTTCTCTGTTAAAATAACATCTCGCCTGTTATTCTCAAAGGATTAGGCAGAGGTGTACCTATCTGTAGCAAACTTACATTTCGTCAGTTATGTTAAAGTCACGTGTGACCCTGAATGCTATGCTGGAGGTCGTGGGTTCGATTCCCACCCAGGACAAATGTTTGCGTGATGAGCACGATCATTTGTTCTGTGTCTGGGTGTAATTTATCTCTAATACTAGTAGACGTCCCGTGGTTTCACCCGCGTAGGTCCCGATCCCGTGGGAATACTGGGATAAAATTATGTGTTAATCCAGGGTGTTAGCTAACTCCATACCAAATTTTATTAAAATCCATTCAGTAGTTTTTACGTGAAAGAGTAACAAACATCCATCCATCCATTCATCCTCACAAACTTTCGCGTTTATAATATTAGTAGGATGTATGTATTTAGAAGTATGTAAGCATGTTCATCAGCTGTTTAGTACCCATAACACAAGCTCTGCTTAGCTTGGAACTAGATGGAGGTGTTCGAAAGTAGTGGAATAATACAAAATTATAAAAAAGAAGGCCAAAATATTGCCTTATATCGAGCACATAATGCAGACTCCGCGCTGATGATGAAAACTTCCAGACTCAAGACTAACAACGATCAAATTTAGATAGAAAAACTCCGACCCAGCAGGTCCAGCCATCAGGCCTAGCCATATAACATATTCTATTTCTATTATCGTAATCAATAAGGCGACAATAGAAGGAAAATGGCGTATATGGAATCAGCTGTTTGTCAACTGTCAAGCAGCCAACTGGCAAACAGCTGATTCCATATACGCCATTTTCTTTTCTATTGTCGCCTTATCGGTTACGATAATAGAAATAGAACTTGTAATATGGCTAGGCCTGCAGGGATCTAACCCGGTACCTTATGCTCAGCAACAGCACTTGCGAAACTGCGAACGATAGACCACAGCGACCATTTTTTTCCGACAATAAAATAAAAGCAGTTCGTTGCTCGACAGTTTCATAATTACGACGTATTTGATATTAGGAATTAAAACTTTAGCTATACAAAAGGCTTTTGTCCGACAATCCTTTTGTTCACATTTTCAATGAAAAATGTTTAATGCGATTAAAATAGTCGCGGTTGTAAAAGAAAACCCATTGAAAACAAATTCACAGTAAAGGTTTGCGTGGGTTATTTCAATCTAAAATTGCGTATGAACTCCAGTATTGAAAAGGCTTCAATTACCTGACGGTAAAACAAAACAGTCTTGTTTAAAAAAACTTTTTTCCAAAAAAAACAACCGACTTCTTAAAAAAAAACTAACAGGTGGAAAATAACTCCAGTTTCGGAAGTCTGTGGCTTTGGTGGTTTTGTTGTGTTTGTTATTGGCCACCGACTTCCGAAACTGGAGTTATTTTCCACCTGTTAGTTTTTTTTTAAGAAGTCGGTTGTTTTTTTTGGAAAAAAGTTTTTATTTTGTATTTTTTAGTTTCTTTGTATGTAAAGAAAGTCATTCAAAACTTAAAAGAATCATTGAAATTGGATAACAATTGCTAAAGAAGTTCTATCTCTAAACATTAATCTGTACATCTCTGCCGGCCCCTTTTAAAATAGAATGGCGTAATGTTATGTTGTGGAAATACAAAAGCTCAGCATAGACATCTGACTATAGCAATCGCGAATAATTTGCTGTTATGCGTTGAAGAGTTCCGTTGCCTGTCTTCTTCATCAGTTTTTCTTCACCAAATGTTACTTTCTAAATGAAAATGCTTGATTTGTTACTAAAAATGTTGAAATCGGTGCATGTGTGCCTATATTTTTTGAGGAGTTCCCTCAATTCCTCGAAGATCCCTCATCAGATATGAGTTTTGATATAAATGGGACCAATCTGCTAGTATACCCTATCAAACAAAAAAAGAATTTTGAAAATCGGTCCATAAATGACGGAGTACTAAGGTAACAAACCCTAAAAAAAAAAAAAAAAAAAAATACAACCGAATTGAGAACCTCCTCCTTTTTTTGAAGTCGGTTAATAATGGAACAGTTCGTCGAATTCATTGTTTTGATTTTTAGGTATTATGTATTCTATCAGAAATAATATTTAATTATATTGTATCAGAAATAGAAGCAAATCAAAAGTGCCGAATACTTACACTACTTTTTTGACTGAATATACACCACAGTTACTGATCATTTCCGTAATCAAAAGTAAAAAATAATACCTAATTTGAATTTTTAAATATGCCACTATTTAGTTAAACATAAACAACGAAAACAGCTGTTGGGTGCGATGGTAAGCGAGAAGATGACGATTAATGAATACTACTATGTTTTGAATAGCCCGTACGATATTTTCAAAAATTTGGTGACTTTTATGGATATAAATACACGCTACTAGTTTTTGTACTAATTAAAAATTAGTGGTGTGTAATTATTAAGAGTCAACGATAAACTATTAATATTTGAACATCTTTTTCCTTTTTTTTTTGTTTCAGGGAATTTATAACTATCTACCGTATGTGTCTTGAATGAAAAAAAAGTCGATAGTTCATGCCTTCCTTGCCTGCAATAGGACAACTGTCTTAAGCCTTGCAAATTTTGTGGTGAAAGTACGAGATTGTACAAATTTCATACTTGCGTCTCGTACTCGCACTTTTCCCGGTTTTTAGGCAGTAGGCAATTCAACATAAAACCCGACCTATTTCTGTGGGTTAGCTGTAAGTTAAGAGGCTTCAGATAGATTTTTGTATTACGCCGATGTAGAAAATTCTAAATATGGGAAAGATTTAGTATCTAAAAGAATTTTTTCACAAAAGTTTCAGTACTGATACCCAGATACCACTGTTAATAGTAGTTCCTTAGCGTATTTATGTGACGTCAAAAGTTGGTATAAAATGTCTTTTAAGGCCCGTTTGGTCTGAAAAACGTAGATCTTTTTTTTAACCCCCGACGCAAAAAGAGGGGTGTTATAAGTTTCACCGCTATGTGTGTGTGTCTGTCTGTCTGTCTGTCTGTCTATCTGTCTGTCTGTCTGTGGCACCGTAGCGCCCAAACGGGTGATTCGATTTAGATGCGGTTTTTTTTATTTGAAAGCAGGGTTTCTTGCGATGGTTCTTAGACATAGTTCATCAAAATCGGTTCAGCCGTTTCAAGGTTATCAGCTCTTTTGTGATAGCTACCGTTGCTATTTTAGACGTCTTTGGGTATTAACTTTACTTACAAACATACGTGTGTCTTAAAATTTCAAACACCCATGTGTGTAATATTGATAAGCAACATTATGGTGTATTTGGTCTGATGCAGCCAGGATATCAAGCAGACTAATACACTCTTAGGAAAATAACAGCAGATATGTCGTGTTTGGATTCATTTTAACCTGCGTTTGATTCTGCACACAATGCACTGATGGCAACTGGGTGAGCTGATGCTACAGCCAGGCTATCCAGCACACCAGCAGGTAGACTCTTGACAAAATGATTGCAGATATGTCGCGTTTGGGTTCATTTCAACCAGCATTTGATTCTAAACACAATGCACTGATGGCAACAGGATGAGCTGATGCTGCAGCCAGGCTATCCAGCACACCAGTAGGTAGACTCTTGACAAAATTATAATAGATATGTCGTGTTTGGATTCGTTTTAACCAGCATTTGACTCTTCATACAATGCACCGAAAAATTCTCATAACTGTAAACTCTTTAAAACAAAATTAATGCGTTTAAAAATTATAAAATAAAAATTAAATTAAAAATTTAAAAAACCCCCACCGCAAAAAAGTAAAACATTTAAAAAGTTAAAAAATAACACTTTAGCCATGAAATTTTACGTAACGTCGGGGTACCATTAAAATAAGTACCTACATACCTACAAGTACTAGGAACATTCCTTACTGCGGTACCCCGACTTGAAGTAAAATTTCATGGCTAAAGTGTTATTTTTTAACTTTTTAAATGTTTTACTTTTTTGCGGTGGGGGTTTTTTAAATTTTTAATTTAATTTTTGTGGAATGCTTTAAAAGCCACTTTGTACAGCAATTTTTATCGTAAATGTAAAAGGCATAGCCAGAAGCAAGAAACCCTCTAAAAGGCTATATTCGGATGGCCCATTATTTTCCATAAGAATGATGATTATCGAAATGAGCTTTAACTACCTATCTGTTCAAAACTTTTCACGAATAAACGGAATAATAATTACTCATTATTCCAGGCATCTGTGGCCCACATAAACGAAATAAACACTAAAATCTTATAAAATAATAAAGTACCTATCTAATACGTAGTAAATAAAGCAAAAATTAAAATTAATGTAAACGTTTTTTGACTGGCCTGATAGTCTAGTAGTTAGTGACCCTGACTGCTATGCCAGAGGCCGTGGGTTCGATTCCCACCCAGGACAAATGTTTGTGTGATGAGCAAGATCATTTGTTCTGTGTCTGGGTGTAATTTATCTATAATATGTATGTATTTAAAATATATAAGTATGTTTATCAGCTGTTTAGTACCCATAACACAAGCTCTCAAGCTTAACTTGGGACTAAATGGCGTTGTGTGAAAAGTTGTGGAATATGTATATGTATGTACGTTTGGTCGGCGACGTATAGCGATGAGTCATGGTGTCATGTAGCCTTCCACGGAAACGACGCTACACGACACCCGTCGGCGATTTTGGCTTTTTCGTTGGCTACATTTACCAGCCGCCATTTGCTTAGCATTCTCGCACAGCTGTCGGCCTCCAGCCGAAACAGATGCAGCTAAATGCCTTTATTTCACATGGAATGACTGCTTATTTGACCTCCGCAGCCCAACTAACTGGATAACACAATATTTTATTTTATTTTATTTGGAACAACAAACAGCAGTATATTTTGGATTACACACAATGCAGTTCTGAATAGAAGTAACAAATATACTACTTACGGCGTTATTCACAGATTACAATAAATAAAATAATAGCTAGCTGTTGTTTAACAAATTCGAGCTTATCTAATACAACTAATATAATAAAAATAATAATAATACTAGCCTGTTACTGTCCCACAGCAGGGCAAAGGCCTCTTCTCATAGAGAGAAGGCTCGAGCATTGATCACCACGCTTGCTCAAGGCGGATTGGCGATTTCAAACTTATATTAACTAGAAGTCTAGGTTTCCTCACGATGTTTTCCTTCACCGATGTCAATGTTGTCTAAGATAAATTTAGAAAGTACATATGAATTGAAAACGTCAATTAGTACTATCTAATACAACTACACACTTAAAAATATAACAGTAAAGATATCACTTAATAAAGCTGGTTGTCACAATTTAAGCCTTCTAACTACTCGTGTCACCATTTTAATGACAACCAGGAGCAACCAGTACCGTTGCTCCTGGTTGTCATTCAAATCAAATCAAATAATTTTCCAACAAGGATAGGGTTATAATAGATGACATACATACAGATAATATTGTCCATTCTCTGCCGTCACATGACCATGCAAAATTTTACACATAAATTATTGCAGACCCTACTTTTAGAACTTCATGCTTTATAACAATAAGTATTAGGTACAAACTTATTAAATTGGATAATCATTTTATCTATTTCATAATTCTCAATGTCAATGATTATATAGTAGTCAATAACTAAAATGTCAGAGGTAATAATGAGATAATAATAATAAACCATGCCTTTCATACAACGCCATCTAGCCGCAACCTAAGCAGAGCTTGTGCTATGAGAACTAAACAAGTGATAAATATACTTATACAGGATTATTTGTGAAACACCAACAACCTCGCAGGACCAGATAGCTGACATCGTAAGCAGCAACTTTTGTGCTACAAAAATACATGATAACTCAATTGCCCGCTTGAATGTTAATAACTCTACGCAAATCGCTAAGATTAGGTGTAAACAAAACCCTACGATTCGCGGGGAAATGGTGGAGCGTAGCGTCGCCCTAAGACTTAGAAATGTCATGATAGTACAATAAAGCCTTGAAATAATAACATCATTTTTGTTCCACGTATTTGTGTTATGTCAGAACTCGTAAAACAAAAGTTGTTGCTCATGTTGATAGCTATATATCTATTCCTGCAAGGTTGTTGGTGTTTTACAGGTAACCCTGTATATTTCTTAAAACATACAGATTATAGATGAATTACACCCAGTGAAAGGATTTCAATAAAATAATTGCTAGTCCTAAATAATAATTAATGAGTCTTACTTTTATTAACTTTTAGACATTTCTTTACACTGTAATACAGTACCTTATCAGTTAAAAATTAAAGCGAAGATAAAAAGACTAGTCTCGGATTTTCATGAATGATCACCCACCAATCCATGGTGCGGCTTCGGTAAACTTAGCTTAACTTTCAATTGACCACTTGCTTAATATTTACCTACGAACCCCGCTTGCTTCAACGATAGTAGAATTATGTAACGTATACAGTTCAACTTGTTCTGCACGTTAATATACAAGTAAAGTATTTTACGAGTCTCATAACTTTTTAACTCCGGAGTGGAAGTAAAACACTTTTATCATTAAACTTCTTAAGTAGGTTGCTTGCCGAGTAACACTTAATCAGGAAAAAGTAGTTAGGCAGACTTAAAACTTTACCGAATCAAAAGTCGGTCTAACTAATTACCATAGTGGGTCTATGAACAGATTATTTTATCTAACTAAGCCAGATGTAGAATTATTGAGTTTTGGAGCGTACTCAACTAGAATCAACTTGTATCCAGTAGGATACAACTATCAGATGAACAATTTTTGTTTGTCATGGCTTGTCTGTAATGAGTATTGAATGTCTTTGACCAAGAATAGAAAAAGAATAGAAATACATTTATTAGGACACGCACATTCCTGGTACCAAGGTACCAAGGTACTATCGGACCTATATGCGGTGAATCAGTTAGCTAACAAAGCACTTTGAATTACGCAACGTGCGTATGAACGGTCAATCTCTAAATAAGTTCGGATGCTGCTATGTGCAAGCGACTATAGCTGGAAGAAACGAACGTGTTGTTACAATGGACCACACGAAAATATGTACAAGTGATTTAAATAACATTATTTATCTTTCTTTTTTGTAGGGGTTCTACACAAAAAGAAAGATAAATAAATTCTTGTTAACACTAGCACTTTGCTCGCGACTTCGTTTGCGTACTTCGTACTTTATCATCCCCTCCCACTACTTTGTATTTTTTTTCTAAAAAAAAATATAGCCTAAGACTCGCACAGAGTTTTCAAAATCGTTTGGTAGACCCAAATAGTAAAATGTCACAAACTTACAAACCTTATTTTCGTTATAATATTTATGTAAAAAAGTCTTGTTTTAAAAAGGCGTTATTTTATAATTACTAAGTTATCCCTTTGGGATTTCCCAAACTTATTATGATTAATTATTTCCAGTATCAAACGTCTCACTTTCCAAAATAAACCAAGAACTTAATTCATCAAGCCCAAGACAATAGATTTAAACTTAAGGATTTCTAAAAGTTATCTTAGTCAAAAAGTTAAACATTACAGCATTCAAAGTTGAAAGCTCAAGGACCTAACAAAAGCTACATTGACAAAAGACAAATTAATTGAATCTAAATTTTTAGGGTTACTCAAAAGTGGTCAACGAGACCATACCACTAACTCTCCGCTATTCTGTTTGTCTATCAGCGGGCTGTATCTCATCATCATCTGCCTAGCCTTTTCCCAGCTATGTCGGGTTTGGCTTTCAGTTTAACCGGTGTAGCTAAACACTAGTGTTTTACATCGAGCAATTACCTGTCAGACCTCCACAACCTAGTTACCCCCCTCAGGGGTATACCCCTAGATTAAACTGGCTGTCAGACTTTCGGGCTTCTGACAACCCGTATCGACTGTCAAGGATTTACAAATGGCAACCGGGTCCAACGGCTTATTGTGCTTTCCGAGGCATGGGGAAGTCTTGATATTATTATGTAATGAATGGTCACCAAGACTTCTTCGACTAGACTGATAAACATACTTATATAGGGTGGCTGGTTATTAGTAACCGATACTTAAACCCGTGATTGTACTCATGACTACGAATAACTTTTCCAAAGAAACTTTTTTTTATACTTATTAACATTCAATTTATTTAATTACTTCAGTACTGCACAAAGGAAGCGTTGGGGGTGGCGAGGGAGCGTGTAACGCTACTACTATTAGGTTTTTCCCCTCCCAAGGTCAGACTGTCAGCTGATCGATCACAGGCGCGTGCGCGGGAATTTCTGTTGTTGAATTTAAGTTATTGTGTGTAAAAAAAAGTTTCTTTGGGAAAGTTTATTGCAATCAAGAATACAATCACGTGTTTAATTATCGGCCGCTAATTACCAGTCACCCTTTATTATATTTCTAAACACCTACATGTCGGCGCAAATATTCCTAACAACGCGCAGAGCGCACGTGCAACGGAACGTCACGAACTACTCGTGCAGCGCGCCACCAGTCAAAAGTGAACAAAAGTGAACAGTTTTAAAATTGGATCATTAGTTTCGAAGATTACCTCCTACATACAAACTTACAAACTCTTTATAATATTAGTATTAGATTGTTTTTAAATTGATTTTAGTATATTCTTAATTAAGATTGTTTTTTAAATTGATTTTAGTATATGACCTATATACTAAAATCAATTTAAAAACAATTTTAATTAAGAAAGTGTTTTTAATTATTAGGTTAAATTACACAAAATGTGTTTTATAAATAAAAGCATAATGAATGAAGATGCTTTAATTTGTGAAGACACCCCTTCTCTTATACATTCATATATTATTTAAGACAAATTACACCCAGGCCTAAAACAAATGATCGTTAAGATAGACTTACAATTTTCACATGACGTATTTTTGAACTGCTGCTAAAACAACAAATTAAACCTAAAACGTTTTTGCTCGACATGATACGAACCCATTGTTAGCATCTCCGCTCTCCACTAGGTAGGTTTCGTTGACTCATGTTGGTGACTGAAAGGTCAATACCCGTTATATAAAACGTTGAAAACTTAATCGCAGTATCATCTCAGCGACAATTAATCTATAAAAACACATCTAATTTATTAAAACTTCTAACGAGATAAGTTTAAATAAATAAGACGTTAAACACCAACAGATTGAGACTGAGACATTTTGATAAATGCGTATTTTTCAATTATTTTCACAATGATGTTTTGAATTTAGGTAACAAACTACTTAGCCTGGTTATAGCTGCGGTACGTTACACACATGCTTAATATGCATACATAATAATATTCCACGACTATTCACACAACGCCATTTAGCCCCAAGCTAAGCAGAGCTTGTATTATGGGTATAACAATCCTTTAAGTATCAAAATACTCCTCCGCATCGCTGTCTGACTGACAAAGGGCGGGCTTTTTGGGGGACTGTCATATGTAATTTTAACGTTTAAAAAGTGCTGATCTTTAGCCTTATTTGAATAAATGACTTACTTATTAGACTTATTATTGATTTTGAGTATTGTCAGGTTAGATGACGTGTTGCTGCAGCTATCCACTAAATTTAGTTAGTTACATACCGTAGTTTATAAAAATTATTCCCCGATTGTTTCCAACGAGTCGCACTGACTCTTCAGAAACAAACAATTAAAACTTTTCCTATCAAGTAACGGTGTGGCTGGTTGGATTTTTTAATCCTAACGAGTCGAACTATCGGTTCATGTAAGTAAAGCCTTAAAACTAAATAAACGTTACGTGCCAAACGAATGTTTTCAAAATCTCGTTTCGTAAACGCGACGCGTTCTTCTCCTCCCACAAGTCATAAATTCTCTTTGCCATTAAAATGCCAAATGCCAGGTGTGAAAATTGATAATGAAGTTAACTTTTCGCTTCACGCTTTCACGTAATTCAATCAAGAAACGATATCTGAACTTGAGATCACACTTTGATACTTATAATGACTTTTTTCAACGACGCATTTGGCCCTCGGGCTTACGTCGTCACATCTTTACATAGTCAGATGACTGTTACCGAATGGTATATTATGTAATAATAAATATTATTTGTATTTTAGCACATTTAAAGCTAGGTGAGGAAACCTGGACCTATAGTTAGTAAAGTTAGGTTTGAAATCGCCAATCCGCCTTGAGGAAGCGTGGTGATCAGTGCTCGTGCTTTCTCTGTGTGAAAAGAGGCCGTTTCCACCTTTTTTTGTGCTTTTTCATAAGGGTTTAATACCTTAAAGTATATACCTATAAGTATTTATATTCATACTAATTTCATGAATGGGAAAAGATAAAATTTCGTTTGTTTGTAATGAATATGTTACCGGTAATCAGAAAATAAGGTATTCTATCCAATACCTACGCAATGTATATGTTGCAATCATTCTCTTAACAAGTCAAAAGTACTATTGACTAGCAAAATCAGTCAAAAGTACTTTTGACCGTATGCTTTAGTCAATAATACATTTAACTTAAATAACAGTTAAAAGTACTTTTGCCTAATGGAGCTGGTTAAAAGTAATTTTAACTAATTGATTCCGTCAAAAGTGGTTTTAACTGGTTTTATCAGTCAGGTTAAACCGTGTATGGTTGGCGAATCATGTGGGTTAGATAAGGTGGTTAGAACCATGACCATTAGCGGGCGAAGGCGAGCGAAGTGAGCGTGCCGCGGCAGCGGCCGATGAGATGTTGGCTTTGAAAATATACTGTAACATTTTCTAACAAACGTGTTTTTTTTATCTTCAAAATTCAAATTCAAATTCATTTATTTTGTGTACATAGGTTAGAAGATGTTAAAATATAGATATTACCGTCCGTCTATGTCCCGCCGATAGGCATACATAAATTCACAATTTTCAAATAAAATTAAATCATGTCATTTATGTATTCACAATTAATTAGGTCTACAATTTATAATAATAACATGTCAAATTTCCAAATTAAATTAAATCCAACTTCTACTAACTTTACCGTCACTGCTGGGGTGTTTGGGAAGAATGCAAATGTTTGCCTGCACCCTGGCTAGAAGTGATGAGGAGGAACACCGTATGGTTTAAGTCAGTAGGAGACTGACAGACCCCTTCACCGGCCCTAAGGTGGAGAACATCTCTGAGGATTTCCACCCAGGCAGATGCTGTTGTATTAACTAATACTGGCACCAAACATTCGTTCTGGGCAGACGCATAGGCAGACATATAGACCGGACAGAATGGAAATGTGTTTTTGCCAATTCGTAGCGGAACCTTAACGATAGTCACGCACTTGAAACGAAATGAGTTTTTTCGGCGATATCGACCAATCAGCGTCTAGGCACCTGGGTCCCAAGAATAAAGGACTACTAACAGCTGTCGCAGACTTAATAGAGAGATATAATTTAACGGGCCTATTAATTTTGCCGTTACCCGACTTTGCCGACTCCTACCAGATGGTAATGTTTTTGTTCCTCTCTGAGTAAAAAATAATTTTAGATGTTGTTTAAAATGGAAACCTTATTATTTAACTCTAGCTGCCTAGCTACGTACCTGCTAGCTGCTTCGCTCCGCCTTAGAATCAATTTATGTTTTGTTTCCTTCACACATATAACAAGTCTTAGCATAAGACTTGTCAAATGGTCATTTGATAATGAGGTGAGGAATTTTTTTACACCTGACTTATTAATTATCATCCAATATGGCGCTGTATTTGTGAAACACTGGTATTCAACTGCATCCGGTTAAACTGAAAGCCGACCCCAACATAGTTGGGAAAAGGCTAGGCAGATGATGTGGCGCTGTATTTGAGAAATGTTTCAGAAAACGTATTTTATTCCAAATCTTTTTTGAGATAAAAGATAGCCTGCTTATGTCATTTTCCAAAGTATTACCTGTGTCCTTGCCTAATTTCAAAACGATCTATTTAGCCCTTTAGTCGTAATCAACCGACAAAAAAACAGACAATCAAACAGACAAACAAACAGACAAACAAAGAGACAAACAAACACACAGACAAACAACCTGACAAACAAACAGACAAAAAAACAGAAAAACAAACAGACAGACAAAGTGACAAACAAACACACAGACAAACAAACAGACCAACAAACAGACAGACAATCAAGACAGAGTTTACTGACGATTGCTGGGGGCATGACAATCTTTATAAAATCAGACGGTTAAAAGGTTAATTGTGCAGTTTCATTGAGCCTCCAAACTTATATCCTAGTTTTGCTTTGCTTTACCGACTATCTTAGCTGAGTCATAAACCGAAATTTAAATCGAAATTCCTGATGATTACACACAAACCAACTTCAAGGACTTGTGTAAACTAAAAACAGCGCTATTTGCTTTGAAACGCTGACTCGCTTCGTGAAGTTCCTGATTGTGTTGCCTACACATAATTAAATATACCTACCACCTCAATTTCATTGTTCTCTCAACATTTTGAAGACTCATTGTTCATTCAGAACTTACATGTAAATAAGGCTTTAATAGTCGCCCTTATTTCTCGCCTAAGGATATGAGAGTAACTTTGGTTTTGAAGAACAAACTAAGTTGGATTGCGGTTGTATCGCGGTAATGTTACGAAAGTTTCGTTTGCAGGAGCTTATTAATAGTCAAAAATCTGCCGTCAGAAGTCACTATTTTAAACCGTCTTAGAAAAAAGGAGGAGGTTCTCAATTCGGCTATATTTTTTAAATTTTACCTCAAACCGCTGTCATTTATAGATTTTAAAAAATCTTGTTTGTTTGGGAGGTCTTTGTGTGTGGTCCCAATTTAATTTAATCGTAATTGGTTCAGTGTTTGGATATAATATTTTGACTGGCCTGTTGGTTTAGTAGTTAATGGTTTTGTCTGCTATATTGGAAGACATGGGTTCGATTTCAAAACAGGCCTCTCATACGACATGACACGATACCCGTCGTATTATATTAGTGTAGTTTTTGTGCTCCTCTGCCTTACTCTTCTGGGACTTATATATATTTAATTCTCTTCTTCCCATTAAAAACACAAGGAAGTGGCAAAGGGTGGGGCATTTTGGGGGACTATCTTAGGTATTTTTGTTTGACGTTAAAAAAGTGCTGACTCTCTGTCTAGTTTGAATAAAGACTTTTGATTTATAGACGTGAGTTTCACAATGTTAAGGTTAGTGGCTGAATTGTAAGTAACAGCTGGTGGGGCTAAATTTGATCTTGCCGGTGACCATACGACTTGCCTTGGAACGCATATTAAGTAGTAAATTCATGATAATATTGCTTTGTCGGACGCCAAAAGTCATATTGCACAGTGGTTGTAGAGGTCAAAAAGCTGAGTTCTAGTAATTATTAAAAAATTGAAAATCAAGTCGCAATATTTCAACGACAATAATTTATGTCAAAAGTTTGTTATAAGTATGCAGTAGACGTGCACAGAATGTATTCCAATGAGAACATCATTTTGTCTACAGTAGAACCGAGTGACAGATTAAAGAATAATTTTTTTGTTTTCAGCACAAAAATGTCGAAAATGAAGATAACTGTGTAGCTTTTTTAGTGGACAAAAATCTACAATATCGGCAGAAATGTTTCTGCCATGTGTCAGTTTGTCGATTCTTTCGTCGACATACCCGTTACTACGCGTGCTGCATGGACTTGATTCGTTATATCGTAGCGCGTAGCCTCGTAGCTTGTAAGCGTAGCCTCGTAGCTCGTAGGCGTAGCCTCGTAGCTCGTAGACGCACCCTCGTAGCTCGTAAGCGTAGCCTTAAAACTCGTAGCCAAGGTATCGTAGCATGGATGTAGTGGGTATTTGCAGTTTCATTCAAAATTAGCTATTGACCTCATCATCTGTCTAGCCTTTTCCTAACCATGTTAGAGTCGGCTTTCAATTTTACCAGATACAGCTAAATACAATGGAGCGACTGCCTGTCCGACCTGAGCTCTGACAACCGGGACTAACGCGACGGCGTAACGTGTATTCCGAGAATGGAGGAGTTTTATATGTAACTAGTAGACGTCCCGCGGTTTCACTCGCGTAGGTCCCGTTACCGTGGGAATACTGGGATGAAAAAGTAAGTAGCCTATGTGTTAATCTAGGGTGTCAGCTATCTGCCCTGATGCACAAAAGTATATTTTGCAAAGCTGTTCATATATATAATAAATTACCTAAGGATATGAGAGAAACTAACAATATAAAACTTTTTAAAAAATATGTGCATGATATGCTTGTGCTCAAGTGCTACTATTCTCTACAAGATTATTTTGATGACAAGTCCAGCAATGCTTAGAGTTTAGATTTGCATATTAATCCATATGTTTTTAATGACATTACTTTATGACATCTTTTTTAATTATTTTATTTGTAATACCTTTTAACGTAATAATAGATAAGCGAACACTGATACATTTTATTAAGATATTGCAATTTAAAAATTATCAATTACTATAATAATTTGCACGCCTTAAATGGTAGAATATGGTTTAAGAAACTGTATAACTTATGACTGTTATGACTTGTAAGATTTTTATATACACCTGTATTCAGCAAATAAATAAATAAATAAATATCTTCATACAAAATTTTATTTAAATCCATTCCGTAACTTTTACGTGAAAGAGTAAACAACATCCATCCATATTTACAAATTTACGCGTTTATAATATTAGTAGGATGAATGGTTACCAACTTTGCCAAGAGTAGCTTACTATTCGATCGACCCGTGTGGCCGTCTGCAGAAAGTTTAATGGCAAGGAAGTTCTGAGAGTTAATAATAATATAATTCAAAAAATTCAATTAATATAATTCAAATAACACGACACGTTTGGTGTAATAGATGTTTTTCTGTTTATACTAATAGAAACATGTAAGTATGTTTATAATGTAAGTAATTTAATTTATTGTAATGTTTATTTATATTTTGTGCTAAACAATGTATGTATTTAAATAGTTACATATTGTATATTTATGTTAATAGTAAATAAAAAGTACCTTTATTATATTTGTTCTTTTTCTCTATGAAATCTATACAAAAATTGTCTCGAGATCGGCTTTTAGCGATAAGGCCGCCCATGGTAACACTTCTTGTATGAGTATATTTTTTTTGTTTGTCGCTTTACTTTTCACACATTTTGTTAATTATATATATTTATTTTTGCACTATGCTTTGATATGTACAGACGCCAGCACGTCAAGTTACCCCAATGTGTCAAATTCCTTTGATCGTTTTTCAACTTTATGTTAAACAGAATAAGGTTCTTATTCAATTGGGAAAATTTGACACATTGGGGTAACTTGACGTGCTGGCGTCTGTACTTGGCCCTATATATAGAAAATTATATGTACTTGACTAGGAAGAGACTGGTTCTCACAACACAGGGAATCTTAGTGTGGGGACCAGGGAACTTGTAAAATAGCGCTAATGCATATTTTTGTACAAATAAATACATTTTAATTTTTTTTATTTATTTAGTATCTCTTAAAGTTATAATTTCTAGGTTTACATGGTATACAGTGTAACTAGACGTGCTGGCGGCACGTCATGTTACCCCAATGTGTCAAATTTATTTGATCGTTTTTCAATTTTATGTCAAACAGAATAAGGGTCATATTCAATTTGGAAAATTTGACACATTGGGGTAACTTGATGTGCTGTCGTCTGTACAACAATAAAGAGTATTCTATTCTACCTGTTTTAATATACCCACTTCATGGAAATCCTTCGCTTTCGTAGATGCCTTCGTAAAAAAAGCACTAGTCAAGGAGATAACAATTATAGTTGTTATTCAAATATTTCAGAGTTCATGATAGAGCAAAAATTTTCTTTGAAAGGTGACCTTCATTGAAATTTTAGTTTAAAATCTAAAGAATCGACAAACTTTCGACGTTATCAATAAAATTGTATTAAAAAGTTATTACGAGATCTTAATTAACCATTTTAGAAATCATCTAAATAATATTATAACTTTACATATTTTTTTTTTTTAATTCTTTAAAAGAAAAACGTACTTTTTTAAAGATAAAAATACTTTTTATTTATTCAGAAATACGGCACAAATGTTAAATGTCAAAAATAACCAATTTGGTGACCTATAGAGTCCAGGAACTAAGTTCCTGTAACAATTGCTTTAACATAAGAGTAGTCCCATAAAAAAAATCAACTGATGCACCAATTTTACCGAAACACACAGTCCCTTTGATTGTAATCAATTAAACTAACGTTAATGACTACGATTCTAAGAAACAATAACTTAAGTAAATTGAATGATTGTTTCACTAATTATGTCGAAATCTTCACAAAATATCAGATTATGAATTGGAGACGATGGGCTATACGATAACCCGAACCCATTTCTGTTATCTCTTCCATGAGTTAGTTCTACGGAAATCAGGTTACTTGTCGTTGACATTGAAGCTTTTACTGTGTATCCTTATCATGGCAATGAGAGGTGTTACATCCATCCTAATATTATTATTATAAATGAAAAAGTTACTCTGTATGTTTGTAAGCTCTCCACGACTAAAGGGCTTCTTATGGTTGGCGAGAAGTTAGATCCTAGTGTCGCGATCAAATGAAATGAAATGATTATGAAATGAAATAATATTTATTTCTGTAAGTAGATCTTCCCAGATTACATGTCATTATTTTTAAACTAAATGGCATTTCCAAAGTGACTGATCCCTGAGAAGAAATGCGGAAACAAACTCAGGGGTCATCTTTGAAAGTCCAGACATAAGATTGTATTCATGTATTAAGCGAGTCTCACGATGCAGGGCAAAGTCTGGAAAGGCCTTTTGAAGAAAGAATCAATTCAGCTTTGAGTTGACCCGTCCCGACAGACGGCATGCATGCTTCAGTCATCGTGTAGCTCAAACCTATTTCAGGGAGCTCGACGACCCACCACACGACACGCTATCTGCCGGTCATTTGCGTAGGCCACGTAAAAGTACTCAAAACCACCAGGCCAGTCATTCATGTCGTACGATTTGACGTTGACTGTTCTGCGGGCGCCTGGGCGCACATGTTCATATTACAACGTGCCGAGGCCGGGCCGTGCCGGAGCCGGGAAACAATACCAACCGACATTTCAACGCCGTGTCCTGGCTGGGCCCCATGAATTACTTCATACAAAAAGTATATCATAATATTTGACCATGACCCGGCCCTGTCACAACACGGTTTAGCGTGAAACCTTCTACATCTAACTGCCCCGTAAACTTCGTTCCGCCTTAGAAGCAATGTATTAGTGTTATTTCGTTTTTATTAGTTAACATCCTATTCTGATCCTACTGAATATACACAAAATTTTAAAAGACTCGCTCAAGCCGTTTCGAAGAAGTTTTGTTAGAAACACTGTGACACGACAATTTTATATTTAAGATAATTATACATACGTTTAATAAGACATAATTTTAATTTATAACAGATAGATCCAAACCAATAATAACTACTAATACTATATAATTAGCGAGTCTCTAATGTGTCTCTATCGAATTAAAATGACAACTTGTATATATATATAACCTAACCTAACTTATCATACCTATCCATAGCGAACCTAACTACCTAACCTAACTACCTTACTGAAATGTATTGAATCAAAAAATACTAAATTCATAATTTTAAACTGAACTACTGCGCTGCGTGCTCCTATGTTGCATACAATTTATAAAGTTTACCCGGTCTACTTTAATTAAAGTCCAAACAGTAAAAAAGAACTTTTGAATTTCGTCTCTGTCGTCATTATTAATTACGTAAATTGTTTTTTGAAATATAAGACTTTTATGCTTCGTAAAACCTCGTTCTACGTTTAGTAACGAAATAAATTTCAAAACGTACGCATACATTTGATTGAAAACCAAAAATAATTAAATTTACTTTTCGTATTTTTTAAATGTCAATGCCTACGCAATAATCACAATATTTTACCACCGACGACGGGACAAGCACCTAATGTTTTACAGGTAGTGACTAAGAATAGTGACTAAGGGAAAGCGAAATTGTTGGTTTTACTATATTCCAAGCCTTTTTTCTATATTTACTTACTTTTAAACTTTTCCTGGACTTTTACAAACATTTCAGAACCAAAATCAGATAAATTGGCCCAGCCGTTCTTGAGTTTTAGCCGGACTTACGAACAGCATATTGACTTTTATATTATATAGATATTTGGTATGGTTTGGTATTTGGAATATATTTGGTATGCGACATTCAAAACTTCCTATGGACGGGACATCACGAACAAAATTTACATCCAAAACTTTTGTCCTAGTGGTCACAAGTCTATGAGTTTTTTTTAGTATGCTCCGCTGCCGCTCCAAAATTCATAATAATATATTATTCTAGATGGCAGTACTGAGACATGGGATCGAAGTTTTCCTATGTCATTTCCTTGACATGCCCGCTCTATAGTATTTTAAATCTCTTTGCTAAGCAATGATTTAATTGTTGTTTGCTTTTTTTGCTAATTGACCATAAACAGGCAGTCCAAAACAGTAATTTATAACAGGATCTTGTATACACAAGCACATCCCACAAGCCGCAGTACCGCAGAATATCTAACACAAGGACGAAACCTAACAGAGGTATGACAACCTAATTACTGTAATCTTTTTTTCCCATTTAGTGTGAAAGATATACCCACGGCGTACAGAAATATAATATGGCGGGAATCAAAGACAAATGATTATGCTTTTCAATGGTATGTGGCGCATTACTGTGGCTCATGGGGATCATGAAAGAATAATACTTAATAAAAAATAATAATCTACCTAGTATGAAAACTTAACTTATAACTTGTGGTTTTCGAGTTTGCTTTATGTGTGATGATATTTTTATTTAACAAAACAATGGCTAAATAAGTTTGTTTCTTTCATTTTCAAGTCTAAACCACTGAACCGATTTTGATTACCGTGTAGAGATATATTAGATTTGGAGTCGGACATAGTATACTTTTTATCCAAGTGACATGTTTCCATGGATAAAATAATTTACAGATAGGCGAAACCGCTGGTGCAGCTAATTATTATCCAATTTTTATGTGGTGTAGTATATAGTGTGGCATTCTTTTATTGGTCTGCTGCAAGATTTCTCCAACGAATTATTTTTTTCTTTTCACATATAATGAAAAGTGGGTTATACCTGCATTATTTACCACCATTTTCGTTTTTGTACAAAAACATTTTTGAACCGGGTCGGATTATGGGCCATGACCTTTCAGCCATGAAAGAGCCTTTAAATTGTAAATTGTTTTATTACTGATTTCAAAATAACGGCCTTGTACAGATAGGTGAATTAAATACATTATTATTATTATTATTTTATTTTAACTAAACGTGATTACTTATTTTTTTACTTATTATTATTAATTGGTTCTTTAAAAAGGTTAAGTGCGTAATACCTACTCTTAACTTCGTGTGTGCGTAGGTAGGTCTTGTAGTGTAACAAACGAAGCAGGTGGCGTTCTATAGTTTTTGCCTACCCCCATTCGAAATAGGCGTAAGTATATGTCTTAATAATTTGTTAATTACGAAACTTAGATCTGTGCGCTAAGTGCGAGTTGTTTTTGGTAGATGTTTTGAAAGAAATAGAACCGGACGCGAATCAGGAATCAGTGATTAGAAAAATTAATACCTATAGGACAAATTACCGAAAAGAACAGAAAAAAATCGAAAATTCAAAGAAATCAGGGGCGTCAACATGTATACGTGCCGAGTCTATGGTACTACGATAAATAGCATTATATCCGCGACATTGTTCTTCTGTCTACTTATTTTATGTAAGTAAGTAAGTAAATTTTATTTGTTTAAACATGGTATACATTGCATGCAAGATAGTGACAATTGCACAACACGACTTCTTGGGTTTGGCACAGGCGTAGAACTGAGACTGCACAGGCATACTTGAATCGTGTGTGGTCACTATGGACGTTAGGTATACTTGCACAAGCCTTCAGTTCCGGTATACCGTTCAGGTATACCGCTACGTACCTATGTGACCGCCATTACGCGCCATTACATTCGTTGACGGCGCAACGCGACACTGAGGTCAAGTGAAGCATAGTTAGCCACATTTTAACGTGTCGCTTACTGAGCGCTTATAACTTATCTACTATTTTTACTTATAATATCATTGGTTTAAACATTCAAAAACCGTATACCTACGTATATGAGAAAGTACAACAAATGATGTCCTCACAACGTTTGTTAGATTTAGCAGTGCAATTCTGGTCAAATCATCGCGGGAAAATGTAGGCGTAGTGAGGGCAAATTGAGCTGTAATTTAATACTAATGCTAGGCATTGACAGTTCACTTCACTCAAGTTTTCACGGCGTGACTTTTACTGAATAGACCGGCTGAGTGCCTAGTGCGAGTTTGTTTTACGTTAACGCGATCGACACGTTTATGACGTTCGGCACTCCGATTGGCCCGCTCCAAGGTTTTAACCAATCAGAGAGCCAAACGCGGTGAACGTTAAAACCAGATTTTTCTCTGAACAATCCTTTGCCCTGCGATGGGACTATAACAGGCTGGCATTACAATCACAAGGCAAAAAGAAACAGCTAAACACTATTCATTTAGATAAACCGCCGTGTTGATAGCCATTTTTAAACAGTAAGAACCGTTCTCGAAGATGCATAGCCTGCACTTGTCTCAATTATTCTTCCATTAGACCTTTTTACGCTATATTAAAGTACCTACTTACTAGAGAAATAGGTAGCAATATATTACTGGACTAGAAATTTTACAAAATGGAACTTACCATTACGATGGAAGTAGGTTTAGGTTTGTAGTTCGTAAAATACTAGAAATATTCATCTGTCTGTAATGAGCTTTCAGATTCAATTCTAACAGAAAAAGAAAATCTTTTGTTTTAATCTTGGTAACAAACTATCTGTGTACTAAATCTTATCCAAATCCGTTCTGTAGGGTTTGCGCTAAAGAGTTTTTCATTATTCGTAGTAAGTCATTTATTTATATATTATTTATTTATTTTAACTTTATGCACCAGTAAAAGACACTGTACAAAGGCGGACTTAATGCCTTAGGCATTTTCTACCAGTCTACCTTAAGGTGATGCAGAGACAGAACAAATAATATCCGTATCCATATACGTATTATTTATCTGTCCAAACAAACTTTCACGTTTATAACATTAATAAGATTATTTTGAAAATACTGTAGAATTATACGTACATTACACAATATTTACCTGCATTAAGTAAACTGTTATTATAAGTAGCTTATATTATTCAAAATTCCAAAGAGAATTTATATTTATGAAATCTGCCTACTACAGAGCTAGTTTAAGAAGGGTTTTTAAAATCACATAAAAAAGATTGCAAGTAATTGGTAAATACTTAGTAAAAAAAAACAACATTTACAACAATAAGAGTAAGTCCCAATAAATGAACTTAGCAGTAAAAATCTTGTAATATTTTCTTAGCAAAGTTTTTGCTGTCTTTGTAATTATTATTCCCGCTACTGAATTGTTGAAAAAACAAGAAAAGATATTACTAAAAACTTAATCTTATATCGCCCGATAATTTTACAAAATGCGAAATCACACTTGATAAAAAGTTATACTTACTTTATTTCCAAAAATCCCAACTTTTCTTCGCAACAAAACTTCAATAAAATAAACCAACAAAGTGTTTAAAAGTTAATCTTATCTCACATAAAGCACAAACCATTAACAAATACTTCCCGAAAGCAAAACGTTTTTCATACAGTTCGAAAATTGTTAAAGTTATCGCTAGAGGTCTGGGGAAGGCTCGCGCGGACACGTCCTTACCTTCCATGCTCCACGCACAGACTGACTGGCGCAATCCCTTCTAGCCAAACGGCAAACCCTAACTGTTCCTAATTTGAAAAAACAAACAAGCCAATGCCCGAATTGATATGGTTTTTGCTACTAAGTAATTTGATTGTTGAATCGTGGGAAGCTTAATCAATTAGGCTGATGATTGGTTGTTTTTTTTTTCATTTTTACTCTAGTTTGTGACGTCTGGATAATGTATGTGGAAACGGTTCTGCGAAGTTTTATTGGTTTGTTGAACCTTTTTCATTAATTATTGTTTCAATGCCTCGTTTGTTCTATTTGCTATTCGCATTTCTCAGAATACGAGATTGTTACTGCCAGAAATTTCGATATTACACATTCAAAGTAGGTACCTTACAATTAATTTTATTATTTTGACGAAACAATTATTGGAATAATTGCGTCTCTAGTCCTATTGGTTCCTTATTTAAATGTGACAGTCTGTATGTTTATGAATTTCAAAGTTTGCATTAATAACGTCATAACGGGTAAACAGGTGATTTGGTACAGACGCCAGCACATCAACCTACCCAAAACTGTAAAATTTTCTCAATTGAACATGTACCTTATTGTGTTTAGAATAAAGTCAAAACACTATCAAAGAAATTTAACACATTGGGGTAGGTCGATGTGCTGGCTCCTGCACAATACACATAGGTATTTAATTACCGGGATTAGGACCCTTTGTGCACAAAACATAACATCGCGCCTACTGTCTTCGAAAGCTTAGGCAGGAGTGTTTCCGAACAACCATATAATATATGTCTCCAGTTGTAATATATTTATTATAAGACTCTTGTTGTTAATGAGTAAGCCTATGAAACTGGCACAAATCTGTACTTCGGACTGCTTCTAAAAAACAAATAACGGCTGGCCATGTTCGAGAGGATGGTTGGCCGCGTCGAGTCTTGGGACGCGATGGTGTCCATCTGCAAAACCGTCATCTCACAGAAGGAAGCTGCGGAAAGAGAGAGGGAGATTACCTCCACTCACCCGGCCCGCAGCAGGCGCACCGGGCGCAGGCAGAGGGCGGACAATGCCCTCTTCCAACCCCCTAGAACGGGCGACGGACTCCGTCGACGTGGGGGGACGTCCGTCGCCCCCACGTACATGAACCCGAGGTGGCGGCGGACGTGTTTACGCGCGCCTTTCTTAGACGTCGCGAGGGGAGTCTAACACCTCAGTCCCCTCGCTGACTTGACGAGGCCCTTGGGCACAAGTCAGCGGTCGCGGAAGTATCTTCTGTTCCCGTGACCCCCGGCGCAGGTGTGAGAAGGAACACGGGGTGGTTTTTAGTCAGTAAGAGTTTGACAGACCACCCTCCCCTGAGTGGGGGACATCCATGAGGATTTTCCACCCTTAAAAAAAAGGGATCAAACTATCTACCTCATATTAAGAAGCGCCTACTAAATATCTTTTATCCTGGGGTAAAAATATTTCAATGGAGCTTAAGCGCTAGCCTAAGCTTCTGCTCTTGTAGAATAAATTCGAACTTTAATTCGGGCGAAAACGCTGGCCATAGTTAGTCTACCATAAATCCTAAGTATTCCAGACGTTTAGTTTTAATTATACTATGCTAATCTCTAATTACTTAGCCCTTAACGACCACTTTCCTCCGAAACGATCAGTCGAGATGATCGGTTTTAATATCATCAACGTGTTTCTTGAAATAATGAAAGTGTACATCTAATTCTTCTGAATTTCATGTGGCTAGTGATTTACGTGGTATCTAAGTTTTCAGAATTAAAAGTCCACATTGTGACTCTAGTAACGACCACCGAGACGTCTCCATATTCACTATTGTGATATTTAACTGACTTACAAAAAAGGAGGAAGTTGTTAATTCAAAACACAATCGTGACTTTTAATCCGTGGTCGTAAATCATACTCTGTCCAACATGCAGCTTGACACTAACCAGCAAATTGCAAAACACACAAGACAAATTTAATTTTGGGGGCTACCCTGGTACATCCACCTTAAATGGAACTAGGCTGGCCATTTCTGCCGTACGCCAAATGAACTGCCAGTCGATTTAATAAAAGTCACGTAGTGAAAACTTGAGTGAACTGAGCTGTCAATGCCTAGCATTAGTATGAAATGACAGCTCAATTTGAAATCACTACGCCTAGATTTTCACGCGGTGATTTGACCAGAACAGCACTGCTGTGAGCCAAAATAAGACGCAGCAGTTTTGACTGGCCTGTTGGTCTAGTAGTTAGTGACCCTGACTGCTATGCCGCGGGTCGTGGGTTCGATTCCCACCCAGGACAAATGTTTGTGTGATGAGCACGAACATTTGTTCTGTGTCTGGGTGTAATTTATCTATAATATGTATGTATTTAGAAATATATAAGTATGTTTATCAGCTGTTTAGTACCCATAACACAAGCTCTCAAGCTTAACATGGGACTAAATGGCGTTGTGTGAAAAAGTTGTGGAATATTCATTATTTATTTATTAGCTTACACGCAGACTTAGCACGTCAGAGGCCAAATCGAGACCAGACTCGACTTGCCAGTCCGCCGATCACATCACTAGTAGTAAATGTAATTTGACTGCGAAGTTCCATAATTGCTGCCTCATTAACGTCTACTGCAGTGTAATAGGTCATTGTCCCTTTTTAATTAGGAAGCGTCGAAATTTAAGGCCCTCGCGCTTACGGTCCGTCGGTTCCCCGCAGCTTCGTTCTTAATGAATTGTAAATTAATATGTTTGAGTTAGTTAAATTTGGAATACAGATGGAACTTGAGTTTAATGAGGAAGGAAGCTTTTGCCACGTGTGTCGCTAGTATCTTTTGACTCACGGAAACTTTATTAAAATATTTAAAACTAGCTTTTGCCCGCGGCTTCGCCCGCGTGGATGTCGAACTTCCGTCCCCTATGTTTTCCCTTTAAGGGTTGAATTTTCAAAAATCGTTTTTTATGAAAGACTTACTCTTCACTAAGAACACCCCTTCAAGTTTCATGTCTCTAATACCAGCGGTTGGGGCTGTGCGTTGATATATAAACGTAATAATTTTAGCATAATACTTCCGGATAGACTACTTTCAAAGTTGATCCTTCCGATATGTATGCATAAAGATTTCTGGAACTACTGTCCCGGGAAAGAGCGCCGTACAACTGACCATGTGTAAAACAACTGATACTAAGATCAACCTGCCCAGGCGTATTGATTGCCTACAACCGTACCAAGTTTGGTTAAAATCCCTGTAATAGTTTTTGAACTATGCGTGCACATACAGACAGAAAGACAAAACATTTACTAATTGCATTTTTGGCATCAGTATCGATCACCAATCATCCTCCAATATTAATTTTGAATAGATATTCAATGTGCATAATTATCTTCATAGTGTGATAGTCCATTGAATTGTATGGCGAGCTATATTGTATCTTAAGATTAAATATTATAATATCTTAGCCGTGTGCAGCGCCCTTTGGTGAACTCCACTGCGGGTGACGTAACCTACGACAAACTTATTATTTGCGGTTGGTACAGTAGTCGGGTCTAGGGATCGAACCGCAAAATTAAGTTTGTTTTTTATTGTGTATTGTTTTCCGAGATAAAAAGTACCCAGTGTGGTGCCCAGAATATCAAAGAATAAGTACACCAAGTTTCATCGTAATCGAACCGGTAGTTTTTGCGTGATACCTGAACATACAGACAGACAGACAGACAGACAAAAATTTTTTTAATCATATTTTTGGGTTCGGTGTCAGTCTAGTAACACCCCCTGCTATTTATTTTTTTGATATTTTCAATGTACAGAAATTTTACTTCTACAGATTTATTATATATGTAGTATAGATTATTATATGTATATGTCGGCGTCAGCGATGGCTGAGCGATGAGCTGACACCGATGGGGGTTTCGTGGTACAGAGTTCATAACGTAGAATAGCAATCTTCATTGCAGTAATAACCTCACTTAACAATCTTAATCACAAAACAACTCAAGTCTAGGTAACTGACAGTTTCGTGCTGGATGTGTGTCTTGGTCGGTGTCTCAAATCAAACTGAGCTCTGCCCGGCTCCCACGCACCAGCACGACTCTGTCCACGTGACATTACCGAAAACACATTCGCGCCATTTTCAAATGACAAGTAACGTCACGCTGGTCACCATAGACTCTGTACTAAGTTAATCAACTTCACAACTTATTATTCAAGAATATCGTTTTCCACGACACGGCCATCATGACCATCACACGTCCTCGTGTCTACTTTCTTCAATATTTGTGAAAAAAATAAACACACACACACAGAACACACGTATACGCACGCACGCTCGTATTGGTCACATACTTCAAAACACACGCACGCACGCATTTTTCACATACTTCAAAACTCGGTCATTCTGACCAGAACTAAATTTTCAAGGGTGTATGTCAAACCTTGACACCTCTAATCGAAACAAATCCAGGCAGAATGAATCGTCAATAAGACCGATAACATTACTAGAACTGAAAGTGTACTAAGACAGTGCTATGCAAATGCACGACATAGTAGGTATTACATAGACTTTCACATACCACACATAGGTACTCACAGGTGCCACGCAGGCTTACTGGTGCCACGGAGGCTCACGGGTGCTACACAGGCTCACGAGTGCCACACGGGCTTATGGGTGCCACGCAGGCTCACGGGTGCCACACAGGCTCACGGGTGCCACACAGGCTCACGGGTGCCACACAGGCTCACGGGTGCCACACAGGCTCACGGGTGCCACACAGGCTCACGGGTGCCACACAGGCTCACGGGTGCCACACAGGCTCACGGGTGCCACACAGGCTCACGGGTGCCACACAGGCTCGTCGTTGCCACACAGGCAAGTCATTGCCACACAGGCAAGTCATTGCCACACAGGCAAGTCATTGCCACACAGGCAAGTCATTGCCACACAGGCAAGTCATTGCCACACAGGCAAGTCATTGCCACACAGGCAAGTCATCGCCACACAGGCTAGTCAATGCCACACAGGCTAGTCAATGCCACACAGGCTAGTCATTGCCACACAGGCCATCGGCTTGTGATCCAACCCCAGAAGCTAACCATCTCAGCCGCGTAAGTGCTACCCCTCGGAAAGGATATCCTGCGCATAAAAAGCAGACCACGCGCACCTCTTACATGCTCTGGCGCAACTGGATCGGTCACCAAACCCTCACACTTAATCCATAGAGTATACGTTAAGTAAGATGAAATGTATTCCAAAACTTTACAGATAATCATTACCTAGTAATGACTACTCAGTACTCACAATAACTAAACGAACTTTAACTAAGCCATTTTTAGAACTTAAACACGGAAAGTTCATAATTATCAAATTTCAAAAATAAACACACTACTCATGGCCCTGCCACAGCTATTGACAATTCGGTACTGCCACCCATATCGTTATCACCTCAGAGTCCGCGACCCTCAAGTCATTACATGACCGTACAAAATAGTCTCTTTCAAGGCCCAGGTCCCCGCTAGACCACAAGCCGCTCATCACGCCCTGAACGACAACGTATGCAGTTGCGAAATGCGAAATGTTCAAGGAAAATCCGGCTTTTGTCGGCGTTTATTATACACCCAGCAGCCTTTCAATCCTTGCTAAAGTAGCAGGTTTTAGAAACAGGGATTAACTAGGGCAAATAACAGTACCTATTACACAATTTTGAACCGACTACCTATCACACTACTTTCCTTTCGTCCGACTTAGTCTGTAAGGTTGACGTCAGAGGTTAAGGTTGAGGTTTTGAAGCCTTTTTCTCGGTTCGGTTCGGTCTATTTACTTACTGAGTTTTAAATGTCACAACTTCGATCGCTGTTGTATAACAACGTAACAAAATATGGCTACGTAAACAGACCCCAGGCAAAACGCTAAACAATATCTCGATCGCATTTTTGTCAATTTAACGCATTAAAATAGCCCTTTGCTAATTCAACTTCAAGTAGCCTATCTATTAGATGCTTTGTTAAAAGAATAGCTTTCTTAATAGGGGACTGACACGGACGCATGCCGTAAGCATCCAATAGTTCCTGGACCTTTGACCTTTGACACTACTTATTGCCTTTTGTCTAGGCTGGGTTTGTAAGCTTGCCTATAGACGATAAGGTTTGAGTTTGAAGTCTAATTCTCAATTCACAAGAGGTACTCAACCCCTGCACGATAAACCATTACCTAATTAAAATTATGGCAATATTCATAACGTAAAGTAATCATAGGATCTCTGTACATACCCGCGGTATCGACACTTTTAAAACAAAGAACTGATTGGGTAAACACCCATAATCCACCACACATTTTTGTTTCGAAATAACCAACAAACATTTTGTTGATTGCGATACCCTCCTTAAAACATTTCTCGAACGATCATTACCATCACACACCTAGTTGAAATGATTAATTATCTTATTGTACGCGCTACCCGCATGTAAAATAAACTATTGCCACTATTTAAAACTTCGTAAATAATTCGTTCGGTACTAGGTCTATGTTTGTAGGTATGTACTACTAGGTACTACCTAGGTATGCCCTTTACACAAACGTTCGCATTGACCTCTAAAATTGCGACTATAGTACAACTTAGCAAGACAACATCCGGTACCTACCGAAATCAAAACAAAAATTACACGACTCACCGGATTGTTGTTACTAACAGAAAATACCAGTTATTTCGTGCACAACTGCACATCTGTAGTTGCGCCACGCTGCACCGCCGCGCTGCCGCCCGCGCGCTTCCGCGCCGCCAACCCGCGCTGCAGGAGCCTCGCATCTTGCACCTCGCATACTCTCTTGATGGAGCCCGATGTAGCAAGCAGACTTCGATCACTGCATCTTGTTCTTCTGGTGCATCACGACGAAGATCTCATCACATCTCGGTGAAGCTCGCCAGTAAAGTTGGAAGCAAGTTCTTTATGCCACTTCTGATGTCGGCGTCAGCGATGGCTGAGCGATGAGCTGACACCGATGGGGGTTTCGTGGTACAGAGTTCATAACGTAGAATAGCAATCTTCATTGCAGTAATAACCTCACTTAACAATCTTAATCACAAAACAACTCAAGTCTAGGTAACTGACAGTTTCGTGCTGGATGTGTGTCTTGGTCGGTGTCTCAAATCAAACTGAGCTCTGCCCAGCTCCCACGCACCAGCACGACTCTGTCCACGTGACATTACCGAAAACACATTCGCGCCATTTTCAAATGACAAGTAACGTCACGCTGGTCACCATAGACTCTGTACTAAGTTAATCAACTTCACAACTTATTATTCAAGAATATCGTTTTCCACGACATATAGATAAATATTCCACAACTTATCACACAACGCCATTTAGTCCCAAGATAATCTTGAGAGCTTGTGTTATGGGTACTAAACAGCTGATAAACATACTTATATATTTCTAAATACATACATATTATAGATAAATTTTGTATGTTTCACGTATTTGGTCCAGATCGGGCTGTTTGTGTATGTAAGTGTATATGTTTGTTTAGCCTGTCCAACCACACCCTACATAAATTTTAAGTACTGAATACTGATCTCATTTATTTATAGTGTTAGTTAAATAGATTTTTTTATAAAATAGTGAATTACGAGTTAATTATTAATAATTTAAAGTATAACATTTTAAATTGTTAATAATTAAATCGTAGATTACTATACAGGGTGTTTAGTGCATCGTGTGCTCAATTGAAATAGTCGACTGAAGGGTTCATCTTCTAGTCTTTCAAAACCCTTGCATACGAGTACATATTTGGAAAAAGCCTAGGCAGATGAGTAGATGAGTGGTTTTTTTCGTCAGTATTTTTTTAGGTTTTTCTTTCTCATTAATTTTTTCTTTTTTTGATTGCATTCGACCTTTGATCGTTTGTTCAATATTTCGTTTTGATTGGCGCATTCTGGGAGCCAATTACTGCACCGAATATTTTCTCTTGACTAAAAATATTTTATCGAGATGAAATCATTATATGTTAAACTATTGTTTTTCTGCAAATTTTCCTGTTATTTTGTTTGTTTTATGAGGCTTACCTACTCGCTTCATTTTTATTCAAAGCAAAAGAAGCAATTTTAGCAAAAGAAGTACATATTATAGGTATGTACTAATCCTAGCAAATGGCGCTCTGTAGTTTCTGCCTACCCTTACAGTAAAACGCAATGATATTATAAGTAAAAAGGTGTAGATAAGTTATAAGCGCTATGTTAGCCACACTTACTTCAGTGCCGCGATGCGCCGTTAACGGACGCGTGCGTGCATTGTGTGCCGTTTTTGAAGACCGAATGTTGTTTAAGTAACCTAGCTACACCTTTTTACTTATACTATCATTTGAAAAAAGGCATCGTTTTATGTATGACTAGCAGACGTCCCGCGGGTGTCGCCCGCGTATTTCTCGTTCTCGTGGGAATACAAGGATAAAAAGAAGCCTTATGTGTTAATCCACGGTGTCATCCAACTCCATATCAAATTTTATTAAAATCCATTCAGTAGTTTTTACGTAAAAAAGTAACAAACATCCATCTATCCATCCATCCATACTCACAAACTTTCGCGTTTATAATATTAGTAGGATAGGATGTATGTATGTTAACTATACTACCGCATGTAATTTTGACCATGGGCCGGTCAGCGGACTATCACAACTGGCAGCGAGGCGCAGTCACGATATGACATCGTGTAAAAAGATCATCTTAGGCGATTAACACACTGCCCCGCATGATGCAGCGTAGCGCGTGGATGCGTGTTCTTCCGTTGCTTGTAAGTAACTCCGTTTGTATGGAAAACACGCACAGTCCAACACACAGAAAATGCATCCACGCGCGTTCAATTCAGTTCAGAGACACGCAACATGCAGCGTGATGCGGGGCAATGTGATAATCGCCTTACGATCTCATAAGGTAATCCATATCCCTGTTAGTATAATACAACTAAAAATATGGTTGTTCATTATGCATAAATGACTAAGTAAAATAAAACCGCTCTCAATCACCACCATCATTTGTATCATTCGCCTTATTCATTAACATCAATGGTCTCATTCACTGCAAAAATATGAATTAATCTTAATTATCAATTAAGTCTCCCTCTCTCAACGAATTTTCTGATAATTATTAATGATCAGTTTTTCCATTATAGTAGTCACAATTCGTAATTAATGTATAACTTGTTTAAATACTAATATGTATTGCTTACATAGCAATTTGTGTAGATTAATAAAATCTTGACACCATCGTGCAACGTGTTTTGATTAGGGCCTAGAGCTTAGAGCTTAATTAGAACACGTGTATCAAAATGTCCAGGTATATACCGAAGTGACTTTTGTTTATATTTTCTAAGTTTGGGGTTAATTTTACTATCGTCGGCGAAGGAAAAAACTTGAGGAAACTCGAACTTCATTCATTCAATCTGATTGGAGGTGGCGCAGGTTCAGCTTTCGGGGGTTGTGGAAGAAGTATCTTCTGTTCCCGTGAGTTCGTACTAATATTGTAAGAAGATTTGTAGGTAATCATATTTATCTGCAAACAAATCTTATTGACTTTGGCTTTGTAATATGGCGTCACGTCACTGATAGCCATAGCATCTGTCACATGATCCACAAGTACATCGTTCTGTTAATCCTCCTCTACTCTTGTAACAGTCACAAACGCCACTTTTAGACTTCTTTTAACATGCTCATTTCTTTTTCTATCCATTTTAAACACCAGACCATCCTCTCATCACCATGCAACTGACATTTGTTCATCACTTTTGTAATCCAACATTTTGATCCTTACAAGACAGCAGGTTTTACAATTTCAAATCTTCTATGCTATTCTATTTTTGCTATGGGAAACAAAACCGATGTCGACAATTTCTGTCAATGTCTAAAGTGAATTATAAAGCAAATGTATATTTCAAATCATATCATATAATGATTAAGGGGGAATGTGGCGGTTACATTTTTTTTTTCTGTTACTTACTGCTATTTCATCCACCCTAATTACCTTATAGTGATTGAAGTAGCGGTAGGTAACGGGACAGAAATATCTCAATCGGATTATCTTTGCATGATAATCCGATTTTTTTATCGTTTTGCGCAATTGAGATACCGAAAGTTGGAGCAAATTGGAAATCCTAGACATAATATTATAATGTATCTTTATTGATGAAATTAACTAATGCTTGACTTCGATCCCACCTGATGGTAAGCAGTATGCAATCAATGATGGTGGAGCGCAATAGTTTATATCTTTAAAGAGAAAAGGCCTTGCAGTGCAATATACTGGTTTTATTTTAACATAGGTTACACTGAATTCGCTTTTTTTGTACATTGCGTGTGGCTCTAAAACATTTTAAATAGGTCATATTTAATAGTTCCGTGACTTCATAAAACCCGGTCGTTTCTTAGCCGATTTCCAGGTCCGATTCTAATTAATACCGATGCCTATCAGTTATAGCATTAATCAGAATTATTAACATTTTGGTTGAAATTAGAATGCCGGTATTTTATTTTCGGGTTAAACGTAAAACCAAGACTATTACACATGTTACTACGACTTGATCGAACTGTAGATTACAGCAGTGAGTCAATTCCCTTGGGTTTAATATCCTTCGTTTCTCTATTGGCTTATTTTCTTACGTATTTCCTTTTCGGTAAATAAATACCTTAGGTACAAATCCTGAGGCTTTGTTCGACTAAACTAAAGTTACTTTTTCGTTGAGGAAACAATTATTTGCGGGTGGGGTGATTTTGTGTAGTCCTAATATATCATTTGTAACCTGGTCGATTTAGTAAAACTCGAGTGAAGCCTTGAGTCACCCCGCACTAAAAAAAAGATGTCATACAACCACGGCTATATTTTGAAAAAATATGTAGGTACTAAATACATTAATATATATATATATATATATATATATATATATATATATATATATATATATATATATATATATATATATATATATATACTAGCAGACGTCCCGCGGTTTCACCCACGTAGGTCCCGTTTCCGTGGGAATACAGAAATAAAAAGTAGCTTATGTGTTAATCCAGGGTGTCAGCTAACTTCGTCCCAAATTTTATTAAAATCCACTCAGTAGTTTTTAAGTGAAAGAGTAACAAACATCCATCCATCCATCCTTCCTCACAAACTTTCGCATTTATAATATTAGTAGGATATAGATATATGTATAGATATATAATGTACCGCGATTTTTTAGTAGTCCGGTTCATTTTCTTTATTATTAGTTTTGTGGGTCTACTTTGCACGAGTTAAGTTGTCAATTTTATATGTATACTTATAATATACAACTTCGTATAATACTGTAAACAATTAAGTTCTTCTAACTTATCAAACGTGTGAGTTTGTTACACAACTTTTTCTCCCCAACGAAAACACTAAGAAATCAAAATCGACAGTAATTTATTCAAATATACTGAATACTTTTGGAACCTCTATATTTATAAGACAGCAATAAGCCCACTCCACGCCACTTCCTGGTGTTTTTGCTGGAAGATATATACGTACATAATTGTTAATAAATATTTAGGTATGTATACATTGCAGGGCAGACGTTTTGACTTATAGAACACCAGCAGACGTCCCGCGGTTTCACCCGCGTTGTTCCCGTTCCTGTGGGAATACAGGGATAAAAAATAGTCTATGTCACCCGGGGATAGTGTAGCTTCCCAACAGTGAAAGAATTTTCTAAATCGGTCCAGTAGTTTCGGAGCCTATTCAATGCAAAGAAACTATCAAACATTTCCTCTTTATATATATTAGTATAGACGAGTGCGTTTGGTAAATTGATTGGTCGATTTGCAACCAATCAACGTTCTAAACGTCTTATTTAACATTCCCAAGAAATATTGGGAATCTTCTTTAGGGAACATATTACCGGATTAAAAGTGTGTTAATCCAGAAAATCTATATAATTTATGTGTCTTTTTATGGAAATGTTCTCAACGGTTTACGCTTGATTGAATAACAATTATTAAAACTTCTATACATCTTCACAAACTTTCATATCAATAATATTAGGAAAGTTAGGGCTTATTACCTCATCTATTATTTATATTGTTGAAAAACTTACTATTATTAAATAGTTGTACTAATACTCATTCTGTTCCATGACTAAAACAGCCAAACTTCACAGACTGGTTGTTATTTTGCCATTAGCCTCCTCCGTAATTATATATTCATGAACTTATATAGAAGCAATAGCTAACCAAACTTAAGTTTTGATATGAATAATAGTAATATTCCACAATTTTCACAAAACTCCATCAAGTCCAAATGTAAATACATTTATTTACGACACGCACAGACATAAAAAACAAAATAAAATCTAACATGTCCAGAAACCAAAGGACTTTTCGAGGCCAAAAAGCCTCTATCTCAGCACCATGGTATTTACAGAGAAAAACAATAAATTCCGTAGCGCTGTTATTCTGATAAAGCCTGCCCTAGTGCTATGAACACACTTTCAATACTCCAAGCCTTCCAAGAGGAATATTTATTAAAAATACCTAAAAATTATAGTAACATTTTGAGTGGCCTGTTGGTCTAGTAGTTAGTGGCCCTGACTGCTATGCCGGAGGTCGTGGGCTCGATTCCCACCCAGAACAAAATGAGCACGATCATTTATGTTCTGTGTCTGGGTGTAATCTATCTCAAATACGTATGTGTTTGGACATATGCATATAAGTATGTTTAACAGTTGTTTAGTACCCATAACACGAGCTCTATTTAGCTTGGGACAAGATGGCGTTTTGTGAAAATTGTGAAATATTTATTATTATTTATTAACATAGAAAGAAAATAAAAAAGGCGAAAATAAAATAAAAAGTCAAATTTTCTCTTATTTTGTTTATCATAATAAATTTGATATCTACATTGGGGTCTGTATTAAGAACTCTTGGTCACACCTGAAGTCATTGCACCAAAAATGGTTACAAACATTAATATTAATAAAAATTTGTTTTTTTTTTGTCGTCATAATTGTCAAGATACTTAATTAAAGTTAGACAGATAAACGCTAAGTGCCTGAACGCATGACCTCCCATGGAAAGTCAAAGTTATAAAGTGGAAAGTATACGTTTCGCTTTATTTTTGCCGATGAGTAAAAATGTTTTAAAGGACATACGTTTTTTTTTAATATTTTTTTGATGTGAAACATTCATAGGCCAGCAATCAGGTTTACCCTCACCGGATTGCTGGCGTGGTAATACAGGCCGTGGCGACGCATTGCCCTGCTCTAAATTGAGTGGTCGCGATTTCATATACATTTTTAATTTCTGTATTTAATGTTAATTACAATGTTTTACGTCATACCACAGATCATTTCTAGATCATCATGGCCGACAGCGTTTTCGTCTGTCAGTTGAAACAACATTTTAAATGTTTAATTTTAGCCACATAAAATTTAAATATATTTTTTACGGTCTAACAGAACGATTGAGAACAGTTTAAGACCTATTTGAAAAAGTGTCAAAACAGTTAAACTCATCTCCAACTAAATACTAAACAATTTTAATATACACGTACATGCGGGTATGTATAACCGTACCGTCTACCAATTCAGTCATGATCAAACTATCATTGTATATTGTCTTTTATTTGCTTCAACATATTGGAAAAGTTCACAGTCCATACGTTGGATTTCTATTTACATTAAAAACACAGACAGACGGTAGTGAAGTCCAATGCTCCGAAATATATTGGTTTAATTAGAAATAGTTTTATAGTATAAACTTTGAGACCCTTTTTGTAATCAACAGTATTTTTTTTAAAGTTTTTAGTATTTTTCTTTAAATCAGTTTTACAATAACATTAAACGTATTTAGCTTTTGATTTTTTTAACGATGTAAGTAGTTACAAAAATTGAAGAGAGTATGCGTAGATGGGTTAGTCATGTTGAAAAGATGAATGAAAGGCGACTAACGAAAGGTATTTACAAGGCAGAGGTAAGTGGGAACGCCGGGAGGGGACGCCCTAGAAGGACATACATAGACCTTATTGGTGAGGTTCTTCAAAAAGGTCAGGTGCGTAGTAGAAGCAAACAAAGCAAAAGAATAATGTAAGAATCGTAGTGTAAAGCGATAAAAAAATCATCCACGTCTCTATCAACGGACAAAACTGGCTAGAAGACCGGCAACAATGCCATTGTCTGGTTATAAACAATTTAATTTCATTTTCATTGCATTCACGCTGAAGCTTGAAAAACGCGTTGATAAGGTGTTATAATTGTCTTTTATTTATTTTCTTTCAATGTTAATATAATAAATAAATAAAAAACACAAGCAACACAATGTACCTTCAACTTGCCCCACGTTACCAACAGCTCTTACACCTGATTCACCCACTCAACCCCTTTGGAAAACGCTATCAAAATTAAAAACATCTACCCCAGTTTTAAAGAGAGTCCCTCGCGGCGCGAGGCCATCCGTGGCATCAAGTTTAGCGCGCTGTATTCGCCTCGCCGTCCGAGAGAACTCTATAAGTGCATGGGAGCAACTACTCACCTTTCCGTTTAGAGTTCTGCATGTGCAAAAAAATTTGGCTAGTAAAAAAACTTTGACAGCCCAAATTAAAGAGAACTGTAACTTTTCGGCCCAAAATTTTGAACCAAAATTAACAACGCACCCTACACAAAGAAGTTTATTGCACTATGTAGAGTCTAAACTGAGTGAAGGTGACATCAGAGGTGCAGCTAGGATCATTTTCAGCAGCGATGTGGTTGCGCCGTACTCTCCAGAGACACTTACAGCTCTGGAGAGCAAACACCCCGCCCCTGCGGATGACCTCGTCTTCCCTGACCCCCCCGATCCGTTAACCAACTCACTTGTAGTTACAGCGCACCAAGTGAGTGCAGCCGTGAGCTCATTTCGATGTGGCTCCGCCGGTGGACACGACGGCTTGTCGGCTCAACATCTGAATAGAATAGAATAGAATATCATTTATTTGCAAATATGGGTTATACATAAGTAGGTAGTAGGTTGTTAACACAGTTCTGCCATATTTCACCATTCGGCATGCAAACATTTTCATTAAATAACATTGTTAAAATTTAAAATTCATTGGAGCTAAATTAGTTATGTCAATAAAATTATTATAATACAAATTCAAATATTCATTAAAAATGTCAACTTAATTATTACATTATACCGTAGAAGAAAAAAATTTAAATTGTCAGTAACAAGAAATACAAAATCGCAGTCCAAAGATAAATAAACAAACGTACATTAAAATTTCAGGTCACAGACAATACACATAATACCTACAAATAAACAAAAAATGTAAATAATTAAAAATTACGAGGTAGTTTGACAAAACTTGTCCGTTAAAAACTCAGTTACACTGTAATATGCTTTATCTATTAATAATTTACGGAGTGTACTTTTGAATTGCACCGTTTTCAAGTCTTTCCAAGCACTTGGCAATTTATTATAAACAACTGAGGCCATGCAATAAATACTTTTGCGCATCATAGTGGTTTGACACGGTACATTATTTAATTTTGAATTGTCACGTCTGTTTCTTGGGTATACGTCGGCCAAACGTTCAAAACGATTTGGATTGTTCTTCACAAACATCGCTACTTCAAGAATATAAATACAAGGAAGTGTCAATATGTTGTACTGTTTGAAATAAGGCTTGCAACTGTCGGTGGTTTTTAGCTTAAACATTGACCGGAGACATCTTTTTTGAGCCTTAAATGCTGTCTCTTTGTCGGTGGAGTTCGCCCAGAAAATGACACCGTAGCGTAAGTGAGATTCAGCTATACCGTAGTATGCCGCAAGAAGTGTTTTTGTATCTACTATGGAGGATAATCTATGTAAAGCAAATGCAGACGAACTCAATTTTTTACACAACACGTCGATATGTGCTTTCCAGTTTAAACTGCAGTCAATTTGTAATCCTAAAAACTTAGTATCAGTTACTTCATCAATGTCGTAATTTTTGTAGTGTATGTGAAGGTTCGGTACACGAGGCATACGTTGTCTAAAGTGAATTATCTTAGTCTTACTTAAATTTATATTCAAATTATTTTTATCTAGCCATTTAATCAAATTGTCAAGAGAATTATTTATGTCCGTTTCATATGTATTTACGTTCTTACACGGGATCGTAATGGTACTATCATCAGCAAACATAGTTAAGGGATGTTCAATGGACGTGGGCATATCATTAACATATAATATAAATCCAAACGGGCCCACAACGCTTCCCTGTGGAACACCGAATGCAATTTTGCGTTCTCGTGACCGTGATATCTCTTCATGTTTATTAATTACATTGATGCGACTAATTTCGGTTATCTGTGTTCTGTTTTCTAGGTACGATTTCATTAGTTCGAGTATGTTGCCTCTTATGCCGTAGGCTTCTAACTTATTTAACAATGTATTATAATGGACATAATCGAACGCCTGCGTCATATCACAAAATATGGCACATATGGGTAATCGTTTATCCATATTTCTAATAACCGGTAACAAAAAGTCATAAATTGCCATATCGATGGTTCTATGCTGCCTAAATCCTTTTTGTTCTTCACATAATATGTTATTCTTTTCAATGAAATTAGCTAACTGTTTGTAAATGTACTTTTCGAATACCTTTGAGATGACTGGTATGAGTGAGATGGGTCTATAATGTTCCATCAATTCTTTATCTACTTTCTTAAATAGAGGTTTAATTATGGATATTTTTAATGCTTCTGGATATACACCCGCACATATACTGAGGTTGATTAAGTGACTCAGATGACTGCATATCTCGACTGATACTGACTTTAATATTTTAGTGGCGATCCCATCAAAACCTACACTACCAGTGTTTTTTAATGACATTATTATTTTATGTATGTCGTGCGGTGTGCTGGGTGCCATAAACATTGATTTAGCACTTCTTGATGTAATGGATGCTTTTGGTTTATATTCAGCATCTAATTTTGGATGAATTTTGTCAACAAAATAGTCATTAAAAGCATTAGCGATATCCAAAGGTTTGTCAATAGTTCGATTACCAATTCTTAGTTTTTCAATTTGCTGTTTAGGGATATTGTTATTTGTCCGATTAATTATTTGCCATGTAGTCTTTGATTTATTTTTTGAATGTTGTATTTTGTAATTATTCTGTGCTTTTTGTGTTAGATTAATAATTTTACTATACAATTTAGAGTAAGTAGCAAATTTCTTTTTATTTTCGTGGTTAGGATGTAATCTAAATTGCCATAAGAGTTTTGTTTTTCTCTTACTGCACAATTTAATACCATTTGATAGCCATTTGGGCTTATTAAATGTGTTGATTTTGATTTCCTTGAACGGGAAGCATAAATCGTAGAACAGTTTAAACGCGTTAATAAACTCATTATAAGCCACATTAGGATCTTCAGTTATATATATCTCCGAAAATTTGACACTGTTTAAACAGTTTTTAAATTTCGCCATATTTTCGTCGCAGTAATCCCTTCTAGTTATATGCCAGTATTTTATTTTACATACAGTGGGTACTGGACATTGAAGCAGCTGGGCTGTATGGTCTGACAAAGCAAATTCAAAGACGTCTGTTTTCACAGATTTTTTAAAGTTATGCGCAAAATTATCTATACATGTCCTACTAGCCATTCGAGTCGGTTGTTTAAGAGCAAGTTTTAAGTTATAATTCAGTAACATACACTCCAGTGCAACTGAATTTCCATTCGGTTTTAAGATATCGATATTAAAATCGCCTGCAATAACAATGTTCTTATTACGCCGGTTGGATACATCTTTAAGTAACAATTCAAGTTTATTAAAACATTCAGTTATATTCTTAGTATTTGGTACTCTATAGATACATATGACTATCAATTTATAATTAATTAGCTCAACACCACAACACTCAAAAACCCCTGGTGATGACAATTTAGCTATTTGAGGCATTTCTTTCCATAGGTGACAGTTATTAACAATAATACACGCTCCCCCTCTCTTTTTATCCTGTCTACTATAGCATGCAGCCAAACTGTAGTTTGGTATGCATAGTTGTTTTTCGAGTCCCTTCATGATGAAATGCTCGGTAATACACACTACATCCACATTTATATTTTCATCACAAAGTTCATTTAAGCATACTGTAAGTGCATTTGATTTATTTAACAAACCTGCAATATTTTGATGTAAAATGCTAATAAATTTATTGGAGAAAAAACAATTCTTTTGGCTCATTAATTGTATTTAGCGTATTTTCCTCTAATATTTCTAGTTGAAGCTTGTACAAGTCCTCAAAGATAGTTTTCATGGCGTAGTCTTTTAAAGCTCCCGATCTTGTATACGTAGATTGATGAAAGCTTAGGTTTAAATTAGAGTCTAAGATATATGCATATTCATGCGCAAAATTGTCTAAATATAGCATGTTATTGAAAATTTCTAGTCGTGAATTGTATAAAATATTGAAGTTATTGTTAAATTTAAAAGTTGGCAATGTAATAATTATATTTGTATTCTTTATATCCAGCAATGTGTTTTTCATGTATGTTATTATATCTAAGTAACATTTTGTATTTTTAAACTCTTCCTCGCCGATCATAATTATACAGAAATCATTCTTAGTATAGTATCTGAGTTTGGACTGAATATCACGTAAAACATACATTATACTTGCGCCCGGTGTAAGATAATGACATATTTGATATCTATCCTGAAAATAATCTTCTGCCAAACTCAATATATTCTTATTTGTTTTATTAGTACTAATGACACATAGGTTATTTTTCAATTTATTATTGTTTGTTTGTGTATTCTGCTTCGTCTCTTGTACATTCGCAGCTTTCGGCGCCATCTGTGAAATGGAATTTGTACTAATATTTTGCTGTCCATCATCACCTTTAGTCACTTTTTCTGTCATTAAAAAGTCCGAATCAGTTTGCGTTTCTTTATTGTTACACCCCGCTTTTCTGGTTTGTTTTTTCATCATTTTTTTAGGTGTTGGAGATTTAGATGTACTTGTGCTAGCTATTTGTTTATAGAGGGAATTCTTCCGACTTAGATTTTCAATTTCCTTCTTTAAGTTTGCGTTTTCAAGGCTCAATGCGTCTATTTCTCCATTTGCACCACATAATTTCATTGTGAGCTCCTCAATTTGTTTTTTTAATTGAATAACTAAATCGATTTCATCATCTGATAAGTCTGGCATACTGCATGCAGTGCCATCTAGAGTGAAATTTGCAACACTGTCATCTAAGTTCATATCGGAGGTCGAACGCGCGCGTGCGCGTCTCATGGTAACGTTTTTGGTTCCACTCATAGTTCAGCTATTTGGCGCTAGATGTCTCTTAACTGAAGTCGATAAAACAGTTCTAGGCTTTAGTTCAGCTACTGTCCGCTTGAAGCGCTGTCAAGAAGTTTAAATCGTAGAAAGAAAAAACCGTCATCCCTTATTGTTCACCATAGTTTTAACACAATAAAAAGTATGTATTGTCACTGCTTAACGATGAACCGATGAACTTAACTGATGCGACGTAGAATTTTTCGTGGTAATGTTTGTTAGAATTGTATTTAATACATATAACTGTTTATGCACTGTCACTTTGTTTATAACGTTTGTTTACAACTAAACTGAGATTGTTCTTCAAGATAACACTTGTACGATATAGTTATCGGTTAATGTTCACTTTAACTCACAGGACGTAATTAGTAACTTGGTATTTATAATTAAATCAATTTATTAAAAACTTTCGGTAAGGAACTCAGTGTTTACGCGACGGCAGCGCCATCTGTCTCTGAAGGACCTAATGTGTTCAGGTGCCGGGGAAGCTGGTGAGTCCCTTTTGAAGGAGCTTACGGCCCTCATTAATCTAATGCTCTCCGGCAATGTGAACGAAGCCATCATTGATATTTTGTACGGGGCAAATTTATGTGCCCTGCGCAAGAAGGATGGTGGCATTCGTCCCATTGCCGTAGGTTCCGTTTACCGTCGTACCGCAGCTAAAATTTGCTGTGCCTATTACAGCGAGTCGCTGGCAAGCAAATTTCAACCCCTTCAGCTAGGTTTCGGGTCTAAAGGGGACTGTGAGGCTGCGGTACATGGTTTAACAACGTATCTAAATAGCAATGAAGGTGAGGTCATCCTTAAGGTTGACATTAAGAATGCCTTTAATTCCGTAAACAGGGACACCTTGTTGACAGAGGCTCAAAAAGAAATACCCAAAATTTATAGTTTTCTTTATCAATGTTACAGACACCCCTCTAAATTACTTTATCAGGCCAACCTTTTGGATTCAGCCGTGGGATGTCAACAATGTGACCCTCTTGGGCCTGTCATTTTTAGTTTGGCAATAAATCCAATTATTCGACAACTAAATTCAAAATTCAACGTTTGGTATTTGGATGACGGTACCTTAGGAGGTGAAGTAGACACTGTTTTGAAAGACCTAACCTTTTTAAAAGAAAAATTTCATTCTATTGGACTTGAGCTTAACATTTCAAAATGCGAACTATATATCCCCCAAACCACTGACAGACAGACCACCATTGCAAAATTTAATTCAATAGCACCCAAAATATCAATTACAGAAAGGAATTCCCTTCACCTCCTGGGGTCCCCAATTTTCGACGAATCCTTTCCAACGTTTATTGAAGAAAAAATACAAAATTTTAATGATGTTTCGGAAAGACTTTTTAAAATAAACATTCATTCGGCATTCACACTTATTCGATACTGTTGTTATGGACCAAAATTTACATATAGCCTTCGCTCCTCTCATCTCTGGAAGTACCCAAAACTTTTAGAAAAAGTCGACCAAATTATTAGAACTACTCTTACATCGATATTAAATGTGGCCTTGGACGACCGAGCGTGGCAGCAAGCCACACTTCCCATTCGCTTGGGTGGTCTCGGCGTCCGCAAAATTTCAAGTTTAAGTTTACCGGCCTTCCTCTCCTCGGTCCATAGTACCGCTAAATTAACCAGGAATATTTTACCTGCGTCACTGGTTGATTTTGAGGTGCCATGTTTGACCGATGCGTTGAACGCTTGGAAAATGACTTGTCCCAATACGGATTTACCCGACAACTTGTCTTCCCAGGGTCGGTGGGACGGGCCGCTTTGCAGTGCTATTCGGAATTCCCTTTTAAATACGTCATATAGTGCTGCTGAGCGTGCCCGTCTGCTGGCCGTGGGAGAATGGGAGTCGGGTTTGTGGCTTCAGGCACTTCCGTCAGCCACCATAGGCACTTTGATGGATGACACTTCATTTCGGCTCGTTACGTGTCTACGCTTGGGTGCTCCTTGTGTTGCTCCTCATCGGTGTCACTGTGGTGAAGCTGTCGACAGCTCCGGGCACCATGGCCTGTCTTGTTGCAGGAGTGCAGGTCGCATAGCACGACACGCCAGCATTAACGATATTATTCGTCGTGCTCTTATCATCGCCGGCGTACCAGCAATTTTGGAACCTAACGGCTTGGTACGAGACGATGGAAAGAGACCAGATGGAATGACGTTGTTGCCTTGGAAGATGGGTAGGCCTTTGGTGTGGGACGCAACCTGTGTCGATACCCTTGCGCCATCTCATATTCCAAGTACGGCGAGTTGTGTTGGCGCTGCTGCTGCAGCTGCTGAGGCCCTCAAGCGGCGCAAATACTGTAACCTCATTGGAAGTTACGGTTTTGAGCCGTTTGGGGTCGAAACGCTCGGGTCATGGGGTCCGAGTGCACGCAGCCTTTTTAAGGAGATTTCTCGCCGACTGGTCGACACTTCGCGTGACCAGAGGGCTGGCTTATTCTTTGGCCAAAGAATTAGCATTGCCATCCAACGTGGCAATGCTGCCAGTCTTCTGGGCACGTTTCCAGATGACAGCGATGGGGAGGAGTACTTTGACGCCTGAGTGTTCCGATTTTTTACTATTTTATTTGTAGTTAGTTTAAGTGTACATATTTAAATTAGTTTTATTGTGTTTTCTGTATTTTTAATTATTACACACATTAGTTGTTGTAATAAATTATCAAAACCATGAAAATGTATGAAAAGTAAAACAAAATTAATGTTAATATCATTTTAATTTTATTTGTGTACCTCCTATAAGGTTTTAGTATTAAAAGTGTATTCATGGCACTAGAACGGGCCCTATCAGAACAACAGCGCCGCAGTATTTATTGTTTGCTTTAAGTATCATAGCATCTTGCTGATATAGGGACCTTTTCGACCTCGCATAGGTCTTTTGTGTGTGATATATTAGGTTTAGTTTTGTTGTTATGTCCGTGTGCCCCAAATTAACGTATTTTCATTCTGTTTTTGTTTATTTTGAATGATACCAATAGCCTACTTGTTGAGTTCACTCAATACTATATCGCCGCGCGCCAGCGGCAGTGAACGAGGGACGCGGGGATAGCGGCTCGCCAGCCGGTCAACGGCCGAGCGCGAGCCCCGCGCCACAGCAGTCAGCTGTTGCACGCCTTCAAGCACGGCTGCGCTTGCGCATCTTATACCTTGTCTTCAACCAAGTCGTTTTTTATCATTGTTATCCGTTTACTTTAATATTATATTATCTTGTTACTTGTTATACAGTCCACTAGTCTTTCATTTAACTTACCACACGGCTATCGTCGCGAACATATGGTCCTTCTACCGTTAACGTTTTGAACCAAACAAAACACCCAGCGGATTTTCTTCAAATTTGAAAAATCAACGGTTCGTCGGTTGGAGAACAAAGGACTTCATCTTCGGTTTCAAGTTCACAAGTGGTCTTCAATTTCTACGTGTCATCGCCTGCATTTGGTCATCGTGAACGTCGATACGGCAACAGCCGTCTTCATCGAGTTCAATCCAACGGGCGGCACTTGAAAAGATCTTCAAAACTACGGGACAAGAACGTTTGCCACGATCTACTCTTCGGTTCCACAGTCATCGGCTCATCATCAGAGGTTGACAGCATAAGACCGTGAGAACGTTCCAATTCCTTTGTTCCAATTTTGCCTAATTTGCTTACCTTTCGAACTTAATTAATAGTTACATTTCATTAAGTCATTTCATCAATCCATAATCTTCAGCTTATCAACTTGATTAAACAGTTTCTTTTGTTATCCAGTACCATAGTGTAAATCAGTCAATTTTAAAATAGTTTTCTTAATATTAAATTCAGTGTGCCAATCACAATTCAATTAACTACGTTTGTTTACATACGTCATTCGCATAGCATTACCAGGCAGTTTTGTTAAGAAACGCCTAGCGCTTTTATAATAGCAATACATCGTCTTATTGTGTATTAAGCTTCTGTGCATACGCAACTTATTGCTAATCATTAATTGACAGTAATTAAGTGATCCCTTGCATTTAGATTTCGATCTACTCTTGTTTCTCCTGCATCTGCTAAAGTTGCATCGTCATGGCTGATATTAAAAGTTTAATTAAGAAGCGAGCTTCAATTAAAGCCAGGCTTACGCAATTTACTTCATACTTAAATATTTCTAAGTCTTGTGAAAAGTTAAGTGAGGTGCAAATCATCGAAATCGAATATAGACTTAATATATTTGAAAGCTTATACGAGAAATATGATGCGTTGCAGGATGAATTGGAGGCCTTGGTGGATGACCCCAGCGAGCAATATGCAGAACGCGAAGAATTTGAAAAGCTGTACTACAGCTTGGTGGCTGCTGCACGGCAGCTGATCAGCGGCGCAAGGAAGCTTCTGGAGGGGGATTCCGCAACCGAGGTGGATTCTAGTGTTATTAATACACATAAACACAATACAATTCGTTTACCTAAAATTGACTTACCTAAGTTTTCAGGCAGCTATCATGATTGGCTGGAATTTAGGGATACTTTTATATCTATAGTACACAACAACACAAGCTTAGACAAAATTAATAAGTTGCATTATCTGCGTGCTTCCTTAAAAGGTAGTGCTTCTCTTGTTGTTGACAATCTTGACTTCAGGTCGGAAAACTACGACGCTGCCTGGAAGTTACTCTGTGAGAGGTATGACAACAAAAGATTGCTTGTCAACAATCATGTGCAAGCACTTTTTAACGTTCAGCCAATTGATAGAGAGTCAAGTAAGTCACTACGTTACATAATTGACACTACAAACAAAAACCTTAGAGCATTAGCAACACTTGACCAACCTGTCCAAAACAAATTCGTCGATGTACTCATCATTTACATAATGACAAGTAAGCTCGATCACGTTACAAATCGTCAGTGGGAAGAGCATAGAAACACTTATTCAGAATCTCCATCTTTATCTGCATTCATTAACTTCATCAGTAGCAGGGCTGACTTGCTGGAGACTATTGAAGAATCTAAGCCTATAGCGACAACTAAAAGCAACCACATCACACCTGCGACTGAACCTAAGAGCAGTGCTGTGCTACCTGAGAAGTCGTTACAACCCCTGTCATGTCCCATGTGTCGTCACGATCATTTTATTTTTGCATGCGAGCAGTTCAAAGGTCTCTCTGTGCAAGCTCGTATTAAAAAGGCTCAGAGTTCAAATGTATGCATGAATTGTCTTCGTCCAGGTCATGATGTTTCCAAATGCAAATTAGGTCATTGTAAATATTGTCGTCAAAAACACAATACTCTGTTACACATCGATAGTGACAATGTCCTTTCTAGTGTACACAACACTGCATTATCAGCAACTCAATCCATTACATCTTCAACCATTTTACTTTCCACAGCGCTCGTGAGGGTGACTGACGATGACGGTCATCACCATACAGCACGGGTCTTGCTAGACAGTGGAAGTACAACCAATTTCATATCGGAGGAGTTTGTTCGTAAGCTGCATATTTCTACCTATATTACCAAGTCCAAGGTAACAGGTATCAATTCTCAAACTTCTAGTTCTACTCGGGGGTGCTCAGTGTCATTAAAATCAATTGATGACAATGGGTACGAACTGAACATCGATTGCCTCGTGTTGCCAAAAGTATCAGCATCAGTTCCTCATACTTATGTTGATACGAGCAACATACACATACCTACGAACGTGCGTCTTGCTGACCCCACTTATTACATTCCGTCTTCGATCGACATCCTTGTTGGTGCGGAAGTCTTTTGGGGTATCATAGGCACTAGCCGTATCGCATTAGGTACCCATAATCCCACTTTACTTGAGTCAAAATTAGGTTGGCTCATTTCGGGTGCATGTCCTCAGGCTAATTCCTCTTCACATGTTTGTATGCATACTAATAACTTACAAGTAGCAAGTGAAGAGAGATCTTGTAAACAACATTTTATAAATGCCAGATATCGTCATGCAGACGGTCCATTTGTGGTAACTATACCCATTAAAGAGCCACTGGACGAATTAGGTGATTCATACATGATGGCTAAGCAGCGATTTCTATCTCTTGAACGTCGTTTGGATAGAGGTCCTCGCCTTACAAGTCAATACATTAACTTCAATAATGAGTACATAGAGCTGGGACACATGTCTGAATCCACTAGACGCCCACTTGACTCAACATCTTTAAATTATTTACCATAACATAGTTACGATACTTTTACGTACTGTCAGCTGGAAGCCCCGCAGACCTCGCTTCGCGTGGACTTAAACTGACACATTGTGGTCGTCAGCACCACAATTTCTTATTGATGTCTTCATGGTCTCGATTCCCTGAATCACATCATACTAATTCTAGATTACCGGAAACAGTCACTTCTTGTCATATTTATAATCATTTTATTGAAAAGCCTATTTCCAGGGACAGACTACGCTGGTTTCATCATGATAGCTGACCGGAAAGGTAGAGGATGTAGACTCATCAAGTGTTTTATTTCTGTATTTGTGTGTTTAGCAACAAGAGCCATCCACCTCGAGCTTGTGTCAGACCTTACAAAAGAAGCTTTCTTAGCTGCACTAAACCGCTTTATCGCTCGTAGGGGAAAACCCCGCAACATATTTTCCGACAATGGGACAACATTTGTCGGCGCTTTCAATGAGTTGGCCAAGCTGCTTTCTCAAGACTTGAACCTTAACAGCATCGATCACGGCATAAACTTTTCTTTTATACCTGCATATACGCCACACTTTGGAGGCTTATGGGAGTCGGCAGTTAAATCAACTAAACATCATCTGCGACGTATTTTGGGTTTAACAAATCTCACCTTCGAGGAAATGGCCACCTGTTTAATCCAAGTTGAGGCTATATTAAATTCAAGGCCCTTAACTCCACTATCCAACGACCCTTCCGACCTCGCTCCATTAACACCAGCTCATTTCCTTATTGGTCGTTCTCTAATCATGCTGCCTCATCCACAGGTCCAGAACGCCAGCGTCAACATTCATCTTATTGAATATTTGAAGCAACACTTCTGGGCTCGCTTCACACATGAATACGTTCTGTGGCTACAAGAGAGAACGAAGTGGTGCCGATCGTCAAGCGAGCTCAAGGAAGGAACAATGGTTGTCATAAAGGACAATAACTTACCTCCTCTTATGTGGCTTCTAGGACGCATCGCACATTCTCCCAGGCAGAGATGGCGTCGCGAGAGTCGCCGACATCCTCAAAAGAAAGGGAGTCATCCGGCGCACTTTCAACACTATCTGCCCGCTGCCGGTCACAACTGTTGAAGATTCTTCAACGGGGGGAGCATGTTGAGTTCACTCAATACTATATCGCCACGCGCCAGCGGCAGTGAACGAGGGACGCGGGGATAGCGGCTCGCCAGCCGGTCAACGGCCGAGCGCGAGCCCCGCGCCACAGCAGTCAGCTGTTGCACGCCTTCAAGCACGGCTGCGCTTGCGCATCTTATACCTTGTCTTCAACCAAGTCGTTTTTTATCATTGTTATCCGTTTACTTTAATATTATATTATCTTGTTACTTGTTATACAGTCCACTAGTCTTTCATTTAACTTACCACACGGCTATCGTCGCGAACACAAGAACTTCCAAGGCATTATGGGCACTCCGTCTGGTCTCTTCCTATCGTCGTGACTCAAGCTGTTGGTTGCTGAAATAGCTGGTGCCCTGGTTAAGGGCTCGATGACCATAGGTTTATGTTAGTTAATCAATTGTCTAAGATTGTTGATTGAAGTAGTGATGTGTATGCATCGCCACGCTTATGGTGCCCGGGGCCAAACACCGGCGCGCGAGCGCCGCAATCCGAACCGCCGTACGGTCCTGTGTTGCGCTCCATACATATCCAGTTACTGGATAGTAGTCGTGATGATGTCTAAGAGATTAAAGAGCATGTACGAAATTGTGGTTTTTCACAATTATGCCAATAAGACTTTTTCAATTCGTATGATGTATCTACTTTTTATGTTGATCTTAGACATCATTTAAATTGATGACGAAAACATCGTGAAGAGACTGTAGGTCTAGAATCTAGATAGAGTCACATTTAGCGATAACAATAACAAAGTTCGATAAATCCTAAATGTATGGAATTGGCATAGGCTTCCGAAATTTCTTACTTCCTTTGTCCATAGGGACATGTATAAGTTAATATAATTTTGGAAATCGCCAATCCACCTTGAGCAAGCCTGGTAATTAATGCTTGTACTTTCTCTCTGAGCAAAGGCCTTTACTCTAAACTGGGAGAGGAACAAATTGGTATTATTTATTTTTTTGTTTTTTCCTAAGAACCAAATCCGTAGAATAAAACCAAATAAAAGTGACGTTGTGATAAGTGGGGTTTGTAAGATAAATCTGATAAAAAATCAAATTCATTATTTCGCTTAGAGAATGGCTTTAGAAAAATCAGCTCTAAGACATATCAATTTCCACTTATCTGAAAGAAAGAAAGAAAGAAAGAAAGAAAAATGCGTTTATTGGCATCACAACAGAAATACACCTTAAAACTATAAAATACAGCGATTATAATGCCAAAAGGGCCTCAGCTCAGCATAATGTCAGATGAGAACACAGGGTGTACTATCTGACGCTGATTTTCAGCTGCAACCCACGAGTGCCATACGCAAGAATAACTAACACAAAAATAAATAATAGAACAGTGCGTTACCGTTATAAAAAATATTATACATTAAATAAGCTAGAAGTGAAGATAAAAAAGCTTTATACATATTCAAATAAGACTTTGTTATGTGCATTTGGGTGTTTGTGTGTGTGTGTGTGTGTGTGAGTGTGTGTGTTTGTGTGTGTGTGTGTGTGTGTGTGTGTGTGTGTGAGTGTGTGTATGTGTGTGAGTGTGACTGCATTGCTTTTTATACATACGAAACGAACATTTATGCAATTTTGTAAACTATTAAAAACTGTTTGAAATCAGAGTTCAAAAATAAAACAAAATCATAATAAATAAGTAATCGATAAAATGGAAATTATTGATAAAATTCATAAAAATATAAAATGTGTAAACTAAATAATTTTTATATGGCGGATATATTTGCTCTAATATTTTCAAATTTATTTTGATGGGATAAAAGAAATTTTACTAACTTTATCTCGAAAGTCGACCAACTGTTACAAAATTTTATTGGTGGAGGTATATTGTTCCAGCATTTAGTAGCTGCGTAGCGAAAACTGCCTCTAAAAGCCGCCGACTTGTACTGTGGGATGGAAAGCTGTTGAGAACATTTTCGTCCCTCTCCGATTTTGTGTCTCCTTGTCCACGATAGCTTGTCATACAAGTAAGAAGGGGAGTGACACTTAATAACACCGAAGAGTAAGCTCGCCAAGTGAAGTTTACGTCTAGCTTTCATTTTCAAGATGTTGTGTTCATTGAGAAAAGGTGTTAGTCATGTGCCCTAAAGGGAACTTTAAAACAGAAACGTGCACAGGCGTTTTGAAGCCTTTGGATCATTCTTTCGGTTTTTGATTGTAGGCGCTGGCCATACACCGTATCTGCATAATTTAACTTTGATAAAACCAAAGACTCCACAAGCAGCACTCGCAATTCTACACTAAGATAGGGACGGGCCTTGTACAATATCTTAAGTCTATAAAAACAGTTACGGACTGCCTCAGATACGTGATTATGAAAACGAAGTTCCGAATCCATAATCACACCTAGGTTACGTGCTTCGTAGACTCGTTTGATAGGTTCTCCCTTAACGGTCACACAGCTCACACAGGGCTTAATTTTAGCTAACTGATTTTTGGTTCCAAAAATCATATATTTGGTTTTTGAAGGGTTTAGAGCCAGCGTGTTGGCATTGGACCATTCCACTATATTTTGTAGATCTGAATTAAGAGCGTTTAATGCTTGTTCATAATCTTCTGGCTTAAATGATATGTACACTTGAGTGTCATCCGCATAAATGTGAAATTTGCATTTTTTTATATTTTTCGTTAAATCGGCACAGTATAAAATAAATAATACTGGCCCAAGTATTGAACCCTGTGGAACCCCCCTTCCCACTGATCGATTTCTAGAAACAGCTGTTGAACCATCTGCCCGACGTATTTCAACGAATTGCGAACGAGCGTAGGTAACTCTCAAACCATTTGATGGTGTTTTCGTCAAATCCATAAAAAGCCATCTTTGACAATAAAAGAGTAACGTTAATACAGTCAAAGGCACGTGAAAAGTCAAGCAACACCAAAAGAGTACACAGTCCATTATCTTGGGCTGACAAGATATTGTCAGTCACATCTAACAGAGCCGTGGCTGTACTATGGCCCTTCCTAAAGCCCGATTGAACATCGGGAAGGATTTGGTTAGTCTCCAGAAATTCAACCAATTGCGAACAAACTACTTTCTCGAGGACTTTAGAAAGTACTGGTAGTATACTAATAGGTCTTAGATCTTTTGTATCCAATGCATTTAGAGTCTTCGGCAAAGGGTGCACTCTAGCAATTTTCCATAAATCAGGAAAAGATGAGGATGTAATAGACGTATTTACTAAAGCAGTCACGGCCCGTAAAGTCACAGGGAGTGTCAGAAGTATCATTTTTATTGTAAGGCCATCGCAACCTTCAGCATTTGATTTAATAGAACCCAGTATGTTTTCGACTTTCCCGATCGATGTTGGTCTCAAACTAAAAGTGGAACCACTATAACGCGCGGACTCAAAGTATGTAAGCAAAGAATTACTGACGGTATGCGGACCCGGCACATTCAGAAAATGGTCACATATGTTGTCGGGATCGTTAAAGTGCAGAGGTAATTCCTTAAGTTTAGATGGGAGTAGGGTAGACTTTAAGTTTTTCCAGAGTGCTTTCGAGTCATTTATTTGACTGTTGATCTTATGTTTAAAGTATGCTGACTTTTCATAAAACAGAGACCTAGAAACAAGTGACTTCAATTCTTTGTAATATAACTTTTTAGGATCCGAGTTTTTGTTCTTTAAATGCTCTGCATGAGCCTTATTCCTCAAGTGCATCATAAATTTAACATTGCTAGTAATCCAAGGGTAACTAAAGTCCTTAACAACACTCGTTTTAGATCTGCAGATAAAAGTAGTTCAAAGATCTAAAAGACGCTATCCTGCCGGCCTAGCCATAATACAAATTCTATTTCTATTCCATTTGGGTTTAGGTAGTGCCTAAGGCATTAATTCCGCCTTTGTATAGTTTTTTTTTACAGCTGCATAAAGTTTTAATAAATAAATAATTCAAAGGTAAATAAAATCATATTTAAATTTGCTGACTAAATGTTTTGTGGCAGAGGGAACCATTTTATTTAACCTAATATATTTAACACGTGTTTAGTACTCATCATAAAGAAGTTCACTTTACATACTAATATTATAAAACAAAGCCCTCCGGCGCGTCTGTCTGTCTGTCTATTCGCAATAAACTCTCCACCAATGGACAGAATGGTTCTTGAAAAAGGTTTTAGTAAATAATTTGTCAAGTTTTTGTGTATTATTGGCTAAAATAAAATGATATTTGACGGAGGTGTCGGAAAAAAATAAGCCGTCTGGGAGCTGGGCGCGATAACCGACCATCTACGTGGACGATACCGTGGGTATTACCTAGTTTACTATACATTAACCCTAAAATCGCAAATAAAAGTTTCAAACATTTTGTGGAGATACGTGGACATAAATAAATTGTACTAAATAACTGATTTTGTGATATACTAAAAATTGTTTTTAATGATGGGTACAATAATCTCTTTTACGAGTTTAAACTAATTAAAATTTAGATAGGACACTTACATTGAGCCAGTTAGGTAGGTAGTAGTTAAGCCTCATGTCATCAATCGGGCACTTTAAACTTGGTGTTGCTACTACTGAATTCCAGAAGGGAAAGTCTAATAACATTTTTCCCGATACGGGAATCAATGACGACCAGATACATGCGTTTTCGACCACTCACAGCCCTTCATCGAAGCGATATAAGAAGTTACTACCGATACAACTTTTAGTAAAAAAAAATAAGATCCGGTGCAAAAATTAAAGCAAGTATTATTCTAATGTCGCATCAAAAAGTTTTATTACTAAATTGACAACATTTAAAAAAAATATATCACACTGACATCCGTTACGACATTAACAGTAAATTGACAGATATCCAAAATCATGCGTCAAATGTTGTAACAAAAAAATTTGGAATAATATACAAAACTATAAATTTTCGTAAATTTCAAGTGAGATGCCCAACACGAGGCGTCGGAGGTTTTCAGTGCGAGAGTATGACGTCACCGGGAAAGAAAATAAAGTTCAAAATGGAATACAATCCAGGTAAATTTTTCGGGTCAAAATAATCGATAAAATAGTTGTGTGTATGTGTGTTTTGATGACTGATGTCAAATAAATATTTTTCTTTCTTTCTTTCTTTCTTTCTTTACTTATAGGCTTTCGATACGAGGCCAGTTACTATTACGCGAGACTAACAAAAGTTTAATTACTAAACTCGTTAACAGAATTGACTCGAAGACAGGATCAATGTTTGGAGCCCATCGCATCGCTAAGTCTATATTAAACTTTTGTTTTTTAAATGTACCAAAAGAAAGAAAGAAAATACATTTATTGGCAACAGCTGGATACACGCACAGTAAAAAAACATAATAACAAAAAAGACTATAAAATGGCATGTCTCATGGCTGCGCCAAAAGGTTCACTTCAGCGGTAATGCCAGACAGATGCTGAGATGCTGCCTGACGCTGATTTTCAAATGAATCTTTGGGGACAAGTGACGGACGAGTAACATTTACCAATATACTACTATATAAATAATATTTTACGTAAATAAATAGAATGTAGCTTAAAAGCTGTCAATCTGTGTCGAAAATACATATAATAATGGCAATATTACTGTACGCGTAAAATGCCTAGTGTTATTACCAAACTGTAAAAGTGCACGTATGCTTTCGAGAATCATGCAAATCCTTGATCTTTAACGGCGGTGGTTAGAGTGCTACTCTTTAAGACATTGGTCGATTTATTTGCAAGAATTGCAATCGCAATCGGTCAAATTTCGTTAATCTTGAAAAAATAAAGTTTTTCAAATGGGAAAAATTGACAGTTTGGATAGCTGCCACAGGGTTTCATTATGGAACAGTCATACCACTAGGAGCTCTTCTGGGTCTCTGAAAATGTAAGGTTTAATTGGATATTGGAGCTGTCTACTGGTAGGATAGCCTAAGTCTCTGGTCTTAAGAAGACGAAATACTTTTAGAGTGTTGAATTGACTTCTATCAATTGGATATTTTCTATACTAAATAATATATACTAATAAAGATATATTGTATTGCAGCTGTCAGCATTTCGCGGGCACGGGATGATAAGGCAATGGAACCAGGTTCCATCGCCTTAACGTCCGTAGGGCAAATAGCCAATTATTGGTCTTCTGATTGTACAGTACAAAGTGGGTTTATTTAAAATAAAATATTCCACTATGAATATGTCAAGGATCAATTTTGATAAAATCTAATAACACAGGGTTAACGGCCAATTTCTTTAAATTGATAAACATAGGCGTACCTACATACAGTTTCTATTTTACCTTCTATATATTCTATTTTTTTTATCTTTTAGCCACGCTGATCCTGACACCGAATTAAAACTGACTGACAATAATGTAGTGGCAGCAAAATCTTCAAAACATAAAACAAAAGTGTATGCAAATAGCTCTAAAAATTCAAGCGTAGTAGCTAGAACTACAAGTTATTCATCAGTTACAACGAATACAAAGTGTTCAAATACGATGGTTGATAAAGACGTTACAGCCAGCTCGAGTAACATAGACCTTTTTAACGTTGTAAATGCCACCGAAGATTTATCAAATTCTGAAAGATCAAAATCAGCAGCAACTGAGAAGGAAACACAGAGGAAAAAGGTTGATCCAGAGAAAAAAGATGAAATGCTATCTTCTAGGGAGAAGGCACCCGTGAGAAGGGACAAGTACCCACATCAACATCGTATCAAAGTTAGGAGTCCCAAACGTCGTATGGCAATTATAGATCAACAAAATAAAACTGTAGAAACTAATAATAGACGAACAACTGGCACTGCTGCAATTGACTGGGGCTTAGAAATTGAACTATTCCGTTTAGATGATGTAACTCACATTGTTGACTCAACTGAAGATGAAGAAAGGATAAGTACGCATTCATATGACGATATGTGTCGCATTTGCCACGGCGGGGAGTCGTTATCGCAGGAACTGGGATACTTGATATCGGCGTGTTCTTGCCGCGGAACCGTTGGCAGAGTTCATGTGAAATGTCTGGAGCGATGGTTGACTGAATCGGGAAAATCGAGGTGTGAACTTTGTGGAACCCGGTATGAGACAAGACGTGTGCATAAATACGGTGTACCTAGGGCCTTGCTTATGTGGGTACTAAGCCATAATGCTAAACAGGTATGTTTACTATTTGTATATTAATCCTCGGTATGCTTGCAATTATTTGTCAGCTTTAATGTCTCGTTACGAGCTTTAGTTTTGTTCATTGATATATTATGTAATGTTTTACTGCTTGTAAAGTAAGCTTTATTCATACATAACAATTAAATTTCATTACAGTTTAAGTTTCACAGCCTTATATTGCGTCTAAAGTAGGGTTTTACTTTATGGTTATCAACCACGCAATGTTGTTTGTGTTAACATGCCGTTAGCTGTTGTGTAAGTTATTACTTCAGTAATAATACACATATCATTGTATTATGATTGCCTTATTATAGTTAGCTTAATCATGGTTTTTGCGCATCTTTAAGACATTGATTTGTGATAAAATAATAATATAATGTTGAGGAACAGAGTCAAATTCCACCAGCATTAAAGAAGGGAGGAACCAAAACAAACGTTGTTTCAGATTGGTTACTGCCCTACGGTTGTGTCGGGTTCTTGTAAATATCGCTCTATTAACTTTAATATGGCAACGTTGGATTCGTCAGTTTTAGTTTGTATGTGGCGACCTAATTAATGCTGTATTTGGTACCCCGACTTGATAACAACCGTTGGGCTGTTGCACAATTCAGGTGTATGAGAAACAGAGTTTTAAACTCCTCATTCATCATTGAAAAGGCGAATCCTACGACTAGACACGTAGCGTATGTGGCAGGGTAGAAGTTAGTTGTCGCTATAGTTTTTCAAAATATCTACCGATGAACGACTCACAGATAAAGCTCCATGGTTTAATATGATCAGTTTTAATGTCACACACGCACGTCTTGTACACGTCTTAATATAACAGTTCGTTACTCTGTAAATTTTTAGTATTTATGTATTGTATTTTTTTTTCTTTTGTTTTCTTATTTATACTTATTTCATATCTCTTTTGAGACAGTCATGTATGTTAAATATTTATGTAAATAGAACACCACAAACTGCCTGCTCATCTCTTCTCCTCCCTCCTCTATCAAGTCCATCCAAAGGTTGTCTGTAAGAGATCGCTTCTAGCGATAAGACCGTCCATTGTAACACCCTATGTAGCCCTTAAAGTTATTATTTGTAAGTTTTTATGGTGTACAATAAAGAGTATTCTATTCTATTCTAATGTGTTCCAGTTGATGGTTGATAGTCTTGGCATTATGCTGATGTCACCTCTCGCAGTGCTCGCCGCGTGGTTGTCAGGGCGTACGCTGGCTGGCCTCATGACCCAAGAGAGTCAGGTGACTCCATGGCCCTTAGCCTCGACCTTTGTACTGGCTTGTATGACGCTAGTAAGTGATATTATTGTACGTTGTTCTGACACAGCTAGATGTTGTGCTTTGTCTATAAACCTAGAGTGACGTAGACTATGCCTCTTAGAATAGTTAACCTTGTAACTTGGGGTAGCATTACATTTGACAAACTTATTCTCTATTGTGGGGACCTGATAGTCCTGATACTCGATACCGTGAATTACCGTGCGTTAAGATATTTTCCTAACTTTGCAGCTCGTAACTGTAACGTATATAAACTTGCTTGGTTAATGAACATGTTCCAATATAATAGTTTTAGTAGCAATAGTACCGACTCCGTATCTATATTCCATTTATAATAGCATTAGAAAAAAGAGAATCGTAGAAGTAGGAATGCAGAACATTTTATTTTATAGATAAGTAAAACAGAGACGTAAAACCAGGGTACACCGAGTAACACTCTTACTGATCAAAACACGTTGGTCAGTTCTTACTGACCAACGTGTTTTAGTCAGTAAGAGTCTAACAGACCTCTCCGCTCTCCGCGGAGGATTTCTATGAAGATTTTCCACTCCAAACCAAAAAAGAATAGAATTCAATACTTCGAAAGCTTGTGCCAATTCTAATCATTTTGGATTTATCTAACTTCAAGTAACGTCCAAGGGACTCAAAATGTATAAAAATAATAAATAATAAAAATTACCGAGAATAAGCTTTCGATTGCTTTTAGTGTCTATATTACCGGGAGTGGATATCGTGCCAGCGACGCGGTGGATACCGGGCGAGAGGCTCAAATTCGGTGATGATTTCATTTTGTAGATTAGTCACTAGATTATTGAGCGGTTATTGATTAAGGGACGCGTAGCATACAGGGTAGAAGGGCCATCGATACTTATCGTGATACCATGAGTACAATGCCTGATCCTGGACCTTCCCAGTGTTTAAATATTTTTTAGATTTTCTTTTTAATTCTTACGCAAAAAACAAAAGTTTGGACGTGTATTTTACTTAAAACTGTGATCTATATTTTTTTTTAAACGGAATAGGTGTCTTGAGAAAGGCTTTTTAAGAAAAAAATTAATTGAGTGAAACAGAAATGTTGATTTTGTCATGGGTTTTACGGATTATACTAAAAATAAACATCCGTTTTTTTAGTTCAATCCGTATCCATTACCAGTGCCATAGTTACTGGACTTATACTCGTTGAATCAAATAGTGCATTGATGTCTATTCCATCTTATATGAACGTGTAGAAAGACCACAAAAAGTGTTGAATTCTCACTGTTTGACAATCCAACACACCTCATTTTTACGTCAGGCCTGGTCAACATGCACATACACAACTCTTTAATTAAGACAGCGTGTCGGATTCCAATAGCAAAGAGACTGATTATGGTAATATTACCAGCACAGTAACTGGCTGATATTATCACTAATGGATATGATAATTCACCCTACTTTATACAGTTAATTGCCTCCTAAGCGCAGTATAGCGCAGACTTGCTCTACTACTATGATTATTTAATTCTCTATAAAATAATAAAAGCATTTAAAAACATATAAAATAATAGGCACATATAGGTAAGGGCTCCAGGAAAAGGAATTGCCTAACAATTTCAGCTGTACTCAGAAGTATTGCTTTCTGAATGGAGAACTAGATTCAGCTGCCTAACTCTTTAGATGTTGGTTGACGGTCTTAACTATTAAGCCATTGGCTGACACGACTATCTACACAATGATTGCTGAGTCAACATCGCACATGTCGACAAACTAGCGAGCCAAGGATTATTCAATTTACTACTAGCGTGTATTCTCCACTGCAAGGCAAAGGCTCCCTTACTTTCTTTCCACTTCTCTATACCAAGGGCTTTTGGAAATAGCCCTTATCAAAGGAGTTCAACTCATAAGTGTCGGTATAGTATTCCTTATTAAACAAAACCCTAATTCCTTATCCAGGTGTGTTACTATTGCTGGATAGTTTCCGCAGCCACCCGCCACGCCCTTGGCTGGTGGATCTGGTACCGTTCCCAGTACGAAGTTAGACTACAGCTGCAGCAAGAAAACGAAGAATGAACATCAAAACAATCATAATTTAAATATTTTTGAAATAAATATGTTTCGCTACACGATGATAGAAGTGATAATAAAATATTGTCTCTTCCGATAAATTCTGTCTATTTTAATTACTGATGTATAAAGCCTGTAAAGATGTCCTTATGACATCATGGTGGTACAGCTAATAGGATGCCAGGTGAGGTAGCCTCCATAGAGGTGCATACATTTTGCTGGTAGCACGACTGGCTGCAGCGCCACCTGGTCGTGCGGTCTCGACAAATAAAACGATAAAAATCGTACGATAAAACAGTGTCATCGATGTCAATTTGTTTTTAATAGAGTTCTCTCGAGAAATAGTCCATCAGCGGGAATCGTCAAAAAAGGGTAAAAAACCCCTCAATTCAAATTTACAAAACATAAATAAACTTTGGATCATCTTTTGGTTTACAAATTGCCAAAGCTTTGAAATAACATACTCTGAGTTGATGAACTTTATAGTTGTAGCTAAACTAATTAAAACTAAGTCTCTGGTGCATAACTTACAATTTCGCGTTGTGTTTTCACAAGGGAGAGCTGTGGTTGTTTTTTGCAACAATTTCTAACGTTACCTATTATTTGTTAATTACTATGTATCTACGTAATGGGATATTTGACAAAATTTTAGTTTTTAGCCCCTCATCTAGATTACAAGAAAATATTCGACACATATTTTTTTCTTTTTCGAATTGATGGAAAACTGCTTAGATTAAGCGCATTAAAGATGAGGAGAGGGGGCTTGTAACGTCATTATCTAGTACTAGCAGACATCACGCAGTTTACCCGCGTAGTTCCTGTTCCAGTGGGATTACAGGGATAAAAAGTAGCCTATATCATCCGGGAATAGTGTAGCTTTCCACCAGTGAAATATTTTTTAAAATTGGATCATTAGTTCCAAAGATTACCCCCTACATACAAACTTACAAACAAACAAACGCATTTTACCTCTTTATAATATTAGTATAGTATAGATAAACTGTAAGGGCTAGTGACGGCATGCGACATTTTGACTCGATGTATCGCCGTTATTTTTTTTATACGTGAAAAAAAAAAAATATGTGTCAAATATTTTCTTGTAATCTATTGAATGAGGGATTAGACTATATACCTCTAGACGTAGCCAAATTTACAGTGTCAAGTGTGGAAGTGAGACGCAATAATACAAAGTTCGTAGGAAAATTGAGACAAAGCATCGTATCTTCTGTCCCTTACGGCGTGCCGGATTTTTGCATGGCTAACTTTTGAATGTTAGCCAAACAAAGTGCTGTCACTGTCACGTATATTATTATGCTCGATTTAATTTAAGTTTTCGGATGGTTTTTGCAATTTTTGTAATAGTTTAAGTCATTTAATGAGAAATAGACTCTATTAGATAAGTGTTTAGTGTATGGTGAATGCGCTACGATGGGAGGATGCAGTATAATAGGCTGTAAAAGCCGCTCAGAAAAGGCCAATAACAAAATCTCTTTTCATTCGTAAGTATTCAATACTGTTTGTGTTATTGTATGATTATTGAATTTATACATTTGTGCGCTTTTATTGTCATGGCTTTCAGACCAAAATATGGAAGATTTCTTAAAATAAACTTGATTTCTTATATCACATAACCTAGGAATACTTACTTACAGTGTTGCTACACGTTTCAAATCTTTTCCCTTAACTGTCAGGCCTAATGTTCAAAAGGTAGGCATAATAATCAAATAAATCTATGGTGGCTAAACACACTAATTTGTGGGCGAACCCTTATTTTTAAGTTTAAGTGAACATGTGTACGAACGAACAGAGCCCTTTCGACAATCATTAAGTTTTACTCTTGAAGGCAATCGCGTAGGTACTTAAAGATATTTGGAAGTAAGAATTCATTTTATAAATAAATGTTAAGTATAAACAAAAAATTAGATATTTTCAAAATAAGTTGGTTTTGTCTAAAGGACAATAGTTATTATACAGCAATGTCAATGTCACACTGGATGTCAGCCATACCTCAATATATTTTAATGATAAATAACACGCGAAAAAATAATGTAGTGTTATTCTAAAGAGTTACTTCTATGTACACACATCAAGCTTCACCTGGTAGTAGTATATTTTATTTGTGAGAATCAAGGTAAGATTGAAAGTAGGTATTTTACGTGAAATTATATTTTCTCACACATGGATACTTCTACACTCTTATTACCACGTTGAATACGTAAATTATAATTTACAATAGTGCTAAAATTGGAACCCGCAGTTAAGTAGAATTTTGGTCGTATTTTGGGACTTTTTTAAGGAATAGCAACACTGAACTTTTATATTGCTGTCGCATGTGCGGCCACGCGGTAGCTCGATCTAGAGGTATATTATCTAAGAATGAGGGACTAAAACTTTGTCAAATAGCCCATTGCCAAAGCGTGATGGATCTTTTTATTTTTATTTAACTTCTAAAACGGATGAGGTTGTATGTTCGGCTGTAGGTAAGTACGAGTATGTTTTTCTTACATCAACTTCTAAAAAAAGAGGTTAAGTTTGACTGCTGGAATGCTTTTTATGTTTTTTAAAAAGACTTTTTTTTTCTTAGTTGTAACGCTGCATAATGTTCAGTTAAGTGTTTTTGGCCAACTGAAATGAATAAAAATCTTATTTTTCTCTCGTCTTGCTTCTGCTGTTCATAATCCAATATGTGTACTTCTCGGACACGGACATTCATATTTGCATAAGCCGGTTTTGATTGTTGTTAACTGTACAATTACAACGAGAAAATAGAAAAACAAGCACGAAGATAGATGAATGTGATGTATTCCATTGTAGCCAACCATAGTATTACAAATGTGGTAATTATTCACAAATAAAACAAAATGCCCATATTTTTTATTTCATTGTATATTACAAGCTCTTATTTTAAGTTAACCTTTATTACACCCACGGATTACAAGTCAAATGAGATTCAATTCGGACCAACTTCTTTTTATTTTACAAAGTTGAAATTTTACACGTTAATTCAATTCTAATGACAATAGATTTTATGGTAAGCGTGATCCAAGATTGGTTCTTGACAAAGAAACTCTTTAACGATCAACAACTGGGGCACTAAATTAAGTAAACGTATTTAAATACAATTGCCCGTTTTTAATTGTACCATAGCATGAATACAAAACCCAGGTTTAGCTTTCGATGAGGGAACTCAACGGTTAGAAGCAAAGACACGAAGTCTTCTAGGCGTGATTAATAACGACACTTATTATAAGTATACAAAAATAACTGTTCTAAGTATACAAAGCTTGTCTTGAAAAACCATTCTTATAAATTGTGCTTATAACATTTTAGTAATTAAACAGATTGCTTAAAATTATAGTTAGTTTCAGTCTTCACTAAATTCTCCTTCGCTGTGAAAACCATTTAGTTCTTGATAGAACTGACATCGCTTAGAAAGTGGGGCCATCTTCTGATCTCGTTGTAAAGCTTCCTACCAGGACTCTCAGTGGCAATGAGTTGCCTGTGGCCAACAAGATTATAGTCAGCAGTCAGATGACCACTTTCTACGCCGCAACGAAGTAGTGCCTTCAATGCTTCTAAAGATGCTTCAGTTGGAGTGTCCCCTAAAACATGGACATGGGTTGTGGTTACCAAAAAAATTTTAACCTATAACTATTCGATAATTGTTTGGTTTCAAATATCAAATGACACATGTATTGACATTCTGTGTAAATTTAAGTGAAGTGTGGCGATGTGAGCTTCTTATGATGCTAATTATTTACCGTTTACTTAATAATACGTTTCTTGGTGAGACTTTTACAGAACTAATCTTTATTAGGACAACATCTGCCTAACTTTTTCCCAACTATTTTTGGATCGACTTCCAGGTTTTTGCATGAAGCTACTGCTTATCTGACCTCCACAGCTCAGTTACTGGATAGTAACACGATACCGCTTGGTTAGGCCAAACAACCAATAACGAAATTCTATTAGTTATTGGTGGTGTGATGAGCACGATCATTTCTGTGCCTGGGTGTAATTTATCTATAATAAGTACCTACATATTTAGAAATAAATAAGTATGTTTAACAGTTGTTTAGTACCCATAACACAAGCTCTGCTTAGCTTGGGACTATATGGCGTTGTGTAAAACTTGTGGAATATTTATATCTATTTTAAGCTAGCTATAAGGATAATTTCGCGGGAAAGCCAAGCGTTTTTGTCTTAAGCCTGACTTATTTTAAGCAATGATCTAGTAGCGGTAGAGTTAACAATTCTCAAGTGCCCATTTATTGTCTAATACGACTAAACTTACAACTTGAAACTTCGGCCATTTTGTAAAATAGTACTTATTAGTAAACTTTTCGGTCCCATTCTAGTTGCTACTTTAATTACTACGCAAAGTGAACTGAACATGTTCGTGAATGAAAATTTACCGTTTTCATTTTATAATACAAGGACACTGCAAACGTGTTCCGTTGTGTTATTTGCTTATAATCAAATTAACTCTAAAACATTCATGTAGTAGAACAAAGAACCTAGAACAAAATGTAATTGCTGTTGTGCGCGTGAAATTATGGTTTTGAAGATGGTGCAACATTTGTCCAGTGAGTTTTTTAAGCAACATTTAAATTGTTTATTTTATTTACGACTTTGCTGCTTTGCAAAATGCGGGGTAGTCGCAAGTTCTACATCCAGAGCGGTAGTCAAGAGCTATACGTCAAATATTTGACTCTCTTTGCGGAGGGTGATTGTGTAGAAAACCATTGTTTTCCTGCCTGGTAATCCTTTGTTGCAAAAATTTATATTTTTTAGCAATGATTCTAACACTAGTATATATCAGTAAGTAGCTGTGTTTATAACTTACAAAGTATGGATCACTGTTGACCGAAATAAATGAATTTTAACTTTTAATTTAAGAGATACTCACTGTTATAGTTTCCAATAAAAGTGATGCCAATAGATTTTCTGTTGTAGCCGTAAGTATGGGCGCCGACATGCAGCCAGCCTGAGCCTTCGTACACTTTGCCGTTACCACCTACGACGAACCTGGAAATTAAGACAAAATACTTAGTGTCGTGAGGAACGGGGTGTCAATCTCTTTTATCCACCATTAAAATTAAGGGAACCTCCGGCCAGACGGGTGTTGTATCTGAGATGAACTACAGCCCGACGTTTGTTTTGGGTGAAGGCTATGACCACCAGTTGTTGTCCGAGTATTGTAAGCATACTGGCTGAAAAGGAAATCACAAGCCCATTTGGCGGCCTTGTGATCTCTACATCATCCTGGACCTTGATAATTTTCCTAGTTCTTTTTCTGTTACCTAAGCAAAATTTTCCTTAGGCAGGTACCTAAATGTGTGTTCATAAACTAATATGCATGCCATCTGTCGGGACAGGTCAACTCAAACCTGATTTGATTCTTTCTTCAAAAGGCTTTTCCAGACTTTGCCCTGCATCGTGAGACTCGCATAATAAATGAATACAATCTTATGTCTGGACTTTAAAAGAGACCATGACCCCTGAGTTTCTTTCGGCATTTCTTCTCAGGGATCAAACACTTTAAAAATGCAATTTAGTTAAAAAAAAAAATGACATGTAAAAGTAATTGAGAAGGTCTACTTACAGAAATAAATATTATTCATTTCAATAAAACGAATATAAATTGGGCATAAAAATGACTTTTATCCGCTGCCTAGCTTCTGCTAGAGTATATTGGGATTCCAGTCTAACTGGAGGCAGTTGAATACCAGCATAGAATAGAGCGATTGCCTATGATGACTTCTTAGAAAGAGAGTTAAGACCCAAATTGAACTTAAGAACTATGCTGAACATTTTTGCCTTATTTTAGGGACAACTATGAAGCAACTTTCTATGTTTTATTTATCTTTTTAGACTTGAAATTGGATTATAATAACAAAAAAACTGTCCGCATTGCCACGTTGAATGGCAATGCTGATTCCCTGACCTAAATAACGGCAAGCCTTCTGGTCACGTGAAGAGTCGATTAACTGCTTGGCGTTGTCACGGAAAACTATAACGTTACGTGTAACTGTAACGTTTAAAAGTGAAATCAAAGATTCGATTTTGACTTTGACTTCTACATCGACCGCTCACTTCATTAAAGTATCCACGGGGTGATTTTTATTCAAGCGTCGGGCTGTTTACATTCCATTGAAATGTTTGTTTTTTTTGTTTTCCTATTTTTACGTTTTTTTATGTCATTTAGTTTCAAACTGTTATCAACCATGAAAAATTGTCAATCATCTGTAAAGAGTCATGGATAAATCACCATTCCTATCAAAACTTAGGATTAATATAGTAGATGCTTCTTCAGCCCTGATGAGTACTATCCACCAGAATAATTTAAGTTGAAAAAAAAAAATCGAAGGTTAATCAAAATTCTCGAATAAAAACAACTTACGAAGATCCTATATCCCAATAATTCAAGTTATCCATATGATTTGTCTGTATGTTCCTGACTATTTCTGCACATCCAGCGTCAGTGCTGCAGGGAGACGTAACTGTATGCTGAATGATGACCAGGTCTACAGGCCTCGGAAGGTATTGTACGTTGATCGGTACCAGGCCGTCCCATTCTCGCTTAGTGACGACGCCACAGTCTGGAAAGAGATGGAAAGTCCTGAACTTGAAGAAAATTCAACGTCTACTCTTCATAATTGGAGTTTGTAGAAGAGAAACGCAGTTATCTTTAGTTTAATTTTTGGATTTTTTTTGTTTTGTTTTAATAATTTATATATTTTTTTTAATTATTATTTTTGTTTTTTTACCTGTAGTTTTTTTCAATTATTTTTATGTTACACAGTTTTCTCATGTCATGAGGTAAAATGTATTGAGACTTACCACAAAAGAACCATATTATACTCATATTCTTGGCAAATTAAAAAAAATTGAAAAGAGCATGCTTAGATGGTTTGGTCACGTTGAAAAGAATGGATGAAAGGCGACTAACGAGGCAGATGTAAGTGGGAACGCCGGGAGGGGACGCCCTAGAAGGACATACATAGACCTTATTGGTGAGGTTCTTCAGAAAGGTCAGGTGCGTAGTACTCGCAACCGGCGTGTGTGTATGACAACATGTATGAATGTAAACGAAGCAAAAGAAGTATGTAAGAATCGTAGCATATGGCGCTCTGTAGTTTCTGCCTACCCCCCTGGGGAAAAATGCGTGAGTTTATGTATGTATGTATTCTTGGCGAGTAAATAACTTAAAATTATTTCTTTTAAATCGTTTATTTTTATTACACATTGCCTTTTGAGCCTCAGAACACGTAACTTGTTATAATATTATACCAAAAATCAGAATCGACGCATGATTTACTACTAAATCTATTGTGTCAAAAACTTTGGTTTGGAATATTCCCTATTATGATGATAATAATTAAATTATACTGCAGTTATCAATAGGTTATTTACGTCGTTGTCGTGGTCGTGGCATATTGGGAATAATGTTTTGTATTGGAAGTGTTCTAAAGATTTAAATTAATAAAAACTATCTTCCCCGGCAAACTTCGTTTCGCCTTAGAATCAACTTAATACATAGCTTTTGTTCGTCTTCAGGACATAATCTTTCTCCTTGCCAAATTTTATAACGGTCCGTTCAGCCGTTTAGTCAAGAAAAGCTGACAAACAAACAGAGTTACATTCTCATTTCATAATATTAGTATGGTTAACATAATTTCACGTTTGTATTTACTACAGAAGCGTTCTTTATGGTATACCTACATTTCACATATTAGAATGGGACCTGTTAATATTAATCATAGTTTAAAAAAATATTCCGTATAGATTTTTAATCTAAGGTAAGGCACTGCTTTTAGGCAAATGTTATTACTCAATGAAAGACTTTCTATATGAAAATAGTTTATCCAGAATAAAATTGTTATAATTAATTACTTTGACCATTTAAGGCTTCTGTTCCTGACTATAATAATATCTAGTATTATTAATTGACTTCATTTTAATTTCTGCTTTGTTTTGTTGACATTGATTATTTTACAGAACAGTGGTTTTTCAACTTTACAACCAACATAATAAGGTTCATGTTCAATTGGGATTTGACAGTTTGGGGTAGCTTGATGTGCTGGCGTCTGTACAACATCTTAAACCCGTACCTACATTCTGGTTCTGCTATTGAGTAATTCTACATGGAAAACCCATTAAATCTGAACCAGGAATGGAAACCAGGACCTCATGTTCGGCAGTAGAATTTATAGCCCTTCCAAACACTAGACCAATAAGGTGGTCGTTAAAAAATATATTGAAAACAACAATGCTCAAAGCAACCGTTTGCTTACATCTTGTATAGGTGTTGAGTGTATTGACCCCGTTATCTGACCCATAGTTGACAACATGTCGACCTAATGATCAATATACTGTATTATCAATCTATAGAAAACAATAGTACTACTCAACACAAACTAGAAAAAGACTCACCTCCATTAACGGTTACTAAAATAACAAATAACGAAAAAATACTACAAAAGATCTTCATCTTGTTTGCAACTTTACACTTCAAGCTCTAAATAAACACTAAAGAGACTTGTGAACCTAAGTGATGTACTTTGTAAAGCAAAGAACAATCCTCATGCCGTCCCTTTCTGTTCCATGACGAGTGAAAGGGATAGATATATTTAATTTTGTTGACTGTAAATGATTCACGCGCGGCAAAGGCTGTCCATATGACATTCAGGTTCCGCGCATAAACAATGTAATTATTAAGATAATTGCTCTATTAATAATAATGTCATCATTCAGCCTAAAGATGTCTACTGCTGGACATAGGCCTGTTCCAAAGATTTCCACAACGATCGGTAAATAAGTACTAGGAATACAGAAATCACCACTGCTTTTTAAATATTTTTTATACCAAACCAAATTCTTTAACGTCATACAGCATACACAATAGGAAATCACGAGTTACTTGTGAACAGAACTGAACGAACGAATTGAATTGAATTAAACAGTTTCCGGAAGAACAAAGAAAGAAAACCTAAAATAATTAGGTAACAAACAAAAAGTGACACTGATAATTTTTTTATTTTTTTACTTAACTTTAACGCAAAAAAAAAGCTTAAAGAAATAGTAGGAAGAAAATATCTGCGACACCCGCAATCGTCAAATCTTTTTGGGATCTTTTCAAATCCTTCTTAAATCTCTTTCGGATCAAGGCTCGACTATGAACGTTATAGATCCTTATTTGATGCGTACCAATCTCCATTTTGGAGACAATTTCAATGCTAGGCAATCTGCAGTAACTGAGTTTTTATAGTAACGTTACGTTACAAAAAAAATATAAAAAAACCAGAAGTGTTGTTCGAATACTTAATTGAAATAACCAATAAAGGATTTTTATTTACAAAGAAGATGTGTTTGTGTGAGGAGCTTGTGATTAAATAACAACAGCCTCAAGTGTAGCTTTACCTCCAATCACCCCATGATTGGAGGTAAAGCTACACTTGACAAAGTTGTTATGCGGACGGGTGACCATTAATTACTCCTCCGTGCCTCGGAATGTACGTAAGCCTTTGATCCCGGGTGACATTTGTAGATCTCTGACTGTCGTTACGGGTAGGCAAAAACCCGAAAGTCCGACAACCAGTTTAACCAAGGGGTATCAAGTTACCCAGTTACTGGGTTGTGGAGGTCTGACAGGTATTTGCTCCATGTAAAATTATGGTTTTCAGCTGCTTCTGGTTAAACTGGAAACTGGGGGTCAGTTTCCAGTTTAGCTTAACTCAGTTAGGAAAAGGCTATGCAGATTGATGGTGATTGTGTTCATTTTATTTAGTTTTAACTACGGATCTCTAATACCTCGAACTCATTTTATGTTTTTGTAATGTTTATCTTATGGAAACGGGGATTCCTCCGAAAAAATAAACATGTAATTAAACAGCTTTAAGAAATAAGGTTATGACCTGTGAATAAATTTTAGTAGTTCGATAAATTAAATCGATACCCTGCGCGTACGTACTTACAACTTATTTTTAAACCTTATTCCACAGTGATAAGAATCACAAAGCGCATATTTATCCGTTATGTTTTTTAATTGTTAATACTTTTGTATAAGTGACGTGTTAGATAAATGATTATAACTGAAGTAAATCAATAAAGCATAATGAATCACAACTATGTAATACTATACAAAACTACATTTCGAGATGCTAAACCAGCTCGCCCTCACCCTCGCCTCGCCTCGCCTCGCCTCGCCTCGCCTGGCCTAGCCTCGCCTCGCCTCGTACTAAAGAAATTTGACACATTAGGCTAGCTGGCTGTGCTGGCCTCTGTATGTACATTGACTGGTATGCTGATGCAAATTTGTTTTTGCAGCATGATTGTACAGAACAGCCTGTCGGGTTTTGGTGTTTGAGAGTATAGAAAAACTAATATGAAAAGGGGAATAACCAACTGCTGCTGTATTAAGCTGCCAGTCATTGTCACGGCTAGATTTTTTTAGATCGCGATGTAAAACGCACGGTTTTACATTACCATGATGCTCCGACTAAAATGAACGGTACTTTTTTAAAATCTTAGCAAAGAATTTTTATGTCAGAAAAGTGGTCAACATTTTATGAATAAAATTACACATGGGAGATAATATATTATAAAAAATAAACATTTAATGCGTTCATTCAATTAAGTAATTTTGACAATATTACAACCATTCGTAAAAAAAACAAATTAATATTAGGTAATTTATTTTATTAGTAATACTAGCTGTTATTGTGCCTTTGCCTAAGCGCTGAAGTGCGCGCATCGCTAATTATTTGTGAACAAGTAAAAATTATTCCGCGCGCTTTTTCTTTTCGCTATATTGTTTTTGTTTTATTTATTTCCTCGCAAATATGTTATAAAATGTCGTATGACCCTATGTGCGCTTTGATATTTACGGCCTCTGATTTCTTGTAATAGCTAGCAATATTGCCTTGGTTGTAATTACCAACTTACCGCACTTTTATCATAATATATTATTAAAACACAAATTTATAAATCAACCGTAACAAAAAAGTTATATTTTTACTAAACTTTCTCACCATGTCCCTGTGAATTGACGGCTTACCCAACTTAACCCACATGTTTAAAGAAGATACATGCTAGAAACACTAATTGATTTCACACATTTTGGTCAAAGTCAAAGTCAAATCATTTATTTCAATTAGACCGATAAAAGACACTTTTGAACGTCATACTTAAAATTAAAAGTAAACAAGTAAGTTGTCTATTAGAAAATAATAGTTTTTTTTTATTCTTATTTAAGTATTTATTTAAAAAAATAAAATAAAAAAAAAACAAAAAATATTCCACAACTTTTTCACACAACGCCATTTAGTCCCAAGTTAAGCCAGAGAGCTTGTGTTATGGGTATTAAACAGCTGATAAACATACTTATATATTTCTAAATACATACATATTATAGATAAATTACACCCTGGCACAGAACAAATGATCGTGCTCATCACACAAACATTTGTCCTGGGTGGGAATCGAACCCACGACCTTCGGCATAAACTACTAGACCATCAGGCCAGTCAAACAACATTCGATCTTCAAAAACGGCACACTAACGCACGCACGCGTCCGTTGACACCGCGACGCGACACTGAGGTCAAGTGTGGCTGGTTAGCCACATTTTAACGTGTTGCTTGCTGTGTACGCTTATAACCTATCTACACCTTTTTACTTATAATACCATTGGCTCAAAGTATGAGAACTACGGAGTAAGTATAGTATATTAATGCCGCTTGACGTTCACAACTGCTCCAGTAGGTACAGCACGCGGATATAGGGAGCTAAGATTATCGACGAAATTTGTACCCCTTACTAGAGATCTTCCATTTAAAAAAAGAGATTCCATAATGTCTAGTCTACCACAATTACCACCACCATCGCCATCATCCACCAACCACTACCACCAACCCCACTCTCACTCTCACTCTCACTCACATAATATTTTTTGTTATCAAAGTCGGCGGCTAACTACGACGTTGTCGAACTCGGTAGCCGAATAAGTGCTCTTTGCACCAGGTCGAAAAAGTCAACGGGACGCAAACAGTTGCAACATTTCGCTATTAGGTACTCCCTTTTTTATCGCTTATTATTATAATACCTGATTAATGATAATATATTACTACTGATCCGATGAGATTATACATTATTAATATGATTTACAAAGTAGCGCATGCTTGATGAGTGATATGAAAGACTTTACCGATGACGTTCGAGATCTGACAATGTTCACTCCAATTTGACTTGGTCGACTTCGTATGTGAGCTGTAGTCTTGAAACAACCCAATGATTACACTAGGTTGGTGGCCGAAAGTGACTGAAGACTACTTTAGCTGTAAGCGGAATCGATCCAGGCGTTTCGGAGATTACGCCAGAAGAAAAAAAACAAAAATATAATTAGAATGACAACATATGTGTATAACCTAACCTAACTTACCATGCCTATCATATAGCGAACCTAACTACCTAACCTTACTACCTAACCTTACTACCTAACCTAACTACCTTAATGAAACGCATTGATTTTGAAAGATACTAAATTCATCTGGGTTCGAACCTACGTACTCGTTAGTCGCGGTCACTATCATAGGGCTTATAACTGCTCTAAATAAATGCTTAAATATAATAGCACTTTTATATCCATAACATTTAGGTGTCATCTATTATACCTAAGTGGAAATGGGCATTAGTGACTTATCGCGATTTATAGACATTAGGTATTATTTTGAAACATAACTTCAATGAATGTATGAAAGACGATGAATAATGAATGAATGATACTTAGGTATTTTTTTTGTCCAATATAACTTAATAATAATAAATAATAAATCATTTATTTGCTGACCAAGGGTATACAGTGGTGTTAACATTACAGTGATTTATAAAGTTCTCCTTGATCTACCTTACTGGCATGCAAATTTTACATTGTATGTTTTTATTTTCAATTCTGGAACTTAGTGCTCAGCAGGTACTTAACAAGCAGGAACATGCTTCAACATAAAAATATTCACATTCATAAAAAACAGGTACGGTAGTCAAAATTAAGAGTAATAGTTCCTATGGTTAGATTAAAATAATTAAGATTAAGGAATGTCAGTATAATTTTATAATACATAAGTACAAGACAATTGAACAATCAACAATTACAGAAACAATTAGAAAGACAATGTCAGTACAATTTAATAACATAACAATTTCAGATTATAAGTAAAATAATTAAATTAATATCAATGTCAATACACAGGTAAGAGTCAATTTTAGTCATATTATTTACCTTCGAGAAAATCGGTAATAGTATAGTAAGTTTTACTGACTAAAAACTCATGTAAACGTTTTTTAAAAAGATTACTATTCAGGCTTCTCAATTCATCTGGTAACCTGTTATAGACTGTTGGTGCCATGCAGTATATACTCTTACGTAGTAGTGCCGTATTTGCTTTACGTAGCCGCAATGTATTTTGTGTGTTTTTCCTTCTGCTGCGAGTTACTGTATCTGCCAGAGTCTCAAAAAGTTCGGGATTTGATTTTATAAAAGTCGCGGCTTCAAAAATATAAAGACAAGGAAGCCTTAGGATTTTACAATGTCTAAAGTATGGTTCACAACTATCTCGGATTTTAAGATTAAACATCGCTCGTATACACCTTTTCTGAGCCTTGAATACTAGTTCTTTATTAGTCGAATTTCCCCAAAATATTATACCATATCTGAGGTAGGAAGCAGCCCCGCCATGGTATGCTGTAAGTAAGGCATCAATATTATGCACATGTGCTAGTTTATACAAAGCATACGCTGTACCGCTGATTTTTTTACATATTATGTCTGTATGTGCTTTCCAATTTATATTGTCGTCAATAGTTAGTCCCAAAAATTTTGTTGTGGTAACTTCGCTAATTTCAGTATTATTATAGTTAATTCCTAAATCTTTAAACTATTGTATTCTTTGAGTAAATTGTATTAGATTAGTTTTATTTATGTTTATTTTTAAGTTATTATTATCGAGCCAGTTTATAATATTTAATAATGTACTGTTTATGTCCGCTTCATACTCAGTTTTATTTTTACATTTTATAGCAACTGTACTATCATCGGCAAACAATGTCATAGGGTGAGTGGTTACTTTGGGCAGGTCATTTATATATAAAATAAATAACAGGGGCCCCAAAACACTGCCCTGTCCCACACCATATTTAACTGTTCGCGTGTGGGAAGCATATGTTTCTTCTCTTCTAGTACTTTCATTTATGCGTCTAACCTCTACAAATTGTTTGCGATCTGTCAAATACGATTCTATAAGACTCAGAACATTTCCCCGTATACCATAATGATCAAGTTTCGCTAGTAGGATTTTATGATCCACATAGTCGAACGCTTGAGTCATGTCACAAAAAATAGCGCAGATTGGTGTCTTGATATCAATTTTTGTCATAATAACATATAGAAAATCAAAGATAGCTCTATTTATGCTCTTCTTCTGCCTAAACCCTTTTTGCTCTTCGACTAAAATATTATGTTTCTCTAAATAGCTGTAAAGTTGTTTATAGATGAATTTTTCAAACACCTTTGAAAGTACTGGTATGAGTGTTATGGGTCTTTAAAACTCCATAAGTTCTCTATCTTTTTTTTTGAAGAGCGGTTTTACCACAGACGTTTTTAGTCCATCAGGATAAATACCCGCGGAGATACATAAATTTATTAAGTGGCTTATATGTGCTTGTTTGAACTTGTTTCATGAAATGATTATGTACCTATACGTAAGTCATAGCACGTACCTAATCAATGATATAAATATCAGTCGAGGTTGAACTGTGTTATCTTTAGTAAATCAGTTTACGAGTGTGTGTTATCATAAAGGCAGGTGTACATCTTCTTTTTGCACATCACGCCTATTCTTGGCTTATAACGATTGTTGTGTAATCATAATAATATAATATAAATATTCCACGACTATTCACACAACGCCATCAAGTCCCAAGGTAAGCAGAGCTTGTATTATGGGTACAAAACAACAGATAAACTAACTTATATATGTCTAAATACATACATGTTATAGATAAATAACACCCAGACACATGATCGAACAAATGATCGCGCTCATCACACAAACATTTGTTCTAGGTGGGAATCGAACCCGCGACCTCCGGCATAGCAGTCGGGGCCACTTACTACTAGACCAATAGGTCTCTCAGCAGTGTATGCTTTTAAATGTAGTGATTCATAGTACTTAGTTTAAGTCTAGACACAAACAAAACCGACCACTAAGTAGTAATTACTTAATGATAACATTCTATGAATCTAAACATCTTATTTTAGAATTCTAGATAAAACTTAGAGATTCGAGATAAATTTTGAATTAGATTTTATTTTATTTTTGAGCAAAATAACATCTAATTTAGCTGTATCTTGAGAATGTTGAAATACTAAAATTGATTTGGTACAAAAATATTAAAATAAGGTCATCAGATTACTGACTGTTTTTTTTGGAAAGTGATCGTTTTATTAATAACTTAAATTCTAATATTGTTTGTCGACGTTATTTTAAAAACGTGATCTTAGAAATAAGTTCAGCTTGTTTGGATTGCCTACTGAGAAGATATTACATCACATCATATACTTAACCACCTCTGACTTTCGCATTCATGTTGTGTATTGTATGTGTTGCAGTCAAAACTCTTAACCTGTCAAAAGTACTATTGACTAGTAAAATCAGTCAAAACTACTTTTGACTGAACAGGTTGGTCAAAAGTGGTTTTGACTGAAAATTATTGGTTATTAGTACTTTTGACAGCAAATTTGCGGTTAAAAGTACTTTTGACTGACGCTCGTCGTCAAAAGTAGAACTTCATTAAAGCATCAGTCAAAAGCACTAAGGGATCTGGCGCTCAGCAGCCGCTGTCGCGGCACGCTCGCTTCGCTCGCTCGCCTTCGCGCGCTAATGGTCATGGTTCCAACCTAACCTAACCCACATGATTCGCCAACCATAGACGGTTTTACCTGTCTGTTAAATCCAGTTAAAACCTCTTTTGACGGAATCATTTAGTTAAAAGTACTTTTAACCAGCTCCATTAGGCAAAAGCACTTTTAACTATTATTTTAGTCAAAAGTATTATTGACTAAAGCATACGATCAAAAGTACTTTTGATTTTGCTAGTCAATAGTACTTTTGACTGGTTAAGAGTTTTGACTGCAACATATACAATTATCACTTCCTTCAAAAAGGTGAAGGAAAACATTGTGAGGAAAATGCCTGAGAGATATTTTCTCGACGCCATGTGAAGCCAAATTAGAAGCCCATGGGTGGCATAAACTCTGACCATAAACAGTGTACCAAATAAAGCCAAGATATCTTTAACCGCCCTCATACTATTAGCACAGTATAAATATTAATACAGTAGGACGACGCCTTTGATCTCTGGAAAAATGCCGACAACTTCTACACGCGTTAGACTTGAATATAATACCTCCCGCACTACCAACATCGTTTTGTTCGCAGTGCGGGAGTGGCTTTCCCGCGTCTCTCCCCTCACACCCCGCACGATTGCCCTGTCTAGACGGCTTTGTCGGACGACTGTATGTTTTTAGACTGTGCTATTAGTATCAATATACCGTAACAAACAAAGAAACTTATTTGGTTAATGCGTCTGTTAATACGAAATGACTGTATTCCTTTAAATCTTGTTTCCCCGCTTAACTTTCCTGTCGCGTCACGTTGGTAACGTTTATTTATCTACTGAGTTTCAATTGTCACCACTTCTTTTGTTATCACGGAGTAACAAAATATGCCTACGTAAACAGACCCCAGGCAAAACGGTAAACAATATTTCAATCTAGCTGTACCACATGTAATTATCAACTCCATTGCTTTTTTTTTTTTTTGCTTAAACCTATCTTAGTATAGTACTTTTATTCTAGGTGCATCGTCCTCACACATAATCTTATTAATATATACAAAGTATTGTAAACTCGGTTTTAAAAGAGGAAGTATGGAGTTTCTTGCCCATTCTTCTATATACAAATCTACTTTTTGGAAGGGGCAACTAGAATCATTTTTTAAAGTTCATTTTTGTTCGACGTTCAAAAGTGCCTTAAAGGGGCCTAATTGAAATAAATGGTTTGACTTTGACTTTGACTCAATAGTGTCAATTTAACGCATTGAAATAGTCCTCTGCTAATTTAACTTCAAGTAGCCTATCTAATAGATGCGTTGCTAAAAGAATAGCTTTTTAAAAAGGTGACTGACAAGAACGCATGCCGTAAACATCCAAAAGTTCCTGGATCTTTGACCGTACTACTTATTGCCTTTTGTCTAGGCGGGGTTTGTAAGCTCGCCTATCAGCGATACTGTTCGAGTTTGAAGCCTAATTCTCAATTCACAAGAAGTACCTAACCCGTGCATGATAAACCATTACCTAATTAAGTATGGCAATATCTATATCGTAAAGTCTGATGTCGGTGTCAGCGATGGCTGAGCGATAAACTGACAACGATGGGGGTTTTGTGGTACCGAGTTCATAACGTAGAATAACAATCTTCATTGCAGTAGGTAATAACCTCACTTAACAATCGTAATCACAAAACATATCTCAAATAAGTAACTGACAGTTTCGTACTGGATGTTTAGTAATGTCAACGTCAACGTCATGTCATTGTTGTCAAACTAAATATGAACTTGACAGTTGGTTGGCTTCCGTTTCTTCTCATACTTCACGAGGAACATAGCGCATACGTCTCTTGCAAAAAACTTTATTATAATCATATAACTAGTATATTATTCTATGCATATAACTAGTAGTAACAACAGTGTAAATCAGTGTTCTGAATAAACGATAATAACAGTGCATAGAAGTGGTTTCAATCAAGATCCCCAACATTTTGGTCCTTCGAAAGCCGAACATACAAGGATCGCCATCTTTTTTTCTTCGCGTCGTTTGGTGTGGAGGCGGAGAGAACAAAGCAAACATCGCTCGTATGCAACACGCAAACGCAGGTATTTGGGCGGCGAACCAGCAGCAGGCAGCGACAACAGTCGAAAATCAATTATAAAATCAATAATTAGATCAGACACTGCTTTATCGTGAGTCAAAATATTCGTACCGCACAGCGACATCTACATTCGCACATAGGCAACAGCCACACATTTTGGTACATCGGCATCTCCAATTGGCCAATCAGCGAACACGCAAAGCAAAACCATCAATCGTCATCTACAGGACGTCCGGTCAACTGACGGAATTCGGGCTCCACGCGGACCGGTCAGCAACGAACAAAGGAAGCACGTGGTTTTTCTCTACGACGACCGCACCCAATATCAAAGTATCAATTCAAACTCATGAAACTCATCTAAAATGTCTCACAATGGAGAAGAAAACATCGAAAACAATCTACAAACCCTCAAACAGAAGAGAAGCGCAATAAAAGGCAAGCTTACTAGGATAGAAAGATACCTACAAAACTTCGACGCAGATCGAAATTCCATGAACGAAATCAAAGTTCGACAAGGCGAGTTAGAACAATTGATTCAGCGGTTCGAGGAATTGCAGCTACAAATCGAAGCAATCGACAATGCCGCGGACAGACAAGACATTCACGAAGAGGAGCGGGGCGCCTTCGAGGACAGATTCTATGGACTGAAGGCATCTATGATGAACGTCTTGACGCCAAGATCACCAATACCCGCGGCGGCGGCGTCACCTTCACGCCACGTTGATCAATTTAACTGCACGCATTACGACCATACCAAGCCACGTGTCAAGCTGCCTCAACTGGAACTCCCTAAGTTCGATGGAGACATCCGGCAATGGCCAGCTTTTAAGAACATATTCTTCGCATCTGTGGACAGCACCGACCTGCCCGTGGTGAACAAGCTGCAGTATCTGAAGACGGCGCTGACGGGGGAGGCTGCGGGCCTCATAGCCTCACTGCTCATCATAGAGGAGAACTACCCCAAAGTACTCGAAATCTTAGCTAAAAGGTATGAAAATCAAACAATAATTGTTAACTTTCACTTAAAAAGTATCATTAGCTTTAGTACTATCACTCGTAATAACCTCAAAGAGTACTTGGTTCTGCTACAACAAAGTTTGGATTCCCTAAGAGCCATCCAGCTCCCTGTGGAGCACTGGGATGCATTGTTGGTTTTTCTGATAACTCAAAAATTAGACAATTCACTCCGAGCTGCTTGGGAAATTAACCGAAAAGAAAATTCTATTGCTTCCCTTAGCGAGCTGCTTGATTTTCTAAACCAGCGCAGAACAGCCTTCGAGTTGATGTATGATGCCAAATCTAATAATGATAAAATTCAAAATGTTAAAGTCTCTCAAATAGTATCTACAACAATCGGGGGAATTTATTGTATTCTATGCAATAGCGATCATGCCTTACACAAATGCCCTACATATCTTGAGCTTACAACTCAGAAACGTATTGAACTGATCAAATCTAAATCACTGTGTTATAACTGTTTACAGCCCTACAAATTCAGGCATAAGTGCTCCAAATATCACTGTCTGAAATGCAAAGGTAAACATCACACATCCATACACGAAGACAGGCCTCAACCACAGGTTAATCACATTACTACTACTCACAGCCAACAGGCAAACATCCCAACTCACAGTCAACAGACATACAATTCTTCACAATCCCAACAGGCGGTAAACTCTACACTTGCAACAGCAAACACTCCGACAACAGCTACTACACAAGCACACATACAACAAGGTTCTTTACAGCCAACTCACTCTCAATCTGCAAACACATCATTCACTGCACCTTCTACAGTTCTAGTTACAAATACTAACAGATATCAAATGTTGCTTTCCACAGCTCTGGTACGGGTTCAACATGCTTCAGGCCGGTGGATCACCGCCCGAGCACTTCTGGACACAGTAAGTGAAGTTAACGTTGCTACCCACAGACTTGCAACTCAACTGGAACTACAGATCAATCAGCAATCATGCCTTATTATTGGTGTGGGCAATAGCCAAGAGCATACTCAAGTAAGTGTTAACACAAATGTTGCATCTCGCTACAACACCTATCAAAGCAATCAAACCTTCTTGGTCATGGATAGTATTTCAGTGCCACTACCTCACACTCATGTACATACTCAAACATGGCATATACCAGACAAACAAGCTCAATCACTTGCTGATCCCACATTCTTCATGCCTGGTTCTATTGACTTATTGCTTAATGCTGAAGTGTTCTATGCTACACTGCAAACTGGGCGCATACAGCTTGGTTCACGCCTACCTTTCCTAATTGAAACACTATTTGGATGGGTTGTTTCTGGTTCCTACCTACCTGATACACACCTACATACTCCAAAATGCACCATGCACGCTAGCATGTTTTCTACTCCTACATCAACAGATGACATACTACAATCCTTCTGGGAGCAAGAGGAGCTGCTTCCTAAAGAGCTACTCAAACTGAGGACAAACACTGCGAAGAGTTATATATGTCTACAACTACACAGGACAGCTCAGGCAGATACACAGTGGACCTACCATTACAGGTTGATAGAATAGCAGATCTAGGTAATTCTTTCAACACAGCTTATAGATGCTTATTAAAGCTTGAATCTAAAATGGAAAGAGATACAAATCTCTACACACAGTATAAAGCATTCATACAGGAGTTCATACAGTTAGGACATGCTCACTACATAGAAGACTACTCACCCACAGATACACATGCTTACTATAGGCCACATCTAGCGGTCATAAAGCCTGACAGTATCACAACAAAATTGCGTACAGTCTTCAATGCTAGTGCCAAGACATCCACAGGTATATCACTCAATGATATAATGTATGAAGGTCCAAACATATACAATGATCTTTTAGAAATTATCCTGAGATTTAGACTTTACAAATATGCTTTCTCTTGTGACATAGTCAAAATGTTTAGAGCTATAAAAATAAATCCAGAACAGACATCTTTACAAAGGGTCCTATGGAGAGGCTCCAGATCTGAACCGCTCAAGTGTTTAGAGATCAACAGGGTCTGCTATGGTACAAAGTGTGCCCCATATTTAGCTTGTCGCACAATGATACATTTAGCTGACACACACTCAGATACTCACCCGCAGGCAGCTGACTGTATTAAAAGCTCTGGGTACATGGATGACTATTTGTATGGATCTCAAACTCTAGAACAAGGTAAACAAATATGCTCTGAGCTTATAGACTTATTGAGCAAAGCAGGCTTTCAACTGCACAAGTGGTCTTCTAACCACACTGACATCCTATCACATGTAGGTACAAGTTCTACAGAAAACACAAAACATATACAATCTTCACATTTACATAACAATGTAGACTCATCTACACAAGAAACTTACAATTTTACATCAACCTCTGTCAATACGCTTGGCTTACAATGGCTTCCTACACAAGATACACTTCAGGTCAGCATACCTGACTACAGTGATGCTCCTTACACTAAAAGGAACATACTCTCACAAATAGCTCAGATATTTGATCCTATAGGTGTCCTAGCACCTACAACTATTCTAGCTAAGATATTGATGCAAGACATTTGGAAACAAAGTATTGACTGGGACTCTTTGATCTCAAAGGACTCTCTAGTCATCTGGCAGAGCTATGTTCAGCAACTACACTGCTTGAAAGCTATACACATACCTAGATATTATTTTACAGATATACCTACACAAATAATATTATTAGGGTTCTGTGATGCTTCAAACAAAGCTTATGGTGTTTGCCTGTACCTAAGAGCAACTTACCCTAACAAACCTACAAACTGCACACTAATCACAGCCAAATCTAAAGTTGCACCTATAAAAAAGCAACAATCTATACCACGCTTAGAGCTGTGTGGATCACTCCTGCTAGCCCAATTAGCAAAAAGGTTCATAAACACTGTACATAACAAAATTAACATTGAGAAAACTTATCTATTTACAGACTCATCTATTGTACTACACTGGATCAAAGCTCCATATAAGCATAAACACGACACATATGTTACACACCGCCTCATGCAGGTCATTGACACCACCAGCGGTGATGACTGGTACTATATAAACACAAAACAAAATCCAGCTGATTTGATCACCCGGGGAGTCATGCCTAAAGATCTTCAATCTTGTACACTATGGTGGCAAGGTCCTTCATGGTTGACTCAAGATCAATCACAATGGCCATCTTCAATGATGACACAGATACCTAATGTAGAAATAAATACAACACACAATCCAACCTCACAAGTCCAAGAAGTCAATTACTGCACAGACTCACTCATTAATCATTCATTCTTCTTTGATAAATTCAGAGAACACTCCAGTTTCTCTAAACTTATCAGAATTGTCGCATACACACTTAGATTTGCACATAATATAAAAAACAAACATGAAAAACATACATCACACTTGACAGTTGTAGAACTGAAACAAGCTCACAATTTTATATTTCATACAACACAATGTCACTCTTTCTCAAAGGAAATGCATGAACTACAATCTCTAAAAAATATCACTAACTTGCAGACTTCACATACACAAAAGTCTTACACATTCACATCCAGCCCACTAAGGAAATTGAATCCATTCTTAGATGAATATGGCCTTCTAAGAGTTGGTGGTCGCATAAAACACTCAGACATTCCATACAATCAAGCACATCCTATCATACTTCCTGCTAAAAACCACATCACACAGATCTTGATACAGCATTATCACCTCAAACTACTGCACTCAGGTGTTCAGAACACACTCTGTAACATAAGACTGAAATACTGGCCTATCAATGGTAGAGGTGAAGTAAAGAAATGCATATATTCCTGTGTTAGATGCACTAGGTATAGAGGCAAAGTCTGTGGGCAGCAGATGTCAGATCTTCCTGCTCCCAGAGTCTCTCTGCTCTCAGAATCCTTTACTCATGTAGGGATAGATTTTAGTGGTGCGATAGCTATAAGAAGTTCAATGATCCGAAACTGTAAATACTCTAAGGGCTATATATGCCTATTTATTTGCCTAGCTACTCGAGCTATTCATTTGGAATTAGTGACTGACCTATCAGCACAAGCCTTTATTTGTGCTCTTAAAAGATTTATTTCTAGGAGAGGAATACCTACTTGCTTATATACAGACAATGCAACTAATTTTAAAGGTTCCAAATCTGAGTTACATGAACTCTATAAAATGTTCAAAAATGATACTAGCTACAGTGAAATTATTGATTTATGTACTGCAAATTACATAGAATACAAGTTTACCTGTCCTCTTGCTAGCCACATGGGAGGAATATATGAAGCAAGAATTAAATCTGTGAAATCTCTCCTCAAGAGACACCTATTTAACACTAAATTAACATATGAGTTGTTGTATACTATTCTGGTTCAAATTGAGGGAATACTTAATTCCAGACCATTATATCCTATTACTGATTTACCTAATGATTTAACTTGCCTGACACCTGCTCATTTTATCATAGGTGCTGCAATAGCTGACCTACCTGAACCTAATGTACTAGATGTTAGCGAATCTAGACTGAATGTATACCAAAAAATAATACAATTTAAACAAAGATTTTGGAAACAATTCTATTTTAGCTATTTATGTGAATTACAAACTAGAAATAAGTGGCTACAGGTGCAAGATAACTTAAATATAGGAGACTTAGTTCTAATTAAAGATGAAGCTTGTCCACCCACTTCATGGGCTTTAGGTCGAATTACCTCTGTAAACACTAACAAGACAGATGGCTTATGTAGATCTGTAAAGATTCGAACTAGTAAAGGAGAATTTACTAGACCTATAAATAAATTAATATTGCTACCAAGCAAAGGTTAAAACTAATAAGCATCCTAATAATGTATATTATTTACTTTTGTTAACATAATTACTTAAGTGAGCTTAAGTGTAACTTGCTATACTATACTAAGTGTGTTTAACTAATTATTCCTAAGACCTACATTTAACTTAGATTAAGATTTACTTAGCTATGTTTCTTTATCTAACTTCTATGTTCTCAAGAATTTTAAACTCATTAGATTTACTTTTCTTATTTATCCAAACTAATAAGTAGACTAAACTTATTTAGTACCTAAGTATCTAATTATTAATACTTACATAGGTAACCTATCTGTTATGTAAATTCTCATGTAATTAATGTAATAACTACTAGCTAGCCAATACTATACTACAATTTAAAGATGCTATGTTCTTTATTATTATATAACTGTTACTTTATTATTATATAACTGTTTTCTACTGATAGTAAGGTTCTAAACTCCGGAAATGAAACTCAATGTTCTATTTGAATTCAATAATTTTATTTATTATTGTATAAACTAGATTTAAACTTACCGAGGCTTTCCTTTCTTTGGAGGCCCGAGAATGTTTAGTAATGTCAACGTCAACGTCATGTCATTGTTGTCAAACTAAATATGAACTTGACAGTTGGTTGGCTTCCGTTTCTTCTCATACTTCACGAGGAACATAGCGCATACGTCTCTTGCAAAAAACTTTATTATAATCATATAACTAGTATATTATTCTATGCATATAACTAGTAGTAACAACAGTGTAAATCAGTGTTCTGAATAAACGATAATAACAGTGCATAGAAGTGGTTTCAATCAAGATCCCCAACACTGGATGTATCTCTCCGTTAGTGTCTCAAATCAATCTGAGCTCAGCCCAGCTCCCACAAACATGACTCTGTCCACGTGTACTGGTCACCCATAGACTCCGTTCTAAGTTAATCAACTTCACAACTTATTATTCAAGAATATCGCTTTCCACGACATATAAATATGTATTATTATTATTTAAATGCAATTGTTGTAATTCACCTGTGGCTGGCTTGGCGTACAAAGACTTGTCTTGAGTAAGTAGGTATAAGGATAATATAATCGTTAAATAAAAAGCTGTTATATTAACACAGTGTACAAACACTCAAAATTTATTAATTAGTCATCTGCCTAGCCTTTTTCCCAACTATGTTGGGGTCGGCTTCCAGTTTAACCGGATGCAGCTGAATACCAGTGTTTTACATGGAGCGACTGCCTGTCTGACCTCCACAACCCAGTAACTGGGTAACATGATACCCCTTGGTTAAACTGGTTGTCAGACTTTCGGGCTTCTGACTACAAGTAACGACTGTCAAAGATCTACAAATGACAGCCGGGACCAACGGCTTAACGTGCTTTCCGAGGCACGGAGGAGTCTTGGTATGTAATAAATGGTCACCCATCCACAGACCGACCTCGTCAAGCGTAGCTTAACCTTCGATCGACCCATGCGGCTGTTATAATTTAGCCACAAGCTCCTCAAAATTTATTAATTAGTAATGTTTACAAATTATAGTCTACATTTTACATGACAACAACCTAGTGTGCTAAGTCGAGATATTATAATTTCTAGGTAATACAATCATTGCGCAACCTCGAACCGTGAACTACGTACCTACTTATACTTCTTTATCAAGTCCGTCCAAAGGTTGTCTCTCGGAGATCGCTAAAAACTTAACTCAAAGTAATAACCTAATATTGAGATTAATGTGTTTTGATCTTAACATCACTTATACCGAAGAAATTTCTTAATACAAACTTATAAACTAAACGAAGTGCTAGAACTATGAAGGTGATGGCTACCAATAATGCTGTCAGTAGTGTTAGGACTAGATCAAGTTCGAGGTAGTCCCACCACGAGATGTTGGCGCTGGGTGAGCGCAGGTGCTTGGCGCCGCCGTGACGCAGCACGTACTCTGTCCACCACACGGCGCGCTCTAGCGGGCTCTGCGGCGCGTCCTGTACCTGACTGCGGAAACGCACAATATTGCGACGGTAGCTGCAAGTAAAAACAGACATTTATTACACAACTACAAAGAAAATTAGGCCGATTTTTTTTTACTTACAAAGGAATTTTCATAAATTTTAATTATGTTCTTTTAAAATGTAATGGGTAGTATGAGTAAATGTGGATGTGAGAGTCTTCACGCAAGCAAGTACACACCTGTCATCGCTTGTTATTGTGGTAATTGCATTTTTGAAGTTTTCCTCTGTCAGCGTTTGCATGTCGAGCCTGACTCCGAACTTGTGGTACTCGTATCTCTCTACATTGAACCACTGGTCGGCTAACATCGGCATGCCAATGAGTGGTACACCTGCGGTGATGGCCTCGTCTGTTGACTGTAGTCCTCCTTGTGTTATGAACAACTTGATTTTTGGATGTTCTATAAAACATAAGAATTAATGATTTTTGCCGCAATAAAATAACGTTTCTTAATAATATAAAATTGACAAACTTTGCAAGTGCAAACCAGGCCAAAAAAATATTTCACCTAAGTTATAAAACAAAACTTACTTAGTAGATCTGACTGTGGCAACCACTTGGAAATTCGGATGTTGTCTGTTCGTCCAGGCAGTTCATCTGTGTTCCACTTCCACAGAACATCGTAAGGCAATTTAGAGAACACTCGTATTAATGTTTGTATTTTCTCCGGCGGTAATAGCGAGGGATCCACATTTGTGCCGAAGCTGATGTATATCACGCCATGTTTAGACGAGTCCAAGTATGTCTTGAGATCCTGTAAATTAAATGATAGTTGATTATAATTTGAACACTTGAAATTTTTACGGATTTATTACCTTATTTTGAAAGATACTTTTGGTTTCTTTACGTACGTTTGGTAGTTCTTTCGTAGGTTTTTGATGTAGTCCACTCATGTAGATCACAGATGGAGGAACAGGTCGGATTCCTTCAAACATGGGATGTATATTCAGGAACAACATGTCAATGTTGTTCATCAACTCCGGAACTGAAGGTAAATTTTGTCCAAAGTGATCCTTCAATATGGTTTTTCCATAGAAGATATAGGTGTCCCACACTAACTTCTCTAACTTATACGTATTGTACATTTCTGTCACTTTTTCCCACATCGTGAGATTGTTCACTTTTTGACGCAGATTAGTCGCGTACAGTACCTAAGGATGCGTGGGAGCTCCGATTGATTCGTAATTCGGAAAACAGGCTCCAAATGAACTTACTTGTATCACTGGTACCTTATGAATATGAGACACTGCCAAGAGCGGTATCACAAACGCTTCTAACAAAAGCAAGTCAAATTGATTGTGCGTGTTATTCATTAAAATCTTCACATTTTCCTGTTTCAGTTGGTGGTCGAGAACTTTATACATGGCTTTTGTCATTGCTTCCATGGATCCTACAACATCATCGTTTTGAAGTCCTCTTTGTGCATTCACTACTTCGTCTCTCCATATTCCATACGATAAGTCGTGGACGTCTATTTCTGTCAAGTTTGGAGGTGTTCCTCCTTTCGGGAAGGCTGGATCTGCAGTGACGACGGTGACCTCATGCCCTCGTCTGGCGAGCGCCTCTGTCAGTGGACGGAACACTACTTGATGACTTACGGACGGTGTTGGGAAGTAAGCCAAGATCCTCGCCGCGTCAACTTGACTTATAAAAACATAAGTTAAAAGTACGCTCCACAAGACCGACATGTTGGTTGTACTGAAGCTAAACTGATAGATACGAACTAATTTATGGTCTTAAATAGGACTTGAATCGCAATACAACTGCAAAAATACAACTTAAAAACGAAAACTTGCATGACTAGTCACTTCTTACAGATAATGTTGATAATAGTTAGCTAAAGATAACTTAGTAAATATCTGCGTCATTTGCTCTTTAAATGTTGTAACTGTAAATTCTTGACAGACATTGTTTATATATTGCATAATTATATAATGTGAGTCCATGCTCACGCATATGAAACTCGGGTAGCTCTGTGGTTTCCTACATTTGAAAGATGGCATGTGTGTGTGACCGAGGCGCACGCGCTTAAGTACTTTATCATAGTTCCTTACTACGTACTAAAAAGGTCGACATTATTATGTTATTGAATATCTCATAAAATCAGCCCTAACACATTAAAGTGAGTAATAAAAATCAAAAGAAATCTCGTAAACTAGTACTTGTGTTACTTCTGCAACATAGAAAATAGGTGGCCTCATATCAAATTTGTAGAAATAATATAAGAAAGAACCAAGAAAGATAACTGAATCTTTTAATTCAGACACAACACACTATTTAATTGATTGTGTTGAATTTCATCTTGCTTTGCTCACGTTAAAAAAACAGTTGAGAAGAGGTTATAGTCATAGAGGGTCTAAAAGACGTAACAGATTTGAGAAAAGACCGGAAAAATAACTTCGTCGCAGATAACAAAACACGTGTTATTTACTTCTTGTAACTAATGAGACACAATTTTTAGGACTGATCAGTAGCTCCAGTGGTCAGTGGCTCTGTCTGCTATGCCCGAGGTCGTAGGTTCGATTTCAACCCAAGACAAACGTTTGTGTAATGCTTGCCAAGCTTCTGAATCTACACGGCCCTACCTACCGACCCTAACTTAACACATTCTACATATCAGTATAAATCTATGGATTTGCCGTTTCGCTACCGTCGTGGAGGTGATGCAAATATTTAGTTTCTGAAGTAAGTAACGAAACAACCAAGCTATACATTTATACTGATAGAATTTGTGAAGCAAGGGTCGGTTGGTTAGGCCGTGTAGACTCAGAAGCTTGACTCTACATGAGATCTGATATCTTTTTCACAGGGCAAACCTTATGTGGTCGTCTTGGCAACATTTCACATGAAATGTTTTGGTGGGATTTCAGTTCTTTTTGTACCTTAGTTGCTACGCAGTCATATAGTATTTTTTGGGTGTATTTCTTGCACATTAGTAGTGCCGGTTTTCATAGCCCATTCTCTGCCTTTGCCTTTTTTCTTTGATGGTTTACTGATTACCTTAAGCGATAAATCAGGGCGATATTTCGCTCTTAGGCAGTTATATTATCTTATACAAACTTCCACCCCCCATTTTAGGGGATGGTGGGGTGAAAGTTATGATTTTTTTTGTTGGTTGTATTCTAAACTTAGATTACATACCAAATTTTAGCTTTCTAGCACTTCAGGAAGTACCCAAACATTTTTTGATGATCATCAGTTTGTCAGTGTGTCAGTGTGTCAGTGACGAAATCGGTGTATTTTAGATATCAATAAAATCTAAAGTATTACAGCTATTTAATTAAGAATTTGTATGTTTAATTAGTCTATTAATGACATCATATTTTGAGAATATGAACTCTCCGGTACAGTGTAAACCAACTCTATGAGGGTTCAAAATAACGACGAAACACTTCGAGAAAAGGTAGGTGGTGCCCTTGCGCTTCGTTTGGGTCGTCTTAGCGGGGGCACTCCCGTGCCCCCAGATTTTGTGAAGTAAAACTGATGAAGAAGGCAGGTGACGGAACTCATAACAGCAAATTATTCGCGATTGCTATAGTCAGATGTCTATGCAGAGTTTTTGAATTTCCATAACATAACATTACGCCCTTCTATTTTTTTTTTATTTATTTATTTGCTGACATGTAAAACACTGGATATGAGGCATGCATTAAAATTTCATGACACAGTATTAAAACATGAACCCTGTAAGGGCACTGCAAATTTTGTATACAAAATTATTAAATAACATTACATTAAGTACTGATATATATTCTATTTATCATTATTATTACAATTTATTAAAGTACCTATGCTAAACAATAGTCAATTATTATACTATACCGATACTTACATCTTGCTTAAAATTAAATTAAATAATTGCCAATTCATTCCATTTAAATAATCGGGAAAATAGTTGTATTAGTCATTAAAATTTATTTGATTCATATTTACGTTAGGTATATTAATACAAGCTCGATCGATTTACAATTTGTCAATTTTAAATTCCTCAATGGAATAGTACGCTTTTTTTACTAGCAGAGATTTTAACTGTTTTGAGAACGTTAAGTCATTCGGTATACATTTTAAACTTTCAGGTAGTTTGTTAAATATGTTAGCTAGCCTTGAATGTGGACTTTTCCTGACAACTTTTAAGTTTGTGAAGGGTAATATTAGTCTTGTTTTGTTGCGTCGGTTATCGTTGACATTGAGTTCGATATTAGATTTAAAGAGATGCCTATTTTTCCTAACGAATAGACAACTTTGCAGTATATAAATTGCTGGAAGTGTAAGAATTTGTTTCTTAACAAAGTGTGGCCTACAACTTTCTTGTTCATGAGTATTCTGATACATTTCTTTTGCTGAACGAAGAGGTCCATGAAATTGGTACTTTCTCCCCACAGAGCGATACCGTAATAGTAGGATGTTATTGGGCATTCTATTCCACCTTTCGCTCACTCGTCGCGGTGGAATAGAATGCCCAATAACATTTTTTGAAAACATTGGTTCAGGGGCTATTCCACTTTCAAATCTGTTATTGGGCATTCTACTCCACCCCCGCTCTCTCGCTCGTTACACTCGCTCATCGCTGTGGAGTAGTCTGCCCAATAACGTTTTTTGAAAACACTGGTTCAGGGTCTATTCCACTTTAAATTCTAATTGACAAAATACTATCTTTACACTCGCTCATCGCTGTGGAGTAGTCTGCCCAATAACGTTTTTTAAAAACATTGGTTCAGGGTCTATTCCAATATAATTTTTTGCTTACCTCGGCTGCATACTATATTCTTGCTCAATGCCACTATATCACTAGTAACTAAGACACAACTTCACGTACGTTTAGACCATTTAAGATATATATTTAATAATATTGAATCATATGGGGCCCTGAAAAGGACCTTTTTTTGATATGCGCATCTGAACACAGCATGCTAAAATTTAGGACTGATTGTCTCATGTCTCTTCACAAATTAGAGATAACGTGTGATCCAGATTGGATTCCAAAGACATCTAAATTTTAGAATACCATAATCATTAAACTAAGATTCAGAGCAGTTTGCCTCACGTCTCTTCACAAATTAGAGATAACGTGTGTAGATGACACGTCATTTCGTGTTTTGTGGTCCAGGTTGGACTCCAAGGACGTCTGAATTTTAGATTAATTCATTCAGATAGATACGACCCCCTGCACGTCACTTTGCTTACATCGACTGCATACTGTATTCTTGCGCAATGCCACTATGCCACTATAATACTAAGCGAGTAACTAAGCCACAACTTCACATTTTTACTTCACATTTACTAAGCAAACTATCTGAACACAGTATGCTAAAATTTAGGACTGATTGTCTCATGTCTCTTCACAAATTAGAGATAACGTGTGATCCAGATTGGATTCCAAGGACATCTAAATTTTAGAATACCATAATCATTAAACTAAGATTCCGACCAGTTTGCCTCACGTCTCTTCACAAATTAGAGATAACGTGTGTAGATGACACGTCATTTCGTATTTCGTGGCTCAGATTGAACTCCAAAGACGTCTGAATTTTAGTTTAATTCATTTAGACAACATCTCTCTGCACGTTACCAACATAAACTGTACCGTTAAATAAATACGTTTTATCCACCACATCACTTTCTGCTATGTTAAGAGGGTTTTACACTGATACAATCCCGGTCAAACGGATAATTCGCACATACTGGTCCGTTTATTATTGTATTATTCGCCGGACGACGGTGGCTCAGAAGCGATCATGTTGACACATTCCGGTCCGTTCCGAACGTTCACACGATAAGTATAAGTGCCTCATAAGATTCACGAAGATTGCAAGGTTGTATTATATAAATTTGCTGCGTTCGATTGTGTATATGTGTTGGTGGTTCCCAGGTGTTCTACAATTACAATGAACATGAATATGTTGTAGTCATAGTTAAAATTTGTATGATACAAAACCTTTCAAAAGTAATGTATTTTATTAAAATATGGATTATGTTTGTTTGTTCGTTTGATAGGTTTACTGTAAAATACGTATACACACTTTTGCTAAGATATGCATATCTCTAACTAGATAGTAGGTGTATCAATTTAAAATTATCCGAAGGATGTATCTTCAATCAAAAATGAATTAAGCAGTAGGTTTCTACCTAAAATTTTTGAACGTTGTTATTTTAAACATTAATTTTTAGACATTTAATGGTTTTATAATATTATCTAGTAATTTTAAGTTAACACTAAACTAACCAAACTAAACACTAAACTAAACTAACTTCTTGATGCGGATTCGCTTCCGTTAATTATTCTGAATAAAAAATAATTATTTCAGAGTGCACTGTTATTTTTATTTACATTTGTATACAAAAGATTTTAATTATTTATTAAATTTTGTGATGTTATGTGGAAATCATATAATAGTACAATAAACAAACATACAAACTTAATTATAATCCTAATGTATTTTCCATAAGCGACAGCTAGGTGTCGGGTTCATCTTTGTCGGGAGCGAAAAGCGATGGTTTTATATTTCTCGCTCAAAAATTGTAATTAGGCAGAAAAATAAGTTGTGTATTATGTAAGTTATCACTGTTTTATATAGATTAAATGCTTATTAAACAAGAATTGTACTTTAGTGACTACTTACGAAATAAATTGTATGTTATGTAAGTAATTACTGCTCGATATAGATTAAATACTAACGATAAGCACACAATGACAATAAGCAATGTATTTAGTTACTACCTAAGAAATAAAAAATATTTTATTTTCAATAAATATGTTTCATTTCCATTTTTGATGACAAAGCGCATTGCGCTATCTGGTGCCTACCTATGACGTATAACAATGATCAGAACCTGTTTCGACTTGTTTGAAGACGAAAATGATTCACAGTTTATTACTTAAGGAGTCAGATTGCTAAAACAGCAACAACTTGCTATAAAATCATGTCTTGACTTGTTTGAAGACGAAATCGCTTAACAGCGCATTACTTTGGAGTCAGATTTCTAAAACATAATCAACTTGATACAAAATCATGATGCAATTTGCTACAATAATAAGATTAAAATAATTATGTTCATACAACGTTAGACTGCCAGCTCACGCGCTCACATTACGTTAAATAAAACGAAAGGAAATGTAAGTATTTATCATTTAGAGCTTAAGTTTATAATGTGAAATTTCTTAAGAGTGTTGTAACTGGTATTAATCATAATCTTTTCTTTCAGAGCATCAATAATGTGTGATTCTCCTGACATCATGTTCTCCCAATATGGCCAAGGCTTTCCGACTCCAAGTTTAAGCTGGCATATTCCAGAGCAATGTGAGACCTGAACCATCCATTAAAAAATCTAGAACAAGACGGGAGGGTTTAAAACGCAAAGCATCGGAAGAGCATCCTTTATAATTATATCCAATCATACGTATTAAACAACGAAAAGAAAAAAGGTTTACGACTGATCCAGATACGAGTGTTGGACATTAGTGAGCGACAAGAAAACGTGGTTAATACAAGTGAAAATGAGGATGTGATAGTGTTAAGTGCTATGTTATGGAAGAGACACAATCATTAATAAACAAAATTTCGAAGAAACTTTGTGGTGACGATTGTTATTAGTGAGTAGTTTCTTTATATGTCTACTTTTAACTCATTGTGTTAGATTGTGGTTATTAGTGAGTAGTTTCTTTATTATGTCTACTTTTAACTCATTGTGTTAGATTGTGATTTGCTCAGTTAATCTAGTGTTAGCAAGATTGCGGCTGTATTGTTATTATTATTATTGCATTTTGGTAATTAATTATTGTACTTTGGTGCTCTGGTAGTGTATTAAAATGTATCTACTTAGGTAATCAAGATTTTGTCTCATATTATGTTTAAATAAAAATATAATTAATAAAGAACAAATGTTTGTGTGATGAGCACGATCATTTGTTCTGTGTCTGGGTGTTATTTATCTATAATATGTATGTATTTAGAAATATATAAGTATGTTTATCAGTTGTTTAGTACCCATAACACAAGCTCTGCTTAGCTTGGGACTAGATGGCGTTGTGTAAGAGTCGTGGAATATTTATTATTTATTTATTTATTTATTAAAGATAAGTGTAATAAACTATGTATTTTGTAAATAATGTGAAAACTAAATAAATAACATATTTATAATTCAAATTATGTTTTATTAGCATTACACAAACATACACTTTAAATTAGCTCAAATGAATCTCATTATTTGTTTTATGTTTTGAATATTTTTAAATTAATATAATTCTTACTCATCGCAATTCACCTAATTAGAGCTAATATAAAGTTGCTGTTTGAGTTACCCTAAACACATATAAATAAAACAAAAAGTACATTTAGATTTTTATTAACTGTACATAATAAAATTAAAAAATATTAAACACACATATTATTATCATCATACCATTTCCTAATACACACGGCATTATTTGTTTAATGCACAGTTCTTTTTGTGGTTTACACAATTAAAGTCAGTTTTATCTTTACAGTACTTTTGTTTGAATTTCATAAAATTAGGACAACCTTTGTCCCCTATATCGATCACTTCACAGTTTGCACATAACTCTTTAATCCATTTTATCTTTTCCAAACCTTTTGTAATATTTTTTTTGTTTTCCAAATAGGGTATAATAACACGATGAAACTCTTTGTAGTCTATGTAGCCTTCACTCCAGTAAATTCCTCGATTTCTTTCTAACCACCTCACCTGCTTTTTTTCTTCGGGTGTTAGGTAATGGAACGAATATTATGGTGACTTTACCAAGAACGTCTGTGTATGATCCTGACTCACAATGGCTAATTTTTGACGATGAAATTATTTATATTATCTTTAAATCCTTGCAGCTCCACTATAAGGCCGCCTTCATGATATCTTCTTAACGATGTTACTTAGTGGTCTATAATCAACAATGCAGTCGTTCAGAATGAGACAGTATGCTGAAGTTTGGTCTGGTATCTCTGAATCACTCTCAATTTCTAATCTCTCAACTTCACATCCACGACCGGACCTGTCTTTAAGTTATCCGCTTGTCTAGAGCAATCGACTACAAACAGCGGCGCTAATCTCTAAATTGTTTTTCACTGAGTATGGGCTCCGAGCGACGTCCGTAATACGACTGTTGAAATCTGATGTATTGTTCGTATAATAAAGCAATTCTGTTATTAGAAAAACTTACATTTAAGGAAAATAAGTTGAATTTAGATAAACTCTAACGTATCGAAGATGGCAGTGATCGAATTGAGACATGTCAGAACTTGCATTGTTTTTTCTTTTTGTCTGTAGACCAATAATAACGTATCTTGTTTTTTCTATCTGAGATGAAGTCTTGATAGACCAGGTATGTTTTGTAGTTTTAGGTAAAGCGGGGTATTCGTACAGATCCCAATTTCTGTATATCATTTGAAGTGGACGATCTTTTTCTAATAATTTTAACAAACCAATTTTTTCTTTGTCAGATACTTTAACATGAGGTACGCGCCATATGATTTTGTCAATCCGAACATCATCTACTACTTCACCAGTATTAAGTTTAAATGCGTTCAAATTAGTGCTACTTCTTAATAATATCAGTTCATGTCTACTATTTATCACGACTTTATTAAAATCTTCAGCAAAGCCGAGAATGTTACGAAGTGGTATAGAAGCAGAAAATCTTCCTCCATCGATATTTTTTACACCATCAATATTCCATCCCCAGGCATTAGACATTTTAGATTCACTTTCATTCATTGAAATTAGTGATTTCATGGTTGTTGTTATACCTACCTGCATTTTTTATTTTATCAATTTCCACTCCATTTAGCTCATATATTATCTTATATCTTGGAACAAATAGAGTAGAGCATTATTAGTAAAATGGACACTAGTAGCTTGGTCTTTCGTATCTTTTTTGGTAACGATAACAGTTCCTTCCAAATAGAGGGTGCTAGCCGATGGTAATATGTACAAGTCTTGTTGGTTGATAGATATACGAATTTCATCGTTCCTGTTAAAACTTGTTACATATGGCTTGTAGGAATGAAATTCGATACCTTCTATAGTATTATCAAAATTCGGAGGGGCTAAAACGTCTAAGATATTCATTTTAACAATCCGATGGCTCTAAGGAATGCTTTATTATCTTTAGTTAATTTTGTTTCCTTTTTAGAGAGAGGTCTTATGTGATAGGTAGCTCGAGCAGAACTGATATTCTTTACTTGTTGAGACACATTTTTATTGTAGTCAATCATTTTTTCTTCTAAGATGCAAATATACTTGCACTTCTTCACCTCGTAAATTGATTAATCGATTGTTTATATCTAGCAGCCTGATATGTATGCAGCTTATGTTGTTTTGGTTGATTGGGAAATAGATAGCGTTCTTCGGAATTTCTATGATTCTATATCCAGGAGGCACATTAAGTGCAAATTCGTGAATAATATGACTTGGTTCATCGTTTATATATGAACCACTTACAATATCACATTCAACCCTGACTACGGTCGTAGGTAGAATGTTGACTGGAGACGGCGACACATGCCATTTATTTGACTTCAAGATTTGTTTGTCAAATCCTAATAGTTTTCCAAAAGAGCCTTCTTTGATAAAATTAATGTCTTTTGTACAAAATATGGTAGTTTTTAAAGTATTATTATTGCACCGTAATTTGATCGCTGCATTTTTTATTTCCGATTTTAAGTAATCGCTAATATCTTGCAATTCATAAGTACCTTCCGGTATTTCAATAACTTCATCAGAGCCATAATAGAACTTATTATTACTTTTATCAATGTTCGGAATAGAATTAAACGTAGAAAAGTGCAGCAAAGCACACTCATACTCTCCATCTAATTGTAACGTATTGGTACGTATTGGTACGAACGTATCTTGCAAATGATTGAAGTGAAAGAGAAGCGTATATTTTATATTACATTTTTATTCTAAAAAGTCTGCAAATAGTTTAAGCATAAATGACCACAATTAACTGCGTTGAATTTTTGATATCTTGTGTAGTTATAAAAAAACACTGCAATTTTTTAAATATTGCATCATATCCATCGGAGGTTTTAGATTCCCATAGCTATCAAAGTATTCACAGTGATTGTATACTTTAGTATAAGCTACCCAATGCGTTCCTTCATTCTTGGAATCGTCTAAGTTAACGATACCGCATTCAATGTGTTTCGGTTTCCGAGGTAGTCGATCTTTCATGTAGACCCCACGAAAATATGGGATGTCTCTTGAATACTTCTGGATGTCTACATCAGTTAGAGGACGATTAGGTAGCACATTTCTTAGTTTTTTGAAGTTATGAATAATCCTTTACTACTTTTATAGGGCTTAATGTGTAAACCCTTGCCCAACACTAAAGCCTCCATAGCTCTATTATGTCGTTCTGTTTCTTGCAAATTTTGCTTGCTTGCTTTATAATCATTAACGGTTTTTGCAATTCCAGGTGCACCACCAGCTAAAGCCCCTAACGCTGATAAACCAGCGAAAATTGGAATTAAAGGTAGAACTCCTCCACTCTTTGGTAAGGGTATTACTCGGGGTACTCGAATTCGGTGGTGAATGTTGGGAAATAACTTTTTTTGCGGTTAAGTAAGCTGCTTTTATTAAAGTTTTATTATCCTTATGTTTGAGTTTCTTAATTTTTGTTTTTTTTTTTAAACTAAGGTTTTAAATGTTTTAATGCCAGATCCAGACTTTAGTTTCGCTTTCATAACTTTGCTCACAAGCCAAGAGCTTAGTTTTTCACCTTTTCCTGCATCTTTTGATTTAAGCCTTTGTTTAGCCATGTTAAGAAGTTGTAAATCGGCTTTATAACGATTAGATAAGTCAGTATGGTTTGTATATGCAATGTCGTGTTGCATGCAAGCTTCGTCTAGCTTATTTACACCTTGATCACCTCGTGCTAAGCGTTTGTGAAGTTTAGTTCCTGGTCCACAATAATTATATCCCGGCAAATGAACTTCGAATGGTAGATTATTAATTATGTTGTTAACTAGTCCGCCTCCTTGCATTACTCAAATTATAATGATAGAATTTCAAGTAAGAAATAGTTATATAACATCTTAGTCCATTATTTCAGCTTTCTCAATCCAGCTGTTTTCTGCACTGTTTAGACCTAACCATTTAACATACAATTTATTTCCTTTCTTTTTCAAAACCTTTTCTATTAAGGAAACGTCAGGATAATTCGATTTTAGTAGTTCTTGTTCGTAAAAAGCTCCTAATATTTTTTGCTTTCTTTGATCTTCTATGTGATATGTCACTGGCAAGGATTTATTCACCTTTTTTATAATAAATAATTCTGTCGACCAATTAGGAGTGTAACCTTTGTCAAAATTATGTTTGTATTTGCTTATACGAACACAGTCACCTACTTTAAATTTAGGTCTCCACTGAACTAAATCATGTTTGTTCATTTTGTTTATATTTTCTTTAACTACTTTTTCATTACTTTTATTCACATCAGCCGGTTAAAATTGAATAGTGCGATGTTTTGTGTTGTTATATCTCTGCATTGTAGCCACCAATGGTTGACCCACCCACTTATAGTTTCCATTGAGACTAAAATGTTTGTATAATTTATTTTTTAAAGTTCTTATTAATCTCTCTACAATTGATGCTTTTTTAGTAGAAAACGAAGAGTAATGGTTAATATTATGCTTTTTCATAAGGTTTTGAAAAGTGATGTTATAAAATTCTGTCCCTTTATCAGTTTGTAAGTTAATAGGTCTACTATGACTACTAAGCAGTACATGTTCAAAAGCACGAGTAACATCAAATTTATTTTTCGTATAATATCCCTAGCCAATAGTAAAATACCTGTGTTTCTGAATCCTGCAAAATAGTCCTGCACTTAACTGCCCTCAATAGCATAGTTCCAGTAAGTCGCATTTTTTGACAAAACTGAGTTAGATATACAGCAGTGATCACGATTACGAGATCTATATTTTCATCTCACCCATTCGTTTGTTTATTTTTATTCGCCACATTACGATTGAAATGTTAATTGCTATATTTTTCTGATCAGGCGTTAACTTTTACTTTTGCTGTAGTGGGAGGTAGTTAATTCAAGTAAAATAGTTACTCAAAATGGAAACTGGTAGTTAGATTAGGTTAGAACTGTAACCACGCAACGCCAGATGCCCCTCTTTTGCAAAGCACGCATTCATGGTAGATTACTGATTATTAATGAAAATATCTTTAAGTTTAATCTAACATGCACGCGTAAACTAAGTTAAAAAAAATGCTTTCATAAACGATTATACTGCAAACTTAGTCCAAAAATTATTTTGTACAACTTTATGTATTTTTTTATTTTACTAAACCCCTATTCATTTTTAAATACCTTTCCAACAATATATCACACGTTAGGAATGAAATTAAAAAAAATACTTCTTACTTTACATATAGGGGGGCTACCCCAATAAAACATTATTTTCCAATTTTTATTTTACCACTTTGTCGGCGTGATTGATACACATATTGGTACCAAATTTCAGCTTTCTAGTGCTAACGGTCACAGAGATTAAGCGAGGACGGACGGACGGACGGACAGACAGACCTAGACATGGCGAAACTATAAGGGTTCCTAGTTGACTACGGAACCCTAAAAACCAGTTCATAAATGGTTCGATAGATGGCGTTGCGTAATGATGTTGTTTTTTTAAAAGTCGATGTTAAGATTTTCCGTGCTTTCATGACCTACCGTGGTAAACTCGTAAGTGGGAACACTTATTGTGACAGACGGGAAACTACGGAACCCTACACTGAGCGTGGCCCGACACGCTCTTGGCCGGTTTTTTATAAATTATGTAGATGAGGATGAATTGAGAAGATTTCGACGTATACGGTCTAGATCGATTTGGGCCACATGCTGTTCAACCGGGTGACACCTCAACACGCATATTGCATTGCTCGCGCTGCTCATCTGTCTCTAAAAACCGAGCTAGAGCATTCTGTGAACGGTCTGCACTAAGGCGCATCTTATGCTCTTCAGGATTCTTAACTAATCCAGATGTGGCATTGCGAATACGCTGGGAGCTTAAACGCGAGTCTCCTTGCGTGTAAGTCTCCGAAGCGCGAGATATTGCGTGGCGCTCGCGATCGCTTGCTTGGCGTGTATCGCGCTTCTGACTGTTCTCGAGGGACCGAGCAGTCTCAGTGCGGAAAAGCTAAAGACTTAATATCTGCTCTCTCTGTATCCGTCACACAGATAAATACCGAACAAAAGTATTAACAGTCAATGTTTATTTTGTACTAACAACATGAAATTGATGATCATCAATGAACACAACAAACAAAACTTTGAATTGTCTTCCACAACTCTGCTCAAGATTTTGAGGGCTGTGTTGGAACTTGATTATATCAAAACGACCTATACGATACAACTTTTATGAAGAAAATGCACATTACCATCTATGAATTATAATAATAACTAACTACTAACCTCGCCAAAATGATCAAATTTAAATTATTAATTTCCAAAAAGTGTTAAAATGTAACTTTATTTGATTTTCATGAAATCTCAATAGATTGCGCCGTTTGATAATTGTCTTTATACTACTGGTGAAGCGTCAATGCCTATTTGCAATTTAAAATACTTTCAAATAAATAAATAAAAATAAAATAGGAATTTCCCACACATTTCATAATATATTTAGTTATCTATTATAAAAAAGTAACACAATTAAGTGTCCTTTTGATGAATCCTTTCACCAATTACCTCGCACCGCAGCGCCCATTGGATGCGTATTGAGTGTTTCCTCCGAGACGCCCGCAGTTGGCCAATAGAGGGAGCTGTCCGCAATTAGTACTTCCGTCACCGCCGCTATTCGCGATAGGTTATGTGCGCACCGCTCCGCGATTAAAAATTACTTTTTTGGTGAAACCCTGATGATATTCGTAAAATACATGGACCTGCATCTGTGCTTCATTAACTAGTCAATTACCGCAATCCAGACACAATTAAATTTCTATTGTTTGCGGACACCGGTGTCCACGCGAAGCCTAATGAGTTAAGAACTTATAGTGCAGTGTTGATTTTTGGAGTTTCAACGATTCCACCGGTGGATTTACGAAGATTTAGCTTGCCGGCCGGCAGCCCAGAACGACCACGCGCTCACGACGAAGAATCCACGCAAGCTTCCATCTCCCTGGGTCTGAGTGGAGTCTCAGGATATATTGAAGGTACGAGGGCATTTTTTGCTGCAAATCGATGTGCTAGGTATTGGTTTCTCAGGGATTCATCAATAGAAAATTTAGTTTTAATTTCTGAAATCCGCCATTCTTAATTTATAATTTGGTAGTTCATAAAAACACCGTTCTGAAGGTGCAGGCTATTTACACGCCTTCACCAACTACTAACATTCATTAAACTATGTTTCTCTGCCCAAGTTATTTAAATAGCGAGCGTAGTTTTATAGTGTAAAGCTAGAAAATGGCATACTCAAAAACAAAATTTAAATATGCGTCCTTACACGCTGTCACAGAATGCGTTACCATCGAAATCCAGGAATGTTCACTCCAAGTTGACTTGGTCGACTTCGTTTAAGACGGTAAAACGATCAAGATTACACTAGGTTGGTGGCTGAACGTGACTGAAGACCATACGCTGTAAACAGAATCGATCCAGGTGTTTTGGAGCCTGAGCGGTAGCCAGAACAGAAATAATAAAAATAAATGCTTCTTAGCAAAACTACTTGTATGAATGCAGAAGGCGCTCTGAGACATGCCATTTTTGCGTCCCTTTTTTTGTTATTATGTTTTTACTGTGCGTGTATCCAGCAGTTGCCAAAAAATGAATTCTTTTTTCTTTCTTCTTTCTTTTTCTGTAGTTTTTGCTTTGTTCTCATGGAAAAAAGGAGTGAATTTAGGTATTTATATAAGTTTGTGACACACTTTTTCGTCTGCTAAAATAGACACGACTAGAATCATTTTTAAATATTAATTTAACTTATCTTTTACTATCAAAAGTGCGTGCGTCTTATGGAAATAAATTTTGGGTCGACATACAAATTTCGGTGGTAATACTGTGAGTAGCGATTGTTTTCATTGTGATTAATTAACACCGACCTCCATACTAGTTAAATCTGTATAACGGCAGGTGTCAGTCTTCCTCGTTCACAAACACACACAAACTTTTACACAATTACATAGTTTTTATTGATTTACTAAACAAAAACACACTGATTTATGAGTGAGTTTGAGTACTATAAGAATACTAAGAGGGTATAATAATATTTAGCTTATTTGCAGTAAAAAAATGAGGGTAAGTAGGCATTAAGATATGCGTTAAAAATAAGCTTTTCTTTGAACATAGTGTACAAACAATCCAATTTTATTAACTCGTAATAATACAGAAAGACATGTCATGTTTCCTTCATTGTTTACATGACTACTTAACAACTATTTTTAAATATTTAAACATAAAATTTTCCACCCAAAGCAGGAACAATTTCCAAGTTATTAGAGATAAGGGTTTAAGAAACAATACCTCTTCACAAGAAGCACTGATATGTTCCAACAATGTAGCGAGACCCTCAATAAATTAGTCGTCAAGGCTTACACCCATCTGTCAGGTCTATTCTGCAAAAACCTTCAGTGTAAAGATAGGCTAAGTCAATGTGACATGAATTGTCAATTCCTGGCATTTTTAAAGGATGACAGCTTACTTCAGGTTTTCACAGAATAGTATTCAAAACCATATCAGCCACCACGGCCGACGATCGGCAAACAGTTAGTTACATTAAATTTTACATAGCAACAACCTATTGTGCTAAGTCGAGATATTACTTCATTATTATACATACAATCATTGTACAACGTCGAATCGTGAACTACGTATCTACCTTATACTCCTTCTTTATCAAGTCCGTCCAAAGCAAGTCCAGAAGTTGTCACTCGGAGATCGCTAAAAACTTAACTCAAAGTAATATCCTATAATTGAGATTAATGTCTTTTGATCTTAATATCACTTATACCGAAGAAATCTCTTAAAACAAACTTATAAACTAAACGAAGTGCTAGAACTATGAAGGTGATGGCTACCAACAATGCTGTAAGTAATATTAGGACTAGATCAAGTTCGAGGTAGTCCCACCACGAGATGTTGGCGCTGGGTGAGCGCAGGTGCTTGGCGCCGCCGTGACGCAGCACGTACTCCGCCCACCACACGGCGCGCTCCAGCGGGCTCTGTGGCGCGTCTTGTATTAAACTGCGGAAACGCACGATGTTGCGACGGTAGCTGCAAGTGAAAACACACATTAAAGAAAATCAGGCCGCTTTCTTTTACTTACGAGGAATTTTCGTAGTTTTGTTTTGTTCTTGGAAAATGTACTGGGTAGTATGAGTAAATATGGATGTGAGAATCATAACGCAAGCAAACACATACCTGTCATCGCTTGTTATTGTGGTAATTGCATTCTTGAAGTTTTCCTCTGTCAGCGTTTGCATGTCGAGCCTGACTCCGAACTTGTGGTACTCGTATCTCTCTACATTGAACCACTGGTCGCCTAACATTGGCATGCCAATGAGTGGTACACCTGCGGTGATGGCCTCGTCTGTTGACTGCAGTCCTCCTTGTGTTATGAACAACTTGATTTTTGGATGTTCTATAAAACATAATAATTCATGATTTTTGCCGCAATAAAATAACGTTTCTTAATAATATAAAATTGACAAACTTTGCAAGTGCAAACCAGGCCAAAAAAATATTTTACTTAAGTTATAAAACAAAACTTACTTAGTAGATCTGACTGTGGCAACCACTTGGAAATTCGGATGTTGTCTGTTCGTCCAGGCAGTTCATCTGTGTTCCACTTCCACAGAACATCGTAAGGCAATTTAGAGAACACTCGTATTAGTGTTTGTATTTTCTCCGGCGGTAATAGCGAGGGATCCACATTTGTGCCGAAGCTGATGTATATCACGCCATGTTTAGACGAGTCCAAGTATGTCTTGAGATCCTGTAAATTAAATGACAGTTGATTATAATTTGAACACTTGAAATTTTTACGGATTTATTGTCTTATTTCGAAAGATACTTTTGGTTTCTTTACGTACGTTTGGTAGTTCTTTCGTAGGTTTTTGATGTAGTCCACTCATGTAGATCACAGATGGAGGAACAGGTCGGATTCCTTCAAACATGGGATGTATATTCAGGAACAACATGTCAATGTTGTTCATCAACTCCGGAACTGAAGGTAAATTTGGTCCAAAGTGATCCTTCAATATGGATTTTCCATAGAAGACATAGGTGTCCCACAGTAACTTCTCTAACTTATATTTGTAGTACATTTCTGTCACTTTTTCCCACATCGTGAGATTGTTCACTTTTTGACGCAGGTTAGTCGCGTACAGTAACGGATGCGTGGGAGCTCCGATTGATTCGTAATTCGGAAAACAGGCTCCAAATGAACTTACTTGTATCACTGGCACCTTATGAATATGGGACACTGCCAAGAGCGGTATCATAAACGCTTCTAACAAAAGCAAGTCAAATTGATTGTGCGTGTTATTCATTAAAATCTTCACATTTTCCTCTCTCAGTTGGTGGTCGAGAACTTTATACATAGCTTTTGCCATTGCTTCCATGGATCCTACAACATCATCGTTTTCAAGTCCTCTTTGTGCATTCACTACTTCGTCTCTCCATATTCCATACGATAAGTCGTGGACATCTATTTCTGTCAAATTTGGAGGTGTTCCTCCTTTCGGGAAGGCTGGATCTGCAGTGACGACGGTGACCTCGTGCCCTCGTCTGGCGAGCGCCTCTGTCAGCGGACGGAACACTACTTGATGACTTACGGACGGTGTTGGGAAATAAGCCAAGATCCTGGCCGCGTCAACTTGACTTATAAAAACATAAGTTAAAAGTACGCTCCACAAGACCGACATGTTGATTGTACTGAAGCTAAACTGATAGATACGAACTGATTTATGGTCTTAAATAGGACTTGAATCGCAAAAAATACAACTTAAAAACGTAAACTTGCATGACTAGTCACTTCTTACAGATAATGTTGATAATAGTTAGCTAAAGATAACTTAGTAAATATCTGCGTGATTTGCTCTTTAAATGTTGTGACTGTGAATTCTTGACAGTCATTGTTTATATATTGCATAATTATAAAATGTGAGTCCATGCTCACGCATATAACGCGGGTAGCTCTGTGGTTTCCTAGATTTGAAAGATGGCATGTGTGTGACCTAGGCGCACGCGCAAAGGTCAACATTATTATGTTATTGAATATTTCATAAAATCAGCCCTAACACAATAAAGTGAGTAATTAAAGTCAAAAGAAATTTCGTAAGTACTTGTGTTACTTCTGTAACATAGAAAATAGGTGGCGTCATAATTATCAATTTTTTGGAAATATATAAAAAAGAACCAAGAAAGATAACTAAATCTTCTTAGTCAGATACAAGACACTACTAAATTGATTGTGTTGAATTTCATCTTGCTTTGCTCACGTTAGAAAAAACAGTTGTGATGGAGGGTCTAAAAGACGTAACAGGTTTGAGAAAAAACCGGAATAATAACTTCGTCGCAGATAAAAAAACACGTGATTTACTTCTTGTAACTAATGAGACACAATTTTTATAACTGATCAGTAGCTCCAGTGGTCAGTGGCTCTGTCTGCTATGCCGAGGTTCGATTTCCACCCAAGACAAACGTTTGTGTAATGCTTGCCAAGCTTCTGAATCTACACGGTCTAACCTACTGCATCATTCTGCACAAACTTTCACATTTATAATGTTAGTAGATAGTAGTTTTTACCGACCAACAAAGCAATTTGTCATGTTTTGATTTAAATGATGTCAGCTATAAGTTGACTTGATAATGTACGAGAATACCGGTTCCGAGATTCTTTACATACCATACCTACTTAATTCACACAACATAAAATGTAATTTGGACTGTAGGAAGGAACGTATACGGTTAAATTTCATTTGCGATGAAGTAGGTACCTACAAATATAAAATTTATAAATTAGTAACATTCCCGTTTTGCATCATAGTCAAAATTATTTAGTGTATTCTAAAACCTTGCCGAGATGACTATGAAACTCGCCGCGTTAATATCAGTCTTTATTGGTGTGTGTTATTGTATGATCGATTTTAATGAACTACCCCGGAATTTTAGTATGCAGCTCTTGTATTTTACACAGGCGGAATTGGCTGGAAATATAGTGCTGTCACCATTCGGAATATGGACTTTGCTGACCGGTATTGCTTTTGGGGCAACGGACAAAAGCTACCGCGAACTCGCAAGAGCATACATCGTACCAGAGACTCAGAAGAACTTAGTAAGATACAAAGATCTACCAAAAAGTCTTTCAAACGCTGTCGCAACCCAAGGTGACGATGGAGTCAGCCTCACAAGTACAAATTTTGCATTTTTTGACATTGATTACCAAGTAAATGTGTACGAAGATTTTAAAATGACATTGAAAAACAATTTGGGAGCCTCACAATTAGTTTTAGATTTTCAGAACCCCAATTGGCCCCATATGATTAATATACTCAATGATAAGACAAGCGGACAAGTATCTAATATATTACGTTTGGAGGACTCCAAGGGAACGAGAATGATATTAACAAACGTGATGTCATTCAAAGGATTGTGGGCATCACCTTTTAACAAGACGGACACAGTGGTGGAACTGTTTTATGATGAAGATAAGAAAGTGTTGGGCAGTGTAAATATGATGTTCCAAAAGGGACAGTTTGCGTACTCAAATATTCGGGGTTTACAATCTTTCGTTGTAGAACTGCCTTATGGAACTGATGGGAAATACTCCATGATAGTTATCCTCCCTTATACTTCAGTGAAAGTCACTGATACGTACCAAAAGTTTTCTGAAGTCACTTTGGTGGATGTGTTTAAAAGATTACAAGATGATGTCGCTTTATTTGGAATGGAAGAAATCGATGTGAAGTTACCGAGGTTCCAGATTAGCAAGAGTTTAGCGTTGAATAAGCCGTTAGTCAGCATGGGTGTTTACGACATTTTCCAACCAGATCTGGCAAAATTCGACCGTCTTTCAAGGGACGCTATTTATGTTTTTAATTTGGTACACAATGTCAACATAGAAATTACTGAATCAGGGACTGTGAGGTCTGCTGCTACGACAGCTGGTTTCTCGAATGGAACACCAGCACCATTATTTCATGCAAATCGCCCGTTTATTTACTTTATAATGGAGAAAACTACGACGACTGTAATATATAGTGGCATTTATTCTAGACCATCACTTTATTAAGAACGTACGTTTTTGGCTCGTAGTCTACCTATATCAATCAATAATGTTAGATCGCTAAAATCACAGAGTGGGACTATGGAGTCCCACTCTGTGATTATAGCATGTCTGGGCATGTCTATGGAGAGCAGCTATTTAGCTGCTCTTCATTGACATGGCCATTAAAGCCAACAGGTTCATCGATCCCGCGAGGATTTGTCGATATGTTGGATAGATTGACTAACGGTTTAGAAGAGATGGTCAGGTCATATCTCACCTACTTAACATGGATGACTGTATAGGAACTGGATACGTTGTACTAACAACATAGCTTATAGACACTCCCTAGCTTAAAGTATAATACCTTTGTTTCTGAATGCTGCAAAATAGTCCTGCACTAAGCAGGAGGTTTTTTGGGTGCACTTGCATAGTGCTAAAAGGGAAAATCTTAAGTTGTTGCCTTATTTCAATAAAAGCGTCAATGAGAATGAGTTGGCGGAGGCCCCTCGAAAGCTTTCCAAAAGTTTGGGACTTAGGGTTTCAAGAAATGTAAAAAAAACGCAAAAGAATTATGAAAAGCTTTATTTAATAAAAATGGTTCTGTTGTAAAATACAATTAACTGTAAGCAGTGTTAGAGTAATACAATATGACAATTAACACAGGTACACTAAATAGTTGAGGTACACTATCTTCTTATGTGTTCTTATGTTATGTATCGTACTATGTTGCCGTGCCCCAACCGAGTTTCATGTTGGATCTTATATAATTAAATGTAACAACAAATGTACCTACACATACCTACACATGAATGCAATAAACATTTTGAGTTTGAGTTTGAATTTGAGTTTACATAGACGATACCACCGTTGCCTGAGGTAACGGCTCGATGCGCGGGGGGAGGGGGTATCCTGACGCCTATCAGTGGAACAATGTCTGACTTCACGCCTTACGTGACAACATCGCCCTCCTGCACAGCGGTGCTTTATCAGGCGATGTCTCAGTCAAGCGGTCGTCCTATATCTAGTATTGTTTGATTTCAAATCTCAAATCTTTAAGGCAATCCAAGATTCTTCCATTGCGAAGTTTTAGATAAATGGGAGAGATGAACAGCGCTTTACTAATATGTTTATATTAATTGATAAAATTAAATACCAGTATTTTAAAAATAATTTATATCATTAGCTTCATCACCTATTTATTTATTTTTATTATTTGTATGTACTAACATTAAGTAGTCTTAGATGGAAAATTACAGAAAATTATAGTAAGCATTGACTGAGAAATTTGCACGAAATAAATGTATAAATATATATAATTCCTTTGGGGATTACAGGCGTGACGTTATGTTAATGTTATATCAAACGTGAGGAGGTTTTCTTATATTAAAAGTGTAGTAGTAGTAATTTTTTTATTTTTTTTTTAGATTAATAAACGCGATGGATAATATAAACGAAATGTTAAGTGACATAGCAGATATTGGCAATGTCACTGTGGACGTGTGTATTAAATAATTATGACTTGTATTTTATTATTACGATGGTTATCATAATATATGTAACTACTTGTCATCATGCGTAACCTTTAGAACATTATTAGATATTATCCGCTCGGCGGCCAACCCGATATATTAAAATAAAGTGTCTTAATTATTATCAACGTTTCGGTTTTAAATCCGCAATCATTACACTACAGATATATTTATATTATTTCAGTCTATTTTGGTTTGAGTGATGATATATCGATTAATTTTTAAATTTAGTAATTTTCAATATTGGGCAACTTTTGCATTCCAAAATTGGTGGATGAGTCAACTTTTCTAAAGTAGCCTGTTTAAGAACAGGGGTCATCTTTTTGCCGAACTAGACCTACTTTTTTGGTGCAACCACACACAGGGCATATTATTATTCTTTTTTTTCTATTGTTTACTTTTTTTTACTTTAAATCTTTACTTTTGTACTATTATTTATAAAATAAATGCTTTTTGTTTCTTTTCTCGTTCTTCTTTTTTTATAATAAAATTGCGTTAGTCCGTAGATAACATACAGTGAAACATTTATAACACGTTAAATAAAGATAAATACAAGATAAAAGTGTGAGTTATTCATAAGAAAATGATAGGTCAGTGACGTCAGGCTAAGATCCTCAGATAAATTGCGTTAGTCCGTAGATAACATACAGTGACATTTATAACAAGTTAAATAAAGATAAATACAAGATAAAAGTGTGAGTTATTCATAAGAAAATTATAGGTCAGTGACGTCAGGCTAAGATCCTCAGATAATTTTCTTAAGATGTGAAAATGCGCGCCATCTATTATTGATCCTTGGAAACTCAGTCTCAACAAAAGTCATTACACATGTATCGCTAGATGGCGTTAGTAGCAGTATCTGACAATTCAACATGCCCATGGTGTTACTATTTCCCAGTAAAAACACTAAAATGTGGTGTAAAGTGACCATTGTAAATTTAGAAGTTCAAAAAGCGCTAATCCTCAGCCTAATGAAAATGAGTTTTAATTTGAATTAGGCTTCAAAGCAACATCTTGTCGGTCTGCCAAGATGTTGGTGTATCAGATTAGCTGTTGGTGACTTTTTCAGGCTGCAGACGCAACTGGGATAAAACGCAGGGTATTCTTAAATATGCTTAATATTTAAGAATACCCGGCGTTTTATCCCAGTTGCGGTAGGTACCTACCTAAGTATATCAGCGAAATGTGAAAAAAACAAAATTTGTTTTTTTCTATAGCGTAGGTGAACAGAGTAAAATTGTGTGATATTTAAAGATCGCTCTAAAAATATTATTATTCAAGGTGAATATAATTTTCTTAATACTATCACAGTATAAATATTAATACAGTAGGATGACACCTTAGATCTCTGGAAAAATGCCGACAACTTCTACACGCGTTAGACTTGAATAATACCTCCCGCACTACGAACATCGTTTTGTTTGCAGTGCGGGAGCGGCTTTCCCGCATCTCGCCCCTCACACCCTGCACGATTGCCCTGTCTAGACGGCTTCGTCGGACGACTGTATGTTTTTAGACTGTGGTACTATATTATATCTCAAGTCAGTATCTGTACTTACCTACCTCCTTACAATTTAATTCAGTATTGCAAGAGTCTGAGTTTACGCCAAGCATGTTATCTATCTCACTTTCCGGTCAGGAGGTCATCGTATAGGATAACATTATGAATTGAGAACATACATTACGGTTCGTTATTTCTAAATACAATATCAATGTAAGTTTGTATTGTGGTCTGAATAAAATTAAAGGTAATATTAATAATAATAATATTTATTCATATTTTTTACAATACCAATATTTAAAAAATAATAAATATTATGTATACCTATACAAATTTAAAGAGTAATATTCATCTAAGTATACTCCAATTACAATAGCTGTAGCGACATCTATCTCGCCACATACGATCTATCCTACATCGCGCTATTAAAGTTATCCGCGCAGTTTAAACTTATACCTACAATCCCTACAACAACCGTCGGGCAGTAGATAGCCCACTGGACACAACGCCCGTCTGGTTGGAGGATCCTCCCTTTTCAATGGTGGATGAGGAACTTTACACCCTGTTCCTCATACCTCCAAACTGGTGACCCCGACGTGACGACAGAAGTTATAAAAGGTTATTTTTAATGCACACTTTGTAACGAAAGTACAATTTAACACGTTACAACTACAATAGACGGCGAATTTATTATTATCTATAAGTATATTTTCAGCAGCTGTCACACTTAGTTGTAACTATTGCAATAATTTATTTCAAGAAATGATGTGGCTTTCATTTAGCTATAAGTACTATTTCATTTTAGTTGAAAATTACAGCGTCAATGATAAAAACCTGAAAGAAGCAGGAAGGAACAATACACGTTCTTCGTTTCACTGTTATTCTTCTAAATATGAAAAAAAAAAACAATTTGAATACGATCTGCGTTCACGCACGATGTTGACGACGTGCGTATTGCTATTACTAAAGCATAAGCTGCGAATACTCACAGCTGCCATAACAGGCCACGGGCCATTTAACAAACACCTCTTTGTATTAGGAGTTACAGACAGCCCACTGTGCAGAGGTTGTGTCGAGGTGGACGAGACGGCATCGCACGTGCTTCTCAACTGCCCAGTGGTTGCCGCATACAGGGCCAAGTTCTTCGGAAACCCAGGTACCCTCCGAGAGATCGCCAGTAGCGTTAAACCGCTGCTGGCCTCCCTCGAGGAGCTAGGATGGATGGAATAGGGCATATTCTCACCCGTACGCAAAATACGCGCTTGGTCGTGGAGTTGCGGACACCTGCCCGTTAAACCTAACCTAACCTAACCTACTAAAGCATAGGCGCTCCGTTCTTTGGGCACCTACCCACACTACTACTACGTCATGACTCAAAAATCCTCATATCATCCTCGGATAGCCAATGAGAGGACCTGAAGGGATGCCACCGAAGAAGAAGTCCACGAAGATTTCGAAACCCTTCTCCGTGGAACGTTGACCGTTTTTCTTTGTTACTAACCACATTCAAATCTCAATACCTTGCTCTGTGTAGCTTCAAACTCAACTCCTAAAATATTGAACCGTTTTCCAAATATACAGACGCCAGCACATCACGTTACCCCAATGTGTCAAATTTTCCCAATTGAATATGAACCTTATGCAGTGTGACATAAAGTTGAAAAACGATCAAAGAAATTTGACACATTGGGGTAACTTGATGTGCTGGCGTCTGTACTATTACTAACTCTAAAATAAATAAACCATTTTTATATGTTGGAGAAACCAAGAGCTATCATTTAAAATCCACAACTACAAAACTGAAGAGGAAGATGCCTAACGCATGAATTAACAATCTGTTTTATGAGGTTGGCTTACGAAGACGTAAACAGTGTTCTAGCCTCTAATGTTATTTTATATTTTATGTAAGTTACGTTGTGTGTAGAAAAGTGCTAAGGTCCAATGGAGCGACATAGTCATGTTTGACAAAGCCCCTTAAATAAAGATTAAAAAAAAAAAACTTATCTTTAAAATAAAATTTTCTGTATTCCTGCTTCTACGAGCATCTATTTATCCGACTGCCGACAAGGGTTATGTTTTTATTGCTATTATAAATGGAGTATAATATGTAAATAAAAGCAATTGCCACAAATGTTTGAAGGAGCACAAATTCTTTATTAAAAACCTAATAACTCAAAAGAACAAAATTATCTATAATTGCCATAATTTTATGGGCTTAAACAATAACCTTGTCTTAATTAGTTCAGTTTCGTTATCTATTTTAGGTCCGAACACCTGGCAAGATAAAATATTACTTAATGACAGCACAATTGATTCGATACTATGGATTCGATAAAAAATTTGAGTAAAAGATAAAATTAAACTACGAAGACATTTTACTAAATTTTCGTTTTATTTAGGTACGTTAAGTAGTGCTTGGCGTGCTTTCTAAGAAGCAAAGGGTACAGTACCTACATACCGAGTGTATGTTATAAGTGGCTAATAGACCATTCATTCAAGTAACAACCCTACACACCTCCAGTAGAAAAATACACAATAATGCCATTCGTATTATTAGTATTTTTTAATAAATAAGAATCTTCTTACAATATTACAGTATTTTACTAATTAATAAGACGTGAATGAGAATATCGTGATGGCCCGGAGGTTAAGGCACCTAACTCTCGTGCACGAGGTTGTGGTTCAAATCCGGGCAAGTACCAATAAGAATTTTTCAATTCATATGTACTTTCTAAGTTTATCTAAGACATCATAGACATCGGTGAAGAAAAATATCGTGAGGAAACCTGGACTTTTTTTTTTGTTTTTCCGTCTGGCTAAACCTGGACTTAGGTATAGTTAATATAAGTTTGAAATCGCCAATATACCTTGAGCCAGCGTGGTGATCAATGCTCGAGCCTTCTCTGTATGAGAAGTAGCCTTTGCCCTGCAGTGGGACAGTAATGGGTTGGTATTATTTATAAGACGTGATGCCTTGAGCAAGCGTGGTGATCAATGGTCGGGCTTTCTGTGTATGGAGAACTGGCCTGTTGGTCTAGTAGTTAGTGACCCTGACTGCTATGCCGGAGGTCGTGGGTTCGATTCCCACCCAGGACAAATGTTTGTGTGATGAGCACGATCATTTGTTCTGTGTCTGGGTGTAATTTATCTATAATATGTATGTATTTAGAAATATATAAGTATGTTTATCAGCTGTTTAGTACCCATAACACAAGCTCTCAAGCTTAACTTGGGACTAAATGGCGTTGTGTGAAAAAGTTGTGGAAAAGTTGTGGAATATTTAATAAGCCTTTGCCCTGCAGTGGGATCTTAGTAACAGGCTGGTATTAATACTATTATTTTGTTTACACACACATAATTATTTTTTCTTTACCAAATTATCTTCTTATTTGAGTCTAACTTAGTGTGTTGAACTCTATCATTCTATTGTTGTTATTAAAATCAACATAACTAAAGGTAATGTTTTCAGCTCTTCTTCATTCTTTCAGGTCGTTTTTTTACACTAAGTCGTTAAATCCACATTAAAATGAGATTATTTTGTTATTTTTCACCTGTAACAAAGAAAAAAAAATTAAGCTTATGTCGTAAAAAGAGGCGAACTCAAACCCACAGGTACAGTTCCGGGATCATAGTTATACCTAAGTAAGAATAAGTGTAATAGACCTATATATTATTTATATAATTTATTATTATTATTATAAGTATAATGGTTCGTTATTTCAAAGTAGGTATAGAAATCTACATATTTTTAGGTACTATTATTAATAAATTTTAAAAATCTTTTTATAAAATGAAATATAACCTAACCTAACTTTTCATACCTACCAAACAAACATTACCATCGTTTAAAAATATGCTCAAAAATTATTACCTCTCTCCTAACACGTCTTAATATAACAGTTCGTTACTCTTTAAATGATTAGTGTTTATGTATTGTATCTATTATATTGTTTTTTTTTACTTTCTTTTTTCTTATTTATGCTTATTTTAGACATCTATTGAGATAGTCATGTATTTATATATTTATGTAAATAGTACATCACAAACGGCCTACTCATACTCAAGTCCATCCAAAGTTTGTCTGTAAGAGATCGCTTCTAGCGATAAGGCCGCCCATTGTAACACCCTATGTACCCCTTAAAGTAAAAATTTGTAAGTTTGTATGGTGTACAATAAAGAGTATTCTATTCTATTCTATTCTATTCCATACCTGTCCTAAGGCTAACCTAACAACGTTACTGAAATGCATTGATTTTAAAAGATACAAAATACATAATTTTAAACTGAACTACTGCGGTGCGATGTTACATAAAATATACTTAGTTTTCCCGGTCTTATTTAAAGGCCAGACAGTTTAAATCTTTATTCTATTAACAAAGAAATATTGAAGTTCGGCTCAGTCAAAATAAATTTCAGAACGAACGGATTTAAAATTGACAAGTAAAAACATAACACTCCTTTTTTGGGGCAGTCGTGTAAAAATATGTTGATCAGTTGTCATGGTGACACTTTTCGTGTTTTCTTAAATCTAAATACGCCATAATCGCAATATTGTACATACATGTTGTCGGTTCGAAATCCTTATTTAAATACGTTCTTTAATAATTATCTAATTCTCCTATTCTATTCTACTTCTCCTATCTAGGAGTACCTATATTGTACCGACGACGGGACTAACATCAAATGTTTGACAGATAGCAACAGATTGTAGTACTTAAATTGTTATTTCTAAAACATTCCTCGCAATAATTTTCCATATTTTTTTCACGTAAACTTTCCTTACACTTCTACGAATATTTCAAGACCTAAATTAGCCAAATCGGGCCAGCGTTTCAGTGAGAGTAACTAACGCCATTTCATTATATGCAAATGTTATGTACCTAATATCGATAGATTGAATTGCGTTAAAATCCTGATGGTGGTTTAGTTATAATGCCTTTTTTAATAACATAAACCAGTGCTTGACTGCAATCACACCTTATGGTAAGCAGTGATGCAATAAGTGATGGTGAAGCGCACTAGTTTATTAAGAGCCTATTCACTCTAGCCTTGAAGACACCTAAATTATAATTGGACGGGAAGACCGCAGCAGGCAAGTTGTTCCAGTCTTTCGATGTACCTACGCGGTATAAACGACGAAGCGAAACGCTTTGTCCGAATCGTGGAAGTGCCAACGTTGTAAGGGTGGACACTCACCGTACTGGTTGTCCGATGCCATTAAGAAGATTATATTTTATAGGTATATCAATACAAAATGTGCTACCAAACATAAAATAATCTTAAGCATAAATACCTTCTATATACAAATAGGAGCAATCCATTCCGTCAACCAATCTTCCTTTTCCTCCTACAACGCACATCTTTTAAGAATATCCTTTCAAACATTTGCCAAACAATAGAATGCCTTCTCTCAAATGGATTAGGATACATTATTAGTAATTTCACTATTAATTTTATTAAACAAACGACTTTATTCGCGCGAGGTTGGACGCTAATAGAGAAAGGGCATAAATGTCAGTCAACCCGGCCAGCTGATAAGGGAAATGATATGGATGTAATACTTACTGTGTGCCAAACACGAGTTGAATATAGATAAATAAGTGTAACATAATATCACGCCTTTATTCCTCGAACCGTTACTCCGTTAGGCACGCAGAGATATACAATACCAAATTAACTCGATCGCTTGCGCAAAAAAAAATTGTACCATACTTTGCCATGCAAAAAAAAACTAGCCTTGGCTTTGCTATTGTTTTAACTATTACCTGTTTTTTTTTTGTAACATTGTCTCGCAGATCTAAGGATATTGATGTGGGTAGCTATATATTACTAGTAGGTATTTTGTATATTGAGTGTGCCAACTAAAATGTAGCGAATAACTTATTTTTATTGTTTTATAGTTATAACTAATTGACTGTATAAATGCAAGTTCTTCTAACTTATCAGATAGACGTGTTGCTGGGAATTTTGTTCCGCCACTTCTTCTTCCCAGCAAAAACACCAGGAAGTGGCAAATTTGTTTTTTTGGGGACTGTCTTATGTAATTTTGACGTTCAAGAAGTGCTGATCCTCAGCCTAATTTGAATAAATGACTTTTGAATTTTATATTGCCATTTCCTCAGGACCGCTTACTGTGCGCTCTCTCATATCCCGACTTAACCCTCTGCTAGCTATATCAGGTATCTCTCTTCTGGTCCCAAACTCCTCCAAGTCCCTGTGCAGCCCCATCCCGAAAATTACAACGGCAACCATGTCATCTGCCCATCTGGCCGCCGCGCCGGACGACTAACACAACAAAGCGTTGTGTTAGTCGTCCGGCGTTTAAATTTAATTGACTCACGGTAAGTTTCACAAAAAAAAAACAACATTAATTTATTATTACGTGTAAAATGTCTTAATAAACTAAGGACGCACGTAGAAAACTGATGTTAAAAGTATAGCAACTTCGCGCAGTACAATTTTGAGCAATTCCCAGAATCTGCTAAATCTGGAATTTGCTGAAATATTCCATTAAAAAAAAAACTCTCTCATTAATATTGGTAATGACGTGTGTTGAAGTGCTTGAAGATTTACCGAATTGTGGTGAACTTTATCACACAATTTAAGTTATTTTGAAATTTTCAAGTTTAAATGATTTGGTTTCACAATCTCCTGCAAGTCACTCTTAAAATGGAAACTCTTGTCATTCGCTTTCCATTCGTCGGTTTCTTAGAATAATACATGCTTTTTTTTCCTTAAAGGTTTCTACTTTAAAACATAGACTCTGTAGAGAAATGAATTCTTTTGTAAAATCTGTACCAGAAGTTGACATTCATCATGATTCCTTAAAAGTCTTTAAGGCCAAAATTCAACAGTACCGAAGAATGCAACCGAATATTTAAATTTAATTCCAATACCTACTCAATATTTATATTAATTATAATTAGAACGATTTATATATTCTTGAAATTTTTACATCATTATTTTCTGTTAGGTGTGAATATTTTATTTTGTTTTGTTTCTATTTTAATTTTAATTTTATTTTAATTTTAAATTTGTTGTCTCTCTCTTTTTTTATCTCATTAGCTCTCATTATGTATGTAGGTACTTGTTATTTTATTTTGTTTTCCTTTTTAACTTTAATTTGATTATTTGTAATTTTTCACTCACATGAATGTTGGTTGACCTGTTATTGGCGACTGTATATGTCTGATACTTTTTACTATTATTCTAATGTAATGCTGTATACAGAAGCTGTTGGTTTACCTCAATAAATAAATAAATAAATAAATAGCGTAACGCCTGTAACCCTCGAAGGGTTAGGCAGATTTGACACTCACGTTTTGCCATTTATGTTATAGTCCCATGTAATAAGGGCCTAAGCGAGCCTATAAAAAAAATATATATATATTTTATTGTAAGGCATCAAGGCCCATAGGGGTTAGTATTACATCTTCCTTAAAGACTATGTTAGTGACATACAGGAACAGTAAAAAGAAGAGACACAGAAAAAAAACACAAAGGAACGTTTAACAAGCTTTGTTGCCAACATGTAGCTTGCTTGCTTGCTATTGCCATCAGTTGGCCACAAATCCAGACTCCAAGCTGCTACTGAGAAATACTAGATGGAAAAAACAATAACACTTTGTCCGACGCGGGGATTGAACCCGGGACCTCATGCTCAGCAGTAGCGCTTACGACCACTAGACCAACGAGGTTTGTTCTTTAATTGTTTTGTTTTTCTTATTTTTGTTCGCTATGCAATTCCGATGTCACTTCGTGGACAAAATAGTAAATAGGCAATGGCTTCAATCAATAATTAGTGCGTTAAGTAATGCTGGTATACGTACATGATAAGCTAAATGAATACTTTATTATGCATCAGCCTACAGGTTGGTGACCAACCTAGCCCAGCCTTGTTACAAACGTTTCGTATCTATTCTCGTTAATGTAAAGTCAATCGTTGACGTCTTAGCGTAAGCGATTTTACGAAACACCTGCCGAACTATGAACTGCCTTGCTAAGCTCAAAAGCGGTAACTCAAAAAAACGTAAAGTTAATTTATAAGGCATCAACATTCAACGAACTAAGCCGAGGTATCTTATTTAAAACACATGAACAACTCTCGAAAAGGTTCAATTAATCTTTAAAGTTTAAGGAAATTCAAGTTACAAAACTTAATTTATCTCAAAACTAGCTTTCCCTGAGATACTGCTTTTGCGCTTAGCACGGCAGCATGGGCCTCTGACTCGGTATCACGTTTACAGAAATCTTCTTATAGCAACGTACAGACGCCAGCACATCAAACTACCCCAATGTGTCAAATTTCTTTGATAGGTTTTCAACTTTATTCTAAGCACTTAATATTCAATTAGGAAAATTTGACAGTTTGCGGTAGGTTGGTGTGCTGGCGTCTGTACATTCAAGTAATCATTGTTCTATTTTAAAATAAACTTGGAGATACTTCATTGTTATCTGCATATAATGAAGACAATACTGTAATGAATCGTCACTTTATCTTCATACGCTCAAAATAAACCTTAGATAACTATAATTTCTCAATCGGTTCATTTAATAGCAATATTACAACTTACAGATATAATGGGAAACACATGAATGCAATAGCTGCACGTGTTATAATGTAGGTACTGTTGGCTACTCATCTATAGATACTATTACTTCATTATTGACTGTTACACTATACAGGGTGTCTCATTCAAATCGGTCAGTATGAAAGTCTGAAACTATAAGACATACGAAGATCTGTTCTGAGGAACTATGTCATCGATTTTAATAACAAGAAAAACTGCATTCATTCATTTTGAAAAACATCTGTAGGTACTATTGTAGTAATATTGTAAACGCGGTCACTTCGAGCACCTACTAAAATAAATAAAAGTATGTGGAAACAGTACGGGCTAAGTGCTATAGTTAGTAATATTTAGATCTGACCTACCTAAAGATAATCGTTTATTTTTTACCCTAGAAAAAGTAAGATAGTTCTCATTTATACGTAGTTCGTAAAATAGTCAAAAGCTAAAACACGATTTTAGTTCCCTAGAGGTTTTTTTAGGTGCGCTCATGTGACTTCAAATTTTACAATTTGTGGCTGCAGTGGGCGACTGTCGACGTTGCTTTCCGTAATGTTTAATTAAGCGTGTTTTAGAGCCCGCTAAGCGAATTGTAAATGAAATACGAAATTTAGGATTTTAGTTTTCACTTCCACTCAAGCTCGGGCGCTATAATGGTTGGTGCGAGTGGTTAATTATTTATTTATTTAATATTTCATGCACACAAATGAATGGGAGTTGCTCGTGGTCCACCTACGTTAGTCCTGGAGGATCACGGCCAATTTTTTTTCCCGTGGTCCACTTGAATTACCAACAGCCCCCTACACCTGTGTGCATATTATACATAAATCAAATCAAGTTGGAGTAGTGGGGTCCCCATACATGAAATGTGATTTTTACGCGTTTTTGTTCGACCTTAATCACAATTTTTGTTCGCACTGGATGGGTTCCGTACCCATTCTTGTCCGACTCGCACTTCACTAGTTTTTTTACATTATTTTGTTTTTCCGGCATTCATTTGTTTGTTCACGTTTGTTTTTTTGTTTTTTAGAAAGAAAATAATTCCTAACATTTATAGTCATCTGTACGTATAATGATAGGTAGACCACGGGCAATATATTTTAAAAAGTAAATAGATACCTAGGTGGACCACAGGCAACTCCCGGAAGAAGCGGACTTCCATAGTCATTTTCTACAATTGGATTATTTACAAAAAAAAAAAAAATTAAAATGTGTTTCCAGCACACCCAGTAGTAAGCTCATTTATTTATATATTTTTTTAAGATGGTTTAACGATACCATCTCTGAGTGATGTACGTTTGAATTGAACACGTTTTAAATAGCGATTTAGTTTCCTTTTTATATAAATCACGTTTTTGTCTTCACGCATCGCTTAGCTTTATGAAATATACTTTTCGCGCGTGATTTTATTTTTACAAGATTAACAGAGATTTAAAAAGTTAAAATGAATGCCACCTCGCCACCGTAAAGAATGTTATAACTTACAGCTGTTGCTCGTGACGTTCATTTACATGAAAACGATACTACATCACTTGGTAAGTTTTAAAAAAGCTTTATAAAGTGCAATAACAGGGCTGGGATTTTCATTCTTTGAACCAAGAATATAACTTGAAAACATTTCCATTATTTCTTAGTGCAACTCAACACCTTGTAAAACACTATATTATATTTTACTCTTCTCTGCTGTCTGTTTGACAGTCGCAAAGTAATTGCTGAGATATTTTGCATTTACTTTTCTATCTTGTTATTTTCTTACTACAACGTAGACTTTTCATATGTATATGACTATAACTTCTGCTTGCGGCTTCGACCGTGTAAAAAGTAACTTTCTCAAGAGTATCTCAAGGTCACGTTACTGGGATCAGAAGCGGAGCGACGTGTTCCACGGGCGCCCCTTTTACACGTCGCGCGGAGGAAGTCAAACAACTCACTCCCCTCTCTACTCTACCGCCGGCGCCGTGAGTTTTGCCATGTTAGAGAGGGGAGTGAGTTAGTTGACTTCCTTCGCGCGCCCGTGAAACACGTCGCGCCCCTTTTACACGTCGCGAAGGAAGTCAACTAACTCACTCCCCTCTCTAACATGGCAAAACTCACGGCGCCGGCGGCATCAGTCGGGCTTGAGGAAGTGTCTTCTGTTCCAGTGGCCCCCGGCGCAGGTGTGAGATGGTGAGGTGAACACTGAGGTGGTTTTGACCGATCTCTCCGCCTTTCTCTGCGGCAGAGGACATCAATGAAGGTTTCCCACACGACACTAAAGAAAAAAAAACCTTGAGAGGTGTCAAGGGGCACCCGGATGGAACGAAATTCCTTTTGATTGATTAGTGAAGGAATTGTAATAAAAAAATATTTATTATGTAAATAAAAAACTAAAAAAATAATAAAAAAAATACTCGTCACGACACCACACTATTCAATGCGAAATAGAAAGACAAAATGAAAATAACTGGCTTGCTTTCTATGAGAGAGAGAGAGAGAGAGCAAGAGAGAGACAGACAGAGAAACATGCGCATGCCGCACGGCTTACTACTATAGCAAAAAGTGTCGTTACAACTTTTGGTCTTAATTTTTTCCGTCTAGCCCCCTTTCGCAGCGCGCGAAAAAAGAAAATGGTCTATCTATTTAGAAAATACAGGAGTAATTTAATCAGCTCGGCATTGAGGATTTACAAAGATTCCTTTCTTTCCTCCGTCGCAAAATTTACAAAGTGATGAATTTCATTCGCCTGATCTTGACAGTCGGTTAGACAGATAGAGGTGTTTTTTTGTGAATAGCAAGTTTATTCGAGGGAATATTTTATGAAGGAATATGTTAACTTTTGTTCGTGATCGCTGTATCATTATAGGACGGAACATAAAAGGAACAGTAGGTACAGAAGAAACGTTGTACACGTCGCGTCTTTTATCATAACCAGGGGCGGAATGTCAGAATGTGGGGCCCTGATATTGGCGGCCAGTCTCCAACGATTTTCTATTATCAATTATACCTTTAAAAAAATATTTACCCGTGTGTGGTAAACGTGGGACAGGGCTCAGTATTCATTAATCTTTAGGACTTACTCACTGAAAGCAAAAATCTTGTACAAGATTCCTAGATTCCTAGCAATTACATCGAAAACAGGTGACGACGGAGAGTCTTGACCAGTGCCTTACTTGGTGTCAGTTTTTATGCCGCCCATAAGCTTCTGACTTGCTTTAAATTGCCTTGCCTTGCGAGGTAATAAACGTAAGAAAAAAGAACCATAATAAACGACGCACAAAAAAATTCCCGTTCCGTTCCGTAATTTTGTTTAATCTTAGGGTTAATCATTTATTTCAAAGTATTTATTACTTTTTTCTTAACAATATAATCCATTAACTTCAATAGGGGCTGAGAGCCATGGGTTTGTGAAGTGGCTGAGTGGTTGTCTATGTCCAGCATTATTTATTTATTTATTTATTTTATTTTTAGGAAGGCTTACAGACTAACAATCCAGTGAATTAAGAACATAATATTATACAAAATAGCTAATAACAAGCCTCCACATATAGTAAACAAAAAACAAAAAGTCGATTAAAAAGACAGTGCAAACAGGTAAACATTATAATTTGCTAAGAATCGATAAGTCGACTAGTTGTCAAGAAAAAAAGACTGTGCCAAAAGCCGTCTTAAGGTCGAAACACGGGTGCAAAATAAGTCGACATTAAGGTCCCTAGGAAGTCTATTAAAACTAAGTGCACTTCTTATAGAGAAAACATTCCGCCTATAATTAGTCATTGCAAAAGGTACATTCAATATTGGCCGTTGACGTAACCCCATCAGATTTGTGCGTAATGTCAGATTAGCAACGATTAGTGTGGGATGGCAGCTCAATTCGCCTTTAGGTACTTCTCCTTAATTTTCACTGGGCGATATTTACAGAACGACACTGCTGAGCTCGTGGTAGATATATGTCCCACGATATTTCTTCCACCCTTTATAGATCCGTCCCTGATCATATTGGTTGCACACGACGGGTCTACATTTCAACATCTTCTTCTTATCGTGTGGTTAGTAACTAACCTGGTGTCAAAGTTTTATTGCCGCCCATAGGCCTCTGACTTGGCATCGCATGCCGTCGAGAATAGTCTCTCAGGCATGCCGGTTTCCTAACGATGTTTTCCTTCACCGTTTTTGAAGCAAGTGATTATTTAACAATACGCACATAAATCCGAAAAGTCAGAGGTGCGTGCCTTGGGTTTGAACACGAGACCTGTGATTTGGCAATCCGCCGCTCACACCACTAGGCTATCACTGCTGCTAATTCTACATGAGAGGGCACGACTGGTGTGTGTGAAGTGTAGACAGCACACAGTGTGTTACCGATAACATTTATGATAGCTGTGTGTGTTTTGATGTGACATTTTAATGGTTTTTTCTCCGCGACAAGGCGACCGTATAGATCATTATGAACAACTTTTACTATGAGGCTGCACCTGAAATATCATAAAAAATATCAGCTGTTTCATACAAAATTCAATATTTATCTTATGGAAACGGTTGATATTTTTTGAATAGGTAAGTGTTTCAAATAGCCAAATTCACTTCTCTTCATTTCCTGTCTCCCTCTTACACCATACCAACAACACTTACTTTTTCTTTTCACAAAATAACCTATTTCTAAACCTGTCACGTATTATCCCGACTCTTGAGATAGGCCACAAGGAAACATGAATCATCTCAGATCCTTCAATGAATGGCTGAGGCAAGTGAAGGACATTCGTCGAATACTTTACCGTCAGCTTAACAACATGGCATTGTAAGATATCGTCAGATTCAGGTTACATGTATTAATGCTTTATAGCTACTATAGTTCGTTCGCGTTAAGAATGCAGTAAGAATGCAGTGCAACTGCAAGATAAAGGTGTATTCCACAGTGGTGTTAAATTCAAACAAATTATATTTGAAAAGGTTAAGTTTAATGAATTTATAACAATGAATTTGAAAAGATTTTATTGGTTAGGGGGCGGGGCTAGGCCGACGGATAATGATGACTTTACTGCATTCTTAACGCGAACGTACTATAGGTGTTACATTATTGATGTTTTGTATAAATCGTCCTGTGACAATGTAGGTGAAGTAAAAACGTATTGTGCTGTCAATATTCCATACTAATCCTAGGCATTGTTCACTTCAATCAGCTTTTCACGGGGTGACTTTCGCTGAATCAATCGGTTTATTTATTTATCCATATTCTTTATTTTATACATAAAAGATTTTTGTAGAAGCAGGGATGCAGAACATTTTATTTTAAAGATAAGCAAAAACTATTTTTATTACAATTGTTTTATTTCAAACTAGCAGACGTCCCGCGGTTTCATCCGCGTAGGTCCTGTTCCCGTGGGAGTACAGATATAAAAAGTAGCCTATGTGTTAATCCAGGGTGTCAGCTACCTTTATACCAAATTTTATTACAATCCATTCAGTAATTTTTACCTAAAAGAGTAACAAACATTCATCCATCTATCCATCTATCCATACTCACAAACTTTCGCGTTTATAAAATTAGTAGGATTTATACTCCATTTACAATAGCATTAGACAGAAGTTAAAAAAGGTTATTTATAATGCACAATACAATGGACAATAGACGCTGATATTTTATAATCTATTTTCACAGCAGCTGTCACACTAAATTGCAACCATTACAACAATTTATTTTAAGAAATGATGGGGGATATCATTTAATTTTATTATTTATTTTAGTTGAAAATTACAGTGTCAACGATAAAAACCTCTAAGAAGCAGGGATGAACAATACACGGACACATTCTTCGTTTCAATTTTATTCCTCTAAATTTGAAATAAAATGATTTGATTAAAAACTGTTTTCACTTATCTTTAAACTAAAATGTTCCGCATTCATGCTTTTACGAGCCTCTTTTTTTCTAATACTAAAAATATTTAAGTGGAGTATAGAAAAATAAAAGTGGAACTAAGAACGTTCCGTGTATTGTCTATACCTGAATACTAACAACACTAACAAATTAGATCTTAACCATCTCTAAAGAACGTTTATACTCATTATTATCACTATTCACTGTAATTTACAAACCTTACTTTTAGAAAACACTTAATACTTAACTTCTCGAAACTTATTAAAAAACTTCAACCAATCAAATCAGAATTTTGAACTTACTGCCAGTAAATTAAGTATAAAATTTATAGAAGTATATGTAAAAAAATCAACTAATCTCAAGCGGGTGTCAGGTACTTTAATTTAATTTTAATCATATTTTAAACTTACTCACTAAAGTCACTACCTAAATTGGTGGTAATTTTAGTGAACCTTCAGATTAACTTACGTCTTTGACGAATGAGAACTAGAATAACTTATAAAACTAATAAATATAAAAAAACACAACTATTTCATACAACGCCATTTAGTCCCTAGTTAAGCTTGAGAGCTTGTGTTATGAGTACTAAACAGCTGATAAACATACTCTTATATTTCTAAATACATACATTTTTTTTAAATAATAATACTAATAATAATCTTCATTACACAAGAAATGGTTACAAAATTGTGTGAAGTCCCTGACTCCTGTGCTAGGTGATAGACCTGTGTTACAGAAGTCAGTGCCCTCTCCCAAGCGGCGATATTACACCCAGACACAGAACAAATGATCGTGCTCATCACTCAAACATTTGTCCTGGGTGGGAATCGAACCCACGACCTCCGGCATTTAGGGTTACTAACTACTAGGCCAACAGGCCAGTCGATATTATGTGATGTTTATTCGCAAATAAACCTTTAAAAGGGCAAAAAAGACTTGAGGGTTATTAATCAAAGTGACTCAGGCTATTAAATTGTGCTTAATATTCCTAAAATTTAAAGATATTGGTACTATCCTGGACAGGTTAACATTAATTATGTAACAAGATTCGTCATATTTGATTAAAAATAAATTGATTGTCTTATTGTGCTGTTTTACAATTGTGTATTAATTTGAATTGTATTATATTTTTTTAATTTAATGTTATTTATTGTAATTGAATTGGGTGTTATTGTAAATTTATATTACGTTTGACTACATCTATCGCATTATTTTCCAACAAATCAAATCTGTAATGATAGCTGTATGTATGTGTGTAATAAATAAATAAAATTAATAAATAAATAAGACAGCTGGATACGTGTCTCGGAAAACACGGTAAGCCATTGGTAGGTGGTCTGTGTTGTCATTTGTAGATTTTGAACAGCGTTCCGATTAGTCAGAATCTTAAAAATCTGATAATCAGTTTAACTGAAGATAAGGCGTTACTGAGTTGTTAAGTCCGGAAAGCTAGTCGTTTCATATATATGTTGCAGTCAAAACTCTTACCCAGTCAAAAGTACTATTGACTAGAAAAATCAGTCAAAACTACTTTTGACTGAACAGGTTGGTCAAAAGTGGTTTTGACTGAAAGTTATTGGTTATTAGTACTTTTGACTGCAAAGAAGAACGGTCACGTCCCATATAAAAAAAACCCAGACCCGACAGAAAAGAGACATATCTCAGTTTTTATGTTATTATTTATATAATCATATTATATAGTTTTTATATTCGAAATCAATGGCTAACACCAAAATATTGCCTTATGTTTTTGTTCAGGGTTTACACTAAAAAAATACAAAATGCCTACTTATGGAAATAAATGACGATAAATAGTTATGGGATGTATCCCGGAGACCTGGAGATACAGCTGTATTATATAATTTTTGAACTCCTAGTACAACATTCAACTTAGGATTTTTTTTTTAAGGTGGTTTAATATCATCTAATGACATCTCTCGCCCTTGAGTGGAGCGAGAGGGCGTGTCAGACTCTTACTGACTAAAAAATTCCACCCCGTTCCTTTTTGCCTCTGGTACTGGGGTCAGAGCATGCCCTTCTGGATTCGCCCTCAACTTAGGATTTATTAAAATCGTCATATTCGATGATTCAGATCGGATTATTCCACTAATTCGTTGACGCCAGTTCGAGCTTATATCGGTCGGAATGTCGGAATTGTGTAGATACGTAGGCATTTTGTACTTTTTTAGTGTAAAGCCTGAACAAAAACATAAGGCAATATTTTGGTGTTAGCCATTGATTTCGAATATAAAAACTATATAATACGATTATATAAATAATAACAAAAAAACTGAGGTATGTTACTTTTCTGTCGGGTCTGGGTTTTTTTTGCCTGTTCTTCTTTGCGGTTAAAAGTACTTTTGACTGACGCTCGCCGTCAAAAGTAGTTTTAACCGCAATTTCGCAGTCAAAAGCACTAAGGGATCTGGCTCGCTAATGGTCATTGTTCTAACCTAACCTAAACCACATGATTCGCCAACCATAGACGGTTTTACCTGACTGATAAAACCAGTTAAAACCACTTTTGACGGAATCACTTAGTTAAAAGTAGGTACTTTTAACCAGCTCCATTAGGCAAAAGTAATTTGAACTGTTATTTTAGTCAAAAGTATTATTGACTAAAGCATACGGTCAAAAGTAGTTTTGACTGATTTTGCTAGTCAATAGTACTTTTGACTGGTTAAGAGTTTTGACTGCAACATATATATAACACTGGTATTCAGCTGCAGCTAGTAAGACTGAAAACTGACCCCGATCATCACCTGCCAAGCTTTTTCCAAACAATGTTGGGGTTGGCTGTGAGGTCACTAATCCTTGGCAAGTATAGCTTAACCTTCAATTGACCCGTGCCCCAATATAAGGAAAAGGCTAGGCTAATGACAATCACAATTATCTTGACTTATTCGTGTAAAATCTAATTTACGATTGTATAACATGGCTTAAACTCCGCCTTCAAAGAATAAGTGTGACATTGATTAATATTTTTTATCTCATGAGAAAGGCGAACCGCGTTATACATATATCACATAGGCCTCCGGGAGTCTTTAAGTTTTTCTCACAGTATTAATGTATCACATAGACAGGAAGGTCGGGCTATATTTGTCACTTTCTTTATTTTTCGGTATTCTTTGAGACAGGCGTAGAAGCCAGTTATTTATGGGCCAGTTTAACATGACATACATTACGTCACGCTTGTAATCCCCGAAGGGCTAGGCAGAGATGTACCTGGTAGTACACCCACATTTCGCCAGTTATGTTTAAGTCCCATTTAATAGGGGGCGAGCCTATTGCCATCAATCCGGCACAAATCCAGACTTAAACAAATATAATACACTAGCTTTCTGCCCGCGATTTCGTCCGAGTGGAATAGTTACTTTGAGCTAACGCTGACTTTAACCCGCGACTTCGTTTACGTAGAAGGTACGTAACCATAAGGGATAGACATATGTTGTCGAGGACTTTGATTTAGATCTTTTAAAGAGGAATAATTTCGTAATACTTGATTTTTGCGTAATTTAAACCGTTTACGCAGCGCACGCCACGGAAGCTTTTTTCCCGCTTGCAACTTTTCTTATAGCTGCTCCGCTCCTATTGATCATAGCGTGATGTTATATAGCCTATAGCCTTCCTCGATAAATGGACTATTGAACGCACTAGAAGTTTTCAATTCGAGCCGCTAGTTCCTGAGATTAGCGCGTTCAACCAAACAGACAAACTCTTCTACTTTATAATATTAGTACAGATATTCCTTATTTACCTACCTTGTCTCCTAACTCAAATAACCTAAACGATTCACTCTGCTGTGGGAACTACATACTGCGTCACTTACTCTGACTGGCCTGTTGGTCTGGTAGTTAGTAGCCCTGACCGCTATACCGGAGGTCGTAGGTTCGATTCCCACCCAAGACAAATGTTTGTGTGATGAGCAGGATTATTTCTGACCCTGGTTGTAATTTATCTTAGGTATAATGTTTGTGTGAATTTAGAAATACATTAGTATGTTTATCAGTTGTCCAGTAAGTATTATTATTTCGTATCTATATTCATTTAGATTTGTTATTAAATACAAATTTAAATATAAAAAAAAAACATTTAAAAGTATAAATAATAGTTGCCCACCGGTATCGGGAACAGGGTCCAAGCTACCGGCGGTCAGGGCTCCAGGGAGAGGAATGACCTAACTACGCAAGCCGTGCCCAGAAGTCATGCTTTCCGAATCAAACTCTTAATCGAGCTGCCCAACGAGAGCCTCTTCAGGTTTTGATCGAGGCTCTTGGCCATTAATTCGGATCCCGCTACCCTCCATGACCAAACACCCGACACAACAAAAACTGGCGCATCATGACCGGCATACATCGCTACACACCGCTCAGACCCATCCTCCACCATACGGCTTCACCAGACAACACACCCGAACACGACGAATCGCTTGGCGGCATGACTTTGTCTGGGGGGTGGTAACTTTTAAGCCGGCAGCCGATTTTATGGCCTACCCTACCACCGCTGGTACTGCTCGTTTAGCACTACCCAGGGGACACATGTAGGGAAGTAAAAACTCAAGTAGATCCTACGGACGTGAGCAGTTTATCCCCCAAAAGCTTCCCTTTAAGTCGCTTCGTGAAAATTTCATATCAAACCCAACTACGATTTCACCACAAACCTAAATTATACACTGTGTGCGACCCGTGAATCAAAACCTAGCGGTTTTGACCTTATGGTGAGCCGTGGCTCTTGTATCAAAACGAAGGTATGCATTCAAGGTAGAGTCGCTAACAGCCTGAAGATTCTTCAAAATAATATATTCTAAAAAACGTACATTTCTCACTTAGTGTATAAATATAGTAAGGTACCTAAATGTAGTCTAGTAGCTTACAGTTTGTTTTTCTTAACGTACGAAGTACTATGTCGACTTAATGTTGTGTGTACCTAAGTCTAGCTTTTATCTTTTAGTTTTGTGTATTTAGTGACGTTGAACGCCTCCATACTTCATATTCTTTCTGCCTTATTTGGGTCCGTGGGGGGCGCGGGCGTTCATAAACAAATTTCATTTCTCAATTTTGCAAAACATTTCTATGTGGCTAGAATAGGCACTTGCAGTTTACTTCTTTGGGGTTGAACAATTACTTAGTTAACAAACTGAAATAGGAACAAATAAAAGGATAAGGATGCATATAAAAACTCAATAACACTTTGTTCAGTAGAAGACTTAATGCTCATCATATTAATTCGATTTCCTGATTTCAATTCAGCGATACATTTTGTCCACACACTCTTTACAAATGACAGTGCCTTTCATTTAACTAATAGCAAAGCTTTTTCTTGCTGATTGCTACAAATATTAGTAAGTTTATCACGTATATAATTATACTAGCTTCTGCCCGCGACTTCGTTCGCGTATTTAAGAGGAATAATTTCGCAAAACTTGATTTTCACTCACACCTTTATACCATGGCGGTAGGCAAAAACTTTAGAACGCCTTAAGCTACGATTGTTACATACCTACTTCTTTTGCTGTATTTACATTCATACATGTAGGTAGTTGTCATACACACACGCCGGTTGCGAGTACTACGCACCTGACTTTTCTGAAGAACCTCACCAATAAAGTCTATGTATGTCCTTCTAGGGCGTCCCCTCCCGGCGTTCCCACTTACATCTGCCTTGTAAATACCTTTCGTTAGTCGCCGTTCATTCATCCTTTCATGTGACCAAACCATCTAAGCATACTTTTTTCTATTTTTGTTAGTACTTACATATTCATTTAAATCACAACGTTGCTTTCAATCTGTCATTCATTGTTACACCACACATACTTACTTCGCAAGGAACGCATTTCCACAGCATTTATTCTACTTTCATGTCTCTTTTGCCACGTCCAACATTCACTTCCTGATGTTAGTGAAGGCACCAGCACATCATTGTGGACATGCAATCGGCAGTGCCTTTACGGCTTTTGATACACTTATATCCAATCCTTCGAGGTATACATGATGACAAAAGACACAAATAAAGACAGTCACCGTAGACTGAGGCCAATTAAAATGATTTCCTGCAAATATTCATTGCTCCCTGGGATCTTTACCAGTTGGAACGACTATCCACTTTGAAAGCTGCCTACACATTATAATTTCATAAATAAAGACTCCAAATCCAAAAACTTCGCCTGCAAAAGGCAACTTGTAAATCTTTAAAGACCGGACGGCTCAACGAGCAACTTTTCTCGTTAACTTTGAAAACTAATTTCTTAATTACCTAGTCAGTGTACCGTCCAGCGCGAAGCCTTGCTGTCAATGTCTTACAGCAGCTTTATTTAGTATTATATACCTACGCTACGTACTTTGGAACTATTAATAAAGTAGGATGTCTAAATTGAATAAGTTTACGATAACATGAATTATTCAACTGGCACTGTAATCTTGAATCATTTATTCATCAAATACAAGCTAACAGTTTACACCAAATCGCTTATCTAATGCTTATAACAAAGGTACCTACACACGGCTACACATCAAGCTATTCATTTCCAGTAGAAGATGGTCCCTCATTGTATAGGATTTCTGTACAATGCTTAAACTGGAAACGTATAGTTGGATGTGAAGCCGTGTGTATTTAGATATCACCATAATGTTTTTATCTATGCTAATGATAAAAGTACTTAAATCACAATGTTACTTAAGAAAATTAGGTACTTAGAATAACAAAATAAATAACAAACAAAGTAACTTAAAATTAGTAAACATAAACAACTTCAGGTAAAACTAAACAAACTTAGGAACAATACAGATATAAAATAGTTGAGTGGTCGTGCGAATTTCATCAATGAAACTAAACTCGATTAACATAATATCTGAACCGCGTTCAAGAGCTGTCAGTGTCATATTTGATATGAAATATTGACACTGACAGCTGCTCTTGAACGAGATTGATATTCTAATAGTTAGTAAGTTACTAAGCGTTTCTTTACTCTTTTTACGACGGGTGCGAAGCGAACTGCTTATTTTGAACCATCAACCTAAAATGCGAGGTGTATTTATGTTAGTATATGATTGTGTATGTTTGTGTGCATACCTATTTCTTTTGAAAATAATAGCCCACTAACGAACGGACCGGACTTGATGCAGCAATATAATAATTGTTTTAAAGCTGACATTTTGGCGGAGGATCTTACGAAGATTTGTTCAGACGATTAAAGATCCGTACCTACATACTCGAGTGTGTAATGTATTTTTTTCATCACAGAAAAATAAAAAAATAAATTAGATACAAAATGCTGTTTTACTAGACCCTTAATAACTGTTGTTGCTAAACCCTATATTTTCTGATAGTTTTATTTACTTTCATAATGGCATTTCTCTAGTATATGTAACTGTTAATCACGTTTCAAACATTGATTTAGTGTCAACTTAAGGATTTTTTTAAACAGAGAAAAATTTCGTAAATCATGTTTCTAACTTTACAAATCCCTTAGCCGCAAGTTAAATTTTGATAAAATCGTTTTTTTTGCCCATTAGTCACATTTTACAAGAATAATGATACTAACAGCTGTCATACCAGTATCATTATTCTTGTGAAATGTTCACTCTGGCAGCAGTTCTTAAACAAGGTTTAGATATTTTAATAGCACGTTAGCCAGCGTTTCGTTATACCTGTACTCTGTACATCTATATAACAATGCTCGATGCATTCGATTTTATAAATTGAAAATATTGGTTTTGAATTTGTTAAATAAATAAATAAATATTCCACAACTTTTCACACAACGCCATCTACTCCTAAGCTAAGCTAAAAGATTGTCTTATGGGTACTAAACAGATTACGGATAAATTACACATTAGTTTGTAATACTTATTGACAATACAATTATAATACTGTATACATTTTTTATAAATGTGATGGTTGTACCTAAAAGTAAGGATTTAAATAGGTATTATTAGCCATTTTCAGGATTTTATACATATCTATGAATAAAACTAATTATGCTTGCCTCATTAATTTAAACCTATCTGCATCTGGGTAGGCGCTTCCCAACTATGTTAGTGTCGGTTTACATTTTAACCGGATGCAACAGAATACCAGTGTTTTACATTTAGCCTGTCGGACCTCCACAACCCAGTTACTGGGCAATATTCCTGTGTGTTAATGACTGATGTCAAATAAATATTTTTCTTTCTTTTCTTTCTTTCTTAAAGCAAACAACAGCAGGGACCAACGGCTTTACGTGCTTTCCGAGGTACGGAGGAGTCTTGATATGTAATCAATGGTCACCCATCTACGGACCAACCTCGTCAAGCGTAGCTTAACCTTCGATCGAACCGTGGGGATGTGATTATTTAGCCACAAGCACCAAATCAATCTAATTTAAACCTTAATGTATTTTGAATTTTAACCTAGATACTAAAAATATTCTCTTACTAGCTCTTTCAGAAAGGTCAGGTGCGTAGTACTCGCAACCGGCGTGTGTGTATGACAACATGTTTGAATGTAAACGAAGCAAAAGAAGTATGTAAGAATCGTAGCATATGGCACTCTGTAGTTTCTGCCTACCCCCATGGGAAAAAGGCGTGAGTTTATGTATGTATGTATGTACTAGCTCCCCAGCACACTTTATTATGCATTAGAGTATTTTTTTAATTGTGACCGCCGATGACACTTTGCCACTGAGAACAAATTCCGAAACAAACTTAGCGGTCCCGGTTTATTTTAAACTCCAGACAGTATTACTTATTTGCAAATAATTTAATTGAAGTTCTTCTCTATCGTCATTATAGTCGTAATTTTAATAAAATAACACTAAATACATTCAAAACAATATAACTACTAAGTACAGACGCCAGCACATCAAGTTACCCCAATTTGTCAAATTTCTTTGATCGTTTCTCAACTTTATTTCAAACAAAATAAGGTTCATATGCAATTGGGATTTGTCACATTGTGGTAATTTGATGTGCTGGCGTCTGTACTACTTTTTATTTAGCGAGACTCTAATGTGCACTTATTTAAACTTTGTTAAAATAAATAAGTATGAAAACATGTATATAACCAAACCTAACCTACCATACCTATCATATAGCTAACCTAACTACCTAACCTAAGTACCTTACTGAAATGCATCGATTTTGAAACATATAAAATACATTATTTTAAACTGAACTACTGCGCTGCGTGTCTCTATTGTACGTTACATACAATTGACTTAGCTTTCCCGGTCGACAGAATTTAATCCTATTTGCAAAGAAATATTGACGTCGACTCTTTTATCGTTATTAAATTACGAAGAACCATTTCGGAACTATAAGACTTTTTTTTACAGCGTAAAACCCCTTTCTAAGTTTGGTAACAAAATAGTTTTCAGAATGTACGTATAAATTGACAACTAAAAATATGTCTATCCGTTGTCATGGTGACACTATTTAACTTTTCATACATACATAAACACACGCCTTTTTCCTATGGGGGCAGGCAGAAACCACAGAGTGCCATGTATGTATGGACGTGTTGCTGGGGAGTTTGTTCCGCCACTTCTTCTTCCCAGCAAAAACACTAGGAAGTGGCGAAGGGCGGGCGTTTTGGGGGACTGTCTTATGTAATTTTTGACGTTCAAAAAGTGCTGATCCTCAGCCTAATTTGAATAAATGACTTTTGATTTTTGATTTTGGATGAAAAGTTAAATAGTCGACTTACGACGACGCCGACGCGACATGGGTAATAAATTGTTATTTTTAGTAATTTCGTTACAGTTTTTCTACATTTAATCCACCGTTTCAACCTTCCTTAGACTTCTACAAATATTTCAATATATAAATTAGCCAAAACAGTCCAGCCATTTTCAAGTTTTACTGAGTCTAACAAACGTTATTTCGTTATTATAGTTGATATTGATGAGAATATTCTCTTAGCGGACCGCGCCGCGGCCGTACATACCACATTGCCTTAAAGCTCTACTATCAGAGTGTATTGTTAGGGGGTCAAAGTCAAAGTCAAAATAAAATCATTTATTTCAATTAGGTCACTTTTGAACGTAAAACTTAAAATTTAACTAAAATGATTATAATGCTTCTAGTTGCCCCTTCCAAAAAGTAGGATGGCATAAGCTCACAGCTATCCTCTAATAGCAGTAATAGCATATCCTTATACATACACTAAATATTTCGTCTAAGCTTGAAAGTAGTTTTTTCTATAGTTCAACTTGAAAATACATTTTCCCTCCATTTAGGTATGTTAGACACAAGCTTATACCCGTGACTTCGTCCGCGTGAAATAGTAACCCGATTTTGAAACTTTCTTCATTGGTGCTCCGCTCCTATTAGTCTTCGGTAATGATAGGATATGATAGCGTATAAATGGCCTATAGCCTTTCTCAATAAATGGGCTATCCAACACTGAAAGTTTTTTTTAAATCAGACCAGGAGTTCCTGAGATTAACGTGTTCAAACAAACACACTCTTCAGCTTCATAATACCTATTACTATAGAAATAGACTCTCCAACAAATATTACTTATCGACGACAAGTATTTGGAAGGAATGATTATAAAAAGTGGAATAACAGAAGTATCGATGCGAAAACGAATTTTCTAAAGACATTCATCGATGAAATTCGAGATTGTAAAGAGAAGTAAAAATCTATTCATTTCTTTTATTATAAAGAAGCGGAATGACGTCGGGGATTCATTCCAACGTCTTTTATTTGCTTCACTCCATGAACCGGGTTTTAAGAAATTCTTTTTATAAGAATCGGTCAGTCGTATCTTTATTCCAGAAGTGTAATATCTAGTAGCCATTTCTCAAAGGTCGGTCCAGTGGTCGCAAGCGCCACTGCTGAGCAAGATGCGCTGTGTTCAATACCTGGTTTGGCAATTTTTTTCATGTTACTAATAACATTGGTGGTGCATTACTAGTAGTATTGTTAACCCCTTCAACTAAGTTATGCTTGTTTCTGGAGTGGTTCTTCATCAATAGTGGAAAACGAGTGAAATTTATGGGATAAGTCACATTAGTTTGTAAAAAAATTAAAAACAATACACTAATATAGATTACTATTACAAGTAAAAGAGACTGACCTCTGAGTTTCTTCTCAGAGAAGTTTAACACCGAGCTCATATCATGTCGTATTTCTTATCCTTTAATTAATTATTTATAAAAAGGGTAAGTAATATTAACAATTAAAATTTAATAAAAGAAGAAAGAGGTAAAATATACAAAAAGGGTATAAAGAGGTAAAATATACAAAAAGGGTATAAAACACAGACCTACCTATAACTCCCTACTGTAAAGTTAAAAATTATTCACAAATCACAGTTCACTGACACAAACACAAAACAAGCTTCAAGGTAGGTAGGCGAAAGACGAGGAGCACAGCGCCCAGGACTAGTTAATCCCGCAGTCAGGCGAGCAGACCAGGGGCGAGTCTCCTGGGGAGAAGTGAAGAGTACGCTGATCACAGGCGAATCCTTTGGAAGCCCGGAGTATGTAGTGAATCTTCTTGACGCTTTAGGCGACGGCGTTAAAACTAAACAACGACATGGGTAATAAAAACTTTAATCAATCAGACTGGCATGATTGGTTGGTAACTTTGAAAAAAAACTTTTATTGTTACACAATAACTTCACTATATATGATAATGAAAAAGATTTTAATCGGCCTTTTATTGATATTTCTATCAATAACAAAATATTTTCCGGTTTACTAGTGGTAGTTCTATTACAATACTTGGTAATAACTCTCATCTAGAAATTTTAAAATTAGGCTTCATGTTAGGCGATTATCACACTGCCACGCATCACGCTGCTTGTTGCGTGTCTCTGAACTGAATGAATGCGCGTGGATGCATTTTCTGTGTGTTGGACTGTGCGTGTTTTCCATACAAACGGAGATACTTACAAGCAACGTTAAAACACGCATTCACGCGCTACGCTGCGTGGTGCGTGGCAGTGTGTCAATCGCCTTAGAATCACTAGTTTTAAAATCACTAGTTTAGTTTTTGTAGTGCCTCAGGAATGTTCGCAGATGCGCATGTTGATTGTTTTTTCGCCACCATGCGTAAATGATGCGAATGGTGCGAATGCTGCAGTGGGGCAGCTCCAACAGTATCCTAAACATGATTTTCAGTCGCTTTGACTGTTTGTACGTACGTGGGTTGCTTTTGCACTGCAGTTTCGCATGCAATGGGGTGCCGCAACGGTGATCTACTACTCACTTTTTTTTATTTTATTACTGATAGGCGCGCGTTTGACCACTATCTCACCTGATGGTAAGCGATGATGTGGTCGACGATGAAGCACGCTTGCCTAGACTCAACCTGTTCACTCTTGACTTGAAGACCCCTAGGTTGTAGCTATCAGGGAACACCGACACCGGCAGGGAACTTGCTCACTTGTTATGTATGTTATGTTTTTGATGTTTAAGTTTAGTGTCAGTGCCTACTAGTACATAGTTGTAAGTGTTTACTAACCATTTATATTCTTTGGTGATATCGTCGTTGATACTGCAATTCCGCGTAACTACAATTGTTAAATACTGCGAATATACACCTTCGCTGACTGTGATAAGGTGTATATTCGCAGTATTTAACAATTGTACTTACGCGGAATTGCAGTAGGTATCAACGACGATATGGGATTAATTAATGGTCTATTTGAGAGAATTTTAGTATTTAGACCCTCATTTAGGTTACCTACAAGAAAACATTCGACACAGTATTTTTTTCTTTTTCAAATTGATGGAAACCTGCTTAGATTAACCGCATTAAAGAGGGGGCTTGTAACGAAACTGCTGGCCTAGCCATATTACAAATTCTATTTCTTTTCTATTGCGACAATAGAAAGAAAATTGCGTATATGGAATCTGGAAAAATGAAATACACTTGACAGTTAACAAACAGCCGATTCCATATACGCCATTTTCTTTCTATTGTCGCCTTATCGATTACGATAATAGAAATAGAATTAGTAATATGGCTAGGCCTGCTGAGTACAGCAGGCCTAGCCATATTACTAATTCTATCAAAATAGTCAAAATTTCGCATGACGTCACTAGCCAGTAGGCTAGTGACGTCATGCGACATTTTGACTCTTTGTATCGCCGTTATTTTTTGATAACGTGAAAAAAGAAAAAAGATGTGTCGAATATTTTCTTATAATCTAGATGAGGGACTAAAAACTAAAAATTTGTTAAATGTCCCATTCTTGAATGACAAAAAAAAACATAAACACAGAAATAAACACAATTTAAATATCGTTTATTTAATTCGTTAAACCCGAGAGGACACAAGTGTCCGCGCTGTCATTGTCTTTCTATTGTCTCTACATACTATTGAAAGGTTAAGGTCACAACAACAAGCAATCTTTAGGACAACATCTTAATTTTATGAATACCCATCCAATACAATGCCAACATCTAAATAATATATGTTTTCCACCCACGGCTGAATTATAAATAGATTGTTTTATGGACAAGTCCAGATGGGACCAAAGTATGTCATTGTTGAATGAATGTATTCTCACAGATAGACAAAAATTGAAAAGAGTTTCCTTACATGGTTAGCCCACGTCAAAGGTCGAATGAAAAGCGACTAACAAAAGACATTTCATAAGGCAGATGTAAGTGGAAACGCTGCGCTGGAAGGAAAAAAACTGACCTTATTGTGCCTTATTGGTGATGTTCTTAAAGGTCACGTGGGAGGGTAAACATCCCACGGCCCTATTTGTATTTTATCTAAATCAGGTTGGTAATGGGGTATTTGACTAAATATAAGTTTTTAGTCCCTCATCTAGATTACAAGAAAATATTCGACACATATTTTTTTCTTTTTTCAAAATCAAAAGTCTTTATTCAAACTAGGCTGAGAATTAGCACTTTTTGAACGTCAAAAAAATACATAAAGACAGTCCCCCAAAAACGGCCCACCCTTCGCCACTTCCTAGTGTTTTTGCTGGGATGAAGAAGTGGCGGAACAAACTCCCCAGCAACACATCTGTCTGATTCGTTTGAAGAACTAGGTATACAAAGAATCTATACAATGAAATGTTCAATAAATAGCACTAATGTTTATAAACATTGTAAAACATTACATTTCAGAATGATTGTCACGTGTTAGCTAACACACCCCAATATACCGAAAATTAAAAAAAAAAAGTTAATTCATACTAACATTGAAATCTAAACTCAAGCAAAAAAACTACAAAACTGAAAAATAACAGCCTCCAGGTATAAAAGGCGTACCCGCTTACATGTGCCAAAAATAACGGCGATACATCGGGTCAAAATGTCGCATGACTAGCTAATGACGTTACAAGCCCCCTCTCCTCAACTTTAATGCGCTTAATCTACGCAGTTTTCCATCAATTTGAAAATGAAAAAAAGTGAAATTTTGACAAATAGCCCATTGACTGGCCTTTTGGTCTGGTAGTAAGTGGCCCAGATTGCTGGGATCGATTCCCATCCAGGACAAATGTTTGTGTGATGAGCACGATCATTTGTTCGATGTCTGGTAGTAATTTATCTATTAATATAAAACATATGTATTTTAAAACATATAAGAATGTTTATCAGTTGTTAACACAAGCTCTGCTTAGCTTATGACTAAATGGCGTTGTGTGCAAGTTGTGGAATATAAATTAGGTAATATTATTATTAATTTGGTTGTAATATCAAAACAAATGGAAAAATAATAAAACATGGGCACAAAGAAATGTAATGCTTCAAAAGGCATTTGCTAGTAAAAGGTAAAAAAAGGGTCTATGTTAATAACAAAATGAAAATACAACCGACTTCATAAATTATTACTAAAATGTATCAAATAAGTTTAGTTTCGTAAGCCACTGGTTTTGTGTAAGTATCCTAATTTGCCACTGACTTCCGAAACTAGACTTATTTAGAACCTCCTCCGTTTTTTTGAAGTCGGTTAACAAGTTTTAAGAAACAGACGCCACGCACCCGAACATTAACCCTTTTCGAACATTCTCAATGATCTTGGCTAAACAAGTTTCCACACTCAAAGTAGAGATATGAAAATATCTTTTATATTTACAAGTTCGTATTGAACCATTGTTCACTGTACCACCTAAAATTTGGTCTAACAGGTTGAACGTGACCGCGGAACTAATGGCTAGGCATACTTAGGCATAGTGAAGTTGGAATTCACGTTCATTACTAATGGAATTTCAGTCCATTATAATGTCGGTCCATTTGTACCTATATGCAGCTTTTAGTAGCCGTGTGGCTTTATCCAAATGTATAGATGCCATGTACATCAAGCTACTCCAAACTGTACAATTTTCCAAATTGAACATGAACCTTATTCTATTGGAAATAAAGTTGGAAAACTATTAAAGAAGCACATTGGGGTAGCTTGATGTGTTGGCCTCTTTACCTACTGAACACTATTTTCTGAATTAGCACCTTTTAATTCATTATACCCGAAGAGGACACCGGTGTCCGCGCTGTCATTGCCTTTCTGTTGTGTCTCTAATTGACATGATTGAAAGGTCAAATTGGATCTAGGTCTCTTTCGTTTCAGGACTCTTGTTTTTTTTTTTTGTTTTCGGTTTTTTAAAGTCACCGTCCGGTTAACATCGTGATCACATGTATGATCAAAATCCGGGAATGCGACTTTGGTTGTTAATCCAATTTTTGTTAAGTTTTTACAACTTCAGCTCAGGAAATTGATTTGGAATCATCATCATCATCATCATTTCAGCCATAGGAAGTCCACTGCTGGACATAGGCCTCCCCTATAGATCTCCAATAAGACCGGTTGGAAGCGGCTCGCATCCAGCGCGTTCCCGCGGCCTTAATGAGGTCGTCTGTCCACCTTGAGGGTGGACGTCCTACGCTGCGCTTGCCGATACGTGGCCTCCACTCGAGAACCTTTCGACCCCATCGGTCATCAGTCCTCCGTGCTATGTGCCCTGCCCACTGCCACTTCAACCTGTTAATCCGCTGGGCTATGTCGGTAACCTTGGTTCTTCTACGGATCTCCTCATTTCTGATTCGATCTCGTAGAGAGACTCCGAGCATAGCCCTCTCCATAGCTCGTTGGGCTACTTTGAGCTTACTCATAAGGCTCATAGTGAGGGACCACGTGATTTGGAATAGAATAGAATAATCTTTATTGTACACCATAACAACTTACAAATGATAACGTTAAATGCTACATAGGGTATTACAATGGGCGGCCTTATTCCACTCTTCACATCTTAACTTTTTATTACCATCATCATGTGCCTAAACTTATCCCAACTATGTTGGGGTCAGCAGTTGTCAGACTTTCAGGCTTCTATCTACCCATAACGACTGTCAAAGATCTACAAATGACAATCGGAACCAAAGACTTAGGCCGGCAATACACGGACTGCTCGAGCAGTTACCTAGTGATCAACATACACGGACCGCTCTTGCAGTCAAGTCAACAGCTTGAGGCTGCCATTGATAACTGCTGGAGCAGTTAGTTTAACTGCTCGAGCAGGCAATTTCAAATCAGTATCAACATAGATTTTGAGGAGGAAGCACTTCTGCTGCTTTTGCTCAGAAAATTGGGGGTTCATCCAATATTAGAAATACGAAATTAAAATGGAGAATTTAATCGCTTGTTTTTGGAACTAAGGAATGAAGAGTGCGGGCGGGGGTAGCTGCGCGAGAGTACTCGAGCAGTCAGTGTATGCCTGATGACTGCTTGACATGAAAATTCACCGTGCTGTCGACCGCCCGAATCAGTTGTAACCAGGCCAGCACAGCAACCTACCCCAATGTGTCAAATTTCTTTGATAGTGTTGTTAACTTAATTTCAAATGGACCGGACAAAGCGTTTTGCCTCGTCGACGTCGCCGCGTCGTTTATACCGCGTACATCGAAGGACTGGAACAAATTGTTTGCTGCGGTCTTCCCGTCCGAATATAATTTAGGTGACTTCAAGGCTAGAGTGAATATGCTCTTAATGAACTAGTGCGCGTTACCATCATTAATTGCATCACTGCTTACCATCAGGTGTGATTGCAGTAAAGCACTAATCAATAATACTTATTGAAAAAAAATGGATCTAGGATCATAATTATGCTGGAGTCCGTCATTCATCTTGTACCACTAACTTTAATACACTGACTTACAACTATTTAAAATCGAAAAACCCGCAGACATAACTATCCGCGAGATGTATTGAAGAATTTAGTTTTAATAAACTAACGCAGCCCGCAGATAATCTTGCAAACGACTACTTAACATATTCAACTTAACTTTAAACGTAGGTGTGCTGTGGTCTAATCTAAATATCTTTTAGACTTGGTTGAAGAAAAATATTGGGAACCAAATTTAAATTCATATGACGAAACTTGTCAAATGCATTAATAAAAGGTATTTCAGCACTAATTCGGTTTTTAACAATCAAAAATTAAAGAGCAGAGAAATTCACATTAAAAAAAATCTTTTCACGTGGTTTGTGACATGTTGTCAGAGTTTTACTGCCGCCCATGGCCTCTGTCTTGGCTTTATATGCCGTGGAGAAATATCTCTCACTTTCTTCACGATTTTTTCCTTCAACTTTATCGAAATAAATGATCATAATATTACAAAATGTACACACATGAATCCTTAAAGCACCACTAGGACGCTTTAATACAGAATTCGGTAAATAAACTTTTTACCCAATACATAATATTGTTTTGTTTCATGAAATAACAACACGATCGCAATTTGAGAAATACAATTTGAAATAGAAAACAATTGACTAGACCAGTTCCAAAGATAAATTGCAGATTCAACTGTCTCAAATCGTGAAAATCACAAAAAAAAAAATTATTTATAGTATTACATACAATAAATAAACTCACGTCTTTTTCCCAGGAGAGTATGTAGTAATTACAGAAAATTTAAATAGGTCACAACTTCTTTCAGAATTCGAATAACAAAGATAGGTACGTAATGTGTAACCGCCCTCTTTTTATAGTCGGTTAAAACATGTGGAATAACAGTTAATTGTTCCAACAGTTCAACGACGAAAAACTTTCGATCTTGTTCTTGGTAATGTCTAGTTATATTTAAACTTCTTGTAGTTGCTTTATACATACCTGCTGCGTGATCTAGTTGCATTTAAATTTCTATTGAGGGGTTTGTGGTAAATTAATATTAGCCACACGGAATCGAAGAGTAAGCTAATTTTGGTAAGACCGGTCCTTAAGGCCTTCTTCTTATTCTGAGAAGGCATTGATCACTACGCTTGCGAGATGCGCGTACCTATAGACTATTTCAAACTCATATTAACTTAGAGTCCAGGTTTCCTCACGATATTTTCCTTCACCGACGTCAATGATGTCTAAGATAAACAAAGAAAGTGCATGTAAATTAAAAAAGCCATATTTGTACTTGCCCGTATTGGAACCACAACATCGTGCATGAGTCTCTAGGCTATCATTATTTGTACACATACAATTCAAATACACATTAACATTAACTACATCAAACTTAACAGCAGTCTATTTTCTAGTAACACTAAACTCTCCAACTACACAATGTAAAGCGTCAAAAGACTATCGGTCGCCGCTTACACACATGAATGAAGACACATCGGCGTCGCGGCAGAACAGCGCAATTATTTCATAACTATCGAAAAGCCGCCCCCTCATATGTCAATAAAACTTTCATAACAGTTAGTCAAGATAACAGGGTGGCTTTGAACTTGACCTCTAAGGCTTGCAAAACTCCCCCCACTGAGACCCTCAGTGCATACGCCGACAATATCGAAACACCAGCCGTGGTGAACGCACGACCTGACCATGTACCCAAATCCGTTTGACAGAAAACATTCGACGATCAGACAAGTATTAGACAGAATATTTCGTGAGAAAAGTGTTCGGAAAAATGTACTTTCGAGAAAGAATAGTAACACTTCGTCTTGTTCCGCGTCGAGTTCGGAAAGCCGAAAGATGTTCGGGTTTAGTTTGCGCTGAATCGGTGCACGTTTGTGATTTGTAATCGTGTTGGTTCGTTGCAGTCCGCTAGTCAGCGGCTCACTTTCACTACTTGACACTTTAGTAAGTACTGTTTTATTAAGCATACAATGTAAATAATAAGTAAAATTAATTTCTCGTTATGGTTTACTTGGCAAATCTCTTACAAATGTCTCAGTTTATCCTAATCGATAAGGGCAGAGATGCTGAGTTTCATCATAACATGCCGTTCAAAAAAAATGTGGCGGTCCAGACGCATCGTTGGAGAATTTTGACTGATTGATTTAATGAACTGAAAAAAATATCAAACTACACGTAACTAACTTACATTTTTCAACCTGTATTTTAATCGATAATGTTGTTATATTACTTGGTATTAATTTAATAGATTATAATTTCTACTGATAAAGTATCTATCTACTTCTAACTTCTAATGTTTAAATTCTCGTGTCACAGTGTTTGTAAAAAAACTTGTCCGGAACGGCTTGACCGCTAATGAAATTTTGTGTGTGTTCTAAAAAATAGGACGTAAACTATTTTACATACCGCTAAGTGATATGAGTGGTCCACCCTAATTTAAATTTATTCTAATTCAGAACGAAATTTAGGGCAGCTAGGTATTAGTTTAATATATATTGCATAGTATGAATTAATTATTAGCGTGTCCGAATTATTTCATCGAGTGCTACCAATGTTATAGGTTAGCCATACCTGCCGCAGCTGATATAAAATACAAACAATATTCAGTCTGATAAATAAAACTGATTCCCATTATTGCTCAGTATAAGTAATCTTAGTAGAGATAAACCTCTTCGGTATGTCGATGTCGGTAAGACTACTAAACCGGTGAACGTGTTAGCAAACGACCCGGTATTGCAAAAGCAATTTCTCATGTAGTCGGATAGCCGAGCTCAATGATAGGTACTACTGACCTAAATATTATCTTATACCAAGTTGCTTATAACAAGAGAAACACATATTTACATAGCCTAGTAATTATAATTATTAATCTTTTATAAATAAATTCGTGACTCGCATTCATGTTAGATTCTCCACATGCTAGTATAATGCACGATAAGTATATTTAAAAACAAATTAGTTCTTTATAATACGTTTAATTTGCATTATTTTAAGGTTATTTGCACAGTTAAAATATAAAACTACAAGATGCTTGAAACCTAATTGCATTTACTGAATATTTTATACTTAGTCTTCCGTTTGTATCTAATGTTGTTTCTTAGTGCTCTTCTACAAATATTAGGTTTTGTTTGTTTATAGGTAATTATATCTCCAGTGGTATAAACTTGGTGTTGTCAATAGGTTTTAATAATAATAATATCTAAATAATAAATTCCACAGCTTTAACACAACGCCATCTAGTCCCAAGCAAAGCTTGTGTTATGGGTACTAAACAATTGATACATGGGTACGAAACATACTTATATATGTCTAAATACATACATATAAGTATAATAGATAAATTACACCCAGACACAGAACAAATGATCGTGCTTATCACACAAACATTTGTCCTGGGTGGGAATCGAACCCACGACCTCCTGTATAGCAGTCATGGCTACTAACTACTAGACCAACAGGCCAGTCAATAAATAATAATAATATTTCTAATTTATTTTAATGATAATCGTTATTATTCTAAACATCTAATCATACGATTATGTGTTTTAATGATTGATCATTTAAGTATTCGTTGACACTGTAATAACATTTTTTAAATAAAAACTTTTTTTAATTTAAACGCAAATAATCATCATTAATCGATAACAACCAAAAAAGCTGTCTAATTATAATTATTGATTCAATAGGAGTTCGCTTAAATGTATCTTATACGGTTATACCAACGTAATGTGAGAACTCATTCTTCGTTACATCCTTTGAATTATGTTTATATACTTTCGCCTTGAAACCCCGTTTTCTATTTCTTGAACATAAAGACAAAGAAAACAATAGGGTGTCTAATTACAACCAGTTTTATAATTAAAAGATGTTACGGTGTTCTTATATTGGGTAACTGGAATAAAATGAATGGCGCTCATGTTTAATATTTAAAAATCTTCATTATGTATTTATTTTATGATATTTTCGTAGGTACAGAGGTTTTCCATCATTCTAAACTTTTCAAAAATTTACGTTTGATGGCGAGAGATGCTCTGCTCTCTTACATGTAACAATATCACTTCAGCTACCTCATTACTACCTACTTATCTATTATGCATTTACGAGTATATTCTATAACCTGTAAAATAATTATGTGTGTCTTGTATGTCTGTTGATATCCTGTAAAATGCTTCGTTTGAATTGATCCTTTACAAATTTTAACCTGTTATCTCAATAAATCTAACATTAACTTTAAATTTTGTTAGAAATAAATCATTACATACATTTTTATGAATTCCCTAGCTCCTGCGCTAGTGTACAGTGTATGAAGTATTAGGTCCGCTTCTGTACATTTGTGAGTTTATAGTTTTGAATTAATGGTTTAATTACCTGTTTAAACCTGCTGTTGGTCTAGTGTTAGCAAGCACTACACTACAAGCAAGCAAGCATGAGGTTCCAAGTTTCATCCCCGGGTCGGGAAAATCGTTATTGAATCCCTCAGGACTTTCTCAGCAGCGGCTTGAAGTCTAGATTTGTGTCAAGTTAATGGCAAACTACTCGCTATTAGATGGATAACAAAAATTACACCTAGCAAAATATGTGTGCTACAGATACACCAGCTCTGCCTTTCCCAATGTGAATTACACGCGTGATGCTATAATTGTGCTTTATATTCGCTATTTCGCCGGTAGCCGCATACATTTAGCTAGTCATTACGCCATTCGAACGCTGGGTAAACTTGAGCAATTTATTTTTCATAAACGAAGACGGCAGAATTTCGCAAACAACCAGTTCGTTATTTCTGTACGACCTTGCGACTATTATACGCAGGTATTATAAACTTAGGTGGCTGTTAGGGCTCTTACGTCACAAGAAAAAATTGCGAGAAATTCGCAAACTTGAACAAAGTTTTAAGGTACTCTTGTTAAGATGTAAACTATTGTGAAGGTTTGAATAAGTTTTGTTGTGTTGTTGGAATTAAGATTAGATTTAGACTAACCTATAGGCGCGGATCCAGGCCACAAAAAAGTTTGTGGTAGAATTGAATAGTCAAACGAACTTACCTGTAAGTGAAGTTCGACGGTAATTATACGAAGTCTTTGTTTCATTCGAAAATGAGATAGGTTTACTTGTAGTACGGCTCATTTATATCACATCTTCATTACATAGTTTACAGCCAAAAACTGAACGTATCCCCTCGTGTCACGCGCACCTGTCAGTTATCTGTCAAATATCTTCATTAAGTTCACAGCAAATGATTGGTTTTACAACGTGGGGTCCATGCATAAAATTGTATTTAGATAGCATGTATTGTTTGGGTCGAGTGGGACTCTTCTCATTTTCGAATGAAACAAAGACTTCGTATAATTACCGTCGAACTTCACTTACAGGTAAGTTCGTTTGACTATTCAATTATACTCGTCTTTGTTTCATTCTCAATGAGATAGGTTTACTTGTAGATGTTTAAAGACAAGTTGTAAAATCAATCAATAATTATTAAATAATTAAAAATAACAATGAGTTATTTTAAATTTTCCAAAAGAATCAAAAAAATAAATAAAAAACACAACATCGAATTACAATTCAAATAGAATCATACTCGTCAAAACTAAAATGGAAAATGTCTATTATTAATATGTCCATTTTGGAAATTTAGGAAGGAATGGTTGACCCTTCAGTTCACGTGTAGGTATAATTTATAATAAAGTTGATATTAAAAAACCCCCTTACTGGCTGAAATTCTTACATAATGAATGTAATGAAAGTTGAAAAAACGCGCTAATATTAAGTTCACTCTTTCTTCCATAGCCCTGGTAATCCAACGGCTGACACTGGAGCTTATACAGTTCAGCGTTTTTGTTACAATGTTTAGTAGGTACCTACTTACCTATTCTTTGTAAAAATAGGAAACAAAAAATAGAAACCTTGTAATTGTCCATCTCCTAATTTATTGTTAATCCTTCATCATATCAATTGTAATAGCTGTAATTTTCTTAATTATGATTACCTATGTCTAATTGGATCACTCTATTTTTATAATGGATATTGTTATCATCCTTTGACCTGTAGTTTTCGCAAATAGACTCAATAGACCTTCTTGGTAACAAAGTATAAATCACGTTGTTGCATGTAATTATTTAAAACATAATTAAGTAAACATGAAAAAACATCCCAAGTAGGTATATCTAAGTTTAAGAGGTCTTATGATCAAGGGTAGAGCAGATCAAATATAAACAAAACTTTCATAGGAAAAAACTTCTTCCAGGAGTCTCATTATGATATTGATCAGCATAAGTTATGGTAGGCTTGGTACTGCTACAATTCACAGTTTTAAGTCAAACGCACTGGAATTCAATCAATATTTAACGTAATTAATTTTCAACTGCTTGTTCACACTCCAAACATGTACAAATGTTTACATGACAATATTCTTCAACGGTTGTTTGTAAGAGATCACTTACCTATTTTATGAGTAATAAATACCCTATATAACTCTTTAAGTTATTAAGGTGGATAATCAAGAGTATTCTATACTTTTAAAAATAAATAAATTTAAATAAAATCATTTCATTTTGTATTTTACTAACTTTACGATCCAATATGGACTACTTTTCAGTCTATTAAACCTATTCTTGACACTTATTTCAATTTCCTGTGAAGGACATGTCACAATCTAGAATGATAGTGCCAAGGAGATAATTAAGGGGTTAAAATGCCTCTGTAAATGTATCAACAATCTCTGAAATATTGAGAACCATGGTTTGACTGAACAATGGATGAAGTACAAACAGTACCTTCTGCTTTTGTAATGTTTACTTTTCTTCTAGATTCAGAATCAACTATTAATTAAAATTTAATCATGTAGAAAACCAAAATCAAAAAACCCTTTGGTTTGTAATCACACCACTGCCAATTATTTTTAGTAATGGTATATAGATAGGTAGGATATTGAACTCCTCCCAATCAATTGTATGTTAATGTAGTCATATAATCCATTCTCTATCAGATTTCACTATCTGTTGGGTGTCCTGCAAGGCATTACAGACTAAGTAGGCAGCAATTGAATCTAAAATATAATTTGAAGCTTAGCTTCATTTTCAGTCCATTGCTTAGATGCCTCCGAAAACCATAACCTCTTGGAAATTACCTTGTGGAAAAAGTATTTGTAAATAAATAAATATTCCCCAACTTCCACACAACGCCACTTAGTTCCAAACAAAGCAGAGTTTGCGTTATGGGTACTAAACAGCTGATAAAAATACTTATATACTTATATATATGCTGATAAATAAATACATATTAGGGATAAATTATACCCAGACACAGAACAAATGATTGAAAAACATTATCCTGGGTGGGAATCAAACCCACAACCTCTAGCATAGCAGTCAGGGTCACTAACCACTAGACCAACAGGCCAGTCAAAAAATAAAATAAAGTTTCTAACTTGAAAATATTCTTTACTCTGACTATGTTTATGAACTACCATTCAAGGTCTTGTTTAAACATGCAGTATTCAAGGTAGTATCTATTCCATAATAATTTATTCTCATTATTAACTTATTAAATAAAAGACAAGATATTCAATAGGTGTCATGCAAGTGGATGTAAAATTTTCATTCATCTGAACATGGAATCTGACTATAGTTGACTTCACATGTTTAACTTATAACAGTTGTTTAGTTTGTTAGTTAGGAATCTTGTTTTTCCTTGTTTATCTACAGTTAACTGAATTATTTCTTTACAGAAATTCGGAATAAACAAACTGATATATTATAGCCTCTCATTTTGTAAGCATCTTTCACCTTTCTTGTAAAAGTTTATCATTATATATAGGTAACCCAAAAAACATAAAACAATTAATTGTTGCCATTTCCTTTGAAGGGTCTATAATGTCATATATGTGTAAATATTGACCAGGCAATAAGCCTGTTTAAAAAAACTACCTCTATCAGAAAGTCATTTTTCTGTTAAATATCACTTATAGTGCGGTAGACTTTTCATTTGAAATGTTCTGTTTTAACAAAAAACTTCAACTTCTAATTTAGAAATTAATGGAAAGCTTCCAATGGGCTTTTTACCAATAAAAGACTGGTAAACTAAGCTTTAGTATTCTGACCAATTTCTATTGCTCAGAAAATATTTATAAATTACAGATATTATCTGAAAAGATTTCTCTTTGGAAAGTTTTTCTTTCAATGAAAAGTAACTTTGGTGTGGTTTAGTATGAAATAAAGTTGTAAAGTAGTTACAATCTTATCAAAAAATAATAACCACAAATAGAAGTGATGATTAGTTATCAATCACATAAATTAATTTTTAAAATGCCCACCTGTGGGTGTATTTTGCAGCGCTGATGAATCCTCCGGTCTTCTCATGTTTTCTCAACCACTGGTGTCTCAGATGATGCCTCCCCCCCCCCCCCCCCCCATTTTTGGAGTGAGGTTGGTTTTTAAAGCTGCTTGTTTGGGAAGTATTGGGTCTTCACCAAATAAGTATGTTTCTGACTCCGAATAAGGCAGAAAACTCTTGATGTCTTTATGACTGTTACTAGCAGGGAAAAAATGCCCCTCTATATGTATACATATATATCATACCTTAAAGTATCACTCAACTTTGTTACATTTTTTGCTCCGGAGTATCTAGACACATTTGAAGGTCTGAGTCAAAACAAGGCAGGGCGATGACACCCTGATGTTGTCTTCATCTTCATTATGCTTATTAAATAACATATTTTGTTAAGCTTCTTAGTAAGTATTAGATACCTGGGTAATCTATTTTTGGTAAATCTTATCCTGATTTCTCCAGTTGAGAACCCACGGCTAGCATTTTGCGAATCTGAACATCTTATGTCTTTTCCGGAGGTACCTGGTACCTGTTCTTCAATCATTCCATTTACCAACTAGAATCTGCATAATACAACTTTTGTTTGAAGATTTTTTATGAACTCCGGAGAAACATTTTTTGTTTTTTCTAATAATTTCAGATGAATTGTTTTAATGAATTTATTACAGTGTCTGTAGAAAACAGTTCATGCTGTAAAGGCAACAAACATTGTACCATATAACCATGTAAGTTCCCGCAGAACTTCCCTTGAAGGTTATAAGAAAATAGTCAACCACGTGTGTCCCTAAAGAACACCCCTCAGATTGCTTAAATCACAACATAGCCATTGTAAACCACGTGCGCTCCCGCAGAACGCCCCACAGGTTCTAGGCAAGTTGCTCACCATATATAGCCATTTTTCATCACAAATGCGTCTTCAAACGCTCCACAGGCTAGGCTATTCACTGCCAATACTGCCATTGTTGACCACGTACGTTCCCGCAGAACGTCCCACAGGTCAGGCATGCACAAGTTGTGTTGCTCACTTTAGCCATTTTTCATCACAAATGCGTTTTCAAACGCTCCACAGGTTGGGCTATTCACTGCCAATACTGCCATTGTTGACCACGTACGTTCCCGCAGAACGTCCCACAGGTCAGGCATGCACTTGTTGTTCACTATAGTAATTTTTCATCACAAATGCGTTTTCAAACGCTCCACAGGTTGGGCTATTCACTGCCAATACTGCCATTGTTGACCACGTACGTTCCCGGAGAACGTCCCACAGGTCAGGCATGCACTTGTAGGTTGCAAGCACAGTAGCACGTGCATAACGCAAAAAACACAAAGCGCACCCTATGTTTTCATATTCACTAGCTATAATACGCACACAGGGTCTTGATTTGCTATAGTTATAATCAGGCAAGTATTCGAATCAGTTTTCTGATGAAATAGTTACAGAAAACAGTTTAAAAGCGGCCATTTTTTATAGGTATTTTCTTACCTTCTTCGTGACTTGAATCAAGTTTTAGCTTAAAATACATCTCTCAGTCGTTTTGATATTCTAATTTTATCTAGTGAATTCCTTTTCCCCATTATTATGCTATTTGGAACAGTATTTTCACAATACAACACAAAATATTAAAAAATATAGGAAAAAGATGACGCCATTATGTGACATAAAAAACCAATGAAGATATTTGACAGATAACTGACAGGTGCGCGTGACACGAGGGGATACGTTCAGTTTTTGGCTGTAAACTATGTAATGAAGATGTGATATAAATGAGCCGTACTACAAGTAAACCTATCTCATTGAGAATGAAACAAAGACGAGTATAACTAAGTATTCCCTATGATCGATACATTGCATATATATTTTAAAGAAGACGTATTTAGCGTAGCGTATTGTTCGGTAGATGAATGCATCTAAAAAATATTTATAAATTCTAAATTCTATTAAAAAAGATGTAGCAAAATATTTACATGGGGGTTCGAGGACCATCACTGTTTTACACTGTACAATATTATGAACTGAAAGTGTAGATAAGCAAAATTAATATCAACACCTCAATTTAACATCCAAGAACCAACAGAAACTAAAAGGAATGTAAGTGAACAAAGCGAGCTCCAAAAAAAAATTAACACTCCACCTAAGATTTACCACTCCACAAATATGGATCCAGAACAATAATAACTAATACTACTTTTTGATTAACGAGTTTCTAATGTGTGCTTTAAACCCTTTGTATTACATAGAATGAGAATGACAACATGTGTATACATACATATAACCTAACCTAACTTACCATACTTATCCTATAGCTAACCTAACTACCTAACCTAACTACCTTACTGTAATGCATTGATTTTGCAAGACACAAAATACATCATTTTAAACAGAACTGCTGCGCTGCGTGTCTCTATGTTACATACAATATTAGAGCAGGTAGTTGTATTTGAAGTACTAGTAGTGGGAGGTAATAATTGAACTCAATTGGTATTTCATCTAATAAAGTACTACTTTGACTGGCTTGTTGATCCAGTGGCCCTGACTACTATGCCGGAGGTCGTGGGTTCGATTCCTACCCAAGACGAATATTTGTGTGATAAGCAAGATCTTGTTCTGTGTCTAACTATATAAAGGGAATGCACTTATCCTATCTATTGACGTTGTTTAAGAATAATATTGTTTTGTTTCTTATGAGAATGAAATTTTCGTTATTTAATTTGAAAAATAAAGTGTTGTTGAAAAGTAAAATAAAGCATGTACACAAGACGCCACCACATGAACTTATCCGAAACTTTCGAATTTCCTCAATCAATTTTGAACCCTATACTTTAGCAATAAAGTTGAAAATGTATTAAAGAAATTGGACAAATTGTAGTAGGTTGATGTGCTGGCGTCTGTATATGAATTTGAAAATTCTATTTCCGACATTCTAAAATAAAGACGTTTAGAAAATCAGTCATTTTGGGAAAGGTGATTTTGATATTTGTTCATTATGAGGTCCAATGATAAAAAATCAATTTTCTTATACATATTCTTCTAGCTTATTTATGCCCTGCGTTCCCTTTTTCATACAAAACATAGCAGTACCCACATAGCAGTACCCACTGAGTTGTCGTGGGCTTTGCACTAGTGTTGTTTATTAAAACCAATGTGCTAATTCCTTGGCGACAGCCAAACCTATCGACATAGGTTAGCCGATTTGTGAGGAAACGTTGGTCAAGATTAAAAGAGTAAACTTATGCCAATGAACGTCATAGCTGTGCTCATACACAGTATGACGGAATATTACCGTTGTTACAAGCTTCGTAAACGAATTAGCATAATTATTTTGTTAAATTTATACTTAGTTCAAGGTGCACTACCTTCCAAATGAATTGAGTTATTTCATTTGACTTTAGTTGTTTTTCACGTGGTAACATTGAAAACAAAAGATGTGTTTAAGGAAGTAAGTTGAAACAAGTTTTAAAAATGGAACAATATAAAATGGCGGGAAAAGAGACAGACTAAATAATAATAATTAATCAGTCAGTCTTTATTGTGTAAATTAGCTGTTCGAAAAAAAAGAGATTATTGTTTGGAGATACAATGTCCGTTGGACTCTAAAAGTAAACAATTTTGTACCTTTCTTATTTTTTCTAACTGTGATTTCCTTAACCTACTTACTTATTTTAAATAAAGTACCTAATAAAATGATTAAAACGGAACTTAAAACACAATTAACTATATTACCTGAGAACTTTTACCTGCTGTATTTAATTAATGATAATTAATAAGTCCTACAACAAAATATATATAAGTTCAATGGCATCTTAGATTTTTTTATTGTTTTGAAAATGTATCCGTGGAGGTTTCACCTTCAAGGAGTTTGATAACAATTTTAACTTAAATAAAAACGGCTTGAAGTTGCGATGTAGAGAGTGTGTTTGTTAGTGTTTTTAATTAAGCATTTTTTGTGTCTTTTCAATTTGGCACTTGGTGTTTGTGTTCATGTTTATGATTATTTTTAATTATATTCCGTTTTCGTGTTTTTTGCTGTCTTTTGTATACACCAAAAAATGGTGTATGGTATAAGCTAAGAGAAAAGTCGCTGCTAGTTATTAAAAAAACTTGTTACTTTACTGGTACTTTACTTAATAATCGAAGTTATTCAAATAGGTATACTACTGTGCAGCACCTTGCGTCTTTTATGAATTATCATTTAAAAAAAATAACCTACGTAATATTACTGGCTGCTCCGGCGAACTCAATTTCGCCTTAGAATTAATTTATGTCATGTTATCTCCTTAGTTTTAGCTTAAGACTTGTCTAATGTTAAATGGTCAAATCACCGCATGTAAATGTAGGCGTAGTGAGGGCGACTTGAGCTGTCATTCCAAACTAATGCTAGGCATTGACGGGTACTTCACTCAAGTTTTCACGGCGTGACTTTTACTGAATAGATGGCACTGTCATGTCATTCTTAATGGCGATGTTTTTGAGAAATTATTGAGAAAACAAATTTTCTTCGATTTTTTTATTTTTAAAAAAAGATAGCCTATGTCTATTTCCAGGATATTATCTATCTCCACGCCAAATTTCATTACGATCCGTTCAGCGGCAGAACAGCTGAACCAGTTTTAACGCTAAAAAATCTAAGTACGACATTAACCAGCCAAGTACGTACACACGTTATATAACTCTGAAATCGTTACAAAGCCGCTATTGGTCGGATAGTGACGTAAGATGATACTGTTAAAAAATGTGCCAACCGCCGCGCCGCCGCGCCGTGCTTTTGCGCATCGGTCGGTCAAAGTCAAGAATTACGCTAAAATTGTGACAACATGATGCCTACACCAGTTTGTATGAGAAAGGGGATTTTGGCAATCGTTGCTTGCGACCGGAGGCCCTAGCACGAATGTTTAACTTGCTATAACATAAATACTTAATATTTATATGTCTATTCAAATAGTCTTTTATGGTATATATTTATGTAAATAGAAAACCACACACTGCCTACTCATCTTTTCTCCTCCACTATCAAGTCCATCCAAAGGTTGTCTGTAAGAGATCGCTTTTAGCGATAAGGCCGCCCATTGTATCACCGTTTGTAGCCCTTAAAATTATAATTTGTGAATTTTTTATAGTGTACAATAGAGAGTATTCTATTCTATTCTATTCTAATATATATTATATATTTTTTAAAAGCCCACTTGGAATGTGAGTTTCAAATTACTAAAAGTCTTGTTAACCCCTTCAACTGAGATAAATATGCGTGTTTATGGAGTAGGTTCACGTCAATAGTGCAATGGGAGGGGATTAAACTCACGACCTATTGTTCGCCAGGCCGACGCCTTTACTTGGGCTATTGCCGCGTAAATTGAAGGCACAGTTGGTGCAGTGGCCCTTCTTGTCTTGAGTTCAACTTTAATTGTTGCTAGGAATTTGTTCCGCCACTTCTTCTTACCAGCAAAAAGCAATGGGAAGGGTGGGCGTGAATAAAAAGTGCTGATTCTCAGTCTTATTTAAATGAATGTCGTCTGATTTTGAATCTGGTCCAGCTGTTTGTGTATGTGATTTTAAGTGGTTGTAAGTGCAACCACGTTATAGGAGAAAGTAATATACACCGTGAAATTTCAAAGGTTATTTTCCCCTGTCAGAAGTACTGATAATTTTTAATAACTTTTACTAAAAGACTGTTAGACTAATATAAAAAAACATCAGGTGCAATATACAAAATTCAAAATTTACCAAATGGAAAAGTAAGCAGCAAGCAGCTGACATATTTTTTGATATTTCAGGATCAGTCTCATAGTAAAAGTTGTTTATGAATGAGAACTACCGTGCTGCAGCGGGAGAACAACCATTAAAATTTCACGGTGTATCGTAAAATGGGGTAAATAGAAACTCAAGGGTGAATAGACACAAAACTTTGAGGAGGATTTTTACGCTAGTTTAATATTGTTTGAAACTAACAAGGTGTCGAAACTATTTATCTCAATTATATGAAAGTATTACAGTCCTCGTATGTAACAAACAACCTCTTATTTTATTTATCTTACATGAATATCCTCCTAAAAGCCTAAAAGTTTTGTATCTATTCACCCTTGAGTTTCTATGCCCCCATTTTAACCAGTATATTTTTTTATAGTACCCCCACTGTATTTACAGACGCCAGCACATCAAGTTACCCCTATGTATCAAATTTCTTTGATCGTTTTTCAACTTTATTTCGGACAGAATAAGGTTCATATTCAATTAGGAAAATTTGACACATGGGGGTAACTTGATGTGCTGGCATCTGTACTATTTTTAGTTTATAGAGTAAGTTAAAAACTTTTCTATAGCTGGTAGGTACCTATTTCATTAAAATTATTATTTCTTAACTACGTTTGTGACGATCTTTTTAAGATGAACAATGGCAACGGCCTTAGATTTCCTGTACCCTCGCCACACACATTAATCTCTTATAAGGCTTCATTATAAAAGGGTCGTCACGAACACAGTTAAAAAGTAATTATTTCAATGAAATACCATCTTAGTAATTGAAGCTCGCACGCGTGTTGATAGTTAATTATCGTCTGCCAAAGTCAATTGAGGGAAACTTGTTGTAATACTGATTACTGGGCAGGCGGTTAATGTTAGACCTTGTTCGTTAATCATTGTTCAGTTACTAGATTAGAGCTTAGATATATTTAGTTCATTATAGACCTTGGCGTAGCTAGGATAATTTTGTGAGAGGAAGAGATTTGATCTGAAATATGAAGATTTTGAAAGTAGGTAGGTTTGCACCTTTGCACCAACCAACCATACGTAGGGACTAAACGTTTTGGGAACACATTCATTGTGCGTACAGCTAAGGAATGTGGAATTCCCTGCCGGAGTCAGTGTTTCCGGATAGCTACAACCTAAGGGTATTTAAGTCAAGAGTGAACAGATTGCTTCTAGGCAGGCGTGCTTCATCGTCGATCACATCATCGCTTACCATCAGGTGAGATAGTGGTCAAACGCGTGCCTGCCAATAATAATTAAAAAAAAACTATGTACAGACGCCAGCACATCAAGTTACCCCAATGTGTCAAATTTTCCCAATTGAATATGAACCTTATTCTGTTTAACATTAAGTTGAAAAACGATCAAAGAAATTTGACACATTGGGGTAACTTGATGTGCTGGCGTCTGTACATTATCCAAAAATGAAGCCCTATTTTACTTGGCATTACGCGTGAACGGCGGACCAATTTCGTTCATTCTTTTTTTGTTGTATTTGTCATTGTCAGGAAAAGGTTCTTATGGAAGGAAAAAATAAAAAAAAATGAGCGGAACATTAGAAAATTTAAGAAAAATATGATAATTAAACATTTTTTTAAATGCAGCGTTATCTTTGATGTCATGACAGATGACAAATGGCTTCCCAGTCCATTATCAAGTGACAATTTGACTTTGACAAGTCTTAAGCTCCTCCGCAATCCCCGTGGGCTTCGTCAGAGAAGCAAGCACCTTAAGTAAACAAAATACAAATTACAAAGGTTTTTGCCTTGCTGCTATTTTGTTAATTTGCCCCGCCATTTGCTCCAAAACCAAAAGCAACATCGCTTGTTTACTTCTTAAAAAAGACATCCAAAACTTACTTTAGATGGTACATCACGAACAAAACTTTCATCCAATATGTGTATCCTAGGGCACACAAGTCGATTAGTCTACTTTAAATCGCTCCGCTGCCGCTCCAATATTGCTATATTTTGCTAGATGGCGTTACTGAGTCATGGGATCGCCGTTTTTCTTCTTAGGACTGCCTGTCTTCTTTATAGTATCTAAAATCTCTTTGCTTTGCACACATGGCCCATTCATTTAACGAACACTTTACTACAAAATATACAAAATCAAAAGTCATTTATTCAAATTAGACTGAGGATCGTCGTTTGAACATCGAAATTACATGAGACAGTTCCCCTAAAAGCCCACCCTTCGCCACTTTCTAGTGTTATTGCTGGGAAGAAGAAGTGGCGGAACAAACTTTCCAGCAATCTGTCCGATAAGCTAGAAGAACTTGAATGTACATAGTACCTACAATTAGTTTTAAATATAAAATAATTAAAATAAGTTATTCACTACATGTTTGCTAGCACACTCAATATACAGGAAACTAGTAATTTATAGCTACCGACATTAATAATAACTTAACTCAAGCAAATGCAACTGACTATTAAGAAGCCCCCAGGTATAAAAGGGATACACGTGCAGAGTTGGATTAAATCCATAGATCTGCAAGACAATGTAACAAAATAATAAAGTAACAAAATGATAAACTAGGACCAGCGAAGTTAAATAAAACAAATATTTAAGCAACAGCAAAACCAAGGCCCGCAAGACGACCGGTTACCACAAGCAGCACCCGTTGCGATTGCATATCTATCTGCCAACAGCCAAGTAACTTACAGACCCATTTCTAAGCTCAATTTTGTAACCTCAACAGTATTTTTCCTTAATCTAACCGTTGAACATTAGCACCGCGTACTATAACAATTACGAATTATGAGCATTAACGGCTATAAAATGCCGACACACATTGGATTGCATTGCAGCGCGCGCGCCGACCGGTCTCAGCGGCCGGCGCGTACGCATCGAATGGTGAAACTAGCACTTTCCATAATTTTGCACGATATTTTTTAACTTTGTTGTTTCCGTTTATTGGATTGCTTTTAACGCTTCGTGTGTTTTGTGTCTAGTTCACGATATTTCTAGGATTTGTTTTTACTTATGAACTATTGTAACGGGTAATACATCACAGCTCCATATAACTGTAAGTATCTCAAACACGAAGTTGAACGTATGGGTCTGAATACGAGAAAATCTGTACCAATTCGACTTTTTTAGTTCTTTTCTTTCTAAGTTTATCTTAGACATCACTTTTAGGATGAAGTAAATTGTAATTTCATTTTTATCTAAGTAGCTTAGTTCCTTTTTAAAAATAAAGAAATGTATACCCTTTCGTAAAATATTCTATCTCCAGTATTTCAGTATGTAGAGTACTTTCTCCCCATACGAGGTTTAATAATTCTACCACTTAAATCTCTGTCAGCAGATTCTATCATGTCATAATGAATGCTTTACCAAAATTTTGGTCACGTTGTTAAACCCACGTGATACACTCATCAGCATTTTAATTAAGCCGAGCCTTTTTCCAGTTACCTTGGGGTCAGTTTCCAGTCCAACCAGATACAGCAGCTGATATTACAAATCATCTGCATTTTGTTAAAATGTATTGTATTTAATTATTCTTGTAAGCCCGACATAACGCAGTAACTGTGTCTAAGATTTTATAATCTCTTATCTAAGATATCATTGATTTTGTATCGGTTTATATACCAGTTTTAATCCTACTTGATATCTTAATTATAATTTTAAAAGTTGTTTGTTACTCTTTTACTCATGAAATTGCGTTAAGTGAACGCCCGCGTGGTCACGTACAAAAGTGCTCCGTTCCGGGGACACGCGCGGGTATCCGTCGCGGGCAGGCGGGCCCCGCGCCCGGCCCGTGCAGCGGGACACGCGTCCTTGCGACGGGCAAACTGTTCTTTATTTTCACACGGTCACCTAAGATTGCAGATCTCTCTTCTTCTTCTTCCTCGGTCCCTCAATGCTGAGGAGCGCGACCACAACAGCGAGCTCTCCATTTGCTGCGGTTGTTGCAGCTGTGGACTGCCGTCTGGATGTCGGGCCCCACAGTTTTCCTGATGGCATCCATCCATCCTGAGGGTGATCTGCCCCTGGCTCGTCTTCCCTCCATCTGACCTACTATGATGTGCTTCTCCAGACTATGCTTAGAAGACCGCATGATATATTATGTCCGAAGAAGCGAAGGGCAGATTGCAGATACTTTTCTAAAAATCCTAAAAGTCTCCTACAAATGTATAATTAATAACTCAATTAAAAACATGAGCAATTAATCAGATTTTTTTAATAGGGATGTGCGAAGTATCGGTGGAAGTTATCATTTCCGATTATTAACCCGTTTAGATTCCGATGCCTTCCGTCCTTGAGAACGTTTTTTATTATACGCACGCTTAAGCCATCAATCATAATGAATACGATAATTTATTGTCGTACTTTACTCAATTAATAAAATAATAACAACATAACAACACGCTTGAAATCCACGAAGGCTGAGGTGTACCTATGGTATACCCACAACAAAGACATTCAATATTATACCTACTATAGACGGAATGAAATTAAATGAAATTATTTACTATGCAAGTTGGATATGGAAATCACTTTTACACGTCATTTTTTCGTTTAAAGCTAGTTGAAGTCGGCATTTCCTAACTGTCTACCTCTGAGAAGAAAAGCCGAAACAAACTCAGGGAACATCGTCTCTTTTCAAGTCCAGACATTAAAAAATATATTAACAAAATTTTGTGTGCAACAAATGCAGAACAGTGTCCGGTTTAGCCTTTTGAGGAAAGTAAATAAATAAATAAAGAAATGTTTCACAAATAAATATTTCACAACTTTTCACACAACACCATTTAGTCCCAAGTTAAGCTTGAGAGCTTGTGTTATGGGTACTAAACAGCTGATAAACATACTTTTAATTTCTAAATTCATACATATTATTATACATAAATTACACCCAGACACAGAACAAATGATCGTGCTCATCACACAAACATTTGTCCTGGGTGGAAATCGAACCCACGACCTCCGGCATAGCAGTCAGGATCACTAACTACTAGACCAACAGGCCAGTCAAAGGAAAGGCAAGGTCAGGAAAGTGCCAGAAACAATTTGGGCAAGCAGCATGTAGGTATGTGCCAGCCATAAGGACATCACGAACAAAATTTTTATCCGCTGCTTGTGCCCTGGGCCCTGATGTCACAATTTTTCTATGACATTTCTTCGCATGACCTCTGTATAGTCTCTTAAATCTCTTTGACCCACGACAAACAAAGCAGTAACAAAAGCAAAAACGAACAAAATCATAATGAGTACCTAACTTTTTAAGCCAGTCTAGCTCTCCGTCTTGAGCTCGTCGTCTAGTTCTATGACAACTATCTGTAGTTATTATTACTATAGCTGTTAACCTGCATCATTCCACTGCTGGAAAAAGGCCTCTCCTCCTCAATTCCAGCTCTTTCGATCCAGGACTAGAAACTATACGAGCAGTGGTTCAGTGGTCGTATACTTTCTAGGCTCCTTTATTTTTTTTTTTTTTGAGGGGTGGAAAATCCTCATGGATCTGTCAGACTCTTACTGACTAAAAACCACCCCGTGTTCCTTCTCACACCTGCACCGCGGGTCACGGGAACAGAAGATACTTCCGCGACCCCCGAGGCTCTTTTGGTCCTTAGTTAACCTAACCCTAAGAGGACACCGATGTCCACGCTATCATTGTCTTTCTATTGTGTCTCTAATTGACACGATTGAAAGGGTAAGGACCAAAAGAGGAAGAACAAGGATCGTCTGGATGGATAGCCGTTAGTGTGTTTATTTTTCCGTTTGATTCCTACATAGAACAAAAATGTTTGTTTGGGTTAATTTAAATGAAACAGCCGAGTGCGAGGAGGCATCTCAGTATGTAGTTGATGGTCACCCATCCATATACTAACCTCAGCCAACGTAGCTTACCTTCGATAGACCCGCGCGGCTTTTATTATTTCAGTACGACTGTTTAAGGGAAAGTTGCTAAGAGAAAGAGATTTTGTTAATTCTTACCGGGGTCAAATTGACACCACAAGAATGATAAGGGTTGCCCGGGTTAACTAATTTTTAACCTGTCTTATCCCTCTTCAAGGGAAAGATTTTCAATTAGTTTCAGTTAATTGCTTTTTAAGGTAGAAATGGAGTCCTGGGTTGCCATTCAATTACCACCTCTAAAATTGGTTCACCTAAAGTTTGTTTCTCCTTGTTACAGGTACGTGATGGCGTCTTGGACTACGAAACCGAAATTATGTTATCGTCACAAGATAATCCTAATATATAATAACAATATGGACAAGATAAATAACCAACAAGTATTTCCTAGTGGAAAAAAAGTCATTTGAATGTAAATAGCATAGAGGTGTCCGAAAAATTAATGTAAACATAAATATTATAAATAGTAAATAAATCATGAGTCGTAGATGTAATATTTAATCAATATTAGAGGCTCTGATTGAAAAATATGAAGCTTTTAGTCATGTTAGTCAACATGGAGTTGAATGATCTATTAAAAATGCATGAAGTGTGAAATGCAATCAGTGTTGAAGTATTGTGAAATTGAATTCTGTCTTAAGCATTGTTTCCAAACTTTATTTTTTGCTACTTGGTTCATGCTAGACATTTATAATATATAAAAAACTCTTTCTTGTACACCGTTAAACTGTGGGTGTACTTATAGATATACCTCTGCCCAACCCTACCCGGAATACAGTCGTAATGATAATGTTGTTATTGTTGATTAAAATTTTATTGAATCAATCATAGACAAAACAGTTTTGTTTTGTGTCGGACAGTTTACTGAAAATAATTTGTAAGGTTTTATTTTGTGCGTCATTAAGGTTCATGAAGCGATATAGTCTGTTTAATTAGTTCACGTATCCAATGTTTCCAGTTAGGTTTTAAAAATGTTAACATAATTATTTGTTGAAATTATAATCCTTAACACTAACACATAAAGTTCACTTTCTGCTATAACATCACCTCTCTTTCCTCTACTAATAGTACACTAGTCTCAATCTATTCCGTATCTCCGTTGACAGTTCATAGTGAATGTCACTGTACAAAGTGTTCAACGATTATCTGTCAAACGGCTTGTTTCGTATTGACATTTGGCTATTATCTGTGTGTATCGAGAATGACGTTGTGCGCGCTTGTAGAGATGTGACGAATCGTATCGTACAGTCGAGTTCATTAATATATTGGCCCTTTCAGGCTTCAAAAATATATGACCGTCAAAAAAAAAACATAACATTGTGACAACTAAAGCATCATTAAATTATGGTCAAGATTTAGATTCATTAATATGTGACTGGTTTTTCTCAGTAACATGTATACAGCCAAAAGCACATTATTATATGAACAACATTAAGATCATATTATCTGAACATTGTAGGATTCACAATTATGTATGCACACATCAAAGACATTCAATAAACTATAAATCTCTTTGGCACACATAAATACAATAATATCTAAACAAGTAAATGTAATTCAAATTCAACCTTATTGCTCACGTTATAAAGATAATTTTACTCTGAATGATGAATCTTAAAATTGCATGGTCAAGGAGTTTGCTACATCATTTATCACTGGCTAGATTAACTTCAAATGATGTTAAATGTTTTTCTAATAAAATTATAACTGACGCACATGTCATTCAACGATTGAAAGACACTCATTTAAAAAACAAACGCAAACGCGCTTAAAACAATGGAAACTACTGTCATTTCTGTAACAATGTAAACTAGATCTTATTTGTTCGAGCAAATAATTGACTTTCCCATGCATGTAGAGATAATTAGGAAGCTTTTCCTGCTCAGATATTATAAAAACCAATACTATATTTTTGAAAAGGGTGATCACATATTTTTGCCTAATGCACAGCATATATTATTGAACCGTTCATGATCACATATTATTGAACTGTTCATGATCACATATTATTGCACAATGCACAGCATATATTATTGAACGGTTCACATGAGGACATATTTTTGATCTATAGGTTCTATAGAATTTATTGAGCTTTCCAACGCTCACAATATTTTGAATCCTTGACAGTGCCAATATATTAATGAACTCGACTGTACCTCGTCTGATACTGATAGTCACCATAACTTGAAGTCCAACTTTAAGTGCAATACCAATTTTTAGTACATCTCAGTTGTTATCTTAGTTCAGTGTGCAGCTGGAAGCAATGGAAAGATTTCCAATAGCCCTGCTAAAATGCTGCTCTATAGAAATTATACAGTGAAATTATTGGTGAAGTCGAGGCGAATTGAACTGTCATACTAATGCTAGGCATTGACAGTTCACTTCACTCAAGTTTTCACGGGATGATTTGTACAGAATTAATAGACCGGCTGCATAAAGATGGCATTGTTTGAATCAAAGACATTCAATACCTATAGACCGGACATCACGAACAAAATTTTCGTCCGGAAAAGTGTGTCCTGCTGGATACAAATCTATGAGTTTCTTTTAGTACGCTCCGCTGCCGCTCCAATATTCATATATTATTCTAGATGGCGTTACTGAGACATGGGATGAAAATTTTCTATGACATTTCCTCGTATGTCCGCTCTATAGTATTTTAAATCTCTTTGGTTTGAGTGAAGATAACGTCAATTAGAAATATGAATTTAAACATAGAATAGCTTACAAATTCTTTCAAATCTTTGATTGCGTTAAAACATGTCGTATTAAAACTACGATTTAGAACATAAAATAAAATGTCCATTAAAGAAATTGCATGTAAATTGTGAGTTAATAGTTGCGAAAAGTTTCTTAATTTCTTGCACTTGCCAAAGAGAAACAGTTGAAGTAGATTTGACGTGATTATAAAAGACCATAATGTCACTAAATATAAAAACGCTAGCAGTTATACTAATGTTCAAATCACATTACAAAAAGTCTTAAATGCACTTAGATATACCTACATTTTTTAATATTGCACTTAACAGTTTTGTGTACAGAGACCAGCACACCATGCTACCCAAACTGTCAAATTTCTTTGATAGTTTTTCAACTTTATCACAAAAGAATAAGGTTCAGTTTAATGAAAATTTCACATTTTGGGGTAAACCGATGTGCTGGCGAATGTATCATACTAAAATCAATCCCACCCATATTTTGTAACATGAGAATTAGAGTTTGTAACATTACAAAAAGCGTTCAAAAAAATTATACAAAAAAATAAATGATACTGGCCTGTGACTGTCCCACTGCAGGGCAAAAGGTTCTTCTCATAAAGAGAAGACACGCCAACTTGCTCAACACGGTTTGGCAATATCAGACTGGTATCATTTATTAGAACTTCAGATTTCTTAACAATGTTTTCTTTCATCGGTGTCTGATATCCAAATACAAAGATGTTTAGACACAGAGTTTTGAGATACTACCACAGTATAAATATTAATACAGAAGGACGACGCCTTTGATCTCTGGAAAAATGCCGACAAGTTCTACACGCGTTAGACTTGGATACTACCTCCCGCACTACGAACATCAGTTTGTTCGCAGTGCGGGAGCGACTTTCCCGCGTCTCGCCCCTCACACCCCGCACGATTGCCCTGTCAAGCCAGCTTCGTCGGACGACTGTATTCTTTAAAAGACTATGATACTACAGTAATGTCCTCTACATTCAAAGAAATGTCAATAAAATGATCCCATGTCTTAGTAACGCCATTTAGAATAACACAGAAATATTGGAGCGGCAGCTCAGCGTACCTAACTAAACTCGTAGACTGTTATTATGTTAACTCCTGTGGTAGGTACTTGTCCGCGGAAGCGATGGAACACCACGTCCAGTAGCCAAAAATCTCCATCTATGACAACGCGCAGAAAACAATGGGTTACGCGTAACACGAACGCCTTGAACATTGATACATGGGTTGGGCATAGCGTTTTAGAAGTTTTTATCTGGGATTTCGCAGTTACAGCCCGATAGTCTAGATTTGTTATCGATCGATAGTACTAGACTAGGCCCTTTTACATACGACTTCTTAAACAAACCCACTGTCTACAGAAAAATCAACAAAGTGACAAATTGTAGAAATTTATTTATTTATTTTCTTTTAAAGAAGGCTTACTGTCTAACAATCCAGTGAATGAAGAATATAATATTTAAAAAAAATAGCTAATAACAAGCCTCCACATATTGTTTAAAAAGAACAAAAAGTAGAAGAAGAAGAATAGAAGAAGAAGAGAAGAAGAAGAAGAAGACAGTGCTAATAGGTAAACATTATAATTTGTTAAGTTAAGAGTCGATAAGTCGACTAGGTACTTATAAAAAAAAAAGACTATGCCAAAAGCCGTCTTACGGTCGAAACACGGGTGCAAAATAAGTCGACATTAAGGTCCTTAGGAAGTCTATTAAAACTAAGTGCACTTCTTATAGAGAAAACATACCGCCTATAATTAGTCATTGCAAAAGGTAATATTGGCCGTTGACGTAATCCATCAGATTGGTGCGCAATGTCAGATTAGCAACGAGTTCAGGACAGTCATTGTGGCCATTTGCGATACCCAGAAGTAAACTCATGTCTCCAATATAACGTACCTTACGTACGTCTATAATATTATAATACTTATGTTTTGTTTTGAGCACGACAATGTCATGAATGGAGAGAGGAAATGTGTAGATTGTTCAGTCGATAATAGTGTACAGACGCCAGCACATCAAGTTACTCCAATGTGTCAAATTTTTCCAATTGAATATGAACCTTATTCTGTTTGACATAAAGTTAAAAAACGATCAAAGAAATTTGACACATTGGGGTAACTTGATGTGCTAGCGACTGTACAATACCATAGTCTAAAAATATACAGTCGTCCGACGAAGCGGGCAATCGTGCGGGGTGTGAGGGGCGAGATGCGGGAAAGCCGCTCCCGCACTGCGTCGTCCTACAGTATTAATATTTATACTGTACAATACCGAGCATTATTAAAATTTGTTCTATAATCGGCAGTAATGTTTCGACCACCTGCACTTTCTCGATTCTCTCTTCGACATACCCGTTTCTATATAAACTTAGATGAAATACATGCATCTCAGTCTAAACCTTCGTGGATTACAGGCGTGAATGTTATGACATTAAAAAGTCGTTTACTTGCTTGGATTTGAACTCACAACCTCTTGCTTGCATAAGGGCGTTCTAAAAATAGAAAACAAAAATACCTCCGTTACGTTAAAGAACAAGGAAAAATTAACTGACATTATTCTGACATTGACCTGACCTATAGGTTAAATATAAGAACATTTTTTCCTTAAGTCAATGTTACTGGGTAGATTCAATAACGCTATATAGACACCTTGAAAACAAAATCCATGCTAAATAATTCTAATAATACCTATCTACTAATAATATCTACCTTAAATGAGAAAGTAACTCTATTTGTTTGTTTTTCGGTTTTTCACGACAAATCGGCTGAACGGATTGTAATGAAATTTGGCAAAGAAATAAATCATATCTTAGAGTTTTTTGTCTATTAATTCTGAGAGGGAAAATGTTTGCTGGAGCAGTTTTGTATTTTGTAGATCGTAAATATTTTAACTTGTCCTTATATAATTTAAGCTTCGTTTTAAATTTAAGTATTGGTCAATAGTTTAGTCAGAATAGTATTTAAAAAAGTCTAATTTCTACTTCCTATCTTCATCATCATTATTTTAAGAACTTTCCCATTTATGTATAAATGAAGTTAATTATCATAATATTGTAGTTTTACATCCAATTAGATTTCTTTTGTGTACTTTTTATTATGTGTAAAGGTCATGATGTGTCTATGTGTTATTTATGTAAGGTTTGTCGCCATTAGCAGATTGATTCGTTACAGGAAAAAATCGTTCACATTTTAACAATAAGGTAAAACTGGCATTTTTTTTTCAATCAATTTCGTTTTGGTTTTTGTGCTGGAGTAATGAAGTCAGATGTACCTCACCATCTCAGGTCCAGTTGAAAACCAGCGTCAGTCACTAGTTGTCTGACATTTTTGCTGAACGGGACCCTTTTGGCGCAGACGTAAGGCACACATATTTCACCGACATTAAAAAAAGGAGGAGGTTCTAAATTCGGTTCTATGTTTTTTTTTTCTATAGGGTTTGTTACCTCATTACTCTGTTATTTATGGACCGATTTTCAAACTTCTTTTTTTATTTGATAGAGTACACTAACAGATTGGTCTCATTTACATCAAAACTCATATATGATGAGGGATCCTCGAGGAATTGAGGGAACTCCTCAAAAAATATAGGTACACACGCACCGATTTTAACATTTTTAGTAACATATCAAGCATTTTCATTTAGAAAATATCATTTGGTGAAAAAAAATTGACGAAGAAGACAGGCAACGAAACGGTGGCCAGTAATGAACGAAACAAAACCACCAAAGCCACAGACTTCCGAAACTGGAGTTAGTTTTCACCTGTTAGTGATTTTTAAGAAGTCGGTTGTTTTTATTGTAAAAAAGTTTTTATTGTGTTGTTATTTCGATTGTTTAATTTTTGTCTTTCTGCTTTTGCTACCGGTTTTATATACAGGGTGTAAAAAGACCCTTAACGTAAACGAAAACCAAAACCGATGCCTAAGGCATTAAGTCCGCCTATGTACAGACGCCAGCACATCAAGTTACCCCAATGTGTCATATTTTCCCAATTGAATATGAACCTTATCCTCTTTGACATAAAGTTGAAAAACGATCAAAGAAATTTGACACATTGGGGTAACTTGACGTGCTGGCGTCTGTACATTTGTGTGCTTGAAGTATTAAATAAATAAATAAAACTACATATTTTACCCATCACTGGGATAGTTTTTTTCTTCTAAAACATACCTGGGAATTCACTGGTTTTGGAGATATTGAAGGTCAAAGTGCAATTTTTGTTTTATACAGCCTGTATTATCGTGTAACTTTTGGGCCAAATAGATGCTTTTACTTTCTTTCTTTCTTTATAAACAAGCAGTTTCCAGTCTTCTTCTTTAAATGTGGTTAGTTAATAACCTGCTGTCAGAGGTTTTATGCTGTCCATGGGTCTCTGACTTAGCTTCACATGCTGTCGAGAAATATCTTCTAGGCATGCCGCTTTCCTCACGATGTTTTTGAAGCCAGTGATAATTACACATTACGCACATGAGTCCGAAAGCTCAGAGGAGCGCCTTGGGTTAGAAATTGAGACCTCTAACTTGACTGGGGAGTTTGTTCCGCCAATTCAAAAACACTAGGAAGTGTCGAAAGTATATATTTTTGACGTTCAAAAATTGCCGACTCTTAGCCTAATTTGATTAAATGACAATTTGTTTTTAATAGTTTCCAGTAAAGTGCGTTGATGCATATATTTGGAATTCATGCTTGAAATCAGTTTTTTCTGTACTTATGCGCTTTGCAGTGGTATTACACATTACCAGCATTCAGAGTCGTTTGACGACACATTTAATACAGTGGCTTATCGATTGACTGCTATCGATTCCCACACGGAACAAATATTTGTTTGGCCTCAATGATATTATAAATTAAAAGGTGTAGATAGGTTATACGCGCTCAGCAAGCGTTATATGTGGCTAACCAGCCACATTTACCTCAGTGTCGCGTCGCGCCCCAACGGACGCGTGCAATCGTGCATGCGTTAGTGTACCGTTTTTAAAGATCGAATGTTGTTTAGGTAACCTATTTACACCTTTTTACTTATAATATCATTGTCTCCGACTCCAACATTGTTGGGTAAAAGCTAGGCAGATAATGATGATAATAATTGTATTTTCTTCTTTGTGCAATGTATTCTTTACGAAATGTAGGTATTTCTAGACTTAAGGTTTTATCATAATACCTAGATTTCTGATTGGTTCTTCGATAGATTCGATGTATTCATTATTGCTGTTGTCTACCAAAACTTTAAACTTGTTAATCCAAATATGTTTCTTTTTAAGTACCTAGATATAAATGCCATTGTAAGCTTTAACAATATCGTAAAGTATAGGTACCATAAAACCTTAATTTATACGTTTATTATTTATAAATTTCAAATAAAATGTTTATGATAGCTTTGGTGTTTATTTTCAGAACGCAACACACCTTTTTACGATCCTTTATTTTCAACGGTGCGCGTGATACGCACGTGAGGGATTCCGAATGCACATGGCACAACTTGGTCACATTTTCTGCGCACCTCACTACCCTTCCGATTCCTCCTTCACCTATCCGCAAACGCCACGTTGCGTCTGTATTTATTAACTAACTTCAGTTAAAACGGTTTACCACCATTAATGATTATTAAAGGCCCGTTTCAAGATTCGGCGCATAAATGCGCATTTATCAGTTATCGTGAGCTCAACTCGAAACTTGAGGACCTCTACTTCCGCGCTAATGCACTATGTATGCATGCCAGCATATTTATCTTAGTTGCAGGTGTTCGCAAGACTACTGTAACAGGGTGGGTTACTAGAAAGCATTAAAAAAATGTCTGGAACAAAACAACGAACTAACAGAGAAAGTAAATCAGGCGTCAACAGACTCACGAAACGTCTTCCAGGCTATGGGCTAATTTCATGATCACCTAATCTTTAGCGAGTTACATTCCAGACAATAAAATGTTTATTCGCCTGAGTGTTCCAATTTTTACTTTTTTATTTGTAGTTAGTTTAAGTGTACATATTTAATTTGCATTGCCATTCAACGTGGCAATGCAGCCAGTCTTTTGGGCACTTTACTGCTGGCAGTGATGCAGAGGAATTTTTTGATGCTTTGTAAATATTTTTTGTTAGGTTTAGTTATTGTTTTTTTTTAGTGTTTGTATAATATAGTTAAGGTTTTACAGAAATAAATCACTAACCCACATATTTAATTTAATTTACTTATTTTTATTGTATTTTCTGTATTTTAGATTACTATTATAATCAATAAATATTACGAAAAAAAATGACAATAAATATGTCGTCATGTACGCCAAGGTGCAGAAACGATGTGACCGAGTTGTACTTGTGATTTTTTCTATATCACGTTTTCAAACATGCTCAAAAACAATGGTTATCTTATTCATATTTTACCTTTGAGATGTCCTAACTAGTGTCTGTAATTAGTTAGTTGAGTATTACGACCTTTACCTTGTTTCTTACAAAACATTTATTTAAAGTGTGTTTCCGTTGCATTTGCTCAACCTTGTGTGTGTCATATAATATTACGGAAAAGGTTCCAAGAAATTAGTGTGCGAGATATCTCAAGATTTCAATCTAAACTAAGTTCCTGTTTTCCAGTCAATCTAAGTTGCCTTGTGGTAAGTTTCCAAACAGGTAATTCTATTATGATCTTAAATGTCGAAGTTCGTGAGGATGGATGTATGAAAGTGTGTGTTTATATTTTGCTTCGTCTTATCTTTAATTATATTACAAGAATTGTCTTGTTTGAACGTTTGTGTGCAGGGGGTAAGCACCGAAACTATACTTACAATAAAAATAATAAAATCTCAAGTAACTTGTTCAAGACTGAGGGCAGTAATTTCCATCGACAAATAACATATATCTGAGAAATGATGATAAAATAAAATTTATGTTGGATTTCATAATCTATTTTATTTGTAAGACTAAATGTTTATAAGAGTGATTTTATCCTGAATAAAATACTATCGATTAGAAGAATTAAATAGTGAGTGTTAAGTTTTGATATTTCTAGCTGCTTTACTGGTTTAGGTATGCTTGTCGAGAAGTCACTGAATGCAGTTTTTTTTTTTAACAAAGGAATATTTTTTTTGTATTTTGTAACAATACTGCCAGTCTTCAGACCACGTGTCTAAATGACAGCGATGGGGAGGAGTACCTACTTTGACGCTCGAGTGTTCCGATTTTGTATTCCCCCATTCGCTTTTTTATTAGTACTCTATTATGTATGTGTAATTTTATTTTATTAAAAAGTTTTCCTTACGTAAAATGCACACACATTTTTTTTTAAATATCTGTCATGAGAGTTTACAGTGGTTTACTTTCAGAGCCCATTTATTTTTTCTACCCTGTTATCACGACGAATTAAAAATCTCCTCCTCTTGTTGAAATCTTGGCGATTAACACACGGCACCACGCACCGAGGCTGCTGGCGGCGAAGCGGATATATATTTATTTATTTAATACTTCAAGCACACTAATGTACAGAGGCGGACTTAATGCCATAGGCATTTTCTACCAGTTATCCTTTAGGTGATGCAGAGAAAAACAGTGGTAGGTGCAATTAAAAATGAAATCAAATAATATTTTGAGTCTGAAATCGCTAACCTGCTTTGAGCAAGTGTAGCGATTAACGACATTTTGTCCGTCAGTGGGGCTGGTAACAAGCTGGCATTATATTATAACTATATATTCCTTTGTTTTTATCATCCTGATTTCCTGGGGGAGAGCGTTCCACAGAGAAACAGACAATATATAAATATATAATGTCGCATTGGCTTCTATTATACACCGTACACCGTATCATACATCGCTCATGGTTTTATCACGCGGTATTAATCGTCAAAAGGGATCCGAAGCATTTGCTTCACGTATTAATATACAATGTCTATAAATAAGAGAATTAGATGTTTTATGGAAATAAGATGTAAAAAAATTAGTATTTAATTAAATTGGCGCCCACCGTAATAACATCGCACAATTTAACACCAATAAAAATCACAAAAGGTAAACGAACGCATCAGTGAATCACAATATTATTTTGATATCACAAATATAAATTTAATAACTACAAAGACATGAATACTGGGTATATTTAGGTTATACACGGTACAGTGAACCAACACAAAAATATTGTATTTAATATTTATTTTTAACACATTCCCAAAGGCCATTGAAATTCGTGTCATGGAATTAGTACATTGAACTAAACTTGAAGTTCACAAAAACATGTCCCAGATTTTAATACATTGTAATACATGAGATCAAGGCGTAAGCTGTTTGTTATGTAAGAGTAAACATTGAGACAAGTACGAGTAGGTACCTATTTATGAAGTGTTATCGAGTAACAGTTTTAACTGAACATCCTGTATCATCTGCCTCGTTTTTTCCAAACCATGTTCCAAGTCTGGTTCCAGTTCAATGCCAAGGTATCTGTCCTTCACAATCCAGTGACTAGGTATACCAAGACTTCACTTGGCTTGACACTTAGGGCCTTATCATATTAGCGGATTGCGAACGTACTTCAAGCGGAACGGGCGCGCAACGTATTCGTTACGGACACACAACGAACGAGCCGCGCATGCGCAGTGCGGACGCGCAACGGGAACGCCGTGAACAGAGCTAAGTGGACGCCTACTACTGCCTCGAACAAACGCCAGCCCGTCAAACGAAAACGTAACGTGTTTGCCACGCGTCCGCGACGTTCTCGCTACGCAGCCGCGGCGTGTTCACGACGCATTCGCTGTGCGTCCGCTCCGCCCCGCAGCCGCTTCCAAACCGCTAGTATGATAAGGCCCTAACATCACTGGTTGTCAGACTTTCGAGGTGGAAGTCAAGTAGGTAGAGGAGTTTTCTGACTACTCGTCAAAGATCTGAGACGAATCTCAAAGATCCATAAGTGCCAGTCAGCACCAACGGCTTACCGTGCTCTATGAGGCTCGGAGAGGTTCTAATATCTAATGAATGGTTACCCATCCACGGACCGACCTTGTCAAGTGTAGATAAAGCTTTGATCGACTGGTGCGGGTCTTGTTATTTAGCCACAAGCCCTGCAAACTTAATCAAAGCGGCTACAGTCTTATATTGGAGTATCTAATAAAAAACTTTTTTATAAAAAAAAACAACCGACTTCTAAAAAAAAATATTTTTCAAAATTTTTTAAAAATTAAAAGTAATTTTTAGTTTCTTTGTATGTAAAGAAAGTCTTTCAAAACTTGAAAGAATCATTGAAATTGTATAACAATTGCTAATTAAGTTCTATCTAAACATTAATCTGTACATCTCTGCCGGCCCCTTTTAAAGTAGAATGGCATAATGTTATGTTGTGGAAATACAAAAGCTCAGCATAGACATCTGACTATAGCAATCGCGAATAATTTGCTGTTATGCGTTGAAGAGTTCCGTTGCCTGTCTTCTTCATCAGTTTTACATCACCAAGTGATACTTTCTAAATGAAAATGCTTAATTTGCCACTAAAAATGTTGAAATCGGTGCGTGTGTGCCTATATTTTTTGAGGAGTTCCCTCAATTCCTCGAAGATCCCTCATCAGATATGAGTTTTGATACAAATGGGACCAATCTGTTCTAGTATACCCTATCAAATAAAAAAATAATTTTGAAAATCGGTCCATAAATGGCGGAGTAATCGCGTAACAAACACAAAAAAAAAAAAAAAACATACCGTCGAATTGAGAACCTCCTCCTTTTTTTGAAGTCGGTTAAAAGTAGGGGTTTAATCGGGGTTTACTCTACTTGTATTTCTAGCATATCGAAGTATCCAACATGCCATTTTCTTTTTAAGATCTCACGCACGATGAAAGCACTTAGTAAATGTATTTGGGTACCTAACTACTGTAGTATGAGATAGGTACTACTACTACTACTGCTAGCCTGCATCATCCCTCTGCTGGGCCAAGACCTCTCTCCTTCCTCTCTTTTTTTATCGAGGGCTAAAGTGGGTCGTTTATAGGTACTTAAATTCAAATAACAAATTAAATAATTAGAATGTGGTATCCTAAAGTGTTATGTTGGCTAATATTTGGAGGTAAATAAAAAATATCTACACAATGAGAACAATACAAACATTAAAATGCAGAACCTAATTACTTTAGCAGGTAAATAATGATTACAAACATAATTACGACATTTTAACAAAACAAGTTACAAACAAATATCCTCATTGTCTGTGTCAATGGAGACTTTTGTGAATATTAAAAAACTTCCAGTCAAAATGAACCTTAAGGTGTTTAACACAGTTTATTTCTTGACTGTACTCATAATCGACATATCTTAATTTTACATTGAACTCAATAAGGGCCAATGATCCTACTAATCTCGGTCGGTTGGTCTCGTGATCAGTCGCATTTGAGCCATAAAGATATAATAATATTAACATTCACATACGTCAGCACGGTTTTTTTATGACCAAGGACGTTTCTTTATTATTACTTTAAGTTTTTTTTTTAATATTATAAACCAGTGCTTGACTGCAATCCCACCTGATAGTAAGCAGTGATGCAATCAGAGATGGTAAAGCGCACTAGTTAATTAAGAGCCTATTCACTCTAGCCATGAAGACACCTAAATAATAATCGGACGGGAAGACCGCAGCAGGCAAGTTGCTCCAGTCCTTCGATGTACGCGGTATAAACGACGAAGCGAAACGCTTTGTCCGAATCGTGGGAGTGCCAACGATGTAAGGGTGGACACTCGCCGTACGCCGGGTTGTCCGATGGTAGAAAGGTGAATACATGTGGAAAGCAATATCTTCATTACTTTCCATATGTATTCTTAAGTGGTAACTTGCGCAACAAAAGGGTAGGTGTGAGTAAGCCCTGCTTTAAGAGATTGCATCCTGCGTTTTTTCTAATTTACTAGCTGCCTCGGGAATCTTTATTCCACCTTAGAAACAGTTTTTTGAATCATGTCCCATTCTCAGACCTACTGAATTCACTCGTACCTACACACAAAATTGTGCAAGAATCGGTTTAACCATTTTGGAGGAGTTTGGTTACAAACACTGTGACACAAGAGTTTTACAAATGTTAGAAGATTTTTGTTAAACGACCTGCAAACTCATTCTCTTGTTCATAAAGTAAACTAAAATGACGGAATTGACATCTCTTTCTGATATAAGTACCTACCTACCAGCGAAGTTGATCCATCACTGTTCTTTGAAAAAGTAAGATTCTCTGTCCAGTCTGGTTTTGTGTTTGGCGGATTCCAGACTGGTGGACCACTGTTTTTGGCGGGATTCTACATAGTTATTTTGCGCACTAAAAAAAAAACATTAGTTTAGTTTGTACGTGAAGGTATAGGTAACAAAATGGTGTTGTCAAAAAAAAGATATTGCTGCTGAGCTTCCTGCTCAAACAATGTGTTTATAAAATTGCGTCACTAAAATCTGCGCGGAATTTTATGTTATGATCAAGTTTGTATCAAAACATAAAGATAAATCATGATTACTATTTAATAGACCTTATTATTATGAGCTATGAGCTTGTGGCTAATTAATAGCAGTCTCACGGGTCGATCGATGGTTAAGCTAGGCTTGACGAGGTTGTCCTGGGACGCGGTGGTGTCCTTCTGCGAAACGGTCATCTCGCAGAAGGAGGCTGCGGAAAGGGAGAGGGAGATCACCTCCACTCACCCTGCCCGCAGCAGACGCACCGGGCGCAGGCGGAGGGTGGACAACGCCCTCTTCCAGCCCCCCTGAATGGGTCCAGGGCGACGGACGCGGGGACGTCCGCCGCCCCCACGTACATGGACCCGAGGTGGCGGCGCGTTGTGTCCACGCGCGCCCCTCTTAGACGTCACGAGGGGAGTCTAACACCTCACTCCCCTCGCAGACTTGGCGAGGCCCGCGGGGCCGGCACCGGTCGGGGGTCGCGGAAGTATCTTCTGTTCTCGTGACCCCCGGCGCAGCTGTGAGAAGGAACAGGGGTGGTTTTTGGTCAGTAAGAGTCTGAGAGACCCCTCCGCCTCCCCGGGCGGGGGACATCCATGAGGGCTTGACGAGGTTGGTCCGTAGAAGGGTGAACATTCACACGGGTCGCGACGTGACTGTCATTTGTAGATCTATCATAGTCGTTACAAATCGTCAGAAGCCAGAAAATGTGACAACTAGTTTAACCTAGGGGTATAGTAGTAACTGGGTTTTGGAGTTCCACAAGGCACTACTTAGGTAAAATACTTGTATCCAGCTGCTTCCGGTTACTCTAGGAGCCGACCTCAACATAGTTGGGAAAAGGCAGATAATGACGATTATATAATAGCCCTTAATTTTTTTTCTCTTACGTTTGACAAAATTAAGACAAATTTCATAAAAAAAATATACAGGGTGACTTTGAATAAATGCGACAAAATGAAATGGGAGCTTTAGTTGCAAATACATACCTAGTAAACTGTTTTTTCTACAATCTAAATCGTTAAAAAAAAAATCAGTGATTATCGTTTTAAATGGTCCATTGACGTTGGTATCTTCTTTTAAGTATGAATTATCGGTATTCCAGAAAAATAAATAAATTTATGCAAAAATATGAAAAACAAAAGTATCAAAAAGTCTCGTCCGACTCATGGCAGTGCTCAATAATCTTCGCCGTCGAGTACTCATTTTATTAAACGTTGCATTATAACGGTCATTTACCTAATTTTGCTTATTTTCTAGTGGAGTATGCAGCGATTATGAATTATTTTAACGTTTTTTGTAACACTGTTAAAAGTTCATTAATTTAATATTTTATGTGTTCTATATTTTCTTGACAACACGTACCTAGTATTGGATATTTAAATTTGTCGCATCCATTCAATTTCACCCTGTATATGTATGTAGGTACCTACGTATAGTTTCAGAGTTTATTTTTATCTGAGCATAAAGATATAAATGGTCTTAAATGATAACGAAAACCATATGAACGAAAAAGAAAACCAAAAAGAATTCAGTATCAATTACATAATACTTGTTCTCTGTTTTACAACAAAATGCTATGCTCATCGCAAATGTCAAGGCTGGTCAAGGTAAGGCAGGTTACCGATATGGTAATGATATTGCAAGCGTTACCTAATCCCGTCGCTATGTCGCAATGGCTAGACTGAGCTTACTTCACATCGAGTTACGAGATGAGTGGGTAAGGTGAAGTTAATAACGTTGATTTAAGTGAAACATTATGTAGAATTACTTTTGCAATACCTGCAGGGTGAAAGAAGACGGAATTGTGTAACAGGAATCCGAGAAGCGCGTTATTTGATTTGACCAATAAGCGCGCGCTGTAGCTGAGAGATGGCTGAAAAATGGTGCCTGCTGAGGTTGGTACCACGTCCTAGAATAGATACTTTTATTTATTGTAATATTTTGGTAAATACGAGTAACCACAATAATGTCATATATGTTAAACATTACATGCGACAACTTAAGCTCAAGCCTCAAGGTTCTGGTTGCGGATTGGACTTTCCACACGGTCCTTTCAGTTTTAGCGCTCTCGTAGTCTAAGGAAATACAACAGGTATTTCTATAGACTACGAGAATGCCCTGGAACCTTTTCCTCAGATAGTTTGGGTCCTAACGAAACATTACATAGAATTACGTTCGTAATCCCTGCAGGATAAGGCAGAGAATGCAAACTGTTTAATCGAAGCGCAGTACAAATCATTATGTTAAGTTTAACTCTTCATTAATGGCGTTCGTAAAGGGAAACCTCTGGAAGTTAAGTTACGGACCCCCACAATTTTGCCTAGGTAAAACACGTGCCATAAAACGCTTGAGATTAAATAAGTAATCACGATTTAGAAAGCTAAGCGTAAATTACTCCGTCTGGTAGTATCATGTAACTTAAAGTCCACTTAAAGTACAATGGGTACTATTTTTTTTTGAAAATTCTGAGTTTTCATCAAAATTCGTTGAGCAACTAGGAAAAGATAAGCCAATAGCTCTGAGATTTAACGTTCTTTCTCTGACTAGTGCTCGTTTACGTGATCCCCACACGCATATAATAGTGAAGGAATTATTTTCAACAAGCACATTAACGAATGTTAAAAACAAACTAATATCCCTCATTGGTTCCTTTATAATTATTACTGCTAATTTTCTTGCGGATATCCTCATATTTGCCCTTGAGGTCGGCAATAGCAAAAAATTCGACATAATATTATATTTTCAAGTACTTACTTACCTTCTTAAAACAGAGCTCAAAATTTGTCAATACCTTCTATTTCACGGTTCTTTCCCGGTTACAACTAGGTATACCGACAAGGTGATAATTTAAATTATTCAATAACACAAAGAATTTTAAAAAGTTGAACAAACAACTGACAAACCTGTTTAATTTCATAGTAAAGTCACATTTAAACATAAATTAAATGTTAGTAGACGGATACCTTCAAGGTCATGGCCGGATTCCTAGTTATTGAAAAGTCCAACGAACCGACATATTATGATCGAATAAACAATCATTATTAATCGATTAGATTTATTGACGTGGGTAACGCGTTCGACTACGGTAATCGGTCTTGGCAAATTATACCGGTAGTTTTTTATGTGACTTCTCCTCTCGGTTGCTGGATTGTGAGAGTGATTTCGTGAAAGAAGACGGAATTGTGTAACAGGAATCCGGGAAGCGCGTTATTTGATTTTACCAATAAGCACGCGCTGTAGCCGAGAGATGGCTGAAAGATGATGCCTGCCAGAGGTTATAATAGTACCACGTCCTCGATAATTTTTATTTTATGTAATATTTTGGTAAATTCGAGTAACCACAATAATGTCATATAATTATGTTAAACATCACATGCGACAACTTAAGCTCAAGCCTCAAGGTTCTGGTTACAGATTTGACTTTCCAAACGACCCTTTCTGTTTCAGCATTCTTGTAGTCTAAGGAAATACAACAGGTATTTCCTAGAGAATGCCCTGGAACCTTTACCTCAGATAGCTTGGATCCTACTTTCAATATTGATGGATGTCTTCCTATCCCTGTAACTTTTCCCTGAGGTAGATTCCTACTTCCAATCTCGATGGAACCCTTCAACAATTCAACATATTATTCATTTTAAAGTTAGAACTATTTAATATAAGGATATAACTATGTTAATCTTTTAGGAATGCCATTGAAATGCAAAATATGTTATTTGCACGTGGTTTCGCATGTGTCAGCCACAGGTGTGTATTTTCAAGGTTATCGTTATAAGAAATCATATTAAATTCCGTTGAATAACTTTTTCCGGTATTTAATGCAATTAAGATTCAATGAAGATTACTAATGCTCGTTTTGACTGAACTATTCGATTCTTAAACTTAATAATTATATTTCCAGCCTGCTACTGTCCCACTGCAGTGCAAAGACCTCTTCTCATACAGAGAAAGTACGAGCATTATGTACCATCACTTAGGTAATTTACATATTCATGGATTGATATTCACAGAAGAGCACTGCTAGGTTTTTACTGATATCAGCAATTATCTATACTAATATTATAAAGAGGTAAAATTTGTTTGTTTATTTGTAAGTTTGTATGTAGGGGTAATCTTCGGAACTAATGATCCAATTTTAAAAATTATTGCACTGGTGGAAAGCTACACTATTCCCGGATGACATAGGCTAATTTTTATCCCTGTAATCCAACGGGAACAGGAACTACGCGGGTAAAACCAAGTGACGTCTGCTAGTCTAGGATAAACTAAGAACCAACATATACGCATTCATCATGTGCCTAGCCTTTAATTTTTTAGATTTTTTTGCCTTTTTTTTTGGTTTACCTATATGGAGCGACTGCCTGTTAGACCTACACTACCCAGTAACTGGGTAACATGATACCCCTTGGTTAAACTAGTTGTCAAACTTCCAGGTTTCTGACCACAAGTAACGACTGTCAAAGCTCTACAAATAACAGCCGCCGGGACCAACAGCTTAACGTGCTTTTCGAGGCATCCTCTGTACCTCGGAATGCAAGTCTGGGTATGTATTAAATGATCACCCATTCACCGACCGAAGTCACAGTCGTAAATCCATTTATCCATTTTCTAAAATAAGAGAAAATGTAGGTTTTAAAATAATTAATTTTACACCTCACACACACACTCAGGCACTCAGCACATGATAATATCTGTGGCCCTAGTGAAAAGGGGTATAAGTCCAATTTTGTCGAAAATGAGTTAAGTGTACCAAAGTGATCAGAAAAAAATGCTCTATCGTTTGGTGAAGACAGATCTAAGCTATCTCTAAAAATAAGAAAGTTACTTTGTGTAAAAGGGTCCAACAAACACCAAAAAAAACTGTAAAAGTCGGTTTTCTGATCACTTTGGTACACTTAACTAATTTTCGACAAAATTGGACTTATACCCCTTTTCACTAGGGCCACAAATATATGTACCTACTATTGTATATTTTCTATTGTTTTATAAATTATTGTGTGTATGTGTGTTTTGATGACTGATGTCAAATAAATATTTTTCTTTCTTTTCTTTCTCCTTAACATTCTTACGAGTACAACAGCTATCTGAATACGAAAAGTCTTGTTAAAATCAGTCCAGCCGTTTTGTAGATCTGTCGGAACAAAAAAAAACACGGAGACCGATAGCAAGACTTATTATATTAGATTATTAGTCAACAATGAATTTTCTTTCAGACAGCCATAACCTTATCAAAAGGAAAACATTTTGCGTGAGCATAAAGGATTAAGTAGGTGTGTATTCTGGACATCCCTGGGCTATTGATTACCCTTGTCATTAATGCTTTGTCTTAATCCGTGGGTTTGTTGTCAGCTTGTCTGTTGTAACCCTTTTACGGAGCTTTGTGTGTATTTATATCCAAAGCGAAATTAATGTGTGGTGTCATTATATATCTAATGCATGTGTGTTTTAATAAAACACGTATATTGTTGTGGAAAAGTGTGTTTTCTATTTACACACACTTCACACACGTGTTTTAATTTTTTTGTTTGTTTTTTTCTTTTTTGTTTGTGTGTTTCTTTTTTTAGAGTATTTGATCTGGAGAAAATAATTCTTTCTTTTTATACCTTTACTAGTTTTGGCCTGCGTAAAAAGTAACTACCTACCTATCTTTAATTTAGATTCTAACGTTTAAGATTTCTAAAGGAACACATTACTGAGATAACAAGTATCCTATATAGTATCCTACAAGTATAACATACTTATAGGATATATATGTATGTGATTTCAAGGCAATGAGCTATGAATGTACCAATTTTCATACAAATCTGTCCACGCAGTTTACGCGCTGTTAATGATTGAGTAACAGACATCCAAACAATTAAACATCTTCACAAACTTCCTTTAAAATTAATTCATTTGCAATATTACTAGAATGAAATAATTAGTTAACTTGAATGAAATTGTTACGTTGAAATAAGTAAAGTAAAGAGAAAGTCTAACCTTGTCGTATAGGAACTTTGACTTGAGACTTACTAAAATAGACTTACCTATAAAATGATTCATGGTTTACTGGGATTTACTTTAAACTCATGTTTTTTAAATTTAAGGCCGTACCACTAAAAAAATCCCACGAGGTTTTCCCTATATGTACTAAGTTGTAAACATAAAAAGATACATTTGGTTTTTCACTGTTAGCAGAATTAGCGCTGAATGGCGCTGAATGGCGCTGAACATAAACCTCGACTCACCAAAACGAGACGTTTATTTATAAAGTAAAATATTTGAAATGTAGTCTCATTTCACGTGTATAACCCACTTATTCAAAATTTAGTCATGTGCAAGTCGAACTACCTAACAAAGGGTTGATTACCATGATCAGAAAAAAAAACACATACCTTGAAAGGTAGAAAAAAAAAAATATTCTAATTGGTAATTATGTCTTGTCCGGGTAAGTGCCAATGTGACTTTTTTTAAATCTAAGTTCTAAGTTTATCTTGGACATCGAATCAGAAATGGGGAGATCCGTAGAGGAACCAAGGTTACCGACATGGCCCATCGGATTAGCTGGTTCAAGTGGCAGTGGGCAGGGCACCCAGCACGGAGGACTGATGACCGATGGGGTCGAAAGGTTCTCGAGTAGAGGCCACATATCGGCAAGCGCAGCGTAGGACGTCCACCCACAAGGTGGACAGACGACCTCAAAAAGGCCGCGGGGACGCGCTGGATGCGAGCCGCTTCCAACCGGTCTTATTGGAGATCTATAGGGGAGGTCTATGTCCAGCAGTGGACTTCCTATGGCTTAAATGATGATGATGATGCAGTTTATCTTAGACATCATTGACATAGGTTAGGAGAAACATACTTATCGGGAGGGAACCTCGACTCATAGATAATATGTATAAGTCTGAAATCGCCAATGCGGCTTGAGCAATCGTGGTGATCAGTGCTCGTGCGTTCTCTCTATTAGAAGACCCCTTTACCTTGCAGTGGGATAGTAACGGGCTGATTTTATTATTAATATGACTTGCTATAAGGACTGTGATCATACTTACTTTGTTAACTCCTGTGACATACCTACCAACTATCTCTTGCTTCAAAAATAGTACTCGTATAGTTTTTTTTTATATTATAAACCAGTGCTTGACTGCAATCCCACCTGATGGTAAGCAATGATGCAATCAATAATGGTGAAGCGCACTAGTTTATTAAGAGCCAGCAGCCGCAGTTTATTTAGTTTAGCATATTATAATATCGTCAGGAATCTGCATGCCTGAGATATATTTTTCGACGACATGTAAAGTATAGCCAAGTCACGAGACCATGTGCAGCATAAAAACTCTGAGACCAGTCTCTAACCACAAGAAAATAATCTACCAATTACGGTACCTACAACAGTTAAGGTCAACCAAAAAGAAGCTTAAAAATACACGTTTCTTCTATGGCCCTCTTTAAATCAACTGTCTGACGTATCACGGTTCGTGAGTTACAGGCCGCTTGAGTGCGGAACTCTAAAAATGAGGAAATGAGTTCCGGAAATACAAAACGAGTCTGCTTTTGGCATCATTATTGGATGCTCCTTTAAAGATGTTTAATGACGTTTATTGTTTTATTACGCTTTAATTGTTTTTTTTTTGTATCTATTAATTGTTTATCATAAAATCATTACCGTAAAACTTTGAGGAGGATTTTTACGCTAGTTTAATGTTGTCTGATACTAACAAGGTGTTGAAACTATTTATCTCAGTTATTTAAAAGCTTTACAGTCTTCGTATGTAACAAACATCTTTTATCCTTCGCGAATATCCTCCTCAAAGTTTTGTTTCTATTCACCCTTGAGTTTCTATCCACCTCTTTTTACCCAGTAATTAACAAAGGATTCCTCGTTTTAAAAATATTTAAAACTTTTGGGTATTTCTTGGATTAAATTATATTTGTCTTTAATATCCTTATATAATATCCGAAGCTTTTTCTCGGACAACCAAGTCGCGACAACTCAGATGACACACAATTATTCAATGTCACATTAAAATAACTTCTAAGAATTTGCTGCTAAAACCTGCCGTAGACTTGCCACAAATATTTTGAAGGCTGTACGAATATTTTGGCACTGTAGTTTGCCTTTCTCCACCTTCATCTATTTAAAAGCTTTTTGGTACAAAATAATATTTTAAGTGAGAAGGATTAGATACGAAAATCTTTTATTACGACAAGATGCCTCAATTCTTTTACATAAGTAGATAATAATAATTTAGTTTTGATGTTGACTATTCTATTGTAACATTGAGATATATTAACAGTATGCTTTCTTATAGTCACTTAAATAGTTTTCTAATGTTAAGTTCGATTGGTTTTTTTTTTTGTATTAAAAAAATTAATAAAATATCTAAAGTAAAATATTCTTACCAGAATACAGTGTGAAAATAAGTAATATTACCTACGTATTGGATTCTACAGGAACGTAGAGCGAAAATGAATAAGTATGTTTAGAAGAAAAGAGTAAGCTTACAAAGGATTGCAAGCTTTGAAAGAAAATATGTCAAAGAGTTACTGCATTCATAGATTTCAATATGGAAAAGCACCGGAAAGCGACATACTTGGCATTTCTCGGTACTATAATATTTTATACATCTAACATTCATGTAGATTTATTTTGCACCCGTGTTTCGGCCTTAAGACGGCTTTTGGCACAGTCGTTTTTTCTTTACCTATACCTAGTCGACTTATCGACTGTTAACAAATTATAATCTTTACCTATTTGTACTATCTTTCTATTCGATTTTTTTTTTATGCTATATGTGGAGGCTTGTTATTAGCAATTTTTATTTAATATTGGAATTATTCTTTATTTCACTGGATTGTTAGTCTGTAAGCCTTTTATAAAATAAAATAAATAAACAACTCAAGCTCTGCTTGGACTAGATGGCGATGTGTGAAAGTTGTGAAATGTTTATTTATTTATTTAAAGGTTTTCCATCTGGACTTAGTCAGTACCAGCTCAGGTAGATTCTTATTCGTGCCAGGTCGATTATAATAGGGTCGTCTATTACATGGGACTTAAACATAACTGTTAAAAGAGAGCTTTAGGTACACCTACCCCTTCGACGAATACAATATTAAATGGGTTTGTTCATTAGTGGCAGTATTAAGCTTCTTCCCTAGAAGGATTCTACTTAAAAGGGTGGAAGGAACATCGTCGCACACACTGATACCATAAACCTTTGTAGATATTATAATGGGGTATTTGAAAACATTTTAATTTTTAACCGACTTCAAAAAAAGGAGGAGGTTCTCAATGACCGATTTTCAAAATTCTTTTTTTGTTTGATGGGGTATACTAACAGATTGGTCCCATTTGTATCAAAACTCATATCTGATGAGGGATCTTCGAGGAATTGAGGGAACTCCTCAAAAAATATAGGCACACATGCACCGATTTCAACATTTTTAGTAACAAATCAAGCATTTTTATTTAGAAAGTAACATTTGGTGAAGAAAAACTGATGAAGAAGACAGGCAACGGAACTCTTCAACGCATAACAGCAAATTATTCGTGATTGCTATAGTCAGATGTCTATGCTGAGCTTTTGTATTTCCACAACATAACATTACGCCATTCTATTTTAAAAGGGGCCGGCAGAGATGTACAGATTAATGTTTAGAGATAGAACTTCTTTAGCAATTGTTATCCAATTTCAATGATTCGTTCAAGTTTTGAAAGACTTTCTTTACATACAAAGAAACTAAAAATTACAATATAAAAACTTTTTTACAAAAAAAAACAACCGACTTCTTAAAAAAAAACTAACAGGTGAAAAATAACTCCAGTTTCGGAAGTCGGTGGCCAATAATGAACAAAACAAAACCACCAAAGCCACAGACTTCCGAAACTGGAGTTATTTTTCACCTGTTAGTTTTTTTTTAGTCCATCATCTAGATTACAAGAAAATATTCGACCCGTATTTATACAACACATCAAGCTACCCTAATGTGTTTGGACACTATCGGTTGCTTCGATAGTTTTTCAACTTTATTACAAACTAGGAGACGTCACGCGGTTCCCGTGGGAATACATGTATAAAAAGGCCTATGTGTTAATCTAGGGTGTTAGCTAACTCCATACCAAATCTTATTAAAACCGCTCCAGCCGTTTAGACGTGAAAAAATAACAATCATAACACACTCACAAACTTTCGCATTTATAATATTAGTGTGAACAAATGGAATAAGGCGCAGGTTCAATTACGAAAATTTTTCATTTTGGGGTTGCTTGATGTGCTAGCGTCTTTACATCCATCAAATGGGTAAAAACGTATTAAATAACAGGCCTATCGGATTTTATTTGTACGTTCTCTTAGCTAAGACCATAAGATAAGGAGATAAATTTTCCCTCAAGCGTTCGGTCGGAAGTGATTCAACGTGGCCGACCTCCCATGAATCTCCCCTTACTATAATTTAGGTCATGTTGAGGTAGTTTGTTTGTGACCAATATAGAAGATATCGGTTACCTGTAAGCTAAAGAAATATATTTTGTTATTTACCTTGGTTTGTTCCAGAAATAGGTATTTTGGTTACTTTCTTGTAAGGAGTCAGGTGTTACGTGAATGGAAAGAATATAAAACTTTATAAACAAAAATATAATACAAACGCCTTCATATAAAAAGCTTAACAGGTGTGAAATAACTCTACTTTCGGAATTCTTTGGTTTTGGTGGTTGTTAACATTTATGTAAAGAAACTATACCTATTTCTTTTTTTATTGTTTAATAAAGAATTTGATTAACTTATTAACTCTATGCATTATGCACCATAGACGGAATAATATTTTAAACTGTGACAGCTGAAGTGAAAAATATAATTTATAAGACGAAGAGATTTTATTATAGAATTTTTTTTTTTTTTAATGTCAATCTTTAATTACAAGTATGATCTTAACTTGATGGTAATCTATGTATACATAATTATTGTTAGATATTAAAACTATTTTATGTTATTTAATAAAAACTGTTATTACAGAGCCAATGGAGGGAGGCCATTGCCCAGCAGTGGGACAATTTGGGCTAAATAATATTAATACGGCCCGCATTGTGAGGAGGTTTCTGTCTCTGGAGCCCTAACCACCGGTAGCTTGGACCCTGCTCCCGCCATCGGTGGTCCACTATTTTTTACATTTTTAAATGTTTTTATATCAATATTTAAAAATGTAATTTATGTTTATGTACAAATAATAAATGAGAATAATAATAATAATTACAGAGCAACGCCATTGTTATGTTTCATTGAACGATTCAATTAATTTAAAACTAATAATTAGTTCTCTGTTTCGATTCCCGGGTCAGGCAAAGTGTTATTGAGTTTTTCCATCTGGAATTTCTCAGTATCAGCCCTGAGTCTGGAATTGTGCCCAATTGATTTAAATAGTCTCGCCCCTGATACATGGGACTGAGACATTACTAGCGAAATGTGGGTGTACTACCAGGTATACCTCTGCCTAATCCCTTGAAGATTACAGGCGTGATGTGATGTTAATAACTAGATCTGTTCATTCGAAAGCGTGTTTTTTTATATTAACCATTGACTCAAGCGTTCTATTCCGGATGTTTTGACGATTAGAAAACTAATACCCAGTTTAATTGGGTCAATCGATTCATCATCGTCATCATCATTATGGCAAACTCGAAAAACAACAACATCCTATTTAGTAATGATGATTGTCTATGCTTGTAGGTATTTACTTTTGGGGAAACAGATTAATGTCCTACTACGTATACACCACTAATGTTTAATATGTACAAATACTTAAAGGGCTTATTCGATTACTTATATTTGAAAAGTATCAATAAATGATATTCAAAAACAACAAAGTTAATAGCGTTTATTTATATCTCAAAAAGTCAGTCAATTTATAGAAATATTGTACAAGCTATTCATAACATAGTAGTATTCATTCATCGTTATCTCTCGCTCAAGTTCTCGTGATCTCGCTCAAGCAAGCGTCGCCTCCAACAGCAGCTGTATTCGTTATTTAAGATTAACAAAATAGTGGTTTATTTATAAATTGAATTTCGTTTTTGTTACTTTTGATTACGCATATATGATCAGGTACGGATACAGCCCATTTTTTTGTACTAATTAAAAATAGTGGTGTATAGAAGAAAAGATAAGATTCTTAAGACTCTTAAGACGGTTAGATGGCACTCCACGTGAACCAAGGGCTGGCTTTTACCCTGGTCAAAAGATAAGCATTGCCATACAACGTGGTAATGCTGCCAGTCTTTTGAGTACACCTCCAGTAGACAGCGATGCGGGTGAGTTTCTTGGTGGCATATTTTAGAGGTAGTTTTTATTTGAATTTCCAGTGTATATAGTGCATAAACCTAGTATTTATTTTATTACGATACGTTAGATGACGAATTTTTTTTTTTGACAAAAGTCGTTTATCAGTGTTATTCAGTTAAAATCCATGAATATAAAGTTACGGCGAATTGAGTTGTCATCTCATACTAATGCCATTGACAGTTCACTGTTGGAACTGTGTGAATACTGATAGTACAGACGCCAGCACATCAAGTTACCCCAATGTGTCAAATTGAATATGAACCTTATTTTGTTTGCCATTAAGTTGAAAAACGATCAAAGAAATTCGAAACAATGGGGTAACTTGACGTGCTGGCGTCTGTACCTAATGGATTGCAAATTCGTCAAAATGTTACTCTCAAATTTTAATCACACTTAGTAGCGGTTAACATTAATTATTTCCAAGTAAGTGGTTGGAGGACTCATGTGAAATACAAATTAATTATTCTCTAAACTTGTTGTGATTTAAGATTAGTATTTACAAGCACCTGCTTGTTCTACAAAGACTCTCTAAATGCGGTTGCGGCTGAAACTTAAATCCTATTAAACGAGTCTGTTGCATTTTTAGATTGTTTAAATGATCATTCTTAATAAGGTAACCCCAAGAGATTTTAGATAGGTACTATAGAAGGACATGCAAAGAATTATCATAAAAAATCTGTGATCTCATGCCAACTTCACCTAACATAACAGGGTACTAAATAAAATAGGAACCTTTACCTTTACCTGTACCTGTACCTTTCTATCTACGGCGAGTGTCCACCCTTGCATCGTTGGCACTCCCACGATTCGGACAAAGCGTTTCGCTTCGTCGTTTATACCGCGTACTTCGAAGGACTGGAACAACTTGCCTGCTGCGGTCTTCCCGTCCGAATGTAATTTAGGTGTCTTCAAGGCTACAGTAAATAGGCTCTTAATGTACTAGTGCGCTTCACCATCACTGATGACAATTGTAAATAATCGGACTGCCTGACAGTAAAATTCCGTGTAGTGCACAAACGCCCTATGGGTTTTAAACAATGATAAAATATTATAAGTAAAAAGGTGTAGATAGGTTACTTAAACAACATTGGATCTTCAAAAACGGTACACTATCGCACGCTCGTGTCCGTTGACGGCGCGTCGCCACACGGAGGTGATAGTGTTGCTAGTTAGCCACATTTTAACGTGTCACTTGCTGAGCACGTATTACCTATCTACACCTTTTAAATTATAATATCATTGGGTTTTGAAATTCAGTAGGTACGTGATCGTGAAGAAAATGCATGAAAAAAATTTTTACGTAATGAACTGTCACCAACTGGTAATCCACCCAAACAAATGAGTGTAAGGCCTAGAAATCCAAACTGAGACCTCATAAATTGTATACCTGAGCACACGGCTTTTGGTTGACCATCCACTATCTTGGGCTCCCACAGGAGTCATAAAGGCCCCAAACATAGCCATAAGATAAGTTTTCATTAAGATTTTCCTGAAGTTGCGTGAAGGTGCTGAAGTTCGAGGTCAGGGCAATATAAACGCGGTCAAGAAATGGGTGGATGACCTGTTTATAAAGGTTAAGTAATCCAACGCCTTCAAGCTTTGGTTTTAATATGTAGGGTGGAGGAGACATTGATGCACAACCTACATTTATTGCTTTTTTGTTTTTGTATGTTTTTTTTTCTTTATTGTTACAACATTAAAAGCAACACTGACACACAATCATTAAAATCACACACACCTACAATTAGATATTTTTGTTTTTTTTTTATTTCCGTAGGTAGGTCGCGCGTCGCAGTGACCACTGAAAGTTAGATCTATGATCGGTGGTTTGAATTAATTCCTCATAGCTCAGTGTTTAAGTATTTTGTCTTCACTACCTATGTAATTCATGAAGTACGATTAGACATCGATCAAAATACTTTGTGTAGTGTGTGTCTGTAAAAAAATCGTCAGCTTTAAAACTCGATCCTTCAGGTATGTCGATTTAAAATAATGTTGAGTTTGCAATCGACCATTGTATTAAGATTAAGCGTAAAGCTGTTTTTGAGTAATACTGTTTTATTACACACATTTATGAATGAAAATATAAAATCATTATTTTAAATTTATTTATTTATTTATTTTTATTTATTTATTTATTTAAAACTCTTAAACTATCATTACAGGTTTTGAAACCTAATGCGAAAGCTAAGACTATACTATAATATTGACTATTTTAAATAACATCTATTTACACAATACAATCAACCAAATTACATAAAATTAAAACGATACATTTTTATAATAACAAAGTCTCCAAAAAATAAAAATAAAAAATAAAACAATAAAGAAACAATAGACATACAATAGACATAAAATTACAAATTAGTGCTTTCGTAAAATATTATATACAGAGTTACTTTTGCAAGTTCACTAAAGTAACACGAAAAAATGTCCAACCTATTCTGAATTTCGTTAACAGTACGAATTGCTCGCGAGAGAGGTGCTTTGGCCAGCAGGTTGGTTCTGGCAGTTGGCACAGCCAGCAGTGGCGGGCGCCGCCGCCTCCACACGTAGCGGTCAGGAACAGAAAACCGTAAGCACTGAAGCACTCCCGGATTGTGCTCCTTGCCCCGGATTAATTTTATTAAGTAGACGACAAGAGTGAACTGTCGTCGCACCCTCAATTCATTGTACCCGACCATGCCCAGTACAAACAGGGTGGGGTACATCAGCGGGTACAATGGATAAACCCCGTACAGTCTGAAGTACAAGTGACGCGTGAACTTGTTTTGTACGCGCTCCAGCATAACAGAGTACTTGGCTTCATGAGGAGCCCATATGACAGCACCATACTCCAAGTGACTCCTGACTAGAGCGTCGTATAATACCCTAATAGTCGTAATATTAGTGAACCCCTGTGACTGTCTGAGTACAAAGCCGAGGTTTCTGTACGCTTTCTTACAAATCTTAATGATATGCTCGCGAAACGTGAGATCTGGAGTGAGATATACCCCTAGATCACGCACTTGCGTTACTCGCTGCATGGGTACCGCCTCTGCTTTGTACTCATAGTGGACTGGGGTGCGCTTACGACTAAAGGATATTACCGAGCATTTGGACACGTTGAAGTACAGCTTATTGTCATGGCTCCACTTCACCACTCTATCAATGTCACCCTGGAGTCGCTCATGGTCTGACTCATCCCTTACCTCGAGCAGCAACTTGAGGTCATCCGCGAACAATAAACATGAGCCATGTCTGACGACCTCCGGCAAGCTGTTTATCATTATGATAAATTCAAGAGGCCCCAAATTGCTGCCCTGGCTCACTCCGGACCTGGTGAAGTAGAGCTTCGACTCATTTCCATTGTAGTCAACGTACTGTTGGCGGTCTCTCATATAGCTGACAAAGAACTGTAGCAAGTGTGGCGTACATCCTACATCTGCCAGCTTCCTTAGTAAAACGTCATTATCCACGGTGTCGAAAGCTTTTTTAAAATCAAAGTACGCCGCGTCTACCTGTACTCCAGCGTCGACTGCGGGTATAACCTGTGTCATGAAGTTAAGCAGGTTGGTGGAAGTGCTGCGTCCCGGCCTAAAGCCGTGCTGCGCGTCCGATAGTTGCGCTCGGACTTGGCCCTGTATGCAGCGTTGAATAGCGGCTTCAAAAACTTTTGCCGGCGTCGACAACACTGCAACTGGTCTATAACCGCTGAAATCTGGACCTGCCTTACCCTTGGGTACTGGAACGACACGTGTCGTCTTCCACTGATCCGGGAACGTCGATTGCTTTATACATGTGTTATATATGTAATGCAGCGGGCTTGCTAAAACTCTAGCACAATCTCTAAAGAGAAACGCTGGTATACCGTCAGGACCAGATGATCGTTTCGGCTTTAGGTTCGTCAGCGCATCCTGTACATTTTTGAGACTCAAGGTCTCTATATGTACCGTAAATACGTTCAACTCTTTTCTAAATGTGTTTTTAAAAAAACAATCTTAAAGGAAATCGTTTTTATTCGTATAAAAATCGCTTCTAACGGTCACAACACTACTACCAACCCAAAAACATGACTTTGTAATAACGTCCGATTAATCTACGATGAATTTGTGTTTTAGAGTTCAGTTTTTAATAAAAAGTTAAACTTACGTTTAATACTAATGAGTACTCGTTGTTAACATAGAGAGAATGGTTAATATGGAATGGTTAAATTAAGAAGGGGTTTTTCAATTTCGTATGTCTTTTGTTTTTACCTTCACTTGAATTACATTTTTACAGAATGGTGCTGCTGAACTCATAATATTATTCGTCGATGCCCCTTTTACTCTGTGCTTGCTGAGGTTTTGCTTGTGTTATCGAAAGATAAATGACATGAAATTTTAAAGGGTTTGTTCAAACTCGCATCAACAAGATACGTCTGTAATGCGTTTTATCATCCCCGTCCTGCAAACAGGGACCGATGTTGGTTTTGTGTTTTATTTGATAGATGACTTGTATATCTTGATGAATGGCGAGCGATCATCGTGGGTTTCGGGCAACAATTTTTGTTTTGAAGTTTACAAAAAAAATACTGGACGGTTTCGATAATGGATTTGGCTGTCTAGATTGATGGGCAATGAAAAAAATGGAAAGTAATGGGATTTTTGTGTAAATGAAAGTGTTTTTAAATATTGAATGTCTATTTTTCCGGCATTTTCCGTGCCTCAAAAAACATGTCAAGGTAATGGTATAGAACGCGTTATTAACTGGTTACCCCCTTACGCTTTAAACATCAATATGTATAAAGGGGTAACAAATTAATTTCACATATTGTACCAGTTGCGTTGTCAAGCCTGATAACCATAAGATCTGCCGACCACCAATCTAGCCAAGACGTATTGTTTTACACATCAAAAAAAAAAAGAAAAAAAAAATGTGAAAATAAATGTATTTTCTTTATTTCTTTCTTTCAGTACTGAGATGTTGGGTGTCAGATACGCAGATAACTGTCACTGTACTGAACTTCGAAGTTTAAAATATCGATATCCAATCACAAGATTTCTAAGTTTCGTGCATCGGCTTTCGTGGTCTGCTCCTGTCACTGTTCAATCTAGCTTTTTCAAAAGAACCAATTAATTAAGGCAATCCTATTTTAAGGACACTCAAAGCAATATCAGCTTCATTGAATGGCAATTACTTAGAAGTCCTTGAAGGACTTCTAAGTAATTGCTAGCAAACTGACAAAAATGTGGCCAAATAATTATGTCCCCAAGTTTACTTTATCAAAGCAAAAATTCTGCAAAGAATTCTTATTACGGAATCTAAGCCAGGTGTATTTTTATACACAAAAAGTCAATTTCTCGCTATCATATCGGTTTCCAATCTGAAAAAGCTGTCTATAATCCATCCCAACACAGAGTAGTCAAACTCATGGAATAACAATGTACTTTTTCGTCGATGAAGCTTAATGCAGTGAATGGGTCACAAATGAAACAAACTATTTTAGTTAAAAAAAAAAAAACATTCCACAACTTTTCACACAACGCCATTTAGTCCCAAGTTAAGCTTGAGAGCTTGTGTTATGGGTACTAAATAGCTGATAAACATACTTATATATTAGTAGTAAGCTTTAGTTATTCTAATAAGCTACGGGGTACTTTTCGCCTATGCAAAATTATCATACAGCTTTGTTAACGAATTAAGTGCACAACAAGACGTATTATTTTTTTCCAGTTTTGTCATTAAATTTTGTTATTCAACAAAGAGAGACTGCAAGAGCACGAGACTAGCCATCTATGTTAAATAACCAAATTGGATGGAACACCCTTATTTTTATTTAAAAAAATATAACTGAAATATAGCATCATCAAGCTCTGAATAACAAGGGGGAGTCGCACAAACAAAAACATGTTCGGGATATTATTGTTTGTTTATGTAATGAGTGGGTATCTTGATGGTCAAACAAGAAGGTGGTCAGCTGCTAAGATCCCCATAGATTTGTGGGGAGCCTAATTTATAATACGGGTACATAAATAATCAAAAATGGCTTATTACCGAAAAGAGCGAAATAATGGAAGGGAGCTTAGGTTTTTGCCCTGCAGTGGTACACCACAGCATAATAATAATACTAATAAATTTTCGGACATTGGTGAAGAAAAACATCATGAGAAAACCTGGTCTTATGGTTTATATAAGTATGAAATCGCCATCCACCTTGAGCAAGCGCGGTAATCAATGCTCGACCCGTCTTTGTTTGAGCTGTATGGCTGGTATCTAACGTTACTATTATTTATTAAATACCTACCAATAAAAAATCTTAAATTATATTATATTTAATACAAAACTATATCTCTATCAAGGAATATCATTCGTCAAATAGTTTTTAGTTGCCATTGATGATCAAAGCTTGAGCTCGACATTTGCCCCAACTGTGTCGCTCGGTCTCCATTTAGTAAATACTCTGTGTTCACCGGGTTTCAGCATCATCATTCATTCATTGCATTTTTGCCACACGTTTCCCATCCCATCGGCTTATCAGATAATCTTATACTTAATAGCCCGAATTAATAAAACATCAGGTGTGGTTAACGTGGTTGTATATTTTTACAAATGACAAGAGATTTTGGAGTGTAATGAATAATGATGTTTAGGGATAACATTACACAATATCACAGACGCGGTATCAATACTAGATTGTGAATTTGTGACCGAAGGACTTCCAAGCCATAGATCTCGAGTTAGAACCCAAGGAATGCACCTCTGTCTGATCGGATTCATTTGCTTTAACATATAATAATAATAATAATAACTCTTTATTTCAAGCATCTGTAGCCCATATAAACAAAACTCAATACTTATAATCTAAAAAACTAATACATAGGAAATTCTCATAAAAACTATGCTAATTTTAATATTTACGTATAGTACAATAATATTACAAGACCAACGAAACAGTACAAAAAGTGAAATACTGTCATTTAAATATCAAAATGTGTCGATGAAATTATTAGTTTAATATAACGTGGCGTTTAAAAACCTGTAAATATAGTAAAATCATGTATTTTTGTTAACAATTTCATACAATTAGACTAAAAGCTCAGACTTTAAAACGATTAATTAAGAAAACCGCGCGTAATTAACTGCGTTATATTTTAAACAAACGTCCCAGTCAGCGATAAAGTTACATTTAATTAAATACCGTAAGTGAATGAAAAACCTCTGACATGTGGTGATGAAACCGGTGAAAGTAATTAATTAAGAGCTTAATAATTGAATTAATGACATTCATTTAAAATTTACTAGAGGTGTTTGCGTTGATTGGTATTGTAATAAAATATATATGAATATGGTTTTACTTTATTTCAAAGACCACAGCCTAGAACTGTAATGATGAGGTGAGAAATACGATAGAACGAGTATAATACGGCGAGCGGGGTCGCCAACCGCACACTGATTACCAAATAATTAATTACTGCAAAAACGGTGTATTTACGATTGAGTTAAGTTAGTAATACATAATGCTCCACATTTTTTTTTAATAAAGCTTACTTGCTATGTGGGAAGCACATTATTTGCTCCCTTTTCTATGAAGGATGTGGAACTTTACACCCTGTAGCCCCAAAAGCGTAATTATTTCAAATATTACATATCTACGCTTTAAACAAAATAATCAGGATCAAAGAAAAATACTCTGAGGTTATTTTTCCTGTTCAAATGATCTCCACTGAAGTGTGGATCCTTTTACAATAATACTGCGCTGTTAAGACGTTTCACGCGTTGTCAGCTTGCTGCTTACTGTTTATACAGTCTGCCAGTTTTGGCTAACCACCCGTAAGGCTAAAATCACACGCGCACGGCCCGCGATTTTTTTGAAGACGGTTGTTTTTCTAACTAATTTACCGCAATTGGGGCCGGTAGTACCCACTGTACTGACTGCCTTTTGAGTGAAGGATAGTTCCTATTTAGTCTAAAATCTGACCCACAAATCTTAATCTGGTATTATATTTTTTTATTTATTGTTGTGATTCTGGTGTTGCATAAGTTTTCGATTAAGTTCATATTTAATTCAAGAGGACACCGGTGTCCGCGATGTCATTGTCTTTCTGTTGTGTCTCTAATTAACACGATTAAGAGGTTAAACAGGTTTTAGTGATACCCAATTATTATATAGCGTGCAACCACTGAGACGCATATTGCACTAGGTGACACTTAAGTGTCATGCTTTAACATTAACCAATTACGCAGTGCAGAACATAAATTACTAACCACAAGGTGGTAGCTAAATTTACGACAACGGTTCGCGACAGTGACGTTGCACAAATTTAATTAACCATCTATATCTATATACATATAATAAATCTGTAGAAGTAAAATTTCTGTACATTGAAAATATCAAAAAAATAAATAGCAGGGGGTGTTACTAGACCGACACCGAACCCAAAAATATGATTAAAAAAATTTTTGTCTGTCTGTCTGTCTGTCTGTCTGTATGTTCAGGTATCACGCAAAAACTACCGGTTCGATTACGATGAAACTTGGTGTACATATTCTTTAATATCCTGGGCACAACACTGGGTACTTTTTATCCCGGAAAAGTATATACAATAAAAAACAAACTTAATTTTGCGGTTCGACCCCTAGACCTGACTACTGTACCAACCGCAAATTATAAGTTTGTCGTAGGTTACGTCACCCGCAGTGAAGTTCACCAAGGGGCGCTGCACACGGCTAAGATAGTATAATATTTTATCTTAAGATACAATATAGTTCGCCATAAATTCAATGGACTATCACACACTACTAAGATAATAAATAATATATTCAAAATTAATATTGGAGGATTAATGGTGATCGATACTGATGCCAGAAATGCAATCAGTAAATGTTTTGTCTGTCTGTCTGTATGGTACACACATAGTTCAAAAACCATTATAGGGATTTTAACCAAACTTGGTACGGTTGTAATCAATACGCCTGGACAGGTTGATCTTAGTCTCAGTTGTTTTACACATGGTCGGTTGTACGTCGCTCTTTCCCGGGTCAGTAGTTCCAGAAATCTTTATGCATACATACCGGAAGGATCAACTTTGAAAGTAGTCTATCCGGAAGTATTCTGCTAAAATGATTACGTTTATACAGGGTGTCCAAGAACCTGGCGTCCAACTGGATTCCCACGATGCCCCAAGTTCTAACAGTACTCAGAAAAATATTTTAAAAAATCCACCCCATGTACTTACAGAATTATACTGATTTCAAAAAAAAAGGGGAAATGAGCACCCTGTGACATACTTTTGAATGCTGTGACTGCTAATGCTGATAATTTCGATATTTCTTGGAGGTTTTGTAATCTAGGGTATTGCTGTGTCTAAATAGAATGTAAAAATAATGTACTTATTGTACCATTTTAAAATAAAATATTATTTTAACTAAAGGTGATATGGAAAACTATTGAATTTCGCAACTTTGACCGACTGTAGTGTAAAAAAAATGTACCAAAATAGTATGGCAAGTGACGTCAAATTTTGACGCGTTTATTCCTCTTTTTAAAAAGGTATAATACTTACACATTAATTTGAAAAAAAAAATTTTGATAATATTTTTACTCAACAACCCAATTTTTACGAAGTGCCTACCTACTAACGGTAACTGTCGGACCCTTTCTTATCTTAGAAACTGTTATGTTACTACTATTATTTACTTCGGTTCCAAGAGTGAGCAAGAAGGAAATACTCACAGGTAGATGGGTTCCCAGTAGAATAAAAGCAAAGAATGTTAGTTTAAAGATATTTTATTACAATAAATGTTCAAAATGTTGACCACCCGCGGCAATACAAGCTCTCACTCTCCTTAAAAAGGACCGCTTTATGTTTCGCGAGTAACTTTTTTGACGTATCACCTGCACTGCTTGTGTTATCTTCTCACGAAGGTCAGCGATGTCATTAATGGGCTTCGCATAAACGAGCTCCTTCATAGTTCCCCAGAAAAAAAAATCCAGCGGATTTAAGTCAGGTGAGCGGGCTGGCCACGGGATTGTTCCTGATCGCCCAATCCACCTGTTCGGGTATTGCTCGTCCAAAAACTCTCTAACGGATACGCGAAAATGTGCTGGACAGCCGTCGTGTTGGAACCACATATCTGGTGGGGTCTCTTCTAGTAAGTTTGGCAAATCATTTTGAAGAAAATTTAAATATGATTCGCCAGTCAAATTCTCGGGCATCTCAAATGGACCAATAATATTCCCACAGAGAATACCGGTCCACATGTTCACTTTGAACCGGTACTGGGATCTATCTTCTCGCATCAAGTGCGGATTTTCCACATGCCACTCGTGCAAGTTGTGTAGGTTCATGTAGCCATCCTTCTTAAATGTTGATTCATCTGACCACAAAATTTTGTCGATAAAGTTTTCGTCTTCTCGATGTTTTTGCAGGATTGTTTCACAAAACGCGACTCGGCTCGGATAGTCTCGAGGTAAAAGACTTTGCACTCGCTGTACGTGGTACGGATGATATTCTTCTTTTTGGAGAATACTGTGTGCTGTGCTCTTCGGTATCCCCGTATCAGCTTCTATTCCTCGCACAGAGATGCTTGGATTTGCCGACACCGCCTCTAAAACTTCATCGCGTATGAAGTCATTTACGGGTCGTCCTTCACCAGCTACTTGATTGGGGAACCGCCCGTCACATAGTGATCTGTGCACATTAATGAAAACTCGATGGTCGGGATATCGCGTAGCCCTCGGATACCTTTCTCTGTAAAGTCTCGCTGCAGCTCGTCCATTACCTCTACATTCTCCATAAATGTAGTGCATATTTGCGTATTCTTGCGGAGTGTAGGTCGCCATGGTAGCACACACAAAACACAAACTGTCCAAACACAGGCAAAGGTCGTCGTAAAGAGTTCGTTTCAAAGTCCAGAGCACAAAGAGTAATCGAGTCCAATAAACAAAGCTTTAAATCGTAGTACGTGATCAATGGTAACAATAAGAGAGAGGTGCGTAGAAACGGCAGGAGGCAGTGACGCGTACTGACCGTACTGTTATCCTAAATAGCACGATCCCAGATAGCGTCACTATCTATCTCACTCGCACCTCTAACCTTTTTCTCCCTCACTCTTACCTGAATAATGGGGTACCATAAAGAAGAACCAGCAAATCGCAAAGATAGTTTCTGTCTTGCTCCCTCCTGTTGTAATAACGAATCACTATGGTGAGATGCATGCACATACCGTCCCTTACGGTCTAACCTGTTTTTTGAGAGGCCTGTTGTTATTTTTATGAGCATACAATAGTAATTCTTTAGAGGTTAGATTCAATTCGTCGTAAATTTTTCTTTCTAAGAATTCTGTAAGACATCGTAAAAATTGGGTTGTTGAGTAAAAATATTATCAAAATTTTTTTTTTTCAAATTAATGTGTAAGTATTATACCTTTTTAAAAAGAGGAACAAACGCGTCAAAATTTGACGTCACTTGCCATACTATTTTGGTACATTTTTTTTACACTACAGTCGGTCAAAGTTGTGAAATTCAATAGTTTTCCATATCACCTTTAGTTAAAATAATATTTTATTTTAAAATGGTACAATAAGTACATTATTTTTACATTCTATTTAGACACAGCAATACCCTAGATTACAAAACCTCCAAGAAATATCGAAATTATCAGCATTAGCAGTCACAGCATTCAAAAGTATGTCACAGGGTGCTCATTTCCCCTTTTTTTTTGAAATCAGTATAATTCTGTAAGTACATGGGGTGGATTTTTTAAAATATTTTTCTGAGTACTGTTAGAACTTGGGGCATCGTGGGAATCCAGTTGGACGCCAGGTTCTTGGACACCCTGTATATCAACGCACAACCCAAACCTCTGGTATTAGAGACATGAAACTTAAAAGGGTGTTCTTAGTGAAAAGTATCCACTATAAAACGACTTTTGGAAATTCAACCCTTAAAGGGAAAACATAGGGGACGGAAGTTCGACATCCACGCGGGCGAAGCCGCGGGCAAAAGCTAGTTTTAAATAAAATTGTAAATGGAATTAAAAACGACCATGTTGAATTATGCTAATAGAATTTACTAAAATTAAAGAAACACTTTCCACAATGAAAACAGCTGCGTTATACAAAAATTTTGGTATACAAGCTGAACCCTGCGGTTTCGCTCGCTACAAAGGGTCGCGCTAGTTTTTTAACCGACTTCAAAAAAAGGAGGAGGTTCTCAATTCGACGGTATGTTTTTTTTTTTTTTTTTTGTGTGTTTGTTACGCGATTTCTTCCCCATTTGTGGACCGATTTTCAAAAGTCTTTTTTTATTTGAAAGAGTATACTCCCGAGGTGGTCCCATTTTAATTTGGTGAAGATCTGGTGCTGATCTTCGGAGATATACAATGGAACTCTTCAAAAATAGACGGCAAATCTGTCGTGATTGCTGGAATCGCTTGGATATTTATTGTTTATACAACATCATGACGTATCATCACGCCAGTATGCTCTGAGGGGTACGCAGATGTGTACAATATACCTAGATTTCGACATTTACTAGGGATAAGTGGATAACCCTATTACCATGACATGTATTGTTAACAAATAACAATATAAAAATAAATCCATGGCAAATGTTTGTATGGGAACAACTAAAAATGGAAAAATAAAAATCTTTTTTGCAAAAAATAAAACCGACTTAAAAAAAACACTAACCAGTGTAAAATAACTCTAAATTCGGAAGTCGGTGGCCCATCATGAATAAGACAAAACCACCAAAGCCACAGACTTCCTAATTTAGAGTTATTTTACACTGGTTAGTGTTTTTTTTAAGTCGGTTTTATTTTTTGCAAAAAAGATTTTTTAATCTATTGAACTAAACATTAGCGCGTTCGGCAAAAACTCTTGAACCCTTAAGCTTTTTTAATATTTACGGCATAATATTATGTGGAAGCTTGTAGTTAGCAATTGTCATATTTTTTTTTTCAAATTTTGTTACCATTTTAAGAGCAATAAATAATATTAATATTAATTCATTAAACCCCAAAAGAACACCGGTGTCCGCGCCGTCATTGTTTCTACTGTGTATTTAATTGACAAGATTGAAAGGTTAAGTCACGTTTTTTTATTTTGCACACAGACTCATTTTGTCATGTTTTGTTCAAACCGCCCTGTAGTACACATTTCACCAGAACAGTTATATTTAAGTCTAAGGTGATAGGGGGCGAGCCTATTGCCATCATCATCATCATCACAATTTCAGCCATAGGAAGTCCACTGCTGGACATAGGCCTCCCCTATAGATCTCTAATAAGACCGGTTGGAAGCGGCTCGCATCCAGCGCGTTCCCGCGGCCTTAATGAGGTCGTCTGTCCACCTTGTGGGTGGACGTCCTACGCTGCGCTTGCCGATACGTGGCCTCTACTCGAGAATCTTTCGACCCCATCGGTTATCAGTCCTCCGTGCTATGTGCCCTGCCCACTGCCACTTCAACCTATTGCCATCAATCGAATACAAATCCAGACTTCAAGAAATATCAGATGGAAAAACTCAACAGCGCTTGTGACCACAAACGAGACAGTCTCGTTAGGTAGTTGATAATGTTTCACGTACCAGATGTCATTATCATTTGAGGTGTAAATGGAAGCAGACGTCCCCATTTATATTCTAGGCACCGTAGTTCAAGTATTTGTTTGTCTGAAAATACCTTTGTAGGTGTATAATTGTATTGTGTTTACTGTAACATCTAAAATTAGCATTTGTACGATTTTTCCATACTAATAAAGTAAATTAAAGGTGACCCCTCGTATATTTATATAAAGTGTTTGTACAAAATGCAGATGAAGATTTATGGGGTGAAATTTTAGGGTCTGTCTGACTAATTAAGTAAACGATAAAGTTATCAACCTCTCAAAATTAAATTAAATTTTGTAGAATGGCGCATTTGTGTAGTATAGCGCATTTATGTCGTATAGCGCATTTGTGCTGTATATAGCGTATTTTTGTAAAATAGCGCATTTTTGTAGTAAAGCGTATTTAAAAAGGCGTGCCACCAACACATAAGTGAAAACCACGACCACTCTGTTCAAAGCGATAGCAAAGAAGAAGAATATTAGTATTTTTTGTGGTTTTATAGTACTTTAATTCTATTTTGGTTATCGATATTGGATGTTTATTTATTGGATATTTGTCATTATTTTTTTTAAGTTAACTTTTTTACTGTTACTCATCGGCATAGCCCCAATTTCCAAGATACGGGCTTTAACTGATTCAGAAGTCCACATAATTAAACTACCATACCTTAGATCAAACACTATACATACACTTCTGATTGCAAGCAAATTTCTTAAAAATGCTCCAAAGTTTTCGATTAGCGTATTCATATATTTGAAAAATATTTATTATTTATTAAAACTTTATGCACTAGTAAAATAAACTGTACAAAGGCGGACTTAATGCCTTAGGCATTTTCTACCAGTCTACCTTAAGGTGGTGCACATGGTAGGCGCAAGAAGGTACAACCAAAACTTGAAAGAAAAATAAATTAATGCTTATAATAAATACATATATACATACATATTATATAAAATCCAGAGATAACTAAGAGGAAAACCGCCTGGACGAAAAAAGAAGGGTGAATGAAACCAGAACAGTGAGAAGGACATCGTACAAGACGATTATTTGTGGAACGAAGATTCTTATCGTGTGCAGAACACAAATATTGAATCTGAGTTGTCAGATATGATGGAGACGTGGGTTTGTGAAGTATGGAAAATAGGGTTGTCAAGGCCCTCAAGGCTCTGCGCTGACAAATAGGTAGCCATTTTAAAAGTGATCGATGCGTGGAAACGTTAGCATACTTGCGTAGATTGAAGACGAATCAGATGCAGTTATTAAGAAGTGTAAGTTTTTTAATCTTTTCTTTTTTTGTTTTATGTTCTGTGCGTCCAAATAAAATATTTTCTTTCTTTTTTTCTAAGAAGTCTGTCAAGTTTATTGAGGAGATCGGAACATTGAAAGCAGTTTGCTTCATTTTTCGGTTAGCGAATCAGAGCCTTAATAAACACACAAAGCTTTCGCGGTATTTTAAAATAAGAAAAATACGATCTTCGAACTGAATTCACTACAATCGAGGCTTTCTCAGGATCCCTGCGGTATTGAATTTCTTTATTGCGCTTGCAAGTAGGGCCATAAAATATGACCGTGCTATTTTGTTAAGCAATTTTACGATCAGACTGGTATACAGAAAACTATGTCTATGCTGACATCTGCATCTCAATGTGCAACCCTTCATAAAAATTAAAAACGCCTTGTGTTCATCCGTGGATGTAACACAGTAAATAATTATAATAATTACCCTTTTTTTTGTCTCCCATTACACTGCGATCTGTCACCATAGGGACATTTATCAGTGTGTTGGTTGGGTTTCTTCTGGCATGCTCGGTGTACGACCTGTGTCGTATCCTACTTTACTTCACTGTCTAAATTTAATTGTGTCCTTCCTGGGCATCTTTCGTTTCAATCTGCAAATTATTCTGTTGTCTACGATTAAAACCTTTACCTTTTTTATTTGAAGCACACAATTAATAATATTGTTTATTTTCAAATTTGGCTAAGCGTCTTAATTGGACAATTTGCGTTTTTTTTTACGGTATAAATTATAATACTTCCTTTAGCTGCGCTTCGAGACCAAAAAGATCAATTTCTACGTTAAGGCGCTCAAAAACCTATAGGTACTCCATTTACGATTTAGACAGAAGTTAAAAACCGGCCAAAAGCGTGTCGGGCCACGCTCAGTGTAGGGTTCCGTAGAATATGTAAACGAAGTTAAAAAAATGCTTGCATATTCGACTAAACTACAAACTTTGTCCAGAAATTATTTTGTACAACGTTTTGTCTTTTTTGTACAAAAACTGTTATTTCCATCCTGATTCAAAATGATTTTCCTAGAAAGTCCTTATAAAGTTCTACTTTCCAGACATTTTTTCATATTTTCTAAAGTTATGGTACAAAAGTAATGTTTTTCACTTTTGGAGCGATTATTTCCGAAATTATTGACATTATCAAAAAATTTTATTTTTTTTACCACTTTGTCGGCGTGATTGATACACTCCTAATTTCAGCTTTTTAGTGCTAACGGTTACAGAGATTAAGCGAAGACGGACAGACAGACATGGCGAAACTATAAGAAAGATTTTTTTATAATAAAAAAAAATTAATTGTTTTTCTTTAAATATCGTGGCATCGTGCTGACATAGGGGCCTTTTTGAACTCACACAGGTCTTTTTGTTATTTAATTTGTTATTTTTAGTTTTTGGTTTTGTATTGTTTAATTCCTGTGCGTGCCCCAAATAAATATATTTTCTTTTCTTTCAGCTTTTTCATTGCAACAATTTTATTTTTAGAAATGATGTGGATTTAATTTAGTTATTTTATTTTAGTTGAAAATTACAGTGTCAATAATAAAAACTAACCAGATAATAATATGAACATACAATGCACATTATTCGTTTCACTTTTATTCTTCTAAAAACAAAACATATATAATATACATACATAAACACACGCCTTTTTCCCATGGGGGTAGGCAGAAACTACAGAGCGCCATATGCTACGATTCTTACATACTTCTTTTGCTTCGTTTACATTCATACATGTTGTCATACGTTTACGTAGTACTCGCAACCGGCGTGTTTACGCCGGTTGCGAGTACTACGCACCTGCGTTTTCTGAAGAACCTCACCAATAAGGTCTATGTAAGTCCTTGTCATACATTTGTATTCGGTAAGTATCGTATCGTTTGAATCAGTAGTTTTTTTTTTATTATTTTAGGGTTGGTCTCACGGTTCAATATGTTTATTTTAATCATTAAAAATTATAATGCAAATGAAATAAATAAATAAATTTATAAAATACTCCACAACCGCTCACCGCAGTTTTCGTGGCCAACGTAGTTTCTATTGTACCCGATGTAGGTGTGCCTAGCTATGTCCGGTGCTTTGTTATGACAGCCACCGCTCAGATCTACTGTATAAAACATAAAACCAATATAAACAGACGACCAGATTCCATTGGTTTTTTAGTGCGACTGCAGCTTATCAGGTAAGCTGCAGTCTGTTGTCGCATGTCACTGTCCAGTTCGATGTTTACAGTTTTTAACAGATTAAATTAAATAATCACCTCAGAAAATAACTTAAAATTCAGAAAAAAGCCGAAGAGTTAAGTTCAAAGACGAAAGAAAACTAAAAGAAAAATTATTAATTACTTTCGCATAAGATAAAACTAAAAAATAATTAAATTAACAATCAAACGAAATCGAGATAGAAATGACATTTATTTCGCCAGTTATGTTAAAGTTCCGTGTTTTAGGGGGCAAGCTTATTGCTTATTGATTGGGTACCGAATCTGGGCTGTTACTGATAAATACCGGATTAGAACGCAATAACAAAAAAATACAATTCGGGAATTGAACATGAGACCTTTTTACCAGTGGCCATTGAAACCACTACACCAACGAGGCATTCATACGTAAAACCTACATATGAACCAAGATCCTATAAAAGCCTTGAGAATGTAAAACCTTATTTACTTTGGCCGTTGATCTGAAGAAAACTCACCGTTCATTTTTACGAGGTAAGGAACCATTTGGGCCTTAATATACGCAGTTGTAGGCTATAGAATAAGCAATAACCTTAAGTACAGTCAACCGCATATCAGCAAAGACGGCAACACTTTGAACTTAGGGTCATGAATCGTACCCTAGACTTTCTATAGAAACTTGAAACAAGAATAATGTTATGATAATATAAGTTTTCTTTATTAAGAGATCAGTTAAGCCCTAGCATGAATTCACGATGGAATTCGAACGATTTTAAAACTAATAAACTATCTTTTAGTTTAATTAAAATACAACCTGCATTATCTAGGCTTACATTACTTATGCAAGGACGATTAGTATCATCGATACTGAAAACTAACTTAATAATATAATGAAACTATTATTTTATTTATTTAATACTTCAAGCACACATATGGGCAATACATACATAGGTGAACTTTCAATGTTAAAGTCTTACATTTAGACTTTACGTGTTTGTCAGGCATTCGTGCAAGACATAATTATCTACAGTTACATAATTATTGTAACGAAGTTTATAGATTCGAAATGTGGAATTCGAATACTGAATTCCATACCATTCCGGATTTATTGAATCGCTAAATGAGACTTTGTTTAAGCCTGCTAGTTATACTGGAGTTTTCACTTTTGCGTGCGCCCTACTGTACAATTAAGAGCATGAAACGTCAGACGATTTATGTCAATTTTCTTATTATAACACCAAACAATGTCTAGAATGTTTTTTTATATGTTCGTCGAAAGAAAGAAAAAGCATTAGAAAATCTTGTTCGCTCAGTCAAGCTCAGTTTTTACAGTGGCAATAAACTATACGTGATATTCGGAGATTTTTTTGGTGGCCCCACTACAATATAAATCTTGAGTTTTAAACCGTTGAATTAAATTAAATTACAGCACCTGGCACCATGTTGCAGTGGCGTTATAATTGAATAAAATGGTGCAATTTTCAAATTGCTTTTTTTGTTTCTTAAATGGGTTTTATGGGTACCTACCTAACGTCTATGGTGCATAGGATCGCGGTTAACCTCTAAGAAACTATCCCTATAAGAGAACTAACTGTTCCGGCAAACTTCGTTTAGCCTTAGAATCAATTTATGTGGTGTTACCTTCTTAGTTTTAGCTTAAGACTTGTCAAATGTCAAATTGTCACCTAAAAATCGACCAGGATTACATTTGACATCTGTTCTGTCAAAGATGGCGCTGGATTTGAAAAATGTTCAATTATCGTTAAGTGTTCTAATGTTCCGCTCAACTTTCCCATTTTTTTTTCTTTCTTAATACTACTACTTTCTTCTCAGTAATGACAAACTTAACAAAAAAAAGAATTAGCGAAATTGGTCCAGCCGTTCACGCGTGATTACTAGGATAATAGGGATACATTTTTATACGGACTAAGTTTTTAATTAGTACCTACAAATACTTAAACGGCTTATTATAGACGGTCTTATCATTTTATTTGTAAAGTATCAATCAATAACATTCATAAACAGCAAAGTTATTAGCGTTTGCTTATTTCCCAAAAAGTCACCCAATTTTTTGAAATATTGTACAGGCTATGACATAGTAGTATTCATTAATCGTCATCTCTCGTTCACGTTCGCGTGATCTCGCTCAAGCACGCCCCGCCTCCAACAGCTGTTTTCGTTAATTAAGTTTAACTAAATAGTGCCATATTTAAAAATTGAATTTGTTCTTTTTTACTTTTGATTACGCAAAAATAGTAACAGGTACGGATACAGCCCATTTTTTTTGTACTTATTCAAAAATTGTGGTCTATATTTATATAGATATTTTCTTGTGTCATATTTTTAGAGCGTGATTTTTCGGCAGTCGGGTTCTTATTTTTAGTACCTATGTTTGCCATCGACACAATGAATAAGTTTTTTTTCTTTTGATCTATACCAAGCCTTTTCGTCTTTATTTTATAGCATCAAAAAATATCGTGATCAGCGAATGTTTCGCTTTCCGATTTATGTATCAGTATGGCAAGGACCTATAAATATGTGAGGCCTAAAGGGACTGATTTCCAATAAAATGTCTAGACTACAGGTAATCGGCTGCCCTGTCTAGACATTTTACGTAAAATTGGAATAGACAGGCAAGCTTGAATGAGAAGCTCCGCATGTAACATAATTAAGTATTGCTGTTTTTGTGTGTTTGAGTTATATCTAAACAAAGATCCTCAGACTTTCTTTCTTTCAAGAATAAAAACGATGCCCTTCATCAGGAATTCCTCGTGTGTCGTGGATGCGTTGTCAGTAATTTTAGTGATGTAACGGATTGTTGTATTGCTAACGCAGTCTTCTAGATTCATACCCAGAATACTCCGTTCCATAGCTCTCTGGCAAACCTCGAGCGTGGACCTCTGCTGCACAGACAAGGACCAGGTTTGAGAACTATATGTGAGAACCATAAGTAATGAAATAATTGTGCCTGTCGGGGTTCAAACCTACAACTTATCACTTGTAATTCGCGGCCGTCACCTCTTGTCCACCACACCTCCATCTTTTTGCATTAATTACCAATATTTTACGACCAACATTAGATTTACAACCTTGACTTTTAGCAGTTACGGTTAAAAGTAGTTTACCTCTAATGTATTCGGACATACACTCACGACTGGTGTTACTTACTTCCTAATTACCGGTGGTAGTACAGAGCCTTCCTTTTATTATGCGCCAACGTTCAGCTGGATAAAAAGGAAATAAAATAATTTATTAATAAACGATGAAAACACGCATAGGAAATATATGTCAAAATAAAAATAAAAAAAGTGTGTGTGGCTATGTATACGCGTTAGAAGTGGCATAATAAGATAAAATTCCTTCTAAAATATTTATTTTTCGCGTTACTTTACGTGTGTAGAAAAAACGACACTAGGAAAAAAAACTGAAATGTTTACTATAGCTAATTTCAGGGTGTCGTTTTATCGTGACGGTGTGCACACGCATCGTAAAAAAATACTCTCATAATTTTTCCCTAACGCGTCAAAAGAAGTATAACTTCATAGTCCATTGAAATGTTACAATTTAAGGACCGAATATTGCATTTTTTAGAGGACGCAATATTATTTTTGGGACATGTTTGGGGGGTCAATAAAAGCTTAACCTCAAGTTTGTGGGGTTGCCGCCCTTGTCCCCCGGCCGCCATCTTGGAAAAAGGGGTGTAAACACTTTTTTCGCGATATCTCGGAAACTAAATGTACGTCTTACAAAAAAAAATTAAAGTCATGAATTGTAGCAAATCGTTTCGCCTACAAATATGTTAATATGACTTTTTGCCCTAAATTAAAAATTAAGGAAGTTATAAGCAAAAAAGTGTGTTTTTTTTTATAAAAATTTTCTTTTTTGCTCTATAACTTTTATTTTATACGTTTTTCAAAAAAAATATTTCAGAATATTTTTGTTTTTTTCTTTATTAAGTATACTTCTGTTAAAGTCACGAGTTAATAGGCTTCTTTTGGGTAAGCTCGATCCATCGTCGATCTCATCTCTGACCGCAAGACAGCATTGAAGTCAAAAGTAGACCCATAATTATATTAAAAAAAAAACATGCTACGTGTGCTGCAATAAGGATAACTTACGAATTTTTAAAATAACACACATAAATATGTATTTCACATTTAAATGAACTTTTGCCGAAACGTATTCTGGTAAAATAAGAAATTAATTCTGTATCTCGCGACTTGAATTAGGGAGGAGGCATTTCGCAAATGTTTGCCCCACTTCTATCAAGACGCAATACTACACATGTTCGTAAGACACGTGAATCAAACACTTAAACTGCAGGGAAGCGCGTCGATTAGTTTAAAAAAGACTCAAAGGGCAATGCCAATTTCTGGCCATTTTTTTTTTTCAAAAAATATACTTATTTAGTAACTTAAATATTGCTATGACCAATTTGTGACAAGTACAAAGGTATCAAAAACATATTATATTATATGACATTCAATTGTTTAATACATTCTAATATTTCGGTTCTGTAGTCAGTACTCTCAAAATAGGGATTAAAATTCTTAATAAAAAAAGTCCCACCAAGTTTTATTTGACAAACTGGTATTGTTCCTTGATCTGTGATGTCAATCCCATTTGTTTCTTCCATGTGCATCACTCAGCCAAACTTTCCTCGGCAAATGGGCATTTCCCTTTGATTTATTAGTTGTATAAACAAACAGTATGAGTTTGACTGGTAAAATGTGGGGACTGGCGAATGTGGGTGGATTCAGGCGTGATGTTATGTTTTTATTTATGAATTTAACTGACCACTTTATCACCACACTAACTAACAATAACACAACCAATTGACTAACTAGCCACATTTGACCTCATTGTCGCGTCGCGCCGTCAACGGACGGATGCGTGCGTTAGAGCTGGTTCACATTAGGTCGGACCGACAGTTTGCCGTTCACCGACTGCCGGGTGTTGCTGTTCACACTAGACGCCGCCGACCCGACCTAATGTGAATATAACTGTCGGTACGGTCGTTTTACTGCCCGGCCTGGGTCGTCACAAAACAGTTGTGAGTTGGCTTTCGTATAGGATGGACGACGACGACGTTTTCATTGCAATGTGGTATTTAAATATAAGGCAGAAAAAAAGAAAAAAGAAATATTGGGTGCATCCAATAATTGCCATGCGAAATGAAGTTGGAATTTTTCAAACTTTAATAAGCAAATTAAGAAGTGACGAGCTAAAGTTTTATAATTACTTTAGTATGTCTATTCGTTCCTTTGCGGGTGGGAGGTTGGCAGGCGGGTGTCGCCACCGCTTCGTGCCGACAAATGTGAACGGCGCCATACTTGCTAGTACGCCAATATTATGTCCTATCCGACAGAAATCGTGGCTGGACGTACGGTAATTGTGTCGACTCCGACAGTTTGGTAGGGTCGCCCTAATGTGAACGGCGCTGTTGACATACATACGCCAATATGGATCCGACACGTTTGTCGGGCCGGTAAAACTGTCGGTCCGACCTAATGTGAACCCGCTCTTAGTGTGCCGTTTTTGAAAATCGAATGTTGTTTAGGTAACCTATCGACACCTTTTTACTTACAATATCATTGCCTAAGACAAATGTTTGTGTCAGCACGATTTGTTCTATATCTGGGTGTAATTTATTTATGAAAAGTACTTAGGTATTTAGTAAATAATATATTAGTATGTTTGTCAGTTTTCTAGTACTCATAGGTACAACCTCTGCTGAGTGTGCGACGAGATAATGTTGTGTGAAAGTTTTGGAATATTTTTATTTTAAATTACTCAATTATAGTTGCAATAGAGATAAATACCGACGAATAGAGATGTATGGAATAATAGAATCATTATTCTCTTATGCCATACATCTCTATTCGTCGGTTGAGCCATTGCTCAGTATGACTTAAGTACTGCAGTGCGATTCTGTTCAAATCACCGCGTGTAAATGTTGGTAAAGGGGAGTCAAATTGAGCTGTCGGTCTGTATTGGCAGCTGACTTTACTCGAGTTCACACGGGGTGGCTTTTTCTTAATCGACCAGCTCAGCCCAAATAAGTTGAAATGGTTGATTAAGCTGTCAAATTAAATTCAGCAAAAACAACAAATAATTTATAATAATATATTTACTTATTTATTTATTTCATTTGGGAAAACAAACAGCAGTATATTAAGTATGCACAACCTTAAAACTTCTTAAAATTAAAATTAACAAATATACTACCCACAACATTTTCCACAGATTACTATGTTATATAATAAATAATAATATAATTAATCAATAATAATAATATAGTTATTAATTAATTAATATAATTTTGTTTTAATCAAATAAATTTAATTAATTAATTAATATATTACGTATAGGTACTAACATAGTTTAAAACATTGTACAGACCTACTAACAAAATATGGATTGTTTATGTCCGAAATATACGTTTTGATTTGATTGATTTGAAAAACGGAATAGGTAAACATTACACAAATAATAGATAATACAAATGCACAAGACGAATAATTAAACAACAGAAAAAAATACACACAGACTAGTCTTCAAACGCCAAACTCGTTCGTTAGTCCAAATCGTACAGTGCAATGATACGTTATACTTTTTTTTCTTGCGGTTTGCTTTTTTGCACATTATAAAGCACATTCTTGACTTGCTCGAACTGGTTCCATGCTCTCGATAGCCGCCGTATGACGTCAATGAAAATGGTATCGTGGGATTAGATCGGAACGGACGCGGACGGCACGATAAACCATTGTCCGTAATTTAAGATGATTACCATACAAAGGGGAATGCCCATTGGCCACACAAAAAAATGCCTGAAATGAACAACAATGAAATATACGCCAAATTGCACTATAAATCGTAGGGAACCCATGACAATTTCAATAATTATCAAAAAACTTGGTAGAAGCCAGTTCCAAACATTTTTCTAAAATATAGGTTAAGTCAAGGTTAAGGATACTACGTACTTCATCATTTTGTACTGATATGAGATTACATCTCATCGTTGCAATATCGAGATAGCAATGAATACAGTGTATGTTTCTATCCATTCTTAAATGTACACGGTGCACAAGTCCAAAACAACAGCAGAGTCGTATCCGTCGTCAAAAAGCCGAGTTGACGTTTAGGCGGGTCCAATCTAAGTCGTGTTCAAAAATGGGTAACGTGTGCAGAAGTAAATTCAAAATCCTTAAAAAATAGCCACAGTAGTCGTCGTTATAATATAATATCCTGAATTTACTCGAGCCACAAACGCAAAAATCCGCAAAACCACGAATCGAAAAAATGAAAATGCATTCATGTCAAATTGTCAATAAGGCAAAGGACATGTGATGCATACAGCCTACGATACGATTTATAATTCGAGTTTTTTTATTTTGATAAATATTCATACGCTTATTCTATTTTAATTATATTTACGGTATTAATAGGTCGAATAATATTAAATGAATGATAACTGTGCAATAATTCCATTAAATAGTTCGTTAAGGATTATTTGACGATATCTGTTTAGGCTGAATGTCGATTACTCATGTCAAATAAACACTGACCGCCATTATAAATTAAGAATGACTATGACGGATATCAAAATAAATATTTTAATTATCGTAATATTTTCACCCTAGGTAAACAAACTTGAGATACATTTCGTTATATATATTTTATTCTTGATAGAATTAAGGACTATTAGTAGTTTCTGTCTATTTCAGGCATTTTTTGGGCGTTTTCCTTTTGTTGTGGCCAACTGAATAACATCCGTTCGAGTTTATTTAAGGTTATGCTGTGCTTGCCGAGGATGATTCGTGGATTGGTGACCATCTATGTAGGGGTATGGGCCACCGTAACAAAATAAAAATGTCTTCTTATCGTCTTTAATAAAATATTATAAAGCTTCTTCAATAAAATCACCTCTTGAAGCGCGCACGTCATCCTTTATTCCTTCTTCCTTTTTCAAAAATGTTCAAATCCTTCCTCTTTCTCCTTCCCACATTCATACTCTCTCATTCATCCATCGCTGCGTTCATATTTACTTCGTTCCTTCAAATTATCACGAATTCTAAATTCACATCCAACATCTATTAAATTTTGATACTATAAACTGTACTACTTAACTTGTTTAGTTCTTTGAAAGCAAGTTAAGCTATTGGTTCCGGTCGTCATTCGTAGATTTGATTTTTGACATTTGTTACGGGTAGTCAGAAGTCCGACAGTCTGACAACCAGTAGACTTGTGAATGGTACCAATGGTTGAATATGAAAGAAACAAAGAAAGAAAGAAAAATATTTATTTAATACCCTCGAGTATTTACACATCGAAAACTAAAACTAAAAGATGTACCTATCAAGAAAATACATAAGTAAAACCTCACAATATTCCACAACTTTTTACACAACGCCGTCTAGTCCCAAGCTTAGCTTGAGAGCTTGTGTTATGGGTACTAAACTAGCTGATAAACATACTTATATATTTCTAAATACATGCAGTCATATTAAAGATAAATTACACCCAGACACAGAACAAATTATCATGCACAACACACAAACATTTGTCCTGAGTGGGAATCGAACCCACGACCTCCGGCATAATAGCAGTCAGGGTCACTAACTACTAGACCAACAGGCCAGTCAAGTCATCCTTTACGACAAATACCTGTGCGATAAAGTCAATCAAAATGGCTGCATACGGTATTTTGCTTGATTGCATATGCCGCACCCGAACCGCACCACAACACCCAATCTCCTGAAGGTAACCTTCCTTCTAAAGTTTTGAGGTGCAGAACCATAAAAGCTGGCCATTATGTGGTTTAGTATACAAGTCAATAGTTGAGTTTAACCTTTGATTTACAACAAGAACACTGACGTCCACAGTGACTGTATGTTTATTTAATAAATAGCTATTCTTATTACCATAATAAATTATTTTATATTATTAAATATACAGGATGGAAGGAATATAATCGCAAATACGGACACCAAGACATCTCTACATGACGAGCGTTAAAATTTTTCGTCGGCTTTTTCAAATTTCCAAGTCAAGTGGTTACCTACTGTTGTATGTCAGCTTACTTACTTAGTAGTCATTTCTAATTAAACTAATTAGATTTTTTAACGAAAGAAGGAACCTATTTTTTATTTTTTAAGGAAAAATAACATGTTGGGTTAAATAGGAATGATGATTGTTTCATTGAAGCGAAAACAACATTAGAAAAATGCGTAATTCGGATTCGTATGCGTATTGTATAATTAACACTTGTTTCAAAATCAGTAATGGAAAACATTCCTCACGATGTTTTCCTTTACTGATGACCAGCATGCCTAAGAAATTCTCGACGGCATATGAAACGAAGTCCCATGGGCTACATTCAAACTTTGACGTCAGATTAGCCACTCACCACACGAAGAAAAGAAAAGAAAGCTGGCTGAAATAATTCCCGTGACACTTGAAGCCAAATGAGACTTCAAGTCACATTGTTGTTCTCAGATTTTGCACAACAAGTCAGCCAAAAGCGTGACACACGTGTTTTAACATAGTGTAATTCAAATCTGTGAAACTTCATACAAAATTAAGCGAATACGTGGCTATATTGCGACGTATATACGGGCGTTTGACTACAATGTTCCAATTGCTCAGCAGTAAAATACCGAATCGCTGCAATGTGAATATTGAAAACTAACCACTACACCAGGCAAAAATTATTCAATACTCAATATTTATTGCGTTCCACAATGTACATAAATGGTCTTAAGAATATAAAGGTACAGAATCATTATGGACCCTGTCGGGCACAGCAAAATCTTAGAAGAGAGGAAGAGGGCTAATGCAGCAACTTAATTTCTAAAATCTTATTATCTTATTTTAAAAGAGTAAGCAAGTACTAATATTGCAATATTTATAATGTGTTATATATGTACGAGGTATATTTGTATCTAATATTATATAATATATTTAGGTATTATAGTTATTTATTTGTTTTATGTGGGTGTATTTTTTTTTTTTTTTTAAGTTTAATATGTGTATTTAATATAAGATATTTGTGTATAATATTGTAATGTACCTATTTGTTTTAATTGGTTTTAGTTTAGTAATTAGTGAACGTATTGTGACCCACCACCCCTTCCAAATATTTGTTATAATTTGACATTCGCACTTGCCAAATGGAGGCCGTATTTGACCCACCACCTTATGACAAATAGAAACCTTATATTGACCTACCACCATTGACAAAAAGTGGCGTAAATGTGACCAACTACCCATCCCAAATATTGGTCATTTGCTACTTCCCATTCCCACCACTCCTGTCAAGTAGTGGCCATATTTTGACCCATTAACCCTGCCAAACAGTGGCCATATTTTGACCCCCACAACTACCACATAGTGACCGTACTTTGCTATTGAAATCCCCATCTCTCACTCTACATATATGCGTAGGTACAATATAAGCCATATGCAAGATTGAACACATTGACGTCAATCCTATGAAAAAAATGCTGATCTAAAATCTGAAACGTAGTTTTTGTTCATACCATTTTTGCTTTTTGATTTATGTGAAACGGATAATTAACGAGCTCAAAAAACCGCCTAAGTCTAGCTAGATAATACTAGATTCACAGCTGGTTTTTTGCTCTGACTCCATTTTCAGTAATCGTTGTAATATTTTTAACCAATTCAAGTTTTGAAAACGGCACGATTTCAACAAAACAACGGGCGGTAAATATTTCACGTGTAGAACTTTGATTTTATTTCAATAACAGTTTGTTTAGTTTACCAATCCATGATGAGACGGCAAATTGAAGTAATACAACAGTGTACTCCAAAAACAGACTGTTAAACTTCAGAGGTAGACGTCCATCTAGGACGAAGATCTGACAGGCACTCATCGGGTGAAAGGCTGCACGATTAATTCGCAGTACGTTTTTGCATAGCTTCTTGGCTTTCACTACAAAAAAAACAAGATACAAAATAAAACTCAAAACAATTAATGTTAATATAATAATAATAATAATTTAACTTTTATTTCAGACAAAGTCCATAGTATTAGTAACAATTCACTTAATATTGAACGTTAGTATTTACATAATTACAAATAAAAAAAAAGAATTAATAGGAAGAATCGGATTCTTTGCTTGCAATCCTACTAATATTATAAACGCGAAAGTTTGTGAGGATGGATGGATGGATGTTTGTTACTCTTTCACGTAAAAACTACTGAATGTATTTTAATAAGATTTGGTGTAAAGGTAGCTGACACCCTGCATTAACACATAGGCTACTTTTTATCCCTGTATTCCCACGGGAACGGGACCTACGCGGGTGAAACCGCGGGACGTCTGCTAGTAAAATAATATAAAGAAGCATCAAATACGAGTATATAGAAGAAGAATGATAACATATTGGCACAATGGGTAAACAAATAGACAATAGTAACATAATAAGCAACACAGTTTCTGTTCTTAGTAGCAGTAGAATGTCATACAGCACATACACTAGATACCTCACAGGAATGTAAACCCCTTTGCAGGAGCATTCTAGTAACGCATATCGAAGACGGATTTCTCCGTTTAATGAATTGTTAAATCTCACCAGTACTTTGCAGATTCCTTAGCAACCTACAGCATACAGAGTCCACTTCAGATATAGCCAGGTAAAATCTTTCACAATTTGTAGCGACTATTTTGACGAGAGCAATGTTTTTAATTAAGTATATGAGAGTGGCTACTTCATACACGATAACATCACGCTGCAAGTTGAAAATAGATTATTTAAACTTATTCATAATGTTATAATAGGATTTTGACGAAATCAGTTACCAAATAAACGTGAACGATTGTGCAAAATAGAGTAGTATAGTTTACCAATCTAGGCCTCGAAAGAAGAAAAAAAGTACTTATTTGGCACCCCGCTCAGGCACAGAATACATAAATAAAATAATAGAAAGTTTAAAAAACAGTAATTATTATTATGTGCCTTACGGTTCTGCCAAATAAGTCTAGTTTAGCTCAGTAAAAATGCTAAAAAACGAGTGGCCTGACACTGGTCTTCTACTGAACTGAGATGGCACGGACGTGAAACTGTTGCGTGAGTATCTTGCTATACTAACCGAGCCAAAATGCGTTTCTCCTAATTTTGTTACGTTTAGAGATGCTTGAAGGTTCAGTAGACCATGGAAAAATGTGTCTAAAGTCAGAAGTAAAATCTGAAAATGGAGTATATTTTACATAAGACAATATTAAGGAAAACATAACTGACGAAACACAAGTCACTCACAATGAACATAAGGTGGGTCACGTATCCGTAGTACGAGTTGGTCAAGCGTAGTGACGAGTTCTAATCAAACATGAGGCCAACTAAAACTGACTTTGTATCTACATAATTATTTTGAACACTTCACAAAAGTTACTCTTACCCCATATTTAAATATCTTCTTGAAAATTTCAAACGCTTCCATTAAATTGATGTAAGCTTGGAAAAGCTTATCAAGTTTATCGTCATAGTTTCTCTCTTGTACGTCTACGCAGATTTTACTATAGTATTCAACTTCAGATATCCATGTAATTATTCCATCTCTTATCAAGGCGTTTATAGAAACACCATAAGTCAAGTTCACATCTAAATAGAGTAGAGAATAAAAATATACTGACATAATAAAATTTCTAATTACTACCATTTCGACACTTAAAAAAACGCAATGCCCTAAAATTCCTAACCAGTTTCTTATGGTAGGCTTTTTGTATTGTTTGAAATGTATTAATCTGAAAGCTTTTTGAATAACCAAAATTAATCGGACATGGTCTTCTCTCTGCATAAATTTAAGAATGTAAAAGAGAACGAAAGGAGCCACCAATAATCCGAGATTAAACCTTATATAAAGATATACATGAATGGATCGACTACATCAAAATCTTTTGAGTTGAGGTCTACTACATAAAAAAGAATAAAACCAAGAGTGCCAATGAGCGACACGATATAATAAGAAACACGGTGAGGTCTAATGCAATTGAACTTAATAGAGAAACAAGATTGAAATAATATGAACTGAATACACCGAAAAGGAAGAAGCACTCTTTGAAATTCTTTGTCCAAAAAATTTTTTGTCAATGGGTTTATATTAATATTCATGACGTATTCACAATCACCGTTTTGGTGCGTAGTAGACAGATCTCTGAAGAACAGTCAGCCAAACCAATTGTACGATGAATAATATTGGTAACTAGCTGCTGCCCGCGACGTCGTCTGCGTGAAGGTTCTACAGCACCAAATATACCTACCTGAGATTCCAGTGTCGCTATAGCATTATAAGTTAACAACTTTTAAAATGGCATTAAAATATAAGTTACATGAAGAGAGTTTTTTAGTAATTTTTTTTTTGCAATTTTTAGTTTCTTTGCATGTAAAGAAAGTCTTTCAAAACTTGAAAGAAACATTGAAATCGGTTAACAATTGCAAAAGAAGTTCTTTCTAAACCTTTTAAAATAGACAGGCGTAATGTTATGGGAAATACATAAACCATGCACAGACATGTGACTGTAGCTATTGCGAGTAATTTGTTGTTATGCGTTGAAGAGTTCCATCGCCTGTCTTCTTCATCAGTTTTTCTTCACGAAATGATACTTGCTAAATGTAAATGCTTGATTAGTCACCAAAAAAAAAATGTAAAAATTGGTACATGTTTTCCTATATTATTTGAGGAGTTCCCTCATCCCAGATCAGATCTGAGGTTTAATACTAATGGGACCAACCTGGTAGTATACCCTATCAAATAAAAAAAAGATTTTTGAAAATCGGTCCATAAATGGCGGAGTAATCGCGTAACAAACACACATAAAAAAATACCGTCGAATTGAGAACCTCCTCTTTTTTTTTAAGTCGGTTAAAAATACGTTCAAAGGTATATACCTTATAACACTTCCCTATAAACTACGTTGATAATTATACTGCCAGGAGCCAAAATGTAAAGATAGTCAGGACTGGTGGCGCGGGAGCAAGCGACGTACAGGTGCCCGTGTGAGAAGCAACTCGTCCTGAGATCTACACCCGCTGCTCTGAGTATCGGCTCTTGCGATTTATTGATTGTCATCACTAAGCAAACACTCACGGGGAACTGTACGCGCTCGAACTGGATCGGGAAGCTATGAAGTATAAGGAGAATGCGTTGTATAAATACTGCCTTGCCGACGCCACAACCCGTAATAATTTCCACCTCAATGGTGTCTGTGGAGAGAGATGACTTTAAGGCACCACCCGTTACACAACTTTGGAGGAGATTGGTTCCTAAAAAGCATAATCGGGACGCCGACCTTCATTCAGCTTGATGGTATGCGCTGGAAGTCAACTTGCTGACAGGAAGTTCAAAAATTCCACGGGATAATGTGTGGCGTCAACTTGCTCGACGACAGTGCTTATCGACGTATAGACCACTTCATTCCCCTCAATGTCCGAGAGAATGCATTCGTTAATTGCTGCAGCATGATCATTTTTGGGCGCCAAAATGGCCCTCTCACACGAATTCTGCTGGTGCGTTATACGACTGATGTCCACGTACACACAGTGAATGAGTTCTTCGAAGCTGGATACCACTCTACCGAGAGACTCTGAATGCACCGCCTGTCCACTTCTCTCTTCTGGTAGAGTGCCTTTGCCAAGACTTAGAAGGACATCGGAGAATTCTTGAGCGCGTGCAATGCCGCCGAGCCGAGCTCTTATATTAATGGTCAAGCGCAGCGTACGAACTTGTGACCACAACGAAGATCGTTTCACCGAAGCATTCATCTCGTCAGCCCTCGATCCCCGCGTCAACTCGGGAAGCGTTTGCCTGAAATCGCCACTGAGCAGAACTGTGACACTACCCATCAAATGTTCGTTCCTGCAGATGCCCTGCAGGGTTCTGTCCACGGCCTCAACTGCCTTCCTTTTGAAAATCGTACACTGATACGATCCCATGTGATACGATCCGAACTCTGCTCAAGATTTTGAGGGTTTTGTTGGAACTTCAATTTGTCAAAACGAATTATACGATACAACTTTTATGAAAAAAATGCACAATGCCATCTATGAATTTTAAGAATAACTAACTACTAACCTCATCAACACGATCAAAATTTAAATTAATTTTCAAAAAGTGTTTATGTGTTACTTGATTTGATTTTTATACATTCTTATAGATGGCGCTGATTCCAAATTGTCTTTATGCTACTAACATTCATTAAACTTTGTTTCTCTGCCAAAGTTACTTAAATGGCGTAGTTTTTATAGTGTAAAGCTAGATAATAGCATAGCTTACTTAAAACCAACATTTAAATATGCGTCCTTTGATTACACGCTTCCACAGAATGAGTTAGAAGAGTAAAGATTCACTGCTCCTCCCCCGTAGGTGATAGCAAACAGACAAACAGACAAAAATTCCAAAAAGTCACTTTTTGTCACCAGTTACGTTTTTCTAACAAAACCCACTTATTTTTTCTTGAAAATTCTCAATGTACAGTTTTTCTTTCGTTACTGTTTTATTATATGTAGATGAAAAAAATGCACAATGCCATCTATGAATTTAAAGAATAACTAACTACTAACCTCACCAACACGATCAAAATTTAAATTAATTTTCAAAAAGTGTTCATGTGTTACTTGATTTGATTTTTATACATTCTCATAGATGGCGCTGATTCCAAATTGTCTTTATACTACTAACATTCATTAAACTATGTTTCTCTGCCAAAGTTACTTAAATGGCGAAGTTTTTATAGTGTAAAGCTAGATAATAGCATAGCTTACACAAAACCAACATTTAAATATGCGTCCTTTGATTACACGCTTCCACAGAATGAGTAAGAAGAATAAAGATTCACTGCTCCTCCCCCGTAGGTGATAGCGTGATAATATATAGCCTATGTGTTGACCCGACCTCTTAGTAATATTCATGCAAAATTTGAAGTAAATCCGTGCTGTACTTTTTGAGTTCACCCCGGACATACATACAGACAAACAGACAAACAGACAAACAGACAAACAGACAAAAATTCTAAAAAGTCACTTTTTGTCACCAGTTACGTTTTTCTAACAAAACCCACTTATTTTTTCTTGAAAATTCTCAATGTACAGTTTTTCTGTCGTTACTGTTTTATTATATGTATAGATAAAATAAATAATATAACAATTGTTGGTTTTCACTTTAATCAACTAAAAGGTATGATCAACGAAAAGATGTGAGTAAATTGATGAAACAAATAGTTCAAATACTGAAATAAAGTAAGAAGTGACTAATAAAGTAATAAAGAAATTTAGTTTTTGGAGTGGCCGTACTGTATTGGTTAAAAGGACCCCGATAGTTACGATTCCGTCTTTCATTTTACTATGTCATGTGTGTAACTTTGTTTTGTATTAATTACAAATTTGCTGATCTAGCAGCAAATTGGTAATTAATACAAAACAAAGTTAATCCTCACGCTGCTCACATAACATTTTATCAGACAATCGTTGTTTCCAAACGGATATTTTTATGTATAATAACATGTATAATTCTTATCTATAAACCAACTTATAACTAAACAATATAACTAATTAAAATAAATTAAGTATGTAGGTACACTGCACTGAGAAAGTGTGAGAAAGCAATCGACAGTAAGTATAAGTATGTAGTTCCCTCGTAACATAGTAATCGGTGAGTTTTATAGAGGCTCGACTATAACCTACGTCAAAACTATCGATATTATCGATAAAGATGTTTATACATTGAGCGATAACAATACCTACTCTATTCTCTGATGATAAATGATGATTGATGATGCCAATGACGATGTAAAAAAAAAACTAACACAAATTAAAATTGTGATGTGGGCGTTTCTTAGTTTTATTCATACTTATACAAAAATTTGTGAGTCCAAATATCAAATTCAGAGGCCCTTTTGAAGTCCAGCCATTAAGTTGGTAATTTAATTTGAGGATCATGCCAACTAGACAGTGTCCAGTTTGAGGTAATATTTTAAATGAGTTTTATTTAATCTAATGTATTTATTCGGTTTCATTTATAACTTGACCATTGGCTGTAAATTATCTGAAAAATAGATTTTATTATAATTATGTATTTAAAACAGTACGTTATTTTTTTTTTTTTTTTTAATATTACAAACTAGTGCTTGACTGCAATCCCACCTGATGGTAAGCAGTGATGCAATCAGTGATGGTGAAGCGCACTAGTTTGTTAAGAGCCTATTCACTCTAGCCTTGAAGACACCTAAATTATAATCGGACGGGAAGACCGCAGCAGGCAAGTTGCGTTATCGTGCCAAGTAGTACAATACACGTTTACGGCAAGCACATGTTTATTAACAGCCATGTGTACCGACACGTGCTTCTTCGATAAGTTTCCCTCACCTATAACCTAGTGATTATAATGTAATCAGAACATTATTGTCAATCACCTTTTGTTTGTGTATTTTTACGCACAGGCATAAGCTTTCCTAGGTAACGTAAACACGGAAGATTCTTTGAAATAATTGTAACTTTGTCTCTCATAATCTCCTTTGTCTCTCCGATATTATCATCTCGTGAATGGCCTTAAAAACTTTGTTGATCTTTTTTTTTAATGAATTTATTCCAGCAAATCTTTATAATTGGCCAGGGCTTCCCAGAAAGTAATCAAACATAGTAGAGACTAGGTTAGACCCATAGTATTGCTTTGTTTTCTTTTTTTTTCATCTTAAATTGCACCTACCAATGCTTTTCTCTTCATCACCTAACGGTTGACTAGCAAAAAAATCATATGGCATTATGTACAGACGCCAGCACATCAAGTTACTCCAATGTGTCAAATTTTCCCTATTGAATATGTACCTTATTCTGTTTTACATAAAGTAGAAAAACGATCAAAGAAATTTGACACATTGGGGTAACTTGATGTGCTGGCGTCTATACCCTAGTGTGCTTTTATTAAAGTATTGAATAAATTCATAGATAAATAGGCGAGGCTTAACATTATTTTTGACCAAATTTAAACAATAAACTGCTTTTTTTGGTTTTTGTCTCATGTTCTGCTGCTGAGCACGAGTTCTCGGTTGGGAAAAATTGTTATTGAAATTTCTTACTGAAAACGTTTAGTCTGTAGCTCCTACTAAACATTTTGTGTGTTGGAGTCTTGATTTCGCCTGATTGATGGCAACATGTTCGTGTACTTACACACACCTTTATGTATGCACTAACGTGTCCAAGCAAACATTTTTCAAGCACGTTTTACCAGAATTCGTGTGGGTAACATTTTGTAATTAGGACAAGGATTAGCATAATTTTTGACCTACCTACTTTTAACAATTGAAAATGTGAGGACAAACAGCTATCAGTCGAACGACCGGCTTAGGCTGATCACACAGGCTTTCACAGAGGCTATTTGAATTCCAGTCAATTAGAGGCACAGTGTAATTGGAATACAGAGAACCCAATTCGTACAATGCGTGTCATTATCCTGCCTAACCTTTTCCCGATTATGTGATCGTCGGATTTCAGTCTAACTGGATGCTAGGGACTGCCTATAATTTTTATAAATCACAATTTTTATCACGATTTTTTTTTACGGTTTAAGTATTGCAATACCGTAAGTGAGATTTTTATTTTAACTTTATTTAATATAAAAACCAGATAGTCTCCAGTGTAACAAAACTGATCTAGAACTTTAATTAGGGGGCCTGGTGACCTGACATACAAGTTTTGTAAAAAACTTAGTTTAGGCATCAGTCTTACACAAATTTATTGTAATATTGTGTCTGTAGACTATTAATGAATTTCCTGTAATTTGTGGTAAGAAATCATATATTATTATTATTATTATTTTCATTTATTTTTTGTACATACATATAAATTATATTTTTAAATATTGATACAAAAAAGATATAAAAACATTTAAAAATATAAAAAATAGTAGGCCACCGATGGCGGGAGCAGGGTCCAAGCTACCGGTGGTTAGGGTCTCAGAGACAGGAACCTCCTCACAATGCGAGCCGTATCGAGGAATACTGCCTTCTGTATCAGGCCTTTGATCCAACCGCGTAACGAAAGCCTCGACAGATGGTCGTCGAGGCTTTTGGCAATAAGGCCAAATTTTATTATTATCTTTTTTGCTTTTATTTCTCGGAACCCTTGGGTTCCGGACCTTTGGAAGGCGTACGAGGGGCCGCAGCCAACTCGCAGAGGCCTATTGTCGTCTTTAATGAAATGAGGCACCAACCGCAGATTTTCCCTGTATGCACTACACAAGTGCACCTAAGGAAAACCTACGACTGGTGTAAGACTATTGCAGACTATGAAAACAAAAGTACTGGACTATAGGTTAGGGTGTCTAAAATGGACTGGATATCTAAAACTATGAAGGACTATGGCCCCTGCCTTACCAATGTTTTATATACAGGTATTAAATGGCAGGGGGTGACTTGCATACTCAATAATGGGCCCTCTGAAACGGCCGCTAGCACATAGTGACGTAGCGACAAGAGAGCAACATAACCTGAGGTGCTTGAGGAGTGGAGAGGCATCCCACGGCTATCAGGACAATCCCGGAAGTACGGTCAAGATCCCTACCAGCACCTTACTGGAATGCTTCCTTCCTCCGAGTTTGCTTATTATTATTATTATTATTATATATCCTGTGATATCTGACTTCCACAACCCATTAACTAAACACTATGGCTTCACAATTGTCAAAATATCGGGCTCTAGTCTACCTACAACGACTGTCACAGATGACTACTTGTGACCACCATAGGCCAAAAGGCTCACACCGAAGGCTTACTAAGCCTTTTGGCCTATATTATTTATTGTACCTAATTGAATTTAATTTTATTGTAGTTGAATTGAATGTTATTGTAAATTTATATTATGTTTGTCTTCACTATTGCATTGGATTCAATTCTGTAATGATAGCTGTATGTATGTGTGTAATAAATAAATAAAATTATTTTGAATTGTTCCAAATCGATGCACATCCGAATACAAGATTCAATCCCGAGCAACATTTTTTTCTCCTATTCACAATTTTCAAGATTTTCTGATGTTGTTTTTACTGCCAACTCAACGGGATAATTTATTTTTATTTGATAAATAAAATAGGTGACTTTTCTTTTATAGAAAAATCTCATTTGATGGCGATTTTTCGCGGTTTTAAGTATACAGTTTAAAACTTAAATAACACCAAAGAAGTCTTAAAAACTAGGAAAAAATCGACGAAAAATTCCATCACTGGGGTTTTCCGATCGGGATCGGGTGGGTTCGTGTGTGTACTTCGATGCCATACTGTTCTGTATTTTGGAACTATTAAAAATAATTATAGTGAACCTTCTGTCTCTTAACCCAGTGCTTCAAGTAGAAAGCAAGCTCGTTGTTTGTATGGTGATTTGTGGCTAGATTAAAGGGGTTCATGCGGTCTGTGTGAAGGACTGTCTTGTGATTAATTAGTTAGTGCTGGACTACGATCAATTAGTTAATTATGACCGTATTCACTTACCCTCGGACATGCCTAAATATATATCTCAATATTCTCGAACTGGTGAATTTTCAACCGACAGCGCTGAGCCGAAAGTTGAAAATACAATAGCGCGCGTGGGCTTAGTGATTGTAATAACAGGCACGTGTGTGTGTGTGTGTGTGTGTGTGTGTGTGTGTGTGTGTGTGTGTGTGTGTGTGTGTGACACGACCACCAATACTAGGTACTGGTCGTGTAAACCGAAAAATCGTTTTCAGTTTTATTTTATTGTAAAATTTTTTAGAAAGTCGATTGATGCCGCACCGCGAGCATTATTGTGAAAATTTCATTTGGAACCGTTATTAAGATTAGTTACAATAAGATAAAGAAAATAAATATAGTAATTTACCGATTTCGTAGCTTTTTCTAAGACGTTCGAGTAGGCTTCCAGTCAAACTGGATGCAGCTGAATGCTAGTGTTTTAGATGAAGTGACTGGCTATGTGACCCCCATAACCCAGTAACTGGGTTAACCGATACCCCTTGGTTATTACGTGTTCCAACCCAACATCTCCAGACCTTTTTGAAGGAGGACTTTTGGCCGAATGGTGTCGTTTTCCGGCGTTTTCGAGGACGGTTACGCGACACCTCGCAGCGAAACACGACGCCGACGTTACGTGTTTAGTTACTGTTTCAATGTTTAATATGTATTAGTTTGTTATTATTGTATTATCTAATTGTGTGTATTTTACTTATGGGCCTTAGTAGCCAGAAATAAAATGATTATATTATTATTATTTTCATTAGCTTTTATTTCTCGGAACCCTTGGGTTCCGGACCTTTGGAAGGCGTACAAGGGGCCAAAGCCAACTCGCAGAGGCCTATTGTTGTCTTAAATGAAATGAGGCACCAACCGCAGATTTTCCCTGTATGCACTACACAAGTGAACCTAAGGAAAACCTACTACTGGTGTAAGACTTTTGCAGACTATGAAAACAAAAGTACTGGACTATAGGTTAGGGTGTCTAAAATGGACTGGATATCTAAAACTATGAAGGACTATGGCCCCTGCCTTACCAATGTTTTATATACAGGGATTAAATGGCAGAGGGTGACTTGCACACTCAATAATGGGCCCTCTGAAACGGCCGCTAGCACATAGTGACGTAGCGACAAGAGAGCAACATAACCTGAGGTGCTTGAGGAGTGGAGAGGCATTCCACGGCTATCAGGACAATCCCGGAAGTACGGTCAAGATCCCTACCAGCACCTTACTGGAATGCTTCCTTCCTCCGAGCACGTTTGCTCTTGCGAATCTCCACTCTAGCCGGCCAACTAAGGCAAGAAAGAGGTGGGAGCTCCATTCCTCGTCAGAGTTCACTCTGGCCGGCCAATTAAGGCAAGCCAGAGGTGAGGAACAAGAAATCTCCCGGGAGATCAGGTCCGTGGGGTCGCTACTGCCCAACAGCTCGCCACAAGCTGCCCTGCGGGGATTATGATTTTGATTATTATTATTATTATTATTATTTACTTTGATTGATAGACTAGTGGTGTCTTTTGTTCGAACCCAAGGCATCCAAGGAAGTCTGTTCTAATGTACAGACGCCAGCACGTCTAGTTACCCTAATGTGTCAAATTTCTTTGATCGTTTTTCAACTTTATGACAAACAGAATAAGGTTCATATTCAATTGGGAAAATTTGACACATTGGGGTAACTTAATGTGCTGGCGTCTGTACCTATGTGCATATTGTATTATCTCCCGCGTAAAAAATGTCTAAGGAAACATCTTGAGGGAACCGTCATGTCTGAGAGATATTGACTGGCCTGTTGGTCTAGTAGTCAGTGACCCTGAATGCAATGCCGGAGGTCGTCGGTTCGATTCCCACCCAAGACAAATGTATGTGTGATGAGTACGATCATTTGTTCGGTGTCTGGGTGTAATTTATCTATAGTATGTATGTATTTAGAAATATGTATGTTTATCAGCTGTGTACCCATAACACAAGCTCTCAAGCTTAACTTGGGAGTAAATGGCGTTGTGTGAAAAGTTGAGGAATATTTATTATTATTATTATTATATTTCTCGACGGCATTTGATCAGAGGCCAGAGGCCCTTGGGCAGCATGAAAATTCTGACACCATATTAGTCAATAACCTGGTGAAATGAAGAAGAAGAATAAACAAGGGACATTATTAACTACATTGAAACGCACGAACAACACGACCTTACTTGGCAATTGCAGAACAAGAAAAATGTTAAGATCATTGAAAAAAAACCTAGTAAATGACTTTGCAAACCATCGACTTACTTACATCATTGTTGCACAAAATCTTTTTCATTAGAAAAACAATTACATGATTAGGTATCCGTTTTGGCCTTTTAACCTACAATGATGCATTAGTTGTCAGAAAAATTAATTAAACATCTGCTAGAGGTATCGTGTAATATATCGTGTAATATATTGTTTAAGTTGGTCTCAATGTGCGTCACAAGCAAATCGCAATGATAATAATTTTGACTTGCTGACTTTTAGGGTTAACAGTTTATTATTTACAGCTGAATATAGACTTCAACGATAAACGTTTAAATAAAAAATCTCATTGATTGGCAGAAAAAGGTGTAATCTTCGTTTTTTACTAAACAAAATTTTCGCAGTTTATTTTTACGTCAATATACGGGTGGTACCAATGATATTATTAGGAACGAAAATACAACCGACTTCAAAAAACACTAACCTAGGACTAGGTTCTGTCTCATTCATGATTGGCCACCGACTTCCGAATCTAGAGTTATTTTACACCGGTTAGTGTTTTTTGAAGCCGGTTGTATTTTTTGTAAAAAAGTTTTTGTTTAACAATTTTTAGTTTTTTAGGTTTATATACCTAGATGATTCATTACTATCCATTTGTACAACACATATTCACATATTACAATCAAACAAATAAACAACAACTGTTCGATGAAATTAAGAAGTAAAATTCATGAACAAAAATTTTCATAAAATGAAAAATACTAGGCCAAACTATGTAATTTTTTTATGAGACCAAAAAGAAACTAGTCCGCATCAAAATTTTCGAAAATAAATTATTTTTTATAAAATTGTTCATAAAATGAAAACTACCGGGTCAAACTATGTTATATTTTTATGGGACCAAATGGCAGCTATCCGCATCAAACTAAAAAAGAATCACGTAAATCGGAACATTAGTCGAGAAATCGTTGTACATACATAAAAAAAAAAATTAAAAAAAAAATACCGATCGAATTGAGAACCTCATATAGACCGTTTTTATTAAACTAAACTTGACTAAATATACCTACTTATATCTAATTGGTGTGTATTACATTCAAAGACATTCAATACCTATAGACCGGACATCACGAACAAAATTTTCGTCCGAAACTTGTGGCCAGCAGAACTCAAGTCTATGGGTTTTTTTTAGTACGCGCCACTCCAATATTCATATATTATTCTAGATGGCGTTACTGAGACATGGGATCAAAGTTGTTCTATGACATTGCCTCGCATATCCGCTCTAAAGTATTTTAAACCTCTTTGGTTACATTCCTATTATTTAATTGTCAGTAATGGGAACTTATTATCTGAGGATCAACGCTCATATTTTTAAGTAGAGTTACGTTAATATTCTTATTTCTGTCGCTATGTGACAAATAGACGTGTAATTTGACCTACGTTTTTGACATTAATTGTTGCTTAAATGTGATTGCGACTAGGTTTTGGACAAAAATCAAAAGTCATTTATTCAAATTAGGCTGAGGATCAGCACTTTTTGAACGTCGAAATTACATAAGACAGTCCCCCAAAAAGCCCACCCTTCGCCACTTCCTAGTGTTTTTGCTGGGAAGAAGAAGTGGCGGAACAAACTCTCCAGCAACACATCTGTCTGATAAGTTAGAAGAACTTGAATTTGCACAGAACAATTAGTTATAATTACAAAATAATTAAAATAAGTTATTCACTAGGTACATGTTAGCTAGTACACTCAATATACAGAATACCAGTAAAAACGTTCGAAAAGTTGTTTTTCAGAACAGCCTGTGAAAATATTGTTATTTGTTGTTTGTTGTTAAAATTCAAAGATAGAAATCCTTGAAATTCTATCTAGAAATCCTGTCATTATGGGACCAACTTGGACATAGCAAAAAGGAATCAGCTGTTGCATACAAAAGTTTAATAGGTACCTACCGTCAAAAATATATAAAACAGTTGTTTTTTCCCATAGTTACAGTTACATTAACTAGTGTTAGTTGTTTAGTTAGAGTTAGTTGTTTGTTGTGTGTCATATTCATGGTAGAACATTCTGTGAAAACTATGCCCTTGTTTTCAAAATATCCAGTTTAATTACCTACGTGAATTCGAACTCTGATTAGATTTGTTTTATAATTGTATTCTACTGCATAAGTTTGTATGCAGTGCGCAAATTTTCACAGTATGAATGGCTCATGAATATGAATAACTTTTACTATGAGACGAACTCTGAAATCACGAAAAAAAACAGCTGTTTCATACATTTTTGTCGAGTAGGTATTGAACTTTTCTATAAAACTGCAGATTTTTTTTGAGTCATTGATTCAGTGAACAATTGCGCACGGCATAAAAAGTTATAAACATCTCTCCCACACGTATTTTACATTACACTTAATTATTAGCTTCGACTGTAATACCTATCGGGACAACGACCGCTGCGTGGACATCCCATATGTCGACAACCTCGTGTGTAAAGTCAAGGCACTTGATTTCATTATCGTTCTCGGTTTTCACAATATTCTCGCCCTGCTAGAGAGTGTTATAAAATCAAATCAAATCAATTATTTGTGATACTTACATGGCACAGATGTTCTTTTTATAATTAATTGCTAGATAATAATAATATGATAATGGTCATTCCATGATCAGCCACTTGAGTGTACAAATTATCCATAAAATATGATTATAAAAAATTTAATACAAGATGTCCAGCTGATAGTTAAATACTATTTATACTATTAGGTGTTATTATTTATGCATGACAAACCACAATAAACAACAACTACTTAACATAAAGCAAGGATATAAACATTTTAAAAAATCTGGTCTCCATAAAAATCAGCAACAGAGTAATAACTATGTTCTATCAGATATTCGAACAGTTTATTCACAGACGTGAATATTGCTACACTGTTTGATATCATTAGGATTAAATTAATTAGATTAATTTAAATTGTAACTGTTTATTGGAGGCATATTCAATAGAACAATTACTTGTATTTGTTACTAGAACACTCTCGCCTCTCGCGACTCCGTCCCCGTGCATTTTGCATTTTAACATTCCCGCTACCCCCTATTAGTTTTGAAAATAAAATATTGCCTATGACACTCACAAATATTATGGCTTTCTATTCGTAAAAGAATTTTCAAAGTCTGTTCAGTGTTCAAGTATTTATTGCAATCCATAATGTACAGACGCCAGCACATCAAGTTACCCCGATATGTCAAATTTTCCCAATTCAATATGAACCTTATTCTGTTTGACATATAGTTGAAAAACGATCAAAGAAATTTGACACATTGGGGTAACTTGATGTGCTGGTGTCTGTACCTACAAACAGGTAGAAGGTTTAACAGTTTCGAGTAACAATTATGGACCCCGTCCGGCACAACATAATTTAAACGTGTAAGAGCGAGGAAGAGCGCTTTATTATATTTTTTTTCAAATTATAAAATCTTAAAAATATTTTTAAATGATTACTTAGTTACTATACCTATTTATTGTGCTATATATTGTTAATATATTTATTATTTAATTTAATTTATATTTATTTAGTATTATAGAAGAGTAAAATTGTTTGTGTTTGTGACGATTCACAAACCCACATACTTTACCTCTTTCTTATATTAGTACTGATGATTAATTATTCGATTTGTTAATTAAGGAGTTGGAAGGAGCATCAATATTATTGGCACATCAGAAGTAGGTACTGCGAGAAGAATTCATGCATCGTTAACTTTTTTTATATATTTCTCAGGCTTTATTTTACCTTTAATTAGTTATTGTTATTTATGTTAAACAGTTCAAATAAACCAATAAGTCAAAACATTCTTCCGCATATCCATTATTGGGTGAATTTCCCAATAGACTGACAACATAGGCACGGTAACGTAATGAGTGGACTTACCGCTTGGAGATGTCCCGAAAAAATGTGCATTCGGAGTCCATTTATTAGAAACACCATCTGCCGAGCCTTTTCCCAAGTATATTGAGGTCGGCTTCTAGTGTAACGGGATATAGCTTAATACCAATGTTTTAAATGGACTTCTCGCAACGATTGGACTTTCAAAGATCCATATTAAATGAAAACCCGGGTTACCATGCTTTCCGAGGCACGGAGGGGTCTTGATATATAATGATTCCATCCTTGAACAGATCCCGGCAACTGTAGCTTAACCTTCGATTGACAAATATTTTGAAGCCTCAAGCTCCATTTATTAGAGTATAAATAATAGATAATAACCAGAAACACGGTACACAATAAAATTGTTACATGAAGAGGTTTAGTTCATCATGTTTCGTCGACGCAAAAACATGCAAATTAATGTAATTAAAAAAAAAGATTATAAAACAACATAATTGTAGGCACCATACTATTAATATAGTTTAAATGAATAACATGTTCCTACCACAGGTCAACTCGTAAACACAAAAGACGGGAAGAAGAATTTGATGTAAAAAAACACGAAATACTTCCTGCTTTATTCTATAACATAGGATTAAAAAAAATACCTACTAAAACTGTCACGTTTCGGTATGGTGTTTTGATTTCGTAATATTTACAAACATATTATTTTTATTATTTATTAAACGAAGTAGTACCTATGTGTGGCGTAACTACGTTGTGGTTTAGTAGGTACAAGATATTGTATTGACAAAAACGAAAAGTGTATGCTTATGGTTTGGTCACGTCTAGAAGATGGGTGAAAGGCGACTAACAAAAGGCAGATGTAAGTAAAAACGCCAGGAGAGGACGCCCTAGAAACACATACTGTATTTCGTATGTTCGAGACCTTATTGGTGATATCCTTCAAAAAGGTCAGGTGCGTAGTACTCTCAACCAACGTGATGTATGAACATAAACGAAGCAAAAGAAGTGTGTAAGGGCGTTCTATATTTCCTGCTCCCATGGAAAAAAAGGTGTGTGTTTTTGTATGTAAAATATACTATACTACGATGTTTCAATGTAGTTACATAATACGTATAATTTGAGGAAAATCGTTACTAGTAGTTAATTGAGACGCTCAAAAATAGGAACCGCATGACTTCTAAATAACTCAATATGTATTTCTAGTTTTGATAATTGAGAAATCAATCAATGATTTATAAATACGTCAATACCAAATTGATCAGAAATTATTGTCTATCTATACCTGTTATTCTTTAGAGAACAAGTAGGTATGCGGCCTTAAAAAACGCACACAGACGGTCAATTCAGTAAAAAACACCGCATTAGAATGGAATCAAATGAAAAAATCTTCAAGCAGCTTTTACAGAAATGACCAGTTGATTTATTTTTTACTAGCTTAGACTTTAAGTCGGTTGACTTCAGTTTAAAATTGATACTTCCATTCTGTGCATTTAAAAGGGCACGCGTGTAAATAAGATGATGTTGCTAAGTGATCATGATTCATGTTGTGTTCTTTGTGTTAATTTAATTTAATTTATTAATTATATTGATTGGCACACCGCACTCGGGGTCTGCCAGCGAGCAATGGAACGAGGTATTCTCGGGGTTAAAAGAACAGACCGCATAAGGAACAGTACTTCATTCCAAAACACAAATCGCAGACGTAGGCAACTCAGCCGCTAAACTAAAATTGGACTGAGCAGCCACGTGGCTGCCACGAAATTGGGCGAAGGCATCAACCGACCTGGAGCGCAGGAGCCGGCGACGTGGCAGGCCCAGAAGGAGATGGCGTGACGAGTTGGATTCCATTCTGAAGGATTGGCCAAAAGTGACTGAAGACAGAAAGGAGTGAAGGAATGGATGGGAGGCCATTGCCTTCTCTTTGGCTCATAATAATAATAATAAGAATTGATTGGCATAAACAGGTTTACAGACATAGTTGTGAATCACTGATCCCTGTGTTAGGTAATAAAAACCAGTAATACAGGTCACCAAAAGTTTGATCGTCCAGCGTTTGTGTCTACGCAATCGTCTTCGCGGCAACTATGCGGTGTTTACGCAAGATCAGTTTCATTGACTTTACAGATTATTTTGACATTTATTTATATTGAACTTGACAGGAAGATACTACGCATTAATCAGACAAACCTCAACAAGTGAATGAACGGTAACAATACAAATAGCAGCTTATCTTATCAAGGAGTTTTAAATGAAACCGTTTATCCAATTTATTGCACGAGACGACACTGCGCACTGGCCTGATGTTCACTATCTCGTTAATGAATTAAAACAGAACAATGTAAGCTGCACTAGCGCGACTTGAGTTCCGTACTCCTTTAGGATCTTTGCACACAATGTTTTTTTTAACTCGTTGATAAATCGTAGAACGCAATCAGTACGCTTGGCAAATGCAAGCCGCTCAGCAAACGCGCTTATACAAAACACATGTCGTTAGCGTGATAAAAACATGTTGTGTGCACAGGCCCTTAGTCTTAAAAATTACAGAATAGAAAGAAAAAAAACAAAAAGTCTGGGATTACTCTTTCATGGCACGCTTTAATTCAATAAACCCCAAGAGGACACCGGTTGTCCGCGCTGTCATTGTCTTTCTATTATCTCTATAATTGACACGATTGAAAGCTATTCTTTGGTGGGCTCATAATAATAGCATTAAGTTCTTCAACATCCCCTCCACAGTTTTTGTTTTGAAAATAAGATATTACAACCTATGACACTCACAAAAAATGTGGATTTCTATAAATTAGAACATCGGTTCATAATAGAATAGAATAGAATAGAATACTCTTTATTGTACACCATTAATACTTACAAATAATAATTTTAAGGGCTACAAGCGGTGATACAATGGGCGGCCTTATCGCTAAAAGCGATCTCTTACAGACAACCTTTGGATGGATTTGATAGTGGAAATAAATCCAGAGATTACCCCTACAATCTCTCAAACTCAAAGGTATAATTAATATTAAGTATAATAATAAATAAAGTATATTTTGTAAGAGTTGTGGAATATTTATTTATTTATTTAGGTACTGCTAAAACACAAAACGTTCCTGAAGGTCAATCAATTTTAGATTTTGATACGGAATACTAAATTGAAATCAGTCATCGCCCTCTCTTACACTTTAGAAGAACAGTTCAAATGCGATAAAAATTGTTGTAATTGAATGTAAGGTCAACACTTTAGATAGAATAAAAGAACTTTAAATTACCTAGATACAGAGACCCCCACGTCAAGTTGCCACAAACTGCCACATTTCTTGATAAATTTATCAACTTTATTAAGTAAAATCTAACAGTTTGGGATAGCCAGATGTTCTAGCGTCTGTACATAAATCACTGTTGAAGTTTGAGATATCTTTATTTCCCATAAGAATTACAAATTCACTTACATGAGAAATAGTACATAAAATATTATGGATTGATTTACAGTAACAGCTTTGACAAAAATAAAAAGTATTAAGTATACCTACATCGAAATATTTTAGAGGTGTAGGGTAAATGAAAATAATTTAGTCAAGCGAGTAATTTAGTAGAACGTAACTGTTCTGTTCCATTCTATTTTCTTAAAAAACAGGAGTTGCCATCGTCGTTCCCTTGTGCATACTTCTTAATACATATTCAGTAAAGAGTTACCTTTTTCAAGTAGGTATAATAGATGATACTCACTAACTAAATTCTTTTGAAAGAACAAAGGTACAAGTCTGAGATGGGCTGCAGACTTTGAAATATTTATATATTTATGGCTGCAGACCTCAAAATGTAACCGCAAACTGCACGGGTTACAAAAAAATCTCTATGAAATTGATACCGAGCGCAACAACTCCGCGGCCGCAGAAAGCGCCGCAGTTGCGGGTGAATTTCGAGCGTTTGACCGCCGTCATTAGTATTTAATGGAATATTTCAGCAACTCCCAGAATCTGCTAAAGTACCAGAATCTAGATCTACATTCACCCAGGCCTCAATTTCATAGAGAGTCATAGAAACCAGTGGCGAGGGGTAAATTTTCTAAAGAGGGAAGCCGTTTGTATTCCTATTACCATTTGTTGTCTATCTTGAAGTCATCGGTATACCTACCACCCTGTATAGCTTTGGTACCTTTGATACCTGGCAATACTAGAGTCTGGCTGCCATCATTCAATAGCAGGAGATTCCTCTTTCGAACCTCCAAAGGCAAGCTGGTGGGAATCGAGTTGTATGGACGACTTGCTTATTATACATATTAAAATAAGATAATAAGATTTTAGACATTAAGTTATTGCTGCATTAGCCCTCTTCCTCTCTTCTAACTTTTTGCTGTGCCCGACAGGGGCCATAATGATTCTGTACCTTTATATTCTTAAGACCATTTATGTATATTGTGGAACGCAATAATTATTGAGTATTGAGTAAGGACACTTCGCCACTGATAGAAACCACTAGTTGTAGCGCTATGTTCCAAACTATCCAATAGATCTCAATTAGACGATTGACACACTGCCACGCACCACGCAGCGTAGCACGTGAATGCGTGTTTTAACGTTGCTTGTAAGTACCTCAGTTTGTATAGAAAACACGCACAGTCCAACACACAGAAAATGCATCCACGCGCGTTCAATTCAGTTCAGAGACACGCAACAAGCAGCGTGATGCGGGGCAGTGTGATAATCGCCTTAGGGTTCATAAACCATGAACATCGTTCCCTAAGCGAAGGATCCGCGCTTATCTTTGAGCTAGGACACGAACATGTTCATTTATTGGTCTAGACTCATTAATTCATTCATAAGTGTGGTTAATGACTACCTACTGGAGACATAATTTGAATGCCGCCCATGGGCCCCTGACTTGTTATCCCTATAATCCCACGGGACCAGTAACTACGCAAGTGAAGCCGCGTGGCGTCTGCTATCTATACTAATATATAAAAAGGAAATGTTTGATGGTTTGTTTGCATTGCATAGGCTCCGAAACTACTGGACCGATTTGAAAAATTCTTTCACCGTTGGCAAGCTACTCTATCCCCGGGTGACATAGGCTACTTTTTTTTTTTTTTACCCACGGGAACGGGACCTACGCGGGTGAAACCGCGCGATGTCTGCTAGTGTAAAATATAAAGGTAGGTACTATTTTTTGTCTACCAGCTCCTTTCATAATATTATTGTTGTTCACTACGCATTAAGAATAATTACGTCTAATAACATAGTAAGATGCAACACTACGATACGAACAAATATGACGTATACACAGTAATAAGTACTTTAATTATTACGTATGTGTTTTGTATGATTATGGGCGTGTTTCCTTATAAATGTGTTTGTTGAACAATCTTCGTTATATAGTACCTACATGCGCAATAAACACTAAAGACTCCTGACCTATATCACATTGTAATGGTTTTGTTTGTAGAGTGTGACGTTCATGTTCTAATTGTCATAACAACATAACATCATGCTTATATTTTCAAAAGGTTAAGCAGAGGTGCACCTAAAGTACGTTACTTTCTACGTTTCTTACAAAGGTACCTATTTCTTTTGTCACGCACCTAACCTTTCTAAGGAACATTACCAATGCTACAAATTAATTACAACAACTTACAACAATCAAGAACGTTTAAAACTACGAAAATCAGTTCCAACGGAACAATGCTGCTTGGCAATGTGTGTGCGCATTAATAATAAAATACCTAGGCATTTCAAAGCTTTAAATTTAAAATTATTTCAAATTAAGTTTCATAAGTGGTTACACGAGTGTAGTTTTTATAGTTTAAAAGAAATAGAAGATAAAAAATGTTGATGTTATAAAAAACAAAAATGTTGATGTTTTGTCCTAACTTGTGTTTAAAATTTTGCTTGCTATGTCTTATTCTTTCTTGTCTTCTTGTTTTTGTCTTTTCCTTCCTTGCTTTGTCTTACATGCTTGTGCCTCAATTTGTATTTAACACCCTTATATACCATGTTTTACGCAAATAAATATTCTATTCTATTCTATTCAATATTCTGTTAAAACCAGTGATATTATAAGTAAAATGGTGTAGATAGGTTATAAGCGCTCAGCAAGCGACACGTTAAAATGTGGCTAATCAGCCACACTTGTCCTCAGTGACACGTCGCGCCGTCAACGAACACGTGCCGTTTTCGAAGATCGAATCTTGTTTAGGTTACCTATCTCCTACACCTTTTTATTTATACTATCAATGTTTAAAACTGACAAAAAGTTTGTGAACTTATTTTTTTTATTTTAAATATTACACACATTTATAAGTACTTAGAAAACATTTGTTTGCAGTTAATTTCACAGTTTATTATGAAACTATCTAAGGGTTTGGGTACAGGGAGGATGTGAAAATACCCTCAAGCAAACACAGGGCTTTATTTCTAAAACAAACAGCTGAAAGTAAATGTAGATACGAGTTTCTCTCAAAATATCTTGTATGTGTATACCTCTACTTTACATACTATGCATTGTTGCGTCTTAATTTCTTTATTTTTAGTTGCGGTTTTAATTTGAATGGCCTGTTGGTCTAGTAGTTAATGTCCCTGACTGCTATGCGGGAGGTCGGGGTTCGATTCCCACCCAGGACAAATGTTTGTGTGATGCGTACGATCATTCGTTCTGTGTTGTCTGGGTGTAATTTATCTTTAATATGTATGTATTTAGAAATATATAAGTATGTTTATCAGCTCTTTAGTACCCATAAAACAGGCTCTCAAGCTTAACTTGGGACTAAATGGCGTTGTGTGAAAAGTTACGGAATATTTATTTATTTCTCCTAGGAATCTCCACGTAGATCTGTCTAATTGTTAATAACTTTAAAGTTGCCTTTCATTATCTTAACGTGGCCAAAGCCAGAACATTTTAATTTTTAAAGCAGTCAAAACACATCTTCAAAAACTACAACATTTTTTTTTTGATTAATCCGCTAATACTGTAATACGTTTACATTTGATAGTAAAATATCAATAATAAAGGCAAAAATAAGAAGTCAGTATACTCCATCCGATTAGATAGTTAACTAAAGGTAAACAATCTTGACAAGTCTTTTTACACAAACGCTTATTAATTAAATACAACTACTGTCTAAACAAATTGTTTAATTGATCATGTAATCGTTTTTGTTGTATCTAAATTTGTTTTCAGCTGCATTTTATTTTTAAACTGTGTTATTAACTAAAAACACATTAACTACAAACACACAAAATTGTTTACCTTTTGTTAACTACCTAATCGGATAGAGTATTATAGGTATGGAATTAAACTCATAAAACTGTTAATTGAAAGTTTATTAACCTAAAAACTCAACACTTATAAAGCTAATTTAAATAAACAGGGGTTCGTGGTTACATAATAACAGCCGCATGAGTAGATCTTTATTCAAGGTTAAGCCACGCTTGAAAAGGTTAGCCCGTAGAAAGGTGACCAACCATTACATACCGATACCATTACGTGCATCGGAAAGTACCTTAAGCCGTTGGTCTCAGCTGATATTTGTACACGTTTGACAGTTTATACAAGTAGTATAGAGCCTGAACGGTAACAACCAGTCTTATCCAACGGGTATGGTATTAATCGATAACTTGGTTATTGACGTATTATTTCTGAAATTGGTTTTCCAAGATACAGGCTTGCCTAGTTTGGGGCCAATGTTGCAATTGTGAACAATTATAATTAACAATAAATTATTATTATTATTATGACGTCACACAAACAAGGTGAAAGGACAATCGATGCATATGCAGACATCATGAGTTCCATACATATTTCCGGATTGACATTGCATTGAACATTTTCGTCGATTCTGACAAGAACCATGAAAAAATCATCACACTATTTTACCTAATAAGATTTTTCCCTAAAAATACACTTCTTTCATTAATGCTCTGCGCTCGCTTTGAATTTTCGATCAACGAATAATCGTCTCCTACGATGTCCTTCTCACCGCGCTGGTTTTATTCACTTTTCCTTCTTCGTCCAGGCGGTTTTCCTTTGGAATGAACTCCCTCTGAACATCAAGATGGCAACCAGTCGGTTTACATTTAAAATGAAAGTTCGTGAACATATGCATAAAGTTTTAATAAATAAGGAAAACTGACAAAAACATTCAACACTTGGGGGTTCAGAATCTCATGATGAACTTATGATATTCGAATGTACGACAATGTTCCTTCCAACCTGTATCCTTCCTTTAATAGTATACACACACAAACATAATATTAATAAAGTCAAACTCAAACTCACTTAGCCTCAACTTTCATTGACGCAGAATCGAAGCGAATCGACGCGCGACGCATCATGTCATATCTTTAAACATAAATTGATCTAGCGGCGATGCGCGAATTCGTCCGTCAACGCGCGTCACCGCATGTGTTCCTATTTGCTTATCTCAAAATTAAACCTTACTTCATAGAAATATTTATTATTATTATTAGTGGGAATTGTCCCACGGCTGGGCAAAGGCCTCCCGTCATTCCTTCCACCGGTCGCGATTCTGCACCACCTAAAAAAGAGTAGACCGCGCCGCGATTGTAATTTAGACGAATTTAATATGAAGTTTAAAAAACATGACGCGCCGCTTTGCTTCGACTCTGCGTCAGTGAGAGTTAAGCCTTAAGAAAGTTAAGGCTTAGAACGAGGAGCGCTAAGTAGGTATGTTTAATTTTGCCCTTTTTCATATATTCTTTTTCCTAGCTATCACTATTTAGTTTCTTAGAGTAACTACCGATAACACTTACACGCTAATATTGGCAATCTTTTAAACGAAGGGAGAAACACAAAAACAGATGACATGCGCACTTACATCTAGATTGCGCTTTTGTGAAACAAAACAAGATCGGTTCCTCCATGATGTCTCAGTTCAAGACCTCTTTAGCACGATCCAACCAATGTGGCCACAGTTCCACATGCTTCAGCAGCATCTCTCCAGGACTGTCAGTGTTAGATAACTGGCTATGAGCCACCAGGTGGTAGTCTTCAGCCAAATACTTATTGGTGACGCCACAGGCTAACAGACTCTTAAGGGCTTGAAGAGCTTCCGGCGTTGGTATTTTATCTGTAAAGAAAAATAAATGTTGTAAGAATTACATGGATGATGTCTAACATTTTTCCGGGCAAGTATTTACTAATATTTTTTAACTATTTAAATTCTTATTCGTAGTTAATCTTGGCACACATCACTGACATTGGTAAAGGGAAATATAGAAAGGAAACTTGGATTTATCTATACTAATATCATAAAGAGGTAAAATTTGTTTGTTTGTTTGTGTTTGTATGTAGGGGGTAATCTTCGGAAATAATGATCCAATTTTAAAAATTACTAGCAGTCGTCACGCAGTTTCACCCCCATAGTTTCCGTTCCCGTGGGAATACGGGGATAAAAAGTAGCCTATGTCCACCGGGAATAGTACACTATTCCCGGTGGACATAGGCTACTTCCTATCCCTGGTTTCCCACGGGAACAGCAACGCGGGTGAAACCGCGGGACGTCTGCTAGTATTATATAGATAGGTAGTTAATCAATCGGGCACAAAAGACTGCTAAACTCAGGAATTCCAGAATGTAAAACAACCGGTATCGAACCCAGGACCTCAAGCTCAGCAGTAGTCCTGGTGACCACGAGACAAACAAAGCAATCACTCATTGATGGCTTTCAGTATTTGCAGATGCTGCTGAACACCTATGTTTCTTATGAAGCGACTGCCCATTTCACCCTCACAAGACCATAAAAAATGTAACACAGCACCTCTTAATTAGACAAGTTTTCAGATTTCCAGGATTCCAATACGAGTAACGACTGACAAATATCTACAAATGACATTAGAAACCAAGGACTTAAGGTGGATTTATCACGGAAGCCCGCGAAATTGAAATTTTCTTGTATTTCTTGCGAGTATCAGGCTGTATGGATTTACTTATCACACTTACATATTAGATAATAATTAAAATCACTAATACCAACCTTCTAAGTTAATATAATCCCATTAAATGACTTTTTCACGAAATTATTGTTAAATGGGATTATTAAAACTCACAGAGTTGTCTTAATGATTTGAATGATTATAATTCTGTAGACACTTACATGTTACAGCCTGGCACTGAATGGCAAATTAAAAAAAAAACAAAAGAAAATTTTAATTTCGAGTTTTCCTTTACGCATCCTTCTTAAAGCAAATAAAAAACACAGAAAAGAATACTACTTACTTCTAAAGTCTCCAATGAAGGAAATCCCAACGGCTCTCTTATTATAGCCAAGAGTGTGTGCCCCCACGGTATGCCAGCCAGCTCCCTCGTACACCCTACCATTACCTCCGATTAGAAACCTGGGGATTCAACAAAAACATTCTTTGAATTCGCAGAAACAAAACGCCTTCGGGGAAATCACGGGATCGACACAACACCGGGAACTAATTTGGCCAATTTGTTATATCTTTGCCGACTACAAATCGGTTTGCGAAACTACTTCCAGAGGTGTTTGGCCTTTGTAATGTTGTTTGACGTGACGTTTAGGGATCCGTAGAATGGTTAGCCGGTCGATCCAGTAAAAGCTACCTCGAGAAAGCTTGAGTGAAATGATCTATCAGTGCTTAGCGTTAGTATGGAATGGCAGCTTAATTTGCCTTCACTACTACGTACATTTTTACGAGAACAAATATGACATAACATAACATGACGCCTGCAAGCTCCGAAGGGTTAGGCAGAGGTGTAAAAGAAGAAAGAAAGAAAAGAAAAAAAAACATTTATTTGGCACGACACAGGCACACGTTAAAAATAAAAATAGATACAAAAAAAGAATGGATCAAAAAAATGACAATAAAAATAAACAAAATAAGGAATTATGTGCCTTGCGGCTGCGCCAAATAGGTAAAGTTCAGCAAAAAAGCCAGACAACTAGTGCCTGACGCTGGTTTTCAACTGGACCTGAGGTTGTGAGGTGTCACTAACGTAAAAGCAGACTGATAAGTATGCATGTGTGTGAGTGTCTGTGCGTGTGTTGTGCGTGTGTAAAATAAATTAATAATGTATTTGTAGTGAACAGTGTGAGGTAGATAAATATTTAATACAAGGAGAAAAAAATCAAGAAAGAACTATGTAACTATTTAAAGTACAGACGTATACCGAACAGCGGTTTGATAATAATATGCCTGACGATGATTCGGATGTCTTAATAAAAATGCACGTTACCCACTATTCAATACGCTGTAACCTGATACCTGGTAACAAACCCACATTTAGGTAGTTATGTTCAAGTCCCATGTAATAGGAGGCGAGCCTATTGCCATCAATCGGGCACAAATCCAGACTCCGGGCTGCTACTGAGAAATTCCAGTTGGAAAAACTCAATAACACTTTGCCCGACCCGGCAGAGTTGTCTTTATTTTAACAGAATAGCTCTGCTAAACGGCACCGTTGTAATATCATCCAGTCCATCTGCCCGTTTTATAGTAGTACCATTTTATTTCAAAACTATTGACACCATATTGTTAAAAAAATAATTGTATGATGTTTTATTTATAGTCACTACTACTGAGTGTTTTTTTCTATCTGTTCACTGTAATTGGTTTAGCCTTAGACAACACACATAAATAAGTTTAATAATTTTGCAAGATAAAATAATAATTAAAGGGAGTACCAACTCCCTTTGCCTAAGAGAAAAAAAAGTGTACAAAAGCGTGTAGATAATATCTAGATTCCCAGCACCAGCAGACGTCCCACGGTTTCACCCATGTAGGTCCCATTCCCGTTGGGAATACTATATAAAAAGTCGACTATGTGTTATGTTAATCCAGGGTGTCAGCTCCCTACCAATTCAGTAGTTTTTACGTGAAAGAGTAACAAACATCCATCCATCCAAAAAAAAACTTTCACAATTTGGTGCTAGTAAATTCAGTGAATACAATGTTTTGTATCTTTGTGAATATTCTCACGACTACGGAACACGAGTGTACTACCATACAACTCGGCAGTTTTTTCTATTTCTCCAGGGTCATGGTCATCAGTATGTTCCTGGAGCAAAAGACTTTAACAGTAATTGCACTTAATTGAAGTTTCTAAGAATAGAAAGCAGCAATAGAAGATTTCGGCTTAAGGCATCCAAAATGAGGACATGAATGTGTCAATATTTTTAGCGCATTAGAAACATGTAAATGAAATAGTACATTTTAATAAAAGTGAACAATTACTAGCTTTACACTTGAGGAGGAATTGCAGCGAGAGCCAAAGGCGAGGACGCATTAGCATATTTTTTTATTTGGTATTTAAATTAATAGGTACTTTATTGAAAAAGTAAATTACTTGTAGGTTCCTGTAAGGTATTTTTTTTTAAAAAGGTTAATAAATAAATAAATATTCCACAAATTTACACACAACGCCATTGAGTCCCAAGTTAAGCTTAAGAGCTTGTGTAATGGGCACTAAACAGCGGATAAACATACTTATATTTTTCTAAATACATACATATTATAGATAAATTTATTATTAATGGCATTGGCTCAATGGATTCTACAGGACCAACTTAAAAATGATAAAAATGAACTCTTGAATCTTATTCAAGAGTAGAACACTCTCATTATAGAACACTTTTCAGCACGAGTGCGGTTGTGAAAAGCTAAAGGCACACGTGTGAATTGCACTGCATTGTGAATTGGAGAGACTCCACGAATCTCTTGAACAAAACAATTGCCTTCCGTCATACACAGATATGTTTTGCTAGTAACTTTGAATCCGTCATATATACGCAGCTATGCTATAATGTTTAGTTTTAGCTACAAGAGCTATAAAAAGGTTATAATCATACAGTTACTGGTTATCTGGCCATTGCCGTCAAAAACAAAAACCCGCACATTGTTATTTCAAAATAGTCTCAGAAAAAAATGACTAATTCTCATTCAGTAAAGCCACGGGCTTCGGATAACTGCAATGGTTTTAAACTGATGAAACTCCGTTTTAGACAGCACAAGAATGAGCTCTTTTGTTTTTAAAACTATACTACTAAATACATGCCATGACAATTGCTGTTACGAAACCCGAAAGTCTGACTACCAGTTTAACCAAGGGATATCCTGTTACCCAGTAACTGGGTTGTGGAGGTCTGACTGGCAGTCGCTCCATATTTCCATTGGGTTTAAGCTGAATCCGATTAAACTGGAACCCGACCCCAACATAGATAGGTTAAATACTATGCACATTTCAAATAAATAATATCTACACGTAAATTATATGTAATAATAAATAAGTATCTAATACTTATTGTGCAAGTCTGCTCTAGGCTTTATGTTTTGTAGCCTCTTTTATACCTTTTGCCTATGTTTTGATACCTATTGTCTTTTGCCAGCACCTTTTATTTCGGTAGTTAATACTTATTTATTAATGCGTAATTTAGGTTAGGCAGAGTCCAACATTTCGCCAGTTATGTTTAAACTCCATGTAATAAGGCAGACACAAATCCAAACTCTGGACTACTGTTCAGATAACGCTTTGCCTCACTCGAAGAACGAACCCGAGACCTCATGCAGTAGGTACGCCAACGAGGTAGTCTAAATTTACCAAACTAGTTAAGGTTTAACTTTTTATAAATTTTAGTATATGTGTAATATATGTTACTCACGATTGTCCAATATCAGTAAATCCCCGATCTTGCATATGATATTTTCTGATGCCATTGGCTGCTTTCAGACACTCTTCATCACTGTTGCATTCTGGAACCACCGTATGCTGTATCACGGCTATTTCCACTGGATTTGGCAGTGGATCCTGCCGCAAGAGTGGAGAACTGCCCCATTCAGTAATCGGAACTACTCCGCAATTCCCGTCTGAAATAAAATGATGACATCGGTTTAAAAAGATTGACAGCTTAGAGTTGTCCTTATGTTTTTAATTAGGTATGTTTATTTATATATAATTAATTATCATGATTGGTTTTCTTAGTTTTATATTTTTTATATAATCATTTTTTGTACATAAATATTGCGTACGTTGGTGATGCCGCATGCTCAACACACTCGTGAATATTAACTCTGGACTTGGCTGCTAATGAATGCAAGACAATAATTTTAGGATAAAAATAAATGAAAATTTTAATTATTAAAAACGTTAGTTAATTTTACGGCCTCAATATCAGATAGCCCTCAACAAAGGCTATGTTAATGTTTCGAACTAACAAACAATTCTTTTCTCACGGGAAAAGTTTCAAAAGAAACCACCAATCAAATTAATTGGGTGCTCTGCAGAAACTTACCTTTTGCCTCAACCGTTAGCTTGACAACTAAAGTTATGAACAGAATTGCCCTCATTTTGTTAAAACAAAAACACGAGGTTTTCTTTACTAAATCACAAGGTCTAAAATCTATTAACTTTCACGCTTGGATCAGAAATGTGAATACACATTTGTTAGCTTTGTAGCTCCTTATATTTGCATAAAACTGTTTGTAAAGTGGGTAAGAACCTTTATCGTTAGGAAAATACAGACTTTTCTGAGGATAAATTCAGTTATTTCCCTACAGAGCGTTTCCTCCCAGTTGCATTGATAAGAGGTTGCGTAAAATGAATACTTATTTAATTACAAATCAATATTATTTTGATAAAATATTTGCAAGAAAGTCACTTACAGGCAGTTAAGACTTTACGTCCATATACATATTCATTCATATTCATTTATTTATTTTGTTAACATAGGTTAAAGTTATATTAGATCTTACACAAAAACATAAAAAAAATCCATGCTGTCCCCCCCTAAAAGGCACACGAAATTAATAAGGTAAACGAAATCAAATAGAAACAAAAATAAATTCAATAGATACATACTACTACTTTGAGATTGTTAAACTAAAGTAAATAAATGTTACGTTGTTCTTATAAAACAAAAGATAAAAGAAAACGAACATCAGAAATGATGAACTTGCAGCTAACTGTCCAGGGTGCGTCATACATACGTAACTCAACAAGTGACAGTTTGAATTTACGTTATGTTCACGTCAACAGTTTGACGCAAACGTAAATTTGAACGGTTTTTTAATAAAGTCATCGGGAATTAGTAGCTGAATAGTACAAGCGATTTTCTTCCCCTCCACAACTCAGTGACCGGGTAACATGAGCCTTAAAGAAGTATTCGAAAATACGATACAGGAGAAACTCGAAGTGGAGCAACATTTTTATGAAAAAAACATTATAAACGAGCCATAGAGTAGTAGCTGTGTATGAAATGGTAAATACACCACCATGAAATTTATTTATTTATTTAAATGATATGGAGGACTTACAGCTTAAACAAATTTATAGTAGTTATATTTCCACAAAACGGCACAGGTGTGCATACTTTGAAGACACAAACATTGAAGGTGTCCGTTGCACCATCTTTGGCGGAGACACCATGGCTCGTCTATGCGAAATGGCGCAACTCGGTGCCACTAGCAAATCTTTGTACAGCAGGTGTAGATAGTGATGCACGGGCGGCAGTAGCCGTTGCAGCAGCCGCCGCAGCAGGCCTAACCATATTACAAAATCTATTTCTATTATTGTAATCGATACGGCGATAATAGAAAGAAAATGGCGTTTAAAGAATCAGCTGTTTGTCAACTGTCAAGTGTTAACGAGTAGAACTTGTATTATGGCTTAAAATGAAATACACTTGACGGTTGACAAACAACAGCTGATTTCATATACGCCATTTTCTTTCTACAATAGTAATAGAATAAAAATAGAATTTGTAATATGACTAGGCCTGCAGGTAAGAAACAGTAAGTTAGACTGATAGCCAATAACAAGCCCTCACTTATAAACAACAGGATATTACAAAATTCCATGGACACCAGAACAAATAGTTGCTTAGTGGCTAATGATTTACAATAGGAACCTTAACATGAAGTTTACTAAATGAAAAATTTACAGCTTAAGCACTTCTTGACCGAGGACACACTAATTACAAATGGATCTATATCATGCTGTTTACACAACCTGCGACTTGCACGCACAATGTAGGTACGAATTCTGTCGATAATTTGTCGAAAAAATGGCACACTCAAAGGTGGATTAAATCTTTTTGACTTCCTAGGGTGTTCAAATAAAATTTGGACAAAATATCTGAGAGTTTATACTGTAATTAAAATTTTTCAACAAGAAAACGCATTCGGAAATCTAACTAGAGGCAATATGTGATATTTTTACAAAGGTTCAGGTAATGAAATGACAGTGCGGCGTGGTACTAACCTCACGCATAATGGGTTGCCACAATCCCACATCCACCTTTACGCCCCCGCGCGCGCTCATTGATCAAATCAAATACCGCGCGCTTTCCTGGTTGCCCGTTACACATTTCACTCCCACAAAAAATGTCTAGCAGGTCTCTATTAATTATTTATTAATGAAACATAAAATAAGCGTAGATAACTAACATTCGATCTTCTAGTTATTTTGTATGCCACAAGCCCATTTATCATTATATCAACATAATATTAATATTGTAAACATAGTATTATAAATACATTTAGTGTTACAGATAAGAATGATGCAATGTTAGTTAGAGTTCGTTTGCACAAGGAAAACTAACGATTATGGAAGAGGGGAGTTACAAGTACCCATTTTACTTGGATTACCGTTGATGAATAATAATTTATTTATCTCCAAAATAAGACTTAAGTACCTTTAGTTTTATGACATTGAAAGTTTGCAAATGGCCGATGTAAACGTAGCGTAAATTCTAATGTTTTTAGAATTGACTGACCTGTTTTTCTAGTAGTTAGTTACTCTGACTGCTATGCCGAAGGTCGTGGGTTCAGTTCCTACCCAGGACAAATGTTTGAGTGATGAGCACGGTCATTTGTTCTGTGTTTGGGTGTAATTTATCTATAATAAGTATGTATTTAGAAATATATAAGTATGTTTATCAGCTGTTTAGTACCCATAACATTGGAACTAAATGGCTTTGTGTGAAAAAGTTGTGGAATATTATTTATTTAAGTATTAGATTTTATTAAAATGCAAATTCGGCACTGTTTACCTGTAAATATTTCACTACGAGTAAGTTTAAAACTTCTCGTGTCCAAGACCTTGTCCAGAAGAAACGAATTCTCTAGGAATTGACACGCTATAACAGTGTTTCAGACCTATATATCTGGATAAGGCCTAAAAACTCATGTAACAAAGGTCTCATCTCCATTTTTATTTAATTATTTTAAACCGGTTAATTTGTTTTCAGTAATTTTATTGTATTGGCATTATTTCTTAGAAAACAGTCAGTTTGAAAACTGGTATATTTTGGACCTTAATGTAAAGTATCGTTCGAAATAAACATTATTTGCATTATTTTGGACTGTTGTTAACTAGCTTGTTCGTTTTCACTTCACCTTCACTTTCACGGGGTATTTTTTACAGAATAGCACTACTGGTTTGAGAAAAATCTTAGGTAGTCACGTTTGTTAAATATCGTGCAAATTTTTCGACGCTACATTATTTTTTTGTAAGATTTAGTTAAATTTCTATAGTTTTTAGTTATATAATATATAATATAGTTAGGGTATCGTATATAGATTGTAAAAACAAAATGTAAATAAATACTTCAAGCTAAAGGTTTATTTCGTTGTGGATTTTATTATTATATTAAATTGAAGATTGAGCTTAATGTTATGAATACAACAAAACACGGAAAGTTATCGTTCATATCGTGAGATATTTTCATGAAATATTTTTACATTTTAATGAAACCTTTTTCGAAGAAATTAGACATTTTTTATTAATTGAGGAAAAGCAATACAATTGTGTTTGTTGTAAGTAATTACAGAGGAATTAATTTTGCCTAACAACCTAAAGAGGAAAACAAACATGAGTTGTTTTAACAATAATAATTAATCAATTTAATGTGATATATTTTTTATCGAAACATTAAAAACAATAATAAAACGTTAATATTTAATTTATTATATTTTATTTCGGGATATCACATAGTATGTATTTTGTGTTTTTTAATAATAATTTCTGTTTGACTTGGAAACCTGGAGTTTATTATTTTACACAAGAAACTACTGAACTAATGTTGACTTACACTTCAAAAAAATACAAAGGGTGTAATTAAAAAAACGCCGAGATGGATTTGCACAAACAGAGAAATCCTCTTACCAAATGCATTTGTACCGTCTCCGTTCCGTTGTGGGTAAAACGATTCAAACTCAGACGTACTCCCAGGGGGTTGAGCCTGCTATTGCAAGTCGTAGCAGTGTCTCATGTATGTCGTGTTCACGCGCGCCCCTCTTAGACGTCGCGAGGGGAGTCTAACACCTCACTCCCCTCGCTGACTTGGCGAGGCCCGCGGGGCCGACACCAGTCGGGGGTCGCGGAAGTATCTTCCGTTCCCGTGACCCCCGGCGCAGATGTGAGAAGGAACACGGGGTGGTTTTTAGTCAGTAAGAGTGTGACAGACCCCTCCGCCTCCCCGGGCGGGGGACATCCATGAGGATTTTCCACCCCTCAAAAAAAAATTAAAAAAAAGTGTCTCAGTGACCCCCAATGTATGATGAATGACGACTTACTGTTCGTAAGTCGGGGGCCGCCACCACTGGGCCACCGTTGCTCTCCTGTTCCCAACTTTGTTGGGGTCGGCTTCCAGTTTAACCGGATGAAGCTGAATACCAGTGTTTTACATGGAGCGACTGCCTGTCAGACCTCCACAACCCAGTAACTTGGTAACATGATATACCCCTTGGTTAAACTGGTTGTCAGACTTTCGGGCTTCTGACTACAAGTACCTAACGACTATCAAAGATCTACAAATGACAGCCGGGACCAACGGATTAACGTGCTTTCTGAGACACGGAGGTGTTTTGGTTTTTTATAAATGGTCACCCATCCTCGGACCGGACCTCGGTCGACCCATGTTTATGTTATAATTTAGCCACAAGCGTTTTTTTAGCCACAAAATCCTCTTTAGCCACAAGTACCTCATAATACAATACACACATAAATACTTTTTATTTCGTATTCATGTGCGTATTGTGTAATTGTCACTTGCTTAAAAACGGTAAAGGAAAAATATCGTGAGGAAACCGTCAAGCCTGAGAGATAGGTAGGCTTTACCTATGAAATTGCCGTTCTGCAGTACTGGCCATATCAAATCAAAATAATTTTTGTTTGGCTAAGAATTCTAATTTCAAATTAATTTTATTTTAAAAACATGGTTTTTTTTTCAAAAGTAGTCATTTGTTTATTGATTAGTGTTACATTTTCATCGCATTTCAATCTTTTTCGTCATCATGGATACTGTTACGGAATGAAACCTTTTTGTTGTATGCATTTGAAATGACGTACTATGTTTTTTTCGTCTTCTTTTAGCTAGAAAACAATGAACGTCCGTTTTTAGATTTTTTACGTCTTCCAATATTATAATCCATTAAAGCAATATAATTAAACTTGCCAAATTATAAAGAACCGAAGTTTTAGTCCATTACAAGTGGCGACCGTGACGATATAAGTTTGGCAACGATCTTGGCGCTGTGTGATATTGCGACCGGCCGACGATCCCGACAAGAAGATACAACGTGTTCCCCCATATTTTACATAAAGAATGGAGGCCGTCATAAAGCTACAACGAGAAAGGGACCAAGTAAGGCGCATAGTTAACAGACACACACTAATTGTTGAAGAAGCGTTAAAGAAACATAATTTACCTGACGATGCGGACATGGATTATCTTGATGAAAAGTCGAAGAAATTGGAAGACCTGGACCGATCCATTCAAAGTGTGCTACTTGGAGCATCCGACTATTCCGAAGAAAAATGTAATGCAGAATACGACGAGGCAGAAAAATACAAAAAGAAGTGGATGCTACTGAAGATGCGGGTTGAGAGGGAGAAGCCGCAGAGAAAACCTCTACCTGCACCAGTCTCTAAAGAATCAACAAAGCTACATAGCCTAAAGTTACCGCAATTAGAAATCAAAAAGTTTAACGATGATCCGAAAAACTGGGTCCCATTTTGGAGCCAATATAAACGAATACACGAAGACATCAATATTGATGAAGAAGATAAGTATCAATATTTATATCAAGCGATGGCACCAAACTCTAAAGCGAGGGCTCTAGTTGAAGGTTATGCACCAACTAAAGGAAATTACTCGAATGTAGTAAAGATGTTGAAGGAGAGATTCGCCAAGGATGAGATACTCATTGAAACATACGTTAGAGAGATATTGAAACTTGTGATGTCAAGAAGCAAAGTGACAATCGATGTCCTCTACGATAAGATAGTAGCAAATTTACAGACCCTCGAGACATTAGGAATAGTGAAAGAGCAATATGAGTGTATTTTATACCCGCTAGTAGAGTCTGCCTTACCTGATAGTACCCTCCTTAACTGGAGTAGACTCCCCCGTACTGATAAGTCCAGACTAACCCAGTTATTAGGTTTCCTGAAAATAGAAGTAGAAGCACAGGAAAGATTGAACCTAGCTAGGATAGATTTTTTACAGGAATCAGCAGACAGGGAGAAGACAGTTCCAACAGCTACATGTCTAGTGGCCAAGGACATGAAGGGTAAGAAACCGGCAGAAATGGAAGGTAAGGATCACAATCTTACTTGTTATTTTTGTGATGGCACTCATAGCTCCAGTGAATGCACCAATGCCAGTAAATTGAGCCTAGAAGATAAAAAGGAAATGATAAAGAAAAATGGTGGGTGCTTTATCTGTTTAAAGAAAGGTCATCTAGCTAAATATTGTAGAATGTCAATAAAGTGTAGTGAATGTAGCCGACGCCATATGGTGATACTGTGTCCTTCACTGCATACCCATGCCACAATTGCCATCCCGAAGAACTCTCAACCTGATACTAAAAATGTTCTGGTTAATAATTTTTCCAGTATTAACACCACAGTTCTGTTGCAGACACTGATAGTGAAAATATCCAGCAATGGTAGAGAAAAGAAAGTACGAGCATTACTGGACTCCGGAGCGCAACGAAGCTACATCAGAGCTGGTCTGGCTGAAGAAATGATGCTGGAAGTGACAGGTAGTGAGAGACTGGGGCATATAGTTTTCGGAGGCATCAAGAAGGGAATGCAAGTACACCGACATATTGACTTTAAGGTAAGCAACTTGGATGATACCTATAAAGCTAAGATGACAGCATTAGAGCAACCAACACTATGTGGCAACTTACCTAAAGTATATGATGCAAGAATTATAAGAAAGTTGCAAGATAAAGGCATAAGGCTTACAGATGTTAAAGAAAGCATATCCGAAATAAGCTTGCTCATCGGAGCGGATTACTTAGGATCGCTACTTGAACCAGACATGGTCCGAGTGGAGAATAATTTGGTAGCAATAAAGACCAAATTGGGGTGGACGTTGCAAGGACCCATACAGGGTATATACAACAATTTAGTAAACTCCCATTTTGCTGCAACATTTCAAGAAAACGATTCTTTAGAATTCCTTTGGAATATCGAAACTGGGATAAAAGATCCCTATGATACAGAACTTAAAGTTAAAGAATCAGAAATGCTAAAATCTTTCAATGATACTGTTTCAGTTAATGAAGAAGGCCGCTATGAGGTGAGCCTTTTATGGAAGTTAGGGTATCCAGAGCTGGAATCAAACTACGACCAAGCATACAAGCGCCTACTCTCCACAACAAAGAAACTGGAACACACAAAGAACATTGAAGCCTATCATGCAGTTTTTCAAAATTGGATAGATGAAGGCATTATTGAGAGACTACAAGAATCTTTTTACGTAGGTAACTGTGTGACCAGTTTCCATTACGAAGAAACGAAGCTAAAATTTATTAAAGAAGCCACAGAATTAATGGAATATGGAAAATTTGAATTAAGAGGTTGGATGTCAAACACAATCCTTACAGAAAAACCAGAACCAGTACTAGGAACTACTACTACTACAGCTACCTCCTGGTGGGGAGGGTGGTGGGAAAGACTGGTGAGAGTAGTGAAGGAAATGCATATTAGATATAGATATCTACAGCAACTGAGAGAAGAGATTCGGAAGAGATTCAAGAACGAATATCTATCACTGTTGATAAATAAAGGTAAAGAAAGGAAAAGAGAACCAACAGTTGGAGAAGTAGTTTTAATTGAAACTGAATCTAGTAGGTTAAAGTGGCCAATAGGTATAATTAAAGAGATTTTTACAGGTAAAGATGGATGTACGAGAGCTGCAAAAGTTATGACTTCTTCGGGAGAAAAGGTAAGAGCTTATCAAAGATTATATCCTTTAGAACTGAGCGCCTCGGACGATTGGATCAAGCAAGTTTCGATAAGAAAGATATAGTGAGCCCGAACATCCTTCTGCCTGCTGATGATGACCAATCAGATCCACAGGTACCAATTTTTCCACCGGCTACTAGATCCGGACGTGCTATTAAAATACCATCCAGATTTTTAGATTGAATGTTTTATTGAACAATGACTTGGTTGGTTTGGACTTGACAATATGGCAATTTATCTATGTGATGCCTACTCAACTTAGAAAGTTAAGAGAATAAATATTGATTTAGTTTCTAGATGTTAAAGTATGCATATTGTAATATTTTATGTGAAAGTTTGAGAACTAGGTAGTTATAGGATTACCATAAAAAGGATTTCTTTATGAAAATAGTTTGTAAATTACTTCGTCTATTTTACAAGTGGGTAATCACGTTTTTTACATAGTATTTTGCTGAAATTTTAATTGTCAAAATGATGTAGTATTTGTACAGGAAAAAGGCACAGTAAGCCAAATGTTTCGACATAGTTTAAAAGAACTTACAGTAGGTAAACAACTTTGTTTCCGCCCTCGGGAGGATGTTACGGAATGAAACCTTTTTGTTGTATGCATTTGAAATGACGTACTATGTTTTTTTCGTCTTCTTTTAGCTAGAAAACAATGAACGTCCGTTTTTAGATTTTTTACGTCTTCCAATATTATAATCCATTAAAGCAATATAATTAAACTTGCCAAATTATAAAGAACCGAAGTTTTAGTCCATTAAAGATACGTTAAAAATTCGAGTTATTATGGAATATGAGTACCGTCGTAGCAGCAACACGGCACAAGCGGAGCAACACGGCACAAGCGGCACGCAACATCAACGACGTTTACGGAGCTAACACTACAAACCAATGCACCACCTGTTATTGGTTTGCTCGCTTCCGTTCTGGAAATTTCGACCTGAAAAATGAACCTCGCGGTCTCCGAAGACTTTGGTCGACAATGATGAATTAAAAGCGATTGTGGAAGCTGATGATACACAATCTACGGCTGAATTAGCAGCAGCTTTCGACGTTAGCGAATAATATTGGTCCATTTGCGTCAAATTGGCAAGGTAAAAAAGCATGACAAATGGGTGCCCCACGAACTCAATGATCGCCAGCGCGAAGTACGCATCGAGACGTGCCTTGCACTGCTCAACAGACACACAAATGAAGGAATTTTGAACCACATTGTTACCTGCGATGAAAAATGGATTCTGTTTGATAACCGCAAGCGCTCAGCAAGTTGGTTGGATCCTGGTTCAGCACCTAAACAATGCCCTAAACGAAAACTTACCCCCAGAAAAGTGAAGGTCACTGTTTGGTGGTCTAGCGCCGGTGTGATTCATCACAGCTTCTTACCAAACGGGGTGAGCATTACTGCAGATGTGTACTGTGAAGAACTGAACACAATGATGGAGAAGCTGGCACATCTCCAATCAGCATTGGTCAATCGCTCGTCTCCGCTGCTCCTGCACGACAACGCGCGACCTCATACTGCACAGCAGACGGTCTCCAAGTTGCAAGAACTGGGGTTGGAAGCTCTCCGTCATCCGCCCTACTCACCAGACCTTGCGCCTACAGACTACTACTTTTTCCAGAATTTGGATAACTTCTTGGCGGCAGTACAAAATGCCTTTGAAGAATTTGTTGCCTCCCGTCCAGCTGATTTCTTTAAGAAGGGCATCAATAAACTGCCACTGCGTTGGCAAAGATGCATTGATTGCATGGGTGATTACTTCGATTAATACAAATAAAAATACATGAAAAAAAATCGTTTAAATTTTTTCATACATAACGGCCATTTCATAGGTAAAGACCTATTATTTCTCGAGGGCATGTGATGCCAAGTCAGAGACCCATGGGCGGCATTAAAACTCTTACACCAGGGGGTCGAGTCTGCTATTGCAATCGTGTCTCAATGACCGGTCATTGATCGAATATTACACATAGTAATTAAAATTTGCTTATTCTTAGAGTCACTTACCGCACTTTCTATTGTACGAGTACATGTTATCTAAAGGTAAGCAAACCTAAGGGGTGGAGACCTGGTGTCCTGAAATACAGACTTATCGTCTAGTTTAGGCACCAGTCTCCCACAACATAACTTTTCGCTGTTATGTATATTAACTATAACTCTCTAATGTACCAATATTGTGGTGAGAAATAAATCATTATTATTATTATTATTTGGCAACTTTGACAGTTTTTGTATGGGAAATATGTCATAAGTTTGACGTTATACGTCAATCATTGACCGGTCATTGAGACACGATTGCAATAGCAGACTCGACCCCCTGGTCAGTCACTTACCTCACGATGAGAAAAAGAAAGAAAATAGTAATACAATAAATGCAAATGATGTGATAACCTTCACCAACAAACATTTATTTATTGGAACGAAGTTCCTTATCGCTCATTGCGAAAGGGGGCTAATCGGAAAAAATTAAGACCAAAAGTTATAACGACACTTTTTGCTATAGTTGTAAGTCGTGCGGCGTGCGCGTGTTTCTCTGTCTGTCTGTCTATCTCTATTTAGCTCTCTCTCTCTCTCTCTCTCTCTCTCATAGAAAGCAAGCCAGTTATTTTCGTTTCGTCTTTCTATTTCGCATTGAACAGTGTGGTGTCGCGACGATTATTTTTGTTGAGTGCATACAGGTTTTTTGTGCTTAGATAAATAATAAAACTAACTATATAACCTAAAATATAAACCTCTCAAGTTTTATCTCATCGTTCAATAATTTACTAAATCATCACAGACACGTTGGGACAGGAGGATTTTTAAATAATGAAAGCGTCCTTTTAAAAAAATATCCTTTGGGAAATTAAACTGGAAATGAATTTCCCTGATTCATGAACAAATTAATGTTATTAGACATTTTATTAGATACTTATTATTGCGTTTATTGTTGTCAATAAAGTTAGAACAATATTAACATTTTAAACCTAACATATCCTACGGCTCTCGGCAATAGTGTACAATCGTAAAACAATTTATGAAATGAAATTGTTTATTAGATATTAGATTCACATCCAAGTCACTTGCTTCAAAATATGAAATGAAACAATTAATGAAATCGAATTATAAGTTTAGGTGATTTTCGGTTACATACAAGCTTACATCATAAGCATATCAGTATATACCACTAACCACATACACCTGTAATGCTCGACGAATTAGTTAGTACCTACCTAATGTAGAATAATATTGGATTCCCAAATTGTACACTTACATTTTATTTATGGTAGAGCAATATTAAAATGCTGTTTAAACTGTTAACATAGGTTATCATAAGTAAAAGGTCATTAATTACTTATGTCATTCACCAGCCACTGTATGGACTTGTGCTATTTACTCAGTGATTATTAAATAAACTTAGGGTCGCAAGCTGTGATAATTATCTCGGAGTACCTACACGCAAACAAAATTAATGAAAAGACACTAATCTGCATGGTTCTTACATTATCTGACCAAAATAATGGCTGGACTTTAAAAGAGACTGTGACCTCTGAGTTTCTTTCGGTGTTTCCTCTCAGAGTAGTCAGATAGTAAAACACCGACCTCACCTTCTAGTTAAACAGTAGCATGTAAAGTATTCGTATGAACTTATTTACAGAAATAAATATCATAAATCATTTTAAGCTATTGCATAGCTTCTATCGCGGGCCTTGAGCGCGGGGACCGAATCCAGAAATTCCGTAACGAAAAAACCTCACGCTCCCCACTCCGACGGGCAAGGAGGTGTGGCTTGAAGGCCGTGCATCGCCTAACGTTCGTTTCAGTTCGGCAGTCTTCGACACGGCGTTGTGTGCGATTAGATTGTGTATAGACGTATTGGATAGTGGGGTGGGGAAAGGGGAGGGGAGGGGGAGGGGTGGGGAGGGGGAGGGGAGGCGGGGGAGGGGAGGGGAAAGTGAGGGACAGGGGAGGGGAAAGTGAGGGAGGGGTGAGAGGAGGGGCGGGGGAGGTGTGGGGGAGAGGGAGGGAGGAAGAGAGGGGGAGGGGAGGAATGGGGAGGGGGAGAGGAGAGGAGTTGATAAAAATGCTATGCAATAGCTTTACCGCGGCAGTCTCCGAGTGCCACACGATTTTTTTTATCAAATAAAATAAGTAGTATTAATTTTATTTGTAGTAACTTTTAGTGTTCATTCAAACATACATAAACTCACGCCTTTTTCCCATGGGAGTAGGCAGAAACTACAGAGCGCAATATGCTACGATTCTTACTACCAGTTTGACAACCAGTTTAACCAAGGGATATCAAGTTATACAGTTACTGGGTTGTGGAGGTCTGGCAGGCAGTCGCTCCATGTAAAACACTGGTATTCAGCTGCATCTGGTTAAACTGGAAGCCGACCCCAACATAGTTGGGAAAAGGCAAAGAGATTTAAAAGACTTTAGAGCGGGCATGTCAAGGAAATGTCATAGAAAAACTTTGATCCCATGTCTCAGTAACGCCATCTAGAATAATATATGAATATTGGAGCGGCAGCGGAGCGTACTAAAAAAAACTCATAGACTTGTGTCCGGCAGGACACACATTTTCGGATGAAAATTTTGTTTGTGATGTCCGGTCTATAGGTATTGAATGCCTTTGGGAAAAGGCTACGCAGATGATAATTGGTACTTATAATACATACTTTACTTTTTCAATTCACTTTAGACATGAGCAGAATGATCGACAGCAGTCTTGTTTCCCATATTAAGAAATATAATACAACTAGCTGTTGTCAGCGACTTCGCCCGCTACAACTTGAAACACATCCCACGGGAAGATAAATTCGGGATGAAAACTATCCTATTCGTTAATCTAGGTTATAAACTATCTGTGTACTAAATTGTATCCAAATCCGTTCAGTAGTTTTTGCGTGAAAGAGTAACAAACATCCATCCATCCATCCATCCATCCTCACAAACTTTCGCGTTTATAATATTAGTAAGATAGAATAGAATAATTACGCCTAAGACAAAGTACAATTATTATTAGTTTACCTAAGTATTAAAAATATTGCTCTCATTTGAGTGAAATGTAAATTACTTAGCAAGAAATAAACCAGAAGTTGTATAAACAAAACACGAATAAGTCGTCGTAAGATGGTTTAATTGTTGTTGCCAAAAGAGAAACTGGGCATTTCAAAATTATATTGTGCTCGAAATTTGTAATCATTATTCCTTTATTAACTGTATAGAAGTTAGACCAATAGACCAACAAAGACATTTTACGGAAGCCTATTATTTCTCACTAGCAGACGTCATGCGGTTTCACCCGCGTAGTTCCTGTTCCCGTGGGATTACAGGGATAAAAAGTAGCCTATGTCATCCGGGAATTTAGCCTATGAAATCCAGGGCTTTCCACCAGAGCAATAATTTTTAAAATTGGATCATGAAATCCAAAGATTACCCCTTACATACAAACTTACAAACAAACAACCAAATTTTACCTCTTTATATATTAGTATAGATAAGGATGAACAACTTTTACTGTAGGACCAAACCTAACATCACAAAAAAAACAGCCGCCTTAAATAAATGCATTTTAACGTGATTTTATAGTTTACCACATAATCAAAAAGATGTTAATTTTCTTGAGCAACTCAACCTTGACTGGTTGGACGTCACGACGTGTTTGATCCTCGGGTCAAGTTTTTTGCATCTGGGAATTCTCAGTAGCTGCCCGGAGTCTGGATTTGAACCCGGTTGATAGCAATAAGCTCGCTCGCTATTACATGGGACTTAAACATAACTGTCGTAACCAGGGTGTAGGTACCTACTATATGGAAACCTCTGCCTAATCCTTCGAGGAATATAGGCGTGATATTATGTTTTCCTGAGCACTGTACTGCATAAAGTACGATCAATAATTTTACCTCGCCTATTGTAAAAAAATATATAAGTTTATTTGAAAATCAGCGTCAGATAGCACCTTTCTGACATAAACGCTCAAACTAAAATGAACCCATTAGGCGCAGCTGTGAGAGATGGATTTTTTTCTTTATTATTTGTATTTTTTACTTCAATTATTATTTACCGTGTGTGTATTAATTTGTCGCTACTAAGTATAGGTAATCTTATTTTTCTGCGGCAGTCCGACCGCCGCGGGCGCCGTGGCGGAAGGACGTGCGCGCGGAGCTCCGTCGCGCTCCGTGCCTGTTGCCTCGAGTGACGCAATATTTTTATACGATTACCTACGTCAGTTGCATTCATAACAGTGTAAAGACTATGGGAGGGCCTTCAGGCCCTCTCAAACACAGTGAAACTAGTGAAATGGACACGGACAGTACAATTGTGAACACTATAATGAACAGTGACTATAAATTAACTAGTGTAAGTGAACTTTCCCCGGACAATGAAGGACAATACGCAGTTGCATGTCGGTACTGCGCAAAAATTAACGTAATTAAAAAATTCTATGAGTGGCAGGGACTCCAAACTAAGATAAAACAATTAACTTGTAGATTGTGTAACAAGAGAAGTGCCGTGAAATGTTTTATAAAAACATTAGCAAATATTTCAAACGGACACCTAGTGAACAGTGTAAACGAAATTAATATATATGCGTGTAATATAAATTTCTGTAAAATAAATAAAATAGACTGCCGCAAATGTAACGGACAGTTAAATGTTAAGTACATGCCAATTATTGGACTTGAAAGTGTAGAAAACGTGACCTGTGAATGTGGCACAGTGAACAAAATAGTATCGAAATATATTGAGGTACCCAGGACCCAAAGTACTAGGGTTGAACCATCGCTGTGTGGGTCGGGCCACCCTAATCGCCGAAAGCCACATCACGCCTTCGGTGCCGCGTATGCTGCGACGGTGCCCGGTGGAATGCTGGCCGCTAGCGCCGCACAAAGGAAACCGAATGGCGCTGCAGCGCGAGCTAGCAATGTCACCCCCGCTGCGCACGCGCGCGACGATATTACCGTCTCGACGCTTCTGTGCGCCGACTCCGCTACTCAGGTCGGTCACGTGACTGAGCAGGCACGCGCCGCTAGTCCGGCCGTCGTTGCCACGCATCGACAGCCAATATCAACAAGCAATCGCTTCTATTCGCTCCCCACCGAAGAGGACCACAAAGACGAGTTGGAAAGGGAAAAAGACTATGCTGACGTGACTTTTACCTCACCCAAACCCAAGAAGAGAAAGAGAGGTGTCGTCACTCCTAACTCAACAGCGACCCAGCGACAACCGAGAGTGGTCACACCATCCACTCACATCCCCGACATAATCATAACAGACGTCAAGAAAATCAATGAACCAGAATACCTTAGCAAAATTAGAAAAATAACCACAGAGCATGGAGCAAGACACGCCATGGCTAGCAACAAAAGAACCATCACGATCCGCGTATACACCGCGGACATGAGGAAAATAATTATAGAAGAGTTGAGGAAACTAGACGACGGGCTCCGCTTTGTGGCACGCGTTCCTAAAGCCCAGCAGACCCATCAGACGAAGGTTGTGCTCATCACGAACATCTACGATGAGACGAACGAAGCATGCCTTGAGGAAATGGAGAGGTGCATCGGTGTGAGACCAATCAAAATGAGAACAATTAAAGGTAACTTACAGTTATTTATCTTTGATGGTGCCCACTCATACGATGAAATTGCCACGCTTATGAAGACAACAAAGCATGCGTACTTTGGGGCCTTCAGCATGAAGCCTCAAGAATACAAAAATGACCCTAAGAGAGTAGTGCAATGTAAGAAATGTTTCCTCTTCACACATGCGACATCGGCGTGTCACGGTGAGAAGAAACACCCCACTTCCACGATTCAAAACGAAGAAGGCATAGACATTGAAATATGTACATCATGTAAAAAACCGGGTCATGGGGCCAACCAAGCCAAATGCGAGAAGTTCCAGAAGGCAGTGGACCGTCAATTGGCACAACATGAAGAAAAAGAAAGGAAAAAAGAAGAAGCAGCTGAACGCAGACACGCAGCATCGAGATACGGTCGGGAAAACGTCTCGTACGTGAACATAGCCTCAACTTCACAATTTCCACCGTTGTCCAAACAGGAACCCCAGTCGCGCCAGCCAAAAATGCACCTACATGAACACACAATAAACAAGGACAGCAGCATGGAGCCCTTAGGGCAAGAGCTACAAGCAACAATGAAACAAATATTACACCAGCTACAGCTACAACATGAAATACTCATAAAAATTCTCAACAAATAATCCGAGAAATCAATATCACAAGTTGCGTATATTGCACCTCAATGCTCAAGGATTGAAAAGTAAATTTCTCGAACTAAAATCATTAGTCGACCGCCACAAACCACATATAATCGTAGTCAACGAGTGCCGGGTGGACTTTTCCAAAATCCGCATGAATCTCCTGAACTATGACAAAATCACGCACTCGATCGCGTCGCATCTAACTACAGCCATGTATGTGATGAGAGGAATACGCTGGAGTCAGACCGACGTAACCCCAGGCACCGAAGAAAAAGACCGCCTCATCGAAGGCGTCGCTATCAACCTCACTTATGATCATCTGACTGGAGATTCCATAAAAATTAAGGGGATATACATACCGCACAGATCAGAGCACTTCGACGCCGCAGCGTTTAATGATGAGCTAGAAGACATCATAACCGAGGCTCCAAACATCACCATCGGAGACTTGAACCTCAAAATGACCGCACTCAACCAGACAAGAGACGAAGGGGCGGGAATACTCGTCCGTGACCTCTGTAACTCTGACGTCTGCACCATACACCACACTGGCCTACCGTCGCGACCTAACAGTGCGGGATATGGCATCCTCGATGCAGCCATCTTCTCGCAAGATGCGCAAGCCTTCAACAGCATAACATGCCGACAAACAACACCGGTTGGCTCCGATCATGTGCCCTGGCTAATGGACCTAAGCATATTAGTGGACAGAGAGAAAACACTGGTAAGAAACACCCGCGCTATTGCAAACAACGAAGAAACCAGACACCGATTCCAACAAACCCTATGGAATAAAACCACACACCTACCTAAGGAAATCACAACCGACGCAGAATGCGAAGAATATATAGTAGAACTAGAAAAAGCCATCATAGAAACCTTGGATGAGTATGCGCCACTACATGAAAACAACAGAAGAGATCAACTTCCAGAAGATGTTAATGAATTGATCGACAAGAGAAACGAAGCAAAAAGTAAAGCGTGGCGACTGCGCTTCAACCAGGACAGAATAACGGAACAAAAAAGAACCTACAATCGTCTGAAACGCGAGGTCCAACAAGCACTCTTAGAATATAGCAGCGAAAAATGGACCCGAATAATAAACGATCCACAGAACAACAGAGCCCAGATGTGGCGAATTCAACGCAGCCTGAAGGCTCCAGTACAGAGACTCCCTCATATTGATGGTTGCAACAGTGAGAAGGATACCATCGATGCCTTGGTCGACGCAGCGATCATCACAGAAGCCGAGATAAACAACGAAGATAAGGGCACAGAGAAGACCACACCGTTCCAGCCTCTCGACCCCACCTCCATAGAGGAAATCAGATTTGCTCTGAGGCGCTTTAAAAATAAGAAGGCGCCTGGCCCAGACAACATCAAATCAGACGCCCTCAAACTCGGAGGCGACCCCTTCCTCATCAGGTACAAAGCGATAGCTGACTACCTGCTACTGACGGGTTATTATCCCAACAGATGGAAAATCGGAGAGTGCATCTTCCTACATAAAGCAGGCAAGAATCACCAGGACGCCAAATCCTACCGACCCATCACTCTCCTAAACATTATGGGTAAACTACACGAACGCCTGCTCTTGTCGCGCCTAAGACAGACGGCCGACAGGCTCCAACCGCCGTTCCAACATGGCTTTACCAAAAACAGAGGGACAGGCACACAGATCCTTCGCACCGGCAAGTTCCTCACGGATGCGCTGGAAGCAAAGGAAAGTGTGGCCATGGTCCTGACGGATCTTTCGAAGGCCTTTGACTCAATAAACCACGAAGGTCTGACGAAGAAGCTTCAAACAGCCAACGTGCCAAACAACACCATCAAAGTAATAGAGAATTACCTGAGCGGTCGCAAAACCTACGGACGGTTCAGAACTACCAATGGCGACGAAAAACCAGTGCCACACGGGGTCCCCCAGGGCTCTATCCTGGGTCCGGTCATCTTTAACCTCTACGTACACGACGTTTGGGATCAACAGGACCGTATCCGTGGACTCAAGCTCTCCCAATATGCCGATGATCTGTGTATCCTTAACAGGTCTGCCGACCCAAACTGCGCGACACGCCGCGCGGGGTGGGCTGCCGACACCGTCATCGACTACTACCATCGTTGGGGCCTAAAATGTAACGTAGACAAAACGGAGTGTGCTATGTTCACTCACAAAAGGAATTACCACAGAACCATTCGTATCAAAGATAAAGCAATCGATTATCAAAATAACATAAAATACCTGGGCGTACATTTAGACAAGACCATGACCATGGGCAAACAGACGGATTACGTCGTGCAGAAGGCGCGACGAGCACGCGGCGCGCTAGCACCTATCATAGGTTGGCACGCCAAGACATATATCACCGTGAAGCTCGCTGTGATTCAAGCCTGCCTACTTCCTATATTGGATTAGGGCGTGGTACAACTACTCTCACGTTACAGTAAAAGCAACTTACAAAAAATTGAACGCCAATATCGAATGGCTCTTAAGACCAGCGGACAATTCCCAAGACGCCTAGAAACCACATTACTCTGGGATATGCTCGACTGGGACCCATGGCACCTCCGTGCACAAGACTTGAACGAGGACATGCTGCGTCGACTCTGCGAATTGCACATCGAGGATCTAGAGACCCCTGGTGACGCCTACCTCGGATACGGGCAGCACAACCCCCTTCTCACTAATACTAGACTAGGTGACATCGAATATGTACCAAAAAAAGACAGGAGTCGGCTGCTCAGCAAGCGAACAACCGCTCCACGTCCCCATAAATTGTAATTAGCTGTAAATAGGATAGGGTAATATACAACAACATTATAAATTTATATAAATTCATACTGTACACACTAACAATCTCACAGCACACACTACACGACACTTATATAGATCTCTCCCAGACAAACATAGGTAGACTGTAAGTAGCTGACACACCCACAGGCCGAACACACCACCGACCTGTGGACATTATGTAACATAATGAACCAGGGAAATAAACATCATTCTATTCTATTCTATTTGAAGACACAAACATTGAAGGTGTCCGTTGCACCATCTTTGGCGGAGACACCATGGCTCGTCTATGCGAAATGGCGCAACTCGGTGCCACTAGCAAATCTTTGTACAGCAGGTGTAGATAGTGATGCACGGGCGGCAGTAGCCGTTGCAGCAGCCGCCGCAGCAGGCCTAACCATATTACAAAATCTATTTCTATTATTGTAATCGATACGGCGATAATAGAAAGAAAATGGCGTTTAAAGAATCAGCTGTTTGTCAACTGTCAAGTGTTAACGAGTAGAACTTGTATTATGGCTTAAAATGAAATACACTTGACGGTTGACAAACAACAGCTGATTTCATATACGCCATTTTCTTTCTACAATAGTAATAGAATAAAAATAGAATTTGTAATATGACTAGGCCTGCAGGTAAGAAACAGTAAGTTAGACTGATAGCCAATAACAAGCCCTCACTTATAAACAACAGGATATTACAAAATTCCATGGACACCAGAACAAATAGTTGCTTAGTGGCTAATGATTTACAATAGGAACCTTAACATGAAGTTTACTAAATGAAAAATTTACAGCTTAAGCACTTCTTGACCGAGGACACACTAATTACAAATGGATCTATATCATGCTGTTTACACAACCTGCGACTTGCACGCACAATGTAGGTACGAATTCTGTCGATAATTTGTCGAAAAAATGGCACACTCAAAGGTGGATTAAATCTTTTTGACTTCCTAGGGTGTTCAAATAAAATTTGGACAAAATATCTGAGAGTTTATACTGTAATTAAAATTTTTCAACAAGAAAACGCATTCGGAAATCTAACTAGAGGCAATATGTGATATTTTTACAAAGGTTCAGGTAATGAAATGACAGTGCGGCGTGGTACTAACCTCACGCATAATGGGTTGCCACAATCCCACATCCACCTTTACGCCCCCGCGCGCGCTCATTGATCAAATCAAATACCGCGCGCTTTCCTGGTTGCCCGTTACACATTTCACTCCCACAAAAAATGTCTAGCAGGTCTCTATTAATTATTTATTAATGAAACATAAAATAAGCGTAGATAACTAACATTCGATCTTCTAGTTATTTTGTATGCCACAAGCCCATTTATCATTATATCAACATAATATTAATATTGTAAACATAGTATTATAAATACATTTAGTGTTACAGATAAGAATGATGCAATGTTAGTTAGAGTTCGTTTGCACAAGGAAAACTAACGATTATGGAAGAGGGGAGTTACAAGTACCCATTTTACTTGGATTACCGTTGATGAATAATAATTTATTTATCTCCAAAATAAGACTTAAGTACCTTTAGTTTTATGACATTGAAAGTTTGCAAATGGCCGATGTAAACGTAGCGTAAATTCTAATGTTTTTAGAATTGACTGACCTGTTTTTCTAGTAGTTAGTTACTCTGACTGCTATGCCGAAGGTCGTGGGTTCAGTTCCTACCCAGGACAAATGTTTGAGTGATGAGCACGGTCATTTGTTCTGTGTTTGGGTGTAATTTATCTATAATAAGTATGTATTTAGAAATATATAAGTATGTTTATCAGCTGTTTAGTACCCATAACATTGGAACTAAATGGCTTTGTGTGAAAAAGTTGTGGAATATTATTTATTTAAGTATTAGATTTTATTAAAATGCAAATTCGGCACTGTTTACCTGTAAATATTTCACTACGAGTAAGTTTAAAACTTCTCGTGTCCAAGACCTTGTCCAGAAGAAACGAATTCTCTAGGAATTGACACGCTATAACAGTGTTTCAGACCTATATATCTGGATAAGGCCTAAAAACTCATGTAACAAAGGTCTCATCTCCATTTTTATTTAATTATTTTAAACCGGTTAATTTGTTTTCAGTAATTTTATTGTATTGGCATTATTTCTTAGAAAACAGTCAGTTTGAAAACTGGTATATTTTGGACCTTAATGTAAAGTATCGTTCGAAATAAACATTATTTGCATTATTTTGGACTGTTGTTAACTAGCTTGTTCGTTTTCACTTCACCTTCACTTTCACGGGGTATTTTTTACAGAATAGCACTACTGGTTTGAGAAAAATCTTAGGTAGTCACGTTTGTTAAATATCGTGCAAATTTTTCGACGCTACATTATTTTTTTGTAAGATTTAGTTAAATTTCTATAGTTTTTAGTTATATAATATATAATATAGTTAGGGTATCGTATATAGATTGTAAAAACAAAATGTAAATAAATACTTCAAGCTAAAGGTTTATTTCGTTGTGGATTTTATTATTATATTAAATTGAAGATTGAGCTTAATGTTATGAATACAACAAAACACGGAAAGTTATCGTTCATATCGTGAGATATTTTCATGAAATATTTTTACATTTTAATGAAACCTTTTTCGAAGAAATTAGACATTTTTTATTAATTGAGGAAAAGCAATACAATTGTGTTTGTTGTAAGTAATTACAGAGGAATTAATTTTGCCTAACAACCTAAAGAGGAAAACAAACATGAGTTGTTTTAACAATAATAATTAATCAATTTAATGTGATATATTTTTTATCGAAACATTAAAAACAATAATAAAACGTTAATATTTAATTTATTATATTTTATTTCGGGATATCACATAGTATGTATTTTGTGTTTTTTAATAATAATTTCTGTTTGACTTGGAAACCTGGAGTTTATTATTTTACACAAGAAACTACTGAACTAATGTTGACTTACACTTCAAAAAAATACAAAGGGTGTAATTAAAAAAACGCCGAGATGGATTTGCACAAACAGAGAAATCCTCTTACCAAATGCATTTGTACCGTCTCCGTTCCGTTGTGGGTAAAACGATTCAAACTCAGACGTACTCCCAGGGGGTTGAGCCTGCTATTGCAAGTCGTAGCAGTGTCTCATGTATGTCGTGTTCACGCGCGCCCCTCTTAGACGTCGCGAGGGGAGTCTAACACCTCACTCCCCTCGCTGACTTGGCGAGGCCCGCGGGGCCGACACCAGTCGGGGGTCGCGGAAGTATCTTCCGTTCCCGTGACCCCCGGCGCAGATGTGAGAAGGAACACGGGGTGGTTTTTAGTCAGTAAGAGTGTGACAGACCCCTCCGCCTCCCCGGGCGGGGGACATCCATGAGGATTTTCCACCCCTCAAAAAAAAATTAAAAAAAAGTGTCTCAGTGACCCCCAATGTATGATGAATGACGACTTACTGTTCGTAAGTCGGGGGCCGCCACCACTGGGCCACCGTTGCTCTCCTGTTCCCAACTTTGTTGGGGTCGGCTTCCAGTTTAACCGGATGAAGCTGAATACCAGTGTTTTACATGGAGCGACTGCCTGTCAGACCTCCACAACCCAGTAACTTGGTAACATGATATACCCCTTGGTTAAACTGGTTGTCAGACTTTCGGGCTTCTGACTACAAGTACCTAACGACTATCAAAGATCTACAAATGACAGCCGGGACCAACGGATTAACGTGCTTTCTGAGACACGGAGGTGTTTTGGTTTTTTATAAATGGTCACCCATCCTCGGACCGGACCTCGGTCGACCCATGTTTATGTTATAATTTAGCCACAAGCGTTTTTTTAGCCACAAAATCCTCTTTAGCCACAAGTACCTCATAATACAATACACACATAAATACTTTTTATTTCGTATTCATGTGCGTATTGTGTAATTGTCACTTGCTTAAAAACGGTAAAGGAAAAATATCGTGAGGAAACCGTCAAGCCTGAGAGATAGGTAGGCTTTACCTATGAAATTGCCGTTCTGCAGTACTGGCCATATCAAATCAAAATAATTTTTGTTTGGCTAAGAATTCTAATTTCAAATTAATTTTATTTTAAAAACATGGTTTTTTTTTCAAAAGTAGTCATTTGTTTATTGATTAGTGTTACATTTTCATCGCATTTCAATCTTTTTCGTCATCATGGATACTGTTACGGAATGAAACCTTTTTGTTGTATGCATTTGAAATGACGTACTATGTTTTTTTCGTCTTCTTTTAGCTAGAAAACAATGAACGTCCGTTTTTAGATTTTTTACGTCTTCCAATATTATAATCCATTAAAGCAATATAATTAAACTTGCCAAATTATAAAGAACCGAAGTTTTAGTCCATTACAAGTGGCGACCGTGACGATATAAGTTTGGCAACGATCTTGGCGCTGTGTGATATTGCGACCGGCCGACGATCCCGACAAGAAGATACAACGTGTTCCCCCATATTTTACATAAAGAATGGAGGCCGTCATAAAGCTACAACGAGAAAGGGACCAAGTAAGGCGCATAGTTAACAGACACACACTAATTGTTGAAGAAGCGTTAAAGAAACATAATTTACCTGACGATGCGGACATGGATTATCTTGATGAAAAGTCGAAGAAATTGGAAGACCTGGACCGATCCATTCAAAGTGTGCTACTTGGAGCATCCGACTATTCCGAAGAAAAATGTAATGCAGAATACGACGAGGCAGAAAAATACAAAAAGAAGTGGATGCTACTGAAGATGCGGGTTGAGAGGGAGAAGCCGCAGAGAAAACCTCTACCTGCACCAGTCTCTAAAGAATCAACAAAGCTACATAGCCTAAAGTTACCGCAATTAGAAATCAAAAAGTTTAACGATGATCCGAAAAACTGGGTCCCATTTTGGAGCCAATATAAACGAATACACGAAGACATCAATATTGATGAAGAAGATAAGTATCAATATTTATATCAAGCGATGGCACCAAACTCTAAAGCGAGGGCTCTAGTTGAAGGTTATGCACCAACTAAAGGAAATTACTCGAATGTAGTAAAGATGTTGAAGGAGAGATTCGCCAAGGATGAGATACTCATTGAAACATACGTTAGAGAGATATTGAAACTTGTGATGTCAAGAAGCAAAGTGACAATCGATGTCCTCTACGATAAGATAGTAGCAAATTTACAGACCCTCGAGACATTAGGAATAGTGAAAGAGCAATATGAGTGTATTTTATACCCGCTAGTAGAGTCTGCCTTACCTGATAGTACCCTCCTTAACTGGAGTAGACTCCCCCGTACTGATAAGTCCAGACTAACCCAGTTATTAGGTTTCCTGAAAATAGAAGTAGAAGCACAGGAAAGATTGAACCTAGCTAGGATAGATTTTTTACAGGAATCAGCAGACAGGGAGAAGACAGTTCCAACAGCTACATGTCTAGTGGCCAAGGACATGAAGGGTAAGAAACCGGCAGAAATGGAAGGTAAGGATCACAATCTTACTTGTTATTTTTGTGATGGCACTCATAGCTCCAGTGAATGCACCAATGCCAGTAAATTGAGCCTAGAAGATAAAAAGGAAATGATAAAGAAAAATGGTGGGTGCTTTATCTGTTTAAAGAAAGGTCATCTAGCTAAATATTGTAGAATGTCAATAAAGTGTAGTGAATGTAGCCGACGCCATATGGTGATACTGTGTCCTTCACTGCATACCCATGCCACAATTGCCATCCCGAAGAACTCTCAACCTGATACTAAAAATGTTCTGGTTAATAATTTTTCCAGTATTAACACCACAGTTCTGTTGCAGACACTGATAGTGAAAATATCCAGCAATGGTAGAGAAAAGAAAGTACGAGCATTACTGGACTCCGGAGCGCAACGAAGCTACATCAGAGCTGGTCTGGCTGAAGAAATGATGCTGGAAGTGACAGGTAGTGAGAGACTGGGGCATATAGTTTTCGGAGGCATCAAGAAGGGAATGCAAGTACACCGACATATTGACTTTAAGGTAAGCAACTTGGATGATACCTATAAAGCTAAGATGACAGCATTAGAGCAACCAACACTATGTGGCAACTTACCTAAAGTATATGATGCAAGAATTATAAGAAAGTTGCAAGATAAAGGCATAAGGCTTACAGATGTTAAAGAAAGCATATCCGAAATAAGCTTGCTCATCGGAGCGGATTACTTAGGATCGCTACTTGAACCAGACATGGTCCGAGTGGAGAATAATTTGGTAGCAATAAAGACCAAATTGGGGTGGACGTTGCAAGGACCCATACAGGGTATATACAACAATTTAGTAAACTCCCATTTTGCTGCAACATTTCAAGAAAACGATTCTTTAGAATTCCTTTGGAATATCGAAACTGGGATAAAAGATCCCTATGATACAGAACTTAAAGTTAAAGAATCAGAAATGCTAAAATCTTTCAATGATACTGTTTCAGTTAATGAAGAAGGCCGCTATGAGGTGAGCCTTTTATGGAAGTTAGGGTATCCAGAGCTGGAATCAAACTACGACCAAGCATACAAGCGCCTACTCTCCACAACAAAGAAACTGGAACACACAAAGAACATTGAAGCCTATCATGCAGTTTTTCAAAATTGGATAGATGAAGGCATTATTGAGAGACTACAAGAATCTTTTTACGTAGGTAACTGTGTGACCAGTTTCCATTACGAAGAAACGAAGCTAAAATTTATTAAAGAAGCCACAGAATTAATGGAATATGGAAAATTTGAATTAAGAGGTTGGATGTCAAACACAATCCTTACAGAAAAACCAGAACCAGCAGGCCTAGCCAAGTTACAAATTCTATTTCTATTCTATTTCTATGATAGAAAGAAAATGGCGTATATGGGATCAGCTGTTTATCAACTGTCACATTTTAAGTCATATTACAAATTCTACTCGTTAGAATAGAAAGAGAAACATTGGCGTTGGTTGCCAAGTTGACACACTGCGTCAATCGCTCATTTCATAGCGAAGACAGAAAAAAACATTGTCTATGGCGAGCGCAATGTAAAAATGCGGCTGTATACTTCGTACGCTGGTGAAACTAGTATACGATTTGAATTTGTTATTTTAGCGTCGAAATTAATTTGTAATTAAGGTAAACCTTCCCTTTACTATCGTTTTACGTATAATAACTATAAAATTATTAATGAAATTAAATTAAATTAAAAAATTATGAAACCAAATTATGTATCGTTTGGCTGGGGTATCAGATAGTTTGGTAGAAATTTTACCCCAGTTGCGATCTACAACTTCCCTACCTTCAACCGATATACTACCTGGGGATGTAAATCATATTTAAATCAACATACAACATGTTGATTAAAATATGATTTAAATTATTAATTTGGTTTCTAGTAAATAAACAAACAACATTTGAAACATAGTTATGTGTTTAATTTTTATGGTTGATCAATATAGGTACATACAATAGAATAATGATTATTTGTTTAAACCATGGTATAAAAAGATGATAGAAAACAAAAAAAGAACCGAACAGACAAGTTTACATGTGGTCGAAAGTAGACCGTAGGTATTACATTAGTGTATAAATATATGAGTATAGGTAGAACCTCATATAGCTAAACTTTTTTAAATTTATTAGAAAATTACAACTTTGCTTTGCTTTTGCATGACAATGACAACTTACAGAATTGTATTTCAATATAATGCTGTAATTTTTTGTTTATTTTCGAAGGGTTGATCACTATGGTTACGTTATAAACTTGATGTTGGCAGAATTGCTAAACGTCTAAAATGTACGTAAGCAATGAGTTTAATTTAATTTAAATTGAATGTATTTCTAACATAAACCTATAAAAATATTAGGTTTCTACACTTCTCCTCCCCATAAACTATCACACACACTTCCTTGCGCGCAATTTTCTTGAAAAAGGATCCAAAGATTTCGCTTAGAGTAATAATACCTACATAAGATTACCCAATCACTGTTTTTTTATCGTAGCCGATGCAATAAACAATTCAGCATGGCTCTGCCTTAAATTAACTCATTTTGGCTACCTCCAGAAATGGCGGTGGATGTTTGCATGCTTATGTTATGTCCATCTTCATGCAAAGTTGGAACTGGTTGTGGTGGTGGTAAACGAGCTTTCATCGCAATCTTGTGTAGCACACAACATGCTGTTGTTATTTTGCTAATTACAAAGGGATGATAGTGCAGTACCCTGTCTCTAAGCAAACAACTCCACCGAACTTTCAGTAATCCAAAACAGTGTTCAATGCTGTTACGCGCTTACACATGCTTTTGAGTAATTACATTGTTCTTCTCTGGAACCTTGAACTGCATTGAGGATGGGAGTCATTAGCCAAGGGTGTTGCGGATACCCAGAGTCACCTGAAATATTTATTTATATAGAAGAAACAAACAGACATTCCTACTAATTAACTTGATTTTTATGATTTCGTAAACATTTACCTAATAACCATACTCGTTCTTTATTTTGATGAAGTTCACGCATATATGATTCAACTCTACTCGATGACCACGTGAATCATGTGTAGCTCCACCAAACTTTGCATTCACATTGATAATAATATAAAGATAACTCTCACAAATCTGTAAAATAAAACTGAAATTAAGGAATGTTTTAATACTAATATACCTACCTGAACAGAAGCAAAATCACAAGCCTTTTATTCAAATTAATTATTAGTCCTCGGTCTTGTCTTGTACTCGGAAAGACAATCTATTTCGCCATGATATTTTGGTGATTCAATGCATGAACAACTTGTCTGATGCAGCGACTAGTTGTGCGTTGAGTAAGGTGGTGAGTGATACCAACAATTCGTTGATAAGATCCTGTGGCCAAGAAACTAAGAGCGCACAACACCTGATCGAAGACAAACAAAAAATAAATCAAATGATAAATAATGTAATAAATGTATGCACATGATGAACTTAATTACCTTGACTTCCAATGGAATCTCGTTGGACCCTTTCAACGAAGTTTTCCCTCGTAGGTCTTGAACTAAGGCTTCGAAAGTCTCTTTATTTCAAAGACATTCAATACCTAAATCTCTTTGCTTTATTTAATCGAAATCGCTGGATAAACAAAGTGTCCGACATTTCTTCTATAGTTTCCACGCACTGCCGATATAGTTCTCTTCTCCAGCATCTTAACAGCACTTCTTCGTTATGAGCGCACCACAACATATTTAAAGTATGCATTTTAAAACTTTATTTCAAAATCCAAGAAAATCAACAACATCACACTTGACAGTTGACAAACAGATGATTCCATATCCGCCATTTTCTTTCTATTGTCGATTTACGATTACGATGATAGAAATAGAATTTGTAACTTGGCTAGGCCTGCAGTACTAGGAACTACTACTACTACAGCTACCTCCTGGTGGGGAGGGTGGTGGGAAAGACTGGTGAGAGTAGTGAAGGAAATGCATATTAGATATAGATATCTACAGCAACTGAGAGAAGAGATTCGGAAGAGATTCAAGAACGAATATCTATCACTGTTGATAAATAAAGGTAAAGAAAGGAAAAGAGAACCAACAGTTGGAGAAGTAGTTTTAATTGAAACTGAATCTAGTAGGTTAAAGTGGCCAATAGGTATAATTAAAGAGATTTTTACAGGTAAAGATGGATGTACGAGAGCTGCAAAAGTTATGACTTCTTCGGGAGAAAAGGTAAGAGCTTATCAAAGATTATATCCTTTAGAACTGAGCGCCTCGGACGATTGGATCAAGCAAGTTTCGATAAGAAAGATATAGTGAGCCCGAACATCCTTCTGCCTGCTGATGATGACCAATCAGATCCACAGGTACCAATTTTTCCACCGGCTACTAGATCCGGACGTGCTATTAAAATACCATCCAGATTTTTAGATTGAATGTTTTATTGAACAATGACTTGGTTGGTTTGGACTTGACAATATGGCAATTTATCTATGTGATGCCTACTCAACTTAGAAAGTTAAGAGAATAAATATTGATTTAGTTTCTAGATGTTAAAGTATGCATATTGTAATATTTTATGTGAAAGTTTGAGAACTAGGTAGTTATAGGATTACCATAAAAAGGATTTCTTTATGAAAATAGTTTGTAAATTACTTCGTCTATTTTACAAGTGGGTAATCACGTTTTTTACATAGTATTTTGCTGAAATTTTAATTGTCAAAATGATGTAGTATTTGTACAGGAAAAAGGCACAGTAAGCCAAATGTTTCGACATAGTTTAAAAGAACTTACAGTAGGTAAACAACTTTGTTTCCGCCCTCGGGAGGATGTTACGGAATGAAACCTTTTTGTTGTATGCATTTGAAATGACGTACTATGTTTTTTTCGTCTTCTTTTAGCTAGAAAACAATGAACGTCCGTTTTTAGATTTTTTACGTCTTCCAATATTATAATCCATTAAAGCAATATAATTAAACTTGCCAAATTATAAAGAACCGAAGTTTTAGTCCATTAAAGATACGTTAAAAATTCGAGTTATTATGGAATATGAGTACCGTCGTAGCAGCAACACGGCACAAGCGGAGCAACACGGCACAAGCGGCACGCAACATCAACGACGTTTACGGAGCTAACACTACAAACCAATGCACCACCTGTTATTGGTTTGCTCGCTTCCGTTCTGGAAATTTCGACCTGAAAAATGAACCTCGCGGTCTCCGAAGACTTTGGTCGACAATGATGAATTAAAAGCGATTGTGGAAGCTGATGATACACAATCTACGGCTGAATTAGCAGCAGCTTTCGACGTTAGCGAATAATATTGGTCCATTTGCGTCAAATTGGCAAGGTAAAAAAGCATGACAAATGGGTGCCCCACGAACTCAATGATCGCCAGCGCGAAGTACGCATCGAGACGTGCCTTGCACTGCTCAACAGACACACAAATGAAGGAATTTTGAACCACATTGTTACCTGCGATGAAAAATGGATTCTGTTTGATAACCGCAAGCGCTCAGCAAGTTGGTTGGATCCTGGTTCAGCACCTAAACAATGCCCTAAACGAAAACTTACCCCCAGAAAAGTGAAGGTCACTGTTTGGTGGTCTAGCGCCGGTGTGATTCATCACAGCTTCTTACCAAACGGGGTGAGCATTACTGCAGATGTGTACTGTGAAGAACTGAACACAATGATGGAGAAGCTGGCACATCTCCAATCAGCATTGGTCAATCGCTCGTCTCCGCTGCTCCTGCACGACAACGCGCGACCTCATACTGCACAGCAGACGGTCTCCAAGTTGCAAGAACTGGGGTTGGAAGCTCTCCGTCATCCGCCCTACTCACCAGACCTTGCGCCTACAGACTACTACTTTTTCCAGAATTTGGATAACTTCTTGGCGGCAGTACAAAATGCCTTTGAAGAATTTGTTGCCTCCCGTCCAGCTGATTTCTTTAAGAAGGGCATCAATAAACTGCCACTGCGTTGGCAAAGATGCATTGATTGCATGGGTGATTACTTCGATTAATACAAATAAAAATACATGAAAAAAAATCGTTTAAATTTTTTCATACATAACGGCCATTTCATAGGTAAAGACCTATTATTTCTCGAGGGCATGTGATGCCAAGTCAGAGACCCATGGGCGGCATTAAAACTCTTACACCAGGGGGTCGAGTCTGCTATTGCAATCGTGTCTCAATGACCGGTCATTGATCGAATATTACACATAGTAATTAAAATTTGCTTATTCTTAGAGTCACTTACCGCACTTTCTATTGTACGAGTACATGTTATCTAAAGGTAAGCAAACCTAAGGGGTGGAGACCTGGTGTCCTGAAATACAGACTTATCGTCTAGTTTAGGCACCAGTCTCCCACAACATAACTTTTCGCTGTTATGTATATTAACTATAACTCTCTAATGTACCAATATTGTGGTGAGAAATAAATCATTATTATTATTATTATTTGGCAACTTTGACAGTTTTTGTATGGGAAATATGTCATAAGTTTGACGTTATACGTCAATCATTGACCGGTCATTGAGACACGATTGCAATAGCAGACTCGACCCCCTGGTCAGTCACTTACCTCACGATGAGAAAAAGAAAGAAAATAGTAATACAATAAATGCAAATGATGTGATAACCTTCACCAACAAACATTTATTTATTGGAACGAAGTTCCTTATCGCTCATTGCGAAAGGGGGCTAATCGGAAAAAATTAAGACCAAAAGTTATAACGACACTTTTTGCTATAGTTGTAAGTCGTGCGGCGTGCGCGTGTTTCTCTGTCTGTCTGTCTATCTCTATTTAGCTCTCTCTCTCTCTCTCTCTCTCTCTCATAGAAAGCAAGCCAGTTATTTTCGTTTCGTCTTTCTATTTCGCATTGAACAGTGTGGTGTCGCGACGATTATTTTTGTTGAGTGCATACAGGTTTTTTGTGCTTAGATAAATAATAAAACTAACTATATAACCTAAAATATAAACCTCTCAAGTTTTATCTCATCGTTCAATAATTTACTAAATCATCACAGACACGTTGGGACAGGAGGATTTTTAAATAATGAAAGCGTCCTTTTAAAAAAATATCCTTTGGGAAATTAAACTGGAAATGAATTTCCCTGATTCATGAACAAATTAATGTTATTAGACATTTTATTAGATACTTATTATTGCGTTTATTGTTGTCAATAAAGTTAGAACAATATTAACATTTTAAACCTAACATATCCTACGGCTCTCGGCAATAGTGTACAATCGTAAAACAATTTATGAAATGAAATTGTTTATTAGATATTAGATTCACATCCAAGTCACTTGCTTCAAAATATGAAATGAAACAATTAATGAAATCGAATTATAAGTTTAGGTGATTTTCGGTTACATACAAGCTTACATCATAAGCATATCAGTATATACCACTAACCACATACACCTGTAATGCTCGACGAATTAGTTAGTACCTACCTAATGTAGAATAATATTGGATTCCCAAATTGTACACTTACATTTTATTTATGGTAGAGCAATATTAAAATGCTGTTTAAACTGTTAACATAGGTTATCATAAGTAAAAGGTCATTAATTACTTATGTCATTCACCAGCCACTGTATGGACTTGTGCTATTTACTCAGTGATTATTAAATAAACTTAGGGTCGCAAGCTGTGATAATTATCTCGGAGTACCTACACGCAAACAAAATTAATGAAAAGACACTAATCTGCATGGTTCTTACATTATCTGACCAAAATAATGGCTGGACTTTAAAAGAGACTGTGACCTCTGAGTTTCTTTCGGTGTTTCCTCTCAGAGTAGTCAGATAGTAAAACACCGACCTCACCTTCTAGTTAAACAGTAGCATGTAAAGTATTCGTATGAACTTATTTACAGAAATAAATATCATAAATCATTTTAAGCTATTGCATAGCTTCTATCGCGGGCCTTGAGCGCGGGGACCGAATCCAGAAATTCCGTAACGAAAAAACCTCACGCTCCCCACTCCGACGGGCAAGGAGGTGTGGCTTGAAGGCCGTGCATCGCCTAACGTTCGTTTCAGTTCGGCAGTCTTCGACACGGCGTTGTGTGCGATTAGATTGTGTATAGACGTATTGGATAGTGGGGTGGGGAAAGGGGAGGGGAGGGGGAGGGGTGGGGAGGGGGAGGGGAGGCGGGGGAGGGGAGGGGAAAGTGAGGGACAGGGGAGGGGAAAGTGAGGGAGGGGTGAGAGGAGGGGCGGGGGAGGTGTGGGGGAGAGGGAGGGAGGAAGAGAGGGGGAGGGGAGGAATGGGGAGGGGGAGAGGAGAGGAGTTGATAAAAATGCTATGCAATAGCTTTACCGCGGCAGTCTCCGAGTGCCACACGATTTTTTTTATCAAATAAAATAAGTAGTATTAATTTTATTTGTAGTAACTTTTAGTGTTCATTCAAACATACATAAACTCACGCCTTTTTCCCATGGGAGTAGGCAGAAACTACAGAGCGCAATATGCTACGATTCTTACTACCAGTTTGACAACCAGTTTAACCAAGGGATATCAAGTTATACAGTTACTGGGTTGTGGAGGTCTGGCAGGCAGTCGCTCCATGTAAAACACTGGTATTCAGCTGCATCTGGTTAAACTGGAAGCCGACCCCAACATAGTTGGGAAAAGGCAAAGAGATTTAAAAGACTTTAGAGCGGGCATGTCAAGGAAATGTCATAGAAAAACTTTGATCCCATGTCTCAGTAACGCCATCTAGAATAATATATGAATATTGGAGCGGCAGCGGAGCGTACTAAAAAAAACTCATAGACTTGTGTCCGGCAGGACACACATTTTCGGATGAAAATTTTGTTTGTGATGTCCGGTCTATAGGTATTGAATGCCTTTGGGAAAAGGCTACGCAGATGATAATTGGTACTTATAATACATACTTTACTTTTTCAATTCACTTTAGACATGAGCAGAATGATCGACAGCAGTCTTGTTTCCCATATTAAGAAATATAATACAACTAGCTGTTGTCAGCGACTTCGCCCGCTACAACTTGAAACACATCCCACGGGAAGATAAATTCGGGATGAAAACTATCCTATTCGTTAATCTAGGTTATAAACTATCTGTGTACTAAATTGTATCCAAATCCGTTCAGTAGTTTTTGCGTGAAAGAGTAACAAACATCCATCCATCCATCCATCCATCCTCACAAACTTTCGCGTTTATAATATTAGTAAGATAGAATAGAATAATTACGCCTAAGACAAAGTACAATTATTATTAGTTTACCTAAGTATTAAAAATATTGCTCTCATTTGAGTGAAATGTAAATTACTTAGCAAGAAATAAACCAGAAGTTGTATAAACAAAACACGAATAAGTCGTCGTAAGATGGTTTAATTGTTGTTGCCAAAAGAGAAACTGGGCATTTCAAAATTATATTGTGCTCGAAATTTGTAATCATTATTCCTTTATTAACTGTATAGAAGTTAGACCAATAGACCAACAAAGACATTTTACGGAAGCCTATTATTTCTCACTAGCAGACGTCATGCGGTTTCACCCGCGTAGTTCCTGTTCCCGTGGGATTACAGGGATAAAAAGTAGCCTATGTCATCCGGGAATTTAGCCTATGAAATCCAGGGCTTTCCACCAGAGCAATAATTTTTAAAATTGGATCATGAAATCCAAAGATTACCCCTTACATACAAACTTACAAACAAACAACCAAATTTTACCTCTTTATATATTAGTATAGATAAGGATGAACAACTTTTACTGTAGGACCAAACCTAACATCACAAAAAAAACAGCCGCCTTAAATAAATGCATTTTAACGTGATTTTATAGTTTACCACATAATCAAAAAGATGTTAATTTTCTTGAGCAACTCAACCTTGACTGGTTGGACGTCACGACGTGTTTGATCCTCGGGTCAAGTTTTTTGCATCTGGGAATTCTCAGTAGCTGCCCGGAGTCTGGATTTGAACCCGGTTGATAGCAATAAGCTCGCTCGCTATTACATGGGACTTAAACATAACTGTCGTAACCAGGGTGTAGGTACCTACTATATGGAAACCTCTGCCTAATCCTTCGAGGAATATAGGCGTGATATTATGTTTTCCTGAGCACTGTACTGCATAAAGTACGATCAATAATTTTACCTCGCCTATTGTAAAAAAATATATAAGTTTATTTGAAAATCAGCGTCAGATAGCACCTTTCTGACATAAACGCTCAAACTAAAATGAACCCATTAGGCGCAGCTGTGAGAGATGGATTTTTTTCTTTATTATTTGTATTTTTTACTTCAATTATTATTTACCGTGTGTGTATTAATTTGTCGCTACTAAGTATAGGTAATCTTATTTTTCTGCGGCATGGTGAACAAGCTGTGGCCTGTGGGCCCGTAAATCGCAGAATTGTTGCCCTAGCTACAACAGCGACACGTGGCCGCGGTAACAAAGAAGATGGCTGGAAGACCTGGATGTCTTCTTTGAGAACTGGAGACAGGTAACGCAAAATTGAAACAGATGAAAGGTTATAAGCCTTTGGCTAGCAGTGGGACAGTTCAGGCTGGTAATAAATAAATACATTTTATTTTTACAATACTAACTCGCTCCGGATGGTTTTGTTATGTGAGTTTAAATGTTTCTGAACGCACCCACAATACAAGAGGGTAGTTTGGACCAAAGTTTTATTAAAAAAAAAACACCTGTATATGTAATGAGTCACTAGCAAACTTTGGAAAATAAAATCCACTACATATATAAGTTTCTGCACTAAATCAAAGTTAATGAAGAAATTGAAAAAAAATTGGCACGTGTTATTTTTTCTAAAACAAACTCATATTTGCCCACGATTACTTACCTATATACATTATAAAAAAATATGTCTTCAGTCCGCCATGCGCACAATATGCTGAAAAGCGATCCAAAGTCTTGGCTTAGCGTAGATAAATTATTAATATAATGATGTAATTCCCCGTTTTAATTTCATGCATATGAATTATTTGTTTATTGAATTAATATATTACTACAAATTATTTAATTTCCCAACCGCAGTGCATCGTTTAAAATTGCTTACGTGAGTTGTAAAACAATTATTGGTAAGTTCAGAAGTTACCCCAAACTGATAAATTTTCCCAATTGAATATGAATCTTATTCCGTTTGTTATGAAGTTGAAAAACTATCAAAGAAATTTAAGAGATTGGGGTAGGTAGCTTGATGTGCTATTTGATTTTTAATGACACTCACAAGTAATGTGGCTTTCTATTTGTAAAAGTATTTTAAAAATCGGTTTAGTAGATTCAGAGACAAGGAAGCCATATTTTACAATCACTAATAGGTACCTATTCACTCCTATCATTTGAGCTCCCATAAATAAACATGTGAACACACGAGATCAATCACGTGGCATCTTCACTCCGACGCATCATTACTTCATTAGACAAGAACATGCTTCAATCAACGTGATTCTCAATTAGTGTCATTAAATAAACCACTGATATTATTTATTTTTTAAGCCGCCATTGCAGTAATCGATTACTGACTTAAGAGACCAACGTTATACGACAAAGAACGGGTTGTGGGTTTTGGCTGTCCGTTATAATCTCTCTAAGCCTGACTCTTTTGACTGGCCTGTTGGTCTAGTAGTTAGTGACCCTGACTGCTATGCTGGAGGCCGTGGGTTCGATTCCCACCCAAGACAAATGTTTGTGTGATGAGCGTCTGGGTGTAATTTATCTATCTAAATCTATACTTATAATAAATCTGTAGAAGTAAAATTTCTGTACATTGAAAATATCAAAAAAATAAATAGCAGGGGGTGTTACTAGACTGACACCGACACAAAAATATGATTAAAAAAATTTTTGTCTGTCTGTCTGTCTGTAAGTTTAGGTATCACGCAAAAACTACCGGTTCGATTACGATGAAACTTGGTATACTTATTCTTTGATATCCTGGGCACCACACTGGATACTTTTTATCCCGGAAAAGTATATACAATAAAAACAAACTTGATTTTGCGGTTCGATCCCTAGACCCGACTACTGTACCAACCGCAAATAATAAGTGTGTAGTAGGTTACGTCACCCGCAGTGGAGTTCACCAAAGGGCGCTGCACACGGCTAAGATATTATAATATTTAATCTTAAGATACAATATCGCTCGCCATACAATTCAATGGACTATCACACACTACGAAGATAATTATGCACATTGAATATCTATTCAAAATGAATATTGAAGGATTATTGGTGATCGATACTGATGCCAAAAATGCAATTAGTGAATGTTTTGTCTTTCTGTCTGTATGTGCACGCATAGTTCAAAAACTATTATAGGGATTTTAACCATACTTGGTACGGTTGTAGGTATTCAATACGCCTGGGCAGGTTGATCTTAGTATCAGTTGTTTTACACATGGTCAGTTGTACAGCGCTCTTTCCCGGGTCAGTAGTTCCAGAAATCTTTATGCATACATATCGGAAGGATGAACTTTGAAATTAGTCTATCCGGAAGTATTATGCTAAAATTATTACGTTTATATATCAACGCACAGCCCCAACCGCTGGTATTAGAGACATGAAACTTGAAGGGGTGTTCTTAGTGAAGATTAAGTCTTCCATAGAAACGACTTTTGAAAATTCAACCCGTAAAAGGAAAACATAGGGGACGGAAGTTCGACATCCACGCGGGCGAAGCCGCGTGCAAAAGCTAGTCTATAATATGTATGTATTTAGAAATACATAAGTATGTTTATCAGCCGTTTAGTACCCATAACACAAGCTTTCAAGCTTAACTTGGGACTAAATGGCGTTGTGTGAAAAAGTTGTGGAATATTTTTTTTTTAAGCCATAGCTTAGAAATTAAAAAAATCATATGATTATAAAAAAAATTGCTTCCTTGTTAATAAAAATAAATAATGGATGATAATAATCTGTTGTGTGTATTATATACACACATCAAAAGTGTCTAGGGATCAAGCATTTTTATGCGGATTTCTTGAGATTGAGATGTGGCTTTGTAATAAATTTATGATTTTATAAATTTATATGGATCCTTTTTGGTGCATTTCATAATTTGAATCAGGAACTGTGAATCAAATTCGATTAAAAGATGAAAATCAGCTGTCAATATTTTCCCTATAAAAACATACAACGCATTGAAGACATTATTAGTGCTACTGTTTCCCTACTACTGATTAAAACCAACGTTATTATGGAGCGGCGACGTCATTTAAGCAGGGAAGAAATGCTCAGAGCCGTGGGAATGATAGAAGCTGGTTTCCGGCAACGTACTGTGGCTTTAGCTCTGAATACAAGTCAGAGTGTTATCAGTCGACTTTGGACACGTTACCGAAGCACTGGTACCGTGGCTGAGCGCCATGGAGGACGGTATCGCTGCACCACACGGAGACAAGACCGATACATTCAAATCTTAACTCGAAGAGCTCCAACAATAACCGCCATGATGTTAGCCGTGAGGCTTCATCACTCTTCAGGGAACTTAATTAGCGACCAAACAGTCAGAAACCGCTTGCATGAAGTGAACCTTCATTCCCGAAGACCGCTACGGGTACCACCTATAGCAATGCACAATCGTAGGATTCGATATCAATGGGCTCTTGAACACAGAAATTGGGCAGAAGAACAATGGCGTTTCGTGTGCTTTTCTGATGAGTCTCGTTTTGGTATGAGACCGGATACAAGACGTATACGACACTGGAGAACCCCTGAACGCCAACAGCGATTAAAATCCTGCCAGGAAGTCCATCCTTATAGTGGTGGAACCATCATGGTATGGGCGGGTATTTGGATCGGCGGAAGAACTGAGTTGATTTGGATCAGAGGCAACCTCAACGCTCAAATTTATGCTGAGACGATTGTATCAGACGTCATCGTTCCTCTACAAGTGCAAATCGGTCCCTTATTTCAGTTAATGCATGATAATGCACGACCGCACACCGCAAGAGTTGTAAGACAGACTCTCGCCGCAGCTAACATCAATGTCCTGCCCTGGCCTGCTCAGTCGCCAGACTTGAACCCGATTGAGAATGCATGGGATATGCTACAGAGAAGAGCTCTGCCGAATATGGAGGGTATCCAGTCGCAAGAAGACCTTTTTTTGTTGTTGCAACGAACATGGGCGGCCATTCCACAGCGTGATTTGGATGAACTCATTTTGAGTATGCCAAACCGATGTTCTTGTGTTGTTAGTGTTCGCGGTAGAAACTCGGATTATTAATTGTTTAAGTTACCCAATAAAATTTTAAAGAAAACTGTTATTTCAGTCTTTTTTTCGAACTTTAATGTTAGTGGTTCAAATGTCAAAAATCCCTTTATTAGGAAAATGGCAAATTTCTTTATTAATGCAAAGGTGACTTGGTTTATCGTTACTGTGACAAACGAAAACACTTTATTTGATGAATCCTTAAAGAAAATTTTAATTAATATCAATCAGGAGAAAAGTTATTGCAAAAATATATGTTGATCCCTAGACACTTTTGATGTGTGTATAATATTCCGTATAGTCCTCCTTACCGATTTCGATAACGGCGACCCTTGCAGCTATTTTCACCTTTCGTGTGCCCTTATGTGACTGTCCAGACCGAACTTTGCTTTTGAATACCCGGTTACAAGTAAAGCAGTAGAATTCGCCGGCAGAGTTATAGGTGCTGATCATGAGGTCCCGGGTTCGATCCCCGGGTCGCGCAAAGTGTCATTGAGTTTTTTTCCTTTTTTTTTTTTTCCTTTTATTCCTTTATTTGCAGAATATGGGTGGGTATACAGATGTTAAATTTGATATATCGCCATACTCAGGCTCATGCCATGCAAATTTAAAGCGTAATAAAAAATAAATTACAAATTAATCAATAACAAAAGTAAATAAATAAGGCTACGAAAAACAATACCAAATGTCAAAATGTCAATAAGAATGTCAAGCTTACAATACAATATAATACTAAAATTTAAATAGAAACTTAAAAAAAAAAAAAAAATTAATAAATGTCAACAGTGGAAAAGTAGTTATTAAAATATACATAATTCTTTTATAATAATCGGATTTAATGTTTTTACAATTTATCATCAAGAAATTCTTTTACTGAGTAATATGATTTATTTATAAGTGTTTGCTTTAGTTTATTTTTAAAAACATTATTGTCCGAAATTTCAAGAAAGGAACTGGGTAAATGATTATATACTCTAGGAATCATGCAAAAAACACTATTGTACAAAATTCCAGTTCTATTAGGAATAAAGCTTATTTTAAATCGATGCCTCTTACTTTTTAATTTGACAAAAGAACTGTTGTTGTTTCTGACAAAGTTTTTTCAATCTGGGATTTCTCAGTAACAGCCCGGAGTCTGGATTTGTGCCCGATGGATGGCAATAGGCTCGCCCCCTATTACATGGGACTTAAACATAATGGCGAAATGTGGGTGTACTACCAGGTACACCTCTGCCTAGCCCTTCGGGGATTACAGGCGTGACGATATGTATGTATGTATGTAGGTATAGGTGTAAGAATAGGATGGCTTAGGTCTCTCTTTACGATTTCAGGAAATTATTGCCAAATACAAAACACTACAAAATTAAAAAATGTTCAACTGTCTGCCGCAGCCAGGCTGTTAGTTATATTGCTATTTAGTCATAGTCTAGAATTTCTTTTTCATAGAAACAAATGTGGCGAAATGGAAAACGTTGCAGTTAGAGCTTCAATTAACCAACAGTTTCTTTACGAAATGATACGATGTCAGCTACCAAACAATTTATTGCAGATATGCCACTAATTCTACTTTATAAGATTAGTGTAGACGTTAATGTGGTATTAAACAATGGATTCCAGTATCGTAAAGTACATCAAGAAAAATGTATAAAAATCGAAAAATAGGTACCTATATACGGGGCAGAAAAATCAATGCGATAAAGGGAAACCACTTTATTTTTTTATTATTATTTGGTAGATTATTTTATTTTAATGAACAATTCCATTATTTTTCAAAGAAACTAAAACAAGTTACTAAGGGACAAATGATCAAGCTTGTCCTTTATGAAATGTGTTGTGCTTTAATACTTGTTGAAAGGAAACAATTCAAGCATAGGTTATCTTTTGTACAGACGCCAGCACATCAAGTTACCCCAATGTGTCAAATTTTCCCAATTGAATATGAACCTTATTCTGCTGGCCTCTGTACTTAAAAAATGTAACATTTCATGGATATTTTACGGCAAAAAAGAATAGTCCTTGGATAAATTGTATCTGTAATATTGACTGTTTCGACTAGTAAAATATATTTTTTTTAATTTTTAGCTTGGTTAATTTGCCGTTTGGGTTAGCCTGTCGAGAATCTGTGTTTCCTTTACGTAAACTATCTAAAGAATTAAAAGTGTTTGCCTTCAGGGCCCATCGACTTTTTACCATCCTTTTAATCGTAATAATATAACTGATTCTGTAATCTGCTACATAGATTTGGTATAGACATCACTAGGTGAGCGAGCCATTAAAATGTCAGTATTAAAAAGTACGATTGTAAAACAAGTTATTTTTTGCAAAAAGAAAAATAATAATCAATCTGTATATTGCAGTGACGCACCGTGGCTGGGCCCCCTACAAGGTGGACTTAGTAAAGCACAGGACCGGACTTGGCGGTATTTAGGAGATTGTTTACAGGTAAGTATGACGTCTTTAAGCTGATGTCATTATACTGTTGTTGACGATACGATGATTTTGGCGATGACAAATCTAAGTCTTTTCGAGAATTTATGCCTTTTAAACAAACACCAGTAATTTACATAGAGTGACTGCCTACCTGACCTCTTTAACCCCATTACTAGGAAACACGCCCCATATTAAAACAGCTCTCATAGGTGATACAAATTAAGCTTGCCGCCCCATGATGCTATAGGTATGCCATGGTCAAGCTCATGAAGAATGCCTTTGTCGACAACAATTTAATCATGCAAATTTGGCTCGTGAAACAGCTACAACATCGGGGTAAGATTGGTTGAGATTATAGCTAATTTATACTAAAACTAGCTGTTGCCAGCCGCTACAAGTCGAAAAATATCCCACCGGAAGATATAATGGGCATAAAAACTATCCTATGTGGTAATCTAGGTTATAAACTATATGTGTACTAAATGTTATCCAAATCCGTTCAGTAGTTTTTGCGTGAAAGAGTAACAAACGTTCATCCATCCACACAAACTTTCAAGTTTTTAATATTAGTTAGATAAGATAATAAAACCTACCAAGTAACTGGGTTGTGGGGGTCAGGCAGGCTTTCTCTCCATGTCAAACACTGGTATTTAGCTGCACCCGGTTAAACTGGAAGCTGACCCCAATGTAGTTGGGAAAAGGCTCGCCATAGGTTGTCAATTTTAGTTAACAACCTATAGCGAGTCTTACTTTAAATAAATACTCCAAAACTTTTCACACAACGCCATTTAGTCCCAAGTTAAGCTTGAGAGCTTGTGTTTTGGGTACTAAACAGCAGGCTGATAAACATACTTATGTATTTATAAATACATAGGTACATATTATTGATAAATTACACTCAGACACAGAACAAATGATCGTGCTTATCACACAAACATTTGTCCTAGGTGGGAATCGAACCCTCGACCTCCGGCATAGCAGTCAGGGTCACTATCATAACTTCGCCCCCCATCCCCTAAAATGGGGGGTTGGAAGTTTGTATGAGATAATATAACCGCTTAAGAGCGAAATATCGCCCTGATTTATCGCTTATGGTAATCAGTAAACCATCAAAGAAAAAAGGCAAAGACAGAGAATGGGCTATGAAAATCGGCACTACTGATGTGCAGAAAAACACCCCAAAAAAAAAACTAAAAAACTGCCTAGTAACTTACAAAAAGAACTGAAATCCCACCTATACACTTAACAGAAGGTTTGCCCTGTGAAAAAGATATCAGATCTCATGTAGAGCCAAGCTTCTGGATCTAATAAGTTTAATAAATGTTAAAGGTATTTAACGATTCAAAAATTTAGTAAATTAGTCGCGTTGCATGGCTGCAACACTAGCTATGGTATAGCACAACACTATTCATGAACCGGTGTACTTCCTCTTGTCTTTCTCTTGTGGTCTAATGGAGACTTGTAAAATAAATTAATAAACTATAAAAGAATTCTTACTCAACCAAGTTATTATTTAAACCCTAACCCTAATAGAATCTACACGGCCTAACCTACCGACCCTAACTTCACCAATTCTACAAATCAGTATAAATGTATGGCTTGGCTGTTTCGTTACTTACTTCAGAAACCAAATATTCTTATTACCTCCAAGACGGTAGCGAAACGGCGAAGCCATACATTTTTACTGATATGTAGAATTTGTTAAAAAATTACACAAAGTAATGCGCCTGCCTGGGTTCGAACCCACGAATTACTGTTCGCAAGTCGGGGCCGTCACCAACGGACCACCGCTGCTCATAGCAACTTCTTACAAAAGCATTAAAGAGAGAGACAAGAGGTGTGTAATACCAGGGCACTACAAATACTATGATTACTGATTCTGTCAAACGTGGGAAAGTCCTATGTCTGGCATCGGCCACTCTAAGTATTACATGATCATATTATTATCACAATAATAACATAATTATCATATCACTGTCCCCGTGATGTCCACACAAACACCGAGTGATTCCGATAACTGTCCATTAAACTATATTCTATTCGTCTATTTATTACGAAACTGATTACGAAATTGGATCAAGGGACTCTATTGGAGTACAGAAATAATATTCGGGTTCAGAGGTGGTTAAATGTGTGATAACATAGTACTTTAGCTGTACTAATTAAAATAAAGGGCGTTTATTTTTAACATTTGACCCGGCGTTGCCCCGACCGGGCGACCTTTCGCCGGAATCCGCTTCCCAAGTATACATTACTAGCAGACGTCACGCGGTTTCACCCGCGTAGTTCCTGTTCCCGTGGGATTACAGGGATAAAAAGTAGCCTGTGTCATCCGGGAATAGTGTAGCTTTCCACCAGAGCAATAATTTTTGAAATTGGATCATTAGTTTACAAACAAACAAATTTTACCTCTTCATAATATTAGTATAGATATTATAGATTATAACTACTAACTACCCCGGCAAACTACGTTCCTCCTTTAAAAAAATAGTTTACGGCCTCTTCTCAAACTTACTGAGTGACACAAGAATTTTAAATTTTAGGTTTATAAGTAGAATGAATCATTGAGATGATTCATTGCCGCTTGCCACCCTATACAGCTGCTGCGATTTTACACTAACTCTATCCAGTTCTTAAAGAAGCCATCGAGCTTGTCCTGCCATCTCATTTGTGGTCTGCCGCAACCCCGTGTTGCTGATTAATTCTGCGTTTTACGGGCCCACAGTTTTTCTATGTAGAATTTCTCAGTATCAGTCCGAAGCCTGGATTGGTGCCCGATTAATGGCAATAGGTTCGACCTCAGAACATGGCACGTAGAATAGACTGGCGAAAAGAAGTTACTCTGCCGTACACCTCTGCCTTACCTTTGAACCGGGAAAATTCTGGTTCTGTTACTTACTAAGCTACAATCATAAGAATGAAAGTCAAGAAATTCAGTTCATTTAATGTACTCGTACAGTAATAGTAGGTACCAACTGACGTTAGTACTTTGTGGGAGAGTTTTCAAACGCAGATGTCTTTTAGCTTTCAAGCTCATAGCTTCAAAGTGTATTTATATTACTAAAAAGATTTAAATCGAAAAGGATATTACTCTGTCAAACGTACTCGTAAACCGACGCTGAATTTACGAGAAATGTGCAACGTTGCTGATATTTAGGTTATTTTTGCCTATAAAATGAAGAGGCAGTATGTTTATTATATAGTTTTTGCCGACTGGCAATTCCAGAAGGGTTTGACTGTGATGTACATACAGTTCACCCTCATTTAGTCAGTAATGTTTAAGTTCCATGTGATGGGGGTAAGCAAGCATGGGTTTCTGAAACCTGGACTTATTTAACTACAAAATGTTTGAAAGTTTGAAACTAGCACATAGTTAGACTATTTTCTGGATACGATTCGGATACGGATATGAACACATAGTATATACTTTATTCCGATTTCCTTGAGATAATCTTGAGAAAGGTACTTTTTCCGTGGATGAAGCCTTGGGCAGAAGCTAATTTAAGTTTGTAATCGCCAATCTGCCTTGAGCAAGCGTGGTTCTACGCTCGTGCCATCTCTGTGTAAGAACAGGGCTTTGCCCTGCAGTGGGGAGTGGACAGTAACAGAATGTTATTATTGTTCTGAATGAGCTAGACAAATTTGTAATGCATGTTTCATTGAGTTCAGGCTATTGACTTCCAATTGATACGCTATAGCTACTTGATTGTTCAGTCTGTCCAGTAATCATTCACAAGCTGGACCAAACAGGTTATCATCATACGAGACGCGGGCAAACTAAATTGATAAGAATGTTTTATTTTTTAAATGTGACAACGTTTCTTATGATTATAAGAATGCAGATTTCGTTTAATTCAAATCAAATAAGCTTAGAAATACTTTGTAATTTAAAGAAAAGTTGGCTCTGATTTTTTTTTACTATTGGATAGCTGTACTATGACTCAGTGTTCTAGGGGAACTACCACACGGACGAAGGATAAGAAAAACTAGTGATACATGAACTTGTTGAATAAACTAACCCTAAAAACAACTGAAACGAATGAGAATGCAAAATAATAAATGTCAATTGACTCACAATTGAGCGGTTTGTTATAGTTAATTGACCTGTCAGCTGCCTGTTGCGATGCGTGCAACAGTCGCTATAATGCTTAACAACCAGTGTTGTGTTTATGAATATTTATTTATTATTTATTTATTAAAACTTTATGCACTAGTAAAAGACACTGTACAAAGGCGGACTTAATGCCTTAGGCAGTTTCTACTAGTCTACCTTAAGGTGATGCAGAGACAGAACCGGTAGGCGCAAGAAGATAACAAAAACTATAGAGTCAAATCAACAATAATTAATAAAAAAAATAAAAACAAAGGAATAAATAGAAAATCTAAGAAGAAAAATCAAGAGAATATTAGAATATCTTTATCAAATAATAATTATAATCTAAAAAAAACGGGCTAGGCAGAGAGATACCTGGTAGTACACCCACATTTCACCAGTTATGTTTAAGTCCCTTATAATAGGGATCGCCCGCCTATAATTATAATCTAATTGATTGTATACCTGTAACATTGAATAACATGTATATTTTTTTTAACTTTGGTTAACTTGCATTCAAATGTATCAGTGACATAAATCGGACACACACATGTCATATTGTATGAGTAATAGAAGTATTACAACTATTAACAGTTGTTATTACTTAAATGTCCTTAATGGAATATAAATAAACAATAGATAACATTCGTAGTGTTCTATTTAACTAATTGTTTGTTATTGTTTAAAAATAATGAGAAGTAGTTAAAGCATGCTTTATGTCACGTAAGCAATTTGATGTTTATTTGTTTTTATTTTCAACCTTTGCGATAAGTACCTACTAAGCCAGAATTCTGTCAAACATCTGTTTCGTAAGTAAAATCCGCTTGCAATTGCAACTAAACCGAGGCTTAACATCGGGACAATAACTATTATCCCAATTGTCTCGGTTCAGTTCTGTACTTGGCCAAGAAGAAACATGCAAGATTGTATACCTAAAGCATAGGTGACTTCTAGTATTGCTACACAGCGTAGCGCACTCGCTACATAGCGTAGCGCACTTGCTACGCCGCGTAGCTACCCTTCTGCATGCACAGCGTAACTTTACGGACTTTCTGCAGAGAGCGGCGCAGCTAGTCTGTAACAGAAAAGCACACTTGCTACACAGCGTAACGCACTTACTTAACTTTGCACTTGCGGCTTCTCTCACTCATAAAAAGCAGCAGCGTTACGGAACTGTCAAGAAATAGTCTATTAAATGTAAAATTATTTTTTGCAAATCTAACAGGTAGTTTTACATGTTTTTGCTATAATTTTGTTTTTTTGGGATGTATTACTTTTATTAACTCTAATATCTTAACAAAACCGTAATTTTCATAATAGTTTCGGACATGCTAGATAAATACATAAAAACAAGTTTCCAACACACAGGCTCAGAAAATAACTTTTATTGCTGGGACTTTTAGATTCACAATGCAGTGTATTCCTCACACGTGGGCTTTACATCGTATATTAGAATTAATACAATAGGTACTCGTACCTACTATTTCAATAGTAAAAGACGTTAATTATTTTTATTCTCAACTGTCACTGCCTTTATAATGCTTTCTGAGAATGCAAAAAAAAACACATTCTTTCCATGATTATTATGATGACATAGATACCATAGCATAGCATATTTAGTTAATTTTGATGATAAGGTTTAATGAAGATGAGAAAACATAAGAAACAAAATCCCAAGTCGCTATAATCCAATGCACACGATACGCCCACAGTGACAATGCTTGACACAGAGCCGCAAGAAAATAATGAAATAATTTGCTAATCATAATATCATCATAAATTTACTTTTTGTCATCCTAGGTATCAGCGTTCCTTCACAGAATAGTAAAATAGGGAGACCTACGTTTAGAATAACACTTATATTCAACTTTTAGGCTTTTTTCCCAATTATATTATAAGTAAAAAGGTGTAGATAGGTTATAAGCGCTCAGCAAGGGACACGTTAAAATGTGGTTCACCAGCCACACTTGACCTTAGTGCCGCGTCGAGCCATCAACGCACGCGTGCGTGAGTTAATGTGCCGATTTTGAAGATCGAATGCTATTGATGTAAGCTATCTACATCTTTTTACTTACAATATCATTGGGCAAAACGACTAAAAGTTGAATATAAATATTGTATATCTGTATTATCCAAGTAGTAATATCATATTTATCGCAACATGTTATTTCTATTGAATTTAAGCTGATATTTTGCAGTTTTAAAATTACTTATTCCGTGGATAGGGTGAGGTTAAAATAATCAGTGTATTATTTGAACTTTGGCTTGTTATCGCTACAAATATGAGCGTGATTTCGTCACAGTCATATAGCTATCATGTTGGTATAAAATAATAAAATTAAGTAGACAAAACTAAATCGTTATTTTATCAATTCCATTCATTTTTAACTTAATTCTTAATATGAACTTATGAAGTGAACTTATGGTACAATTTATATCTTTCAGTAGGTATGTTCTACAACATCTCTAAATCGTATTTGGTCGGTATGTAATGAACACCAAGCATGTTGTACAGTTTATAAAGAGAGATTTGAAAAAGTAAGATTTTGCTGGGCAATTATTTCATATAAAAAGTCGACTGCAAAAATATGCACTTGTTATTTTCGTATTGTTCAATATAAATTTTAGTATTTTACTATAACAGATGCAGCAATATCTTTTTACATTAAGAAACTGCTGATGTGTGTCTCATATTATACCCTGGTATAGCTGCATCTATTGGAGGTCGCATAATTCTGTATACGCACTGGCTTGTGCTAATAAGCGTATTTAACACATGTCTGTCACTGATTTAAATTAGCTTAGCTACGGACTGTTTATAATATATAATAACTTGTAACCTGTGCTTGTGAACCACGAACTAATAAATATATTCTACTATATCCCACTGCTGCTCTTATTATTCCAATAGCATCCACCGATTACCACCCGATACGACCGAGTTGTGAAGCCAAATAAATACTGATGAGACTTTATTCAATTATGTGTTTAATATACTGTACCACAATAAGTTCATATACTCACCCTCCTACACACACTCACTCATTTACATGTCGACACAAAAGGAGGTCCCCACCCCACTATATTTCATTTTACTTTGTTTTTGTTATTTTTATTACATTTGCATAATATACCTAAGTCTTAAATATGAACATGTAAGCTTTTAAAAGTATATTTTTAGGGAAGAGCGCTGTTGTCTGAGATACAGATATTTATTTATCTAGTTCAGACACAGATGTCTTGCTGAATTTGTGTTAGTACCATAAGCTAATCTAAGATAATTATGTTTCATTATGTTTCATTATTATGAATAAATATTTATTATTATTATTAATATTATGCGATAATGTTTTCGCACACTATATTTCACAATATTCCTAATGTTTTTGAAAGAGCTTGAGTTGAGTTACGGTTCGATGGAAAGTTGAGCTACGGTTGACGAGGTTGGGCCGCGGACGGGTGACCATTAATTACATATCAAGACTATTCCGTGCCTCGGAAAGCACGTAAAGCCGATACCAAGGAGTATGGTGTTTACCAGTAACTGGACTGTGGAGGTCCGACTGGCAGTGGCTTCATGTAAAACACCTATTACTCAGCTGCATCAATATACTGGTATCCAACCCTTAGTCTGCGTCCACAGTGAATCCGCGGTGGCTGGGGCCTGTGGCGAGCGCGACAAGCGGTGCGGTGCGGTGGCCACATTGACGCGCGAGCTGTTGTAGCGTTTGAATGTGATTCAGGGGTAACAGACCATGGACGAGGATTTGATATTAGTACAAGACAGTCCGATCCTGAGATGGGAGGTGATAAGCACTCGAGATGGTGTGCACCAAATAAATAAAAACAGAGAAATAAGTGGTACTTAATATTTTTAACTCATACGAAGAATTGAAATTGTACCCTACAAAATTCTTTCATTTTACTCCATAATTTTCTTGTTATTGTGCGTTTATTGTGATGTGGATGCATACTTTGCCACTTAAAAACAATTCAGTATTTACCGCCATTTTAGTGCAAACGCCCTAACGCTGAGCGACAAGACCAAACTGATTTGATATTCCCGCCGCCCGCGCTTTGGGTCGCTCGATGACTACGCCCGTAGTGTGGCCAGAACGCGCGGACAGAAGCGTTTGAAAAGTACGCGCGCTTTCCCGCTCAGTCCCGTCGCGCTAGGCTTCCGCCTTAGTCACTACAATATGGACGCAAAGGGGCGTTTCATATGTTTGATACTTCGCGCCCATCGTCGCAACCACGCTAGGCTCGCAGTGTGGACGCACACTAACATAGTCGAGATAAGATTAGGCAGATGGTAATGTTCAGTGACACTGTTTCTGATTCAAAATCCAAAGTCGTCAAGGCATAAATAAAAGCCAATATTTATAAACTGCATTTTGTGTTAAATGCTAAATGATCCATAACTGTACGACGTAGTTTAACGCATAATTAACCGTAACAAATGCCAAGCCCCTTACGAAACTTATGATTAAGTGGCTACCGATAGTTATCTGTTACTAGCAGACGTCCCGCGGTTTCACCCGCGTTGTTCTCGTTCCTGTGGGAATACAGGGATATAAAGCACCACGGTGCGCTTTGTCACATCCCAACAAGAGCGTGTGACGTCATTATAGTTACACATTGATGATATCCAATACGAATCAGAATCAGAATCAGAATCATTTATTCGTAAACATAGGTCATAATTACAGACAAGATCTTAAAAATTAGGTAGTGCGCTATGTTTTGCCAATTGACATACAAATCATTTACAGAAAAAAAAATTGTATTAAATTAAAATATAAATACTACGAAACTAGCTGTTTGACAGGTAATCGTTGAAGACTTTGCCCGGTGATCTTCTCTATGACCTGTCAACGGAGATATAATGAAATACCTTCTGGATTTCATCTGATTTTTATTTTTTTTATATAGTTTTGTATAGTTGTCCTCGCGGTTGCTAAATGTTTTTGTGGGAATGATTCCGGGACAAAATGTATTAAAGGGAAACGGAGATGCGCGCACAAAGCGCGCGCATCTCCGTTTCTCTTTAATACATTTTGTTTAGACCAATGAAGCGCGTCGGTGGAAATATGGCCGTGAAATGGTACCAAACCATTGTGCGTGAGATTGTTACCGCGTCGTACTGTCATTTCATGTTATGGTGGAGTAGTTATTTACCACAATAACATGTCAGATGTGACACATCGTAAGCGACTACTGCAAGTCTCGACTTGTTTATCATTTTATCATAGCACAGATTTTTTGATAACAATAATGCGGCCTTGTCATATCAGATAAACGGTCCAAATTTAAAAAAATCACGCGCCCTTATCATTGAAAATATGACTCGTGAGTTAATGCTTTGGTATCATCTTTAAGGCGGACGATATCGACGTCCGATACTTATATTTTGCAGCAATAACCTGCAGGCCTAGCCATATTACAAATTCTATTTCTATTATCGTAATCGATAAGGCGAAAATAGAAAGAAAATGGCGTTTAGGGAAACAGCTGTTGGTCAACTGTTAACGAGTAGAAGTTGTAATATGGCTGAAAATCAAATACACTTGACAGTTGACAAACAGCTGATTCCATATACGCCATTTTCTTTCTATTGTCGATTACGTTAATAGAAATAGAATTGGTAATATGGCTCGGCCTGCTGAGCGTCATTAATTTGCTTTTTCTGTTTATCTTTTCTCACTTGCAGTCCCCGTCGCAACATTGTGCGTTTTCGCAGTCAGATACAGCAGTGCGATTCTGGTCAAATCACCGCGTGAAAATGTAGGCGTAGTGAGGGCGAGTTGAGCTGTCAGGCGTGACTTTTACTGAATCGATTCGACAGGACGTGTGTTTCGTCTCAGACCTGCGCTGGGGTCACGGGAGAAGATATCCCGCAAGTCCCGAAGTTGCACTAACCCAGCGCGAGCGCTAACATCTCGTGGTCAAACTATGTTAAAATATTATAGGAAGCAAATAATATCAAATCTTACTGTAATCAAATGACGTTGAAATCTTATTACGAATAATAAATATAATTGAAAAAATAAGTATGATTTAGACCACACGACTAATATTTATTTATTAAAGAAACTGTACGCGTACATTGCTCCCTCTTGCTTCTATAGAGAGCTACAGACAATAGGCCAGCACTGTGTCTAGTGTGTCTTAGATATACGAAACGTAACAGGCTATGATAGAAAGAGAGAATTACAATATCTTTAGCTCGTACTCTTTTTCTCACACGTTAACATAGGAAACGTAACTCTCTCTCTCTCTCTCTCTATCTCTCTCTCTTAGTCTCACAGTAACTTATACCCTCCCCCTCTCAACTTCCGTTCGCCTCCCCCGATCTCACTTTTCGTAACGCTCTCGTCATGCATTCACCAGCTTACTCCCCTACTCAAGCGTGACGATTAATGCTCGTGCCTGCTCCATATGAGACGAGGCTATTGTCCTGCAGTAGGATGGTGACAACCTGGTAGTAATAATCATTTCTTTGAAAGGTTTTTTTTAAAGGCCATCACGTCCATACCATTTTCATTTGAATGATAGTTTCGTGTATGCTGGCCTTTCGACGGTCATGAAAGAGACTACTGATTAGCGTACAATCGTATTAAATTGTACCTACATATCACTATCTAATAGTGCTATTACTATCTAACAGTAACACTGACAGTTAAGAGCATGCGTAATGCTGTTGATGTTTCTGGCACATTTAAAAACGTGCCGCACTTACACTGGTCAAAGGATTTTTTTTCTGAATGCATAAAATATTTATAATCATTGAAATAGTAACTGAAGGGCCCCCTGGGTACTACGTATATAGTTCTCTTCGTTCAATTCTAATGAAATCGGGCCGTTTAGTGTTGAAACACTACCTACTACGCCTTAAGGTCCGAGTGCCCATGCGGTTTTTTGGGACAGCGCCAAGCGGTTAGTCGGCTCTTCACGTGACCAGACAGTTGGGTTTTATTCATAGTATAAAATAAATAAATTAATATTCCACGACTTTTTCACACAACGCCATCTAGTCCCAAGCTAAGCTAAGAGCTTGTGTTATGGGTACTAAACAGCTGATAAACATACTTATATATTTCTAAATACATACATATTAAAGATAAATCACACCAAGACAAAGAACAAATGATCGTGCACATCACACAAACATTTTTCCTGGGTGGGAATCGAACCCACAACCTCCGGCATAGCAGTCAGGTATATATAAAAATCAAGTTTTTACGATGAAAATGTTCATCACTTCCAGCATCGAGTTCGGAACTTATGTTGTGGAATTCTCGGTGATATCCTTTCCAATCAGTGTTGTAGAGACTATATAATAGAATGTAGCAATAGAAATTAATCACCCCACTCTTTCACGCAGAGAAAAGGTCTGGTGTTCCAGCAGTGGAAACATTATAGGCAAATTATGTGTTGTCAAAGTCAAAGTCACGATAGCAAAACACCACGCCTCTTATCCTCAAAAGGTTATGCAGAAGAGTACAGCGTTGCAGTCACATATTAAATCATATAATGGCCTGTTGGTCTATTAGTTAGTAATCCTGACTGCTATGCCGGAGGTCGTGGGTTCGATTCCCACCCAGGACAAATGAGAGCCTATTCAATGCAAACTAACAATCAAACATTTCCTCTTTATAATATTATATAGTATAGATATGTATGTATTTAGAAATATATATGACTACATGGCGTTGTGTGAAAAGTTGTGGAATATTTATTTATTTATTTATTAAATAAAATAAAATCAGTTTCGGTTAAGGAGTTAAACCAGGTAAATTTTATTTTACATCTCAGTAGTTCATGCCCTTAATAACCGATACGCATGAATTTCTATTAAAGGTATCTTCAACCATATTTTTGTAAATGATCTATAATTCTGACTAGTCATCATTAATTGCATTTTCTAGATTATATATATCATATCAGTGTACCGACAATGTCATGTATTTATATCAAGTCTCACTAAAAAATCTTATCTACTTGTTTCTATACACTTCAAGCAACATGTCGGTATTGTGGAACGTATTCTTGGCTTATATTTTTGTTATAAGCCGAACTGAAGGAGCGAGGATTCTGGCTTACTTCCCAACAGCGTCTATCAGCCATCAAGTGGTGTTCCGTCCGCTGACAGAGGCGCTCGCCAGTCGAGGACACGAGGTCACCGTTGTCACTACAGATCCCGCCTTTCCGAAAGGAGGAACACCTCCAAACTTGACAGAAATAGACGTCCACGATTTATCATATGGAATGTGGAGAGACGAAGTAATGAAAACGCAAAGAGGTGCAAAAGATGACGACTACATATGAACGCTAATGGCAATGTTGGACGTAGTTTTTAAAGTGTTTGACAGTCAACTCAGAGACGAAAAAATACAGATTTTACTTGATAACAAACGCCAACAATTTGATTTGCTTCTGTTAGAAGCACTAATGACACCGCTCCTTGCATTTTCTCATATCTACAAGGTGCCAGTGATTCAAGTAAGTTCCTTTGGTGCCTGTTTTCCGAATTACGAATCAGTGGGTGCTTCTACGCATCCATTTCTGTACCCAATTAATAATCGTCGTACACTGAACAATCTCACGATGTGGGAAAAACTGACAGAATTATATGATACCTATAAGTTGGAGAAATTACTGTGGAACAGTTACGAAACCATGGGCCAAACCATGTTGAGAGAACACTTTGGATCAGATGTACCTTCAGTTTCGGAATTGATGAACAATATTGACATGTTGTTTTTAAATGTACATCCCATGTTTGAAGGAATCCGACCTGTTCCACCGTCTGTGATCTACATGAGTGGACTACATCAAAAACCTTCAAAAGAACTGCCTCAAGTGAGTAAAGAAACCAAAAGTATTTTTAGAAATAAGAACATGCATACTTCAAAATATCCAGTGTTTATGATAAAGTCATTTAACATTTCTTTTTCAGGATCTCAAGACATACTTAGACACGTCTAAACATGGTGTGATATACATCAGCTTTGGTACGAACGTGGATCCCACACTATTACCGCCGGAGAAAATACAGACATTAATACGAGTGTTCTCCCAATTGCCTTATGATGTTCTTTGGAAGTGGAACGCAGACGAACTGTTTGGACGAACTGACAACATTCGGATATCCAAGTGGTTGCCGCAGTCAGATCTGCTAAGTAAGCCCTTTTTATTACATACTGTTAGTAAAGTTTTGTTGATATCTAGATAAGATTGTTCTTAAGACTATTTAAAACAAAACGTAGTAAAAAATCGTATTAAGAATTTGTAATCTTTTCTAGAACACCCTAAAATCAAGTTGTTCATAACACAAGGAGGACTGCAGTCAACAGACGAGGCCATCACCGCTCGGCTGGTGTACCACTCATTGGCATGCCGATGTTAGGCGACCAGTGGTTCAATGTAGAGAGATACGAGTACCACAAGATTGGAATCAGACTCGACATGGAAACACTGACAGAAGAAAAGTTCAAGAATGCTATTAACACGATAATAAGTGATGAGAGGTCTGAGAAATACAATCGTATATTTAAATAATTTTATATTTTCGAAATAAATTTAGTCTTGTTAAACAACTTCTGATCAAACAAAAAGTTACACTGTTAACCGCTTACTATGTGCGGTGTAACAATTAATGACAGATGAGGAATGGTGTGATAAAGCAATGTTGTGGTTTAAAAGAAGACATGTAGTAACAAAAATTGAAAAGAGTATGCTTAGATGGTTTGGTCACGTTGAAAGGAAGAATGAAAGCGACTAACGAAAGGTTATGCATAAACTACAAGGCAGATGTAAGTGGGAATGCCGGGAGGGGACGCCCTAAAAGGACATACATAAACCTTATTGGTGAGGTTCTTCAGAAAGGTCAGGTGCGTAGTACTCGCAACCGGCGTGTGTGTATGACAACATGTATGAATGTAAACGAAGCAAAAGAATTATGTAAGAATCGTAGCATATGGCGCTCTTTAGTTTCTGCCTACCCCCATGGGAAAAAGGCGTCAGTTTATGTATGCATGTGTCTGTATGTTACACCGTTATTCCTCCAACTATCAGTTAATTAGAAAATAATTGACTGATGAAGTTAAAAATTTATAATATTATTTAAAGGCATTTTCTTACTTGCAGCTACCGTCGCAACATCGTGCGTTTTCGCAATCTGATACAGGACGCGCCACAGAGCCCGCTGGAGCGCGCCGTGTGGTGGACGGAGTACGTGCTGCGTCACGGCGGCGCCAAGCACCTGCGCTCACCCAGCGCCAACATATCGTGGTGGGACTACCTCGAACTTAAACTAGTCCTAACATTACTCACAGCATTGTTGGTAGCCATCACACTCATTATTCTAGCACTTTGTTCGGTGTATAAGTATGTATCAAGAAATTATTTAGGTGTAAGTGACGTTAAAATTAAACGAAATTGATCTGGATTTGTTTTCTTTTATTCATGTCAATGTACCGATTTACTCTTTTGAGCAAGATCAAATGGCTTGAAATTGTAACAGGCAGAAACATGTGACATATAATAAAAACTCTGGCCAATTAAATTAAGACAGTTTGCCACAAGCCGCCTGTAACATCTAACTAATACCTCTAAACCAGCAATACTTGTGTACATACATATAATTTTAATCTCGGAAACGGCTCAAACGATTTTTATGAAATTAAGTAGCTATGCAGGGGATTTCGGAGGCGTTAAGTAAATCGATCTGGCTGGATTTGGTAAAAAGACTTCAACATCCAGTTACTTTATGCTTTAGATTAATTATTATAATATATATGCCTCAAATATACACCAGTATTTGGCTGCAACCGCTGACCTGAACAAGTTGGAAAGCAAATGCTTATGACTCTCAAATCAAATCGTTTCGTTTATTGCTAAATCCATAATGTACAGACGCCAGCACATCAAGTTACCCCAATGTGTCAAATTTTCCCATTTTAATATGAACCTTATTCTGGTTGACATAAAGTTGAAAAACGATCAAAGAAATTTGACCTTTGGGGTAACTGGATGTGCTGGCGTCTGTACACAGGTGGTAAATAATAAAAAATAGAAACAATTATGGACCCTGTCGGGCACAACAAATTTTGTAAATATGTAGAGGAAGAGCGCTTTATTAATTTTCAGTTTAAAATGTTTTGTATCCTATTAAGTGTTTTATATTTTCATTTATTAACTTATTCTAATAATGTCTATTATTATTATTAATATCGATTATTATTATTATTACCCACCAACGAAGATACACATACAGTACGAAACTGTCAGTTACCAATTTGAGTTATGTTTTGTGATTACGATTGTTAAGTGAGGTTATTACTGCAAGGAAGATTGTCATTCTACGTTATCAACTCGGTAACACGAAACCCCCATCGGTGTCAGCTCATCGCTCAGCCATCGCTGACGCCGACATACATATAAGCTCAAACTCGAAAACGGCTCTAACGATTTTATAAAATTAAGTAGCTATGCAGCGGATTTTGGAGGCGATAAGTAAATCGAACTAACTGGGTTTGGTATAAAAAACTTCTACAGCCAGTTACTTTTGATTAATTATTATGTATGCCTTAAATATACTTTAGTATTTAGCTGCATCCGCCGACCTGACCGAGTTGGAAAGCCAATACTTGTGACTCTCTTTTCAATTATGTAAATTAATGTTCTGCAACAATGTTTCTGATGAATCAAAATCCAAAGTCATCAAGGTATAAACAAAGGCCAATATTTATTAAGTGCATATTGTGTTAAATGCTGAATAATCCATAACTGCTTAGCTATTTCTTTAAGAATGAATGACGCGGTCCTAACACGTAAGGACATAAAAAACCCTATTACCATTGACGTCATAAAATAGTCAGAATGTTGTTAATACAACACAAATATTACCACCATGGATTACTAATTTATGTTTGCTTTCTTATGTGATCATCGTAGTTTTTGAAAATATAGGATTACTTGAAATTTGGTCCTTAGATATATGATTTGGCCCAAGTATGGCTCCTTGTGTACCCCGGTACGCTGTGGTACATTTGTTTTTAGCCTTAATTACTCGCATGAAGCAAATCTCATTACATATTCTCTAAAGAGTTATGCCTTATGTTAAATACCTACTCGGATCGGGGAGACCAGTGAAACACAAGGCAGCTATGGACACACTGTTTATTCTCCATTAAACACGTTGCGTGGCAACAGCTAACGTATCTATGGAAACCATGCCACAGATACATAACACCTTTACAAAGCTCATATTGTTTCAAGTTTCATGTATTACGGGGCAAGCCTATTGACATCAATCGGGCAAAAAACCCTAACCTAAAAAAAAAGTTACTCACGACTGCAACGAATATAATTTATCGAAAAAAAATCATCAATACAACTCTTCTCTGTTTTTAACCGACTTCAAAAAAAGGAGGAGGTTCTCAATTCGGTTGTATATTTTTTATTTGTAGGGTTTGTTACCTCATACTCTGTCATTTATGGACCAATTTTCAAAATCCTTTTTTTATTTGATAGGGACTCATATCCTCGAGGAATTGAGGGAACTCCTTAAAAAAATATAGGTGCACACGCACCAATTTTAACATTTTTAGTAACAAATCAAGCATTTTCTTTTAGAAAGTATCATTTGGTGAAGAAAAACTAATGAAGAAGACAGGCAACGGAATTCTTCAACGCATAACAGAAAATTATTCGCGATTACTATAGTCAGATGTCTATGCTGAGCTTTTATATTTCCAGCACATAACATTACGCCCTTCTGTTTTAAAAGGGGCCCCGCAGAGATGTACAGATTAATGTTAAGATAGATCTTTTTAAGCAATTGTTATCCAATTTCAATGATTCTTTAACTGCTCGAATTTCCTGACGAGCCCCCGGCGGATCGTAAGCCATACAAACAATGTTCGACGACATGCGAAGGGAGTTTTGAAAGACTTTCTTTACATACAAATAAACTAAAAGTTACAAAATAAAAACTTTTTAACAAAAAAAACAACCGACTTCTTAAAAAAAAACTAAACAGGTCAAAAATAACTCCAGTTTCGGAAGTCAGTGGCCAATAATTGACAAAACAAAGCCACCAAAGCCACAGACTTCCGAAAGTGGAGTTATTTTTCAACTGTTTAGTTTTTTTTAAGAAGTCGGTTGTTTTTTTTTTGTTAAAAAGATTTAAATGTAATGATCTCAAGAAATAGGCATTAATCTTATCTTTAATCGCAGTGCCAAGCCCCAAAAATAATGATTAAGTGGCGAAAATCAATGCTCTATCTATTTTTTAGCTTATCTATTAAGCAATTTGACGACATATAAGTAACAGGTGTAAAACTTGCTGTCACAGTGATATTTAATAAGTGAAGGTTGAAATAGAGCTACACGTTTACTGACAAATGCGTGCACTGACTTTCTACAACAGATCATCTCAGACCATAATCTGATTGGTCCCCAAATGATTGATCTGATTAAGATAATACCGGGACTTGACAAGCAAGCTCAGTATCTGTCTGGAATTACCGCTGAAATGAGCCTTTTGGCGCAGCCGTTAGACATGCCATTTTTGTGTCTTTTTTTTGTTATTATGTTTAGTTTTTTTACTGTGCGTGTATCCAACTGTTGCCAATAAATGTATTTTCTTTCTTTTCTTTTTCTATAAGTTTGTAATCTTGCCGTTGGTTTCATTGGTTCTTCTCAGAGTATTCAGCGTGAGAACTCTCTTTTCCTTTTCTGGGTGAATGAAATGAGTTTTTTAAAGGACCTGTGTCTTCTTCATATGCCTAGCCTTTTCCCAATTATGTTGGAGTCGGCTTCCAGCTTAACCAGATGCAGCTAAATAGGTACCAGAGTTCAACATGGAGCGACTGCCTGTCTGACCTCCACAACTCAATCACTGGGTAGCGCGATACCCCTTGGTTAAACTGGTTGTCATGCATTCGGGCTTCTGACTACCTGTAATGACTATCATAGATCTACAAATGACAGCCGGGACCAACAGCAAAAAATCCCTGCATAAAGGTCCTTTTGAAAACCACTAGATTAAAATCACTTATAAATATATCGACACAGTCGCATGCATATTGCACAGTGACGTAATCAAAATGATTCCAATAATTAGATACGTAAAAACTAACGTACGTTAAACAATATTAAGAAGCTAATTAATAGAACAGACGTAAGTGTGCCATTCGGAGTCAAGACGGAAATATGAATCATTTACGGGATATTTACTCGTGACATTATTAACCATTTAGGATTTAACACAGCTATGGTAATAGTTTGTTTACTTGCATGAGATCAGCGTGAAAATCTAAGAAAGATGGTGAATCCACAACAACCAATAGTAATAGTCAATATATACAGTGGAAAATTCTGAAAAATTCAGGATATGACGCATCTTACGATGATTGTGCGCTTATTGAAAAAAAACCTTTTCGCACCGTTTTATATTTAATTACCGTTTGAAGCTAGGAATGACGACCATTCGCAATCGGCAATACCCAATCTTCAGTGATTGGATGATTGACGACTAAATGAAACCCTTCCACAGATGTGAAGAGGATAAGAAATGTATCGATTCGACGATTCAATAAATATGCATTAGATTCGCATTAACGTATACCGTGGTAATGAACTTTCGAACTAGGATTTACATTGTAAATAATTACCTACTGGACAATAACTTCCGATTCTTTATGCTTTATTTTTTTTTAGGTAGAGTGAGAAATAGTAGTGAAATATTAATTTAAACTACTAAAAGTGATGAATTTCAAATCTCAAATCTCAAATCTCGAATCTCAAATCTTTTTTGCATTCCATATGTATTACATAGATGGTGTTATTAAAATAATAGACATCAATATGAACCCTGTCGGGCACAACAACATTAGGAGAGAGGAAGAGGGCTAAGTAGCAATTCAATAATATTATTTTAAGTTCTTATATGTGTAAAAATTATGAATTATTATGCAAATATATTTTAAAATTATTAGGTTTAATATTCAATTTAATATTCACATTTATAAAACCATGTGATAAGTAATCATAACTAACTAATGGTTTTAAATTAATGACTCAAATCGTAACATCTATAATATAATTTATTAAATAATAAATAAATAAATAAATATTGCACAACTTTTCACACAACGCCATCTAGTCCCAAACTAAGCTAAGAGCTTGTGTTATGGGTACTAAACAGCGGATAAACATACTTATATATTTGTAAATACATACATAAATTACAGATAAATAACACCCAGACACAGAACAAATGATCGTGCTCATCACACAAACATTTGTCCCGGGTGGGAATCGAACCCACGACCTCCGGCATAGCAGTCAGGGTCACTAACTACTAGACCAACAGGTCAGTCAAAATTAAATAACTTTATTGAAACTATTGTAAAATGTTGTTGTTGTGATTTCTATTGTTGCTGAATTTTTGCAGTTTTATTGGAACTATTGTTTTCTATGAACCAACATGTTGGATCACACGAGAAATGAATCAAGAGCATTTGCATGCATCTGACGTGAGAATGCTAAGTAGTTGATATGTGGTGTTATACAAATGGACAAAATAAGAACGTATGTGAGAGAAATTCTGAGAATGGCGCCGGTAATAGGAAAATTGTGCGGAAATCAGTTGTCATATTATGGGTATGTGATGCTGAGAAATGAGGATCATATTGTGAGGGTATGTAGATGGTTACTAGAGAAGAGTAAGAACAAAGAAACTATGCTGCCCCACCCAAGTAGTATAAGACCCTAAATACGACTGGGGATTGTTTAGCTAATAATTTAATCGATTAGGGATAAAATGCCGAACATTGATGTCTAGCATATTGTTCGCGACTTTGTCACCGTGGATATCGGTCTTTTCTCTTCGAACTTTAACGTTCGAAGTAGTGTTGTGTTATTCGGTAATAATATTAATAATAAACATATGTAGCTTTCTAATGGTGAAAGATTTTCTTAAATCATTATTGCTTATGAGTTTTTAAGTCATTTTTTTACAGTAAATTAAATCATTCCTTTTCATAATATTAGTATAGATATAGATTAGGGCTGATAAAATGTAGGGCAGACTAAAAAAAAGATGATAGCACAACTTGATAACAACAATGCGTCCTTGGCATATCTCCTGAACGGTCCCGATTTATAAAAAAATCACAGGACCTTAACACAGAAAATATACACACGTGCTTTTATAAATGTCCCTTCTCATTGTAGCTACCGTCGCAAAGTCGTGCATTTTCGTAGTCTAAGGGCGAGACTCCACCAAAGCGGAGACGAGAGATGTCTCGTAATTAGCCAATAGGATATTGTATTGCGCTGAAGCTTAGAACTGAGCGGTCAAAATGACGCAAGCTGATTGGTTGCAAAACACATCTCTTCTCGTCTACGCTTTGATGGAGCCTCGCCCTAATACAAGACGCGCCACAGAGCCCGCTGGAGCACGCCGTGTGGTGCACGGAGTACGCCAAGTTCCTGCACTCACCCAGCGCCTTCATCTCGTGGTCAAATTACTTAGATTCAAATAAATGTATTTTGAAGAGTCGCAAATATCATAAAATTGTACAGTAACTAAACATAATGACAAACAAATAAAAAATTCGTCTACCAACGAAAACCATGAACATTGATAAGTCTGAAATCGTCAACCCGCCTTGAACAAGCGCTTACAAGCTCTGTATGAGACGAGGTTATTGAAATCCAGTGAGACAATAATAGCCTGGTAGTATTGTTATTTCAGTTATAAGTTATTTATATGAAGGCCGTCGCGTCAAGACCATTAACATTTGAATGTTAGTTTCATGTATACTTTAGACGGTCATGAAAATGCCTACTGATTAGAGTACAATTGCCAATCGCCGCGATTAAGTTGTACATATTTATCATTGTTGTGCAATTACTATCTAACAGCAACACTGACACTTTAAGGGTTTGCATAACGTTTTTAACGTTTTGGCCAGATCCGCCATCGTGTCGCGCTCATACCAAATAGAACATATTTTATACTGAATGTTTAAAATATAACAATAATACAACTGTCTCAGAACGTCACTCAGTCCCACACAAAGCATAGCTTGTAGTATGAGTACTTACCAATTGATAAACTACTTATATATTTCTAAATACATAGATTCATATAACAGATAAATTACACCCAGACACAGACTAAATGATCATGCTCATCACACTCACTTTTGTCTTGGGTGGAAACCGAACCCACGACCTCCGGCATAGCAGTCAGGGCCACTAACCACTAGGCCAACAGTCCAGTCAATACATTACAGGTAATTAATAACAAAGTTCTATAAATCTGGAATGTATGGAATTGACATTAGCTTTCGGCATTCTGAATTCCGTACATTTATCAAACTTCATTATCGGTTATGAAAATGTGACTTTGCCCCCTAGTAATTTCTTTGAGCGTTGCAGTGCAAGGATAAGCAAAACAATGAAAGAAAAAACCCGGTTACCGAGTTACATGGCCTATATTACGTAAATTTAATTTTGAATCTTGTATCCGTGCCCTTAATAAACGATACGCATGATTTTTTTTAAACGGTACCTAAAACCATATTTTTGTTAATTATCTACAACGTTGACCAGTCATCATTACTTTAATTTTCTAGATTAGTTTTAATCATATCAGTAAACATGTCGTGTATTTATATCAAGTCTCACTTACAGTTCTTATCTACTTGTTTCACTTCAAGCAACATGTCGGTTTTGTGGAACGTATTCTTGGCCTATATTTTTGTTATAAGCCGAATTGAAGCGGCGAGAATCCTGGCTTACTTCCCAACAGCGTCTATCAGTCATCAAGTCGTATTTCGACCGCTGACGGAGGCGCTCGCCAGTCGAGGACACGAAGTCACCGTCGTAACTGCAGATCCAGCCTTCCCGAAAGGAGGAACACCTCCAAACTTGACAGAAATAGATGTCCACGACTTATCATATGGAATATGGAAGGACGCAATAATGAATTTGGAACGAGGCGCAAAAGATGACGACTACACAGGAACGATGGTGGCAATGTTAGAAGTAATTTTGAAAGTGTTTGAAAGCCAACTGAAAGACGAAAATATACAAGTTTTACTTGATAACAAGCGCCAACAATTTGATTTGCTTCTGTTAGAAGCATTCATGACTCCACTTCTGGCATTTTCTCATATTTATAAGGTACCAGTGATACAAGTAAGTTCTTTTGGAGCCTGTTTTCCGAATTACGAATCAATGGGCGCTCCTACACATCCGTTCCTATACCCAATTAATACTCGTCGTAAACTAAACAATCTCACGATGTGGGAGAAACTGACTGAATTATATGATACCCTTAAGTTAGAGAAATTACTGTGGAACAATTACGAAACCATGGGCCAAGCTATATTGAGAGAACACTTTGGATCAGATGTACCTTCAGTTTCGGAGTTGATGAACAATATTGACATGTTGTTTTTGAATATACATCCCATGTTTGAAGGAATCCGACCTGTTCCACCGTCTGTGATCTACATGAGTGGACTACATCAAAAAGCTACGAAAGAACTGCCTCAAGTGAGTGAAGAAATAAGAACATTTATACTTTTAAATACGTTTTTTTTTGTGTTAAACTGTTTATGATAAAGTCATTTAACATATCTTTTTCAGGATCTCAAGACATACTTAGACTCGTCTAAACATGGCGTGATTTACATCAGCTTCGGTACGAATGTGGATCCCACACTATTACCGCCGGAGAAAATACAGACATTAATACGAGTGTTCTCCCAATTGCCCTACGATGTTCTGTGGAAGTGGAACACAGACGAACTGCCTGGACGAACTGAAAACATCAGAATATCCAAGTGGTTGCCGCAGGCAGATCTACTGAGTAAGCTCTTTTTACTTCATAGTCTTAGTAAAGTTTTGCTGATATCAAGATCGTACTTGAGACTATTTAAAAAAAAAGTTAAAAATAGTATTAAGAATTTGTTAACTTTTCTAGAACACCCTAAAATCAAGTTGTTCATAACACAAGGAGGACTGCAGTCAACAGACGAGGCCATCACCGCTGGTGTACCACTCATTGGCATGCCAATGTTAGGCGACCAGTGGTTCAATGTAGAGAGATACGAGTACCACAAGTTTGGAATCAGACTCGACATGGAAACACTGACAGAAGAAAAGTTCAAGAATGCTATTAACACGATAATAAGTGACGAGAGGTCTGAGCAATACAATTATATATTTAAATAATTTATATATTTCCGAAATGAATTTAGTCTTGTTTAATAATTATTGATTAAACAAAAACTTACACCGTTATTCCTCCAACTATCAGCTAATTAGACAATAATTGACTGATGAAGTGAAAAAAATATAATATAAAGGTCTCTTCTTACTTGCAGCTACCGTCGAAATATGGTGCGTTTCCGCAGTCAGATACAGGACGCGCCGCAGAGCCCGCTGGAGCGCGCCGTGTGGTGGACGGAGTACGTGCTGCGTCACGGCGGCGCCAAGCACCTGCGCTCACCCAGCGCCAACATCTCGTGGTGGGACTACCTCGAACTTAAACTAGTCCTAACATTACTTACAGCATTGTTGGCAGCCATCACACTCATTATTCTAGCACTTTGTTCTGTTTATAAGTTTGTGTCAAGAAATTATTTAGGTGTAAATGACAATAAAATTAAACGAAATTGATCTGAATTCATTTTCTTTGTGTATTTATTGATGACAAGTTTTTTTTTATATAAGCCTCGTACAGGGCTGAAACATGGAACAATAAACAAAAAACTGATTAAATAGGTACCTACACTGTTGAAAAAAAAACCGCTAAATAAATCACGTTTTTTCTATATTGTAAGTTCAAGTTATGTTTTATGTTGTTTCATCAAACGTCATACAGCAATCATCATACACAAGTATTTAAGTGTTTAGCGATTACTGTTCAAAGACAATACACAACCGCAAGTTAAAAAAGTATGTGTGTTTATGTACATCCGTTATATTAGAAGTTATACTTTTTTGGCGTAATAATTTAAAAATATTATATTTCGCGTCAAAACTCTTTCCATTAGCCCTTTCCGCTTTGCATTTTAGTGTCAATGTCTATAGCCTGTATTGAATGTCTTTGAACATGGCTAACTTCAGGGAGTAAGTTTTTCGTGACGGTGCGCGCGCGCATCGGTAGAAAAAAAAAACTCTCATTATTTTTCCCTAACGCGCCAAAAAAAGCATAACTTCTAAAATGCTTGAAAAAAAAATTTTCTTCATTGAGCCATACACCAAATTATAGAATTCTAAGTAATGTATCGTAATTTATCTAATGCCCAAATTCAAAAAATATTTTATGGTTCTACATAGGAAAACATAAATTGACTCAAGCGTGCAAAGTATTTTGTGAAATGCACTAACAAAGTTTTTTTTGTCCTTTGTTTATTATTTTAGTATATGTTGCTAAGCAGTTATAGTATTACTTACCTTCTTATATTTATATTATTTATTATTTGAATGAATACTCAAGTAATTTATGTAATGCACAAATTCAAAAAATATTTTTTGGTTCTACATAGGAAAACATAAATTGACTCAAGCGTGGTTCTACACCCATAAGATCGAGAAATATAAAAGTACTTTGTGAAATAAACTAACGAAGATTTTTTTTTGTCTTTAGTTTATTAATTTAGTTTTCATATTTCAAATGAATACTCAGTGACAAAATTAAAATTGTTCTTACAAAAATGAAAAAAAAACAAAAATCCGACTGCAAAGACCCGACCGACCGATCTGACGACAATTAATAAAATCAAAACCAAATCACTTTTCAAGCAGTCTGTTGCGGTTGGTGGCATTCAATATGAACTGACACCGCTACCTTTGCCATGAGACTCCGGATAATATTTGCAGTCGCATTTTTGATATTATTATCATTTCTAGATTCCTATATCGTTTTAATCGGTTAGCACTTTGGACTGAGTGATAAGTAAGATAAGTGACCATTGTCACCTGCAATGCACTGTGTCATACAATTTTTGACACTATGGTTGTTTCTTAAAACTGGCCAAGACCAAGATTAAGGATACAGTTAAGACTATTGCTAAAGTCGAGCAATAAAGCCGCAGAAATCACGTTTCATGGAAGCTCCATTAATTTTGTATTTAATTTAATGTGTATTATTTGTTTTGTAGCAGCTTGTGGCTAAATAATAAGATTCTCAAGGGTCGATTGAAGGTAAAGCTACGCTTTACGAGGTGACCATTAATTACATATCAAGACTCCTCCATGCCTCGAAAAGCACGCAAAACCGTCGGCCCCGGCTGTCATTTGTAGATCTATGACAGTCGTTACAGATGGTCAGAAAACCAAAAGTCTGAAATCCAGTTTCATCAAGGGTGTTACCCAGTAACTGGGTTGTGGAGTCAGACAGGCAGTCGCTCCATGTAAAGCACTGGTAATCAGTTACATCCGGTGAAATTAGAAGCCGACCCCAACATATTTGGGTTATAAGGATAGGCAGATGATGATTTGCTTTATTGCAGCAATACAAAAACACATTCTGTGTTAATTCTCAACTGTCTATCTATTACGGCTTATGAGGTACAGCCCGCTGCCGGACAGGTAGACAGAAAGGTAAAAAGACAAAGAGCTAAGGCTTGGTGTCAACGGAACCTCCGTTGGCACTAAGCTTCAACGTAATCAGATAGGCCTGATTCATACACGTGGTATATTTGTATGCGTGTTATCACTAATTGTAAAGGATTACAGTCACAACAAAACTCATTCCAAAGAGCATGTTATGCAAAAATTACTATTTTATCTAAATGATTTGCAATTGCGGACTAATCATGACAAAGAGCATTTTTTTTTGTATTTACTGCAATTCATCGTGTTGTGTAATGCCAACTCGAATCGTATTTAAGTCCATCGATCAAGTATTATCTATCAGTTTCAATTAACTTCAACTAAAAATGGTTGTTTGGTGGAACGCAATTTTGGCTTATGTTTTTGTTATAAGTCGAGTAGAAGCGGCGAGGATCCTGGCTTACTTCCCAACGCCGTCCTTCAGTCATCAAGTAGTGTTTCGTCCACTTACGGAGGCACTCGCCAGTCGAGGACACGAGGTTACCGTCGTAACTACAGATCCCGCCTTTCCAAAAGGAGGAACGCCTTCAAACCTGACAGAAATAGACGTCCACGACATATCTTACAAAATATGGCTGGAAGAAATAATGAAAGGGAACAGAGGTTCAGAAGACGGTGATATTATATCACCACTAAATGCAATTCTCATGGCGGTGTTACGAGTGTTTGACAGTCAACTAGGAGATGAAAAGGTAAAGGCTTTAATTAATGACAAGAACAAACAATTCGATTTGCTTCTTCTAGAAGCGTTCGTGCCACCAGCCCTGGCATTTTCTCATATTTATAAGGTGCCAGTGATTCAAATAAGTTCATTTGGGGCATGCTACCCCAACTATGAATCAGTTGGCGCTTCCACTCATCCAGTGCTGCACCCAGCTAATCTTCGTCGAAAACTGAACAATCCTACGATTTTGGAAAAAGTGATAGAATTGTATTATAACTACAAAATGGAGCTATTGGTAATGGATAATTACAAGAACATAGGACTCCCAATACTAAAGAAGCATTTTGGACCAGACGTGCCTTCAGTTCCGGAGCTGATGAACAATATTGACATGTTATTCCTGAATATACATCCGATATTTGAAGGAATCCGACCGGTTCCTCCATCTGTGATCTACATGAATGGCTTACACCAAAAACCTACAAAGGAACTCCCACAAGTGAGTATAAAAACCAACGGTTTTTTCGAAATAAGATATAACGCCAAGTGTTCAAGGTAAACCCAATCAATATTAAAATTTCAGGATCTCAAGACATATTTGGACTCGTCTAAACATGGCGTGATATACATCAGCTTCGGTACAAATGTAGAACCTTCTCTTTTACCGCCGGAGAAATTACAGACACTAATAAGGGTGTTCTCCCAATTACCTTACGATGTTCTATGGAAGTGGAACACAGATGAACTGCCAGGCCAAACTGACAACATCCGAATATCCAAGTGGTTGCCGCAGTCAGATCTATTAAGTAAGCCCTTTTTATTGAGTATTCTTAGTATAATTTTGCTATTTTTCTAGATTGTGCATGGAAACAATAAATCCAAGTAATTAATCGTATTAATTATTTATAATATTTTCTAGAACACCCAAAAATCAAGTTGTTCATAACACAAGGAGGACTGCAGTCAACAGACGAGGCCATCACCGCTGGTGTACCACTCATTGGCATGCCGATGTTAGGCGACCAGTGGTTCAATGTAGAGAGATATGTATTCCACAAGATCGGAGTCAGACTTGACATGGAATTACTGACAGATGAAAACTTCAAGAATGCAATTTACACAATTCTAAATGATGACAGGTTTGGATAATTCACTGCTCATATTATTTCAATAATTATTCTAAATAGAATTGTTTGAGATTTATACCATAACATATTATACCTGCTTAGTACCCATAACACAAGCTCTGCTTAGCTTGGGACTAGATGTCGTTGTGTGAAAGTTGTGGAATATTTATATATATTTTATATTTATAAATAGTCCAGTTCAACATTTTATTTTCGAAATAATTCAAATCTAATATCATAATATTGTCATTTGATTAGATGTCGCGTGGTTAGACTAAATGATAAACAGTGACGATAAGATGATACAATAATAAAACAAAAAAGAAGTGAAGTGAGAAAGTAATCTATATTTATACAAAAATGATTAAGTGGTCGTTTATAAGTTTGAATGTAGGGAGCAATACCCGAATCTACTTACCAGTTTTTTCAAAAATGTATTCTGTTTTAGAAAGTTTCACTATTGGCGAGTGCCTTATGATGCCTTGTTAAGTTTCTCTAACGCGAACAAAATTGCGAGAAAGGCAAGTAATTTATATAATAGTTCCTTCTTACTTGCAGCTACCGTCGGAACATCGTTCGTTTTCGCAGTCAGATACAGGACGCGCCACAGAGCCCGCTGGAGCGCGCCGTGTGGTGGACAGAGTACGTGCTGCGTCACGGCGGCGCCAAGCACCTGCGCTCACCCAGCGCCAACATCACGTGGTGGGACTACCTCGAACTTGATCTAGTCCTAACATTACTCACAGTATTATTAGTAGCCATCACCCTCATCATACTAGCACTTCGTTTAGTCTATAAGTTTGTTTTAAGAAATTATTTAGGTGTAAGTGACGTTAAAATAAAACAAAATTGATTTGCATTCGTTATCTTTTATTCTGAGTTCTTTCAAATTTAAACTTTATTTTATTTTATAAAATTGTTCGAAGTCATGTTTTTGTGATTTTCTTCAAAATTTACTTCATGAAGCAGCAAACTTTATAAAACTGCTATGTGCTTAAAATTCCGAACGAGGAACTGCGGAAGCGGAAATGATAAATTATTCATCCTCGTGTAGACAGGTTACATCTGGCGTTCCACAAGGAAGTGTGTTGGGTCCCCTTCTTTTTATTATAATATACATAAATGCATAATTAATGACCTTCCAAAAGCAACAAAATACAATACAATTCTATTTGCTGATGATAGTACAGTACTGTTTACAGGAGATAATAAATCACACATGGAGCCTGAGATAAATATGACTTTAGATAGTATTATAAATTGGTTGACATCAAATAATTTACACATAAATCTCGACAAAACAATTTTCGTGACATTCAGAAGTAGATTAAGTAAACTAGCAAACATGAACACAAGTTACCGAAATAATAAGATCCAAGAAGTAGACGTTACAAGTTCTGGGTGTAAAAATAGATAAAAATTAAAATTTTAAAGAAGAAATCCATACTTTATGCACTAAATTGAGTACCTTCTCTTATGCATTGTTTTTTTTTAAACTTAAACAAACGGTTAGTACTTCTACCGTCCTCACACAAACGGCCATGTTGTTCCTATTCTAAAGTATTGTGTTATTTTTTGAGGAACTCTACTAATAAAGAAGCGGTATTTAAAGCCCAGAAGAAATGTTTAAGAGCCATAACTGGCACAAAAATAACTAACAGCTGCAGACCATTATTCTTAAAATTAAAGATTCTTACGTTACCATGTATACATATTAGAGGGAATAATGTTCGTTAGAAAAAAATCTAATTTCTTCATTAAGTTACATAGCAAAAGATACAAATTCAATATATGTTTACCAAGCAATAAAACAGCGCTATTAAATCAAAGCATAGTGTGAATGGCTCCACGCATATATAACCATTTACCAAACTCAATTTTACAGATAAATGATATTAATATATTTAAAAACAGTATAAAAACACTTCTATTAGGAAAAGCATATTACTCTGTCGCTGAATATTTCGAGGATAAACCTATGTAATGCTACTGCCTGTGGTATGTGATTTTGTTATTGGTGTCTTTCTTTTACGTCAAATTTGAATTAACGTGTATTTTGTGAATTTGCATGCCTTAGTAGGATATGGCTAACGGACACTATAGTTATAAGACCTTTTTCTTTTGTACCTACTCATATTCGCAAATGAATAAATGATTTTATGATTTTAGCTAAAGACCCACCCGGGTTAGTTAGCATAAAAAAGAGAATTTACATAGATTACCCCCAACTAAATAGTCCACATTAATTAATAATGTTCTTGAAATTATCCGTAAGTAATTGTATGAGACCTGGTTTAATGTAATTGTTTCGTTCATTCACATTCTCTAAATGGCAATTTGACCCCTAATGAACTTACACCAGATACAACGCATCGTCATGATATAGCAAGAACAGTTACTGATACCTACTTATAATACATAATAGTTACTATATATACATAAAAATTGTTTACTACATAAGTATAAAAAACTCTAACACGTGTAAAATAATTCTAGTTTGTATTTGACTACTGAAACTAGATTTTTATTTCTTTCGTATATGTGGTATTTTCGAAGTGTCTTACCACTCGTTAGTTTATTGGAAACAAAGAGCGTGCTTCTCAGTAACGACATTCTAAATTCCATATCATTCCTATATTAGATAGGTCAATGTACGATCCACTACGTTTCCACAGATTACTTTTTTTTTGTAATATTAGCACATATAACTATCCCTAACTGATAATATTTTTTTTATAGTTTTTCAACTATGTTATGCAAAAGCATAAGGTGCATGTTAAAAAAACTTTTTTGCAAAAATTAAAACCGACTGTGAGATGTGTACAATATACCCAGATTTCGACAGTTAGGTAAGTTAATTTTAATTTATTAGGGATACGTGGAAAACCCTATTATCATGACATGTATTCTTAACAATTAACAATAAAAAATAAATTCATGGCAAATATTTGTATTAAAACAACTAAAAATGGAAAATCAAAAACTTTTTTGCAATAACTAAAATCGACTTAAAAACACACTAAACGGTGTAAAATAACTCTAAATTAGGAAGTCTGCGGCTTTGGTGGTTTTGTCTTATCCATGATGGGCCACCGACTTCTTAATTTAGAGTTATTTGTCTGTTTGTTGTTCAACTGTCGAAATCTAGGTATATTGTACACATCTGCGTACCCCTCAGAGCATACAGGCTTGAGGATACGTCATGATGTTGTATAAACAATAAACATCCAAGCGATTCCAGCAATCACGACAGATTTGCCGTCTATTTTTGAAGAGTTCCGTTGTTTACCTCCGAAGATCAGCACCAAATCTTCACCAAATTAAAATGGGACCACCTCGGGAGTATACTCTTTCAAATAAAAAAAGAATTTTGAGAATCGGTCTACAAATGGGGGAGAAATCAGGTAACATACATAAAAAAAAAATACGTACTCACGAACATAGAACCTCCTCCTTTTTTGAAGTCGGTTAAAAAGGAAAAAAATACTAGCTTGATATGCTGGCGTCCGTATGCACAGAGGCCAGCATATTAACTACCCCAATGTTTCAAAGTTAGTTTTTCAACTTTATAACAAACGGCGTAAGGTTCATATTCAATTGGGAAAATTTGAAAGTTTGGGGTAGCAGGGTGTGCCAGCGTGTGGACATGGAGTGAAGGCAAAAAACATGAAATGGCTTGTTTCAAAGTTTAAATGATACAAATAGCATTGACACATTTAAAGCCATTTAGTTAAAGTGAATTTTGCATGTAGATACAAATGCACCATAATGTTATCATCTTTATTTAGCCATATCAGATGTGGGTTTTAAAGTATTTGAAAGATATGAAAAAAGGCAAAATGTCAGTGTTAACTTATTTTTATTATTTCTTCAAAAAACTTAGAGCCAGGATACATAAAGTAAAAATATTAGTGAAGGAAGGTCAATAACAAGTTTCCATTCATACACGAACACGATTTGTTTTTCGTGATACGTTAGTATTAGTATAGTTTTAGAAGATTTTACTAACAAAAGTGTTATTAGTATGTATTTTTAGCTTAAGGTATTTGTCTATGGGTCTTTGTTACCTGAAATAAATGGTTTTTTATTATAATATATATGTAATGCAACTGACAGTAGATAGTGCAGCATTATCACGCTGCTTAATTGATTCGGCTGAATAAAAACTATTCTCTTTGTGTAAGTCGAACTCATTTCTAATTTTTTCTTATTTCGGTTCAAACTTGGAAGTATGAACATTCCATTGGATGACAGAGAAAATTTTTCTGGTCAATTGGCGTCATTTTTTCTGAGAAGAAACATATTATTCTGTTTAAATGAAGAAATAACTAAATTATTGTCCAAAATTTAATAATTACTGTTTACTGTCTGCAATCTGTGCAAGTTGTGTCTGTTTTTAACAAAGAACCGTAAATGTATTTATAACATTTTAAATTTTAACTGCTTGGAAGGTTCTGTTTTGAGTATTATGGTGTTCATTTCCTTTTATTTTCTCACCATAGATTCGCTCAGAATCGGTTCAAGGAATACCTATTTATCAGCGGACTGGTGTTCCGAGTTATTTCAACGCCGCGACTCAATTCCGACTGAGTACGGGAAGCGTGTGCATGCGGGTGACTCCGTATTTTACGAGCGAAGACCCTGAAGGACGTCGTGTCATCGCTCCACGTCAAGTTTTCCCAAAATTTTGGTCTTATCCTCTTTTATAAATTGTAGCAATAGCGAAGTACCTAATCAATAGTTTTTTTATAATATCATTTTTATAATCTCTGCTATTCGTGTCGAAAGGTCGCGGAATGAACCGTTGTTTTTGATATTTTATGATTTTAAGCACGGATATAATTTAATCGCGCCTTGGGCCGGATAGCGGTTGCAACCCCTTCTCACCTTTAGGTTTTATTTTGCAAATTCACAAATTTTATTCTTTTCAAAATAATCCTCATCATTTCGCAACTTTACTGAAAAACATATTTTTTTTACATCGCCAATTTTTTTTACCTTGTACATTTTTTAATTTTTGTATTTTTTTAGATCGAAAAATTATACGTTAGTCAATGTAGAGACAATTTTTTTTTACGCTACAATAGGTAGTAAAGTATAAAAGCACTTGGACTGACTTAAGTGTAGCTCCAATAAAAAATCTTTGAAAAAGGATCTTCGATTTATTTCTTCCGTTCATATCTATCATTAAATGGTAACCTGTTGGGATAGTGTACACCTACATGTCTACATGACAGACCAAAACGAGAGCAGCGGTGGCCCAGTGGTGGCGGCCCCGACTTACGAAGCAGTAAGACAGAAGCAGGTAAGTCTTGGATTCGAACCCAGGCAGGCGCTTTACCTACTTAGTGTAATATTCATCACCATTGCTCTCAAAGTAATTTATCTAAAGCACAAATTCAAAAAATATTTTTTGGTTCTACATAGGAAAACATAAATTGACTCAAGCGTGGTTCTACACCCATAAGATCGAGAAATATAAAAGTATTTTGTGAAATGAACTAACGAAGATTTTTTTTTGTCTTTAGTTTATTAATTTAGTACATGTTGCTAAGCAGTTATAGTTAGGGAATGCAATCTCGTACGAGATTTCCGCCTAGCGAGATCTCGTGAGACTCAAAACCCAGTCTCGCGAGATCTCGCAAATTACGGGATCTCGCGAGATTGGAAGAATCGCAATTAAAACATATGCAAATGCTTGTTTTAAGAACTAGTAATTGACATGCTATGTAATTAAATAGAAACTGCGTTGCTTAGTTATAAAAATAATGTAAGTTTTATTTTAAAAATCAACAGAGTACTTATTATTTTGTCTCTAACTCTAATAACATTTGTTGATGTCTATAATTATTATACCTACTGTAGCTAATCAGTTCAAATTCTTACAATATTGGTAACAAAACAATAATTATCTATATTTAGGCAACGGCCAGGATTCAGTTCGCGCGCAGCCGCGCTATGAAATACACGTCGTCACGCTGCATTTGTCGATCTCGTTATCTCGCGAGATCTCGTACGAAATTTGACGAGATACAATCTCGTAAAATATGGCCGGGATCTCGCGAGATCGGGATCTCGGCGAGACGAGATTGCATTCCCTAGTTATAGTATAACTTACCTTTTCATATTTCAAATGAATACTCAGTGACAAAATTAAATTTGTTCTTACAAAAATGAAAAAAAAACAAAATCCGACTGCAAAGACCCGACCGACCGATCTGACGACAATTAATAAAATCAAAACCAAATCACTTTTCAAGCAGTCTGTTGCGGTTGGTGGTATTCAATATGAACTGACACCGCTACCTTTGATATGAGACTGCGTATAATATTTTCAGACCAATATTGAGGATACAGTTATGACTATTGTTAAAGTCGAGCAATAAAGTCGCAGAAATCACGTTTCATGGAAGCCCCTTTAATTTTGTATTTAATTTAATGTGTATCATTTGTTTTATAGCAGCTTGTGGCTAAATAATAAGATTCTCAAGGGTCGATCGAAGCTACGCTTTACGAGGTGACCATTAATTAAATATCAAGACTCCTCCATGCCTCGGAAAGCACGCAAAACCGTCGGTCCCGGCTGTCATTTGTAGATCTATGACAGTCGTTACAGATGGTCAGAAAACCAAAAGTCTGAAATCCAAATGGGTTGTGGAGTCAGACAGGCAGTCGTACCATGTAAAGCACTGGTAATCAGTTACATCCGGTGAAATTAGAAGCCGACCCCAACATATTTGGGTTATAAGGATAGGCAGATGATGATTTGCTTTATTGCAGCAATACAAAAACACATTCTGTGTTAATTCTCAACTGTTTATCTATTACGGCTTATGAGGTACAGCCCGCTGCCGGACAGGTAGACAGAAAGGTAAGAAGACAGAGAGCTAAGGCTTGGTGTCAACGGGACCTCCGTTGGCACTAAGCTTCAACGTAAACAGATAGGCCTGATTCATACACGTGGTATATTTTTATGCGTGTTATCACTAATTGTAAAGGATTACAGTCACAACAAAACTCATTCCAAAGAGCATGTTATGCAAAAATTACTATTTTATCTAAATGATTTGCATTTGCGGACTAATCATGACAAAGAGCATTTTTTTTTTGTATTTACTGCAATTCATCGTGTTGTGTAATGCCAACTCGAATCGTATTTAAGTCCATCGATCAAGTATTATCGATCAGTTTCAATTAATTTCAACTAAAATGGCTGTTTGGTGGAACGCAATTTTGGCTTATGTTTTTGTTATAAGTCGAGTGGAAGCGGCGAGGATCCTGGCTTACTTCCCAACACCGTCCTTCAGTCATCAAGTAGTGTTTCGTCCACTTACGGAGGCACTCGCCAGTCGAGGACACGAGGTTACCGTCGTAACTACAGATCCCGCCTTTCCAAAAGGAGGAACGCCTTCAAACCTGACAGAAATAGACGTCCACGACATATCTTACAAAATATGGCTGGAAGAAATAATGAAAGGGAACAGAGGTTCAGAAGACGGTGATATTATATCACCACTAAATGCAATTCATCAGGCGCTGTTTCAAGTGTTTGACAGTCAACTAGGAGATGAAAAGGTAAAGGCTTTAATTAATGACAAGAACAAACAATTTGATTTGCTTCTTCTAGAAGCGTTCGTGCCACCAGCCCTGGCATTTTCTCATATTTATAAGGTACCAGTGATTCAAATGAGTTCGTTTGGGGCATGCTATCCCAATTATGAATCAGTTGGCGCTTCTGCTCATCCAGTGCTGCACCCAGCTAATCTTCGTCGAAAACTTAACAATCCTACGATTTTGGAAAAAGTGATAGAATTGTATTATAACTACAAGTTGGAGCTATGTATAATGGATAATTACAAGAATATAGGACTCCCAATACTAAAGAAGCATTTTGGACCAGATGTGCCTTCAATTCCGGAGCTGATGAACAATATTGACATGTTATTCCTGAATATACATCCGATGTTTGAAGGAATCCGACCGGTTCCTCCATCTGTGATCTACATGAATGGCTTACACCAAAAACCTACAAAGGAACTCCCACAAGTGAGTAACCAACGGTTTTTTCGAAATAATATATAACGCCAAGTGTTCATGGTAAACCCAATCAATATTAAAATTTCAGGATCTCAAGACATATTTGGACTCGTCTAAACATGGCGTGATATACATCAGCTTCGGTACAAATGTAGAACCTTCTCTTTTACCGCCGGAGAAATTACAGACACTAATAAGGGTGTTCTCCCAATTACCTTACGATGTTTTATGGAAGTGGAACACAGATGAACTGCCAGGCCAAACTGACAACATCCGAATATCCAAGTGGTTGCCGCAGTCAGATCTATTAAGTAAGCCCTTTTTATTGAGTATTCTTAGCATAATTTTGCTATTTTTCTAAATTGTATTAATTATTTATAATATTTTCTAGAACACCCTAAAATCAAGCTGTTCATAACACAAGGAGGACTGCAGTCAACAGACGAGGCCATCACCGCTGGTGTACCACTCATTGGCATGCCGATGTTAGGCGACCAGTGGTTCAATGTAGAGAGATATGTTTTCCACAAGATCGGAGTCAGACTTGACATGGAAATACTGTCAGATGAAAACTTCAAGAATGCAATCAACACAATAATAAATGATGACAGGTTTGAATAATTCACTGCTCATATTATTTCAATAATTATTCAAAATAGAATTGTTTGAAATTTATACCATAACATATTATACCTGCTTAGTACTCATAACACAAGCTCTTGGTTTGGGACTAGATGGCGTTGTGTGAAAGTTGTGGAATATTTAGATATATTTTATATTTATAAATAGTCCAGTTCAACATTTTATTTTCGAAATAACTAAAACCTAATATCATAATATTGTCATTTGATTAGATGTCGCGTGGTTAGACTAAATGATAAACAGTGACGATAAGATGATACCATAATAAAACAAAAGAGAAGTGCAGAAAGTAATCTAAATTTATACAAAATGATTAAGTGGTCGTTTATAAGTTTGAATGTAGGGAGCAATACCCGAATCTACTAACCAGTTTTTTCAAAAAATTATTAAGTTTTAGAAAGTGTCACTATTGGCGAGTGCCATAAGCTGGCTTGTTAAGTTTCTATAACGCGAACAAAATTGCGAGAAAGGCGAGTAATTTATCTAATAGTTCCTTCCTACTTGCAGCTACCGTCGGAACATCGTTCGTTTTCGCAGTCAGATACAGGACGCGCCACAGAGCCCGCTGGAGCGCGCCGTGTGGTGGACAGAGTACGTGCTGCGTCACGGCGGCGCCAAGCACCTGCGCTCACCCAGCGCCAACATCACGTGGTGGGACTACCTCGAACTTGATCTAGTCCTAACATTACTCACAGTATTATTAGTAGCCATCACCCTCATCATACTAGCACTTCGTTTAGTCTATAAGTTTGTTTTAAGAAATTATTTAGGTGTAAGTGACGTTAAAATAAAACAAAATTGATTTGCATTAGTTATCTTTTATTCTGAGTTCTTTCAAATTTAAACTTTATTTTATTTTTATAAAGTCATGTTATTGTGATTTGCTTCAAAAATTACTTCATAAAGCAGCAAACTTTATAAAACTGCTATATACTTAAAATTCCGAACGACGAACTGCGGAAGAATACTGCATAAAAGGAGAATTTACATATATTACCCCCAACTAAATAGTCTACGTTATTTAATAATGTTCTTGAAATTATCCGTAAGCAATTGACTGAGACCTTGTTTAATGTAATTGGTTCACATTCTTTAAAATTGCAATTTGACCCCTAATGATGTTACACCAGATACTACAACGCATCATCATGATATAGCAAGAACAGTTACTGATACCTTCTTATCTCCGATCGAGTACGTTGGTCGGAGATGCATGTATATGGCTGTCCTTGGGGCTAGGCCCCGTGGTCGCCCTCGCATACGCTGGCTGGACGTCGTCAAGTCCGACATGAGAGCCAATGGCCTGACCGAAAAGGATGTTGAAGATCGGGCAAAGTGGAAGAAGCTCAGTCGGAAGGCGGACCCTGGCAATAGCCGGGATTAACGCCAGGTGGAAGAAGAAGAAGAGTTACTGATACCTTCTTATACATAGAAGTTACTGATTAACATTGCAAAATAACTACTTTTTGCAAAAAAAGTACAATAGATTTTATAAAAAAAACTCTAACAGGTGTAAAATAACTCTAGTTTGTATTTGACTTCTGAAACTAGATTTTTTTTTATTTCATCTATGTGGTTATGGTTATGTGTTTGCGAATTGTCATCGAATTCTAAACCTATACATCTCCTTTCCTTTACAATCTTGATTCTGTTTTCAAAATGCGATTAAAGAGTTCTTAAACTGAAGTAAAGAAAAAGACGAAAAAGTAACTTATTTAAATTACATTATCTTTAGAAAACCGTATATCTATACAGAAAACAACAGTCGTACATTTTGTCTTACGATTATACATGAGTAATGAATAGTGGTTTTAGACTCAACGTATTTTCGAACTGGCGGGCGTACCACTCGTAAGTTTATTCGAAACAACGAGCGTGCTTCGCAATAACGACATTCGAAACTCCATATCATTCCTATATTAGATAGGTCAATGTACGATCCACTACGTTTCCACAGATTACTTGTTTTTGTTTAATATAAGCACATATAGCTATCCCTAACTGACAATATTTTTTTATAGTTTTTCTACTATGTAATTCAAAAGTATAAGGTACATGTTAAAAAGAAAAAAAAACTAGCTTAATTTGCTGGCGTCCGTATGTACAGAGGCCAGCACATTAACTACCCCAATGTGTCAAATTTCATTGATAGTTTTTCAACTTTATTACAAACGGCATAACGTTCATATTCAATTGGGAAAATTTGACAGTTTGGGGTAGCAGGGTATGCCAGCGTGTGGACATGGAATATGAAGGCAAAAAACATGAAATGGCTTGTTTCAAAGTTTAAATGATACAAATAGCATTGACACAAGCCATTTAGTTAAAGTGAATTTTGCATATAGATACAAATGCACCATAATGTAAGACAGAGATCTTTATTTAGCCATGTCAGATGTGTGTTTAAAATAATGGAAAGATATGAAAAAAGGCAAAATATGCATAAATAGGCACGGTGGTTTGTTTCGTTGGTTTTCATCTTATAGTGAAAATAGAACAAAGGCTGTAGTGTTAAGGGGATATACGTTTTGATGGAGTTTTATCCCATCAGGAGTCCCTCAAGTCTCAATTTTGGAACCTTTATTATTAGTTATTATATTTATTTCTGATATTAAAACTTGTTTTAGAAACTCACATATCCTCTTGTACGCAGATGATATGAAAATCTTAAAACTGGTGCGTTCATTATACGATGCGGAGCAACTCCAGTCAGATTTAGATAGGTTTTTGGTATACTGTAGACCAAATAAACTAGAACTTAAATATCTAAATGTTTTCATGTACCGTTACGAGACAAAGGTGTTTAATTGATTCTACATATGACTGGCCTGTTGGTCTAGTAGTTAGTGACCCTGACTGCTATGCCGGAGGTCGTGGGTTCGATTTCCACCCAGGACAAATGTTTGTGTAATTTATCTATAATATGTATGTATTTAGAAATATATAATTATGTCTATCAGCTGTTTAGTACCCATAACACAAGCTTTCAAGCTTAACTTGAGACTAAATGGCGTTGTGTAAAAAGTTGTGGAATAATTATTTATTTATTTACATATAATTTAGATGGGCATTCTATTAGCAAACTGCATAGAGATCTTGGCGTGATACACGATAGTAAATTATTATTCGATGAACACATAGAATCCATCATCAACAAAGCATCAGATTTGAAAATGGCGTTTCAGGAGTTGACAACAGCTGTCAAGTGTATTTCATTTTCAGCCATATTACAAATTTTAATTCTACTCGTTAACACTTGACAGTTGTTCAAGTCTTGTCAAGTGCTAACGAGTAGAATTTGTAATATGGTTGAAAATTAAATACACTTGACAGTTGACAAACAGCTGATTCCATACACCATTTTCTTTCTATAATAGAAATAGAATAGAAATAGAAAATGAAATATGGCTAGGTCTGCAGGTCTCCCTGTTTTGATTCTCCATTTTTGATTTGATTTGATTTCGTAGTTTTGTTTTGGTAATTATTGGCCAACGATTTCCGAAACTATAACTTCTACATAATACAAGTATTACAGGACACTAAGAGCTTGAGAAGCTGTTCTTGATAAATCATGATGATAGGTACGTTGTAACTGGCGTAAGTAAGGGTCAAATCGCAATTCTCGAGAGTATGATTTAATTGCATTAAGCAATTAAGGTCAATTGCGTTCAGATAATTTCAAGAACATAATTGAATAACGTGCACTATTTAATTGAGGAGTATGATAAGTAAATTCCTTGTAGTCACGTGTAGTCAAAGATGACAACCGATGTCAACATTGTCATAAAAAAGTGCGAGTTGGTCTCGCGCACTAAGGATTCCGTACAAATTTAAATGAATATATAATTAATAAATTATCATCAATTATGTCTTAGTATATAGTATTATACCTACAAGATCTTAATATTAGAAACGTTTCACATACTTACATTACAGTTGTTGGTGTAGAAATATTATGATTTATATAGGAAATTTGAACTTTAGATAATGTCATAGATTTACTATTTATGAATGAAATGTTAAAACTTATTTATTACATAATGTCAAAAAATACAATCTAACTTTTTAGGTACCTATACACACACTGAGTACAAAATGTGAAAAATAATTCAAAATTCATTAATTGAGTTGAAAGCGTTGTCTAAAAGTCACGCTAGTACATGTCACGGTATAGAAATTTTATTCGATATCTACACGCATTCCTGAGATACAGGGTCTTGACGAACAGACTAACGGAAGACAACCAAGGGATCCCATGAGAGTTTCGGTGTCTCTTTTGGGTTACCGAACTCTAAAATACCAGTCTGTTACTGTGCCAGTGTAGGGCAAAGGCCTCTTCTTACGCGGAGAAGTCTGAATATTAACTGCTTAGTTAATATTCACCACTTACTACTAACTTCGGTATTCACTTATTAGCTAGCTCCTTTGGATCTCAGTTGCATCATCATTTAAATATGTCTTCCTAGAACAAACATTCATTACATTCGTAACATTAACTGCTCATTCATTTAATGTGTCCGTCAATGCCAAATCAATTGCGCACTAAATAGTTATAATGTTAGTGTCACGGCTCTGATGCGCAGTTGTTTAAATTAGGTATTTATTGAGACACGCCCACTACGAGCCCGAATTGAAAATGACGATCAATTGAACAAATCACTGCGAAATGACTTAAAGCGCGTCACAGCAAATTAGAACACATTTAGGCCAATGAACATATTCATCGTCTGGCGGGCTATTCAATCATTATTCTTGTGCTCTGTCTAGGTATCTGTCAATGGACACGGCATTAAAGGTGTCGGTCTGTTGATCGAGAGCGCGTGAGTTCGATCCCCCACCCATTGCACGATTTACCTGAGTCCACTTCAAACTAGAATGTTTAGCCCGCTTCAAGGGGTTAACAAGACTACTAATACCTAATGTAAGCCATATTCCTAGAAAGGATTTTTTTTTAATTGTTGAAGTCTGTTCATTTGCGGCAGTCTGTTTATGATAAACCCGCATACCTACGAGTAACATACGGATTCATACGTTATCATTATCATTCATCTTACGTTTGCTGCAACGGACACACTCTGCGAACCAAAGAGATTTAAAATACTATAGAGCGGGCATGTCAAGGAAATTTCATAGAAAAACTTTGATCCCATGTCTCAGTAACGCCATCTAGAATAATATATGAATATTGGAGCGGCAGCGGAGCGTACTACAAAAAACTCATAGACTTGTATCCAGCAGGACACACTTTTTCGGACGAAAATTTTGTTCGTGATGTCCGGTTTATAGGTATTAAATGTCTTTGCTGCGAACAGACTGACTGCTACAAACGTGTAGACTACAAGCAGACGTCATGCGGTTTCACCCGCATAGTTCCTGTTCCAGTGTGATTACAGGGATAAAAAGTAAGCCTATGTCAACCGGGAATAGTGTAGCTTTCCACCAGAGCAATCATTTTGAAAATTGGATCGTAAATTCCGAAGATTTACAAACAAACTTACAAAAACAAATTTTACCTCTTTATAATATTAGGATAGATAACTAACAGACACAAACAGACTGCTTGAATTGAACAGACTGAAGCAGTCTATCCACATGTAACCCTGCTACTCACGAAACATCACTTCGAAACCCTAAGCCTGAGAAACATTTATCCAAAAGACTTCGACTAATTTTAAAACCTTGCTATTTTTACTGTTGTTTGTGCAATAAGGCTGCCAACACATACACACATACATAAATAAACTCACGCCTTTTTTCCATGGAAGTAGGCAGAAACTAAAGAGCTGCTTCGATTATTACATACTTCTTTTGCTTTGTGTCAATTAATGCATGTTGTCACACACACACGACGGCAGCGAGCAGGTATTACGCACCTTACCTTTCTGAAGAACCTCACCTCACCAAAAAGGTCTATGTATGTCCTTCTAGGGCGACTCCTCTTGGGAAACAATTTACACAAATGTAGTCATTAACGTTATAATTTGTATGTATTTATAGTATGCAATTAAGAGTACTTATTCTATTTTAAATATATAAGACCACTGCATTGGACATATTACAGAAAAAAGTTACAAACGAAAGAGTCTGCAAACCTCGGTAGTAATAATTACTATGTTAATAATAGATACCTAGTCAAATTATGGCGACGTGCTATTGTTCGCCAGGTGTCACACTCCAGAGGTCTCTGTAAAGTCAAACTTTATACAATAAACACTTCTCTTACTGAGTTATTATGATAATTATTACTATGTACTCGTACCTATTCGTAGATCACCTATCGACCGCCATTGTTAAAGCCGTCAAGTTTTTGTTTAGTGACGCTAGAGACAAAATTATTGTTAACGTAGTTGTAAACATATTAATTTTGATTGTTGTTTCTTTTCCAGAAGAATTTACATACAAATCTAGATGAAACTTAGAGTTTAACTAGCAGACGTTTTTCTGCCTGAACGTTGCTTTCCAATTGTGAATCTAAACCATTCTCGAATTCACTTGAACACACACAATTTTTTTATCAAAATTGGTCCAGCCGTTTATTTGTTAGTTTAAATAATATCACTAACACTGTGACAGCTGGTTCCAAAGCTTTAAAAAATTAAACGTAGGAATATCTAGACTAGACTTTTTTCGAAAATTAAAATTTTTGTGACGTAGGTAACATAACATAATTTGACAGCGATGCTAAAAAAACTTGACATGAACGTAAAGTCGACATTAAAATTTATAAAATACTCGTTTCGAATGTAATATAGTTCGTTGTTAAGACTTTCTTCATTTCTTTGGGTGAAACTAATTACGTGTATTTTCATCATTGTTTTTAGAATTGAAGGAAAGAAAGAAAAAAAGAAAAGGACAGGACATATACCATTAAAAAAAATAAGAAAAAGAAAGCAATAATGAAAAATAAAAAAAAACAAACAAAAATACCTGTGCGAGGCCAAAAGGCCCCTATCTCAAACTCAAATGCAAATGGACGTTACGCTTATGTCAAACATACCTATACACACTTTACGTTCTCTAAGTCAAACTACGCACCGAAATAAGTTAGGTAGGTACATGAGTAGTAGTTGTACACAGTAAATTAAATGAATATGTACTACTAGAGCTACTGAAGTTTATTAGTGGCTGTGACATTCGAAGAGTTTTACTGTTTTCGTACGGAATATTTTCATCCGCGATCAAGTAGCGTATAGTAGTTCAAATAAAACAGTTCCGTATAACACGGCCCTTCCTTTGAGGAACATATCACAAATAATATTAACTAGCAGACGTACCTACCCCGGTTTCACCCGCGTAGGTCCCGTTCCCGTGGGAATACAGGGATAAATAGTATCCTATGTGTTAATCCAGGGTGTCAGCTAACTCCATACCAAATTTTATCAAAATCCATTCAGTAGTTTTTTACATAAAAGAGTAACAAATATATGGATATTTGTTACTCTTTTATGTAAAAAACTACTTTACTTACTACCATTTATCCATACTCACAAACTTTCACATTTATAATATTAGTAGGATGTACAGAGGCCAGCACATCAAGCTAAACAAATATATCAAATTTATTTTATAGTTTTTTTAACTTTATTACAAACAGAACATAGGTATACCTTTGCAAATGTGTTCAAATAGGAAAATTTCATAGATCGGGGTAGCTTGATGCCGACTTACGTCTGTACCTACCTATTAAAAATAACGTTTCCGAAGATAAACAGCGTCATCCGTTCTAGTAATTTCCATAATTATTTGGATACAAAACCGCAGAATACAGGTGTGAGCAACATCTTCTCGAAAATTTAATTCTTCGTTGAATTATGATGTCTATCAACACGATTTAAATGGCTGCCATCCAGTAGGTACAGGTATTGGGTCGTTGTTATCAAGAACGCAGCTTAATTAACATAAATTAACTCATAATGGTATTCTCAACGGGTTTACTGTTTTCCCACAGCTCTTAAATTTTCCCTAGAAAGTTTGAATTAGATATGGGAATCAATAGAAATTCCATTTAAAACTAGTTTACTCTAGGGAAATTTAAAAGTTTTGTAATAAAGAAAAAGTCTATTTTTATTTCAGTTAAAAATGCATGAATTCTGTAAAAAAATACCTACTCTGTAATTCATCACAAGACACATATTTATTTCTGTCTATTAGTATAAATAATAAAGTTAAAAATCAAAACGTGAAAATAAAATCAGAAGTTTCTTTCGTCGACATAGTAATACAGAAAAAAAATCTAAACAAGTCGATGAGAATTGTCATTGCTGAAGGGTCCAGAGCCATGTTCGATAACACTTCGACCTTACATAGACCAAACAATAATACCTACAATCCTATACCCACACAAAATCGAAACACTATATTAAGCCAATTCTCAGATTTCTCGCATGGCTGAGAAAACCCGACATAATAAAATTATGAATACCATTTGTATGCGTTATCTTTAATCGCTTAATATAGTCGTCTTTTGTAAATCATTGTGGAATTTTACCATAATTAGATGCATCGCAGTTTATTATGGTACAGGAACTTGATTGTTCATGAGGTAACGTTTTTCCCAGATACTCGTGTCTATTGTAATGATACGATTCATTTCTATAATCGTTTACTTAATATTATATGTTTACGACAGCCGATCAGCCAAAATGATCAAAAATGATAAAATGATATGCTAGGTGTGGTCGGCATTTTACTATCTGACTACTCGGAGAAGAAACACCGAAAGAAACTCAGAGGTCAGTCTCTTTTTAACCCCCGACGCAAAAAGAGGGGTGTTATAAGTTTCACCGCTATGTGTGTGTGTCTGTCTGTCTGTCTGTCTGTCTGTCTGTCTGTCTGTGGCACCGTAGCGCCCAAACGGGTGAACCGATTTAGATGCAGTTTTTTTATTTGAAAGCAGGGTTTCTTGCGATGGTTCTTAGACATAATTCATCAAAATCGGTTGAGCCGTTAAAAGATTAAAGATTAAAGATACCGGGCTGGTATCCGCAACTCCACGTCAAAGCGCGTATTTTGCGTGTGTGCTGTAATCTACCACGCGGGCCCAGTGCGAATTGGTAGATGTCACATGTTTTTCGAATTTTTGGTTCTAGGACATGCCGGTTTCCTCACGATGTTTTCCTTCACCGTTTTTGAGAGCAATGGTGATGAAATAAATTACACAAAGTAATGCGCCTGCTTGGGCACGAACCCACGACTTACTGTTCGTAAGTCGGGGCCGCCAACCTCGGGCCACCTCTGCTCTCGGGTTGAGCCGTTTCAAGGTTATCAGCTCTTTTGTATTAGCTACCGTTGCTATTTTAGACGTCTATGGGTATTAACTTTACTTACAAACATATGTGTGTCTTAAAATTTCAAACACCCATGTGTGTAATATTAATAAGCAACATTATGGTGTATTTGGTCTGATGCAGCCAGGATATCTAGCAGACTAATACACTCTTGGGAAAATAACAGCAGATGTGTCGTGTTTGGATTCATTTTAACCGGCATTTGATTCTGCACACAATACACTGATGGCAACAGGATGAGCTGATGCTGCAGCCAGGCTATCCAGCACACCAGTAGGTAGACTCTTGACAAAATAATAGCAGATATGTCGTGTTTGGATTCATTTCAACCAGCATTTGATTCTAAACACAATGCGCTGATGGCCACAGGATGAGCTGATGCTGAAGCAAGGCTATCCAGCACACCAGTAGGTATACTCTTGTCAAAATAATAGCAGGTATGTCGTGTTTGGATTCGTTTTAACCAGCATTTGACTCTACAAACAATGCACTGAAATATTATCATAACTGTATACTGTATAAAACAAAATTAATGCGTTTAAAAATCTTAAAATAAAAATTAAATTGAACATTTAAAAAACCCCCACCGCAAAAAAGTAAAACATTTAAAAAGTTAAAAATAACACTTTAGCCATGAAATTTTACGTAACGTCGGGGTACCGTTAAAATAAGTACCTTCATACCTACAAGTAGGTACTAGGAACATTCCTTACTTAAGCGGTACCCCGACGTGAAGTAAAATTTCATGGCTAAAGTGTTATTTTTAACTTTTTAAATGTTTTACTTTTTTGCGGTGGGGGTTTTTTAAATGTTCAATTTAATTTTTAAAGTCCAGACATTATCTTGGTCAGATCATATGAGAACCACACAGATATGAGGGGACCAGATCAGTCAGTGCAAGCATGTACAAAGGCTTTGTGTCTTGTCATTCGACTACAAATAGTGTTCATCTCATATTTAACATTTCGCAAACTTTTTAACTGACATGGAAGTTCTATATTACCTACAACTATGAACAAAGGAAAAATACCAATTCTAATATAATTATATTATATTTCCGAAGTTTATTTCTCAATAATATGTAACAACAAAATTTATATATTCACAGTTAATGGCTGGTAGGTAGACAACTAAATCTCTTTGGTAGACAATAATTCATTTGCCTTTAGTTGAACTGAAGCCCGATCCAAACATAGTTAGGAAAAGGCTAGGCAAATGATGATGAAGTAGACAACAATTATATATTAATTAAATGAAAACCCTGACTTCAATCTAGGTTTAAGTATTTATCTAATACTTCAAGCACACTAATGTACAGAGCCGGACTTAATACCATCTTCTGTGTGTCTTAGAAGTAAGATTTAATACAATCAATTTGATGTCACGATTGAAAAAAACATCCATAATATTATTCTAGTCTGGCCATTTAATAAGAAACTTCAGTTCTGTATTCCGTTTTGGTTTTTACACTCGTTCTTTTTAAATAAACTTTTACTATGCCAAATCACGCACTCTTCCAAGCCCACAATATTCTTTAAAACGGGATCCAATTTTTTCATATCACATATTAAAATATAGACCTTAACTTCATCCATACTTCTAAATCTATATTATAACGAGGAAAGATTTGTATATTTGTATATAATGAATTAACTATAAAACCCATTACCCATTCAAAAATTCCTTAATCGACCGGAAGCTACACTATCCCCGGGTGACATGTTTTACTTTTTTTTATCTATGTATTCTCACAGGGACGGGAACTACGCGGGCGAAACCGCGTTATGTCCACTAGTGAAGTAATTATTGTAAGGTCTCAGTTACCAACCAAAGATGATTAGTTTTCCTAGTATGACAGACAGATTAATGACCACAGTAAAATGTATTAGTGGGTAAGTAATTAACAACGTTGATAAAATGAAGACAACCTAGAATGGTAACACGGAACAATAACATAACGAGGTGCAATTAATAATTGCCTAGTCCGTTAATCAATAATTTCTTGGAATTCTTTATAATAGGAGGATATGACATCCTAAGGGTGAATTTGAGCACTTTTTCAACCTTTATTAGCTCGGTATAGTGCTTATCCTGGGAAGAAATTTTTGATATAGGTTTGGAAAAACTGTTTGAAAAAATCAAAACTTACAGACGCCAGCACATCAAACTACCTCAGACTGTCAAATTTTCCCACTTGAACATGAACCTCATTCCATTTGGAATAAAGTTGAAAATCTATTACAGAAATTTGACACACAAGAGCTTGATGTGCTGGCGTCTGTACATAGATCTAAATTCATCCTTCTTATTTTCTTTGTTATTCTTCAGATTACACCTGTTTAAGATTACTAAACTAACTCAACAAAAAAACAACACTACAAAACAACAACATTTGTTTTTGAATGAAAAAGTTTTGCTATTTGCCTATGTCTACTTCCTTAACTGACCTTATTATTGTGTGTTTTATTATAATCGTATTCGAATTATTACAGATCGGATTTACGATGATCTGGTCAAAAGTGTTCAATATGTACAATAAACATATCCTAACCTACGTCGTCAAACTTTAAAAATACATTGAGATTTACCATCACTATTCAGTTTACCATCATAACAAATGTAAATAATGATATCATGGCCATCAATGGACTTACAACATGTAGACATAAAAATTAACGTAAGGTTTTTCCGAACCAAACTCAGTCCGAGTACATTTTCATTCAACATAACTGAATTCTTAAACAAAATTGACATAACAGAATACGTCAAAAAACATGTAAGTTCCGTTTATTTGATCACAATTGACGCTCTAAAATACGTTGTACCAAACGAAACCAAACCACTCGAGTACAGCTTTTACGAAGAAAAAAAAACGGACGTCAGCGACACGCCCGCTCATCATATAGAACCGTCCAATTACTGGGCATCAAAACAAAATGCCGCTATGACGTCTGCGACCGACCAATATTTGAACTCCGGCTGACCTAAGCGCACGCGCAATACTTATATATAAGGAGTGGGAGGTGCAAGGCCTCACAACAGATTGAACACTCCTAGCGGACAGACGTGTTGAATTTAAATTAACTCTTACAACTATTATCAAAATGTACACAAATCCTTTCGAACGTAAACACTCGTCGTTGAGGCAAGCCCTTGACCGCTTCATCAGAGGCGAGACTCGGCTGAGCTTCAGGAAGAAGACGGATTTATCAAAGTCTTCAAGCAGCAGTACTTCGTCGATGGTTTCATCAACAATGGACTATAAACCCAAGTTCAATGAGAAGAGGTGAAGAGAACAGTGCAAGTGTGTTGTGATAGTGAAATATTTTTACAAGATCCGCTCACAAAAAAGGTTGGTATTTGTGATTTTCTTTATTGTTATTTTAGAATTCATCTTCATCACATTTGTCTGTAACTCCTGCTGAGCTAAAAATACGATAGGATCATCAAGCCCTTATGCCAAATCTCTATTCTGTATAATTCTTCTCAAGTCCGTTCGTTCGTCTCTTAGTTTATTCATCTCGTCTCCTAACTGAACTTCAGTATAAAAGACCAATTCACAGTATCAATACTATTCACAACAACTCAATCGGCTGAATCAAAGTAACAAGATTTGATAATTTCGCATTTAATTCATTTTGAAACAATTGAGATCTACTCAGCTTTATCAATTAAATTGATTGGACGAGTTCTTAAAGTCCCATTCCTTCGAATAATTGGTCTAATTGGTAAATGATTAATTGAAAATTCCGCGAATTATTGTAATTGACATAGGTACAAATGAATTGGAGAATAATCGAGCTATACCTATACACAATATTAAAAGACAAATTTTGATACAACTTAAAACATTATGTAGATCATCAAATAGTAAAGTGTAATTTAAGTTTTTCGCGAACAACTCCTTCACTTTAAAGTTACGGGTAAACATCCTAAGTATTATCAGACGGTGCTTAATCTTCTGTAATAGGTAAATATAACAGCTTTTTAAATGAAACTTAGAATTTAATGGTTCAGTCGAACTTGCCAACTGTAAAACTAGTCGAAGAGCTCTCTTGGACATTTGCCAACCCGGTTGAATAACGTAACTTTAAATTGCCCATTGTATAGCAAATAACATAATTAATATACGGTTTTACCAGGATCGTAGATTCCCACGTTGCATGGTAAGGCATTGAAAAAAACGCAATTAAAGTCCAACTATGAAACGCAAATGGAGAATTTTATTTTAAGGCTCGCAGGAACGAATAACCACTAAGCACAACTGTTGAATATAAATTTTATCACATGAATTTCAATTATCATCAAATATCATATTATATCGTATTACATTTAAATACGCATGTTTGGATGGTCACTGAGTTTCTCACGAGCTAAATTTTGCCAAAAACGTACTTTTACCTGCACCTAACGAACTCTAATCGATACCAAATAACCAATAGATAATTGGGAATACCCAAATTACAGTGAAATCATTAACATGAAAGTATCATTCGAAAGTTACTATCTTAGAAATGTAAGACTACTTATCATTATGTTACTCTAATTTTTTCATTCTTACTTACTACCCAGTCTATCATTGCTAGATCAACATTGCCCTTAATAGTTAATCTGCTGTGAAAAAGATCATCATTAAGCAAACAAACACGGATAACGGCAACACCCAAACAGTTTCATTGAATAGAAAGTCTAAAAGTTTTTTTCTTGTTGTCCCCAGGTCGAGTGTGTTCAAGACCGGTCGATTGACGTCAGCAGCACAAGAACCAGTGGACAAGGGACTTCACCCGTCAAATTGAATGATCATAAATAAATAAATTACTTCTTTTTAATTATTGCTTTTATTTGAAAACTCTTACTAAACGATATCACCCACCCGAAGAGATAAGTCTGACAAATTGCCATTTAGTAAGCCAAAGCCAAATCTGGCTGTTGATCAGATTTTAGTTCTGACTAAAGTTTAGAAGCTGAAAGCGCTTTATAATCTTATATAAGTTAAAAATGACCGAATAATTGTTGTAACTTAAATATCATAGTCTATTTAAAAGAGATACGAAGCAAACCTAAAATTGCTTGTAAACAGAAAATAAAGGTTAATTTTTAAATTAATAAATGTTTATAAACTGTATTTTCATAATGAAGACTTTATAAATGGACAGTCTAATATACCTACAGTTGTAATACACCTTCAAATGTGGAGATCAAAGTCTCCTTTAGTCGTAAGTAAATGCGCTGTTAATAATGACAACTGATTCTTCATAAGCACATATTCTTACAGCAGAGATAAATAAACAGCAATTTAGATGGTTTTTAACGTTTGCATTCTAATCATACTTAGGCTTAATCTGTCAAAGAAACGTTTTTAACAAACCTTTGACATTGATTGTCGCTAAGATGACATTGCGACTAGATTTTGAAAACTTTTAATTACGGGAAATCTGCCTTCAGTTAGTCGGTTTGTGAAAACTTTGATTAAAATAGTGGTGAAGTTAGCAGTCAGTTTCTTACTTAGATACTGGGTAACATAGCGAGCTAACTTCTTTGCTCACTTTACCCAAGTTCTTACAGTGAAATGTTTTACGAAATTGAACTGTTGGTTCTCAACTTTTAATGTATAAACGATAAGAGAAATAAAACAAATGATTGGCCAACTTTGACATAGTTATCTAGCAAACTTAATTTTGTAATAATATAGATATGGCACCAATTTATTGTTATCACTGTGATAGGTCAACAACCGATAAAGTATCTAATTAAATGCTTCCGCAAATCGTAAATCAATACGTATAAAGTCGTCATGACGTAAACAATGATTCAGTTGCATAGTACGAATCCGATGCGCTCTTTAGACGAACAACACAACTTTAACTAATTAAAATCAATAAAATTTACAATGTACAGACGCCAGCACATCAACCTACACCAATGTGTCAAATTTCTTTGATAGGTTTTCAACTTTGTTCTATACTCAATAAGGTTCAATTGGGAAAATTTGGCAGTTTAGGGTAGGTTATACATATAAGTACAAATAAAATAATAATTATAAAAAACCCCCAAAGGAATAACAAAACCGGAACACTCAGGTGTCAAAGTACTCCTCCCGAGTCCTCCCCATCGCTGTCATCTGGAAACGTGCCCAGAAGACTGGCAGCATTGCCACGTTGAATGGCATGGCATTTTTAATTTATTTTAATAAGTTTATTGTTGTTATTGTTTGTAAAGAATACTTTGCAAACTTTAACTAAACAAGAAACAAATGCAGAAGAAAAGCGGGAAGCAGCCAACGCGAGCGCGTGTCGATCTCATCTATACTACGTTACTAATACGCGTATTATGAAGAGAATCTCTGGATCTTCTGGATCCATTTTGAAAATTCTTTTACCAATAAAAGGCCACATTGTTTGTGAGTGTACTGGGGTGCGACGAATAGCGACATCTATCTCGCCACATACGAACTAATGATCGATATCCTACATCTCGGTATTAGAGTTATCCGCGCACTTCGAACTTATAAAAGTTCCCGACAGCCAGTCGCCGGCCAGTAGTTAGCCCACCAGACACAACACCCGTCTGGTCGGAGGATCCTCCCTTTTCAATGGTGGATGAGGAACTTTACACCCTGTTCCTCATACCTCCAAAAGGGCATATTTTATTTTCAACACTAAGTGAGGGTGCTGAGTACACAAAAAATCAGTTCAAGTACACACGCCAGCACACCAAGTTACCCCAATGTGTCAAATTTTCCCAATTGAATATGAACCTTATTCTGTTAGGCATAAAGTTGAAAATCGATCAACGAAAATTGACACATTGGGGTAACTTGATGTGCTGGCGTCTGTACATGCACTTGCGCCATTCATTTCCCTCGAAGTTACTTTAGTACGATTGTTCAAAACGAGTCACACTATAAAGTATAGCAGTGTGACTCGTTGGGAAAAAATGTCCGAACCAGTCACACTGTTACTTGCTAGATGAGCCTTTTATTGTTGTTGGAAACAATTGCATTGGTGCAACCGTGCTCCTCTAAAGAAAATACTAAAACAACGGCGGACAGAATATATTCCTACGTAGCAAACAATATCACGCCACGATCATCAAATAACTCCACGTGAAACATGTTACCAACCTGTTTGGGTGTCCTTTAATAAGAAATTACAATAAAAACGTTTGTATACAGGTTTTTTTATATTCTTAATAGATCAAACGCAACAGTTTAGATGAGGTTTAAAAGAACCGGTTGTTGTGGGCCTCGAGGTGGTTAGGATTAGGCTGATCACCAGACAATTTGTATTCAATGTTTTATGAATAATTTTCTTTTCCTTTATTCTAACTGCCTTTTTTGGTCGAGTGGTCGCTAACGCTACTCTGCTAAGCTGCGAATCAACAGGGAGGAAACGCTTTGTAGAGATAGAGATACCTAACCCCTACCTACATAACTGAATTAATCCCACGTCTATTCAACCCCTCTGGGATTACAAGCGTCATACAATGTTAAGTTAACCTAATGAACACACTATGAAGCCATCCATAATTTACGTCACAGATTAAGGGACAGGGAGGGGATTGAGTGTGACATCGCGTGTCGTAACATTTTTAAATCCTGTACAGGGCTATCCACTGACGGAGCACTTTTGCCCGAAACCGTGCGGGTGCCTGCAACACTGCGTAAATAAAATAATCTGCCCCCCTAGCCAAGTTACAAACGATTCGTATCTTAGCGAAACGTGACTTAGCGAAAGGTGATAAGTCAGGTGGTCAAAACAAAGGGATTTGAGGCGTTCTCGATTGTAGAAAGAGAATAGATACGAATCGTTTGTAACTTGGCTAGGGGGGCTGGTCTCCACGACGGGAACCCTCACAAGACACCGTCGCGTTCCCACGGAGTCCACCCGCGTTGTCACGCGCGTAGACACGCGATTCGACCGTTGCACGTCGCGGGCGCCCGCCTAACGAGTTTCAGGCCTAAGAATCGGCCAAACCGAGCACTGTGTCACGAGAATTTTATAAATGTAGATAGACTTTAACTGTGTTGTTTTAATTTAATAACTTCTGAATTTAAAATTAGATAAAATGTGACGTCGCACCGGGGAAGGAAGGACACCAATTCTATTACCTGTGCAGGATGCGGATTATGTGGAGAGTAAAATAAATCTATAGAGTAATAAATAAGTAGTAGTAGATGAGTAAATTTATATTAATACTAGCAGATGTCACGCGGTTTCACCCGCGTTGTTCCCGTTCCCGTGGGAATACAGGGATAAAAAGTAGCCTATGTCACCCGGGGATAGTGTAGCTTCCCAACGGTGAAATAATTTTTCAAATCGGTCCAGTAGGTTCAAAGCCTATTCAATGCAAACAAACAAACAATCAAACTTTTCCTCTTTATAATATTAGTATAGATTTCACTTTACATATGTATAGTGAAAATTCATGTTGTTTCACGATAGCCACACGCTATTTCAGACATAAATTCCAAACTCCATGCAAAAAAACCTTACGAACAATCACAACATCAAAACTAACTGTCAACCAAATTTACTTTAGATACCCAAAATAGCAATACGGACAAGAAATATTTATACATCTTAAGTAACATTGTGAACCCACAAAAAAGGTCCTGTCGGATTAACGACAGTGACTATTATACATAAAACTTTGCCACCTCACAAATAAACTTAGGTAGTACAGGGATGGCGAACCTTTATTGGTGAACATGCCAATAATAATAATAAAATGTGCCTATGACGTGACATATTTTCGTTTCCTTAAACATGCACAAATTCACACATACACACAGTCACACACACATAGGCAGAAGTGTATTTGTAATACGTCAACATTTTGGCAATCAAAATCACAATCAAAACTCACTTTTTCAAACTAGGCTGAGAGTCAGCACGTTTGTAATGTCAACAATTGATAAGACAGTCCCCCGACTGTCTTATCAATTTTTAAAATAATAATTAAATAATTAATAAAATAACACTGGGAAGTGGCATAAGGTGGGCATTTTGGGGAAAATGCCCACCTTTTGCCACTTCCTAGTGTTTTTGCTGGGAAGAAGAAGTGGAAGAACAAACTCCCCAGCAACTATGTTTTAGTCCCATATAGCGATTGCCATCAATCGGTTACAATATGACTGAAGTAAAGTTTTTGTGGGTCCTCAACGTTAATTTTTCATTTTAAATATACTTTTTAAGACTATCTTAGACATTATTGACACCGGTGAAGGAAAACATCTTGAGGAAACCTATAATTATATTTAATGTAAGTCTGAATCGACCAATCTGCCGCGGGCAGGTGTACTGATGAAAGTGATCAATGCTCCTGCCTGCTAAGCATGAAAAGTTCTGTTCGACCAAATTATTTTGTAGCGTGCTACCACTTGCACGATTGTCATTGGTTTTCAATGATTAGTTTGCCACCCCTGGTTTAGTGTTAGTTAGCAAAAACAATGTATGGACGTCAAGAGACAACATGTTAAGTTTTTGTTGATTAACAAAGTCTGAAGATTAATCCGTACTGTTTTCTTGGTATATTTGGTAGCCAGTAGATTCTAGAACAAGGCTAGTAGGTATACCTATAGGGATTTTTAATATCTACTGTACCTAACCAAAATGTTTATTGATTACTTTTACCAAATCAAAGGAGAGCTATCAGACATAGGATATTTTGTAATATTGTGCTAGCGATGAGTATTTAGAGATTGAGGGCTGCAATCACAGATATAGATAGACCTAGATAACGCAAGAGCAACTACTTCGCGTACCACTACGCGTGCCTAGCTTACGTACAAAAATCGTAAGTGGCTACTTTCGCGCTCCATTTCCTTCCATCGGTAAGTCATTTTGTGATTAATAGTATGCGTAATTAATTTAAAAAAACAATTATTTTTAATCTCATACCCTGTATTAGATTGCGTACAGTCAAAAAATGGTTTTTCTATATCTGTGGCTGCTATACTGAATTGAATATAATAACTGTGAAGTGAAGGCTAAATTACCAAATAACTTCACGGACAGTATAAGTTTTGGTTTCCTCACGACGTTTTCTTTCTCCTCTATCAATGATGTCTAAGATAAACTTAGAAAGTAGATGTGAATTAAAAAGTCACATTGGTACTCGTGCATGAGGGGTAGCCTTAATCTCTCGGCTATGATGCGGTACATTACATATAATGTTAACGTCATAAAATCACGTCTGTAATCCCCAAAGGGACAGGAGGACAGGGGTGTACCTGGTAGAACACTCTTATTGCGCCACTTATGTTTAACTCCCATGTTATAGGAGGCGAGAGTATAGGTAGTCATCAATCACGAATCCAGACTCCGGACTGCTACCGAGAAATTCCAGTTGGAAAATCTCAAAAAATTTGCCCGACCCGTGGATCGAACCCTGGACCTCATGATCAACGAGGCAGTCATATAACGTTAATTTATATAGAAACCCATTGTGCCTTAAGGGATGTGTTATTCACTGTAACCTCTCCAGAGGCAATGACTTTAGAGTTACGAGCTGGCTCGGCGGAGTTTACATCCCCGATCTTCGTAAATAATTTATTAAAATAATGGTCGTGGTTACAAATGGTCTACGTCAACTCATTTTGATTAATTTAGACCTTCTTTTGTTTATTAGTTGATGAAACGAAGAAAGTAATTTTGTCAAATACGGAGCTCCACGTAGATACGCACTTATGTGTTATTAGCAGACTTCACGCGGTTTTACCCTCGTAGTTCCCGTTTTCGTGGGAATACGGGAATAAAAAGTAGCCTATGTGTAGCTTTCTAATGGTGAAAGAATTTTCGAAATCGGCACAGTAGTTTTTGAGTTTATTCATTACATACACACACACAAGTTTTTCATGTGATTTAGAAAAAAGCAAATGAAAATCATATTAATACAAGGTAAGTCGATGGTTCTTACCATAGGTTCTAACAGACACACAAAACAAGTCCAAAACAGATAGGTATATCCCATTGCAAAGTAATTTTCTAATCCAACAAACTGGTCCCAAGTGCAAAGAGTAGTGTAAACAAATTGTTTAGCATTGCACACGTGTTAACTCATATCAAAACGGCCTTTCTCTATTAGCTAACATTCATTAACGTGAAAGAAAGTAAACTTTCGTAATCACTGAGATTCGTAGAGATAATATATTCGAGCCCCGCATCACAGACAGGCTCGTTAGCGTCACGGTGCAACACATGTATCTGCATATTATGTTACTTCGTGTTTGCTACCCCGACAAAACTTCGTTCCGCCTTAGATTCAATTTATAATAATAATAATAATTAAGGAAGCATTCCAGTAAGGTGCTGGTAGGGATCTTGACCGTACTTCCGGGATTGTCCTGATAGCCGTGGAAAGCCGCTCCACTCCTTTAGCACCTCAGGAGATGTTGCTCTCTTGTCGCTACGTCATTATGTGCTAGCGGCCGTTTAAGAGGACCCAATAGTGAGGGTGCAAGTCACCCCCTGCCATTAAATCCGTGTGTATCTATAACATTGGTAAGGCAGGGGCCATAGAACTTCGTAGTTCCAATACTTTTATTACCATAGTCTGCAATAGTCTTACTCCAGCCGTAGGTTTTCCTTGGATGCACTTGTGTAGTGCATACAGGGATAATCTGCGGTTGGTGCCTCAGTTCATTAAAGACGACCAGGGCCTCTGCGAGTTGGCTTCGGCCTCGTACGCCTTCCAAAGGTCCGGAACCCAAGGGTTCCGAGAAATATAAGCAAATGAAAATAATAATATTCCACAACTATTAACACAACGCAATCTAGTCCCAAGCTAAGCAGAGCTTGTGTTATGGGTACTAGACAACTGATAAACATACTTATATATTTCTAATAAGATACATTACACTCAGACACAGGAAAAATGATCGTGCTCATCACAAAAACATTACTACTAGACCAAGAGACCAGTCAAAGCGTTACCTTCTCAGTTTTAGTTTAAGACTTGTCAAATGTCTGAACCCATCTTAATGAACCATCGCCAGAAACGCTTTTTTCGAATAAAAAAACAGCATCTAAATCGGTTCACCCTATTTAGCACTAAGGTGCCACAGACACACACAAACATAGCGGTCAAACTTATAGCACCTCTCTTATTGCGTCGGGGGTTAAAATCCGTCTTCACTTGAACTACATTTTCATGCGGTGATTTTAATAAAATCGCCCTGCTGTGAATTAATTGGTTACCTGCACTGTCATCCAAGATGGCGCGGCATTTGAAAAATGTTTAACATCAAAACTTCTAAAGTGCTTAATAAAATTTAATAGAGAAGTTGTCGATGGAAGCGTCTTGCTCGACCGTAACTATAATTTAAGAGTGATAAGAGAATCAGATAAGAGAATGTTATCTTGTTTCATAGTTTTTAGAGTGGAATTTTTCAGTAGTCGGCTTTTCCTACTACTAAAAGTCGGTCACCGATATCGGACGTGGACGCCGAATCTCGGTTTCAGAGGCTTTAAGCCCATTCGAACTACATCATGCCTGCCTTTCTGTGTATTTTAAAACACTTATGTTTTTTTAAAGCTCTTACTTATACCTAGTGTTAAAAGTCACTAAGTTTAAGCTGACGTCACATTTGCTTAATTCATGCGTATAGTCAGTTACTCATCCGCTAAATTTGTTTTGTCAATATTGAACAATGAGTCAAGTAAACTTAACTATTTATAGAGACATGTCGGTATGGATGTCAAGCATTCATAAGTTTATAAATACAAAGTTGACACAGTGATTGCCAGGCCACAGACATAACAGTAGTGCTATTCTATAAAAACACCGCGTGAAAATGAAGGTGAAGTAGACGAATTCAGTTGTCATATCATACTAATTGACAGTTCACTTCACTCAAGTTTACACGGGGTAACTTTTGCTGAATCGACCGGCTGGTGTCCGGGAGTGAATTTGGTGCGGCCAGGGCTCGTGGTATTGCGGATTTCGGCCATGGGATCCCCAATACAGTGACATACGCATAATAAATAATAAAAAAAAAAAAAAAAATATATATATTATTGTTTATCTAGATTACAAGAAAATATTCGTCACATTTTTTTTCTTTTTTCATGTAATCAAAAAATAACGATACATCGAGTCAAAATGCCAGTACAGTTTATACTAAATAATGACGTTACAAGCCCCCTCTCCTCAACTTTATTGCGCTTAATCTAAGCAGTTTTCCATCAATTCAAAAAAGAAAAAAAATACTTGGGTACCTACCTATTATTTTGTATAACCTAACCGATCGATGGACTAATTATATTTTGATGTTCATTTTCTGTCAAGTACCGTATTGTGGATACGTTCGTACGATGATGATGTTTACTTATTAAGGTAATGAAAAGAAATATTGTTAACAACAAATCTGCGTACAAATCGTTCCAGCCGTTTACGAGCTACGGTGCCACAGATAGACACACACACAATGCGGTCAAACTTACAACAAGCCCTCTATTGCGTCGGGGGCATAAAAGTGGAATTGAATGGGACGACCGAATCGAATCGTTTCTTAACTCTTAAATTAAAGACCTTTAGCTTCTTTGATATTGACTGGCCTGTTGGTCTAGTAGTTAGTGACCCTGACTGCTATGCCGGAGGTCGTGGGTTCGATTCCCACCCAGGACAAATGTTTGTGTGATGAGCACGATCATTTGTTCTGTGTCTGGGTGTAATTTATCTATAATATGTATGTATTTAGAAATATATAAGTATGTTTATCAGCTGTTTAGTACCCATAACACAAGCTCTCAAGCTTAACTTGGGACTAAATGGCGTTGTGTGAAAAGTTGTGGAATATTTATTATTTATTATTATTATTATATTGTCCACCTTTTAAGATCACACATTATATTCATCCCATCATCATCATCTGTCTAGCCTTTTCCCCCCTATATTTGGGGTCAGCTTCCAGTTTAACCGAATGCACCTGAATACCAGTGTTGAGCAACTGCCTTACGGATTACAATTCATGCCAATGGAACATAATAAAAAGAATGGAAAATCTTGCCTGAAATAATGTATGGATCGCCTTTTACACGCAAGAGTTCGTGAACAAAGAGTCTGTTCTTTTGTTTACTAATTAGTACAGTTTCATTAATCATCGTGCAAGTGTAGGAATTTTATTGTTACCAAAGACCTTAACTAACCTCTAAATTGAAAAATTACCAGTATCGTAACTGTACCTAATTTTACATTCGAGTTATTTTCCACTTTTGACTGTATTGGAACGTATCTATATGGAACGCAGTCATAGCGTGTAATGTAACCGGAACGCAGCCTAGGGTAACATTTTCCCGCGTTTTTATCTGTTACTCACTTTTCTTGTAACTATGGTCACTTTAGTATCAATTAAACAAATAAATTTTCCACTACTTTAACACAACGCCATCTAGTCTCAAGCTAAGCAGAGCTTGTTTTATGGGTACTAGACAACTGATAAACATACTTATATTTTTCTAAATATAAACATAATATTATCACTTATTATAGATAAATTACACCCAGACACAGAACAAATTATCGTGCACATCACACAAACATTGGTCCTGGGTGGGAATCGAACCCACTACCTCCGGCATAGCAGTCAGCTACTAGACCAACAGGCCAGCCAAAAAAAAATCAATAAATCTATTGATTTTGTATTGAGCCATCTAGTTTTCATTCTACAGCCTATATTTTCATTTAATAACAAGTCGTCAGAACTCTAAACAGTTGAACATATCTATTTATTTTTAAGGCAAAATAGATTTTTATAATTTAACATACAGCATAGCAGCACTTATTTTAATTAGACCAATAAAAAGCAATTGCGAATGATAGATTAACAAGTTAAGTAAATTAAGAAAACGATTCTAGTTATACTTTCCAAAAGGAACCTTCGTAGGGAAAACCGTAAATTCTAAGACATAAGAGACCAATCTCTCTATGATACCAAAACGAATCAGTACCTACTAATTGATTGAATTTAGGCTGAGGATGTGTTGTATTCACATATTGGAAATCAAAACCACGCCTCTCTGCTTGGTAGTGTTTCTGCTAGAAAAAAAAAATGGCGCAACAAACTTTTTATACTCCCAGCAACATATCTGTCTGATAAGTTAGAACAACTAGGTAGAATGTAAACAACATATATAAGGCGAAGTAATTAACATGTAGGTAGCAGTCAGTGTCTGGCTTCTATTTTTACTTACTAATAATAACTGAACAAACACACCGTCTAAGATAAATGATAAATAACATTTATTTCTGTAAACAGGATCAACAAACACTATAACATGTCATTTTTTAACTAGAAGGTGAGGTCGGTGTTTTATCATCTGACAACTCTGAAAAGAAACACCGAAAGAAACTCAGAGGTCAATCTCTTTTGAAGTCCAGACATTATCTTGGTCAGATCATGTAAGAATCACGCAGATTAGAGTCTGAAATGGTCTTTTAAGGAAAGAACCACACAGATATGAGGGGACCAGATCAGTCAGTGCAAGCATTTATCAGCAATCGTGAGCTGAAAGATCTCCGCAATATTTACTTTAAACATGTACAAACAATTAAATAATAATCTGTGTCATATTAGGGCTTTGTTAGATTGACGTCAACCGTCTGGAAAATGCCGCCGACACCTAATTACATTGATATAAAAAGTAACTAAGATAATGAACCAACGTATTTAAAACACATAAAATGCATTAGAATCTATGTTAACTTTATAAACATCGGTTTTGGAATTGTTATATTGACGTTAGTAGTGTTTAAGCTAGGTTCGATTTTTGGATCTGCCTTTTGCTTTCAAGGTTTCGTAATGAAATCAATAAATTATTTTACATTAAGAATACCTACATAGATACATACATATCATACTTACCTGTAGTAGCCATAGTGTGAAGCAAGAACAGACGCCAACACATCATAAGAAAATGCGACGTTGTCATAATTTACGGAAAGACTGGAAGCCAACCTAGACATTGTTGGAAAAACCTAGGCAAATGACTAATAAGTCTATTCCACGCACATTCACTTACCGGTTTTCTTTCAAGTTCTTCTTTTAAACTGAAGCTTTGAAACTAATATCATTTAGCCTACCTACCAGGTAGTTGTTCCGGGTACATACGATTGTTTATGTAATAATAATAATATTATAATACTAGCCTGTTACTGTCCCACTGCACAGCAAAGGCCTCTTCTCATACAGAGAAGGCACGAGCATTGATCACCGCGTTTGCTCAAGGCGGATTGGCGATATCAAACTTATATTAATAATTATAAGTCCAGGTTTCCACATGATGTTTTCCTTCACGGAGCCGATGATATCTAAGATAAATTTAGATATTACATATGAAATGAAAAAGCCACATTGGTACTTGCCCACCTTAATCTTTGGGCCATCGCAATTTTATGCAAATAAGTAAAGAGCTACAGTCAAATTTTCCCAATTGAACGATAATCAACCTCGTGCATGAGAGGTAGGCGCCTTAACCTCTGGGCCATGTATGATACTTTAAATGTTCGAGTTTGCATATAGGCCTAACTCTACCAACTGCTTGAACATTTCTAATGCTCAAAAATAAATTGACTTCAAAAAGCACCGAGAGGGTTATGATTTTTTTGTAGAAATTTGCAGACATACACACAGAAACACAGATTTCTTCAATGTTGTAAAGAATGATATGGAAGAAATAAATTACTTTTTAATGAGCACGTCTTAAATAGTTCAGGTTATTTAATTACCTGCTTTTATTTTATCGTTACCAGTATAAATATTGAACCATACGGTAATGGTAAATTTATTATAATTAATTAATTGTTAAGTATCTCGTCATAAATTTAGTACCTACGTATCACCACAAATTGAAACATTTGGTCTAAAAGATAAACAAATATGTATTATGCAATATTGGTTTTCATATTTCCTGTATCATTTTGTATTTGATTTGAATCTCAGTATTAATTGCCTTTAACTATATTTGAGCTGATTTTTTGCTGATATAATAATAAAATGCAATTCGGTTTATTTGATTCGGGGCCGATTTTTCAATATTCAAATAACTGTCAGCTGAGGAATAAAAATGGCGTTTTGACAGCTTTTCGATGGATATACAATATGTAAAACCGCTATATTTATTCTTCAGATACAAGTTATCTGACTATTGATAAATCCTCGAAGGGTTAGGCAGCATATTCATTTAGCCAGTTAACTGGCAAATAAGCTTTTCTAAGGGCCAACAGTGCACAAATCCGAGCTCTTACTGAAAAACCCAACAACAGTTGGCAGACCCGGGAATCGAAGGCCTCACGATTAACAGTCGCGATTATTATACTCGACTATCGAGGCAGTCAATAAGTACCTATTGATAAAGCTCATAGGCAATAGTATGCATTCTGTTTGTAAAATACATTACATATAACAAAAATACACGAGACAGAACAAAAATACTCTAGTTTTAAATTGATAATTTAGTTTTCGTAGAATCTGCTTGTTTTATTCTAACATTTTAACATTGTAATTTATTTTAATTGTGTTGTATAATAAAGAGCAATTTAATCAAATAAACGCTTAAATACTTAAGTTACTCAATTTTCATTACTTGACTCCGTTCACGTAATGAAATTCTTGGAAGTAAAGAATCCGATACTCCTCACTCAACTCTTGTAAATTAGGTTTGAAATTAAATCCGACAACGAGGGGACAAGAACATTATTAATATAAGGGAATGTAAGAAAAACCGGTCCAAAATGGCATTCCATTTCACTTTGTAAAGACCGCGTTAGACAAAGGTACGGAGGTCTTGTGGCTCCCCCATTAGCTTGCTGGTGGACGCTGCCGTATCGCCACAAAACCTCATGAAAAATATTATAAAACTAGCTGTACCTTGAAATATTTTTTATTTACTACCGTAAAAACCAATTATAGTAAACAAACAGAAAGTAAACACACAACAACAGTAGTGCCATTACACTCTAATAATCTGATGTAATATACTGTGTGTCGTGATAATAAACTAAGTCAACCTCAACGGTGTCTCATTCACTCAACAAGCCTACAGAACATAACACTAGGTGTATAACGATAATCAAAAGAGCATCTAATTATCCCGTCATGCAGTCTACTTCCATAGCTTCAGACATTCCGACAATATCACCTACCATTCAATCGCAAACACATCACATTCACTGCAGTGCCATTCTGTAAAAACCACCCCGTGAAAATGAAGGTGAAGTGAAGGTATATTGAGCGGTCATTTCATCGTAATACATTAACAGTTCACTTCACTTCAAGTTTTCACGGGTGCCTTTAACTGAATCGAGCGGCTGGTCTCGTGTCCGGGAAAGAATTTGGTGCGGCCGGGGCTCGCGGTATTGCGGATTTCGTCCTTGGGGCAAGATTCCCAATACAGTGACATAGCATATATTATTAAGTAACTCCTATCCACATATGTTTCTTATAATGTAGGTTTGTATTGGTAATACAGTTTTTAAAGTCGGTTTAGTTGTTTAAACGTAAAAGCGTAACACACAAAGAAACAAAGTGACTTTTGCGTTTACATAGAATTTATTTTAGTATTAAAATTTAGCGCGTAATATGTATATGAAAACACGTCGCCATGCATTTTAGGAGCTACTTATTACACAGCTACTTATTAGACAGTATAAAAACAAATCTTCATTAATAATTCATGTAACTATATAATTAAATAAGAATACGACTTAAATACCTTTAAATGTATTTAACTTGCTTTTAAAACTAATGTTATCATTCAGCGTAGTCCTAAATCACGAACCACGTTTTATTTAACCCTCATATGACCTTCACGAAGGTATGTTGTCAACCAAGTTCCATGGTGCCCATAACCATTAATCTATCTATGGTATAATTACACTGCTTTAAAAGGCTGTATAAAATTAAGATAACTATTTAAATCAGCAAGAACTTTTTAGAAGGTAATAAAAAAAAATCTCTACAAATGTGTCCATTCAGTCGTCACGTGAAACTTTGCAGAAGCTCAACCAAATGGGCTGCGCCAGGGCACGTAGAATCGCACTTCTTACTGTACTTAAGGGGCCGTGCATAAAATTCGCTCGCTGGAGTTTAGGTAACATCAATAGTGTACCGTTCACGAACACACGCGTAAAGCTCGAGCGTAGTGATCGCTTAAACTGTTTTAATATTTTATATCATATTTTGAGTTTCTAAGTAAATTAAGAGGGTTGAGAAATAAATCTCCGGAATTTTTGTGTATACATATTTGTTTACTATGTTGGTACACATGTTAAAGTACACAAGTTAAAAAATAGTACGAATATATAATAAACTGAAGATTAATATGCTACTTTTAAAATTTCTTAAAAGTGATTCAAACAACTTAAATAAAGACTTATAACAATTTAAATATCATGCATAATTAAGATACAATAGCTAATTACAAGCTTCCACATGTATAAAGTTTGTTTAAGTCTGGATGGAGACAATATTTGGACTTTCCGGGCAAAACTGGTTACCTATTCATCGAATTTGAACAAGATGGAGTCGGCAGCAGTTGCAAACAAATTACAGAACTGAAGAATATAGACCTCTTCTCATGTAGAGCAGGCTCATGATAACCCGCGGCAAGCAAGTGATTAAAAAAAAAGTAATGTAAGCGGCAACTCAATAATGCCACAACACATTATTGTCAGCGTGTAGAATAAACAATGATCAAATTCTTGAGATGGTAAGCGTTAAACATACTTTCCACTAATTGTTTTTGAATATTGATGTGTTTGCGTAATAGGCTCGCTTGCCAGTTTCCAACGAAATCGTTTTCTTAAACCCAAACAAACAAACACGACACCAATGTGTACTTAAGCCAAATTTTCAACGTTATGTAGATAGTAATATTGCCCCTGGCTGGAGGCCTTATGTATTGAGGTAACGTCGTCCACAGGTTTGTCCGATTAATTCGTTAAACCCCTGAAGGACACCGGTGTGTGCTTGTCTTTCTATTGCGGCTCTAATTGCCTCAATTGAAAGGTTAAGCAGATGCAGCGCCACCCCCAGGAAGGGTGCACTGCGAGGCGCCTTTTAATAATGCTGAGACCCTTGTAGCGTGTGTGGTCTACAGCCGCTATTGCCCATTCGACATCCCAGGAGACATAGAAAAAAGCAGATGGAATAAATTAATTTTAAAAAAGCCGGGCAAGACCAGAAAATATTAAATAAAAGTACAGACGCCAGCACATCAAGTTACCCCAATATGTCAAATTTTTTTGATAGTTTTTCAACTTTATGACAAACAGAATAAGGTTAATATTCAATTGGTAAAATTTGACACATTAGGGTAACTTGATGTGCTGGCGTCTGTATTTACAACCCCTTCTGTATTATGCTTAAAATAATATTATATGAGCTGACAATTTATAAACTTTTACACACACAGATATCATTTGACAATCCAAAACGCGGTGCAGTTCGAGGCATAAATCAAATTGACATTTATAACATACTCCTTATCTGTCACTGTGCTCTTCGCGGTGTTAATTCTCTTACTTCAGTTAGTTTGTAAACAATCGGCGCCGCTATCGCCATCATGAATTATAATGTTTACTTAGCCATTTAAACTTTAAATACGCAAATAGCTTTATTACTGCGAAGTGTGATAATAATAAATTATGCTGAGGTTTATTTACGGAGAACTAAGAATAACTTTTATTATATTGTCATGCATATTTATTATTACTTATGCGTGAATTAAAATTAAACAGAGGATTTATTTTATACTTTTTGTCGTTGTAGTGTAGGTATATTGTCACGTGTCTATTTGCAAAAAGTGTTAATTGATTGATGTTCAATACTGTTAAACATTGTTTTTGCAACTTTGATGGAATCTTCCAGTACCTGTAATTCCGTGTACGTGGAAAACATTTAGATATTCAGGCTTAACGAAACTCAAACCCAGTTATATACAGGGTTATTTTTTATTCACCAGCCAAATTTTCACAGGATGTTCTACTCATAAATATGAACAACTTTCACTACGGGACCAAGACGGTTATCTCGAAAAAAATATTTACTGTTGCATACAAAAGTTCAATAGGTATTCGACCGAAATGAATGCAACAGCTGATTCTTTCTTCGAGATTTCCGAGATGGTTCCTTAGTGCAATTTATTCATATTCATGGTTAAAAAACCCCGTGAAAATTTGGCTGGTGATAAAAAAAAGACCCTGTATTTGATGGACTATAAAAGATGTCCCTCTTGGACTCTTTTATAGTCCTCTTGCAGCCTTGCCCTTACCTTAATTTATTTGAAGTTTGTGTAGCTTATCATTTTATTTCTTACTCATCAGATGTGTTACTGTGGAGTTTGTTCCGCCACTTTTTCTTTCCAGCAAATACACTAGGAAGTGGACAAGGGTGACATTTTTGGAGAACTGTCATAAGTAACTTTGACGTTCAAAAAGTGCTCATCTTCAGCCTACTTTGATTAAATTAAAAACATTAGATTTTGATTACCTGTTTACCGACATGCTTAAAATGTCTAACAGCTAAATCATCGAATTTCGAACATCGATTTTCTGATAGCACAATGCTTTGTGCGATGATCATTACATCGACGCTATTTAGCTCGATGTAACTGTGTTTCCATAAATTTCGCAAAAATGCATTGTGCAATGTTTCAAGCTATTTCTAACGACTCCGTGCCCCATAAAGCACAAAAAGCAACTAAGTAGTCCCAAACTAAGCAAAACTTGTGCTATGAGTACCTACTAAACAACTGAGAAAGATACAAGACTTACATATTTCTAAATACATCCATGAAATATAGTAAATGATGCCAAACCCTAATAATAGTATTGTAAAAAAAAATCTATTGTCTAAATGAGAATGTTGTGCTTTAATATAAGGGATGTATTTACACATTTTACACAGTATTGAATTAGTAAAATTACCATTGGTTGTTGATATTGCAAATAATTATGTAGTCGGTGTGTATTAAATTGAATAAGTAAACTAGGTTTTGAAAGTCAGACAAGGAGTCGCTCCATGCAAAATACTGGTACTCCACTGCATTCGGTTGTACAGACGACAGCACATAAACCTACCCGAAACTGTCAATTTTCCCCAATCAATTTTGAACCTCATGTTTTAGAATAGGTAAAGTTGAAAATTTGTTAAGGAAATTTGACGGATTGTAGTAGGTTGATGTGCTGATGTCTGTACCTACTTGAAGGTAAACGACACATTTACAACGTAAGGGAACTATAATTTAAATTACGTGTCACCACAAGGTGTGGTTTGGAAAACTATATTTTTCTTTTTAGTAACATAGGCGCAGACGCCAGCACATCAAGTTACCCCAATGCGTCAAATTTCTTTGATCGTTTATCAACTTTATGTCAAACAGAATAAGGTTCATATTCAATTGGGAAAATTTGACACATAGGGGTAACTTGACGTGCTGGCGTCTGTACATACTTCCTTCACGGATTTAGTGTTGACACACCCATAAGTTGTATACCTCAGTATACAAAATAAATGATGTTTGTTTCCTTTACAAATACAATATTAAGAATGTTAAAGGTTCGTAAACAAACAAACCTACGTCAATTGTAGTATAGGGAAATCCACTGTCCAAAGATCAAAGTCACAATCGTCAGAAACGGTCAAGGGATTACCATATTTATCACCGTAGCAAAAGGTTTAATATTCGACGTAAACATTTTGTTATGGAGTTTGAATAGTAAGTAGGAAGAAAAATTAAAACGTAATTTCTGTAAAAACAATCAATTAATTGACGTATTTTTGGTTGGAATTCGAAATATTTGTACTAGTCACCCTGTTTTCTGATAACTGTTTTTAAGGTCCGGGACAATTGTCGGTTATAAAACCTCAGGTAAGGTAGTGCACGATTTTACCTTTGAGGCACTCGTTTACGACCCAATCCTTTTAGATATCATGAAATTTGAAAAATATTAACCATTTATTTGATAGACAAACCTTTTTTATTTCACCCGCTACTTTGAACTTCAACACTTTTACTTCACCTGCATGCTCTTGTAGTTTTGCTAAAAAATTCTATTATAGCTTTCTAGTGGTGAATGAATTTTTGAAATTGGTTAACGCCCGATATTAATATTCTATCTCAATCCAAATCCCGATCCTTTGTTTTTGACGGCTGCTTCTGATTGGACATCTTTAAGACTCGGATAGGCGAATTCGGTCGTTGATTGGTTACAGACAAAGGTCGGGATCAAGATAGCAACCGAGATAAATTATTAATATCCAGCGTAAGTAGGTAGCTGTTCAGTTAAATCCTTACAAAGTAAGAAACAATAAATTAAACCTTTCCTTTTTTATAATAAGTAGGTATTTAGTTTTATAATTATGTAAGTCGTGACGGCCTAGAGGTTACGGCGCCTACCTCTCATGCACGAGATGTAATTATGGTCAAACTCCAGGCTAGTACCAAACCAATGTGTCTTTTTCAATTCATATGATCTTTCCAAGTTTATCTTGAACTTCCTTCGATAGACTTTATTGATATCGGTAAAGGGTAGCATCGCGAGGAAACCTGAACTTATAGTAAACTATACTCCATCCGATTAGGTAGTTAACTAAAGGTAAACAATTTTGACATGTATTTTTAGTTAATAACACAGTTTAAAAATAAAATGCAGCTGAAAACAAATTTAGATACAACAAAAATGATTACATGATCAATTAAACAATTTGTTTAAACAGTAGTTGTATTTAATTAATAAGCGTTTATGTAAAAAGATTGTTTACCTTTAGTTAACTACCTACTCGGATGGAGTATAGCTGACGTCACTCGGTTTCACTCGCGTAGTGCCCGTTCTCGTACAGGGATAAAAAGTATCCCATGTTACTTTGGGTGAAAGTAACTTTCCAATGGTAAAAGAATTTTTGAAATCGGCACAGTAGTTTTTGAGTTTATTCATTACAAACACACACAGTTTTCCTCTTTATAAAATTAGTGTAGATTTAAATATAAGTCTAAATGCTCTTATCCGTCTTGAGCAAGCGTGGTCATTATTACTCGTGCCTTCTCTGTATGAGAAGACGCCTTTGCCCTGCAGTGGGACAATAGGTAACAAACTGGTATTTATTTATTTTATTAATATTATAATTTAAATCTAGATAAGCATGTCTTACACCCACCATTATGGCAAATTGATTCTCCAAACAACTCCGACCCCGGTGAATACCTTAATAAGCCAGTTAGTACACATTCCTAGAACATCATGCAACATGTTTACTGCAATTATCTGGTCAATTACATGTACACCTACTTGCTGCGCTTGACCTTTACGGAAGTACACTCAACAAAAACGATGGGTATGCAAGGTAGGAAGGCCTTCCCACTATGCGGAAGTACTTTAAAAACAATGTTGAGATGTAAAAAAAAGCAGAACCTCTACTTCTTCTTAGCGTGTCGATGGCAAATATAGGAACTAAAAATAAAGCTTGAGTTAGCCATCGTGGTGAAAGGATTAGCTAAATGACAGAAGTCGATTGCTAATCTGTAAGAATCAAGACGTGAAAATGTAAGTGAAGTGAAGGTGAATTGATGTGTCAATCCATAGGTACTTATGCAAGGCATTGACAGTTTACACATCTCAAGTTCTCATAGGGTGATTTTTACTGAATTGACCGGCAGACGTAACAAATACCAGAAAGTACGCCCCGAAGGCTCCTTCCATGCATTCCAACGTAGGAACTTTAAATAATGATGAATACCTTGTGGAAATCAATTCACATAACTAATTGAAATTAAGTGGTCCTATCCATAAAAGGTCTATAAATATCAGATCAATCAGATTAGTAGGATATTGGGAGCCTTTTAAATTAAGGGGAGTAGTTAGCTAGTTTAGCTTCGATCAATAATTGATCGCAGTAGTTTAGGTATGTACACAGCGTAGTAAATTGTAGTCAGCTAAATGCACACTTATCTTGTTTTGTGAGTGTACGTTCTAGAAACATAATCACACAGTTAAGTAGATTATGGGCCTCACGGGGCTTCCTTAGTTTGCTATCAAAGTGCTAAGTCACGCACACTTAAGTAACTTATGGTTAGTCTTATGCGTGTGTGTAAGTTTTGTTGAATTATATAGAAAAATATTTTCAAAGGAGTTTAGCAGATTAATTCATTAAACCCCAAGCGGACGCCGCGCGCTGTCATTAAATAATAAATAATAAATAAATATTCCACAACTTCTCACACAACGCCATTTAGTCCCAAGTTAGCTTGAGAGCTTGTGTTATGGGTACGAAACAGCTGATAAACATACTTATATATTTCTAAATACATACATATTATAGACTAGCTTCTGCCCGCGACTTCGTACGCGGATCCTTTTGCTTATGCCAGCGACAATGGGGTCGTCAAAATCGAAGATCTGAAACATCTGATGTCGAATTCTATAAGCCCGGGGACGGGAAAACAATGGGATGCGCGAGACGATTCAAGATGTTCCAAATTTTTTATTTTTGTTGGTCAACAGGAAATGCCATCAGACTTAACAACTTTTGCTAAGACGCCATTTCTATTATGTATATGTTATATTGTCTCTGGGCTTTGGAGTTCCCCTACAGGTGCTCCAGATCTTCAAATTTAGTCTCACAGCAGAAAACACTCTTCACGTGGAATAGTTTTTGCAATGGCACCATTTTTATACCTCTTTATTTTAGGTAGTTTTTTATATCTCTTTTTGTGTTCCATTTTCCAAAATAAATTATAGCCTATAATATGTTGCGTGACGTTCACGATCAGCGGTCAGTCGCGGATCTCCTTCCCCCACTTATCTCTAGAGTCGATGCGTATATAAGCTGAAAACTCAAGCGTCATGCTTTTTCCGTGAACGTCTCCAACTCGCGAGACAGTGCATGATGTTCACGATCAGCGGTCAGTCGCGCACATATTCTTCACTGGTCTCTAGAGACCTGGATGTAGATGCGTTAATACGCTGAGAATGCAGGCGTGCTTCGCGATCCCAAGAAGTTTCCACGGAGCGAGTTGCAGCCTCATGTTCTCGAACAGCATCAAGTCTCTCCTAACGCTCTTCGGTAGATTGTTGGGATCTTATGGTCTTTAATCATTTAGCACCTTTGGAACATTGGGAAAGATTTGACCTCTTTCTAGGCATGGTTATAGTTTTATTGTGATGATACCTGATCAATTAAAATCTAAGTGGCTGCTCCCCTGCGTTACCGGGTAAGCTACCGTGTAACGAAGATAAATGGAAAAGGAAATTAAACACTCAAATAACATAAGCCCGAAGGCATACGATAAAAAAATGGGAGTTTTAGCCAGTAGAGTCTAATTTTCAACGATATTCCATCGTCATCGAAAATCAGTCCTGAACTGTTCCCGCCTTCACCGCGTAGTACCTCCTACTTATGTTATTTTATAATTATGCAATGAAATTAGTGATAGTTTTAATTTCTATTATATCAAATGTTTCTGATCTTCGATTTTTATAAGTCAACAGGAAATGCCTATCAGACCGAACAACTTTTGCTAAGACGTCATTCCTATTTGAGTTATGGTGTAGCTGGGCTCTTGGAGTTCCACAACAGGTGTTCCAGATCTTCGATTTTTATACGTCAACAGCGAGTGCTCATAAGGCTGAACAACTCTTGCTAAGACGTCATTCCAATATATGTTAAAGTGTAGCTGGGCTCTTGAAGTTCCACATCAGGTGTTCCGGATCTTCAAATTTATTCTCTCAGCAGAAAATGCTCATAACGTGGAACCATTTTTGCTAAGGTACCATTTTTGTATCTCCTATAGTTTAGATGGTCTGTTGCGGTTCTGCATCAGGTGTTCCGGATCTTCAAATTTATTCTCTCAGCAGAAAATGCTCATCACGTGGAACAATTTTTGCTATGGGACCATTTTTGTATCTCCTATAGTTTAGCTGGTCTGTTGCGGTTCTGCATCAGGTGTTCCGGATCTTCAAATTTATTCTCTCAGCAGAAAATGCTCATCACGTGGAACAATTTTTGCTATTGGACCATTTTTGTATCGCCTATAGTTTAGCTGGTCTGTTGCGGTTCTGCATCAGGTGTTCCAGTTTCCAAGATAAATTATAGCCTATATGTTGACCAGACTTAATATCTATACAGCAAAAAAAAAATCATTCAAATCCGTCCAGTAGTTCCGAAGATTAGCGTGTGCAAACAAACAGACAAACAGACAAACAGACAAACAGACAAACAGACAGACTTTTTTTTTTGGATTCGTGCTCTATTACTGTTTCTAAACCCCCCTCAATTATTATTTTTTAAATATATTCAATGTACAGACACAGTTTTTTTACAGTCTTATTATATGTATAGATAAATTACACCCAGACACAGAACAAAATTAAATGATCGTGCTCCTCACACAAACATCATCCTCTCATTTGTCCTGGGTGGGAATCGAACCCACGACCTCCGGCATAGCAGTCAGGGTCACTAACTATTAGACCAACAGGCCAGTCATTCTCTTTCTATTGTGTCATTTGTGTCTCTAACTGACACGATTGAACGGTTAAGATTCATCAAATTAGGTAATTTTAGTAAAAGTCACGTCAACTGTCAACTGTCAAGTAAACTGTCAATGCCTAGCATTAGTATGGCATGGCAGCTCTATTTGCCTTCACTTCATCGATCGAACAGCACTGCTGACTAAAATTTACTTCGCGGCAAGTCATCTGCCTAGTTTTTTTTTCAATTAGGTACGTATGTTGGAAGTCGGTCTCCTCTTTACGCGTTAATTATGACGAAATAGAAAGAAACAAAGAAAGACAGACAAACAAGTCAATTATGACGAAATAATATTAAAACATGAAGCTTTCGAAATTAATTTGCTGGAAACAAAAACTAATTTAATTAAAATTATACTTACTACGCTTACTATTTTATTTTTTTGACTGGCCTGTTGGTCTAGTAGTTAGTGACCCTGACTGCTATGCCGGAGGTCGTGGGTTCGATTCCCACCCAGGACATATGTTTGTGCGATGAGCGCGATCATTTGTTCTGTGTCTGGGTGTAATTTATCTGTAATATGTATACATGTATTTAGAAATATGTAAGTATGTTTATCAGCTGTTTAGTACCCATAACACAAGCTCTCAAGCTTAACTTAGGACTAAATGGCGTTGTGTAAAAAAGTTGTGGAATATTTATTTTAAATTGATTTATTTATTTTAAAATGTCTTGTATTTTTCAATCCACAGAGGCCAGCGTGTGTGCGAAATTTCTTTGATGGTTTTCCAACATTATAATGATCAGAATAAGGTTCATGTTCCATTGAAAAAATTTAACCGTTTGGGGTAGCTTTATGTGCTAGCGTCTGTACAACATTTAGCACTACTGCAATTTATTAGTAATAAAATATAAAACAATTGGGTTGCCCGATTGATGGCAATAGACTCACCCCTATTACATGGGATAATGCCATGGGACTTAAGACTTTACCAAATAAATAATATAATAATAATTTCAAAAAAACAATTCAAGTGTTATTTATTTATTTGTTCCCAACCGCCCCCAGTGGTGGTAAGTGGGAACAAATATAAAAATTTTATCCCAACGACCACCGGTGGTGGCAGTTTTAGTGGTGGCCGATGGGAATAAGCCAACATAACTGGCGAAATTTGGGTGTGGGTCCAAGAGATTTAAAATACTAAAGGGCATTTCAAGGAAATGTCATAGAAAAACTTCGATCCCATGTCTCAGTAACGCCATCTAGAATAATATATGAATATTGGAGCGGCAACGGAGCGTACTAAAAAAAAACTCATAGACTTGTGTGTCCACTACTAGGACACAAGTTTTGGATGAACATTTTGTTCTGTCCGGTCTATAGGTATTGAATGTCTGTGGTGTAGGTATTATCAGATACACCTCTGCCTAACCCTTCGGGGATTACAGGCGTGAAGTTATTTTTAATGGAAAACAAATAAATATTAAATAAATTAACGTAAATAGTGGTGTAAGGATTGGATTGGATGTCGTAGGTAAAGCAATAGAGCCGCAATGCAGTGTCACATTATTGCGCATCGCATTGCGGTTGCTAATAAGTACTATAAACCTACTTAACAAGTATTAATCACTACAACCCAGTTTCAGGGTAATACCAATATTCTAAGGTTACGTGCACAAAGTAAATAAAAAGGTTACGGGATCATATTTGCGTAGCATCAAATGGTGACGTTTAAGTCTACCGTAGACTGTGTAAAATGAAAGTTACCGCAAACTGTCAATTTCTTTCATTCCCAATTACCCTGGTGTCCTGACATCAGGTTTTATTTTTAAAAAACTTTGTTTAAGCACTTTATTCTTCCACAAATTAAGTATAAAATTGTTTTTATGTAGGCTAACAAAACTCTACATTGTGATTTGTGGTGATACGAGTTTAATCAAATCTATTCTATTTAACATGAACCTTATTGTTTGTTATAAAGTTGTAAAACTATCAAAAAAATTGACCAATTTCTTTGATAGTTTTACAACTTTATTTAACTTAAGAATCTGTCCAGATTGAGGTAGCTTGATGTATTAGCATCTGTTCTTCACCCGAAGGGGCGGTAAATAACATTGTTGTAAATAAATCATTTTATATTTAGTTACCTAACCCACAACTTTTGTGCTAACATTAGGTACAAAGTTCTTAAGCACAACAATATTATAAATATGAATGCAAACGTAAATATCGAAGCCCACCTGTTCGTAGAGTTCTAAGAATAGAATAAAAAATAATTATAAAGCAGTCTATGAATTATTTTGCGCGTAAGTTAAATTTTTCTGGGTATTTCCAATCAAAAGAGTAGCTTTTGTACTACACACATCAAAAGTGTCTAGGGATCAACATATATTTTTGCAATAACTTTTCTCCTGATTGATATTAGTTAAAATTTTCTTTAAGGATTCATCAAATAAAGTGTTTTCGTTTGTCACAGTAACGATACACCAAGTCACCTTTGCATTAATAAAGAAATTTGCCATTTTCCTAATAAAGGGATTTTTGACATTTGAACCACTAACATTAAAGTTCGAAAAAAAGACTGAAATAACAGTTTTCTTTAAAATTTTATTGGGTAACTTAAACAATTAATAATCCGTGTTTCTACCGCGAACACTAACAACACAAGAACATCGGTTTGGCATACTCAAAATGAGTTCATCCAAATCACGCTGTGGAATGGCCGCCCATGTTTGTTGCAACAACAAAAAAAGGTCTTCTTGCGACTGGATACCCTCCATATTCGGCAGAGCTCTTCTCTGTAGCATATCCCATGCATGCTCAATCGGGTTCAAGTCTGGCGACTGAGCAGGCCAGGGCAGGACATTGATGTTAGCTGCGGCGAGAGTCTGTCTTACAACTCTTGCGGTGTGCGGTCGTGCATTATCATGCATTAACTGAAATAAGGGACCGATTTGCACTTGTAGAGGAACGATGACGTGTGATACAATCGTCTCAGCATAAATTTGAGCGTTGAGGTTGCCTCTGATCCAAATCAACTCAGTTCTTCCGCCGATCCAAATACCCGCCCATACCATGATGGTTCCACCACTATAAGGATGGACTTCCTGGCAGGATTTTAATCGCTGTTGGCGTCCAGGGGTTCTCCAGTGTCGTATACGACTTGTATCCGGTCTCATACCAAAACTAGACTCATCAGAAAAGCACACGAAACGCCATTGTTCTTCTGCCCAATTTCTGTGTTCAAGAGCCCATTGATATCGAATCCTACGATTGTGCATTGCTATAGGTGGTACCCGTAGCGGTCTTCGGGAATGAAGGTTCACTTCATGCAAGCGGTTTCTGACTGTTTGGTCGCTAATTAAGTTCCCTGAAGAGTGATGAAGCCTCACGAGTTGTAAGACAGACTCTCGCCGCAGCTAACATCAATGTCCTGCCCTGGCCTGCTCAGTCGCCAGACTTGAATCCGATTGAGCATGCATGGGATATGCTACAGAGAAGAGCTCTGCCGAATATGGACGGTATCCAGTCGCAAGAAGACCTTTTTTTGTTGTTGCAACGAACATGGGCGGCCATTTCACAGCGTGATTTGGATGAACTCATTTTGAGTATGCCAAACCGATGTTCTTATGTTGTTAGTGTTCGCGGTAGAAACACGGATTATTAATTGTTTAAGTTACCCAATAAAATTTTAAAGAAAACTGTTATTTCAGTCTTTTTTTCGAACTTTAATGTTAGTGGTTCAAATGTCAAAAATCCCTTTATTAGGAAAATGGCAAATTTCTTTATTAATGCAAAGGTGACTTGGTTTATCGTTACTGTGACAAACGAAAACACTTTATTTGATGAATCCTTAAAGAAAATTTTAATTAATATCAATCAGGAGAAAAGTTATTGCAAAAATATATGTTGATCCCTAGACACTTTTGATGTGTGTAGTTGGCTTTAAGATAAACTAACTGTGTATAAATATATTTTATTTATAACTAATCAGGTTTACCAAGTATAGTATTGGTTTACTCATTGATTTCAAACGTCATTAATTTATAACCCCTGACGCAGCAAATTGAGGGGTGAGTTATAAGGTTGACGTAATATGTTATGTGTATGTGTGTATCTGTGTCTGTTGGTGGAGTTATAACTCCCGACCAAATAGACTGATTTTGACGAGTTGCTGCACCATTATGATGGTTTAAAGTTTGCTCATCGTGCTCAGAGAAAGGAGTCAAAGTACTTACAAACTTAGTAACTTATCTTTAAGTATCACATTCAAGGCTTAAATAAAGAAGGTGCTTTGACAGATTTTGTATAGATAAAAACGTAACTGGTAAGAGTCCAGCACTGCCCAAAGTGACGCATCAGCGGGCATCCATGAGTATTTCCCATATTTTTTTTTAAATAATGGAATGTATCCTAAACGTAAAATAATCTATTTTAAAGAATTTAAAGTGGCTTACGTTCAGGGTCTATTGAATTTTTCCACTCTGTATTTGGAACCGTCGCGCGTCGGGTCGTCCTCATATCTCGCACTCGCAAATAAAACATTTTCCTCATTGGCTATTTGGACAGTTGGTACAACATATCTGTTTTAGTTTCCTTTTTTAGAAATTGGAGGACCTTGTGGCTAAATAATAACAGATCGAAGGTTAAGCTACGGTTGACGAGACTGATTTGTGGAGGGGTCACTTTCATTAGGGACATATCAAGACTCCTCAACCTCGGAAAGCACGCAAAACCTTTGGTCCCATGTCGTTGGTCGTTGGGTGTCATTTCTATCTATGACAGTCATTAGGTACAGACAGTCAGAAGCCCGACAATCTGACAACCAGTTAAAGCAATGGGTATCGTGTTACCCAGTTACTGGGTTGTGGAGGTCTGACAGGCAGTCGCTCCATGTAAAACACTGGTATTTAGCTGTATCCGGATAAACTAGAAGCTGACCCTAGCATATAGACTCCACATATTATATGCGAAAAGGCTTGGCAGATGATGAAATTGGAACTGGTGATGAATAAGTCTGTGGCCCTAGTGAAAAGGGGTATAAGTCCAAATTTGTCGAAAATGAGTTAAGTGTACCAAAGTGATCAGAAAAAAATGCTCTATCGTTTGGTGAAGACAGATCTAAGCTATCTCTACAAATAAGAAAGTTACTTTGTGTAAAAGGGTCCAACTGACACCAAAAAAAAACTGTAAAAGTCGGTTTACTGATCACTTTGGTACACTTAACTCATTTTCCACAAAATTGGACTTATACCCCTTTTCACTAGGGCCACAGAAGTATGGATACACATCCATACTTATACATCACCAGTTCCAATGAATGATTATAATATTGGATACACCACCGTCTGACCGCGTTGTGGGAATACATGCGTGTTTATGTAGGTGGATTTCAAAGCAAAAGTTAGAACAAAGTTACAAATATGGATCGAAATAAAAAATACAAACCCAATTTCTCCAGCACCATCAAAAATATTAACCTAACAAACAGAGTATCCCCAAAAACCGTAATTTCCCATAGGAAGTTCAATGGTTGAATAGTGAATGCTCTCCCTTTGCCTTCATTTATCGTAGTTAATGAGGGAAAGCAAGGGTTCCGCCAGGGTTTTAGAATCCTGTTCGAGCTTAAAGTGATGACAGACAAAGACAGGTAAATAACACTTATTTTTTAAAATAGCGATTTTAAAAAATATGTTTTATTTACTACCTATTAACGTGCAACGTTAAACTGTTAAACTTTGTTTAAGGCATATTGCCAGTCGTTTTACACGTGCAGCCTGTGCATGGACTAACTTTACGCAGCGGGCGTACAGCGCGCTGCGCGTGCAGTACAACAATGCTTTCAGGATATTGTTAGGGCTTCCGCGGTTTTGTAGTGCTTCAAATATGTTTGCCGAGGCGCGAACCGATGACTTTTTCGAAATCATAAGGAAGCGCAGCGCTTCACTACTAAGTCGCCTGCGAAGCAGCTCAAACGTCTCCTGAGGGTTTTGTCCGAGCGGTGGAATCTATCCCTAATAAAGAGGTGGATGCAGCTTCATGTTAGCGCTTCTCCTCGTATAATTTGAATAATTATTGTTTACTTTTGATTTTGTGTTTTATATTGTTTATATTGTGCATGTTTAATTTTATTTTGGATTATTTATTTAAATGTGTGTAAGTTATTTATTTTAATGTAATTTTTGTATGTGGTGATTTTATTGTGTATTATTATTGTATGTGCCTTGCCTTATTGTAATTTTAATTTTCCAATTGTATGGACTATGTCTGAAATAAATAAAATTTATTTATTATTTATTTATAAACTAGCTTGAGAAGACTTCTGTAGTGCTATTCTGATAACATTCATGAAAATGTAGGTGAACTGTCCAGTATTTTTCAAAAGTAGCAACTTATAGAGAGCCAAACGAAGGGATCAACACATTTTTCAACCGACTTCAAAAAAGAAAAAGGTTATCAATTGGACTCTATGTTTTTTTTGTGTTATTTACCTCAGAGCTCCGTCATTTGTGGACCGACTTGTAAACCTCTTTATTTGTTTAATGATGATGATATATGATCCTATAATTTATCATCAAAACCAGTTCAGTACCTACTAATAAAAAAAATGGAACATCCACGTAAACGAAACACTATCTTTACATAAAAACTTTTACAAAATTTTACAACCGACTTCATAAAAAATACTAAAAAGTTTTAAATAACTCTACTTTCGGAAGTCGGTGGCAAGAAATAAATGAAACAAAATCACTAAAACCAGAGACTTCCAAAACTCTAGTTATTGTACACCTTATAGTGTTTTTCATGAAGTCAGTTGTATTTTTACAACAAATGATTTTAAATAATCGATTATTTTTGACGGCACATCCCTAGTAAAAACCAACGTCAATAGTTTTTGCAGACATTCTTCACACACAGGTTTACAGGTACAGTTCATTAGGTCACTACCTACTGACGTAGGTAGGTGTTATTAATAACTTATTCGATAAGTTATTTTTGATGTTGTGAGTTAAAAGTCTTTAGTCAATGTTTGTTTTTTTGCATAGGTACTTTTTAGTGTCTAAGTATAATCCGAGTATACTCAATGTAGGACAGGATCTGTATTATGTATAATAGTATTGGTTACAAGCTTTTATTTAGTTTCACCTGTCCTGAAAAGAAATTTTGCAAGGGTAATTTGACTTTCTACAAAATTGAAATTTTACACTTCAACTCAGTCCTAAAGACTGTAGTTTTTTTGATAAGCGTGATCTGTTCGTATACGCAGGATTGTCTCCAGACGTAAGAACTCCTTTACAGTCAGCGGCACAGACACGAAATTTCATAGCCCGCTAACAACTGGGCCCCTTATATCTGCGTGATTCCTTCCTCAAGAGACCATTTCAGACACTAATCTGCATGGTTCTTACATGATTTGACCAAGATAATATCTGGACTTTAAAAAATACTGTGACTTCTGAGTTTCTTTCGGTGTTTCTTCTCAGAGTAGTTGGATAGTAGTTATAATTTGTATTTTTTTATGGTGTAGAGTATTCTATTCTATTCCATTCTATAGTGAAACACCGATCTCATCTACTAGTTAAAAAAATGACGTGTAAAAGTGCTTGTGAAAACCTATTACATTTTACTATTTGCTTTTTATTGATGTTTTACTAATGAAAATGAAAATAGTAATTTTATTCGGTTAACTAAAAGTTCACAATGGTTGCACATAACTTTTTGTTTCCTTTAAATATTTTGTCTACATAATCTCCCCATGAAAACTTGGGTTAAATTAGCAGTGTACTAGTGAGTTTTCTGTGTCTTACATAAACTGGGTGTCAGCTCACTTCATCTCATTCTTAAACCGACTTCAAAGAAAGGAGGAGGTTCTCAATTCATCCCATTTATGTTTGTGATTCTCGATTACTCGAAGACTGTTCTTTATGTTTGAAAAAGGATACCTACTTTCTCCATAAAGTTCCGGTCAAGTTATGGTGGCAACTTGTTGGATCATCTACAAAATTACATATTTTGATTGTTTACGATCTTCACCGGTAAACTTCGTTCCGCCTTATAATTTAATACATCGCGTGGGTGATCGAGCGGATAATGAATAAAACTTATCACTGGACCAAGAGGTCAGTCAAATGATGTTAGTACATGCCCTAACCCTTGTACCTACCTCTACGTATCTTACTTTAATGCGAGTCGTGGATAGTTTGCGCTACAAAACTCAGTTCTCCAAATTCTGCAATGCCCGTTTGCTTTCTCGATGCGAGTTATTTACACAAATAAACTAATAATGACGCAATAAAACAACGATGTTTGTTAAATAAATAGTATTTTCGTATCGTGTTAACGAGATATACGACAATAATAATTATTACTCTTGATATATCTCACCATTTATAACTGTCTAATATTAATGTGTATTTTATGCAAATATAAAAATATGTTCTATGCTTAGTTCTGGGTATCTAACCCGGATTAATATTTGTTTTTAATATCCTCTAAATTAAATACTGAATGTATTTTTTTTTTAAAGACTTGTGTTTCTAAAAACTCTCAGTTCTAATGCCTGCCCAATGCAAAAACTACTACCTGTTACAAATAATAAGTAAGAAATTATAATGTGACCTAGAAACATAGTTTTATCTGTGGTTTTATCGGTACTTATAGAGAGGTACCTACCTCTACCTACTATGTGAAGCAAACCGCAAATTAGATGAATAGAAGGTTAACTGCGCTTTAAAAAAAAGCACGACCGTAGACAACGGGTTTCCCCTAGTCTTGTTGTTGTTGCTTATAAAAGTCAATGGAAGATTTTCAAGATCATTGTTTATGCACCGTGAAAGTTGACTCACAAACGCATAAACAAAATTATTTTTATATAGTTATATAAAATACCTAATATTATATCTGTTGTTCAAGCCCCCTACCATTTCATTGAGCCATCGGAGTAACTTAGGTACACCTGGGCACAAATTTTCATGGCTGACTTGGAAAACTTTAAACAGACTTCCCACAATCGAACCCAAGTCGGTTGCAGCAAAGAAAATATCTTCAGTGCCTTTGCGGCTCCTCTCCGCAGACCATGGCCCACCTTGCGCCGCGTGTCCTGTCACCTGCACAGGCGAGGACCTAATTTCTGCGTAAGAGGATGGTGTTGCCGTGGCTCAATTCTGGGCCTAGCTCAAAAATTTTAACAGCAATTTATGTGCATGCATACATTTAGTGTCAGTCAATGTTTGCCATCGACACGCAAAGAAGATCTGTTGTTTAAAAGGAATAAAGGTTTTGTCTTTTCTCTTCCCTTCCCATTACTTCCCTTATGCGTTAATAGAAGTGATAGGATTATTTTGTAAGTAGGTACAAACGCATGAGGGAAGAAATGGGAACGGGAAGAGATGGAACTGAACCGGATAAATACGGAATTTTCTAGTGTTAGTAGGTACACACAGGTGACACATCAAGCTATGCATTTCCATTATAAGCTGCTCTCGCATTTAATAGGATTTCCGTACAATACGAGGTCAGCTTATAGCGCACACATAGACCGTAAGTTCAAAGTTTTTTTACAATTATAATTATTTAATTACCATTACATACGTGCGTCTTTGCTGTATACAAGGTCATCATTTTGTTAATTATTTGGCACTTCGTATCCTATTTCATTCAATTAAATCAACGGAGAATGTTAACCACATTCTGCGTTGATTTAATTGAATGAAATAGGATGTAGTTATGAAGCTAAATTATAAATAATGTTATTCCTCAAGTCAATTGTTTTGGTGTAAGCAATTGAAATATGTTAAATGTGTTCTAATCGTTTTTTGAAGCTGTACTGGAACAGAACTAAGCATGTTATTGTTTTTGGCAGCTTTTGTTTTTATCATTGTTAATCTGTGGATGACGGAGTAATAGGCTGCAACATTGTTTTTTGATAGGTTTATGTTATGCTTGTATGATGTGGCTGTTTGTTCATAATAAATAAAATAAAACTAAAAAGCTAATTGTACACAATAACATGTCAAAAACGTGGAGACTTTGGGTATTTTTGCGAAAAACCGTATGAATTATGGTCAAAGCATGGGTCAAAGTCAATATGAAATAAATAAACTATGAACTGCAAATTCTTGGTAGTTAAAAACCTGTCATAGAAGGAATTCTGTAGGTATTCTTACTAGGTATGTTTATGCTAATTTTTCATTAAACTATGTTTCTCTGCCAAAGATACTTAAATGGCGTAGTTTTTAGGGTTCCGTAGTCAACTAGGAACCCTTATAGTTTCGCCATGTCTGTCTGTCCGTCCGTCCGTCCTCACTTAATCTCTGTGACCGTTAGCACTAGAAAGCTGAAATTTGGTACCAATATTATGTGTATCAATCACAGTGGTAAAATAAAAAATTGGAAAAAAATGTTTTATTAGGGTAGATTTTTTTTTAAATTTCAACCCTAACGTGTGATATATTGTTGGAAAGGTATTTAAAAATGAATAGGGGTTTATTCAGGTCATTTTTTGATAATGTCAATAATTTCGGAAATGATGGCTCTAAAAGTAAAAAACAATGTGTCCCCCCTTAAAACTTTTGAACCATAAGTTTATAAAATATGAAAAAAATCTCAAAAGTAGAACTTTATATGGACTTTCTAGGAAAATTATTTTGAACTTGGATAGAAACAGTTTTTGTACAAAAAAGACAAAAAGTTGTAAAATAATTTCTGGACTAAGTTTATAGTATAATCGTATAAGTATGCAAGCATTTTTTTATTTAAGTTTACATGTTTTATTATCCTGAACGTATCTTTTGTCAAACAAAAAAATAATTATTAAAATCGGTTCTCGCAATCCGAAATTACCACCGAAAACTTCTATGTATTAATTAGTAACCCAATTCCCCGAGAGATGGCGCTGTAGGTACTTATTACATTGGGTCTGGTATTATCGAATTGTTCGGTTGGTCACTCCTTGGCATTGACGGTATCTTATAACTACATAAAACTTATATCAGGAACATGCTAAGGTAATTTAGAACAAAACTAAAAATACTTTTTTTTAACACCATGGCGTTGCGTAATGACGTCATTTTTTTAAAAGTCGATTATATGATTTTCAGTGCTTTCATGACCTACCGTGGTAAAGAAAGTTGCACTTAAACATATGCGTAATTCAAGTTGCAGGAGCGCGGAGCGCTGCTGAAGCGCGAACATATGGATTGTGACGGACGGGAAACTACGGAACCCTACACTAAGCGTGGCCCGACACGCTCTTGAGCTAGATAATAGCATACCTTACTCAAAAACAACATTTAAATATGCGTCGATAGATTACACGCTGTCACAGAATGCGTAAGAAAAATAAAGATTCACTGCCCTCCCCCGTAGGTGATAGCGTGATAATATATATGTAGCCTATGTGTTGACCCGACCTCTTAGTAATATTCATGCAAAATTTGAAGTAAATCCATGCAGTACTTTTTGAGTTTACGCTGGACACACATACAGACAAACAGACAAAAATTCTAAAAACTATATTTTTGGCTTCGGTATCGATTGTAGATTACATCCCAAGTATCCTTTTTAAAAAATATTCAATGTACAGTTTTGACTTTCCTACGATTTTATTTATTTATATTAAAACTTTATGCACAAGTAAAAAAAATTAAATTAAAAATTTAAAAAACCCCCACCGCAAAAAGTAAAACATTTAAAAAGTTAAAAATAACACTATAGCCATGAAATTTTACGTAACGTCGGGGTACCGCATAAGTAAGGAATGTTCCTAGTACTTGTAGGTATGTAGGTACTTATTTTAATGGTACCCCGACGTTACGTAAAATTTCATGGCTATAGTGTTATTTTTAACTTTTTAAATGTTTTACTTTTTGCGGTGGGGGTTTTTTAAATTTTTAATTTAATTTTTATTTCAAAATTTTTAAACGCATTAATTTTGTTTTATAGATTATAGGTACAGTTGTGAGAATTTTTCAGTGCATTGTATGTAGAGTCAAATGCTGGTTAAAACGAATCCAAACACGACATATCTGCTATTATTTTGTCAAGAGTCTAACTACTGGTATGCTGGATAGCCTGGCTGCAGCATCAGCTCATCCTGTTGCCATCAGTGCATTGTGTTTAGAATCAAATGCTGGTTGAAATGAATCCAAACACGACATATCTGCTATTATTTTGTCAAGAGTCTACATACTGGTGTGCTGGATAGCCTGGCTGCAGCATCAGCTCATCCTGTTGCCATCAGTGAATTGTGTGCAGAATCAAATGCTGGTTAAAATGAATCCAAACACGACATATCTGCTGTTATTTTCCCAAGAGTGTATTAGTCGGCTAGATATCCTGGCTGCATCAGACCAAATACACCATAATGTTGCTTATTAATATATTAATATTACACACATGAGTGTTTGAAGTTTTAAGACACACATATGTTTTTAAGTAAAGTTAATACCCATAGACGTCTAAAATAACAACGGTAGCTAACACAAAAGAGCTGATAACCTTGAAACGGCTGAACCGATTTTGATGAAATATGTCTAAGAACCATCGCAAGAAACCCTGCTTTCAAATAAAAAAAACCGCATCTAAATCGGTTCACCCGTTTGGGCGCTACGGTGCCACAGACAGACAGACAGACAGACACACACACATAGCGGTGAAACTTATAACACCCCTCTTATTGCGTCGGGGGTTAAAAAAAACTGTACACAGGCGGACTTAATGCCTTAGGCATTTTCTACCAGTCTACCTTAAGGTGGTGCAGAGATGGAACGAGGTAGGTGCAACAGGGTAAAAATTAAGGACAAAAAGTGACACATAAAAATAAACACAGATACATACATACTGAAACAAAATAAATACACAGATACATAGGTACATACTGAAGCAAAATAAATACACAGAAATAAAAATGAATAATGAATATTTTTTATTAGATGTAAATGTAGATTATTATCTAAATTATTATGTTTAATATATAAAGGAGAATTGTCATATTTATAGCTATTATTCAATTGTAATGATTTATTTTAAATTATTCTGGTCCTAACCAGCAATATTATACTTAATGTTGCTGTGCCCTTACAAGGGTTATTTTCTGTACCTAAGCTATAAACCTTTATCTGATATTATGATATTATGCAAATGAATATGAATAAAGATATTTACAATGAAGGAAGGTTTTATGTGAGTACAGAGATATGATCATTCTATATGTACCTGCAGTAGATACCTATTTATCATCACAATGCATTCTTGTAAGCCTTTTTTGCGTGAAATCGAACTCTGTTTCTTTGTATGTAGATTAATCGAATGAATAATGGCTGTTTATTTTAATTACATTTGCCGTTGCCAAATGAAAAAAACGACCTTTCTTTTCCTCTAGAATAATTAATCATCGAGTCTTCATTACATTTACAATGGTTTAATCACTCACTCACACAATGGGATTAAAAAAGAAAAATATCTCAGATTTTATCGTGATTTGGAATAACTTATACATGATGATAAGTTTCATATCTACTAATAGAGCTGAAAACATTTTTACGCACGTGTTAGATTTGGGCTAGGCCTTCGACTCATTACATCATAAAACTTTTAGATCGAAAAGCCGAAAAGGGATCAAGTGATAAGCGCTAATTTAGTTAACACATCGAATTCAATCAAGTACTACAATCTACTTACAGTGACAATTTACGTCGACTTATCTTATTATTGTTAATGAGGAAATCCACCTTACCCAAATTATTAAATCATACTGATTTTTTGCGAGATTTTTCGTCTTTCGTTGTTTCAGCCTTGAACTCGATTGAGAAACAACATTAATTATTTATTATTCTATAAAGTCTTCGGAAAACAGGAAGCTGGCAACACATAAGAGTTCATCTAGTTCATCTTATGAAGCAAAAGAGAACGAAAAAAGAATATCACGCTTGTTATCCCCGTAGGGTTAGGCAGAACTGTAGAACACCCGCATTTTGCCAGTTATGTTTAAGTCCCATGTAAAAGATAAAGATACTGGGCTGGTATCCGCAACTCCACGTCAAAGCGCGTATTTTGCGTATGGGCCATAATTTATTTTTATTTATTTATTTTTATTTATTTAAAATCTACCACGCGGGCCCAGTGCGAATTGGTAGATGTCACATGTCTTTGAATTTTTGGTTCTAGGACATGCTGGTTTCCTCCTTCACCGTTTTTGAGAGCAGTGGTGATGAAATAAATTACACAAAGTAATGCGCCTGTATAGGTTCGAACCCACGATTTACTGTTCGTAAGTCGGGGCCGCCACCACTGGGCCACCGCTGTTCTGTCCCATTTAATAGGGGGTTAGTCTATTGCCATCAATCGGACACGAATCCAGGCTCCGGGTTACTACTGAGAAATTCTAGATGGAAAAACTCAATAACACTTTACCCGACCCGGGGATTGAAACCGGGACCCCTGGCTCAGCAGTAGCGCTTGCGACCACTAGACCAACAAGGCAAGAAGTTACAATTATACTTGCAACTAATAAAATATATAGACTTTGTTTCCAAGTATAGTCGTATTACTTACTCTCTAATTATTTTGCTAAAGGTGTAAAAAGTAGAGACATTCTCCTCGGGAATAAAGATGTCTTTTTCTTGGGCTAACTTGTACCTAATCCCCACTGCTTTCAAGATTTCTTTTCAAATCTTTTTTACCTCGCTTCACTCGTAAATTTTCCCTATAATCCTTCGCTACGCCCGGGATTCAATCAGGCGCTGGCTGAGAACACAAGACAGTTCTTTATCTCCTTGGTGCATTATCTACTAATCCTACTAATATTATAAAAGCGAAAGTTTGGATAAACATTTGTCACTCTTTCACGCAAAAGCTACTGAATGGATTTCAATAAAACTTCACAAGAATATAGCTTATACTTCAGAATAACACATAGGCTATAATATTATATATAAAGATACTAGCTGTACCCTGCCAAGCTTCGCTGTGGCACATTGTGATGGTACGGTAAAAAAAAGCAAAAAAAAAAAGATAAAAACAATCCTCATGCTAAAATTTCAGCTCGATCAGTGCAGAACTTTTTGAGTTTTTGAAGGGTACCAAACCAAAATAACTTTTATATATATATATATATATATATATATATAGATTGTTGTACTATTATAAATGATAACTATAAGTGTAAAGTAAGTAGGTAAAAAAAATCTGCCATCTGCGAGCTATTCTGGCGTGCTAATCCTGCGCAGACAAAGTCGCGAGAACCATTGCAGCCAGAAAACCACCCTGGAAAAACCGCCATCCCTATGTATGTAGGTACTAGATATAGACAAGTCTAGGAGTCAGTGACAGATTTTCATGACCAAGTCCCTCCCAATCGAAAATGCATGAATTGGCTATGAAAACCAGCACTGCTGATGTGCCAAAAATACACCCCAAAAAAAGAAGAAAAAATAAACACTTAAAAAGACTGCTTAGAAAAAAGAACTGAAATCCCACCAAAAATGTTTAATGTAAAATGTTGCCAAGACGACCACATATGGTTTGCCCTGTGAAAAAGATATCAGATCTCATGTAGAGCTAAGCTTCTGAATCTACACGGCCTAACTCTGCCGTCTTTAACTTCACAAATTCTACATATCCGTAAAAATGTATGGCTTCGCCGCTTCGTTCCCTTCGCGGAGGTGATGCGAATATTTAGTTTCTAAAGTAAGTAACGAAACAGCCAAGCCATACATTTTTACTGATTTATGTAGAATTGGTCAAGTTACGGTCGGTAGAGTTAGGCCGTGTAGATTCAGAAGCTTGGCTATATTTATTTAATTTGTAAGTTTAACTTCAAAAGTGCCTGTTATGGGTCTAATTGAAATAAACGATTGACTTTGACTTTGACTTTGACATGGCTGGTATAAAAACTCACCAGCAGGCCTAGCCATATTACAAATTCTATTTCTATTATCGTAATCGATAAGGCGACAATATAAAGAAAATGGCGTACCTATATGGAATCAGCTGTTTGTCAACTGTCAAGCAGCCAACTGGCAAACAGCTGATTCCATATACGCCATTTTCTTTCTATATAAATGGAATAGAAATAGAATGTGTAATATGGCTAGATCTGCAGGCTAGTCACTAAGTACACGATAGGAAGTATTCTAAGTAAAGAGGCAAAAACCATATCGGTCCACAAACCAAATTCCATCTAAATTCAAAACAAACCAATGTTTAGGAAGCAATAAAATTAACTTAATATATATTACCATTGCAAAATATTGTTTTGGTGAATTAGTTATGTGAATCATGTGCAAAGAAGGAAAATCTCACGTTTGTTGGTAGATGTTGTGTGATCACGAGGTCACAAGCTGCAAACTAGATAAAATAAAGTAAAGTAAGAGCAATAATATGTTTATCCAATATGTGTTTTTGCGTTACGAAATCGATCGTTTTTCAACGTTATGTCAAACAGAATAAGGTTCATATTCAATTGGGAAAATTTGACACATTGGGGTAACTTGATGTGCTGGCGTCTGTACTTATTAAGTTTATCTTAAACGTCATTGACATCGGTGAAGGAAAAGCATCGTTCATGTAAGTTTGAAATCGCCTTGAGCAAGCGTCTTTTTTGTATGAGAAGAGGCCTTTGCCCTGAACAGTAACAGGCTGGTATTATTATTCTTACCTACTTAAGCTTAACAAACATTTTTTTACTCTTTTTTTTCAAGGAACGAATACACTAGGAATATCTTCAGTAGATGTCATGGGTGAAAATCCCCTTTATTGTTTTTCTTTCCCAGCGATTCTAATAACCCAGTCTTACGGTCGCTCTTAATACAATAGACATCTTTAATGCAAAATTATTAAACAATAAATATTTTTACGAATAATAAAATTAGCATGACTAAAATTAGCTTGACTATTTTCGTTAGAGGAAGTCTGGCGAATTCAGCGTTTTGTCTATTTGTATAACTCTATCATAGGGAAACACCTTGATTTTGATGGATTTGATCCGAGTTTGGTAATAAGGAAGCATAACATTAGTCATAAAAAATATAACAAATTAATCAATGAGAAGAAAACATGTGACTGCATTGAACTTTACCCAGTTGAGCATCCTCCTGGCCTCATCCAAAATTATTTGGTATTGACCCAGGCAGCGTGTCTTTGTCGCGGAAGTATCTTCTGTTCCCGTGACCCCCTCATACCTATATGAGACGGAACACCGAGGTGGTTTTCAATCAGTAAGAGTCTGACAAACCCCGCCGACTCCTCTCGACCAACTTTTCTTCATCTAACAGCCCTTTGACCATGACAAAATGACTTCCATGCAACTTTTCGGTCACTGGCGCCACTTTCAGACTTCATCTTGCATATATAGTACTTAACCGTATTGTTTTAATTATTTTTTTTTTTATTTATTTAATTTAATTGTTTGTAGGTAACTACCTGTACTTAATTGTGCATTGCATTGCATAATAGGTAAGTAGGTACAGGCACTTGCAGCATCCGAATCTGTAAAATTTTCCCAGATGAAAATTTAATAATAATAAAATAATTAATTAAAAAAATACTTAACCGTATTTTTTTAATTAATTATTTTATTATTCCATCCATTTCCTTTTTTTTACTTAGCACTTCAAACAACTTTCATCTGTCAAGTTCTTCGATATTTTGCAACTTTATTACCTACAATAAATTTTCATCTGGGAAAATTTTACAGATTCGGATGCTGCAAGTGCCTGTACTTACCTATAATTATGCAATGCAATGCACAATTAAGTACAGGTAGTTACCTACAAACAATTAAATTATTCCTTGTGATAAAGCGGGGGTTCATAATGGATATTAACTTTAATTAGTAGGTACCTAGATATATCATTCATTATCTAGATAATGAATGACATATCTAGGTACTAATTAAAGTGGTACCTAGGTACCCAAGCGTGTAACCAATTCATACTTAATCTGTGCAATTGCCTATTTAGTTCACCTATTGTTACAATATTGCAATCAACATTTTAATTGAGCATTAGATATCCTTAGTAATTAACATTAGTACCTACTTAATACACACAAGTTCCATAAGTAGGTTGTTAAGACGTTCGCGCAGCAGCAAACGTAGAAACCAATTTCGATAAAATAATCAAATCAAATCTATGAACAACTAACCCGCGACTTCTTTCTCCTCAAGGTTTTAAAAATAAATTATAACTTCCTAATAATTTTGCTTTTATTGGTGAAAAAATGTGTTGTGCTCTGTGGCAACGCCACCTTATATTTTTTTATTTTGATATTACCCATTTTAATGTACCGTTGACGTACATGACGTACATGCATTGTTTGTGAATGTACGACTTTTAATTTTAAAGAAAAAAGCAAATTAATATGGCGTTGCTGCGGAAAATTCTCTCTAGCCACGCCACCTGTAAATAACATTTGCAGATACAATTTCAGCTATTTCTCTGAAGTTATATAATGTACGAGCGCTGTATATTATGTACACGTGATAAGTATGAAGAAATATGATAATCCTAAAGTTTAATTCTAAACTCACAAATTGTCCCATATTGACAAAGTTGTAGTTAATAACAAATACAATTTCAGCTTTTCTTCTGAAGTTATATAATGTACGAACACTGTATATTATGTACACGTGATAAGTATGAAAAAATATGTTAATTCTAAAGTTTAATTGTAAAGTCACAAATTGACCCCTATACAGGATGTAAAAAGACCGATCACATAGCCGATAACTACACATTCTGTACATATAATTAAGTAACTTTGACCACAAAATATTGCTGGGAAAGTACTCTTTTTCCATCTTTAAAAAAGAGATGTTTTTTATTGCGTGTAAGGGGAAGTCACCTCCTCTCACCCGGCCCGCAGCAGACGCACCGGGCGCAGGTGGAGGGCGGACAACACCCTCTTCCAGCACCCTAAATGAGTTCAGGGGCGACGGACTCGGGAACATCCGCCGCCCCCCACGTACATGGACCTGAGGTGGTGCGATGGCGGCGCGTCGTATTCACGCGCGCCCCTCTTAGACGTCGCTGTTGTGACATCACTATTAAGTGTGTTAATAGTGTGCACATCACTAGATATTATCTATGTATCCAGTTCCTATCTGTCATTCCAGAGAGACACTACGATGTGTCCCCGTCTGTGACACTACTACTGTCTGTCTGTATTATATTGTGTGTGTGTCATTTATTAATAGACCAAGTCAGTTTCGGAAGTCTGTGGCTTTGGTGGTTTTGTTTCGTTCATTATTGGCTACCGACTTCGAAACTGGAGTTATTTTTCACCTGTTAGTGTGTTAGTGTTTTTTTAAGAAGTCGGTTGTTTTTTGTAAAAAAGTTTTTCTTCATCAAATGATATTTTCTAAATGAAAATGCTTGATATGTTACTAAAAATGTAAAAATCGGTGTGTGTGTACCTATATTTTTTGAGGAGTTCCCTCAATCCCTCAAGGATCCCTCATGAGATATGAGTTTTGATCCAAATGGGACCAATCTGTTAGTATACCCTATCAAATAAAAAAAGAATTTTTAAAATCGGTCCTTAAATGACAGAGTAATGAGGTAACTGAATTGAGAACCTCCTCCTTTTTTTGAAGTCGGTTAAAAATGCAATAGATATTACTTAGCCAACTAGCTTAATCCGCCGTTCAATTAACTGCCTAGCCGTTTAACTAAACAACGCCGTTCAACTAGTGACCCTGAATGATATTCAGCAGTAGCGTTTGGCCTAAGCATTAGCGAGCCAGCAAAATAATATAGGTATAATACACACATAATCAGATATAATTTTTTGTATTATTCTTTGGGAATTGATTAGTACAATCTATTAGTGTTTGACTAAAAACCACCCCGTGTTCCGTCTCACACCTGCGCCGGGGGTCACGGGAACAGAATATACTTCCGCGACTTTCGACTGTTGCTGGCCATATATGTTCTGTAGGCATGTTGAATACGACACCGTTGAGGTTGACTTGGTCTATTAATAAATGACACACACACAATATAATACAGACAGACAGTAGTAGTGTCACAGACGGGGACACATCGTAGTGTCTCTCTGGAATGACAGATAGGAACTGGATACATAGATAATATCTAGTGATGTGCACACTATTAACACACTTAATAGTGATGTCACAACAGCGACGTCTAAGAGGGGCGCGCGTGAATACGACGCGCCGCCATCGCACCACCTCAGGTCCATGTACGTGGGGGGCGGCGGATGTTCCCGAGTCCGTCGCCCCTGAACTCATTTAGGGTGCTGGAAGAGGGTGTTGTCCGCCCTCCACCTGCGCCCGGTGCGTCTGCTGCGGGCCGGGTGAGAGGAGGTGACTTCCCCTTACACGCAATAAAAAACATCTCTTTTTTAAAGATGGAAAAAGAGTACTTTCCCAGCAATATTTTGTGGTCAAAGTTACTTAATTATATGTACAGAATGTGTAGTTATCGGCTATGTGATCGGTCTTTTTACATCCTGTATAGGGGTCAATTTGTGACTTTACAATTAAACTTTAGAATTAACATATTTTTTCATACTTATCACGTGTACATAATATACAGTGTTCGTACATTATATAACTTCAGAAGAAAAGCTGAAATTGTATTTGTTATTAACTACAACTTTGTCAATATGGGACAATTTGTGAGTTTAGAATTAAACTTTAGGATTATCATATTTCTTCATACTTATCACGTGTACATAATATACAGCGCTCGTACATTATATAACTTCAGAGAAATAGCTGAAATTGTATCTGCAAATGTTATTTACAGGTGGCGTGGCTAGAGAGAATTTTCCGCAGCAACGCCATATTAATTTGCTTTTTTCTTTAAAATTAAAAGTCGTACATTCACAAACAATGCATGTACGTCATGTACGTCAACGGTACATTAAAATGGGTAATATCAAAATAAAAAAATATAAGTTGGCGTTGCCATAGAGCACAACACGAAAAAATGGTTAAAATCGGTCCAGTAGCTGCGGAGAAAATTCGGTACATACCTACCATCAGATCTTACCTCTTTACAATATAAGTAGGAGTTGTATACAATATATATAGGTACATCTAATAGGTGTTAGGTACGTAAAAATATCGTGGGCATCAATTATGAACGCTGTAGGGTACTTACTGGTTTAGGTTTGTAGGAGGGAGGAGGAACAGAGCAGTAATAAAATATAAATTGAATTTATTATTATTTTCACTTTAACTTACTAAGCTTTCAATTGTGTCAATTAGAGACACAATAGAAAGACAATGACAGCGCGAACGCGGCGTTCGCTTGGGGTTTAGTGAATTAATATTGTACCTATCTGCTATTATGTATAGGTTTTTACTAACCAGTTCTGTAGTAATTACCCTCTTCAATTAAAGGAAATATTAAAGTTAATTTACTTACTTCAGTACCTAGCTACTCAATTTTTTATTATAATTTAGTATTTTAGTCTTATTAACAATTATAACACATGCGTGGGAAAACGTTTGTAAAACATGCACGCTTTAACAAAACCCACTTACACCACGGTTTTTATGATCGCCAAAAAATAATTAACATTCAAATTCCTAGGTAGGTACCTACTTAGTTTATCGTGAGACAAATTCATAAAATTGTGGAGTTTTTCTAACGTTATAAAAGTCGCATTTCGCGGGCTAATCTACGCAATTATCATAAACGTTTTTTTTCTAACAGCACACCAACAGTAACAACCTTATTTACCTACGAGACGAGAAAAAATATGTAGATACCTCATTAAAGTTAAGTAAATATAAGATCTCCTGAATTGCGCCTACTACTGCTTTTCTGTGATCACCTAAAGCTTGATTGGTAGAATGCTTAAAGAATTAAATCCGCCTCTTTATGTAGGTACAGACGCCTGCACATCAAGCTACCCCACTTGTTATAAAGTTTAAATAAATAAATAAATACTCCACAACTTTTCATACAACGCCACCTAGTCCCAAGCTAAGCTAAGAGCTTGAGTTATGGGTACTAAACAGCTGATAAACATAGATAAATTACACCCAGACACAGAACAAAATTATCGTGCTCACCAGACAAACATTTGCCCTGGGTGGGAATCGAACCCACGACCTCTGGCATAGCAGTCAGGGTCAATAACTACAAGACCAACAGGCCAGTCGAGAACTATCAAAGAAATTTGACACATTGGGGTAGCTTAATGCTGGCCTCTGTGCAATGTGCCTAAAGTACCTATTAAATAAATAATAAATTAATCTCCATCAAACACTAGGAAGCAATATATATGCATTTAAAAGCATGCACCACCCGCTGTTTGTGCCTATCTATTTTAATTTAACCTCTTCATCTTCACCAATATAAAAAGTTAAGTAGGTAGTTAGTACCCAGGTATTTGATAATAAGCTGTAGGCATGACGAAGATGACGAACCAGACACCAACACCAAACAAATTAATTCATTTTCCTCCCGATAAATAAGCTGCGCCTTAAAAAATGTCGGAAAGATTAACAGATAAAATCCGACAAGAAATTTATGAGATTCTGACCACAAAAATGGCGTAATATCGTGTAAGGATTAATTTTTGCGAGCAATATAATCACGCAATCTATAAGGACGTTTATCGAACTCTGAGCATCGCACCGCAGTATTCTCTGAAGCATCGACAAGTGTTGATTGCATACCTTATTCCTTATTTGTGTGAAGGGATACCTTATTTCGATTCGATCAGTATTAAATTCAATTCATTTAAAAATTCAATAACGTCCCGACCGCATAACTGCAGGCCATTAGGTTCCTATAGTATAATTCCTATTCAATATTTGTAGGAGTTTGTTTACTTTGTATGTATCTACAGCTTACCCTCTAGCGACTTTAAAACTTTGTTAAATGTTGGTAATCTGTGTTTGTGAAAAGCGTTTTTAGCTACATGTTTTACAAAATTACATGTAGGTACAGGTAGTACCTACTTAGAGGAGCTTGTGGCTAAATTATAACAGCCGCATGGGTCGATCGAAGGTTAAGCTACGCTTGACGAGGTCGGTCCGTGGATGGGTGACCATTTATTACATACCAAGACTCCTCCGTGCCTCGGAAAGCACGTTAATCCGTTGGTCCCGGCTGTCATTTGTAGATCTTTGACAGTCGTTACTTGTAGTCAGAAGCCCGAAAGTCTGACAACCAGTTTAACCAAGGGGTATCATGTTACCCAGTTACTGGGTTGTGGAGGTCAGACAGGCAGTCGCTCCATGTAAAACACTGGTATTCAGCTGCATCCGGTTAAACTGGAAGCCGACCCCAACATAGTTGGGAAAAGGCTAGGCAGATGATGACAGGTAGTACCTACTTAGCTGTTCTATTCTCCTAAAGTATAATAAAATGAAACAGTTAGGTTCGTATTGGTAAGCATACTTAGGTAAGTACCTAGATATATAAATACAACACGATTTGAATACTAGATTTAAGAAACATTTAGTATATACACCGTGACTCTGACCTATTGTTGGGCGATAGGAACTTGTGGATTAGATTGATTATTAATTTCGGGCGTATTAGTCACGGCAAGTTGCAGCAGCAGAGCTACCATTAGATATCATTCTTTGTCACACATTAAGTATTTATTTATTTATTAACTGTCACATCAATAAAATACACAACTCACACATAGGTACCTACACTGTCACATGTTTACTCACTCTTTCATTGTTATTATGTAGGTAGACAACGTAAACTTCCCGTGTCAAATTCGAGACGAAATGTTTCTATCCCAAACGTCATAAGTATATTGGTCGTCGCTCGACACTAGTAGACGTTTTTCGACTGAAGAATAGACACATTTCTTTGGCCACAGCCACTCAAAAACTTGTCAAGCGCGATACAACAAATAGATCCAAAACAATAATGACTACAAGGTACTACTTTGTCTACGTGCAGTATGCATGATAAAAAACACAGAAAGTTGCAAACCCTATTTTATTGATCTGAAATTATTAACTCTACCTTCTCTATATATATATGAAGTTGCCATATTTATTAAAACCAATCAAAGCCATTTTGAAACCCTTTCTACATCACGTCATCAAGGTGAATTAAAGTCTAAATCCCATCAAACCGCACTTTTTTCTAAAAGTTTTCTTGGAATGGCTTCAAAAATATATAATAAACTGTCTAAACTTATACCATCTACAAAAGACCTTTTTACTTTCAAAAAAAAACTTCAACCTCTTTCTTATACAAAAAGCTTATTACTGTTTAAATGATTTCCTAGAAGAATAATAAAACCCTAAAAATATCGCATTTCCTAATTATTTATCTATAACTTTTATTGTATGTGTTAATTAAGTATTATTACTGATTTGTTTTGTATTTCATTGTTATTATTTTATTTCATTACAATTATTATTTTATTTTTCGTATATTTTTTAACAAAGTTTTTAATGTTACTATTTTTAAATTTAGTTGTAGTCTAGACATTTAAGTAGATTTAACATTTTATTCCTGTAAAGGAAACATTTTGTACGCCTTGCAAGGCAGCGCATAGTGAAACTTTTTATATTCAACACCATGTACATACATTTTACCTATGTGTCACAAATAAACTAATTTGAATTTGAATTTGAATTTGAACTTTTTATTTAAAGGTATAAAGGGCACATTAGATCGCTGTCTCTAATGTGCTCTTTATACCTTTTGTGTTAGATTGAATTAGAATGACAACGTATATATAGGTACATATAACCTAACCTAACTTACCATACCTATCCTATAGCTAACCTAACTAGCTAACCTAACTACCTTAGTGAAATGCATTGATTTTGAAAGACATAAAATAACATAATTTTCAACTGATCTACCGCGCTGCGTGTCACTATGTTACATACAATACTAGAGTAGGTAGTATTTCAAGTAGTAGATAGGAGTTGTAGTAGGAAGAAATAATTTGACCCGATTGGTTCCTATATCATCCATACGCAAAGTACTACTTCGACTGGCCTTTTGATCTAGTGATTATTGACCCTGACTGCTCAGCCGGAGGGTTCGATTCCCACCCAAGATAAACGTTAGTGTGATGAGCGATCATTTGTTCTATCTGACCTCAATTAGGGTGACCCGCACTTTTCATTTCTTTTCTTCAGTTTGGTCATTATCATTTATCATGCACAAGACGGCGGAAGTCTTTCTGAATCTGTCATTTTGTAGATTCTTCTGTCAAATAAACCCGTTTCTGTGGCAATACCATAGAAATCTTCTTTATTATATCTATGGGCAATACGCATGCCGATGCTTCTTAGTGGGGACGATGTCCTAAAATACAGGCTTATGGGCTTAGTTTATGTTCCAGTCCAGAGAAATAAAATCCATTTGTTATTTTATGCTTCGCTTTCACTTCGACTAAATTGTCACGGCGAGATTTTTAAAGAATTTTTAGGTAGGCACTTACAAGATCTAGTTGTGGTCAAGACACAAAACAGACAATGTCCTCCGAGAAAGAACTTCATAATATCCTATCCCAAAGACGTCCATTTTGCTGTAACGCTTAGGTAAGGCCTATGTACAGACGCCAGCACATCAAGTTACCCCAATGTGCCAAATTTCTATGATCGTTTTTCAACTTTATGTCAAACATAATAAGGTTCATATTCAATTGGGAAAATTTGACACATTGGGGTAACTTGATGTGCTGGCGTCTGTACATTGGCCCTCGACAGGTCATCGAACCTCCGAACGTAGATGATTTTAATATCCTGCGAGAACAATATAAAAATAGTTGTTTGTAGCGGTGAGCCTTTTTTTTAAGGATGGCAAATCATCAGATGACTCCTCCCGCTCTGGGTGAAGCGGAAGGGAGTGTCAGACTCTTACTGACTAAAACCCATACGTGTTCCTCCTAATGCCTTTTGCGGTCCAGGGCCGCGGTGACTCTTTCGAACAAATTCCGCGACCCGGCAGGCACAGGTCCTAGCGGGCCCCGTCTTCGGTGCTGACAGCTCTTTGAGGCGCGCGTGGAACACTACGCGCCGTCGACCCGGGCCTGGTTTTGATCAGACGGCGAGCCACCCAATGCTCGCCGTCCGCAGACCCGTGCCTACGGTGGCCGAGAATCGCCCTGCGACTCGCGACGCCCGGGGCGGGTTCTTCTGTTGCGGCGGCTGGGGCGTGAGGTTTCCCGCTCCCTCACCCGTTCGGCCTCCTCTTTCGCTAGCATTACTGCTTCGCAGAAAGAGGTGACCGCTTCCCATGCCTCCTCACTTTGGACCATGGATTGAACCAGGGCCGGACGAGAGAGGTTGCCGCCGCCGTTCGCCTCGATGAGGACACGGCGGTGCTCCGCCCAAGCAGGGCAGACCTCAAACGTATGCTCTACAGTGTCCTCCGGACGATCCTGACAGTGTTGACACCCGGGCGTTACCTCCCGCCGAATTCGAAACAGGTATCTCCCAAAACAACCGTGTCCGGTGAGTACCTGCGTCAAGCGGAAGGTAAGGACGCCTTGGCGCCGATCTAGCCACTCCGCAAAGAGGGGACTTATTGCCCGGATTATGGCGTGCCCAGCGTGGGTTGCGACAGTCGATGTCTCCATACAGCTAGAGTTTTTATTTTGCACACACTCACCAACTTACAATATACCGTATGTAGGTAGGTATACTATAGTCTAAGCACACAACACACAACATAATAAAACTTCTGTTTTACCGTGTGCCAGCTGTCAACAACTTTTTTGAATATCGAATCATAATAATATGATCGATGAATTAATAAGTTTTTTTATGCCGAACAACAGCTATCGATTTCTCAAAGATGACAACAACATTGATTCGCAAACAAAACTGGTTCTCATAAATTAATATCGTAATATATTTGAAAGTTTGTTTTGAATATTTCGTATGCAACTACACGTTTTTGAAGGACTTTTGGGTCAGCGTTGTTCTGCAGCCAATCGGAGAGAGAACCAGTGTGACGCATCAAACGTTCGTCCAATCACAGATGTTTATGCAGAATCGCGCGTGTGCGCGTTTTTATTAGCAGCTATTATTTTGTCACTATCGGTTATTTTTATATTGCACGTGAAGTTGCCTTCCGACGCAATTCTAGACCGAAAGACGTATATTGGGTTTCTACCAAAGACAATCATCAATAAGTAGGTACTTACTATAAACGGCACATCACTAAATAAATTTTCTCGACACTTTTAAACTAGACTCGTTGACACAAGTCGATCAGTCTCGATTAGTAGGTACGCTCCGCTGCCTCTCTAAGATTGCTTTATTAATGCTCTTTTTACAATAGCATTAGACAGAATATCGTGATGGCCCAGAGGTTAAGACGCCTACCTCTGATGCTCGAGGTTGTGGTTCAAATCCAGGAAAGTACCAATGTGACTTTTTCAATTCATATGTACTTTCTAAGTTTATCTTAGACATCATTGACATCGGTGAAGGAAAACATCATGAGGAAACCTGGACTTACTTATAGTTAACATAAGTTTGAAATCGCCAATCCGCCTTGAGCAAGCGTGGTGATAAATGCTCGAGCTTTCTCTGTATGAGAAGAGGCCTTTGCCCTGCAGTGAGACAGTAACAGGCTGGTATTATTATTATTATTAGACAGAAGTTAAAAAGGTTATTTTTAATGCACACTTTGTATTGTGCATGTGAGTAACAATTACGATAGTTGCCGAAATTATTACAATCTATTTTTACTGCAATGTCACACTTTTATTTGTACCTAACCATTTCGATTTCATTTACTTAGTTATATTATTTCTTTTTAGTTGAAAATTGTAGTGTTAATGATATAAACTTCAAAGAAGCAGGGAGGAACAATACATGGACATGTTCTTCATTTCGCTTTTTTTCTTCTAAATTTGAAATAAAACATGTTCTGTATCCCTGCTTCTACCTACGGGCCTCTTTTTTCTTATGCTATTGTAAATGGAGTATAGATGGCGTTACTGTTACTGAAATTTCTTTGCATGTCCCCTCTTTAGGGCGTGACTCCACCAAAGCGGAGACGAGAGGAGATGTCTTGTAATTAACCAATAGGATATTGTATTGTGCTGAAGCTAAGCACTGAGTGGTCAAAATGACGCAAGCTGAGTCTCGCCCTTAGTAACTAAAATCTCTTTCGGTTTCTACAACTAAAATAAAACAGGTTCATTATTATTCGATAAAAACCATGTATTAACATTTATTTTTTCTTCTTTTTCTTCTTATTAGTTTTAAACTTAAGTTTCTGCTTGATCTTCTCCTTGCGTATTCTTTCTTTAACGATCTGTTGTTTGTTCTTGAATTCTTTAGACTTCGCCTCTGTCGACTTCATGGCGACACGTTCGTTGTGTTTCACCCAGTGAGGACGGAATTCTGATGCTGGGGAAAAAGGAGTCATATTTTAGAGACTATAAGTATTATAGTGGAATAATTGCACGCCTATAGCTATATTATACCACAGTCTGTCTATAGTAATGTTATAATAGGGAAAAATTTATTTTTTATTGTACAAAAACTATTCAACCGATTTTTAAAATGCTTTCATTATTACAAAGCTATATTATCACAGAGTTTAAAGGGCTATATTTTAGTTTAAAAGCTACGGTTGGTGGAGGGGATGTTATATGTTATAGTGCGAAGGGAAACCACAAAAATCACGCAGGCGAAGTCGCAAGCTAAGTGCTAGTCGTGAATAATAATAATATCAAGATCCCTAAACTTTTGACCTAGTTAGGCACAGAAGTTTTCATTTTTTGTGATTTCCTTTCTGGTTTTATTTAAATTTGTTTATTTGTTTGTAATATTATAACATAAATGGAAAAAAAAACTATCGTCTACATAAAAACAAAAGCTAATAATTGCAACACAAAAACGTTTCTTATAAAAAAACAACCGACTTCGAAAAAACACTAACTAACTAAATTAAGTAAGTAAATTAACTCTAGATTCGGAAGTTGGTGGCTATGGTGGTTTTGTCTTATTCATTATTGGCCACCGACTTTCGAAGTTTTATGCTTCTTCACCCACGGCAGTAGGGAGTAACTTAGCTGCTTACCAGATTTCTTCCTATTGGTGTCTCGCGCCTGTTCGTCGTCAGAGCCCGCGTCGGCAACGTTCCGCTTCCTCCAGTCGTCGTACCGGCCGCTGCGGTAGGAGGCCGGCACGCGCCCGCCGCTCTCCGTGCGAATCATCTTACGGCCGCCGTCCTGAAAACATGACACAAGGTAAGCATGAGAATGGCTCAAACAGATGCTGACACTGAAATAGACATGTCTGAAGTCTAATACTCGCATTTAAAACGTTTAAATCTTATTGCAATCTGATCTCGGCGCTATACAATGTCAAAAACTAATATAGGTATTTATTAAAATACGAACGTTCTTAAAAACATGAGAATTGCCCCTCTGGACACAGTTTTATGCCGCCCATAAGCCTCAAGCACAGTCCCAGATATCAATGGATTATCATGTTTAACAAGTTGCCACTAGATATAAAAAGCACTGTCTACTCAAGCTCTTTTAAAAATCTACTGAAAAGTTTCCTACTGAATAAGTGTCTATCACGTGGGAGATTTTTAACAAAATTCCTATACATTATTTTATGCATCATTGTAATATTTTTTATGTAATTTATACATGCATCATGTAATTTTTCTTGACTATGATTATGATTTGGCTTCACATGCCCACAAGAAATATCTCTCCGGCATGCCAGTTTCCTCAGGATAATTGTCTTCATCGAATTTAAAACAAGTGATAAGTAATTTTACATTACGCATTATGAATCTGAAAAGTCATAGGTGCCTTGGGTTCGAATTGGAGATTTATAAATAATAAAAAACTTGAGAGGTGTCAAGGGACAACCGGATGAAACGAAGTTCCACAACAACAACACAACACAAAAAGCAAAAACAAAACACAACCGTCCAAAACATTCCGTCTAGCCCCCTTTCGCAACGCGCGATAAGGAAATTCGTTCCAATAATATTCCACGACTATTCACACAACGCCATCTAGTCCCAAGCTAGGCAGGGCTTGTGTTATGGGTACTAAACGACCGATAAACATACTTATATAAATATCTAAGTAACACATACCGGGTCGACATGCACCATCTTCTTCCGCTTCCGGTCCCAGCGCTGCATCGCTTTACTTGCGCGTGCGGCGTCTCCGCTGTCAGCGTGCATCTCTAGCTGAGCTTGCTCTGCGCCCACCGCGAAGTTTACTGCCATTCTGTAAATACATTATATTAAATTATTTCTTTGTTTGTTGTAGCAACACTCTGTGACAGTTTCAGATGACCATATATTAAGGTTTATGAAAAACAGCCTGCTTACAAATACACGGACATAGGAGGCTTGGTAATAGGATTCCATTAGAACTCTTAGAGTATGAGATCCTAAACATACGAAAACAAATTAAAAAAAAAAAACTAGTACACACGGCTACACATCAAGCTATACATTTCCAGTATAAGCTGATCTCGCACTGTACAGGATTTCCTTACGATGCGAGGTCAGCGTAAACTGGAAATGTATAGCTTGATGTGTTGCCGTGTGTACCTACTGATACACTTTATAGTTTTTATTGAATCACTAATCTATTAGCCTTTCTGTGTATGGAGTGGAAAATCCTCATAGGTGTCTTCCGCTCTCTGGCAAGCAGAAGGGTCTGTCAGTCTCTTACTGGCTAAAAAGTCCCTGGTGTGCCGTCTCACACTTTCGCCGGGGGTCGCAGGAACAGACCTATAAGGTTATCTCAACTTACCCCATTTCAGTGTGTTGATCAGTAGCGTAATGTGAAATATAGTTCTCATCGCGAACAATCTCTTTCTTCTTTTTCTTAGGCGGCTCGTTCGGAGGCCGGCTCGGTTTTGTGTTGCTAGTGTCTTCTAGTACAACGCCCTCAGCCTAGAAATGTAAGTTCAATAATACATCTGAATAACTACACTGCATTTTCAACAAGATTATAGAAAGTTTTAATAAACCGTTATTAATTCATCAAACCCAAGCGGACGCCGGCGTCCGCGCTGTCATTGTTATTGTATTGTGTATCTAACTGACACGATTGTGTCAGTTCGACAACACGAACATAGTGAGAACTAAAAATAACCGTTTGATATAGTGTTTAGTGATAGAACAACAATAAAATTATGATATCTGAGTCTAAGAATCAACAAAAGGTTTAACTTAAAAAGAAACTGTATATTTAAATTTCTCAGTTTTTCAGGTAAATGATTCAATAGGTATAGGCGACTCAGACGAGAAGATTCTTTCAGACTTGACCCTCGGGGGAAGAACTCGTTAGTTGCAATAAGATTATAGAATTTTTAAATAAACCTTTTTTTACAGTCAGTTCGACCACACACCCATAGTGAGAAGACTAAACAGTTCGAGATAGCGTTTATTGATAGAGAATAATGTTATGTAGTGTAATAGTGTTACCTAATGAACACAATTGAATTGTGAAATGAAGGGAAGTGCTATTGGACAAATTCTTAGTAAAGACAATTTATTAGTTCAGGATATAATTAAGTCACTTATTTATTAGGCTTAACAGAAGGCTAGATTTTTCTATAAGGGGGATAAAACAATCACTTCAATCGATTACGACTACCATTGCGATAGTGCGTTTTTCGGTATTGCAAATATGTTTTGTTGCTTTTGATTTCATCACTATGTCTACCGAATAAAACTCATAATAGGTTATACGGACTGTAAAAAGTATTATCAAAATTTTGTTTCACTTTGCAACGCAAACTGAACTTTATCTGTGGGTATTAAAGTTCTTATTCCAAATAACGCACATTAGTTTCATTTTTTGGAGGGTAAATGGCCAATTCAATATAAATTACTGAAGGGATGCATGGGACAAGGGCAAACTATTTTCTTTACATTTCACGCAAGTACTTACTGCAAGTTTCTTTATGTCTCGAACTTTCTGAACAGTCTTGCCATGAGCTTGTTTCTTCCTTTTCATTGCTAAATACATAGGTGAATCGTTTTTGGTGGACAGCTCTAAAATTGTCTGTAACAAAAATATACATGAATAAAAAATGCCCATAAAATAAAAACTACTGGGCCAAAGTTATGTTCAATTTTTATTGGACTAAATAAAAACCATTCCGTATCAAACATAAGAAGAATCACGTAAATTGCCAATACATCTCAGTACTTGGTGTACATACATAAAAATAATACCAATAGAATTGAAAACCTCCACTTTTTTGAAGTCGGCTAAAAATAGCTACAAATTCGTTAAAAGTAGTACACCCGCAGGTTTAGAACAAATAAAATAGCAAAATGAAATGTTGTGTTTACTGTGTACACTTTGTTCAAAACCTACCCACAGCGGGGTGAAGCCCCTCCCAAACGAAAATGCTGGATGCGCCTCTGTGTGGTGTAATGTTACTTACTCCTCTAGCCGTATAATTCTTGATCTGCTCAATCATAGCGATGGCGGCGTCGTCGTTCTCGTCGACTAAGAACGGGTGCGTGAGTACGGGGAACGTGGTGGACTTGGCTCGTTTGTTGGCCTCGGCCGACGCAGGCTCGCGCCATTTTATGTATTGCTGCCAACCCCGGCCACATACACGGGCTGCGTCTTCCTGATGACAAAGTTCAGTGGTAAAAACTGTATCTTTACCTTGCTAGATAATTAAATCCAACCACAACTATTTGTACCCAATCTATACAAGTATCTATGCATGTATCTGTAAAAGTATCTCTTCAAATATCTATACAAGTATCTATACAAGTATCTAAACAAGTATTTATACAAGTATCTATACAAGTACTTATACCAGTATCTATACAACTATCTATACAAGTATCTATACAAGTATTTATACAAGTATCTATACAAGTCTCTATACAAATAAATAAAATTGAAGTGTTATTTAATAATGTCAAAGTGACAGCTTTTTGCTAAATAAATATGAAAACTCTGTCTGTCTATTTGTTGCGGCGGAGCTCCAATACAGTTCGACCGATTTTAACGAGATTTTTCACTGTCAGATAGTAAAATTGGTACAGCATAAGAGTGGCAAAAATTAGATATTGATTGGGACTTGGTATAATAGCAAGGTGTGCAGGTGCAGGTGTGCAGTGTGGTAGCAGTAAGAGTCGTTTGCCTACGGAAAATCACCCTTACGTCTTTGCCTAAGTGCTGAGATAGGTTGGCCGTTATACAAGGGTGCCTTTCGTGACCATGGAAAATATTTTTTTCAGAAAAAACCAGTACTTACAATCTCCGAATAATTCTTCTCCCAAGCTCTGACATCCTGGTGTCTCAACTCCAACGTCGAGGCAGGTATAGCTCCCCACACTCCACTAGGACAGGCGAGGCCTCGCTCCTGTACTTGGGCAGGTGATATCATCTCGGCGCCGAGGAACAGTTGCAGGTCCAACAAGTGAGCGACGTCTTCGGGTGCTATGAGCGAGAACGCTCGACCGGCGCGACCGGCGCGGGCGCTGCGACCTACATGACGAATTTGTTACTATGTAGTATACGATTTTGATCGTATGAATAGTGTAGAGGATAAGTTTGGTGTTCTATCACCTAAAGCAGAACATGCTTTAACCTTTCAATCGTGGCAATTAGAGACACAATATAAAGACAATGACAGCGCGGACACCGGTGTCCTCTTGGGGTTTAGGTAATGAATTAATGAGCAATATGCAATTTTTTAGGTATTAGTGAAGACTCATTATTGTTTAGCTTAGAAACTTTTTATAAACGATTTATTCCAGTTTCTTTATGATGTAGATATTAAGGCTTTTATGAAGTTGAAATATATCCAATATCACCGCATACTTGAAAAATTATTTCGAGAGTGAAGTATGTTCTGATAGAAACACGTAAGTGCTTCTTCAGTTCATTTGTAATGCTAATGACACTAACATGCACACCATTTTATGTCAGGTGAGTATGCTTAATTGTATGAGTATAACATCTTTACAAGTGTGAAATATTAGATTTTTTAATGTTAACGGAACAAACGAGTCTGAACCTCAAGACACAGGGAATCCTAGTGTGTATTTCAGGAATTACTACTACTTGACTGTATGTAGGTACTTTATAAAAAATAAATTATTCTTATTCTTTTACCCTACTTAATTGGGAAAATAAATATTTTTATTTGATTTGATGTATTTCCAATAAAAATGGCTAAGTTAACTACTATTTCACAAAAACTCACCAACTCTGTGCACAAAAAGCTTCGGTTTGGCGGGGAAGTTGTAGTTAATAACGGTATCTAAAGCCGGGAGGTCCAACCCTCTAGCGGCGACGTCGGTCACTATGAGCACGGAACACTTCTTGTTTGTAAAGCGACCGAGGGCAATCTTACGCGCCGATGCATCTAGACCTGAGTATGCGTACGTTGATGATATGCCTGCTTGTTTAAGGATCTGCAAAAAAAACGTTAATCATACAAGAAAGATGCAAAGATTTGTCCGTGGGCAAAATACACGATTTGCAGATGGAATTGCGGTTACCAGTCTGAAACACTAATAAATAAGCGCTCTGTCCTGGAGTGGCAGATATCATAACTATACTGTATTATTTAAGGAAGTATCTAAATGTTTATATAAGTATGTATATTGAAAAATGAGTCAATATAATTGAGTGAATTCAGAACATTTAAATTAACAAGAATATGGCTGAACACCAAATTGTGATACTTTTTTAACACTAAAAAAATTTTCATATTTAAAACAAAACATTACTGGCGAAATGTCTACACCTCTGCCTAAACCTTCGGCGAGTGGTGCAATGTTGAGTTAGTTTTTTTCTGTTTTATTTGCCATTTATTTCAAAAAAGGTTGCAACAGCTCCACAAGAGTCTAAAAGAATTAACTTACCAAATTCAAATACTCCACATGATGCTTAGTGGCTGCAAAAACAACGGCTTGAGGAGTTTTCGAAGTCAAAACCCTATCTAACAATATCAATAATGCTGCAGTCTTCAACTCTGCTCTCACTGCAATCCATCCAAGCCACAAAGTAGAGGGCAACTTCCAATCAACATCCAATCTTACTAATGTGGGGTCTGTCAGACCAGCTCTGGCGAATTCTACGAGCATTTTGGGTAATGTTGCAGAGAATAGCAGCGTTTGACGGGTTGATGGTAGACGTGCGACGATTTCGCGGAGTTGTTCGCCAAAACCCAGCTCGAAGAGTCGGTCGGCTTCGTCGAATACTATTAGTTCTGTAAAATTAAAGGACAAAGTTTAGCACTCAATAGGAGTCAATATCAGTCTTAATACTGCTTGTGATGATAGAGCAGCGGTAACCCAGTGGTGGCGGCCCCGACTTATGAGCAGTAAGTCGTGGATTCAAACCCAGGCAGGCGCATTACTTTGTGTAGTTTATTTCATCACCACTGCTCTCAAAAACGGTGAAGGAAAACATCGTGAGGAAACCGGCATGTCCTAGAACCAAAAAGTTCGCAGACATGTGACATCTACCAATTCGCACTGGACCCGCCTGGTAGATTATAGCCCATACGCAAAATACGCGCTTTGACGTGGAGTTGTGGACACCAGCCAGGTATCTTTAATCTTTATCTTTTACTGCTTGTGATGACTGAAATATGTAATTTATATTTAAGTTTTGTTTTTGTAAGGTAGGACCATCAGTAAAAATTGAGTCACAGGCTTTTTTTATTTACAATGTTATTTTTAATTAGTAAATTCGTGGTTCAATCATCAAGATCATTTTTTTTTGATTATTGAAAAACAAAGGCAGATAAAAAATGAACTGCTCTTTACAATAATGTAATTTTTTTCCGAGATTTCAGGGTATGGAATTCTAAAAATAATGTTGTGGTGCTAGTAAATTTAGGATTCTGCCAGACAGACTCCAGAAAAGAAAACATAAATCAAAATAAAAGAAACCCTTACTTATATTATCAAGTTTCAAGCTCATTTCAATACAGATGTGTAGAAATCGTCCAGGAGTGGCCACTACAATATCTGGTGCTGTGCCAGACATGACACTGAACTGCTGTTCTAATGACTCTCCACCAAGGATTGCTGCTGATGACAGACCCGTAAACTTGCCCAGTTCTCTGACAAATCTTAATGTCTGGAACAAAGTAAATCTTCTTATATATAAAATTCTTGTGTCACAATGTTCGTTCCTATACTCCTCCGAAACGGCTTGACCGATTCTCATGAAATTTTTTATGCATATTCAGTAAGCCTGAGAATCGGCTACTATCTATTTTTCTAGCCTGTAAGTGATAAGGGGTGTTCACCCCAAATTTTTATTTTTTATTTTTTTGATAATGATTATTTTTTTTATTTTTTTATTACGTGGCATCAAAAAATACACACAACTCTAAATTTGCACTTTTTTATCACCAACCCTTGCTTTTTAATAGTCATACATAGCAGAACTTTTAATGACTTTTTGAAATATCACGAGGAGAGGGAAGAGGGAGGGGAGTGGTAGGGGAGAGGGGACGGGGGAGATTGTGAGAGGGGGGGGGGGAGATTGTGTGAGGGGAGGGGTGAGATTGAGAGGGGAGGGAGGGGAGGAGTGGGGGAGGGATGGGTAGGGGAGTGGGGAGGGATGGGGAGTGGGAGAGGAGGGAGGTCAGGACAAAGGGAGGGGGCGGAGAAGGAGGGAATGAGAGGGGGAGTGGAGGGGAGGGGGAGAGAAGTTGATAAAAAATGCTCTGCAATAGCTTTACCGCGGCAGTCTCCGAGTGCCACACGTCATTTTCTCTTTTTTTTTTAACCATTCAATCACAATGTGCCACAGCGAAGCGTGGCAGGGTACAGCTAGTAAAATTATAAATACAACAAGGTTTTTATCAATTTTAAAATTATCTATAATATATTCCAGCTACTAAAGCTAGGTTTTGAAACCAAGAGTCTAAGAAACAAAACATTGGTGGAAAAACTGTTTTTTTAATCTGCAAAATCTCCCTGTAAAAAGTTAGAAAAAGTGAGTGTGAAGTGAACTGCTAATCTCTAGCATGAGTTCACGGTGAATGACGCTGAATTGAGCTGTCATCACATAATGACAGCTCACTTCAGCGTCATTTCACACACAATCTGACAGGGAGTTTTTTTATTTATTCAGGATCTCCAACAAAGGATATAAACCGATACATGAAATAAGTCAATGACAACAAAAGTGTTATGTGTACTCCTTCACTTACAGGAGACCACAGCATGCATAATAAAATGTATAACTAAGTTAACAACAATTCAGTATCTTAATACGAATTAAATTTAAAACACATTATTAAGGAAATTGGAAAAATAAAATGTCAAAACCATGTCATAGCAAAAGCAATAGAAAAATAAAATCACAGAATATCATTACTGAAACTAATTTACTGTGCTATTTCATCAGAAGTCTTATGTTATTGATTAACCTTTCAATTGAGGTAATTAGAGAAACAATAGAAAGACAATGACAGACGGACATCAGTCTCCTTCCGGGGTTTAACAAATTAATGTAGGTATATTCAATTTCTAGAATATACAGAAAATACAGAAGACAAGTGCTATAAATTGAAAAATAAACAGTGTTAGTCATTTGTTAGTCCCTAACAAAGCAGAGCTTGTGCTATGAGTATTATACATGTGATAAACACATACTTAAATATTAATAAAAACATACATTATTTTAGACATATGATTTCCAGACACAGAATGTTTTAATGATCATGTTTATCACACACATTATGTTGTCTTGGGTGGGAATCAAACCCACAACCACCAGCATAACATTCAGGGCTACTAACCACTAGACCATCAGGCCAAAAATTGTTATTGCTATGATACAAACAAGAATTAATTACCTGTAGTGCCAACTCCCTTGTGGGAGACAGAATCAAAGCTCTGAAGTTCTTGCCTGGCAAAGGTTTACTGTTTGGAGCCAATAGTTTCTCCAATATAGGAAGGACGAAACAAGCTGTTTTACCCGACCCTGTTCGAGCCATAGCCACCACATCTTTGCCTGTCAATGCTAGAGGGATTGTCTGAAAAAAAAACAAAAACATTGTCAGTGAGATAATAAATACGCAAGTAAAGAATTTCCTCATTAGTTCAAATGTTTCTAATCATGTACTATAAAGGCTTTGTAGAGGTTTTAATTCAGTCCCTGATTTAGTCTATGTATATTGTTTGTGCAATAATTTGAGCATGAGTATTTTGAGGTTAGGTAAGGTACAAGTCTTTATTTAGCTAACCTTGCGCTGAATAGGAGTCGGTTGTTTATATCCTCGTTTTGTTATACCCTTGACCACCGGAAAACTCAATCCCATGGACTGAAATCCACCTGAATTCTTCTTTTTCTTCTTATTACTTTGAGTGTCATCTTGAGTTTCTTCTTCGTCAGGAGCATCAAAACCTGGAAGATGGTCTTCCAGATCTTTGCTTTTGGACATTTTCACTGGTTTTTATAACGCAGATTCGTATCTGACCACATAACACAAATAACTCACAAAAAGTTACATTTGCACGTGAAATACACGAGCGTGTTATTTTATTATTTTGACGTTCCACTGTTTCCCATTTACGTTGAAAGTTGTCCTTGTCACACTTGTCACTGTCAGTTGGTCTGTCATTTTTTTTTCAAGTAGGGGAAGCAGAGACAATGGCCCCTGTGCCGGAAACGCCAAAAATATAGTAACGAAACCAAACTGCTATCTAACAGTTCAAAAGACTGATGGCAGGAATTTTTTTATGACCATGGATACAAAGTCCCGCAGTCGGAATAAATAAATAAATAAATATTCCACAACCTTTTTACACAACGCTATTTAATCCCAAGTTAAGCTTAAGAGTTTGTGTGGTGAAGGGTGCTAAACAGCTAATAAACATACTTATATATTTCTAAATACATAAATATTATAGATACATTACACCCATACACAGAACAAATAATAGAGATTATATATTTTCTACAAAACCAAGTTTTCTCTGTCCGAAAATCCCATAAATCAGTCACCTTTTCAGACAAATCCTTGAACTATTTTAGTTGCAAACCTTGCTAAAATCTTACGTAATTATTTTCATGCCATCTGCTCATAGGATAAAAAGCTGTGGCTTTTGCACTGCAGTGCTACAATCCCAACATGCAACAAGAAAAGGACTAAAATTGTACAAGGGCCTTTGAATAAATGATATCAGTTCTTTTGAGCAGATGGCGCGTAGGCAAGAGCTGTCAATCATAGTTTCACTAAGTTTTCTTAATAACATACGGATCGACCAAAAAAACATTACCAAATTCAAGGAAAAACTAATTTGACATCTTTAACTACGTTCTTACCAAGTTCTTACCTGTCAGTCTCTGTCCTTTTCTAATGCTGTGAGAGATGTCAACACTAATAATTTAGTTTAGTTTCAGAACAAGGCACAGAGTACATTCTATATTGGAACAAAGGAATCTGCACCAATACGGCTACCTGTCTATTAAAGCGAAATGAGGCTGCGCAGCGGAGAAACAGAGAAATATATAAAGCAATAGGACTGCGTAAAATTTTTGCTCCGCTCTAGTGGACTATTGGTTAAAATTTCCGTTTCTCCGTTCCGTAGCCTCGCTACGCTGTTGTGGATAGGCAGCCTAATGCATCTGTAAGGGAAAGCCTTGTGTATATCGTAGTGAGTCATAGCGAAAATAGCGATTACCATTTAAAAAAAAAGGAATCGCGAGTGAGTAACCACCGTTTGTTCCTAAACTTCAACGTTTCAAAGAACTTTCTGTTCAATCTGTGTTCTTTCTAGAGGCGCATTGTTGCGTTGTCAAGGAAAATAAAAGTCACTTAAAAAATCATGATTATGTATATTTAAAAAATTAAGATAAACGATAGATGTTAGAGTACCTACTTACAATTACCTGTACATGATGATAAATAACGAATTAATTTCGAGGAGAAAGTTATCTTAGTTTCGGACATTTGCAATATTTTCTTTAAAGGGGCCGTCAATGTAGCCCGAAATTCAATATTCAAACTTCCTAAAGTTATACATTATTTAAATTTAGTAATAAAATTATTTTATCAATGACCCATAAACAATTTTGTTCAATCATCATCATCATCATCATCATCATCATCATCATCATCATCTTAAAACAGCGCAATTTGGGCGGGAACACGTGAGAATTTTTGAATTTCGCAGGCTACACTGAAGGAATCACCGTAAGCGAAAACGTTTATATACAGATATAATTATAAATTTCAACTTGAAACAAATATGAGACTATAATGAATACAATATTTAAAGGTACGTCAATTATATACTATCTATTTGTCCAATGACATTATAATAGTTCACCCACACGCAAGTATAATGGTAATAAATATGGATTTAAATTTAAGCTGAGAGGCAATTTATACAAAACTATGAGTAGCGTCGTTAAAGGCCAGTTTACATCGAAGGATCGTCTAGAACGCCTAGCGGAAGAGCTAAGTACATAAAAAAGCGCGAAAGAATCTTAAATTATTCTAGAATAAGGCATATTATTGCTTGTCATATACAGATCTCATATATTCACGAATTAGTAGTAGAGGCTTATAGCATTGGATTAAATACACGCATTTCATAGAATACCAAATACCGTTTGAAGGTGCAGCAATGGAGGAAGGCATCATTTGTCTCTACCACGGTTGGCATCACTCAATAATCTTACTACTTCGCGAATAACATGTTCCACACTCATATGCTTTAACAAACATTCAAAGTTAGCGGGCACACTGGTTTCTAGCGTTTTAAATGAAGAAAATCAAAGCAACGAGGTAAACTGGCCCCAAATATATTGTATGTGTCAACTAAAACTTGACACTGTAATCTAGATTATTATCGTAATAAACAAGTAATATAAATATAAAATACACGACGTCATAAAATAAAATGCACGGTATATACATCCTTGCCTCATACAGACGATTATTGCCATACAATCAGGCATTATATTTTGATGTAAACATCATTATATCTGTGACTGACTTTTCTATCATCTCTACAGTAGCCATGAATTAATTTGGGAACGCCTGGTTTTTGGTCCATTTAGTAACGACTTCTCAATTTCAAGTGTTAGATCTTTCGGTCCCAAATACTTCGGCTGATCAGAGCTCTACTGTATGTCTTTACTTACTAGTATGTCATTTATATTTGAGGAGAAAATCAGAATATTAGAGTGGAAATATTTAAAAATATAAACATCTCGTCATTGCTATAGTTAAAAATTTGGCAACATTCTCACTCCCTTTACAAACCCTTTAGATGTCGAAAAGGTCAATGATACGAGGTATTATTCTAATCAAAGATTTACTCCTTCATTTAATAGTACAATAATATTGGTTCGATTACCTACCTAATGGCAACACTGCCCACAACACAGAATAACAATAACCCTTTATTATATCATACATACATTGATACAATTCATAAAACATCTATTTTGTTATATAGATCCACCTAATTTATTTTGGTGTCTCTGAGTCTATCTAGCGTTGGACATTTAACAATAAGATTTTCGTTTTCCATATTATTCTAAAAGTATTTAACATCTAAAACAATGCCATTTTTACACGTTCCTTTGGCATATCATCGTTCGCATTCATGTCATTAACAGCAATTTTATTTATCATTCGTTTCGCATTCATGTCTTCCAATGTACATAAGGATAAAACTTAAATTTAATCGGCTAAGAAACCTAAATCTAAACCACTCTTCATGCCTGAACAATCAGTCTTCTCATTGCGAAAATTATCATAATTTCATTTTATTATTTACATATTTTTATTTTAGAATTTTTTAACATTCTATTTGCACAGTAACCTTTATACATGAAAAATATTAATCTGTCAATCTGTTTATCTTTACAAAGCACTATCGGGATCTACAGTGGACGGGTCAAACATATTCGTGAATGATCGAGTGTCAATGTTTGAGCAAATAAGACTAAGATTCCAAGGTACAGCGTGTGTCAGTGGGTTATGGCACTAAAATTTACAAAATCTACGTGATGTAAGCTACGATTACCAAGTTAACATAGTTTGCGAATCTCTAATTGTCTATACCAATATGTGGATTGAAGATCGATGTCAACTCTCTAGTTACAATCTGTATAATGAGAAAGTATGAGTTTCAGTGAGAGAGTGATAACAAATTCAATTCAGATATTACTAAGAATCTCTTTTGAACTAGAAAGTTTTAAAGTGCTTGTGCTCGTATCGTGAGCTATAGTAACGAAATTAAGGAATGAAGTACCCTTCAACGACAGTTGACGTCAGTACTCAAAATTGTCTAATTCACCACACCTCAGTCACAAAAATTTCAATAATTAATTATATTGGACTGGCGCGATGAAGTGGCTACTAGCAGTTAGACAACGAACCTTAACGAATGACTTCAATAGCTTCGTTGGTTTGGTTCAAACAAGCGAACACCAACGAACGAGATTCAGCATTAATTTCCACACATTCGCCGGCTCATTTTACATACAAACAAGTCCATCAAAGGGTCAACAAGAGACAAAACACTACACAAAAAGCACGACAGAGGATTTAAAGTATAACTGAGTGCATTAACCCTAGAGGGGGACACTGCAGGGATACTGTGACGTCACAACACACACAACTGCTCGGCCGTAGTGACGTCACACAGTTACAGTATCCCGTTGGTGTAGTACTGGTAGTTGTCGTAGAGGCGCGTGGACAGCGAGTGCAGCGCGTCGCGCACCAGCTTGTCCACGAGCGCCTGCAGCTGCGGCTCCGTGCGGCCGAGGTGGAAGCGCGCGCGGAAGGCCGGCACGGCGCTACTGCTGCGCAGGCACGCCAGCTGGCCGCCTGCAAACGAAGAACAGTATTTTTTATGGTTATTTATTTATTTATTTGGGAAAACTAACAGTAACACATTAAATATCATGCAAAACAATAAATTAACAAAACAAAAAGTTTTTAAATGTGAAACCAACAACGTTCTCCACAGATACATTTTGGCTAGACGAAGCACAGAACCAGTAAGCTTTTGTCATATTTTTCTTTCAATAATTATGATGGAAACCCATTATAAGCCATAATATTGAGGCTTATTAGTTTCTCCCCTAATTTAATACCATAGGGGGTGTTGATTTCCGCTATCATATCGCTAAGGTTAAACAAAATAATATAGTTGAGGATAACTGCAGCTGTTTAAGAATTCAGTTGCAAGATTTCACAAATACATACTAAAATATTATAAATATTGGTCACACATTCTTTTTTGCTTCATTGACACAAAAATAAAGTGTATCAAAGGTCAGGAGTAAGAGCTTCTAACGTCAATTCCAGGTAAAAAATATTCATGAAATAAAAACTACTGGGACAAACTATTTAATATTACGGATCATAAATCTTGGAGTATCCGATCGAATTGAGAACCTCCTCCTGAAGTTGGTTAAAAAGACTACAAAGGCGTGACGTCAAGCAAAACATCAACGTACTATATCAACTATACAACGTACTTCTGTCCCTTAAGATACAGGTCTCCTAGTTTAAGGGACAGGGTTCAGTACTGTTTTGGTATGCATAGACTTGAAAAACGATGTATATTTATTATGCTTATCTCTTCCACCTTGTTTTAAACAGTGTCTGTGTGTATTACTTGGATAAATATTTTTTTTTATTATTATTTCGTCGTATTTTTTTATTTTCATGACAAATGACTAAATAGGTGTCCTATTTAATTGTATAATTTTGTGTTGTTTTAATGTATTTTTTTGTAATTATTAATTTATTATTACTTTCTATGTTTTTAATCATTGTAACCAATTAAAACTTTTGCTGTGCCATGACAGGATCTATAATATTATTTTTAGGTAATCGTAACTAAATTTAGACCAGGTATATAATAAATACTAGTTACAGGTTCTGTAACCAGTAAACATCATTTTCAACATTAATTTAAAAAACCATCTTTTTAACTCTTTGCAGATATTTCTTAACTTACCCATGCGCATGAGTTCGACGAGGTGTATGATCTGGTCGCAGTGCTTGCGCGCAGCAATCAGTCCGCGCAGGATGAGGATCTTGAAGTACTGGAACATGTCCGAGTTCTCGCCGTCCATCACTTCTACGAACTCGTGCGTCAACTGGAAAGAGAAGATTTGTGTCAATACTTGTTGAGAGGGATTCAACTCTACAATACTTATTGCTTTGTCCAATAACAATATTAACCAGTAACAACGTGGGTTTTTTTTTATTGCTGTAAATTAAATTTCTCATGCACTTTTTAAGCTAGTTTCCATAAATGTTTTGTTCTTTTTTTTGTCAAGTACAAAATCTCAGTTTTTGGTCCTTACCTTAAAAGGCGAGCTTTCAAATCCAAGATTTTTGGGTGATATTGAAAATATGAATCCAAAATCTATGTGGATGATGTGACCTGTGCTGTCCAATAAAATATTTCCATTATGTCTGTAACAAAGAATTAATTTTTGAGACAGTTGCTTTTTTTTCCTAGATTTGCTCGTAAGCCAATTCATGGTGCTTGCTTCAGTTAGAAATCCAACAGTGCCCTAGGCAATCATTTAGGTAATGTCTAGTATTAGTGAAAACGTGAGTTTTTCTGCAACAATGACGAACGGCTGTAGGTACAGCAAATACTGCCCCAAAATACCCCTTACTCGTCATTTAGCTGTACCAAAATTCTTGATCTTGACCGATTGCATCTATATCCTATTATAATGGTAAGAGAGTCATCATAAGAGTAATGAGAAATATTTAGTTATTTAACTGTGCAGGCTTGTAATTGGCTATTTGGTAATAATTATTGTTATTATATTGTGTTATTAGTCCGTAAGCCTTACAATAAAGAAAATAAATATAAATAAACTGACCTATCTTTAAGCTGTAACAGGTAGCTAGTAAGTGCGTAGGCGGCGGCCGACTCAACAAAGTTGTTCTGTGCGCGGAGGAAACCTTCGCTGTTGGAAGGCCCATGCTCCAGCTCCAGCCAGGCGCGGAGAGTCTTGCCCGATTGCTTCTTTATTTGATGCAGGGATACTGAGTTTAATACCTGTTGGAAAATAGTTTATTTAGTAATTGGTCTTTCTAGTGATCTTATTATTAGATACTAACGGACGTAAGTTGATTTTGCCCGCATAAAATACAGGGATGAAAAGTAGCCTATATCACCCGGAGATAGCGTAGCCAATGTTGAAAGAATTTTTCAAACCGCTTCAGTAGCTTTAAAGTTAATTAGTTACATACAAAAATACAAATCTGTCTTCTTTATAATATTAGTATAAATAGATAACTTTAGTAGGGTTCTATCTTGGTACAAAGATAGTCCCCCATAACGCACGCTCTTCACCACTTGGAAAAAGAAATTGCGAAACAACCCCCCAGGCGCCCCCGTCTAGGTGAAGTAAAGGTAAAATGAACTGTCCTTTTCAGCCAGCAGAATTGTTAGGGATTGACAGTTCGCTTTACCTGCACCTATACTCCATCCGAGTAGGTAGTTAACTAAAGGTAAACAATCTTGACAAGTCTTTTTACATAAACGCTTATTAATTAAATACAACTACTGTTTAAACAAATTGTTTAATTGATCATGTAATCGTTTTTCTTGTATCTAAATTTGTTTTCAGCTGCATTTCATTTTTAAACTGTGTTATTAACTAAAAATACATGTTAAAATTGTTTACCTTTTGTTAACTACCTAATCGGATGGAGTATAGACTGCCTGAACTATAAAATTCTGATTCTTAATAGCGTGCTTCTACACGGTGCATGTAGCTGGAGCAAGTAAAGATCGCTAGCTTTGGTACATGCTCGAGTCGCTAAACCCGCACATGTTTTTAAACGGTAAAGTTTAGGATGCATACAACCTGCGCAAGCGCCTCAAAAGGCGCAAGCTACTTGCACAGTTTAGAAGCACCCTTAGCATAATTTGGATAAATTAATTTAGAATTTTGTTTTAAAGGGAAAAAGAACAAAACCGTAACGTCATGTGTATGCTATTAAGGGTGTTTTTATTTCAGACAAGCTTGTTTTAGCAAATGTTTCAGGATCTAGTATTAAAATTAATATTTCAATTGTATTTTTGGCAGTAACATTGCGTTGGCGTTATAGCTGTTATGGTGTTATTTACTTAACTTTCAATAGATAATACATTTTGGTACTAAGGATTGTTCTAGACTGCTTTTTTATGCTTCAATGAATGGACTGGTGGAATGATTAACAATTTAACACTATGAATGGTGGTTTTTTACGCATTTACCGTGTTGTTATCATTCATGATTTATTGTGAACCTATAATACTATCATTTTGAGTGCTCAAGTTCTCGTTTATCTCATAATAGACAAGGTGTTATCTTAGTTATACTTTATGGTCAAGATAACACTGCCCTGTTGATAATATAATCAACTGTTGAGCGTAGGTATCCTGGGTTCAATTCCGAAGTCGAACTCAATGTTATTGGGTTTTTTATTTAAGAATGTTACTGTAGAAACACAAGGCTTAGAGTTAGTATAGCAATATTTAGCCCCCCCCCCTTTTCCCTTTATACCTACGCACGCAAGTTTGTGTGTTAGTTCTGCATCTGATCTCGCTATCTCTCTCACTCAGATGATAGGACTATGATAATAAAGAAACAGAGAGCGCACGTGTGTCTGCGCACACGCTGCCGCACTATCTATATCTCCTGTGCACTTGACATAATCTCTATCGCCATTGTAAATGTCAGGATAATATTATCAAGATAAAGAAATTGCATTTAAAAATAATTTGAAATTTATCGACTACGTTTATTAGCCATGATTCATCATTGTTATGCAAATACTGACATAATAAAAAGTGATTCAGTATCTATGAGTCAGATGCATTCAATACTTACGATCGTATTCCGTATGCCTCATGCAAAAACAAATATTAATGACAAATGCTGCATGAACAAAGTGAACAGAAGTTGTCTTTGTACGTCAATTACTGAAAAAGTTCCTAAAATATTCATTCGATTGACTGCCAATCCACAAATTAGATGACTAAAATGAGTAGTTATTTATGATTTTTTTCCTGGACGCCTGGTCCCGGTGTGCTAAGCGAAAGTTTGCGTAGGAATATTTTTGACGACAAGCTGATCCTAACTATAATACTTGAATTGCAAACAGGCTAGACGTCTAAATTTTAGTTTTCAGTCCCTCATCGTTTACTAGAAAATATAAGACACATATTTTTCCATTTTTCACGTACTTAATCGGGATACATTGAGTCAAAATTGCGATTTCATATCGTACAGTTAATATAAAATTATGATAAATAGTTTTCCATCAATTTATTAACCTTTTCGCCGCCAAGCACTTCTATAGAAGTTCGGGATTTTCGTGCCACCAGCGCCACAACTTCTATAGAAGTTGTTCATTTTTTAAAATAAATTTACTGTGATTAAAAGCTTTGTTTCATTTTAATATTTAAGATAACACCGTCTACTACCCCGTTTTTTTTTATTCTACACAAAATAAGCCCTAGTTTGTCCTAAAATCGGCAAAAACAGAAACTCCGAATTTTGTTTCTTTCCTCAGAACGCCAATCACTTCATATCAAGTTGGCCAGTGATGTGGCGTGAGAGGTTGATTTCACCATTGAAATATTTATAAATACTGAAAGTTACGAATATCGAAAACAATTTGAGGTCAATAAAATATGAACTTAGTTATCTACCACAAAGGATAGTAGATGAATTTCGACCTTCAGGTAGATGCCGATACGTAATTATAAAGTTGTTACAAATTCTTGTCGATAGTTATTTTCCCATCTCTACAAAACAATTGGTCTTGTAAGCCCCTGTGCGCCACCGAGTGCCACGAACTACTATAGAAGTTGGTCAGTGACGTCATAGGCGTGCGGCTGTCAAGGTCACTTTGGCATAGTGTAGCACATAATCGGATTCGCGCGCACGCATCTTTCTTTCTTTCACTTGTCAAAATTACGTAGAAAAATGAGTGAAGAACTTGATTCGGACGAACTCCTTAAAATCTTGCAAGGTGTGGAATCGGACTCGGAGTATTTTTGTGGAGAACGTTGAACCAGAAGATAATTCTGAGGTATGTCTAACTGGATGATAATAATAATGTTTATTCATTAAAGAGTAGGAATTCAATAAGTAGGTATGTAAAATGTTCGGTGAGTCCAATATCTCCAGATGCACTGTAATTACAGTAGATTTAGGTACTGTTTTTGTACTCTATACACTATTATGGTAAATACAGTGTATGAAAGCACTGTAATTTTAACTTTTTTAGAAATTCTTTTCAAAGAAAAAAAAGGAAACCTAATTGCAATTCGTATAAAAATCATCTAAATGGATGAAACGAAACATTATATTGTAGATATTATGATTTATGTACCTATTCTGTGCTTATAATTATCTACTTGGTCATATTATTATGCGGAAAGACCATAGACCCCATCCCTGATCAGAATCGAAATCAACGTCCCCTCAGTGCCAATAACTTGATATGAAGTTAAAGAATGAGATCATGAAACAAATAGAGATGTACCCCATTCCTTATAGTTCTAATTGAGTTACGTATTACTTTCTTTGATACTCATAATTTATACTGTTTTTTCTTATTAAGGATATTGTGGAATAAAACAAATTTGGAAATATTTAATCAGTTTTTGTTTATATTCGTAAAATCAACTTTAAATCTTAACTTTTGCGCGTACAAATCTTATTCATCGATATGACGATATCCCCATCACTACTGTTTACTGTATATTTAGTTATACATTTATAGCTCGGCGCTGGGCGAGGCATTGCGTTTGGTGTACGTGGGCGGCGAAAAGGTTAAAGCAAAAAATTACTTGTTTTCTTATTTTGCAAAAAAAGTATTTTTGAGGGGATTTACGACTTTGGTGTTTTAGGAGGTCTGGACAAAACCATAATGTCCAAATATTTTGGGAGGCAGTACAATTCTATAAAGCGAGTACTCACCGGTTGTATAAGTCCGCACTCCTTATCCAGACAGAGTATTTCGTAAGGCCTGAGCTTCAACGGCACCCGTTCAGCCACCCAGGCTGTCTGCAGCCTTCTCAGCAGCTGTGCAGCCAACATCTCCTGACGAAGATCGTCGCCCACCTTCACGATGCAGCCGAGAAGTCGCCAGCCGCTCAACGCTCCGTACGGAGACGATGAACGCATGCGGGCGTATTTGCTTTCCCATGATTCCTGGAATTAAAAATTACATTTATAATGATCGACTATACCATTCTTTGAACAGAGCAGCGAATAACCCTCGATATTATTATGTATCAGTGGTTGGTTAGGTTTATTTCAAACGGGGTCAATAGTAACGCAGGGGTGTATAGAAACAAAACTTTATGGAGGATGTTTATTTATTTATATATTTAATACATCATCAATGACACTAATGTACAAAGGCGGACTTAATGTCCTAAGCATTTTCTACCAGTCAACCTTCAGGTGATGCAGAGAAAAGCAGTGTAGGTGCACATTGAAATGAAAAAAAAAAGAAAATAAAGCAAGGAAAACTAATAAGTAGGTATATGTCCAGTAAAATACATAAATATGTACACTATAGTTATAAGTAGTAGTGGTAGTAGTAGTTGTTAGTTATGTTTACGTTGGATTAGACATTTGATTATTAGTTTTTTTTTTTTTGTAATAATTTCTGTGCGTGTCCCAAATAAATGTATATTTGTTTTCTTTCACGTTAGTTAAAAGTTGGTAGTTACATGCAAGGAGTCTTGAATTTTTCAATAAATTTTAAGGTATGGCACTAAAAGGACCTAAGCCTTCGGGGAATACAGGCGTGATATTATGTTATGGACGTCTAACAGAGGGGCAATTCCCGTATTTTTAAGACCGTTTGTCTTCTAATCTGTCAAAAATACGTCAACTTCAACTCTTAATTAATGGCGTTTGTGAAAGAGTCACCACAATTTTGCGAATAACATGTGTAACATGATAGACCATCACACTGTCATAATTGTTGTTTTAGGCATGTTAGGCTAAGAGAGAAAAAATAATTTAATATCAACAAAAGAAAGAAAAAGTTTTTTCCTGCACTACAAACATTTCAGTGATGTAAGAGAAAAAAATAATAAAGAGGGAACAAAAAATTCCCTAAATTTTGGACAATTTTTTGACCTTAGAATAATTACGCATAGAAACCTAGTACAGACGCCAGCACGTCAAGTTAACCCAAAGTGTCAAATTTTCCCAATTGAATATGAACCTTATTCTGTTTGCAATAAAGTTGAAAAACGATCAAAGAAATTTGACACATTGGGGTAACTTGATGTGCTGGCGTCTGTACCTAAGAGTGCAAAAAGTGGGGCAACTAAAACCGAGCCAAAATTGGCTTCTTTGCTTGGTGAGCCATGTCAGTAGGTACTAAAAGTCACGTTCCGTCGAAGACTTTCTCGCCAGTAAACACATTCGATAATAAAGCGCACACACGATTTCGCCTAGGGCATGGATTCCGGAATTCCGAGATTTCGTAACTCCGGAATTTCGGATGATTTTTTACAATATTACAATTCCGGAACTGAAGTAAATATCGCAATCCGATACTCATATAATTCTTTGTAAGATAAGTTACCACAATAATAAAATTTGCATATTTGTTTTGCAAAATGTACCGTAACGCGCGCGAATTTTAATTTCAAATCGCCGCCATGGACACTTGCGTTTTGTTCGTTCGCCATTTCACCAACCAGTGACCTTTTGGGTATTGATGCCGGAGTTCCTCAGGGGTCTGTTCTCTCCGCGACACTTTTCCTGCTACACATCAATGACCTCCTTGTTCCAGGTATTTGTTGGGTATGCAGACGACAGCACTGTCATGGAGAGTTATACATGTAGCGCAAGAGCCAGTGGTGATGAAGTTCGCTCTTTAAGAGAGGCCATGGTAGAGCGAACGAATGCAACCTTAAGTCTTGTCTCCAAGTGGGGTGACGAATACCTGGTTGTTTTCAACGCCACTAAAACACAAGTGTGCCTGTTCACCGCCAAAAGGAGCCCCTTCAATCTGGCTCCTACTTTCCGAGGTGCATCTGTACTAGTTCCGGCGGCCTCGAGCTTCTTGGCACGAAGTTAAGTGCAAATCTTAACTTTGGTGCCTACATTGAGTCGAAAGCTCAAACTGCGGCAAAAAAGCTGGGCCTCCTAAATACGGTTAAGCGGTACTTCAAAGCTGACCAGCTTTTAGTTCTTTATAAAGCTCAAGTCTGGTCCAGCATGGAGTATTGTTGACACCTTGGGGATGGCTCAGCCAAATACCAACTAGCCACACTCGACTCAGTAGAGCGCAGAGCCAAGAGGCTCATTGGTGACGAAAAGCTGGTGGGTGCTAAGCTTCATACCCTGGCCCACCGCCGCAAAGTTGCATGTCTGTTGGTCTTTTACAGACTGTATTTCGGTGAGTGTGCTCTAGAGCTCCACGAGCTCATTCCACTATCTCCTTTCTTCCATCGGGAATCCAGACGTACCGCAGGTTATCACCCATTCCTTGTAGATGTTCCACACATTCGCACGAAGCACTTTGCCTGTTCCTTCGTTATGCGCACAGCCAAGGAGTGGAATTCCCTGCCTGCATCAGTGTTTCCGAGTTCATATTACTCCAATCTGTTTAAGTCGCGAGTTAATAGGCTTTTTTTGGGTAAGCTCGTTCCATCTTTGACCTCACCTCCGTCCGCAGGACAAGAAAAGTCAGCGGCGCTAATGCAGCGCCGCTCTCGGGTGACATTTTTCGTGAACCAAATAGTGAGGAGATTGAAGAGACTGTGGTGACATTTATAATTATTTATTCTTATGTTTTTTCGTTGTCATTGTCTTACGTCATTATATATTTCATTGTGATAAAAATATTGGAGTTCTTTATTAATTATTCCATCTCCCACAATTGGTGACCCCGACGTGATATATAAAAAATATATATATATAAACCAATACATGTTCGACCTCGACCGTTGCCACCCGACAAATATATCGCAGCCAAGAAGGAGTTTGAACAACTCGTTGACATGGGCATTTGCCGACCGTCAAGCAGTCCATGGGCAAATCCAATGCATATAGTCAAGAAGAAAGACGGCCAACTACGTATCTGCGGCGACTACAGACGACCCGCTCTCGGGTGACATTTTTCGTGAACCAAATAGTGAGGAGATTGAAGAGACTGTGGTGACATTTGTAATTATTTATTCTTATGTTTTTTCGTTGTCATTGTCTTACGTCATTATATATTTCATTGTGATAAAAATATTGGAGTTCTTTATTAATTATTCCATCTCCCACAAGACGATTAATACTTTGCTGCAACTATTGAAGTACAAAGATAATGCCGTTTCAAGTGAGATCAACGATGTAGGTTATGCCGAAGTCTGTGATATAGGTGTTGACGAAGCTGAAGTCAATGAATCATCACTGCAAGAACAGCTGGATAAGGAACTCAGTAAATGCAAAGAATCTTGCACGAATCAAAAACGACATTTTGATCTTGATGGATTCGTAAAAGTTGAGAAAGCCATGTACGATAATGGTGGAGAACGTGATATTTATTTGACACAGGCATACAATTATATTTTAGGTGTTCTTCCTACAAGTGTTGAGAGTGAAAGAGTATTTTCGTGTGTCGGGTACTTTTGTAACCGCCTACGAAGCTCGCTCTTAGACTTTGACTTAGACTTGACTTCTTACAAGAAAAACCTACTAGTATGATGTTTAATTTATTGATCTCAGTCAAGAGTTTTGTCGATTTATTTAGTTTTTTTTTAAATGAAGATTTGATTTAACAAAACACTTAAATGCTTATTTGTTGTTTTTTTCTTAATTTTCTATACTTTTTTCTAATTCCGGAACAGGTTCCGGAATTCCGGAATTGAACCAATAGTATCGTAACTCAGTTCCGGAATCGAAAGTCATCCGATATTACATGCCCTAATTTCGCCCGTGTTTTGTGCTGAACGCGGCTTCCATGCGGCTTGTATGTGAAATTTTTGACATTGATCGTCGCTAAGATAAGATTGCGATTAGAATTTAAAAATTTCAATTACGGAATTGAAATTTTTAAATCTTGTAATAATATTATCAATGTCAAACATTTTCCCGTGAATTAGCGTTCAGATGTTCAGCTGTAGATATTATCATTACCTTGAGAGCCGTAGCCGAAGGATCGGCAGGGTCATGCCGGAAGGCGTTAGGTGGTGGCGCCGCTGTTGCGTCGGCTAGCCTCCTCCTTACTTCACCCGCGCCCACTGCTACTGACTCGCGGGACCCGCACGATGACGTGGATAGTGCTGATACTGCTGACACCTGAGAACAAATTGAGATGTTTAGATTAGCACAGTTTTCACGACATACACTCTCACAATAATCAATATATTTGGACATTTCTACTTATTTCTGCTCTTTGTACTATAATTTATTTTGTTATTTTTATTTAGTAGATAATATTTAGAAGACATTTTTGATCTTTGTGCATTTTAGATTTGTCTGGTATATTGTATTGCCTGGTCATTGCTGCAAAAATCTTACCCAGGTGGGGGTCCTGGTGACCTGAAACACAGGTTTTATTCCTAAACCTACTTGAGGCTCCAGTCTCTCACAAAGGTGGAAGAGTTGTTTAGCAGTTTGAAGTGTACTTTATTTTTAAGACCACTGAATGTGATTAGAGGATAAATGTAATATTGATAGATTGATTGATTGATTAGATAAGGGATGAGAGTTCTGCCTTGTTGGTCTAGTAACCAAAAACGCTTAGCCGAGGGTTTGAAGACTCTTCCGTTCCTGCGACTCCCGGCGCATGTGTAAGACAGAACACTGGAGGAAAAAAACAGAAGGCGCAAACGCTACTCTTTAGCGTAAGGCCCAGGAAGCGAACCCAGGGCCAAGCATTATGGGTTAAACCATCAAAAATTTCTCAGTTTTAAAACGTAGTTTTGATTCGGGTCCAGTTGGTGGTAATAGCCTCTCCCTTAATACATGGGACTTAAACATAACTATCAAAATATGGGTGTAGATACATACTTTGTGCACCTCTGCCTAACTCTTTGGGAATAACAGGTGTGATGTGATGTTTTGTTTGTTAGACACAGTGCTTTTATCCGCAATAGCTAACTAAATTAATGAAACACGGAAGTAGGTAGGTGTGCATAGGGAAAACTAACTCGCAATGCAAAACATGCAATCTTATTTTATTTATTTATCAAACTACCTACAAATTAACCACTGCAACTCGTATATACCTAATGTTATGTTTAATATTTCCGGTAATAAGTATAATGTTTGCGAGCTATTGAGGAGGTTTTAAAAACAATTTAATGTTGTCGTGCGGCAACAATTAAACAGCCCTATACAACATGATACCTACTCTATTTGCATACAACATTTATGGTTTTAGCGGTTTTCTACCAATTTAATACTAAATATCTAGTCAGATGAAAAGGTGGTAAACTAAGAACTGGCTACATTTCTCTCTACGTGTAATTACAGCGAGTCATTTCCCTGTATCATTAATTCATTACCTTGTTGTAAACGAGGCATTTCCTTGGGTCGGTACCTAATAAACAACGTGTTTATTTGAGCCACAGAGTAAATAGGGATAAACCATAGAGTGCGCTCAAACGTCATCTGTCGTGGAATTTATATTGATGTGTAAATAAATAAAAATATTAAAATTATTTTTATTTATTTTTTGTCTTCTTTTATTAGCAAAAGAAGTGTGTAAAAAATGTAGCAGGTAGCGTTTTGTTACTTTCACAAAAGAAAGGCCGTAGTTTATGTACGTGAATTTGTAAATTAGCGTTAGTTTAATGTACAGATGACAGCGCATCATGTTACCCCAAACTGGCAAATATTCCCTATAAAACATGAACCTTATTATATTTGTTATAAAGTTAAAAAACTATTAAAGAAATTTGACACATCGGGATAGTTTGATGTTTTGGCCTCTGTACAAAGGAAATTTAACAACCATGTAGCTGTGAATGGTATAGTATAAAGCAATAATCCATATCAGCGCTACATTTTCTGCCTTAACTTGAATACGAGATGATTGCAAATCAAATTTGGAAGCTTCCAGACGTAGGTTTACGTACCTATTTTGCATACCTATTAATAATATATTATGTGATACCTACCCTTATAATATATCATTCTACGGGAAAGGTCAATAAACCTGAAATGTTACTAGTATACATACAAAAATTATAATAATTTACATAAAAAAATGATGACGAACAATTCCTCTTGATACAAAACACATTAATGACGTATCAACGTGACAACAAACTAAGACTATTATTAACTATAATTGCTACCACAAAGTAAAGAAAAAAGGTTAAACAACAACCAGACCCATTATTACTTTAACCAGTTATTTAGATTTTTATCACCATGCAACATTTTAAAAAGAAAATAACGTCATCACACGTCACACCTGTACCAATAGTCAAGCATATGTATGTCGCCAGTTATGTTTAAGTCCAGTATGTAAAGGCGGCGAGCCTATTGCCATCAGGTGGATACAAATCAGGGCTGCTACCGAGAAATTGCATTTTTTTTTAACACGTTGACCGTAGAATACCAGACACAATAGAAATTCAATTGTTCGCGGGTCACCGGTGACCGGAGCGGCGTACAAATTATTAAAAACCTTGCCCCCACACTATAGTTCAATCGATAGCAGTAAAAATGCAGTGCAACTGCAAGATAAAGGTGTATTCCACAGTGGTGTTAAATTCAAACAAATTATATTTTAAAAGATTAAGTTTAATGAATTTATAAAAATGAATTTGAAAAGATTTGATTGGTAAGGGGGCGGGGCTAGGCCGACGGTTAATGATGACTTTACTGCATTCTTAACGCGAACGTACTTATAGTACTTTCTCCTGTGTTTTGGGTGCGTTTATAATCATTTAAACAGACATACGCAAACAACCAGACACGGCGGAACAACTACCTGTAGGCCTTACAAATATTTTTCGCAGCAGTCAATGGGCTATTTGACAAAATTTTAGTTTTAAGTCCCTCATCTAGATTACAAGAAACAAATTGATGGAAAACTGCTTAGATTAAGCGCATTAAAGTTGAGGAGAGGGGGCTTTTAACGTCATTATCTAGTACTAGCAGACGTCACGCGGTTTCACCCGCGTAGTTCCCGTTCCCGTGGGAATACGGGGATAAAAAGCAGCCTATGTCACCCGGGGATAGTGTAGCTTCCCAGCGGTGAAAGAACTTTTCAAATCAGTCCATTAGTTTTTAAGCCTCTTCTTTACAACCAAACAAACAAAGTTTTCCTCTTTATGATATTAGTGTAGATTATAAACTGTACTGGCTAGTGACGTCATGCGACATTTTGACTCGATGTTATTTCTTGATTACGTGAATACGTAAAAAAGAAAAAAAGTTTCGGATATTTTCTTATAAGTAATCTAGATGAGGGAATAAAACTAAAATTTTGTAAATAGCCCATTGTTCGGCCGTTGCGCCAACCGTGCCGCTAGAAAGACCTAACAGCCATTTGCCTGACCCGTGGATAAGACCCATCACCCAGGATATCGTTCTCAGCTGGCGAAAATTAAAAGCAATTCTCTCCGCACTAACGTCCTCATCTGCCTAACCTTTTCCCAACTAGCTTGGGGTCGGCTTCCAGTTTAACCAGATGCAGCTGAATACCAGTGTTTTACATGGAGCGACTGCCTGTCAGACCTCCACAACCCAGTTACTGGGTTTCACGAAGTCTTTTGGTTAGCTGTTTGTCAGATTGTCGGGCTTCTGACTATTTGTAATAAATGTCATAGATCTACATATGACAGTCGGAACCAACGGCTTTACGATACACGGAGCAGTCTTGATATGTAAGGGTCAACTCACACCAAAAGAGCGTCGAAGCGCAGCGCAGTTTCAGTGTCATATGAATTTTAATTTTATTTTCATTACTATAATACTTATTATCGCATGCCATGCACCGTTTATGGAATTCGCCGGAATTCCCGTGGCGCCGCGGGCATCCGCGTGACTCGTTCGAATTTCTCATGCTATAATAAGTATTATAGTAATGAAAATAAAGTTAAAATTCATATGACACTGAAACTGCGCTGCGCTTCGACGCTCTTTTGGTGTGAGTTGACCCTAATAGGTAGATGGTCACTCATCCACAGACCAACCTCGTCAAGTGTTGCTTAACCTTCGATCGCCCCTTGACGCTGTTATTATTTAGCCACAAGCTCCTTATACAAATTGAATAATTAGAGAAAAAAAACGAAAAAGGTGACACAAAGTTAAGTAGAGGTCGTTGTACACCATTGTTTTGAAGGCGAAGATGTCAAACAAAAGTCCTAACAATCGCTATTTTGTCCCACCTAAAAAAAGATCAATGGTCATTACGATTAGTGAAGCTATTATTTCTAGTGTTTTTTTTTATTTCTGTAAAAGATCTATTAAAGAGACTGTTGGATGTAAATGGTATTTTGATGGTTCATGATTATTACTTTACATTCTGTTGTGTTAAGCTTATTGTTGTTTTGTAAGTTATAATTATAAGCTGGTTAAAGCACTACACCTAACTGAAAATATAATTAAAACATGTTCTATAGTTGGTGTACGTTTTTTATGAGTGTCAATTTCTTGAGAAAAAAAAAAGAAAACTAGTAATTTTATTAACGCCTTTTTATTGTCATGCGCTGCGCTGTTCTGTATAGCCCATAATCTTATTAAATAATAGCATTGCGCCAAAAATCGGCTCTTCCAATTTGTATAACCTCTTTTGTCATATCCAATCACACAATAAAGAACCATCTAGGCTACAATGCGTGCCAAAGAAGTTCATAGATACATACACTCGAGAAACATAACCCTCCTTCTGACGCTGTTAAGTAAAACAACAAAGCGAGTGGGAAAGGATTAGAGATTCAGATCATTACAATAGTCTCCCACAAATGTCAATAATAGTCCGTCCGCCATAGTCCTTTGTACGGTTTTAAAAACATAGATATAGTGGAACGGATACCAAAAGATATTCAATCGGAATACATTAATCCAGTTCCCTTCACAAAGGTTCTAAGAAAGCATTCACCTCCGTTCCTCACGTGCCCTTTCAACACGCACGTGGAGTGGAACGACACGGCTTTAGAACGATCATTTACCGATAAACTAGGACAAAGAACCGTATTAGATTGGATGTGAAGTTTGAACCTAGACTGGGTTATGGCTAGTCATTAATTAAAAGGGATTGAGACGTCTGAGTTTCTTTGGGTGTTTTGTTCTCAGAATAATCAGATTGCTGGATCGGGCAAAGTGTTATTGAGTTTTTCCATCTGGGATTTCTCCCAGTCTCCCAATAGGCTCGCCCCCTATTACATAGGACTTTAACATAACTGGCGAAATGTGGGTGTACTACCAGGTACACCTCTGCATAGCCCCTCGGGGATTACAGGCGTGACGTTATGTTAGGTGTGTTATGTTAATAATCAGATAGTGAAACACCGATCTCATCTCACTATAAGAGAATAATAATTGTAAGACGTATTTACTTAAGTGTTTTTAATAACATTTTTACAGTAATAAATATCATTATACAAGTGGCTGTGTTAACCGCGAATTCATACACTCGTTTTTTTTTTCTTTTTTTGATTCTCGGCTTAATCCTCTAGGGGCCGCCATACTCAATTTAGCAAGACGCTTCTAACAAGTTATCGTTGGAAGCGTCTTGCTAATTTTTCATTTGTCAAATTATGACAAGGAGTTAAGAAGTCATGTGGAAACAGACGAACATACATACATATAAAAAAAAACAAACATTGTATATGTATACTTCGCGGTCCAAATCATAACACTTTTTTTTTGCTTCGGCCAAGTCGTATAATAATGGCTGGATTTACATTGCACGCTTTAATACAACTTCAGATTTCATATGTAACATTATTTACGACTGAAGTGCAAACACTTCAATTAGGTGCAGGTAGATTCATTGTTAATTTTGTAAGTACTTACTATGACTGAAAAGTGGGTACTTTAATAGTAAATAAATAGGCTACCAGTATAAATATACGAGCTAAGTTTGAGAAGGACTCGCGCAAACGTCTGTTGAGCAATAATATCGACGGAAAAATAAAAATTGATTACCACGTCTGGCTAAGGTGGAATGGCGATTTCAAAATGACCTGATGATGATGATGATGAATGTATGATGAATTTTAGATCGACTATGAGACCAGAAGAAAAATACTACCGCCACTAAGTACCTGCTCATCTTTTCTCCTTCACTATCAAGATCCAAAGGTTGTCCGTAAGAGAACGCTTGTCACCCTATGTAGCCCGTGAAGTTATAATTAGTAAGCTATTCTATGCAACAGTCCAAAACTGCTTATTTATGGTAACTGAGAACACACTGTTCAGTTTCATACGCACATGATACTTATTTCGTCATATTCAAGGGCAATCATGCGCACGACAGGAAACTGAAATTGGCATCGTTACTGTAAAACTTAAAATACCGCCGAAACGATAAAATTAACCGTTAATTTGGCAATTATTTATGGAAGAATTAAAACGCAAATTCATTGCAATTAACAATAATTGTATGTTATCAAATGATACTAGGTATCTTGTTTTAAATAAACGATTATCAGATAGTTATGCAATCTAATCAGTTTTTGGAAAGTCTATAAATTCTTCTTTGACGCGGATACAGTTACTGGAAACACACATTTAGATTTGTATATATATTGAGGAAATATTTTTGTTTTACACTAACTACTACTTTGAAAGAAAGTGAAAAACAGAGATTAGACACTTTTGCAGCCTTTACTAGTATCACACTATAAATAATTAAATAAAAATAAATAAAATAAATATTCCACAACTTTTTCACACAACGCCATTTAGTCCCAAGTTAAGCTTGAGAGCTTGTGTTATGGGTACTAAACAGCTGATAAACATACTTATACAGGGTGTCTCATTCAAATGGGTCAGTATGGGAAAGTCTGAAACTATAAGACATACGAAGATCTGTTTTGAGGAACCATGTCATCGATTTTAATAAAAAGAGAAACTGCATTCATACATTTTAAAAAACACCTGTACTCCGCTCGGGAATCGAACCCGGTTATTTTGAAAAAAAAAAAACCTACACCATTTCTATTTAGTGTACTATGCGAAGTGACCACCGCCTTTTTCAATACCGCCTCTGGACTATTTCTTGTGGGGTTACGTTAAGGATGAAGTGTACAAAACAAGCTATGACACCGTTGTAGACCTAAAAGTAGCCATAGAGAAAATTTTAACGCAAATTCACCACATGAAGATACAAAATGCAATTGTAACATCGTTACCTAAACGTGCTGAATATTGTATTGAAAAAGGCGGGGGTCACTTCGAGCACCTACTAAAGTAAATTAAAGTATGTGGAAACAATGCATTTTATTCATTTTAGACATCATGTTTCATACAGACATTTACTGCTTAAGACCTACACAATCGATATCTAAATAGAAATAGTGTAGTTTTTTTTTTTTTTTCAAAATAACCGGGTTCGATTCCCGAGCGGAATACAGATGTTTTTTTAAAATGTATGAATGCAGTTTCTCTTTTTATTAAAATCGATGACATGGTTCCTCAGAACAGATCTTCGTATGTCTAATAGTTTCAGATTTTCCCATACTGACCCATTTGAATGAGACACCCTGTATATTTCTAAATACATACATATTATAGATAAATAACTGTTATTACAGTAGGACGACACCTTTGATCTCTGGAAAAATTCCGACAACGTCTACACGCGTTAGCCCTGAATAATACCTCCCGAACTGTTCGATTGTTTTGTTTGCAGTTCGGGAGCGGTTTTCACGCGTCTCGCCCCTCACACCCCGAACGATTGCCCTGTCTAGACGGCGTCGTCGGACGACTGTATGTTTTTAGACTGCTAGTATACAATAGACTAGGTACTCTTTAGGGGTAGCGCAGACGACTGTACTACTAAAGTTTGACGTTCAAAAGTGCTTTATTATGAAAATAAATGATGCTAGTCGTACGACTTACTGCTCATAATTTCATCGGTTGATCTGCAAAGGGTGTTTGTTACAATGGGTGGCCTTGTCGTTAATTGCCTTCTCTTGCAGGCAACCTTAAGATGGACTTCATAGACAAGTAGAAAAGATACTTATGTAGGTTTGTGGTTGATATATTACTTTTTGTTTACATAGGTACATTATTTTGTACGTTAACACTGTCGTGCTATCCGCAAAAGCGGTATCTCAGGGAAAGCTAGGTTCATGAAAATTGTTTTTTTTTTGTAATTATTCCATTTTATTACTAGACTAGACTTTTTTCATAAGTTTTAAATAAGATACCGTTAATTGGCTTAGTTTATTGGATATGTCTTTTTTTAAGCTACCTATACGATGCCATTAAAATAAACTTGACGATATTTTTGTTAAGATAGGTAAGTACCGCATTGGCACATAGCATAGCAGCATACTGAATAATTAATCTTTTTTTGAACTTACTAATATAGTCTTGTTGATGATTTTGATTATTATGTTCAGCTATGTAGGTACCTATTAACTATTTTAATGACACAGCTTACTTAGCTATGCATTCAATAAAGCAAATCTCAATTTAAACAAGTTACCATTTTTGCATTGTTCTAGAAAACAGGCTTCTATCATAAATATAGTACTTTACCTAACAGACTCATTACATGCTACAGCTGAACAAAGACTAGTAAATAGTAGGTAATTTTCAAAGTATACCTAAGTGTCCAATTTACTATAATGGCTTTCAAAACACGCGTCAAACAGCAGAAGAGAGACTAAAAGTGCAAAAAAGAATGTTGGCTACATTTACACCACCGCGGAATGGAATGGAAGCGTCAATTTTGCCTCGTAGCGCAAAAAGGCGTGCAAATTCACGAGGGGAATTCTTGCGAATACGCGAGCATTCCCAGAAGGCGCGTGACCTTTTATTTATTTGAATGTTATACAATTGACATAAAGTTCATTACGCTATGAACAACTTCGTTGTAAAAATTCGCTTCTATTCCATTCCGCGGCGGTGTAAATTGAGCCTGATTGTCAATCAGATGCATGTTCGGAACACCGACTGGTTTCCGAGACGTTCCGGTTTTAAATGAAGAATGTGTGTCAAATTAGCATAGGATTTATAAAAATTGACAAATGAGGTCTAAATTATTATAAGCGTTGGCGATGCGGGACGCGACTTAATAGATAGTAATTTGTATTTGTTGATTATGTGGGTGGTGATAAAGAAGTATGTGTCATTTTGTTAAGTCTCATCCTCAATAATCTGCTGTGATTCACTACTGTACAATTTAAGTACATAGTTCCTTTCCGGTTTAAGAAACTGTCTGTAGTCTAACTTCTGATAGCTTCTTAAACAAACACATTATTTATTTATTAAAACTTTATGCACAAGTAAAAAAAACTGTACAATGGCAGACTTAATGCCTTAGGCATTTTTTACCAGTCTACCTTAAGGTGGTGCAGAGATGGAATGATATAGGTGCAACAGGGTAAAAATTAAGGACACAAAGTGACACGTACAAATAAATACACAGACACATACATACTGAAACAAAATAAATACACAGATACATAGGTACATACTGAAACAAAATAAATACACATCATATACATACATACTTAAACAGGATAAATACATGGTCAAGAGGGATAAAAATACATTTATAACGAACAACTATTCAGATTACCAATCAACCCAGCGATGAACCTGCCAACATCTTATGCATTTGTTCACGAACTTTCATTTTAAATGTAAACCGACTAGTTGCCATCCTCATGTACAGAGGGAGCGCATTCCAAAGGTAGACCGAATGGACGAAGAAGGAAGAGTGAATAAAACCAGCGCGGTGAGAAGGATATCGTAGAAGACGATTATTCGTGGACCGAAGACTCAAAGCGTGCGCAGAGCATAAATATTATTCTATCAGGTAATCAGAGAAGAAACTTGTGGCTTAATAATATCAGCTGCACGGGTATATCGAAGGTTAAGCTGCGCTTGCCAAGGTCGGTTCGTAAATGGGTGACAACTCATTACATATCAAGACCCTCCTTGCCTCGTAAAGCACGTTTAGACGTTGATCCCGGCTATTATTAGTCGATCTAATCGTTACGGGTGGTTCGAACCTCAAAAGTCCGACAACCAATTTATTAAAGGCGTATTGTGTTTTCAGTTAGAGCTGAATCGAGTTCAACTAATCGGATGGTTGATTGATCAGCATTTAATGTACTACATATCTAACCAAAAATTAAAAAACACCCCACGCAAAAAAAGTGAAGCTCACATTTAACAAGTTAAAATAATACTTTCCTATCGTTAAGCCATTAAGTTTTATGTCACGTCGAGGTACCGCTTAAGTAATAAATCTTCGCTTAAGTAAAAAAAATCGCAGCGCTTTGTTGTATGGGAGTCTCAACCAATTATAGTATAATACCCTCTATAGTTTTCACATAAAAATAAAGATAGATGTCCTAAGGTCAATCTCAATGTCAAAGACAGACGTCTTTTCTTGCCACAGAGGACATTGAAAAAAAACTCCTAAATTCTAATTAGCTGGTCTAATAAATACAAATTATGTTAGTGACTAACCTGGGGTTAGAGATTTAATGCCACCCATGGGCTTCTGACTTGACATGCAAAAAAAACAGAAAATACAGTAAAATTAAAAAAAATACCTGCGACAAACTGTCGGGCGCTGGCGCTCTATGTGAGTACTGCGTGCTGAGATCCTCGTCATCATGACTCCAACAATCTCCCGCGTCTCCATCATCCAGCCCCGCGTATAGCGACAATGCCGGCCACTCCGGCACGAGGTTCTCTTCGCTCTTCGTATGTCTTATAGGTGGTGAATGGGGTGCTGGTGGTGCGGGCGGTAAGAGGCGTGGGGGGAGAGGTTCATGGCCGTCCGTTTCTAAGACTTCCACGTACATTATGTAGGGTGCCTGTGGACAAAAAGGTATTGTTAGGTGGTATGTTTTACTGTAGCATCATAATATTCCAGTCTATATTCCCTGAAGAGTTAAACAGAGGTGTAATGGCTCACCCACATTTCGACTGTTCTTTAATAAGGGGACGAGCCTATTGCCACTAATCGGATGAATTCAGGCAGCTACTGCGAAATTTCGGAAGGAAACCTAACCTACTTTGCTCGACCTAGGAGCTGAATCCAAGGTGGGATCGCAATCAAACACTCCAGTTTTGTGATATGTGAAATAGTTAAAGGTCAGTTCAGTTTTCCCTAAAGTAAACTTCAACTTCAAGACCCAAAAGATGGCAGGACGACCTGGACAAAATTAAACTACCAGTGGCCCACTTTAGCACTGGATCGAATAATATGGAAGTCATGGGAAGAGTCCTTTGCATAGCAGTGGGATGATGCAGGCTAACAGTATATTAAACTGCCAATGAACCCATGAACTTTAAACATTGAAAACCAAATTAGGCATTTCAGAAATGTAGGTAAGACACATTTTGTCATTATGACTAACTGATCAAGATTATCTACGCTGATTATGCCTACTAGGTATAAAAATTTTAATCGAATGATAAGTACATTTTTCAGTGAATCAGTTTTCCTCAAAATGCCATGATATTTCGTGGAATATTCAACAAGTTGGCATAGTAATACTCCTCAGAATCTGCCTAACCGTTTTCCTATCTATTCTGGGGTTGTTTTGCAGTCCAACCAAATTCATATGAGACTGACTGCTTATCTGACCTCCACAACCCCGGACTGAGTAACACGATACTCGTTGGTGAAACTGGTTTCCAGATTTTTAACCGACTTTCAAAAAAGGAGGAGGTTCTATGTTCGTGTGTATGTATTTTTTTTTTTTTTTTTTTTTTTTTTTTTTTTTTTTATGTATGTTACCTGATTTCTCCCCCATTTGTGGACCGATTCTCGAAATTCTTTTTTTATTCGAAAGAGTATACTCCCGAGGTGGTCCCATTTTAATTTGGTGAAGATCTGGTGCTGATCTTCGGAGATATGCAACGGAACTCTTCAAAACTAGACGGCAAATCTGTCGTGATTGCTGGAATCGCTTGGATGTTTATTGTTTATACAACATCATGACGTATCATCACGCCTGGTATGCTCTGAGGGGTACGCAGATGTGTACAATATACCTAGATTTCGACAGTTAGGTATGTTAATTTTCATTTATTAGGGATAAGTGGATAACCCTACTATTATCATGACATGTACTGTTACAATTAACAATAGGATATATAGCAAATATTTGTATGGGAACCACTAAAAATGGAAAAATAAAAAACTTTTTTGCAAAAAAATTAAACCGACTTCAAAAAAAACACTAAACGGTGTAAAATAACTCTAAATTCGGAAGTCGGTGGCCCATCATGAATAAGACAAAACCACCAAAGCCACAGACTTCCTAATTTAGAGTTATTTTACACCGTTTAGTGTTTTTTTTGAAGTCGGTTTAATTTTTTTGCAAAAAAGTTTTTTTCAGAGTTCTGGTTTCTAACTACTCGTAACGACTGTCAAAGATCTACAAATGATATCTGGGACCAAGGGTCTGGCATGTAATCAAAGGACACTCATTCCCGAACCGACCTAGGCAAGTGTAGCTTAACCTTCAATAGCCAGGACCCCCTAAAATAGGACAACTCTGTGCCCACTAATTGAATTATCTCGTAACTTAATTTTGTGGCAACTTAGGTAGACACTACTAAAAAAAAATAGCAACACGATAAACTCCTTAAAACTGGCGCCAAGTGCATTGCGAATGAAACGTATACAATTATCTTGTTCCGATGCTGTCTTTCTAGAGCAACCGTCTTTTAGGCCCGTCTAAAAAATATCGATTAGTACCTATATCGATATTTTTGGCGAAGTATCGAAATAGCTCGCCCCCTTACACGGGACTTAAGCACAACTTAGGTGTAATACAGCTACACCTCTGATTAACCCTTCCGGAGCGATGTTATGTTTTTTCCGATATAAATTTCGATTTCACTATCATTTGCCGAGCCTTTTCTTTACTACCCGACCATATGTCGGGTCGGCATTTAGTCTGACCGGATGACCTCCACAGCCTAATTAAACTGATAAGTGTATCGATATAAATGATCTAAGAACACGTATTCAAAAATATATCTTAAGTAATGGATTGTTACTGGCCGTGAGTATAAAAAAAATGCAGAAATTTTGCGCATTTTCGACAACTGTTAAGGTTTCAGTAGGTAATAACGACACATAAATTGTTTCAATTCATCTTTTATTAAATATAAAATTTTATTAGGTATATATTCATTTTAAAATAAAATTATTTAAAAAATAATCAAAGCGATGTACTTATCGATACTTTTTTTAATATTACCGACATCCCTACCGTCTCATATAACAAATGGTGTTCTTAATTGAAAATTAAGACTCCTTCGTTACAAACAGCTGGCACGTTCAATATTCTCCTTTTATTACCAATTTGATATAGAAATACGGTTTGTATATAATACAGTTTTATCTGAACTTATCAGATAGATTGAATAGCTAAACGACCTTATCTACACTGTTGACGTATATTGTATGGTAATGGTTAGCTAACACGTATTCTATTTAGTTGCCGTCCTAGTTTTAGATAAAACACGATCTGGGATTTCTTTTTTGTTCAGTAAAGGTTTATTGATAGTCTCTTTCATTCAAGATAATGTAAAGTGTCTCTTAAAAGCAGTGGCGGTCCCCTCCCAAAATCGTAAAATTTCATCTAATACATAATAACTCCAGACCAATCAAATATAGTCACCCGATTTCGTAATGAAATTAGAAATAACATTAACAACAACAAAAGACTTTGCAAAATCTCTATCTTTGGTTCAGTACACGACAAAATGCCGCAAGTTGTATTTAAAACTATTATATATCTTTCAGGCAGACGGCAATGAAGATGGCGTCTTCTTGTACCTTGTTCTTTTATTTTGTATTAGCTGCGCCCCGCGGTTTCACCCGCAAGTCTCGATTCCGTGGAAATTTCGGGATGAAAATATTATCCTATGTGTTGATCTAGGTTACAAACTATCTGTGTGCCAAATTTCATACAAATCCCTTCAGCCGTCTAGACAAACTTACACACTCACAAACTTTCGCGTTTATAATATTATTATAAGTGGGATTAAGCGTGATTATTTTTTAATGTTATAGCGTCAATAGAAATACACTTTGTTGCTAGGGAGTTTGTTCCGCCACTTCTTCCCAGCAAAATCACTAGGAAGTGGCGAAGGGCAGGCTTTTTTAAGGACTGTCTTTTATAATTTTGACGTTCTAAAAGTGCTGATCCTCATAATTAGAATAAATGCCGTTTGATTCTGATTTTAGACACTCTTCAACTGTCTACCTAATATGGTTTATAAGATACAAACAGCTGACTGACTGAATTCAAATGTTTTTCAGTAACAAGATAATTAAATTCTATTCGCTACATCACTGTGTCCAGCATACCAGCAGTAGTAGGAGAACACACACATACAATACGTAATTAAATGCGATAACAATAAAAGTTTTCGTTAATTACCTTTTGTAACATACTTCGATGTAATAAAAACTGAAGTTAGAACATTTTATGAGCGAGTATTACACAATTCGAGTTTAAATAGTAACACTAACTAAATGGTGAAGGGAAATCCTATGAGGAAATCCCCATGCAATGCCTTTAGCTTGCCTTGACGGTAATGAGGCCACCCTTTTGGTGTAAACCGTAGGTTTTATGTGGATACACCACGCCAAGGTGATTCATTAATGATTTAGTAACTATAGGTATTATACGCACTTATTGGTGTAGTCGCACTCATTGACCAATTATAGTGGTCTGTGGGAAACTCCTTGCAAGTCTTAGCTCGGTAAGACGATGTTGCAGTCATATTTAACTTTATGAATCTCTGTAAAACTAGGCAAAATAAAAATGTGAGCAAAAAAAAACAGAATTAAACATGAAATAAGCGACGTGTGAAGTCAGAAATGATTTATAAAAATATTCTTGATAAAACAACATAGAGAAGCCACTGAATCTCTATTTAAAACGTATTAAAATTATTCAGAGATGAATGATGATGATGATGTGAAACAACGTAAAAGATATAAAAAAAACTTGAATTTAAACTATTATTATCCTAAATTTTTTTGTTCTTCTTTTTATCTTTGACATGGTTTTTTAGATAGCAATATGTTATAATGGCCTACTGTTATATTTTACAAATTTATACAACGCGTTTTTTTTATATCCCATAACTCTAGGGTATGATTGAGACCATATCAAAGAATCAACTGGCATATGAATTATGTTTCAATCATCCTTTTTTTTTTTGATTAACATACACATACACATACAATAAACACCCTTACGTGAAAGAAAAGTGACGTTAGAAAGAAGATTCGTCGTACTGGTGACAATTTTTTAACTAATTAGGTAATAAAAATAATATTAATAATACTTAATAATAATATTCCACGACTATTCACACAACGCCATCTACTCCCAAGCTAAGCAGAGCTTGTGTTACGGGTACTAAACAACTGATAATTTAATTATGATTGATGATGTCTCCGAAACTATGCATTTTTGGACCATCTATTCTAGGAGTTTTAGTATTATTTTTACCTACAGAATACAACCCTAGAGTTATGGGATATAAAAAAAAACACCTTGTATACATTTATAGGGTGACTGGTTATTAGTGACTGATACTAAACACGTGATTGTACTCATGACTAAGGATAACTTTTCCAAAGGAACTTTTTTTATACTCATTAACTTTTTTATATTAATTAATTTAATTACGTCAGTACTGCACAAAGAGAGCGCTGGGGGTAGCGGGGGAGCCTGTAACGCTACTACTATTCGATTTTGCCCTTCCTGAAGTCAGACTATCAGCTGATCGATCACTGGCGCGCGCGCAGGAATTTCAAATACTGTTTTTGTTATTTTATTGTGTTATAAGTTATTGTGTATATAAAAAAAAGTTTCTTTGGGAAAGTTTATTGTAGTCATGAATACAATCACTTGTTTAAGTATCGGTCACTAATTACCAGTCACCCTATATAATATGACTTAAAAAAAAATCGGACTTACTCTGTTTTAGGGTGTGGAAAAAACACATCTTATCGTATCGTAACCATCGAGAAAGAAGACCAAGTTAACGAAAGCCGTAAGACAGTCTTTTATTAAGAAAGTCTGTTCTCTATTACAAAAAATCGGCAACCAAAAACAAACCCTGAACTTGATTAATGTCAGCAACTACGTCACATGCTTTATCATCATGATCAAATAGTAGTATTAAAGTGCAGAACTAAGTATACGGCCGGGCTTTGTTATCTCCCTTGGGGATTACCAGCATGACGATCGCACTGTTATTATTTATTTCTCTTTATATCACAAGTCACAAGAGAGAAAACACAATACCCTGTAACGTGACGAGAATATAATATTAATTACGCGAGTCGTAAAGATAAATCTGATTAAATTATAGCTCGTAAACACTAGACTTTAGACAACATTCAATATTATTATCAATTTATTTGTTTGGAGAGGCTAAACCGAGGCTTTAATTACAGGCTTAGAAACTTGATAAACAAATTGAAATTATGATTAAATTAACACTTTCTGTATTGGTATTTTCGTTTAGACTTAGATTACCTGCAATAAAAGGCTATATCGAATAATAATAACTTAGTTAGAAGTTGAAATAAGTAGTTGCCTATCAATAAGTCATATTCTTAAATCTATTTAACATTCCCACCATTATCTTGACCAACAATCGATTTGATAAAGTCGATTCCAATTTAAATCGACTAAATCGAAAAGTTCAGATAAACAAAACAATTATTTGTGCATTCAAAGCGGCATTAGAAGTTCAAAGTAAATGCTATTACGTAGATTGCTAATCCAAGCGCAGTGCGCAACCTTCTCATTATTAAAAGAATCGATGTAATGGGTATCGTGCATCATATCTAACACAATCGAAGGTAAACGACCTTGGTTTTTAATACAATAGTTAAATTATCAAGATCTATGTAGGAATAAAATTCTTGAGTGTAACACGTTTCTCTTTTTTTTCGTACTTAAATCACCAGTGACTTTTAAGATTCGCCTTTAAGATTAAGCACTTGTCGCTGAGCCTTTTGCCGGGCAAGTAAAGGTACTTAATTTTAATCCAGATTTGGCACTTAACAAATTTAGCGCTTGGATGAATCACTGTCATCTTTTATTTTAATTGAGGAACTCGCCGTCAAGGCTCTATGTACTCTGCATCATACTGTCAACTTTTTAGCGTTTAGATGACGAATAGGAACTAATTCATCATCACATTTCTCTCTTATTTGTTGAAGAAAACCTTGACAGTATTTCTACATGTACACATGGCTACCCATCAAGCTATACATTTGCAGCTCACGCGGACCTCGCATTATACAGAAATCCTATACAATGCGAGATCAGACTAATGAAATGTATAACCTTATTTATGGCTTAGTTTTGCAAAATAGTAGTTTCTCTCCTAACTTGATTGAATACAGCCTTCAACAGAAAGCCTGGCTCGGAGCCAGGCTCCAGGATTTAGAGCCTTGATATACTGACCCCTGATATGGCAGTAAAAGTAAAGACACCTAAATTTCAAAACTATACAAATACAAATAGAGTTCAAGGCTCACCTTATCCTTGCTATTGAGCACAGCGGCTGCATGTGGCGGTATCCTCAGCACATAGTGCGGCCTCTGATGTAAAGGTAACCACACCCTCGCAGGTAGGTTTAGGTCTAGCGTCGCTAGTTCGGCCCTGAGACGGCCATTACGACGCTCCTTGTCCGCTACACTGGCCAGACGACGGCCAATGTTTGTCAGTGACGTCAGAAACTGAAATATGTAATGGTGATGTTTATTTTACGTAATAGAACAGTAGGAGGCCGTGCTATCGGCTTTTGTTCGCTGGTGACGACGGATTTTGAGCGTGACTGATGTTTTATTGGTAACAAGGTTTTTCTATCGTAGAGATTGGATTTTCCGACTGGAAAGTCTCTTATAACCAAAAATGAATTGAAAGTTCAGTGTGGATAACGGTTGCCATGGTATGGGCATACGATGTAACGCTCAAACATTCTTTATAACCGATCCTTATTCCTCAATAAGGATCGGTTATAAAAGAATGTTTGAGCGTGAGTAAAGAAAGACCAAAAATACGGTGGATGGATTGGTGAAAGATGATAATTGTGGCTACAAAGGAGGCACCTATTAAGATGGAAGGCCAAACAAAAATAGAGATGTATTGAAAAAGGAGCCATGCTGTGACGACCCCAAATAAATTGTGATATGGGCAGGAAGATGATGGTGATTAGAGGTTTCATATAACAAAACCCATCACACACTACTACAGCAAAATATTTGTTCTTCGTGTTTAGGAGAAAAAAACAGTCTAGCAACGCAAAAAATCCATTATGGTAATTTTATTTTCTAATGATCTAGGTATACATTAACGTTTATATTTTTCTCCTTGTCCGTAGACCTCTGAGCAATGGCAATGTGAATCAGCACCGGTCGGGCACGTGTCGACATAACGTGTAAAGCATACTATAATTGACGATTGTGTTCGAGTATATAGGTAGGTAAACTTCTGCCATTGCCTAGCCTTCGACACGTGTTAGGCGTTTATAATGTTTTCTAATGAGCTTTTCGTCCGGTCTGTCATTAGTAGATCTTTGGCAGTCGAAAGTCTGACCATCAGTTTTACAAAGGGGTGTCGTGTCACCCAATCTGGGCTGCATCAGGTTAGTCCGGAAGTCGACCCAATTATATTTGGGAAAGGCTAGGCAGATGATGAATAAATTTTGCTACTAGCTAAAGGAATTTAGCAACGGAAGTGTACCTACTGCAGTAAAATAACAAATCTTAATAGTTTGTATGTTTAAGTTTTTAACCGTGCTAATCTCTGGAACTACCGGTCGGCTTTGAGAAATTCTTTTTGCATTTGATAGCCCAATTCTTAAGGAAGGTTATATGCTATTTACATCATGCTACGACCGTTAACAGCGGGCAAAACCGAAAGCCAGTTTAGACAGGTAACATTTAAAACTTATGCATAGGTACAGGGGTTGTTTCATACTCGTAGGCTTGACTAGGCCAGACGTTATAACTCTTTCCAAGTGCCTCGCCCACGAATCAGTTTGAGAACCCGCAATATTATCTGACTACTATAATGATGGAGAGAGTGCCTCTACTAGACTAATTCATTTCCTTCACACACGTTGCGAGTGTTCTAAGAAAACCACACTATGTGAAAGTAAACTTGATGTCCAGGAAACCCATCATGTCATCATCATTCATTGAGCCTACACTTCTATTGGTAGACCAGAATATACAGGAAATTGTAATGTACGCATAAACACACGCACAGAGTAATGAACTTAGAAAAATCAAACACTTTCTCATAAGCTTTAACGACTTTACAGTCTAAGTATATTATGGGTGCAGTAAGCCGCATGTCTATGATGACCAAATCAATGCGAGCTTGTTTTTTTTTTCTACAGAAACTTCCACCGTGTCAGACCAGCCAAAATTCGAAGCGGTTCATATTGTGTGTGTGAGTTTTACGTTCATTTCCATACACAGTAAACATTAGGTAAAACAATAATAAAATAAACCAGTACATTAGTACGCAATCTGAACGAGGAAAAGTCCTGCGAAAAATATAAACAGAGAACGTCCTTTACCAAGCATTTTTCCCTGTGTACGGTCAATTAAATCTAAATATAGTTGAACACGGCAACTCAATTTCATGAGATAAGCCGAGTGTCCACGACCTTTCTTGCCCTAGGCATAAAGCTGGTTGATTGTATTGTTTATATTGTTGCAAACTGGCCCTGACTTCTAAACTAGGTCAACCTGGATCGGAACAGCTGTATAATCCGAGTACATGTGTACTAAAAGCGGAGTATTAATCTGTCTGTGAACTAACAGCAACTATGATGACGTGGGTTGAGCGTTTTACCCTGTTTACTAGTAATTTATCTCTTGCGCTACGGGACTCCAGGGAAAATATCGCAGAGTGAGGCCAATATACCGTTGAAAAGTTTCCTGTTTCTCAAAGTGGGAACTTTACTAGAAATCACGATGTAGAAAGAACCTAGATTTAAAAGAAACAAGCGTGCTAAGGCGGTGGATGTGATGTTTCGCGCTTTTATGAGAAGAAAGATGATTTAAGGAAGTCAGCAGAACTGACTTACGGTAGGAACAGAGTGGAAGAGACTTTCAGAACTTCACGTTTTGTCTATTTATTTTTGTGCAAAATCATAAGATATTCATGTTATGATTGAATTAAAAGTTAAATGCCTAATTCATTATTTTATTTTAAATCTTACGGTGTCAGATAGTAACAAATTTTATACAGTTTAATGTTTAACAAAGATCAGAAAACAAAAATGTAGAAATCAGGAAAAATACCAACTGAACTCATGATTTCAGATTGTGATTTCGATGTCATTTCCACGCTGTAGATTAGAACAAAATGTTGCTGTATGATCTTCCTACTTAGTGCCTTTCACACGCCCCTGGCTGCTGATGAAAAATGCGAGCGTGTGAAAACTTTCATACCATCGCACCGACCGCCACCGGATAGCAGGCAAGTACTGACTGCCGTATGTGGAAAGGCCCTAACGGTTGATGAATGTTTTATAATAAAAGCGTGCAATGTTATAGCCGTGTGTTTTCATTACACGCGAGTAGTACTAGCGAACAGGTGTTGTGGACGTCACTATTTTGTACGATTATAACAACTTTTACACACACACATTCTCAATTCTTATTAAATGTTAAACGGAATTTCACGAAATACTTCCTGTGTTAGCTAATATATGTATATTATAGCTATGGAGATGCTATGGAGATGTTTGTCATATTATGTAACTTATCGAGTTAGCATAATAAACTACATATGTTGTCAAAACTAACCGAATATTATTAGTAATTCGTAAAGAGAATGTAATTTTGATTCTACGATTTATCTCATAATAATGGTCCTAATACAAAATAAATCACATACAGTAATAAGTAAGTATTACACACCACACACTGTACAAAATCACTAGTGAATGACATTAGACGTAAAAGTGAATGAGCTCAGTACAGCAACCGAAATATATTTTTTTTTTTTATCACTGATAGCACAAATACATCAAGCAAGCAATAATATGTCCTCAGTAACCTATCGGAAATCGATAACGGCATGCATTTGTTATCTAATGATTATATCAACAGCAATATACATTCATGAACACAGAACTAAACTATGATGCAAATTTCTATCGTATTGTTATCAACAAAGAGCTGCCTTTGGAATACTTTCTTGTCATTAATAATAATAATTCTATTCCTATCTTTATTGCATACTCTAATAGGAAAATGTGGAACGAAGATAAAATAGGCAGTTTACAAGGGAAGGCCTTACGGCTTAGTGTTTTCTCCCGGCAACAGAATGAAACAGAGAATATTTTGGAAAAGACAACGGGGAGACATGTACAAATAACAAATAATGAGGAATAATACTAATTTCATGTTACCAGGAGACACAAATACAATAGTGGCTATAGTGAATTAGCGACAATAATATAGACACGTGCAAGAGTACCTTGCCGCGAATTACAGTTAAAGATAAACTGTAATGCATTGAAATAATATAGGACACAGCAGTCAACCCTGTGGAATACCAAAGTATAGCAAATTATAACCTGAATTTCCGTAAGACACAAAAGGACCGTTTGCCCATTTATTAAGAACTATTCCAACCAGAGGCGTAATAAACTCCAACCAAAAATCTAAAAATGAAACATTCAAACTTTGAACCACCAACGAAGTCGTTAGTTTTTCTGGGAACTGGCCATTCCGGGTATTAGACTCTCTGGTGAATGTTAAGAACATTGAACAGAAGAACATTTTAGGAATAAGTTAACATTCTAAATTCTAAAACTACAAAGTAGCTAAATTATTAGAGAATGCAAATGCCCAAGTTGTGTTACATATGATAATGACATGACGATTTATGGACGCACACAGTGCTAATAGAGGACATTCACCAAATGCAGCTGCAATGATGACTGCTAGTGCATTATAAAGGTGATTAGAAATTATACTAGCGCCGTAGGTGTAAAAGTGTTAGTAAGTGGCGGTAGCATGCGTGAGTTGCTATAAAATTATTTGGTGAGCGGTCATTCCAGTACCAAGGTCGTGCGTATTTAGGTTTTCACTTATGAGTTCAGTTTTAACTGAATCTAACATCTAATGTAGTTTTGCCTTTTCTTGTAGTACACGTAGGTTTCAATGTTGTTACAGTCACATATTATAATTTAATACTTACTCATATTAATACTTACCGCATGATCAAAAAACATAGAAGCTAATATGTAAGTATTTTCTTACATGAAACCCTTGCCTTGTGCAATAAAAGCGATAAAATCAAACAGCGTGAGTTTCGAGGCTCGACTTTGAAGCCATCCAGCACACTACCATTAAGTTTTATTGACACTATAATACTCCATTCATTATAACATATCAGACATATTATATGATTTAAATTACCTAAACAAATATAACAACATACATAATCGAATTGATGAGAAGGGTACCCTTCGCCCTCTAAAAGGGGAAACAACGGCTGAATATACAATAAACAAAATTCATCTGACAGTCGAATTTTCAATCATGTGAGTAAATATAAACAGTAGTATATTCGTTTTTAAGTACATATAAATATTGGAGATAGGTTTGTGTGGCCAAAGCAGGAAAATACAATTTTAATTGAACATATCCCATTGTTGAAAGCACCTATTGTCATATTGTTATTTTTATGAAAACCAGTGCTTGTTACATAATTGTACAGGATAAATCTTGCTCCGTAATTTAATTAATTTCCGAGTATCCTGTTTAGTAAAGTATTTAATAAACGAGCTTCCTTTTACATCTATAGTAATATTATAAATTCGTAATTGTGTGTCTGTTACAAGTTCAGGTTCATACAATATAGCGGTCAACAGATTTCTATAAAATTCGACAAGGAAGTAACCTCGGACCTTCGTTGATATTTAATTTACCATGGGGAATTTTTAGGACGAAATACAAAAACCACGCAGACGAAGTTTCGGGCAAGCGTATGATAAAGATATTTAAATAATGTTAGATCTAGATTAGATATTGAAATGGGGTATGGCCGTAATACATATTAATTGTGTTGCGGACCAAAAAGTGTTTTCTATCATCGTGTATTAGGGTAAATCTTGGAGCGATTTAACTGCTGGTATTACCATCTCCCAAATAAAATAATTGAGTAAATACCAGAATGTGAGAATTGCCGAAATATTCCATTAATTACTCTTGCATTTGGAAGATAGTAATGACGGCGGTTAAAACGCTTGAAAAATTACCCATTAATAATATTAATATAACCCATTAATCCTTAAGTCAGCAAGTTATCCAAGCTTTTATCCGTAATGTCATATAATATGTCAGTTCGATTTCAAGATCAATGCCCACACTATTTTTTGCTCGCTCGATGTTAAAAAGTGAAGGTTACTGCAAGACCTTGCTGAGCTTTGCAAATCAGCTGTACTTAACCAATCACTTATGAACTTAATCAAAACGTATCATTAATAAAAATAAATCCGAGAATAAACTCTCTAGACGAAAAATATTCTATTTTCAATGCCAATAAAATTATATCGGGTACCTACATGAATTTATGAGGAGTTCTAGAAATGAGTACTACAGAATTATTAAGAAGTTTTTCTTTCGTAGTTCGTTGATCGAAGGTCATTGAAATTGTTTCAGGGTAGTGGTATAAGTCCTATTTAATTGAATCTAGTACGAGGACGACTCTTAGTATGAATAAAAATAATACACGCTTATTTTTCTGACCTCCGCTATAGCCCAGAGCTATGAAGTACCTACTTAATTTATAATTACTCAGATAAATATATTAATATTAAATGCGATCGTCGGACTGTCTGTGAGCCAATCGATCAGGCATTAGTGCAATAAAAGCTGAAGGGGAATGTACCAGGGAACTCCAAGCTTAAGTTTTCTTTCGACTTTTGCATTTTGTAGCTAGGTTTAATGAATAAGCCTGATTAAGTCATCAATACATCTCTCCAATTCGAATTACTTTTATCGGCATTGAATTTAAAGAAAATATTTTTACGTCTAAAAGATTTCCCTTGCAGTCTGGTAAAAAGGGACCTAAAGTTTTCGCTACAAGCTTCGCTATCAATATAATAATGATTGTAGTCTCTTTACCCAAGGTTCTACGTAGGCTGGCGACTGGCTCACGACACGGATACACGCGTGTTACAGAATGTGAACGTGAATACCCAGTCCTAACGATTTTGCAAATCATTTCGACACTGTACACGAGTACGGTGGCTTAACAGTTCTTTGATTATGAAATTTCCACCATATCACGAATTAAACAGTTACAGTTACTTGCAGAAGAATTATTTTAACAACTGCCGACTTACGCCCGATATTAATATTCTATCTCAATCCAAATCCCGTTCCTGTGTTTTTGACGGCTGCTTCTGATTGGACATCTTTAAGACTCGGATAGGCGAATTCGGTCGTTGATTGGTTACAGACAAAGTTCGGGATCAAGATAGCAACCGAGATAGATTATTAATATCCAGCGTTAACCATAGCACGCGTAGAATGACCACTTCAGAAACGGATTTTATCTACAGAAGAATAGACAAAGTTAAAGATTGTAGAAACATTTCTTTTGTTTTGAGCGTTATATTGCCAAGAATGAAGGGAAGAAATGTGTAGATTCTTTAGTCTACAATATCGAGCATTATTTCTTCTAAAATCGGCAGAAAATGTTTCTGTCATTTTGTCTATCGTTCCGTAGTCATACCCCTTTTTTTTGCGGTAATCATGCCACGCGTTCTGGAAGAATTTGGCTTCTAGATCACATCTTTACAAGAGACCGGAATGAAGTGGAATGATTACGTGACATAGAATAGATTTACTTAGCATAACAACCAAGTTACCTAGGTACTTAATCGTTATCAGCAGCCATATGTTTCGTCATAATCAATGTTTAAGTCGCTTAACAAATACGCATTGTATATGTACAAATACAGCAACCACAGCTATGCATGACGGCTAATTGTGAAAGGTTAATTACGGAATGTTTTTAAAGTATTTTGTAATTACCTGTATTTGAGGTGCTAATCTCGGTGCTCCACAGGAACACTGTTCTCCACAAAGGCATCCATTGTCGTACGCTCGACCAGACGCCAGATCTCCAAGGTGCCTCCCCGAGGGAGTCGCTAGCCTTAACGCAGACGCGTCAGACTGCGATCTATGATGCCCTCTCCTAGCCGCCGGCCTGATCTCCTCGGCCAGTATAGAGTCTCTTAGTTTAGTCGCTCTCGATCTCTTAACGTCACCCCCGAAAGCAGTCAATAACCACGCGAGCCTAAGTGAAAACTCAGCACTTTGTTTACACCTGCACACCAAATACGGTTTCAACACGTCCGCCACATCGCTCATTTCTATATACATGGTCGCTAATTGTGGCAGGTAGAAATCCACGTCTTCGTATGGGAATGAGAATAGTTTGTTCGCCAGGTAGGTCTGCACGCCCGGCTCTTTAGAGTTGAATAAATATGAGATCGCCATGCTCATATCGAACAGTTTACTTTCGAACAACCGGAGCAGAAAGTCTTTGTTTTTTGATGTTTCAGCGGCACAAATATCGGATTTCACTGCTGAGTCAATTAATGTATCGGGAGGATCTGGTGGTTTGTCTGTGTCTTCTGGGTTGCCGGAGTCGAGGCTTTCTCTGGATCTAGCAGCTGCTGGGGGTTGCGGTCGCTCCTCGTCGTTACCGTCTGGAGGTGTGTGAATGCCGGAGTCGTCGGAGCCCGTGGGCACCTCTGGTGGAAGCGCTAATCTCGGAACGGGCACTTCGATAGGGATTCGAAGTGGCGCCCCCTCCGGTGAAGTAGGAGTCATGTCTTCTGGTATCCTCTGGAGAACAGAGTCTAGGGATCTGTTCCTTTGGTGGCCGCATCCTGCAGGCGGCCCGCTCGCACCCGTCACATGTCTACAACAAAGGAAAAAGATATAAGGAAAAAATTATTCCTGAATAACAATTTCCTCGAGGGCATTACAAGTCAGTAAACCCTAACAATGTCTAAGTTACATACTTATAGAACGGATCCTCGTAATGCTGTATGCCGACAACAATAATTTTTCGAACCATTTGTTCGATTTACACTATACCACACAGAAACTCAACACTGATTTAGAACACAGAGCACGATTATTCAATTAGCCTCCTCACATAAACATAGTAACTGCGCCCAAACACTGGCGTAGCGTTAAAACAATGCGAGCAGCCTTGCGATATATCATAGCGCGTAATTAAACACTGAACATTGTGCAAACGCAGCACACACGTCCTACCCCGCGGCCGCCGTATGGCAAACTGTTTTACGCAACAAATAGACGCGCCGCTCCGCATACCATTCGAATAAGGATCACCTCGATTACGCAGCCGAAACGCAACTAAACAACTTCGAAATAGTATAAACAAAGATCTTTGCAGGCCAAAGATTTCGGCGACCGAGTTTACGATGTAGAGTTTACGTTTTCTTAGAAACGTGGAACTAATTTCTATGTTTAATTTATTTTACATAGACTTGACGAGACAGTTGTGCAAACTGACGTAACGAAAGTTATTCAGTAATCGGGTCTTTCGAGCAAGACCTATTCCAATTAAACATAAAGTTGGAGCATTTTAGTGGTCAATGACTTAATACTCTGCAAGGTACCTAAGTGATATTACGCTGTATAATAAAAGGATGACATTATAGTCTCATATTTTATATTCAAGAGACGATTACCAAAGCCAGTTCCTTATGAGACAGCGCAGCGTATTTGCAACATTATTGCATGGAATTTCAATGAGATGGTAACAGTTACAATTGTTAAGACATTATCTAGGACTTCAGTCAGATAGCTGTCTTCTAGTTTCGCACACATTTGTTCTCTTTTTGCAACAACCAGCAGACACCGTGACATAACCGAGATTCAAGAACGCATACCAACTCACTAAGTAGGAGAAAGCGGCCGATGACCCCGAAAAGTTTATCACCGACTCCATCCGACTTAGCTATCATTCTCGGAAGATACATAAAACGCAGTGCAGTCTTAAGTGGCGATGGCGTTCTTAACGCGGCCGCGTATTCACACAAGAAAGTAGAGGAAGTGGAAGTGTGTGTAGTGGCCACTCAATGAGTGAACATTCCATGCGTGAGCGTGAGTGGTGAACGAATTATCGTCGGTTATTTTTGGAACGTTATCGGGAATCGTGCATGTGGTGCGTCCTGCCAACAGATGTGCTGTTCAACAGTGTTGAGGCATCGAAAGAGAGGATCCATTCATACAAACCTATTTTAGTGACGCATGAAGTCGTAGTGCATAAGTACGGAAAACTCCATTATCATACTAATGACAAACTAATGGAGACTTCCGCAAATATAAATCTAATATTACTGATCAAAATATGGTACAATAATAATAAAAATAAAAGAGCCTTGTTTAATTACTTTGATTGATCTTTAAATTGAAAATGATATAATTATTTACTTTATCTTACGTTATCAAATGAGATTAATGAGATAAAATTTTAATTCGAGTGTCATTGTGTAAGTATCGTTTCTGAAGTGCACGCACTACAACCAACGCTGTAGGTCCACTTGTTACAACCTTTTCTACATAAACATATGCTATATTTATGGTAACGATCATAACATTAAATATTAACGATCAATTATCGTCCACAAAGGCCATTACCAATTTATGGAACAAAGCCAACATTATACCTCACATAAATATTTCTTGAACTATAAACTTTGTTAATATTATAAGTACATTACATACCTCATTGGATTTAATCTTTAATCATTTATTGCAAATAAATCAAATTTAAACTAATACAACGCTTTACAAAATTACAATACAATAAAATAAGAAAACGATTGTAGTGTGTAAAGTGCAATCGGTGAATCCTTCAACCTATAAGATAGGTCAACATTTAATTAAAAGGTCCTTCCTTTTCCGGGAACTCAAAAATATCCGATAATGGCTTGTGGTCGGTTAATGATGATCATTTTACCTTCAACCCAATAAATTACAATACACCCAATGACATTGAATGCAGTAAAGTGAAAAGAAGAAATCAGCTAACGGACAATACTAAGGTGCGGTGTATTAGTTGTCGTTCTCATCGTAACTCAAAACCTTTTCCGGTAATATGCGACAACTTGTTTACACTATCACCCCACTAGGTCAACCCTCTCCGACCGATGGACTATACAAATACACCCGCTCTCCGACCTCGCGTGCCGACGAGTAAGAAACGACAGGTCATATTCAAGAAGATCACGAACAACTATACACCGCGCATTGAAAATCACGCCAAAACAAAAAAAAAACATCTGCGAATGTGACAATGCAAAAACAAGAACATTGAACACAACAAAACAATTATTGGACGTTAGACTTCTGACAATAGCACCAATGGAAAATACTAAATGAATTGACACACCACTTGTGGCGCTATTGATTTCAATTAGAACTATTTACAACTCCCAATGACGCCAGTTGGCTTTTATGTCTTCAGCATTCCAAAATAATAAACGCGTTCTTACATGAGCTTTCGCGAACTGTAAATGCGAATAGTTAAAGAGACGTCTATCTGCCAGATAATTCCGGTACATTAGGAAAAGCTTTTAATGGCTTACTTAGAACATCTCTTCATTTTTCTTCGAGGCACGCGATCTTTGCGCGAACGCAAATAACAGGTGAATGTTACCGAGACTGGCTAGCGAAACTTGAAGGCCTCAGTTCTGGTGTACACGTTATGGACACATTTACGAGGCGTATTGACGTCAACATCAAACAATAGCGGATTGATTCGACTCGGCACCATACCGTGGTGTTATTGTATGAATATTGGTGAAAGCCAGTCGTGTCGGCTTCTGCAAACTGATTTCGTACACAATCGATCATTGTGAGTATTTAATCTATCGATGCAAGCACCTGTTTCTCTTCAAAATCCGTTTCGAAACACTTCGTTCGTTTATTTCGGAGTTAATATCATATTCTTACAGCGTGGGCAATCTCTAATAAACACTGTGGATCATCATTAAATTTGGGAGATGGAGAAAGTTTAGTAGAAATGCAGCAATTTGAACGAAAATAAAAGACAAGACAAGATCGTGGCAGTAGTTGTTAGTCGTTAGAGTATAATTGCTTTTATAAGCAATGATCACCAAATGTCGACTGTCTACAGAACATGAAAATCGTGCGGTGTGCTCTTAGTAAATCGTAGTAGCGAAAGTGAACGCCTCCTACAACCTTGTATTAACAAAATCTGCCATATGTTTCAGATTCTTCCTACAAAAAACAGCCACATAAAATAGATCTAAAGTTCCGGATACTTAGCTTATTACAAAGTAGTACAAAGAAATTTAAATTTAAATCTTAAAGGAATTTACATTGTTTCAAAAGTATAAATGCTCTTCTAAACATCTCTTTGTGAAGATAATTTCAAATAACCACAATACCGCTTACAGTTAGTTCCAAGTCAAGTCAATTGCGCTGTGTAAAAGTAAACATTTGACGTTAACTTTCAACAAACCTTTGAAGTACCTATTCCAATATGAAAATCTATGAACTTGTGACTAGATTTAATGGTTGTACGTATTTCATATTTTTTTTTAAATATAAAAATTTTTTTGTTCAGCATGCACGTCGAGAGTTTTTAAATAACTTGCTTATGTATGCCGATGCCGTATTGATGTTACTTCATAAACTACACTATTACAAACTATAAAATGTAATTCCATTTAAAATATTACCACACTACCTTTCTAATATAACTGGCTGCTCGTAAAATCTACTTTATTTTATACATTTCTTGAACACTTCTTCTTTTAGTGTCGATGATCCGATTTACATATTTATTCAAAGCTTCTGACATGGCTGCATTCTGACAGAAAGATCGTTGCAAGGCGTTGGCATTTAATGATCCAGTTGTTACTGCATAGACAGTAGGCTATGAGGCGCCGCATCGTTTGGAGTGACTCCACCGGTAAATTGTGGCTCAACGGAATACGTCCATCTGACTAAGTACACTCCTGGATTCAAACAACTTTGTTTGTTGTTTATGAATTGGTAACATTACGATGCAGGCCCGTATTTACATTATGTCTAAATTATTCTGGTGAATCAAGATATTCATCATAACTATAGCATTTGTGAAGAACAGCAATTAAACCTCTTCATAGAGTAGTTTTGGAGTCATTTCATAAAAAAAGAAATTAATCGCTATAACTTTGGCCTAACATCGGCCAAGCCTGCTCCCTTAATCATTTGTAATAGACGACGAAAAATCAAAAATGCTTTTTTGTAATCATCAAACATTACTGATTATTGGGATAAACAAACCGGAAGTATTGCAGGTAAAAAGCCTTTGGAAGAAGTAAGACAGTAGGTTGAATACTTGAATATGAACACAATCCTGAGAGAGCATTGCCATACAAAACTCACTTACCAGAAAGATTAGTCACCACAGTACAATGGTATTAGCAAACATTTACTACTGTTTGTCCTCCAGATTTAATCCCCTGGTCGGTTAAACCTCCCAGAGGATACATTCCATTACACACAACCCACTAATCTTGGTATTCTCGTCTCTAAGCTACGGTAATAGCTATAACAGACCCACAAATGTGTCTTGTTCCAGACTAACACATGTGCAAACTAATTCATAAATTACGACAACAGAAAAATAAGGTCAATGTAAGGTAATTTTAATATTATTCATTCAACTAAACACATGCTAGTATATGAATTTGCCACTAGTATATGTATATTTGGAAAAGTTAGTGCTACATGCTCAGCCATGGTTGACCTAAATATTACCTACGTCAGCGTGGAACTCACTCAACCAATCTAAGGTTTAATAAAGTCTCGATTCAAAGTCAGGAATAAAATGTAGAGTGGAGGGAAATAATGGATTCGAAGCCCAGTTAGATTGGAAAATAGTTCACAGAGAAACTGTTTCCAATCTAGTGCGCCAATAAAACGGGAGCATTGGAAAATTACGAAGTTACATTTATCATTCTAGATCCTTGCCATACTTCCTCGGCTTAATAAGATGCACGCTCTACTTAATTACATAATGTTCTTACTGTAAGCATGCCATATACATACGAAAATTCGTAAACTAATAGAAGACGATTGGGCAACCGAATGTATTCTCAATGGCACTGGACCGTAATATTGACGTTATGCAAGATATTGTGAACGCTGTGTTGCGAATTTTTTATCTACTAAGTTCTAATAAGTGTATAGATAAAAGTGTTAGATAATTTCTGCATTAAAATGTTTTTCTTATAAAATTCGATGAACGAAGTCTTCCTGCTGTGTAAGACAACGAAAATGATTACGATCTATGTTTGGTTGGGAATTCCAATTATTAATTTGTTGACTGAGCTAACACGAGTCACTTTATAAACATGTTTTGTACATACTCATGGCATAATTTACTAGATATTACGGCTAGGTATAGGGAGTTTCTTTGGTTAGAATCAGACAAAAACGAACAAACGTCAACAGCCTCCACGATTCAAGTCTACCTACACCGCAAGATGCTATAAAACATTTTGCAAACAACCACGTTTTAGTGGCGTCGACTGTTGTTTGTTGTTCCGTTTATTTGTAAACGTCTATGACTTTGAAAACAAGGAGGTAAAGTCATTCTGTTCGTGGATATATTCGTCACTGTCCCATAAGATAAACTATCGGTCACGCTTCGAAACCATATAGTGACCTTTACAAAATCGATACATAAATTAGCAGCTACCACAACACACCTACGAATCTTTAGTACCACGTGCTATTCGAATTAACTTTGTATAAGGGAAGTAAGTAATCCAATAGACGTCTCCAGCCAACCAACGTATAAATACACTTGAATCACTTGTATGGATTCCTTGACACTGGTTTTACGCGATTTTACTGAATTTTTCAGTACATACGTGGACGTTTGAGTTGAATAAATCGAATAAGACGTCTGTGACTCTATTCCTATAGTAATTCTCTGTACATTTCTGCTTGTGCCTATAATACACCCACATTTCGCCAGCTATGTTTAAGTTCTATGTAATAGAGGACGAGCCTTTTGCTACAAACCGGGCACAAATTCAAAACTCCGGGCTATAAACTGAGAAATCAAATAATGATTGGTATAAACTTAACAAGTCAACAACTGTCTCCCGCATAGAACGTTATAATGGAGCTCGGAGTGAGGACGGTCCTGGGGGTATACCAGTAAACATCATGCTTTACAATCATATTGATAAATTGGAGTAAGATGTTATTTAGATCACGGCAGAGTATTTACGATGTTGATAAGTTCAATGCCTGCCAGATCTTTGCATACTTTTTAGCTTGAACAAGTGCCTACTGAGAAACCATCCATTTCAGCGATAGAGCACTATTTCCCGAATTGATACTGTTCCTATTACCATAACAATTTCTATTTAAAACTTATTACCTAGTTCTATTTACGATGAATAACATTTAGCTAATGATCAACATAAAATCTAGTCAATAAGATTTTGATAATTCCCCTAAAATGTTTGCTTTCTCTCATTCGATTCTTACGCTGTTGTAACAAGATAGTCGAAATATATGTTGGTATTTTGAAAGGCTGTATTAAGAGTCGTCTGCTTATTTTACAGACAGCAAACTAAACACAATTCTAATTAAAACAACTGTACTAAAAATACGTGAGAAGTAATTAAGGTAATTAAGTTTGTTTGCGCAATAGTCATTTTAAGTAATATAGAAATATACAATTAGTTTTAGGTCTGAAGGTCGCATCGGTCGGTTCGCATTTACCTACATGACTAAAATGAAGAGAAATTGTATAGTGACGTCAATACTGGAGTAGATAATGAATGCAAATTAACAGAAACATTCACACTCATGTTGCCAAGCGAAAATAAAGAGCAAAATGAGGCTTTTGGGTTGCAAGAGACAAAAAAAGGTTCCGGCCATCATCCCGCAATCGCAAATATTTGCAGGGTTGCATCTGCGGGTCGTGTACATCTGTCGAATTAACGGGCCCAGATTGGCGGGACTTTGCAAACCATCTGCCACTCGTTTCGATTTCATACAGAGATAAGTGGATAACGACAGATGTAACAATATTTGAAACAAAATAAATAGAGGCAGATTGGAAGTCACATTGAGCTTCCCAACGTTAACATGTTGTCCATTCTAATAACTACATTAATATAATGTAGTTATTAGAATGTACGTAACAATTATAAGAGCTCCTATATCTCTTATCCCGACTAAAAGCAAATTATTATTTACATTCGTCACAGAAATGATATCTCAGCGAGACTTGATAAGAACTTGTATGTACTTTGAACTTACTATAAATAGCAAGCTTGTTAGTCAGTAATAGAGACTGTCCCGGATGGTTACATGTTCCCATTTGGTTGAATAACCACAGTACTGTATGAAATGAAGCGTTTGATGTGTAAACCGAGAAAGGAATGCCATTGTGGTTCCAAAACGCATTAACGCACTCAATACAACCGAACACGTGCACGATAGATAAGCACAATTACGGTTTTGTAATACACGATATTTATAATTTTTAATAATAAAATATTAATGTAAAACAGTGCACTTAAAACCTGATTTCAGTACAACGCTTGGCCTCGCTGAGTGCTCTTGCACTAAGCGCTCGAAGCGCTGACAATTCTTGCTTTGAAAGCCAGATGAATGTAAGAAATAAGGTAGGTAGTGTGTCGTCCTTTATGTAAGTCTGTGGAGCCAACAGCAAGTGTGTTTATGTTGACGTGCATATCAATTAAAAGAGGTGGGCGTATCTTAATGAGACTTTCTCTGTTAATGTTCACAAGGCCTTTTGGTATCATTGTTTTTGTAGAAAGTTACTCTAAACTGTCCAAAGTGGGTAAAAGGTTCTACATATTCCATTTGTTAGTGAAATCGTCATAATAACGAGAGAAATAAGTCTTTCTCTTGTTTCATGTACATATTAGATAACCCAGAGTCCGGATTTGTTCCCAGTTGATGGACATTATAGGATCATCCACTATAACATGGGACTAAACCACGACTGGTGTGTCTTATAGGCTCATTTTTACCCTGTCTAACCCTTCAGGAATACACAAGTGATGTCATATTAATTTATTCAACGGTTTTAAGCTATTAACGGGGAAATTATTACCACTTTTGACTACCACTCCCAGTCGTTTTAAACTTTGAAACTATGTGTCACATGGACAAAATAATAGACCTTGTTATATGGTGAGTTAGAAGTGGCATTCAACTTTACTACCTTAGTAAACAATTAATTTACCTGACTTGTACCCGAAGCTATCGATGAGTCGGAAATAGAACCACAATTGGATCCGTAAGCAGTTCTGTTGCCTGGCTTTAGGCGTATAAGAGGAAAATTGTATCGTTTAAAGAAAGATCTAAAAATAATCATTTCAAAGAAAATAAATAAAACAGCAAAGAATAAGTTCTGAATAAAGTCTTCTCAAATTTATCCCTCAGAGACTCCAGTCAACAACATCAGTATTGTGGGAAAAAAATTGAATCAAATATTCAACAAAGTAAACAGACCTTGAATGTTAACAAGGTCAGAAAGGACCGTAGGCGTGGCGATCTCTATTGTGATCTAAAATTCAATAAATTGAATCGGGGATCCAATCGACCCGTATGTTGTAAGGGTTAGCTCTTGACAACCACAATTGATCATGACGTCACCCGTATAACTGTATTAATTAACCGGGAATTCCTCGTGTAATAAACATCAGTTTTCATTTAGTAGTCCCCTTGTGGTTAAACAGGACGTTTTCGTGCGTAACATAATTGATTAAAAGTTATTTAAAGGCCTATGTGCTCATACAGACATTTAAGTACAATACGCTACAATAAGTAACAGATAAAGAAATAATTACATTCCCAGTAATACACAGAGAACAAAGGTTGGAAACAAATCAAAATCAAAACTTGTTTATTCAATTTAGGATTAGAATCGGCACTTATTGAACTTCAAAAAATACAAAACACAGTCCTTCAAAACGGCCACCCTTTACACCTAGTTTTGCTGGGAAGAAGAAGTGGCGGAAAAAACATGTTTGTCAGATTTGTTTGAAGAACTCGGTCTAAACAATAAATTTCTCAGTAAATAGCATAATTGATTATCACGTGCCAGCCAGCCTACGCCAGTACTTATACCAGAAAAAGCCTACAAAACTGAAATAATATAGCCTCCAGGTGTACAAGGCGATAAACAGACCAATAGCTCCTTCCATTTAGTGGAACAAGCTTTTATCTAGCTATCAACGCAAAACGATAGCGAACAAGACATTCTCCTTAGTGATAGACAAAGTGACCGATACAATTTCCGACCATTCCCCACCGGATCAGGCTATTTCTGCCGGGCATCTATCATCGAGCTACGTCCTTCCTTTCGACCTAATATGCGGGCTCTGTTCCCCGCCTGACGACTAATCGGAGTATATTTCCAACTTCTAGTTTACCAATACAGTCTTCATATTTGAAAACAGACGTTGTTCCACTAACAAAACCAACAGCAAGCGTACGTTTACAAGCGCGTGCTCAATACAGAATTATGTACAATGTGTTGCATGTAGAAACAGGTGTTCGTAGTATTGGCGAGTTGGCCAAATGTCTACGTAAAACGTAAAAGAAATTTTATAGTGTCCACCGATAATGATCTCTTTCACCTAAGGTGATTTGGTGCCAACTGTAGTTTCACAGTATGGAGGTGTACATTCTATTAGGCATTAGTATTATGTATGAGGCTTTCACATTTATTTATGTTCATGCCAGTTTGCACTTCCAGATGAGCGGAACCGCAAACAGCATTAACAGTCTGGCTATTGAAAACGAAATTATATGGTCCCAATTCAAATTGATCATTTCCATTCGTACATCGTTCATGTACCTACATGCCGTCTGCCACATTCATATTTGATACATCAATGAATGTTCAAGTGTTTTTCCCGAGGTCATTGAACAGGTCCATAGGGATTGACGGATTTCTGATTCATTCATAAGTCATAAGTTCATAACACCAATTCGAACATGATTTCATGATAAATACTTCGTGTCTGCGAAGAATAAATTTTGTTTTCCTTAATTAACGCTGGCGTCTATGGCAGAGACTTGATATTAAAGTATTGATGAGAATTTGATGAATTTTGTAATAATGTGCCATGTCGTTATCTCTTCTGATTGAATTGGTTGAGGACTACAAGACCAATCCGTGTCCAATACATTAGTTTCGCTGCAAATAATGAACTTAACTAACTGCATGAAAGAATAAATTATCCGTCTCCATGCAAACAAATCATTTACTTAGGTTTCTATCTCATAAACTCATTATCCATCCTGCCAGCACTCATTCCATGTCTGTAGCTGGCTAAGTTTTAATCGCTTTACGTGTTGAGTTTTCCATTAAAGCTCTTTAGGACGCGCAGAAAAGCCCAGTGGGCAAAAACTTTGCTATGTTAGATCAAGGCAAGGCTTAAATTACCGTCGATATTTTGCAAAGCCTTTGGTAAATTCTTCGCGGAAATTTGAGTGGTAATTCTTGCATGGTAGATGCGAAGATTTGTCATTCGTTCCCCTAAACGCATGAAATTGATCGTAAGTTTTCTAATAAAAGGAAAGGTATTGTGTTACTGACACAGTGACCTATAAAGACCAAGACTCTTCGCTACGAAAGAAGGTTAGTTCGGACTATCACTCATCGCCCCCCCTTTACTATGGTTTGACCAAAAATGTCTGGAAGGTGGAGAAAAGCGGTTGGCCTGAAAAAAACATAAGTAAGTAGATCTTTTTGATTTCAGACTAACAGTTTTTCTCCGCATTCGTCCACATATTTTTGGTTAAACTATAGCGTTTAATTCTGACCATAACAATACTCAATCTCATATTATTGTGGCCAGGTTTGTAGCCAATTCCAAAACAGATTATAATGGACGACTTACTAATACACAAATGAAATAAAATAAATAAATATTACACAACTTTTTCACACAACGCCATTTAGTCCCAAGCCAAGCTAAGAGCTTGTGTTATGGGTATAATACATACATATTATAGATCGTGCTGATCACACAAAAATCCGGCATTGCAGTCAGGGTAAAAAAATAATCGTCGTTCAAATTTGACGCTTCTAACATTATTGTCATCGAAGTACAAAATAATGTAGATTTAGGAACAGCTGCACACTATGTTCCTATTCCCACAAATATTTTGTAACCCTCAAACGCACAACGCTCCGGGAGTCATCGCTTTCCTCTCAATACAATGTGGTTTCCTAAACACTCAAAAACGTTTGCTTCCTTCCATTGCAAGGGCAATTATGTAGCTTCCTCTAAACACAATAGAATGTAAAAGCCACTTGCCGTGACGAAGCAACAATTATTAAGTGAGGGTGACACAACTGGATTCTAACGACCAAATTTAAGTTCTATAGCAAACCAGCAATCTTTAAAATGAGGAAACAATGATAAAATGAATTAATAAAGTATCACATGGTCTCACGTAACCATACCAAGAGTTACAGGTTTTTAAAAGACGGTATCTGTTTTAGCTGCTAGCTCATATTTATTTTAAAAAAAAACATGTTTCTATCGTATATTTTCACGAGTTTTTATTTCTGAAATGATAATACATTATTCAACAATGATTCTCTTTCATGTGGCAATATTTCTGAGTTTTACTACCCGTGTAGCACTTTATTTTGTAATAACAAACGCCAACTCGTGCGCATATGTAGTCTAACATAAAATAATAATTTGATTAGTTTAAATTATTAATGACAGCAAAGAAGGAAATCCTGCATGAAATAGACCTGATGCAATCTCGAGTCGTTTTACCTTGAACAGTTGTGATTTTTTCTTCAATAGTGACGTAACAAGCTTTGTTTTAAACGTAAGTAAAAGCAAATGGTAGAATGGTCGTAAAAACGTCACATTCAAAAATATAGATAGTCGCAATCGAAGTCTGAAGTCATAAATCTATCACAGACGTAAACCTATGCTTTATCAAACGAGATATAATATCGTAGTCCACGATTTATGAACTAGTACATATAGCAATCGTCTTTAAAATATGTTCATCAGAGCAGGATCAAATCCTATAACGGGAACGAAAGGAAGAACATAAGCGCAAAGGTGACGACAAAGTTTTAGTCCTAAGATACGATTCTGTTGGTGCAAATACAACGTTAATAGGTTTAGAATTTCAGCCGTCAACAAGTATACTGGCACAATGCAGAATAGGTCTAACAGATATTCGGCGACATTACCTACGTAACAGTGTCTAGGGCCTAGGGGTAGGCCCATATTCAACATTCACCAGTTCCATTAGACAAAGTACAGGCTGTTATGTAACAAGATGAATGAGATCCACGCCCAGATTTAACTCAGATTATTGTCCTCGAATTACAAACAATAGGCAAACAGATTCTTGTCGCCAACTTTAGTTAATCAGACCTTTGCAATCCCGTTAATGGCTCGACAGAAACCCGCATATAATCCAGTCTAGTTTGAATACAATAAATCCATTAGGACGATGTTTCACGACGTCTCGCAGACACCCACATCAAGCTGTAATGTATTACTAGCTACTCGTTTCTTAGTGGCCTCATTGTTATTTTATTGGCTACAACAGAAAGCCTGCCTTTTACCCGGTCGATGTAAGTAATCACTGTTATATAGAAAATACACTGTTACGTGTTACTACTGATCGTGGATAAGGCCCCGATAGGTACTCCATTACCGAATCACACAAAATAACAGATTATTGCTTGAAATCACAATAGCAAGCAACGGATAATTTTTGTTTATTCGTTCCGCTCCCTTCCCGTCATGCTGATAATATAAGCAATTACTACAATATTAGTTTCTATTTTAACGCCCATATTTCAAACAAAAGATCAATATCTACACTAAATATTGTTGTGGAAGCTCATTGCATAACCAAACGTTTGCAGAGCTAATATTTATGATCCATTACTGGGTAAACCTATCACGTAAGAAACCACATGCCTTTGGTCCTAAGTATAACATTCATGCGGTTGGCGACTCTATTATCAAGCTTCGTTCGCAGTAGGAAGATCGACTTACTTAGGTACAACGCATTCCATAATAGTTATAGCAAGTAATATTTCAATAATGAACAGAATAAAACCCACACTCAAGTGGTCCGCTTAATTTTTACGATAGTATCGACCTTGTAGCGTGCAAGGCGAGTTGAACCTATGAATTGCCACTTCCGAACTGAGCGAACGAGGCCGACCACCAAATTATGCGATAATGCTCCAATTGAAACCAGCGAGACACTAAACAGTTGCAGTCATTGGTATTAATCCTGAAGATAATCGTCAAACAGTTTATTCACCGCTAAAAAGATTTTCCAAGGATTTCCCCGGACAATGTTGTGGTTGTCGGTTACTAAAACAACCGTGACTAAGCGTGGCTTGGAAAATCGTCTGCCAATTTCTTGCAATTTGCAACTGTGACTGAACACTGGGATTTATTCCAATTTCTGGATGAAACATTTGAATGATTTTAGCTTTCCACAGAATTACAGAATACGTATGCTTAGGGCTGATATAATTTCTAAAATTAAGAAAGTTCTCGTGTATGGAACCGCAAAAAGGTAACATGTAATATTTCCTTTGCCGAATAAACCTTCACTTTATGGTTACCGAAAGAAGTAGCGACTAACTGTTATAAGTTCGACCTTCGCTTCGCACGCATAGTTTCCTAATCTACATCCAGCAGACAAGATGACTAATTTATGTACATAGTGTCTGAGTCCCTTGACCTGTGAGATTACATAGATTAAATCATCATGCTTGAGACACACTGAAGGGGGCAGTTGCATTGGACTGTGGGCGACCATTACGCCAGTGTCCCTCTTGTGGGTGAGGGCCCCTGATTGATCATTTCCGTCCATTGTGTCACTCCCTTTTATACACCCCACAGCCTATAATACTCTGCTCGTTTAGCGCTCACCGTAACAAATGTCATCGAAATAGACTATCATCAGCTGACGCAAGTTCCTTGTTTCTATAAATATCTGACGTCTTGTTAGCGTTTGGAGAATTGTATTTTCAGATAAAAATAAACGTAATTGGTTCCAGTATTAGACGACGATCAATTAATTTTAATTGTATCTACTAGCTACATCATGGAAGGTTAATTAAGTTAAAATTAATACAAATGATGTTACGACCTACACTGGTGGCATCGGCTTAGATATTAATGTAGGGGTGTGTTTAAATATCATGTGTATAATAACCTAATTCAGGGTTTCTGGGGCGTCCCCATTTTGCAGGGTCAACGGACATTTTCTTCCCATACATCATATTCAACAATGGTATGTACCGCACCGTATCCTACAATCCTAACAAAGGATTATGATGACTATATTGATGTGGAAGAAGGGACCTGACGTCATGTTTTAAATTAAAATACCTTTTGTGTAATCAAAAGGCACAGCACTTCTCCGGACACTGAGCAATCGCAGACGAAATAAAAAGTAACGGACACAGATTTTATAAGAGTTTCGGTGAGTCAACTTGCAAAATATAAAACACGACGTAAGATAGCTACTAACAGGAAATAATATCTTATATTTGCGTATATTAGTTGACATAACCACTCATATTTCGTTAAATCATTATGATAATGTCAAAATATAGGTAATTATGTTAATAAATTCGTAAAAGCAAAAACAGTTGCGGATGCTGTACCCAATATTTTATATCTTAGAGCAACCTATATTTTCTCAAAATAATAAGTAACTTAAGGTTAGATCAATTATTGAGATACGTAGAAAATCGTAGTCAGTACCAAGAGGTTTATAATCAACATGACCGACATCTTTTCAATGCCGACATCGGTCGTTCTAGGAATTATTTTCTCCCTGACATAAAACAATCTCGCGACATGAAACCGACTTGATTGCTTCGGAAGCTGTTTTGCTACTCACTAGAACTTCACTCAGTAAAGGTCAAATCTATGCTACATAATCATCTTTTGCCATTATTAAAGATGTCTCCCAAATGGCCTTGCCCCAATACTTTCTTTTCATCTTTGGATATCGTCCCCCTGTGTCATTAACTTTTATCTTTACGTCTATCGTCATTTTCTATATTGAAGAACATAATAACATTTTCCGCAACAAAATGATGTCACTCAGACATGACCACATCTCAGGACAGTCCTCAACTTTAAGATTTCGTCGTAGATGCGTCATCTCACTATAACCAGATCAGACGACTGTATTTTTAATCATCACGACTAATGGTAAGCTACTCGGTCTTTACATGAAATCCGTGGGCGTATAAGGATTACAGCACACTGTTGATGTCTTTCATCCAATTTAATGAAAAATAAGGTTATAAAATTCGTGTACCAGTAGATAGAACTTCTTCTACTTAGTCGTACACTAATAAAGGAGTAGCATGGTCATGGATCGTCTAAACACGTAACTTGGGGCTTTTGCAAGACCTTTCCATCTTACTTTATTCGGGATATATCGTGTGCACTCCGTAAGGTGACATTTCGTTAATGTTTTGTTAAGGTTCCTATACCTTGTGGGTGATCGGTCCGAGGGAACGTTGACCTTCTTCTCTTCCTTAGATCACCAATCGTTCCAATGAGGTTTCGGTGCGGATGATATGACCAAACATCTTGAAGATTCGCACTTGCACAACTGACGAGTCTCTGTTGAGATAGATGTGTTATCCGTAACGGTAAAGCACAACAATCGGCCATTCTCGGTGACAAATTAGCAAAAGATTGAACATGAGTATTGTTAGTCTGACACTAACCTACATAAACTTGTTTAATACAATATCAAGTGAACTCTTTCAGTTCTGGTTATTCGATGATGAAAGTCAGCAGAGACTACGGACTAATCACTTGAAATCGATCGTGTGTTGCAGCCTTTAGTCCGACCTCGATATGAATCCGTGGGAAGACACATTATGGTCGATCTTGTCTCACAATGGAGTCTGTGTTCTATACGTTGGGTCCGTTACACGTCCCATGAGATTGCTAATGCGACGCCATCCGTTATGATTGCCTCCAATAAACACTTGAGCTGTGAAGAGAGATTGGCTCAAGTTACTGTTTCTAGATAAAATAAGACAAGCTTGATGAAGGTCGACCCTTCATCAAAACGGAAGCCATCTAACTATTTGGCTTCATTTTTTTCTATGTAATTTAAGCCTTATAGTTAGACACCTAAAACTTCGAGTTGCTTGCATGTTTACCATTACTAAACTTTTTTTCTGTTCCTATTTGTTGTGGGTAAATTAAAGGAAAAATAGTCATTGGAGTTGTCGTTCATTGGTTCGAACACATCAGTCGTCTAGCCTATGTAGAGACGCATTGTCTTATTCATACTTCGAGATCGCCGCCATCGATTACCGAGATTGGCTCTAGTTATACAGTACTTACAGTGGTTTTGCTCTGGATCGCAAGTGGTCGAGTGAGACCACAAGAACGATTTCGTTATTAAATTCTACACCATTATGAAGTTCTGGTTTAATTTAGTTTCTAGTCCTAACTTATTTGCTTTGATTTTCCTCTGAACATTGATTAAAAAGGTAATATTGCTTTGATTTTCCTCTCTTATTACTTTGTTATTATTACAGAAGTTTCCTGTCCATCCTCAAGTTTTTGCGTAGGTCTCTGTGGCGAGTACTGCGTCAAGTTTAAAATAAAAACTTTGAATAACGTTCATTTTAAATACAGAAATACATCCTTTTTCAATTCTTGAAACTGACACATTGAAATTAGTACCTACTACCTACAAGGAATTTGCGGTGAACAAAACTATATTTAGCAATGTTCCTTCAATCCAACTTGATAACGAAGAACTCATTAGTGAAACACTAGTCATTAACATTAACAACTGAACAGTGTGTAAACAAAAAATAAAATGAATCATTTGTACGGAACCGAGTAAGGGGGATTGTGTTCAACTTGGGACTTTGAAACAACATAAAAGATTGTAAGCAGTGAGTCACAACAATGTCGTTCAGCGATAACATAATATTTCCAAAAAAAAATTACAAAATATCAAACTCTCGGAAATGTAATTAAAGAGGTTAAAGTATACAATTTCAATAAAGCATGCGTATTGTATTTCGTTTGTGTTCATTACACGACCCAATTATTAAGTTACAAAAACTACAGCAACGTTTGCTTCTGAATAGGTACAACTGAATTAAAATCAGTGGTAATAAATTGAACATAATTATTGTTTTATGAATCCCACAGCTAAACAATTATCCAGTTTTTTCAGATACAGTGGGATTTTAGAAATAGCCAGTATTTTCCCAGAACTAGTTGAAGACAATAGCAAAATAACTTAACTTAATAAACCAAGCTTATCAACAACAAGGAAAACCACTGACGGACGGAATTTAAAGTCAAATTAAATCTGTGTATTCTGCATTATCATAAATGCCTAGTATTAATTAAGCGAATAATCATGAGACTCTGGCAGTTAATAAAAAAATATTGAAATCTCAGTAGGTACAGACATTCTATTACGAATGATAGTGTGACGAACGATCGATGAGAATGGAAGAAAAAACCGAGTTTCGCCGACCCCAAAGAAACATAGGACAAGGGCTACAGGGAAAAGTGATGATGATGAGATACAGTCGGACTATTCTGTAAAAATATCCCCGCGAAAAGTTAATTGAAGCCGAAGCATTAGGACCTAGGACGGAATTACACCGCACTTCGCCGTCAGCTCAATAAAATTATATTTTGACTGCTACTGCTAGTCGTCATTGGAACTTATTGGTCGCCACGTGATTCACGTTCTTCAGTGCACGTGTACCGACTACGGACTTGAGAAAACAAACTCATGACTTATCAGACGACCGAATTAGACATGTTTCGAGTTTTTTTTTGTTGTTGTTTTTATAGGTACGCTATAACGATGATGCGAAGAGACGATTCTGATGCAGAGCCAAAAGGCAGAATAAATTCAATATCCAAAATACTACTGTATATCATCCTGCAATTATAGTGTGGAAAGGGCATAAGCGCACAATCTACTCATCATCATCATCTGCCTAGCTTTTTCCCGACTGTGTTGGGGTTCGGCTACCAGCTTAACGGGGTGTACCAAACTGAATACCAGTGTTTTACATGGAGCCAAAGAGATTTAAAATACTATAGAGCGGGTATGTCAAGGAAATGTCATAGAAAAACTTTGATCAAACGAGATTTAAAATACTATAGAGCGGGCATGTCACGGAAATGTCATAGAAAAACTTTGATCCCATGTCTCAGTAACGCCATCTAGAATAATATATGAATATTGGAGCGGCAGCGGAGCGTACTACAAAAAACTCATAGACTTGTATGCAGCAGGACACACTTTTTCGGACGAGAATTTTGTTCGTGATGTCCGGTCTATAGGTATTGAATGTCTTTGCATGGAGCGCACAACCTACTATTAAGTACAAAAAGTACTTACAATCACAGAAATTAGTAACTGTTGCAGTGTTGCCAGTATTCACTGAAATTAATATAAAGTAGGCATTTTAAGCGACGCAAAAACCAACTAAACATTATTGTCACTCAAATATGGACTGAAAAGTAGACTAGTTAAATAGCCCCACTATCTTATCTCTACATATAGCCAGCGCTGTATGCACAAGTTTAATTATATTCAAAGACGTGTATATAATTACACTACTGTTCTAATAAATTAGTACTCATATCATATACCGACGAACGCAATCGTGTCACGGATTGACTATAAAAAATGCTTATGATAAATCAAGACCATAATTTTATGAGCTCTGCAGACTCATCGGTGCCTTGGAACATTTAGCCTTAGTGTCACTTACATGAGTATTCTGTTTCAGTACAATAGAATTATGCTGGACGGGTCTTGTTAATTTGGACGATAACAATAAACCAGCTCGTTTAATAATCGCGGGCGTCTTGGCCAGTAGCGTGTCGCATTCCTCGAGTGCCGATGTTGATTGGCAACAATGAAGGGTCAACATAATTAGCGTCGTAATTGGCCATGCAGTAGCACATAGCTTTCTGACAGGACACTCTAGATAACAAAATTTTACGTGGGCGCCAAATGACTCCGTAAAGGCGAAGGGTGTTAATACCGCGGTGCATAACAAAATTTATAACTTGAACTTGTCGTCCTGCATGAGTATCCAGATAAACTATGTGTGTAACTAACTACTAATCGGTCGGCATTTCAACAGCGACCCCTCCTACATGTAGGTACCTTCTTTAACTACTAATTGATAGGCGTAATGTAAATATTTTAAGAACTGCTCGCGGTTTAAAACAATCTCTTGTGTACCTAATACTGACATATTCTGAACCAGAGCTCTGCTAGAAAGCTCTAAGCTAGACCATTTTTTGTATAAGAACCACTGCCAGCAAGTAGGCTAGCATTAATTTATTCGTCCATCGATTTAGGACTTTAAAATCCTCAAACTGTGTAGCAAAACTTGCAAATAGATTAATTGATTTCTATATCATCTATCTGTCGAGGCTATAGTAATTAAGAATATGGTACTATGTGTCTTTGTTACTATTATGTTTCGAGTCTGTAAGCTATCCTAAAATAAAATAAAACTCAGAATGCACTAATTCGCTTGCAGCAGGCAGATAGCAGTGTGGAGTAAAAACTTGCTCTCCTATAGAATAGTTTGCGCAACAAACTTTTGCTTTTATCTACTTTTTGCCACGGCTTCAGTTTGCTAGCAAAAAGTTTGGCTAGCGATGTGTTAACTTCCGATTTCCGCTTATGGCGGCTGGAGACGAAGTTATGATCTCCATGCAGTTGTTTAACGTGAGTTTCTGTAGATAATTTTCACAGACTACAGCATTAGGATTACAGCCTTGTAATGCTTTTGCGGGCGTGTCGCGTGACCGTCTCCTTACACTCACTAATTGGCTTTGTACACAAAACCGTGCTACTGTCGGTTTTGAAGCGACAAAAACAAGGTTACATCCAACACATTCTATAATTATTACAATCAATTATTGTTCTATTTCAAATGATCGATTACGGTTGAACAAAACGCTTTTGTTTCAAGCGTAACATGAACAAAAAGCAATTAATCATTGGACCAGGCCGTTGATTAATCCTTTCAAAATCGTTAACTGAGTTTTAGCTTTCCGTGAATATTTACGCTCCGAAAATATGAAACACGACGCTGATGCTCTATTGTTCAATGAAACGTCTCGTTTGATTCTGCTGACGTATTCTGTAGCACGGGTGAGCAGCACATTTTTGAGAGGAAAAACAGTCAAGGAAATCATTAAGGCATGTCCAGAAGGTAAGGCTTCATTGGTGCACAAAAGGAATTTACATTTATAAATGACTGATCGTGGACACTGACGACAAATTGTTAACCTTGTGTCGTATTGGTTGCGATGCGAATGTCTCCGAGATGACGAAAATAGCTTGTAAGTACATTACTTATACTTATATGGTAGGCACTCTGTCTCGTTACTTGCGAATACATTTTAAGTAGGTAGTTTTCAGTTTTGAGTATGATAAATGGCAATAAAAAATGTAATCATATTATGCATTGCATATTTATGAAAAACAACAAGTTTTGTCATCTACGATCAAAATCGGTCCATTCGTTTGGGAGATATGGTGCCACAGACAAACAAACGTCGAACTCATAACACCCCCCTCCTTCAGCGTCAGGGGTTCCAAATCAAATATTATTATTATGCATTTTCAAGTAATCCAAACTATTATGTATTTGCTGTAGACGCAAATACTCGGACAGAAAAATATTTAAAGTTTGTCTAACATGACATCTGGCATGCTTATCGTGTGAAATGGAGAAATCAATAGAAAACCATGTACCCTACTTGTATGTACTCAATGAACCGGTCATGAGGGCAGCCGACAAGTTGATGATAATTATATTTCTTTTTTATTCAACCTAGCAACGAGGAAAATAAATGGGTTCTTTCAACTGAACAACGTATTATTATTCTCCTGATATTTTTAGCACTTTATTTGCTACCATTTCATGAAAGTACGAACGAGTATAGTACTGAACTTGTTCAACTAATTTCTATAATTTTCAAGCCCTAATCTATCCTTATTCCTTAGCAAACATAAATAAAGATGAACTTAGACAGAAATTAATTACAAGCTCTAGTTGGCTCTGAAAATATTAATTTCCGACTTAGAGAAGTTTTCCACAAAGCCCAGAAATTTGAGAGAGACGTATTATATCAAATTAAACGTCTACGAATAACTCCATTAAAGAATATGAAGTTTTTTCCTTTTCGTGTGGATTTCACGTAGATAGCTTGAATTATACATTTCTCGGTAGAGGATAATGTATGAGCATGTTTCACGGTTTAATATTGATGTATTAACTTTAATGTCAAGGGTTCTACAATTACCTACCTACCTACCTACATATATCCGAGAAAAAATATAGCATGTTGAGAACGTAGGAAATCGTTGTACCCAGCCGCTTTCCGTCGAGACGTTGACCACTTTTACTTTCACCCCAGTACATTCACCTGGGCTGAGAGTTGCGGTCAAAGGCGCCCTACATACCGCTCGATGTTGCCTGTATCTTTAACACCCAAACACTGGATTAATCGAGCTCCCTGAAATAGGTTTGAGCTACACGATGACTGAAGCATGCATGTCGTCTGTCGGGACAGGTCAACTCAAAGCTGAATTGATTATTTCTTCAGAAGGCTTTTCCAGACTTTCCCTGCATCGTTAGACTAACATAATTAATACTATCTTATGTCTGGACTTTTTAAGAGACCATGACCCCTTTGTTTTTGTTTCGGTATTTCTTCTCAGGGATCAGTCACTTTAGAAATGTCAATTAGTTTAAAAAAAAATGACAAGTAAAAGTTGGTATCTGGGAAGATCTTACAGAAGTCAAAATCATTTCATTTCATCATAGTCGATAACAGAATTAGATCGCGGAATCGGGAATCGTCTGTTAATCGAGTTACGAAACAAAAGGGTGAAAAAATTAAGAGTTTTCTGCTAAATTACCTATGTTAGGTACCTAGTTCCCATTTAACGATCTGTTGTGGTATTATCACACCTCATTAGGTATCTGTAATGAAATACGCATTAAACTTAATTACAGTTAAATGGTCGCATTAAACCCATGACTAAATATTTTTTTTGTTATGATCAGTAAAATGCCCGATCGTACTATAAATAAATATCAGAGATCATAATAACAAATGCTAAAAAACTGTTTTGATTTGGCTAATTTAGCAAACAAAGAAGTTGATTTAAATATTAGAAGTAACGTAGGTAGGTACCTAATTAGAAGTTTGGGAGATATCCCAGAGATTTTCCAGGTATTTGTTTTATGACGGAAGCTAATCGTAGCCTCGTCAGAGCATGGGTTAAAAGCAACCCTGTGGGTTTAGATAACAAATATGTATCAAAATATTGGTAACATTATTATATACACTGAACTAAAATTGGAAATGAGATGACTATCATCTCATTTCCAATTTTAGTTCAGTGTAAGTAATTAACAAAACTTAAAAATTAGATCAATCTATTTTAAGGCGAATAGGTACGTAAATTATCCCGCAGAATTCAAATTCTAGTAGGTACCTTATTTACTATTTACAGCTGAGTACCTATTACCTAACTTGTGTGGTAATAAAGAAGATATTTATGATATTTTTAACCAGAACTCCTTATGTTAGAATTGGTAGACTCCCGCTCCGCTAATAAACGCTCTATTTGAACTTGGAGAGGTTTATTGATGGATTTTAATAATGTTACCAATATTTTGATACATATTTGTTACCATCGCGACTTAGTTTTTGGTAACACTCAACCTCATATTTTTTTCTTCAATTTGCAGAAAACGTAACAGAAATTCAATTTCTGAGGACAGCTATGCATTCACCTAAATATTGTTTTGAAAAAGATCCATCTCCTTTTCAATTTTAGTTTAGTTAGTTTATAGCCTTGGGGGGTGAAGTTGCTCGCGTCCGTAGGATTTACCATCTTCTCCTAGCAAGACCCACCCTACACGTGCCCCCTGGGTGGTGCTAAATGAGCAACAACGCCGAGCAACAGGCGGCGGTTGAGTAACCTGTCTTTAGGCTTCCACTAGCCTAGAGGGACTAAATCCCTTCGGAAAGCGTGGACGTGATGCCTTGGGAAAGCATCATGGTTACACTCCCAACCCCCTTATATGAAAATGTCGAATAAAGAGAATATTATATCGTGCGATCCGGCTGAACCCCGGCGCTCACAGGTACCCGGGCCTGTGAGTGTGAAATTGACTACCGAAGACCTCACAGGGGTAGGCGACCAGGCCCCTGCGCTGGTAAATACTACTGGCAGCAAAACAAAAGTATTTGTCCAACAAGCATTCCACCCTAGCTTGTTTCTAGCAAGACCGAGATCCAGTTCAGTGGGAAGCAGCACTATGGCTCCAGCCCCCCCTGAAGATAATATAAAAAAAGGAGCAACAGTCAGCCCTGCATCTGACAAACATCAACCAGCACCTCCTCCATGGCAAAGAGTGCCTGCCGAGAGGAACAAAAAGAGAAAACTTTCTACTAGCCCAACTGTAGGAATAATGCAAACCTCAAACCGCTTCACAGGACTACCAATAGATATCACTGATGAGATGCCTCTGAAACCTAGCAAACCACCACCTATTGTATTATATGGAATTGAGGACCTTAATAAATTAACAGAGCTTCTAGAGACAGCAGCAGAAAAGGACCAGTTTACCTACAAAATTGTCGGCAAAAATCAGCTCCGGATAATCAGTGCAGACACAGAGGTCTACAAAATTTTAATTAGCATTGTTAGGAAGAATGGACTAATTGGCCATACCTTTAACAGGAAGGATAACAGATCATGTAGAATAGTTATTAAAAATCTACACCCATCTACACCCATAAACATCATCAAGGAAGAAATAGAGGCTACAGGAAATATAGTAACGGGTGAGATAATAAATGCAAGATTTGGCCCTGAAAAGAAGCCCACCTCAACCTTCTTCGTCAACTTAGAGACAGGTCCTAACAACAAAGCAATAAAAGAGTTAAAATATATCTATCACCAGTCTGTCCTCATAGAAGATCCTAAAAAAAGGAAGACGATAGTACAATGTCATAGGTGTCAACAGTACGGACACACTAAAAACTACTGTATGCGACCATACCGATGTGTTAAATGTGGACAGTCCCACAAGACATCAGAATGTCAAAAGCAAGACCGTAAAGTCCCGGCAACATGCGCTTTGTGTAATGGCCCACACCCAGCGAACTACAAAGGATGTCTAGTGTATACGGAGATCTTAACTAGAAGGAAAACAAAATTCACTGACAAGAAACCACACCCAAATACATCTCGTTTTAATCATCCAAATAAAGAGCCAACACACAACAATTTTAAAGACGAAAGATCCTACGCTGAAACCCTACAAGGACAGACACGAGACAGCCCCTCAACAGAAAAAAATCCAAAAGATCAAAACACAACACAAGACCATACCATAGCCCAATTACTCTTAAAACAAAATGAAAAATTCGAAATTATCCTACAACAAATGGGTACTCTTATGAGCCTCATAGCCAAACTTGTTGACAAGCTATCAAAATGACCACACTTCGCATTGCAACTTGGAATGTAAATGGGCTTGCCCCAAATAAAGACGAAGTGGAATTGCTAATGGAAACACAGAGTCTGGACATCTTACTCATATCTGAAGCACACTGCTCTGCGAAAACATCTGTAAAGTTTAATAATTATCAATGCTACGCCACATACCATCCTGACGGAACAGGCCATGCTGGTACTGCTGTGGTCATAAAGAAAACCATCAAACACCACCAGATGCCAGATTACAAAACTGAACATATTCAGGCGACGTCGATTTCTGTTGAAGACAAATCTGGAAACTTCACCATGACTGCAGTTTACTGCCCACCCAAGCATAAAATCTCAGAAGCTATGTTTTCCCACTTCTTGCAAACACTTGGTAATCGATATGTTGCGGGAGGAGACTGGAATGCTAAGCATACCTACTGGGGATCAAGGCTGACTACCACCAGAGGCCGGCAGTTAAAACTAAGCATGGATAAGAACAACCTTAGACACATCTCCTCTTGTGAGCCAACATATTGGCCAAGTGATATTAATAAAATACCCGACCTCCTGGACTTCTTCATTATGAAAGGAGTATCAAACATTTACCTTAAAACAGAATCCTGCTATGACGGCTCGTCTGACCACACGCCAGTCATACTAACTGTAAGCACAAACGTCATAGAAATAACAACTCCAGAAACCCTACACAATAAGAATACAGACTGGGCCCACTTTAGAGAGTATATAAATAAAAATATAGAATTGAAAGTAGCTCTTAAAACTAGTGATGATGTGGAGGACTCAGTAAAATACATAACAACGCTTATACAGAACGCTTGCTGGATCAGTACCCCGGAAAACAACGAATGTAAAACTAAGAACACTAACTATCCACAAGAAATAAAATCTTCCCTGTTAGAAAAGAGACGACTACGTAGGGTGTGGCATTTAACAAGACTAGGAAGAGATAAAACGAACTTCAATAGAGCCACTGAAGATCTGAAAAACAAATTAAAAGAATGGAGTAATAACACTTTACAGATACAACTAGGATCATTGTCTGCTACTGAGGCAACAAATTACTCCCTATGGAAGTTCACCAAACACTACAGAAGACCCCAGGTTTCAAAGCCTCCTCTGAAGTGTGATTTTGGTTGGGCAAGAACTCCACAAGAGAAAGCAACTGTATTTGCAGAACATCTCTCCAAAGTTTTCGTCCCAAATGATACGGTTGACAAAGAGTTTGATAAAAAAGTGGAACTAACCCTTGCACAAGATTATCAAATGACCTTACCACCGAAACCTGTAACTGCACGAGAGGTCTGGAGAGTATCAATGGGACTCAAGGATAAAAAAGCGCCAGGATTTGACTTAATTACGAAGGAAATCATAAAACAACTACCTAAGAAGGCATTCACCTTTCTGACAATGCTATATAATGGTATCCTTAGAGTGCAATACTTCCCAAAATTGTGGAAAGTGTCGCAAATAACAATGGTACACAAAGATGGCAAACCACCCAATGAAGTCAATTCGTACAGGCCAATAAGCTTACTCCCAATATTTTCAAAGATCTTCGAAAAGCTGTTACTACGCAGAATACTCCCGTTGCTGGAAGAAAATCACGTCATACCGGCTCACCAATTTGGCTTTAGGCAGCAGCACTCCACAGTGGAGCAGGTCCACAGAGTATACGAAAGAGTAAGAAAAACTCTTGAAGAAAAAGAGTACTGCTCTGCTGTATTCTTGGACATCCAGCAAGCTTTCGACAGAGTGTGGCATGAAGGCCTCCTCTGCAAAATTAAAAATTATCTTCCACACAGCTACCATCAAATTCTGGCCTCATACCTAACTGAACGACTATTCCTAGTTAAAGAAGGAGATAAAATGTCCAAGATCTCAGAGATTCGCGCTGGTGTTCCTCAGGGCTCTGTTCTGGGACCCCTGCTGTATACCATATACACAGCTGACCTACCTGAAGCAGAACACACAACAATCGCAACATTCGCTGACGATACCGCCATCCTTGCTAGCGACAAAGATCCGAGCACTGCCTCAAAGTTGCTACAGAATGCACTAAATAAAACAACCAAGTGGCTGCAGGACTGGCGAATCAAAGCAAATGCTTTGAAATCTGTCCACGTTACTTTCTCCCTTAGAAAAGGCAACTGCCCCCCCGTCCAACTGGAAGATACCACCCTACCACACCAGAACAGTGTCCGATATCTTGGACTGCATCTCGATCGGCGCCTGACATGGAACCAACATGTAAAAAAGAAGAGAGATGAACTTAACATTCGCTTCAAGCACCTACTTTGGCTTCTGGGTCGCAACAGCAAATTGTCGATAGATAACAAGCTACTAATCTATAAAGTAATCCTGAAACCGGTATGGATGTACGGTATCCAACTTTGGGGTAGCGCCAGCAATTCAACCATTTCATGCTTGCAGAGAATGCAAAACATAATACTGCGAACAATTAGCAATGTACCATGGTACATTACAAACCAGGAAATTCACGAACATCTGAATATGCCCACAATAACGGACGAAATCCAAAACGTCTCATTGAAATACCGGGAGAAGCTAGTGAAACACCCCAATACATTGGCAACACAGCTTACGATACGTAGCTACATAAAGCGCCTCAAGCGGAAGGACATTATAAAATAAAGGATAGACAATGAGGAGACGCCCTCACTGGAGGACGCACTCTAACCGACATAACGCGCTCATCAAATTTGCTTATAGTAGCTAAGCACTGATCGCAGATTTATATATATAAAAAAAAAAAAAAAAAAATATTAAACATACAGTATAGCCATTGGGTTGACTAACAAGCAGTGCATAATCTGCCTTACACAACCACCGAGACATAGAGAAATTATAAAATGTTGCTGAGATAAACTGTGAGCATAGTTTAAAAAGCTTAACAGAAACTACAATTAACACAGGAAATTAAAGTTTTAACAGAACACCATCATCCAACATGTACTTTAATTGCTTGCAGTATATTCAAACAATTATTTCCACTGGCAACTATTCATAGCTATATAGTACATACTATTAAAAATCTGTAACAGGTGTTCAACAAGTTACCAGAGCGGAACATACCTTATGTATGAATAAAACTTGCGGTATACACTGGAATGCAAGTAAAAAAGGAAACACAAAACATTACTAATGAGCAAGATCTCAAGGCTGGTTAATGTTGTAATTCAATGCTCAAATATTAACATAATAGGCCCTAATTATATTGTTAAAAGTGTATGCCCTGTGGTCGTAAAATTACCTACAATATTTTTGAAAATTTATGTGTTTTTGTGAAGCGAGTTATGATTAGCGATTTGTATTTATGAATGCAAATGATGAAAGAGAAATCTAATATTTATGAAAATAAAAATAAACATTCAATCTTGATATCAGTTGACAAACTAAGTTGTGATTGACATGTCCATTCTCATTGTACAGACGCCAGCACGTCAAGTTACCCCAATGTGTCAAATTTTCCCAATTGAATATGAACCTTATTTTGTTTAACACAAAGTTGAAAAACGATCAAAGGAATTTGACACATTTGGGTAGCTTGACGTGCTGCCGTCTGTACATTTGATAGTATAGAATTTTTTTGTTTGTTTGGTAATAAAAAATTAATAAAGGTATCCTAGAGCAAGTTTTAAGAACTTGTTATTTAATATTTTGAAGTATTATGTAACACCGGCTCATTGCCATTTTGGTGTAGTTGTTTATTTTAAATTCACATATCTACTAATACCCATTATCATTGAGACTAAGCAATACCTAAATGTATTTGTAGACATATACTGACATGCCTAAATAAAACAGCACTTTAGGATTTTCAACTCTAAGCTAAGTGACTAGAGTTGAAAATCCAACACAAATTACACACATACATATTAAATTTTGAATATCACCTTAGGTATGTGAAAACATGCAAAAGTACAGATACATAATTCTGCAAGTGAACAACCTTTTTAGTTCTAGTTTTTGTACAGACGCCAGCCAGCACATCAAGTTGCCCCAATGTGTCAAATTTTCCCAATTGAATATGAACCTTATTCTGTTTGACATAAAGTTGAAAAACAATCAAAGAAATTTGACACATTGGGGTAACTTGACGTGCTGGTGTCTGTACATTATAAAACTAGTACTAGTATACATATAGATAAAACAATGTTCCCAACTGATACATTTTACTTTAGCAATTTTAAATTAAAAAACACTACTTAGCTCTATGTAACTATTTACTGTAAAACACCGCCTAAAATTCTTTTGTTATCATTAAAATGATCCTATCTGACATGGACATTTAAATGCATAATGTGATTCAGACAATTAAGATAAGATATAGAATTCATTAACTACAGATAAGAACAATCTTCTGTGGTTCTGAAATTCTGACTTTTATGTGATTATCAGTTTTAATTCAGTAGTGTAACATGATGACTGGTTCGGTTCAAGTATGATTTTAAACGCATGCCTACATATGTTAGTACATTTAGTACAAATGATGATAACCCTTTGTAGTACAATGACAACATAGTACAGGCGTCCATGTGCGCTAAAAATAATAATAGTATGTTGTACGTTGACATAAGTACATGTTTCAACACATGTGTGGTATCGGGATTATGTTTTGTTGCATACTTTACCCAAAGTATGTACGCAGATCGTAAAATATTGTTAATAAATTGCAATCTATGTTTTTATGAGCCATAAAATATTAGATGGGCTTTAATTGTGAAGTTATAGTTTTATTGAGCGTAACCCCCATGTGTTTCATACATTTATTCCAGTAAAGTGGAGAAGTAGGTAATTAGCTAATCAATTGAATATGAGAAAATGTAATTCTTATTTTAATAGAACACATATAACATATTTGTTTATTTAATAATAAGACTGCTTAAAAAGTTTGTTGCTTGTATAGAAACAGGATTTGCTGTTATTCTTAAAACCAGAAGTTGTGACAGGTTTTCAATTAAAATTTAAAAGAGTGTTTACATTCAGTTATTGATTATCTGATTCAAGATACGACATTCTCAAAATATGGGAAGGTTATATCTTTACTCTAGCTAATTTAGCTAGGCCACAAGAAGATATGGTAAAAGAAAATTAATGAAAAGGTAAACAATACTTTTACCTACTGTTGAGTTTCTGTTTACTATTAACTTTACGACACGAGGCAATGAATCGCGGTGATATCCTCTCCACACCCACTTTTCGATATAACTTCCATCACTCCCCATTCATCTCTTGTTATTATTTGTATAGTGAACGGGACTCGAAATTTACATACCTGAAATCCAGACTGAGGTTTCTCTGGTGAGCCGTGGCTTTGGGGGATCGGACGTCGCTCCGACTTCCGTGGATGGGTACATCCTCTAACATTCTCACACGCGCGATGCAGCGGCACACCACAACAAAATACCCATAGCACTACCTCCGTACGTAGTAAAATCACAAAGTAAATAACAACATGGCGTCCGTCACGAATACTACTGCAGACAGATACCACTTGCTCTAGGTTTTTAACCCCAATTCCCAGCAAAACTATCTACTCACAGCCGTTGATATAACATCAATCTTTAATAAAAATATCTAAAGCATTAAAACAAAGTTGGTGTGTAAACCTTTGAATGCCCTACAAACTTTTTCAACACGTATTTAGCACGTACTTATCCCAGAGATTTGTGTGAAAAAAAACAAACAACGAAAAACACTAAAACGATTTTAAAATAAAAATCAACGGTAGGCGTAATAAAAGAAACAAATTCTTCAAAATTAAAGAAATCGATGACGCTCCGACCGAGACGACATCCTAATATTTTTCATTTGGTGTGGGTTTTTTTTCGTACAGTCACGGAAATTTATCACCTTGCAACATTATTGCTACAGATAACTAATTACAGATACAGAGTATATTTTAGTATTTTTTTCAGGCAAAGCGACAAGACTGAAACAGACACAAGTTTTCCAAGATTTGATATTACTAAGGAAGAAAGAAATAGCATTTATTTGACACAAAAGGCACACACATTAAGAACAAAGATAAATAGTTTAATTATTGGACATTAAAAAATAGCGCCTGTGGGACCGTACTACTGAAGGGCAAAGACGCCTTGAGCATTGATCACCGTGCTTGAGGATCTTTTATTTTGAACTATTGCGAAAAGCTTGGCTTAGTCTTGAATCCGCTTATTCCAGACTAAGCCAAGCTTTTTGCCAGAATAAGTTGCTCCACATCCCGAATGCAAACTATGTACGGGGACGCGACGGTAGTTTTAAATAAGATCCTCAAGGCTTGTATTTTGAAGCTATTTGAGGACATTTATTATTACGACCGAAGTTTATTATTAGGTATACGAATTTTATAATGGTGACACCATTATAATATTGTATTAATATCGTATATTTACCTTTTTACACAAGTGAATACGACAAAAATATGGGTCTGAATTACAGAAAAATGAAACTAATTTCACTATCAAAATACTTGATTATTCAGTGAAAGCGTTAAATAAATATAAAATCTTAACATAATGCATTACAAGCTACAAATTAATAAGAATTAATATATTACAGCAATTAATAGTAAATAGTGGTTATCATTATGGTTTTGGAGATGATTCCTGTGATTGTCTTGTAGAAGGCTGTCTTTTATGAACATTTGGTTTTCTTAGCCTGTGGTAGTTAGGCATGACTTTGCTTAAAAAGTCTAGCTGCAGAAGTTGTGATGGCTGCTTCTCTAGAGCTTCTCTGACATGATGATCAGATCCCCATATAACAGTGTTGTCACTTAGTGATTGTGGTGCTGTCAGACGACAAGCTGCACCTGAAAGTCAATCAAACAAATAATTAAAGCATCGCTTCTGAAAATGGTAAAGGGCACTTGGATGAAATTATAAAGTTTCTTGCAAGTCTTTACTCTAAATATTAATTCTTAATAGGAAAGTTGTATAGTTATGCTCATTTAAACTGTCCTTAATTATAGCGTAAATCTTAAGATTCCTGGTAGTCTTCACTTTTGATTTATTAATTAAGGGTTTACATAATATTATACAAGTCAGGTTCTTCACTATCAAGTTATTTTTTTAAAACAAAACTATTGCGAGAACTACAAGAAAGTTACCAATTACACATCCACTTCCAATCTTGACATCTACTCCTACAAAGGACCTGCACTCGAACACATTGCTTTCCCCAATATGGCCGCACGGTGACTCTAGCTTGCAGCCCACCTCAAACACATTGTGAGCTCCAATGAATAAGGGTTTCGGGGGATTCTCTTGTTTGTCGCTTTTTCTGAAAATTAATGAAGTAGGTACTTATATAATAACTTGAAATACACTATACACTAAGTTTAACATTTGTAAAAATCTAAAATCTTATTCATTAACTGCCTAGTCCTTTTCCCAACTTGTTGAGGTCAGCTGATCTCAACATAGTTGGAGGCATAATTAGATCCAGTTAATTATCTACCACTATGTTACATTGAGAAACTAAATCTCTGACCTCTAGGTAAAACTCACATCAGAAGTCTTGGTTTAATTCAGTTATTATGAGCAATAGAAGTCAGAAAGTTTGACATGCATTATTGACAAGAGGGACCAACAACTCAGTGTGCTTTTGTAAGCACACAGGGGGGACAGTGGGACATTTTACGAGTGGACAGGGTCCTAAGCAAAGACATTCAATACCTATAGATTTGACATCACAAACAAAATTTTCGTCCGAAACTTGAATCCTGCTGGACACAAGTCTATAAGTTTTTTTTTAGTACGCTCAGCTGCCGCTCTAATATTGATATATTATTCTAGACGGCGTTACTGAGACATGGGATCAATGTTTTTCTATGACATTTCCTTGCATGTCTGCTCTATAGTATGTTAAATCTCTTTAGTCCTACCTTAGTAATTAAAGTTTGGTCACTACTTCACAAACCAAACCACCCTCATCAACCATAACTTAACCTTTTAAACAAGCTGTGCAAATTATTACTATGAAATTAAGACTACTTGTTCCATAACAAATTTTGTTTATAAATTAAACTTACTTGTGAATAATAGTAGAATACTCCTCAATAATACAGTACTCTGCAATTATTATAGGTCCACCCTCCGCAATGATTGTCACTCTTGGATGGATAACAGTACCTCCACCGATTGTAATATCACCTTCTAGAGTGCAATCCTCGCAAACCGTAGCACCGGGAAGAATCTTAACGCTAGAAACAATTTCACACTGAATATTAAATTCTTTTTACATGTATCCATGCTTGAAAATGAGCCGAAACGTAACATACTTATGTGACATGTTATTTATGTAAGAACCTTCACACGTTGCAATATTAGGTATGTTTTATAAAATTAAAAAGGGTAAACAAAACAAATTCTAAGGTAATTCAAGCTTTTTGAAAACTCAGTCAATTTACATTAATTTCGTCATTTCCATTCGTCACCAATCTGACACTTCTGACAGCTGATGAGCTGATCGCAGAATGGAAATGACAGGCAGTGACAGTAAGACGTCACTAGTTTCAACTGCCGAAAACCGTTTATTTCCAATGTTTCCTTTAGTAGCCCGCATGGCCAATGGCCATGGGAAAGTCACCCATAGCCACCGCCCCAGGACGGTGCTCTTAATAGGCGTGGTTGTCGGTTGGGTATGAATGTTAAGCGAATAAGATAATTAAAGGACAAGGCTGCTTGCAGCTTTAACAATTTTGCCTTATTCGTTTTGTGCTTTGGATTATGAGAGAGATGCGATAGAATGGCACATATTTTTTTATTACCTTTTTTGTATTTGTCTCTGCTCTCAGATTTTAAGTTATTAAAACTTATTAATTACAGTAGCAAGTACGTGGTTACTGAAGAACGAATTCTTCTACACGACTATGACACACAAAATGTGAACAAAATCAAAATTCATTATGTATTTAAATTAGGGTCAGGACTAGCACCTTTTGAACGTCAAAATTACATTAGACACTAAGACAGTCAGGCTTAAAAAGAATGAATACCTACTTATTTGTAAACAAAATGTACGTTTATTGCTTTATCTTCACGCATTTAATAAAAAAATATGATTCTCGACTTCACTCTCGACTGAAAAAAAGAAACGTTAACAAATATCGCATCCCTATTCCCTTGGTTCGGGAAAATAACATATTTTTTTATAACTGTCAAAACCAGCTGAGCTGACGGACTGAAATGAATGGGCGCGAAATGTTTTTACAAGTTTGTCGTTTGTTACAGTCTTAGTTAGTTTAGGTTGTTACAAACATACAATACTTGTTTGTTTAAACTCAAAAACCTAGGTGAACTGGTTGGTTACTTAATTAACTTTAAACTATAATGGAAATACAATTTCCATTTCCTTTCAAACCGTATGACATTCAAGAAAAGTTTATGAGAGAACTTTATTCAACTTTGGAAGAACGGAAACTTGGAATATTTGAGAGCCCTACTGGAACAGTAAGCTATTAGTGATACTAAATATCTCTATTCATCACCTCAGCCTACAATAGTCCACTACTGGATATACTACAGCATTGTCCAGTACTGGTTCAGTGGGGCGTCTTAGGAGCGGTGGTCGTCTGCTACCTCCCAAGATGCTCTGCAATATCTGGTACACCACCTCCCGCATCCAGTCTGTTCCTGCCATCTGTATAGTTGTGAGTCCAGTCAGTGTAGCTGAGGGACAGTACCATGCTATGTTTATCGAAACATGATCTCCAGGACTCGTTTACACTATTTGTGAACAAGGCTCTCAGTCAGTGGGTAGTCTTATCTTACAAATTAAAAGGAGTACCATAATGTTTGTTCACTATTATGTTTATGGCATGATTTATGTACCTTATTTGTTAAAGGTCCTAAATAAAATTAATGAATGTGTGATACATGCCAATTGAGGCCTTAGCAACAATCATCATACTTTTGCTATTAAACATATCCTAATTATTGTAGTTATTTAAGTATAGCAGACAGCAATATTTACACAGTCCTTAAGTATTGAATTTAAATAAGTAATGTTTTATTGAAATTTTAGGGTAAATCACTAAGCATCTGTTGTGGAGCTTTGAAATGGCTGAGGGACAGTAATCAGAAAATATTTGAAGAGCTTGAAAAGGAAGTCGCTCAACTAAAAGCTGAAATATCAAATAACACAGGTTAAAGATCTTTCTTATAATTCTAGAACATTACCTAATAGGTATAAAAAAGCTGACTGGTAGAAATTACCTATGGTATTAAGTAATTTAATTACATTTGTGTGCTTCAAATTTGAAATAAAAAAATGGTAACTAAAAAAACGGAAACACTTTTTCACAAATAAACTAAAACTGATAAACCCTATCTGGGTGATTAGCATGACGCATATGTACAGACGCCAGCACATCAAGTTACCCCAATGTGTCAAATTTTCCCAATTGAATATGAACCTTATTCTGTTTGGCATAAAGTTAAAAAACAACCAAAGAAATTTGATGCATCGGGGTAACTTGATGTGCTGGCGTTTGTACAGACGCCAGCACATCAAGTTACCTTATTCTGTCTGACACATTGGTACCCCAATGTGTCAGACAGAATAAGGTAACTTGATGTGCTGGCGTCAAGCTACCGCTTGATGTGCTGGCGTTTGTACAAACGCCAGCACACCAAGTTACCTCAATGTGTCAAATTTCTTTGGTTGTTTTTTAACTTTATGCCAAACAGAATTTTCCCAATTGAATATGAACCTTCCCAATCTGACATATTGGGGTAACTTGATGTGCTGGCGTCTGTACATAATATCTATGAACAATTAAGAACTTTCTACCCTCTTCCTCTAAGGAGGACACTTCAAATTCTGGGTGATGTAAGCGCTCAGTGACAATGTATTTAGGTATATTACGTATAATATATTCTAAAAATAAAATAAAAAAAACCTTCGAATTCTAAAAATCATATTTTAATCTTTTCTTTATATTCTAGCAACAAATGATTGGCTAACAGAAGAATACGAAAATATCAAGAAGAAACAGACATTAGTAACACTGCAACTCAAACTAGATAGAGTAAAAAAACAAAAAGACCTATTTGATCAAATGAAAGTTCGTATTTCCAAACATAAGAATAATTCAGCAAATAAGAATATTGAATTTTATTTTACTAAGAAAGATAAAACTGATAAAGTTGAGAATGACAAAGAGAATGTTCAAGAAGAGAAGGCTGAAATGGAAGAAGATAGAGATCTTATTCTAGAAGAGTGTGAAGAAAAAGCAGATGGAGATTCAGAGGGTGATGAAACTGTGGAAGATGATGATAGTCAAATAACAAAAGTGAGACTACTTCTGAACATTTCTTTAATCCCTAGTTCATTCATGGTAGAAAAGATGTACAGACGCCAGCACATCAAGTTACCCCAATGTGTCAAATTTTCCAATTGAATGTGAACCTTATTTTGTTTGCCATAAAGTTGAAAAATGATCAAAGAAATTTGACACATAGGGGTAACTTGATGTGCTGGCGTCTGTACCTATGTATGCTTCTCGCATGAATACCTTCTCTGGAAGTAAGGAGATATAAGAAGATACTACTTCAATTATATCTTTGATTTTGATTTGATTACTTCTGTATTCTCGGAAATTCCAAAAAAATCACAAATGACAGCCGGGACCAACGGCATGCTTTCTGTCGCATGGTGGTGTCTTGATATGTAATGAATGGTCACCCACGCACGGACCGACCTCGGGAAGCGTTGCTTAAACTTCAATGCGCCCCGCGGGTTGTTAATATTTAGCCCCAAGCTTCACACCAACATGTTTTATTTTAACCTTTAACTCGTGTCAATTAGAGATACAATAGAAAGGCAATGACAGCGCGGACACCGGTGTCCTCTTGGAGTTTAATGAATTAATTACAAGAATTCTTAAAGACCCCCTCTTGTGACTTTTTGAGGTCTTTCAGAATATTCATGTTTCACATGTTTGGTCCAAATATACTTATATTTTTCATTAAATTTGTCAGATATACATTAGCAGCAGAACACACAGCCAACTGTCCCAATTCATTGGTGAAATCAAAAGGACAGTGTTCAAAGAAGACACAAGAGTGGTCACTCTGGCTTCCAGACAGCATTACTGTATCAATTCTGAAGTTACTAGGCTAAAGAATGTTAATCTTATTAATGAAAGGTAAGAATAATGGGTAAGGCTTATTAATAAGAGGTAAAAAGGAACAGAGTAACCCCCTATGGCATGGGATTTTAAAACAACTGTAGAATTTTGAGTATAGTACAGTGGGTACACCTCTGCGAAAGTTTATGTTAGGAATTTTCTAGAATTCTTTGTGACTACACTTAAAATAGTCCATTTCTTGGATATGACGGCCGTTGGGATGTTTACAAACCAACTGTCTACTCAAACCCATGTAGTTATTTTCTCAGACACCAATCTGCATGTTCTTCACATGATCCGACCAAGATAATGTCTGGACTTGAAACCGAGTGTACTTTAGACCACATGACTGAAGTAAAACTTCTTCAAAGAAAATGTGCGCCGCACTGCTCTGTCTTGTTCGTACAATGTGATAAAGACAATAGGCCTGCACTGTGTCTTAGATATACGAAACGTAACTGGCAATGATAGAAAGAGAGAAAGAAAATGTGTGCTTGCATCTCTCTCTTGCCCCTACAGTAATATCCACTTAACTCTCTCTCTTTTTATCTTCACTAACTTATATCTCCCTCTCGACTTCCGTACGCCTCACCCGATCACTCTTTTCGTAACGCTCTGATCACCAGCCTACTCCCCATGTCAAGCGTAAAGAAGTTTTAATTCCAAAATACTGACCTCTGAATTTTTTTTAATTCTTTTTGGCCCCCTCAAGGGCCATAACAAAGAACCTTTTGGTGTTGTTCCAAAACATTTGAGCCGATTAATTTACTGACCCAAGTCATTAATCTTGTCTTGTCTTTTACAACAGAACTAATTATAAGGTTTTTCAATAAAATATGACAACCAATTCAATATTTCTTACAGATGCCTAGACATGCAGAAATCAAAAACGAAATCCACCTCTGTAGGCGAAGAGGGTAAAGTCCTTAAGAAAACGAAGACAAAATCATGTACCGCCTGTCCGTATTACACTCAGACAAATATTACTCGTTTGAAAGAACGTATGCTTGTTGATATCATGGATATGGAAGATCTCGTCAAGTGTGGCAAGGAATTGAAGGCTTGTCCTTATTACGCGTCTAGGCTGGCGATGGATGATGCTGAGGTAATACTGGTTCGAAGACACATCGAAGCACTACGCCTGAAAATATTCTAATAAACAGATATGAGCCCTCACAAAAAAACCAAAAAAAGTGTTCCGCGCAGCTGCATAAACAAAGCGTAACACTCGTCGCCATGCGTGACGCAGGCTAAAGGCAATACGCCCCAATAAGGACGTTTTCGAGTCTTCACAATTGCGCGCTTATACCATATCTGTTTAATATCATATAATTGACTATACGCCTATCACAAGTTTCGCACATGATTTACTCATGTTGAATTTTTTTCCCACTACTTCGCCCTCACAGATTGTAATAATTTATTTATTTTCGCGGGTCTCTTATTATTTGCGTGAAATAGAAGTAGCCTAAGTTACGGCTTGTAACATCGGCTGTCTGCTAGTGAAAGTCGCGTCAAAATTGGGTCAGCTGTTTAGTAGATTAGGTACTTCAAACAAACGACGGACAGCCAAAAATTAGCTTAAAAAACTTGTTATTTTAAAATTACAAACATTTACCTAAAATTTTTTTTTAATATTTTCGTTTTGTTTTTTTTAACACTTTTTTTCTGATTAACTTTCTTCTGATTCCAGGTAGTCCTAATAAGCCACGCAGGTATAGTAAGTTCAGGTGCCAGGTCTGGCATATCTTTAAAACTACAGAACAATGTTCTTATCCTGGACGAGGCTCATGGTCTTACGGCTGCCTTAGAGAATGCTCACTCAGCTCCCGTGACCCTGAAACAACTGAGTTCAGTGAAGACGTTCTTGCAGTTTTATATTAATAAGTACAGAGCAAGACTGAGTAGTAAGAGTTTGTTGACTCTGAACCAGATAAGCTTTGTTGTGGGAAAGCTTTTAGGTAAGTTTAAATAAATAAAAAATCATTTTGTTCAAATTAAGTTGAGAATTAGTCAAAAACGTCCCCAAAAACACACTTCCTAAAGTTTTTGCCTGGCAATGGAGGATCAAACTCCCCGGCAACATGTACCTCTGATTTGTAAATGGAACTTGAATATATAGAATGAAATACTCAGTATATTGCATAAAGGTTAATAATATTTTAAAAAGCTCTTCTGTTAACAGAGCAAAAAATATTTTAGTGTATACAGTGCAAAGCAGATAGCTACCGCGCCTAAAGGCCAGTTAAAATCTGCGCTTATTTTCGTATACAGAAAAAAAAAAAACATTTATTTTAGTTGGCACTCTGGTCACCATTGTGCCCACTTCGAGTTTTTAGGAAGTGATTTGATGATAAATAAATATCAAAGTTTAAACGAAACAGAAATGGCTTCAAATGTTACCCACATTTAAAGCTCTGCTTGCTTTTAATTTTTAATTGAGTTTTTGATACAAGTAGTCATTTTTAAATTGGATCAGGGATTTTAAAGTTATTTTTCCAGAAGCATGTCCAATTATTCGAATAGACATCGCAAACGGGTACAAAAAATAACAATCAAATATCTTCTGTTCCAGGTATGATCAAACCCAAACAACCAACCGAACCGAAAAAACAAGACGAAACTACAATATTCACCCTTGAGGACTTTGTAATAAAGGCTGAAATAGATCACATGAACTTACGACCTTTAGTAGAATTCTGTAGGAACACAAGACTGGCTCCTAAACTACACGGTTTCTCAATGAGGTACAGTCAGCAAGCATTGGAAGAAGAGATGAAGAAAAGTACCGTCAGCAAAAAGAGTTCTTTTGAAACATTTATGAGTAACATATCAAAGAAAAAAGGTGCGGAGAAAGAGATCGAGGTTCAAGTAAAGGAAGTGCCTGTAAGTATGTATGTTATTAACTTGTCTCGTGTCTTAGAACTCAAGTGATTCCGATCGAGCTGAAGGAAATTAAGCATTCCGAATCAGCAGCATCCCACGACGTATTTCGTGTAGGCGTGACAATCCGTTCCTTTTCTCCGTTCATTTTGGCCAGAAAAGCCAGCCATTTGGTTTGCTCAAATAATACGGCGGTCGGTATTTGCGCATTTGGTTAGAGGATTGAAACCAAATAAGCCTGTGTGGCACTCTTGTAGGGGGGAGCTAAACACACCCATCGCTTCCGCACGAGGCCTGCAGAGATCCTTACCCAACCTCAGACTGGTTCGGGGGTCCGTACCAGTCTGGGGTTGGGTAAGGATCGTGCGTTCCGGCGACTCTAGGCGCAGACGAAAAACAGGTGGTTAATACAAAGGCAAGGGATTAGCGATAAGTAATTTAGAAAACGGCACATATTACATTGTCAAAGTATGCCAAACATAAGTTTCTGTATCTACATGTCAAAGTTCTTTGATTGTTTTTCAACTTTATCTCCAACAGAATAAGGCTCATGTTCAATTGGAAAAATTTTACAGTTTGGGTAGATTGATGTGGTGTCGTCTGTACATGCCTAAATGTCGGAAACCGTGGGCCATAGATACGAGCCTCTATGGTAATAATGAAACTGTTTACAAACACACATGATGTTACATTTAATTTTAGTCCTTTTCATAATTTCAGGTACCAACAGAAACATCAGCGGGCAGTGGTCTATATGCACTGTTAGATTTTCTAGAGATGCTATGCGATCGTAGTGAGAATGGCCGAGTGTTAGCACAGGGGGACCCGATTGGACTACTGAAGTATTTGTTACTAAACCCTGCTGAGCACTTCGCTGAGGTCGTGAAGCAGTGTCGATCTGTAAGTGTAGTGTAGATTATTACTAATATTTAGGGTTCTGTACCCAAAGGGTAAATACTGACTACTTACTTACTAAGACTTCGCTGTCTGTCCGTCCGTATATCTATCACCAGGGTGTATCTCAAGACAGTTAAAATGCTGTATGACAAAATTTTAGTTTTTAGTCCCTCATATAGATTACAATCGGTTCACATTTAAAATGAAAGTTCGTGAACATATGCACAAGATGTTGGCAGGTTCATTGCAGACTTGATTTTTATTTAGATTCGTTTTTCTCTATAATCGTATTTATCTCTCTTGACTATGTATTTATTTTGGTTTGAGTAAAACAAAATAAATACACAGATACATACATTGTATCTGTGTATTTATTTTGTTTTGAGTATGTATGTATCTATGTATTTATTTTGTTTTTAGTATGTATGTATCTGTGTATTTATTTTGTTTTATTATGTATGAATCTGTGTTTTTCGAAATTTATTTTTCGTCAATTATTTGTCCTTAATTTTTACCCTGTTGCACCTACCTTGTTCCATCTCTGCACCACCTTAAGGTAGACTGGTAGAAAATGCCTAAGGCATTAAGTCCGCCTTTGTACAGTGTATTTTACTACAAAAAGTTTTAATAAATAAATAAATAAATATCTACAAATGAAAGCCGGGACCAACCGCTTTACGTGCTTTCCGAGACACGGAGGACGTACCTCGTCGAACATAGCTTAACCTATCGACCCATCAGGCTGTTATTATTTAGCGACAAGCTCCTCCCTCCAAAAGCTTCTCAAGCTGCTTTGCTGGATATTTTTTGTGAGAGTGATTTCCTGGAATGGGACGGAAATGTGTTACAGAACACCGGGAGTACGCGCAGTATTTAATTTGACCAATGAGCGCGCACAGTGGCGGAGAGATGGATGTAAAATAGTGCCAAACTACTTCTGGACCCACCCAGCATTGTAATAACCGTGGAATATATTTTTTTCAGGTAATAGTAGCTGGTGGAACAATGGAACCTATTTCAGAATTCCAAGGACTATTAACAAGTAACTCAAGAACTGAAGACATAGTAAATGTTGTGAGATGCGAACATGTGGTACCCTCAGACAATGTGCTAGGAGTTTGTATGTCGAGGGGGCCTACCAGTGTTAGTCTTAACTTTTCGTATGAAAATCGGATGTCTAATGAGTTGGTAAGTTGATGTCTACTGAGAAAAATACAAAAACATGGTCATCATCAGCATTACTCAACATTTTCCCCACATTTCGCAAGTTATGTTTAAGTTCGCCCCTAATACATGGGGTATTAGGGGCGAACCTTTTGCCATCAATCGGGGACAAATCCAGACTCAGGGCTGCTACTTCGCGCCTGGCCATTAATACATTTCTTCTCAATAGCTCCACTCAAGCAGTTCTAATTGAAAATCAATCATGAACTTAATCTCAACTAAAATAAGGTTGAAAATAGCCTGTCGAGTTGACGTACGTCTTTATTGTGTATTCTTACAGCTAAGTGAAGTAGGCCGTATCCTTCGAAATATCTGCAGCATAGTACCTGGCGGAGTCGTTTGCTTTCTACCATCATATTCATACGAACAAACTGTATATGAACATCTGAAGAACAATAAAGTTATTGAAGCGATCACCAAGAAGAAAACCATATTCCGTGAGCCCAAATCGGCGTCTGATGTTGATCAAGTGAGTTTTTTTTAGTCTAATTTAAACCTTATGTCATAACAATAAGGTCGATATTTTAAGTATTGTCTAGCGGAAATATATTGTGCGGTACGTTTGGCGCAATGAGGGGTTGTTACGGAAGAGTTGCACGATCCCGCGACCCCCGAAGCATGTGTGAGACGGAACCAGTGCTGCCACCTCTCTGAAGCCAGTAAGCGCTAAAAGTGCTTGAAAAAAGCGCTAGATTCCGCTAGATTGCATAAAAAAAAACACACACATAAGTAATACCTACCAAAAATTTGTTTTAATCATTTTAAATCTAAATTAATAAAGAGCCTAATCGCTTTCGCTGTCTGAGCAGGTTCTGTAGACTGATTTTTTGTAGGTCCAGGTTGCGGTTTTTGAGGGTTTTGTAATTTTCATTTATATTTTTGGTTTGACGTGACGTGTGTTAGAACATTTTCGGGAAAATCGTAGTTTTAACAACGATTTTCCCGACGGTAGCCGTCCCGACATGTAGCCTTTTTGTAAGATAATCCCAATCGTTTATGTAAATTTGCGTTTATCGTGTCTGTGCCAGGTCTGCCAAAAAAGCGCTATATTTTCCGCTAGGAGTTAAAATTGTAATTTCAGCGCTAAGTGTTCCAAAAAAGCGCTAGATCTAACTCCGAAAGCGCTAAGGTGGCAGCACTGGACGGAACACCGGGGTGAATTTTATTCAATAAGAGTGACAGGACGGAGAACCTGTCTGTTTGTGTGTGTGAGTTTAAATGTTCGTAAACGCATCGACGACAAATGACCAATTCCTAATGGGGGGCAACTTATTTTTTAATATACTTAACACTACTTGACTTTTAATATAGCAGATTGATTTATACTTTATAGTACCTATAGCGATGTTTTTTTATACTCGTTTCTAGGTCCTAAACAAGTTTGCATCAGCAGTTAAAAGCAAAGATGGAGAACAAACAGGAGCTCTATTGTTGAGTGTTGTCGGTGGGAAACTTAGTGAAGGTTTGAACTTTAGGTAATTACTAACTGCCCCGGCAGACTTCATTAGTTATTCTCAGAGCTACTAAATATACACGCAAATTTTCATAAATAAAATAAAAATAAAAATGTATTTATTTGTACAAAAATATGCATTAGCGCTATTTTACAAGTTCCCTGGTCCCCACACTAGGATTCCATGTGTTGTGTTCATAGGAATCAGTTTAGCCGTTTCGGAGGAGTTTTGTTACAAACACTCTAGAATAAAACTTTATCTTTCAGCGATGACCTAGGACGATGTGTGATGGTAGTTGGGATGCCATACCCGAATGTGAAATCACCAGAGTTAAAGGAAAAGATGAACTATTTGAGCAAAACCACTGGTGGTAGCGCTGGCAACATTTATTATGAGAACTTGTGTATGAAAGCTGTAAACCAATGCATTGGTGAGTAGAATGATAAAAAAAAGTAATTTATTGATAATAATTATTTATCCAGTTTGCGTAATTTGTACCTTAAGTAAGTAAATACATATTACAAAATAATATAAGTAGCCAGTAACAGTCGCAATACCGCCCGTCCTATTTGATACTGTATTGTAAATAATAATTTACAACAACAGATAGGATACATAATTACCATAAAATTAAAAAAAAATAAAGTTGTGGTAACTGCACGAACCCAAGATCCGCGCTGAACTGTAGAAATCTTTTAAGATACAAACAGAAAACACTGGAATGTAAAATAGTATTTTGATTAATGGGCTTTTTGACAAAACTTTAGTTTTTAGTCCCTCATGTAGATAACAAGAAGATATTCGACACATATTTTTTCTTTTATCACGTAAAAAACGGCGATACATCGAGTCAAAATATCGAATGACGTCACTAGCCAGTCCCTACAGTTTATACTAGATAATGACGTTACAAGCCCCATCTCCTCAACTTTAATGCGCTTAATCTAAGCAGTTTTCCATTAATTAAAAAAGAGAAAAATACGTGTCGAATAATTTCTTGTAATCTAGAAGAAACTAAAAAGTAAATTTTTCTCAAATAGCCGATTGTATTATTCTAGCACTTCACACGCTCGCAACTTCATCCGCGTGAATTTATATTTTTACTCCAACGTAGTTTTGAAAATAATAATTAGCCTTTGAAACTCGTAAATAATGTGGCTTGGTAAAAGAATTGTCAAAATCGGTGCAGATGGTCCAGAGATTGTCTACAACCTTACAAACTTTACCTCATTATAATATTAGTATATCAAATTAACATTTAATTTAATATATATTCTTACAGGTAGAGCAGTAAGACATGCTAACGATTACGCTTGCGTGTTATTGGTTGACGAAAGATACTCAAGACCACAAACCATGTCTGCTTTACCTTCATTTGTTCAGGTAAGTTAAGTAACAAAAATAATGTGAAGAATCAGTATTTTACTGATGATTAATTCACAGGAAAACTCAATGCTTGGTAACGGTGCAGAGATTATCATCCAATGATGGGGTCATTGAATCTTTTATCGAAATCCAAAGACCCATGGGCTTTAGAGCCTCTTAGGCTGGTTTGCAAGAAGATCGTGAGCACTGGCTCGTTAAAAAAATATCAGTATCACTTCTGTGACCGTCAGGATGACTGAACTAAATGAGATATGTCAATTGAGACTATGTGCACTATTTAATACCTTTTTGGTACTATTTATTACCTATAGTGAAATATTTGCTATGCTTAATACATTATTTGGATTGATCATTAAGAACTAATATTTTTTATCTTGTTACAGAAATCGCTGTTATCAAATTGCAATTTCGGAATGACGATTGGAAATGTAGCTAAGTTTTTTGCGAGACACAAAGAAAAACAACAAACCTTGTAACATTGCTATAATTATTCAAGAATCGTGATAAATAAATTATTTTTTTAATAATATTTACATTCTTTCACCTACTAGTCTTTTCGTCGCATTACTTATTATATTTATTTACAAAACTGATCAATTGTCCCTATACTATACTGTCAATAAGTTGTTTAACAAAATCCACTATCTCAGTTATTTCATAACCGATTGAATCTTCTAAACACTTATCTTAGGAAAGGATCCATTAATTACATGAGGTTTTGGCAACTTTGTAACCCACCCTGTTGTGTTACGTAGTTTTTCCATATACCCAAAAACACTTGTGTATTTTTTGGTACAAAGTACCTTACAAACAGAATATTTTTTTATCTTTAAATTTTGTTTAGGAATTGCTTGTTCAACTAAACAATAATTACATATTGTGATGTCTTCCGCTCTCCTATGAAGCCTCACGTGGTTTATGGATTATCCCCCGACTTGCACTGTCTTGGCCAATGATCTTTTACTCTAATCAGCCAAAGCTGCTGGTAGAGTAGTACCACAAGGTCCTTCAAAGTAATAATGAAAGTCGGATGTAGCGGGTGTGGGTTCCAAGTTAAACTCTGCTACAATTGCTCCTCTTTCCGCTGCTTGTGGTGCGAACATTGCTGCCGGGTATACAACCGACGATGTACCCACTACAAGACATATGTCACAGGTGTGCATAGCAGCTTCTGTAATATAAAAAAAATAAATAAACAGGTATAAAGATTGATTGATTGGTCCGAAGTTATGAAACATCTACCAACCCACACTGGGCCCACACATTTTTATTACGGACCACTCCTCACAGAGAAGAGGCCTGTGTGCCATCATTATACAACAACATTATTAACTAGTAAGAGGTAGGAAAAACTCTAAAGTCTTTATACATAATGACTTCTGAGTTTTCCTACCTCCCTGTGAAATTGTAGATGAAGTAAAGGCGAAGTGAGCTATACCCAATTTACAGTTAATTTCACTGTCACTACACCTTACTTTGAGCTGGTAAATTCTGGAAAAAATATGCAGAATAGACCAGCTGTAAAAGCTCTTTGTTGATACATGTATTTATCCCATGGCATAATTCCTATTTACTACTACTATCTTGGTACTATCGGTGTGATACGTGGGATGTATTTAGTGCAGTTAACACAAAACCTCGAAAGATATAAAGTATCAGTATAAAATACTGATTTTTATTGTTTGACTTTTATTACTCAATAATGTACCTACAGAGGCCAGCATATCAACCTACCCCAATGTGTCAAATTTCTTTGATAGTTTTTCATCTTTATTATGACTAAAATAAGGTTCACGTTCAGTTGGTAAAAAATTACAGTTTGGGGTAGGTTGATGTGCTGGCGCCTGTACACCTACTACACTAAAGCATTGCATATTGCATTACTACCCCACCGAAATTTCCATTTTGATTCAGTTTTTAGAATGACAGAAGAAGAATGGAGCTGAAACAAATAACACATCAAATATTACTTGCAATACTTACGAGCTTTTGCCAACACAGCAGCATCTAAATTCTCCCCAAACCACACTATGTGAGGTCTTAGTAGACCACCACAGCCAGACTTCTGGCAGTGTGGTAGTGACTTCACAGGGATATCGGAACCAGATACTTTCTCATCTGGAGCACCTCTGCCTGCTAGAGCCTGGAAAATAGAACAAAAGCGGATAAATACAAAAATAAATTAATAATGGGTAAGAAGTACATACTGCATTCAGTCATTGGAAACTAGTGGTATCTGGTACATTGTCAGTTTTTTTTTGTTTTACTATTCTCCCAACTATGATGGTGTCGGCTTCCATTTTAGCTAGATACAGCTGAATACCAGTATTTTACAAGGAGTAGTTGTCAGTCTGACCTCCACAACCCAATTACTGGGTAACACAACACCCCCTTTTTTTTTTTTTTTTGACGCTGGGGAAAATGCATTACGCATACCCTCCCATCGGGGGACGGGAGGGGTATAACAACACAACACCCCCTGATTAAACTGGTTGAATTAATAGGCTAACATAAACCTTGAAAAGAGACGATGATCCCTGAGTTTGTTTCGGCTTTTCTTCTCAGAGGTAGTCAGTTAGGAAATGCCGACTTCAACTAGCTTTAAAGGAAAAAATGACGTGTAAAAGTGATTTCCATATCCTACTTGCATAATAAAATAATTTCAATTTCAATTTCAATTTCAATTTCACCAAAAGTTAGTAACTATCAGCAATTGTCATTCTTCTTTTAACTGGCCTGTTGGTCTAGTAGTTAGTGACCCTGACTGCTATGCCAGAGGTTGTAGGTTCAATTCCCACCCAGGACAAATGTTTGTGTGTTGTTCACAATAATTTGTTCTGTGTCTGGGTGTAATTTATCTATAATATGTATGAATTTTAGAAATATATAAGTACCTATGTTTATCAGATGTTTAGTACCCATAACACAAGCCCTCAAGCTTAGCTTGGGATTAAAAATGGCGTTGTGTGAAAAGTTGTGGAATATTTATTTAATTTTTTATTCTGCATGTGCTGTCCTACTTTAGATATTCACTGGCGGGTATCCCATTCCTAGTTTCATGCCATCAACATCAACCTCTACACAGTGCTTCCTTACAAAGACTTAAGATAATTCTTTTAAGTTATAACATCATGGGATTGTGCATTCCCGAAGGATAAGGCTGTACCTAGATGGAAACAACAACAGATTACCAATATGGAACTAAAACCTATGACCTTATACTTAGCAGAGTAGTGTTTGTGACTAGAGAGACCAACAAATATTCCATAGTCAGATAGTAAATCTACATTTAACCTTTTAATCGCCTGATTTTATATCAATTGTCAAGCCCTCAGCGCTTGAATTATAAATCATCAATACATTTATCACATTGCCTGATTTAGCCTAGTTTTTGGGAGAATGTAAAGTGGATTTTTTTTATCTTGTCGTATAAATACGACTCAGGCGGAATGGGCCTGAAAATATTTGTCCGATAAATCGGTTAGGCGGTTAACCTTTTGAATGCCATTGTCACATGTATGTGACAAACGAAATCTTACCCTGAACGCCAATATCACAACTATATGACAAAATACATGTTGCACCATATTATGAAATAAACAATTTATTCATTACTTTTGTGTTTTAATTTTTATGAAGGTCATTTGACAGAAAAAGTGACCTGGCGTCAGGGGTATGGTGACGGCGATATGTTTATACTCTGGCGTTCAAAAGGTTAAAGGGTTAAACAATGAAGTAAAATCACATTTTCCTTGGTATTTACTTACCTCACAGATAGGGCTATCATTGTTGACCAGTACTTCTTTACATTTAGTACACCTAGTTTTATACAGATTGCCGTGGAGCTCAATCAAGTTCTTAGTGCCAGCTCTAACATGTAATCCATCCACATTCTGTGTGATTACTGTTATTTTTTTATCTGCTCCATGATTGGTTTCATATTGAGCTATGGCTATGTGGCCCTGGAAAATCAAACCTTTCTTGTTACACATTTATTGGTTATTTTTATTTACCTGTTGAAAAATGGATCAGTCGTTTGTCAGTTGTTTGATAGCAGCAACTGAAATGTCTCTGGTCTAACTTTCTGCAAAAGTAATATTGATTAGGTCCGAAAACACTTCATTTTATGAGTATTAAGAATACTATTTTGTGCTAAGTAATAGTATAGAACATAAGAAAGAGCAAAGTCTCTTCCCCTTGCTAGACATAGTAAAAAAGGGCAAAATAACGAATTCGCCTATTTGTCAGGATTGTAGTATTAATAGGGGACTAATATTAGAACATTGTTATGAATTGTTCTTGTTTGTCATTCCTTCTTTCTTTAAACCTATGCATAAAAAAACATGCCAGATTTACTGAGATCTTTGTTCAGTAATAAGGGTCAGTGGGTCGTTCGAGGGACGGAGATTATTAGCGAATAGTACAAGAACTTACGGCATTGGGTTGTGCATTGGCTGCAACTTCTCTCCTATAATGATAGAACTCCCAAACCAAGCTGGGGCTGCTTCTAAAAGCTCCAGGAGTGGCAAGAGCTGATGCTTGGTACTTCCTCCAGTAACCCCCTGCACCACGAAACGTCGGTATACCGGATTCCGCGCTGATACCGGCACCAGATAAAATCACAACATCTTTGGCAGATTTTAAGGCTTCTCGAAACTTTCCCATGTCACTCGATTGTCGCGAAGCCATGATTTTCGGAAAAGTACAAATCACTATTGTTCTACGTATTGAGCCTATCAAACTAATGCACATAATTAACAAATTAACAAAGTTTTACGAGAATACGAAGTTCAACAAAATGTAAATATTCGCGAACTTGTCAGTTGTACTGTCAAGTCAACCAATGTCAAAGTCAAGCAGTCACTGTCAAAACCATTAGCAATTTATTAGTTCCATTCATTCTTGGATTCGACATTCATGGCACTTATTTTTAATCTCTTTGTAGATAAACGATTATATGTTTATAATATAAAAAATAAATAAAGAAAAAGCAATAATATTTTCGCCACATCATCTTTTTATTAATTTTTTTCCGACTTTTAACTAATTTCCATTGCTTTAAAAACATTAATTATGTACATAGTAATAATTTTATTATGCTATCTATTCTATAGAATAATTTACTAAATCTAGTAACTGTACTCTGTAGTGATAAGGCATTCACAATGACGAACGCGGCATAGTTCAAGATCTAGGACGTCAAATCTAGAGCTTCAGATACTGTTCTGCTGCAGGGGCCACTAAAGAAATAGTGGAACTTAAGATTGTCACTGGGGCTTTCATTGAATTCTGCTACAATCGCTCCTCTGTCTGCAGCTTCTGAGACATATATGGCTCCAGGGAACATTGATGAAGCTGAGCCAACTACCAGGCAGACATCACATTTTGTGAATGCCTCTTCTGAAATCAATCAAGTGTTTTATAAAATTTGTCTTGAAAAGATATTTTTATGAATGGAACCTTCTTTGGTTTGGTTAAATGGCCTATCTTAATCAAAAGCAAATACGTCCATTTCCTCCAGAATTAATTAAGCTGAATTATTTTGACTAGGACATAGTGTCCTCAACATTTTATTGCTTTTCATCTTCTTTAATGTTTTTTTATATCTTATTCACTGAATAAATTAACGAAATTCTTCCCAGTTTTTGATAATATTATTTACCTGCTTTTGCAACTACTGATGGTTCCAGGGATTCTCCAAACCAGACAATATGTGGCCTGAGGAGACCACTGCAGCTGGTCTTATTGCAGTGTGGTAATAATTTCTCTGGGATATCAGAATTAGTTTCTTTGGCATCAGGAGAACCTTTGTTGGCTAAAGCCTGGAATACATTAGACAACATAATTATTTGTTTTAAACTCCCAACACAAAGAGAGGGGTTTTTTAAGTTTGTCATATGTGTCTGTCTGTGGTCTCATAGCTCCCAAACAAATGGAAGTGATTTTGATGCAATTTTTTTATAATGCCTATGAAAAAGATAATTATAGATCCCTGTTAGCTGTACACTTTTACTTTTAGTATTGATTGTGGTCACCGAAGAAAATAAAAAAAAAACCAAATAAAATATTTGGAATATGGTGAAATACCTCACATATAGGGATGTCATTGTTCGATAGAACATTGTTACATTTGATGCATCTAGTTTTAAAAAGACTACCATGCAGTTCAATCAGTCCCTTAGTCCCAGCCCTTGAATGTAGTCCATCAATACTCTGCGTGATCACCGTTATTGACTTGTCTGATCCATATTTTTCTTCAAATTGTGCTATAGCTTTGTGAGCCTGAAATAAGACCAATGAATAAAAATTAAGAACCGTCATACAGGAGGAATTTTAATTCATTAAACCCCAGGATCATTGTGTCTCTAACTGAGACTATTGAAAGGTTAAACTTTATACAAATCTTTCAATGACAGTATTCAGCACTGTCTTTTTTCTAAATTAGAAATTAGAAACAATGACTTAAGGCATCTATTTTGTCAAAACCAATACTGGGGATACAAAATGAGCATATAATAAAACTGTAATTCCAAAACTTACATCCTCCTTACCTCGTTGGGCTGCGCCCGAGCTGCTATTTCACGTCTGTGATGATAGAACTCCCAAACTAAACTTGGAAAGGTCAGGAAAGCTTCAGAAGTTGCTATCGACGATGTTTGGTACTTTCTCCAGTGCCCTTTAGTGCCAGGAATACCTGATTCAGAGCTTATATCTTCACCAGAGATAATAACTACATTTTTAGCGGCATCTAAAGACTCCTTGAACGATGACAAATTACTTGAATGCCGGAAAGCCGTTGTTTTAGGCACATTACATACAACTAACGTCCTCCGAACAGTGTTTATGAAGAGCATTATTATTAATAGTGGAAGTTATTTATTATTTTGGTAAATACAACACAAAGATAGATCGTTTGAATTATTTGATGAATAAAATGAAATATACTCAGTCAGTACCAGAACCAGTGAACCAGCTGAGGATAGTTTCTATTTTTCTAATGTCAATTGTCAAATTGTCAATGTCGACTGTTGACAGGTTGACATAAATGATTTTGATTTTGATTTGACTGACATTTTTATGAGATTTCGTTCGGAATTTTAATTGAAGTACAGAAAAATTTGTCGCGAAGCGAAATAAAAAATATTCTGTTGGAAATAACTTTCCCTATTTCAATGAAAAATCTATGTGGATCTCGAAAATCTATGTGGAAGAAGTCGCGCAAAAGAATTTTTTTTTTGTTTTCCACCACGAGATGTCACTGTCGTCACCAGTTCATCCATTTGCGAACGTATGATGATAGGTACCTGTGCCTACCTATTCAATGAATTTTTAGCCTCTACTCTACATTACATCAACATATTATTAAATCAATCACACGCAATAATAACATTGTATATTTTGCTGCTGTCGGTAATTTACCTAAGTTCTTACACAATGATACCACTAAATCATTTCTAGAAACTTACCGGAATGTTTTTGTTTAATTTATTTTGGAACTTTAATGACTTAGATATGGATTACTTGTATGACGTTTCTCGTATTTCGTTTTTTAGGCATTTAGTTCAAGGAATTCAAACACGTTGTGAAAATTGTTATTGAATAGATGAATTGAATTGACGTGTAGCAAGAAGACGTCCACGTAGCCAGATAATGTGGTCCCATTTATGCACCTAATAGGGGGCGAGCCTAGTGAGCCCAAAGATCGAGAGGTTGTGAGTTCGATTCCCATCCATTTGTCTTGATCCTACTCTAGGTACCTACAAGCATACTTAACTGGAAATCGAACTTAGACCTCATGGTCACCTGAAACTCAAAATGAAAATCACGCTAAGAAATCGACGCTAAAAACTGATTTACGGAAATTATACAAAGTATCAAAACCTAAAAGTTAAAAATTGTACTAATATAGTAGGTACTTACCTACTTATGCAAACTATTTTAAAAGGGTTTTTTATGTAGTTTCTTGCCCATTCCTGTAAGTTTGATGTTCAAAAGTGACTTTACGACACCTTTGTCGGTCCTCTAGAAAACATAAAGAAAAATCCAAGCTTAAAGGCTTCTAACTTTATTATGGATGATTAAAACCAAGACAATTCGTGGCGGTGCTCATTGCCACTGAACTACCTACTTAATATCAATGTCATATTACCTACTTACATGTTTTTAACTTAGTATACGTTCTACGAGTCTATCTTTATCATCATACAGGTTTCTACTAAGCAGGTGGTAGGTATACCTTTAATAAAACACTCAAAAAGAAAATATATCTACACTTGAAAGCCAAAAGAAAATATTTTACCTTTGCGTACCGACGTAAGAACTTTACTAAAAAGGGGAGATATTGAGACGCGACGAGATTCTTGAACACTCGTTTAATACTCTCGAGAGCACGCCATGTAGATATTAGTATGGTAGAGATATTTGCTTTCTGCCTTCCTGCTTCAGTTTCTTGTAATACATGGCCGCGAGCGCTCGTGTCGCACAAAACGATATTCAACGCGTTCGGCGGCGGAAAATCCGAGACGAAATTCCGGAAATTTTCATTTAAATTAACGAAAACCAGTTACACTTTTAAAACAGTGAATTTGTTGCAATTTTTATTTTTTTGTGAATTTTAATATTGTACGTAAACATAACAACAATTTAAAAAAAATATAGGTCGTATGCATAATATATATATCCAAGGTGGAAAGATATTTTGGTACCCGGGCGATATGCCAAACGTGTTTGATATAGATAATTCTGTGACGATCACCATGTGATTTGTAAACATTGGTGTCATCGATATACCTAATATAAAGTATTTCAAATATCTTAAACAGGCAAATAACAAGAAGTATCTACAATTAAATTAAAGAAATTATTAATTAATCACCTACCTAACATTTATGTTAGTTGAGAATTAAAAAGTGAAACACAAAATATGAACAAGTGAGAACTTTTTTTATTACAGTAAAAAAATACTAGGCAATGACATTGTCATGAATGTGCCAACGATAAAAACGGATTCGGAGGTGGACCTACAGACACAGAGTACCTCCCGTCTACAACCAAGGAGGTCCGCTGGACCACCAAAGAAGTCCTTAGCCACAAAACTATGGGACTTATTACAGCCCCTGGCCAGATTATGGGGACTTATCACAGCTGTTGGTTAGTATGGGATTATAATTATTTATCGTCGTAATAATGCGCTAAGCGGAAACTTTGTATCATGTTAAAGTTTATATGGAGAAAATTGCACAAAGTTAAAACGGTTCCATTTCGACCACTAGGCGACCGCTATCATTGCAGCACATTCATAGCTAAATGATGATGATAGATAGCGCTATCATCATCACTAGACTAGCTATCTCCATCTAGGCTATAGCTGTCTCTATCTAGGCTACAGCAATAATCATCACTAGGCTCACCAGGAGCCTACTTCATCATAGCAATATGACGATAGTAGTGCTATCATCATCACTAGGCTAGCTGTCTCTATCTAGGCCATATTATACGTCTATACTAATGTCATAAAAATTAAGAACGAGTGCAGACAGCTCAAACGGTCGAATTCAGATCAGTAGACCACTAGTAATAACAAATTATTATAGCTGTTGATGCATCCATAAAACATCTGGTTACGACCGAAACATTGACTTTCCTGCTTTTGTTTACATCAAGAACAAATAATTTAATTTCTTGTTCCTAGCTGCCATCGTTTTCTGAAAACGACCGTAGGAAAATTAATTAAACCCGTCTTAGATACGGCGCGGCGACAGGAAAATTGGCTCGCGTATACTCTGTCAGGTATTGGAGAACATTTTAATAAAATCAAAACATCTGTTCGTGTCACTGAGTAATCTTGAAATAAACTTTTGTAGGACTATTGAATTAATAAGTGCCAAAAGTTGTTTAAACAGTGCCTCCATTGCGTGTTCCAATATAATTTTGTTAACATTTTGTTAACATTTTGGTACCATCTGTTAATGGTTATTAGGAAAATATTTACCGACAGAGACACAAAAGGCTTAGTAATAAAAGTACCTACGTATGTATGGATAACTACCGAAGGGTTAGGACTAATGAACTTGGTAGTCAGGGCCGTCTTAAACTAGGCTGGGGCCCTTGGGCACACAAGAATCTATCTCGTGCCTTTGAATCCCTCGCTTGCTGAGGATTCAAAATCAGCACTCGCAGCAAATAATGACTTTGCTCTCTTGTTGCACAAATAACAATTCTTCAACGGTAATAAACAAAGTGAGCTTTGGAAGTTTTTCCGTTATTTCTTTTTAAGCTACCTATCATATTTTTTGCCCGACAAAAATGTTTTGAGAATAAATGTGTCAGAGAAATTGTCGGTCCTTCGGGGCCCCCTGAGAATGGGGGCCCTGGGCACGGGCCCCGTATGCCCTTATGGTGGAGACGGTATTGCTGGTAGTACACCTACTTTCCGCTCGTTACGTTTCAGTCCCATGTCACTGAGGGCAAGCCTATTGCCATCTGTCGGGCATGTTACATTAATCCAGACTTCAGCAGTGCGATTCTGGTTATTTAACCGCGTAAAAATACAGGCGTTGTGAGGGCACATTGAGCTGTCATTCCATACTAATGCTAGGCATTGACAGTTCACTTCACTCAAGTTTTCACAGCGTGACTTTTACTGAATCGACCGGCAGGTTGCTACTAAAAAATTTCAGATGGAATAATTCAATAATGCTTAAGCATGATGACGACATCTATCCAAATGTAATTATTGCTTGCAGTCAACTGTTGCATAGTAAAATCTCTGCTTTTATATACGTTATCTTTCCTTATTGACTCGGTTTCAGTAAATAAGTTTATCGTGTCTATAGGGATTGTGAAATGTACATCACACATTTTACAAGAAACGAGATAGGTGGTTTGTAGATACATAATACAAGATGGAATGGCTTTTTGTTTTTCTTGTAAGTGTTTAAATACTTAGTTTATAACATACAATTTACATGGAAATAGGTACCTATAGTTTAAGTTTATAGGTACCTACTTCACATACATCAGTGTAGTATTTATTACGTAATGATACCAGAACAATGAAATAGTTCCCGATAGCTACCTACATTAATTAAATCTAAGTACTTCTATTAATCTATCAATTACGATACGATATAACTTGCATTAGACCGCCTCTATCTATCCACATCTAGGACATGGGTTCTCAACCTCAACCAGTTAGGCGCCCCCGCGGGGGCGTGGACCGTCACGAGGGAAAATGCTAAAAAAATAACTCTAATTTATTGTGAAATTTATTATACTATCAGCCCCGGCAAACTCTGTTCCGCCTTTGTTTTTCCGAAACAAATAGTTAACGTCCTTTTCTCAGCCCTACTGAATAAACACACAAAATTTCATGAGAATCGGTCAACACGAGAATTTCATATACTAGATTTTGATGTCAACAACCTTGATGATAAAGTAGAAGCCTGTATGTAAATAAAGTACTTGAATCGAGGTACCTACTTGATTACAGCCGAAAGGCGGACATTCGATGCACCTACTCACCGGTTCCATGTAGTTTTTCCCTAATTGACAGAAGTGGGCGCGTCATTTTATGGCACGTACGCTAAAAGTTTGGGAAACACTGACCTAGAATCTTGATTATTTATTCAGACTGATAGATATCATTGATACGAACTACTTGCGTCTAGTAGAGATTAATTTGTCTAGCTAGAACGTAGAATAGTCATGCACGAAAGCGGAAACAATACTTTTATCACACGTGATTACAATAGGAACCTATGTATGTGCCTTTTGCTTGCTGATTTGTGATATCAAATCAAACCGCCTATCAAGCAATATCTACTCTGTATGAGCTCGTGCACCAAATTGGATAAAAAATAATTATTCTAAAACCAAATAATAATAGGGTACATTATGATATAAGTGCGGTAAGTTGAAAATCACAGCCGAGGCGATATTGCTTGCCCGAGCCGTAGGCGAAGGCTACAAGAAAGTTATCAAATTCATTTCATTGCGGGATCAAAGTCAGTTGATTCGTGTTGCCAACACTCGTCGGAATTCAATACTTCGATGATCTTCTGGAGGAACAGAATAGTGTTCGATTTTCAACAACCCGGGGTTTGGATTTTTGCCATAGTTAGGACTCTAATGGCAATATAGCGCTCCCTTTGAGATCAGAGTACCTACGGGCATACTGGCGAACTACAGCCCTGGCCCCCCTTTATGCCCTGACAAAGATTGGAGATACCATTATTTTATTTAGGGCAGTGGTGTCACCTTAACAAGGCAAGACAAATGTCAACTTCCTATATTTGACGACACGGTTTTACGTCAGAAGTAAAAAACACAGGCTCATTAGGCATATTGACTCTTACGACGTGCCTGCCTACTTAAACATTGTTACGTGATTTCACATCACGACTTGTCAAATAATATTTAACTTTTTCACGGAAGTATATTTTTTGTTTGGACTAAAAACACTTTTTAATATTCGTCTTTGGCTTAGAGCAGACCTGAGTCAATACGGTTTTTATGAGAACAGCCGGTCGATTCAGTAAAAGTCACGCCGTGAAAACTTGAGTGAAGTGAACTGTCAATGTCTAGCATAGATAATCTGACCAGAATCGCACTAATGTTGCTCTATGGAATTGTGCTACTGATATTCTTACACCTTTTAATTACAAGACTTTAAAGAAACTATGTCTTATTGGCACAAAATGGAAATAATACCTATAATAAATCGATTTATTTCAATATTCAGAAAGGTTCACATACATAGTTATAAATAAACAGAGGCAAAACTAGACATTAAAATAAAAATAAGTACATTTAAAATGATCTTTTGTGAGAGACTGGAGTATCCATATTAGGATACCCTGTATCACCAGGATCACACTCCGAATTTGAGGAAGATAGCTTCGTTTTTTTACATTTTATTTTTTTATTATAAAGGAGAAATGTTTAAAAACAGCTGGTAAGTAGGTATACAGGTACAGCTGGTTTTCAGATAAAATGGTAAAGAGAGAGTTGAATTATTGCTATTCTCTGAATGAAAGGGTAAATAACGAAAGAACGTCGGTACCTACCTACGTTATGCGGAAATTTACAAACTTGATTTATGCCCAATACTTAGTTGAAAGATTCTGAAATTTTAATCTCATTCAGTAAGTTCAAATAGATGAGCTACTTAATTAGAGGTGGCAATGGACGTCACCGATTACTACTATAGCCACTCGAAATAAATGACGTAGGTAGTAGCGTAGTAGGTACAAACAACAAATAACTTTTTTACAAAAAAAAAAACAACCGACTTCTTAAAAAAAAGTAACAGGTTTTTTTGTAAACAAGTTTTTATTTTGTAATTTTTAGTTTCTTTGTATATAAAGAAAATCTTTCATAACTTGAAAGAATCATTGAAATTGGATAACAATTGCTTAAGAAGTTCTATCTAAGCATTTACCAGTACATCTCGTCCGGGCCCCTTTTAAAATAGAATTTTCAATTCCTCGAGGATCCCTCATCAGGTATGAGTTTTGATACAAATGGAACCAATCTGTTAGTATAGGGTATACTAACAGATTGGTCCCATTTGTATCAAAACTAAAAAAATAATTTAAAAACCGGTAACAAACCCTACAAAATTAAATTTACAACTGAATTGAGAACCTCCTCCTTTTTTGAAGTCGGTTAAAATGAAAGTTCTATAAAAAATACTCACTTAAAGCAACATAAAAACAAAAGTACCAAAGGTTTTGACAGAGGTGTACCTACTTATAGGGCACCTACAAGTACCTACTTTCACAGTGAACCGAGGTGATCCTATTGCCACAAGGCAGAAATCTTTCAGAAGGAAAAACACAACATCACCGCTCAAATTCAGCAGAGCAGCAATCTTTTCATTACCAGTGACTAACTCGCCTCCAGTTTCACACCGAACATTGATGACAACTGAATTTACAAAAAAATAGTATTGATCTTTAAGTGGACTTCAAGCTACGGTGAACTTTCAGACGGGGTACCGTGCACTTCGACACATCTCTGCGAGTGCGCATGACGTCATTATACCTACGTATACACCACTATTTTTTAATAAGTAAAAAAAATTGGACTGTATCCGTACCTACCTGTTACTGATCATATAATTTGCGTAATCAAAAGTAAAAAAACGAAATTCAATTTTTAAATGTGCCACTATTTAGTTAAACTTAAATAAGGAAAACAGCTGTTGGTGGCGGGGCATGCTTGAGCGAGATCACGCGAACGTGAGCGAGAGATGACGATTAATGAATACTACTATGTCATGAATAGCCTGTACAATATTTCCATAAATTGGGTGACTTTTTGGGATATAAACAAACGCTAATAACGTTGCTGTTTATGAATATTATTTACTGATACTTTACAAATATCATGAGAAGACCGTCTAGAATAAGCCCTTGAAGTATTTGTACTAATTAAAAATTAGTGGTGTATACACACAATGATAGCCAATACGGAATTAGCTGTTTGACAGTTAATTGAACACTTAGCTCAGTGATCATCACTATTAACCACTATTAACTGGCAACGGAGATAACCAATAGCTCTGCTGGATTTCATGCTCAGTTGTAGCGCTTGCGACCACCACCGCGACCACCGAGGAAGTCTAAAAATCTTTCTTTAAAAAATACGATGCGTCCTACTTAAGAGAGACACAGGACTGGCTAGGTCCCATGTGACTTCATTGAACTGCGGACCACAAATTACTGCCTGTCCCTATAGGATTCAAAGGCGTGTATGTATATATAATATGTATAATGGTGTCTGTTATTTTAATACGATTGAGATGGGATTGAGGGGTAAATCAAAACGTAATTGAGTTTCTCTAGTAAAAAAGAAACGATATTTAATGTTATTAATTTTACACAAAATATTTATCAACGCAAATCGTCAGTTTTGAAGTCTGACATTAATTTTAGGCTGACAATATCCGTATTAAAAAGAATAAAATATATATAATAAATTCTCTATATGCATTCACGCCTTTGAATCCTTTAGACAAAATACCTACGTAGGTACTTAGAATTGTAAAACATATATTATTATATACATTTGACTTGTGAAGCTAAAATACTGCGTATTTCGCATAAGGATATGTGTTTGTGTACAGAAATAGTAGAATAAGAAATTATATTATGTAGATAGGGAGGCACTCATAAACTTGGATTTATGAACACTTTTTGTCCCACATTTTATTTAGTTAGGTATAGCTATAATGTTATGTGTAAGTCTGAGTGTACTTAACAGCTGTAGGTATGAGTTGATTGAAGGTTAAGCCACACTTGCTGAGGTCGATCCGTGAAAGGGATCACAAAGACCAAAGTGCACCAAAAGCACCGGACCGGCTGACAACCTAAAATGTTTAATAACCTCATAGGCCCGAAAGTCTGGAAGCGAGTCTTACCATAAGGAATCTTATTACCGAATAACTGACTTGTGGAAGTCAGATAGGCAGGCACTCCAGGTAAATGATAAATTATATTTATTTCTGTAAATAGGTTTTCACAAACAATATAACAATATATGAATATGAACCTTATTTTGTTTAACATAAAGTTACAAAACGATCAAAGAAATTTGACACATTGGGGTAAATTGATGTGCTGGCGTCTGTACCTACTGCTGGTTGATTTAGTAAAAGTCACTCCGTGAAAACTTGAGTGAAGTGAACTGTCTATGCCTAGCATTAGTATGAAATGATAGCTCAATACGCGTTCACTTCATTAATTATTTTCACGTGGTAACTTTAACAGAATCGCGCTGCTGGTATTCATCTAATTTAGTTAAACAGCAAGTCGACCCTAACGTAGTGCAAAATGGCTTGGCAGATGATGATGATTACTCACAAGCTATTAATCAGATAACACGATGATAAATCTGAGTTCTGTAAACACTACTTAAATTATCTTTGTTTGAACTAGACATGATTATTGCTGTTGACTACTGATAGGATATAACACTTTTCTATCATGATTCGTCTTCATCTTTCACGACATGTTTTGGACATATGAGTATCTTTTGATTTAGTTCCTTAACCGACTCACAGGCAACGAATTTATACCCATTTTCATGAAGATAGAGTTACTAAGAAAAGATTTGAAAACCTAAAATACAAACCTTGAGCAGAACCAAGTGAGAGACAAAGAGAAAGATGTGATGGAATTAAAAGTTAATAGTATGATGATAAGGCTTTGATTTAATGTTTGGAGCCAGAGCAGCGAAACTGATAAAGGAAATGGTTGCTACCTCATAGCTACCTTACAATGTTCCACAAACGCGGCTTAAAATCCTGCTTACAAATAAAAAAACACATCCAAATCGGTACACCCATTTAAGGGCTACGATGCCCCACAGACAGACACACAAGTTCACACAACACCCACACACACGCTCATAGCGGTCAAACTTATAACACCCCTCCATTGCGTCGGGGGTTGAAAAAAAGAACTCGAAGTTGAATTGTGGTTTGAAGTTAGCATGCGAACCAAGTTGAAATGGCAGCAGCTCGCTTTAACCCTAGATAGATAACCTACGTCGAAACGACGTATACGATTTTGAAAAATCTGTAGAGATCGTTTGTTTCACGCGTTACTAAAGTGCCCTTTCCTGCCAACTCAGCCAACCGTCGGGGCTTGCAGGATACACCCTTATCACTTTGGTATGTGCAGTACTTTCGTCAATATTTTACCTACCATACGTCGAAGTGACGTATGGTTATCTTTAATGTATTTTTTTAGACTTTTGAGAAAAATTGTTACTTCAATTTTTTTGCACAAATGCATTATGTTTTTATTAGTTTTTTTTAGTTGTTAGAGGTCATGATAAAAATAACATAATGACGTCACAAAATCATGCAGACGATGCAGAAATCAGTCAGTTGTTGCACAAAATGAGCGATGAAGAGATTCAGGGGCGTATAGTAAAACTGCAGATAATTTATTAGAAAATGGTGTTTGTTTTATCATCGTGTTACAAAGCGGACACAATTTATCCTACAACTGGCAAAGCAAAACAAGATTCATTATTATAATGAAAAAAAAAGCGGGAGTCAACATTTTCAATCAAATGACCTGTATATAATGTGTATGAGTTTTATGGGATCCTAAATTAAGCCTCTATAAATGCATATATTATTTATTGTGATAATGTCCTAATCCAAGAAAAAAATAGGGTAGAGATTTTATGAAAAAACTCAGCAATAGCTTGATGACCTCATGGATGGAGACAAGGCAGCAAATGCTTAATTTTCCGACGAATATAAAAGATAAAAGATTGTGGTATATTGCCAAAAAGACAAGCCGAACCTCCCCACACAACGTGAAGGTGTACCTAAAGCAAATAAAAGAAAATATTGTGCCCTTTGTCCATAAAAAATTAGAAGGATGACAAAGACAATGTGCGACAGCTGTAAAAATCCCATTTCTGGAGAGCACAAGTCCAGCGCCTATCCTAAGTGCTTTTGAGGCCAAAATGAATAAATACTGTTATTTACTCAGATTTATTATGTTATAATGATTACAAAAAGTGGATTTTGAAGAGTTTACTTAGTAAATTATAAGCCTGACGAAAAGTTACCTAAATGTTTAAGTTTTGTAAAGCAAGAAGTAACTTGTTTAGTTATTCATTTTTTTTTTTAGCAAAAATATATGTAAAATCTGATGTTTTTTCCTTTAATCACACTAAAATTACATATATAAAGACATAATATCACATTCATAAACCTAGTATATACATAATCCAAAATATGGTCACTCAAACATTCGCACGTCGAATCGACGTATGGTTATCTTTAGTGTACTGTGCAATATGGTTATCTATCTAGGGTTAAATGATCCAACATTTAATTCAAACGCTAGCCGATTTATTGTTCTAAATCAGAAATGTTTCTCAAAATTCAATAAAACTGAGTGGAACAGTTTATCCTGCACTAAACAATGAGCGGAATCTAATTTCTAAAGTTAGTTTTGTTTCAATGGAATCTGAACTGTTGGTCTGTTAGTGTTTCAGGTTCGGTATTCCTTAACTATGCATCAAGTTTGAACATAAAACCGTGTTCGAGGAATGGACTGATGGACATAGATGAAGTGGTGCGTTAGAGACAGAAGGGTTGGAATGTTTGCAGATACTTGAACTGTGTGTGTATTTTCAGTAGTTTCTGCCCTTGTTCATATGGAGGTGTATAATACCTGTTGGCGACCAACTACCTAACTCTTTTATTATTTGATTTATTTTTCATTGTTATGCTTAAAAGTTTTGTTGTTTTGTTTTTTATGAAAAAAATACTCTGTAAAAATATGTGCTGCGATAATAAACCAAAAAGCTGAACTTGAAGTAAAGAAACCCTTTACTTTAAAATTGATCCTGTTCTCAACATTACCATAAAAACATGTACTATACTCGTAATAAGTATACATAGCAATGATCGATAATGTAGCTTTCTTAAAGTGAAAGAGTTTTTGAAACCGGAAGGAATGTTTCGAAGGTCAGGTAACATAGAAACTTGCAAAACATGGAACGACGAAAATGTAGGTGAAGTGAAGGTGTATTGAGCTACCATTCCATACATTGACAGATTTTTTCAGCCAAGTTTTCACGAGGTGAGTTAACACTCACCTCGTGAAAACTTGGCTGAAAAAATCTGTTACTGAATCGACCGGCAGTTACATACATAAACTCACGCCTTTTTCCCATAGGGGCAGGCAGAAACTGCAGAGTGGCATCTGCTACGATTCTCACATGATTCTTTTGCATCGTTTGTGTTCATACTTGTAGTCATACTCCCAACCGGTTGGGAGTAGGTACTACGTACGACGCATCTGATCTTTCTGAAGAACCTCACCAATAAGGTCTGTGTATGTTCCTTATAGGGCGTCCTCTCTCTCTCTACGTACATGTGCCTTATTTTACCTTTTTTTAGTCCTCCTCTCAACGTGATCAAACCATCTTAGCACACTCTTTTAGATTTTTGTCACTACATCTTCTTTTAAACCACAACGTTGCTTTAACGTTGTTAATAATAGTAAGTGTAGTTAACCCGTGGGAAACTTTGTGAGCTCTAAAAACTTTATCGTCATCCTGCACTTATTCCAATTCATTTGGAGTTGTTGTCTTCTTCTTTCGTGAATACCTTTGCCGTCATCTCATAGTCAGCCATATCTTCTATCACACAATCCATTTGTGCTTTCTTCGGTCTAACTCTACTCTTTTAACCATCCGCGTTCATAACATTACTCAAGACATCTTACTCATTCCTCCGCTACGAAAGACTTATCAAGCAAAATTTAATTTAGTAGTTACACCGGACGTCTATGGTTTATACTTTATCTGTTTAAATTCTCGGTCGAGAAATGATATTTCAGTTTATACAACATAAATAAACAGTTATTTAACCCATTAATTGAGAACATGAGTACCAATTTACATTTATGTAAATTCAAGAAACAAAAGTGTTTATCGTTGTTTATCTTATCTGTCTATTTATTTTATCTCGCCTCAAGGAAAACGGGTTTCCTCGCTTTTTCACATCTGTTGCGACTTGCGAACTGTACACGTATAACCTGTAATAATTACGATAGCTGACTCAGTTCTCTTTGTCCTCATGATGTAGCTATTAATTCAATATTCTACGTAGCTATTTTGATTCTCATATTTATTTCGATCTGCATATGAGTGACCTGTGTATATACATAATCATATCAGCCGAAGAAAATCCATAGGCCCCCGCTATAGATTTTCAATAGGACCAACTTTGGAAGCGGCTTGCATTTAGCTTAATTCCATATCGTGCGTTTACCTCCGGACGTCCAACGCTGCGCTTGCCAGTGCGTAAAGAATGTATATGCTTAAAAGAATAATATTAGATAATGTTTGTTATCAAATAATGTAACACCACGAAAATACGAAAGATTAAACAGAGGTGTACCTCGTACAGCCCCTATTACATGGATCTTACATGCTAGTTATGTGTACGATCCATGCGATAGGGGCCTTATGTTATATCTGTGTATCTTTTGTTTTAGATCCAAATGAATAAATAAATAAACTATTGTCATCAACTAGACTCCGCGCTGCTACTGAGTAATTACAGATTTCCACTTTCCTGTCCTGGGTATATCAAACTCAGGATCTAATTTCTCAGCAATATCATCTGCGATCATTAGACCTCTAAGGCAGTAAATTTTACCAAGTTCATCATCAAGAAAACGTTTAGGTTGGATCAACCAATATTGCAGATTCAGTAGACGGATCTCTAGAATAATTTTCTTACCCCAAAAAAAAACTAGGCTAATAATGAGCGTATTCATCAGATGGGCGAGCTATCTATTGCACCGTCTAGGAAATCACACGGAGCTATAAATATCCCGGTCGAGGAAGCATCTAATGCGCTCCTATTTATACGAGCAAGCGTGATAAATCTCAGAGCGAGATGTTTTCGGGATTCCTTTTCAATTTGCTTGAGTAACGAATTGCAACAAGTTAGTTCGGATTTTCGGTGCTTTAGGGAAGGAGGTACACAATGAATTTGTTCGGGTTCGTTAAAAAAGTAATCATTTACTAGCTTTCTATCCTTAACTAGATATTTTATAGAATATTTTGAATTATCTGGCTATGGTTATAAAGCTGGTAAATTATAACATCTTTGTTTTATTTGTGCTAATCTATGGGACTACTAAATACATATTTTGATTGCACAATGATTAATAACAGTCAATAAATAGGTTAGTCGTTATTTACGGGTGAAATTACCGAAGTACAGCTAGTAAACCTTAAGTATAGTCAATTACGTTGACATTATAAAACCGCGAGTCAGTTAAAAGAGATCAACTTTCTCATCTATTCTTATTCTAAACTAGCTGCCCCGGCAAACTTCGTTGCGCCTTAGAGTCAATTTATTACTCTTATCATTTTTTTGTATTAGATACGTTACATATACGTACATACGTTGAATAAGACGACAACAAATAAATCCAAACCAATAATAACTACTACTACTTTTAAATTACAACATGTATATATACCCTAACCTAACTGACCATACCTATCCTATAGCTAACCCAACTATCTAACCTAACTACCTTACTAAAAAATACTAAATTCATAATTTTAATCTGAACTATTGCCTCTATGTTACATACAATAATTTATGCCTATAGTTTTCCCGGTCTACTCTAATTAAAGTCCTAACAGTAAAATAAGTTCTATTTGCAAATAATTATTAAAGTTCGTCTCTGTCATCATTGCTAGTTACGTAAATTGATTTCTGAAATATAAGACTTTTTTATGCTACATAAAACCTCTAAGTTTAGTAACAAAATAAATTTCAGAACGTAGGTGCGTATTATAAATTGACAACCTTACCTTCTTGGGTTTAGCTTAAGACTTGTCAATTTCAAATTGTCACCTGATAATGAACTGGGAAGTTTGACTCCTGTCATGTCATCCAAGATGGCGCTGCGTTTGAAAAATGTTTGAGACAACCGATATTCTTGATATTTATTTTTATGATGTCGAACGGGATAAAAAGTATCCTATGTCCTTCTCCTGGCTCTAAACTACCTCCCTGCCAATTTTCAGCTAAATCGGTTCAGCCGTTCTTGAGTTATAAGCGAAGTAACTAACACGACTTTCTTTTATATATATAGACTAGCTGCCCCGGCAAACTTCGTTGTGCCTTAGAGTCAATTCATTGCTCTTATTTTTTTTTTATATTAGATATACATACGTTGAATAAGACGACAACAAATAAATCCAAACCAATAATAACTACTACTACTTTTAAATTAACATGTATATATACCCTAACCTAACTGACCATACCTATCCTATAGCTAACCCAACTATCTAACCTAACTACCTTACTAAAAAATACTAAATTCATAATTTTAATCTGAACTATTGCCTCTATGTTACATACAATAATTTATGCCTATAGTTTTCCCGGTCTACTTTAATTAAAGTCCTAACAGTAAAATAAGTTCTATTTGCAAAGAATTATTAAATTTCGTCTCTGTCATCATTGCTAGCTACGTAAATTGATTTCTGATATATAAGACTTTTTTATGCTACATAAAACCTCAGTTTAGTAACAAAATAAATTTCAGAACGTAGGTGCGTATTATAAATTGACAACCTTACCTTCTTGGGTTTAGCTTAAGACTTGTCAATTTCAAATTGTCACCTGATAATGAACTGGGAAGTTTGACTCCTGTCATGTCATCCAAGATGGCGCTGCGTTTGAAAAATGTTTGAGACAACCGATATTCTTGATATTTATTTTTATGATGTCGAACGGGATAAAAAGTATCCTATGTCCTTCTCCTGGCTCTAAACTACCTCCCTGCCAATTTTCAGCTAAATCGGTTCAGCCGTTCTTGAGTTATAAGCGAAGTAACTAACACGACTTTCTTTTATATAAATAGATTTAAATAAACACACTTGAAGGTCGGTTTTGTTTTACAGTACCTACCTTTGTAAGTGGATTATTGACTATAATGTCTCTCATTAATAGGAATGGCAATATTAGATGACCATTTTCATAATCACCAATCTTCGCGCCTCATATTGGTGATCACGCTTAATTTATTAGCAGGAAAAGGACCACTGAATACTGGTCTGTAGTCACCGTTATACTTTAGCGATGCCGCTTTTTAACCGACTTCAGGAGGAGGTTCTCAATTCGATCGTTTTTTTTTTTTTTTTTTTTTTTTTATGTATGTACAGACGCCAGCACGTCAAGTTACCCCATTGTGTCAAATTTCTTTGATAGTTTTTCAACTTTATGTCAAACAGAATAAGGTTCATATTCAATTGGGAAAATTTGACACATTGGGGTAACTTGATGTGCTGGCGTCTGTACACCGATTACTCCGAGATTAATGATCCGATTTACGTGATTCTTTTTGAGTTCGATGCGGAATAGCTGCCATTTGGTCCCATAAAAATATAACAAAGTTTGACCCGGTAGTTTTCATTTTATGAACAATTTTATGAAAATTTAATATATTTTTGAACACTTTTTTGAATGTATATTTACCGATTACGCTGAGATTTATGTACCGATTTACGTGATTCTTTTTTAGTTTGATGCGGACTAGTTTATTTTTGGTCTCATTAAAAAATTACATAGTTTGGTCTGGTAGTTTTCATGTTATGAACATTTTTGTTCATGAATTTTACTTTTTGATTTCATCGCGAACAGTTGTTTTTTATTGTTTGATTGTAATATGTAAACTTGTGTTGTAGAAAGGGATAATAATTTATCATCTAGGTATGTAAAAATAAAAACTAAAAATTGTTAAATAAAAACTTTTTTACAAAAAATACAACCGACTTCAAAAAACACTAACTGGTATAAAATAACTCTAATTTCGGAAGTCGGTGGCCAATTATGAATGAGACAAAACCTCCAAAGCCACAGACTTCCTAATTTAGAGTTATTTTATACCGGTTAGTGTTTTTTGAAGTCGGTTGTATTTTTTGTAAAAAAGTTTTCTTTTAACCATTTTTTCGGTGGCACAAGCACGAAGATCTTGGTTACTCAGTTAGTGGGTTGTGGAGGACAAGTAGACAGTCACTCCATGTAAAATACTGGTATTCAGCTGCGTTCGTTTAGACTGGAAGCTAAACCTAACATGGGTGATACAGGAATGACGACGCACTATCGAAGATATTTCAGTATAGTGTAATTATAAATAGCCGTCTTCTTAAACAAGTAGCTAGAAGGTATATGTCCCGAAAAATCTAGAAATATGGCCGATGACATTTCAATGCTGGGTGGAACTTTTGAGCCAATAACTCTCTGTCCATCGTACCAACGTAGGTCTGTATTCAATTGATGATAGTTTTCAATTTGCTAGAGTAACCTACTATTTGCACTTTACTCTGTTCTGTAACTTACATGAAGTCCATGTCAACGGAATTTTCCGCCAATGTTCCAATCCAATAATATTCTCAACTACGCCTGAAGTTTCTTTGATTGATTTGGTCTTGAATAGTGGGTGTGTAAGTACACAGTGTACGCATAACTAAGTGTTGTAGGTCAATTTCTCTTAATTGATTTGTTTACCTTCTGTGTTGCGAAAAATTTAATATGTATAGCTATGTCCTACTGACTTACGTCAATAAGCGTTAATTGAACATTGACTAACGGAATTAGGGTGGTCATAGGAGAATTTAACTGACTTGTTGGTGTAGCATTCGCAAGCACTGCTGCTGAGCATTAGGTCTTTGTTTCGATTTCTGCGGCGGGAAAAGTATTATTGGGGTTTTCTATCTCAGAATTCTCAGTAGCAACCCTAAGTCTGAATTTGTACCCGATTGGCTGGCATCCTGGTACATAGGACCTAAACATAACTGGAAAAATATGTGGGTGCAGGTACTACAGGTACGCCTTTGCATTACTCTTCGGAGAATAAAGGCATATATATATATATATATAAGGAAGTTCCTTGTGGCCTGTTCATCACCAACACTATGTGTAAGAGATCAGTAGTGCTATTCTATAAAAAAACACCCCGTGAAGTGAAAGCAATTTGAGCTATCATTCCAATCTAATGCTAGGCATTGACAGTTCACTTCACTTAAGTTTTCACGCGGTGATTTTTACTGGATCGACCGACTGTTCTAAAATGCGAGTTCAATTGGAAATTATCTTTCTACCTACTTCAGTATTAGTTAGGATACTAAGTGATATCTTTATGTGTGTCTTTGTTACATAAACTTCTCTCTTCATATTTCATTGGATTGTCAAAACTCAAAGTTCCTATATAATGTATTATGGTCACGTATTCACATAATGTGGATGGTAATTTTCTTCATTCATCTTCATGGGCCGTGGGATAAGGGTGGATAATTCTATTGTGTGTTTTATTTAGTCAGTGGGCTTATTAAGTACCTTTGCTTTGTTTAGTTATTCACTGTACTATTATAAATATTGCAATTACACTAATTGCGATTGACTTCAGTCATATTATCATGTGCCTAGCAAATGAAATGTTAACTTATTTCTCTCAGTAGATCTTTTCGGATTCTTTTATTTAATAATATTGTTAACAACGTAACACCAATTCGAACTGTATTAATATTGAAAGTACTCGTTTTGGTAACAGTATGGTAGTTTCTTTTTAAGACTTAATTCATATTAATCGATTCCAATTAAACTTCCCTCAGAAGTTGAAACCTAAATACTACAGAACTGTTGCATTTTCATAGTTACTTAAAAAAAAGCGTTTGAATGTCATTTTGTTTATGACAAACATTTAATTATATAGGTAATGGGAAATTAATAGAATATACAATCCATTAAATATAAACTGAGACTAATTACAAAAATACAAGGACAATACATAGGTACACACACGCACGTCCAAGGGACGTAGGTACGCACATTTATACAAAGGATCACTGTTACCTTGTCAAGAGTACTTAAGTATTATGACCATATATCAATGTATAACTATAATACATATATATGTAAGTATGAATATCTTCTCTCATCATTGTGAGTGACATTCTTGGTGGTATATAATTTTTGTTATAAGCTCTTCACATTTTAAAGTCAAAGTTCATTGTCTGAATAGGTGTACTCTCCAGATTCTCGTGAATAAAACGTTGTGTAAAAGTTATGAGTTAGGAAGAAATGAAACTTTTAGTAAAAGTGGACACCTGCCACCGACGGTTTCAGTTTTTCATTGAAAAGACTACTTTTCTTCATTTTCTGTTGGTGATAGGAAAGTGAGTTACTACTGTGGACTTGTTTTGTTCGTTTTTTTTTATTTACATGTCATTGTATTGTTTAAATCTCTGAATTGTATTTTCATTGTTTTTCAAGTTGTAAGGTACCTGGAATGCTAAGTAATCACCCAATTTCTTTACCACCTAGACCTATACCTGCTTTATTATAAATCTGATCATAATCATACATATTATCTAGCTGCCGTGTAAATATGATTAATTAATCTTCTTTTAAAAATACCGCTATAAAAATAATGCAAATAAAATGAAAAGAAAGAATAACGAACAAAGAAGAAATAGAAAACGGGAAAAGTGCCGAAAAGACTGGAAACATTGCCACGTTGCAAATTTAAAGCCATTAATGCTTTCAGCAATAATAATAGCTTATAATACTTTGTAAAATCTTTAGAATTTTAGCAATGATCGCGGTCTATTAAGTCCTCTCTCGGAGTGTCCTCTGTAACGTACCATGTTCTTACAAATAAACAGTTTTGATTTGAAGTCATAGGTCTTGAACTTGAACCTTTGTCTTTTTCGGATTCTTGTGCGCTTAGTATAATTATCATTTGCTTCAAAAGCGGTGAAAGAAAACATCAAGAGGAAACCGGCCATGCCTGAGAGATGTTTCTCGATGCGTGTGATGCCAAGTCAGAAGCCCATGAGAAGCATTAAAACTCTGACACCAGGTTACCAGACACACTGACCTCACGAAAAACGAAAGAGAATCCGAATGAATAAGTTGCTCTTCAGTAGACAAAAGTACCTATCATCTAGTCTAAGATCCCGCTATAGAACGACCTTCACCGAGCTGGTTAATGAATGAAACCTATTATATATTCAGTTTAATATATCAATAAATATATTGCATATGGGTTGCCTAAAAAGTTCAGCCCAGGATATGATTAATTAATAATAAAAAAATAAATGTTCACCAGTTTGGTTAATGGACAAATTCCATAGGTACCAATTTTTGATTGGTATGGAATTTGTCTGAAATATTAACTTTCATTCATTAACCAGACTGGTGCAAGTTACTAGTATCCATTTACCTGTTTATACCTGTCTACCCGAGAGTTGTGACGGGAAAAAAATAGATAACCTAACGTTTGCATATTCTATGGGCTTCATACTGTCTATTGGTAAGGAATTTGTCTTTAACCAAACCGGTGAAACAAAAAAAAAATATATCCTGGGCTGAAATGTTTTAGACTACCCATATTCAATTAATTTATTGACATATTAAATTGAGTATAAAATAGGTTTCATCCATTAACCAGCACGGTGAAGGTCGTTCTATAGCGGGATCCTATACTAATCCATAAAATTTTCTTCACGCGAAGAGAAAATCTTGCTTTTCAAGCAGGAGTTAAATTATGCTGCAGAGATATATACATATAGCACCAATTGGTACAAGGATAAAAGCTTAAATGTATACAGAGATAAGGGAATGAAAGCAGAAGGTGTTGTAAGTAGGCAGGAAGTAAATAATTAATGTTTCAATCTTTAACGCCTACGGTACAGTCAGCGTCCATAGTATCGAGACGAAGAGATTGTTCAAAATGATCTCTAAACAACTATGAATATGATCAGAATGATTTGCTACCCTGTATCTAGAACTATTCACTGGCGACGGGCATGCACAGATACTCTTTTCGCTTTGAAAACTTGCAGAACTAATTCAGGCTTGCGCTCACTTGTCCGCTGTATGGTTGACACATATTACACTTGACAGTTTGACAGCTTGACAGTTTACATTTGACAGGCCTGTTGGTCTAGTGGTTAGTGGCCCTGACTGCTATGCCGGAGGTCGTGGGTTCGATTCCCACCCAGGACAAATGTTTGTGTGATGAGCACGATCATTTGTTCTGTGTCTGGGTGTTTTATCTATAGTGTGTATGTATTTAGAAATATATAAGTACGTTTATCTGCTGTTTAGTACCCCTAACACAAGCTCTTAAGCTTAACTTGGGACTAAATGGCGTTGTGTGAAAAGTTGTGAAATATTTTTTTTTTTTTTATTTATTACAGTTCCTTTGTTACCATTGAAATCTTCATTTGTACAATATGTAAAAAAGCCACATTCACCATTTCCTTTAAATTATAACAAAGTGCTCCAACTCTAAATTAAGTATTATGCTTTCTATGTCTCCTCAAATTTTCGTTTTAAACAAAATTTCTAATAGTCGTTATTATTACAAAGAGATTTAGACACTAGCTATACCGTCCTCTATGAATAGAGGACATGCGGAGAAACGTCATTGAAAAACTGTAAACTGTCTCAGTAGCACCATCTAGAATAAAATAAGGATATTGGAGCGGCAGCGGAGTGTACTAAATTAAACTTATAGACTTGTGTCCACTAGGACATAAAGTCTCGTTTGACATAAAGTTGAAAAACGATCAAAGAAATTTGACACATTGGGGTAACTTGATGTGCTGGCGTCCGTACCTATCGGAAGAAAATTTTGTTCGTGATTTCTCGTCTATGGTAAATGTTGAATGACTTTGTTATTACACCATCTAATTTTTAATTAAGTAAGTCATTTGCCACACGTACTGCTATTAATGTTCCTAGCGATTAACTCTTTTTTTTAACTTCTGTGTCTACTTGTTGATAGCGTTGTGGGTTACATTACTTATAACCAAATTGTTATCTTGTTTATTTAGTTGTAGGTATGTTCTCATAATGTTAATGTTTGCTGTTCCTTTCAATAAAATTTATTGAAACATTAACTCAATGACACAAGGTTTTGGAATGAAGACAGTACACCACAACTGTCATTCTGGCAAGAACTTTATCTAATCGTGTTATTTTTTTTTATTTGTTGAGATAATTTTGAACTGTCTCTTCATCCCGATATATTTAATGCTGACTGTACTTAAGTGCTGAACAAAGTTTGTGATTCCGTTCATGGCTCATTGCTTTGTTTTTAGTACTCTTCAGTGCTCATCACCTTCATTCATGCGGCTGAGTTTATGACAGTGATAATTTAGCATGAATATAAAATTACACCTACATTCGCCGTAGGGTTGGACAGAGGTGTACCTTTAGGAGTATGAGAAATAGGGTGTAAAGTTCCGTATAATATAAGGAGGATCTTCCAACCAAACGCCCAGCGGTTGTTTACGTTCAATCGCACGGATAACTTTAACATCGCGATGTAGGTAGCATGTCAGTCGTTAGTTCATATATGGCGAGACAGATGTCGCTACATACTTATAGTACCTACAACCATTTTTTACCAGTTAAGTCTAGGTCGCATGTAATTAGAGGCGAGCCTATTGCCCTCAATCGGCACAAATCCGGACCCCCTAACGTGTATATGTTTTAAAGTTTATTTTTTCTTTTAACTATAAAAGTAACGATTTTTACTTAACTAAACTAGACTAGGCTATTTGCTATTCTAAAATATTCATATAGAATTATTATAAATCTCATGGAGTTAAATGGAAATTTTGATTTTCTAATATTGTTTAGGAAAAAATGGACTTATAATTTTAATGTTGGGGGGTCCGGAATCCTCCCCCCTGTCTATGTACAGACGCCAGCATATCAAGTTACCCCAATGTGTCAAATTTCTTTGATCGTTTTTTAACTTTATGTCAATCGAGATAAGGTTCATATTCAATTGGGAAAATTTGACACATTGGGATTGTAAATTGATGTGCTGGCGTCTGTACTATGCATTTCAAATGAGAATAGGATCGAATTTGCGCCATGTTATGACGTCATAACTGTCAATTCGAATACATTGGGTAAGGTCAGCAAAACAAGGTATTTTCTAAATATAATTTAATTACAAATATTTCTTACATTGGAGATAATCTCTCGAGCCCTCCCTCCCATGCAAAACAGCGCCTCGTTTACTCATTTACGAGCAGTATTCTAGAAAAAAACAAAAACGAATAACAACAATTACCTACAACAAACAACCGCGTAACAAACAGAATTAATAAATAAAACGTTAGCACTCCAAAAGATTAATTAATTTAGGACGTTTTTTCATTTTTGAATAACTACGACTCGGTAAAACAAAAAAAAAACATTATTGATACGCGGATAAGGTTTCGTTGCAGACCGTACTTTTCAAGTGACATCTGACAGATAGAGGTCATTGACGTTGCTATTCTCATTTGAAGCGTATAGAATAATTCTTTTACTTGCTAATTGCTTCCCTGCTACTATCATAACTATTACTGCTCTCTTAAACTCAAAAATATAACGTTGCGTAGTTGTACCAAGAGTTAGTAGTGAACTTAACTTCCAGGTTATTGTTATGCAGAATATACATATTATATGAAAGGAATTCCCAGTAGGGTGGATTTTGTTTACTCCCACAACAAACTATCAGACAGAAGACTAGGGAGTAGCCGATAAACTGTCTGAATATATTAACTGTAGTTTTAAAAGAGAAAATTCAATTGCCGTCTGTTTGAAATACACGATTGAATCAAGTCCCTGTTTTATGAGGCTTGTAGTATATATGAATGATTTTGTTTTATCAGCAACTTGTAGTTGCGTATAAAGAATATGGTGAATATATACTAGGACTTTTTCATTGAATGCAAAATTTTCTCTGGTACAAATAAATCCCCTTTAGAGCCAGTGATCGTCAATTGTTTCGTCCTTCCAGCTGTCGTAAACGATGCTTAAACAACCCCTCCCATCTTGTATTTATTCATTGTGTCCTTTGAAATACAATACCTAGTTTTTGACAATAAATTTGATTTAACGTGCCATTTCGTCCCCGCTCTTGGTAACAGGCGTTAGCAACAAGAAAAATATAAATCTTAGGGATGAGTAGGTACATACTTAACCGAATCATTGTTTTCTGCAGAAAATAGCCTTTGTGGAAGTAATCGAATTTACGTAATGGTAAATACGACTTCTTCCAGTGTTAGTGTTATATGTGATAATACTTTGATGAGAATAAACAATATTAGAAAACTGCTTTCTCCGATATACATAAGATCACCAAGAGTAGTACCTTCTTCTTCTTTTATGTTGGAAAGTGTCCCTATATATAAATATTGCAGTAGTTTTTTAAGGTTGTACATTTAACCTAACTTGGTATTAGTATATTGCCGTGCCCTTACCGGGTTTCATGTTGAAACTAACCTATAATGAAACAACAAAGTACAACACATGAATGCACTAATGAGTTTGAGTTAGGCAATATAATTAATATCAAGTTTTGTTATCAAATCTACAATCTCACGATTTGCTTTACGAGGTGTATTTTCTTGCTGTATGGAACCCGCTTTTAACTTCCCTTTTGATATTGTTGCAGTGATGAGTGGTGCTGGCACAGAGCTGTTGGTTCTAGGATACGAAATAGCTCCAGGTCTACTGTGAGTATATCTTGGACAATATTCTTAAAAGCAATAGTTTTTAACTCACGCTCACGGAAGATGCCAGCCTACGTGAGGTTACGAAAAAACCTTGTAGCTAGATTATAACAGCACGAGTATTAGTACGGGTATCTAGTCAGAAGCCCGAAAGTCTGACAACCAGTTTAACCAAGAGGTATCGTGTTATCCAGTATAGTTGACAAAAAGGCTAGGCCAATGATGACATCTACATAAGGTTTGGTGATGAGTTTCTTTGCTGAAACATTACCTTTAACTTGAATATCAGTTCCATTTTATGCGGAATAATTTCGTTGGCCTTGAACTTGGTTAGTTAAATATATATTGACTTATCGGTATTTATGAGCCCGGCAGTTCAATTTCTTGCTCCGGAAGAGTTGTCTACTGAATGTTTTCAGAAAAAATCTTTGACACACCCTGATTGAATTTGTATCAGATAAAATGTCGGTATCCTCGCTTCGTGTTACGGAAACACAACACGCTATTCTGTCATTGACGAATTTCCCACTTACGTTTAAGGGAAAATACTCTCTAACAATGTATCAGGGAAACATAAAATCTGTGAATATGTTTAATACCATTAATAATAACTTTGCACTTAAAAACATGGTACCTTTATTTTGCTACCTTGTAACGGAGTCGGAAGACTAAGTTCAGATTTATGACTCCCAGCGTAAGATCGGAAAACTGCTATAAATGTTTTTACAGCTTCAAATTTCCGAAAAAAGTTTCAGCAAAGCCTGTGTAACAAGGGTTTTACAGAAATTACTTATTTTGCGAAACCTTTTCCTTTTTATTATAATTAAAATTAAACAATGTTACCCGTGTCCATGTGGGGTTATAAAAAACAAATCATAATTATGGCGTTTGTGCGTAAAAAGGCATGTGCCCCATTCCTTTGTAGATTGAAATTCCTCTTAATTCGCAAAGGTGGAAGCTGATTTTGCACTGTGTTTCCCTCGCAAAGAGCCCTCGGGCCTCTTTGTTTTTAATGTAATGAGTATTTAGCACTAAAATATTATTCAAACAAAATGGTATTGAAAATGGAATGTTACTTTAAGAGAATTTGACCGATACCTACTACTTATACATGTATTTTTTTTGGTTATTACGTCATATTATAAGCAAATATCTATCTAACTACTCGACTCTGAGAAGAAATACAGAAAGGAACACAGACATCCCAGTCTATTTTAAAGTCCAGACATTATCTTAGTCAGATCATGTGTGCAGATTAGTGTCTGAAATCCACGCAGAGGCTTCCTAACACTAATATATTAATTCATGTCTACGGCTTTAAAGCCAAAACCGCGCGGCGCTCGGCTCTTATTTTTGTATATTTTTACCTATAGCTAAAATTGCTGGGCGTAAGAGGTGGAGCTCGGAGAGAGCCTAAATGTCGTATTAGCTACGATAAACACGAGCAAGCACATTTTATTCTAAAGTAGATGTGAACGTTTATTTTGGTGATGTATGCAGAACGTCTGTTTTCAGTTTACGCCGTATATATCTAAAAGCTCGTAAATGTCACTTGTGCTCCGAATAGTTTCTACTGGCTACTAATAAGTGGCCCTAATGTATGTTCAGTAATCAGGTAATTGTTTTTAGTATCTTTTGTTTTTTTTTATGGGTAGGTACATGATTGAAAATAATCGTATAGGTATGTATTTAAGAAGTTATGGAGTTACTTAAATTAAGAAGATTGTTGCGATGACGTAGAATCTGTAAAATACCATATTTCATTGCAGGCAAATAAATGAATCTGTAGTTATGTGTGTAGACTGTGTAGTCTACTTCTTTAGCAAAGCCTGTAGCATATGCACCACATAAAAAGGTATAATAGATTTAAACAAATGAAGTACATTTTATTTTCGGTTTATGATCTCTACTTGAGTGTCATATGACTGTGGTCATATTATGGATTTTTGAACACGATGGCGGCAGACTAAATAGCTGTTTCCAAGGTTATTATTTGTAGTCAACAAAACACGTTGGTGATGATCACGCAAATACTTCTATGACGAATAAAATTCTGTCTGTGTGTGGTGTGACCAAAGGGATTATTTAATTAGGGGGATAGGTATAGAGGCGATATGCCCAGATATTTCATAGAAAAAGCCGTATTTCGTTAGCCCATATCTCAGTAACACCATCTAGGTAGCAAAATAATGAAGTGTAAAGCAGCAGCGGAGCTAGACCCATCGACATAATTGTGGCCACTAGGACACAAGTGAAAATTTTGTTCGTGATGTCCCATTTATAGTAAGTATTGAATGTCTTTGGATGTGACTTAAGGTCATGGCACATTATAACGGCACCGCGACTGCCCAGCAGCCGCACGGCGTCGCGTCGCCTCGTATCAAGGCTACGGCTAGCTGCCAGTACACTAACTAAGCATCGTCGTTAAGGTGCCAGCTTGCAGTCCGCACGACTGCGCCCGCGAGGTGCAGGCTCGCCGCCTGCGGGGTACAAGCTCGCAGCCCGCGCGCTGGGCGCGAGCTGCAAGCTAGCTGTCACCGCGAACACAATTGTTATATGGCATTTATAATTGAACACGCCTATGACTTGCACGTTTTCGTAATGTCTCAGTTTACGACGGCGCAATGACATTTTGCTGGCGACTCGGAGTCGGCCTGCTGTAAGCGTGCGGTCGACGCGCTGTAAGCACATGGTCCGCTAGCTATCGGCACGCGGGCTGCGAGTCGAGTTGTATGGTAGTGGCAAGCGCGCTGACTGCTCGCCGTTGGCTTTTTCACTTTGACATTGTGAAATATATTATACTACCCAAGATTAAGGCTTTAAATTGAATGGCAAGTCAATTGCTGGTTTGGAGCGGTGCCGGTGCCGGGCCGGTATAATGTGCCATGACCTTTAGTTTCTTTATTTCTGTGCAGTGTGGGTGCAGCAGTAATCCTGATCCTGGAGACGATGTGGGTAGCCGCGTTATTCGTGGACCTGCTCTGCCGACGAGGAGAATATACACTGTCTCTGCGATGCTGGGACTTCTTCCGTTGGTCGTGTGGCCGCGCGCGCGCTGCGATGTATGCGTGTGGAGCGACGGCGCTGCTATTTGCTCACCTTACCCTACTTGCTACTATTGCAGGTGGGTTTTTACACCAGCAGTCTGTGGGCTAATCATACCCAAAAAACAGACAGCACTCTGCGCATTCAATATAACAACGCCTTCAGGGCGCTGTTGGGGCTTCCACCTTACTGTAGTGCGTCGGGGATATTTGCGGATGCGCACACTGACGATTATTTTGCATTCATGCGCAAAAAAGTGGCATCAGTGAGACGCAGAGTGAGGGGAAGCAGCAATAGCATTCTGAAGGTATTTTCAGAAAGATTGGAAGGGCCTACGATGGATAGGTTTATTAAGCTGCTTGTCAAACATGGGTCTTGATGAATGTTCCTCGAGTTGGGAGCTGTTTATTTTGTTGTGTATTTGTGTTCTTGTGTGTGTCTAGATGTTACTACTAACATAGTTTTTAAGTTATTTTTGTACTGAATACTAACTATGGGCCGTCGACGCCTGAAAATAAAGTTTTTTTTTTTAATACACTGTCATTTTTCAACCAATAACAGTTGAATTTTAAAAGACGATACTGCTAACAGGATTGTAAGTAGCTTACCTGAAAAGCACAATTAAATTATGATTAAGTTATTCTTTTGTTGTACTAAAACTAAATGATCTGGTATAGCAGGGCTTCCTCTCTTCTATCCTTTTACTGTGACCAACAGGGTCCATAAGAGCCAGCGCACACTTGGTGAGGCGCAGCGCAGCGCGGTTTTCACTGGCAAACAATTATCAACCTTGTCGTGGTTGAAATAGAGTTAAAAATAAATAAACCGCTTTTAACCCAAGAGCATCTAAGCTGACAGAAGTACGACGTTTATTTTCAACTTTATTTTGAGAGACGCAACAGTGATATTGATTTAGCATGGAAAACCGCTCGTTACTGCCCTTCGTCAGGTCTGCGCGGGCCCATGGTCTCATTTATAAAGTTACCACCTAAGAATACATGGAAAGCAATAAAGATATGTTTGTTAAGTAGTTTGGATAACAATAGGTTACTCCATGTTCTTGAAATACATGAAAGAATTTTCATTATATTTCTTTACACTTTTTTTTGCACGATTACGTAAATACTACCGTATCATGTTATGTTAATACGAGGGACTATTTTCATACCGTTTGCTCATTAAGTATACATTCACATGACATTTTTCAACTCCCTTTGCAACGCGCAAACATAAACTTCCCTCATTTCAAAACTTTTTTTAGCTTTGTCAGTTACCGCGCGACCCGAATTTTGTTTGTGCAACCTAAGAGATGTTTACGCGCCAGGCTTTTGTGCGAAGACGTAACTACTCAGTATTACGGGAAACGAGACTTAAGAAAAGTATTCCCACTTACATTACTCTTTGTAGCCTCATTGGTTCACTAAGTACAATGCCGGAACTTGGGGTCTTGGGTAAAGAAAACTTTTGTGCTAGCAAAATCTTTGCATTTTTCGGTAGGGTAGGCTTTACAACCTTGTCACTTATAGGTACTCATCGACTACGAACATGTAGGACGTTTTTACTACACTACAGTAAACAACAGTTAGTTAGTTTTGACCGGCCTGTTGGTCTAGTAGTTAATGACCCCGACTGCTTTGCCGGAGGTCGTGAGTTCGATTCCCACCCAGCACAAATGTTTGTGTGATGAGCACGATCATTTGTTCTGTCTCAGGATGTTATTTATCTATAATATGTATGTATTTTTAAATAAGTATGTTTATCAGCTGTTTAGTACCTATAACACAAGCTCTGCTTAGCTTGGGACTAGATGGCGTTGTGTGAAAGTTGTGGAATATTTACCTATTTATTTTAAACTGGAAGCCGATCCCAACGTAGTTGGGAAAAAGCTAGGCAGATGATGGTAAATAAAAATGAATTAGGTCGGTACTTCATTTACACCACTTTCACACACCATTGCATTTTCCAATATTTTAGATCTACATAGTGCGGGAATTCCCTAACTGTCTAAACCCTGAGAATAAATACTGAAACAAATCTTGGTGTCTTTTGAAGAGCAAATATTACATTAAGATTTTGCGTGAGCTCGGGGCAAAGTCTGGAAAGTAAATGCATCATTGAGTTGACCTGTACCGACTAGAGGTAGGCATGCTTTAGTTATTTTGTAGATCAATGGAGCTTAATGAGACGTCACACTACGGTAGGTGCCATATCTTCTGGACACATATGCGTAAGCCGCATAAAAAGTACTTAAAAACCGCCAGGCAGTGAAGGACTTATAAAATATATGTCGGCGTGAGCGATGGCTGAGTGGTAAGGGCCGAAATTAGGGGTTTCGTGGTACCAGGTACATAACGTTGAATAATAATCATCATTGCAGTAATAACCATAACATTACTCAGATAGGTAAACAGACAGTTTCGCACTGGACTAGTGTCTTCGTTGGTGTCTCAAATCCAACTGAGCTCTGTCTAGCTTCCACTTCCCAATACGACTCCATCCACGTGACATCGCTCGCGCCATTTGCAAATGACAGCTGACGTCACGGCGTTTACCACAGACTCTGTACTAATGTAATCAACTTCCCAACTTCTTATTTCTGAATATCGTTCGCCACGACATATATATGTTATATTCAGCCTGCATGTTGTTTACATTCATAAAGAAAAAGCAAAAGAAAAAGCATTTACTTGGCAGACACAGGAACTCGATAATAAATAAAAGTAGGTAGGTACAAAAGAGAATTAAACTAAAAAAAATACAATACAAATAAAACAAATAAAAAATGAATTATGGACCTTGCGGCTGCGCCAAGCAGGTTCAGTCAGTCACTGGTAGTCAGTTTTTAATGTATCAAACAACTTAATATGTCAGATAGATTGGTTTGGTGAGCACCTTAGATATCCGTGGTGAGCACATGACGTTGTTATAATCAGACAGAACTGCTTATCCTCTTAAAATCCTCTTAAAATCCTCTTAGTCGCATTTACGTCCCACTGGTATAAACAGACGCACATTTCCGGGAACCAAAGGGTTTACCCTTTATCATAACCTAATACCGTCAGTCATTGACGAATTGCGGGTGTAAGACGATAAATCTTATGTGACCCTTCATGATTACGAGCGTAACCGGTGTATAATAAGGTAGTGGAAATGTATTTCCCTGTGTCTTTAGGTAATTTGTGTGTTTATTTAGTTACTTGAAAACGCAACACGCATAAACACGTTCACTCTCACCCCAAATTTGTATTTCCGGTGATTTACTGTAGGTAGCAAGCAATTCTTCCAGTAATAAAGTTGAAGTTTTTTTATTTTATTAAGAGTGTTCTTCTTTACGTGTTGTCATCATGAGCAATACCAGAAAGTTCATATATCATTGGGTTCAAGAGTACCTACAATCTGACCTTTCTTCAAAACTAGCTAATAGGCTAACTGTCCCAGTATTAACCTCAAGGACTTTTTTTAACGACTTGACCGTCACGTCATAAAAGCAAAAACGTGTCCTCGACGCCAAACCTGAATTTAATTTTTAAAATTAGTCCAAAATCGTGACGCGTGACGTGATGGGCAAAATTTGCTTAAAATTATATTTGTGGCGGTCAAAAGGTTGATGAACCTCCTCCGATTTCTTCTAGGATGAAGTCTAATGATCTTCGAATTTATTATTTTCGCAGGCGGCATGCTTCTTGTCCTAGCAGCTTTAAGAGCAGCGGTACCGTTTTCTCCGTACGCAACACATGGTCCACACTCCCCGAGAGCTGGCAGCTCACTGCTGAGCCAGCATGACTCGCCGTTGCCCGATGTGTTTTATAACGCAGGACATACCGAAGAAGACAGGTAACTACTTTTGGGTCATGTCACCTTGGTACTGTGAACTTTGTAGGTGACACACGTTCTACAATTTACACGCGAACCTGAAGACAGTTACTGTTGACTTATGTTATCTTAATATCTGGATGACTTCGCTGCAGGAATTTCTTCTCTTATATAAAAGGAGTAATTCTCGATACCCGACCTACTGAAGAGGACAAGTTTAGTGTACCAACTACCTACTGGTTTATTATGGTCTTCTAGTACACGGGTTCTCATTGTTAAGTGAAGTGATGTTTGACGATAAATCTGCAATGCTATTCTGTTATAATCACCGCTTGAAAACGTAGCTGAAGTGAAAGCAAATTAAGCTGTTATTCCATACTATAATGCTAGGCATTGACATTTAATATTAATTTAACATTCACTCAAGTTTTCACGTATTGGATCATTAGTATGGGTTGACAGCTCACTTTACTAAACTACACACTACACACTTCACTTTGCTTTGAAATTTTTACTTATTTTTACTTATTTTATAAATTTTATATTCAAATAGTCATGTATGGTATACATATATTTATGTGAATAGTACACCACAAACTGCCTGCTCATCTTTTCTCCTTCACTATCAAGTCTATCCAAAGGTTGTCCGTAAGATATCGCTTTTAGCGATAAGGCCGCCCATTGCATCACGTACCCTATATAGAAAATTCAAGATTAAAGTTTAAATTTGTAAGTTCTTATGGTGTACAATAAAGAGTATGCTATTCACCTGTTATTCTGGTGATTTGTGCAGAATAGTACTACAGTTTCTAGAGATGATATAAAGTAAAATGAGATCCGATAAACAACCTCATAAATTCAAAACAGGAGTCATAACGCGTGCTCAAAGATAAGATGGTCGCTTAATATTCAAGCGACTTATCCTGACGACAGTAGCAGCTTTGAATGTTCCAGTGAATTCCGTCTATAACTAAATAATTTATAATGCAACAAAACAACTTGAAACTTTGGCAGGAGCCATAAATATATAACTGTTTGCGATTTTGTGCTGCACACGGCAAGTGTTGGTTTACGACAAGTTGGTAGAGCTATAATTTTCGCTATAAAGTGAGACTATGAGTACCTACGTATTGTTTGAATAGTACGTCATATTAATCAAATTGTTTTGTTTACTGTCGACCAAACGTCCGTGGTAGCACTTTGACCAGAAAGCCAATTCTCGTAATTAAGTCAAAAATCTAGTGGCAACCTCATTTCAGTGACAATCTTTGTCAAAAATTAATGAAAATAAGACGTATTTTAGACAGATTTATACTAAGATAAGAATGCCAAAAATTACGGGAATGAACCCTGTGGCCGAAGTTTTATAGGTAGGTTTAGTTTGTTGAGACTTTATTAGAAAGATCTAAGCCAAGCTTGTGCTACTAGACACCGGATAGACATACTTTTTTTAAAAATATACATTTTATGGAAAAATTACACCCAGAGACAGACCGAACGATCGTGCTCATCACACAAACATTTGTCTTGGGTGGGAGTTGAACCCACGACCTCATAGCATAGCAATCAGGGCCACTATCCACTAGACCAACAGGCCAGTCGAATATACAGGGAATATACATTGGCGACACCACGAATGCAGCATGGGCATGAGCATGGCCAAATCCACCGATTATTTTTTTGTCAGTTTTTCCATTTTTTTAGTTCTGTGAGACCAATGTTCTGTACATCATTCTAGACTCCTCACTATGACATGACGCCAGAGCTATGACATCACCGTCGATGTCCCTTTCACCCTTCATGTTTCACCTTATTTAGATTTCTATGTGTTTCACCCATCCATGTGAATGACGGCGGAGCAAGTCACAAATAAGAATAGACAATAAAAAAAGTCTGATATTCGCACGACTCTAATAATATCGAGTACCATAAGTACTGAAGTTTATCGGTTATGTATGATCACAGATACAGATAGAGCTAGATATATAGATAGATAGCTAGAGCAGTGTGGTCCTACTATACTTGAGAAATCAATTTATTGCAGAGAAAATTTTGAATAAATGTGGTGTCAATCACAATCTGTATGAGAACCAGTGTACTGTACTAACTTTTGACAACCTACTTTGGTTTATTTTGGTGTTTCATGCAAAGTCTGCCCTAATTTGCGAAAAACACTGAAAACCACCGTAGTAGGTTGTCAAAAATATCGGTTCTAGACTTCCTTACTCGTAGTTTTGAAATGAAATAAACAAATACAAAAATATTAATCCCTGCATGGCCCGCTTAACATAGGAATTTGTTGGTTAATAAGACAGCCCCCCAGTTGACCCCCAGTAGACCCCAGGGTCTCACAAACTCATGGTCTACGCACCAAGTGCACGCGAAGTACGTTTTCTTGCGTTATCTAGATCTATCTATATCTGTAGCGAGATACCGGTACAGATAACGTACCTATGTATACGTAGATAGTCCTATATAATACTCTGAATAGAACAGTTAACGCAAAGTGCTGACTTATTAGCATAATGCTAAACGAGTTAGGTGTGTATGTGTACATTGCTTTGTCTTGTTTTAATGGTTTCTGGCTCGCACATAAGAGAATTATCGATTTAATTGGATTGCTCTGAGATAACTTATGTAGCATCATAATCAATTAAAATGAAAATAAGTACTTATTCTACGAGTAAATATAAAGTATAATGAAGATGTAGTAACAAAAATTGAAAAGAGTATGCTTAGATGGTTTGGTCACGTTGAAAGGATGGATTAAAGGCGACGACTAACGAAAGGTATTTACAAGGCAGATGTAAGTGGGAACGCCGGGAGGGGACGCCCTAGAAGGACATACATAGACCTTATTGGTGAGGTTCTTCAGAAAGGTCAGGTGCGTAGTACTCGCAACCGGCGTGTGTGTATGACAACATGTATGAATGTAAACGAAGCAAAAGAAGTATGTAAGAATCGTAGCACATGGCGCTCTGTAGTTTCTGCCTACCCCCATGGGAAAAAGGCGTCTGTTTATGTATGTATGTATGTAAATATAAAGTAATGTGTTAAGCAATGTAGGTCACATTATTGGGTCTTTTTCTGTTAAGCAATGTAGGTCACATTATTGGGTCTTTTTCTTATCGTGTAGTTAGTGCCTAACCTGCCGGTCGATTCAGTAAAACCGACGGCGTGAAAAATTTGACTTTGAATTGGACTGTCAATGCCTAGCATTAGTATGGAATGACAGCTCAATTCGCCCTCGATACGCCTACATTTTCACGCGGTGATTTGACCAGGATCGCACATTCGCACTGCTGCATGGTGTCAGAGTTTAAGCAGCCTATGGGCCTCTGAATTGGCTCACATGTCGTAGTGAAATATCTCTCAGGCACGCCGGTTTGCTCACGATGTTTTCCTTCACCATATTATTAGGTTTACGACATTTTGTAAAATAATATACCTTTATACATGTGGGATTTGCTCAATGGATTTAAATAAAAGCTTCGGATTGCGTTACTTTTTAGGGTTCCGTAGTCAACTAGGAACCCTTATAGTTTCGCCATGTCTGTCTGTCCGTCCGTCCGTCCGTCCTACATACATAATATACATATATTCAGATATCATATTATAAAACAACATTCAAAATTTTAATTTCTATTGATTTGATTTTTAATGATTATGATGCAATATTTGTTTTGCAAACAGATTTTTATATATCCTAGAAGAATCTATATCCACGTGTAGAAAAGAATAGAGTCAAATACTATTTTAAATTACCTAATTATAAAACATAACATTGCCTTTTATAACAAGCTGGTGTAGCGAAATTTTATATAATTAGAAATTATTTACAAATAAGAACTAGGATGTTATTACTAAGGGAGCTCTATCAGATAACTTTATGTGTAGATTTTCCATAACTAATATATTTTTTTATTCGTTCACAGATCAGAAGAGATGACAGTTCTGGATATAAAGACCACAGACAGATCGCGGTCAACGACCCCGAAGCCGCCACTACTGAACTTTGATTCGTGAAATATGTTTGTACCTACGAGACTAGACAACTTACTTTAGCTAATAAATTATCGGGTATGGCAATACCATCGCGCTGTACTTGTGAACAACAACTTGATACTGTCAACAAATTAAAAAAAAAATAGAACGAATTTGAAAATGTTAACTTTCTAGATAGATAGTAATTTTCAAAACTTGTTTAGATATTTTGGTAATTGGCTTAAAAGGCTAATAATAACTTTCCAGCTATCTATTGTAAATTCACCTTTGTTTCCCTAGTTTGGACGACATGGGACTAGCTACGGTCACCCCTATTACCTAATAGGGCCGAGCAATGATATTACCTATAAGTAAAAAGGTGTAGATAGGTTATAAAACGCTCAGCAAGTGACACGTTAAAATGTGGCTAACTAGCCACACTTCACCTCAGTGTGGCATCGCGCCCAAACGGACGCGTGCGTGCGTTAGTGTACCGTTTTTAAAGATCAAATGTTGTTTAAGTAACCTATCTACACCATTTTACTTATAATATCATCGGGGCCGAGCGTATTGCAACCAGGCACAAATCAAGACTGCAGGCTGTCAGTGCTAAAATCCAGATGGAGAAACTCAATTACGCTTTACACAGCCCGGTAATCGAACCCAGGACCTCGTGCTTCCAACTCCAAGATTAAGACAGGTTGATTTGTGCTTAAGGGCCAATTTTTCAGTCATCACAATGACATAAGTTTTATCTAAAGAGTAAAAATGGCAGTTTGACAGATTTTTAACAGTTTGTCATACCGTCTTTTTTATTCCTGAGTTATATGGACTATGAAAAAAATTGCCCTAAGTAAAAATAATGTAAGAAAAGATAATAATAATGTAAAATCAATACTTACTTCATTTCATTTAATCTTGTCGGCAATTAGTTTAAAGTTGTTCGATACATTTTTCAAGTATAAGTAGGTGTTAAAACTAGTACTACCTAAGTACGTCTAATTAATTTATTACTTTTATAATTTTTATACGTATAAAGAAACTGTGATAGTTTAGATTGTAGTTATATGCGACAAAGTTCAGAGGTAAAAAGATTCTAATTAAATTATTAAAAATAAAACTGTTGTCTTTGTCTATTATTTTTTAACCCCCGACGCAAAAAGAGGGGTGTTATAAGTTTCACCGCTATGTGTGTGTGTCTGTCTGTCTGTCTGTCTGTCTGTCTGTGGCACCGTAGCGCCCAAACGGGTGAACCGATTTAGATGCGGTTTTTTTTATTTGAAAGCAGGGTTTCTTGCGATGGTTCTTAGACACAATTCATCAAAATTCGTTCAGCCGTTTCAAGGTTATCAGCTCTTTTGTGTTAGCTACCGATACTATTTTAGACGTCTATAGGTATTAACTTTACTTACAAACATATGTGTGGCTAAAAATTTCAAACACCCATGTGTGTTATATTAATAAGCAAGATTATGGTATACTTGGTCTGATGCAGCCAGGAATTCTAGCAGACTAATACACTCTTGGGAAAATAACAGCAGATATGCCGTGTTTGGATTCATTTTAACCAGCATTTGATTTTGCACACAATGCACTGATGGCAACAGGGTGAGCTGATGCTGCAGCCAGGTTATTCTGCACACCAGTAGGTAGACTCTAGACAAAATAATAGCAGATATGTCGTGATTGTATTCATTTTAACCAGCATTTGATTCTACACACAATGCACTGATGGCAACAGGATGAGCTGATGACGCAGCCAGGCTATCCAGCACTCCAGTAGGTAGACTCTTAAAAAAATAATAGCAGATATGTCGTGTTTGGATTCATTTTAACCAGCATTTAATTCTGCACACAATGTTCTGATGGCAACAGAATGAGCTGATGCTGCAGCCAGGCTATCCAGTATACCAGTAGGTAGACTCTTAACAAAATAATAGCAGATATGTCGTGATTGGATTCGTTTTAACCAGCATTTGACTCTACATACAATGCACTGAAAAATTCTCATAACTGTAAACTCTACAAAACAATATTAATGCGTTTAAAAATTTTAAAATAAAAATTAAATTAAAAATTTAAAAAACCCCCATCGCAAAAAAGTAAAATATTTAAAAAGTTAAAAATAACACTTTAGCCATGAAATTTTACGTAACGTCGGGGTACCGTTAAAATAAGTACCTACATACCTACAAGTACTAGGAACATTCCTTACTTAAGCGGTACCCCGACGTTACGTAAAATTTCATGGCTAAAGTGTTATTTTTAACTTTTTAAATATTTTACTTTTTTGCGATGGGGGTTTTTTAAATTTTTAATTTAATTTTCATTCTTGTTTTTGGCTGAGGACGGCATAGTAAGAATAAGCTGCTTTCATGATCTGAAACAAACAAAATGATTATTCTTTAAATATTAATTTTCATTAATATTTATTCAGTGCACACTTCAGCGTTCGTTCTCGAAAACTTTAAGTTACATTTACAGTTTGAGTTTTACGAGCTAAAGACGAAGTTTCAAGTCCCTAGTTTCAAAATTGGAATACCAAAGATTGCTTTAAGGTTTTACAGATAGTTTTTACTCTCAATGTACATGGCATCCAACTTTTTCGAGTAATTTGTCTTTCCAGACAGTGATAATATTGGAGATTTTCTGCCACATTTTAAGGGTGTGTAAGTTGAGACGAATCTATGGCCGCTACACTAGAACTGATTATTTTGTGTAACTTTTGAATAACAGAGAAGTAGGTATTATGACAAAATTAAAATAGTTACCCCATTATAGTTTTATAACTTTTTCATGATGACATGTTAAGTAGGTACCTAACTGTTCAACACGTTTTATATGCCTATTTAGTGTTACTTTTGTTTTTTTTCGGCCGAGCCAAATTTTATAAAGTCAAAGTTGTTTACTTTAACGCTTTATGTATACATTCCAATAAGAATAAAGAGGCACAAACAAGTATAAAATTACTGCCAACTCGCCTTTAAGGAATGAACCAATTTATGTTTTTTTATTACATCAACTGTAAAAAAAAACTTTCCAGACAAGCACTGGCCACAAATAATAAATGTGTCTACGTCAGATAACCTCGAAATGTAGAGACTGCCAATGAGACAAGTGATTGTATTAATCAATGTGAATCGCAGTCGCGGGTGACGTCACCAATGTTCAATTACTAGTTCGCGCTCGTACACCGATGAATGCGCTTGATGGAAAGTGTGAGCGCACAGTCGCCACACTAATCAAACAGTCACATTAAAAACGTTCGTTTGATTTCTGACTAATTGAATCGCAGCTGCTTTGAAATCAAAAATAGAACGCCTGCCAACTTCTTTTTTCAAATTAGGGCCTCAATTTGCACTCAATGAACGTCATAGATTTAACGGTCACCCAAAACTTCCACTATGTCCAACTTTATAGAGTTTCCTGGTGAGAAGAGCTGAATTTGAGAAGAAGAGAACCTGAGGGACGCGGCTAAGGAGTTTCTTAACAATAATAGCTTGAGTCCATCTCATACACAACGTGCATGAGTACTTTTTAAAAACTTTCATAAACTGTGTCGCTGTTGTACAGCACGCAGCGGCCAGCACATCAAGCTACCCCAGTCTATCAGACAGATGCATACACACCCACACACTCACCTCCTCACACACATACACCCATCCTCACACATACACACCTCCTCACACACACATATCCACCTCTCGTCTACACACAAGCAAAAACCCTACACTCATCAAGATTGGCATGTTTTCTATTTATATTTATCTTTAGTACCTCAAAGATTATTTTTGCCCTTTTGATTGTGGAGTGTGAGTCAGTGTGAAAGAGACTGGCTTCCACGACACAGGGAACCCTAGAGAGAAGACCAGAAATCTATTCATTTATGTAATGTATAACTGACATAATAAAGTTATTTGTATTTTTGTATCTTATACGCAATGAGTATATCTGAGGATCATTTAAAGTCATTCCCATTGTAGAAAAGATGACTGAAAGCCGTATGCGTTGGTAAGGGCATGTGATGAAAACACGCCGACCGACAAAGACGTCATGCATGGCGCCTTAAAACAAGGTGGGCCAACCTCAAATGAAAAAGAAAAAGGCATAGCAGAAGAAGAGGAGTATTTTTGTATTTCATATCAGATTTCTTTTATGGTTTACATTTTCATTACCAAAAAATAAGGATCAATTTGGAATATTTTACAGTCTGGGATAGATCAATGTACTAGCGTCTGCACTAGACAAGTGTCGTTAACAAACCAAGTGACTTCAAGCTAAAATGACACTTACTGCTACAAAACACGCATTGTCCATATGCGTGAATCCAGCAGCTGTAAGCCGGAGTGGTCGCTGAGCGCGCATCATCATCATCAGCAGAGGACGACGCTGACTCGTCGGCATGCGCTCCCACTTGCACTGCATCACTGCGTCTGATATGCTCTCGGCCTCCGAAAACAAATAAACAATCCAAAGTGTCCTTGGGTTAAGGGCCTGATGCGGTAGTATTAGAAGTACAGGCTCAATAGTAACGCAGGGTTGAAATGAAACAGAAATTTAAATTAGATTTTTAATTTCAGTGCAGTTATAGCTTCATGGTATGACAGGCGGGCTATCAAATTTTAGGTCTCGAGTGCGACAGCAAGCTACGCACTATTGATTTTTCGGATACATGTGCGTATCCTTTAATGTCACTTGCTTCAATAACGGTGAAAGACAATCTCGTGAGAAAATCTGCGGCATGCTTGTGAGGTTTCCCGACGGTATGTGAAGCCAAGTCAGACGCCTATGGCCGGCATACAACCTCTGGCACTAGGTTAGTCACTAACCACGCGAAATAAGAGACTTTAATTTCAATGAATTGAAAATTTTAAAGCCTCATGTAACAAATAAAGCTAAACTAACATAAAAATTATGTGTGTATGACAACATGTATGAAAGTAAACGAAGCAAAAGAAGTATGTAAGAATCGTAGCATATGGCGATCTGTAGTTTCTGCATAATGAAAAAGGCGTGAGTTTATGCATGTATCTATGCAACATAAAAATCTTTTCACCCCTGCGTAACTAGTTACTATTAAGTATTAACCCATTACGATATCACTCTAGATCCGTACCCATTGTTAGTTTGAGCGTTTCAAAATGACAGTCAGAAAATTGCAGGTCTAATGAAAATGGTATCCAAACAAATGACTTACTTGTGACGTTAACTCGTTTGAAGTGAAACACTGCATCCCGAGCTGAATTATCATGGCGAAAAAGAACGCCACAGACGTCATTAACTTCAATGAGGCCAAACCAGAAACGTCTCGCTGCAAGGAAATTCCGTTAATCAAACACCTAGCCCAGTATTCTTTTACATTAGGATCCTACGCGGCGTCATGGTTGAAATAGGGCTTTTAATATTCTAAGTAAGATTTCTAAAAAATCTCAATGGTCCGTCAAATAGATGACCAAAAAATGTTGGATACATGTCATTGTGCTTTTTGGTCACGTACAAAAAATGACGAAGGTGATATTTCACGTGACTTCACACCTTGGTTAACATTTTACCACAAAGTGATGTCACAAGTGCCCACTCCCGAACTTCAATGCGTTCATCTTTGAAATTTTTATCACACTTAAATATATTTCCCGCACAACTCACAATATCAGATTGTATTAACAGGCTCAAGAGACGCAAAATTCTACAACTGGACGACTCGTAGAAAAACTGCGTTACTATAATGAGAGTTGCTCCTGATGAGGAATAACTCTTTCCTGACAAATCTTCCTGCCCCTCATCTGCTCATAGTTCTTGAAACTGATTGCAAGATTTAACCAAAAAAAAAAAAAAACTTAAATATATTTAAGCTGAAAATATTATTTGTTTGGTAATCTCTGCAACTGCCAGTCTAATTTTTGTAAAAATATTTTAAGCTTGTTTTTTGAGGAAGGTTTTAGGCTATTTAACATAACCCTACTTCTCATACGAGATGAAAAAGTCAGTATGTAGGTACAGGTGAAAATCTTGCAAATGAATTTTAAAACAGGTTTCCTCAACCGTATTATCGGTCATACATAGGTTGAATGAGATAATCAGCACACGTGTGTTTTTTTAAACTGTGTGTATAGTGTATTTATTTAAAATATTTATTTGTTATAGGTACCTATTGCTAGACGGTTATTCCATTGGTCTCCGCCATGTAAGCCTCAAGCTTAGTGCAGTGACCATTGAAAACCTACATGTTTTCCTTTTTTTGGACAATAATGCAACTATGAAATAATAATAGAGAATAGCGGTTGGTTGCCTCTTTGGTTTTATTAGGTTGAAGCAGCGGTATTGCCATTCAACGTGGAATTAAACTGTCAGTTTTTGGGCACCATACTCGTTGACAGCGATGAGGAAAAACTTTTCGATGCCCTATATAATACTTACTTATTTTAAGTGATAGGTAATAGTCTACATTAGAATGTAACCGCTCATCTTGGAAGGATACTAACGAAAGTTAACTATTTACAAGGCAGCTGTAAGTGAAAACGCTGGGATGGGATGCCCAAGAAGGACATACATATACCTTATTGGTGAGGTTCTTCAGAAAGGTCAGGTGCGTATTACTCGCAATTGATATTTTTATGAATTTTATCAATAATTTCCATTTTATCGATTACTTATTTATTATGATTTTGTTTTATTTTTGAACTCTGATTTCAAACAGTTTTTAATAGTTTACAAAATTGCATAAATGTTCGTTTCGTATGTATAAAAAGCAATGCAGTCACACTCACACACATACACACACACACACACACACACTCACACACACACACACAAACACACACACACATACACACACACACAAACACCCAAATGCACATAACAAAGTCTTATTTGAATATGTATAATGCTTTTTTATCTTCACTTCTAGCTTATTTAATGTATAATATTTTTTATAACGGTAACGCACTGTTCTATTATTTATTTTTGTGTTAGTTATTCTTGCGTATGGCACTCGTGGGTTGCAGCTGAAAATCAGCGTCAGATAGTACACCCTGTGTTCTCATCTGACATTATGCTGAGCTGAGGCCCTTTTGGCATTATAATCGCTGTATTTTATAGTTTTAAGGTGTATTTCTGTTGTGATGCCAATAAACGCATTTTTCTTTCTTTTTCTTTCTTTGATAATTCGATCCGTTTACATTCATACGTCATGTTGTCATCAACACAACAAGCAAAATTGTAGTACCTATGTAAGAATCGTAGCATATGGCGCTCTGTAGTTTCTGCCTACCCCCATGGGGAAAAGGCGCGAGTTTACGTCTGTATGTATGTGTGAAACCGCTAAATTTGATTTGGATTACCGATATCCATGATACATTTTGTTCTTCCAAAATCACATTAAGATTGGTGATCGTAGTTATCATTAGCAGACACAAAGCTGTTTACTAACATCTTGTTGACCCGATTCCTTTATCACCTCTACAAAGAGCCTATCTCCGGTATCGGTACAAAAGCCGTGTAAGTAATTAATTTTAAGTACGCAACATGAAGGAAGGTTTATTTGGAGTCTAACAAGAGGCTCGTTATTTTTGGCACGTTGCCAGAGCAAAGACATCAAACTGTCATTTGTAGGACACCATTCACGTTCACGTAAGTTTCGGATTACTTCGGTGCCTTCTTATTATCTTGAAAACTTTGCCATTTAGAGACTAAAGTTTCGAGTACTTTTCCTGTGTGGTGTTAAAACTTGCATTGTTCGATTAATTCATGCATTCGCGCTGATTAATTTTCTTTTACGAAGATCTTTATAGAGTTAGTAGAAGATAGGTTACTTCGTAGTTTGATAACAAGGTCCTGAATATTTTCCTTAATTTCGCCGAGCGTTTGAGTGCTCCCTTTGACTTTGAAACTAGTAGCCTGGCCTATACGGAATCCAGTTTATTCCAAAGGCAAATAGTCAACAGTAACACAGCTTCATCTGAGTCTAGTTCTATGTTACCTACAATTTGATCAACATATAGATGTATCAGAGAGGATACAAAAGAATTTCTTGCAAAAATGACATTAAATGAAAATTTAAAGTTATGGTAAGTTAATAGTACGCCTACATTTTGCCTAAGTAAATTTTACTGGGGAACACCGAACAAGCCTATTGCCATCAACTGCGCCGAAGTTGCTAATGTTGGTACTGAGACATTCCAAAACACAATAACATTTTACACGACCTGGGCATTGGACTCAGGACTGCTGAATATGAGGGTAGTGGTAATTTGAAACACTAGTCCAACAAGGCTGTAAATATGGATATAAAAAAGAGGCTTTTATATCTTACCGATAGTTGAACCATAACCACACAAATGGCTGCCGTACTAGAGAGCAGTTGAGTCATGAAGCCTAACGAATAAGTTCTAGAGAACTTCTCCACACAACTGAAAATAAAGATAAATAATTAAAATCGTACTTGTCACAATAAATATTCATTTACGGTGGAAAAAAGCAAAAATTGAGAGTGCAAGCCTGAGATGTAATCATGTGAAGTCAAGTGCATACAATAATATTAACGGCGGCTTATTAAGTTTTTGCGACAGTTTATTGCAATATTGAGTTGTACAGAATGGCATCTAAAATGTGAATCCCCCAGCGTTGAAAGTTTTCATCGGCTTTACTAACTTATTTCCAAGCTTTTTTCAGGTGTTCTCTTTACTTTAAACTATATAAAACGTGTGTTCAAACCAGAAGAACTTATAGGCATGAGATTATTAATGGTGCTTTACAGTTTAATCAAATTAACATAAAATCCAAAAATTTGCAAATAGCCGACGAAAAATTTTAATGAGGGGGGTTCATAATCATATAGCACTCATGGTATCCTAACGTGTCGATGTCTCGCCCACCCTGTGTACATATTTAAAATAAATTAGCGAATAGTTTTGCGTTACTGCTCAAAGAAGATTACGATTAAGTATACCAATTAGCCTTACAGTTACCGTTGATGAATACTTTTAATACTCACTTGATAAGGACCTGATGCTGTCGAAAGCAATTCCTGAAAGCAGTTACCAGTGCTGCGTCAATTTCTTCCCTTGGTAGAAAAAAGTCTACGATTTCTTCGTTACTTTCTTCTCCAATATTATTAGCATCAGGATGTATTCCTTCCCGCAGTGACGTCATCGTCCGGTCATATAGAGTCGTTATTGCCTCGTTCAGAGTTTCAAACTGCGAGCTCATATGTAGAATAACAGATGCGATAAATGTATCAATAGTCAATATTATGTGACCAGTCCAAAGCAAACCTACATTTTCTAGCATAAAAGTAGGAATGTATGACGCGTCTTTCTGGTAATTCCAAGGTATATAAATCGGCTGTGGTAAAGTCCGAACTGGACGAAGTGAGGAATCATTCATAGTTGCAACTAAAGATTTCCATTTCATATCTTGAAACGATCCATACACGTTACCATTAAGAATGGTAAGCCATCCAAAGAAAATGAAGGATCCAGTTATAATTTTAGATATTTTAACTGTTTTGCGGTTCCTAGGAACATTTTGATAATAATCATACATATCTATCTCTAAAGTGCGCACAATGTCTTGAATGTCCAGGTTTTTAAAGAAGAATATGTACATCTTGAGAAGGGTGAGATTATGGGTGATGACGAAAGAGAGACAGAACATGAATCGGTCCTTATCTTTTTCACCGACGAAGGGGTCAATACTTTCCATGATAACGAAGCCGCCGACTATAGCAACTTGGGTGAAAATGGAGTAGTAGAGATACCAGCCTGGAAAGTTGTCCGTTCTGTCTTCTTCGGGATGATGCCACCAGCCAAGTCCCAGGAATCGAAGGATTCGATAGTGGTAACCGAAGTACTGACTAGGCCGCGAATCAATCATGGTGACCTTATGGGCACATTGCGAAATTGTAAATGAAGTTCTGTGGCAGGTGACTACGGTGATCCATGAAGCCTATTATTTAATACTACCTCGAGCTTTTGAAATACAGGACGTTTTCATTAGTTTATTTAACAGTATACTGTTTTTGCGTATTTCGTAAACCGTTTCGTTCACAGAAATGTTCCGAGTAATTGTGAAATACACAAAACTGAAGTAGGAATATTAATACTGTAAGCAGTTATCGATCGAATGCACACAAAATTCGCGATATGAGTTTGTCACGCGATATTTAGTAGTCCGCATAGAAATTCCAATAAAACGAACACAATAGCAATAATTAAACATGGCCATAATATGGTAGAATCTTTGCTTTACCAATCAAAACTTATTATTCAAATTAGGCCGAGGTATAAAGGGCGTTTCCGCTGACATGTGCAATTGTGCAACGGTGACTTTTATCTATTTGGCCTTGACTTGTATGAAAAAATAGTTAACTTGGTCCATCGTAGTTAATCCAGTAGACAGTTAATTGTTATAACAATAAAACGCCACAGCCAGCAAGAAGACCAGTCACCACAAGCAGCACCCGTTCACAAGCCTAATACAAATATAAGCCTCCTCACCATATTTTAGGGAAAAGGCTAACTCAATCCTTGATCCAGCAATGACATCTAAGGGAGGTCTTTCTCAAACCACAATAACACAATAATAAAAGAAATTGAGAAAGAATTAAGAAATTGGTTTTATTTACAGGCGTTTAAAACTTTAAAGTAGATTCGCAGCACTTTGTGAAATTGTCGTTTCTTGTCTAGCTTTCACTTAGCTAGATGAAAAAGACAGGTATCCTACAAACGGAATGCAGTGTTATAGTTTGAGTGCACAAAGGCGGAACCATTTTGAGTTTAATGAGTTTCTGCACTGGCTTATTATTTGCAGTCAAATATAGTTTTTGTGGATGGTTAAAATAGATAGAGGTATTGTACTAGCCTTTAATATACACCTATAGTATTAAAGGTAGGTAGGTAGGTATGTCGTGATGGCTCAGTAAGTTGTAAAGACTCATGTACACACGTCTACACATCAAGCTATAAGTACATTTCCAGTTTACGTTAACCTCGCATTGTACGAAAATCCTAACAATGCGAGAGATCAGCCTATGTTTGAAATGTAGGTATAGCTTGATGTGTAGCCGCGTGTACGAGGTTCTTGTACCAATGTGAAGTTTTCAATTCATAATAAATTATTATGATGTTGTTAGCAATTATTATTCAGGTAGTGGGCAATTGCAATTATTATTGTAAGTAATTATTCTAATCTTAAAAATGTCTTAAGATTAGAATTATTACGCATAGAAGCCTAGTATGAGTGCAAAAAGTAAGGCAACTAAAACTGAGCTAAACTTGGCTTCTTTGCTCGGCGAGCCGTGTCAGTAGGTACTAAAAGTCACGTTCCGTCGAACACTGCTTGCGGGTAAACATAATATATGGTTCACGCACACAAAGATTTAGCCCGTGTTTTGTACTAAACGCGGCCTCTATGCGTGCGTATATATTCTAAGGTCTTAAAACAGAATATATTATGTTTATATTTTATATTTTATATATTATGTTTACCCGCAAGCAGTGTTCGACGGAACGTGACTTTAAAACAGAATATATTCTGTTTTTAGACCTTATACAATAAACAAATCATGCTATATAATATACTAGCTGCCCCGGCAAACTTCGTTGTGCCTTAGAGTCAATTCATTGCTCTTATTTTTTTTTATATTAGATATACATACGTTAAATAAGACGACAACAAATAAATCCAAACCAATAATAACTACTACTACTTTTAAATTACAACATGTATATATACTCTAACCTAACTGACCATACCTATCCTATAGCTAACCCAACTATCTAACCTAACTACCTTACTAAAAAATACTAAATTCATAATTTTAATCTGAACTATTGCCTCTATGTTACATACAATAATTTATGCCTATAGTTTTCCCGGTCTACTTTAATTAAAGTCCTAACAGTAAAATAAGTTCTATTTGCAAAGAATTATTAAATTTCGTCTTTGTCATCATTGCTAGTTACGTAAATTGATTTCTGAAATATAAGACTTTTTTATGCTACATAAAACCTCTAAGTTTAGTAACAAAATAAATTTCAGAACGTAGGTGCGTATTATAAATTGACAACCTTACCTTCTTGGGTTTAGCTTAAGACTTGTCAATTTCAAATTGTCACCTGATAATGAACTGGGAAGTTTGACTCCTGTCATGTCATCCAAGATGGCGCTGCGTTTGAAAAATGTTTGAGACAACCGATATTCTTGATATTTATTTTTATGATGTCGAACGGGATAAAAAGTATCCTATGTCCTTCTCCTGGCTCTAAACTACCTCCCTGCCAATTTTCAGCTAAATCGGTTCAGCCGTTCTTAAGTTATAAGCGAAGTAACTAACACGACTTTCTTTTATATATATAGATGTAGGAGTAGCACCCTTTCGCACTATAACGAATTCATAATCTAATAATTGGTCAACTTAATTACATAGAAGGTGCTAACATAATTACTTGTCTTCAACTTGAAATGACATTTCAGTTGAATATTAATAAATGTCCGCCGATCACGAAATCGAAAATAAATTATTTTAACAGGTAAGTAATTTTATTAAGCTACTGCCTAATTATTGTACTCAAAATCGGTATAAATTCTCTGATAAATTCAATAATATAGGAATAAACCATTTATTGTTTTTTGTATTGTTACTTACACAACTCCTCCAAAACGTCTTGACCGATTTTTTAGGTTTTGTTTTTGTTTATATTCAGTAGGTAGGTCTAAAAATAGGACGTAAATTAATAAAAACTATTTAAATAAAATGAATTTAAATAGATTCTTAGGTGAAGGCGAAGCCGGGGCGACTAGTAATAATTTAATTATGTAATTCCACAACTACCACACAGCGCCATTTATTTCCAGAGATTGTGCTATAGGTACAGACGCCAGCACATCAAGTTACCCCAATGTATCAAATTTCTTTGATCGTTTTTCAACTTTATGTCAAACAAAGTAAGGTTCATATTTAATTGGGCAAATTTGACACATTGGGGTTACTTGATGTGCTGGCGTCTGTACATACTATGACAACCGATAAACATACTTATATATTTTTAAATACATCATATTATGGACGGTGCTATGGACTAGCTGCCCCGGCAAACTTCGTTCTGCCTTTAGAATCAATTTATTAGTCTTATTTAGTTTTTATTAGTTTATATCCTATTGTCAGACCTACACACACACACACACACACAAAAAACACACAAAATTTCATAAATCAGTTTATTAGTCTTATTTAGTTCTCATTACTTTACATCATATTCTCAGACCTGCACACACACACAAAAAAACACACTAAATTTCATAAGAATCGGTCTAGCAGTTTCGGAGGAGTTTTGTTACAAACACTGTGACACGAAAATTTTATACATATATTAGATATACATACGTTTAATACGATGACAACAAATAGATCCAAACCAATCATACCTAAGTTACTAATTGTTATTAAGCGAGAGGTCTAATGTAATCTTATTTAAAAAATTGTGCTCGATAGAATTAAAATGACAACATGTATACATATATAACCTAACCTAACTTACCATACCTGTCCTATAGCTAACCTAACTACCTAACCTAACTACCTTACTGAACTGCATTGATTGAAAAAATAATAAATTTTAAAATGAATGACTGCGCTGCGTGCCTCTATGTTACATTACAATTTAAATAGTTTTCTCGGTCTACTTTAATTAAAGTCTAAACAGAAAAAAAAGTTCTTGTTGAAGTTTGAATAGAAATTTAGAAAAGAGCAATAAATTGACTCTAGGGCACAACGAAGTTTGCCGGGGCAGCTAGTATAATTATATATTATATTATAGATAATTACACCCAATCACAAAAAAAAACTTCCATTATTTTTCGTTCTATTTTATTTGATTTATTCAGAGAAAATAAACATCTACAATTCTACAATATGTGTTAAAACAGAGTAAAGATAATAAGGAACAAAAACAATATTGCAGCCTACATTATCCACATATTAACAAGTCAGAATATGATAATGAGTGCCACTAGATAGGCAAAAAAAAACTATATATCAATCTAATCTTCTATTGTAAATTATTCTTGTCTTTGACTAAGAACGGCATAATATGAGTATGCTGCTTTCATGATCTGAAAAAAAAAACAAAGTTAATTTGGATTTTAATCGACCAAATAGGTACTTTCATCACGGATATCGATGACAGTATTGAAAACCGACCAACTTTAAAACGGAGGGTGTTGTTTTAAATCGAATTTAGAGAAGTGTATTAATAAAACCTTGTCTAGAAAGAACGAATTCGCTACGAATTGACGCGCCATTTTAAGTTCATTGCTATTAATGTTACATACATTGTTAACAAAGCTTCTTAATAAAGAGCAATGTATTACAAAACACATCAAACACGGGTATTTCTGGATTTGGCCTTAGTGTATGCACTCACTGCACACAATTTGTATATCTTTATTGGAGTGCTAATGACGTCACACGTCTAATTACTGACAAAAACAAAAACAGTGTCGATGGATTAAGTTCAATAATTATAATCCAAATATTGAAAAAAATAATAAAAAATAAATAAATAAGTAAATAAAAGAAAAAAAAAATAAAAGAAAAAAAAAGAGTCAATTTTAAATACTGACATAATTAATTGGTTTTATAAAATGGAGTTAATTCTTGGTTGCATAAGTAATAAGTTTTAATTTTAGTTTTCAGTTCATTTAATGTTTTTCTATTTCCATTTTTTTTAGAGTATGTATATGTACCTACCCGATAATGTGTAAATTGTAATCGAATGTGCTTTACAGGAAATTTAAATTTGGAAAATGTAATTTTTGAACTGGGAATTTTTGGGTGGTGTGTTCGATTCATTTTCAACAAAGGTAACTATGAAATGACGCTTACAGCTAGAAAACATGCGTTATCCATATTAGTAAATCCAGCAGCTGTAAGCCGGAGTGGTCGCTGAGCGCGCATCATCATCATCAGCAGAGGACGACGCTGACTCGTCGGGATGCGCTCCCACTTGCACTGCATCACTGCGTCTGATATACACTCAGCCTGGGAAGATTATCACATCATACATAACAGCTTTTATGCCCATAAAGCTCTTTTCAGACTACGCTATACTATTGTGATATATAATATACCAACAAAGGACCTAATGCTAAACTATATAGTATGGCATTTACATTACGAGAATTTATAGTAGGTATATGGCAAGCTCTAAGTATCAAGCTCAAGTACTAGGATATAGTACTGCCAAGTGTGAGCGTGTCCATTCTAATGTATGGAGCGCTATATTTTTGTGCTATGAACTACATGCTATTATATTATAGCGTAGTCTGAAAAGAGCTTAAAGGCCTTATCACTAAGGCTATATTACGTGTGCATAACTTGCATTTGATGAATGGTTTTTTTTAAACTAAAAAGTCGTCGTAAGTATACACATTACACAGCCTCTCCAACGGGGTTTCTTGCCAACGAATCACTGCGTAAAAATGTGGGCGAAGTTAAGGTGAATTGAGCTACCATTCTATGGAGTAGTAGTGTGCCAAGCTTTGACAGTTCACTTCACTCAAGTTTTCATATTGTGACAAGTGAATCGATAGGCTGGTCGGCACTTCACGTGAAACGAGAGTGGCTTTTACTTTGACTAAAGAATTAGCATTTCCATCCATCGTGGCAATGCTGTCAGTCTTCCAATCCGGGTTTAGTATACAGGGTGTCTCATTCAAATCGGTCAGTATGGGAAAGTCTGAAACTATAAGACATACAAAGATCTGTTCTGAGGAACCATGTCATCGATTTTAATAACAAGAAAAACTGCATTCATACATTTAAAAAAAACATTTGTACTCCGTTCGGGAATCGAACCCGGTTATTTTGAGCACCTACTAAAATAAATTAAGGTATGTGGAAACAATGCATTTTATTCATTTTAGACATCATGTTTCATACAGACTTTTACTGCTTAAGACCTACACAATCGATATCTAAATAGAAATAGTGTAGGTTTTTTTTTTCAAAATAACCGGGTTCGATTCCCGAACTGAGTACTTACAGATGTTTTTTAAAATGTATGAATGCAGTTTTTCTTGTTATTAAAATCGATGACATGGTTCCTCAGAACAGATCTTCGTATGTCTTATAGTTTCAGACTTTCCCATACTGACCGATTTGAATGAGACACCCTGTATATCGACTTAAAACATTTTTTTTAGTCGTAGACGTAATTAAATGAAATGAAATGAAATGATATTTATTTCCGTAAGTAGATCTTCCCAGATACTTTTACATGACATTTTTTTAAAACTAACTGGCACTAAATCGCATTTCCAAAGTGACTGATCCCTGAGGAGAAATGCCGAAAGAAACTCAGGGGTCATGGTCTCTTTTAAAGTCCAGACATAAGATTGTATTCATGTATCATGCGAGTCTCACGATGCAGGGCAAAGTCTAGAAAGGCCTTTTGAAGAAAGAATCAATTCAGCTTTGAGTTGATCTGTCCCGACAGACGGCATGCATGCTTCAGTCATCGTGTAGCTCAATACTATTTCAGGGAGCTCGACGACCCACCACACGACGCTATCTGCCGGTCATTTGCGTAGGCCACGTAATAGTACTCAAAACCGCAAAAAGTACAAAAGTACTAAAGACATTTAATTGGCTATCTATCAGGTATTCATAGATACTGTTGTTTAGTATCATTGTGTTTAGCCGTACCTTCATATTCCAATGTAATAGTCCTTATATAAGTAAGTAAACTGCCTAGTTGGTCTAGTGGTCACAAGTGCTACCGCTGAGCATGAGGTCCTGGGTTCGATCCCTGGGTCGGGAAAACGTTATTGAGTTTTTACATCTGAAATCTTTCAGTATCAGCCCGGAGTCCGAATTTGTGCCCGATTGATGGCAATAGGCTTGCCCCCTATTATATGGGACTTGAAACATTGCTGGCAAAATGTGGGTGTACTACTGGTACACAGTTACACACGCTGCACCTCGAGTTAAACGTTTCCAGTATAAGCTGATCTCACATTACATAGGATTTCCTTACAATGCGAGGACAGCGTAAAATGGAAATGTAAAGCTTGGTGTGCAGTGGTGTGTACACCTCTGCCTTACCATTCAGGGACAACATGCGGCACGTTTATGTATCAAATCAAATCATATTTATTTCTGTAAATAGGTTCATACAAACACTTTTAAAATGTGATTTTTTAACTAGAAAGTGAGGTCGGTGTTACACTATCTGACTAATCTGAGAAGAAACACCGAAAGAAACTCAGAGGTCACAGTATCTTTTAAGAACAATGCAGATTAGTGTCTGAAATGGTTTTTTTGAGGAAAGAACCACACAGATATGAGGGGACTAGATCAGTCAGTGCAAGCATTTGTCAGAAATCGTGAGCTCAACTCGGAACTTGAGGAGCTCCACGTTCATGTATGTATGTAAAAGTAAGTAAATTACTAAAATAAATCCCAACTCACCTGTAGCGTCAACTCATTTCCAGTAAAGCACTGCATACCGAGCTGAATAATCATGGCGAAAAAGAACGCCACAGATGTTATCAATCTCACTGACTTGAAACTCGATGCGTCTTGCTGCAAGAAAAGGTTCGTCAATCAATCAGTACCCACAGTCAACGTAAGGGTCAGTCCATTCCGAACCCCAAGAGCTACAGCTGAACAAGAGTCTTGCAAAGGAGGTTGTATTTAGTAAATGGTCTTAAGCAAAGAGATTTAAAATACTGTAGGACATGCGAACAAATGTCGATTGTTCCCAACGAGTCACACTGTAACCTGTAACAGTGTGACTCGTTAGGATTTTTTTTAAATTGTTTCTCAACCAGTCACACTGTTACTCGATGTGGCAAAAAATTAAACAATGTAAGTAAAATTATAAATGAAGATAAATTATATATGTATCATCATTTATAATTTACTTACATTGGCAAGTCGTTTCCGTATGAGGTCACAGTTTTAACCTAACCTAACCTACCCATTTCTTAAAGCAGAAATTAACCTAATCTAAATAGTTGCGTTCCGGGTAACCAGTCCCAAAAGTTGCCCCATCGAGTAACAGTGCGACTGGTTGGGAGAACCATTAAAAAAAAAATCCCAACCAGTCACACTGTAACACGTTACGGCATGACTCGTTGGGAACGAACTTTAAAAAGGTTTCCCAATGAGTAACAGTGTGACTGGTTGGGAAAAAAATCCCAACGAGTCACACTCGTGTTACAGGTTACAGTGTGACTCGTTGGGAACAAACGACCAAATGTCATAGAAAAACTGTGCCATCTAGAACTAGAACATAGACTTTTGTCCACTAGGACACAGGTTTCGAATGAAAATTTTGTCCGTGATTTCCCATCTATAGTACCTAAGTATTGAATGTCTTTGGTCTTAAGTTAATACAGTTATTTAGAGGTCACATTGAAGGCATGGAGCTTTGAGTTAGATAATAAAAATATAACAGAAACCTATTTTTTGCTTTTTCAAAGTAATGGAGCGCATTATGTTATGGAGTAGAGGCTCGTGACGTCATAAGTACAACTAAAGTGCAGTTGCTAGTGACGTCACGCGTCATGTCCACTCAAATTATCGCTGTTCTGTTTTTGATTACGTTAAAAGAAAAAATAAGTATGTTACTAATATTTTTTTCATCCCACCATCAGAAAGAGTATTTTTAATCTTCAATATCTGAGTGGAAAAGCCGTTTTTATTCTCTAGAGGATAAAGTAAATTGAATTTAGAACATCGTGTGCACTAGGTTTGTGAATTAAAAAAAACATTAAACCTATTTACTGCTACCTCTATGGTGCCGAATATATCATACAACTTTTTTTTAATTTGTTAAAAACTCAGACTCGGAACCTTCTTGGTGTTCTTTTTTCAATTTGCTTTGTACGCGGTTCTTTACGCGGCGTTTTTTCACGTCATTTTTAAACCTTATAATAAAAACAAGAAACTTGAAAACAAGTGAAAAAACTAAAATGAGTGATTCTAGCGACGAGGAAGTTTGTTTGAAGCCAACAGAATTGACTGAAACTGTTAATAATGCGCAAATGAGCTTTCTCCCTCAACAATCACGCGAGAAGTATTTAAAACAGTACGATATGTTCAACACGGGGCGACTAGCAAAAGGAGCCAAAACTTTCTCAGAATACGTTTTTTTGCATTTAGTCAATTCCTCGCTGAGGTGGAATGAAAAGTTACGTGTTGCACTCGAGTGCAAAGATTTTTCACCTCGTGCTCTTTTGATTCCCTCGCTAACGCTCAGGATTCTATTTTTGAATCCTTCGCTTGCTCGGTCATCAAAATTGAACACGCGGTTAAAAAGCAACTTTGCACTCTTGTATAACAAATAACTATTTCCAATTCACTAAAGACACTGGCAGAATATTCGAAATCGGCTTTGTTTGCCATAGTAAAAAAAAAAACTTTTTTTTTTTACAAACATGTGGGTAAGTAAACTGAGTATTTCTTATCTAGTCTATTTTGTAATTTTCAGTCTACTGTCTGTTTCTACTTAGGTTAATATTCATATATTCCGGTATTTGAACTGACTGATCCGCTAATATAATAGGTAATCCGCCATAAACCGCGTGTGTAATTTTGATACGCTAATAATCTCCGTCTCTGCTGTGCTTGTGCAAATAAACTGAAAACAATATGTGCGATTGATGTGTGGATGTTTGATAAGAGAAGAAATAAAAGCCACGATACTGAAGTTCCCGAGAAATCATCTCCTGGTAAGTGGATCAGCATTATTGACTGTCTTTTGGTTTTAAGATTTTGGTGTCATCAAGATTCTCCTTACCTATTCGTTTAATATTGGTTTCCCCAATGATATTATAAGTAAAAAGGTGTAGATAGATTGTAAGCGCTCAGCAAGTGACACGTTAAAATGTGGCTAACTAGCCACACTTGACCTCAGTGTCGCGCCTACACGGAATTTGGTTGACTCCCAGCGCAGGTTTAGTCTAACCTTTGACTATATTTGTCAAACGTTTGTATTTAATAAAGTTATAAAAAAACACGCCGAAGCCCATGAACTATAAGAAGATTCTAAAGGCTTCTCCATCATCTGAACGTTGAGGTTATCAAGCTCCTTGACAACACAGGCACAGTTAGAAGACTAAAAAGAACTAAGCCACTTGAGTTAGTTTAGTGAAGATAGTGTTACGTATACGCACTATAGTGCAGTGAGTGCTATTCTTAAAAAAAACAAGAACCCAGTGTCGTTTTATTATAAAACTAGCTTTTGCCCGCGGCTTCGCCCGCGTGGATGTCGAACTTCCGTCCCCTATGTTTTCCCATTAAGGGTTGAATTTCCAAAAATCGTTTTTTAGTGGATACTTACATCATTAAGAACACCCCTTTAAGTTACATGTCTCTAATACCAGCGGTTTGGGCTGAGCGTTGATATATAAACGTACTAATTTTAGCATAATACTTCCGGATAGACTACTTTCAAAGTTGATCCTTCCGGTATGTATGCATAAAGATTTCTGGAACTACTGACCGAGGAAAGAGCGCCGTACAACTGATCATGTGTAAAACAACTGAGACTAAGATCAACCTGCCCAGGCGTATTGATTACAACAGTAGGTACCAAGTTTGGTTAAAATCCCTATAATAGTTTTTGAATTATGCGTGCACATAATTACAGACAGAGACACAGACGGACAAAACATTTACTGATTGCATTTTTGGCATCAGTATCGATCACCAATCATCCTCCATTATTAATTTTGAATAAATATTCAATGTACATAATTATCTTTGTAGTGTGTGGTGATAGTCCATTGAATTGTATGGCGAGCGATATTGTATCTTAAAATAAAATATTATACTATCTTAGCTGTGTGCAGCGCCCCTTGGTGAACCCCACTGCGGGTGACGTAACCTACGACAAACTTTTTATTTGCGGTTGTTACAGTAGTCGGGTCTAGAGATCGAACCGCAAAATTAAGTTTGTTTTTTTATTGTATATACTTTTCCGGGATAAAAAGTACCCACTGTGGTGCCCAGGATATTAAAGAATAAGTATACCAAGTGTCATCGTAATCGAACCGGTAGTTTTTGCGTGATACCTGAACATACAGACAGACAGACAGACAGACAGACAGACAAAAATTTTTTTAATCATTTTTTTGGGTTCGGTGTCGGTCTAGTAACACCCCCTGCTATTTATTTTTTTGATATTTTCAATGTACAGAAATTTTACTTCTACAGATTTATTATAAGTATAGAATAGATATAGATATAGAAGAAGATAGAGACAATAAGAAAAGTGCCAATGGACACATTCTTAAGTTTGTAACTTTTTATCATAATAAAAAAGAAGAATATTGTCAAAGAGGTGTGAACACAGCTGACTTCTAAATAGAAGCTAACTTCCAGTAAGTCGATGTACCGTATTGAAGCTGGGAAATAAATTGTATCGTGTAAAAAAACATTTGAAACATTTCATGCAAAAATATGGAGATGAAATAAAGCCGCATATCTATGAATCTTACCGAAACTTGAACCATTACTACGCAAATGGCTGCCATGCTTGAGAGCAGTTGAGTCATGAAGCCGTAGGAATAAGTTTTAGCAAATCTCTCCACACAACTGAAAATAACGTACAAAAAAATATAATACTCGTCACAGTAGTAGAAACTTCATTCTAATATCAGCGCAGAAAGGTGAATATAAAGCGTAGATTATGTTGATTTAAGTGTGAAAAAAAGGCAAACCAACTGACAATATTGAGGGTGTAATCCTGAGATATTGCAGTATGTCATATCCACGAGGACTCGGTCCCCTTATTGCTTTCGTATCGACTGTGAATTGACATTTTTTTACGCAGCGGGAAACCCATCATTTTTCAAACCTGTCCCTTATTGACCCCGCAAATATCTGTATTTGTATTAGGCGGCACGTTTCCAATAACTACGGGGGCCAATGCAATGTTCGCATTGTATTAAAATTGAAAATGGCGGTTGCTATAAACAGAATGAGTGTTTCGTTCTTTTTAGGTCAAAGGGTTTGTCGGATTTTAGGCCCTAGTGCGAGTTTTTATACTCATACGATCATGTGAACGTCAATTTAGAATTAGAACGTGAAATAACTGTCATCCGAGTGACATTTCCCGTATTTTAAAGAACATTTTAATTTTAATGTCACTCTGTCTATCAACTGTGTGTAATTTCGCTACCTTTTCAAGTATTTTTGGTTCTAACAGTTTTTGCAAGTGACTTAAATGCGACACAGGACAAATTCTTACAGTGCAGTGGGGCAACGTTATTTTATTTTTGACATTGCTTGTCGTTGAGATGAGATGGTGACTAGATTTACAACAATAAATGAATAAATATAGTCTCTTGGTCTAAACTGGGATTAATTTCTTGAATTAAATGATTATTATTATTATTATTAAACTTCTAAAGATTACTGGCCCCGACTGCTATGCCGGAGGTTATAGATTCGATTACCACCTAAGACAAATTTTTGTGTGATCAGCACGATTCTGTGTCTGGGTGTAATTTTTTTATATTGTTTTTGCTTCTATGTATTGAGAAATATACCTATAAGTATGTTTATCAGTTGTCTAGTATTCATAGCAGAAGCTCTGCTTAGTTTGGGCTTAGATGACGTTGTGTGAAAGTTGAGGAATATTTTTATATTATTAAACAGTCGGCAATATTGGCCTTCAGGTATCGCTTATTCAGTTTTAGTGGGTAATGTGGGTATGCAAACTTGCACCAAGGCAATAGAAGTTGTTACCCGTAATTGACAAAAACGCTACAGTTAGTTAGTAAGAGACCAAATAATCGGCATTTACATAATAGGGACGCTATTGGCTTGGCATTTGCCATCTTCCCACATTTCTTGCCAATAGGTTTTACTTAATACTCGTATGACTGGGTTACCAAAACTTGAGCCAGGTTTGTGTTAATAGCTGACACTATCTTGAATTGCCTCATTGCTTAAGCCGTGCATGGCATGTTCCCGTACTCCATATTAAGGCAAAGTGTTAATTACTTTCCCATCAGTATTTTCTTAGAATTAGTAGTCTTGATCAGTTCTGTGTCTGGTCGATGGCAAATGGCTCGCCCCGTGTTACATAGAACTTTAAAGTAACTGGCGAAATGTGAGTGAACTATAACCTTTTAAGATACAAGATATATTAATTTTGTAAAACACTAGTGACAGCAATGATAGCCTAGTAGTGTGACTAGCGAATTGAGTCCGAACCCAAGGCACGCAACTCCTACTTTTCGGATCCATGTGCTTGTGCGTATTGTATAATTATCACTTGCTTCAAAACAGTGAACGGAAACATCGTGAGGAGACTGGCATGCCTGAGAGATATTTTCCGAAGGCATGTGATTCCAAGTCAGAGGCCCATGGGCGGCATTAAAACTCTTACACCACCAGTGCCCTAAGTGCGAGTTGTTTCTACGCTAACGCGATCGAAACGTTCACCGCGTTTGGCTCTCTGATTGGTTAAAAGCTTGGAGCCGACCAATCGGAGCGCCGAACGTCATGAACGTGTCGAACGCGTTAACGTAAAACAAACTCGCACTAAGCACTCAGATCAGTCACTAACCACACGATAAGAAGAAAGATCGAAAGAGAAGGAGATTTCTCGCCGACTGTTCGACACTTCGCGTGACCAGAGGGCTGGCTTATTCTTTTGGCCAAAGAATTAGCATTACCATCCAACGTGATAGCCAGTCTTCTGGACACGTTTCCAGATGACAGCGATGGGGGGGAGTACTTTGACGCCTGAGTGTTCCGATTTTTACTATTTTATTTGTAGTTTGTTTAAGTGTACATTTTTAATTTATTTTAATTAGTTCTATTGTGTTATTATCTACAAAAGAATTGATTCGCTTTAATTCATTGAACCCCAAGACATAGAAGGACACCGGTGTCCGCGCTGTCATTATCTTTCTATTGTGTCTCTAATTGACACGATTGAAAGGTCTTTGATGCTGATTGTATGCTTTTATCTAAGTCCCCATAGTTGTTGGAGGTCGGTTTATATTGTAAATTCGATTTATGTGACCATTTTGATATAATTGGACACAGTTTACTGGCTTATTTGCCGAAGTGCGCGGAAGTTTGGCTCGAGATGCCGCCACCAAACCTTCCAGTTAATTCACATTGCACTTTATGGCAGTTTAGGACGTTCGGCGGGTCCAAGTCGGTCCGCTGCCAAAAACTTTATAGCACTGAGTCTGGGATAGCAAGTAACACTGGTACTTAATGGATGTAAAGCTGAGCTCTGTGCGTAGTAACTGCGTGTTTATTTATATGTTATAAGAAACGTTGAATGTGTGTGCGTTTAGATACTTATATCTTATCTAGGAAGGGTTACATAAAAATAACTTACTTAATATAGCAAAAAGGCCACAAACGATTGCATCACTGCTTACCATCATTAGGGATCGTAGACAAGTAGGTACTAGTTTGTATTAAAAAAACTGTTTTGCTATATACAAGCCATTTATTCAGCAAAAACGAATAATATTTCGACACTCTTATGGGAATCAAAGTTCCCGTTGACTTAGAATTAGAAATTTGGCAAGTAACATCGTTACAAACCGCATGTACCGACGCCAGCACATCAAGTTACCCCAATGTGTCCAATTTCTTTGATTGTTTTTCAACTTTATGTGAAACTGAACAAGGTTCGTATTCAATTGGAAAAATTTGACACATTGGGGTAACTTGACGTGCCGGCGTCTGTACAAGAAAACATCTCAAAATGTATGTTATGTATGTATTAGTAATTAAATTCACTCAGGAAAAGCTCAGAAGAAACTGAGCGATTCAATGCCTGAACTATTTATAATGATCCTACGCACGGAAACCTCGATGGGCAAGTCTGAATCGCAGTTGTCTGGTTTTTTTATTATTGTAAGTTGGTAGGTATCTATAGTTGTCGAATTGGATAATTCCCGCTAAGATAACTTTATAGTTATCTATTAACACTAGCAAACAAATACAACCACAAAAATATTACAATCATATTTAAGTATGTGTGAAGTAACACAGAGCAAAGCGTGACAGACAGATAAAACAATATAATATTATGGGTTGTAGCACACTTGAATATGAATGACTTTTGTCGGGGTAGATATCCGTATCTTCAAGCCTTGGAATTTGTGAAAAAGTTGCAAAGAATTTGAATATACGCGTCGCTTCTTCTCGGTACCTACTAGAAAAACAGCAGTTTATGAGAATATAAGAATAATGCTAAAGGGTTATTTTTTTTTTTCAAGTGTTGGTAGTCCTATTTCCCAAAATTATTAATCATATTTATTTTCAAACTATTTGCGTTTATTGAAAAAATTTTAACAACTTTGACAAGTCAGGGTTTTCTAACATTTAAGTATCATTAATTTCTACTTGTATTTTATTATTTAGTTTTATATCAAATTCAAATTCATATGTACTTATAGTTTGTTTATTTATTAGGTAATGTAGATATGTAGATAGGAGAACCAAAAGCCATATCAGATGGACTTACAATTGAAAAAGCAAGACAGAGCCAATTACAGGTTCTCACGTGCAAAACCAGTTGCAGAAATCTAAACCCAGTTATCAATTTTTAAACTCTATATTGCAATAAAGATATTTAGCATCGTTGTTATTATACATTTAAGATTAGTTTTAACATGAAACCAGGCAAGGGCACGGCAACATGATAATACAACATTTTGGTTGGTGTAAGCCGCTTCAGTGTTATGTTTCTGTAGAAGGTCAGAAATCACTGTTAGGAGATAGAAAGCGCTTCAAACATAACTTATAAGGAGAGTTCCTGGATAATTCAGATAGAAGCACCTTCTTGAGTTTTGATATGAACATTAGAAGTGCTGTCAAGCGCTTACAAGCTTGGTGCTGTTTTGTTTGGCGCCGGTCTGTGCTAGTTCGCCTTTTGCGTAAGCCGGCAACAGTTAGGTACTTCGTACATGAATGCACGTGTACCCTAAAACATGAACACTCTCATGTAATCCACTGAAAAGCTGAGCAAATAGATTGAAAAGTCAGACTTGAATACAAAGTGACTGTGATTACCGAGGTTAACACTACGTAATATAGGTATCCCCTTACTCAGCGAACGTTACTTGAATACTGAGAGGGATATTACTTAACTTATATCTTTATTTACGTTTGACCTATCTTTACATTTTCATATTTCATTCAAAGATACAGAAATATCTGTATTATTGCTTTGGTATGTGGGTCGTACCCTTAAAGGGGATGTGCCAGGATGGCCCACGAAATTTAAATTTATTGTTTTTTTGCAATTTGCCGTTAAGTGTCAAGCTGTAACGTACGAGTATGCTGAACAAAATATTATTTGCGACCTAGTTGGTATGTGTTTAATGAGAACGATAATTATTCATATCATTAAGACAACACGCTAAGTTCATATAACCCCATTGAATGGTTATTTCATGAAAAAGTTATTGAATGGGATTAAATTAACTTAGAGGGTTGTATTGATGATTTTAATTATTTCAATTATTAAAATATACCATATTTGTAACGGACGCGAATCGTATTTAAATCAACATAAAACCTGACACTTACTGGCAAATTAAAAAAAACACAAGAAAATTTGAATTTCGTGGATTAGGTACCTATACCCTTGGCACATTCACCTTAATAGGAAGTAGGTTTCGCAGTTATGAAATTGTTCGAATGAAGATAACTTTATAAACGAGTTCTTTGTGCTATATTCGGAAACAATTTGTTTTGGGCCAACTGCATACGAGTCGAAACAATTGCAAGCTACTGTTTTGCACATCGTTTAGTATTTTTTTCTAATTCAATGGGTGGATTTTTCGATATATGCCTGTATCCCCATAGAAAAGTTCCACTGCAAGCAGAGACAAATTTTGGGCCAAACGGATGACAGAACTGTGAGGATTCCTACTGATCCCTAAAACGAATGCACGAAGAACATCCCATGGCTTATCTTGAAAACCAATCAAGGATTAAATTTATTGCCTTGCATGATTTGTATGTCTTTCCTCTTTAGTATTTTATTACCGTTTAAATGTGTATAATTTGAATAGCAGAGAAAAATATTATGATGTACTTTGATATGAAATGGAGTTGTACAATTTATGTAATTTTTCAATTGAAGAAACTAATAGCTGAAAGTGTTGTTGTGTAATTTTGTTATCGTAGGGTAATAATAAATACATGTAGTCGTTATAAAACTGTTATACTCACTTGATAAGAACCTGGTGTTGTCGAAAGCAATTCCTGAAAGTAGTTTCCAGAGCTGCGTCAATTTCTTCCCTGGGTACAAAGTACTCTACAATCTTTTCGTTATTATCTTCTTGGCTCAATATCAACGATTCCCTCTCTTGAATGCTATTAGCATCGGGATGTATACCATCTCTTAGCGACTTCATCGTACGGTCATACGCAGTCGTTATTGCCTCGTTTAGTATTTCGAATTGCGCGCCCATGTGTAGGATAACAGATGCAATAAATGTATCAATTGTCATCACAATATGGCCAGTCCATAGCAAGCCAACAGTTTCGAGCACAAAAGTAGGAATATATGACGCGTCTTTCTGATAATTCCAAGGGATGTAAATCGGTTGTGGTAAAGTCCTTACTGGACGAAGCTCAGTATCGTTTAAAGTAGCAACTAAAGATTTCCATTTGATATCTTGAATCGTTCCATATACATTTCCATTACCAATGGTAAGCCAGCCAAAGAAAATAAAGGCCCCGGTTATAATTTTAGATATTTTCACCGTTTTACGGTTCTTAGGAATGTTTTGATAATAATCATACATCTCTATTTCTAAAGTGTGCACTATTTCCTGAATGTCAACGTTTTTAAAGAAGAAGATGTACAGTTTGATAAGAGTGAGATTATGGGTGATGACAAAAGAGAGACTGAACATGAATCGGTCCATTTCCTTTTCCCCGACGAATGGGTCAATAGTTTCCAGACCAACAAAGCCAGCTACCCAGACAACTTGGGTGGCAATGGAGTAGTATAGGTACCAGCCTGGAAAGTTGGAAGTTTTTCCTTCTTCTGGATGATGCCACCAGCCTAGACCCAAGAATCGTAGGATACGGTAGTGGAAACCGAAGTAGTGTCTAGGACGAGAATCAGTCATGATGACTATGTAGGCACAGCGCGGATTTGTAAATGATATTCCGTCTGTGGTTTGTGACTTCGACGGTCCATGATAGACATTATAAATACTACTTTGGGCTTATGAAATACAGGCTGTTCCGAATTTCACATTTATTCATTTCTAATGTTTTAAGACTGTTTCTGCTGGCTTGTTACATTTTAGTTTAAATGTAGAGCGTAGTTTGACAACATTAAATATGTAATTGTGTATAGAAATTTCATGTAAGTATAGTAGTTTTATGTAAAAAATTACAAGACTAAAGTGAACAATAGGAATGTTAATAGTTATCGAATGAATACAGAACATGCGATAACAGTTGGCCACGCGACATTTAGAAAACTGCAGTAAAACGAACACAATAGAAATTGTAATTAGGTTTACATTAAAGTTTGTCATTTATTGGATTCTATTTCATTTATTGACTAGCTCCTTTCTGATATTGACTTTTCCGTAAAGCATATCGTGTAGCAGTTGTCAATAACGAAGGTTTCTTTCTGTACGTGAAAGAAATTTTAAATAGCATGCAAGTTTTAGATAGGTATTACTTAATCTAAAAGAAGACGCAAAATAACTAAAATTAAAGAAACCGTTTTGTATTAAGTGGCTCACTTTATCAAAAACCTTTTTCAAATCACTATTCGAGAACACAGAATTTTAATAAAAGAAATTGCAGTATTTATTTAGGAACTTAAAACTTTAGACCCGCTTCAAGCGCTTTGTGAAATTGTAATTACGCGTCTAGTTTGTGCACAGCTTAGCTAGATGGGAAAGACAGGTATTTTACAAACGAATTGCTTAAAGCACACCTAATATCACGTTGCACGGAAGAAAGAGGTGGAACCATCCTGACTTAATGAATAGACCGACTGTTTACTTACAAAATTTGATGCTATTTGACAAACATGTAGATAGATCTATTGAAGTAACGATTACGGCATGCATCAAGGACTGTTTTATTATTAGTTCATAAAACACACGTATTTAAACTGATGAGTAATATTGGTGTATTTGTTAACCGACTTCAGGAGGAGGTTCTCAATTCGATCGGTATTTTTTTTTTTAAGGAAATTTGACACATTGGAGTAACTTGACGTGCTGACGTCTGTACATCGATTACTCCGAGATTAATGATTCGATTTACGTGATTCTTTTTTAGTTCGATGCGGAATAGCTGCCATTTGGTCCCAATAAATATAACATAGTTTGACCCGGTATTTTTCATTTTATGAACAATTTTATAAAAAATAATTTGTTTTCGAACATGTTCACCGATTACGCTGAGATTTATGAACCGATTTACGTGACTCTTTTTTAGTTTGATGTGAACTAGTTTCTTTTTGGTCTCATAAAAAAAATACATAGTTTGGCCTAGTAGTTTTCATTTTATGAACATTTTTGTTCATGAATTTTACTTGTTAATTTCATCGAACAGTTGTTGTTTATTTGTTTGATTGTAATATGTAAATATGTGTTGTAGAAATGGATATTAATGAATCATCTAGGTATATAAACATAAAAAAAAAACTAAAAATTGTTAAATAAAAACTTTTTTACAAAAAATACAACCGACTTCAAAAAACACTACCCGGTGCACTAACTGGTGTAAAATAACTCTAAATTAAGAAATCTGTGGCTTTGGTGGTTTTGTCTCATTCATGAATGGCCACCGACTTCCGAATTTAGAGTAATTTTACACCGGTTAGTGTTTTTTGAAGTCGGTTGTATTTTTTGTAAAAAAGTTTTTTTATAATATTGTAGTTCTAGAGGGGGATGATTACGATTTTTGATAGAGACATAAAGTCTGCAAGAAAAATTCAAATAATTTTACACCATTCTTTTTTAATCCACCTAGCCTTTCAGTTTTACTGGATGCTGCTGAATATCAATTCATTATTTACATAAAGCTACTGCCTATTTGTGCACACTGAACTCTTCAAGTGTTGTTTTTGTCTACAAACAAGAATAAAGTTCAAAAATACATATTTCTTTTTAGACAACACACGAAACATTCGCAATATTCTACAGAAATAAGAACACATTCATTCATATTTTCATTAATGTGAAAGAACGAATTTCTTACCTTGTAGGCTGATACTGGTCCCGAAAAATTGGTCGTACATATATATAATTACCAATTTGGAGCAGCCCTTTTTTACAAGATGAGGTTGTTAAGAAACAATCTTGTTCTTTTACTTATTAATTTATTGTTGCTTGGTTTCATTGATTTGACCTAAAAACACAGAATAAACAAATCCTCATTTTTTTTAACAGATCTAGATCGTCGTTTAAATGGGCATCCAAAATTTTGTGCGGAGAAAATCCTGGATTAAGAATCAGGGTCATACTTATCAAAAACATGCATTGTCTTTAGGACTAAGTCAACGTGTGAAATTTCAACTTTATAGTATACGAGGAAGTACGTGAAATTTAACTTGCAAGGTTTGATTACAAACAGACATCAAATAAAATAAAAACAATAATAAGCTTGTAAAAAGAACATTGTTACTAGAATTACCTAGTTTTTTTATATTATAAACTAGTGCTTGACTGCAATCCTACCTGATGGAAAGCAGTGATGCAATCAATGGTTGTGAAGCGCTCGTTTATTAAAAGGCTATTCACTCTAGCCTTGAAGACACCTCAATTATAATCGGACGGAAAGACCGCTGCAAGCAAGTTGTTCTAGTCTTTCGATCTACTGCAGGGCAAAGAACTGGCTTCTTTCCTTTCGCTTCTGCTAAGGGCTATCTGGAGACAGTCTTCATCGAAGGAGTCTAACTCATCCTGCTATGTTCGTGTGTTTGCTCCATTGTTCGTCAATTCCAATGCCCAGCCCAATTCCAGTTTCGCGTGGAACGGACCGTTGTATAAAGCTAGAACCTAATTATTATTTTTAACCGACTTTAAAAAAAAGGAGGTTCTCAATTCGGTTGTATATTTTTTTTTTTTTTAGGGTTTGTTACCTCAGTACTCCGTCATTTATGGACCGATTTTCAAAATTCTTTTTTTGTTTGATAGGGTATACTAACAGATTGGTCCCATTTGTATCAAAAGTCATACCTGATGAGGGATCTTCGAGGAATTGAGGAAACTCCTCAAAAAGTATAGGCACACATGCACCGATTTCAACATTTTTAGTAACAAATCAAGCATTTTCAATTAGAAAGTATCATTTGGTGAAGAAAAACTGATGAAGAAGACAGGCAACGGAACTCTTCAACGCATAACAGCAAATTATTCGCGATTGCTATAGCCAAATGTCTATGCTGAGCTTTTGTATTTCCACAACATAACATTACGCCATTCTATTTTAAAAGGGGCCTGCAGAGATGTACAGATTAATGTTTAGATAGAACTTCTTTAGCAATTGTTATCCAATTTCAATGATTCTTTCAAGTTTTGAAAGACTTCCTTTACATACAAAGAAAATAAAAATTTCAAAATAAAAACTTTTTTACAAAAAAAACAACCGACTTCTTAAAAAAAAACTAACAGGTGAAAAATAACTCCTGTTTCGGAAGTCTGTGGCTTTGGTGGTTTTGTTTTGATCATTATTGGCCACCGACTTCCGAAACAGGAGTTATTTTTCACCTGTTAGTTTTTTTTTAAGAAGTCGGTTGTTTTTTTTGTAAAAAAGTTTTTATTTTGAAATTTTTAGTTTTTAAATAACGGTTTTTTATTTTGTTTAAATTGACTGACGACTTCACGATAAAGGTTATTTTCATAAAATTTTAGTTTAAATATTTTGGTAAATTTAGTTTTTGTAAGCTTTGGTAAGCTCTGTACTGACTGACATACCCAACTCTGAAGTCACTAATCTATGTTGAGCAAGTGTGATGATCACTGCTCGTTCCATCTCTCGTTGACGAAAATATTTTCCCTTACATTTAACAACATAACTTTTTATTATTTATCACGTGATCTAATCATATCATAATTTATCGTGTTCCTTCTATCTTCTTCAGTATTCACCTGAACTGCTTTTGGAAACTTTTAAATACATTTGCGAACGTAAACGTAAAAAGAACTCTTCATTATTTTTAAAATAGCTTGCTGGATTTTATAAAACGCGAAGAAAGTGAACACTGTTGCTTAAATATGGTAATGAAGACACTTATACACTCTTGAGACTGTGAGGATTACGTGAGAGGCAAGACACCACTTAGCCGCTAAAATTTTGTGTCGTCAGTACATAATGTTCAAACATGACGTAGGTATCGTTTTTAAAAGTTTCCAACACACGAAAACTGGTTCTTATTGCAATGCTTTAAAGTTCACAGTGCATTGTATATTTTACCCGCGTGCGTTTTATTTTGACGTATCTCGTGCGGAAAAAGGCGCCATAATTAATATATAATATATTAATGTCGACAACATAAACAAACAAATGCCAGACGTTAAACATCAAACCATTTCATGAAATATACACTAAAAGTGTAATATTTCATGAAATGGCGCTATTTCACGAAACGGCCGACTACTTCATGAACTGGCCAACTCTACGATCTGGCTACGACAGAAATACACGGTGAAATAAAATCTGCTATCGCGCAACGGTTTTGTGGTTGTTTAGTAATTGTGTTTTAAATGGAAAACCGTATCGTTTTATGTTCTAATAAACATAATACAGTTTCAGTACCTAATTATGTTGCCTGCTGTATACAACGACAGTAAATCCAATGACTTTTATTAATTTTATCTTTTGGTTAGGAGGTAACCTGTAGTTGTACTGTCTTTTACTACCGCAATTTACTATAATATTTCGTTTTAACCAATGGTCAAAGGTAAATAAATTAGCTTGTTTTATAAAACACGCGTTTATCCGCGACTTCATTCGCGTGGAACTTTGTTGGTTTTATATTTATTGCACGGGTCCCTTTTTCTTTCTTTAAATAAAAGTAACCTAGGTTGCTTCTAACAACATCAGCTATCTGACAGTGAACGTCCCGTCAAAAAATGTCAAATCGTTTTGAAGATTAGTCCAAAGAAACAAACAGACAGACATTTTTTTTTGTTATATATGAAATGCATTTGAAAGTATGTACGGTAGACATACTTTCAAATGCATTTCATTTTATATAAAACTGTTATAATGACATTACAAACAGACATTACTTTTTTATTTTTATTTATTCCTACAGAGAAATCGTATTAGGTAATTATTTCAAGCTTTATTTCCAGCTTTTGACAAAGACATTCAATACCTATAGACCGGACATCACGAACAAAATATTCATCTAAAACTTGTGTCCTGCTGGACACAAGTCTATGAGTTTTTTTTAGTACGCTCCGCTGCCGTTCCAATATTCATATAATAATCTAGATGGCGTTACTGAGACATGGGATCAAAGTTTTTCTATGACTTTTCCTCGCTTGTCCGGTCTATAGTATTTTAAATCTCTTTGGCTTTTGACTTAGTACTCGTATGACTACTTATTGTAGACCTTTACAACAGTTTCCTATGGAAGAATCACATTTGTTATTTCCAACAATACCAAAGTAAAAAGTGTAACTACTTTTTAAAATGAGGAAAAAAAACTTACCGGCTGAGAAAAATCTAACTTCAATTATAAGCTGTAACAAATGTAATGGGTAAGCTCCGTGATAGGATAAACCCGTCATGAGGAACGGGAATTATCTACGAACAAAGGTAAGGTTAGTAACGTGACCAGAATAGGACTCCATCGTCAATTTGATTGTGGTCTTTGGTTCCGTCTCCAAGGGGCATAAGAGTACGCTTTAGAATATATTAAATTGGATTTTTAAAATAGCTAGGAATGGAATTTATTTTTCAATAGTCAGATAACTTTTATCTCAAGAATAAATATGGCGGTTTGGCATACTGTTCTTACAAAAGCTGTCAAACCGCCATTTTTATTCCTTTTATTAACCGCCGACGCAAAAAGAGGGGTGTTATAAGTTTGACCGCTGTGTGTGTGTGTGTCTGTCTGTCTGTCTGTCTGTCATCCTGTCTGTGGCACCGTACCTAGCGCTTAAACGGGTGAAGCGATTTAGATGCGATTTTTTTTTATTTGAAAGCAGGGTATTCTTGCGATGGTTCTTAGACATGATTCATCAAAGTTCAGCCGTTTCAAGGTTAACAGCTCTTTTGTGTTAGCTGCCGTTGCGATTTTAGACGTCTATGTGTATTAACTTTATTTACAAACATTGTGTGGCTTAAAATAATAACACACATGGGTATGTGTGTTATATTAATAAGCAAGATTATGGTATATTTAGTCTGATGCAGCCAGGATATCTAGCGCATTAAACACTCTTGGGAAATTAATAGCAGATATTTCGTGTTTGGTTTCATTTTAACCAGCATTTGATTCTGCACACAATGCACTGATGGCAACAGGATGAGCTAATGCTGCAGCCAGGCTATCCAGCACACCAGTAGGTTTTACGTCACGTCGTCACCCCGACGTGTCGTAAAATTTCATGGCTCGTGTTATTTTAGTCTTTTTAAATGATTCACTATTTTGCGGTAAGTAGGGGTCCATTTAAATTTTTTTTTTAATTTTTATACAAATGTTATCTGATAATTTAAAAATCGACCCTAAAATAAATATGTTACATACCTATTAGTCGTCTTGATGATCTAGTGGTTAAGGGCTTGCCTCTCATGTTTACCAATGTGACTTTTTCAACATAACATAATAACATAACGTCACGCCTGTAATCCTCGAAGGGCTAGGCAGAGGTATACCTGGTAGTACACCCACATTTCGCCAGTTATGTTTAAGTCCCATGTAATAGTGGGCGAGCCTATTGCCATCAATCGGGCACAACTCCAGGCTACGGGCTGCTACTGAGAAATCCCAGATGGAAAGACTCAATAACACTTTGCCCGACCCGGGGATTGAACCCGGGACCTCATGCTCAGCAGTAGCGCTTGCGACCACTAGACCAATGAGGCAGTGACTTTTTCATTTCATAATATTTATCTACCTACCTTCTAAGTTTATCTTGGACATTCGTCACACATCGAGATTCTTATTATTAATCTTATGTAGTATGAAATCGCCATCACGCCCTTCAAAAATATGGTGATTAATGCAAGCGCCATCTCTGTAACGAATTGCCTTGCCGTGATACAGTAAACTAATAATAATTATTTAGCTGCAGATTACCTCCCTCATTTTCATTACCTTTTCTCCGATTAGAGGGAAGCTTCCTCCGGACTAGCCAATTTGTCCCGGTAAGCAGATTACCGCTTGGGTAATTGCGAGATACCAATATAATTAAAGAACGGTGACGTTAGGTTATCAGCTGGAAATACGAAATTGCAGGCTGGCAATCTTATTTTTGACTTAAAGATATAGTCAGAAACGTTATTATACTAATCTATCCTACTTTTTTTTAGTTTTTATGGTACTGCTAGCAGACGTCCCGCGGTTACACCCGCGCAGGTCCCGTTCCCGTGGAAATACAGGGATAAAAAATAGCCTATGTGTTAATCCAGGACGTCAGCTAACTCCATACCAAAATTCATTCAGTTGTTTTTACGTGAAAGAGTAACAAAAATCCATCAATCCATCCTCACAAACTTTCGCTTTTATAACATTAGTAGGATAAAGTGTATTCTATTCTATAACTTTTCACAGTTCGGCAGTCATACTAACTAGAGCTAGATTAGTTTGCCCGATGCAGACTATCCAACCGTAAACCAACCCATACTTCGAAATTAGAGAACAAAAGAGTTCCATCTGTGTTAGAAATGGACCAAAAATGAAAATATGCAGAGCGTGCTCTAGAAACTCAGGACAAAAGACAGGAGTTCGAAGTTCGTAGAAAACAATGAAAACTCAAACTGATTTTTTAAATTAAAACCAGGCTGTATAATAGTAGCACCCTTCCATTGTATTACGTATTCATAAACTGGGGATTGTTTGATTTAACTCTATAGAAGCAGGTAACATAATTGCTGGTCTTCACTTTGAATTGACATTATAAGTGTTAATTTCTCCTGAATAAATTATAAATGGCCGCCGATCAAGAATCATTTCTATTGTGTTATTAAATGATTACATACTGCGTAGTGTATTAAATTATTAAAAAGTGGCTGGGGTTGAAACTGCCTTCTCAACAACATAAACCACTTTTTCTATGGTGCCAATACCTGCACAACAGAATATTAAAAAAAACTCAGCCGCGTCAATCAAATGGCATTTATAAAAAACAATGTGCACTTAAGGGAAAACCCATTCAATACTTAAGATAGATTATTAAAAATTAATTATATTTCTACCACCATAACATGTAGGTATTGTACAGACGCCAGCACGTCAAGTTACCGCAATAAGTCAATTGAAGAAATTTTCCCAATTGATTAAGAACCAAAGACATTCAATAAACTAAGAACCTTATTCTGTTTAACATAAAGTTGAAAAACGATCAAAGAAATTTGACACATTGGGGTTACTTGATGTGCTGGTTGGCGTCTGTACTTAAAGAAAGCATGTTTTTTTTTGCTGCATGCACAGATTTCTCGACAAGCTTCTCTAAACCAGAAATGAAACCAGTTGAAAAATCTGAAAATTAAACACTGCCTACTTTTATTTATCTTAATATCAATTAATGGGATTACATGAACTTAGAGGGTTGTCTTAATGACGATAATTCTGTAAATTATTGTACGTGTCACGGTAGCAAATCTGCCTCATTGCTCTGTGGAGTGCGGGCTAGCTCAAACTCCATCCTGAAAATCATAACTGGGATCTCCCAGCTTTGATTTTCAGGATGTTCTTCATAATGCCATGCATTATCGAAGAGTCGTATCTACGAATCTTCGATAACGCATAGCATTATGAAGTGTATCTCCAGAGTAATCTTGTGGCAAAGTAATAATAATAAGTAGTAATAAAAATGCATGCATAAATAATAGTAATTAAGCTTTACTGACATAGTCATAAGATTTATGTTTACTTACTCACTATGGATGTTACTTGTCCGAAATAAAGGTTTTTTTCATTTCATCGTATGTTGTTGAACACATCTGGAAATTGCAAAAAACACAAGAAAATTAAATTTAATTCTAGCACGTCCACCTGAAAAGAAGACTTTAGAGATTTGTCTCTACATGAGAACATGAGAAAGTTTTTCTTTGTATTCTCTGAAACTTTGATTTTATACCAATTAACACTATAATGCCCATATCAGATAGTTCAGTTTCGGGACGCTGCGCGCTGCAATGGTATTGCGTGAACGCTCTAATCATTTTCCTTTTAAGTATAGTTAACTGAGTTAAGTTATATTTATCAGCTAAGTAAGCGTAAATTTGTTTCCTTACAATTATAGTAATATTGTTTAGCTTATTGTATTGCCTTTTACCATTGGCATTTCCTTTTAAAATGCACCCGTAATAATTAGACTTGTTAAGTTTAACACAGGTTTTATTAATCTTGTTCAGGATAGTCGCTAATTCTATCTATATATATATAAATGTTATGTTGGTTTGTGTACGCTTCAAAAACTCAAAAAGTTCTGCACCGATCGAGGTGTTTTAGCATGTTAAATAATCCGCATTTAGGATTGTTTTTGTCTATTTTTTTTCTTCTTTTTTAACCATTCAATCACAATGTGCCACAGCGAAGCGTGGCAGGGTACAGCTAGTACTTAATATATAATTATAGGTTTAAAATGAAATTTATTTAAGTCCTGATTGTTAATTTAGTTAGACACATATGTAGTTACTTGTTAGGTACTAGAATAATTATCTATTTAAGATTTATATGTGGCCTTTATATATAACTAGGAACAATGTGCAAAAAAATTAATAAAGATTTGATTTCATTGATTGGGTTGGAAGTAACATCGAAGCACAGAATAACATCTCGAGGGCTGAGTGAATTGCCATATGATGATTTATTTGTTAATTACTTTGCCAATACAAAAAATTTAAAAAATCTGCAATTGGTACTTTTTTATAGTTTTAATAATAAAATGAAGAGTAGGTACCTAAAAGAAAATCTCATGGGAAATGATGATTTTTATATGGATTTTAACAGTTGTAGAGAAAAAAATTGAAAAAACTGTACAATTTTTTAAATTTTGCCTTATGTTCTGTTTACTTTAAACTTTATTAAATCGTAATTTCTGTTACTGAGATTTTAAATGAAAGAAGTGACTAATTAACTTATTAAGAAAAAATATTTATAGGGTTAGGTAGAAATGATGATTTTGTCATGGCTCTTCACAGTTTTCAGCAAAATAACAGCAAAAACCGTTTCTTTTTCGCGAAAACCAACGTAATATTTTCTTTGGGTCCAGGTGCGACGATCCATCTCGTATATCATATAAATGTCGGAGTCAATTGGCTTGTCTGCCGTTCAATTAACTGCCTAGCCGTTTAACTTAACATTGCCGTTCAACTAGTGGCCTGAATGATATTCAGCCGGAACGTTTGGCCTAAGCATTAGCCAGCCAGTTTATTAAATACTACGTAAGACTTTACTTTTATCGAATACCACACATCCAACTAAGTGTATCTACTATTTAGGCATAAACATAGGTACCTAATTCTTATAGCTGAGAATACAAATCCGCAATTTGATACTTTCTTAACAACTCATAGAAGCAAAATCAACTTCGCTAACTTTAATTCAGTAGAAGTCCGACAAAACTCTATTTTCTTCCCTCCCCTACCTCAGAGACCGCTACTGGAAACAGTGGGAATAGTTTACAGACACGTAATGTAGCGCCACCTATCCGACTTTTCGTGAACTACTGAGCTAAATGAGTTGCACTTAGTTCTACTGTGAAGTTACTGGTGTCACTAAGTTAGTCGTAGTAACTCTAACTCGTACTTAGTCCAAAGTCCAAACTATATTTATTGGTTAAGTTTTTCCTTGTAGGTTAGTAAGAGGGCAAAAATGTTCAAAGAACTTTTTTGAGTGTTAATAACAGTATTATTGTTAACTAGTCGAATTTAAGCAGGGGTTAAAATTTTCTTAGAGTTCCAAGTTTCGTCACATTTTCGTCATTCAGTAAAATTAGGTCCGTCCCATATTTATTAAGTAACTAATTAGTCTTAATCTGCATCGAATTCATTTAAGTATTTAGGTACTTTCTTTTCTATAAATTGCCTAAAAAAACAATTCAACAATGGACCTTGAAATCTGGCTTGATAAGCGTGAGATATTCGTACCGAAGCCTACAGAAATATTCTTGGCAAAGTCTGTTGCTTAGTGACACGTTGCGTGATTAAAAACATAGATGTCGTTAGTTCCAGCCGGTATCAAAGTGCAAAAGATCGTTTGTTCGCGAAGTAGGAACCCAAAATTAAATTGAACAAAAACTAGTTTCTACGAATATGTAACACAATAGCCTAGTATGTCTATAAAAAGTTCCAGAATAATAAAAGTCTTTGAACTTCCCCCTTGCTGCTAAAATGTGCGCGCGCATTTCTGTCTATAGTTGCAGCGCTGAAGCGCTTTCTTTAGTTGGTGGAAAGCGGAAGTAATAAAAAATATTTTTAACCGAAGGTGACTTTAGTCACAATCTATTCGATTATGAGTTTTTAAATATCTATGTCCAACGAAATGTACAGACGTCAGCACATCAAGTTACCCCAACCACAATATGTAAAATTTTCCCAATTGTATATGAACCTTATTATGTTGAGCATAGTTGAAAAACGATCAAAGGAATTTGACAGATTGGGGTAACTTGATGTGCTGGCGTCTGTACTTGAGAAATTATTTTTTCAAGAATTTCTAATAGAATGAATCTGGTAACGATAGTAGGTACTGAACACGATATATTGGAACTTTCACAAGTATTACACATACTTCTTATAAGATTCACTCTGAAAATGTCGTATCAAGATCATGATGACAAAAAAAAGTAACGAAACGTGTTTAATAAAATTCGCGTCACGTGTTATAATTTGCATGCAATAAAGCGCTGGATTGGCTAGAACCCAACGCGCACCGATATCGGACGATCTCGAAAACATAACCTCACGCCACCGCTGACTGCTGACTGACAGTTAACTCGATGCGAGACGAAGCAGTGAACGACTATACAATAATTTATTCACTCATGACCCGAACGTACCGAATATTCATTTCCCAGGTGTTTCTGTACAAAACGGACGCTACATGAATTGTGACATTTATTTCATTCCATTAAATTATTTACTAAATATCGTAACCGCGAAGTATTACTTATAATAAATAACCAAGGTCAAGTGATGTAAAAAGTATGTAATAAGAGTTTGTTATACAATTACGATGCGTTGAGACGCTTTCTGTTGCTGAAAAAATCAGTGCAAGTCAAGGAAAGGTTGATTTAACTACTGTTGCCAGAACAAAATTGTAAGTAACGTTTAATTAAAGTTTTTATTAAATTGATGGTCAATAAATAGGAAACCGGCTAATATAGCGTTACTAACAACTACAATTTTATATTACAGCCGTATTATTTTTTAATGCATGAAATTCTAGCAATGCAAAGTCCATGTTTGCAGTATTAAATTGGTGTTTACATACTTATTCACTGGCACTTATAATAATAATAGCGGGAAAATTTAATTTTAAGTGTATTCGAAATTCCTTGGAATGTTACATTTCGATTGAAAAAGGTTGTCATTGAATTTTAATTTATTGTTAATGATATTCTTTTCAAATTTTACTTAATTTTGCAATCTACAAATTTACGTTAGATCACAAATAATGAATGGGGAAATAGATTTTATACTTGGTACGGTGACCCTTTAGCGCGACATTGTGTTTAAAATTCGTTCATCCTATTAATTTAATATAATATAGCTATGAAAGTATAGCAGTCCCATTAAATTTTAAGTGCTACTGTGTTAAAATTAAAATCTTAGCGAATAACAGAGATTTAAATAGGTTATAGTATAGGTATCTAACATTGACCATTCAAAATCTAGCAAGTGTTCGGAAATCGGAACTTACCTAGGTAGGTACCTACTTGGCTTTGAAATTTTTAATGGTCTTTATTATTTTGGGTTCCTAGTCTTAGAAATTATAATATACAAAATCAGAGTAAGGATTTTTTTAGGAAAAGTATTTTTTTTCCTGTTTTTTTTATTATTATAATATATTTTTCTTTTTACACTTCTTAGCAACTCTCAAACTATTTTTGTAATAGCTTAAAGCTCTTCTAAATTAACTAGGTCGGTATATTAGTTATTATTCTTTTGCGCTCGGGAAAATCCTTTGTAGAATATAACTATGAGTTGAAATTGAAATATCGTATTCCGTACGTAGGTACCTAGGTATTTTCCGGACTGTAAATTTATGGGTAAACTTATCAATGCAAATTCAAGCAATTATCTTTATCAACTTACTAAAGTGAGCTTTGTTCAATGGGCTGAGATAAGTCAAGTTAATTACCTTATTGATACTATCAGTATACAAGATTGTACTTCACATGCTGTAGAAACATATTGATTGAGTAGGTCAGTATTAAATGTTAGAACACTTATGAATGCCTTTAAGTTAAAATAAAAATTGATTAAACAGAATCAAAGGACCGGAGAGTTAAACAAATCATTAATTGCCAAGTCTATTCCAACTAACTTAACATTGGTTAGTCTTCCAGCGCAGGTTCTATATGCAGCTGAATACGAGGAGGTTTAGGTACTTGTAGCAACTGCCCATAATTTGACCGCCACTACTAGATATTCAACAGTTTCTAAATGACCTATGATAAGACTGATTGCCAGACTTTTGGGCGACTAAATAGCCGACGTCTTTTGACGTCTGTCAAATATCTTCCAACAGTAATGGATAATTCAAAAATAAAGAAATGCCGCTTAAAATAAGCTGCGTTTATCTAAGAAGTTTGCACACGAATACAACACATTTGGGTGGCCAAAACGAAAATGCCTTACCGTTAGATAAGATTTTACGTCATTATTCGTGAGCAAATGTCCTCGATCAAAAGAGGTGACTACATAGTTTATTTCTATTGTAATCGAGACAAAAAACCTCAGAATTAAAACTACCTACTTTGCAAAAATGTGGAACAAATTGCTTTAAATTTCGTTGTCGCCGCAAAAAGTTGCTGATGCATAATCACTATGTTGTGAACTAAATATGACTGTTGTTGCACTGGATATATTCACAGCTATTTATTTATAGATATTTGATTGTCTATCTAGGGATGTCGTATCACCCGGGGTTGTGGAATTTGTTCGAAAGTGTCACCGCCATCCTGGAATGCAATAGGCATCAGGGGGAACACAGGCTTTAGTCAGTAAGAGTCTGACACTCCCTCCTACTTCACTTCGGGGGGGAGTCATTTGATGATTTACCATCCTTAAAAGGGGTTTCGTATCACGCAGTAAGTAGGTGTTGGCGGTCGAATAAGGAGTCGCTCTATATTAAATACCTGTGTTTTCATCTGCATCTGGTTAGTCCGGAAACTTTAGTATATTTGGCCGGAAGAGCTAGGTAGTCAGAAATTGATGGTGCATATAAAAACACCGGTTTCCCTGGCAGTGTTGAAGATAAGAGCAAATTAAAAGTACAAATGCATCGTATTTTGGATAGACAACAGAGTAAGAGTATTATGTTGCGATCTATGCGAGTGATCTTTAAGAGATTCTTATCATTATCTATGATTTCAACCTACTTACTTGTCGATATTATCTATATTAGATTGTGCCTTGATCTGATGATATCTGCCATTATCTGCAGGATCTACGTTATCAATAATACATAAAAATGTTTTTATTCTCTTGAATACTAAAGTGGGTTTATAGTTTTAGACAATTTAACGGTGAGACGGTAAGTAACTCTGAAAATTAAAGTAACAACCAAAAAGATTCAAGATATTATATTATAGAGTGCACACGAGTCATTAAAAAATATGTAATTTTTTTTAGAGAAAATCTTTAAAGTTACTTAAATTAGTACCACCGCACCTTAACAAGTTATTAAAATCTTTTATTCATGGAAATTTAGGCCTTACCAAAAATTAAGCAGTTAGATGTAAAACAACGAACGTAAGACGTGATAAATCAAATTTTGTAGACCTAAATAATGCAAGTGTACGTCAAAAGGCAATACTAGCGTATAAACCGTATCACGATCAAGTGGCATGGACAACTGTAGGTACTGATGTACACTCAATCAATTTTAATTGATTACTTCAGCAGTAGTCTTGTTTCAATTATTGCTGGCCGCTTTAAACAGCGCTTTCGTTTATATATGTCAACGTTTGTTTTGCTTTGTTGATTCATTTGCAGTATTTTCGTAAAGATCGTGGTAGGTACGTATCTGTGATACTATGTTTACTTAGCATTAAGTAATTGATAAGTTAAATCACAGGTAATGAGAATTTTCCGTCATCGAGAACTAGTTATAAATTGTTTCCACAAAAGATAATAATATTTTAATTCAAAAATGAAGCTTATCTTAAGGCGAGGTTCCAGTATTTTTTAACTTTAAAAAATATTTTTGATCGGAAACAATATTGAAGAAGATTAATTAAAAATCACAACTTAATTAAAACGTGTTCAACAGTTATGCTTATCAGAGATGCCATCATAAAACTATGTTAAAAATATCTAAAATAGGCTACAATTAAATAGTGCTGGTAAATCACATTTCGTAATTTCGTTCTTATTTTATCTGTGATCTATAAATTTAACTATTAATAACAATACCTAGTATAATAAATTAATAATAATAAAAGTAGTAGTAATTAATTATTAATAACATGCAATTCAAGCGCTCGGACCAGCCATACATTTCCCAAGTACAGTGTCCCCAAGCAGTACCTACATAAGTTATTTCTAAAAACAACATGTTTTATGTTAGTTCCGTAAAAATCTTTCAAAAATAAGGTGAAGTGAGCTTCAAGTGGAATTGGCCGTTGGTGGATTAAAAAAAAAAATAGTCAAAATTCTGTGATGGTCCTCCCTTGTCTAACCTGTTTAGTCCCATGATTGCCTTTCGAGTTTACAATCTGAATTCAGTCTTATATAGAAATAATATGGGGTACGGGTGTGCGTTGATAAAGCTTTAATTGAATTTGTTGAAAAGCAACAAGGAATTAACCGAACAGCCATGAAATAGCTAAAATTAAAAAAATACTGTTCCATACATTTTGAAGACATTAATGATTGAAACAGCTGTTGTCTTTTCGTGAGTTCAGGGTTAGTGATGGTTATCAGCTATTTTCATTCCAAATCTTGTATTTGTGCATGTACTGCTCCTGTTGATGATGTTAGTAGGTTAGAATGAATGTGTTAATACTTATCTCTAAAACGTAATCTCTCCGAGTTATTTCAGAGTGTTTTCATTTTTATCTCATTGACGTAGAGACGTTTTCGTTATCATTATTCAAGATTTACCTTTAACCCAACATCTATTGTATGTCTGCAATCTTTATATAAGAATCAGCTACTACATATTCTTATTGTGTCTTTAATATTTCCTAGTAGCCACTATACAAGTAGGTCATTAGGTGGAGTCGTCAAGGTTTTGATAATTCCAAAGAAATTCAATACTCAGACAGGTACATCACTTCATGAACAAAATTTTCATCCGATACTTGTGTCTTACTTACTAGATACCAATCGATTGGTCTATACTCCATCCGATTAGATAGTTAACAAACAGAAAACAATTTTGACATGTAGTTTTAGTTAATAACACAGTTTAACAATAAAATGCAGCTGAAAACAAATTTAGATACAACAAAAACGATTATGCAAAAGCGTTTATGTAAAAAGACTTATCAAGATTGTTTACCTTTAGTTAACTACCTACTCGGATGGAGTATAGTTTAGTACGCTCCGCTGCCGATCCAATATTGCTATATTATGCTAGGTAGCGTTACTGAGACATAGAATCACAGTTGTTTTATGACATTTCTGCCCATGTCCTCTCTACAGTTTCTTTAATCTCTTTGGATAATTCAGTCTTTTGACTGTAGGCAGTTATTTGATAGCCATTGCGGGTAGTCAGGAACCCGAAAGTTTGACAACGGGTATTACCATGTTACTGAGGAGCAGTGTTGTAGAGGTCAGACAGGTATTCGCTTCGTCTAAAATACCAGCTACCTCAAGAAAGTCTTCATAGATGTTGACTCTGTTAACTAATCAATCAGTAGGTTCTCCAAATTAGTAGCGATTTTTTTTTCGTCTAATGCTATGGTTCTTCTTGATAGGAAATTACCAAATGAAACAGCGCACCCAGCTTTTGACTTTACATAAGTGCCAATGAAAGAAATAGTGTGTGAAGGAAAATGAATTTAGAATTTCAACTCTCGTTTGTTTATTAATTGAGTTATTTACACATGTCTTGTGTGTGTATACTTTCATGTTAATAGATTTGTACTCATGACCTACCACAACGTCTGCCTATACAAACTAATCCAATTAACCTTTTCTCTACTTTATTTTAGGAATATTTTTTATTATTTATATTTTTTATTTATGCTTAAATAAAAGCAGTTCTCTTATTGATCTGTTTGTATATGTGCGTACATCCATAGATCCGATGTAGGTAGATGAGTTTTTTTATTAGTGATTTCCATAAAACATGCAATTCATCCATTATTTGCCGTCATCTTCTCCTTGCAACTTTCCTTTTAAAGTGCTCCATTATTGCACTAACATCGAGATAAAGGTCTTATTATGCGATAACAGTAATCTAATAGTGTCAGTTTGGATCATATAATATATGCACACTGTGTATATAAAGCCAATATCACTCTTATGCAATGTCTGTGTTAGTTAGGAAGCCCAAAGAAAAGTCATCAGATATGGCTGTACTAACATTTTTATCATTACGTTGCTAGAAGTTTTTGCTGTTTTTGTTAGATATTTATTTTCGTTTCTATTGTTAATTTTGCAATAGTAGGATGGAAGTGAGTGGTACCTACCTACCTATTTCTTTTAAAATGTCGTGAAAAGGCTCTTGATCAGTTTTTTGTAACACTTTCTCCGATAAATCTAAAAAATTGAAACGACGACGGTGAAGTAGAGCGATATTTTTTTACTGATTTGTTAACATTAATGTTTTCAACTGAATTTTTGTTTTTAAGGTAAAAATGGTGTCGTCAGTCTTCGGGGCCTGGGACTGGGTCATTATGGCAGCCACGATGATTGCTTCAATAGGTATAGGCTTATATTTTCGCTTCAGTGGTGGAAAGCAGGCAACAAATGAGGTAGCTATACTTTTATTTATTATAATATCTTACCAAAATTGCATTTGAATATACTATTTGTTCAAGTGTTTTGAAGGATAACCACTTCAACTGACAAAAAAAAAATCTCTTAAAGGTGTCCGTTTCTTGCCCTTACAAATCGTTCTTATATGTAGAAGAGAGTCATGGAGACAATCAAAGGTTAAACTATCCTTTTCAATGTCAGTTCGTAGATTGTATACTTGTATAACAGACTACTGCCTAGAAAAATAAATAAAATAATAAATAAATATTCCACAACTTTTCACACAACGCCATTTAGTTCCAAGTTAAGCTTGACAGCTTGTGTTATGGATACTAAACAGCTGATAAACATACTTATATATTTCTAAATACATACATATTATAGATAAATAACACCCAGACACAGAACAAATGATCGTGTTCATCACACAAACATTTGTCCTGGGTGGGAATCGAACCCAGAACCTCCGGCATAGCAGTCAGGATCACTAACTACTAGACCAACAGGCCAGTCATTTTATTTTTTTCAGGAATACCTGCTAGCCGACCGCAACATGTCCATACTTCCAGTCGCAGTATCACTAATGGCATCCTTCATGTCAGCCATAACACTGCTTGGGGTATCAGCAGAAAACTATTACTACGGCATGCAGTTCGTAGTCATTAATATATCGTATGGCGTGGCAACGCCCATTGCCAGCAAATTGTACTTACCAGTCTTCTTCGGGCTGCAAAAAACCAGTACTTATGAGTATTTAGAAATGCGCTTCGGCCCGCAGATCAGAATGCTAGCGTCTTTGACTTACACTCTACAAATGGTGCTATACAATGGTATAGTCTTATACGCTCCTGCTATTGTACTCGAGTCTGTGACAGGGTTGGATAGACTGATTTCTATATTAGTAGTAGGCTTAGTTTGTACGTTTTATTCTACTTTGGGAGGGATGAAGGCGGTGCTGTTCACTGACCTGCTGCAGTCAGCTCTGATGTTCGGAGCCGTGTTCAGTGTTGTTATATTTGCTTCGCTACAAGTTGGAGGGTTCACCCAAATATTCAAGATTGCGGGGGAAGGTGGACGTCTAGATTTTTCAAAGTAAGTATAGATAAATATCCGCTATACATATACAGGTTGGAAGGGACATCGTCGATATACATACTGATGCCATTAGTTCTGTACATAATTCTGGACCCCTCAGTATTGAAATTTTTCGTCGGGTGTTTTAAATTTTTACGATTCTTCTGCTGTTTTCTTTTGCTTAAAACTGCAAAGAACAATGAATAAAATCTTTTCTGTCTAGCCCTATGTGATTTTTCCTTAAATATTTAATTAAGTAAGTAGTTATTTTTTTTATTAAAATCTTATTATTTTGACAGAAAGCGCGATTTTATACAGCCTAAAAAAAAGAAAGGAAAGTTCAGGTGCGTAGTTTTCGCTACCAGCGTGTGTGTATGACAACATGTATGAATGTAAACGAAGCAAAAGAAGTAAGTATGTAAGAATCTTAGCATATGGCGCTCTGTAGTTTCTGCCTACCCCCATGAGAAAAAGGCGTGAGTTTATGTAATAAATGTATGTGTATATTTAAAATAAAAAGAACATTTGAAAAAAAATGGAAATTAGGGAAAGCCGATGAAAAATTTCAAGGCTGGGGACTCCAGGATGATGCTCACAGTGTCCAGATGTGGTTTGATGTCACTTCCACCCTGTATTCTTTGCGATAAGGACGTATATTTAATAGCTATTCTTCAGTTTCAGTGCAGATCCTACGGAAAGACACACCTGGTGGTCGTTGATCATCGGTGGAATGGTGACCTACCTGTCATTGTACGCCGTTAATCATACACAGGTAACTATTATCAATAATTAAAGTATTATATCCTGTCTATGTTACTTGCATAGACTACGTACAATCGGCCTCAGTTCCGGTGAATCACCCTTAAAGGCCAGACTCTAACAAAGCGCAGACGAGAAGAGATGTGTCTTACAACTAATCACTTTGCGTCATTTTGACAGCTCAGTGCTAAGCTTCAGCACAATACAATATCCTATTGGTTAATTACGAGACCTCTCCTATCGTCTCCGCTTTGGTGGAATCCCGCCCTTCGGCTATTATCATCATTTGCAACTACCGTCCAAACCCAGAGCATTTTGTTAGCTAACTGATTGACCGCAAGTGGGGCCGATTGTAGCTTGCGCGTATCGTAATTCTGTTACTATAGTACATCTAGTTTACTATAGTTAGTAGTGCATGGGGTTTTCCACTATAAAGGATAAACAGACACACATACATTATATTATGTCCATTTCAAACTTTGAGGAAATCTTTTATAAATATTTGCAAACGCAAAACATCAAGTGGCACTCATTCATTAGTAGTTTGAGTTTTGCAAAAAGAAAAACTAGAGAAATTAAACATGTTCGGTCAGCTTAAGCTAGAAATTTACGACTCACTTTGCCTACATTGACCTGTATTGTTACTAAGTAATTTTACTTAGTAAGGACTTAAGGACGAACTAATAAAAGAAATCAAAGGTTGTAACTACGTACCTTGTACTTATGCCATCGTGTTACGTGCTTATACAGGGTGTAATTTTGACCGTGGGACAAACTTCCACGGGCTGTTCTACTCTTGAATATGAACAACTTTCGTTTCGGGACCAAATCGGAAATCGTTATAAATTATGAACATTTTCGTCGAGTAGGTATCAAACATATGTATGCAACAGCAGATTTTTTTTGTCCCACGGGGAAAAATACAGCCTGTTTATTTTTACGCAAAATACGCGCTTGGTCCTGGAGTAGCGGACATCTGCTCGATAAACCTAACCTACGTGTACTTTGAACCTAGTGTACCAGTTTGTCTAGGGCAAATTCCAGTTTAAAAGGAAAAACAGCCTCGCAATCATGTGCCTTTTCAAACTTAAAGGATATGTTTATGAATAGTTCTTCTGGTCACTTAGTGGTTAAATGTCAACCTCTTCTCTTTCTCCTTATAAACTTTAACTAAGTATACTAAACTTTGACAATCCTCCGTGCCTGTAATATTCTTGAAAAGGGATTTGAAGTTTTCGTTTCACATAATATACGCTTTAATAATACGATATAATTATAATTGGCCAAAATAACAATAATTATTATGATTAACGGACTAGAAATGAGTAGAAAAGAAAGCAAGAAATGGAGTACCTATAATATACGTATGCGTCTGTTTGCACGCACATTTTACATGCGTCTTGTACTCACTCAGGTACTTGTCGTCCCACCTAACCATGCACTATAGGATTGGTGCAGTGAGAATGCGATTGGCTAATGCGCTGCGTGTAGCGGGTTCGCTTATCGCTGAAAACGAAAATTTGTATGGCTCGCAGGCAGCTGCTCTGACTCGTATGCTAGTGTGGGGGCCATTTTCTAAAAATAAATTAACACAGTAAAAGTTTAAGGAAATCATTTGGTACATAAATATTTAAAAAAAGACAAGAGCATCTAGTGTAACTCAGCAGCTTTATCAAATAGTATAATCTGTACACTTGTCGTTGCGTTTCTTATCAATATTTGCAGAGAAGACGTTCACGTGAGGTAATAATGGTCTCGGTTATCTTAGTTAGAAGGTCGTTTATTAACTGTATCTTGGTCTGAGAATAAGTGGAGGATGTTCAAATAAAGAACGGGAAAAATTTTCATTGATTTAGCGCCGATAACCTGCGAGTTAAATTGCTGCGTCATATACTAACAAGGACTAAACTTTGCTGAACCGAGCCCAAATTTGGAGACTTCATTATGATAGATGCACATCAAAATATATTTAGTCCAGTACATAAACATCATAAACATAAACACATAACGTCACGCCTGTAATCTCCGATGAGCTAGGCAGAGGTGTACCTGGTAGTACACCCCATTTCGCCAGTTATGTTTAAGTCCCATGTAATAGGGGGCGAGCCTATTGCCATCAATCGGGCACAAATCCATACTCTGGGCTGCTACTGAGAAATCCCAGATGGAAAAACCCAATAACACTTTGCCCGACCCGGGAATCGAACCCGGGACCTCATGCTCAGCAGTAGCGCTTGCGACCACTAGAACAACGAGGCAGTAAGTTAGTCCAGTAGTTAGGTACTAAACAATATAATTCAAGTATTTTTGCTTTCAAATTGATGGAATGCTACCTACTTAGATTAAAATGAAGAAGAGGGGGCTTGTGAAGTACTGTACGAAACTGTGACGTCATTTTGACTCTATGTATCGACGTTATTTTTTAATTACGTGAACAAAGTTAAAAACAAAAACATGTTATTTATTTTCAAGGAGGTAATCTAGATGAGGGACTAAAATTTTGACAATTCTTTTGTGCGATAGTTGGTTCAATTTTCGAGATATTTATCACTTAAAAACAGACAAAAATATGTTTCCCCGATTTACGGTTAGGTACGGCTTACAAATAGCTAAAGGTAGAAAATGCCTAGATAAGACACTAAGCCCGCCTCTGTACATTTGTGTGCTTGAAGTATTAAATAAATTTATTATAAATTGCTGCTGCGCAGGCTACTCACTGCACTGTACCTGCCTGTTATTCATTTTCAATTGTCCTAGGACTAGTGACACAATATGTCCTCGAATCGTAAGACAAAAAATAAAATCTGTTTTTGAACGAAAATAACTGCCACCAGCTGCAACATAAGTACCTACCTACTTATTTATTTAATTGTTTTTTCGCACCGATACGTTTCATTTTATTTTTATTGAGATAGGAATTACACGTAGAGTGCTCAGCGCTGCAAAAATCTCTAATTTGTATTCTTTGGTCTAGCTAGTCTAGCTTTTGCTGAGCCGGGTTCGATCTCCGAGTCGGTCAAAACGTTATTGAGTTTTTCTATCTAGAATTTCTGAGTAGCAGCCTGCCGTCTGGATTTGTAACCGATTGATGACAATAGGCTCAAACTCTATTATACATATTATGGGACTTAAACGTAGGTAACTCACGGAATGTGGTTTTTTTGGGATTGCGTACTTGTAGTTCACCTCTGCCTCACCCTTTGCGGATTACAGGCGTGATACTGTGTTGTGTGTTTCTGCAAAATTAATTATGAATCTCTGAGTTCCTACTTCCCTAGCACAAACTTTACCTATGGTTAACGAAGCGTTGAAAGTTTATTATTTTAGACTTTAGTCGTGTCAATGAATTTTGCAGTACCGTTTAAGCATAATATTGTGTGATTAGGTGTTCAGTCAGTAAATAAATCAACGGGACAAAATTATATAAAGATATATGTTCATATAAACATGTAAGTATAGGAATATATTTACATAAAGGGTAAATGGGACTCTGACTGGTACCATGAGTTCAGTAGTCATGATTCTGTACCAACAACCAGTGTTGAAAATTTACGGCGGCTTTTCCCAAATTAAAAAGCCCAATGACATTTTGTATGAAAGATGTGAATTTTGAATTCAAAAACTAATTGGTTACTATGAATGAATAAATTTATATGAATGAATTAATGCTATGAGTGATGATGGTATCGGGTTTTGTTATGTGACTCTAAACTGTAAAAAAAACTGGAGCATTTATCATTATTTCATCCAACCCGATAAAGTTCTAGTGCAGAGAAGTGAATGCTTAATAATTAAATTTACATACTTTTTAATTACAATCTTACTAAATTGGGTTTCAAAGAAATTATATTTTCCACATGCTTTTTTACAGAATCAGTTTGTGCATCGTGCCTATCTCTTCAATGTTGTAAAACTTTACTTGTAAAACCAAACTACTTAGACTTCTTAAATGTTAATATTGATAAAAAAATTAGGACCTAAGTACAAAAAGAAAGGTAAGAGTAGCTGCTTTTCACACATCTCAGGCATACGTAGTTACACAGAGCAAATGTTATGTAATTCGTGAACCTTTAAGTTTACATAACAAAAGAAGACACTTTATACACAAGTCCCGGTCAGAATATTTCTTCGTAATATACCTATTATATTATCACTCTTGTCGTTGTACATTTCTTACGTCATACAGTTGATTGATAGATCAATGATTCATCATTTTATTGTAAGCATCAATTAAGTATTGATATCAGCCTGTTGCAGTCTATTAATAGACCTCAAAAGATCATTTCGGACACTTACTTAATGTGTGAGATCTTTCAATGGTCCTAAAGCTAAAGTACAAGAATTATGGACCCTGTACAGCAAAAAGCATAAAATTAACTTTTACTAGAATGTGTCCTTGCCTAATGAACTAAATTATAACATTTACCTTTTGATATCAGTAGTATCACAATTATTATTTATTAATACTAGCATTACCCTGCCACGCTTCGCTGTGGCACATTGTGATTGAATGGTTAAAAAAAAGAGAAAATGACGTGTGGCATTCGGAGACTGCCACGGTAAAGCTATTGCATAGCATTTTTTATCAACTCCTCTCCCCCTCCCTCCCTCTCCCCCACACCTCCCATGCCACATAGGTAATAAAAAAATAAAAATTTATCAAAAAAAAAAAATTGGGCTGAACACCCCTTTTCACTTAGAGGTTAGAAAAATAGATAGATTCTCAGGCTTACTGAATATGCATAAAAAATTCATGAGAATCGGTCAAGCCGTTTCGGAGGAGTATGGGAACGAACATTGTGACACGAAAATTTTATATATTAGAGAAGAGATTAAATTAAAACATAGTTATGAATAATCCTAACCTGCATGGTTCTCACATGATCTGACCAAGACAACGACTTGGACTGTGACCCCTGAGTTTTTTCTGTTTAATTGCAGAATAGTTAAGTAGGTACCTACTGTTCACACTAGTTTAAAAAAAATTGCTTGTTTGACGTGTGAACGTTTTTAAAAAAACCAATTTATAGAAAGAAAAAGTCACAATAGTTTCTAGTCTATCTCTATTTAGTCTAGTAGGAAATGCGTAGGTTAAGGTTAAGTTTTGCGAACAGGCACGTTCAAATAATGTCTTATTAAGTTCTATCTCTCAATAATAAAGAAATATGACGACGGAATGATGGAATTCTTAGATTATTTCTTGATTGTTTTGGGTTCGGAATCTACCGCTGTGTTCCCCGTCTGACCTTAATCTTTAAATGAATGTTATTAAGCGGTCGTTCCAACTCTGAAATAATCTCACGGACAAGGTTTGTTTGTTTCTTTAACATACCAGACGTTTTTCGTGGAATAAAAACACGGTCTCGTCTGGCTTTTAAACAGTTACATAGAGTTCACTATAGCAAAATGGTATAGGAATCGATAACAATCAGGCGCGGATCCAGGCCTCAAAAAAAAATGTTGTCACAGCCCAAGGCCACTCAATAATTCGTCAAGCAAGAGTCCGACTAAGTATTCCCTACGATCGATACGTTGCATTCATACAAAGGAAATGTTTTAAGCGCCACAAGATTAATTTTTCTGTAGGTACATGAATGTCCAAAACTCTACTAAGTAATTAAAAATGTATCAACATTTTTACATGTGCGAAGAAGACGCCCTCGGTGACGGGTCCTGATTGCCCTTAATTTGGCCCGTCCCCCAGGGCTCCTTCTCCAAACCAAAACAGGCAGTAAATTGAGCATTATGGGGTAACCCCCATATATACAATAATACATAATACTTAAGTGCTAAGATTAGAGATTTTTAGTGTTAAGATTATTCAGACGCATAGATATCCGTGATAAGACGTCTTAACGGAAAATCTACGGCGTAGACTCATACAATGCTTGTTTATAACTATTGGATATAAACATTGCACTATCGATCTCAATTAGGATTGTGTGCATGGTAACAGTGCCTACAACGTAGAATCCATGCTTGCTTCGTTCCGCCTTTTCAGAAAAAAAGTTGTTTACGACCTATTCTCAGGCCTACTGAATGTACACACCAAATTTTATATGAATCCGTCAAGTCGTTTCGGACGAGTTTGGTTACAAACATTGTGACACGAGCATTTTATATATTTGAGATAGCTATACTTACGTATACGTTTAATAAGATGACATCAAATAGATCCAAAACCATAATATCTACTTCTAATTTTTATTTACCAAGTCTCTAATGTGCTCTTTAAACCTTTTTTGTTGGATATAATTAAAATGACAACATATACATATAACCTAACCTAACTTACCATACCTATCCTATAGCTAACCTAACTACCTAACCTAACTACCTTACTGAAATGCATTGATTTTGAAAAATACAAAATACACTGAACTACTTCGCTGCGTGTCTTAATGTTACATACAATAATAGAGTAGGTAGTATTATTTGAAAGTATTATCATTGTAGTAGTAGGAGGAGTAAAATCCATAAAATCATGGAATAAATTACAGTCTAAAGTTCATCATCCCCCGTTCAAAATGGAGGATCTTCTGACTAGACGAGTGTTGTGTCTGGTGGGCTATTAGGGCCGACGGTCATTATCGGAATCTTGTATAGCTACGTTTAATCGCACGGATAACTTTAACATCGCGATGTAGGATATTCATGTCGGTTTTAGTTCGTATGTGGCGAGATAGATGTCGCTACAACAACTTGATTTCTTTTCCAGGTGCAACGTCTACAGACAGTGAACACTTTGGACCGTTCACAATGGTGCTTATGGTGGAGCTGGCCCGTTCTCTCAGTATTGAGTATCGTGACGTGCATCAGCGGCCTTGGCATCTACGCTGTTTATAAGGATTGTGATCCCTTCGTAAGCAAAAGTATTTCGGCGGTAAGTTGACATTACTTTTTTCTGTTTAGGACATTACATATTACTTACTACGCTATTTACTTATTATAGAAGGATTCAAACCCTTGTGGCGTTTACGACCAGCCGCCGTTTTGATTTTTTTTACAAGATTCCGCGCTCGGCGGCTTTTAATAAATAGTAATAAAATAAATAAATATTACACAACTTTTCACACAACGCCATTTAGTCCCAAGTTAAGCTTGAGAGCTTGTGTTATGGGGACTAAACAGCTGATAAAGATACTTATACATTTCTAAATACATACATACTTATTATAGATAAATTACACCCAGACACAAAACAAATGATCGTATTCATCACACAAACATTTGTCGTGGGTGAAAATCGAACCCACGACCCCCGTCATAGCAGTCAGGGTCACTACCTACTAGACCAACAGGCCAGCCTTATGTGTATGTTATGGATTGAGATTCGTATACAAACAAAAATGTGTATTTTTTTTCATGTTGTTTTTCAATTTCAATACAAATAGCCTTATTAGGTTTATGCTCAATTAGAAATGTTTGACAGTTTCGGGTAGCTTGATATCTAGGTACCGACCCTCTAGTGTTAGGGGCAGGAATTTTCCAAAGAGGCCTGTTACATTATTTTGCTTATATCAGTCATCAATTATTCAGCAAATCTATCTATACTAATATTATAAAGAGGAAATGTTTGATTGTTTGTTTGCATTGAATAGGCTCCGAAACTACTGGACCGATTTGGAAAATTCTTTCACTATTGGGAAGCTACACTATCCCGGGGTGACATAGGCTACTTTTTATCCCTGTATTCCCACAGGAACGGGAACAACGCGGTTGAAACCGCGAGACGACAGCTAAAAAAAAAAAAACGTCTGCAAATGGTATATCAGTTGTAGAAACATGCAGCTGTTATAGCTATAGTGTTTATTTCATTGATATTTTACTTCTGTCTCTACCTTCAGGGTTGACAGTACTTATTATATAGGGTGACTGTTAGTTAATATAAAGCCTCATTATCGTATATTATTTTTTGTGAGATAATTTCTGCTACCATATTTTCCATGTCTTCTATCTCAACAGATAGACCAGTTGATGCCATACTACGTGGTGCAAGCCATGAAGAATGTGCCCGGACTCGCAGGACTATTTGTGGCGGGAATATTCAGCGCTTCGCTGTCCACCATATCCGCCTCTTGTAACGCTTTGGCCGCTGTTACACTACATGATTACGTGGGCAGGTGAGCTATATCTTTGGTACTTCGTTCAAATCAACATCGTGACTGGGCTTACGTGGTTGATTACGGACCACTTCTTCTCATTAAAGGTCTGTGTCCACTGATGGGCTGAATATACTATGTTCTCCAGACTCTATTAGTATACCTACTAGCTGAGCGCTTGGCTTCTGCGCTGCGCCTCTTAGGTTCGATTCCCGCTCGGATCAAATATTTGTATGCTCAACATATAGTTGATATGTGAGTTAAAATGTCTAAAAATGCAACCACGACTCAGGAAATATTGTAGTAAGGAGCAACGTTTAAATATTTATATTGTCTTGATTTACAAGGTAATTCATACAGCTGATATTGAATTTGTTAATAGAGTACCTACTCACATTATTTTTATTGTTTCTCGTCTTATCCTGGAGTGGAAATTTCAGTGAAAGGTATGAGAATAATTTTATAGCAGTTCATCATTTCGAAACATAGCAGTAGCAATAGTACCTACTAGATATAAAATATCATAGATTTAGATATGAACATAAATAACATTGTGATGTATAGACGTGATCCTGTTCAATTGCACTTTGCGTATTTTATTGCATGACGCACGTTTTTATTAGCTTCAACTGAAACTTTGTATCATATAAAAAAATGTGTCTCGTTGATATAGTAACATGTAGTGTTGCAGTTGGTTGCAGTATAATAGTGTACTTTTTGCGATGTGCAATAAAAAATACTAGTAATCGTTTAGTTGTTGAAATACCTACCTACGAATATTTTAGTGTGATCTCTCTCTCACTACTTTATTATCTACAAATTTAATTGTAACAACACAAACATAGAACTATTTCCGAGTAAGGTGACGAATATCATCATCAGTTGTGGCCTTGTGGTCGAACGGCTTTGTTTACTTTTCTCCATAACTCTCCCTTCTCATCTCCTTATTATCTCGGTCTCTCGTCTTTTTGGTTTTAATATGCCAAATCTAATACTTCTCCGTGCGTGTAATATTAAAACGAGATCCAAAATGTTCACTTTGTCTATTTATGACTTCTCTTCATCTGACAGTGTGCTGAGTTGAGGCTCTTTTCGCATTACAATCTTTATCTTCTGTGTATTTAATATTTTTAAGGTGTATTCATTTTGCTGTAATGCTAATAAACACATTTTTCTATCTTTCTTTCCTAATATAATGATACTAAACTATCCTATATCAGCCTCTGCAATTTACATAACTCCGTATTTTTTTCCAAAAGATGGTGCAAAGTGCCTCCCTCCTACGTGCCATGGTTGACGAAGCTAGCCGCCTGCGCATTCGGCCTCGTATTCTTAGCGCTGGCATTCATCGCTGAATATCTTGGTGGAGTACTCCAAGCCGCTCTGACGATATTCGGTGCAGTCGGAGGCCCATTGCTGGGAGTATTCACTCTTGGAATGTTCACGACCTACGCAAACGAGAGGGTGAGTACAAACACAGTTATTTCTAATTGTGGGACTTAACGTCAGTACAGGATTGCTGCGAATGGTATATCAGTTGTAGAAACATGCAGCTGTTATAGCTATAGTGTTGATTTTATTGATTTTTTACTTCTGTCTCTACCTTCAGGGGTGAAAGTACTTATTTATATAATCATAAACAACGTTTAATATGAGTATGGGACCAACCCTGAGATGTAATTAAAGCTGCCAATCCTGAGATGTAAATGAAGGACTACTGTATGTTGTTGTATTTTATTTTGTACAAACGCCAGCACATTAAGCTACCCCAATGTGTCCTATAAAAGTTCTTCAATTTTATAACAAACAGAATAAGGTTTAATTGGGAAAAATTGTCTGTTTAGGGTAACTTCATGTTTGTACCTACATCAGCTCATTTTTTCTGTTTATATTTCAGAGTTGTCCTCTTAATAAAAGTTGTTATTAATCCCCCAAAAGGTCTTCAGTGGCTTGTAAGTTTATAATGTAATTGTAATTTGCAGATCCTGCACATTCTTTAACCGATTTTTTTTCTATTTTCTTCCAGGCAGTTTCCATATCTCTTCTTACTGGGATGGCCATGACGCTCTGGATTAGTTTCGGAGGGCCACGTCCTCCGGTCACCAAGCTACCTCTCAGTGTTGATGACTGTGGCTTCAACGTGACGACCGCGGCTGTCACTGCTACCGACCCAAGTGATTTCTTCTACCTCTATAGAGTTTCTTATATGTGGACTAGTCCGGTAAGTTTAGTTACAGTTATTAATTTCAGCCCTCGTTCAACAATCGTTCGATAGAATTTATCTTGAATCCTATTTTCCAATATTATCCCTTACTAACATTCTAAGGACCTTTATTTGTATGTTTGTAGGGTTTTCAAAAGTTCGTTCAACTTTAGAAAGCTACATTATCACCGAGTAACATGGGCTTTATTTTATCTTCAAATTTACAAGGGGGTGAGGAGATGTTTAAGTTTAGAGTGAACAGAACGTTATTCAGGGGGTCGCAGTCCCTAGCAAAGTGCTAGTGGTCTACAATTCAATCTATCGGTATCAGGTTAGAAAGTGGGTGACTATTGATATTAATGATATTATAAGTAAAAAGGTGTAGATAGGTTTTTGCGCTCAGAAAGCGACACGTTAAAATGTGGCCAACTAGCCACACTTTACCTAAGTGTCGCGTCGCCGTCTAAGGACGCGTGCGTGCGTCATGAGCCATTTTTGAAGATCGAATGTTGTTTAGGTAGCCTACACCTTTTTACTTATAATATCATTGATCGATATTATGATGTCAAATAGTGATGTATGGAAGAAGGAGACATGATGTGTAGGCCCTGATTTAATTCATTAAACCCCAAGAGGACACCAGTGTTCGCGCTGTCATTGTCTTTCTATTGTGTCTCTAATTGCCACGATTGAAAGGTTTTATTAGGATGAGGGCAGCAGGATGGTGGTATTGCTTTATAACTTGTTGGTTCAATCTAAGTTATGTGTACTACTTACTCGAATTGCAAGAAGTACCTACAGTCAGGCCGCGTGTTAGAGATAACACTTTGACCTTGAGCTGCCATAACTTAGTTCGGTATTTTAATAGAATTTGAGGCCAGTGTATGCTGGTATCACTTATGTATTTCCAAAATGTATTGTTATGAGGTAGTGTGTCGGTCGATTCAGTCAAAATCACTCCGTGAAAATTTAGGTTAAGTAAACTATCAATGCCTAGCAGTAGTATGGAATGACAACTCAATTCGCCTTCACTTCACCTACTTTTTGTGATGACTATGATCATTTGTTCTGTGTCTGGGTGTAATTTATCTATAATATATAAGTATTTAGAAATATATAAGTATGTTTATCAGCTGTTTAGTACCCATAACACAAGCTCTTAGCTTAGCTTGGGACTAGATGGCGTAGTGTGAAAAAAGTTGTAGAATAACTTATTATTATAACTTATTAGTTGAAGAATCACTGATTACTCTTTCACGGCATGATTTCCTCAGAACCGGTTGTAGTGTAAACATATCGAAGCGAAGATTTCAATCTGTAAATTTCATTAACTCACAACATCAGTCAACAGTCAGTTCATTCCTTCAACTATGATCTGATATTTCCCTTTCTTGAACTAAATGATGACAGTCGATCCTTAAAAAAATATCTGGTGCCAAATGCTGAGATTATTTTGTTTACTTGTTAGATTTATAACAAATATTACATCACACAGATACATTATTCAATTCCTTCGTATAGTTTTATAACTTTACCATTATCAGTGTGTGAATGGGCTCACGGTCGTAGGATCAAAAGGTTGAAACTGTTGGAAGTGTAGATGTATGATTGTTGTATGACCGATAGCTAATCTGACGTAAATATCGACATTTATGTAACTAATTATGATCATGAGGTAATGTATGTCTCCGACACTAACGTCAAACGACACCTACATGTGAAGCTTTTGTATTGAAAAAACAGAGCGTTTTTTATCCGACTAACAAAACTTTTTTTGTTATACACCACTAATTTTTAATTAGTACAAATACTTAAAGGGCTTATTCTAGACGGTCTTCTTATTATATTTGTAGAGTATCAATAAATAATATTTAGATACAGCAAAGTTATTAGCGTTTGTTAATATCCCAAAAAGTCACCCAATTTATGGAAATATTGTACCTACAGGGTATTCATGACATAGTAGGTAGTATTCATGAATCGTCATCTCTCGCTCAAGTTCGCGTGATCTCGCTCAAGCATGCCTGCCTCCAACAGCTGTTTTCGTTATTTAAGTTTAACTAAATAGTGATAAGTATCTAAAACATTCAATTTTTTTTACTTTTGTTTACGCTAATATGATCAGTAACGGGTACGGATACAGCCCAACTTTTTATTACTAATTAATAAATAGTGGTGTATGTGTTAACTACACAGTTTGTTAATAATACAATGCAATATAATTTTTTACTCATTACCTGCTTAATATTTGGTTTGTGTAACTGATTATTTTTCATAAACATTCTCGTCTCATTGGTTTAGCTATCAAAATAACTGAAAAAGAATAAATCATCAATATAATCTAAAAAAGGCAAAAATAAAAATTTGTTTACAATCAAATTCAACTGAAAGGTGTAAAATACCTCTAGTTTCGGAAATCGGTGGCAGCCTAGATAATGAGTAAAACAAAACCACTAAAGCCACAGAATTCTGAAACATTGTTAACTTGTAGAAATTATTGAAATAAGAATAATATAATATGTACAAAGCACGTGTACATTTATTCGTCACAGCGTAGATTTAAATGCACATGCAGTTGCACAATCTAAACAATAAAGTCATAAGACTTTATTTGTATAATAAGGTTCAATAACTTTCTTGTTTGTTCTTTAAATTAAGTCTGATAACTTTGTAACTGTAGTGATAATAATTAGGTATGAATTTTAATACATTGTAAAGTTTTTATTAATCATGTTTTATTTGGTTTGCATTATTAGCTTATCAAGACAGACAGACGTTGCTGAGCGCAATCCTCGAATCAAACAGAAATCTATCTTGTCTGAGAAAATAACTTTCACTTTTCTGGAATTTGTCTGTGCAATTATTCAGATTGTTATGGCGATAGAAAACTTATTAAGTTACAAACGTTAAAAACAAAAAAGCCCCACTCCCGTGAGAATATAGGGATAAAAAGTAGCATATGTATTAATCCAGGGTGTCAGTTTACTCCATACCAAATTTTATTAAAATTCAGTAGGTTTTACGTGAAAGAGTAACAAACATCCATCCATCCATCCATCCATCCATCCTCACAAACTTTCGCGTTTATAATATTAGTAGGATAGTGTAGATCCTTATTGATCGACCCCTATTTCAATTTAATTGGTGTCAACACAGTGCAATTCTTCCATAGATACATCTCTATCAACCTTTTAGAACTCAACTTCTTCTCTAGCTATAGTACTTTTCACTCTATTCGTTCCAGATTTCTTGTCCATAATATTTTTGTACTATCATCTCGCTCTTATGTTTGGACCGACTTCTAAATATTTGGTCTCCATTATCTTACAGATCGGGTTCATTTGGGTGATGTTCTGGGGAACAGCGATATCTCTTCTATGGCGACAGCAACAACCTTGGGAGCGAGCTGGAAGAGCTCACCCAGACCCTGAACTCTTTACCCCTCCTCTAGCCAAGAGGCTCAGAGCCAGACAAGGGGAGAAACCTGGTGTGCAGGTAACCAAAGAATAAAATAGTGCATGACGCCTGGCGATGTGAATCTTGGCTTGCAGCAAGAATTAGAATGCATGGCTGCTTGTAGTGACTGAAGTAGATTGGCTTTATTGAAAAGACGTTGTGTGGGGTCTATTTGAGCTTCTAAAAATGAGTTACTCGGGGTTTTCTATCGGAGCTATCACAGAAGATACACCGTAAATTGTATTTTAACTTTTACAGTTTTTTTTATTTTTCAAATTCAAATTCAAATTCATTTATTCACGTATAAATAGAGTAAATACAATCGGTGGTTTCCATGTTACATTATTTGGTCTTATAATTCTATTTAGCCTGTGTTATGGCATGTGAATCGTTTTCTTAGAAGTAAAAAAGCAATAAAGAAATATAAATGATGGTCAGTCTTAGCCCGTGGTCTTAGCCAATACGTGTCTCCGAAATTCATAGTCTTATATAATGTCAATAAAATAATTATGTGTCTGGTAAAATACATTGTCAAATGCCAATAAAACTCAGTCATTTCTACGTTGAATTAATAATACACAACACACATTATTCAAAAAAATTAGTCTCATCAAAGTTATGCTCATTCTGTAAACAACGATCATTTCCACTTACGTAACTTGGTATATCTGCTATTTATAGCTGCTTAATTTTTTTTATCATATTTCTAGTTATGCTAATTTTATGCCTAACAGTAAATGTAACGGAGTAGTAATCGTGAATAGTAGTAGAATCTTAGCAGAAAATGTGTTCATCGAATCGGAATTAAATTTCATTATAATAATATCATACTTACAGAGCGAACAAAATCAATGGATCCATAAGATAGATTATATTTTACTTCAACGAAATTTTGATTTATTTTTAAATATAAATAAAACTGCTTGCACAGATTTCTCGACAAGCTTATCTAAACCAAAAATCGAACCAGACAAAAATAAAAAATAAAATTGCAATTGTTGATCAATAAAATTAATCCTTGATTTCATGATTGATTGTGAAGATTTTACCCTGAACAATGATTCTATACATTTGTAGTATAAAATAGTCAGTGTTTAGTTTTGATTTTTTAGGTGGTTCGATTCCCGTAAATTAATCTATTTTAAGAATTACAAAATAATGGCAAGGGCGGATCCAGAGCTCATTGATTTATTCCATCCTGTATACTACCTGTCTACTCAGTTATATTTACTTTCTTCTAAAGTAACGGTTTTATATTTTCATTAGGTATAAAGTGTAAATTTTTCATATTTTCAAATAATGTGTTCGGAAGACATTTTTGGGGTTTTAAAACATTGTAGAGTTGACATCATAATTACTTTACCACTTAAAGGATCTATTATTTTAGGTCTAATTCTTGGGTCAGCAGACTAAAGCGCATAAGTTAAATCTACATACTTTTCAGGAATTAGTAAAAATCATTTTGACTTATTACCTATGTAACCGCTAGATAGCTTCGATCTTAGGGATTTTTTAATTTTTGATCTGGAATTTTTGTCCAATGGTAAATTAATTACGAGGTCGACTGCACTTAATTCCTGCTTACTTTTCTTCATTATTGGATAAAATGGAAAACTTAGTGTCACAATAACATGTTTGATCATTATTTCATTAATTAGTTTCATGTTTTTTAAGTAGATACACCTATTGGTTTGTTTTCTAGCTGACACCGTGTGTGCTTTGACTTAGCGCATCTCTTGTGTGAAAAATATTGGAGGTTTGTAATTTTATTTACATACTTGTTTTATTTTTTAAGCACGCTGCACGATAAATGCACAATGGCATGAGCATGTTTTTTATTATCAAACTAAATGTAAATTTTATTTTAAACACCAAGGCCTGTTTCATCACTCGTTTTTTTTTACTTTTTTGTACCTCAGCAATCGTCTATTTTGCACCAAAAAAGAATCGTGTTTTATCCTTTTAATAAAATAAAAAAAGTGAACTTAAAGTGATGAAACTAGTCCTTAATAGTATAATAGCCTAGTACCTATACGTATAATCAATGTTTTTTTTTCTTTCACATAGTCCCACCTGATAATGGATGCATGTCGGTTGCTAAATGATGAATTTTAAATATTGTATGCCATTAATCAATTAGTTCATTGTTTTCTTAGGGTTTTTTAATAAGAATAAAATTTTATCGCATTATATAAATTTAAAAGAAAAGTGATATTTTAAATAAAAGAACTTATATTATCCAGCTAATAGTTATTTTTAAATTAGGTTTTTATTAACAGTTCTAAATGGTTCTGGTGTCTTTATATTATTAAATATTTTATAATTTATTTTCAAAACGTGGATATGTTAATTGTTATTTGTTTCACAATTGTTTTGTTGTATTTTTCAGTGTAAACTCTTGCAATCGAACGGCGTTCAAGATTAAATTACTGTACTTATTCTATTTAAGTAGACAATTTTTCGTTTTATATTATCAACATAAAAAAAATAGGTTTTAAATAGCAATTGTGATTTATGTTTTTTTTTTGTGAATTTAGTGCTGTTGTTTGTTACATTCCTAGTTTACGAACATTGTTATACATAAGTTTAAATAAATACAATGTGGAATCGATAATTCGAAATTACATGAACACGCTAGCAATACTGTTTAGGAATAATTTGTTACTATCAAATTAATGTTGACATCGAATAATAAAATACAAAGAGTTTAAAAAAGATCTTTATCTAGTTGACCCAGTCCCAAATGTTTGTGGTTAAAATAGTGTAGTAGCAAAATATATCGAGGTTATCTAACACAACTATGTATTAGAAAATTATAGAACGTAATGGAAAACATTTAATTTTCGGTAGAGTAAAAGTATTGAGGATAAAATATAGATTGATAAAATTATCCTTGATACGAGTTTTAATATTGTTACAGATATTTTTTAAGTTTTATTTTTGGTAGGTAGGCACCTACTGGAAATTTAATTTTTACAAGCGATGTTAAAGTTATTGTCGTATTGCCGTTCCCACATTGTACATATTTCATACGAATATTTTTGTATTTCACTTACTATTTTTGAATTAAGAGTTTATAGAAAAAGCCCTCTAGATCAGCTCAAGCATGAATTTATTGGTATTCAAAATTGGTATTTACGTACAGACGCCAGCGCATTAAGATACCCAAATCTAACAAATTTCTTTGATGGTTTTTCAACTTAAATACAGAAGTATAAGGTCTATGTTCAATTGGTAATATTTGGCAGTTAGGGCTACCTTATGAGAGACGTCTGTATTCAATACGGATTCATGTTTGAGCTTGAAATTAAGGGTTTATCAATAATAGAATATATTGATTAAGTTTCGAATATTGTTGGTAAGAGAAGAGCGACAAAAATAGTATTAAATTAGCAATAAACAAATATTTATTGATATTTATAATTGAATTGTGTGGTTATCGAGAATGCAAAACTTTTGACAATACTCTTTTGGGAGTTACTTCGAGGTATGAATGTAAAAGCAAAATATACTCAATATAATAGTAAAAATGAGTACCATTTAAAATATGACTTGTCCACGTAAGATTCTAAACTATGTAACGAATCAACTCCAAGGAGAGCGCAACTGTTCTTTTTTGTACTAGCTCAAAAATAGGTTAACTAAAATAGAATTGAGTTGGGCAAGATAATAGCTGGGTTGTAAGCAAGGACGAATTAATGACATCATCCTAGCCTAGCCTTTACCAGACTATGTTGGTCTCGGTTTCCAGACTACTAAAATGTAGCTGAGTAAAAGTATTTTACAAGGCCGTCCTAGTGACATAGAATACCATTGTAGCTCTAACGTGGGTTCAAAACACGTTGATAAGAGTGTTGATTGGCCTTAAAATTGGTAGTAGTTTTCGAATTATTATAGTCTAGCGTGATGTTGGTGTTTATTGGATGTGGTAAAATGTAATATCATGACTTGACCATACTAGTATCTGTAAAGTTAACTAAAGTCGTTTAGAATTGTTTTGAACGACTGCCTGGGCCGTTTTTCGGCCACAGATTTTGGTTGTAAACGGTGTATTTGCTAACATAAACGTGACCATGATTTCTTACCAGTACTTTATGTAGGTACACTCATATGTAAAGCTCTCAATTTGAAAAAAAAAATGTACTCTGTACCTAATCACAGACTCTGTATAAGTTATATTTAAAAAAAAATCGTAGAGTATCCCTACTTTCCCCGCAAAGGACATTTTTTTTCTGGGTGAAGTTGCTACAGATTTAAATGTGCTGTGAAGGCTGTTGAGGCGAAATTTATATATGGTGCCACATTTTTGACATTGTTTAATGCGGTTTTTCATCAAACTGCAGTAGTTTAGACTAAGTAATTTATGAAACTGCACATAGATTATAGGTGCCTATTAAAAAAGTCGTGGGGTTTTATTATAAAACCCAACTGCGGCTCGATTTTCAAAACTCTGGTTTATAACCTCTGCTATGCGACAGTTTCATAAACTACTTACTAAAACCACAGATAAAGCACACTATTTATTTTTTAATTTTATTCTGTACGAACACATAAATCAATTATTTTAGTATGTAGAGCATACTAAAATAATTGATTAATTGGTGGGTGTGTACTTATGTGAAAAAAGTTTATTTTTATACGGTTTTCCAACTATTTCGTACTTACTTAGGGAACTATGTTTTATTTTATAGTTTTTAAAAGAGCACACTCAAAACATTCAGTTCAAAACACGGCTTACATAACAGTAAACCAAATACCTCTTTAAATATCGTACTCATAAAGTAGTATGGTCGAGCTCGTAAATGCTTTACCACCTTTATGTTAAATGTCACTGGGATGTCAAAAAACTTTCTTTCAACCATAGTGACGTTTTGTTTTAAGCTACTTAAATGTGCTTTTTACAAAGACATTCAATACCTATAGACCGGACTCCACGAACAAAATTTTCGTCCGAAAAAGTGTGTCCTGCTGGATACAAGTCTATGAGTTTTTTGTAGTACGCTCCGCTGCCGCTCGAATATTCATATATTATTCTAGATGGCGTTACTGAGACATGGGATCAAAGTTTTTCTATGACATTTCCTTGACATGCCCGCTCTATAGTATTTTAAATCTCTTTGGCTTTTTATAAGGATGGGATGTACCTTAATCAATTAGCTTGTTTATACATTAAAAGTAAAGCCTCGTCCCCACTAGGAACATTTGTCGAGCGACATGGTGTCCCCTGTGACATCGGACGATGGCGGCCGACCTCGGACGACATCGCCGCGACATTGTTGAAACTGTTCCTTGTCGCACAGTCGATGAAGAGTAGAGGTTCGAATGAACTGATGTGGACGGAGACAATACATCGGGCGACGTGGGGCGATGTTGGGCGACATCGCCCGATGTCTCCGGGGACACATGTCGCTCGACAAATGTTCCTAGTGGAGACGAGGCTTTATACCCTAAGTATCGATTAAGGTAATGTTATACATAAGTAAGTTCTGTTTGTGTACTTAATATATAAGTAAATAATTTTCATCGGATTGATGTCAAAACGTGATAAAGCCTTTACGAGATCGACTGTGCTTTCATAATAAACTGACTTGATATATTTAAATGTCTTTTATGACGAAGTATAATAAATGTGTATGTAATTTAACATTTTATAAAATATTTACAAATATATTATGATTCAAGTTGTCTTCCACTTTTCGGTAAAACGAATATGTATGTTTAGTATGTATAGACCGACCGCGTAGGTATCATCACCTGAGGTAATAGTCCGGTGCGGGAGGGGCGTAAGTTGTCACGTGATGAAGATCTCAGTAGTGCTATTCTGTAAAAAATCCTCACGATATTTTCGATGGTTTTGATTCCATAGGTACAGTCGAGTTCATTAATATATTGGCCCTTTCAGGCTTCAAAAATATATGACCGTCAAAAAAAAACATAACATTGTGACAACTAAAGCATCATTAAATTGTGGTCAAGATTTAGATTCATTAATATGTGACTGGTTTTTCTCAGTAACATGTATACAGCCAAAAGCACATTATTATATGAACAACATTAAGATCATATTATCTGAACATTGTAGGATTCACAATTATGTATGCACACATCAAAGACATTCAATAAACTATAAATCTCTTTAACACATAAATACAATAATATCTAAACAAGTAAATGTAATTTAAATTCAACCTTATTACTTACGTTATAAAGATAATTTTACTCTGAATGATGAATCTTAAAATTGCATGGTCAAGGAGTTTGCTACATCATTTGTCACTGGCTAGATTAACTTCAAATGATGTTAAATGTTTTTCTAATAAAATTATAACTGACGCACATGTCATTCAACGATTGAAAGACACTCATTTTAAAAACAAACGCAAACGCGCTTAAAACAATGGAAACTACTGTCATTTCTGTAACAATGTAAACTAGATCTTATTTGTTCGAGCAAATAATTGACTTTCCCATGCATGTAGAGATAATTAAGAAGCTTTTCCTGCTCAGATATTATAAAAGCCAATACTATATTTTTGAAAAGGGTGATCACATATTTTTGCCTAATGCACAGCATATATTATTGAACCGTTCATGATCACATATTATTGAACTGTTCATGATCACATATTATTGCACAATGCACAGCATATATTATTGAACGGTTCACATGAGGACATATTTTTGATCTATAGGTTCTATAGAATTTATTGAGCTTTCCAACGCTCACAATATTTTGAATCCTTGACAGTGCCAATATATTAATGAACTCGACTGTACTAATGCTAAGCATTGACAGTTCACTTTGAATTAACTCTAAAATTTTCACGTCCGATAATCGGTGACCGATTTTTGTAAGAGAAAATAAACCGATCAGTACGTTCCATATTTTCACAACGGTGCAAAGAACACGCCCTACAGGAAGTCGGTCATAAAAATATTTTTCGTGCATTCCGACCAATCCGATATCGGTGCTACAACGTTTGATATGTAGACGGGCAGCCGTACTGAATCGACCGGCTGTCATTAGCCCGTTGACAGGTGTCAACCCCCCCCCCCCCTCCCTCCCCCACCGCACCGAATAGCTTACCTCAGGTGACGTCTTGGTTAGCGATGGGCCAATACGCATTGTTGATAGGTTGCATTTTAGAAATGTATAGTTTTAGTATAAGCTCCTTTTAGTTACGTGCACAATGCAAATTGATGAAGATAATTTACACAGTGTAACGTATTCTATCTTCAGGTTCCCACATTTACTGGTTCACATTTACACTTACTTGTTTTTTAAGTATCTACTCATGCGTGAGCTCACTGCAAACAGTTTTTAGTTTAATAAATAGGCTGTGTAATTATTTTGTGTATTTACGAAGTATACCAACTAAATATTGTATTTTTTTTAAAATACCATATTTCGCTTTTTGAGCTTGCTGCTAATTAATACTGTGAAAAAGGATAAGTTACAAAAAAATGTGCGTGTAGGTAGGTACTTGTGAAAGGAAATAAATGAACTACCTACAATTATTTTGTATTATTGTATTGAAATTATTAATGGACTATATGTTACTGTAATACAAGGCTTGATTATTTAAGACGAGGGGCAGGCCATTACGGCAGTATTTTGAAGCAAAAATTGTTTTTTTAGTCTCTACGAACGAGAAAATAGAACAAAGTAATCTAAGCTGACAAAAATCCACCTTTAGGTCTCGTAATCTCTTCCAACTGCCGGTGTAGGTAGGCATTCTGAAAAATAAATCACATTAGACGTAAAAATAAATAAAATTTCAGAATTAAGTTCCGATGTCTCCCCAACCTAGAGACAACAAAACTGAAAAATTTCTGATTTCTACCCGAGTGGAAAGAAGCTATCACCTTAGGGGTCTTTAAGTCAAGTGTAAAATAGGTTACTTCTAGGCAAGCGTGCTTCATCGTCGACCAGATCATCGCTTACCATCAGGTGAGATAGTGATCTAATGCGTGCCAATCATTAATAATTAAAAAATAAAATAAAGGAGGACAGACACGAGATTGAGACTAAAACCGGGAAACTTTTGTTTTTAGTGTGTGAAGACACTGTTTACGATAGCGCACAAAATATTATGTTCATTAATACATAGAGCTTTTACAACATAACATGACAGAGGCATTAGGCAGAGGAGTACCAGAAGTACACCCACATTTCGCTAGTTATGTTGAGTCCCATGCTTAAAATCGGGCCTATTGCAATCAATCGGGCGCAAATCCAGACTTCAGCCTGATACTGAGAAATTCCAGATGAAAAATTTCAATAACGCTATGCCCGACCCGGGGATCGAACCCAGGACCTCATGCTCAGCAGTAGTGCTTGCCACCAAAAGACCAACGAGGCAGGGACCAACGAGGCAGGGACCATCAAGGCAGGGTCCAACGAGGCAGGGACCAACGAGGCAGGGACCAACGAGGCTTGGACAAACGAATCTTTATGTTGAGTATTAAACATTGTAAGTAATTCATACTTCTCTCAACAACTCATCTTCCCTTTCCGCAGCAATCTTGAGCATTTCTTTGGATCTTTCTAGAAGTAAATCTTTGTCATGTATAGTCCTTTTCAGATTTGCTACCTCTACGCGATGAGATTCCGATTGAGTACGTCCCTAGAAATAAAATATAATAGTTTATTTAACACTTCAAATTGCAGTTTTCTCTTATACCCCAAATACAATGATTACATATTTATTAGAGACTAGCAGACGTCCTGCGGTTTCACCCGCGTAGGTCTCGTTCCCGAATACAGGGAAAAAAACTAACCTGTGTTAATCTAAGGTTATAAACTATCTGTGTACTAAATTTTATACAAATCCGTTCAGTAGTTTTTGCGTGAAAGAGTAACAAACATCCCTCCATCCAAACAAAATTTCACGTTTATAATATTAGTAAAATGTAAGATAACGTTGAAAACTATACTAATATGAACTGTGTCACTGTCGTCAGCGTCTTCCTCATAAATTGCATTAAAACGCAATTTATTGTTTACTATCAGACTATCTAATAGTTAATTTTAGTTATTATGGGTTGCTGAGTCTGATGTCTAGAAAGAATATTCACTTTGTGAAAATGAACTTCAGTGTAAGTAGTCACCGAGAAGTCAAAGTTTATGCCAAAAATCAGACTGAATAGTAAAATATCGAGACCCGAAACATTTCAAAAGAAAAAGAGAATTATTTGTACCTATTAAATGGAGTATGTCATTGAAATAAAATATCTTTACTTCGCGTTTTTACTTTCTTCGGGTCGTGTTTTATGATGTTGAATAATAATAATATTTTTTTATTTCAGGCATCTGTGGCCCATTCAAAGTTTAAACAAAATAAACACTATAATCTCATAAAATAATAAACTAATATAAAGAAAATTCAAATCATGCTAAAATTAAAGTTTAGGTAAGTATGGTCGGTGACGTGTTTGCGCTCAATCAGTTTGGTGTCATGTAGTCTAAAAAATAACTAACAAAAAAATAATAAATAGCTAATGAATAGCTTATAAATTTTTGACAAATAGTGTGAAAAAATATATTTTGAAATCCGTGTGGTAGTACACGAGTTTTCAAACCTAAAATCTCTTCAGTTTCCAATGAATCCAAAGAATAAATTTATTACCTTTTCCGTAGTGTTGCTGCGATTGCTTCGGCTACTGCTGGGTCTAGAGTCGATCTTCTTGTAAACAACCCCAGACTTCTGTTCAGCTTGCAACTTGTTAATTACACCTGGAAAAATTTGTGAGAAACATCGTACAAAGTGCAGCTAGAAAACATTTCCTAAGGGTGTAATAGAAGTGTATATTTAGTGATTAATTACGAACGTTAGGAGTGAGTTATGAATAGGTAGACAGCCTTCTTCAAACTATGTTATGGTCGCCGGATCTAACCAGATGCTGCTAAATATCATTATTTTGCATCGAGAGACAGCTTATGTGACCTCCACGAATGTAGTTACTTGGTAACACAATACCCCTTGGTTAGACCAATGGACAATTTTCGGGATTCTGACTACTCTTAACGACCGTCGACTGCGGTAGACCCATGGGGCTGCAATTATTTAGTCGCATAATATTAACGGCCATGTCAATGTTAAGTTTACATGGCCATTAATTAAGTGGTTTAGTTTCTTGCAGTTTTACTTACTTTGAGTAAAAAACACCTATAAAGATTCAAACGTAGTCATACTATATCGTATTAAAAAGTATGTTTTATTTAAAGATCCCACCATGTGTGTGTTTTTCATCAACTTAATAGTGGTCCCGTCATTTTTATATCCAATTAGCGGGACCACGTTATTGTAAAATGTTTAAAAATTTGAAGGGTGTAGAATTTTACCACAAAAGTATAAAATAGTAGAATAATATTAAATCATTATATCTTAATCACATGACATTTGCAAAAATCTGACAGGGTCTCGACATCTTGACGTTCATCACTATTCTACGCTTTTTAAAGGCGCAAATTTTTTGTCAATGTTACTTAGGGTTTGGGTCCTGGGACGTCTCGAGTGTCTCGAAGTCCCGGGACTTTCTGTAATTTTAGTTCTAATGACGAGATAGGTCTACGCTCTGTGTGGTTCTTTCGTCATAAGACTACCTCAGACACCGATCAGCATGGTTCACACATGGCATGGCCCGACCAAGATGATATCTGGACTTCAAAAGAGACATAGCCTCGTGTATTGTAAAAGTTACCATAAGGTCGAAATCGAGGTCATGCCTACAAACAGCACAAACAAATAACACGGACAAGTATTTGCAGTGCAACAGCCAATCGCTTAGTCACTGCGCCGATTGTGCCATCGAACCTTTTAGGCTTTTATCAACAATTTTGTTTACAAGCACCTAGTTACACCGATTGACAATAATTGAATGCACAACGATACTCAATCCACAATCACAATATTCGATTTTGTGCCTACATCATGCAGCATGACGTGTTCCACTTGCAACTTCTACTATGTTCTTCTCATACATACCTCTTAGCGTGAGCACGGTTTGTTCAAGATCGTTGACTCTGTGTTGGTTCGCGGTGGCCGGGTGTGTCTCGATGGAGTTGATCTTCTGAGTCAGTTGTACGTTCTCTTCTTTTAACATCTCGCAATAGCTGATCACAAGGAAATAAGGATTGATTGATTATTTTAAAATTATGCTATCTTGTACATATTGTTTGAATATACACTTCCATTCCCTATATCATTCATTATTCCATTCCTTCGTTCCATTTTACGCTGACCTCGCATTGTGCAAAAAATCCTATACAATGCGAGATGAGCTTATACGAGTACCTACTGGAAATGTATAACTTGATGTGTACCTACATGTGTTTTTTAATTTGATGTACTTTAGCTGCCAGAAATGTTATTTTCATTTCTGGCTGTTGGTCTAGTAGTTAGTGACCCTGACTGCTATGCCGGAGGTCGTGGGTTCGATTCCCACCCGGGAAAAATTTAATGTTTGTGTGATGAGCACGATCATTTGTTCTGTGTCTGGTTGTAATTTATCTATAATATGTATGTATTTAGAAATATATAAGTATGTTTATCAGCTGTTTAGTACCCATAACACAAGCTCTCAAGCTTAACTTGGGACTAAATGGCGTTGTGTGAAAAGTTGTGGAATATTTATTATTTATTTATTTCTATTTGTTATTATCAATACAATAGAATAGAATAAAATAGGATACGCTTTATTTCTACACCATAAAAACTTACAAATAATGACTTTGTTGGCTACATAGGGTGTTACAAAAGGGCGACATTATCACTAAAGCGATCTCTTACAAACAATCTTTGGATGGACTTGATAGTGAAAAGATATGCAGGTAGTTCTCTTAATTTTCTTCCAACGTTTTGAGAACTGTAATTGAATTAATTAACACAGAATAAAGCGCATGTCTGGATTAAAACCTACGACCTACAATACGTAAGTCGCGTCCGTTACTTTCGAAGCCTGCTGTGGAATCCTAGATGCAAAAACTCAATGTATCACTTTGCCTTACCCGGAAATCGAATCCAGGATCTAATGCTTAGCAGTTAAGTAGCACTTGCAACCGCTAGACCGATGAGGCAGTCAATCATAGTATACTCTCAAAGAATTTTTAAGAAGCTGTCAAAGTATTACCAAAGATATGTCCAAAAAGTTCATACCTCTTCCAGTAGTTAAGTTCTGGTAGTGCGTCCCCTGAAGATTTGATTGGCGTCCGTATCTGTGACTCCAGCAATGTTGACTCCAGTTTTAACACCTGTCCTTTCAGCGATGTAATTTCAGCTAGAGACCTTTCGTATTCGGATACTAGGAGCTCGTTACCCTGAAATATTATTGTAGGTAATGTAGATTGCCAGTAGAGATATTTAATGTTGTCCCCTGAATAACCTAAGAAAATTAAGGTACCTACAGATGCCAGCACATCAAGTTACCCCAAGCTGTCAAATTTTCCGAATTGACCATAAACCGTATTCTTTTTACTATAAAGTTGATTACTGATTAAAGAAATTTGACACATTGGGGTAGGTTGATTTGCTGGCGTCTACAAGGAATTATAAATCCGAATCTCTGAATAATGTTACCAGCGTTTTATGATCTTACTCCTACTAAGATCTCTACTCTAAAGTGAAAGTCAATTTTATGAATAAATATTTGTAAAAAATTCGGATTTCGATTTTTATGTGCCCTTGTCGCACTTTTCTCAAGCCTTACCTAACTTACTATATATTATTTTACTTTAGAGAACACCAACGACTTTAAACATTATATTACATAGAATAACCAATGGGTAAAAATTGCTTTTGGGTACTCACTTACCCATAACATAGTTTGAAGTCAAATTGCTAATATCTATACATATAATAAATCTGTAGAAGTAAAATTTCTGTACATTGAAAATATCAAAAAAATAAATAGCAGGGGGTGTTACTAGACCGACACCGAACCCAAAAATATGATTAAAAAAATTTTTGTCTGTCTGTCTGTCTGTCTGTCTGTCTGTATGTTCAGGTATCACGCAAAAACTACCGGTTCGATTACGATGAAACTTGGTGTACATATTCTTTAATATCCTGGGCACAACACTGGGTACTTTTTATCCCGGAAAAGTATATACAATAAAAAACAAACTTAATTTTGCGGTTCGACCCCTAGACCTGACTACTGTACCAACCGCAAATTATAAGTTTGTCGTAGGTTACGTCACCCGCAGTGGAGTTCACCAAGGGGCGCTGCACACGGCTAAGATAGTATAATATTTTATCTTAAGATACAATATAGTTCGCCATAAATTCAATGGACTATCACACACTACTAAGATAATAAATAATATATTCAAAATTAATATTGGAGGATTATTGGTGATCGATACTGATGCCAAAAATGCAATCAGTAAATGTTTTGTCTGTCTGTCTGTCTGTATGGTACACACATAGTTCAAAAACCATTATAGGGATTTTAACCAAACTTGGTACGGTTGTAATCAATACGCCTGGACAGGTTGATCTTAGTCTCAGTTGTTTTACACATGGTCGGTTGTACGTCGCTCTTTCCCGGGTCAGTAGTTCCAGAAATCTTTATGCATACATACCGTAAGGATCAACTTTGAAAGTAGTCTATCCGGAAGTATTCTGCTAAAATGATTACGTTTATATATCAACGCACAACCCAAACCTCTGGTATTAGAGACATGAAACTTGAAAGGGTGTTCTTAGTGAAAAGTATCCACTATAAAACGACTTTTGGAAATTCAACCCTTAAAGGGTTAAACATAGGGGACGGAAGTTCGACATCCACGCGGGCGAAGCCGCGGGCAAAAGCTAGTTAAAAAATAAAATTATATTTGGCACAGTGTCTATCACTATTGCTCATGCAAAGTAAAAAACTCGCATGTTAAGTGCCTACACTCATTGTAAGAGAGGTGCAACAATAGCCGTGTCTCTCTCTTTCTCAATTAAAACAATAAGTTATACTGCCGTCGTAATTAGAAAAGGCACAACTGACATTTTACAAATGTTGAGAAAATCGAGATTAAAATATTTTTGGAATTTTGTTAATAAACAGATTTAAGTTAAGCGAGTTTAAGTTTTTTTTATTTTAAGCTAATGCTATCTCTGTTTATTTTGTAGCTTAAAATCCACAAAAATCAGGCAGATAGGACTTTTTTTCCTTATTCCGAATACTTATATATAACTCATTTTTGACAAAAAGTGTTAGTTGTGCCCTTTTTCGGTAACACGGCAGTATAGGTTACCTTCTCTGCGATCTCCAACGCTGCGATTCTTCTCTGCTGCGCTTGCACACGATCTAACAACGCCTGAGAGGACACCGGCAGTGCGGCTGCGTCCGAGCACATGCATTCACACTCCTTAGTGTGAACTGGTTTCTCAGGAGTTTCCGCTTCTTGCTTTTCTATCGCTATCAGCGGGTTGTCATCTATCATGACGTGGTTGAAGTTTTAGTAAATAGAATTTGCATGATATAGTGTCATTTTATAAGAGTAGAATAATATGTGTGTGTGTGTTGGTGAAATAGCAACGAAGGGCGATTTTTTTGCTAAAAGCGATGAATTTTTGGAAGGACAACACATACATTGCAGGCAGGTATTCCGTGGTGTAGGCACTATGCAGCTATGCAATAAATTATTACTTAAATAATTTTAATTGGTAAGTTCTTGAAATTGCACGTATTGTACTGAACGAAATCTCACTGTGATCCTGCATTTATGCGATCTGTATTTATGCGATCTGTATTTACTGTCTTTTCACCTATGACAAACAATAAATAAATAAATTAAAAATAAAACTTAGAAGTGCAAAACGTGTTTCACAAGCTGGCAAGCAAGCAGGAAATGTGAAATGCCCAAACAGTTACACTAATGACAATTCAAAAACTTCAAACAATAACGTACGAGTAATTATATTCTCTTGATTTGGGTACGAATTGCGAAAGCTTATAATGATTCGTTAATTTTGATAAAAAAACATGGAAACTGATTAACAGTCCTGAATATTTACTTTTAAGGTCATGAAGTTTTGAAAGCAGCATCCGTTTCTCCTTCTCAAGTCGTGACACAGCTGATTTGGATAGACTCAGGGAAGCCTCCAGCTTGATGACTTCTTGGCATTTATCTTCGTGGCGAGACTGCCAACGTTCCGATGCTTGTTGTGCTCTGAAACACAGTAGACCACATTTTGAGAGAATAGTCATCAAAAGTTGTTGTATTGCACGAACACGAGTTTGTCGTTCCAACTTACTCTTATCTCATTACAACGACCACATTATGTAGGCGCTCTTGAATTGCTCTATCCAAGGTAAAAAAATAATGTAATGTGAATCAAAATCAAAAATCATTTATTCAAATTAGGCTGAGAATCAGCACTTTTTGAACGTCAAAATTACGTAAGACAGTCCCCCAAAAAGCCCGCCCTTCGCCACATCCTAGTGTTTTTGCTGGGAAGAAGAAGTGGCGGAACAAACTCCCCAGCAACACGTCCGTCTGATAAGTTAGAAGAACTTGAATTAGTTAAACATACACGGATATACACATATAGAAATAAATCATAAAAGCAGTAATAGTTTTATCATTTAATTAGTTCTATTAAAGTGCGGAGACTCAATCCCGTAATCAAACCGATAACACGGTTTTGCGGTAGGTACAACATTTTTAAATAGTGTACAAACTCACTGTAGGTCATATCAATAAGTAATACTTAATAAATTGAAGAGTCTGTTTGTGATGTCTGAATAACACTTATCTAGGTACTTAAATATTATCGGAACTTATAAAAAAAAACAGTGTTTCATGTTTGTCTGTCTAGCTATCTACCTATTTGTTTGGTCTAAAATCTGAAACGGCTAGACCGATTTCAACGCAAGTTTCACTGGCTAATATCTAATGTCTTAAGGAGTAAAGAGTACTGAAGCTACTTTTATTTTAGCAAACTAATTAGGGTTCTGCGAAAAAAAAGCTTTCATTCCATATTTCATATTTGCACAAACACAGGGCCAGATCACATAGCCGCGGTTGGGAAGGTCTAGGTCCAGTAGTGAACGTCTTTCGTTTGACTAAAGATGATACTATTACCTCTTCCACTTGTCCCAAAGCGCCAGGCTGGAGTGAGAGTCTCTCCGAGCACTCGTCAGCTGTGCTTGAAGCGACGCGATCTTGTTCAGCAACGCAGCTGTCTCAGCCGTCGTCACTTTGTTGCCGGTAGTGCTTCTGAAAATTAGTAAAAAAAAAATAGAGAATAAAACATAATGTTTTTATTTAGTAGAGATAAAGAAAAAAAGCCCAAAGATTTTTTGGATAGTAGTCATCGACATATAAAGTAGGTAAGTGATGCTCGCAATTGAATAGAGAATCAAATTTTTTTTTATTTTTTTTATTCGTGTGCACCATTAATTTTTAATGACTTTCGACTGACAAAAAAGCAGTAATTGAACCACTCTGAAGTTTTTTCTTGCACTAAAGGTACAAACGCCAGCTCATCCAACTATCCCTAACTGTCAAATTTTCCAAATTAAAAGTGAACCTTATTCTGTTAGCAATAATTATATAATTTAAAAACTATCAAAGAAATTTGACACATTGGGGTAGATTGATGTGCTGGCGTCTGTACAAACAAGTCCGAGATGGGCCGCAAATCGCTAACTGCACCCGCTAAATGCTCTGGTTTTCATGAATGAAATTGATTCCAAGCGCGGCCACAGTCTGTAGTTTCAATCTTTCGACTGCGTATGGTGATACGCAGCCGAGAAAATTAATATAATATCTTCCAGTGGAATACATAGCATAACATTACGCCTGTAATCACCAAAGGGTTAGGGAGAGGTATACCAGTAGACTACCACATTTCGCTAGTTATGTTAAAGCCCCAAGTAATAGGAGGCGAGCCTATTGCCATCAATGGCACGAATCCATACTTCTAGCTCCTACTAAGAAATTCCACATGAAGACTCAATGACGACGTCAATCTCGTGCTCAGCAGTAGCGCTTGCGACGTCTAGTAGGTCGGATTCAAGTAGTGAAATACATACATTCTAAAAACCTGATTCTTGAGGTTCTGAGCATCCAGACGTGCTCGCCTCTCCCTTGAGGCCAGCACTTTGATTTGACGACGGAGAATGGCGTTCTGCTTGCTCGCATGCTGCTTCTCACGGCGAAGACGCTCTATCAGTGGCTCTTGCCTGTAAAAGTAAGTACAGTTGTTTGGGTTGGAAATACTTAGCACACCCGAGCGGTAAAATTAAATGTAACAAAATGTAGTATTTGGTTGTTCTTTATGGCTGCTATGAAGAACAGGGTATAAAGTTCCGCATCCCCTGTGCAAAAGAGAGGATCCTACGACCCAGGTGGACGGAGTGGTCTGGTCATCTGGTGGGCTACTACTGCGGACTGCCGGTAGTTGTTGTTGGGATCTTGTATACGTTTAATGGCGCGTATTACTTTAACATCACAATGTAAGATATGTCAGTTTTAGTTCGTATGTGGCAAGATAGATGTAGCTATAGTTCAACAAATATACATATATCGTCAAAATCAATGCATTTTTATTTACACCTAATTAGGTTGTTCACATCTTTCTTCAACGATCAATAATTGTTAAATGAAGATGTGAACCAACTTATTTATTAATCTCACATTCGTGGGACAACAATCCGTAGTTAGTTACCTATGACCTAAAGTAACTCAGACAAACTCTGACAAACTGTAAAATTTTCCCTATTGAACAAGAACCTTATTCTGTTTCTAATTAAGTCAAAAATATATTAAAGTAATTGAACATATTAAGGTCGCTAGTTGTGCTGGTATCTGTACTATGTTCATAACTCACCAAATAGCTGTAGAAGAGGCAGGTATTCTAGCCACATCATCATGGGAATCGTGCAAGTCAACAGTTGATTCAAACTTCAGCTCAAGTCTATCCGATCCGTGCTGAGATAACGCATCGCTTTCATCCACCTCCACTATAGCCGATAGATCGAAACTGGGATCGTTTACTGAGATCAGAGTTTGCATGTTCATTACTTGAGTCTGAAAGTATACATAGCTTTCATACATATTTACACTTTAAGATGACGTGCGGAAAATGGTGGCATGAGTTTTCTGTTCTCGAAAAAACTAGCGTCAATCTCCAAAATAAATTTCACATCTTGGTTTAATATTAGGGTTTTGCATTGCAAAAAGGTATGATATATAAAGAAAAAACAAAAACAAACCCTTAAATTATTGATGATAAGGCGTAGCTGCTCAATTTGTGTATCTTTATCCGACAACTGCTTCAAGTAAACAGTTTTCTGTTCAGTAAGCCTTGTCCTTAAATCCATGTGGTCACGCTGCATTTCGTTAAGCTGTGTCAGCCAATGCTCATTCTCATCCTTGTATGACTTCACCTAAAAACAAAACATTATTGAATAAAATACTTTCTTTAATAGTAATAACTCTTGATTTTACCAAGACTAAAAGTGCCACCTCATGGCAATGTCGTTCTTCAACTTGAGAGTGCAGTTGCTCCATCTTTGTTAGCCTCTCAGCAGCTAATTCTTTCCACCGCGCTGATTCAGTTTGATAGGTAGTCCTAAACAAGTAACCAACCGTTAATAAAAACATAATTATAAGACAATGCTTCATTTTCTCTAAATGAATAAATTGATACTAACAGATCCGACTTGCACTCATCAAGCTCACTTAGCTGTTTAAAACACTTATCTTCTAACTCTGCGATTTGCACTGTATATTTTGTGATCACTTCTTTTAATGCTTCTCCGTTAGAGGCACTAGAGTCACTAGCTCGTCTGCAATAAATAAGTGATTAGTGGTATGATTAGCATCATACGCAAGTAACGTGTTATCAACCTGTTCAAAATGATTGATTTGAACGTTTTAAGGCGGACTAGCAAATACAAACATCCGGTAAAATTACCTGTCTAACTTTGATTGAAGCTCCATTATTTTTACTTGCATTTCTTTCATAGATTTGGCATATTCATCTCTTTCATTTCTCAATAATTCTTTGTATTCTGCCATTATAGTATTTTTATCATTTTCTAATTGTTTCAAGGCTAACAACAAAGTTTTGCTCTCTTCATTTTCGTTATCCCTCTTTTGGTTCTTTTCAGTAATTTGTTTCATTTGAAAGTCGTTAAGGCGTTGTGTCAAATCGTCTACAGTATATCGTAGTTTCTCGTTCAGAACTTCCTTTTGACTGTTAGAAGCCTTCAGATTTTGTAGAGTAGATTCCAAAGTGGCTTTTTCATTGTTTAGAGCCATAATGTCTTTTGTGCGCTTATTTGCTAATGTCGTGGCTTCGTACAACAGGTTAGTTTTTTTGTCATTATCCGCTTTTAGCATGTTTACCTGGTCATGTATTTTATCTATTTCATCGCTGTTTTCATCTGTTTGAACGAATTTGGAGCTTTTGTCGGGATCTATGGGAACAGTTTGGACAGATGCATCAGATAATTCCATGGTCTGCTTTCGTTGGAGGGTTTTCACCGGGGAGTTTTTCTTTTCATTTTCGATCAATGAATCGGTTGAATATCGCTGTTCTTTTAATATTTGTGGTTTAGACAAGGTTACAGTTAGGCTTCCTAAAATTAAACAAAAAGCAAAGTGTAAATTGTTAGTCACTAAAGTAAAACCCAAGTAAATTACCGAAACAATAAATGTATAATTATCTTACTTCTAGAACTTGACTCATCGTCTGACTGAACATCTTCTAATTCGATTGATAGGTCTTTGGTTGCTTCACCTTCTTTCGGTTTTTTGGTATGTTGTCCATTTATAGCGATCTTTTCAAAGCCTTGATTCAATAAAACTAGTGTTTTCTCCATATCATTACAGTGTTTTATTAAGTTCTCGTGAGACCATTCCATAGCTTTCATTTTTTTAATAATATGCTCTAATTCCCGCGTATTTACTGACTCCTGAAATGATACGATTTTAGTAAATAACTGACCATATTATAAAAAAAGTTAATTATTATTACGCTGCTAATTCATTTGACTTACGGCCATAATATATTTAAGTTTATGTGGACAACTTTCTTCATCCAATAAACACTTATGTTTAGATACATCTAAGATTTGATCGAATACACTATGCTTTGTAATCAAATTAGCTCTTAAATCCTCTATTTCATAGAGCTTTGCGTCTATATCTTGATTTTTACGAGAGATTTCTTCTACTTTGTTCAAATAATTTTCGACAGATAAAATCGGTAAGCTTCCCTGATATTGTTGCCTTAGTACCTGCATAACTTCGTAAATATATCTGGAATCGATAAATAATTTAATAAGGTGAAGGAACACGATGTTAGTAATACAAAAAATGCAAAGGTTGCTTTAAATCAGATAGCTGAGAACATACATAATGGCTAGGGCATAATGGCTGGCCTAAGGTGCGATTTTTTTTATTTTAAAGAAAACTTACAAATTAATAATTAGCATTCTAGTTTTGATTACAACCTGAATTTAGATTCGTGTCTCATGGCGTAAACATCAAAGATTTTCTGTCGTGCTCCGAGCATGTCTTCAGCTTCCATTCTTAATTCTCTTTCCTTATTGAGAGCTGCGTGAAGTCTTTCTAATCTACTGTGACTTTCTGAAGCTTGGAGATGAGCTACTAAGATTTCACCGCTAAGTCTGCAAAAATAGGAAAGGAAATATTTAAAATAAATGAACGTTATTCAAAACTACTTATTTAACTTTTATTTATTATTACATTAATCTTACCTTGCCAAGATGGCTTTACTGTCACTGGTAGATTGTAGATCTAGAACTTGGTGCTGCAACATGTTGATTTCCATGTCATTGCTCATTTGTCTTAGTTGACTATCTTGTAGCTAAAAATATAAAAAATGTTCGAACTCTTTTCCTCATTTAATCATCTGGAGTACATCTCCTTTTGTTTCTTAAAACAATACGTAGTTACCTGTAGAAGTGTGACGTCTAACTAACTGTTGATATGAAGGTATTGCTCTTTAAGTGTTTGATTCTCGTTGGATAATTTATGAAGCTGTTCCTTCATCAAATTGACTTCTTGTTTCGTCACAGAAGCCAAAGATTCATCCCTAAAATAGGTAAAAAAAAGTTGAAAAAAACTATTAAAGTTTAAACTAATTCGATTAATAAAAATCAAGTCTTACATATTTTTAACTTGAATGCTTTGTAGTTCTGCATTTTTACGTTCTAAACTTTCAATTTTCTTATTTTTCTCGTCTATCTCAGAACAAAGCTGCTCTACTTGCTTTTTTAATACCATCTGTTCGATATTTGATACACCATTCGATGATGTTTCTTGTTGCAAATTTCCTAAACAAAATTCAATGATTTCATTTAAGTGACTTAATCAAGAGTATTTCAAATAAGACATTTTAATTTAAGTAATTACTAGCTTTCGTGATAATCTTAATAATATTAATTATTGAAACAGTATTTACCGTTTTGTGGGTTAACTTCTAATCGAACATAGTTGATTATATTGATTTTATCTTCATCTAGACGATTTAACAAGTTTAAGTTATTTTGATTGCTAAAACCACCTTCTACAAGCTTTCGGTATTTGAAAAGAACCTCACTGAGGGCAAAATTTTGTTTGAAAAACAGTTCAAGTGATATTGAGTGTCGTAATTTATCAGTTAAATTAGCGACAGCGAGTATTAATTTCTGGGTTCGTGTTTCGTATTCTAATGTGGCCTCCATTGCATCTCTTTTACTTTCCAAAATTTCGTTCTTCATGTTTTCGTTAACGGTTCTTGTGTATTTGTATGATTCTAGCAAGTATGAACATTTTCTTTCCAAGGAGTAAACGTTAGGAATAGGAATTATTCCTGGTGAAAGGTCGCTTGAGTCTTCACATTCTTCGTCAATTGTCAATCGCCTTTTCAAGTTTTCAATTTCCGCTCTATAATGTTCTTCTTGAATCGACCATTTATTGACATCGTCGCTGGCTCGTATAGCCATCGATGTCAGTTTACCAAATAACTCTTTAAATTTCATGTGGAAGTATTCTAATCCTTTCTTGAGTTGAGTTTCATACAAACAATTTCCTTTATCCACTAATTTGTCAATTTGTGATTTATCGAAAACGTCAATGTCATTTTGTTCTTTTTCTGACATCCAAGATCCAAACTCGCTAACATCTATGTTCTTTTCTTGAAATATTTTTTCTTCGGCCTCCTTTTCTTTGTTTTTTACTTCTATTTCATTCAGCCTTTTTTCAAGTTCCGATGATTTTTTAGTTGCATCCGTTAATTGAGCCATAACATCAAACGTTTCCTTTCTGTGAATGAATGAAGGAGTTAGCAAAGAAAACCACTAAGTCAAGTTATGAATACTTTTATGAGTCTAGTACCTGGCTTCATGTAAAGCACTTAAAAGTGCATCTTTGCCACCTAAAGCTGCTCTTAACTCCATCACTGTTGACATATGAGGCGCGAACCAGCCGGCCGAGTTTCGTGCTTCCATCGACAGTAATATTGCTTCTAAACTTGGGCACTGTAATGTCAGTACACCAGAAGAAGACTTACCTGAAGGATTTGAAATATTGAATAAGTATAGTAAATAAAGTTCAATGTGAATTAGTCATAAAAAACTTTTTTGCAAAAAAATTAAACCGACTTCAAAAAAAACACTAAAAGGTGTAAAATAACTCTAAATTAGGAAGTCTGTGGCTTTGGTGGTTTTGTCTTATTCATGATGGGCCACCGACTTCCGAATTTAGAGTTATTTTACACCTTTTAGTGTTTTTTTTGAAGTCGGTTTAATTTTTTTGCAAAAAAGTTTTTTATTTTTCCATTTTTAGTGGTTCCCATACAAATATTTGCTATATATATTGTTAATTGTAACAGTACATGTCATGATAATAGGGTTATCCACTTATCCCTAATAAATGAAAATTAACATACCTAACTGTCGAAATCTAGGTATATTGTACACATCTGCGTACCCCTCAGAGCATACCAGGCGTGATGATACGTCATGATGTTGTATAAACAATAAACATCCAAGCGATTCCAGCAATCACGACAGATTTGCCGTCTATTTTTGAAGAGTTCCGTTGCATATCTCCGAAGATCAGCACCAGATCTTCACCAAATTAAAATGGGACCACCTCGGGAGTACACTCTTTCGAATAAAAAAAGAATTTCGAGAATCGGTCCACAAATGGGGGAGAAATCAGGTAACATACATAAAAAAAAAAAAAAAATACATACACACGAACATAGAACCTCCTCCTTTTTTGAAAGTCGGTTAAAAATGTATTAATCAATCCCCTTACTGTTTCCCCCTCTCTAGTTTTTGTTTACATACTTATTATTATACATACATACTTATACTCACGCCTTTTTCTCATAGGGGCAGAAACTACAAAACACTACTAGCTATGATTCTTACATACCCCATTGGTTTTGTTTACGTTCGTACATTTGGATATACACGTACGCCAGTTGAGAGTTCTACGCACATGACCTTTCCGAAGGACATCACCAATAAAGTCTGTTTAAACATACAATAATAATACATACTATTATCTTTCAAGAAGTCTAGTATTTCTTGAAGGCCTTTCCGAAGACCTTTATTTTCTTCTATGATTGCTATCATTTCTTTTTCTTGATTTTCCGAAACGCTTTGATTATTCTCAGCTTCTTTTGCTAGGGTTCTGAAATACACAAATAAGAGTATTGTCATTTATTCCTATATAGTTAACTGAATTGTAACCAAATGAGTAAGAAATAAATTACCCTGTTAATTCTTCTTTGTCCTCACTTCCACTGTCTTCAATGGTTTCAAGTATTTTGTCTTTCGTATATCCAACTTTCGTAAGAAGATTAGTCAGTTTACCTATTTTAATATTCAAATTACGGTTATTTAATTCAAGTCCAATGAGTTTATTTTCAAGTCTCTTAAGTTCTTTACTAATTTGTAAATTTGTTTCTTTTAAATTACGATGTTCCCTCATAATACCTTTGACAGGTATCTTGTCATCAGCAGGGACGTTGAATTTATGTCTGGAATATAAAAGAAATCTAGGTATACATCCGATTACAGATACGAATAAGTGCCGTGTGAATTACTACTAGACCAAGCATATCCAAGATGTAGGAATATAGCAAAAATTTCAACTTAAAAAATACAAGAATGGTGGACGCGCTTTCTTACCTTAATGTTTCATTTTCAAGTTGAAGTTCATTAATTAAGTTATTCAAAGTATTTGCTTCTTGTACTAAGCTTTTGATACCCTCATCTTTAAACTTTAACTGACGTTTTTTATGTTTCAAACCTTCTAGTAGCGTATTTATTCCCTCATCCGATTGCAATAGTTGCAGTTGCGACGTTATTTCTGTTAACTGTAATACAGAATACACACGGTAGTTTGCATCTTAACCACTCGTATGCCGTAATAATAGAAACAATTAAAAATCAATTGCGTCTTGCGTAGATCTACATTCCGGCACATGACGGGTTAATAGTTGTTTGTGCACCTTGGTGTCAAATTGGCCAGCTAACTACCTACACTTTTACTTTTTTTTATCTCTTACGTTGTTGTTATAGTTTTTTTTTATTAAACATCTGCTTGCTTTGCCATTAGACGACGATTATTTATGTTAAAAGATAAATTTCATTTAAATGAAAAAAACAAACTTCATGTTCGAGAAATAAAGAATCTTTAGACCTTCAAACCTAAAAAATATTTTGATTATAATAAAAATGGATGTAAGTTGGAATATTACCTCTTTCTCTCTAACACCGATCATTTCTTCGGCGCCCTGTAAACTTACAGTCAAACTTTTCACTTTCTTTTTCAATTTGTTGATCATTGATCGTTCTTTGTTATCGTCGCTGATGTTCTTTGCATCGCTTACGGAATAATCTGGTACTTCTTCGATTACTGCTTTTAGCCGTTTATTTTCTGCTCTGAGTAAATTAATTAGATTTGCCGTTTGATCAATTTCATTGGAAGCCTCTAGTAGTTTGTCTTGTAGTTCCTTTATTTTACGTTTTTCTGCATCACTTTTCTATCGAAATACTTGAGTCAGTATTATATTGTTAATAGACATGTATGTTGGATATTTGCGTATGTAAAAACACTTACCTTTGGTGATGAAGTAGGTTTTGATGCTTCCTTTAGATCCTCTTTTAATTTCGAATTTTCATTAGACATTGCTTCTAATTCGGCTTTCTTCGTTTTGGCTATGCTCTAATGTAATAATAAACCGAGTAACTGTTTAGAATATATTATAGCAAAAATGTTTTAATGTGTTTTTACTAAATAAGGTGCGGAGCAACTACATCAACTATAAACGTTCTTTTACTTTTCACCACCGAGTAACATGGGCTGTATTTTATTTATAAAACTACTAGAAGGTGGATGTTAAACTTATTTTGCAAAAATACGCAATTTTGACGGACGAAGCCGCGGTCAAAGTGCTAGTAAAGTAGTAGTTTATAATGGTTGAATTAAAAACGTTCCCTTACCTAAAAAGGCATATAAATAAAAGTAATCAGTATCTGTTACATTCCATGGTTTGCACATAATAGGGTATATGCATGTATTTTTTTTATATTTTTAATTCACAGTTTACAACGTTTTAACATAGCAAAAAAATGTAAACATATTTAAAAATGCAGTAATGAAGCTTAAAAAAATATTTAAAATACAGAATAAATTTGAGCTGTTTAAACGCCGCCATTTTCGCGCGCCATTTCGATTACGTCATTTACTATGATCCTGCTACTATTACTTAGGGTGTTTTCGTTCTTCTAACTATTTCACAATGAAAAAAGCTCAAAAACCAGTTTACCGGTATTGCTTGTAACCGAATGCAATAAACATTATCAGATTGTGCTTTTACAAAACCGCTTTCAGTCATTTTTCTTAAATGTTAAATAACCTCACTATGAAGCTAAAATTACACTTGAACATTAAATTAGTTCACAACACACACAGCAATAATTATGTTTTCCAATGAAAAGTCCATTCCAATACTTAATGTCATACTTCCACATTGTATGTTTTGTAGACGTTGAGTTGTTGTCGTAGTAGTTGACGTCATTTTTCGTTATAACCAATGATGAAGCGTTTCACAAATTTGAATTTCCCACGCTTAATTCACACTTTTATTTTTAATTTTAAATAATTATGACGCTATTAAAAAGTAAAATAATGATTTAGATCATATTTTCTGCCATTCAAGATTCGGAAAAAAAATATTCGAACCATATTTAAAATACATGCATATTCCCTATTAAGCTAAATAGAAAAGAAAGATTAATGTTGCTAATGGTTCAATAGACTGTCCTGAACTTGTCTCAAAATTATCTTTACGCATTAAACAGATGGGGTTGCGGCAGCGACCACTTCTGCATGTACCTAGTGCAAACACTAATTATTATAGGCGTAATGGTTTTTTTCTGAGAGCCAGTCGCAGTTTTAACGAGATTTTATGTGAACCGGGCATTGACCTCTTTTGCACCAAAGCAGGCACAATTAGAAAGCCATTTTTTGAACAACCAGCACCTTCTTTGTACTAGAAACTTTTATTATTATTGTTTGTTGGAAATACTAAGTTATTATCTATTGTATGACTATAATCTGGTTCTTTTTTTTTCTGTCGACTGTCGTCCAAAAGTAGGTAGCTAACCTACTTTTGGAAGCTTGTAATTAGCCAATTTAGTTATCTACTATTGTCATTATGTTGATATTAGTCTGTAAGCTTTCCCAAAATGTTATAAATAAATAATTATAGAAAATATTTCCCAAAAGCACATAGACTGCGATCTGGAAACGTTCCACTCAACAAGTTTCGGTATCTGATGGGAAAAAGTGACAGCCCAAATTGTGCAGAATGCGGCACGGTGGAGGTTTTTCATCACTTATTGGTGGAAAGCGTCATGACCCGAGCTACTTATGCCCAAAAGCCCCTAAATATATAACTTAATATATACTACATCTAAACGGACAAACATGATATATTAAAGATAGACGATTGTTACTTACTTTCCAATGGTGAACTTTGGATTTGATTTCTTCATATATGTTTTCCCTTTTAGAATCCTTTTCGAAAAGTTCTTTTCTTAATCCTTCCATTTCAAATGATAGATTAGCTTTAGCTTGTTCCGATTTGCCTAGGAGTTCTAAAATAAATAAAAATTAAATTGTTAGGACACTGTTGAGAAGTCTACCCACTTTGTAAATATTTTTTTTTTGTTAATATTGTGTAATTTTTTAAGTCATTGCTTACCTTTTAACTGACTGCATTCATTATTAATACCCATTATTTGTTCTGTTAGATTATCGATCAGCTGAGTTGCTTCGGTTAACTTATCTTTAAGAACTGATACTTTTTCCTTTAACTTAGTATTTTCGTCTTCTAAAATCTAGAAAACAATAAAACATTAAACATGGTTGTACGTTAAACATCCATACTAATATCATTAATGAGAAAATAACTTTGTTTGTTTGTCAATTTCTCACGACTAAACGGCTGAATGGATCGAAATGAAATTTGGCAAGGAGATAGATCATGCTCTGGAGACATAGGCTATCTTTTGTCTATTAAAAACAATGAAATAATCACGAAAAAACATGACTGTGGCAGGACACAAATGTTTTCCCAGTCTATTATCAAGTCTGCGACAATATAACAGTAACACAAAAAAAATGTATTCTGAACGAAGTTTTCCGGGGCAGCTAGCTTTAATAAATGATAAAATGATATTTATTTTTTATATAGGTTTTCACACGGACTTTCACTATCTGACTACTCTGAGAAGAAACACCGAAAGAAACTCAGATGTCATAGTTTATTTTAAAGTCCAGATATTATCTTGTAGTCATGTAAGAACCACGCAGATTAGTGTCTGGAATGGTCTTTTGAGGAAAGAACCACACAGATATGTGGGAACCAGATCAGTCAGTGCAAGCATTTGTCAGTAATCGTGAGCTCAACTCGGAACTTGAAGAGCTCCACGTGCTGACGAACAATACCAAAGAAAGAACATTTGGGTTGGTTCCATAGAGTACTCAAACTGCCAGACAAAAAGTTGGAAAAGAACATTATGTATAATATACATGAATATTGACACTTACTTTGACATCACTTAATAACTTCCTTATATGTTTATTCTTCATTGTAATTTGCTGTTCTAGTTCGGCAACAGCATTCATTTCAGACAGTACATCGCGACTGGAATCACTGTCCATATCAAAGTTACTTCTACTCTCTTCTAGTTTACTCTTTCTTGATTCCAAATCAGCGATGTCAGCGTACAGCTGTTCTAGTAACTCTTTATTTGCTTTAATAATGTCTTCTTGATGAGTTATAGTTTCTACTGCACTATCGTTACTTTGTGTTGGTGATACTGAATTGATAAAAATTTGGGATAAGGATATTATAATAATAACAACATAATAAATTATAAGTCTATAATGTTTTTACTGGTGGGACATAGGCCTATTCTTTGTGAGTGTGATTTTTTAGTGACATTGGTACCTACGCCGTAATTACCACGCGGGCCCAGTGTGGAATATGTTTACGTCTTTGAACATTGGTGCTAAGACATTCTGGTTTCCTCGTGATATTTTCCTTCGCCGTTTTGAGAACATTGGTGATGAAATAATTAAGACAAAGTAAGTAAAGTGCCTATCTAGGTTCGCGCCTACGACTCACAACTCGTAAATCGCAGCCATTACCACTGAGCCACCACTGCAGTCTGCTCTGATAAAAATGTATTCCTATATGTATGTTTGTATGTCATTTGCACATACCTACTAACAATAACTTACATGGGATTTTGGACTAATACGTTAAACAAAATTAAATTCGTGTACTTAAATAAAAAAGATATTGTGAAGATTAAAGTTGCAACAATTTTAAAATCAGTAGACATTAAATATGATTCTGCTTTTCTTCGTCTAAAATAAGATTAGTGGTATTACTTTTCCAGTTATTTATAACCAATTTAACTTTTCTTGCAGACAGAAAATGACACGAGAAAATGGTCATGGTCCAATGATAATAAAGTGGTTAAATTATTAAATGGGAAAGTGTTTTCACATTAGGCATAATGTCGTTGGGTGGTAATATTGTCGTAATGGCTGATAAAGAAAGTGCTGTTTACCTGCGTATGTGCTCTCTACTTTCATTTTGACGCTTTTCTTTTGAGTCGACTTTAGTTGCCCAACTAGGTTATTTACCTGCAGTGACAAAATGTATTATGGTAACAAAATTATAATGCTGAGACTGCATTTGTACAATTGGTCATATAGCAGTGGTAACAAAGCTAGCTTAAGCAGACCTTTTCACGTAGGTAACTCCGAGTCGAGACGCGGAAACTTTGTCGAAACTCTGGGAGTTTCGACAAAGTTTCCGCGTCTCGACTCGGCTCGACTCGACTCTTACCAATCACAAATACCTACACAAGATAACATGTGCTTAGTTTTAAAGCCAGATAACAAAAATAGACAATCATTATGATTGGCTTTTTACAACAAATATATTGGAGGAATAGGGAGATTTTTACTCATTTTGCGGTAAGTAGGTACAGGTACGAGCAATAACTCGGAAACGCCCTTAAAATCCTAATTGCATGTAGCAACATTATATCGCAAAAATAAGTCTGCTGTGTCCAAAAATTATGTAAACGTTAAATTTAGTCAAAATTAACTGCACATTTTTATCAAATTTTCGTTTATATTACTGTGAAACCAATGTCTATCCACTTTTGACACAGTTTGATGGTTATATAATTTAGAAGAAAATATCGTACCTACGCATATTTTTTGAATGGTAGAAGTTAAGATGTTTTAAAAATGTATGTATACATAAATATTATTGCTCGTGACTGAACACAAGGAAAACGCCTAGGTAATGTGTTTTGCATTCTTAACTTTTTATATAAACAAAGAAACCTTTCGTAACTAAATTACTAGGCGCTTGAATTTGTGATCCAACGGGATACTAACCAAAATCACAAAAACTACTCCGTCCTTCTATCAGTCAGCGGGCTGTATATTATTAACCCACAGTATTTTTTTTTCATAGAGAGTGTGTGTTTTTCTATTGTCACTGTAGGTAGTGTCAAAGTGCTAATTCTCTCCTTCTCTTATTTGCCTGTGTACTAAGAGTGTGGGTGTGTACAATACACTATCCACGTGTTAAAAAAAACATTTTATTAATCTCGTACCACCTAACTATTTCATCATTTTAAGAACAAATAAGTAGGTATTTGCTCTGCCTTAACAGTTGCTGTTTCTCTAATTTCATGTTGTACGATGGTACGGAAACCTTCGTGCGAGGTTTTTATTTATTGATCACTTCATAAATATTCAATGATGCGCGTAGGTATAATGTGGGGTAAGCTATTGCTAACTGTTACTATACCTACCTAAACAACAATGATATTTTAAGTAAAAAGCTGTGGATAGGTAACCTTAACAACATTCGATCTTCAAAAACGGCACCCCAACGAACGCACGCGTCCGTTGACGGTCAAGTTAAGGTCTAGTCTGGCTAGTTAGCCACATTTTAACGTGTCGCTTGCTGAGCGCTTATAACCTATCTACACCTTTTTACTTTAAATAATATCATTGATCCTTATGATGTTTACACACCTATTGTCAAGGTATTACCCACCTTACAACACTTCTTTTATATTACCTAGTGGTCAAAATTCAAACGTTTTCGTATTTGCACTTTTTTTCCGTGTTAACTTTCAATTTCTGTACCGGAAGATACAATTCTTGTATTTGTAAAGAAAAAACCGTCTACCCCCCATTACCAAAGCATTGCAAGACAATGCGAGGTAGGCGTAATTAAGTATTCGAATTCTATGTGTACCTACTTAGAAACTTATTTATTGTTTTCTGATAAATTTGAACGTGGTAGTTTTCTTTTTAATCGATAATACGATCTAAGACGTTTATTTCTTTGTTACTTACTAATTACTTGTGAAGAAGATAGGTATTCGTAAATAAATTAATTAATAGGCACAATTTTAACATTATAGTGGGTAAAAGAAAAAAGGAGTGTAGGTATTATATATATCGATTCTTGAAGGCTATTCAATAACAATAATTACACATTGAACTATTTTAATGATAAATAATAATGGCATGAAAACCATCATAATCATAATCATAATCAACGCGTGAACGTCTGACCAATTTAGATGCACAGCATAACCGGGATAGCCTCCATAATATTCTGAATATATTGTTGTGTTACCTATCGCAGCTGTGTTCCTTGATATATAGTATAAAAAACATTATTAAAAATGTTTACCTGTTCGCTCTTCAGTTTTAAAATATCTTGCGAAAGTCTAAACAAAGTTTTTAAGTCAGTAAAATTTAGCTCAATATCATCGGCTTCCATCCAGCACAAACTTTCACACAGTTTCTCTTTATCTGATTGTGTGAGCTCCTTCTGTGAGAAACTTAATATTTCTCTCCAATCTGTTTCCACCATGTTTAGTTTTAAACTTTTCCTTTTAGTTTTTGTTTAATTGAAAACTTTTAAAACTGCAATGCGTGTGTGACTCACCGCAGCAAACGAATAAACAGAATGTTTGTAACCGCGCCGTTGCTTAGCAACGCGTCACGCCATTGTTGCCATAGATAATGGAGAATTAACCAAAAAGTTTATAATGTATTATTTTAAACGTAGAAAACTAACAGCTAAAATAAACAGAAATAAAATCAAATGTATGTAAATTATATTAGTTTTTTTATTTTCTTATTTTGTCATTAAAATATTTAAAATTGTGTACTGAAGCTGCTATCTTTAGTACACATTATATATTATGTATGATAAAATAAACTAATTTTAAAACACATTTGCTCGTAAAGGATCTCATATTCCCCCAAATTCAGTATCGTAATGTATCTCATTACGCACTATAGTGCGTAATGGTAATGTAAAAACCTTCAATCAATAATTTAATAGTGTAAAACGCACGGTTTGCAAGATGCTCCGACTTAAAACGAACGGTTCCGTTTTTTAAATCTTAGTAAAGAGTTTTTATGTCAGAAAAGTGGTCAACATTTTATGAATAAAATTAACTTTGTGAGATAAAATAGAAAAAAATACCATTGAATTCGTTAATTTAATTAATTTTGAGAATTACAACCATTAGTAACCAAAACATAAAAAATATTAATTAATTTACTTTATTAGTAATACTGGCTGTGTTTTGTGCCTTTGACTTAAAAAAAAACTGAAGCGCGCGCATCGCCAAGTTAAAAATATTGCGCGCGTTTCTTCGCGTCCGAGCTTCGATCAATAATAGCACTAGATGTCGGGTCGGCGTCAAAAATCCGTCTCGGTAAATATAAGCTCAATAGAAACCGGGGTTGGTATTTTGTTTTGTTTGCTTGAAACACGGCCAATGTAAACACGTCCCACAATGCCGCAGTGTGTATTCAACAGTTGCAAAAATAATCCCCGAAAACGTAATTATTCGGCCGGAGTATTTTACTTTCAGTAAGGACATGAAGAATAAGTTACATTTTAAGCTATAATTTAACAAATAATATCAATTTTTTAACAAAATTACCGATTTTAAACCACCGCTACAAATGTTTGACCAATGCTCGCCAACATTTGCACAAACTTTTGTTTAACTGAACAGCAGATGCATGGAGTAGATTTGTATTTTAATCATTTTAATAATTTGTTATTATTACTTAAAAATTTGTTGGTTAAATTCGGTTAATGCTACTTTAGTTTTGTTTCGTTCATTATTGGCCACCGACTTTCGAAACTGGAGTTATTTTTCACCTAGCGGTGTTTTTTTAAGGTTTTTTTTTTGTAAAAAAGTTTTTGTTTCGCCATTTTTAGTTTCTTCGTGTGTCAAGAAAGTCTTTCAAAACTTCAAAGAATCATTGAAATCGCTTAACAATATTGCTAAAGAAGTTCTATCTAAACATTAATCTGTACATCTCTGCCGGGCCTCTTTTAAAATAGACAGGCGTAATGTTATGTTATGCAAATATAAGAACTCTGCATAGACATCTCACTGTAGGAATCGCGAACAATTTGCTGTTATGTCTTGAAGAGTTCCGTCGCCTGTCTTTTTCATCAGTTTTTTTTCACAAAATGTTACTTTCTAAATGAAAATGCTTGATTTGTTACTAAAAATGTAAAAATCGGTACGTGTGTACCTATATTTTTTGAAGAGTTCCCTCAATTCCTCAAGGGCCCCTCATTAGATATGAGTTTTTATACAAATGGGACCAATCTGTTTATATACCCTATCAAACAAAAAAAATATTTTGAAAATCGACTTTAAATGACGGAGTACTGAGGTCACAAAACCTAAAAAACAATACAACCGAATTGATAACCTCCTCCTTTTTTAGAAGTCGGTTAAAATAATTTGATTTCATTCAATGATTTTTAACCAGCTGCTCCCCGTGGTTTAACCCGCGTAAACCAGGAGTAGTTAAAAGTAGCCTTAGCCTATGTGTTACTCCAGGATATAAGCTACTTACATACTAAATTTCATCCAAATCTGTTCAGCCGTTTGAGCGTGAAGAAGTAACAAACATACAAACACACACTCCCACACTCACACTCAGAAACTTTTGCCTTTATAATATTAATGTGAAAACTTCTAAATCGCATGCAAAAGTAGACGCATTATTTTTTTTTATGGGTTGAATTGATTATAATGAGCCAACCCGCAGACAATTAATAGCAATGTCTTAATAAAATAACTATTGTACTAATTTAGGCCTACTACTTTTTTAAAATGGGTCAAATGTAATTATTTGCTACCATTATAAAACAAACCTTCGCTCGCTTAAGAAATATAAATGATTATTCTGCAACTCTACGTCTCAATTCTTACTGTGTTCTGAGCATTGAAATGTCATACCAAGAACTACGTCTAGTTCCAAAATAGAGTAAAGACGAAATTGTGAACAAAACGTTTTTAACCTTATTTTCTAGGCCTTAAGTTTCATTTTAGAAAAAATATTTTTGTACTTATTATAAAAATGGCTTTTATTTTTAAGTCACATTTCAAATTTTTTCCTTTTACTTTTCTCCGACGACAGAAGGACTTAGGCATAAATATTTTGCAATTGTAATTAAACTTTATGCTTGAGTGTCAAGGTTTATAATGAACTGAACTTGATAATATTATAAAACATTTTTCTATATTCGTAGTAAGAAATGCAATTGTTTATGCGTGTATAAACGTGGACACTTTTGCGAGGTATTTTTGTTCCTGCTGGCTTATTCACAACCATTCGACTAGATTCCGCACCGAATCGAACGGCTAAGATGTCGAAGATGTCATCCAAACGCAATTCACAAATCCGAAACCGATTTTTTTTGACAAGCCAAATTTGATAAGAAGACTCAAATCTTTCCGACAGCTGTTTGCTATCGGGAGCCATACCGAGCAAAATTTAAACGATTTAATTTTCATAAATCCAGGTTATTTCAGAGAAATATAAACACTGTAAACCTTTAAAACACTGCACTTTTAAGTAAATGAAGTTTTATTATTGCATTGACCGTATTTCATTAGATACTTTCGCATTTACTTATATTCAAAGTGTAATTATGTAGAACTACATAATACGTAATTATGTAGAACTACATAATTACACTTTGAATAACTTTATTCGTATAGTTGTACGTGTTATTGTTTGACAATGAGCAAATAGCAAGATTTGTGTATTGATATCAAATACTTACAGTCATTTAGCCTTTTTTAAGCAAAGTTATAATAAAAAAAATAATCCATAGTTTTATTTCAAATAAAAACTTTTTCTGCATTGCCAGACTGGCAATGTTTAAAAAGTAAAAAAAGTTTAAAAAGTAAAAAAGTCTGTCAAACTGGCAATGCCAATTTGACAGACGGCTGTTTACAAAGCAAGTTTATTTGAAATAAAGTTTGTTTGATTAATAATAAAATCATTTTGTACCGTTTGATGTCTATTAAATTACTAGCTGTATATTCTATAATTAAACGGATCGAAACATTCAAATAAACTAATTTTATTTACTACTTTAAATTTTCTACCACGCTGATCTTTTTACTACCATTTTGTAGCGTTCCCCATAAATACAATGATCGTATAGAAAAAAAAACGTATCCGTTCGGATCTGTGAATAGCGTTTTGGCAGTTCTTCGGCTCGGAAATGAGATTGTCGAAAACGGTTCCTTACCGACACGGAAACCAATCGAACGGTTTAGAATAAGGCAGCTGATCTTGTATCTAGTACTATTATTGATCGAAGCGTCCGAGTTTTATTTATTTTCTCGCAAATATTTTATAAAACATCGTTTGATATCCGTGCGCTTTGATAATATTATTACAGCCTCTGCTTTCTTTCTTCTTTCGGCTCGGGCTAGCAATATTGCCTCGGCTGTAATTATCAACCTACCGCATTTAGATCATAATGTTCTACCTATTACGTGCGCAATAATCAGCTAAAAAAAAATGGTAGATTTATGGAGTACAATGGAAAATTACATTAACGTAGAAGCCATTTGCAATACAGACCTACATTAAAATTAAGTTTTGCTTCGGTTTTTAGTTTTTATGGTCATTTCTTAATGATATTTTTGGTGTATGTACCAAGGAACTTGTATGTACCTAACGATGTATTCATTGCTGAAAGGAGGTTTTTAATATAATTCGTTTTAAAAACATTGCTAATGAGTGTTTGAAATAAACTAAAATATTTGTTAAGCACCTACTGACTATTCAGAATTATTTATACGAGAAAGTAACTATCGTAAATGTTCAAAATGAATTTCTTAGAGAAATAAAACAAGTTTTAAATACAAAGATTATTTTATTAGGTGTGATGATATCGAACAATAGCAGTTAATGTTATATTGTATGTTGAGGTGTCAACAATAAAATAAAACATTTGTGCTTTAAAAATAAATTAACAAAAGTAAATACAACAATACAATAGGTTAAAAAATAGTAAAAGAATTTGCATCTACACAAACGAAGCATTGACATAGGGCGAGGGGAATACTTTGGTAACACCTATTAGATTATGTAGAGTATAAACATTCAATTTTCGTTTAAACTACCACCACTACTTGTATACATGAACGATATCAGGTAGAAAATACAATGAAAGTAAAAATACATTTATTAAACATTGTAAAAATATAGTTACAACATCTGATCCATGACTAGACATTATTCAAAACCGTAATACTTTTGATAGAAAGTTTATATATAAATGAATTAAAAGATGTCTGAACATTTGACACCAGATTAATACATAGCACATAATTTCTTAGTTTCGATACAGCTAATTTTATAAATTAAGCATACAATATTGTCAACCGTCGCCAAATAATTACTCGCCCTATATATACTAACCATTGCATAGTCTTGAGTATTATTTATTATGTAGGTAGGTATACGATTAATAGCGGTAACTAATACCCACACTTATGTATTTCAGTACCTAGGTACTATATATAGGTAGAACTGTTTAGCCAATGCTCACAAAATGTCTAAACTTTGATATCGCCAGAATTTCTAAATTTATTACTCCAAAGTTTGACTTTTGTAGATTAATTTATGTATTGATGTATATAAATCGGTTAGTATTTTAGAATTAGTAATCCAGCTTCGTTCTTTTAAAATATCACTTTTAAAAGACGAGCCCAAACAACTCACTCCTAAGTTATAAATAAATACTACACTAAACAATTTTACAAGTATATAAGTATTTTTATTATTTTTTTTACAATTATACAACATCATAATTATCAGATAAACATACTCTTTGGGACGCATAAAACAACTTTGGATAGATTACACATTGACGTGATGTGGTTAGATATTTCTAGTTCACAGATGACAGAAGCGAAAACAAAGATACACCGATAATATATTATACTTCTACTGTTAGTATGTTAGGCTGTCGAGATAATGCCGTAAGATATTGGTACACTTTGGTCAGCAATTTCAAGTTCCACCGAAGGCCAACTCTTCCCACAGTTTCAGCTTAGCTTATATCCTTTGTACAAAATATTATAAAAAAGTCATGGCGTAATTTTGGTATCATTTGATAGACTCTAAGGTACATAATCGGTACATAAAGGTTATATTTAATATAGAGCGGAGATTACACGCATGACCTCCACCACTATATCATGTACTTATGTGACTACATTGGGTAATAAATATGTAGATAGAGGCGCGGTATACGAACCTATTATTATAGAAGGTAGATTGAGGGATTTTTGGGATAGCTTTAATGAATTAATATTATATTTTGGTGACAAACTTTTTCAATAAGACTTCATTACACTCAAAATGTTTATGTATATTCACTGGCTTTGTTTGTGTGTCACGGATAAGTAAACAAATGGAGTGCTAGGTTTTCGGACTCGCACCGTACACGTTTTACTGTTGGCAATATTCTGCTCATGAACGCTACACATTAGCATTCCAGTTGTGTACTCCTCCGTGTGTGCGCCTGTCTATCCGCAGCCGCATGGCGAGTGCACACGTGGGGGGCCTACCGCGGGCGCCGCGCGCACAGCGCCGCGCGCCGCAAGCGCCGCAACAGCGACGTGTGGCGCTATCAGATGCGCTCCACGTAGTTACCTGAAGCAAACGAACATAATTGGATTTTATTGCATAGAAACGTAGTTGTTCATGAGTAAGTGATTAGAGCTTCTCCACCCATACTGCCCATTGTAACGCACTATGAAGCCCATAAAGTTATTATATCTATGCAAGTTCTTTATGATGTACAATAAAGAGTATTGTAATCTATTCTATTCTGCTGTATGCCAAAGAGCACTTCTTGTGGACTAGCGAAATCGAAGGCTTTTTTTTATTTCTAGTGGAATACGACATACATGCAAGTAACTGGGAAAAGATAGTCAAGCAAAAATGTCTACTAACGACTAAAACCACAACAAAAAACCGTCCTGTGAATAATTCGATATAGTATCTTTAAAGCACGACTCAGTGTTAATAAGGTAGTTTAGTCTGACGACCGCAGATTATGCTGTCACTGAGTCAAGCAGCATTTAGAGATGACAATACTTAAAGAATTGAAACACTGAGCACACAACTTCTGACTTCAAAGCCATCAGTTTCCATACGTCATTTGTGTCCAAAGGCGTCTCGGTGCACTGTGACCATGACCCACCATTGTTGGTATTTCAATTCTAACTAAAACTCAATATCTTAAGTCTAAATAGAACTGTCGTATACCTGGGAAGGTTCCGAAGCGTCCAGTACGCTGACTGGAGCCGACGTACCAGCCGTCGTCGCACTTCTCTAGTACGTACACCGTGTCACCTTCATTCAGTTCCAGCTCGTCAGGGTTCTGTGGCCGATACTTGTACATCGCGCGGTATCTGAAGTGAGAAAGTGGTTTATTGAATTACATATCATAACATCACGGCCTGTAATAAGTACACCTGTAGTAGTACCTTTTTCCCCTTGTTAGTCTCTTGTTATTACAAAGAACAAAAACAGGGACTCGTTTGCCATCAACTAAGCTGAAATCGAGACTCAGAGCTGCTATTGGAAAATTTTAGGCAGAAAACACCACGAGACTTTACCCGACTTAGCATGGAACCCAAAACCTTGTGCTCAGCAGTAGCACTAGCTTGTTTCATTTAATAAGTTATAAAATATGCCTTAGCAAAAGAAAGTTTAATATCAACACGATAAATAATAATTCATCATTGTTTTTGCACGTTCCTAATAGTAAAATATTATTTATGTTTTCCAATGCGTAACACAGGTTGTGTTAGATGTTATCTCGGCATATTTCTCGTGTATTAAAATACAAACGTTGCGTGACAAATATTAAGAGTTAATTGTTTTTATAGCGTAATTAAACTAGTATGTTCATATTTAATTCCAAGCCGTTTTAATGTAGTTATAAAACATTTCAATTTGATTTTTCACACATCGTTGGTTACTTATTACCAAAAAAAAACATGATAATACTAACGGTATGGCCTCCGCATTGGTGTCCACGTACAAGGGCTCGGTGTTGTTGAGGTCGACGCCCGCGCCCGTCGGTGGTCCGTAGCCGCGCTCCGACGGCGTCAGCGTCGCTTGTGCAGGCTTCGCGACGTAACCTGAGACATGACGTCATACTTCAGTATGGCAGAAACAAATCGGAACTCTGGTAAACATAGCACAAGAAAAATATTGTATATGGATGTCAAAGTTGTTAAAGATAAAGATCTGAATGCATCGGATACTTGACGAAACCTGAGAAGTTAGTTAGCGGTGACTAGCAGAGACAATAAGGAAATGAGCCTGTAATTATCATTAAAATAAAAAAGTAAGTATATTATGTCCTATCGAAATTAGTAAAACATGGTCTTAATTGAAAAGTAAACAGCTAAACGACAGTGAGCATAGCTAAGTAGGTCATCAGACACGCCGGTTTTGCTGCGTAACCTGAGATATACGTCACACACTAGAACCGGAACAATACGTTGACCACGTCTACCATCATAGCCACAATAACGACTTACGAGTAAATGTATATACGTAGACACACTGAAGCATACTTTTATTATTACATGGAAGAAGAAAAGTATTTGAAACACAATAAAGTTCACGGCTGACATTTTCTTCACTGTTGCTAATTTTTCCACGAAAACTTAGGTATATAGTGTAATCCTAAGTGACAGTCTCTAGCATAAGTAAGGGATGTCTCATGTCAATCCTCTTCACCAGACCGGCTGTTTTACTTAACGTACAGAAAAAAAGCGCAAGTACGAACACACTTAGAGAAAGATAGAGGCGGTGAGAGTGGCCTGCTATTCAGTGATCACTCCATTACTTGTTGCTTCTGTGTCAATCACGTCAATAGATATAAACAAACCTGGAAGTGGCTGTGTAGCTGGCGGTGCATTAGACAGCGCAGGGCTGTTCTGTTGAGGTGTATAGCTATGGGAGCCCATGCTGCGTTTAGCCGAACCGTTAAGGAGGCCATGAGCTGCTGGCGATGCCACTGGCTTGTCATTGTTCATTATTGGTTGGGGATCTAGAAATAAGAAATATTTGGTATGATTAGATTGTTGTCACACATCAGAACTGATGGCGATTGGGACACTAGCGTTCTAGTGTGGCAACCACGCACTGATTATGAGTGGGCCAAGTAGTGGGTAGGTGATGATCTCCCGTGAAAATTTGGACGCCACTTACGTGAAAGTAATCGTCAGTATTTAATTTTTAAAATTTTCACGGTGAAATTTTAACAGAATAGCACTACTGGTAAAGATCATGGGAAGTCAATGGATAAAGGCATTGCATTCTATTTTAGATCTTAAGGGGAGTCCTTACATCTTATATCTTAATGGGATATCCAGCAGTGGAGTGGTGGTTGAGAGTCGTCATCATGATCATTTTAACAACAATATGACGGAATTCTAGAGCGTAATGATTACAAAAATATCGTTATATCGTATTCTTAAGACACAAGGATATTGAAGGATTGTTCCGATTACACAATCAAAGGGCTTTGTGGGATATACCATCTAATAATCATAGTGAATCATAACTTCAAGATAAGATAAAGGTGTGGAATGTCGCCCAACATTACGAAGTAGTTAGTCAGCCTCATTAGTAAAACGCTGTGTTTATTGAGTTACGCAATATGATACATTAGCGCGAACATGCTATTATAGACTTGACAGCTGAGAATTTATAAGATGGGCTGTTATGTCGTAATCATAATGTTTCTCTTCAAAATTGGGCGTATCGAATATGATAATTTGCATTTCCTGTGTTGGCTGTAAGTAGCACAAAGAAAGATGTCTTGTATCTGTTTTTTGATTACACAATCGTCATCTTTTGCGTTAGCATAAGCGATACAAGAACATTATGAGTTCAAGCTATATAACATGTTACTTCTAGTTGTTTTAAACAATAAAGAAGCCTTGCTCAAGAATGATTAAGTATAAGATAAAGAACTTATCAGATAGGCAGTCGGTCTATGTAAACCACTGGTTTTGAGATGGTTAGACTGGAAGATTACCTCAACATAGCTAAGAAAAGGAAGGTACTTGATTATATGGAACAAGTCAATAAACTACAAAACGGTGTCTAACATAAAGACACTTACCAGGTTTGTTCGGACTGGGTTCCTGCAGGATGGTAACATAACTATCAGGGAAGATACCAGTCTTGGTGCCGTTCCTTCCCTCCCACCAGTTCTGGTCGATGCGCCTCGTCAGCACCACTACCTCTCCCTTCTTCAGAGGCAGTTCAAGGTTCGTTTGAGCTGTGAAGTCGAACTTCGCTCGGGCTCGTCCTTCAACGACCACTGGCTTTTTGGGAGGCTGTACTACATCACCTTTCTGAATCTGGAATAAGCAATTAGTTGAATGTATGAGTTAGTTGTTCAGATAGTTTCCTAAAGATTTATTTAGAATTGTTTTTTAAAGACACAGCCCGTTTCTTAAACACTCGTATTGATCAAATCGCAACGATCGTTAAATTTCAATAAATATCAAGAAAGACAGCATATGTTTTTGACTGCATGCGAAACTTGATTTCTCAATTTAGTACTTATACATATTCAGTCTTCTTCCAAGAAGTTATTAACTACCTGGTTATTAAAAATAATGCGATGAAACAAAAGTAGCACCAGTTGTCTTGGCTAAAGTTAGAATATGGGTGAATATGTTTATTATTTCATGTCTCTTTTTTAAATCTAAAATCTCCCGTCAAGATGCTTCTCCGGGATAAACTCCGGCACAAAAAAATTTCTTTAAATTAGGCGTTCTGTTTGTAATTTGGCCATAGTTTTATTTGTGACGATTGACCTCAATACTTTTTTTATAGCTAATTTAATGTTATCCCACAATAAATTCCTGATAATAATGCAAGTTAACTTGTTACTACTACTGAATTATTTATAAGTATAATTACCTCGACGTAATTGTAAGGGAAAAGTCCTATCCTGCCATGTAGTTCTCCTTCGTACCAGTTATTATCAATCTGCCTCCTCACATGGATCATCTCGCCTTTCCTGAAGCTAAGTTCCCTAGGAGTCTGTCCGTTGAACGTGTACAAGGCCTTAGCAATGACTTTATCAGCTTCATCGTATCTGTTCAGAGGCAGTATATTCTTCTGTGACGGCGTAAAGTTGTCCTGATGGCGACGATTCTGCATATCTTGTAGCTCCTGTAATATTTTTTATATTCTTGTTATGCTGGTTGATATATCTTGTAGGTGAAGGCGTATGATACAAAGCTCAAGAATTTCTGGTCAATTTTGAATATTGTTAACAAGACACGTCCGTTGCACTTTAGTGATTCTTCTCAGTGCAAGGGACGGTGAATTTAGAAATGAGTTAGGCCGAAAATTGTTATACAGCATGTGTATGTCTTTAATAATTATAGAGTACAGAGAAACCCAAACAGTGGAATCAGTTAGAACATTTCACACACTCTCTCAAACGTCACCTTCATCGACGCATCGAATGCTTCTATATCAGCGGGTAGTATTTCGTTTTCCTGAAAAGTTTAATGTTTGATAGAGAAACAATTACCTCCATTACATGGTGGAACTCACTATTTTCCGATGTTGAATACATTTTTAGCTTTACATTTCCGTATTTTCTAGTTAATTTAAAAAATTGTTGCTACACTAGAACATCTATTATAACTGAAGAGTAACAATCATTTCACAGAACTTATTTACGTAATTAGACACACTCATTGAACGTAATCTCTTTGGAAAATCATTTGCACGCATATCATGATCGTCTCCCGCGCACGTTTCGCTCACACTGTGGCGACCGACCCAACCGTGCCATGCTCATAACAATACGAGAATACCTCTATATAACAAAAACATTAACATTTACATTTCTCTATAAAAAGAAGCCTTATTAAAAGTTATTAAGGTCGAAATTTTAATGAGCATGTTGGAGTCAAAAATACTTGTGGTCAATTGGTCAACGGATTTTTCGTCGGTATGCGGAGACAAGGTCGTTTGGATTTTTTGGATTGTTTAATGGAACTGGTCGATATTACCATAATAGATGGTATGAATGGTAAGCGCTCTACTACGAAAAAAACTATACTTATTCAAAATTTGCTTCAAAACAGCTTCGATAGGTAGGTAGGTATGAGATTTACGATCAAAATTTTTTAAATTGTGCCTCCTTGCTCGTAGCGATAGGCGCTATTGCTGATCAAAATGTTCTGGATTTAATTCTAAGGTGGGACACAGTCGTATTGAGATTTTCCTTTTGGAATTTCTGATCTGGTGGCAATAATAACCTTTTACAAGAGAATCAAACATAATTGGTGAAATGTTGATGTAGGTACTAAAGGTAAACCACTGCCTAACCCTAAGAGACATACAGGTATGCTGTTATGTTATTCCTTTCTTAATTAACTCAATTAAAGTAATCGGATATTTATAGTAAAAGCGGTGCAACTTGTATGCCGATAAAAACTAGAATGACCAGTATTACGTGAAGGCAAAGTAAAGATTTCTCTTCAAAGGGCTCGACCACTGACTTAACTCTTCGGTAATTTGCGGACATTTTCACTGTCAGTACTTTATTATTAGTGAAATCAGTGAAACGTATCTATCTGTGCAATTCAAGTAGGTCGTATGCAAACTGAGCGCGCATCCGGAGTAATAGCCGCGGTGCGATTGTTCGGATGCGTAAAAGCGCATTAGGTTATCTTATTATCTACACATTACCTCTACTATCGTATAGAATATACATGGTAATGGGTAATTCACTAAAAACCTTACTTACTTTCACCCTGTACAAGGGTTTAAGAGTGTGAGATAGTAGGTAAAATGCGTAGATGAATCCTTTTATAGGGCAAAGCGAATTACCCTAATACTGTATCTTTATGTGTACGTTTCTTCTGGACGTGTATCGTCATCATCTGCCTCCATGTTGATGCAGCTAAATACCAGTGTTTTACATGGAGACTGCCTACATGACCTCCACAAGACTGGGTAACACGATAGCCCTTGGTTAAACTGGTTATCAGACTTTCGGGCTTCTGACTGCCCGTAACGACCGTCAAAAATCTACAAATGAAAGCCGGCACAAACGGCTTAAAGTACTTTCCGAGACATGAGGGGTCTTGCTTGTTAAGTAATGAATGGCCAACCAACGACGGACCAACTTCGTCAAGCATAGTTTAACCTTCTGGCCAGACAGATGATAATGAAACATCTGTCATTAGAGAAGAAGTGAAGAAATTGATAAATAAAAATACATGCTTCTTTTAGTTGAGTTAACTGTTCCTAGTCGCGGAAGTATCTTCTGTTCCCGTGACCGCCGGGTGTGAGAGCCGCAGACCAGGTGTGAGAGAGAACGGGGTGGTTTTTAACCGACTTCAGGAGGAGGTTCTCAATTCGATCGGTACCGATTACTCTGAGATTAATGATCCGATTTACGTGATTCTTTTTTAGTTTGATGCGGAATAGCTGCCATTTGGTCCCATTAAAATATAACATAGTTTGACCCGGTAGTTTTCATTTTATGAACAGTTTTATGAAAATTTTTGAACATTTTTTTGTACGTATGTTCACCGATTACGCTGAGATTTATGTACCAATTTACTTACGTGATTATTTTTTAGTTTGGTGCGGACTAGTTCCTTTTTCGTCTCATAAAAAAATACATAGTTTGGCCTAGTGCTTTTCATTTTGTGAAAAAACTAAAAACTGTTAAATAAAAACCGGTGTAAAATAACTCTAAATTAGGTAGTCTGTGGCTTTGGTGGTTTTGTCTCATTCATGATTGGCCACCGACTTCCGAATTTAGAGTTATTTTACACCGGTTAGTGTTTTTGAAGTCGGTTGTATTTTTTGTAAAAAAGTTTTTTAGATAGTAAGAGTCTGATAGACCCCTCCCCGCTCCCCGGTCGGAACATCCATCATCATCCACGAGGATATTCCACCCAAAAAAAACTAACTTTATGATATTTTAACATATTGCTGAACACGTAATGCACATTTTGACGCGAATATACACTTTGTATGTGCTTAGTAAATTGCACTATAGGAAGACATGAGAAGATACGATTGTAAATATTATGACTATATTATTCATGTAAACCAATACGATGTCTCGTGGAAACTCGAATGGAAATAGCCAATGAAACCACAATACCATCTGCGTGCATTGTTACAAGATATAAACATTTTTTATTGAAATCTAGAGTATTTTTTATGCTTATGAGTTACAAATCACGTGCTTCGATGATACTTGTTTGCAGAAAAACTAGCACTTTAAATGTTAATGGAGTCACACTCCAAAATGGTAGACAGAAGCATGATTAGGTAGTTTGGACTAACTTTAATTAAGATTATAAAAGAATAAAGACATTAGTGTATTAAATCTCTTTGTAAAAGAACATAACGTAAAACATTAAAGATTGTTTGTTTATTGTTTGTAACTTTCGTACAGACGCCCGCACATCAAGTTACCGCAAAGTGTCAAATTTTCACAATTGAATATGAACCTTATTTTGTTTGACATAAAGTTGAAAAACGATCAAAGAAATTTGACACATTGGGGTAATTTGTACCATAAGAAATGTGTAATGATGGTAGTAATGTTACTAACAGCAGAGTAGATACCTATTATGTTAGTGTAACTCGAAAAAAAAATATGCTAATTGTTTTTGTATTACACATAAAAAAATAGCATAATTCTATAAGTACGTGAGGACTTGTAAGTGATTGGCTTTCTGGTGACTATGGTTTCTTTTTTTTTGTTTTGTTTGTTTTTATTTAGCTGTAAGTCCTCCATGTGAATAAATAAATAAATACTATGTCGATGAAGACCATCACACTACTTATAAGTGTAGGTAAGCGTGAAACAGAAAACAGCCCGTACGACGTATGACTGTGACAAGATGGCAAAAGACAAGCTTTACAAACAACTGACAAAATTGCTTTTGAAACATCCATTCACGTTAAGAATTACGCTCTGTTTATTTCTAAAGTCTCATAAAGGTGGGGCATTATATTGTGGGAGACTGGTGCCTAAACTAGGCTCAAGGCCTGTATTTCAGGTCACCAGGACTCCTCCATTTAAAAACAAACTATGTTATGTACTCGTACAAACGGAATGCAATAAGGAAATGTTAACGTTTAGGCTCTGTGTCAGGTGAATAGTCTTATTTATTATTGTTTAAATGTAATGTACAAGAAAAAATGAATGAATAACAGACCGATGACGTAAAACTGATAGTAGAACGACAGGATAGTCCAAGATTTTTTGAAGGCCATTAACCTATTTTGTTCTTTTGTTTTGATATAATTATGTACATATTCTTCTTGGCCGAGTTTTCCTTTCAAAGATACTAGACCAGGCACTATTTGACAAAAGCAGTCAGTTTTGTGTCTTTAAAAAAATATGAATAATTTTATAATGGACCCATTTAAACAGCGTAGTTCCCGTTTATTTGGGAACACCGGGATAAAAAGTAGCCTATATCACCCGGAGATAGTGTAGCTTCCTAACACGGTAAAATTTTTTTCAAATCGGTTCAGTAGATTCGGAGCCTATTCAAGGTAAACAAACAAACAATCAAATCTATACTCTTTATAATATTATATAAGTGTACCTACGTAGAAGTATTATAGATAAGGATAATTATTGTGGAGTAAAGTTATGCCAAACTTAATCCACGAAAAATGCGTGGTAAATCTGGAGATCACACCCTAACTCCGAGTTTATTAATAAGCGGCCTAATAGTTGAGAATTGCCTGTTATTAGCCCTAAATTAAATTCTAAGTAACGCAATTAATCGCTTACTTGTCAATAATGATATGGTTATTGCGCTATAGGAACTATTAGATAGGTATGTGTTGGTACTTGGTTGTTAGATGGCTACAGATATGGTTTATCGACAAGTGTCCAGTCAAAGTAATCAATAAATTGCGCAGTATGCACTAGTAACAAATAAATACTTTTTTCACAACTTGAATGATACGCAACCATAGAGCTGTTTTTGAATTTTGAACGTTACTATTCTGAATACGAAAACTTATTTAACTATCTGTGTTTATGATGTCAACTTTGAAATAAGAATTACCTCATTCGACTTTTGATTTAGATCACTAATTGGTGAGGAAAAAATATTATTAGTTTGGACCAAAAACAGACCGTGTTTTGATTTTAGAGTCAATTTGAAACTAAATAATTATTGGCCAGTGTAAAAATTTAAAAACGCAATGCAAAATATAAATCAGTAAACGTAAGACGAAGACATGAGAAGTCGTTACGTTATACATGCAACAGACGCATAATTGCACATACTGATACTGGTAAATTCTTTATCATCTACTTAATTATGAAGATAATAAATAAAACAATAGACTCTATTAGCATTATTATGTGCTCAAGTTCAATAAAGCGGATATCATGATATCGATCAAACTGCAGTCGCGTGCCAGAGCGCCTAGTTTAACAAGATTAATCGTTATTCGCAATCGCAGCAACGTTGACTGACACGATAATCGTATTCCGATAGACCGTTTACGTTTTTGCGCATATCGATGCTCGGTTTATAATCGATTGTCAAGATCGCATGCGACGTCATTATGATGAGAAATTGTTCTGATGGAAACGGATTGAAAGTAATGCTTTTTCTTTGTTACTATTGTTTTATGACCTACTTTATTTTATTACCTTTTGTGTTGACATTTAGTGCAGATTATTTGTGTTAGAGATCTAGTAGACTTTAACATTTCAAATGCATAGTAATTTTGAACAGAGAGAGAGAGAGTATGTGTGTGCGCATGTGTGTGTTGTATTGTTGTTCTTGTTGTAGAGATTTGAAGTTATAACAAACTTATGGTTACGATTACAATTATAGGTACGGTACATACGTCACTTGCCTCGCCTATTGGCCTAAGACAGAAACTAGAAACACCTTTATTACTAGCCTAGATATTATTGTCCCACTGCAGACAAAAGTTCTGTTCTCACATTAAATTTAGTCCAGGTTTTCTCCCAATGTTTCCTTTCAACGATGTCAGTATTGTCCAAGATATACATATTAATTGCAAAAAACTTGCTCAGTTTTGAATGCAAAACCTGAGAGTGAGGGCCTTAACCACTGGACCATCATGCCAAACTTAATTCTCGAAAAATGTATGGTAAATCTATAGGTTATACCGCTTGTAACTTTACTCTTTACAACTTTTAGTTTAGAAATGGAATCGTAGCAGACACTTTCTATCAGATCGCGATACCTTTTAAACTATCTTAATCGTCTCATTGTTTGTTTCACACTTTCGTTGACACTCTGCCGTACTTAGCTACTTATGAGTTTTGTCCGACAGGTAACATTATTCCCTAAGAAGAATATAACTTATTGTTACCTGATTTTGACTGGCCTGTTGATCAAGTAGTTAGTGGCCCTGACTGCTATGCCAGAGGTCGTGGGCTCCATTCCCACCCAGGAAAAATGTTTGTGTGATAAGCACGATCATTTGTTCTGTGTCTGGGTGTAATTTATCTATAATTATGTATGCATTTAGAAATATATAGGTATCTGCTTAGATAGGGACTAAATAACGTTGTGGAATATTCATTTATTTATTATTAATTTATCTAATCAAGTAGCAAGTTGTCTAACACAATAAAAAGTTGCAAAAACTCTAGCATCGGAAGAGGCTTTAATGGTTTTCTTTCGTTAATTTTATTTCCACCGACTTCTGAAACTAGTTATTACGCAAATTTATAAAGTCGATTGTATTTTTTTTTGTTTTATTTTATTTCGTTCTTCACCAGCGTCCATTAGTCGCTGTAACTTACAGTTAACAGGACATGTAGGAAAAGATATCAAGTGTCTCATAGTTTACAATAAAATAGTTAATTTTCCGTATGCGAACGTAAGTCGTAAAAAGAAACAAAAAAAGATGTAAAATATTTCAAATTAAGAACAATAAAAGTCGGTTAAAAATTATTTAAAGAGGTTTTACATCTCTCTGTTGGTTCTAAGTTTCACAACTAGTATAGAAAAGAGAATGCTCAAATAAACCGCAAAGGGATTTAAATGTCATATTTTTATCGTCAAGTTGATTATGATCAGCTATCTATGATTGATCGATTATTTCTTACATAAAAATAGACTTCAATTTTTTATAAGGACTTTGGTTATTTACTGTGACTATCTACTAAAAAGATAGTGACTTTATTTCCTGAACAACAATAATACTAAGTATTGTTAAAAAAAATAAGTACCTACCTAAGTTTTGTGAAATATTGATTTAGGAATTTACGTTGCATAAGATTTATCTCCATTTAGGTATACTTCCTCGCCTGTATTTCCCAAAGAGTTAGGCAAATGTCTACCCATAGTACATTTCGCAGTTTGGTGAAATCCAAGCTTTAGGCTGCTACAAAGAAATTGCAGATGGATATTCAAGAACACTGCTCGAATTAAGCTCAAGACCTTATGCTCAATAGTAGAACTTGCGACAAAATACCAGATGAGTTTTGTGTTATAATAATGGTACAGACGCCAGCACATCAAGTTACCCCAAGGTGTCATATTTGTTTGATCGTTTTTCAAGTTTATGTCAAACTGAATAAGGTTATTACTCAATTGGGAAAATTTGACACATTGGGGTAACTTGACGGGCTGGCGTCTGTACGTACGACACAATCGATACGATGACATACAGACAAGCTATCTAAAGCAAGGTAATCAAAATGTAGGGTAAACCATATTGAGTCACCGACAATTTAAAATAAATAGTACCTACCTAAATCTGTTATTTCTTTCCAAACAAACAAAGACAAAGACAAAGTGTAGTAGCAGTTGACCCTACAAAAGGGCCCAAAACGGAATGTACAGTAGGCAGCAACTTAGTAGTGACACCTGTACCCTTGTAGTGAGTTGAACTAAATTTACCACAAAGTTTTTCGAAAACGAGAAATAAAAAACAACTAATTTTATCCCAATTGAACATGAACCTTATACTTTTGTAATAAAGGTGTAAAACTATCATAGAAAGATAGATTGGGATAGCTTTTGGCCTCAGTACTTTCGGAAAGTAACCCGTTCCGTGTACCGGGTTTTAGTAACGGATAACTGACTTCAATCTCCACGTTAAGCCTGTTGGAAAATTCTATGCTCTCTTCGTTTGTACGTGGCGTTGGTGTCAGACTTGGCTACATATGCCGTTGAGATATATCTCTTAGGCATGCCGTCTGCTCACGATGTTTTCCTTCACCTTTTTAAAACAAGTGATGATTACACAATACGCATATAAATCCGAAAAGTCAGTATGCTATTTACCTGTAAGTATTTGTTCCTCTTCTGCTCCCTGTAAAGCCTCTTCATGTGCTCTGCTTGCTGGCGTGCCAGCTCCCGCTCTGGCACCAGCGGCAGCGGATCCTGGCGCACCGGGCATCGGTAGTGGATGTTCACGTCACTTTCCACATAACGCCGGGGGGATTCTATGGGGGAAACAGAAAGATGTAGTGCACTGAAGTTGTGGAATTATATACTGATCACTTGAAGTTCATTGGTTTACTGGTAAACTGTTTTCAAGCTAAATATTTATGTGGGTTGCATATTACTAGTACTCTTGTTAATCCTAGGTTTTTTGAGTTGGAAATTTTCTAAATGTTGTACTACCTATCTATAATATGTACAACCCACTGGCAACACAATGTATATTCCAAATTCAATACACTATCTTTAAATTCAATACCTTTTGTAAAACTTACACTAAATGGTTTATATACTGTATTTGGTATGTTGGTGGTTTTATGTATATACAAAATATAAATTAGGTATTTGGGTTGCTACATCATTTGTCTATTTTTCACATTATCAAATCAATAAACCTGAAATATTTACCTATCATGTAACACGAAGTCAATAAAACATTAAAAAATACGGAACGGTAACAAAAATTACGTTGCATTTGACGGACTGTTCCCGGACATTTTCTATACACGTAACATTCTAATGTAATTATATACTTTCCACATTTTACGTAACAAGTAACTGATTATTTATATTGCTTTTGAAAACGCTAACACGCATCGTAGATCGCAAATAAGTGGCCCTTGCGGAAAGGGCTTGGCAGTAAATTACCAGCATTTTCTATTTGTCGGACCTACATTTTCTGTTTACTTATGTTTGTAAGAGGAAAAGTTGTTTTGCGAGTTTGAATCTTATTTGTCGCATTTTCTATTGAATCTTGAGACAGTAATTTGATTTGATTAGTATATAATTATGAATTGCAATTGAGATCTGGCTAGATATTTTGAAAAATTCTATTATCTCAACTAAATACTATAAATCTATGTTAGGTTTGTTTGTTACGCTTGCCCGCACTGATTGTTTTATTGTATTATGTTTTATGTGCCTTTAATTTATTTTTTTTAAATAATAAACAAATAAATAAACTAATTAATTAACAGTTGAAACAAAGTAAGAAAATACGTTTATTGGCAACAGCTGGATACACGTACAGCAAAAAAAAATTAAACCGACTTCAAAAAAAACACTAAACGGTGTAAAATAACTCTAAATTAGGAAGTCTGTGGCTTTGGTGGTTTTGTCTTATTCATGATGAGCCACCGACTTCCGAATTTAGAGTTATTTTACACCGTTTAGTGTTTTTTTTGAAGTCGGTTTAATTTTTTTGCAAAAAAGTTTTTTATTTTTCCATTTTTAGTGGTTCCCATACAAATATTTGCTATATATATTGTTAATTGTAACAGTACATGTCATGATAATAGGGTTATCCACTTAACCCTAATAAATGAAAATTAACATACCTAACTGTCGAAATCTAGGTATATTGTACACATCTGCGTACCCCTCAGAGCATACCAGGCGTGATGATACGTCATGATGTTGTATAAACAATAAACATCCAAGCGATTCCAGCAATCACGACAGATTTGCCGTCTATTTTTGAAGAGTTCCGTTGCATATCTCCGAAGATCAGCACCAGATCTTCACCAAATTAAAATGGGACCACCTCGGGAGTATACTCTTTCGAATAAAAAAAAAATTTCGAGTATCGGTCCACAAATGGGGGAGAAATCAGGTAACATACATATAAAAAAAAAAAAAAAAAAAAAAATACATACACACGAACATAGAACCTCCTCCTTTTTTGAAAGTCGGTTAAAAACACAATAACTAAAGAAAGAGACACAAAAATGGCATGTCTCACGGCTGCGCCAAAAGGTTCATTTCAGCGGTACTAATGCCAGACAGATGCTGAGATGCTGCCTGACGCTGATTTTCAAATGAACACAAGTGACTGATGAGTAACAATTATCACAGACGCCAGCACATCGAGTTACCCCAATGTGTCAAATTTTCCCAATTGCATATGAAACTTATTCTGTTTGACATAAAGTTGAAAAACGATCAAAGAAATTTGACAAATTGGGGTAACTTGACGTGCTGGCGTCTGTTCTTCATAAAAAAATAATATTTTAGGTATAAAAATAGAATTTGGAAAGGATTTGGACTAAATTTGGCACACAGATAATCCATTACCCGGGCATAGGATAGTTTTTATCTCGGTAGTACAGACGCCAGCACATCAAGTTACCCCAATGTGTCAAATTTCTTTAATCGTTTTTCAACTTCATTACAAATAGAATAAGGTTCATGCTCATCATCATCTGCCTAGCCTTTTCCCAACTATGTTGGGGTCGGCTTCCAGTTTAACCAGATGCAGCTAAATACCAGTGTTTTACATGGAGCGACTGCCTGTCAGAACAAGGTATAATAAGATTCATGCTCAATCGGGAAAATTAGACGATTCGGGGTTGCTTGATATACTGACGTCTGTACCTACATTTATAAAATTTATTACATAACAAAATATCTCATTTGATCCAAATCACAAACTCACGATTTGCGTAAAGAAGACAATACTACTAACAACTAAGTCAGCCCGCCAGGCGTATCAAACCTTTTTTTTTAAATAAAAATTTGAAGTAATTCTTTTCCAGCAAAAGTGAAAGTGTTCTTACGTTATGTTATGGCCAGCCATCGATGTAATGGCCGGTGATTGGCGATTTTCTTTGAGTGGTTATTATGCGATGACACGTAAGAACCGGTTCTAAGCATTTTGTAATATATCAGCGGAAGTAAGAGGTGGCGTGTCGTAGGTACGGGGAACTCAATCTAATATACAATATTTTCTTATAACCGACTAGCTTCTGCCCGCGATTTCGTTCACAACTACATCATTAAAATCCTAAAGCACTCGTCGGTAATGAAACACTCCACTAATGAAATATTTTTTGGAATCGGATGCATTGTTCCGAGATTACCCCCCTTTACAAACAAAACAAATTATACTATGCCCGGGCGGTTCTCCCACTGTTTTTTAATAACTTATAAACTTCTTCAAGAATTAGACTTGGGGGTCAATTGCCTCAAGGGAAGCCAGTATTCGCCAAGCTGGTTTAAATTGGCGATCATTTAGATGTACCTCTCCCGCAATGGCGGTAACTAACTAAGTTGAACACGAAATGTGAAGAAAAATGTTTCAAATCCAGCTATGGCAGTTCCAGAGATTAGTGCGTTCGATCAAACAATCTCTTTAGCTTTACTATAAGTTACATTCTGTATTAAGCTCAGTAATTATACTGTTGTATAAAGGACATAATCGAGTATCCACATATTCAAAAAAATTACCCAGTTCTTAGTTTTTTTAACAGCAAAATTAGACACCAAATCATTTCGATTTGGTATTTAGTTTTTGTTTCTTTGATATTTTGTCTACAATTTACATACTAGCCAATAATAGTTCTCCATGTAGAAAAATATTGATAAATTTAAATGGGTTTCAATACGTTGGATAACAACATCATGCAGTAGGAAAAGGCAAGGATTAGTTAATTATTTACATACATTTTAAATTCATAACTTTTGCATTCATCGCGATATTAATTGACACTCTTTTTATCAACAGATATTGTATCATTAATAGTTATCAGAATTATATTTATTTAAATATTATAAACCAGAAAATTTGACCCACTAACGGAAGATTTCATTTTTATGACCAAAAACACGTGTTTTGTTTTATGCTGTTATGAGATTATGCTTATAAGGTAATTACCGGCCAAGCGGAGAAAAATCCCGTCTGACCGGACGTGTTTTTATTTTTTGTTCGAAAAGGTGTATAAAAGCATTAAATCTGATGTTGTTTGGATAAAGCCGGACGTCTGGCAAACTAGCAGACAGGTATCTAAAATAGTTTAGTTAGCTTTAGTTAAATAAAAGTTATTTTTTAAAGATACGGTTAACGATTTAAACGATAACAATCAGTCAAGGATATTAGATCGCAAAGTAATTGCATAATTCAAATCTAAATCATAGATAATAAACACAATAGAAATTGAATAAGCGATCTATTTTTATAACCTACCGGAATTTTAAATCTTATCTATTCGAATATTGCTTTTATTTTACGCAGTGTGTGGGGCGCATACTGTTTTTCTTATTAGTATTGTGTTTTTATTTAATTACTCTACCAAATCGTTATTTTTTTATCTGTTTTGCATGCGCTCGAGCTAAATACATGTTTCGTCTTTTTTTCTTTGTACTTTTTATCGTATTACGGTAATTTTTTAGTCACAGAGGCACATGGTTAATGATTGTTATAGATCTTTTGTATGCGAGTAGTCGGAACTCTGAAACTCTGATATTATTTATCAACCTGTTTTAAATCATCATGTATATTGTTTTGAATAAAGATACTACTACTATTACCAGTTTATCCAAGGCATATACTGGTATTTCATCTACAGGTACTGCATCTGGCTAAACTGGAAGCTGGAATACAAAAAAGTTGGGAAAAGGCTAGGCAGACGATCAGACGCACACAATACCCACGCAAAATGCCGATATGCCATCAAATATGCCGAATTGGACACTCGTCGGAATAACTCAACAACTGTCGTCGACTTTCTACTACAATACGGATAATCATGCTTGGCACGTGCTTACGACACGCCCAGAGTAACAACGATAAGATTACAATGGACAAATATGTATCCGTTGGATTCCGCACCTTATGCCATGGGGGAAAACTGAATTCTTCAAGCTATGCTCGCGAAGTAAAAGCAAATGTCGTTTTGCTGTTTCGACTGAGGAATTTCATTTGCACAACTTTACTAGTAGTTTTTAGTGTTATTACTACAAGTTTGAGAATCAGGTGTATCGGTGTCACTAAGATTGGTAGTATTGCGAATAATTTGATAGGCCTAGAACTAGATCAACCAAGCGTGTTTAAGTCTTTTAAAGGTTTTGGTAATTTTGTTTCACTTCGCAAAAAACCTTCAGTGACCTAAGAGGCACCAGAAAACTTAGTAATTAAGCAAGCTTAATAAATGACACTGGATAGGACGCTAAAAGACTAAAATGTTCTTAACAATAGCTCTATACTTAGTAGAGGAACAACAACTGTTTTGAAAAAGAGAACCCACGGAATTACAAAAAGTTTAAAACTACACGCTATAAGGGTGAGAATCTTCAAAACAACTTTTAAATAATAGTAAAAGTATTGGATGATAGTATCGGAAGAAACAATGGGAAACAAAACAATGAAAGTCTATAGAATAATTTTATTTATGTCAAAGGTCTAGTTTTGATAACATATTTATAAATAGACAGATCATTAATAGCAATGTTCATACGAACTAGCTGACTGTACAAGTGTAAAAATTAACGTTCCATAGAAAAACTACAGCTCGCTTTGTGGTAATTGAGATTATTGTCATTCCTCCACAGGTAGTTATTTTCAAATTCCGCAAATTACACACACTTGATTGGCGGTTATTTGCTTCTCTAATAGCGTTATAATTACGGAATTTAGGTAAAATGTAATTGACATTCTTGATTGCAGGATTTTTTATGATAATGATGATGGTCGTAAACTTTGTATTGTTTTTCAAATTAAGCTACGTTACTTTATTATTGTTATAATTATCTAGAACAGATATAAATAACTGAGAGCCCTCTATCTCTATTAAATTTTCGTTGATGTCTTAAAGAGCTGATTGAGAAATGTAATCTCGCAGATAACATTTCTCGCATACCAGTATGTCATTTCGAAGTTCGTTAAGTTGCATTAGAGCCAAGTACTCTTATCTCTACGACATTTCGCAACGAGCTTAACTTTTAATTACCGTTTCAAGTTACAATTAGGTAAGTCAGTATCTTGATACAACTCGACCTCTCCGAATATTTCATAATTCGTCATTGAAGCAGAACTTGGACGAAATATCTTTGATCTAAAATCCGAGTATTATCAATGGTGCTAGTTGCGCAGGTGTCATTAGAAAATTGCTCAACTCCAGAAAAATCAAAGATTAATTTGAAGTGTTCCTTAATTTTCTGAATGTCATCTGAACAAACAAAAGTATTTTAATTGGAAATTAACTCGATCAATATCTAGTTAATTAATTACTATCGAACGTCAGAACAGGCACATTCATGTTTACATTTAATTAACATTATCACTTCGTTATCACGTATCAAAGGTACAAATGACACAGATCAAATGCAAAAGAGATTAAGAAAGTAAACACTGATCTTAGAGCAAATAATTAAAAGTGAACATGTATTAACACAATTAAGAAACATTTCCATAATATATTAACATTTATTATATGGTTAGTTGAACACTTTGATGACGAACATAAAGATTTAAATGATGATGAACAAACCATGAGTTGTCATTTTCTTGATTTGCTTGAGTATGCCCATAATACTCGTAGGAAGCACACGATCAATCACAGTACACAATAAATACACAACACAGCACGCACACCCAACGTCGGGGACGACGTCTGTCACCGACTGTCGGTGGCGATAGATCAGATGCACTTTCGACTCGAATCGACGCCTTAACCTCATCTCCCGCCAAACCCGCTGACTTGGACGTGCTTGGACTTTCGCTTTGCACGCACGCGTTGTCAACATAGACATTATTCAATTTTGGTGGCTGACGCTAGAGCAGTCGGTTATCTCATTTCTACTACTGTTTGTTTTGGTGTTTTACTTAAGACATATATCGTGTTATTGTCGTTGTTTACATAGATTACTTAAATAAAATGAACAACCTTAATACACAGGTTGTTTTGACGTTAACTAATCATTGTCTGGATATCGACAATTTAGATTTTTTGTTTTACATTTTACGATGCGTTACGTATTATATTAACTATAGCGATACAGATTACGGAGTTATTATTTTGAACCACAGCGAAACGTATTACAGATATTCATCTTTCTGTACTCTACTTACTTTTTACAATAGCGTACAAAATTATAGATTATCATCAAGAGAATCCGAACTGTATTAATCATTTAAAATGGTGAATATTTTGAAGTTGTATTGCAACTAAAAGTTAAGGTCAAATATTTCATATTTCGAAAAAGGTCGGTCAGTTTTAAATAAAACATTTGAAATCACTTGGTCACGTTAACGATGTCAAGAATTCACGTTGTTTAACGATGAGTCTGTGATATAGATAACGTTATCTCTTCCAGTAAATGTGCACTTGTAATTAAGTCAAAAAGGTTACATTGGTAATTAACTTGAGGCTCGGTTTTGCAGATTTACATGTAAACAAAATCACAATACTAAATACTGTATGTGAACAAAAGTTGCTACTGTATGCTACCTACGAGTATAACATCTAATACTTAAAATATGTTCTATGTTATTAAGTTATTATACTCGTAGTAGTCATAAAAACTCAATCCCATTACTCGTAACCGTACAGACTACCCATAGAAAATTGGAATACAGAAAAATATAAATTGTGAATGAGTCTGTACTCACTGTAAGGTAATGGAGCATAAACATCCGGGTACATATCAGTTCTGTTTCCCCAATCGGAAAATTCATGTAGCGTGTGACGATAATCATCATTTTGTAGATTCGTTGGTCTCTGCCGGTATTTTACATGTTCATCTATGTTAGTTTCTTGAACAGATTCTGTAATATTCGTTAAGTTGTGCATAGATGCAGAATTGTATTCGGGATGATATTTTGGTTCATGTTGAATGTCAGTTGATTCTGAAACTATTTCGGATATAGTAATGCTTTGTGTGTCAGCGTTATCTGAGACTGTATCATCATTATCAGAGTCATTGTACGATTTATCGTGCAACTGCATAGATTTGTCGTCATCTGTTAGCTGTGTGACACTTGAGGTACCATACGTTATAGTAGCTGTAGTTTTTTTTATTACAGATTTATCTTCAACAGATTCATTGCTTTTTATACTGTCGGAATCATATTTTGTACGAGATTCATTAGGGCTGGTTTCTTTTGAAGAATAGGCACTATCACTTTCATATTCTTCGGTTTCGTCATAAAGTAAATTTTTCTTCATGTATTTGTTTAAAGCGAGTAGTGATCTAGATAACGATCCTGAACCTGGTACGTCACTGAAAAATCCATCATCCTCATAGTTTATATCTTCGCGGCTTGAAATATTGCTAGTGCGATTTTTTCCAGTGTCACTTGCTAAATTTACGCTCATTTTGGCGGTTCACAGTTTCGTAATTATTTTATCATATTAGAGCACTGCACACCTAGGTGGTTCACGTTAAACTAAAGCCGCGATAACACAGATAAAAATATTATATCAGTGACGACTCGATAACACTTGTCGATACTGTTCGATATTATAACCCGAGCGGAGAGTTCCGTCGATGCTATTTTATTTATTATTTCACGAACAACAAGCACACCGCGTGTGATCAAGCGGCTAGCCGAACTATTTACACTTGAAAAAACTCAACCAACAGGTTTTGGAGGTCCGATCCAATTGAATGACGTAAACCGCGAGAAGCTGACTGATAATCGCACAATATTAATGTTTTTTTAACTTGTTAAGTCACAGACATTGTTGGCACTTTGTAATATCATAATCACTTCCAAATATAAATTGAATATTTAATTTCGCGTCAGACTACGTGTGTTGACGGCGATGGTCAGGGGAATAAGTTAAGGCACCGATTGCTGTGAACAAAGGCTGTTGTTTCTTTTTTTATTCGCACATAATCTTAAGGAATACAAGCGTGATGGCTCTCATGATGCTTACACTGAGTGATTTTCGGAAGTGAACTGCGCCGAAATGTTACCTAATGTTACAAAGTAGGTTAGATAATTTTTAATTTGTTTTTGTGAGACGAAGTCTCGAGGTGGTGTTATTTACGAATAAACTCACGAATAGTTACGGTGTATGAGTATTGAGTAAGTACTTGCCTGTGTCTGAGTAGCTCCCGTGCGAGGTTCTGCGTGGAGGCTCCGGTGCTGAGTCGCTCTCTAATAGGTGTATAACAAAACATGATAAGGGACCAAACAAAAAAACATGGTATAATGAAAATTGTATGCAATAAAAGAGACATTGAAATTCGTTATGTGTTAACAGTTAAAGCTTGAACAAAATATTTACAATTCCTACACTAAGTTATAATGATTATTTACATAACCCAGGAAAATAACGAAAAATAAAGAAATATGAAAACTAAATCCTACCAAGTGAAGGCTTTTATCGAAGATATATCTTTTGCAATAGTAAAAATGATAATAATAAAAATAAAATATTATTGAGTTTTTGTAAATGAAAAATTTACTTTTTTAATAATACTGAAATAATACTGTTAGTGGGATTGAACATAACTTATTAATTTTAATTAAAAATTCTGAAAAAAAAGTGAATTTAGAGAGGGCTTTTCCCTAAAAGGCCTTACACCTATAATAACAATAAAATATGTTTTAATGAACATTGGTATATTTTCCATTTAGTTCAAATTGTGCAACATCATTTTTTGACATATACGAGTACATGCAAGCCTTCCCAGCGCAAACGACTAAGATTTTTTTTCGCAAACGGAATCTTAGTTTCCCGGGCTTTATAGTAATTTCCCAAAAAATAATTGTGTGATACCTTTTGTTTCATTAACTGCGGGATCACAAACCATTCTTGTTTGCGCTCAATAAGCACGCAAAGTAAACACGCATAGCTGAAACGCAATACAGCAGAACCCATAACATAACATCATCTGCCTAGCCTTTTCCCAACTATGTTGGGGTCGGCTTCCAGTTTAACCGGATGCAGCTGAATACCAGTGTTTTACATGGAGCGACTGCCTGTCTGACCTCCACAACCCAGTAACTGGGTAACATGATACCCCTTGGTTAAACTGGTTGTCAGACTTTCGGGCTTCTGACTACAAGTAACGACTGTCAAAGATCTACAAATGACAGCCGGGACCAACGGCTTAACGTGCTTTCCGAGGCACGGAGGAGTCTTGGTATGTAATAAATGGTCACCCATCCACGGACCGACCTCGTCAAGCGTAGCTTAACCTTCGATCGACCCATGCGGCTGTTATAATTTAGCCACAAGCTCCTCCAGAACCCATAACATAACGATGATCAATAAATCTTTTACGAGGGATGCAAAGTTCTACAAAATTCAAATTTACTCCAAAATTAAACACGACTTAGCGTCTACTAAATTGAGTAATAAGAAAACTTTACAAATTAAAGAAATTAACCTTGAAATGTGACGGTATGTCGTGATGGCGTGACGTAGGGCGAAAGCCTGTAGGGCCATGAAGCGGGCGGTGGCCGAGGCGGAGCGCGCGGCGGTTCGTAGCGGCTTGCTGGCCGGTGTGCCGCGGGATTAAATTCTTGCTTCGCAAACGTGTCGCCTTTCAGGATAGAGCTTAATTTAATGGATTCTTTTGGGATAGTTCGTTTTACTTCTTTTTTTACTGGCGATGTTCGTCCGCGAACCAATACATTGGGATCTTCTAAAGATCTATTGTTATCACTTCGTTTTGGGTAGCGATGTGCTATCCACGAGCCCGCTAAGTACGGAGCCATGTCATGCAGCTCACTGACGTCAGGAGCAGAAGCGTATATCTGTCCAAGTAATGACATTGTTTCGAATCTGCGCCGAATACGATCCACTTCTCCTTGGCGACATTCTAATGCTTCTTCTGCAGACCTAGATCTAGGAGTTGTACGCCTACGGAGAGCCGCTAATTTCGATATTATATCAATATGGGGCATATAACGATTAGTTGTACGTAAGGGTACTCGTGCGACGGGGAGTACCGCTCTACATTTATCCCGGCGCGATGACAGTTTTTCGAAAGATGACCAGCTACTAATGAATGCGTTGCGTGCAAGCTCTGGATCGCTGCGATATCGCCGCAGCACTGCGCCGGCTGCCGTTGGTGAGTCAAAGCGCCGGGCGAGACGCCGCACTTCGCCCGCTCGCGCCAGGTTAAGGTACGCGCGCCAATACCTCTCCGGGTCGGGTGACGGGCTCCGACTGCGCCAGATTGTCTCGTCGCTTGAACAACGTAGCGTGTCGGGCGTCCGTCTATCGGCAATGAATAACTCTGAATGAGGCGAAGCTGACCTAGAATGTAGATCGGGTTTCAAAGGAAGCGACAAAAACTTATTCTTTTCACTTTCCCCAAACAATTCTTTAAAATTTGTACAAGATTGGGATTGCACTATTTGATTTTTCTGCGGCTCATTTGTTTTAGGTTCTTTTATATTGGATACAATCTCTTTGATAGCGACTGCTGTGTTTGAGCTGCTTTGGTCTTGATTTTCTTTCTCATCAGAGCCTTCACGGGCGTGGTAAACAGTTTTGGTTTGATCAGCTGTGTTTTTAACAGATTCAAAATATTGAACTTTTTTTTGTACTTCTTTACTGGGACCTCTGTATATAGCAGTTTTATTCGATATATCAGAACTAGCAGTTTCGGTTTCACTAGCCGAAGATTGACAAGGTGTTTCAGTCTTTTCGTTGGTATACACAACATGTCTCTTTTGATCATTTTCAATATTTGTATTGGTTGCTTTCCTAACACTACCTTCTAAAGGAATGTGAACAACTTCATCTCTTCGTTCAGCCACAGGTTGTTCCTTGATTTCAGTATTCTCCATTTCTTCTTTAAGAGATAGTGGAGCCTGTGCTTGATTATCGAATTTACTTATTCTATTTAAAATCTCTTTACTTAATGTTTGGGAAATTTTTCTTTTTTCATTTTCACTCAGAGTCATTTGTATTTTATTAACGTTATTTTTAAGTTCCTTCACAGACGTAATTGGACAAGAAATTGCAGCTATAGAGTCAGACTTCGTTAATTTTGGGGGTTTTTCTCTTTCAGGGTTATAGGCTGAAGTAATCAATGAATTACACCTTACATGTAAAGATGTATTAGCTTCTATTTTATCATTTTTTACATCAATAGTATATTTACTTTCCGTTTCTTTATTAGATTTTGATTCGAGTTCTTTACTATAAATTGCATTCAGCTGGTTTTTGAGTGCATTTACCTGCTCCATAGACAAACTACTCCACAAGCGACTACCGAGGCCAATCTTTTTGCGGAGGTCGTTTAAGGAAGTCTCTTGTTGTAACGTTACCGTCGGTTTCACGGTTACCCGTTGTTCTAGTCTATCATTGTCATTCTTTTTGTTTATATAAAAGGCTGTTTCTGCCACACTCGTACCACGCCATAAGGGTTTATAACTATCCCTAGATTGTGGTTGTTCTAATTCCATTGAATCGTACTGGGGAACTTGCTGAAATTGATCTTTGAGGTCTTCAACTGACCTTTCTTTTATTCGTAGACCTCTATCCGTATCGTAATTCCAACGAAAGTCTTTTAGATCGCGAGGATAGAATAAAACATCCTTTTCAGTCTGAGCTAATTTTAACTTACGATACAGATGATTTAATTCCTCTTCAGCTCTTTCTATTGCTCTTATTTTCTTCCAACGGTCGAAGTCAATTATTTCTTCATCTTTTCTTCTATGGCGCAATTCACTAGTGGATGTCGCTTTTTCCAATTCGGCCACTCTTTCTAAATATGTGTAATATCTGTTTAATTCCCTAAACCGTTCTGACCTCATTTTTGTGTTTTGCATGTCATGAACGTATTCGTCATAATCTGGGTCAGCAGCATGCAAATTAGAATCGCTTTTCGTTTTCATCGGAAAGCTATCCAGGAGTATTTTTCTCTCAGCATCGCCAGCACTTCGGGTGCGAAATACACTTTTTGGTACAGTGTCTGCATATTGCTTACTGTGTTGTAAACGAGCGCTATGTATACGACGATAAGACGGTGATCGTATGGAAACAGGTGAAGTGGAACGACTTCTACTGACACTTGTCATTGTACCTTTTCTTTGCACTTTTGGCGACACTGGTCTAGAAGTTTGAGAAAAAAATATTGTTGATGGATATTTTTCATTATCAGATTTAGAATCCATGAGTTCTAAATGAGGTGACCGTCTAGTTATTATTGGAGAAACTGGACGACTTGTCTCAGTAAATACAATTTTTGATGGGGATAATGATTTACGTTGTATTTGTGGGGGAGATGGCTGACGTTTATGAAGCACTTTGGGAGAAATAGGCCGTCTTGTTTGTGTGAAAACCAATCTGGATGGTGATACCGGGCTCAGTGGTATTTCTTTTGGTTTATCTTTTTTGTAAAATACCACTGTGGGAGACTTCGGACGAGATGTTTGCGAAAAGTACATTTTATTGCAAGGAGGCTCACTCTTACTTCTGACCGTCGCCAAGGACGAAGTTGACCCAAAATCATAACACTTCGATAAACTATCGAATTTCCGAATTTCATCATGCATTCTGCCCGGCCAAGATACGGATCTGGGACTTCGCGCGCATGTTGGACTGGGGTATCTATCCCACATTTTAAATCGAGATAAAGAGACTGGTTTTCTATGTATTAAATAGGTATTCAAGGATTTTGGTGAAATGTTATCCTGAGGAAGAGATTGGAACATTCTTGCTTTTTGAAGCACCGTTGTATTTTGTTCTAACATCGGATATACTAAGGTTGGGGTAGAAGCTCTTCCAAGAAACAAATGCTGGAAGAAGGTGTCTGATACAATAGCATCACGAGATTTTTTTATATCCTTAGAACTGATTCGTCTAGCACCTAAATTTTCAAAAGACCCGAAATTTGATGTTTCGTTTGAAGTGTCACCAAATTGACTCCCAGATTCAGATTCTTCATTAGGTTTTCCAATAGACTTCTTGTTACTTTTTGTTTTTGGCAATTTCTTTATATTCTTAGTGTTGTCTTTGGCTTTTTTACTGCATGATTCGTGACACGGCACACTTCGTGGTCTTAGCACGACACTCTCTAAAGACTTTTTCTTTTTTAAGTTTGTGACTACAGCCGTTTTTACTTGGTTAGGTTTTTTAAATCCAGATGAAATATTTGATGAAGATTTGGAAATATTTGATGTCGACTGAAGTAAACTAGGTTTTGATACCTTTTGTTCACTTTTAGTGGATAAACAAGGATTAGATTTAGTGTGCTGTTTTGATATCTTTAGTTTTTGCACTCTTTCAGCAGTCCGGATCATATCTCTACTCTTGTGAGTGCTTGTTGGTGAAAGAGACTTTGTACTCGATGGTGCGCTTGGTCGTATGATGATAGGTTTATTTGAATTGTCCTTAGATAGCGATTTAGTTCTTACTTTAGTCACATCAATACGCTCATTTCTTTTCTCTGCGCTCCAAAGTTTATCTAACGATGTGACTTTATCAAGAATATTCGTAATGGGAGTTTTCCTGCCAGCTCCTCCTTCAATAACCACGGAAGAATGTGATTCACCATACTTGCTATGTATAGAGTTTGAATATTCTGTAGGTAACAACATCCTACGCGAAGAGCCGAAACTACTCGTGCCTCCAGTTCTAGACTCACTCCCCATAGTTTTCATTGAGGATTTCAAATTAGTTGTTGAATTAAACTTTCGATGGACAGCGGGAGGAGCTGATGTAGACATAATTCTTGGCTTCGGCAACTTTTGATCAACTATTACACATCTTTTATCTATTGCAGGCCCTGTTTTGTTTATTATATGAGTATTCTGCCGAGAAAGTTTGTGGTTTATTTTATCTTTTAAGAAATCCACATTAGATTGAGAATACGATGCTGTTGTTCTTTTTGGTGATGTGGATACGGGTCGTGTTGAAGTAACCAACTTGAGAGTTCGACTGTTTCTTGATGAGATTCTTCGAGGAGGAGCTGGTGGATAATCAGCTACATTACTAGGTACATCAATGCTTAAAAAAGACGGAGCAAATCGTTTGAATTTAACTTGATCTCCGGTTTCTATACTTGTTATTGGATAGCAGATGACTTCGTGTACCTTTGGTGTTTTCTTATGAACTCTTATCTTCGTCAGTGTCGAAGAAATCGGAATGTATTCGATTTCCGATTCGTCTGTGAAATGTAACCACTTTTCAGTGATGATATTCTTCCGTTTGCACTCGTTAGATGTGATAAAAAACGTGATTCCGTGCTTCTGTTCTAATTGTGCCTCTCGTAAGCGATGGTTGAGATTTCTAACCGTGAAACTACGTTTGTGCCGCTAGAAAAACTTGTCACGTGTTCAAAACAATATTTACGGTGCTAGTTTAATTTTGGAGTCAATTTGTGCTCATGCAAGTTGTTTACCTGATAATACAGCAGCCTGGAAGACCCAGCACCTTATTATATAAAGTATATGAAAAGCATGCAAAGGTAAAAATCTCGACTTACCTCTCGTGTATAACAGTATAGACTAGTATTTGTGCGCTATTGAAAAGCATCATTGTCATTATATGGCGGCCTTGAGTTGATACATCCGACTGTATGCATGTGTGTTTGCTACTGTGTGTAGATCTGCACTAGCCTTGACCGAGTTTATGGAAAATGTGATTTCCCATTGATTGTGAGGTATACATTTTATTGATACAATATTAGTATCGGGTACCATATAGCCAATATATATTTGTAAGCACTTAATAAATTTAAAGATATTATTTACGCTGACGCCGAAACACCTCAGTTACTCATAAAACCATGCTTTATTAGTTTTCCCGTCTGTTGATCCGTTAGTATTTAGTACATATTCTATAGTAGGTAGTTAGTAGATATCTTATTTCTAAAGTAGAAGAGTTTTCATCAAAATGTGTATAGCATTTTATTAGAACGAATTTCTAGGTTATTCTTGACTTAGTCTTAACTATACTAGTTATTTTTTTTCAAAATTGTAAAAGATGGCTATGAAGCCATGGATTGTATTTAAAATATATTAGATAGAACTGACGTTCTCTTGTTAAACATTACATATAGTGACTATAACTACGCTGACCTTGTCTTGGTGGTGCCGGAGATCGGAAGCCTCTGAGTGGAGGTTCCCCACCAGCCTGCAGGTCCCTATAAGCAGCGCGTCTCTCTGCTGGTGACAGAGGCGCCTCTGTGTCTTCACGACGACGGAATACTAGCGTTGAATCAGATTCGTATCCCGATTCCTTCAGAGCCCTATGTGAACAAAAGTGCATTTGAATTGCTTAGCTTATTTTTGGCCCTGCCATATTTTGTAGTAATGTTTCAGTAAAAAATAAACTAATACATCTAGAGTAATGATATGCAAAAGGTTAAGGTTCCTCAATATACTCTTAGTATGTACTAAAAGTATATTGAGGAACCCTGAACCTTTTTTATTTCTACATAGAAATTCAAAGCTTATGCTAGTCATTGGAATAATTGCATATTCAATGTAAATTGGATATACTTGTGCTAATCTTCCAACGTCCTAATTTACTACCAATTTAAATGGGGTCTAGTTCATTTATATCCTTGTTTGCAGGACATCTAAATTGTTACCTCATTCCTAGCTATATCATTTTCTACACAATCCATCGGTCATTTCTTTGGTCTTACTCCACTCTTACAGCCCTCCACATTCATACGTACTTAAAACTTTTTTCTTTTTTCCTCATTCCTTTGCATCAGTTTCTATACCACTTCTTATAATAATACTTGGGATATTGACATTTACCTTGCCATATTCGATTTCGACAAGATAGTTGTCGTTAGATCCTTTTTATCTTTTGGCGATGATTGTGGCAGAGATGTCGTACTTGATATGTTTTGCTGCAAGAGAAACATGTTTTGTAAATTATATTGTTTTGACTACAATTTTAAGACATGACAAAATGGTACAACTCACTGTATTTGGTGAGATTAATTAAAACATGCTACAAAGCATACAATATTTGACAAAACGAAAACTAAGACGATGATATTGATGCACAATAGAGTAAATAATTCCATTATCTTTACAAAAGTATTGTTGTAACATGCTATTGAAACTTAAGATGAAGCTTTATTGACGACTACACTCAGAGTATAAAAAAAATAAAACAAAGGTCCGTAGTTGTATCTAACTAAATATTAGACAGATTTTTTACCATCTGTAATCGTTAGGTACTAACTCAAAGATAACAATACACCAAAAACATGCAAATATCGTCGTTGTAGATCGAAAACTCACTAAGTGCAATAAAAAATAAAAAGTAAGTTCCGAGATATCAGCGTTTTAAAGTTTTTTCGTTCTATAAATCTGTATAGCTCGTTAACGTATAAAGTTACAAAAATGCTTTATAAGAACAAAACATTGATAGTTTGGCCCTGCACTCTTACTGTTAGTAAATTATGTATATATGTATACTGTTACTAAGAAATAAAATAAAAAGAAAGATAGTTAATTCTAGCATACTCAAACATTTAATGTTATGTTAGTTAATTAGCTAACTAACAAAGTGCTGTTAGTGACTTTTATCGGATATTTGATTTCATAAGCAGTGGTTCGCGTTAAATATATTAAATACGAAAAATAACTAAGTATCATTAGTGAGCGGGGTATCTTAAGAAAACGTAAAAAAAAAAATTGTCATAAAGTACTCAAGTTCCGTTAGTTAATTTTCATATGCAGATTTCTTGCTGTTACAAGTAGTTATGTACTTCTGACATACTCGTATTATCTAAAATACCAAAGAATACCGATATTTTTTCTTTCTATGAGGTAGATAGTGGGTTAAAAAACACTTTGGCATCATTAACTCATTTTGGGTAAAAATGTCACTTAGTGAGTTTTTGCTCTACAACGACGATATATAAAACATGACATGACAACCATCACCAATAACAATGAGAGCGGACCCACAAAGTATGTTTTGTATAATAGACCCAGAAAATTAAGACGGGAATATTTATTAGGCATTTTGCATTTACTAACCGATAAAAATAAATATGCGAAAGTAAATGAGAGACTATGCGATAGAATTAAGAATGAGACTGACTATTATCTAGGTATACAGAAAAATGCCGCAAGACTTCTTTGAAGAGAAAAAACAGATGAAAGACGTCGAAAACGTTACTAGATAGCCAGAAGTCACTCTTATTCTTAGTTCGATAGCATAATATACAGGTCTCATCATATATCGTGCATGCAAACACAGAGGCTCACAATACACAGGCAGACATTCATGTTAAGGGCCTTACACTCTTCTGTATCGCGCGAGCTAGCAATGTGGTGTACGGGGGAAGGGGAGAGTTGTCATCTAGCCACTGTTAGTGCCACCACCACACGCACCAGACAGCGATGGAAAACATACGTTAGTGTATCACAGTACAATGCTTCAGCTGCTTAAGGCTTGGGGACAACAGTTGACGGCAAATTTACATATTCTTTCATTTTAATATCACAATTTGTTAGCTAAGCAAATTGTAAAATCCCAGTAGTATTTTAATGACAAATATTTTGACACAAGTATTAATTTAATAATTTTGTTTCACATGTTTTCTTTTGAGTAAAGTCACCAATATGAAATCGACGATAGACCAATGTTACAAATATTAATGGTTATAACAAATACACACATAAGAATAGTAATAAAAACTCGTACCCCGTCAAAAATGTCCATGACCTCGTCCCACCACTAGAAAAGAAAAAATACACATCTTTTTGCTGATTTTCATGAATGTGGGGTTCAGGCGGTTAGTCCGAATGGAGGTGATAACCAATGAAATCTCTCTAATGCCTACGTATTAGACGGGCTTCAATGAAGTCACGATGAGTGTTTTGTAACTTTATCGTCCAGTAAACTATTCGTTAAAAATTTTCGTTCTAATATGATTTTTCTATTTATTGTTAATAATTAAGATGCTTTTGTCGAAGTATGATAGCATCATATTTTATTCTTCAAACATTTGGAGATCAATGAAATCAAAAAGCGTGTCTAGTACGTAGTAATTGAAATAGAAAACTCCATGATAGAAGTCGTAACTAATACTAGTGACAAATTGATGGCAAAAATCAATGAGACGATTTATGAAAGTGTTCGATGATGAGCTCCTGAAGCATTGAATGATGACCACATTTTAATAATTGATGATGATGATATTTCATGAGATGAACCCAATGTGATGCGATAAGCTTGTAAATGTGAGGGATACCTGTTTTGCTTCTTTATCAACGACTGAAGACTTCCCAGGCACATAGTTTTCTATTCTTCCAGGTTGGTTCTTGTATACCTCTTGACTGGCCCTTGCTGATGCTAATGTGCTGTATCTAGAACATATTGGTTATTTAATAATAAACACAACTTTTCTTAAATACCAGAATTCTTGCCCTTGTATTTGTGCAAGTCTGCACTTTGGCTTTATGTATTGAAGCCTTTTTTATACCTTTTGTCTATGTTTTGATACCTTTTTTATGTCTTTTCTGATTAACTTATTACACTTTTGTTTTCACTACCAAGGACCAGCGCCTTTTATTTCGGTAGTTAATATGTTAATGTAGTATAATGGTGCATGATGATGAGATGCACTTTATTTTAAAATATTCTTAGAAAGCACTGACTCTTAAGTCATATGTATCTAACATATGACTTCATTAATTAATTGTGCCATGTAATTGTTTTTGTCTTTATTACCATGTTCATCTTATAATATAATCTCTTTCTCTTGTTGCTATTGTAAATTCCTTCTTTTTTACTATTCAATTCTGTTTTGTTTAGTTAGTCATCAACAGTTTACCAAAATATGTCTGTCTTTTTATACCTCTTTTAGACTTTTTAGACTTTAAACCTCTTTTTATACCCGTTCACGAAAGAGAAGTCTCTATTGATATTAATGTGTTACTTACTTATTAGTACTAGGCATGTACTGTGAGTTAACATCACAGAACCGTCTATCTTCTTGTACTGATGCCGTTCGTCTTCTAGGACCAGTGGTAACATCGCTGTCATAGGCGTCGCTCCAAGTGCTTGCACCTAGTCTACTTAGACCTCCCTCGGGTTCACTCAGGTAACCGGAACGGGGGTCAAAGTATGCGTACTGGGATTTGTTGCTGAGTACTCTCTCGGGAGGTTGATCTATAGAAAAATGTTTATAAGTATTAATTGAAACGTTTTGAGTTTACTTATTCAGCGGTGTAACACACACAAGAGAGCTGATATCTTTTTTAAAACATTTCATTTACTTATTTTAATACCTAGTTATATCTTATTTTAGAACTTTTTTTTTTTTTTTTTGCAAAGATAGGTAAGATTATATAAATATTTTATTATTTTAGAAAAACTGTAATACATTACAGTTTTGTGAAATGATAATTTAATAACCTGCCAGTATTTACATGGCAATGAATAGCCGGTAAAGTGCAAGAGTTGACTTTGAGCAGGCGATTTGACTAGAGCATTTTGATAAATTAATTTATTCACAAATAATAATATATTAAATTTATTTTGTTAATATCATTAAGCTTTAAAGCCGATATTGTTATTTTATTAAGATTTGTTAGCAAAAAATTAAAAATTCATCTATGAAACAAACTATTGAAATGTTTTGGTTTATGCTTTGTCGACTACCGTAAAACCTGGCAACTTTGCCGATGGTTGCTAAATTTGCCATATACCGACTTGTACGGTACAATAATTTGTTACAGCGAAACCGTAATTTTTTTCACATGAGTAGCGTCTTTAAATCAAACTTTAATAATTAATTGGCAACATCCTATTTTATATGACATCCCAGCTTTCAAAGAACTGTCATTTTTGAACGGTTATTTTTTTCCTGTGCTCACGGTGTAGTACTTCGTGCTCCGAAACTTTAATAAAAAATAGTGGGATAAACTTTTTGTTGGTAAGTCAAATTTTTATATCAGATTCTTAACAGTGCCGTTTAGTTAAAACCATTATAAATTACGTCTCTTTGTCCAATTTAACCTTAGAAATCTCTGTTGGCAAATTTACTTTACCACTGCAAAGCTTGAGTGATGTTTACTTTGCCATGTTTTCCTAGAGGCTAGGGCTGTCACAAAAATATTCTGATGCCACTTTTTGCCACTTACGTACTTCTGATTTTATTAAATTTGGAAGTCAGTTTTTTAATACTTACAATTTTTTTTTTAGAAAATGGGAGATCAATCGAGGCGTAAGTTGGGGAGCAGATTCTATAAAAATTATTCCATAGAAATGCTAAATACCGCAGTGGATCTCGTCAGCCGTAAAATTATTTCATCATTAGAAACATCTAAACGATTTCATGTCCCAAGAAGAACAATCGACAATAAAGTAAAAAGCAAACACATGAAAAAACCCGGAGCTCAGCAACGGCTTACCGTTGCCACAATTGTGTTAAGCATTTTTTTGGATTTGCTGTAAAGTTCAAAGATTTTATGTTCCTAAAGATTTTTAAACTTGTTTCTATATTGATTGTTTTTATTGTTATTGATTGAGCTTTACTAAGTTTGTAAGTTCTAATTTTAATAAATATTTTATATAAATACTGTAACGGGTACTTTGATGTTCACTATGTTTGTATTATAGTTATCATTTAAATAAAAAACTATTTAAAAATTATTTAAGTTTTTCGACAACCCTGACCGTTATTTCTATTTTGTTTGAAAAATTCAAAACACGGAGGGTAAATTTGCCATAAAGTGGACTATTCTGTTGCCAGTGCCAAATATTATACAATTTTAGTATATTTTAACTGTAAATAATGAATGTGGCATTGACAACTATCATAATTTATGATAATTCCACTATAGGTACAAACATTTTGGCATGGCAATCTTACCACAAGTAGTAGTTGTCTTTGCCATATAAGTTTTTGGACCAAAATATCATTAATAAATGGGAAAACAATAGATATTATATTTTATTTCAATGATACAAACAATTTATTATCTATCAGATTGATTTAATTGTATATTCTCATAGAGTTTTTTTGAGAAAAATATTTACAAACTTTTTTAGCCAGCAGAAAGTGGCAAAGTAGCCAGGTTTCACGGTATTTATTAGTTTATGCTTATATACAACATGTACCTCAGTACAATTGGAAAAGACGCAATTGATTATTCAAAATTATTATGTCTCTAAAAAGCAATGACGTATTTACAAAATGGCGGACAAAAGTTATGAAATAAAGCGTTTAAAAACGTCAAAAAATATGCAATGTAACAGCCACCGATGTAACAAAATTTTGAAAAAAAAATACGAATAATCACCTCGACGACTTTTGTACCGAATAGTCACATAATCGTCTGAAAAAGAAAATTAACAACATGTGGATCGTGTAGAAAATGGTACCTATAGTCTATTTGAAATAAAAAAAAACGTTCTACAATCCGATCAACCGATTTTAACTTCTATTCCGTAGATATAAGGATGGCATTGTAAGCAAAAATGCGGATACGAAACAAATAGGCTTGTTGACAAAATTTTAGTTTTTAGTCCCTTGTCTAGATTTATTGGATTTTTTTTTTATTTTTTCACATAATTAAAAAGTAACGGTGATGCAACGAGTCAAAATGTAACATGACGTCACTATCCGGTACAGTTTATACCTACTGATTTATAACCTCAAAAACCCCTCTCTCCTTGATTTGAATGCGCTGAATCCAAGTAGTTTTCCATCAATTTGGAGAAGAAAACATTACTTGTGTATTATATTTTTATTATAATGTTTAACTGATGGACTAAATAAACTTTGATATTTAAATTCCGTCAACTGCGTGCCTATTTAATTGTTTAATGCAGCTGCCATTTGTCATGCTCCCAAAGTGATAGAAGTCAAAATCGGTTGAAGGGACTGTAAAAAAGGTTCATTCAAATTGCTTTTCTTATTTCAAATTGACTATAGAAAAATAAAAGGTAAAATTAAATTAAAACTCGATTTTTTTTTCATTTACTTACCATCGTATTTGTTTTTGTGTATGGTGTCGTACATCTTCTTGTACCACCTGGAGGGGTCTTTAACTTCCTGAAATGAGAAGAAAAAAGGTGGAATTTATTACGCTGTACGTTTCAATAGCCGCGATGGCCCTTTGTTTTCGGCCTTACCTTTCATGGACAAGATTGTGGTTCTGTTTGAAATGGATTGTATGAAAAGTAAGCTAGGAAGGAGGTCTTATTTTAGTGTTGTTCCGGACTAGCCTGGTGTAACAGTTTTCATGCCGCCTATGGGTATCTCATGGCATCACATGCTGTCGAGAAATAACTCTTAGGGATGCCGGTTTCCTTAGGATTTTTCTTTTACCGTTTTTGAAGCAAGTGATACATTTTGCGGTCACACTACAAGACGTTTACTGCTTTAGTCAAGGTGACTACTGAGATGACGATAAATAGTTCAAAATATCATGTATTGAACAAGAAAACATGCAGCGCCGATCTCAAATAAATTGGCATATAATTATTTCATTTGAACTAGGTATGCCAATTAATTTACATGGAATTCTACAATGGGAAATCGCGTGCATGGCAAACAAATGGCCGTGTAACAAAGATGTCGAATCTTACGACACAGGTATCAGATGTCAAGCCAATCATTCATTTCCAATAAGTAATTTTAAAAGGCATATTTGTACAGACGCCAGCACATCAACCTACCCCAAACTGTCAAATTTTCCCAATTGAACATGAACCTTATTGTATTTGAGATAAGGTTAAAAACCTATTAAAGAAATTTGACACATTGGGGTAGGTTGAAGTGCTGGCGTCTGTACAAATGTACCTTCGTATGATTCGACATCTTTACACGGCCATTTGTTTGCCATGCAAGCGATTTCTCATGGTAGGATTCGATGTAAAGTGATTCTAGTTTCCAAAAGGTAGTTTTTTATGGAGAAGAAACTCCATACTTACTCCGTTGAAATAGTTTTTAAAATACTATACTTTATATACAATGATTAACACATTCCAGTTATGAGAATATCATGTACCTTGAATAAAAACTACATAGGTACTACACTAAGATAGATAGAAGGTATTTCAATGAAAATTGATGCGTGGCAGACATTTTAGTGTCCGATAACAGGAGGTGACTGAATTAATTAAACCAGTCTATCTTCATTTCACTCTGTGGAACTATTTAAGTGTTAATGCTCGTGAAAATAATTATTGCATTACTATATGGACGCAGTGTATGTGACTTTGAGACCAAGCACTGTGGAAGGTAGATAAGAGCGTTTCTCGTTTATGAAATACGGTATTTCATACAAGCCATTATGTCCAAAATGTTGGAACCTAATCAAGGACGCGAGATATTGTATGGATCTTTCAAGTCATTACAGTATACTAAAATTGTAGGCTTACCTAAACCTTTAAAACCAAATAGACTGTTCAAAATTGTCCAAACAACTGTGAAAATTAAATAATAACTCAATGACACAAGGAATGAAGACATCATACGACAACTACTGTCATTCTGACAAAAACTTTATCAAATTTAGACTTTAAAGCTCAATTTATTAAGGCCGATTTTTCAATAGCTAGAAAATGAGAAATAAAAATGGCGGTTTGACAGCTTTTATACGGATGATATTTTTTTAAAGCAATGTGCGTTGCACATTTCTAGTAGTCTTGTTAACCCCTACAACTAAGCTAATATGGTTGTTTCAAGAGTTGGTTCACGTCAATAGTGCACTGGGTGGGGGGGATCGAACTCCATGACTTCTCGATCGTCAGGCCGACGCCTTGGCCATTGGGTTTATTGCCGTTTAAATAATGTCAGAAGCTATCTGACTATTGAAAAATCAGCCCTTTGTTATTAAGATCATTTTAAGATATTTTTCACGCCGACTATTCAGCTGTTATGTACTGAACATCAACAGACACTTACAGATCTAAGTGCGACAGGCATGCCGTCTTTGGTGATGGGTCCTATTCCTTCAACTTTTCTGTGGGCATCCGCCATCTTACGGACACCTCCGCGTTCGTAATCGCTTCTCTCGGCCTCGCCTTCACTCGCGTATTCTTTTCGAAGCGCATGAACTGAAATAGATATCAGAAAGATATTAAGTTCTTGTAATATATTTATAATCTTATTTAAAATGCTTAAAATCTATAAAATTCATTGTCAAACCTATTACCTACTAATGTCATAAAACTTAAGTAGGTAATGCGAAAATTTCTGGAACCACCCGACTGGATTTGACATGTTTTCAAGTATTTTATTAGAACTTCACACATCTGGAAGTCACACTAAATCTTTTAAAAGAGCATAAAACCGGACACAATTAAGACTTAATAATCTATTTCAACTGTGACGAGAAAGAAATTCCAGATGCAAACACCAAGTAACACTTTCCTGTCCCTGGCATTGAACCCGGTATGTCATACTCAACAGTAGCACTTTGCGATTACTTCGCGACTTGCGACTTCGCCCGCGTGGATTTTCCTGTTTTTTTGCAGCATAATCCCCTTACTCTTATTTCAAATAAAACTAGCCCTACTTCTTATAACATCTGCTATCTGATAGTACAAGTCCCAGTGAAATCGTGTTAGCTTTTTTAGAGAATATCGATAACAACCAGCCATAAAAAATAAAATGTTGTTTGAACATAACTACCGTATTTACTTTAATGCGCACTTAGTACAATACTCTTAAATCTTTAACTGCTGGCAGACGCTGGATGCAGCAAGCTGAATACTGCACTGTGGAACCTCTTTAAAAGCCACAGACTTCCGAAACTAGAACTTGCGCTGTGGCGCTCATTAGGGGCAGCCTATGTCCAGCAGTTGACTACTGTAGAGTGATTGTGCCTTGGATCTTATTTACTTGTATTGTTTTTGGACTAATTTTAACAACTGAATGGTTTCTGTACCTGGATCGCCTCTAGGTGGAGATGGTCTATCGCGCGGCAGTCGCGCTGCGTCTCGCTCTTGCTGTATATAGTTGGAACCACGGGGAAGCTGACCTTCTGGAAATAAGAAAAATACACATAGTCAGTTAAGGTGGTCAGAAACTTTTTTTGAGTTTTTACACAAACTCACTCAAGACTAATAATAATAACCATTATTTAAAGCAAGATTGGAACTGTTTGATTGGTTGAAATTTGTTGCTAGTAAGACGTTAAGTTGAAAGGCCCTACCAAAAATAATTCTCGGTTTTAGAAAGTGTTAAACCTACAACTAGAAACTATCATTATAATAACTGCTGTATTTTTTTAATTTAGCAGCAAATAAATATTTTATTGTTTAATCTCTCTCTCTTTTTTTCAAAATCAATTTAACCATCTTTTTTTCTATGATACATTTAGAACATCATCAATTAAAGCAGAATCCTCGTTCTTTACGAGGATTCTGCTTTAATTGATGATTTTTGTCGTTTATTGTACGATTTCCAGTAAACTGTGTTAAAGTAAACAAGACTTCTATACAATAGTTAAGTTTCAACTTAACATGGAATTTATGGAGCTTGAAATGTTAGCAAAATCGTATATTAGAATCTAACAAACAACATTTGCACATACAAATAGATATCCTTTCAAAAACCCATCGGTTATCGACCATCAAAATAATCAGCACTATTTTCCTTAGCCGTTACAGTTGCAGCCTTCAGTGTGTCATCCCCACGTGTACACAAAGTTCACGACACGGCCCGACCCTCGTCACCAGACGTTATAGACGACATATCTTTTTCGAATTTATACATTGGCTTCGTATAAATAAGGATGCGTCATCTTTTGGATGGGTGAGAAAGGTATCTGATATGACACCGCGGATTTATCTGACTCGAGATGGGAACATTATGTTTAGGTTTGAAGGATTCGTGATAGTTTGTTTGGTTTATTAGATGTGTTGTTTTACTTGTATGCTGCTTTTGTTTGGAACTAATCATAACATCATGGTCGAAGGGCAGAGGTGTACTTATATTTAAGCCAGTTATTTTTAGTTCCTATATGATAGGTAGCGAGCCTGTTAGCACCGACCGCGAACAAATCTAGGCTGCGAACAACTCCTGAGCCATCCCAGGTGGGAAAACGTATCAACAATATTCATTATTAGCTCGACTCGGTATCAAACCCAGGATGTAATGTGACCAGCAGTAAAATTCACTCCGAGAGGAAACACCAAAAGAAACTCAAAGGTTACAATTCCTTTGAAAGTCCTGATATTATCTTGGTTAGATTATGTGAGAACAATGCAGATTAGTGTCTCGCAAATGGTCTTTAGACGAAAGAACCACACATTAAATACTAATGCTTAGCATTGAGAGTTCACTTCACTAAAGTTTTTACAGGGTGAGTCTTACTGAATCGTGCGACTCGACTAAAATACTCAAAAGCGCTAGCGACCTATACTTATACAGCTTCACACGAGATAGTCTTGGTAATTCCTTAGTTTTTCTTAGACATCTCTGATATTAGTCAAGGAAAATATCACGAGAAATCCTGGATTTATAATGACATAATATTAGTCTGAAATTGCCAATTAGAATAGCAAGCGTGGAGATAATGTTCAAACCATCTCTGTATGAGTGGAGGACTCTGCAGTGGGACTGTTATACAATAGGGCTATATGACACTAGAACAATACCAGCTGTTCTGAACCAAAACCAGCTTGATCTAGTTTCTGTTCTTTAGAGTAAATTGTATGGGAATTTGTGTACCACAGAAAAGCCGGAATGATGTCTTCTGCCCTGGATGTTATCTTTACTAATCCTACTAATATTATAAACGCGAAAGTTTGTGAGGATGTTTGTTACTCTTTCGCGTATAAACTACTGAATGGATTTTAATAAATAAAATTTGGTATGGAGCTTGCCGAGACCCCGGATTAACACGTAGGCTACTTTTTATCCCTGTATTTTCACGGGAACGGGCCCTACGCAGGTGAAACCGCGGGACGTCTGCTAGTTACTAATATTATGAAGAGAAAATATATGATTGTTTGTTTGTTTGCATTGAATAGGCTCCAACACTATTGGACCGATTTGGAAAAATTATTCAACGTTGGGAAGCTAAACAATCCCCGGGCGACATTTGTTACTTTTTACCCCTGTATTAAAGGTATAAAAGACATGATACCAAACAAAGGCTCTTGAGTATGTTGGTAGTCTGTAGTTCACCTTTATTTCTTTTGGCTTAGAATACTACAAAAGACCACCACCCGTTTTGATTTTAATCAAAAAACTAAATACTGTTTGTGTATTTACATGAGTTTGTTATTTAAATAACCATTCACTGCGCTACGACCTTCAATAACGCATAAAACACTATCGATTTTCCACGTCTATTAGTAGATACATTTGATAACACTTCGAGTATAATCATTTTTCAAAAGATTACAATATTTTCATTCATTTATGAAATCAGTGTTCTTTTGAAATATCTACTTTGTTTAATAAATTAATCATGTTGTTTAAGTGTTGTAACAGGTTTTTCATCATCACGACAATATAATTAGTGTGACTGGTAATTAGTGACTGATACTTAATGAATACGAATAACTTTCCCAAAGAAACTTTTTCTTATATTCATTAACTTTCAATAAATTCAATTACGACAGTATTGCACAACGGGAGCGGTAGCTACTAGTACAGTACATTTTGCCCTTCCTGAGGTCAGACTATTAGCTGATAGATCGTGCCTACTGTGATCGATCACAGTACACGCGGGAATTTCAAACAGCGTTTTTGTTTTTTATTGCATTGTAAGTTATTGTGTATAAAAAAAAAGTTTCTTTGGGAAAGTTTATCGAAATCATGAATACAATCACGTGTTTAAGTATCGGTCACTAATTACCAGTCACCCTATATTATAATGTCGAATTAACAAACTCGTGTTATGCGATAATACTTATACTTAGTCCTTGCTACCCTTTTCCCATTCTAGTCTAACCGAGTTCAACCATATAGTCTGACAGTAATTTAGACGTTAAGCTCAAAAAGGCAGTTACTCCATGCGGATTCCTTCCTGATTTTTACATCCTGACTGGGTAACACGATTCAGCTTGGTAAGACCCATAACGACTGTCAAAAATCTACAATTGACACCCGAGACTAACCACTTAACATGCTTTCCGATCCACGATGAGGTCTTGGAATGTAATGAATGGTCACCCATCTTAGACTGACCTCGACAAGTGTAGCTTAACGGTCGACCCATGCGGCTGTTTTTTTTTAGCCACATGTCTTTCTGGTGTTAAATGCCTATCAATATGAAATGAGGTCAATTTATTACTCCGTAGTGTGACACTAACAGGCTGGTATTATTGATTAATCATAGTCTATAACAAAGAGTTGCTGGACATAAGCCTCCCTGACGCACGAACTACTTTTTCAACATTAAAAATTCGGGGTGTTGTCTATGGGTAAGCCATTAATGAAAGTTTCGCGGCAATTAGCTCCCGTTCCCGCCGCCCGCACTCGGAATAAATTATAAACTCTATGGTACTTGATCCAGCTACCCCGGAGTGGGCACCTACCCCGTTCTATCTCGTAAAGTATACAGCCACAGAGGGAGTGTTATTGCAATTTGAATATATTTGTGTTTATCTAAATGTTTCAAGAAATTATGGCTGGGACGTTTGAGTTAAATTTTACGTCAGAATTGAATTAGTTACCGAATACTTTCGGGGCCTACGTTATCAAGAGTATAAGAAATTACTTATGTTGTAAAAGCCGAAAATTAGCAGAAATGGAAGCCACTTAGAAGAAATTACTTAATCACGTTTAAAACAAAACATAATGGCACCTACTTAACCTAAAAATAACACTCAAAATACAAATAACGCGACGTAAAGACCCTTGAGAACTCGGTAAATGTTTCTGACGTAAGAAAGTTGAAGTTTCATTAAAAGTACTTGGAATTTTTGGATGATCAAAATTCTGCGCGAAACAGTTCAGTAGGTCACTGGGTTACGGAAACTTCTTTCTTAATGATACTTATGGAACTTAGTATGTTAGAAATGGTGCACGTGCAACAAAGAGATTTAAAATACTATAGAGCGGGCATGTCAAGGAAATGTCATAGAAAAACTTTGATCCCATGCCTCAGTAACGCCATCTAGAATAATATATGAATATTGGAGCGGCAGCGGAGCGTAGGTACTACAAAAAACTCATAGACTTGTATCCAGCAGGACACACTTTTTCGGACGAAAATTTTGTTCGCGATGTCCGGTCTATAGGTATTGAATGTCTTTGACGTGCCACTATGAATGATAGATTGAGGAATGATGCTATAAACGTTGTGGTATCGAAGAAGATGTAGTGACAAAAGTCGAAAAGAGTATGCTTAGATGGTTTGGTCACGTTGAGAGGATAAATGGTAGGCGACTAACAAAAGGTTTTATGTAAGAGGAAAAGCCGGAAGGGTACGCCCTAGACGGACATACACAGACCTCATTGGTAATGTTCTTCAACAACGTCAGGTGCGTAGAACTCGAAAACCGACTTACTGACTGCTTTTCCCTTCACGTTTTAAAAAAAAAAAAGAAAAAAGGCGTGAAGGGGGTTTATGTAAGTATGTAGCAATGGTACCTTACGACGATTGAAAGAGTTTGTCTTACAATCGTTGTAAGGTAATGAATATGGTAGGTAATAAAAGCTTTGCAATAAAACCTTTATAATAAAAGCTGGTATAATTATTCAATTACATGGTAGTGTTTGAACTTAAAACACTTCATATTAATTTTCTTGTACGGTTAGCCACAAAAGTCGATTAACAATTAATTTTTAAATTATGTTAATTATTTAGCAAAGTATTGAACAAAAATCTGAATTACAAAATACACCGGATTTACTGTTATCATGATTTAAAAATTAAATTAATATATGTTGAATGTTTTGCAAAATAGCTGTTATTTTTTTGTAAGTGTTTTCTTTGTGTATTAAATAAACTTATTAAGAAATAGAAGCTACAAAAAAACAATCTCGCCAACGAACAGTCTCCCCGTTATCATACTTAACTAAAATATTCCTCAGCTTAAGCTGGATTAATTATACTCTTAAGACGTTTACATCAGTACCTTTAGTAAGTATTAACAGCAAACTTTTGGGTATAAAACGAGCAATATAATTTTGGGCAGGCCGACATAAGGGTTCTCGGCGATTCATTAACACAACGCCGAGGCCAAATTCTGAATAGAATTTGGAAATTCAAATTCTGAATAGTATTGAAAGTATTGCAATATAATTTGATGTAAAAGTTGTTGAAGTGGAACATTTATTTTCTTGGTTGCTGAATATTTTTTGTAGAAGTGAAAGGGGACGAGAATATGTAACAGGTAGTCGGGATTGCGCACGCTATTTGATTTAACCAATAAGCGCGCCCGGTAGCGGAGAGATACCTGTGAGATGGTGCCAGCCCATATTGCTACCACGACGTACTGTAATTTTAGAATTTACTTCGCTAACAAGTCAGATATTACACATCTTATGCGACTCATCATCTGCCTAGCCTTTTCCCAATATGTTGGAGTCGGCTTCCAGTTTAACCAGATGCAGCCGAAAACCAGTGTTTTACATGGAGGGACAGCCTGTCAGACCTCCACAACCCAGTAACTTGGTAGTCAAGTCAAGTCAAGTCAAATCATTTATTTCAATTATTTAGGCCATTTAAAAGGCACAAAGGCACACACTAAACTTACAAGTTAAATAAAATATAATGATTCTAGTTGCCCCTTCCAAAATGTAGTTTCGTATGGAGAAGAATGGGCAAGAAATCCCATACTTACTCTTTTAAAATAGTTTTTACAATATTTGTATACAATAAAAAATACATTATATGTGAATACGATGTACCTAGAATAAACAAAGTAAAATAAAAAAATAAATAAAAAATAACATACTTTGCTAAGATAGATTAAGCATTTTAGTTAGTAGATAAGTACATAATTATGTGGATAGATACATGGTACTCTCACATTTACAAATATTAAAATCACGGATTATTATTTAAAACTGGTTGTCAGACTTTCGGGCTTTTGATTACAAGTAACGACTGTCAATGTCTTATGTCACTACTGTTTATTTTTTGCATCACTTGCCCACTAGGCTAGAAGGAAGGTACTTAGGTTTTTCCAGGATGGTTGGGGAAGTACGATATGACATGTTTAGTCTATTAAGCGTTGATTAATACCTACCTATTCCTTGGTAAATCCTATACCTAACCATTTAATCACCACGCTTACTCAAGGCGGTTATCTATGTATATCCAAGTAAAGCCGGTGGATTCAGTAAACCTGATCCTGTGAAAACTTGAGTGAAGGAAACTGTCAATCCTTAGCATTAGCTTGAAATTACAGCTCAATTCGCCTTTCCTTCACCTACATTTTCATGCGGTGATTTTAACAGAACACCTTGGCTTACAATGGTTTCTTCACTGAATCAGATGAGATGTCAAAGATAAACTAAAAAAAAGTAGAAATGAATTAAACAAGTCACGTTATTGGTGCTTGCCGTTTTTTGAATCTGTAAGTAACCTCCTGCATGGAACTCGAAGAGTTCTCCATTAGGCATTGTGACTCGTTCTAATTCTTTTAGTTACTGACCCACTGAAGAACTGAGTCCTCTTCTCACACTGAGAAGGCACGAACGGTAATTTAAACACCTGCTAAAGGCGGGTGAGCCAACCATAGTCCTGATTTTTAACGATAATTTCCATCACCGTTGTCTGTAACGTCCTATGACAATGAAAGTACCGACATAATATGTATGTGTTAAAAAGGCGGATTGGCGCTTGCCCGTATTTCAATCAGCAACCTCTTGCATCGAGAGACGAGGCTCCTACTACTGGGCTACACCGACAACATCGACAAGTTTTAAGTAAGTGGAAAACATTTACACAAAGAAAGCTTTTTTCCAGTCACTAGCTTTTCTATTCAGATTTCTTAGCAAAATTTATTGTTAGAAGTATTTCCAGAGCAGTTCTTTGACAAGAATAAAGGGCATGTTTAGCCTAAGCGTTCAAGAACTTTATCTGGGTTCTGACAACCATATTAAAATATATTATTACGGAAAGTTTTGAAAGAGGATTTGCGTAAAAGATTACTCTAGATTATATTTATTTAGGTTCTGATAATGAAGAAAAAAGTTAGATATATAATACTAGATGTAAAAAACTGCTTGTTGTGAAAATTTTACTAAGCTTCGTATGGTGCTTTCGCAACGACTTGACGTCCATCAAAGCCAGTCCAATGTGTATCCAATCTATCAAAGTAACAGTCGGAGTAAAGATAATTTTTTTTTTTTTTTTTTTTTTTTTTTTTTTTACTCTTCACAAAGGTTCACATAGTTATTATAAATATAATTATAACAATAACATTTGATAAAAATCATAATATATGTTCCTTTGTGAGAGACTGGCGTCCATACTAGGATACCCTGTGTGACGGATCCCCAGGCTCTCACCTCGAATTAAATGTAATTTACATAATAATATGATACAATACCTAATGACTAATTTTAATACATAGACAAATGATGTATTGCAGAAGAGAAAATGGCTGACAAACTTAATTATGTAACGCAAAAAAATAAAATAAAATTAGATAATTATGGTGTCGTGTAATGGGTGTGCAGTGTCCAGTGAAGTGTGGGAGTGAAGTGAAGAGTTAATGTGTGAGAGTGAAGTGTGTAATGAGAGGTAGGATGATAGTGTGGGCGTAATGTGCCGGGTGATACAGTCATGAACTAGAAAATGATTATTAAATATCACGAGGGTACAAGAAATAACTGCTCTGTAGTGTCGTAGTCCAATTTTTGCAACCATGTTGAGACTTTAATCTTGCAATGCTTATTAGGTAGTGAATAAATTGACAACGTTTTATTAATTTTGTTGTACAAATAGTTTGCAAGAAAACCAAAATGCCGACGGGAAAAAGCAGTGCGGAATTGAGTGGTAGGACAAACTGCGTGTTTACGTCGTTTTCCCTCAAGAATACTAGGATCATAGGGAAGAGAAGAATGTCTGCGTAATATGGTATTCAAGATGAACAGTTGCCGTACAGTTAATACTCCAGTTCTCTCATAAAGATCTTTGGTGGGAAATAAGAAAGGCACGAAATTACAGACCTTCAAAACGGCCCTTTGCGAACGTTCGATACGGAGCATTGATGTTTTAGTTGTACCACCCCATACCGTTATGCAGTAAGAGATCAGCGATTGGCACAACGCAAAATAAACTGATCTCAACACGCCAGTGTCCGCAACATGACGAAGATTCTTAAAAACAAACATTAATTTCCGGATTCTTGAGGAAAGAGAATTTATGTGTTGGTGAAAGCTGAGAGTGCTATCTAGGATAACTCCCAGGTACTTGATAGATTCTGTACGTTTGAACAGTTCAAGAGGTATATTTACTTACTTGTAGTCGAAATCTCAAGATGGGAAAGGAGGGCTTTGCCTAGCAGTGGCACACAAACCTAATATATAAAAGCCAATGTTTGTTTGCTTGTATTATAAGAACAATTCATTCCATTACGATTAAACTTTGTCTATCTTATTTCTTGTATTTGCGCGAAGGGACTGGTCGCTAATAATGTATCACAACCAATAGCAACTAAAACCAACTAACCTACTTTATGGGCACCTCTCCAAAATTTATTTTATTTTTCTTTCAGAGAACAAACAGGCTTGTGGCTTAATAATAACAGCCGCATGGTTCGATTGAAGGTTAAGCTACACAATAGCCGTGGTCGGTCCGTAGGTGGGTAACTATTCGCTACGTATCAATCCTGCCGTACCTCGGACAGCACTATAAACCGTTGATTACAAGTATTCGGTATCCCGAAATACAGAAAACTAGTTTAACGAAAGGGGCCGAAGCCAACTCGCAGAGGCCCGTTGTAATCTTTAAGGAAATGAGACACCAACCGCAGATCTTCCCTGTATGCACTAGACAAGTCTTATTGCACCCACGGCTGGTGTAAGACTATTGTAGACTATGGTGATAAAAGTACTGGACTCTAGGCTAGGGTGGCTAAGATAGTCACTGGGTTGTGGTTGTCAGATAGTCCCTCCACTGGTACCAAGCCGCATTCAGTTAGATTGAAACCCGACCCAGAAATAATTGGAAAAAAGCTATCCAAATCATAAATCCATCAGAGTTTTGGTAAGCCAGTTGTCTGATAGCCAGTTCTCAAATAAACATACAACCTTTTATTTAGTCCATACTAAACCAGAAAAGACCTCGCCAAATAAAATCAGCTGTTGTCATTACACGTGTGCTCACGTAACTTGACAAAATGTATGGAACAGCTGATTAAGTTTTCGGATTTCGTATTTATTAAAACTTTTTTACAAAAAAAACAACCGACTTCTTAAAAAAAACTAACAGGTGAAAAGTAACTCCAGTTTCGGAAGTCTGTGGCTTTGGTGGTTTTGTTTTGTTCATTATTGGCCACCGACTTCCGAAACTGGAGTTATTTTTCACCTGTTAGTTTTTTTTAAGAAGTCGGTTGTTTTTTTTGTAAAAAAGTTTTTATTTTGTAATTTTTAGTTTCTTTGTATGTGGAGAAAATCTTTCAAAACTTCAAAACTTGAAAGAATCATTGAAATTGGATAACAATTGCTAAAGAAGTTCTATCTCTAAACATTAATCTGTACATCTCTGCCGGCCCCTTTTAAAATAGAATGGCGTAATGTTATGTTGTGGAAATACAAAAGCTCAGCATAGACATCTGACTATAGCAATCGCGAATAATTTGCTGTTATGCGTTGAAGAGTTCCGTTGCCTGTCTTCTTCATCAGTTTTTCTTCACCAAATGTTACTTTCTAAATGAAAATGCTTGATTAGTTACTAAAAATGTTGAAATCGGTGCATGTGTGCCTATATTTTTGAGGAGTTCCCTCAATCCCTCGAAGAGCCTTCATCAGATATGAGTTTTGATACAAATGGGACCAATCTGTTAGTATACCCTATCAAACAAAAAAAGAATTTTGAAAATCGGTCCATAAATGTCGGAGTACTGAGGTAACAAACCCTAAAAAAAAAAAAAAAAATATACAACCGAATTGAGAACCTCCTCCTTTTTTTGAAGTCGGTTAAAAATAAGGTGGTATAATGAAATTGAGGGATGATGTGATAAAGCAATGTTGTGGTTTATAAGAAGACGTAGTTGCAAGAATTGAAAACAGTATGCTTAGATGGTGTGGTCAAGTTGAAAGGATGAATAAAAGGCGACTAACGAAGGTGTTTACAACGCAGATGTAAGTGGAAACGCCGGGAGAGGACGCCCTAGAAAAACATACATAGACCTTATTGGTGAGGTTCTTCATAAAAGGTCAGGTGCGTAGTCCTCGCAACATGCTTGTGTGTAGGACAACAGGTATGAATATAAACGAAGGAAAAGTAGCATGTAAGAATCGTACAAGATGGCGCTCTGTAGTTTCTGCCTGACCCCATGGAAAAAGGCGTGAGTTTATGTATGTATGTAATATAGATAGTTTACCTCGTGCCTTCTGCAGCAATGTTACGGTGGGATTTTGTGCCTTGGGCAAGCGGCTGCTTAAGTTGGAGCCGCTCAGGGTGCTCAGGCCGGTAACAGGCGCGCTGTGTGATGTCCTCAAACGACCTTCGCTCTCCGATCCACTAGTGCACCCGTTCTGTTCAGAATTCTGTGAAAGAAAGTAAATTATGGGTAAGATAACTGGCTGGGTTCTGAGAAGCAAAACAAATGTGTTAAGGTCGTGGTAGGTGTCGTCTCGTGCTGTCTTTGTTGAAGCTGCTTGAATAGTCTCGTGGCCTAGACGCGATGCGAGCTGTTATAAACTACTAGTAACGCCCAATCGTCTGAGTATGCAACCTTATAGCCTGTTTATACATAGATGATCAAGATTACTCGAGTTACTCATACGTGAAGTGCTTTCATCAAACGTCGGGCGTAAATATAATTTAACTAAAACATGCTTTAAAAAGAAGTAAGTAGTTATGAAGATGATAGTAAGTCAGACATATTGTTATCATACATATTATTTTGTATTTGTATCATAACAGGCTTTGTTAAGATTACCTTCTTACATTACTAACATTTGGTAAGTATATTGATGTCTATTATCAAAAAATATTTACATAAGTAAATGTAGATCTGAAACTTAATAAAATATGTACAATAGACCACTCGCCATCTTTCAATATTCGCAGAAGCAGGCACCAAAGTTTGGTAGCTTTGATGTTACTTTCTTTTAGAGATGTGCCAAAAAAATAAACTTCTAAAATAAAAAAAAATGTTGGTTCTGTTTAGTCGAATTCAATTATTTAACTTTCTCCTTGGCAGTGGTTGAAAGTACTTAAACAAATTCTACGATTTTACGATTCCGTAATGAAATGGTAGGAAATATGGCCATTTCTCTAATGAAATTTATTTTAATTACCAGTAATGATTATGGTTAGGAGAACATAAAATACTTGTTACTTTTGATGTCCATACTGCATTAACATTTTAATTATCACCCAGTAATAAATATAAATGGAACTTCTTAGTATCTACTACTTTCATGCAAGGTTTTAAATCTGAGTCTATTTTAAAGACAATTTCATCTCTTTATACTGCTTTGTCTAGTGCAAGCTCTGTTGCTAAGCATGAGTTCTAGGGTTAGATTCCTGGCTTGGGTAAAATGTTATCGTGTTTACTATAAGTACACCTTTTGAACTATACAGGCATTATACAAGGTGTTTTTTTTTATATCCCATAACTCTAGGGTATATTATTCTGTATGTAAAAATAATACTAAGTAAAACTCCTAGAATAGATGGTCCAAAAATGCATAGTGCCGGAGATATCATCAATCATAATTAAATTATCAGTTGTTTAGTACCCGTAACACAAGCTCTGCTTAGCTTGGGACTAGATGGCGTTGTGTGAATAGTCGTGGAATATTATTATTAAGTATTATTTGTATTACCTAATTAGTTCAAAAATTGTCACCAGTACGACGAATTTTCTTTCTAAAGTCACTTTTCTTTCACGTAAGGGTGTTTTACATTAATCATCGTGACTTTGTCGAATTATTTTGTATGTTAATAAAAAAAAGGATGATTGAAACATAATTCATATGCCAGTTGATTCTTTGATATGGTCTCAATCATACCCTAGAGTTATGGGATATAAAAAAAAAACACAAAAAAAAATCAATGTATTTTATGTATCTATAAAAACCCCCTTGTAACCTAAAATGAATTTCTAATATAAATCTGAAATACGATCATAGTACCTAACCATAGTCTTATTAGCTAAGAAAACATAATTATTTTAGAAGATTTCTTATGCAACCATTTACTGTGAAAAGGTCCTAATGAAATGTATCCTCTCTGACGCTACAAAGTTTTATTCAATAATTTATAGTTTGGGAAAAGCCTACAGTAAATATATGAGAGAGAATGTGTATTTACTCTGTGTCGAAATTCTTAGAAAGGAGTAAGTAAATATAACCAAATAATATCGGCTGCTTCATCAAATATTAGCTTTCATAATATAGTTTGTTCAAAAAATCGTGAATATCTGAGCATTATTTGCGTATTTCTGATACAATGAAGCCTAGTGAGGTTAAGTGATTTCCTTAGATGGTTCAGACAAGCGATAATATTAAATTAAACATACTAAGTTCTATCTTTGGAGGGGAATTGTGTAGTTAATGGGTACTAAATACAATTTACGAGGAACAAACACAGACGTAGCTCCAGTGATCCCTGAAGGTTAAGTCTGAGGCATATATTACATGGCGACATCTCGCCGATTACAGTGATGTGCTTCAAGAGATAGAGTACCCACAGATATAGACGTTTATTGTTAGAAGTCAACGAACCAAATTAAGAAACAATAAATCACAAGTTCTCTCTTAAGACCGAAGAGGTTTGTCGACACAAAATAACCACAGTTGTTTTGAATAATTATTATGCAGATCATTCGTCACATTTGCTGTTTCGTTGCGATCCCACTTGGGAACAGACGCCAGCACATCAAGCTACCCCAATGTGTCAAATTTCGTTCATAGATTTTCAACTTTATCACAAACAATCAATCAATTTTATATTCTTATTAGTTATTATACTTATTCATTTATATATAATTTATGCCTCTTGGTGGGCTATTGTACATTAATGTATTCATGGCATTACAGTTAGCCCTATCAGAATAACAGCGCTAAGGTATTTATTGCTTTTCTTTAAATATCGTGGCATCGTGCTGAGATAGGGGCCTTTTTGGCCTCGCTCTGTGCGTTTTGGCCTCACACAGGTCTTTTGTTTTATTTTTATTTAATATGTTAGTTTTAGTTTTGTACTATTATATTCCTGTGCCTGTCCCAAATAAATATATTTTCTATTTTTCTTTTTCTTTTCAAACAGAATAAGGTTCATGTTCAATTGGGACAATTTGACACTTTGGAGTAGGTTGATGTGCTGCCGTCTATACTTAGGTCACATTCAGCAGTACGTCACCTTGTGCATCTGCAGGGTTATTGGCTATCTTTTTTTTGCCAGTGGTCAACTGGCAACAACTGGCACACCGAACTTTGTTGACAACTGAGAATTTACAAAAAAATGGTATCGCACTTTAAGTTACGGTGACTATCAGACGGGGTAAGGTGTGCTTCGTCACATCTCTACGAGTAGACAAGACGCCATCCAAGATACACACTGATGATAGCAAATACGAAACTAGGTGTTTGACAGTTAATCGTTGAACACTGCCCTGTATGAACTGTCAACTGAGATACACAATAGCTCTGCCAGTTAGTTTTCTTAACTCGTTTCATGTTGTACTTACCATAAGCACCTCTATTTTTTAATTAGTATCTAAAAAAAAAGGGCTGTATCCGTACCTGTTAGTAAAAATAAACGAAGTTTAATTTTTAAATATGCCACTATTTAGTTAAACTTAAATAACGAAAACAGCTGTTGAGGCGGGCGTATGCTTGAGCGAGATCACGCGAACGTGAGCGAGAGATGACGATTAATGAATACTACTATGTCATGAATAGCCTGTACAATATTTCCATAAATTGGGTGACTTTTTGGGATATAAACAAACGCGTTTGTTTATATCTTACTAATACTTTGCTGTTTATGAATATTATTATTTAATACTCTACAAATATAATGAGAAGACCGTCTAGAATAAGCCCTTTAAGTATTTGTACTAATTAAAAAATAGTGGTGTATATGCATAGTGATGATGACGAACAATCAAATGTGACAAATGGTCATCATATCCGTTATTTTGTTTAGTCAACTGTTTGGTAACTGTACGGACGCCAGTACATCAAGCTACCTTAATGTGTCAAATTTCTTTAAGACTTTATTACAAATGGAATAAGGTTCATGTTCAATTAAGAAATTTGACTGTTTGGGGTACCTCGATGTGCAGGCTGGCGTATGTACCTACTATGATCGTCCGAAAATCTATTGGCTCTTAAGTTCTTGACACATCAATCGAAGACATAGCGGTTACAAAACCTTAAAAAAATAGAGCTGAGCTTGCAATTGGTTAGCTGTAAAAAACTGAACTGTTTTCAATACAAATCAAGAAGATACAAAAATAAGAAGTAGGCTGAAGTATACTTCATCTGTTCAGAATCTTGATTTTATGTGCGTCTGTCAACTTTGTAAATACATAAATCATACCGGAAATTTACGGCGGCTTGGTGGCGTCTCTTCGAAGTGCACTGGCCTGAAGGTCTTGCGCGGCGTCTGCGGCGATGCGCCCGCGCTGCCCGGCGTCCACACGGGGGGTGGAGGCGGCGGGGGCGGAGCGCCCGGGCTGCGCTCGGCTCTGCCAGCTACAGGGGGTGGCGCGCCCGGCCTCCAAATAGCTGTGAAATTTAATATTGCGTTACAAAGGGTTCACTTTGTACATAATTAGTAGGTGTCAATACAAGAAAGTAATGACTGAAACCAAATAAGTAACTGATTATGAAAAAGAAATGTCTTGCTACAAGCTACAATATATTTTTAAAAATTTTGTAATTGTAAATATGTAGAATTAAAGTTATCGATCGTACATACTAATATATATTAATAATCTGTACTAATATTATAAGACGAAATAATTATGGTTTGTTTGTTTGCATGGAATCGGCTCCGAAACTATTAGACCTGAAGTCAAGTGTGGACCCATTATATGTATAAATAAAAAAAAACCTATTTTAAAAATTCTTTCACCATTATGGACCTACACTATACCCATGTAACATAGGGTACTGTTTATCCCAGTATTCCTACAGAAACGGGAACTGCGGTGAACGCAGATGAAACCGCGTGACGTACTGACGTCTACTTGTCGCAAGTAAAGCCAATAAGTATCGAAAATCGTCAATTTGCGGGTAAGTATCTACCCAAATTATGAACAAACGTATATAGGTTATTTCTATTTTCCAGCGCCAGAGGATATGTTTATTGTTTGTTAGGTGTTTCGGGTGAGTTACCATATAGCTAGACCATAGATAATAAAATGGCTTTTACTAAGTAAAGGACTTTAAGAACAATTAGAGATGGCGTAGCAGCTTTTGTCCAAACGCGGGGCTTAATAGGACGCTTAAGGGATACTCCTTATGAATATCTTGTTCTATAAGACAACAAGCGTTTGCGACTCAATTCTGAACAAGGCGCGCCCGGGATATAGTCCACCCGGAAATTCATGTTTTTTTTTTTAATCGTTCGCTGGTGTTTTTCGAATCTATATTACTTCTTATTAATCAACTATCTTAAGGTGAAAGTGCCGCTAAAATCGATCAAGCCGTTTTGAAAATTACCTTAAACAAACCGGTAGACAAAAAAAAATTAATATCTCATGTTATGCACCTACAATCTAAGGCTTAGGTTCAAGACCGTGGCAGTCCATCATTCAGTGACACCACAACCAGACAGTATATGGTGACTAAACAAAAATCTGAAACGACATCTCCCGTCGTGTTACAACTTCAGATTCCTAAACAGGCCAGTAAGACTACCTTCCCACGTTCATATAATATGTAAGGTCAGACTTCAATGAAGCATGAGAGCTAGATTCACGATCGTACTAAAACTCTTTGAGCCGAACAAGACTTGACTCACGCCTAATTTAAGAACTGCTGAGTAACTGCACCTGAGTCGAGATGCATCGTATGCTTGGGGAGGAACAGAAGGCTAATTTAGAACGATCGGCAGACATTGACTAATTATAGTCGCTTGTTACAGTCAAGGTTATCTATATCTAGGTATAATAATACCAGCCTGTTACTGTCCTATTGCAAGGCAAAGACCATTTCTCATACAGAGAGGGCACGAGCAGTGATCATCACGCCTGCTCAAGGTGGATTGGCGATTCCATTCTTATGTTTACTATAAGTGCTGGTTTTCTTGCGATGTTTTTCTTCATCGATGCCGATGATGTCTAAGATATTGTTAGAAAGTTCACATAAATAGAAAAAGTCACATTGGTTCCTACCCGTATTTGAACTACAACCTAGTGCATGAAAGGTAGGCGCCATAACTTCTGGGTCATCATGACGTCATCTATTATATCAATCAATAAAATTAATATCAAACATACTACCCTCTGTTTTAAATTTTATTTCATTTTATTGTCAGGCAGCTAACATAAAAATGGGCTATTTGACAAAGTTTTATTTTTTAGTCTATCTAATTTTAGTTTAATAAAAAAATAACGGCTATACATCGAGTCGAAATGTCGCATGACGTCACTAGCCAGTACAGTTTATACTAGCTAATGACGTTACAGGCCGCCTCTCCTCAACTTTAATGCGCTTAATCTAAGCATCAATTTAAAAAAAATATATAATATAACTGATGGATTTTTATGTTCATAATATATTCTGTCTGGACGCGTTTAAAAATAAAAAAAAACCCAAGAAATTGCACGAGGACTAAGTCACGGCTAGTAAGTATAAAAGCATTTTATGTACGTTTTGATATTTGTTTGTGTATTTAGATATTTGTTGATCAATCACGCTTTAGGTACTAAACGGATTGGGATGAAACTTGGCACACGTGTAGACCATGACCTGGATTAGCACGTTTATTACTTTATATCCCAGTTGTCCGTTCCCGTGGGATAATTTTCGGGGTTTAAGCAGACGAAACCGCTGTCAAAAGCTTTATTAAAATTCCTACTTATAGTTTACACTTTAAGACCAATGGAAGAATGCCAGTATTACTATTCATTAAAGTTACAGGTATTAATAAAGACGAAGTAGAGAGCTCTTTTGTGGCAATCATAAAATAGGGCTCATAAAATATTATAGCGTATTGCGCCTCGCACCGCACTGCCAAGGTTCCTTGCCAACATGTCAATCTGTGGACGAACTATAACAATACAGGCACAATAAAACTAAGGAGAATGTACTAAATTATATTAAAGATGAAAGCTGAGGAAAATAGAGACAGGCCTATTAAGGAAAATTAGAGGAATTACGTTACCTACTCGTGCCAAAGCTCTAGAGACCTTTTAAATGAAAGGTGTGAACATACATATTACATATCTCCACAATGCCCCGACAACCGTTAGTTTCGCCATAAAATCAATTTCTTAGTTTTATTTAGCTTTTATTAGTTAACGTCCTATTTTCAGACCTAAGTATTGCATTTACACACAAAATTTCATTACAATCGGTCAAACCGTTTCGGAGGCGTTGTGTAACAATGTGACACGAGAATTTTATTTATATTAGAAGAAACAAGATTGTAAAGAGGTATTTATTTGTTTGTTAGTTGGTATGTATTAGGTAAACTCCGGAACCAATGATCTAATTCTAAAAATATGTTCACCGGTAGAAAGCTTCATCATTCTTCTTTAGGTATAATGCAATTTTCTTACAGTGAAAATAGTTTCAGTCAGAAAATGGTGATAAGTTTAAGGCACCCCTTTTTCAGAGAAATGCACGAATTCTCTGGAAAAACCGCTGATAAAAGCTAGTAACTTATATTTTTTATGACACCTTAAGATTTGCCATTGTCTGAACACTGTCCAAAACAATACGAGCACCATAAAACGTAGTACCCACGAGCACCTTCATTTGAAGGCTGAATGATATACCTACTCCATTCAATTTGGACGTTTTTACACAGAGCTGCATTTTACGATCTTGCAATAAATCTCTGCGGGGCGTAGAATGGACGTGTGTTTACTCGGTCGTTTTCAACAAATTGGGTTAGTGGTACCGCGCCCTGCTGTCGACGTAATCGCTTAGCCTGTTAGGACTATGATGCGATCACACCCAGCTCGAATCTTCACATATTTACCTTCACTCACGCACTGATAGCTTCGCACACAGGTTTGCTAATCAAAATTGAAATTGTTCCGGGCTGAGCGTCAATGTCAATATGCCTTTAATAACGTTCACTGAAATTCTATCCTCATTTCATATTAACAGTGCTTACGAACGAATTACTTTCTATAATTAGACAGATTAAAACATCACCACAATATGCTCCGAAATCCAAATCGTATGCCGCAGTCGGTGGGGATTAAATCGTATCTGATGATTGGTTATTTATCTAAAAGCCCTGGGATCGTGCGCCGACGACGTCAAAGTGAGAAAGTGAACGCAAATAAAATTAAAAGTGTGCTGAACACGAATCCAATTATGGCACAAGGGAGAAAAATTCAGTTTTTCCGTCGGTGTTGGTGTCGCCCCGAGTCTATTGCAGTGTACAGGTGAAATGTTGGATTTGCGAGTACGTGAGAGGCCACTCGGACTTTTTTTATTGATGGTGTCCGTTGCAGGGTACGGCTGCGCATTGTTTACAGTTTCACCAGTATTTTGTTGATTGGGATGATACAAAATATGCGTCTAAATTCGCAGGCATTGAATGTATTTGTTCTAAAGCTAATGAATGGCAGCGTCACTGTTGCAAAAAGCTCAACAACTACCCACTGTTCCGCTTTGCACAGTTGCACTGCTAATCACACAAAACCTAACATAGTAGAGTGGTTAGTTAGTATGTTTACATTAAGCCATGCGCTTCTCTGAATAACGTATGGCATCAAAATGCTGACTGGTTTGGTTTTAGTTAATGGCCATCAATTCCGAATATATAAATTTTATGCTCATATATTGCCGTGTATTGTAAGTATTGTATGCAAGCCAGGTAAGGAAAGTACTGGGAAAAATTCCAAACCCGGATTATAACAACTGAGTACCTCCTCCAACAGTTCTAACAAACCCAATTACATGACCGGATCAATGATACGTCGCGGCTTAACACGTTTATTTAAAAAAAATGGCGAAATCTCTCGTACGTCACGTTTCCGCGTCTCACAGAAAGGCCTTATTTTTCCGTTCGACCATTAGGGATTCAAATCACAGTGGTGGTCGTGCCGCCGGCTAACTTACAGCCTTTACCTCTAATTGCGTTATGAACTCCTGGTACCAGCCCCATATTTTTCACCACAGATTGTTGTTTATATGAGCTTGTATTTAGGTTAGGGTTCCGCATCTTAACTGTAAAAGAGAAGCCATAAGGTGTGACTTTGTCTAGCTATCAGTCACAGGCGCTTATCTAAAACACTATTAATGATATCGACTTGAAATATTTACTTACTATGTCTGTGAATATCATTGTTTACGTTGCAATAGAAGTCAAAATAACAACATTTTAAAGTGTAATAATTTAGTCAAATATGAAATCATGTGTAAGGGCTTTATTTGTGCTTTACTAACTTTTTTTGTATTTTCCTATATACTTACACATTTTTAATATTTTAAGCGACGGAAAAATGTAGGAGGTTCATAATTTGACAGGTTGGTATATTTAAAAAAAAAACTCGTTTGAATACGAAGAATCTTCGAAGTTTGCAAAGCAAAAATCTAAAACAATTATACCTTTTCCAAATGCCTAATCATGTTATTGCAGATTTTTTTTGATTGAATAAGGAAGGTAAGGTAATAAAATTAGATTTGGCAATAGAATTATCAAAATACCTACAGAACCCCGTACTCGCAGATAAATTCAACCCGCTCTTGGTCTGTTTTTTTTTTGTTGTTTCATATTTACGGGTTTTACGGGTTTATTATGCTTTGGTTTGAGAGTTTCAATGGCTGATAGGCAAAGTGATATTGCAGAGTATAGATTAAAATCTACCTAGTACCAGAATCCAAATAGGTATATATCGACAGTGGTATAATAGTCTTCCCCCTTTTGTGAAACTAGTCAAACCCAAAATATTCGTACACCGATCCATCCTGTTCTGTGGTCTTTTACAAGTTTTTTTGGTCTTAAGTATGAAATGCACACGGATTTGGTTACAATTCGTTAATAAAAATCCAAAATCGCCATTACGCCTTGAAAGCGTGAGGATTAATGCTCGTACCTTCTCTGTGGTAGAAGAGACCTTCGGCGAACAAATACGCTTATTTATTATTATTTATGAATACAGGTACCATAATGTTTGTAGCAGCATATTATTTTAGCACGCTCTGTGAACATTTTATTGGTAATAAAAAAAACAGCCTGCTGTTGTTTACCTCTATGTATAAGCATTTCGTTTGAGTGTTTATAATATAGGAGTATGCCAAAACAGCACAATTTTTCATTTAGCTGACTTCTACTTCTAAAAAACCTTTTAACGAAACGAATGTATTCGTTTCGTTTTGAAGGTATTGTTGAGTACGTATGCAAGCGGAAACTACAGCCAAATAAACTTTAGTTTAACCCTTAGCCACCTGACGTGTTTTTCAGTTACACTACCACCTGACGTCGGTCGTAGAGACCGCTTGCGTATTTACTATGTAGAATTATTTTTTATTATATATTATTTTAAATGAAAGTCAAATATATATTTTTATTATATTTTTTATTACTTTTAAGTTTTTAAACAATGAGAAGTCTTTATTTACTTATACTAAATCGACACATAAAATAAACATATGAAATTTTAGAAAAAAGAAGGAACTTTGGATATATGAGAACTGAATAGGAATTTTAATTACTACATATTATAATAAAACTATTTACTATCAGTCGAACATATTATCTTAAGTTTCACTCATTTATATTTATTCATCATCATCATCATCTGCCTAGCCTTTTCCCAACTATGTTGGGGTCGGCTTCCAGTTTAACCGGATGCAGCTGAATACCAGTGTTTTACATGGAGCGACTGCCTGTCTGACCTCCACAACCCAGTAACTGGGTAACATGATACCCCTTGGTTAAACTGGTTGTCAGACTTTCGGGCTTCTGACTACAAGTAACGACTCATTTATATTTATTATTATTACTTAAACATTATTAGATTTATATTTTGTGTGCGGTCACTCAGACCGCACTCAAAATATAATTACCTATAATTCACAAATGCGCGCACGTCTGGAGCTGCCGAGCGCGTGGCGCGTACTGACGGGGGAAGGGAAAAAGTACAAGGACGCACGGTTGCACCGTGCGCATAGCAACAGATTTATTTTGAAAATAAAATCGCACGAGTCTCTGAGACCGACGTCAGGTGGTTAAGGGTTAAAGTGAAATATACGAACTGCTGTCACCCATTTTCCTTCTAGATGGCGCTGAACACAACTTTTTATTTGTTTATTTTGTTTTATGTCTTATTGGCACATTAGTAGGTAAGTCGTATGAGAAATACCGTCACTCGTCCCGAAAGGTGCATTTAAAAAACCAGCATCAGACATCTGCATCTGTCTGGCATTAACGCTGAAATGAGCCTTTTGGCGCAACCGTGAGACATGCCATTTATTTTTTACTATTTTTTTGTTACTTTCATGTTTTAACGGTGTGTGCATGTTTTTACCTGTTGCCAATAAATATTATTTATGTCTTTCTTCCAAATTGATGCGGTTATCGGAGATTACACTTAATTGAATTAAGCCATAACATTGCCCTAAAATTCAGCCAATTTGGCACATCGTCCATAAATAAGTTAAACGAGTAAACGAAATGTAATTAATGGCTGATCTACTACTCATACGATTTACTAATGTGCCAGTTACACATAAAACAAATGTACTAAAAACTTAAATTAAAAATTTAAAAAACCCCCACCGCAAAAAAGTAAAACGTTTAAAAAGTTAAAAATAACACTTTAGCCATGAAATTTTACTTCACGTCGGGGTACCTAGTAAGGAATGTTTTTAGTACTTGTAGGTATGTAGGTAGGTACTTATTTTAACGGTACCCCGACGTTACGTAAAATTTCATGGCTAAAGTGTTATTTTTAACTTTTTAAACGTTTTACTTTTTTGCGGTGGGGGTTTTTTAAATTTTTAATTTAATTTTTATTTTAAATTTTTTAAAAGCATTAATTTAGTTTTTATAGAGTTTACAGTTATGAGAATTTTTCAGTGCATTGTATGTAGAGTCAAATGCTGGTTAAAACGAATCCAAACACGACATATCTGCTATTATTTTGTCAAGAGTCTACCTAATGGTGTGCTGGATAGCCCCTTGCAGCATCAGCTCATCCTGTTGCCATCAGTGCATTGTGTTTAGAATCAAATGCTGGTTGAAATGAATCCAAACACGACATATCTGCTATTATTTTGTCAAGAGTCCACCTACTGGTGTGCTGGATAGCCTGGCTGCAGCATCAGCTCATCCTGTTGCCATCAAAGCATTGTGTGCAGAATCAAATGCTGGTTGAAATGAATCCAAACACGACATATCTGCTATTATTTTGTGAAGAGTCTACCTACTGGTGTGCTGGATAGCCTGGCTGCAGCATCAGCTCATCCAATTGCCATCAGTGCATTGTGTGCAGAATCAAATGCAGGTTAAAATGAATCCAAACACGACATATCTGCTGTTATTTTCCCAAGAGTGTATTAGTCTGCTAGATATCCTGGCTGCATCAGACCAAATACACCATAATGTTACTTATTAATATTACACACATGGGTGTTTGAAATTTTAAGACACACATATGTTTGTAAGTAGAGTTAATACCCATAGACGTCTAAAATAGCAACTGTAGCTAACACAAAAGAGCTGATAACCTTGAAACGGCTGAACCGATATTGATGAATTATATCTAAGAACCATCGCAAGAAACCCTGCTTTCAAATAAAAAAAACCGCATCTAAATCGGTTCACCCGTTTGGGCGCTACGGTGCCACAGACAGACAGACAGACAGACAGACAGACAGACAGACAGACAGACAGACACACACACATAGCGGTGAAACTTATAACACCCCTCTTTTTGCGTCGGGGGTTAAAAAGTGTTAAATTCGGCGAAAATGGGCGACAGTAAGCTGTGTGTTCTATCCACCTTATGACAAAACGCTTTAAAAACATGGTGCACTACAACTAAGCATAATACTTTTCAAATGTAGCATCTAGTTGAAAGTTCTTCTAACTTTTCTCGTTAAGGGGTAGTCTGTTTACCGGACCATTCATTGCTTCCTAGGCGCTTCCGTATTTACGAAGTTAACTTTGCGAATGAATAAATTAATATTAAAATATTGTAGATTCTGCGATGGTGGGCACATTATTATAAGTAACATTAGAATTTAATTTAGTTATAGCTTTTAAATTTACCAATTTGTTTATAGTTTACCCTAATCGCTTGTTTACTCATTAGGGTGAATGTTGTTCTGTAGCCCATGTGGGTACTATTTAATCTGAAGAGCATAGAGAAAAAACCCCTTAAAATAAAAATTTCTCTGTTAAAATCTTTTAAAGAAAATAAGTCTTACACTTTCTTTTTGTTACTTATTTAATATATTTTGGTACTGTTTTTAAATTTTAGTAATAATTATTTTAAAATTAAAATAGGTGTCACACATAGGAGCGAAGTAATTACGAGAAGAACGTTGACCTTAACAATTAAATGACATTTACCTTACATGTTCGTATCAACTTTCAGTTCCTAGTAGTAGTAGCCAGCATTTTACTCCGCGCTCAGAGTGCTGTAGCTTTGATTTTCAAAAAAAATTGCCGTGCGATTATTGGGAGTTTTAGCATATTTTTTCTAGAAACTTAGTTTAGAATATCAATGCAGATCAATATCTAACAAACCAGCCTTGTCATGTCAATGACAATACTTTTGTACAGCAATTATTTTCGGTTCTTCATTAGATACTGTGAGAAATATGCATACGAAAAATTCTTTTATCTTCGCGTCTATTACACTTTTCGCGCGAATACTTTACCAAGCATTCTTTTAGCCAGCTGACACTTCAATAGGGTACTCACAAAGGGCGTGGTATTTCACCACCCAAATGAGAATGGCATTCGAAAACTATGGCAAGTTTGTAGCTTGCCATGTCGCTTGACATCCCTGCTATCCATTATTGAGCTAGACAATGGAAATATGACGTCATGGTGTAAAGCAAATCTTGTTTAATATGTGTGGGTATCTTAACGGTCGTTAATCTTGGCTTAGGGACAGCTACTGAAATCACATTTTACGATTACTCCGCGGCCATTTTGTTGGTCGAGACATTGACACATTATTAACATGTTAAATAAATAAATATTATACAACTTTATTATTATTTATTTAAACGTAACATTTGAATAGATTAGAATACTCTTAGTATCTCTAAGTGTCTCTTTAGTTAGCTAGATTTTAACCGACTTCAGAAGGAGGTTCTCAATTCGATTGGTATTTTTTTTGTAAGCTTTGGTCCAGAAATCGTTAAATATGGGTATACAACTTTTTTATATCCTAAAACTCCTATCCTATAACTAGGGTATGAATAAAACTATATCAAAGAATTAACTGGCATATGAATTATTTATCAATAAATTTCTTTATTTTTATTTTTATTTTTATAGCAAATAATTCGAATAAGTCACGATTTTTAATGTAAAACACCCTTACGTAAAATATGACAACATCATTTCATTTTCTTAGCTTAAAATTTGAATGATTGGTTAGAATGAAAATGAATTCCCTACTCGTATTTATCAATGAAACTTGGTTTGAACTAAAGTAATTATGTTTGATGAGATCTTCAAAACTATGCTTTGAACCACATATAAGAGGGTTTTTAGTATTATTTTAACTTAAAGAATATAAATCTCAAGTGGGATTTAAAAAAAAAACAGTTTGTATATTTGAAACATCATTTTGCCTTCAAACGATTGTTAGAAACAAAACGATATTTTATTCTATTTCTTGACATGGCAAAAGCGATGTTTTATTATAATAAACGTTAGTTTGAGGGATTAGACAGCCGTTGGTTGTCAGACGTCTGATATAATACAATAGTAGTTTTTAAAGATCTCTCATGCACAAGGTTTGGTTTAAACCCAGGCACGTGTCAATGTGAATTTTTCAATTTAACAAGGATGTAGGTACTTCCTAAGTTTATCTTAGATATCATTGACACTGATGAAGGAAAAACATCGTATTATGAGTTTGAAATCGACAAACCGCCTTGAGCTGACCAAACGGGGTGATCAACGGCCGTGCCTTCTTTGTATCAAAAGAAACCTTTGACCTGCAGTGGGACATTAACAGGCTGGCACTGATCGCCTTTAATAAATGTTACCGGTACCTCTAGAATCAGTTAGGTTTTTAACAATAAAAAAAAGTACTTAAGTACCTATAAAACTGGCCGAAATGGTTCACGTAGCCAAAAGAGTGTGAAAATAACAAGAGTATCGAAAAAATTGTGAACACAAGTCTCTGTAGTGTACACAAAGAAAAGTAATTGTGACACAATTACGTTCCCTTTGTGCCCGTATAGTTGTTGTTAATATGTGGAGCGTCCTGTAGGTGTACACAGCGAGGATAAAACATTTTAGTACTTGATTTAGACGAAAGGCAGTAACACAAAAGTCTTTGGAGAATTCTAAGAAATTCGCAAGTTAGTATTGAAGCGGTAATTTTTGAAATAACGGGCTAAATGTAAAAGGAACTGAACTTTTGAGAAACTTCGGTTTGAGGCTAATTTTTTTTAAAGCATTTACAATGTTATTTTGGATGATGGAAAATATCTTGAAATTAAATGTACCTATTGATTTTTATTCTGTAAGTAGATCGTTCCAGACACTTTTATTTGTTATTTTGACGTGACAACGTCTTATAAAATGGTTTGCCGGGTGACACTTCAAGAAACTGCGTTACGCTCCGCTCACGTTATGCGCTCACAATGAGAGCGAGTGAGAGGCACGCGTGCCTTTCACTTTTTATGTCTGTCTCTCTCGCTCTTAGGCGGGCTAACCATGCCATTTCATCCTTCTTCCTACTATACGAATAAATATTCACATTAAAATTATTTTACCACTCAAAGTCGTTGTCACGTAAAACTTTTGCCCGTATACCGACTTTACAGGCAACCAATTTTTTTATTTAAACTATATTGAGCCGGTATTTCCAAATTGACTGAACCCTGAGAAGAAATGCCGTAAAAACCCACCCATTGTCCAGTCCTAAGAATTTATTAATATATTTTGCAGACCACTTAGAAAGGACTTCTCGAAATAATAACTAAAAAAAAACGTTTTCTTAAATTTTATATAAACATCTCAATAACAAAATGTTTTCGTCCTGTGAGAGACGCTAGAATACCTAAACATAATTTTAGTAAATACCAACGCCGAATAGGGCTTTTTGTACTATCATTATAGCAAACTTTACCTTAAAACGAAATTCCAAAACTAATCAGATGTTTCATACAATTTGTCAAGCTCCGATTCTTTTACAATCACCGAGTGGAAATGTAGGCGTAGTGAAGGCGAACTGAGCTGTCATTCCATACTAATGAAAGACATTGACAAGTTACTTTACTAATGATTTCACGGGATGACTTTTCACTAAACGGCGGATTATTATTTTAGCGATTTCAGGGTTTGTCCCATAGTTGTTTTGTATACTTATTGTTTGTTTAAAAACTATGTTGTATACAGAGCCTATAGAACTATTTCTCGTAGAAGGACCTAAACCAAAGCCTATGTAATTACATCTAATTTTATCCTTGAGTTTCATCCCACGTTCCTTCACATTCAATCTCAACACTTTTAAGACAGAAGGGCGTCTTTTACTTCGCATTCTTGGACCCACATTATCCACTCAGTGATTTAATTACTCCGAGATAATCAAGGCACAATGCTTCGGCTAGAGATGGAAAAAATACCGGGAATCCACGGTTCCGTAGTCGGACGGAGGTGGAGTTTAGTGACGTTCTTTTAAACTTACTTCTACAATTTTTTGTAGTCGACCATTCCTCACATTTATGTAGTTTCTTGCGATTTCTTCTGAAACTACCTGCAGTTATATTCAGTAAAATTTGCGTCGTGAGAATGTAGGTGAAGTGAACGCGACACGTCAGTTTCCACATCACACAAATGCTAGTGATTGATATATCACTTTTCGCTCGTTTCAGTTAACCTTTCGCGGAATGATTTTTACCGAATAGATGGGCTGGAAAACGAATAGTTTGTGCACTTTAAGTAAATTTGTGAGAGTTGCATTATTTTAACCAAGTGGACCCGAAAGACGTATTCCTGCCCGAACGTTGGCTTTGAACGCCACCTACCGGGTATAATTATCCAATAATAATCTAAACCATCCAGGAACCAAGACAAATACAAGAAAACAAGAATTATGCAATTTGGTGCAGTTGATGGGAAGTTATGGACGTACATACATTTCAGCGGCTCATTTTTATTTAAGTAGAAGATAGATAGAAGCAAAACTAAGCTTCGTTATTTACCATTTCGATACCGGATCCTAAAACCGTGGAATGAGATTAAACACTGAGAAGTATCTGACGCTCAACAATGTAATTGGGTTGCAATAATTACATTATTCGCTAAAGTATGGAGGCTGGGGCTTAATTGGCGGGATACTTGTAATTTTTGAAAAATAGGAGATTTTTGTTCAGTTGTTTACAAAAATGCAGTTAATAGTCTCTACTGCTGCAATATTAGCTGATCCTTGATTTTTTTAAGTTTAAAAAAAACAAGTATCTCTTTGTAGGGTAGGTTAGTGGTCATAGGGAATAGGGAATCATGAGGGGTGTTTACGCCGAATTAAACACCATTTTATTATATAGGAAATGGGTTTAATATAGCTTTAGAAATAATTATAATTTTAGCTTCTAATAAAATTGAATACAAAAAGAAAAGAACAAAACATCACGTCAGTAAGAATGACGAAAAATGATACAATTTTAAAATCTGTCAGAACCTTCGAGAAGGTTTCATAGACAGGGGGTATTAGGGATCATAGTTTATAGGTATAAGAAACAGGGTGTAAATTTCCTCATCCCCCATAGAAAAGGGAGGATCGTCCGACCATACGAGTGTTGTGTCTGGTGGCCTACTGCTACCCAAAGGTTTTTTTCGGGAACTTGTATAAGTTGAAATCGCGCAATGCTGAATGTCAGTCGTTTAGTTTGTATGTAGCGGAATAATGTTGCTACAGGATTAAGCAATTATAACGGTACAAGCAAAAAACACGGGTTTCTATGAATCTCTATGAAAGTGATGCCAGCAGCCGCGCCGTGCAGCCTGCGGCCGCGAAGTTTCCGCGCTCGAAATCAATAAGAAAAAGGATTGAGTTTATATACCTATGTGTTATTTGTACATTGTTCTTGTGGTAACACATAGAATTTCTGTGCCGTTGGTCCCGGTTATCATATGTACAACTTTTGCAGTCGCCATCGGAAGAGAAGCTCGGAAATCTGACAACCATAGTCTAATCAAAGGGTTTCGTGTTAGCCAGTAAATGGGCCGAGTCCAAACCTTTAATCTTTTTAACGTTTATTTTCTAGTTTAATGAAGTTTGAAACATACGCTTGCGTACACATGTGGAGTACAACAAATGAAATGTGGCAGTCTGTTAATTAGAATGATGAGTTTTAGGTCCAAAGTCCGTTGCACTTCTGTGTCTTTTTGTAATGACAATTATAGTTTACGGACATTATACTTAGCTCGTAAAAATGTAAATACTGTAACGACATATCGAGATGTCGTACAAACTAAACTGACACAAATCTACATCACGGTGTTAAATTTATCCGTGAAATTGAACATTGTACAATACAAGTTTTTAGTCCCTCATCTAGATAACAAGAACATATTCGACACATATTTTTTTCTTTTTAAAATTGATGGAAAACTGCTTAGATTAAGGGCATTAAAGTTGAAGAGTGGGGGCTTGTAACGTCATTAGCTAGCATAAACTGTACCGGCTAGTAACGTCATGCGACATTTTAACTCGATGTATCGCCGTTATTTTTTGATTACGTGAAAAAAGAAAAAATACGTGTCGAATATTTTCTTGTCATCTAGGTGAGAGACTAAAAACTAAAATCTAGACAGAAAATGCCTAAGGCATTAAGTCCACCTATGTACATTTGTGTGCTTGAAGTATTACATAAATAAATAAATATTCTTTTGTCAAATAGCCCATTACACACCCATTACAGTAGTAGCCCACCAGAGACACAACACCCATCTCGTCGGAAGATCCTTCCTTTTCCTTGTCTTTAGTGGACGAAGTATTTTACACTATGATCCCCATACACAACCCTAAAATACTCAACAAAATGTCCGTTCGACACAATCTACTTAGTTTTCCTCATAAATAGTTAGCTGTAAATATGATAGGGCAATATAGAACCACTAACAAACTCCCAGCACGGACTAGCGTCACTTATACAGATCTTTTTCAGACAAACATGTCGATATACTAGCGGCCTGTGGACATAATCTATATATATAAAAGAAAGTCGTGTCAGTTACACCATTTATAACTCAAGAACGGCTGAACCAATTTAAATGATTTTGGTTTTTTTGGATTTGTCTCTGTCTGGAATAGCATAACCTATATAATAAAAGAAAGTCGTGCTAGTTACACCACTTATAACTCAAGAACAACTGGATCAATTTGAATGATTTTGGTCTTTTATGATTTCTCTTTGTCAGGAATAGCATAATAATTAATAAAATACATGAAAAGTCTCCGAAAAAATAAAATATCAAGAATATTCGTTTTCTCAAACATTTTTCAAACGCAACGCCATCTTGGATGACGCATGACAGGAGTCAAACTTCTCAGTTCAATAACAGGCACCAATTTGACATTTGACAAGTCTTAAGCTAAAACTAAGAAGGTAAGGTTGTCAATTTACACGTACCTACGTTCTGAAATTTATTTTGTTACTAAACTTAGAAAGAGGTTTTACTGCATAAAAAAGTCTTATATTTCAGAAATCAATTTACGTTATTAACAATGACGAAGTTACTAATAGAGACGAACTTTATTAATTATTTGCAAATAGAACTTATTTTACTGTTAGGACTTTAATTAAAGTAGACCGGGAAAACTAAAGGTATAAATTGTATGTAACAAGGCAATAGTTCAGTTTAAAATTGTGAATTAAGTATTTTTTAAATCAATGCATTTTATTATGATAGTTAGGTTAGGTGGTTAGGTTAGCTATAGGATAGGTATGGTCAGTTAGGTTATGTTATATATACCTACATGTTGTAATTTTAATTCTATTGTACACAAAATGTTTAAATATGATCACAGTAGAGACTCGGTACATAAAAAGTAGTAGTAGTTATTATTGGTTTGGATCTATTTGTTGTCGTCTTATTAAACGTATGTATATCTAATGTAAAAAAAATTGATAAGATCAATAAATTGACTTTAAGGCACAACGAAGTTTGCCGGGGCAGCTAGTGTTACATATAAACTAGGGAACTAAACATCATTCTCATACTATTCTACGTAGTCACTTCTATATAATTTGACAAATAGAAAAAACCTTTCCCAATGAAACAGATAGTCAGGCAAGTATTATTCCTAATACCATGTCCGCATGGAACCATTTTAGCGATCGCTTATCGAGAAAGGCTACACACAAATCGTTTTATCCGGACAGGCTCAATGAGCATTAGAACACGCTTATGTGAGCTTGTGCACGCTCAAAGAAAAGATATTTAGATAAAAAGTTTACCAAACGACAGGTTTTATGAATGAGGATTAAGCCACCTAGACGACAGTATAATCTATTTAAAAATAGAACAAACATGTACAAAGTTAAACACGAAGTCAAAAACCTCTAACAACACGGATCGAAATCCACCCGTCGGTAGACTTCTATCTGGGTTGTTACTAAGTAGGCTAAAATGGGCCTTAATATTTCTTGCTGCCCAATATGTACCCAAAAGTGGAACATAAGTGGACCCAAAATCAACTTTCAATTCAGGGATCATTACCAGATGTTTGTTGAGAGTCTATCGATATCATTATAGGAATTCAACCGAACACGATATTAAATCAGCTGGGGTCGGATGGCAGCATGTTTTTCGCCGCCAAATTCCGGCCCACCCATTTTCCGGCACGGGTATTCATACGATAACAATCTAGTTATCGGACGGAGCGGCCGATATTAAAATCCAATGTTGTACCCCACATGTCTAGGCAAGCGTATGTTTCGAACTTCATTAAAATGAAATTTCAATAGCAAATACGTATCTATAGGTGTATTTGTGTACTTTTAAGAGCTTCAGTATTACGCAAACAATTGTGATCGGGGTAAAAAAAGAGTTTACCTCGTATAATAAATCATATTCCTCGTCTTTTCCCGGGTGCAGCTGAATGCCAATGTTTTACAAAGACTGCGACTGCCTATAAAACCTCCACAACCCAGTAATTGGGTTCTATCACGAAACTACTTCTTGGTAAAACTGGTTGTCAGACTTTCGGAATTCTGACTCCAGGTAACGACTGCTTAGCGTGCTTTCCAAGGCACGAGAGATCTTGATACGTACAAAATAGTCGCCCATCCACGGATCGACCTAGGTTAATGTAGCTTAACCTCCAATCGACCCGTGCAGATGTCATTTTAGCCAAGCCTCTTATAAATTATGATTGAATACCTACTTGACAAGGTATCGTTTCATAATTATGGGTAAGAACATATTACAAGCACCTATTTTTGTAGTACCTACTGGAGAAAATCGATTTTGAATTTCGGTAAGTGCTTATATTGAAGTTCCTGTTGGTATGACATGGCCAGGAAATCACGTGACAACAGTAAATAACGTATTGAAGTAATTTATTAGATAGTTCGGTGACCATCGAAGGTAACTTAATGATATTACTTTTTATAAACATTTTTTCAAGTAGATTTTCCACCTTGCATAATTTAGCAAAAATATTCTTCAGAAGCGACTAGAAATCTATACTTTTTTACTATTATTATCAAGACGTAAATTTTGTGTTTGTGATGTTGTAGAGGGTTATAATCTCTGGAACCGATTTTGAAAATTCTTTTAATAATAGGAAGCCATACTATTTAAGTGTGTGATAGGCTATATTTCAGTTTCAAAACTAAGAGCGGTTGAAGAGAATATTAAAGTACGAAATTCTTGCGGTCAAAGTAGCAAGCAAAGTACTAATATATACTTGGTTTTTAGTCCCTCATTTAGATTACAAGAAAATGTTCAACACTTTTTTTTTTCACGTAATCAAAAAATAACGACGAGACATCGAGTCAAAATGTCGCATGACGACACTAGTCAGTACAGTTTATACTAGGTAATGACGTTATAAGGCTCCTCTCCTCAACTTTAATGCGCTTAATCTAAGCAGTTTTCCATCAATTTGAAAAAGAAAAAGATACGTGTCGAATATTTTCTTGTAATCTACGAGTAGATGACGGACTAAAAATTTAAATTTTATCAAAAAGCCCATTGAATAATATGATCTGTGAAAACTTGAAAAGGATCTCAATGAAAATAAATTATGTAGGTTTATAAGTCGTAAACACTTTGAACAGCAAAAAAATCGAAAATAACAGCAGTCATTCCTTATTAAAAGAAAACAATTGGAAATACGTTTTTTGTGCCATCAATTTTTGCACTCAAATCACGAATTTTAATCTCGTTTCTAATGGACAAAGAAAACAGAAAAATAAGACGTTAAATCAACGAGAAACAAATGAGAGTGTCAAGAATAATTCCCTGAAAAACGAAGAAAGATGTCATCGCGAATCGTTTTGCCAAAGGACTGTGGAGATATTAAATTATTACCTAAGGAATGCTAATAGGGTCATCACTTAAAGGAAGGAGCAAAAACTGAGAGCAGATTAATGCTTTATTATGCGTTGGTAGATTTGCGACAGCCCTGTGCTGCGAATTTATGATAATGTCCTCTATACCTGTGATCGTTTTTTGGTAAATCTTTATTTTATGTCAGCATAAATACCTTCCTGTGTTAAGCTAAGTAATTTAGTAGATGTCCCCCCAGTCCCACAATCTCTTTACAAATTATTTGCACTTCACTCGCGACTTTTTGCGTACATTTTGTACTTTTAGATCCCTTCCACCCTCTTTTATTTAAAAAAAAAAAATAACCGATGACACTCACAAATAATGTGGTTTTCTATAATGGTACAAGAAATTTTTGAAATCAGTTTAGTAGATCTAGTGATTACCGAACGGCACAAACTTTACCTCTTTATAATATTAGTATAAAGATTGCTAATATGAGCCTGGATTTTCCTACCGCAGGGAAAAACCCTGCCTACTTTTTTCCACTTCCCTCAATCTAGGCCTCTCGAGATCAGCCCCAATCGGTAGGAGTCAAGCTCATTTCCTTATCTCCGATTTTGCCGGCCACGTCTTTGCTTGCTATACAGCAGGCTTAGCCATATTACAAATTCTATTTCTACATACATACATACATACATACATAAACTCACGCCTTTTTCCCATGGGGGTAGGCAGAAACTACAGAGCGCCATATGCTACTATTCTTACATACTTATTTTGCTTCGTTTACATTCATACATGTTGTCATACACACACGCCGGTTGCGAGTACTACGCACTTGACCTTTCTGAAGAACCTCACCAATAAGGTCTATGTATGTCCTTCTAGGGCGTCCCCTCCCGGCGTTCCCACTTACATCTGCCTTGTAAATACCTTTCGTTAGTCGCCTTTCATCCATCCTTTCAACGTGACCAAACCATCTATTTTATTTCTATTCTATTTCTATTAAAGAAAATGGCGTATATGGAATCAGCTGTTTGTCAACTGTCAAGTGTCTTTCATTTTCAGTCATATTACAAATTCTACTCGTTAACACTTGTCAGTTGACGAACAGCTGATTCCATATACGCCATTTTCTTTCTATTGTCGCCTTATCGATTACGATAATAGAAATAGAATTTGTAATATGGCTAGGCCTGCTGGATTGAAGGTACTGGAAACCATGAATCCATTATACATAATCCAGGTCATTCGTGGGTTTTCCCTTATTTCCAAGTTTCTCCTGATGTTCATTTTACTTTAAACTGACTTGAATCGTGATTTTTGACCTAACCAATAAAAATGAAAGTTAGCATGGATTTAAATAGAAACGAGGATTTTTTTATAGGTCTTTCCTTCACAGTTCGTAGCAAAAATATCATCGGAAAAATTCCTAACAGTTTCAATGGCGAAGGGTTAAGAATTATGTTTAGAACTCATAGCATCAGTATGTGCGACGATGTTCCTTTCACCCTGTTTTAAGAAACTGCTATACTCCCTTTGAATTATATAAAACAATGGAAAAGCCTGCATTCTTGTTTGGATCAGAATGTAAGGCTACAAATGAATTAAAGACAGCTGCAGCAGTTGAGATATGAATGCTTAAAAAGTTAAAAAGATGTGTGGTGTTACATATCTACTGTATTAGTATAAGACATGAATCATGAAATTGTGTAGGTGCCGGTTTTCATGTTATATGAACATGTGGCGCGTAGCAATAAGGAAAATAGAAAAAGTTGTGACTATTAATGTGTAAGAAGACCAAAGCAATGAAGTAAAAGAAGGTTTAACTAAATAAGAGGTGACTAAATTAACATGACGGGAATTAGAGGTCAAAGATGCTATTCTGTAATAGTCACCCCGTGAATATATAGGTGAGGTGACGGCGAATTGAGCTGCCATTGCATATTAATGCTGGGCATTGATACTTCGCTCATGTTTTCGCGAAATCACTTTTACTGAATCGACCCACTGCACGCTGTGGACGAAAAAGGCATGCTACTATGTCAACTACACACACACACGCGCACGCAATCACACACGCACCCTCTAGCGGATGCACATATTAGCTCATTCATCCACTCACATATCTGCTTACTCTCGATGTCGACAGTCTGAAGCTGAACAACATGATTTAATTGGGGGGCCTGGAGTTCTGAAATACAGTTTAGACTCCAGATCTCCCACAAATTACACACTTTGTCAAAATTTCTGTGTCTGACTGTAATCTATACTCACGTTGATATGTAATTTGTGGAGATAAATAATCATTTTTTTATTGTTATTATTTTTATTAACCGCATAATAAATTGGGATAAGAGTAGAAAGAAAATGATGAGGTGTCTTTTTAAACGTAATGCCCTAATTTACTTAAACAAATAACGTTTAGTACTATAATTAGGTAACGGTTGGTCTATTTTTTTCCATGTGAGCCAACGGCTTTTTATGTGCGGCCTAGATACATAAAAGGTCGCTTAGGTGAGTTTTCACCCTAAGCCTACTATAAGTAAATTAATTATTTAAAGGGTAGCTTTTAATCTCTTTACTCTTTTTGTCTGGGGCTTTGGTGATATTTTACGTAATGTACACATTTTAAATGGCCGCTGGCTACATACAGAATTGAGAAACATTTGATATGGATAGTGTTGTGGTAGATGCTTGACGAAAGACCAGAAAACTAGTTCGTGAGTGTAATGGTCGGAAGCATAATTCCTTCCCATAATTTTAATTCAAACTTGTTAATTTTAGTTATTTAGACATCAAACTTAATATTGTGTTTATGGGGCATGCGGTGCTAGCCCGTAAGAAAGTGTTGCACTAAACTTGGCTTATGGTAGAATATTACCCAAACTGTAACAATTGTTGGTTAGCCAAAAAAGGAAAATAAAAATAAAAATTACGGGTTTCCGATCTGGGAATTCTTAAAAGCAGCGCAGTGTCTCGAATCGTGCCGGTACGCTGTTCCTAAATGGCGGTTAGCAGGTCCAAAGATAAAATAACTTAAAATCAATGACAATGTTGGAATCTCTGCAAACGTCCACAGCAGACCTTAGCGCCCACTAGTCTAACTTTAAAGATAAATCCGCTTAAAATAATTTCTCGAAATTAAGAAATTTGACACGAGTATTTTATTCCGACCATCTTTGTGGAAACTCATTTATTTTGCGGTATTTGAGTAACTAAACTTTTTCAGTGAATTAATAGTCCTTTGATATAGTTTTAAAATACATAATATCTAATCGCCCGTCGTTACTGAAGAGTTTGGCGGAGGTGTATCAATAGTACATATTTTGTCAGTTATGTTTAAGTCCCCCATTTGAAAGGGAACGATGTGAATAAAACCAATCTAGATTTTGGGCTGGCACTACTTACCAGTTCTAGAATTTAAAATCCAACACCACTTTAGCCGACCCAGGAATAAAAAATTGTAGGGTTTAATATGAATGCAATTGACATACTCTAGTTATCCCCAAAAGTCGAAATGATAGCACTTGATATTCCCACAACTTTTATTCCACTGCTCCATATTTCGAAATACTCCACTACGAGGCCGATTCCACAAAAAAACATCCCTTTTTCGACGGAAATATAAACGAGGTGTACCGTTCGTATCACACGTATCAAATTCCATATGCAAAGGTGAACTTGTGATATTTCACTACGTCTACCTGTTAGTATTCAAACCTATCAGTTTTAGATACGAGGTTTGTATAATGCAATTGCGTCGAGTGTAGTGCATACTGTAAATGTTATCACATTTTCCCCTGTAGGGATTACAAGTAGATGAACCTGAAGTCTAGACGCCTTTTCCTAGTAATGATGTTTCTTTAAGACATATGTAGCAGCAGATATGACTGTTCAGCCTCTATTCGCCATTTCATCTTGCCGTACCAAAGCTGGAGTTCGCGCACCTCTACGTCGCATTCCGAACAATTATAATACATTTTTTTCGGACATAGACCTATTTGCATTAACATCTAACAAATTTCGAAATACTGTAACCAATCAATTAACAAATTAAATTTACTTAGAACCGTTACCTCAGTTTCATAATAATAAATTAATAATGGATAACGTTGTGAGTTACACACATACTATTAATTTTAGATCATAAGGATTATTAGTTAAGACACCTTGTGTAACTGTTTGTTTTCCCAAATAAATAAATAAATTAGAAGTCAAAGTTTTATGAATGATACTAAACTATTAATACCGTTTTAGCTTTCCGCACTTCTCCTCCATACGTGGAGCTTTTAAATAATTACAGATTCACGGCCGATCGAAAGTTAAGCTACGCTTAGCGTGGTTGGCGTACGAACGCTAGAGATAGATTAACAGTTCATTTCTCCTGACTTTTTGCGGAATAGACCGGTATTTCGTGATTTTCAGAAACAACAAGAACTAATACGTAATTTTATATTCAATCAAATTTGAAAGAAGAGAAACTTTTCCTCGATCGCAGTACATTTTTTATGACGAAATCCTTGAAAAAATATTGAATTATAAGGATATAAAATTTCAGTGGCGAAACCAGAGCTTCAAAGACATTTTTTTCTGTTGCTATGGAAATAATGCGACATTGGCCTTGGCTCTAGCTAAAAACTTATTGTTGTGAAAGGCTCGTAGTTTCGTACTAAAGAATGATGTCCAGTTTGAAACTAGATTGAAGAGTAGGTCGTTTCAAGAGTTCAAAAGTTTGTCAGGAAAAATCAAGGTACAACATTGTCATGTCATCGTCATCTACAAAATGGGCCGCGGTCTAGCCTTTTGACCATTGTTCTACCTTAAATCTCGATGTCTTCTGTCTTACACATTGATTTGACCTTTTACCTGGAAAACCCTCTCCGAAGAATTCATATTGAGCAGTAGTCGACTTACCTGAAACAAAAAAACAAACAAAATGAATCACGTGCCGCGTGCCCGTAGAGATCGGCTCGTATATTTGTGTTGAGGTTTATAATGGTTACTTAAATAGTCTGTGTTTCCTGTTTTCGCGGCTAACGCTCGTGGGTTATGCAACTTGTCACTCTGCCAAGTGTTCAGGTGTTGTGACCTCAGGAGTGACGCCTATTTGTTGACACATGACGTGACTCATGTCCCTACGTGATGCCACGATCTCTTCTATTCCTTTTACGATTAAGGTTGAGTTGCAAACAGTCGTACCTACTTGTCCCAGATTTCATACCACATCCGTGTTAAAAAGGGCCTCCAATAAATACGATAATAAATGCAATCTGGTTTGTATCGAATTATTATTCAATTTGGTATCCAGCTTACGCAAAATGGTTATTATTCTTGGCGGCGGCATCCGATAAGTGATCATTTTTTCAATCTTTGCAAAGTTAATAAAATATGGATACTTGATAAATTGATATCATTTATAAAGCTCTCGTAAAGTTTCCTTTAACAATTGTGACAGGTTGAATTTATTGATCGCATTAAGGGAATCGTTAATGGAAAAATAACTGGACAGATAATGAAGTGTAATAAAAGAGGCGCACATTATGGGCTCATTTGTGGGGAGCAAAATCGCGGTACGAAACGGTGCGGAGCGATGCTGTGCGATACTGTGCGGCCAGATTATAAATATAATGCATTGCGCGATATCGGTTGAATTGAAATGAACTGTATGTTTTCGGTGAAGTAAATTGGCGTGTTTAATCATTCGCAGAGTATACGAGTATTTACCGATCTGTGGTCGAGAAACAATTCTGAAAAGTGTTTTATTGTATGATGATTTGTATTTTTAACCCCCGACGCAAAAAGAGGGGTGTTATAAGTTTCACCGCTATGTGTGTGTGTCTGTCTGTCTGTCTGTCTGTGGCACCGTAGTGCCCAAACGGGTGAACCGATTTAGATGCGGTTTTTTTTATTTGAAAGCAGGGTTTTTTGCAATGGTTCTTAAACATAATTCATCAAAATCGGTTCAGCCGTTTCCAGGTTATCAGCTCTTTTGTGTGAGCTACCGTTGCTATTTTAGACGTCTATGGGTATTAACTTTACTTACAAACATATGTGTGTCTTAAAATTTCAAACACATATGTGTGTAATATTTATAAGTAACATTATGGTGTTTTTTGTCTGATGCAGCCAGGATATCTAGCAGACTAATACACTCTTGGGAAAATAACAGCAGATATGTCGTGTTTGGATTCATTTTAACCAGCATTTGATTCTGCACACAATGCACTGATGGCAACTGGATGAGCTGATGCTGCAGCCAGGCTATCCAGTACATCAGTAGGTAGACTCTTGACGAAATAATAGCAGATATGTCGTGTTTGTATTCATTTCAACCAGCATTTGATTCTGCACACAATGCCCTGATGGCAACAGGATGAGCTGATGCTGCAGCCGGGCTATCCAGCACACCAGTAGGTAGACTCTTGACAAAATAATAGCAGATATGTCGTGTTTGGATTCATTTCAACCAATTTCAACCAGCATTTGAATCTAAACACAATGCACTGAAAAATTCTCGTAACTGTATACCTACTCTATAAAACAAAATTATTGCGTTTAAAAAATTTAAAATAAAAATAAAATTTAAAATTTAAAAAACCCCCACCGCAAAAAAGTAAAACATTTAAAAAGTTAAAAATAACACTAGCCATGAAATTTTACGTAACGTCGGGGTACCGTTAAAATAAGTACCTACATACCTGCAAGTTCTAGGAACATTCCTTACTAGGTAGGTACCCCGACGTGAAGTAAAATTTCATGGCTAGTGTTATTTTTAACTTTTTAAATGTTTTACTTTTTTGCGGTGGGGGTTTTTTAAATTTTCTATGTAGAATAATATCTCAAGTAGATTGGGCTATAAAGGTGATGTTTTAAAAATTGTAACATAAAATACATATTTAATAATCTTTTAATGCGTTTTACACGTTTGTCACATTTAAAGTTTAACATAATAATATTATAGTCGATGTTACTTTAATGTTCGAAATAAGAATTATTTTCAATGAGTATTGTAATAGTGATAGATAAGAAGCTCCTACTTAATTGAATAAAATTAAATTTATCTTACCCATAAGTCTTGCGGCGACCTCATTAAACCTTTAGCGACAATTACCGACTAAGTATTTGTGAATTCCAAAAGATTTCATCTTCTTTAATTACTTCTATTGTTTATGTTTTACAAATCTAGCAATTAACGGCTCCAACATAATTTTAATTACAAATTCTACGAGAAAATTTGTGATCGTTAATAGTGAAGACAAATTAGTCGAGATAAAACAATATGGAGTGGTTTTGCTTTTGATTTAATATTGAGAGAATTATATTGCTGAATAAAAAAATTTAAAAAAACCCCCACCGCAAAAAAGTAAAACATTTAAAAAGTTAAAAATAACACTTTAGCCATGAAATTTTACTTCACGTCTGGGTACCGCTTATGTAAGGAATGTTCCTATTACTTGTAGGTACTTATTTTAACGGTACCCCGACGTTACGTAAAATTTCATGGCTAAAGTGTTATTTTTAACTTTTTAAATGTTTTACTTTTTTGCGGTGGGGGTTTTTTTTAATTTTTAATTTAATTTTTATTTTAAAATTTTTCAACGCATTGATTTTGTTTTATAGAGTTTACAGTTAGGTGATAAGATTTTTCAGTGCATTGTATGTAGAATCAAATGCTGGTTAAAACGAATCCAAACACGACATATCTTTTTTTTTTTTTTTTTTTTTTTTATTACTGATAGGCACGCGTTTGACCACTATCTCACCTGATGGTAAGCGATGATGTGGTCGACGATGAAGCACGCTTGCCTAGAAGCAACCTGTTCACTCTTGACTTGAAGACCCCTAGGTTGTAGCTATCAGGAAACACCGACACCGGCAGGGAATTCCACTCTTTGGCTGTTCGCACAATGAATGTGTTTCCATAACGTTTAGTACGTATGGTTGGGATATCTACCATGTACCGGTGGCGCAGTGCTGAACGCCTGGTGGTCCGATGATGGAAAGGGCTTGGTGGAATTAAATCGTACAATTCCGATGCACACTCTCCGAAATATAACCGATAGAAAACCGACAGGCTAGCAACTCGGCGTCGATGCTCAAGACTTTGAAGTTTTGACACAACGAGTGCATCATTGCCGATGATCTTCTTGGCTCGTTTCTCAATAGACTCAAGCGCATCAAGCTGGTATTTGGCGGATCCGTCCCAAAGATGAGAGCAGTACTCCATACACGACCGAACTTGCGCTTGATAGAGGTTGAGCAGCTGTTCCGGCGTGAAGTAACGTCTCACCTTTGCTAAGATACCTAACTTTTTTGCAGCTATTTGAGCCTTTGCCTCGATGTAAGAGCTAAAATTGAGAGTGGATGACAACGTTACACCAAGAAGATCAAGATATCTGCTATTATTTTGTCAAGAGTCTACCTACTGGTGTACTGGATAGCCTGGCTGCAGCATCAGCTCATCCTGTTGCCATCAGTGCATTGTGTTTAGAAACAAATGCTGGTTGAAATGAATCCAAACACGACATATCTGCTATTATTTTGTCAAGAGTCTACCTACTGGTGTGCTGGATAGCCTGGCTGCAGCATCAGCTCATCCTGTTGCCATCAGAGCATTATGTGCAGAATCAAATGCTGGTTGAAATGAATCCAAACATGACATATCTGCTATTATTTTGTCAAGAGTCTACCTACTGGTGTGCTGGATAGCCTGGCTGCAGCATCAGCTCATCCAGATGCCATCAGTGCATTGTGTGCGGAATCAAATGCAGGTTAAAATGAATCCAAACACGACATATCTGCTGTTATTTTCCCAAGAGTGTATTAGTCTGCTAGATATCCTGGCTGCATCAGACCAAATACACCATAATGTTGCCTATTAATATTACACACATGGGTGTTTGAAATTTTAAGACCCACATATGTTTGTAAGTAAAGTTAATACCCATAGACGTCTAAAATAGCAACGGTAGCTAACACAAAAGAGCTGATGACCTTGAAATGGCTGAACCGATTTTAATAAATTATGTCTAAGAACCATCGCAAGAAACCCTGCTTTCAAATAAAAAAAACCGCATCTCAATCGGTTCACCCGTTTGGGCGCTACGGTGCCACAGACAGACAGACAGACAGACAGACAGACAGACAGACAGACAGACAGACAGACAGACAGACAGACAGACAGACAGACACACACACATAGCGGTGAAACTTATAACACCCCTCTTTTTGCGTCGGGGGTTAATAAAAATAGGTCAATTACTCTAGTTTTATAGCAAGTTAAATAACTGAGTTTATTACAAAAATATGTAGGTAGGTAGTGCTCATAAATTAATTAATTTAATTTATCATATGCCATTACTGGCACTTAGTTATTGTACCGTAGGCATTTCTTTGTTCTCTAACAACACTCGGTAAAATAAAAAAAAAATCCGAAGTGAGAATACCGAGTGTAAAATCTAACACTCGGTAATCTAACCTAGACCTTTCGTTCAGCAGTAGCACAGTATTTGCTCGGATTGCCACAGCTGTGTGACTACTGAAAAAACCAGCTCTTTGTAGCGTAATACTTCAACATCCATATTGCCTCGTAGGATCCAAGTGCTACTGAGGTCCCGAGCTCGATCCCGGGGAGTGGCAACTTGTTTTTCGGGATAATTCGTCTCAGTAACAACCGAATTCCTGCCCGTTTGATGGCAATAATCGCGCTTTCTATTACACGCGGGACGCAAACACGACTGTATTTTTTTTTTTTTAAACTGTCTCCATGTCAACACGGAGCCCTTAAATTTCGTTATGAATAATATAGACGGCTAAAATAGCTCGGTGTTGACACACATCTGTGGCTCTCCAATGAAGACGCTATTTCTGTCTGTCGGTCTCGTAATGACTAGACGATACCTAAACGATATACCCACAGTTATATATTTCGTATATTTATTATGTAAGTTGTTGGGCATTCATAATTTAGTTTTATTGTTCTCATTATAGTTTGTTTGCGCTGAAAATATTATAGGTTTTGTAATTATTGTTTTGTTTTCCGTTTGAGTGATGTTAGTTATTATATTTTGGATAACTTGTACCTAACTAAATTGCGGTTGATGTCACAGTTTTATGACTGTTATGTGTTGATTGTAATTTGTTTATTTTATTCAAATTTTCTTTTTTTCAAGATAACGTTAAGCTATCCCGGCTGCAATTCCTAGATCTTTGACAGTCGTTACTTGTAGTCGGAAGACGAAAGTCTGACAACCAAGTTTAACCAAGGGGTATCTTGCTACCCAGTTACTGGGTTGTGGAGGTCTGACAGACAGTCGCTCCATGTAAAACACTGATATTTAGGTATCCAGGTAAACTGAAAACCGACTCCAAGTGTGTTGGAAAAAGGCTAGGCAAATGATGATGAACATTTCTGCAAATTGTCATTAGTTGCTACGTCTAAATGTAAATTCACATATTTTAGTCATCACGTATTTATGAGCCCATCTGTTTCTAATTACTGAAATAATTATAGCAATCGAAATCATATGGCCGCATCTTCTTAAATTAGTCATCTATGCATACGAAAACAATTTATCAGAGCTGATTTGATAATCAAATTGAAATAAAATGTGATACACAAAATGTATAAATTAACTTCCATAAAATATCGTAAATGTTGACACGAAAACACTTGAAAATGAACTTAAGATTGTTACCAGGAAGTATGAAAATCGTGTGGCGCTAATATTGTGTAAACACGTCGATACTATACTAAGGAAAGAAAAATGTGATGAATGAACGTATAAATAATCATGTCGGCTGCGTACACTTTAATCATAGTAGTATGTTCAGTGATATACGGAAGGCTTAATACTTTTCCTCATAATTTAAAGGAGAAAATCCTTCGTTGTTTACTGAATTTATCATAATTAGAGTTTTTTGTTATGTAAATCGGTAAGGCCATATAGTAGTCAGATATTCGACACAAGGGATTATCAGAACTGGCTTTTATGTAGCTGCAAAAGCTTTATAAGTAGAAATTTCAGGTTGCTTTGAGCACCAATGTGGATGGTTACAAGACTAGAGAAAGAACAAAGAAAGAATGGATGGATTATGTGAAAGACGATATAGCTAGTAAGGAGGTTAATATCGAGATGATAGCAAATACTCATAAAGAAATATGGATGAAGAAGATATGCTGCGCTCACCCTAAATTAAATTGGGACCTACCTAGTTTTTCGCCCCTTCTTAATTTTGAATATCAAATATACATTAACAAATAATACGGCTATTTACAGGTTTTTTTTTCAAATCAAATCAAAGCACAGCAAATTTTGTAAATATTGTGTAGAGAGGAAGAGCGCTTTATTAATTTTCAGTTTAAAATGTTTTATATCCCATTAAGTATTTTATGTTTCCATTTATTAACTTATTCTATTAATTAATTAATTATTCTATCATTATTATAAATAATATCTATCATATCACATCTATAATTTTCTCATTTAATTGTATTTAAAATATGCTTATTTGTTTACTCGCTTTCAAAATCGGTTCAGTAGGTCCAGGGATTACCCTCTACAACGTCGCGAACTTTACCTTTTTATAATTTACTATATAGATTTTTTTGATTATTGATCTACAGTGTGTAAGGCGGTTGCAGCCATAAAAAATATTTTGCCTTTAAATCCTTAAGCATTTATGGAAAACTACCAAAAAATTTGAATATTCAAAAGTCCGGAATAGCATTTCATTGTTCAACGGATGAATAAAACCAAAATATTGCGCGCAAACGAACTTCCATTCAATATTCTGCTCTGATGAATAATTAACAAGCTGACGGTTCACTACCAGTCACAGTTTACCTATAGACTGTATCAAAAGTATTTTGGAACACAGATGAAGAAGGCGTGACTTCAAATAGAGTTTCATCATCAATAATAATCGCGTGAGCATCGACATCACCGCTATCTATTACCTATGTTGATCGCGAGACAGTAGGTATTATCTTCTTCACACTTTTAGGTATACTTTCAATAAATAAAGATGGGGATTACCACCAGTATGATTTCCGGATTTACCCCACATTTTCGAGTATTAAGGGGATTTGAAAAAAATATTTTTTGTGCATCATGTTTGTGTAGAATTGACTATAATTTTCCTTTTATTCATTGTTTTTTCGAAATCCTTTCTTGTGTTGGGATCGATTCCCAACTAGATATAAGCAAATACCAGAATTTTACATGGACTGACTATTTGACATCTTTAACTTACTTTATGGACTTTTTGTTAGATTTTCTGTTACAAGGGTAGGTCTTGACTGTTATAGATATTTATTATAGCCTGACGGCTTAACACCTACTGCCAAGATACGGAGAGGTTTTGATGTGTAATAATTAATCACCTATCGTTCGACCCGTGCGGTTCTAATTATTTTGTTACGGGCTCTTTATCAAACGATAATATTTACTCGACCGCCTTCCACATTATGCTTTTACTCAGTTTCCTAGACTTGAAGTTTTGAACAGTCAAGACCTACCCTTGTTGTTAAACAGAAACAACAAGCTGTGTGTTAAGAAAGGTCACTGATCCTAGACTTGACCACTGTGTTCTCGCCACAAATCGATTAATTAACTTTGTATGGTATCCATCTGGCGACAATGGCTTCATCAACATATTATATCAGACCAGACGTCAACCGTTACACTGATTTATACATTTAGAATACTCGATACCCAGCTAAAGACTAATATTACAGTAACGCTCCATCAATTACAAATCACAGATTGACATCAGTTTAAAATTTGATATATTAACTCGTTCAAGGTTCTCGCTGTCACAGAGACAATGAATGTTTTGTTCGAAATGTTAATGTAGTGTGAAAAACGGAAAACGCTGCCAATATTAATAGTGTGTAGTGCATATGTTGGTTATAAAACGGGCCGAGCCGTCGAGCTTAAGGTCACAGGGCATCTGGCGTAGGAGCGCATGTGCTCGCTATTTTTATCACCGCCATTCAACGCTCCGATATCGCGCACTAAATTGTTTACGCCTCCAAAGCATAAAGAGTACAATAAACAGACTAATGTCAATGAATTTGATAAGATTTTGTACGTTTATTATGGACATCATCACCTAGCCTTATCCCAACTCTGTGGGAGTCGGCTTGCAGTCTAAAGAGATGCAGCTGAATACCGATGTTTTACATGGAGCGACTGCTAATTTGATCTCCAATGAATGGATTCGATATCCCTTGGTTGAACTGGCTGTCAGACTTTCGGGCTCTGACTCCTCATAACGACTGTCAAAGATCTACAAATATCAGCTGGAACAATGTATGAATGTGTAAATGAGAATTTAAGAATATCAGTAAATGACTGGTGTTACTTATGTAATATTTCGCGGAGTAGGTAATTGAAATCTGCGAACCTTACATAACGTCTTTTATCGCCAGCTCCTTATAAATTTACGAGTTTATTTACCAATATCAGTTACACCTACATACAGAGATAGCCAAACAGGTAGATATACCGGGAACACAAAAGATCTGTCGGATATATTTCTTAGAGCTACCGAATCAATTTTGGGAAGGTCGTGAAAGTTTCCATAACACGAGGTAAACATGAACCATTAACGTACCGTCGTCACTGGAATGAAAAGCCACAATACTTGCCTTTGAAAACTTAGAATTCAATGTGTTTATACTCCTTCAAAATTGGTAGTTTAATATCACTCAGAAACATTCCATCTATACTTTCGTCAATAGGAAATATTCTCCGCAGTTTTTAATAACACGTGCGCACAGACTTAATCATTATCATCTAACTATTTTTGCTCCAACTAGGTACATTTTTGTATTGAAGATGAAGCTAAATAACATAATTTTAAATGGATTGATTGCCTATCTGACATTCATAACTCAGTTCTAGTAGGACTGGTGGTCAGTTTTTCGGGCGCCCACCCACGAGATGGAAGAAACATCATCGCAAACACTGGTACCATGAGTTCTGTGCATGATTCTGAACACCCCTGCATTGAACCATGGAAAATCATCAGTCCTACCTAACCCTACTTAAAAGATTGTTTCTCAAAAATTATATTAGTCGTCATCTTTTACTATAATATATCATTGGTTTGGAAATAGCTGACGTTTTCGTACAGTTTAAAGTAAAAAGACCATCAGGAACAATTTAGGAGTTAGGGAAATCCGACGCCTGGTGACCCCGAATCAAGTGCAGAACTGTCATGAAATTCCGACGGTGCCACCCCTTTCCACAATATACATATATGGCGCAGACTTTGTAAATTAAAAACCTGTTCACACAATCGTTTTAATTTTAGCAATAAATAGTAGAAAAAGGTCAGGCCTTCGATTACCGTGCTTTTAGTGGGCTCGAGCCAAACAATGCTGGTACAATAGGGCTTTTAAGGTAAATCGAGTCTTTTGTCTGCGCTCTGCCGCCGCAGTCAGCCCGAGCCAGACTTCATATAAGTGCGTAATCGACTACGCTAACACATTCAAGTTCTTGAGTTACACGAATGCAAATAAAGAGGGAATTTTATTGAGAGGGAAATATTGTAACAAGTTCTTTCCATTTTGATTTGTTTTCATTACAGTATTTTGTAAGGTTTTATTGTTATACCTACATATATATCTGATATTGACGACGTTTACTAGCTCGAGAATATTGAGACTACTAACGTTTATCGACGTTGGCGAATAAAGCGTACAATGACTAGCAATTTACATCTATATCAGTATCCTACGTTCACTGAATTTTCAAAAATGTATTTTTTTTTTAAAACACATATAATTTGTTAAATTATGTGTTTAAAAAAATAAAAATACTTATTTCACATAAAATTTGGTTTGCGCTATTACTTTTAACTGTGCCTTCTAGTTATTTCTGTAATCAATTTTATTTATATTGAAATAAGAATTTGAATAAGCTATACCTGAATTTGCGCAGACTGACAAGTTACTAATTTCAAAGTGTATTATAATTAAATCAACTTATACCTTTTCTCTGGGTTATGTCAAAACTTTTGCAGAATGTGTTGAAATTTTGTTGAATGCTCTAGTAAGTGCCTTTTTTAATGATAATTGTCACCATTGTTATCCGATATTTGACGATGGCTTGGAAGGTCACTTTCAAGACTTATTTGACATATTTTGACTTTTAATCAAGTGTTATTCGACACAAAGGTAAGTTATGCGTGACAAACTAAGTAGGTAAATAAAACTGACTAAGTTCGAGTCGGACAACACCTACCGTGTCGAGAGAAGAATATAAAAAAAAACAAATATGTTTTGTTTGTTGAATAGCGGTGAAAGAAATTTACAAAATGTTAAAATTTCAACTGTCTACTTATTACGCTTTATAAGATACAGCCCTTTAACAAACAGATAGACGTTTAGTACCGTTGGTTAATTCTAAAAATGAACTAGGTACCGCACCAAATATAAGACAGGGACATCAAAAAATTTGTCGCTCCCCCATAATCGCCGCTTACATCTCGTAACACAGCTAACTTTCATTGAGTTTCACTGAGCGCCTTTTGCGTGTCAAACACATTTTTCCTGGTGTAAATCTGAGCAGCGTAATGGGAAAAGTTGTAACAAGAATTCCGAACATATTATGTGCCATTAATATTCTGACGAGTCTCCGACGTTGGCAACCCTATAAAAGTTCAATGATCGAACATGGCGGTAGCTTATAATTTTAATATTTACGTGTTATTGCGTTCTTGCGTAAATACGGCGAGGTTTGAGATAAAATTGGAAGGCTGATAGGTACTATGCTTGTGAAAATAGGGAGTAAGTCTAAAAAAATTGTAATCAATTAAAATTTGAACTTTTATTAGAACCTAAATACAATGAAAGTCGGATCGTGTACGTAAAATTAGGTTTCCGACGCTGGAAACACAGTTTTGTTTTACGTAATATTGCGTAGTATTGCGCTCTTTCTAATTAATAAATATTTGCTAACTCTTGAATAGTATGCTTAAATAATATAGCGTCAAGGTTAAAGTGTCTGCGTTATTAGTTACCATATTATAAGATAAAAGGCCTTCCTAAAGCAGATATGTTTTTTTTTTGTATTAAAAACAAAGTAACCACTAAGTTTTTCAGTCCCTTCTTTCTTTTTCAGAAACAGTTTAATAGTTTAATATCATAAAAAGATTGTTTGTGAGTTTGTGAAGTTGTAGGGGTAATCTCTGGATCTAATACATCGATTTTGAAAATTCTTTTAATGTGTGAGTGTCATTATATTTTTTTTTGTCTAAGGTGTAATGATATCCTACAAGTGCAAATCATTAAGTAAGACCTAACACTACTACATTATTCAATTTAGTACCATGCATATACAGGGTGTCTCATTCAAATCGGTCAGTATGGCAAAGTCTGAAACTATAAGACATACGAAGATCTGTTCTGAGGAACCATGTCATCGATTTTAATAACAAGAAAAACTGCATTCATACATTTAAAAAAAAACATCTGTACTCCGTTCGGAAATCGAACCAGGTTATTTTGAAAAAAAAACCTACACTATTTCTATTTAGATATCGATTGTGTAGGTCTTAAGCAGTAAATGTCCGTATGAAACGTGATGTCTAAAATGAATAAAATGCATTGTTTCTACATACTTTTATTTAATTTTGTAGGTGGTCTAAGTGACCACGTTTACAATATTACTACAATAGTACAGATGTTTTTTAAAATGTATGAATGCAGTTTTTCTTGTTATTAAAATCGATGACATGGTTCTTCAGAACAGATCTTCGTGTGTCTTATAGTTTCAGACTTTCCCATACTGACCGATTTGAATGAGACACCCTGTATTGCATGTATCTCTTCAACGACAATTGGACAAGAAGTGATCTTATAAAGGTACCATTTTCCTTTTAAGGTCAGAACCCTAATAAAAAAAAAACAGAATTTTCGGCGCTATGCTCCTACACATATAATAAAACACAGCCTGTAGGTAAAGTCAGAAGTTTTATGTTGAAAGATGAACATTCATGTGAAAGGATTTTTGTGTCGCTTTCACAAATCAATCTGAAACTTTCAGCACGCGTGACGAACGTGTGGAGACGGGAATGGTCGCCTGTGAGTGATGTCGGCTCAACTTTCCACGAACACTCGTACAGAAGTTTGACGATTTGCTCAAATATATAGGGTGACTGGTAATTAGTGACCGATATTTAAACACGTGTTTGTACTCATGAATACTAATAACTTTCCCAAAGAAACTTTTTTTTATATACACAATAACTTATACTTAACACAATAAAATAACAAAAACGCTGTTTGGAATTCCCGCGCGCGCGCCTGTGATCTATCAGCTGATAGTCTGACCTCGGGAAGGGCAAAATCTACTAGTAGTAGCGTCACACGCTTCCCCGCCACCCCCACCGCTCCCGTTGTGCAGTACTGTCGTAATTGATTGAAAGTTTATGAGTCTAAAAAAAAGTTTTTTTGGGAAAGTTATTTGTATTCATGAGTACAATCACGTGTCTAAGTATCGGTCACTAATTACCAGTCACCCTATATGTTCCTCAAGAGTTAGATGTCCCATGACATAGGGGGTGAGCAAATTGCCGTTAATTGGTCACAAATCCTGTCTCCGGTCTACTGCTGAGCAATTGCAGATGGAAAACCCAAAAGCACTTTGCCCGACCCAGGAATTAAACCTAGGGCTCAACGCTTAACAGTCCGTCCGGGCATGTTTAAAATACACAAATTACACTAAACATAAAACACGATTATTAACTTAAATTTTACAAATTGAATGAGTTTATCCAATTACAAAATCAATTGGTCCATAAATAAATATAAATAATTCTGAGGCCCAATTTTCCGGTTATTCGCTATAAATTAAAGAATTATTATATTTACTCAACGAATACCTTTTAAAAGCTGCGAGTAGGTAAATATAATCTAAGACGAGACTCGCAGTCGGTTCTTAGCTGTATTCGGAGAATAAGAGGTTCAATATTTCACCTTTTGTGGGCAAAGAAATGTATAAAAAAAGGATTTCATACAAATGGAAACGTTCCCTTTTTGAGCAGTCCATTGTTTGTACAGGGCGGGAAATGTTTTTTGGGGGGAAGCAAAAACCCTTTTCCGTTCACCACTTAGCTGTGAACGCTTCTAAATGGCTGGAATTTATGATTTATTCGTTGTTTAAGGATTAAGTAACTGCCTAATTTGTTAAATGTACCTACGTGTTAACGCGCTACACCATGTCATAGTGGGACAAAATTTGTTAGACCCTCTTCATTGTGAAGGCTGTGAATTAAACAATTTACATTATTCGAATTGTCTTGGTATCTCAATAATCATTTGAACTCAATCGTTGACTATTATTCACCATCTGTCTAGCCTTTCCCAACTAGGTTGGGGTCGGGTTCCAGTTTAAGCGGATTCAGCTGAATACTAGTTTTGTACATGGAGCGACTGCCTGTCTGACCTCCAAGACCCAGTAACTGGGTAATACGTAACTGGGTAGTACTTCATGGGTAAACTGGTTGTCAGATTCGGGCTTCTGGCTATTGATAACGACTGTCATAGATCTACAAATGACAGCCGGGATCAAAACGGCTTAACGTACTCTCCGTGCCTCAGAAGAGTCTTTATATGTAATAAATGGCCATCCATCCACGGACCAACCTCGTCATGCATACCTTAACCTTCAATCGACCAATGACACTACGTAATTGACGATTTTTATTATAATAAAATTCGAATATGTTATTTGCCTTGCTTACTCTTTTTCATACAATATTCTTCTAAGGGTCGGTTTCCAGTTTAACTGAAATCAGCTGACTACTAGTATTTGACAGGCCTGTTGGTCTAGTAGTTAGTGACCCTGACTGCTATACCAGAGGTCGTGGGTTCGATTCCCACCCAGGACAAATGTTTGTGTAATCAGCACGTTCATTTGTTCTGTGTCTGGGTGTAAATTATCTATAATATGTATGTATTTAAAAAAATATAAGTATATTTATCAGCTGTTTAGTACACAACACAACACAACGCAACACAACAACGCAACGTAACACAATTGCTCGCAAGCTTAACTTGGGACTAAATGGCGTTGTGTGAAAAGTTGTGCAATATTTATTTATTTTTTTTATTTATTTATTTAATACTAGCTTCTGCCCGCGACTTCGTACGCGGATCCTGTTGCTTATGCCAGCGACAACGGGGTCGTCAAAATCGAAGATCTGAAACATCTGATGTCGAATTCTATAAGCCCGGGGGCGGGAAATCAATGGGATGCGCGAGACGATTCAAGATGTTCCAGATTTTTTATTTTTGTTGGTCAACAGGAAATGCCATGTTCCCGCCTTCACCGCGTAGTACCTCCTACTTATGTTATTTTATAATTATGCAATGAAATTAGTGATAGTTTTAATTTCTATATCAAATGTTTCTGATCTTCGATTTTTATAAGTCAACAGGAAATGCCTATCAGACCGAACAACTTTTGCTAAGACGTCATTCCTATTTGAGTTATGGTGTAGCTGGGCTCTTGGAGTTCCACAACAGGTGTTCCAGATCTTCGATTTTTATACGTCAACAACGAGTGCTCATAAGGCTGAACAACTCTTGCTAAGACGTCATTCCAATATATGTTATAGTGTAGCTGGGCTCTTGAAGTTCCACATCAGGTGTTCCGGATCTTCAAATTTATTCTCTCAGCAGAAAATGCTCATCACGTGGAACAATTTTTGCTATGGTACCATTTTTGTATCTCCTATAGTTTAGCTGGTCTGTTGCGGTTCTGCATCAGGTGTTCCGGATCTTCAAATTTATTCTCTCAGCAGAAAATGCTCAACACGTGGAACAATTTTTGCTATGGGGCCATTTTTGTATCGCCTATAGTTTAGCTGGTCTGTTGCGGTTCTGTATCAGGTGTTCCAGTTTCCAAGATAAATTATAGCCTATGTGTTGACCAGACTTAATATCTATACAACAAAAAAAAAATCATTTAAATCCGTCCAGTAGTTCCGAAGATTAGCGTGTGCAAACAAACAGACAAACAGACAAACAGACAAACAGACAAACAGACAAACAGACAAACAGACAGACTTTTTTTTTTGGATTCGTGCTCTATTACTGTTTCTAAACCCCCCTCAATTATTATTTTTTAAATATATTCAATGTACAGACACAGTTTTTTTACAGTCTTATTATATGTATAGATGAAGCGACTGCCATTCCGACCACAACAAACTTGGTAATGGGCAACACGGCAAAGAGACCAGTACCTCAAGCTAACTCTACGTGTCAAATTTCTTTAAATAGTTTTTTTAACTTTATTAGCTAGATGTGTTATGGCTTCTAGGTCTGTAGGATCCTTACACCCACTCTTTCCCCTCCTTCTAAATAAAAAACAATTATATTATTTTGACTTGTCTTTTCGCATTTAAGTATCTAATTGTTGACTTCGACAATTACACAACCGTTTTTAATAGCCTTTAATTCTTCTTTAAAAAATACCATCGTAAATTGATGTAAGATGACGTAAGTGATAATTATCGAGACATGTCAAAGTGACGTCTGTCACACGTACGTTAAGTATTATAACAAATACTGTTGTTTATGTAAGATTTGAATTGCTGTACTTTATCAAATATTTTGCAGTTGCGTAGTCCTTTATTGTTTACAGATATTTATAACTTGACATTGTCAAGGATAACTAATTACTCATTCAAGACGAATTTGAGTATTTTGTTTGAGGTAACAACTGCCATGTTGTGTTGAGCATATGATCCTCAGTTCAATTCCTAGGTTGCGTAGAATGGTATTTAATTTGCGTTCTGTAACAGAAATTACTGAGTAGCAGTCCGAAATCAGGATTTGGTAACACCGGATTGGAAAACACCATGAATCCTACTAATATTATAAACGCGAAAGTTTGTGAGGATATTTGTTACTCTTTCACGTAAAAACTACTGAATGGATTTTAATAAAATTTGGTGTGAAGTTAGCTGACACCCTGGATTAACACATAGGCTACTTTTTATCCCTGTATTCCCACGGGAACGGGACCTACGCGGGTGAAACCGCGGGACGTCTGCTAGTTAATTATATTATTATAATTAATGATTGTCATGTCTATCGACTTTCATTTAAATGATCCTAAAATAATTGTATAATACATGAATAAATAGTAAACATAGAAAAAAAAACCGACACGATTCAACCATGTTATCTAGTAAAAGTATCCGTTTACAAGAAAAAACATCATGAAAACTAAATAATAAAACAACGCGAATTAATTATTATAATTATGTCCTTCCTCTCAGCTTTCGTTTTAATTAGACTCGTAAGGGTTGTGTTACGGTTTTCAATACACTAACACAATGTACAGACGCCAGCACATCAAGTTACCCCAATGTGTCAAATTTCTTTGATCGTTCTTCAACTTTATTTCAAACAAAATAAGGTTCATTATTCAATTGGGAAAATTTGACACATTGGGGTAACTTGATGTGCTGGCGTCTGTACAAAAGCCGTAAAAGGATATTATTCCATACAACAATAAGATTTATGAATTGTTTATATACATGGGTATCAAGGCGAGTTCACTGATTTATTCATTAAACCGAGAGGACACCGGTGTCCGCGCTGTCATTGTCTTTCTATTGTGTCTTTAATTGATACGATTGAAAGGTTAATAAAGTATTTAATATAATTACGTAACTAGGGGTGACCGTCGCGGTCGTTGGTCTAGCGGTCGCAAGCGCTACTGCTGAGCACGAGGTCCAGGGTTCAATCCCCGGGTCGGGCAATGCGTTATAGAGTTATTTCATGTGGGATTTCTCAGTACCAGCCCGGAGTCTCGATTTATTTGTGATTGATGGCAATGGGCTCGCTTCTGTTACATGGGACTAACCCTACGGTGATTACAGGCGTGAGTTTAGGTTATCTTTGTAACTAGTGATAACTCAGTGGCAGAAAGTTGACTGTTTTAACTTTCTCCAGTTCTTCTCCCAATACTTCGTGAACGCAATATTCTTAAAAAAGTACCTACGTATCTCAGTATAGTAATTTTTATTCATGGTATATCGTCCTCACACATTATAATCTGATTATGTATACAAAAATATATTATATTATATAAGTATTAGACTAAGTATGAAGTTTCTTGCTCATTCTTCTCCATACGAAACTACCTTTCGGAATGTGTAACTAGAATCATTCTCTTAATTTATCGTTGAGAGCTTGTGGCTAAATTATAACAGGAGGAGCTTGTGGCTAAATTATAACAGCCGCATGGGTCAATTGAAGGTTAAGCTACGCTTGACGAGGTCGGTTCGTGGATGGGTGACCATTTATTATACCTATACCAAGACTCCTCCGTGCCTCAGAAAGCACGTTAAGCCGTTGGTCCCGGCTGTCATTTGTAGATCTTTGACAGTCGTTACTAGTTGTGAGAAGCCCGAAAGTCTGACAACCAGTTTAACCAAGGGGTATCATGTTACCCAGTAAATGGGTCGTGGAGGTCTGACAGGTAATCAGCTGTATCCGGTTAAACTAGAAGCCGACCCCAACATAGTTGGGAAAAGGCTAGGCAGATGATGTAGGTAAGTCTGACGTTCAAAAGTGCCTGTTATGAGTGTAATTGAAATAAATTATTTAACTTTTGACTTTTAAAGGAATTAGAAGTTTTCCCTTTAAAGTTAAACTGAGAAGGAGTGCAGTGGGCTTAAAAAGTCTAATTTTGACGACTGAGAGACCACTAGTCTAAATAAATCCAATGGGCCATTTAGCTAATATATTTTGCATAAATATGTAATTCCTATCCCTGATTATACGAAATATATGACAACGAGCCTTCACCTTGATAGGAAATACCTAACTCAAAGGTTAATTGATTCGACGTCGTCGTCGTAAAGTGTCTCTCATTATCAATGAATAATTTATCTTCGCGTAAAGCGAAACGGAAACTGTACTTTTGAATGAATTAAAGAGATTTAAAATACTGTAGACATGCGAAGAAACGTCATAGAAAAACTGTGAACCCAAGTCTCAGTAATGCCATCCAGCATAATAGGCCATATACACCACGATTTTTTTATTAGTACAAATACTTAAAGGGCTTACTCTAGACGGCCTTATCATTATATTTGTAAAGTATCAATAAATAATATTCATAAACAGCAAAGTTATTGGCGTTTGTTTATATCCCAAAAAGTCACCCAAATTAAAGAAATAATTAATTATAGATATTGTACAGGCTATTCATGACATAGTAGTATCACAGTATAAATATTAATACAGTAAGACGACGCCTTTGATCTCTGGAAAAATGCCGACAACGTCTACACGCGTTAGCCCTGAATAATACCTCCCGCACTACGAACATCGTTTTGTTCGCAGTGTGGGAGCGGCTTTCCCGCGTCTCGCCCCTCACACCCCGCACGATTGCCGTCTAGACAGCTTCGTCGGACGACTGTATGTTTTTAGACTGTGGTAGTATTCATTAGTCGTCATCTCTCGCTCACGTTCGCGTGATCTCGCTCAAGCATGCGCCGCCTCCAACAGCTGTTTTCGTTATTTAAGTTTAACTAAATAGTGGCATATTTAAACATTTAATTTCTTTTTTTTTTACTTTTGATTACGTAAATATGATTTGTAACAGGTAAGGATACAGCCCATTTTTATTGTACAAATAAAAAATAGTAGTGTATTTACGCTATATAATAGTCCACACTAAAATACTGCTCGTATGTAAAATATTTATTAGTCTCTACAAACATTTCAACTTCTTCGGGCAAAGTGTTATTGAGTTTTTCCATCTGGAATATTTTAGTAGCAGCCCGGAGTCTGGATTTGAGCCCCATTGATGGCAATAAGCTGGCCCCCTATTAACTACATGGGACTTAAACATAACTGGCGAAATGTGAGTATACTACCAGGTACACCTCTGCCTAATCTTTCGGAAATACAGGCGTGATGTTATGTTAAACATTTCAACTTGTAATTTACTCGAGTGGGCATTAGGTTTTACGGAAATTCTCCATTCCAATGAGCCAATGTGTACACACCTCTTTGAATCTTTTGAAAGTTAGCTAAAGGAAATATAATTGTTAACAAAGAACAATGAGCTATATTTAGCAGCGATTGCGGAGAGCATGTTTTCTTTTTCTTTCACTCTGGCTAGTAACCTAGCATACCTATTTAAATCTATTCAAATAAAACTGAAGTGCCTCCTCGTTATGTCAAAATTACAACTTCTTACTAAACTTCATGAATATGACAGTACAGACGCCAGCACATCAATTTACCCCAAACTGTAAAATTTTCTCAATTGATCCTTAAAACTATTAAAGAAAGAGACATTGGGCTAGTTCGATGTGCGAGTGTATACCTACTTACCAAAATCCATTATTTTTTTAATTCTGTCACTCAGTCTCTTTGTTTTGGCTATTTTACGTAACAGCTAAATTCATATATCCTACCCATAATGGGGTTTAAAATTGTCGTTCAAGTTACCAGGAAATATTTGAAAATACCATTTCAATTATGATTTTTAACTGTAGTACCTTCTACAGCACGGTAACGAAATCAGTACCAGGAAAATGGTCTCCAAAAACTTCAAGGGACATTCAGTTAAAATACAAAACATACACAAATACATAGCATCACGCCTGGCCCCACGAAGAGGTAGGCAGCGGTGTACAAGTATGTAACACTTGGTAATCTTGACTGATATACTGGGAAAAGAATGCATGCCTGCAAAGAATAAAATGTTAAATCTGGTTATTAACGTAGTAAATAAAATAAATAAATTACGTCTTATAAGTAAAAATCCCTTATAAGAGAGGGCAAGCCATTTCCCTCCAACAAGACACAAATCGAGACTGCAGGTGCAGGTTCCTACTGAGTAATCCCAGATGGGGAAACCAAACAACATATTACAGGTAATATGTTGTTTGGTTTCCCCATCTGGGTCAGGACCCAGGATAGAAACCCAGAACCTCATGCTACTACTATTAACTACACTAACGCGCCAGTTAAAAATATAACATCCTTCTAAACATTTCATTAAACAAACAAATCACGAACATAAGTCAGTTTAATGGTAGGTAACATTGATGATTACATGTAAGTGGTAGTATGTCTGTCAACGTCAGAATGTGGGATGTCGTAAAACTAAACTATACATTGGTATCAGGGTTACAGAATCTCAAGGCAGTTGAGACAATAACTTCATTCGTTGTGGTTGATTTTAAATGTTCTCTAATCCACATATTATACGTATCTACACAGGCCTGTAAAACTAAGTTAAAGTTAAGTTAAAATTGGATTATTTTATTTTATATCATTTTTTAAGTAAATACGCTCGCTCGATTCGGGGAGTTAGCTGGTGAATGCGTGACGAGAGCGTTACGAAAAGTGTGATCGGCTGAGGCGAACGGAAGTTGAGAGGGCGATTTAAGTTGGTGGAGATTGAAAGAGAGAGAGATAGTTACGTTTCGTATATTACCTACTGTAGGGGCAAGAGAAAAAGGTGCGATAACACATTTTCTTTTCCTCATAACCAGTTACGTTTCGTATATCTAAGAAACAGTGCAGACCTATAAATAGGTCTACGTAGTCTGTATCGCACTGTATAGTTCACTAGTTTCAAAGAAAGCTGATATATTTTCTACATTTTTTTTAAATTTAAATCTCATAACTTCTATAGTTTGTCGGTGGACAGATTTATTAAAGGTAACCTTGCAAACTGTTATTTTATTACCTTTAGATAAATTGCTTATTTATTTAATTATTTTTAACCGACTTCAAAAAAAGGAGGAGGTTCTCAATTCGGTTGTATATTTTTTTTTTTTTTTTTTTTTTTAGGGTTTGTTACCTCAGTACTCCGTCATTTATGGACCGATTTTCAAAATTCTTTTTTTGTTTGATAGGGTATACTAACAGATTGGTCCCATTTGTATCAAAACTCATATCTGATGAGGGATCTTCGAGGAATTGAGGGAACTCCTCAAAAAATATAGGCACACATGCACCGATTTCAATATTTTTAGTAACAAATCAAGCATTTTCATTTAGAAAGTAACATTTGGTGAAGAAAAACTGATGAAGAAGACAAGCAACGGAACTCTTCAACGCATAACAGCAAATTATTCGCGATTGCTATGGTCAGATGTCTATGCTGAGCTTTTGTATTTCCACAACATAACATTACGCCATTCTATTTTAAAAGGGGCCGGCAGAGATGTAGAGATTAATGTTTAGAGATAGAACTTCTTTAGCAATTGTTATCCAATTTCAATGATTCTTTCAAGTTTTGAAAGACTTTCTTTACATACAAAGAAACTAAAAATTACAAAATAAAAACTTTTTTACAAAAAAAACAACCGACTTCTTAAAAAAATACTAACAGGTGAAAAATAACTCCAGTTTCGGAAGTCGGTGGCCAATAATGAACAAAACAAAACCACCAAAGCCACAGACTTCCGAAACTGGAGTTATTTTTCACCTGTTAGTTTTTTAACCTGCCACGTCGGTTTTTTCTAAGAAATATCACTGTTGACTTTAATAGGCGATATTTCATATACATATTATAGTATTGGATTTTGAAATTGGTGTCCATTATATCATCTACCTACCGTTCGCACAATATGTTTACCATGTTTAATGTAAATATAATAATATATTCTATTCTATTCTATTTACAGCGCTCTTGTCTCCATGATCAGTTCCCGCGTCAAATCTAAACTTAAAGATATATACACAAGTAGCTACACATTTATTAATATTTACATTCTAAGACTAGTGTGCCAGGAAGTGCATGGTTTTATCGTTATCACGTTGTGACGTAATATTTACACGTCACCCGTAAGGCTGAGGCCACACACGGCGCGCGCAAACTTCCAGATTATAGGGCTGTCACGCTAATGTGACGATGTCGTAACAAAATTTTATATTCATAGGAAATGTTAACGCGAACACGGCGCTACGTGACTTTCGGGGTTATGCATGAAGTTTTTTATTCAGTGGAAAGTTGTGCTTTTCAGTTTAAATTTCGCTGGGAAAGGTGGAGGAGTCTCTTATATTTTTTTTATGATTACTTTCTTTTTGTTATACCGGTTGCATGCGCTACTGCTGAGAGGTCAATTCCTGGCTCGGGCTAATGGATATGAGGGTTTTTCCATCTGGAATTTAAGCGGTAAAATCTAATGGCTAAGGCGTTAGATCCTTACCCATTGCACTATTGACGTGAACCGACTCCATACACAATCATATTTAGCTAAGTTAAAGGGGTTAACGACCCACATTGCTTCGAAACCCTGTGACTGACCCTGTGCCCATTGTATCACCGCTTGTAGCCCTTAAAATTATTATTTGTAAGTATTAATGGTGTACAATAAAGAGTATTCTATTCTATTCGACTATTGATTGCAATAGGATCGCCGCCCGACAGTTGACAAACAGCTGATTCCATATACGCCATTTTCTTTCTATTGTCGCCTTATCGATTACGATAATAGAAATAGAGTTTGTAATATGGCTAGGCCTGCTGATTATGCTAGTTCTGTACCACGGACGTCTCTCTTCTTTTCTTTTAGTTAGTGACTGACTGGTGTCAGATTTTCAATGCTACCCATGGCCCTCTGACTTAGCATCACATGCCGTCAAGAAACATCTCCCAGGCACGCTGGTTTTCTCACGATGTTTTCCTGTACCGTTTTTGAAGCAAGTGATAATTCTACAATACGCACCATGAATCCGAAAAGTTAGAAGTGACTTGGATACGAACTTGAGACCTAAACTTGGCAATCGACGGACGTGGCATTAAATAGGAATATAAGTCACATTAACAGGACTTAATTTTAGTTTAAGAAAGACATTTGACGGCAAGATTTGGGTGAAACAGATGATCTGCTGGGCTGCGTGGCGCTGGTTTGAGTCACACAGGGAACGAATATTTGTGTAGGCTACAGTTAGTTGTTCCGCACCTGGAGTCGAATCTGCTATTGCCATCCTGTCTCAATGACCGGTCAATGATCGTTTTTTGACGTATAACGTCAAACTTATGACACATTTCCCATACAAAAACTGTCAAAGTTGTCAAATATTCGATCATTGACCGGTCATTGAGACACGATTGCAATAACAGACTCGAGCCCCTGGCTGTTTGTGTATATGAGTTAAACTTGTCTGTAAACGAGATTTTTTTTTAGTGCGGGGGCAGAGCTTTTTTATAAAGAAGACTATGTATATCCTACATCTAAACAGTGAATAGGCTATTATTTTCAACGAAAATACTTATAACAAAAAAGTATCTAGGGAAATATCGTGATCACTTATCCAAACAGTAATGTCATTTAGGCAAATATTGTAAATCAAAAATCTTATGCGCCAATAAACATGACTGGCATAAAAACCCCTACCACTTTAATAATAAGGATGACAACGTTATGCAAATTCGTGGTCAGATATAACATTTCTATACGCCTGTCCAAAATTCCGCGTCGTCAGCGGATACATGAAGGGACTAATGCCCGTTTTACGGCTTTCCCCACTTTTTTATGGTTATTTCGGGTATGATTGTCGACACTCGTAAAAGAACTTTTCTTATAAACGTTTTCATATGGATCAGCGTTTACGTTATCCTTTTGAGTACTTTTGTACCCAATCTTAAGGATTAAGTAGGTATACAGGGTCGATGAGACATGGTCGCTCTTACTGATACTCATGAGTTCTGTACTTAGTTTCTGGATTCCCAGGGATTGAAATTTTTCTTTGCTGTTATTCTAATTACTTACTACGGTTTTCCTGATGTTTTTTTTTTGTTGTAAAGTTACAACACTTCTTTGTCACTTCTTTCAATTTAAATCTTATTGATTTGGAAAGAAATCACGAGTTAGGGATACTTACAGTTTGAACTAAAAAGGTTAAACTTATGAAAGCCGATGAAAACTATCATAAGGTACTGCAGCTGGGGGTCCACGATAATGTAGATAACTCATGGTGCCCGGATTAGGTTTGATGTCTATTCCATATAATTATTAGAAGTAAAATGTTATTGTATTAAATATCCGCACTTACATTTTTTTCTTTTGCGGCCGGAACTGAAACAACTTTTACGAAAATTTGTTTCGTGCGAGAATCTAACCCGTTGGGCCACGCAGCGCGGCAGTTGCTTAGTCACCACGCCAATGGTGTCGTCAATTTGCTTTACGGATTTTGAGATGAAACGGTTTGAAATTTGTATGGTAATGATTTGAGAAAAATAAACAAAATGTAAACAGTAGGTACTTATTTATAAGTAGATTTGAAGGTATATCTAAAAAAAAACATACAGTCGAACATAATGTAACCTCTTCCTTTTAGAAGTCAGTGAAAAATAAAGAAAATACAACATCAAATGGTTAATATATCAAAAGAACACACATAAAACCCAAATACATTTAGTTAGGGCACACCGCACACGGCATTCCAACATCAAAAATTAGTATTACGAGTTTACGTCAAATACATTAAAGTACAGTATGGATCATGTTGATATTCCCGACAATGTCAACAAAGAAATATTGTGAAATTGACTGATAGTTGTCAATCATGCTTAGTCAAAATCAAAGTAAGTTTGATTTTTAAAAAACACGACTGCAGTATTGAATAATTTCACAATATTTGGTATTTTGTTTATAATATTGTTATACTCAACAGAAACATACTATATTAAGGTAGGTACATCGACAAACTCTGTTAAAAACACTTCAATCGATACGAAAAACAAAAACTGTCAAACTGTATATCAGGTATAGGATCGGCTTGATTTTAAACTTGGTATGAAAAGTTATTTTAACGTTATGTGTCATGTCAAAATATTCATATGCTTTGATTCGTTTCAAAATTTCTAATATTGTACTTCATATCCACATAAAGCACTACCGCTGAGTATGAGGTTTTGGGTTCAATTCCCGGGTCGGGTAAAGTGTGATTTTTCAGAAGCAGCCTGGAGTCTTAATGTTGCCTGGTTGATGGCAATAAGGTCCCCCCCTATTACATGGGACATAACCATAAATGGCAAAATGTGGTTGTATTATAATTATACCACTGCTTAAAGGAAAACAGGCGAAATGGTTGATATTAAAGAAAGATATTAATAAACCTGTTACAGATGTTTAATAACAAATTATGTGGGTATATAATAACATGAACACACCGACAACAGAAATAGGGAAAAGCAATTTCCATATAAGCTTTGATTTCATAGAAACCACTTTCCAAGTATTATAGGAAAAGGCAAAGCTCCGATTGAAAACATTTTTTTCATATTTCATTTTTGTTGTAAACGTTTTCATATTTTTATATAGGTATCGTAGGTACTTACATTGGATTTGTTTTTATAACGGGATAATTCTCTTTTGACTGATGAAAAAGTAAATGGTGTAAGCATGTTTTGTTAAAATCTTAATGTTTCTTTTTCCATTTTCATTTGTGACAAGTTTGACTATAAGACTGTTTTGTCCCGAGAGTGAAAATTGTTTTTGCATAATGATATGTCAGGTCTGTGCACAGCCTTATTAATAAATGTCAAAACATATTTGACGGCGCTAAATAGGATTGAACCATCATTCTATTTCAGTCAATCGTTTGAAGTTGACAGAGACAGAATTATATTCTAAACATGTTTAGTTCTCAGTGTATTTAAATGTCGTGCAAATCCCCTTGTTACACGATATTTCATTCTGTATTAATTGGTTTTTATTTAGTTGTGTACCTAGTTGAATTTATTTTTCTTCATTCCCAAAGTAATTTTGTTCATTGACAAAACTACGAAGTTCATAAAGTCTAGGCTTAATAATCCAACTTCTTAGAGCTTAAGTTCAGAGTTATAGAGCTCATTTCTAAAGTCCAGAGTCGATATTGCAAGAAACTTCGGTTATTTCGCAAAAGAAAAAAAACTTTTGCGCTATTCGTAAGTAGAGTTTTAATGGAAATTGCGCCTAATGGCAGCCATTAGGATGTTCTTTTCATAGTTATCTCTGTACTTAATAAATATTACTTTTTAATATTTATATTTCAGCCCCATTTTTGTTAAGAGTTTATAAATCAAGTGAATTTGGCAAAGTAGGTATCACAGTTTGACAAGCGCAACTGGTGACTTTGTCTCCCAAGAAACTATATTAAATTGAAAATTGTCATAACATACAAGCCCTTTTGCTCACTACGACTGTCAATTTGACCTATGTAGCTTTTATGCATTAGAAACTTGTTTTGAACAATATAAGGGTTACTAATAATACATGTAGCTAAAAGTGGCAAAGTATTACGGTTTTAAAATGTCTTTAAACTAATCTAAACGGTTTTAAAACTAAAAAATCATTAGATTTTTTAGTTTACAATAAAAAAAAGCCAACAATCAATCAATAAATCATAAAAAAATCAATCAATTCAATTTTTTTTTTAAATCTCAAGAAACGCTAATGTCAAATTGACAGACGTCAATTCAAAAGTGTGATTGTCTGTATTTATTTTTCTTTTTCTAGATTTGCAGAAGACGCATAAGTCGAGATCACGGCATGTCACCATGCCACATTTATCCACCTTCTTTTAAGCCTACTTTATCCTCATTATACTGCTTTCGCCGTCTACCATAAACAACAATCAAAGCATATGAATGACACCAGCTGGTCGATTCTGTTGAAATCACCGCGTATAAACCTGGGTGTAGTGAGCACTGAAGTCTCTGTCAGTGTCACCTATCAGTTGCTAGGGATTGGCGAAGTATGAATCATAATCGAGAATCGACGTAACTTAATTATTTACATACAAACAAACTTAAACTCACGCCCTATTCCCATGGGGGTGGACAGAAACTGCAGAACGCCAGCCACTATTATATTGCTTCACATACTTGTTAATATTTTTTCTGTGCTAAGTATTTTATTTATTTTATGCTAAGTAAATTGAATAGGTGATAATTTAGTTCGAAAGCTCTATTGGATTTGAATAATTAATTAAATTAAATCAATTTAGGTACCTACTTCATACCTACATAAGGTATTACCTGCTGCGCTGCGCCGCCGATCCGAATCTATGAAAACGCCTTCACATCTTAGTTCACTGTAGACAAATAGCGTCCTACTTTATCTAGTCGTTGCCAAAAATATAAAGCATTTCTACCATCTCAGCACTCTCACAGATACCTACTTACAAATTAATTCTTCTACGTTCGCATAATTACCAAAAGTCACAATGACAGTTGTACGACACTGACTCGGTGCTGTCGCCATGACAACGATACGCCCACGCGATGCCGGTCGTGCTGTTGTCATGGAAACCACCGGGCGGGCGCCCGCCCGGTGGTTTCCATGACAACGCCGAGTGACTTCGATGTATCACGCGTGCGTTTGTCTTCATCTACCATTTTATAGATTATACGGTGTTTATTTCCAAAGATTTGAATGTCTAATTTCAATTTTTATTTTAACCATTCAACAAATATATCGTCATTGTATTATTTTGTCAAATATGTTACTTTTTTAACGTTTACATTCATCGAAAGGGACAATGATGCACACTCACGCCCGCGTTGTTACCATGACAACGCGAAGCGCGCGCTTGTGTTTTTTTTTTTAATATTCATTGTTTGGAGGCCATGTTGTTGACGTATGAACCTGTTTGATTTTAAATAATTATTATATTTTAAGATTAAAAAGTCTAAATTTAGTAGTTGTGCCTAATTTTGATGTCCAAAATTAAAATAAATAATCGATACCTAGGTAAAATTCTTAACCTTAGTCTGTGACACTCATGGCCTTTTTTTCGCGTAGGTACCTATTGTAGGTTAATTATAATTTCACCAAAAGAATGATCTTTGTTTTGTAAGCATTTTAGAGGTTGTAATTGATAAAAATGCAGTCCGCCGTAGTTTTTTTTTATTAAATACCTACGTAATTTTCACATTAAGGGGGAAAACTAACTTCCAAGGAGGCCATGGTAACAACGTGCATATAAGAACAAAGACGTATCGATTTGTCATTGCATTCTTTAGTCTTGCACTTTGCAGTGACATTAGATTTTGATATTTTGAATGTTGTTTTGTTAGTAAGTACTTTTACGGATGCAATTGGTATGACAATTAAGCTGCTACCGAAGTTCCGCCCGTGTTAGTTAAGACGAGAGTTAAGTGGCTATTTACATTGACAAGGACGGAAACAACAATCAAGTGATATTCAATTAATCAATATTATAGGAGGCTCCTGTCTTTTCCGTAAGGGGATGGGCGTCGGCGTCTATGTAGCAACGGTACGGTATTATTAACGTCAGTGTGTTACTTAATCCGTGTATTCTTGTGAACTGGCAGATACCTACCTACTTACAAGCAGTGCAACTAAATAGGTATAAAACCTCTGCCTCGCATCGTTCCAACCAGAGTGCATTCATGCTGTTTCAATTTCGACTGTGCGACAAATAGAGGGGATTGGATTGTTTGAAACTATCAAACTACCACTGAATGAAAACTTAGAAATGCTAAAATAAATTTACTCACATTCGATGAATGTTTTATTGTCCTTTTTCTGAGTTGAGTACCTACATTAGTACATATTCATATTACCTACCTACATCATCCAACTAGAAAGCAAGATAAATCCCAATAAGAGGTACAAATTAAGGTAATACAGCGTGTTTAGGTCAATCATTAATTTCATTTAACACTTCTAGTACCCTATTGTAGGTACAGGGGCAGAATTCTTACTTAGTGTTGATAGTGTTTCCATCTCCAACTCTCAATCCGGGATCAAGACTTGAATCCAGTTGATAGCAATAGACGCCCCTTCTTACATGGGACTTGAACATAACAGATACATACTTACTCATTTACATGTGGCCCACAAAACATATACAAATATCATATTTTAATATAAATATTTAAGCAATTAGGACAACAAAAATAGTATAGGGAAAACAATAGCTTGTGTAGATAATACAACTACTATCCAGATATTATTATCCCACAAACTCTCTCTCTCTCTCTTGCTGTAGCAGTGCTTGGTGAGGTCAGAAATAAATTAATATTGCATAAAAAATAAGTTTTACTCATTTCTATCATGTTACAGCACTTTGCAAATTTATATTATAAATTCTTCGCTGCTGGGGTTCAACTTCTTGATACCGGTGGGGCAGGCAGACTTCTGTATTGGATGTGTAGATACAAGGTGTGACCCGCCACCTCCATCATCATCTGGCAGGAAAACCTGCTTGCTGGAAGCATTACAGTGTACATTATTATTATTATAGCTATATATTTTATGCATCACTCTATTAATTTATCAGGAGCACAGTATAGAAAGCCTGCATTCTACCTTTCTAAAAGTATAGCGGCATCAATGACATAGAACACCTTTTAAGGCGTACTACCTATGATGAGTAATTGTAACATAACATCTTAGTTCCACAATCAACCTCCCTGTGTTTTAAATAATTGATGTGCTCTTTAGGAATGTTTAACAAACAAAAACTGTGTGTGTTAATTGACAGATACCTTCTTAGCTCAACAGCCACTTGGATTTGTGTGATTGATGCAAGTAGTGGTGATGAAATTTGTTTCCATGGTCGCTCCTTCAAGCAGCTCCAGGCTTGTAAAGACTCATCTGCTGAACGGTAGAATGCATCAGATTAATAATAAATTGAGCTTGCTTTCATGCCAATAATTTACAATGTTGGTTACACTGTTAAACCAAGTTTAACCAAAAGCTGTCAAATATAATACATAACTTTTATATGTTCTGATGTACCTTTAAAATAATGATTAGGTAGGTACTTTGAGAATTTAAAACAGGATCCATCAGATCCAAACAGGACATAGGTACCTACTGTTTGATTTTGTATTAGGTACATACTACTTTACTTAACTTTTTACTGATAATGAAAAACATGAGAACACTATTACGGGATTGCTTAGCTACCTATATTGTAGTTATAAGTAAGTAGATTCCTACTTACTATCGGTCCGTTTTCGTTCTTGTTACGATCACAATATCCACATTACGTTATCACTTACGTTTCATACAGGTTTGGCATTAAATACTATAATTTTACAACTAAAACTTATACAATAACAGTGCTAGACGTCATTAATAATTGTTTGAAAGTTTTCTTTTGTTATTGTTAGGTTATGTGATTTATTATTGATCTGACAGTTTGACAGCCATCCATCACATTTTTTTTTTAATTTTATGAGCTGGTAACTGGACCTTTAAGTCAAATCTTATTTTATTACAGACATCACAAGACACGACGTAATAGATGATGAATTGCGAAATAAATGTCATTATGTCATGCGTGTGAACAGCCGCGCGGCCATATGCGGAAACTATTTGAGAACGCTCGAATTCAAATAGTCGATTTAAACAAGTAAAATAGATGAAGATTGTTTAGCTTTTTACAGCTTACTATTTGCTTGTTTTAGCTCACTATCACTTTTTTTTCTGAACGTTACAAGTATTATAAATTTCATGAAAGGCAATTTAGCGGGCTGGCTGGTGCATTCGTTCCAATGTCTATGATAATGATTTATTTTAAATTTGGATTTGTGTTTCGAGTTAGCCACCAAAAACCAAGGTTTAATTTATTATTAGTACCGTGAAACCTGGCTACTTTGCCACTTTCTGCTGGCTAAAAAAGTTTGTAAATATTTTTCTCAAAAAAACTCTATGAGAATATACAATTAAATCAATCTGATAGATAATAAATTGTTTGTATCATTGAAATAAAATATAATATCTATTGTTTTCCCATTTATTAATGATATTTTGGTCCAAAAACTTATATGGCAAAGACAACTACTACTTGTGGTAAGATTGCCATGCCAAAATGTTTGTACCTATAGTGGAATTATCATAAATTATGATAGTTGTCAATGCCACATTCATTATTTACAGTTAAAATATACTAAAATTGTATAATATTTGGCACTGGCAACAGAATAGTCCACTTTATGGCAAATTTACCCTCCGTGTTTTGAATTTTTCAAACAAAATAGAAATAACGGTCAGGGTTGTCGAAAAACTTAAATAATTTTTAAATAGTTTTTTATTTAAATGATAACTATAATACAAACATAGTGAACATCAAAGTACCCGTTACAGTATTTATATAAAATATTTATTAAAATTAGAACTTACAAACTTAGTAAAGCTCAATCAATAACAATAAAAACAATCAATATAGAAACAAGTTTAAAAATCTTTAGGAACATAAAATCTTTGAACTTTACAGCAAATCCAAAAAAATGCTTAACACAATTGTGGCAACGGTAAGCCGTTGCTGAGCTCCGGGTTTTTTCATGTGTTTGCTTTTTACTTTATTGTCGATTGTTCTTCTTGGGACATGAAATCGTTTAGATGTTTCTAATGATGAAATAATTTTACGGCTGACGAGATCCACTGCGGTATTTAGCATTTCTATGGAATAATTTTTATAGAATCTGCTCCCCAACTTACGCCTCGATTGATCTCCCATTTTCTAAAAAAAAAATTGTAAGTATTAAAAAACTGACTTCCAAATTTAATAAAATCAGAAGTACGTAAGTGGCAAAAAGTGGCATCAGAATATTTTTGTGACAGCCCTAGCCTCTAGGAAAACATGGCAAAGTAAACATCACTCAAGCTTTGCAGTGGTAAAGTAAATTTGCCAACAGAGATTTCTAAGGTTAAATTGGACAAAGAGACGTAATTTATAATGGTTTTAACTAAACGGCACTGTTAAGAATCTGATATAAAAATTTGACTTACCAACAAAAAGTTTATCCCACTATTTTTTATTAAAGTTTCGGAGCACGAAGTACTACACCGTGAGCACAGGAAAAAAATAACCGTTCAAAAATGACAGTTCTTTGAAAGCTGGGATGTCATATAAAATAGGATGTTGCCAATTAATTATTAAAGTTTGATTTAAAGACGCTACTCATGTGAAAAAAATTACGGTTTCGCTGTAACAAATTATTGTACCGTACAAGTCGGTATATGGCAAATTTAGCAACCATCGGCAAAGTTGCCAGGTTTTACGGTACCTATCCTATCTGATATTAGTACCAAAATTTTCTTTCGCAACATAATCAATTACGTCGTGTCTTGTGAAGTCTGTAATAAAATAAGATTTGACTTAAAGGTCCAGTTACCAGGTCATAAAATTAAAAAAAAAAATGTGATGGATAGCTGTCAAACTGTCAGATCAATAATAAATCACATAACCTAACAATAACAAAAGAAAACTTTCAAACAATTATTAATGACGTCTAGCACTGTTATTGTATAAGTTTTAGTTGTAATATTATAGTATTTAATGCCAACCCTGTATGAAACGTAAGTGATAACGTAATGTGGATATTGTGATCGTAACAAGAACGAAAACGGACCGATAGTAAGTAGGAATCTACTTACTTATAACTACAATATAGGTAGCTAAGCAATCCCGTAATAGTGTTCTCATGTTTTTCATTATCAGTAAAAAGTTAAGTAAAGTAGTATGTACCTAATACAAAATCAAACAGTAGGTACCTATGTCCTGTTTGGATCTGATGGATCCTGTTTTAAATTCTCAAAGTACCTACCTAATCATTATTTTAAAGTTACATCAGAACATATAAAAGTTATGTATTATATTTGACAGCCTTTGGTTAAACTCGGTTTAACAGTGTAACCAACATTGTAAATTATTGGCATGAAAACAAGCTCAATTTATTATTAATCTGATGTATTCTACCGTTCAGCAGATGAGTCTTTACAAGCCTGCATCTGCTTGAAGGAGCGACCATGGAAACAAATTTCATCACCACTACTTGCATCAATCACACAAATCCAAGTGGCTGTTGAGCTAAGAAGGTATCTGTCAATTAACACACACAGTTTTTGTTTGTTAAACATTCCTAAAGAGCAGATCAATTATTTAAAACACAGGGAGGTTGATTGTGGAACTAAGATGTTATGTTACAATTACTCATAATAGGTAGTTGGTACACCTTACAAGGTGTTCTATGTCATTGATGCCGCTATACTTTTAGAAAGGTAGCATTAGCCTGCATTAGGCAGTTAATGCAGGCTTTCTATACTGTGCTCCTGATAAATTAATAGAGTGATGCATAAAATATATAGCTATAATAATAATAATGTACACTGTAATGCTTCCAGCAAGCAGGTTTTCCTGCCAGATGATGATGGAGGTGGCGGGCCACACCTTGTATCTACACATCCAATACAGAAGTCTGCCTGCCCCACCGGTATCAAGAAGTTGAACCCCAGCAGCGAAGAATTTATAATATAAATTTGCAAAGTGCTGTAACATGATAGAAATGAGTAAAACTTATTTTTTATGCAATATTAATTTATTTCTGACCTCACCAAGCACTGCTACAGCAAGAGAGAGAGAGAGTTTGTGGGATAATAATATCTGGATAGTAGTTGTATTATCTACACAAGCTATTGTTTTCCCTATACTATTTTTGTTGTCCTAATTGCTTAAATATTTATATTAAAATATGATATTTGTATATGTTTTGTGGGCCACATGTAAATGAGTAAGTATGTATCTGTTATGTTCAAGTCCCATGTAAGAAGGGGCGTCTATTGCTATCAACTGGATTCAAGTCTTGATCCCGGATTGAGACTTGGAGATGGAAACACTATCAACACTAAGTAAGAATTCTGCCCCTGTACCTACAATAGGGTACTAGAAGTGTTAAATGAAATTAATGATTGACCTAAACACGCTGTATTACCTTAATTTGTACCTCTTATTGGGATTTATCTTGCTTTCTAGTTGGATGATGTAGGTAGGTAATATGAATATGTACTAATGTAGGTACTCAACTCAGAAAAAGGACAATAAAACATTCATCGAATGTGAGTAAATTTATTTTAGCATTTCTAAGTTTTCATTCAGTGGTAGTTTGATAGTTTCAAACAATCCAATCCCCTCTATTTGTCGCACAGTCGAAATTGAAACAGCATGAATGCACTCTGGTTGGAACGATGCGAGGCAGAGGTTTTATACCTATTTAGTTGCACTGCTTGTAAGTAGGTAGGTATCTGCCAGTTCACAAGAATACACGGATTAAGTAACACACTGACGTTAATAATACCGTACCGTTGCTACATAGACGCCGACGCCCATCCCCTTACGGAAAAGACAGGAGCCTCCTATAATATTGATTAATTGAATATCACTTGATTGTTGTTTCCGTCCTTGTCAATGTAAATAGCCACTTAACTCTCGTCTTAACTAACACGGGCGGAACTTCGGTAGCAGCTTAATTGTCATACCAATTGCATCCGTAAAAGTACTTACTAACAAAACAACATTCAAAATATCAAAATCTAATGTCACTGCAAAGTGCAAGACTAAAGAATGCAATGACAAATCGATACGTCTTTGTTCTTATATGCACGTTGTTACCATGGCCTCCTTGGAAGTTAGTTTTCCCCCTTAATGTGAAAATTACGTAGGTATTTAATAAAAAAAAACTACGGCGGACTGCATTTTTATCAATTACAACCTCTAAAATGCTTACAAAACAAAGATCATTCTTTTGGTGAAATTATAATTAACCTACAATAGGTACCTACGCGAAAAAAAGGCCATGAGTGTCACAGACTAAGGTTAAGAATTTTACCTAGGTATCGATTATTTATTTTAATTTTGGACATCAAAATTAGGCACAACTACTAAATTTAGACTTTTTAATCTTAAAATATAATAATTATTTAAAATCAAACAGGTTCATACGTCAACAACATGGCCTCCAAACAATGAATATTAAAAAAAAAAACACAAGCGCGCGCTTCGCGTTGTCATGGTAACAACGCGGGCGTGAGTGTGCATCATTGTACCTTTCGATGAATGTGAACGTTAAAAAAGTAACATATTTGACAAAATAATACAATGACGATATATTTGTTGAATGGTTAAAATAAAAATTGAAATTAGACATTCAAATCTTTGGAAATAAACACCGTATAATCTATAAAATGGTAGATGAAGACAAACGCACGCGTGATACATCGAAGTCACTCGGCGTTGTCATGGAAACCACCGGGCGGGCGCCCGCCCGGTGGTTTCCATGACAACAGCACGACCGGCATCGCGTGGGCGTATCGTTGTCATGGCGACAGCACCGAGTCAGTGTCGTACAACTGTCATTGTGACTTTTGGTAATTATGCGAACGTAGAAGAATTAATTTGTAAGTAGGTATCTGTGAGAGTGCTGAGATGGTAGAAATGCTTTATATTTTTGGCAACGACTAGATAAAGTAGGACGCTATTTGTCTACAGTGAACTAAGATGTGAAGGCGTTTTCATAGATTCGGATCGGCGGCGCAGCGCAGCAGGTAATACCTTATGTAGGTATGAAGTAGGTACCTAAATTGATTTAATTTAATTAATTATTCAAATCCAATAGAGCTTTCGAACTAAATTATCACCTATTCAATTTACTTAGCATAAAATAAATAAAATACTTAGCACAGAAAAAATATTAACAAGTATGTGAAGCAATATAATAGTGGCTGGCGTTCTGCAGTTTCTGTCCACCCCCATGGGAATAGGGCGTGAGTTTAAGTTTGTTTGTATGTAAATAATTAAGTTACGTCGATTCTCGATTATGATTCATACTTCGCCAATCCCTAGCAACTGATAGGTGACACTGACAGAGACTTCAGTGCTCACTACACCCAGGTTTATACGCGGTGATTTCAACAGAATCGACCAGCAGGATGTAACGGGATTAGGTCAATTAGTCGCCGGGGACTGTTTTGTACCTGGTGAGGTCGAGCGCGCCTTGAAGGTCGGTGCAATCATGACTGTCTCTGGAAATCACAATCAAATAAATGAAATATATAGCTTAAAAATGTGTTCTTAAATTAAAAATAAATTTGGCAGCAAATGAATCGAGCCACTTCCTTTTTAAACGTATTATACCTAATGGCATTATCTTTTCTAATTCAATGCCTAATGGTCAATATTTTTGGTAGTATTAAAAGGAATCAATTTGAACTTGACAGTGAGGGATACAATAAACAATTGTTTACACCATATAAGGTTCAAATTGATGCATTTTATTAAGTATATTAAAAATAATAACCAAAATTAGGAAAAAAGAAAATGACTCAATTTAATTGATTTTAAATTATTTGCATTTAAAAGGCCCATTTAATAATACCTGCTTGTTACTGTCTGCTGAGCAAAGAACTCTAATACTCTTACGAGCAAAGAACTAGGCTTGCTCAAGGAGGGTTGACTTGATTATTGGGCTAGGTTTTCTCACGATGTTTTCTGCCACCGATATCAGTTTATCGTAGTTTCAGTATGAAAAGGAAAATTGAATTATCGATAAAAATACCGAGTTGAGCCTACCAAAGTGTACCTATTCGACAGTAAATAAGGATGGGCTTATATTCGAAGTATGTCTATATTTAGATATAATACTGGGAAGTTTCTTATCGTGACAAAGTTTAGCATGCTATCGATCAAAAGTATTTTTGTATAGGTACACCCACACTGTTTGAAGTTTCACAAGTTATACAACGATCAGTTTTTTTTTACAGCTCCGATGTTGGAAAAGTATAATCACGTTTTCAGACATTTGGGAATCGAACCCGCTAGTTTTAAGCTAGCTGTCTCCATAGTAACGACATCCTTTAAGGAGCATCTCTATAGAAAAAGCCTGTGCTTCATGTCTTTTTAAACAACATTATCACATGATTTTCAAATAAACATATGAATATCAAATATTCAAAGAAATACGTCATTAGGTCAGGTATTTATTACCCTACAGTAAGTAAATACCTACTATCTATAAATATGTGCATACATAAATAAACAAATAAAATAAAATAAATAAATTATTTAAATTTGTTGCCAATAGTAGGTAGTAGGTACAGCTAAATAAATACGCTAAGTTGTAGGTAACAGTGCAATTCTACTTGACACTTACACTCATAGATAGATGAAAGGGAATAAAACCAGTGCAACACAATGCATGGATGAAACCTATGACACTACACATAAGGAAAAAACAAGTAGGTATAAAAATACATAACAAAAACAAAATGGCGTATGAAAATGTTAAGAAAATGCGTGTCGACTCAATTTATTCATTCATTGGTTTGTATGAAAATATACATTTAATAGGTTGCTGCTTGTAATTGGTATTGTACTTATATATTTATGGCCACGCGATAAAAGTAAACACTTGTGGATTCATATTATTTATTTATTATAGGCAACTCAACAGCTTAAAAAAAAGGAAAAAACAGGAAAGATTTGCATTTCTTTTATGTTTGTAAGTATAAACTCAAAAACTACTGGTCCGATTCCAAAAAATCTGTGTTGGTATGCTACATTATCCTTGAGTAACATATAGGCTATATCTTAATGTCAAAACAACGACAGTTAGACGGGATGTAAAAGTTCAAAGGTTAAAGTACGAAATTTACGCGGACAAAGTCCCGGGTGATTTACCTACTAGTTCATGATATGATATTTTGTGAAGAAGTAAATATGATGAATGGGGCAGGATATACGAATTTCAAAGTCACCGACCCAAGTGCAAAAATAAAGTTCACTCATTAAGTCATATAGGTAGGTACAGGACCAATAGAAAGATCGGAAAAAAGTTTTTTTCCTGAGGCAAAATATTTCCAACGAAAAAAAAAACCTAGAGTGGCAACCATAAAGTACCTACTACGTCTACGTGTGTACGTGTAATGACTTTACAAAGGAAAGTGTTTATAATGCATATAATGTAAGTAAACAAACTCAATTATATCATCGTTATCTACGAGACGCTCATATCTTTACGAATCCCGAGCAAGGCCACCGAGTTCGGAATGTGATTGTCCGTTATCATACATATTTCATTTGTTCTTCAATTTAACAACTTGAGGTTATCTACTCAATAAAACAAGACGAATATAAATTGCGGTAACGATCAGGGCGTGTTTAGATGAAGGATTGTTTGGACCGAAAAATGTTTTGGAAGAAATAGGTATTTCAAGCGTAGTTTACGCTAACTCATTTGATACCACGTTAGACAGAGAAGAGATAGTATTTAAATTTAATCCGACACTACTAACAGTATCTACTCATCTTCATACATATGACACTGAACGTCTCCTAAACGACTGGACCGATTGTTATGCCATTTTTGTGCGTATATGTAGAGTGGTGGCGCCGCGCCGTGCAAGACACCGTCTGTCGGGTCCGTTTTTGATCCACGAATTAGTGTATTCAGTGGTGATTTTTCACAGAATGACATACCTATTTTTTTCGCTTGTCAATGTAGGTTGAGTCATCAGACTAAAACAAATCGGTGACCAACAAAAATCGGCAACAACACAGAAAATCAGAACTCAACAGCAGAACAGACAGCAGATCAGTCAGAACTATAATCAGCCTAACAATTACCAGGGTTCAGTATCAGGGTAAAGGCGAAAGATGTGGGTCAAAGCAAGAACGGTGCTAAACAGAACTAATATTGAATTAACGCGCACAGAATAATTGTAGAGAAAGTGTACCAACCATTTATCAGTCGGGACTATAGCAAGTGTTTAAAATTGAGTTCATTACCATCACTTTATGTATTTAGGACGCTTTAGGTAAACGCAACGGGTTCTTATAACTATCTGTATGCTTTTTGTGTTTGTTATAACGGCAAGACTATGTTGTTTTTTCGTGTACCTATATGTAAGTTGTAGCTAAGGTAAAAAAGGGTCTGGAGACTCGGAAAGAGAGGTAATGATTGTCTTTTCAATTCATGTACCTACTAAGATTGGTACTTCAGTACGGACAGATTTTGTAATGGTTTGAAAGATTGGACGTCAAGTTTGGAGGTTTTAGCATGTTGTACCTACTTAGCCAGAGCCATGCCGGAGCTGTGTGTTTCTAATAATGTCTAGACTTTAGTTCAATAATTTTTATGGCAACCTAATGTTACTGTGGTATGTAATTAAAGGTTATATCTTGGCATTTATTCCCACAATGGATTACTTTTACACGGGGTATTTTTGATCACTAACAAAATTTTCCCAGTGTGTGCTTTATATGCAAAACTTTAACTAGGTATGGGACCAACTCTGAAATCAGCTGTTTCATACATTAAAGTAAAATAGATATAAACATTTTGGATGAATAAGTTTAGTTAAATAAGGTTTCACCGGGGTCAAATTTTGTACGAAATAAAAACAATACCCTAAGCTGTCAAATGTAACGTTTTTTTTGTTCTAAATACAAATTAGTGACAACTTTTCAATATATTAGGAAGGTTCTAAATTAGAAATCGATCGATTAATAAATTAATCAAATAGAGATTGAAACCCATTACAGTAAAAGGGTTCAAAACATTTTTAATGTGGGTTGTATGTATCTTTCTATTAGGTATTAAATTGATACCCTCTTTCCTTCTAAGTACCTACTGTTTAAAGCAAGCATTACCCTCTTACACCTTTCTTTAAATAGACATGAAGTACTTTTAATAACAGCTACATCATTGTAGGTACAAAATATATTACATCCCTTTATCGATACCGAAAAGGTCGCAGACAAACCAAACGTGAATAATGACATCGTTTATTTTAAGATATTACTGAATAAACAACCTTTTTGTGGTCGAGCACTTAAGGGTGGGTTACACCAAGATACGAGCCGTGATAGCTTAGCGGTGTAGCCGGCGGACTGCCAGGTTTCGAACCCCAGGCACGCACCTCTGCTATTTCCGATGCATCATGTGCGTATGACTGGCCTGTTGGTCTAGTGGTTAGTGACCCTGACTGCTATACCGGAGGTCGTGGGTTCGAATCCCACCCGGGACAAATGTTTGTGTGATGAGCACGATAATTTGTTCTGTGTCTGGGTGTAATTTATCTATAATATGTATGTATTTAGAAATATATAAGTATGTTTATCAGCTGTTTAGTACCCATAACACAAGCTCTCAAGCTTAGCTTGGGACTAGATGGCGCTGTGTGAAAAGTTGTGGAATATATTTATTTTTATTATACAAGTATCACTTTCTTTGAAAACTTTAAACTTTGAAGCAAAAGACCGAATAAAAAATGGATGGATTGTGCAAAGTCTGTACACGGTAATTTTTTTATTGTCTGACAATTTTTCACAGGATGTTCTACCCATGAATATGAACAACTTTTACTATAGGACCAACTCGGAAATCCAGAAAAAAAGTGGGTAGAACACCCTGTGAAAATTTTTCAGACGATTAAAAAATCACCGTGTATAGGTAGAGTTCGAAAACTGTGATGGCCGCTGATAGGGTGTATGTGAATTCGATGTAAATATTTATTTATTTATCTATGCCTTTCTTACAACTAGCATTGCCTAATACGATAGCGTGGTCTAAACATAAATCGGAAACCCACTGCCATTTACATGGAACTTAAAACATATCTGGCGATATGTGTGTGTACACTATAGCTACACCTCTGCGCAACTCTTCGATAAATACAGACATCATATTGTGTTTTATTGGAATGATATTTATTTCTGTATATAAGTTACATCTTCTTCCAGACACTTACATTTAATTTTTTTAATTGTAATTGGCACCGGCATTTCCAAATTGATTGATGCCTGAGAAGAAATGGCCAAAAAAAAACTCAGGGGTCATGGTCCATGCATAGTTGCATAGTTTGTCACTCTGTAGATGATTAGTATTTATGTATTGTATTTATTTATTTTTTCTTATTCATACTTATTTTAAACGTCTCTTGAGATAGTCATGTATGGTATATATTTATGTAAATAGTACACCACAAACTGCCTACTCATCTTTTCTCCTCCCCTATCAAGTCCATCCAAAGGTTGTCTGTAAGAGATCGCTTTTAGCGATAAGGCCGCCCATTGTAACACCCTATGTACCCCTTAAAGTTATAATTTGTAAATTTTTATGGTGTACATTAAAGAGTATTCTATTCTATTCTAAGATTGTATTTATTTACGAGTTTTATTTAGTTGTTATTGGTTCACGTCCTATTTTAAGACCTACTGAATTTACACACAAAATTTTATAAGAATCGGTCAATACGTTTCAGAGGAGTTTTGTTACAAACAAATGTGACACGAGAATTTTATATAAATTAAGATAAAGATAGAAGATTAGATTGTATGAGTGTTTGACTGGCCTGCTGGTCTAGTAGTTAGTGACCCTGACTGCTATGCCGGAGGTCGTGGGTTCGATTCCCATCCAGGGCAAATGTTTGTGTGGTGGGCAGGATCATTTGTTCTGTGTCTGGGTGTAATTTATCTATAATATGTATGTATTTAGAAATATATACTTAGGTATGTTTATCAGCTGCTTAGTACCCATAACACAAGCTCTGCTTAGCTTGGGACTAGTTGGCGTTGTGTGAAAGTTGTGGAATATTAATAAAAAAAAAAGTCTGACGATAAAGGTTAAAGTCTGAGAAGGTCTTTCTTCACCGACAAACGACAAACGACACGCATGCATCAGTCATCGTGTAGCTAAAACCTATTTTAGGGGCCAGCATTAGGTTGATTGATATTGGTAGAAACTTAGATAAACAATAACCATTAACCACAGTCGAGGTAAGCCACACCATAGTCGAGGATGGTGTGTGTGCCAGCCAAATATGATTTGAAATGGTAAATCAGCCCACCAGTGTCGCTATCCGCAGCGGTTGGGCCGTGAAATCGAATTGGCTCACTGTCAGATATGAAAATAAGCAAAATATATTACAACATCTTGTTCGGTTCGGCGAAACGAGAATCTGATACAAAAGATGTACAGGTGTGTCAATGAATCACACAAGCTTAAATATTTAAATACGTAATTGTTTTACAAAAAGATTTACTGTGACTGCCTCGTTAGTCTAGGGGTTGCAAGCGCTACTGCTGAGCATGAGGTACCGGGTTCGATAACCAGGTCGGGCAAAGTGTTATTGAGTTTTTCCACTAAAATTTCTTAGTAACAGCACAGTCTAAAAACATACAGTCGTCCGACGAAGCTGTCTAGACAGGGCAATCGTGCGGGGAGTGAAGGGCGAGACGCGGGAAAGCCGCTCCCGCACTGCTAACAAACCGATGTTCGTAGTGCGGGAGGTATTATTCAAGTCTAACGCGTGTAGAAGTTGTCGGCATTTTTCCAGAGATCAAAGGCGTCGTCCTACTGTATTAATATTTATACTGTGGTAGCAACCCGGAGTCTGGATTTGTGCCCGATTGATGGCAATAGGCTCGCCCCCTATTACATGGGACTCAAATATAACTGGCAAAATGTGCATGGGTGTACTTCAGGTACACCTCTGTCTAGCTCTTCGGGATTACAGTCGTGACGTTATGTGATGTTAAAAAGATTTACTGCGAAAACTGGTCAAAACAGACGGAGTGTTGCAAATTATTCTCGAGTACATCACCTGAGTAAATTGTATAAATTGAGTTTAAATTACACATGAAAATATCACTTTGACAATCTAAGCACGCCTGGCTTGGTATAATCAAAGTGTATAAACACGGTTTTAAACAGCTACGCTTCTTAGCTATAAAGATAACTTACATTTCATTTACGTGAATTAATTATAATTTCACATAGATATCGTTAAATGTAAACACATACCCCGATTCACCAATAAATGTATCGCTTATACCTAGTATTTCAGTCAGTACATAGATCTTATGTTTTTTATAACAGACATAAGGCATTAAGTCCGCCTTTGAACATGTTTTTTTTACTTTTTTTTATACCACGACGGTGGCAAACAAGCTTACGGCCCGCCTGATAGTAAGCGGTTACCGTAGCCTATGGATACTTGCAACACCAGGGGTGCCACACGCGCGTTGCAGACCCTTTAAAAACCTATTTATTCCCCTTTTGAAGAACTCCATACTCCATACTTGTGCATAAAGTTTTAGGGAAGGTTCATATCTGACGGAACATGCGCCGAGCGTTTGCGACAATGTACCTCGACGCACTAACGCATGATCTGTTGAGTGTGAACCGTCAAGTGTTTTTCTATACATTTGTCTGTTCTGGCGTTACGCGACCGATAATACGCGACGCATTTTCCGTCAGAAATGAACCTTCCCTTAATAAATAAATAACATCAGGCCTGGTTTTTCTAAGGGTTACTTATATACATATAGGTAGTACTTCGCTAGAAGTCACATGTAAGTAATAAAGGGCGAGTCTATTTACCAAACGGGGCACAAATCTAGACTCTAATAATGAGAAATCCAGACTTTTCCTTGAAAAAACTACATAATCTAGAATATCTTTGGAATTTGTAGGCATTGTGGCACAGTTTTTACTGTCGTAGATTATAAGAATACATACATAGAAGGATAATTTATTCAAAGATTATAAATTATTCAATATCTCAGTGGAGCTTATAGACTTCAGCTCAAAGTAAGTCCTATTATATAGGATCCCGATAAAATTATTGACTGTTATTAAAGCAGACCTTTTTTCATTAGGTTTAGTTTACGATTCATCCGAATTTAACAATTTTGTTTTAGGGATAAGGTAACATTGAGTGCTCAAACTTAGGTAGGTATTAGCCTTATTACCTTCAAAGCATCGTGCGATCACTCCGTCATCATCTACCCAGCCTTTTAGAGCTCTTACACACGAGCGGCATGTTCCCAACGGCAGAGGTAACTGCAGACGTCGACGCGGGTCGGCGGCAACCGTCGACGCGTCGACGGCAGCAGTCGACCTATAGCAACACTTGCAGTTGTAGTGTGCCGCGTTGTTGAAATGTCGACGTCAGCAGTTACCTCTGCCGTTGGGAACATGCCGTTGGGAACATGCCGCTCGTGTGTAAGAGCTCTTACTGATACCAGTTACTGAGTAACACGGTACCCATTGGTTAATCTGGTTGTCAGAATTTCGGGCTTCTACCGTAACGACAGTCTAAGATCTACAAATGACAACCGGAACCAACGGCTTAACATGCTTTCCGAAGCACGGAGAATTGATATGTTCACTCATCTACGGACTGACCTCGTCAAACGTAGCTTAACCTTCGATCGATCCGCTAGAAGCTATCACTTCGTAAGGGAAAAGAGAGAGCAAAGGTCTCTTCTCTTAAAGAGAAGGCACGCGCATTAATAGCAACGCTTGCTCATGACGGTTGGCAATTTTAGATTTATTTTAGTCAAAAAAGCAGTTTTTCCTTTCCCTATATCAGTAACGTTGAAGAAAAACTAAGAGGCAATCTGAATTATTTTTCGCCAAATTTAAAACTATTATAAAAAGTAAATATATTGGAAATACCGTCACAAAACTTAACGATGTCAAGTATCGGAAACATTAAACTGCGTATGAAAAATTTCCGTCGCCTCCATCATAAATATTTATACGTCTTTGATAAGTACAGGACTTATTTTTATGAATCAGGGCGAGTCTCCACAGCCGAGTGGTCGCCGGCGCAGCTAATAGAGCCCAGATCCTGTGCACTGTGTGAACCGGCCGCACCCATCACACGCAATCCCAGTACGTATCACTTGTGAACTTTACTTCCTACATCGATCGACGGACACTCACACATACACACACACACGCATACAAAATTTTAAAGAGAAATAAGGGGGATTCGGTAGCAGTGTCCAGTTAGAAGTTTGTATGTAAAAGTGTGTGTTCTTGCAGCGAATGGTGGAAGTTGTGAATCTGAACAGAATGTGATCTGTGCCGCGCCTGTTGTCACACACAATCAAGCTGTTTGCGATGTTATTTGTGCTGTATAAAGGTCTGTTTGGTAAAGTGTACAAAGTAGAGACTACTGTGAAACGTACAAGTTAAATTTACTTGTACATTTGACAGAGTAGCGTCATAATCGATCAGTACATTAAATGTAGAAACATTTAATGTAAAAATACCAATTGATAAGATCGTGTAAAATATTTCATAGAATAACTAGCTGTCCTGGCAAACTATATATGTTTCACTTTAAAGTTAATTTATTAGTTTTATTTAGTTGTTATTAGTTCACGTCCTATTTTCAGACCTACTAAATATTCACACAAAATTTCATAACAATGAGCCAAGCCTATACATTGCTATAGTTTCACATCTATAGATGTTGAGCAAATACATAATACATGCTGAAAAACATGAGCTACCTACGCCTTACAAAATATTAAAAAAAACTACATTTAAACCTTAGTAAAAGTGTTTCAAAAGAAAAAATATAGGTACTAAAGAATCCTCCTACATACGATTCGTCCTTCCTCCCGTGCACGTAAAAAAGCAACAAATCTCCCTAGGCAATTCAACGTAATCCATACAAGACAGCTGAATCTTATTTAAATCCAAAAGAGATAGATGACCAATTTTATGATATCTAGGATAGTGCGATCGATACGTATCTACATAGGTACTTTCCATCTGTGAATACTGACAAATTATGCGAGAGGGATGGTCTACACGAAAGGGTGAAGAAAAACGACTCATTTGTGAGATTGTTGTCCCAGAATGAAGGCAATATCTGTATGTGCGAGAACTGGTAAACGTTTGAAAAAAATGTAAAGGGATAAAAGCTGCAACCATGAAACAACACAAAACCTTATGAAAAAGTCTTAAACGGAGCAATACCGTCTAACTGTGTCTTAGTCTCTGTGGTTACTAATTAAACATGTGAAAAATTAAAAATAAAAATAAAAAATACTTTTGCAGATAAAGTTTTCTCAAAAAAAAAATCGCGTGATAGGTGATAATTTCACAAGTCGGGAAAACGTCGCGTCGGCTCTGTTTGTTCTAGCACCATACGAAAAAACAAACAAAATACATTTACCTCGAGGTGTTTCAATGAAGGGAATGAGCCCGAGTACAACCCATCCAGCGAATTCGATTAAAGTACAAAAAAAAACTATGTTTAAACGAAGTTCAGCAAGTCATATTTATATTACTAGAACAGACAATATTTGACGTTTATAATATAACCGGAACGTATTTTTTTCATAGGCGCTATACCCGCAAAGCAATATTCTATACAAGTTGTATATTGTTTTGTATATGTACATACGTCGGTATTCAAACCAGACAATAGATTTTTTGTAACGTCATCGATGTACGCCTAAAAGCTTTCTCTTGTCTGATGAATTCAATGCCATATTTTTATACAAGTTTCTGAAAACCTTTTCTGTCTTTATTATTTTTATTAATACAGGGTGGAAGGAAAATCGACTATATCTTGAAACCATGAGGTTAGACCATAATTCTGGACCCCCAGCATTAAAATTGTTCTTTGGCAATATCATAATTTTAAGTTATTTTTTTAAACAGCAAAAACGAATATGAGTAAACCATCATTTCCATCAAACCCGATAAGATTTTAACTGTTTTGATATTGATATTCAAAAGTATCAAAACTTAGCTTGTGTTTTGGGCAACAAATATGACAATATGATATTACTTTTATCTGTTAACCGTGCGTGTTCTAAAACCATCTGCTATTTCTATGGTAACAGATGTTCTAGTGCTTGTATCAAAATGACTTTGTTACTTTGTTTCGATAACGAATGTTCTATATAAAGGTCATTTAGTCAAAGGATACGTAAACAATAGAATTCATCTATTGTTTACATATCCTAACTGCCTAGTGGATATAAAGCAGATCCCCAATGTACATTGTACATACGTAAGTACTAGAAATATGACTAAGTTTAATAGCACCGTTTACTACCTATTATCTTATTCTTTCAACTACAATACGTCTCACAATACCGATCTTGAAAAGATTACCAAAGATAGATTCTAAATATATAGGACACGTAAATTTCAGTTTTAAAAATACAAATATTACAACACATTTGAGTCAGAACACAGCGCCAGTTGACGTAATAATAGTCGGTCTAATGAATGAGCTGAATCATTACCACAAAGTGGGCTTAACTAAGGAAACAGAACAGGATGGAAAACTTTACAATAATTCCGTTACTTTAGTAACCGCAGTTTAAAGTAATCACTAATTGATCGGGTTTGTCTTGAGGTAACAGTGGAATATATTCAAATTTTTTCTTTCCAATTGCTCTCTAGCTACATAGTATTCTCTACAGCATGGCTTTAAATACTGCTGTTGCTCATAATATATCGGTGTCAAAGTAAATAGGACGAGAAAGGTAGCTAATAATTTAAATATACACAGACGGCAGCACATCAACCTACCCCAAACTGTCAAATTTTCCCAATTAAATATGAACCTAATTCTATCTGCAATAAAGTTGAAAAACTATCGATGAAATTTGCTATATTGGGGTATCTTGATGCGCTGGCCTCTGTACATATTGATTTAGGTATATTTAAACTATTGTAATTATTTTCGAAATTTCACCTACCACTGTTTGTCTCTGCGTCACACTAACGTAGAAAATGCCTAAGGCATTAGGTTCGCTTCTGTAGTGTGTTGAATAAATAATCAATGCGAACAATAGCATAGAAGTAGAAACTTAAAAAGATGCTTCTGAATAAGAAGGCGCAACTAAATTTTGTACAATACCTGCTGCAATTTTAGTAACATCTGAAGTATGAATTTTAGATTCATTAAATAAAGTCGAAGATAACAGTGACTATTCACAAGTAATTTAGTAATAACACGAACTTGAGGAAGATACAAACTGAAATAAAAGAATAATCACAACATTAGAGAAAACAAAAAGGTCAGTCAAGGAACTTAACATTTTATGCAATATGATATTCTAGTGTTAGTCCCTTCATTACGCTATATACGGATTATCATAAAAGCTAATGAAAGCTCTCAGCTGACCAAAAATGGTTACATTCGGGTCACGATTATCGGCCAGTTTAGCGTAAATTAACATTTACGTAGCTGTTACTAATAGCCATAATTTATTAGCATGAAGATAACCTTTCGGTATATTATAAATATCCTTAAAATAAAGCCGGTGTGTGTACCTTGTTGTCCTAATACGCGCAAGCGCTATTGTTAAACATTAATTTCGATTCTTGGGTTGATTCTTCAGTGAAATTAGTTTTTTGAAATCGAGAAGTTCTAGTAGCCCACGAAGTTACATGGGGTTAAATATAAGTGGCGCAATGTGTGTAGGTACTATTATTATAAATAAGTACACCTCAGCCTTACCCGTTTCCGTCACAAATGTGGTGTTGTATAAAAAATAAAGAGAGATTAACTTAATATTTTCTATCAACATCAAAATTTCTAACTTATTAACTTCTACTGCTCCACAATATTTTATTTCTCAAGTCTTCGTTTGATCTACAATTCCAATTACTTTATTTTTTTTTTTTACTAAATTGTAGCGTTTTCTTAATCTCCTAAACGATACGTTTCCGTTTCTCAAAACGAAAGTCTGACTCACCCATTTAAGTTACTTAGTAACAAAGAATTTCACAATTAGTATGAACGTGTTGTTTAATCTAACACCTACAAACCTAAAGTGTGTTAACGTTAGAAAATTAGCACGAGTTTAAATTCTATTTGAGTGAATAATCGATTATTGTAACGATTCTGTTTCATACAATTCAGGTTCGATGAATTTATAACGAGTAATTATTCGATATGTGATTGTAAAATTATATGCGAACGTGATGTTTGAGTGTTGGGGCACTCTAGTATTGTTGATCTTTCTTATATTTGCTGAGTATTTACCTAACAATTATCGAGAATAGTGGACTAGCCTGAAGCGTATTGCTTTCAACGATAAGTGATCGGTAAATATAAACTGCATTAGTCTACTTACGAAGAAAAATACGACTCTCCAATGATCCCGTTTAGTAGCTGATGGCTTAAGTTAGCAATATTCTGCGTATATGTTTTACTACTTCAATTTTTAAAATTCTTTCTGGAATATTAGATAAGAATTATTCTTATATTAAGCTAACCAAAAATGTTGTATCTCTTTTAAAGAATATTTATCGCGCGCGGAGTTATGCGAGCTTTGGGATTGTTAAAGTTTATTCTCGTACAAAGAAGAAGTACTCATAGATTAATCATTTTGATCATCAGGCGACTATTAATTATGATATTCGTCAACTGAGTTGGCTTTTTACTAACAATAAAGAGTAAAAAATAGGTGCAGAAGGGTAAAATGGTCAAAATTGTAATGCAAGGTGACCAATAGTGTAATTACTATAGTCACTAACTTAAAATCCACAGATAAAGATACTGCGGTACTATTCTGTTTCTGGTAAGTGAAGGCAAAATGAGAGATCTAAAGTTCACTTCACGCTTTCTTCTCCTAACTTTAAACAGGAAGATTTTTACAGAACATTGGTATTTTCTGTAAAAAATCTTTTTGGTTCATTTTTCAGTCGGTACTGCATGTACAGACTTTCCCAATCGAATATGAACCTTATTCTGTTTGACATAAAGTTGAAAAACGATCAAAGAAATTTGACACATTGGGGTAACTTGATGTGCTGGCGTCTGTACAAACAAACCTTAACACCCAATTTCTCTCAATGATTTTTTAAGGTCAGTTGCGCACATAATAACTAAGTACGCACATATTAGCCTAAGCATACCATAGAAATTGAGAATGATTACCAAATACGACTATTGACTTTAATGTCAGTTCCCTTTCCCTTGAACCTATCATAACATCGTTAATGGCTGTCTAACCTACAGATAACCCTTACATGTTCCACATTTCTACTGGTACTTCAATTACACTAAAATAGACAAGAACTGTCATTACATGAGAATTATTATAATTGGTATGACCCCATTTATATCTATAGGTACTAGATATTGCAGATAGATGATCATCTAATGTGTTTGGATAATTACAGAGATTAATGCACTACACATTGGAGTAATTATAATTGGCTAGGAATATCATAGTGACTATGTGTACTTAGATAACAATAATGTTGTCATTGTTAGGAACTGTTAGGAACGAATAATACAAAAATAAATATTAAATAACTTATATTATAAGCACTCCTTTTAGGAACCTCTACAATCAACATCTGCTAATAAGTACAATGCCACAAATTCTTCAAAAATCACTACGAAACTACGCTAAATTCTCTCGGAGTTGCTTCACTATAATATTTTTAGTGGAATTTTGTTATGGGCCTTCCGTTACTTATAGTTTGCCTGTATCCTAGCTGTAAGTTAAATTAGTAAAAAAAAAACAAGAAAACCTAGTAGTCAAAACCGCGACATCTAAAAACTAAACCAAGTAATTTATTGATCTCTTTGATTGTAAGACCTATCTTTTTGTCTAGAGAGAAAGGTATAAATAGCCATGTAAACAATACCAAAGATAATTATTACAAAGACAGTTATTAACTTAGAATTATTCACTATCAATAAACCACAAGATTGAAAATCTTACATTACCATGGCTTGTGCAATCCATATATGTGTCAATACAAATTCCATACATTACTACAAGCCTATGACTAAAGCCTAGTCTTGAACGCCATAAAAGGTTCCTAGAAGCCTTGTGGGGACTAACAATTTACTACAACAAGCATGGAAATTGATTGGCCCGCCAATTTATGATGTAACGGCAGCTGGTCAAAGGCGCTGAGAAGATCAATCGCTTTTATTGCCGTGAAATAAGGGCTATTGTTTGTGCAATCACGTATAATAAGATTATAATGGAAGATTTTAGTCACGCTTTTGATCTTTGAAGGGTTTGGCTACTGGATGTGATTAATTTTTAGTTTCCATGTGGTTAAGCGCAAGGGAAATAGCCTCGTACTATCGTATTGGAATTTATGTCTCATTATGGCAACAGATCATATTAAGCTACTTCATAAAAGTAATTTAAACAAAATAATTAAATACCTCCTTACAACCAATGCTAATGTGTTCAATCAAATTCACTACCAAAACAGACAACAGCACCAAATTCAATCAATTCCTAATTTTTGAATCAATTAATTCTTGAAAAGCGGCGAACCTTCATTAATAACCTAGATTAATACCCGTTCATATTCAATTAATGGAGAGTACAGTACACAATGTCCATAGTGATCAAGTGTGGACAGGGGATTATCCGAGTTTGCGGCCATAATGGCTGGATGGGCGTAGTCCACGACTCCACGTGCTAAGTCCCTGACCCAAATAGTCCGTGATGGTCTTGCCTGCAACGTGTGTTTACCGAACACACCGATAATATATTTATTTTCGTCCGTGGACCGTGATACAGAACTTCAATCTCTTTAATGAATGGTCGATAAGTCGTATTTCAAATAGTTTGCATAGATTGGAGTTTTGCGTAATGTAAATGTATTTATTTGTGTTGTGTTAATGGAGAAATGTTATATATAAAAAAGATAAAAATATAAACTCATAATAGCACTCAATTTTTATTATATTTTAATAACCCAAACGACAAAAGTACTTACGAAAATAAACGACGAACGGAAAAATGTTGGACCAAGAAGACGTCCTTGCAGAACTTTCTAGTTATTGATTTTCACTTTCATCTTTTTTATTCTCTGAGTACTTAGTTTAACTTCCGTGTTTTATTATGGGCTGTTTCTAGTAATTCATTATTTTACGTCCCATATTTCCATTCGTTTCCATAATAAGTTACTCAATGACTACGTACAATGCATTTCCCAAATGAACCTGTGTATGGCTACTATTTGTCCAACTAATTGTTTATAAGGACTAATGAGTTGCTAGTGGTCATTTGTTATTTCATAAACGCACTTACGGTGAGCACTGAATAATTCCACAATGATTTCGACAAATCAAGCTATAATTTCATTAAATGTAGCGTTGGAGTTTGGCCCGTGGGATTTTTATTTTACTTTGTAGGATTTACCTTTAGACGAAAGGGTTTTCGGCAAACTAATATTGAAACGGCAGGAACATTAACGCACAACCCGATACTAGGATTTTAGTACTTGAAATGACTCTTAGCACGAAACATTTCATTAGATCGATTTATCATTATTGTAGTAAAATGTGTAAATGGTACAAAGATTTACATCTTCTACCATTTAAAAAATAACACAACACAAGACCGTGGAAGGTCAAAAGGTGATTGAGAGGGTTGTCAAACTATGTATACCTTTATTATACACTAAAATTATCATCTTACTTTAGATAAAGGCGACTAATAAATACACACTTCAAGATTTTTTTTTGTTTTCGAGAATTACTTTAAACACTTGAAAAATTACTTTACAAATTGTATGTAGTTAGTGTTATTAGTAAAATATAAAAGAGCACTTTATGGAACTATTTCTATGACTGTTTGCTGTTAGGTATGTCAATGATTATGCATAAAAAATATGTATAATATTATACATGTATTATACATGTATATTATGTATGACCTTTACACAGTCCACTTATGATTATGCGTCTACCGAGGTTTTCCTTGCTTGTAGAGTAACCTGTGACACAGTCATGTATGGTCTTAGTAAAACATGAGTCATTCTCAACGATTTTATATTCCAGCAGCGCAACAAACATGATGTTAATACTACGGTATATTATATGGACAGTAGAGGCGTTTGCGAGTCACCAACAAGTTTCTTAATACATAATATAATTTAATAGTTTGCAGAGGAAACCGACACGTCGTCGTGAGGAAAGTTTTAAGCAAGAATGTGTAGATAGATTGTGTAAAATATGATATGGCTAATAAGGACAAGACCATTGAGAGGATGGTAAAAACAATGTATAAAGGAGAAAGAGATGCTGTCCCAATTTCAAATAATATTTGAATAAGAGCGGAGGATGATGGTAATTTGATTGAATTCAGACTGTCAATATTGTAATTTAGGATATCATTCTTAAAAGTTAAGAAATAATAAACATGTAGGTACTGACACCTTCACGGCCAAGCCCTTTCCCAACAACGTTGGTGTTGGCTTCCAGTCTAACAAAATTCAGTAACAAAAATGTATGTGGAGTGGTTGTGTAAAATACCTCCACAACCCAGTTTTTGAGTTACGATACCCTTGGTGAAACGTAACACAAACTGGTTTTTAATAAATAAATAAACAACAACCTGGGTTGATAATCACACTATAGGTATATATGGCAAACAATTAAGTCGGTTATTTTCTACCACATATAGGAAGGATGGAAGCTATTCAAAATAACCTTTTATTATAAAATTTTCTTCATTAAAATTAACTAAACCCAAGCACTGATGGTAGACCAAAATTGAAATACTCTAATTATACTAAAATGTGTAAGTTTATTAGTTAATTAACTATGCCCATCTAAAGAAGAATCGATTTCATCAGCTTCCTTAAATCTTAAACGTCAAATTAATTCGGATGTCACAGTTGCAAGTGACGCCCACTTATCTCAATTTTCATTGACGTAGGCTGTCATGGTAGATTATATGAAAGATAGGTATAAAGTAGGACAATATTTTTCTAGATGGTTGATACCAGTGATGCCAGGGACGGGCTGAAATATTTTGGTTTTTCGATTTTTTTAATAATTTTATAAGAGACTTGTTTTTGCAGTACAATTGACAAACATTCGATTGATATTGTATATTGACTGCTCGAAAGGAACAAAAATAATTTTAATTTGTTCCTATTTGTAAAAAGAAACCTTTTTTTATATGATCTACTGGGATATTTTTTTATTAAGTACTTTTAGTAATCATTTATTTAAGTGTGAACAGTTGAATGGCAGATAATAATTGATTTTAGTTACAATGGTGCCGAATAGATTTCACCAAAACGTTTTTGATTTAAATAACAGATAAATTTTAATGATTTTATTAATGAATACATAATTTTAGTAACAAACAATAAATATAAATTTTACAAAAAAAAATATAGTTCAGTTACGAATAATTGATTTTACTATTAAATACTTTATTCTAATAACAGATAAAATAATTGATTTTACTAATGAACTCATATTATAAACAAAAAAAAATTGAAATTAAACCGATTTAAACCAACCAACCCTGGCACTGCTCACCGAGTGCTTAACCCTGACCTGCCGGCTGTCATCATTGCTACTGATCGCCCACGACCTGCGAGTCTGTCCAATGTATTTTCCTTTTAAGCATAATAGATGCGTGATTGTGAGATAGGAATGTTAAATAATATGTTGTTTTTCTTTGAATATTGCGTGTTGCGTCATTTATCGATGTAATTTGTAAGGCTATATACCTACGTTCCTATATATTAAGCAATATTATTCCAAGTGTTGTAGAGGTTCTGTTAGAGCAGCTGTTTTATTGTTCTGTGATTAATAAATTAATTGTGCTATTATTAATAGTTTATGTCCTTCAAAAACAAAAGCATGTATCTAATGGAAAAAATAAACAAAAAAAAAAGCGTTCATAAAAAAACTGTATTTTATAAAAGGCGCTAAAAGAATTAAAGTAGTGGTGGTGGATGTAATTTATTTATTAAAACTGCACTAGTAAAAGAGACTGTACAAAGGCTGACTTTGGCATTTTCTACCAGTCTACCTTAGAGTGATGCAGAGACAGAACATGGTAGGCGCAAGAAGATAACAAAAACTAGAAAGTGAACTCAATAATAATTTAGAATAAATACGATGTCAAGACTTTCATTATGTAATTAAGTTTTCAACAATGTTGAATGTACCATATTCAGTTTCTGTATCACCTTATGGTAGACTGATATAAAAATTTCTAAGTCATACATTAGTAGTTCCCAATCGTACAGACGCAAGCACGTCAAGTTACCCCAATGTGTCAAATTTCTTTGATCGTTTTTCAACTTTATGTCAAACAGAATGAGGTTCATATTCAATTGGGAAAATTTGACACATTGGGGTAACTTGCGTCTGTACACCTGTTTCCACTTGTGCATATATATTTTTTAATAGATACCTATATAATCGGAATCCCATATGTAACAATATCTAGTGAATGGACCTAAATCAAAACATGGAAATATACAAATACGTCAGTAAATTTTTATTCCAGATTCACAAAATTGTTTTGGTTTCCTCATAGGATTGTAGAAGCAACTCAAACCTTAAAATTACTTAATGGAAAAAGGCCGCCACTCTACTTTATGAAATGAAAACAACTACAATTTATCAACCAAAATTATGAGTCAGGACATCTGCTCACCCGTTGACAGAAAACAGCCGTAACGAAGTGACTAATACCAATGTTGATACAGATGGTTTACCTCTGATAAATAAACTATAGTACGTTTTAATTAATTCAAGATATGTAGGTTAATGCCAACCTAGACTTTGATTTCAATCTATATCCATTTAAATTAATTTATTAATAAGTAGAGATTGTTATGAAATACAATTAAATGTAACGAATGCAATATATGTAGGTATATGCAGTTATGATGTTTATTTTATTGAAAATAATTGTACCTACTATGATTTGCATAAAAGCCCAATACACGTTTATGTTAACGAGCTTATTATATACCTATAGAAGCTCGACTGAATCAAGTTCTTTAATGTATCTTTCTTTCTTTAACAAAATTCTATCAAAATCTTTTCATAATAAGAAAAATATCTATGTCACCGCAGTAACTGACATTTTAATTATGATACCTTACGAATAATCATACAATTTTCAAGTCTATCTCTATCCATTCTTTACTAAGATGGCATTTATAAAAACATTAAAATTTTATATGAAGACATATTGTTGATATACGACCGAAAGTATACAATAAACCAAATATGCATACGCATTATGGGGTGGAAGCGGCGAGGGTGTGGGGGGTGACCAATATGTAGGGAGGGTGACATATAAAAAGAGGACTCCACATTTTGTGAGGTTTATTAACCCCTCGTATTGTTATAAAGTATTTTCCTTTTTTTTTGTCTCTATTATTTTCAGGGTATTTCGAATAATTTATTACATGATTAAATTGTAAATTTCGTGCCTCAATAACAGGAAATAAACAACCAAAAACTGTCAAAGCAAATAACCTTCCGAAAATAATCAAAATTCACAACGTCACAAACATACAGATAGCGTTCGTACACAGCGATAAAAAGATAAACAAGTGAATCTGTGCAACCTTCGACACGCTGCTATCCTTATCACTAATCTTAGACAATCGCGATCTAATTCATTAACAAATCCCTAAACGTACCTACTTACGTCAGTAAAAACAATATTATCCCTCGATTCAGTAATCCGATCACGTGCTACACACACGGGGCCGACACACATTAACTTATCATTAACTCGATTAACTTATCCATAGGAATAAACACTGCTTGTTTATACACACCGTTAATTCGATATCAGGGTGACATATCCCGATGCGGCACGATACGGCGAGGGGAGCGGGTTCGATACGTGCGGACGACGTTCGGAGCCGCGCGGGAAACTCGGGTAAGGGAAAATGGCGGCGAACAAACGTGCGTCGAGCGTGGCGGCCGCCAGCCAACTAAACCCACACACTGATAACGCGACGATACTCTCCGGGAAATGGAAAACAATGGAAACGCGACGTGTTATGGTTATTTCGCGAGATAACGGTAATGAGATTATACGTGGTTTGATTTAGTTGTTATATAATGTGATAAGAATTCCTTTCGCTGCTCCAGTTTGCATCGGATTAAGGGCAGGAGTTGGGAAGAAGGCGTATAATGGAGTGGCCATCATGTTGTAGCTGGCACTTGAGACCTAGGCGATTGTATGAAGTGTTTGTTGTTCGATTCACTTCAACCGGGATTTAGTAGGGTCGTTTAAAATGCAATTCCTTTGATGTTTTTCGTAGCCTACTTGGGGCAAATTTTACCGATGAAACTGAACGTAATCAGCACATCTAAACCGGGTTTATGAGTGTCAACTCAACTTCAACTATTCTTTAATGGCACTTGTGGATGTGACACCACAATTTTGCCAATAACACGTCGGTACTAAGATACCATCAAACGCTGGAGATTTAATTAGTAATTATTGTTGATTTGGGAAGCAAAGAGAGAAAAGATAATTTATAATTAACCAAAGAAATAGAAAAAAAAAACAAATAAAATGTATGAGTGTCATCATTGTTGTGGAAGATATATTGACACTGGCAGCTAAATGTTTTAAACATTTAAGGTGAGTAAGTGCTCATACAGTGCCTACTTACAAAGATAATAGTCTATTAAAATTCCTTGTAATCCCAACATCATCATCTGCCTAGCCTTTTCCCAACTATGTTGGGGTCGGCTTCCAGTTTTTAACCGGATGCAGCTGAATACCAGTGTTTTACATGGAGCGACTGCCTGTCTGACCTCCACAACCCAGTAACTGGGTAACATGATACCCCTTGGTTAAACTGGTTGTCAGACTTTCGGGCTTCTGACTACAAGTAACGACTGTCAAAGATCTACAAATGACAGCCGGGACCAACGGCTTAACGTGCTTTCCGAGGCACGGAGGAGTCTTGGTATGTAATAAATGGTCACCCATCCACGGACCGACCTCGTCAAGCGTAGCTTAACCTTCGATCGACCCATGCGGCTGTTATAATTTAGCCACAACCTCCTCCTTGTAATCCCAACAACACTTACTATTTCCATAATTTTCTTCAAGGGAAAAACAATGAAAACGTCTTTGCGTTATCCACATAAACACCAGTATATGTCGGTCTTAGAAAACATTATATTGTTCTTCTTTATGTCGATACGTTTAGAAGAGCTAAGCCCTTAGATTCGCACGTCGTTGGTCGTGACAGGAAGGTCCAAAAATAAACTGGAACAAAATATCTGGAAATAAACTCGACCGAATCCGCTAAGAGTTGCTAGAGACAGTGGAGCAAACTGTTGGCATATCATGAATGAATGAATGAATGAATGGAAGTAAATAATCTTAGAACTGTTTGATTAAAATTCTTTCAAATACTTTGCCTAAAAGTTGTTGATGTCTACATTGTTTTTAAATATTTAATTAACACGTTGACTGCCAACTACCAGACACAATAGAAATTTAATTGTTCGCGGTCAACGTGTGACCGACGTGGCGCTCAAAGACTTAATAAATAAATACAACCTAACTTTAATTTCCTTGTGCGTTTTTTTTTGCAAATTGAAGTATTTAGGTACTAGGTTTTGTGTTGTGTGCAAATTATTCGTGAACGTATCAAAGAATCTGTCCTTTTATTTTAATGATAATTATGCTTCGGCTGTGGTAAATACATATTTGTACGCATTTATTTTGTATATATCATAATACCAACACACATCTTATTTCGAGCTGCCAATTACAATAAACGTTATAAATTTTAATTTTAGGAGTTACCCTGGCGCTTGTTGCTTAAGAGTGTCCATTTAATGAATTACATAGCCACTTTAGTTGAGCTACGTTTTCACGGTTCCAATCACTAATATTTAGCACCACAATAAATATTTGCACCTTGTATAAAATACTTGAATGTGCATAACATTTAGACGGAATAAACTGCACTTCAATTGTGATACCTAGTTGAATTTATTCGAGTTTTCTTTGTAGTAAAAATGGCTGTTTTCAAATAAAACAACAAAAGTTAGATGATTGAAGGTGGGCACGTGATTGCGAGTTATAACCTGCATCTATCATTTGACTGGCCTGTTGGTCTAGTAATTAGTGCCCCTGACTGCTACGCCGGAGGTCGTGGGTTCTACTATCGAATGATAGCTCAATTTACCTCTATTTGCACCTTTGTTTTCATATGATGACCTTTACAGCACCTTTATAGCACTGCTGATATCCAAAAAGCAGTAACTAGGAGGCACAATACCTTTTGATTAGCCTCGTTGTCAGATTTTTGGACTTCTGACTACAAGAACTTGTAAAGACCTACACAGATGACAGCTGGTTCCAATATTTAACATTCTTTCCGAAGTTACGTCCTTGACAAGCATAGCTTACCCTTTGATCGACCCTTGCAGCAGTTATTATTAAACCACAAGCTTCTGAAGTTATCGTCATGGTGTGTCAAAGATTTATTAGCAAACTAAGGGCCGATTTTTTGGAAATGGCGGTTTAAAAGTTTTTGTATCGATATAATAATAGGTATGTCAAACTAATTATATTTTCTTCCAACTATGCTTTAATTTCATCACAATTACACTAAAAACTCAGTACAAAGCGAGTCTTTAATGCTCTAGAGCAATAAAAATGTATGAAATTTCATTATTACAGTTTATTTTTTAATCGCACCAAAAGGTGCCAATCTCAATGGATTCTCTATTCAGCCAGCCGATATCAATTCTTTTTTTAACCGACTTCAAAAAAAGGAGGAGGTTCTCAATTCGGTTGTATTTTTTTTTTTTTTTTTTTAGGGTTTGTTACCTCAGTACTCCGTCATTTATGGACCGATTTTCAAAATTCTTTTTTTGTTTGATAGGGTATACTAACAGATTGGTCCCATTTGTATCAAAACTCATACCTGATGAGGGATCTTTAAGGAATTGAGGGAAATCCTCAAAAAATATATGCACCGATTGCAACATTTTTAGTAACAAATCAAGCATTTTCATTTAGAAAGTATCATTTGGTGAAGAATAACTGATGAAGAAGACAGGCAACGGAACTCTTCAACGCATAACAGCAAATTATTCGCGATTGCTATAGTCAGATGTCTATGCTGAGCTTTTGTATTTCCACAACATAACATTATGCCATTCTACTTTAAAGGGGGCCGGCAGAGATGTACAGATTAATGTTTAGAGATAGAACTTCTTTAGCAATTGTTATCCAATTTCAATTATTCTTTCAAGTTTTGAAAGACTTTCTTTACATACAAAGAAACTAAAAAATACAAAATAAAAACTTTTTTACAAAAAAAACAACCGACTTCATAAAAAAAAACTAACAGGTGAAAAATAACTCCAGTTTCGGAAGTCGGTGGCCAATATAATGAACAAAGAATATAATAAGAAGTCGGTTGTTTTTTTTGTAAAAAAGTTTTTAACTGTTTGATATGAGTTTCTTTTATCTACTATTCCTATAGGTAATAGTTGAAAGAAAAGCAGATTATGCACCTCGCCTTGAGTAATTTATATTGCCCTCGTGCCTGTTATCAGGCACTCGGTGCAATAATAAATTACTTTGTGCTCGATGCAATAATCTACTAATATCCCTTGCGGTTATAAAAAGATATTTGACGATGAATAATTCACTTCTAAGTTTTTTTCCTCCTTATTCTAGAGTACTTATATCCAAAAGATAGACTCGAATTTTATTACAACCCAGCCGTGTATACAGACTAAGAAGTAATTTAATTATAACCTTAATTAATAAATTGTATCTCCTTTAAGTGTACATTTGGGTGTTATTTTATAATCAAGTACCCACCTACAACTAAGCGGCCATTTCCAAGCATCGCATGTGTATATTCCTTGTATGAATCTGGACAGTATTAGTGATAAGCTTTATGAAAGTTTCTGTAATCCTTCTTCAAACCAAAAATACGAGTGAAATCCGAAGGGCTACTTTTATACTTATCTATGGCAGGTGAGTAATTCGTGTCCCTTCTTCCCTTTGGTAACAAAGGAACAGTAAAATATCCAATAACGGTTCCTGGAACCTATGTGTAAAACAAGCTTTTATTAGCTTTGCCTCTTTAAAAGGAAGTCTCATAAAATAAATTGAACGTAAAACTACTTGTAAGGTTAAATGAGACAAGTTGCCTAATATTGAACGAGGGGCTAGGCAGATATCACTACTAATACCTTTAGCTATAGTATACCCACTTTTAATTATCACTTGCTTCAAAAACGGTGAAGGAAAACATCGTGAGGAAACCGGCATGCCTGAGAGGTATTTCTCAAGGGCATGTGATGCCAAGTCAGAGGCCCATGGGCGGCATTAAAACTCTGACACCAGGTTAGTTACTACCCACACGGTAAGAAAAAGACCCACTTTTCGATTGACATCAACCGGATACAAAATTAGTACCCGGTTTGCTACTAATAAAATCCAGATCAGATGGAAAAACCAGTTAAACAAGTGTAGAACAAAGAATAGTTATTCGAATCTATATATTCTAAAACCTTTTGCTCAACCCGGATATTGCACCCAGGACCTCATGCTTAGAAGTAGCACTGCAACTACTAGCTCGATCATCGAAGCAATTAAATAAAAAGAAAAAGAAATACTAAGAAGTTAAGTATTTGAAATTTTGTAGACCATTTTACATTTCAAAATCTTTACATTATAATTTGCTTTTCCAGTACACAAAGTGCAATTCCGCCATAATTCTTACTGCTCCATAAACGACTGTCAAAATGACAGCGAGCATAATGAATGGCGAGCTAATTAGAATTGTACATTCATTAAATTCGTAACGCGTACACAAAATGTACAGAAATGCACCAGAGGTTAAAATAAATTGGTCTATTATTGCAGTTGCCACGGCTAAATTAGCCACATCCTATATATCGATGTCAGAAACATCGCATCGCATTCGGTCACCGAATGAACTGCATTATTCATTTCTGATTCGTCTGATTTCACCAAATTGAGAGCGATTTGCCGTACTCATGGTGACTTTTAATGTACAGCGATCCGTTTTAATCACGATACTTAATTGGGAAAAGTGCATGTGTCATTTTGATTAATTATGATATAAATGTTTGTAGATAAATAGGTAGTAGTTATTCAAATATAAATTCAATTTCGAAATATTGCGTCAATATAAATAAAAATCAATTGGCGCACGTACAAAAAAATGTAACTGAGTATTGATTGTTATTTTTGGGACAAGGATAGGATGTTTGATAGAATATGAACATCAAAATATAATTAGTACCTACATCAGTTGGATTATAAAAATATATTATCTCATATTTTTTTATCTTCTACAAATTGATGGAAAACTGCTTAGATTAAGCGCATTGAAGTTGAGGAGAGGGGGCTTGTAACGTCATTTTCCAGTATAAATTGTACTGGCTAGTGACGTCGTGCGACATTTTGACTCGATGTATCGCCGGTATTTTTTGATTACGTGAAAAAAAAAATATGTGTCGAATATTTTCTTGTAATCTAAATGAGGGGCAAAATACTATAATATTGTCAAGTAGCCCATTGTGCGAAATAGTTTTTATGGAAAACCCACCCGGAAGGTTGGACCTAATCGTATCATGTAGGTTGTCAACTTATCATCTGCTAGCCTATTCCCAAATTTATTGGGGTCTGCTTCTGTTTCCAGTCTAACACATAGCTGAGTACCAGTGATGTATATTAGGAGTGATGGTCTATCAGCCCTCACAGCTCAGTGAATGGGTGAACAAGATATCCCTTTTTTTTTGGGGTGGAAAATCCTCATGGATGTCCCCCGCCCCGGGGAGGGCGGAGGGGTCTGTCAGACTCTTACTGACTAAAAACCACCCCGTGTTCCTTCTCACACCTGCGCCGGGGGTCACGGGAACAGAAGATCCTTCCGCGACCCCCTGCTGGTGACGGACCCGCGGGCCTCGCCAAGTCAGCGAGGGGAGTGAGGTGTTAGACTCCCTTCGCGACGTCTAAGAGGGGCGCGCGTGAGCACGACGCGCCGCCACCTCGGGTCCATGTACGTGAGGGGCGGCGGACGTCCCCGTGTCCGTCGCCCCTGGACCCATTCAGGGGGGCTGGAAGAGGGCGTGGTCCGACCTCCGCCTGCGCCCGGTGCGTCTGCTGCAGCCCGGGTGAGTAGAGTTGATCTTCCTCTCCCTTTCCGCAGCCTCTTTCTGTGAGATGACCGTTTCGCAGAAGGACACCACCGCGTAACAAGATATCCCTTGGTTAACCTTCCAATCGTGTTAATTAGAGACACAATAGAAAGACAATGACAGCGCGGACACCGGTGTCCTCTCGGGGTTGTATGAATGAAACTGCAAGTACCAACGATTTAACGTGCTTTTTTGAGGCAGAGAGGGGTCTTGATACGCAATTATACGTCTCGACAAGCGTAACTTTACCTTCGATCGGTCGTGCGGATCTTATTTATTTTGCCTCAAATCCCATAAAGGAAAACGGTAGTTTTCTTTGTAACTGTGCAAAGCCGAGATGGGTCGCTATTATCACATCAATCTAGTCAGAAATGTCAGTCGGAAATGTTAGAAGCTTAGGTGAAGGAAGCTAGGTCCGATTTGGTCAAGTTAGTAGAAATGTTTTTTCCTCCTCCTACTCTGCACAGGTTATTTTCCCTGCGTTACCTTCTCCGTCACTATAAAAGAATGCATCACGTCATCCAGTCACCGTTTGAAGGCCTTTTTTTCTTAAACTTTCTTTGTATTATGTTCGAAGGCTATCAGACCTTTTCCATGACTACTACACTAACAATAACTGATTGGATCATTTGTGCCATTCAAGTCTCTAAAATAATAAAATTGAAGTTTATATAATTTTGTTCTCGACCATCAAATTACATCACCAGAATCGTTAAATCTTTCCGGTAACATAATATTCGTAACCCAACAGTAATATTGTAATTAACCAGTGTCAATTCCTATGACCTTGGGTCATTGCCATCTGACGGCGTGAACTCATTCATAATCATTGAATGTTATAATGTAATTTGCATCCCAATGCGAGTCGTGTCGAGCGAGCTCTGATTCTATTATACAAACTAGCTAGTACTGCTCAAGCTAAGCAATGGTAAGGAAATTAAAGAGGACATTTGAAAACTATCGTAGGTAGGTAGCTACATAAACCCGTTTCATTCAAGGAATTTTGAGCTTTACTTCCGGGTTTAATAACTGCATCTTGTACAATTCTCCTATTCATAAAATTTGACCTTTTATTTAAAGGTTGTTAAATCACTATCCTCTCACTCAAAGCTTGGTATTTGACGGCTCTTAGATCATATAAAAACCTGATATTTGCAAAGCTATAAATTCTACAAGATGTTTCAATTATTATGTCATTGAAGTACCTACTTAGCCAACCACATAATATAAGTTGATAACGTCATTTTGGTTAGGTACATGATAAAAAAAAGAAAAGAAAGAAAATAAGATTATTTGTGCCCAATATGAGGTATAAAAATATAAATAAAGAAAACAAATGGGGAAAATATGCGTCATATTTGCGTAATCCACCATCGCTCAGCATAATGCAACAACTTATGTGCGACACAGAGCCACATTTCTGGTTTTCAGCGATGTAAAAAAAAAGTGACGATGTGAAACGGCACAGAGATCCTATTAACTCCAGTTCACCAGATCACAAATATCGAGAAAGCCTTATAAAGTATTTACTTCCACTCTAGTTTTTCTTCACCTCTCTCGTCTATACAGGATAGATGGAACAACGAATCTCATCCGGATACAAAGAGTTACATGTTTTTTCTTTTATTATTGGTAGGCTCGCGTTCGATCTCTATCACACCTGATAGTGAGCAATGACGTAGCCGACGATGAAGCAGGCCTAGGTTGTAGCTATCAGGAAACACAGTCTCTGGCAGGGATTTGCAGCCCTTAGCTTTACGCATATTTAACGTGATCCTGGGCACAACATAAAATTATTTCGGCTCAACCAAAGAGATTTAAAATACTATAGAGCGGGCATGTCAAGGAAATGTCATAGAAAAACTTTGATCCCATGTCTCAGTAACGCCATCTAGAATAATATATGAATATTGGAGCGGCAGCGGAGCGTACTACAAAAAACTCATAGACTTGTATCCAGCATACACTTTTTCGGACGAAAATTTTGTTCGTGATGTCCGGTCTATAGGTATTGAATGTCTTTGGACTCAATTTTTTTTTTAGAATCATGACATGTGCCAATGCTTTTATGTCCCTTGCTTAATGTACTATATTCTTGGAATACATTCAGAGACTGCATCGCCCTGTGTGATAAAACTGCCCATTCTACCATTAAATAAATAAACTATACTTCGTCACCGATTGACTTGAGTTCATTCAACATTTTAGTATGAAATACAGTCTGCTATCTCACTAATGTTTCAACCAACTCCGTCAGCATTGGTAGTATCAGAATCCTGTAAGTCAGGAACCGGTCTAACTTTAGGATACCGTATCCCCGTAGTCAAGTTGGGAAGATTAAATTGCTCCCGCTCTAGGTGAATATTATTAATCGTACGCCGGTGATTAGTCTGGAAAGTAACCTATCTACATGTATATCTATACAAATAAACTACATTTATGTGTCTGCCTGTGTAAAAAACAATAATAATACACAGAAATACGATACTCATTCCGAAAAATCATTGTTTGTTGTCAAAGTCTGTTTGTTCTAAGGCTTATGTCTTAACGGTTTAACCGATTTTGACATGACTGCACCATCAGTAGTTGATGTTATAAGTATCGTAGGTTACTTAGTTTAAGTTTACTGGGACTATCTAAAACACATTTTCTTTAACGATAACAAAATTTAACAAATCAGAAATGTATGAAATGCCATATATAACCTTTAGAAATGCTTAATTCCAGAACTTTTTAGTTTTATCGAACACCGTTATTGTAAATTAATATGTTGCTTTGTCTAGTCCCCCAGAATCATTTAAAGAAAATGAGGTGTCCAGATGGGCGTCGATGTCTCTTTCTATCTGTATAGATATTGTACTGTCAAAATGAAAGCGATGTCATTAGCATTACATTACACGACTAGGTCGCAGGTTTGATGGGAGGTTGAAGTTTGTATGCGAGCCAAGCCGCGAAAAACCGCTCATTTGTGATACATGGGAAAATAGTACGATAGTAATGAGAAATTTCTGATGGGAGAAAGTAATAGTGGTCGTTACAGAACTTCCCATAGTGTTTGCACATCATTATTCAATCCGAACCAAGTTTAGGTAAATGTTTGATGAACGTAATGTATTGTGTTAAGCTCACATACATAGATAATAGAGTGGGAAACTAGCATGTTCAATTTGATAATCTAATAAGGGTTTAATGAATAATTTGTTTTACTATACGAAAAACTAACAAATTTTCTACTTTTTTATGTCAAGAAAACCATTGATGCGCGCTACTATGACCAATGGCCAACTACTATACCCAATAAGATCGTGGAATTTAACAGGCACGGGTGTACCTACAGCCGTCAACGCCACTCTGCCCGACATGGCAATATATCTCATGTTTATACCAATATACCTCGTGTTTGAGGTCACGGACACACCTAAACGCGGCATTGTCAACACTTTTCTATACAAACCAAGATTGTCACCGTCTACTAGCACCACTACTCAGATGTAGTGAAGAAGCTGCACGCTGTAATTTGCTCGACCTATCGAAATCAAGAATTCTATTAATACTGTCGTATCTAAATCCCGCTGGTATGTGTCGATACTCTGCTTTATCATTGACTCTAAAACGAAAATGACACGATGAAGAACTATAAATCAACCGAAACACAACCTAATAGGAGACCTGGACAGCATCCTTCTGCCAAACAATAAACAATCACCAATCCATCAGTCAAAGGACGTCCTCAATTTAGGAAGTCCATGAAAAACGGTAGTAGATATACATATGGAGGTAGACGCTGATATAAGACTATAAGGTAGAACACAGCACTCATTAACTAAATTGAAGGATTCCGAAACTACATAACTACTGAGAGGTAGATTAGCTGAACCCCTCCGTCCGCTCAAATGATCCAATTTGCCAATTGACTTTAGCAACCTACGTAGAAAGATGCAAGGCTAATTCACAATGCAGTAAGTTACAGATGCTCACAATATGTATTACCCAGTGTTCGGTAACGGGGCCAAGAGTAGGTGTTAATAACATTATTTGTGAGAAACTACGTGTACAATTAGTTACTGGTGTGTAAGATCACACGTTGAAAGACTACCCGCAGAAATCAGAAATGAAGAATGAAAGTGGATGAGAATGGTTCAGAATAGTTAGTTTTGACAGCCCTGACTGAGACGTCGTCAATTGTTATTTTTTTCATCTAATCGGTGTCAGCACCTACTAGTTCAACATCATATGCGTAGCCTTTTCCCAACTATATTAGAATAGGCTCATAGTCATCCCAGATCCAGCTGAGTACTAGTAAGTATTTTACTTGGAGAAACTGGCTATCTGATCTCCACAGTCCAGTAACTACCAACATGATACCTTGATAGAACTGGTAGTACTTTCTACTCTTTAACATCTTACTCTTAATATCTACTAGTAATAAGTATGAAACAACCAACACTACTACAAATCAAAGAGATTTAAAATACTATAGAGCGGGCATGTCAAGGAAATGTCATAGAAAAACTTTGATTCCATGTCTCAGTAACGCCATCTAGAATAATATATGAATATTGGAGCGGCAACGGAGCGTACTACAAAAAACTCATAGACTTGTAGGTATCCAGCAGGACACACTTTTTCGGACGAAAATTTTGTTCGTGATGTCCGGTCTATAGGTATTGAATGTCTTTGCTACAAATACATTAACCAATTAGCAAGATTGGTTGCAGAGCTGACTGCCCAGAGCAAACCAGACGTGCTCAAGCATCGTCACGCCTTCTTTTATAATTGGAACCCATTTGTTTTATAAAACCCAGATTTTAACCCAGTTTATATAAGTGTAATTCTTCCGTCTTCTACCATAGTGTATAGGTTATATTTGTATAAAGAGTACTAGCACTGTCGGTCAATCACAGTAATTTACTAAGCACATGACTGCCTTGTAGCAGCTTACGTCATTACAGGCGAAAATAATCACTAGAATAATCTGCAAAACACTTTCATAAACAATAATGCGATTTGATTAGCCATTGTGTAGGGTAGTTGGGAGGGCCGGACGGGTGCGTGCTTGCCCTGTTATTAATTTAACCGCAACTCTAATTAATCTTGTCCGTTGCGGATTCCCACCGCACTACGATTGGAACTGGCCGCATTTCAACCAAATTCCCACTGACATGACTTGTATTACATAGAGCCTGCCGAGCGATCTGACAACCTAAATTAAATCGTGTAAATGTCATATTAGACAATGTTTAAGCTGGCCACATAGTCTGCACCCATTTTGTGCGGACTGAAGTCAGTTTATGGAAAAGTCGTGTTTAATCGTCCGTGTACAAATGGCAAGTTAAACATTGATGGCCGAAGTGATGTTGTCGATTGTTTGTCTGCCCCAGTGACCTTTATTGTTATTTGAAAGACAACAAAAAGTTCACTGAATTTATTTTCAGTAGCTCGACGCTGGCAAAATGTTTTTGTGACTCGTACAGCTGTAGCTGTAGGAATCTATAGGTCCGCGTCTGTCTTGGGATACGTAGTTCGTAGTAGCCACATAAGGATCCAATATTAGATTATTATCAAGTTTTATGTTTAACACGATTTTAATCTTTAACGGATATTAAGTTAAGTTTCGATTATTTGTGTAGATTTATTATAAGCAGTACTAGAGGCCTAGACAAAGACATATTTTCATTAACGAAATCCGAAAAAGCGAGAATCCGAAACGTATTGTCGTTCTCTGTACATACCCATCCTTCCATAAAAGAAAACAATCAAATTTACACTGTAGGACATAGAAACATCTACACCTAGTAGCGTCCGGACCTACATAGCTCTTATCCGACGTGTCTCCTCTCAGATGATCATCGACCGTTACTCTCAGAACATTGCACATATGCTTGCCGGCTTAGATTATTCTACACTGTATTTTTCTTTGTATTCCTACTTTATTTTGTACCATGTAGGAAGAATATTTTCATGTAATCAGGGAGTTTGACAAAATATGAACTTCAAAATATAACTAGTCCATCAGTAAGATTTAAATAAAAATACCCAAGTATTTTTTTTCTATTTAGAAATTGATGGAAAACTGCTTAGATTAAGCGCATTAAAGTTGAGTAGAGAGGGCTTTTAACGTCATTATCTAGTATAAACTGTACTGCTAGTGACGTCATGCGACATTAGGACTCGATGTATAGCCGTTATTTTTTGATTAGGTAATTGAAAAAGAAAAAAATGTGTCGAATATTTTCTTGTAATCTAGGTGAGGGACTAAAAACTAAAATTTGGTCACGTAGCCCATTACTAACAAGTATAAGAATCTTCGAATGGTAAACTGTTAATGCTAATTCAAATGGCTTGACCTTTGTTTTTAGTTTGATAATAGTTATTTGCTATTTGGTAAAGTTGCTTTATATCCTAATTGGATGCACTTTAGACGATATCATTGAAGAACACTATTTACAATTAACTACTACAGAAAATGCTTAGATGACAGAAGGATGACTAATTGAAGGTATTGTTAAGGCAGGTTTAAGTGGAAACATCGGGAAGGGCCTCCTAGAAGAACATAGGTACCTACACTGAAGAAATTTTCTTTAAAATATCAGATGCCATTATACTACTCAAAAATAGCGTGCTTGTTTAGTCATATATACAGTAGTTTTATTCTGTAAAAATCAAACCATGAAGATGTAGATGAAGTAAAGGCGAATTGTGCTGTTATTTCATACTGCTAGATATTCACTTCACTCAAAATTTCACGGGACGGGAAGGTTTTGACAAAAGGATTAGGTAAGGTAAGGTAAGGCGTATAGCAGGTGATGTTTTGTTGTTTCTGCGTAACTCCATGGTAAAGTTACGCGAGTTTATGTAAACTACAACTTTTTTAGAAGATACTAGTGGACCCGACTACCCTTTCCAAGGCTCAACAAAAATACAACTGGACTAAAAATAATTATCTAATTTGGTGCAGGCGTTGTAAAGTTATGCGCGTACATCGTAAATACATTATGGCGATTCATTTTTATTAATATAGAAGATAGATTAGCATTCTTAGACCAAAAACAATTATTCATAATTTTAAAACTCAGTCCTCTGATTGCCTACTTCAATACTATATTAAGAACTATCAGAGTTGCCGCAATATGAAAAATATTACTCTCGTTTCCACTGTGTGAGGCGCTTCACGGATCATTGTACGTTGATTGATCCAGCAGCTGGAGCATATGTGAGTGAGGAAGATCAAGTGCCATCGGATAAACTATTATTAACGTATTGAATACTCGTGTTCTGCCTATGATGACTATGATTAAGAATCTTGACACTGTCAAAGAGTGGGGACTACCTTATGTAAATGTTGAAGGTTCACAAATCCTAATGAGAATAATTAATAACAGACAAAATGTTGTGATTTTGATTTAAAAAATTGTATTCTAAGCGAACTGTTTGACATGAAAATTAGACAATTATACTTATAAACCTTTTCATAATCATAATCATAATCATAGTCATTTATTTGCTAATATGGGTAATTACATAAAGTTGTTGATAAAAAAAATTGCACAGACCAACCATATTACACCTCGAGGCATGCAAATTACAGGGCTTTAATAGAAACATTTTCTCGCAAAATTTGATAAATAATACAAGTTATATAGTTTTATTCGTACAAGTCCAAAGCTAATAACAAAAACTGCATACAACATACTACACAATGTCACTTATACAGAATAATGAAAGATTAAAGTGTCATTTGTTATTTAATAATGTTAAGTTAAAATTGTGAATAAATGTTAAAGTAAGAATAATGTAAGTACTTAAAATATGAAATGTCATGTTTTAAACGAGAATGTCAAGATATATCTGTAAATAAATGTCAAAGTAATAATATTAATAATTAAATTAGTCCACTAGTACTACATCAATATGTCCTTACATCCTCCATTAAATAATCCTGAACACTATAGTAACACTTACATAGCAAGAATCTTTTTAATTTCATTTTGAAAGCATCAATTAATGAAGTTTCTAGTATGGACTTTGGCAAGTGATTGTATATACGCGGCGCCATGCCGAAAATGCTTTTCGAAAATAAGGCTGTCTTGCTGGATTTGCAACAGATTTTGTGACTATGCCGCTTACTTATGTATTTATCAAAAAGATTTTGGTTACTTCTTGCAAAACTAGCAATCTCATAAATATAAACACACGGTAATGTTAATATATTGTGCTTGACAAAATATGGCCTGCAGCTATCAGTCTGGTTTATACTAAACATACCTCTAATACACCGCTTTTGTGCTTTGAATGCCGTATCCCTATTGGTGGAATTACCCCAGAATATAATACCATACTTTATCAAGGATCCCACGTAACCATGGTATGCTGCAAGTACCGCAGAGGTGTTTACCGTTTTAGCCAGCATATGTAGGGCATATGATTGTTTGTTTAATTTTTGATTTAAAGTATCTACATGTGTCTTCCAATTCAAATTAAAGTCAATTGAGATGCCTAAGAATTTTGTAGTTGCTGTCTCATTTATTTTGTTTCCTGCATAGTGTATATTAATGTTGTTAAATTGGGCTTTACGATTGCGAAATATCATTATTTTAGTTTTGCCTAAGTTCATTTTCAAATTGTTATTATTTAGCCAGTTTATAGTATCAGTAAGAGTATTATTTATGTCTTGTTCTAGGGATACTTTGTCCTTACTTGCAAAAACAACAGTACTATCATCCGCAAAAAGTATAGTAGGATGTTGGGTTATTTTTGGAAGGTCATTTATATAAATTATGAATAAAAGAGGGCCTAATACACTTCCTTGTGGGACACCTTGTTTGTTTTCTCTGTATTCTGATGTGTAGTTAACTTCTTTCCTTGTGTTAGTGCATACTCGAGTAATCAATGTGGACTGCTTTCTGTTGGTAAGATAAGAAGCTATCAGCTCTAATGAAGTACCCCGAATTCCGTAACTGTATAATTTATTTAACAAAATTTTGTGATCTACATAATCAAATGCTTTGCTTAGGTCCATATACAATGCACACACTGGAATTTTATTGTCTAAGCTAGTCATAACTGTGGTCAGGAAATCGTAGACAGCCATATCAATAGTTTTATTTTTCCTGAAACCTATCTGCTCTTTAGCAAATAAATTGTACTTTTCAAAATATTCATTTATCCTGACATAAATGACTCTTTCGTATACCTTAGAGAACACCGGAACTAATGCTATGGGCCGATAACAATTCATATCGTGACTATCATCTTTCTTGAAAAGAGGTTTAATGATTGTTAATTTGAGTTTATTAGGAAAGTAGCCATTAAGAATCGATAGGTTAATAACATGACTTAAAATGTATGATAGTTTAATTGGCGCTTGTTTTAAAATTTTGGTCGAGATACTGTCGTACCCAGTACTGTTGGTATTTTTTAAATTTAAAATTATTTTGTGTATTTCTTGGGGTGTAGTTGGACACATAAATAATGTTTTCGAGTGATTTGGTAAGGTCTCTGTCTTATTAGTACAACTTGTATTTCCTTTTATTTGGTCTATAAAAAAATTATTAAAACAGTCTGCAATGGTTTGCGGATCATCCGTACAATGTTTTCCATCTATATCAATTTGATTGATTTGGCTTTTTGGTACATTATACATTGTTTTATTAATAATGCTCCAAGTAGCCCTACTTTTGTTTTGAGCTGTGTGGATAAAATGATTGTTCTGAGACTTTTTTGTTAGTTTTATAACACGTTTTAATCTACTAGCAAAATTTTTAAAATTACTTTTATTTGTGTTATTTCGATTCATACGATACTTCCATAACAATTGCTGTTTACGTATACAGCATTTTTTTATTCCTTTTGTCATCCATCGTGGTCGTGTTTGTGAATATATTTTAATTCGAATATATGGGAAACAAAGATAATAAAATAAAGTAAATAAGTCATAAAAGATGTCAAAAGCTTCATGCGGGTCATTATTTTCAAATACGTCACTAAACGAAATCGAATTTATACAATCATTAAATTTCTTAACATTCTCCTTATTATAATCTCGTCTTTTTACATACCAGTGTTTTAGAGAGCAGCTTTGCTTTACAGGACATGTTAGTAGTTGCGCCGTGTGGTCTGATAAAGCGAACTCCATAGTTTTACATTTACATCCACGAATGTTATACATGAAATTGTCTATGCATGCTCCACTAATAGTCCTTGTTGGTTCAAATAATCCTAACTGTAGGTTGTGACAAGCTAGTGTTTCCATGAACATTGTAGTAATTTTATTCTTATTTAGAACATTAATATTAAAGTCGCCACAAACAATTATTTTCTTTTTACTGTAGCTGTACCTCCCAAGTAGTCGGTTTAAACTGTCGAAAAATATGCTCAATTCATCTGTTTTTGACCTTGGTGGTCGGTATATACAAAGTATTATGATATTATGACTTACAAGTTCGACGCCTGAGCACTCCAAAACGCTTTCAACGCAAAATTGTTTTAGATCAGTTATTGGTTTAAATGCATGGTTATTACGTACTAAGATACATGAACCGCCTCGACGATTATGTCTTGAGAAGAATGATCCTTGAATAAAGTTAGGAATATTGATTAAATCCGTATCAGTGTTCAGCATATTATGCTCTGTGAGACATACAACATCCACCGTATTTTTTGCGTCTTGGAGTGACGATAGAGATAACGATAATAAATCCATTTTCCTAGCAAGTCCATTTATATTTTGATGGAGGATTTTTACATTTTTATACACGAAAAAAGTCTGAATTCCTTGAGGAATTTCGAATTTCAGGATTTGTTTCAGTTTCAGGAATTATATGTTCTGAAATGCAGGAATTCATAACTTGATATTTCAAATTGTCAAAAATAGTTCTAATTCCATTATTATTAATTCTACCATTATTCTTTGAAAACATAGTCCAATCATAAAGTAAATTTAAATTAGAGTCAAAAATTACAGCATAGTCATAAATTTGTACGTCGTGATATAATAAGCTATTGAACATTTCAATTCTCCAGTTAAACATGCTAGAATAATCAGTGCACCTATATGTAGGTAAACATAGAATTATATTTGTGTGAGTTATCATTAAAAGGTTTTCCCTTAAGGTAGAAATTAGGTCTGAATAGTTTTTAGTTGAATTAAAATCTTCACTGCCTATTAGAATTACACAATAGTCCTGCATAGTATAATTAGTTAGTTTTGAGTGTAGATTATTAACAAGCGTACTTATTCCACAGTTAGGAGTGACATAGTGACATATCTGGTGGTTTGGAAGGGCATTTTGTGCTATGGACAATACTTTGTTAGTGTTATTACTACTTATTATACACAGTTTATTTATCTTTGGTTGTAGTTGAAACGAGTTGTTGTCATTTTTCTGATGACTTACAATGGTTTCTTTATCAAATTTCAATGTCTGTTTTACTCTATTAGACGTAGATCCTCTTTGGTAGCCTTCTTGTACGGTTTTTCGTGTTAGGTCTAATTGAAATCTGGAAAGTCTTTTTTTGTAGGGAGTAGATAATCTCACATTATTTGTGGGAGTTCCAATTTCACTGGTTAGTTTCTTTGTTACGTTCTTCATTAGTTGATATTTGTTGTCTAATGTACTTATGGTCTGTTTTAATTCATTATTTTCTATAGACAAATTGGTTATCTCGTCATGGGCTGCCAAAAGTTGTAACTTAAGTTCTTCGTTTTCCCGCTGTAAGTTTTGTACTTTATCATTCTCCTCGTCATCCGATATGTTTGGCATGCTGTTGGTGGTGCCATCTAGCGTCGTGTTGATACAACTAACGTCATTAGTATTGATTTCTGTCGTTTCTGACAACGATTTCGTACGGGTTCTTCGCAGAGTGATATTCTCGAAGAAATTCATTTTGTTGTAATAAATTGAACAAAGCAAACCTTTAAAAAGACAAATGTTACAAGCGGGGTTCGAACGCAGTGTCTACAGGCGCACGATTCAAAAGCGGAAGCCTTAGCCGCTAGGCCAAGTGATCGCTAGTAATGGGAGTCGAAATAGGGCACCATTAGCTATTAGATGCTTGTTGCGTTAATCGTATTTGTGTTAATTAGGTTCAAAGTCCAATTTCCTTGTTTTGATGTATCTATGGTATATGAGACGGTTTAAATTTGAAATGTCTTTGTCTTTGCAGTCACAGTTTTTATCACTTTTTGTTCATGTTTGTTACAAAGTATATGCAGTCTATCACTAATTTAGGTATTATGTTTACAGAACATGCACTTTATAATACGTTTTCAATTGTTTTGCAAAAGTTTAAACGATTACGCACACAATTTGCTTTTATGTTTAGATCACAGCTGATTATTTATAGGTTCACCTGATAACAATGTCTCTGCTTCATCAATGTGTCCTTTCACAAATACACTTAGTTTTATCACTCAAGTATAACTTAAAATATTTTTAAATAAATTTTAAATACAGACTCGATGTTGTCGTGGCAACTACCGTCTTTTTCTTGAAACAGTCTTTTTATTGATCAAACCGTAATATAATTCGTTGCGAATTATAGAAAATTGAAGTGATCAGACGATTTGGTTTAATATTGTGTGAGATTCTATGATGTCCTATAAATCAAGACCTTGACACTAGCGAAGAGGTAGGTATACTTTTTTTCTAGGCAAAGAATCGGGCGCGAAAAATTTCAAAGAGCCTTGTGATTTGAGAGATTTGAGATTATAGTCATAGCAGATGATAACGGTGACGTAAGTAATAATGGAGCACCACAACAAGATAAATAATATAATTGTAAACCTACATAGTCTTGAAATTATACATCTGAAATTATTATAATACTAGCTGCCCCGGCAAACTTCGTTGTGCCTTAGAGTCAATTCATTGCTCTTATTTTTTTTTATATTAGATATACATACGTTGAATAAGACGACAACAAATAAATCCAAACCAATAATAACTACTACTACTTTTAAATTACAACATGTATATATACCCTAACATAACTGACCATACCTATCCTATAGCTAACCCAACTATCTAACCTAACTACCTTACTAAAAACTACTAAATTCATAATTTTAATCTGAACTATTGCCTCTATGTTACATACAATAATTTATGCCTATAGTTTTCCCAGTCTACTTTAATTAAAGTCCTAACAGTAAAATAAGTTCTATTTGCAAAGAATTATTAAATTTCGTCTCTGTCATCATTGCTAGTTACGTAAATTGATTTCTGAAATATAAGACTTTTTTATGCTACATAAAACCTCTAAGTTTAGTAACAAAATAAATTTCAGAAGGTAGGTGCGTATTATAAATTGACAACCTTACCTTCTTGGGTTTAGCTTAAGACTTGTCAATTTCAAATTGTCACCTGATAATGAACTGGGAAGTTTGACTCCTGTCATGTCATCCAAGATGGCACTGCGTTTGAAAAATGTTTGAGACAACCGATATTCTTGATATTTATTTTTATGATGTCGAACGGGATAAAAAGTATCCTATGTCCTTCTCCTGGCTCTAAACTACCTCCCTGCCCATTTTCAGCTAAATCGGTTCAGCCGTTCTTGAGTTATAAGCGAAGTAACTAACACGACTTTCTTTTATATATATAGATGGTCTTTCATTTCATTTCCAACCACAAAAACACCAGCAAACTATAGACTACCTTGTTGGGCTTAAAAATGGTCTGGAAAGGCCATTAATTGATTATATCGAGGACAAAAAGGCCTGGGATTGAACTGCTCCGATTATTATTTACTTATTGTTGTTGACATTTTAATTCTTTATTTAATTATTTTGATATTTATTTCGTTGACATGAATATTTACTTGTAAAGCATGACATTCTATTGTTTTTTTTTATTTTATAATTGTGAATGCAAGGATTATGTAGGTTACAGAAATAAATATCAGTTACCATGCTTAGGTCTTTGGTTTGATAATGGGATCAGGCAAAGTGTTATAAGGTTTTTCACTCAGTAACAGGATTTGGCCCGTTTGGGAATTAAGTATAACTGGCAAATTTTGGCTATACCGAAGTACCTACCACATGTAGGTACTCATGTGGCAAATAAACCTGGCAAATAAATATTTCCGATGTCCGATGTCGATTTTAATACGCCTATATTCCTGCCTAACCCCTCGAGGTTAGGCAGGAATATAGGCGTATTAAAATTCAATGAACTTTGTGAAGAGCCTATGCCACTATCAGACATCATGGCTACTCATTCACCTGACATAATCCCTTTGTCATCTGTTACGTTGTACTCGGAAGTGCCAGCACTATTCCTAGGTAGATAGATGATGTTGTGTTAGGAAGCGGTAACATGGTAAACCACAACACAATGTTATTATAGGTATAGTTCCGTGAATAATTTACTTTAGTGACATGACTAAATGTGTCAATGTTCCAGTGGTTAGAGCCTTGCCTGCTATTATGCATAAGACTGTGTCTTCAAATAGGTACGAGTATATTTCAACGTGACTTTTACATTTCGTACGAAATTTCTAATTTAATGTTATAAATAGCTGCGCCAAAAAATTCGTTCCGTTTTTATAAAAAAAATGATAGTCTTATTTCCAGACCTTCTGAATATACGAATACACACAAAATTTTAGAAGAATCGGTCATCGATCGTTTCAGAGGAAAGATTTTCAAGATTTTCTTCACCACCATCCTTCAATCAATCCATCCATTCACTTTATGCATTAAATTTACATATCAAAATTCATAAAAAAAGGATTGTGTAGTTCCGGATATTTAAATTATTTTATGAATTCGAAGCAGGTTCATACCAAGTTCAATGGCTAATAACAAAATAATGAAAAAGAAATTATTCTGAATTTTGAAAATAATTTACTTTCGACCACCAACTTCCATAAAGCTCGCTCCAGTGAGATGTTTATGGCGTGTGAAGGAGCAATATATTGCCTCAACCCTCATGACGGTGATTTATTTAACTCCGGTACTAGTGACAACAATTACGACATGCATTGTTGATTGTGATATCAAATACTAAATTTCTTTCCTAAATCTTTTACGTTGTTTTTAACATTTTGTTTGGCAATTTTTTAACCCAAATGTTCTTTCTTTTAGTATTGTTCGTCAGGACGTAGAGCTTCTCAAGTTCCTAGTTGAGCTCACGATTTCTGACAAATGCTTGCACTGACTGATCTGGCCCCTCATATCTATGTGGTTCTTTCCTTAAAAGGCCACTTCAGACACTAATCTGCATGGTTCTTTCATATGATGACCAAGATAATATCTGGACTTTAAAAGAGACTGTGACTTCTGAGACTGTGTTTCATTGGGTGTTTCTTCTCAGAATAGTCAGATAGGAAAACAGTAACCTCACCTTCTAGTTAAAAAATGACATTAAAGTGCTTGTATGAACCTATTTACAGAAATAGATAACATTTATCAATGATGTTACCTAGAAACTCTACTGCCTACACAATGTTCTGGCTAAAGCTCCGCTTACACGGTTCTATTGTTTAGCACTAGAGTGTGGTGTGTTGCGGCTGTAATAAAATGTTGGTCACTTCGGTGAATATCGAATATCCGAGATGAACAAAGGGTGTCGCGTTCATCTAGGTAAGTGGACATGGGTAAAAGGTTACCGTTTACATAAATAATAATAATACGCTTATTTTCACCATAATATTAACAGAAACATTTACATATATAGGGTAACTGGTAATTAGTGACCGATATTTAAACACGTGATGTTATTCATGATTTCAATAAACTTTCTCAAAGAAACTTTTTTATACTCATTGACTTTCAATTAATTCAATTACGCCAGTACTGCACAACGAGAGCGGTGGGGGTGGCGGGGGAGCGTGTGACGCTACTACTACGAGTAGATTTTGCCCTTCCCGAGGTCAGAATATCAGCTGATAGATCCCGCCAATTCGTGCCTCTGTGACCGAACACAGGCGCGCGCGCGGGAATTTCAAACAGCGTTTTTGTTATTTTATTGTGCTATAAGTTATTGTGTGAAATAAAAGTTTCTTTGGGAATGTTTATTGAAATAATGAATACAATCACGTGTTTAAGTATCGGTCACTAACTACCAGTCACCCTATATATTAATTGTCAAGTACTACAACACTGAAAATATTGGGGACTGGTGCCTAAGCTAAGCCAAAGGCCTGTATTTCAGGTCACCAGATCTCCACACCGTTTTAAGTCTAGCAGTTAGTGACCCTGACTGCAATGCCGGAGGTCGTGGGTTCGATTCCCACCCAGGACAAATGTTTATGTGATGACCACGATCATTTGTTCTGTTTCTGGGTGTAATTTATCTATAAGTATGTTTATCAGCTGTTTAGTACCCATAACACAAGCTCTCAAGCTTAACTTGGGACTAAATGGTGTTGTGTGAAAAGTTGTGGAATATTATTATTATTATTATAATAGCAATAGCCATTGATTGGTTTTCAGACTCCGGGCTGCTCTTGAGTAAAATATTAGTTTGTTTGTTAAGACGCTTAATCTCTAAAACTACCAAGCAGGTTGGTTGGCCTTAAGCAATTCTTGAAAAAGGTTTTCGATTAATAAACATCTCGCTACGATCTGTGAGAGCGGGTCAAATTTATGAGGCACAGTTAGTGAAATAATAAACATGAAGATAGAGGCAATTGTACGTTTGATGGTGAAGACAACTATTTTAGTCAGTAAATACTTTATATTGAAGTAGACAATAAAGCTAAAGTTTGAGTTAGAGTTTAAGGAAAGGTATGCGTGCCAGACACATATTTGCGTTGAAAACTGGCTTAGCACAAGCATTCAGTCTAAAATTGGGTCTGAAACGAAACGTAGAACAAATGTTCTTCGTAGTAGAAAGGTGTATACAAAGCTTTATAGTCTGGTATATTACTGGAAAAGTGGGTTGGAGTACTGTTAACCTGATCGTATTATAATGATGACAGAATATGTTTGATTAATGTCGTACTTTACCGCCAACACAGCGCCGCAAAAGGTTCCGCAGATCTACCTACTCACTATTAAAGCTTTCTACTAATGTATGTGCCGAATATTTATATTATATTCAGCAAGAATCTCACTGCACCTTCATCCCTCTTAATTATTACTTCTCACTGATGTCGTATACAGCTGTCATATACCTATTTTTCGGAGTCTGAAGAGGCTGGTGGTTTGTCATACAGGTCTCCTAGTACAGAAACTAGTCTCTCACATATATCACAACAATTATCGCTAATGTTTTGTTTGTTTTTACTTTATTATTATTGTTGTAAATTGAGTAACTATCATTTTTTTAAAACAGACGGATTTTGCGATTAAATGGCTGGCACATTATTGGCCTTTTATTTAACTTTCAAACATTCTAGCTAAAAATATTGGTTACAAGAGAATAAAATATAACACCGCGCCTGTCATTGCGAAGAGTTAGGCAGAGATCTACTTCTATTGCAACCCCATTTCACTAGTTCCCATTGCCATCAGAGAGATTATAAGTACGCTCATGAAAACACCCCTTAACACTGCACCATCTGAAAGCAAACCTAATGATAAGCAGTGACGCTTGCGACGACTTCATCAATAACATAGTCAATCTATAGACTAACGAGGTAATAAGGTAATTTAATTTAAAACGTTTCATTTAATTATACAATGAGGCTCCGCCCTGCGCTCCCAAGATGGTCAGCATCTATCTTAACCTCTCTAACTAGAAAATCTTTTTACCGCAGCATAAGCTATTATTTAAATGCATTGCATCTGTGGATTTGGAAGAACAATTACCTAAGCTAAAGCAAAATGCACTTTATGGGTGGGTACACAGTACAGTATAAGGAACAGGGTGTAAAGTTCTTTACATATCTCTTGCTCTGTAAGTACACCCTTACACCCCTGAATGCCGGGGTGTATGACTATCATTACAGCATAGGTTTTGGAATTTGAAAAAAGAACTGTCATACTCATACTGCACGAAGAATATTTTTAAAAAGTTATTTTTTTTTTCTCGGTATCGATTAATTACTCGAATCGGAATCTAGACAATTTATTTTAATGAAGAAAATAGTACCAGTCAACTGCCGCCATTTACGATGCAAGAACCTCAAGTCACTCAAACTCAAGTCTTATCATCACAAACTCATATTCAAACTATAAATATACCTAAAAAGAACGTGACCATATCTCTTACAAATTGTAATAATTTTACTATTAATTTTAATTAAATACACATTTTTTTCTTCTTAATAAATGTTCATTGAAACCTGCTGTCTTGTTGTTTACTTACCTCACAATCGATATGTAAAGCAGAGTATTTATCTCGGGCGTAAGCATCAATTGCATACTCGGGTTAATTAGCGCCTTCGCTTCGCTCAGGCGCCAAAAACCTCGTATGCAATTGATGTCATACAGCCCTTGGTTAATAATCTACTATTATCTTCCATTTGAAAAGGAGGATCCTCAAATCAGACGAGTGTTGACTTTCTAATGACCGACGGCGACGATTGTTGTCGGAATCTTGTATTACGTAATTCTGTTCAATCGCTCGGATAACTATGTAGTATACAATATATACGTCAGTTTAGTTTGTATGTAGCGAAATAAATGTCGCTGCAGTACCTACCATAGTACCATCTTCCACCGATGCAAGAATATATACGCAGCACAAAGGGATAATGGTAATACAAAGTAAATTAGGTACTGTAATTTCGTTATTAAATTTTTCTTTTTTGATAACTACTCTGCAAAAATGAAGACTTTTATATTAAATACTACTACCACAGTATAAATATTAATACAGTAGAACGACGCCTTTGATCTCTGGAAAAATGCCGACAACTTCTACACGCGTTAGACTTGAATAATACCACCCGCACTACGAACATCGGTTTGTTCGCAGTGCGGGAGCGGCTTTCCCGCGTCTCGCCCCTCACACCCCGCACAATTGCCCTGTCTAGACAGCTTCGTCGGACGACTGTATGTTTTTAGACTGTGCTACTACTATTAAAGTTCTATCGATTATCAGGAAAGTGAGCAGTTCACATTTTCCTTGCATCGCCCGTGACCACAAATATTTCACTATTCAAAACTTTCTAAGTACAGAAACTTTATGAGCTATTGAAAAGACGTGTTGAATTCTTACTAGACAAGACACACCTACATTCCTACAAGTATAATAAAGACTAGTCCTCTAAACACAATGTTAAATATAGGAAGAAAAATCGATTGACCTAGTTATAATAGCAAAAACTCAGTTCAGGTTTTTTAACGGAAACACCCTGCCGAGCTCGAGATCGCCAATTGATTAAAAAGCCATTTTGGAAACTGATTGAAACAACGCCATCGTTCCTAACCGTAGGACTTATAAAACAGAGGCTAGTTAATCCTTTTGGTTGGTCCTTACGATACATCATTGGCCAGATAAAATGTCATCATGATTGCAGTCTGTACTTATAAAAAACAGAGCCTAATTTGGACGTAGTTGGTACTTACGCTCCATATTATAAGGCCAGAAATTATTTATTTATTACAAGGCTTACAGACTAACAATCCAATGAAATTAAGATATGATATTAAGAAATAGCTAATAACAAGCTTCCACAAATACAAAGTTTAAAACAACGTTTAGTTTAAATAAACGTAATCACTGCAGCTGCTGTCTGCATTTACATAAAAAACAGAGCCTAGCTTGATCCTGTTGGGCTTTACGCAACATATATTAAGGTCAAAAATAAACGTCATCAGTCCTATCTGTAACTACTCAGAAAAAAACCCACTCTGGTCCTTGACACAGTCTAATATTATACCTATAGCATCACTTTTCACGCTGAATCACTGTCTCACAAGATACAGGTTACCTAGTTTGAGAGGCAGGATTTTTCACATTGTTAAATTGTAGGTGTTGGCGACTGGCTGGAGCTTTGTTATAAACCTTTTTTAATTATTTGTTTTTTTTATGGTTTGATCTTTTATAATTTTAAAACTGTGACTTTTACTTTGTCTTGTGTCTGTCAACGTACTAGATTTGGTTTACACGTAGTTTTACTTACTAAAATAATAAAGCTACTTAGTAATCGCCATCATTTCCTTTAATATCGTCAGTCATACAGTCCACACGCTCACCAACAGTAGGTAAAGATTTCAGTTCTTAGATTGTACTACATTGTGTCACTTCCAAAGCTCATGTAAATTGTGTCGGGACATCACAAACAAAATTTTCATCTGACACTTGTGTCCGAATGGAGTAAGTCTAGGAGTTTCATTTAGTACACTCCGCTGCCGCTCCAATATTGCTATATTATTCTAGATGGCGTTAGTGAGACATGGGATCACAATTTTTCTATGTCATTTTATCGCAAGTCCTCTCTATTGTATTTAAATTAAATCACTTTGTGCTTATCCATAAAACTGTTAAATCTGTATTATGTGAAATTAAGTTATAAACAGGAACATCCTTATTATTATTATTTTTGATGGTCCTTAACGTCTAAAAGGACCGAGAAAAAGGACCAAGCCTCACAGTTGAAAACATGAAGTTGTAACACTGTTCCAGAGAACTTTGTTTCAAAGTCACGTAGGTCCTTTGAAACTAATTTTGCTTTATACTTAGCCACCTAGATCCCTTACACCACATTGTGGGTGCTGTTACAAATCACATCCAGACTTTGGTAACTTATTCTGCGGAGCGTGCAATAAACTCATGTTGAAGTCGAATTTGTGGACCGCAGTGGGTAGGTATTTACAGAATTAATGATTTTATATTATCTTCAAGTTTTTGCCCAAAGAGATTTAACATAGGTAAAAAATAGTCATAGAAAAACTTTGATCTCAAGTCTCAGTGACGCCTTCTAGCATAATATGGCAATATTGAAGCGGCAGCGGAGAGACCAACCAGAACCAAGAGAAAACCACATTATCTTTCAGTGTCTCAATTTTATTTTCAATACTAAGAAGGGGTAGATGGGATGTTAAAAAGATACTTTCTAAATGAAAGTGCTTGATTTGTTACTAAAAATGTTAAAATAGGTACGTGTGTACCTATAGTTTTTGAAGAGTTCGCTCAATTCCCCGAGGATCCCTCATCATATATGAGTTTTGATACAAATGAGACCAATCTGCTAGTATACCCTATCAAATAAAAATAGAATTTCGAAATCGGTCCATAAATGGCGGAGTACAGAGGTAACAAACCAAAAAATATAAGTACAACCGAATTGAGAACCTCCTCCTTTTTTTGAAGTCGGTGAAAATACAAAGTTCACGTTGACTAAGTCGCTAGCAAAGTGCTAGTGTAAAATTATATTTTTTTGCATAAAACATGTTTTACACATTTTGTGTAGGTACTACAAATGTGTAAAACATGTTGTGTACAGTTGAGAATTAAATTAATGAGTCTGGTAGGTACTCTAAATGTTGTACAGACGCCAGCACATCAATATACCCCTAACTGTCTAATTTTCCCAATTGAACATGAACCTTATTGTGTTTAGAATAAAGTTGAAAATCTATCAAAGAAATTTGACGCATTGGGGTAGGTTGATGTGCTGGCGTATGTACAAGTACCTACATCACCCTCACTTATTTATTTATGTTTATTTATTTAATACTTCAAGCATACTAATGTACAGAGGCGGACTTAATGCCGTAGGCATTTTCTCATTATGTTATAATTATTACAGTTTTCCTCCTATTCGACTATAACAACTTCTAAATCTGTATTAATGCAAATTAACGATTTGATTCGTAAATAGAGACAGAATTCATGTTGAATGCAAAATTTATTTTATACCCTATGGAGCAATTAGGCCACAGTAGATTTGAAATATTCAAAATACCTAAATTAGAATCAAAATGCACTGCTGTTTACTCAATAACAAAATAAAGGATGCTGAAATTATATTCACGTTGAATTGGATTGTAGTTAGAATGTTATTAAAAATATAGTCATTCGATAAATTTCTCTATTCTCATTGCATTTGTCACTATCTATGCTAATGAACACTAATACAGTTAAATAATGGTCAAAGCTTGTTTACGCTAAATTACCAGTTATAATAGTTTGTTTTGAAAAACACACAACTTTTTTTGAACGGGTACTTTTGAGCCTCGTACAGTATACCCACATTTCAATTGTTATCTTAAAGTAGGTACCATGTAAAAGTTGGCGAGCTTATTGCTATCAATCGGGCACTAATCCAGACTCCGGGCTGCTACTAAGAAATACCAGATGGAAAAACTCAATAACACTTTGCCCGACACGGGGATCGAACCCGGGACTTCCTTTCTTTTCTTTACAATAAAACACACATTTTTACATCATTATTTTCTGTTAGGTGTGAATATTTTATTTTGTTTTGTTTCTATTTCAATTTTAATTTTAATTTTAATTTTATTTTAATTTTAAATTTGTTGTCTCTCTCTCTTTTTTTTATCTCATTAGCTCTCATTATGTATGTACTTGTTATTTTATTTTGTTTTCCTTTTTAACTTTAATTTGATTATTTGTAATTTTTCACTCACATGAATGTTGGTTGACCTGTTATTGGCGACTGTATATGTCTGATACTTTTTACTATTATTCTAATGTAATGCTGTATACAGAAGCTGTTGGTTTACCTCAATAAATAAATAAATAAATAAATAAATAAATAAATAAATAAATAAAATAAACTCTTTGTCAGACAACTTTACTGCAAATCAATCCGTCAAAAAGACTCAAACGATGGGAGATTTTGAATCCGACCAATCAGGACTCTGTTCGTCTTAATTAAAAAGACAGGCTCATTAATTGTTACGTTTTATCTTTTTAATAAAAAGAGTTTTAATGACCCCGTTTATCGTTTTATAATCTTGACATTACTTAAATATTTGATATTTGTTGTGCATTTTTAATTTTACTTGAAAAAGTATATTTTTTCTCAATTAAGTATTTTTTACGAGACAAAAAGCATAATTAAGATTGTGTTTTTTTTTAATTTTAAGGTTGCGTTTGTTTGCTGCGGATGATAACGGCTGTAAATTATTTGGGAAGCCTGGGGCCTGAGCGTACCCGATAATATAATACAATTTTGGAGCAGTCATAGGGGAACAAGCCATGTAGTCAGCTAGGGCTTCAGGCAGGCGTTTCCCCAATCACATCGTAATTAAAACCGCCTTTAGTGAAAAGCTGTGTATTAAACGTATGTAGGTACCTATGTTTATAAATGTTGGGTTTATTTTAGATGCCTCCGTGTTATAGAATTTGCTTAGTAAAGCAATGGCACCGAGATTTCAAATTTTGCGTTGCAATCGGGAGTGTTGCGTGCTTAAAATTATGACAATGACGTTTAAATAAAACAAGTTTGATTAACCGAAGTAAAAGAAGTAGGTATGTAAAGACTAAAGGGCACAGCAAGATGGCGTTTTGTAGTCTTCATGGGAAAAAGACTTGAGTTTATGTTTGTACGAGTATGTAGATTTAACAACATTTTATTAGTCAAACTATAAGATATGTTTTAGATCAATGATAAAGATAAAGAAGCTGGTATCCGCAACTCCACGTCAAAGCGCGTATTTTGCGTATATGGGCCATAATCTACCACGCGGGCCCAGTGCGAATTGGTAGATGTCACATGTCTTCGAATTTCTGGTTCTAGGACATGCCGGTTTCCTAACAATGTTTTCCTTCACCGTTTTTGAGAGCAGTGGTGATGAAATAAATTACACAAAGTAATGCGCCTGCCTGTAGAACAATTATAATCAGATATTTGAGAAAGGTGTAAAAGTATGCTATTTTGTTTGTATCCATGCTTACAAAATATTTGTAGTAGGTATTGCCAAAATCAAAAGTAATTTTCATTCAAATTAGGCTGAGGACCAGGACTTTTTAAATGTCAAAATTACATAAGGCAGTCTCCAAAAGGGCCCGCTCTTCGTAGCCATTTTAGCTGGCTCCATTGTAGCTGGATAAAATAAATAATTTGAAAACTGACGCAGTTATAAACGTCTTACACTATGAGCTGTGTAATATTCAGTTGAATTAATAAAACTCCAATATACCTAACGAAAGTTTCATCAAAGATACTTATAAACCTATGTGGTAAGTACGTATTTGCTCAAACAAGGAACGTATTGTTTTGCTGCAATGATACGATGCTGAGTAACAGTCGAGTTCATCTAGATAAGTACTATTACATTGACTTCTGTAATAGAACAGACTTCAGCAAATAGAGTAGAAACTATTCCTTTTCCCTATTTACTTAACGTAGCTAGCTTTTCATACCAGTTTCTAGTTTTGTAGTTTATTAACTAGTTCGTATTAGATGTTTACTCATTTATATGGAATGGATGTAGATGGGTACTAATATCCCCGGGTCAGACAAAGTGTTATTGAGTTTTTCCATCTAGAATTTCTCAGTAGTAGCCAGGAGTCTGGATCTTCACCCGATTGATGGCAATAGACCCGCCCCACATGACACTTAAACATAACTGGCGAAATGTTGATGTAGCACTTAGTACACATCTGCTTAACCCTTTGGCGATTACAGGCGTGATGTTATGTAGAATATTTTCATGGTTTCTGCAGTTAAAACAAAGAATTAACATCAGAAAAATATGCAAAAGAATACTTGTGAAAATTTCAAAGCGTGGCCAGTCTTCTGCGATCATGTTATACCTACTCATAGATAGTATTAGAACTTATGGCATATCATATGATACGAATGATGCGCGTAGATATCACTTTCTGACTGAATAAGTCATAAAAATCTGCACTGCAATTCTGTTAAAATCACCGCGTGAAAATGTAGGTGAAGTGAAGGTGAATTGAGCTGTCACTCCATACTACCTAATACTAACTAAATATTATCGGAAATATTAATTTCACTCAAGTTTTCAAGCGGTGAATCAATCGGCCGATCTATTGAACAATTATTTAAAAAAATAATCGATCCATTATTTTTATCGAACAGTTGCACTTTATACGCTTTATAAAATATTTTAAAAAACCCTATAGTATTTAGATTAAGAACTGTTTTTGGTAGATACAGCAGAGAACAGACAGATTACAACAGTTAGTAATTTGACAGCTGTTGTTATGATTATGACTAAAACGAGATTGAATTTCAACTGTATTTATTTCAATTGATACTTAATGACGTTGAATGTAATTTTATGATTAGGCTAGATTGTAGTTTCGACTACAATCTAGCCTACACCCAGGTTTAAAGAAAAACATAAATAAAAAGAAAGTTAAATATGCTGAAGAAAAAAAAACTAGGTAACATTACGGTCATTATGTTTTTTTAGTGTTCTGTTACACCTTTAACCGATACCAACTTAGTTGTCAATTAAGTTAAATGGTTTCTGGTTCTGATTCTGAACGACAACGACAACTCAACAAATTAAAGTAATAATTTCGCCGTAAAGTAAAAATAGCTTGGCCTGATTTCGATTCCATTATAGACATTTCAGTTTCGAATCTGTAAACTTCCAATACAAATCGAGACAGGATAGACATCTTGCGGAGATACATTGAACTTATTACTTTAGTTCCAGCGTCAAGACATAGATGGCGCAGATTCGAGAAAGTTTTAAATGAAAAACTTTGGGACGGACGGAAGGAAGCTCTCAGCATTATGACGTGGCGTAATATAATTTTAGAAGTAAAAAATAGTCCGGAACAGACTTTGCGTAAAAAAAAATTAGGTAGAAACGGAAAATAAATATAGGTGTAGATACAAGTAGGTTTGACACTGAATGTGCCAAGTGTATCTTCTATATGTATTGTGTATTGCTTTTTTCTTATGAAAAGCATCGTCATTCGTCTGGTATTTTTTTTATTTTATTTACCTACCTGCTTCAAAAAAGGGGGGGTTCTCAGTTAAGTTGCCTGTATTTTTGTGTTTCTTCTAGCCTTTCTTTACTATTTATTTTTTTATACTTCTTTGGTGGAAAAAATAGAACTTCCTACTACTTAAAGTAAATGATTTCCTAAATATTTAAGCTGAAAGTATTTTAAGTTATTGAAATAAAATTGCGGCGGCATGTGTGTTTGAAAACATGTATTAATGCAAACGAAGCAAAAGAAGTACCTACCTATCAAGAATTGTAGCATATGGCGCTCTGTAGTTTTCGTCTAAAAAGGCGTGAGTTTATGTATGTATATGTATAATTATATGAAATAAACTTTTTAATTATTCATTTCTCTTACGAAAATGTGTCCATTAATTATAATATTCTAGTAAAAAATGCAGCGAGTGGATTATGAACGTACCCAATACCTCTATTTACACCAACTTATCTACTAGCTGAGCTATGTATTTATCTCATTTTGTAGGTAGGTAGGTACCTATTATTTTATCTAACATTTATTATTATTCCTAGAACTGGTAAGATTCTAATAGTTTGTTATATTAAGTTGTTATCTGAACCTACTTTAGTACTACGAGTGCTATTGACATAAACAAGCTACATGATAATTAATCTTTTCTGTAAATCTTTAATCTAAGTATTTATTTTAATAAAATTAAAATGTTTGATTCTTGTGTAAAATTAACAGTGTTTTACTTCTTAAATAGAAGTACCTACTTAGAGTTAAGTAGTAGTTATATCAACAAAACATTTGATTACAATTTGTCCGTCTGTCTTTTATGATCCTTTATTTCAGGAGTGCAAGGAGGTAACAAGTTGAAATTTAAACTGTAAACTCAAGTCTACGGTCCCAACAATTTGTAAAAAGTCTAAAGTCTAAATTTACGTTAAAAAAGATGCGGCCGTTTATTCAGCCAAAAACTGATAGGGTACTTCTCGTCGACCTAAAACTATTAGTTTTGGCAAGTAACATCGTTATAAATCAGAAATGAATACAAGAAACAATCTCAAAACTATACATAGTAATCCTACCTACGGAACCCTCGGTTTGTCCGGTTTTTCGAGGTAATCTCAAAAACGGCTCTACCAATTTTGACGTAACTTTCACTGGAAGATAGCAGTTAGGATTCTATATCCATTAAATTTAACGCGTACGAACCACGCCTGCACTCATATTATTTTTGTAAATAAATTATCTTTTATCTTCACAAAAGTCGTGTGTAAAAGTTAGTTATTGTAATACGAGCCAACCATGTAAGCACAAAAAGTCAATTTGTAAGTGGAACGTGTCATTTATCAACAAAATAATGACCTACGACATTCATACGCTAAGGAATCAAAAGTCAATGTCAATAAATATAACTTGTCTTGCACACATACAAAAACAATACAGGATGTTCCGTTGTAAGTTTCAGGTGCTAGTTATAATTTCTTGTGTTTCATATTATTGAGCATTTTTTTTTCAGCTCACTATTTAAATTTATTCACTCGACGTTAGAGGTCACCAAAGCCAAAAATATTTTGGCAGTAGATCAGTTTTTCGAGAAGATTATAAAGATACAAGCTGCCCCGCAAAGTTTTTCCCGCCTTTTATTAAAAAAAAAATAGTTTACCTCCTATTCTCAGACTTACTGAATATTCACAAAAAAAAATCATAAGATTCGGTCAAGCCGTTTCGGAGGAGTTTGGTAACAAACACTGTGATACGAGATTTTTTATCTATCACCAAATCAAAGGATACTTATTAACAACAACTTTCGCTATGAGACTCAATAATACCTACCCGATAAAAATGTGTAAAACAAAATATCCTACGTGTAAGTGTCAGTGTAATTTTATTTTTAAGCTATACCTACAATCCGTTTAGTATAATCTATCATTACTCCAACAGTTGTTTTAATATTCTTGTTTGAAAAGTATATAAATTTCGAATCATCCTGTGAGTGGATGCGTGTGTGTGAGTCGAGAGCGCGAGCCCCCCTGTGACATCACTTCCGCAGTCAAATCGCTTCCGGCGCGCCTGCGGGCGCTTTGACATTCTCTCTTTGTTAGGACTCTGACACGTAAAATTATCTCCTGGATGACTCGTATGATTAGCCACGTGGAAACTGTACCTACCCATCGTCGGCCACCAGTCAGTCACCCAATATACATTTCAGTTCGGTGTGATTTATTTTGAAGGTGAAGAGAATATGGTATTTTTTGGTGGTATTCTTTAACATCACATCAGGAATATTCTGCTAACGGATGTGATAGATGATTATGTGTGTGATTCTGTGTGTTAAATGATGAATGGTTTATGATATTTATTATTATTTCTCTTTTTATAATATTTCTTATGAAGTTGCACCTACTACTGTTTGTATCTGCATAACCTAAAGTAGAAAATACCTATGGCGTAAAGTGCGCCTCTGTATATTTGTCTGACTTGTGTTTTTGACTGGCCTGTTGGCCTGGTGGTTAGATTGGTCGTGGGTTTGATTCCCGCCCAAAACAAATGTTTGTGTGATGAGCGCAATTATTTGTTTTGTGTCTGGGTGTAATTTATCTATAATATGTATATGTATTTAAAAAAAATTATATGATTGTATACTTATAACAATTTTACTGTTAATTTTACAGTTACCTACTCATAGCAAAAGTTCTGCTTAGTTTTGGACTAGATGGCGTTGTGTGGAAGAAGATATTAAATAAATAGATAAATTGACATCGAATGTGAAGGAACAAAGCGTGACCTAGACTTTGGCTTGTTACGATTCAAGATAACAGTACCCTTATTCAAAACATAGTTACATCTAAGCCGAGTTTCCAGTCGTGAGATATTTTTATCTGTGGAATTCAAATGGAGCTTTGACAGCTTAAAATAAAAAAAAACATGACAAACAATTTTAAAAGTTAAATCTGACTATTAACAAATCTGTCCTAAGTATTGCAAAAGTAACTTTAAAAAAAATGTTAAAGTTTAGGTAATTGTCAACGTAAGTTAGTGAAAGTCAACGAAGTGTAAGTAAGAAGAGTAGGAACCGACCAAAATGAAAAAATCTTACAAGGAAATATTGTTTCAAGTGATTAGTGTTAAAGACATCGTATCCACATGAACAGTGTTGGTTGTTTGATTATTTTACCTAACTGAGTGAGTTCGACTTGAACAAAAGTTCAAATGTCAAGAAGCCAAAAAAAGAGTTAGGTAATAACAAAAATAGCGATTACATGTGCGATGTGTTTCTTTTAAAAGGTTGTTTATAGACAGGAAATATTAGCGACAAGCTTCAACGAAAACTAAAATGGAAATTTTTAGATTATACATTCTTTTGTCGGCATTATTGTTATATACATCACGGAGCCGAACGAAACTCATACAACATTTTGTAATTTACGTAGCTGTACGCGAAACCGTATTTTGTTCTTCATGATGCGTCAAAGTTTATTGTTGGATTCTGAACGAGTTCACTTATCTAATTGTTCTCGATTACACAAGGTGTACGATAGACTAAACGTCAGTGGTAACAAAGCCAGTACAAGTTGGCCCCTTGTTCTATCAGTGGCGGTCTGAGAGGACATGAACCTCACAAAATAGTAAATAAAAAAAAACAGTCTCAGACTTCAACGCCCTAGATTTCACCACCAGACATGACTTTAGAATAGGGTTCCATTTGCATTGTGAATTCTATTTTTCATTTTAAATATTTCTTTTCCATAATTTGGGCAGTAAATTTTATTTTTTTCAATTATGACTCACTCAAAGTATATGACGGCATTCGCTCATTAAATTTGTTCTATTGAAACTCGATACAACGCTAGGTCAGCTCAAGGTCAAAGCGTTACATAACAACCGATGTGCAGTCTACTGTACGCTTTCACACGTCATTCATGTGAAGATGGAAGGAGTGTTTGTTAGTTTCCAGATATTTTCGGAAATTCATTGGAAAGTTAAGCGTTGTGTATCGGTAGTTTAGATTGTTACATAGATGATTGAGGGAAAAACTAAGTCTGTTAGATATTCTTGACAACAAATTGTTTAAGAACATAGTTTTATATACTTACCAATAAACTAATACCTAAAGCGAAAAACACTTGAATGGATCCTTTTTTACAATTATTGCCCCCAAGGAAGAGTGTGGAATATGTTAAAGTTTTTAACCTACGTATGGAGAAGAAAATAAAATAGCAAAAAGCTAAAACGGTCGCTTAAGGACCACTTGACCAGTGATGATGATATTCGTCACTTTAGTTGAAAAAAGCCGTCTTATGGGCTGCTGGTAATTATAGCTCTACCTATATTCTAATGTATAATATCCTCGTGACCACAGTGTTTAGAACAAAACTCCTCCGAGGTGGCTTGACCGATTCTTATGAAATTTTTGTGTGTACCTACCTATATTCAGTAGGAGAATAGGACGTTAACTAATGAAAACGAATAAATAGATTCTGAGGCAGAACTAAGTTTGCCCGGGGCAGCTAGTACTTATGTATTAATGCAGAAAGTTAAAACAGCTTAATTTCGACAAATAGGCGATCACTAGTAATTTTATTATAAACTAGCAGACGTCCCGCGGTTTCACCCGCATAGGTCCCGTTCCCGTGGCAATACAGGGATAAAAATGCCTATATGTTAATCCAGGTTGTCAGCTAACTCCATACCAAATTTTATTAAAATCCATTCAGTAGTTTTTGCGTGAAAGAGTAACAAATATCCTCACAAACTTTCGCGTTTATAATATTAGTAAGATGACTACGATGAGACTTTTCAAATAGCAGTTCGATAAATATGATTCAGGTTCAATATTATATAGCCTCAACAACAAAAATGAACAAACTAAATTAAAATAAAACAACCTGTATATCTGAATATATTCTTGCTTTACGAGAATGACGTAATTTTTTGTTGTAATGTTAATTGCAATATGACTTTCATTTTGCTTATTTCTTGTACCTAAAGAAATCCTTGCAAACTACAGAAATTCTGGTCCCTAAGTCACAGGCTATAAACCTGGTTTGGGGACCAGGAGATTGTCGTCCCATTACTGAACCTAAGTAAACGATAAAGAACAATGCCAGCTTTCGGCCTACACAACTTTTAAAAATAAATTCACGCGGACACAAAAAAAAATCTTCAACAATTTAAATATAAAATACAAACTTATAAAAATATTAGTTGTGCTTTTTAGGAACTTCTCAAAAAGAAAATCATTTTAATAAGTAATTCAATAGTTACTTCAATATTCAAGTTCTTGAATTCCTGATTTAAGCAAAAAAGTTGCCAGTCTTGCTACTGTAATCGATAATTCCAAATAATTAAAGTCCTGCCACTGTAATCGATAATTCTAAATAATAAAAAAATACTCTTTACTTTTTATTTACCACCGAATCGTCTTTTATTAATTATTTTTTACTTAAATTATACGTTTATCGATTTAATTTAAATACATTTAGTATTTTGCAAAGAAAAAACGAAATTCAAGAAATCGATTTTCTTGATCGATAACTTAATCGTCATCTTGTAATAGCAACCCTGTAAACTCGCGCGCGCTTAAGCTGACATTGGCACATCTTGTAGGTATTGTTATCGCCTATCGGTGTTGTTTTTGGTGTATGTTTGTTTCCTTCTCGAATTCCTCTGGTTTGCGGTATAGACTTATTGCTTTATATCTGTACCACACATTTTGTGACAATTTCCAATCAACTACGTTGTATTTTGTAAGGTAGGTAATGTATTTGTTGTTTATCTTACTCTCTGTAAAATACCTAACCTCCAATTTTAAATGTCTGAATAACTTCGTTTTTAGAAGTTCTATGTAAAAGTAAAAATCACTTAAATGCTTTGGACATTAAACAACACAAAAAAACGTAAGAATGTTCACTGTCCATGACAAATTAATATTGAGCCAAAGTTACTATGGGCATCTGGCATTGTTCTTTATTGAAATTATCTTATTACTAATATATTATGTTTAAATCTTTTGAATAAATTAGTACTAAGATAGGCACATCAAGTTACCCCAATGTGCCAAATTTCTTTGATCGTTTTTCAATGAACTTTATTCTGTTCAGCATAAAGTTGAAAACCTATCAAAGAAATTTGACACATTGGGGTAGGTTGATGTGCTGGTGTCTGTAGGTACAGACGCCAGCACATCGAGTTACCCCAATGTGTCATATTTCTTTATTCGTTTTTCAACTTTATATCAAACAGGATAAGGTTCATATTCAATTGGAAAAAAATGACACATTGGGGTAACTTGACGTGCTGGCGTCTGTACATACGTGGTTTCATATCTTGATGACCGTAAAGTATATTTAGCCTAGACCATGTCTAGGTTAACGGCAAACATTTCCCGTGAATCGAGTAAAGTGTAGGATGATAAGCGAATGTTTAAAAAATAGAGTAAAATACACAAACAGCTGGTTGGCAATATAAATAAAATATGATGTGTTTGACGTGAACGAATGCAAAATTATATGCGATTCGTTTACGTGTATGTTTTCACTGCAGCTTCACTATAGCGAAAAACATCACGAGTATTTCTGTCGACCACGTCTTCGCAATACATTTAACGAACTATCGTGTCGAATTCACAGCGACTGAAGTTTTATTTCAACGGCAAATGCAAAACAATATACCTACGGCCATATTGGGACAAATGTTATTTTAGCCCGACCACTCAAACATTCCCATAAAAGAAAATTCCTTTACCTCGACGCTAATTCGACTTCATAACAAATCGATTACGGAAACGAATCGAATCGAGTGCCAAACATGAGCCGGTATGCTAAACATCTTTCCCGTGCTCGAATTATAATAATGTGAAGTCAGCATGTGAACAGGGCTAAAATGATTGCATTAATGGATAAATATAGCAGCCGGTGATGTTAATTGAATTGCCATCGTTATTGCCCTCGCCCCGCCAGGAGCGTCCGTGATTGGACAATTTAATTGACGCTGATTGATAATTTAGATAGAGATTATTACTGAACCCTCACTGACGTTGACGTCGAACGTTAATTATTTATTTAAACATAGCATACTCAGATTTATTTTAACAGCTGACAAGTTCAACGCAGTCGCTGTACAAAATATAAGCAAATACAATAGAATCGTTTCAATTCAACAACAAAGAAAATACGATTGTGTAGAAGAAGAAAATAATTGTTACTCGTAATTGCAGTGCATTGCTGAATAAATTGAAGCTGTAAAGTACCTTAACAGTATAATACGATACGACTATGGGATTCAATTTAGTAGATACGTTTAGCGGCTTTAACATAGCGTGCGTGGAAATATATACTTTGAGACTTAATACGTAAACGTGAACTTAATGAAAATCAATAGGCACACGAACAAATTATTTAAATAGGTACTCGTAAATCTATCTTAGATTTATTAACGTAAACTTGTGTTTTAACTGATAATAATGTAAACACTGTGAACACAGCTGTAACAAATGTTAGCATAAATAATGTTTCATGTTTAAGCATTCTCTGTAAAACTCTTTAATTGACTATTACATTCATATTTAAAGGCAGTGCAAATAACAAGGTATGCGTTAGCGAGTTTGAGTCACCAAAGGCCATTTAGCACAGATTTAGACGATCCAAATATTTTCACGAACGACGCTCTTGCCTCACTCGGCAAGCAAATTATTCTCGTCTGATATAGCGAAATTTGTACACGACACAGATATTTGCTCACATGCAGATTATTTTTCGAAATAACTACTGAAGTAGTTTGTTACTATTGCTTTTGAAACCAGCTTTAAAATCTTATTATCTTTTATAACTACTTCTAAATCAATAAATAAACTGATAAAAACAATATGAACATCTGCAACAAACATGTTTATCAATTAATTACGCACGACCGATATTATTTGGTCTCAATCTAATTATCATGTTGGTGATTGTGTGCATTCGTGATAAGACTTATCTAGTGACCGCAGTCCGTAGTGTACTGACTAACAAACAGCTGTCTGTCACCTGTTGTTCAGCTATTGTTACTACACCGTGAAATTGTAATATTAAATGTAGCCGTTTCGACTACTACAATACAGTCATGTCATGTTAAATTTACATTGTCATAACTATCTTATTTGTTTTTCGTGTCAAGTTTTTGTGCCAAAGTCAAGTCAGAGCTCCATCCTCTGACTTGACTTTACATGCTATCGAGATAGATTTCTCATTCATGACAGTTTTTTTACGATGTTTTCCTTCACCGTTTTAAAATCAACTCAATACGCACATGAATCTGTAATGTCAGAGGTGTGTGCATTGGTGTGTGTGTGTGTTTGGTGTGGAATTTTATTATTATAATTATTATTGGATTCGAATTCAAAGACCAATGACTGACAGTCCACCAGTCTTATTACGAGGCTACTGCACAGTGCACACTCATCACTGCTGTAGATCATGATCGTACATATACCATTGGTTTTATACACGTATAACGTGTAATTTTGTATCTGCGTCAGACCAATATACCAAACCGGTCAGACCAAGGCATTATTAGAATCGTAAAACGAAAATACTGAAGTAATTTGATTCAGATACAAAATGAAAATCCATTCATGCTCTCATTAAATTTTGATTTGGTTTTGTTGATTATAGCTGGATGGGTTGCGTGTTTGCATATTAGAAATAAAATTTACAAGCTTTGATATACCTACGTCATCTTTAATTTAGTTTGTATAATGAATAACTACAAATGATGATTATATGCCTATGTAAACAGAGATCATATAACAGAACATAATCAATTATCTGATTGAAAGGTTTTTTTTTAAATAAGTAGTAGTTTAAATTCGTTGGATACATTTACAACACAAAACGTATATGCGTTCATAAAATGTTCTGACTCATTCCGAACATTTTCATTTAGCAAATGGAACGTATTACAAATATGATGATACTTAAAAAAGTATAGAGGGCATTATGTTTGAAACGTAAAGCACAATCATAAATTATGTAAATAACTTACCTGTTTATTCTAATATGTTGATGTAATATAATGTTGTTGAAGTTTCGGGTAACTAGATTAATGATAAGACTAAAATAAAGAATTTGTTACAATTTTGGTTTAACATTTCATGCAATGCTACACACAACAATACACACTAAAGCATTCGAATTATTTAGGGCATCAGTCACAATGTACATGTTATGTTAGTCGTCATTTGTTTCGTAATAATCGCAAAAAGTATTTGCCAACTGCTATCACGATTATAATCACTGCACACATAATCACAAGATGCGGGGATGCTGGTCCAGCGGACTCACCGGAGCTGCTCCTGCTCTGATCACTGTCTTTGGCCGTAAACCGAACAAACTCTTGCAAATGACTCGGCAACTTTTTAACGTCTTTTTCTTTACCACCTTCAATCACTTTGATTTTATGTTCTATCACTTTAGGTTCTTTATACACATTGTTAGTAGAATCTCGTTCGTCTTCAGTTTCGGGGTCTTTGATGCCTAACTTGTCCCACCGTTCCCTAGCTTTCGATATAAACTCTTTTTCGATCCTATTGTTGGTCTTCCCATCAAGAATGTCAATTGTTGGCATACTTTTTGAAATAGTAACGTGGTTAGTTGTAACTGGAGTATTTGTAATTTTAATGACTTTGTGTTGCTTTCTTTCTTCACGTTCAGCCATTTGGCAAACGTATTCGGAATACATTTTCTCACGCAGTAATTCTTCTTGACTTCTGCTGAAGGCTGATAACTTTGCTTTTCTAGTTTCGGATCCTTGTGAGTTCATAACCACATCTTTTTTACGTGATAGGCAATAATTATTAGATTCTCTTAATCTCTCACTAATTACCTCTTTTTCTGAAACCAAGGGTGCTCTAGGCCCTTGCCTCTGCATTTGAGGTATATTGTTTTTCAAAGCTTCCAGACGTTGAATTTCGGCTTCCACTTCCTTTTCTTTTTGGCGGATATATTCCATTTGTTGTTCACACAAATCTTTCGGAAGTGAAGGTCTTCTCGGACATTTGTAGTCACTTATCTCATCTCTGGTATCAGTGAAGTAGCGATGCATGTTTTGTATTGAAGAGATATCACTCTCTATTTCTTTATTCAGATTTCCTGTAGAGTAATGAAAGAACTTTTTCTCACTTTTCATGGAACGCATTGAACTGTCAGTAAAATCAGAACTTTCATCACTTTCATAAAATGAAGATGAGTATTTTTTAGGTCTCGGTGGAGGAATTGGTTTAAATGAAAAGTCTCGACTTGGGAACCTGTCATGATTACTTTTCGCGAATGTTGTAGTTGTGCGTTTGTTTTGTGTTTCTTCTGAGCTGCTATTTAACCGTTGGTTCAAAGAACTAAGAGTATTTGTTACAGTTGGATCACGAATCAAAGCAAGCAACCGACTTCCAGTTTGCGACTTAAACGGTATGATTGGAGTCATATCGGCTTCATTTTCTTCTCGCTCCTTTTCATTTTTATATTGTTCATTGTAGCCCCTGCGATCTACAAATTTTTTATGCATATCAACAAGGTGACTAGCGTCATCTTTTGTTATAACCGTGTTTGTTTTCTCCATCAGCATTTTTTGAGAGGGAGATAGACACACGTACACAGGCTCGGATTTGGTTGGTATACCAGTCCAGTGTTCATCCTCCTGAGATGATTTTCTCAAAGATGAACGACGAGGTTTAATTGGTGGTGGATCCTTTGTTTTCGTTGGTATAGATATTGTCTCAATAGAAGAAACATCTGGTAACCGATAATGTGGCATATTTTCCACGTTTCCTTGCTTATTATTGACTGTCTTTGAAGATGTTCCATAGAGTGCGATATGTTGCAAACGTTCAGATACAGACGCTAATTCTTCAAGTATCTTTTTACAATAAGGCAATGTTGCTATGTTTCTAACACATAAATCTCTCAACTTCAGGGGTTCTTTTGTGTCATCATCAGTTTTGACCTTATTTTGGGCAGTAGTTCCTGTAACACATTCAAATACATCTTTGACATGGCTTGTAGTTGAAGACAATTGCTCTGAAATTATCTTATTATTCACACTATTTTCATCATGCGTCATGTTAGATATGTCATTAAGGGATGAATAATTGGGGTTATATTTTGCCGTGCACTGAGAGGAATCCACACTGCTAGAGGAGTCTTGTCGTGAAAATGTGTCTTTTAAACTTTCATTGTTTTCTTCCGATTCAGACGCCACTTCTTTTATCAAATTATTTATTGCGTCATTAAATTCACATTTTATTACTTTTGATTCTAAATCGTATTTATTTTGTTCCTTTTGCATTTTCTTATCATCTTTATGTATGGGTTTATCAATATCTTTGACATACAAATTAGTTTTAATGTTATCTGTCGATAATACAACTATTTCGTGAGAGTTTTGAGTGGAAACCTTTTCTAATTCATCTTCACTTTCTCCAGATGTTTTTTCAAATTCAATATTAATAATGTGCTCATTTTTTGCCTTTTTAGTTTTGCCAGTAGGAGGAAGATACCTTTCATTAACATCTTGATCACAATTAATCTTAATGATATGTTCATTGTTGCTACTCTCACTTAGGGCTACGTTTTGAGGATTGTTCTTTAATTCTGGGTCTTTAATTACATTTACGATTTTATCAATGTCTTCTGTTATGGGCACAGAGTTGTGACTTTTGCTGTCTTCCAGTTCAATTTTAATCATATTTTCAGAATTAATATTTTTACTGTTTAGTTCTTCGTAATTACTCTTTGAATTATTTACATTATCATTGATTTTATCATGTTTACTTAGATGGTTGTCATTCAAGGTATTTTGTTTATTGCTTTCAGTATTAGAAATAAAGGTTTTCTTGAGGAAATTTTCCGTGTCTGTAACTTCTATAGTTGGTGTGATCATGCGCACGGATACGTCAGTATCAACCCCATCATCTTCATCCTCATCTTCAATTTCGTGTAGAGAACTTGTACTACTAGAAGTATCTGTTAAGTATACAACCTCAGCGCCGGTTAATTTTTCAACAGTTTTCATTGTCCAGTCACCTCTGGCTTCAGTTACTTCAGGTTCTTTTATTTTTGCACCTACTAGAACACATTCTTGGGGAACTAACTGCCCGTAACTTTTTTTGTGGACCGCAATAGACATCATTTTCTTTTGTTTTGTTAATTTGTTCTTGTTGTCTTCGAAAACATCGTCATCTAAGTCTTCAATATCACTTTTCTTGTCACTTAGATAAGATTGACGACGAGATGTCATAGATGAACCACTTCCGCTGCCTTCTTCATCAATGACATCCAACATTCTTGGAGGACCAAGTCTATGCAAGAAAAAATCATCTGCCGATGCTTTCTTGCGTAACCTATGTTTAATTTCTTGGTTTATGATTTCCTCAATTTCTGTTTTCATTTCAATAGAGTTCAAGCCCTCCGGTTGTGTTGCTAAATTAAGAGTATTCAAGTAAGTTCTTAGAGATTTTTCTTCATCAGGTGTCAATGACTTGGTTTGATCACATTGTGCTACGTTGAGTGGGATTGTGGTAACTGATAAAGTGCCAATAGCTAGTTCTTGTGGTTTTGTTGCGTCAAATTCATTAAGATCGGCGGCACTTTCCCACTCTACATCGGATTCAACATGAGTAACTACAACATTTTGACTATCTATTAGAGCCAACGTATTTTCATTTCCCGGTTCAACTACGTCATCTTCAGTAATTTCAGTGATTTTTGTTGCGTCATCATCATCTAAACTCTTACTTTTAGTTTTACTTTTTAGCTTAGCTTTACTTTGATGGGACTGTTCAGGCGCTTCTACGACGTAAGCTAAAGTATCTACAGTATCGAGCACAGCATCTTGGCATTTTTCAATAGGTGTAGTGCATACATCGTTAACAATTTGATTGCTGTTATTATTTAAATCCCCGTTCAAATGAACTACATCGCTAGAAGTACTACTTGCCGTGTTTTCAGTATCTACTAAAGGTTGCAAAATTTCAACTTTTATTTCCTTTGTTTCCGTAACTTCACTTTCAGTAATAACCTTCTCGTTGTCATTTTGAGTGTCACACAATTCACTATTGTCTAATTTTGTTTCGTCACTATTATTTTTATTCGCTTCAGGTCTATTGTTTTTATTTTTACGTTTGTTTTTATTATTTTTACGGCGCTTCGGTCTTTCAGGCATGGTTGAAGATCCCTACACTGTTATCACTAGCACAACATAATCATATCACAAACACACACGGTCCATTCACTGGCGGCTTCACGCGTCTCGCGACACCGGTATCTACTGCGTAGGAGTGACGATTCGTCGAGGTTCGTCTAAGCGTATTTTAGGGTTTTCGCGTCGTTTGTTGAACAAGGGCCCGGTGTACAGGGACGTGAGATTCGGGTTCGAGGTTAGCGATTGTGATTTTCTTTTAGGCGAGCGGTCGCCGGCCGCGGCAGTCATGCACTCGCGCGGCGATTTACTGATAATTATAAATGGGTTGAAGTGCGAGAGCGCGGGCCGTGGACTTTATTTTTACGCGGAGACGTGTACGCCTGTGTTGCGCGCGCGCCGCTACACAACGAAGGGAGCCCGCGCGCCGCCGCTCGCTACCAATACTGTCCGACTATATTATCATCGGCCGCACTTCAAATCGTATATTGCTAATTAATATTGCACACACGCATCTAAACCATTTTAGGGAGGAATAACGGGGAAGCAACTCGAAAACACAATGGCTTCTATTACATATTAGGATTTGGATGAGACACAAACATTATTCTAAGTTTATTTTGCTAAACAATTAAACTCTAGGTAAGTTTGGAGTCAGTTGGTGGTGATGATTCAGTGTATTTAAATTGTATAGTGTTGTGGTTTTATTGCGTAGTATTTAAGCGTTAAAATAGGTATCTGCTTGTATTGGAAATAATATTTTATCAGGTGGATACTTTCTTTGAGTAATGAAATTTAAGACATGTGACTAGTGTGTCGCTTTTAATTTATTTCAGCCAGTTAGAACTACAGTGTCTATAAAAAAATCTTTTTTGTCAGAGTAAATCACGACCTTCGTTTGTTACATTTTATGTATTGTAAACCAAAACCTGTATTCTTATGTAAAGTACGGTTTTCAATTTGATAAACATCAATGATTATGAATAGTACCTAATCGATGGAACCAATTTTATCTCGTTCACCTTGAGCTCACAATCAAAATGTGGCAACAAAGATTTTATTTGGATTCACAAGAAACATAACTGGTATCTAAAGTAAATATAATTTACAGTTCTGTCAAACATTTAACTCTAGAAACTAATTAATACTTTCAGCTTTGCGTACACTACTTTAATTACAGAAAACTACAGATCATGAAGTCAAATATTAAACTATATTCGTTCAAAACTTGCTAACGTACAGCTGTTATCATAAAAGATAATTTATTTGGCTAATAATCTTATCATTTGCTCATTACGGAAATATTGCGAGTTGTAAACTAATATTGTACCATACTTGCCTACTTATCTAAAAATCTTTTATCTATTTTCATTTGTGGTTAGGCCTGAAACTGTTTCTAAGTCTAAAGGTCATGAAATAATCATATAGTACTGTTTTACTGACATTGATTCAAGTCAATGGGTTGCAACGAATGACTTTTTACGGAACAGTTCTTCAGTTAAAATCTAGTTAAAAAACAAATGACAAATGCACTCAAGTGAAGCCAGAAAAACAGCTAATTTCTATAAAAACTCTCGTTTCTTACCTTATAAATAAATACGGTAGCGTAAAAGAATCATAGATCAACTTAGTTCCTGAAGATTTTTACCTACTTTTCTAACCCAATGTTGATGCCAAGCAAAATGTTCCTCTCCTATTTACAGGGAGCTATAGCATCTCCATGCCTATCGGTTAACCGCTAGGAATATAAGTAAGTTCCGTGTAGCACCAAGTTTTAGAACACATTACCTATGTAGGTACAGAGGCGGCGGCGGCACATAAAGTTACCTCAATCTATCAAATTTCTTTAATAATATATCAACTTTATCACAAAAGAATAAGGTTGATGTTCAATTGGGAAAATTTAGCAGTTTGGGATACCTTGATGCGCTGGCGTTTGTACTAAATTGCATCCTATTACGTACTACCCACGTCAGCGAAAACCCGAGCCGATTTAATTTCCTATAAAAATCAGTGTACGTAACTACATAACAAGTCAAGACGGGATATTACGCGTTGGGTAATAGGTTAGGTAGACTAGCCTGGATCTAGAATCTAGACTTGCGGGTCATGTGGACTGATTGACCACTTCCACTGGCGCAACGATGTTATTTAAACCAATCAGTATGTGCTAGCTAGATATACGAGTATTACATTTACATTCGGTTTTTCATTGAGATAATAAAAATTCCAATATGAGAGTCGATGGGAAAGACTCACAATTATTATTGAAGTTGGTTTCATACTTTGAACAGGCCTCTGTTCAAAATTTATGTCAAAAACTCGTTGCAGCTTATAGATAAAACTATAGTACCTACCTACTTACATTTAATTAAATATAACTTTACACGTGAAGGTAAATCATGAATCACTCAAAACAAGTACCTTTTCAGGGTTAAATATCTGTATATTGGAACTTTGACTTTTAGAATATTTTGTGGCCCTGGCACGAATGGTCCTGGCGTAAAATGAATTCGACTAATTTTTAACCGACTTAAAAAAAAGGTTTTATTTTTATGTATTTTACCTGATTTTTCCCCCATTAGTGGATCGATTCGCAAAATTCTTTTTTAATTGAAAGAGTATACTCCTGAGGTGGTCCCATTTTAATTTGGTGAAGATCTGGTGCTGATCTTCGGAGATATACAATGGAACTCTTCAAAAATAGACGGCAAATCTGTCGTGATTGCTGGAATCGCTTGGATGTTTATTGTTTATTAAATACCACATCATGACGTACCTATCAGCACAATTTTTGCAAAAAAAATAAGTTACTAATACTAGTTTCGTTCAAAATTTACATTTACAATGTTCAATTGTTCAGCGAGATTGTATCTCAAAAACCGTAACAGTTAATATTTTTAGAGCGTGTGGATTTCTATTTCCACTTAAGCAACAAACACTAGAATCAGATGATTATACGGGGACTCCCATATATAAAACCTGATTTTTACTCAACATGGTACAGAACTAGTGTGCAAAACTTAACTGTTTTATCAAATCCAAAATTGATGCTAATTGTAGAATGTACATGTCGTACATGTAAAGGTAAACTACAAAGGACCGTTTTACCTATTTTATTACAAAATACCTATGAATATACTATCCAAAACCACTGTTGGCAATGAAAATAATGTTTTCTCTTACGAAGTTCTCGTTGCAGTTTCGGAGAAGCACGTACAGGTAGAAAATGCAATGGCTTGCAAGGATATAAAATAAAATAAAATATATAATGAAGAAAACTAAAGTATAGAATACTAACGTGTTGATAGTAACCTGCAGATACAAAGTATAAATAAATAATTGTACATTAAGAACTGTGTAAATAATGCTGCAGACATTGACGTAGATATTTACTTTATTCGATGACTTTGTCGGATTTGAAAGATAAGACTTTTAATGTTTGCTTATATCAAGTAGTTTTTAAGATCTCTTCACACTTGAAACTCTATTCCCGGCAAACTTCGTTCCGCCTTAGAATCAATTTATGTCGGTAAAATGGTCCGGGAAGATACTCGTATTTGACCCCCGTCATGTCATGGCACTGCATTTTAAAATGTTTAAGTGCCGTCAAGTTTTCTTGAACTGTCTAAGGTTCCGCTCAAATTTCTTATTTTTTCTTTTATAAGATCCTTCTCCCGACAATGACGAACACAAGGAAAAAATATTAAGCGAAATTGGTCCCGCCGTTCACGCGTGTGACCATGACCAAAAAAATTAGGGGCTCATTTTTATATATATAGATTAAGATAATTATGAATATTGTGGTTTTTAAATACCACGAAATGAATCCTACTATTTCCTTTTAAGCAAAGAGATTTAAAAGACTATAGAGCGGGCATGTCAAGGAAATGTCATAGAAAAACTTTAATCCCATGTCTCAGCAACGCCATCTAGAATAATATATGAATATTGGAGCGGCAGCGGAGCGTACTAAAAAACTCATAGACTTGTGTCCGGCAGGACACACTTTTTCGGACGAAAATTTTGTTTGTGATGTCGGGTCTATAGGTATTGAATGGCTTTTAAGCCATTAGACTCCTAATAATGTAAACAAACCTAAAAATCTAGTAAATAATAACAGTCGGTTCATGGATAAGTAACCTTTCATTTATTATAAATACATAATTTATATGAAGACACCACGCTTCGGTTAGCAGGTTCGGTGGGTAGGTAGTTGCAATTAAAAGAAGCTACGTTATTAAAAATATATATATTAGGATAGCAACATTTAGTTCGGTTGAGCTGGGAGTGGATAAAAATTTCGAGCGCGCGAGAAGTTTAAGTTGCAGAAAGAAACACCACAATCCCCTTCCCGGTTAGTCGTCGTGCCCGTCAGAGTCGTAGGGTAGACCGACGGCAGGAGCGGGTACGCTCCGGTTCCGGTTCTTAAGGGTGGTGAAAATAGTGGTACGTAGGAACCGCGATTTGGGGTTACACTGGCTGGCTGGCTGGTTACTGGGGCTGTCATTTGTAGATCTTTGACAGTCGTTACAGGTATTCAGATTGCCGTAAGTTAGACATTCAGTATCACACAGTCACTGGATTGTGGAGGTCATTAGGGCAGTCGCTCCATATAAAACACTATTATTTAGCTGCATCCAGTTAAACTGGAACTGGAACCTTTTCCCAACCATGTTGGAGTCAGTCTCCAACATGGTTGGGAAAAGGTCAAGCAGATGATGAAATCTTATTTTTTCTTTTAGGAATGACGTAGATATGTATCTGCGTCATACATTAGCATTACCTATACTGTGATTACATAATAAATTGATCATGCTTGCAATTCTAGCGAAGTTTATTTCTTTTTCTCGTGTTTCCTTCCTAATGAGCTAAATTAACATAAAAACTAGCTCTGACGTCACTTGAATCAGTAAATTCCCCGAGAGTTTAATATAATGGGCATGATTAGCCGGGTCATTAATAATTATTATTATTAATTCCCTTGCTATTGCCAAAATTACTTTTAAAAACACCGGGCAAACCCCTAAGATAAATTAAAGTTAAATTGAATTCCGAATATCACAGAAGTTATATTATGTTGCTTATAAGTAGATGTTCTGGTGATATAAAACAGTTTCTTTTTTTTCTAAAATTAAAGGTATTTACTATAATAAAAAAGAGAAATAAGAAATTACAGGGCTTCAAAGAATTCTACACTTTGATGTCAAGCGAAAAGGTGCCCAAAAGGATACCAGCATCGCCACGTTGAATGGAAATGCTGCTTCTTTGGACAAGGAAAAACGAATTGCTGAATTGGTGATTCATTGGCTAAGAAAAAGGCCAGCACTTTGCATCTAGGCACTCACACTTTTTTTTAACAATATTAATATGCATTGTCATCAAAAATTTTAGCTCAATGGGTTGGGTGTAACTGGTCTGAAATTCACTTGCAAGATTTAACCCACACAAACAAACCAACATGGCAAGTAAAGGCTTGCAAAAGTGTTTTAAAATTAAACTTCTGAATACGTCTAACAAGACGTAATTTGTAGACATGTTTATAATATCTGATCAATAAATTACATATTGCATAAGAGTAGGTAAATCATTAACCTAGGTAATTTTCCCAAAATAGCGTCCAAGTATGCCACTGAGCCGAATCTTTCGATGCCGAATCGTCTAACGCCCGAGGTGAGGCAACACTCAATAATAGTTTTTAATAATACGCAGCTAGAGACTATTATATCCACAAACTATCTGGAACAAATATCCACATTTTGACGATGACATAAGTACCTACATCATCCTGAAGTCTGAACTAAAAGAAAATTCCTACGTGAGAGAATTCACGTAGTATGTCATCAAGCGTTTTAAATAGAGCGTAGTTTTAGTAAAATTTTGAACAATTTTGTTTATTGAAAGTATTTTTATGTTTAACAATATATTGAACATAAAACTCAGGTTAAAAGATCCACCAACCAGCCAAGATTTGTTCTTGAAAGAACGTAGTACTCAGGTATAGTTTTAGATAGTAAGATTTCATTATGATTCAAAGATTTTACGTCAGATATAGCTGTAATTATGTCATTTTCTTAATACTAAAACGTGATTATGTTGAACCAATGGTACCACACGGTTGTAACTTGCATGATTGTAGCTATATCCCAAATTGTTTTTCCGTTTTTTGTTTTATTATTTCTTTTCGCCTTTTCGCAATTATTAGTAACAACACGAGTAATGTTACAAGTCAAATATTATTTAAACATCATATGAATAAAAACACATTCGTGCAAATAGGTCAGCACGTTCACTCTTATAATAACGTGTTTAAATCGGGATTTCACTCTCATTCAAAATACTCTGTTATTTTCAGAGCCACTATCTAGACCAGCTGACGTGTTCAAGTTTAGCTGTCTCAGATTCAATCAATCAATACAGATTATTGGAGAGCATTGCCGGACGTCGAATGTTGGTGTTGCAAAAACAGAGCATGTCCTTACATTTATATACGGGTTGTATTTTAATTCACTAGAAATCGTTCAGACAGAGAAATCATTTACAAATCATTTTTCCGTTGCATCAACCAATTCGCAAAAAAGAAACTTTTGTTTCCATAATGAAAGTGAATAATATATTGACATCGACATGAATTCATGGTATCCGGTTTTGCGATGATGGCCCTTTACTTCTATGTTGCCAAATTCTGAATTTGTGATAAATATAGGTAGTATAGGTAGTCCTAGGTCTAAAATAATCAACCAGCCTTTGACCAGCTTTGTGATTAATATTCTTGTGCTCTCTGTATGAATAGGTCTTGGCCCTACAAGACATTATCGAGCTGATATAATGTGCGAACAGTAATGTACCTATTACACGATTATTTAACAAGTTTCAGAGTTTCGTCCATAGTAATAGTTGTTTATATATTCTATGTTTACTTTTACTCCCTAAAATACTGCCAAAACTCACCCCGTATGGAACGCATCGACTCTCTTTCAGCCTGTCTGTTGGTTCGCTTACAGCTCGTTAAACACTTTTTAAGTTAAAAGTTTCATTTTTTATGGCATTCTGTATGACTAACCAGTTTTATTTAGGTAGCGAAGCAGTTACGTGAGTAAAACTACGGGCACAGCTGCATCCACTAGCACTAAATTCAGTAACAAATGAAGAGAAATCTAAATCGCTAAACCGGCATTTCTAGAATGCAGTAATAAACATCGTGGGTGAGACAAGTATTCAAACTGCAATTGGCAACAAAACAGCGATGCAATGACCTTCCGAGTTCCAGAAATATATTCCCGACCGTCCTCTGCTTTCTCCACAATAAAGCGCCATTCGGATATTTGTTTGTAAGAACGAAGTAGCCGTTCGGGATCACGATGCATGACATAATCGCCACATAGATCCGTGCCAGTGTGCCAAGACACCGCGGCCGCTAACCGCGGCGCCACTTTTTTGGCTCTAAGTCAAAGGGTTATAAGGTGAATGTGTCGAGCGAAACGAACCTGACTTATTGTTACATTTAAAAATACACTTACAGTCGCCTTTGGTACATGCTAACAATTTCTAATTAGGCCAGTATTAACGAGCGAGCGAGCAGCTCGTGCATAGTGAACTGAAACCCGGACTATAATAAGGTTAATTTATGTTTGAGCAGTAATGAACACACTTGCTTTGTGTATTGTAAAAACAGTTGGAATATGCACCTTGTCTTTCATTGCGGCGTATTTTCTGCCTATTGCCAAAGCGTACAATGCATCTGTGTATGTTTATTAGCGTTTGATCGGCTCATGCATTACTGTTGCGAATTACTGGCTTTGGCTCTGAACAACAGTGTTAAATCTACAGACTTTATAGATCTTCGAACTATCAAACATTTTCTTTGATACAGAATTTATAAGCGCCTATTATGGAGGTCTGCCTTACTGCACATATCATTTTAGTCCTAGCGACTCGTGCCGGTTTAGTACAGGACCAATTATTTTACAGAGACTTTCATACACATTACTATTTAATCACCTGGTAAAAAATAATAATACCAGCCTGTTACTGTCAAACTGCAGGGCAAAGGCTTCTTCTCATACGGAGAAGGCTTGATCACCACGCTTGCTCAAGGCGGATTGGCGATTTCAAACTTATATTAACTATATTTCCAGGTTTCCTCACGATGTTTTAACACCACCAATCACCTGGTAGATATTTTTTTTTTTTTCATATAAACCTTTTACTAATTATTATAGTGAGAGAAGACCAAGTAGATATAGCCATCCGCTTCCAACAATTCAGTCCACTAAAAGCAGTGTCAACAAAATCATTACAAAAAAAAATGTTTTCTTTTCTGTTCTTCCTTATTTTAGTACCTACCAAACAATTTACCGGTTTTATCGTAAGTATACAACACAATCGTATTTGCTGCAAAAGACGAAACAATATTCAGAATTTGAGGGACGCATGCATCCAAAACAGGGGCAAATAAGTTAGGTCGCCGCATGACAATCGTACCATTTTACTTGCTAATAATACTGACCAGCGCATAATATATCCTGTTATCTTGTTCCTTGCCATGTTTGTGTTGTTTCGATAAAGCCTAGCTCCTGAACAATGCACTATCACACTCATACCTAATATGCTAGAGATAACCTTGCAGATAAATTTGCTACCGTTGATAAATAAAAGATTGTAATTTGGGTGAAAAAATGCAGGTCGGCCTGTCTGGTGGTAATTAGTTGCCACTGCATATAAAACAATTCAAGAGACATGTAAGTGTGGACGACATAGAAACAAAGCTGCAGGCCTAGTTATATTACAAATTATATTTCTAATATCGTAATCGATATGGCAACAATAGAAATAAAATGGCGTATATGGATCAGCTGTTTATCAACTGTCAAGTGTCAACGAGTAGAATTTGTAATATGGCTGAAAATGAAATTAACTTGACAGTTGACAAACAGCTGATTCCATATATGCCATTTTCTTTCTATAGTGAAAATAGAATAGTTCAAAAGTAGAATTTGTAATATGGCTAGGCCTGCTGGATTGACACCTTCAAAAACCGGATTACAACCAACGATGCAAGTGATTAAGTTAAACAACAGACCCACCTCCCATCATTTCCCCATCAAGATCATTCTCTGACATCTCGACCTGGTGGAGTGCCATTTAAGAGCCATTTAACTGTGATATCCAAAATCCGACATAATTTGAATTCTGAGACCTCGAAAAACCTACTGAACAGTTGGTCCCAGCAACCAATTAAAAAGCCGTGACAATTGTTACGAGTATTCAGCAGCCCGAAAATCTAACCAAATTATGCTACCCAGTTACTGAGTTATGAAAGTCTGAGAGACTATCCCTTCATGTGATATACTGGTTTTCAGGACAGTACTGTTGCTCCGGTTGAACCAAATCAAATATAATGTGGAATAGGCTACGCAGAGAAAATGATGACAAGAAGAGTTATGCTAACTTAATACTTGAGAAGTCATTAATAAGTCTGAGGGCTATACTGTAATTTTACCCATTCTACGTGTGACAAAATGGGGGCAAAAAATTAAATGTGATAATGTGGCAAGCTTCTTATTTTCGTATTTAGTTAGTGACTATCGTCCTGGTGTTTGAATTTTATGCTGCTCATGGGCCTTTGACTTGGCTCTAATCACCACTATTTTTTAATTAGTACAAAAAAATAGGCTGTATCCCTACCTGTTTCTGATCATATTTGCGTAAATTCAATTTTTAAAATTGCCACTATTTAGTTAAACTTAAATATCGAAAACAGCTGCTGGAGACGGGGCATGCTTGAGCGAGATCACGCGAACGTGAGCGAGAGATGACGATTAATGAATAGGTACTACTATGTCACGAATAGCCTGTACAGTATTTCCATAAATTGGCTAGCTTTTTGAGATATAAACAAACGCTAATAACTTTGCTGTTTATGCATATTATTTTTTGATACTTTACAAATATAATGAGAAGACCGCCTAGAATAAGCCCTCTTAGTATTTGTACTAATTAAAAATTAGTGTTGTATACTGTCATGTAATATTTCTCGAGGATGCTAGTTTTCTCACGATGTTTTTTTTATTGTTTCAGAAGCAAGTGGTTATTATACAATACGCATATGAATCCGAATAGTCAAAGGTACTCTGGCGGTCACATCACAACACAAGGCTATCACTGCTATTAAGACAAATATTCGACAGAGAAATATATTCAATATTGTGAGATAATATGATGACGTGTCGTGATATTGTAATGCGGAACAATCTCCGAGATTGATAACAGATAAAATATTGCAGTACTAAGTTATGTAAGGTCACCAGTTGCGTCAAAGAAAATATGTGAAGTAATGATTAGCGATATCTCTGCAACGGATGTTCTAGTTGATAATATTTGTATTGAAATAATCTTCAATGCCTACATCTATAAAAACTCGAGTTCCTAATTTTTAGCTACCTAGCTTAAATTTAGTTCCATTAAATGTACTTTTTTGCCGTGTAGGTGGAAACTTCGCACTTGACAGTTTTAGAGTTTTCAAAACAAAAATTTCGTGTGGTAGTGTGTTGTATCAAAGTTTCAGGTTACGTAAAACAATGGGGTTTTTTGTTGAAAACAACGTGCCATTCAGTACAAAAAGGTTTGTTACTCACGTTTCGGTGATGGGCTGGGTGCTGTTGGCGTGTTTGGTGACTTCACAGCCTGGTTCGGGGCCACCTCGTGCGCTTTCGTCTCCGCTGTTTAAACAAAAAAGATCGTGTTACAAATTATTGTCTTCTTTAATACCTTCAGTTATAATGGGATTTAGAAATTTGGTTTCTTTTTAATTTGGTAACTTTAAGGAAGAATTTGTTTCATCCTTAAAGTTAAATGATATTGATATTGATTATCCCAGATCCATGAATTTCCTCGATTTTAAAACACAATCATTGTAATCTTTTATTCGTGCCGATGACTAGACTGATCTGCGTGTAATTAAAATTAAACGCTATAAAATTTCAAATCTGAAAGAAAGAAAGGAAGAAAAAAAATACATTTGTTGGCAACAGTTGGATACACGCACAGTAAAATAAAAAAATAACATTACTTATAACAAAAAAAAAAAAGACAAAAATGGCATGTCTCACGGCTGCGCCAAAAGGCTCATTTCAGCGGTAAATCTGGGATCGCATAGCTGTTTTTGTTTTCTAAACCTTAAATTAATTAAACTACTTGTAACTAAATTGCAAGCGCTTTGACCTGATATAATAATTAAAGATTTTTATGTTTTATTTGATTTCAATAATAAAACGCACAAAATATTGTCTTGATTTAGTTTAGATTTTTCTTTGGTGACGTGACTACTAAACGCCATGTTCCTGGTCGACTAATACCTAATGTAGCGTCTTTCGAATCTCAAATGATGTCTCTAGGGACTAAACAAACAACAGTTGAATGTATTCGAAAGTCTGTTCATTACCTTGTGATGCATTAATTAGCTGTTCTTTAGTCTAATATATATTAATACTCTAAGAGAAATAGTTGGATGAAAAATGAGCGCAAAGAGAAATGGGAGGCATAGTAAATATAATATTTATGCGAATGAGAAGTGCAGAAACCTTATATTTTAATACATTTATGTCAGAACTACATAAAATAAAATATTAATTGATTACGTAATGTTTTTACGTTAAGCCATAAAATTCAACATACCAACATAAAGAATATAGTATTTAACCATAGTGACCTTTTGAAGACAAACAAAAATATGACAGAAAGTATGCAAGTTGTTATTGACATGGTAGGTATGCAAAAGGAAAAACATAGTTGGGTGGTCACTAGTATAACTTAAATTTATGCAGATTTAAGCACTATCACTTCATAATTTAAACCTAGCTGAAAAAATAAGCACTCTAAAATAAAAATAAAACAGGTAAAATATTCCATTGCATCAGTAAACAGCGTAAATGTCGTATCATAATAAACGTAAACGAATCTTTTAGTCCCAAATAAAGAACAACCTTGAGTGTATAAAGTACCTAAGCAAAAATATCTGAGATTATATCCCAACAACACATCCGAACAATTTAGTCATATTTATTTAAACAGGGAAGCATCAGCGGGCAAACTCGTAATCGCACAAAGTGTTTGAACAAACATTGCCACAAAGGACAGCACTATAATATAAGACGAAGAAGGAAAAATAAAAGCAAATATGAGGATTGAGGATGCGTCTCTAAAAACGATAAATTATTCGTAAGCGGAAGGTTGCTCACTTTGTTTATATTTGTCTGACAACCCTAAGAATTGTCTCAATACCGCGCACCATTTGGGTAAGAAAGGATTTTTCCAGAAAAATAGCAGAAGGGTTAATAATATTTCCTGATGACTGTTCCAAGAATAAGAAGCTCTTTGTTTGAATATATAATTTCTTCATGATTTAATTGACGAACAATAACCAACTGAATACAAAAGGAGATGTGTGTCATATAAATGGAAAATCAATTTAACATTCATGGAACCTCTCGGAACAACTGTTTTTACGTAGCAAAAGAGATTGATTTGTAGTTTTAAATTAAAAGAGGCTCTTATCAAGTTAGTGTATTGTGAATTAGTCTTATGCCAATGTTATATGTATATCTAATCTGTTATCTGTTATGATGATGTAAAAACAGCCTAATATTACCGTCCACAAAAATTGAGCTACCAAATAGCAAAAAGATTTTTTAAAAAGTATCCGACTGACAGTTTCCAAGATTTGCGCGTTCTCACTAAAAATAAACAAAATATTTTTTGAGCTTTATTACGAGTAATATTAGTTTAAAAGATAGATTAGCAACATTTTCTATTAAACTATGTAAGTACATGAAGAAAATAAAACCACAACCGAGCAAATTAATCACACCACCCAAATAATTTTATATATAGGTATATAATCCTGTAATAACATACATTATGTATGTAAATGAATCATTGCACAGTCGGGTCGTTAACGTAAATAGCCACCCACAAGTTCTGAGAAACAGTACTCCACTTACCATAATATAGAATCAAGTAAAACGATACGATTAGGAAATGTCATTCGAACAATGAACCAGTAGCTGGCGAAGATTTAGCTGACGTAGGCACCTACTTCTTATACATGAAGGTACCGTAATGAGCACAGCTGGATTACTTTTCACAACGGTTCTGATAAGTCTAAAATTAGGCACGGCACACTGTTATTTATAAGGGGTGTTGTTGTAATGGAACCGCAGCACTTCCCGGCAGTGCGTTGCGATTAGCTGACCACTAACTACAGAGTTTAAACTAAATGCGATACGAGTCGCCTCTGTTTAGAATCTGTACCAGGAAGTGCATCTGATCGGTGCATTTGGCACGGAGCTGTGTCCCAACAACCTATTGAAACGATACTTTAAATAAATCACTTATTTTAATCACAGGTGTGTCCACTTGATATCAAGACCCGATTGTCAACAGTTTGCTTACAGCGTATTTCGACCTATACTACCTACTAGCTATTGGGGTGTTTTTTACGGTTTTAGCAGCGCGATTTTTTATTAAATTTTTATACAAATTTAAACAATACGCGTATAATTTATAGCCCATATGTTATTCCGGTCTATGAGTTTAATTAATGTACTTAGTTTTATCAAAATTCGTTCAGGGTTTTTTTGTGTGAAAGAGTAACTATACGTAATATTGGTAGGATACGAAGTAGGATAGTAACTTTTGCAGCAAGCAGCTTCTAAAAGCTGGCCATTGTTGCCAAACCGAAGAAAAAACAGTACCAGGTCGATTGCCAAAACGGTAACAATTTTTTTTAAATATTTTTTTATTAAAAACAATTATTTTATTAAAAACACAATAATGTGAATATTTTAACAGTTGTTTTGTAAATAGTTGATATGGAAAGCCTAAAACATAAGTATTCTATTTTACTAAAGAAATGCTGTCAGGTTTAAAATAATTTCTGTGGATTATTTTGGAAATTGAATTGTCCGACCTTGTCAATACGACGAGCAATATTTGTCTTTCTTTTATCTAATTTTACTACGAAATTTAAGCCTTTTTTAGGGGAAAGTAGGAACCACATAATGCAACCTTGTGCAATCCTTACACTTTTACTTTGTTTGCATTCATACATCAGAGAGTGAGTTTTTTGCTATGGCTTTAACGTCAGCCTCCACTAACATCTTATGTCTATCTACACTAATTTATTTTACACGCACCCTGACTTTTTTAAAGACAGATAAAGTTAACAGCAAGGATCTGGAGCGCTGACATTGAGTTGTGCAATGTTCAATTTTAGTGATAATTGAATAACAAGACCGCTCAAGACCCGTGCTGCTAACTATACATCAACTTTCATAAAATCAGTAAATGGTATTTCATAAATTTTTAATTTGATTCCAGTTACCTATTACAAGTCAGTTGTATTTACTTTATCGTATCATCTACCATTTCAAAGAAATATTTAAAGGCAAAGAAGGCACGTGGTCTTGTCGTAGGTTGTACCCATAGAAATCTAAATAATAGTCTAATAATCTAAATAAAATTCTTTATTATATCTATGGTTGTACCTAATAACGAGAGCCAGACTCCCTTTTGTCTAGTTTATAAATAAAATATTAAATGTGAAGCAAAAGCTTTTAAATAGGAAATAAAAAATGCTGTAGATACCTATGCGTATCCATTAGTTATTATACTATTAGGTCGAGACTTAAAAGCTTATGTTTTAAAAAAAAACCTTTCACTCATAGAAAATGGCTACATAATTTACGAGTGAAATAGGCCATTTTTAACTGACTTCAAAAAAGGAGGAGGTTTTATGATCGTGTGTATGTATTTTTTTTAATGTATGTTACTTGAGTTCTGTCCCGTTTGTGGACCGAATCTCAAAATTATTTTTTCTTTGAAAGAGTATACTCCTGAGGTAGTCCCATTTTAATTTGGTGAAGATCTGCTGCTGATCTTCGGAGATATACAATGAAACTCTTCAAAAATAGACGGCAAATCTGTCGTGATTGTTGGAATCGCTTGGATGATTATTGTTTATACAACATCATGATGTATCACCACGCTTGTATGCTTTGAGGGGTACGCAGATGTGTACAATATACCTAGATTTCGACAGTTACGTACGTTAAGTTTCATTTATCTATACTAATATTATAAAGAGGTAAAATTTGTATGTTTGTTTGTAAGTTTGTAGGTTTGTAAGTTAGTATGTTTGTAAAATTGTATGTAGGGGGTAATCTTCAAAACTAATGATCCAATTAAAAAAAAAATTGCACTGGTGGAAAGCTACACTGTTCCCGGATGACATAGGCTACTTTTTATCCCTGTAACCCCACGGGAACAGGAACTACGCGGGTGGAACCGCATGACGTCTGCTAGTTAGGGATAAGTGGATAATCCTATTACCATGACATGTAGGTATAAGAATAATTAACAATAGAAAATAAATTCATGGCAAATATTTGTATGAGAACAACTAAAAATGGAAAAATAAAAAACTTTCTTGCAAAAAATAATACCGACTTTAAAAAAACACTAACCGGTGTAAAATAACTCTAAATTCGGAAGTCGGTGGCCAATCATGAATAAGACAAAACCACCAAAGCCACAGATTTCTTAATTTAGAGTTATTTTATATGCAGCTGAATACTAGCACTTAAAAAAAGATGAACAACTGCATAATATCTGAACTCCACGTCCGAGTTTCTGAGTAACAGAATACTCCTTGCTCAGACAAGTTGTCAGAATTTCAACCTTCTGAAAACCCGTTACGAATGGCTAAAATACTGGACCCTCAAATTTGAATGAGTCAAAATGAATTTAAGGACCACCACTTTATTTCAGAAGGATCATCTTTGAACGATGCTTATGGCTGCGATCAATTCCAATTGTGTATTGAAGAAGATCAGATTCAATTAAAGATATCCGTACTCAGTAAGTTAATGCTTGTAACCAGTCAATATTATTAAACAGTCTATATTGAATCCACAGGCTCAAGAATTTTTAACTCAATGTTTTATTACTTAAAGAAGCATTTTCAATTTAAATCCATAGCTTTATGTTTTAAATCCAATCGAAGAGATCTCGTTAAAATCTCGTTAGCGAATACTTAACTTGGCAAGTTGAAAGTAGCTCAATTAGTGCTAAAAATATAAAGTAGGTACCTATTACTCAGAGTTAATTAAACTCAGTATACTTATTAATTTTATCTCATCCTGTTTATGAACTGTAGTTAAACCTATTTCCATAAATCATACTTTAGGTAACCACAGAACCTTTTAATTAAACAAACGAATTAGGAGCAAAACTTACGTATACAAAACTCCAATCACATGTATTTGAACGTCACTAGCAAAAACATGCGCGTAACAGAATCACAACACTAGAAATCTGGCGTAAAGACTTTAGAACATGACGATGCGAGAGTTCAAAATAATGCAGGTCCTAATAGACCTAATTCGACAGGCGGTCTACTAGACCACGCTGGCCTACGGAGGCCAGAGGGCAACTGTGACAGGGCGCGTACTCACAATGGACACTTTCTGTATGTAAATCACAATAAAATACCAGCTTTGTGCTCTGATTGCGACACGCTAAACTAAACACCGAACGTCATCTATGGTACAGTTGTTTTTTATAAGCGAATATTGACTCTATATGGTGCATGATACGGTTATATGTTTGCTTTGATGGCAGGAATATGGGGGAATCAAAATGTGAACGACAGACAGGCTGAGAGAATTGAAAATGAAGCGTTGAACCATCTACAATTATTGTCCCATGTTTAATTTTGAATTCTCCGAACGCTTTAAAAAGTGACTTCATCCGATAAACAGGCCACTTATAAAATAAGGTAATAGCCCAGACGACATATACCTATAGTTCTTTACGCGCATAAAAAATAGTGCCACCAATTGAGTGATGGTAAAATACACGTTCCTAGTATCATCGTCTTGCCTTTATCCCAATCTGTTTGGGGTTGGCATAGCATGTCTGTTCTTCAATAAGTATAACAGCTATATATTTATGGACATCTTTAACAGTCACCTTCTTCCTAGCTATGTAGTATACGAAACAATTTCACTTAAATCTTTTATTTGGTCTTCCTTTACTCTCTAGATTTACACTCAAAACTTTTCTCACAACATATTCCTCATTCCTTCGCATCACATGCCTTGAGTTTCACACAACTGCTATGCTAAAGTTGCCAGAATTTCGTACTATACCCAACAGAATATTCCAATCCGTAGCTAAACGTAACATGGAAAACTAGAAACAAACACAGCTATATCACTTATTTCCAATATCAATGAACAATACACCAGGGAGATATAGATCAGGTTCTGCACATAAACGCAGCTTACAGAATGTAATCGATACTTAACAAAAGCGATAGCATCGGATTCAAGACTATACACGAACGCTTAACTAAAGAGCCCTTTTGTAATTCATACGATACGATATGACGACTGCACCACACAGTAATGAAACAGGAACGAATATTACATTATCTCCTTATTAATAAACGCGGAGTTACTTGCTAAACGATCTATCTCCCAACAAATATGATAAATCCGACCTCACATTTTTGAGGGTTAAGATTGGCGTTTTAAAATAAAGGGGCAAAAGTGGCTTTATATTTTGGAAACTCCTGATTTTCAACAAAAGTGTGCATTATACCATTCATGGTGTATTCATATAATTGCATTTAGTTACTCAAGCCTGTGTGGACCTCGTTAAAGTGAACCTCTTCTTGTATACCATGACAACGAACGAGACGATTTTGCGGCATCCTATTAACAGCCAATGACAACACATTGTGATTACCAATTCCGACTGTTAACCAAGCATGGTCATTAGAAGGATCATGTTCAATAGTCAACGTTTACTGGTGTGAACATGTGAGCACAATTGCAATGGTCAAATGCCGTCGCATCGTTACCGTCTCGTATGTCGTAAAGAGCATCGCCCACGAACCGAATGCACAATTCCGTGCGTGTTCGCAGTGATTGACATACAATATATTGTCCGATGGTAAGGTGTGGTGGATTGTCAGCCTAATTGTGCGAGACCAAAGTTTAGCTAGAACCATCCATCACTTTGATACATGTCTGGCCTATTCAACGCCGACCAAAAACTGGGACACGGAAACGCGAAATAATTTGTCATTGTATACTTGTTTATTAATTGTTTGCGGTCTGCGGTCGTCTACGATTATGTCAGTTTGATTGATATAAAGAAGGCCTGAAGTACTTTAACTTTTATAAGATGAATAAAAAAGATTTTTTTTGCATACACAACTTCTGGTAATTAATTAATTTATTTAGAGTAGGTTTATGTGCTAATCTAAGATTACCTACATCCTTATTTTCTGGATGGACAAAGCAAGGGTCGACTGCAGCTGTCAACTAATTAACAGGTTACTATCAGCTAATCAGCGTTCATACTCATAAACAGTGTTTGCTGTTTCTTTGCTAAAACCCTTGTACCGTGTGGTTACAAAAAAATATTGTAAGTTGCCCAATAATACAGTTCTTTAAAAACATTTACAATGATCCTGGAACAGTAAGGAGCTGCGCAAAAAAAGAAATTTTTTGTTACCGACGCGGCACACCATCGCCAATGTTTATCATCATTCTGATCATCAAGTGTATTTCATACTGCTATTATAAATAAATATTCATTATTAGCATTATTAGCTTGTATCCGACACTAGACACTAAAGTGTCCACGTTTGCGCAGCGCCTAATCGGCATTACTAACATATCAAGTGCATAAGCATTCACAGTTTATAAAAAACACCAAACAATTTATTTAATGTACAAACATATAAATCTTGTTATTATCCTGAATGAACCAAGCACCTCATAGTTTCTCGTTTGCCCCTAATAAAATACCCGGAACGCCGTAATAAAATCATGCTTCGATCACTAATCCGCGGTGGTTATGGTTACATTCCCTTGAGGGTATTTGTTATGACTTAAGGGTAATGGTATGGTATTATACTTCTATCTACACTTATATTATACAGAAGGAAGCTTTCTTTGTTCGTATGGATTTAACTCTCAGACCAACAAAAAAAGGAAGAACATCAAAAGTGAAGCCACAAAACCGTGCTCCTGCAAGTAAAATACACACTCACGCACACATCTACACTAAAACCATGCTCTTCGTTCTTAATTTTTTTTTTCTGCAATATCCAGACATCTTCCTTTTTTTGTTCGTCTAAGATTCAACTTAAAAATTACTGAACTGAATTTAAAACATTTTCCACCATTAGAACGCTTTTTTACTACCGAGTAAAGTAGGCTAAATCACAAAAGTATGAGGGGTTCCAGGTAATGTTAAAGTCTAAAGGGAAAAGTACGAAATTTACGAGGACAAAGTCGCGAGCGATGTGCTAGTTCATATTATTCGTGGAGCACGTAATTATTAAACGAATAACTGGGTGATAAAAATGGCTATTTGACAGATTAAACAGATTACTGATCATGCTATGGCAAATATCGGGTAGCAAAGTTGTATACATAGTTTTGTTATTCAAATTTTATTTATGTAACTTGGGGGAACTATCATAAGATTTTTCTTCAATCGTCAGACTGTTTCGATGGTTATTAAAACAACTTGCCAAATACATTTAAGTCTTCAGTATAGACAGTTTCGACAAATAATTATTTTACCGTGTAGGCAGCAATTCATTTCTGAACCGACTTCTAAAAAGGTGGAGGTTAAACACAGAGACAAACAATAAAAAACAACACGAGAGAAAACCGTTTTTTTTTAACCGACGAAATCTTTTTTATGCTTGGGTCCAGAATCATATACAAAACACTTAATCATCATCTTTCCAGCCAAAAGGCATCCACTTCACTGTTGGACATAGGACTTCCCCAAATGTCGCTACAACGACTGGTCCTAAACACATGGTATCAGTATAATAATATCTTCGACCCTGTATTGACTATGTTTTTTTCTATATTTATCACAGTATCAGATTCCTCTGAAAAATTCACCCTGAATATTAATAAGCCAGGTGAGTATTTGAGCATGTTATTAACTTCCACACATTTTTGTTATAAATACGCCGGAAGGCGTACGTCGACGTAGGTGTAATGTCATTACTTTTATTACCTTATTACCTCGGTATAAGAAAAATCCCGGCACAGGCGATATTTTCCCGCGAAACATTTCTAAAAGCTCTCTTCATAATTTGGTTATTGGATCCAGCAAAAGCGACCATAACATGTTTATTAGCAAGCTAGACAGCTTAGGAACATACTGCAGAGGATTTTCGTTTTTATTTTAATGGTGTAAACTAGTGCTTGACTGCGATCTATTAGTAGTGATGCAATCATTGATGGCAACGCGCACAGCGCATTTTTTTCAGACTTATACACCACTAATTTTTGAATAGTACAAATACTTAAAGGGCTTAATTCTAAAAGGTCCTCTCATTATATTAATTTGTAAAATATCAATAAATAATATTCATAAACAGCAAAGTTATAAGCGTTTGTTTAGATCCCGAATATTCACTCAATTTATGGAAATATTGAACAGGCTATTCGTGGTGACATAGTAGTATTCATTAAAAGTCATCTCTCGCTCATATTAGCGTGATCTCGTTCAAGCATGCCCCGCCTCCAACAGCTATTTTTAACCGACTTTCAAAAAAGGAGGAGGTTCTATGTTCGTGTGTAGTTATTTTTTTTTTTTTTTTTTTTTTATGTATGTTACCTGATTTCTCTGCCATTTGTAGACCGATTCTCAAAATTCTTTTTTTATTTGAAAGAGTATACTCCTGAGGTGGTCCCATTTTAATTTGGTGAAGATCTGGTGCTGATCTTCGGAGATATACAACGGAACTCTTCAAAAATAAACAGCAAATCTGTCGTGATTTCTGGAATCGCTTGGATGTTTATTGTTCATACAACATAATGACGTATCATCACGCCTGTATGCTTTGAGGGGTACGCAGGAGGGTACAATATACCTAGATTTCGTCAGTTAGGTATGTTAATTTTAATTTATTAGGGATTAGTGGAAAACCCTATTAAGATGACATGTATTGTTAACAATTAACAATATAAAATAAATTCATGGCAAATATTTTTATGGTAACAACTAAAAATGGAAAAATAAAAAACTTTTTTGCAAAAAATGAAACCGACTTCAAAAAAAACACTAAACGGTGTAAAATAACTCTAAATTCGGAAGTCGGTGGCCCATCATGAGTAAGACAAACCCACCAAAGCCACAGACTTCCGAATTTAGAGTTATTTTACACCGTTTAGTGTTTTTTTTGAAGTCGGTTTCATTTTTTGCAAAAAAGTTTTTTCGTTATTTAAGTTTAACTAAATAGTGGCATATTTAAAAATTGAATTTCGTTATTTTTACTTTTGATTACACAAAATATGATCAGTAACAGATACGGATACAGCCCAATTTTTTTGTACTAATAAAAAAATAGTGGTGTACTTTTAATTTAGACGTCACATACAAAAATACAAAATTGTTTCCGCCATTATAACATTAAGTATAGCTATATTGATTGCAAATCTAGCACGCGTAGCATGAATCACCGATGAAAAGGAAATTGTAGATTGAAGCATCGACAAAGTGACAATTATGTCTGTTAATTTACTATAATATCCAGCTACCCATTGTGTCGAAGATTTATACGCACGACAATATGCAAATCACTAATTAAGCAAATCGACGTAATCAATTAATTAGTCCCAACAAATTGAGACAAACGTGTGTCGTCTCTGTTTTGAATAAAAACACATTACTTTGTATACAACACGTTATTCGGTTCACGGTCTATTTTAATTAAACTGTCTTGTTTATTTTCACTACGCTCTTTTTTGGATTCCGTAGCTCAACGGGAAAAACGGAAAGCTTATAATTTTATATGTCCGAAAGTTCAAACGTTATTTTATTCCGAAACTATTGGTATACAAATTGGTACTACCAACTTATTTTTATAAAAAAATAAGTAAAGAAAGGTCATAAAGGTGAGTACATGCACATTTAGACGGTTTTGTTCAAGTCACGTGCATTTTGGGAGTGAGCCTATCATTAGAACTGTGACTTAGAAATAGGACTCTGGGCTGCTGATGGGATAACGCAGGTGGAAAAACTCTTTAACGCTTTGCCTGACCCGGACATCGTGATCTAATGCTCAGCAGTAGCTCTTGCAATCACTAGACTAAAGAGTCAGCTTAAAGAAAAGTATATTATTGTAACGCCAAACATAACATAAATAAAAAATATTAGGGGGGACTTCCTTTTTGGTTACTGTTGCTTTAGTCAACTCAATCACTTAAATGTGAATTCTAAATATTTGTACGCCTCTAAGCAACATATATTATAGCGGATCTATCAAACTGTAATCGGACCTATGTTTACAAATAAATTATTCTGATTCTGATCCACAATATAATACTTAATTCAACTGATGTACATCATCAGACTATTGTTACACACAACATATTATCATTCTATGTTAACTTGGGTCTAAATATTTGTTACGTTTAATCAGCAACCAATAAATTAAGACTTAGGTCACTGCGTCAGAGCCCAAACATTATATTCCAAAATCTATGGAAAAGCTTAACAAAAGAACGGCATGAGAATTACTGTGATATCCCACGATCTAGTTAGTTTCATTTAACTAAACAAGCATCAATATGACAAAGACTCGATACAACCTATTAATCCAAAACCAGTTAAATTGTAGAAAAGTAAAATTATCCCTATCCGTGATGTTTCCATAGACTTACAAATCACGGTTGGTAATAGACTATATTATCACAGATTGTAAACATTCAATAAACTACATTCTAGTCTCAATTACAACACGACAATTTTATTCATTCGGCGTGGGAAGGCGCGTCCGTAACGTCCTTTCGGTAGCTTTCATCCAGTTTACAACACCAACATAACATGACCCGGCAAAACAACCGCACACATACATCTACTAGCTCCACGAAGCTCTGCATAAAATAGTCAGCTTTATTTGCGCTGGAAAAATCTTCAATAGCATAGTTATGCAAGCGTTGTAAATGTACGGTATCATTGGACCATGTCGAGTCGACCGTTTGGCCAATCAAAAGGGCGGAACTATGGGTATCACGGTAACGCAATGCGTGGGCGCACCCTTATGGTTAGGATGAACGAAAAGGCATTGTACTCCATCCGGTGGTTACATAAAGTTTACGGGTATTATGTTTTTCGTAACTAATACAGTTGTACATCAACTGATGAAATGGTGTGTTGTGTATAGGCAATGGGCCAGAAACCTGTCACTGCGCACACCGGAGAGAATTTAAAACTCAATTCGCTGTTACTCTTTGTGCTTTCAAGCGCCATAAACCCTAAAGAAGTCAGCGCTGAAATCGCTCGATGGTAAGTAAAATATCGTATCTATGAAACCCGGAACACAAATATCTTGTCTCATTCAAGACCATTTTATCACAAATGACTTCATCAGCACCCACCTTGACCTACCACGATAAGGGAATGTTAGAATATTTCCTAGAAAATTGTTTGTCTAGGTCAGATAAGATAGCATTCGCCATCTTTGAAATAAATGCCACGAAGTGTAGTGTGAATAGAATGGTAATGTAAGCGCAAGCACTGCATATGCCTATCGTCTGATAGGAAATAAGCCATGATGACGTGACACGACAATCATAACTAATCATTTAATTACTCTTGGTGAATACGATTTTTATTAATGGAAGCTAACTTTATAGACCGTCAAGATCGGTATCCTTATGTTAATTTGTTTGAACATCCTTTATTCTTATAGATAGTTGTTGCTTTAAAAGAAGATGCAGTGGCAAAAATTGAAAAGAGTATGTTAAGATGGTTTTATCCCGTTGAGAGGATGGATGAAAGACGACTAACAAAAGTTATTTATAAGGTAGAAGCAAGTGAAATCACCGGAAGGGATGCCCTAGAACAAATAACAAATTTACAGACCTCATTGGTAAGATTGTTCCAAAAGGTCAGGTGCGTAGTACTCGCAGCCAGCGTGGGTGTATGACTAAATGTATGAACGTAAACGAAGAAAAAGCAGCATGTAAGAATCCTAGCAGATGGTGCTCTGTATAGTTTCTGCCAACACCAATGGAATGGAAAAAAGCGAGAGTTTATGTATGTATGTGTTCGAAGACTTACTCGATAGAAAAGTCAAACCTTACTCACAGGACTGAAACGGAATATGCGTTTACAATAAGTAAACCTCTGACAACCTTCAGAGAAGAAAACTGGGTGTGATGGAAGCCAAAGTCGTGAAAACAAAACACTAATCGCGTGCCATTAAATTTGGCCCAACATTATTAATACAAACCAAAGACATTCAATGCTTACTATTGATAGGACATCCTCGAACAAAATTTTCATCCAATACTTGTGTTCTACTGGACATAAGTCGAAAATCTAGTTCAGTACGCTCCGCTACCGATGAAAATGCTATATTATCAAAGATGGCGATACTGAGATATGGGATTACAATTTTCCCATGCCATTTTTTCGCCTGTCCTCTCTATTATTTACCTATTTTCTATGACTATTCAAATAGTCATGAATGGTATACAAGGTGTAAAAAGACCCTTAACGTAAACGAAAACTACATATTTTACCCATCACTGGGATAGTTTTTTTCTTCTTAAACATACCTGGGAATTCACTGGTTTTGGAGATATTGAAGGTCAAAGTGCAATATTTTTTTTCAAAATTGTCTTCCAAGTATCATTGCTAAACTTTCTTCCGAACAAACATTATCAAAATTATCAATTTTTTAAAACAAATTACGCATTTGAAGTTACAAAAATGCAATAGATACTAAACAAGTGGGCCGGTCGGGTCAACTACCAAGCGCGAGTGGCCATACGCTCGGCTGATCGAAAGTTGCGTTGCGTTGTCGCGCTACACAATGCGCGCAATAAAAAGCATCTCTTTTTTAAAGATGAAAAATAAATCCCAGCATTATTTTTTGGTTAAAGTTACTTAATTATTATGTACAGAATGTGTGGTTATCGGCTATGTTATCGGTTTTTTACACCCTGTATATTTATGTAAATAGTACACCACAAACTGCCTACTTATCTTCTCTCCTCTACTATCAAGTCCATTTTATGGTTGTCTCTAAGATATCGCTTTTAGCAATCAGGCCGCCCATTGTATCACCCTATGTAGTTCTTAAAGCTATAATTTGTAAGTTTTTATAGTGTACAGTAAAGAGTATTCTATTCTATAGTATTGTAAACCTCTTTGATACAAACAGACATTAATACCACTTCATACATGCATGTTCCACGCCGCCACCAACATAACGCAAATAGGTAGTATTCGCTGTTAATATGAGCCACATGGTGCCATACCACGCGATGTAAACAGAGAAATTTGTTTTGCATTATATGGGCCTCTGAAACAAACTTCCTGCATAACGGTTATTAAGGACGGTGGTCTGTACCTAACTACCAACAGGAATATTTTGTTCTATGAAACACGTTATATCCAGAACTACTCATAGTAATATGGAAATAAGGAAGATACTTGTGGATAAAGTTAAGTATTCTACGTTTATATGTCGATATATTAAGACAACCACTTTTTACACGCCAATCTATATCTATACTCTATACTAATATTATAAAGAGGTAAAATTTGTAAGTTTGTATGTTTGTAAGTTTGTATGTAGGGGGTAATCTTCGGAACTAATGATCCAATTTTAAAAATTATTGCACTGGTGGAAAGCTTCACTATTCCCGGATGACATAGGCTACTTTTTATCCCTGTATTCCCACGGGAACGGGAACTACGCGGGGGAAACTGCGTGACGTCTGCTAGTGTATAAATATTTTAAAATTAAAACTAGACTAGCGCCGAGTCGTCGACATTACCTTAGTAATAAATTTATATATAGTCACTATTTCATAAAAAACTTTTCATAAAATAGTGACAAATAATCCTGAAACCAACTCAAAAAATATTCTTGAGGTACTTATCTAGTCTCTACTATAGTCCGATTAAAATATTACGTATGACCTGGCCTTAACTCCTGACTTACAGTATGTACGCATCATTCATCGTATACCTCATCCTTATTAGGGAGCTCAACGACTCGTCACAAGATGCCACCAGAACTGTAAACATTTAGCAATGGTCACGTGAAAAAGACCCAGAGGCATAATTAAAAAAAAAACTAAAATCAGAATGTTAATGCACCAAAGAGATAGGAGGAAGGCTTTCATTTCCTGAATTATTGGAGGGGGATTGGATCCTGGACCTTATATTAAGCGAAAGTGCTTACAAGTACAACGAGCCAGTACTGAGAAAGAAAATGGAAGTAATGGAATATTTCAACAATTCACAGGTATTTAGCAGATTCTGGGACTGGCTGATAAGACATTTTGTTTAATACATTCCCTTTCATTAACATTTAATTTACTGGATAATAGTATGGGCGGTTAAAACGCTGCTCTAGGAAATACCCACGTACCTACATGTCATTGCAAAATAGACTTAAGACTAATAAGTAATAATAGTTGTTTGGCATAGCTACAAAATGTAAAGTATGCGTTGCCTATTTCGGGCAAGCACACACGGGTAGCCATAACGGGTCAAATGGCCCGGGAATTGTCGGGAATGTCCGAAACAAACCATGTGCATTTCTGTGCAACATAGTGAGAGTGCATTGACCCAATACGAATAAATAGCGGCCCGTATTACCAATGCGTGTTTCCTATCATTCACGGAAACATTACATTGTATATCCTTGGCCATATTTAATAAAGTGATTGGTCAGCTGCTGCTGGAAATAAGTAGCAGTGAAGGTTTTCAATCTATACTTATAATAAAAAAGAGGACGGATTTGAATTTTTGATTATCTTTTTCTTCTCTTGTGATCAGTAACTAACAAGCAAGTCATTATATAATTTAATAAACGCACATGAATCTGAAAAGACAGAGTAGCGTTTGAACTCGAGACAACGTTCTAGCTGATCGAATGTAGAATGTGTACAAATCAAAGAGATTTAAAAGACTTTAGAGCGGGCATGCGAGGAAATGTCATAGAAAAACTTTGATCTCATGTCTCAATAACGCCAATAACGCTAGAATAATATATGAATATTAGAGCGGCAGCGGAGCGTAGGTACTAAAAAAAACTCATAGACTTGTGTCCGGCAGGACACACTTTTTCGGACGAAAATTATGTTCGTGATGTCCGGTCTATAGGTATTGAATGTCTTTGGTACAAATGGACAAAATTAAACTTAATGACTACCTACATTAAGCTTCTTTATATTATAATGAGTTTTTCACTCTATACGGCAGGAGGAATACATGGTTGGAACATATAAGACTATATTAATTGATTCAACATGCATTAGACTGATAGTAGAATTTGAAGTCATAACCCAACATAACATTAACTTTCCGTAAAATGCTGTCAAACATATTCTTACTACACAACAGGCCTGCATTCTCAAAAGTAAATTAATTCCATCTGTAGTTGACATTTTCGCTAAATTGCTTAAACAGTATGAGCCAAAACAAATCGTATCTTTGCCAAAATCAGCCGCCGGACCGGAACCTAGATATTTTACAACGGCGTCACGTGAACATAGATCTAGGTCACACAACTTGAGCTATTTCTGAGTAAAAGAAGCATTACTAATGTCGATGTTTATAGGACTTTAAGACAAGTTTAGCCATAGTTTATGTGACGTAGTTGTCCCTTAGAATGTATATTATAAAGGACAACTGCGTTTGTAAGGTAGTGTAACGGTAATTTTACTTTGGATAAGTATCAGATACAGCCTAGTGGCACAGACGCACAGTATAAATATTAATACAGTAGGACGACGCCTTTGATCTCTGGAAAAATGCCGACAACGTCTACACGCGTTAGCCCTGAATAATACCTCCCGAACTACGAACATCGTTTTGTGATTGCAGTTCGGGAGCGGCTTTCCCGCGTCTCGCCCCTTACACCCCGCACGATTGCCCTGTCTAGACGGCTTCGTCGGACGATTGAAGGTTTTTAGACTGTGCTAGTGGTGTGACTAGGAGACTGCTAAATCATAGGTCTCGATACCAGCCCATGCCACGCACCTCTAACTTTTAGGATTCATGTGCGTGTTTTATAATTATCACCTGCTTCAAAAACGGAGAATGAAATCATCAAATCAGCATGCTTGATAGATATTTCTTGACGGCGTGTGAAGCCAAATCAGAGACCCACACGGCTTAAAACGTCTGACACCAGGTTAGTTACTAACCCCACGAAAGCAACAAGGTTCTTCTATACACCACTAATTTTTAATTAGTACAAATTCTAGACGGTCCTCTCATTATATTTATAAAGTATCAATTAATGATATTCATAAACAGCTAAGTTATTAGCGTTTGTTTTTGTTTATATCCCAAAAAGTCACCCAATTTATGGAAATATTGTACAGGCTATTCATGACATAGTAGTATTTATTAATCGTCATCTCTCGCTCACGTTTGCGTGATCTCGCTTAAGCATGCCCCGCCTCCAACAGCTGTTTTCATTATTTAAGTTTAACTAAATAGTGGCCTATTTAAAAATGGAACTTCGTTTTTTTACTTTTGATTACGCAAATATGATCGGTAACAGGTACGGATACAGCCCAATTTTTTTGTACTAAGTAATTAAAAAATAGGGATGTATTATGTATAGGCACTAATACTTCATACAGCCACAAGGGCGGATCGAAAGGTTAAACTATGCTTGCCGAGGTTAGTCCGTCGATAGCAAATGATCAGCAGCGAATTCTGACGACGCGCGTACAAATGAATTAAATGTTTATGCAACAAGTAGGTAAAAAATTGGCAAAGGTGGACTTAATGTGTTAGGCCTTTTCTACCAGTCTACATTAAGATGATGCAGGGATAGAATATGGTAGGGGAAACAACTAAACAACATGAAAGGAAAAATAAGCAAAATTTATGCAAGAACGAGTGACAGGTAATGTTTCTGTGTGAGCACCATGTATCTACCAATACATTAATTTAACTACCAGATGCACTGCTTATTTTATATCAACTTGTATATATGGCAGAGGGCACTGACTACTGTAACACTGGTTTTTACCTAGTTTAGAAGTCAGGGACGTCATAAGATTTATGTAAAAAGTTTCTATTCTATCTATCGCAGTTTAGTTTTTATTCAAGGTACATCGTCCTAACATATATAATCTGATTATGTATACAAAATACTGTAAAATATGGAATATTTTACAGTTACGGATACTTATGGAGTTTATTGCATATTCTTCTCCATATGAAGCTACCTTTTGGAATGTATAACTAGAACCATTCTCTTTATTTATTTAATTCGTAAGTCTGACGTTCATAAGTGCCTTTTGTGGGTCTAAGTTTTTTTTTTATTACTGATAGGCACGCGTTTGACCACTATCTCACCTGATGGTAAGCGATGATGTAGTCGACGATGAAACACGCTTGCCTAGAAGCAACCTGTTCACTCTTGACTTGAAGACCCCTATAGGTTGTAGCTATCAGGGAACACCGACACCGGCAGGGAATTCCACTCTTTGGCTGTTTGCACAATGAATGTGTTTCCATAGCGTTAAGCGTAAGTGAAATAAATGCTTTGATTTTGACTTTTTCCTACGTAGCTCCGTGTTTTTCAGATTGAGGGGTTTTCGAGACCGGGAACGCGGTCCCAGATTCCATATGTATTTTCTTGTGGTTCCAAAATAGTACTCCAAAACAATGATTGCATCTAAAGGTGGAATCCGGGACCGCTATCTCGGTCCCAAAAAACCACGTCTTCAATGGTCTATGACAACATTCTAGTTTTTTGACCCTCGTCTAGATAACGAGAAAATTTTCGACACGTATTTTTTTCTTTTTCAAATTGATGGAAAACTGCTTAAATTAAGAGCATTAAAATTGAGGAGTTGGGGCTTGTAACGTCATTAGCTAGCATAAACTCTACTGGCTAATGACGTTATGAGACATTTTTACTCGACGTATCGCCGTTATTTTTTGATTACTTACGTGAAAAAATAAAAATACTAAATACTTGTCGCAAATTTTTGGTTGTAATCTAGATGAGAGACTAAAACTAAAATTTTGTCAAATAGCCTATTTGATTTGAAAAAGGCCCCCTTGAGTGACCAGCTTAGTACTTTGCTTACAGTAAAAAACACTCCGTCATCCCTAACGTAAATAATATTCTCTTCCTTCCCAGACTCCTAGGGCATCCGCTCCACAACATAATATAATCGTTAAACTCCGAAACTTCTATTTAATACCATGTTACACACAGTTTCCTGAACCCTCTCATTAAACTCGATTGTTTAGAACAAACTCCTCGTGTGGTTTATGATCATCGCTGTATTATACCGTATCCGCTTGTAATTGTAACGTTTAAACGGGAAACGTTTAGTATTTGTACCTACTCGTATGTACCATGTACAGACGCCAGCACATCAAGTTACCCCAATGTGTTAAATTTCTTTGATCGTTTTTCAACTTTATGTCAAACAAAATAAGGTTCATATTCAATTGATTGGGAAATTTGACTCATTGGGGTAACTAGATGTGCTGGTACACATGGGTAGATACTTGACGAGGACTAATATAAGAGGACACCGCTGTTGTTTTCTTCTAAAAAAAAATATATTCCACAAATTTTAATTTCAAGCTACACTTGAAAGCTTGTGTTATGGGTACTAAACAGCTGATAAACATACTTTTATATTTCTAAATACATACATATTATAGATAAATTTACACCCAGACACAAACCAAATGATCGTGATCATCACACAAACATTTGTCCTGGGTGGGAATCGAACCCACGACCTCCGGCATAGCAGTCAGGGTCACAAACTACTGGACCAACAGGCCAGTCAAATCGTAAACTATTGGCAAAATAATCGTGGTCATTGATTGTTTATTTATGTAGGTCGTAGATTTTGGAAGACTTCTCAATCCCTATCTAATCGCGGCACGGTGAGAGCAGTCCGTAAGGGAAAATACTTCCTTGAAGATTCGAAGAGGTCTGTCCATTTCGTGGCTTACGCTTATGAATAGTCCCTCATCTTTACATGAGTTCCATAAATGTTTTGCTATATCATCAGCAACAAAGCTCAGTGGAATAATTAGTGATTCAAAGAAAAGTCGGTCTGTAGCGGCATCTATCTCGCCACATACGAACTAAAACTGACATGTCTTACATCGCGATTTTAAAGCTACCCGCGCGATTGAACTTATGCAAGATCTCGACAACGTAGAACAGTAAGTAGCCCTTCAGACACAACACCCATCTGGTCGGAGGATTCTCTCTTTTCAATGGGGGATGATGAATTTTACACCCTGTTCCTCATGCCTTCCATCAAAAAATATTGTTTAGACTTTACTTAATTCATTTAAGTTGATCGTAGCTACCTACCTACACTCGATCAAAGCATATTTTAAACTGCAATATTAAGCATGTTTTTATTCGGAAAATAATAAGCTGTAAGCGAAACCGCGGACAGTCAGATAGGTAGGACCAGCTATGAGAAAGATGGTATTCTCAAGGTGCGATTCTGTTGATTATTACAACAACCGTGGAAGAAATTTCTCTACTCGTGCATCAAAAATGCCGTGGGAGATTAATAACGAAATTCTTATATATTATTTTGTCACTGTGCATCATTGTAATATTTTTTAAGTAAGTACCTATTTTTTTTCCTGTTTGTATGCATCACTAGCTGTTGCCAGCGGCTTCGCCCGCTACAACTCAAAAAATATCCCACGGAAAGATAATAATCGGGATAAAAACTATCCTATGTGTTAATCTAGGTTATAAACTATTTATGTACAAAATTTTATCCAAATCCGTTCAGTAGTTTATGCGTGAAAGAGTAACAAACATCCGTCCATCCAAACATACTTTAAAGTTTATAATATTAAGTAATAATTATGTAATTTTTCAGATACAATTTATTGTTCATTAATAAATGACTATGACTATTACCGGCGTGCATTTATGACTTCGTGTACCTACGAACGATGCAAAAGAAGTAGGTACCTACCTATGTAAGGATCGTTGCTGGTGGCATTCTGTAGTTTCTGCCTAGCTCCATGGGAAAAAGGCTGAGTTTTTGTATGTAGGCATGTTATTTCATATAACTTGGAGTCTATTAAACTTCATCTCACACGTTTAAACATTTATTCGTCGCTAAAGCCCTATCGAGCTCCTCTAAATAATAATACTAAAGCTTCATGTAAAGCAATTTCAGCTTAATGACACGTTGGTTCAAGTACTAAAATCGTCTGACACAATAAAGCTGATTGGCTGGGGTGTCATGTATCGTTTGATTAGTATTACAGTTTAATCAACGAGTCAATAAGGTATTTGACCTCGGGGAAAATTGACACTTACTGGTTTTGTTTGAAAAAGGTGAAGTATTTGTAAAGGTTTGTTTAAGTAAGTACCTACTTTAGGGCAACGGAATTTGTCGCATCATTGAAAAATATTGTCTTTTTGTGCAGTTCAAAGTACGGCTCAGTAGGTACACGATTTTGGACAGTTTCCAATTATTATAATGACATCAGAAACAAGCTTAGAAATTAAATGTAAGCCTGCGAAAAATCAGAACAATGTCGATAGTAACGCGAATGTTATTTTCGCATTAGCGTATAATTAAGCTTCGTTATTTTAGCCTTCGTTATTTTTACTGCTATAGGTACCTTTAATTGATTAAAAATCTAGAGGTTCAAAACTCTACCGTACCTACTTCTTTCAGAAATCAGCTTTACAGATGTTGGGTTTTTGATTGTTAGAATTGGAAATAGAAATAAAAACTGCGGATTGGAATCATAGAGGTAAGTATAATGTCTTATGCAGTTTTACAAGGATGTGACGTAATGACATTGATAGTTGTTACAGATAAAAAACTTAAACTAAATGTTGTGTTGCCAACATATTGCCGGGGCAACTGAAAGATTAAGTGCTTAGCATTAAAGTTTACAAAAATAACCAAAAGCCTTTTTATTTGACAAAATTGGTACTTAAATAAAAGACAAAGTAAGTAAGTACGTATTATTAGAGTTAACAAAATAAAAACATCTTTTTAATAAAACTTTGCTAATATTTTTGTTTGTACAACAAAAATGTGGCCTGCATTTTATTTTCACCCGGGGTGAAAATATGAACCTCTTAGTTAGGAAAAATGGAAAATCTAAACCTGAATAGAGGACCCGGCAGTGTATTACTGAAACGTAAATTATTTGTAGGAAGTAGGTCACAAGTAACCAGCTGTGTAGCACCTAAGTAACTAAAAAGCTAAAAAAGTAAAAAAAAACTGCCGTGTTTTGGGTCGTAACGTTTGAAATGTCCACGACGTTTTATAAAGAGAAAGCTCAATAGGGCAAGTAATAATGTCTACAAGAAATTTAAAAAACGCTTTAGAAAACAATACGAAACTGACACACGCAGTGACGGCAGTGAACTACATAGGGACAGTACACTCTGTCAGCAATAATTTTCAGAACTCTGCCAGGACTGTTCTGTTCATTTGTTTTTGTTGTTGGGCCACCACCAATGTTGTGCAATGTTCATTGAACTAAAATTTATAGTTGTGTTAAGTGTCCGACATTTTCTTGTTCTGTATGGGAGAAAAGGATGTAACTAGTTTGAATTGAATACAGGTTCTGAACGACGGTATTGAAACTATTATGAAGCTAGACAAGTGAAACAAAAAAGGATTAAGTACGTTTTATAAAAACAACGCATAAGTAGATGACCACGAAATGTGGTTCTAATAGGAAACTCAGTTACCTTGTGTTACCGGAATTCAAGCAGATAGCTGCTAAGGGTGTAATTGAATTGAAATCTATACCATTAGTACGTATTATATACTCATTTACTTAAACTTCAGTTTGTACTAAAAAAGAATAAACGCCATCTGGTGACAATAAGGGACGCTTGGAAAAAAGTACCTATTTGTACTAATTTATATACCTACTAAATTACTAAGAATTATATTCTTAAAAACTAATAACGGTCTAGCCTCCAAAACGAATAAGCAATCTAATGCTAACCTAATACGCTACGTTGTAGATTAGGTAAAAAACTAAAAATTGTATCCATTTGCACTTTTACTCAAGTCAGCAGTTTCATGGAGTCTGATTTAATTTATGATATTATATGCGATCGAATAAGTAAAGAAAGTCGCATTATTTACCAGTAAGTATCTAGGCTAGAATATCAAACTACCCCAATCTGACAGATTACTTAGATAGATTTTACACTTTATGACAAAAGAATAAAGTTCATCTGCAAAATTTTACATTTTGGGATAGCTTGATGTGCTGGTCTGAAGGTATAATGGCGTGTATGTATGTTATATTTACTAACCCTTGACAACCGTAGGCGCAGGAACCTTCTTCGACTTCTTATTTATCTTAATGTTACAAGTCAATTTCTCGATGGCCTTCAGTATCTTAATGCTGACTTTGTTAATCGTTCTGAGCTTCGCATCGGCGTACTTCGTTCGTGCACCATCGCCGACCGTTTTCTCCCGGCCCGAGTCCACACTATCTTCGGATTCAGTAGCCGAAGTGTCAGATACGGGGTGAAATATATACGGGCTGCCCGTAAAACAGGGTGAGTTCATTTTGCCTTTGGATTCACTGGCACCGGCACCAGAGACACACGATCGCAAACATGTTAGATTTTTAATAAAGCTTTATACAAGCGACTATTCACTGTGATGTCTAGAAGAACGTTGTGCGAAGTCGGCGATGGGACTGTTTCAAGTTTATGATCTTCGAGCCAGGAGGGACGTAGACCGTGAAACCGCTCCTTAGGACAAGCCTATGGGACCTTGGCCCGAGTTATTACGACGTTGTAATTAATCTGAATTAGGCTACGTATGACTGTTCAATGGCAAATAGCATGGAAACGTCCAGTAATCAGACTGAGACTGGGGCAATCGACTGTAAATGGCTGAATTGTGTTTACTCGGGCTATGTTTTTGTTGCTATATGACTAAATAGATAATCATTCAAACTTTAGTAGGTACTGTAAATATTAGAATCTATTTTAAGGAAAAGACGCCAGCACATCAAGTTACCCCAATGTGTCAAATTTTCCTAATTGAATATGAACCACATTCTGTTTGACATAAAGTTGGAAAACGATCAAAGAAATATGACACATTGGGGTAACTTGATGTGCTGGCGTCTGCGTCTGTACAAGCCTATGTTAATGAGATAAACAATAACCACTTCATTAATAACCGTCATAGTTATGCCCAATTGGTTGGTGCACTGGCTGAGCGATTGGTTTCTGCGCATCGTGTCCCGGGTCTATTCGCAACAAATATTTTTGAAGTCTTTAGGTAGGTAATTGTTCCGGGTCTAGCCGTCTGTGTATGTAAGTCTAAGTGTTTGTAAAAACATCCACGGTACAGGAGAAATTTTTAGTCTGTGGCAACATTTTTTGTAAAAAAATAAAATACTGAATAAGTACTCCAAAATTTTTAAAATATCTAAAGGCTACACTAGGATTAATAGCTCTACTCGCATGTTTATTAATTACCTATGGGATAAATAAATTACAATGTTAAATTGAATAAACAACCGTTGGTTGTCACGAGTTTAGAATGGAACATAGAAAAAAATGGTGGTAAATAGGATTAAATCCGCCTTTTAAGTGCTAATACGGTCCCTCTAGAAACATTACCTGTCGGCGTTGCGCGGCGCTGTCTTAAACGTAAGACATCATGGAAGCAATGCTTTTATTTAAATAAGATGATAAACACAGGACCGTATATTGCGAATATGTAGCGACGCTTGGGAGGGGCCTATAGTATGTCCAATCGTAGATATCTTTCGCCTCAAATGATAACAATGAGATAAATTAAAAAGCCATGTTAAAAAGCCATGTAAAGTACCTATAATATAACTAATTAAGAATGATAATTAAGTAGTGGGTTTGCTTGACTTGCAATAAAACATTCTCTTAATATTCGTCTCAATCTCATTGATAAATTAATAAATGCTGTTAAATACCTAATTAGTTACAAATCTAAGATCAAAGTCAACTTCTCCAAGCGTGCTATAAAGTTTCCTGGTAGGAAGCCCAATTTCCGTTACAATGGAGACAGTCATAAAAAACTACAACATCTAAGGCAAGAAAGAATCGTTTGAATGTCAAAAAATAGGTCAAATGCTATTTCCGTCACACCGCTCAAGAACATGGTTACAAATGATGAGTCTTTATAATAGAGAACTCTAAGCGCCTACTCAAAACTTGTTAGCAACACGAACCGACGGGAATACGTTGCTATTACATTTCTCTAAGGACAATTCTAATAAAAAAAATATGGTCATTATAATGTCTACAGTAATTACATTACAATGATACCCACGGTATTTAAATGTTTCCTTCTGTTTTTTTAATTATTTCTTCGCATTAAGAACCTATCTACCAAGAACGTGGTCAGCATTTAGAAAGATTTTTAATTAGGTAAGTAGGTACTAAAACATTTGATAAATATTCCCTTAATTAATCCCAGTTTTAAGCTTCCTTAACCTTGCTTAAGAAAAATGTTCAGTAAAATGTTCTTTTATTCTGAGACTTGGCACACTTGCACAGGTAAGATTCAACATGTAGGTAATTGTACAAACGTCAAAAAGAGGGACTATTCCCAACCCCTTTTTGAAAACTACTACTACTAGAAATACAGTAGGTATATTCAGGTGGAGTAAGCAAATCAACAATATTTTAATCAAATAAACAGTACTTTCTTTATTTAAAGTTTTTAAACATATTGATGCTTCTCGCACATTTTAGCAATTTTTGTCTTTTGAGCCTTGACCAAAATTAACAGTATCTAGGTACTTATGTTTAGCAAAAAGTATAAAGCCGTGAAAAACAGTATGATACTGTTTTTAAAAGTATGGTTGGGAACCCTAGTTGGGAATTCATCTACCTACATTTGTTATCTCTACAATGTTCTAAAGAATTATTAAGCATTTTAACTGACTCGTTTGTGTAATTACCTAGTGGTCGTAAGCGCTACACATTAGCACGAGGTCTCGGGTTTGAATCCCCGGGAGTTATTCTTTATAGAATTTTTCAGTAATAGCCTAGAGTCTGGATTTGTGCCCAGTTCATGGTAATAGACTCGCCCCCTATTACATGGAACTTAAACATAACTAGCCAATTGTGGGTCAACTCTAGACTTCAGTAATAATAATGGTTTATGGTAAGTGTGTGTTTTTTTTTAAATAATAATAATAATAATGATTTATTTCTCGCCACAATATAGGTATATTAGTCAGGTATCAATCAATACAAAATACATAACAGAAATAATTATACTTTGGGAGACTGGTGCCTTAGCTAGACCGTGAAGTCTGTGTTTCAGGACACCAGGTCTCCGCCCCTTGAATAATGCTTACTCTCCATTATTATGCACCAAACAATCATTAATGCGATAAGAATTTACAACAAAACATATTATTACAAAAGCATAAGCTCAGTACACCTCTACTTACCTACCTAAGCATTCGGGGATTAACGACAGGCGTGATAATAATGTTTAGTTAACGAACTAAAACTCCACGTTAACTCTTCTAAAATGATGATCTAATGCTGGGGGTTAGCTTGTAACCATCTCGTGGGCCAGAAAAACTTCTACCAGAAAACAATATTTTTCTAAACCTTAAGAAAAGCGGACGAAATCGACCCCTGGCCGTAAGACGGGTTGACAATCTTAAACTGTGTTTACTGTCTCTGTAAAATAGCACAGCTAAACAGCTTAACGTGTTCCCCGAAGCACTTGTCGTATACTGGCTTCAAGAATATAACAAACACTGTCCAATAATACTTTACAAAGAAGATAGTAGCTCAATAAAAAATGCACCTATATGGCTAGGCAAAACCAAATAAACATAACAACGAAGACAAAGTCAATTTATTTATTTTGAAAGCCAAAGTTATAAGTTAAATCTATCCTAAGCGAGCCTTATCTATAGGTACGAATGAAGGTGAAAATATTTTTGATTGTTTATTTGTTTTCATTAAATAGGCTTCGAAACTACTGGAGCGATTTAAAAAAATATTTCACCGTTGGGATGCTACACTATTCTCGGGTGACAGGTTATTTTTATCCCTATATTCCCACGGAAACAGGAACTACGCGGGTGAAAACGCGTGTCGTCTGCTAGTGTGTAGTAAGAAATTAGCTCTGATTATTTGTCTGTCGGTTTTTACGACTAAACGGCTAAACGAACCGTTATGAAATTTAGCAGGGAGATAGATTATAATATCCTGGAAATGGACATAGGCTATCTTTTGTCTATTAAAAACAATGGAAAATTCACGAAAAAAATATGCAGATAAAATCGTTTTCTTTAACATTCTATTACAATGCAGCGCCATCTTGGATGGCATGACAGGTGCCAAATGTCTTTCTAGTTCATTATCAGCAGGCCTAGCCATATTACAAATTCTATTTCTATCATCGTAATCGATAAGCGACAATAGAAAGATAATGGCGTAGATGGAATCAGCTGGCCTAGCCAGGATTTGTAATCCTATTTTTATTATCCTAATCGATAAGGCGACAATAGAAACAAAATGGCGTATATGGAATTAGCTGTTTGTCAACTGTCAAGTGGAAACGAGTAGAATTTGTAATATGGCTGAAAATGAAATACACTTGATGGTTGACAAGCAGCTGATTCCACGCCATTTTCTTTCTATAACAGAAATGGAATTTGTAACATGGCTCGGCCTGCAGCTGTTTGTCAACTGTCAAGTCAGTGTTAACGAGTAGAATTTGTAATATGACTGAAAATGAAATAAACTTGACATTGACAAAAAGCTGATTTCATATACGCCATTTTCTTTCTTTAATAGAAATAGAATTTGTAATATGGCTAGGCCTGCCACAATTTGAAATTTGTCTTCGAAAACAGACGAGCAGGTATAGGATTAGTAATAGGGTTCCATTGGACAACTTTGGGCACAGAACCCTAAAAACAAAAAAACTCAGCTTCTGCAAAACGTGATCGAGTTCAGTTATAATAGTCTTTAAAAAAAAATCCCTAGCTCTTTCAATAATATTAAGAAGCGTTTCGTGCTTAACAAGAGACTTGGAAGTTTGAAACTTAGGTAAATGGTTACCGACAATTGCTTTAATCAACACTAAGTGAACGACCTGCAGGGTGAAATATATTTTTACAATCACCAACCTTCAGTTTTAAATTTGCTGCGAAGGGCCGACTTTTTGTAATTTTGAGGTTAAAAAAGTGACGATCGACAGCTTAATTTGAATAAATAAATATTTTATTTTTATTTATTCACACAACGCCATGTAGTCCCAAGATAAGCAGAACTTGTGCTATGGGTACTAAACAGTAAAATTTGTTCTGTGACTGGGTGTTATTTATATGTATCTGTTACAGTCAAAACTCTTAACCAGTCAAAAGTAGTTTTGACTGAAAATTATTGGTTATTAGTACCTACTTTTGACTGTTAATTTGCGGTTAAAAGTACTTTTGACTGCTCGTCGTCAAAAGTTGTTTTAACTGCATTAAAGCATCCGTCAAAAGCACTAAGGGATCTGGCGCTCGGAGGCCGCTGCCGCGGAAAAATAATGTATTTAGAAAAATATAAGCATGTTTTTTTTAACAGCTGTTTAAAATATTAAATAAGCTCTGCTTAGCTTGGGGCTACATGGCGTTGTGTGAAAATTGTGGAATATTATTAATATCTAAAGTTTTTGCTTAGCATATTATCTAATATTTCTATTCTAATAGACACGCCCAGTCATGTATAGCAACGAGTCACTTTAGCGTGGCCGGCTTTAAACTAAGTTCTATTAATTTACCTAAGTAGCGTGAACAACTAGGTTTAGGCACCAAGTTGTTCTATAAAGGAATCGCTTTAGAGACTGTTATGTAATTTGTTGCTATTGTATATATTAGACTAGTTTTTACCTGCGGCTTCACTCATGTTAATGTAAATTTTGTCAGTCCCTCGAGTATACTCCATTTAGAATAGCATTAAAAAGAGGCTCGTAGAAGCAGGAATGTAAAACATTTTATTTTAAATAAAAGTGATTTTCTTTATTCAAATTGTGTTAAGTATTTCAAATTTGGTAAAACAAAAGTGTTAATAAGAACGTGTCCATGTATTTAATCCCTGCTTCTTTAGGGTTTTCATCAATGACACTGTAATTTTTAACTTAGACTACTAAATGAAATCCGCATCATTTCTTAAAATATTTTTTTTGCAATGGTTACGACTAAGTGTGACAGCTACTGTGAAAATAGATAATACTTACAAAATAAATAAATGAATATTCCACAACATTTTCACACAACGCCATCTAGTCTCAAGCTAAGCTAAGAGCTTAAACATACTTATATATTTCTAAATACATACATATTACAGATAAATTACCCCCAGACACAGCACCAATGATCGTGATCATCACACAAACATTTGTCCTGGGTGGGAATCGAACCCACGACCTCCGGCATAGCAGTCAGGGTCACTAACTACTAGACTAACAGGCCAGTCAATTTTCAACTTATTTCAATTTAAAAAACTAAATAAAATCTGCATCATTTCTTAATTTTTTTTTGCAATGGTTTCGACTAAGTGTGATAGCTACTGTGAAAATAGATAATAATAAATTCGGCGTCTATAGTAACTGTAACATGTTTAACTCTATTTTCGTTACAAAGGTGGGCATTAAAAATACTTAACCTTTTTTTTAAATTTCGGTCTAATGCTATTATGAATGGAGTATGATAACTATAGAATATAGAACCTACTATTTTTCGAATGAAAGAAGACCCCTAACTGACGCGTGTTTGCAAGATTTTATGATGGCCGGTTGAGTAGTTCCGGCGTGAAAGCATACATACATATAAACGAACAAACTCTTGTTCTTATTTATAAAATAAGTTAGGATATCCGTATCCAAATAGCTTCATGCAATGACATAGGTAAGCACGGTTACGCATTAAGCTATAGAATTCTAGTTTACGCTGACCTCGCATTATACGGAAATCCTATACAATGCGAGATCAGGAGATGCTGGAAATGTTCGATGTGATGTGTAGCCGTGTGTACACTGTACCTAAGTCCTAAGAATGTTGCTGCCGATTTTACTTATGCTTTGGGAGTAGTTTGTAAGAGGTTGTGGAGTTGTTTGAAAAGGATTCGAGTAAAACTAAGGATGTAGGTAAGTATACTCGTCTTATAAGAATTATCTTCAAGGTTTTATATTAATACTGTTTAGTAACTAGGTCAAGATCAACTGGAAAATGACTAAGATAAAATTAACACGTAGGTACGTAACGTAAGTACTGCAAAATGGAGTCGCGGCACAAGACGATAATTTCCCTAACGACGTAAAAAGATCAGAAAATTTCTGTTACTGGAACTCATAGGCATATTCAAAAACTCACATGATATTAAAATATTCATGATCGAAGAAAAAACTCTTCAACATTTTATAAGTATTCGCTTGCAAAGTAGTAAAATTATATAACACTAGCTGTACCCTGCCACGCTTTGCTGTGGCACATTGTGATTGAATGGTTAAAAAAAAAATCTTCATTAATCTTTGATGCGGATGCTAAAATTTCAGCTCGATCGGTGCAGTACTTTTTGAGTTTTTGAAGCGTACACAAACCAACATAAAATGTTTATATATATAGATAGACTAGCAGACGTCCCGCGTTCACCCGCCTAGGTCCCATTCCCGTGGGAATAAAGGGATAAAAAGTAGCCTATGTGTTATCTAGAGTGTCAGCTAACTCCATACCAAATTTTATTAAAATCCATTCAGTAGTTTTTACTTGAAAGAGTAACAAACATCCATCCATCCATACTCACATACTTTCGCGTTTATAATATTAGTAGGATAACATAACACGCCTGCAATCTCCGCAGGGTTAGGTAGTTTACCTGTAGTATACCCACATGTCGCCAATTATGTTTAAGTCCCATGTAATAGGGGGCGAGCCTGTTGCCAACAATTGGGCACAAATCCAGATTCCAGGCTGCTACTTAGAAATTCCAGATGACAAAAACTCAATAAAACGAACCCGAGACCTCGTGCTAAGCAGTAGCACTTGCGACCACTAGACTTAGATTTCCACGCTTATTCATATACTTAATAGCTAACAACGTTTGACTTTTTAATTTTCCTGTGTTTTTGTCACACAAATTAAGCTTAGATACTTTCACAATATATGACCTGGCCTGAAAATAAACCGTAAACCTTTATTACCCGCGCTAGAGATGAACAAAAACAATTTCGTTGGCCTGGCTACGTTTAATTTATTCTGCCTAGTGATTTTCCATATTATATTAGCCTTACGCTTATTTTTTCGAAGGATATAAAAAAGGTGAACGTTATATGCTAAAGAAAAAGCATACATTTAATTGTGTAGCAAGTTGACAGTAAGAATTACCTCGTGAATTTTAATTGTATCCTAATAATAAATTACTTTTTATCTTAAATCACTTCGTAAAAATAAAGCCGTTGGTCACGTAACATTGAATGCAAATGAGAACATGACACGTCACCATATTAGCAAACGACTGTGTTTTAAATTGAAAATAAAAACAAACTTTATTAGTCAGATGTAAAGTTTCTTTTGCATTACCATTAGACGTATGAAAAAAGCAATGATGTTAAAAATAAAAACACTGATAAATGAGTAACAAATAATAACAACGAAATGCGTAGCTATTTGTAACAAATAATGCACATTGAAGTTTACATACGAGGACGTGTCTCTGAAGCTGCTTTGAAACGATCTGCACTCAGACTTGTATTTATATAATATGATACCTGCATACGCTTATGTTCTACAATACTTACTATATATGCAAAAAACTAAAACAGTCGAGTTTCAACCACTCAGTGAAAAAATGTGATTTAATAATGAATATTTAATTAGTGATCAAATAAATGCCAAAAGGGTAAGCAAAGGTTCCCAGTGCCCGTAACAGTTTTATGTAGCTACATTTACTATCCTGATACAATAACAACAATAAAAGATCTTGTGTTATTTTGCTTTAAATTACATCATTCTAAAATGAAGACTGAACTGATTTGTAGTCATATACCTGTGTTTAATCTAAAACATGTGGTATCTTAAAACCTAATAGCTAAAACACAAAATATTGTCCACCAAATAATTTTTATCGCAGATTCAAATTCCAAGACGAATTTCTTGGTATTACGTTTTAAAACCTATTGTCGAATTTATTGTGCAAAACAAAGTTTTCTTAAATGTCAGAGAACTGATAAATAGTGTGTGCTGTGTGGTGCTTATCTAAATCACTTACCTGATCTGATTTCTTCGTAAGACGACTCGTACGCTCTCATTGTGGAATTGCAGTCCCTTTCATCTTGATTGAATGTACGGTAGTAGTCATTCCGTTCCTGTATCGGAGTGCCTCGCTCACGTTCATTCCTCAGTGATTGATGAGACAATAAACTAATGTTCTTTGTATGTGGACGAGGAGCTTCAGAACCGTTCATACCACTTTTGTTCGTAAAACGAGGCTCAGTTTTAAAACCACGTTCTCCACTATCTACTGGAGCGTCACATCCATTCAGTACTATCTTCTTTATAGTTTTCACTTCTTCAACTTCGCTTATCTTGTGTTCAGAGATCGTCGAACGTTTTGTAATTTCCTCTTTCGAATGGAAATTACTGTCGCTGATCGAGTTCGACATAGTCTTACTTTCATATTCACATTTGCCATTCAACTTGCTATCTGGTCGCAAATATTTTTCAAAAGGATCACTATTTCTTTTCGTTTCAAAAGGATTTTTTGTGCTACTTTGTGCATTGTTTGGAAGACTTTGATTTTGGAACTGATCTACATTATTTCTATGAGAAAAGTCTGATTTCTCGTTGGCAGTGGTGGTCGGTGTATATGTATGATATCCATTGGTATTTTCGTTGTGATAAGAATACGGAAGACTGCTCGGCCCTGAGTCGTATGTGTTTGTAAAAAATGAAGGTGACTTCAGGTCTGAGCTGTACTCGATATTTGACGAACTGTCTCTGAATTTGTTTCTATCTAAGCTGGAGTTCGACGCCCTACCGTTTGCCACGGGTAATTTAGACGCACTTGAATAAGTCGAGGGCAGAGTTGTAAAAAATGGATTCGTGGGATGGAATCTTGGTGGTTCTTCGTTCTGTGCCACTGACTTAACAAGTGTGGTGGAGTTTAGCGCCGCTGGCAAAGAGTTTAAGGAAGCTCGAATAGACGATGAAGGCCGATTTAGCGGTGATTGAGACGGTCGGATGGTAGCGTACACGGGAGCCTGGGGAGTTGCTTTACTGCCTTGCACTTCAGCCAAATTTTGCCAAGGCCCTGAAATACCAATAAAACAGGTTACATTACGCCAAGTAAATAAAACTTAAAGTCTAACTACGAAACTAACTAAAAACGAACATCACGGCATAAAGTTCAGCCTGTCAATACATTTAAACGAAGTAGTGTCAGTCGACATTTAGCTTTAAGAACGCGAGTATACAGTTCAGTTTCGGATGTAGTGCTTTTCAACATTTCCTGGCAAACTGAAGAGCGATAAAGTCCCCGCCTCGCAATGGGGCTCTGCATATGCAGACGTCGTGCGATAAAGTAATACATGTCTACTACACAAAAGGAATATACCAGACTGAGAGAAGTATTCCACCTTCCTTGATTTATACGCAAGCTCATATTTTGTCTACTAAACAAGTTAAATTGCTTTAGTTTTGCGAGAGTGTAGATTTTGCGTATATTTTCTTTGGATTAGCATAACAGTGTACGAACAGCGCGATTATTATATATTACCTATGAGATGCTTGTTAAGAGTAAGTATTAAAGGATGCTCAATTTGACGTTTTATAAAATATGAATATGCGAAAACACGGGCACCCACTTTACCGAACCGGTATGAACGAGAATGAGTGAAAATAGGCAAGCGAAACTATTGAAATGCGGTAAGTAATACATATTTAGAGCCGTTAACAATGTGCCCACGAATAAATGAACACAATGTCACATTTCATAAGTCCTTTGTATCTGTTTTGAGTAAAACAATATAGGTACCTACAAAGAAATAGGTATATTAATATTCTTGTTCTTTTATTGTTTTTGATTAGTGCGGCTTCCAATCTTCTAATCGGATGCAGTTAATACCTTTTCATGAAGCGACTCCCTATTTGATCTCCATAAACTCTTATTCATATTACAATCATAAGTACCTGGATTATTTTCAAATACACATTTGTTCGCTCTATTAACGTGATCATCACGTACCTACCTACTCGTATTTCGTGCTGTGAAAACAAACTGATTCGCCATAAAGTTTGCATCGTACTATGCCACTTCTTATCCGCCTAGCCTTTTCCCAAAGACATTCAATACCTATCTATAGACCGGACACCATGAACAAAATTTTCGTCCCATAAAGTGTGTCCTGCCGGACACAAGTCTATAGGTATTTTTAGTACGCTCCGCTGCCGCTCCAAAAGATGGCGTAACTGAGACATGGGATCAAAGTTTTTCTATGACATTTCCTCGCATGTCCGCTCTATAGTCTTTTAAATCTCTTTGCCTTTTCCCAACTACATACATCTATGTTGAAGTCGGCTTTCAGTTTACCAAGATGCAACGCAGCTGAGTACCAGTGTTTTACATGACTGCCTGTCTCCCATCTACAACCCTATTACTGGGTTACATGACACTAGTTGGTTAAACTGGCTGTCAGACTTTTGGAAGTCTGACTAGTTGACTACCCGTAACGACTGTCAAAGACCTTCAAAAGACAGCCAAGATCATCGGCTTAACGGATTTTCAAGGCACGGAGGAGTCTTGACATGTAATGAAATGGTCCACTCCTAACTCTAATTGTGCCAAACACATTTGAATGAAACATGAATGAAATGAGATTCAAATACTCATGTATAGTACGCGTATGGTGAACGGTAAAATGCACAAATATGGCAGAGTTTTCCCATTAAGCTGGCGATGTCGTCGACTAATCCAGTCGCCGAACCGAGTTTCGGTGCACTGGAGAGTTTAGCCACAGAGAATGGGAGAACAGAAGGTTTAACACTACTGTCGCAGCCATAATGTTTACTAAACACAGTCACATTTAATCTTTTGGGGTATTCCTCAAAGCGCAACCATCTAAGCGCAACCATCTATGCGCAACCATCTATGCGCAACCATCTATGCGCAACTATCTAAGCGCAACTATCTAAGCGCAACTATCTAAGCGCAACTATCTAAGCGCAACTATCTAAGCGCAACTATCTAAGCGCAACTATCTAAGCGCAACTATCTAAGCGCAACTATCTAAGCGCAACTATCTAAGCGCAACTATCTAAGCGCAACTAAATTATTCCTCAAAGCGCAACCATTAGTTGCGTTTTGAGGAATTCAAGTTAAAAATAATATCTGTTTATTACTCAAACCATGATAAAAAATAAAGAGGAAGATCATTTATTCATTAATGGTATCGTATGACAGTTTTAAATCAACTGGCCTAATTGTTTATTTATTAAAATGGACTACCAGGCAAACAGAAATTAACTGGAACTATAATTATGTACTCCATTTACATAATAGCATTAGAAAAAAGAGGTGAGAAGAAGCAGAAATGCAGAACATTTTATTTTAAAGATAAGTGAAGACAATTTTAATTCAAATTGTTTTTTTTTATCAAATTTAGAAAAATAAAAGTGAAACGAAAAACGTGTCCATGTATTGTTCGTTCATTCCGGCTTCTTTTAGGTTTTTTTCATTGACACTGTAATTTTCAATTAAAACAAAATACCTACATAGTATAACTAAAAGAAATCTACAACATTTCTTAAAATTTATTGATGCAATGGCTACAACTAACGCCCGATATTAATATTCTATCTCAATCCAAATCCCGATCCTTTGTTTTTGACGGCTGCTTCTGATTGGACATCTTTAAGACTCGGATAGGCGAATTCGGTCGTTGATTGGTTACAGACAAAGATCGGGATCAAGATAGCAACCGAGATAGATTATTAATATCCAGCGTAAGTGTGACAGCTGTTGTTAAAATAGATTACAATAAATTCGAAGTCTATCGTAATTGTAACATGCTTAATTGTACTTTCGTTACAAAGTGTGCATTCAAGATAACCTTATTAAACTTCTGTTTAATGCCATTGTAAATGGAGTAAGTAACACGTAAGTATGCACCATTTGGTCAAAAATACAAACGGGTTCAGTGCGCTTAGATGCAGTTGCGCTTTGAGCAGTACCCCATTTTTTTGGCTCAAATCATTTGATTTTATTTTTTACTTTGTTCAAGCAGAAACCCTATTAATATCACTTAGAATTGATGTCCTATTCGCATAAGATTTACGTAATTTTTACGGCATATTTGCAATCGACGTATTTTATGTCAACGTCCGGTTTCACGATAAAAACGCAACGCAAAATAATGCATTGTGACGTAAGCAATTAATTTATAAAAACCCAATTCGTTCCGAAATCGAATCAAAAGTGTTTAAGTAATGTTTTTATTACCATAATAACGACAGCAAATTGCGAGTCCATACATCAAGATTTAGGCGTCGTGGGCTTAAAACGCTGAAATAAAAATAAGCGCCATACATATCTTAAGTAATAATTAAAGTGTAAGAGAAATTATCTCATACATTTTCTAAGATACAAAGAAGTCAGATCGCAACTACGAGTATATTGATCAGCTAGAAGACAATGTCGAAAACTTGTAAAGGATGTAAAATTTAATAAAAATGTTAAATTAAACTAAAATTTATAAACCCCCTACGTATAAAAAACAATAAGTAATCCGCCATTTTGTGACGGCGGCCACCTTTGACCCATTTTCATCAAACATAGCTAGCTATACATACAAGGTTTATACTTAGGTATATACTTAGGTATACCTTGTATACAAAACAAAACAAAATCAAAATTGGTTCATCCGTTCGGGAGCTACGATGCCACAGACAGACACACATACAAATACGTCAAACTACCACAAATACCACACCGTTGTTTTTGCGCTGGGGGTTAAAGTAAACAGGGAACTCCTTTAAAAGTATCAGTAATGGTCAGTTCACGGTATTTCTATACCATCTACTTTTTCATACAGCTAAGGACTTATTCAGTCTCAACCAGAACGAAGTCATAGGATCGAATGCCAATGGGTTATTCTTTACTATCTCGGCCCTAGCACGGTAATATTATCATACAGTATTGCAACTCGGCCGTATCTTTTAGATAATTGCCTACAGCCGCGCGGTACGTAAACATGCGATAGGGCTGCCCGCCTCGAGCATTTTAATTACATTTGCCGACTTTGTTTCCATTCAGTTTTGTGATTGTAAATAATAAATATTTTTTATACACATAAACAAATAAAATACTTTGAGAATTGAATAAGAAGTGTTCAATAAAAATGCGTGTTGTGTTTTGATTGATAGGTTTAATGAATAAGCCATGTTTATGTTCGACAAACATTATGTATGCGCTGGATGCGTTATTATGTGTTATTGACGAATTCGTGCAACCAAAAACAGCACAATATTATATCCTAATCGTCATATTAAATATGTACTTGAACTTATTTTTAGTGAAAACATCGTGCAGTTATTGTTAAAAAAAAACAACACTTCGTTCGTCACTGGGGCACATTGAGTGGCGACTGTCTGAATGCCGAGCGTATGCCGAGATCGAGGCGTGTAGGTATAACTCGCGCTTCGTCCGTTTGTATGAAGTTGGAATACTGTATGATAATATTATCGTGCCTAAAGTATGTGAAGGCAAATCTATGGGAATGTTATTGTGTGTATACGCACAACTTTCTTTAAAGTGGCGCCCACCACTTTTAGTTGCCCTCTTCGCTCTTCCGTGGCCTATTGGATTTGGAGAAAGAAAAAGTTTGTTAGTGCTATAATGTACCTAAATAAAAATAAAGTTGAATAAAATCTTATAAATATTTAGTCAACTAAACTCATTATAAAGGATACATGATTCTGGTTGAGCCAACTTTTGATTTATGAATAGAATAATAATTGAGAAGAATGGTAAGTGTTATTGGGTTTTTCTATCTCAAATTTCACAATAGCAGCCCGGAGTCTAGATTTAAGCCCCATTGATGGCAATAGGCTCGCCCCCGATGACATGAGACTTAAAAACATAATGGCGAAATGTGGGTGTACTACCAGGTACACCTCTGCCTAACCCTTTGGGGATTACAAGTGTGATGTTATGTTCTGTGTTTGTAAATAATATGATAATTAAAACTCACAATTAACTTTGCAACTTTGTAAACAACTCCCAGCGCTTTAGCTCGATTCTTTGGTGTATACTATTGGATTAAAGAAAATATATTTCAGATACTTATTAACAAGAGAATGAAACGAGAGACTGAAATGCCCTGCTGAAGTAGGCGTTTCCTGATACTTACAACCCAAGGGTCTTTAAATCAAGAGTGAATAGGTTACTTCTAGACAAGCGTTCTTCATCGTCGACCAGATCATCACTTACCATCAAGGATCGATTTTTTTATATCTATGGGTCGAACGCAAGCCTTTCAATAATAAAAAAAAATATCACAAAGTTAAACGTTTCATAGTCTGGAGCAGGAGAGTAGTTACGGCGAAATAAATGTACTGAAAGGTCAAAATTAGAAATAATTACTGAACGCGACATTTTAAAGAACCAAACTCTCTTCATGGGGTCAGTGAGGAACCTAGTTTCAGTTTTAATGCTGCCTATAGGATGGGCAACTGACTTGGCTTCTCACGCCGTTCAGAAACCACAATGTTTTCCTTCACCGATTTTGCAAGTAATAATCAGACAATACGAACATGATTCCCCAGCGTTGGGTTCTTACTCGAGACCTAGCATGACTTATTAGTCCACCGGTCACACCATTAGGCTGCTGCTTTAAAACCAAACTTACGTTGGTAAAGAGGCCAGCACATCAAGCCACCCCAAAGTGTCAAATTTCTTGGATAGTATTTTAACTTTATCACCAACGGAATAAGGTTAATATTCAATTCTGTACATGCTCAATAGTATTCGACTTAAAATGGTGAGGAATTCTACGTGCTATCAAATAAATTAAAAAATGATAAGTATTTCGGAAATCAGGAGAATCGTTTAGTAGGGCTAAACGATCTAGAAGGTTAAGAAAACTGCAATGTCTACTAGAAAAAAAGAATTAAACTCACAATTTTCTTTACAAGTACCACAAGTCTGCCCAAAAGCATACCCAAAAATTGTGCTATTGCCGCTGCCTTGTCATCGATCTGATCCAGTGGAATAATCCTGACTCGAAAGGTAAAGAAACCCAACACTGAATACCTTCTTTTCATGTTCAACTCATATTTTTGTACTTGTTTTCATACTTTATTTATTAGAACGGTGTACAAGATCTGCCAAAAAAAACAACTAAAACTTTAATTAAAAAAGCAAAAGTTTGTGAGTATGAATAGATGGATGGATGGATGAATGGATTTTTGTAACTCTTTCACGTAAAAACTACTGAATGGATTTTAATAAAATTTAGTATGGAGTTAGCTGACACCCTGGATTAACACATAAGCTACTTTTTATCCCTGTATTCCCACGGAAACGGAACCTAAGCGGTACCTATACAACATAAAAGTTACCGTGCTCTCAAAAAACCTTCGTGATTTGGAACGTTAAGTCGTTGATCCCGACTTTAATTTGTAGACCTTTGACAGTCGTTACAGGGAGCTCTGAAAGTCTGACATCCAGCTTAATCAAGAATTATCTTGCTACCCAGTTACTGGATTGTGGAGGATAGGCAGTTGGTCCATGTAAAATACTGGTACTCAGCTGCAGTTGCAGCTACCTGCCTAACCTACTGCAACATAGTTGGGAAAAGGCTAGGCAGATGATGAAATAGAATAGTTAGTTTAGAATTGCCTAAATTAAGTGGCTGGGTTCATTGCTCGCAGAACTAATGCCGTTGCGTTGGGGAAAGGGTTGTGGTGAGTCGACCGCGTATTGCAGACGCTGATTGTATCCTAAGTTTGTTTGCATCCTAAGGTTGCCTGGAAGAGATCGCGGAAAGCGATAAGGCCGCCCATTGTATGTTTTGTAGTGTACATGTTTTCTTTTGTTATGTATTTTTGTGGTGTACAATAAAGTATATATAAATAAATAAATAATTGGGTGGACCTGGAGGCCTGGAAGACCTACCAAAGTGAACTAATGATAGGTATGGTGAGAAGCGCGAGTTGATAAATGAGGGCAGTGCAGGGTCAGTCATTGTGAAAATTTATGACCGAGACTTATGTACATAGGTACACTGTACAGACGTGACGGCTTTGAGATGAAGTGGATGAAGTAAACTTCTTCGTTATGTTACCTTAATTCTTTTTATAGTGATGGTGTCAGTGAACACTTAAACAGAGATGTAACACAATTCAATAATATAATTAACATATTACGTTTTTATTTTGTTATCTCACTCTCACACATTATTTTTTGTGAATTTTTCGATTTATTTTTTTTGTTTATCAATTCAATACATATTACAACGTTTTTTATTTGACATAATATACAAATATGCCATTGACGTATGACTTTTGTGGGGATATTGTAGGAAACTTTTGTCATTGATACCTTTTTTTTTCTCTGAATAGTTTCCAACTTAGTTGGCTAGTGATCAAAATTTGTTTTCGAACTTTTTACAACTTTTAGGCACCTTTAATATTGAATTTGCCCACAGTTCTTTAATTTATTATGATTTTATTACATTTTTTGAGCTTATAAAATCTGTTTCTATGTGAAAAAGGTGGTAATAATGATTATGTAGTGGTACAGACGACCGCTTTTGCGATGAATCAGTTATATAACGAAATGCTTTGAGCAGGCTGTGTACGAGGTAAGTAATTTATTAGAACTTCGGCTGGCTGTACATGAGGTAAGCTGTGAAAGCCTAAAAAAATAATTGTTTCAATGCGAGCTAAAAGTTACTGTGGATTGAAAATGCATTCTCCAAAGGATATATTAATAAAACATTGTGTTACAAACGGGTACATACATAGCGAGCTGTATTTATACTTTTGTACCTATTATTATTATACAGGTTAATTTACCTATTATTATTAGACACTAAGTTGCTCCTTGTAAATAACTGGTATTCAATTGCATCCAATTAAGACAACGAAAGGAAACGTCTATACCATGTCTGTATATGCAATGGGCACACATAAAATATCTTTAGTGTTTAAAACCAGCGAGATTGAATATAATTTAAATCTGTATGCCATAATAAGGTTTCATTTACCATAAACATTATGATTGTCCTGCACCATTGAAAGCTACTTGCCTTGATATTTTTTTCAAAATATCGGGTTCCACTGTCGTGCTCGTATTTTTGGTTTATAGTAATATATATTTTAAATATATTTTTTTAAAGTATAGTACTTTAAAAAAATATATTTAATACATGTGTACATGTGTACGTGTACATAATACAATGTACAAATTTACACAAGTATGTGTAACATAATTTATATTAATTATTAGCACAGGACGGTAGCAGTAACTTCTTATAAACCAAAAGCAATGTTTTATAAATAAATACATAAATTTGACAAATATGCAGTCTTTTAGTGTATTACTAATAATACCGTTTATAAAATAAAATGTTTGTCCCAAAATGTACAGACGCCATCACGTCAATCTACCCCACACTGTAAAAAAAATCCCACTTGAACATGAACCTTCGAATCAAGTTGAAACCCTATCAAATAAATTTGACACATTCGGGTAGGTTGATGAGCTGGCGTCTGTACACGAGCCACATCATGTAAGTAACACCAAAGTACTGAGTAGAGTGATAAATAAGTAAGATAGTTATGTATATACTTAAAACTTACTCTTGAGCTCGGTGCCTTTGCCAATTGATCTTCTTCTTGGTGACACCTCCCTGTCTCTGGTGAGAAGAAAACTTAGATTAAAACTCGGGAATAAGGTAAAAACTTCAACAAATAATGTAACTTAGTATTACTCTTTTAGGTTTCCTAGAAATGCTGTGTCAGGAACTCTGACAAGAAACACGACAAACGTCTTGTGTTAATGTTTTGTTTCGTGTAATGCTTCAGTGCTAGTGTCGTGAATAACTAAAATTGTCTAGTCTTATTAAAATCAAAGCTCTATTCTAGAATTATCTTTAAACAGAATATTTTTCGAAGGACAGCCTGTCAAAATTTATCAATAAACAAGATACGTGATACCTACTAACCGTGAATAGGAGACCCTAAAGTAGACTGGTAGAAAATGCCTAAGGCATTAAGTCCGCCTTTGAACAGGTTTTTACTTGTGCATAAAGTTTTAATAGATAAATAAATAAATAGGACCAACCCTAAAATCATGAAAAATAAATCATTTACCTGTTTTGATTCAGTAAGTATTGGGTTCAGAGCTAGCAAGCACACACTGCGTAAATTTTCTTTTCGAGTTTCGGTAGTTAAGACCTTTTTTTTATCCAAATAAAATAAATGTGTTACCAAAACTCTAAAAATCAATAGAATATCTTGAAATTTTGCACAACGTAACATACTAGTAGAGCAATGTATTATTAGTATTTTTTTAATTTTACCTTTCAATCGTGTCAATTAGAGACACAATAGAAAGACATTGACAGCGCGAACGCCGGCGTTATCTTGAATATCATTGACGTAGGTGAGGGGAAACAGCGTGGAAACCTTGACTTAATTATAATAATATAAAATAATAATAAAATAATAAAATGTATTTATTGTTTACAAGGACCAGCCCCCCTAGCCAAGTTACAAACGATTCGTATCTATTCTCTTTCTACAATCGAGAACGCCTCAAATCCCTTTGTTTTGACCACGTGACTTATCACCTTTCGCTAAGTCACGTGGTCAAAACAAAGGGATTTGAGGCGTTCTCGATTATAGAAAGAGAATAGATACGAATCGTTTGTAACTTGGCTAGGGGGGCAGATTATAGAATGGATACATTTGCACATGAGAGTAATACAAAATCTAGTAAGCGGGTGAAGTGCTGTACTCCTATATTGGCTACTGAGTAACCTGCGCTTAGGACATACAGAACCGATCCCGATTATACAATTATAGTTAATATAAGTTTGAAATCGCCATTTCGCCTTAAGCAAGCAGGGTGATCAATGCTTGTGTTGTTATTACCAAACTGATTCATAGCGATATTATGCATTCAGCAAACAAAATAAAGTGACCAAGTTGACTCAAGCAAACGCAATGTATTCATACACTGGATTCCAACAAAGCTTTACAGTCAGACAGAATTAAATCCGTCAATGCTCAGGGAGATTAGAAGTACAGACTTCTGACGTACCGGCTCCTATCCGTTTTGCGAGTCTGTATGAGAACCGTAAGTGTTCCAATTTATGTCATGACTAATCTACAGACGGCCCACTGTTCGATTCTCGTGTGAAACGCCGAAGAGTGATCGGATTAAAACCGGAGTGCCGAATCCGAAGCCCGGTGCGTCTGAGAATCGGAGATGCCAGTATCTGAGTGGAGCACATTACGTTAGTGGTCGGCAGAGTTCGGATACTTTGATATTACGAATGCTTACTTTTCATTAAACCTATGTTTTTATGTTTGGTTAAGGTGAAGCTTGATGCTGACGGCACATCAAGCTTCATCAAGCAAGTTTGTGTTAGATAGAATGAGATTGATAATATTTATACATATATATAACCTAACCTAACTTACTATACCTATCCTATAGCTAACCTAACTACCTAACCTAACTACCTTTTGAAATCCAATGACTTCGAAAAATACTAAATACTTAATTTTAAACTAAAGTACTGCGCTGCGTGTCTCTATGTTACATACAATACTAGAGAATATAATTTGTAGTAGTATTTGAAGTAGTAGTAGGAGGAGGTCATAATTTTACTCGATTGGTACTAGTGGTAGAACATCCATATATGTATGGATGTTCTACCACTAGTACCAACTACTTTGACTGGCCTGTTGATCTAGTGGTAAGTGAGGTCAGGGGTTCGATTCCCACCTCGGACAAATGTTTGTGTAATGACCACGATCATTATACAGAACATCACACAAACATTTTTCTTAAATACAATACTACACAAGTGCATTATATTGTATATTATTATTCATACGTCTAAATAAAGTGCGTGTGGATTCAAACAGCGCGTTTTTTATGACTATTAGATATAAACATTGGCCTATGGACCTCAATTTGATGCTGTTTTTTTTTTTGTTGGTTAATTAGAATTATTTTATTTTCAACCTATGTTCACCAACTTTTATTAATCAATGTTTAATCAATCAAATGTTTTGTTTACATTACAATTATTTTTTATCTATCGCTCTGTTTTTACCGTGAAAGGCATTGTTCTAAATAATTTAACTTCAATTTCTAAATAATTTTACTTGTCTAATCAAATACTACTTTTTAACTGGTGTCTTGGTGCTGTGTCACACGCCCATATTGCCCACAACGTTACGGTGGATCCGCGCTTAAACAACAAGAAAAGTATTCAAATACTTACTCGTTCAATCCAAGCCGCAGCACAGGTCCAGCTGACCTGAGCATGGTGTGAGCATCAGCATTGCTCATGACCTTGGTAGGCCGGCCATTGATGGAGGATATCACATCGCCTTCCCGGATGCCGCTTAACGAAGCCTTACGTCCAGGATTCACCTGGAAAGAGGGGAAAGAATGTTTAGATATTGTGTTTGTGGATTTGGGTGAGATTCGGAAATGCCATCGCCTCCACTTGTGGTGTATCAGTTAAAGGGCTTATTACACTATCTGATTTGAAGCATCCTGACTAGGAAATCGGATGGTGTCATCGCAGTTAGGACAGATTGGATCCTATTTTGACTGGCCTGTTGGTCTAGTAGTTAGTGACCCTGACTGCTATGCCGCAGGTCGTGGGTTCGATTCCCACCCAGGACAAATGTTTGTGTGATGAGCACAATCATTTGTTCTGTGTCTGGGTGTTATTTATCTATAATTTGTATGTATTTAGAAATATATAAGTATGTTTATCAGCTGTTTAGTACCCATAACACAAGCTCTGCTTAGCTTGGGACTAGATGGCGTTGTGTGAAAGTTGTGGAATATTTATTTATTTATTTATTTATAGTACCGACCGCCTGCTTGCTTCCTTACTAGGATCCTAGTAAGGATGCAATAAATCAGATAGTGTAATAAGCCTTTAAGTTACAAAATGCCTTGGACCATGCAACGTGCATATTGGCGATTAAGTTCTGAGTTCGGACGCCGTGTGCAAGCGATAATAGCCTTAAGGGACCGGAACACCGGAACACTAGAACTGAGAGCGAATGTATACATACTTCAGGGCTATTTTGTGAAAATCACCCCGTAAAGTTATAGACGAAGTGAGCTGTCATCCCGCACGTTAAGGATTGACAGTGTCAACATTTTTATTACTATTCAATAAATAATAGATTATGTAGTGATGTGATAAACGCTGTACATTAAAAGAAGATGTAGATAGTAACTCTATAAAAGTGTATGCTGTGATGGTTTAATTAATTACACCCTTTATTTATTTATTTTTAAAAGGAACACCAACGACATGTTTACATGATCCTAAACAGGTACAAATCATATTAATTCATTAAACCCCGAGAGGACACCGGTGTCCGCGCGGTCATTGTCTTTGTATTGTGTCTCTATTTTTTTAAATCATAGCATTTCATCATTTAAATCTAGCAATGTGGGTTTCACATGAGTCAATCAATTGACACAATTGAAAGGTTAATGATAATCTGCCATATTTCGAACTGTGTTGGCTATCAGTTTATCTGGATATAGGTAAAAAATAGCATGAATTTGATAAATAAATTAATAAACTCTTAGCCAGACAACGGATCATAATATTCTTCTACAAAGTCTTTCCAATACCTACCTCTCTATTGATTAAATAAATAAGAAACTTGAGAACGCTGTTCAATTAGATAATATACGCTTGTGAAATTGGGTTGGCATAAACACAAAGGGCTGTGGTTTCCTAGACTATGGGCACGAACAACCAATGCAGTCCCTTGTTCAACAATACAACAATATCTGCTACGCATTGTAGCGCCTGCCAGAATATAAATAGCAAATTTCACATTTATACACTCAATTGTAGTATGTAGTTAATACAAAATCAATACGCTTTTTTCAAATTAGGCGATTTCAAAGATTCAGCACTTTTTAAAAGTCCATAATTAAAAAGACAGTTCCCCAAAACGCCCGGCACTTCGCCACTTCCTCGTGTTACCCGGTTTTACGGTAACGATTTGATAAAATCATTAGTTTGGTTTTACAAAGAAAATCTTCAGAGGTGAAATCAATATACCTAATTTACTTTAATAGTAACTAGTATTACTTTAATAGTAAAACCAAAATTCAATATGAATTTGATGACAAGTGGCAATGATGCTGATGGTAGATGTGTAGGTAGGTAGTGGTGATGTATTGTATAAGTACAGCAATGAGATTATTTTACACTCACACACCCACAACATACGCACATACACACACACACACACACACACTTCACATGCATGCTTACCAATTTGTTTTACATCCGTGACACCTCACAATCTCAGGTCCAGTTGAAAACCAGCGTCAGGCACTAGTTGTCTGACATTTTTGCTGAACTGGACCCTTTTGGCGCAGCCGCAGGGCACATATTTTTTTTTGTACTATCATTTCACTTCTTTGATTTCTTTAATTTGATTTTTTTTGCTAATGTTGTTTTATATTATCGTGTGCCTTTTAGGCCAAATAAATGCTTTTTTTTCTTTCTTTCTTTCTTTAAAAATGACCTTGTGAAAATGTTGGTGAAGCGCAGGTACCTACGCGAATTGAGCTGTCATTCCATACTAACAACTGTGTGTTAGTATGGAATGACAGCTCAATTCGCGTCACTTTACTTAATTTGTCACGGGGCAACTATTAAATCGACTGGTAGGACCTTCAAGCTCATTATGCCAATATAATGTACTAGCAGTCGTCTCGCGGTTTCACCCGCGTTGTTCCCGTTCCTGTAGGAATACAGGGATAAAAAGTAGCCTATGTCACCCGGGGATAGTGTAGCTTCCAAACAGTGAAAGAATTTTTTAAATCGGTCCAGTAGTTTCGGAGCCTATTCAATGCAAACAAACAATCAAACATTTCTTCTTTATATTATTATATTAGTATAGATGATGAAGGTAAGTATATGATTTAAGCAGTGTAGTAATTGAATTTAAATTTACAGAAATAAGTTTCCTTATTTTGAAAGTTTTGGTATTCAAATATGGTAGGTACTACTAATAACATTATCTTGTTGCGATGATAAAATCATTTGAATGTTGTGAGCTAAGAAGTCGACATTGTTACAAGCAAGGTTAATTTTATGTTTTTATTTTGTTACTAGCTGCCCCGGCAAACTTCGTTGTGCCTTAGAGTCAATTTATTGCTCTTATCACTTATTTATGTATATAATCCAAACCAATACTAACTACTACTACTTTTTATGTAGCGAGTCTCTACTGTGATCTTATTTAGACATTTTGTGTTCGATAGAATTAAAATTACAACATGTATATATAACCTAACCTAACTGACCGTACCTATCCTATAGCTAACCTAACTACCTAACCTAACTACCTTACTAAAATGCATTGATTTAAAAAATACTAAATTCATAATTTTAATCTGAACTATTGCCTCTATGTTACAATTTATACTTATAGTTTTCCCGGTCTACTTTAATTAAAGTCTTAACAGTAGAATAAGTTCTATTTGTAAAGAATTATTAGAGTTTGTCTCTGTCGTCATTGTGAATTACGTAAATTGATTTCTGATATATAAGACTTTTTTATGCTACATAAAACCCGCTTTTGTACAGTTTATTTTACTAGTGCATAAACTTTTAATAAATAAATAAATAAATAAAAAATAAAACCTCTAAGTTTAGTAACTAAATAAATTTCAGAACATAGGTACGTATAAATTGACAACCTTACCTTCTTAGGTTTAGCTTAAGACTTGTCAATGTCAAATTGTCACCTGATAATGAACTGGGAAGTTTGACTCCTGTCATGTCATCCATCAAGATGGCGCTGCGTTTGAAAAATTTTTGAGACAACCGATATTCTTGATATTTATTTTTTCGAGAACTTTTCATGTTTTTTATTAATTATTATGCTATATGCTATTCCGGACAAAGACAAATCCAAAAAGACCAAAATCATTCACATTGATCTAGCCGTTCTTGAGTTATAAATGGTGTAACTAACACGACTTTCTTGTATATATATAGATATAAGTAGGTACGGTTAGTAGTGGGGACGCCCTAGAAGGACATACAAAGACTTTATTGGTGAGGTTCTTCAGAATGGTCAGGTGCGTAGTACTCGCAACTGGCGTGTGTGTATGACAACATGTCTGAATGTAAACGAAGCAAAAGAATTATGTTCGAATCGTAGCATATGGCGCTCTGTAGTTTCTGCCTAAACCCACGCCTTTTTCCCAAGGGGGTGGTAAAAATGCGTATGTAGGTATGTATGTAGCTAAAGACATTACTTACTGATAAGGTACCTATACTACAGTGTGAAGTAATATCTAAAAGGGAATCCTTAGAGCCAATAATGAATAAAAAGGACCATTAAGGTATAAATTGGTTAAAATGATTTTCTAATTTACACTGTAAGTAAGGCAAGTAAGGGTAACAAATACTAAACTTAACAAGGGTATAAGCCCCTTAACATCAATACAAATGGAGAATCCATAGGGCACGGTTTAAAGAGCGAGTAAGACAGAAAGAGATAGAAAGAGATAGCTTGCAAACAAAACCTTTCCATATTTGATTTTACGCAACCTCCATATATGATTTTATTGATAAGTACTGAATAAGGCAAGGTAAAGTTACAAACCGCATTGGGCTCCCTCCGCCTAGCCGCCGGTGAACAAAACTTCAACATTTCCTGGGGGGACCTACCCTTCGCACACACACAACAAGCCACACGATCACAAAAACACTTAATACACCTACACACGCCACTTTACGTTGAGAAAGGTCATTGTTATGACGTTTTTCTGCGGTTTGACACAAAAAACAATTAAAATTCTAAATCTAAATCGAAATTCAAATTGGAAATTCAAACGCGCGATTCACATTCGAAATTCAAACTGGCATTACAAATATATTCGAAATTCAAAATAATCACTGGCGACTCGATAAACCAAAAACTTAACGATTTATTACTGGCTGAATTATTAAAAACGATACACTTAATAGGGTCAATACTTTGCCCAAAACCGAGACATGCCCGAAGAAAGTCGTGAGCGATACTAAGGCGTAGAAGGTAGCACGCAAACTAACCAATCGTATAGGAACATTATATGGGCATTATAGAAAATGCATGCGCGGTGGTCACACACCCATTGTTATGTTGCCCATCACTCGCTTCGAATATTAATCTTGTGGAAGCCGGGACGGAGGCGTAAGAACGCCTTCAGTCATGCGATCGTGCTAAAGCAGAGCTTCTCAACCTTTATTAGGTTTGGGACCACTTTGACATTTTTGTTGTTGACAGCGCGAGTGACCAGAAAGTTAAAAAAAATAAACACTCGAAAAATAAGCTTTTCAGCCGTACGTACAGTTAATAGTTTTCACCATCTCGGTAGGCTGAAACAATAGAATGCAACGCAATTCTACGACCGTCACATACTTTTTTTATCGTTTATCAGCATTCGTACTAGCTTTCAGCCAACCAGCTTTCAGACTAGCCAAAGTACAATCATCTTTTATGGGGTACTGCGTTAAATGCTACAACAAAATACCTAATGATATATTAAAACTAAATCAAAGAAACTTTAAAACTTATGTTAAAAAAACACTTTGCAAACAGGCTTATTATACATTAATGGATTATATTGAAGATAAAAATGCTTGGGAACATGCTGGTCCTGCTCCATAGGACAACTTAGTGTCTGGACAGGAATGTTTGCTTTTTGTCTACATCACACATTGTAATTTGATTTTTTATTTTATTTTTATTTTAAGTATTAACTTCATGATTATTACTTTTTTTTTTAATAATCAACTTTGGATTAAATATTATGTAAATATGTGAGCACCATGTATCTTTCAATACGCTCATACTATTACCAGCCGCGTTGCTTATTTTATATCACCTATCTCAGGATAGCTGTTTTTTTTTTCTCATGGTACATCGTCCTCACATATAATCTGATTATGTATACAAATATTGTAAAATCTATTTTAAAAGAGTAAGTATGGAGTTTCTTGCACATTCTTCTCCATACAAAACTACCTTTTGGAATGTGCAACTAGAATCATATTAATTTAATTTATTTGTAAGTATAACGTTCAAAAGTACCTGTTTTCAGGCCTAATTGAAATAAATGATTTGACTTTGACTTTGACTTTGTACTAGACGTTTTGTACCGTACCTCTAGCATGAATGCTTGCATGAATACGCAAACGCTACGTCGAAACGTACGATTACAAAATTTAAAATACTCGTTTCCAATATATTATTGAGTAGGTTTTAAGATTTTACATTTATGGGTGATACTAAATATGGCTGTCAAATGCTGCAAGTTTAGGTATATTTCAAATGTTAAAATTGATCTAGGTATTAGGCGTAACGCTTATTTCAAAGTTTGTGCAAGGGTTACAGCAGCCGGTTGGATTTAGTAAAACTTGCGTGAAGTGAACTGTTATGTAATGTATTGTTTCTACATATTAATGCTAGTGGTATTAGTTAGGAATCACAGCTCAGCAGTACGATTCTGGTCAAATCACCGCGTGAAAATGTAGGCGTAGTGAGGGCAAATTGAGGTGTCATTCCATACTAATGCTAGGCATTGACAGTTCACTTCACTCAAGTTTTCACGACGTGACTTTTACTGAATTGACCGGCTATTCACCTTTACTTCACCTTCATTTTCACCGGGTGATTTTTAAAGAATAGCACTGCTGGCGCGCGCGTATGACCAGCAGCGGTATTCTTTATGGTTGTGTAATGTCAAATTTAATACATTCTTTCAAATTAATACCTAATTATACTACTAATTGTAATTGTATGTTTTTGTATGTACCTTTGGCGGAACATTGATGGTCCGCGGACCACTAGTTGACAACCTATGCACTAAAGGATTATGATTCCTGATAGGGCAATGAACTTCGGACACACATTGTATGGAAATAATATGAGATTAGGATACAGGCAAATATTTCAAATTACTGTATTAATTGTAGTACGATAAGGAGTTTCATTTAGGAGTTACATACTCTTATGGACACGAAATACTTTCAGACAAAACTCTCTCTCATTACCTGATCCATCTTAGAAAAAAATATAAGGGGAAGATGGGTCAGGCAACGTAGCTCACTGATTGTACCAATGATACACCTTTTTACTTATAATATCATTGATTAGAAAGGATAAAACATTGTTGAAATTGAACGCTTTTACTTCAAGCAATACTAGTACGTGTGATATTTAGCACGAATTTATTTATTTATTTATCATAGCAGACGTCACGCAGTTTCACCCGCGTAGTTTCCGTTCCCGTGGGAATACGGGGATAAAAAGTAGCCTATGTCCATCGGGAATAGTGTAGCTTTCCACCAGTACAATATTTTTTAAAATTGGATCATTAGTTCCGAAGATTACCCCCTACATACAAACTTACAAACATACGAACTTACAAATTTTACCTCTTTATAATAGTAGTATAGATTAAAAAAACTTTTTTGCAAAAAAAAACAACTGACTTCTTAAAAAAAAACTAACAGGTGAAAAATAACTCCAGTTTCGGAAGTCTGTGGCTTTGGTAGTTTTGTTTTGTTCATTATTGGCCACCGACTTCCGAAACTGGAGTTATTTTCCACCTGTTAGTTTTTTTTAAGAAGTCGGTTGTTTTTTTTTTTGTAAAAAAGTTTTTATTTTGTAATTTTTAGTTTCTTTGTATGTAAAGAAAGTCTTTCAAAACTTGAAAGAATCATTGAAATTGGATAACAATTGCTAAAGAAGTTCTATTTCTAAACATTAATCTGTACATCTCTGCCGGCCCCTTTTAAAATAGAATGGCGTAATGTTATGTTGTGGAAATACAAAAGCTCAGCATAGACATCTGACTATAGCAATCGCGAATAATTTGCTGTTATGCGTTGAAGAGTTCCGTTGCCTGTCTTCTTTATCAGTTTTTCTTCACCAAATGTTACTTTCTAAATGAAAATGCTTGATTTGTTACTAAAAATGTTGAAATCGGTGCATGTGTGCCTATATTTTTTGAGGAGTTCCCTCAATTCCTCGAAGATGCCTCATCAGGTATGAGTTTTGATACAAATGGGACCAATCTGTTAGTATACCCTATCAAACAAAAAAACAATTTTGAAAATCGGAAACGGAGTACTGAGGTAACAAACAATAAAAAAAAAAACAACCGAATTGAGAACCTCCTCCTTTTTTTGAAGTCGGTTAAAAAAGAGGGTAACTAAATTATAAAATAATCCCTACAAAACCGTTGCAATGGTTTGACTGTGGGGGCGAAGAGTCTCTAGACATGTCAACATAAACATACCTAAAAATTAAACAATAATTAGATTTCAATTGTAAAAAACTTAAGATATTTCTAAATAATATAATTTTAGTTTACTTTTAAATCTATTTGCGTTTGTTTCACTTCTTAAGTCCGCCGGTAGACTGTTCAATAAGTATGGTATTCTTTTGTTTAATGTTCTATCACCAAAGTAATTGGTGACTCTGGGTACATTGAATCTACCAGCAACCATAGAATGTGATACTCATGTGCCTGTACCACCGGCCAATATTCCCCGGTGCGCTACCAACAACAAACTACGATCACTAATTCAATTTCGTTACTAAATTATGGCAATATGTCCACACGCTCGCTAATTGTCGCGGTCTATTAGTTCACCCAGCCCTCTACGGGCTGATAATGACATTTCTATATTATTAATGACCCCAAGAGCTTTTACCAGATACCCTATAGATTCTACAGAGTGGAGGGGATATCGACGAACTGCATGATATCATGGTTCAGCTGGCTAAACGCTTCTAGACCACCCCAGAGTGGCAGTGCAGCGTTAAAATTTACCGTCGGTTTATTCCTAATTTTACGTTTAATTCTTTGTCTTTTTCAAACTGTAAAAATACGATGATGTTGTATATTCAATGGAAATGAGTCACTTCTTCCATAAAAAAATCTCACTGTACAAAAAACAAAAGAGGTTGGTTTTTCTCCATGCACATATTTTGTCTCTTGTTTGTTGCTATTTGTCTCTGCATCAGCCAAAAGTTGACTCCATATTATGACATTAAGCCCACTCTGTAAATGTGCTTACAGCATTAAATAAATTATTACTTAAATATATTTCTCTTTTAATATTTTTTTGTTTAATCTGTTACATACATTCCTAATATACAGACTAAAAATGAAATCAATCATTTAATCTGTGTATTCGTTTTGATATGCCTTATTTGACACGTTTACCTTGTTGGGCATACCATGTTCTGTCTTTACATCAACTTAAAGTTGACTGGTATTAATTAGTCCGTCGTTGTACTGTCTTTATTCTATTTTCGCACATTTAAGAACTTCAAGCCGACTAAGGACGCTGGGGGCCCCAGGATAAAACTCATGTCATTAGCTTGTGCGTCCATTTTCCTTCCGCCATTACACAAAACAAAAGAAATATAACAAAGACAAGCCATAAGAAGGCAGAACAGTCGCCATTACTCGATGAATATAGAAAAGAAAAGGTGGTTGCTCGTTTAAGGGAAATTCAAATTGTAAGTGCAAGCCATTGTTTCACGCCCATGTAAGTTGAACGACGTAGAGCTCAACCATGTAGCAAACGTTCGAGCTTAGTTACAGATTAATGGCATTTCTTGGGAACGGTAAGAGTTTCCTCGATATTTGCAAATTGCGGATCGTGGTGTCAATAATTTTATTTACGGCTGAAGTTCGTTCGATAAACGTGTGGAGTTTAATGTCGATATTCCCTGAAGTTAATGTAGATAAGAAGCTTCTTGTTTCTGATGTCGCTAAATTTTAAGAAGATTTGTGGTTCATAAGTATATAGTATAAGAACTTATTTAAGTCTACGTAGGCGCTCAATATCAATCGATAAATAATTAATGCATGAAGTGCTTGCCTGTAAGAAATTAGCACATTCATCTTTAAGTTTATTGTATATAGCTCATTTCTTTGTATCGGTGTTTCCTAGATATCTATACTAGGGTGTATACTAGATGGCTATAAAAAGTTTTTAGCATCATCATCTACCGCCCACGTAGCAAGCCGATCTACTGACCCTGAATAGAATAGAATACTCTTAATTGTACACCATTAAAACTTACAAATTATAATTTTAAGGGCTACAAGCGGTGATACAATGGGCGGCCTTATCGCTAAAAGCGATCTCTTACAGACAACCTTTGGATGGACTTGATAGTGGAGGAGAAAAAATGAGTAGGCAGTGTGTGGTGTACTATTGCTGAATCTGACTAGGCGCCTTTTCCTAACTATATTGGTCGGTTTCCAGTCTAACCAGATGCAGCTAAAAATACTAGTAGTGTTGTATATGGAGCTGCTGCCTATCTGACCTCGACTACCCAGTGTCATGATAAACCCCCCTTGGTTAAACTAGATGTTAAAAATCAAAAATCAAAAAAGTCTTTATTCAAACTAGGCTGAGAATCAGCACTTTTTGAACGTCAAAAAAATACATAAAGACAGTCCCCCAAAAAACGGCCCAGCCTTCGCCACTTACAAGTGTTTTTGCTGGGAAGAAGAAGTGGCGGAACAAACTCCCCAGCAACACAATCATGTGTCTGATTCGTTAGAAGAACTAGGTATACAAAGAAGGTATACAATGAAATGCTCAATAAATAGCACTAAGGTTTATAAACTTTGTAAAACATTACATTCCAGAATGATTGTCACGTGTTAGCTAGCACACTCCAATATACCGAGATTAAAAAATACAGTAAATATAAATATTTATATTAACATTGAAATCTAAACTCAAGCAAAACAACTACAAAACTGAAAAATAACAACCTCCAGGTATAAAAGGCGTACCCGCTTACATGTGCAATGCTGGCTTATATTCATAAGGCTGTGACTCTAAGTTTAAAATGATAATCTAGGACCATCGAAGTGAAACCAATATGCAGTTAACTGTTATAACAATAAAAAAACCATTGGTAAGCAAGTCGACCAGTCACCAGTTAGACTTTTGGAATCCCATAACTATACTGACTAACCACTGTCAAAGATCTACAAACGACAGCTGAGAACAGCGGCTTAAAATTCTTTTGACTGGCCTGTTGGTCTAGTAGTTAGTGACCCTGACTGCTATGCCGGAGGTCGTGGGTTCGATTCCCACCCAGGACAAATGTTTGTGTGATAAGCACGATCATTTGTTCTGTGTCTGGGTGTAATTTATCTATAATATGTATGTATTTAGAAATATATAAGTATGTTTATCAGCTGTTTAGTACCCATAACACAAGCTCTTAGCTTAGCTTGGGACTGGATGGCGTTGTGTGAAAAAGTTGTGGAATATTTATTTTTGTGGAATATTTTCGAGGCACGAAGGAGTCTGGGTATGTAATAAATAGTTTCCCACCCACAAACCGACCCGAAAAGCGTAGTTCAACCTTCGATTAACCTACAAATCTGAGGTACCTACATAAAGTAATGATGATGATCTAAATGTGTCCATAATTTCTGAATTAGCTCACTGTACCTTGAACGCTTCGTAACTAGACGTGTTCCCAAAACAGTGGTGAACACAGTACAATATGTTCGAGACAGAACTCCTCACTTGAAGTGTTCCGTCTTCCAGATTGTTATAATTAAATGCACAACTTGTGAACGGTCTCTTGTTAGTGCAATTAAATCAAGAGTCACATTCGCAACAACTTAATTCGTTTTAAACTTAGAATATTTTGCGGGGAATATTTAAACTATAATTATGTGGAATTAAATCAGTGTGGATGTGAATGTACACGTTACTTCTATCATTTCTGCGTACTGCTTTGATGATACCTGCAATCATAAACTCGTGCCGTTTTTCCATGGCAATAGCCAGAAACTACAGAAATGATAATACTGCTCTGTGGTTGATAGTTGTTGCTCAGATTGCTCTTTGACTTCTAAACCTACTCCCTCGTGAAAAAACCGCAGTCTTATTCTTTTCGCTAGCCTAGTATAAATAAATAAAAAAAACACAACTTTTTCACAGAACTCCATCTAGTCCCAAGCTAAGCTAGAAGCTTGTGTTATGGGTACTAAACAGCTGATAAACATACTTATATATTTCTAAATATTTATTCATACAATGTATTATAGATAAATTACACCCAGACACAGAACAAATGATCGTGCTCATCACACAAACATTTGTCCTGGGTGGGAATCGAACCCACGACCTCCGGCATAGCAGTCAGAGTCACTAACTACTAGACCAACAGGCCAGTCCAGACCAGGTCAGTATCAGAGTTTATTTCGCCCATAGGCCTCCTACTTGGGTTTAATTTTAACCGCAAAGTAAAGTTACCTATGTGAGTCTTACACCTTGATAAATGTACGTTAAATGTAAAGAATACACACTGCCATACAAATTACATTTATTGTAGCTGTTTACGTTATTATTTTTAATCTTATACGATATACAATAAAGAGTACTTATACTATTAGATTCAATTATTGCACGTTTATTAAAGTGGGGGAAATTGTTCAGGTTATATTTTACGGAGGCCATCAAGCTACCCCAATGTGTCAAATGTTTAGTTTTTCAACTTTATTTCTAACAGATTATGGTTCATGCTCAATTGCGATAGCTTGATGTGCCGGCGCGCATACTTAAAATGTTTGATACATTTCAATTACATAACAGTCTCACATCTAAGATTATTAGCTCAAATTATTATAAGTACTTCATAAATCTAGGAAAAGACTGATCACTCAAGCAATCATAATATACAATCGAATCAATGTTAATAAAACAAATGATTTCTAACAGCATAAAACACAATATTTATCCAAATCAGCTAACACAATAGGTTCGCTATAAAGAATATGCTAAGGGTTCGAAATAAGACAAAACCAGCCACCATTTCAATTGAACCCCAATCTCCAACTAAGCCAGTAGTGACGTCCAAAAAAATGAATAACTGGTAAAACTATCGAAGGTCTACCGTTATTGGGCAGTTACTTAAGTCTGGAGTCGGATGCAAGACACGTGTCTGTCGTGACTCCACGACGCACGTGCGTGGCTTCACGATCGTACACTCAACATACTGCTCGTATCCTAAGCCCAATTTATCCTACTTATTTCGGTATATTCTGTGCACTTTTATCATGTTTTTACCTTTGTATTCGAAGGAAAAACGCTACGTAGGTATAAATCAATACAATCTAATGGATTCCCGGTAAACGGAATGCTTTCCGGCTCTCTGGTAACAAAATGCCAGACTGAGTTTTTCTTAGAATTCCGGATCGTTTATAAGAAGCTGTTTAAGAAATAAATAATAAAACGGTTAGCAGTGTTTTGTTCGTACAGAGGCTAGCACATCAAGCTACCTCAATGTGCCAAAAGAGAACGGCAGATATGGTATCACATACTTTTTGTATTGTTTTGTTAGAAAATTTGTACCACCTATTACGGCAACTGAGCCATTGATTTTTATGTAATTGTACTATTTTTAGAACTTCGGATTAGTTAATAAACCTAATTAAAAGATAAGAATAATTAAACGTAATAAAATCAAGAATTAAACGCTGTTAAGATTTCAGAAGTTTATGGCAACTTCTAAAAACATAACTGCGTTTAGTTGTTGTGTTAAATAAAACTTATATCTAAATTACAATTAATCATTTAGAATTAGGAGTAACATTAAATAAAATAAACTTCATTTATTAAATATAAGGATGTATAATTGTTGCCTAAAAACATAACAGATATAACAATATAAAAAATAATTTTGATAGTAATTATTTTTTGTTAATGGCAATTATTTATGTATAATATCCCAAAACATGTTTTTTTAGCGGGACGAAACTCCCATAATTTGATGACATTCGTCTTTCTTTAATAGCTTTTCAACTTTATTACAATCAGACTTAGGGTCATGTTCAATTGGAAAACAAATAAGTTTGGGGTAGCTTGATGTGCTGCCGTCTGTACATTTGTAAACGTCTGTACTTCATAAATATAGTCAATTACAGTCCATAATTGTGATTCATATTCTAAAATTTTACAATGTTTACAATCATGCACAGATTAAACAACTTAATTAATAATAATTAATTCCAGTCTCTAAAAGCGTCTTAAACAACCCTTCACCGCTCCGTTTTACGCCTTACGCGATAAAGCGCGTAAACGTAAAAGTTACATGACGATTTTCTAAATGAGCACGTGTAATTGTTGCGCGTAAGTATAATTTACGCGCGAACAAACGACAAAGCGTCGCAATCTCTGCGTAATGACGCTTACCCTTTGACTTTTAGCGTCACCCCGTGGACTGGAAATCAAGGGTTGTCGCCACACGGCTGGCTTGAAACGGCAGGTAGATTATTTAGTAGGTAATGGCACCTACCCTAATACTACCAAAGTGGAATTTTCTATTGTACAAGAGACGAGCTTAAGAGAATGTGTGCATAAAATATGGGCTAAAAGCTTTTGGCTTTAGGATATGGTATTCTTTCTTAATTCTCTATTTTCTTTTTCAAAACGTTGCTGGACATTAACTAATTGCTACAAACGCGACGAAACCACGGCCTACGACACACAGCGCAACATCCAATTTGTCAGTCATTAGGCTACCCGTGATGCCAAAGACTGTAACCCTAACTTTTAATGTATTGGTAGGATATTTACAAAGGTAAAATGAAAGGGGTTATGTGAGTGCGTGTCAAACATGTTCGGATAAAATAAAAAAATACATGTTGTATTTCGAAGCAGGAAAACTGAAGCAATAAAGTTAGGTAGTTTACCTATATATAGTATATAAAGAATTGTTGAGGTTTAAAGCATAATTATTTATTTATATTTTGAATATATGATACCTACTTATAGTTTATAACCAAAGACCAGAATTGGTTGATCATATTTACCTAAACTTCGAAGAAAGACTTACAAAGAGTGGATAAAACCTTTTCTGAAATTCCGATGTACTATTGTGAAGTGTTAATCCCGGAATTTAAGTATCTAATTGGTTTTATTGGATGTTGAATACATAAGTAGATATCAAATTATTGTTTTAAACTTCCAGAGGCAGATTGCTGGTAAGGAAAAAAATAAGCTAAAGATAGGAGTAAAATAAATAGCAACCCATTAAATGGGCTATTTGACAAAATTTTATTTTTTAGTCCGTCATCTAGATTACAAGAAAATAGGTATTCGACACATATTTTTTTCTTTTACTAGTTGATGGAAATGTGCTTAGATTAAGCGCATTAAAGTTGAGAAGAAGGGCTTGTAACGTCATTATCTAGTATAAACTGTACTGGCTAGTGACGTCATGCGACATTTTTACTCGATGTATTATTTTTATTTATTTATTATTATTATTTATGCCGTTATTTTTGCATTACGTGAAAAAAGAAAAAATATGTGTCTAATATTTTAAGCTATTTCCATAACCCTAAGAAAACACAAGACCAAACAGTGAAATTTATAGCTAAACCACCTGAACTACGAGTAAATCCCAGCATGTTGTTAGACGTTTGCGAGAAGTTTTAAATCCTCTTCTGACGTCTGCTCGAGCGCTTTTCATCCATCCATTATTAATATAACATCTAGATGCTTTTGTTATGAATGCACCATACCTAATACATACACTATGCACATATTAATAAGATGTATAGCGCTTGAGAGAATGTTTGCAAAGTGAGGTAGTTACAAAAAATACAAATACAAAAATTATTTCTTTAACCCGTCGCATGTCGTCGAACATTGTTTGTATGGCTTATGATCCACCGGGGGCTCGTAAGGACATTCGAGGAGTTTTAACAACATTTTTCTTCTTTTAATTAGTTGCTGGAGTCTCCTTTTATGCATGTAAATATGCCTGTGTCAGGAGGCTCCGCACGTATTAACAGCATGGCAAGAGACATGTAAACATAAGTTTAGTATTTTTATTATTTAGTGGGTAAGTTAATTTAGTGGGTAAGTATTTATTTAATAATAGCCTAAGGTGTGCTGTAGGATTTCCTAGCCCCAAGAAGTTGGGGTCGGTTTCAGTACCAGTAGCGTTGTGTGTGTGTGCGTGTGTGTTTCTGCAATCAATGCATGTTTATTCCACGTATAACAATATTTTTTCTGTTTCGTCATAATTTAGGGTTTTTATCCACTTTATCACTAGGTACTGATTTGCACCCATGAGAGGTCTTCGAAAAAATCTGTAATATTTTATTAACTTTAACATATGGCTACACTTCAAGCTACACATTTCCAGTTTACGATGATCTCCCATTGTACGGAAATCTTATAAAAAGCGAGATCAGCTATTACTAGAAATGTTTGACTTGATCTGTAGCCGTGTGTGCCTATTATTACAAGAATTTGGTTATTAGGTGTGTTTTTCTTTTTTCTTTATTTGGTAAAGCAATCACTCACGCCGTGACGCTGGATTAAATTTTAGGATTTAAATGTGCTCTTACATCAACTCTGAATAAGTATACTTTTTGAAAAAATAAGCTTTTTGCGAAAATCTAGATGTCTATATTTACTTTGATGCCATCTGAATACACACGAACAAAACAAATCAGGAATAATGTCCGTGGTTGATAGCTCACCGCTTTAAACACAACCAGTAACTCCAGTTGACTTTCTCCGTCTATTAATTTTAATATCCAAACTTTCGTGAAAACTCCAGAATTTCGAGAGTTTCAAATAATTCAGGAACATTTGAACCCACTTCGTTTTCAACTTTTCAACCTACATTTTATGTTTCGTAATGACACTTTCATTAAAAATACGAGAATATACGTGGAAGTGTTAAATATTCCATATTTAATTTCATGAATTTCATCATTAATGATTTTACCGTTGCTTTAATTCAATTACTTTGAATTAAATTGTGGGTTTCATTTCAGTCGCAAACTCGAACAGCAGTGTGCTATCCTACTAAACGTTTATAAACGCGTAAGTTTGTGAGTATGGATAGATGAATGGATGGATGTTTGTTACTCTTTCACGTAAAAACTACTAAATGGATTTTAATCAAATTTGGTATGGAGTTAGCTAGTTAGTTAGTCATTTATTCAAATTAGGCTGAGCATCAGCACTTTTTGAACGTCAAAAATTAAATAAGACAGTCCCCCAAAACGACCGCCCTTCGCCACTTCCTAGTGTTTTTGCTGGGAAGAAGGAGTGGCGGAACAAACTCCCCAGCAACTAATTAACATACAGGCTACTTTTTATTCCTGTATTCTACGGGAGCGGGTCCTATATACGTGGGTGAAACGCGGGACGTCTGCTAGTTCTGTATAAAAGGTACCTTTAAAAATTTGGGTACAGTGAATTCTAGTATAGTTTATACCATACAAGGATTCACTTAACCCAAATTTTTCAGCTCACCTTGTTTCTAGTTAACCTTTATTTTCATGGTAGATTTTTTTCAGAGTAGCACTGCTACAGTGCTCTACTGCAACCTGGATGTTATGGTCCCTGACCTGACGACGCTTTGATATTAAGTACTTAGTTACAATATTAATATCTTAAACACTATGCCGTCACACGGACGTCACGCGGTTTTAACCGCGTAGTTCCCGATCCCGTGGGAATACAGGGATATTACGTAATCTATGTCACCCAGGGATAGTGTACCTAGCTTCCCAACGGTGAATTAATGATATCGGTTCAGTTGTTTTTAAGTTTATTCGTTAGTTTACCTACATACAAAACTTTTTTGCAAAAAATAAAACCGACTTCAAAAAAAACACTAAACGGTGTAAAATAACTCTAAATTCGGAATTCTGTGGCTTTGATGGATTTGTCGTACTCATGATGGGCCACCGACTTCCGAATTTAGAGTTATTTTACACCGTTTAGTGTTTTTTTTGAAGTCGGTTTTATTTTTTGCAAAAAAGTTTTTTATTTTTCCATTTTTAGTTGTTGCCATAAAAATATTTGCCATTAATTTATTTTAAATTCTCAATTGTTAACAATACATGTCATAATAATAGGGCTTTCCACTAATCCCTAATAAATTAAAATTAACATACCTAACTGACGAAATCTAGGTATATTTTACCCACCTGCGTACCCCTCAGAGCATACAGGCGTGATGATACGTCATGATATTGTATAAACAATAAACATCCAAGCGATTCCAGCAATCACGACAGATTTGCCGTCTATTTTTGAAGAGTTCCGTTGTATATCTCCGAAGATCAGCACCAGATCTTCACCAAATTAAAATGGGACCACCTCAGGAGTATACTCTTTCAAACAAAAAAAGAATTTTGAGAATCGGTCCAAAAATGGGGGAGAAATCAGGTAACATACATAAAAAAAAAAAAAAAAAAAAAATACATACACACGAACATAGAACCTCCTCCTTTTTTGAAAGTCGGTTAAAAAAGACAAATCTTTCCTTCAATGAGTAGAGTAGGTATCGATAATACAAATAAAAGGCCAACATAACCAAAATATGCTACGAATTCTGCGATAAAGTATAACACTCTGTATCTGTTTAATTGCAAGTTTTCCCAAAAAAAAACAATATAGGTAATTAAATACTTTTTGTTTTTTCTTTGCTGTGTAGCAGCTTAATTTCAGTTTAACCAATTTTAAAATTAAGTTCACTTTTGGAGAGCTTCATTATCAGCAAGAAACGTAATAATCCATCCAAAGGTTGTCAGTAAGAGATCGCTTTTAGCGATAAGGACGCCCATTGTATCACCTTATGCAGCCCTCAAAGTTAATAGTAGGTAAGGAGTATTCCCGTTTGAGCACCTATTTTTTGAGCACCTATGCATTTAGCACCAAAGGTATTCCCATTTCCCATAGGTTAATGCATAGGTGCTCAATAAATAGGTGCTCAAACGGGAATACTCCGTAGGTAATATAATTTGTAAGTTTTTATGGTGTACAATGAAAAGTACTTATTCCATTGAATTTTATCCATTCTATTGATCTATTCTACATAAGTGTAGTGAGAGTGAGATGATATTAAAGTTCAAAGGAAAAAGTATGATATCCACGTGGATGAAGTCATGAAACCGTTATTCCGTGACTTTTTTAGACTTACCAAATACTGGCACAACGTACACCTTGTTAGGCTGTAACCAATATTATGTTCTCAACTGGAGGATGCTTGCAGTTATTTCTGTAGACCCGAAAGAATATCATCTTTTTTGTATTATTAAAACGCCGCGTCTATAACGTTAAAATATGAAGAAATCAGTCCTTTGTTGCTTTAATACTTGAAATTTCTTTATTAACACGAAACACTGAACTAAATGCCCCAGTTACATTAACTCACTATATTTTAGACACTTTATGACGCTAATGATTCACGTTTCAAAGATTATAGACATCAATTTAGCTTCGGAAAACACTTATACACGCAATAATTACGGCTAAGGCGTCATAAAGTGTCTAAAATATAGTGAGTTAATGTAACTGGGGCATTTAGTTCAGTGTTTCGTGTTAATCAGTCGTGTTTGTCAGGCAGGTGTATTGAAAGAAATTTGACAGATTGAGGTTCCTGTCTATATAATCTGTCACTTTGCCGATTCTTCTGTAGACAAAGGCCGTTTCTTCGGTGTTCATGCTACGCAGGCAGACACAAGCATATTTAGCTTCGTTGGAGGGGTAAGTACTAGTAATGTAAAACCCACATTGCTAGTAGGTGTGCTTATAAAAAAAAAACAGCTCGCTAAATAATAACAGCCTCAAGGGTTGATCGAAGGTTAAGCAACAGTTGATGAGGTCGGTCTGTGAATGGGTAACCTTTCATTACACATTTCAAGACTCCTCAGTGCCTCGGAAAACACGTTAAGCCATTCGTCCCGTCTGTCATTTATAGATCTTTGACAGTCGCTATGGCAAGTCAGAGCCCGAAAGTCTGTCGACCAGTTTAGCCAAAGGGTATCGTGTTACCCAGTAACTGGGCTGTAGAGGTGTGATAGGTAGCCACTTCATGGACAACACCGGTATTCAGCATCCGGTTAAACTGGAAGCCGACCCTAATATAAGTAGTTGGGAAATAGCTAGGCAAACGATGACGAGAAAGCATTTTTTTTTATTTTTCTATGTTACTTTTTTACATACCATACCTCTGTCGTGGTACTCCGCAGCGGTACCCTTTAACAATACACTCAAGTCCTACACAGTACAGTTTGCATATAAACTGGATGGCTAAAATGGGGATCAGGACATTAAAAAAGATTAACGACATCACTGGCCCGCTAACGAGGCAGGCCAACCGATAAGTTTGTCTCTGGATTGCGAATATGTCACCGAAGCGGTTTGTTGGATTATCTGTTATGTTGAGTAAGTATGGTGTAGCGAAAATCGTCGCACATCGGGAATCAATGAGTTTTCAACGTCATTCTGAACACCCCAGCGTTGAAATATTTTGTCGGCTTTCCCTATTTTCCGAGTTTTACCTGATGTTTTACCTGTTTTCTGGCCAGACGTACGAGATTTTTAATGAAAAAAGTGGCTAATTTACTTTTTAAGTAAAAAAAAAGACTAAGTTAAAACTAATGATTTTATCATGGTTATTCACACTTTTAGACCTATCTAAAAACGTAAAAAATAGGGATAAAAACGACAAAAAATTATATACGCATGAAATGACGCATAGGTCATACACACAAAGATTTTAAATACAAGTCATACATGTTTTGCTCATCATTGGAAAGATATTGTTGTTTTCCTTGGGAACAAAAATCACACCGTAGTAAAGTAGGCGAATTGAAGTCGCCTTGCGTTGTCATTCCATACTAATGCTGGGCATTCACAATTCAATTCAATCAAGTTTACATACACGAAGAGACTTTTACTGAATCGACCGGCTGTATACGCACTTCAATCAATAAGCCCTCTATCCTGAACTTTCTTCTGTTTTGGAGTATTAGTTTTCCTCTTTTAGAGGATATCTCTAAGTTCAGTGTGCCTTTCGGCAAAGGCCTCCTCTAACATTTTCCATTGGTTTCTATCCCTGGCAACCCTTCTCCAGTGAGGGCCCGCTGTAAGCTTCAACTCATATTCCCATCTCTTGAGTTGTCTTCCCTGTTTCCTTTTTCCATCTCTGGGATACCAGTCTGTCACAATTTTACTCCATTTTTCCTGGGTACCCCTTAACATGTGGCCTGTCCATCTCTATTTTAGTTGGTCTATCTTCCTAAGTAGATACATCCATAACCCTTAGGAAGATTGACCAACTAAAATGGAGATGGACAGGCCACATGAGATGACGCCTTGCGATGTCATTCCATACTAATGCTGGGCATTCACAATTCAATTCAATCAAGTTTGCACGAAGTGACTTTTACTGAATCGACCGGCTGTATACGCACTTGGGACCAAGTAAATCGAGCCACTTTCTGTTTTTCAAGCATTATAGTAACCAATTATTTTTAATATAATAAAACGCATCAATTTTAATCTTATATGGCCTAAACGGATATTAAATAACTGTTCTGGCCATATCAGGTTTTAATTCATACCTATTATCCATAGTAACTAAAATGTATTATATTATATTGACTGGCCTGTTGGTCTAGTAGTTAGTGACACTGACGCTATGCCGGAGGTCGTGGGTTCGATTCCCACCCACGACAAATTTTTGTGTGATGAGCACGATCATTTGTTCTGTGTCTGGGTGTAATTTTTCTATATTATGTATGTATTTAGAAATACATAAGTATGTTTATCAGCTGTTTAGTACCCATAACACAAGCTCTCAAGCTTAAATTGGGACTAAATGGCGTTGTGTGAAAAGTTGTGGAATATTTATTTATTTATATTACTATAATAATTATACCTGCACACGTGTAAAAAGAAAGTGGCTTGCTTGATTGATTTTCCCCCAAACATATTTTCCGAAATCTGTGTACTTCGACAACGTATCTACATAATTTCAGAATTATCGGTTCTGTGGTTTAGGCCTCAAAAGGTAACAAACAAACTTACTTTCACATATTTATAATGTTAGCTTAAGATTAAAATCGTGGTGACTTATGCTTGTGCCTTCTCTATATGTGAAGAGCCTTTTGTTCTGCAGTAGCAATATCAGGCTGACATTTGTATTAGGAAGACGCGGCCAAGGAAAGTTTCGCATACCGAAAACCGCGTCTAAGAAAGCTCTATAGGTAGACACGGAAATCTCACAAAGGCCCTTTAGTGCTTGTTTAAGAAGTTCTAGAGTACACAAAACTGGTTTGGCGTCTCGAGGGTATGATGATAAAGCAGGGTTGTCATCTTCTAGCAGTATACTTACAGCATCGTGTCAATTAGAGACACAATAGAAAGACAATGACAGCGCGGACACCGGTGTCCTCGGGTATTAATGAATTAATTTTCAAAAAATATAGTTCAGAAAATAACTAGCTGTGTATTGCAGTCCCATCCAGTCTTAAGGGTTGTTTGTGATAGAATAGAATAAAATATTTTTGATTGATCACCGTAAATTTTTTAAATAATAACTATAAGGGCTAGATTAGGTATTACAATGGGCAGCCATGACGTATACAAAAAAAATAACAAACACTTTCGTTAAATTAGTTAACAGGATGTTTTTGAAATCGTGGGAATTGCAATCCCGAAAAAAATGAGCTGTTCAACATCTCTGTAAACTGTCAAGGAAGATACGTAATAGCGCTGCTGAACCATGTACAGAATGCATGGTGTCCGTTGTAACGACATCTATCTCGCCACAACCGAACTATCCTACATCGCGCTATTAAAGTTATCCGCGCAGTTTGAACGTATACAAGTTCCCGACTACAACCGTCGGGGTCACCAGTTTGGAGGTATGTGGAACAGTCTGCGGTGATGCTCCAGTGAGTCGGGGTGTTGCCACTGCAGCACTCCGACTCACTGGAGCATAAATGCAGTATCACCCCGACTCACTGGGGCATCAGCAGCAACACCCCGACTCACTGGGGCATCACCGCAGACTGTTCCTCATACCTCCAAACCGTATACAATGTGCATAGAATTATCATCAATTATACAATCCTTCCATCGTTTATTTGTTTTCTTCTATTCTACTCAGTTACTTGAGGAAGGAAATTAAATCAGTTGAAAAATAATACCATTCAGCAGTCAGTATGCTAACTTACGTGAAGTCTGAAAACTTAGTACTTTAGACGATCTTTGCGTAATTAGCATGAAAAAGGTTAATTCAGTTAATTGCACCTCAGTGGCTCCACATTAAAATGAGATTAAAGAATGTCACGAGTAGGGCAGTATAGCATAGATACACGTAACAGGCTAATTAACCGATCTTCCCATCAAAAATTTATTTACTTAAATACATTTTTGAAATTAATTTTATTAGACCTATAATTTATTGGGCCCTGGGTTTAATTCCCAGGTCGACCGAAGTATCCTACTAATATTATTTAAACGCGAAAGTTTGTGAGGATGGATGTTTGTTACTCTTTCACGTCAAAACTACTGAATGGATTTTAATAAAATTTAGTACGGAGTTAGCTGACACCCTAGATTAACACATAGGCTACTTTTATCCCTGTATTCCCACGGAAACGGGACCTACGCGGGTGAAACCGCGGGACGTCTGCTAGTATTATATTTTTTTTTTTGTATTATATTATTTACTCTCGGAATTATAAACAAAATAGTGTGACTATCTCTCAAATAATTTTATTTTACGTTAATCAAACAACTATGTTCAACAAAGCCAAAATAGTTCCTCCACATATTAGTAACCGTAACAAAACAATTCCGTATCTTCTACGCAAAATAAACATTAGTAAGAAAAGGCTCTTAATTTAGGTCCTATCTTTTCATCGGGCCATCAAACAATAATCTTTGGCTGTACAAAGGATTACGTTATCTTGTCCATTAAGCGGGGGATTTGCCTCACTGTTTACCGACATCTATTGGCATTCAGACGAAACTCTGGTTAGAAAAAAAAACATTAACTGTGTATTTTGCGAAATAGAAAATCAATGATGTATTATGAGATTTTGGTTATGTCGTGTTTGTGTATATTATAGTAGTCGCAAAGTGAAAACGAGTGAGTCGCAAAACTTGACCGTTTTAGCTTTACTCACTTCTACATGACATAACATAACATCGCGCCTGTAATACCCGAAGGGCTAGGCAGAGGTGTACTTGGTAGCACACACATATTTCGCCAGTAATGTGTAAGTGCCATGTCATAGGAGGCGAGCCTAAAGCCATCAATCGGGCACAAATTCAGTCTCCGGGCTGCTACTGAGAAATTTCAGATGGACAAACTCAATAACAGTTTGCCCGACCCGGGGATCGAACCCGGGACCTCATGCACAGCAGTAGCGCTTGCGACCAGTAGACTAACGAGGCAGTTACTCACTTTAAGGCGCGGGCCCACCGCGGCGCATGCTGTGCACGGGCACGCGGCGCATTTTAGCTGCATGTATTAATTTGTTTGACAACGTGGGTCTACGTTTCCACTGGAGTACACGAATATGACCCACGACTATGTATAGCGTGGCACGGCGCACGGAGAGGCTACGCACGTGCCACTGCAATCCACTACGGACACGGGCTTCACTGCGGGAGGCGTGTGGGGACGGGCGGGAAAGCGAGCGACGCCTGCAGTGTTGCCAGAAGGTTACTTTTGTAACCTTTTAGGTGTTTTTTGAACTGCATTGGTTACTTTTAGGTTACTCTAATACAAAGGTAACTTTTAGGTGATGTTTTGGAATTTGTAGAATTAAATTTTAATTTCTTACATAAAGGCAACGTAAAACGAAACACTCGTTTTAGAATTATTCGTGTTCGTAAGCTTCGTTAGCAGTAGAACTAAAACCGATAATTGAGCTGTACATGTAGTCGTGGGTCATATTCGTGTACTCCAGTGGAAACGTAGACCCACGTTGACAGCGTTGAGCTATATAACCGCTTATTCAAGCAAGCCACGCGTGTATCAATGACGTCAATTCATGCGTAGCCTCTCCGTGGGTTGCAGTGGACACAACCACATACATTTTCTTACAAAGCGAAGCTTAATACACATGCGTAGCCTCTTCGTGCACCGCGGTGGGCCCGCGCCTTTACTCTTGCTTAAAACTATTAAATATAGTAATACTACATACTTAGTTACTACTGTTCCCTTTTCTTATTTTATCGGATAAGGAAGTAAGTAGTATATAGCTACAACCTAGGGGTCTTCAAGTCAAGAGTGAATAGGTTGCTTCTAGGCAAGCGTGCTTCATCGTCGACCACATCATCGCTTACCATCAGGTGAGATAGTGGTCAAACGCGTGCCTATCAGTAATAATTAAAAAAAAATGTAGTCCTGCTCACAGTTGCAGTTGTCAGTCGCAGTCTTGCATAATATTATTATAATCTAATGGTCTTTAAATATGAATGATTTAATTATTCAATTATTCATAACAGTAGGCCCTATCAGGATAACAGCGCTGCGGTATTTATTGTTTTTCTTTAAATATCGTGGCACCTTGCTGAGATAGGGGCCATTTTGGCCTTGCACAGGTCTTATTTTATTTTTATTTAATAAGTTAGTTTTGGTTGCTTGGGTGCTGTTAAATTCCTGTGCGTGTCCCAAATAAATATACTTATTTTCTTTTTTTCTCCTTTTTTTTTCTTTAAAACAGACCATCGTCGTCGGTCGTCTTCCATTCTAACCGTATGTAGTTGAATTCAACATGGAATGACTGCTTATCTAAAACCCACAAACTATTTACTGGGTTGCACGATACCCCAAGGTAAAACTGGTTGTCAAACTTTCAGGCTTCAGCAGGGTTAGCATGGGCTGGGGATATAACTTTTATCCACCGGTTATTTCCACTGACAAGCGATACAATTATCTTATCCACCTGCCAAAGCACGGCAACTGGGGGAAAGAGAATTATATCACTTTTTGACATTAGACGTGGATACTCATCCACGGCTTATAGCATGGCGACTAGTGAAAGTTTTCGCGATTCGAGCAATCCCAATTGACAACAAAACAAAATAAATATCCAGTACAGATGTAATAAAACGATGAAAGTACTTTAATTTACATGACATTCTCGACTATTGTGTAATTTCATAAAAGTTTTCTTATAATGGCAATAATTTCGAGGACAAGCGTTTCCCCTGGTTTATCCCCGTGAATAGTTTATCCACCCATGTCGCCATGCTCGGAGGGTGGATAAAAATGACAGAGGGGAATAGTATTTTATCTTCTCCCCGTGGAAAGAATATCTCCGGCCATGCTAGCCCTGCTGAGTACCCATAATACCAGTATGTTACTGTCCCACTGCAGGTCAAAGGCGTCTTCTCATAGAGAAGGCACGAGCATTGATCACCAAGCTTGCTCAAGGCGGATTGACGATTTCAAACTTATATTATCTGTAAGTCCAGGTTTCCTCACGATGTTTTACTTCACCGATGTCAATGATGTCTAAGATAAACGTAGAATGTACATGTGAATGGGCTATTAAACAAAATTTTAGTTTTCAGTTCCTCATCTAGATTACAAGAAAATATTCCATATGTATTATTTCTTTTTTCACTTAATCAAAAAATAACGGCGATACATCGAGTTAAAATGTCGCATTACGTCACTGGCCAGTATTAAACTAACTGTGTTTGGAGCCTCCTTTTAGATAAACAATGCCTATGTTAGGAAACTATAGTTTCCTAACATAGGCTATACGAAAGAGCGTATACGCTCTTTCATTTAACTAAGATGTAGTGTTACAATTACAATTGAATATCTTATTTTCATTATTCCTTTATTCAATATTCGCGTAGTTCCCGTTCCAGTGGGAATACAGGTATAAAAAGCCTAATATCCTTTGTCACCCGGGGATAGTGTAGCTTCCAAACGGTGAAAGATTTTTTCAAATCGGTCCAGTAGTCCCTGAGTTTATAATACTCGTATTATTGTAGATAAATGTAGTAAGAAGCGTGGTGTACTTCAGTCTGGTGTGCGTGTAAGATATAATGTGGTTTAGTGTTATTATATAGTGGAGCGCGAGCAACTCCACTCGGCACCAACCATGTCAACAGTTGTTCATGGATGAGTCGCATCAGCTCATTGATAAGGTTGCAGGGCCACTTGAAAACATCAAAGAGCAGAGCAATTCTGGTCAAATCACCGCGTGAAAATGTTGGCATAGTGACTATAGTGAGGGCAAATTAAGCTGTCATTCCATACTAACGCTAGGCATTGACAGTTCACTTCACTCAAGTTTTCACGGCGTGAGTTTTACTGAATCGACCGGCTGGATTTAATGTGATGCGGTGTGTGTAGCGTGATGACTCCTGAGATCCTACTAATATTATAAACGCGAAAGTTTGTGAGGATGGATGTTTTTTACTCTTTCACGTAAAAACTACTGAATGGTTTTTAATTAAATTTGGTATGGAGTTAGCTGACACCCTGGATTAACATATAGGCTACTTTTTATCCCTGTATTCCCACGGGTACGGGACCTACGCGGGTGAAACCGCGGGACCTCTGCTAGTATTCAATAAAACATCACGCATCCACGAAGTGATCTCGGCAGGTAGGCGTAACTAAATCTCGCGCAATATACCTACATACATAATGTGAGGTAATGTTAACATTTAATTCGATCAAGTAAGTACCTACAATTTGAACACATACACATTTTCCTTATTGTGATTGATTTGGTGACTCATATAAATGTGTGGTGTTAAATTGAATCATTTGTCAATATTATTGGCTTTATAATATATTATGGCTAATATAATTGTAGGTTACTCTGTATTTAATAACTACCTAAGCATTACTGATTGGTGGTCATCCAAGTAGTCATTTTAACTCTCTGGTCTTAATGTAAAAAGTCTTATTACCTTTCCCCAAAGAGATCTGAGATACTATATGTAGAGGACACATACGAAGAAACGTCATAGAAAAACTGTGGTCCCATATCTCAGTTATACCACAGTATAAATATTTATACAGTAGGACGACGCCTTTGATCTCTGGAAAAATGCCGACAACTTCTACACTGTAATAATACCTCCCGCACTACAAACATCAGTTTGTTCGCAGTGCGGGAGCGGCTTTCCCGCGTCTCGCCCCTCACACCCCGCACTATTGCCCTGTCTAGACAACTTCGTCGGACGACTGTATGTTTTTAGACTGTGGTAATACCATCTAGCATAATATAACAATATTGGAGTGACAGCGGAGCGTACTAAACTAGACTCATCGCTAAGACATATGTATAGATGAAATATATTCACAAGCACGAATCGCAAGAAGAACGTCAACTTAGAAAGAACACTAGAAACGTTATAAAAATTAAATTGCACCTAAACTCAATATTACTAAACATTGCTCTAAATACCAAGCCGTAGAATTATTTTATAGGTTGCCTACTGACTTAAAATCATTTACATACCTATAAAAGAACTCTATTCCAAGCCAAACTTAGAGCATTCCTGTTATCTGAATTGTTAGTAAATAGTTTTTATATTTAGTCATTTAATTTATGTTTTTGTACCTACCATTCTACTTGTGACATTGTTATTTTTTTTTTGTAATTTTGAGAATTGTCTTCTAAATATTTGACAAGATGATACTTACAGTGCCTAATTTATTTATAGTAACTATTTATAATTTGACTGACCATAATATCTATCATGAGTTTAGATGTTATTGTTTGGAGTAGTAAATAATGTAGTAGTGTAAGTACCTAATGTGCAAAATTCAAACACAATATAAATTGTTTATGAATAAATATGAAAATTTTGTACGTGATGTTTCGTTTATGGTACATATGTTTAAATGTCTTTGCCTTTTACAAACCTTATACCTACATTTGAGGAAACCCCTTTGTTTTCGTTACCATAGAGTACCTACAAAGGAGTTTGCACGTTCACTTGATGACTAGTTTGCCTATCATATTATATTAGGTAAATGTTCGTATTTGCATCTTTATTTTTTGACTCACCGTGGTCCAGTGCGAACGTTTTATTCAGTATATTAACAAAATGAAGGTGTTAACAATAACATTGATTCTGTTTGCATTTGAATCATACATTTACACAGGTAAGTAAGTTTTTTTTTTCTATAGTTTCTTGGTGATAATTATAACCTCTAGGTAACTTAAAAATATTAACTTTGAACGTCAAACTTAGTTACCTACAAGTCGTCGTTCGAAGAGGAGTGAGCAAGGAACTTCGTACTTACACGTACTTTAATGGGATACCTATTTGACAAAATTTAGTCTTTAGTCCCTCATCTAGATTACAAGAAAATATCCGACACATATTTTTTCTTTTTTCACGGAATCAAAACATAACGGCGATACATCGAGTCAAAATGTCGCATGACGTCACTAGCCAGTTTAGTTTATAATAGATAATGAATGACGTTACATTACAAGCCCCCTCTCCTCAACTTTAATGCGCTTAATCTAAGCAGTTTTCCATCAATTTAAAAAGGAAAAAATACGTGTCGAAAAATACGTTTCTTGTATTTGAATATTTTCGTGTTTTCTTGTTGTATTTTCTTGTTGTCTTGTTTTGTTGTATTTCTTGTTTTCTTGTGTTTTTTTGTTTTCTTTCTTGACGGACTAAAAATTAAAACTATGTCAAATAGCCCATTCTTCAAAAACAAATTAATTTAAAATTTATGCAATAAATAGCAAATCAAGATTAGTGCAATGATATTCAGGCAGTAACTCTATAGTTTCTGAGTGTACCTTGTGTCACCTTATATTCTATGTAGCAGACGCCAGCACATCAACCTACCTACCTCAAACGGTTAAATTTTCCCAATTGAACATGAACTTTATTGTGTTTAGAATAAAGTTGAAAACCAAACAAAGAAATTTGACACATTGGGGTAGGTTGATGTGCTGGCGTCTGTACATATATGATAAGATGAGGTCTGGGGCACAATTCCATAGTGTAATTGGGATTTCTCCTTCTATTTACAGTCCGTAATTTGAATTTCTGACCGGTTAAAATGGTAGTATGATTGCCGATTATTGACCTGAACACAAATAGCAAAATGTGGGAGGAGGTACTTAGTATGTGTACATTGCTGCCTAATCCTTTAATAAGGGAAGCTTAATTTTTAATATTTACTTTTACTTTTCAGTTGGTGCGCAGACCATAAATTCACCATGCTCAACAATATACCTTAATTACTATAAAAAAGAGATCTTGGCAATTCGGAAAAATCCTAACCTAACTGAAGAAGAAGCAGAAGATTTAAACAACTATGTGAAACAATATAACAGATGCAAGCAATTTTTTTTTTAATATAATGTATGATTAGTCTGTAGCGTCAATAGCCTCGGCACATGAACTATACACTGACATCCTACATCGCGATGTTAAAGTTATTCAATTTCCGCGCAATTCAATGTATACAAGATCCCGTCTACAAACGTAAGGCAGTTGTAGCCCACCAGATACAACACCGGAGGAGGATCTTCCCTTTTCCATGGGGAATAAGGAACTTTTTTGCCTGTTCCTTATACCCTTAGAGGTCTATAAAATACCAAGGACAGAGGAATGGGGACCTCTAGACTTTCTTTTTTTCAGGTCTTTATTCTCAAAAATACATTGAACACAAGGATTATAGGAAAAAGAAGACTTGTGCAACTAAAAAATAACAAACTATTGTGAAAAATAACGTTTTAATATTTGGTGCCAAAAAATTCTAATAAAATTCAATGTAACTCCTCGAATGTCCTTACGAGCCCCCGATGGATCATAAGCCATACAAACAATGTTCGACGACATAGGTATAACTCTAGCTTAAGGAACACACCTTAAAGTCGGATTTATTTTTGGAGAACGCGCTGCATATACGTCAGCGTCGTCGTGCTGTGATAGGCGCTCAGCTCCAGCTGGTGACTCTGGTTTTGAATTCATTCCAGCAGGTAGAAACTCAAGAATGAAGAGAAGAAGCGCGTAAGATTCTTCAGTCGACAATAGTCTATAATATCGAGCACAATTTCTTTTATAAATTTCCCGTGATCATGCTACGCGTGTATGTTGTAAGTTGGTGTCTGTCTGCCGATGTCGAGAAAAAGTCACGAAACAGATGTAGCAAGTACGAGCAGTAGGTTAGCAGTAAGTTAATTTTATAATTCTCAGTTGAATAAGATTAACGAGCGCTACTCGCCATCAAATTGTAAACCTTGGCGAGCAATCAATTGTAAATAAATAACTTTTATATGCAAGAGAGATTCAATATATAATTATTTAATTGTCTCGTTTTATTTATGTGTTTTAATTCTGATTAATGTTGTAAATGTCTAGATATTAAAAAGAAAACTGCAGATCCGGCACCACTGTTAAAATAACCATCTACAATTGACAATTTACAGTAAACACTTGTGTAATTGATACTTATTAATACATTTATTTAAATATCTACTACCTTTTTTATTTGTTACATTACTCAAAGCGTAGTATTAAATTAGACCGGCTTCTGCAGTTCTCATTTCTTTCATTTCTTTCTTTATTCAGTTGAAAATCAGCGTCAGGCAGGATCTCAGCATCTGTCTGGCATTACCGCTGAAATGAACCTTTTGGCGCAGCCGTGAGACATGCCATTTTTTGTTGTGCGTGTATCCAGCTGTTGCCAATAAATGTATTTTCTTTCTTTCTTTCTTTCAATTACAATGATACGATCTTGACATAAAACTGCGTCCATTCCCATCATCATCTGCCTAGCCTTTTCCCAACAATGTTTGGGTTGGCTTCTAGTCTGACCGAATGCCAGTATTACCATTATTATGCATGGAACAACTACCTATCCAGTAATTGATTTCTGACTTTCATTACTTACACCTACTAGAAATAAATACCTACAGTTTTTTTTTCACGACTTGTTTATCAATGGTATACAATTACTTAGTGCCTCGGTTAGGAAAGTCAAATATGCATTCAGTTCATGTAATATGCTTGTATTCACCTTCACTCTGTTAGGGGGAGACTCCAATAAAGCGGGGACAAGAGGAGATGTTTCGTAATTAACTGATTATATAGTTAAGCTCTCTTAAAGTCATAAGTCTACTTATAAAACATTTGGCAGTGCTTAAGTCTAGTATTGTGGCAGTGTTTAATTAGTCATTATTCAATAGCGGTAGATTTGCTCTTCTGAACCTCTATAGGGAAGAAGATAGGAATCAAGTTGTATTGGACACTTCACTACTGGAGTGTATGATTCAAAGCACAGCGTAGATATAGTTGCGTTTACCCTTCATAGTTACAGCAGTCATATAAATGAAGCTATCTCGGGTTTGTTTTGTCGGCTTGTTTAGTAAGTATTATTTGGTACAGTCAACAGCAAAAGTAGATGATCAAAATCAGAAATTCAATACTAATGAACGGAGTTCACGCCAGAACTGTGTGGCGTCGAAGTGATTCAAAAGAATGTGATTGTAAATTATACCAAACATTTACTACCAGTACAACTGCCATATGTTTGTGATCAGTTTAGACTCCAAAAGTTATAAACTCAATTCGCATCAGAACTAAGAAGTGAAAAAAAAATCCAAAACTAGTGATCAGCTAAAATTAAAAATTAAATGATGAAACAGGCCACGTAATCGTGAAGCAAATAATTCATCCATACGTTTTTTTTTATTAACCCAGTAATTTAATTTGTTATGTTTAAAACAGCTGAATTTGATAAAAAAAAATGCATATTTAATATATTTCATCCAATTGAACCCCTAAAAAAGCACAATGTTCATTAATAAAAACTTATTTACAAAAAAAACAACCAACTTCCAAAAAAACACTAGAAAGTGAAAAATATTAAAGTTATTTTTCACTTGGAAATGTTTTTTTGGAAGTAGGTTGTTTTTTTTTTTTGTAAAAATGTTTTAATTTTTCACTTTTAGTGGGTCAGTTTGTAATTTATCTAAGCTACAATAGCCCAATGACAACTGCTCATCACCTCTTACAACATACCTATTGCTTTTCTAGATACAGGGACGTTAATTGTTGAGGAGTTCTTCTAGTAAGATCCAGGAAAACTGGAGCTCCATGGTGAAGGCATCATCACCACTATGCATTTTGACAAGCTTAAATTACTTAGCAACTACATTAAAGTACCTAATCGAATCGCAACCCGTGAAATACTTAGGTATAATTGAGTAGTTCCGATGCCCATCTGTGGTCTTCATCATCAGTTCCACTTTAGCAAACGGTGCTTTCCGAGAGCGAATGCACGAGTTACTATACAAAATACCCAAATCACTATTGGTGTTCCTATAAAATTTAAGGTTTTCCCTCGATTTCCATAGGATCCCTTCATCAGATTCTGACTTGGTGACAATGAGACCACAGCGAGAGTATACCCTTTCAAACAAAAAAATAATTTTGCAAATCCGTCTATATATGACGAAGTTATCCCCAAACATACATAAAAAATATACATATAAACATCCGAATTGATAACCTCCTCCTTTTTCAGAAGTCGGTTAAAAATAATATAATTCAAAAACTTTAGTATTTAAACTGGTTTTTTTTTGTAACTTCTGTCAAATGTTTAAAAGTAGCTGATGTGATACAAAACGATAATTGAATAAATATTATCATCTTTGCATGTTTGTGAATTTATGTCAATGTTCAAAAGTAGCTGATGTGATACAAAACGATAATTCAATAAATATTAATATCTTTGCATGTTTTTGAATTTTGTGTCAATGTTCAAAAGTAACTGATGTGATACAAAACGATAATTCGATAAATATTATTATCTTTGCATGTTTCGAATTTATGTCAATGTTCAAAAGTAGCTGATGCGATAAAAATCATAACTCAATGATTGCTTTTGCCCAGTCGGCTACAATATATTAAAACCGGAAGGTAGATTGATATTTTACATTCATCATCAGCTACTTTTGAACATTGACATAAATTCGAAACATGCAAAGGTAATAATATTTTTCGAATTATCGTTTTGTATCACATCAGTTACTTTTGAACATTGACATAAATTCAAAAACATGCAAAGATAATAATATTTATTGAATTATCGTTTTGTATCACATCAGCTACTTTTGAACATTGACATAAATTCACAAACATGCAAAGATGATAATATTTATTCAATTATCGTTTTGTATCACATCAGTTACTTTTGAACATTGACATAAATTCAAAAACATGCAAAAATAATAATATTTATTGAATTATCGTTTTGTATCACATCAGCTACTTTTAAACATTTGACAGAAGTTACAAAAAAAACCAGTTTAAATACTAAAGTTTTTGAATTATATTATTTTTAACCGTTTTCTGAAAAAGGAGGAGGTTATCAATTCGGATGTTTATATGTATATTTTTTATGTATGTTTGGGCATAACTTCGTCATTTAGAGACGGATTTGCAAAATTATTTTTTTGTTTGAAAGGGTATACTCTCGCTGTGGTCTTATTGTCACCAAGTCAAAATCTGATGAAGGGATCCTATGGAAATCGAGGGAAAACCTCAAATTTTATAGGAACACATATAGTGATTTGGGTATTTTATATAGTAACTCGTGCATTCGCTCTCGGAAAGCACCGTTTGCTAAAGTGGAACTGATGATGAAGACCACAGATGGGCATCGGAACTACTCAATTAAACCTAAGTATTTCACGGGTTGCGATTCGATTAGGTACTTTAATGTAGTTGTTATGTAATTTAAGCTTGTCAAAATGCATAGTGGTGATGATGCCTTCACCATGGAGCTCCAGTTCTCCTGGATCTTACTAGGAGAACTCCTCAACAGTTAACGTCCCTGTATCGAGAAAAGCAATATGTTGTAAGAGGTGATGAGCAGTTGTCATTGGGCTAATGTAGCTTAGATAAATTACAAACTGACCCACTAAAAGTGAAAAATTAAAACATTTTTACAAAAAAAAACAACCCACTTCCAAAAAAACAATTCCAAGTGAAAAATAACTTTAGTATTTTTCACTTTGTAGTGTTTTTTTGGAAGTTGGTTGTTTTTTTTTGTAAATAAGTTTTTATTAATGAACATTGTGCTTTTTTAGGGGTTCAATTGGATGAAATATATTAAATAATTATGCATCTTTTTTATCAAATTCAGCTGTTTTAAACATAACAAATTAAATTACTGCGTTAATAAAAAAATACGTATGGATGAATTATTTGCTTCACGATTACGTGGCCTGTTTCATCATTTAATTTTTGATTTTAGCTGATCACTAGTTTTGAATTTTTTTTTCACTTCTTAGTTCTGATGCGAATTGAGTTTATAACTTTTGGAGTCAAAACTGATCACAAACATATGGCAGCTGTACTGGTAGTAAATGTTTGGTATAATTTACAATCACATACTTTTGGATCACTTCGACGCCACACAGTTCTGGCGCGAACACCGTTCATTAGTATTGAATTTCTGATTTTGATCATCTACTTTTGCTGTTGACTGTACTATCATCAAAGTAAACGAAGCTTACAGTAACAGTGGTTATCGTATTTTAATTGCCGAATGTTTTAAACGTCACAATAAAATACCTACGTAAGAATGATTGTATCTAAGGTATTTATACTTTAATCAATATATAATTGATAATGTAATTAAACATTGAGCGGTCAAAATAACGCAAGCTGATTGGTTGTAAGACACATCTCTTCTCGTCTCCGCTTCGGTGGAGCCTCGCCCTTGGACTGAAAACCGACTTCAACATAGGGCCAAAAAGGCTAGGCAGATGAGGACACTTATATTATCTTATTCTTTGAACTTCGTATACTTGATTTAATTCGAAGTGAGACCCAAAAATTTAAAAAGGTGTCTTTAAAGGGTTTTTTTTGCTGGTACTAAGGGTGTCCCTTTAAAAGAGTTCTTTATGTAAAGAGAGAGCTGTAAGTACCTATCTTTTTTCCTAACCACCTTTACGTCAAAAACGCGGTTTTCAACAAAAAAAAAAACTTAGTAAGTGTCCTTGTCGTCCTATAAACTATGTTGTAGTTTGATTCATTCGGGGTGGTTTGATTCATTCAATTGATACCTATGATTTATTTTATTCGGGGCACGGCAATTGATATAAAAACGGGCGAGTAAAAGGTTAATACTTAATGTTAGATTTCCAAAACAAAATTCGTCGCCATTAGTCAGTGAACAGTAATTAGTCAATCTCACTAAAACTTCAGCAATTACGTGGTTAGATAACTAAGTTAATAAAAAGCAAGACAAATAAGAATAAATAATCGGATTCCGTTATCGTTGTTTAGTAAACAAAAACAAATTTTATTAAAGATGGTATCGGTCTCGTTACAGCAGATGATTGATTACTGTTTGGTGAACAAACGGTTTTCCACAATCTTACTTACGTCTAGGCATCGTTCGAGAGTTTCACTGTAGCGCTGGAAAAATAACAAAAGCGTAAGTAAGAAATAAGAAAAAGACTAGTTATAGATTTTGCAGCTGAAACTTCAATTGTTTTTGTGCTTTGTGTACCTCTTGCACGAGTACCTACTTGAAGCAAACGTAAAGCCGAAACATCCATTCTTCTTACCTCTTACTTAATATAATTAATTCTCATTTTATATTAAATATGAAATAAGAAACTCTGTTTGTCTATTTGTTCGTCGGCTTTTCGCGATTAAACGGCTGAAAGGATCGTAATGAATTCGGGCATCGGGATAGATCATATCTTGGAGACGGACATAGGCTATCTTTTGTCTAAAAAAATAATATGGAGAAAATACGGACTTGCTAATACAGACGGTGACAAAAGTCTTCCCAGTCCACGTTTGTCCAGTTTGACATTTTACAAGTTTTAAGCTAGAACTAAGAACACACAACAATATGTTATTTAATACAATTAGACCTGTGCAGTTTTAATTCTATAAATAAATAAACAAAAAATAACATAAATTGATTCTAAGACGTAAAGAAGTTTGCTGGGCAGCTTGTCTTTTCTAAATCACTCCGAATATGTTTAGTTAGTTTTAAGACTTTATACGTACCTAAGTATGGATTACACTTCTAATTTTTCTTGCATAATTCATTTATAATTATTTTTATGTTGCAGAATAGGTTATTGTATTTTTGAATTTTAAAATAGTTCGCCTTGGCGTTATGCTACGAGTATTAAGAATTCATGCTAGGTATGGCTGCACTATTTCTCGTGTCAATGAATTTGTTATTGTTGTAAGAAAAAAAGATAAATCTCAAACCTTAATTGCTGGCAAAGTAGGTTGTCATTCCATAATAATAAAGGGATCTTGCTCACTTCACCAAACTTTTCACGGAGATTTTTGTATAGAATATACCGACTATATGTATGTGAACGACGCTGCTAAAGATATGAAAATGAATTCAATGAGGTTTTATATTTCATGTCTTTATAACGTTCGTATTTGTGGTTCAAAAAGTAAGTGGGCGTACGACGTGCGTGTATAACCAGTGTACCTAGCTCAAAAGCTTGACGTGGAGGTAACGTCAGTTTAAACCATTTTTAAATAAACAATACCACTAGGTACTTTCTTTATGCTACAGCATTTTGGTTAAATGTATTCGGCAAGAACAACAAATATTCATAGAAATAAATAAAGTCTTGAAAATAAACAAATGTTACATTCAATGCGCAATTTTCCCATTACGTTTACGTCAAACATTGAAGGATACGTGCATTCTTTAAAGCATTATTGTTGTATGAAAATAAACGAAGCAAATCGATTTATAGGGTAAAGACCGTAGCTAGCTTCATTCTATTGTTTCTGATTATTCCCGAGGATAAAAGAATGCGCGAGTTTAAGAAAGTGTGTCAAAGAGGGAAAATCTTCCATAGATATCCGATATCTACCATACAGTGGATATAATATATTTTACTAGCAGACGTCACGCGGTTTCCCTCGCGTAGTTCCTGTTCCCGTGGGATTACAGGAATAAAAAGTAGCCAATGTCATCCGGGAATAGTGTAGCTTTCCAACAGTGCAATAATTTTTTAAATTGGATCATTAGTTCCGAAGATTACCCCCTACATACAAACTTACAAACTTACAAACAAACAAACGAATTTTACCTTTAATTTTTTTTTGTATAGATAAACGTAAAATAAGGTAAACTGGAAATTAAGATCATCTTTCGATTTCTAGTATAAGTTTCAAAATCAAATCTCAATTAACTAAAATTAACTTTAAGCAGATTGCAAAGTTGTAGGTATATATTGTTTTCAACATAAGAAGTTCTTCTGTGTGTATATTAATTAGAGCTAGAGAAATTTCTCAGAACAAATTATTAAGAAACAACTTAGAAATGTAATCCATTACAATATTTCAGGTACATATTTACACAGATCCTACAAAACAAAGAGAAACTTCCACAGTTACAAAAGAACAACTCAACAGGTGTTATAACTTTCCGAACATTAAATCTGTTAGGTAGAACAAAATATTATTTTCGTAAAGGAAGGAACTAAATAACCAGATAGTGCTACTACTCCTGGCAAACCAAGTAATATAACAAGTAGTTCAATTTCAACAGTACAATTCTCTTGATAAATTGCACCGAGTTCCCACAAACAAAGTGCTTTAGACGAGAACGAGCTGTTTCACCATTTACAACAAACTTTAATTTCTTAATCTGATCCTGTGAGGAGTTTGATGAAACACTCGCTCCTCTTATTACCAAACTCGGTTCGCATTACAATCTGCTTTATTATTTAAGACTTATTTCGCACCAATTGACTTCGTTTAGGTGTTTATATCGTCAGTCTTATGACGTAATCGGATTTATACGAAAAGGGTTCAGCGGATGTTGTAAAAAGAATATGGAACAGTCAGCACTGAATTTAGAAACAATTTATGAAACTGGAGCCGTGTGTGCTAAAGTGGAAGCCACAGCAACATTTAATATTTCGCGAGCATAGATTGTAGCGTCCCGCTCGTTCGCATACAACGTAGAAAGCATTTTCAACCTACCCTTGAGATCCTGAGTGGTTGGTTTTGATCGGTCCCGCCGTGCATGCGGAAGCCCCACGGCGCGCCGCCTGTCAACTCCACCTCCCTCGCAGTCATCGCCTTCTTTTCACTCCATTGCCTCACAAATTCACAATACACAACTTCACTTCCAACCTAACTGTCAATGGATTGCCAACTTCTCTTCATGTCGTACAAAATATTAAAGCGTAAAGTGGAAGCCCGTAGTCATTTTTATATCACAATTTCGTTAAATTCAGTCAATTTTGCGCTGGAAGCTTGAGCGTTGAGAGTTCAGTCTGTAACAAATAATATTAAATGAGTAACAAGATTATGTGATACGGTTTGCCTTAATAATTAAATACTGTAGTTCATGTTGACTGACATGACTAATTATTGGAAGCAGTTAAGTAGTTTGAAAGTGAGTAATTACGTTGTTCGGTTCAGCGGCCGCAGTTGCGGGCTTCCGTTATTGGAACAGGGGAATAAGATACATCTATCGAACGGTTGGGTTACTTAATCACTTCTAACAAGTTGGGTGGTATAAATTTAGTTTTATGAAGAGTCTTTAGGATCTTCTGAATACACCATAAAGAAGTTCATAAAATAATCTATACTTAGTCGGCAGATGCTGTTACGGAACTCGATTTGAACAAAAATCGATTAACCTATTTAGGGATGGACGCTTTGTAGGCTTAGTAGGCGACTCGGACGCTGAGTCTCGTCCGATGCGGTCGAGACAGGAATTTCATTATTATTAATATTTTTGAGTGGTGTTTCGGACGCATCCTTTTTTAGAGGCAAAGTACCGTCAGACACATAATTAAATAATACATATTTTACTTTGTCGCTATGGATAAATTATTAATTACAAATAAAATAAACATTAAAACACATTGCACATTTTGCAAAAAAAAGTGGCATCAGTGATACGCAGAGTGAGGGTAAGCAGCAATAGCGTTCTGAAGGTATTTTCAGAAAGATTGGAAGGGTCTACGATGGATAGGTTTAATAAGCAAGCTGCATGTCAGACATGGGTCTTGATGAATCCATCTCGAGTTGGGAGCTGTTTATTTTGCTGTGTATAATTTGTGTTCTTGTATGTGTCTAGATGTTACGACTAACATAGTTTTTAAGTTATTTTTGTACTGAATACTAATACGCTATGGGCCGTCGACGCCTGAAAATAAAGATTTTTTTTTGTATTTTTTATTAATGAGTGATGAGATGACAAGTATCCCTACTTGTCAGCTCACTCTTGCTTTGATACGATACCGATACATCGGTATCAGTACCGTATCCTATTTTTATATAAGAGCATCGGCTCTTATAAAAAATATCTCCGATACTGATACCGTAACAAGACAGTTTATTTTTTTAATATTATAGAAATAATAATAACAGGACAAACTAAACAAAATCATTTGAAACTATAGACAGGTTTAGATTAGTTAATAGTTTTAGTAATTAAAATTAACATTGATAAGATTTTTGTATCAAAAACAAAGTAGACGAGACAATACGCGCGTTTATTTTACATTTTCAAAGCGCGAAATTTAAAAAGTTTCGTTAAATCGGCCATAAAAATATCGCCGATGCCGATTTAACAGCAAGCTTCGATTATTGCCGATATATCGGCATCGGTATCGGTATAGGATACATCCCTACGGACAAGTTGGTTATTGAATCATTGTTTTATGACATAATTATGTGAAAATAAATAAATGGTGGTAATGGTGGAATATTGTTAAAATCCAAGACGACATGTACTTAATTTTGACATTGATTTTAAAGTAACGACTACCTAATTAAAATGATTCATATTGGACTTATTGTCAATCATTAAATCATATAATTAATTGTACTTAGCTATATAAGAATGACATTTCAATATGTGTACACCATGTTATGGTAGAGTTTATAGAACTTAAAAAAATATTAATAGCATACTATGTAAAACTACATTCTTAATATAATTAAATAAATTCTAATTCTAAATTCTGATCTCTCACGAGTCGGTTAGTTTTTGACTTTTGGCATTTTGCACGCACATTGAGACATAAAAACTTCTAGTTGGTAGACATTAGGGAATGCAATCTCGTACGAGATTTCCGCCTAGCGAGATCTCGCGAGACTCAAAACCCAGTCTCGCGAGATCTCGCAAATTACGGGATCTCGCGAGATTGGAAGAATCGCAATTAAAACATATGCAAATGCTTGTTTTAAGAACCTGTAATTGACATGATATATAATTAAATAGAAACTGCGTTGCTTAGTTATAAAAATAATGTAAGTTTTATTTTAAAAATCAACAGAGTACTTATTATTTTGTCTCTAACTCTAATAACATTTGTTTATGTCTATAATTATTATACCTACTGTAGCTAATCAGTTCAAATTCTTACAATATTGGTAACAAAACAATAATTATCTATATTTAGGCAACGGCCAGGATTCAGTTCGCGCGCAGGCGCGCTATGAAATACACGTCGTCACGCTGCATTTGTCGATCTCGTTATCTCGCGAGATCTCGTACGAAATTTGACGAGATTCAATCTCGTAAAATATGGCCGGGATCTCGCGAGATCGGGATCTCGGCGAGACGAGATTGCATTCCCTAGTAGACATAAGGTACACAAATGACCTTTTATCTCCCCGCGCCGATTCAGACACATGCCATGCCACGATTATGTATTTTAAAATTAACTTTTATACCTTTTTGGAAAACTTACAGAATAGGCAAGTTGTTTTATTTATTTGAACGATTAATGTCATAGAAATTTTTGTGACGAGCAACATTTTTGAAGTGTAAAATGAAAATATTGGTAAGATAATAATATCTCAAAACAAAATAATTAAAATAATGAGCGATACGAGATTATTCTTATTAAGTAGTTTGAAATATGTCCATAGTTTAATTAAAGTGCTAACTACAACATCATTCTTATTGGTACCCATTCAAATATTTTTTTAAATTATTTGGAAACTTTTGGTTAAATATCGAAAAACCCTTAAAATTCAAATATCTCGAAAACTATTGAATTTCGGCCATAAATATGAGGGGTTCAATTTGTTGCATTTTGGCCCCCTTATCAGCCACTCACGTCTAATTACCAGTAACCCTGTATAAGACTGATTATAGTAATTTACATTTAATATTCTTGTTGTACACGTTCCAAATGATATAAAAGACTGATTATTGTTGTTAACATTTATAATTATTATTGTACGCTTTTAAATTGATATATAAGGCTGATTATTGTGATTTATCATTTTTACTGTTGATTGTTGTAATTGTATATTAAACTTTATCACTTTCTAACAATTCCCTGACTTTTACTTAAATAATAAAACTCTACCTAAGGTTTTTCATTCTGACTGTACAAAATTTGCTTAAAAAAAAGTATCGTCCGAAACACCACTCAAAAATATTTATAATAATAAAATTCCTGTCTCGGCCGGATCGGACGAGACTCAGCGTCCGAGTCGCCTACTAAGCCGCGTGTCAAGTAGACTTATCGGTTTAATTAAATCAATTGAATTCAACGTTCGATTTCATATATTTTGGAATAGCTATCATAATTCATTAATTAATGTAGGTAATTATGATAGATTCTTACATTGAGTTCCAGCTAAGTATTGCAGAATAATTATGTTGATAGTGAATGTGGATTGTGTTTTAGTTAAATAATTATCCAATGATTGTCAATGTTGATGATTGCAACTACTAACGGGTTTTATGTTCCGAAGTTAAATACATGTAACAGTTGACACTACTAACAATAATACAGAAAGCTAATTGCGTAACACTCTATGTAAATATCATAATTCAAAGGACTCTTATATGCTTCTTATGTTGAAACAATTCGTCTGCTCGATAATGAAGAAAACGTAATGAATGTTGTTTAAATGACAAAAATACTCAAAGGTATAAAGCGACTTTAGTTTCGGAAGTCTGTGGCTTTGATTCTTCCGTTTGTATATTTTCTTAATTTTTAAAGTCGGTAACAAAAAATAGGCATTGCCATTAGTTGGTAGGTGTACGAGTATTACGCGATTCCTGTAGGTTGTCTATGCGATATACATTTTGGTATTTCAAATGATTATAACAGTGATCGACAAATGTACTATATATACAAACATAGTTGCCCGGAAGAAGAAGACATGCTAAACAAACCCCAAATTAATTGGGACACAGTAGGAGAAAAATGAATGATAGTCAATTCTGCAATACACTTTGGAACCATAGCAGTAACAAAACACTACATCGAAATTTCTAGGTACTGCATTAAAGCGTAACTGGGTAAAGAGCAGTTTTGATATTTCAAATGATTATATCAGTGATAGACAAATGATACAAACATAGTTGCATGGAAGAAGAAGACATGCGAAATAAACCCCAAATTAATTGGGACACAGTAGGAGAAAAATGAATGATAGTCAATTCTGCAATACACTTTGGAACCATAATAGTAACAAAACACTAGATCGAAATTTCTAGGTACTGCATTAAAGCGTAACTGGGTAAAGAGCAGTTTTGATATTTCAAATGATTATATCAGTGATAGACAAATGATACAAACATAGTTGCATGGAAGAAGAAGACATGCGAAACAAACCCCAAATTAATTGGGACACAGTAGGAGAAAAATGAATGATAGTCAATTCTGCAATACACTTCGGAACCATAATAGTAACAAAACACTAGATCGAAATTTCTAGGTACCTACTGCATTAAAGCGTAACTAGGTAAAGAGCAGTATCGTAAACTAATTTTATTTAAAGCGAGGTCAGTGGTGTAACTGCTGAATTATTTTCAGACCATGATGCACTCCATGGAGTACGAAGGTCGAATGTTCGTGGTGTATGAATCATTTTTCAATTTACTCTTAACAAATGTGTAATAACTGGTTACTGGTCTCGGGAGGAGAGAGGGAGGATGGTGGGGCGTGGGGTAAAGTGGCATCGTGTGGTACTAATAATTTAATCTAACCGAGGAAAGTAATTGAATTTTTCCTTGAACTTTGGTTGCTGTAGTTTATCGTCACAGCCATAACGATGAAAATTCTTTGCGTTGTTTTTTGAAGGGGCCGCGATTTAGACGCAACAAAGGCAGGCAAATTTGGACTTTAATCATGTTTTACGTACTGCACAAAGCTCTATCATAATCTTAAAGCGAGCATGCGCGGTTACCAGATTTGATGTACGTTCTCAATTTAAAGACGAATATAATAATGTAATAACTTATTGTGTACTACTCTTTTTTATTTAAAACTTCCACCTACCACTGCGTTTCTCTGCGTCACTCAAAGGTTGACTGGTAGTAAAATGTATGCATAACGTCTGCTTCTGTCCATAAGTGTGCTTGAAGTATACATATAGGTAATACCTCAAAAAACCGATGCAGTTGTTCTTAATTGTGTTTTGAATACAACAAATTAATTGATCAATAATTTATCCACCGCTCAAATTCCCGCAGCATTCCCAACACTAACGCAACCAACCGCACATATGACTGTGACCGCATTGTTTCAAGCAGGATCTAACTGAAACGTTGTGGTCTGTCCGTCTGTCTGTCCTGGCAAGCGAACAGTTTGACAAATGCGTAAACATGTTCAGTGTTATGTGACACATTGCTGGTTACGGTGGCAGACACTATTCGGAATTAAATCGTGATTGAGCTCATGAGCTGTCGTGGTTCAGGAATTAGTGGTTTGCAGACAGTGTCATGGGTAGCTTGTTGAATTTCAAATATCAAAGTGCTCTATGAAAGGGACATTAGTGGGTTATAAGATGAGGGGCTCGTGCTCAAGTAATTATTGCTATCGGGTAAATTGTCAAGGTAAAACAGCGCTTGATGAAGTTGGTACATAGATTACTGACTATCAAGAGTACTCCGTCCCTCGGAAAGCTTGTTAAACCGTTGGTGCCGGCTGTCATTTGTAGGTCTTTGACAGTAATTACAGGATGTCAAACCCCAAAATCGAGCTCCCTGAAATAGGTTTGAGCTACACGATAAAATATAAAAAAAAAAACGCCGGGACAGGTCAACTCAAAGCTGAATTGATTCTTTCTTCAAAAGGCTTTTCCAGACTTTGCCCAGCATCGTGAGACATGCATAATAAATGAATACAATCTTATGTCTGGACTTTAAAAGAGACCATGACCACTGAGTTTCTTCCGGCATTTCTTCTCAGGGATCAGTCACTTAAAAAAAAATTACATGTAAAAGTATCTGAGAAGATCTACTTACAGAAATAAATATCATTTCAAATAAGTATCATTTCATTTAATTTTATATCAAAAGTTTGACAACTAGTCTTGCTGTTGTATCGTGTTACCCAATAACTGGGTTATGGAGGCAGATAGGCAGTCCCTTCATATTATATACTGATTTTAAGCTTCAGGCAGTTAGACTGTAAGCTAGATGGAAAAAGACTAGTAAGACGATAATATTTGATCATGAAAGATGAATGTCTAGATTTTTTGAGGCTTCAAATCTGTGTACCTAGTAGCTATGCGATTTGACAGCTATCTTACATCAGTAACTGCAGCTGACATAAATCTACAGCCAAGACGGAGTAGGTATTAAATTAATAGTCTTATTGGGTTGGATTGAATTAGATTTTTCTTTGATATGGTCTACTCTACATTCTACAGGTCTAGGCCTGATTCACATTTTAAATTTTTTACATTCTTGCCAATTTTATGACATTGACTGTCGCAGAAATGAGATAGCCACTAAATGAACGTTTTGTGCAACGGGAATATAATCGACGCATGTTGTGCGTCGTGTGCTTAAATTAGAGATTTTAAGCCTACGACGCACAACATGCGTCCAAATCCCTTTCACCTTGTATATTAATATAACTAAAGAGAGCACGGAGAAAGGATGACTGAAAATTCATCCCCTAAAGAAGTTAAATAGGGGAAGAAAGTTTTTGTGAAAGTTCACCATGTTTGCCGATGGGATGCCCTAAGGCACATAGCCTGTAATTACGTATAAGTGTTCAACGGATATGACTAAGAAACTAATTGGAGAGACTTTCGGAACAAAGTAACACAAGCTTGTTCCTCGTAACGATGAGTTGTAGATTCATAGACTGATATGAATTAACACGTTCGCGGACGCAACGGTTATAGCAGTCATCTGTGATTTACTCAGGGTGACACATCGGCTATAGCCGTATATTTTTTTCGCACTCCAGGGGCACAACGGCTTTAGCAGACTATTCTCTATACTGCCACCGTACATTTTATCATTGAGTGCCCCCAGACTAAAATTTTCAAATCGCTAGGTGTCATATAAAATCTCTTTTTACATCTTCAAACCTGTCACTAGTCGTCCTTATTGTGTGCGCACGCACAGTGACGCACCTGCTATAGCAGCGTGAATTGTATGGCGGTTTGTTCAGTCGGTCGGCGAGTGCCCGGTGGAGCGGATGTGTCGTAGTCGTGGTTTTTGTTCCGTTGTGGCGGTTAGTTTATTTGATTTATATAGTTAAATATGAATAATTTACCAGTTAATATTTAATGAAAATATAATAATGTCGATATCAACAAACATTTAATACAATTTTTGCTACAAATTCGTCTGTATTTCTGTATTATTGTAGGTAACTTACTCTGAAGAGGACGGTAGTAAGGTAAAACATTTTATAACCTGCTTGATGCTTCAGTTGACTCAGCTGATTCAATTGCTGATATCGATAATGCACATAATTTAATTCAGACAGAAACAGACAGTATCTTGCGTTCGTTTGTTTCCGATATTACTCCACCAAGATCAATAGAATCACCAAAGCTTTTCAGGACTGGATGGACAGTGAAAATTCAATATCTTCTAAAAACATTGATATGACAGCACTAATTCCGAGTTCCGAGGTTGATAATAAATCAGCAGCAACCTACGACACCTCTAGATTATCAACAACCTAGTACATCATCATTTTCAGACGTACCTAGGGCCAAGGCTATAGCCGTTGTGTCAAATGTATATAGTTATAAACTATTCACCAGTGATGAAGCGGGTATAGCAGGCGAAGGCTATGGCCGTTGTGATTTTATTTATGTCCTTAGTAAAACCTACCAGTGACGATGCGACTATAGCATTCCATACAAAATTAAGTGACAAAGTGGCATTGCAAAATCAGGCCGAGTGTCCGCGAACGTGTTAACCAATCAACTTTTAATCGGTCAATTGGTCGAAGAAGAATTCGGTACAGAAGTGGCTAGAGATTATGTCTATTGAAGCATATTTACTACCTTACCTATGTAGGTACCTACTTATTATCATCTACGTTCCTGTCGGTGATGTGAGGAGCTACTAAAGGTTATCTATTTGTTAGACAAGGGCATCCATCTGTGCAATAATAAATTACATAGTTACTATGATAATTATAATGTGTGTACCAGAAACGATAGTGTTTTGTTTATTTTAATTTAGACCAGCAGTCAGTACCAACTACTAGATATCGGTACCTTTACATGAACCACTTAAAGATACAATTGTTACATTAACTAATGTACCGAAAGAGGGTGCACAAAAATAAGTGTTAGAAAGGACATGTTTCATTTTTGTATGGGCCTCCGGCCATAACATGTACGTCATCAGCGAAGCTGCGAAACTTACCCCTGAATAGAATAAAGTTAATTTTTTTACATAATATCATATGGTTTTTATGTACAAAATTAAAATTGAAAAAGTTTGACGTTTGTCCTAAGGGTTATTGACAGCCATCCATGACAGGTTGTAGAGATGACGTTTACTTAACCTATAATATAATTGTTTAGTTTTTGTTCATCGAAGAAATAAATCATTAATAGTCTAAGATCATAATTACTGTGATCTTTCATAAAAAATATTAGACAAACGTGGTTCACTAAAGCCAGATCAAGAATCATTTCTTTATGGAGTATTGGCTTATCATATAAAAGTTAAAACCTACTGTGTTCAATCCCTGCTGGATGCGTTTATTTCAATACATTTCCTTTAGCTAGTTTTTAAATCTCTTTGCCTTCAGCTAACCGGTCTCATTTGTCTAATGTTATATAGAATATGCTATAATGATGCTGTAATTATTGAATAGATTGGTATGGTACTAGTAAGATTGAAATTAAAAATGTAAGTAGGTACATAATTGGAGAACAAGGTACCGGCCGACCCCAAAACCATTGGAGAAAGGGTCATTGCTTTTTGGTTCGGCTTCCAGTTAAGCTGGATGCCGCAGAATATAAAGAGGGCGGTAACTGGGTAACATGGTACCTACCATTTGTAAATATTGGTATCAGATTTACCTACTGACTTTTATCTATCCATAACAACTGTCAAATATCTTCAAATGACGATGGAGATCAATAAATAAGCCATTTGGCTTAACATGCTTTCTGAGGGATGTTAAACCTTTGGTGAACTACAGAAGGAGTGTAGGGACTCTTCAAAAAAAAGAAATAAAAGAACAAATCAGGATTTAAAACTTTATTCTTCTTCTCTTACTGATACATCATCAAGTACACAGGCACTATGTGTCGTTCTAGGTTTGTACAACCTGGTACAAAACAACTCGAACTAGATAAGGTAAAGGCACCTAATTCCGCGCTGTTTTTAACATAACACGAAAGAACATTATAAATTAAGTATTTATCGGACCTTTGTGTAGGGGAGACCGGGGACAATTGAAACAATTTTACTTAAACCGTGTGTAGTAAATTTTCTATGGTACCTACATCCCTCATATTTGTATCGTTGAAGGGGTCGTTATCTAGTTCCTAAATTAAACATGATCTATATCTCTATTTCAAATAGTTAACCAACAATCAGCTATTAAAGAAGACCGGGCGCAGTGGTTCTATTGACCCCACCCCAAGGACGGTTGAAACAGTATGTAGGGGTAATTGAAACACTGAAAATATTTTAGGAACTACTGGAGCTTTTTAATCAATCTTAATAAGATAACATAGCACTAAATTATTTATTGGGATCGTAACAAGACCGTCATCGTAACATTCATATTTCAAAAATTATAAATGCAAAAACATCTTCAATATAAACAACTCAAAATATCTCATATTTAAATCATTTGAGTGCTCTTATTCATACTATTGTATACTATTTCACATTGTTTAGAAGACTTAATATCCTATTATGGTATAATAGCACTTACATGGCGGAGAAAAAAAGGTAATCCAGTCTCATACAAAACAGCTTGTTTCAATCTTAACAATGTTACAATCATGACAATGTTTCCAGCTTATCAATGTTTCAATCATAACAATCGTATATTGACCCGTATAGGTTTGTCTTCTTGTGAAATTAAATTTCAGAGGAGATCAATCAACTTAAGTAGCTAATAACAAGTATTTAACACTTAAAATAGTTTTTTGGGAATTAATACCCTAAAACTAGGCAAACATAGGTACTTATGTTTAAAAAACTAATATGCTTGCTGATACGCAAATATTATGTCCTAGGAACTTCTGTCTGTAACGTGTTTTCGTTTTCTGAGCATCTCTAGAAAAAAAAAATGATAAAAATAGATCAAACTTAATGTCGTGGGCTCAAATTTAGGGTCGTCAGAATAATTGGGTGGCCTATCAAATGTGATTTTATCTGATAAGCAAACAAAAAATAACCAAACCACTTTTGTGGTTTATATGGTAATTATTTTTTTCATCGTAATAGGTACCGTAATTTTTAAAAGTTGGTGATTTTTAATTTTTATTATCTAGTTATTGACACTTTAGAAAACACAACCTTTTTCTGTGCAGTCGGATAAAAACGCGGAATATACGGGGACGTTTGAAACGTTTCAAACGTCCACAGATAGGTCGTTTCAAACGTACCCATGTCACATTCTCTATTTCAATACTCAATATTTTGATATCTAGTAACTTAAACATTAATTAACAGTAATAATAACAATCTTAAATAGATAAACAATACTTCAAAATAAGGAAGACTGCCAAAAATCAAGATTTAAATGGGTGAACCACAAAAGTTAAAGATATGAAATACTTACTTTTTGACGCGAAATTCTTCGAAGTGTCCTGTGCACGACTGTGTCACTCGCTCGCTCGAGCCGTGCTCAACAAAAAACCGAACATGGCCGAAGATATAACGAACGACGCATCACACGTGTAGGTACCATAGTTTACGAGAAATTGAAGTTGTTGCAATCATGACCTGTTTTAATTGTCCCCGGTCTACCCTACAATTTTATATTTTTATCAGAAGTGTTAGCTATCAAATTTTTGAAAAATATTTGCAGTTTGTCAGTAGAAGGTTATTGAAGCTGATAAAATAAATAAAAATATAAAAAAGTCCGAGGTACCTTATTCCGATTTAAAAATCGTAATTCCGATGCATTTGGTTCCTAATTCCGAGTATAAAAATAGAAAGGGAACTATGTAGGGAGAATTATACATGATGTTTAAAAGTCAAATCTGTTTATTTTTTATATTAAATCAATTCTGTTTTTGTTTATTCTAGTTTTATTCTAAACCCTGTTTTTTATTAATATTATTCCTTAATCTTATAAAAATATAAAAATGAATTAACAATATCAACATTAAAATCTAATTGTTGCATTACAAAAATAATTACATTATTATTATTTTTGTACTTACAAGTTAAAAGTATAACAATTGCTATAATCATATCAAAATTAGAGCCTATTACGAGATCCAAATTTGTTTATTTTTTATATGAAATCAGTTCTTTTTTTTGTTTATTCTAGTTTTATTCTATACCCTGTTTTTTATTAATATTATTCCTTAATCTTATAAAAATATAAAAATGAATTAACAATATCAACATTAAAATCTAATTGTTGCATTACAAAAATAATTACATTATTTTTGTACTTACAAGTTAAAAGTATAACAATTGCTATAATCATATCAAAATTAGAGCCTATTACGAGATCCAAATTTGTTTATTTTTTATATGAAATCAGTTCTTTTTTTTGTTTATTCTAGTTTTATTCTAAACTCTGTTTTTTATTAATATTATTCCTTAATCTTCTAAAAATGAATTAACAAAATCGACATTAAAATCTAATTGTATCATTACAAAAATAATGTAAAACTTAAAAGTATAACAATTGCTATAATCATTATCAAAATTAGATCGTATTACGAGATCAGAAACAATTCTTAGGAACTAAAGTTCAACAATGTAGTAAAATAACATAATTAATAATATCTAAAAAAGGAATACATGGCACATCACATTGAACTATCTGATGTTGATTCACCGAACAACGTTGTGTAAGTTTTCTTAACCCTATTAGCCGTTTTATTTCTCATGGTCAACGTAAAGTCTTCATCGTTGCTGGATGATTCAGAGTTTAATGAAAATGGATTATTTCTTCGATGTCGTAAGTCTATATGTATATTGTCGTCTTCTATATTTCCCTCAGTTTCTTGTCTTTCATTTATTTTGTCCAGGTTATTTGTCTTTCGTACTGTTTTCCTCTTCTGTATGGTTTTATTTTTTTTAGATTTCCTTTCTTCTTGTTTTTTTAATCTATCGCTCGTCTCTTAAGAATGCCCTCCGCTTTTTCCTCCTTTTCTTTTGCTATTCTACGTTGATATTCTATAAAGTCGTCAGCAGTTGCCACCGTTGGTGTTTGTTTTTTAGTTTTTCTAGTCATTGTTTTCTTTGGAGATTGTGGAAAATAAAACGCTGTTTTGAACGGAGTAGGAAAATTTGGTTTCTTGTTAGGTGTACTTTTAACTGCTATTATATTATTTGTACTTTGGTTGGCGTTATTAGTGTTATCAGCAGGGTGAAAAATATCCAGCGTTGGATCACTGCTTGACTGCCGTGACATTGGTGGTGATGATTGAAAATGTTGAGTTCTTGAACAGCAAGGTTGCGGCACATCTTCAGTTATATGCCCAAGTGATTCTATTTGCAAAATAGAATCAGATGAATATCGTCTTGAATGATTATTTCCTGGTGTCAATGTCTGATCCATATCAAGTTGGGGAATATCATGGCTCATGATTGATCTAGGACTTAGACTCAAAGGAAGTATTTGAGTTCTTGAACAACAAGGTTGAGGCTCATCTTCAGTTATATTATGACCAAGTGAGGTTTCTATTTGCAAAATAGAATCAGAAGAATATCGCCTTGAATGGTTATTTCCTGGTGTCAATGTCTGATCCATATCAAGTTGGGGAATATCGTGGCTCATGATTGATCTAGGACTTAGGCTCAAAGGAAGTATGATACTACCGTTTGGACCTATTTCTATATTCGAAACAACATCTGATATATCACAATCACGTATGTTGTTCGCAATTGTAGTATCGTTGAAGATAGGAGGAGGTTCTTCTTGTTGTATTTTCTTCCAGAACCCAAATAAACATCTATACTTTTCCTCACCTTCCCACTCATTTCCAGATTCGACAAATAGTTGAAGAACTTCTGGGGCCAGTCGTTGCTCAAACTTCTCAAAAAAACTATTCTTTTCCTTTGTATATAACTGGTCCTGTGAATTAATAGCAGTAGCTTCCCGTGAGTCCCGTGGCATTACCTTTGAGAAGTCAATATTATTGGCGTCAAATGGAAAGATTCCAGCGCTTCTAAAGCTATTTTTTATTGTATCTACTTTAATACTTATATCGAAACATTTTTTTACTTCCATGGCGAAATCTGTACGTTTTAATTTGGCATAATTATTATTTACTCTGAAGTCGTGTACTACGTTTTTCCATGTACCCTTAACAGGTCGAAAAACTCCAACGTCAAGTGGTTGAAGAAGGTGTGTCGAATTTGGTAATAACGCAACTAGTATGATTCCCTTTTCTTTGCAGAAAAGACTTAATGGCAACGAAATGTGTGAGGTATGTCCATCCATGAACAGGGCAATTGGCAGTGTTATTTTATTTTCTAGTAACCACTTGTAAAATACATTTGCGACATATTCATAAAAAGCCTCCATATTCATCCACCCTGATTCCGTACATCCTATACCCCACGTTGGTGGCACCGTCAGAGGCAAGTTTTTAGGCAGGCGTTTGTATGGATACAATACCATAGGTGGAGCTATTTTACCTCCAGCAGACACATTGACTAAAACTGTTAGGCACTCTTTCTCATCATTAGCAACTCTATTGTACACACGCTTGCTGCCCTTTTTTACTAAGACATCTTTTTCTTTGGGGCAGAGAAAAAAGGCCGTTTCGTCACAGTTATACACTCTTGATTCATCCTCAAGCACACCTAATAAATTATTAGTTTCAAAATAACTTTTGACTCTATCAAACCAGTTGCGCACATCTTGTTCATTAATTTTGTTTCGATGAGTTGGTAAAGTTTCTGCTACTCTCTTTGCTACAGTTGGGTGTCTTGACAAAAAATTGGCAAGCCAGTGCTTACCAGGCATACCATCTTTGAAAGTATTTGGACGGTTTAAATTTTCAACTAGCTTTGCCACTCCTTGCTTCAACTGCTCTTTAGAAACTGGGAAACCATGTTTTCCTAGATAATGGATCCAGTCAACAATTTTTGTTTCCTCCGATTTTGAGAGTACCGTTTTGCGACCGGCTATATGGCCACTATATTTTTGGTCACGTTTGTCTCTCAATGTCGTTTCTGGAATGTTGTATTCTCGGGAAGCCTTATAGACGCTACTACCATTATTAATTGCAATAAGCGCACTTTCAAGATCCTCGACCGTATATTTCTTTTTTGCGTTCATTATCCTAAAACAACACAAGTAAGTTAATGTAAGTAGTACCACAGGTAATAATTATTTTTACCTGTGCTACGACCCGTAGTAGCACCGGTAAAAAGGGAAAATACCTAATATGAATATTCTTAAGAGTCTCCTAAAGTCATTTTCTTTAATATAATAAAATAAATAAAATACATGCAATTAAAAAAAAACTAAACGTAAAAAAAATAATTTAATTATATTTTTTTACAAACACACACTCCAATTTTATGTATTTGTATAGATGATTAGTATTCTTTCAGTTACTAAACGCGTATCTACTAAGCACATAAAATAATGAACACTCTGTATTTAAACAGGGTCTTAACTAACTTCGGAATTAGGTTCTCATGTAATCTTATTCCGACGTAAATACATCGGAATTAGGTACTCATGTAACCTTATTCCGACGTAAATACATCGGAATAGCGTTTTATGATGCTAAATCAAAGTTTCTAATTCCGAGTACTAAAAAGTAAAAGATTTTTTAATATTATGCAAATAAAATAATGTATAGTTACAATATGAAAGGAAAACAAATATAAAGTACATACATATAATAACAGAACACTTATAAAACCTAATGTCTTCACTAAAATCTTCTATACAACGTATTAATAAAGTACCTGTACAAACAATTTTTGACCTGCTATAATTAGTAAATGCGACGCCACGGTGTACCTCGGAAATAGATTATTAAATGTATGAGTTATTCATTAAGTCAGAACTAACACATTAAAGTTTATAATCATAAAACAGACACCTAAAATTTAAAAAAACTAAATGTCTTTAAATTTGTTTTTCCGTGGTATACATCGGCTTTTAGGAACACACTAAAATATTTTGCACCTAATGCTGCGGTATTTTAAACACTTATTTTCTTGCTAATTTGCAAATAAAATACTCAAATCTTAAGTGTTTTCGATAAAAAATATTATCCTTTCAATATTTCAACCTAAACGAAAACTCGCGTTGTATAAAATTATTACGTAAAACACTATTTGGCAAATCGTAATACTCACGTGCATAAGGTCCCAAATGTATGAAGTGTGCTTTCGACGCCGCTCCCCGCGGCAAAATGACCGATTATTTTACAGTGTGACCATACTAAACTCTCCTTTGTATAAATAAATATGAACAGATAATTATTAATTCATTATTTTATCATGCAGACCATAAATAACTAGTAAATTGCTTTAAAAAACTGTTTTTCTAAATACATCGGAATATGATGCCATTTTTAGAACCCCTCGGAATAAGGTGCATTTACCTTATACCAACTTTTTTGTATGAGTTTAATTATATGTAATGGGCAAAACCTGTGGAGGTTAGTTTGGATTAGAGTCAGCTTCAACGATAGGTGGTTCATATTCTAAACAAACAGCACTTCTAGCCCAAGTCCAACAAACATTGCACACCAATGAACGATAACTGACCTGTAAAAACAATACAGAATAAACTCACACATTCACAGATCAATACATAGTAGTCATAGTATTTTATTGATAAGGTATTCTTACAAGTCATATACAGATAAAAACCACATACTACATAGATTTACAGTTAACTATTTTACACACCTGTCTAGGTTATATTCTTCTAGAAATGACATCTCTTTCTGGAGCATTCAGGAACAAATGTGTGCGACGTCTCAATGTTGATGTTGAACATACAACACAAACATTCCTACTATTAAGGTGAACATTGGCTGCACGCTGTACATTTCTTCTAGCAGATACCCAGCATGAATAACATACTCTGCCTCCAGAGGGTATCTAAAAATAATACATTTGTTAGGATTTTTACCAAGCTTGATAAATCATTTTCATAGTTTTATTATGTATTTTTCCCATACAATTGACAATCATTACTTTCTTATCGCATGAATCAGTCTATTGCAGGAGAATTGTAAGTGTAATCTTAACATATATAAAAATCATACATAACGCATATTTACAGTAGGTAACAGACCTGTTGTGGAGTTATCCGGGCTGTGATTTCATCTCTCTCAGGACCACGTGGAATACTGTGTGATCTTCTCTGAGAGAGAAAGAGATCTGGTAGATACATCTACCAGCCTGCAGGCACTCACTTCACATCAATGGCAAACAATGGCACCATCTGGTATCTGAAATTATTATCATGATGTTAGTGATACTATAAATTGTTGTAAAAGCCAAAAAAAAGCAAAGTGAACTGTTTGCAAATAATAGGTACCTGTCTTGGGGCACTTAATTTAGATATTGCATCTCTCTGAGGCCACTCGTTAAATTATGCGACCTCCTTGAGATTAAAGATAAAAGGCACCACATGCATTATGACACAGACACATACCTTTGATTCATATGTTTCACAGATGGGTCCTATTCCATTACCCTGCGTTACTTTAGTACTACTATGAGTACTCTCAAGAAGATTACTAATTGAGTTACAACATGCCTTGCATAATGCAGCATCAGGAGCAATCTGAAAACATACTTATATATACTCTGAAAACAAGTTCATAATACCTAGTTAACATATTAAGAACTGTTTATAGTCATTTGACAGTTGAAAGGATAAAACTCAAACTCAAAATCTTTATTGCATTCATGTGTTTGTATTTAACATTTAATATAAGTTCCAACATGAAACCCAGTGATACCTATTACATGTTGAGTCGCACATGTTTGAAACTGTTTGTTTAAAAATTATATTCTTACCTCTTGAGCCATTTTTTGTTAAAAAATTAAACAAAAGCTCTGGACCTAAATCTGCTGCAATATAATGACTTCATCACTGAGTATCCCTTTATTGCACTTCACACAAGCCATTTTCCAACAAGCCAAAGGATCTGCAAAAAACAATGAGGTAAACCTTGTGTTTCCAACATAATCCAACTGATTTACAAATATTTTTCAATAATTTACCTTTAATGTAAGTAAAAACAGAAGATTTCCAATGGGCAGACGAATCCAAATCGCAGATTTCTGAGTTCGAGTACCGCTAAACAAAGCCAAAGTCAATCCAAGAATGAGCAGATATCACAAAACCGAAGTTATAGTAGTATAAAATTGAGAAAATGCAAAATAACACTGAAAAGACTGAAAACCACGAAAGCCAAAATCAAATCGAGTCGATAGTCGAACGAAATTGTCACTGACAACTTGACAAGTGACATAAATGAGTTTCAAGTCAAGCTGTTTTTTTAATTCGTTCAGAAACACAGTTCAAAAATGGAGACTAAAGATTTTTGAAACGATGAAATCATCACACTTAATTATATTTACCCAAAATATGTACAAGAGAATAATAGTAATTTATTTTTAACCGTACAAGAATACACACCGTTTTTAATTATTTTCTATATTGCATTGATTGGATGAGACATTATTTCAGAACGAATAAAGTATGCAAGCAAACGAGACGCCATGTTGAATAAAACATGGCAATAATTGAAAAACTAATACTTTTTGTACACAACAAATCAGATTCAAATTCACCAGATAGTATTTTTCCCCAATTTGTCTTTTTTTTTTCCTTTTTTTCGACATACGTACATCTGATGGCCGAAAATGAAACATCTCCTTTAGACAGAGTTTTTTTTAGCAAATTTGCAGGTAGGATTTTGCTGGAGGTTAGATGAGAACTTTAAATAATTGCATTGAGACATAGACATATCGGTTCCCTTACGATGTTTTCCCATATCGTTTTGAAGATGGAAATATTCGAATAAAGTACCTGGGTTATTGGTAGTCTTGAGGTCCCGGGTTCGATCCCCAGGTCGGGCAGAGTGTTATTGAGTTTTTCTATCTTGAATTTCTTAGTAGCAGCCCAGAGTCTGGATTTGTGCCCGTTTGATGGCAATATGCTCGCCCCTATTAGGTACATACGCCAGCACATCAAGTTACCCCAATGTGTCAAATTTCTTTGAACATTTTTCAACTTTATGTCAAACAGAATAAGGTTCATATTCAATTGGGAAAATTTGACACATTGTGGTAACTTGATGTGCTGGCGTCTGTACATCGGGCTCAAACATAATTGGCGAAATGTGGGTGTGCTACCAGGTACACCTCTGCCTAGCCCTTCTGGGATTACAGGCGTGACGTTATGTTATGTGTATGTATGTATGTTATTGGTAGTTTCGTACCACTAGGCCACAATTACTGGTCTATGTTATGAAATTTTGACATAAGAAGAATTAGATTTCAAGGCTAGAATTTCGACTCGCACCCTAAGCACTGCTTCTATAATACACAACTATCTGAGACAATGAAGTAAGTTACTAGATCTACGACCCAACATATCTTCAGTTCCATATCTTCACGTGATATATAGCTACGTAAGGAACAGTGGATAGATATCGAGAACAAGGCTCAATATCTGTCGGAAGTGTGAGTGACGCGTGAATAGCCCTGCCAACCGCACGTCAGAGCCCGGAGTATCGTACATCTAGGATTTCGGAAATTATGGGAAGGTATGTTGATGCGGTCGGCTACGGAATTCATCGTTAAGGATCTATGTTTGACGTTTATCCTTTCTATTGTCTTACCATGTTTAGGGAGATATCTTAGCGGTTTTAATTCGGAAAATATGATTTTAATTGCCTAATTTATAGTTGTAACACATGATGTAGTTTTAGAATTTATAGTCCCAAATCGAAGTACTGTAGTTGAGTATTTATATAATACAAACTGACCCCACGCATCTTTTGGATTAAAACAAATAGAGTACACCCCGAATTGATCGACTAATTCATGCTAGCGAAGCCACTGACAAAAACTATATAGTATTTTATTTTCATTCTGTTATATTCATTTCAGTTATAGCTATTCAATTCATACGGGCACGGAACTCAGTGTGCTCTAAGTATCGTCTCGCAAAGAATCTAAAGCATTATATTTAACTTAAACCAAAGCTAAGTCTCTCTAGGAAGAGATCTTCTTCAGAAGGAATATCTAATATAAGCGCATAAGCGTTTGGTTTTGAATTATTCGTGAATAAAATTGCAGAAAATCGTGTATAAACTGTTCAATATTTGTATCTGAGCTAAAAGGTTCAATATGACGTCAGAACTGTGGCTGACGTTGAAATGGACCTGTCAATAACAAACCTGTCACCATAAACCTATTTAAATTTCCCATTAAAAACCATTTTTCTTTGCGGTTCACATTTCATCAACTTCTATAAAATATTGTAGAATCGCTAAATATAACATTGTTCAAATTAATTTTAAGACGTCTTTAAATATAGCTGCTCTCACTACTTTGTCAAAATAATTGCTTTTCAAGTAAATAGAATTGATCAATGTAAAATAAATAAAGTAACAATTAACATAGTCATCATCTTAATTTTTTTACAATTTACTGACCAAATGAATGAAGAGCTCTTAAATTACCTTAAAGATTAATAAATATGGCAATTTAAGCAAACCGGAAGAAAATAAGGACAAATATAAACTTTTCCATGTTACAGTTAAAATTGTGTGCCATGTGACTATAATAAGTGTGTAAGTATACAAGATAGCAAACTGCTTATTAGGTAAAAAGGACGTGAAGTGTATGTTATGAGTGAGTTACTAATTACGTTAAAACACATCAGGTGGATTCATCTCGATTCGAAATTAGATCTTCAATCGATAATCAACACGTAGGATATTAATGACGCAAATAGATCAAGAGTCGGTACAAAGGCTATTCTTATAATAGACCACTAGTCTGACTCATCCTGCATTTGGTTAATCGAAGGTTAAATATAACGTTAACATTATGAAATGTTTATCAGTTGCCTGCGTAGACGCTGATGTAAGGGATTTATTTTAAAAATGTTTGGCTACCCGCTATTTACCATGGCAGTGGTCATATGTGACGCAATTAGGTTTTTTGCTATTGAGAAATATAGGGCAGTTTAGTCTAGACTGCTGTAAGCAAAACAATCTTCTTTTCCACGCAAGTCATCTCCTCTTATCATCTGCCTAGCCGTTTCCCAGTTCTACGTTGGGGTCGGCTTCCTGTTTAAGTGTATGCAGCTGAATACCAGTGTTTTCTCGTAAACCGTTACATAAATCAAACGTTGTTACTGTCACGAATTGCGTCACTAAATATGGGTAAAAGAACCGTATCCGAAAACGCTCCCGTTATTGAGATTCGGACGGAAGTGCCAGCAAAAGTTTTCTACGTAAATCCAAGATGGCAATTACAATAGTTTGTTATTCAAATAATTAAGATTTAGAATTAAATTACTCTTAAAATTAGTAGAATGATTAATGTGAGTTTATTACGATGTAAAATCAACGTTGGACAGCAAATAGCTGTTTTTGTTATTGTAATTGAAATGTTTCAATACTTAACCTAAAACTTGAACACGTGCTTGTAATCGGAGCGAACGTTATAAATACGGCCGCACTGTCGGTTCTCGGGCAGTCTCGCTTGAGCCACCGGACAGTGCGGACCTCCTTGTAACGTCATTACGCTGTTCATTGAATATACAAAGTTTTAGAACAATTGGTGAGTTTTCTTTTGAATATCCTAAAATGAGTGACCATCATGAAGATAACATTGGTGACGTCAGCTATGCTGACATCACAATTTTTAAAGACACTACGGAGGTTCCTCATCCGTCATCAGAAGTGGGATCCGAAGGGACTCCTACCCAAACCAGTTCCTCATCTGCTCGACCGCTACCTGATCAACCGGAACCAGCAATCAGCCAGCCGCAGGAGCCTGGGTTGGTTTCCAATACACCATTTGGAACTGTGCCACAAGCGTATCCTTACCATGGACTACAGATGGGCGGGATACCACCGCAATTCCTGATGCAAATGATGACAATGATGCAAAAGATGTCGGAGCACTTATGTGCTCCACCCACCGAAGCCAAAATAAGGATCAAGGACGTCTATTTACCATCATTTGATCCAGACACCCACGTCGGTGTACAAGAATGGTGCCAGCATATCGATCAAGCGATCGAAGCGTCCAAACTCGATAATTTCGATGTCCGCATGAAAGTCTGCAGCCTGTTGAAGGGGCGTGCAAAAATGTGGATCGATGATTGGATGGTAAATACTACTACATGGGAAGAATTGAGGAAGAATCTTATTACAACGTTTGAACCTGAAAATAGATACTCTCGGGAAATTATCATATTCAGAGACCATGTGTACGACTCGACGAAAGATATCGCAGAGTTCTTGTCACGAGCTTGGATCCTTTGGAAAAGAGTTACCAAAGATAAACTGGGAGATGATCATGCTGTGGAGGCAGTGATTGGATGCGTTAACGATGAGCGCTTGCGCATCGAACTTTTGAACGCCAGGGCAACCAGTGTTCCTGAGCTGATCTCGGTTGCGACATCCATACGGAAGAAGCGTGCTCATCCAAACTCCAGTTCTACAACACAAAACAAGCGCCCACGCTTTTCAGACAATGCTCCATCTACATCTAGCTGCCTCATATGCAAGAAGACAAACCACTCTACCGATAATTGCAGATTCAGACCTTCTGAGTCAAAACCTGAGACTGGCAACAAGGATTCAAAAACAACAACCACTCCTACTTGCATCTATTGCAAGAAACCGGGCCACACTTACGAAACTTGCTTCAAACGCGAACGTTCGTTAACTTTAAACGTGAACTACGTAGCAAGCAGTAAGCTGGCTCCTATTACCATCAAAATAGGGGAAAAAAATTTGCAAGCCGTCTTTGACAGTGGAGCGGAGTGCTCGGTGATGAAAGAAACCGTTGCTGCAGCTTTACCAGGTCAAAGGAGCCCGGTGGTAAACTATTTGAAGGGGGTTGGTCAATTCCCCGCGTTATCATTAACCAAACTTACAACTGTTTGCGTTATAGATGTCATCAGTGTTGAGCTCGAATTCTACGTCTTGCCCGACTATGAAATGTCAACAGACATTTTAGTGGGCATGAATTTAATCCATGACACTAATCTAAGTATGATAATCACGGCCAAAGGGACGGAGCTAATCCACAGTACACTCGTCAATCATGTGAGTACGAATTCTTCACTCTTCAGCAACTTGAACTGCGATCTAACCAATAAAGATGAAATCCATCAACTACGTCAACTTCTGAGTAAATACGAACACCTATTCATCCGCGGTTATCCGAAGACTCGTGTTAATACTGGCGAACTTGAAATCAGACTGAAAAACCCTGATAAATTTGTGGAAAGAAGACCATACCGTCTCAGTCCAGTGGAAGGAGAAAAGGTTCGCCACATAAATAAAGAACTTTTGGAACATAACATCATTCGTGAAAGCAAATCTCCCTACTCGAGCCCCATCATACTAGTGAAGACGAAAAATGGTGACGACCGACTTTGCGTGGACTTTCGAGAACTCAACTGGAATACTCTGCGTGACCACTATCCACTCCCTTTGATTTCTGATCAGATTGATCAGTTGGCAAATGGACGATTCTACACAAGCCTTGACATGGCGGCTGGTTTCCACCAGATTCCTATTAGCGAGACCTCTATAGAGAAGACCGCCTTCGTCACACCAGATGGACTGTATGAATATCTAACCATGCCGTTTGGTCTGAGCAATGCCTGTTCAGTTTACCAGCGTTGTATCAACAGAGCTTTGAAACCATTGCTGGGAACAGCTGCGCAAGTCTATGTAGACGATGTGTTAAGCAAATGTACAGATTTCACTGAGGGCATCTCACACCTGGAACGGATCCTCATTGCACTTCAAGACTCTGGATTCTCGATCAACGCAGACAAGTGCAGTTTCTTCAAACGATCCGTCGAATATCTTGGAAACGACGTTTCTGATGGACAAGTACGACCAAGTCCACGAAAAGTTGAGACTCTCGTTAAAGCTCCAATACCTAAAACGGTCAAGCAGGTCAGGCAGTTCAACGGCTTGGCAGGTTACTTCAGGAAATACATTCCTGACTTTTCTCGTGTTATGGTGCCTTTGTACGAGTTGACGAAACAAGGAGCAACTTGGACATGGACAGACAAACACGAGAAAGCACGTAATACAATCATCGAATACCTAACATCTGCTCCAGTGCTTACATTATTCCAGGAAGAAGCACCCATACTACTGTACACGGATGCAAGCAGCCTTGGATTTGGTGCAGTACTGGTGCAGGTGATCGATGGTCGCCAACATGCAGTTGCTTTCATGAGCATGAGAACCACGGAGGCTGAAAGTCGCTACCACTCCTACGAGTTGGAGACACTGGCAGTAGTCCGGGCTATAAAGCACTTTCGCCAGTATCTATGGACGAAAATTTACCGTAATAACGGATTGCAATGCATTAAAGGCTTCCAAACATAAAAAAGACCTCCTACCAAGGATTCATCGCTGGTGGGCATTCCTGCAAAACAATAACTTTGAAGTTGAGTATCGCAAAGGTGAACGTCTTCAACATGCTGACTTTTTCAGTAGAAACCCAACTGAGCTGTGACTAGGGCTTGCAATATCCGTTCGTTTTTACTATCCGGATAATACGGATTTTAAAAAATTGCTATCCGGATTATCCGGATATTTCGGATAATACGGATATTTTTTTGTTTTTATTATAAATTAAATTAATAAGCTTTTATAACACGTTCTAATTAGTCTCTCAGGCAAAATGACAAGAAATATTAAACTATACCAATATTTCAAGTAACAATTACAATATTGTTAACTTTTTAAAATTTTGCTTTAAAACACCGATATCGCACTATACAATCGAATGTACTTTTCTCATACTAACAATTCTAATTAAACATGAGATCTTACATTTATTACAAATCATAACATCGCAATCCAATCGACCTGTATAAAACATTATAATGTGAGTGCTTTTTGTATTTTTTTCTATTTTTTTTTCTGTTATTACCGTGCTTGTTAGTAATCCTAAGATTTCTGTAACATACTTTGTTTCTACCTGTAATTGGCTATGCGTTGCTTATTTAGTTGTTAACCATCTATTACAGCTGTTGCGTACACTTGGATTGTGGAATGAGCTCCCTGCCGAGGTTTTCTCAGAGGGCTACAGTATGGGGTTCTTCAAAAGGGGAGTAGATAGGTTTTTAAAGGGTCGGCAACGCGCCCCTGGTGTTGAAAGAAAGAAAGAAGAAAGATAATAATATATTTTTAAATGATGCTAATGTTTGATCTTGTCTCCCTGACACAGGCAAAGCATTCCATAACCGTATATAGCCTCCACTGAGAACAATTTTCCGTAGAAATTAGTGGTATGCATGGGCCTAAAGATTCAAGTTTTTTGATGACCTCAGATATATCATGTGTGTCATGAAGAAACTTGAACATGTTTTGATTGATACGTTTTCAGTTGAAGAAGAGCAACCTTCTTTATATCGTGTATTGTCCGTAGAAGTTATGACTGTTTGATTTGGTTGTTGTGTGTTAAACGTGGATATAATTTTAATAATCGCTAGTCTCACAGATTCGTTGGAAGTTTTTTTGTTCTTAATAAAAATGTGAGAGGTTTTGTAAATGCCACTATAGCGATTGATTTTAAAACTCTGGTCCAGTCTTCTTTTACCGTGCGTGCCGTAAAATACAACACAATCTTGAAAATGCGTGCAGTATGGATGTGTGTCATTTGTTTGATTTAATAAATGAATTGATTGATTGATAAAGTTGGCCAGTGGTCATTAATTTTAATAATAATGTTTGTTAAAAGAAAACTCAGGCATAATATTTGTACAAGCTAAGTTAGGTCGGTCTAATTGGTGTGGAGTGTCCATCTGTAGCCAAGCAGAGCTAAGCAAAGCCTGTATTTTGGCTATGTATATAGAATGTTGGAATTAATTATAATCTCTGCCACTAAATTGACTCAATATTATGATGTGTATGACAGCATGTATGAATGTAAACGAAGCAAAAGAATTATGTCAGAATCGTAGCACATGGCACTCTGTACTTTCTCATGTCAACCTACCCTCATGAAAAAAGGCGTGCGTTTATGTATTTATGTATGATTTGGGAAGTAAAAAAACAAAAGCGAGAGTGATTAACTATATTGAAATAATAAATAACGTAATAACAGTAATGCTCATTACAGATGACAGCTTTTTATTTAATATTTCAAAGTGAAATAGAACTATCCGTAATATCCGAAAAAACCGGATTGTCATGCAAGTAAAATCCGGATTTTAAAATCGGCGGATATCCGGATAATACGGATATCCGGATATCCGGATTGCAAGCCCTAGCTGTGACCGTCAAGATGGAGGGACCAAGTCTGGGATGTCTGTCTTACATATATAAAAATTTAATACCATAAATCTACTATTTGCTACCTTTGCTAAAAAAATTGCTACCTCTATATTTGCAGAATTACTTTAACAAAATGTTGGTCCCTCCATCATGACGTCAAGATGGAGGGACCAAACTGATAAACTGCTCTCTGGAATATTCCACCTTGCTGGTGTTTTAATACCTTAATTCTACCTAAATAATATTCATTCTGACTGACTAAAAAATTTGTGGTTTTAAAAATATCGAGTAATTTGTTTGGTCCCTCCAAATTGGCGATTCAATTATTTAGTGTAGTATATAGATGGTCAGTTTATTTTCAATTTTCGAAGAATAAATATTTAATACCTATTTACTACCTTCAAATGATATTATTTTTTTAAGTTATAGATTTAATTTAAAGAGCCAAAATCTAAAAAATCTATATTGACGAATTATTAAGTGCTTTAACGCAATAGGTATAGTTATATAACTAAGAACGCAGTATAGCTAAGAACCACCGCCAGGAAACTTGTTTACAGATGAAAAAAACCGCATCGAAATCGGTTCAGCCGTTTGGGAGCTACGATGCCACAGAAAGACACACACACACAGACAGACAGACATCGACGTCAAACTTATAACACCCCTCTTATTGCGTCGGGGGCTAAAAAATAATTTTGTTAAAAGTTAAATTAAAAATTAAAAAAACTGCCAACGCAAAAAAGTTAAACATTTTAAAAGTTAAAAAAAATAAAACCGACTTAAAAAAAACACTAACCGGTGTAAAAGAACTCTAAATTAGGAAGTCGGTGGTGTCATCTATACTAATATATATAAAGAGGTTATGTTTGATTGTTTGTTTGCATTGAATAGGCTCCGAAACTACTGGACCGATTTGAAAAATTCTTTCACTGTTGGAAAGCTACACTATCCCCGGGTGACATAGGCTTTTTATTCCTGTATTCCCACAGGAACGGGAACAACGCGGGTGAAACCGCGGGACGTCTGCTAGTAATGATTAGACAAAAAAAAACCACCAAAGCCCGCCAGTGCACTTCCTAATTTAGAGTTATTTTACACCGGTTAGTGTTTTTTTTTTAAGTCTGTTTTATTTTTTTTTAACTTTTAAAATGTTTATCTTTTTTGGCGTTGGCAGTTTTTAAAATTTTTAATTTAACTTTTATCAAAATTATTTTTTATCACATCTATTCAAAAAGAGCTAGTTTATTCCTCGTAAACAGGAACCAAAATAGCTCATTAATCACTAGGGACCAACATTGATTTGAATTTGGAATGTGGATACTGTTAGTAAATGTTTCAATCAGCAAAGAGGTGAATCACAAACCATGCGGGAACAATGTATTGAATATGTGACTGGCTGAAAAACTGCGAGCGCGCCAAATTTAAAAAAAGTTGATGAAAAATAAACAACGCGCGAAATTAAATGCATTCTGCTTTCCTTCGTAGTTGATTCATATTCAGATTTTAGAATTAAAAAAACTAGCTGCCCCGGCATTGATGCATTGATTTAAAAAATACTAAATTCATAATTTTAATCTGAACTATGCCTTTATGTTACATACAGTTTATACTTATAGTTTTTCCGGTCTACTTTAATTAAAGTCTTAACAGTAGAATAAGTTCTATTTGCAAAGAATTATTAAAGTTTGTCTCTGTCGTCATTGTTAATTACGTAAATTGATTTCTGAAATATAAGACTTTTTTATGCTACTTACAACCTCTAAGTTTAGTAACAAAATAAATTTCAGAACGTAGGTACGCACGGCAGCACGTCAAGTTACCCCAATGCGTCAAATTTCTTTGATAGTTTTTCAACTTTAGATTAAACAGAAGAAGGTTCATATTCAATTGGGATTATTTGACACATTGGGGTAACTTAATGTGCTGGCGTCTGTACGTATAAATTGACAACCTTACCTTCATAGGTTTAGCTTATGACTTGTCAATGTCAAATTGTCACCTGCTAGTGAACTGGGAAGTTTGACTCCTGTCATGTCATCCAAGATGGCACTGTGTTTGAAAAATGTTTGAGAAAACGAATATTCTTGATATTTATTTTTTCGAGGACTTTTCATGTTTTTTATTAATTATTATGCTACATGCTATTCCGGACATAGAGAAATCCAAAAAGACCAAAATCATTCAAATTTATCCAGCCGTTCTTGAGTTATAAGTGGTGTAACTAACACGACTTTCTTTTATATAGACTAGTGCGTCTTCCTCAAGTGAAAATTGTTACGATACACTTCCATAATTGTTCAAATATAAACATCGGCCTCTAATTATTTACTCAATACTCAATACTTTATTGCATACCATAATGTATTACAGGATGTTGTTCAATTACATAAGTATCAATTATTTATGGACCCTGTCGGGCACAGCATAGTTTGTTAGGAGAGAGGAGGAAGGGCGCATGTTAGAATACATGAGTAACCATTATTTAATAAAATTTAATTTAATATTAAATTTTATTATTATTTATTTAATATTTGAAGATGTATTAATAAAAATTAAAATATATTACACTAGTATTTATTTTATAAGATTATTATTAGTAAGTAGGTACTTTTATTTTCATATTATTTTGTTTGAATGTTTTGCTTTTTTTTTAATATATTCCTATTTTATTACATTGTAATATTTTAATGCGTTATAATTATAATTTATTGTAATTAATAATTATAATTTATTTTTATTTTATGTGGTTCTGAATTGTACGTAAATAAATTCTTGTTCATAAGTTGCACTTACTTATTTTCTCATAGAGGGTGATAAAAAGTAGAGTGTCCACCTCGGGAGCAACACTATTTAAAGCTCGAGTAACATACTTTTAATCTCTTGCTGCGCTCAGGATTAAAAAAAACACTCTCGCCTTTAAAATTGTTGTTTGCTCCCTAGATAAACAATCTACTATTTTAGCCCCCGACGCAATAAGAGGGGTGTTATAAGTTTGACGTCGATGTCTGTCTGTCTGTGTGTGTGTGTCTTTCTGTGGCATCGTAGCTCCCAAACGGCTGAACCGATTTCGATGCGGTTTTTTTTCATTTGTAAACAAGTTTCCTGGCGGTGGTTCTTAGCTATACTGCGTTCTTAGTTATATAACTATACCTATTGCGTTAAAGCACTTAATAATTCGTCAATATAGATTTTTTAGATTTTGGCTCTTTAAAATAAATCTATAACTTATAAAATAATATCATTTGAAGGTAGTAAATAGGTATTAAATATTTATTCTTCGAAAATTGAAAATAAACTGACCATCTTATATACTACACTAAATAATTGAATCGTCAATTTGGAGGGACCAAACAAATTACTCGATATTTTTAAAACCACAATTTTTTTAGTCAGTCAGAATTAATATTATTTAGGTAGAATTAAGGTATTAAAACACCAGCAAGGTGGAATATTCCAGAGAGCAGTTTATCAGTTTGGTCCCTCCATCTTGACGTCATGATGGAGGGACCAACATTTTGTTAAAGTAATTCTGCAAATATAGAGGTAGCAATTTTTTTAGCAAAGGTAGCAAATAGTAGATTTATGGTATTAAATTTTTATATATGTAAGACAGACATCCGAGACTTGGTCCCTCCATCTTGACGGTCACACTGAGCTAGCAGTTAATGTTATGACAAGAGACTTGAACTGGCTTAAAATTGAACAACGAGACGATGAGCTGCGACCAATAATGGATAGCCTCAGAGACAGCAATCCGATGGAAGACTATGTCTTGGAGGGCGACGTCTTGAAAAAGAACGTTAATGATCCTGTCTTCGGTCAACAACTAAGCACAGTCGTTCCCAAGTCTTTTCAATGGAGCATCATAAATTCTTTTCACACAGCTCTTAAACACACCGGTTGGGAAAAGACCCTACAGAAGATAAGAGAAAGTTACTGGTTTAACAAAATGAGTTATACTGTTCGAAGATTTGTTGATAACTGCGTGGTATGCCGAACATTCAAAGGCAGATGTGGAGCAATTCAAGCCCAACTGCACCCGATACAAAAACCAACGGCCGCTTTCCAAGTCATTCATATGGACATAGCAGGGAAGCTGGGAACTCCAGATGATCAGCAGTACGTGATAGTTACCATCGACGCTTTCTCAAAATACATTTTATTATACTTCAGCACCAACAAGAATCCACATAGCACATTAGCTGCTTTAAAACGTTCTGTGCATCTTTTTGGCGCACCGGTTCAAATCATTGTCGATGGAGGAAGAGAGTTTCTTGGGGAATTCAAAGAGTACTGTGACCAAATTGGAATAAATATCCACGCTATTGCTTCAGAAGTAAGCCGAGCAAATGGCCAAGTCGAAAGGGTGGTTGCAACTCTAAAAAACGCACTAGTAATGATCAAAAATTACGAAACGGAGCAGTGGCACACTATGCTTGAAGAACTTCAACTGGCAATGAACTGTACAACACATCGAGTCACCGGCGTAGCTCCACTGACACTTATTACACGGCGGAAACACTGTGTACCTCCTGAACTCCTCAACCTGGTTGATATTGACAACCAAACTGTTGATATTGAAGCGCTCATTCAACAGGTACAACAAAAGATGATTCGTTCTAGTGAACAGGATAGACAACGCTTCAACCTACATAAGGCCAGGATCCATCATTTACAAAGAGGAGACTACGTGTTTATTAAGAATAACCCCCGCAACCAAACCTCGCTAGACCTTAAGTTCAGCGAGCCATATGAAATCTGTGGAATACTCGAAAACGACCGATATTTGGTCAAGAAAGTTGTCGGCAGAGGACGACCCCGCAAGGTTGCCCATGACCAGCTGCGCCGCGCCCCTCAACCTGGGGATCAGTTGACCGTATCGGCGGAAAATGAATCGCCTACTCACCGAGACCCCGCAGCAGGACAACACGAGCCTATACCATCGACCTCACGAGAAAACTTACAAATGCAACCAAACGACAACCCATCAGAATAAAGAGTAAGTAACTCCATTCAATTATTTCAAATAGCCCAAACTAACTTATAAATCTACGAGAAACTACGAGACCCTCCGAGACCTTACGAGATACTACGAAACCCTCCGAGACCCTACGAGAACACTCCGAAACCCTACGAGACCCTACGAGAACTCTCCGAGACCCTACGAGAACTCTCCGAGACCCTACGAGACCCTACGAGAACTCTTCGAGAACCTCTAAAAACCTACAAACCTTGTTAGCATTGATATTCCCAGACTTGCATAACAGTTGTTTGTTTTTGCGTATCAACTATATTTGAAGCAACGCAAGTTGCTTACCGATATCAAACTCAGAGGAAGTTCTTTCACAGATATCGCGACAAATCAACGAGGCTGGTGCAGAGCGCGCACCGCCTGTCAGAATGGCCGTATCGGCGCAATTACAATAGTTTGTTACTTAAATAATTAAGATTTAGAATTAAATTACTCTTAAAATTAGTAGAATGATTAATGTGAGTTTATTACGATGTAAAATCAACGTTGGACAGCAAATAGCTGTTTTTGTTATTGTAATTTAAATGTTTCAATACTTAACCTAAAACTTGAACACGTGTTTGTAATCGGTTTTTTTATAGTTTTATATATTTTTATAGTTTTTTTAAAGTTTTTTTATACTATAAATACGGCCGCACTGTCGGTGCTCGGGCAGTTCATGACCTATGCTTGCGCAGTTTTCGCACATGCGCACCCTAGGCATATCCATAGCATGCAAACCCTCCAAAACCGTTTCCTCCGTAGGATAACGGGAGCTCCCTTCTATGTCCGAAATGAGATTCTCCACGTAGATCTCAAAATCCCTACAATTCAGCAGTTCATGAAACGCCTCACCAAGCGTTTCATGGACGTAGCTGAAAAACACCCCAACCCCCTCGTGGTGTCGACCGCCCGATACACTCCGTCCCGCATCTCTAAGATACGGCGACCGAGACACACCCTCACCGTCCCTGATGACGCTATCACCCTCCTCCAGGAGAGCAATAAGTCTACCAGCACAGTTCGCAAGAACGCAGCCTGATTCCGGCCTCGCTTTCGAGGCCCGTCGCGACGCCCGATAATTACCCGTCCTCCCGTCCCTTGCTTGTGTGCCAGCCCGCGAGCTGAGCAGTAGTTATAATAAACTCGCTGCCCCCAAATAATAACCACACAGATCCAGCCGTCCCTTGCTGTCCTCTCCCAGCGACGCCCTAAGCCGAGGCTCGTACCCCGCAGGGGGTGCCCTTAGCGTAGTCGCTTAATTTTTGAAGTTTTTTTATACTATAAATACGGGAGGTCTTAACTTTTTGCTTAAGATATCTCTACAGAGACGCCCGGTTAAGCTATACACGTCCTCTTCAAGGACACGATATGCGATACGCCCCTCAAATAAAAGGTGCTCGGGCAGTCTCGCTTGAGCCACCGAACAGTGCGGACCTCCTTGTAACGTCATTACGCTGTTCATTGAATATACAAATTTTTAGAACAATTGGTGAGTTTTCTTTTGAATATCCTAAAATGAGTGACCATCATGAAGATAACATTGGTGACGTCAGCTATGCTGACGTCACGTTTTTTAAAAACACTACGGAGGGTCCTCATCCGTCATATATATATATATATAAATGTCATATTACATACATGCCACATACATTCACCCCTACACAATACTAAAAATTCGTAAATACAAACAATTTCACTTACAATTTAACTTATATTTTACACACAAACACTCTAATATAGACCCTGACTGCTATGCCGGATGTCGTGGGTTCGATTCCCACCCAGGACAAATGTTTGTGTGATGAGCACAATCATTTGTTCTGTGTCTGGGTGTAATTTATCTATAATATGTATGTATCTAGAAATATATAAGTATGTCTATCAGCTGTTTAGTACCCATAGCACAAGCTCTCAAGCTTAGCTTGGGACTAAATGGCGTTGTGTGATAAGTTGTGGAATATTTATTTATTATTTATTTATTTAATATATACACTTTTAGTAATTACGCAGATATAAAGTGTTCTTTTTCGATAAAAATTAATCAAACTAACATAATAAATACAATGCAATTTATAATAATAAGTGACAATATAAAAAATCTTTATTGGGTGTGGTTGCCAAATGTGTGATAACAGATCATGACGTTGCTATGGTTGGCTTTAACACTTCACTCGCAAAACAAATTAGGAAAAACAGGATTATCATTAAAACAAATTTTGAAGCCGTGACTGTTGATCTCCAGAAGGCTGACTGGACTAACGTTACCGTTAAGGGTGATGTGAATGAAGCAGTAGAGTGCTTTAATGAAATTCTCACTTCAGCAGTAAAAAGTCACACATATTCATTCAAAAGTAGCCGTTCAAAATACAACTTAAAACCATGGATTACCCCCGGCTTGATGAGGTGTATGAGTCATAAAGATAGTTTACACCATCTCAGGTAAAACTAGATCCTAATAATGATATTTTGAAACTTTCGTATACTAGATACGGATTTTTTTTTATAGATATTCTACGTAAAGTAAAGAAAAATTACGAAAGTAAAGCCTTACAAGACAACAGACAAAACCCAAAGAAATTGTGGTCTACTATAAAAGACATACGTGAGATACCACAAAAAAAAAATGACTGTACTGATCTACTAAAAGCAAAAACTTCTGCCATGGAATCACTAACCTTCTTTAATCGCTACTTCACAACTATTGGCAAAAACCTATCTGAACAAATACTACAGCGACTGTTAACTTCTGAAGACGCACTATCTGCCGATATTGACACAAATACTTCACCACTTGATTCATCGAATCACAACCAACGCCTACAGATATATTTGAGGTGGACTCTATCTTAAGAAATCTTAAACAGGATAGTGCACCTGGCATTGACGGAACTCAACCGTCTCTAATCAAAGTGATAAGAACTATAATTTTGGAACTATAACTTACATAACAATAACTTTTACTTACATATGTAATCTTAGTATGTTTTCAGGAGTTTTCCCAGAGTATTGGAAAATTGCTCTAGTATCGCCGATTCATAAAGCCGGACCTAAAAACTCTCCGGGTAATTATAGACCTATATCTCTGCTTTGCATTTTTTCAAAGGTACTTGAAAAATAAATGAATACCCGCATAGGTAACTATCTAGAAAAGAACTCATTTCTGCCCGAAAGGCAATTTGGCTTCAGAATGAAAAAATCAACAGCCGATGCGGTTGAACTGCTTACAAACATCACATCTAAATGTACAGATGATGGAAAACGTTGTATTGGAACATTTTTAGACCTTGCTAAGGCGTTCGACACCATCTCTATTCCTAAATTCTCCTTCGTAAACTTGAAATATTTGGAATAAGAGGAACAGCACTGGACTGGCTTCGTAGTTATTTGAGCAATAGACGGCAATGCCTAAGAATTGATAGTCTGATTAGCAATGTACAGGAAGTCAATTTTGGAGTCCTGCAAGGCAGTATACTTGGCCCATTATTATTTACAATTTACATGGATGATATTCTCAAAATTACCATCCCAAACGCTGACTTAATATGCTACGCAGATGACACTGTAGCACTATTCCACGGAACCGATTGGAATGACGCTTACAAGAATGCAGAAGCCGCAATGGTAAGGATCTCAAATTGGCTCGACAAGAAGTCTAAATACATTGCATTCAGGAAAACACAGGCTACAAAATTACCATTATGTAAATTGAAAATTCACAGTAACTCTTGCCAAAACTCTTTTAACACCGACACTCAATGTTCTTGCAACGACATTGACAGAGTAGATGAAATAAGATACTTGGGGGTTATCATTGACCAACACCTTTCATTTAAACCCCAAATCCGAGAACTTACTAAACGCATCCGGAAGCAAATTTATATCATGAAACTCATACAAAATAGTGCATCAATTGACATAAAAAATATTGTTTATAAAGCCTTGCCAGTCACTGTTACAATATTGTGTTATAATTTGGGGAGGAGCAGCTAAATCTCACTTAATTACTCTTGAAAGAGCCCAACGCACCGTCCATAAAACACTTTTGCAAAAATCATACCGCTTTCCTACAGAACTCCTGTACGCAGAAGCCTCTGCCCTAAGTGTAAGAAAAATGTATATACTAAATGTAACTATAAAGACCCATTTCAAAATTTTAAAACGAAAAGACCTTGATACCTTACAGACTAAACGTGATTTCAGAATTCCAACTCCAGCAGTAAAATCCACGTATGCACAAAGACTCCCACATCTTCTGCATCTTCATACCTATAATTCAGTAATCAAACATTGCAATATAAAAACTTCACTCGATCAGAAATTAAGAAAAACCTAACTTCCTGGCTTCTAAATCTTTCATTTAAAGAAGCCGAAAATATAATTAAAGTTTAAAATTAAATTTTTATCACCTATATATTATACACTTTCACACCCCATACTCACTCTTACACACAATCAATTTAATTATACACTACACATTCTCTACTCTCTTATTGACACATACAGTTACACATCTTACTTAGCACAGCGTTTATACTTTTATTATTTAGTTTTGTTTGAATATTGTTTTTATTTTATTATTTATTTATTTTATTTATTAAAACTTTATGCACTAGTAAAATAAACTGTACAAAGGCGGACTTAATGCCTTAGGCATTTTCTACCAGTCTACCTTAAGGTGGTGCAGAGACAGAACATGGTAGGCGCAAGAAGGTAACTAAAACATTGAAAGAAAAATAAATTATTATTTATGATAAATACATATATACATACATATTATATAAAATCCAGAGATACCTAGGTCAAGAGAAAAGAAAAAAAAAACTAATAAAAGACATATTAATGGAGAAACTAATCTGCTTATTGCTTTTTTCATTTTTATTGTATAAATTATTATTATTGTTTCTGAAATTGGTTTCCCAAGATACAGGCTTGCCTAGTTTGGGGCCAATGTTAAAATTATGAACAATTGTAATTAACAATAAATTATTATTATTATTATTTTTATGTGGTTATACTTAATATTATTAAGATGGCTGGACACATTCCTGATCGATTATCTAAGATTCAGTAGCGTCAAAAATTGTGAAATAAGGGTGTTTAGCCGTCACATAAAGTGCCCTATTGACCTAGTTAAATGCGAGCTATTTTGAAGATTTGTCCAGCCAACCTGAGCCACATCTTTCTGAGGCACGGAATAAGTCTTGATATGTAATGAATGGTCAACTATCCACGGACCGAAGTCGCCAAGCGTAGCGTAACATGTTTACTAACAAACATTAATTAACTATTTTTAACTTTTTCGCAGAGAAACGTTACTTTGCTTTATTTTCGTATTTTAAAATCCAGGCACGTAGCTTATTTCAATACAGAGACTTATTTAGTAACTTACTCAATCATCTATTGAGAACACAAGTTTTATATGAGATTTATACCCGTCCACTCAGTAAGACAGACGCGTAAGCATCTGAATACAATCTGTTAGTTACGAGTAATATCTTATATAACAAATCATGTGAATGTACTTCATAGAATTGGTATGGTTTTTTATAGGATTGGTTTTTAAGGTTGCTTAACTCGATTTGCGCCAAAATAACACCTACCTAAGAAACCTTAACCATAACCTTTAACCTTTGATCACCTGCAGGTATTCTTTTTCCACCTACGTTGGGGTCGGCTTTCTGTTTATCCGGATGTAGCTGAATACCAGTGTTTAACATGAAGCGACTGCCTGACTAAACTCCACAATTTTACTGGGCAACACTATATCCGTTGGTCAAGCTAGATGGTAGACTGCAGCTTAGCGTGCTTTTCGAGGTACGGAATAAGTCTTGATAATATGTAATGAATGGTCTTCTATCCATGGATCAACCTCGTCGAGCGTAGCTTAACCTTTGATTATCTGCTCAAATTATTAACCACAAGCTCCTTATCTGTAAGTAGATGCTGTTATTATTAAATTAATTTAGTAATGTGTAGTTATTTATTTACTTAAATATAAATGTACAACATTACAGGTAAACTAACCTAAGTTGTTGTACATGTCAAACCAAAAAAAAAACTAAAACTAAACACAAATCTAAAAATATCAACAAAAAAAAAACCTTAATGGTTGACAAACATACAAAATAACAAAAACACACTTAATAAAAGTAAAACAATTAAAAAAATAAATATATAATATATAAACAGGTAAGAACAAAACTAAACACAACACAAAAAACTAAACACAAAAAAAACAACAATATTGCACAAAATAAAAGTTAGGTATTGCCGCATCTGATGGTATTAGAAGCTATTATAATTAGAGATTTTTTAAAAACAATAATCGATAGTACGATTGTTTTGAAAAATATCGTAGTTGCCCCACATTTTATAAGGACGATAGCGAGCGTTTTCATTCTCCAAAGAAAGATAAGACTAGGCATGTTCTAAAGTAAAAACTAAACTGCATCATCAACATGTTAGCAGGCTATATCTATGCAAAACTTTATGGAGATCGTTTTAACAGGCGACCCGTGAAAGTGGGATGAACAAACTCGTTTCGTATTTTTAATAGTGGTAAGGATTAATTAAGATTAAGGCCGGCAAAAATGTAAATTAAAGTCTGAGCTAACATTAGCCGCGTTTAATAGCGAGTTCAAACTTTTTAATGAACATTTTACTAATTAGTTATGGACCCCAATTTAGGAAACACGAATCTAAAAACACCCTAATATTTTCAAGAAAAGTAAGGCGCTTATCTCGCCCTAAAAGAAAACAAATCAATTAGGTAAGTGTTTTATGATAAAGTACTTAAATATAATAATGTAACTAGAAAAATTGCTGTATTTACGACCGATCTAAACTTAAATCCAAAAACTAAAAAATAATAACATTAAATACCAAGAATCGTAGAAAGAAAAATAACAGCACCGCGTAACAAAGGTTTAATAGGGCGCATGTCGTGGTTTCTGTAATTAATTAAATTGACCCTTACCCCTGGACCACAGAAAGCACCCAAACACCCAACACGCAATGCAATCTGAACTTTAAATCTAAGCGATAAAATTCACTTTCGATGTTTCCGCGTCAGAATTAGGAGTGTCCAAGAATTTCGTATTTTATTAGTTCGAATGGCTCACCTAGTGATTCCTAAAGGGTCTGCTATTAAGGGAGTGGGTTTATCCCTCTTCTGGACGGTGGCAACGTGTTTATATTTAGTGTTATTAGAGAAACATTTCGTATTTCAGCGTTAATTTTACGATTCTAACAAATCCAAGGTCCCGCAAAGTTTGAAAGCCATTTAATGAATTATTATGTGACTCATTTGGGTTTATACAAAATTGTGGATAACCAAATTGTTTATAATTGTGTAGGAGAACCTAGAGCTCGTAGGAGGCCTGGGAAGTGTTGGCTGGGGTGTTGTGAAAGCGTAAGAATCAACAACATGACCAATGAAAACAAACGATCTCTGCGGAGACGATTAATGGAACGTGAAAGATATGGAACTCGCGGATCTATAGAACAATTTAATCTCGTTTGCTTTTGAGTACAAAACTTTTTAACTTTGTCGTTAGTGATTTTAGGATGTTATATTTTCATGCTTTTATAATAAACTAAACTACTATTTGAGTTCCAGATGCGTTTGCTTTTACCTTATGTTGGTACACATGCATGCACTCACTTACACATTGCAACAAATAAAGTTAACCGTTAACCTTTTACACTGCAATGCGTGTGTTATCATCATTTTGTCCATATCCCAATTTATCTGGGGTTTAACGGATTACTTCCTGTTCCTTCCTTCCAAGTCATGTCATCTTTCATAGAATGCATCCATAGTTTACTTTTCTCACAACATGGTCCTCATTAAATTTTCTTCGAATCGCATTTCATAACAAACTTTTTTCATAAAATTTCTCTGTCACAGGCACCACTTTATGAACTCCATTATTTCTCCAATATATCTATGAAAGATTTTATACTTAAATAATAATATACCTTCTGTTCAGTATGTTTCACTATCCTTTGCAGTTTAATCTCAGCAACTTAATATACACCTCCATCCAACACCGCGAGGACAGAGAAGGTTGCGGCGAGGCAGCTTTGGGACCTTGATTTATTCGAGGTGCCTTATTCGATCCCGCTTTATTATTCCCTTGATACAATACCATGTTTATACATGATACACAATATTGTAAGGGTCCTGCTTGAAACTGTATGCTAACGTGTCCTACACCTGTGGTTTCTTCGTTATTTCATTATCATTCGGGTCTGAGCTCACTATCTTATCTGTCCTTGATACACTCATGGATTCAAGACTATTTGTGAGAGAAACTGCGTATTTTCTGATCCAAACCATCAATTTAGCTAAAAGTTTAACTTTACTCTTTGGCAAGATTGCTCCATTTCCGACCACAACATCACTTACCACCAAGTGAGGTAAGAGTTTAACGAACACGAACTTGTTGATAATAAAACTTTTTTTAAATAAATTAAAAGGATATTTGTTTCTTAAACGTAACATCACTCCTGTACCTATATCCCGAAAAGTTGAGGTCAACCAAATTTTGCTTACATGATATGGAGCAATGTAATCGAGGGCGAGCCTTTTACCAATAACACTTTGCTTTTTGCACTTTGCAAATGCACCCAGGACTTCAACACCCGTGTTCGTGATAACTAGATTTGTTCTCAGTTGTTGTTCTTTATCTGAAAAATCTGTTGTTAAAACGAAGCAGCTAAATCTACTACAGGTCAGTGAAATCAATTAGTTGTTTCGTGCGTAGTAGCACTTCAATTATGTAACTGAAGCACGAACTGCATCAGCTTTGCACAATATTTACCAAGCACCCATTCACAAAACGTTCACGTGTTCACTTCCAATATTATCTCAATGAACAATATCTATTTCGTGCTACGTATGTCGAACATCATTTTCAGCTCCACTAATTTCGCTAATGGTAGCAGTTGTATAATGTTCAATATAACATCCAATCGGAATTTACGGTTGATATGTTAGTACAGATGTTTCCAAACTTTTTAGATGTTGTTCTATAATTTACGTTTAAACACACGTACCTACACCATGTGGCTGGACTATAATGTTGGATCATACGATCTAGGTCAATGTGATTGCACGAGCTACCAGCGTTTGTAAATATCTGACGTTGATACCATAGTTTGGTGCTGGCCACCTAGGACCGTGTAATATCTTTGCGTCATAGAGTTATAGTCCTCGTGAGGTTTAAGTATGCTATCAATTTTACGAGAGGTCAACATGTTCCCAACTAAACGTTCTTTCATCGAGTCTTCACATGAGAATGCTACGTCTATTTCATTGTCTAAAAATAAACCATTTAAGACACGCAATCTACTTATTTCAATGAGCTTTACGCTGTTCAAGAATAAGTGCATTACCTATGAGACATTTCTATACATATAGTTGGCTAGTTCTCAATGCCTAAGAAACAAAGCCGCTGATTATTTCAAGATGGATTGAATCATCTCGTGTGACCATTGCAATTTAGAGTCAGCAATTTGGTATAATTACGTAATAGGTAGGAAATAATGAGACCTGATGGTCGTTACCAAGATCAGGTAATTACGGTACAAACAAGATGTCGTTATGAGAGTGACCGACCATCGTGTGACAATGTAACTACGGGAGTTCAAATAGTAATAAAATAAGTTAAGAAAGAAAGTAATTTAGAAGAAACAATCGTTTTGGTAGTGTTTCTACAGATGCCCTTTATAAAAAATATGTTTATTAGAACTTTAGTACTCGATTCAAAAGAAATGTATTTTGCTACCGGATTGCCAGTTCCTGCTCCACACGCTCGTCAAAGTAGTTGTTAATCTATTAATGTTAATCTGTGTTCATCGGAAATACATAACAGTGTCGGCCACTCTAATATGGAACGATTGCCCAACAACGGAAATTTAATTTTATTCTAAACAATAACCATTAACTTCGTCATACTCCCAAATTCTTGGACAGTGGGATGGTAACTTCTAAACAAAATGGCCATGCGCTCTTTGGGTGGAACCTAGTAGCTAAAAGACCTTTCCATACACCAAATAGGTACTCTTTATATTAGCTTTCGGCCAGAAAACGTACATACGATAATGAACAAGTTAATTCTATCTAGTGTTTTATGGCCCCGAACCTACCAAAAAACCAAAATTTTACACTCCAATAGGATCCGAAATGGGCTCTTTTAAAGTGGGGTTCCTAGGCTCAGTAGAGTACATAAAATCTTAATTGATCTAATAGATGGGAGGCTTATGAAAATAGTACAGATAACAGTAAAACTTTTAAGTACTTAATCAGCAAAAAACTTGACAAACAAACGTAGTTTGCGATTGCAAAAAATAAAAATGAAATTATAGAAAGGGAAAATAATGTTTTCTGCCAGTTGACTCTTTGAAGGATTATTTTAATAACCTTCATTATGTAATTGTATTTTCTACTTATTCTCTAATATTTCCAGTTACCATTTCTGACGTTACGTTAGGCAGACCTTAAACATTATAGTTACAAATATTGTAATGATGTGATTTATTTTTTTAACCGACTTCAAAAAAAGGAGGAGGTTCTCAATTCGGTTGTATTTTTTTTTTTTTTGTTTTTTTTTTTTTTTTTAGGGTTTGTTACCTCAGTACTCCGTCATTTATGGACCGATTTTCTAAATTCTTTTTTTGTTTGATAGGGTATACTAACAGATTGGTCCCATTTGTATCAAAACTCATACCTGATGAGGGATCTTCGAGGAATTGAGGGAACTCCTCAAAAAATATAGGCACACATGCACCGATTTCAACATTTTTAGTAACAAATCAAGCATTTTCATGTAGAAAGTATCATTTGGTAAAGAAAAACTGATGAAGAAGACAGGCAACGGAACTCTTCAACGCATAACAGCAAATTATTCGCGATTGCTATAGTCAGATGTTTATGCTGAGCTTTTGTATTTCCACAACATAACATTACGCCATTCTATTTTAAAAGGGGCCGGCAGAGATGTACAGATTAATGTTTAGAGATAGAACTTCTTTAGCAATTGTTATCCAATTTCAATGATTCTTTCAAGTTTTGAAAGACTTTCTTTATATACAAAGAAACTAAAACTTACAAAATAAAAACTTTTTTACAAAAAAAAAAACAACCGACTTCTTAAAAAAAAACTAACAGGTGAAAAATAACTCCAGTTTCGGAAGTCGGTGGCCAATAATGAACAAAACAAAACCACCAAAGCCACAGACTTCCGAAACTGGAGTTATTTTTCACCTGTTAGTTTTTTTTTAAGAAGTCGGTTGTTTTTTTTTTTGTAAAAAAGTTTTTTAAATGATTGTTTCAAGACATTCATTTCCGATAATTTATGATTGGTTTTAACAAATTCTCACACGTCAACAATAGGATGGCTTATCGATAGACGTAAATCGACAGGCCCCAGCGATACATTTTAAGATCCGGAAAATCCTGCGTCGTTCGTGCTACGGAGGAGCAGCAAATAATTATTTTACAAAGAGGTTCGTTCAAAATAAAGATACTTAATAAAACATTTGTCCCCTGTGTCAGTATAATTAATTAATAATCCTGAAAGTTTAGACACTGCTCGTTGTTTGTGGAGATATTTTGATTTATTGTTGGACTCTTTGTCAGTATGGCGAGGTAACATTTTAATCGCCTTATGAAAGCAAATATTTAAAAGGAACCTCAGTTGCGTTGTTGGCTGATAAGTTTTATTAAAAGTTCGGCAAATAACCTACTTATTTTTAAGCTCTTTTGCAAAAGCGGGAGTTCTATAAGGTATGTCGTTACGAAGATTAGTGAGTTTACCTTCCATTTTTGCTGCAGCATTTTTATTTGTAAACGTGTTAGTTAGTTATATTATTATATGAAAAACGTCAAAGATTCAGAACACTCTATTTCTGCTATCAAATTAAACAAGAATTTGGTCACTTATTGTGTCGTCATGCTTTAGCAATATCATCGACATCTACTTCTTCCATCTTTCTCTATTATTTGACGTTTTTCTTAATAGTCTCCACGTAGTGAAATCTTTTTTAATCAGTGGTCTTTAACAGAATTCAAGGAATACGACAGAGTCATAACCACGATAAGTCTGATTTTAAAAATATACTAAGATGTTGTGATTTTGTGTTTTGACTGGTCTGTTGGTCTGACCCTGACTATAGTAGTCAGGTTTACTTACTCTAGTAGTTAGTGACCCTGACTGCCGGAGGTCGTGGATTCGATTCCCACCCAGGTCAAATGTTTATGTGATGAGTACGATCATTTGTTCAGTGTCTGGGTGTAATTTATCCATAATATATTTATGTATTTAGAAATATAATAAGTATGATTATCAAGCTGTTTCGTACCCATAACACAAGCTCCTAGCTCAGCTTGGGACTAGACAGCGTTGTGTGAAAAGTTGTGGAATAAATTTATTTATTTATTGCTTCAAACTTTTCAGTTAATCAAAATTTTAGTAGTCGCTTTTACCCTGCGGGGTCTGTAAGACTTACTGATTAAAACCGCCCTAGTGTTCAAAGGCAAAGTCAAAGTCAAATCATTTATTTCAATTAGGCCATTTAAAAGGCACTTTTGAACGTTAAACTTACAAGTTAAATAAAATTTAATGATTCTAGTTGCCCCATCGTTGTTCCATCTCACACGTGCGCCAGGGGTCACGGGAACGGAATATACATCCGCAACTCCCGACAGCAAATTTTACTCAACCTAATTCATTACAGAACTCACATAGGTACCTGCACCGTCAACACTACAGATAAAGTGCAAAAATTACGACTCTGAAAAAGCTAGTTTCACCAAGCCTTTCGTTTCATTTCCCCAGTCCATATCTCGCGAACTCGCGACGCAGTAACAAAGGCCCACAAAATGTTGCGGCAACGGATGCTCGTTCATTCGCTGCCCCTAAATTTATGGCTGTCGGCCCACTAAATGCATATTCTACTCAAATCGCTAACATACTTTATTGCATGGCTTTCCGCTGGAAATATAAAATGCGACACTTTTCATTTGCCGGGATTTACAATGCGGGAAATGCTTGATATATATTTCGTGTTTGTAATATTGTGTGCGCTGTTACGTTGACTAAGTGAGTACGAGAGTGTATTATTGTGATAAGATGTAGGTATTTAGAAGACAGGAGGCTTTTTCTGGTAAAAAGGAAGAATGCAAAGTCTATACAAAACGGGCCCTAGCTTAGACTTGTTCTTCTTCTTTTCTTTTAGTGACTTACCTGTTGTTAGAGTTTTGGAAGTAGGTATGAGGAACAGTGTGTAAAGTTCCTCATCCACCATTGAAAAGGGAGGATCCTCCAACCAGACGGCTATTGTGTCTGGTGGGCTAACAACTGCCCGACGGTTGTTGTCGGGAACTTGTATACGTTCAAAGCGTGCGGATAACTCTAATACCGCGATGTAGGATATCGGTCATTAGTTCGTATGTGGCGAGATAGATGTCGCTACATAGTTAATAACGCCCATGGACTTCCGACTTGGCTTCACATGCTGTCAAGATATATATCTCTCAGGCATGCCGCGGACAGCTTAGACTTTTTAGTGTCAGATGTTAATACTTTGGTTTACCTGCCGCTGATTTTTTATTCTTCTTATAACTAATAAATAAATAAATATTCCACAACTTACACACAACGCCATCTAGCCCCAAGCTAAGCAGAGTTTGTGTTAAGGGTACTAAACCGGTGATAAACATACTTTTATATATTTATTAAACTTTCCTTTTTTTATTTTATTTTAAACTTAACCCTACGAAAACGTGAACCGATAGAATTACTCGTACACTAAAGACAGAGCAGATTTATCGCCTAAGCTGATAGATGAAATCCATGCATACAACATGAACTTAGCATTGATAGTCTGTAGATACATATTTACATTGCTTAGTTTCAATAACCCTTTGCCTATTGAACCAAGCTATAATAACGTGTGGACTGCTCGGTACACGTGGACCTAAAACTAATACCAAGTTCTGGGACGCTAACTGTCTGTAGTTTAGTGCCTTATTTGTGTTCTCTTAGTAAGTAGTTTCAGTGATTCAGTAATATTCATCTCATCTGGACTAGGCTTTTGCAACAATGGATATGAGCGAGATATTGTCTGGACTTTAAAAGGGACTGCAATCTCTGAGTTTATTTCAGTGTTTCTTCTCAGAAAAGTCAATTATTGAAACACCGACCTCACCTCACAAGTATGAAAAACATATTTTTTTCGTGTCTGTTTTGTTATCTGTTAAAACCAAAGAGATTTAAAATACTAGAGCGGACATACGAGGAAATGTCATACAAAAACTTTGATCCCATGTCTCAGTAACGCCATCTAGAATAATATATGAATATCGGAGCGGCAGTGGAGCGTACTAAAAAACTCATAGACTTGGATGAAAATTTTGTTCGTGATGTCTGGTCTATAGGTATTGAATATCTTTGGTTAAAACCAATTAATAGAAATAAATAAACATGAACAATGTGCATACATTCATAAACTCACGCCTTTTTCCTTTGGAGGTAGGCAGAATGTATAGAGCGCCTTCTGCTACGATTCTTACATTGCTTCGTTTACGATCATCCATGTAACCATATTATACACATACGCAGGTTGCGAGAACTACGCAGTCTACGCACCTTATTTTTCTGAAGGACATCACTAACAATGTCTGTGTATTTTCTTCTAGGGCTTCCGCTCCCGGCGTTTCCACTTACATCCGCCTTGTAAATACATTTTGTTAGACCTGCCTTTCATTCATTCTCATATAATTTCCAAGTGTGTTAGGTACATGGAGTAGGTATCTTCCTGTCTGACTTCCATTTAAGTACCCAGTAACTGGGTGACGCAATAGCCGTTAGTTACACTGGTTCCCAGACTTTTAAGAGTGCCTGCTGATAACTCGTAACAATTGTCAAAGGTTTACCAAAGACTCCAGGACCAATGTCGCTTAAATTTGTTTTCCGAGATACGAGATAAATCTTAATATAAATTGAAACTCGTATTTTCGATGAAAGTGTGGTGCATTGGAATGGCCTGTATCCAGCACTGGTCTAAAGTAGATGATGATGATGGATTGATATGTATAATTAATGCATATCTGTCAGTAGCCTTCACATATTATTATATTTTGTGTTTAAAACACGTCTCCCTCCGTATACCGGGTCCCACGTCAATTTACATAGAAATGAGAATGCCAATAAATATTATAATGTTGACGTTATTATTAACATATTGTAGGTAGGTATGTACATTCTTCTTTGTCATCCGATACAAATTGTTTTAAAGGCTTTTCAAATAGAGGTTTATTTAAATAACTGTTGCTTTTTTTTAAAACAACAACTAGTTTGATTAAGGGGTAGGTAAACGTGTAACCCAGGTAGAGGCTGCCTTCTACTACACAGTTACTGTGCCTTCTGACAAGGGCCGGGGCAGACCTGGCACAGCGCAGTAAAGCGCTTAGAATAGAATAGAATAGAATACTCTTTATTGTACACTATTAAAACTATAGCGCTTATTTTCATTGTTAAATCAATATCATCTTTGCATCTCTGAATCTCTCAAAATAAAGTCTGAAATAAACCAAATAAAAAATCTGCCTTATAAGAAATCATGCTCGAAATCGAAAACTCTTGTCGTCTGAAGAGTCGACCAATTTCTTCTCTTCAAACTTGACATTGTCTTTTTTTATAAAACAACAAATTCTGCAGTTAAGTAGGTAGTTTGCCGATTCTTTCGTTGAAAAAATCCGTTACTAACTACACAAAAAGGTAACGAAGAACATAAAAATGCCCACACATTAACTTACAACTTACATAAAACGCCTTCTAAGAACACAGCGTGCAATAATTAATAACAGTAGGATCTCTATGCGCTTTTGTGGTACCTACTAACTGCAGTCAGATGCCCTTTCTCAAAGAGCACTTTGTTTGGTCAAAGATAATATTAGTGAACGACTACTTACCTCACTTTGTACATGGAACTAAGTACTGTGAACTGCACAATGGTTTACTGTATTGAACTTACAATGAGAATGTAATGAGATGTGTGTGTATTCCTTGTGAAGTAAGTGAGGGCAAGTTTGCCTGGTTATTCTTTTAGCCGATAAATATTGGATCTACATAAAATAAATACACTTACATATAATTGAATGTTATTTAATTATGTAATTCTAGAACTTCGTTAACGACTATTGTCCGCATGGATTGCGTACTTTTCCTTCGAAATTAATATTTGTTTGCGTATGTTAGGGTCAGTTGAGAACGAGATGCCCCTCTGGGCGTACGTTTCAAATGAGCGACTCGAAATATAACTTTATTTACTTCACGGAAATATTACGATTATTGTGAGAATTCAAAATACGTTGCACCATGCAACTCTGCGCTTCGCGGCATCGTATCATCGTAATTCGTATGGACATGTATTTAGAATAGGTCAGAAACAGCTAGGCCGGGGCAGTTAAATTATATAATAATTTTTTATCGTTACTTAGTTCGTTACATGCTACCTTGCTTTGTTATTCAGTACCCGGCCATTCGACCGGGATATTGGTAACGTAACATGCGCATACACGAGAATTTTATTTCCATTGGAATTTTGCCAACTCCTCATTTGGTCACCATTGACAAATGTCCTTTAAAATATGTATATTCGTAAATTTTATCGTGGCGAACGGTAAATGTTTGGTTACCTACATATAGGGTGACTGGTAATTGGTGACCGATACTTAAACACGTGATTGTATTCATGATTTCAATAAACTTTCCCAAAAAAACCACGTGTTAAAGTATCGGTCGTGTTGAGAGCAGCGGTGGCCCAGTGGTGGCGGCTCCGACTTACGAACAGTAAGTCGTGGGTTCAAACCCGGGCAGGCGCATTACTTTGTGTAATTTATTTAATCACCACTGCTCTCCAAAACGATGAAGGAAAACATCGTGAGGAAACCGGCATGTCCTAGAACCAAAAAAGTTTGAAGACATGTGACATCTACCAATTCGCACTGGGCCCGCGTGGTAGATTATAGCCCATACGCAAAATACGCGCTTAGACGTGGAGTTGCGGATACCAGCCCGGTATCTTTAATCTTTTTTTTTTAAGTATCGGTCTCTAATTACCAGTCACCCTATCTATATTATTAAAAGACCAGCAGACGCCACGCGTAGTTTCGGAGCCTGTTCAATGCAAACAATCAAATCTTCCCTCTTTTTTTATATAAGCACAGATAAATTAACCTAATCAGATGGTTTTTATGCATATCAACAGTTTTCACCCTAAACATCACTTAAACTCAAGTAAGTACAGTAAAAATAACGCATACCTACATAATATATCTCCTTAAAAAGATAGGACACTAGAAGATAAAGGAAAGGTCAGCTTCTTGAAGGCAATACAATCGTAAGAAGATGGCAATCGTTGATATCTAGTATCTGATGGACGCGGGTGTGAGGTCCTATTTCCTTAGAGAAAGTCGAGCTTTGAACCCTTGCAGGCTGGCACCGAAACTAAATTATGTCCAAGGGTAGTAGAAACAATTGATTTTATTACTATAATTGACTGCAACTACGTCATTTAAAAAAAAACTATGAAAAGAAAGATTTAATAAAAAATGAAGAAAAACATTGTAATATCGTAGTTTATTTTCAACACGCTCGCTTCCTTTCAGCTTCACTATGCAATGTTTTTAACATGCGTGCTTTGAAATTAACTTTTCCGCACTAGTGCGGCAACGTGCACGTGTATTACAAAAACAATTTAATGTCAGTAGATGTTGTCAATGAGGAGACCAACCTGGGATGGCATGGTATTCAACGATGTAGGATCATCTCTACTGCGGAGAACCTCACTAGGAAAGCTATACGCAACTGGCTATACCTACGTAAGCTTATCACAGGCTCAACACTATACCCAGATCCAGGGGCAACCACACGTTCTACTTATACCGCGTCTAATGACAGACTGCCTTGTCAGGTCACGTTGACAGTTACGCCCTCTGTCGGGGGGTACACGAGACAATGAATTATATCTAATTAATAGATACAAACACTACGATTGACCTATACATACAAAACACGAGATTTGATTCGGTGGCAAGTTTCAGGGATTAAATTAAACTGTTTCGAAAAACTACGTCCTTACTGCGGGTACGATGATTAACCAGCGCACAGAACACAACGGTTTACGCTTTTCGAGTTAAAATAAAATTTATATTCACGTGAAAATGCCACATAATAAATGGATTTTTGTGGTAGCCACTGGCTTCCACCGCATTCACTAGATATAGGGAGAATGGAGCTTCGAAAATAATATAGGTAACATCACGCCTGTAATACTCAAAGAGTTAAGCAGACACACAAGTTGTAAATACACAACTACAGACACCGGCTCATCAACCTACCCCAATGTGTCAAATTTCTTTGCTAAGTGTTCAACTTTATTTTAAATAAAATAAGGTTCATGTTGAATTGGAAAAATTTGACAGTTTGGGGTAGGTTGATGTACTGGCGTCTGTACCTTAGTACTCACATATTTCGCCGCTTTTTGTCATTTCGGCACAAATCCAGACACTAGGCTACTACTAAGAAATACAAGATGAAAAATCTCAATAACGTTTTACCCTAGCATAGAAACTGAGACATAATGCTCAAAAGTAGCGCTTGCGACCACTAACTAAACCAACGAAGCAGTCCGAGCTTCAAAAACATTTTTAATTCTTGCAAAAATTACCAGAGTTCCTGTACCTACAAACAATTCTTTGATACAGCATTAAATAAAGAAACAGTATAACCTTCTACAGAAGAAATACGAGAGAAAATAATACGGAAAATGTAAGTAAGTATCTTAACGGCAAAACTTCGTAAACAATTTTTGTTAAAGTATTCTTCAACTGCATTGCCTTTAAAAAGAAAACTCCGTCTTGAAAGTTGCAATAAGACAAAGAAACGTGAGGTGTACTGTAACTGGCTCGAATGCCACTGTTTACTAAGTATCTGAAGCAAGGTTATAAAAGTTAAAAACATTACGCAAGAAAAATAGCACAGCTGCCTTATTCTAAACCGTTCGATTGGTTTCCGTGTCGGTAAGGAACCGTTTTCGACAATCTCATTTACGAGCCGAAGAACTGCCAAAACGCTATTCACAGATCCGTACGGATACGTTTTTTTTTCTATACGATTGATCATTGTATTTATGGGGAACGCTACAAAATGGTAGTAAAAAGATCAGCGTGGTAGAAAATTTAAAGTAGTAAATAAAATTGGTTTATTTGAATGTTTCGATCCGTTTAATTATAGAATATACAGCTAGTAATTTAATAGACAGCAAACGGTACAAAATGATTTTATTATTAATCAAACAAACTTTATTTCAAATAAACTTGCTTTGTAAACAGCCGTCTGTCAAATTGGCATTGCCAGTTTGACAGACTTTTTTACTTCTTAAACTTTTTTTACTTTTTAAACATTGCCAGTCTGGCAATGCGGAAAAAGTTTTTATTTAAAATAAAACTATGGATTATTTTTTTTAATATAACTTTGCTTAAAAAAGGCTAAATGACTGTAAGTATTTGATATCAATACACAAATCTTGCTATTTGCTCATTGTCAAACAATTACATGTACAACTATACGAATAAAGTAATTCAAAGTGTAATTATGTAGTTCTACATAATTACACTTTGAATATAAGTAAATCCGAAAGTATCAATGAAATACGGTCAATACAATAATAAAACTTCATTTACTTAAAAGTGCAGTGTTTTAAAGGTTTACAGTGTTTATATTTCTCTGAAATAACCTGGATTTATGAAAATTAAATCGTTTAAATTTTGCTCGGTATGGCTCCCGATAGCAAACAGCTGTCGGAAAGATTTGAGTCTTCTTATCGAATTTGGCTTGTCAAAAAAAATCGGTTTCGGATTTGTGAATGGCGTTTGGATGACATCTTCGACATCTTAGCCGTTCGATTCGGTGCGGAATCTAGTCGAATGGTTGTGAATAAGCCAGCAGGAGTAAAGAGTCGAATGGAGAAATCAACTTCAAACTTTTGCCACGGGTGTCGCTGGTATCTTTTGACTTATAAATATCTAATGTCAAAAAACTTTAACTATCGCCAAGCGATGCCCCCAAAGGGCAAAGTACTAGCTTAAGTTGCCTACTGTTCATAGCTTAGCCTATTCTTCCCGTTGATAACCTGTAACTAGTAATAGCTGGAAAGGGCTAAATCCAAAATCCTTATCTTAACTTCATCATGTGAGTGAGTTTGTTTGTTCTACACTGAAGTTGCGTAAATTCGAACGATCACCTAATTTGAGTTCCTTGGCTTTTAAGGCAATATCATCTAGATCCAGTTTATTATTCTGACATAACTTGATACCTACAACTTACAAATTCTGTTTCATATTTTAATTAACTTTATTCCAGCGGGTAAGGAGAACCTATTCGGAACATCTGAAAAAGCCTCTTAATGTAATTAGGTATTTTGACCCTTTGGAAACTTAGCCGCAAACTGACAAGGTAGGTACCCAATAACGGAAAATACAGGATGGAACGAGCTTCGATAAAGTGTAACTTCATCTGTCATTTCCGAAAGCTCAGGCAAAGATCAAAATTTTTCGTCGTTTTTACCTAATGTTCTTTAAACCTTGTAAAAACGCGTTAATTTTTTTTTTTAAATTGACTCTTTAAAGAAAAATTTCATAAGTTTGAAAAGAAATGATATTTTTTCTTATATTTCTTTACAGATTCGGCAATAATAACATTAGAAACAAACATACAAATTAGGAAAAATCTGACAAAAACTTCAATGCTGTAGGGACCAGAATAATGTCCAGAACTCATGATTTATTCATTTATAAAATACATTGTAGCCTAGACAGGAGTCCCAAGACAAGTATAGTTACTTTTACAGTTAATAACTAAGAACTAAGAGAGCTTACAAAATACAGTTGAGCGGAGCGTGACATATACAATTTTAATTATGAGTGGCTAATCCTATTACAAAAAACAATATTATGTTAGATGAGTTTTAGCTGCTAATACAATTTTATTTCAATTATCCGGAAACAGGTCTACATTATGTGTAATTATAAGCGATGATATCAGTATGTGCGACGGTGTCCCACCCACCCTGTATTAAAAGAGCATATCTAATTTATTCCTGGACCTTGCATTAGTCTGCAATAAATTCCAGGATAAGGCAAGGGAACTTAGAGCCGGCAATAAAAAAAGTAAATCCGTCGATAACAAACCGGGTGGTATCGTAGGGGCGAGGGCAGAGGGTTGAACGGTCAGACGATAACTGGAGACGCATCTGTCAACAGATTTACGAAGGGTTATCTTCAAATTGTAGTATGTTAAAGATGGTATGTGCTGCGATATGAGTTCTTAAACGAATGATATGGAAGATGTGTCGAAGACTCCAGATGCAGTGCGGTAAGTGCTGCATTTTACTGTTTTGCTGCAACAAGCGACCCCCACTAGACGAAGAAACAATGATCGTGATCTAGCTCCTAAAATACAAATATGAGCGTAGGTACAAGATCGTACCAGTCATATTTTGAAAAGCCTAAGAAAGGAGAAGCTTGCTTTCAAGTTTTTATTACATTCTTGCGCCTACCATGTTCTGTATCTTGATCACCTCGAAGTAGACTAGTTGAAAATGCTTAAGGCATGAAGGCCACAGTTGGGTTTAGTAGTGCATATTTTTTTTAATAAATAAGTAAAAGAGGTTTCTAAAAATGTAATGTACCACAATGTGTTAATGTGATAGGTAGGCAGAAACTACAGAGCGCCATATGCTACGATTCTTACATACATCTTTTGCTTTGTTTACATTCATACATGTTGTCATACACACACGCTGGTTGCGAGTACTACGCACCTGACCCTACTAGGGCCTCCCCTATGTATGCCCTTCTAGGGCCTCCCCTCCCTTGCTTATTAGTCTTTTAGGCTAGATCGTAATTAATTATTAAGAATTATTTTGTTCTTTCTAATTTAGTATAAAAAAAATCTATTCCGAATTAGCGTGTCGTTGGTAAACATAGACACTACATATTTATCACATTTTTTTTTAATATTCGGCCCAGTATTCACAGCCATCCGTTGAAACACAAGCAGCGCAAGTTAAAAGGCGGGTCTTGGTCTGCCGAGGGGTTCTGCAAAGGCACTGAAGGTTTGTGCTATCTGAAAAACCCTAACTATAAGGAGTTTTTATTGCTTTGGTAGGTACTGAGTTTCTTTAAAGTTTTCTTCGCGTGCTATTGTTTACACATACCTACCCATGGCATGCGCTGAGTTAAAATGAGAAACAGGGTGTTTCATCTAACGACCTACACCTACTACGCCATTACGACATAGTATATCAATAAAAGTTAATTCAGATAATAATGTCCAAAACTACGTCATCCCAGCTTAATTGGGGCTCGTAAAATGATTATGACCTATTAAATTGTCTTGAATTCGGTGTTGTTCTCTAAATTTACATATCATGAAACACTTTGAAGGTCAATTTTATTGAAATGGTAATTTAGATTATGGGGCGAACATGTTAATGACCCTGGAATTCATAAAAGAAAAGTGGGGACTTTTAATTTTGAAAATGCATTGTTTCGTTGATGTTAGATAATGTGGGTAAAAGGAGATTACCATGTTTAGAGTTTCATGGTACTTAAATTTGTAGGGTTATATTTTTACGTATCCCTTGGGAAGCACCATAAAAAGCTTTTCCGGTGGTAATTTGTAGATATTGTATGTACGTCGTTTCGGGTAGTCAAAAGCCAGAAACTCTGACAATCAGTCTTACCAAAGGGTATCATGTTACCCTGTACCTAAATTGTGCAGGAAAAATGGGTCGCCATATAAAAATGAAAAAAAAAAACAATTACTCCGGATTTAATTAAGAACATTATCAATGCAAGATTGTCAATAGGTAATCGTAATTAACAAAAATGGCAACGACATGTTACAGACAATTTTTCGTCATACAATTTGACTCAGTCTTTCCGCAGTTAGATTCATGTGCGCAAGTTAGATGCTATGGATAAAATTAAATAAGTAAATCGTCGCATTGGAGTAGTCTTATTGCATTATTTTTATGTCCGTATACCAAATAAAAGGGCAAATAATATAATACAATATCGCATAGGTACCTACCTACAACCAATGACAATGACAAATAAGTAAAAAGGTGTAGGTAGGTTACTTATATAAAACGGCACACTAACGCTTGCACGCGTCCTTGACACTGGGGTAAAGTGTGGCTAGTTAGAGCGCTTATAACCTATCTACACCTTTTTACTTATAATATCATTGGGTACAACAATAACAACAATAAAATTACAATAACCCACAATATTATTAAGAATTTGTAAATTTGTATTCGTTGATTTCGTATTGCCAATATTATTGCGTGTGCATTCGGTTAGCATTTGCAAAGAATTACCTACTATAGACATTTCTTCGCATTTGTCCTCTCTATACTGTCTTAAATCGCATTGGCCTTTGAGAAGAAGGCTGTTTGTTTGTCAGACTCGCAGTCATAAAATGTGTTAAATTTGATTTAAACATTGACCACATAGCATTTGTACCACTTAGGTAAGTCAATCTATTTAGAAGGATCCCTATATGCCAATTTAGGCTCTTTTCCGCCAAAAACGAAACCCCCTCGAATTTCCGCAACTGTCCTCAAGTACGTACCTTCGCACTTAAGTACATACGTGCCTCACGACTTCATGAGGGCATCAACGTAAGTAGAAAGGCATAGAATGCTACGAGTGGCAGTGAAAAGGGTTGGGTCAGCGATAGATAAGGAGGGACGCCGCCGGACAGTTGGCCACGTCATTGTCAGCCCATAAAGCCCAAAAGACCCAGCATTATCAAGATCTTTTAGAAAATTTCAATTTAAAGCGATGATTTTATTTATAAATTCAAAGATGTTTCACGTCAGTCATCAAAGCGGACGGATATTGGAAAGAAAAACTGTTAAAAGGCCGCACCGTCGCGTCGTTGTAACAGCTTCCGCAATTTGTGGAAATGCATTTTATCTGATTTGCTTGGATGAAACGATGTTTTATTTTTTAGCCCATTACTGTGTAACTAAATACTATCCTCAGAAAGATCACATGGAATTTATGACCAAAGCGTCATGTAGATATACCTACTTACCGACATATTTTTCTTCATTGACGTTTCAAAAAGTCAGTTTTGAAGATGCAGGAGGCGAAAACGCGCGGAATTTCTTTGCTCAAATAGCGTTTTTGATATTAAAACTTAACACTAAACAAAAGTGTTTGAGCGCAAAGAATCATGTATTTATTTATTTACTCAAATTAAAACGATTTCAAGCCAATAACAGTATCACACGATCGTGGATCCCTAACGTAGAATGCAGAGTAAAACATGTGTATAGTCTATCCAGAAATACTCGCTAATTAGCGAGAGTCAAGCGATCTCAAAGATAAAACTCTCTCAAGTGCAATACTGCATTCAAATTAACAAATTACCATCTGCTAAATATCGCATTACATGAATCTTTTAGGGACAGCCTGGAATGATAATGTTCGGTCCCGTTACGTGATTCGCTGCAGCGCCCGAGGAATGTCTGTCTGTATGGTAATTTGTTAATTATATGTATCTTAGGGTGCATACATAAGTGCGAATGCGCGGTGAATGTGCAAGCGTTGGATAAACAGCTGACTTTTAAAGCAAGTGGTAAGGGTGTGAGTGTCTTTTGTGCGTGTCTATGACCTACGTCAAGCTTTTGTAGAATGCTTGCAAGACAGAAAAAAGAATTTAATGTTTCTTATTCAACTTTAATTACCTAGTAATAAGAGACGAATGTAAACCTTATGATATGTAGGTAACAAAAGAATGACAGAATAAGCCGATGTCATTTATTTAACAGTCATTAGAAGCAGTCAAAAGCCCGAAGCTTTGACAATCAACCAAGGGGAATCGAATTGTCCAGTAACTGATTTGTGGAGGCAAGATAAGCTGCACTCGCTTTATGTGAATACTGGTGAGTATTCAGATGCATCCACTATCCAGTAAGATCAGATCTCAGTCCCAATTTTCACGATTTCACTAAAGTTATTTTTGCTTATACTGTAAAGTACCATACAAAAATCCCCACTCCTATCTAACCTCGAGATATTCTTCTTTAAAAATAAATAAGTCACTTCTTTCATTATAAATCTCATTCCTTTGGACGGAAGTCACGACAATTTACAGCAAAAAGAAGAAAAACTTGAAAAAATTCAACGCAGATCTTGTCCTGAACCCATGTTGTACACAGTCGTGGCACTGTTCCATTCGATCCAGTATATTCAGACAAAGCCTCGACAGATGATGAGGTAACAATAGAAATAAAAACTCTTTTAAAAACCCATCACTCATGATTATTAAATCCCACGCCCTTAATAAGCCATACAGAAAGCATTAGTCGCACTCATTCAAGGAGTGACCCTTATTTGACTCCTACGAGTATATCGTGCGTGGGAGTTTGTAAAAGTAATGCACCAAGTATTCCTTTATCATTAATTATTTAAGGTGTTTAACATTTTCCAACCAGAGAAGCTGCTTTAACTTTTTGCTTAAACAATGAGACATCATAATTGTTGTTCAATTGGCCATATAAAACCAGTATAAGCTGATCTCTTAGAATATCAAAACTTCTTACTATGCGATGGGGAGGAGTACTTTGACGCCTGAGTGTTCCGATTTTTTTACTATTTTATTTGTAGTTAGTTTAAGTGTACATATTTAAATTAGTTTTATTGTGTTTTCTGTATTTTTAATTACTATTATATCAATAAAATTATTTGAAGTAAATAAAAAAAAAAATTATAACAGAAATAAATATCACTTACTATGCTAGGACAGTTCAAGGTTATAGTTTTATCACTATCGACAAACTTAAATCTGCTTATATTTATACATACCTATATTCATCATCTACCTAGCCTTTATCCAACTATGTTGGGATCGACTTCCAGTTAGACAATACAAAGAGCAATTGCCTGTCGGAACTCTACTACCCAGGAACTGGGTAACTCGAGACCCCTTGGTTAAAATAGTTGTCAGATATTCGGGCTTATGACTATCAGTAACGACTGTCATTAGTCATAGATCTATAAACGACGGAGAAACCAACGGCTTTACATGCTCTCCGACGCACGGAAGAGTCTGATATGAAATGAATGGTAGGTAGGTACGCATCCACGAACCAACCTCGTTAATACTGTTCTCTACGGATTTTTTAAAGTTTAATACTGTAAAAAAATCCGAATCGATTTATGCTGATTTACGTTTTGATAATTGGTTTGATTTACTCAAAAATTTCTCAACCGATCCTTTCACCATTAGAACGTTATTCCATTAGAAGATAACATCATAGCACATACGAAAAGTCTAAGTGATTTAAGATTGATCCTCAACCAGAGTCTCAAAAAGGAAATCAGTGGAGATTTAGATTACCACTTAGTCTAGTAATTCATACTGGAACATAGTTCAAGAACCGTGCTTTCGAATCACATATTATCTAATGATATGTCAATATACGACATGATTTAAACACCAAATAACACAAAATGTCTTTTAAATTACTTACGAAGTTACGACCTTCATTTCAGGTCGCAATATTTCAGAATATGAAATCTAGACCGCTATTAATAACAACCACAAATTACACAGTGCCCACGTCTACCGGGCTGTTCAATAAACATTATGGACCGTGAGGTAATAATGATGGAATGGCAAGTGAGTAGAGTTTGAATTGGGATCTAATAAGAAGAGAAGGTAATTACTAAGATACTCTTGCGTCATCCCATCTTCCTGGGTCGACATGCTGTGCTGGCGCTGAGAAACGGCGTAAATATAGCAACCTTGTTGATAATTATACTTTCAAGCCGTTTGGGTTTGAAACTCTTGGGCCGTGGGGTCCGAGTGCTCGTCTTGTTTTCAAAGACGTGGCGAAAAAAGCAGTGGTCACTTCGAGCACATACTAAAATAAATTAAAGTATGTGCATTTTATTCATTTTAGACATCACGTCTCATACAGACATTTACTGCTTAAGAACTACACAATCGATATCTAAATAGAAATAGTGTAGGTTTTTCAAAATAACCGGGTTCGATTCCCGAACGGAGTACAGATGTTTTTTTTAAATGTATGAATGCAGTTTTTCTTGTTATTAAAATCGGTGACATGGTTCCTCAGAACAGATCATCGTATGTCTTATAGTTTCAGACTTTCCCATACTGACCGATTTGAATGAGACACCCTGTATAGTATAGTTATTTATTGTTAGGTTTAGTATTTTTTTTTAGTTTTTGTGTAATATCGTTAAAGCGTACAGACATAGTTTTACAAAAATGAATAATAAATAAATATCCTACATTTTTTTTTAAAATATGACGATAATGGAATCTTATCAAATAAATAATAGAATAGAGACCTACTCTTTATTGTACACCATAAAACTATAGCCTCAAACCAACACACAGCATGCAGCATTATGAATGCAGTAAGTAGCTGTTTGTTTTGACTGTCCCTTTTAAAATGAGTCTGTCATATATGTCTTGTGTAAGTGTGGCGAGTAACAACAAATAATATTATACCTATTTATTAAATTTTCTATGGGTCTATTATTATTCTATTAAGCTTGAATAATAAACTATTTTAAAATCTTTTTAGGGCTTTACTATTATATATACTGCCTACTAATCTTTTCTCCTCCCCTGTCAAGTCCATGCAAAAGTTGTCTGTAAGAGATCGCTTTTAGCGATAAGGCCGCCCATTATAACACCTTTTGTGGCCCTTAAAGTTATAATTTGTAATTTTTTATGGTGTACATTAAAGAGTATTCTATTCTTCTATTCTATTCTATTCTAAAAAGGCGCTTTAGAACTTCAGACTTACAAGTACAATAAATTAAGTAAATGATCCCAGATGCACGTCCCGCGACCACTCAAATTCGTCAAGCGAGATTCGGACTAAGTATCCCATATAAGAAACGTACAGAGCATTAATACAAAGGAAAATGAAAATGTTTATAGTACCACAAGATTAAGGCACTCAATTGTTCTGTACATTAATGCATCTACAAATTATTAATAAATTCAAAATGTAGCAAAATTTTACATGGGGGTGCGAGGATCACTGTTTTTATTATGAACTGCAAACACGATTTATGTTGACACCTCGATTTAACATTTACTATAAATGAAAGTTAAGGTGCCTCCTCGAGCCAACAGTAACTGAAAAGAATCACCAGTCCACCTCTGATGGGTTTAGAGAAGGACGCCTCTACGGACTTGGTGCCCTGGGCTACAGCCAACAGGGCATGGAAGCACATGCGACTTTGAAATTAGTAACCAAATTCATGTACCAAAGCAGGCAGTAAATTGAGCATTATAGGTCAATAGTACAATAATACACAAGTGCTATAAATATTAGATATTTTTCAGATGTCTAAACTGAAAATCTACGGCGTGGACACATACAACGCATTTTTATACCTAATAGATACTATCAAAAGCCTATTGACCTTAACTATGGTTGTGGGCATCCCCACAGCGCATAGTGGTGGTTCCACGCTTGCTTCGTTCGGCATAAAAAAAAATTACGACCTATCCTCAGATTTACTGAATATTTACACAAAATTTCATATAAATCAGTCGACACATATTTTTAATAAGATGGCAAGAAATAGATCCAAGACAATAATAACTACCTATCACCTACTACTTTTTGTTTAGCGAGTCTCTAATGTGCTCTTTAAACCTGTTAGATAGAATTAGAATGACAACATATATACCTATAACCTAACCTAACTTACCATACCTATCCTATAGCTAACCTAACTACCTAACCTAACTACCTTACTAAAATGCATTGATTTTGAAAGATACAAAATTCATAATTTTAACTGAACTACTGCTCTGCATGTCTCTATGTTACAATATTAGAGTAGGTAAGTAGTATTTGAAGTAGTTGTTAGTGTAGGATTATTAGAAATTTGAAAAAATAGAGGACCAATTGGTATTATTAATAATAATAATAATTATTTATTTATTTCACTTAGCTTACAAAACAAATGTATTGAAAAATAATAATAATAATAAAATAAAAAAAAACAGAGCAAAAAAAAAGAAAATAACAAAATAGTTTGAATTTGAACATAATAAAAAATATTAAAAAAATAAAATAAAAATCACTGCGTTCTGGGAAGACTGTGGGTGAGTGTGTGAGTGTGTCTGGGGTGAGTTTGGTGTGTATTGTGTGTGTGTGTGTGTGTGTGTGTGTGTGTGTGTGTGTGTGTGTGTGTGTGTGTGTGTGTGTGTGTTGTAAAAGTTTTAATAATTATAAAACCATTTTCAATTAAAACTGTTTTATCTTATCTGTTTTCTCTTGTTTACTAGTAGGTATTAGGTATAAATGGAGTAGGTATAGGACAAATCAAGTTAATTTTGAATTTATTGTAGTACATTTGAAAACAGTATTAAAAATGTAAAAATTTGTGGCGCACACTTAATCTACGCGTAGGTTAGTCTAATTTTTTCATTTGCTTACATTTTTTAAGAATTAATAGCGAACGCAGTGTAGGGTTTATAGTATTGGTATGCTGTCACTTGTCTTTGAAGATAAACACACCATATGAAAACTCAATTTCCAGGGAACGTGTTAATACTAATATTACTAATGTATGCTCTACTTGGCACGTCTACACAGACATGTTTGACGAAAGATTAATTATAATTACGTCAAGGAGCAAAGTTACCGCAGACGCAAATGTTCTCTGTAAACCACCGTTCAACGTTTACATCACAGAAATAACTATGACAGTTGCATGGAAATACGTTTGTTTACGTTCGTTATCTAAAGACTATCGAACTATGCAGCTGACTGTTACTGCCAACTGCATTCGCGACGTGTTATTGTTGAGATCTTAGATATACAACATAACACCGATATTCCGCAAGGCAGAGGTGTACCTTTAGTAAGTACAGTGGCCAGCACATCAAGCTACCCACCCCAATGTGTCAACTTTGATAGTTATTTTTATTATAAATAGAATAAGCTTCATGTTATGTGCCTACTAAATATATATGTACATCTCTGCCTAAGCCTTTGCGGATTTTGTACTAAAGATAATTATGATGTTGATGTTTAAATACGCATATGCTTCACTTTCTTGAGGCGGCATAAATAAAAAATCTAATTATCTTTAATGTGCAAAAGAACCCTTATACACCACATTTTTTTAATTAGTACAAAAAAAATGGGCTGTATCCGTACCTGTTACAGGGGGCTTACCATGAACTCTTATAGCAGGTCAATTTTACACGAAAAATAACCTGCCCTGTTATTTTGTACCATAAGTGAGTATAGCAGCAGGCGAGCCAGCGATCACGTGACCTAAACCGGTGAGTGACCACGTGACAGCACTCCAGCAGGCTGGCCTGCAACGTTTCCTACCATGAAGGCTTTTTGACATATAGACAAACAACAATTAACCTGCCCTACTGTCATAATTTGCAGGTCTGTGAAACTAACTTTTATTGACCTGTTTCTATTAAATTGGAATACAAAAACGTTACGTATTGTTAAAATATAATTCTTACGTTCTTTCAAAGTATTATAGAATATAGAAAATCTTCTCCAAGCACTGCGTTTACCGTTTATTTTATGTACTTATATGAGATGAAAATATTTTATTGTGCTTTTAGGAACATAGTCATAGCAACAGTGTTAAACAATATGCTAAAATTCAAAGAAATATTTAGAGGATTAAGAGAGAGGAGGACTAAGGCCTCATTTACGGAGACGCGGGGCGTCTCGCGTCGCGTGTGCGGCACGCATCATCGCACGCGTAAACACAAACTTATAGCAATATACGACCATGTTCATAGAGAAGCGAGATGGGAAGCGTGGCGGTGCCCGCCGCGGCGCCCGCGGCGAATCCTCTAGCGTATAGTGAAGCTTCCGCCTCGCACATAGCTTCATCGAGAATTGCCGCTGCGTGCGCCGCCGCGATAAACGCCGCGTGGGACGCGTCGGTGCCATCCGCGGGCTCGGCCGCAAAAAACGCCCTAATTCAAACAAACGCGTCTAAAATCGCTTCTCCGTAAACGCACTCATACAACGCCATATATTTGAATTCAGTGCGGGCCGCGCCGCTCAACGCAACGCGCGACGCCCCGCGTCTCCGTAAATGAGGCCTTAGATCCATTGAAATGTCGCAGGTCAATAGGTACTTTTGTTACATGTATTAAGGGATCACTAAATAGCTTACACTCGAGCTCTGTAATGTAATAGCTACGATCATTCATGCGACGCCCTACTTTATTAACAAACTTTTCGATTGAATTAAAGATTAGTAGGTACTTATTTACCTATGTGATTAGAATTTACGCTTACCATTGATCTAATTGTAAAACTTCCAGCTTCCCAAGTGTTCCAATCCTTGTTAACATCTCCGGCAATCGTATTAACACGGCTTCAGTTAACAACACTCAGGTTATCATAAAACTTTTTAAAAACTAACCCACTTGAATTTCAAAATCGCCTCGTAAATATTCTACTTTTGTCCTTAGACAAAACATGACATGTTTCACATGTCAGTATAAGGTACGTTCGGAAATAAATGTGAAGACATTAAACATTGACATTTAAGTTTATGATGAAGATGGAACTCGTTTTCTCTCACGAATAATGTTAAATTCCATTTACACACGGAAAAATGTTTTTTTCTTTCTTTCTCTTTTATTTCAACCTTTACTTGTTAAAACATATTTAACTTCTATAAAAACCGTAAAACCGTAACCGTGTTTCAGAACGACCGATTGAATTAATCTTATTTAATCTGTGCGGCCAGCTTACTGATCAGAGACTATGTAGCAGGTCAAAATGCAGGTCAGCCGGAAACATTCATGGTACAAAAACGAAACCTGCCAGGTTAAGCTGCTCAGTTGAGCTGCCTTGCACTTGGCAAGTATTTTAGAAGATCATGGTAAGCCCCCTGATCATAATTGCGTAATCAAAAGTAAAAAAAACTAAATTCAATTTTTAAATTCCGAGTAGTTAAACTTAAATAACGAAAACAGCTGTTGGAGGCGGAGCATGCTTGAGCGAGCTCACGCGAACGTGAGCGAGAGATGACGATTAATGAATACTACTACCTATGTCATGAACAGCCTGTAAATACCATATTTCCATAAATTGTGTGACTTTTTGGGATAGAAACAAACGCTAATAACTTTGCTGTTTATGAATATTATTTATTGATACCTCACAAATATAATAAGAAGACCGTCTAGAATAAGCCCTTTAAGTATTTTTACTAATTCAAAATTAGTGGTGTATAAATAACTTCGCACACTCCTGACTTAGTTACCCCAAATCGAGCCCTTTTGACTCTTAATGCAATGAAATTAAGTTTTTTTTTTCATAAATTTTGCTTGCTATGGGATTCAAAATTTCAAATCGTAGCTTTAATTATTTGTTCTAAAAGCTATGGTGGACGATGTAGCACCATACCAGTTTATTTTTTAACAATATGCTCCGGAAACCCTTAGAAGCAGAAATACTTCCGCTTGCTACTTGCACTTGGCCACTTTAATCAATGCCTCTATCTACGTATCCGGTATCCAGATCTGATCTATAAATAAAAATTCCTGGTACTTACAACTAAACTCAGAATAACATAAGCATTCAAACAAATTTATTTCAGAAAACGTCAATCTTTTTTGACGTCAATCTGCTTTGAACTCCATCAAAATTTTTCTTCCTAATCATTGCTTTAACATACTTGTTCAAAAACCGAAAATATCGCCTCGTTCACGTGAATGTTATAAATTATTCGGTTTTCGCGAGGAATGTAAACACTTTATATTTCAATCATCCATCGCTTCATTGGCCCAGATTCCAGAGGCAAACTAGGCTGGATCCTAAACTAACTATCTCCTGGTATTTAGTGGCGGAGAATTTCTTAAAATAGCGCGGCGGATAACGTTTTCTTTATCAATTTATGGACTTATAATTACAAACCTACGGATAGATTGAAGGTTTAGCTATGCAAACCGAGTTACTCGTGAGTGGAAAGAAAGAAAAGCAATGTAAGAGCAAAACAATGGAAAGCAATGGATGATTATTTCTACATATAAGTACCTACTCAGCTAGAGAACCCTCTATGCGACAGTAAGCTCGCCAAGCAATTGGTCCCAGCTGTTATTCGTAGATCTTTGACAGCCTGAAAGCCTACCGACTTATAGTTTTAACAACAAAGATCAGCTCAATAATATGGTCGAAGGTAACACGATAAGTTACCCAGTAACTGTGCTATCAGGGTCTGACAACTAAAAGATCTAGCTCGGTACTTAGCTGTATCTGGTTAAACTTAAAGCCGCCCAAATAAACTTACCTATGAGTGTGTTAAATAAAATGACAGAAACGTCTAAAATTTTTGTCCAGTCATGTAGTAAGTAGTAGGTAGTAGTATTTATCAAGAAGCATTTGAGCCTTAGAAATATGAGAGCTTCACTGACTAGAAACCTATGATTCAGCTAATTTCTATAGGTCGACCAAGATTTTTCGATCAACTCCGCGACATTATTTTTTGCAATCCACTGCACTGCGCAGCAGGCATATACCTAACTACAGAAAGCAAGAATCGAGTGTGGTGACCACTAGAAAAGCGCCGAATCAATGGAGCCCGACGAGTCCTGAAATGAAAATCGTCTATCTTGGAAACGGCAACGAAATTAATCAGTAAAGAACAGCAGAGGACTTAGAAAAAGTCGTTATTTCCACTCCCTCACAATGTCACAGAAGAGGGTCGTCTGTGACTGTTGAAGTCTAGACTCAATCTCTATGAAAGGTTAGTAGCAGATCTACGTACGTAGGACTAACTTTTCTTAGATTGTTTTTAGAGAATTTTTGATGCAGCCTGACTGAAGTCTTACAACAGTTGAGGGTTGACTGTTCGCTCAACGAAAAACCCGACACCTGAAAAATCGACGCTCTAAAAAGTATGCAACTAGGAAAGAATGTCTTATGAGGATTTGTCAAATTGTGATAAGTAGTTGAAAAGTTATGAGATGATGACCATGAGACAGATGAACATACAAACATACATGTAACATACTTACATCGCGGTCAAAACCATAAGTAGGTACCTACCCCTGCTATTTACTTCGTCGGACGGATCTTCGTGTACGACTTTCTATACCTCAAATTGATTATCTAGACTAGACTAATTCCAAGCTTGTAATCAAGTAATCATTACTATAAAGTCTTCAACCATGTTTCATTTGAAACGATTATTTAAAGTAAAGTTTCTTCAGCAAGACTTCACATCTTCAGTTGTAAGTAGGAATGTTCCAAACATTTCCATTTGTTGCTAGGTTGTTTGGCAACAATGCTGCGTGTAAATTAACGAGTTATTAAGATTAATTAAAACTAATTGGCTGTATTATAGAACATGAGGATCCACGTTGAAAGTCCCACCCTATATTAATACTTTGAGTATCATAATATCAAGGACATTGTTATAATGTGGCTTAAGAAAGCATTAATATCTACATTAACAGTTAATGCTTCCTTAAGCCACATGTCTAGGCAGTTTATATAAATAGAGACGTACAATGGATATAATTGTATTTTTTCCAGTTTTCTTGTTTTTAAAACTTGATTCGGATCTTGCATTAATTGTGATTTTGCCTTTTGTAGCAAGGTCTTTTCTTGGGGTTTTCAATATTTTTGTATGACTGTTACTACTCTTGTAGTACATAGAATAGTTTTAACGTTTGCACTCCTTTTCCGTATCAACTCAGATTAGGTTGTCTGTAAGATATCCCATTTAGCTATAAGACCGTTCTTAGTAACATTCTTTTGTACCTTATACTGTTCATTCTATTCTATTGTATTCTAAACCAGAAATTTTCCAAATGTTCTCTAATATCTCCGTGCAAGCGTTTCTTTAAAAAAGTACCGAATTTTGCCCTTCTAGATTTAGGGACCTACATAGGTATATTAATAAGGTTTTCACATGAAGAACAATGTCTACTAGACATGAAGAAAAGTCCACTAAGGAATTCTATTTCCCCAACAACCCAAGTAAATGCGGTTCAGGAATAAGACAGCAATCCAATACCTATTTAGATTTTAACGTCAGCCTTGCCGCATTTAAGTAAGTACCTACCTAGGTAAAACGTGGGATTGTAGTGTAGCATTTCCTGCTATTTAAACTTCTTTGTAGCTAATACGATTCCATTTTAAAAGTTGCATTCACTGCCTCTTACCCGAGATTAAGCCCTGAATTTTTTATATTAGTTTACACGGTAGTGTGAAAGTAATCCGGGCTCTGATTGCGAACTCGTTCCGTTGGACAAATGGAAACCACAATACATGAGATCGGTTATCAAACCTACAAGATATAATACCAGCCTGTTACCTACTGGCCCACTGCTGGGCAAAGGCCTCTTCTTAAATTGAGAAAACACATTTATTGGTCACCACGCTTGCTCAAGGCGTGTTGGTTATTTCCGACGATTTCAAGCCCATCTTACCACGGTCTAAAAACATACAGTCGTCCGACGAAGCCGTCTAGACAGGGCAACCGTTCGGGGTGTGAGGGGCGAGAGCGAGACGCGGGAAATCCGCTCCCGCACTGCGAACAAACCGATGTTCGTAGTGCGGGAGGTATTATTGAAGTCTAAAGCGTGTAGAAGTTGTCGGCATTTTTCCAGAGATCAAAGGCGTCGTCCTACTATATTAATATTTATACTGTGATCTTACGATGTTTTTCTTCACTGATGTCAGTGGTCTATAAGATAAACTGAAAAAGTAGGTAAACAATATTTCTATAATGCCGTCCATGGGCGGATCATGCATTTGTGGGGCGAACGATAATACTTAGGGGCCTAAAATTAAAGATATTTTGATTTTGATTCAAAATATTGCCTACCTATTGTTTTCAGAGGGAGCTGGGGTCCCTTTTTGGCCACGGGGCCCTGGGCTGCAGCCCAAAAAGCCCTTAGAAACATCCGACCCTGTGACATTCCACGTGGCAATGCGGCCAGTCTTTTGGGCACGTTTCCCGTTGACAGCGAGCGATGCGGATGAAGTTTTTGATGCCATATAACTATTTTACTGTTCCTTTTTTTTAATAAGTAGGTACTTATGTATATATCTAATAATTTCTTATATGTATTTACAATAAATACCATATTTTTATCAAGCCCTAATCTTTTATCTGCCGAAGAACTTTAACTGCTACTCTAGATGTTATTCTACCTGCATTCAAGGGTGGGTTGAGCCCATGCGTTTATGATCACCAATGCCCCGTAGCAAAGCTTAGGCTTTCCATCAATGTAGCTTAGGTATAGGTACCTACTTACAAAGACTTAAAAAACTCTTAAGTGCCTACGGACTACCTCATTGTCACAGTAAACAAAAGCACATCAAGAAAAGAATAAATACAGAATATATATTTTCCTTCAACGATTAAGTAGGTACGAACGCGTTGCACAAGACAGATTCGTTGCATCAAAAATAAAAATGTAAATAAGGAACACGTGTTTTTGAATTCTAATTAAGTATCTGAATTAAGTGACGTTTATATATAGGTAAGTAGTTACCTACTAGTAATTTTCAAATAAGAATCTGATTGAAATTTGATGGAATTATGTTTCGTACGACTCTGCATCTTTATCCCATATACCTACCTTCCTACATACCTACTGAAATATAGTCAGTAGGAACTTATAGGTAGGTACCTAGGTAACTAAGTAGATACAGCTCACTCACAGTATTTTAAATTGTGCTATTTTATTGTATAAATTACCCACACCGAAGTCATTTCACACACATGTTTTTTTTTTAATCTTTAACTATAGTGTGTACCTACCTATTTATGTAAGTATTAAATATTAAATTAACTTACCCTTAAAATATCCTTAACAATCACTGCCTAAATTAACAACTGTTTGAATAGGATTTAATTCTGGAAATACTCTCAATTATCGTGGTCGGTTCGTTTACAGTTCGATAGTACAAAATGTCAACACTTCACTGAAACCACGCGGATATTGTGTTATTCACTCGCATGCGGATGTTTCTTACACTGTGTTCACGTTTCGATCGCCGTTTCAGGCGGCTTCATTGATAACTCGCGTCTTACTGAAAACACACGGTGCCTCGTATTACGGAGCTCGGAGAAGCCGGCTGCACCAATCTGTTGTCTTCCAACTCATAAACAAACTGACGAACGGAATGAAGCTAGCCACAAACGAGGCGGCACTAAAACACAGCACACACTCGCTTCGGGAACAGACAGGCGTGTTCCCAACAAGAAAACTTCAATACACAAAACATACAAAAACAAAAATGAAGAAAGGTTTAATGTATTTGCAAAACAAAAGATCACATGATGGTTTATTTATCGTTGAAACAACGAAAACAACGCTAAGTAGGAGCAAGATTAGCGCTAGTGTGACGTAGTAGGTAGGTACTAAAGCTTCCGCGTCTGCGTGATGGGGTCGCGTCCTTCAGAAAGGCCAATTTCGACACTATGTCCTTACAACAGAGTCCATCTGGAGAGGCATTGTCACTGTGTATTGCAGCTTATCAATATTATGCACACGATTTCGGGCTCTATCACTAGGTGATTTGGTTTAGTTTTGTGCGGCTGGGGTTTAAAATACTGCAGGCAGACGTATCACGTGCGTGCAGGGGTGCCAGATGATCGCAGTTTGGTGAACTCACCCACGACCCCTCGGTACGGTTCAAAGCTAAACACAATTTGAAAATAAACTTTGATTTGATTTCACTATACTTTATACAGCAGTTCGTAGTATCGTAGGTGTTGCATGCTTTTTTGTGGGTAGTTGCGAGTTTGAGACTGACAACAGAACTGAGTAGCTACCTAGGTGGGTATCTACTTTAGAATAATTATCCCAAAAAAAGGATAGAGGAGGACGTAAATAACTTACTAAACCATGAATACCTATATAGGTATATCTCTACATTGAGATCAACTGTATCAATTTAAAGGTTTTTAGTACTGCCTAAAATTTTATTGTTTTTTACGGTTCCGTACCAGAAGGAAAAAACAGAACCCTTATTTATTTATTGATCGGAGAAGATAAGATAATCTATACTTCTATACTTATATTTAAAGAGGAAATGTTTGATTGTTTGTTTGCATTGAATAGGCTCCGAAACTACTGGACCGATTTGGAAAATTCTTTCACTGTTGGGAAGCTACACTATCCCCGGGTGACATAGGCTACTTTTTATCCTTGTATTCCCACAGGAACTAATAATAATGAAAAATGGCAGTAACTACCGTGTTTTATTTATCTATGTAAGAAGCCCGCAGTGGGCGAGGCCGACTCGCACTGGTCCGGTTTTATTACACACTGCTTTTCAATTCGCTTTAGACGTTCAGAATAGTCAACAGGCTTTGTTTGCCATAACAAAAAATATAAATGTAAAATAAAAAAAAGAACTGTAACTTTTTGAAAGTGAGGTTTACTGTTCAGGGTTGGGTCGATATCTTTTTCACAGGGCAAACCTTATGTGGTCGTCTTGACAACATTTTACATGAAATGTTTTTGGTGGAATAAACCTTTTTGGAGTAAGAACGCCTCGACGACGAATTTCCCCGTATGGTGGGCAGACTATTTACAAACACATTAACAGTTTACAGGCCCATTTACTCTCCGAAACTAGCTGGTTCTAAGTTCTGTTAAGACTTCTCGACCCAGAAATCAAACTAAAGATTCAAGATCATTATTTTATTTTAGTCCCGTGTTATATAGGGCGACCGAATCCTGGAATTTATGTCTGGCTACCTACTAATTAATTTGAAAGAAAAACCCAATAACCCAATGCTTTGCTTACTTTCTTTAAAGCACTATAGTATCCGAACTAGGAAATAAACCCAAGACCTCGAATCATGCTTAGAAGTAGCGCTTGTGACCAAGCAACACAGTTTATTTTACCATCTGCTACCATCATCTGCGTAGCCCTTTTTCCAACTATGTTGGGGTCGGCTTAAATATCAGTGTTTTACATGGAGCAACTGCCTGTCAGACATCAATAACACAGTAACTGGGTTACACACATTGATATGTAAAAAATCAATGGTTGCACGATATCCCTTGGTTAAACTGCTCTGTCATAGCGACACACAAATGACAGCCGGGACCAATGGCTTTACGTGCTTTCCGAGGCACTGAGAAGTCTTGACATTTAATTAATGGTCACCCATCCACTGTCCAACCTCATCACGCGTAGCTTAACCTTTGATCGAGCCGTGAGCCTGTAATTATTGAGCCACAAGGTCCTCATTTGACAATCTGCTACCGTTTACATAATACTAGCGTACCCAGGAGACGTTGTCCTGCCCAAACGTTGGTTTTGAACCCGATCGCAGCACCATTTACCGAGTCCAATTATAAATCTAAACCATTCTCGAATCCACCTGAACACACACAATTTTTTTTATCAAAATTGGTCAAGCCGTTTAGGAGGAGTTTAATTACAAACACACGCACGTTACTGTCTCACCACTGCAGCTGCAGCGCTGTGCTAAGGTCTTTTCTCAAACAGAGAAGGCAAGAGCATGAATCCACACTTGTTCTAGCTGGGTGGGTTGCTGCAGTTCAAAAAGGCCAATTAAAATGTGATTGCGTGCGGATTTAAATGCCTAATTTACACTACAAATAATATTAGATGCAGCTTCACACTACATGTATTAAGCTAATTGGTGATTTCTTACTGGCAGTAGGTACCACTAAATATTACGAAGGTTTTTTTTTAATACCTATAGTATAAACCAGTGCTTGACTTCAAACCCACCTGCCTGATGGTAATCAGTGATGTAATCAGTCATAGTGAAGCGCGCTAGTTTATTAAGAGCCTATTCACTCTAGCCTTGAAGACACCTAAATTATAATCGGACGGGAAAAAAATAAATAAATAAATATTCCACAACTTTTTTACACAACGCCATCTAGTCCCAAGCTAAGCTAAGAGCTTGCGTTATGGGTACTAAACAGCTGATAAACATACTTATATGTATATTTCTAAATACATACATATTATAGATAAATTACACACAGACACAGAACAAATGATCGTGCTCATCACACAAACATTTGTCCTGGGTGGGAATCGAACCCACGACCTCCGGCATAGCAGTCAGGGTCACTAACTACTAAACCAACAGGCCAGTCTAAGACCTGCGGTCTTACTTAGACTGGCCTGTTGGTCTAGTGGTTGTTCCAGTCCTTCGATGAACGCGGTATACACGACAAAGCGAAACGCTTTGTCTGCTTTGTCCAGTAAAAATACAAACAAGTTTTAATAATTATTAAATTTAATGACACAGAAAACATCAAATAGATAATAATATAATAATTGTACACAAAATTGACACTTTAAAATAGGTATGTATATAAATCGCAATTTGGTCAAGGGTAAATTTTTAATATTTTCATTATTATAATTAAGTTACAAAATATTATTATTATAATAAATATTTAAGCCGATCACAATAATTACAAAGTTTTCGTTCGAATTTTATGCGCCTTTCTGAATCTCGCGCTCTTAGGAATTTGATTAAATATGACTAGAATAGATTATCTTATTGATTATGGCAAGACTTTTAATTAAATGTACGTTTATTAACTACATAATAATAAATTAAGAAAACAATGTTGGGACTGTAGATCCTAGAGCTGGCTAGGTACTTTTTTGTAGAAATTAGGTATAGTAGCAAATAACCCGTTTTAAATTATCTGGTTTAAAATCGAGACTCAAGACAGTTTAACCGTTTTTGTTTTAAAACGGGTTTCGGACAACAGTGCCCTAAGTGCGAGTTGTTTTTACGCTAACGCGATCGAAACGTTCACCGCGTTCGGCTCTCTGATTGGTTAAAAGCTTAGAGCGGGCCAATCGGAGCGCCGAACGTCATGAACGTGTCGATCGCGTTAACGTAAAACAAACTCGCACAAGCACACAGATTACCTTTTGGAATGACGTTTTGAGATTATGGTAAGCTAGATTTTCACAACATCAACAATGATTTAAGAAATTGAGATATTTTCATGGGGACTGTTTCTTGGTTTTCACTACTTTTCTAGCTTATTAAAGGACTAAGTTTTCAAAAGATTTTCTTCAATACGATGAACGGATTCTACATATATTTACTAATCGTTCTATGGGAATGAATTTTCGGTGGGGGTCACTATTTTATTATACAGGCTTAAAAGTAGACAAACACATTCGTGATCAAGTATACTTATTACAAAATTAAAGGTGTGTTTAGATTATACGAAGAACAGTCAAAATATACTCGGATGCCTGCAGTCTGGGCCTAGTGTAACCGCTCTATTGTTTTACTGGCGTCTAGTCTAAACACACCTTTACAATACTGTTCACTTAAAATCTAATTATTATTCAAATGTAAAAGTGTATAACAATATTCATTCAGATTATGTTTATTATAATAGACTAGGGTTCATTCATGAATATCAAATATCATAAGATTTTCCCATAAAAACATCAGTAGGTCAAAACTCAGTACCGTAAAATGGTCCTACTTTGCTCCAATGTTTGCTACAAAGTAAACAACGATCAATAATATTTGAATTTCCAATTATTAATAATAGTCAGATGTATTCCTTTAGGGAAGAACATTCCCAAACTTTTTAAATGATAAATCGAAATAGCCTGTTTCCCATGCGGCTAAACTATAGAACGCTAAGATATTACACATTTTTTTGCTTTAGTTTACGTTTTTACATCTGGTCATACACACACGTGAATTATTTCATTATCACACTAGTATTATAAAGGCGTGATTTCAGTGTGTGTTTGTTACTTCTTCACATCTAAAGGGTTGGAGTGATTTTAATAAAATTTGTTATGGAGTTAGCTGACACCCTGGATTAACACATAGGCTTTTTATCCCTGTATTCCCACGGGAACGGGACCTACGCAGGTGAAACCGTGGGACGTCTGCCAGTTTAAATATAAAACAATGAGTAACGACGTTACCTATTATCATGTGTGTATTTTTGCTTCTAGATAAAGTGTACAAGCAATTTCAATTTCGATTGCAACCGTTTTTGATCAAATTTATGCTTTCCTATTGGAACCTAATATTTGATCAGAACAATAAGAAAGAAAGACCCAGAAAAGGAGCGTAATAACCCCATAGAGGAGCCAAGTAGGACCATTTCACGGTAGGTATACTTTGTATAATTAATTTGTGCTACTACAATATCACACTTGTGCAACACATTCAACAAAAAAACAAAGCTAATAAATAACAATAGGCTTCTAATACACAATCACTCATGGGAATATAGGGTGGAAGCGGCATCGACGCACATCATCATCTGCCTTAACGTTCGATCGACCCGTGTGGTTGTTATTATTAAGCCACAAGCTCCTCATCGACGCACCTTTTATGGTAAGTTCAAAATTCATGACGTCATTGTGTACTAGGTAACACAAACTTAATTATAACTTTTTACTCTCCTCAAATTCCATGTCACTAGGATTATGTACCCTGCACTTATCATAAGGAACAAAGTATAATACGAGATGGACTGTCGGTTGTTTAGCCGGCACGTCTACCGAACTTTCGGTAACAATTAGGGATCAGTGCCCTAAGTGCGAGTTGTTTTTACGCTAACGCGATCGAAACGCTCACCGCGTTTGGCTGTCTGATTGGTCAAAAGCTTGGAGCGGGCCAATCGGAGCGCCGAACGTCATGAACGTGTCGATCGCGTTAACGTAAAACAAACTCGCACTAGGCACTCAGAATTGGTAGAAAACATTTACCTAAACTACAAGAAAGTAAGTAATATACGGGATGGTAGAATCATCGTTCTACATTTAATACCATGAGTATTGTATAAGATTCTGAACCCCTGCATTGAATTATTTTCTAAAGTTATTTTTGGTTAAAACCATGAAAAAATCCTCATTGCTAAACAACCCCGATTTTTCCTTTAAAACTAATAACGTCCCATCTTTAATTTAAAATCTTTTTGGTTTAGACAGATAAAACGATTTTATACCGTTTAAAGTAAAAATAGCATCAAGTAAAACTTGGAAATAAAGAAAAGCCTACGAAAAATTTCGATGCTTGGGTGTCCAGGATGACGTAATGAGTGTTTGTATGACCGACGATGCCCCTTACACCCTGTCGATTGGATAACACCTCTTTTGGAATCCCGGAATATTAGTCCGAAACTATATGTTTATCTAAAGTATTTAAGGCCCAATAAAACATTCATAAATCTTGGGATTAAAACGTCACGATTATTATTTTGGGATTCCAGGAGGGGTTTTATCCACACTACGTTAATGAACTTCGGAGTTTAGGTAAACATAGTCTACCTATTCTGATCTCAGTAAATAATGATGATAGTCACAATACAAAGGCGCTACAATACTTGAATACAGTTTTGAGCTTATTGAGACATGAAACAAAATTTTGAAATGGCAGAACAATCTAACTCAAATTTCGTATCATAGATTCGGTATAATGTTGTACCGAATGATTCATCAAACATTAGTGGGTATTTAGTATACCAAATTGAGATCATAAATATTTAACAATACAAGTTAATATTAAATTCAGACAGCCATAAAGTAAAAGAAATTTTATAAAAAAGCGCCATCATGATTATTTAAACATAAAAATACATTAGGGTGGAATGTAAAACAAATACTCAGTTCCATGAACTAGAAAACAAAAAATCAGTCTCATTAACCATAGACCCTTTGGAATAAATAATTTTGGTTCCAAGTTATAATAATATAAAACCTTTGTGACGTTTTTAAAATATTTTATAAAGTTTATAGCAAATACTTTTGGTTTCAAGGTAAGACAGAAGAGTGTATAAAGATAAATGTAGGCCTAGCGCTTAACTCGGGAAGTGCCTGAGGTAATCTGCGCGGTGAGGGAGGGGTAGGTACCATTTGACGTCACAGAACTGTGTCGTTATAGACAGAAATTGACTATTTATTTATTAAGTAAATATGAAAAATTACAGCGAGAAATAAACAGAATATAAACAGTAAATTAGACTGAAAGCCAAAACAAGTCTCCACTTATAGATTTAGAACAAAATTGTAAAAGTATGGACATTAAAGTAGCCTGCAAGAACATAAAAAATGCCTGGAAAAAGGTAATGAAAACAAAATAAAGGTAGATATCGCTACACATTTCTTTAGAGACCGACAAGAATGAAGAATGAAGAGAAGAAATGTGTAGATTCTTCAGTCGACAATATCGAGCATTATTTTTTCTACACCCCTATTTTTTATTAGTACAAAAAAAATTAGGCTGTATTCGTACCTGTTACTGATCATATTTGCGTAATCAAAAGTAAAAAAAAACGAAGTTCATTACTATTTATTACTATATGTAGGTATTAGTAAAAATTAAATAACTTAAATAACGAAAACAGCTGTTGGAGGCGGGGCATGCTTGAGCGAGACCACGCGAACGTGAGCGAGAGATGACGATTAATGAATACTACTTGGTCATGAATAGCCTGTACAATATTTCTATAAATTGGATGACTTTTTGGGATATAAACAAACGCTAATAATTTTGCTGTTCATGAATATTATTAATTGATTCTTTACAAATATAATGAGAAGACTGTCTAGAATGCCCTTTAAGCCCTTTAAGTATTTGTACTAATTAAAAATTAGTGGTGTACATAATAGTCAGAAATGTCTCTACCATCAGTCACTGTCGATGCTTCCCAGTTTCTGCGGTGATCATTTGATCACGCGTGCTAGCCGAGACCCCACTAGTAAGGAATGGATCAATATCATGCTGTTTACACATTATATTTAGATTGCTGCCTGCACGCATAATGTAGTCAGTGAGCTGCATTAAGTAACTGATCCATCTTGGAAAAAAATATAAGGTAAGATGGGTCAGGCAACGCCGCTCAGTGACTGTACGAATGCTGCCTATAATTTGTTAAAGCAAATGACACACGCAAAGATGAATTAAACCGCTTACACGACCGTTAATGAATCGTTTACAGTTCTGTTACGTCACATGTTACCCTTCCCGCACCGCGCACCTACCGCAGCAACGTCCTGCATTAAGCGCTACGCCTTTAGTATAAAATATAATACTTTAGCATGAACAAAACTTTTTGTCCTTGTTTGCCTGTAGTTTTTGGAGAGATTGGCGGCGTCGCCCGGAAGCACACAGCATCGCGTATTCAACTGAAGACTCCATCCTGCAAGAAAACAATCTGCATTTTAATAGAAGTGAATAGTTGAAAAATATAATAATATTTGGTTGTACAATTTTAAGTGCTTATTCTGCAATTTAGGGCATTTAACATATTATGAAATGTAAAGAAATAGGTAAAAAATAAAATGGCTGGCCTGTTGGTCTAGCTGTTAGTGGCTCTGACTGTTATGGTGGAGTCCGAAGGTTTAATTCCCACCCAAGACAAATGAAAGAAAGAAAAAGCATTTATTTTGCTACAACACAGGCACCCTATAGTAAATAAAAGTATATAACAGTACAATTAAATTAAAAAATATTAAACAGAAAAAAATAACAAATGAATGTTAAATGTTGTTCTTGAAACGTTTGTGTGATGAGCACAATGATTTGTTCTGTGTCTGGGTGTAATTTTCTACATTATATTGCGGAACCACACTGTCTTCCATCAGTATTGGGTTACCCTCTGGCTTTGAAGGACTGGATTGGTTTTTATGACTAGGAATTTCTCCTATGTTGTGGGTGTTTACAAACACTTAGACTTACATACAAAACAGCCAGACCTGGCAGAACTGTAGGAACCAGTAAACCATACAAATACTTCTTCCATGCAAAAACGGCCCCGTGGCTCGCAGTTAGGGATGTAAAGCGGTAAAATTACTTTCGTAAAATTCGGTAAAATACGATATTTTACGTAAAATATTATATTTTACGGTAAAATACGGTAGGATTGGGTAAGAAACGAATTAAACTACTACTGAAAAGTTCCGAGTTCGTGGAACAGAATTTGGATAGATGAACAAATCGTTTGTGCGGCGCACCCAAGGTCAGCGCTAGACTTACGTGCCGGGAGTTATAAGTAGCCGGTAATTTTACCGTAAATTATATAAATTACCGTAAAATACCCGTATTTTACCAGCGTTTTCGGTAAGATTACGTATTTTTGCAACCCTACTGGCAGTGCGTCAGTCGCCCACCCACTAGACCTACCGCGCAGCTTAGAAAGCTTTGTAGAAGATAATAATCTTATTATTACATTCAGAGAAATTATGCAAACTAAAGCTTATATTAATAAATCTTACCTATTCATGACGCGATCAAGTAAAATCTCAATGGCACGGTCAATGTTTTGTCCTGATTTGGCACTGGTCTCTAAATATGGAAGGTTGTAATTTTTGGCAAATTCCCTGGCTCGATTCTGGTTAACCAGTCTCTTTTCTTGTAAATCACATTTGTGTCCGCATAGCACTATATCAGGGTCTTCTGACAGGCTGTGAGTCTGAAATTATAATGGAGTCATTTAACCTTTTAATTGAGGTAATTAGAGACACAATAGAAAGGCAATGACAGGCGAACACCAGTGTCCTCTCGGGGTTTAATGAATTAAGTAATTTATAAGAAAATCATTTGGAATTTTGACATAGCTGCTAGTAAGAATGGTTTATTTTATGGACTGCCATTTTCAGAGGATTCAATCAGCTTATAGTTTGTTCGCGTTAAGAATGCAGTGCAACTGCAAGATAAAGGTGTATTCCACAGTGGTGTTAAATTTAAACAAATAATATTTTAAAACATTAAGTTTAATGAATTTATAAAAATGAATTTGAAAAGATTAATTTGATTGGTTAGGGGGCGGGGATAGGCCGACGGATAATGATGACTTTACTGCATTCTTAACGCGAATGGACTATAGTGCATAGATCAATGGTTCTGATTAAGTTCAAGGAAGAGTACATTATTCGTATTAAAGAATTAATAAAGAAAAATATTTATTTTGGACATGCACAGTCAACATCATCTGCCTAGCCTTTTCCCAAAAATGTATGTTGGGGTCAGCTTCCAGCCGGGACTAAAGGCTTTATGTGCTTTCCGAGGCAAGGAGGAGTATTGATGATTATGTAATTAATGGTAACCCATCCACGGGACCCAGGGGTCGCTTGCGTCACATTTTAACTTCTCAACTGATCATCATGAATTTTTGCAAACACTTTATCAGAAAAGGAAGTACCAATTGCTGAGAAACAATACACTGTTTCTGAGGGATTTACAAGATCTACATTAAGCAATCTAGAGGATAAAGTTAGTCAACAATAAATTACTACCTTTAATTGCTCAATCCAATTTCTGACTTCCAGGAAAGAGGCCTCATTGGTGAGATCAAACAGCAAGAGGAATCCCATAGCATCACGGTAGAAAGCTGTAGTCAGGCTACGGAATCTGTAAATAACAAGTTACACGGAACAATAACACATGCAATGGTCCAAGCTCCTGTACGAGGACTAAATGTGGATACTGATTCAACTAAAACAGGATAGAACAATTTTAATTTAAAATATTTTTAAAGAAGGTGTTAAAATAGGGTTGTATTAGAACTTTTCCTCTGCATCTGTAAAGTTTTATTGGCCTTGTAATGGAGATCCTTTAGAGACAATCAATTCCAACTCAAGGAAGAATTGGTGAACATATAACTCTAGTTTTCAAGTTTATGCTCCTAAGTAACTAAAGGAAGGACCCCTAATGTGGTGGATTCCCCTCCTCCTCGCGTCATACTCCTCAATGCTGAGGGATGTGACCTCCCCTGCTTCATTAATGTGGTGGATATTTAACTCTAAATTCAAATTTTGGCTCCTTAGTTACTACTGCTGCCAGGTGTTGGACCAAGAAAATGACAGTGTAGCCGGTCTGTTTAATTTCTCACAATATGTTGGTGCTCACCCCATAGGTGCGGGAGATAGAACAAAACCGGTTACCTGATGTTCAATGGGTCAATGAAACATTACATAGTTGTCAAGAACCCATAAAATTGTTGTTTGTCAAGTGCATTGTAGCTACCCCTTCTAGAAGTATTCTGATTTTCTCTAATCTAAAAAAATTGAAAATATTTTTGTATAGGTATTAGAATAGCTTGCTATTTACCGTTCCTGTCCAGCTGTGTCCCATAGTTGCAAATGAATACGATGCTGCCTCCCATTTTGTTGATAGAGCTGAATATTCAAAAATAACCAATTATGTATTAGGTATTTTTAACACAATTTACTATCTTATTAATTAAAGCACTTAATTAAAATACACTTCAAAAGCTTCTATCATTAATTATTTTTATCTGTATCAATCATTCGAGATTAAATAGGTACCTACAGTGATAAAATATTAATATTTGAACATGATCTTACTACACTTTTCTCCCTGAAGTCTATGCCAACAGTTGAAATAAACTGTGTGTGGAACACCCCATCGGTATATTTGTATAGGAAGCTGGTCTTGCCCACGCCTGAGTCTCCCACACAGAGGAGTTTAATGAGATAATCGTAGTCCATATTCATGATGGGAGTGCAACAGAGCAATTCCAAGAACCTTGCATTAGTCTAATTTGCGCAAAATGCTGATTTATTTGTAATACTGATGAAACATAGTGTTAAATAGTGTATGTTTAAATCAGAAAGCAAATTGGAAATATAAAAAAACATCAACAATCGATCGTTTTCATTAATAAATGTCACTGTCAAGTGTCAGTCAAGCAAGTGTCAATTTTATTTGATGACGACAAGTTGTATTCGGAAATGTATTCTCAGTTCCATCCATTAGAAGTGTCGACTGTCGATGTCTGAAACCGATATACACTATCAAACCATCAATACGGTGCAATAATGACAGAATACTACAAATTACATGTTTTTTTAAGTAGGAATGATTATAATATTAATTAAAACGAATTCAATGGATTTACAAACATAAAAGTGGTCATAGATTTCGGTAGAATTGATGATTTGGTTGGCAACATTACGTAATCAGCTGCTGTTTGTTACTTTATTTCACCGTAGTCATAAAAATAATCAACATCAAATTAGAGACATTAGACAATATGTCAATCAAGCATACTAAACTTGGCGGAAACTAAAACTGCCAATTCAATTATATTTCTAAGAAAATGTAAGAGAACCACTATTGAAACTTATCAGCATGGGCAGCAATGAAACTATAAAAGTGAACAATCCCATAGTCAAGGTTGAGTACTGGTAGGTACGTCAGAATACTTCTAATATACATATTATTTATTTAATTTAAATTATAGTTAGGTTATAAATATCCAAAAACAATTGAGTAACTATCCTAAATAAATCTATCAGTAAATTACATCAAAGATTCGGAAGATTCATTCTTAATGTTTGTTGTTGCATTTTTTTTTCTGTTAACCAGTACTTGACTTCAATCCCACCTGATGGTAAGCAGTGATGCAATCATTGATGGTGAACCGCACTTCATGCTCCCTCATCTAGTAAATATGTATAGTTTGGAGAGGCTGTGCTTTGCAATGATTTGTCAAATAAATTGTTGGCGCCCCTGTCCCATACCTTCTTACTCACATTTCGTGTCCTCTATTTCTTGATCAAACCCATAGTATAACTCTATCACTCCTTTACCTAACTTTTTAAATGAAGTAGGTAAGAAGGTAGATACCTACTTAATGTTTTGTTTTAATTTTGCAGTGGTGTATGCGATTATGGTGGTCACTGCTTAGCTCTTGGACAAACTATTAGAAAGATTACTCCCACTGCAACAGTAAACTGTGCTCGTGGAAGGCAAGGTGATTATTTAATACAATATTTATTTTTACCCCTGTAAACTTTCTATCACCATTATCAAAGTGAAAATCAGAAGTCATTTATTGAAATTGGGATTAGTACTTTTTGGACATCAAAATTACATAAAACAGCCTCCTAAAAAGCCCACCTTTCGCCACTTCCTAGTGGGAAGAAGAATAAAGGCACATTTGTAACACACAACCCCATCCCATGCGGTTTTATTAGTAAAATCTGAAAACGGTGCTTAAAGTAACCAATGAGAACACCATATTGGCGTTGCGTGGCATGGCGTGTTATAAGTCTGTTGCTAGCCTTATACATATTCCATGTTTATTTTTGAGGGGTCAGGTACCTTTATATTAGTTTATTAGTTAGCATCTTCACTGCTGTTTTGCACATACTTAATGCTGATGCAATATTCAATTAATTGAACAGAATGGTGTAAAAAGATACCTATTTAACTACAAACAAGTTCCATCTGAAAAATATAACCTTTCCTCAGCAGTTGAGGTAAAAGATTCAGTGCATAACATTATAAGTGCAAAACCAGGTGCAAAACTAACACACTATTACTATTGGCTTTTCTTTAGAATATAATTATACTCTACCTTATAATACCAAGTAATAACATTTCACACAGAATTACATTAAAGATACCTACTGCATGCAAGTTAAATAAAAAGTAATTTCTTAACTTTTTAACCATAGATAATGCAGAAATAAAATAGTGCTTACCTACATCTTGTAGCCAAACTTTTTATGTTTAGGTACTTATTGTATAATTATGTGAGTAAAAAAAGTTTTTTTTTTATTACAGGTGCCTTTGAAGTTGAAGTAAATGATAAGTTGGTATATTCAAAGTTGAAGACAATGGCACTGCCTGATTTTGATGAGGTAGCAGAGGTAGTCAACAATGTGTCACTAGGAGAGGATCCACGGATAATAAAAGGAGAACAGCCAATAAACTGTGCAATATCATAGAATATATTAAATCACAAACAACTGTTACATAAAACTAATCTTAGAATAATAAATAATAATGTGATAATAGCTATAGCTACACTACTTATTTATAAAGAAAATAAATTAACTTTTTAAAAAATATATAAATTATGTTTTACTTAGTTAAATTCTCAATTTAGGTTTTGACTGGTAGTTGGTTTAGATTTTATTCTAACATTAGGTAATTTTTTTATAGAGAAATAATTTTCTTTTTGGTTCAAATTGTTACGAAGAGATCTATTTGTCCTTTGAAATAATTATTTCTTAAAAATAAAATATAAAGTCTAATGGAATGTTCATGGCAAATTTAATCTTTAAAAATAACAATAAAGCATATTAAATTATCTATTATAAAATAGTTCTTCAGATTTGACCATGGTACAGCAACAATGATTCAGTCTAAACATGACATATAAAATCGAATAAGTAGTAGACCTCTAAATAATAAGTGAAACCCTTTTATACATTCTAACAAAATTTTCTACACACCTTGACTGCAGGACTCACATACGCTGTGTTCTCGCCGCCGGAACGCCAGTGCGGCTCGCGCACACCGGTTGTGATTTCATATTTTCCAATACGGCTGTGCGGCAAATCACGCCCAGCGTGTAAAATTTAATTATGCCGCGAGTGCGGTTCTCGCAACTGCTGTGAGTTTTCACGTCTGTTTAGACGTTTGATAATTTCAAGTTTCAAGTCTATGAGAAATTATTATTTAAAATACAGAACTCGGGGTACCAGTAAGGGTTTCACTAGAATTACTTATAAAATTACAAAAATCATAAAGTTGAAAATTGTATAATTAAGCTTTTTATGACCGGTATGCCAGGTGTCTACAAAGGATCCTAAACCCTATTGTGTTAGAGCTTAAGTTGATATTCGCAATGTTGTTTTATTTCACTTTAGCAATTAAGATGCCAGGTGTTCACAAAGGATTTTAAACCCTATTGTGTTAGTTTGAGGGTCCTATTGTGTAGGATGGTCATTTTCGAAATAACTTGTTACATTCGTAAAAAAACACAATAGCCTGTGTTTTGCCGCACTGGAGGCGTAGGCGATAGCGCCCGCAGTCAAGGTGTTAATCTCTAAATATTTATAAAAAGGCAAGGACAATATGGTATAATGTACGATTTGCACCAATCAGACAGCGCCCGCGCCAGCGCATTTCATACTGTTCTAAAGGAAACTGAGACTTCTAGTATAATAGTTAAGTTTCAATTTATACTGCTTTTAATTCTATATAAATATAAATAGTATAAATTCCAGGCAAACATGAAACTTAACTATTGTATAGAAGTTTGAATTTCGTTTGGCACAGTGTGAAATGAGTTCCGGCGCCCGGCGCCTGCTTGGTGAAAATCCTGCATAAGTACTATAGGCCCCACGTCACTAGAAACACACGGTATAAAGCTGGCCTTGCATTCTATTAAAACTAGCCAAGCCAGCCAAACTTCAAAGTGCTACCACTAACTGTGGCCTATTGTATAATACTATACTCCATTTACAAAAGCATTAGACAGAAGTAAAAAAAGGTTGTTTTTAATGCACACTTTGTAATGGAATCACAATTAAGCATGTTACATTACGATAGACGCCGTATTTATTATAATCTATTTTCACACCAGCTGACACACTTAGTTGTAACCATTGAAACAATTTATTTTAAGAAATTATGTGGATTTCATTCGTTTATATTATATATTTTATTTCATTTAAGTTGAAAATTACATTGTCAATGATAAAAACCTAAAAGAAGCAGGGATTAACAATATATGAAAATAATTTTTTTTTTACTTATCTTTTAAACAAAATGTTCTGCATTCCTGCTTCTACCAGCCTCTTTTTCTAATGTTATTATAAATGGGGTATAGTATTAAAACTTTATACTAATTCCAAATAAGCGAATTCAGCTGCGGTACGGATACTTTGAATTACTCCTTTGGTTATATATTATTATAAACTAGCAGACGTCACGCGGTTTCACCCGCGTAGTTCCCGTTCCCGTGGGAATACGGGGATAAAAAGTAGCCTATGACATCCGGGAATAGTGTAGCTTTCCACCAGTAGAATTAAAACAGTTAAAATTGGATCATTACTTTCGAAGATTACCCCAAATATACAAACTTATAAACAAACAAACAAATTTTTCCCCTTTATAATAAGTATTAGTATAGATATAGATAATATCACTCTTAGCTCAATATTTTAAATATATAAGTCACTAGGTAGGTACATGTTAACAAGCCTACTTGCTTTTTTACAAATACTTAATTTTCATTAAAATAGTAACTTTGACCCAATTTCATTTTCTTATTTTTGTATTCTATTCTATTTCTATAAAAAAATAACATCACAATTCACAGCCATGCCTGCTCATTATTATACTTACATTTGTACCTATTTAAAGTAGGTATATAAACTTAATAAAATACATTATGTGCGTAAAAATAGAGTGGAAATATAAAATATTGAGAAAACATTAGTAGGTATAGTATAACTTTAACTGTTATACTTTTTAAGTATAAGTATGGTTAATAATTATACCTTCTTAGTTAAGCATTCTAAACATTAATTAATTTTAATTTAAGAATACTTAGCAGATAAGGACATGTCCATATTTCATTAAAGTAATATTACAATTTTTTTTTGCTACAGCAAACTAAAGCAAGAGATTTTTTTCAATGTATCGTGACAAATATTGCATTGTTTTTTTATGTACAATAACATAATATAAATAGGGCGTGACTTTTCAAAGAGATAGCATTAGTTCTTGAAATACACCTTTTGTTTAATATTTAGATATTTTAGTAGGCAACTGGATCTATTAAAAAATGCTATTTATTTATCCTGAAATTATAATACTGGAGCTTGATGCAATATGATGTGATGTGCGTGATTAGAGAAACACTGATGAGTTAAACACAATATCATATTATAATGACTACTTACTTTAAGAGATAAGGATCATGTCCCAGAAGGCAAAAGGAAAGGTAAGTAGTTATAACAGTGTGTTATTTATTTTTAGCCTATTTTGTTACTATACGGATAATGCCTCTTTTTATTTCCTCGCTATCTTGGCCTAGATTAGACCAAACATATCTATGAACACCAGTCTCTTAGCCCATGTCCCACTGTGATTAGTCGGGAGTTGCGGAAGAATCGTATATTCGGAGGTATGAGGCACAGGGTGTAAAGTTCCTCATCCACCATTGAAAAGGGAGGATCCTCCGACCAGACGGGTGTGGTGTCTGGTGGGCTACTACTGTCCGACGTACTAAACCGTCGGGCAGTAGAACTTGTACAAGTTCAAGTTGCGCGGATAACTCTAATAGCGATATAGATTTCGCTACAGTATATTTCTGCGACCCCCGGCGCATGTGACAGACGGAACACGGGGTAATTTTAGTTACCCTTCCGCTTTTCAGACCGGACGACAACCATGAGGATTTCCCACCCCGAGAAAAAAAGTCTGCCATAATATAGTCATTTAGTCGAATGTTTTCAACACTCTGGTACCTTTAGCCAGTAATTCCCAACCTTTTTTAGACATGGGACCACTTTGAATTATTTTTTGAAAGTAGGTACAGACGCCAGCACGTCAAGTTACCCCAATGTGTCAAATTTCTTTGATCGTTTTTCAACTTTATGTCAAACAGAATAAGGTTCATATCCAATTAGGAAAATTTGACACATTGGGGTAACTTGATATGCTGGTGTCTGTACCTGGCTTTTATCTTAAAAACTCTAATATATTCACATTAGGCACATAATAAAAATAGTATAAATACATTAATTTAAGAACATTTCGTTTAGTTTATATGAATGTGACTTTTGAGCTTATGTTATTTTTTCGCGAATCGTATCTAAGCTTTTGCGGACCACATACTACACCATGACTCCATCGTGTATTATTATTATTACCTTAATAACAACACTGTCATAAGCTCCTCCTTTTCACAGCATGAAAATTAACTTAATCATAAATCCCAATTAGTTAACCCCCGCCACCTTTTAACCCGAATAAGAAAATATATTTTCTTAAATTAAAATAGTGTTGTAACCAACCACGCGTGCTAAGTACCTATTTCATCTACTTATGTCGTCATCATTGATAATAGGCTTTACTGGTGAATATATTTTGAGGAGACGGTCTTTCGAGCCGTCAGCTGCTCCTACGTAACTCAGATAGATGCCAAATCGTAATTTTCCCGCGAATTGTTCGGATATCGTTCTGAGTGGTTCTACGGTTTTTTCTCCTGTTTGTTGGTCGATACACACCATTTGGCACCTGGGACACTGTCCTTCGACCTGAAAAGAAATGATTAAACATTATTAAAACAATTACCTCGACGAAACATCTCTAATAGGGTGTTTGACAGAATATGAATATCAAAATATAATTAGTCCATGAGTAAGATTATAAAAAATAATACTTAAGTATTTTTTTTTCTTTTTAAATTGATAGACAACTGCTTAGATTAACCGCATTAAAGTTGAGGAGAGGGGACTTGTAACGTCATTGTCTATATACCTAAACTGTACTGGCTAGTGACGTTATGCGACATTTTGACTCGATGTATTGCCGTTATTTTTTTATTTCGTGAAAACAGAATAAATATGTGTCGAATATTTTCTTGTAATCTAGATGAGGAACTAAAAATTAAAATTTTGCCAAGTAGGTAGCCCATTCTTTTCAAGCTTGATGTATGATGTAAATAAGGGAGTACTGCAGTTTCTGCCTTCTCCCATGTGTTTACAAGCTTATTTTTAGTATAGAATCCCGAAAAGATGTTGTTATCATCACCATGAACCACTTTTACTACCGAAAAAGGGAAAGGGCGAAGCCTGAAATCGCGAAAAAATATCAGCTGTTAATTTTGCCGAATTGCGCTTACATAAATTCACTCATTCACACAGCTGATGTTTCTAGTTTTTTTCTTATTTTTGCATCTATTGATGCAAAACGATAAAGTTCAGTCACTCAAAATTAACTTTGACGAAAAGTTTGTTTGTTGTTCATACAAAATTAAGACTTATTACCACAGACGACAGTTATATTATTTGACATGTTATTATTTTGAAAACCGCGTGGGCACTTTTTGTTGTTTTTTTTTCTATTCCGTGGTGTTGCCTAAAATTGTGGAGGCCAGATAGGTCGCTTCATTTTAAATATCCGAGCTGGCTTTAGTTGTAGTAGTTTTCATTCAGTCGCATCCAATTAGACTAAAAAGACACATAAGGCGTGGCAAATGTTGTTGATGATAATTACCTTGAACTCCTGATTTCCAATGATAACTCTGTGCCAATCACGTTCAGCTAGCTCCTCATCCATTTCAATGACGAGGTTTCCTCTGAAACGATCAGTCAGACCGTCCTCATTGTCCGTAAATAGGGGATCATGTATCTTGGCCCTCAGCCATCTCACTGTAGCTCTGTTTATCAAAAGGAATTGGGCCTGATTGCTAAGCGAAAGGAGTTTTTTCTCCCCATCGTCTTTTTTCTTCTGAGACCTAGTGTCTTCATTGGATTGCCTGATCAGTCTTAGGTATGAGATTTCTAGCGCTTCTGAAATCCAGTCAGCTACTTCGTCACCACAATCGTAGCCCTGTATTGTGTCTGTACAGACTTTACTGCGACAGAGTGATGAATTTTTGAGTTTGTTTTCTGATACCATGTCCAATGGTACCGATATTGGGGCTTTACCTGTAACATTCAAATTTAAAAATTATGCCGTGTTTTCGTAAAACGCTTTTGAATTTTTACTAACACTTGGTGACACATAACATCACGCCTCACACTTTTGAGAAAGGTTAAGGGATTACCCCTGAAGGTCTTTACCCCTGAAGGCCTAAACTTTCTCAGAAATGTATTTGTAGTACACCCACATTTCGCCAATTATGTTGAAGTGGCGAGCTTATTGCCATCAATGGAACAGGTATCCAGACTCCGGGCTGCTCCTAAGAAATTTCAGATGAAAAACTCAATAACGCTTTGTCCAATCCAGGGATCGAACCCGGGACCTTGAGACAGTCCCTTAACTCATCAGCATCTTAACTCATTCCTTCCGGAATTTCAGTCACAATTAAATTACCTATTGTTCGCGCAAACCAGCTTCCGCTCGCGGCGGGGCCTGCCAAATTAAAGCATTATAAAACATGAAGTCACTGTTTCATTTTCAACGCTCGGCTCAGGGCAGAGAGTTAAAAATCAAAACAGTGCGCTTTAGTTAGACACTAGAACCATACCTTCAAAATATAACGTCATTTTTCTTTTATTCAGATCTATTTTAGGTCGTATCATACACATTCTAGTGTTTTGTTTCTGTGTTAAACACACACCATTATCCTTAATAATCATCCAATCTCTGTCATATTCAAAACCTTTAGGTCCAATTTGCCAGGTGGACCTAATTTTAAAAGCACCACAAGATTTAATAGGAAATATAGCAGCTTCTTTCAAGACTATAGGAGAATCTATATTGTGTGAGACATCCTCAACTTCGCGCATCAAAAACTCCTGTTGATCTACTAATATTTTCTGTGTATTTGTTAAGCCGTTATACATCTTGCGAGTTCTTAGTGAATCCACAATGTGCGGCAATAGACGCTTTCTTGGTTTCCTTTTAGTTTTGACGAAGCAACGGCATATCATATTCAATAGTTTGTCGACATCGTCGAATGTGTTGTAGAAGCCGAATGAGGCTCTTATGGCTCCAGTGGGCTTTCCATCAATTAGGTCTATCTCGTCACCACATACGTGTCCGGATTTAAACATTTCTTTTAACTCTTTATTAGACGCCGCTAGATGGCGCTGGCAGGAGCCGGAATTGCAAAAGCATCCTGTCCGGACACTGATGTTGAACAGGTCGGCCATGTGTTGAAACTGAAACATAAAATTTATTTTTCTTTACTTATATATACTTATAGGTATAAAGGATTTAAAATCAGAAATAACTCCTGATTGAGATGAGCAAAAGAATACTTTCCTAAATTTAAAGTAAATGTATCAAGGCGCACACGAAGGCGATAGGCGTGAATATGTCACTTAGTCTCTACTTGTAAAAAGATAAACTGCACAAAACGTCACAATAATAACAACGTAACTTGGTAGATGACACAGACCTTATTTGTGACATTCCTTAGAATGGTCAGCTGCGTAGGTTTCTACGTAATCGGCTTGATGCCTGTAGGCACATGGATATAGGAACGGAAACGAAGCAAATGAAGTTGGTATGTAAGAATCGTAGCATACGGCGCTCTGTAGTTTCTGCCTACCTCCATGGGAAAAGCCGTGAGTTTGTGTACCTACATATGTATTTACATAGCTTAGCAAGTATCCAAACGAAACAAATAAAAGTACCTACGTTAATAACTAGTAGATATCTGCGTCACGAACGAAATGATAAGGCTGACCACCAATGAATTTTTCGTCATCTTGTTTACAAAACCAATAGATCAAGTATTATCAAGATAGTTGTAATGTAAGTAAGTATAACAATAATACTAGTTTGTTTAACTGCAGAGCTATGCCTCTTCTCTTACAGATAATTTAAGGAATCTAAGAGCATGAATCATCACGCATGTTCAAGGCGGGTTGGCGAATTCAGATTCAGATTATATTTAAGTCCCACGTAACAGAGGCCGGGACTATTGGCATCAACCGAGCACAGATCCAAACTCTACACTGCAAAGAAATTCCAGATGTAGGTACTTAATATTCCAATATCACTTTTCCCGACCCGAGAATCAAACACTAACTAGCCAGGTAATTTAGATTGAGCAGTAGGTAGCTTATTTGCGTGGGAATTGTTTAGAGGACTGTACATTATGTGAACGTTTGAATAACAATTGAATTGTTAGTAATTTTATTGTGTAAAAGCTTTGGAGCAGAGTAGGTCCATGTTTTGAGGTCAAGTCGCCACAACGACAAAAAATGACGTTCAATGACAATCGTAATTGTTTGTCGTTGTGGCGTCTTCCAGGTCAACCTAGGACGTTGTTGGCTACTTCTCGAGGATATTCAGTTTATGTCTCGAAAAATATTAGAGACCTTTGGCCAGTGCATAAAAAAATACAGACGAAGTGACTACGCACTGAGGGCACCCCCAGTGCACTGGGCTAAGGGCCAGCATAGACCTGGCGAAGCGCAGTGAAGCACGTTTTTCTTTGTTAAATCAATACCACCATTGCGACTGTCAAACAAAAGTCGAGAATAAACCGCTAACTTCTGTCGGCATTGATGCTCTCGAATTAATATTCGATGTTTTTTATTTTTTTCAAATTCTTTTCATGCACACAAAGGTTGATAATTGTTTATCAGTGAAAATCGCGCTTCACTGCTCCTTGCCAGATGTGTGCTGGCGGGTACCTATTTCTTCGATATTTTTTCAACCTCCGTCATTATTATCTCCCAAATGTTAATTAAAGAGAATGTATCTAAAGGAATATATCAGCAATTCCAGGATTCCGGTACTATAATAGATTCTGGTAATTGGTCATCGTCATTTAGCCACAGTCAGTTACGGTGGATGTGCCAGCCAGGGTAGCCCCCGAAATTCAATTTTTTCTTGTTTTTTTTTTGCAATTTGCCGCTTAGTGTTAGGTTGTATGTTGATTAAGATATGATTCGCGGCCTTCCTGGCACATCCCCTTTAAGTCTATTTTGTAATATTTAAAAAAAGAGTTCTTACCTCAACAAAGCCAATATATGATCCATCTGCTCTCAGAAGATTAAACGTGACAATTCCACCTTGTGTCTTGATATCACTAAAGTCAGAATCCATGTAAGTTACTGCAGCCTTGTTACCATTTGGGTGTTTTAGGTCATGCAGTTGAGTATACAGGTCTTTTGCTAAATAATATGTATGGTAAGAAATTGTATGTATCCAGTCATCGTTAATAGTTTTAGGTATCAATCTATGCATTGTGTCGAAACATTGCTTCAAAGCAATCACCGCTAAAAAAGGTATAGTTCCGTCTTCCAACCTGGAATCAAAAACAGTATCAGTTATTTTATCAAAGACCTTGAGCAAATGTAGTAATTAAATAATCTTTTTGGGTCAAATAAATGCTTTTTCTTTCTTTGAAAAGTAATTTCGATGAAGCATTTTTAAAAACCATAAATGAATCGATTTTACATAGAACGTAGGTAGGTAGATGGTACAATTAATTAAATTTTTGGACAACTGATCAAATGATGCTATATTAGTATTGTTCCAAATATGCTACATCATACACCATATGCTTATTATTTGTCTCATACAAATTAGCATGTTGCTTGTTTCAAGAATAGTTGTTTGTTTAGTTGGAAATAAATTAAATTAAAATATAATAAAGTGAAAATTGAATTGAATTTAAACCATTCAGGTAGGTACCAATATACATTCTTGACCTCTTTTAATTTGTTAAACCCCGGAAGGACACGGGTGTCCGCCTGTCATTATCTTTCTATTGTGTCTCTAATTGACTCAATAATATTCTTTATTTAAATAATTATTTAAAAGCAATTTAGGTGAAAAAATGTTACCTTTCATACAAGTCTTGCCTCTTCACATGAACATCTTCTGTACTTAACACAAAATCCACTGTACCTCCTCCAAAATACTTCTTTTGACAAAGCACATCGCTACTACTGTTTTTAATCAAAAGTGCCCCCAATCCACTGGGATACCCAAATATCTTGTAAAATGACAAACACACAAAATCCGGTTTATTTACTGATAAATCTAGCTTACTTGTTGATACAAACGAAGCTGCATCTAGTAGAATATACCAGCTATTATTTATTTTACATAATTGCTTTTTTAAATGGCTATTCAGACATCCACTTTTGATGTTGTGTATACAGTCAATGGGGTATTTATAGCCGTTAAAGTTGCTTTGTGCAGGGTAAGCCAGGAGCGTGTTAGCATCATTTTGAGTTGGAAATTTAACCCTCCGTAGTGACTTTGTGTTCTCATAAGTTTCTCTCAGTGCTTCTATGAAATCATCATGGGAGATATGTATGATATCAGCATTCTTTTCATTTGCAATTTCTCTCAAACCAAGCACCGACGTGTGATTGTCTCTCAAATAGACAAATGAGCCGTTGGTATTTTTACTAACATCTTCTTCGTCCGGAGAAAATTGAAATGATTCCACAACTAGTTTTAATGCAGACGTTGTTCCCGCAGTGAATACAACTGTGTATTTAGATGGGTCTGTATTGAAATGCTTTAGGATATCACTTCGGATCTGCTCTATGCAGTCTTTAGTATATTTGTCGGAATGAGGGTTCATGTAAACATTATCCATTAAGTCTTCATGTACAACAGAAAGTAAACATTCTGGGTATAATGCAGCCCCAGCATTTTCCAAGTAACATTTGTCTGTAAAAATACAAAAGATTATTTATTATTTTAGCATAACATCATATCCTGAAAGACCAGGCAGAGGTTTACCTAAAGTACAATTTCACCAGTTATGTTTTAGTTCTATGTAACATTAAGCAAGCTTATTGTCATTAATCAGGCTGTTAAAGGGAGAACCACAATATCAGACGCCTGACCCAGGAATCAAACCCACTACTTCATACTTAGCAGTGGTGCTAGCAACAACTAGACAAACAAGGCATTGATATTAATTATATTCATGAAAACCTAAGGTATTCAAGAAATATGTGTACAGCTGAATACACTTCGCATAGTCGTCTTTATTCAATAACAATATGAAGCAAGGAAACAGTTTCTGAAGGATAGAGAAATCCTATTATGTGTAATTACTTACTAAGTGGCTGCAAACTACTTATATAGCAATAGTTACAAACAACTAAATGCTACCATATGCTTTATTGCCTGTTGTTGTGATAGAAATATTTTGGATTTTTAATATTACTTTAAAGGACTTTTAAGTGACTAATACTTCAAGTTAAAAAAAACAAACACAGCCAAAAAAGTTTTGTGGTAAAAAATAATAAAGTAAGTACCTACCTACTCAATTAGAAAGTGTAATACTTTGTACGTCGATGCACCAGTAGGTACGTAGGTACTTTCTCATTTCTTTCCAGTTTATAATATAGCAACCATAGGTGAAACTTTAATTCAAATTTAATGAAAGGTGATAAAACTAATAAGAAAGTAATTAGAAGCAACTTACCTCCTAACCTTGTGTAATTCGATGTTATTTTGGTCATTTGCTCCGTATCAATCACTTGACTCAACGTGTTCATCTCGAGGAGGTCTTCATAAGAACCTGACATAGTTAAAACAACTGATAAACAGACGTTATCTTTAAAAATATAAAAAGTTTACGAACTCACGACTCCCGCAAACTTTACGCAAAATAAACGTAAAACTAAATGAACACACGTCTTTTGTAACGATGAACCATAATAAATAGTCACTACTCGTTAGTATAACCTTGTACGCTGGTAACGCAACAAGTGTTCGCTATAGTAAACTAATAATTATCTCAAAATAATGAGCACAAAAACACTCGTTGAGATCAAGATCAACCGACTGGACTGACTTTTATATTGACAGCAGTCAGCTGTCCGAACGAAATGACATTGACAACTTGTTTGTTTTGACTTTTAACCACAGAGTCATAATATTTTTTTGAGTTACCAGAAACTAATCTAGAATTACCCATGGTTGTTTACATAATAACCTGTCTGTAAGTTGTATTGAATAATTTGTATCGTCAAATGTCTACAAATATTTTTTAAAACGTCAGGAAGCGTTTCCCGTATTTTAGTTTATTTTTAAATTGTTTGGTAAAGCTGAGCATTGTACAGTCTAAAGGCTGAACATGAATAATTTCGAATTCAAATCGTCAAATAAAATTGTCAGAGTTGATTGTCTCAAACTTCTACAGACCTATCAGTGGGCCCGTGTGGGGTCCACGAGCGAATCCGTGTGATTCGCTTGTGGACCCCATGCATAGAATCCATGGCCATGGATTCTATGTAATCATGGAGATTCTAACGGACCCGGGCAACTTACTACTACTTTTTATAGGTAATAAAGACATTTTTGCAGCCTCACTTCAGTGCTGTGCAGTTTTCATAGGTAAATAGTTGACTTCTGAAAACGCTTCATTCGCAGATGTCTACACGAAGATAATGTAACTCACAAACCACAGTCGTTGAGCTTCATTTAACTTTCGGGAGATGGCGTTAGTAGTTCTCAAATATGTGAAACGGCGAATATTTCGGTATTCAGGTTTCCTTTGCAAGGAATATATTACTTAAAAAATATGTTTCACAAATAAAATTCAACTTACAAAACTTACACGAGATGTTATGTAGAAATAGGCAGTTAGTATTAGCAGTTAATAGTAGTAAATAGGCAAAAACTATAGAATATCTATGCCATTGTAAATAACATTAGGTATATCTTTAAGTATGAAAATAAATTGCACTCAAGCCATGACTTTACAAAGACAAGAAAAACCTAATAGAAGAGAGCATTATGCACTAATAGTTTAAGTCTATTGCACAAAAGAGGTTCTCGCATACATAGGTAGGTTCACCTTCGGCAGCATCGCCTTACTAAATTGAGTTACATCAATTTAATTATTGCTTTTATGGAGGGCTTTTAGTAGCTTTTAGTATCAAGCGGGGCATGATCGACTTCCCCTAAGTGAATTGACGGCCATGTCAGAGGACCTTCGCTTTACTGCTTCACACTTTTCCTAGAGAACGTTCTGACAAACGATGACTTTAGTGGCGAAGAAGTTTCAGAAATATAAGGGCTCGTTTCACCGGAGTTTGCGAACATACGGAGTAAGAAAATATGTGTGCGATGGTGAAGGGCAGGCGTTATGTGGAACTGTCTTAATTAATATTTGACATTAAAAAAGTGCTGATCCTCTGCTTATTACTTATGAATAAATGACTTTTGATTTTGATGCCCACCATTAGGATTATCATTTAAGTTGCCTCGCAGCCTCGCACGACGCAGCTCTGCAATGCTAGTCTATGAAGATCACCCCTTGAAATGTAGGAGGTGTGAAGGCTGATTGAGCTGTCATTCTATACTATAATCCATTTGAAATAAGAAAATAAATTAAAACGAACCGTTTTACGGTCTGATCAACCGATTTTAACATCTATTTTATAGTTTTGAAGATGGTATTATAAGCAAAAACGCAGATAAAATTCCAATTGTTTCATGCAGCTGCCATTTGTCATGCTACCAACGTAATAGAACTGAAAATCGGTTGAAGGGACTGTAAAAAAGGTTTATTAAAACTTTTCTTATTTCAAATGGACTAGTGCTGGACATTGACAGTTCACTCAAGTTTTCCCGGGGTGACCTTAGCCGATTGAAAAAGACTTAAGGGATGACCTTTTCTAGAAATGTGTGCAAAGAATGAATAGTTTTATGAGGGATGTGTGGGGCTTGTATGTAGATACTTTTTTTTTGTATTTATGTAGGCCGCAAGTCAGTGTCACTCACTCAACCACTCCCTAGCTTCACTCACTCACCAAAGTAACCACACTCACTCATTTTGCCCTTACGACAATTAAGGGACTAACCTCAATTCAGCTTTTTTTTTCATCGAAATAATTATAATGCACATGCGTCTCCATATTAGATAGGTACTTAAAATATTTATTCAGTGCACACAAAATACATAAAAAAACGATGTCTGAAGCATGCATGCCGTCTGTCGGGACAGGTCGGCTCAAAGCTGAATTGATTCTTTCTTCAATTGGCTATTCCAGACTTTGCCCTGCATCGTCAGACTCGCATAGTAAATGAATATGATTATGTCTGGACTTTAAAAGAGACCATGACCCCGGAGTTTCTTTCGGCATTTCTTCTCAGGGATCAGTCACTTTGGAAATGCCATTTAGTTTAGTTTAAAAAAAAGACATGTAAAAGTATCTGAGAAGAATAGAATAGAATATACTTACAGAAATAAATATCATTTCATTTCATTTCATTTCATTTCACGAACAATGTGACGATATTTAAATGAAAGAAAAAAAGTTTATCACACTGAATGCAAAAGAAATAAAACAATTATTGGCCAATATATCCAGTCTAAACTGGTTAGTCCCTTATACCTACCGGTTTTCTTCTTGCTACTGACTGACTTCGTCCGGCCTACCGAACTAGACAATTTTGATTCAAGGTTACGCATCCACACTTTACACATATTTCTTCAATGAAAAAATCACACCGTTTCTTAGCTGCGCTTCAGCTCCTCGCGCCCCAATTTCCGTATCACTGGTGGAAACACACCCTTACGCTTTGGAAATGGCGGTAAAAGTGCTCCCTTAAAAAATTACAACGCGGATGTAGGTTTAACGTGTTCTTGATTTAGATTTTATTCGTTATGGTTAAGGTAAAATATTTTGTGGGCAATAAATTGTTAGATTAAACTTGAGATTAATGCAGATGACCTTAAGTCCTTGCGTACAAATTGTTAGTTACTTTGCCTCTGCTTATGCTGACTGAGTGAGGAGGAAGGGGTGAACCGCCTCGCGCCACCGGTTAAGGTAATCAAATCCCAAACAAGGCCGAAATATAGTTTAGGTAAGATGCAGATTGGAGTTGGACTGACTTGGACTACTGTCAAACGGGGTAAATAGTAACGCAGAGGTGAATTGAAACAAAACTTGGAAGGGAATGTACAGGTTAGTTGAATATTGTTAGATACACGATTAGGCGTCAAATAATAAGGAAATGAGTTTTAAGTAATACTTTCAGGTAAGTACAGCCGTCTAACACAAATAATAAGTAGATGATGATGATCTACTTTTAGTATGTACCTACCTACATAAAAACGGAACTGACGAATCTCGATAATGTTTGATTAGAATGTTTGCGATTAAAACTACTCCTTGAATAAATTGTGCATAGGATAGGTAGGTACCTATTATAAAATACATGTAGATCATTCCTTTAAATACTCACTTTTATCATATTTATTTAAAAATGCCTGGCAAGTTATGTCCTCCTATTCTGCCGTGTTACCGGAAAAGGGCACAACTAACATTTTTTGTCAAAATGAGTTATATATTTATATTCGGAATCATGAAAAAATAGTCTATATGCCTGATTTTTTGTGGATTTTTAGCTACAAAATAAACAGAGATAGCTTAAGCTTATAGGGCACAACTGCAACGTTTTTTTAAGTTTTATTACAATAAAAAGGCATATTGTGAGTTATGACTTTTATTTTACCTTTTTATTATTGGTATATTTAATGGAAAGGTCATAACTGACGTACGTCAAATTTAAAAGGCTTATCTGGGAATTGTGCTTATTTTTTAAACGAACACTTTACCAATTAATAGTCCCAACTGGCAGTTATGCTCTTTTAATTACCCAAACATTTATAAGCGTAGGCTTATAAATATTATTTAAAAAAGGCACATTGGCGTTTGTGCCTTTACTTTACTTTTTAATAATTTACAGTGAAAAGGCACAATTAGAGTAAATATGGCTATTTATCGTAAAATTTTCAAATGTTTTACTTTGAAAAGACATATTTGGTTATATGTGTCTTTTAAACCTAATATTGCTCTTTTCATGCTATGTTTTATGTTAAGTTAAAAAGAAATATGCTAATTATTAAATATACTCATTAAAATTAAAAATGTAATATTGCTATAGTTGTATACATACTAAAATACGACTTTTAAAAAAGGCGTCTTTTTAGTAATTTACACAATTTCGAAAAACACTTTAAACGTGATTTTTTTAACAAAATTCAAAAAATATTTTAATCTCGATTTTCTCAACATTTGTAAAATGTTAGTTGTGCCCTTTTTCGCCAACACGGCAGTATTTATTTCAATATTTTCTCTTATGTCAATTTATTACAAATAGGTTCGTAGGTACGAGAACACAAAAGTAGCTTAACAATGCGCGGATAAACATAAATTGTGATTTTAATTTATACATAAATATGAATTCTCTATAGATTGATATACTAAAAACAAGGAAGTGAATTAAATTTTCCATAGATTACTTATAAAACAAAACGTCACTTTACTAACCTTTAACTATGACCTCCAGTTGAATATCATTTTCCACAAGTGATAAATGAGTTCAGATACCGCTGCGCTGTCACCCAATTTTTAACCGACTTCAAAAAAAGGAGGAGGTTCTATGTTCGTGTGTATGTATTTTATAGTCTTCGTTTACCCGATTCAGTTGTTTTATGTTCTACACAGACAACTACCACAAACAATAGAGGAAAACTGTCCACCTCAAGGCACTCTCTCGATGAAAGTGTTTATCATGACACCGCGCTCCTGAACCCCATGTTTATAAATATGACGAAATTGATAGTCAATATTATGGTATAATAGTTAGCCCATTCCATTATGAACGCTTGGTAATGTTAATCATCTTATTATGATGACATAATACCAATAAAATGTTTTTGTTGTTCTTGTGGGTATGGCTCTATGCTCATTATTATCTATATGGTATTTCAAAATGGCTGGAGCTTGTGGCTAAATAATGACAGCATCACGTGTCAACCGAAGGTTAAGCTACGCTTGACGAGGTTGCTCCGAGTATGGGTGACCATTCATACATTCATACATATCAAGAATGCTCCGCGCCTCGGAAAGCATGTAAAGCTGTTGGTCCCGGGTGTCATTTGTAGATAAATTATGATAGTCGGTACAGAAAGTCAACTCAAAATGTCAACGAGTAGGATATCAGAGGTAGGTATCCTGTTAGATTAAAAACAGACCTCAACATCGAAAAGTTTAGTCAGATAATTTATTACTTATACTCATACAATAAATCTACTAAGTCCCGAAGAATAAAAATGGCGGTTTGTCAGTTTTCTATTAAGTATGTCAAACGATAACTGTTATCTGACCTGTGTTTAACTAACAAGACATACACACAAACACACACAAACACACACACACACACACACACACACACACACACACACACACACACACACACACACACACACACACTGTGTTTTACACTTCCTGTGTTTTAGTGACTTACTAACAATTTTGAAAAATTAATGTCTGCCTAGCCTTTTCCCAACTATGTTGGGGTCGGCTTCCAGTTGAATACCACTATGATGATGATGCAGCTGAATTCACGTGTTTTTACATGGAGCGACTGTCTGTCGGACCTTCACAACCCAGTTATTGCATAACACGATACCTCTTTGTTTAACTGCTTGTCAGATACCGGCTATTTCTAGGCCAAATGCGAAGTGTTCGTGCTTTCCGAGACAGGAGTAACGGTATGAAAAACAGTCACCCACCCAGGAACCAACCGTAGAAATCTACGATTTTTTATTATTTGAAAGCTACGCTCACCTTTAAAAAAAATAAAAATCTTTTTTGCAAAAAATAAAACCGACTTAAAAAAAACACTAGCCGGTGTAAAATAACTCTAAATTAGGAAGTCTGTGGCTTTGGTGGTTTTGTCTTATTCATGATGGGCCACCGACTGTTTTTTTAAGTCGGTTTTATTTTTTGCAAAAAAGATTTTTATTTTTTCATTTTTAGTTGTTCCCATACAAATATTTGCCATGAATTTATGTTTATATTGTTATTTGTTAACAATACATGTCATGGTAATAGGGTTATCCACTTATCCCTAATAAATGAAACTTAACATACCTAACTGTCGAAATCTAGGTATATTGTACACATCTGCATACCCCTCAGAGCATACAGGCGTGATGATACGTCATGATGTTGTATAAACAATAAATATCCAAGCGATTCCAGCAATCACGACAGATTTGCCGTTTATTTTTGAAGAGTTCCATTGTATATCTCCGAAGATCAGCACCAGATCTTCACCAAATTAAAATGGGACCACCTCGGGAGTATACTCTTTCAAATAAAAAAAGAATTTTGAGAATCGGTCCACAAATGGGGGAGAAATCGCGTAACAAACACACAAAAAAAAAAAAAACATACCGTCGAATTGAGAACCTCCTCCTTTTTTTGAAGTCGGTTAAAAAATTAAGTTGGCATGCAGTTTGCCATCACGTTACTCGACATTGAATACAAGTTACCTAAAAGTTCAATGCTCTGAATTCCTAACATATAATTTATGCCCCTAGCTGATATTCTTGATTTTTAACCGACTTCAAAAAAAGGAGGAGGTTCTATGTTCGTGTGTATGTATTTTTTTTTTTTTTTTTTTTTTTTTTTTTTATGTATGTTACCTGATTTCTCCGCCATTTGTGGACCGATTCTCGAAATTCTTTTTTTGTTTGAAAGAATGGACTCCTGAGGTGGTCCCATTTTAATTTGGTGAAGATCTGGTGCTGATCTTCGGAGATATACAACGGAACTCTTCAAAAATAGACGGCAAATCCGTCGTGATTGCTGGAATCGCTTGGATGTTTATTGTTTATACAACATCATGACGTATTATCACGCCTGTATGCTCTGATGGGGTACGCAGATGTGTACAATATACCTAGATTTCGACAGTTAGGTATGTTAATTTTCATTTATTAGGGATAAGTGGATAACCCTATTTATCATGGCATGTATTGTTAACAATTAACAATATAAAATGAATTCATGGCAAATGTTTGTATGGGAACAACTAAAAATGGAAAAATAAAAAACTTTTTTACAAAAAATAAAACCGACTTCAAAAATAACACTAAACGGTGTAAAATAACTCTAAATTCGGAAGTCGGTGGCCCATCAAGAATAAGACAAAAGTACCAAAGCCACAGACTTCCTAATTTAGAGTTATTTTACACCGTTTAGTGTTATTTTTGAAGTCGGTTTTATTTTTTGTAAAAAAGTTTTTTTACGAATTATCTTTTCCGTGGAAAGTACAGACGCCAGCACGTCAAGTTACCCCAATGTGTCAAATTTCTTTAATCGTTTTTCAACTTTATGACAAATGAATTAGGTTCACATTCAAATTTTGTGGAAAATTTGACTCCTCGGGGTAACTTGATGTGCTGGCGTCTGTACATTGACCCATTGAGTCACGACTGTTTAAGTAGATTTTTGCCAATCTTCAAGGCAGTCCGAACTTATAACTGCCCTTATGAATAGATCAGACTTTTAGGGTTCTGGCTCAGAAACCTACTCGTCTGAAGCAGTGTAACCAAGGGACTTCGTGTTACTTAGTGTTAGAAAGGCGGTTGCTCAATGTAAAATACTGATGGCAAACCGGCCCCAAATACGAGTAGTACCTACTAACGTTTTTACCCTATGGTTACTAACAATTTATTATTCACTTTATTTTTATTTCGTACCTGTTTACCTGTTTCTATGTTTTTTTTTTTTTTAATATTATAAACCAGTGCTTGGCTGCAAGTTTTTTGTAACTATTGTAACAAGTTAAGATTTCTTCCTTAGTCAAAGACATTAAATACCTACTCTTTGATAATTCTTCATTTAATAATTATTATGAGAAATAAAAAAAAATGTCTAACCTACCAACCAATTTAGTTAAGAAAAGTTAGCAGGTGACGTGTGATTTTACCTGAATCTTGTGGGAACTGGCTCTCGATACAAAGTACTATTGTACCACTTATTTTCTTCAACCCAAATTTTAGGTACAGCATCATTACATCCAGGCACAAATACATTTTCCCTTTCACTATTTGTTCTTGGTCACTGCAGTAATGAAAAGTACTTCTTCGAAAACAATATCACAGTCTACCTAGGTACTTGAATTTAAATAATTCACACATATACCAATTTTTTTAATTATTCTGATGGTGGTGGTCTCAAACGTGCAGAACTGGCCAACTCCAATAACTGTCTAAATCGAATTTTAGATGATTGGGTAACGAAAACATTTACTCATTGTCTTAATAAGAATTGAGAACGGCCTATTCTTATCGTTGAAATAATTGTGAAGTCTTATATCTGTTATTATAATCTTATTTGTCAATATTTACGGATATGAGTTTTATTGGTTATTCATAAATAAACTATTTTTTCAAAAATGTTTTTGAAGGAAACTCGAGCAAACTCCTTTGAATTTTGTAATTAGTCATAAAAGATTTCTAGGCCACATACAGTTTGTGTATTTTTTTTTGCAGAGCATGTATCATTACTTATTGCCTAAGGAAGGAATGATGGCGCTCAAGTAAAGTAATTTTCGCTTTAAACTATATAAAATCATGTTTTAAAGAGTTAGGTGGCCTATTTTATTTTGAGAAAATCTTATAGAGTTAGAAAGTTTTAAGTCATCATTACTCATCATACCATGTCGTGTTTTTTTTCAGTTTTAAGCAAACATAACATAAGAAAAAAAATTAAAAAATTTGGACAGAGTAAATGTTCTTACCCTATAGTAAATAGATAATGTGTTGATAATAATAATGATGTCCCTTCGAACTTGTATTCCTAAGGCCCGGTCTCCACCAGAGCAGTGATGAGAAGAGATGGTGTCGTACAACTAGTCAGTCATTCTAACAGCTATCATATTATTAACGTCATTTTAACAGCTTCATACTTAGCTTCAGCACAATACAATAAGCTGTTGGTTAATTAACAGACATCTTCGTATCCGCTTTGGTGGAGTCTCGCCCTAAGAGTATGATGCTTACATTTCTTACGAAGAGGTTAACGAGTGCCAAGTCTTATTGTAAATAAACAATTTGTGCACAGACTGACTGCGGCGAATGACCTGCCACATTAACAGAAAGAGGAAATTTATTGCCGTGAGCCGAAATTGGTCGTAACGTATTCTGCTGTATGTATAATTATTTCGGCTATCTTCGTTAACTAGTGAACGAGAGTTACAAGGTGCTACAAGTATGTGACCTAGACCTTTCCGTAACTTCCGACACAACTCTTCAACAGCAAATTGCTGGAGGATATTGCAACATATATCACTCTAACGTGTGATTATGGCAATTGTGTACAGTTAAGTTATTATGTGGTAACAATTCAATACTTACTGTAAATTGATAGTGGTAGATTGTTTGGAATAGGCTAAACAAAAAAAAAATATAACACATTTGCTCGTAAAGGGTCTCTTATTCCGCCAAATTCAGTACCTATCGTAATGTATCTCATTACCCACTAGTGCGTAATGGTAATGTAAAACGCACGATTTGCAAGATGCTCCGACTTAAAACGAACGGTTCCTTTTTTAAAATCTTAGCAAAGAGTTTTTATGCCAGAAAAGTGATCAACATTTTACGAATAAAATTAACTTGGGTGATAAAATAAAAAATAAACATTTAATTCGTTAATTTAGTTAATTTTGACAATAAATTACAACCATTAGTAACCAAAACAAATAAAAAAAAAAATTACTTTGTTAGAAATACTGGCTGTTTTTGTGCCTTTAACTCAAAAAGAAAAATTGTCATCTCCAATTTGTTGTCAAGTTAAAATTATTCTGCGCGCTTTTTCTTTTCGTTGTATTGTTTCAATTTGAAAATTTCAGTCCGAGTTTTATTTATTTCCTCGCAAATATGTTATAAAACGTCGTATGACATACGTGCGCTTTGATAATTACAGCCTCTGCTTTCTTGTAGCCCTCGCCTGCGGCTCTGGCTAGCATTATTGCCTCGGCTGTAATTATCAACCTACCGCACTTATATCATAATGTACTATTAGTCCCTCATGCAGATTATTAGATACCGACGTATTTTTTACGGCATACGGGTATTTTAAAAACTAACGGCGATAGTTTCAGACGAAATTTTGCCTGACTTCACGGGTATTTTCCTACAGTTTGTTTTTGCTTATACGAGACTCCACTTAATCTAAGAATTGAACCATTAATTTAAAAAAAACATAAATATACATGTGTTCTTTTATATTATTTAACTGTCTGACTAAACAGAATTTTGATTTTCGAACCCATGTCTATTAAATCACATTGTTTATACATTTTTGTGAACATCGACCGTAAACGTAGGATCTCTTACTTTCCGCATGACTACAATTTGATACGTCCCGTTTTATTTCCAACAGTGATTGTTGAAGTCGTGATTGTTCCTTGTTGTAAAAGAGGATCACGTTTACAATACGAATTGAATGTCAACCATCGATGACAATTATTTTATTACAACTAGTGGAATTTAGGTTAATCATAGCTGTTTCTCTGAGAAACAAGTTAAATACTTACATACCTAATAATAAAATTACTTAATTTGTTGACATTGTAATAGTCACGCAACTGGTTTTGGTGTTTGTAATCATTATTGATCTTGTGTCTATAAAAGGCGCTATAAATAGGCATAGTTTTAAACTAGTTTATCGAGTTAATGGTATCAAATCATTTGCTTCCGATTGGTACGTCGCAAAGCCGACTGTAGGTCGTTGTCTGAGGTTAAGCTATCTGATCCTAGCAGCAACTTGTCCGCAGCATGGCATTGACTGACAAAAATCAAGTAAATAACGCCGTCGTGTGTGTTCAACTACAGATGAATTTTAGTATTGGCGACCGCGAGACGTTTCGCAATCACGATGAATTTCGGTGACGCGAATATATTTCGGTGTTTTATCGTTGTGTTTTGTTTTGGATATGTACAAAACAGGCGGAAAATAAAAGTCGGTAGTGATGCCGCGGATTTTCGTGACCGAAACTCGGATATTTATTTAAACTCTTTGCAACTGATAGCAAAATACGGTCGTAGACCTGAAGTTCATACAGTGATTACAAATGATGGTTATACAGTGAGATCTTACAGAATACCGAATAGTGGACCTCCAGTGTTATTAGTTCACGGTATTGGTGACAGTTCGGATTCGTGGCTGGTTTTGGGACCAGCTAAGTCTATGGCATTTCAATTAGCGGACCAAGGATACGATATTTGGCTTTATAATGCCAGAGGGAACAAATACAGTAAAGGACACATTAAAAATCTTCCTGATAAAGAATATTGGAATTTCAGCTATGAAGAGATGGGAACGCAAGATTTGCCTGCGATGATTGATTATATACTGCAAACAACGTATCGACGTAACCTGTCCTATATTGGATTTTCTCAAGGAACCGCTACTTTTTTCGTGATGTGCAGCATGAGGCCGGAGTACAATGAGAAGATCAAGCAAGCGGTATTATTGGCTCCCATAGCCTGGTTAACTGATACACAGTACCCATTTATAGACATTTTAGCGCGAAATTTAGATGTATTATCATCCTTTTTGGATAGCATTGGAGTGTACGACGTATTTGCTAATAATGTGTTGAATAATCTCTATCACGCTACAGTGTGTCGTGATGGTGTGCCTGAAAATATTTTGTGTAAGTTAGAATATTATATAAGTTATGGTTTAAGGAATCTTACTAATCTGGATCCCGAAAGGCTTCCAGTTCTTGCTAGTCATATACCCTCCGGTGTGTCTACGAAGACTTTTGTTCATTATTTTCAAAGTTACTTAAGTAAACGGTTTCAAAGATTTGATTATGGTTCAAGAATGAATCAGGAGACTTACTCTTCCATGCAACCTCCGTCTTTCGATCTCTCTTTGATAACTGCTCCAATTTATATGTTCAGCAGTGAATCTGATTGGTTTAGTACCCCCTTAGATGTTGAAAGACTGAGGGGTGGACTACCGAATGTTGTAAGGCACGTTAAGTTAAATAAATCAATAGATTTTACGCATTTAGAATTTGTTTACGGCTCTCGAGTAAATGAAATAGTCAATAATGATATTAAAAGAATACTCAATGGTGAGATACAAAGGTTTTAGATTATATTTTGTCATATAACCTACATAGGTGTTCTCCTATCATATGCGATAATAATGATCATGTTCGGATCCCGTAGTAAAATAATAAACAATAAAATACATCCCTTACGTTGGGACTTTAGTCTACTCTCTTCTTCTTTGTCTATCTGTCTGCCACAGATGATAATTTTATGAAATATGTGGGTTTTGAAATGAAGCACCAAATACCCGTGTCATTAGTGTCTATAGGGACGACAGCACCTACTAATAATATTTGTGTTGAGCGCACAACTTTTGTCAACAACGCCCCCCAAAAAATATTTATCCAATTATCCATGATGAAGTAATTTAAAAATAAACGTTTGATTACATTAAACGGTAGGTATTGGTACTTAAGAGAGAATGAATCAATGTCAAGAACGCTTACTCCAAATTCAAGTTACTTGCCGTTCTATTCTGTAAATAGGTTTGGTGAATTAAGTGTGAAGTGAACTGTCAATCCCTAGTACGTGATTACAGCTTTGCTTTGCTTCACTTTGCTTTGCTTCACTTTGCTTTACCTTAAAGTTTAATTTTTGGTTTGTTTCAGTCCCATACTAACCCAAGAAGACTACATTAAGTTCAACTATATCAATCCACTTTTGACATTGGCAGAATAGACGACATCGGCTTTGTTTGGCATATTTAAAAAAAGAATAGAATAGAATAGATGCGATGTATTATATTTATATCTCGGGGAGATTTAAACTATGACTTGACTTATGCAAAGCACTAATGGTTCGAACAAATTTTAAAATTTAAGATATGAGTACTTTTCTACGGGTATCTTTCTACTATCTGAATTAGATATTAAGAGTTTAGAATTAAGGGCTTTTTACACAGTTCTTTCGAAACGATGATACTATTAAAGTATAATATGATTTTTTAGGCAATTTAGGTTCTTCAGAAAGGTCAGGTGCGTAGTACTCGCAACCGGCGTGTGTGTATGACAACATGTATGAATGTAAACGAAGCAAAAGAAGTATGTAAGAATCGTAGCATATGGCGCTCTGTAGTTTCTGCCTAACCCCAAGGGAAAAAGGCGTGAGTTTATGTATGTATGTATGTATGTTTAAGAAGAATGTACCTACTGGCAGTATTTTTCTTCTCTTAGGCTACGATGAACCTGGCATGGTAGTGTGATTAAAAGGCTTTTAAAAATATAAACAGAAAAAAAACTACTCTCGTGCATTTAGGATCAAATTAATGATGCAATGACAATTAGAACCAAATATAGATATGAATAAAGTCCTAAGTATCACTAATCTGACAATAGATTCGAAATAAGTGTTTTCATTTTAAAAAGGTACCTAGAAGTTACGCTTATTGTCGAGAATTTGTGTTCCGGTATTTACAAACATGAGCACAAATGTGTATGTATTGTAAAACAAAATTATAGGTACCTGAAACGTATACCTATGTAATATGGTGTATATTTTATTATTGGTAGGTAACGGATGGAATACCAAGTGCATTGTCGAGTATGTGTAGAAACATAAAGCTACATACCTATATCATTATATTGTTATTATTATTAGATATAAATTCATAAATCGGCCAAGAGCGAGACGAAAACGTGTGCCAATGATTCCGTACCTACTACCCAAAATATTATGAAACACATCACATTACATAGGTATATGAGCTTACACCTTCTTCGCAAGTTAAGCAAACACTTCAGTGTAAATAAATAACAAAATAGAGAATAAGTTTAAGACTAGACTCACAAACGTAATTAACGTCGAAACGTACGATTTTAAAATTAAAAATATTAGTTTTTATATTTTATTTATAATCATGAATGATAATTGAACTTGTCTCATTAATTTGAACCTAAATGCTGCAGAGTAGTTGTATTTTGAAATCATTCGAATTAACGTTACACTTGTAAATGTCACGAATTCAAGTTTGAGTCAATTCATGTTTTTAAGAATTTGTGTGGTTTTTTGCTCAAAAGATGATCTGATACACTAAACATGGTTCATGGTCGTCCATGATTGATCTGACTGTGACCTCTGAGTTTTTCTAGGAGTTTCTTCTCAGAATAGCCGATGGGCAAGCGGTTCATTTTATATTTGACGTGTAAAAAAATATATTTATGACTGACAGGCAGAAACGCGCAGAGATAGCACGGGGGTCAATGGGTCCCCGTTAGCAACGGAACCCTACTAACATTATTTATAAGAATTCGTAAAAAAACATTGAATTTCTATTGATTAAAATAAAGCAAGGGGAAAAAAGGCCAGAAAATCTGACGTTTTGAAATTGTAAAATAAAATAAACACGCGTTTGGTTTTCTGTATGGGACCAAAGGGTGTATTGATAGGGGTGAAATTGCTTAGGGGACGAAAGGGGGGACCAACGGGTTTGCAATCATTGCGATATTTTGTTGGTTTGGATTGCCGAATATGGTTAGATGCTACTGGTAATAGGTGATAGACTCACAGGGTGTTTTTTTTTCAAGCCTGTAAAGGTAGAGTAGGGTAATACTCGTAAGACACAGAAAGGAAGCATCGTTTTTATAAGTAAAAAAGGATTAAACTAAATAAATTGCACCTACCGCCGGTTACCCCTTTTCTCTCTCCATCATCCAAAAGTTGAGGTAGAAAATACCTAGGGCACAGCCATATCATTCATAGTATTTAATAAATGATTAAATATTGAGTTACATCCAGCCATATCTTAAAATATTTCTAGCTAAGTGCGGTGCGGTGTGGTCCACTTCAAATTATTAATACAATTTTGGGCTAACTGTAGACGTAGGTTTGTTTCCAAAATTTAATTTGAAAGGCGAATTGGCAGATTTTTTATTATTATTCAAATTTAAAAATTACTTACTTTACTAACTTATTTATAAAAAAAATACTTTTATTTTTTTAAACTTGGCTGCTGTTTCCTGAGTAACAATTAAAAACATTAAATTAACAAAAAGCAAACATCAGTAAAAAACAGACGAAGTTTCCTTGATTTAAATTATACATAGTCCGTGAATAAAACTGGCCAATTATACATAAAAATGTTAATATTGTGTCTACTGTTGAGAATAATGCTTTGTCTTGCTATATTAATGTACCAACTTGCATTAATTTATTACTGTCTGTGTTCATTAATTTCCAGTTTAATTCAGGTGTTTATCTTAAAGGAAGCTTTATAACAACTTAAATGCTTTTGTATCAGCACGCTGCACGATGATTTAAAAGGTAAGTACAGCAGTGCGATTCTGGCCAAATCACTGCGTGAAAATGTAGTTGCAGTGAAGTCGAATCGAGCTGTATAAAATGACAGCTCGATTCGACTTCACTGCTAATACCTACAGAAAAGGCACAGGTATTGCTCGTACGGGAGTGATATGAAATTTCGAATGACATAATTTCGAAGCACGCTATTTCGAAAAAAATAAAGAGGGGTACATACACCAGTTCGAAAACTCATAAAGTCGAAAACCGCTAAATCGAATGACCTAATTTCGATGCACGCTGATCGGAAAAACTGTTTGAATGGTACAAAAGTCTTGGCATTGAAGTCCACTGCTGAAATTAAAAAGTTAACTTAAAATCATACTTCTCATTGCTCTTGTTTCTTAAACTCAACACAAAGATAAGGCTTTATCGGGGTCGCGAGTTGGATTTCCTGACAAATTTAGATTGGAATATGCTATTCGCAACAGTGGATTCCAATACCAAGACTTTCGTACTAGCGTACCTTTCAAACAGTTTTTCGAATCAGCGTGAGTCGAAATTAGGTCATTCGATTTAGCGGTTTTCGACTTTATGAGTTTTCGAACTGGTGTATCACTCTTTATTTTTTTCGAAATAGCGTGCGTCGAAATTACGTCATTCGAAATATCATATCACTCCCTGCTCGGGGAGTGGTATGAAATGTTGACTGACTTAATTCAGTCTCTCTGCCTTTTTCTAGGAAGTGTTAAATTTTGTGCGGGTATTGCTCAGTCCGTTCTCTTTATCTATGGTGTTACCTACTACTTAGCATTAATATGGAATGACAGCTCAATTTGCCTTTATTTTACCTACATGTTCACGGAGTGATTTTTACAAGCACTTCGCTCAATTTCACTTCGCTCAAGTTTTCACAGAGTCGACTGGTTAGGTTAATACTGACTTGCAGCTTATCGTATTCATTTAATAGTACAGACGCCAGCAAGTTATCCCAATGTGTCAAATTTTTCCAATTGAATATGAACCTTATTCTGTTTAACATAAAGTTGAAAATCGATCAAAGAAATTTGACACATTGGGGTAACTTGATATACTGGCGTCTGTACAATAGTACAACACAAAGTGAATTTCTTAGGGTCCATCTGTGTATATTTTGATTAAATACGAATAAGAATAATATTAAGAATTAATTTGTAAAAACCAAGATATCAATAAAGGTTACTGAGAGAGAAATGAACGCGAGCGAGATAGAGAAACTACATTTAAGTAGGGGCAACTACAATAATTATATTTAGCTTGACGTTCAAAATTGCCTTTTAATTGTCTTATTGAAATTTTTTTTTACTTTGACTTGGCCTCATCCACTGAATGCTTATTTTTTTACGTTAAATTTATGTACACAGAGTTTGTGCAGAATTTTAAATTAAGAAAAATGTAAACGAAAAACCTTCGAAAGAAGTATGTAAGTATAGCTTTCTATACAGATTATAAATTGAAAATAACAGTCTGTATACCTAAGTACATTTTACACTATTCAGTGTGAATGCAGTGGTCTAATATAAACTGGTATCGTTTATCTAAGTTAAGGGTGTAAATATTCCATGGGCAGTGAAGCCTGGGGCAGTGCTTTCGACCGGACGGTTTAATTTGCCTCCATTCGACTGTGTATGCAGACTGAACCACCCGGGTCATTGGACGTAACCTTTATACTGGGTATTTAGTATTTTATACTATTAAAAATAGTTACTTGTAGTCTTATTTTTTTTTAATTAATAAAAATTGGGAGTGAAGTGAAAGGTACTTACTTACTTACTTACCAAAATGTATTTTATTGTTTGTACAAAACATTAAAAATTCTGAGACTATTTCTGAAATATTAAGATATGTGTATCTACAGTCAGAACATCATGCTACCCCAATCTGTCAAATTTCTGTGATAGTTTTTTAACTTTACTACAAAAGTTTAATTCATGAAACCCCAAGCGGACGCCGGCGTCCACGCTGTCATTGTCTTTATATTGTGTCTTTAATTGACACGATTAGGGTCATGTGCGATTGGGAAAATTAGACATTTCAGTATATCTTAATATTAGCAACCTTTTACTGTCCCATTTCAGAGCAAAGTTTAGGCCTTTTCTCATACAGAAAAGAATTTGAACTCTACTTGACAACTGCGTCGTTGTTCTTTTGGTCGAAAGCACTACTTCCGAGCATGAAGTCTTGGGTTCTATTCCCAGCTTTGCAAAGTGTTATTTGGAAATTTCCATTTGAAATAACTGTGTAACAACCCGGAGACTGGACTTGAGCCCGTGGTATTAAACTGGCCCCTTATTACGTGGGAATTAAATACACCTATGATGTAGTGTATGTACGTATGTATGTTAAAAATAATATGAAACAATAAATTTACGCGAAAACTCTGATATAACACAACCTTATGTGTCAAATATTGTACCTGGTTGAGTGTTTTATTATTAACACGTTAATTTATAACAATGTGTGTATGTACAAAGTAATAATGTGACATGTGAAAATTCGCACCCGGAATTGTGTTAAACTGTGCTTTAAAAATTATACTAAAATGTTTGGTCGTGTAACCAGCATTGTGCCTACATGCTAATCAAATAATAACGAGTAGCCTGTTAGTTTAATTATCACATTAGTTTATTTTTAAGTAGCATGTTTTTAATTAGACAGCTTTGTATGGATATTTATACCTTAAAGACTCCCACTGTAATCTATAGAGTAATTTCTAAAAGCTATTGCAATAAACATTTTTTTTTTGCAATCTAATAATAATATTGTAATATACCCTGATCTTGATACGAGTATGGAACCTACTATTTTTTGTATACTTTACGTAGTTATTTTTATACGATTTGTTTCTTAGATATAAAAATTAAGTAATGAAAAGTACCTATAATAAATAAAATGGAAGTGCCTGGTCTAACTACAAAAAGGCACCTTTATAAAATTGTACGCCAGTTTAATTAAATAATATAATTAGGCTGAAAACTTTGTTTGTTTTATTAAACCACGAATATAAAAAGAGGTCCTAAGATTGGCACGTAGGTAGGTATTATTTTATTAGCAGTGGGAATCGAAGTCGAAAAGGACCAAGCGTGATGATGATGACGTGAGAAATTATGAAGTTTCTTTATTAAATAGCGATATACAAGTACGTATTTCTCTCGAGAATGTATTACTTAATTGAAAAGGACCAAGCACTTGCCATACTTACCTACCTAAATAAATTTGTGTTGGTACCTTTCAATAGCATCATCGAAATGTCGTTCTTTATTTTCGGTACAAATAGCTATCGGTGCAATTTTGAACGCGGGGTCGAAAAGCTCGGTTACACTCGGCCCGGTATTTTTCACTTCATCCTCTATAACAATATTCGGGAAAATATAAATTGTTTAAGTATTTTACAGGAGGATGCAAAGTTTATGACGACTTTATGTGTGTTTTGGGAAGGATGACCTGCGTGTCAACCAATGAGGTTGTCGGCTTGGGTGTCCTGGGTTTCTTAAATATATATACGCACATTTATTGTTATTGTTTTTTTTTTCAACTTAAACACATCTTATTTTACTTTAATCAACAACTTTATTTAAAAAAAAAGTCTTACGGATTTCTCGATAAGCTTATCAAAACCGGGAATCGACCAAGCTGAAATATATAAAAATAAATACTCGCTTTTATATAATAAATAATACGACTTTATGAGGAGGTTCTCAATTTGATTGGTATTTTTTTAAGTTACTAGTCAAGTTTTCACTTGTTGTAACAAAATTCGATAAATCTAAAACGACTAAATGTTTCAGATTTACCGAACTTTCATTATCACGTCAAAGTGAATTAATGACGTCACTTGTCGTGAAAATCCAGATTTTTGTTTAAAAAAATTTTCTTTTCTTAAATTCTTACTTAAATACTTATATAGTTATACTTAAATTCTTTTATTAAATCTGCGACAACAACAGTACTCCAGTGATAAATTAAAAGCCAATGTTAAAGCTTCAAGTATCCAACTAGCGTAATTTATAGTCACAATGCTGCTCCAATTAGATGACAGAAAATGTTTGTTACCTTCCCACAAAGCGAACTTCACTTTTAACAGAATACCTACATTGTAACTGTACAACATTTTTAATAACTACGTGTCCATCAACGATCATTTGTTTGGACCATGTGTGCCAAATATTGAATGGGTTTCGTCGAAAAAATATTTTATAAATATCGGCGGGTTCGCGGGCATAATTGGAAAGTCGCACACAACGAACCTGTATCAAAACTAACGCAAACTGAAACACAACTGTGCGTAGCTAGCGTCGATATGTATATTCATGGTTGGGGTGTTGAAAATAAAAGAATGGCTTCGGATCAGAAATGATATTCTGTTAAATCTGAAAGTGAATATCTGTTAATTGAAAGGCAAAGTGACCTGACATTCCATATAGTAGACATAGACAGTTCACTTCACTTAACTTTTCACGAAGAGATTTTGAAAGTTAATTCCAACTCAGGACAACCCTAAAATGCTCGTAAAGATTGCCACTAGAACTGCATAAGACTAGAATACGTAACTTGTTTAACAAAATGTCATACGGATAAGGTAAACCCTGACTAGTAAACTTGGTGATCCTTTGAATTAGAAGTTGGTGCAATGGTTTTATATTTTTAATGTCTGTATTTTTTTTCTCTCTCTTTTTTTGTACGCTAAATATGGCAAAACGTGTTGAAACTTACCTGTTTTCAAATTTCCATCCACATTTGCATCTATATGTATTGTGTTACACTTGTTTAAACAAATAAATATATCTTTATCTTTAATAAAAAGTCAACCTGTAAAATTTGACAGATACGTTAATAATACATAGTTACTATTTACAGATTTACTTATTAGAGTTACAAAAAAATTTTGACTCTTAAAGAGTCATCTATCTAACAGTTGGTCGATTCTGTACAAATCGTTACTAATGGGCTATTTGACAGATTTTTTTCTTTTTTCATGTAATAAAAAAATAATCCAAATGTCGCATGACGTCACTAGCCAGTACAGTTTATACTAGGTAATGACGTTATAAGCCTCCTCAACTTTAATGTGTTTAATCTAAGCAGTTTTTCATCAATTTGAAAAACAAAAAAAAAAATGTCGAATATTTTCTTGTAATCTAGATGACGGACTAAACATTATTTTTTTGTCAAATAGCCCATTATTTTTAATTTAAAGGAAGAAAGATAAAACATTTATTTGGGGCTCGAAAATAACGACGAAATAGAGCCAAACACATACAAAAATAAGAAGACCTTGTATTATTATGAGACCAAAAAGGCACCTATCTTTTAATGCAAATACAGATAACAAACAGAACAATATCTCAACTCTAACCCCTAGCTATGTATGTATGTAGGTTGGTACAATCTGGTGAGCGGAGAGACGAAAAATTAAAAAACTCAGTCTGACCGAAACACTGGTGTCAGGAGCAGACGCCCTGTTCAAATTGCCTCTCTACGGTCAATTTAATCGTGAAAAAAACTTTTTTGCAAAAAATAAAACCGACTTCAAAAAAAACACTAAACGGTGTAAAATAACTCTAAATTCGGAAGTCTGTGGCTTTGGTGGGTTTGTCTTACTCTTAATGGGCCACCGACTTCCGAATTTAGAGTTATTTTACACCGTTTAGTGTTTTTTTTGAAGTCGGTTTTATTTTTTGCAAAAAAGTTTTTTATTTTTCCATTTTTAGTTGTTACCATAAAAATATTTGCCATGAATTTATTTTATATTGTTAATTGTTAACAATACATGTCATCAGGGTTTTCCACTAATCCCTAATAAATTAAAACTAACATACCTAACTGACGAAATCTAGGTATATTGTACCCTCCTGCGTACCCCTCAGAGCATACAGGCGTGATAATACGTCATTATGTTGTATAAACAATAAACATCCAAGCGATTCCAGCAATCACGACAGATTTGCTGTTTATTTTTGAAGAGTTCCGTTGTATATCTCCGAAGATCAGCACCAGATCTTCACCAAATTAAAATGGGACCACCTCAGGAGTATACTCTTTCAAATAAAAAAAGAATTTTGAGAATCGGTCCAGAAATGGCGGAGAAATCAGGTAACATACATAAAAAAAAAAAAAAAAAAAAAAAAAAAAAAAAAAATACATACACACGAACATAGAACCTCCTCCTTTTTTGAAAGTCGGTTAAAAACACTCTGCATTGTCTAGGTAATGAACACGACTACCTGGGATGGGACAGTCAACGAGCGCTTCATTTACGAATGACGATTAACGCAAATACTGGACCAATGGGCATTTTAGTACTTTTGTTGTAAGCACAATGAATGTGCTAACACTGAAGCCGGGACGAGAAAAGCTGTTTAAGGATTTTAGAGTTTTAAAAATATTGATAATTATATAGGTTTGAATAAGATTACCTACGGAGTTTACAATAAATATACTACACTAACTGGATCTTATAAAATGCCATCAATTTTCTAAGTTGAAATATTCTTGTGATTAAAAGGGATGTGTCAGTCAATTACAGGACACTATAAGGTTGTATGATTATTTAAGTTTTCCTTTATCAAAATTTTAATAGCTAATAATAGTTAAGTGTTATTTCGTGGCGACTGTATAAGTCTGATGCTTTTATTACTATTATTCTTTTGTCATGCTGTATGCAGAAGCTGTTGGTTTGCCTTTAATAAATAAACAAGCGACACTAACTAATATGTACCTAGGTACCGTTTTTTTTCAGTTTATTAGCAATGTGGGTTGCACATTAGGTACTAGTAGTCTTATTAAGCCCTCCAACTAAGCTAAATATGCTTGTGTCTGAAGTGGGTTCACGTCAATAGTGCAATAAGTGGGGATCAACCTCTCGATCGTCAGGCTGACATGACGACAATTTCAACTTGCTATTTAATTTATTATTCTAACATAAAGAGTTGTTTTGACGATTTTCAGGATTGTACATTCGTATGTACCTACATGACATATTTGTTGCGGTCGTGCTTTACTTTTGTATTACCGTACAAGCTATTATTAAGCTGTAAATAGACAAACTCGTAATAACATATAAGTTTTGCAGCAACTTGCACCACTAAAAAGTTAAGCAAAGTGCACAAAAAAGACATAGAACAACAAAATATACAAACAAAAATAAAAAAAACAACGTGAGACATGAAAAAAAAACGAACAGTGTGCCGATGATTCAATAAAAGAAAAACAAATAAAGTTTATCACACTGAATGCAAAAGAAGTAGGGCGATAGCTCTACATATTTTTGTATTATTTTTGAAGTAGTTATTTGGTACAAGCCGATCTCAATGCAAGTAAGTTACCAACGCATTTTTTTCTTAAATTAAAAAATATAGTATTTACAAACCTTGAAAAAATTATCAGCCTTTTACTACTACAAAACATTTAAAAAATAAATTAACTAAGGTCGTTCACTTTTACCTATATTTATTTACAAATTTCCGCGTTATTTGAAATATAACACTTAAATTGGATATAATATGTATATACTCATTTAAATACCAACTAGACTATGACTTCCCGTTCCGCAGAAACGTGTTACGCAGATGTACGAAAATGAAATGTTAATTTTATTGACATGTTAACCTTGACTGTTTATTATCACCTTGATTCGCGATCTTGACTTCTCTTGCGAAATAAGATTATTACATAATTTGTATGGTATGTGTTAATGAATAATAATTAGCTAAGGAGATTTGTTTCTTGATCAGTGTTAGGATCAAAGAGATTTAGATAATAATATGTTCTGGTGCGGCTGCCGCAGGTGCTGAAAACCTCAAGCAGCGAAAATATAACAACCTTATTGGATGTTACATATTTGAACCGTTTGGGGTTGAAACACTCGGGCCATGGGGTCCGAATGCCCATCTAATCTGGTCCGAATGCTCCGGGACATCGCCAAGTGTTTGGTCGACTCTTCGCGTGATCATAGGGGTGGCCTTTATTTCGGTCAGAGAATCAGCATTGCCATACAACGTGGCAATGCGGCCAGTCTTCTGGGCACTTTTACCGTTGATAGCGATGCGGATGAATTTTTTGATGCCATTTAATTATTTTGCTTTTCTTTTAGTTTTTAATAAGTATGTGTTAAACACCAAATCAAAAACAGTTAAAAGGTGCAATTGGGTATAATAATTCGATCACAAACAATATTAAGAAAATTAGAATAGAAAAACCAAGCCGCCCCGTCACAAACAACAAAACTAGCCCCTAGCAACGGGGTTGCCAGATCTGTCTGTATTATTAGTTAGTTAACACAATAAAAACATTTATTACGAAGTAAAAGTATACAACGTGTTTTTTTTGATATCCCATAACTCTAGGGTATGATTGAGACCATATCAAAGAATCAACTGGCATATGAATTATGTTTCAATCATCCTTTTTTTTACTATCATACAAAATAATTCGACAAAGTCACGATGATTAATGTAAAACACTCTTACGTGAAAGAAAAGTGACGTTAGAAAGAAGATACGTCGTACTGGTGACAATTTTTGAACTAACTAGGTAATAAAAATTATATTAGATAATACTTAATAATAATATTCCACGACTATTCACACAACGCCATCTAGTCCCAAGCTAAGCAGAGCTTGTGTTACGGGTACTAAACAACTGATAATTTAATTATTATTGATGATATCTCCGAAACTATGCATTTTTGGACCATCTATTCTAGGAGTTTTAGTATTATTTTTACCTACAGAATATAACCCTAGAGTAATGGGATATAAAAAAAAAACACCTTGAATAAATCTAAAAAAAAAGAATACAATAAGAATTAAATATTTTTAGATAGGTACTATGGAGAAGACATGCGGATAAATGTCATAGAAAAAAAAAACTGTGATCCCATGTCTCAGTAACGCCATCTAGCATGATATAGCAATGTTGGAGCGGCAGCGGAGACTAATCGACTTGTGCCCATAAGGACACAAGTATCGGATGAAAATTTTGTTCGTGATGTCCCGTTTTAGTAAGTATTGAATGTGTTAGGATACTTTTCACTGGTAAGTTAGTGTTGATCGTGCGTGTTTTTATTTACCTAGCACATACCAGCACAGTATAAATATTAATACAGTAGGACGACGCCTTTTATCTCTGGAAAAATGCCGACAACTTCTAAACGCGTTAGACTTGAATAATACCTCCCGCACTGCGAACATCGGTTTGTTCGCAGTGCGGGAGAAACTTTCCCGCGTCTCGCCCCTCACACCTCGCACGATTGCCCTGTCTAGATCGACAGCTTCGTCGGACGACTGCATGTTTTTAGACTGTGCTTAACCTTAAAGTACGTCTGCGTTAAGAATGCAGTGAGTCATCATTATCCGTCGGCCTAGCCCTGCCCCCTAACCCATCAAATCTTTTCAAATTCATTTTTAAAAACTTTTTTGCAAAAAAATTAAACCGACTTCAAAAAAAACACTAAACGGTGTAAAATAACTCTAAATTCGGAAGTCGGTGGCCCATCATGAATAAGACAAAACCACCAAAGCCACAGACTTCCTAATTTAGAGTTATTTTACACCGTTTTAATTTTTTTAATTTTTTTGCAAAAAAGTTTTTTATTTTTCCATTTTTAGTGGTTCCCATACAAATATATGCTATATATATTGTTAATTGTAACAGTACATGTCATGATAATAGGGTTATCAACTTATCCCTAATAAATGAAAATTAACATACCTAACTGTCGAAATCTAGGTATATTGTACACATCTGCGTACCCCTCAGAGCATACCAGGCGTGATGATACGTCATGATGTTGTATAAACAATAAACATCCAAGCGATTCCAGCAATCACGACAGATTTGCCGTCTATTTTTGAAGAGTTCCGTTGCATATCTCCGAAGATCAGCACCAGATCTTCACCAAATTAAAATGGGACCACCTCGGGAGTATACTCTTTCGAATAAAAAAAGAATTTCGAGAATCGGTCCACAAATGGGGGAGAAATCAGGTAAAATACATAAAAAAAAAAAAAAAAAAAAAAAAAAAAAAAAAAAAAAAAAAAAATACATATACACGAACATAGAACCTCCTCCTTTTTTGAAAGTCGGTTAAAAATTCATCAAACTTAATCTTTTATAATATAATTTGTTTAAATTTAACACCACTGTGGAATACACCAGTTGCACTGATGACTCACTGCATTCTTACGCGAACGAATGATAGTTTTTTAGCTTTATTAAAAAATAATAGAGTCTACAGAAAGTCAAATTGGCTGCTAAAGTAACCAAATGAATATTTGTTTTTTCTCTAAAATCACACACTGTTTGTTTTTTATTTTAATTTTATTCATTTCATGATTATTACTTTTTTCATAACCATTTATATTTCTAATATGTCTTAATATAAAATAAATAATAAATAAATAAATATTCCACAACTTTTCACACAACGCCATTTAGTCCCAAGCTAAGCTTCAGAGCTTGTGTTATGGGTACTAAACAGCTGATAAACATACTTATATATTTCTAAATAAATACATAATATAGATAAATTACACCCAGACACAGAACAAATGATCGTGCTCATCACACAAACATTTGTCCTGGGTGGGAATCGAACCCACGACCTCCGGCATAGCAGTCAGGGTCACTAACTACTAGACCAACAGGCCCGTCAACACGTGAGCACCAAGTATCTTTCAATACACTCAACTAATTATCATAATAATTATGCATTGCTTTTTTTATATCGCTTTGTACCCAATGATATTATAAGTAAAAAGGTGTAGATAGGTTATAAGCGCTCACTAAGGGACACGTTAAAATGTGGCTAACTAGCCACACTTGACCTCAGTGTCGCGTCGCGCCGTCAACGGACGGTGTGCGTGCGTTAGTGTGCCGTTTTTTAAGATCGAATGCTGTTTTAGGTAACCCAACTACACCGTTTTACTTATAATATCATTGCTGGTACCTATCTCAGTAAAGTAGATTTTATTCAAGGTACAGTCGAGTTCATTAATATATTGGCACTGTCAAGGATTCAAAATATTGTGAGCGTTGGAAAGCTCAATAAATTCTATAGAACCTATAGATCAAAAATATGTCCTCATGTGAACCGTTCAATAATATATGCTGTGCATTGTGCAATAATATGTGATCATGAACAGGTCAATAATATGTGATCATGAACGGTTCAATAATATATGCTGTGCATTAGGCAAAAATATGTGATCACCCTTTTCAAAAATATAGTATTGGCTTTTATCATATCTGAGCAGGAAAAGCTTCTTAATTATCTCTACATGCATGGGAAAGTCAATTATTTGCTCGAACAAATAAGATCTAGTTTACATTGTTACAGAAATGACAGTAGTTTCCATTGTTTTAAGCGCGTTTGAGTTTGTTTTTAAAATGAGTGTCTTTCAATCGTTGAATGACATGTGCGTCAGTTATAATTTTATTAGAAAAACATTTAACATCATTTGAAGTTAATCTAGCCAGTAACAAATGATGTAGCAAACTCCTTGACCATGCAATTTTAAGATTCATCATTCAGAGTAAAATTATCTTTAAAACGTAAGTAATAAGGTTGAATTTAAATTACATTTACTTGTTTAGATATTATTGTATTTATGTGTGCCAAAAAGATATATAGTTTATTGAATGTCTTTGATGTGTGCATACATAATTGTGAATCCTACAATGTTCAGATAATATGATCTTAATGTTGTTCATATAATAATGTGCTTTTGGCTGTATACATGTTACTGAGAAAAACCAGTCACATATTAATGAATCTAAATCTTGACCACAATTTAATGATGCTTAAGTTGTCACAATGTTATGTTTTTTTTTGACGGTCATGAAGCCTGAAAGGGCCAATATATTAATGAACTCGACTGTACATCGTCCTCGCATAAATAGTTTGTTTATATTTTACAAAATACTGTAAAATCAATTTTAAAAGAATAAGTATGGAGTTTCTTGCCCATTTTTAACCGACTTCAAAAAAAGGAGGAGGTTCTCAATTCGACGGTATGTTTTTTTTTTTTTATTTTATGTGTGTTTGTTACGCGATTTCTCCCCCATTTGTGGACCGATTCCCAAAATTCTTTTTTTATGTGAAAGAGTATACTCCCGAGGTGGTCCCATTTTAATTTGGTGAAGATCTGGTGCTGATCTTCGGAGATATACAATGGAACTCTTCGAAAATAGACGGCAAATCTGTCGTGATTGCTGGAATCGCTTGGATATTTATTGTTTATACAACATCATGACGTATCATCACGCCTGTATGCTCTGAAGGGTACGCAGATGTGTACAATATACCTAGATTTCGACAGTTAGGTATGTTAAGTTTAATTTATTAGGGATAAGTGGATAACCCTATTACCATGACATGTATTGTTAACAAATAACAATATAAAAATAAATTCATGGCAAATATTTGTATGGGAACAACTAAAAATGGAAAAATAAAAATCTTTTTTTCAAAAAATAAAACCGACTTAAAAAAAACACCAACCGGTGTAAAATAACTCTAAATTCGGAAGTCGGTGGCCCATCATGAAAAAGACAAAACCACCAAAGCCACAGACTTCCTAATTTAGAGTTATTTTACACCGGTTGGTGTTTTTTTTAAGTCGGTTTTATTTTTTGAAAAAAAGATTTTTTATCTATATGAACCAATTTTTTTAAATGTGTATCTAGAACTATTCACTTAATTTATTAAACTTGCAAGTCTGACGTTCATAAGTGCTTTATATGTAGATATAAGTAATTTTAATTTTGCTTAAACATGGTGTACAGACGCCAACACATCAAGTTACCCCAAGGTGTCAAATTTTCCCAACTGAATATGAACCTTATTCTATTTTGACATGAAGTTGAAAAACGATCAAAGAAAATTGACACATTGGGGTAACTTGATGTGCTGGCTTCTGTACATTGCATGCAAGATAATAAAAATATTGAAAATTTCTCTCTTTTTCTTTTGTGATCTAAATTCTGAATAAGGTTCATGGTCATTTGGAAAAAAAACTACAGTTTTGCCCCTATAACACAGACTTTTCCTAGTATAAGGGCCAATATTCACAATATTGAAAAGCAATTCATGTCATATTCTACGAGTAAAAAGTACAGACGCCAGCACACCAAGTTACCCCAATGTGTCAAATTTTCACAATTAAATATGAACCTAATTTTTGACAAGGTAAATCTCTGATTTTCAATTAGATTATAATTATGTAGTATTTACTTGAGCTAAATATAAATCAGTTTTCATAGAAACACATCAATTATTATTTGTATCCCGTTTGGTCACATTAATTACAGACAGTACCCACGTACTCTTCACAATGCCCCACTCCACCCCAAATGCTGTCATTCATCCGTAAACACATCATAAGGTAGGCTTCCAGAAGAGCGATAACGTGTTGAGGGGAGGATGGGTGAATAGGCACAAAAACGCGCCACGTGCGAAAGAGGACAAGGGGATAAGGGGATCACTTCGTTTAGTGATGCACCGGTAATTATTTTAAAAATAATTATCAAGTTAGGTAAATGTGGGTGAACTGGCTACGCAATGTATTATAGACCTTACCCTTTGAGGAATTACAACGGTGTTTATGTTTTTAAAAACGGAATTCCTTAAAAGATAAGTTCGGAAAATAATTTCTCTAGTCCATTGGCTGAAAGATTGGCTACTGTGCTGCGTGTCATGGGTTCAGTTTTTTTTTTTTTTTAATGATAAAAAGTTTTTATTTGGAACATATAAGGTACAAACAATACAATATGAAACGATGATAGACGCTGTAGCAAATATATAATTGTAAATGGTCCTTGTTCCGGCCAGGTATGTGAATTGTGTGTGTATGCATACGCACAAAATCAAAATCAAAAGTCTTTTTGAACGTCAAAAATTACATAAGATAGTCCCCCAAAAACATAAGGGCTGGTCTCTACTTTGGCCGTAGGCTAAACACTACCATTTACCTTGGCAATCCCGCCAAGCTTTTGGTTTAGCCGATTGCGATGCGGATGAATTTTCCGAAGCTTTATGTTATTTGTTGTTAAGTTAGGATAGTTAATCGTTTACTTTAGGTTATTATCGATTTAAACTATTCTAAAATTTATATTTATACATATTTTTTTTCTACTAGGTACTTTCCTATTTCTTGCGGAATTGCACCTACCACTGTCTGTCTCTGCATGACCTAAAGGTTGACTGGTAGAAAATGCCTATGGAATTATTCCGCCTCAATACATTTGTGTGCTTGAAGTATTAAATAAATATTTTTTCTTTAAATCTTTCTCACAGAGGAGGAGGCCACTATCCCAACAGTGGGAATTTTATCGGCTGATTATTTATTATGCCATATTAAAAGGTACAATTTGTATGTAAGTGTTTATATAGGTACGGGTTAATTTTCAGAATTACTCACTCGATTTAGACAATTCTTACACTGGTAGAAATTACACAATTGCCGAGCACCATAGTAAGTATATGTTAGGTTTCTCTAACGTGAACAAAGTCGCGGGTAGAAGCTAGGTAACAATAAAATTCACCAGTCAATGTAAATTAAAAACGTACCTTCTATCAGAACAGCCATACTGTACAGACTGTAATAAAAAACACTTTCACAATGGTAAATTAATGCAAGTATATCACTTAAGTTAACCAAAAGAACTCGTATTTATTTAAAACAAAAACCCGAACTCCGTGAAATATATTGCTTGTGTTACACGAAAAAGATAAGAATTTCATTAAAATTTAAATAAAACAACTCTTATCATATGGATTTGCCTTTGTGATGATTTTTTTTTCAAATAAGTAAGTACGTTAATTTATTATTTATAACTTATACCATAGAGGTTGATATCCAGACACAAAGTATATACCTACCTATTTTCTAGTACATATATAAGTTGATAATTAAATATTAAACTTCAAAATAAATGCAAGAAAACAACGTCACTTCTTATGTCTGTCAGTGTGTTAGCGTTGTTTTTCTAAACTACGTAACGGATGTCGATGCGGTTTCAACATCATAAGTATAATACATTGCTATTTTCATGTCACATAATAAAGAACTCCTAATCTTTTGTCTTATTATAGGGTAAACTACTAGTCATTGGACACTTAAGTGACTTTAAACAGGAATAATCATTTTGTGGGTTTGTTTTTGAAGTTAAATATGTTAGGTATTTTTTTTTTGATAGTATAAGGTTCACTCTATCATTGTTACCTTTGTTTAAAGTATAATGTAATGATTTATAGGAACTACAAAATACAATAAAAAAAATACTGAAATATACAGTTATTGGACAGAAATTCTAATATTGGACAAACAATACCAGACAATGGACAGATATTCTAACACTGCTTTATGTATAAAAAACATGTTTAAATAGCTGACAATGTCGAGGATACGTTAATAAAAGAATAAATGAGTAATGTCCAATCATATTTATTGCAATAAAGGCTCTCCTGGATTTTCTAGATACCACAAACCTGTAGCGTCTTCCCAAGCTGCTTTAACAGGCCTAAAAAATTAAATTCAAAATTTAAAACACCCCTAACGCCAAAAAGTAAAGCTTAAAATATTAAAATAGGTATATTAAAAGTTAAAAATAACATTTTCTTCTCGTTGCGCCATTATTTTATTATTTTTAAACTTGCTTTGTTTTTTTTATCGAGTTTACAGTTATTATAATTTTTCAGTGCATTGTGCTGATCAAAAATAATCCAAACACGACATATCTGCTATTATTTTGTTAACAGTGCACCTACTGGTGTTCTAGATAGTCTGGCTGCAGCAACAGTCCATCCTGTTGCAATTAGTGCATTATATGTAGAATCAAATGCTGGTTAAAACACCAGTGTTGACTTAGGAATGCCATATTTACGAGCCATTTCTCGTATTTTGCCACTTTGTTTTATTTCATGAAGTGCTAGATTTACCACAGACACATCATAGTCACTTTTTCCCCTTTAGGCATTTTTATTTGACCATAAAATTACTCAAAACTGCAACAATTAATTGTTGGACACTTTATTAAAAGTCATTGGACACCCTGTCCAAAGACTAGTAGGATTTATTAAAAGTCATTGGACACCCTGTCCAAATACTAGTAGGAATCGTCTAAACTTCCTAACACTCAAAACAGAGTCTAATATGCTTTAACTGCCAAGTAATAAAGTAGAATATTGCTAAAATAATAAAGGAACAAAATCTCAGTTATTGGACACTTGTCCAATAACTCAATTTTGAGAGATTAATAATGATAGTCATTGGACAAGCAAAAATAACCGTAACATAACATCCTACTAATTTAAAACTAATGAATTTCTATAGATAATACTGTAACTTACCTACAAGCAATCAGATAAACACCAAAGAATTATTCTCCCAACACTGTGACTTACGAACAACGTCGGTTAGCTTACGATTTTTTTTATTTTTTCGCTTATGTCACCGTATCGCGCGAACGCCGAATGCAACTAAATATTTTTTAACTACTCCTGCCACCTATCAAAACTTCGGTGAATCGTGAAGGATTGTCATTGACTAGAGAACAGAAAAAGCATCACAGATAGCGTTGTTTTTCAATATTATCCTTATTATTGACATAATAATCACTCACTGTCCAATAACTCGTAACGTCCAATAACTGGTAGTTTACCCTACTAAGGCCCTAATTGTTTTTTATTTAAAAAAAAACCATGTATGGAGTCAGAGGCAAGCAAAGAGATTTTTAACGTTTATGATGGCAAGAAATTAGTCATACATAAATCTAAAGACAGACTTTTTCTGAAACTATTGTTATTTTTTAACCGACATTTTTACATCTTTTAGTAGTTTTATGCAGTCGATTGTATTTTATTGAAATAACGTTGCCTTGGATCTTTTTAACCTCCGGCCCGAAATAAATTTGACCGCTATGTGTGTCTCTGTCTGTTTGTGGCACATAAGCGCTTAAAAGGGTGAACTGATTTAGCTGCGGCTTTTTTTTTCTACCAAAGAGGTTTTAGGCTTTTTCTTTCTCTATATCTATATTTTTTTAAACACCTAGAAAAACAGCTGTTTTGTTCAGTACCACATTGTGTCGAGTTACAGTGAGATATAATTAAATTACGTACTGTTGTTTGACGCGGCCATAGAAATAAAAAATCTAAAAAAAAATATTAAAAAGTAAATGGCATGTCTCACGACTCTGCCAAAAGGTGCTCAGTTCAGCGGTAATGCCAGACAGATAAAGTTAAATGTTCAATTGGCAAAATTGATTATTTGGGATAGTTTGATGTGATGGTGTCTATACATAATATTATCTATAGTATTTTTGAATACTATTTCCAAACGAATCTCTCGAAATACAGCATTTAACCAACAAACGCTCCTATTTGATGTTACAGTATTTTTGTTCGGTACAATATTATACAGCATTACATTGTGCTCAAACAATTTTAAAGTATTATTTCGCTAAGTTAATAGATACTTAATTCATTTACTAAAGGAGGTTATCTCAGTTTAAGTGGGTCGGTTATAGACCTTTTTAACTTATTGATCAGCCGGTCGATTCAGTAAAAATCACCCTTTGAAAACTTGTGTGAAGTGAACTGTCAATGCCTAACATTAGTATGGAATGACAGCTCTATTAAATTAGCCTTCACTTTACCTACTTTTTAACGCGGTGATTTTAATAGAACTGCAGGATTTACAACACGTGCAAAGTAACCTAATTATATATTTGTCGTGGCGAACGGAACGATATTCAGAAATTAGAAGTTGTGAAGTTGATTACATTTAGTACAGAGTATGGTAAACGCCGTGACGTCAGCTGTCATTTGCAAATGGCGCGAGCGATGTCACGTGGATGGAGTCGTGTTGGGAAGTGGAAGCTAGGCTAGGCAGAGCTGAGTTGGATTTGAGACACCAACGAAGACACTAGTGCAGTGCCAAACTGTCTGTTTACCTATCTGAGTTATGTTATGTGATTACTTTTAATTAGGTGAGGTTATTACTGCAATGGAGATTATTATTCAACGTTATGTACCTGGTACCACGAAACTCCTGATGTCGGCCCATACCGCTCAGCCAACGCTAACATATATATTATCTTTTAGTAAATGGATTATCTTCTTTATCCTTCTGTTACTACATTTTAATATTAAGTTCGTACCTTAACTTAACATCATGTGAAATAAAATTGTACGGTTCGTAGGACCAAATTCCATGAAATATAGTTCGTATAAAGCATTGCCATTCTCCTGGAAATCTGAGGAAACCTTGGACTGGATGCTAGCAAAGTATGCTGATATGCAGATAAAACCAGCATAAGCTTTGATAATATGAACAGGCACTTAAAGCGAGGGTAGTAGAGTGATATAATAATTTAAAGACATACACACATACCTCCGTACTCCGCAGCAGCATATAGGTTAAAACATGTAATGTTAGTTTTGTATAATGATATAAAACTAACTTAATAATGGGTAGGTACCTACCTACTTTGACGCCAGAATGTTCCGGTTGTTTTCCTTTGGGTTTTTTCATTAATATTACTTTATTTGTAGATAGTTTTAGTGTGATACTTAATTGTAGATATTAATTTCATTTTAATTGGTTTTATTGTATACCTATTAATTCATGGTTAAATAAATAGTTAATTATATAAGTATGTATATATATGTATATATATATATTATTTATATACAATGGGTCTACTCTTGACCTCAATCTTGTCCTGCATTCCCTGTACATTGCAGTACAGGGAATGGGTGATAACCTGCAGTACGTCTGGATTCCCGATGGAAGAAAGGAGATAATGGAATTAGCTCGTGGAGCTCTAGAGCACACTCACCGAAATACAGTCTGTAAAACACAAACATACACACATACAGTATTTTAAAATGATATGTTCCGACTTTACGTTTGTGTCAAACACTTGATGTAGTTGTAGAGGATCTGATCTTAATAATTACTATCAGTGCTTTACATATAGGTACTTATAGGTACTGTTTTTAGTTTACTGGATTGAGTATAAACAAACAATGCTTAAATAAATGATTAGGGACTTTACGACAAATAGCTAAAACCTCAATGTCAAAATAATAAGAAAGTGATTTAATAAAAATATTCATTTGACTCGTCAAGGCCTAAATAATGTTAGTTTCTTAATCTTACAATTATTATTATCAATTCCTCAACTACCGAAATTTCAGACACAATTAAATTACCTATTTTTTGCGAAAGCCGGCATTCGCTCGGGGCCTAAGAAGTGAATAGAAAGAAGATATATGTAATTATGTATAGGCTATTTCATTACAATTGATTAGCCATTGTTTCTGCAGTTTATTGATGAAAGGGCACTACTTAATTTTATTATACAGTCTCTATCTAGTGGTCGGCCCAGTAATAGAAGTTCACCGTTTTAGCTTTGTGCACTCCTCCGTCTAGATTTTAACTACAGCAAATCTCTCAAATTTCTTCATCCGCGCAATGTGTTTTAAAAGGGATAAAACGTTTTCTCAACTATGTTTGGGTCGGCTCCCAGTCGTAACTGGATGGAGTTGAATATAAGCATTATGTCTTCACGTATTTATTGTACATACTTATATAAAGTAATTAAAAAACAGGATGAAACTATCTAGCTTGAAGGTACTGCTTTAATTTTCATAGCCTACAAAATAATTGTCGTTTTGGGATTTTTTTATAGTCATAATGCATTTGCAGTTATTTTCAACTTTTCTGAAATCCTGTAAATAACAGAGGGGGAGATGTAGGTACCTGCAACAGTACACCCACATTTCGCCAGGTTAAAGTCTCTTGTAAAGCCTATTGCCATCAATCGGGCACGAATCCAGACTTCGGGCTGCTACTGAGAAATCCCAGATGGAAAAACTCACACACTTTGCCCGACCCGGGATCGAACTCGGGATCTCATGCTCAGCAGTAGCACTTGCGACAACTAGACCAACAAGGCAGTCAGTCTGTAGATATTTTACGTAAGTAACGTATTATAGAATAAGTAATAATAAATGTAATAACTCGCAAAAGAAGAATATTTAGTCAAAATTGAACATGTGGCTAAAAAGAGATTTGTTAAGTTAGAAACATTGTTTGTGAGGTTTGATAGTAAAAACCACAAAGTTGATACTAAATCGAAATGAAATGAAATGATGATGTAATGATAAATGAAATTATATTTATTTCTGTAAGTAGATCTTCTCAGATACTTTTACATGTCATTTTTTTTTAAACTAAATGGTACTAAATGGCATTTCCAAAGTGACTGATCAGAAACCGCTATTAAAAACACGTATCAGAAATGCCATCATGAAACCATGTTAAAGTTACATAAAATTATATTAGTTATTATTTGTTAGGGTCTGGTAAAACTCATTTTGTAATTTCGAAATAATAATAATAAATAAAAAAGCTTTATTGACACAAAAAACGATTGAATTTCGAAATTATTTTCTTTCTTCTTGTTAAAATTAGACACAAAATAAGCAGTTCAAGAGCTCGCACCGGCCATACATTTCCCGTAGGTACCTACTTTGATGCAACCAGCTCTTAATTATCGGAATTGGAAAATCCAGAGTTTTCGGAGTAATACAATTTTGTCAGCGTAGGGCTGTGTGACGGGGCGCTCGTCTACCGCGATGCGGCTACCGTGTCGATTTGTCGGCAAGCTTTATTTCCGCCTGTCGCGTGGAAATACGATAGCGGTTATATTTTATTTCCAATATTTCGGTAATCGAAATAGAAACATGGCTCCTGCGTTTGTGAAACGTGTCCGAATACGGCGCCGGGCGGTGAGCTGCCGGCGAATATTTTTTTTATTTTTGGATTTACCTACGATTGATTTTGCTGCGCTTTTGTTCGGCATATATCAGCCGTCTCGTGTTGCTGTATTTGTATTTTACTCTTTACAACGAGTGTTTAACAATATGATGATGGCTTCAAAAGATCATCCCATTCATTGTTCACTCTCAGGCATTTATCTGCATAGTCCTCACGTGACTCATTGACTAAGATAATGGCTAGACTTTCAAAGAGTTTAAGTAGTTTATTTAGATTTTATAAGTGTAATAATGCTTTCATAAAACCTATTTCATTATAACAGTAGATTTAAGTTACTTGCTAACCTTAAACCACGCCGATGTAAATAAAATATAAAGCTCACTTAAGCTTGTTATAGCGGCTACATTAGGCATTCTTTCCCATAAAACCTTAAGAACTTCTTATGCCACTTTTCACGATACCTTATTCAGAACATAATAAACCTAATAAAGCAACAACTCACACACCTTGTACAGACGCCAGCACAAATTTTATTTTCCCAATTGAATATGAACCTTATTCTGTTTGTTATAAAGTTGAAAAACGATCAAAGAAATTTGACACATTGGGATAACTTGACGTGCTGGCGTCTGTACAAGTTTTATTTTTGTTGACGTCTTTTTCTACTTGGGATGACATGAACTTGAATAGAAAAGAATACAATGTTGACGAGTTAGTACAGACGTCAAGCAACCCAAAACTGTAAAATTTCCCCACCTGAACATGGACCTTACTCTATTTGTAATAAAGTTGAAAACTATCAAAGAAATTTGACACATTGGGGTATCTGGATTTACCTACCTTGAGTTCAGAACCTACATGATTCTGAACCCCACAGCGTTGTTTAGTTAATTTTTTTGCTTTTTCTTTTATTGTTTTTTTTTTTATACCTAAAAACATGATGAAAATTAACATGGGAAAGTTATCATGTACAGTCAGCGTCATAAGTCGATATTCATATCCCTATTTCCTAAACTCATGAACACCTTAGCTTACACAAATTGCTAAACAAGACTAGTGCCAGGATTTAATTAACGTCTTAAAGGTTCGAAATTCACTAGTCTTGTTTAGCAATTTGTGTAAGCTAAGGTGTTCATGAGTTTAGAAAATATGGAAATGTATATCGACTTATGAGGCTGACTGTACCTAAACAAAAGAAAATTTTAATTAGTACTTAAGTAGTTAATAAAAAATATTTCATTTTAAATCTTATTGGATTAGATAGACGGCATATGATTAAAAAAATCTTTTTTGCAAAAAATAAAACCGACTTAAAAAAAACACCAACCGGTGTAAAATAACTCTAAATTAGGAAGTCTGTGGCTTTGGTGGTTTTGTCTTTTTCATGATGGGCCACCGACTTCCGAATTTAGAGTTATTTTACACCGGTTGGTGTTTTTTTTAAGTCGGTTTTATTTTTTGCAAAAAAGATTTTTTTGCAAAAAATAATCCCGAGGTGGTCCCATTTTAATTTGGTGAAGATCTGGTGCTGATCTTCGGAGATATACAATGGAACTCTTCAAAAATAGACGGCAAATCTGTCGTGATTGCTGGAATCGCTTGGATATTTATTGTTTATACAACATCATGACGTATCATCACGCCTGTATGCTCTGAGGGGTACGCAGATGTGTACAATATACCTAGATTTCGACAGTTAGGTATGTTAAGTTTAATTTATTAGGGATAAGTGGATAACCCTATTACCATGACATGTATTGTTAACAAATAACAATATAAAAATAAATTCATGGCAAATATTTTGTATTGGAACAACTAAAAATGGAAAAATAAAAATCTTTTTTGCAAAAAATAAAACCGACTTAAAAAAAACACCAACCGGTGTAAAATAACTCTAAATTAGGAAGTCTGTGGCTTTGGTGGTTTTGTCTTTTTCATGATGGGCCACCGACTTCCGAATTTAGAGTTATTTTACACCGGTTGGTGTTTTTTTTAAGTCGGTTTTATTTTTTGCAAAAAAGATTTTTATTTTTCCATTTTTAGTTGTTCCAATACAGAATTTATTTTTATATTGTTATTTGTTAACAATACATGTCATGGTAATAGGGTTATCCACTTATCCCTAATAAATTAAACTTAACATACCTAACTGTCGAAATCTAGGTATATTGTACACATCTGCGTACCCCTCAGAGCATACAGGCGTGATGATACGTCATGATGTTGTATAAACAATAAATATCCAAGCGATTCCAGCAATCACGACAGATTTGCCGTCTATTTTTGAAGAGTTCCATTGTATATCTCCGAAGATCAGCACCAGATCTTCACCAAATTAAAATGGGACCACCTCGGGAGTATACTCTTTCACATAAAAAAAGAATTTTGAGAATCGGTCCACAAATGGGGGAGAAATCACGTAACAAACACACAAAAAAAAAAAAAAAAAACATACCGTCGAATTGAGAACCTCCTCCTTTTTTTGAAGTCGGTTAAAAATCTAAATAATGATACGGTAGGAGGAATGTTTGGATCCCTTTTTTAGAAAAATGCGCGGAATTATGTGGGGGAGAAGTACAGGAACCTTGTTTTAGACGTTTATATTACAAATATATAAAATTAAATTAATTAAATAATAATGTAGCCATAGTGAAAAACCTTTTGCAAATAAACAAAAATGTGACGGCGCATTATATGAGTTGACATTGACGGAATTATACAGAAATGCAAAGCGAAGTTGTAATTTTCTATTAAACACAACAATACGGTCGTATTTCGATCGACGGGCGATCATTTATTAAAAATTAGGTAATGCCGACAAAAAAAATAACTCTAAGGGATCCTAGTATTATGTACTGAGCTCATGTAATTAAGTTTTGCGTCTACGTACCTTCCAAGTTGTTTACCTACAGTTTTTCGGTAATCCAATCCTCCTCTCAAAAATTGAACTGTCAAATTCCGCTGCGAACAAAAGAATGAACTGGGTAGGTAAATAGAAAACGTTAAAAAAGCGAATGTCTGTTACACACCACACTTTTTAATTGAATTTCATTCAAAATTTTCATGGAAACTTTTTTTTTTTTCATTTCACGTCATGTTTGCTTCGTTTTGTATTTGAAGTTCGTGTTTCGTTCGAGTCTTTTCGTTTTGCCTACATAAGAAAAGTCCTTTCTTTTAACAGCTATATTTTTATTGGTACCTACCCAGCCTACTTTAGCTTTGCTCCATTATATTTAGTAGGTATAATTGAAAAAAAAGTTGCGGTATTGACCCAAATAGGTTTTACGGTATGATCATTTACTACCAAGTTTCTACATTTACTTCTTCGTACACACGGCTACACATCAAGCTTTATATTTCCAGTATAATTTGAACTCGCATCGTGTAGGATTTCTGTACAATGCGAGCGTAAATTGGAAATAGCTTTATGTATTAGCCGTGAGTACGTGTCCTTAGTTTTACCACATTTTCTTTTCTTTTTACTTATTTACACACTTCCTGACATTATTTATATTATTCAAACTTACTCAACTGATAATGACATTTAAATTTTACACAGTAATGATACATTTAGAATATTAAAGCTTCTTAGTGCTCTGAACCTTAGAGAATATAACTCGTTAGATACTATTTGTATGTCATACTGGCAAAACATAGAGATCTAATTAACCCTGCATATGTGACCATCAACCTGTATACCTATGTTTTACAAATAAACTATTTGATTTGATTTGAATGATAAATGATATTTATTTCTGTAAATGGGTTCATACAAACACTTTTATATAAGAAGATGAGGTCGGTATTTCGCTATCTGACTACTCTGAGAAGAAACACCGAAAGAAACTGAGAGGTCACATTCTCTTTAAAAGTCCACACATTACCTATCTTGGTCAGATTATGTAAGAACCACGCAGATTTGTGTCTGATAATAGCCTTTTGAGGAAAGAACCACTCAGATATGAGTGGTAAACTGATTCATGACACCACAGAACTAAAGGTCCAGTGGAAAACCAGGGTCAGGCACTAGTTAGTGGTCTGGCATTTTGGATGGAGTAACTAAACTAGTGGAGTAACTAGTAATAATAATAATTCATTTATTTTAGTGAGCGGGTTAGTTGCAGAAATACTTATAGTAAACGCATGTTACTAAAATTTATTATAAGTGTACATGTGGATGGGTGGAGAGGGAGAGAGAGGGAGAGAGAGGCTAAAGAAAAGATGGATGCATTGTGTGAAGAGTAATATGAAAGAAAGGGAAGTTAGTGACAGCATGACGGGTGACAGGATAGAATGGAAGAAAAAAACGTGACAAGGGCAGGAAGATGATGAAGATGATGATTTATAAAAGCGTTAAAAAACCGTTACCGTAAAGTGTTATTATTTTAATTTTATTTGGCTCTTTTAATTGATGTAGTATCTTGTAATTGAGCTTAGTGCCATATAAATCCTTTTATTCCTTTTCCTACTATTATTATACCTAGACAGCTTCCCGTAACAACAATTTCAAAGAAAAACTGAACCGTAAATTCGTCTACACTTCGCTCCGCTAATCCTAAAAATAAGCAACACGCTGCATAAAAGATAACTTTTCATCCTGGCGTTTCTTATGAAACATGACACCTGTCCAAAGTTACAGGTGATTCCACTTCCAATAAGCGAAAACCGAAAATAACATAGAAACGGAAAGAGATGGCTTTAAAAGGTATTTTACGGGGCTAAGGAAGGTCACTTAAGTGAATGCATGATTGACCTTTCTCGAGTACTTGCATTAAAGGAAATATTGTATATCTTTTGCAGGCAATGAGTGTATTAGCACCTACTTTCATTTACCTAATGTAATTAGGGTACATGCGTTTGGCATTAAGTGCTCTTTATTAAATTCCGTAATGTATGAACTTGTAATAAAATCTCTTTGGCAATACTATTTGTATCTGGCTGGTTTTGGTATTATTGAAAGTTTAAATTTAAAAGAACTTAATTCCAAATTCAAATTAGGAAAATGTGTCATTTTCATTTGTTTTTCGTACTGTCAAGATGAGTGAATCTAATGAAGAATTTAGATACATTTTGAAATTTTACTACAAAAAAGGTAAATGCAACGCAGCCGCGAAAAAAAATAGCGATGTTTATGGACCTAGTGCAGTGTCTGTGAAAGTAGCACAAATTTGGTTTTTATAAGCGTTTTCAATCCGGAAATTTTGATGTAAAAGATGCATCGACTACAACCCAGTTACTGGGTTGTAGAGGTTACAATACCCCTTGAATAAATTTGGTTGTAATATTAATTTAATTATATTACACCGTATTTCACCATCGGCCGGCATCGGTATGTCCTATAACCGATTCGCACTGGGACGGCGTGGTAGAATATAGCCCATACGCAAAGTACGCGCTTTGACGTGGATTTGCGGATACCAGCCCGGTATCTTTAATCTTTTTTTGACACCATATCTTAAACCAAATCTAGACAGGTGCAATATCACAATGTTCTTTGTTAAAACTTACGTTATTTTTTTTTATTATTGCATCAAGCTTAAAAGGCAGAGTGCCTCTCAGTTACGTCCGTAATTAACAAAATTTAGCTTCAGTCAAATACGCGCAGCTTTTGCGCTCGCTGTTTGATTACACGGTATCTTTTTAAAAATAGTAGGTAAGTACTGCTATGAACCTCCTGTCAACTTAGTTAAAGCGTTTAAAAAAGAAGTGGCTGGCTTCCAAGTTTGAATGGGTGCTATTTTTATCCAGGACCAAAATAGGTACAACGTATAAAAAGTATTTAAATTTTCTTTTTCCAAGTGGTCCTTTGTAATTGGTCGGTGCCTTCAGAGATATTTAACACAGAGTAATGTCTATCTCTACAGGGTATAATCTACTCATTATTATAATAATACTTTTGAACCCTTGAGTCGTAAAATAAGACCACCATTTATGTTTGCATTAATTAATTTAACATTTCCTTAACATTATGTATGTAAGTCGTTGGTCTCTGGGATCATTTGTAGATCTTGGACGCTGTTATTTTTAAACGAACACGTCGTGAGAAAACTGGAGGGCTAGCCATATTACAAATTCTAATAGGTCTTTACCTATGAAATTGTCGTTTTGTATGAAAAACATTTAAACGAATTTTTTTCATGTATTTTTTATTTGTATTAATCGAAGTAATCACCCATGCAATCAATGCATCTTTGCCAACGCAGTGGCAGTTTATTGATGCCCTTCTTAAAGAAATCAGCTGGACGGGAGGCAACAAATTCTTCAAAGGCATTTTGTACTGCCTCTCGGGTACCTATTGATTTTTTTTCCCGCCAAGAAGTTATCCAAATTCTGGAAAAAGTAGTAGTCTTTAGGCGCAAGGTCTGGTGAGTAGGGCGGATGACGGAGAGCTTCCAACCCCAGTTCTTGAACTTGGAGACCGTCTGCTGTGCAGTATGAGGCCGCGCGTTGTCGTGCAGGAGCAGCGGAGACGAGCGATTGACCAATGCTGGTTGGAGATGTGCCAGCTTCTCCATCATTGTGTTCAGTTCTTCACAGTACACATCTGCAGTAATGCTCACCCCGTTTGGTAAGAAGCTGTGATGAATCACACCGGCGCTAGACCACCAAACAGTGACCATCACTTTTATTTTATTTTATTTTATTAATTTTAAGAAGGCTTACAGACTAATTACACATTATTAGGTAACAACATTAAACATTCAGATTGCTAATAACAAGCCTCCACAGATATTTTGCAACATAGAAGTAAACTAAACTAAACTAAAGCCGAAAAGTTGAAGTTGTTGGTTTGTTTTTTAATTTTAAGTACAATTTTATGTTATTACACATGAGTTTGAGTACCACCAGCCAGTGCCACATTCATGAAAAATGATTTGGCTAAAAGCTTTCTAGCTGTTTTCGCCTTAGTACAAAATAAGTCAATATCATGTTCCTGAGATATGTCATTAAAGCAACGAGCACTTCTGATAAGATAAGCATTGCGCCTATAATTCGTGGAGGCTGAAGGCACGCTTAGAAGAGGCCTCCGACGTAGCCCCGTTGTATTAGTTCGCAATGCCAACTTAGATACAAGCTCGGAAGAGTCAATCGAACCATTTGCTATGTTAATCAAAAAACATAAATCATTGATGAGCCGCCTGCGGTCAAGCGGTAGAAAATGGTACTTCTTGCAACGGTCATCGTAACCTATCGATACTTGGTGCGCCCTGTAATCAAGATATCTAAGAAACTTTTTCTGGATACCCTCAATACGCAACTTATAAATCCCATATTGAGGGTTCCAGACTTGCGAGGCATACTCCAAGTGACTGCGCACGAACGAACAATATAAGACTTTGACTGGCTTCAAAGAACGGAAACAAGCTGAGGCTCTGATTATAAATCCCAATGCTATAGCAGCTTTTTTTACAATACTTTCAATGTGTTGATGAAATATTAGTTTGCTATCTAGCATAATGCCTAAATCCTTGATACTATTAATCTTACCTACAGTGTATTGGTTAAGAGTGTAGGTTGAATTTATTGTTGACTTCTGACGTGTGTAGGTCATATGAAAGCACTTAGAAATATTCAGCTGGAGCAAATTATGTGTGCAATATTCATCATATCTGTTAAGATCAGCTTGCAATTGGTGAGTGTCGGAGATGTCATGTATAATTTTATGGACCTTCATGTCGTCAGCGTAAAGTAACACATAAGAATGCTTTAAGCAGTCTATAACATCAGCAATGAAGATAGTGAAAAGTATTTCTGAAAAGTATTTTCTAGGGGTAAGTTTTCGTTTAGGGCATTGTTTAGGTGCTGAACCAGGATCCAACCAACTTGCTGAGCGCTTGCGGTTATTAAACAGAATCCATTTTTCATCGCAGGTAACAATGCGTTTCAAAATTCCTTCATTTGTGTGTCTGTTGAGCAGTGCAAGGCACGTCTCGACGCGTACTTCGCGCTGGCGATCATTGAGTTCGTGGGGCACCCATTTGTCAAGCTTTTTTACCTTGCCAATTTGACGCAAATGGACCAATATTGTTTTGACGCTAATGTCGAAAGCTGCTGCTAATTCAGCCGTAGATTGTGTATTTGATTGTGTGATTGTGCATTAGCTTCCACAATCGCCTTTAATTCGTCATTGTCGACCAACGTCTTCGGACGACCGCGAGGTTCATTTTTCAGGTCGAAATTTCCAGAACGGAAGCGAGCAAACCAATAACAGGTGGTGCGTTGGTTTGTAGTGTTAGCTCCGTAAACGTCGTTGATGTTGCGTGCCGCTTGTGCCGCGTTGCTGCCACAACGGTACTCATATTCCATAATTACTCGAATTTCTAACGTATCCATGATGACGAAAAAGATTGAAATGCGATGAAAATGTAACACTAATCAATAAACAAATGACTACTTCTGGAAAAAAAAAACATGTTTTTAAAATAAAATTAATTTGAAATTAGAATTCTTAGCTAAACAAAAATTATTTTGATTTGAAATGGCCAGTACTGCAGAACGGCAATTTCATAGGTAAAGACCTAAGATTTCGTAATCGCTAAGGCGACAATAGAAAGAAAATGGCGAACATGGCATCAGCTGTTTGTCAACTGTAATATGGCTGAAAATGAAGTACACTTAACAGTTGACAAACAGTTGATTCCATAAACGTTATTTTCTTTCGATAATAGAAATAGAATTTGTAATATGGCTAGGCCTGCTGGAGTGTTAACACCAGTTAGAAAAAGCCATCCGTCTTGGGCAAGCGTGGTGATCAATGCTCATGCTTTCTGCTGATGACCAGAAGCCTTCCACCTGCACGCGAAGCATACCACCGTAGGAACGGTTTTTGTCTCCGGAATAATCGAAAAAGTGACAGATTGTAGGATCATTTCTTTTGTTTTGAGCACGAAAATGTCAAGAACAAAACAGAAGAAATGTGTAGGTTCTTCAGTCGACAATAGTCTACAATTTCGAGCATTATTTCTCCTATAAACAGCAGAAATGTTTCTTCTATAATATGTCACAGTCGATTCTTCCTTCGACACACGTGTTTCAACGGTGGTCATGCTGCAGTGGGTATTAACAATAATGTAGGCCGGTATGTTGTGAATATACCAAGTAATTAAATTCAATTACGATTATAATTACATCACTAACACGCTGCCATAATCTGCCAAAAACTATTGTTCTGAGGTAACTTGGCGAATTTAGATCAAACCAATCAACATTATACTGTTCAAGACTTCAGGCTACTAATTGCCTACAGCAATATTGTGTTACTGTTCCAGTAAAACGTGCCCTATTCTCTTAATAGTAACTAAATGCTTTAATGGTTTTAGCGTGTGATTTTAGTGCCTATTGTACTTCTTAATAATATTGTGTTGTTATGGAGGAGGTTTCTCGAACCTTCATCATAGCAATGCCGCAGCTAGTACTGGTTAAGCGAAACAGACTATTTAGGTACAGACGCCAGCACATCAAGTTACCCCAATGTGTCAAATTTTCCCAATTGAATATGAACCTTATTTTGATAAGCATAAAGTTGAAAATCGATCAAAGAAATTTGACACATTGGGGTAACTTGATGTGCTGGCGTAAGTACCTAACCGTCACTAACAGAAATACTTTTTTTTCTTCTCCAAAATAATGTGCACGTATGTCCACTCCCTTGAACATATTTTAAAGATAAAGACAAAGGGCAATTTATTTGTTTAACACATGGTTTAACATGGGTAGATAAGAATGCAAATGGATGTATGCAATGGTCATAAATATGAGGATGTGCTACATGCTATACCATAGTATATTTGTTAATTTTAATTTTAAGAAGTTTTAAGGTTGTGTATACTTAATATACTACTGTTTGTTGTCCCAAACAAATAGTAGTAGTAACAAATAAATAGTAGGTGTACAAATCTTACAGGTTTTACATGGTCCATTAACATTAATCATTTATTTTAAAACATCAGATCATCATTTTATTTTTTTCAATAATTTAACTTTCAGTCTGCTATGACAAAGTCAGATCATTTACTTCAATTAAGTAGGTCAAATAAGAGACACTTTTGAACGTCAAACTTAAAGTTATAGTTTTATTTAATAAAAGAAACAATCGGTCGACGCACCAATAATATATCTCGTTCTTAAAAAAATGATGACCTACGTTAGACATTTGCATATTTATGTATTTGTTATAAAAGCAGCCTCAAAACTATACTCATTGTTTATAATAATATATTTGAAAAAAGCAGCCATTTAAAGTTTAACGGCTTCCGATACCTACACAATAGTTTAGATCTCATTAACGATATATCACATCAGAATCAAAAATCAAAATCCATTTATTCAATCCAGGCTGAGGATCAGCACTTTTGAAACTTCAAATTTGGAGATATGAGTACTTCAAAACGCCAGCTCTTCATTACTTCCTAGTGTACTTGCTGAGAAGACGAAGTGGCAGAAATAATCCCCCGTTCCAGACCACTACTTTTATATTGATCAAGCACCATTCAGTTACGAAATGTATAAAAAGCATTAGTTCAAAAGTTTATTGAAAATTCCCCCATGTAACACCTTTATATTATTAAAGGTTATCATGTGAAAAGGGTGCAGCATTGTTATATTTATCGGGTTATATGTGGGTTCTTTGCTCAATAATACGTTCTAATTTGTCTAACATGATCATTCAGTCCGCAGGCCGTGAGAATCTTTCACTTAATTAACCCTTTCAGGGGACTGGTTCGCTTCAAAGTGATGGGCATAAATAAAACTCGCCCGGGCGGTGCTCCTGAGCTAATGTGTTAAGTGGAGTAAATCATTTAGGTTAATATGTTTCAAAACGTTGGTTTTATCCATTGCCTGGATCTACTCAAGTGTGATAATTAGGAGTACGTAACATGTACTAAAATCCTATTTTAAATGTACATGCTTATTTTGTGTTTATCGGAAACCAAACGTGTAGACATGAAGAGAGATGAGTAGATTTGCTTTAGTAGGAGTAAATTAGAACTTCTAAGTTGTGTTCAAAGGTGTGTATGATTTCGACATAACCCTTTTTCTCTTTACGTTATTTTATTGTACCTATGTATTGTATAATGTATTAATTGTATTTAAACTTATTATAATTATCAGCCACTTGCATGAGAAAATAAATCGACAAGCTCTTAGAAAATGATACACTACGGGGCAATCCAGACTGAATAGATGTAAGATAAGGACGCATCATAGACAGGGCATGGACAACTTTTTAAATTCTATAGAAGAGACGCGGGCAGGGTAACGTTTTTGACGAGACTGCTGTGACATTCGTGGCACACGGTATGCACCCTACACCCCTGGAACGACTTGTTCTTGTAGAGTGCGTCTTGTCCCCTCTGTGTGCTTTGTAATAGTACAAAAATAGAAAAATGTCGCATCTACGCAAAGTCTTCTCTGTAGGTTTTGAATTGCACCTTACATTTTTTTTTAAAGTCAATTTAGAAGACGCCAAGTCCGTGCCCAGTCCTCGCCTCCTTTCTGCCTGTCCTGCACCTAAGCTTCTATGTTTTGGATTTATTGTTTAAATTCCAGGCTTGGTCACCGCCATCAGTAAGAGTATTAATTTAATCTTTCAATTGTTTACAATTCTTTCAATTACGTAAAATAAAATGTATCCCTTTTAATCGCCTTGGTAACTGCCTGGATTTGGGTTAAAGTCCATTATCCCAGATATAATTTAGACCACAATCAAGCGCTTAAATTAAAATCACTCTAACATGATTACACAATAAAATACAATAAAATCCCTCGTAATTAATAATGTACCTATATGTTTATGATGGATACTTCACTGTGAATCCGCGTAAATTATATTGAGTGCTTTAGAGCCTCGAACAACACAACTAATTGTTTTAAAAGCTTTTCACCTGTCGGATAACCGCTTTATATACGAACAACGTAGGATGAAAAATACACTAAAGTTCGATTGTATGTTATGATATGGTTATATTACTGATGGTATCGTCGTTTTAATTTCATCAGAATCTCCTTGTTTTTTTTAATACATTTTCGATACAAGTTAATGGTGTGTCACCTACTTTGCTAGAAAGCTATGACTTAAGGCAATTTTCATGTAAGCGGGCACGCCCTTTTTACTTGAAGGCTTATATTTATTCAGTTAGTTATATTTTATTTTTTGCATGAGTTTAGTTGTCAACGTCGGTACTTACTATTCTTATTACTACTGTCTTGTATATTGGTGTGTGCTAGCTAGCATGTAGCAAATTATTTAATTTAAATGAATAATTTTATTAATTACCAATGCTGTTTAAACTGTTCTTCTAACATATCAGACAGACGTGTTGCTGGGGAGTTTGTTCCGCCACTTCTTCTACCCAGCAAAAACACTAGGAAGTGGCGAAGGGCGGGCGTTTTGGGGGACTGTCTTATGTAATTTTTGACGTTCAAAAAGTGCTGATCCTCAGCCTAATTTGAATAAATGACTTTTGATTTTTGATTTTGATTTTGAATAATAATAATAACGTCCACCTTTTGCACCTGTCCGAAATAAGAAATTATGGAGTCATACAGCCGAAGAAGCAGATATGAGAATGATAGTCAAAATTATCAAATAGATTCGTATTTTAAGTTTTTATAAAAAAAACATGTATTAAAAAATTATGTTTATCAGAATAATATGTTTTCAAAAGTTTCGTTTCTGAAGGAATTACGATTCCATTATATTATTCCCATGAAACGTGAATATATGTTACTTATTTTAATAATTAGAGATAAGATAGTATTATAGGATTTGTTCTTCAAGTTACCAATTTTGACTTCGATGGTCAAAATTGTTATGATTATTTTATACTAATATTTACGGTAATCTTGTTAATTAATGTAAATAATGGAAACATAATTTGTTTTAAAGTGATCTTACACACTTATACGTAATATAAATTGTATTATAAGTACATTATCTTTTTATCTTAAGCAATAATAAATGTCTATGCGAAAAAAGTTATTATTTTCTTACGAAATCCTGACATCAAAATTATCCATGTGAGAAAGTTCTCGCGAATTGGTCATCACTAATTGCAACTAATCCAGGGAACAACCAGAAAATGATATAGTTATAATTTTATTTCACTGTAAATGAGTCGGCAGTCACTTCATTTTAAAATGAACTGTAACTGTGCGTGAACGAAACAAAACAAGGAATAGGAAGCACTTACCTAAAGTTGGACTTCTTTACAAAAACTTTTCAATTCGAGCCATTTGGTAAGGTAGGCCACCTTGTTACAAATAGTAAAGTATAGTATTTATAGTACTTACTTCCTTGTTGTATGGCACCAGGTCCCTGCAGGGCATTGTGGGCTTTTGTTGCCAGTGACTAACTGGGGCGTCCAGTAATTGCACACTAAACTTTGATGACAACTGAGCCCTAACAAAAAAAAAACCGGCCAAGAGCGCGCGTGTCGGGCCACGCTCAGTGTAGGGTTTCGTAGTTTCCCATCCGTCACAATAAGTGTACAAAATGCTTGCATATACGATTATACTACAAACTTAGTCCAGAAATTATTTTGTACAACTTTTTGTCTTTTTTGTACAAAAACTGTTGTTTCCATCCTAGTTCAAAATAATTTTCCTAGAAAGCCCTTAAAAAGTTCTACATTTCAGATTTTTTTCTTCTAAACTTATGGTTCAAAAGTTAGAGGGGGGGGACACTTTGTTTTTTACTTTTGAGTTTTTTGGCCAACATTGACATTAATATTTTATTTTAAAACTTTAAAAAAAATTGGATATATTTTTTTACTAAACCTAAGTATGATAATTATGGTAAACATGTTAGCACAAATCCATGAACTACATGGACCTGTAACGCCTTGCATGCCCTTTTTCTAAATGTTTAATTGCATGTATGTACACTCATATTTAAGCAAATAAAGATATCTGAATCTGAATCTAAGTAAAGTGTTTTTATTTAATTCTTATTATGTTACCTAATTGTAATCACAATGCCAAACGTGTAACAAATAAGCATACAGATCACGCCATCGGTAAACAACTGTTGCCTAATCTTGTGTTTAAAACTGTTGTGACATTTTGTATTAGTTGACTGTTGTGAATTTGTAATGGCGGCCTCAACCTTATTGAGTGACGAATGTGATGAGACACCAGAAGATATATTATCGTGACGTCGGAACAGGGAAATTTATATGTTTATGTATACCTTCAATACGAAAGTTTATGAGGAACTTTCATATACATTAAATTTTGCACGTTGTAAAAGTGTATAGGTACAGACTCCAGCATGCCAAGTTAAGTACCCAATGTTTCAAATTTCTTTAATTAATCGTTTTTCAACTTTATGTCAAACAGAATAATAAGGTTCATATTCAATTGTGAAAATTTGACACATTGGGGTAACTTGATATGCTGGCGTCTGTACCTACTACACTTAGTTTTGCGGGCTGGTGTAGATTAGTGACGCTCTCTTTTAACATGTCATAAACATAAAACTGTCCTAACTGTAAAGGCTCTAAGTAAAACATACACATGTATATACAACAACGTTTTGTTCATTAAATACAATACAAGCATAGAAATTTGTAAATTTCTCGCCTAAACACGTCATAACTAATATAGAAAAGGATTGTACTCTTAAATATATGGTTCAACAATTATGTTTTGTTATACTGTTACAACATGCTTTTACCACAGTCTAAAAACCTATAGTCGTCCGACGAAGCCGGACAGGACACGAAGACAGGGCAATCGTGCGGGGTGTCAGGGGCAAGACGCGGGAATGCCGCTCCCGAACTGCGAACAAAACGATGTTCGTAGTTCGTGAGGTATTATTCAGTGCTAACGCGTGTAGACGTCGGAATTTTTCCAGAGATCAAAGGCGTCAGCCTACTGTATTAATATTAAACTGTGCTATTACTAAGTACCTAGTAAACATTATTCCTTGAATCCTAGCCTATAACATATGACCATTTTACATTATAACACCAAAAGAAATCTTCCTCCAAGCAAGAATTAGAGGAGAATTTTCCGAAAACTTCACATAAAGGGTGTGCAACCGATCGCCAGGTTAAGTGTGGCATGGCGAGAGCACGCTAAGCACGTTCATGAATTATTAACGGGCGACGCCGATGAGTCTGCATGCACCTTTATTACTGACACCGCTTTGAAAACCTGTCAAGTGGATGGTTGAGTTCTAAATCTTTTTTTGTCACCGACAGGAAATTGTATACAAAATTATTGAAAAGTTATCGAATCATCCTCATCTCTGACCGCAGGACAAGATTGAGGTCAAGAGTAGACCCATTATATATATACTCGTATATATAAGTTATCGAATGGCTGAAGGGGAATTACGGAAATTAAAATATGGAAAACTCATACCAAGTCTTATAGATATACTTTCATCAGAGAAGTACCCATAGGATATTTAGTTTTTATAAATACTTGTTAAGCCATCATTGACATCGGTGAAGGAAAACATCGTGTGAGGAAACCTGGACCTGATTTACTTAATATATGTTTGAAATCGCCAATTCGTCTTGAGCAAGCGTGGTGAATGTTCGTGCCTTCTCTGTATGAGAATAAGCCTTTTCTCTGCAGTGGAACAGTAAAAGGCTGTTATTATTATTACTTTACCGAGTTTTCTTTTTAATCTTAATAATATTATAGAACTAAAATGAATAACTTTTTACGCTATTAAGAAAATTCGTTTGTGTAACTAATTAGATTGGTTTAACAATTAAATAAATATAACATTCTGGTACCTCCAAATAGGCGGTAATTAAAACATACCGAAGAACAATTAAAACAAAGAGATTACAACGTAATTTGCACACAAAAAACTGTAAAATCGCGTGAGAAAAACGTCATTGAGGCGTTCCTAATATTATGTCATATTAATAATAATAATACCAGCCTTTTACTGTCTAAGGCCCGGTATCCACCAAAGTGGGGACGAGAAGAGATGTGTTTCACAACCAATCAGCTTGCGTCACTGTGACTGCTCAGTTCTTAGCTTCAGCGCAATACAATATCCTATTGGTTAATTATGAGACATCTCCTCTCGCCGCTTTGGTGGAGTCTCGTCCTAACTGCAGGGCATAGAACTATGACACAATTCTATTACGAGACCACTGACCCATCAATGATCGACCAATATGAATTAGCATATACGAACTTTTAGCAAAATGACAATGGGATCGTGTTGGAATGATAATATGTATTTATAGAAATAGCAGACTTGAAGCCCGGTTGTCATACAGAGAAGACACGTAATCACTACACTTGCTTAAAATGGGTTGCGTTTTCGGACTTGAATTAAACTCCAGACTGGCCTGTTGGTCTAGTGTTTAGTGGCCCTGATTGCTATGCCGGGGGTCGTGGGTTCGATTCCCACCCAGGACAAATGTTTGTGTGATGATCACGATTATTTGTTCTGTGTCTGGGTGTAGTACCTAATTAATCTATGTATTTATTTATGTATGTGTTCAGAAATATATTAGTAGGTTTATCAGCTGTTTAGTACCCATAACACAAGCTCTGCTTAGCTTAGGACTGGATGGCGTTTTGTGACAGTTGTGAAATATTATATTACTAGCTTCTGCCCGCGACTTCGTACGCGGATCCTGTTGCTTATGCCAGCGACAACGGGGTCGTCAAAATCGAAGATCTGAAACATCTGATGTCGAATTCTATAAGCCCGGGGACGGGAAATCAATGGGACGCGCGAGACGATTCAAGATTTTCCAGATTTTTTATTTTTGTTGGTCAACAGGAAATGCCATCAGACTTAACAACTTTTGCTAAGACGCCATTTCTATTATGTATATGTTATATTGTCTCTGGGCTTTGGAGTTCCCCTACAGGTGCTCCAGATCTTCAAATTTAGTCTCACAGCAGAAAACACTCTTCACGTGGAATAGTTTTTGCAATGGCACCATTTTTATATCTCTTTTACTTTTGTTGTTCCATTTTCCAAAATAAATTATAGCCTATAATATGTTGCGTGACGTTCACGATCAGCGGTCAGTCGCGCATCTCCTTCCCCTACTTATCTCTAGAGTCGATGCGTATATACGCTGAAAACTCAAGCGTCATGCTTTTTCCGTGAACGTCTCCAACTCGCGAGACAGTGCATGATCTTCACGATCAGCGGTCAGTCGCGCACATATTCTTCACTGGTCTCTAGAGACCTGGATGTAGATGCGTAAATACGCTAAGAATGCAGGCGTGCTTCGCTATCCCAAGAAGTTTCCACGGAGCGAGTTGCAGCCTCATGTTCTCGAACAGCATCAAGTCTCTCCTAACGCTCTTCGGTAGATTGTTGGGATCATGGTCTTTAATCATTTAGCACCTTTGGAACATTGGGAAAAATTTGACCTCTTTCTAGGCATGGTTATAGTTTTATTGTGATGATACCTGATCAATTAAAATCTAAGTGGCTGCTCCCCTGCGTTACCGGGTAAGCTACCGTGTAACGAAGATAAATGGAAAAGGAAATTAAACACTCAAATAACATAAACCCGAAGGCATAAGATAAAAAAATGGGAGTTTTAGCCAGTAGAGTCTAATTTTCAACGATATACAATCGTCATCGAAAATCAGTCCTGAACTGTTCCCGCCTTCACCGCGTAGTATCTCCTACTTATGTTATTTTATAATTATGGAATGAAATTAGTGATAGTTTTAATTTCTATATCAAATGTTTCTGATCTTCGATTTTTATAAGTCAACAGGAAATGCCTATCAGACCGAACAACTTTTGCTAAGACGTCATTCCTATTTAAGTTATGGTGTAGCTGGGCTCTTGGAGTTCCACAACAGGTGTTCCAGATCTTCGATTTTTATACGTCAACAGCGAGTGCTCATAAGGCTGAACAACTCTTGCTAAGACGTCATTCCAATATATGTTATAGTGTAGCTGGGCTCTTGAAGTTCCACATCAGGTGTTCCGGATCTTCAAATTTATTCTCTCAGCAGAAAATGCTCATCACGTGGAACAATTTTTGCTATGGGGCCATTTTTGTATCGCCTATAGTTTAGCTGGTCTGTTGCGGTTCTGCATCAGGTGTTCCGGATCTTCAAATTTATTCTCTCAGCAGAAAATGCTCATCACGTGGAACAATTTTTGTTATGGGATCATTTTTGTATCGCCTATATTTTAGCTGGTCTGTTGCGGTTCTGCATCAGGTGTTCCAGTTTCCAAGATAAATTATAGCCTATGTGTTGACCAGACTTAATATCTATACAACAAAAAAAAAATCATTCAAATCCGTCCAGTAGTTCCGAAGATTAGCGCGTGCAAACAAACAGACAAACAGACAAACAGACAAACAGACAGACTTTTTTTTTTGGATTCGTGCTCTATTACTGTTTCTAAACCCCCCTCAATTATTATTTTTTAAATATATTCAATGTACAGACACAGTTTTTTTACAGTCTTATTATATGTATAGATATAATAAATATATTACTAGCTCCAAGTTTCAATAAAATGTCACTATCATTGGCATATTATGTCCAATTTAATTGATTAAATCAGTGGTTTATCAATTAATTTGGAGATCAATATTATACTCTTATTAGGATTAATTTTATTATGGCACTGGGATTGATGATGACGAAGGGCGGGCTTTTTGGGGGACTGTCTTATTTTAATTTTGACGTTCAAAAGTGTTGATCCTCAGCTTAGTTTGAATAAAATAATGACTTTTGATTTTTATTTTGACACTCTTTTTACGCCCGATATTAATATTCTATCTCAATCCAAATCCCGATCCTTTGTTTTTGACGGCTGCTTCTGATTGGACATCTTTAAGACTCGGATAGGCGAATTCGGTCGTTGATTGGTTACAGACAAAGATCGGGGTCAAGATAGCAACCGAGATAGATTATTAATATCCAGCGTTAGTCGTTACTAACCCAAAAAGGTTTCAACGGAATAGCGGAAAAGATCTTAATTTTTTTGGAATTTAAATAGAAGTTTGACTTCGCAGTAGTATTCGTTTTATGAACTTTTTTTTTATTGTAAGCTATTTACCTAATTTAAAACAAGGGTCGTGAACGTCATAGCTGACGTCTTTTCTTACTCAAAAACCATTGCACGACAGTTGATCGTGTACTTACGGCCCAACGCGAGTTCCTATGAGTATGTTCGGGAAAGGCAGAGATAGCAAACCTTTTGATTTTCACTCAAAAAAAATATTCGGTTACAAAATTTGTATCTAACAATGCTATGGACCAAATACGTCTGAAATAAAATGATTTATTTTTTTTATTTTTTTGGATGTTATTTTATGATGCTATTTCTAAGCATGAAGTTTTGGGTTTATATTCACTGGCCGGGTAAAGTATAATTGTTGTAAAATACATATCTGTAAGAGCGCGTGGACAAGATATAATATATGCCCAGTTGATGATACCTATTAGGCTTGCTTCCTTACTTAAACGTTACTGGCGAAATGTGGGTTTACTTTCTGCTTAACTTATATTTTTTTATAAAATGCGCAAGGCAGAAAAAATGTACAGACGCCAGCACGTCAAGTTATCCCGATTTGTCAAGTTTCTTTGAAACGGAATAAGGTTCATATTCAATTAGAAAAATTTGACACATTGGCGTCTGTACTAAAATAGGCATTGACAAAAATAATGACAGGACTAAATGTTAAAATACAACAATAAATAGATCATTTTCCTCATTTTTATCCAACTCTAAAAAGCTCATTTGTGAAGCTCTCTTCGTTTTTGAAGAGAAACCTTTAGTTTAATCTTTTTTTTTGCTTTTGCTATTCAACTTTCAATAAAAATACACTGAATGTACCTCAGTCAACGTACATTGTACATTCTGCAGTACTTTTCCAACTTTATTGCCGTCAATGTAAACAAAGGTTTTCATTGAGCTTGCAAGTGTGGGGCACTTTCGGCATAATTTAAATCTCCATTATCCGTCCGTTACACAGGAGAGACACAGGTTACGGAACACAATATAGCCTGTGCGAAATTAATGGAAAAGTATTTTACACGTTGATTTCAGCTTAAAGTTGTTTTATAATCCTAATTAATTTACCTTGCAGTTGGACAGTTACAGACTACTGTTACTGTCCAACTGCAAGGTAAATAAATAAATAATAAATATTCCACAACTTTTCACACAACGCCATTTAGTCCCAAGTTAAGCTTGAGAGCTTGTGTAATGGGTACTAAATAGCTGATAAAAATACTTATATATTTCTAAATACATACATATTATAGATAAATTACACCCAGACACAGAACAAATGATCGTGCTCATCTCACAAACATTTGTCCTGGGTGGGAATCGAACCCACGACCTCCGGCATAGCAGCCAAGGTCACTAACTACTAGACCAACAGGCCAGTCAAGGCCTCTTCTTATAAAGAGAAAGCACTGGCGTTGATCACCACGCACGATATGGCTAGAAAGAAATTACTATTGTGGTGCTACTAGTTCTGTTGTTTTGCTTTTTTTTATTTATTTAAGTATTGTGCCTATCACTGTTTGTCTATGCATCACCCAATGGTTTGCTGATAAAATGCCTATGGCAATAAGTACGTTAGAGTGCTTAAACTTCTACTACATAAATTAAAAACTAAGAACTACTTAACACAACTAAGTATTATTCTTGTGGCCCCTTTCAAAAGTTAGTTTCGTATGGAAATTTCTTAAGTAACTCTTTCAAAATAGATTTTTACAATATATTTATTGCATACACATGTAATTTATCGGATAGTGTTATCGTAAGTGATGACGGTGTATTTAAAACTAAAACTCCTACACTATCTAAGGCGGCACTTATTAGAACCTAAAAAAAAATCTTTACTGTAAAACTGGGTGGATAGAAACTCAAGGGTGAATAGAAACAAAACTTTTTGATACTAACAAGGTGTCGAAACTATTTATCTCAATTGTTTAAAAGCATTACAGTCCTCGTATGTAACAAACAACGTTCAACTTACGTGAAAATCCTCCTCAAAATTTTGTTTCTATTCAAACTTGAGTTTCTATACACCCCGTTTTACCCGGTATATATCGTAGAACATACAGAGTTTGAAATAGTATGCCAATTGGACTGAAAATATATTCTTGAAGTTAATGTTGCATATTCTGTATAAATATAATACTCTACCTTTTAACCTACAGATGTACCCATTTGTATTTTAAGAGGTATTTTACGGTGTAGGTTTACCATGATCAACAAAAACTTATATTAAATGAACTGTGTCATTGTACTGTATGGTTTGCAAAGATTAAATTGTGTGTGTGTGTTTGTGTTTGTGTGGATGTGTGGCATTATAAGAATACGTAAGCCAATACTCCGTGAAAAAGAGCTCACAGCTACCGCACCTTGACTACCCCTGCCAGAGTAGGTGGCGCAATGATTAAATTGTGCGCGTGCGTGTGTGTAAGTAGTGTTTTTGTCGAAGTGTGACATTTCAAAAGATACCTAAGTAAAGACTCCGTGTAAAAGATCCTACAGCTATCGAATCTCGACTACCCCTGAGAGAGTAGGTAGCTAGCGCAATGATTAAATTGTGCGTGTCTATGAGTGTTGAGTGTGTAAGTAGTGTTTTTGTGGAATTGTGACATTTCAAAAGATACCTAAGTAGACTCCATGCAAAAGATCCCACAGCTACCAAACCTTGACTACCCCTGCGAGAGTGGGTAGCTCCCTCAGTGCACTGGTTACTCAACAGTCTGTGAAGTCGTTCTCCACAAACGTTAACCTGCTTCCGCAATAACAGTTCCTTACTTACGAGCTCTTCCTAGGGACCTGAAAGTTATAGCCTTCGCTTTATGTCCGCAAGCGATCTTATGATTTGAATTATAAATAGCACTTGGGTTGTAAATGTTTCGTTAAATGCGAGTAAAAAAGATTGATTTGGTGCCGAGGGCTGGTTGATTAAAATCTACCAACCTTGAATTTATTTTGTTGTTGAGTGTAGCTAGATTTGGAATTCAGGTTTCCCGTGTACTATAACGTATTGGAAAAAGCTGTGTGTGAAGATCAATTTTACCATGTTGTATTTATAAGTAACTCTTTTTTTTATACTGACACATTTGATCACTAGGTATCTCACCTTATGGTAAGCGATGATGTGTTCGACGATGAAGCACGCTTGTCTAGAAGTAACCTATTCACTCTTGACTTAAATACCCCTAGGTTGTAGTTATCAGGGAACACTAACTCCGGCAGGGAATTCCACTCCTTAGCTGTACGCACAATAAAGAAACTCTTGCACCAACGAGACTACAATTTGATATAAATTCCACTTAAAACAGATAAAAGTCTGACACCCAGCTCAGACGCGTCAGACATGTTTATTTTTAACCGGACAAAGGTACCTAACTAGTTTTGAAGCCTCAACTCGGGGTCAAGTAAAGCCGGAGCGAAGGGGCGTTTGCTATCCCGACCTATCCTGTCTTTTTGGGTTAAGTGCTGTACAAAATTGAATAAATTAGTTTTTAGGATCTATTCCTATCCAATACCAAGAACTAATACCATTTGGTATTAGTTTATTTCCGAATTTGTTTCTATTCCCAACGAGTACCACATTTAAAAACCAATACCAAAACATGCGAAAGTCTCGCAAAATGTTTGGTTGCCGAAGGTTTTAGACTTTTAGGATTCAATTACTATAGTTTATCACGACTTACGAACAGTAAGTCGTGGGTTCGAACCCAGGCAGGCGGCATTACTTTGTGTAATTTATTTCATCGCTCTCAAAAATGGTGAAGGGAAACATCGTGAGGAAACCGGCATGTCCTAGAACCAAAAATTCGAAGACATGTGACATCTACCAATTACTACACATCTGGGCCCGCGTGGTAGATTACAGCCCACACGCAAAATACGCGCTTTGACGTGGAGTTGCGGATACCAACCCGGTATCTTTAATCTTTTTTTTTTTTTTACTATAGTATACCTACTAATGTAAAAGTTAGAAAATAAAATAAAACTTTGTGTAGCTGAGTGTACAAAACGTCACGTTTTGGTATTCGTTAGTAATCGATTTTTTTATTTAAAAAATGTGGTACTCGTTGGGAATAAAAACAAGTTCGGAAATAAACTAATACCAAATGGTATTAGCTCTTGGTATTGGATGGGAATAGATCGTTTTTAGTCTACTTATAGGTTTTACTCTAAATATTCTTAATGAGCAAATAGTTCGAAGGATTTCACCCTGTGAAAATTTGGCCGGTCATTGAAAAATAACCCTGTATATTACATACACGCATGCCGCGTTGCGAAGGTTTGGATTAAACTTAACGATATTTATCATTTTTATGATAAATTACGACTTCCAGTCTAACCGCATGTAGCTAAATATTAGTATTATACATGGAGCGGCTGCCTATCTTCTACCATACCTCAAGGCTCAAGGCTCAAGTCTAATGTGATAGGTACTTGTCTACTCATTGTCCAGTAATATTCTTTGAAAACCCACATTCACTATTATAGGTAAATGCTCCAAAAGGCATCAAATAGAACCCATTAAACTTATCAAAACAGATGACATGTTAACACAAGTTGAAATGCAAAAACAATGACGTTTATGTAGTATGTAAAGTAGGACGGTAGTTCCGGCAACGTTCAATAGAATAGCACGTGGTGGCCATTACACGGACGTGGCGCTAGTGTGCCGAGGAAATAAGATGTCACTCAAAACTCGGCAGCGGTGACTAGCGGACGTGTCACGCGTGTTACTGTCAGGTCCGTTGCTAGGAATTGTTAATATTTTAAAGGAATGGTGGGGTATTTATAGAGCGGGTAAACTTGGTGTGTGATCGTATTTAGAAGTGGAGGCACGTGGAGTAGCCAATGTTTGTTGAGAGACTCGGACTAATATTGAGCTGGAATAATTTAGGGACCATAAAATCAATAATTAGTAAAAAAATAACCTTTTTTTAGACTGTAGCGATTTATAATAGAAGGCGTTTTAGCAATGCTTTATTTTTTAACAGTTGCGTAAAAGTCTAGAAAGGTCCGAAGCAACACGTGGTCAATTTTTGGTGGGTTAGGTAGAAATGTTTCGTTTAAGTTCTAGAAAACCCTGTTACATGGAACTTTAACAAAACACGTTGTCTTTAACCAAAAACCGATGGAAAATCTTCTTTGGCCTTTGAACACCATCTAATAGAAAATCCAACAACATTTTTTCGACCCAATAATCAAACCAAATATCTTAATGTTAAGCATAAGCGCTTGAGACCACTTTATCAAAGATACTGATCATTTAAATCAACAAAACAGACAAAATAATAGCATTTGCCTAACATTAGCTTAAAAAATAATGAACAGATTCGAATTCAAATCCTAATACAAAATCGTGTAAGTAATCGTGTTCAAAAAGCCAATCAAAACGCAACAACGATCCATCAACGTACCAACATCCAAAAGAACGCGCCATCATTGGCCATTATCGGATCCATAAGACAATGTTAAAAGGGTTTTTAATTGCTGCTGCACATACAGGGAAAAGCTTTTACGTTAAGCTAAATTCAGGCTTGCATAACAGGGTATAAATAGAATGTAAATGTGGAAGTTCGGCTTCCAGGTCGCTGTGACATTTCCGAAGTACTACGTACAGACATTCTATTTTCAATTTTGAAGTTCGTTAGTATACAGTTTTTTTTTATGAAGCCTTTTTGAATACTTAATGGAAATGGAAAAAAGATGTTCGAAAGTTAAATGTGTTTGAAATTTCGTCTGTTTTAAAAGAGTTTCTTGTCTTTTCCGTTTATAGTCTCATATTTCTGACTTTGTAGATGATGTAGTCTGATCAGCAAGACTATTCTAGCGTATCTCCATTGACAGTTCATTCACAAAGTGTTCAACGGCTCACTGTCAAACAGCTAGTTTCGTATTGACTATCATCAGTGTGTATCTAGGATGACAAAGCGCACACTTAAAGTGCAATAATTTTTTTTTTATAAATTCTCTGTTTCCATCAAAAATCGGTGTGCAACTGGATGCCAGTTAGTCTAGCAATGAAAAGATAGCCAACCTGCTCATTGGTCAAAATAATATACCAAGTGGTTTGGTACCTGTGGTTTAGTTTAATTCATTAAACCCCAAACGAACGCGGCGTTCGCGCTGTCATTGTCTTTCTATTGTGTCTCTACACGATTGATAGGTTATTTTTTTTAACCGACTTTCAAAAAAGGAGGAGGTTCTATGTTCGTGTGTATGTATTTTTTTTTTTTTTTTTTTTTTATGTATGTTACCTGATTTCTCCGCCATTTGTGGACCGATTCTCAAAATTCTTTTTTTATTTGAAAGAGTATACTCCCGAGGTGGTCCCATTTTAATTTGGTGAACATCTGGTGCTGATCTTCGGAGATATACAACGGAACTCTTCAAAAATAAACAGCAAATCTGTCGTGATTGCTGGAATCGCTTGAGTGTTTATTGTTTATACAACATAATGACGTATCATCACGCGTGTATGCTCTGAGGGGTACGCAGGAGGGTACAATATACCTAGATTTCGTCAATTTGGTATGTTAATTTTAATTTATTAGGGATTAGTGGAAAACCCTATTATGATGACATGTATTGTTAACAATTAACAATATAAAATAAATTCATGGCAAATATTTGTATGGTAACAACTAAAAATGGAAAAATAAAAAACTTTTATGCAAAAAATAAAACCGACTTCAAAAAAAACACTAAACGGTGTAAAATAACTCTAAATTCGGAAGTCGGTGGCCCATCATGAGTAAGACAAACCCACCAAAGCCACACACTTCCGAATTTAGAGTTATTTTACACCGTTTAGTGTTTTTTTTGAAGTCGGTTTTTGGTAACTGTGTCGTTCGTCTAGCACTACTAGCATGAGATCAGGGGGTCGAGTCTGCTATTGCAATCGTGTCTCAATGACCGGTCAATGATCGATTTTTGACGTATAACGTCAAACTTATGACACATTTCCCATACAAAAACTGTCAAAGTTGTCAAATATTCGGTCAATGACCGGTCATTGAGACACGATTGCAATAGCAGACTCGAGCCCCTGGGCTTGATACTCGGGTCAGGCAATGTTGTTGGGTTTTCTCTTCTAGTATAGTCAGTCGATCACCGTAGTCAGCTCGAAGTCTTAATTTGCAACCGGTTGATAGCAATAGCTTTGCCCCCTCAAACATGGAACTTTTTTTTATGTTAAATGGGTCTACTCTTGACTTCAATCTTCTCCCGAGGACAGAGATGAGGTCGATGATGGAACGAGCTTACTCAAAAGAAGCCTATTAAATCGCGACTAGTCGCAACAGATTGCTGGAACCTTAACATTACTGGCGAAATTTGTGTGTGTTTGTTTTTATAAAATATGAATGTGTGTGTAATATGTGTGTGAATATGAATGTGTGTGTGTGAATTCATAGGAATTAATTTATTATTATTTTTGTATTTCATCAGTTTCAGTACCTATTCACTTTGGTAGTCATAGTCTGAATTACTTAAAAAAATACAACTTTTGAACGTTGCTTACTCGACTAAACGTTTCGTTTAGCGTTAAACAATATTTCCACATAATATTACAAGCTATAAACGACAAACCCTAAATCTCCAATACATAGATACGCACATAAGCAGAAAATTCGGACGCTTTTAATCGGATCGGCCGGCGCGTGGCGGCGGGATTTGCGTCCGAATTCGTTAAGTGGACTCGTTGCGTCCCTGACACCCGGTGGGTTGGTGACGTCACCAATAACTACGATATGACGTCATTAAACTCTCATAGCTGATATGAAGGGTTGGTGCGTGTGTGATGTTTAAAATGGTTGAGTGCGCTTGAGAATTTATGTATATATTTTTATTTTTTTATGTTTTGGCTCGTCTGTTGCTCGATTTTATGACTGCCTCTTTTGTATAGTGGTCGCAAGCGCTACTGCTGAACATGAGAACCCGAGTTCGATCCCCGGGTCAGGTAAAGCGTTTTTGATTTTTTCTTTTTTTATATAAGTATATATAATGGGTCTACTCTTGACCTCGATCATGACTTGCGGTTATGAGATGAGGTAGGTCGACGATGGAACGAGCTTACCCAAGAGAAACCTATGAACTCGCGACTTAAACATATTGGGGTCATATGAACTCGGGAACACCGATGCAGGCAGGGAATTCCACTCCTTGACTTCGGCATGATGAAGGAACTGGCATGTTAGGAGTGGAACTACCTGCCCGATTCGGTGTTTCCTGATAGCTACAACCTAGGGGTATTTAAGTCAAGAGTGACCAGGTTGCTTCTAGGAAAGCGTGCTTCATCGTCGACCAAAACATCGCTTACCATCAGGTGAGATGTAGTCAAACGCGTGCCTATCAATAATAGTAATTAAAAAAAATTGAATTTCTCAGTATTATCCCGGAGTCTGGATTCATGCACTATATATTGATGGCAATAGGCCCGTCCCCTATCACATGGGATTTAAACATAGCTGGCGTACCCACTACTGATTCAATACACATTTGTCTAACCCTTCGTGGTTAACAGGCGTCTCATCTAAAGGATTCTGTGAAACATTCGCTTCTTCGTGTTGCTGGCACGACTGTTGTGTGACTTCAGAACTTTTTTTCCCCAAAACTTTGCCACTTTCACGGTGTAGTCAGTGGCAACGAAGAGGTTACTTTAACTGCTCGATTTGGGTATTATTATTATTATTTACTAAATCTTTTACACAAAGTAACTACTTAACAAAGCCACAAATAAATCTGAAATAAGTATTTTGTCTAGTGCTCAACAGATAACTTCGTGTTTAACTAAATTAACAATATTGCAGCACTTATTTTGGAAAGTGTATTTTAAACCTACGATTATGTGTAATTTGCGACTGTCCTGAACTAGGTCTATAACACCTGTATTTCAGATCATTACTATACTACCTACTCATTATACACCACTATTTTTAAGCTGTATCCGATCAGTAACAACTGATCATATTTGCGTAATCAAAAGCAAAAATCGGTAGGTATTCAATTTTTAAATATTAGGATTTATTAATATTATTTTTTATTATTATTTAGTTAAACCTAAATAACAAAAATAGATGTTGAAGGTGGGGCATGCTTGAGCGAGATCACGAGAACATGAGCGAGAGATGACGATTAATGAATACTACTATGTCATGAATATCCTTTACAATATTTCCAGAAATTGGGTGACTTTTTGGGATGTAAACAAACGCTAAAAACTTTGCTGTTTATGAATGTTATTTATTGATACTTTACAAATATAATGAAAAGACCGTCTAGAATAAGCCATTTAAGTATTTGTACTAATTAAAAATTAGTGGTGTATATAACTAATCATTAATTATGAAAAACAACTTACGAACTAAACCTTACTACAATCATACTAGAACTTCCAATAGTTTCTATGTGAAATCTATGTTTTAGATATCTCAATTCACTGACACTCGTCCATAAAAGGTAAAATCATTAGAATCATTACAAACAAGAAATTACGATTTAGTTTCCCTTTGAAAGAGAATAATATATAATGCGATTGTAATGTATCAAGAGCGGGCTCGCAGGATATCGTAATTGACATGTCATGACCAGTAGCGGTCACAAAGGGACAGAGATTGTAGAAATTTGCCGAGCCGATAATGTCGGTCCGGCAAATAGGTTCGACGTAGATGAACGAATACAGGATAAGACACATGGTGGTTGTCAGAATATAAAAAAAGAATGATTCTGCAATTCGTAAACTAAAAACTTAACCGATTCTAGCAGAATTGCACCTGTTTGTGTTTGCATCACCCAGAGGTTGACTGTTAAAATACGTATAGCATTACTAGCTTCACTGAACCTAACTTCTTCAATATTATTGTAGAATAACTCATTATAGTACAGAAGCCAGTAAATCAAACTACCTCAATCCGTTAAATTTCTTTGAAAGTTTTTCAACTAAAGAATATCTAAGGTTAATGTTGAAATGGCATCAATTGAAGAGCTAAGTACAAAATTTAAAGAATCTAATTTTACATACGCATAGCATTTAACTGATGATAAATCAATTCATGAACTTAAAACGCGCCAATTCTAATCGTTTACATGGAAAGTTACAGACGCTACCAAAGGTGCCAATCAAGTAAATACTACAGTAGTGCGATTCTGGTCAAATCACCGCGTGAAAATGTAGGTGTAGTGAGGGCGAATTGAGCTGTCATTCCATACTAATGCTAGGCATTGACAGTTCACTTCACTCAAGTTTTCACGGCGTGACTTTTACTGAATCGACCGGCTGATTTGCAAGTGTTAATATTTCTTGTAAAGTACATAACACTTTTGTCTACTTAGTCCTTTAATTGACAGTTTAGCTTAATGCTCTGGCGTCACATAAATATATCTGGACTAATGATCATGTAGCCAGCTCATTTGTTTCTATGATCCGTGTTCCAACTGACCACGGCGCGTGCGGTCGACAACTCGTGAATGCAGATGTAACTGAACATTTTGTCATTTCTCTTTATCTCAAAGGCGCCAGAGAGGGCTACCTTTTTGGGGTTTATTCATCAAATGTGAATTTAGTAAAAGTGACATTTATTTTAATCTGAAGGCTAATTCCCGTAGTTAAACCGGTTAAAATCGCAGTGTCGCAATCTTGTCACAGTGACAATTACTGTCAAAAATATAGGGAAATTAGACATATTTTTGGTAGATAACGACTGTTAAAGTTATCCGCGCGCCATCGAGCAGTAGTGTTGTCCACCAGACACAACACCCGTCTGATCGGAGGATCCTCTCTTGTCTATGGATGATGAGGAACTTTACAACCTGTTCCCCATACCTCTTAAAGGCTAAGATTAAAACGTGAATGTTCCTAAAGACAGAGAGAGGCCTTATTTTAATTCGAAGAATATTTTCGACAATAGCACGAATTTTGTTTTATGGCCCAGACTCCCAGAGGTTAAGTGATCCACTTACTGCTTATGCACGAGGTTGTAGTTAAAATCTAGGCAAGTACCAATGTGACCTTTCCAATTCATATGCGTGCAGTTCCTTAGTCGATTGTCATCGGAGAAAGATGACTTCGAGAGGAAACCTGGGCCAATAGTTAAAATGATTAGTCTGCAATCAGCAATCCGCCTTGAGCAAGCTTGGTTATCAATGCTCTTGCCTTCTCTGTGTGAGAAGAGGTCTTTGCCCTACAGTGAGTCGGTAACAGGCTGGTGTAAGCAATTGTAGGTACAGACGCCAGAACATCAAGTTACCCCAATGTGTCAAATTTTCCCAATTGAATATGAACCTTATCCTGTATGATATAAAGTTGAAAAACGATCAAAGAAATTTGACACATTGGGGTAACTTGACGTGCTGGCGTCTGTACGTGTATATTTTGTGTTTAGAGGTTGTTGCTCTAGATCGTAAGTCAATAAACTTAATTTTTTCAACGAAAACCTAAAATTATTATCAGAAAATTACTTTTCCCGATAAAAGCGACTATTCAACCAATTAATTGAAATCATTAGGTAACCGAACTCTTAGTTCTAGATAAAATACATTCTATGAAAGTATAGTTTCAATACATATTTTACCATCAAAAACATTGTTACTAAGGAACTTTGTACGACGTAAATTGATAACAAGTGGGGCACGGGTAGGGTTGCTAAACGTACTCTAAAATGGGGTATTGTACTAATAGAGTACGTTAAAATATTTTTTTAAATAATGTTTACATTCATTATAATAGTTAGGTAGTTTTATCTATATCTATACATATAATAAGACAGTAAAAAAACTGTGTCTGTACATTGAATATATTTAAAAAAAAATAATTGAGGGGGGTTTAGAAACAGTAATAGAGCACGAATCCAAAAAAAAAGTCTGTCTGTTTGTCTGTTTGTCTGTTTGTCTGTTTGTTTGCACACGCTAATCTTCGGAACTACTGGACGGATTTGAATGATTTTTTTGTTGTTGTATAGATATTAAGTCTGGGCAACATATAGGCTATAATTTATCTTGGAAACTTGAACACCTGATGCAGAACCGCAACAGACCAGCTAAACTATAGGAGATACAAAAATGGTACCATAGCAAAAATTGTTCCACGTGATGAGCATTTTTTGCTGAGAGAATAAATTTTAAGATCCGGAACACCTGATGCAGAACCGCTACAGACCAGCTAAACTATAGGAGATACAAAAATGGTACCATAGCAAAAATTGTTCTACGTGATGAGCATTTTTTGATGAGAGAATAAATTTGAAGATCCGGAACACCTGATGCAGAACCGCTACAGACCAGCTAAACTATAGGAGATACAAAAATGGTACCATAGCAAAAATTGTTCTACGTGATGAGCATTTTTTGATGAGAGAATAAATTTGAAGATCCGGAACACCTGATGCAGAACCGCAACAGACCAGCTAAACTATAGGAGATACAAAAATGGTACCATAGCAAAAATTGTTCCACGTGATGAGCATTTTTTGCTGAGAGAATAAATTTGAAGATCCGGAACACCTGATGCAGAACCGCAACAGACCAGCTAAACTACAGGAGATACAAAAATAGTACCATAGCAAAAATTGTTCCACGTGATGAGCATTTACTACTGAGAGAATAAATTTGAAGATCTGGAACACCTGTTGTGAAACTCCAAGAGCCCAGCTACACCATAACACATATAGGAATGACGTCTTAGCAAAAGTTGTTCGGTCTGATAGGCATTTCCCTTATAAAATCGAAGTTCAGAAACATTTGACATGGAAATCAAAGCTATCACATAAGCTGGGATTACCTCCACGCGGTGAAGAAGGTTATCGAAGAAATATACCTTCGGGCTTATGTTATTTGAGTGTTTAATTTCCTTTTCGATTTATTTTCGTGACACGGTAGTCTACCCGATAACGCAGGGGAGCAGCCACTTAGATTTTAATTGATCAGGTATCATCATCACAATAAAACTATAACCATGCCTAGAAAGAGGTCAAATCTTTCCCAATGTTCCAAAGGTGATTGATGATTAAAGATCATAACTGTTGTGGAACTCCAAAGCCCAGCTACCATATACCATATATTTATAGAAATGGCGTCTTAGCAAAAGTTGTTAAGTCTGATGGCATTTCCTGTTGACCAACAAAAATAAAAAATCTGGAACGTCTTGAATCGTCTCGCGCATCTCATTGTGTTTCCGTCCCCAGGCTTTTAAAATTCGACATGACGTTTCAGATCTTCGATTTTGACGACCCCGTTGTCGCTGGCATAAGCAACAGGATCCGCGTACGAAGTCGCGGGCAGAAGCTAGTTAGTAATATTTTAAAGTATAGTTTGTTAAAACACTTTTTGCTTATGAAAGAGCGGAGCCTCCTAATACAGGCATTTTTTGCTTAGAAGGACGCTTTAATCTCAATCATGTTTACTCTAATTTGATTACCAAATAACCTATTTTTTTTATTATAGTAATCGTTTTTGAACTAGTTATTTTAAAGTGTGGGAGGAAGGCGTTGATGTCTGCCACACAGTTTATTATTAGCGAGAATTTTGCGCAAAACTTTGATACATTTTGTAAATTAATTTCAAATTAAGTAATATAGATCTGAGATTAGATTGGTTGGTTGGTGTTTCCTTAAAAAATCAATCAATCAGTGCATCTGTAATGTTAATATATTTGAATCTAGCTGCAAAAGGCACCAAAACACAATTACACAAGGAATGTTTCGGAATGAAGAGAGTACACGGCAACTGTCATTCTTACAAGAACTTTATCCAATTGTTTTAAAGTTAATTTTCTTACTTGTCGAGATTATTTTGATCATCCGGATATTTTTGAAAATTACTGTTCTGCATTTTTTTCAAATTAAATTGGCAACCCTAAGCACGCTCGTTTAGCATCTTCATTCGACCGTAACAGCCAACTAAAGGAAACGAAAAAAACTTTGTTCAAACGACTGTCGAATAGGTTAATTATGCAAAAACATATTTAATATCTATTCTTTTTTCCATGAATAATGTAGGCTAGGTATAATAAAAAACCTGCCAAGCACGAGCTGGACTCGCAAATTAAGAATTCTGTAGGTCCATATCGAGCCTTCATTTATCGCTCCTTCATTTTTATTTTATGTCTTCTTCTTATCGCGTGGTTAGTGACTAAGCTGCTGTCACAGTTTTAAGGCCGTCCATGGGCGTCTGACTTGGCATCTCATGCCCTCGAGAAATATTTCTCAAGCATTCTGGTTTCCTTACGATGTCTTACTTCACCGTTTTTGAAGCAAGTGTTATTATTCAATACGCACATTAATCCGAAAAGTCAGAGGTGCGTGCCTTGGGTTCAAACTCGAGACCTATGATTTGGCAATCCGCCGGTAACACCACTAGGCTATCACTGCTTATTTTTGTCACTTTTATTTCTTGTAATAGCGGCAAAAGCGTACTCTCTGTGAAAAATCATACCGCATACCTATAACGGTTAATGAGATACTCGCTCAATGAGGCTCGCTGACAGACAGATAGACGGACAGAGGAGGTTTGGTCTTAGGGTCTCGCTTGTCACTCTTTTGGAACGGAACCCTAAAAAACGTAAAATTAAGGGGTCATATCTATGTGGTTGCATAGACCTTCATGAAAATATACTCTTGACACATTTCTGCTTTAAGTTTTTGTTTGATGCTGATGACTTTGACAAATAATAACCATCGTCGTTTGCAGGTTTAGATGTTTCAACGTTTTTTAGAACTATTTGAGATAATCATGGCCGACAGCAGTTTTGCCTGTCTATGAAAAGAATTATTTAATGTTTTGAGTATAATACACATAATTGAAAAAAGGGTCAACTAGCCTAAATTCCAGATCACCATAGTTCATGCGATAGGTATGTACCAAACTGTTTTTTTTCCTCGTAGTAAAAAAAACAGTTTTACGTAGCAAAAGTTAACACGTGGTTCGAAGCGGCATGAGTACATAGAACGGCCATACATGAATAGCGCGAGTACGTCTCGCACCGCTGGAGCGCTGAAACAATCAAATATTGGCAACACCCTACAGTCCTACACCCAACTGGACTCCACGCAGATTTTTATTCTTTTTTTTTCCGTAGTGAACCTCGGTTTTCGGTGCAGTGATTGTTTACCTACGTGTTGCGGTTTAGAGTTCGAATAAGTAGCGTTCTATTGTTTGTTTGTTCCCTACAAGTGTAATTGTTGGGTGAATTTTGGAAGAGACATATATTTAATGCAATATTTCAGCAATTCTCAGAATCTTCTAAAGTACCAGAAGAAGAATTGACTGAAATATTTCATTACACACATTCTCTTCCCTAAACATTTAGGGGAAGGTAATGACGATAGTTGAAACTCTCGAAAATTCACCTTACTATTGGTGCAAAAAAGGTGAAAACCTGTACCTCTATCCTAGCTAAGGCATCGGCCTGACAATCTTGAGGTCGAGAGTTCAATCCCCACCCATTGTACTATTGACACGAACCCACTCTTTTTTTTATACCACGACGGTGGCAAACAAGCTTACGGCCCGCCTGACCGGCCGCGGCGGTAACCGAAGCCTATGGACACTTGCAACACCAGGGGCGCCACACGCGCGTTGACGATACTTTAGAAACCTAATTACTCCCCTTTCGAAGAACCCCATACTTTAGCTCTCTGAGAAAACCTCGGCAGGGAGCTCATTCCACAATTCAAGTGTAAGCAGGAGGAAATTCCTCTGAAACCGCACTGTGCGGGACCATTCCGGCTCCAGTGTGTTCAGAATGAATAGAATAGAATTTTCTTTATTTTACACCATAAAGATGGTTACAATGGGTTGCACATTAATCTAACTATACCGGTATCAACTTTAAACAGATTAAACTGTTGACAAACTCACTAAACTGTAATAAATACGTATTTACGTCCACACTCACAGACAGTAAACGATTGACAGTAGACGCATACGTACAATGGATGAACTTAAAAGCCGCTGTTAATTGAATCGGCTTCAGATTGCAGGACGCTGTCGGCAGCAGTGGTAATTGCGTTAGCTGCAAACATGTCCAACCCTCTAACTGTGTTCATTCGATGCGACCATTTTTAGGGTTCCGTACCCAAAGGGTGCTAATCGGGCCTTGTTTACAAAGCTTCTGCTGTTTATCCGTCAGTTCATTTGTCTATCAGTCAGCGGGCTTTATCTCATGAATTAGAAAAAATAGACAATTAAATATCACAGATTTCTATTGCCGCTATAACAATAAAATATAGAAATAAGTCTTTAATTTTTGGTATTGTTCTAAAGAAAGGTTATACTCGCAACCGTCTTGCATGTACGGCCAGATGTATGATAAGAAAGAGGCTGTTTAGTGTGCCTTTATGTCCCGTGTGCCTTTATGTCCCATGTGCCAAGTCTTCAAAACCTCGCACTCTTAAATTCTAATCTAATGACAATTAATCAATTATTAGCATATCCAAAATACTGTGAGACTGAAACTGTTGTGTCTCTATATTGTTTGTATATTTTTTAGCCTTTATTTATGTTAAAACATCTAAATTTAAGTAAAAGTACCAAGAAGACCGAGCTTAGATCGAGCGAGTCAAAAAACGAGCCTCATCAAGAAATATTTTCATCGTTATTTCTTCACATGGTACGGAACCAGTCACGTGCGAGGCCAACTCTCACTTGACCGGTTTTTTACATACGAGCTGTATTTCAGATTTATTGTTAATGGATGCGACGTATGAATGAATTGAATCTAGGAATACAGCTCGCAGGACAATGATATTTGCAGTTTAATACCTGACGTCTGAACGTGAACAAGCCAATAGGCATATTGACAGAATGTGAATATCAAAATATAATAAGTCCATCAGTTAGTTTATAAAAATAAGACACAAGTATTTTTTTTCTTTTTCAAATAGATGGAAAACTGCTTAGATTAAGCGCATTAAAGTTGAGGAAAGGGGGCTGGTGACGTCATTATTCAGTATAAGTTACAAGCTGTTATATTTTGTTCCAACAATCCACATCATAGATCATATTTTACGTATATTATTTTATCATTTAACTTTCTCCAATTTTAGCAGCAATCTTCAAACACTAGCGACCTCCCATTTGATAGCCGTTTTATCGTACCCAAGGACGCTTTTTACTAGCCACTTCGTAGCTTCTTGAAGCGATGCAGCTAAATGCTCTGCCATAATTGGCCATCGAAATGATAGCCAAGAAAATGTCAGGCTATAAAAGAAGACGTTTCCAGTCATTTTTATTGTCACACAAACATTTTAGGCCTTAAAGGATGACCTAATTTATGGAGACGAGTATAAAAGCAGTAATAAAAGATTTGTACCAGTGATACCTTAATCGTTCTAACGGACAGTAAGGAAATAACTTAGGACTTTGTTTCTTCGTCATCAAACATGGTGATTTCTCTATACCTGTACATCTTCCAAGTAATTACTGCAGGATAAAGTTAATGTTTTAAAAAAAATATGGTTTATTTGTAGTCTAAAAGATCTTAAGATATGGTATATAGCAAATGATAAACAATTTATTCATATTTAAAATGAAAAGAGAGGAAAAAGATAGCCGTTGGCTGACAGGCAATTAGTTTGTAACAAAAGGTCCTTATTCCAAGGATAAACAGCTCGACGAATGTTCTTTTTATGTTCTAAAGGAAGAACATTTGCGTGAGCCTTACAACTGCCAAACAAAAATTAAAAAAGAAATTAAATAAATCCATATCCTGTCCCTACATTTACAATAATTAAAATATTTATTATTTATTAACACAGTTGTAAAATTACATTTTAATAATTTATCTACGAACAAAGTACTAAGGTCAGAATATTAAGCTAATCGAATGTATCAAATTTCTTTAAAAAATGTTAATGAATGAGGTACACGTTCAATTGGGATTTTGTTACGGTTAGCTTGATGAGCTGGCGTCTGTAAATGATTAAAATAAGATACGTATCTTACTTCAATCTTATTAAATAAATTCCAACTATGCGGTAAAGTGAGCCTATAATACAAAACATACATATTATTTTGTACACTTGTGAAGCAAATTCTGAAAATATCCTAATCTGAAAAAAAAAAACTTTTTATATGTATACATAATTTTTATTTCCAAGTGTGAATCTAATAAATCTCATTGGTATTTATCGTTTGCTTTTATAATAGCTTTTCATTTTGCTTAAACCTGCTTAGATTTAGAACACTTTTCTATAAAATGAAGCAACTTGAACTTTTTCTCAATCACTTAGCCAACGACATTGCCCGAGGCGATAATATAGCAAATACAGGGTTATTTGGCTCTCGGAATTACTCAGAAAATATCAGGCACATAATAAAAGACAAGACATTTTCTACTCAATTGAACTATCATCGAGAGTGTCATAATTCGTGTTGGGTTGTATATTTCTATGATAACTAAAGTTACTACCTACATATTTAAGATTGGATAAATTGATTGAAATTTCCATGAGACTAGATCCTATAATCTCTGTTGAATTTATCAAGAACATTTAGATTTTTATTTAGATTTCCCTTTAACTCTTTCTATCTTTATTTTATCTTCTTTTCGTGTCGATTTGACTTAAATTATTTGGTTCGAGTAGTAATAGAGGCTTGTACTAATGAATACTCGTTGCTGCTGCTGCTGCGTGCTTTACCGTTGGCCTCGGCCAATTCATGAGAGGTGCAGATGCTGGTGTATTCTGGGCAGGACAGAAAATGAAGCTTTAAATGCATATGATATATCATACCTTTGTCTTTGACCAATCTTCATAATTGCACTCCTTGAGCGCAATTATAAAGATCGGTAAATGATACCTCATGTGGCCAAATTATTTCTGTAGCGATCAACCTAAATCAAGAAATTTCAAGTCAGAATCAGTTTCGACTTTCCAATCCGTAAACGAATAACTAATAACAAATCAAGTGCATAGCATAGCAATAGCATCTCATAAATCGCAATAGCAATAAAATCCAAGTCTCTTATACATAATAGGGTACCTACTAGTAGTAAATCAGACTAAGTATACGACGCCGTACATTCAAGTGTCTTCATTGCAAACAGTAGTCATGTTTAAAAAAATTAAATCATTTTATAACAAAGATGATTTCAATCTCTTTGAAGGCTATATTGATCCTCTTGAGTTTCATTACACCTTCTACCGTATATTAGTTGCTTTTAAAGTTGCAGATCTTGGAAATAACAACCCGCCATCGTAAGTTTAAGATTCATATCATACACGTTATAAGTTTTTTCTAAATGATATAAACTAGTGTTTGACTGTGATCCCACTTGATGGTAAGGCGTGATATAATCATTGATGGTGAAGCGCACTGGTTTATTAAGAGCCTTCTTATAAACACAATTCTATTGGTTGTTAAAAAAAACATCTCTCCGTTCGTCTCGTCTCCGCTTTGGTGGAGTCCCGGCCTAAAGGTGATAATTCGCTATACACTTGTCATGAGCTGTCATTACATTTGCTCTCATCTTTGGCCAAATACCAGCGTGATGGCGCTTGATTCTATTGACAAACGAGCAAAGAAGATCATCGGCAGTCTTGAGCATCGACGCCGAGTTGCTAGCCTGTCGGTTTTCTATAGGTTATATTTCGGAGAGTGTGCATCGGAGTTGCACGATTTAATTCCACCAAGCCCTTTTCATCATCGGACCACCAGACGTACGGCACTGCGCTACCGGTACATGGTAGATATCCCAACCATACGTACTAAACGCTATGGAAACACATTCATTGTGCGAACAGCTAAAAAGTCGGTGATTCCTGATAGCTACAACCTAGGGGTCTTGAAGTCAAGAGTGAACAGGTTGCTTCTAGGCAAGCGTGCTTCATCGTCGACCACATCATCGCTTACTATCAGGTGAGCTAGTGATCGAACGCGTGCCTATCAATAATAATAAAAAAAAAAATCATACTAATGTTGACAATAACTAGTCGGGGGTAAAGGTAGTATCTTCTGTTCATGTAACCCCCGGTACAGGTGAGAGACGGAACACCAGGGTGGTCTTAGCCAGTAAGAGTCTGACAGACCTCTCCAACCTCCCCGGCGCGGAGGACACCAATGAGGATTTTCCACTTCGCACCATTAAAAAAACACGCATTGACAGTTCACTTCACTCAAGTTTCAAAAGGCTATTTTTACAGAATAGCACTGCAGTCGTCATTTCAGTGTTCACATCACTAAGAAGTAGTGGTTTAGACAATTCGTGCAAGCTAATAATACCACGCATTTATTATATTCAATTCTTCTACCAGTTCTTTCTCTGCTTGTACTTTTATTTTAAAATGATGAAAATAATAAATACATATATCAAATTCCAGGTACGTCAATCAAAATGCATTCCTTTTCGTTAATGGGCTCATAGCTACGTTAATGTGCTTCGTTTCCTTCTGCCATGGTCTAGAGACCTTTGACCTTTCCCATATGACTGAAGCTGGATCTTATGCTATTATACTGAGCTATATGTCGCTAATACTGTTCTGTACAAAAAAGAATATACCGCAGTTTCACAATTTAATACGAGCTCTTAAAGAAGATTTTCACCATATTTGTACGGTTGGACAAAAATACAGGTTTGAATTTATTATGTCTGCTTGCAGTTTCATTATTGATTTCATCAAATGTATTTGGTTTAAAGACTCATTTGCAACCATATTGTTCTATATAAAAAGAAGAGCCTTTGGTTAAATAATAACAGGCGCACGCGCCCAAGGTTAAGCAATGTTTGACGAGGTCGGTCCGTGAATAGGTAGCCATCCATTACATTCATGAGCTTAAGCAAGGGGTATAGTCTTATCCAGTTACTAGCTATCTGAGTTCAGACAGGCAGCAGCTGCATCCGGATAAACTGGAAGCCAACCCCAACATAGTTGGGACAAGGCTAGGCAAATGAGGATTGCTTTAAGAAAAATACCCATGTTGACCAATATCGTTCTTTTTCGTAAATATTTGGTGTATCTACTAATTTTTCTTACCTTAACTTTTCAGAGTACCGTATTTTGAGAATCAACTGCAAACTTGGAAAATGTGTTTATTTGGTTGCACATTTTGCTTTATTACTCCAATTGGGATGAACATATTCTCTGTTCTTTCACTCGGCTACTTTCTTGCTACTCGTGATGCTGATACAGTAGAGAACAGACCTCTATGGTTTCCATATTGGCTGCCTAACATTGACTTTGGCAAATCACCGATCTATGAGATAGCTTACGTGTATGCTAACATGTTTGCTCTTCTTTACTCCTACAATTTTATATGTGAGCTGAGTTCTTTTCTATAATTGCAATCACATTTCTTTTGCCTTGGCCCATTTGAAAGTGGAGCATGCTTGCTTTCACTTAATGCTTGTAAGTGATGACGCCATCTTATAAGTGATAAAATTTCTACCTAGGTAAATCATTCATCATAATCTATTCATCTTTTGTTCGGTCTTCCTTTACTCTTAATCTCGTATAAGTTATTCCTTTATATTTTACTTCTTTTATGTTTCGGTTTCCTCCGAATTGCATGACCATAATTATTATCATGACTGCTGATTTCTACACAACTTCGCGATCAATTGCGTCACTTACAGACTTTAACATGCTAACTTTTATGTAATCCTTTCGTGTGTTTATTGATTTGAAGCAATATATTTGCAGCAATTTTTCTTCTCATTCATTATATATTTCAGTTATGTTTCAAACACAAATAGTATGGATCAGACAGATAACATCAAAAGTAGATATTATAAAATGGAGTCTCCGAGATCTTCTACTGGATATACATCCAGCCACAGATAAAAAGGAGACACAATATTTTTCTCATTTGATTGATACTCGAATGCGTGATATTGTGATTCACCATCAATCTATGTACAGGTATGAAAGAAAGCCTTTGTCAACACAGTCATGAGCCCCGTATATTATTTGTATATTTTTTTCAGGCTAATAGAAGATTACGCGATAGTCTACAGAAAATTGTTGTTGTTTGAACAAACAATTTGCAGTCCACTGGTTTGCTTGACTGCCTACTGTGTTGCAGAGGTACTACTGTAAATTGACATTATTTCCAGGAAATCAGGCATAATTTCACATGTATATTTTTCTATTAGAAATTGGAGGAAGGCGAGTTTCAAGCTATACTTCTGATGATTTGTATTGCTACCGCCATATTACATTTCGTACCAAGTTCTATGTGCACCTATCTTTCATCGGAGGTACGAATTGTTTCGATTAATATAAATTAATGTTACTAATTAAAAACTTTAGATGCGACTTAGCATTTGTGTACTTACCATGTCTAACAATTTTAGGTAATATCAATTTGTGACGCTTGTTGGAGCATTCCTTTCTGGAAGGCAAGCCCCGTGATACGTCCGTACATGGTCCTCATAATGCAACGCTCGCTACGACCTTTGCCTCTTCGGGCTCCAGGCTTTAAAGATGTTTCTCTTGAAACATTCTCCCAAGTAAGTTACAGATTATTCTGTAGGTCTGATAAATTTATTTATTTATAACTTGCTTTTTTAAGACTTCCAGCTACAACAAAATAGACTTAGAATTTGTCGAGATGACTTGCAGCCAATTACAACTGAAAGTCTTCTTGTAAACAAACACAAAACCTTTTTTACCTAAAATAAAACAACGGACTTCATTAAAAAACACTAACAGGTGTTATATAACCCTAGTTTCGGAAGTCTGTGGCTTTAGTGGCTTTGTTGCATTCATTTTATTGGCCACTGACTTCCGAAACTAGAGTTTTAACACCTGTTAGTGTTTTTAACCGACTTCAAAAAAAGGAGGAGGTTCTCAATTCGGTTGTATATTTTTTTTTTTTAAGGTTTGTTACCTCGTTACTCCGTCATTTATGGACCGATTTTCAAAAGTCTTTTTTTGTTTGATAGGGTATACTAACAGATTGGTCCCTTTTGTATCAAAACTCATACCTGATGAGGGATCTTCGAGGAATTGAGGGAACTCCTCAAAAAATATAGGCACACATGCACCGATTTCAACATTTTTAGTAACAAATCAAGCATTTTCATTTAGAAAGTATCATTTGGTGAAGAAAAACTGATGAAAAAGACAGGCAACGGAACTCTTCAACGCATAACAGCAAATTATTCGCGATTGCTATAGTCAGATGTCTATGCTGAGCTTTTGTATTTCCACAACATAACATTACGCCATTCTATTTTAAAAGGGGCCGGCAGAGATGTACAGATTAATGTTTAGAGATAGAACTTCTTTAGCAATTGTTATCCAATTTCAATGATTCTTTCAAGTTTTGAAAGACTTTCTTTACATACAAAGAAACTAAAAATTCCAAAATAAAAACTTTTTTACAAAAAAACAACCGACTTCTTAAAAAAAACTAACAGGTGAAAAATAACTCCAGTTTCGGAAGTCGGTGGCCAATAATGAACAAAACAACATCACCAAAGCCACAGACTTCCGAAACTGGAGTTATTTTTCACCTGTTAGTTTTTTTTTAAGAAGTCGGTTGTTAATGAAGTCAGTTGTTTTTTTTTGTTAAAAAGTTTTTATTTTTCTATTATCTGTGGAAAGTGCATACCGTTACAATTCCAACAAGCCCAAACACGGATAGGATACATTGTCTTATCATAGAGTTTTGGTGCCAGTCTTTTGGCTTCTTTATCAGACATAATGGTAGAATAGTTCGTTTTGTATAAGACGTTCGCTTCACTTGTTGTACAAAAAAATACCATGATCGCTGTACGTTTTCCTATAAAATTTGAAGAGTCCCCTCGATCTTGCCAAGATTCCATCATCAGATCCCGACTTGGTGATAATGGGACCATATAGAAAGTATACCCTTTCTACCAAAAAAGAAGTTGTCTATCGGTTGGCAAGATACGAAGTTATGATCGAACAAACATAAAAAAATAATATATATATAGTTTAAAATAACCTCATGTGATTTATTTTTTGTTTCAGTTAATGACCACTGCCTATTCCATGTTCAATATGCTGAGGCAAACCAATCTCTGAAGTGTCTAAAAATATAACTTACTTTTGCATTTAAAAATAACACCTAGCAAAACAGTGTTTTAATAAAACTTATAGTATGCACATAGCAAAAACAAAATATTGTATTGTTTTATTAAAATGAAGGTTCTAAAATTTATATGTGAGTTGTATTTACTTTTTTTTATAATTAAATATCTCGTAATTATAATACACACGTCATAATTTTTACAGTAGGTAGGTACCTACCCCGAAATAACTAACAAACAATTGTAAGGAGTGAGCTTCACTTGGGTAAAAACGCCAGGACATCAAACTTACCCAAACTGTAAAATTTTCCCAATTAAACATGAACTTCATCAACATCGTGAGGAAACCGGCATGTCCTAATAACGCTCTATAGTCTTTTAAACCAAAGAGATTTAAAAGACTATAGAGCGGGCATGTCAAGGAAATTTCATAGAAAAACTTTGATCCCATGACTCAGTAACGCCATCTAGAATAATATATGAATATTGGAGCGGCAGCGGAGCGTACTAAAAAAACTCATAGACTTGTGTCCGGCAGGACACACTTTTTCGGACGAAAATTTTGTTCGTGATGTCCGGTCTATAGGTATTGAATGTCTTTGCCTAGAACCAAAAAATCGAAGACATGTGACATCTACCAATTCGCACTGGGCCCGCGTGGTAGATTATAGCCCGTACGCAAATTACGCGCTTTGACGTAGAGTTGCGGATACTAGCCCGGTACCTATCTATCTAACACAAGCTTAAACCAACTTTATTCTATAGAATAGAATAGTGTTACTCTTAATTGTAGGTACAGTACACCATAATAAACTCTCAAACTCAATAATGTAATAAAATTGAAAAACACCCAAATTACGGTAGCTTGATATGCTGGCCTCTGTATATTTATTAGAAGAAACTCCTTGCTGGTTTAATAAATTAATTAAATTAAAAAATAAGCCAAAAAAACTGCCTCGCTTAATGGAACTGGCTCACATCTGCCGCGTGTCAGACGATCAGTGGGCCAAACGCACGACCCAATGGGTTTCCTTTCATGGCAAGCGACATCGCGGTAGGCCCAGGCGAGGATGGCGGGACGAGCTGGACTCCTTCAATGAGGACTGGTACCAAAAAGCCCTTGACAGAGAGAGGTGGAAGGAAAGTAGGGAAACCTTTGCCCTGCAGTGGAAGAACCTAGGCTAGTAATTAATATATAAAATATAAGGTTTTTCTTGACAGTAATAACACTATTTTAAGGTTTTACAATAAAGTCTTTAACTGGAGAAATATCGTACTTCTCCATGAAAGCAATTTAATACTAAAAGGGAGTTTGCTTTTCACGGGATTATCTGCAAGTTGGAAGGCACATCGGCACACAAACCAATAATTATAATTAGTTCGATTCGTGATTTTGAATGATCCTATTTTACGTTCTTTTTTTAACTTTCACGGTCAAAACCATTTTCCTATTTTGACTATTACTGTACTGTTGTAAAATTCATTAATGAGCTAAGTTTATTACTGAAATATAAGCGTTAAAAAATTTGAACAAAGCGAAACAAATAATTTCTAACTACTACTTGTACTTAACTCATAGTACTTCACATCGATTTTCCCTTACACAAAGTGTTTAAAAAATTTTTTTTTTTGGGATTTTCTTTTGTTAGGATTAGTAATACCTAAATACATACCGTAGGTCAAAACAGTGGCAGACGCCGCCCGAATCCATTTGAGTCGGTTTAAAATACGATAAAATATATTGTGATTACACGCAATTCCATTAATCTATCATCCATTCCACTAATCACTAACGCACTAATCTCAGGAACTCCCTGGTCCGATTTCAAAAACTCTTTCACTGTTAGATAGCCGATTTGTCGAGAAGGACTATAGGCTATATATCATTACGACTAGCTCCAATGAAGAATATGTCAAAATCGTGTTTTTTTGTTTCCTGTAACTATGCCACGCGGATGAAGTCTTGGCAGAAGCTAGTTATTTGTAATTGATATCTAGATTAAGCAATGCCACTAGGTTTCGCAAATGAATACAATAAGAAATGGATGTGTAAGGCCACGGACACGGGCAGCGGAGTGCTAGCGGAACGGGCGCGGTGGCGGGCGGCGGAGCTGGTAGCGCTGTTCTAATTTGAACAACTGACTTTTGATTTTGATTTGACTGCCAGAGCGGTCGGAGGGATGTTGAAACTTTTTGAAGCCTGGAAAGAAGGCGCGGTATGTTATATTGAAAATATCAGGCATGGTATATTGTAAATGATAAACAATTTATTCATGCCTAAAGTGGTAAGAGGGGAGAAAAATAGTCTAGATAGATAAGATAACTTTACTAAATTAAGAATACCAAATGTTCTTTCTTTAGTATTAGGCCGCGTAAAAATCTCACAACAGCCAGACAAATATTAAAAAAAATTAACAAAATGTAAATCCTGACCTTACAACACAATCATCAAAATAATAATAACGTTATACTGCGCAAGGTAATTTTGTTTTTTATTTTTTTTTATATGATTAAAAAACAATCGAATTATCCTGGTGATTATTTGATAGAAAAGGTTTTGAAAAAGAACGGTAATAAAACTGTATATCTAATAGTTACTATGATTAGGTCTAAATAGTGCAGAAAACAGTTGGATTGAAAAAAAACTGCAATAACGACCTAAAAATTTTTTTTAATCATGAATGTGGTTGAATTTTTTGATGCCATATTTTAGGAATGATATAATTAAGAAAATTTGTTGTATACATTGTTCATTATTTATTGAAACAGTTGTTAATTTCTATTTAAATAATCTTTCTCCTAACAAAATACTGAGGCCAGGACATTAAGCTTTCCCAATGTGTCCAATTTCTTTAAATAAAGAAGAAGAAGAAGGAAAGAAAAGAAGAAATATGAAGAAGGTTCACATTTAATTGGGAAAATTTGGCAGTTTTGGGTAGCTTGATGTGCTGGCGTTTGTTCTATAATCTGTTTATGTAATTTCCAACTATGTAGTAGGTATTTAATCCTAGCAACATATCAAAGGGAGCCTATACAAAAACACTCCCGTTACTTTATACACTTGTGATGCTAAATCTAAAGAAATCCTAATCTGAAAAAACATACCTACATAATTTATTTATTAAAAATGTTTGGCACTATTAGTTCTAAAGACACTGTACATAAGCGAACTTAATGTCTTAGGCATTTTCTACCAGACTACCTTAAGGTGATGTAGAGACAGAAATTTTGTGCTAAATTTTAAATTGGGGGTTTGGTCCCGCGATCTTGACGCTCACACATGGTAGGCTCAAGAAGGAAAAAAAAGATATATCGCTAATTTAAATTAATTATTATTATTATTTTTATTATTAATTAATTTTTCCAAGTGTGCGCTTAATAATTCTTATTCGTATTTTTTGTGGTGTTTAGTTTTCTTCAACCTGATTAGATTTGGAATATTTTTCTATAAAACGACGCAACTTGAACTTTTTCTCAATCACTTAGCCGGTGAAATTGCCCCAGGCGATAATATAGCAAATACTGGGTTATTTGGCTCTCGGAATTACTGTTCAGAAAATATCAGGCACATAATAAAAGACACGACATTTTCTACTCCATTAAACCATCATCGAAAGTGTTCTATTCGTGTCGCGTTTTAGGTATATTCCTATGATAATTAAAGTTACGATTTATTAAACTAGTTCCATAATAATGGAAATTTCAGATATTTACCTCAACTTTACATAATTATTTTTACTTTAACTTCTTTTCTTGTCGATTTGACTTGAATTATTTGGTTTCAGTAGTAATAAGTCACCATTGGCCTCGGCCAATATGGAAAGGGGCAGATGCTTGTATATTCTGGATATAACATAAAGTGCAGGTTTATAGGCATACTTTACCTATATCCTATTAAGAAGTGCTATGTTGAAGATTGGTCAAGGATACCTAATTTAGCCAGATTATTTTTAAAGCGATTAACCTAAGTCCACATCTGTCAAGAAATTTTAAGTTAATTAAATTCAAATTATTCTAGAAGAACAATGATTACAGGGGTTTCATTAATAACAAATCACGTGAATGATAGCATCTCATAAATCGCAATAGCAATAAAATCTATGCCTCTAATACATAATAGGGTACCGTATCTATTAGTAGTAAATCAGGCTGAAGTGTATGACGCCGTACATTCAAGTGTCCTCATTCAAACAGTAGTCATGTTTAAAAAAATTAAATCATTTTATAACAAAGATGGTTTTGATCTCTCTAAAGGCTATATCGATCCTCTTGAGTTTCATCAGACTTTCTACCGCATGTTAGTTGCTTTTAAAGTTGCAGATCTTGGTAATATCAACCCGCCATCGTAAGTTTAAGATTCATAAACAACACGTATTTTTTGTAAATGATGTAATCTAGTGTTTGACTGCGATCCCACTTGATGGTAAAGAGTAGTGCATTCATTGACGGTGAAGCAGTAGCAGAAAAGTTGTTCCAGCCCTTTGATGTACGCAGTATAAAAATAACGCTTTAAGCGAATCGTAGAGGTGTCAACAATGTGTAAGGGTGGATACTCACCGCGCGCAGCGCGGGTTGTTCGATGGTAGAAAGGTGATGGCAGAATCCAATCATGTAATTTACGCGTACTCTCTCCAAATGGATCCTATAGAATACCAAAAGGCTGGCTATCCTACGCCTGTGCATTGGTGTTAACCAAATCTTGATCATCAAGTAGCCACATTGCACGCCTGCCCACTGAGTCCAAAGCTACTAGATGGCATTTTGAAGCAACATCTCATAGTAGCTGCATTACTCACATTTACACGGACTGTACTTTACTAACATTAGAAGCAAATTATTCTGTTTTCTTCCAGACGTCGCAATACTCTTTTCATATAGGTATTATCTGTATTAGCCGACATTCCAGTAGTCACATTCTTAGAAACAACATATGAATTTAGATAATATATAATAGCTTATGTCAGTATGATACATTTATTAATACGGTACGGTCTACTAGTTCTTTGGTCTGCCTGTACTTTGACTCTAAAACTTAAACTCAATGTGTTGTAAATTCCAGGTGCTTCAATCAAAACTTGATCCTCTTTGTAACTGGGACTATGGCTATTTTAATATCCTTCGCTTCCTTCTGCCACGGTCTGGAGACCTTTGACCTTCCCCATATGACTGAAGCTGGATCTTATGCTATTCTACTGAGCTATGAGTTGCTAATACTGTACTGTACAAAAGGGAATCTACCGCAAATTCACTATTTAATGAGGGCTCTAAAAGAAGATTTTCACTATATTTGTACGGTGGGAACAAAATACCGGTTGGAAATTATTACATATCCTTGCAGCTTCACTATTGACTGATTATGTCGTATTGAGTTTTTGTAATTAAGTACGCTTAAAGACTCGGTTAATCACTGCTTTTACAGTCGTGATTGCATATGTAACTAATATTTTTTTACCCTTCATATTTCAGAATTCCGTATTTTGAGAATCAACTTCAAACTTGGAAGATGTGTTTAGTTGCCTGCGTATTCTGTGCCAGTGTTCCAATTGCAATGAACATATTTGCTTATCTTTCACTGGGCTTCTTTCTGGCTACTCATAACATCGATACAGTAGATAACAGACCTCTTTTGTTTCCTTATTGGTTGCATAACATTGATTTTAGCAAATCACCAGTCTACGAGATAGCTTTCATGTTTGCAAATATCTGTGTTCTTCTTTACTCCTATAATTATACCTGTAAGTTGATTATTTCATACTTGTCATTCTCATGACATTCCTTCTGCCTTTGTACTAATTTAATTGGGGTCAATGTAGTAAATCTTCTACTTACATACTTCTCATGACCTATTCTATCATCATAATCGCCTGTTTGGTCGTCCTCGACTCTTTATACATTCACATTCATCCTTAAAACTTTCCGTTCTGTGTGCCCTTTTATCATATTGATTTCAGCTGCATATATCTCATTTCAAAATATAATTTCTTCTATTTATTTTTTCTTATACATATCTCTGTTAATTTCAGTTATGTTTCAAACACAAATAGTATGGATCAGACAGATAACATCAAAAGTAAATATTATAAGATGGAGTATTCGAGATCTTTTGCTGGACATACATCCAGCCACTAATAAAGAGGAGTCACAATATTTCTCTCATTTGATTGATACTCGAATGCGTGATATTGTGATTCACCATCAATCTATGTACAGGTATGAAAGAAAGTCTTTGTCAAGACTCAAGAGAGAGATTTTAATGAATTTTGATCTATTTTAAATGAAAATTTTTATGTTATTTTAATTTGATTTTTATGCAATTCGTCATGTTTTAAATTTTCAACACAATGTTCCTATTGTTATGAAATAAAATACTTATGAATTTCTTATGACTTATGACTTAGAGTTTCAGGCTAATAGAAGATTATGCTATAGTCTACAGAAAATTGTTGTTGTTTGAACAAACAATTTGTGGTCCAGTGGTTTGCCTGTCTGCCTTCTGTATTGCAGAGGTACTACTGCAAATTGACATTATTTTCGGTAAACAAGACCGAACTTAAATGTATTTTTTTTTTAATAGAAATTGGACCAAGGCGAATTTCAACCCATACTTCTAATCATTTGTGTTGCTACCGCCATATTACATTTCGTACCAAGTTTACTGTGCACCTATCTTTCAATAGAGGTACGAGTTGTGTCGATTAATACAAATGTTACTATATAAAAAATCAGATACAACTTGCAATTGTTCTTGTATCCTGACTAACACTTTCAGGTAAAATCAATTTGTGATGCGTGTTGGAGTATTCCTTTCTGGAATGCAAGCCCCGTGATACGTCCGTACATGGTCCTTATAATGCAACGCTCGCTGCGTCCTTTGCCACTTAGAGCTCCAGGCTTCCAAGACATTTCTGTTGAAACATTCTCAAAAGTAAGTTTCATGTCTTTGTAGGTGTCAAGTTATTTTATTCATCTGTTTATTTTAGAAATCCCTTTTTTGAACTTTTTTTAAAGGAAAATAAATACATTATTTAAGTGCTTTAGTTTTTGTTTCAGAAAATGACCTCTGCCTATTCGCTCTTCAATATACTGAGGCAATCTAATATCGAAGAAGTCTAATAAAATTGAATTTTTTGCACCCACACTATCACTATTTTTAAATAAATATTTTTTTTAGTACTTTTGCACAGAGCAAACCGAAAATTTGTTTAGTATGATCCAAAAATAATATACTTAATAATAATTTATTTAGGTCCTTTTTAAACACATTAATACATTTATAAACGTATAAATAATTAGTCGTACCAAGTTTTTTAAACAAAGTAGCTTACAAGCTTAAAATTGTAAATACTAGTTTAATTTACAATCTCTAAATATCTTAAAAAGGTGCGGTGGAACTTACATTATCTTATGATTATATGATTCTATAATCTGTATTTGTCTTAATTATTTATCTACCTTGTGTCCTTTAGTGGTTTAAGAGTATTATCAGATATATTACTTGATTCATTCATGAATAATCTTATGATTCTTAGTATCTTTGATATCTGCATAAATTAATGTTAAGGATGGGTTTGAAATCAAATGTACATACATATAGTAAAAACCAGTTGATTTATTATAAAGTTGGTAGCATCCTCTAGAAGCAAATATTAGAACTTTTTATACATATCTTAAAAACTTTATAGTAATAATAATAATAATAACCCCGCAGGGCAGCTTGTGGCGAGCTGTTGGGCAGTAGCGACCCCACGGACCCGATCTCCCGGGAGAAGTCTTGTTCCTCATCTCTGGCTTGCCTTTATTGGCCGGCTAGAGTGAGCACTGACGAGGAACGGAGCTCCCACCTCTTTCTTGCCTTAGTTGGCCGGCTAGAGTGGAGATTCGCAAGAGCAAAGGTGTCGGAGGAAGGAAGCATTCCAGTAAGGTGCTGGTAGGGATCTTGACCGTACTTCCGGGATTGTCCTGATAGCCGTGGAATGCCTCTCCACTCCTCAAGCACCTCAGGTTATGTTGCCCTCTTGTCGCTACGTCACTGTGTGCTAGCGGCCGTTCCAGAGGGCCCATTACTGCGTGTGCAAGTCACCCCCTGCCATTTTATTCGTGTATTTACAAAGCATTGATGAGGCAGGGGCCATAGTCCTTACATAGTACTAGGTAACCAGTTCACTTTATCCAACCCTAACCTATAGCCCAATACATTTGTTGTTTTAGTCTACAATAGTCCTGCACTAGTCGTAGGTTTTCCTTGGGTGCATTTGCATAATGCATACAGGGAAAATCTGCGATTGGTGCCTCATTGCATTAAAAACGACAAAGGGCCTCTGCGAGTTGGCTTAGGCTCCTCGTACGCCTTCCAAAGGTCCGGAACCCAAGGGTTCCGAGAAATATCAGCAGATAATAATATAATAATAAGTTTATTTATTTTCTCTCACAATGGTTTTGTAGCACTTAACAGTTTTGAACTATAATAATTCACATTGTGAGAGCTGGTACCTGAAGTAGGTTTTTAAAAAAAACCTGTGTTACAGGTCACCAGACCCCACTAGTGGCATCATAAATAACTAGGCAGTTAACATGTTTTTCTACCAAACAATTATAAACAAAAATAAATAAATGCAAGTAGTAAGACTAAATAAAACAATAAAAGCAGTCACAGTGTGTGTGTGTGTGTGTATGTGTGAGTTTGTAAGTGAATGGTGGTGATTGTGTAGGTAAAAGTGAATGGTGGTGATTGTGTGTGAAAGGTGTGAAGTGAGTGAAATGTGTAAGTAAGTCTTTGAGTCAAAGGACTGTGAAATTGTGTGGAGCAACTTTTCAGTGTTTTCATAGGAAAGAGTTTTTAAATAGGAGGTAACTTTTTTCTTACAGCTGGACTTGTGTAGCGCGTATATATTTTGACCCTTATTGACAATATTATAAAGATAATCCCCAAGGAAACAGAAAAACTTGTGGGACTGGCGTAAACGAAAAAACTTTGTTTTGCAGACAGTACCTTTTCTTCTTTTGTCTTTGACTAGATTGGGATCATAAACTAGCTGCGAGTGCTTTTTAAGGACTGTATGCAAAATGAAAGTTTGTCTTATAGACAATACATCCCACTTTTTGTATAAGTCAACTGTAGGAAATCGGAATGGAAGACCCGCAGCGACCTTAAGTATGGCACGTTGAGCCCTTTCCGCCTCCATCAAGTGCTTTTTAGCTGCACCTCCCCAGGAGATGATGCAGTAGTCAATAAGCGATTGACACAAGGCATAGTAGACCATCTTGACGGTACGGAGGTCGGCTACATGTTTTAAACTCTTAAATATATAAATGAGTTTGCGCAATCTCGATACCAGGACGTCTAAATGTGGTTTGAAGCTGAGGAATTGGTCCAATGTAACTCCAAGATATTAAATATTATCTGTCCTTTGTAGGGAAGGGCATGTGCAGGGTTGGTGGGTTGTCCAGCATGAGTGAGCGGTAATTGACAATGAAAGAGAGGGTAGCACGTTCGATCGGTGTGCAAATGCCACATATTTAGTTTTTGTGATATTGAGAGTCAACACATTATTCCGTAGCCAAGTAACAACCGCGTTAAGCCCCTCCTGGGCTACACCATAATAACACAAAAGTGAGAAGTAAGTAATTGATTTTTAATTATATTATAATATTATAAGCTAATTTCAGAATATAGGTATTTTATTCAATGGGTATCGTATGGCTTAATAATGATTAAGTGTTGAGATGACAAATGACAAGATGGTTTCTTTTTCCAGCATATCTATCTCGTTGGACTGCCTCGTTGGTCTAGTGGTCGCAAGCGCTACTGCTGAGCATGAGGTCCCGGGTTCGATCCCCGGGTCGGGCAAAGTGTTATTGAGTTTTCCACCTGGGATTTCTCAGTAGCAGCCCGGACTCTGGATTTGTGCCCGATTGATGGCAATAGGCTTGCCCCCTATTACATGGGACTTAAACATAACTGGCGAAATGTGGGTGTACTACCAGGTACACTTCTGCCTAGCCCTTCGGGGATTACAGGCGTGACGTTATGTTATGTTATGTTATGACAAATGACAAGATGGTTTCTTTTTCCAGCATATTCAGTATCTCCGATGACAGTTCAGAGTGATGATTATTGGAACAGGGGCTCGAGTCTGCTATTGCAATCGTGTCTCAATGACCGGTCATTGATCGAATATTTGACAACTTTGACAGTTTTTGTATGGGAAATGTGTCATAAGTTTTACGTTATAAGTCAAAAATCGATCATTGACCGGTCATTGAGACACGACTGAAATAGCAGACTCGAGCCCCAGGTAATGTGTATCAAAATATGATTACCTGTTAAACAGCCAGTTTCGTATTAATTGGCTATCATCAATGTGTATCAAATATGATGTCATTCACATTCGCAGAGATGTGAAGAAGCGTACAGTACCCCATTTAATACTCAACGCTATTTTATTGTTTGTTTAAATGTTAAAAACTAGTGCTTGACAGCAATCCCACCTGATGGTAAGCAGTGATGCAATCAATTATGGTGAAGCGCACTAGTTTATTAAGAACCTATTCACTCTAGCCTTGAAGACACCTAAATTATAGTCGGACGGGAAGACCGCAGCAGGCAAGTTGTTCCAGTCCTTCGATGTACGCGGTATAAACGACGGTGCCAACGATGTAAGGGTGAACACTCGCCGGGTTGTGTTTGTATAATTGTTTATTTATTATGCAACTAGAATATAGAAATCACTTTTACACCTCAGTTTTATTTTGAAACTAGCTGAGGTCGACATTTGGGTAACTAACTACCTCTAAGAAGAAAAGCCGAAACAAACTCAGGGATCATCGTCTCTTTTCAAGTCTAGACATTAAAAAAATATCAAAATGTTTGTGTAACAAACTATGCAGAGCAGTGTCCGGTTTAGGCATGTGGACAGTATTATAAATATCAAAACAAAATATAATTAGTACATCACTAAAATTTTAAAATTGCAGAAGTATGTTTGAATATAGTTTTTTTTAAATTGATGGAAAACTATTTAGATTAAGCGCATTAAAGTTGAGGACCTTGTGACGTCATTATTCAGTTTAAACTGTACAGGATAGTGACGTCATGCGACATTTTGATTCGATATATTGCCGTTATTTATTTATTGACTAGCTGCCCCGGCAAACTTCGTTGTGCCTTAGAGTCAATTTATTGCTCTTATTTTTTTTTTATATTAGATATACATACGTTTAATAAGACGACAGATAGATCCAACTACTACTACTTTTTATGTAGCGAGTCTCTACTGTGATCTTATTTAAACATTTTGTGTTCAATAGAATTAAAATTACAACATGTTTATAATTATAACCTAACCTAAGTGACCATACCTATCCTATAGCTAACCTAACTACCTAACCTAACTACCTTACTAAAATGCATTGATTTAAAAAATACTAAATTCATAATTTTTAACTGAACTATTGCCTTTAATGCTACATACAATTTATACCTATAGTTTTCCCGGTCTACTTTAATTAAAGTCCTATTAGTGAAATAATTTCTATTTGCAAAGAATTATTAAAGTTCGTCTCTGTCGTCATTGTTAATACTTCAAATAGCACTACTTTCTCTAGTGTTAACATAATACACGTAGCGCGAGGACCCCGGGGTCCTCTCATAAGACTTTTTTATGCTACGTAAAACCTCTAAGTTTAGTAACAAAATAAATTTCAGAACGTAGTTACGTATAAATTGACAACCTTACCTTCTTAGGTTTAGCTTAAGACTTGTCAGTGTCAAAATGTCACCTGATGATGAACTGGGAAGTTTGACTCCTGTCATGTCATCTACGTTTGAAAAATGTTTGAGACAACGAATATTCTTGATATTTATTTTTTCAAGGACTTTTCATGTTTTTTATTAATTATTATGCTCAGTATATGGCTATTCCGGACAAAGACAAATCCAAAAAGACCAAAATCAATCAAATTGATGCAGCCGTTCTTGAGTTATAAGTGGTGTAACTAACACGACTTTCTTTTATATACAGGGTGTTAGTGTAGACACCGTTATCACTAAAACCATATATAGGTTAATAAAATACTTAACTTAATTATAACAATGTTTATCTGAATTTAAAAATAAATAAACGTTATTTTCATTCCAAAATATAAGAAAGTTTCTGTCCGACACCGTTCATAAATTCATAGATACTACGCGTAAAGGGCGCTGACCTGCTGCACTGACCGTCCGTTTTAACTACCTACACAATTATTCCAATAAAAACACAATACACATAACCTGTGATGTAACTTTCCTTCATACTTTTCCTGGCTTAGGACAGGCAAAAATACCTACTACCTTCTGTTGCGTGACGGGTCCAAATGTAAGTTAGATTTAACAACAACAAAAATGAAAGAAAGACAACAACTGGGTAGGGTTTTTATCTACAGTTTCATTAAAAAATACTGGTTAAATTTACACTGATTGAATATCTACACTGATTGAATTAAGTACTTACATTAGTCTTAACAGATGTTCAAAATGGGATCCACTCCACACGTTTTCGCACACTGTTTCGCACTCTGGGAAGCACAACAGTGTCACTTTGTATGTCTCTGAACGCACTACGAATCCGCAATTTGAGTTCCGACGTATTATGAAACTCAGTGGCATACACCCGGCACTTCATTTCCCCCCAAAGATAACCTTTGAGTCGCCGTCAACATCGTTTCCCGGTTTGGCACAGGTTGTCCAGGGAATAAATCTACGTACATTCTGCGAGCCTCGGCCAGGTTATCACCAGCCGCGGCGTAAAGCCGTACCATTTTCGTCCACTGTACGTTTGTGTACGACATAATTAATTTTAGCTAACTACCCACTTGTGTACGAAAAACGTGTCTAAACCGACGTGCGCTCGATAGCGAGGCTATAGCCAGACTGAGGTGTGTGTACGGGCGCGGGCGCACAGCTGACGGTGTCTGATCAAGCGCAGTTACCCGTGGCGCCACTTTGTCTACTATGTACTTGCGTGCCGTTGTATAGGTGAAACAATTTAAAGGAAAAATTGAGACTTTACTTAAAAAATAAAAAAACAATTTTTTCGTTGAATTTACGTTCTATAAGTGAAACCAAACCACTGGTTTCAAGGATTACGGTGTTCACACTAACACCCTGTATATAGATTACGTGAAAAAAGAAAAAAACATGTGTCGAATATTTTCTAGTAATCTAAGATCAGGGACTAAAAGCTTAAATAATAGACTAACTATTAGCCTATTTGGGTAAGCATTATACCAGCCATCATGAGCTCAATTTTATGGTTAATGCGGGCTACACACCTTTAGTTTTAACTGTACAGGATTAACTGTACAGATTTATCTATTCATATTTTGATTAGATTCAGTTAAAACTGTACCTACAGTTCAACTGCTTGTTCTACACACCTAACGATTTAACTGCACAGTTCGACTGTACAGTTAAATCGCACAGTTAAAACTGAAGGTGTGTAGCCCGCATTAGGAGCAAGACGACCTGACATTACTCCTAGTGAGTTCATTAAAAATAGGCACCCAAACCGCAGAATCAAACTAAAATAAACTGAAAGTGATCTGCGTGACGTGTACACTTACAGTATTCATTTGTCTTAATTGGTAATTGAAATGACATAAATATGCAGATGCCTCAATAACAGGGCTTAGCATAGTAATTCATTCAATCCCAAGCTTTTTTGTCCTCTAAATAATCTAAAATTGTATTTTAGTATTCTCTTTTACAAAGTTTCGTTTGGTTTGAAAAAACTAAAAGATTGGAATTAATATTGTATGTTTGAAATTAATCTAATTAAAGGTAACTTAATTTAAGTACAGGTAACTTACTTATATCAAAATAAAAATGTTCAGAAAAGTGTTCTTCTGAACACTCTTAGATAATACTTAATCTTTAAACTGTTGAGTGGCTGGTATTATTATGTATACTAGAGCAACAATCCATGATGGGCATGTTCCTAATGACTTAAATTTGTAATTTCGTAGCCACATTCAAGTTCGCCTTAATAGACGTAATAAGTTTAAATAATTAATTTTTCGATGATTTTACCACAAAGCTTTTTCTAATCTAATATAATTATATATTCATTTTTAACTTAAATATTAGATGTTATACTTATTTTCCCTAGATACTTCGCAAATAGGTATTGGACTTCCTGTAAAATACTTGAGTTTTTATCACTCCCTTGGGTCGTAAGATTTGGAGAACTGTAGTTAAGGCAAGCTTTACTGTTGAGAAGATACGTAAAATGCTAATCCGATTCATTAATTAATTATACTGGATATAGTCCTCTCTCCTGCACTCTCTCGCCTTGATTGTTTATTAGACAGAAAATTCTAGAGATATACCTACATCTTATAAACATTTGAGATCTTCTAAAGGCTTGAATGGAAATCGGCGTAACGTTTTACATCAAAAGTTCACTAATAAAATTAATGAGTTTGTATCTTCAAGCGGTTAGAATTTCAGTTTTTTACCAGTCTACAAATTATGACATTTTATTTTCTTTTATTCATTAGAAAATCATCATTTCTATGTAACATACCTAACGACATTTTTCACTGAAAATAATTCATACTTTTGTCATTGTTTTTATTCAAAATGTGGTCTCATTGAATAACCAAGATAAATTAATTAATTTAACCATTATCATGTTTCTTTTTATTAAGTTTGAAGCAAAAAAAATAACAGGAAAACCTACAACAGCTGACGCAAAAAAGTAATGCTACGCGGTCCAGGATCAAGTGCTACATTGCTAGTCTATTAAAATCACCACGTGAAAATGAAGATGAACATTAGGCTGTTATTACGAATCATATTATAAGTAAAAAGGTGTAGATAGGTTACCTAAACAACTTTCCATCTTCAAAAACACTAATTCACGCACGGGTTCGTTGAAGGCGCGTGCCACACTGAGGTCAAGTGTGGCCAGTTAACCACATTTTAATTTTGTCGTTTGCTGAGTACAACCCATTTACTTATATTATAATTGGTTATTACATAATTAATGCCAGGCATTGACAGTTGACTTCACTCAAACTTTTATTTAATTAATTAATTTATTGGTTTACCAAATACATAAAAACAATAAAGTCACAAAAATTTCAGCTAAGTTTAAAATATAAGGCGGCAAACACAGATAGCAAAATAAAAAGTTTAAAAAAACAAAAATAGCACAGAAAATTTCTTTTCTAGTAGGACAATAAATTATAATATTTAGGTATAAGTTTAATTGTACGGAACATCATTTTGCAGGATAGCTAAATATTTTTGTTTTGCTGAATACCTACTCTAAAGTACGAATACCTTCAGTGGAATTGTTTATCAGAACACAGACATACATATATGACGACGACGTGTATGTAAGACAGTGGAAAACTCAAGTTAATTATACCAATTAACTGTTAATCTAAAAAACTGGACGCACATGTTGTAAACAACTTTGTTTTCTTCATTTTAAAAATTGTATTTAATACGCGTATACTATGTTTCATTTGCAACAAAAAAAGTAATAAATTGGAATGTAATAAAAGTTTTGTTTTAGATTGTTTTGCTCGTGCGATTGTTTTGCTGAAACCAAAGAGATTTAAAAGACTATAGAGCGGGCATGTCAAAGAAATGTCATAGAAAAACTTTGATCCCATGTCTCAGTAACGTATTCTAGAATAATATATGAATATTGGAGCGGCAGCGGAGCGTACTAAAAAAAACTCATAGACTTGTGTCAGGCAGGACACACTTTTTCGGACGAAATTTTTGTTTGTGATGTCCGGTCTATTAGGTATTGAATGTCTTTGGCTGAAACGGATGTTTTTTTTTCTCTCTTTTTCATTCTTCTATCTTTTTGTTACCAGTGACTAAGTAGCGTCCAGTTGCACGCCGATGGAGATTTTACAAAAAAGTGGTACTTATTGCACTTAATTAAGTGGACTTCAAGTTACGGTGACTATCAGACGGAGTACTGAGCGCTTCGTCCCAACCCTGCAAGTGCGCCGAGTACTTCTAGATACTACCACAGTCTAAAAACATACAGTCGTCTGACGAAGCCGTCTAGACAGGGCAAGCGTGCGGGGTGTGAGGGGCGAGACGCAGGGAAGCCGCTCCCGCACTGCGAACAAAACGATGTTCGTAGTGCGGGAGGTATTATTCAAGTCTAACGCGTGTAGAAGTTGTCGGCATTTTTCCAGAGATCAAAGGCGTCGTCCTACTGTATTAATATTTATACTGTAATACTACTATGTGGCGTCCAGTTGCACACAGAACTTTAATGACAACTGAGAATTTACAAAAAAAAAAATATTTGCACTTTAAGTAAACTTCAAGTTACGGTGACTATCAGACGCAGTACTGTGCGCTTCGTCATATCTCTGCGATTGCGCTTGATGTCATCTTAGATATGTCATGTACACACTGGCGATAGGCAATCTGAAACTGGCTGTTTGACAGAGTTAATCGTTGATCATTTTGCCCAGTGATCATCACTAAGAGTATGAACTGTCAACGGGGATACGCAATGGCGGTATCTAATTGGATTATCCTCCATTAGATCATATAATATATATATTGAATCCTAAGGAGACGACGCGACGCCGGTGCTGATCCGTACCCACTTCTTTACTTCTGATTTTCACAGGTTCGTAGACACAGATTTGCCAAATATCAACATGCGGGTTGGAAAGAACATCGTTGCACATACTGATATCGTGACATCTGTACATAATTCTTGACCACCAAGGATTAAAATTTTTCATTAGCTTATTTCTAAATTTAACTTTTTTTGTAGCTGTAGAGAACCACGAAAAAGTAATCATTGTTATCTTAACTTATGAAATTTTTATTAAAAAGAGTCACTTCTGTGATTAAAATTCTCATTAGTTTGAACAAAAATAACGACTTCATACAGTTCAAATTAGGAAATGAGGGAAATCCGGTAAAAATTATAACTCAAGGGGATCCAGAATGCTGCAGAGAACTCATTATGTCTGGATGTGTGGCAGTGTCCTTCCAAACTGTATAATATAGTCAAGGACAACAGACTCATAATACTCCTAAATGACAAAGAACAACATATAATAGACAATTTGCCCATGGTCCGATTGATAGAACCAACTGAAAATTAATCATACTCTTAGAAAACAACAGATAGGAGTAGAACCTAGACAATTTGCCTACGGTCCGATTGACAGAATCACTGAAAAGGAAAACACCCTTAGTCCTACTAGTAGAACTACGGGGTCGAATCACAGGCAACAAATGGATACTCTAAACGGTGGTCACGGTCTCGTATTCCATGATAATACGCACCAAAGCGTGTTATCATGGAATACGAGACCGTGACCGTGGCTTTTCAAGGCCTCCCAATCCGTGGAACAGTAAGATCGGCCCGCAAAGCCTGCGGAGTCTACTGACATACTACACATAAATCGCTTCTGCGATTATATTAGTTAGCGTAGTTTGGCTGGGTATCATATTATTATATTAACCAGGACACCTACACATAATGGACTGAATGGGTGTCTCAGTGTGGACAATTAGTCTACATCTACACACCTACGTTATTGCTCTTATAATTCCTACTTTTTACTTTACTTTTTCCCATGGGGGTAGGTAAAAACTACAGAGCGCCATATGCTACGATTCTTACATACTTCTTTTGCTTCGTTTACATTCATACATGTTGTCATACACACACGCCGGTTGCGAGTACTACGCACCTGACCTTTCTGAAGAACCTCACCAATAAGGTCTATGTATGTCCTTCTAGGGCGTCCCGTCCCAGCGTTCCCACTTACATCTGCCTTGTAAATACCTTTCGTTAGTCGCCTTTCATCCATCCTTTCAACGTGACCAAACCATCTAAGCATACTCTTTTCAATGTTTGTTACTACATCTTCTTTCAAACCACAACGTTGCTTTATCACATCATTCCTCAATCTGTCATTCATTGTTACACCACACTAATTCCTACTTATCTCCAGAAAATGAATCATGTTATAACTCCGTGTGAAAACCGGATATCTTAAAAAACATAATTTAATAAAGGTATCAAATTCCTTGCTCTAATAAATAAAAGCGTGCCGCAAGATGAGAACAAACACGAAATGAAAAACATTATGTATAACCAAATTAATATGAATGTGAACAAAACCGCGGACAGTTACTAGGTTTCTCAAATTAGGACAAAATACGTTTTATTCGGAACTACTTAACCGATGGTATTGCCTCAAGCGTAATGCTACCGCGAAAATGCGGGTAAACTCAACAAAATTGGCTTTTTAAATTACTGGCCAGAAAATTTCAGATGCACGTAATAAAAGGGAAGACGATTCTACGAAAAAATAATGTGCTAAATTCGTGTCATGTCAAAGGCCATTTTATGTTAGTAGAAAATATAAAAACGTGACATCTTAAAATAAAAAAATATCAATTGAATTGAGAACCTCCTCCTGAAGTCGATAGTACGTTTAAGAATTTAATACGGGATTCAAACCCTGTGGACCTTATTATAATAAATAGAAACAAAAAATGTCGTATGAAAGTGATTTACTTAACTGATATATTTTCAGTCTGAACATCGACGATCCAGTTTATCATTTGCGACTTCGAGTCACAGTTCTATGGATAATTGGATTTAATCTATTAATGCTAGCCCTATTTTTGCAGGCTTTTTCAAGTTTAATTGTATTATCAATGTTAATTTTAATGGGTTTTTTATTATTTGCCAACAGAAGGCAAATCGTTTAAAGATCTAAAAGATTGATTAATTTGTTATAATAACTTATACAGATCTGATACTAGCGAGTTTGATGCATCACTTCTTCATCCCAACAAAAATACTAAGAACTGGAGAAGGGCGGGTGTTTTGAACGACCATTTTACTTTATTTTATTTTTATCGAAGAACAAACAATTAAATATTAGACATTACGAGTACCTAAATAAAAACAAAATGAGTTATACAAATGTGCAGCCAACAACGTTCTCCATAGCTATAACAAAAAGAAAAAGGCTATCTTGATAATTTTACTTTCTGAAATAATGGGTGTCGTGTTACCTAATTACTGGATTGGTCAGACAGGCATTTACTCCATGTAAAATACTGATGCATCCGGTTAAATTACGGACCCCAACATAGTTGGGAAAAGGCTAGGCAGATGACGATGACTTTAGGATATAATAGTATAAGTAATGGCATGTATTATTTTCGTGCATTGTGCGCTGCCAAATCTATACATACAGGATGAATTTTTAGTCACCGTCCAAATTTTTTCTAGGCATTAGGTATCATTCACTAAGTCCATTTTTGAAAAAAAATCGATACATAAAATTTTCATATTAAATCATTTTCTCGAAAAAATTATCCGCTCTGCGTGGTCACAAGTTAAACGTTAATAATACTACACTTGCCGCGCAAATATTCAATGAAAAAGGCAGCGCTCACCCCGCTCACCCCCACCCCGCTACACCTGCGCGACACATTTATGACATCTATCATCTATCGTTAGTCGGTCTCTTATACTTATCTATGGTCGGTCTCGCGCGCGCACCCTTTCGCGACGCAAGCGCTTACTTCCGTGTTCCCGGCGTTCCCGCGCAACCCGCTGGCGCCGGCGCGACGGCGCCCCGTGCGTATCGTGAATTTATTTACAATGTCGTCGTATTCCCACCGCGAGTATTACGAAATGGTGCGATCCTACATACTGAGTGGTGAAAGCTTGAACGGTGCCCGGAGACTGTACGAAACCGAAAGTATTCCTCGCCTTCGCAATCAAGGAATAAATCCTTCATTACCAAATCGCCAAACGATTTTGGCCGCAAATCAGAGGCTATTAGACCATGGCCAATTTATAGTACCTACACACGCTCAAGGACGGGGCAGGCCGAGACTCGCAGTGGAGATCGAAGAAGATATCTTCGATTTCTTTGAACGGAGCCCTAGATCCAGTACGCGAGATGCAGCGCGGCGCTTCGGCGTAAGCCAATATGCCGTGTGGAAACTTCTCCATTCTGCCGGGTTGCACGCGTACCATTTTCAAAAGGCACAGGCCTTGAACGACGCAGATGCAGTTCCCCGTCGAGCCTTCTGTGAGTGGCTGATTGCACACCCCGATGCTAACATTTTGTGGACTGACGAGGCCTTGTTTACTCGAGTGGGGCTGTATAATCATCATAATGAACATTGGTGGTCATTTCGAAACCCACACATGATACGAGAAACGTATCACCAAGTGCGGTTCAGTGCAAATGTGTGGGCTGGAATTGTCGGCAACAAAATACTGGGGCCATATTTCATTGAGGGACGGTTGACCGGGGGCACGTACCTAGATATGTTACGCACAGTAATTGCTGACTTCATGGATGACGTGCCGGTAATCTCCTATCGAGATTTTTATTTTCAACAGGACGGTGCACCGCCTCATTACTCCGCCGCCGTTCGTAATTATTTAAACATCGAACACGGTGATCGTTGGATCGGTCGCGGGGGGCCCGTCGTCTGGCCACCCCGGTCACCAGATCTTACTCCATGTGACTTTTTTTTGTGGGGTGAAATAAAACGACGAGTGTATGTGGAGGAAGCCCAAAACCTAGACCAATTAAAACAGCAAATTGTACGTGCATTCGACGAAGTTAAAAGTGACACTGTAGTGCTCAATAAAATTAAAAACAATGTGCAAAAACGTGCAAGACTCTGTTTAGAGAGAAATGGTATGCATTTTGAACATTTATTAAAGTACTGTTAATTTGATTGTTGATGATTTTGATTAAATTTTTATTATTTGTACATAAGTTGATTCAAATTTTTTAAATACGCCTAATAGCAAAACGTTTTGGCTCAGCTTTTATTAAGGTCTCAAGTTCTTATCTAATTAATTGATTTTTACTTTATTTATACGTACTTAATTGATTAATTAAGGGTTAGATTCTAATCATAGTGAACATAGCACAAACCTTTTGCTTATTGACGGTCCTAAGCCCGTGAAAGTATGAAGGGAAAATTTGCAACTTTGTTTGTATTGTGTTATCAATGAATTCCGGCGGCGCGCGGCGCGGCCCGGCTCGCGTAGCTTCACCTAGCGCGTACGCACGGCGCGGCAGTGTCCAGAAACATAAACTTTTTATAGATAACTTTGTGAAGTGATATCTCAATATTTTTGTATTGAGTGATACTAAAAGAAAAAACACGTATTCAATGATTTTTGCCAAAGATTAATATATCAAAATTTGGACGGTGACTAAAAATTCATCCTGTATAATAAGACTGTAAAAAAACTGTGTCTGTACATTGAATATATTTAAAAAATAATAATTGAGGGGGGTTTAGAAACAGTAATAGAGCACGAATCCAAAAAAAAAAGTCTGTCTGTTTGTCTGTTTGTCTGTTTGTCTGTTTGTTTGCACACGCTAATCTTCGGAACCACTGGACGGATTTGAATGATTTTTTTTTTGTTGTATAGATATTAAGTCTGGGCAACACATAGGCTATAATTTATCTTGGAAACTGGAACACCTGATGCAGAACCGCAACAGACCAGCTAAACTATAGGCGATACAAAAATAGTCCCATAGCAAAAATTGTTCCACGTGATAAGCATTTTCTGCTGAGAGAATAAATTTGAAGATCCGGAACACCTGATGCAGAACCGCAACAGACCAGCTAAACTATAGGAGATACAAAAATGGTCCCATAGCAAAAATTGTTCCACGTGATGAGCATTTTCTGCTGAGAGAATAAATTTGAAGATCCGGAACACCTGATGCAGAACCGCAACAGACCATCTAAACTATAGGAGATACAAAAATGGTACCATAGCAAAAATTGTTCCACGTTATGAGCATTTTCTGCTGAGAGAATAAATTTGAAGATCCAGAACACCTGATGTGGAACTTCAAGAGCCCAGCTACACTATAACATATATTGGAATGACGTCTTAGCAAGAGTTGTTCAGCCTTATGAGCACTCGCTGTTGACGTATAAAAATCGATGATCTGGAACACCTGTTGTGGAACTCCAAGAGCCCAGCTACACGATAACTCAAATAGGAATGACGTCTTAGCAAAAGTTGTTCGGTCTGATAGGCATTTCCTGTTGACTTATAAAAATCGAAGATCAGAAACATTTGATATAGAAATTAAAACTAACACTAATTTCATTGCATAATTATAAAATAACATAAGTAGGAGGTACTACGCGGTGAAGGCGGGAACAGTTCAGGACTGATTTTCGATGACGATGGTATATCGTTGAAAATTAGACTCTACTGGCTAAAACTCCCATTTTTTTTATCGTATGCCTTCGGGCTTATGTTATTTGAGTGTTTAATTTCCTTTTCCATTTATCTTCGTTACACGGTAGCTTACCCGGTAACGCAGGGGAGCAGCCACTTAGATTTTCATTGATCAGGTATCATCACAATAAAACTATAACCATGCCTAGAAAGAGGTCAAATTTTTCCCAATGTTCCAAAGGTGCTAAATGATTAAAGACCATAAGATCCCAACAATCTACCGAAGAGCGTTAGAAGAGACTTGATGCTGTTCGAGAACATGAGGCTACAACTCGCTCCGTGGAAACTTCTTGGGATCGCGAAGCACGCCTGCATTCTCAGCCTATTTACGTATCTACATCCAGGTCTCTAGAGACCAGTGAAGAATATGTGCGCGACTGCCGCTGATCGTGAACATCATGCACTGTCTCGCGAGTTGGAGACGTTCACGGAAAAACCATGACGCTTGAGTTTTCAGCGTATATACGCATCGATTCTAGAGATAAGTGGGGGAAGGAGATGCGCGACTGAACGTCACGCAACATATTATAATTTATTTTGGAAAATGGAACACCTAAAGTGAAAGAGATATAAAAATGGTGCCATTGCAAAAAGTATTCCACGTGAAGAGTGTTTTCTGCTGTGAGACTAAATTTGAAGATCTGGAGCACCTGTAGGGGAACTCCAAAGCCCAGAGACAATATAACATATACATAATAGAAATGGCGTCTTAGCAAAAGTTGTTAAGTCTGATGGCATTTCCTGTTGACCAACAAAAATAAAAAATCTGGAACATCTTGAATCGTCTCGCGCATCCCATTGATTTCCCGTCCCCGGGCTTATAGAATTCGACATCAGATGTTTCAGATCTTCGATTTTGACGACCCCGTTGTCGCTGGCATAAGCAACAGGATCCGCGTACGAAGTCGCGGGCAGAAGCTAGTACTGAATAAATTAATTTTGTCTTGAGTACAAATTTAACAAAGTATCAATTTGTAAGATTCAATTCATACATAGATCTGCTTATTTCTGTCAGTATTCTTATAGCATCTTCTAACACAATAGCAATACAAGTTGTATATCTAATACAGACAGTCATAATTTCATAAAAAAATCGATAGTTATTAACTTTATTCTCTTAAAGATTCGACAGCCAAACGGTCACCATGATGAAAAAGATTAAATCGTTTTACAATAAAGACCATACTGATTTCTCTAAAGGATATGTTGATCCTTTTGAGTTTCATCAGTCTTTCTATCAGGTGTTAGTCGCTTTTAAGGTTACAGATCTCGATAGCAACAATCAATCGACGTAAGTCAACATCACAACAATTTGTATAATGTTTTCTGATTAGCGCTCCGTGAATTTTGTAATCGAAGTAAAAAGAGCATACTCCTTTAAAAAAAGTTTATAGCCGACCAAGTAATCGTTTACCATTTGGTGCGATAGGAGTCAAACATGAGTCATATTAACAGTACAAGCGGGGCTTGTGATTAAATAATAACTGCCGATCGGGTTGATGAAAGGTTAAGCTATGCTTGCCAAGGTGTCGGGGGTTGCGGAAGAATCAACCGTTCCCTCCACTTCTGGCATAGTCGTGAGATAGAACACCGGGGTAGTTTCTAGTCAGTGAGTCTGACAGACCCCTCACCATTCCGGTTTAACTGGAAGCTGTTTCCAAAGCTAGGAAATGGTTAAAGGTACATTTATGAGTTATTCCAGGTGCTTGAATCAAAATTTAATTCTCTTCACTACTGGGTTAGGAGCTTCAATTTTTATGTTCATGTCCTTCTGTCATGGTGTGAACACTTTCGACATACCACTTATTACTGAAGCTGGAACATACACCATGGTCCTGGGCTATGAGCTGCTCATACTTTCGTGTACCAGAAAGAACTTGCCGCAATATCACAACTTTTTGCGAGCTCTGAAAGAAGATTTTGAATTTATTTGTACAACAGGTGAAAAATTCCGGTTAGTTTTTGCATATTGTTTTGTCGTATTTTTCGAGTAGTTTTACTATCCTTCGTCCACGTGAAAAGCAACTTTCAACACATTGTCGAGATTAAAATTATCCTTTGTAACACATAATTTTATTACAAATTTGTTAATTGACATCGGGATTCACTTAAAATTTTTATAACAAGATGTCACTTTTTTGGATTCAACTTTCTTTTTTTTACCCCAACGCAACAGGGGAAAAGGTACGTTTCACGCTATGATGTAATGTAAAATTGGTTGCATTTTATGTTTCAGAATACCGTATTTTGAGAATCAACTGAAAACTTGGAAAATCTGTATACTAGCTTGTATATTCACTGTCAGTACTGCAATCGGGATGGTCCTTATTGCTTTTCTGTCACTCTTCTATTTTTTGGCCACCCATCATATTGAAAATGGAGGGAGTAGACCACTTTTGTTTCCGTTTTCGAGTCCTAACATTGATTTTGGAAAATCACCGGTTTATGAGTTAACTTTTATGTATGCTAACATATGTGTCATGCTTTACGCCTACAATTACATATGTGAGTGTACTCGTATGTTCTGTTTCTTTTAAGTATATGGTCGAAGAGGCATCGACGTACAGCCTGATCGTCGATGATCCCGAAGTACATAACTGAACCATGGTTTAGTACATGCTTCTGGGCGTCCTTGCAAGTGTGGGAATTTTCATTGGCTTTTATTAATTTATTTTGATGCCTGTTTATTTTATAACTGTAAAAAACCATTATTTTGATTTAATAAGATTATTAATCAATTATTTCATTTAAAAACGTCATTGTGTTATTGATAGGAATGATGTTGATGGAATGGTGTAGTTATAAGTTAAAAATACATGACAAAAATGTTGAGAAGATAAACCGAAGACAAATTTCAACGCTAGAAGTTAAAAGATCTAGAATCATCATCACCCATATCTTCACGGGGTGATTTTTACAGAATAGCACTGCTGATGACTGGACGTTGATGTCTCTCATACCCCGGTTAACAAAATACCAAACTTCTTTTTACTTTCTTCACTCACTGACGATTCTCAAATTTCAGTTATGTTTCAAACACAAATAGTATGGATCAGGCAGATAACATCAAAAGTAGATATTGTGGTGTGGAGTATCCAAGATCTTTTAGTGGGCATTCATCCAGCTACAAGTCAAGAAGAAAGTTTAAATTTCTCTTATTTAATTAAGAGTCGCATAAGAGAAATTGTTATTCACCATCAGTCTATGTACAGGTAGCGTCCTTCCTAGATTTCCACTCCTCGCCATGTTTATCACAAGAACATTGCAAAAGGTTTCAGACAATTTGATTAAAGTAATCTAATGAAGAACGGCCCTCATGTGTTGTAAACAACTTTTGTAATGTATGCATTTTAATAAAATTATAAATAGAACAGGGAACATTCCAATCTCAGACAAAAAGTTAAAAAAATACGTTTCATTTCCGTACATTTTTGACAATCAATGAATCAATTTTATTAATGGTAACATTTGCTTCATTGATTATACGTATTTTTGTCAGAATGAAACTAGATTTTGAACGTTTTTAATTACTTATTTGGGAATTGGTGTTCAGTTAGTCAGGATTCTTTTTTGTTTTATGAATTTTTACTTGGCACGGATTTTACTTTGCATTCCCATTGAGAGGGCTCAGAAATTTTAATACGTCGTCAAAGCACTGCAATTCCATGAATCTTGACTCTCTGAAACTAACTAAATAGGACGCCAGTCCGCTGGTCCTTGTTTAATTTCCTTAGTGTATGAATTTGTTTATGGCACAAACATGCTTGAACACGGTATACCTAGAATTGTGGCCGCTAATTCAATTAATGTCCTCCGACCACTAATTAGGTCATGTTCAGTGGACATTTACGGGCACTCATGCTATGGTATGGACCAATTAATTATTGCTTTCTCGAGGTTACTATCGGAATTCGAATATTGTGTTAATTTGGCGTTTGTTGCTTGAGACTATAGTAGTAAGTTATAACTAAAGATTTACAGAGTAATGGTGAGTACATATTTGTTATGATGACACATAACAATATAGTAATACCCTGTGGAACACTAAATTGTAATGCTGACTTATAAGATTTCTAAGATAAACCGCACCATTATTCTGTCATAGCTTTGTTTTCATATGATCTTGTGTTGGATTTAATTTATTGTCTAACCTGAACAATCACATTATTTATACTGAAGGTACATCGAACGTCTTGCTCAAGCCAACACCAAATAACAATTAAACATTATTTGTTTTATATTTAATTTTCAGCTTATTAGAAGATTATTCCATTGTTTACAAGAAATTATTGCTATTCGAACAGATGGTTTGTGGTCCAGTGGCATGTTTGACTGCCTATTGTATTGCAGAGGTTCAGATACTTTCCTAGTAAGACACAATAAAAACAAAGTTCTTTCTGAATTTTCATTGATATAACACTTGATTACTTTTAGAAATTTGACGAAGGCGAGTTCCATGTTATTCTTTTGATGCTCTGTGTTGCTACCATCGTGTTGCATTTTATACCAAGTTTCCTGTGCACCTTTCTTGCTTCCAAGGTATGAATACTTACAGTCTCTACAACTCGTTTTGTTTAATAACCCGTAACTCAAGGTTTTTATTCTTTGTAAAAACAATGAAAAATCCCCTAATTTGTGGTTCAAAAATGCATAGTTTCGAAGATTCATTTAAAAAAATGCTACGTTGTCATATTTTACGAAAGGGTGCTTTTCATTAATAATAGTGACAAAATGAAAAATTAAAACAAATAATATGTTTTAATTGAAAAATTATTCATAATATTACATGCCAGTTGATTCTTTGATATGGTCTCATCCATACCCAAGAGTTTTGGTATAAGTAAATAAAATAGCGCGAAAGTGTATGTTTGTTATCTCAAAATAACAACTTTGTACTTAATGCATGTTAGAATATTCGGTGGCAATACAAAGAAAAATGCTCTTTGTTAATTTGGGCTAGTCTTCAAAACAGTGCGACCTTATTTGATGGGACTTAGGCTGCTTTTATAGAATTTAGGATAAATTAAATATTGCAAGTTAAGTAAGTTGGTAAATTTTAATATATTCCCTCAATTTTCACCTTTAGATAACTTCTGTATGCGACGCCTGTTGGAGCATTCCTTTCTGGAATGCAAGCCCTGTGATACGTCCTTACATGGTCCTCATAATGCAACGCTCGCTACGACCTTTGCCTCTCCAAGCTCCCGGCTTTGAAGACGTCTCTATTGAAACATTCTCCAAAGTAAGTTAAATAAATTAGGTACTGCGTTTCTAAGAAATAACTGTTAGTTAAATCTGAACGTATTTTCAATTGTTGCAGAATATGACTAGTGCTTATTCGCTCTTCAATATGCTAAGGCAGGCTAACCTGTAAGGAGATTTCAATAATTGAAACAGCACTGTCTTAATTAATCCTTTAAGATGCACTGAATAAAAGAGGAAATAAAATTTGACTACTACCTATCGTTGTTTCTTTTACTATCGAATTGAACACGACCACAAGCCTGTTTTCTTCAAGTGTTTAGGCAGAGGTGTACTATAATATAGTACCTAAGTACACCTGCAATTTAACAGTTTTAGTTTCATGTAATGATAAGTATATGTAATACCTAACGCATCAAGAACGCATTTGTACAGACGCCAGCACATCAAGTTAGCCCAATGTGCCAAATTTTCCCAATTGAATATGAACCCTATTCTGTTCGACATAAAGTTGAAAAACGATCAAGGAAATTTGACACATTGGGGTAACTTGATGTGCATTCTGTACATAACAAAAAAATTGTAAAGACGTGAATCTTTTGCAGTTATGTTTGGTTTGTGTTATATAGATAAATGTATATAATACCAATGCATTAAAAAAAATAGGGTTTTACTTTTTGTCATCAACCGGACACAAATCTAGACTATGGGCTGCTACAGAGAAATTCCAGATGTTAAAATCACTTTACTCAGCTCGGGAATCGAACCTTACAACCCGTGCTTAAAAGTAACGGTTGCAGCAGACCAACTTATTTCCTATTTAAACTTCCTGAGCGGGCCATTTTGTACGAGCGAATTCGCAAACGTTGGAATTCACATCACGTAAAAGTGGCGCCCGACGTGGGGCCAAACAAACACGTCGGTGTTACCTGCTAATCTTATAATTTACCCATTTAGTTGCTTTGTGTTATTTTGTAAACAGTTTTTAACAATGACACATTGAGGAATGTAAGTTTTTTTTAGGTTTTATTTTATTGTTATTGGATAACTTACAGCTAGACAGATGTCTGCCTAGCCTTATCTATTGTTATGTGTTGTACTTGTATTTTGCATAGAGCGATTGTCTATCTGACCTTCACAACCCAGTTACTGGGTAACACAATACCCCTTGGTTAAACTGGTTGTCAAACTTTCGGGTTTCTGACAAATTGTAGTGATTGTAAAAGGCTTACTAATGACTGCCAGAACCATAATCAAAACGTGCTTTCCAAGGTACGAAAGAGTCTTGATATGCAATGCATTACCAACCTAGCCATGGACCGACCTCGACTGGTGTAGGTTTAAATTCCTTTGCTCCTGGTGTGCATGTTAGATCAATAATTATATCTTAATTCGATCCATAAGTGCATTTACATGTATCATGTAGGTAACACATGTTGTTACAAATGAATTTATCTAAATCGATATTATGTATTTTTTGAAAAAAGTAAATATTTTAAGGTGATTTCGGAAAGATTTTCACACACGTACCTAATATCTTATGGAAAAAATTGACAAAGTAGTTTTTTCCTAAATACTAGTTATAGGTACCATTAAGTTTGATATAAGCATATCAAACGATCATAAAGTCGTGGAAACACAAAAGGGCACTTGCACAGCGCAATATTCAATACAACACGTAAATTATTACACTCCACCGGACACGGAAAATAGACAAGAAGGAAAGAGGCGAGCTTATCCAATAATAATTCTCACTTGAAACGCTCTATTTGCTTGGCGTCGCACGATCTGATATTGAATATGGATAAAGTGAATTATATTCCAAACGGCGAGCGTCGACTCGCTGAGTTCCAGATAAGCGGATTACTTACAAGTTATAATTGGTTCTCGCTATTCGAGTGACTAAGAGAAAAACCCGGAGTCATTTGAAGCACCTCTTAAGTTCTTAGATAAAGGCAGCAATTTCTTTTTCCCCCCTTTTTTAATTCGTTATCTGTGGTGAACGCAGTTTTGCGCAGTTTGTAATTTATTGCAGTCATAACAGAGATTAAAGAAACAATTGGTAAATTTAATAGAAAAATAATAATGATTATTTATTTAAATTTCAAACACACGCTAAGCTATTGGCCCCAGCTGACATTGTAGATCTGTGACGATGTTGGTACGTGGGTGGGTGCATGACCATTCATTTCATATCTAGACTCCTCCGTGCTTCGGAAAGCACGTAAAGCTATGTTGGCCCCGGCTGTCATTTCTAGATCTACGACAGTCGTTACGGGTAGTCAAAACCCTGGTAGAACAACTGGTTTAACCAAGAGGTGTCGTATGTTACACCCTGCAGTCACTGAGTTGTTGAATGTAGAGGTTTGGAGGCATGAGGAACAGGGTGTAAAGTTCCTCATCCACCATTGAAAAGGGAGGATCCTCCGACCAGACGGGTGTTGTGTCTGGTGGGCTAATCACTGCCCGACGGTTGTTGTCGGGAACTTGTAAGTATACGTTCAAACTGCGCGGATTACTTTGATACCGCGATGTAGGATAGTTCGTATGTGGCGAGATAGATGTCGCTACAGAGGCAGGCCGTCGCTTAATATACAACACTGGTTTTATTAAAAACCAGTGTTGTACATACATGAAGCGACGATTGATAAAAGTTATCAATCAGCAAATTATACACTTTAGCCCTTAAACTACCTGCATCATCAAAATATAATAAACTACATGCAGGCTCATATTTTTCTCCTTCACTATCAAGACCATCCATAGGTTGTCTGTAAGAGATCACTTTTAGCCCTAAGACCGCCCCTTGTATCACCCTATATATGTAAGTAGTCCAGTTATAACTTGTAAGTTTTTATGGTGTACAATAAAGAGTGTTCTATTCTATTCAAAACATATAAGTATGTTTATCAGTTGTTCAGTACTCATAGTACAAGCTCTGCTTAGTTTGGGACTAAATGGCATTGTGTGAAAGTTGTGGAATATTATTTATTTGTTATTATTGTTAAGAAATCGCGAGGGTCTTAAAGTACGACTACAAAGTTTACACTACATAATACCCACTCAAATTACAACATCTTATATTTACATAATAGAAATTTGCGACCAAGCACCCTAAAGATTTTCTGAGAACCCTACAACTTGATAACCAACTTTATAACAACACTTACCCCCGATTCCTGAACGCTTAATCAATTTAGTCTGTTGTCAAATCTTACGTCACTAGTTGTTATTATAATCAACGTGATATTAGAATCAGAATGAACCGAGATATTCCATGAAAATTTAGGTTAAAAGAGTGATAAAATTAGTTATTAGTAGTTGGGTACTTCTTACTATAAACGTGATCTACTCACAGAAGCAATAAAATTGGGCCTAGAGAATAATTGAGGCCTTGGATCAGTCTGTCTTCTTGAAAAATGTTTTAAAATATAGTCCTCCTTACCGATTTCGATAACGGCGACCCTTGCAGCTATTTTCTTTTTCGTGTGCCCAGATGTGACTGGCCAGGCCGAACTTGCTTTTAAATACCCGGTTACATGTAAAGCAATAGAGTTCGCCGGCAGAGTTATAGGTGTAAGAATAGGATGACTTAGGTCTCTCTTTAGGATTTTGGCGCTTTTCGTTTAATGTATCGAGTCGCTTGTTTTCGAAACTTTTAATAATTTTGAAAATAGTAGAGCGCCAAGACGACCTGTGTAGAGCGAGCTTTTCCCAAACCTTGTGATCAATATCGCAAGCGTTAAGGTGCCTCTTGAGCACGTCCTTATAGCGGAGATGTTGACCACCATGCTTCCGACTCGGTGATCGAACCCGGGCCCTCGTGCTTAACTGTAGTGCTTGCAACCACTAGACCAACAAGGTCGTCATGACCTACGAGGCAGTCAGCATAACAAGGCAGTCAGTATAACAAGGCAGCCTAGTTTCTATATCAACACCCACTATTCGTCCAGTTTCTCCAGTCCAGTCTCATGTAATGGTTGGCAAGCAATTCCCAGCAACGGGATCGGATTCCCAAACTCCATGCTACTGAAACCTTTCAGATGGTAAAGCCCTTCTTTTATATATGTAATAAAAAAATATAATTATCCATAATAGACCCATACAAGGCACCTTTAAACTTCCGACTTACAAATTAAATACGAGAATGACTGTAGTTGCACATTCCAGAAGGTAGTAGTTCATTTCTTAAGGAGTAGAATAGACAACAAACTCCATACTTACTCTTATAAAAGAGATTTTAGAATATTTTGTACACATTAATCAGGACCATGTACATCAAGTTACCCCAATGTGTCAAATTTCTTTGATCGTTTTTCAACTTTATGTCAATCAAAATAAGGTTAATATTTAATTGGGAAAATTTGACAGATTGGGGTAACTTGATGTGCTGGCGTATGTACATGGTCCTGATTAATGTGTACAAAATATTCTAAAATCTCTTTTAAAAGAGTAAGTATGGAGTTTGTTGTCTATTCTACCTAGGCGTACCTTGAATAAAAATTAGGTACCTAGGTACTATTACTGAGATGGGTACAAGGTAATACAAAACAAGCAATGCAGCTGATAATTAGATAAGTGAATTTATAGATACATGGTGCTCACATATTTACATAATTATATTGGAACTACCTAGTTGACGATTACTAAAAAAGTAACAAAAAAAATGGAAACATTAATTTAATTAGTAACCAATTTGATTCTGTCAAAAGACTAAATAATAGTTGTGCTATGAAGCAGGACCAGCATTTTTTCAAGCAATTTTTTATCTTCGATATAATCCCCTAATTTATCATAATAATTATGCCTGTTTAAGTTTTAAAGTTTCTTTGATTTTTAATATTAACGCTTTGTCAGACTCGAAAATCTAACTTTATGCTCAGTAGTGTCATTCTAATAAGGTAGTTAAATATGTTAGTAAACCTTAACTTAACCATTCATATTCGTTACAGATATCTATTTACTTGGAAACGTTCCAACTGCAAGTCGATTAAGCTTTAAATTAATAATCTATAATAATTGAATAGTTCAGAATATCGATACAAAATCGGACACTCGTATCAAACGAATTTTTGAGTGTCAAGAACTAATGTGCGGGATGGAGGTTTGCACTATTTGCTGGACTGGAGGATTGTAATGTGGCGATACACTGGTCACTGTGAAGAAGGTAGACGTACACACCTCTGCACAAAATGGGCTATTTGAAAAAAAAAATAGTTTTCAGTCCCTCATCTAGATTACAAGAAAATATTCGACAAATATTTTTTTCTTTTTTCAAATTCAAGTAATCAAAAATTAACGGCGACACATCGTGTCAGAATGTTGCAAGATGTCACTAGCCAGTACAGTTTATACTAGATAATGACGTTACAAACCGCCTCTCCTCAACTTTAATGCGCTTAATCTAAGCAGTTTTCCATCAATTTGAAAAAGAAAAAAAATACGTGTCGAATATTTTCTTGTAGTCTAGACGACGGACTAAAGATTAAAATTTTGTCAAATAGCACATTAGCTTTACATTTCCAGTTTGCGTATACTGGAAATGTATAGCTTGATGTGTAGCCGTGTGTACTATGTTATTTTCGGAACTAGGAGGGAGTTCAGAGGATTTTAAAGTACGAAATACATGTGGGCGAAGTCGCAAGCGAAGTACTAGTCATTATCTATACTTCTAAAGTAAAGTATATCTACACTATAATCCTACTAATATTAAACGCGAAAGTTTGTGAGGATGGGTGAATGGATAATGTTTGTTACTCTTTCACGTAATAGCTACGGAATGCATTTTAATAAAATTTGGTATGCAGTTAGCTGACACCCTGGATTAACACATAGGCTACTTTTTATCCCTGTATTCCCACGGTAACGGGATCTACGCGGGTAAAAACGCGGGATGTCTGCTAGTAATTAATAAAATGGATAATAATATATTATTATAGGATGTGGACTCAGCAATCATTGTGCCGATAGTCGTGTCTGCCAATGGCCTAATAGCCAAAAGCCTCGATCAATACCTGAAGAGGATCTCGTTGGGCAGCTGGATCAAGGGTTTGATTCAGAAAGCAGAAATTATGGACACGGCTCGCATTGTTAGGTGATTCTTTACCCTGGAGCCCTGACCGCCGGTAGCTTGGACCCTGTGCCCGATACCGGTGAGCTATTATTTATATATTTTTAATGTTTTTTTTTTATATTAAAAAGGTAGTTAAAAGGATAATAACGAATAGGTACAGTCAGGGTCAGAAATATCAAGACAAACGGACTTACAATAGCAGTAGACAGAAGTTAAAAAAGGTTTTTTTAATGCACACTTTGTAACGAAAGTACAATTAAGCATGTTACAATTACGATAGACGCCGAATTTAATGTAATCTATTTTCACTGCAGCTGTCACACTTAGTTGTAACTATTGCTACAATTTATTTAAAGAAATGTTGCGGATTTGATTTACTTATATTATTTCATTTTAGTTGAAAACTACAGTGTCAATGATAAAAACCTCAAAAGAAGCAGGGATGAACAATACATGGACACATTCTTCTGAATTTAAAATAAAACAATTTGAATAAAAATTGTTATAACTCATAATCTTTAAAATAAAATGTTCTGCATTCCTGCTTCTACAAGCATCTTTTTTCTAATAAATGGAGTATTTTGGAGGTATGAGGAACAGGGTGTAAAGTTCCTCATCCACCATTGAAAAGGGAGGATCCTCTGACCAGACGGGTGTTGTGTCTGGTGGGCTAACCTACTGCCTGACGGTTGTAGTCGGGAACTTGTATACGTTCAAATCGCGCAGATAACTTTATTACCGCGATGTAGGATATCGGTCATTAGTTCGTATGTGGCGAGATAGATGTCGCTACAGTATAATTGGATAAAATTCTTGTCAGACAGTTATCGTATGCTGTCTTCATTCTGAAACATTTCTTGCGTCATTCTAGTTAATATTTAATGTTCATAGCTGTGTAGATTATGAACAGTTTGTTCGTTCCGATTTAATTGACACTAACTGTACCAGAAGCGCCGGTAAATTGAAGCTACGGTTTAACTTCACCCAGCTGTGTCCCGGGACTAGCGAACATTCGGCATATCGTTGCAGTGATACTTTATTTTTCTTATTTAGTGTAGTTTACTTCCTTTAGCGCGTTAAGGAAAAATGACGATACTATTTTTTTACGATGCAAGCGCAAACCGTCTCTAAATATCGACACCCTGAAGTTAGCTATAGTCAACATTTTAGTTTTGTTTCTATTCTTAATGGTATAAGGAAAGAATTGTATTTTGGTTTGTATCGAATAAACTTAAAAACTACTGGACCGACTGGAACACTATCACCGGGTGGCGTAGACTACTTTTTATCCCTGTGTTTCCACGGGAACGGATTATATTATAAGAAGCCAAAAATTTTCGACTCCTAAGATACAGGTCTGAATACCTAGTTCAGAAGCACGGTAATTTACAATAATATTGACTGAACTGCACAACTTACTACTCTGTGCTATGTTATGTGTTGTTGCTTTTATGTACAGACGCCAGCACGTCAAGTTACCCCAATGTGCCAAATTTCTTTGATCGTGTTTCAACTTTATGTCAAAGACAATAAGGTTCATATTCAATTTGGATTTGACACATTGGGGTAACTTGATGTGCTGGCGTCTGTACAAAAAACTTTTTTATTAATATTCGTGCTAAACATGTGTGATAAGTTACCTACATGTCAGATACCCACTATTCTCCATGTTGATAAAACAAATTATTAGCATCAATTTAGGGAAAACGTAAAATAAACACTTAATTGGGCTTAAAACTAAAAAGGTTCGAACTACTCAGAATTTCATTACGGCTAATAGTATTGGTTGATTAGTAATCCAGTAAGCTGTGATTGGCTGTTGATTTGCAATTACATTCCGCTGGTCCGTAACACGAGCTAGTAACGCTCACTGTTGGTAATTACTTTAGTAACTGGAATGGAATGTGGATATATTTCCCGGCCTTATTTTCCTTTTTGACTTTTTCCCTTTCAGCAGCTGCAATTCTGATAAACCTATTTATGTGCGTATTTTTACTCCCATCATTTATAAAAATACAATTTCATGTTGTCAATACAAGGTGGACCAACCAGGGTGTCCACCTGGACTTATGGAATTAATATAAGTTGGAAATCGCCAATCCGCCTTGAGCAAGCGCGGTGATCAATGCTAGAGCCTTCTCTGTTTGAGAAGAGACTTTTGCCTTGCAGTGGGACAGTAACAGGCTGGTATTATTATTATTTATTTTATTACAGTATAGTAAGTAGGTACAGTAAGAAAAAAATATTTTAATAGAGAAAGTAAAAAAAATACATCGGAGAAAAATCTAATAACAAGCCGTCCAGAATCACGAATTGAGATTGTGTTGTACCTACTACCAAAGATTATTCTGGGTACTATATGAGTGTAGGGGAAACGGTATAATTATTGGCCCCCATACAGTTATTGGCCAATTCAACTTTGATGCTAAAAAACAAGCAAAATCCTACACAAATAGTAGATTAAAAAAACATAGGCAGTAACACTGTTATTAACTATCAAAAAGTTTTAACAAAATTCCGCTAGGTAGATTGGTTTTTTTCTTAGGTGTGTTTTTTTACCGGAGGAACAAACGAAGGTACGTATGTTAAAAAAATGTTAAGGGTGAATTTTTTTTTAAACGAAGTTTTAAAAAATATGTATTGTAATATCGTTATCGAAATCATATAAATTGTATGTTTGGTATGCGTTCTATACGGATTTAAGGTGTAATTTAACCTATTGTCTTCGTAACCACGTTATTTTGTAATAGCCAATAGCTGACACACTTATTTAAATAACATTATAGTTATTGGCCACCTATGCCAATTACTATATTTCAGAAAAAAACAAAAAACAGCGTTGTCAGTAAAGAAACCGTCTTCTGTTATAATATTATAGGTCATATTCAATTACCAGACATTTTGAAGCATTTTAGACAGTTAATAGCCTAGGCCAATAACTGTGTCATTCGTAAAGTTAACCTATTGAAAAAGTAGGCCAATTACGATATTTTTTTTAGATTTATTTTTAATAAATTCGATTAAATATAATAATAAATAATAAATTCTTAATAAGTATATTAGATCAGAAATGAGGAGATCCGTAGAAGAACTAAGGTTACCGACGTAGCCCAGCGGATTTGCAGGTTGAAGTGGCAGCGGGCAGGGCACATAGCACTGAGGCCTGATGACCGATGGGGTCGAAAGGTTCTCGAGTGGAGGCCACGTATCGGCAAGCGCAGCGTAGGACGTCCACCCACAAGGTTGACAGACGACCTCAATAAGGCCGCGGGAACCCGCTGGATACGAGCCGCTTTCAACCGGTCTTTTTGGAGATTTATAGGGGAGGCCTATGTCCAGCAGTGGACTTCCTATAGCTGAAATGATGATGATGATGAAATTCGACTAAATTATGTTCTTGTCCTTTATCAGGTTCGTAAGAAGAAATATTGCCGAAGATCTACATTCTAAGTACACAAAATAGGCCCTTGACGAGGCACTAGAAAAAAATAATCCAAAAACATGTAAAGAGCGGCTATAATTTAAACTGAAATCCCTTCTTCAAAATCTCAATTAGGACAACCACCGCATGTGACTAACGAAGAAGACAAAACCATCTGTGGTGATCATCTACACTACGGGGAAACCTCACTAGGTATAGGTTCTATACGTAGGTTTATCACTGGCTCATCACTATACCCAGATCCAAGCGCAAGCGCATGTCCCACTTGTATCGCGTCTAACGTCAGACTGCCCGGTCGGGTGACGTTGAATGTTACGCCCTCTATCGGGGTATATGAGACAATGTATTATATCTACTTATTAGATACAAACACTACACCATCGGAGAGTGTTTAGATTTAGTTAACTTTTTTTTATGTGGCCAATAACTATGTGATCTCATAGCCAATAACTGCAAAATTATGGCCAATTACTGTGATTTTATGTTTTTTGTTTTCATATTAATTTTACTTTTTAAATATTTAGTTAAACTATATGTGAGAAGTCTTAACTAATGCATAACTTAATCACGAACAATATGGCATAATTTTTATTTATTTCTAACTGTTAGATATTTTTTTTTAAAATTGAACTTTTTGATCTTGAAGTCGCTTAAGTGGCCAATAACTATACCGTTTCCCCTATATAAAGAGATATAAATTAAAAAGAAAGATATCTCACTCCAAAACACATTTTGGAATCATAATTTAAATAAAACTTTTTTTTCTTGCTATGTGCGTTCTATAAATTTATTAAAACGTGCTAAATTTAAATGCAAGTGTTAAATATTTTTAGGCACTTCCGAGATTGGTTTGCCTCAGCATATTGAACATGGAATACGCAGAGGTCATTAACTGAAACAAAAAACAATCCACGTAAGTTGTACAAATGTGAAAACTTTTAAGTGACTAGTACTTAATAAGTCTATTGTGTGACACTACCACAGAATAGACTTATTAAGTACTAGCCAATTAGAAGTCTGCCGAAAGAATAATAAACAAACAAATGTATCTAACACCTACGAAATGATCTGTAACTTACTTGAGAGAATGTTTCAACAGAAATCTCCTTGAAGCCTGGAGCCTGAAGTGGCAAAGGTCGTAGCGAGCGTTGCATTATTAGGACCATGTACGGACGAATCACAGGACTTGAGTTCCAGAAAGGAATGCTCCAACAAGCGTCACAAATTGATTTAACCTGAAAATGTTAATTAAAGGTAAGTAACGCAATAAAGTCACCAGTTTTGTTTTAAATTTAGTAACCGTTATCATCAATCATAACAATTCATACCTCGAATGAAAGATAGGTGCACATAGAACATGGTATAAAATGTAATATGGCGGAAGCAACACAAATTATCAAAAGTATAGCTTGAAATTCGCCAACGTCCAATTTCTAAAAAAAATTAATTACGTATGAATATTTTCTCTTATTCACTGAAAACAAAACTAATAAAATAAAACTAATGTCAATTTGCAGTAGTATACCTCTGCAACACAGTAGGCAGACAAGCAAACCAGTGGACTGCAAATTGTTTGTTCGAACAGCAACAATTTCCTGTAGACTTTCGCGTAATCTTCTATAAGACTAAAAAAATATTTAATAATAATATACAGGGCCCATGCATGTCTAGACAGAAGCGTTCTTTCATACCTGTACATAGATTGATGGTGCATCACAATATCTCGCATTCGAGTATCAATCAAATGAGAGAAATATTGTGTTTCCTCTTTATTGGTGGCTGGATGTATATCCAGCAAAAAATCCCGGAGACTCCATCTTATAATGTCTACTTTTGATGTTATCTGCCTGATCCATACTATATGTGTTTGAAAAATAACTGAAAATGTAACAATAGAAAGAAGAAAAATTTAGTTAGCAGTTGAATTGAAAATGGTCAACGAGATACTTCACGCGAATGAATAGGTTAAAAAATGTTAAGTCTAAAATTGTCTTTGGTGATCACATACTCGTGTAGAAATCGGCCGTCAAGGTATGATCAAAATTACTTGACCATGTAATGCAAAGAAATAAAAAACATAACCTGGAAAGAATTAGAAAAGAAAGGAGGAAAGTTTTAAAGATGTGCGTGAATGGAGAAAAGGGTAGAGGAAGACTAAACAAACGATGATTCTTAAGTAAACATGATATAAGTAGAAAAAGCATTAAGGAAAAGGCATGCTGCGCTGACCCAATTAAATTTGGTCAAGGAAAAATCGAATGTAATGTCAATGAAAAGTATAAAAGAACTCAACTCACAGGTATAATTGTAGGAGTAAAGAATAACAAAAACGTTAGCATAGACAAAAGCTATCTCATAGACCGGGGATTTGCTAAAATCAATATTTAGCAACCAATATGGAAACCAAAGAGGTCTGTTCTCCACTGTATCGGCATCGTGAGTGACCAAAAAATAGCCGAGTGAGAGATATGCGAATATATTCATAGCAATTGGTACACTGGCACAAAATACGCAAGCAATTATACACATCTTCCAAGTTAGCAGTTGATTTTCAAAATACGGTACTCTGAAATACAAAGGATTAAAAAATAGTAGGTAAACATAAAAAATTACATTGAAAAATTATCATTTTGTTATAAGCAATTACGGCAATATGTGACATCGAGTCTTTAAGCAAATTAGTAACAGAAACCAAATATGATGAAATGAATAACAAAACTGTAAGGATACGAAATATTTTCCAACCGGTATCTTTCTCCCACTGTGCAAACATAATGAAAATCTTCTTTTAGAGCTCGTATTAAGTTGTGAAACTGCGATGTATTCTTTTTTGTACAGACCAGTATTAGCAGCATATAGCTCAGTAGAATAGCATAAGACCCAGCTTCAGTCATATAGAAAAAGTCAAAGGTCGTTAGACCATGGCAGAAAGAAAACGAGCAAAATAACGTAGCTGTGAGTCCATTTAAAAAGAGGAATGCATTTTGATTGACGTACCTGAAATTCAATAAACGTTTTATTTTCATTATTTCGCAATTAAAGGTACACGTAGACAGTATTGGCAGATGAATTTTATTTAATTAATGCTACACACGGCTATACAGCAAGCTATTTATTTCCAGTTTAAGCTAATTTCGAATTGTACGGAAATCCTCTGTAATGAGAGATCACTTTACGCTGGAAAAATATAGCTTGATGTGTAACCGCGTCTACTAGCTATTATGTATTATTTAAACCACCGCTTCTGAGAGTATGAAGTTGAACTGACGACTGATACAAATGATGAAATATTCTATATTTTCCCAAGTGTTCAATTACAAGAAAGTTTTCACTCCTAAACTTACGATGGTGGGTTGTTATTTCCAAGATCTGCAACTTTAAAAGCAACTAACATACGATAGAAAGTATGATGAAACTCAAGAGGATCAATATAGCCTTTAGAAAGATCAAAATCATCTTTGTAATAAAATGATTTAATTTTTTCCAACATGACTACAGCTCGCGATTGCGTCGTATAAACCACAGTGTGACCCATTGAATAAAGAAATAATGGAAATAAAGTGACCTATTATGTATTAGTTATATAAATTTCATTTCTATTACTTTTATGAAATGCTATCACTCTTAATTTGTTATTAATGCTTTTTTTATGGATTGAAGAACCGATTTGCTCATTATAGTGTAAGCATCAGTTTAATTACTAAGCTAGGATTTTTTTAGCAGCGATCGAAATGATCTAGCCACATGAGATATTCTCAAACGCGTTGCTTGTGCGGAGCCTACCTAATAATAAAGCTGTCCATGAGCTTAATTGTTGGACAAAAATTGAATTAAATCGACAAGAAAAAAAGATAAAGGGAAGATAATTAATATGTTAATTTTGACAATCGGTATCGTAATGTATTTTTTAATAATTGTTGAATCTGTATATGACTTGTAAGAATCCCTTATCAATAAAATACTATGACTATGACTACTACCAAGATTTTTTTTTTCTATCAAGATATTGAGTATTGAGTATTGAGTATTTTAGGATAAAGCTTGACAAAAAAGAGACCATATTTTTTTATAAGAGCAGTAATTAAATAAAAAACATCTTATTATAAGTAGAACTTTCATATCATAGAAATAAGCAACCCGACACGAATACGACACTCTCGATGATAGTTCAATTGAGTAGAAAATGTCTTGTCTTTTATTATGTGCTTGATATTTTTTGAGCTGTAATTCCGAGAGCCAAATAACACAGTATTTGCCATATTATCGCCCGGGGCAATGTCGTTGGCTAAGTGATTGTGAAAAAGTACAAGCTGTGACGTTTTATAGAGAAAAATTGTAAATCAGACGAAGATTTGCAACACATGAAAAGATAACTTTAAATGCTAATGACAAATAAACACACACATAATTATATTTATGTGGGATTTGCTCAATGGTTTTAAATAAAAGCTTCGGATTGCGTTACTATTTCTTTATTTGTCGTCTTCAATGGTTTATAAATCTTTCTCTTCTAAATTATATCCTTTAATTCCGCGTTTCCACTTATGTTCCTTTTATGATTTTTACATTCATTCACTATCTCCTTTGCTCCTTAACGATTTCATCCATCTAACTCTTTGACTAGTTTATGCTTCACATCTGTCATTTATCATTCATTTTTACTTAAAATCTCTTTACTGTCCTTAACAGATCCTACGTGAAAAGAAAACTTTGCAACGTTTACTCTGTATAATATTAGTAGAGGTAAGTTAATCCATGCATTCCTGTCAGAATATTCCGGTTTTACTAATCGTCGTCAATGTTGAGCGGAGGTGAAAGAGCTCAATTAGGACCGTATCCGGTGCCGGATGCGAAAAATTAATATGTGTCCGAAACGGGGTCAGGACCGGAACGGTGGCAAAGACCGATTGCTCGGCCCATTTTACTAGCAATTATAATCAAAACGACATGTGCTGTGTTTCATGGTGTTTTATATTTTAATAGCAGCTCGCTCGCGACTTTGTCCGCGTGTATTTCGTACTTTAAAATCCTCTCCACCCCCTATTACTGAGATTACTCTCTACAACGTCACAAACTCACAAACTACTTCTTTATAATATTCATCATCATCATCATCCACAGCTCGACTTCTAGGTACCAATTGCCACGTTCCTGTGCCAGTCTCATCCACGGTGCTCCCGCAATGGCAACAATGTCGTCCTTCCATCTCGCCGCAGGACGCCCTACAATTCTCCTGCCCTTTTTTGGACGGCACCGCACCTAGCTAGGTGTCCTGCCCAATATTAGTATAGTTCAAATTCATTCCGGCTGGAAGAAGACGTCCGAAAAGGACATAACCAGACCATAGTAGTGAGTATGAACGTAAACGAAGCCAAAGAAGTATGTAAGAATTGTGCATGTTTTATATTAACTTAGTCTTCTAAAACTGTGATCCGTCGTATTAATATAAATCAACCAATTGGGTCATCACGGCTACGAATGTAAAATTCCTACTAAACTCAAAACATTAGGTGATTAGAAAAAAATAAGAAACCGACGAAACACCATTAACTTATTGAGTTATCCATGGAGTTCCAAAGACTCAAAGGCAAGACAGTACGATTTTTATATATTCCAGCAATATGCTGTTAATTTTTAAGTTTTAGTTAGTTAATTTTTGTTTCTTTATATGTGTGCAAATACTACTCCTATCTTGGAAATTGGATTATGTCAGTTATATAAGACATCCAGTTATTATTTTACAAATGCATTATTACCCTAGATATTCTTGTTTTTAATCAAAAAATATACAGAATGAAAACATGAGCTAGTAATTTTTTAATAAATGATTTTGAATTACTTCAATCGACTACATAAGTCCCAGTTAAAAAAAAACAAGGGATATATTGTGGGTTCCTTAAGTTCGAAACTAAGAGATTCCATTCCACGACAGTATAATATTATTATTATGCACGTGTGGTTTCAAGCAGCGCTAATGCACGTGATATGAGCTTAACTTTCTCAAGGGAAAAATAACAAGAGTATAAATAAATAAGAGCCTTGCTTATGGACTCTAGGGATTCCTCTGTCTTGGTTAACGTAACGCAAACGTTTAGACTTGGCACAATTGAAAATGCCTTTAAACCAAGCCAAACACACATCCAAACACCAGTCATGCATAAACCCCAATCAATTTTGATTCAACGCAAAGATCTTATATAAATAGAAAGAAAAGTCTTGACTGACTGTCTGTCTGACTGACTCATCAACGCCCAGCCCAAACCCTTAGACATGGCAAGCTGAAATTTTACTCTAAGGCTTCCTTTATAATTTAGACAAGAAAACAAGGTAGAATTTTATTAAAATTCAACCTCTTAAGGGTTAAAATTGGGGATGGATGTTTGGGAACACATTCATTTTACAACAGCTAAAGAGTGGAATTCCCTGCCGGAGTCGTTGTTCCCTGATAGCTACAACGTAGGGGTCTTTAAGTCAAGAATGAATAGGTTACTTCTAGGTAAGCGTGCTTCATCGTTGATCACGTCATCGCTTACCATCAGGTAAGATAGTAATCAAACGAGTGCCTATCAATAATAATAAAAAAAATTAAAGTTTTGAAGTAACGTTCTGGAGAGTTGCAGACGCAGTTTGCAGTTTTGCTGTGGCAGTTTGCGATTTACGGCCCGCCTCGGACTCGTAACACTAGATGAAATGGCCCGAAAATATTGAAATAATAAAAAAAATACTTTTATATAAAAAATAATAATAAATAATAATATTGAATATCGAATATTTTTTTATTGTTTTAGTGATAAGCACGATCATTTATTCTGTGTCTGGGTGTAATTTATCTATAATATTATGTATATGTATTTAGAAGTATATAAGTAGGTATGTTTATCAGTTATTTAGTATCCATAACACAAGCTCTCAAGCTTAACTTGGGACTAAATGGCGTTGTGTGAAAGTTGTGGAATATTTATTTAATTATATAATTGACAGTCGCAGTGTGAAAATTTTATTTCTTACAAATACAAATACAAATACAAATCATTTATTTGTTTGAGTATGGGTAAAACATGAGGTGGTGGTGGTCTTGATTCTACTTTACGTTTTTTTTTTTAATACTTCAAGCACACTAATGTACAGAGGTGGATTTAAAGACAAAAACATTTTCCACCACCAACCTTTAGATGATGTAGAAAAATGTAGTGGTAGGGGCAATTTAGATTTAATTTTTGCCTAATGAATTCAAACAAAAAGAACATAACAGAAATGTGTTATTAATACGCTAAAGACTCAAGTAGTCCTATAGCTTGTGTGTGTGGCGTATGTTGGTTAATCCAAAGTTAGTGTAATGAAAACGTGACTTATCTACGACGCGCAGGCTGACACGGTGGGGCTTATGCTCTGAATGCTTGCACGTTTTCAGCCGTTGAACGATCACGTAAGGCATCGAGCTCTGAGCATAATGATTATCCCCGTGTCACTTCGACGTGGATGGCTGTGCCTATTGATATCACGTATTGTTTATTTATTGAAAAGCGGTATTATTGTTTTTGAGGAGTTTTCCGTTTGATTAATTGTTAAGCTTTGCTTCGCGGTTCCGGTTGGTCCAAGGATTGGTGGCCATGGGTCCAGGGCGACGGACGCGGGGATGTCCGCCGCCCCCACGTACCTGGACCCGAGGTAGCGGCGCGTCGTGTTCACGCGCGCCCCTCTTAGACGTCGCCAGGGGAGTCTAACACCTCACTCCCCTCGCTGACTTGGCGAGGCCCGCAGGGCACCAGTCGGGGGTCGCGGAAGTATCTTCCGTTCCCGTGACCCCCGGCGCAGGTGTGAGAAGGAACACGGGGTGGTTTTTAGTCAGTAAGAGTCTGACAGACCCCTCCGCCTCCCCGGGCGGGGGACATCCATGGGGATTTTCTACCCCTCAAAAAAAAAAAAAAAGGATTTGTGGCCACTTGTCTGTTTTGCATTTGACTGTCTTGTTCTCCTTGGTTACTGAACAGTGAACAGCTGAACAGAATAACAGTACTAGGTATATAATAATGTTTTCCTATAAATATCGTCGCTTTGTGCTGTGATAGGGGGTTTTTTAGATCTCTGTTATTGTCTTGTTTTTTTGACATTTTAGATTGAGTTATTGTTGTAAAAAGTTCTATGCATGTCCCAAATATAAGTATTTTCTTTCTTTTTTTTCTGAACATGAGGTTCTGTGTTCTATTCTCAGGTCGTGTAAAGGGTTATTTACTTTTTTGATAGCCTCATAAGTCGAGTGGTTGGCAAGGCTACTGCTAAACATGCCGGTTTCGATTCCCAGGTCGGGCAAAGGGGTAATAAAGTTGTTTCAATTGAAATTATGTCTTGGATTATAGGGTTGAAAAATCCAAGAAATGTGTAAAACCTACACGTTAATAATTAGATTACTCTCGAATTGTACATTGTCTGGACTATTATGACATACTTGAACATCTTTGTTGTATTTAACTACCACTGCTACTAAATTTTATGTGCAGTCAAAATGCATTACCAAGGAATGAAATGGACAATACAGTCAACCTAACAATGTGTTCTAACAATCAACTGCACATTAAAGACCAAACTAAGAAGACGATAATGAATTTTGTAAATCATTAAGAAACTACACACTTTAATCTGTAGGTAGATATATTTATGTAATGTTGGTTTTGGCATTTAAATAAAATAAAATAAATAAAAATAAAAATTCTTTATTTCAGACCCAGGGTCTGTCGAATAGTTAGTGAATTAGTAGTAGAATTAGCTTAAATACTATGTTAGTGTTATTAGTACTACATTTTATCGTGTTTTGTTTTCATTCAAAGGCAACTAGTAAAAAAAAATGACTAGTATTTATTTTTTAGTTTGTTTCCGGTTTACGAAAAATCTGTGAAAATAGCTTAGCTAATAATTAACTGCAATTAAATTCAAAAATGGCTTATCATTGACGTAGTAACTGCTGCTGCTTTAGTACATACCATTTCGATAAGACCCAACAAATTAAACACGCCACAATCAGCTTTAAATACCTCTTAGCATACGACATGGTGCTTAAAATACCCTGCTTATTCGAATGTGGCTACAGTAAATGGTAATGCGTGCCAGTACTCTAATAACAGGTACTATAGGTACTAGTTATCCTAGACCAACAAGCTATACATATAATATTACCAGCCTGTTACTGTCCCACTGCAGGGCTCAGAGAAGGCTCGAGCATTGATCACCACGCTTGCTCAAGGCGAATTGGCGATTTCAAACTTATATTAACTATAAGTTCAGGTGCAGCCGTGCATCACTGCGCCAACGTGCCGGTAAAACTTTTTTTTTTTTTTATATATAATGGCTACTCTTGACCTCAATCTTGTCCTGCGGTCAGAGATGCGGTCGACGATGGAACGAGCTTACCCATAAGAAGCCTATTAACTCGAGACTTAATCAGATTGGGGTCATATGATCTCGGGAACACTGATGCAGGCATGGAATTCCACTCCTTGGCTGTGCGCATAATGAAGGAACAGGCTAAGCGCTTCATGCGAATGTGTGGAACATCTACAAGGAATGGGTAATAACCTGCAGTACGTCTGGATTCCCGATGGAAGAAAGGAGATGGTGGGATGAGCTCGCTTTTTTGTGTATATTTGGATTTTTTAGACTTAAGGATATTCAAAATATTTCACCATATATATTTCCGAGTGACTTCATTGTATTGCGTTAGTACCAATGTTGAAGCTTTCTGTTTTCGTTTTTTTTTTTGCAAAATATTGGCATACTTACTTACTTATAAATTAGATAAAAGCAATTTTTGTTTATTGTTAAGAAACAGCGACATCTGGTGGGAATTTTTAACTACCTACTCTTCCAAAAATTTGCACAAGACTGAGTTTATTTAACTAGTGGGGATTTCTGGAAGAAATAAAACAATGTCCAATGTTATGTTGGGGACATTGGGACATAGTTACATTTTTTCCAGAAATCCCCACTAGTTTAACCCTTAATAGGGCATGGCTAAACTGTGGATGTTTGCGAAAGTTTCAAAGCTAGTATGTAATTAGTGGTACATACAGCAGGCCTAGCCAAGTTACAAATTCTATTTCTATTCTATTTCTATGATAGAAAGAAAATGGCGTATATGGGATCAGCTGTTTATCAACTGTCACATTTTAAGTCATATTACAAATTCTACTCGTTAGGGCGATAATAGAAAGATAAACATTGGCGTTGGTTGCCAAGTTGACACACTGCGTCAATCGCTCATTTCATGGCGAAGATAGAAAAAAACATTGTCTATGGCGAGCGCAATGTAAAAATGCGGCTGTATACTTCGTACGCTGGTGAAACTAGTATACGATTTGAATTTGTTATTTTAGCGTCGAAATTAATTTGGAATTAAGGTTCCCTTTACTATCGTTTTACGTATAATAACTATAAAATTATGAATGAAATTAAATTAAATTAAAAAATTATTAAACCAAATTATGTATCGTTTGGCTGGGGTATCAGATAGTTTGGTAGAAATTTTACCCCAGTTGCGATCTACAACTTCCCTACCTTTAACAGATTACTACCTGGGGATGTAAATCATATTTAAATTAACATACAACATGTTGATTAAAATATGTTTTAAATTATTAATTTGGTTTCTAGTAAATAAACAAACAACATTAGAAACATATGTGTTTAATTTTTATGTTTGATCAATATGGGTACATAGAATAGAATAATGTTTATTTGTTTAAACCATGGTATAAAAAGATGATAGAAAACAAAAAAAGAACCGAACAGACAAGTTTACATGTGTTCGAAAGTAGACCGTATTACATTAGTGTATAAATATATGAGTATAGGTAGAACCTCATATAGCTAAACTTTTTTAAATTTATTAGAAAATTACAACTTTGCTTTGCTTTTGCATGACAATGACAACTTACAGAATTGTATTTCATTCGTAATTTTTTGTTTATTTTCGAAGGGTTGATCACTATGGTTACGTTATAAACTTGATGTTGGCAGAATTGCTAAACGTCTAAAATGTACGTAAGCAATGAGTTTAATTTAATTTAAATTGAATGTATTTCTAAGATAAACCTATAAAAATATTAGGTTTCTACACTTCTCCTCCCCATAAACTATCACACACTCTTCCTTGCGCGCAATTTTCTTGAAAAAGGATCCAAAGATTTCGCTTAGAGGATTAATACCTACATAAGATTACTCAATTACTGTTTTTTTATCGTAGCCGATGCAATAAACAATTCAGCATGGCTCTGCCTTGAATTAGCTCATTTTGGCTACCTCCAGAAATGGCGGTGGATGTTTGCATGCTTATGTTATGCCCATCTTCATGCAAAGTTGGAACTGGTTGTGGTGGTGGTAAACGAGCTTTCATCGCAATCTTGTGTAGCACACAACATGCTGTTGTTATTTTGCTAATTACAAAGGGATGATATTGCAGTACCCTGTCTCTAAGCAAACAACTCCACCGAGCTTTCAGTAATCCAAAACAGTGCTCAATGCTGTTACGCGCTTGCACATGCTTTTGAGTCATATTGTTCTTCTCTGGAACCTTGAACTGCATTGAGGATGGGAGTCATTAGCCAAGGGCGTTGCGGATACCCAGCCCAGAGTCACCTGAAATATTTATTTATGTATAAGAAACAAACATACATTCCTACTAATTAACTTGATTTTTATGATTTCGTAAACATTTAAGTACCTAATAACCATACTCGTTCTTTATTTTGATGAAGTTCACGCATATATGATTCAACTCTACTCGATGACCACGTGAATCATGTGTAGCTCCACCAAACTTTGCATTCACATTGATAATAATATAAAGATAACTGTCACAAATCTGTAAAATAGAACTGAAATTAAGGAATGTTTTAATACTATTATACCTACCTGAACAGAATCAAAATCACAAGTCTTTTATTCAAATTAATTATTAGTCCTCGGTCTTGTCTTGTACTCGGAAAGACAATCTATTTCGCCATGATATTTTGGTGATTCAATGCATGAACAACTTGTCTGATGCAGCGACTAGTTGTGCGTTGAGTAAGGTGGTGAGTGATACCAACAATTCGTTGATAATTTCCTGTGGCCAAGAAACTAAGAGCGCACAACACCTGATCGAAGACAAACAAAAAATAAATCAAATGATAAATAATGTAATAAATGTATGCACATTATGAACTTAATTACCTTGACTTCCAATGGAATCTCGTTGGACCCTTTCAACGAAGTTTTCCCTCGTAGGTCTTGAACTAAGGCTTCGAAAGTCTCTTTATTTCAAAGACATTCAATACCTAAATCTCTTTGCTTTATTTAATCGAAATCGCTGGATAAACAAAGTGTCCGACATTTCTTCTATAGTTTCCACGCACTGCCGATATAGTTCTTTTATCCAGCATCTTAACAGCACTTCTTCGTTATGAGCGCACCACAACATATTTAAAGTATGCATTTTAAAACTTTATTTCAAAATCCAAGAAAATCAACAACATCACACTTGACAGTTGACAAACAGATGATTCCATATCCGCCATTTTCTTTCTATTGTCGATTTACGATTACGATGATAGAAATAGAATTTGTAACTTGGCTAGGCCTGCAGGTCTTAGGTTTCATATCAGTATTTTTTATGTCTTTTCAGTTTTTCAGGTATCCATGTGGGAAAATAATTCCTGTTGGCCGATTACATTGTAACCTTTGGTGATTACTGAGATAATATATTCAACTACGAAATGACAGTGACAGCTCATGGGAATGTCCAATTGACCATTTAAAATGTGAAATTCAATGTGGAAATAATGTTCCTGTTGCCTTATTCAAACTCAGTCTACAACCTATTTGTCGGTGAGAATTTCTGGAATAAATTGTGTTTAGAAGCTTAAGCTACTTTTATAGAAAAATAACTAAACTGTACCTAAGTGAAATTCCATGCAAAAGAACTTATGGGTAACAGTTAAACATCTGAAGCGGAAAAAACAAGACCATTATCCACCTTCCTCAGACACGTTTTCTGTTATCCGATATGCTTCCTTCGTCTTCTAATTCCCTGTCCCGCCATCGTTTATGCCATTGGGGAGTTATTGCCTAATTAAATATCTAATTTCGGATAGTTTTAGGGTTTCCGATGATTTTGCGAATTAGGGAAAAATAGGGTGAGTAATTCCTGACAACCCTATAGTTTAAGACTCGCATCTTGTGCAAGCTGATGTTAGTTAAAATCTGGCCAGTACCTACCCATGTATTTTTTTCTTTTTCTTATTATCACAGAACTTAAAGGGAGAGGAACTTGTGTGTAGCGACATCTATCTTGCCACATACGAACTAATGACGGATATCCTACATCGCGGTATCAGAGTTATCCGCGCAATTTGAACCTATACAAGATCCCGACTACAACCGTCGTGCAGTAGTTAGCCCACCTGACACCACACCACACCCGTCTGCTCGGAGGATCCTCAAATCCCTTTTCAATGGTGGATGAGGAACTTTGTACCCTGTTTCTCGTTCCAATCTGGTGACCCCGATCATGAACGTCAGCGCAGCCTTCGTGCAACGTCATCCATCGTGACGTCATCATCACTTCCTCAAGCTAATGTGGCTAAATAATAAGAGCCCCATGGGTCGATCGAATGATAAACTACGCTTGACGAGGTTGGTCCGCGGATCGGTGAGCATTCATGATTGTATAATCAAGACTCCACTCCGCCTCGGAAAGCTAGTTAAGCCGTTGGTCCCGGCTGTCAATTGTAGATCTTTGACACTTGTTACGGGTGGACAGTAGACAGAATGTCTTGAAACTAGTTAAACCAAGTGGTCTCGTGTTGTCGACTGTCGCGAGGACACGGCGCGGCATACGCTGGCAGATTGTGCCGCTTGGGAGGAGCCGCGCCGTGCCCTCGTCTCTGAAGTAAGCAGTGCCTTGTCGCTGCCGGCCGGCTCGAGAGGATGGTGTCCTTCTGCGAAGCGGTCATCTCGCAGAAGGAGGCTGCGGAAAGGGCGAGGGAGATCAACTCTACTCACCCGGCCCGCAGTAGACGCACCCGGCGCAGGCGGAGGGCGGACCATGGCCTCTTCTAGTCCCCCTGAATGGGTCCCGGGGCTACGGACTCGGGGATGTCGTGTTAACGCGCGCCCCTCTAAGACGTCGTGAGGGGAGTCTTACACCTCACTCCCCACGCTAACTTGGCCGGCACCAGTCTGGGGTCGCGGAAGTATCTTCTGTTCCCGTGACCCCCGGCACAGGTGTGAGAAGGAACTTGGGGTGGTTTTTAGTCAGTAAGAGTCTGACAGACCCCTCCGCCTCCCCGGGCGGGAGACATCCATGAGGATTTTCCACCCCTCATAAAAAAAAAAAGTGGTCTCGTATTACCCAGTAACTAGGTTGTGGGTAGTCAGCAGCATCCAGATAAACTAGAAGTCGACCCCATCATCGTAGGGAAAAGAGTACTATATTTAAATGTAAATAAACTTAATGTATTTGAATTTGATATTTATACCTACTTAAGTATACCGACTAAATGAGCATCTCGTCCTAGATCGCCCTTGGGGTAACACAGGCCTGATGTAAGGTTTGTTATAAACTTTATCATAATACATACATCGGTTGTGCTCACTTCAGAGCTTTCTCCACGTGTAGAATAATTCCCATCATGCTTCCACAAGTTTTGCCGTTTATTGTTTGGTTAACTGTAACCTTAACTATTTGCATTCAAAGATACCGACGTACAGTAGCATACGTATTCCTCTTCAAAACGTTAACTTTTAACGATATGAACTTTGTTAGACAAGGTTAGGTGCCGAGCGAGTTGCACTGCGATTACCTTGTTCAAGTTTGGGACAAACAGACGCTCTGGTTTAGTTTACCTTCGTTTGTTTATGTCTTTATAGAAATACTAGCTTTTGGCCACAAGAGCTTCTTTCAAGGACGTTTCAAACAATCTGACATGTTTTTTTTTGTATTTTTATAATAACATAATACTACCACTTTACTCGCATTCATTTTTTTCCTTCACACTTTACTAATTCCCCTTCACGCCCTTTTATAGTTTTGATAATAAATTTGGTATGATTAATGTTACTTGTTTAAAAATTTAAGGAGTATCGGTTAAGGAGGTTTTGAGTTAAATCCTTACAAATAAACTAACAAAAAATCTGAGTTTTTTTTCTAATTCACTAAATTCTCGTGTCACAGTGTTTGTACCAAAGTCCTTCGAAACGGCTTGCCCGATTCTTTTGCAATGCTGTGTATTTACTTAACAGGTTCGAAAAAAGGACGTTAACTTGAAATAATGAAATAAAACTAATAAATTATGTCTAAAGTGGAACATAGTTTCACGGGGCAGCTATAGCCTCTTTATAGTATTATAAATAATACCTACATAGTAAAAATAATAAGACAGTTAGAATTTGATAGTTTATGGAAAACTAACTCAACTATTAACTCTAGTACTATACTACTAATTTAACGTGTAAACTTACTTCAAACTTGGTGCAAGAACACTTATTTTCATTGTTCTTGCATATTTAGATAAAGAACAAAAACCCCGAGAGAACACCGAGCTGTCATTGTCTTTCTATTGTCTCTCAAATTGACACGATTGAAAGGTTAAATGGCAATATCCAAACAATAAAAATATTGATTTATTCCTAGATACGTGTGTCTATGAAACAAAAACACAATCTACAAAGACAAAACCCACCTAAATAAATATGATAAATAATTCACGTAGTTTTCCGCACACTCTAACCCTATCAATGTCGTGTAGAACCCGACTTGTTTCTTCAAAATCTGTTCTCTATTCCTTAATATTGCGGTCACGTGTGCCGGGGATCTAACCGTCTCCCTGTTAGTCAACAAATTGATATTTTTCAAATACATACAATCTTCTCGCAGGTAGGGTGGATATTAAAGGGTTAGATCAAAGATTACGTATTCTGTTCTTATGTTTTCCGGGAATCGTTTTGCTTGGGTCGTGGGATTATATTGAATCAAAATCAAAACACTTTATTCAAACCAGGATCAAAATCAGCTCTTTTGAACGTCAAAAAAATACATAAGACAGTCCCCCAAAAACGCCCCACCCTTCGCCACTACCTGGTGTTTTTGTTGGGAAGAAGAAGTGGCGGAACAATCTCCCCAGCAACACATCTGTCTGATTCGTGTGAAGAACTATAATACAAAGAATCTATACAATGAATTGCGATGATGATGTTTGAGATTTGAGAAAACACAGTAGGTATTAAAACAGGATTTTTAAAAGATGAATAAAATAATACTGTAATTTTAAAACAATCACTCATCATCATCATTTGCTTAGCGTTTTCCCACGTATGTTTGGTTGGGCTTCCAGTTTAAGACGATGCAGCTAAATACCAGTGTTTTACATGAAGCGGCTGCCTGTCTGAGCTCCACAACCCAGTAACTGGGTAACACAATAGAAAACTGGTAGTGGGTGGCTTGGTTATTACCATTACTCATATCTGTATTACGAACAAATTGTACGTTTTTCTCCAAAACGACTGGAACCATATAAATGATTTTTTTGAATTTTTTAAGTACCTAATCATCCAATTAGCTCAGCGGGTGATTCTATGTTGTTTTGATAGCGATCAAATCATTTTTTTTTTTACTTTTTGGTAGTTCTGTGTCATAAGTTTTCTACGAATGATTACTACATATATTACCTATACTATTATTGCTAACCGTGAGAAACCGGGTGAGTTGCTAGTATTTTTTTATATAAAAATAACTTTACGTTTTAAAGCTCAGTTTTTGAGAAACTTATGGGTTTTTTACATCACGTTTCGACTATAAAGAGTGGGTTAAACCGCGGGGCACAGTTAGGGTTTATTCGTAAAGCATAAATCTTTTATCATTCTGTTGATTCCTTTAAAAGTCAAGACACAGTTTGGAAGCTGAAAGTGATATACAAAGCCAAGAAAAAAAAACTTCTAAGCAAACTGCAAAAATCTTAAAAAATTAAAAGGTCGGAATCTTATTACTTATGCTTTAATTGTGAGGTCAAATCCAAATAATGTTATTAATTTGAGTACCTAAGGGGTGTTTTTTCCATCGTTTTTTTTCTTTTACAATAAATGTCAATCATTTTTTTTTCAGATAAAAGTTATCTGGCTATTGAAAAATTATCTCTTAGTTATCCTATTCTAGAACATTCTGTTACGGCCCAGAAGTTAAACTGTTAATATTAACAAATTGAACTTCCAACAAATTGTTGTATCAAACAATAAACTTACAATTTACGTTTCGTTCTATTTCGTAGCATTATTAAAAGTATACAATGTATCTTACAGTGCAGTGAACACGCGCGTTGTATTAAGTTATGTGCAAACTTAGTCTGGAAGCTAGTGGTCTACGGTGGATATGCACAAAATCACTTCTAAAGGCGTGCTCATAATGTTATGTTTGTAAAAAGAGGGTTCATTGCATTATTTTGTTGAAATAATACATCAGTTTTGGTATAGTTTGACTGCCTGCTTGCGGCTAAGTTATAACAGGCGCATAGCCGTTGCAGTCTCTTGGCAAGGTCAGTCCGTGGTTGGTAATCAGTTATTAATTAAAAAGACACTGTGACATGAAGGAGTAGGCACTTCATAAGCTTATTACCTACGAGTATTAACGGCATAATCCTTGCACTTGTCAAAATTGTTCAAAATTACTTGGCTGACCGACATTTCAAAGTATTTATAGGGGAACAGTGTTCTATGGCAAAATCCGTTGTATCTGGTGTGCCTCAAGGTTCAAATTTAGGACCTTTGCTTTTTATCCTATATCTTAATGATATACGTAAACAACCCAGGACTCATCTTGCAATATATACTGCCTCAGATACTTTTTCAGAGGACATTGACTTAATTATTGGGCGGCTTCAGCTCGTCCCAAGTCTTCTTGACATGTTCTTCACTAGATTAAACTAAAATTAAACTCCAATAAAACAGAAGTAATTCTTTTGACACGTAAAAAGTCGCTACCTATCAGGCGCATTCAATTTAAAACTATTCTTTACCCTGGAGCCATTCGGTTAATTAACAAGTTTGAAGTAAGTTAAGTTCTGTCACTAAATTACGTATCTATACAACCCTCATTCGATCATGCTTAACATATGCCGCACCAGCCTGGAGTAGTGTTACTGATAAACCCTGCAATAAGTTGCAAGTTGTCCTAACATAAGGCAAACAAAATTGCATATTGCACTCTGTTTCGAACCAACTTAAAACGAATACAATATGATCAAATTAAATGCCTATTTAATAATAAAAATATTTAAAAATCAGTACGTAAATTATATTTAAGTATTTAAAAATCCTAAACATTATAATCCGTATTAGTCTTATCCATAGGTATAGCAGATTAAATAATTTAATGTTTTCAACATCTCGTAGTCGATATCGTTTTCCACGTCACTACTTCTTGAATGAATAACAATGGCTACCCACCACCGGACTGGCTGTGCTGCCCTCACTCGGCCATAACAGGAATTTTCTTAATGCAAAATCTCGAATTTATATCCTTCTACCCACGGATTTGATAGTTTTAATTTGACTGATGTCACTAAATTAGTAAAATGTCGATGTCAAGATCAAGTCGATGTTAAGTTATGTTTTATTGTTTGTAATAGTTGTAAGTATGCGAATAATCTCAGTGCTAAGATTTTTGTGCTCCAAATTGTTTCTTTGTATATACTATAAACTTATATGGTTTTGTTAGGTACCTAAGTGACGTGTAATCTCAGTGCATGCCCGTCGTCGTGTCGTCGTGTGTGTGCGTGCGTGCGTGTCTCTTGTGTGTGTGTGTGTGTGTGTGTGGGCATGTGATGGTAAGTCGCCGCTAGGCCCATGGGCGGCATTAAAACTCTGACACCAGGTTAGTTACTAACCACACGATAAGAAGAAGTGCATAATGTTCGTAAAGGTAAGTTAACTTAGGAACCAGTTATCTTTATGGTTGTATACAATTTAGAATAAGATCTCATTGTTTACGTTTTGTATTAGGCTGTTGATAAAGACTATTATTAATAATTATTATTATCAATTTTATTACGTTTCTTTGAAAGCACGTTATACCGTTCGCGTCACGAGTAATGAAAACCGTAAATGTCTTAAAACTAGTCTTATCAAGGATTATGCCATTATTCTAGTAGGTTACTGGGTTTTGGAGTCTAGTTGGTTAATCTATATATCTATATCTTCTATAGTATATATAAAAATGTTATGTTGGTTTGTGTACGCTTCAAAAACTCAAAAAGTTCTGCACCGATCGAGCTGAAATAGCATGATATATATAATCCGCATCAAGGATTGTTTTTATCATTTTTTTTCTTTTTTTTTAACCATTCAATCACAATGTGCCACAGCGAAGCGTGGCAGGGTACAGCTAGTAATATAATATTTGCCTCAGAGGCTCAGGCGACGTTTTAGGGTACGTATAATATGTGTTTTGTTGAGTCCACTATTAAATATGTTAATAAAACAGCCACCATCCTTCAGCGGATATTGTTTTTTTTTTATTTATTACTTACTAGCTTCTGCCCGCGACTTCGTACGCGGATCCTTTTGCTTATGCCAGCGACAACGGGGTCGTCAAAATCGAAGATCTGAAACATCTGATGTCGAATTCTATAAGCCCGGGGACGGGAAAACAATGGGATGCGCGAGACGATTCAAGATGTTCCAAATTTTTTATTTTTGTTGGTCAACAGGAAATGCCATCAGACTTAACAACTTTTGCTAAGACGCCATTTCTATTATGTATATGTTATATTGTCTCTGGGCTTTGGAGTTCCCCTACAGGTGCTCCAGATCTTCAAATTTAGTCTCACAGCAGAAAACACTCTTCACGTGGAATAGTTTTTGCAATGGCACCATTTTTATATCTCTTTTACTTTTGGTGTTCCATTTTCCAAAATAAATTATAGCCTATAATATGTTGCGTGACGTTCACGATCAGCGGTCAGTCGCGCATCTCCTTCCCCCACTTATCTCTAGAGTCGATGCGTATATACGCTGAAAACTCAAGCGTCATGCTTTTTCCGTGAACGTCTCCAACTCGCGAGACAGTGCATGATGTTCACGATCAGCGGTCAGTCGCGCACATATTCTTCACTGGTCTCTAGAGACCTGGATGTAAATACGCTGAGAATGCAGGCGTGCTTCGCGATCCCAAGAAGTTTCCACGGAGCGAGTTGCAGCCTCATGTTCTCGAACAGCATCAAGTCTCTCCTAACGCTCTTCGGTAGATTGTTGGGATCTTATGGTCTTTAATCATTTAGCACCTTTGGAACATTGGGAAAAATTTGACCTCTTTCTAGGCATGGTTATAGTTTTATTGTGATGATACCTGATCAATTAAAATCTAAGTGGCTGCTCCCCTGCGTTACCGGGTAAGCTACAGTGTAACGAAGTTAAATGGAAAAGGAAATTAAACACTCAAATAACATAAGCCCGAAGTCATACGATAAAAAAATGGGAGTTTTAGCCAGTAGAGTCTAATTTTCAACGATATACCATCGTCGTCGAAAATCAGTGTTCAGGCTTGACGCCTTCCGGACTTCATTAATAACGCGATAATGCGTCTTATTTCTATTACATTCGCGTAGGCGCTTGTTGTGTTTTCTATATAAATTTGTATCGATCATCTGACACGTTCACTTGCCTCAGAAACTCCGTACATGTAACAACCTTATAAAAATATATTGTAATTCGTTTTTATTGGACTTTAATTTGGCACCAGTATATCCCTAAAGATATAACATGGTGGCCCATGAGGGGAACTAATAATTAAATAATCGTAATTCGCGAAAATATAAATTAAAAACTACGGACTTTTACGATCGAACCGCCACGAAGACAACGAGCGCGCGGAGACAAAGAACATCAAGATTGGAAGCCTTGCAGTGGAAGGATTAGATCCACGGGTTCCAGCGTATGGTGGACTGTCGCCTGGACAACCAAGGGAGCCAGGTGTCGAGCAGCGGTGCCGCTAAAGCATCGCATCGAGCCGAGCGTCAAGGTCATCTCAAAGTTAAGTGCCGTTCCTTCGTTGAAAGCCCATCCAATATCCAAAATATCCATACAATATCTCATAAAATATTGAGTATGGTCATCCATTTGTGTAAATTGAAGTAATTTCGTGCTTAATATCGCCGAAATTGCCATTAATTGCGAATTGCATCAGATATTTTTCCTTCTACCTCCATAAAATTCGTTGAGAATTTGAATAATTTTGCAACATTTCTCTTAATTATAGCGATTATCGTTAGTAAATAATACTTTCTTTATTCTATTTCTTATTTAAATTTGTATTATAGGAAATTTGGTATATTTCTCGTTCAATTTGAAAGTCCACCGTTCTTCGTACCATTCAGTACTTACCTACCCGATCCGTGTTCGATTTATATATTAGGTATTAAGCGTAGGTTGCCAACTATTCCAGGTCAACTTACAAGCTCCGAGCACACTTCACTGCTGGAGCGGTGCCTACCAGCTGCCAGTGCTGACCAAATTCCTGACTTAGCGATTGGCGATCAGCTGGTCGTGTGACCCCGGCTTCCTAACTGGCAGGTGACATTGAAACGAGGAACGTGAGCTTATTCAATTTATTTTCCTTTGTTATAAAACTCATTCGTAACGGTAATTAAAGTTAACTGTTGTACGCCTGTTTATTCGCAATGGAAACGAATAAGCAGCGCTATAAGGAACTAATAACAAAAAGAGTGTCTGCCAAAGGACAGATCACTAAGTTTAAAAATTATTTAAATAATATCTCTAAAGAAAATGAGTTAAGTAACATTCAATTAACAGAGTTGAACTTGAGACTTACTAAATTTGAGGCATTATCCGTTAGGGTTGATGAGTTGCAAAATGATATAGAGGTTCTAAATCCTGATAATATTGCGGCTGAAATCGATGAGCGCGACAATATTGAGAAGGATATTATAATTAACATGGCTACTGCTAAGAATTTGTTGGAAATGTTTTCTCGAAAAAATGAGTCTGAACAAAGACGCAACTCCGTTCACAACGCTTCATGTTGTACGGATGATCATCACAATGTAGGATTAAGACTCCCACAAATTCAGATCGCTAAATTTAACGGTGAATATTTCCGTTGGTTAGAATTTCGAGATACATTCGAAAGTTTAATACACAACAATGAACGCATTTCCGAAATAAATAAATTTTATTATCTAAACTCTTATTTGGAAGGCAACGCGGCCAGAATAGTTTCTAACCTTGAAGTTTCCTCTCAAAATTACGCTGAAGCTTGGAAGTTGCTGTGCCAACGCTACAATAATAATCGAATATTAATAAATCACCACCTGAACTCATTATTAAATATAAAGCCACTTCCTCGCGATTCAGAGAAATCTTTAAGGTATTTAGTAGATCACATTACTAAAAATTTACGTGCATTGGCCAGCTTAGGACAATCAACGGATAATTGGGATGTGCTAATAATATTTCTTTTGTCAGCTAAATTAGATAGTCAAACCTTACTAAAGTGGGAGGAACATCGCAATAGTATAGCTAGCGAGTCGCCGACCTTAGATCACTTTCGTAAATTTATTATAAATCGCGCAAACGTACTCGAGGCTACCAATCGCCATAGCAATAATACTGACAACGGTATGTCTTCGAAGACTCATGAACGTCCTGGCTCAAATAATAGTCAACAAAACCATAGTCATGGCCAAAGAAAAGGTCAAAATAACATAGTTAAGTCGTTCGCGAGTACCGATAATAATAATAAGCATAAAGCTCCGAAAGGATTTTCTTGTATTGTTTGCGACGATCGTCATAGAATCTATGATTGTCCAACTTTCAAATCTAAAAGTATCGATGAAAGAATGTCGGATGTGACAAGATATAAACTCTGCCTAAATTGTTTAAGACAGGGCCATGCCGTAAAGGACTGTCGATTCAGATCATGCCTAGAGCCTGACTGCAATGAGAGGCACAATACCTTGTTGCACCGTCCAGCCACTTCAGCAAATCAACTTGTGACGGTTCAAGAACCAGTCGAAATAGTTACAAACTTTTGCAATAAAAATACAAGTCAAGTTATATTGTCCACTGCCATGGTAGTGATAGCGAATCCGTTTGACAACCAAAAGGTCAAAGTTCGTGCATTATTGGACTGTGGCAGCCAGTCATCCTTTATTACTGAGTCCCTAAAGACCAGATTAAAGTTATCGCCTCATCCCATTGGCACTCTAAAGGTCATTGGCATAGGCAACACGTTAGCAAACAATGTTACTGAAAGTTGTAATATTAAATTACAATCAGTACACAATAAATTTAGCATAACCTGTTCCTGCCTCGTGCTAAAGGAATTATCGGGTCGATTGCCGAAAACACCCATTGATATCGGTTTATTGAAGTTACCTAAAAATATTCAGCTGGCTGATCCCATGTTTCATCAACCGGCCGATATAGATGTTTTGATAGGTGCAGACTTATTCTGGGACATTTTAGGCAATAAACAAATTACACTAGGCGTAAACGAGCCTAAATTAAGAAACTCACAATTAGGTTGGATAGTCTCCGGTCCCATTCAGTCAGTGGCGCAGCGGAAGGTCGTACACTGTAACCATAGTACAGTTTCTAATTACACTGATAGTGATAATAATATAGGACAAATGTTAACTAAATTCTGGGACCTGGAGGAGATTCCTAAAAGAGCTAGTATGAATGAAAATGAGTGTGAAACACACTTTCTCACTCATACAACAAGAACCAGCACAGGTAGATTTTGTGTAAAATTACCCCTAAAAGATACCGCGGACTGCTTAGGCGATAGTTACAAATTGGCTAGAAGGCGCTTCATTAACACAGAAAAACGATTAAAACGAAATCGTACACTGAAGTTAGAATACACAAAGTTTATAAATGAATATGCAGAATTAGGTCATCTAACTGTGCTAAAAAATGATTATTTTAATAACGAAATAAGCCCAAGTTATTACCTGTGTCATCACGCAGTCTTAAAACAAGAAAGCGAATCTACTAAGCTTCGTGTGGTATTCGACGGTTCCGCTCCCACCACTTCCGGTTGTTCACTGAATGACATATTAACAGTCGGCCCAACCGTGCAAGATACACTTTTTTCTATTTTGATACGATCTAGGCAATATAAATACTTACTCACCGGAGACATAGAGAAAATGTATCGCCAGGTACTTGTTCACGAAGACGATAGGCACTTGCAGCTAATTTTGTGGAGAGAAGAGGACTCTGAACCTATTCAGTCGCTTATGCTCAATACATTGACATACGGTACTGCGAGTGCAAGTTATCTGAGTACGCGTTGTTTATGGCAGGTGGGACAAGAACAAAACGATGACCTAATTAAAACAGTTATTCAGGAAGACTTTTACGTAGACGATTTGATAACAGGTTCGAACGATTCACAACAATTAATATATATACACAAAGCTGTTTGTAAAGCGTTACGGGCAGGTTGCTTTAATTTAAGAAAATTTAAAACAAATTGTTCTTCTATATTTAATAACATTGCTGTAAATGAAAAAGATAATTTAACATTTAGTGAGTCGTCAAGTACGCTAGGACTGGGCTGGATCCCTTCTAGTGATGCATTGCACTTTCCTATAAAAGGATTTCTACATAATAATAATCAAATCATAACTAAACGCTTTATAATGTCAAACGCATTCAAAATATTTGACCCACTGGGTATATTAAGCCCAGTTGTAGTAGTACCTAAAATAATGCTACAAAAACTTTGGCAGCAAAAGGTGGACTGGGATCAGCCAGTCCCTCAGGAAGTAAGAGATGACTGGATCAAGTTTTCTGACAATGCAGCATATTTGTCCAATCTACAAGTACCCAGGCTAGTTCTAGGCGAATCGCCTAAGGTTATTGAGTTGCATTCCTTTAGTGACGCCTCAATGTACGCGTATGGCGCATGTGTTTACATGCGATCAATTAGCTATAATGGTGACGTCACCGTTAGGCTATTGTGCGCGAAATCTAAAGTAGCACCGCTAAAGCCTACCACAATACCTCGCCTGGAGCTGTGTGCGGCCTTACTCTCTGCCAAGCTCACTAAGTCTGTTCTGTGCTCACTGCGGTATACCCCGGATAAATTGATTCACTGGTGCGACTCCACAGTGGTACTATATTGGATTCGTGGTGACGTCAGCAGACTGAAGGTGTTTGTAGCTAACCGCATTACTGAAATTAACGAATTAACGTCATCATCCGCATGGCGATACGTCCCCACGGATTCTAACCCTGCCGATTTAATTTCACGGGGAGTCGAAGCTAAACGTCTTATATCAATGAGTCTGTGGTGGACCGGTCCTAACTTCTTATTAAAAAATGAACATGAATGGCCTAAATTAAACGTTAAGGACCCGGAAATTATACCTGAATTAAAAGTACATTCAGGGATCATAAACAAACCCATCATTAACTTTGATAAATACTCATCTATAACTAAATTGCAAAGATCATTTGCCTATGTTCGCAGATTCATTCATAACGTTAAAAATAAACATAATAAATGTACAGGTATATTGTCCGCTAATGAGCTGCGTGAGTCATTCTACTCGCTATGCGCTATTGCTCAAGGTCAAATGTTCCCTATAGAATGCAATCGTTTACTCGAAGGCAAGTCATTAGATAACAAAAGTAAAATATTATCGTTGTCACCGTTTTTAGATAAACACAAATTAATTCGTGTCGGTGGCAGAATAGGTGCGTCCGCACATTCCTATGAAAGGAAACATCCTATTTTGCTTCACGCGTCACATAGGTTAACCAAACTTTATTTTGAAAGGCAACACATAACTTATTTACATGCTGGTCCGCAGTTGCTACTCGCGTCTGTAAGAGAAAGCATTTGGCCAATTAATGGCAGGCATCTTGCGAGACGCGTAGTTAACAATTGCGTACGCTGCAGACGAGTAAAAGGTGAGACTTTACAACCCAAAATGGGCAACTTACCACCTCAACGTATAACTACAGGCTATCCCTTTTTGTCCGTTGGTGTAGATTTTGCTGGCCCCTTTTATATAATAAACCGAAAAGGCCGTGGTTGCCGTGTAATTAAATGTTATTTGTGCCTGTTTGTTTGTTTGCGCTATAAGTGTATTCACCTCGAAGCCGTGAGCGACTTAACGAAGGAGGCGTTTATAATGACCCTCAGACGTTTCATCGCTCGCCGGGGCAAACCAAAGGAGATATTCAGCAATAATGGAACTAACTTTGTTGCCGCCGCGAAACAAATAGGAACATTTTTAAAGTGCAATCACGAACCTTTATCTAATTTTGCAGCTCAGCAATCAATAGAATTTAATTTTATTCCGGCTTACACTCCTCATTTCGGTGGCATCTGGGAAGCTGGGGTGAAATCAGCTAAACATTTTCTAAGGCGTGTCATTGGTGACAGCCACCTAACTTTTGAAGAACTGTCAACTTTGTTTGCACAAGTGGAGGCCATTCTCAATAGCCGTCCCTTGTGCCCCCTCTCATCCAGTCCTGATGACCTCCTTTCCCTCTCCCCAGGGCACTTCATCATTGGGCGACCGCTGACAGCTCTGCCTACCTCAAATCTGGCAGAAGTTAAGGAGAGTCAGATGCGCCGCTATGAACGTCTTGAGAGAATCCGGAGCCAATTCTGGAAGAGATGGCAGAAAGAGTACCTATCCGAGTTGCAGCAACGCACGAAGTGGCGACAAAACGTATCAAGACTGGACGTTGGTGACATGGTGCTCTTGGCAGATGACAACGCCCCCCCGCTCGCATGGAAGCTTGGGCGTTTCCTTCGCCTCATCTCTGGACCCGACGGAATAGCCAGAGTAGCAGACGTCCTCACAACCAAGGGCAGCGTGCGACGTTCTCTGGTTCGTCTCTGTAAACTTCCCACGAACGAAGAGCTCAACGATTGTTGAAATTCATATTTCAACGGCCCGGAATATGTTCAGGCTTGACGCCTTCCGGACTTCATTAATAACGCGATAATGCGTCTTATTTCTATTACATTCGCGTAGGCGCTTGTTGTGTTTTCTATATAAATTTGTATCGATCATCTGACACGTTCACTTGCCTCAGAAACTCCGTACATGTAACAACCTTATAAAAATATATTGTAATTCGTTTTTATTGGACTTTAATTTGGCACCAGTATATCCCTAAAGATATAACAATCAGTCCTGAACTGTTCCCGCCTTCACCGCGTAGTACCTCCTACTTATGTTATTTTATAATTATGCAATGAAATTAGTGATAGTTTTAATTTCTATATCAAATGTTTCTGATATTCGATTTTTATAAGTCAACAGGAAATGCCTATCAGACCGAACAACTTTTGCTAAGACGTCATTCCTATTTGAGTTATGGTGTAGCTGGGCTCTTGGAGTTCCACAACAGGTGTTCCAGATCTTCGATTTTTATACGTCAACAGCGAGTGCTCATAAGGCTGAACAACTCTTGCTAAGACGTCATTCCAATATATGTTATAGTGTAGCTGGGCTCTTGAAGTTCTGCATCAGGTGTTCCGGATCTTCAAATTTATTCTCTCAGCAGAAAATGCTCATCACGTGGAACAATTTTTGCTATTGGACCATTTTTGTATCTCCTATAGTTTAGCTGGTCTGTTGCGGTTCTGCATCAGGTGTTCCGGATCTTCAAATTTATTCTCTCAGCAGAAAATGCTCATCACGTGGAACAATTTTTGCTATGGGGCCATTTTTGTATCGCCTATAGTTTAGCTGGTCTGTTGCGGTTCTGCATCAGGTGTTCCGGATCTTCAAATTTATTCTCTCAGCAGAAAATGCTCATCACGTGGAACAATTTTTGCTATGGGACCATTTTTGTATCGCCTATAGTTTAGCTGGTCTGTTGCGGTTCTGCATCAGGTGTTCCAGTTTCCAAGATAAATTATAGCCTATGTGTTGCCCAGACTTAATATCTATACAACAAAAAAAAAATCATTCAAATCCGTCCAGTAGTTCCGAAGATTAGCGTGTGCAAACAAACAGACAAACAGACAAACAGACAAACAGACAAACAGACAAACAGACAAACAGACAGACTTTTTTTTTTGGATTCGTGCTCTATTACTGTTTCTAAACCCCCCTCAATTATTATTTTTTAAATATATTCAATGTACAGACACAGTTTTTTTACAGTCTTATTATATGTATAGATAGGCACGCGTTTGACCACTATCTCACCTGATGGTAAGCGATGATGTGGTCGACGATGAAGCACGCTTGCCTAGAAGCAACCTGTTCACTCTTGACTTGAAGACCCCTAGGTTGTAGCTATCAGGAAACACGACACCGGCAGGGAATTCCACTCTTTGGCTGTTCGCACAATGAATGTGTTTCCAAGATTTTTCCAAAAGACTACAGCAAAGGGGTTCTTCAAAGGGTTGGTAACAAGCGGGTGATACATAGTAGGTATATTGCGTATCTTCGTTGACAATTCATAGCGATGATAACTGGGCAAAATGTTCTACTGTTTAGCTGTCAAACAGCTAGAGTTTCTTATTGGCCATCATCATCAGTGTGTCATGCGTACTCGCATATACGAGTATGTAACGAAGCGCACCGTCTGATAGTCACCGTAACTTGAAGTCCACTTAATGTGCAGTACCATTTATTGTAAATTCTTTGCTGTGTGCAACTATACAGAAGGAAATATAGGCCATAGCCTTGCTGGTGTTGCAGCCGTCCAGGCTTCGATTACTGATTACCACCGGGTGGGCCGTTAAAACAAATACTGCGTGGCGACTGGGAATTTTTATTCCCATTTGCCTCCGGTGGCAATCCCCGCGGGGCGACTGGGAAGCAATGCCTATTACTATACACGGTTATTTTTCAATGACCGGCCAAATTTTCACTGGGTGTTCTACCCATGAAAATGAACAACTTTTACTATGAGACCGACTCTGAAATCACGAAAAAAAAACAGCTATTTCATACATTTTAGTCGAGTAGGTATTGAACTTTTGTATGAAACAGCTGATTTTTTTTTCGTGATTTCAGAGTTGGTCTCATAGTAAAAGTTGTTCATTTTCATGGGTAGAACACCTTGAAAATTTGGCCGGTCATTGAAAAATAACCCTGTATAGGATAAAGTGACACAAGTGATGTTCTTTTTTGTTATTGTCACTAATTACGTACACCGACTTCTCAGTTAGCAGGCACTCGGTGTCAATTATAATGTTGACATCTAGTGTTTGTCAGTTCATTTATAATATATCTCAGTCTGAACGTTGACTCATGAATGTTCTGCCGACGTCGCCTAGTTTAATTGATCACGTACGGTTTAAGTTCAGTTAAATCTGTCACGGTAGTAAGATTAGATTTTGATGTAGGAAGATACATTACAAAGTAGGTGCTTAAATGTACTATTGTTTTGTAATGTTTGTTCAAACATTGTGTTCTACGGAGAGCTGGGGAAACTTAATTAATATTATTAAGGGTTGGCATTATAATACAATTTAAGCGGCAACAGCCCAATGGCTAAAGTGTCAGACTGGCGATTGAGAGGTGCTGACTTCGATCCCCACCCAATGCACTATTGACGTGAACCCACTTCAGAAATAAGCATATTATTTAGCTTAGTTGGAGGGATTAACAAAACTTCTAATACTGTGTAACGCACATTGCTTGCAAACTTTTTAAAGAAGAAAGAAAAACAAAAAAATATACATATCTATTTGCTTTCATTTGAATAGTCACCATGTAGAAACATGGTGACTATTCAATATAATATAAATAGCTATACTCCATCCGAGTAGGTAGTTAACTAAAGGTAAACAATCTTGACAAGTCTTTTTACGTAAACGCTTATTAATAAAATATAACTACTGTTTAAACAAATTGTTTAATTGATCATGTAATCGTTTTTGTTGTATCTAAATTTGTTTTCGGCTGCATTTTATTGTTAAACTGTGTTATTAACTAAAAATACGTCATGTCAAAATTGTTTACCTTTTGTTAACTACCTAATCGGAGAGAGTATAGAGCATCTTTCACACAACCCATTATTGTTTATTTGGTTTTTCCTATGTAAAAACATGATTTGGAAGATAAGTACCTTTTGCGTCTTTTTACGGTTAGCTTCTGTCAGAACTAGTACGAATAAAACATACAAAATAGGAATATACTACATAGATATGTACAGACGCCAGTACACCAACCTACCCTAATCTGTCAAATTTTCCCAATTGAATATGAACCTTATTGTGTTTAGAATAAAGTTGAAAACATATCAAAGAAATTTGACTCATAGGGGTAGGTTGATGTGCTGGCGTCTGTACATAGGCCGTTCAATATAACCGGTGTACCAGTAAAAACCACCTTGAAATAATAGTTTTAAGTTACAATGGATAAGATATTCAATTTACTAACAAAAACTGTGGCAAGCGTATGTATTAAGCACATCAAGTTACCCCAAATGTCAAATTTCTTTGATCGTTTTTCAACTTTATGTCAAACAAAATAAGGTTCATATTCAATTGGGAAAATTTGCCACATTGGGGTAACTTGATGTGCTGGCGTCTGTACCTAAGTACTTTGCGAAGAAAACATCACGCGTAGAAAAGTTTCAATGAAGTTAGACGAGTCTACGTTTACTCCAGACAAATTGTTATGAAGCTGAGGTTGCATAGACTCAAAAGAAAGTACTTACAACAATCAAGTTTATAACGTAGCCATAGTGTGATCCACCTTTTAGAAATAAACAAAAATATGGAAGCAAATGAGGAGCGTCGGAACAAAAACCGATAAATCACATTGTTGTTTTTGTGGAAAAGTGTAAAAATATGGCCAAGTTCATGGTTTTCTAATTTAGAGTTAAACAAAATCTATCAATTTATTGGTGTTAGCGTCACTGTTAGGAAACCTAAATATTGCATTCGTGACCTCAGTCACGAATGCAATATTTAGGTTTCCAGTAGTTAGTAGTTAGGTTAGAAGTTGGGTGAGTAGTTGGGTTTATGTTTTAGGTATAGGGGTTTTGGTTTTATTTAAACTTAACAGGTACCTCAGTACCTGTTAAGTTTAAATAAAAAATAGAAAATGGATAATATATCGGTTATTGACCAAACCAACTGGAAATATTATATTAGTTGACATTGACATAAAAACGTTGTAATTTTCTTTATATAAACGAGGTTCTACCTTTACTAACATATTAATGCGTTAATGTTATACGATCAAATTTCAACTACTGGGCAATCACTAGTAAGTATTAAAACGTTGAATTAACGCTGGTGTCTGTTGCACTTTGATAACTCAAAAACCAAGGCAGAGGAAAATTGCAATGGATTAAGCTGAGCCAATAATATAAGGAAGAATGACATCCGGTCAAGCGCTGCTAATACCACTTCCATTCAAAAATCAACGCTTTTATAGAAAATTTGAAAATTTACAGAGGCTTATCGTGTTATACACCTGAATGTTCAGAGGCCCTACCATGGAGCATCGTTCGAGTATCATTGCTGAGGTGATAAGTAACGTGTTGTGTTTATAATCTTTGCACCAGATATTTAGAAAAATCTCTCTGTACATAATTTTGCCAAAGAAACTCTGCTTATTAGCGCTGCTTAAGTCAAAATATCTTCTTATGGAAATCTCAAGGTCTTCAAGTAATTAAGGAGAACCTTCAAGAACTACTTTTTTGTTTCATAGTCTGGATTCTCCCACTACGGGGCAAATAAGTCTCAAATCTCTACCACTTCTATTGATCTTGGAATCAGTCTTTATCGAAAGAGCCATTCCGTCATATTCGCTTGGACCTGTCCCTATTTCGATTACCATGTAAAGAAACCGATCAGGTAGTGCGTAGCAGACCGGAGTCTAGAATGGAGCCCGTTTGATACGAGTACCAGTAAGTTCGCCTCCTATATTGGTCTTAAATAAAATTTATGAAATGAGTCGGTACTGTACTTAAACGTACGCCAGCACATCAAGCTACCCCAATGTGTCAAATGTATTTGATAGTTTTTGAACTTTAAAACAAATGGAATAAGGTTCATGTTTAATTGAGACAATTTTACGGATTAGGGTAGCTACACCAACAACCACGTTTGAATAGTTTTCGAAAGAATGCAGCCGTCGCGATATGTTCTGTTGGGTCGTTGGTTTAATCGTGTGTTTGGTCCACTGATTGTCTGATGTGTGGCAAATGTGTCAACTGCTGAAAAACCAATGATATTATTGGTAAAAAGGTGTAAGTAGATAGGTTATACGCGCTCAGCAAGTGACACGTTGAAATGTGGCTAACTAGCCACACTTCACCACAGTGTGGCGTCGCGCCCGAACGGACGCTTGCGTGCGTTAGTGTACCGTTTTTGAAGATCGAATGTTGTTTAAGTAACCTATCTACACCTTTTTACTTATAATATCATTGTAAAAAAACTATCATTGTCATAGTCTGTGACATTAGTAGTGGCTCATGTTTACATTTGAACGAAGCCCAATCACGCGTACGCTCCGCCACGTCACAATAAGATAGCACCGCCATTGTCGTGTATTTTGTTCATATTGGAACGCCTATTATTTCGAGCGCCTTCCGTAAACTGACAATGTTGTACCATTGTTAGATACGAGATGATAGTAAGATAACGCAACAATTGCGCCTTTGATGCTAGAAATAGATGAAGGGTACAACAGTGTTACGTGACACACTTGGTCAATGGCTGTAATGGTTTACAATACATAAAGGGGGAGGCATATAAGGTATAGGTAAACACCAATGTAGCATATAATTATAAAATTTCTTTCAAAATATTATATAGCCAATAAAGAGAAAATTACATAACAGGGAATACATACAAGAAAAAACTAGTAGATAAGTATTTAAAAAACACAATTAGTGTAAAACCAAAGAGCGTAAAGGTACAAGTCCGAGTTGGGCAGCAAGCTGCAACCGTGAACTGCACAGGTTCCCATGAATCTCCATGAAATTGATTCCAAGCGTGCCAGCACCGCGGCTGTGGGCTGCGCGTCGAGGCTGCAGGCCTCAATTTCTCAGAGATTCATATAAACCCGTGCAGTTTACAGTTGCAGTTTGAACAAAATTTAACATTATCCGATTTCACACATTGTTAGATTGTGAGAATTATTAATATAAATAAATAATAATAATATTAGTAATAATAATATATAATTATTATTAATATTAAATATGATTTATTAGAAAATATTACTAAAGCGCTCTTCCTCTCCCCTATTAGGGTAGGGCGGGGCTAATAGTCCCAATTTTCACTCTGAGACCCATAAGTCTTAAAATCGAGTACTTACTGTCAACAAAAAATGTTGTATGAAACCTTACACAATTCAGCTTAACGCTCAAACAGTCGGAAGTGTGAATATTTATTTGATTTCCGAAAACTTTAGCAACAAATGCCAAATGGAATTCTGTACTTTTTACCCCGCTCACGGGGTAAAAAGTCCTAGGTTTGGGGTAAAAAGTCCATACATCCTAATGGCTAGCTAATAAGGTATTTGTGGTCAGTTATTAGGTTCAATCAAAATGCATTATTTTAAAATCAATATCTAATAATATTTCTGTTTAGTAAAATATCAATATAATCAACAAATCTTAATATTTCAGTATAATCAACATAAAATTCCAACTTGAAAACAACTAAAAAAACACGAAACGTGAATTATTTTGAGCTTTGCTTATAAACATACACAAAATCAGTCTTTTATTATAATGGCAGTAATTTCAAATCTTAATTTATAATCAGCTAAGTATTTAGAAACTCCCTAATCTTCATCGCTATCGCAATTAAGGCAGATAAAATTCAAATTTGAATTAAAGCACACACATCGTTCATGTGCCCAACCTTTGCAACTTGAACATTGAATCCACTGCTCTCCTGACTTGCTTTCTGAATAAGATTCGCTGCATATAATGCCAAAATACTCTTCATCTTCAGAGGAAGGCAAAGGGCTATTCTCTTTTAAAATTTTCTTCTTTACTGTCATTTTCTTCTTATTTTTTTTAGTTTTTCTCATTTTACTCTTCTCTTGTTCTTTCTCTAACTCATTTTTTCAGACTTCATCTGCAGCCAATTTCATAATATGTAGCGGTGTAGTCCCTCTATCTGTTCTTCTTTTATAATAGGCATCCTTTAAAAGAAAAAAAATACACTATTTATTAAACATATCACTTCAATAAAACATATGGGGTAAAAAATCCTCTCGCGGGGCAAGAAGTCCCATCCATGTACTTCTTGCCCCATACCTACGTCCAGTGATTTGCAAAGTTATAAAATAAAAACGGTAAACAACAAGAACATTATATTACTATGCATAACTTAAGGGTATAATAAGACTGTAATATAAACTTACCTTAATCTTTTCTTTGCAGTCAATGTAGATCTTTAAAAGAAATGACAACCAACTCTTTTTTTACTTTTGGGCGCGAAAAAATTCAGATTGCCGTGATACTTGCATGTGCGCTCCGCGACGACTGGCGGCTCGCGACTTCGTCATCGCCCCTCACCCCGCTTCAGGTCACGTAGACCGTCTGTTTCTAGCGCGGATAGATACTGTAATATGTATGTTGGGACTTCTTACCCGCCGGACTTCTAGCCCCGCCCTACCCTACTCTGCTTTTTTAAATCTGGCTGTGCCCGAGAGTGTCCATAATTGTTTTTATTTTTAAAATCAACCATATTCTGTTTACATAAAGGATTGCAATATAGATTTGAGAATTGATTTTAAATTATTATAAAATTTTAACTTAATTTTCAAAAAGACTTCATGATAAACACTAGCTTCACAATGTTGTTAGGAGAAGTTTTAAGACAGATGTTAATATTTTCTACCGTATTAGTTTTTTTTGTTTTTTACAGCGTCTACAGTAATTTTATAGAAAATTCTGTAGGAATAATCACAAAGTTACATAATATTATTATCTTATTTCTGTATTACCGCAGGTGGTTTGGTTACCGGCGCAATAGTTAATAGCGAGCGCAAATGGGCTTTAAGCCAGATGGAGTAGGTACCTACCCTAAAATACCAATTTGTATTACATATTGGAAATATTTGTACAATGTAGCCTGTTAAAAGCTTAAGCGGTCTTACATAACGGAAAGTTTTACCTTTTGCTTTTTACGATTGCTAAAATTATAAATTTTAGATCAAGGGAAGTATTAAAACTCGTAAATAATGTGTTTTCACAAGTTAAACTCTAGGTTCTGTACAAAAATGGGAGAAAAAAAAAACACTCATAGTGCAACCTAATTTGTTCTGACTGAAATCAATTAGGCACTTGGATGGATATCTATTTATTCGCTATATAGTATTTTGACAGAAATTTTATAATTATATGCTACATTGATATCTATCTAATCGAGCAATTCTTGAATATACATAATATTATATAATCTGAATCTCGGAAACGGCTCTAACAATTTTCTTCATGAAATTTAGTGTGTGGTGGGCGATGAATCAATCTAGCTAGCATTGACAAAAAAAACAGGTATTTTTATGTAATGTATTACGATGTCTGTAACTCTGTAACTTTTTGCACAGTTTTAGAATAGGTACTCAGGAACTCTTTACAAACAAATTTAGCTTTACTGTCGCTAAGAATTGAAATATAACATAAAAATGTAGAACTTTTTACTTGCTTAGGTACAGACGCCAGCTCATCAACCTACCCCAAACTGTTAAATTTTCCCAATTGAACATGAACCTTATTGTATTTAGAATAAAGTTGAAAACCTATCAAAGAAATTTGACACATTTGGGGTAGGTTGATGTGCTGGCGTCTGTACAACAAGCTATCCCATGCTGTAAATATTTTCAATTGAACATGAACCTCAAACTTTTGCGATAAAGCTGAAAATATATCAAATAAATTTTATAGACTGTTATAGATTGTTGTACGTATTTGGCCTGTGTTCAAACCTTCCAGTTTGCCTTTTTTTTTAATCAACTTATAGAATCAGCAGCCGGTTCTTGAAAAAGAGTCTCACAAATTAAAAACAAAATATTACACAACCTAATTTAAAAAAAGAAAAGAAAACCGAGCCAATACTCCACTTACAACGATTGACCTAAGATCAAACCCTAATCATTTACCAACATTGAAGTCACGTACGGGCCAGCTGCAATATTTTCGTTCCCAAACAAACGCAGTGCAAATGTACAAATAAGTAAGACTGCCCACCGTCCGGTCAGATCCGGCGTCCCATGAATTTAGATTGCAAGTTTATTCCAAGTTCAAAATTCATCCAATATTCTCACGGCTATGTATAATTTGATGTGGAAAATATGTTCTTGGACATGTATCATCTGACTGCTGCCTATGACTGGCCCGAAAATGTTGAAATTGGAATTTATGCAGTTGTAATTTTTTTTTCTGATCCGTAGAACACTAAAGTCAAATCATTTATTTCAATTAGACCGCTAAAAGGCACTTTTGAACGTCATACTTAAAAGTAAAAAAAAAAGCTTCGAAGTCGACCTATGACCTTTGTTTGATTGATTTAGTGTTTTTGTCACCGACTTCGAAGCTTAAACTTTATTTGATTGATTTGGTGTTTTTGTCACCGGCTTCTGAAGTTATTTAATTTTCACTTTTTTGTGATTTTCTTTTAGTTCTTTTTTGCTTGTGTTTTTTTTTTAAGTTGGTTTTATTTTTTGCAAAAAAAGTTGTTTATATAAAATAGCTTTACAAGGAGAAGGCAGGAACTCCTGCTTTCTCCTTGTATAAATACTCATATGTCTGAAACCACCAATCCGCCTAGAGCAAACTTGACGATTAACTGATCGTCAAGTTTGCTCTAGGTGGATTGGTGGTTTCAGACATATGAGTATATCTCCATCTCTACCTTTACTTTTTGTTTTGTTTTCACAAAGATATACAAATAATGTTTTCAAAATATTAAAAATAAAACATAAATTAAGAGTACCTTAGTATGTAGCCTCCTTGCCTTTTCACCTCCATACGTAAACTAGGTACCTTATGGAAGAAGTATGTTTTTTTTAATTTTATTTAACTTGCAAGTTTGATATTCAGAAATGCTTTTAAATGGTCTGTCTAATTGAAATAAATTTCTTGTCTTCGACTATGAAAACACACATAGTTATGATTATCTTCTGTGATAAATGAAACTGTTTTTTTACATGTTATTATTTAAGTAGCCATTATATATTATGCAGGGAATTCTCCAGCATCATGACATTGTATTATAATAGGTAGCTGTCTATCCCTTCGCTTGTTATCAAGGTAGCACACGCGTTTGAATTCAAAGACGTCTGTCTGACACGACGGGTCGAACACTCTCCAGAGTTACGCTATAGTGCAACTATAATACCTTAGAGTATTAATGTGATGAGGTATTAGTTGTCCTGCAAAAATCGAGGATAACCGATATAAGAATAGCAGTAATAACTTTATAAGCTGTGTAAATACAGTCCTGCACGTTGGTAACTTTTTTATTTTTAAACCATAAAGCAACACAGTACGCCAGTATTACGAATTCCTTAAGAACTATGCTAGAAGAAAAATAAGGCACGCTTTTAAATTAATAAAAACATTTCAAACACAAACTCAGAAATATTGAACCAGTTAAAATAAACCTCTGGAGTGCTGTTGTTGCTTCTTCTGACCTTCTGTATTACAGAAGCCACTTTCTTGCGCTTGATTGCGAAGTAATGTTCTGTATGCATCAACACATATACACCGTACAGATACGGTCGGAAACCTACCAAAATCTGAAACTCACTTAGGGATAGGAAACCTCAACAGCACCCTACTGTTCTGGTACTATTGTTGGTACTATTGTAGACCTTTTACACTAGCTTTCAATACTGAAAGCTAGTGTAAAATGTCTCCTAAAACTCAGGTCGTTAATGTGCTGTGGCCTCTTAAGTCCGAAAATACCCAAACGTTAAGTATCGAAGTGATATGGCCAGCCTGAGAAATTAATAGAACAGACTAGAATACTCTTTATATATAAACTAGCAGACGTCCCGCGTTTCACCCGTGTTTGTCCCGTTCCCGTGGGAATACAGGGATAAAAAGTAGCCTGTGTGTTAATCCAGGGTGTCAGCTAACTTCATACCAAATTTTATAAAAATCCATTTAGTAGTTTTCACGTGAAAGAGTAACAAACATCCATCCATCTATCCATCCATCCATCTATCCATCCATCCATCCATAGATAGGTAATTGTTATTATTATTCTTACAGACAACAATTCAGGTCCACTGTGTTAGTAACAATCTTACTTAGCCTATGTTAGTACTTAATAACTAAAAGAGATCTTGTGCGATCGGCTAACGCTGTGGGCGTTAGCCAATCGCACAAGCGGATTATCCGTCCGGGTGGCTATCGAGTGCAGGATGATGTTGGGACTGGCACGCAACCTGCGAAGTAAGGAGGCAGATTTCTTGGAAAACATCCATCCATCCATCCTCACTTTCGCGTTTATAATATAAGTAGGATTACAAATGATAACATCTTAGCTACTAACATATAATGGTGTTATAATTGGCAGGAAAAATCTCTTTCAAAAGGTTCTTTGGTACTAAACCTGAACTTCTTGAACAATAAATGACATACCAGCATTCCGAGCAAACTGCTGAATATCAACTTTTATTGTAGTTAAAGTTAAAGGTATTTTAGTACACTAATAATTTATTTAGTAAATTAAAATTTATAAAATACACTCTATTTCTATTCATATCCAAAGGTGATCCAACTGTATGAAGTTACTTCCAGTTTAATGCGATCTTATAGAGCACCTCAAACGCCAACTCGTAGATATTCAATGTATGCTTTGACTTCTAAATCTAATAACAGACCCTGTGAGTACATCGTTTATTGTAATAGGGCTCTTGAATTTGTTCTGCTTTCCACGAAATAAATCAGTGATTTATTTAACTTTGTGAGTTGTGAGGGATGTATTGAAGAGGCACTTTGCAGTATTAAAGCCAATTTTATTTGGTTAGTCGATTGTTCGCGGAATGTTATAATAAAGGTTGAATTCTTTCAAGATTTTTTCATTACTTTACATTATTTGTCTACGATATTATTTAATGCAAATATTAGACTGGATTTGTTTGTTAATGTACTATAGATTGTCTTGATTTTAAAGCAGTAAAGTCAGTACAGACACGGACTGCAATGAGGGCTGGTCAATCTTGAGATAGAGAGAAGTGGAATGGAAAATTTAGGCTAGTAATAATAATGTGCGTATCAGGGTGTTCTACCCATGAATATGAACAACTTTAACTTCGAAACCGATTAGGAAATCGCGAAAAAAAATCTGCAGTTGCATACAAAAGTTTAATACATAATCAACTAAAATGTAATAAAGAGCTGATTTTTCACCATTTATAACCAACACTTCTTTGTTATTTAATTTTTCATACAAAATAATTATTGAATTCGATTAAGTCACGATAATTAATGTAAAACACCTGAAATGTGACAACGTCATATTTTCTTAGCTTAAAATATGAATGATAAGTTAGAATGAAAATTAATTACCTACTCGAATTTATTGATAAAACTTAATTAAAGTCAAATTAATTATGATTGATGATATCTTTGAAACTATGCATTTTTGAATCACATATTCGAGGACCGTTTGTATTATTTTTACTTAGGGAATTAAAACCTCGAGATATGGGATATAAAAAAACGGGCTGTATATTAATAAACTTGTTTAAAACAGTGCGCTTTTAATTTTTGCCACGTGTAAAATAGTGCTTAGATAAATTACGAATAATTTGAAATCAATCTATACAAATCATACCTATGGAGCAAGCATATCAACGGTTTAATTAGATGCGTGAGCGTCACAAACTAATCAATTGCTGTAATTAACAGTCGTTGCATTGAAATGACGTATTCCAATGACGCGTTTTACAATTTCAACTGGTGAATAGTCCATATTTCCAGGGAAAATACAAAGTCTATTGCAATAACTAACTTTGTAGCTCAAAATAACATTTTGTTGATACCTAACACATGTTATGTGCAACAAGCCTATTAAATCCAATGAAAAATAATTAGTTATGCACATAACATAACATTAGGTACACATGTGAATGTAAATAAGATATTGATTTAAAAGAAAGTAATGTCATACTCATAAATATCCGTCATACGAGACTCATAAAACTTACAGTACCTATCCAATTTATAAAATGAGCCTTTATTTCTTTATTTGGGACAAACTAAAAGTAACACATTATATCTGCGCAAATAATATAAACAAAGATATTTTATAAAGGCACCAAAATACATTCATGTGCATATATAAAAACACATGTACATACTAGTCTATTAAATCCACTCGGGTACCAAAAATCATTTCGTTGTTGATTCTGTGGCTGGGTGTAATTTATCTCTAGTACCATGTATGTATTTAAAAAAATATAAGTATGTTCCTATGTTCATCAGAGTTTTAGCACAAGCTCTGCTTAGCTTGGGACTAAATGGCGTTGTGTGACAGTTGTGGAATATTTATTTCACAATTATTTATTTTTACTAAATTAAATAACACCTTCAATTACTTGCAATACTTTAACAAATAACAGATATTGATTTAAGTTCAATGCTAAAACAATAATAATATCATACTATTTGCAATATCAACTTTCTATATAAACATTCTGCTTGCAAATTTTCATTGGCACCGCCAGAAACAAAGGAAATGCGATTACACCGGAACCGGAAGTTAGTTTAAGTTGAGCGCGGGAAACATCCGCATTATGTGGACAACGCGGAGTAGTTAGTAAATGAAGAGTTCATGAATACAAATATGTTTGTGCAGTTACTTTAACTTCTCTTCTAAAAGTAAAATGAAACAAAGATATCTTTATTGATTCGATTCATAATGAATCCATAAATAATGTCAATGACACAATTATCTTCTTCGCCAGTCTTAATCCAAAGATATATATTCTTAAATTTAATATAATTTTCAATTAATTTTGCTTTGATTTTTTTAATATTTGCGTATAGAATTAAAAATAGAATAAGAAAATAAAATAACAAATCCGAAGAAAGTGTAACATAAAGTTGTAAACAACGATCTGAGTTCTTTCTATAATTATTCCATCACGTTACTATTTTTAGTGAGGTCGTAAGCTTAATTACACTATCATCGAAATAAAACGTGTCGGCGCGGCGGGTAAAAAGCTCCTTCCATTGACTCCCTACTCTGTGTCACGCAACCGATGCGATGGTATATTATTATTACCTACTTAGATACAGTTTAGTCATGGTCGTTTGGTTATTGAGTTTCAGTGGAGAATGTCTAGATAGTTATAGACTATAGATAGGCTAATATTACTGGCAATTTGTGGTCTGTCGAGTTTGTAGCTGGTATGGACGCGTGATTATTAGGCGTAGTGCTATGTTTACCTATTAAAACTTTGATATGGCTATGTTGATTTATTTGGATTGTCTTCGTTAGGAATGATGGATTCAAATCAGGCCAAAAACAACTTTTGTGCTGTTTCGGATGTTAGGAGGCGTACTTAACTACATACTTACCTTGGAAATATTCTGGTCTTGCTCCATAGGAAATCTTGAAGTTTTGACTAAATCAATCTATCGCAACCAGTTTCATCCACTAATGTATTTAAATTTATAAATAAAAAAACCAAATGAAATAAGTTTATTGACATAAAAGACCTTCGTATACATACAATACAAATACATTTCACAATTGGTACATGGGATTTTCCGAAAAGGCTATACAAAATAGTGGAAAACTCTGCTTCCTAAACTACGGAGACCCTGTGACTTAGGAGTCAGTGCTCTGCTGTAACTTCGTGTGCAAGAGAGACCTTTATAGAGTGGGTGTGTTAATAAACCAATAATGATGTAAATCTTTCAAATAGAATTTGTATTGGTGGTACTGTGTGTGTATTGTGGTTTGTGTTTGTGCGTAAGAGGTGCATTGGAATTTGAATGTGATATAGTGTAGTGTAGTGTGGTGTGATTGTGGTATGGTGTAGTGTAGTGTCGTGTGGTTGTGGTATGGTGTAGTGTGGTGTGATTGTGGTATGGTCTAGTGTAGTGTGGTGTGATGTTTTAATAGGCATGTAAGTGGTCGTGTAGCATATGTTTCTGAATTAGTTTTTTAAAGAATAATAATATATTATTACGTGCCTATTTTATTTTGAAATAAGATCTTCTGTACGGAAATAGACTACCTGACTACACAGCCAGTTTTGCAATTTTATCTTTACTTCGTGCTTGTTTATATTATTTATTTGAATATGTTTTTATGTTCTAAACATTTCCAATAATACCTTTTTAATTATAAATATGCGAGCACCATATATCTTTTAACATATAATAAAAGTTTAATTTATCTACTACATGACTTATTTACCTTGTGTTATATAGTAGACTTCTTTTAAAAGACATAATGTAACTCACACAAAATTAGACACTACGGTCTTTAATGTAAAATTTACTATTAACCTAAACTTATCACTTTCCTAATTATATTGGACTTAGCTTCCAGTCTAACCAGATGTTCGATGTAGCTGAAAACCAATATTTTAACGGGCGTGATTGCTTATCTAATCCCTACAACCTTTTTACTGGTTAATATGATGACATTCAGAAGACTGGCTGTCTAATTTACAACCAGCAGGCCTAGCCATATTACAAATTCTATTTCTATTAACGCAATCGATAAGGCGACATTAGAAAGAAAATGGCGTATATGGAATCAGCTGTTTGTCAACTGTCAAGTGTTAACGAGTCGAATTTGCATACGGCTGAAAATTAAATAGACTTGATAGTTGACAAACAGCTGTTTCCATATACGCCATTGCCTTTCTATTGTCGCCTTATCGATTACAATAATAGAAATAGAATTTGTAATACGGCTAGGCCTGCAGTAAAGACTGTCAAAGATCTACAAATGACTGATCTATGTATTATGCACCTTACCTCACCATGGACTGACCTCGGTTGGCGCAGCTTAACCTTGGATTGACTGTGCGGCCGTTACTTATTGTTTGGTTTATTATTCAAGAGCCACAAAAAATCAACAGTGCAATAAATAATATTTAGGAGGTCATTTGATTTGTGTGCTAGCTAGCATGTAGCAAATTATTTAATTTAAATGATTAGGTTTATTAATTACCAATGCTGTTTAAACTGTTCTTCTAACATATCAGACAGACGTGTTGTTGGGGAGTTTGTTCCGCCACTTCTTCTTCCCAGCAAAAACACTAGGAAGTGGCGAAGGGCGGGCGTTTTGGGGGACTGTCTTATGTAATTTTTGACGTTCAAAAAGTGCTGATCCTCAGCCTAATTTGAATAAATGGCTTTTGATTTTGATTTTGATTATTAGGTACCTAGTGTTAGTTAAACGAGGATGAGTTGTAATTCGACCACTAGGTGACCATTGATGATGACATTGATCACCCTAGTCGGGAAAAAAAATAAAAAAATATTGCCTACAACTTTCACACACACAACGCCATTTAGTTCCAAACTAAGTACAGCTTGTGTTTCGAGTAGGTACCAGAGAACAGATAAACGATATTTCTGAATACATAGGTAATAATTCAGGTATTCTATATACAATACCTAGGCAATATATAGAATACCTAAAACGTGTAGGTAATGTATAAAATATTATTTATTTTGTACTTTACCTAGGTAAACTATACAATACCGAATACGCCAGACGAGCCCATGAGACGGCTCATGGGCTTTCCTGGTAATCGTTGCTCTATAATATTATTAAGAGCAAAAGCAGGAGTGCAGTAAGCTAAAACGGTCGAATGTTGACCACTACGCGACTAAATGACTAATTATTAATTAGGTTGATGAGGATTATGGCTCTGATTGACTGGGATTTGATTTGCATGATTAATAATAATGTTCATCAATTTTGATCTTGACATCTTGAACTTATCTAACACCTATGCATATTTGAATATCTTACATCTTACTAATATTATAAACGCGAAAGTTTGTGAGGATGGATGGATGTTTGTTACTCTTTCATGTAAAAACTACTGAATGGATTTCAATAAAATTTAGTATGGAGTTAGCTGACACCCTGGATTAACACATAGGCTAGTTTTTATCCCTGTTTTCCCACGGGAATGGGACCCATGCGGGTGAAACCGCGGGACGTCTGCTAGATATAAAATAATGGTAGAGCTGTCATGGCTTAGTGGTGTGACCGGACTGTCTCGAGTTCGAACCCAAGACAAGTGCCCCTGACTTTTCGGATTCATGTGCGGATTGTATTATTATCACTTGCTTTATTATTATTATTATTTATTTTTTATTTATTGTAAACTAGTTTTAATGTTCTTAAAATAAACAAGGCACACAATTAGACCTCTGGGGTCTGTCTTAGCATGCCATGGCCTGGGATTTGATCAACGCGCTATTAACAGTAAAATAAAGTCGAGTTGCTGTATTGTGAGCTGAGGTACGAGGCCTTGTGTTCAATTCCCGAGTCGGACAAAGTCTTGTTAGATTTTTACATCTAAAATTTCTCAATAGCAGTTCAGAGTCTTGGCTTGTGGCCGGTTGGTAGCAGGCGATCTGTGAGTTAACTATAAGTAGGAAGGGACGAAGGAACACCTCTGCCTAATACTTCGGGTAAAACAGGTGTGATGTAGTTGACATTTGATATAAATTTTTAAATAAAATTTACTCAGGGTCAGGTAACATTAAAATTCAATGGCGAGTTAAAGGCTTTTATCAAATTACTATTGAAATGTCATGACTATCTAGTTGAGAATTAAATGTCAAATCCCTAAATTGGTAATAATTTCAATATATTTGTTTAGCAAATCGTCAAGTATAATTTAAAGGGCTGTGGCTAAATGGTCTTCCTTTTTCATTTGTCCTGTTATTTGTTTAATACTTCAAGCACACAAATGTACATAGGCGGACTTAATGCCTGAGAGCTATAGAGCTATGTTTCACGTGAAACCAAGGCAAATGGGCGGCATTAAAATTCTGACACTGGGTTATTCACTAACTAAAACCCGAAAAGGATAGAGAAGGCAGAATATACTGACTGATTTGACTGGTCTGTTGGTCTAGGGTCGTGGGAGGTCGTGGGTTCGATTCCCACCCAGGACAAATGTTTGTGCGATGAGCACGATCGTTTGTTCTGTGTCTGGGTGTAATTTATCTATAATATGTATATATTTAGAAATATATAAGTGTGTTTATCAGCTGTTTAGTACCCATAACATAAGCTCTCAAGCTTAACTTGGGACTAAATGGCGTTGTGTGAAAAGTTGTGGAATATTTATTTATTTTATTTTATACTAGCAGTTAAGTGATAATCAACAAATGAACCAAAACACATCCACGAATAAAACGTATAGGTACCTCAGAAAAAAACTACCACGCAGCCACACACGAACCTCTGGGAAATATGAGAGATGGAACACCAAAGAAATCCATTCCGTCTACACTTAGTTTATGAACTTAACAGGAAAAACTACGTATAAACAGTGAATTGGGTAAATGAAACGGCAATCCATCCATCAAAAGGGTGACAAACCGTATCAGGATCGATTTGTGGCACATCGGTGTGAGACATATTGGTTTGTGTCATGCGGAGTCACGCCTCGTGGCATCATAAACGTGCCGTGCTATTGTCAGGGCGCGGACGCAAGCGGGAGCGGGGAAAATAACGAATGAAAGTCCACAGAATTAGTATATTTATTTATATTTATATTTATATTTTATATTTTACAAGGCGGATTGGCGATTTCAAACTTATATTAACTATAAGTCCAGGTTTCCTTACGATGTTTTCCTTAACCAATGTCAATGGTGTCTAAGATAAACTTAGAAAGTACCTACATATGAATTGAAAAAGTCACATTGGTACTTGTCCGGATTTGAACCACAACCTCGTGCATGAGAGGTAGGCGCCTTTACCTCTGGGCCATCATGTCAACTATGTTGGGGTCGTCTAAATGATTAATGATATTTATTTCTGTAAATAGGTTTGACAAACACTTTTACACGTCATTTTTTTAACTAGTAGATAAGATCGGAGTTTCACAACCTGACTACTCTGAGAAGAAACACCGAATGAAACTCAGAAGTCGTAGTCTCTTTTAAAGTCAAGACATTATCTAGGTCAAACCATGTAAGATCCATGCAGATTAGTGTCTAATATGGTCTTTTGAGGAAAGAACCACACAGAATGAGGGGACCAGTTCAGTCAGTGCAAGCATTTGTGAGTAATCGTGAGCTCAACTCGTAACTTGGCGAGCTCCACGTGCTGACGAACAATACCAAAGAAAGAACATTAGGGTTGGTCCCTTATAGAACTCAAACTGCCAGACAAAATGTAAAATGAATAAATAAAAGAACTTAAAAAGATTTAGAAAAGGAAATTTAAAAATAATCCACATAGTCCTTACTCTTTCACAATAAAAAACTTTTTAAAAAGTTTTTTTTTTTGTTATTTTTAGTTTGTTTGTATGTAAAGAAAGTCTTTCAAAACTTGAAGGAATCATTGAAATTGGATAACAATTGCTAAAGAAGTTCTATCTCTAAACATTCATTTGTACATCTTTGCCGGCCCCTTTTAAAATAGAATGGCGTAATGTTATGTTGTGGAAATACAAAAGCTCAGCATAGACATCTGACTATAGCAATCGCGAATAATTTGCTGTTATGCGTTGAAGAGTTCCGTTGCCTGTCTTCTTCATCAGTTTTTCTTAACCAAATGATACTTTCTAAATGAAAATGCTTGATTTGTTACTAAAAATGTTGAAATCGGTGCATGTGTGCCTATATTTTTTGAGGAGTTCCCTCAATTCCTCAAAGATCCCTCATCAGGTTGGTCCCATTTGTATCAAAACTCATAGTTTTGTTACAAATGGGACCAATCTGTTAGTAGGTATACCCTATCAAACAAAAAAAAAGAATTTTGAAAATCGGTCCATAAATGACGGAGAACTGAGGTAACAAACCCTAAAAAAAATATATACAACCGAATTGAGAACCTCCTCCTTTTTTTGAAGTCGGTTAAAAAAAACATAAACATAACATACATATATATAACATAAAAACATATTTCTAGTTTGACCGGGTGCAGCTGAATACCGGTGTTTTACATTGACCGACTGCCTGTCATTTTAACTTATTATAAGAAGTTTGGCTATTTTCTAATTCCAAAACAAAAGTAAAATACTTAAAAGAACCCCTTTAAATTCCAAAATCGTGCGTTGTTGAAATTCAGTAAATAATTAGGTACCTATCAATAACATTAAAACATTTACCACAAAATAATATGTTCTTCTTTGTAAACATTGAATTCAAAGATTTTGTTCAATAAACACGACTTTTCAACTTTCTACCGTGAACCAATAATTGGGTTTTTCTATTACAAAAGAAAATCCCAGTTATAGAGGATTGGAACGTTCCCAATGAATAGGCCGGACCCCTATCCCAGCGGGACTCAATACATCGGCAAACTGCGGGTATTCGATAATATTCCGCTGCGTACCCCTCTGGGAATTATAACCGTGAAGATTATTATGATATAATTTGTTTCGATACTTTTTTTTATGCTAGATCCTTGTCGGTTTAATAAAAATGCCGGCGAAAGTAATATTTTATTTAATAACTACCTTTTCGCTGCGGTTTTACCTGCTCCTTAATATCGTAGGTTAATTTAAAATACTACGATACTAAATATACAAAATTGATCCGAAGATCAAATCACATAATAATTTCATAAATATTACAATGAAAACGGTCAAATTTTTCCAATAATTGAACATGAACCTTATTGTGTTTAGAATAAAGTTAAAAACCTATCAAAGAAATTTGACAGATTGGGGTAGGTTGTTGTGCTGGTGTCAGTACCTACTTTCTATTGTAATTGGGCTATCACATGCATTTTTTTACCAAATTCGACTTGTTACAGAGAGTCGTGGGTGGAGCTTTCGTGACCAAAGTACTACTCAAAAATAATATAGGTATCGATGGACTGTCTCGTTGGTATTGTGGTGGCAAGCGCTACACCTGAGCGTGAGGTCCCAGGCTCGATCCCCAGGTCGGGCAAAGCGTTATTAAGTTTTTCTATACGGAATTTCGAAGTACCTAGCAGCCCGGAGTTTGGATTTGTGTTCGATTGTTGGCGATAACTGGCGATATGTGGGTGCACTACAGGAACAACTCTGCCTCACCTATTGGAGTTTGCAGGCTTGATACAATGTTATTTTTTCTATAGGTGGAACCGGGGACCGCGGTCCTGGTTCTAAATGCCTCACGACTGGTCTTCAAAGAAACAAAAATATTACAACTAACGTTAGGAGTCAAGTTGTAAATAAAATGAGCGCTATTGTTGTTTATTCAAAACAAATATATAAATGTTTCGAGTGCATAAAATGTTACCAGAGCAACTTCATAAAGGCTACGCGTCGATAGCTGCGATATCGCGCTCAACAAAATCAAATAGTTTGAGCTTTTCCAACCAAACGTGAATCGCTTAGTTTGCTGTTATTTTGCAAAATATTACCGTCGGTGTCGTAGTCGCAAGCGCTACTGCTGAGCTTATGGTATAGGTTTAATGTCCAGTAGGGCTTTTGGCCATCTTTTTATTGCCAGTGATCAACTCGTGTCGGGGTCGAGTCTGCTATTGCAATCGTGTCTCAATGACCGGTCAATGATCGATTGTTGACGTATAACGTCAAACTTATGACACATTTTCCATTTATAAACTGTCAAAGTTGTCAAATATTCGATCAATGACCGGACTGTGTTTGGGTGTAATTTATCGATGATAGGTATATGTAATATGTACAGAAATATAGAAATATATACCTAAGTATGTTTATCAGCTGTTTAGTACCCATAACACGAGCTCTGCTTATATGACGTTGTGCGAAAGTTGTGGAATATTTATTTATTTATTTAAGTACAAACACACTTTTTTACAAGAAAATACAACTAACTCCATAAAAAGACACTAACAGCAGCTGTAAACGAACTCTGGTTTCGGAAGTCGGTGGCCAATAATAATGAGACAAAACCATCAAAGCCACCATCTAACCATGTGAATAAAAAACGCGTTTGGTGACCACAAAAAGAAAGTCTTTTGCAATGACTATGTTTATATTCGTAATGTTGAGCAAAGCAAATATCGACGACCATTGAAATGAAATTGGCTGAAAGCTTGGAAATGTTTCGGCATAGCTCGTATGTTTACTGTTGCCCGCTCTGTCGGTAAGTTCCGGCCATCGTGGAAACATTTCTCTTATAAACGTTTACATCATACGGATGGCAGGAAATGTAACAAAAATAACATAATAAAGACTATCGGATGTTGCCAGACGCGAATATGTTTACCTGTTAGGGATTTCTCTTCACAGCAATTACTTTTATGATTTCATGCGGAAATTCAAGCTCTTGAGATTTTGAAATTTACCTACATAGTGGATGGTATATGATTTAGTATTTTATTTCTGTAAAGGGTTTTGTAAAACATGTTTAAGTGTCAGACAATACAAGAGTTACATTAGAACTTTGACAGCACGGTTAGTGCAGTGGTTGAGCGATTGGCTGCCGCGTAGCTAAGTTGCGGCGTCGTATCCCACACAAAAAAAAAATTGCATGTAGTTATGTCGGATCTAGTTATTTGCGTATGTGACTTTAATGTTAGTTAATGCACCTACGATGCAGGAGAAATTTGTAGTGTGGGATAACGTTTATTAAAACGAAATATTAAAACCACGTGACTATGAGGTTGCTGTTTTCTTGTTGAATACTCAAAATAAAAGAAAAAGCATTTATTTGACACAACACAGGCACACGATAACAAATAAAAGTACAAAAATAAAGAATTAAACTAAAAAATAAATAAACAACAGAAAAATAAAACAAAGAGTAATGTGCCCATGCGCATGTATGCGTGAAAGTGTGTGTCTGCACGTGTGAATGTGTGGGTATGTGTGTGTGTGTAAGTGTGCATGTACTCAGCAGAGACTTTTTCTCCCTCCTCTTGTTTATCACAGTAGAGGTCCCTTTTAAAGTCAAGCTTTATCTTTGTCATTCTTTGTCGTTGACTGGCCTGTTGGTCTAGTAGTGATCCTGACTGCTATGCCGGAGGCCGTGGGTTTGATTCCCACCCCAGACAAATGTTTGTGTGATGAGCATGATCATTTGTTCTGTGTCTGGGTGTAATTTACCTATAATATGTATGTATTTAAAAATATATAAGTATGTTTATCAGCTATTTAGTAACCATAACACAAGCTCTCGAGCTTAACTTGGGACTAAATGGCGTTGTGTGAAAAGTTGAGGAATATTTATTTATTTATTTGTCGCGGCAAGCGATATTCGTGAATAATAAGTTGTGAAGTTGATTAACTAAGAACAGAGTCTATGGTGAACAGCGTGACGTTACTTGTCATTTGAAAATGGCGCGAATGTGTTTTCGGTAATGTCACGTGGACAGAGCCGTGCTGGTGCGTGGGAGATGGGCAGAGCTCAGATTGATTTGAGGCACCAACGAAGACAAACATCCAGTACGAAACTGTCAGTTACCTATTTGAGTTATGTTTTGTGATTACGAATGTTAAGTGAGGTTATTACTGCAATGAAGGTTGTTATTCTACGTTATGACTAAATACCACGAAACCCCCTTCGCTGTCAGCTCATCGCTCAGCCATCGCTGACGCCGACATATTTATTATTTCTTCTGCCTTTTGGGAATTCGAAATTGGTTTCCACACTTAGTCCATAAAGATTATCGTTGTAGTTGAATTATGGCTGCTGTCTTTTCAACCATCACCGTGGCTTGGCTTCTGACTAATGCAAAGACATTTAATACTTACTAAAAAAGACGCAACATCACGTACAGAATTTTCATCTCATACTTGTCTAATGTGGACACAAGTCGATTAGTCTAATTTAGTACGTTCCACTGCCGTTCTTATATTGCTATACTAGCTGCTGCCCGCGACTTCGTCTGCGTGAAGGCTCTAACAGGACCAAAAATACCTAAGATTCCAGTGTCGCTTTAGCATTATGAGTAAACAACTTTTAAAATAGCATTAAAATATAGGTTATATGAAGAGAGTTATATGTGAATCCTGCTGAGTTCAGTCTGAAAGAAATATAGAAAATAATGCAGGAATACATTTCAGGCCACAAAATAGTAAAAATCCGTAAAAAGGTATCATGCCTTACAATACTTCCCTATAAATTACTACTTATGGTATTAATGCTGCCAGGAGTCAAAATGTAAAGAAAGTCAGGACTAGTGACGCGGGAGCAAGCGACGTACACTTGCCCGTGAGAGAAGCAACTCGTCCTGAGGTTGACACCAGCTGCCCTCGAGTGTCTGCCCCTGCGACTTATTGATGGTCATCGCAAAGCGTTGCTATAATATGCTAGATGCCATTCTGAGGCTTGGAATCACAGGTTTTCTATGCTATTTCATCGCTTATCCTCTCCATAGTATCTTAAATCTTTTTAAACTACCGTACCCTTAGCCAGATCATTCATTTGAAGATTGCATGAATGAGTCTTTTAGGGAACAAAACAGTTAGATATAATATGTATGTGGACCCGCCTATTTAACACACGTCGTGTGGTGGGTCGTCGAGCTCCCTGAAATAGGTTTCAGCTACACGATGACTGAAGCGTGCATGCCATCTGTCGGGACAGGTCAACTCAAAGCTGAATTGATTCTTTCTTCAAAAGGCTTTTCCAGACTTTGCCCTGCATCCTGAGACTCGCATAAATATAATCTTATGTCTGGACTTTAAAAGAGACGATGACCCCTGAGTTTGTTTCGGCATTTCTTCCCCAAGGATCAGTCACTTTGGAAATGCCATAAAGTACCATTTAGTTTAAAAAAAATTACATGTAAAATGTCTGAGAAGATCTACTTACAGAAATAAATATCATTTTATCATTTAATTTCATCATTTCAGTAGTCGAGTAGCTCGACTTAGACAGACCACCATAAAGCCCAGATTATTCTACCCTAAACTAATAGGTAATAGTAATGATTAATTTGGAAAGTAGATGTTAACTCTACAGCTGAATATCAACTGAGTTTGATTGCCGTGTCGGGCAAAATGCTATTATTTTTTCCACTTGAAACTTCTTAGTAGCAAAATTGAAATCAAAATGTATTTAATCATTTCTTTCTGAGAATCAACACCGTAAAAACTACAAAAAATATTAACTAAAACGCTTTAGCCCTTTAAGTATGAAACTGCTATGAATAAAAATTATATTAACCTCACTAATACTACACGGTATGCTTACACTAATGTGTTTCTTCTAAATACAACATTGATTTTAACCATCGCTTTTGAGCTCGCATTTTGGACACCTGCCTACTCCCGACCACAATTTAGTATGGCTAGCAAGAGCTTTCATTTTCAATTTAAATGCTTCATAAATAGTTCAGGTGGGCGTCTAAAATATTCGAGTTATTCTTTAATTGCTTCGTTTATTAATAATTTCCTTTGTGGTAGCAATTGAGACAGGAATTTATCTTAATACTAGTTAATCTTGTTTATTCCTCTTTAGAATTAACTTTTAGCGGAATATTAGAAATCGTTACTTATTTTTTATGATTTGACATACCTCTATGTGCTGTGATTTTGTATATTTGTTAATTAATCTATTCCATTTAATTATATCCATATTTTCTGTTCATTTTGTTAAGTCATAAAAAATTGGAATCACAATGTGATCTTTATATTATTATGTGGGGATTAATTAAATGAAGCTAATTTCCCTAAAAAACACAATATATCCTTTTACCTCTTTGGAACCTAAATTAAAGACGCAATGTTAAGATTTTATTTATATTTACTTGATTTTGGAGTTATATTAGAACTTAACTTCACATCACACTTGTAATTCCCGAATCACTTCCAGATTGTGATACTTCGACGTTTATCTCTCAAGACATCAAAATACTAAGAAACACGCAGCACAGTAAATAAATAATAAAATCTAACCATTGAACTGCAACATTTCCAAACCTTATTCCATACTTACAGATCTAGCATAAAATTATTTCCGTGCGCACGGAAATAATATGATTTCCGACTGAAGTAGCGCCGACTAGGACTACCTGTGTTTGTAAACTTGTGCCGTAAAGTGGATAAAATATTATGTTTTGCAACTGTTTACTACCACGAGCTGAATTTTTCATAAATGAGCACCGATTCACTTGCTCGAAAACTATACTAAAATAGCAGAATTATTTCATATCTTTTAACGTCACACAGGTTGAGAGAAGGACGGCAATAGATTTTAAGATGTTAAATTAGTTTATAATGCCTTGTACCTACTCCGCCAAATGTTAAGTTGATATAGTCTATAAGCTTTAGGAAATTTAAAATTATCAGCTTTTATATATTTTTGTTATCTCTTTTTACATGAGAGCCTAGTGAAAAACAAAATTGGCAAGATGCACACCATATTTGTAAGCCTCCAGATATAACATGGCGCTCTATTAATCATTATAAGATCTGTATTTCTTTACATGTGCTAATATATAAAAGTGATTCGAATATAAACTCATGCCTTTTGCTTATAGGGGTAGGCAGAAACTACAGAACGCCTCCGTGCGGTTACGATCCTTACATAGTCCTTGTGCTTCGCTAAGTTGAGAGTACTAAGCACCAATTTCTTTACCACTGAATTATGTCAAGCATATTTCATAATTTATTCCACTTCTCCAACTTAGAAGTCACAAAGATAACATACAAATATATCAAAAGGTCAGCCTCGTCGATACTTTTCCTTATCTAAATAATTGACAAACTAGAAATATCTTTCGAAGTAAATAAAAACTATCTTTTCCCCTGGAAACTGAAAGAAACAAAGCACCATATTATTAGAAGTTTATGTTCAATAAATAACAAGAGTTTTCCTTTCCTAATTGATTGATGGATAGCTGTTGTGTTGCGTTCTTCGTGAACGCACCCTACCGTACATGGGAGGAGTTTCGGAAGCGCGTTTTACCATATAAGTTCAGGTTACGAATCGTATTTTTGTCGTGGAGGTAGATGGCCCGACTGACTGGCCCGTGGTCTAGTGGTTAGTAACCCTGAATGCTATGCCGGAGGTCGTGGGTTCGATTCCCACCCAAGACAAATGTTTGTGTGATGAGCACGATCATTTGTTCTGTGTCTGGGTGTAATTTATCTATAATAAGTATGTATTTAGAAATATATAAGTATATTTATCAGCTGTTTAGTACCCATAACACAAGCTCTTAGCTTAGCTTGGGACTAAATGGCGCTGTGTGAACAAGTTGTGGAATATTTATTTATTTATTTTATTTTTAGATGTAATTGGTATATCTTCCGTTTTGGTGAAGAAGCTTCTCTAGTATCCACGTACAGAGGCCAATACATCAAGCTACCCCAATGTGTCATTTTTTTTTTATTGTTTTTGACTTTATTACAAATATATTAAGGTTAATGTTCAATTGGAAAAAATGACTGTTTGGGGTAGCTAGATGTGCGTCTGTACAACATCATGTACACTGTGGAGTTTCTTAACCATTATTCTGCATTCGAAACTCCCTTTTGGAAGGAGCAACTATGAAAAGTCACTATATATCTAATTCAACTTGTAAGTTTACCGTTCAAAAGGACCTTATAAATGGCCTAATTGAAATAAGCGATTTGACTTTGACTTTACAGGAGTCAAGGTAAAGAAGGTTCGAATGGTCAGGTGTATGGAGGAAACTATTACTAACTCCAAGGTATACAGACTTCAAACTCCAATGACGTAAGCCTTTCTGATTCAGACTCCTGACCAACTAGAGTTATTCCGTTATTACCGAAAAGCATGCCCATAATTAAGTTCCCAAAAATAGTATATAATTTTTTACTACTTGTTTACTATTCTTCGGACGAACTTGACTTCGCCCCAGATGTGTGTCAACGCTGTTGTGACAGTCTAAGACGTCACATTTGACAAATTAAAAAATACTTTGTGTAGTTTCGTCGATTAGACCTTTAAAGAAAAACGTCAAATCTGAATTGTTAGATGGTCCCGGGTTTCATTTGTTTAACCTTTATTTTTTTTGCAAGTTCTTCTCGTAATAGTTATTATGCTATTCCATATGGAAACAAATCTAACAATTGAAATCCATCCAGTCGTTTTTTAAATTTTAATTAGTTCAACTAACGAGACTTAAATAAATTTAATAATAATAATAATAAATAAATAAATAATTTATTTCAGTTAGCTTTACAAACTTCTACAATACATAATCTTACATAGAGGCCTCCTTTTAAGTATAAACAAATACCTGTGCTAGGAGACCCCGCTCTTCTAAAACTAGAAACAATAATAATGTAGGAGTGTCCGTACAAAGAAATTAAACTTAGAACTAGGGGCATGCGTGTGTGTGTGTTTGTGTGTGTGTGAGTGTGTGTGTGTGTGTGTGTGTGTTTGTGTGTGGGTGTGTGTATGTACATGGGTGTTTATGTCGCTCTTCGACCGTTTTCACGTGATACTTTGTAGAAGAGTTTCAATGTCGTCATAAGTTTTGCATTTCAGCCAGTCTATTAAAGATATCTTACATTCACGATATAACATAGGGTAAATATTTAAAAGTTTATTTAATTTGTTGTAGATGGAAGCGGATTGTCTGGTGAACTGTCTTTTCGCATATGAGGTTTTAGATTTAGATAATTATTAATTAGTAGGACCGTAAACTACTTTAATTTAAACATCCTACATAAGGTATTTTAAGTTTAGTAATCTATGAGCCTAATATGCTGACTGAACTTTAATAGTTTGTTATTATTAAGGCTACAAGTTGTAAAAAAACAGTTTTTTTTTTTAAAACAAAGCATAACTTTCCCCTCTCCATATCCTACAAAGCATCAGAGCCGTGTAAAAGCACGGACGCAGGATACAAGACGTAACGTTGCATAATATGGCGCGTGTTCAGCCAAAGTATTCGTTATGGCATTTGCTACACCTAGCCAACGGGGGCATACGTTTTTCGATATGACGCCGAACGTCAGGTGTTCATCTCGTGACCTAGTTATTAAATTCTATTTTAAAACAACAGCTTTAAGTTTCAAACGGGAGTGTGATCGTAGTTGTCGCTTGTGCTGTTTTACTTGTGGGACGTCGGGAGCCCTCCCTCTAGGAGAGAGCGTTGCCGGCGGCGGAGAGCACTTGAGACTCTGGCGAGGTGATCCGAGTGGCGATATTCGCGAGTTGGGGGGTTCGCTCGCTGCATCCCTCTTGCTCGCGGACGCGGCCTGGCGGCGGGAGGCACCCGCACCGGCCCGGCGTCACTCACATCGTTTCGGTCTCCCCGATCGTGTGTCCGATCCTCTCCTACCCGCGACGTACGATCACTCCGAAATCTACCGGTACTAAGTCGAGCGCGCGCCGCGTCTGACGCCAATTTATCTAAAATAAATATCCCTTGAATTACCCTCCACGGTCCCATCACCAGCTCTCCGGACTACGGTCAGTAAAGTTTTATTTAATTATTAAGTTTTTGTTTTGGACTTTTCATAGTGATTTTAAACAACAGATAATTTAAGACTTAACACGTGGTTAGTTAGCATTGTAGAATTCTTTAAGTCGGTGCAAATAAAGGATTGTTTGGATTGTGGTAAAGAAAAGTCGTCCGTATAGAAAAGCGGCCGGCCCCGCGCCGCCCGGTCTCATTTGCATCTGTCAAGCACTGGGTAAGTACCTGCTGCGTCTGCTTTTTAAAATCCTTCTGGTTTTTTTTAAGGGTCCTTGAGAAGATCTTTCTTGGATAGCTTTAATCTTGACACAGCTTGATTGCTAGACAAACGGAGGGTAGTAACTTTAATTATTTTGTCATCGTTCTAATTATCTTGCGGTAATCTGTGAAATTAAAGTTTGATAGATATAAATCTGCACCTGTGTGGAATTCTTTGTTTCAAAGTGGATCTTTAAATTATTTGTGTTGGCATTTTAAAGATCTACTAATTACTTACGCTATTTATGTTTGTCTATAATGTTAACTATTTCCGTCTTTGTCGCCGGCTGCATATATTTTCTCTTGACGTATTTAATGTATTTCAAATTAATTCCTGGTTGAAGATTTGTTATACTGAACAGTACCTACTTTGAAACAGCGATGTAATTAAGTTTATTGAATAATTGGTGACTGATATGATTCTCATTACAACGTTAATACGAACTACAAACCTATTTGCTTTCACATTAAACTTTAGTTTCCAATTTGTAATACAAAACGCTATAAATCGCGTAAAAGCGCGCGAAAGGGATAAGATTATTGCGGAAGTTTGAAACTTACCCTCTAATTTGGGCACAAACTAGTCTTAGCAACTATTAATTAAAAGGTAATAAATTACAATTGGGCAACGTTTTGAAACAATTCCATTTGGAATTATTTCACGGAAATTTTATTAGGAGAAAGTTTTATTGACATTGGCCCGATTTTAATTTTCTTTCCTCTTTGAATAAGCGAAATGAAACCTACTGTTATACTCAGTAGATGGTTGCTAAGTTGTTCTTATTTGAGAATAATTTGTTCGGAAACAAAGGTAATAAATATTTGTCATTTAATCCGCGCACTTTTGTGGCTAAGATATTATATTGCGGAAGGGGTTTTGAGCCACAAGTTTTATGTGGTTGCATGGGTTGGGTGGCTCGCATGGCTCATACATAAATGAAGGTAAACTGATCTCTGCGATATTAGTATTAGGGCGGGTCAGTGATCACCTCACTATGTGACACCCTTGTAAATTCTATTGGGATTCAATTTCATACATACTCGTTTAAGGATGATTCCATATTTTTTCGTATTATTTTTACAGCTCGTCTCGCTCATTGTTTTTATACACTTCTAAACTAACACACAAAATACCTGTAGGCATCTCTATCTTGCCGCGAACGTCAGAACGTACTATTTAAAAAAAAAAAATCTTATTCGTTTCAAATATTATTAAGTTACTTTTAAGACTTTATTCTCATATCTATGGGTGATACTTACTTTGCTTTTTTATTAATTTAAGCCATGTCGCTCCAGGGCTTAGCTCCGGGGTAACTAAGGTATTTAAAACTTTAAAATCGCTCGAATAGGCGTTACGCTTATGTCAAAAATTCGTGCTAGGGCTTCAGGTAATTACAACTGATCTGAGAAAATAAAACTAAAAACCCTAAGTATTAATATGATAAAAAGATCAAGTAAGTAATGTAGGAGGTAATCTCCAAAAGTACTTACGACTTACTCATCCGAATTCTTTTATTAATATATATTGTCGAGTTGTTGCATGTTTTTGGCAGAAGTCGGAGTTATTAATTGGAATCTTTATGGTATAAGCTTTTTTCTTTTTTAAATGATTACACTATGAAACACCGTACCCTAAACTTTAACATTCTACAGATATTATTGTCTCAAGTCAATGATGTCTAAGAAAAAGTTAGATAGAAACTAGAATGAAAGTCATTAAAATTAATGTTGTACCTATTTGACCATCACAAACATTTGTAGGAAACAGTTCTATTATATGGGAGAATGTACAAGGATCCTATTAGGTATATAATTTAAGATTTTATTCTATCCTGTGCTAAAACCTCAGCTTTTGGTAGGTATATATGTTTCCCCCTTTTTTCCTGGGATCAAAACCACCTGGATACTCATACAATATTGTCAAGGGTATTAAGATAAACTCATTGAGATAAAAAGTTATCCCATTGAGTTTGTTTCATTCTGCCGGCACGTCATTATTGTAATGGACCTTAATGGAAATTGATGAGTCTCTCATTCAATTAGTTTTTGCGAATTTATATGGTATCTCTTGTTTTTGTTTTGATATTTAATGTTGTTTTCCTTTATTAAATTTACGAACGAATAAAAAACACAAACTTTATCACTATATTTTTATTCGGAATTTTGTTTTATTTTTTTGCCGAAATAATATGTTATGATTTTTTTTCGATATAAATAACAACGTTTCACAACTCCCAACAAAAACTCGTCAAGTCTGACAAAAACACCGGAAATTATCTTCAAAATCATTCTTTGACACTTTATGTCACTCCGGGAAAAATCCGGGAAAATTAAACTCTGTCAAAAACACGTTTACTTAGGTACATTACAACACAATTTCGACAAGTCTGTAAAATGGTAGCTTAATAAACTACAAATAAATATTAACTGCACTGTAAAAACAACAAAAACGTACCGCAAACGTCGACAAAGTTATTTATTTCTGCAAATAAAGTAAATACATCGCTAACTTTCCCCCTTTTTGGCTCTTTAAAGGCTAAATTATATTCGCTTGGGGTGCAAAAATGGAGACGTATGCCACTGTAGGGACCAGAGAGTTATAGTAGGCGACCTACATGGTTAGAAAGTACTCCTCTATTCATATTTTATATTCCATTACATGAGACTGTGGGTTATTGAAAAGGTGGCTATATGTGGCCGCAATTTTTACGAGACATTATTTTTGATACAATATAAAGGGTAGGAGGGATATTGACGCAAATCTGTATAAGTACGTGATTCTGGAACCCGATAAAATCAGTATAAGTAAAAACAATGAAATTCTTAATTAAAGGACTGATTTATTTACTTTTTTTAGCGAAAATCGCATTGAGGTAATATGGATAATGTTTACTGAGCATTTTTAACCGACTTTATGAGTAGGTTCTCAATTCGATCGTTATGTATTTTCATGTATGTACACGATTACTCCGAGATTAATGGTCCGATTTACGTGATTCTTTTTTTGTTCGATGCGAGATAGGTGCCATTTGGTCTCATAAAAAATAACATAGTTTGGTTTGGTAGTTTTCATTTTATGAACATTTTTGTTCATGAAATTTTCTTTTTTCCTGTATCGATTCAAGTTCCTCAATCTAATCTGACAGTTGTGTTGCTGCGGAATTTGTTGCGCCACTTCCTCTTCCCAGAAAAAACACTGGAAGTGGTTAAAGCTGGGTGTTTTAGGGGACTGTGTTTGTAATTGTTGTCGTTTAAAAGGTGATTTTAAGCTGAACTTAAATAATGACTTTTATTTTGATTTGGTATGTTTCATGTTTTTTTTAGTGTAAAGTAAAAAAAGTCGCAAAAAAATGGAAAAAAGTTACGAAGAATGTCTTCTTATAGTTCAAAGTGTCCTGTATAGAAAATTGAAAGAAAAACTACGAGTTCTTGACATAGGTTCTCTCGGACGTGGAGATGTGGTCGGAGTTGGAGGCAGTGATGTATAACTAACACTGTAATGATATTTACGTTAACGGCTCTAGGACTTGCCCTAGTGGATTACTTTTCGCGATGTGTTTATTGCTTTTTGATGCATTATTATCAACTGAAACTATTTGTATTTTTTTTATTCTCGGCTCTCATATACGATGTAGTAGGTACCAATATGATTTATTTTACTTTCAAAGTTTTTCCAGGATGAAGCAAAAAATACTACCTAGGTATTTAATTGCTTTAGTAATTTATAAAAATACCCTGTGAGTTGCTTGACTAATGCAAGGCAAAAGCCTCTTCTCTTAGACGTAAGGCATGAGCATGTTGAGTATTGATCACCAGGCTTGCTCCAAGCGGATTCTCGATATCAAACTTATATTACCAATAAGTTCAGGTTGCCCCGCGATGTTTTCCTTGACCGATGTCAATGACGACTAAGAGAAACCTATAAAGTACCTGCAATTGAAAACGACACATTGGTATTTGCCCGTAATTACCATAACCTCCTGCATGAGAGGTAGGCGCTTGAACTTCAAGGTTATCACAAAACATAATATTTAATTATGCTTATACTTAATCCTCTAAAACAAAAATCCCCAACTCATGCATACGAAATACTGTTATGACAAGAAATATAATACTAATTGTAACAAAACATTACTTAGTTCCCTTCAGTTGTATACCGTAAATAAAAATTTATTGTGACATATTTTATATTACATAATTACAGTTGCCACCTGAACTTTTAAGTAAGATAATACCTTGTCTGAAGTAATGGCCTTCAAAGGCTCTTTGAAACGATGTCAGTTTAATTTTGTTTCCCTTGACAGTAAGCAAACCAGTGTCGCATCTAAAGACGTAAAATGTTTCAAGTAAAATACAGGGTGAACATAGGATAGATGTGGACAAGTCCATTGGATGATCTTTGACTCCAAGCGTTGTCTCCAACTTTTTCTCAGTTCTTCCTAAATTTCAAGTTTATCATGTTGTTTCAAAGTGTTTGAAATCCTATTTTGGGTGTGTATGTTTGTAACTTATGCATACGTAAATACTTACCTTATTTTCTATATATTGCTCCACACTAGGTATTATTCTCCCTATGTATATCATGGGTGCGTTTACAAAAATGTAACTCACGTACACAACCAGACCCAAAACACAAGCCATACAAATATTTTTTCCCGCCATCAGATTCAGGTAAAAATTGCACTCACATAGATAATTGCTTTCATTAAGTCGTAAACTACTATATAACCGATCGCATAAAGTAATTCCTCTAAGATGCCGCGAGCAATAGCGAATTAAAACAAATAAAATTCGTTATACTTAACTGCTGGCAATGTCTTGCTTGAGGCTACGAGATGACGACATAAAATGAATTGCTCAAAGAATAGGGAATTTCTAGTAAAGGAATTATCTACCTCCTTTTGTTATTGACATAAGCTTTTGCTTGTTTCTCTCTGATCTTTGAACAGAAGAAAAACACAAAGTGTGCCCGTTGCTTTATTCCCACGCAGTGTTCACTCAACGAAAGGGCTTTCCCAATATTTGTTGATGACGGTTTGATCTACTGAATCAGCTAAGTAATGCTAGGATAGAAGATCACGTAGTATTATCTACATCATACAGATTGAATTGAACCACCATCAAAACACCAAAGGGTTTGGCGGAGTTGTTCCGAGTTTAGGTTCCCTGTTTTTTGTTCAACGGTTTACCTACGCGTGATTGCGTAAAAAACATCTAAACATCTTTATAAACTTCCACATTCATATTAATATTATTAGAATTTGGTAGATAGGTCCAAGGTAGGTAAATCGTTTCTGCGGGACTGGTTGGGTTTCATTGAATCTACACTTTACTGGGTGCTCACAAGGTACAGCGCCAGCACATCAACCTACCACAAACTGTCAAGTTTTCCTAATTTAACTAGATCTTATTCTGTTTGCAATCAAGTTGAAATACTATGAAAGAAATTTGACTCATTGCGGTAACTTGATATACTGGACTCTGGACTATTGATTCTGGCTTTCAGGATTGGCAATTGCTGGGTTAAAAGAACACGTTTGAGTACAGTTAGACTACGTGTTACAACACGAAAAATAATTATTTCATAAAATTGCAACTGAAGGAAAAAAATAATACTGTGTTCTTTAAAGTGTCACTTTAATAAACTTGCCGTAATGTCAGGGCCTAAGATACTGGTGTGGCAAGTCTAGAGCGCCAGTGAAACTCACTACCGCGAAACGAAAGCCGCAATGGATGTTAGATTAGTTTTTATTAAGCAACGTGTCGCTAAGCACTTGTAGCGTCAGCATAAACAAGCAAAATAAAATCTGTTCCAGATTTTTAAATATGTCGAGATTCTGTTTACGTACAGACGTCAGCACATCAAGTTACCCCAATGTGTCAAATTTTGCAATCGAATATGAACCTTATTCTGTTTTTCATAAAGTTGAAAAACGATCAAAGAAATTTGACACATTGGGGTAACTTGATGTGCTGGCGTCTGTACAACTAGGTAAATCATAATGATATGAATTTGATATGTTTTAAAAGTATTTTTTTTTCTGGGTTTTTCGTTTTGTTTACTTGTTTTTTTTTAAAGTTTTTGTCGTCATCTGGTTGTGGTTAGTTATCTTAAGTTGTTTAATTACAGGGTGGAAAGGAAATAGATATAACTTTTCGTGGGTTTTACCTAATTGCCAAGATTTACCTGATGTTCCTTTTACCTCGAACAGTATAAAAAAATCATATTTCTGTCTGTCTGTAAAGTGGCTTATTTACTTTTTAAGGAAACATCTCATAAGCTTATATATGCATTCATGTCATGATTCTATACAGTTTTAGGCAAAAAGTAGCAAAAATAAAATGTTATGATTAGGAAAAAACCTCAACGCTTGGAAAACCAGATTCATGTACCTACACAACTCACGGTACCTCGAGGTACCTCACACCCTCTATATTAAAAAAATATGAAACGAGAACGGCAAATATGATAGGTTTATATTATAAAACCCGGAAAGGCTTTATCAAAAATGCATACTTAATAACACAAAGCCATAGGATATTATGGATTCTGAACCACCATTCTAAGCGTAAAATAATTGGGGGCGCAACATTATCCACCCCAAATTGAAAAATAGGATATAAAATATTTTCCTCTACCTAATCGATTACAAATTCGACTGTCTCGTTGGTCTAGTGGTTGTAAGTGTTACTATCGAGTATGAGGTCTCGACTTCTTGAGTTAGATTCCCGGGTCGGGTTTCTTACTATTTTCTTCTTGGTCGTAACAGGCTTGCTCCCCTACTAGAAGTACCTGGCAAAATGATGACTTACTATGCTGGCGTGATGTTTTGAAAAGCTCTCTGCTAGTTTGAAAGTAATAGATATTCAAAAGTATATAATAATCAGGTTAATAGTCTATACCTACTCATTTAAGAATATTGTAGGAGCCCTGTTAAAATCTCTAAGTAACTTTTTAAATTCATATTATGTATTTTTTAAGTGTATGTAAGACATTACTGTCATGATTGGTGAATGAAAATATCTCTGAATGAGAAAAAGCTGACATCCAGCACTGTAAACTGTAAGGAAGTGGCTAAAGGCGGCGTTTTTGGAGGACTGTCTTATCTAATGTTGACGTTTCAAAAGTGCTGATTGGGACATTAATAGGCTGTTATTATTACACGTTTTCAGAAACCTATTTATCTAATGGAACACATTAGAACAGAGAAGCACGCCATAAAATAAGAATTTCCATTCGATCCGAGTTCAAAGCGAGTTGTAAAATCGATTTTATTGCTTTCACATCATAAAGTTCCGAACGCATTTTTACATCGATAGTACCTAGATAAGTACCCACTTCCTTCGTTATAGTACTTATAAAACACTCGAAGAAAGTTTCGTTGTTATTATCAATACAACCCCATGTTTTAAGCGCCATTTTGTGTTATTAAACTAGACCGCAATTTACCTTTCCTTATTTTTTTATCCGATATTATGGTCAAAGTCAAATAAATAGCAACTTACTTCAATTATTAGACCAATAAAAGTCACAGTTGGACGTTGGACTTACAAGTTAAATCCAATATAAAAAAGTTCTCGTGTTTATAGTGTTTGTTACATGACTACTCCGAAACGGCCTGAGCGATCCTTATGAAATTTTGTGTGATTCATTTTGATATATAGAGACATTTTTCCTTGGAAAAAGACAGAATAGTACGTTCTCGTGGGATAATTACTAAAATCAGCGAGGGCAAAACTCTCCACTGATTAAACAATAATTTGATATGGGGCAAGAAAATTATGATAATGATTATGATTTATATGTGAAGTAATGACATTTGAGACAGTGAAAGATTAATGAACATAACGATCTCAAGTTCATGAAATACAAAAGTTTTGCCACTTTTGACTACAAATACCTACTGATATTAATGTTGTATTATCTTTTAAATGCATTGAAAGAGTTGAATTTCCATTGATAAAATAACCGGTAAAGAGCGAGACAAATTGGACACAACCTTTACAGTTCTATATGTAAACTTTGATAGGAAAAATATTTTAACATTTTCGAAATAAAATATTATATTTTTGCGACCGCAAAACTAAGTGCTTTTAGGATGTTTGTTGATGACTAAAAGCTGTGCTAGTAATGGACATCGTTTATTATTTTTCCTGTTATCTATTACAGAAACTTCCACGTGTGTTTTGATTTTTCGCTTTGTACAGAGGTCAGAACATCAAGCTACCCCTATGTGTCAAATTCCTTTGATAGTTTTTCAACTTTATCACTAACAGATTAAGGTTCATGTTCAATTAGGAAAATTTGATAAGCAGTTGGTCACAACAGACAGACAGGTGTACAGTCAGCCTCATAAGTAGATATACATATCCATATTGCCTAAACTTATGAACACCTTAGCTTACACAAATTGCTCTAAACAAGACTAGTGCCAGGATTTAATTAACGTCTTAAAGGTTTAAAATTCACTAGTCTTGTTTAGCAATTTGTGTAAGCTAAGGTGTTCATGAGTTTAAAAAATATGGATATGTATATCGACTTATGAGGCTGACTGTACCTAGTTGTGGCATAAAGATTCTAGTAAATAAATAACAAAACTATGTCTATACTACTGCAGGGTAAAGTCATCTTCTCGTAAAAAGAAGGCAAGAGTAATCATCACAGCGCTTGCTCAAGACGGATTAATGTTTTCATAAATACCTGAGTATGAAATAGGATAGTTAAATTAATGACTGTTAGTTCCTCCATGATCTTATCCTTCACTGGCGTTACTGATGTTGTAAATAAACTAAAAAAAAAAAAAAAAAAAAAAAAAAAAAAAAAAAAAAAAAAAAAAAAAATAAACTTAGAAACTAGGTTCGCTAGCAGATCAAGCTACCCCAATGTTTGAAACATTTTGTTATTTTTTTACATAATTACAATTACAATAAGGTTCATATTCAATGGGGAAAATTTTACAGTTTGTCGTAGCTTGATGTGCTGGCGCCTATATAGATACATTATAATGAATTGAAAAAGCCATTTTGACAATTGCCCGGATTTGAATTAATAACCTCGTGCACGAAAAGAGCCTGCCATTATTTTTACTACATCTTAATCATTTGGCCATCATTCATGACTGAATCGCGAGAAGACAAAAAAAAAGAATTTATAAATCTGATTGTTTTTGCAATCCGTACATAACTGCGCTCACGACAGACGTAGGTGCGCGATAGTGTCAACAACCTGATAGATCTTAGCGCAGTCTTCCTGAACAGGTTCTCCAGGACTAGTAGGTAATCCTAGTGAACAGGGCTTATGTCATCTAACGTCATGTCGATAATACACTGAAGTATTTTATTAGCTCCGGATTCCTACGTGATGGCATTCGGTAATTATGTTCGAGTATTTGCATTGCTGGCTTCGTGCTAAATACAGTTAATAACATAGTAGGTCTATGGTATTTGATTTGAAATGATACATTGTCATTTTAAGACGGCGACGGCCACCTTTGTTGTCTGAACTATAACCACTAAAATAATTTTAGAGTTAAAGATCGTCCTGTTTAATAAAGGCAAGTATGACAGCTAAATACAGCATTTTAGAGGTTTTGTTCTGCAGATTATTGTTATTAAATTTGTTAATTTTGTACTTAAATGTTGCCACCTATGTTGTCTGAACTATAACCACTAAAATAGTTTTAGAGTTACAGATCGTCCTGTTTAATAAAGGCAAGTATGACAGCTAAATACAGCATTTTAGAGGTTTTGTTCTGCAGATTATTGTTATTAAATTTGTTAATTTTGTACTTAAATGTTATTAGACTACGGCAAGTAATGTTAGACAAAGACTTGCTGCGCTGACTTTAAATTTGGATCAGGATACAAGGACGTCTTTACGTGAAGTTTAAGTTCCTAACACGTCTTAATATAACAGTTCGTTACTTTTAAATGATTACTATTTATGTTGTATATTTTTTTTCTTCTTTATAGGTACTTATTTGATACATCTATTGAGTTAGTCATGTATGGTATATATTTATGTAAATGGTACACCACAAACTACCTACCTACTCATAATTTCTCCTCTATCAAGTCCATCCAAAGGTTGTCTGTAAGAGATCGCTTTTAGCGATAAGGCCGCCCATTGTAACACCCTATGTAGCCCTTAAAGTTATAATTTATAGGTTTTTATGGTGTACATTATAGAGTATTCTATTCTATTCTATTCTATTCTAAAGTTTCATGCAGTCACAAGAGTTTTTATTTGATAATATTGAAAACTAGCACTTTGGCTCGTAACTTCATACGCGTGTATGTTGTACTTTAATATCCTCTTCACACAAAGTAGACAAAGTACCAACTAGCTAGTACTAAAATATGTTTGAAACATATTTGTAGCGGCCACGTGGTAACCCATCCATAAATAAATAATAGTTGAAGTCTGCGGCATGGCTAGCAGTCTTCTTGTCTAAAAATATACTGAAATAACGTATCCAGCTGCAAATAGTGCTTCAAATGGAATCGGAAGAATTTCTCAGTGCAAATGAAACCTCAAGATTCAGCAACATAATATGAAGTTTATAGGCTCTTAATAAACTAGTGCGCTTCGCAATCATTGATTGCATCACTGCTTACCATCAGGTGGGTTTGCTGTCAAGCACTAGAATAAAATATTTTAGAAAATTAAAAATGTTTGTATTAGTCTTGCGAGAAACGGAGGCCCAGTGGTGGCGGCCCCGACTTATGATCAAAAAGTCGTGTGTTCGAACCCAGGCAGGCGCATTACTTTGTGTAATTTAATTCATCACCGCTGCTCTCAAAAACGGTGAAGGAAAACATCGTGAGGAAACCGGCATGTCCTAGAACCAAAAAAATCAAAGACATGTGACATCTACCAATTCGCACTGGGCCCGCGTAGATTATAGCCCATTCGCAAAATACGCGCTTTGACGTGGAGTTGCGGATACCAGCCCGGTACCTATCTTTAATCTATCTTAATCTATAGTCTTGCGATAAAGTAAGGGGTAATAACAGCCACACCGGTCAACTTTCAAGGTTAAGCTACTCTAGACGAGGTCGATCCGTGGGTGGGTGACCATCCACTACATACGAAAACCTCTACGTTTTTCGAACAGCTCGTTAATCTGCTGTTATTTATAGACTGACAGTCGTACAGGTAGGTCTGACTACCGGGTATCATATTACCCAGTAACTGGGTTGTGGAAGTTCAATTATAGACCGTCGCTCTAAGTAAAATACTGGTTAGACTAAGTAGATGATGAATATGGAGTTTCTTTACTAAAAAACTTTTTTACAAAAAATAAAACCGACTTCAAAAATAACACTAAACGGTGTAAAATAACTCTAAATTAGGAAGTCTGTGGCTTTGGTACTTCTGTCTTATTTTTGATGGGCCACCGACTTCCGAATTTAGAGTTATTTTACACCGTTTAGTGTTATTTTTGAAGTCGGTTTTATTTTTTGTAAAAAAGTTTTTTATTTTTCCATTTTTAGTTGTTCCCATACAAACATTTGCCATGAATTCATTTTATATTGTTAATTGTTAACAATACCTACATGTCATTATAATAGGGTTATCCACCTAACCCTAATAAATAAAACTTAACATACCTAACTGTCGAAATCTAGGTATATTGAACACATCTGCCTACTCCTCTGAGCATACAGGCTTGATGATACGTCATGATGTTGTATGAACAATAAACATCCAAGCGATTCCAGCAATCACGATAGATTTGCCGTCTATTTTTGAAGAGTTCCGTTGTATATCTCCGAGGATCAGCACCAGATCTTCACCAAATTGAAATGGGACCACCTCAGGAGTCTATTCTTTCAAACAAAAAAAGAATTTCGAGAATCGGTCCACAAATGGCGGAGAAATCAGGTAACATACATAAAAAAAAAAAAAAAAAAAACATACACACGAACATAGAACCTCCTCCTTTTTTTGAAGTCGGTTAATTAAGGCATAATACAGAGACCATAATAGCTATGCACAATTAGTGATGTTGACAACTCAATGTTTGTGCATATCATATCTGTCTGCATACGTACTAATGGATGCATGAATTAAGTAGATACCTAAGGCCATCAGCCGGCTACTATCTTGTGTCTGCGACTTCATCCACAAGGACTTGAAAGAAAGACGGAAGAAAATGGTTGGTTGATTTGTAAGAAGCGCTAAATATTATTTGGGTTATAACCTAACATTTTAAAGAAGCTTATCATACAATACTATAACTATACAATAAAACTATTCTAAATTAACTGGTTACATACATACCTAAAAATAAACAAACAAAAGAACAGTAAACCAATTATAGGGCATCAAAAAACTCATCCGCATCGCTATCAACGGGAAAAGTGCCCAGAAGACTGGCCGCATTGCCACGTTGTATGGTAATGCTGATTCTCTGACCGAAATAAAGGCCAGCCCTCTGGTCACGTGAAGAGTCGACCAAACGCTTGGCGATGTCCCTGAAAACTAGATGGGCATTCGGACCCCATGGCCCGAGTGTTTCAACCCCAAACGGTTCAAATATAAAGAAGCTAAAATTTAATCCCATCAGCTGGTACTTACTTTGAGAAAAAGTCACCATGTAAAAATTTGAGTGTAGTAAATGTCTAGCATATTATGGAATGACCTCTCAAGTGGCATTTACTTTACCTTAATTTTCACAGCGTGATTTTTAAAGCATCCCACAGTTGTAATTTTTGCGTGATGCATGCTCGAACATACAGTCAAACATACCAGACCTATCAGTAAATGCTTTTTTTAAGTTCCACATAATATTATTGATTCCTAAAGTGGAATACATCAGAAATAAACAATAGACGGTAAAAGATTTATGTTTTTGCAAAAACTCTTGTGATTTTCTTTTATGATTTTGTTATACCTGCGTTTGGATAGATATGTAGAATAATACCAATTCAGAACCTTAGACTGGGACCGCAGATCACGATTATGTCAACAGAGTAAAAAAATAGTAGGTTAACGGTTCTTGTCGCCACTTTGCGGTTGTACTTGAGGTTAATATAAATATTGTTTCTTGGTTTACCGTCATTGAAATGATTTGTAAATATGAATACAAAATGGAATTATTCGCTACATTCTAATAGTTTGATGCGTTAGTGCAGCAGTCAAGGTCAAGAGTACCTATATATAAAACCAACAAAATTGGATAAAAAGTGATAACATTGATAATCTGAATGTCAACTTTAGTTTCACGACTTTTGAGGTTACTTTATAATGACAAAAACTATAAAAACATCCTAAGTAAATGTTAGCGACAATTTAAACTAAACCTTATGCGATTAAGTTATAGTTAGGTTACTAGAAAATTATCTCGATATATTGATTTCAATGACTCATACCTATTATGTTATTTCGTTATTAAAGTAAGTCTGGCTCTTAATTCTCAAACGTGTGTAAACCTACCAAACTAAACATGGAGATAAATGCACTATCATCAGATTATGATAGTGCATTAGCATTTTTCCAACTATGCTGGGGTCAGCTTCCAGTTTAACCAAATGCAACTGAATACTGTTTTACATGGAGCGACTGCCCATCTGACCTCCATAACCCAGTTACTGGGTTGTCAGACTTTTGGGCTTCTGACTTCTCGTAACGACTGTCAAAGATCTACAAATGACAACCAGGATCAACGGCTTGACGCGGTTTCTGAGGCACGGAGGAGTCTTGATATGTAATTAATAGTCCCATCAACAGACCAACTTCGTCAAGTGTGGCCTAACATTCGATTCGAGACGTGAGGCTGTACAGCCACAAGCTAGCCTCGTGAGACTGTTATTTTTAGCCACAAGTTAGAACAATCGTACTCTGTATAGTATCCGTGCAGTAAAATATTGTAAAACTGCCATCAGTTATTTAAGCTGTGGAAGCATCGATCACTAAGTTCTTTCTTAGTGATCGGTGTGTGGCTGTTTGGTAATAATATGGTGATAGTATCGTGTGACTCTGTCCCTGTGAACATCCAGCAAGATAAAATAGTACATAAATAATAGATACAAGTGAACTGAAAGTAATACCTGATCTCTAATTTTGTTTATTATTAAATTGTAACTTAATCTAATGAAAAACAAAATGATCTCCTAAAACAAGGTTTCCCCTCGCCTACACTTTTGCCATGTCTTGAAGGGTCCATAATGGACTCAATTATAAAGTTACTTATATAATTATGGAAGAAAGAAAATAAGGAAAACATTGAGTATTAAATATTGGCAGCACTGTGCTATTAACTGTTTTTTCCAATCGTGGCAATGCGAAGATAAGACTGGCTGGACTGGATGTGGCCTCGCAAAGTTCTTATAATATTGTTTATTTTTAAATCGCTTATTCGTTTTTTTTAATCTTTAGGTATTGTTTTATTTTTAATAATTATAAAAGGTAGTACGACAAAATAGTGTTAACATATTTTCTGTGCGTGTCCTGAATTCTTTTTTTATCTTTCTTTTTTGCTAGATCAAATTAATTTAAAACAACAGCTAACAGATAAAGCATAAACTGCTAGTACTGAAGTGAAGATTTTCCGTACGAGCATGTTTATGTAACTAATTTAATTATTAGCGTATAACATCGCTTGCTATTGTAATTGGATTATATATTGTGTATCTATTTGTGTGTTCTAGTTGTTCAAACGTATGTCATAATCCGAATAACAACTATCGCAAGACGGGATGTCTTTGACTTGTTTTGGGGTTGTTTAAATCTATTACAATACCTACAAGCGGCCCAACCTGACTTCGCACGGGAGCCGTTTTTTGTATTTAATTGTTTATTTTAACTACTAAAACTACTACCCACTATTAAACTCTATGAAGTCCAATCAGATACATCATACAGCTAAATACCTACCAGTATTCATTAACCAGTTTTTTTTTAACATTCTCACACGGACCTAGTTCTGATAGTTACAAATACAACTAATAAAGAGTTAGGCAAATAGGTGCAACCACTTCAAAGTAATGCGTGTAGAATTGCACTACTAATACTTTAAATTAAATTGAAGTGTCTGACTTAATTTTTTTTAATTGTCTCTGTGCGTTTTTTCTCATCTCCAAAACGGTGGGACCAATTTTAGGGGGAAATTCACCGTTAGATGTTAGAAAGAGTAAAATGCGCTATACGTTAAAAAAAAACCTATGTTTTCGGACAAAGTCGTTAGCACATCTAGTACAGTATTTTAATAGGTCTATTAATAAATATCAGTGTGAAGATATTGCGAATTGTTTGTTCATGTTTTATCTCCATGTACGGGATACGGTAAATCCTGTAACTCTGCCGGGTACATACAGACGAAACAACCCTTTTTTATACGGATATAACGTCATAGATACATAGAAAAGCGAAGGATTATTATATTTGTCGGTCGGTAAGGATAAGAAGCTTGTAGCATACTTAGGATGTGTGCTACCAAAACCTTCAAACGGTAGTCGGAAATACCCGAAAATAAAGGTTTAGATACTTTTATTTCATGTAATTTATTTATTGTGTCTTTTACGGATCCTGTTCGTGAAGAATCCTGGACTTATTTATTTACTAATCAAGTAATTTATATAATTACTTATGTAATATGTTGGTTAATATAAGTTTGAAATCGCCAATTGGGTTTGAGTCTTCTGTGTTTGAAAAATAGCCTTTGCCTTGCAATGATACACTGAATAGGCTGGTAATATAGATCTTTTAGATTTGCAATAAAGATAAGTAAAAAAAAAGAAAAGAAAATTCTCGCAAATAGTGATAACTTACTGTTAAGGCCTTCAAAAATCTTAATTTCGAACTCAAGGCCTCTCATAACAACCTTTCTTTTTTTTGTCAATGATGTCTGCGAGAAAGATGAACTGAGAAAGTACTTATGAATCCGAACAGTTACTCACCCGGATCGGAACCACTACCTCGTCGCGAAGTAGCCTTACCCCTGGACCAACATGATATTTATTCATGGTCATGTAAATATTTGTTTCGTGCAAGAATCCAACCCACGGCAAGCAGCTCAGCAGCCAATCGCTCAGTAACTGAACTACATTGAATTCTTTTGAGTTCTCATAATATAAAGACATTATTACAAAGTAGCTCTGCACGTTTTTAAAACCTTTTACTCGGTACTAAAGCAAGGTGTCATATCAGGTCGTAAAATGGCGCGCGTGACAAACACGCATTACCGTAACTGTGTGAATAAATTAACTACGTACTTAAGTATCCTTCCACGGGCTGAAAAAGTAATACATTTGTATGAGTGGTCGTTTACATTCATTACGGACGTATATCTCTGTACTATCTTCTTAGGTTTTCTACATAAGAATATGGTAGGTAGATATATATATTTTTTTTTTTTTTTAATATTACAAACTAGTGCTTGACTGCAATCCCACCTGATGGTAAGCAGTGATGCAATCAGTGATGGTGAAGCGCACTAGTTTGTTAAGAGCCTATTCACTCTAGCCTTGAAGACACCTAAATTATAATCGGACGGGAAGACCGCAGCAGGCAAGTTGTTCCAGTCCTTCGATGTACGCGGTATAAACGACGAAGCGAAACGCTTTGTCCTAATCGTGGGAGTGCCAACGATGTAAGGGTGGACACTCGCCGTACGCCGGGTTGTCCGATGGTAGAATGGTGATGGCGGAATCAAGTCATAGTAGTCAAGTCAAGTCATAAGTAGATAGTAATTTTGTTATTGCAATGTCATTACACGTTACTAGCACTTCACTCGCCTTTGTTTCCAACTTTAACATCCCCTACAACTCCATCATTCGTTGTTTAATAATAAAATATAGCCTATGTTACTAACATAAAATATAACAAAACATAACTTAACTGGCCTGTTGGTCTAGTAGATAGTGACCCTGACTGCTATGCTGGAGGTCGTGGATTCGATTCCTACCCAGGACAAATGTTTGTGTGATGAGCACGATCATTTTTTCTGTGCCTGTGTGTAATTTATCTATAATATGTATTTATTATTATATTTGTACCCATAACACAAGGTCTCAAGCTTAACTTGGGACTAGGGAATGCAATCTCGTACGAGATTTCCGCCTAGCGAGATCTCGCGAGATTCAAAACCCAGTCTCGCGAGATCTCGCAAATTACGGGATCTCGCGAGATTGGGAAAATCGCAATTAAAACATATGCAAATGCTTGTTTTAAGAACTAGTAATTGACATGATATGTAATTAAATAGAAACTGCGTTGCTTAGTTATAAAAATAATGTAAGTTTTATATTAAAAATCAACAGAGTACTTATTATTTTGTCTCTAACTCTAATAACATTTGTTTATGTCTATAATTATTATACCTACTGTAGCTAATCAGTTCAAATTCTTACAATATTGGTAACATAACAATAATTATCTATATTTAGTCTTTTGTAAATTATTACTTTAGTTTCAATAAATAAGAGTAATAGGAACATTACTTATGGTAAATAAATACAACAAAACAAAAACTTAACTTCACAAGTTCTTAAATAAATGTTGTGAGATCGCATTAATCAAATAAAAGAAGTTTAAAGTAGAAGTCAGATGAAGTTATCAAGGTACGGAAAGGCAAGTTAGTTTGTCTGAAAATGGCTTCTCAAAAATCACATCATGTCGAGAGTATCATCTGACAGACGACTTCTGATTTTGCATGCAAAATCAGAAGTCGTCTGTCAGATGCGCCAGGCGCGGCCGCACGGCCGACCAGGGTTCAGTTCGCGCGCTGCCGCGCTATGAAATACACATCGTCACGCTGCATTTGTCGATCTCGTTATCTCGCGAGATCTCGTACGAAATTTGACGAGATCCAATCTCGTAAAATATGGCCGGGATCTCGCGAGATCGGGATCTCGGCGAGACGAGATTGCATTCCCTACTTGGGACTAAATAGCGTTGTGTGAAAAAGTTGTGGAATATTTATTTATTCATTTATTTATAACATCACCTCTGAAATCTCCAAAGGGTATGGCAGAGGTGTACCTGTTGTGCACCCACATTTTGCCAGTTATGTTAAAGTCCCATATAATAGGGGGCAGCCAGCCTCGAGCTACTGAGAAATTTCAGATGGAAAAGCTCAATTACACTTTGCCCGACTCGGAGATCGAACCCGGGACTTCAAGCTCAGGAATAGCGCTTGCGACCACTAGACCAATGAGAGCGACCTATGTTACGTAGTGATAATACAAGTATAGCTTGGTAATGGTCAAATAATTATCAAAATCGTTTGAGTAGTTTTTTAGTTAATTCCTTATAACAAACAAACAAAAAACAAATCTTTCCTGTTTAGAATTTTTGGTGTAGTTTGAGGAATGAGCTTGAATGAAGTTGTTAGTAGACTTCATCATATTTCCATAGTTAGCACCATCGTGGTCACTTGTTTTAGCGATGGAAGTCAATGTGCTAATAAGTGAATTAATTCATTAAACCCCAAGCGGACGCCCGGCGTCTGCGCTATCGTTTTGTTTTTATTGTCTCTTACTGACACGATTGAAAGGTTAATAATTATCTCCTCGAATGTCATAAGTTACACAGTTCGACATAAGAAAAAATGCTCCAAGGCTCCAAGTGTCTTAAGTCGGACAGTTACACTTAAGGGCTTGGTCAGGATTGGTCGCTAAATATCTGTAGTTGTATTGCAAGTAGCAGTATGTTCTGTATTTATATGAAAGAAATGGTTCATTCACTCAAGTTTAATATTTTTCAACAGTAGAAACATTATTTTGAACGAACTAAAACATAAATAAATTCATCTGACATTCCACTCACAGCCAACGTCAAAGTGTGTAGGTTATGTGAATGAATATTATCAAAATGAAAACATATCACGTCACTGCAATGTCAGGTCAGTTTTATTTCACTACGTAGCTGTTTTATTAGATAGGAAAACTAATGAGGATTACGGGAAGGTATCATTTATAATTTGTTATTATCGATTTAACAGTAGATATAATCTTCCTTTTTCTGAAGGCCTACCTAAAGTTATTATCTTACTCGTAAAAGCGTTGACATTGACGTAATGTGCGTGTACGCAGGTCGACACCCGAAAGGATATACAGTTCTTTAAAATAGGAAAGTAAATGTAGGTACCGATTGCAAACATAGAACGCACTTGTTGGTTTTACATGCTCTTAATAAACGGTTTCAAATATTTAATAGTAATTAAATTAACACAAATAAAACACAATGACTATAATTATAATATTTTAAATGTAATTAGGGACTTTTAATGTTACATATTATGTTGGAATAACCAATAAATAAATCAACAAATTTTAATAATGAAATATTGCTCGTTATTTGTACGAGTCAACAGTTACACTTAATTAGTTAGGCAATTTGTAAATTAAACATGATAATAACCTCACATACATACATAAACTCACGCCTTTTGCAAAAGGGGGTAGGCAGAAACTACACAGCTATCTGCTATGATTCTTACTTACTACTTTTGCTTCGTTTACAATTATACATGTTGTCATACACACACGCCGGTTGCGAGTACTACGCACCTGAACTTTCTGAAAAACCTCTCCAATAAAGTCTAAGTAGGGCGTCCCCACTCGGTTTTTCCACATCACGCCTATATTAACCGAAAGAATAGCCAGAAGTGTGCATCCAAATTCCACAAGTTATGATATTAAAAGCAAGACTATTGGTACTATTGGGTACAAATCCAGGCTGCTACTAAGAAGTTCCAGAAAAGAGAATTCTGAGATTTCAGGGTTCCTTTTCTTCAGTTTTACCGAATCATACGCCATACCAATAAATTATTTATAAAATGAAAACTCCTAAGCCAAACTATGTTACATTTTTATAGGACCAAATGGCAATTATTCCGCTTAAATATAAAAAAAATAATCACCTAAATTGGACTATAAATGTCAGCGTAATCAGTGTACTGGGAACCTCTTCCTGAAGTCAAATACAAATGGATTGAATAAGTAGTTCTAGATTTTATCCTACTCACACATGTCAGCAGTCGTCACGCTGTCACGAGCCTTTTATTTATAAAGAAGATTCAATAATGAGTTAAAATAAAGCTATAACTCTTCTCTTCTTTAAATGTCTGCGCCATTAAGTTCGGCTTCGTACATTACTGTGCTTTAAGTATTAAAATTTACATCTACACTCTACACTAATATAATAAAAATTGTGTGAGTGTGTATGTTTGTAATAAATAAACTCAAAAACTACTGAAACGATTTGAAAAATTCCTTCCCTTTTAAAATACTACTACACTATCTCCGGGTGACATAGGCTACTTTTTATTCCTGTATTCCCACAGGAACGGGATTTACGCGGGTGAAACCGTGTGACGTTTGCTAGTAAATAAATAAATCCAAAACAACGAAGTCTCAGCTCTTAAAACGGAAAATTTCACTGAATCGAATTTAACGTACAACTCAATATGCAGTGAGAAATAGGTCACCTTTGTTTGTCGCAAACCTATTAGGATTTTTGTATTGAAAAATGCAGGCAAGACTTTTTTTCGTTGTCAGCACCTGGATAACAACAGCCAAAAATAGTTCGTGCTTTGTCTCTCATAAAACAAAATATTGATTGAAATCTTTTACGAAAAAGCTGAGCTGATAGCATTAATCCTATACTGATATTATAAAAGTGAAAATATGTAAAGATGTTTTGATGCTCAATTACGCGTAGACCGATTAACTGATTCGGATTAAAATAGGCAGAAAGATTGACCATGTCCTGGATTAACACAAAGGGTACATTTTTGTCCCGATAATGTATGTACAGATTATGATTGGAACTTGGTGCCCTGATAAACAAAAATGTTTAGATATTGCTCTTTTTTCCTTATTAATAAAAAAACATAAGAAACTTCTAACAACACCAGCATTCGGTGTTTGCCAGCTTTACAAACACAAAGTTTGAACCAAAGTCCTTCAAAAAAGAAGACACAATTTAATGTCGTCACAGAATTTGTGCGGGATTTGTACAGGCCACCGTGACCCGTGTGAAGGAAAGCCATCATTTGTACGGCTCAGAGCAACAACCGCTTGCTTCCGGTTCCGTGTGTTGACAAGACATCACCTCATAGAAGTAAACATGGCGTTACTGTGTGTGGGAAAGAGATAGAGAGATATATAATTTGAGAAAGGATCACTTCGGAATAGTATTGTCTTTCTAGAAGCCAGTTTTCTTTCGCAATACATCCCATTACTGCCTCGGCACTTATGACTTTCCAGATTATTGTGAGTATTGTATGAAAACGAGTATCACTTGTTTTAAAATTGGTGAAGGAAATCATTGTAAGGAAACCGTGAAATATGCCTGAGAAATATTTGTCGAGGGTACCTATGTATTGCCAAATCAGAGGCCCTTTCACGGCATTTAAATTCTTTCACCAGCAGTGCGATTCTGGTCAAATCACCGCGTGAAAAAGTGGGCGTAGTGAAGGCGAATTCAGCTGTCATTCCATACTAATGCTAGGCATTGACAGTTCACTTCACTCAAGTTTTCACGGCGTGACTTTTACTGAATCGACCGGCAGGTTAGTAAATTCTTGCTTATGTTATGTTAGAAATGTGAAAGTTTGCGAAAATATTTGGACGTTTGTCAATCAATCACGCAGATATAAACCATTGATCAAATGAAGATGGAAATTTGCACATAGATAGACCATTTCCTGGATTAACACTTAGGACACTTTTTATCCATGTAATTTATTCCCTTGGGATCATTTTGGGAAAGTCACTTTTCACGCGGGCGGAAGTTAGAACAAAATAATTTATAATTTGTTAGAACCGAATTTATAAATATTAAAGCGACTATCGCCTTACCTACTGACTTCTTCCGACAATCATTTTGAATGCGATTTACAAAGTTTATAAACCTTTATGCTATTTACTGAGCATTTCATTGGATAGATTCAAGTTCTTCGAACGAATCAGACGTGTTTCTAGAGGCAGTTTCTTCCGCCACTTCTTCTTCCCAGCAAGAATACTAGGTAATGAAGGATGGGTATTTTTGGGGAACTGTCTTATATGTACAGACGCCAGCACATCAAGTTACCCCAATGTGTCAAAATTTCTCAATTGAATATGAACTTTATACTGTTTGATATAAAGTTGAAGAACGATCAAAGAAATTTGACATTCAAAAAGTATGTAGTGTATTTTTGACGTTCAAAAAGTGCCGATTCTCAGGATAATTTTAGTTAAGACTTTTGATGTTGATTAAGTTGTAATCATAAACCTTTATAATCACTAGTGCTGATGAGAACCAGTATTCAATTTCCGGGCTGTAAAAATGTTATTGGATGTTTTACATGTAGTGTTTTACTAGCATCCTAGAGTCTAGATTTGTATCAGGTTGGTGGCAAAAAGCTTGCCCCTTTTTAAATGGATCTTAAATATAACTGGCGAAACTTGGGGGTACCTACATTTAGTACATTACCTTTGTCAAACTTTCGCGGAGTATACACGTGTTAGGCTTTACAACAAAAATGTGGAGATGTCATAAAACAAAACATTAAAAACGTTAAAGCAAGGCACGTGTAATGTCCTGAAATCTCCGTACGAGTGATAGTACGCTGAATTTATTTAATATCAAATGTCAAATATTGTCATAATGTTTTGATATCAAACCTTCTTAGCTCAAAGTTAGCTGAATCATCTTGAAAATATTTAAATACAACAAGAAGACGTTGTTTTCAGCTGTAACAGGAATTATATCTTTACTTTAGTTTATTGGAAATGTTTATTTATCTATGTGTCTACCTTTGTGTCAAATTGAGATGGGATATCAGATCGAAATCCATTTACATGTTAACGTTGCCACAATTTCAAAAGTGGAATACCTAAACTACAAACTTGCAAACAGCCTGGCTTTCAATTAACTGAATTTTTGTAGTTATATTTAAATAGCTATGATGTTGCTAAATAAAACAAATTCAGAAAAAAAAAAACAAATTTTAGTTTAGTGTGGAAGAGACATCAACGCCCAAACTGATAGTAAAACACATATTTATAAAATTCAGTAAGTACTGACGCCAGCACGTCAAGTTACCCCAATGTGTCAAATTTCTTCGATCGTTTTTCAACTTTATGTCAAACAGAATAAGGTTCTTATTCAATTGGGAAAATTTGGCACATTGGGATAACTTGATGTGCTGGCGTCTGTACATGATTATAAAACGTTATTATCATTTGCTTGGGTAAAGGCCTCCTCCAAATGGTCCTAGTAATAGAAAATAAAGAAAACTAACAAAACTAACTAAAATTATTTTATTGAAGTCACTAACCACACTAACCCTTAAGTCACTACAGTTTAAGTCCAGATGTATCACGAGATATAAATCTTTTTTTATTTTTTATTTTATTATCATTTGCTCAAAAACGGTGAAGAATAACATCATGGGGATACTCGGTAAATAATAATAATATAATAATAAAAATTTGATTGCAGTAAAGTTACATACCGTCGCTGCGCCTGCAAAATCCGCTATGTATTTTTTTTTGTAAATTGGTTTTTGATGCTAATTTATAGTATTTCTCAAGCCGCGTGCGCCTGTAAAATCCGTTTTCTCATAACTCATTTGGCTAAGAAGATAACAAAATCAGCTATGTAATTTTGGTCAAAAACGAACTTAAAAAACCCTCTATGTGTGCAGGAGACACATAGCGATTTTCGTTTCAAAGTGAGGCCCTTGAAACTGCGCCTTGAAATGACACATAGCGGGTTTATCAAACAAACAGGGGCTCGAGTCTGCTATTGCAATCGTATCTCAATGACCGGTCATTGATCGAATATTTGACAACTTTGACAGTTTTTGTATGGGAAATGTGTCCTAAGTTTGACGTTAAACGCCAAAAATCGATCATTGACCGGTCATTGAGACACGATTGAATAGCAGACTCGACCCCCAGGAGACGTGCGTGACACGTGGCTTGTGGTGCAATGATTACGAGCGTATTTTATTTTAATTAAATAGTTTTAAGTGTTAGATAGTGTAACAAAACTCATTATAGATACCTGGTTTGGTGTAATTAATATAAGTAGCCTCTTTTATTACTTACTAATAGGTTGATCACATAGGTTCGCAATTTCTAACCTATAATTTGTGAAGCGCTTGTTCAAAAATAGCTATTTTAACTATAAAATAATATCTTCAAGATCATTAATAGGTATAAAGTGTTATAATGTTGACTGGCCTTCTTACTTTCTCGTACGTATTAAGTTTTTTAATTAATTGAGCGTCACTTGGTCACCTGGACACGGTATCAGTAGGTAATTATTTGTATCTCATCTATCTATCTATCGGGATTTGGTTTCCGCACTTAATTCAAGTTTCGACCATTGTGCGTGAGCCATGGCGGCCGTTTTGTTGGGGGATTACTCCAACCAGCCCACCTCCTTCCAGAAGCAAATTAAGCCTCCTAAGCATTTCAGTGCGTCTACGAAGAGTTCCGGTGAACCGAGAGTCCTCTTCCGTATCTCGGCGACACCCGTGCACTCAAGGAGCACGTGCGCCACCGTTTCCTCCTCCTCCATACATGCTCTGCTCAGAGGACTATCCGTTACACCTAAAGTATGTAAGTGTTTGTGATGGTCCCGGTCACCAGGCGCAAGCTAACTCTGTCCAAGCGCAGAAGGCGTTTGGTGAGTTTCCTGTCCAGGGTAGGCATGGCCTCTTTTGACTGTCTGCAGCGCGGGGACGAGGATCACCATCTTTCTGCTTGTGTGTGGGTAAATTGTTGCAGCTATCCGCGTAATTGGTTGAAGGGGATGGGCGCCACGGGTTCGGGCCCGACGGCCACGGTGTCAGATTCCCTCATGGCCAATTCGTCCGCTGCATCGTTACCTAGTGATCCACTGTGTCCTTTTATCCACTGTAGTATTACCGTGTTGTGGTATAGTGTTGTGATACGCTCTAGTGCGTTGTGGCATTCTAGTATTAGTCCCGAGGTGATGTAGTTTTTCTCAAGGTATTGAAGTACTGACGCACTGTCAGAGAGTATGCGAATGTGGGTGTCCATGACTTTCCTGGATTCTATGGCATGGGCCGCATGGATGATGCCCAGACATTCCGCCTGATAGACAGTGTTGAGTGTGCCTAGCGGTCTGGATATTTTGATGTTCAGGTCATTGGAGCACACTCCTACTCCTGTTCCCTTATCACTTTTTGACCCGTCTGTGTAGATTCTTAGTTCTCTTGGACCTGAGTGGTCACTCTGTTCTTCGGTTAGTTGTACGAGGTAGTGTTTTTGGAAGCAGTGTGTCTTGGGTATTTTGTCGTTTGGTGATACCATCATGGGTTGCCACTTGATGGCATCGTCTTTTATACGTATGTGTTTGATTCTGGAGTCGTTTCCTAAGGTACCACATTTACCTAGCCTGAAGACTGCCATTGCCGCCTCCTCTCGCACGATAAGGTGTAGAGGTGGTAGCCCCAACATTGCTTACAGGGCAGCAGTGGGTGCTGTTTTCATACTGCTAGTGATCGCAACGCAAGCAAAGCGTTGCAGTTTGTCGAGTTCTTTTTGAGCCGTGCTTAAGTTGGTCCTGGGCCATCAAACTATGGAGCCGTACGTGATTGATGGTCTGATGACCGTGGTGTATAGCCAGTGGGTGATTTTTGGGTTGATGCCCCAATTCCTACCCAGCAGTCTTGTACACTGCCACAGGGATATGCTGGCTTTTGTTGTGGAGTATTCTGAGTGCTTTGCCCAGTTTAGCTGTTTGTCCAAGTAGATTCCCAGGTACTTGACGTCACTTGATAGGCTTAGTGTTGTTCCAAAGAAGCGGGGAAGCTGTAGTGTTGTCAGTTTCCTTTTGCTTTGTAATAGGACTAGTTCGGTTTTAGCAGGGTTTACTGCTAGGTGGTATTCTTCGCACCAGTCCTCTACTATTTTCAAGGCCTGACGCATGAGTGTTTGTGGTCTATTGCGCATTCAATTTTAGAGACTACGCTGTGCAGTGCGGATTCTGTGGATTTGCCAGTTCAGTATGCGTGTTGCTGTTTGTGAATGGGTTTCTTGCGAAGGGGTCCATCACGGATATGCCTATCGCACAGCCTCTCGAGGGTCTTTAGTAAGAAAGATGTCAGGCTAATTGGTCTATAAGCCTTTGGTTGTGTGTAATCAGATTTGCCTGGCTTGGGAATATAAATATTAAATATAAATATATTCCACAACTTTTCACACAACGCCATTTAGTCCCAAGTTAAGCTTCAGAGCTTGTGTTATGGGTACTAAATAGCTGATAAACATACGTATATTAATGAAAATAACTTTCACTTCACGCCATGCTAGTGGTACATATCTGTGGGCTAGGCAGGATCGGTAGATTTTCAGCAGCCAAGGGGTCAGTGAGTCTATTCCCCACTGTAATAAGGCTGGGAAAATACCATCATATTTTTATTTTACTGTTTTTTTAATTTAATTTTGTTTAATACTTTTCTAATTAAGTATAATAAATACTTTATAAGTGAACTTAAACCGATTTCATTATTTTAATATAGTTTGGTAAATCCGCTAAGTGTTCTGGAAAGCGCAAAAATGCAAATTACTTAGTAAAAACAAAAATCCGTCATGTGGTGAAAAGTCAGGTAGCGGTATTTACGACCTGAAAAAAAACCGATATGTGCCCAAATTCACTTAAAAAAATTCTAGCCCCTGAAATGTCAGAGTAAACGGCGTAAAATATATATTTCTGAATGTCCCGACATAAATTCTAATTTTCTACATATTAAGTTTTAAAATAATAGTAACAGTTTGAATAAAAAACAGTTTTTTGCTTCTCCTGAAAAGTTCGGTTTTTATCCATAGCGGTTTTTGCAGGCTCAGCGACGATACAGTCTTTAACACTGGCCCCAAACAAGCCTGTATCTTGGGTACCAGTACGGATGGTTTGTCCTTACACAATTTGATTAAAACTTTGTTCGTAGGAATTTAGACTTTACATAAAGCAACATATGAAGCCATGTCAGAGGCCCTTAGGCCACTGCCCATGGCCGACACCAGGTTAGACACTATCCACATGATGAAAAGAAGAAGTACAGAAACAAGACAGTAAGACAAGCAATAATAAAAATCTGTTCATTTTGCCATAATTTTTTTAGGTTTTTTTTTTTAAATATTTTAAACCAGTGCTTGACTGCAATCCCACCTGATGGTAAGCAGTGATGCAATCAGTGATGGTGAAGCGCACTAGTTTATTAAGAGCCTATTCACTCTAGCCTTGAAAACACCTAAATTATAATCGGTCGGGAAGACCGCAGCAGGCAAGTTGTTCCAGTCCTTCGATGTACGCGGTATAAACGATTTTAGTGATTTGAAGCAAATACCTAACACGTTAAAAAGAAACGTCAAAATAAAGAGCAACTGTCAAAAAAAAATCTAAAAAGTGTGTCCTGCTGGATACAAGTCTATGAGTTTTTTGTAGTACGCTCCGCTGCCGCTCCATTATTCATATATTATTCTAGATGGCGTTACTGAGACATGGGATCAAAGTTTTTCTATGACATTTCCTTGACATGCCCGCTCTATAGTATTTTAAATCTCTTTGGTTTTGCTTTAATTTTACGTTTCTTTCTAACGTGTTACTTGCTGCAAATTAAATAAAATGCTGACAAAATCAACAGAATTTTATAATCACAATCTTATCCGGTTACGACAATGTCATATTTTTTTATATTTAGTTAAAAGTACAGAAAACATCTGAAAATAAACGTATAAATTAGGAGAAACCTACAAAAAATGTTACCATTGCGGATCCAGAATCATGTACAGACGCCTGCATGTCAAGTTACCCCAATATGTCAAAGTTTCCCAATTGAATATGAACCTTATACAGTTTGACATAAAGTTGAAAAACGATCAAAGAAATTTGACACATTGGGGTAACTTGATGTGTGTCTGTACCTACCGTACTCTTGGTATCAAGTTGTGTGACTATCAGCCGAATACTGAAACGCTACTCAAATCTCCTACTCATCTAAAAGCTACTTAAATTTAAGCAGCCCTCAAATTTAAATGGTATACACAAACACCACTCAAGCAATTCGAAACCATACTTAAATAAGCAGTCCTCAAAATTGTTCTCAGCACGTTCTCATTTACCAAATAATTTAGTTATATAACACCTACTTAACTCGATTTGACAGTTGATGTGACAGTTAAAAAGCGCTAAGTGGCGTTCCACTATACGGATTTTATACAGAGTTGAGTTTAAGTACAACTTAATTTGAGATCCTGTTAAATTTAATCAATGCTTTTAAATGACATATGAGAATATGAATTTCGACTATGAGAGCTTCTCAAACGTTTAAGTAGCCGTCAAATATTTGAGAGGCGTTTCAGTATTCGGGCGTATGTTCCTTCTACTCTCAATATAAGGCCAAACTTTATTATATTCAGTTTCACATTCAATTAATTATTATTTAGAGAGCCCATTCAAATTTACAAAGCACAGATAGGTAGACCAGGTCTCAATTATTTTAATCCTTCAATCGGTGGGCTCGCTTTGATATTTGCTAGTCAATTATACTTAAATTATTATATAATCAAATACAAATTGCTCTTTGAATATCCATTCTATTTAGGTATGCTTAAAGCTGATAATGATTTTCAAATCGGAAATAACGTGTTCTTGCTCACGTTATAATTTGGTATAGTTTTTATTTTTACTAAATTACAGGTAGGCATTAGCACATTATAGCAATATCTATGAGGGATGTACCTCATTTACTATTTACACATTTACTTTTTTATTAATCCTAATAGGGGGTTTTTATCTACAAGGATACGTCAACCCCAGTGTACCTTTTTACTGTATTACCCAATGATATTGTAAGAAGGTGTCGATAAGGTTACCTAAACAACATTCGATCTTCAAAAACGGCACACAAACGCACGCATGCGTCCGTTTACGGCACGACGCGACACTGAGGTCAAGTGTGGCTAGTTAGCCACAATTTAACATGTCACTTGCTAAGCACTTAGGTATAACCTATCTACACTCTTTTACTTCTAATATAATTGGTATTTACACACATTTATACATTATACCTACACCAATATGTAGACTGTATTTTTACCAGCAGCCAATGCGCTGGACAAAAAATACAAAATCTTTCTGAACAACATGAATATGCAACCAAATATTATAACTTAATAGACATTCAAAATTATTTAAAAGCAATCGAAATCAATGTACCGAATATTTTCAACAAAAACACGATTGAAAATAACTGTGTTTCCGCATGGGCAAGGCGAATATTGCATTTTCGCCCGAATGAAGTGTCAACTGCATTTTAAATAACTTAGTGGGCTCGGCTCAGCAGCCGATATTGATTTGTCGTATTTTCGGCTACTATTTTCGTGTGCATCGGTGAGAAAAGGTATTAAAATGTATTCGGAAACTGGAACATTGTTTTAAAATAGACAACAAATTTCATATTCCTTTGTTTTCGCCGAGTTCAATTTATTGTTTGGGCTTTTGATGCGATACTACAAGAATCAACATCAACCTACTTAAGTATTCTTTAATATCAGAATATATTATTAGACAGTCCTTCAATGTCCATTGTACTCTATGAACGCGTAGTTTTGCGAATTTCGGTGTTCGGCCTCATATAGTAAAGGGGTCGGCATTATTACCATTAAGTGGGCACGTAGAATATTCTGGGTCATTGCAATGAATTTTTCGAACACCACAAATTTCAGGGGGCTTTTATGCCATGAGGCGTATAAGTGAATTTACAGTATAACAAGACATTAGGCAACTAATGGCTTGTGGAAAAGATATATTTTATAAGCAGTGTGAATCTGTAGAAAACTAAGGAAAACAAGAGTCATCAATAGCAATTACTAATACACTTTAGTAGGTAAGACTATGACTGTACACACAGCCTATGGACTTAGGTTTGTGTTGGTTTACCAAACATTAGCAATTTAACCAAATTCCTAAATGTTTTGGTAAATATTTCCAATTGTTTGTTGACGTATGCTGTCTTTAAACAAGCTTTAAACTGTAAACACTAATCCGTCTCTTACATTTTTGAGCGAATATTCTTGAATCAAATTTCTTATAACATGTTTTCGTCACAATTCCGAAGATATAGTTTCTCTGCGACCAATCAGAGATTCATGCATCAATTGTCAAATTTAAATTGGATTTCTGAACGGTCAAGTCACGTTTTATTGAGAACGCTCCATTCGGTATCATTGGTTTTAGTTATTGGACTGTTTGCAGTAGCTGTCTGTCCGTCCACTGAAATGAAGGGTAAGAGCTCTTTGCCAAATTAGATGATTTAAAAGGTCTGGTATTAAAATAGTACATTTGTTAGCATTGAGCGTTGATAAATAACCCTGGCGTTTTTCAACACGTGCTAGGAGAAATAGGAAAATGTTCCATACCTGCAACACTTTTTTACAATTTTTTTTAACTAGAATCGTCTCAGGTTTTTCTATATTGCTATGAACATGTCTCAATATAAATATTTCTAAATATGTATTTATTTTAAAAGATACAGATTAGTTAGACACCGCCTTTGTATAGTGTTTTTTACTTGTGCATAATGTTCTGAAGGTTGTTATAGAAAAAGAAAACAATAATCTTTATGTTAAAATGTACAGCATCATTAAATTCTTCTCCTTCTTGTACAACTTCACTATTACATGTACCTATGTAAGTAAAAGATATTTCTACATACAATCGCCACTACCACAGCTAAACATACCCAGAAAGTTTTGTAATATTCTACATTCGTCTTCAAAAAACATTGTCACACCGAGCTTATTGCAATGGTAGCTAGACATATATGATATATTTAGTCGTCTGTCGCTCGCTCTCAGTGTTCCGTTAAATATTCGAAACAGATTCAAAGAACATGAAAATAAATTTGTTTTACGTACTGAAGGGATTTTTATTATTTCTTTTTACAACCGACGTTGCAGAAAAATGCGCACTTCTTTGACGCGATTTAATTTTGTTTCGGTGACGTAAATAATGTCTGGTACCGGTAACGTTTTTCTTTCGCTTCAAAGTTTTTTTGTATTCAGGTGTAGTCACCATAATCTGAGTGGCCTTTTTCCGACTAAAGTTGGGATCGCCTTTCAGTCTGACGAGATGCAGTGCAAAATACCAGTGTTTACATAAAGTGACTGCCTACCTGGCCTTCACGATCCAGTGACACAGGATACTAACTTCTTGGCTAAACTGGTTCTTAGATTATCGGGCTTCAAAGTCAAAGTCAAAGTCAAACCATTTATTTCAATTAGGCCCCTACAAGGCACTTTTGAACGTCGAACAAAAATTAACTTTAAAAAATGATTCTAGTTGCCCATTCCAAAAAGTAGATATGTATGGAGAAGAAAGGGCAAGAAACTCCATTCTTACTCTTTTAAAACCGATTTTACAATACGTTGTATACATCAATAAAATTATATGTGAGGATGATGCACCTAGAATAAAAGTACTATACTAAGATAGGTTTAAGCAAAAAAAAAAAGCAATGGAGTTGCTAATTACATGTGGTACAGCTAGATACATTGTGCTCACATATTTACAAATGTAATAACATTAATTTAAAATGTTGATTTTAAATTAATGTTATAGATTTTGTTCGTGATGTCCGGTCTATAGGTATTGAATGTCTTTGGCTAATACGTTAGGGTCTTGATTTTTAAAAGCGCCGTGTGTGCGGTGCATTATTAGCACCATTAGTGTTAAGATACACGTCGCGCGTCGGGACGAAATATGATAACTGTCAGTCTGGCGGACCGTCAAGTCGATGGTCAGCGCCGCCATGTTGAACGTCATAGGTTTTAGAACGTCAACGGCAAGCGCATCACGTACCTATTCGACGAATCGCTTTTGTTCCGAATAATTGTGTCTATTCTTATTTCTAAAACTAATTAAAACCGAAAGACTTAGTGATAACTTATTCACTAGTGAATGGATTTTAGTGAGCTTCTGTAAGGAAGATAATTTGTGCGATATAATTACTTTTGATTGTGACTAGACTGATATTTGTTGGTTCCTATCCACATTACCAACTATTGAATAAATGGCTGATTCTATTCTGAAACTACATTCTCTGTTCTTATTTTTTTAACATCTTTATGCTTGTATTCCCAAAAGGTAAAGCAGATATTGTCTAACCACATTGTGTACACCCACATTGCGCCAGTTATGTTTAAGTCTCTATTACCATCACTTGGGTACGAATCTAGACTCCGGGGCTGCTTAGAAATTTCGAATGAAAGTTAATAACGCTTTACCCAACCTGGGGATCGATCACAGGAACTCATTGTCAGCAGTAACACCAACGAGACGGACGCGAGTTGTTATTTTTCAAAAAAAAAATGTTTAGACAATAGATTGACTCAAAATGGGTTGTTGAAAAGTTGCCACTTCTCCCAATAAGTATCTACCCTATCAGCAACTTGGTCCGAAAATATTTCAGTCAAGTTCATTTCCCTTGTTCTACATAATCGAAATTTCTCGACGAGTTCCCGTCAATGTGTCCCTCGCCTCTGTGCCGGTATTTTCGTCAGTTGTCAATCTGGTCCGCGTGACTGACTACACGTTTTTCCGATGGGCCTCGGGATCAAATTCGTCCGATGCGGAAGCGATGTAGCTTGAACACAACCTTTACTAAAGTATGATCGTTTCATAACATATTTATTCAAGATTTCCTTTATTTTTGGAATTTGTTTCTGTTTGTTTGATGATATTTTTTTTTTTTACTCAATATTACTGCTGTGCAAGGTAAAAAGCGACTAAGTGACAAAATCAACCTTTGACGTACGGCCGAAAAAGGCGAGAATATTATTTAAAACGATGTTAGTAATAATGAGAAATATAAACAAAGGTTTTTTTGAGATTTTACACGTATAAAGTTCCTTTAATTTAAAACAGCTTTTAGTCTTGCATTGAAATAATTATTAAGTCGCCTACAGGCACTGTATTTTTTATATTATACAACTGTTTTCATTTTTAAACATAATAAAGAAAACCATTACAGATTGATAAATAAAACTGTATTAGAAAATGTAAAAGAACAGGTAAATTAGTCTTTAAACACACTTAACAAAACGCAATTTGTTTCTTAAACAGAGCCTTTAAATATCAAAATTATTTGAACACTGGCTGAATGTAACACGGCTCATTTACTAGATACCTTATATCTCGCATTTTCAGATTCCAACAAGCAGAGATATAACTTGTTCTATTTTAGAGTCGGAAACTACATAAGATTACGGTACAATTTCACGAGTACGTAAACAGGAACTAGGAAGGAATGCGGAGGGAGACAGTGGCATTTACACCGTGTCTTCCTCTCCACGTGTCTCCTTATGAATTAACATCCTGTGCAATATCTAAAGGGAAATTGGTGGGTGCTTTCTAGTAACACATCACTACAATCACATAGTTACTTAAAATAGGACCGTGTTGAGCAGAAAAGATCTAACCAACATTTTCTAAAAATATAAGGATTTTCACGTCGAGTTTTATATTCGCACAAAAGATCCTAGCGGTTTGATGACATTACCTTCACCAAAGTCACAAATTCTGAATATTGCAAAGTGATACCATGATGGATGACTTTAAAACAACTTCAAAATATGCATAAAAATTACCGTGTCACAAAGATACCCAAAATAAAGTTTTTGTCCAAGGATTTTGCATGAAGGCTCCACAGGTAGATTTCAATGAATTTGTTATTGTACAGAAAAACTAAAAGTATGCTGAAATTAGGTAAAACTACTTTTAAAAGATTCTGCATTTTCTAGTGTCTTGGTAGGTAGGTACTATTGACTTAGGTACTAACTTAAAGTGTTTCTAATTTGGCGTGTTATTTTAGTTTTTATTTAGGTACGACTCAAAACTAACAAAACGAATCCTATGTAAAAATAATAAGAAATATTATGATTTATTTGTCAAAAAGATTCGTTTACACACGGTCTACAAGTCAGGTATTACAATGAAATATAATGTCTAAAGCGCCCCTTAGACGATCAATTATATTTTATTCATCACCAGTAAGATTTAAGTGTAACACCTCTTACTTCTTTCATAGAGTATTCTTGCTAAACAAAAGTCTTGTGGAAACTCCCATAGGTAGTAAAATAGTTATGATAAACTACTAATGCATATTTTATCATTCTGTTATCTGGTTCACGCGAACGCACAATGCAGTGCGGCCACAAGGGACTTTTTATTAACTGTTAAACCAACTATTATAGCTTTTAGTTGAAGCTCACTGGTGGTTTTGTAGCGATCAGTGCATTTACGACTAAAATGATGATGCAGATTTTTCCGTAGCTGCATTTGATGGCTGATTTAATCGGCTTTTACTGACTAGTTATGGTCGCAAGCTATGGTTGCTACTGTTGAGCAGGAAGTCATTGGCTTGGTTCCCGGGTTAGGTAAATTTTATAGCATGAATACCACCTCGAAGTTTAGATTTGTGCCTAGTTGATAGCAATTGGCTCTCCCCCTTTTATATGGGAATTAAACATACCTGGCAAAATGTGGGTGCATTTGTACGGGCTAACTCTGTGTAGAATACCTTCTGGAGTGAAGAATGTTTCATTGAAATACTATTCTTTTATGATTTCTACTGTTTTTGTGTAAGGTAATTTGGCAGACAATTGTGTTGCGCATATAGTTATTATAATTGAAACGAAGCAAAACACAATCGTACAAGTATCTATGTATGTAACCTAGGACGGAAGGGCAGTACGTTATGCCAATGTCAATATCGACAGAGATGTCATGTCACAGGCGACATTAGAAGTTGCAATAAGTAACTAGAATACTGGTACATTTCCAATATTGTGTGTTTAGTTGGATAGTATTGTGGTAATTCTTTAACTGGCTCTTAGTGGTAATTAGGTAACCGCTGTAGGTGAACGCTGAATAACTTTAAAAACTTTTGCATTTCATTGCCTGTTTGCATCGCAAGCGGATCGCCAATATCTGCTTCTAAAAGTACAACGAGTGTTTTAGGATATCAGGAGCTTGTGGCTAAATGCTTACTTACAGCAGCACTGCTTGGTAAAAGTTTAGGCTACGCTTGCCACGTTGAGTCCATGGATAGTCTATCATTTAGTGTATACCGAAATCCCTTCAAGCGTAGGAAAGTAGGTTAAGCATTTTGGCAGGTTCTCATTCGTAGATCTTTGACTGGCGTTACGGGTACTCATCAGTCAACTTCTGTCAGAAGTATGATAGTGAATAGTATTAACAATAAAGTGTTACTGGGCTGGAACTACTCCATGAAGTTATGGAAATCAGTGCCTTAACGCGACGAGTATATTATAAACCAAGGGTACCAATTCGATATTATTGTTCTGTGTTACCAAAAGGCTTTTATTCGAATTATATCAATATTCAGAAAAGGTATTAAGCTGAATACTAATTTGTTTAATGGTTTTATTCAATCGATCATTATGCAATGGAGCCATAAAGCTTTGCCCAATTTAATTTTAATAATTCGAAAAGTATCGGTACAGCTTATCGTAATCGTGGACCGTGGACTCATTATGGGACATATAAATGTACTTGTATGCTCTTAGATTAACCTTTGGTATCATAGTTGCTTTTTAATTGTTTCTATAATAACGGCATACGAGTGGTTAAAAAAAAAATTAAGATGATATATTTTGTAAACATAAACAACCACAGGTATAAAGTAGTTAAGTTATATGTTCGAGAAGAGAAAAAATCGTTGAAATAATGTACACCTTCCAAATAATACAATTAGAGTGTGGGACGCGTGACACCCATGCTGCTTGAGAAGTTATTACTCTTTTAGGGGTACAGCTTAAGCTTATTGATGGTAGAATACCTAAAAAAACCTTTAGTTTCCTCGTCTGTCGTTTCCCAACTATAATGGGGTCGCCTTTCAGTCTGACAGGATGAACCTTATCAGTGTTTAATTAAATAACTGCCTATTTTACCACAACCCCAATGACTGAGCCTGACCCCAAAAATCTAAGAAACAGTCTCACTAAGGAGTATTCCCTTAGTGAGGCTGGTTCTTATTATAGACTTACGGGGTTCTGTCTACTCATAACGGCTGTCATATCTTCAAAGTCAGGCAAATTGTACAGAGTCAATCAATGGCTAAATTCAATAAATATTAAATCTATTTTTAATAGTTATTGAAACTCAGTCATATTGTTTACGTCACTCACGCTGTGAATAAAATATTCTATCCACTCAAATCATTTGAGAGATGTTCCCCGAATGATTGCGTTAAAGCATTTCAGTTTCTTTGATACGAAAAATTGATATTTGAATACATACGAAGCGGCAAAAATGTTACCTACATGTCCTTTACGATTTGAGGTGAAAGATCAAAGAGAGCGTAAATTTTACGACGAATTTATACAAAACGAGCTCACCTGCCATACTTATTGATATTAACACGAAAAAAATTCACGAGATTTTACGATAAACTTCCACTCCGCTGATGGCGATAAGACGTTTATTTTTTTAATATTTTCATGTGCTTTAGTGTGTTTATAGTCTCCTTACTTTATTGTTGAAACAAAGAGTGTTATGGGCAAATCGTTGTTGAGCTTTTCTAGGTGAAATTTCTCAGTTGCAGCTCCGAGACTGGATTTGTGCCTGATTGATGGCAATAGGCTCGCCCCCTATTAAATGGGACTTAAACATAACTGGCAAAATGTGGGTGTACCACAGATACACTTTCGGGGATTATAGGAGTATTATTATGTTCATACCTATGAAGAACTCGCAACTCGGGAAATCTCAAGTTAATTTTTTTATAAACAAAACGATACATTCATCTTAAAAACGTATGGATCAAAAATAAAATTATCATTAATATCTTATTATTGTTAGCTCTTTCATATAACGCTTAAGACGCAAAAGGATACATTTTTCCTTCATAATTAGGTATCATTAGGTAGCTCACACAAATGAAAGCCAAAAAACGCAAAACCAGTATCGATATACGGTCGTCACTTATTAATGATATCGCCCGCACACTCTCACACGCTCAACCTTACCGGCTCACACACATATTCACTCAAATTACTGTTTTTGAGTACCTGTGTAATTAGTAGATAATAGTTTAAAGTAGTTTTTATTTATTAATTTATTTATTTATTATTTATCCTCGCATCAGAACGCCGCACAGCAATAACACTAATGGAGCTAAATTCATAAAAAAATTAAAGTATTATCATAGTTAGTTAAGACACTTTTTGTTTATGAAAGAGCGAAGCCTCCTAATACGGGCATTTTTTGCTTAAAAGGAGGCTTCAATCTCAATAATGTTTACCCTACTTTGATTACCAAAACTATTACTATCTTACTTTTTTTTTTATGATATGAACCACTTTTTAAATCATCGTCAACCCGACATGAGCAAGTGCGGTGAAGTGGTCCTTTGTCTTGCAGTGGAATAGTAACCGGCTGATATTTTTATCAATAATATTCAATGTATTGTGCTTCTTCGACAAAAAAAACATTACGAACGTAGCATGCATCTTCTTAATTATAAATTATCTAACAGCCGAACACTTCGCACTTACAGTTCTAATGAACAAACTTTGTTTATGTATCTGAGATTTCCAATTAAACACATTACAAGTTGTTTGCAGTAGTATTAACAATGTTTATATTGTTTGGTTGGTATTAGTTTCTGCGTTAATATGTTAGCTACATTGTGAGAACGTCAGACAAAGAAACTAGACTATCTCCTCTTTCCATTTCTCTCTACTTGAGTGAAACGGTTTTCTGACGGCTGTTAATAATCGCCTTAGAATAATCGAATAATATGAAGAAAGAAATATTTCATATCTTCCACACAATGCCATCTAGTATCAAACTACTTCTTCTTCTTCTTCATACTTATATATCATATAGTTCCAAACATAAACCTACATATAGATTAATTACAACCAGACACAGAACAAATGATCGTGCTTATCATACAAACATTTATCATGGGTGGGAATCGAACCCACGACCTCCTGCATGGCAGTCAGGACCACTCACCACTAGCTAGACCAACAAGCCAATCAACAGTATCGCAAGGTTCCCGACAGGCATTAGAGCAAACTCTCTTGTTTACAAACTAACTAAACTAAGTGAGATTATTTCCATCTCTTTCTGTATTAGTTTCACCATACTATATGTATATATCTATACTAATATTATACAGATGAAAGATTTAGTTGTTTGTTTCTCATGATTTAACTCAAAAACAACTGGTTCGATTTTAAAAGTTCTTTCACTATTACAAAGCTATATTATCACCGAGTAACCTAAGCTATATTTTATTTTCAAAACTATGAGATCGAGGGAGTGTCAAAGTTTAAAGTGAAAAGTACGAAATTCAAGCGGATGAAATCGCAAGCCACTTCTATAGTAAGTTGTTGCTTATAAAGTAGACATGTAAAAACAATATCTATAATATTTTTTAGAATAACCTCTTTTCAGACTATGCTATACTATTGTGATATATAGTATAGCAAATAAGCGCTTATTGCTATACTATATAACATGGCGTTCACATTACGTGATATATTCAAAAGCATTTATAGTATATAGCAAGCTCAGAAGGAGGATATTGCACATATAGCCCAAAATAGCATAGCACAAACTGAGTACACGCAAAATTTTATGAAGTAGTAAGCCAATAATATGTAGTACAGCCAAGTGTAAAAGAGTCCATAATAATATACCTATGGTGCGCGATATTGTTGTGCTATGAACTATATGCTATATATGCTTTTATATTGTAGTGTAGTCTAGAAAGAGCTTAATACAATACAATTAACAAAAGTTTTAACAATTCAATTGTCCATATTCTTATTATAATTCACTGTAAATAGTCCAGCTTCCAGTGTAGCCAGGTTGCTTATTAAAACTGTTGGTTTTCATGAATTTTATTGTGCTTAAAAAAAAGCACTTTTTCCTATTATTTATTAGTGCTAAAACAACTTTACATATTTACTTAGGTCTCTCCTTTAAGTAGGTATTGAAATAACGTCCTAAAACAATATTATGTGTCCAAATAAGACTCTCACCTAAATTATTGAAATGGAACAATAACTTACATTGCTTTGTTAATGTGTTTTTATTTACTTTTCAAGGTTTTTTTTATTATTTAGCAGTTAGTGTAAATATAGGGTTACCTTTTTTTTAGGAACACAGAATTAGAATATTTTCAAATACCTATAATATGTATATTCAAGAGTTTTCGTTGACTTTACCTTATAGTCGAGTCATACCATTTGAAAATAGTAATTCCATTCCTTACTGTCGCATTCCACGGCAAAGGCCTTTTTTCAATCACGAGTATTAATCACTATGCTTACTTAAGGCGGATTGGTCTTTCTTTAAAACATACTAGAGATTTTCACTACGATGCTCTTTCTTCGCCATTTAAAAGTCATATAAAAGTTTGCGCCATTCAATGCGATTCCGCGGATCACATTATTGTCGGTTCAAGGTGCACTTCGTGTCAATATGAGAATCGAATGTTCGTCTCAATATCTCAGAGCACCTCTAAGTGTGTGAGTGTGCAACGGCGGGGTGTATTGTGTAGGAGAGTGTGTGTGTGTGTGTGTGTGAGCGACGTTTGTGACCTCACCGGGACGTTAACGTCGCGACTTCGAGTGGATTTCATTGTTATTCAAGGAAGCTTTATGCAGGTGTGTTGAAAAATTGGGATAGCTAATAGGGTGCAGCATTGAAATCGCGTTGGGCGCGATTTAACGAGTCTGCAGGTCTTAAAATAAATAGGCAATTGGAATACCGCTATTCATTTATTTTTGATGCAACATAACATTTCCCCTGTAGGCATCTATTCCTCGCAAGGTAAGGCAGAATAGGTGGGTTCATCTTCTTTTTTTTATTTCATTCAATTGCAAATTATGTAGGTAAGTGTTAAGTAAAAGTTTTTCATTACAACCAAACTTTAGCTAGGACCGACTACTAGGCCTCTTTGAATCCTACAGACTAAGCTATTGCCTATTATCCGATCATGCCTACAAACAGAAATTAAATACTTTATAAAACTAATATTTTATAATCATGATATTGAAACAGATATTCGAATCAAAAGTTCAAATACTTCAAACAACTTTAAATACCAGCTGGACACAAAAAAACAACCCACAAATAAAAAGCAGCGACGCTTTAATTGCCTATATCACATCTAAAACCTTTTACAACATAGGGATGTTCTAGTTAATCAAACCATTCGATTCCAATGACAAGTGACCGGCCGATTCCATTTCGAGTATTCGAACCGGTATAAATCGACAACTACAATGATGGCGCTCGGAGATCTCGCGTTGTGCTAGAATACTACGGAAATTTTCAAAGCTTTTTGCGTTTGGAACATATTGTTATTAAGTGTTGGTAGTTAGCTGTCACTTTCGGAGTTTTGCATTATTGCTTAGGTACCACGCGTTTTAAAAGAAGGAAAGTTTTTGAAAGTGTTCGTTTTAGGGAAAAAATTGATTTTAGATAATATATGTTTTTTATGACAGAATACTACTAAACTTAAGCTTTTTAGTTTACTTGTTCGCAAAAAATAAAAAGATATAATGAAGAAGAAGATCAAAAAGGTTATCTTATAGAAAGCACAACAATATTTAACATAGAGGTTTGTTTATATATTTTTAAAAAATATATAAACAAACCTCTTTGTTATCACTTCTTAAAGTCCTTTAACCATTTAAATAACTCAACAATCCACGAGGAAACTCTAGTGAGGCAGCAAAATAAAGATGAAAGATAAAAAATAACGTAAATACAGTTTCTACAAACGTAGTGACAAAAGAGCCTGACATCCGAAGCTGTATGTTTTGTTTATAAAGAAAATATGAGTGCTAAGTCAAGTAAATGTTTTTTTTTTGCTCGAGAGATAGATTTTGTGTCGTCTTGTTACACAAAGAGGTCCATGCTTCAGCAACCCCCCTCTTTGATTTATTTTGATATGTAAAGAGGACAGACGTCGATTCATGATTTTTGAAGAGGAGAGAGAGGGGAACTGTTCTGTTAATTACTATGTGTAGCACAGTCAGGAGTTTTTAATTTAATATAATACTGAAAGAACTAACAGTAAGTAAAGAAGGAGTTTTTTTTTTAATCTACAGCAGAGGTTGAAATTAAATGTGTACTTTAACTTATTAGTTGTCGTAATCGCTAACCCGCCTTGAGTTTTTTGATTAATGCCTTCTCAGTCAATCTATTTATTACCTAGATACTATTGTGTAGCTACTATTAGTTAGGAATGTTTTTACTCGTAGAAGACAAAATATTCTCTTCTCATAAGGAGATACCTCAAGCATCAGAGTTGACTATTCCGACTTATATTCATTACTAGCTGCAAAATTGATCTTCGAATTCAATTTGTTTTGCGCAATATTTTATTTATTTTACCATAGGCCTTCATACCCTTTATCATTTTCAATTTTTAACAGACAGTTTAAAATAGGAAAATATTGTTTTGGTGACACCGTATAATAATATTTATAAGTACTGTACCTAACACGAATTTGGTACCAGTTGTTATTTTGACATTACAAATAGAAAGTCTGTTCTCGTAATAAAGACGTTCAAAATCTATTCTTGTCACAATTATCATCAGCGACAAAAAGATGTCAAAGATTTGTCAAACATAAAGGCAAATTAAACTCATTGTTGATTGATACGTTTTATAAATTGCCCATCTGAGAGACTAAAATTGTTTCTTATTTAGAGAGACACAGGTAAATGTATCTTAGATAGATAAATTGAGATTTCCTCTCGATGCAAAATATATTTTAGTAACTTAATGAAACAGAGGCACAGTAGAGATGATGGAACATTATAATAAAATTATAGTAATTTCAGTTAAATTATATGTAAATCATTTTGATAGGCGACATTAATAAATCCCGACATAATAACATTATAACTCTACACACCCCCTCATATTTACAAAATCTGAAGCGTTCCTGTACAAAATAGTTACCGAAGGCTCTCTTTACACTACTCCTAAAAACATCGACCAAAAACAAAAGTAGGTATCGCAACAGACAATTATTTCCACTGAGTTTCTCTGACTTGATTTTGAGATTTAGTATAGTATTCCGTTGCTTAATGGTAAAAATCATATGACTGTCTATTAGGGAGAGTTTATTAGGAGATATTTCGCAATAATATATGATATATCGAGAATATTTGCCAGATAAGTAAATACTTTGTACCACTAAAAGAATGGCTGTTAAAAATAAAACACAAGCACCTAGGGAATTGTTAGTGCCCGTAATATAAAAGTATTAAGTTAGTAGTAAGTTAGGTAGATTTTATATTTACATTAATAGTACATTCTATAAATAAATAGGGTAAAACTTGGTTTTCCGTACCTTTTAGTTACGCAAAGGTAATTAAAAAAGACAGTTCAGCCATATTACGTAAGTTACATTTCCTTTTTGTTAGGGATCTGCTAGTTTATTACCAAACTTTTACAAATCCAGAGTCCGAGCTGTATATTTTTAGCAAAGTATATCGGTTAAAAAATCCCGGTCTCACTTTACACGACCCGGGAATCATACCGAGGATCCATTTTAGTTCTCTAATCGATTTTCAAGCCTTTAATAGAATCATAACATATTATTCCTAACCCTTCTGCGTATTACCTTTAATGTGGTTATTTGAAATATGGTTCCTCTCTACACCATCGTAGACAGTTATTGGATTACGAGACCTGTGTGGTGCTCTTCGGCTAATAAAATCTGTTCAATGGAGCTGGCGCTTCTCTTCCAACTTCATAAAGATTGCATGTCTTGAGTGAGTATGGATAACAATAGACGACATAAAAATTGTACGGTCATGTTTATTTAAGTATTAAAATCTTCGTCTAGGGGGCTATAACTAATGTTTTAAATAATTTGTTTAAAACGTTGTGGTTAAAAACCTGTTTTATTTAAATTAGTTGAAAACCACAATCACATGGGCCGTACAGTGATCAGTAACTAGCTTTACCCCGCGGTTTTACTGGCTTTGTAGCATTACTTAGGAATTGAAGCTATTAAATGAAAAGAAAATGTTAAACTCCGACGCCGAATTTCGTTCAAATAAACAAAATTTTCAGCTTTATTATATTAAGTATAATTATTATAATAGTGAGTAAGGTAAAACCGTTATAAACTGAGAATGAAAATGGGTTTTAAACTACAGATTTTGGTTTGAAATAGTTAATTTTCAACTATAGTTGCAACTTAGTTATGGCCACAAAGGTCGCTTGAATGTTACGTTTACCAAGGTCATTCCATGTATGGGTGAGAATCATGACAAAAAAAGGATCTGTATTGCGCGTTAGTTTGAAAAGTTTTATTTATGATCTTTAATATGGAAAACACCTTCTGAACATAAATAAATAGAAATAATGTCTACCTTCAGCGCTCCATACCTAATGTGAGCCCTGGAACTCATTACTTGTAACAGTTTAAATACGCTATTGAATGTTTGTTGATGTAAACAACCTTTTTTAAGACTTCCACAGACTGACGCGACTAGACGACGCGATACGTTAGTCGTGTGTTTTTTCATAGAAATTAATACAATAGTTTAATTTGAACTCAACAAGGGGGATGTTGTGACATCACTACTTAGTCGATTAATGGTATGCACCTCACTAGATATTATCTATGTATCTGGTTCCTAACCAGCGTCACTTCATTGTCTGTCCCCGTATTTGAAGCTGCTACCGTAAAACGGGGTGGATAGAAACTCAAGGGTCAATAGAAACAAAACTTTGAAGAGGATTTTCTAACTAGTTTAATATTATTTGATGTTAGCAAGGTGTCGGAACTATTTATCTTAATTTTTTAAAAGCATTAGAGTCCTCGTATGTAACGAACAACTTTAAACTTACGTGAATATCTTACTCAAAGTTTTGTTTCTAATCACCCTTGAGTTTCTATCCTCCCCGTTTTATCGATACTAAGTATTGTACTACTGTGAAATATACTGTGTGTCGAAATAAACTAAGTCAACCTCAACGGTGTCTTATTTAACAAGCCTACAGAACAAAACATATAGAAACAGATAGATGCAGGGCGGGCGTTTAGGAGGATTGTCTCATGTGATTTTTGACGTTCGAAAAGTGATGATCAGCCTAATAGAAATAAGCGACATTTATATTTTACATCATAAAATCGTGTCGCAACTCGCAATGCCGCGTCGTCGCATCGCACCCATCTTCGGGAGCTTTTATTGGACATCCATGGACTTATGATTTACTAAGGGGAGAACCTGCGACTGAAAGGGGGTGTAGGGGGTAAAGTCTCGATGCTCACGCACTGTTGGGTCTCCTAGAAATTTCAAAGAGACCCTTATTCGTTATTGGAAAAATTATTTTAAATCACGGTCTGGTGATTCTTGTTTTAAAATAAATGACAGCTAAACATTAATAATTTTAGTTGTAGCTATAAATTTTGTAAGGTGTGATAATAACTATCTTAAAGCGAGGTTGTAGTTATTTAAAACATTTTTATCAGTCTGTATTGTAGATAAAGTGTTTACTTGAAAATAAAAAATGAATAAAACGTAACATTAAAATTGGGAATGCGACCAAGGGTTTTATAAGCTAGCTAAACATACATAATTCATGTTTTTTTTTCTACTTATAAAAACAGTTGACAATAGATCGCTATTAAAATAAATTAAAAGTTACACTTATCAGAGAAGCTATTATAATAATAATAATAAATTCCCTGTAATAGACGACATAAGATACAGTGTGTTAGTAAGTTCTGGTAAACTTATTATGAAACCATGTAAAAGTTAAAAAAATAGGAGTTGCTATATATTAGAAATATGGTCTAGTATAAAATATTTTGTAACTTTGATCTTATTAATAACTAGCTTCAGCCCGCGACTTCGTACGCGGATCCTGTTGCTTATGCCAGCGACAACGGGGTCGTCAAAATCGAAGATCTGAAACGTCTGATGTCGAATTCTAAAAGCCCGGGGACGGGTAAACAATGGGATGCGCGAGACGATTCAAGACGTTCCAGATTTTTTATTTTTGTTGATCAACAGGAAATGCCATCAGACTTAACAACTTTTTCTAAGACGCCATTTCTATTATGTATATGTTATATTGTCGCAGGGCTTTTGGAGTTCCACTACAGGTGTTCCAGATCTTCAAATTTAGTCTCACAGCAGAAAACCCTCTTCTCGTGGAATAGTTTTTGCAATGGCACCATTTTTATATCTCTTTTACTTTAGGTGTTCCATTTTCCAAAATAAACTATATCCTATATGTTGCGTACACGATCAGCGGTCAGTCGCGCATCTCCTTCCCCCACTTATCTCTAGAGTCGATGCGTATATACGCTGAAAACTCAAGCGTCATGCTTTTTCCGTGAACGTCTCCAACTCGCGAGACAGTGCATGATGTTCACGATCAGCGGTCAGTCGCGCACATATTCTTCACTGGTGTCTAGAGACCTGGATACCTGGTAGATGCGTAAATACGCTGAGAATGCAGGCGTGCTTCGCGATCCCAAGAAGTTTCCGCGGAGCGAGTTGCAGCCTCATGTTCTCGAACAGCATCAAGTCTCTCCTAACGCTCTTCGGTAGATTGTTGGGATCTTATGGTCTTTAATCATTTAGCACCTTTGGAACATTGGGAAAGATATAACCTCTTTCTAGGCATGGTTATAGTTTTATTGTGATGATACCTGATCATTTAAAATCTAAGTGGCTGCTCCCCTGCGTTACCGGGTAGGCAACCATGTAACGAAGATAAAAAGGACTTTAAGCCAGTAGAGTCTAATTTTCAATGATATACCATCGTCATCGAAAATCAGTTCCCAACTGTTCCCGCCTTCACCGCGTGGAGGTACTTATGTTATTTTATAATTATGCAATGAAATTAGTGATAGCTTTAATTTCTATACCAAATGTTTCTGATCTTCGATTTTTATAAGTCAACAGGAAATGCCTATCAGACCGAACAACTTTTGCTAAGACATCATTCCTATGTGAGTTATGGCGTAACTGGGCTCTTGGAGTTCCCCAAATGGTGTTCTAGATCTTAGATTTTTATACGTCAACAGCGAGTGCTCATAAGGCTGAACAACTCGTGCTAAGACGTCATTACTATATATGTTACAGTGTAGCTGGGCTCTTGAAGTTCCTCATCAGGTGTTCCGGATCTTTAAATTTATTCTCCCAGCAGAAAATGCTCATCACGTGGAACAATTGTTGCTATGGTACCATTTTTGTATCTCCTATAGTTTAGCTGGTCTGTTGCGGTTCTGCATTAGGTGTTCCGGATCTTCAAATTTATTCTCTCAGCAGAAAATGCTCATCACGTGGAACAATTTTTTCTAAGGTAACATTTTTGTATCTCCTATAGTTTAGCTGGTCTGTTGCGGTTCTGTATCAGGTGTTCCGGATCTTCAAATTTATTTTCTCAGCAGAAAATTCTCATCACGTGGAACAATTTTTGCTACGGTACCATTTTTGTATCTCCTATAGTTTAGCTGGTCTGTTGCGGTTCTGCATCAGGTGTGCCGGATCTTCAAATTTATTCTCTCAGCAGAAAATGCTCATCACGTGGAACAGTTTTTGCTATGGTACCATTTTTGTATCTCCTATAGTTTAGCTGGTCTGTTACGGTTCCGCATCAGGTGTTCCAATTTCCAAGATAAATTATAGCCTATGTGTTGACCAGACTTAATATCTATACAACAAAAAAAAAATCATTCAAATCCATCCCGTAGTTCCGAAGATTAGCGTGTGCAAACAAACAGACAAACAGACAAACAGACAAACAGACAGACTTTTTTTTTTGGATTCGTGCTCTATTACTGTTTCTAAGCCCCCCTCCATTATTATTTTTTAAATATATTCAATGTACAGACACAGTTCTTTTACTGTCTTATTATATGTATAGATAAATAAAATAAAATAAAATAAAAAATAAAAAGCCTTTTATTTCTTGCATATGAAAAATTACAAGCAGACTTCATAGGAAGATTAATTGATTATTGATTTTACAGATAACTTACTTTTACCTTATTTTGTAATAACAATTAATATTAACAAGAATTTAAATTGGTAAGTTATAGGTATAATATAAGATTTAAATAATTAAAAGGATTCTAATACATTAAAAGATTTAAATAATTTGATCTTATTAATAATAACAAAATCATCAGTTCAAGCGCTCGCACCTGCCATACATTTCAGATACAGACCTTGTATATTGGAGCTATTATACAATTCCGTCTTAAGACCTGATTACTTATCCAATCCCTTCAATTGTTACAGGTAAAATTCAAAATCACCAATCAAGAACAACTTCACAATCTTCGACATCCACGTAAGTAATACTAATCATAATCTAGGAACTTTAAAACCACATCACTAATCATTTCCATATAAAAACAGCCAGTACACGCATCATAAGGCCGTATATAGACAAGTATGACTACACGACTATCCAGTTACCAGCACTGACTAACGACACTATAGGCGAGGGAGAGTTCCTGGCTTCGCAGTACATATGAAGCCTTTTTATAGGTCGTCAACCTGTCAGTATAAAGCCTAAGATATACCGCTACTGGAATAGCAAAGACAGCTTTTTTTGCATGGCAAAGGAATTCTGCTGCGGTATGGGTTATGTTTTTCTTGACGGGTGTACTGTTATGGTATTGAATTAGATGTGATGTGTTGTGTTTATTGAGTTTTTTAAAAGATTGTTGGTAAATACACGTGTTTGTGATTATACTCCATCCGAGTAGGTAGTTAACTAAAGGTAAACAATCTTGACAAGTCTTTTTACATAAACGCTGATTAATTAAATACAACTACTGTTTAAACAAATTGTTTAATTGATCATGTAATCGTTTGTGTTGTATCTAAATTTGTTTTCAGCTGCATTTTATTTTTAAACTGTGTTATTAACTAAAAATACATGTCCAAATTGTTTACCTTTTGTTAACTACCTAATCGGAGGGAGTATAGGTACCATTATAAATATTCCACAACCATTCTCACCCAAGACAAATGTTTGTCGAATGAGCACGATCATATGTTCTGTGTCTGGGTGTAATTTATCTATAATATGTATGTATTTGGAAATTTACAACTATTTTATCAGATCTAGTACTCATAACACAAGCTCTGGTTAGTTTGGGACTAGATGGCGTTGTGTATATTTGTGGTTTTTTTATTATTTTTAATACCAGCAAAAAAAAAACTACTAAAACTTGAAAAAAAAATTGGGGTGTATACTTCCCGCCACTATCACGAGCTCGATCTCCGTCGACTGGTAAATATACCAAAAACTGGAGCCATTAATTTGTTATAGGTAAAATGTTCAGTCTCTGTTCAAAGTAGAAAATAATGTTATTATTGAACTGAGTTCAATAAATTACACAACATGATATTTTATTCCAGAAAATCGCAATGAATAAATCAATCTAGCATTCGTAAGTGTACCTATATTATTTTTACAAAATCAATTTTGAAGCAAATAAAACTTTACAGACGAGTATACTAAATTAGCTCAGTTTCAATGATAACTGTGTACATTTTAAATAAAATGTACGAATTTCATATTGAATTTTATTAATATTTCACTGTTAATGATACAACAATAAATTTTATTTGCTTTGAACCTTTGACGTAGGTAACGGATCCTATTTAAAACACGAATAATATTATTTGAAAAGGTAAAAGTAGTTTTTAAAAAAAAAGTTATCATAAGAGTTTTAAGTAATTAGGTATTGCTCTATATTTTGCGTTAAATGTTATACAAATAAGAGTTATATAAACACACAAACTTTTTAATAACAAATTAAAAATAAAGGTTTATGAGTAGTACCTACTAATGTCAACTATTTAGTAATTTATCATTCAGAAAGTTGTATAAGCTAATAGCTATTGCAGTGTTTTATATATTTTTGTAAAGGTATTTAAACATTTAGGTACAGTATTCAAAATATTTTAATCTTTTGCTTGCCTGTATTTGCAAAGGCAAATCTATATTAAGTATATAAATATATATTTTTCCATGTATCTCTGTCCAGAGCTAATACGGTGTATACCCTGTCGAAGAAGTCTAGCTGTCTATTCACCATGCTGGCCTAGCGTAGTACGTAGTTTCAATAGAATGCAAGCTCAGCATATAATGGTCTTATACTGACGTCTAACCTATAGGGTAGGCGACCTATACCTTCATGAACTCATAAATCTTTTAATCGGATCGAGTGCGTGTATCCAGCAGATCAATGAGTCCGCACCACTAATGAACTGCTCCCGTAAAAAGCGAGCTCTCCACTTATTGCTAGCTTTCTGTTACTTACATCTAGTTAAAAACGTAATTTTCCCTTAATTAAACGTGAAAACAGTTTTTAATAAGTCAGATTACTGTTTTTTTTTATTCTCCGTATCTTCAAATTAATGAGTAGGTAAGTTATCGCAATGAGGACAGAAAAATGATTTTAAAACTAAATTTAACTTACTGTTCATTTTTGTTTATAGAAGAATAGATTAAAATACTCTTAATTGTACACCATAAAAACTTACAAATTATAACTTTAAGAGGTACATAGGGTGTTACAATGGGCGGCCTTATCGCTAAAAGCGATCTCTTACAGACAAACTTTGGATGGACTTGATAGTGGAGGAGAAAAGATGAGTAGGCAGTTTGTGGTGTACTATTTAAATAAATATATAACATACGTGACTATCTCAATAGATGTCTAAAATAAGCAAAAATAAGAAAAAAGAAAGTAAAAAAAAAATACAATACATAAATACTATACTGTTTATGTAGTATTTATTTAAATTCATATTACTTTCAACAGCTTATCATCATGCCTGTATTGCCAGAAGGGTAAGGCAGCAGAAATGTTCCTACTTAAAGTTCACTCACATATTTTCGCCACTTATGTTTGAATCCCATGTACCCTGGGCTAAGATTTAAGACTACTGGATTTAAGATACTGTGGACTGAATAATTTTATTATAATAAATAAAAAATAATAAATATTCCACAACTTTCACACAACCCCATCTAGTCCCAAGCTAAGCAGAGCTTGTGTTATGGGTACTAAACAGCTGATAAACATACTTATATAATATATTTCTAAATACATACGTATTATAGATAAGTAACACCCAGACACAGAACAAATGATCGTGCTCATCACGCAAACATTTGTCCTAGGTGGGAATCGAACCCACGACCTCCAGCATAGCAGTCAGAGCCACAACTACTACTAGACCAACAGACCAGTCAAACAGGCTGTCAATTATGCAAAACACCATAGAAAAACTATGATCCCATATCTCAGTAACGGTAGCGGAGCGTACTAAACTAAACTCATCGATTTGTGTCCATTAGGGCACAAATATAGGATTATAATGTTGTTCGTGATGTCTAAAGTAAGTATTGAATGGCTTTGACCTTGGGTTAGATCAAAATAAACTTTTATTCCGTTAGCTGGTTCCGCAGAAGCGGACAAAACCGCAGGCGAAAGTTTGTATAAAATAAACAAAATGGCAAAAGTTTTTACTACATGAATAGTAATTCTGAGCGAATAAACAGTGAAAATTTCATCATAAATCGTAATTAATATATATATTATGAATCCACACATGGACCCTTGTTAAACAGAATACATTAAATGTAGAATTAGAGATGGGAATATAAACCCTTGCGTAGTTTTGTATTATATGATAGTTAAGAACTTGAAACTACTTTTTTTTACGTTACCTACTACTTAATTTATAAAATACTAGCTGATGCTCGCGGCTTCGCACGCATGGATGGTGGTTATCGCAGCCAAAAGTAATTAGAATGAAATAGGTACTTAGCGTTTACGTTGAAAGCTCTAAGACGCTTAATTTTTTTCGACACCTGCAACAAATATTTTATTTTAGGTATAAAAGCTTGACAAAGTATGTACTAAAACCTTCTTCGAAAACCATTTTATACATTGGTAAAAACAGCATGAAAATCGTTGCTGCAGTTCACACTTCATCGTCTGCCGAGTCTTTTCCCATCTATTTTAAGGTCAGGTTCCAATCTAACCAGAAGCAGCTAAGTGACTGCCTATCTGACCTCCACAACCCAGATACTGAGTTACACTATATTCCACTTGATGGAACTGGTTGTCGGACTTCTGGGCATTAGGGTACCCGTAACGACAGTACTGTTGGGGATTCCATGGCCCGTTGACTAAAGTAGATGTATCCAGCCAAATCTTATTTAGCGTGACAGAACATATATTGCTAAGTTTGATGCCCAGACCACTTAATTGCAAAGCTCAAAAATAACTAACAGAAAACAAAAGAATACAAAACTAACTGTCAATTACCTAAGTCACAATTGAACAGGTAAAGTGATAAATGATATTTATTTTGTAAATAGGTTTTTACAAACACTTTTTTTACACGTCACCTTTTTTAGTTAATGATATTGGAATTTCACTATTTGACTACTCTCTGAACTCTTCTCTACTCTGAGAAGAAACACCGAAAGAAACTCAGAGGTCACAGTCTCTTTTAAAGTCCAGACATTATCTTCAAATCATGTAAGATCCATGCAGATTAGTGTCTGAGATGGTCTTTTGAGGAAAGAACCACATAGAATGAGGGGACCAGATCAGTCAGTGCAAGCATTTGTCAGTACCTAATCGTGAGTTCAACTCGGAACTTGAGAAGCTCCACAGGCACGGGCGCTTACAATATCAAAGTATTCTGCCGTGCGTAGGTATAACTTACGTCCGATAATCATTACGTAAACGTAACAGTATTGAATGAACTAACATTATATACCATTTAAGTTTCAGTTTATGAGGCAGTCACAGTTATCATCAACCATACTAGATATATTCAGTCGGACTAATGATACGACATTCAAAATTTTATAATAGTTCCAATTGAGGTAACGTTTATGTCAAGAATTAATGCTAGGAATACTGGTCACTACCTACATACATACATGTTCAGTACTATAGGTACGCTGGCTCACACAATCCGTACCCTAACTGCTAACAACATTTGCAATATTAATTATGCGAGCCGCCAGCTTGATGTTCCGGGTTAATAACAGACCATTCGGGATGGCATCGGGATTAAACAATATGTCTGCCGTAACTATTTAATGAGGCACACATATTGCCCTCAAAAATGTTTCGTGATACGTGTCACCCAGATTTTATAACAGCGAGCGTTTTAACGGAAAACATTATGAGGAAAATCGCCGAAGTTAAATTATATTTTGCTGTAAATAGGGACGTCCCGGAGTTGGATTATTTGTGTATTGTGGTTTGGTTTTGAGACGATAAATTCCAAGTCAGCACCTTTGACAGTAAAGGGACCAGGTACGCCCCTAACTACCCACGTAAGTACAAAAAACATATCAAAGCTGGATGTTACTGATAAATCAAGGCACACTTCATCAATTTGTTGATGCCGAGTAAATTACTTACTTTGTGTGGAGACACATTAATCAATAAAGGATGATTAATGGAAGCCGGCACACGATCCCGATCGCTTGATGGATTAGCGCCCATATGGTTCTGCATAATTTGCTGAGTGCTGCCACCTGTGCCCTTGTTGTTTTATCTCCCTCTTACCAAACAAGTTAGCCGCTCGAAAAAAATCCCACCGTACTTTGTTAGTGAGCATTATTCTTCTTGTTTAGATTACGAAATAAAAGTCGGGAGGAAAACGAGCTGAATTAAATTTTCGTTTCCGTGGCCCTATTTATATTCCGAGCGGTCGAGTGTAAATCTAAGATTCTCCAAATGATTGTGAAAGTACCTCAAAGTGGGTAGCAAAAATGAGTACTGGGAAGATTCACCTGTCGCGTTCATTGTTGCTCTAAATGAAATGGGGAATATTTTTTTGTGTTCTCTTGTTAGAAACTTCTTTCAGGAATCTGTTAACAAGAAATAAGAGGACCTTTTTATCCGGTCGAAATGTTCGGTCGCCTTTAGCGGTTGCGGCACAGATTGGCAGCCGACAAATCCCTACAAATCCTGTGTGGCAAGCAGAGCTTTCCTTGGCTCGAAAAAAACGCGATTGATTCTACGGAAAAATGACATCGACCGAAATAAATCTACTGCTCAATATATGTAGTAATCTATTTCTTATTTTTATTAAATTTTAGCAAGACACAATAATGTCTTGATAATGGAATGATCAATTTATTAAATTATCCATATCAAGTCATCCATGGCGAGTAATACAATAATATCACTGGTTTGCCTATTGTAAACAGAGAAATTTTTCAACAGTCTAAACAGACTGGTTTTTTGCATCCTGACATTAGCTGCAATAATCGTATTACGACGACCTAATCACCTAATCCGGAAACCCCGATTTAGAATCTTGTAACATTTACAAACTTGCACAGTCTTAAAAGCTATAATAATAACCTTCAATCTAAATCAGGATTTCATACGATGTAGCTACACGATTGGCGTACGAGCATAATAATTCTATAACACTCCATCCGTACATGCAGACAATGGCAGGCATCCATCTCCTGTCGACTGCCATCGGAAAACAATAGAATGCATTCCACGTCGTAGCCTGCGATGTAAAACACGAAACATAAAGTTTGTGTAGGTGCGTTTTTTTTACGAACTTTACATACTAAGGGTTATTTGATTGATACTGGATGCAATACGGGATCAGAAGAAACATTTTAACTTTGAATTATTAGGTTGCTATATTTATTAAGGCAAATTTTAATTAGCTTTTATCTAGAAATTGTACCTACTGCTTGCTGAAATGTACTGACTACTGAGAATTTAAAATTTGAGTTTTCTTTTGTTCTGAGTTGAGTGCTCATCACACAAACATTTGTCCTGGGTGGGAATCGAACCCACGACCTCCGGCATAGCAGTCAGAGTCACTAACTACTAGACCAACAGGCCAGTTTTCTGAGTCTTTTATTTAATTCACATGTTAGGTTAATTCATGTGCGTGTCCTAAATAAGTTTTATTTTCTTTCTTTGTTTATTTACCTTCTTAAAGTTTATAAAATAAATGTTTGTTCTTTAATTCGAGCGAAGACTCATTTTAATACCCATCAAAATATTAATTAAAACAATATAAATATAAATATAAAGTGCTTGGTTGATTTCTGATAACTAAACACATCTAAATAATCATTACCTGTATCAAAAACAGGGTTCCAGTTACCAGGAGCTCACACAGAGTAACCGTCCGTATAAAACAACTATGTACTCGTAGGTACTATATTACAATATTTTCAAGCTTTGACTACAAAAGATTGAGCCGCCTTTGAAAGACGCTTCGCAGACAAAATGGACGATCCATGCCAATTATATTTCTATTGCCTCAGTTAGTTTCAATGTGATACATTCAATATTTATATGAAATCTATAATATGCTCGACTTTTTCAAGCGTACAGTTAGTTACTCGATTTTTATTTGTACTTGGTTGGTAACGATGGTTTTCTTTGATTATTGTGATGCGACTTTGCCCACAAAGCATGAAGTTCAGAGTTAAACGATACAAACACAAATACACATCTATCATAATACCTAATAGCATCGATCACACCAACCGGAGATATCTAAATTTTACTTGAGCAAATACTAAGATCTAAACACCAATTTCCGTAATCATAAACATTCAAATCTAATCTCATAATCTGACCTTAGCGATAATCTAATGTCAAAAACGTGTAATTATTTTAATTAGAGAAATAAGAAATTATTACAGACAAGCAGATTGAGCCTGATTGAAATTGGAAAATACAGGAATAACCCCTCTGGTTTCTCTTGCCCGAAGTTGTAAATCCAAACCCATCAAAGCATCAGTGTGACTTTTTTAATTCGTTTGTATGTTTAAAGTTTTTCGTCAAAGTCGTAGATATCAATGACATCGGCGAAGAAAAACATCATGAGTAAACCAGAATTTACGATCAATTGTTATAATGTATCATTATATGTATAACAGCTTCATGTACTCAAACATTAAATTGAGCGTTTTAGCAAATTAATTAATTTTAAATAGTTTAAAATCGACAACCCACGTTTAGCAAACACGGTGATTAGGTAATGTGTTCACACTGTATTGAAACTTTGCTTCTCAGCGTAACACTTCGAATCAGACGTAATAGGCAGGTGCAATATAATGTAGGTAAACAGGGTGTAACGGAAAGGGTATATACATACAAACAGGGTGAATAGAGTATTTAATAACGAGTCTTTCCTCAAAATTTCAGCTCCCAACTAATGACTTTGAAACTTCACGATATTATTTAATATCGACGGTTTATTAAATGCAAAATCATAACAAACGTGTCACCGCACTATGAGGGTCATAATCCTGTCCGGCAAGGTTCAAGTATATCTATTTCGGGTTCTCCGCGCCTAGTACAGACCTATCGGGCTCTGCCTAACCGACGAAGGCGCGACGGCGCGGGCGGGCTCAACTTTACAATTATATATGTATATGTATAAAAACGTTGCCATGTCGTTTCTTATCACCAAGAGAATGCCCCTTCGGATGTATATACCCTTTCCGTTACACCCTGTATAAGTACCTCATTCGAACAAACGCCAGCAACAAAATCGCAACCCAAAAAAAGTAAACAGTAATCTACAAAAAGTAGAACCAAAGCTTGTAAAACTTTCGGCGTTCATGTAGCGCACGTACTTATTTAATAACATTTTGTAGTCGGCTTTACGGTTTGTTTATGTAATTGTTATTAGGTGGCTAGGTGCTAAAAGCTGGCTTGCCCGTTGTAATTGTGCATATGCGGCGTCCCGAGTAACCGCCTGTTTAATTTTGCAAATGTTATTAGTAGGTGGGTAGGGACGCTTGCCGCGTGTTGTCGCGTGGCACCGTGCCTCTGTTTCACGCCTAGGTACAAACAAGCCACAAACGTGGTTGGTATACCGTCGACCTTTAACGTTAAATGGTATATTGACTGATTCTGTATACATATCGCCATTTTGAAAGGCAAAACTACTTAACCACCAAATTTGGCATATTGTGTTACGTACATATTTGGAATTAGTGCTTTTTTATGCATCGATCTATTTATAAATCTATGTTTAGCCTTTGATTGCAATTGAAACACTTTTGTTGAGCTTCAGTAACCTATAAAAAGACGGATTTCCGATTACATAAACGGACAAAAATGTCTCCTTATTGCGCAGCTTGGCGGTTAAGTAATTTTGCCTTACCTCTGATGATAATGACAGTCTAAAGAATTTTAATTTCCGAACGTCATGTTAAAATTTAGACAAAAATTCAGGTTTATTCAAACCTAAATTCAGGTTTTAAAAGGGAATAAGTCTGGCATTAGATAAGTATACCAGCAGCGTCACGTCCTATGTTAATTTCCTAAACATTTGTTTAAAAACCGTAAAAAATATAAGCCGAAAGATTAAACCACGCTTTCAAAAATTGGAATCCTAGGTTTGGAGAATGGAAAATAGAAAACCTATGTGCTAATCCAGGATAGACATTAACACAAATTTAATTAAATGTTGATGCACCATTCTATTGCGTTTGTCGTGGTTTTCACCCTGCCGCTTACTGCCACGATTCGTGATTCTTTTTCATACATTACAGGTTTATTGATATAATTTTGCTATCGTTTTGATACAACGATACAAAAGGGTTGGTTTGAAGTAAGTTAACACATACAAAAGCTTAAAAACTTAAGGTATATTATGTAGGCAATATCGATTAACTACCACATGTGACATTATGGCTGTGTACACACTACCTGAAGTAAAAATTAATTTGTATTCGAGTTGTTGACCTGGGGGTCTCGGGATCTCAGGAGAGGCAAAGCGTTATTGAATTTCTCTATCCGAAATTGCTTAGCCACCTAGACTTCAGATTTGAGCAAATATGATATCAAAAAGTTCGACCTATATAACACTAGGCCTTAAAATAACTGGCGACCTCAGTCCACTTCACGTATACTTCTGCTTAACATTGAAGGGATCACCGGAGCGGTGTTATGTCTAAGAATAATGACATAACAATAATATTATTTGCATATAAATAAACAAATCCTTAACGCGACTAGTCCTTGAAAATTTACGTCACCGTCTCCAAACAATCAATTGCGATCAAAAACACAGCACTGACATCCAGCCAATACAGCTCAATAGGGCGTGTAGACACGAGTGGCTATAGACATGCTAATAAGTTAGATCTAGTTAAGGATGCACGACTCACTGAGCGCACAGAAGGCGCGAAATTAAAGTCCGCTGTACAGTCTACACCCTGCCTTAGAACCATCTTCAAGACGAAACCTCAAGATAACTTCGGAATTAGTTTCAAACAATCTCTTATTGTCGACTTATTACAATAAATTGTTAGTTGGAATAAATGGACAACTATTAATTTAGAACGAGAGATATGCTAAATTCACGGAAGTTATTTTGGATTAAGTGAGTTTGGAGCAAACTATTGGAGTTATTTGTTTGGTTGATCACCTATGATTATTTATGTCGATTTCCAATAAGTTACGGAACGTTTATGAAGTGCTGTGTCTCTAGGTTTCATAGACGTACCTACTTTGTAAAACATGGTGGAGCACAATATATTTGTATGGTCGTAGGTAGTTGTTACAGATCTGGCTCTTTTTGTATCTGAAGTAAGTTTAAATGTTTGTAAGCGTACAGGAGAAATTCCTTGGGAAATGGCTTGGCAAATGATTATAGACTAATTAGTAGATTTTATTATGAACAAGTAGCTTAATTAGGAAAATTCCCAGAAGTATTTATTCAGTATTTAAATGAACCATCGAATAATCCCAAGTCTATAGATTATCCTAAATTAATACTCCAGAACTATGAGTAGTACAAAACCTTGCCAGTGCGACTTGTTCTCGTAAGAGTAATAGGAAAGCATAACTCTTGGAAAGCATAAAATTAGTATTACTTAGAATTCCAGCCTGTTACCGTCTCATTGCAAAGCAAAGACCTCTTCTCATACAGGGAAGGCATTGATCACCAGCTCAAGACTGATTGGTGATCTTTAACTTATAATAACTTTAAGCCCAAGATTCTTCACGATTTTTTCCTTCAATCATGTCAATAATGTCAAAGATAAACTGAGAAAGTATATAAGAATGGAAAAAGTAACATTGGCACTTGCGCGAATTTAAAAAAGTTATAAAAGTTAATAATAAAATATTGAAAGTAAACGATTCAAAACGCTCCTAAGAGGTAAATTGAAAAATAAAGTCCCTGTATTGAAAGTTTCATCTGCAGTTTGTGAGACACGTCTCAGTCAATATTTAACCCGACACCGCTTCAAAGTTTCAGTTACACCAATTCAATAAGTTTTCCTACTGGCTTCAATAAAACAGCAATGTCTTGCTTGCTTTGACTGCATTCGAGTTCTTTGTGCGAAAACTTTTGATTAGTTTCGATACCCACCTAGGGTTTGTTTACGGCTTCTAGAACTGTTTGACTGACTTCGCTTGCTTTACTACTGTCCAGTGTGTGATAAACTAGTGTTTCTTAAGAAATCAATTGTAAATGAAAATGTCTTTAGAATTTTTTTTTTGTATTTTTTGTTTTGTGGTCCTGATACCCGAAAGTTAAGGCACCTCCGTCTCATGCACGAAATTCTGGTCCTAATCCGGGCAAGTACCAATATGTTTTTTCGATTTGCGGTTTTCGTATGCTTGTCAAAGTTTTGTATGAAGTTTTACTTATTTTCATTTTTTAAATGTTCAATGATAAATTATATTTATTTCTGTAAATGGGTTCATACATAGTACATGGGTTTACATTTAATTTTTTGGATAAGAAGATGAGGTCGGTATTTTACTATCTGAATACTCTGAGAAAAAAACAGATAGAAACTCAGAGGCCACAGTCTCTTTTAAAGTCCAGACATTATCTTGGTCAGATTATGTAAGAACCATGCAGATTAGGGTCTGATCATGGTATTTTGAGGAAAGAACCACACAGATATGAGGGGACCAGATCAGTCAGGGCAAGCATTTGTCAGTTATCGTGAGCTCAACTCGGAACTTGCCTGTAGACTCGTCTGTCTTGTATAGGTACACCATTTCTTTACTTTCTATCTCCACTTATTTTAATCCAGAGTCTTCAGTCCTTTCATAACATGGTGTAACAATCATATCAACACTGAAGCTTCTTCATTTATTATATAAGTGGGATAAGTGAGTCAAAAACATGTTTGAAGAACACCTTTGAGAATACGTAAAGGAAAATTATGTTTTATAATCTCTGAGCTCTCAAACACTCTAAGTAAATTAGAGATTACACTTCACATTTATAATTCTCTTTATGGATTATTTCAGAATAAGGAATGTTATTAATTGAGTCTGTCCCGTGAGGTTGAAAAGTAGATTACAACATAAATATTTCCCTTTGTAGTTTTGATACGTTGTTAATCTTCTTTAAGTTGTCAGTCATTGTCAGATCCAACAAAATGAATTACTCTTCTAAACTAGGTTTTGGTTCTAATAGAGCTTACTTTTGAATGAATTCGCGTATTAGTAAAGTATTACCAAAACCACACAACATAGCCTTACTAATCATTTCATCATGTCTGCCCTTAGGTATTCCAAATTTATTGGGCCCTTGCGAAGCTTTTCTTCTTTTTGCATCCTACTAGTCACCTTCTTTTAGCCTTTTCTTCCTTTAACATCTTTCACACATTGCATCCATCATTGCTTCGGTTTTCCACTACTTTTGAATTGCATTTAAAGATTTTTTCATAACAGAATCCTCATATTTTCATTCCTAACAATCCATTTACGGAAGAAAATATCTGGCCAGCAACAACTGTCTGAGTTCTTGCCGTAATACATTATTTTAGTAGCAGTAAACTATGCAGTACCGGTACTCGATGTTACTAGAATACGACGCGAACTATTTATAACTGGTTGTAGAGCAGTGACTAATTTGTTCTTACTGGATTATATTCGGCGCGTACTGAATTTACTGTCACTTAACAGATTGTAAATTTTGAATATGTTGCCTACGTAATGTTTTCATAATATGTAGGCAACATATTCAAAATTTACAATCTATTACACAAAATAATTTTTAATGGATATTTTCGACTATAAGGCAGACGTAAGTGACAACGACGCGAGGGGACGCCCTAGAAGGACATACACTGACCTTATTTGTGATGTTCTTCAGAAAGGTCAAGTGCGTAGTACTCTCAACCGCCGCGCGTGTATGATCAGAGGGGTAATTCTGTATTTTTAAGGTATATTTTTACGTCAAATATATTACATTTTACAACAAGTTTTTGTCATTGATTGTAGCTGAGATGGGATGGCGATTGGCTACAGATGTGAGTTTATGTTTTGTTCATAGTATACGTTTTACAGCGTAATAATTATGTGGTATTCGTTTAATTCCTGTTTTTCTTCATATATATATTTCTAATCTGTGCTGTAAAACGTACTGTAACTTATTATTTTCCACCATCCATTTCATCATCAAGTGGTGTGTGAATTTGTATGCCACCTATGGGCATAATTATGACATAGCTTTACATTACGTTAAGAAATATCTCTTAGGCACGTATTCCCACGATGTTTCTTTCGCTATTTTTGTTCCCTAGTTTATTGCTTCTTTGCAAAATTGAGTAATGAATAATCATTACCCTCTCGCACTTATAAGTATTTACCTTTTAACTTTTGGGGTCGACGCGTATGTCTTCTTCTTCAATGCATTTATTTTTCCCGTCATCTCAAAAGCCAACAGACCAACGATGGATAAACCATTCATCGTTGCTTAAACAGAAACAGTAGTAATCGTATACCTCATCCTAAATAGGTTAATAGTTAACTCTTAATAGTTTATCCATAAAAATAGCACCAATTGTACTGACCAAAATACAAGTGCTTCTGATACTCAATTTAACTGTTATTTGACCAATATATATAATAATATTAAATTCCCCAATTTTCCGGTGGCTGCGTATATTATGATTTTGCATAAACTTCACGATTCTGTTTGCATAAGTAATTGAATGGAAAATATTTTTAGGTGGTTTGGTTTCACGGTTCAATGATCGCATTGCCTTTTCATTGTTTGCAATGACTGTTAATTTGATTATACCTTTTACATCGAATTTTATAAAAACTGCCTCGTTCACCAAGTGGTCGCGCTCCTGCAGAGTATGAAGCCCTGGTTTCGATCCCAGGGTCAGGCAAAGCATTATTAAGTATTAAGGGGAAATTATCAGTAGTAACCCGCAGTTTGTATTTGTATTTGTCCACCTTCTGATACCATGGGTCTTATAACATAACTGGCGAAATATGAGTGTTGATACTACAGCTGGTACTCCTATGCCTTGCCCTTTAGGGAGTTTTTAGGAAAGAGGTTTTAACACATGTTAATACATAACATCACGCCTGTAATCCCCGAAGAGTTTCGCCAGTTATGTTTAGGTTCCATGTATTGCCATTAGTCGGGTACACATCCAGACTGCGGGCTGCTACTGAGAAATCCCAGATAGAAAAACTCAATAACACTTTGCCGGACCCAGGTAATGAACCCGGGACCTCATGCTCAGTAGTAGCGTTTGCGACCACTAGACCAACAAGGCAGTCGAAGGTCGAAGAAGGAGGTTTTATTTTAGGTAAAATGTGTACTGGATTCAAGTTAAGCCTGCAAAGACTAAATTCAGCAATGACAGCTATGAACAATTATTACTAAAGTTTATTATTGCTTAAAACTGTTCTAAACACAACATTAGGTACCTAAAAACTTTCCTAATCCCGGTCTTTGCCTAGGAGCTGTTAGCAGAATTCAACAAAGCCCTATTTGGCCAAAACATCGTCGTCACAAAGTTGGTAAAAGTTACCAGTTTCGGGCATATTGCGATTGTAATACAAAACGGATTGTTTCAAGAAGGGTCGTTGTCGCAATAAATAGTTCATTAGTTTAAACACAATTAATATGAACGACGGTGTTTCAATACAGTTGTTTCATGCTGAATGTTGAATAACTGGACTGACAAAGAATTGTTTGATCTTTATTTCAACGTTTCAAGCCTGATGGTATTAAAATATCAATATTATCGTCGAGAGTGAGCAATTGTGGACTTTTAAAAAGAAAATAAACCTGCCTTAACAAGCGTTACGTTGTTGATAAATCCTCATGCCTTCTTTGTATGAGAAGAAGCCTTTACTTTGCAGAGTGATACTGACAAGCTGCTTATTAGTATATAAAAATATACATTTGCTCACCCACCAAAAATATTACTGAAGACGCTATTTGACTGGATATCACTAACAATACCTTACATTGCAGACAGTGGACCCGTATTATTAATATTGCACTATAATTTTAATCTTGAATCACGTTGTAAAAATGTTCAAAATACTAACTAAAGTTCTGAAATGAATTTGACCGGACTGGGTAGTGTCCCACTTACCTAAATAGTTACCTGGTTTCCTGCTCTTTTATGGCCATTCAAAGGTTGTCTGTAAGAGATAACTTTTAGCCTTTGTAACACCTTATTAAGTCTTTAAAGTTACTACTACATATAGTTCTTAAATATACCAACGGCTTAGCGATTTGTGATGAAAATATTGGTCCACGAACCCCATTGCGTGGGCTGAGGTCCTGGTGATCTGTAATACAGGTGCTTTGCGCCTACCTCAGACACCAGCTCTTCACATATTTAGAAATAAGATGTGAAATGTATCTAAAGTCTAACTGTTTATTTAATTATTTCAAATATTGTGAGAAGAAATAAAACAAATTATTATTATTATTATTGCCCTAGTGCTTTAACCCCAAGCGGCTCAAATTTTCAAATCCCAACTAGGTTAAATCTTCAAATAACTCTTCAAGACTAAGTACACTTCTAACATATTATTTCAGAACACTCCATTACAAACCTAACAAAATTAAAACTTCACGAGTAAAAGACAACAAGAATTTGAAGAACAAGGTGAGAAACTCAACCGAACGCGACATGTTGTCATAAACAACTTGTTTGCAGTCCAACTTTAGTTTTAGCTCGAAAGCCGAGTACTGTTGCACTATGTTCTAACATCTTGCACAACGTTCAGACTGATTGCACTAAACTGTTTGCATCGAACGCGTCACTATTGTGACGTGTGGTATTCCGTTTCTCCATTTCGTGGATTGGGTAGGGAAATAGCATCGTGTTAGGTAACTTTGGGGATTGGTTATCATAGCTTCAAAAGGTTTATAGAACTCGGTTTTAAATGTGAAATATTGAGTACTTTTTGTATATTTTAAAAAAATAATGTGGCTTTGACCAAATTATTTTTGTTTTAGTATAGAAAGGACATTTGGTGTACGACAGGTGCAGCTGAGTATATTATTTCTTCGATGATTACAGACGTGATGCTGTGGTAGATAGTTTGGAAAAGAAAAACTTTTTTACAAAAAAAACAACCGACTTCTTAAAAAAAAAACTAACAGGTGAAAAATAACTCCAATTTCGGAAGTCTGTGGCTTTGGTGGTTTTGTTTTTTCATTATTGGCCACCGACTTCCGAAATTGGAGTTATTTTTCACCTGTTAGTTTTTTTTTTAAGAAATTGGTTGTTTTTTTTGTAAAAAAGTTTTTATTTTGTAATTTTTAGTTTCTTTGTATGTAAAGAAAGTCTTTCAAAACTTGAAAGAATCATTGAAATTGGATAACAATTGCTAGAGAAGTTCTATCTCTAAACATTAATCTGCACATCTCTGCCGACCCCTCTTAAAATAGAATGGCGTAATGTTATGTTGTGGAAATACAAAAGCTCAGCATAGACATCTGACTATAGCAATCGTGAATAATTTGCTGTTTTGCTTCGAAGAGTTCCATTGCCTGTCTTCTTCATCAGTTTTTCTTCACCAAATGATACTTTCTAAATGAAAATGCTTAATTTGTTACTAAAAATGTTGAAATCGGTGCATGTGTGCCTGTATTTTTTGAGGAGTTCCCTCAATTCCTCGAAGATCCCTCATCAGGTATGAGTTTTGATACAAATGGGACCAATCTGTTAGTATACCCTATCGAACAAAAAAAGAATTTTGAAAATCGGTCCATAAATGACGGAGTACTGAGGTAACAAACCCTAAAATAAAAAAAAATAAAAAAAAATACAACCGAATTGAGAACCTCCTCCTTTTCTTGAAGTCGGTTAAAAATTACAAAATGAGACGTGGTTTTCCAATAATTATAAGGATTATAATTATCTAACTTCAAATATCTTTTAGCTAGACAACTCTTAATGATAGTCACAATAAAATAATACATAACCAAAAAAAAAAACAATTTGAGAAAACGAATAGCCTAGACGATTTACTCATTTCCTAAGTTAAGCGCCCCATTTATCTTCACTCTTCCTATCGTCTAATAGCCTAAACAAAGTAAGATTAATTCCCCAATTCTTTTTTTCTATTCACCAAATGCTTGTTTAATATTATGATAGAATGTTTTTCGAAACTGTTTCATCCGTAAACACGGGTCTCAAGTTTCCCGAAAGTCGGGGAGCTCATTCTATTATCCTGCTCACCTAATCGGGGGAGTACGGTACTGTTGTTACCCGTAGCGTAAATCCCCTTTGTGCAAAGTTTTGGCGTCATCCATCGGTTCGGCCAGGTAACAAAACAACCATAAAACATGATCCATAGGCCTCATTATTTTGAGTAAATGTTTAGTACGAAATAATAGGTAACAATAATTGAACGTCAACTGTAAAGAAAAGTTTTAATGTATTGTTGTACTGTAATCTTAATCCTATCCTACTTTTGTGGACATAGCTAATTTGAATTGGTTGCTATTAAGATATATTTTTTCAAAACTAACACCTTTCCTTGTCATATCGATTTTAAATTTAAAGAAGATGAGGTCAGTTTTTCCTATCACTTTTAAAGTCTAGACATTTTCTTTGTTTTGAAAGATTAGAGTGGTGCTGTCTAGTCTAAAAATCGTCTTGATCAACTCAGAACTTTAGAAGCACAACGACGTGTTAAAATATAAATAAACATTACTCAAAAAATAATGGACAGTAAAAAAGCAAACAACCTATGAACATACGAGAAAATTGGAGACTTATAATATTGGTGGTTTAATTTCTTGCAAAAAGCGGTAGAACCTGCTCAACAGCAACACAGAGTGTCATGCAGTATTCAAAGCTCAACAACATACATCGGCATTTTGTTGAATGACCTAACGATCCTATTTGCTATATAGGTGACCACGGCTGGGCTGATACACTCGCGTGGGTGGATGGCCCCGTCCATCCAGACACCTTGGTTTGTGTAAGAACACTAAAGCAGTTATTAAACAGCCGTAATATTCGCAATAATTATGATGAAATATAATGAATGATGGAATATATGCAATCTGTTCAACTATGAACTGAAATTTAACTTGTTAGTGTAAAATTTAAAAATCATTGTTTAAGTTATAAAAACAATTTGTAGATACCATCCTACAAGTACAATAATGTATTTGAATGGCAGACATGTTGTGAGCCACTGGTATTTAAGAGCTTTCGTGCATGTAGGTATAGTTTTAAATCTTTATGTAATCTTCTTATTCTTATAGTCAATAAATTTTTTCCCAACTAATCACAAGGCCCATTTTATGGTTAAAGAAATTTATTTCTCAATAAGAAATTACAAATATTTCACTTACTTGAGAACATGTTTAAACTTAAACTGTACGATTTTTTGACAACACAAACTAAGCAGCTATTTTTAATATTTGAACAAAACAAAATAAAATATTTACTACGTTTTACTTCGTAAACGTACTACTTTAGTTAATATTAACGAACACAAAACTTAAAGTTTTCAATCTACCCGCAAAAGAATTAATTACTGTGATCTTCAACGGTTGAAGTTGAAAAGCTCGTACATAATTACCTCACGAAGAAGGGTCAAATCAAAAGATATGCAACCTTTCTACATAATACAACAAACTGTATACACAAATCAATCTCGATAGAAAAATCTGAAGGATACTTTCATCTCGGGAGTGTATAAGAGGAGAACCGCCCAAACAAATATGGAAGTAACGGATTATGATCACATTTCCCTTTACAACCTTCCATAGCTTTATCCGTGGCACGTATACGACTAAGGGCGAGTGGAAAAAAAGCCTTTTTCACATTCATTTTTTAGCGAAAGGGACCGTGTAGTGAGTAGGGATACGTACATATGTCGTTACAATGACAAGTAAGTAAATATTTTATTATTCAGATTGGGATTGCATTTTGGGATTAAAATGGCCTCTTTCTGCTTTTATTTTGTACGTATAGATTATTTGGTTATCCCTTTCCTTACCCTTGGGCTGTTTTTGAAATGGTTAGCTGTATCAGTTTTATTTTATTTGTATTTTTAAATCCCAATGTATGAAGAGGGGTGTAATAATTTAGACGGCATAATCGTTGTGCGTATCTGTTTGTGTATATACAGTATGTCTGAGGCATCGTAGGTTTTTTTTTTTTTTTAAAAGACTTGTGACATGAATTTAGAGTTTGTAAGTCTTTACGTTGTACAATAAAGAGTATTCTATTATTTTTTGACTAAAGATGTTCGTCTATTTTCTTGCCAAATATCATTCGATCCGCTCAGCCGCAAACGCAGTTATTTTCCCATTTTTAATACTGGTATAGATTTACCTAATATTAGTATGAATTGAATAATAAAGTACCCTTTAACATGAACCTTTAACATTGGATGTGTGATCTTCCTCACTTCAGGGAATACAGATGACATGTGATATTAAGTTAGTTACAGACTACGTAGAACTTGATAAAGTCTTTCAACATTCCCACGGCATACTTATCCTATTAAATGCTAGAGCAATATTGATTCACATTGTGATTGTAAGCCAAACTGACGTTTATTGAATTTCGAGAAACCCGAAACGGACAATAGCAGACGCAGACGAAAATCACAAATTGAATCTACACAGCCTTAACACCTCATGTAAGCCTATTTAACATGTACGTAGAATTGGATCATTGTCTCAGGCTAGGGACACGAAGTCAGCGGGTAGCGGGGCGCCAATGGAGCGGCGCCGGCTCCACAGCGGGCGCGGCGCGGCGACGTGTTCCAATGCCAAGATTTACATAATCAAAAGTCGCTTATTCAATTAAGCTGAGGATCAGAATTCTTTGAACGTCAAAATTACATAAGACAGTCCCCCAAAAAGCCCACCCTTCGCCACTTCCTAGTGTTTTTGCTAAGAAGAAGAAGTGGCGAAACTAACTCCCCAGCAACACGTCTGTCTGATAAGTAAGAAGAACTTGAATTTATACAGTACAATAAGTTATTATTATAAATCAACCAAATTAAATGATTCGCTCATGTTAGCTAGCATACTCCAATATACAGAATACTTGTAATATAGGTGTAGCTATCGATTTTATTTTTTTATTTTTAACACTATTATACATAATACATATGGCACTGGCCTCGAAGGCAGCGGAGCGGAAGCAGGGTGGAAGCGGAGCGGGAAGCGCTTTTAGAGTCGAGCGCTGTTTGCTCCGCTACCGCCTCGCTGTCCGCTAACTTCATGTCCATGGCCTCACAGACTTCACTATCAACACTAAACTATACGTGGTGCTCCGAATTTTCCCCAACATTCAATAGAATAGGCCAAATCTTTCAACATCGTAACTTAAGCTTTCCGGCAGAATGACAAAACCAATTTGTCAAATAACTTTACCGAGAATGAAGGCTCATTAACGACTTATCAAAAGATTAATTTCTCGTCGCAATAACTCGTCGAAACATAGTCACAGTTGACACAAGTTGCTACTCAGGGTACTAAGACTTTGACATAAAAGCAGAGATTAGGTAACCGTTTTATCTCAAATAAATAATAACAAAGAAAAATGGAACACTGACTTTGAAAGCTTTTTGTTATATGTAACAATGAAAGTTGTGGATGAATATGTCAAAGACTTTGAATTGAGCTGCCTGTGGGTAGTTATGATCAAGTTACTTATGTTGTTAGTTTTATTATAATTATTAAAGAAAACCGGCCAACTGGACGAAAGGTAACGTACCATGTCGAGCAAAAACAACGAACGATAGGTACTTAACGAGATTTTATAGTTTAAAATGCAAAAAAAAAAATTTGAAAAAACAAAGAAATTATGATTTTCTTCATTGCATCACACTGTGCGTCGTAAGATAGAAGATAGACGAAAATATGAAAAATATACCTACAAAAAGAAGTTAAATAGAAGATACGCAGAAGTTATAGGTACCTACTATGGAATTAATATAGAAGAAGGCGATATATAGCAGTAATATAGAATAGAGATAGGAGATAATACATATATACAATACATAGAATTTTAGATAGAAGACTTATTGAAGACTGATTGATAAGAGATAGTTAGATATATTCTGAATCCGCCATTCGCAAACGTCAATTCATAATATACAGCACCCAAAACCCGTCCGTCACTACTTGTAACACTGTAAGTCAATATATTAACTAAACACGAATCCGTCCGTACAATAATATTACCTGTCGGTGTACACAAACGCATATAGTTTGTCAGCTTGCGGTTTGTGGTGGCGACCACAGACTATCGGTGGCAATACGACGCCTACCCCGTATTTGTAGGGCAAACAAGGCATTGGAATCAATCTCAAACTGAAGATTATTTTACATTTTGTTGTATTAATTTCATATAAGTATTAGTATATTATAACCGTATTATTTTGTATGGCCGCACAGACGGCAAATACGCAGTTACCCTCAGTACGTCTTCTGCACCACCAAAAATATTCCATACTGCCAATCGATTCAGTAAAAGTCTCTCCATGAAAACTTGAGTAAAGTTAACTATCATTGTCTCCTATTAGTATGGAATGGCAGCTTAATTTGCACACGGGGTGATCTTTAACAAAAAAGCGCTGCTGCAGTCTTTTATTTTTTTTTTCATACACTGCTATCAGAAAAACAAAATGAAAGACTTTAGCAGAAAAATACAACCACATCGTGCCAGTTGCAGTGTCCTGTTTAGACCAAAGTAGAAGGAGGTAAGCCGATTACCATCAATCAGGAACTAGTAGACACTTCCGAAAAATTGCAAATGGGGAAACCTAACATTTTGCCTGGCCGAACCTAATTCAAACCCAGAATCGTGAGCAGTAAATAAATATACGATTTATTTTAAGAGAAGAATGAGTATGCAAGAGAAAATATATGTATGTCATGTATTATTAATGAAGGGTAAGATGATACTGTATTTTTTTAAAGTTCGTAATTAAAATTGACCATCTAACCACAACTAACACGGAGACAAAAACGGCTCATTAGAAGTCTAAACTCTGATCGCCACGTTGAACATGTGCCGCGCAAACCGGTGATCACCATGTATATCATTAAAGTAGATGAGCGCTACTGCCCATTCAACTGGCATAATCCCTTTCTCACCCCTAACGACGCCCAAGGCAACAAGAGGGGAGGCTCTTTGCACGGACCGCACCAAGCAAAACAGACCCAGTCTTACAATTAACCCCGTAGTTTAAACCTTCAAAATAGCGTCGCTCAAACGTTGTCAGTCAGAAAGCCTTCCCGAATTGGATTTCAAATAAATTAGAACCTTTAGAATTTCATCATTTAGTGAGCCCTGTTATTAGATTTCATGAACCAAATCGTAAATTCAAAATTAAATTTGGTTGAAAGGTATTCGATAACATTTCATTTAATGGGCTGGTTCGCTCACATTTACATCTGTAGCTTTGTGAGCCGCCGACACGTCATTATCAGAGAAGTTTATGCTCCATGTAAATATCTAACGGTTAGCATTAAGCGCAACACACGTAGTTAAAATGAACTAACGTTTTCTGCATAGCGTTTCACACATATTTGTTAAATTCTTATGCACATGATATAGTAATGTAAAGTAATACGAATAAGTTCTTAGTTTATCTTAGACATCATTAACATAAGTGATACGAAACATCGTGACTGTACCTGACTTATAGTTAACTAGCAGACCTCACGCGGTTTCACTCGCGTAGTTCTCGTTCCCGTGGGAATACAGGGATACCAAGTAGCCCATGTCATCCGGGAATAGTATAGCTTCCCAACGGTGAGAGAATTTTTCAAATCGGTCCAGTAGGTCCGGGGCCTATTCAATGCAAACAAACAAACAATCAAACCTTTCCTCTTTATAATATTAGTATAGATATAAATCTGAAATCGTCCATCTACCGTAAGCAAGCGTGGTAATAAATGCTCGTGTCGTGCCTTCTATGTATGAGCAGAGACCCTAGCCCTGCAGTGGAACAGCTACAGGCTGACAGTATTATCATAGGAATAGGTTATATAATATGACCAGTGTTATTAGTATATTCTATCTGGAATAATTCAGTAGCAACTCGGAGTTGTTGGCCTTAGACACGCTCCCTGTTATAAGGTACTTCAACAGAACTGAGCAAATGTGAGAGTGCTATAGGTACATTTTTATTGAATTCATGATGTTATGTTACATAATTATATAGTACTAGCAGACGTCCCGCGGTTTCGCCCGCGTAAGTTCCGTTTCCGTGGGAACACAGGGATAAAAAGTAGCTGATGTATTAATCCAGGGTGTCAGCTAACTCCATACCAAATTTTATTAAAATCCATTCAGTAGTTAAATAATAAAAATAAAATAAAATAACTTAATTGCATATCATTTTGGCTTAAATTACATGTCAGGGAGTCTTCATTTAAGCATAGAAATGTCTAAGCATAAAAACTCTTCCCTTACATTATAAATATAAGGAAAATAAAAAGGAAAATAAAAAATAAATAAAGCAAAAAGTAACAAAGAGAACAAAATAATAAATAATAATAAAGGATCTATTGTATATGTGCCTAAATGTATTTGGGTGTGACGGTGTGCCTGTGTGTGAGTGTGTGAGTGTGTGTGTGTGTGTGTGTGTGTGTACGTGTGTGTGAGTGTGTTGTGTGTGATGATAGTTTTTACGTGAAAGGGTAACAAACATCCATCCATGCATCCATCCATCTATCCATACTCACAAACTTTCGCGTTTATAATATTAGTAGGATAATAAACGTTTTGCAGTTAACAATCGTAAGCCAGAATAGAGGGTTTCAAAAACAGTGCCAACCAATTTTTTTTCAGTGTCAGTACCGGTAACAGTATTTTATTTAAAAAATCCAGTGAATGTAACATTTGTAGTTAGAGCCACCACCATTTTGGTAGACAACCCTAAAAGCAGACTTAATGGATGTCTGTGCTAGACTGAGACTAAACGTAGGTCAATTATCGCCCAATAGCCGTAACTAGTGTTCGGGAACACGCATCAATATCACCGTTTAGAGACTAGAAATAGCTGTGAGAGACTTTACAATATATTTTAGTACCTTTTAAGTGAACTGAGTTGTTGGTAGAATTACCTAACCTAAATACTACTGCTAAGCTCAAACTTAAATTATGAAGGTAATAAAAATCGCATGTCTCTTTAAATAAGAGAGCTGTGAGTTTTATTGTCTTTATAAGGTTATTTTAAGTAGAAGCTATTAATAGATATAATGTTTTTTTTTACACGAACTTCGATTCCTTGCTACCAGTCTGAATACCAGTGTATTACATTAGGCAAGCATTTATCTCCACCCAGTTTCTGTTTCACGCGATACCCCTTGGTTGTTGGATTGTCGATTTTTGGAACGAAGTTCCTTATCGCGCGTTGTGAAAGGGGGCTAGACGGAAAAAACTCGTACGAAAAGTTGTCACGACACTTTTTGCTATAGTAAGCTATTGTAAGCTGTGCGGCGTCGCATGTTCGCAGGGAGAGGGAGAGGGAGAGGGAGAGGGAGAGGGAGAGGGAGAGGGAGAGGGAGAGGGAGACCTCTCAAGTTTTTTTTTTCTAATAGACTATTAAATTTCTACAAATGACAGAAGAATTAACGTGTTTTCCGAGACATGGAAGGTACTTGCTATGTAACGAATGGCCACCCATCCACTGACCTAACTCGGCAAACGTAGCTTAACCTTCGAACAGCCCGTGCTTCTGTTGTTATTTAACCACAAGTCCCTTTTATAAAGAGTTTATAAGCTACTAGCAGACGTCCCGCGGTTTCACTCGCGTAGGTCCCGTTCCCGTGGGAATACAGGGATAAAAAGTAGCCTATGTGTTAATCCAGGGTCTCGGCTAACTCCATACCATTAAAATACATTCAGTAGTTTTTACGTGAAAGAGTAACAAACAAAATTTCGCGTTTATAATATTAGTAAGATACGGATGTAGGTAAATAAAGTACATAAATTAATTGATGTGGTTTACGGAGTTAGAGACCAAAGAATTGGCGGATTAATTATATGAAAGATAATATGACTTGCAAGGAGGATTGAGATGATATATAGAGATATATGGAAGAGGAAGAGTGGTGAGTTTATGGAGTTAACAATCGTACTCCAACTCAAACGGGAGGCAACGATTTCCCAAAGCTATTTTTTGCGACGAACAACGCAAACTAAGTCGGATCGCCGGTGTAAATTCTACCTAAGTCCGGGGCTGTTTTTATAAAGTCTGACGTCAGTCCCTCAACCCGTGTGAGTAAAGCATTTCAAGGGATCAGTTTTCAAAGAAAATACGCTTTGTGGATCCGGTTTACTAGTGTGATGCGGGCAAGCCTTGTCGAGGCGTCGAGAGGGACGAAGATTATACCCAGTTTTTGTTCACATTTTTTTTCCCTTCATGTATATTTGTTTAACTGAAGAAAACCGTAAGCTCGGGTCCGTAAAGAATTTATTTACGCATTCATCCCGTTACTTATGTAAAGTCGGTAAAGGACTCTTTTTGGGTCAGCACGGTCCGAAAGTGTTGAAAAATTATGTCTCTATTTTGCTTGAAGAAAAAAAGGAAATATGATAATTTTAAGACTTACGCTAGAAATGTATCAAATGAGGCTTTAAAATCGAAATTGGTGGATTTAGATAAAAATCCTTGCCCTTTCTTTCAAATCATTGAGTAGGTATTGAATTAACTAACAGCCCTATATTTAGTTAAAACGTAAAAAAACGATAAATTTTACATAAACACAATCCAATTTTTAACAAATATTGTAAAGAAGTAATTTTTTTGAGGTTGTAGAGGATCAATCTTTGGAATCACGGAACCGATTTTGAAAACTATTCTACCAATAAAAAGGCACATCATTTGTGAGTGCCACATATTTTACTAACGAAGTCGCGACCAAAGTGCTACTACTGTTAGCACAATTAGACCTTAAACGTTTGTTTGTACAATACTAAACTACATATTTTAGGTCAACAAACAAATAGGTACCCAACAGAAAATGCGTCAAAAAACCGCGCCACTTGTACCCAATACTCTTTACGACTAAACACAATGACCGCTCTTCACTAAAAACATCTATAAACTACAAATCCTGCCCACAGAGGTCGTGTAACATGTTAAGTGACGTCATCACTCCGAACAACGAGATTTTTTTGCTGGGTTCTTTTTTAAAATCTTACACAGCACACGTATTAAGGGAATTAATTTTACAGCAAACCGCGTTAGCCCTGTAAATTTAATCAGCTTGCAAACAAATGACGGAGGTGAGACCTCGACATTATCATGGGAGCTTGGTCCACAGTTAATATGAAAATGCGGGTAACCAACGTGAAAATATGACGGCATTAATATAAATTGCACTTAGCGTCGGTGGGGAAAAACAACTATTAGGGAGGAATAATGAAAGCAGTTCACAACCCATGACGTTAGCTCATTGGTGTTAGAGTAAGCAGTCATGGTAGTAATAAATCAAGCTTTTGTTTGAAATTCTTGATTTTTTCATCATGGTAACACATTTGGCCTCTAAATTTTAAAAAGCGAACACAAATACCAAGAAAATGTAATATTTTTCCTTATTGAAATTTAGATCGATATTGCACTTTCGCTCTTTTGACGTGTGATCACAAAACCGGTACATAGGTTCCTACGGTGGTTAATCCTGTACTTAACCCTTTGCGAAACACAGGCGTGATGTTATGTTAGAACTTTTTCAAGTTCAGTCTAAAATTTATTTTTAAGTGTGTAAGTTCTCTAATAGTTTCCCAACTGTATTGCAAAAGCATTAGGTATATGTTCAATTAAATTGTCAGTCTGTACCTAGCACGCAATAGAATGATTAGATTGTTTGTTTCAAGTAATGAGGCCGCACCAAATAACGCTGATTCACAAACAAAATTGATACTAATATATTCAAATTATGCTAAGAATTAGCACTTATTGAACATCAAAAACTACATAGAACAGTCCCACATTTACCACTACCTAGTGATTTTGTTGAGAAGAAGTGACACAATAAACTAATCAGCAACACATAATGTCTGTTTTGTTGGAAGAACATTAATTATTGTATTTAACCCTCTTATTTCACAAAACTGTAGGCTCCTTAATCAATGAAAGGATAATTACGAATGTCGTCAGCAAGCTTCAACTCCTATGGTTTCCGAAGGGTTAACTGCGGAGTGGACAACGTAATGAAATTCACCCTAATGTTAGAAGCTACACGTGCGAAATCAATAATAAGTCTATTTCGAGCTTCTGTAAAAACCTTTTATTTATAAAATACTAGGACTTCGCTTACGACTTCGCCCGCTTGAGTTTTGTAGGTACTCTTCTCCTCGAACTTTAACGTCGCCTCCACCCCTTGTACCTTAAAAATAAAATTCATCCTAAAGGAGAAAATAATTATAGCTTTAAAATCGGTTCAGTACGTTTTCTGTTAAATCCCTGCAAACAAGCAAACAATATTTTTTCTTGTTTATTATTATGCGGCATCGGCATACCTGAGAGATATTTCTTGACAACATGTGAGGGCCCATTCAGTGACCCAATGGTGGCATAAAAATTCTGACACCAGGTTTGTCACACGAAGTAGTAGTAGTCATCTACCTAGCTTTTTCTCAACATTCTTTTGGTCAGCTTCCAGTTTACCCGATTGCATTACACTGAATACCGTAATTTTACATGGAGCCTATCTGACCTCCACAACCCAGTTACTGGGTACCACACAACCCCTTAATTAAACTGGTTGTCAGACATTCGAGGCTCTGACTACCCGTGACGACTGTCAAAGATCTACAAATAACAACCGAAGTCAAAGTAGTAGTCTTTGTTTGATTATTATTATTGTTGTATAGATAATTTCTGGTCTCGTGTTAGTCTCTATTCCCTTAATAAAATTAGATCTATGTAAACAATGAATTATACAAAAGCATCAAATTTTAAAACATTCACAGTTTACTGAATCTTCATACCGGCGCCCGGCCGGAATTTGATATTGTAAATGCCAACAGAAACAAGTTGATTGTATTGCCATCATGCAAGCTTTCCTCCATTCCATTAATATTCCATTCTTATGGCTACCGAACCTTTGTTCTATCCCGCTAATTCGAAATAACATGAACGAATACCCTTTTGTTATTTTATTGTTATACATTCTCGTATATTGTTCTCAAGAAACTAATTAATTGGCCTTTTTTGTCGTTGGTAATTTATGCGCGACGGTTCAAGGGTTGTGAAAAGTTATTTTTTTTTGGGCAGGTGGGAACATTAGATTTTATTTTCAATTAATTTCGTTTTAAATGTAAAGTATATATATAGAAATGTTTAACGTTCTTCAATAGAAAGAAAGAAAGAAAGAGAAAATTACAAACTATTTGATGAACGCAAAATAAATTTTAAATTGTAAACTTTTGAATAGGTATATATACTATTAACATTTTTATTTTTGAAATTGATACCGACTGATGTTAGATTGTGAACAAAAGTAATCATAAACATGACACTATACAACTGAGTATCAAATAACGTAAAGACAGCTGCATTAATTGGGTATCCGTCACAATATTAAAATACCATTGAAAAGGGGCAACCAATTAACTCCACCGTCCATACAATAAAATGAGGATACAAATGGAGGTCCATCTTTTGATATTAAATAGTCATAAGCTTCTGTTTATCCATCTGAGGGCCATACCGTTCAAAATCTCCACCAAAAAGAATCGAAAACGTTATTCATTTTGGAGGGAAACAGGTAGGTTGCTGGAGGTATTTATTGAGCGTTTATTGAAAAGCCGAGTGCACAGCTTTTCAAAAGGCGCGCCTGAATAGCTACGTGGCGTAAGGCGACTCGACTTTAGTTTAATGCCTTTTCATGCGTTGAATTTGTCGTTGGTTCACAAATAATACTGAAATTTATGAGGTATCACGCGGGAAAAATAAAGTTTAAGTGTTAAGGTGTATGACGAACGGCGAACACGGTGTTACAGTTTTTCGTTTACCATAGAAAAGGAAACACATTCAATTCTATTGTATTCAAATAGCATTGCTGCCAGTATTTACTAAATTGTATACAGCCTATTTCTTTTCTAAGAGATATAGAAAAGAAATTTAAAAATTATCCACATAGTTCTTACATTCACAATCTTATATAAATAATGCTTGTGTTACAAAGTTAGTTACCATACGAGTAGGTATATACTCCTCCGAAACGGATTGACCGATTTCTATGAAATTTTTAACCGACTTCCAAAAAAGGAGGAGGTTCTCAATTCAACGGTATGTTTTTTTTTTTTTTTTTTTGTGTTTGTTACGCGATTACTCCGCCATTTATGGTTCGATTTTCAAAATTCTTTTTTTATTTGATAGGGTATACTACCAGGTTGGTCAAACCTCAGATCTGATGATGGGATCCTCGAGGAAGAAGGGAATTCCTAAAATAATATAGGTACACATGTACCGATTTTTACATTTCTGGTAACAAATCAAGCATTTTCATTTAGAAAGTATCATTTGGTGAAGAAGAACTGATGAAGAAGACAGGCAACGGAACTCTTCAACGCATAACAGCACATTACTCGCAATTTCTACAGTCACATGTCTGTGCATGGTTTATGTATTACCATAACATAACATTACGCCTGTCTATTTTAAAAGGGGCCCGGCAGACATGTACAGATTAATGTTTAGAAAGAACTTATTTTGCAATTGTTAACAGATTTCAATGATTCTTTCAAGTATTGAAAGACTTTCTTTACATACGAAGAAACTAAAAATTGCAAAATAAAAACTTTTTTACAAAAAAAAAACAACCGACTTCTTAAAAAAACACTAACAGGTGAAAAATAACTCCAGTTTCTGAAGTCGGTGGACAATAATGAACGAAATAAAACCACCAAAGCCACAGACTTCCGAAACTGGAGTTATTTTTCACCTGTTAGTGTTTTTTTAAGAAGTCGGTTGTTTTTTTTTTGTGTGTACATTCTGTAGGTCTGAGAATAGGACATTAACTATTAAATTGTTTGTATAAAAAAAGGTGGAACGAAGTTCACTGGGGCGGCTAGTTTTATATAATAGTGTATATATATCAATATAAACTGATTTAGAGAGGAAAACATTATAGTTTTATATGTAACGAATGAAATTAAACACACAATGGGTTACATAATTATGGCTACTTTTTATACCAGGAATCTTCTTTTCACGGAAACGGGAATTACGCGAGTGAAGCCGCGTGAAGTCAAGTCAGAGGTTGACAACAGGCATGATCACCGTAAAAATGAATTTTGTCTACAGAAAAGTCGACAAGTAACAAATTATTGTAAAAATATTTCATTTGTTTTGAGTACGACAATGACAAGAATGAACAGAAGAAATGTGTCGATTCTTCGGTTGACATATTAGTCTTCAATATCGTTGCATTATTTTTCTACTATAAAATAAAAAAAAATCTTTTTATTTCAGACATCTGGTCCACATTTTTATCAGTTACATTAATTATTATACTGTATTATTAATTTATTTGCATTATTATTATGTATTTGCTTATTATTATCTTTTCATTCTATCTATCAATTCAATTTAATATCAGTATGTCATAATAATTTATTATATTATCTATTTCTATGTTTATATTGTCTATTATATTATCGATTTAATTTAATTAAATTATAATATAAAAAAAACTCTTTTACAAAAAAAAAACAACAGACTTCTTAAAAAAACAATAACGGGTGAAAAATAACACCAGATTCGGAAGTCTGTGGCTTTGGTGGTTTTGCTTCATTAATTATTGGTTTTAATACAAATGGGACTAACCTGGTGGTATACCCTATCAAATAAAAAATAATTTTGAAAATCTGTTTATAAATGGCGGAGTAATCGTGTAACAAACACAAAAATTTAAAAAACCCCCACCGCAAAAAAAAATACGACATTTAAAAAGTTAAAAATAACACTTTAGCCATGAAATTTACTTCACGTCGGGGTACCGCTTAAGTAAGGAATGTTCCTAGTACTTGTAGGTATGTAGGTACTTATTTTAATGGTACCCCGACGTTACGTAAAATTTCATGGCTAAAGTGTTATTTTTAACTTTTTAAATGTCGTATTTTTTTTTGCGGTGGGGGTTTTTTAAATTTTTAATTTAATTTTTATTTTATAATTTTTAAACGCATTAATTTTGTTTTATAGAGTTTACAGTTATGAGAATTTTTCGGTGCATTGTATGAAGAGTCAAATGCTGGTTAAAACGAATCCAAACACGACATAATATCTACTATAATTTTGTCAAGAGTCTACCTACTGGTATGCTGGATAGCCTGGCTGCAGCATCAGTTCATTCTGTTGCCACCAGTGCATTGTGTTCAGAATCAAATGCTGGTTTAAATGATCCCAAACACGACATATCTGCTATTATTTTGTCAAGAGTCTACCTACTGGTGTGCTGGATAGCCTGGCTGCAGCATCAGCTCATCCTGTTGCCATCAAGGCATTGTGTGCAGAATCAAATGCTGGTTGAAATGAATCCAAACACGACATATCTGCTATTATTTTGTCAAGAGTCTACCTGCTGGTGTGCTGGATAGCCTGGCTGCAGCATCAGCTCACCCAGTTGCCATCAGTGCATTGTGTGCAGAATCAAATGCAGGTTAAAGTGACTCCAAACACGACATATCTGCTGTTATTTTCCCAAGAGTGTATTAGTCTGCTAGATATCCTGGCTGCATCAGACCAAATACACCATAATGTTGCTTATTAATATTACACACATGGGTGTTTGAAATTTTAAGACACAGATATGTTTGTAAGTAAAGTTAATACCCATAGACGTCTAAAATAGCAACGGTAGCTATCACAAAAGAGCTAATAACCTTGAAACGGCTGAACCGATTTTGATAAACTATGTCTAAGAACCATCGCAAGAAACCCTGCTTTCAAATAAAAAAACCGCATCTAAATCGATTCACTCGTTTGGGCGCTACGGTGCCACAGACAGACAGACAGACAGACGGACACACACACATAGCGGTGAAACTTATAACACCCCTCTTTTTGCGTCGGGGGTTAAAAATAGAACATACCGTCGAATTGAGAACCTCCTCCTTTTTTTAAGTCGGTTTTAAATTAATTTAAATACTTGCCGCCATCTGGGGCCCCGGGCACGCGCACTTGAGTTTGAACCCAATGCCCCAGAAGAGGGCTGAACTATAGTCGGTAGAAATGTTTCTACCATCACTTTGTCTATTCTTCCTTCGACATACCAGTTTCTACGGTGAACATGCTATAAATAATACCAGCCTGTTACTGTCCCACTGCAGGGCAAAGGCCTCTTCTCATACAGAGAAGGCGCGAGCATTGATCACCACGCTTGCTCAAGGCGGATTGGCGATTTCAAACTTATATTAACTATAAGTCCAGGTATGCACAACATGCTACGCCTAAGAAAAACCCTCAACATTCACACTCAAAGCTTTCTTCACAGCATAAAATAACATTGTTTTCACCTAACGTACAAAAACCCAGTGTACGAGAAACTCCAGAAGGAATAATATTCTTCCCATAAAACTCTATAATGAATCGTCTTTGTCCACTTGCATACAATACAATGATCCCTCTTCAGAGTCGAGAGCTTTCTTTTCTGCTCCCTCCTGAGAAAACTTAACCTTGACCTAAAAACATATCTTTCTACCTTTTTATTATAAACTAGGGAACTGATGCGGCTTTGCACGAGTTTTAATTGAGTTTGATTGTCTTATATTATACGAATTTGATGAATTTTCCGAATAAGTTTAGTTAAAATTTAAATAACTTTACAATAGGGTATATGCATGTATTTTTAATTCACTGTTTACAACGTTTTATCATAGTAAAAAAATATAAACATGTTTAAAAATGCAGTAATGAAGCTTAAAAAAATATTTAAAATACAGTAGGTATAAATTTGAGCTGTTTAATCGCCGCCAGTTTTACTATTATCCTATTACTATTACTTTGGGTGTTTTCGTTCTTCTAAACATTTCACCATGAAAAAAGCTCAAATTCATACTGTATTTTAAATATTCTTTTAAGCTTCATTACTGCATTTTTAAACATGTTTATATTTTTTTACTATGTTAAAACGTTGTAAACAGTGAATTAAAAATACATGCATAGGTATTCCCTATTGGCCGAATAAGTAAAACCACTTTTAAGTGGTACGCGGACAAATGAACATTTATGGCAATTTGTATATGGTATACGGTATCCTGTTTGATGTTTAACACTGTAATTTAATGTTTAATAAAATTTGGAATAAAATTAATAATTATCTTAATGCTGTTTTAATTATTTAAAACATTAACAAAGAATATGAGGTGTGTAAGACGAACTATCCAAAAAGAAGTAAATTAACGATATCTCAGTAAGTAAAATGATTTTTTATAGAAACATTATAATATTTAGGCGTGTTTTTACTCGACGTTATACGAAGTCTTTGGTGTGTGAGCCAGACTTGCAGCTGGCTGATGTATCTATAAAAAATATATCAGTCTAGAAGTGCCGCCAACCATACATTATGTGATTGGGCTTAAAACGCTGCGCCGAACATTCTTCACGTTCCAAAGTGTCCGACCATTTTATGGCTCATTTTCTCGCCTCCAAATAATTCCACTCTCAGTTTTAAACTCCGTATGAGGAAATTTCATATAAGCTTTTCCAATTTAAAACAGGTTTGAACAAAAATTAGATAATAGAAAATTGATACTCAAATTTTGCATTGCAATAAAATGGACATAGCCTTTTTAGTCTTAAATATTTTGAGCAGCTTCCAGAGAATAGCGCTTTGGAATCTCTGTAAAACATTATTTATGTTAAGAATACGTTATACGAAATAATCCGTGAAATTTTGGATGCTGCGGAAGGCAGGCCCCGACCCTGCTATTTGTTACTCGCAATATTTCGGTATGTACTTGCCGCGATGCATAATTTTCGACGATGCATCTTGACGTTGCGCGTCGGAGCACTTTGCCTTGTGTAAATGGAATTTTCTGGGTTACTCTCGCGTTTATAAATGTTGGTTATTTTTTAAGTGATGTTAAGGATGTTTGACGGTAACTTTTGTTGCTGTAAATAGCAGGTGGAGTGAAATTTATTTTGCATGAAAATTATGTTAAGATGATAAGGTTTTGATTTTTTTTGTTTCTACTAAGTAAAGTGAACTGCTAATCTATTCTGAATCGTATACTTACTAGCTGTATACCATGAGTTTACAACATGATCCTGGACCCCCTAACTTTAAAAACGTACTATGACGAGTTTTCCTAATTTCAACATTTTCTTTGATATTTGTTATTACTTTCAACTTTAAACAAAACATGATAACTATCTAACCCAATTTAATGTTTAATAAAAATTAATAAATTATTTACTGTTCATTAGAAAAAAATAATAATAATGGTTTATCTCATGACTTTTACCGCTTCAAATGGATTAAAAACCCATGTAAAATTAAAATAACAACAAAAAATGTATGTACATTAACTACCAAAAAGAGCTTTATGTTATTTCTTAAACACCCCTTTAAGAATTTAAATAATTACCTAAGTAGATACCCAAACAAGGAACGGCACACCAAAATTAAAAACATCAATTCAACTGTACCAAAATGAGCGTCTAAACAGGACCAAGTAACTCCCCGCCAATTAAAATGCAAGTCACAAAGTTTTCGCCGGTTGCTGGCAACACTACATAATCATGTTTATTAACCATTAAGGCCCTCTTACACGCTCATTCAACGAAGTTAATGTCCCAACCCTTAACTCAGAACGGGCTAATTTTATGACAAGTAAAATTCATTAAATTAATACCTCGGAAAGGATTTGACGAGATTATAAAGAATGGCATGTTGTTAGGAAACAAAGGGGTCGGAGTGGACCTTTCGTATATATTTGTACCTTTCATATATTTTCATTATCACATCATCCCTTTAACGTCCATCTCATTTGGAGACCGTTTAATTTTTTACACCTTAGTCCTTTAATTTAATATGCAAAAACACCCGGTGTCAAATAATGGGCCACCCTATCTTAATTTAAGGTACTCATCTTATTTCGTATGGGATAGGGTTGGTGTGCTGTGTATGTGTTCCATCAATGTTAATAATGCCTGTTATATTTCAATTCTACAATATTCATTGCTTTATTTACGTTTTCAATCAGAGGAATTGTTCAAACTAAAGAAGGAATGCATATGGAATTTTTTGACGTTTCACAGCGTGATATAAAATCCTACTAATATTATAAACGCGAAAGTTTGTGAGGATGGGTGGATGAATGGATGGGTGTTTGTTCCTCTTTCACGTAATAACTACTAAATGGATTTTAATAAAATCTGGTATGGAGTAAGCTGACACCCTGGATTAACACATAGGCTACTTTTTATCCCTGTTTTCTCACGGGAACGGGACCTACGCGGGTGAAACCGCGGGTCGTCTGCTAGTGTGTTATACAATTAGAGTGCTGTCTGAAATAGTCAATTCAACAATTAACAGATGTTTTAGTAAAAAACATGCACCCTACGCTCATTTCTCTCCCTCCACTTATTCAAAGGAAACTGTCACATGTCATGAATTCTAGCAAAAGAAATGCTTAAATATTTTCCAGTGTAAATATATTTTCAGCTGGCGTAAAAGCCAAATAAATAGGTATAATAACATTTACAATCTGTTAGTTCGTAGGTAACGTGAAAGCGTATCTGCCCCATAATGGTAAACAGGCAATTTATTATGACGTAACGTTTGGCGGAGGTAGGTACGCTAGAAATGTAGAATAGAGATACACTGCCGTTCATTTTATGTACTCGCATGTGAGATAATTTTTGATTTATTTGGCTGTTAACACATATCAATGTATGCTCGCTGTTCAGGTGGTTCCAGCGATTCTGGTGAGAGTCATAGAATTTATTGGCTGCGGTTGTTTATTAGTATTTCATAATGATTTAGTTTTTCTGTTTTTCTGCGAATGTCCGAAAGTGTAAAATAAAGAATAAAAAACACGAACTCTACCTAATCCTTCGCTTGTTATCAGTGAATCAGTAGTAGGCGATATACCGCCAATGTAACAAAATATTTTTTTACTTCCAGAAAAGAAACTTTAAGTAATATTTTGCATAAAATTTAGTTCAATAGTCACTTAAAGGTTTACGACATTTTAAATGATTTCTGTCATTATTATCATGATATAAAAACTACCAATAATTAAATAAATTACTTTGATCCGTTGTCGTTGTTGTGGTAGATTTCTACCTAGTACCTACTTAGTACATACGTGAAAACCTAAATGCAAAGAAATAAAAAATAATTATAATTGCGTTTACTTTAAACACATTTTTCTCATAACATAAAACGAAATATTCACAAAAGGTACCCGTAAGATATTTTTTGATCAGTGATGTATGAAATAATATATCATACGTAAAACTCATGTGTAACGTAATGTATGTAATATAATTGTGTACGACAGACCGCCTCGGTTTACCCGAGAAGACATATTTTACGGCTGTTAACCCTTCGGGGTTAAATGTCGGAAAATCCTCTATTAACGGGCCCTACAATTATATTGTAGTATTAAATATATCCATTGCTGTCATCATAGCTTAGCTGTCTTTACAGCAGCTATTATAACCCTAAGTTTATTAGAATAAGGAATAAGAAGCATTGGATGAAAGGGTCTTATAAGTCTGTTTTGATTTGTTCTTGCAAAGTAATGACAAGACTAAATGTTGGATAAGTTTGAGATCGCCAATCCGCCTAGAGTTTTTATAAAAAAAAAAACTTTGGGTTACAATATTGTAATTTTCGAAGTGATCTCTAATTTTAAAAAAATTACAGCCTGATAATGTAGCTTTCTATTAAAGATAGAATTTTTTAAATCGGTTTAGTAGTTTAGGCGTGAAAGCGTAACCAACAAACAAACTAACTTTCGTGTTTTTATTACTAGATAAAAACATGTTACCGTGTTTATATTGTAAACTAAATACAATATGCAAAATACCAAATGAATAAACATCCATATTTTATAATAACGTGCCATGAAATATAATACGTCATTCTGAACCACAGTGTACAAAAATATACCTACCCAAATATTCCCTACCGGTACTTTTTAAATGATTCTCACCCACTGTGACGTTGGAGCCTCATCACGTCCGCTGTAGACCATTAACAACGTCAAACTGGCGGCAATGCCAACGTGCTCATTTAGTGCACTCCGAACAAACAGAACGTTTTTATTATTTTATCCCGAAGAAAATATTTAAAATAGATAACGACACAAAAATTTAAAGGAGTATGCTTAGATTATAGTTTCTAGTTGGATTAATGACAAAGGAACACAAACAAAAGTTGTCTATAAGGCAGACTGATGTAAGTGTAAATACCGGGGGGCTACACTCATAAAAGACATTCACGTCTAGGAACCTTGTTGGTGATGTTAAAATAATATGAACTGGCAGAAATGCAATAAGGCTGCTTAGATGATGGTTTAACGTTGAGAGAATGAATAAAAGGCGACTAACGTAGGTGGAGTTTTGTAGTTTCTGTATAAGTACTCCCGGCCCCAGAGTTTATGTATGTGTATTTAATGTTGTAAAAATTATTGAAGCACTTAGGTAAATGAAATACTTGGATAACGCGTAAATGTTAGAAATACCCGTCAAGATTGAGAAGCAGGAAAATAGCATCGCGACTCAGGTTTTATGGTCGAAAATCGCTTACAATGTGACGAATGCTTACCTTCTCCGTAAACCAACTGGTCACCAAAGGTTGTTCATTATGGGTGCTAATTAAGGCAGCTTCTTTAAAATGTCATTCTCGTCTTCAAATATATTTAGTTATCTAATTAATTAATAGGTCAGCGACGAACTTTTAGCGTCTAATAAATGGTTTATAAGCGACCATATATTGTAAAACAAGCTACTGTTAATATGACGCAACATGGTGATAATTCTTAAGCAACTAAATTTGTGATATGTCTACTCATTGCCAACTTCTAATAAGTGTATCAACTTCATCTATAAAATAATATCAACGTACTCTAATTTCATAGAGTCACCTTTATTTTTATACTTTAGCATAAGTAATTGATGAGTGAATCTACTATATTTGAACATAAAATTTCCTTATTATTGTCATCAAATAATGGTCAACGAAAGCTCTTATTTCATGTATTCGCCTATCTATTTATAATGTTACCATAAGTAATTGACTATTATACCTACCCAAATGAACATACAAAAAATATTGTTATCATAAACAAACATCTGCAACTCTGTGTTTGTTTGTATTTGGACATACCTTAGGGAAAATTAAAACCAAACAAATATTTTATTTGTAAATCAGATAATTTTAATGGCAGTAGCATAGGTTTTTATGTTAAGTATAATTGTACTTATGTCCTAAGTTAATGTAAGGCAATCACATAATGATCAACATTGTTATTTGTCACTGAATAATCAGCGCAGGTTGTGCTTTACCTGGTCTCCCACGCTTCCTCTTTACACCAATTTTTTGTGTTTTTGCTTCTGGCGGCGGAAATGCATGTTTCATCCTGATAGCCAGACCCACCAAATGCTTGCAAGAATACTTGCGGTGAAAATCTGGACAGTCACAGTGGCCATTAATCCACTCCTCCTCTTTTTTTGGTAATGTAATTTTCCAAGAAGAAAAAAACACTTTCTTGAATGAAAAAAAAAAAAAACACATTCATCAAAATCGTTGAATGTTCTCTCCGTCAAAGTAGTCCTCGTGGAGTTGTCACCTGGGACCAGGTAGGTATTAGTTGTTGGTGTTGATAGTATTGTTCTAATTTTGGTATCGGTTTTAGCCCATAGATATCCGGCTGTCCAGTCAGCTAATTTTAACACCGGTGTCGTCGCAAAGAGTTCTTCCGTTGCCTGTTGTGACCAGCTAGTAACCATGTCCTCTGCAACTACTAAAAAACGGGATAACGGTATACGCTCGCGGAGGGTATTTTCATCTTTATTAATCCTATTAAAAGATTCGAGAGCATTGTTAGTCACAGGTGATGAGATAGGTGTTGCACCTAAATACCAACTAGGGTTTTTAGTGAGCCATTCTTTTTTAAAATATGTCATAAATGCCTTTTGCTCATGCCATTTCGCCAAGAAAACTTTTGAAGCGGCGGTAAGCACTTCAGGAGAAGTAGCACACTGCAATGCGTTTATATCTTGCAATATGGCTTTTCGTGAACTTTTCTCACTTGTTTGATCCAATTTCGTACTCATTTGCTTTTTAGCGTGTGCCCAGCACATTCTTACTATAGTTTCTTCTCCGAACACGTCAATAAAAGCAGTTTGAATGCTTTTTGCGGCGTCGCATATCAAAACCTTTGGGTCAAATGCATATGAGAAAATGGAAAAAATACTGTCTTTCAATCCCTTATACACAGTTTCAAAATCTTCTTTGCGTTCATGTGTAGATACTGTTAGGCAAATAGGATGAAATTTTCGGTTTTTGTCCGTTGTTCCAATTACTAGAACAGGAAACCCTTGCCAGATTAGTTTGTAGGTAGCATCCGCATGTAAAATTTCGGCAGTAAGGCACAGTTTTAATAAATTCTTAGAAGACAAAACGAAGCGGAAGCTAGGTGGGTCATTTTCTAAAATATGATAAGCTATCACAAAAACTTTATTCTCATCGTCAGGAACAACTGTGCGGTTAATTATCCATTTTTCTAACTCTCCTAGGTGAATTGAGGACGGCCCATACTTTATACGCCTGCGATCTGCCAAATAGTTGTAGAGCTGCTGTCTTGTAGGTATTTTAAGTCCATCTATCTTCTTCAGATTGTGTAAAATAGCTTTCGGCTTTAAGCAGAGGTCGAAAAGCTTATTAATTTCTAATTTAGTTTCGTCGCAAATACCAAAACTGTAACTACTTTTGATGGAATCGTGGTTATGCTCGCAATCAGTGCGATAGAGTAACACCGCGTCCGAGTTCGCTTCAAATAACAAATACATCTGTGCAACACACTGCTCTCCCTTGCGTGGTACTTTATTGCACCTATAAAAGCGTTTTTTTTCATCTAGCGTCATATGAGTAGTTAATATTGACCAAGTATTTTCTACTTTTACGACTTCTTCAGCGGCACGAACATTCAAAAATTTCTCCACAAACATCCAATTCCTCGATTCACCACGTCTTTTCTTCGCCTCCTGAACGTCTTCCGAGTCTTCATCAGAACAGTACAAAGGGACTTCATTATTAGACGACATGCTTAAAAAATATTTTCAAACAAATCCGTATCATAACCACTATCACAAACGTTTTTCAAATAAGAATACGAGCACTCCTTAATCGTGTCATTAATGTAAACAAATACACGTGAACTCGTTGCTGCACGCACCTAATAGAGCTCGCTCATTGGTGCAAATGGCCGGTCGCGCCCCTCTGATTCCCAACGAGCGTCAGGTAAACTCCCGCGCTTGTGTTGCAAACTTTCACGAAAAAAGAATATGATTTATTAATTTAGTTGTTGAATGAAAAACTTTGATTGCTAATTTTGAGGCTGGAATTTGATTTTATTAGCAGACAGATGTTGAATCTCTAAAATATATAAAGTAGCTCACTTACAACATTAGTCGCTGAGTTATCAAATCAGAAGTAAATATATTTATCGGTAGCTCGGAGTCATATTAATTTACACTCGTAAATTGACGCTGGTTTTTTGATATTCTGTTGGAATAGTAAAGATGATGAATTAATATAATTGAAGCTGTTCTATTAACTCGTCGCCTACATATAAAAAAAGACGCTAGGTTGCAGGTGCTAAAGAAAACTTTTGTTGCCGCACATATAATTTCCCGTTCATTATTGGGCTCTGTGTTTAGGCAGCAAACTAATTCCTGTAGGTATCGATGGTTAGAGTAAAGAGGCTCTTGACTTTAGGCAAAATTGTTTGGTCTTTGACAACCAACTTTGTGTTGGGCATTCCCCTTTATATTAGATAGCAACCACGGTGAACTGACATGTTCCCTCTACATCAAAGCAAAACATGTTGTTGATGGCACGGTCGGTGCAGTGACTGAGCAATTGGCTGCTAAACTGCATGTCGCGGGTTTGATTTTATAGGTAGTTGTTCCATCCGTTCCGTCTTTGTGGCCATGATCTAGGAGAAATGCTGGTTTGTTTGGGGCAATGTTTTAAAGAAAACATGTCCAGGGCACGATTTAAAATTCTTGTTTCGTTTTACATTGATCTTTCTTGTTCATATAAATAATGTTTATATATTAATAACGCTGGCTAGTTACTATACGTTTAAACCAAAATGCTACAGAATAGTTGATTTATTATTTTTAAAATCGTTTTTCCTGCTAGAGATAGAAATTTCTAAACACACGCCTCTAAATAAGAAGCAAATTCTCAAAAAGAGCCAACGCAAATTATTAAATTATCTTTCCCTATACAAGACATTTTCTCTTTAATAGAAAACACTTTATTGGTATCTAACCACGCGTAACTTCATACAATAAACCAATATTGACGTAAAAATAAATAATCTCAGGTAAAATACACGTACGTATGTGTTATTATTTACGTACAATAGAGTAGTTTATAGACGAACGAACACGAGAGAGAAATATTAAATAAGATGTCTGGTACCATGAAACTGTGCCTTCACTTGGAACAGAATCAGATTACTGAATGAGTGTGCTGCGACATACGATGTCGTAGTCGGATCGTGGATGTAAAGTACATCTGGATGTGGCATATAGAAGAAAGACATAGCTTTGTAGTTTGAAATTGTTATAAGGTCTATACTCTATTCACAATAGCATTAGATAGAAGTTAAAAGAGGTTATTTTGAATGCACATGCATGCAGTGACTAAAGTACAGTAAGCATGTTACAATTTATTAAAATCTATTTTGACAGCAGCTGTTACACTGAGTCGTAACATAAGCAACAATTTATTTAAAAAAAATGACGTGGATTTCACTTTAGTCGAAAATTACAGTGTCAATGATAACAACCTAAATGAAGCAGGGATGAACAATACATGGAGCCATTCTTCGCTTCACTTGTATTCTTCTAAATCATACTAGCAGAAAATTTGGTGAAAACAGTAGTACAGATAGGAAACGCGGTAGGAAACGCAATCAAAGAAGAAGATATACTATCAGCTGTGCGAGTACGAAAATTGGACCCTGCGAACCATAATCCTAGAGCGGTGGTTGCGAAGCTGCGCTCCACCCTCACGAGAGATGTAATATTAACCTCCGTTATGAACTTTAATAAGGCCCACACTAAAGATAAACTAAATTCAAAACACCTTGGGTATGGAGGTCCCATCAAGCCTATCTTTGTGTCTGAACATTTGTCACCCCTTAACAAACAAATTCACGCGGCTACTAGAAAGGCGGCTACTGCAAAGGGCTACAAATACGTGTGGGTTCGCGACGGCAAAATTTTAATAAGGAAGGCTGACGGAGAGCAAGCCAAACATATAAGAAGCCTCGATGCTGTGGCACTACTCTGAAACCTTCTTCCAAAACCGCGTCATGTTACTGTATTCAAATAACAAAAATTCAACATATACTACCAGAACTTTAGAGGAATGAAAACAAAATTAGACACGATTGAATTGTCTGCAAGATTGCACGAGTATGACGTCATTATTGGAACAGAGACTTGGCTGGATGATGATATAAGTGATGGGGAGATATTTGACACCAGGTACAACATTTATCGTAGAGATAGAGCATCAACCGTGAATAGAGGCAAAAGAGGAGGAGGTGTTTTGATTGCTGTTTTGAAGACAATTGACTCTGCTCGGATGGCGCAATGGGAAACCGACACCGAAAACCTATGGGTCAGACTCAAGACTGTCAAAGGGAAAATATGCCAAAACCTAAACATCTGCGCGGTTTACCTCCCTCCTCCAGTTAAGCAGTGTTCACTAGACACGCTCCTTGATAAAATCTCAACGGTCATCGATACAACCGGCGACGAAACCCTTATTGCTGGAGACTTCAATCTAAGTTTCATTGACTGGGAATTAGACAATTCTATTTGTCACACTTCTAGTACGACTGCGCGTAACTTTGCTTCCGCTTTGGGGTACTCACTGATTGACTTCATGTCGCTGTGTAACTTGGAACAAATAAACGCAGTTAAAAACTTTCAAAATAAAACCCTTGACCTAATATTTTGTAACTTCCCTGGAGGAATAGTAAGTGAATGCAATAACCCCCTATCAATAGTAGATGTCTATCACCCACCACTTGCAATATCATTTAGTAACACGTCTCCTGCCTTACTGAAGAGTAGGTTTCCTATAAGATTTAACTTTAGAAGAGCCAACTACACTGTGGTCAATGCTAAGATTCGTGAATTTGACTGGAGCCTCATTTTCTCAGAACTACACGATGTTAATGATATGGTCACTGCGCTATATAAGCACCTTAAGACTGTAGTTAATGAGCTCATCCCTAAATCAAAAAAATGAGTGATAAGTATCCCTTCTGGTTCACTAAGCCTCTGATCAGAATTTTAAATGAAAAAGAAAAACTTAGAATACGTTATAAAATTTACAACAATCCAAGGGACTACTTTGAATATAGGTTATTAGAGGGGAGATCCAAAGTTTTGATGAACAGCTGTTATAAGGACTATGTGTGTCTCACTGAAAGGAGTATAAGACACAACCCAAAAGTATTTTGGTCATTTGTCAAAATGAAAAAGGCTAAATCTAATGATATTCCTTCGGAAATGTATCTTGGTAATAAAACAGCATCCACTGGCGATGAAGTTTGCAATCTTTTTGTTCAGCATTTTTCTTCAAACTTCACTCCTTCCACTGGTTCTCCTGGTGAAGTCGAAATGGGTCCCAAGTATCATCAGCATCAATTGGGTAAAGTGGTCTTCACGGAACGCGATGTGTTGAAAGCACTTAAAAAGCTAAACATCTCCAAAGGGGCGGGTCCGGACGGTTTGCCACCAATATTTATAAAGAAGTGTGCTTCCAGTTTGGCCTTACCACTTAAAATAATATATAATTACTCGATCGCAACATCCGAGCTTCCAAAGGAATGGAAAATAGCAAATGTTGTTCCTGTCTTCAAAAAAGGTGATTCTGGTGACGTACAAAACTACCGTCCCATTTCACTACTCTCGGTCTTCGCCAAGATTTTTGAATCTTTGCTATGCCCTCTACTTACTTCACACATCAATTCCCAATTAGTGACCCAACAACATGGTTTCTGTGTTCGTAAATCAACGACCACTAATTTGGTCCACTACGTGAACCAAGTGAGTGAATTGATGGACTCTCGCCATCAAGTCGACTCAATTTACACTGATTTTTGCAGTGCTTTCGACAAGGTGGACCACAAAATCCTTTTAAAGAAGCTTGAAGGTTTTGGCATTTTTGGCCAATTATTTCTTTGGTTTAATTCTTACCTTTCTGAAAGACAACAAAGAGTGGTTGTGAAGGGGTATGAGTCACTGGTCTATATATCTACATCTGGAGTCCCTCAAGGTTCGCACCTGGGTCCAATCCTTTTTTTGATGTTCGTCAATGACATAGTTCTGACAATAAAACACAGCAAGTGCTCTATGTTCGCTGATGACTTAAAGATCTTCAAAGTAATAAACTCATCCAATGATATCGAACTACTCCAGGCTGACCTAGACGCAATCCACGATTGGTGCCTACAAAACCGGATGTCTCTCAACGTGAAAAAGTGCTACCACATAACATTTACTAAGAAACGTAGACCAATACTAACATCATACTCAATAAATGGGGTAACACTACATAAAGTAAACACAATTCGCGACTTGGGAGTCCACCTCGACTCTAAGCTCACATTCACCAACCACATTGATAACATCACTGCCAAAGCTGCAAAAATGTCTGGCTTTATAAAAAGAATATGTCGGGATTTCCAGTCCATCTCAACCCTAAAGGTGCTCTTTAACACTCTTGTAAGAAGTATACTGGACTATGCGTCTCCAGTTTGGAACCCCACCTACCGTGTCCACGTAAATAGAATTGAACGTATCCAAAGAAGTTTTACTCGATATCTCCGCTTTAAAAGCTTTAGCTGTCCACGGGATTCTTCGTATGATCAGAGACTCAGCCATTTCAATATAGTGTCGCTCGAACACCGTAGAGCCGTAACTGACCAAATTCTGCTTTATAAAATTATTAACAGCTTAGTAAATGCTCCCGATCTTTTAGCTAATCTAAGAATAGCTGTACCGCGACAAACAGTTATTAGATCTGATCGCGAAACTATAACTTTTGCTACCAATGCAAGTCGTACTAACCTGGGCAGCACCGCACCTATCAATCGTTTAATGAGGAACTATAATAAAATTGCAGCACGAACTAGTAGCATCGACATTTTCTCTAACCCCTTCCGTCAATACCGTACGAAGATTTTAACCAACTCAGTGTCTCGAGACGATGTCACAGGGTAATAAATTGCATCCACTTCCACTTCAATATTTTTCTATTAAACCGATTCATATTTTTTTGTTTAATATCTTTTGTGTTACTAACTTATCTTTACAAGTCGCCCCTGCTTAATTTACAAAGGCCACTTTTATTTTTTTTTGCAATTTTTCTTTGTAATGTAACTTCTTAGTTATTAGTAATTATTAGTAATTGTATTAGCGAGTGCTGTGCATTTCTGTAAGTGACGAATTCACTATACTTATTACTGTTGCGCTGTGTGTTTATGTACATTTTTAGTGAGTAAGTCGTTGAAGTGCCATAAGAAATAAATAAATAAATAAATAAATAAATACTAACATTACAAACGCGAAAGTTTGTGAGGATGGATGGATGGATGTTTGTTACTCTTTCACGTAAAAACTACTGAATGGATTTTAATAAAATTTGGTACGGAGTTAGCTGACACTTTGAATTAACACATAGGCTTTTTATCCCTGTATTCCCACGGGAACGGGACCCACGCGGGTATAACCGCGGGACGTCTGCTAGTTTAAAATAAAACTATTTGAATTAAAACTGTTTTCACTTATCTATAAAATAAAATGTTCTGCATTTCTGTTTCTGCGAGCCACATTTTTCTAATATTATTTTTAATGGAGTATAGTAGTGACTGCTCGTTGGTCTTGTGGTCACAAACGCTACTGCTGATCATGGGTTCCCAGGTAAGAAAGAAAGAAAGAAAGAAAAATATTTATTTTGGACAAGCACAGGAACTACAAAAATAATAATAACAAAAAGAATATAAAACTAAATAATAAAAGAGAAGATCTGTGCGAGGCCAAAAAGGCTCCTATCTCAGCATGATGCTGCGATAAATGAAAACAAATACCGCAGCGCTGGTATAGGTTCCATCCCCGGGTCGGGCAAAGCGTTATTGAGTTTTTACATCTGGAATTTTTCAGTAGACAGCCCGGAGTCTCTGAATTTGTGGCCTATTGATGGCAACGGGCTATTACATGGGACTTGAACATAATTGGCAAAATGTGGGTGTACTCCTGGTACACCTCTGCCTTTGGGGATTACAGGCGTAATGTTACTTTCACGTATTAGAACTAGTAGCTATCCTGAGATAGGTGATATAAAATAAGCAACGCGGCTGGTAATTGTATGAGCGTATTGAAAGATACATGGTGCTCACATATTTACATAATATTTAATCCAAAGTTGATTATTAAAAAAAGTAATAATCATGAAGTTAATACCTAAAATAAAAAATTAAAAAAAAAAATTAAAAAAAATTAAAAAAAAAAATCAAAGAAGATGTATTGATAAAAATGGAAAAGCGTACCTATGCTTAAATAAATTGGTCACATTAAAAGGACGAATTAAAGGCGACTAACGAAAGTATATTACTGAAATTATATTTATTTCTTTAAGATCTTTCTAGATACTTTTATATTTCAATATTTTTTTAGAAGAATAATATACTAGTGTGCGGTAGATTAATGGTATTATGTAATTTAACTCATGTCAATAGGTACACACATACAAATCTTGCAGTGCTTTTACATTGTTAATGTATGAATATATGTGCCATGAAATTGTAATGCAACGTGAAATTATTACACTGTCGAATATCGTACCTACATACCAGCATATAAATAAATAAATCACTGTATATAAAGCGAATCTTTTCAAAAATAATTAAATCTTTTGCAATTTAAAAGGTTAAAGCACAAACTTAAGCTTTTAAAATGCAAAATTTTAAAGCATAAATGTTCCATTTTCCATTATGATTAACGTATAATATTACCTTCGGTACCCGAAAATTGTCGGTAAGCTTACTCTCTTACCTATTAATACCGAATGTAAAAGCCATTATATTTAAAACATTAATAATGAAAATTCATGCTGGTTCTTTTCCATATAAAATGACCAATTAAAACCGTGTACCTGGCTTATTAAGAAATAATGGCCAATATTAAAGAATATATTTTAATTTCAATTAAAATAATCTTAAAAAAAAGTAATTGCCTGTTACTGTCCCACTGTATAGCAAAGGTCTCCTCTCATAGAAAGAAGGCGCGAGCATTGATCACCACACCCGCTCAAAGAAGATGGGCGATTTCGAACTTATTATTAACTATAGGTGCATTTCCTCACCATGTTTTCCTACACGTTTGTCAATGTATTCAACGCTTAGCTTAAAAATAATTTATATTTAGTGGATAATAAACCATTTTAGAGAGTTTGAGTTTTTTAACTAAAATAGGTATGGTCTTCTTCAAAGTCAAAGTCAAAGTCAAACCATTTATTTCAAATAGACCCTTAAAAGGCACTTTTGAACGTCGAACAAAAATTAACTTTTTGAAAAAGATTCTAGTTGCCCCTAGTAATAGTTCTTGACAGCACCGTGAACATATCATAACATGACATTAACATGCCTGTAATCCCCGAAGAGTTAGGCAGTGGTGTACCTGTGGTACACCCACATTCTGCCAGTTATGTTAAAGTCCCATGTAATAGGGGGCGAGCTTATTGTTATCGATCGGACACAAATCCACAGCATCAGCATTACAGTGAAGTCACTATTAAACATTCCTGCTACTTAACGGTGTTATACCTAAAGCAGCAAATACACCCAAAACGCTTGCTAACTGACAAAAGTGAAGCCTAATAGTTTTCCTTTGTCTTGTCGCATCCAGAAAGTCATATCGCTGAAGTCTCCAGATAATCAAGTTAGGGGTCGGTCAGTTTGCAGGACGAGAGGGTTGATTTCATGCTGCATTCCTAACGTTTTGAATATCTCATTTGAATGCAGTACTGATATTTGCTCTCAAGCGAGACTTGCTTAATGTCTTTTAGTAAAGCTTGTGAGGTTAAGCTTGTTACTTAATTTTTTGACGTTTTATTGTAGAATTTCAGGTACTTTGTACGTAGTTTTGCCCTTTCGCATGACGTTCTTTCGCATTATGATTCTTTTGGAAGTACTTCTTAATTTTTTTATAAGTATGAGTATAAAACAAATGATAATAACGCCATCTAGTCACAAACTAATTAGAGCTTATGCTATGACTACTAGACAACTGATATATATAATACTAATATACTAATTTATTTCTAAACACATACATATTATAAAAATGTTACACCAATACACGGAACAAATTGATTAAAGAGAACATTTTGGTTTACCGTGTAGAATATTCTGTAATATAAACCAAATTATTTTAGCGGTTATAAATTTCTATTTAACCTGAAATAGGCCAATTATTATTAATAATGCGTACCTTCTTTTAATTAAGTACACACCTTACTAAACATTTCTTTATCGTTTCTAAACTGTTGCACAGTCTAATAAAAACAAATATGGACTGAAATACATACATTTGTGACTTTTTCAATTTATATGTAGGTACTTCTAAAATTTATCTTAGAAATCACTAACGAACTATACTTATATGAACTAAAGGGAAACATCGTATAAAAGCCTGGACTTGCAATTAATAGAAGTCTAAAATTGGCATCCACTGCGGTAAACAAGCGTGGTGATTATTATTTGTACAGACGCCAGCACGTCAAGTTACCCCAATGTGTCAAATTTCTTTAATTGTTTTTCAACTTTATGTCTAACAGATATAAGGTTCATATTCAATTGGGAAAATTTGACACATTGGGGTAACTTGATGTGCTGGCGTCTGTACAAACGCCAGCGTGTCAAGCTACCCCAAACTCTCAAATTTCCTAATTGAACCTTTGAAAGTTACAGGCGTAATGAGTAAGATAAGGTACGAAAGATAAAATAAGAGAAAAGAAGATAAAAAGAGAGAGAGAGTCTGTGAGATAAGGTAAGAGAAAATAACAACTAGCCACACTCGACTCAGTAGAGCGCAGAGCTAAGAGGTTCATTGGTGACGAAAAGCTGGTGGGTACCAAGCTTCATACCCTGGCCCACCGCCGCAAAGTTGCATGTCTGTCGGTCTTTCACAGACTGTATTTCGGTGAGTGTGATCTAGAGCTCCACCAGCTCATTCCACCATCTCCTTTTTTCCATCGGGAATCCAGACGCACTGCAGGATATTACCCATTCCTTGTAGATCTTCCACACATTCGCACAAAGCGCTTTGCCTGTTCCTTCATTATGCGTTTAGCCAAGGAGTGGAATTCCCTGCCTGCATCGGTGTTTCCGAGTTCATATGACCCCAATCTGTTTAAGGCCCGAGTTAATAGTCTTATTTTGGGTAAGCTCGTTCCATCGTTGACCTCATCTCTGACTCCTGAAGATTGAGGTCAAGAGTAAGCCCATTAACTATAGAAAAACCTTGTTCTGTTTGAAACTAGTGCGCTTCACCATCACTGATTGCATCACTGCTTACCATCAGGTGGGATTGCAGTCAAGCACTAGTTTGTAATATTAAAAAAAAAAAAAAAAAAAAGTTGAAAAACTGTCAAAGGTATTTGACACATTGTGTGCCTCTGTGCGTTTGGGAGATAAACAGGCTGGTATTATTCAAATCATAAATAACATAGTAATATAACAGGTACAAAAATACTAGTCGTATGTGTACTCCAAACTTTACCAAATGAATACAAAACATGTTCCTTTGTTCTCCATGTCCAGTTTCTAACATAATTTTGCCACGTCATACTACGTTCCTCGAAACGCCCAATGTGCTTATAAATGAGAATAAACTTTGAATTTACGCTTAGCTCATTATATTATGGAGTACGTAGTTAGTAGGATTAGTTAGTGAAATGTAAGTATCTATTTTATACAATGTAACTATCACGGCTTTGTCTGGTCTGAATAAATTAGACTGTCTGGTTGATCTGGTGATCGCAAGCGATACTACTGTGCATGAGGTCCTAGGTTTTAATCCCGCGTTACTTATTAGTAGCCCGAAATCTGACTTTGTACCCATTTCATGGCAACAGTGTCGCTTGCCATTTCATGGGACCTAAACATGATTGGCGAAATGTTACTCTGTATAACCCTTCGAAAGTTACAGGCGTAATGAGTAAGAATAAGGTAATATAACTTTTTAAAATATAAATAGACCTTTATCAAAAAAACTTCATTTTCCTGGGTTGCAGCTAAATAGCAGTGTCAGATTTTAGAACCTGAATATTGCCATCCTAACTTATTGGTATAATTTAAAATGCGACAGAGATTTGTTTCTATAGTACACTTTTACACATAACGGCTGATCGAAATCACATCAAATTTTGTGCACTTACCTATAGACAATGACCCAGCTTTGGACAAAGGATACTTTTCATATCTGTAGTTTAATGTTTTGAGATAATTATCAATCTTTGCGCAGGTGAAGCTGCAAGCGAAACCTAATTTGACATAATACTAAACTAGGGCCTCGGAGAAGGCACTTCATATTTAGAATAAGATGGAGAGGCAGATAACCTTGGGTTGATCTCTAGTTCACACGTACCATTACATTTAAAGATATTTCTCGACGCCATGTGAACCAAGTCAGTGGTCCCAGAGTGGCCAAAATGTTCTAAAAAAAATTGTTGGCAATCTATTAGGAACAGAATTATATAGGGTGACTGGTAATTAGTGACCGATACTTAAACACGTGATTGTACTCATGAATACGAAAAACTCAGCTGAAAAAAAAAACAGCTGCTTCATACATTTTAGTCGAGTAGGTATTGAACTTTTGTATGAAGCAGCTGATTTTTTTTCGCGATTTCAGAGTCGGTCCCATAGTGAAAGTTGTTTATATTCATGGGTAGAACACTCTGTGAAAATTAGGCCGGTCATTGAAAAATAACCATGTATAAAAAAATACAACCGTGGACAACATTATTTTCATTGTGTTCGTGGTCATCACACAAAGATTTGTCATGGTTGGAAATCAAACTCACGACCTCAGGCATAGCAGTCAGAGCCACTAACCACTGGACCAACAGGCTAATCGATTCCTTACTTTTATTCTATCACCAACATACAAAAAAAAAAAAAAAGTAGAAAACACATAAAATAACTACACTTATTTACAAACAAGCGCGTTCTAATTTCTTATTAATTAAATCCCTCCCGTGAGGGGACTTAATCCATTTTGCAGCTTACTAATACGCGAGCAAAGACGACCCACATCTCAGTTTTGACGTAGGTACGCATCTCCTAGCCAAACGTGAATTTATTTGCATATAATTATTAACATTGCGACGGGACCTTAATTTACGTGAATATAATTAATATTTCAGGTTTCTGAGAATTTAATTTAAAACCTTTTTTCTTCACTTATAAATAAAAAAATAAATGTCAGCCTGTTTTTGCACTGTAGAGCATACAATTCTTCTTATGCAGAGAAGATGAGAGTATTATGTAATTGGTGGACCAACTTGCTCAAGGCAGTTGGGATATTTTACATTTTTATCACCTACTTCACTTCCATGTAACTTTGAATGTAGATAATAATATGAATTGAAAACCTTTACAATATTGTAGGTAGATTTAGTAGATTTTTGTACGAAATAGAATTCAATTGATTTTTAAAGGGGTTTATTATTAATTTGCTGTGGCAATAGAAATACCTAAAGAATGCCAAAGGAATGCCTAAGGCATTGAAGTCCGCCGTTTTATAGTATTTTTTACTTGTGCATAAAGTTTTAATAAATAAATAAATAAATAATACAAACCCAATCTGTGAAAATTATTAGGTTCCTGGGATTACTCGCTGTCAGACGAACAGATGACCCGGCTGAAGGTACATACCCGGTTGATGGTAATAGGGTTGCCCGTTGGACTTTTACATGACTGCAGAAATATGGTTGTACAGACGCCAGCAGGTCAAGTTACCCCAATGTGTAAAATTTTCCCAATTGAATATGAACCATATTCTGTTTGACATAAAATTGAAAAACGAGCAAAGAAATTTGACACATTGGGGTAACTTGATGTGCTGGCGTCTGTAGGTACTATAGATAAACACCGCTATTTAGCCCTTTGAGGAATGCAACCGTAAGGTTTTGAATGTGTTTACAAAACAATCATAACAAAATCAGAACCAAAATACCCAAAAAATGCCATAAAACAAAAAAAAATGTTCTGACGTGTAGCTGTAACATAAACATTTCCAAAAAAAACCATTTCCCACATTGACGTGAGCGTACGTATCAATAACGGAACGCGGTACGGCCGATAACAGCTCGTTCGGATGACATTGTTCAATTCCCAAAAGTAATAAGTCATAAATTTATATTACCGCGCTGAACAAGTTAAAACACATTATCTATGCTTGTGTGAGAGAGTTTATGGTACTTGTAGCAAGGTTTAATTTAGTTCCACTGTTCCAGTTAGGTCCTTGACCAACCAAGCGCCTTATATTATTGCAGTAGGCAGAAACACTTGCATGCATCCCCTTGCATACATTCCCTTGTTTGAGATTGCATTCATACTTTTGAGTTTGTTCCGCCTCTTCTTCTTCCCAGCAAAAACACTAGGAAGTGGCGAAGGGTGGGGCGTTTTTGGGGGACTGTCTTATGTATTTTTTTCGACGTTCAACAAGTGCTGATTCTCAGCCTAGTTTGAATAAAACGAATGTCGATTTGTTTTTGTTAAATATTGCGCGAGAAACATTTTTTTTAAATTTACTCCACGTTTTGATAGTTCTTACTAAGCTGAAGGTGGATTTTGCCGCGGCAAAACAACCCTTAAAGTTTGAGGCTATATGATATTATATAACAGTCACGCATTGCAGGGTTATTTTTTAAAAAACAATTTCAATAAGCTCTATTGAACAGTGCACGCGAAAAGTTTTTATTCTGACATTGTCAACTGATAGTTTGGATACAGAAGCAAGTTTGAATGTGTGTTTGAGTAGAATTGCTTTGTAGATGATGATTACAAACTATAATTTTATCTTTAAAAAAATACTGCCCTAAAAAGGTCACACACCACTTATTATTACAAGGAGGTAGCTTTTGACACTATAAATATTAGTTGACTACTCTAACCTTATTAAAAATGTGTATGACATGATGTATGAACATAAACGAAGCGAAAGGAGTTTGTAAGGATCGTAGCCGGCGGCGTACACAAGTATATAAATGCATACATGTATTGGGAAGTCTGGGGTTTCGAACAATTTCAATAACACCGCAAAAGAAATGGAAAATAAGTTTTCAACTACAAAACTTTCCGAAGCCATCGACTTTGGTTTAATGCAGTTGACGCAAGGACTGTAAACTTCTCGAACTGTATTTGTAACATATTGAGAACAACATCTCAATCGGCACGTGTAAAGCCAACTTAAATATAAATCATGTTTAGATTTATGTCACCTGCATTAGGTCTTTTCAAAGAGCATTAGAGTCCGTTCACATAGTTCGAATGAACTACAAGTAAGTTATTACTAAGTAATATCATATGGATGTAGGGTTTTTTGAGATAAAGAGAAATTACAGAAAAAAACATACCTTAAAATAATACAACTCTCGACCAAATGTCAACGAAAACGTAGAATATTCGTAGGCTGCGTTGACCGTAGGTTGTAGCACTATGTAAGCTACGCCGTAGCACTACGTCAGCTACGCCGTAGCGAGTCAGAACTTACGTAGCATGACGGCTAGGTCGCGCTGCCATACAATGTCAGTTAAGTGGTACCTACCCTACTGAGAAGAATGGATGTAGGTGATATTTTTTATAATAATTTAAATTAAAATTAGACTATTTTCCACGATTATCTAATAGTTAACATACCAATTTCTAATTGGCGTTGTAGATTAATCCTAACTTTTTTACCTAAGTTTGTTTCTAACTAGAAACTGTAATTACCGTTTCTTAACATTTTGGGTTGATTGACCTCCCCAATAACCAATTAGGCTCGACCCAATGTTTCAAGATGTACGTAAACAAAATTTATTAGCACTTAAATTGGCCATTATCTGTAATCCCCGTTAGCAAGCGAGCCTAGCAAAGTTTCTAACTATCAACTCCCATTTTTCATTTCTCTATCCGAGTTAGATATACTTCGTTCTATTTTATACCTAGAAATCTTTTGAACAAAATTACATTATGTTTAAGCAAAGATAAACCAATGTACAAATACAGGGTCGTTGTTTTTTTTATTTTATTTATTTATTTCCAAAAAATGTTTCACAAAGGTTTAGGTACATAGTTATATGGGCTAGATATTTTTACACAATTATTTAAAGACAGCATCCATTGCCGAACTAGGAATGTTATATAATAGATTTTTTTTTTTCGTTTATATAATATTATTTAATTCAATCTTTTATTTCAATCTCATATATTTTTAACACGCTCATACGTTTTACACGAAGGGACGGACTGTCGTCAAGTAAGCTTGTTGTCAGATTTTCGGGCTTCTGACTATCTGTAACGACTGTCAAAGATCTACAAATGACAGCCGGGACCAACAGTACGTGCTTTCCGAGCACAGAGGAGTATTCTTCATCTTCTTATCGTGTGGTTAGTAACTAACCTGGTGTCAGAGTTTTAATGCCGCCCATGATGCCAAGTCAGAGGAGTATTGATATGTATCTAATGAATGGTCATCCATCCACCGACTTACCTAGTCAAGCAAAACTTAACTTTTGATCGAACCATGAGGCTTTTATTATTTAGCCACAAGCTCCGAGTAGATACCTATTCAAGAGTATACAGGGAGTAAAAAGACCCATAACGTAAACGAAAACTACATATTCTACCCATCACTGGGATAGTTTTTTTCTTCTAGAACATACCTGGGAATTCACTGGTTTTGGAGATATTGAAAGTCAAAGTGCTATTTTCTTTTTCAAAATTGTATTCCAAATATCATTAGTAAACTTTCTTCCGAACAAACATTATCAAAATTAACGATTTTTCCAAACAAATTACGCATTTCTAGTTACAAAAATGCAATGGATACTAAACAAGCGGGCCGGTCGGGTCAACGACCAATTTCGAGTGGTCATACGCTCAGCAGATCGAAAGTTGCGTTGTGTTGTCGCGCTATGCAATGCGCGCAATAAAAAGCATCTCTTTTTTAAAGATGAAAAAAAAAGTATTTTCCCAGCAGTATTTTAAAGTTAAAGTTACTTAATTATATGAACAGAATGTGTGGTTATCGGCTATGCGATCGGTCTTTTTACACCCGGTATATGTATGAAAATATAAAACATTCTGGAACCAACTATAGAGTTTTATTGACTCTGCACATGCCCCAGAACGCACGATGTACCGACAGAAGTCACCCGACACGTGCTCTGTGACGTTAAGCCATCAATATTAGATGACCTTTCTAGTGTGGGCACGTGTCCACTCAAATGGACTTCGTTATTATTATTTTTATTTGAGTGTTACATCACATTCTGAGTTAAGTATTCATTTTGATGTTGGGAATAGTGTCCTCTTGAAAATGTTAAGCCTATGCATTGCCAATAACATATGTGTAATATTTCGCTGTTTGTAATAATTTCCCTGTAAAATAATGGTTACGTATCGTACTATTAATTATTGTAGTTTTTATGTTGTACAATACAGGGTTTTCTATTCTATCCAAATGTTTATCACCTAAATGTTTTTTCAATATCAAATTTAGTTTTATTAATGCAACTTATTTTATTAAGTAATACCTAATCAAAACACGGATATATTCGACAGGTGTTTGTTGCAAAATATTAGCCTTAAGATACATTTCAGTATGAAACGTTGTAACAAACAATATTCGTAGATAATTTGCCTCCTGCACGCACATTATTTTATTTGAGGTCAGTGCACTATACATTGTTCTTACAAAAACCTAAACAATGATGTCAAAAGTCACTTCCTTTTCAATCATAACATTCCTCATACAATCCATTCCATCCATCGTTCTATTCGTTCTCTTCCTCTACCCTCAAAATAAACCACATTCATACTCAAAACTCTCACAAACGACATGTTCCTCATATATCACACAGATCAACATTATACACACACACATACTTAGTAAAAAACCCTGTAACGTATATAAAAATAAACAAAACTAGGTCAAAAATACATCAACATAACTAGCATAAAACAAAGGCAGCATTAAAAACAGCTTGTTAACAGACTATGTTACATACAATTGGTAACTCTAGACCTAAAAATGTACGCTGTGTATTTTTCGATGACTATAACAATGCTTGTACTGTCACGCGCGCGTTATGTTTTACTTGTAAAACATGTGAAAAGCGTTTTAAATTCAAGAGCGTGTCAGTTTTTATTTGTTGGTACAACAAATGGGAATAAAATATTGTCAGTTAGTTTTTAGGGTTACGTACGTAAATACCACAACCTGCCTACATATCTTTTTTTCTATTATATCTAGTCCATGCAACAATAGCATAATGGTGTGACTGCCAAGGCATAGGTCTCGAGTTCAAACCCATGGTACAGACGCCAGAACATCAAGTTACCCCAATGTGCCGAATTTTTTGATCGTTTTTCAACTTTATGCTAAACAGAATAAGGTTTAAATTCAATTGGGAAAATTTTACACATTGGGGTAACTTGATGTGCCAGCTGGCGTCTGTACGCACTTCTAACTTATCTAAATTATACTTTCTTAAAAAAAACACGAGATATTTCTCGACGGCACGTGAAGTAAAGTCTGAGGTTCATTGGCGGCATAAAAATTCTGACACCATGTTAGTCACTAATAACAAGAAAAATAACGATACAACAGAAACAACAAGTCCATCCAAAAGTTGTCTGTAAGAGGTTGCTTTTAGCTTTAAAGGCCCTTTGTAACATCCTATGTATCTAAGTTATAATGACGTACAGAGAATGTACATTCTATTCTAGTTCACTATTCGTACAGGTTCACTCATTACGTGTCACAGCCAATTTGTTTTGAATCTACAAAACAAACAAAAAAAAATACCGATCGAATTGAGAACCTCCTCCTGAAGTCGGTTAATGAAAATGTAGTTTACTTCATGTTTCATGTGAATAAAGAACTATTAATTGTTATTATTATTATTATTACACAAAATGAACTTCTGTAAGCCGAACACCGAAATAAATGAATTTTGATTAAGGGGTCACGTCTTTTGAATGCATTGGCAAAACATTACAACAGTGTTGCAATTGCACTGTATGTTATGAATATCAAATCACAAAGTCAAGCCCCTACGGCTTGACTTTGTGATTGCTTGCTTAGGTATCATTTGCAGTTAAAATGTTAAGGAGAACATTTGTTTCAACTACTACAATAATAATTTAGTAGTTAATAGAACAAAACATCTAAAACAAATTTGACTCATATTTCAAAACGATAAATAGGTAATCTTTCGTGGATTAAATATTCATCATACGGAACCCTCTCGACCCGAGTTCAACTCGCACTTGTCCGGTTTTTAATTCGGATTGGGTCAACTAGGCCGGGTAGTAGTATAATCGGGTTGGGTAGCGCGGGCTCGGAATTGTGCCTAATGATTGGTTATAGGATCAGACCCAATCAAATTAAACCTAATAACGTCTTCGGGTTACTGGTATACAATTACCTACACGATCCAAAGATCATCAATGATGGGTCTGACGTGATAATGTTAGTTACGACACTATTTTGGTCCTTCTGTTTTGTTGGTTTATTGATTGCGAGTCAAAATCAAAATCAAAAGTCTTTATTCAAACTAGGCTGAGAATCAGCACTTTTTGAACGTCAAAAAAAAAATACATAAAGACAGTCCCCCAAAAACGGCCCACCCTTCGCCACTTCCTAGTGTTTTTGCTGGGAAGAAGAAGTGGCGGAACAAACTCCCCAGCAACACATCTGTCTGATTCGTTTGAAGAACTATGTATACAAATAATCTATACAATGAAATGCTCAATAAATAGCACTTATGTTTATACACATTGTAAAACATTACATTTCAGAATGATTGTCACGTGTTAGCTAGCACACTCCAATATACCGAGATTAAGAAAAAAAAGTAAATTCATACTAACATTGAAATCTAAACTCAAGCAAAACAACTATAAAACTGAAAAATAACAGCCTCCAGGTATAAAAGGCGTACCCGCTTACATTGTGCAATGCTGGCTTAGGTATATTCATAAGGCTGTGACTCTTAATTTAAAATGATAATCTAGGACCACCGAAGTGAACCCAATAAGCAGTTAACTGTTATAACAATAAAAAAAAAAAAAAAAAATGGTAAGCAAGTCGACCAGTCACCCCGTACTACTGCTCCTTCTTATCGTGTGAAAACCTGCAGGCCTAGCCATATTACAAATTCTATTTCTATTATCGTAATCGTTATGGCGACAATAGAAAGAAAATGGCGTTTAGGGAATCAGCTGTTTAACGAGTAGAATTTGTATATGGCCGAAAATGAAATACACTTGACTGTTGACAAACAGCTGATTCCATACGCCATACATTTCATGCGTGGACAGCTGGGGTGAGAATGGCCGCGCAGGCTTGGACACTAGAATGGTAGAAATAGAATAGAAATAGAATTTGTAATATGGCCAAGCCTGCTAGTATCAGAGTTTTAATGCCGCCCATCGGCCTCTGACTTGGCATCACATGCCCTCGAGAAATATTTCTCAGGAATGCCGGTTTCCTCACGATGTTTTCCTTTACCGTTTTTGAAGCAACTCAGCGTGCCTTGGGTTCCTATGATTTGGCAATCCATTGATCACAAAACTAAGCTATCACTACTTTACTAAGCACTACTATACTACTGTTGAACATGATGTACAGGATTGAATCCTATTGCAGCTGATTGATTCAGCAAAATTCACCCATTGAAAACTTGAGTGAAGTGAACTGTGTAGGCCTAGCATTAGTATAGAATGACTCAATTCGCTTTCACTTCACCAACATTCTCACACGGTGATTTTAACGTAATCTCACTGCAAAACGGTAAAAAACTAACTACTATAAATAATATGCGTGTATATTATACCCAAAACTTTACACATACAGCTTCCTCTTGAATCACAATGTCTATTTATAAAAACTGTATTAAAATCTGTTGCATTTTTTAATAATAATAATCATTTATTTGCTAGAAATATGGTGGTACAGGTCTTAGAAAACAATATATAGTTCTTCATATTCCGCCTCATAGTCAGCATGCAAATTTTTGTGTAGGTAGGTATATGTCTTTATCTCTAAATTACCAAACAATTATTTAATTCTTAACAATAATCAATCCTATTTATTATATGTCAATTACGTAAATAACAAATAATATAAAAAACAAATGTCCATAAAAAAAAATTAAAACGTATAACAATAAAATGTCTAAAAATTGAAACATGAAAGAATAAAAATATCTAAAATTAAAAAATACATAATGTCTAAATTAAGTTCAATTGTTTAGTTTGAGCAAGTCCACATTTTTTGTAAAGACTGTCTTATAGTTAAAATATTCACCATTTTTTCATTTGCGTTTGAAACTTATATAAGGGAAGTTCTCTCAACCGACGTGGAATATGATTGTAAACTAATTTTATATTTCATACTTATTTTTACTATCTATACCAATAAAATTATGTTGTGTATAAGTAAAAAGTACACCTCAAATTACCTGCATATATTTTCTCTTTCTCTATCAAGCCCATCCAAAAATTGTCTGTAAGGTTTCGCTTTTAGCAATAAAACCGCCCATTGTAACACCAAGTAAGTAGCTGTTTAAGTTTTTATTTCGTAGTTAACATATTATTTCGTAGTTTATACATAGATAATAGCCAAAACGTCAATGTTTTTAGATATTTACACCTCTGTCTAAAATTTTAGTGATATTACGACCGTTATTGACCGTGTTTTTCCGCATAAAACACTCAACAACATAAAATGTGAAAGGCTGCACCACACCACGCAGTGATGCGTCAGTTTTCGATGCAAAAGGCCGCGCGGTCGGATACTGGCTGCCTGTGGAATTTCTCTATCCATATTTGATCGGATTTACTCGACAACACTTACCTCGTCCACAAACTCCCGCCAAGTTGCTTTATACGTCGAAAAATTCTTTGGTAGCCATATTTGGTAGACTCGGAGATTTGATGCTATGGGGAAGTGTTCGGTGGATATTGTACTGATTTTGTGGAGTGCTTGTCGAGTTCTTTAGGGGCTTGTGTTTTGAGTTCTGTGCTGTTAACGTTTTTAGCTAGAATGGCAAAACTCGGCTGTTTGATCTGGGTCTAATGGACCCAAACGGAGTCACTTTTATGATTACGCTTGATGAGTCAGAGTTTTGTTTTCAATTGAGAGGTGTAAAAATAAGATCACGGGTGTCACTTATGACCGCTGATTTAATACTGATGGTTTGACAGACGATACAGTCATACATTCACAATATCTATGTGTGAGCACATCAGTCATATCTACGGAAATCAGTTTTAATGGCAGGGAGACCAGTTCCAAAAACCTATGTGTTATGGCAGCGCTTAAACACAGGTGGGCTTCCAGTGTAATTGGATACAGTTGAATATTATGCGTTTCAAATGAGAATAGGAATGACTTTGCGCCATATTGTGACGTCATAGCTGTCAATTCGAATAAATTGGGTATGATCAGCAAAACAAGGATTCTTCTAAGTTTATAATTTATTTACGAATTACGAACGAATAATTTTCTAAATTGTTCCTACTGTCAAAGTATTTTTTTACATTGGAGATAGTCTCTCGAGCCCTCCCGTGCAAAACAACGCCTCGTTCACACATTTTCGAGCAGTCAGGTAGATGAAAACAAAAACAAATATCAACAACAACAACAAACAACTGTGTAACAAACACAATTTATAAATAATACATAATCACTCCGCAAGACTAATTAATTTAAGTCGTTTTTTTTTATTTTTTAAGAACTTCGACTCAGTAAAACAAAAAAAAGAAAATAATTGATACGCGATTAAGGTTTCGTTGCAGGCCGTACTTTTTAAGCGACATTTGACAGATAGAGGGCATTGACGTTCCTATTCTTATTTAAAACGCATAATACCAATAATTTACATCTCTCCGACCTCAACCCAGTAAGGTTAATACGAAACAACTGGAAAGTCTGGCTGTCAGACCTTCAGGCTTTTGATTACTCGTCACGACTATCGAAGACCTACTAATGACCGTCGGGACTAACGGATTTTCGTACTTTTTAATGCACGGAGGGGTTTTGACATGTGATGGATGGTGAACTATGCACGTACCAATTTTGGCAAGCATACCCTGCTGTTACTTAGATGGTTTGGTCACGTTGAAAAGAAGAATGAAAGGCGACTAACGAAAGGTATTTACAAGGCAGATGTAAGTGGGAACGCCGGGAGAGGACGCCCTAGAAGGACATACATGTCATAGACCTTATTGGTGAGGTTCTTCAGAAAGGTCAGGTGCGTAGTACTCGCAACTGGCGTGTGTTTATGACAACATGTATGAATGTAAACGAAGCAAAAGAAGTATGTAAGAATCGTAGCATATGGCGCTCTGTAGTTTTTGCCTACCCCCATGGGAAAAAGGCGTGAGTTTATGTATGTATGTATGTATGTATGTACCCTGCTGTTCTACTATTTTTATTCAAGCGAGTAGACTAACTCCAAATTACTCCACTGTTTACTTCATCGACCAAATTCGATTATAACAACAGACTTATCAAACTGCATTATTCATAGCAATTTTGAACTGCTAAATCTGTTGGGTACAGCAATAAGCCACGGCACTAACTTACTATAACTGACTACAACTTGATTCCTAGCTACTTCATCCGGAGTCGCTAGTTTATACGCAGTTACGAAGTTCCATTCAAACATCACTTCATCTAATATTCCAGCTAACATTGCACGTGTTTCAATTAATTAGTATTATTTGTAAGTTTATCAGCTGTTTAGTACCCATAACACAAGTTCTGCTTAGCTTGGGACCAGCTGGCGTTGTGTGAAAGTTGTGGAATATTTATTTATCTAATTGTGTTTCATTTTAATTATTAGGTGCCGTAGAAGAAAAATCTTTATTATCTTTGTTAAAAGCTAAATGAAGTGGTAATTTAGCTTTTCTTGTTTTAAACATGGCAACAGGCTATTTAGAAAATATATAATTGGCTGTCCAATAATAGTTTTTATAGTGTAAAAGAGTTTTTTGACAATAATGTAAATGACTAAAGTTGAAAATGTAATAAGTTGTATGCACTAAAAACTTTGCAGTCTTATTATGCTTACAAAGAAATAAAACTATTCTATTCCATTCTATTAAACCAGTGTTTAACAACCCTTTCACATTATTTAGTGGTATACAAGGACTGCTTAAATAATATTACTTGTCAATTATTTTTAATTATTAGTTGCATAAAAAAACATTGATTAGTTAAGCAGTAATTACAGCAATAAGGTATAGAGTCAACTGACTGATCAACATTTGTAAGCAAGTGCAATCGAGCGAAGACATACGAATGTTCATACATAAGTGACGTAACAGTCAATCAAAGCTGTTCACGATCCAAACGTTCCAACCTTACAACACATCATTATTCTACTTACCCGCCTTGAGTAAGAGTAGTGAATATTGTTCGTGTCTTCTGTACGAGAAAAAGCGTTTGTCCTGCAATAAAATAGTACCTAACAGGTAGGTATTATTACTAACTTGCTTTTTCCAGCAAAAATAAAAGTAATGAATTTTCCTTAATCTCCTATTAAAGTAGTTTGCTCTGTCGGCTATGCGTGTTCGTCGTGTTGGACACAAATAAACATACATAGGTTTATTGTGGTGTACCATGTTTATATATGTGAATGATCTATGTACTTAGTAGAACTTTTGTTCTTTTCGATGCTTATTCAGGAAGTGTGTGCATTCCATGAAAACATTGGTTAACTGAAAGCCGACCCCAACATACCTATTTGGGAAAAGCAGATGATGATTCAGTGGTATCATAATAAACACCAAAGTACATATTTAAGTACAAAAATAAATAAATGTGCGAGAGCTTACAGCTTCCTTATAAAATCATTCATTGTCCATTTTAACACATAAAAATGTTTCCCCCAATTAACCCACCTGTTAAATTTCATCAAAACATTTTACAAAAATTCCCCGAGAGTAATTTCTTTCAACGCGATTTGTACTAATTAAGCCTGTTTTCTCTTCTAATTATCTCCTGAATATTCACAGGACGAAATCACTTGACCCCAAAATTGTTAGAGATATTGTTTGTTTACCCTCCAGAGGGTAGGCGGAAAACAATGAGTACTTTTTTTTGTAAGCAAACGGCGATGGGAGCAGGTAATGAATATGCTGAAACAAAGAACCCGATGCGGGGCTCATTAGGCATTCAGTCGTTGTGCCTGCCTTAAAAATCATTTATAAAAGTCTTGATGAATTTTAGCCTTGTTTATTTACAACAAAATTGTTTAACATTGTTATTTTTCTTTTTTGTGTCGCGATGACCCAGTGCCTAGTGGTGCGTCCAAATCCGGGCCACTGATACTTATTTAATTCATATCGACGGTTGAAAGGCTATTTGATGTAAGCGACATTTTCTAAAATTTGCAGGAGGACGGTTTAAAGTTTTTATTTTGGAAAACAAATCATAAACAATAAACTTCTTGATAGACTTTTATTTATTTAATACAATATATCCCTGATTATAAATAAGGAAGTTTCTTTAAATTATAACTGATGATAAACGTGTATTATTTTAGAAATTTTGTATCGGTTAGCCCAAAATGCATGAAATTTGTTTATTTTTTGAGAAGAACAAAATAATTCAAAATATGCCTACCGTAAATAAAGAGCTGAAGGTAAACTGGCTCAAGCATCAACTTAGAATCAAATATGAGACCAAATGAATTTTGGGCGAAATCAACGGACTGTTGAATACGCACAATGAACCTAAGCAACGTGATGGTGTTGCATCGCTCGCAGTGAAGTAGTTTGATGCAGATGCCCATTTTTGGTAGATATTATGTTCATTCTAAGTTTGTTTCAGACATCACTGAGATCTAAGGATCTAATGGAAAATATGGCGATACATCCTGTACTTTTAATTAATATTCGATCTGCCCACGACTTTGTTCGCGTGTAAGAATCTTTACTTGCTTTACGGCACTCGACAATAGTGTAGCGTTAGATTCGGGTGAAGAGTCCCGTATTTTACCCTCTACATTTGTATGTTACGGGTTGTCCCTTTACTTATTTACAAAAAAAAAACCTCTTCATAATACTATCATAGTAGCATAGACAAGTCTGTATCCACCAATGCGCCTTAAGCAAGCAAAGCGATTATTAAATAATAACATTATAGTATTTTTTTTTTATTCAGTTAATTTAAAAGGGATGTCTGATGTACAGCTAGAAATAGAATTAACATAAACCCATTTAAAATGGTGTGTAAAACTGATCGCCAATTAAAATTCATTACTTATTTCGCATCAAATAATATATTATTTACAAGTTACACGTAATTGGAATAATGTTATTAACAATGATTGAATAATGCTCGTGCCTTTTTAATATAAGAACAGGTCTTTCGCCCCGCAGTGGGAAAATAACGGGTTGGTATTTTTATTATTTATAATATTACTATTTATTAACTTGCGCCCTGGTGTGATGCGTAACATTCATTAAATATCATGGCATGTGAAATACACGAAACGTCTCATAAACAAATTCCCAACTTTGATTTGATGACAGCTGTCTAAGAAATTAGGTAAATAATTGTTTTAAGTCGTGTAACTCAAATAATAATTAATGTAAGTAGCTTATTGTACTATGGTTTTATTAATTAGAAACATTATGTGGTAAATTAAATTGTTAAACTTGATTCAAAACTAACTTGTGGCTGTGTTATTATAGTGTGGAGGTTTTACTTACGTTGGGTTACTTATCAAACTTAATGGTATATAAGTTGATAAGTTTAGACAGACTGTCTAGTTTAATTTAGGAACATATGTTAATGCATTATTACCTAGTCTATTTTATATTACTTGTAAGTTTAACGTTCAAAAGTGCCTTTTAATTCATTAAACCCCGAGAGGACACCGGTTTCCGCGCTGTCATTTTCTTTCTATTGTGTCTCTAATTGACACGGTTGAAAGGTTTTTGGAGGTATGAGAAATAGGGTGTAAAGTTCCTCATCCACCATTAAAAAGGGAGGACCCTCCGACCAGACGGGTGTTGTGTCTGGTGAGCTAACTACTGCCCGACGGTTGTTGTCGGGGACTTGTATACGTTCAAACTGCGCGGATAACTTTGATAGCGCGATGTAGGATAGTTCGTATGTGGCGAGATAGATGTCGCTACATCACTCCCCTCCAAGACCGGAGGTCGATAGCAGGTTGAGTCTTGGAGTGCTTGCCAGGCCAGTGAGGTGTTCCAGTGAGTCGGAACCCGATGTCGCATAGTTCTCGGTAAGTCGGAACTGTCTGCGGTGATGCCCCAGTGAGTCGGGGTGTTGCTGCTGATGCCTTTTTGAAACTAATCTAAAAAGGTGCCAATGTTTTACATAGAGCGACTGCTTATCTGACATGCACAGCCCAGTTACTGTGTAATACGATACTTATTTTAATGTTAAATAATATAATGTCCAAATACTCATTCTTTTGCAAATTTAGTACCACAGAAGCGCCTGGTTTATAACCATAATATAATTTTAGTTGCTTAACTGCAAAGATATTATAAGTAAGAAGGTGAAGATAGGTACTTAAACAACATTCGATCTTCAAAAACGGTACACTGACATACGCACGCGTCCGTTGGGGCGCGACGCCACTCTGACGTGAAGTGTGGCTGATTAGCCACATTTTAACGTGTCACTTACTGAGCGCGTATAACCTATCTACACCTTTTTACTTATTTAATCATTGCTTAAATGTATAAAATTTTATCAAAATTACATGAAGTAGTACTTCCACAATAATTATATTAACCTACATTAATTGTAAAAAACAATATCTGTGCTCATCATAGCGCTGTGATGAATAAATAAACAACGCAGTGGTGTTATTCTGGTACATACATACATACATACCTAGTTGAATAAATTTTTGAGTGGAAATAAACCTCAGTGTAAACAATAACTTGTAGTTCCTCACCAAACTTTGAACTATAAGTAGGTTCCTGGGTGAAGAGCCAAAAACGATTAAGAGACAAAATTCAATTTGGTCCAGTTACCTTTTACCAGTGAATTATGGACTTACTAAAAGATATTGAAAGCTTTTAGTGAATTTTGCGGTGTAATTACCTTAAAATATGTAAATCGATGTAAACAGTTTACCTGAGTTGAAACATAATAATACAGCTCCATCGATGTTGAGGTTATGAAACTGAGGGAACAAAGCCTAGTTAAAAATAAGGAGGTAGATGCTTGTTATGAGCTCGTCTTATTGTTTTGTTATGTCCTTTCCATATATTTTCTTTGCCCTTCGACTTGTGCACTGACTAGACTACAGACCACACATATTATTATGTCTTTTGGTCCTCAAAGTAAAATTAAAAATCACTTAGTACTTAGAAAGAATTTACCTAAGGGCGAAACACACAACAGCGCGTCCAAACAAAACCGCATGCATCGTCTGCCCAGCCTTCTCCCAAGTTTTCCATTTTTTCGGGTCAGCTTCCAGTCTAACCAGCAGAAAAATACCAGTATTTTACATGGAGCGTCTGTCTATCTGATATCGACACCTAGTGACTAGGTAACAAAATACCCCTTGGTTAAAATAGTTGGCAGACTCTCTCTAATATCCTCAGTGTTAGCGACGCGCTCATATTTTTAGTCATGCATGTCAACCTTTGTAAATATCCTCTTTGGTAAAAAACAATAACATTTTTGTCTATGGTTAAGTTGCTGAAAAAGAAAAAAAGAGCGGGAGTTTTTAAATTTAGTTTTCTGTTTTCTGTCTGTACAATTTGTTAAATTTTAATCCGTGTCTTTTACAAAATTATAAGAGTGTTTATTTAAGCTTCGCGTTTTACTCCATAAATAACCTACTACTGTCATTTACACTCTGGGTCCAGTCTATTTTAAAAAAATCTGAGTTCGGTTATTTTTTCACTCTAGTCTAGTTCTGAGGTGACAAAATTAAAGGCGAGACTGTGGAATGAGCTTATTCAGAAGAAGTCTGGTCACTCTAACTTTGAAATGATTAGGGCTACACAATACCTAGAAGTTTACTAATAAGTGATTATTGCACTATTGCATTCACATTTTAGTATGTTACTTTTAGCATACAATCTGTTTAATCAATATTATTGTTGGTAACCAATTATTAAAAAAATAAACTATTTTGCTTTCACACGTTTATGTAGATTAGAATTTTGTCTTGCTTCAACGCAATAACTCTAGAACTACCAGTCGATTTTGATAAACTGTGTATTTTTTCTCCTAATTGTAAGGGGAAGATTATAAGCTATGTTAGATTTTCTGTTGGGAGTGAGTGAAAGGGCTATATATAGATCCAGCAGAATATCAGCGCTAGGTACATTTGCCTGGCACATGCTGAGCTAGATTCCCATTTGGACGCGTTGAGACGCATACCGCACACTGTGTATTCAATACTAATTGTTTTATCCCTTTTGTATTTTGTATTGTTTACTGGTCTGTGTCTTTTGTGTGCGCTGAATAAATGTTTTATCTATCTATCTATGCACAGCTAGCCAAAGATAAATATCCTACCTACCTTCAACCAAGTTATAAAACCCAGAAAGTACAGTATAACCTCCAGGAAAGACTAAATTGCATCGTTAAACCCCCAGGGGTTCAAGTTTGACTGCCGCACTGCGTTTAGTGATTGCAAAATTTAACTTTCAATTGAAAACTGAGCTTTTCCGCTTGTGTATACTAATATAATTTAAAGCTGCGGCCAAAGTTTGTATGGGGGCGGGGAGTACTGAAAATATGACATACTCTATATTTTACATGGAGAACTCGATATGCCTGTTATGGCGTTTCATCATCATCATGTTGAGAAGCCCTACAACAAAGGCGTACACAGTGATTTCAAAATAAATTTCATCCTCAAAAATAAAATTATCTATATCCCGTGCAACTATTGAAAGCTTTAATTTCTTAAATTACCTTATCAAATGCGCAGGAACAGGGTGGAAAGGGCATTGAACCATATCCGGAGACCACGAATTATCTACATCATCCTGAACCTCCCAGTATTGAAATTTTTCTTCAGTCGTCCCTAATTTACCTGGTGTTCTTTTTACTTTGAACTGTATAAAATCCTGATCCAGATTCCTGTCAAACCAATGAGATTTTATATAACAAAAGTGACTAATTCAGTTCGTAAGGAAAAATGTCATAATGTTACACAGGAAGAATTTTTTTTTTCATGGGTCTTTCTAGACAAAACACATCACCAAAAATCGAAAGTATTTAAGTATAAATCGACATAACTTTTATTGCTGGGTATAAGCGCTTTTAGACGGGTCATCCTAATGATTTATCGTATTTCCCACATAGTCGTAATAACGCAGCTTACGCGGAAATATTTATTTTTACGTTAAAATAATACAAAAGTGCTTATTGAATAAAATATTTTCGGTCTCATTACGCACGCCACATGTCACCGATATTCATATTTTAAGGTAATCACATGCGACTTGTATCGTGGTGTGGGACACAGACAGGTATAAATAATAATAACAATAATAAATTTATTTGTTAAAGAGCGAAAGAGACATCGACACATTATATACTGATACCATTAGTTCTGTACATAATTCTGGACCTCCCAGCAATAAAAACTATTACCATTGTTTTCTGATATTATTTTTGTTTAAAAGAATCATGAATAAAACATCCTTTCTAACCCTATGAGGTTTTTCCCTAAAAAGTAAGTCACTTCTTTCATTAATTTAAAATCTCAATAGTTTGGGTGGCGTAAATATAGTAACCTTGTTAGTAGTTATACTTTCGAGCCGTTTAGGGTTGAAAATCTTGGGCCGTGGGGTCCGAGTGCTCGTCTTCTTTTCAAAGACATCTCCAAACGTTTGGTTGACGCTTCCCGTGACCCAAGGGCTGGCCTCTGCTTTGGCGAGGGCTAGAGGCTAAGCATTGCCATTCAACGTGGCAATGCCGCCAGTCTTTTGGGCACTTTACCAGCTGGCAGCGATGCAGAGGAATTTTTTGACGCTTTGTAATTATTTTTTGTTAGGTTTAGTTATTGTTTTCTTTTTTTTAGTATTTGAATAAGTAAATGACAATAGTTTGGGTAGAAATCACGATTTTATATATTTTAAAGTAAAGAAAACATTGTGGTAAAACATGGAAACTATCTAAACTACGCATGGGTCACAGAACTCATGGTACCAGTTAAGTAACTATGTGCAACGATGTCACTTCCACCCTGCACTCGTATGAGTGTCCTACGATACAGTTGCACGTTTAACCACTACCTCGTAACCAATACCACTTCCCTAGTTCTTAAATGATGTAAGGCTTTCTGGTATGTTGACATTTTAGATTTAATACATTTTTTTTCTTCAACGAAATTAAGTGGCCCATACTAGGACTTATTGCATGCCCACGCTAGAATTGGGTGTATTAAACAAAACACAAAACTTTCAAAAATTGACACCAAAAACCGAGTAGGTATGAATAATTTTTGTTATATCAATCCAAAAAAAATGTCCAAACTCAAAAGGCCGGAGTTCAGATCAGTAATAAAAATACTGGACCCAACTAAGGTCGTCCAACACTATTGATGTATTTATGTTTGTAAATTGACATCCTGAGGAATGTTTCTAAAACGAAAAATATGATCTATGTAATTTAATTGCATCGTATTCTATTAGTCACGATTCATGAACTCCTACGAACCGATACTTATAATGTCGTATCAATCTTATTAATAAGTACCTATATTTCTTTTAGTTGTGTATAGAAAACCGTTCAAGTAAAATAATAAAATAAAATTTAAGTATAGGTACTAGTATATAAATTAAAATAAAATGACTAGATATGAAATAAAAAGGTCTTGGCTGATAAATTCTAAAGATATAAAAAATATTCTTCTAACAACGTTCATTAAAATTTGGATCCATTTAATCTAGCAATTATCTTCCGAGTAATGAAGTTGCTTCCACGTAATTACAATGATGACCTGAATCTGATATTCAAAAATATGAGCATTTCCGAATTTACTCTCGCGAAAAAAACATAAAGTAAAGCTTGTTGTGCCAACTTAACTCAGAAGGAACAAAATATAATATTTTCTGCTTCGTAATTTACTTTTATTGTTAATGCGAATACGATATCTTGTAAATTAGCATGCTGCTCAAAATTCTGTTTGCGCAAATTCACTTCTTGGAGTTAGCCAACTTTACAAAGTGTCGTCGCGACGTAAGAAGTACAAATTCAACTTCTGAATGCAATCAACTGAACATTTTTACGGTTCTTTAGCAACACAATACTTCTACATCTAAAAAAGTGCTGCTCGGGAAAAAGTTAAATAATACAATTTTAGATAATAGCAGGTTCCTTTTCAACTCTGAAAGATTCGCCGAAAAGTAATTCGGTATTGTCTATTCGATTATACCTTTTTCAAAGTGTGAAATTAATTCAAACTAATTAGCATTCAAATAAGGATTATTGTTCCGGAAAACGCGTTTAGAATTTCTTAAAAATAAAACTCAAATACAATTGGGCGCGTCTATTGAGTTACTGAACTTCTCAGTGTCCTTTGTTTTGTATTATTAATAGATCGTTGTTAGTGGGACGTCTAGGGAATCGTGGTTGCGAAACACACCTACACAAACCGATTGGAAGTTAAGCTTCACTTACCAAGGCCTTTCCATTAGTGGGTGATATTCATCACACAACGAGACGCCATCAACGTGCTTCAAAAAGTACGTTAAGCCACTCATTCGTACGTAGGTTTTTAACCGTAAGTTCTCATGGAAGGCAACTCCATGCCTCGGAAAGCATGTTAAGCCGTTGGTCCCGGGTGTCATTTGTAGATTTTTGCAATCGTTACGGGTAATCAGAAGGACCAGACCAGACCAGACCAGGCCAGGCCGGACCAGTTTAACTGACGAGTATTGTTTTACCCAGTTACTGGGTTGTGGAGATCAGACGGGCAGTCGCTCCATGTAAAACCATAATATTCAGCTGCATCTGCATATTAATATGTCTGATTAATGTATACTTCAGTAAAAAAACTTTTTTGAAAGTAACTTTTTTGGAGAAGAACAGGGAAGTAACTCCATACTTACTATGAAGTTACTTTCCTGTTCTTCTTCATACGATATAACCGAATGATTCGAAAAATGATTCTAATTGTCACTTCCTATCATTATTATATTTAATAAATAAATAAATAAATAAAAAATAAAAATTGTTTATTGATACCAGATACATTCACAACCTTGCAGGCAACAAATGCATTAAATTAATTTAATTTGCATTTAATTTAACTTAACACGTTCGCTGACAGTGAGCACTTACCCTGACACCACATTACGACAGTAGAATTTTTCATACTAAATGTCAAACGTTTCACGACGTAGTGTCGTGTTGGCCATATGTTTGCCTGTCGAAATTCGATACAACGTCGATTGACGTGAACGTTTCTCGAGTTACACTACTTAGGTTTGAGCGTTGTAAACACATGGTTGTTCACAAAATGGCACCGGCCGCACTGATTGTTCGAGTAAAAAGGCTCGCGCTCACGCCGGTCGACGTAGTACTCGTGCACGAATGGTTTACGTGTGTGTGTGAGCGACTGAGATAGCAATATGAAACTACCCACAAAATACTTGTGTTCCGGCAGTAAAGAATATAAATTTGCTCATAATGTGACAGTGGATACTGCTCTTCATAATACTTATATGAAAAATTATCGTCGGACGACGTACTGCCAATACTCTTAAAAATAAGTAGCCCGTCCTTCGACGTACTGTCAATAACGCACTATTTCAATTTTCCGCCTAACGACGTACTGTCAGCGAACATTTGACGTTCAAAAGTAGCTTAAATATAATGACACATACATACATACATACATAAACTCACGCCTTTTTCTTTTTTTTTTGCCTTATTGGTGAGGTTCTTCAGAAAGGTCAGGTGCGTAGTACTCGCAACCGGCGTGTGTGTATGACCACATGTATGAATGTAAACGAAGCAAAAGAAGTATGTAAGAATCGTAGCATATGGCGCTCTGTAGTTTCTGCCAACCCCCTTGAAAAATATAATGATTTAATTGAAATAAGTGGTTTGACTTTGACATCTGGTTAAACAGGAAGCCAATCAAAAGGAAAAGTCTAGTCAGATGATGTATCATAATTCATACATACAAGAAAACATATGAACTAAAATGAAAACACTACCAAAGCCATACCTACCTCACAGTACGAACATGAAAAATATTTACGGTCCGAACCTACCTAGATCATGCAGGCGTACTTTGATCGTAAAAACGGAGGGTTAGCAAGAGAGGTCGTGTGTATGCGTGGCCATATGCAAATGTAACGATAACACGCCTTAAGGGCTAATAAACTGATACCTCCTCACTTTTACAACATGATAAGTGTATTGCTTGTCTTATATCCTTGGCCGCCATTAGTTTTTGGGTCACGTTGCCTCTTTCTAACGTTATGTATTGTTTTTGTTACAGATTGGACAACGGGATTTACTGTTCAGGTAAGGACTTTTTAGCTGCAGGCTTTTTTTTGAGGGGGATTTGATTAAACCAAAATATACTTCTGTCCTTTGTGTAGAATAATTTTGTTACGAAAATTGAGCACGTTATTTTTTGTTTAGGTACTGATTATGGGTACAATTGATGTTAAACAAATATTGATGCGCAGCTGTTTGGAAGGTTCTGCCATATTAGACTAGGTATATCTATTTTTTTATCACGAGCCAAATTTTCAGCGAGTTATCTACCCTCTTATATGTATTATATAATAAAACAACTCTCACCAAAGTAATTCGAAAATCTCGAAAAAATTTGATAGGTACATATGAATGTACCTACTACACCATAATGTATAAAACACACAATGCCATTTTTTCCCGATTTATAGTATAATAAAAATTTCATTAGTAAAATTCGATAAACAAAAACTCTTTCTGACTCTCTTAATGTTTATTATCTTGCAAGACTAACAGAAAAATAACAATTTTATTTGTCAATTTTCCAGGTTAATGAAAAATAGGAAGTATCTACTTGAAATTTCATCTGAGTGTGGATAATTCTATAGCCGCTATAAAATAACAAATTAATTAAATTATTAAAAAAATAACCTGGACCACGCAAGGCGTAATTTTTTAAGCGTTTCTTTTTGCTATACTTCGTACAGACAGAACCCTTCCCGCGTGAGCGCGACTCGCAATTAGCTAGTTTTATACTGTTGACCTATGCCTTACCCTTGGGATAATACAGGCGTAATGATATTTTAGGGTAAAAGTTAGTTATTTAAGGGTTAGTTGGTTAATAATGTTGAAGGTTACATGAGTCATTCCAAACGCTCCAACAAAACCGAACTCATACCCCCATTGTTTAGTTCTGTAACACGCTATATACAAACAAACAAAGAAGTAGGTAAGTACACAGTTATGCCACACAGCTGCTAACAGCTATTCAATACGCTTGCTGGGTCGAGATGTGATCGAGCCGAGAACCACAATTAGGTGGCAATGCCGTATTAGGGCCCTGTTGACGGAAATTGACGTAAGGATTAGTTCATCAACAATATTGATTGTCGTGTATTGTGCCACATATTGGATAGAGCGACTATACCTAGTTGTGTCCAGTTAATAGCGCTAGGTCATTCAATTACCGCTGTGGAGTATTGTTATCGGGCTAATTAGACGACTGTTAAGTAAGAGGATGATGTTTTTATTAAAGTATGTATATAGAATTACTACGACAAGGTCGTCGTTAGTCGTGTGCTCAAGTAAGAGCTTGTTTTGTGCAAATCCGGGAAAGTACCAAAGTGACTTGTTCAATTCGAAATGTACAGACGCCAGCACGTCAAGTTACCCCAATGTGTCAAATTTCTTTGATCGTTTACTTTATGACAAACAGCATAAGGTTCATATTCAATTGGGAAAATTTGACACATTGGGGTAACTTGATGTGCTGGCGTCTGTACCATTCTAAGTTTATTTTAGGTTGGTAAAAGAAAACGTCGTGAGGGAGGGAACCTGACTTATCCTACTAATACATATTATAAATGTGAAAGCTAGTTAAGATGTTCCTGGATGTTTGATATTTGTTACCTAATCACTCGTAAATCAATTAACAGATTTTCATATTCATCGCCAAGCGGTTGGTCGACTCTTCACGTGACCAGAGGGCTGGCCTTAATTTCGGTCAGAGAATCAGCATTGCCATACAACGTGGCAATGCGGCCAGTCTTCTGGGCACTTTACCCGTTGAGAGCGATGCGGATGAGCTTTTTGATGCACTATAAATTGTTTTACTATGGTATGTACATAATAAAAAAAAAAAAGGTACTTAGAACATTTCCTGGATTTTTTTTTATTATTACTGATAGGCACGCGTTTGACCACTATCTCACCTGATGGTAATTGATGATGTGGTCGACGATGAAGCACGCTTGCCTAGAAGCAACCTGTTCACTCTTGACTTGAAGACCCCTAGGTTGTAGCTATCAGGAAACACCGACACCGGCAGGGAATTCCACTCTTTGGCTGTTCGCACAATGAATGTGTTTCCATAGCGTTTAGAACGTATGGTTGGGATATCTACCATGTACCGGTGGCGCAGTGCTGTACGTCTGGTGGTCCGATGATGAAAAGGACTTGGTGGAATTAAATCGTGCAATTCCGATGCACACTCTCCGAAATATAACCGATAGAAAACCGACAGGCTAGCAACTCGGTGTCGATGCTCAAGACTTTGAAGTGGAATAACACATACGATACTTTTCATTCCGGTTATGTGTTCTCTTCGAATAAATCATTACTTTTTACGCATCCAAAGCCACGGGCAGATGCTAGTAGGTAGTTAATGATATATAATGATGCTATAAGTATGAAATTGCCAATATTCCTTGAGCAGACGTGCTAATGTCTGCTCTTATTTTCTTTTCGGCTCAAGTAAAAATAGTCATGAGTACAATATGGGTAATCCACAAGCCCTATTAAACTTAAAAACTATAAGAACCAAACGTACCGCCAACAAAATCCATTAATATGAATATAGTTTGGCTCACAGAGTTGACAATAAACGTGTAAGTCATAGTGCACTGTTGCCAGTTTTTGCCTGTTCCATTTGTCTCTATTTGTCAGTTGAGATAAATTTTGCCACATAATTGAATAGTTCGTGAACGATTTCACGATACTTTTTATTGTGTGCTGGTGTCCAAACTACTGCCTTTCTCTTTGAACGAAAATAAAATTACCACAAAATATATATTGCTACAAAGGGTGTACAGACGCCAGCACATCAAGTTACCCCAATGTGTCATTTCCTATTGACTATGAACCTTATTCTGTTTAACATAAAGTTGAAAACCGATCAAAGAAATTTGACACATTGGGGTAACTTGATGTGCTGGCGTCTGTACATTAATAATAATAGTCTAAGAAATAAAATAGGCCTGATACTTGTAATTCTAACCCCGTTGCCGATGAAAGCATTTTGGCTAGTTTTAACAAAAATAAATTATTGAATATTCAAATCACAGACAGAAAATAACAGCTGGCAAACCAACATTAAATACAATTTCAATAACCTTTATCTAGTTTAAATATTTTCCGAAGTTCACAAACTTTAATTACATTTCAACAAACTCACGCTCCTTTGGAAACGCCTGGCCAATTCGATTGGTTACTCAGAAGCAGATAATAAGCATTATAAAACTTTAAGTTCAGTAGTTGCGGAAGCAATGAGTCGTAACATCCATGTTTATACATCTGCACTGCAAGTGAGTAACGAACGGGGGCAAAAGAAACTAGGAGGGAAACTTAATGCTTTTTTACAAGCTCCTTTTTTACTTTTACGACCTTTTAACGCAGTCAGAAATATTTTTTTTAAACGTTTCGATACTTGTATCAATTTAATAGTGTGTATATTATAACAAGGTATAAATTATAAATCAGATGAAAGTGGAAACACCGGGAGGGGACGCCCTAGAAGGACATACAATACATAGACCTTATTGGTGAGGTTCTTTAGAAAGGTCAGGTGCGTAGTACCTCCTCGCAACTAGCGTGTGTATATGACAACATGTGATTAAACGAAGCAAAATATGTTTGAAAGAATCGTAGCAGATTGCACTCTGTGGTTCTTGCCTACAAAAGCGTGAGTTTATCTAGGCATTATGTAATATATAAAACAAAATATTGATTTCGCATCATGTCATTTGTTTGACGCTCGTAATAGACTCACGGATCGACGTCAGCAAGCTTTGTTTTCACATCGATCAAATCATTAATTGTCCCATTTCTTCAAAACTTTGACTGCTAAAAAAAATAATCCGTTAAAAAGAATTTAAATCCCTTCTATGTCAACTTTAAAAATATTTTTCTAATTAAATTAAATGTTTTCTATCTAGACATTGGTGTCTACGATAAACTTAGAAAATAACATATGAATTGGAAAAGTCACATTACCTAACCACTGGGTAATCACAACCTTATTACCATATTATTACCACACAATATACTATTAATAGGTATACCTATGCATTTGACCGTTTGAAGCTTGGTTCTGACGTGTGCTTGCCAAGCGAGAAAGCTATTGTTGCTCTATAGAGCCATAAGCAAGCCTGAACTTCAATAGAGGTTTGATGTTTAATTACCCTTCGCACATTCTACGTCTTCACTACAGTTCAAAACGTTTATCAACAATTAATCTAAATCGTGGGCCGTTTGTCATTGATCGTTTATATAACTTTGTGTATTTCTCAGTATTTATTTAAACATAACTCCCGTCTGCGTAATTGAATGTAGGTATCATGTTGTTCATTCTATTCAGTTTGACTAAGAACAAAATAATCCAATTAATTGTTGCAATCTACAATTGTAGCGCGTCTCCAATAAACTCGTTGTACAACGAAATCATTATTTACACTGCGGACTCCACTCAACGAAATTGTGTAATCCGTCTTATAGAAATCCATAGAGTTGAGAACATCACAGAGACAGACGATCCGATATTGCGAATTACGCTTGAGTGAAGTCTTTTAATTAAGTCGAGGTACGTCAGTGCACGCCGTTTGGAACACCCCATCAATTTCTGCTTGACTTCTGGTTGTTTGAGCCAAGCTCGTTAGCAAACGACGCACGGCCAACCCTAGTGACACAAGGTGCAGCCCTACCGACACAAGGTGCAACCTTAGAGGGTCGAAAACACGCACTGGGCCGAATATTGACCCGCTTTTATCTACATCCCAGTTCATTGTTTATGCGTGACATCACGAAAGTAATTACTTATTTGATACTGTTGCTGAACTAATTTTCACCTTTATTGCTTTCGGATAACGATGACAGTAATAGATTAGTGTATGTACGCGATCGGCTTCTCAATTGTTTATTTGAATGTTGAAATTTAAAATGTATTGTATAACAGGAAGAATAGAAATGTGAGGTTGAACGCGGGGCTGAATCGAAATCTAATTGAATAAAGGAGATTTTCGTGTTAGTTAAATATTGCTGGTTTGCAAACAAGATTTCTTTCTTTTTCAATTGAACTCAAATGAACAATAACAATACCTTGTTAGTCCATACATCTACACAAAAACACTAAATTACATTAATTGTGTGAGTGTCTTGAAGTAATTTGAATATTAAAATAGGTACCATTTTTCTCAATAATCTATACTAATATTATAAATAGGTAAAATTTGTTTGTAAGTTTGTATGTTAATTTGTATCTTCGGATCCAATGATCCAATTTTAATTTAAATTTAATTAAAAAAATTCCCGGATGACATAGGCTACTTTTTATCCCACAGGAACAGGGACTACGCGGGTGGAACCGCGTGACGTCTGCTAGTTCTTTATAAGAAAAACTAAACGGTACTTGTTTACTCTTTTTCATTTTTTATTTAACTGACTGTTTGTATGTTTGTTTGGGCAAGTCTTCAGAACGTTCTGACCGATATTGACTTTTACCAAATAGGTGTCATGTATAAGAAGTTACCTAGCTCACTTGTGTGTTTGATAACATTTCCGCGAGAACAAAGTAGTAACATCTAGTAATAAATAAGATTGAGTTAACGTAAAAATCCCATCCGAAGTTTGTACTCCGCCCCAGTTTTTACTTACCTACTCCGTTTTAGCGATACCTATAGTAAAAGATTCTACGTACCTATCTCTTTTATTTTATGGACTTTTTCGAAGACAGATGTTGAGTACCCAGTTGATGCGAAAAATGATAAGCTGCAAATTGGCTTACCGAGTAAATCTACAAAACATTCTTCAGATCTGATTAGCATCTGTTCTTTTACATATTTTTAAAATAAAAAGGGCAAAGGTGAATCCTCAGGCGTCAAAATAAAGCTATTGCCGTAACCTGCTACCAATCTAATATTCACGCCATTAAAATTCTCTCACGGGCGCTGTGAGCCCTTGTCAACATCTAAACTATGTATAATTTTTTGTTCACACAATCAAACAGCCACACCAGAGTCTGCTTTTTAGCAAACTCAGAAAAATACGGTTTTTACACCTCTCAAAATCAGCATTTGTTTCTTTTATTGTGACACTTATTTATTCATACGTGCTGTTAGAAAAAAGGAGTGAACGGACTTAGTACAATGAAGGTTAAGCTACGTTTGGAGGTCGCAATGCAGATAGGGGGCGGTTTATATCGAAATCCCTACGTTCCTCTGAAAGCGCATTAAGTCGTTGATCCCAGCTGTCATTTGTCAGTCGGCTTTGATGAGGAGTTAGAAGTCTGTCTGTGTAAGAACCAACCAAGCCACAGTTTTGGTTGTTTACTTCTTGCAAAAATCTAGTATTAGACTAGAAGCCGACCTCCACACCATCATCTGCCTAACCTTATCCCAACTATGTTAAGGTTAGTTTCCAGTAGTTAGTTTTACATGAAGCGACGGCTTGTTTGACCTCCGCAACTCTATTGCTGGGTCATTGCTGGATATGGAAAACCGTTGGTCCCAGCTAATTTGACTGACCTGTTGGTCTAGTAGTTAGTCACTTTGACTGCTAAGCCGGAGGTCGTGGGATCGATTCCCATCCAGGACAAATGTTTGTGTGATGAGCACAATCATTTGTTCTGTGTCTGGGTGTAATATATTTATAATATGTATGTATTTAAAAGTATGTAAGTATGTTTATCAGCTGTTTAGTACCCATAACACAAGCTCTGCTTAGCTTGGGACTAGATGCCATTATGTGAAAAGTTGTGGAATATTTATTTATTATTTATTTTATAATTGACAGCCGGGACCAGCAGCTTAACGTGCTTTCCGAGGTCCGGAGAAGTCTTGAAATGAAATAAATGGTCACTCTTACAACCTCGTCAAGCGTTAAGCTTAACCTTCAACCGGCCCATGCGGCTTTCATTTTTTCTTTCACTTTTATTCCAATAAATGTATTTTCTTTCTTTCTTTCTTTTTTTCTTTCTTTCTTTCTTTCTTTCTTTCTTTAATTTCTTTCTTTATTTCTTCTTTCTTTCATTATTTAGCCACAAGCTCCTTTCGAAGCTGACCTACACATAATTGTTTCATAATCGTTACGTATACGTAGATTGTGTAAAGATAATGAACTCGTAAAGCAAATCTAAAACAGCGTTACAGCAATATTCCTTTATTCACGATATTCAATCTCTTGTACCCGCGGCAGTGATCAAATATTAACACAGAGTAGCTACTAATTTATTAAATTACTTCGACAAAGCATTGCTCTTACAAAAGTTATAACTAAATTATATCGGGGCCTTTCTAAGAGACTAATCTGACCTCATGAAACTTGCATTCCTTACTTTCACGTCAAGTTGAGTTTCGTTTGCAACTTTTGGGAAAATCGTGGGTTGTTTTATTTGTCAGTTCATTTCCAAGTATTGGTGGAAGCCATTAGGTTCAGTTTCAAGTATTTTCGTACTTGTAAGTTTCTTTTCGGATGCTACCTACCGTTAAAGGAAATTGAAAAGGATGTTTATTTCACACCTCCATATGGGTCATTTGCAGACAAAGACGTTACTCTAAAAATTTAAGGGTTTCTCATTGAATATTTTATTGACGTGCAGTGATAAGAATACTTAAGTGATCTCTTCAGCCTCACCGACACCCTTTTATGCTTATGGGCGTGCTGAAACGCTGATCGAACAACTTTCCTTTACAGAAAATAAATGTAAAGTACTTTAAGGCGTAGTTGCAGTCGTTTTCAACTTTCTCATCTCTCTATTTCTAGTAAAATGTAAAATTGAATACGGCCAAAGGATTTTTGAAGTTAGAAACATGACTTAAAATATTTGGCTCCTAGAAAAAGTCACAAAGTTCACACTAAACCGCTATTTAAAACATTTTCAACAGTAACATTTATCAGAGATGCTATCATATGGCTTATTGTTTTGGGCTAACCATTTGAATCTGGTAAAAACAAATTTAGTTATTTCTTTCTTATATATTGTGTCTGCGATAAATTAAAATATACTAAATTAACACCCGTACCCTGGTGCAGCCGATCCAGATCAGCAGGCCTAGTCATATTACAAATTCTATTTCTATTATAGATAGTAAGTGGCGTATATGGAATCGGCTGTTTGCCAATTGTCAAGTGTATTTAATTTTCAGCCATATTACAAATTCTACTCATTAACACGTGACAGTTGACAAACAGCTATTCCATATACGCCATTTACTTTCTATTGTCGCCTTATCGATTACGATAATAGAAATAGAATTTGTAATATGGCTAGGACTGCAGATATCAGATTTTTCTATGCAACAATTCTCTTATTATTCCAAAACGTTTTATTTATCGACACACACTTTATTCTAAACAATACTTTATTTTTGGAAAACCTCTTTACCTACCCGATTCGTGCTTTTATTCCTTTATACCAATTACAGAAATTGTTTAACAAGCATACAATGCTGTGGTTCCTTATTTGGGTCTCAGCGTTATTCATACAGTTGCCTATATTTGTTCACCATATAATATATTGAAATACATTTTACAGCATTCTCTTTGTCAGCATATTTACTTTCACATAACCGCTATTCAGTAGCGGGTGTACTATTAAGCACGACTACATACATTAGAATGTGGGTAGAATGGGTATTTTCGCACATCTTGACACTGTAAGCCCAGCCCATGATTATGGACCCCACAGCGTTGCAATTTTTGTCCGTTTTTCTAATTTCCAAGATGCCTTAACTGACATTTTTTTTTTCCAATTGAAAACGAACCTTCTTTTTATTGTTATAAAATTGAAAAATTATCAAAGAATGTTAACACATTGCGGTAGCTTCATGTGCTGACCTCTCTACCTAAGGCTCTTTATGCATTTAATTGTATAAAATCATGTTAAGTCCAAACTAATAAGATTTTTAAAATAAATACGTACCTAACTAACTACCTTTTCTTTTCGAGTTAGATATAAATGAAGATTTTTTCATGTTTTTTTTTACAGTCTTAAGTAAAAAAACATCAGAAAAAATCCAAAAACTTTGAATAAAAGCCGAAGAAAATTTCCATGCTGCGAGGTCCAACTCCACTAAACTTATATTAAATAAATAATAATATACATTTACTTATGTCCAACGATGCCCCTTCCACCCTGAATATCTTAGTTAATTATTCGCCAACGTATGCAGTACAGAGAGTTTCTGTTTAAATATGGACGAGTGTCTGCATCCAAGTGTTATGGACAGTCGGGTAAACATTGGGTTATGACCCAAGTCACGTCTGACCAACACGACGATTCGAAGGTCAAGGGACCTTTTGGCCCGACGCCACTAAATAAATTGTCTGTGAATGTAGAGGCGCCGCGCCGGTTGTAAGGGATGCCCTGTGATTACTGTAAGCTCTGCCAGATGGATAACATAGGTACATTGTTTACCTTTGATGTAATTTGCATTTGATATGCTTCAATTAACTTGGTTCTTGTTGTTATTACTTGCTCTAATAGCTCTCTTTAACAAAAGGTTAAAGACCTCTTTCTTGGTGTTATTCTTCTTTCCCTCATCTAGATTACAAGAAAACAAACGGAACGTATTTATTCTTTTTTCACGTAATCAAAAAATAACGGCGATAAATCGAGTTAAAATGTCGCATGACGACTAGCCAGTACAGTTTATGCTAGCTAACGACGCTACAAGCCCCCACTCCTCAACTTTAATGCGCCTAATCTAATCAGTTTTCCATCAATTTGAAAAAGAAAAAAAATATGCGTCGAATATTTTCTTGTTATCTAGATGAGGGACTAAAAACTAAAATTTTATCAAATAAATAGCCCATTCCAAAATTTAGTTTAATTTATTAATTATTTTTCTTTGACATGGTTGATTCTTTGAATTGCAGATTTGAAAATAAAAGCTTCTAACCATACTAAATGGAATTGCTACAAATAAAAGATACCTACGCTGCACTGCTCATGACCTGCCGGCTCCCAGACTAGCCAGATTTTATTATTGCTTCATGATAGCAAACGATCGATTACAAAGTTAAAATATTTATCTTTGACAAAGACATGTCGCAAGCACTGTTTAATTTACCTTCTCCGTATGCGAAGTGGCCTTTGCCTTGCAGGAGAAAATGTAACAGGCTGGTATTATTAATCAATTTATAAAGCTGGCACACAGTTCGTGAAACTAAAGATAATAAAAAAACAACATGAAAGTAAAAAAGGAGATCAAACCTACTGGTATTGCTAACCGATCATAATAATAAGGATGGATAACACAGCAACGCTTTGCTCGACCACGACTTCGAAAGCCACTTTGCACATTAATAAATAAACAATTTTTCTTACTTTCCTTCCAATTCAATTTAAATCATCATCCTTAAAGGTTCACAGCTATATTCCAGATTAAATTGCAATATAAACAGACCTGGGTCCTAAGTAATTATCGTACTACAGAAGTAGAGACAAAGAGTCGCCACAATCGCTCGGAGCTTGCGGTTGCTACAGGAAACTTAAAAAAAATATCGTCGATTCCAGGTGGGGTAAGTGCAAATTTTCGAATGTGTTCCGGACCATTAAGCTACTTACTGCTCGTAGAATCTCACGCACCGTAGATCTACCTTCGAATCTCGATCACGAATTGCTACTGGTGTAATTCGAATAATGAATACGCTCTGAGAATTTGAATTTTTAGAACCTATTGCTGGTTAAATATTTTTAAGCGAAAAAAGGTGTGGAATGCATGATTTACATTAACACATAAGCAAAAAAAAGTACTTTAAAATGTTTGCCAGACAATTAATAAATTAGCTTATATTTTAGTAATTTTGTAGTAGGTAGATTAGGTATATTAAGACGATTTTATGTCGTCTTATCATCTTAATATTACCTGCTACGTCATGGTTAAAAGCTACGAAACTCAAATTCATATCTTTTTACTATAATGAAAACGTTTCTTAAGGTATCCTTCTGCTAACTATATTAATTTAGGCCATTTTAAAGTAAAGTACCTAGATGTACAGACGCCAGCACATCAACCTACCCCAAACTGTCAATTTTTCCCAATTGAACATGAACCTTATTGTGTTTAGAATAAAGTTGAAAACCTATCAAAGAAGTTTGACACATTGGCGTAGGTTGATGTGCTGGCGTCTGTACCTACGTTCAAATCGAAAAAATAAAATATCGTAGAGTACAATAATAAAACAAAACGATTAGGGACCCTGCATGTAGCTGTTAAGTGGTGTAACACGGTCGAGTTACTAGCTACTAGTGATGCTGTATTTAGAACATAACTTAATATACTCACTTTACTTGCGCGTACATCATTAAATAAATAAATAAACATTGTAGAGTGTCAATTATTTGGTGCGCGCCTTGTGATTGGTTGTCCCGATTGGGGAGAGTTACTGCTTCGTTTTGATGACTCTCGTGGGAGTTTTCCACATTATAAGCATCTCAAACCAACTTCCACAACCCATCACTAAATCACTTTGTATTTAAGATGTCTCCAGAATATATCGATCATTTTCAATACTACATAATAATGTAGATTAAGAAAATAATGACCGTTATACTAATAACACAACTGCTTACACTAAAACATCATATAAAATACAAACATCTAAAGCCAACACAGTGGCGTATTACGTGTATTGCAGATGGAGTTACCCGTTTATCTCGTAGATATTATTTCGTACCGCACTCGTCTCGACGACACTAGATAATAAATACTGTTGTAGTCGAGTACTCGAGTGTGCGAGCTACTCTCCCGTTTGAACAAACACTAATACCGAGAAATGTTGTGCTAATCGGCTCTGCACTAATGGCGATTCCCCATTTTCCTTTTGAAAATGTTTTATTCTGTACAAAGCTTATAAAATGTAAACTCTTCGTTTTGTTAAAATGTAGGTATGTTGAAAAATAATGTATTGGCTGTACCTATTTACAATTTACAAATTAAGCTCTTGATTGAGATTTTCCGTTTGAAAGGATTAGTCGTTAATTTATCATTGGTTGGAAAATTACTCATTAATTTTTTTTAGTAGGAGGCAACCCTACTACATAAAGAATTTAATTTATACCTATTCAGTTTCTCTCAAAACACGCAATCCGTATTACTTTATTTTAATGTTAAACTTTTCTTGGTACTATTACCACTAACACAAATATACGCTTCAGCAATTTTGTAATGTTGGTACTTATTCAAAGTTCTCGCAAAAACGTTTAGCGCGTGTACACGTTTTGGTTTCAGTTTACTACAGTAAAAACTTTTGAGTAAGTGAATGACGTGTGTGAATTATGTTCGGGGCTAAAATTAATTTGAGTACGTAGGAGTAAAAACAATCCGGTATTAAGTACTCGTGGGCAACAGTTCGCTTAGGTTCCATCTCGTAATACAAAATCAGTTCCAGACGTCTGTAATTAAAATTTTGATTATTTTCCTGCTCGCGCACGCCGTGTACCTAGATAATAACAAAATATATTATGTCTCCGTCAGGTAACGCTGAATAAATGTAATTTGTTTTGTAATTTTCGAACAAAAAGTGGAACATTGGAGGAGAAGAATATGAAACAAATTACTGTTTAGACTCCGGTGGCCGGAATACCGGCGAGCCGAGCGTTTTCGCTTTCATTTAGATAATGGTCTGTAATTCAGAAATTTGCCGCGAGTAATTAAAATTGATAGAGTCCTACCATTGATATTTAGTTGCTTTCAGAGGAACTGTCCGACTTGGAGTTCACTCTCACCCCTGCCAGTTTGAACTTTGTTGAAACTTGCCAACTTCAACGTTTTTGACTTGTTATTCGAGACGGGTTGAATTTTACAATGACGGGGACGAAATGATATGAGTTTGTGAAAGGTAAAAGTTATCACGATGTCTTTTGACGAGGGTTTTGTTAAAAAGATACAAATTGTAGTGGAATCTGCATTAATTCCATTATGGGGGGATTTTGCAAGACGAGTGGTTCTCATCAAGTACCGTGGTTAATGTATCAAGTCAGTAGCGATTTTGCTAATGTCTAAGAGTAGGGTCGCCCTGGGATTGGTCACTTTACCTTTTACCCACAGGTTTTGACGCAGATTAATGGTTTGACGTTACGCTGTAATTTTACGTCAGACAAACACTACGTCCATATTTCATAACGTGCTAATAGTCAAGATTTATATGACTTTTCAAAAAGTATTTATTATTAAATAAATGATGAAAGAAATGTTTATAATGAAGTATTGTTAGTTTATACTATTATTGCATGCCTAGCTGCTATCTAGTCAATGGGTCCATTTTCCAGATATCTTGGTAATCGAGGTATGTCAAAACACTACATTCATCATCATATGATCTTAAAACGTCTATCAGACAATAAAATAAGTTAATACGTTTAATACGTTTTAAGATCATACGATTCATTAAATGTCATTTATATCTTGACGCTCCATTTTATATAATACTATCATACGTCACGCGGTTTCACCTCCGTAGTTCCCGTTCCCGTGGGAATACATGGATAAAAAGTAGCCTATGTCATCTGGGAATAGTTTAACTTTCCAACGATGAAAGAATTTTTCAAATCGGTCCAGAAGTTTCGGAGCCTATTCAATGAAAACAAACAAACAATCAAATCTTTCTTCTTTATAATTTTACCACACAAATCACCCCATAGACCCAATTCTTCAAACATTAATATTACTCAAAGATGCAATGAAACTGAAAACGTGATCCTAGAATCATAAACTGAAGGTTAAAGCACCTAGAAACACCGGTTATGTACCTACTTACCAAGTCTTTTGTATTTTTAGACAAGTTCAAACTTCGGTTAGTGATTTGATTCCGTTTTAATGTTTTTAGTAAGTTCTGTTTGATCTAGAACTGGAAGGCTCTTCTAATATACTAAGAACATAAAACAAGTTTGTGTAGGTACCATAAACTTACTGTGAATTTTGTAATAATACCTTCTACAAACTTACCTAAATAAAGTCTTTATCTTTCTTCCAATTCCATTTCGACTTCCAAGTATCGATATCTTACTGACATTGACTTCATCAAACAATATCATATCTATAAACCTTTTTTTTATTTGAATATTGATGCTACAACATCATCATCATCATCCACAGCCTGATTTCACCCACTGCTGGGTATAGGCCTCTCTTTTTATGTACCAATTTCCACGTCCCTGTGCCAGTCTCATCCACGGTACTCCCGCAATGATGCCACAACATACATGCCACAAACTCACATGTACCTGACCCACAAAAAATGAGGAAAAAGAACCAGGAGCACTTAGACGTCAAAATACTAATCACTATCACTACACATAATTATTATGAAACGATATCTTCCACCGCATCTGTCTGTCTGTTCGCGATAAACTCAAAAACTACTGCACCGATTTTCATGCTGATTACGCCAATAGATTGAGTGGTTCTCGAGGAAGGTTTTGGCTAAAATATAATGGCATTTTTGGAGGTGTCGGCAAAAAATAAGCCTTCTGGACGCTTTTAACGAAAACGCGGCCTAAACCTTTCTAGTTAATGTAACAAAATGATGTATTAATGAATGTGGAATTGTGGTGTATCTTGCATAGGTCTACAGAAAAGTATTTTTTTGGATATCAGCACCTTTTTGGATGATTAGACACTGACATAATATAACAATACTTAGTAACGGTAAGTGTGATGAATTAAACATTATTAACACTTATCCATCAGTGGTTATTAATAAATACTACATAATTTGGTTAATGTAAATTCAAATTGTAATTTGTCAATTCAAATGTTTATTTTATCACAATATGAAATCAATTTTTTTAGGTTTGAAGCTACCCTTTTATGCGAAAGATTTGGTTGTATTATCGGTCCGCTCCTCACACACTACAATAATTTTACCTGTGTGTTAATAAAAACAGACAGATACAGACATAATAATAAGACATTTATATATATAATGTCCGTAACATTATGTTTTAAATCTTACAAATTCTATCATATTTTGCCATCTTTATATATATCCATTGACTTTGCCATTTGCAATGTAATACGAAATCCACCAACAACGTAGTGTAAAGAAAATCTCCAAGTTATATATACATATATAACCTAACCTAAGTCATCATACCTATCCTATAGCGAACCTAACTACCTAACCTAACTACCTTACTGTAAAGCAATTAATTTGAAAGATATATAATGCAAAATTTTAAACTGACTTACTGTGCTGCTTGTTTCTATGTTACTTACAATACTAGAGTAGGTATTATTATTAAAAATAGTACTATTAGAAGCTTAAAAATGTAATAATGAAAGAATACTAAGGTTATCAGTCTAATAAATAAAATTCTTGTAACACTGTGTTTGTTACAAAACTCTTCCAAAACGGCTTGACCGGTCCTTATGCAATTTTGTTTGTATGTTCAGTAGATCTGAAAATGGGACGTTAACTATTTTTTTTTGGAAAAAACAAAGGCTGGACGATTTTTGCCGGGGTAGCTATAGCAATTTTACAATACTTTCGTACTTCCTACTTCATTACAAAAGCATAGAACATAAAGTTAACTTTGTGATTTACTTACCTTTATCAATGGAGTTAATTAAATTCACAACACACTTAGATAATTTTGTTTCTGGATTTAATTTATTCAGGACAGCAAAATAAAATAAGGTTAGTTCTCAATAATTGTATTAGTATAGTACAGACGCCAGCACATCAAGCTATACCAAACTGTAAAATGAAATGGAATGAATGAATGAATGAAAGGAAATTTTAAATTTGAAAAATATCAAAGAAATTTGACACCTCAATGAGTAGCTTGATGTGCTAGCCTCTGTACCTCTTAAGACTTGTTTCAGTAGTAGTTTAAATTTTAGGTGTAGCCTGTTCACAGAAAAAAAGTCAAAAGAGAAAATGGTACCACGCAAATCAAAGTTAAATCAGATTAATGTACTTATACGAAGCATTGTAAAGCTTTCTTTTAAAAAATAAGTATGGAGTTTCGTGCTTTTTCTTCTCCATACGACTACCTTTTTGAAGGGGCGACTGGAATCATTTTCTTATTTTGTTGGACACAGCTTTTCGTACTTTAATATTGAAACTACCACCACCTTACTGGCAGGCGCATTACTTTGTGTAATTTATTCGATCACCACTGCTCTTAAAAACGGTGAAGGAAAACATCGTGTGAAATCGGCATGTCCTAGAACCAAAAATTCGAAGACATGTGACATCTACCAATTCGCACTGGGCCCGTGTGGTAGATTATAGCCCATACGCAAAATACGCGCTTTGACGTGGAGTTGCGGATACCAGCCCGGTATCTCTTTACCACCACCTTTGAGTTTTAAAATAAAATATAGCGCATGACAGTCACAAATAATGTAGCTTTCTACTGGTACAAGAATTTTCAAAATCCGTCCACTAGATCTAGAGATTACCCCCTACAACGTCTCAGACCCACAAACTCTCAAAACTTTAATACTTATAATAAACTAGCAGACGTCTCGCGGTCACCCGCGTAGGTTCCGTTCCCGTGGGAATACAGGGATAAAAAGCCTATGTGTTAATCCACGGTCTCGGCTAACTCCATACCTACCAAATTTTATTAAAATCCATTCAGTAGTTTTTACGTGAAAGAGTAACAAACATCCTCACAAACTTTCGCGTTTATAATATTAGTAGGATTAGTATTATCAGTATAGATGGTAGGTCAGCGACTCAAAAGTGCCTGACAATCATTTTGCCTGCAACAAAGCATGAGGTCTTAGTTAGGGTGTCGGGCATATTGTTATTGAATATATCCATCTCAATTTTCTCGGTAGCAGCTCAGAGACTGGACATGTTTTCGGTTAATAACAATAGGTTGGGACTCCTATGTCTTGGAACTAAAAAAATAAACTAGGGAAGTGTTCCTTTTCCACATCTCTGCCTAATTTTTCCGGGATTACAGGTGTAATGTTATGTGATTGTCAATATTTGTAATTACAGACACACACTTATACTAATCAGCAGCTTTACGTCCGAAATACCTGACAATCTCAGGCCAAGTTGAAATCCAGCGCATTACTACATTACATTACTAAATATTATTACTTTTTTTAATTTTTCAAGTACCTATTTGTATGCTATTTTGTGCTAAATAAAAGCTTTCTCTTACTTATTTTAATAAGGTCTGTTAAATGTCTTTGCAAATCCTTTATAATTTGACAGAAAATTAGTACCTACAACCAGAAACAGCTCACCCAAAACATACAATTTTATCATCCATCCGACCACAACATACGCTTAAAAACTTCGTTAAAAAAAACCGCTATAAAACGTTCGTCCATTTGATAAGAGTGCTTGGTGACATGTTCAATTTACTCTGATTGACTTGACAGCAGAGTCGACACTCGATACTTGGTGATTGAAATCCCGATTCCAACGATAAACTCGTTTTAGTGTTTGATCGTATCTGTAACTAAAAGCGAGACGAATTAGGCTCGGCTGTCGGAACCGGGCTTTAAACCGATTAAGAATAAAAAAAAAAGTTTGACGTTATTTTACTTTTGTTTGAATTTCGAATTCGATGTTGCTGCTGAAGATTCCGTAGTATCCTCAACATGTTTTTAAACTTGTTTTATCAGATGTAGATTCTGTGTCTGTAACTTATGGTTAAACATTTTCTCGTTGTGTTGTTTGTTAAAAGTTAGAAAAAATATTCGGAGCCAATTTTATTATTCGTCAGTTCGGACGTTCGTCAGTTCAGACGATCAGCGGGCAAAACGCACAACCCAATGGTTCCCGTACATGGCAAACGAGATCACGTAGACCGTGGCGAAGATGGCTGGACGAGCTTGACTCCTTAGACAAGGACTGGTCCCAAAAAGCCCTTGACAGAGAGAGGTAGAAGGAAAGTACGAAGGCCTTAGGCCTGCAGTGGGAAAATATAGGCTAGTAATAATAATAATAACAGTTCATTTTATCAAAGAGAAATACCTAATAACTATAAATATATTGTGTGAAATAGATGTAACGTGAAATGGAAGGATGATATGACTAGAAAAGAGGTGATTATTGAGAGAAATGTTTCCGGCGGCTGAATTATGCTGGATGAGGCTGGCACAAGGACGTGAAGCTTGGTACCAGAAACTTCAAGTCCGTATCTTTCACAGCCCTACTGTAGGTATACACTACTGGGCATACTTAGCAGTTCGTGAAGTTAGGCTGTGGATGATAATAATTGAGACCACGGCAAGTATAAGAAGACATGCAGCGATAACTCAAATATTAATTGTAATAAGGACAAAAAGGTGACGAACCCGACTTCATTCCATCGAAAGACACATTCTGCAAAATTAATTTAAAACATCTTGTAAGGCCACCTTCCCAAGACCAATTTCGATTTAAGAGTAAACATTGCAACGATTGCCCTTCAATCTGGTGGTAAACGACATTTGCTTATTCGGCTGAGCGAGCAGTGTTTGCAAATACCTGTTAACGTCAATAACGTCACATATCGAAGATTTTCTCCCTATATTTTTATACACGTAACGAGCTCATTTTCGTCCGGAACGCAAGCGTCATATTCCAGCTAACAAGATTCGTGCAAACAAGTCTCAAATCAGTATGGCAATGAAGCCGTATGTTCTACATAAATGAATATTTGATTTTGTTTGTGATGCTTAAAAGTTGTTCCACCAAAGAAATTTCTCTGATAAGTAATTTCGTCTTTAATACGGCTCCGTTTTCGTGAAACTCATTCTGTCTGCGAATTATTTCTGTTCATATTTACTTGTGTTGAAAATATTAGTAGCAAAAGAATATTGCGAAAACAACCAAGTGTTGGTAGATATCAAGTAAATGTCGGCAATAAAATTAAACGAGATAGTAAAAGAAAAACTAATATCGTGTTACGGATAGCCGTCAAAGAGGAACAGGTTTCAGTCGCAGCATAGACGGTATTATTTTTTCTTCAGGACTAGTAATAAAATTCAATCCTGTTAATTAAGAGCAAGGTACTCTGTTTTTTTTCTGAAATAGTAATTAATTAAGAGATTTATAAAAGAGCTCAATTTATTATTTCGTATTTTGATCATCATTTTGTGCTTCTGGAAAAACTTGATTTATGTCTCCACCAGGGTTTTAGCTTATATGGGGCCAATTGTTTTTTTTTATAACAATTCTGCTAAAAAACAATAGTCGGAATTCTCCTACCACTAAGACCACTTGTATAAAAAATCAGCTGATTCATACACAATACAATATTTCCTTATGTGATTCTTTTTTTTATATTTCAGGGCTCGTATATAAGTAATATTTGTTTATAACCAAAGACATTCCATACTTAGTATAGACGGGACATCACGAACAAAATTTTTATCCAAATCTATATATTTTTTTAGTACGCTCCGCTGCCGCTCCAATGTTCATAATATTATTCTAGGTGGCGTTACTGAGACATGGGATCAACGTTATTCTATAACATTTCCTTGACATGCCCGCTCTATAGTATTTTAAATCTCTTTGTCTATAACCAACGTACTCGTACTTTCACCCTCTGCAATATATTTTTGTGAATTACTAATTTATCCCCAAAGTAAGGAAAAAACAACAGTGTTACCCTTACTTGAAAACTATTAATAGACCAGAAAAACAAGTTTGAAGAAGAAAAATTAAACTAAAAACCTCTTAAACACCTTTGTATAAAAGGCGTTTAAGATCTTTGTGAAACAGCTAAAAAATTCTAAACTTGTCGAGATCGTCCTCTCACTTCGTTAAATTGAATAAAAAAGTGTTTGTGTACAAAGTGAGCCGATAATCGATTCTGTTGAATATTTCAAACACTGGGGAACGTGATGAAAATAAAATATACAATATACATGTATATTTTGTATAATGTCCGCGGTTTCGCACCTCTATAGTCTATTGTCGTGCATTTTAAGACCAGCTCAAGTTTGTTTTGGTAACAATGCTAAACAATGCTAATGGTTTTCATAATAGCGCCTTATTTTAAAACATTTTGTAAAAAGGGATGCTTTTCTTCTGCTATTTGTGAGGAGCATAATTTATGCTTTATGTAGGAATGTTTTTTTTTATATTTTTACGGTTTTACATAAATAAGCGTCAGTTTTTGTAGCTTAAGCCAAAAATTAAGAAAAGTTTTAAGTTAGTTCCGTTTACACACACAAAACTTATTACGAGTAACACACTATTTTTTGGTTTCTTACAAGTCTTTTCAAGAATTTGTTAATTATTAGATGTGGATGAAATATGTATTTAATTGTTTTCATCAGTTTGATTTAAACATGGTTTGTCAAATTATATTTTTGACCTTATTTCGACAGAATTTGGATACCTACTAGTACCTATCTACCAGCCTGTTCTAGTCACAACAAATTGTTTTTGGTTTAAACAATAAATTAAAACAAAACACGTGTTGAATGCTTGATTTTTAATTTTCAAACTTTGTCTTGGTGAGTCATTTAATTTAAATCGATTACTCAAAACCTTAAATAGGACCTACATTAGATAGGCTAAAATTTTATATTCGATTAATATATTCCTCGTGACCAAAATAGCTGTGATTGCCGATAAACCACAAATGACATTATTCGTTGAGGGGAGGTGTCACATTTGTCTGTGCTCTATTCTAATCGAATTGATTTTAAATTCCAAATGGTTAAACCACAAATTATTATTTTTAAATTAATGCTGAACCATTTAAATGATAGAATACTCCGTAGGTACTTCTCTGTGCCAATTGCATTGATTTTGAATATCTAATAATGACATCCAAATTTTTTTTTTTTTTAATTATTGCTGTACCCATTTAAATACTCGAGTATTTGCACATTTTTTGCTGTTTTTCTTTTACAAAATAGAAAAGGGTTTGCTAGGTGCGATAGTATTAGGCTTTCGTGTTGGATATTTTCAATACCACTGACAATTTCTGACCTCGCGTCATTTCTTCATCGCTGTGAGCTTTAGGTCACCTTAAGATTTCGTATATTTTCCACTGCAAAGAGAATTTTTGCTGCGCTATTCCGCAATGAAACTTTGACTTTGACCTCTATTTTCAAACAGAATTTTCACCAAGTAATAAGAACGCACTCAGAGATTTATGTAACTAACTAAGTACCCTACTCACCCTATTAACGCTTTTACGTCCACATTTTCCTTATGAATGTGTTATTTCAATTCTATTTACGAAAATCTTGGTAGGTACATGTGTTCCACATTCTCAAAGCCAGTTCTTGCTGTTGTAAAATATGAATGAATTTAACGGAAAATGCCATCAGAAGGTCAATTTTCGTAATTAAAAACGCACATATCTAGTCGCAGCGACAATCTTGTGTCAAAAACTTGTCAAAGTAAGATGTGTTTTTGACAGATTGAGACTGAGATTAGGATTTAAAAGTTCTTAAAAATACGGGCATTGCATCTGGAATCCCTCTTATTTGTCACACAGAAAATAAGTCATAATTAACATACGTATATTGCATCCATTTGGTGACAGAGTAACGATACAAATCGTCTACGCACATGTTTATTAATATCGTGTACCAACTCGCTTACGTCGTCATTCCCCGAGTGACATCCGCGGCGTATAATTTCTAAACAGAACGCCAGCCTCCCCGTCAAAATAACGTCTGAGCACGTCTGTGTGACGTAAATACACAAATGTACATAAGTGTTTGTGTGGGTTATTGATTCATGCCGCTGGAATTTATGCCTGCTCCCTTGCTCTTAATCAAAAGTACGTCAGTGTAAAAGGGACAGCCTACCAGGTGGAAAACTAGCCACGTGGCTAAAATACCTTTGTAGGCAGAAGTTGCGCTGTTATCTTGACTGCGCTATGGGAGGCATTTTTTAATATGCAGCATTCGATTTTTATGATTTTTGTACTAAGTATTTTACATTGGCGATCATTTAACATCATACTTGAGTCTAAAATCGCCAATTCGCTTTAAACCTAGCGTCAATGCTGTTCATGTTTTCTTTGTATGGAAAGAGACATTATTGGCAATTGTATAGTTATATTATTATTTAAACTTAGTGAGGTCGGCATTAAAAATGAATCAATTATGTAAATATTGAACAATCAGCTCAGTAAATATTTTACTTCAAAACGATATCCTGGCTACGCGAAAATCTCTCTAGCCACCGGGATAACGGTGAAATTCTCGAAACTTGTTCCAGTATCATAATAATGATTATTATCTCTTATGATAAATGGTGCCCTTGTATATAAATACAGTTTTGAGAGAACAATAGCCTGTTCCTAACAGAGTAACATGTAGCGGTTCTTGTCAGGGCTGCTCAATGTTACCGAATGCCCGGAGGCGTCAAAGCAATCACGATGCTAAAACAAATATTCTAAACGACTAATTAGTTTGTTCTACCATTCGAGGGTACGCGAGTGTAACACCCCTGCTTTCGGTACATCCACGGCATCTGAGCTACCTATACCTCTTACTCAAATACTACTAACAAACAGACATTGTCTTTCATTCGTTAATTGAGATGTATTGCCTCAAATGTAATTGAAAACTGGAATATAAAATCATGCAAGCTTTAAAGGGTAGACGTGACCCAATTTTGACAGAAGCTGGTTCTTACGCATTCTAGGGTTGATTTCCCAGATGATACGATATTGTATGCTCTGCAAATAATATTGTTACGGGTTTCAGTGTTTGTGTCAGTAATAAACTTGCTAAAGAAAGTGATGCTATTTGATTTTATGAAAATTATAAATAGAGTCGTGTTGACTCGTCTCGTTGCTCACTTCTGAGGTTGCGGTTGGTTTTAGAGAGAACCAGTATGGCTGTTTTAATTAATATGTACTTCCTTAGTTAACATAGCCATTAATGTTATCAGTGAAAGGAAAACATTATGAGGAAACCTGAACTTATTGTCTTGATGCTGAGTTTGTTCCGCCACTTCTTCTTCCCAGCTAAAACACTAGGATGTTGTGAAGCGTTTTAGGGGACTACCTTAAAGTGCTTATGTTCAGTCTAATTTGAATAGACCCGCCTTGGACTTAGCACCACCATACTATACCACCTTAGCACCATATTTTTATAAGAAGAGGCTTTTACCTTTTAGTTAAACAATAACAGATTAATAATATTAAAAACAACCGACTTCTTAAAAAAAAACTAACAGGTGAAAAATAACTCCAGTTTCGGAAGTCTGTGGCTTTGGTGGTTTTGTTTTGTTCATTATTGGCCACCGACTTCCGAAACTGGAGTTATTTTTCACCTGTTAGTTTTTTTTTAAGAAGTCGGTTGTTTTTTTTGTAAAAAAGTTTTTATTTTGTAATTTTTAGTTTCTTTGTATGTAAAGAAAGTCTTTCAAAACTTGAAAGATACTTTGAAATTGGATAACAATTGCTAAAGAAGTTCTATCTCTAAACATTAATCTGTACATCTCTGCCGGCCCCTTTCAAAATAGAATGGCGTAATGTTATGTTGTGGAAATACAAAAGCTCAGCATAGACATCTGACTATAGCAATCGCGAATAACTTGCTGTTATGCGTTGAAGAGTTCCGTTGCCTGTCTTCTTCATCAGTTTTTCTTCACCAAATGTTACTAAACTTTCTAAATGAAAATGCTTGAGTTGTTACAAAAAATGTTGAAATCGGTGCATGTGTGTCTATATTTTTTGAGGAGTTCCCTCAATTCCTCGAAGATCCCTCATCAGATATGAGTTTTGATACAAATGGGACCAATCTGTTAGTATGCCCTATAAAACAAAAAAAGAATTTTGAAAATCGGTCCATAAATGACGGAGTACTGAGGTAACAAACCCTAAAAAAAAAAAATATACAACCGAATTGAGAACCTCCTCCTTTTTTTGAAGTCGGTTAAAAAACAGAATAATATCATTATGTATCATTATAATGAAACACGGGTCAAAAATTTACCTAATTACAAAAGAATTCATGCTGAAAATCATATGAAGCTGTGATTTTGTACACAAATGTAACAAAATTAGTTTGAAATTTAAATATCCCAGTGTGTTTTATTGATCGAAATTTAATATGAATACTCATTCAACCTGAAAATCATACAACGGAATTAATTTACCCTTTTACGTACCTTCATCTAGGTAGCTACCTACATACAATGATTAATGTTTGTATAGCTATTCGTAAGTTCTTGTGTTTCATTAGAACAATACGTTACGTCTAGTAAATGTGATTCAATCGATTATAATGAATACCTTTATTTGTGAATAGACTAAATTCTAAGGTAAAAGTGATCTATGTAACACCTTGTTAGCATTTTAGGTATCCGGAGGAATGAATGAGAAGTAAAACTTCAAAATTAAGTCACCAAATATTAAACCTCCTTTTTAAAAGAATTTCCAGACTTTGAGTAATCGAGCGGCATACTTACAAAATATTATGACTAATTGAAAACTTCGTTCTTTTTTGAAGGCGATTAAAAACAAAACAGCCTTAGGGGGTAAAGTGGACCGCACGTCGTCGTTAGCCTTCCTTTGCTTTTTGTTACTGCTGACATGCTGCTTACTGTAAATACCCTAAAGGTAGAGGTATACTATTTATATACTTATTTATTTAATAATTTTCGCCGACCGGAAGAAGGTGGCTGGGTCAGACTGGATGCGAATGTTGCTGAAAAGGATATTTCGATGCATCCTTGTAGACGCCTATGTCCAGCAGAGGACTGCGATAGGCTGAGCAGATGTTGATGTTGATGACTTACACCAGCAATAAGCTGTGCCTAGTGGTGTCATGGCGGATTACCAAGTCCTATTGTAGAATTATCAGTTGCTTCAAAACCGGTGACAGATAGAATCGTGAGGAAACCGGCATGCCTGAGAGATATGTTTTTAACGGCATGTGCTGCTAAATCAAAGGTCCATGGGCAGCATTAAAACTCTGACACCAAGTTAACCACTCGAAAAGAAGAAGACTGAAACCAGCTACATTAACTTCATCATGAAATTGTTTTAAATAAATAAATGAATAAAATAAATAGTAAATAAGTAAATATTCCATAACTTTTCACACAACGCCATTTAGTCCCAAGTTAAGCTTGAGAGCTTGTGTTATGGGTACTAAACAGCTGATAAACATATTTATGTATTTCTAAATACATACATATTATAGATAAATTACACCCAGACACAGAACAAATGATCGTGCTCATCACACAAACATCCGTCCTGGGCGGGAATCGAACCCACGACCTCCATAGCAGTCAGGGTCACTAACTACTAGACCAACAGGCCAGTCAAATGATCTACAAACATTACTTATAGGCACACGTCGCGTCGTACATATACCAGGCACATACAAAACATAAGGTTTCGAATGTCCCCAAAGCTATTATTCATCACCTGCTTAACCTTTCCCAACTATGTTGGGGTTAGCTTCCATCCATCTCAAAAACAACCCGCTAGCTGTCTGACACCAACATCCTAGATCTGCGATGATATCCGGAATTTCAAGCTTTCCCAATATTCGTATGAAAACGGCGTAACGTGCTCGCTGAAGCGAGATGCGATAAACCAACGTTTGACCTCAGTATCGTTGCTGTAGCAAGATTGATCTGCGTAGCCATTCACCCAAGGGCCCTCTTCAGTAAATGATCAAAGAAAATTACTTTGTACCTGCTGGTTAAAAGGCCCCTAAGTTAGCGCTTCAACCCGATCAAGTAGAGCTTAAGCGTGACCCCGACACTGGCGGACCCGGCTTGGTGGACCTCATTAAAAATTCGCAACAAATTAGCTATGCTCAGTGTTGGCTTCGTTTCTCAAATTCCTCATTCTCATAAGTTCGCAAGAGCATTAAATTTTCACGAAATTGCTTTCAAACTTTTCCCCTCTCAATAAGCTTCAAACTCAATTTCCGAAGGCATAGTTTTGATCACATAGTTTGTTGTTGTAAAATAATTTACCTGGTTACGTTGTTTAAGTATGCTTAGTTAATTGAAACGCAGACTATCTCAGGCTCTAATCTTAGTCCACACATATTGCTTGGACGTTGACAAATTCTATGTTTGTTTCACCAACAAAGTTTTTGTCAAAACTCTGACAGACCGACGTTTATCATTTAACTAATTATTGAAATAATTATTTCAAAATCCGCGTTGAAAGTCGGCGTACCATTAAATCCTCCAACGTTAAATCGCTGAAAGGTTCTTTTTTTATATCTAAATTGCCTACTGCGGCTTATATTCATTCAGCGACCACTTTATCCGGGTGTCAGAATTGAAAATGAGCCGGGTTCCGTTTATGGAGCACTACATACGTAGGTACGTATAGAATCAGACGTTGACTGCCGCCGGTACGAATATAGAGGCAGCCGGAGTTGCCTTAATAATTCAACAGTGCAATGCTTTTACAAAACCTGTCGGCGTCAATCCTAATTTAGCGCCACCGATCGACTCGCTTTCGGAAAGTGTCGCTAGACAAACGTAATGGAACTCCGCTGTTCTAGCGCATTTCGTTACTGAGCGAATCGCTTGGCTGGTTTTGGATAAATTATTTTATTCTCAGCACACTGTAAATAGTTTGACTCCACTTATCCTGCGTTTGTTTAGGCTTAAGGCAAGGTTGCAGTCATTGTCAATTAACTTCTTAAAAGATGGAGGTTCTTAAATTTTTTTGTCAGTATGAATGTTTACCTAATTAATGCATGTTTATCGATTACTTTGTCAGTTACTTTGTCAGTTATTGAACTCTGTATTTTTTTTTTAATTCGTTTTTGTTGGACCTCTCAAGCGGTCTTATTGGCCCTTATAATTCTCATACCTGAGTGCAACTAGCCCTTAAATACATCCTAGGTCGTAAGTACCTAAAAATCGTCTTATAAAATACTAGCAGATGTTACGCTGATTAACCCGTATTTCCCGTTCCCATAGGAATGTAGCTTTCCAATGGTGAAAGATTTTTTTGAAATCGGCACAGTAGTTTTTGAGATTATTCATTACACACATACACGCACAAACATACACAAACACATTTTTTTTATAATATTAGTGTAGTTTTAATTTTAATTATTCATTTACATTGAGTTTATTTTGAAACATTGGACACAGCGAATGGCAAAGGAACTTGAAGCTGACAGAAAATAATTCTACTTTCCACGTATTTTTATCGTGACATTCGTAATATAAATAAAATATGACGTAAGACATGTATCAAATATTTGGGGGTTCATTCCGTTGTGGGGACGAAGGTAAAACATATTAGGATCAGCTGGTTATTATTCCGCTCAATTGATAAGAGCCATCGGAGAGGAATTGGATCTGATAGGAAGTAATGAGCTACTTTATGACGAGGTATTATTGCGAACGTAGACTGAATAGGACCTTTTAATATTTAATCATAATCGGTTCAATTCTCCGCGTTGCCAAAAACAAGTAAATTGTTTGTTGTTACATTTCAGTTTACCATTAAAAATAACTTGACTGCCTCTTTGGTATACTAATTGCTAGGTCTACTAGCTGCTCAGCATAAGTTCTCAGGTTCGATTTCAAGGTCGGGCAATGTGTTATTGTGTTATTTTTATCTGGAATTTCTCAGTAGCGTTCCGGAGTCTGGAATTTTCGATCGAAATCGATTGATGGCAATAGGCTCGCCCTCCATTACGTGGCACTTAACGTGTTCAAGAGATACCCAGAACTCTGCACAACCCTTTGGAAATACAGGCGTAGTGTTCTGTTTGTTTACATGTGTACCTATATGTCAGATAATTTAATTTAATACAGTCGGCTTGAGACCTTGTGGTTAAAAAATTACAGCCTCATCGGGTCCAGTGCAGGTTAAGCTACGCTTGTAGAGGTCAGTCCGTGGATGGGTAAGCACTCATTCCATTTCAAGTGCTGAGCGTTTGCTTGTGTGTACCTGATGAGTACGTGGGGCGACAGCGACGCACGGCCGGCGCTGCTGTGGGTGCGGCCCCCGCGCACCCACCTGCTGCAGCACGCGCCACTTACGCGCGCACTGCGTATGCGCAATGCGGTGTCACAACGGATTGACTGTTTTTTTTGTTCACTGAGTGAATTCACACGAACTGCCTTCTGTATCATTTCGTCTGAAACTTTTGCCGGTTAGATAATAGGTTAGATTTTATTTCTATTACCTATAAGTTATTAGATGTTAGTATGTCACTACACTATCGAATTGTGTTACTGTAATGATAGTTGTATGTTTTTTTAAATAAATAATTAAATAAAATAAAGTACCCCTGAGTTTCTGGAAAAGCACTAAAGTCGTTCGATACGTGAATTTGTATGATTTTAATAATTATTTTTGAAACCAAAAGTCCATGGAACCAAACTTGCACAACATTATTTACGTTGTTGATTCCGTAGAATTTTGATCAAATTCTGTGTAGTGGTATTTTGGACTTATCGTCGGTTGTATTTTTTGGAAAATAGTTCCAATTACCATTTGGTCAATGTAGCTTTTCAATTCACCTATACTTTTATGTTTATCTTAGATATCAATGACATCGGTGAAGCGAAACATCGTAAAGAAACCTGGTCCTGTTGTTAATTACATAACATCACGCCTCTAATCCCTGAAGGGTTAAGCAGAGGTGTACCTGTAGTATACCCACATTTTGCCATTTAAGTTGAAGTCCCATGTAATAACGGGCGAACCTATTGCCCTTAATCGGGCACAAATCCAGACTCCGGACTGCTACTGAGAAAACATATTGCCCAACCCGGGGATTGAACCCGGGACCTCATGCTCAGCAGTAGCGCTTGTGACCACTAGACCAACGGCAGTCTATATTGTAGTTGTAGTTATATAAGTTTGAAATCGCCCATTGTCCTTATCCTTTCAATCGTGTTTATTAAAGATACATTAGAAAGACAATTCAATTCAATTTAATTTATTTAATTCAGGTAAAATTACAACACAAAATATAAGAAAACAAAAAAAATAAAACAACAAAACATACAATGACAGCGCGGACACCGTCAAGGTTGAATCTTGGTGATCAATTACTCGTACCTTGTCTGTATTAGAAGAGGCGTTTGCCCTGGAGTGGAACAGCAACAAGCTGCTATTATTATTACAGAATCATTTAAAGGCTCTAAGCTGTTCATTCAACGTTATCAGTGAGACTAAGTCCACAATAAGTTCTCAAGCACCGAACACGTCACAAGTTAATGTAAATGAACTCGGGAGCAACTGCAGGTGTGCAACTTTGGAGAAGTTTAAGCAATCTTACGCCGCCAAACTAGATTTGTGTCTTCAACGGTGTGTCATTTGTGGTGCCTCTGTCAACTTAGTGTGTTGGCAAAACATTTGCAGAAATGTTATGTTGTTGACAATTTGTTTTATAAAGAACTTTCAAGATGCTTAGGGCCGAGTCACACCGGAATGGCAGCAAAGCAGCAAGCAGTTTTCAAGTCATATAATTTTAAACTTTGTCTTGATTACTTAAAGACACAGTATCGCTTGAAAAAAGCGAAAAGGCCGCGCAACCGCCCGCGGCGAGCGACGTGAGCACTCCGACGACTCCCGCGCAAAATTTTTTCTCGCCTTAACCGCTTCGCTGCTATTTCGTTGTGACTCGTCCCTTAGTTGACATTTCACGTGATCTAATTAATGGCTGGTATTTACTTTGGTGGCAATGCCGCCAGTCTTTTGGGTACACTTTCAGTGGACAGCAATGCAGATGAGTTTTTTGACGCCATATTTTGGCGAAAGTCGTTTTTATTTTTATTTTTATACTTCATTTATAATAGCATTCGTAAAAAGAGGCTCGTACAAGCAGGAATGCGGAACATTTTATTTTAATGAAAAGTGAATACAGTTTTTATTCAAATTGTTTTATTTGAAATTTAGAAGAATAAAGTGAAACGAAGAATGTGTCCGTGTATTGATCATCCCTGCTTCTTTGAGGTTTTTATCATTGACACTGTAGTTTTCAACTATAATAAAATAATATAACAAATTAGTCTGTAATAAAGATCTATAATTTATTTGGAAATATAAAAGTATGTTTATCAGTTGTTAACCCATAACACAAGCTCTGCTTAACTTGGGACTGGAAAGCGTTGTGTGAAAGTTTTGGAATATTATATCATTTAAATTTTTAAAATATTTATATGTAAATAAATGTTAGAACAATAACGTTGTCTTATTGACGTTCTTTATTAACTTTAACGACACACAAATTTGAAGAAAATTTACCGACATCCAAACATCTATAATTGTTCCTATTGTTCGAGAAGCAACATCTATAATTTGTTCCTATTGTTCGAGAAGTACTCAAATAACAAAGTGAGCAAGATAATCACAGTGATTCGCCCATTGTCCTAATGATATCTAATAGCGTTAATTACCCGCGATTTATGAACGTTAAACAAACATTTAATTAATATTATTACAAATTACTATACAATTATTGAGATAGCTATGATGAGGGTGCGAACTCTTGAATGTAAACATTAAGTTTGTCAAGAGGGACAATGAAAAGGTCCCTGGGATGGCCTTGGAACAAGGAAACTAATTAATTGAAATGTTTATGATCTCAACCTCGGAGGCTACACAGGGTGGCAGGGATAAGTCACACATAATGATACCATGAGCTCTGAACACGATTTTGGACATCTCAGCGTTGAAAGTTTAATATTTAGTAAAAAGTAAAAAGGGCACTTATATTATTTTGTTTCATTTGTTTAGGTACAAATTAAAGAAAATAAAACGGTCGACTTGCTTTTTACACTATTATTTTGCATACTAACATTATAATACTATAAAACAGAAAGTAACTCGAAGTCAAAGTCAAAAAGTTAACATTTTGGTGTTATTTTATAATGTAGGAACTTACAACTTAGCGGCCTTTTTCGGGCATGGCAAATTAAGTAACTCTGTTTGTTTGTCAGTTTATCACAACTGAACGGATTGAAATAGGTCATACCCTGGAGACAGACACAGGCTATCTATTGCCTAAACAAAGAATAATATGAAGACAAATAGTTTTCTTAAACATTTTACAAATGTAGCGCTATCTTTGGTGACAGGATAGTAGCAAGCTGTATACAAGCTGTATTAAAAGTTGGTTTTTATACAAGAAGCTGTATATTCAGGCTATTTAAGAGCTTATACAGTAATATTTCACAAGTCTAGAACTCAACACAAATCAATCCTAATCATAAACTTAAAAATTTGGAAAACTATTAATGCCGAGTCATATGTAGTATTCGGATGTGCGATTTGCTTTACATCCTGTACATTTGCAAGCCAATTTGTAGATAAAATTAACAAGTTTAGAGAAGTAAAGTTATTTGAAACTCGTATTTAATACCAACAAAACTACCTCACTTCGTAAACAGTATTGTAGTATATTTAATGGATAAATATTTACTATTAAACAGGTGGGTTTCCAAAGCTTACTTTAGTTATTTATGTGTAATTTTAGCTGGAGAAATAGTTAGACGGATGGGTCTTGATCGCGTTAGGCGTTAATTGATACACAGTGATAATTCTGTGGGTCCGAGGAGAATTGTAATTGATTTAGGTATTAATGTTATTACACTGAAAAGACTGCCTCGTTGCTTTAGTGGTCGCAAGCGTTACTGCTAAGCTTGAGGTCCTGGGTTCGATCCCCGGGTCTGGTAAAGAGTTATTGAGAATTTCCACCTGGAATTTCTCAGTATCAGCCCGGAGTCTGCATAAATCTTTGATTGATTGCAAAAGGCTTGCCCTCTTTTACATTAGGACTTAAGAAACATGGGGCGAAATGAGGCTGTGCTTACAACTGGTACGCCTCTGTCTAATACTTCGCGGATAATAGGCGTGATGTTATGTTATGTTATTATATTGGGTGTTTTTTTTTTCTATGTCCGAATAGTAGATATTCACTGTTATCAAACCTTACTTGATTTTTAACCTTTCGCTTATTTCGTTTTACACACTTTTGGGGCAATAAATCTAGCCAATTTCTTTTTACACGTATATGAAATGGTGTTCAATATTTTTGGTAGGAACGTGTCAATTTGAACTATAAGTGCCTCAAAGTTAAATTAATGAAGTATAATAATAGCTTTAAAAATGAGGGTAGCCTCATTGTAGAGAAACATTGAATCAATAACATTTGTATTAAATAAACTTTTAGGCGATATTACTAAGTTTCGATTGATGCGTTTTATTATACGAGTATTAAAAGAGTAGCTCGATTTATTTTCTCCCAAGTGTATAAAGTGTAACATCATCATGTTGTAGGTATACCCCTAAGGGTTTAGCAGACATGCAGCAGCAGTGCAAATTTTAGCCAGTTTTAGTTCAATGGGGCTTATATACTGTCGCCAACGTGATGTGAATGTGATTTCACTAAATTAATATGAAAGTATTTTCGAAAGTTAAATGTACCTATATTATAAGGTTTTCATTTTCCTCTGCTTGTCTGTTTGCTTGTTGAGGCTAATATCCGAAACGGCGGGACCGATGACGATGGGATTTTGACTGGAAGATATGTGATTTTCTATTTAATTACCTGAAAATACTTTAATTTTATTCCATACTCCATACCCTTTTTGATGTCTGTTTTCCATACATTTAATTCAATCAAAGGGAAGGTGCTCCATAAACAAGGTATGTAATCCCCTCAAGCCACATTGCAAGGGTAGGTATAGCTTATAAATTCTATATTAAAATAGTTCCGGATTTCCTTGACATTCGCTAAGCTTAATGTTACGTGTAAGGGTATTATCCCCGGACGAATGTTACAGAATAAGGGGTACCTATGTGGGTTTAAATTATTTTATATAATACTAGCTTTTGCACGCGACTTCGTTTGCGTGAAAGAAACATAACATGCCCACTTGGCAAAAAGTGTAGCTTTCTATCAGTGAAATCATTTTTGTAATCACCTTCTTATAGACAAGTAAAATAATGTTTTAATTGTTTGGTATAAGTTTAATAATATTAAATATGATTTAAAATCAGAGGTGCGTGGCTTAGGTTCAAACTTGAGACCTATGACCTGACAATCCGCCGGTCACACCAATAATCTTTGCTGCTCGCATCTCTGACGTTTCGGATTCATGTGCATATTGTAGAAATATCACTTGCATCAAAAAACGGTGAAGGAGAACATCGTGGAGGAAACTGCTTGGGAGATATTTCTCGACGGCATGCGATGCCAAGTCCAGAAGCCTAAGGACTGCATAAAATCTCTGACATCAGGTTATTAACTAACTACAGGAAAAGAAGATTATAATAAAATTATATCCTACTAAGATTATAAACGCTAAAGTTTGTGAGTATGAGTAGATGGATGGATGTTTGTTACTCTGTCACGTAAAAACTACTGAATGGATTTTAATAAAATTTGGTATGGAGTTAGCTGACACCCTGGATTAACACATAGGCTGCTTTTTATCCCTGTATTCCCACGAGAACGGGACCTACGTGGGTGAAACCGCGGGACGTCTGCTAGTAATAGAAAGAAAGAAAGAAAGAAAATATGTTTATTTGGGACACGCACAGGAAATTAACAGTTTAAAAATAAAACTAAATCTAACAATATTAATAATTAGTAATATATGTATATGATATCCTTAAATAGTTGTAAAATCGGTACGAATCATTCCAGAGTATAAGTAAAGTAGACAGGACTGTCCTCAATGTTGCGAAAAAGCTCGCTGCAAATTATGTAAAATCAGTTGAACTCTAAGAACACAAAAAAAAAACAAGTGAATTCCTCCTACTTTTTTATTTAATACATTTTTGATGCTTGAATGTTGCGAATTCATTATTTTTCTTTTCCTACATTTTTTACACTCTGCACTTTAAGAAATCAACATAAAATAAAATCCGTACCAAAGCCCTATTTCTTTCATCTTTCAATGTTACTCCAGGTGAAATCATATTTTATGCCCCTTCAAGGGAGTTTCCTTCCTAAGGTACGTGTTAGATTTTTGTAAATAAAGACCATTATGCCTTGGCGGTACCCTTCGAGATGTTTAATGTAGTGCCAAGCTGCCCTTTGCCTTTGTGCCATTAATAATAAGATCGTGCAATCGAGATTAACGACCCAAATTAAAAATCAATAACATTTGTAACTGATGAAAGTTCTCGAGAGTGGTTTCAAATTTTGTATTATAATTTGTAGGTAGATTATACACTGGTCTGGGAAATTGAGTATCACACTAACTTCATGTTTAGTATACCCAACTAGCTCAAAGCTGTTGTCAGAATCCGAAAAGGCAATATCAGTTATTAAAAAAACACGTTTTTGACAGTAACCTAAATATTTGGGTATTTTCATTGCTGTACTTTGTTTTAAAATTTAATATGTTACTATTGTGTAGTTTACAAGTTTCAAGGAAAATTGATAAAATTTGCTTTTTTTTATTCTATAACTCTCTCTAGTTTTTTAGTTAGAAAAAATGAAATTTCAAAAAAGTAGGTAGTAATTATTTATTTATTCTTAGGGATAACAACAGCATTCAACTCTTAACTAAGTAGGTACTTATCTAAGATTACATGAGTAGCCAATAACAGTTATCCACGGCAGATTAGTTTGGCAGGTCAGTGTATACCGTTGCCATGGCGGGAGTATTCTGGATGGGGCTGGCACAAATACGTGGAGCGTGGAGCAAAAAGAGGCCCATATCCAGCAGTGGGTAAAGTATTACTTTTATAAGTGTTTTACAATTATGGATTCGTCTGCAATAACAAAAATATAAAACAATAGTAAAATTAAACAATAACAGCCGAAGTAATCGTAATAACATCGACCCAAAGTCTAGCTCTAGCTGGGCCGTAAAGGGGACCTTTGGTTCGAAAATCAATTGATCTGCAGGTACTGTTAGGGGGGCCAAACAAGAGTCATTGTTTTATTTTATAATACTTGTAAGTTTGACGTTCAAAAGTGGTGTGTGGTTTTTGAGAAACCAATCATCGAAATCTTAATCTATGCAAAGTACTGCTATTTAGTTGCATTTAGTTAGACTGAAATCCAATTCCAACACAGGAAAAAAAATACCGTTTAATTATATTTTGTTACAGGCAGAAATATTTTAAAATACTTTCACAATTTCGCAATTGATTAAAATACTTTATAGCACAATTGAAAAACTGAAATATCGATGCAGGAAATCGGGCTAAATCCTCATTAAAATCACATCAAAATTTATTATTGTTAAAAATCATTTTTCTGTTGTCAGTTCTGATATGCGTGTTTCAGCAATGGTAGAAGGTTCACAGATGAAATGTAAACAAGTGAAACATTTAAGAAATAAAAGTAAAAAATGTTATCTGCTAGCCCTTCCAATGACGCACAAAGAACGTTGGGATCAAAAAGATCACTGTTTTCTTTGGCGATGTTTAATGTTATACATTCCTGTACATTCAGGTATTTAAGTACCCACTTCGGGAGTCTTTGAACTTTCTACTTTTTGCTTTATCCTTACTTTTCATTAGATGTTGCATGCTTTTCTGTGAGATAAAATTGTGAGAGCTTTTACATTTATTTTTAATTTTTACTAGTGTTTTTAACCTGAAATGGTCCAGAAATACCATTTCAGGTTCAAAAAGCACTATAAGTAAAAAGCGTTGTTTTTTTTATTATATTTATATTGGTACCTATACTGACTTTATGACCACCACGCTGGTCTAATGGTCGTAAGTGCTAATGCTGATTGTAGGGTTGATTTCTGGATTGCATAAAACTACTTGGGAGTTCTAGATGAAAATAACATTTACAAATTATAATGTGTAAATGTTATTTTCAGGTGGAACTCCTAAATAATTTTCTGGAGTCTAGATTTGTAACCGGTTGATGGCTTATATTAGGTTAGCCCCTATCACATGGGACTTTAACATAACTGGCTAAATCTGGGTTACCTTTAGGTACACCTCTGCTTTAAAGTTACCCTTCCAAAGTAGACCATCCAAAGGTTGTCTGTAAGATATCGCTTTTAGCGATAAGGCCGCCCATTGTATCACCGCTTGTAGCCCTTAAAATTATAATCTGTAAGTTTTAATGGTGTACAATAAAGAGTACCTATTCTTTTATTTTCTATTCCCTTCGGGAAATACTTGCATTACTTGCGTGGTGTAAAATGATACAAAATAAAACGGTATCTCAATCCAATAATTGCAAAAAAAAAATTCGGACACACATTTGATTTAAACATATTGCTGTGTAAACTATGAAAAGAATATTACAAATTGGAGTTCTCTGAAACTGATCAAAGTTGAAATAGATTTGTTAGTAGATACGAGGTGTGCGCCCAGTCCGGTCATGTTCATAACGAGACTTTAACAGCGGATGTAGGTTTCGAAGAAAAACATTACTGACTTGTGTATTTCATATTTTATTTTGTACGGTGATTTTCTGATTTCCACTCTCTCTGGCTTAAGAAGTTTTAAAAACTTGTTTTTAAATTCAAACGCACAAACGTTCATTACATTACGCCCGTAATCCCTGAAGGGTAAAGCAGAGGTTTAAATTCAAAGTGTTTGAGTAGTTAAATTTTAGCACAAAAAAATATTTAAATTATGACAATCAGTCATAATCTAAATACATTTTCTGGAAAACTGAATCACTTTCTTTTTGATATATATTCAACATTTTAGCCAAAAGTATACTGCTGGACATAGGCCTGTCTTAAAGCTTTATCCATCAACTTTCCGTAATCCCAATTATAAGTAAGTTAAGTGAGTTAGTTATTCATGATCAATATCCAAGCGTATCAGTAATAATAATAATCATAATAATAAATTTATTGCTTCAAGAATTACAGATATATAACCATTACGTAGAGGTACAAAGTAATCTTATAAACAATTGGTGAATTGGTAGGGCTTGCGTAGGTTGGAAAAATCTGTATACAAAACTGATAAACCCTGCCTCTTAAACTAGGGTATCCTGTATCTTAAGAGACAGTAAGTCAGTGAACGTCACTTATCCATGTAAACTGTCAGTCCGTGACATTTCAAAGTATGTGTGGTAGGCGGTAGTGGCGTGGCCACCAATATTATTAGTAATCGTGTCTTTAATGGATTGTAATACTGGAAATCTAAGTACCTGTTAAACTAAGTACCTGGAAAACAAAGTACTTCAATTTTAATATTCCTTTTTCTTCTAAACTGTAGAAGTTATAGATTCAAAATGAAAACGTTTTGTACCAAATTTTATATTAGAAAGTTTACTCCATGTTTAGCAATAAGGGGAACTTCTGAGTCCCTGGTTCAGTCAGTGCCTCTCAAACCCAAACACATGTACGGGTACTGGCGTTCTATCAATTTTGGTTCAAACAAAGTTAGATCGTAGTTAACTTAATATTTTTAGCTTGGATTTATTGGCAACAGCTTGATACACGCACAGTAAAACATAATAATACAAAAAAAGAGACACAAAAATGGCATGTCTCACGTTAGCGCCAAAAGGTTCATTTAGCGGTAATGCCAGATAGATGCTCAGATCCAGAAACCACCAGTGGTCTACCTACAGTAGTAGATTCCGTGCTCTTTTGATTATTGTATATAGTTCCCCTGCTTGCATAGATGTGTAGATGAGAACAGTAAAGTCAACTTAACTTTAGGTTGGCTTCGTAGACCATTTAGGATCATTCCAAGACCACCCGAGTTTCACGGCTCTAGTAGATTCCGTGCTCTTGTGATTGTTTTACACCATTCCTCTATCTGTCTACTATTTACTTTCGTATCCCGTGTCATACTAATACGATAAACCTACTGCAGCCTCTTTTGTTTGTTTCAAAAGTTTACGCCGAAAACCGTGTGACGAATCCTGTGCAGTTTCCTATTCGATATCTATCTGCTCTTCGAAAGGGGCATCAATCGAAAATATGAGATTTTTCCGTGAAGGTTTGCCACAAAGCAAGCAAATAAAGTTAGTTTCCAGCGTTTCGGAAAACTTACTTTGTGAAAGCTGACTTTCGGGAAAAAGCCTCGAACTAAATAGAGTTTTGGCTGTCTGTGTGGTTGTCGGGAAAATACGCCACTCTCTGTTTTTGTTTGATAGGGCAATGATGGGTAACGAAAGAAGGGCCTAGTACACTTGAGAGCAAATAAATAGAGCCACTTGCTTTTTTCACGCATCGTTACTAAATTGAGGCTGCCCTCATACTAAGAGCTCGTAAGTTCGATCCCCGACTATTGCACGATTGACGTGAACCCACTTCAGATACAAGCCTATTTAGCTTAGTTGGAAGAGTTAACAAGACTACAAGTAATGTGCAACTCACGTGGCTAGCGGATTGGAAGACCAGAGTCAGCATGTCAGCTTAACAGCTTAATACAACAAAATAAAAAAAAAAAATGTAACAGCGTTTTCATTCACGAGCTGAATTTAGCGCTGCTATGATTACATGATCCTTTAAGAGAATTTCTAGAAGCAGCGTGAAACCACGTTAAAGTTGGAATCAATAACAACGTTCAAAAGTCAATCGGATATCTGGAAACCGACCCATTCATACTCGTACAGCAATTTTCAGAAAATGTAAAGATAGTAGTTTTTATATATTATATATACATAGTAAGTGCAAACCTATCAATGTGTAACTAGTCACCAAGTGGCCGAAATTAGATTGTATTAGCCTTTTGCATTTTTTGCGGTTTCGTACCCAAAGGGTAAAAACGGGACCTATTTTACTGTCACAGATTAAGAGGCCGTGTCTGAAATTGACTGATTTGGATCAACTGTAATCTTCATTTGTGAGAAAGGGAAGTTGTGATTGTTTTGGTTGTGATTTAAAAGACGAGTTCCTTGTTTTGCATGTTCAGAAGTAAAATTTTGGAAATAAATTAAGTATTCATGGAAATTAACTAAAATTCACCACAAAATTTCCAAAAAATGACGCGAGACTGATGTTTGATCATTTAGTTATAAAAAACTACTACTTATAGATTTTGAAAATTAAAAAATCTTACCAACATCAGTATATAATTATAATCTACTTGCACGTGCGTGAATAACTTTTTTGATTTTTACTACAACATATTATGAAAAAAAAAATTCAATGTCGTTACTTTCCGGAAATTTCAAGATTGATCAGTATTTTTTTTCTATTCTTTGAATCACTTTTAAGAAATTTAAAAGTAACATATTAATCTTAAATTTATTATTTTTTCATACCATTTTTTGAAATAATAAAATAATACGAAAAGTGGGCCATATTTTACTATATTATCGACCGCGCAAAACCGATCCCGTCAGTAGCGAACGGGCCTTCTTAATTTTATGCACGGCCTCTTAATAAATGTTTAGTATACCGGTTAAAAGTGTTTTTTGTGGGTTTAATTGAAATAATTATTTGACTTTGCTAATGCCAAAGTTCACACTCCTCCGCGAGTGCAATACTCTTAAAAAGGGATCAAAAGTTTTTAAACTGGACATTTATTAACTATACTTTATGTAGGTATATAGAACGTTACTGAATTATCAATTTCAGCTTCCAAAAAATATATCTAGATTGAAATTCAATACGTAGGTAATAGGTTTTGCAAAGTGATTACGAAACTCATTTCACTTCATGCATGTAAGTCTAGAAACTTTGCATTCTCATTATTATGTGGGGGGAACATGGAAATATGCTAACTTGAGTTTAACTTATTATCTGATTAAGCTTTTATGGAACGCATTTTATGAATTTACAAGTTTAAGTCTTAAGTGAACATGTTGGATCAATCATATGCTAACAACTCAAGGTAGGAATTAGTGCTGCATTCAGTTACAACTTTTTAAATGATTTGTAGTCAACTCTATATAAAAGTTAACACAACAAGTACAAAATAAAATCGAAAGCAAATTTGCCAATTTAATGTTGTAGAGGGCTCATTTTGTAAGTTTGTAAGTAAGAGGTATCTCCGAGATAAATAAAACAAAATATTCCACAACTTTTCACGCAACGCCATTTAGTCCCAAACTAAGCAGAGCTTGTGCTATGAGTACTAGATAATTGATAAACATACTTTTAGAAGTCATTTTTTTCTCATATATGACTGAAAAAAAATTCCCACTGTTGCTGAGTAACATAGGATATTTTCAAAGGTACAATTGACTTTCGCGTTGACAAAGTAACGGTTACAAGATAATTAATATTTATGTAAAGGGATTTTCTATTGCTCAATTTAAATTCTACACATTCGAGTGTAAGTCACATAATTAGCCGCATGTCACTTGCTATGAAGTGAGTACCTGCGAGTGAAATGCTGTGGTTACTCAGGAGTTACACAAAGGGTAAGGAGAGGTTCATTTTGTAAGTTTGTAACTAAGAGGTATCCCCGAGATAAAAAATATATATATTACTCACCTTTTCACGCAACGCCATCGGATCTAGTCCCAAACTAAGCAGAGCTTGTGCTATGAGTACTAGATAATTGATAAACATACTTTCAAAAGTCATTTAAAAAAAAAAAAAAAAATTACACTGTTGCTGAGTAACATAGGATATTTTCAAAGGGACAATTGACTTTCGCGTTGACAAAGTAACGGTTACAAGATAATTAATATTTATGTAAAGGGATTTTCTATTGCACAATTTCAAATCTACTCATTCGAGTGTACTTAAGTCACATTATGGCCACATGTCACTAGCTATGAAGTGAGTACCTGCGAGTGAAATCCTGTGGTTACTCAGGAGTTATACAAAGGGTAAGTAGAGGTTGATTTTGTAAGTTTGTAACTAAGAGGTAGGTATCTCCGAGATAAAAAATATATATATTCCACACCTTTTCACACAACGCCATCTAGTCCCAAACTAAGCAGAGCTTGTGCTATGAGTACTTGATAATTGATAAACATACTTCCAGATCTTCGATCAATAATTACTGATCGAAGTTTCAGATGTAATTTTTTTTGAAAAAAAAAAATCACACTGTTGCTGAATAATATAGGATATTTTCAAAGGCACAATTGACTTTCGCGTTGACAAAGTAACGGTTACAAGCTAATTAATATTTATGAAAATGGATTTTCTATTGCTCAATTTAAATTCTACACATTCGAGTGTAAGTCACATAATTAGCCGCATGTCACTAGCTATGAAGTGAGTACCTGTGAGTGAAATCCTGTGGTTACTCAGGAGTTATACAAAGGGTAAGTCGAAGATGTAGGCGCAAATTGCTCTTAGCAGTGGTGATGTACTGGTAAACGCATTAAACGTCCTGATGGAGCAATCAGCCCGACACTCTAACTTTAATGGAGTAGATTAAAAATCGATGCCGTAAGTGACGCGATATGCGAAGGCAGGTTTCGGCAAGTTGCTCGTGGATTTCCTTGAATTAGGTAAATAACTTAGTTTGAAACCTGCTTTAAAGAGAAAATGTTGTATACTTTGGTATTTTTAAAGCAAATATTTTAACATTGTAGGCCAGTTAGGAACAAATCTCAGTAACTCGCATTATATTTTTTTTACATGTTAGTATATTTTTAGTCATAAGTTTTTTAAGTAGACTTCCCAGTGACCTAGTTGAACCTGGTATATTAGAATTCCATGGGTGTATACCTACCAGGTTGAGATCCAACATTTTATAAGAGTGTCCTATTTTTATAAGTTAGGTAATAATTTATTATGTGTGAGTTTGTATTAGTGTTTGTAAAGTGTCTGACTTTCTTACAAGAAAATACTCTGATAATATTATTATGATTCTCTTAAGGTATAATTATAATAATGGGACGAAAAGTTCACTAGCTGAAGTTTTTTTCCCTAACTTGTATCTAAAATAGAAAAAAAAAACTTATATATTCTACAAATTATGTACACACAAACAAACAATATTGTATTTAAGAAATTTTGTTTCATCTTGAACAGTTTATAATTCACGGAGGGCAATGACCTCTCCATCAATAGATGTTAGTGTATGTACAGACGCCAGCACATCAAGTTACCCCAATGTGTAAAATTTTCCCAATTGAATATGAACCTTATTCTGTTTGACATACAGTTGAAAAACGATCAAAGAAATTTGACACATTGGGGTAACTTGACGTGCTGGCGTCTGTACGTTCTGAAATTTATTTTGTTACTGAACTTAGAACGGGGTTTTAAGAAGCATAAAAAGTCTTGTATTTCAGAAATCAATTTAAGTACCTAATTGAAAATGACGACAGACATGAAATTCAATAAATATTTGCAAAAAGATTTTTTTTACTGTTTGGACAGTAACTAAAGTAAACCGGGAAAACAAAAAAAAATGTATGTAACATAGAGGCACGCAGCGCAGTAGTTCAGTTTTAAATTATGAATTTATTATTTTTTAAATCAATGTATTTCAGTAAGGTAGTTAGGTTAGGTAGTTAGGTTAGCTATAGATAGGTATGATAAGTTAGGTTAGGTTATACATATATACATGTTGTCATTTTAATTATATCGAATGGAAAATGTTTAAATAATATCACATTAGAGATCATTCGCTAAATAAAAAGTAGTAGTAGTTATTAATGGTTTGGATCTATTTGTTGTCATCTTATTAAACGTATGTATATCTAATATATAAAATTATCGTGTCACAATTTTTGTAACAAAACTCCTCCGAAACGGCTTGAGCAATTCTTATGAAATTTTGTGTGTATATTCAGTAGGTCTGAGAATAGAATGTAAACTAATAAAAACTAAATAAGACTAATAAATTGCTTCTAAGGCGGAAGAAATTTGACACATTGGGGTAACTTGATGTGCTGGCGTCTGTACACTAACATCTATTGATGGAGAGGTCGTTGCCCTCCGTGAATTATAAACTGTTCAAGAGGACCTACGGAAATGAGAGAACTTCACTCAGAAAGTTGACATCGTCTTGTAACGATGTTACCTATCTACAGACTTATGTTCTGTGCCAAAGAATTCCTTATTTAAAAATGGTTGCGCAACGACGCCGAGACGTTAGACAATTTTTGGAAGCCAGTTGCATACTTTTTGAAATAGTTACCTTTTTGTTTTCTTTTATTAAAATAAAATGAAGGGAGCGCAGCGGAAACGAGGACACACGACTAAATTGTCTGTAAAAAGAAGATGTCACCGATTTTTAATAAGTAATGTTTAATGTTGTTGAACTGCGTAATGTTTGCTGAAAAATTATTTTCTTTACAATCATTATGGCCATGTTCAAACATATTATGTAAGATTTTACAGTCAATTGTTTATTTTCTGTAGCAGGTAAAGGTTTACAAGACAAAGTTTCCGAAAAAAAATTACTAAGACAGACTTTTGAAATCAGTCAAGCGAATCTCAAAAACAAATAACGAAAATAAAACAGTAAACAATAACAAACATCTTTACATAAGGAACGAGCCCTCTGCGCGTTGTTAGACCTTTTTACCCATACCTACGTCGGTTGGTACCTATAGTTACCGTGTTCTGTCACAGAGGATGTTTCGTGGAGTGGCGCCGCGAGCTACGACTCTGAGCATTTGTGTTACGGACCCTCTCAACGTTTCACCTACATCCCTCGTGTACCAACGTATACTTGACACACAGTCAAATGTTACATTGACTTACGTCAGTATACCTACACGTCAAGAATAGAAGGTTTTTGATAGATGAACATTTGGTGGCTGAGTTGGACAGAATATTAAATCACACTCATCTAAGGGTGCTTTATAATTCTGTCTAACTGAAAGATACCATTGCTTTCCAATAACACAATAAAATAAACCTAGCAGTACTTTAATCACCACACATTTCGGTTTTGATATATCTGGGCTGTCCGAGTGCTTACGTAAGATCCTTCAATACTTCGGTCACATAGCAAGGAAAGACGGTGGTAATCTCGAAAGGCTCATCGTGACCGGCTAAGTGAATGGGAAAAGGCCTCGTGGACGCAGCCCAATACGTTAGTCCGACCAGATCCGCACCACTCTTGACTCTTCGGTATACGATGCCCTTCACACCGCCAGAGACAGAAGCAGATGGAGGAACATAGTGAAGAAAAAGGTGATGAAGCAGGGAGGTCACGACCCTCAGCATTGAGGAGTACGACGCAAGGAGGAGAATATCTGGGCTGATATCTTCAAAGTTCAAAGTCCAACTGCAATGAAAATGAGATTGGAACCACATATGATTACTTATTATTATAAATTATGATTACGTATGACTACAAACCAAATGTGAAAATCACAAAATTAGACATTTAAATTATTATAGATAAAATCCGTGTTGTGTTAGTTTTTAATGAGTTTTCGACACAATGTCAAAATCGTTTATGAAATCAATTAAATGAAATGAAAATAATTAAAATAAACCAGCAACTCTGATTCCCAATTTAGTTGGCAAAAACTTCGCGCAACTTAACACAAAAATTCCAACACGATAAAATTGTAATTGAAAACAAAATAACCTTTAAAAAAAGTTACATAAATTAGGCCTTTGAAGCTAAGGCCGTCTAAAACAGTCGTATCGAAAAAAAATTGTAAACATAAATTCCCGAAACATTTTCTTGCTTTTTAATCTATAAAAATCTGTAATGTCAAGAGCACGGTTACTGTCTTGTTTTTGGTGTTTGACAGTTATAATATCCGTCGTTGTCTGAAATGTTTCATCCTCCGAGCGAGTGGCTGCCACTTCAATGAGGCAAAATGGTGGAATGTCAAAAATCACTTGCTCTACTTAGCTTGTCATTCAAATGAAAGTTTATTTTTTATATCCTGACTACTTACCTACTGATTGTCTTAGGAAAATTTTCTTTGTTGGTGTGATGGTCCCAACCAAACCCCAGGCCGATAAAATTTTCGTTTTTCCTAAGTCTGCTTAACCTACTCAGAATAAGTGTTAAGGTCGGCTTCCCCTAAGGGGAAGAGGTCGCGCTCCGCCGTCCGCACGACCCTGTAGAGCTCGTCCCAGGCTGGTCACTCTCCCACCGACACTAAATGAATTCCCAGAACTACTACTCCTTGTCCCAACTTTAGAAGCTAGGATACAAGGAGGGGACACAAAGTGAGTTTAATGGGAATTCACGGTTAAAACACAAAAGTAATGTAATAATAAAATATGAAGTTAAGAAGACAAGAGGGCAGCAAGGGTGATGGTATAATTATAATGCGTGTTGTTTGTATTGTAGTTTTGTTGAAGGTGTTAGGAGAGGAACGTTACGCTTGGGCTTACTCACACGCTATTTAAAACTACGTTAATCCATACATTAAGAATCTACTGTGAACCCATAATAGTGACTTGGAGTCGTCGTGTACTGTTAGACCGCGTCACGCAGGACCTCTGAGGACACTACTACGATTCTACCAGTTCACGTTCCCTATGCTTATAATTGTCCGTCTCAATCCTAAGACAGGGATTGTGAGGCCCGCTGTCATTGAGAAAGACAAGCTTTGAGTATTAATGTATATTCATATCCCGTACTAACGTTAATCACCCTTACGGCATCTACCCCTTTACTTACATAACACTAAACTTGCACAAGCGTACCGTGGGCTCAGTCTGTAGCAGTATTCAATGCGTTGTTCCTGAGGCGCCGAAGTGGTAGTTCGTCACTTCACATTTCCCTAATCTCCCCTTTTCTCAGTTAACGTGTTTCGCTAAAGGGTGACGATTTAGAAATAGTCCTACAGAACGGACGGGTTTGATTTTAGCGAGACACGGTCCCTAGCGTTCTTAGAACGGTGATTTGTGATCGTTTGTGAAGCCTACCCGTGATGCCTAACCCCACTCCCGGAAATGTGCAACCTCAAGCTCTACGCAATGTATTCCGAGCAAGACAGGAAACAGTTATCATCAGTAACGTCTGGTTGATTCAAATGGTATTAATTTAAGATTAAGTTAGCCATAAAGCTAATAGTAAAGATCAAATTAATCAAGACTATAAAGCCTAGATTAATTTGAATGAACAAATGCCTTTACGGTTCTGCCTTCCATTATTGTGGTGTGTAATTTAGGGAGCAAGGAATTGTCTTTGTGACAGACTGGTGTGTTATTGCTCAGTGTATGTTTGTGTGCATGAGTGTAGAGTGTATGTTAGGCCTTCTCCGTTTCCCTATAACCGAGTGCTAACAACGAATAACTGCCAAGGTATTGGATTAGGAGGTGGATATACAACACATGATAAATATATATGAAAATATGATAAAATATTAAATAATGATTTCTTACTCAAACATCGCTCCATCTTGCGGCCAGTCAATTCTCACGTCCGTCCTCTCTCGTGTTCACTTTCATCGCTTACGTCACTACTACCATACCTCCTGTAGCGATCTCAACCCAATACTTTACTTAACTACCCAGGACTATGTCGTCCATACCCTAATGATCTATAATACCGACCGAATGCCCTGGTTTCTCATTTCACTAGTCTACGTCTACCTTTGTACGAACGTCCGTATCCTATTGCGATCTAAGATCCACTATATTCACTTTACTATCCAGGACTAAGACGTCCGTATCCTATCACAATCTAAGAGGACGTCTCTTTTAACTACACTAGACCACAACGTCCGTACCCTATCACGATCGAAGACCAAGTGCCCTGAGCCCTGCCACGCTCAGCTCAACGTTCCCACATTTGGCAAGTAGGAAATATCCCTTTCGTTTTTGTGCAATCTCTCAATTGTTTTAAGGGTTCTCTTAGGTACTGGCCGGGCCCCACTTATGGTCACCAGCCGTGATACTTGTGTTATATTTTAACTTGGTAAATCCCATTAGTTTCCTAGAATTTGTAAAGATAATGCATTTCGCTCTGCACGTGTAAGCGTTTCTGTCCCATAAAGTATAAATGTAATAGCTTTCTAAGAGGTTCAATATTGTTTTACAAGTTTTGAGTGAATAGGATACTTTGTTAATTATTAGGGTAACGTGTCAGGCTGTCAGACCATAAAATTGATATTTAATGTGTTTCTCTAAGTGGCCCGACATCGTGTCTCAGTTCTTAAATAAATATAATAATTTGTTATTATTTAGGAGTAATTGACGGACAGTCACATTCCCCCCTCTGAAAATCAAACGCGGGACGCAGTACAGCGGATGAGCTTTCAAAATAGGTTGAAGTATGTCTGTTCGTAACAGTGTTATATCTCACATATGTTACACACATTGTGTTTACCTAATTCAGTAATTATTCCAGTTGGAACTCGAATCCAACAAGAAGAACCTTCTTTCTTTGTCTGCATCCCATTACGTAATCTAATCGTGATTCTAGTTGGAAACAAAAATCCCATAGCAAGCAAGTTCTACTTAAGTTTGATAGTTGATTTGATTAAAAGGCTCCTTCAATGGTGCACTTTCTAAAGTGGTCTTTAAAGTACATAGACTTGTCGTATAAATGACAAAGATGTTGAAGTCCTGAGCATGCTTATAATTTTGTTTTACATACCAGGATCCTTATTAGTGCAATACTGCTAATGAGACACTCCACATACGGTGTCTACGGGACCCAAACTTAGTCTATCGCAGTTACCGCTAAACAGAGGCCTCTCCAAATGTACCTCAACGCTGAGTCAGCTAAGCAAGCTGCCGAAGTCCAGGAGTAACTGAAATTGTCCGCACACGCTTATATTAGACTTTATGCCAATTGGACGCCCCCCTCTGATTCTAAGAGGTTAAATCAGTTTAGATTTCCAACAAGAGCTAATAAGCTTTACTTATGAGGACATAATGGAACCCTAGATAGTTATAACAATTTGTTATTGGCCTATTGGGACACATTGTTGTTCATTTAATATCCTTGTAATAAAATAATATAAAATAGAACATTTTTCTGATTCAATAATATATGAACTGACAACAATAATACGTAACCATAGACTTAGTAATAATTTAAAGTGGGACAACAAGGTTATATGGCGTAGTAACGGCTGTAGTGCCCAATAAAATGAAACTTAGCTTCGCAACAGGAGCCACATCACAGCTGCTGTTGAAGTCAACCGATGTCAGCTTACTTTGATGAAATGCAACCCAAACACAGCCGCGCAGTGCCAAAGGTTTAGAGAAAGTGAAGTCTCGGCCAAGCGATGATTTAAATGTGCTGGAATTTGAAATAAGACCGCGACAGTATCTATTTATATTTACTTCCTATAATAATAGACATTACACATTCTTTGTAAGTCGATAATTATTTCGTTATTCGCCCTTCGTGAATTTAGGTAACAATAATATATAATAATGTATTCCCATAACCAAGGTTATGTTCAACATCTAAGCAAGTGAGCTTACAAGCAACACCCATACATACACACATTGAACTCTATCGTGCAAACACATTTATTTTGCACAAACCACAGTTATCACGTTTACCTACAGGGAGTCGAACCCATACAGTCGTCAGGAACACACGCGACAATCAACTCATTACATACATCAATATTTCCTAAATACTCATGGGAATCGAACCCACCAGTCGTAGCATCGGAAACAAACAACTAGAAGTTCATGCAGGAGTCGAACCCACAAAAGTATTTTATTTTCTTCATATTTTAAACGTCTCATTTTCGGAGATCAGAAGAATGCGTACATTCGTTACTTTAAGTTTAACTCTGATTATGTGTAATACAACAAATGAGGCATGAGTATTCAAATATAAACGTGCAAAGATATATCACATGAAAACTGATAACCATAAAACTTGTACTTGGGAATCGAACCCATGCAGTATTCAGGAACCCACGCAATTCTCAACTCGTTATTTATTCCTTAAAATTCCTCCATGCTCGTGGAAATCGAATCCACTATTAGTAGTGCACATTGAATACAAACAAATAATAATTCATGCAGGAGTCGAACCCACAAAGCATTTTTTTTTTAACGTCTTGTTATCGGAAACCGCAAATGCTTACGTTCTTCGTTTTTAGTTTAGATATCAAATGTGTAAACACCGTCTCACGTAAACCGTACATCATACAATTTGCACTTGGGAATCGAACCCATAAATAAAATAGCATAGAAACATAGAAGAGTATAGGAACCAAAGCAACTTTCAAACCATTATCTTCTTAAAATAATATGCATACGTGCATGTGGGAATCGAACCCACTATCAATTATATCAGACCTTAAGTCCTAATAACGATGTATATGAGGATCCACAAATCTTAACTTAGGTATTTGAGCCCTTACTCATCAACCACTAGGCGGGAATCGAACCCAAAATCCATGACAGTGAAACTGATTCACATAAACTGTAAATCTCTATATATAATATTATGGGAGTTTAACTCAACCAATACATCAGGCGGGAATCGAACCCTAAATCCATGACAATGAAATCGATGCATATAACCTATAAATAAATAAAATTAAATAATGAGAGAATATTCGTAGAACCCGTTAACAGCAATTACGAATATTTTACACACTATTCAAACCGTTACTTATCGTAACTAATTTAGCCAGTGGACGTTACATCGTCTTTAACAATTTATAAAAAGCCTTAACACCTTACCCTTAACTATTACGTTGTGTTGTTATTGTAGTAACCCATGTGTATCTAACGATTTATACTTGAACTATCTTTTACGTTGTGTTGTTATTGTAGACTTAACCCATTCGTCGTTCTAATCTCGTTGCACTGAAGTGAATCAGTACATTTAATGACGAGAATCCTGGTCACGCAGCGCCAAATGTGATGGTCCCAACCAAACCCCAGGCCGATAAAATTTTCGTTTTTCCTAAGTCTGCTTAACCTACTCAGAATAAGTGTTAAGGTCGGCTTCCCCTAAGGGGAAGAGGTCGCGCTCCGCCGTCCGCACGACCCTGTAGAGCTCGTCCCAGGCTGGTCACTCTCCCACCGACACTAAATGAATTCCCAGAACTACTACTCCTTGTCCCAACTTTAGAAGCTAGGATACAAGGAGGGGACACAAAGTGAGTTTAATGGGAATTCACGGTTAAAACACAAAAGTAATGTAATAATAAAATATGAAGTTAAGAAGACAAGAGGGCAGCAAGGGTGATGGTATAATTATAATGCGTGTTGTTTGTATTGTAGTTTTGTTGAAGGTGTTAGGAGAGGAACGTTACGCTTGGGCTTACTCACACGCTATTTAAAACTACGTTAATCCATACATTAAGAATCTACTGTGAACCCATAATAGTGACTTGGAGTCGTCGTGTACTGTTAGACCGCGTCACGCAGGACCTCTGAGGACACTACTACGATTCTACCAGTTCACGTTCCCTATGCTTATAATTGTCCGTCTCAATCCTAAGACAGGGATTGTGAGGCCCGCTGTCATTGAGAAAGACAAGCTTTGAGTATTAATGTATATTCATATCCCGTACTAACGTTAATCACCCTTACGGCATCTACCCCTTTACTTACATAACACTAAACTTGCACAAGCGTACCGTGGGCTCAGTCTGTAGCAGTATTCAATGCGTTGTTCCTGAGGCGCCGAAGTGGTAGTTCGTCACTTCACATTTCCCTAATCTCCCCTTTTCTCAGTTAACGTGTTTCGCTAAAGGGTGACGATTTAGAAATAGTCCTACAGAACGGACGGGTTTGATTTTAGCGAGACACGGTCCCTAGCGTTCTTAGAACGGTGATTTGTGATCGTTTGTGAAGCCTACCCGTGATGCCTAACCCCACTCCCGGAAATGTGCAACCTCAAGCTCTACGCAATGTATTCCGAGCAAGACAGGAAACAGTTATCATCAGTAACGTCTGGTTGATTCAAATGGTATTAATTTAAGATTAAGTTAGCCATAAAGCTAATAGTAAAGATCAAATTAATCAAGACTATAAAGCCTAGATTAATTTGAATGAACAAATGCCTTTACGGTTCTGCCTTCCATTATTGTGGTGTGTAATTTAGGGAGCAAGGAATTGTCTTTGTGACAGACTGGTGTGTTATTGCTCAGTGTATGTTTGTGTGCATGAGTGTAGAGTGTATGTTAGGCCTTCTCCGTTTCCCTATAACCGAGTGCTAACAACGAATAACTGCCAAGGTATTGGATTAGGAGGTGGATATACAACACATGATAAATATATATGAAAATATGATAAAATATTAAATAATGATTTCTTACTCAAACATCGCTCCATCTTGCGGCCAGTCAATTCTCACGTCCGTCCTCTCTCGTGTTCACTTTCATCGCTTACGTCACTACTACCATACCTCCTGTAGCGATCTCAACCCAATACTTTACTTAACTACCCAGGACTATGTCGTCCATACCCTAATGATCTATAATACCGACCGAATGCCCTGGTTTCTCATTTCACTAGTCTACGTCTACCTTTGTACGAACGTCCGTATCCTATTGCGATCTAAGATCCACTATATTCACTTTACTATCCAGGACTAAGACGTCCGTATCCTATCACAATCTAAGAGGACGTCTCTTTTAACTACACTAGACCACAACGTCCGTACCCTATCACGATCGAAGACCAAGTGCCCTGAGCCCTGCCACGCTCAGCTCAACGTTCCCACATTTGGCAAGTAGGAAATATCCCTTTCGTTTTTGTGCAATCTCTCAATTGTTTTAAGGGTTCTCTCAGGTACTGGCCGGGCCCCACTTATGGTCACCAGCCGTGATACTTGTGTTATATTTTAACTTGGTAAATCCCATTAGTTTCCTAGAATTTGTAAAGATAATGCATTTCGCTCTGCACGTGTAAGCGTTTCTGTCCCATAAAGTATAAATGTAATAGCTTTCTAAGAGGTTCAATATTGTTTTACAAGTTTTGAGTGAATAGGATACTTTGTTAATTATTAGGGTAACGTGTCAGGCTGTCAGACCATAAAATTGATATTTAATGTGTTTCTCTAAGTGGCCCGACATCGTGTCTCAGTTCTTAAATAAATATAATAATTTGTTATTATTTAGGAGTAATTGACGGACAGTCACATTGGTAACACAATTTTAGACGTTGGTGAGGTTCGGTACCAAAATTATGAAAATAAACTTTAGTGTGCTTCGTCTAAAAGAAAGAAAGAAATAATATTTATTGGCAACAGGTAGAAACATGCACATTATTTTATACTGTCTCAGCATATAAATTATTTTTTAAAACAAGCATGTTTTCGAAAAATATTTCACAGGGAATTTGCACTAATCATATCCCTACTAACGCTGTATTTTGTAAAGTCATAATATGGACGAGTGTCTGAAATAAAGATAATAGTAGATTATTAACCAAGGGCTGTATGACATCAATTGCATACGAGGTTTTTGGCGCCTGAGCGAAGCGAAGGCGCTAATTAACCCGAGTATGCAATTGATGCTTACGCCCGAGATAAATACTCTGCTTTACATATCGATTGTGAGGTAAGTAAACAACAAGACAGCAGGTTTCAATGAACATTTATTATGAAGAAAAAAATGTGTATTTAATTAAAATTAATTATTTTCGCGATGCTTTCGCGCCTACTAGTAGACTGCCTTTTTTTTTTCACGCACGCAAGCGCGTCAAATCTTGCTGGCCAGTTTGATTTTTAAATCGATTCCATCTAACATACGATGTGGAAACAAATAGTTCCATATTTAAAATAAAATCTTTATAAAATAAATTGTCTAGATTCCGATTCGAGTAATTAATCGATACCGAGAAAAAAAAAATTAACTTTTTAAAAATATTCTTCGTGCAGTATGAGTATGACAGTTCTTTTTTCAAATTCCAAAACCTATGCTGTAATGATAGTCATACACCCCGGCATTCAGGGGTGTAAGGGTGTACTTACAGAGCAAGAGATATGTAAATTATTATTATTATATGCAATTCTTGTCCATTTGTACTTAAATTGAAGAAATTGTTTTTTTTTATTCAAAACAAACGGAGCCAAGAAACATGGTTTCACTTTCATAAAAAGTCAAATGGGTTATAGTTGTATAGTAGTAGTTGGCTATGAGTTTTGTTTGCACATACTTCAATTATATTTAGTTTTTATCACAATGTACGATTTATAAATTTATGATAGCAATCTTTTTTAAATATTTACTTGTTTTGTTTCAGGTAAGATTTGTTCAACAGATTTAAAAGGTATTGTAATAACTTAGTACCTACTTTCTATTTTAATGGATCCAGCTACTTTAAGCCTTACATCATTTTAATTACGAGAAAATAAACAGATGCATAATGACTAACTGTTAACTTAACCTGTTACCTTACCTGTTTGAAGTAGGTAGGTATAATAAATTTTAAAAAATGTTTGTACTATCTTTACGTAAATTTAATACTTTGTATAGTTGTCAAAATAGAACAAAAAGAGATTGACACGAGTTTTTCTCAAGCCTGTTCTACATCTATTTTAGTTGAATGAAAAAGATCATATTAATGCTCGGATAACAAAGAATAGTGAAACGTGAAACATTACGGGCATTGAGCTTTGTATAGTAAATCTAATTTTAATATTTACTCTATTATATTCTGTCAATAAACTTTTTTACTTTTTTTACTTTACTATTAGAGGGGCTGGTAGCTAAGTGTAATAACGAGGCGAGTTGGTTGAAGGTTAAACTACGATTGCAGGCGTTGGTCCGTAAATTGGTAATCATCTGTTGTATTATTATATATATTTGACTGGCCTGTTGGTCTAGTAGTTAGTGACACTGACTGCTATGCCGGAGGTCGTGGGTTCGATTCCCACCAAGAACAAATGTTTGTGTGATGAGCACGATCATTTGTTCTGTGTCTGGGTGTAATTTATCTATAATATGTATGTATTTAAAAATATATAAGTATGTTTATCAGCTGTTTAGTACCCATAATAATACAAGCTCTCAAGCTTAACTTGGGACTAAATGGCGTTGTGTGGAAAGTTCTGGAATATTTATTTATATTATTTATATTACGTGTATACTGACCTCTCCGTCTTTCGGAAACCTGTTTATTATAACAACTTATTAACAGTTAATCCTGGGAGTCAATTGTAGCATGGTTACGGGTTGTCAGAGGGGTCAAAAAGTCAGAAAATCTATCTTTTAAAAGTGATATTGTTTTACCCAGTGAATGTGGAGGCATGTCTGGCAGTTGCATAAAGAGGAAAATTTTGTATTTTTGTACATTGTAACGAATAAATTTCTACGGGATCGATTTGAAAAATCCTTTCTCCTTTGGGAAGCTACACTATTTTCGGGTGGTATAGGCTACCTTTATCCCTGTAATCGCTGTTTACGCTAAAATGTATGCTTTAAACCATTACTTTGCGGACATTGGTGTGGGTTATATGTTTACTTAGTTTTTAATTTCATTCTGTCACACTTATATTGTAATGTGTAACTGTTTTTATGTCCCAATAAAGTAAAATAAAATTAGTTAAATATTCTCACGCAAACGGGGACTACCCGGGTGGAACTGCGTGACGGACGTCCGCTAGTATCAAATGCTAGTATTCAGTAGCATCTGATTGGAATCCGACCACAAAATATTTCGGGAAATATTTAGATGGAGTTTTCACCACTCTTTAAATAAAGCAATATACAAAACAATAAATGTCAAAATTATTTTAACATCACGTCCATTAGTAAGATTAAACTATCGACAAAAACCGCACAAAATGTCTCATGAATATTCTTAGAATGTCCGTGTTATATTCTATTAACTGGAATCATAAACTATTTTGAGTGTTTAATATTGTGTTATGGCTATGAAGCTTTTACATCGGAATGGAAATCACTTTTAGGAATTCACGATTCGCTTGTTTCATCACTTAACTTTAATTAGAAATTTCACATCTACTTCTGACATAATTATAGCTTTAGAAAAAGACGATGACGGTGACGGTGTGACAATGACGGTGACAGTTATGAACTAAGTAAGATATGTCAAAATTTAAACCACTTTGTCATCTCTAATGAAATGCCAACAATGTGTGTATGGAAGCTTTCTTGTTTATGAAGAAATTAACCAAAATTTTGTTTTAATTTAACCTTATGAACAATTCAGTTGGTACGCATAGTCCACGACTGATGACTTCTAAGATAAGTATCTATCAAAACTTACAAAAAATTATTACTAGTGTTAAACATAAAAAGAAATTCACAAAGGCATTATAAAGGGTGACGCGGGACGGCATCCATCTTGTATTAAAATATCCGCATTTAAAACTTCTAAAATGAGGTTTTCCTTCCAAACCAAAGAATTTTATAATGAAATCTCTTTGGATAAAACCTTTTAGAACGCTTTTCAACTTCCGATCTCTAAATGACGAAGTAAAGGTTGGCAGTTATCTTAATACATTTAACAAAGACTGGTCGACGGACTTGAATCTTAAGTTTTTGGATTACGTCTTCTCCAATAGAAAATTATATTTCTTTCAATAGATAAGGTCTATAACTAAATCAAAGACAGATGGAGGGCTTTTTTAGGTCTATCTCTTGGAGGAAAAGGAATATAAGAAATTGTAAGCCGCGTGTTTGGGAAAAATCGGATACACAGGGAGACGAGCTTTAATTCAAAACTTTAAAAAAGATAACACGCAATGCATTTATATATTGAAGGCTAGTCTATATGGAATAGTTAGCCAAATATTAACAACTACAACACATAATAATATTTAATTTTAAAATGTCGTACTCGTAACTAAGAGCACGTGTCAGGATGGGAAGGCTTATCAGATAGTCCGAATGTTAAACTTTCTTGACAGTTCCTTGCCGCGGCTTCAATACGTTACAGTGGCAAGATAAGATTATGTCACGTATTATACAGTCGTATCTTGAACATCTCGATCGAAATTACAATTATTGTTTGAAAATTGACCATAAAATATGTCACGCAAATCACAAAACCGAAGCGTACTGTCTTATTTGTCACTTGAGCTTTTAGCTAAATAATAACAACCGCACGTGTCAATCGAAGGTTAAGCTACGTTTGACGAGGTCTGTAGATAGGATGACTGCCTTAATTGTCACGCAGGACGCCCAAAACAAAGAATTACACGCAGAAACGCGAATAGAAATCAAACAAATAATTTTAACGAACTAAAGGATTCACTCAAAATGAATATTGACATTTCAAAAATATTCCCCTCGTAGCAGGGTGGTTAGGCTGCACGCTATAGGGTAACTCACGGGTACGCTAACTCGCTTAACGTCAAGCGGGCGGCGGCGGCGTCACAGACGGAAGCGTATTGTTTACGACGCACCTCTTATCTGTCACGTTGAACGACCAAAACATAACTCCACTTCGAATTTATGAACTCGAACGTTATTCGCTTGTTGAGCGAGTGACATTGGTAGACACCGTTTTGTTATGTTTTTGAGAGTTGATATTTAATAAATTTATTATTTAATAGATTAACAAAGAGCTTATACTTTGATTGGTGTTTCTTACGTTTTAAGAAGTTTAAGCAGTAAGTAATCTGTTTAAACATACATAAACTAACGTCACCTGCCTCAATCCTTACTTACTTCTATTGATTCATTTATGTTCATACATCTGACCTTACGCACCTAACATTTCTAAATAACATCCCAAATTTTAATAAGATCAGCGAATGTCCTTCTAGGGCGTACCCTCCGGGTGTTACCAATTACGTACGCCTCATTAGATATCATTTTTATAATGCGCAGAAAAAGAAACTAGCTAGGTACTTCAATTAAAAAAGTTTTGTTCCTAGCGTCTACACAATCAAGTAAAAGACGATCACTGTGTATTAGTTTTCGCGCTCCGAAAATTTTCCCACCAAAGAACAACGCAACTAGCAGTTAAGTCATTTACAAACACAAAAGCAATGTTCTAAATACGAAAGTATCCGTTCAATAATAGACTATGAATTTCTAATACTATTTCTGTAGCTCGTCGTTGCCAGCAGAGGGGGTGTCGGGTGCGGGGCGGGGAGGTAACGTCTGAAAGCATAATATGATATTATTGCCAAAATAATAACGTGGAGTAGACAACACCGCATCTTCCCCTGTTAGGGCTGAGCTGTGTACGTCAGTTCATTTTGTAATACAGTTACATTTGTATACGCGGGTGTTTCCTGTAACTTGAGTTACGTTAGTCTCGAGTTTGTATGTTTGGAAAATAATTGTTAAATTTTATTACTACACGCGCACGTCATGTAGGTACTTAGGCGAACTTCTAGCTGTTTGAGTAATGCATAGACATGGGTAGATGCAGTAGGCATGTTGACAGTGTAAGAATATAATAAAAATATATTTTGTCCATCAGTTAGATAATAAAAACGGTACCTAGACAAGTATTTATTTTGACTTTTCCAAATTGATGAAATGTTACTTCGAATAAGCACATTCAAATTAAGGAGAGGGGGCTTAGGAAGTCATAATTCAGAACAAATATGGAACATTTTGCCATAATTTTATGAGCACAGTTAAATAGGAAAAATATGTGTGTAATATTTTCTAGTCATTTAGATGAGCGCCTGAAAACTAAAACTTGATCAACTCAACTAGCCTATTTCGAAGTTATGGATTCTCAAAAAAATCAAAAAGGTAAAGTTTATGCTTGCCACAAAAATATACAGTATTAAGGACACTGAAACGGTTTGGTTAAAATTGTTCATAGATACCGACATCCCTGTAGATTGACTTCAAAATTAAACGTCGTAGATTATAGTGGACGGCACGATACGGCAGAGTTTAATCGTTGGACAGGTGCGTGTGACATGACCGGTACTATCGGATTCTATTTATTGCCCTTAGCTACAGTTAGTGGCGTTGCCACTAAGTATCCGTCACAGCTTCACGAGCAATCAATTTAGCATTTATGGTGACATAACTTTTTGAATTCATTGTTTCCTATTAATAAATTATTAGAATCGAACCCGATCTTTTTATCCCCCGTCTGAAAAGGCCAGTTCGATTTCAAATTCCCGTTTCAATTTTTAAAAAGAAATGAATTTATTACCTATTATTTTCGGAACAAACGAAAAAGTTCTTCCAAGAAGGTTTTACACAAGGAGTAACAAAATTCGAACGCCTGTCACTCTTCGATCCTTCTAAATTTAAACATTTAAACGGATGACGTCATAACAGAGTTGACGCGTCTCATTCCGCGACTTCCCGGCTTGTCAGACACAAAATGGAGCGGAGGCAGGGCCTTTTGTACTTGTAGGCTTTGTGTGCAAAGTAAGCTTCCTACCGAAGCATCTGTGCGATGATGAAACTTGCCAGACAACGCTTTTAAGCACGCTTTATGTCTCGAATTAAAACTTTAAAGGAGGAAATTAAACGTCCGAAAAATTGTGCATGTTACACTCACGGGCTGTTTGTTGTTCGGTTGCGAAAAAGGGGGTTGAGTTGTACATACCTTTTGTCACAGTCGCTTTCGAATACATTGAAGTAACTTACTCGAACGCGGACTCACTAATTCGCATAGTACACCTACCTACCGACGTCACTAGTTTAAAAAAAAGGTTACTCATTTGACGAGTGAAAATGTTTGTAAAAACGAATTTACACTAAATCATTTAGTTCTTATCATATCTTACAAGAGCTCGATTAGTGATCGAAATTTGATAGTTTAATCCTTTCTGCACTTCTCCTTCATAAAATAATTATTCTCGCAAAATATGCGTAAGTACAAAAAGATCAAAGTTTTCTCTTTACGGTAAATACCTACGTAGTAGCACAGTATAAATATTAATACAGTAGGACGACGCCTTTCATCTCTGGAAAAATGCCGACAACTTCTACACGCGTTAGACTTGAATAATACCTCCCGCACTACGAACATCGGTTTGTTCGCAGTGCAGGAGCGGCTTTCCCGCGTCTCGCCCCTCACAACCCGCACGATTGCCCTGTCTAGACAGCTTCGTCGGACGACTGTATGTTTTAAGACTGTGGTAGTAGTATGCGCTCTACCAAAACACCATAAAGATTGATGACCAGACTAATTACTATCATCTATTAAATGACTGGCATGTTGGTCTAGGAGTTAGTGACCCGGACTGCTATGCCGGAGGTCGTGTGTTCGATTCTCACCCAGGACAAATGTTTGTGAGATGAGCACGATCATTTGTTCTGTGTCTGGGTGTAATTTATCTATAATATGTATGTATTTAGAAATATATAAGTATGTTTATCAGCTGTTTAGTAGGTACCCATAGGTTCTCAAGCTTAACTTGGGACTAAATGGCGTTGTGTGAAAAGTTGTGGAATATTTATTTATTTATCTATTAAATATTATAAACATACTTTCCTTCGATAAGCATTTGCATTGCATAAGCACAGACGCCAGCACATCAAGTTACCCCAATGTCTCAAATTTCTTTGATCGTTTTTCAACTTTATGTCGAACAGAATAGTAGTTCATATTCAATTGGGAAAATTTGACACATTGGGGTAACTTGATGTACTGGCCTCTTTACATACATAAACTCATGCTTGTCCCTCAATATAGTAAGCAGAAACTACAGGATACCTACTACTATCCTTATCTACAAACTTTTCTTGCTTCGTTTTCGTTATGCTCATCCAATTGGTTATACACCCTGCTCGCCATGCACCTGACTTTTGGCAAATGCCGAGCATAATTTAAATACAGCTGTTTGCTGCTGCACATCAAGCTACCTCCAACTATAAAACTTTGCCAATTGAACATGAACCTTATGAAATTTGTAATAAAGTTAAAAACCAACACAGAAATTTGATAAATTGGAGAAGCTACCTTGATGTGCCAGCTGGCTCCTGTACAGTTAAGGTATACCTACCAAATAAAAGATATTACTCAATCATGACACAAAGTCCTTATTAAACACACGTAAACTACCCAAAACACCAAGTTAACAAACAACCGAAGCTTAATCAAAGCACCACAGTTTCACAGCAGCAAAATTATCATTGCCGAGATGTATATTCCCAACCCTCTCTTGCAGAACAAATTCCACTTGTCAAAATGTTCACGCTATGTACACGGGAATCACAAAGCGAGACGCTTACAAAGAACGGGGGCTTAAGGCGAGGTTACCCCAATAAACGTCGTCAACAATAGCGTTTTACTCGTACATGGAACGGATTTAAATTTTGAAAAAAATGTATTACATAGTTGACTCTTTGATTATGATATGTCGGGCATGCGATACACGATTACTAACACTTCACTGCATCCAATTAAATCGCAAAGACATGTCCAAATGATGGCTAAATAATCGTTTTACTTGAGTTATATTAGGCTTAGAAAAATAAAACTTATATCATAATAAAGGTCGTAAAAAATGTGTATTATCTCGGGTCACATAATGTGCAATATGAAAATAAATGTATCACAAATTCCAAAGTTAAGTGTATTTCACTAGTTTGCGCTCGCTCCGAGTCCTTTAGTCCCGAGCGGAACGTGTTCGAGGTCGGACGTGCGCCAATTTTTTCCGTCATCCCCGTTATAAAATCGATTTCGATAAATAGTAATACATGTACATACTTTATCATCACTTTAATTTAGTTTTTTAAATAGTTGTAATATTTTTTGTTTTATTAGGTACATTATTAGGATAAATTCGTAGAAAAGTAAAATAAATCAAAATGGTCATGAATAAAAAATTTTCTTCTTTGGCTCTACGAAGACTGAATAGGTAAACAAAAAAGGTAGGAATACTTTGACGATATTTTTTATTTAGGTACCTACCTAAATTATATTTTACCATACAAATAATACCTTAGATGATAAATTGAATCACAAACTTAGGTAGGTACGGATAATACTTTTACAACAAGGACACGGTTGCACGGTTGGCGCAGTGGCTGAGCGATGTGCGCAGCGTGTCGCGGGTTCGATTCCCGCACGGAACAAATATTTGTTTGACCTAAAAGTAGTTGTTCGCGGGTCTGGGTGTTTGTGTATGTGAGAATAAATGTTTGTAAACGCACCCACGACACAGGAGAAATTTCTAGAGTAGGGCAACGTTTACAAAAAAAAAATACTAATGCAAATAACAACGATGAGCGCGAAAGTCTTTCATGCTTTATTTTTACCGCGAAACGTATTTACCAACCATACCAAGTGTATCGAACAGTAGTATTTGAACCCTAAGATAGAGCAAATAAAGTCGCCACGCGCGCAAATGCTATAGTGGTTTATTGTTGCGTGACGTCAAATAGGTAGTTCACCCGTTCAACCTGCTGGGATTTTGTATTTTTTAATAGATTTTGCCTACGAAATCGCCCGCCATTTTTTTTTCTAATTGTTTTGTGATAATAAAATATACGTAACCTAAGGCATAACGTAGCTTTCTAATAGGTAAAAGATTTTTCTCTCAGTATCGAATCAGTAACGCCATGAATTTGCGCATTGAAACAAAAAAAAATACTCGCATCAACATACTCTTGAGCAGTGGTGGCCCAGTGGTGTGTGACATCTATCAACCCGCAGTGGGCTAGCGTGGTGGATTATAGCCCACTCCCTCTCATAGAGAGGAGGGCTGTGTCTCGGCAGTGGGAACATTATAGACTGATGATGATGATGATGAACATTATTGTAGTAAATAGTGAATAAGATGGGATGGTGGTCACACCGTCTACTCATAGGAACTGTCTCCAGTATGAACATCAAACCACCAGCAGCACGTCACGTGAGTATTAGGTAAAACTACCCACAGCTACCACAACACAACAAATAATATTATTATATTTTGTGTCTATGTTTGTGAAGGTCACGTACCACAGCACACTCGTACCACAGTGTAGCAAAGTACAGTATTACATTGCTCATTTCCTACAAGTATGTTTTTATTTTTCGCTAATACAAAACTACGTTATGCCTGAGTTATATAATTTTAATGCCTGAGTTATACAACGTGTTTTTTTTATATCCCATAACTCTAGGGTATGATTGAGATCATACGATGACGGGCCTGTTGGTCTAGTGACGGGCCTGCTGGTCTAGTAGTTAGTGACCCTAACTGCTATGCCGGAAGTCGTGGGTTCGATTCCCGCCCAGGACAAATGTTAGTGTGATGAGCAAAATCATTTGTTCTGTGTCTGGGTGTTTGGGTGTGTTTGTATTTAGAAATATATAAGTATGTTTATCAGCTGTTTAGTACCCATAACACATAAAGATGGCGACGAAGAAAATTTTTGGTTTTTCCGTCATGGGTGTCGTTTTTGTGGTTTTCGGGGTCGCTGATTACGAAAATTAGGTCAAAATAAAAATCCAAGATGGCGACGAAGAAAATTTTTGGTTTTTCCGTCATGGGTGTCGTTTTCGTGGTTTTCGGGGTAGCTGATTATGAAAATTATGTCAAAATGAAAATCCAAGATGGCGCCTAGGAAAATTTTTAATTTTTCCGTCATGGGTATCGTTTTCATGGTTTTTGGGGTCGCTGACTACGAAAATTAGGTCAAAATAAAAATCCAAGATGGCGACGAAGACAATTTTTGGTTTTTCCGTCATGGGTGTCGTTTTTATGGTTTTCGGGGTCGCTGATTATGAAAATAACGTCAAAATGAAAATCCAAGATGGCGCCGAGGAAAATTTTTGGTTTTTCCGTCATGGGTGTCGTTTTCATGGTTTACGGGGTCGCTGATTACGAAAATTAGGTCAAAATAGAAATCCAAGATGGCGACGAAGAAAATTTTTGGTTTTTCTAACATGGGTGTCATTTTCGTGGTTTCCGGGGTCGCTGATTACGAAAATAAGGTCAAAATGAAAATCCAAGATAGCGCCGAGAAAAATTTATGGTTTATCCGTCATGGGTGTCGTTTTCATAGCTTTTGGGGTCGCTGATTACGAAAATTAGGTCAAAATAAAAATCCAAGATGGCGACGAAGAAAATTTTTCAAAAATCAATGAACTCAAAAACCATGACAACGACACGACACCCATGACGGAAAAACCCAAAAGTTTTCCACGGTGCCATTTGGATTTTCATTTTGGGCTCATTTTCATAATTAGCGATACCAAAAAACACGAAAACGACACCCATGACGGAAAAACCAAAAAGTTTCTTTGTCGCCATCTTAGATTTTCATTGAAAATAAGCTACCCCGAAAATTACGAAACCGACACCCATGTTGGAAAAACCAAAAATTTTCCTCGGCGCAATTTTGATTTTAATTTTGACCTTATTTTCATAATCAGCTACCCCGAATACCATAAAAACGACACCCATGACGGAAAAATCAAAAACTTTCCACGGCGCAATCTTGGATTTTCATTTTGACCTGATTTTCGTAATCAGCGACCCCGAAAACCACGAAAACGACACCCATGTTAGAAAAACCAAAAATTATCCTCGGCGCCATCTTGGATTTTCATTTTGACCTTATTTTCGTAATCAGCGACCCCGAAAACTATGAAAACGACACCCATGACGGAAAAACCAAGAATTTTTTTCGTCGCCATCTTGGATTTTCATTTTGACCTAATTTTCGTAATCAGCTACCCCGAAAACCACGAAAACGACACCCATGACGGAAAAACCAAAAATTTTCTTCGTCGCCATCTTGGATTTTTATTTTGACCTAATTTTCGTAATCAGCGACCCCGAAAACCACGAAAATGACACCCATGTTAGAAAAACTTTTTTTACTTTTATCTGGCAATATTTTAGCTAATCTTAATTAAACTGTGATTAACAAATCAATTATTTATTTATTTAACCCATTTTCCCTAAACCCATATTTTCCACGCATACTTATATTCATATTAGGTGGGATACTAAAATTAAATAACCATTCAATGCATCTAAGTATTTTTGAATTACAATATTGATATCGTAGTTCAAGAATTCTATCATATCTAAATTAATAAATTGAAGTTGCTCTACGGCATTACTCTATTCTGTGACGCAACTGTGTACCTACTCGAGTTCGTGAAGTCATGAATGAGCGGTACGACGACAGCGCGCGGCGTTTCTCCGATGCATCGTAGTTTATTACGTAGCGCTATTGGTTGCGGGGCCTGAGGTAAGCGTTAAATGCCTACACGGCTGGGGACACCTCGCCTTAACAAATGGTTCCGTCAAGCCGGTGTTTGTATAATACGTGGTTGGACGGCACCACTATCAACCGTGATATTACACATGTTTATTTTCAACACGCGTAAACTACGGTTAGAGTCCTGGTAATTTGGGTACTAACACTATCTACGAAATTGGGTGGCTGCTATTCGTTGGTTTTGTAAACTGCCTAAATGTTAGGTTAATTTATGCTGGGTCAGAAGCTTTTCTTTGTGGTCAGATTAGCTGTTCCCTTTTGTCTTAAGTTAATCTTAGACGTCACTGACGTTGGTGAAGGTCCAAATATTTAACATATATGTATTTTAGCTCTTTATTTAATATAGCAGATGTCACGCGGTTTTACCCGTTAGTAGTTCCTGTTCCCGTGGGATAACAGGGATATTTATTATTTATTAATTTTTCAAATTGGATCATTAGTTCCGATGATTACCCCCTACATACAAACTTACAAACTGACATACAAACAAATTTTACCCCTTTATGATGTTAGTATAGATTATGGGGACACACTATACAGAATAGATGAGCAGAAGCTTTTTCCTGAAGCAGTGAAAATAAAGCATATACCATGCCATTGCCATTGCCATTTGCCATTTTTGCCATTTTTGCCATTTTTATACCATGTGGGTATAAAAATTTACATATCATCTTCTCTTCTTATCGTGACTAACCTAGTGTCAGAGATTATGCCTGCCATGAGCCTCTCACTTCCTCTACATACCATGAGAACATTCTATATTACACTCTTCTTGGAATGCACAAGATATCACTTTATTTGTTAATTTGTCTGTAACTATGGGTGTATACGAGGAGGGTTTGCCAGAAACAAATGGTTTTTTTAAGTATAATTATCATATCTATCATTCATATCACTTCACACACTGCCCTTACCTATGTGTGATCACCATTATGTGAGAGTCTGTCTTTATCAATGGTGTTTCCCCGAAAATGGCGGCTGTAATAAATAACGTACGAAACTATAGACTGCCACCTGATTCAATCCTTACCTGTTTCCTTTATTCAATAGGTTCTGAGGATCACCACTTTTTAGACGTCAAAATTACAGAAAAAAGTCCACCTAAGAGCTCGCCTTTCGCCGCTTCCTAATGTTTTTGCTGAGAAAAAAAAAGTGGCGAAAAATATTCTCCTCCCCGTACATCTGGTCATACTCGTTGTTAGCTACATACACTTGATCTTTTTGATTATTTTCTTCTTTGCCACCCAATAGGACCTTGTCATGTATCATGCCAACTAAGTCTTTACTAAAGTTTATAAAAATAGCAGTGACGCTTGAAAAGCACTCGTTACCCTGACAAATTTATAAATGGACTGTTATCAACAGGCATATTGCAACGTTTATTTGGTGGACGAAGCATCAAAAAGCCTGATATTACACGAACGGTAAACGTAAATTATTATTCTGAACTAAACAGCCACCAAGTACAAATGTACGTTACATTCCATGTATTTGGACAATCGGAGAGATCAACTGGATATTATGGTTTGTTCGTGTACTTAACAGCAGGAGCCCTGAAAGTTTCTTCATTAGAAATGTTTAACCTACTCGAATTGCTTCCTCGAATGGCTAATTTATTTTCGCTGTTGTCAGACTGAATATAATGGATGCGTCAGTTGCTAACTGCTTTTTATTGACCTTTTTATTTAATAAACATTCTTCTTATGACCGACTACTACGTAGATGTTTTTTTTTGTCGTGTATTTACATCGGTTTCTCCGTAATAATTAAACCAATTTTCTCGTGAATTTTTTACTTTTACTATGGTCTTCTGCAATGTTGTTGCGGTGTCTTTAGAATTTAATTAATTTAGCTAGATTCGACTCTGAGCTAGCTGCAATAAATTGAATCATCTATTATTAATATAATAGTAAGTAGGTACATTAGTTTGTGTTGAGTATGACCGACGATGCTTATGGATATCTAAATTTAGAAAAAGTTGAACAACACTTCTAATTTCACTGAACGAATGCATCAAAAGCAATCTACAAAGGTATTTTAAAATCCGTAGAAGAAGTTAATAAAAAAAACACGGAACCCTGAAGTTTTCTTATTACCCGGGCGCTTTCTATCTCGTGTCACATTTTCTACAACGTGAAGATTAAACGTATTGTTCTGTCACTCAGAGAATCGCGTTACTGACATTTTTTTCTCCATGTAACAAGAACTATGTAACCAGAGTTGCTCGTCCCTTACCTATTTATAACGCGGTTCAGCCCATTTCCACACTGACAGTAAGTGGATCTTGATGTACTTACCTACATAATGTGATACCTTGATATTAGACCGCTACAATTTGTCTCGCATGTTTCATACAAGTTACGGAGCGAGCTATTATAATATGAATAAGATATGGTACAAATCTTAGCATGTTCCTGGCCGGTTGCCAAAATGCGACAGAGTTTCGGACCACCACGCTGCTGACCTGTGCCATTACCAGTGTTTATATGTTTAATAGTATCAGGTATTTGAAGGCCTATTTAAGAATGTGAAAGAAGATATCTTTTGATGTTAATAAAAATAATAAAAAACAACAGCATCATCTGGATTCCTAACAAGAACGTTCTTCCTGTTTCTTTTAGTGTGTTTAGTAGCTAGCCTGGTGTCAGAATTTTGTCCATGGGCCTCTGACTTGGCTAAACATGGCGTCGAGATATATCTCTCAGTCCAGCTGGTTTTTTTTGGGCTAGTCTCCGCTGAGTGAACGGCGCTATTCTTTATCTATACAACTCTTCAGTCATACAAGTTCTCGCATTGCATTCTTCTCGCACTTCTATTCCGCATACTTGTACTTTATCTTCCCTTCCTCATTCATTCTGTGGGTGGGACTCTAACTTATAATATTACTATCTATTCTTCTACTCTACTATTATTTGTATCTTAGGGCTATGGGGTTAATAACTGTGGTACATCTAATATGCTACTAATTACATCAATCTTATGGGTATAATCTTACGCTAATTACATTAAGGCTTAATATTACTTACTGATAATACATTTTTCAAGAATTTTATTTCCATGCTTATGTTATTTTACATACAATATATTACTAAGCATAGTTAGTTCATTCAGTTTTGTTAAGATTTATTACTGACTTTGCAGTTTTTGCAAAAGGTTAAGAGCTTGTTTCGGTTTTTCCCCGACATCCAGTCCAGCTGGTTTCCTTCACACGAAACAAGTAATACAACTGCACCAGGGGAAGAATTGATTATTCTACATTACGAAAAGTTAGTAGGGCCTCCCATGGTTCGAACTAGATTCCTGTGACTTGCATCACTGCTAGCAAGAACGTTGTTGTTCATTGCCTTCCTAACGTTAAGATCATAATCATCGGCCTAGCCTTCTTAGATCTACGTCGGCTTCCAGTCTCAGGGTAACAAGATATACCTTGGTAATACTGGTTGTCAGACTTTCGGGGTACATGTAATGTCTGTCAAAGATCTTCAAACGACGGCCTGGATCAACGTCTAAACGTGCTTTCCAAGTCACAGATAGGTAATTAACGGTTAGGTACCTATTCACGGACCGACTTCATCAAGCTTAGTTTTACCTTCGATTGACCTGTGTGGATGTTATTATTTAGCTACTAGCCCCTATATAGCTCTATAACATTAAGATATCATCTGTAGACTCAGGTGATCTTGCGAATCTGATATTAAATTCCCGACGTTCAAACTTGGATCGGCCGAACCAGGTTGCATTTCTTGAATGATCTTAACTGACCTGGAAAATAAACCAGGACCTCTTTGGATAGATAATAAATATGTAGATTTATTAAGTACATTATTATGTTTGTCTGTTTATCTGTTGTGAAGGCTAATCTCTACAACATCTGGAACGATGTTGACGGGACTCTTACAGTCAGATAGCTAATAAAATAAAGCAACTGAGGCGACTTTTTTTTTTAATATTTAGGGATCTAAACAAAAAAGCCCTTGAAGTTAGTTTTTGAACATTAAACAAACAAACCCTTCAGCTTTATTATTTAAATAGGTATAGATATCACCCTAGATATCTATGTTACACATAATTGAACCAAAGTTCAGCAGCGCTGTGTGATGGTTGGCTCCTGTTAACTATGATACTTTGATAGGAAAGTTGTCTATGCGCTAAATAGTTTAACCTACGGTATTTTGTCAGTTAGTTTAGTTGATCGTCAAAAGTTGCAGTGTACAGACGCGCTGAGTATAAAATTATATTTTTATGTGGTAGCTCGTAGTTTATCCTTGGAGGATGTCTACTACTTAATCGGGCCTATTCTGTGGGGATGAGTTAATAAATTAAGACACCCAGCCAAGGTAAAAAAAATAAAACTAGTTGACTACACGCTAAGGGCATCCCCTGTGGGGTACAGGTCGTTGCTAGGAGAGGGCAGTTGAGAGACAGGCTGGATCGGATCGAGGAAGACTATCCGCTTGACATACAGTTTTGTTCTAATATGAGTGGATAGGGCGAAAGGTGGCGAGAGGAGGGGATCACTACAAAGACAACGAAAGAATTTCTTGTGAAAATAGTTTAATTGTCTTTCGACTAATTCAAAATGAGTGATGAATAATTTAGTTTCTAAAGAATACTTTGAATGCAATATTTTAAAAGTACAAATACGTTGGTTATTCAGTGCAGGCTAACTTTCATACTTTAGCTAAGATGTCACTAGTAGATATGTTTTGATACAACTCAATGATTACAAAACATTTTTACTTCTCCTACTGTTGACAGGCCTAAATGTTATTGTGGGAATAACTTTAAACCCGACATACTTTTATTTGAAAGACCTATCTAACGACACTCTACAGCGTGGATTACAAGACAAACATAATATTTCCACTTCACGTGTCCTGGTACCCGTGAAGTAGAAATATTACTTATCTAAGGAGGGATAGATTATTTTAAGGGAGATATATTGTTTTCGGTATAACGGTACGACTAACTATACATCCTTCTCAAATTACAACTTCCTCGTACTGAGATTTTTTGAGCTAAGCTGCGGATAGACGGACAGACCAACATGGCAAAACTATAAGGGTTTCTTGTGCAGAGAAGGCCCGAGCATTGATGCCCGAGCATTGATCACCACGCTTGCTTAAGGTGGATTAGAGATTTCAGAACTATGTTAACTGTACGAGTAATTCACGGTTCTCTCACGATGTATTATTTAAACAGATAATATTTAAATATACATGATACGAATAATAGGTATCTAAATATTATAATAGAGTGCGCCGTCTGCCCATTCAGAATGCCCGAGTATACTTGGTATCCCTCGCAACGGCTTAATGTACCCAAACTACATACAAACTCATTAGTCATACAACACTATCAGATACTTACATTGCAACAATATCATCCGTCACGCCGGACACACGGTAATGAAACAACAATGTGTTTTCCATGTATTAATTTATTGCAAGTAAACATTAAATTCGTATCGTGGAAAATTAAATTTACTTACTCAAATGGAAATTAATTTCACTCAATGATTCCAACAGATCTACTGAAACATAACTTTTCGATTTATTGAACCAATTATTTAAATTATAATAATACAAGTATGGTAGGTAAGTACTGGTCCCATTGAAGGATAAAGGCCTCTCTTGCAGTCTCGTACAGCAAGACTATCTCGTTGCCTGTCTCGTGATAGCAAACGCTACTGCTAATCTTGAGGTCCTCGGGTCGGGGAAACCGTTATTGAGTTTTCCCACTTGGAATTTCTTGTAACCTGGAATCGAGTCCAGTTGATGGCAATACGCTCACCCCTATGTAAGTTAATTATTGTTTAGTTTTTAGGTATATTTAAGTAGGCATGTCTAGAGACTTTTTGCCCCCACAGTCAAACCATTGCATCGGTTTTATTGGACTTACTTTATAAGTTACTTACCCTCTTGTTTAATGATAAATAAATAATAAATAAATAAAATTTTACACATACAATTTTCGGAAGTGACACGTAATTATAGTGCTTATAAGTTGTTCAAATTCACAAATAACTACATATTCTTCAGACATTAACTTTCTAACAACCTTTTTTCCTCTTGCTCGTAAAAGTGGTCTTCCATTTTGCAGACGTATATTTGCCCCATCGTATCAATTTCGGCGCTTACCGCAAGAAACAAACTTGAACGATCGTGGCAAATTATGATGAATGGACAACCCAAACCCATGTCATGATAATATATAGACATGATAGCTTCTTTAGTAACACGTAGGGCCCCACCATATGCTACTCAAAGTAACTACTTTTTGTTCAATACTCAATACTCAATATATTTATTGCATTCCACAATGTGAACTTAGGTGGTAGGTACATAAGGATATAATAATAATATGCATCATTGTGGGCCCTGTCGGGCATAACAATATAAAAATTAGGAGAATTACGAGGAGGGCTATTATAAATATTTCAAATTTTTATATTAATCTCTACTACTCTTTTGTTTAGTGTAGGTAGGCTGAGGTAGGCTTATAAATACTTGTATACATATAATTTTTACTACTCATGTGTTGAACTTATACATTGATATTTGTTTAAATTATTATATTATTATTATTGGTAAGTATTATACAATATTTTTGCTTTTCTTTTTGGTATTATTGTTTATTTATTAAATTTATCGTTTAAATATTCGTTTATATTATAATAACATTTACGGATTAGAAATTGTTTTAATTTATTTATAAATATATTATATTTTTGAACATTTTTTTGTTAAACATACATAAAACATATCGTCACGCCTGTAATCCCCGAAGGGCTAGGCAGAGGTATACCTGGTAGTACACCCACATTTCGCCATTATGTTTAAGTCCCACGTAATAGGGGGCGAGCCTATTGCCAGCCATCGGGCACAAATCCAGACTCCGGGCTGTTACTGAGAAATCCCAGATTGAAAAACTCAATGACACTTTGCCCGACCCGGGGATCGAACCCGGGACCTCATGATCAGCAGTAGCGCTTGCGACCACTAGACCAACGAGGTACTTTTTGTTACTCGTCGTATTAACTCGCTTGATGTGACGTATGTTACAAGTTTTGGTTGAGCTTAGTAATTTTACTTGCTAAGTATTATAATGTTAAAGTTCTTAAAAATAAACCGAAAACAGGTTGTTGTACTCATTATTATAAACAACGTTTTACTATGGGATGAAGGACCTTGATCCACAAAAAATAATAAACTGTCATCTCCATACCCAACTATGTTGGACCCAAACAAAGTAATAGAAAAGGCTGAAAAGGCTAGGAAGACGATGTTTTCGGCGAAATCGAATGTAGCTAAATACTGGTGTGTTACATGGAGCGAATGCCTCCCTTTTTTTTGTAAGTTGTGTTTATTCTAGTGTAATTGCCATATAGGTACACATTAATTAGTAGTAATTAGTAATGAAAACCAATCGAATCAAACTAACTAAAAAAAAATGAAATGCCGGGAAGATTACCAAAATGATTCCATTTTACCAAAAATGGTGCTGTATTTATTTATTTATTAAAGGTAAACCAATAATAATAATATTAAATAGCATGATTAATGAGTATGCAGCCGTATGAAAAGAACACATTATTAATGAAAATGGCCGTAGACCATTCACTTACGTACCTATCTTTCCACAAAGAAATAGAGCCATGTCGAGTTTTAATCTCCGTAGAAAATAATGTGTATAGGTACTTGTATTGAAAGATGATTATGTCGGATGTCCTAAGTTAAATACTAACTTTTCAATATTGAAATGAAATGAAATTGAAATGAAATTCTGTCCTCCACAACCCGTTTTCTGGGTAACACGATACCCGTTGGTTCAACTGGTTGTCAGACTTTCGGGCTTCTGACTACCCGTAACGACTGTCAAAGATGTATTGCTTAACGTGCTTTCTGAAGCACGAAGGAGTCATGATATGAAATAAATGGTCACCCATCGACATACCGACCTCGGCATAGCTTAACCTTCGATCGATCTGTTCGGCTATTAATGTTTAGCCAATAAAGTACCTCTGCTGTAATAATGTAGCAGCATGTAACAGCTAAAGAGTGGAATTCCCTGCCGGAGTCGGTGTTTCCTGATAGCTACAATCTAGGGGTCTTCAAGTCCAGAGTGAACAGGTTGCTTCTAGGCGAGCGTGCTTTATCGTCGACCACATCATCGGTTACCATCAAGTGAGATACCTGGTCAAACGCGTGCCAATCAATAATAAAAAAATAAAAAAATGTTTTACATTGTAGTAACACTCTATAACCAGAGAAATATTAAAATCAATCTACTTTAATTCAAAAACCACTTTTCTACCTAATAAAACTGTTCCGTAATCCTTCGTTCACTGTACAGACATTTATTTGCAAACTAAAGCAAGTGAATGCCCAGTTACCGCAAGAGACCGCATACGACCATAATTAAGTTTTAAAGCACAATGCTGCTTAACTAATAGCGCAATAACACTCGCTGGTTACTGCTGTAATCACATACCTGCTAATACTTAAAGGTATATAGGATATTTAAACTGATTGCAGGTCAACATGTAGACGTTTTGACTTGTGAATTATCTAATAAAGTAAAGCTTTAGCAATTATTTTGTTTATTAGTAAACTTATTTGTAACAAAAGGAGAACAAAAATAGTACTTCGAGGTAGGTTATTAATAAAATAAACTTAATACTATTTTTAAGTGTACATTTTAAAGCAGGTCTTATTAATAAAATAAACTTAATACTTATTTGTGTTATTTGACGCATTCTTATAAGTATGCCACATAAATATTTATATAGAAATTTTATGTGCACATTTTATTTATAAATAAACTTAATAATTATTTATTATTTGAAGCGTTCTTGACACTGAAACAAGTCTAACGTAATAGTTTGGTATTTTTAATTTTGTATTTGTTCTCTATGAAATAGTAGATACGCATGTTTTCTTTACAATGTTTACAGTTAGAAGTATAGTTAAAAATAGTCGTTAATTTTTCGATAGATCTAGCAGTAAATGCCGTATAAAATACCCTTAAAGATTTATTCATTTTTGGAACTAAGTATATCTTTAACGTATTTTTTTTAATAAAATACATTTTGAAAACCTTTAAAATGTTTTTTAAATACGTTTAACAAAAAAAAACTGTAGGATCGAATTCACCCTCCCAAATGACCAAAATGTTATATTTGAATGGTCCCATGTCACTTTTAAAATAACTCTCTTCCCTTTGTGAAATCTGAGCACAACAATATCAATGAAACATTTATGTGATCATCGAATCATCCACCTTTAAATTCTTTGTTGTCATTTGGATATCGGTTTATTCCATTGGCTGTTAACTGATCTAGTGGTCGTGGCTCAGCAATCACAGTAATCCGAAGTGGAGTAAAAGTGGGGACGTGAAAGAATGGACAGACGGACGGTCCAATCAATTACAAACGGATTTGAAGCGGCTGGCGACCGTTCCGATCCGTCGTAGCGACTGTCGAATTATGCACCTGTCTGAAATTGGACTGTGAATGTAAAGTATTAATATTGGTATTCCTTCTATTGAACTGCCTTGTTGGAATAGTGGGAGCCATCCCGAGTTCGGTTTTTTTTTTCATCTGAAATTTCTCAGTAGCAGCCCGGAGTCTTATAGCATAGGCTTACTTAACCTATTTTAGAATACAATAGTTAGGTTTAATATTCGCTCGATCTTTCTTTTTTTTTTAAACATCTTCTCTCTCTCTCTCTCTCTCTCTCTCTCTCTCTTTTTTTATGTTGTTTGCATGCCCGTTTATGTTTAAGTTTACTGTTACTTACTTGTAGAATAGCACACTGGTATAACTTTTAATATTTTGTGGAAAAATGTCGTAGGTTATACATTTATAAACCTTGTATATTTATAACATAGTGCAAGATTTTAATGTATAACTGTTTATTTTCCCGAATAAATAAAAAAAAATGTATTTTTTTCTCGTCCACTTTCTACAATAAAAGCGTTCAAAATCCGATCACATTGTTATCTTTCAGCGACTATAAAATAATTTTGAAAGTGTTTGTAAGTTTCACGTTTTGTTTTATAATAAAAATGCTACCCATCACTAGGAATGTCTCTTGTATCGTACCGTAGGTGCGTTTCATACATTTAAACTCACATACACAAATAGCTACACCCGGAACATCATATAAATATTTTTGAGCGAGAATAAAACCCGCGACATGCAGCACAACGGCCTTTCGCTCGCACCAACTATCAAGACTTATTTTAGAAAGCAAACGTTCTTAAAAATACACGAATTGCCCTTCCGATAAATATGTTGACCATTTACAAAGACCAGCACATCAAGCTACCCCAATGTGTCAAATTTCTTTTTCAGCTTTATAACTAACTAGCTGATGCCTGCGGCTTCGCCCGCATGGTAGTCGGTTATCGTGCCATTTGACATACTGATCATACATGCATACTGATGACATCATTCAACAACTTGAAAAACGGCAAAGTTTCATACTAACTTTGCACCCCCATTTTACCCCCTTAGGGGGACAATTTTCAAAAAACCGACCGCAATAAATACATACGGTTTTTCTGAGTTATAATAATTAAAATCACCAATACCACCCTCTACATGAATTGAATCCCATTAAATGACTTTGATTATATGGGGATTATGGGGGATTATATGAACTTAGAGAGCTGTCTTAATGATTGGAATGTTTATAAATCTGTAAGCACACACGTATTAAGGTCGCGAATCATATTTTAATCAACATAAAACCTAACACTGAACAAATTGCAAAAAAACACAAGAAAATTTGAATTTCGCGAGCCATCCGCGTTAACTCCCAGATCTAAAACCCAAATCTTTGCAAAGGCCCGTATGTCTGCACTCCGTACACAAATACATACAACAGGAAGAATACGACTTCCTGCATGAAGTGTTGTAACAAACGATTATATTCCGATGTGAAGCTCGCGTCTACATATTTGATACTCGGCTCGTACGTGCTCGTTACCCACCAAAATGTAATAAAGTAAATGGAGCCGAAAATTATCTCATGTTCTCTCAAATTCAGCGATGTTACATGAACATTTTTATCATAATTCTGTTGTCTATTCTACCTCTCTTGCACGGAACTGTGGTTCAAATCCGGGCGGGTAGCAATGTGACTTTTTCAATTCTTAATATTTACTTTATAAGTTTATCTTAGACATTATTGACATCGGTGAAGAAAAACATTGTGACGAAACCTGGACTTATCCCTACTAATGTTATTCAGTTGTTTGTCAGTTTTTCACGAATTAACGACAGAACGGATCGTTAATAATCTTATGGAAATAGATCATTATTATCCTGGAAACGGTCATAGGCCACCTTTTGTCTTAAAAAATAATGCCAACAAAATTCTTTTTTTTTCAAACATTTTTCAAATGCAGTGCAATTTCCGATGACAGACGGTGACAAATTTTAATGTCCATTTGGAGTGGAATTTCCTGCCTGCATCGGTGTTTCCGTGTCCATACGACCCCAATCTGTTAAGTCGCGAGTAAATAGGCGTCTTTTGGGTAAGCTCGTTCCATCGTCGACCTCATCTCTGACCGCAGGACAAGATTGAGGTCAAGAGGTGACAATTTTACATGCAACAAAGGCTTAAGCCAAAGAGATTTTAAATACGCTTAAGATAAAAAACAAAGAGAGTAACAACATAAATAAGATCGTGAACAGTCTGATATTATTACTATGTCTATTACAAATCTAAGAACCTTTTAGTGAGATTCAACGAGCAATTCTGTCCGTGTTCGGCAATAGGAGTATGTTTACAGTTTTGTATATTAGAATATTCATGGAAATATGGATGCACTTACTGCAGGTAATGATAATTTAGAATTCCCTTTATAACTTAGTTTTCAGTGAAATGAAAAGGTTTTTATACATTTTCAAGCAAAAACAATATACTCATTTGTAGCAGTCTAACAGAACAAAGTTAACAACACCAGTTTAACCGGGTTCTCTCTTTTAATCGACTTCATAAAAAGAGGATGTTCTCAATTCATTACTTTTTTTGTATGTATGTTACTCGAATAAAGAAAGACGGATGAGTGGTTTTGCTAAATTGTTATTTACTTGGAAATGATATAATGCAAAGTTGCTCAAATTTTGACGAATGGTTTCTTATGTCATCCTTGGTAATACATTATTTATTTATTGGCTTCATACCATTTTGTATTTTATTGCTACTTTGCACTTATTAAAGTAAAAGTGTTAAAAACACTGAAAGGTGTAAAACAACTCTAGAATCGGAAGTCTGTGGTTTTGGTGATTCTGTATTATTCATGGTTTTCAGTTTTTACGAAATTAAAACCCAATTATTAACCCGATGTCGATAAAATTTATATGGACCACACGGAAAGTATGTCACAAACAAAAAAAGATTTTTCCAATTCGATCTTCATGTGGCGGATGTCAGAGGTACCTAACGCTCATAAGAAAAAAAACTTCTTCGTATTAAGTCGGTTAAAAACTGACGTGAGTTTAACTGCACGAAAAATAAACAGTTGACTATCTGTTTTGAAAATCCAAATTGAAAAATGAACCATCTTGATACCGTCCAAATGAATTTAAAATCCTTGTTTTCTTTACAAAATATAAATCTCCGTGATATATTGGAGCCGAGGGGCTAGATCTTATCGCAGAGTCCCCTTCGTGGATCAATCATTTTCAATAACTGACAGTCGCATAGAATATTGAAAACAAAATGGGTTCGTCCTTTCAATATGCTCCTTTATTCCTGAGATTAAATAATTGTCGCAGTTAATTAAAATCATCATCTACCAAGGCTTTGATGATTTTAATTAACTTTAAAAACCATACAGTTCAGTCTATCAGATGCAGCTGAGTATATGAGTATATGACTAACTAACTATTTTTAGTTCTGTGTTTTGTTTTACAGATTTAAAAAAGCACAAACAAATATTTAATAAAAGTTGAATATGTGGCAATGGAATTCGTGAAGCTAGAAAAATGATTGAAATTTGTTTCCATTAAAAATAAAATTTCTTTTTTAAAACGTGTTCAACAGAAACACACCATGTAAAAATTGTTATAAAAAGTGATCTAACTATAAGATTTAATAAGGAAGGGGCTTGTGGATAAAAACAATAGCCACGCGGATCAAACAAAGATTAATCAATCCTTGACGACGTCTATCAGTGCTTGGGTGACCATTCAAAATCAAGACGCCTCCGTGCTTTAGAAAGCTGTTATTGCGTTGGTCCTGGCTGTCATTAATTCAAGGAGTATCGTGTTACCCAGTAACTGAGTCGTAGAGGTCAGACAGGGAGTCGCTAGTGTAAATCACTGGTATTCAGCTGCATCCGGCAACTGGAAGCCGTCTACAACATGGTTGGCAAAATGCTAGAAAGGTTCTAATAAATAAAAAAATATTATGTTATTTTTTTCTTTGTAATCAAAAAAAAATACTTACTCAAATGCAGTCCAGGAGTCCGCAACGGCTACCTATACATCTCAAAAATAAGCAGTCCGCAACGGCTATACATTTCCCGTACAACCGGCCCTTAATGAAAGAAAAAAAAACAAAATGGAGAACGATCGCAAATCGCCGCGAAGTAGTCTAATAATAATCTGATAAACTGTTGAGAGGAAGAGAAAACGGAAGCTGAATAATGTCGGCGGTAAAAAGTGGTCGGTTGCAAATAGTATTAGACCGAAGCTAAGTGATTTGTTGTGTTGCGGTCAATCGCACTTTGCGTTGGTTTCTTATAGTTCCTAACACCAGACTGACTTCGAAACTTTGACCACTAGACTGTCGTCCTCTTGGAAAAATTGCTCTTAGTTGATTTTTAGTTTAAATTCAATACTTTCACATAGCAAAACATCATGCCAGTGATAATTTATTAGGATATTATAAGTTCCAATTGTTACTAACCATAATGGATCATTGCTGTCTGAAATTAAATAGATTATTATTACTATTATTTATTTCATTTAAAAGACTATGATACAGTTAAAACAAAATTGACTAAGAAATTGACAAGATGACTGAGAGCCAATTGTATTGTACTACTCATATTCTCATAAGAATAAGGTAGACATCGAATTACTAACCAACGTGGCAGTTTATAACAAGATAAAATTAAATTTTGGTTTGCATCATTTAATTTAAACTCGTTTTATTCAAAACACAGCCACTCGCTTAACTACTTTTAACGTTAAGCAAGAACCTTCCGACTTTCTTACTATAAAACACTTGTATCTTTATTCATGATCAGTATGTTTCTATATTTTAAAACAATCAGATTTACGTATTAAAAAGCGTATTAGTAAAAAAGTATCCCCCCTGCTCTTACTCCAATTAATTGGGAAGACAGCATATAATTATCTTTTATTACATCTTCGATCAGAATATTTAAATACTTACTTCACTTTTGCTTTGTATCAAAAAATTAAAAAGTTTTCATTCCTAGATAATAACATGAAACCTGAATAATAATTTCCTACCTACTTAGAACTATTTAATATTTAAGTAGGAAGATTTTTTTTCATTTACACAAAGCAAAAGGTTTATAATAATATATATGCACCACAGAGATCGTCGACTTTTTACAATTGATTCAGTATGGTAAAGGTTAAATTATAAGAAAAACTGGGGATGATTTTATAAAATATTTTTCAATATAGGAGATAAAAACGAAACTTTTTTCTAATACTCATTACTTTTTTGCATTTGTCTATACCGCAGTTTTTCTACTAAATAATAATTTAGACCGTTTAGCTTCATTCAACAAGTCTATTAAAAGTTGAAAACTATTTAATGAATTAAACTTGTTTGAATATGAACACAGAGCGAACTATTAACCTACTATGAGGAAAGTTAAAATAAGTTACATTAATTAGTGCAGCAGTTTTGCTGAAAAAGTAGTTCTATGTATGCCCGAGAGCGCTGATTCAAAATGTCTGACCTAGCTACATATATTCAGGCGGGAATACATTAGAAAAAGAAATTGCACTAGAAAACGTACTTAATACACTTAACTTAATAGACTATGTAGGCCAGCTGGATATAACACTATCTCAGCATACATCAACAATCAATTATAACAACAATTATCTGATTCAAAACGAGCCGCGGCTGAAGGACTGGCTGCTGCGCCACGTGTTCGATTGCCGCACAGGACAAACATGACGTCATTCGTATGTGAGTTTAGTTGTTTGTAAAGGAATCCACAGGACGAATTCCTGATGTTGTGGGCCAGCTTTATTATGAAAAAGAAAAACAAAGAAAAGGAACCAGCTGACCTATGTTCAGTTGGAAATACAGCAATAAAAAAATATGAATATGAACCTAATTATTACACAGTAAGGCAATGTATTGGGAATAGACGTCACCCGGATAAAATCTCCTTAGCATACATCAAAAAATGTATTACACCAACAATAATCTGATTCAAAATCGCAGACTTATATATTTTTAACCGGGAGTTCACATTGAGAAAGAAAATACATCATTATAACTGCAAAAGAATAGCTAGAGATTATGATGTAGGTCAACTAGGTAAACCTTCTTCGCATCACAACATCAATATTATTAAACAAACAATAATTTCCTCACTTTAATTTTGTTGAGCCTAGGACACAACAGCGAACTATTCGCCAGTGTACCAACACAGGCCCAACGCCCGCGAACAAAGAAAACGGATAATTAAAGCCAAGCAACGAGAAAAGAGATTTTTTAATGAGCCCCGACGTTTGCCACGTAATAAGACTTTATTATAACCATAAAAAATCCAGTAATTAAATAATAAAGATGGGGAAGAAATGCTTCGGTACACATTTTGACATAAATATTTTGTGATTCGACGGGGGAAATTGTTTTCGATAAACAAGTGGAGAAAATTGCGTTTGTAAACGACTCTTATTCAAAATACGGTAAAAGCATCACTTAAATGTAAGGTTACGGGTGCAACCTTACATTTAAGTGATGCATTTAGATAAAGATATGTTGTATAGTACCTTTTACGACAAGACTAGCGTTCTATACCTTTGGTTATTATTTTACTCTTCCGAGAAGTATTGAGAGCATCCAAAGAGCCGTTTCCCAAAACTAATTCAAAAAGCCAAGATCTTGACGTATCTTAATTGAATACACTGTTCAATCTACTCGTGCTTACAATAAATTATAGTTTGAGAAAACCGATAGAATTTTTGGAGGTGCCAAAGGCGTCATCGCTTCTCAAAGGCAGCCTGTTCGCATATAAATTGATGAATTTGCCTCCATTTGCACCTTGCTGTCATGCAGAGCGCCTCGTCTGAGCTGGAGCTCGTTTATAATTTATAATCGTTTCAGATTGTACACATGAATGCTTCCTAGCTAATTTCGCAGGCAACGAACGTGAAATAGACCCTCTTCGTGAAAACCATACATTACCGTTCTTAAACAACGCTCAATTCTTGTTCCATTTTATTAAAATAACTTGGGTAAACAAAACAGAAAGCTAAATAATCAAACCATAGGAAAGCATATAATTAAGTTGGTAAAGAATATAACCTCATGCAAACAGGGTACTTCAAACATAGAACCTCCAAATTTTACGCAAGAATTATTATCGTGTGTATATAATAGGAGCCTTATTTGGCTGCCAAGTACAGAAATTAATGAACTGATCGGCATAATTAGTACGTTATTCTTTGCCGGATCAATATCGGATCATAGTAGCCGTGACCCGGACGCATGTTTAGCGGGGGAAAAAAGCGAAATTAAACGAATGGTGGAATAAAGGACTCTCCAGATTGTGGCAAGCAGACGTGTTCAAGTAGCCGGTCGTGCAGGCTCATAATAAGAGGGTTTCATCAGGGCAGCTTCGAAACACGCTGCGACCCTCGCACCTTATCTTCTAATCATAAAATCTCCACCTTTACTATTTTCAGCCGACTTCTAAAAGGTGTTTCTGAATACATGCGTAGATACCTGCGCGTAAGTAAAACCGTTCGATCGAATGGAACCTATTTTGTTGGAATTATATTTTTCATTTCACTCAATGTTGAGTACATATTGTGAACCTGACTGAAAACTATTACTCATATTATGTTTGCTTTTGCAGACAAGAGAGGAATATGATTTGTACATAACACATTATTCAATAGGATCAAATGTTAATATGGGTTCCGATTAAAATATTGTTTGAATTTGTGAAAACACGTTGCATTATAAACCCATCCACTCACAGTATATACTAAATAAATATTGGTTTATTATTGATTTTTCACACATCGTGCACATTATTTATTATTACTTTGTCTTCCTAGCGCAATAAAGTGTAATAAATGCTCAGTAGTAGAAAGACTGTACATTGAAAATTTACATCACAGAACATAGACATAAAAATCACGCCTGTAGGTATTCCCCGAAGGTTAGGCAAAGGTATGTACCTCTATTATAATATTGCACACATATATAGTCAGTTAAATTCAATCCTCATGTAACAGTGGGCGAGAATCGAGCACAAAACTGTGATTGGATTTGCTCTGTTAGATAAAACATTTATTCAATAATCTCAATATCAATAAATCCTCAACATCAACACGATGCGACTTGATCACTTCAAAGAATAGTTCTTTGAAGTGATCAAGTCAAAATGGATGGTTAATTAAAATTCTGTTTTTAGAAATTCCATTCAATATTTCGATTAACCGATAGAGATTTCAATTTCCTTCAGTCACGTGCGCCGGGATATCGGATCCAGCGGTTGGCTCCGACGGTAATGAGCCAACGGATGGCAATTTCGTTAGATGGGCTTTTGGTTACGGGAGCCTGTTTTTATGTCAATGTACTTTTAATACGTCTACCTCGCTTGTGTCATCGCTTGAGATACTACGTATTTTATCGACTAGCACACTGCTTCTTCCATTTCATTTTACACCGATGTGAAATGGAAGCAGTTCGTCTCAATGATAAAAAATTTACTACTTCGACAAGACCTAAATAAAATAAGACTTTTACAAAAACGATTATCGAAATTTTAGTACCGTAATAGAGATTTAAATTCATAATGATATCAGGCGGTCTATATCAAAATTCCATTTTTCTTGAATATTGCAAACGGTTTACACGTCCAAAAACTAACTTAGGAAATCCCATAGGATACTTTCAAGCAGATACGGCGGACCCGAAACGGTGGGTAGCTACTAAATTGAGTTGGTCATGAAAAATGCAAATGATAAAACGTAGGGGTCTGAGGCGAAAAGTAAATATTTTCCCTACAGGGATGTATGTTTGGTAGGTATGCTATTTTTATTTCGAAAAATAAAATGGGTCAAACAAAAGGTTGGGTTCTGATGTTTGATTTGGGCGAAGATATCTGATGAAAATTCAATATTAATTAGAATACTTAATTACGTTATATCAGTTCGGGGGTTGGGTTCGGTTCACTTAACAATTACCGAGGGATAATTGAAGTTTATGCTCAGCCTGGCTGCGGCGGGCTATCCGCTCGCGTGACGTGTGTGCGTCGGATAACCTGCCAGCCGACAGGATAGTTAATATACAGACATTTTAGTTGGTTTATTGCCTGTCATCAGGAAGCAACATATTTCGCTAATTTTGAACTATGTATTTAGGTACCTTATATCGTCGTATTGGAGGCCAACGGAGCTAAGCCACAATTTTCGCAATTGTGGCTTAGCTCCATTAGCCTCCAAGAAGACGATTTGTGAGGTTATCTTAATCGTAGCATATGGGACGCTGTAGTTTCTGCCTGGAAAATAGTGTGAGTTTATGTATGTAGGTATATACGTAGAACTATTGTCATCATCAATATAGACAATGTCATAATTATTATGTTCATGTAAATAGTACACCACAAATTACCTGCATAAATCTTTTTATCTTTATACCCATTTATTATTTATATGTATAGGTACTCAATTGTTAATGTTTTGCTTGCGTTTTATTTAATTTTGATTATATCTTTTATTAACGGTACCTACGTGAAAGAGTGTACGCCTTTAAGGTAGATTTTTGAGGAACGAATTATTTATTATTAAGATCTCAAGTTAAATGTACCAAAAATCATACCAATAAATTAATTTGAATTTGAATTTGAATTTGAATTCACTATCAAGTCCATCCAAAGCTTGTCTGTATGTAAGAGATCACTATTAACGATAAGGCCGCCCATTGTTACACCCTATAATGTAACCCGTAAAGTTATTATTTGTAAGTTTTTGTGGTTTGCAATAAAGAGAATTCTATTCCATACTATTGTTTCAGTTTAAAGACGTCCACAACTGGACATAAGCCTCTTTTAAAGATTTCTACAACAATCGGTCTTGCACTGCCCTCATCGATCTGCTTTCAGCTATCTTCATCGAATCAGTCTACCTTGTGGGGTGCCTACCTTTTCTGCCTGTTCCAGTATGCGGTCTCCACCTTTTCTCGGACAACAGTCTAGACCTATTATAACTGTACCTAATCGCTAATCGCCTAACTACCATACCCATAATCGTTTAATAAATCATAGATAATCCGCCAAAAGCTCACAGGGAAGAGTGAATTTTATGAAGACTTAATACATAAACGGAGTGTAATTAAAATAACTGAAAACCTCTAAACCATTTTACTTATTATTATGAACTTCTTTTAATTTGAAAAAATAGAAGAATAAAGAAAAATAAAATAAATTAATAAATATTACACAACTTTAACGGAAGCCATCTACCAAACTAAGCAGACCTTGTACTTCAGCTTGAGTACTAGAAAACTGATAAACATACCTACTTATTTACTTCTAAATACATACACCCAGACACAAAACAAATGACCAAGCTTATCCCACAAACATTTATCTTGGATGGGAATCGACCAAGTCACCAACGCAATCAAGGCCACTAACCACTGGACCAACAGGCCAATTTATGGAGCAGCTGTTTATTTTGCATGATATCAGGAATGATTTTATGTGTTAAAAATGTTCATAACAATGATTCTAATGACTGGCCGGTTGGTCTAGTAGTTAATGACCCTGACTGCTATGCTGGAGGTCGTGGGTTCGATGTAATTTATCTATAATATGTATGTATTTAGAAATATACATATAAGTATATGTATCAGCTGTTTAGTACCCATAACACAAGCCCTTAGCTTAGCTTTGGGACTAGACGGCGTTGTGTAAAAAGTAGTGGAATATTTATTTATTTAATGACCGCATAAGAGGTATTTTAATTACATCTAATAAAACACTTATCACCTACCAGTATCTGTAAGTAGGCATGCACAAGGATAAATACTTTACGTCTCTGAAAGAACAAAAACATTAATATCAAAATATGATACCAGCTCATTATAATATTACGTGTTTTATTTAATAAACAGAACCCTGTGTAGTAAATAATAATGATTTGAAATAGGTACGCCTATTGTTGTAATAGTAACACAAGCCTCATTAAAATTTACGCTGTAGTTTTCTAAAAACAGATAGATAACGTGAAAAGTATTGAGTTTAATCTCTCTCCCTATTTGTAGACTGAGCTTTAATTGTTTTAATTTGCAGATAATATGCCAAAACTTGGGGGTCAAAGAATACAATCATTACTATCATAACAGTTTTGGTCGAAGGGTTAGGTAGGGGTTTTCCAAAATGTTGCCTACGAATGTAGCTTTATATTTTAAAAGAAATGTTAAATCCAGATGAAGCTCTTTCTGGTTTGAGTCTGGCCAAGGTTATCTTTAAACATAGGTACTGGTTAGGTTGAGCCAAATGCATATAATAGCTCTTACACACGAGCGGGATGTTGCCAACGGCAGAGGCCACTGCTGCCGTCGACACGACTTGTCGGCAGCCCAAATGACTCCTTTACTGAGAGAGGTAACGTTGGCTGCCGCCTACACGTCTCGGCGGCAGCCCAAATGACTCCTATACTGAGAGAGGTAACGTTGCCTGCCCCCTACACGTCTCGGCGGCAGCCCAAATGAGTCCTATACTAAGAGAGGTAACGTTGCCTGCCGCCTACACATCTCGGCGGCAGCCCAAATGACTCCTATACTGAGAGGGTAACGTTGCCTGCCGCCTACACGTCTCGGCGGCAGCCCAAATGACTCCTATACTGAGAGGGTAACGTTGCCTGCCGCCTACACGTCTCGGCGGCAGCCCAAATGACTCCTATACTGAGAGGGTAACGTTGCCTGCCGCTTACACGTCTCGGCGGCAGCCCAAATGACTCCTATACTGAGAGGGTAACGTTGCCTGCCGCCTACACGTCTCGGCGGCAGCCCAAATGACTCCTATACTGAGAGAGGTAACGTTGCCTGCCGCCTACACGTGTCGGCGGCAGCCCAAATGACTCCTACACTGAGAGATGTAAGGTTGGCAGCCGCTGACTTTCGAAGTAACCATGCCGCTCGTGTTCAATAGCTCTAAGACACGTCACGTCTATTTTGATTAATTCTCTTTGTAACATAATCTCATAGACACCTAGTTTTTTTTTTTAGGCATGGCAGGCTTACAGTTAAACTAAACTTAAAAATAAAAAAAAACGACTACGTTTTCTCGCCTAACCACAGAGAAGAAACAGAATGTATGGCTAAGAAAGGTAAAGGCACTGGTAACTAAAATCAAAATTACACTAACATAATAAATAGGTATCATCTGTTTAAAAAGTTAAGACACTTTAAAAACAGATTATATCGTCATTTTTAAAAATCAATCACTTGAGAACGACTCGATCAATTTAGCTGGTTTTATTTAGTTGTTCAGTTCATGTTTTATTTGGAAAGCATGTCTTTATTTTGATCAATATTTTTTGTAAATCTTCCTTAGAGATCTTACAGGCATTTTGGTAAATCAATCTCAATAAAAAGTATTTGCTGCCCTGCGGATTTGAGGCCGGTCGTAAATAGAAAATAAAAAGTCTATAGGTACAATTAGTTGCCTACTAAAGTTTTTACCATTTATCCTGTCTTAACATCCTAACATGCCCCGATTTACATCGCCCCTGTCTTCATAAGATGAAGCTAACTTAACTCGCTTAAACATTCATGCTGGACATTACTTCGCCTAGAACAAGGAACACTAAAGCTATTACTCAAGCAAGAACACACCTGAAGAACATTAAACAAAGTAGAAGAACAGGTCGCCGAGGGATTGAATTTGTTTAAAAAAATTCAAGACGCTAACGTTTATACTTTCCTAGGTAACGAAGTGGGGTATAATAATTTAAAAGTCGTGATAGTTGGTGTTATTGGTACTGGTTGGTATTACGTATTGTTTTTACGTATTATTATTGGTAGTACGTGTGGTCAGTGACTATCTTGCAGGCCTAGCCATATTATAAATTCTATTTCTATTCCATTTCTATTCTAGAAAGAAAATGGCGTATATGGAAGCAGCAGTTTGTCAACTGTCAAGTGTATTTCAATTTCAGCCATATTACAATCCTACTCGTTAACACTTGACAGTTGACAAACAGCTGATTCCATATACGCCATTTTGTTTCTATTGTCACCTTATCGATTATGATATTATAGAAATAGAATTTGTAATATGGCTAGGCCTGCAGCAGGCCTAGCTATATTATAAATTCTGTTTCTATTCTATTTCTATTACAGAAAAAAATGGCGTATATGGAATCAGCTGTTTCTCAACTGTCAAATGTATTTCAACTTCAGCCATATTACAATTCTACTCATTAACACTTGACAGTTGACAAATAGCTGATTCCATATAGGCCATTTTCTTTCTAATTTCGCTTTAACGATTACGATAATGAAAATAGAATTTGTAATTTGGCTACGCCTGCTGGTGTCGGACATTTTACGCCGCTCATACTCTTCATGAATTTTCTTCACATGACGTCGAGAAATATCTCTCAGACCGATTTCCTTACGATGTTTTCTTTCACCGTTTTAGAAGCAAGTGATAAAAATTAGGGGTGCGTGCCTTGGGTTCTAACTCGAGATCTATAACTTGGCAGTCCGCCGGTCACACCACTTGGCTATCGCTGCAGCCTCACTAGTAAATCTTCAAGGTTAAGTAACTTTTTTTTAAGTAGTTCCGTAGCCGTCATTGTTTACCCTTACATGCCTGTGAAAAGCACTAAACACTTTCACTTTCCACAAAGTAGACACAATAGTTTAACAATCAACATGAATCATGTAATAATAATAATACTTTATTTCTATTTCAGACCAAGATAGTCCATAGAGTGTTAGTAATACAGGCACTTAAGAACTCAGTTAGTAATACACAAGAACACTTAAATACTAAACTAAACTAAACCAAATTAAACTATAGAAAATATTAAAATTATCCTGTATGTAGGTGGATCCAATGCCTCCTTAAAGGACTCTCCAGGTGCTCTGCAACCACGCTCAGGTAGCTGTTGGGACTGTCCCTCACTCTTCGCATCAGCGATGCTGCTCTTTTCATATGTGACTCATGGGACAAGGAAGTGATTAAGCCAGGTTAGGTAGACATTCTAGGATTACGAAAGTCTAAATTTAAGGGGAAAGGGCATTTTCTATTGGTATACTACGATTAAATTTGAAAAGACTGGTATTTGGACGACTGGTAGAAAATGCCTAAGGCAAGTCCGTTTATGTACATACATTTGTGTCCTTGAAGTATTAAATAAATAAATAAATTTTATCAGTTGGTTTTATCACCCCACTACCTGCGTGGCCTAGCCTCTTTCCACTTCTCTCTGTAACTTTGACATGTTTTTACATAAAATTACTCAATAAAATGAGGCACATAATTATCGAAGCAAGACATAATTACTCAAAGAAACATTGTCATTAATTGGCGTTCGCATTACGTAAGTATACAAACAATAAACAAATAGGTATTAATTAAATATTCGCTTCTCAATAGCTTCACTTTTGTTTTGACGTCGGCCTAATTGGATACTTGAACATAATAGTGTTTGCGCTGAAATTATTCTGTTCACAATTTCGGCAAATAAATAAATATTAAAATAACTTATTCGAATAATTAGTTAACTACGCATTAACTAAGGGTTTCTTTACCACATGGCAAAAATAGAAATTCTATAGTTTCGTCGCGTCTAAACGTTTGTATGTCTGCCCGGATATTCTGAACCTCACGCAGCTATACGCGTAGCTACACTACTTCACTCAAATACACACTTACTCACTCTCTTATCTTTGACCTCAGACACTATTTAGGCGTGGCATTCCGCAAAGTCTAAAGCAAGAATTAATTTCTAGCTCCTGATATCGTGGAAGACCTGATAGACTTTGATAGTGAGACGAGCTTGACGCCTTTTGGCAGGATTGATTATAATAAATTGACGTGAATAATCGAGTCTAGTAGCCCAGAAGCGGACGACGCTACTGTATGGGCCATGAATTTAATGCGTAGCAGTTCTCGCGGCCCACCCTTCTAGCAAAAGAAGGGACATTTGCGAAGTTTTACTCTTCGAAAATAATAATAACTAAGATTCTGTTTTCATCGACTCATTGTATTGCAAACTCAGCCTTGTGGCACCTTGCTTATTAAAATAATAGATAACTTTCTGGTTGAGTACATTCTACAACATTCGATCATTTTTATTCAGTGGTGCTTTGTTCCAACATTGGATCAATATTCATTTGCTTGACTATAAGCTATAACTTTACCATGTTCTGAGTAAGACTTTTTAGAATTTAACCATTTTCACTTCCTACCAGATGCTCAATGTTCATACCATTACATCTCTGTCTTGTCTATTACAATATTTGAGCATCGTATTTCGGGGAAGTCGTTCCAGATTCAGTTTTCAGGAGAGAAATTCACAAAACAGTTGTACATTTTCATATCTGTGAAAAGTAACTTCAAACAGTTATTACATAGCTACGTAATAAACTCGCTAAATTCTTGATTTATTAATCACCATATTTGTCAAGGTCCTAATCTTTTGATGTCACATAATCCAAACTGAATAAATTAAACATTTCCCCTTAATGCCTTATGGAAATAATTGGATAAAGCCCGCAGAAGCCGGCAAAAGCCTACATTTCTCACATTTATTTACATTATCTGATTTCATAACCTCCAATCCGCGGCTTATCGGAAACGTTTACAAGTTGGCCAATAAATTATCAAATAAACGTTTATTAAAACTCTTGTTTTGGGTAAATAATTAAACACATTAACTTCTCTTTGGAGACAGATTGTTGAACGTGAACTGATTTATGCCCTTACGTCTGAACTCGTTATTTTGTCCCCGTCGCTTATCATTATGTTTGGATTGTCCTATTATTAAGAACATTCAGAATTTGGATTGAAACGAAAATTGAAGTAAATTATTACATTGACTGTCGGCAATTTACTCTTATAGGTACTTACTCTAAGTTTGTGTTTTCTCTTCACAAACATAATTTAGGCAAAATATTTACCATCACTATCGTCAGAAATTACATGTATTACCTAAGTAGTTTGATTTTAGTTAGTTTATCTAACGTACCTACTCATACCTTCCTCTGTGGCATTTAAGCGTATTTGTCTTTTTCTCTAAGACACGGTAGATACTAAATAATGATTTATATATTTCTTCCTTAAGTGTTACTTGCATTTCTCAACAGTTCAAGATTTATTTTCTCTTACAGCAAGTTGGAGCTAATAGTTTAAACTTCCACAGTGTTTAAAAACTTAAAAGTTCAAGCTCTGAAGTTGTTTTCATTAGTGCAATCTCTTTTAATCTTGAATCAACGCGCAGTCTCCACGACGACGGCGCTAAAGGGCCAGAGGCCCACTTGATGGTAATTCTGTTAATAGATTCCTTGCTCAAATGAAGCAGTGGTTCAAAACCTCATCCCACTAAACTGTTATACCGGAAACTCATTACGGCTTAAACCAGCTAAGAAATCTTATAATCTTTTCCTTGAAAATTGAAAATCTTGAATAATTGAATATTAAAATTATTTGGTGCAAAAGCTTTTTCATCTTGCTGATTCTTCCTGCAAGTTTTCTTTCACAGATATTCTATTAAATGTGAAATTATGTTATAGTAGAAATTGAACTAAGTATAAAGGACAAGCATAATAATTACAATTTGAATATCAATTGAGATGGCGAGTCATGTTTGCCAATGATCTTGCAAGAATTTAAATTGCGTTAATTCAATGTTACGATCCGTAACAAAATTACGACTGTAAATAAAACATAAATACGAAGTCCATTTTCCTCAAATTGAATGTAAAATATATTACTCCGGTGTAGATACCGCTCGTTGGACAGTTTCCAGTGCGACATTTTTGCCTTACGTTACGACTGCCTGGAGTAAAAGGAAATAAGACATCATTTTATTATACCTGACTTTGAGAGTGCTGTAGATGGAAATGTCATAAATTACTGAAAATTGTATTAAACAAATATGACTGTATTTTTACACGATGTAAATGTTGTGATAGTATCAGTAGCTGTTAATGTCATGTTTTCAAATTACTTTCCGTCATTTAATATTAAATAAATAATTTAAAAAAAATATATTTTACTTAGGTACTTTTACAAAACCGTAGTTTAAGCTTTTGATTAATTATTTTCATGTCTTTATTTTGATGACGGTAAGAATGTTTAATACGTGATGACAGTATTAGTTTCTGACATTAGTATTTTTCCTAAAGCAAAAGTTATTTAATTATATCCTTATGTCCTTATAGCTAAAACCATAAAGAAAACATAACTCCGCCTTACTTCAACACCTGATTCCATATTGCAGGTTATTAAATAGCTAACATTTCTCATTAGTTAGCCGTTCGCCCTCGCTTAACCCGCTTCCCCCAAACCATTACCTAAAAATGGCCATTCGTGCTAATATTGGGCCGCAGGGAAGATTTGTGCGGACTATTATTAAAGGCATTCGTTGCAAATAACCGCAAATAAAATCGAGCAGTTGAATACGGTGCAAAAATATCGCGTAAATCAGTCTGACCAAAGTTTTGCGTATACCTTCGTCTCCATTGTCTCTTTATGATTAAAATTTACCCGGGGCGAGGGTAGGGAGTTTTAAAATGAGACCCAAAACTTGTGCGCCATAGTTCCCAGGTTCGAAGGCACGAAACAAACAGAGTCGGGACGTAGGTACGGCTAATGTAAAAAGTTTCACGAGGTGGTAACGCTGTTGTTTGCGCACAAAACACCGACCTGTGCCGCGATCATCTAAATATTTTCATGGAAGCCGGAACTTGACTGGAGTGTTTGATTTTTGACTCGGAATTTTCGGACCCTTTGTTTAGAGACAGTATTAAAAAGCTTGTTATCTAAATTAATGTTATATAGACAACACATTATTATAACACTGTTTATGTTCTTAAATAACATTTTACTCAATGCTGTATGTACAGTACACAAAATGTTAAAGACAGCTTTTCGCTTTTTATTTCCGTCTTCAGTACTATAATCATTTTCATGGCTCTTTTACTAACAAGGCTGTGTGACTACTCTTTGTGCGCTGTAAGTATTTATTCCTTTAAAATGAATATACAAGACGACGGTAGGTATTGTCTTTTGGAGTCCAGCCAAGTTCGCGAGTTGGTTATATTTTTTAAATTCAATTTCGGTGAAGCCACAGTCCTGTATCCAGTCGGCTTAATGTACACCTGCTGAACATTTAAATGAGATACTACGCTTGCTATTTACTTATTTATTTGAGATTTTATTACAGGGAATATATTCACAGACGTTACTCCATATATCAATAGTGCTTAGAGAATTGGTTTTGGATTTCCACTTTATACTCATTTTGTTAGATAGTGTTGTCGAGAACAATTAATCTAATATCTTACTTTATAGCCATCGGCTTAGTTATTTCTCAACGGCATGTGGACTGGAGAGCCAAGTCAGAAAAGCCATGGGCAGTACAAATCTCTAACACCTTAACCACTAGCTAGACGAAAAGAATGAGAAGAAGCTATACCGTCATCTAATATTCAAATAAAATGTACGTTTGTAAAAATTATATTTTATAATTATATTTTATAAAGTGAATAAAAAGAGTAGTAGAAGTAGTACCTATAACTAGTAAGTTAGAGAAAATACTAAAAAAAAAACAACTCTTTTCGCACAACGCCATTTGGTCCTAAGTTAAGCTTGAGAGCTTGTGTTATGGGTACTAAACAGCTGATAAACATACTTATATATTTCTAAATATACATATACAAATTATAGATAAATTACACCCAGACCCAGAACAAATGACCGTGCTTATCACACAAACATTTGTCCTGGGTGGGAATCGAACCCACGACCTCCGGCATAGCAGTCAGGGTCACTAAATACTAGACCAACAGGCCAGTCGTAAAAAATACACGTTAAAATTTACATTGGAATAATGAGACACAGAATATTAACCGGCAATCAAATTACGTATCTGAAATGAGAAATGAATAGATTTATTACAGTTGAATACTTAGATACTAAGAAGCATAAAAAGGGATCCATATTGCTAATAACATTAGAGCTGAAGTTATAATTCTTTTCAATTTATACGCTTCTTTAATCCCAAACACAGTTAATGAAGTGTCTTCCAGCCACACACACGAATAAATACACATTGAAAACCTTGAAAAAACACATTCATATTTGTAGAATATATGAAAAAAAACTCGGCTAGAATTAAAATAAAGTTAATAAAACACACTATTCATGGCGCATAAAAGGCTGGGAGTGATCCCGTAATAACGTGCGGGCGCATCCTGGCTTCATTAGAGCGGTTAACCCCCCGCCCACCTGCCCGCGAGCTGCGTTAAACTTTATGAAAAAATCGTATAATTTTCATAATATACCACGTTTGCGTAACAACCCTTAACCCACAATTTATATCGCATCATCGTCTGCCTAGCCTTTTCCTAACTATGTTGAAGTCGGCTTCTAGTCTAACCTGATGCAGTTTTATCTGAAACGACTGCCTTGGTGACCTCCACATCCTTAACCCAGTGACTGAACACTTGTATACTCCTTGGTTACACTGTTTATCGGATTTTCGAGGTTCTGGCTACTCGTGACTGTCAAGGATTTACAAATAACAGACGGGACAACCGCTTAACGTGCTTACCGAGGTATTGGCGACAGATCTGGCAACCCCGTTGCTAGGGGCTAGTTCTGTTGTTTGGCTAGCAACGGGGCGGCTTGCCTGTTTTCTATTCTAATCATTCTAATTTTCTTAATATTGTTTCTTTTGTGGTCGAATTATTATACCCAATTACACCTTTTACTGCTTTTGATTTGGTGGCTAACACGAGGCATCACCCATCCTCGGACGGACTACGGCAAGGATATATTTTTAATCTTCAATAGACCCATACGACTATTATTAAGCTATAAGTTTCTCCATAATCTATCATATTCCTAAAAGATCGCTATAACTCTTCATTTAAAAAGTTTGCACCAATCTGCGACATAACGCCGTGTTCCAGATAATCCGATTTGATAAAACTTAGAAACTTAGAAGCTGTGTAGTTGCCAGATAATCTTCCTCTCACAAAGTTTCTATCAAAATTCCAATACAAGTTCATATTACAAGTGTAGGGAACACTTGTAATATGAACTTTGGAACCACTAACACGGAGCAAGGTTTAGAAAGCGTGTAATTTTAAAAGTAAGGTCTGTTTTTATTTACGTAACAATGCAACTAGCTTTGTATTCTTGTCATGACAATCCTAAGAGAGCCCACTGTTCGCTGGGGTCGCGCCACGTTAATTACGACTTTTCACAACGCAACGCAGCGGCTAGTTGAAAAAATAACCTAAACCTAACTCGAAAAACTTCTATCGCATAGTTGAATATATTTTAACTCCTCTAGGGTAAACAAAGTTGGCAGAAATCCCGTTGTTGGCCACGTTACGCGCGCCACCTACTGAATTCTGAGCGGCAAGCCGGGATATCAAATTTACCTGTACAAAATACTAACGCGTTTTCAGATAAACCCCGAACTGGGTTGCAAATAAACTTTATTTATTATTTAATATAGAAGAGTTGATAATTAATTAATTCGTTCATTTCAAGCAGTTCTATTTGCGCCAAGTTCTCGGGATCGGCATGTTTTAACTTCATACGCCATTTTATTTCAAACTTTCTGTTTATGTTTTACTCGAGCAATTTGAGCCAGTTCGTCTTAAGAATGTTTACTTACAATTTCGCGAAAAAAGAATCCCGCGCCCGCAGCGAGGAGCGAAAATAAATATCTAAAGTTATTCAATGAAAACTAAGTTCTATAATACGATCCAGAAAGTGGGTTTTTAAATTAAATGAAAATAAGGACGAGGTTTACATTTGTAATATTGTCAGTTCAGAAGAGGTATCTTATGGACTTCAGTTAGGAAGAATTTAACATAAAATAAGTGAAGTGTCCTGTAGTACACCCACATTTCGCCAGTATTATTTTTAAGTGTCATGTAATAGGGAGCGAGACCATTACGTTCAATCGGGCACGAACCCAGACTCCATACATACTGCCCCTGAGAAATACCACACGGAAAACATTAAACGAAACAAACAAACACGGAAACGTAAATGTATATTTTGGTTTATTTAGAAAAATACTCCATTCATATAATAAACCGCAGCCCGTTATGTCACTTTCACCGGCAACTTGGCAACAAAATGTACTATAATCATCATTGTAACTGACGTATAGTTTCGTTCTAATGTATGTTAGATTATTTTAATTATCTCTGTTACTGAAACACATAATCGGGTTAAGCTTTTGTGATGCTGGTAGCTAATTGATTGCAGATTATATGAGTATTCATAACTCCGCACCGGCTATAGGTACTTTTGCATGTTACGATACAATTGTTGTGTTTTGTCGATTTTTTTAATATTATTAGCTGGTTTACATACTAGTATGTTTATTGCAATTACATTTTTTTTAATACACACGTAGGTATTGGAGACCGCCTTTTAAGCAAGGAAATGTTTTTTTACACTACTCAGCAATTCAACTAAACATCATAACTGGGGCTCGAGTTTGCTGTGCAATCGTGTCTCAATGACCGGTCATTGATCGAATATTTGACAACTTTGACAGTTTTGTATTGGAAATGTGTCAATTGTTTGACGTCATACGTCAAAAATCGATCATTGACCGGTCATTGAGACACGATTGCAATAGCAGACTCGACCCCCTGGTATGTAATTGCAATCAAAATCAAAAGTCTTTATTCAAACTAGGCTAAGAATCAGCACTTTGAGAACGTCAAAAATATACATAAGACAGTCCCCCAAAAACACCCCACCCTTCGCCACTTCCTAATGTTTTTGCTGGGAAGAAGAAGTGGCGGAACAAACTCCCCAACAACACAAATCCAAACTCCGAGCTGCTAATGAGAAATTCCAGATAAAAAAACTCAATAACACTTTACTCGAACCGGGAGTCCAATCCAATGCCTCATGCTCGGAAGTAGCGCTTTAGACTAATAGACTAATGAGGAAGTTTGGTACAGTCTAACCAGTCCTCATACAATAGATCTTTCTCTATGGCTATGACTTACCTACTCAATGAGGGCTAATTTTGTAGATCAGTAGGCAATAGTCACATAACTTTTAACAAAAGAATAAATATGGAGGTTTGATATTATTATGCACAGGAGATGTCAAACCGCCATTTTCATTCCTCTTACAAAAGTTATTAGACGATTGAGAAATTGGCCCTTGAATTTGTATTTTCTTGACTCTTAGCACCTTACATGATTTGACTTCTAGAAACCCACGTGACAGATTAATGAATCATTTTATTAGACGCGACAGACTAAATATTCTATTCGTTCTCAAACGTTTGCTCTTCCATTTAGACAGCGCCTTCGAAATCTAAAAATAGGCCTAAAAACGTCGATTCAATCGAGGTCTAGGTCCTTTATTAAAAGATCTTATACATACTTCAACAAGGATTTTCCCAAAAACCTTAGGAGAAAAACGATTCACGTTTTAATTTTATTTGTAGTTCTTTGTTACATTTACCAAGTTCCCTTTTTTGGCTCAAAAGCCTCGGCTTTCAAGTAAAGCAAAGGTAATCTTCCGATAGTCCCTTTTGCGACCTAAGTTTTAATTTCAGTTGAGATTTTTCTTTCTTAAAATTTTGTTGTTTGTCCCATCTTTAATTAAGGACCTTTAGTAAAATCACAGTTTTTGGATGATGATTTCTGAATCAATTCCAAATAGGGGATGAGAATTATCTGGAAATGGAATTTACGGGAACATTTGTAGGATCGTATAACTTGTGATTCTTATGGTACCCAGTTTTAGCCCGAAAATTTTCTCAGGAGTTTACTAAAACTCAATATTTACTTGGAGGATTTTTTTGTCATTAAGCCTAGTTTTAGAAAATATAATGAAGACACATACATAACATCACGCCAGTAATCCCCGAAGAGTTAGCCAGAGGTGTATCTATAATTGTACACATTTCGCCAGTTATGCAGTTATGAATTATGAAGACATTCGATGTTTTATTATGATGTGTTTGACACAATACGATATGCTGAACAGCTCCCTCGAGGTTTTTCTATATAATTGTATAATTTTATAATATTTATGAGCCAATGTACAGACGCCAACACATCAAGTTACCCCAATGTGTCAAATTTCTTTGAATGTTTGCAACTTTATGGCGAACAGAATAAGGTTCATATTCAATTGGGAAAATTTGACACATTGGGGTAACTTGATGTGCTGGCGTCTGTACATACCGATTTTTTAAGTTAACGTTCAAAAGTGCCTGTTATGGGTCTAATTGAAATAAACGATTTGACTTTGACTTTGACTTTGACTTTTTCTTTGGAAATAGAATTATCCATAGTAGCTAAATAGGTATAATTATTAGTTAGCTATTTTTGCTATCCCTGCCAAAAGCCCTCTTTTTCAGGCCTCTGCAATTCGCTTTCATTTAGCCCAACTAATAACTTACCACAAACAATATTAAAAACAGTCTCCCATCCGCATCATTCCCGGCGACAATAATACAGCTTACCGAGTTAGGTGTTAATGCGATTTACTTTTATTAAACTTGTTTCATTGTTTGCTTGCAGTTGCCCCAAGCGGTCGAGACGAGATATTAGTGTCAGACACGAATATAATAATACGAATTATTATACTTTCCCTCGCAATTTTAAAAGATGGCGTTTTGTTCTGTTCTGTTGCTACGGTAATGCAATGCCTGGCAAACTGTTGGGTTGGAATCCGTTGGGGCGTTTTATGTATTTATTGCAGACAAATAGGTTGATCTTTTGGAGTAATGTTTGCTTGATTTTTGTTTTGAGTTTATTATGCGAATTTATTCATTGGAAGTGAACAGTAAAATATAATTATGTTATTAGTATTGAATAGGATACTTATTAATGTACAGACGGTAGCACATCAAACTACTTCAAACTGTTAAATTTTCCAAATTGAACAATAAGCAATTAAGTTAAAAAACTATGTAAGAAATTCAAAACATTGAGATAGCTTGATGTGCTGGCCTCTGTACACACGTCTGCATATCAAGCTATAGATATTCAGTATAAAGTAAGAGCAGGTTAAGGTTTAATTTTTACAGAATAGTACCTATTTACTTATTATTTATTTTATTTTATTGTAACAGGAAAACAAACAGTATTAATAACTAACAAATACAAAAAAATATGCAACTATTAACCAATGCCATTACCTATCTCAGTATAGTATCTACTCTTAGTTCTAGGTGCATCGTCCTCACATACAATTTGATTAATTGCATACAAAGTATTGCAAAACTTATTTTAAAAGAGTAAATATGGAGTTTCTTCTGCACACGAATCTAATTTTTGGAAGGGGCAACTAGAATATTTTTTTTATATTTAATTTAACAAATTTGACAAAATTTTAGTTTTTAGTCCCTCATCTAGATTATAAGAAAATATTCGACACATTCGCATGACGTCACTAGCCAGTACCGTTTATACTGGATAATGACGTTGCAAGCCCCTCTCCTCAACTTTAATGCGTTTAATCTAAACTGTTTTCCAAAAATTTGAAAAAGAAAAAAGTACGTGTTGAAAATTTTCTTGTAATCTACTGATTGTGCTCTCCTCAACTTTAATGCGCCTAATCGAAGCAATTTTCCAAAAATTTGAAAAAGAAAAAAATACGTGTCGAATATTTTCTTGAAATCTACTGATTGTGTGAGTGTAAGGGAATAAAAATGAAATTTTATCAAATAGCCCACTGAAATAAATGGCTTGACTTTGACTTTAGTACTGCAAAGTACTCCTAGAACTAGATTTAATGATGAAATTACATTTACCCGTTCAAACTATCGTTTTACTAGTAGGCGCAATTTGGTATTTCGGAAACAGCTATGATTACGGAAACCTCAAACTCTGTGAATGTTAGGCTTCAAACAGAATGCATTAGTAGCAGTTTCCCGCAATCAAATTGATGGCTATAAGGATCATTTGATTCGACATCTAATGATCCTACCCTCTTAACTTAAAGTTAAATTATTTTTTCTATGATTTGTGTAACAACGTAAGTGGTTCGGGTGGTCCCCTTAGGTCCGGCGCCCACTGTCGTCGGTACGGCACGTCAAGGGATTGTGGAAAGCGCAAATGATTTAATACCTTATTTAATTATGCTAAGCGTCTACATTTCACGAGGCCACGGCAGGCCACACCGTGCCGCAGGATGCCGAAGCAGGCTGTAGCGTATCAATAAAACGTGAGTGCTAACAGTGTTGAACAGGATTCAAAATTATAAAAAAAATCTTGTCGTGCCATGAGTGCCATGACGCCAGTGGACGCCGGACCTTATTCGCTAATAGCTTCAGCCTGTGACTTTGTTCGCATGAAAATCTATTATACCTACCATAAAAATATCCTATAGCTTTCTTCGATAGTGTAACTTTCCATTATTGAGAGATTGTTTTAAATCAGGTTTATTCATTTATTTCACTGCCTCGTTGGTCTAGTGGTCGCCAACGCTACTGTTGAGCGATCCCGGGTTAGATCCCCGAGTTGGTCAAAGTGTTATTGAGTTTTCCTCCTGGAATTTCTCAGTAGCAGCCCGCAGTCTGGATTTGTGGTAATCGGTTCGGTCCGTATATCATGGGAATTTAACATAACTATTGAAATGTGGGTGTACTACCAGGTACACCTTTGCCTAACCCTTCAGGGACGTCATTTGTTATTTATTTATTGAACTGCATTATAAGCTAACATAAATCATAAAAGAACACAGTATCATTTACACTTATTCATAATTAAAAGTAGCACGTTCATAAACAAATGTCAGAAGAAATTACCTAATTGATTAAAATGAAAGAATAGAAAATTTATTAGTGGTAAATACAAATTATACCTCTTTATATCCCCTCTATTGTAACGCCTTGTGGCGCCACTGTGGACACACATGTTAAGTTGCGCCCGGCCGAATATAATAAAAAAATTTGGGGTGAACACCCCTTATCACTTACAGGTTAGAAAAATAGATAGTAGCCGATTCTCAGGCTTACTGAATATGCATACAAAATTTCATGAGAATCGGTCAAGCCGTTTCGGAGGAGTAGGTATGGGAACGAACATTGTGACACGAGAATTTTATATATAAGATAAGAAGAAGAAGATTACTAAAGATTTCATTTCGTGTTAGCGAGAAGCCTGTTTCACCAACCCTAATTCCGGCAGACAGGAGTGTTTTAGCGCACACTCACTGACAGCTCGTCGATGATGGCATTGGGTCCCATGAGATTTGGGGCGAGCCTAACGCTATTTACCGGAGCAATTGCACCTCCGGGTTGACAGAAACACCCAATACCACTTTGCATACCTTGGGGAACGAACGTAGAAGCAAAGGCTCTATTGATACTGTGTGTAGGTACCTAAATGAAGGTCCTTTCTTACCTGACTCTTCTTAACCTCAGGCCCAGTTGAAAACCAGCGTCAGGCTGTTTCTTTGGTATTTTTTTGCTAAACTGGGCCTATTTGGCACAGCCACACAATAAATAATCCTATTGTCAGAGTCAAGTATTTTGTCTTGATACATATTTGAATTTTTGTTCAGTAAATAATTATGTAGGTATGTTGTGGTCCCTTGTGGTCAGAACCTGAAGTTCAGTTGTAGAGAGAAAATACTATTGTCTGTTTATAAAAATAAACCTTCGTGGATTATGTTCAAGTGTTTTATTTAGCACGATTCCTTTACTCTTTTTTTCTAAAATATGTGTGGCTAAGTTATTTTATAATATTAGCTATTTGACAGTGATAGTCCTGTCAAAACCCTATGATTATAGGTACTTTCTTTTTTGAAAAATAACTGTCAATTTGACATTACAAGGAGACACTTTCATTTTATTAATTTGTCAGTAGAGATAAATCGAAATAGTGAAGTAAAAAAGAACGTGAACTAAAAATAAAAGCGTGAAATAGCGCGGAATGGCGACTGTTGTTTCCATTACATAACAATTTTCCAACTGAGAAGGTATCTCCTCAGGTATACCTTATTGAATAAACTATAAAAGATCAATATTTTCCCAGTGGTTCGACATCCCAAACGTCCTCAATACAACAATGGCCCTAGTTCGGATACTGCACAAGTTTGCGTAGGACGTGGACTCATTCACTTCCATCAATCCCTTGCTCCCATTATTTGTTTACGAAACTAAAAACGAAACGTCCCATCTACTGAGATTACCCAATACACTTTTCACCTTAATCCCTTGGACTTAAGACCCACGTTTAACTCCAAGACGAGCTAAGGAGTATTCAATGCTCAGATTTTCGGATAGTCGAGGTCGTTCGTTTCGCAAATCCAACGAAAAGACTTTCAATTTTACAAAGGGTTGAGGGGAACATTAAAATTTGAGAATGTTTCTGTACTAAGTCAAATTGGAACTTTCAGTAATTAAACGTGAGTTTTCCAGTCGGCTAAACATGTGACATTAATCATCCAAATGAATCATATGCATATAAAATCTGATTAAGTTGTATCAAGTTTTGTAAACCTATTTTAAAAGAGTAAGTACCTATGGCGTTTCTTGCCTATTCTACTCTATACAAGACTACCCTTTGGAAGGGGCAACTAGAATAACTTTCTTATTTTTTTTACTTTTAAGTATGACGACCAAAAGTGCCTTTTAACGGTATAACTGAAATAAATGATTTGATTTTGATATTTTTATAGGTAGACAGGAGATATTGTCCACAAATACAAACACACACACACGCACACACAGACACCCTAGCATGCAAGCAAAATTGTTGCTATAAAATTTTGTTTTATTGTGTCCTTTTAATTTTTATTTAATTTAATTACTTATTCTGTTTTGATATAGATTTACAATAATGTCAACATACACAGGGGAAGACACTAACACCTGTAACACAGTATTTACTAGCGCAGGTGTTAGGGGATCCTACAAATTTGATGTACCTCTTTTATATCAATAAAGAATTTTATTATTATTATTATTATTGTTAAAGGACATAATATAGTAGGTATGTAGGCCACATTTTTAAGCCTGTGCTTTATAACGTAGTGATCAATGAACTCGCCATATGCAACAGTGCTTAATCAAAACTTCAATTAAATTTTCGTAATACCTTTCGTCGGGCGCCCTCGCCCGGGAGAGCACACAAATTAATACCTACGTCCCGGAATATGTTTTAATTTCGATATATCATGATAGTAGTTGATGAGTTTCGCTTAAATTATAACATACTGTTTGAGGCTTCATTGTGGACGTTTACCCCGCTTCAACACGTTCTATTTACACTGTGATAATAAAACAACAAAGTTTAAACTTTAAACAAACTTGCTGTACATTAAAACAGTAAATTAAGACAAGTCGAGAGAAACACAGGAGGTATATTATAGTTCTCAATTAAAACACAATTCAGTCGAGCGAGCTTTAGTTTATTTTTTCATTCGTATAAATGATCTTGGTGGCAAAGTTTGTTAATAGTAATAAACGGCTCGGTAAAGGCGCCAACTCTTCGCGTTTCGCACCATTTGTCTCGGGAGGTAACGAGGACCGACTAATGGGGTCCCGGCCGAACCTAAGTAATTTAGAAAAACGATTCTTAAGATAGACGACTCCCTATTTTATTTACTCGTGAAAATGTTGTGAACAACCGTGTGTATGTGTGGTTTGTGGTCGTACACCGACTTGTGTATTTTAGATTTACACTGATCAAGGAAGCTTTACACTGGTGTCGATTATCTTGTTTAGAAACTACCTAATTTATACTATTTCCATTTCCTTCTTTCTTATAACAAAAGAAAGGGACGGACATTCAAGAGGGCTGTAGTTAAATCTAAACATAGTTGATATTTCAAACGCATTGACGTTTATGGCGTAGTTCATGGTTATAGAAGTTTGACATCTGTAACTTAGTTTTTATCAGCTCTATCCGATTTTTTCTAAAGATCAATTACTCTAAGTATACTTGTTATAACATAGACATAATCGACAACGATTACAATTACGATAAAAACTAAACAAAAAATAAAAATAAAAATCTGGCATACTTCTTCTCACAGAATACCAGGTATACACGCATATTTTTTATCAATATTGATCCGCAAATACATCACATTCAGGGTTAGTATGTCAGTAAGACATGTCAATTCCCTGATTTTGTTTTGGATTTTGTTCAATAACGTCAAAACCTCGTTTTCAATCAATCAGCGATCAATTTGAAGTGCGCGCCATAAGTCCGGTTCTTTATTTTTATATATCAGCACCCTCGCCCAAATCCACTCGTGTATAACCTTAGGTGATTATGCCATCGCCTCGTGTGACCGTTCTTCGGAACTATGACGGAGAATCACGTCCAGCATTGGACATTTACGACCTGTTCAGATTGATTGATTGATCCCAACGACTCCGCTACGTGCCTCGACTGAGAACACAAACATTCTCTTTTAATTTTTATTTTTTTAACAGAACATAAACGAAGGAAAAACTACAAAGTTGTAAGTTTAAAATGTTCATTTCTAAAGTTATGGAAAGTATCCCGCTGGATCTTAGTAAAAGCTTCGCTGTAACCTTTGCAGAGCTAACAAGCTTATTTTTAAGACTTTTATAATAGACTTGGGATATTATTTCATTTTTCTATTATATAAATTTATACAGGAACATCACGCCCTTGTTCCTCAAAGGGTACAGCAGAAGCGTAACTGGCGATAGATGTACCAATAGTTTTAGTTCCATATACATGACATGTGTAGGTGGTGTCACTGATCAGATATGAGTCTAATTTTTAGGCTGCCACTGGTAAAATCCAAATGGCAAAAACCCAAAGACATTTCGTCTAAATGGGAAATTTAATCTAGACCCTAATTTTGATAGTTGTTTCAAAGTTAACCTTCCACGTAACTTAAGGCAGCACCTAAGTGTATCTGACGACAAAGCGTTTATTACTTTTAGTGTTAGCAAACAAAACAATCCTTCATTAACAGTCCCCAAAATAGGGCAATCTATTTACATGTAGGTAGATAGATTGTTTGGGCAAGGGTAAAACTAGCAGCCGATTTCTGTAAGCCTATTCTAATTAAATCTACTGTCAAATATCATGTCACGGGATTCGATTAGCTATTGTTAGTTCGGTCAATCAATAACTATTCATAACAGCTAGCAGACATAACCAGTTTAATAAAGGGTATCGTGTTACCCAGTACCTGGGTTGAGGAGTTTAGATAGACTCCATTTAAAATATTCAAATGAATCCACTTATATTGGAAACTGATCCGAACATAGTCGAGAATAGGAAGAAAATTAAATTTAAGTATTTATGTGTTGTAATTTTTATATACATACTTATTTTATGGATTTATTCAAGTATTTATGCATTTTCTTATGTAAATAGTAACTTATTTGTGTAATGAAAATAGGGCTTTGTTACTTTTTAGTTTAAAAATGTAGTAGGTAGTACACCTCTAAATACATAAGCTACGTATTAGTTGGAAAGCTTGACACTTTTGAAATGTCAAATTATCACCTGTTGAATGGACTGAAAAACATTTGTAACCTGTGTTGTGTGTTTCAAAAATGTTTAAAATAAACTTTTTTTTTTCGTGAATTTTCCATTGTTTTTGATAGAAAAAAGTCATGTTAGTTTCCAAGATATGATCTATCGCCTTGCTAAATTTCGTTACGATCTGTTCAGCAGTTTAGCGTAAAGCTGGCTAACAAATAAACAAACAAACAGAGTTACTTACTCATTTATAATATTAGTATGGATAAGAGACGTCCTCTTACACAGTTTAAACGTTAATGAAAACATCACTAGCACAACGTATTTACAAAAAGAACTCTCAACCGCTATTGGTTGGACGCAAACATCATTCTACACAAGAAGTTTACTTAGGACTGTCGATACAAACCAGTAGACAGCTAGATTAACCACTTAACTATCGTGTTCCGACCCACTGAGCTTGTATCATGTTTCTGATTCAGTACTGGTAGCGATGTGTTATTTGGGGGCTTTTTATTTGGTTTTATGTCCGTAGGTGTTTTGATCATTACCTTTGTTAAGCTTGATTGAAATGTTTTATTGTGTAAAAGGTTTTAATGTAAAAGTTAAAGTTACAAATTACATAAATCACTAGTGAAGTACTTTTGAACGTGAACGTTATCAAAGCAAAGTTACATATTTTTTTTAATTATTCTAGCTTCCTTTTCTGAAAGGGCCAGAAACTTCAAACTTACATTTTTTTTTAAAGATTTTTAGGGCTATCCCTCAGGGTGTAAAATTCCTGTATTAGTTATGTTAGGTATTATCTGCGCATAATGTCGTGCATGCTGTGCTTTTCTGTAAGTAATGAGGCGCTTAGACTTAATTTAGAAATGTACAGATTAAAATGAATTACTTAGCGTACTTATTGTTGAAAAACCGATAAATAAAATAAATAAAAAACTTCCTCATCCACCATTGATAAGGGAGGATCCGCCAAGCAGGCGGTTTTTGTCGGGACCTTGTACGCATATAATCGCGCGGATAATTTTAACATCGCGATGTAGGCTATCAGTGTTTAGTTCGTATGACGCGAGATAGATGTCGCTGCAGGTTTTTACCTCGGGTGTCTATGATTGGAACGTATAAACGTCAAGTCGTTAATTAAGCAAAATATTGAGTATGTAAGGATTGTAGCAGGTGTCGTTATTTCACAGTGTTGTACAAAACCTAAGTGTGCAAATAAAACAGGATGGCAAACAAGTGCCTTAGACATCAGTGACTTTCTGACCTCTGTTTTTGAGCTCAATCTTCAGTTCGCAAACCTTTCTCTGGCCGTAATCCATAATAAAATCAATAAAACTTCCAAATACGTATAATCTCTCTACGAAATATGAAATGCCTAAGGCATTAAGTCCGCCTTTGTACAGTTTTTTTACTTGTGCATAAAGTTTAAATAAATAAATAAAATATAGTTTCAGTTGGAATCTGTGCTATCTGACAGCTGTTTGGACCTGACGCATGCGATGCGCCGCGTCTGAAAAAAAATATAAAAAACCTTCATTTTTATAATACGCGCACATGAATTCATAAAAAATCAGAAGTGCGTGCCTTGAGTTCGAACTCGAGAAGTACACTGAAATAATTCGAGACACATTTCTAGATACAAAGCGATAATAATACTAAACATGACTAGAATAACAGCGAGAACCGAGGTAAAATTCAGAATATGTAGCTACTTCATAATATCCTAATTGCTCTTTCCTCATGTAACTAAGCAACATTAAGTTCCCTAGAGTGAGACGTATCTCAGGGAACACTTACCGCGGTACATTAACTACAGGTAGGTACGCTCCATACAAAGTTTTAAATAGAAAACAATTGCAATAAATACTTTTAGTAAAGGGCTTTTTGATAAACTATAAACATACATAATATTATATATATAGTATTCTCCAAAAAGTAAGGTAGAGGTGTAACTATAGACGCTATAAATGCAAAACGAATAAATAATTTACAAAACAAAAAATATTTTTACAAAATAAATACAACAAATACAAACTAAAAATATACCGGTGTAAAATAACTCTAAATTCCAAAGTTAGTAGCAATAGAATGAAACTAAACCATCAAAGCCACGGACTTCCAAAACTAGAGTTATTTACGCGAACCTAAGTTTTATGTACAAGACCTCGTTGAACCAAGTTAAGTCGGCATAAAGTGGCCAAATTGTGTTAAAATATATTGAAGGAGCTTGCATTGTAAACTGTCGATAGTAGTTTGCCTTCACGGATAGATTAATATTTTTTTTATTAATGTGAATTGCGCTTTGTTAGCTCTTTGTTTTAATTCAAAAGATATTGTGTAGTAATTTATTAACCAGTATGAAAATGATGATTGAATAAAAAGCACCTTAATTTTTACTAACAATTTTGTCTAAATAAAAAACAAATTTGTATGGAGAAGCAACAAACTGCCGCCTCCTTAATGGTACTAAGCAATTGAATGCCTTTGTACAAAAAGGGTAACTTGCCCACTTTTAGGGCATTAATTGTTAATAATTTCGGCTATATTTACTACATCAACTTATTTCGAAAGGAATCCTAAATAATTCCAACGTTTCTTTGTTACAGAAATAAAGACTACAGCTTATCCCGCATTCTATACGGTCCAGCAAATCTGATTCGGTAAGTAATTTAGTCCTTAACACATGAACTAAGAACTACTGAAAACCAGCGCTGTGCTGTGAGCCCCCATGGCACAGCATTATGCTGACTGGTAGGTATCTTTCCATGACAATTTTTTGTGTTACAAGGTGTTTTTTTGAGTCATGTCTTTACTAACATAACTTTCGCTAACACTAACATTTGAATTAACATTATCTTCATCTTTTACAAAGGTCACAGTTGAAAATGTATTATAGCACGTCATCTGTGGCATAACAATATTTTTCTTTAATTATTTTGTTCTTTAGTTTTTTTTTTCTTTCATTTTTATCATTCTCAACAATTACGGATATACCTATCCGTGATTTATCGTTTTCCTGTATTCTGTAGGCCCATGTTAAATCCATTTAGTCTTGCCAATGGATATCGTATTGCATCGTTGGATCCGTTTAGACTGGAATCCGACCGCAACGTAGTTAGGAAAATTCTGGAAATCAATCAAAGAAACAACATGATTAACTATGAATTTTCGATTTTTTTATAAATTTTTAAATATTTAATGGGTCTACTCTTGACCTCAATCTTGTCTTGTGGTCAGAGATGAGGTCAACGATGGAACGAACTTACCCATAAGAAGCCTTCAACTCGCGAGTTAAACAGATGGGGTCATATGAACTCGGGAATACCGATGCAGGCAGGGAATTCCACTCCTTGCCTGTATTAGATATTTAAAATGACAGCTAATTACAATTACTTTATTATATAATGCTATTTTCTAACATATAATTTAAACAAACTATTTCACGAACTACATAATTATTGTTCACTAAAGACTTAACCACGAAATGTATTGACTGACCAATTACCCGTCGCATGTCGTCGAACATTGTTTTGTATGGCTTATGTGCCCCCGGGGGCACATAACGACATTCGAGGAGTTAAGAGGGTTTGTCAAAATCATTCACTTTAGTTGAAAGCACAAAAACTATAGTAACTTACGTTCACTTTGCTATTTGGTTGTTTTGGTTGTTTAATCCTTGCGTGTATGCAATATTCAGTATGGACAGCATTTCAAGTTACCCCAAAATGTCGAATATCTTTGTTAGTTTTCAACTTCATTACAAATAGACAAACAAACAAACAATAAATGATAAATTTAAAAAAAAATCTTTATTTGACTTGCACCAATGTTGTGAACGTTTTTGTGTACTTTGTCTTTAATGTTAAATAATTACAAATTTACTACACCGCCTATGAGCTAAGAAGATACGTCTTTAAATACATAAATGAATAAATAACCTATAGCGGGATAAAAGAGATGGCCTCAATCGCGCTTAGCATTTGTTTATGGTGTTTGACAACCGGCGAGCTGCCGGCTTAAACCGTCTGTGGCGACATCACAGGAGTTTCGTATGACAATGAGATAAGCCGGGCAGAAGCGCGACAACATTATTGTACGGGAGAGGATTAACGCTAGACGACTGTTTTACAAAATACTTATGACTCATGAGGAATAGATATCAGTTTACTTTATGACGTGTTGTGTTTAAAAAGGTTTTGAAATTGAATTTACGAGTAGTTGATGCGCTAATAGTTTATTTGATTACTCTATTTTTACTAACTAACTAGCAGACATCCCGCGGTTTCACCCACGTAGATCTCGTTCTCGTAGAAATTTAGGGATAAAAAGTAGCCTATGTGTTAATCCAGGGTGCCAGCTAACTCCTTACCAAATTTTATTAAAATAAATTTAGTAGTTTTTACGTGAAAGAGTAAAAAACATCCATCCATCCATCCATCCTCACAAACTTTCGCGTTTATAATATTAGTAGGATACATAGGTAATCAATCTAAAAGTTAGTAGTAATCTATTAACATACAATTGTAATAAAACAGTGACTAAATCCTCACCTAGTCACCTCTCATACCAATGTCATTTTTACAATTTAATATTCTTTTTAAGTTTATCTAAGATTTTTATGATATTGGTGGACAAAAAATTGGGGGGAACCTTAAGAAAGTGCAGACGATTGCTCCTGCTTTCCTAGTATGAAAAAAGGCCTTTGCTCAAATGCAGGACAAAACGAAGTTGGTGTTTTTTGTTCAACTAAACAAAAGAAGGTTTCTTAACCTGAATAACTGAGCCCTATTCTCTATTCACAACTAAGACTTCAACAGCAACACTAAACCAATCTTACACTGCAACCACAACCAGTAAATAATCTCCAACTGGCCACATCAAAGTTCCACCTCCAACGAGATTTCCATTCGATGCAATCATTTATTATTCAGCTACCTACGGACCTCCGTAAGTAAATAACAGCTGCATTGAGAGTAAGACGGACGAGCCATTACAATATTTAGCCCAACGGACGGTGCTACCTGTCAGAAATCAGAACGCCCGGTATCTGGAAGATACATTTCGGTGCGGCAGAGAAGATATCAATTATTTGAGAGCCGATGCAAGGCAGCCGGACATAGCACGGTGCTATTGAATTGCAGGAAATCAACTTGCTTTGAATTTGCAAGATGCAGATAGAAATTACGAGTACTGTTGTAAATATTGAGCATAAGAATGAAAACAAGAACAATATAATTTGCCAGCCATACACACAGCCGTGTAAAAAAATAACGTCCTCCCGCTTAAAAATCGTTTAAAACGAATGATTGTTTGGTTAGCGGGGAGGGGGTCAACGTGTAGTACAAGAATAGGTACAAAGGGCAAAGAATTAAATCCTAAACATAACACAGTGTTCTTATGCTTAAGTTTGGAGTGGGGCTCACATATAAATAATTTGTCAAAAAAGTTTAGCTCTGCAGCATACGCCGTTAGAAAATTGTAATTATTGTTTGTTATTTATCAGGCATAGAGATAGCCGGTTAAAATCACCTACTTTTGTTATTTTCGCAGTGTAATGTCGTACGGTACTCTATTGTGGGGGAATGCTGCCGACATTCAGACTATATTTAGTTTGCGTATAAACTAAGGCCGAGACACAAAATAAATAGTCATAGTCATAGTAGTATTTTATTGATAAGGGATTCTTACAAGTCATATGACTTGTATCAATAATATCAGTGTTTTGTATTGTGTTTGTCTGTATATACAGAAAAACACAATACAAAACACTGATAACTGTTATAATACTGATATGAAAAGGTTTTAAGCTGTGAGGTCCTGCTATATTGCCTCATATGTTTTACTTATTTTCCTTACGTGCAATATTTTCCCTCATAACATAACCAAATAGACAGCTTTATTGACCGTAAAAATAAAAAGGTAATCATAATCCGTGAAAATCAAACAAGGAGCCGTTTTATTTTGACAGATTCATGAGTTTTATTATAATTTTATTAACAGCGTTATAGATAATCTTTGTATTTAAAATCTCGAAATATTCCCCACTGAGCACCTATTTTTAGAGCACCTGGTCTATGCATTTGGCTACAATCAGTATAACACCTTTGGTGTTAAATACATAGGTGGGAATACTTCAAATCTCGCGTGTCGGTCTTGATAAACTTCGGACCAACCTAACTAATGTGTATGTGTAAATTAGTATAATGTGTAATTTGGTAAAACTTTAGAAAAAAATATATCGATTATTTATACGATATCAATATTATTTTTCCTATACTTTTAATTAGGATTGTTAAGGTACGATATGCACGCGAATGAAGTCTCAAGCAAAGTACTGGCTTCAAATAAAGTGCTTTCTTATATTAAGTTCCGTAACTTTATAAATAACAGTCTGATGGCAATGTAAGTTAACTTCAACATCTTTTGACAGCAATGCGTTGTCGAGTCACTTAGTCCATACTAATATTATTAATGAGAAAGAAATGCCTGTTTCTTTATTTGTTTGCTAGTCGGCTCTTCACGACTAAACGGCTGAACAGAACCTGAAGACGGACATTGGATATCTTTTGTCTATTCAAACCAAAATAATAATTGCGAAAACGAGCATATTAAAAGAAAATAAGATATCTCTAAGAAAATTGCACAGAAACTTACACTCACTTACTTACGGTAAAAACATTTATGAAATTCAGCGCCATATTTAATGACGACTAGTGACAAATGTATTCCCAGACCATTATAAGCTGACAGTTTAAAATTTGATAAATAGTAAGTTAAAACTACTGCGGGCTGCGAATATAAAGTACAGACGCCAGCACATCAAGTTACTCCAAACTGTCAAATATAAAGTACAGACGCCAGCACATCAAGTTACTCCAAACTGTCAAATTTTCCCAATTGAACGTAAGCCCTATTCTGTTTGCGATAAAGTTGAAAATCTATCAACGAAATTTGACATTTTGGGGTAACTTGATGTACTGGCGTCTGTACTATCAAACTATAATATTCAACATTAACATCAAATTACTAAGTACATTATATTCGCAGCCCGCAGTCGGGACCTCACATTTCAAAGCTCTTATTTCATTAGGCACGGGGGGAACAATTACCAAATACACCAGGAGTTATTAATTCCCCTAATTACCCCACTTTTACAGCTGAGGAGGGGGGTGAAACGTGAATATTACGGGGTGTGTAATTCTAGCTCAACTAGTCCGGATTTAGGTTCTAAACTAGTGTTTATATTCGAGCTAAAACTAGTTGTTTGTTTCCTTGTAATTAAGGGGATGACTGTTTCAGTGACAGTAGATTGAAATGAAATATTTAGTTTTGATAATGTTTTATTTTCTGTAGCACTATAAGTTGCTGTTATAATGTCTCAAGTACTGTGTACACCACACATATATTCCTAGATGCTTAAATCAACGGGATCGTGGCAAAAACCTAATATAAAATCTGAAACCAATATTTTATTTTTAACTTATTTTTTAAAAGTTCATGCATAAGTAAAAAAACTGTACATCGATTAAATTAGATGTGTCTAAAATTATTGGTTCATTTATTTCATTTTTCTAGATACTTAGTTAACAAAATCGAAATATTTTTATTACTTAGACTGGCCTGTTGGTCTAGTAGTTAGTGACCCTGACTGCTATGCCGGAGGTCGTGGGTTCGATTCCCACCCAGAACAAATGTTTGTGTGATGAGCACAATCATTTGTTCAGGTCTGGGTGTAATTTATCTATAATATGTATGTATTTAGAAATATATAAGTATGTTTATCAGCTGTTTAGTACCCATAACACAAGCTCTCAAGCTTAACTTGGGACTAAATGGCGTTGTGTAAAAAGTTGTGGAATATTTATTATTTATTATTATTTATTTATTTATTAAAAACTGTTGAGGACGTGAATTACTAGATTTAAGGATTTGTTCAATTTTTCCCTCCACTTTGTACAGTAAGGCAAAGCTCTCAAAGTTAAGCATATAACGACAACACGATACTTAAGCGCGCCGCCAGTGTATAAAGCACGAGTACAAAGTTAGGCTACGGTCAAACTTACGCAAGGATGCACAGTGCGACACTAAAACCCACTTTACCTTGTGTAAGTTTGCCGCTAAAACAGCTTAAACGCCCGCAGAGCAAGCATTTATTATTTTTGCTGGATATTTAAGCAATATTGAGCCTTAGTTACGTTGAATCGTGTTTTGTATTATAAGCAGCTGATTTTCTTTAAGTTTTGAATTTTTTAATTGGGTTTAGATTTAAGGTTATCAATTTTTAGGCTGTAATCGTTTTGTTTTTAGCTATCTTTGTGGCTAACTTCGCAGATAGAACATTTATGTTTGGCATTTAAAGTTTAACCACTTGGCATTTTTGCTTTTTAAAATAGTTTTAATACCAACTACCAACAAAGAGGTAATGAAACCGTTAAAGTTTATTACCTCCAAATAAAACCAAATTTAAAAATTCAATTCTCTAGGAAAAGTAGCGCTTTGTCTCTGAACTGATCTATATACAGAACTGTCAATAAAAACCTTGAAACGTTAAAAATATGTTTAGTACCTAGAAACACATATACACTTACATATTTTTAAAATGAATAGCTCACATACCATCATCGTAAAACAAACGAGATTACGAAATGTTTATACAGAATTCATTATTCTGTAAAACACTTCATACGTATTCACTTTTACGGACTTATTAATTTTTCATCAATGCAAACAAAAATGGTGGAACATCTGACTTTTAAAGTAGAAAATGCTTAAAGAATGATTAATCAAAAAAACCTTTTTGGACTAACATTGTGAATCGAAAATTAAACTCAATTCCCTACTATAAATAAACCGCACGGGTGGTTAATTGGCGTAAAAATAACGATGTAATTGAAATTTACGCGGTGTTGAGAGTAATGCAGCTTCGGTAATATTTTAAGCACTACATGGCTGATGTACTTGTGATATGATAATAAGGGTATGATACTGTGTTTTACACAGCAATCAGCGAAATTTGTTTTCTACAATGTGAAAAGGTTTTCTGCCGCGAAGCTTGTATGGTCAAGAATGGATAGATACATAATTGTATTCGAAACTGTTACGACACTTTTTAAGGTCCTTGTAGTATTATAATAAAACCAGAATAACCACTGCCGGGTAGAAAAAAGAATTGAGGAGGCACTAGCATTGGTTACGCCGCTTCCTTTAGGACCCACCTTGCGATTTCAGTCTTAAGTTGGTACTTAACTGGCTTGTTACCGCTTCTTCGTTTGCGTAAAGATCTCCTTTACCATGATACATGTTCTATAGTCTTTGTTGATAATGAAGCTTCACATTAGTGAAAGAATGTTGGAAATCGGATGAATTGTTGCGGAAATAGCTTACTTCCTGAATACTAACTTACAAACAATGAAATTTTACCTCTTTATAGTTATAATACTTATATAGCTTTTATCAAAATACTTTTCTTCAACTATGATGCTGATAATACCAGATAGAATTAGGTGAATAAGAATTTAAAATGTCACATCAAACTTGCCCGCATTTATACCCCAACCTCGTACTTTAAAAGCGAGTCGATTTTTTATAATAATTCACAAAAAGCCCTCAAATTGGATTTATTTATGTGTCAGAAACACGAAATCTTAATTCTTGTTTACATTTTAACTTCACGGCTCCTCCTTGATGCGACACTTCTGGGCGTCTTAGCAAGAAAATGTATTAATTACAAGAGACTAGAGCTAAAACTTCAGAATTTGTGGGCTAAAGAAGATAATATTAAAGTACCTAAATCACTTTCCCCTTTACTTTAGTGCCTACTCGATAAAGATGATTAACCCTTGAGAATAACGAGCGCGTCCATCTTTCTTGTACCTAACAGACAATGTTTCTCAAGTTCCTGTAAAATTACTTTTGTAATACTTTAAAAGCCGAGAAAGTGTACAATTTTGCTGGTTTATGTTTTTGATTAATCAATCGGAAAGAAAGGAATCGAGCGGGAAAGTAAATCGATTCTTGGTGCTTGGCTTTTGACGAACGTTTTTGGTACCATTACTTTTAGGTTTCTATGGAGAAAGGGACACCGGGGGTCACCGAGTTTACTCAAACATACACAATAATACAATGAAATCGGTTAAGCCGTTTAGAAGAAATTCAGTGACATACAGAAATTACATAAATAAAGATTAATCTTTTATTTTCATTAAAATTGTTTGAAGTCGGAGTATAAAAACACTTGAAACTCGGGTTTAGAATTTTCGAATAGAGTAAAACTTTAAGCGTGGATAAAAAATCTTTAAATTGTAATAAAGTGTAAGTGTGAGTGTATTACAGATAAAGATTAATTAGATTATTTTCGTTTTAATTATTTGGAGATAGAACAAGAAAAGCATTATAAACTCATGTTTAAAATTTGTGAATCGAGTATAAACTTAAGCGTGGCGAAAGAACCTTTAGTTAGTGGTAAAGATAGAACCTTCCTCATAGCCATTTGTCAAAGTTATCGTTCCTTTTACCATCAGCGATGGAATTATGCTTTAAAAATGAAACCACTATGCTTGAAAGGCAATATATAATAGAATGGCTTATATAAAACTATTATGCGAGATATTGAATACTAAAACTTTCCGAGAGCGTTCATATAAATGAGAATATTAGTAGAAATATTTCATGTTGCCATTGTTGGCGGGAACTTAAGCAAGATTTCCTCGGGGACCACAATTTATAATCAGCACCATGTTGCATTAATCTTCCGTACTTTCTCGATAATACACGCGAGCTTGTAAAACGATATGGAGATCTCCGTTCAGGTATCGGAAAAAACATAAACCAATTTAACTAAAGCTAACACACAAAAAGATTTTATAAAAAAAATGAACGGATAAACACACCCGTCTTATTCACCTTTCAAACAAAAAAGAACAAAATCAAAATCGGTTTATACTTTTGCGAGCTAGATGCCACAGACAGACATAATTTAAAACAAACATTTTATAAACGATGATATTTTGAAAAAAGTTTTCTCAAAATCCTTTCTAATTGTGCCGTAGTTACACATTACAATTCTTCTGTAACAAATATTACGTGCACGCCTGGAAAGGAGTAATAACTTTATTTAGTTTAGAAATTTCAAGTCGTCACACAAAGTGTCAGAGCTCGTATAAAAAGCACTTCTTTTGAACATTGTCGTTCACAACACAACACAATTGATTACCAAAATATTTACGAAACGTTAATATCTTAAATATCTTTTGATTTTGCTTCTTTGGTATCATTAACGCTAACAAAAAGCATATTATAAATATTTACGTGACACTATTTTGAGCACATTCTTGACAATGTTTCATCTAAAAATATGTGGTTGAAGCAAACCTCTAGTTACCTATTTAGGGGACTATAGAACCAGTGCTTTAGCAGTTGGTAAAATATTTATGAGGAGAACCTTTTCTTTGGGCTTTTTTATAGCCGTATAATGTGAGGAATTTACTGCTCTGATCCTTTAATGTAATTGAATTTACAAAATCGATAGGATACTTAACATATTTCGGTAAGCGATCGGTTCTTAGACATTTTTTTATGAAATCATATCTATTGCGTGATATGTTTAGTATACTAGCTGGTCCTGCAAACTCCGTTCTACCCCAGAATCAATTTACCTTTCTTAGTTTTAGCTTAAGATTTCAAATTCTCACTTGAAAATGTAGTTACAGCAGATGGGAAATAAGGTCGAACGCTGCAACTACATACTTTAAAGGAATCAAAGTAGTACTCAGGCGAATTAACTACTTTGACCATAGGGCAAGCCCTAAAATCGCGAAAGTAATTTTAGCCACTACTTAGCGTGACTTAACAAAACTCCAGAGTCAGTCTTAAAGGAAAAGTTTTCCAGTCTGTAAGTGTACAGTCCTCTCCCATAAAGTATGTCCAGTGTAGTACCTACTACCACTGTGTACAAACATAACGTGGTTCACGTTGTTTTAATTGGTGTCGTGATGTTTTATCGTTTCCATTTATTTAACTGAACCTTTGAATTTCATTGCAATGAAAAATGGATCTCATTGATTAACCTATAATGAAACGTTTTAAGAGAATTGGTTGGAATTCATACATTGAAATATTGGATGCAAATTTATAACCGCTATTTGATTAACGTTAAGGTGGACGTGCCAGGGTATCCCGCGAAATTCAAATGTTCTTGTATTTTTTTGCAATTTTCAGTTAAGTGTCAGGTTTTATGTTGTTCAAAATATGATTCGCGGCCGTAAAAATATGGTTTATCAGAGTCTTAATAGTTAAAATAACCAATACAACCCTCTAAGTTCATTTAATGTATTTTTACAATTCTACCTTAAGCAAAGCATATTATAATCTACTAATTTTATAAATGAAGTAAACATGAAGATTAAAATTGCAATAATCAAACAACAACAAGTAAATCTGTAAAACAAATTCAAACCCCAAGTTCTATTCAAACAATATCGAATACCCAACCGATACCGGGAAACCGGGAGCGAAAAACCGAAATTCGCAGACAGAGTTGCACAGCTACCTGCGTGGAGCAACCACCCGCCGGCCGCCCGTAGCCCAACTACCGCTAATTAGTTAGGTATTTTCGCGCGAAAACTTCAATTAATTCCGTCAAAGCCACCACCGGCGGTCCGGTAGCCTTTTTATTGGCGAGAAAAGTCAAAGACGCGAAAATCGGAATGAAGTAATGAAATTTCCATTGGTGAGCTGTTTAGAAATCCCACGATTTCTTTTCTCCCTTTGATTCCTTTTTGGTTAATCTGGACCGATTAAGTTTATATTCTCGGTTTAATGTTTGTTTTTGTGCTTTTAAAAGTGGTCAATTATGTGGGATTAAGTTTGTTGCCCAGATTAAGTTGGAGGAGTGGTGGCCTAATGGTAGTTGTTGGTTCTAGTTTCGAACCCCGACAGGCGTTTTACTTCTTGTAAATAAGAATTATTCTTTCATCACCACTGTTTTAAAAACGGTGAAGAAAAACATTGTGGGAAAACCGGCGTAAGTCATAGAATCAAAATTTCAATGATATTATGAAGCAAAGTGAACATCCTTTGCAAGAATTTCTAAGTACACTTAGAGAGAGCGAAGAAATAGAAAAGTAATTTCCTTCAAAAGTATCAATTGCATACATTTTGCTCGTGAATGTGTAGGACATTTTTATTATATTTACAGTATTTCTGTACAGATATAAAAATGGCAGTACAGTAAGGCGCGAACTCATCGAAGCGTCGCTGTCTACGGACGCCGGGATAATCCCATTGAAAGATTTGATTTTCCGCTAAATTACATAAAAGTAATGAAATACTTTCCCGAGATCTCGGGACCCGGAGACATTGAAAGAACTTTACACTGATCTTATTAAATGTTCACACGTTTTTGTTTTGTGTGTTCATAAAAGTAACAAAAAATATTTTTTTAGGTATGTATGTGGCAGATTTAGTCATGTTTCTAAATACCTAAGTATAGGAAGGTATATTAAAATTAGCATCCTGCAAGGAACCTTCCAGATCAAAATGTGAATCGAAACCATATAGAGACCACTTAGACACACGTAAAAAAAGCATTTAAATCGGTCCAGCCGTATAGAAACAGTTTAGTGACAGACACACGTAGGACTTTTTTTTTAAGATGAAATCCTAATTGTTTTTTATTTGTAAACATAGGTGAAAAAAGCAGTTATGTAATATCCGGAGACGGACGTGCAAATACGAGTATGGTGTGTAAATCTAAATGAGGAATTAACAAAAAGGTCCATTACACATGATACTTGAGTTTTTGTTCAATTAAATACATTAGACCGTTGAATATATTTCCGGTACTGTAAACCCCTTAAGTCTCAGATAGAGTTACTATAGACACCAAATAAACCCTCAAAACATTCGCAACTCAAATCCATATATCTCAATTATCCAGGCGAGTACAATTTTGACGTAACACTAGTTCCACCAAACTTTAACATTTCATTAGTACAGGGCAATAGCTTATAAGTGGAATGTTTCACAGTTTAAGCGGGATATCATCCTCATCCCCCCTCACCCCGCACCCACTCTCGCGGGGGTATATTCCGTGCCTCTTATTCAATTTGTGAGCGAATCAGTTCCGCCAACCCGATTATCTTCCACGTCGAGATTTATATGCTCACAAGAGAGCTTTTTCAGAGGTTTTGCTCCAAGAATGTTGCAAAAAAATTTCATATTTGAAGCTTGTGAATGTCGACATTTATTTGTGAACTATTATGTTTTGTGAGCTCTCTTTCGTAAGTTTGTTTTATTTGCGCGAGTTCTTTCTCAAATAGTAATGTTTTATTTATGTGTTTGATGTTATTTGGAGACTCTTAACCGTATCAAAGACAGTCCGTAACTTTAACTTAGTCAAACTAAGCTCCTTCTGGAACGTAAATACGACTGTTAACTATTAGTCTCACTTTATTGGCTCATTGTGCTCGCAGCGAGTCCGTGAGAAAGCAACTAGTACTTTTCTATAGTGGGAAAGCACTTGGCACATGTACAGCAAGAGGCCACTCGGCTCGGTAAACATTTGCCCAATAATTGCGAGTCCTCAGCTACGCTGCAGGAATAAATATCCGCCTTCCCTGCGGGGAACGTCGACATTCCTTAAATTCAAAGCATTTCTTTATTGGAGAAAAAGTCATGAAGCTTATTGTTTTATTAACGAATAACTTTGAGGATTCTCCCCGTGGTTGTTTGTGTACTCGCCCCAATAGAAATCAAGTTATCTCTGTTTTGTTTAGGAGATTGTATTAAATATTTCGTGATGTAAGGTAATGTGATTAAACTCGTGTAACTAAGTTGTGTGACAGTTGATGCATGGCTAGTAGATTACTTCGTTATTAAATAAAGTACTCTGGTAATCTGTTCCGAGTTCGTTATATTTGATATATGAATAATTATGTACTTGAACGATAGGGCTTCTGACTAAATAATAACGACGTGGGCCCTGGACTGGTGGATATATACCACGTATTTATTTATTTATTAAAACTTTATGCACTAGTAAAATATACTGTACAAAAGCAGACTTAATGCCTTAGGCCTTTTTTAACAGTCTACCTTAAGGTAATGCAGAGACTTAACATGGTAAATGCAAGAAGGTAACAATAACTTGAAAGTCTAATAATAAATTATCATACGTGTATCTCTCCGTACCTCAAAAAGCACGTTAAGCAGTTAGGTCCTGGCTGTTATTCTTAAATCTTTAACATGTCTGTCAAATTGTCTAAGGGGTATTGTGTTACCCACTAACTTGGTTGCGGACGTCAGATAGCCCAGTAAAACTGGAAGGCGACCACAACATAGTTTCAAACATAAACCCTAAAATATAGCATTCCTTTCTTTGGACAGCTGTGTTTAAAGAGTAGGCAGATAATGACGTATCTACTTGAACAATAAACCTTTCACAAAACAATAGGAGTATAATTGGAAAGTATTGAATTCCAGATTCCAGACAAAGGTTGAAAAATTACAGTTTATTAGCTTTATTCTGTCTACTGAATTCTTTATTTTATTAGGATATTGAATATAAACTCGGGCCGATGGATGCCTCGATTGAACGTTCATAGCTGGAGATTGTGTCCATTATGGCCGCAATTCAGTAGACGGGCAAATCGTCTGTGGCTATTTCCATCACTGGCCTTTTCTCGTCGCCGTCCGCACTTTGCGATAGGTGCTTTACAATTTTTATCTGTTGTTTTATTAGGTAGACGATTTTTATAAGGGTTCTGTTCTTTTGATAAATGTCTTTTATAGATACATTTTGTATACTTAACTAACTCTCTCTCATACTTTGTATTGTTTCTTTTATTGGTTTGACATTTTTACTATTTGACATTTGTATAATGATGTAATGTAATTTTAATATTTTTGTTTTATTTTTGTTTTTTGTTGTTTTTTATTTGACCGCTATTTATCTGCTTCTTTAACTTGTTTGACATATTGTATCTGACATTTGTTTAATAATTTAGGTAATGTATTTTTTAATAATTGTTTATCAGCAAAATATTGAATCTGTATATGACTTGTAAGAATCCCTTATCAAAAAAATACTATGACTTTGACTATGATTTTAGGTTAGTCGGACGAAGTAATGTGTGACAAATGAGTTCTATTAGTAGTCTGAATTTTGAGCAGTGTTACTGGGTTAACTTAAAAAAGGATCTAAAAGTATCAAAAAACCTTACTTCAAAAAACATCTGAAAAGTACTTCTTAAGATTATTTTTAAACGTTCTCTTATACATAGTACAGCAGAGAATTGTGAAGTAGGTATCAGATGATTATTACTAATTAGTTAATACTTTTCAGCTTATTGCATTCAACTGAATTAGTAACGTCTTAATAAGTGAGTAGGTATACTAAGCACCTAATTGCGTAAACAGCTTAAAATAATAAATTCAATACACAAATTGAATTAATACTGATGATAACTGATAAATTAATTACACAATTAGTGCATCTCGTCAGTATTATAAGGACAATCAACTGCACGTAAACGGTAATTTTAGTCGATAACATTTCTCTTACACAGAAGCAATGAAAGCGATTTTCGTAGTTCTCGAACTAATTCAGTTGACTGTACAACCAATTAGAGAGCGTTAATTATTTGCAAAGTTAATCTAGTTCAGCTTTGAACGCTATAGATTGTTCTGCATAAATAAATGTTGTTTGTTTGTTCGTCTCAGGAGAATGTTTTGAAGTGTTCCTTGATGGAGTGGCTCTGGTGTTGGTCTGTCATGTCTGTCAGACGTAGGTAACGTTTTCTTGAAAGGTTAAGGGATAATGATATTACGCTTCGTGTGTTTTGCGTGAATAAATTATTGATGCTACGGTACTTACAGGATTAATGTATTCCGCAGACAAGTACAGGAGCTTCTGGCTCAAAAGTTACAGCCGCACGTATTGAACTACGCTTCCCGAGACTGATCTATGGATGGATTACCGTCCATTACGAAAGCAGCTTAAGTTTATAGCCAAGGTCTTTGCTGTCATTTTTGACTGGCCTGTTGGTCTAGTAGTTAGTGAACCTTACTGCTATGCCGGAGGTCGTGGGTTCGATTCCCACCCAGGACAAATGTTGGTGTGATGAGCACGATCATATTTTGTTCTGTGTGAGGGTGTAATTTATCTATAATATGTATGTATTTAGAAATATTTAAGTATGTTTATCAGCTGTTTAGTACCCATAACACAAGCTCTCAAGCTTATCTTGGGACTAAAAGACGTTGCGTGAAAAAGTTGTGGAATATTTATTTATTTGGAATATTTATTTGTAGATATTTGCCAGTCTTTGCAAAAAATGAGAACAGAAGCCTGAAGGTCTGAGAAGTAGTCTTACTAAGGAATGTTACATCTCTTAATAACTAGCTATTGGCAGTCACAATAGTCGTTCCATGTAAAATACTGGTAAATTATGGAAGCCGGCTCCAACTTAATTGTGAGGATGATGACACAAGTAAACAAAAGGTAAAAGAATTCATATGAAACATAACATCATTACAAGACGCCTGTATTCTTAAAAGGGTTAAGCAGAGGTGAAGGTACACCCATACTTCGCAAGTTATGTTTAAGTCCCATGTGAAACTAGGCGAGCCTATTACAACCAACTGGGCGCAAATCCATAGTTTGGACTGCTCCTGAGCAATTCCAGATGGAACACCCAACAACACTTTGTCTGACCAATAGACTAACGAGACCTTCCATAGGAAACAGACTTCTAAAAGCTTAATTTAATAAAAAAAATTGTTTTAATAAGTAAAACATGTGGGGCAGTTACTTATACTTTTTATACATACATACATACATAAACTCACGCCTTTTTCCCATGGTGGTAGGCAGAAACTACACAGCGCCATGTGCTACGATTCTTACATACTTCTTTTGCTTCGTTTACATTCATACATGATGTCATACACACACGCCGGTTGCGAGTACTACGCACCTGACTTTTCTGAAGAACCTCACCCATAAGGTCTATGTATGTCCTTCTAGGGCGTCCCCTCCCGGCATTCCCACTTACATCTGCCTTGTAAATACTTTTTATACCAGCCAAGTAAATAAATAAATAGGCAAGTCATACGTAGCCAGTTTATATTTTCACTACAGTAAATCTTGATTTACAAAGCTACGTCAAAATACTCCATAATTTTTAGCGCGGTTGTGTTCAAAGAAGCGTGCACGCAAATGTGCAAACAGCTCAGCCAACTTTTGACGACTCTAGGAAATAATGTCACACGCCAATTAATCGGGCTATATCCGATGTTCCCCAATGCTTGGGGGACAAGCACTGGGAAACATCAAGCACCAGGGACTACGGGAATTATTTTCCTGTTGTCCCTCTCAATTAATTTTATTGAAGGACAACGAGAATAAAAATCGAAAAACTTTGTAATTATTGAGTTTGCGTACGTGTGAATGTATGTATAGAAAGATTAAAATCGCGAGCAGAAGCTGTGTAAAAAAAATACTATGATTTTATTTAATAGGGGAAAAACTATTGGGATTATAATCATCTGACGTTCACCATGGAAATTGTTATTTTCGTAACACAGAATTTTTTTATCTTCATATGTCAACAAAAACCTTTTACTGATTGAATACTTATGATATTGGTACAGTTGTGGTGTCTTTTCCACAAACGCCATTAATAAAGAGCTGAATTGTAACCTTTCAATATCATTTTTATCCTTATTTAAGGAGTCAAGACCAACTCGCTGAGCCCGATCCGAATCAATTTCTAATAATAATAAATAATAATAATAAATCTTTATTATGGATAATATAAGATCCGCTATGTTAGTAAATACCTTAAAAATAATGTACCACCTATATGCCAACCCACCCACCACCACCACCACCACCACCACCACCACCACCACCACCACCAACCGTTGGCACTCCCACGATTCGGCCAAAGCGTTTCGCTTCGTCGTTTATACCGCGTACATCGAAGGACTGGAACAACTTGCCTGCTGCGGTCTTCCCGTCCGATTATAATTTAGGTGTCTTCAAGGCTAGAGTGAATAGGCTCTTAATAAACTAGTGCGCTTCACCATCACTGATTGCATCTCTGCTTACCATCAGGTGGGATTGCAGTCAAGCACTGGTTTATAATATTAAAAAAAAAACCTACGTGAAAAAAGAAAAATGTGTCGAATATTTTTTTGTAATCTAGATGAGGGACTAAAAACTGTAATTTTATCAAATGGCCGATTGTGGACCTCCCAGTGTTGATTTTTTTCCTAATTTTCACATGTTATTTTCGATGTTTTTTACTATAAATCGTTAATATTCATGATGTTTATGTAACCTAATAAGATCTCGAATGAAAAAGATGAATTATTTACTTTTATTTCACTCGGTAAGGAAAAATAATTAATTTTAAAAAACATGAGAAAAGCCAAAACCATGCACTGAAGTCATAGTATCATCTTGTTCATCGATGTTTCTTCCACCCCGAATAAAATATGAAGCTCATTGTATTTGAAAACAATGACGATTAAAAAAACAACTTTTTATTAATATTCCAAGTAAGAAAATTTACGTGAGTGATTTAAAACTGGAAGGCTAAATCTAAATCTAAGGGCAAATCGACAGCACTTGAGTTGAAAGAGGAAATTCACAGAAAATTTCATGTTTCTGCTCGGCAGATCTTCAAAATTAAATTAGCATTTAGTGTATATCAGATCAAATTGGTTTCCCGTGGGTTCAATCGGGTTCATGTTTATTTATTAGACCCTAAAAGGATGCGGTAATAATATGCTGAGCTCAAAGAATTAGTATAACTAATTTGTAGCTTATGAGAGCATAGTTAAATATTTGACTAAACTGTTTCGTTTTAACTTTGAAATGTATTGTTGTTTTTCAATCTTGATAAACACTTAAATATATATTCTTTCATTAACCGAGATGTTAATTACCCTGTACCTGCGTTCGCAATTTAGCGTCAAAAATTGTAAACAAACAGATTTTTTTAAGAAAATTAACTTTTACGCTCATACATAAAGTTCAGTTTGCACTACAATTACAGTACTTAGTTGTATTACTGTATTAAAACAATTATTTTATTGATAATTGTGAATTCAACTTAATGTGCACTTGTTTATGTAGATATTTGTTTAAGTGGAAATATAGATTTAAAAATAGTATATTTCATCAATTTCCGCAAAAAAACACAACACAACGTAGACGTAGGTCTTGCTCAAGAACCATCTAAGTATTAGTATTTCCATTGACATCATTATTTTCCATAATAATCATTCGCAAGTTACATAAAATAGAAAATTCGTGAGTAAGTTTTTCTCTTTGTAACTGGAAACTGCCGGGTCGATTCTGATGAAAGGCGGCAAACGTAACTGGAAGCCCAAAGAACAGTGGGTATTTTTCATTTCCTTCTAAGGCGGGAGCCGTATTACAAGCAGATATACTGAGTAACCTAAATACACCTAATAAAGCAATATATATAACAATTTGCTTGAGACTTAATTCGCGTGAATTACGTACTTTTCCTTTTGAACATCATAATTTTATTGTAATTCATACTTATATTATTAATGAGAAAGAAACTCTGTTGTCTGTCGGCTTTAAGAAATAATATGGAGAAAATACGTTTTTTCACATCCAGCGCCATCTTTGGTAATATCACAGACGGTACCAAAAATGTCTTTCCAGTCCACATTTGACCAGTTTGAAAAAAAGCGAGATATCAAAGTAAGTTGAAGTCTTAAGTAAAGCTAAAATACTCAACCTTAGTTTAAACATATAGTAGGTATCAACAAAATAATAGACAACCAATCTTCAGTCTTCTTTCTTGTATAAATATCACTTTTTAAGAAAATTACTTAACTTTGTTATATTCATTTGCAGCTGTTACTCTGTTCATATATGTATAGAATTCTAAGTAGTTACACAGTAAAACAATCCATACAAAACTATTACACAAATAATTTGTAATATATTTTCACTATCGCCGTTGGATTCCTAAATAAAGGAAACAGCTACATAACTACTTTTCATCGTAGGTACTAGCACTCCATTAACACTGCAATAAATAAAGCATTTTCCTCATGTGACTGTAACAAATTACACCAAGTTAGAAACCATCATGTATATTGCTTTGCGGTCCACTAAGAAATAAGAATGGGCCTCCCCATAGTGTCCCATGAGAATCACAGGGGCCTTCGTGAAATATACCTTTCTAGAAACCCAATAGATCTAAGCTCCTTCGTATTATTTGCTAAAACTAAACCAGTGAAATCTTACCCAGGAGCTTCTTCTTATTTTTTTTTCTTTTGGCAACTGAGCCTATGTCAACTATTCTGCCAGCGTCACGTATTGACGACAGATTAATATTGAGCCGTCGAACTTTGCACTTTGTGGTAGGTGTTAGTGGCTGGAAAGACAAGACAATTTTTTGTTAGTTTTTTTTTAATATACATAAGTATTAATAGTATTACATAATATATTTACGAAATTCTTCTTATTTTTGTATGGCTAGTGTTACCTAGTGTCAGAAATTTTATGCTGCCCATCGGCCTGCGATTTGTTTTGCCTACACCTAGGATCATTAGTAATCATATTACTAATAGAATAAAAGAGAAAGATTTTGTTTTTTTCTTGTTTGTAAAAATGTGCCACAAAAGCCACATAACCCATTCAAAAACAAAAATCTTGAAAGCTTTGTTATCACTGTATCACATAGACTACATTCTGATCTATTTTCACCATTAAAAATGGCGATGCTGATAATGGACTCATATAGAAAATGAATGGTGTCCGAATGTGCATCGATATTCCACTCTGTATAGTAAACTAACAAACTAATAAAAAATAGTAACCTTTTGATTAGAAACTATAATTTATCATTTAAATAGATAGCAACAAATCTATCCTCTAAACTGCAAAAAACATTTGCTATCAAGTTTAAAATTGACACTTATAAAACACTACACAAACTTAATATCTGTACACTAAAGGCAAGCCCACATCCCAAACTTGCACCCAAAACCTTCGTCACCGAACTATGACAGAACAGACCACAGAATCTCACAGACATGTCGATAACACGTCCTCATTTTAAAGTTAGTTATATGGAGGATAGAAATCAGGAGAACCGTCTCATTATTATGTGAAAACTAGAAATTGTCTAGTTGTAAGCATGAATTCCCGTAATTAAAAAGTGCTTCAAAATCTGTTCGAGATTGATTGCAGATCACTATCATTTTACCAACATGTTCACGGGATGATAGAACAGCACTGCTGTGTATATAGTAAAAGTCACACGAGTGAAAACTTAAGTGCAATGAACTGTCAATGCCTAGCATTAACGTGGAATGGCCTTCACTGTACCTATATTTTCACGGGGCGATTTTTACAGAATGTCACTGCTGGTCACGATCTCATCAGAGGGAAGTGAAGTGACATAAACTTGTCAAGAATTTAGTAAAAAATTTATGTATTTTTTGATAGATTAGAATGCGCGTTCTTATAATACGGGAAATGCCCTTCAGTTCAAAATAGCGTTTGGTACTTTATAGCCAAAGAATATAGTATGCTTGTGGCACATAGATTGAAGTACCTATATAGCCGAGTTAAATAAATTACTAATATTCGTCGACAGTACAAATTTGTTAAAAAGTTCTATTTCTTGATCATACTTTTCTAACTGTGTAGTGTTATTGTGACGGCACCCTAAATTAACACATTTCGATGGACATTTCACCCCACACCCTCCAAAGTTAGTCAGGAAACCCAAGCAAAGATGGCGGCCACGTCTATCAGCTGTCGCGCTCATAAAAGCTTCATAATAATCTAGAGCAGTAAGGTGTAAGGTATAATACACATTTACCAGACCAGGCTGTCTTGCGACAGTGACAAGTGTTTCCGTGAGTGCCGACCGTAATGCCTGACAATAGACTACCTCTACCCTACATCTGTACTCGCACTATCTACTAGTCTCTTTCTCTATGATTTCTAAAGGTTTCCGTTCCACTATCGATGTTCCGTAACTTCTTGACGTTTGACGAATCAATGAACTGAAGTATATCAACCTATTTGGGTTTGTACACACTATTTGATTTATCTCTCTCTCTGTCCTTTATCGATATGTTGTTTCTCGAATTTGGGGATAAACTGAAATTATTTTGTGTTTAATTGGATATAATAAGTAACAGTAAATTTAAAAGCAAAGTAATTTGGAATACATTAATGGTACTTGTATTCCCCGAAGAGTTGCAACTCTTCTTACTTATGTCTTATGTTTAAGTCCATTAAGATTCTGGGCGAGCCTTTTGCCACCAATCTGCTTCTGAGAAATTTCAGATATACAAAAACATATAACAGTTTAGCCTGAACAATAATTCGAACTTAGGATCTCGTGCTTAACAGTTGTGCTTGGCAACCAGTCACGTTGTTCAAATCGAAAAATAATATCCACAGAAAACCGAATATAGGATTCTGAAAAAAATATTCCTCTTTATATTAAAAACGAACTTCAAAGTGAGCAAAAACGGCTATTCTAACATTTTAACTTTTGTGCGAATTTTCCACTAAATAAGCAGCAGTAGCCTGTTAATAAATTTTGTGAAACGATATTTTTTTTAAATGTTCCGTCCTTTTGACGCTTTTCGGAAAAAGGGTTAATTTTGATCACCAGACATTTTAAATACACTACAGTTATAGTGATGTTCTTTAGAAAGATCAGATGTGCGGTATCCGTAACCAGTGAGCTAGATTTACTAACATTTTTTTTTATTAGTATTGTTAGGCACGCGTTTGACCACTATCTCACCTGATGGTAAGCAATGACGTGGTCGACGATGAAGCACGGTTACCTAGAAGCAACCTGTTCACTCTTGACTTAAAGACCCTTAGGTTGTAGCTATCAGGAAACACCGACTCTGGCAGGGAATTCCACTCCTTAGCTGTACGCACAATGAATGTGTTCCCAAAGCGTTTAGTACGTATGGTGGTGGGTTAACTTAAACGAAGAAAAAGGAGTGTGTATGGACCGTGGTGCTCTTTAGCTGTGAAATGCCCCATGAAAAATAAGCGTAGGTTTATGTATTTAGATATTCGTACCGTAATTCTGTGTCATTCAGAAGTTGTTTACATTAGGTTGGTGGTGCTTAAAGAATGTCTCTCATTTCAAGTCCTCTTGGCATTGACCTCCTCCTATGAGTTTTAGAATTGAATACTCATTATGAATATAACATGTGACTCACTGATATAATTAAACGACCTAATTAGTTATCACGTGAAATACATTGTCAATATACCGACATTATAGCCTGGGTATATTTATTTACTTATTGTAATAGTGATAAGGAAGTATTTTCATAGCAATTGTGAGTACCAATATAAAACCATTACTGATTTTTTTGTACAAAATAATCATGAACCTGAATAAGACTGTATGAATAAAAAAGAGCCACATAAGGTGCTACAATAGGCGGTCATATCGCGAAAAGCGATCTCCAACAGCCTCCCCTACCTTAGTCTTTTAGCTCATCCACCCATCTCCTCTATATTACTCTCCCCTTTTAAAATTTTCCGAAACATTGTCGAACGTTAATAATACAGCGTGACAAATAATTTTGAAGTTGAAAGAGACAAACTTTTCTCATTGCAGCAAAGGAGCAAGTTCATAATTATTTGTTGGCCTCAATGAACTACTGCGCAATTTTAATTGAAACGAAACAACACCGAAATACGAGACGCGCTTGACCTGCCATTGAGAAGTTAAATTACTGCTATGTTGCAGAGTTCACGGGAACATTTTTATCTTTGCTTTGTTCTGTGATAACGACAATCGTTGCCACGCTTTCCGATTCAATAAATCGGAATCAAAGTTTGCAGACTCGCGTCAAATATTCGGATAAAATGAAATTGAATTGTAAATACAGTGTTACAGTTCGTTTCAGGATGTTTTCATAAATTATGTTAGTTGTTCCCAGTGCTGCGGAAACTTAAATTACTTTTGCGTGTGTATTTTTGTTTGACCTGAAAGCATGGTTAGATTTTGTTTGAAAAGTTAAGTTCTAGTATGAAGTGAAATTTGCCTCTTAAAGCAAATCTTTTTTACCCGACTTTCAATTAGGGTTATCTTTGACGTAATTATTCTTTTTACATCGTATCATCTGATATCCGCTGCATCATGAAAACGACTGAATTTTATTTACAATTAAGGTATTTATGGATTACGCCTTTTTAGTCTTTGTACTCGAGTACTTTAATAATTTTATACTTACCTACATTTTTTTGGCAGTCAGGTGTTTTGACTTAGTGGTGGATCTTGTAACTGGAACTAAAATTTTTATTTTATTTTGTCTAAAATAGTTGAACAAAATTAAGTCTTCACGGCCATTTCATTTTACACTTTTATTATCAGTTAAAACTAAAAGGTTCAGGTGGTTTATTCGTCTTTCTTGTTATTAGACACGTTTAGAGCTTAAATAGTTCAAATTGTGAGAATAAGGTGACGAGACATAATTTATAAAGAAGCTTTTTTTGAGGGTATTACAAATTATCGACTTACTAAATATGTGCATGCAACTGAATGATAACTGCATGAGACCCTTGTTTTTAGGTTTTATTAAGGTTTTTTTTTTTAAGTTTCGGGACGGAGTTTGGATTGGTGGTTAGTGCCCGGTTTATAGCAAAAGGCTCGCCCCCATTACATGTGACTTCAACGCAACTGGCAAAAAGTGGGTTTAGGTACTTTAGGTGAATACGGGCATTTTATATTGTTTCTTTAAATGAAAACTATGAACATGATTTCGAAATTTAAACTCATCAAGCACAAAGTCACGTCACTTACATACAACCACCCAATTGTTCAATTGAAACATGTCCCGAACAGCAACGAAAGTTAAGTTATTACAAAACTGTCGTCGTAACCTAAATTCTATCGAACAGGTTCAATTAAAAAGTGCCGATACTAATTAAAGCACAGTTTAGCCTGGTCGGTGTCACGAAGTTAGGTACCTGGCCGGTCGAACGGCTGACTCTGTCAGACCGAAAATTAGTTTCCAAATTCTGATAGAAACTTTAATTGATTCCTCAAAGCCAATATGTGGGGTGCCCGTTCAATCGAAAATACTATGAGACCGTTCGACGAGCATTTTCGAGTGTAACTTTTAACGGAATGATTATTTGACATGTTAAGTAAATAGATTGATGACCCATTTAGGAATTTAGTATATGAAGCTCGTGTGGCGAAGCTTTCTTTTCTTCTTATACCCGTAACTGTTTGTTGTTCCTACTAAATAAAATAAAATTGTGTCAAATATTATTTTACTACGTTTGAAGTTAAAAATTTCCACTAAGGATGTAACTAAAAATGATTACTTATAATAGTTTGATATAATAGTTCGTCTGCCTAAGGTTTTCCTATAGGGTCGGCTTCCAGTGTAACCAGGTATAGCTAAATTTTACATTTAGCAACTGCTTATCTGACCTTCACAAACCTTGATTATATTAAGATAATTAATTTTAAAACCCCATGTAATTTTATTGAGATCATAGAATTCCCTTCATTCATTAGTTTTTCTGCTATTACCTGCTAAAGGTCTGTTATAGATCTGTCTGACTCAAAAGGACACTATTACTAATAGTTCATTGTTTTCCTATATATCTGCTACATGTATGTGATGTTTTTGTAGTAATTTAATAAATAGATAAACTCTCAAAATATAAACTAAATATAAACAATACGTGTTTTGCGATGTTAAGCAGATCAAAATGTTTAACGATAGATTCAAGACACCCTGTACAGTTAAGGGGTCAGTGTTAGGTACGAACTCTATATAAAATGTATGAGTGTGGACATGCATGTTACTGGCGTCACGTTTTATTCTTTTGGATTAAGCTGTAGGCATCCGAAGCGACATGTAATGCATATGAATTTGGAATTAATGGATGTCTTTGTGATGGATTTATATTCCACTAGCAGACGTCCCGCGGTTTCAACCGTGTTGTTCCCGTTCCTGTGGGAATATAGGGATAAAAAGTAGCCTATGTCACCCGGGGATACTGTAGCTTCCCAACAGTGACAAAATTTTCCAATTCAGTCCAGTAGTTTCGGAGCCTATTCAATGCAAACAAACAATCAAACATTTCCTCTTTTTATATTAGTATAGAAGTATAGATACGGGGGAATAGGTATAGGTGAAAGGGACATTGCATAGATTTTTCTGATGTTTTTTTAAACTACATTAGGCTCCGCCCTATTACATGGGACTCAAACATAAATGGTGAATTGTGGGTGTACTACTGGTATACTTCTGCCTAGCCCTTCTGAAATCCATATTTGTTTCTGGTTTCTAATGAGCGCCATTAGTTGTTAAAACATTGACATTATTAAGTGTCTGGAAAATAACTACCTAAACAAAAAAATAAGTTTTAAATAAAAAAAAGGATTTAACATAAGACAAACAATGATATTATAAGTAAAAAGGTGTAGATAGGTTATAAGCGCTCAGCAAGCAACACGTTACAATGTGGCTAACTGGCCACACTTGACCTCAGTGTCGCGTCACGCCGTCAACGGACGCGTGCGTGCGTGAGTGTGCCATTTTTGAAGATCGAATGTTGTTTAGAGTTTACAGTTTCTACCCATGAATATGAGCAACTTTCACTATGGGACCGACTCTTAAATCACGAAAAAAAAATCAGCTGTTTCATACATGTTAGTCGAGTAGGTATTGAACTTTTGTATGAAACAGCTGATTATTTTTCGTGATTTCAGAATTGAGATTCATGGGTAGAACACCCAGTGAAAATTTGGCCGGTCATTGAAAAATAACCCTGTGTATGATTTGTAACAAGCAAATTAACCCTTTTCATGTAACATTATGTTACTCCATTTGACGTATAAGTTTCCCCCTTTAGACATAAGCAGGTAAATCTCGTAAACACACAACATCAAAAGGGGTACGAGTGACGTCACATTAATGTTTGGTAAGCTATTATTATCTTCTTGGCCTAGTCTTGAAATCAGATTAATGGCAGCAATATTTGGAGCCTGTTGAACCACTAGAATTGTTTCACGGCCTAGATGTAGTATGTGTTAAAAGTATAGTGATTCTGATAAGAAATACGTAGTTTTCTTGAAGCATATTAGGTGACGCAAAGTGGGTAGGCCCTACAAGGTGGTCTGATGATCTAGTAAATATTGTATTTACCTAGGTATATTACTTATTAAGTATTATTTTTGTAATTTTGGTCTTATGACTAAATGGGTTGGCAGAAACTACAGACCTTATTTCTTCCTTGGAAAATAAGAACTAAGTACTTGTATATGAACATGAAAATGAAAATTGTACAAAACACGCATTCTTAAACAATTTAATTTAAATCCACCTATAATTTCATCCATATTTTTATTTTCCCGCGCAACAAAACAAAAGAAAAACCAAAATGGCCTCGCCTACCTAAAGTATCTTCATAATTCTAAACCGTTTGTATAATAACGTGCATATTTTTAAACTTCCTAAGATACCCGGAGAATGTTATCTTTCAATCTGAAAATTTGTGAATAATTTTATAAAGGGATAAGCCTATTTTGTACATTGTTTATATTGCGGTACCCTGCCTATATACCTTTACAATGATAGATTATTCACCAATTTGCATTGTTAATTTTCACCGTTAGTAGGTATAATTGCTTGATCAATAACATGAATGTTTGAATAGAAATCCGTAAATGTTCATAATATTGATAATCGGAATCAATTTGCATTTCATGACGTTTAACATCATCGTTTTGACTTACATTTATGTCTGTTACTCGTATTGTATTGGGTTCAATTTTGTACGATAGTCAACCTGTTTGGTCTGATCGTTGGCCCTTTCATTTATAAATGAAATTTGATAAATTGTACCTATTTGATAAATTATGTTTAGTTTTTATAACTATAATTGTTATTATGAGATGCACCCTGCTATCAGACAGATAGGCAGACGGCTGGACCGACAGCGGAGCCTTAGCAATGTCCTTTAATATTTTTTTTTAACTTTTACCAATTTAATAATTAGACAACATTTTGCGGTCGACAAAAAATTTTTGGTATTTTTTAAAACCAATCCTTTATTGATGGCTTGTCTGTTTTAGGAACCTCAGATGAAATTTACGTTCGGGGAAATAGCATTTGATGTTCCATTCAGTTTTCTCTATTTAGCACTATCCTGGCTATATGTTGATATAGTCTTGGAGCTTTTAACTAAAACAGATTGCGTGATGAATGAAATACGAGTAAAAAGGTGTGTGAGTGGAACCCACACACCTTACTTCATTCAAGTACTTAGGTATGCTGGGCACATATCAAGGCTCCGGGCAGTCTAGATATGCACCCGTTGACATGTTGACAACATGGAACTAAAACAAATCTTGTGCAATGTGGGTAAACTACAGGTGTACCCACCTGCTTAGTCCGTCCAGGAATACGAGTGTTATATGTTCGAAGTTGACAATTTTCCGCTGAACGTTCATTTTAGAGGTAATTATATAGCATAAACTTAGCGCCATGATAGCAGGACTAAATAGACACGTCCTTAATTTTCCACTCTATTCTGAAATCACTACACAAAATAATAGATGTTAACAGCTAACAAAATTTTATAGCAACATTTACATATTAAATCAATTAAGCGTTCCACATTAATGATGCAAATTGCCAAATAAGCTATCGTTGGCCGCAACTCTGTTCATCCCGGGAGGCTGCTAAATAAATAGGTACCCTCTTACCATGTCGATCGTTTTCAATAGCTGCCGCAAACCTATCCGCAAACATTGGTAATCCCGACCAACTAATGTTGGAGGCCTAATGTAGGATTGTGGCCTGTGGAGCCGGATTGTGTCTATCGCGCAAAGTGTGCGGGTGGGACACGTGATCCTTTTTGGTACCCTAGCAGAATTAAACAAACAACCATACAACAAATCATTTGAATTTGAAGAAGCTGATTGTAGTCGCAAACTGGCAAACGGCGTTTTGAGAACATCCTGATTAATAAAAGTATTTAAAAAAAGTGAAACGGGACGCCCAGCCGGTGCAAAATATCGAAATTAGCTTTGTGCTAGCAAGCACGGAAGAAAAAAGATGTCATAAGTCATGCCAGTTGTATTCCTAAGGTAATTAAGATATTTGATTTACATCTATCAAAAATATCTCATACCCTATCATAGTTAAGAACTAGCTAGAGGTAGCAAGGACTGGTAGTGTGGCCGTACTCAGCGTAAAAGAACATTTGAAGTTACCACGCTCTTTGATGTTCGGTGCGATAGTTTGTTGGCTCGTACCCACCTTAATCACTGCTCATTCACTCTGGACAAGGCCTAAGAACAGCAAACTGTGTGAAACGAAAGACAGATCACTCTGATGGTTCCTTGTATTTTTTTTTGTATAATCTTTTTTAAATTAGACCTTAATCTTGTCTTGAAGTCAAAGATGAGGTCGACGATGGAATGAGGTGAGCAGATGGTTTGAAATACTTGCTAACATTTGTAATCCCAAGAGGATTATATACCTACTGACAAATTTGGGATAGAAAAACCCAATATAACTTTACCTAACCAGGAAATCATAATTAGGACTTCATGCTAAACTGTATTAAATGCGACCACTAAACCAAATAGGCAGCACCATTAAAAAAAAAGAAACCCACGCGCGCAAATTGTTTTCTACACCCAGGAGGAACTACTTCCTATACCTGAGCCCTGCTCCGACCTCAGTCAACGATAGAATTTTTAAGTAAATCTTTGTTCCAACACAATGGCCAAGCTTTGTAACCGTCAAAACGCGTTGACAGATTACAATTGAAATAGCTCTTGCATTTTGCGTGAGAGTTTAGTTACTGAAAAAACAATTCACGTACGAACCGATGTGAACCCAACGTAGCCGACATGTGAGGCCACTAAATTCACCAGCTGACCTACATGTCAGTGGCTGTACCTCAGTGTATGACGTCACTGGCTTATCTCAACTGTTAACACGGCCCGCTGACACGTTACACCGTCGCAAATTCTACTTAGCTTTTAATCAGTTACTTAGATGCGTGTTGAATATGTACGAATGTTTCTTGAAAGGTGTAGATATTTTGTCAAATTCCGTGTCATGAGCTTGTCGACGTTTTGTATTACGGGACAACTACTTGCTCGTTTTAATAATGAGGTCAAAATTACTTTCTTGAGAGCTAATCATTCTAGACGAGCGGCCTGTGCCAACTGGACGAGGAAGGCTTTAGACGCCTTTCGGGTCCAATTCAATAATAGGTTCAGGGTTCTGTTAGGGTTGCCGTGTGTTAGGGAGTTCTAGAATCAGCCCCAATACTATTATTTAAACCCTAGCTGATAGCCATGATACCCTGGCGCTTGATTATTGGATGGGTTTGCTGGTGCGGCAGTAGAACAAGTTTTAGTTTTTTAAATGGTACCTACCTACTAACCCTTAAGTTGATAAGTACCTGTTATTAATCATTAGACCGCTTCGCTGTTTAAATGCAATCCAATAGTACCTATGCCATGTCCATAAAAAAATACAATTTAAATAACACGAAATAATAAAGAATTTAAATGAAAATAATATCTTTAATAATAATTTGAAGTTTTTCTGATAAACAAATGCAACTATAGTTGAGGTGAATACTTAAATGATAAATTATAAGCAACTTGACACCTGCTTAATTCTATAAAACTCACACCAGTGCTCCTCCTCCTCCTCTGTCTTATTGATGACAGGGTCCATAATTGTATTTAATATCATTTTTCCCCACCAACTATTAACACATTATGGTACGAAATAAAGAATTGAGAATTTAATTTTATTGAACAAATGTTATTATCATAGGATAGCTTCTGCCCGCGACTTCGTCCGCGGAAAATTTCTTGTTTTAACATAAGATTACACTCGATTGTTATTACTGTATTTAATTTTATTAGTAAAATATTTTTTGGAATCAGATCAGTAACTTCAAAGATTACCGAATGTTATGGCATTTTGCCTAGCGAGCCGCTGCGAGCGCTCAGCGCTAGTCTCCCTATCCCTTGTTTCAGAGACATGCTGCCTTAAATGGGATAGACGCTGCGCACGTTCAGCGCTAGTTTCTCGAGCACGGGCCCGCGACGTCCTCACATTTTGGCTAGCGAGGCGCTGTGAGCGCTTGGAGCTAGATTCTCTAGCGCGTGCTTGCGAAATATGTTCTCTATTTCTCGAGAGGCGCTGCTCATTTTCAAGGGCAGATTCTTCCGTACGGCGTACTCGAGCGGCTCTTGTCTGTGATGTCTGCCGGGACAGTTGAGATTTCCTTTTAGGCACGCTCTCAACAAACTACGCACAGACTTGAAAACAATTATGAACAAAGGGAGAGCGACTCGAACACCGTCCGCCTTTACAAAACAAAACAATCGTAATATCGAATAACTCGTATCGATTATTACGATAGAACGAAGTACGAAACTACGAACATACAAATATTATTATTAATATTTTCGATTATGTTTGAGGTATCTATCAACAACAACAACCATACGAACGAAACGACCGAAACCAATAAGCAACTGACATGACTTAATATTTAGAACTCCATCTAACTAATAATTCGAGAGGGTCATCAATCTACGGAAAGTCTTAACACCGCGATTCAGAAAAATTACGTAATTGCAGAACGTCATCTATGGGCAAATAGGTATAACGTCTGCACAATGAAAGTTATGCTAGGGGCATTTTGCGTTTTAGTAATTTTATATTATCTCCGAAACTGTATGACCAATTGATATACTGTAAATGGCAAATCTTATCTGTATGATGTTCTTGTGATACTGAAATAATTTATTGTCATAAGAATTAATATTTTGTTGCTCAAATAATCAACCAAACATAAGTATGCCGAAAAAATTTTTTTTTTATGTTATAAAAGAAGTATAAAAGATAAAATATAAAAGATAGAGATATGGTATCGCAGACTTCTTTGTAGAAATAATTAAGACGAACCAGGTAGCCATACATTGTTTTTGATTTTAAGCAACTGTTTAGGCAGCGCACGCAAATAATTCTGTTTTATGAGGTATTTTTTTCCGACTTGCTAGACAAAAGTTGTGATAGCTCGGTTAATATGCATGTTATAGAAACAATTTATAGCCTATAGCACTCAGGAATAATGTAGCTTTCTGCCAGTTAAAAAAAAATTAGAATTGGATTATGACTTCCAGAGATTACCCCCTACATACAAATTTACAAACTTACAAATTTTACCTCTTTATAATATTAGTATAGATAATAACATTTATTCAATAAAATTCAATTCTCAATTCTTTATTATTTTATTTTATATTTTATTGAATAAATGTTATTATCCTATGATAATAACATTTGTTCAATAAAATTCAATTCTCTTCTTCAATCAATCTCACTTGTTATAACGTAATCGTGACTAAGAGTTTACGTAAAGCTAATAGGAGAGACTGCGTAATGCTAAATGTCAATTAAGAGCTGGATATACGCCATTGACCTTGCTCATATGGGCGTTACGACGACAAAGCCCCCCGCGTGCGCCTCCCACCCCTAACAATAATTTCGTGCAACGCGAACTATAATTGTGCTATAATATTGCATCGCAGCGCCCGGCGCCCGGTATTTTTTAGTATTATTGTGTATGTTATGTTGTAGGTAAGTAGTAGATAGGTAGTAGGTGCATGCCGGGTACAGCTAATTGTATGATAAACATCTATGAACCTATTACGCGTTTTAGGTTTAACTATGATGAAGAGACTTATATGTTACCTTTTTATGTCTGAATTTACTCGGTAAAATGTACTAGGGCCATTATTTTTTTCGAGGGCCCAAATTCACTAACTATGGCGTAAAAAATATTTTTAAAACAAATTAGTTTTTTTATTTTTTTAGTTTAATTTAGTTTCATCAATATTTAAAGTAAACATTACAGGCATTAGCAGCGATGTTTTTTTACTATTTATTGTTTTGTTTAATATTAATACAAGGGAAGGAGTAGAAAAACAACAACTGTGTTACTTACCTAAAATAATCAGTTTTATTGTAGGAACTTTTACCTAAACTTTAAAAACCTATCAGACATAAACTTAGACAAGAATTACAATAATCTTATAATGTAAAATCACAATCATCTCATTCTAATATCTTATTTTCTAATTAAGTTTACCAATGTGTTACGTTATTTTAATTTAAGCTACTGTAATTTCTCAAAATATGCCTGAATAATAGCAATTTAAGCTCAATCTTTATGGTATAGGTTGAAATATGGTAGACAAACAAAAATAAATAAAATTTGTGCTGGTTCAACATTATATTCAAGCTTTATAGCTCTTAACTTATTCAGAAAAAGAGGGACAAAAGGTAACGCAGTAGTTGAATAAGTAAAACAGTGGTATTCTTATCATAGCACTGGATGTTTATGTTTGCTTTAACTAATAGAAACGCTCTAAAAACAATAATAAAATCTTTGAAATAAAATAAAACATCTCCTTAAAAACAAAAACAAAACAGAATCCTCTCAAATTAACATTTTTAAACATAAAAGCTTTGTCTCATCCATCAGTCTTATTTCTCAAATATATTTAATGGAACATCAAATTTGTAATATACAGTTTTACCCTTCTTAATTATTTTAGGGTTAAGAGATATCTCGACAAAATTATCATATGGTTCATACGAAACATCCCTTTCAACAAGCTTGAACATTTTCCCCGCATTGTCAACTGCTTTTAAAAACCATACTTTAATTTCTCCCTCGACATCGATATTGCTTTGGGCAACACCCAGATAAAAGTACAATTTGTTATTTTGTAAGTTTTATAGTAGCATGATATCTCTGAAGATGATTTTTTTAGCCTTTATTTTTTTTATAGGGTCCTGTTTAAATTTTTCTCGATAACGCCGTTGTTTTCAGCCGGTGTTTTAACGCCATTGTATTGAAAATAATATACTGTAACAAAATAACCCAACAATTAATTAAGTGAACTGTAAAAAAAGAAAAACACACATCGAAAACTGTTTACTTTGCAACTGCGTTAATGCACCTACAACCGCGTTACTTCTCGTGGTAAAGCAGTGCAGTGGTAACGCAGCTGTAAAAATAACGTGTATTCTACCATTTGGGTCATATGATAATAAATACTTAATCATTTTTGAGTGCATGCAAATATTTACTTATTATATTACAAAACGCAATAAAAAACATTCAAATATCTATAAAACTCACCGTTTGTCGTCGGTAACTCAGCGGCCGCACAATAAACACACGCGCCTCTCCGGATGACTCGAGCTCGACTGACACGGCCAGCGTCAAGGCTACGAACACCCGCCTCACTCCGCCAGCAATTAACATTAAATCAAACGATCTTAGTCGAAATTGCACAAAAAAAGCCGAATTTAAGGCTCACTTTTGCTTGGTAACATAGAGTACTTACGTTTTCATACTTCAACAGGGACAAGACAAGAAATATTTTTTAAATAATACACCGTTAAAGAAAAGATAAACTTATAAGTCTGTTGATAAAGTTCATACTTACCTTAATTTCCATAGATATTTTAATTTAATAGTGCCGTGACAAGTTTTAATGTAATGTCAATGTATTTGAAGCGAGATGCTTGCTGGGACAGCCAGATTTTGTATGAGATACTACTGCGTTACCGAGAAAAGCGACTGAGTTACCGTCATTCACGTCAAATTATAAAAAAAAAACAGTAATGTTTATGTCTTCTTAGAAGGATATTATTATTACGATTCTACCAATAGCGATTTTATTTTAATAATCATAGTTTTTTTTTTATTGTAATAGGTCCTTCCAGGTTCATACCGGAAGGACCGGTCAGATTTACCAAAATTGTCAATCTGACTCCATCCATCCATCCATCTCATTCTGAATTCCTGTGCGTGTCCCAAATAAATTTATTTTCTTTCTTTTCTTTCTTTCTTTCTTTCTTTCTTTCTTTCTTTCATCCTTCCAAGACCGGATTACCTATAACATCGCCAATTTGCGTGATTTTGAAGCGTTCTATTATACTAACTTATTTAACAACATTATATACATTTTGTACCTATATGATATTGCTGTTGTGTTACCATGACAACAAAATTATACCATTGTCAGACTACTAAAACTGTTAGTTGGTAATAGGGTTATCCACTTATCCCTAATAAATGAAACTTAACATACCTAACTCTCGAAATCTAGGTATATTGTACACATCTGCTTACCCCTCAGAGCATACAGTCGTGATGGTACGTCATGATGTTGTATAAACAATAAACATCCAAGCGATTCAAGCAAACACGACAGACTTGCCGTCTATTTTTGAAGAGTTCCATTGTATATCTCCGAAGATCAGCATCAGATCTTCACCAAATTAAAATAGGACCACCTCAGAAGTCTACTTTCAAATAAAAAAAGAATATTGAGAATCGGTCCACAAATGGCGGAGAAATCAGGTAACATACATAAAAAAAAAAATACATACACACGAACATAGAACCTCCTCCTTTTTTGAAGTCGGTTAATTACGCTTATTGCGTTTTTTTTTGTCACCCATTTTGATATTATAATAAGAATTAACGACAACTAGTAATTATTATGTACAACGCTACCTAATTACACACTAAAATATCCTAATATTAACACACGCTTTAAATAAACCCAAAAAAAATCTAATTGGTTGGGCTACCGACAATAATTTTGTTTGCGGAGAAAAGTGTCACAGGTCCGTTCAGCACAGCGTCTCGTCCCGCACTGATTTATTGGGCGCCGGAGGGGTGGCTACGCGATTTGCGAGTAGCGATTACGTAGAAAAATCCATATAAATAATTAAGAAAGTTATTGGCAAAAATAAGCCAAAGGTCCCCTCGGCATTACTTAATATAATATATTGGTGGCAATTAAAATATTCAGTGATTGATAGTTAAAGAGAAAAATGGTAATAAGTTACAAAAACAGAGGCCACTTTGCATATTTATTTATGATATTTCAATTATATTTTTATTTTTTTTGAAGCGAAGAGGACATGCTCTACATTGTGTAGATTAATATATATTTTTATGAAAAACAATCTTGGAAGGGTTACGGAAAAAAAAGGTTTTAATGTATCCTAAATGAAGTCCAATTCACGTATATCGACGCCTATCACAAAATTGCGTTCGCTCGCGTGGTTCTGAATTCGAGCAGCCGACGCGGCGACGCATCACATTAAGTAGGAATTTGGCAGTTCGTTTGAAAAAGGTACCTTACATTTATTTTTTCGTATGGTATTTTTACTTAAGAACAAAAGTTTATTTTTGTATAATTACCTATTACTACATTAAAAAATATAGTACGTAAAATTACTAACTGTTAATTCTGAGCTATTAAATAGGTAGTCTTAATGTTTTTTTAAAAGGATTATTTTACAAAGTTCTCATGCATATTTTCAGTAGTTCAATCCCCGAGTTCTGAAAAGTGACTTAGCGTATTTTATGACAACATGATTGTGTCGAAATTTTAGCAATTAATAAATAAACAAAACAAAATAAAAATAGCGAGACCACTTTTTACCAAAATAATTAAGTACTAATTTTCACCACTTGACAACTTATTTTTTCTTTTATAAAATGGGCCACTCATGGGCTCCGTTATATTATATACGTATTATTCTTTGATTATTATTTATTTAATTCATTTTATATAAAATTATAATTAAGTCTATCCTGCCATTCTACTCTTATCTTCTCTCTGAATCACAAACATTCTAACATTATTTTTAATTTATATCATCAAGCTTTTCTTATCCATAAATTACACCACTTGCAAAATCTCCCAGCCAGCTATATGCAGACAGAAAATAAAATATGAAAACTTTACATTGAGCTGTACGTAAAGTGTGTCTCACCTACGAAATGCATGAAAAGTAAATATTGAAGAACGAACTGCATTCACAAAAAAAAGGGAACGCAATTTCATTCACGATTAACTTTCAAGGTACCAGGACTTCATAAATGCTTGGAGCACTTCGAATTCTTACGAGAGAGTAGCACGTTGTTGTCTGCAAACGGCTCGTCAGTTTGCGCGCGAATGTTAATTGTCTAGTCTGGCAGCCTGGTATTGTAATACGGTAGAATTTAAACAAAGCCGCTTTTCACTCTTTTCGAGTTTTTTTTTTCAATACTGCTTATAGACAAGCGAGGGCAAGCGAGCGGCATGAATAAAATATAATTACAAGTACTTAATGGAGAATTTTATATGAAAACTGTATATTTTACTCCAGACTTGTCATAAACCTTTTAAGTGTATTTTATTTGTCATTATTTTTTTTATTTACCTATTGTCTTCCCCTCTAACTTCATTGGTTTGATTTGATTCAAGTCAACTTACCTACTTCCAGATCAGCCCCCAAAGGCCACAGTGTTAAAACTTAAGCGAGATGTGCTCAGATGGAAACTGTAAGCTCCAAGCTTTCTTAAATATTTGCACAAGAAGGCTTTCCTCCGGCTCTTGCAGCGAATTTTTATGTTTGTTACAAAAGTTGGGATAGAATTAGCATTTATTGTCTATAGACAGGATTAAACGGCTCTGCAAGTTGCATTTTTATAAAGAAAATCTGCAAGCACAGGAACAAAGTTACACAGTCGATGCTCTCTGTTTTAGATATGTTAAAATATCGTTTGTGGTGAGTATGTAAAACAATTCCATTTAAAAAAAGGTTTAGTGGTTCACCAGGAAATCTATATCGACAGAATGAAGTCATGGAACGCCACCAATGTTCAAAATGTTTGATCAATCAAAACGAACAATTCAAACAATTAACTGCTACAGTGGCATTCTGCATAAATCTTCTCGTGTAGGTGATGTGACGAGAAAAAGAGCTAAGTATCATCCCATACTATAATGCTAGGGATTGATGACTCACTTTGCTTTCAATTCGGGATGATTTTTCCGTAATATTGGCTGTTTTATTTTTATAAAGAAGACAAATTATTGTCGCAAAGGGCTTTACAGGTTCACCTGCGGGTAGGTAAAGCCTAGATAGCAAACGTATTAAAACTCCCACTGAACCAACAGAATCCAAAAAGCCAAACAAAATGTCCACAAAAAATAACCCTTTGAATACAGCGCCACTTTTCCGAGGGGGAACGAATGACGAAATTTGATTCGACAGCCATTTCTGTCGGCTAATAAAAGGGGATGTTTCGTTTGATCCGGTTTCAAACAATATAGATTAGCACTTGACAACAAACTACAGGAACCTAAAGGGTATTATTAACATTATAAAATGGATACAACGTTTCACGACCAGCTTAGATGGCTGAGATGAAATTACATACCTTTTCAAAACCAATAGCGCTTACGTCGTTGCAGCCAATTTCTTTAGGACTATTATCTAGATTAGAAACATCTTTGATCTTGTTTGTATTTATTTGAAAACTATTGTTGTATTAAAATTCAATGGACAATTGAATGATAATGTTGTACGTAGAAATATGTTTAGACGTCAATGACTAGTTAAAATTTTAAAACTAGCTCTCCTGTCTGCCAGCTCTAAGATAATAAATGTTGTTACAATCTCAAAGGGCTGTTTTTAAAGTTCAAATATTATTTAAAACAGTATTTTATAAGGCTCGGAATATCTAAGGTATATTTTAATATGCTATTTGAAGTTGTGATTAAATTCCGTAATTATTATGATCGCTTGAACCCTGTCACGAAACAGCGGGTGGCGACCGCCTGTGTCTGTCACTCTGTCAGCACTTTCTCTTCTTTTAAATGCTTGCTGTGAACATAATAAGGAAGAACTCGCGCTACTTTTAATCGACATCTAATAAGTTTATAAATACATTTATAATAAAAAGCTTGGCTAAAAAGCTTGGACTATGACGCCACAGAAAATTTAATTAAGCTGCCATGAAGAGAAACACTAATTGCCCCCCCCCCCTCACATACAATTCCCCCCCTCACATACAATTCCCCCCCTCACACACATCACACCACTCGTCACACACACACACCCTTCCTCTTCCTTTCCCTTCCCCCATTCCCTACACATTCACACCGCTACACACCACAACTAACACGTGTGAGCTCATATTGCCTGACCACACAATACAAAATTATTATTGGTGCAATATTGTTATGCAAAAATATGTTACTTTTAATCCTAGTTTTATTTCTTTCTTTTAGTAATTTTGTTTGTTTTAATCTTTGTTATCATAAATGAGTTGTAACTTTGTTTATGGGAAAACACTAGCTCCTGTAACACAGTGTACACTAGCGCAGGAGCTAGAGAATTCATTAAGATGTTTGTATTAATTTATGTCAATAAAGATTATTATTATTAATTAAAAACGCGTCACTGTATAATTGTATATTTTGATTTATAATATATTGGTAACCTTTCCATGCCAACCTTTAAGGATGAAAAATAAAATATGCTGTTTACAAAATATAAAATAACATAACGCCCTCATTTACCATCACGCCTTTTATGTAATCCTCGAAAGGTTAAGCAGATGTGTAACTATAGTACCAGTACACCCACATTTCGCTTGTTAAGTTAAATCCCACACATACCTACATACATACATAAACTCACGCCTTTTTCCCATGGGGGTAGGCAGAAACTACAAAGCGCCATATGCTACGATTCTTTCATAATCCCACACAATCAGGCACAAATCCAATCCTTAGGCTGCTACTGAAAATACCAGAAGGAAAAACTCAATAACAGTTTTGCCTGACCCGGGGATGGAACTCGGAACTTCTTGCTCAGCAGTAGAGCTTGTAGTTGCTATACTGACGAGGCAACCCATAAAATATAGGACAGCTAAATCTTTGGATCCATTAACACATTCGTGATTAATGTCACTTTCTGAAATAATGCCAGTGAATTGAAAGCCGTCCTGTTTTATGTTTTTCTGATTTGATCAATTACTTAATAACTCGAGTCTCTACCTTGTTTTTATTGTACGTCTTCCCCGGGTTGAGTTACACGACCAAAAGAATAAAATTTACATAAAAAATTGCTACAGAACGTCTTTGTTAAGGTGATCCCTTAATTTCACGGAAGTATACGAACATAAGAAGATAAAAGCTTTCTTGTAACTGATCCTTTAACACTCGTCAATAACAAACAAATTTTAATGTTTATCGTAGGTACATCACGCACGATTCTCAAATACGTAAATAATGGCTCATTTACAGAAGGTGTGTAAATGTATTTCAACGTGTTCGGAACTGTAAAAGCTTTTAGCTTAAATTCCATATTGTATATTCACATTTCGCGTTTCTTCTTATCAAGAAACCACAACGCAATCACGCGACGTTTTCGATTGTATAAATATTTTTATTTGGGTTACATCTGCTCTTTCTCATACCCCTAGTCTCATCGTTTTATCCGATATTCTATCTTTGTAATATCTTATAACAATATCCATGTCGGATGTATTTGAATCACATTGGACTTTTTTTGCAGGAAACTAGAATAAGATAAATATGTCACAATATGCAGACTTTTGAGTCGCTTTCATAGAATCTTACTTATTGAGCTGTATTTGAAAACTGAGCCTTATGAATACACTTTTTTAACTGTGGCTTAGTCTAAAATATCACTGAATAATAATTTTGTAAAACTAACTGTGTGCGTTCTTCAATAATGTTTCTGTACGATAGGCTGCATTTTCTGTATTCAAAGTCTGTATTACACTTGGTCAGCTCCAGCTCAAATTGCTCATTAAATCTATCAACATAAAACTAGATATATATGCTGATTTTATTATTACTATCAAAAATCGCTTCTATTTTTATTATCAACCATCACCTGCTTAGCTTTTGTGTATTTGTATTTTGGGTTGGTTTCCAGCCTAACCGGATTCAGCTGGGTTTCTATATTTTACTTGGAGCGGTTATCCATCTTGAGAATTTTATTTGAGAGTCATTAAATCAGTAACAATATCTTCGGTAAATATTAAAATGAAAAGGGAAAAAGACTACAATGCAAATGAAGTGCTTGTTTTCAAATGGACTTATTCCTAGATAATAAGTTGTGGACATCTGGAATCACATTCAGACGATTCATTAAATTTCGGAAAAGCAATTCAATGAGGATGTTTAAGTTTGGTAAAAGGTCAAATTCTTGTAAATTAAGTACCATAATTGAAAATAGTGACAGTGAATTTAATACTACGAGTACCTAACTTTCCTAATATGAGTCTTTGGCTTGAAATAAAGTTATGTCATTAGGTATTATTAAATCTTTCATCTAAAAACTAGCCTCACATTAATTTTGTGGTCATCAACTTATGTTTATCATTATCTTTACCTTTTCGCGAATATGTTGACATTACATTTCAGTATATCCGGATCTAACTGCCTTCCTAAATAAAAATTGGCGCAACTAGCCATCTGACCAAGCCTACATCCTAGGGACTGCCAAAGGCTTAGTAGGCGACTCGGACGCTGAGTCTCGTCCGATGCGGTCGAGACAGGAATTTCATTATTATTAATATTTTTGAGTGGTGTTTCGGACGCATCCTTTTTTAGAGGCAAAGTACCGTCAGACACATAATTAAATAATACATATTTTACTTTGTCGCTATGGATAAATTATTAATTACAAATAAAATAAACATTAAAACACATTGCACATTTTGCGAAAAAAAGTGGCATCAGTGATACGCAGAGTGAGGGGAAGCAGCAATAGCGTTCTGAAGGTATTTTCAGAAAGATTGGAAGGGTCTACGATGGATAGGTTTATCAAGCTGCATGTCAGACATGGGTCTTGATGAATCCATCTCGAGTTGGGAGCTGTTTATTTTGCTGTGTATAATTTGTGTTCTTGTGTGTGTCTAGATGTTACTACTAACATAGTTTTAAAGTTATTTTTGTACTGAATAAAAACGCTGTGGGCCGTCGACGCCTGAAAATAAAGATTTTTTGTATTTTTTATTAATGAGTGATGAGATGACAAGTATCCCTACTTGTCAGCTCACTCTTGCTTTGATACGATACCGATACATCGGTATCAGTACCGTATCCTATTTTTATATAAGAGCATCGGCTCTTATATAAAATATCTGCGATACTGATACCGTAACAAGACAGGTTATTTTTTAATAATATAAAAATAATAATAACAGGACAAACTAAACAAAATCATTTGAAATTATAGACAGGTTGAGATTAGTTAATAGTTTTAGTAATTAAAATTAACATTGATGAAATTTTTGTATCAAAAACAAAGTAGACGAGACAACACGCGCGTTTATTTTACATTTTCAAAGCGCGAAATTTAAAAAGTTTCGTTAAATCGGCCATAAAAATATCGCCGATGCCAATTTAACAGCAAGCTTCGAGTATTGCCGATATATCGGCATCGGTATCGGTATAGGATACATCCCTACGGACAAGTTGGTTATTGAATCATTGTTTTATGACATAAGTGAAAATAAATAAATGGTGGTAATGGTGGAATATTGTTAAAATCCAAGACGACATGTACTTAATTTTGACATTGATTTAAAAGTAACGACTACCTAACTAAAATGATTCTTATTGGACTTATTGTCAATCATTAAATCATATAATTAATTGTACTTAGCTATATAAGAATGACATTTCAATATGTGTACACCATATGTTATGGTAGAGTTTATAGAACTTAAAAAAATATTAATAGCATACTAGGTAAAACTACATTCTTAATATAATTAAATAAATTCTAATTCAAAACTCTGATCTCTCACGAGTCGGTTAGTTTTTGACTTTTGGCATTTTGCACGCATTGAGACATAAAACCTTCTAGTTGGTAGACATAAGGTACACAAATGACCTTTTATCTCCCCGTGCCGATTCAGACACATGCCATGCCACGATTATGTATTTTAAAATTAACTTTTATACCTTTTTGGAAAACTTACAGAATAGGCAAGTTGTTTTATTTATTTGTACGATTAATGTCATAGAACTTTTTGTGACGAAGCAACATTTTTGAAGCGTAAAATGAAAATATTGGTAAGTAATATCTCAAAACAAAATAATTAAAATAATGAGCGATATGAGATTATTCTTATTAAGTAGTTTGAAATATGTCCATAGTTTAATTAAAGTGCCAGCTACAACATCATTCTTAACCGTACCCATTCAAATTTTTTTTTTATGCGGAAAATTTTGGTTAAATATCGAAAAACCCTTAAAATTCAAATATCTCGAAAACTATTGAATTTCGGCCATAAATATGGGGGGATCAATTTGTTGCATTTTGGCCCCCTTATCAGCCCCTCACGTCTAATTACCAGTAACCCTGTAAAAGACTGATTATAGTAATTTACATTTAATATTCTTGTTGTACACGTTCCAAATGATATAAAAGACTGATTATTGTTGTTAACATTTATAATTATTATTGTACGCTTTTTAATTGATATATAAGACTGATTATTGTGATTCATGTTTACTGTTGTAATTGTATATTAAACTTTATCTCTTTCTAACAATTCCCTGACTTTTACTTAAGTAATAAAACTCTACCTAAGGTTTTTCATTCTGACTGTACAAAATTTGCTTAAAAAAAAGTATCGTCCGAAACACCACTCAAAAATATTTATAATAATAAAATTCCCGTCTCGGCCGGATCGGACGAGACTCAGCGTCCGAGTCGCCTACTAAGCCCTGCCAAAGATAGTTACGAGTGACTACTGGAACCAACGGCTTAACTTGATTTCCGTCGCAGAGAGATCTCAGTTGAGTTGTAATACATGTTCACCTACCTCGGGACCGACCTCGGATAGCATAACTTAACCTTGATCGACTTATGTTTGTTAGATTTAGTCACAAAGCCTTCGCATGATTATAATCCAATCCGTGATTTTACTCAGAGAAACCAAGACCTTTGTCCGACTATGCTAATCACCACGTGTATTCAATTCATGTTTATTTATTCACAACTCTGAAATGACATTAACATCGGACGGAAATGGATCTAGTCAATTATGTGACAATGTCCGAGTGTGATCTGCTTTTAGCCATCCGGACGTTTGGGAGCATTATCATTCAAATCAATTTCTATATCGTATCAGCTTATACGTTCGCTGTTGAATATGTCCATTTAATATACCTTTAGATAAAGAGGTAATCAATTCATGACTGGATTTGTGTTGTACTGGTCATCTATTAAGGTTACTTTTCTCTAGAAATGAAAGATTTTTTTTTTTAATAATAATAATTATTTTATTTAGCAAAAATTTAATTAAAAAATAGCTTATAATATATACTACCTACAGCAGTACATAAAAACAGAGACATAGGCATGTTGGAGTAGAGAGCAGGGCAAGACCCAGTCCTGTCCTAAAAATTAACCTGTATTACAGGAACTAGGCAAAGCTCCGTTTTCGCACCAAAAATAAGTTCATAATATGAATCATCATCATCATCACAGCAGCGTCCAAGAACTTGACATACTGAATTCTCTAATTAGACATGCCTTTTGATAGGGAATCAGTATTTTAATAACATACATACATACATACACTCACGCCTTTTTCCCGTGGGGGTAGGCAGAAACTACAGAGCGCCATATGCTACGATTCTTACATACTTCTTTTGCTTCGTTTACATTCATACATGTTGTCATACACACACGCCGGTTGCGAGTACTACGCACCTGACATTTCTGAAGAACCTCACCAATAAGGTCGATGTATGTCCTTCTAGGGCGTCCCCTCCCGGCGTTCCCACTTACATCTGCCTTGTAAATACCTTTCGTTAGTCGCCTTTCATCCATCCTTTCAACGTGACCAAACCATCTAAGCATACTCTTTTCAATTTTTCTTACTACATCTTCTTTTAAACCACAACGTTGCTTTATCACATCATTCCTCAATCTGTCATTCATTGTTACACCACACATACTTCGCAAGGAACGCATTTCTACAGCATTTATTCTACTTTCATGTCTCTTTTATGTTCTCTTTCATGTCTATTTTAATAAGTAGATACAAATTAAAATGAAAGTATAGAACTATGGTAATACAAAATCTTTACCTTTCTTTAGGAATGTCGCATGTATCGTGGATATGTTTGCAAAAAAAAAGGAATCCAAGGCCAGCGATGGAACAACTAGCTATAGGCCAAATAAATATTATTTGTTTCGTGCGACAATCGAACCTGCGACACGCAACGTAGCAGTCAAATTAAATCAATCGTCAATTGGTGCTAGTGTGCAATATTTCCCACTAGAGACCAAATAAGATTTACAGCTAGTGCACACACTTCATATTTTGCATATACAACAAAAAGTAAAATAATAAGCTGCAAAATGTAACTAGAGTTAAGTCACTCAGTGGACGAAATTCAACCATTTTGCCGCTCCACAGGCCGTCTACAAATAAACTTTAACTATGTACATTATGCTAAAACTCACAAACCTCCGTACGTCCGCGCGCAATGTGTTAAAAAGAGGTGCAATGTTTACTCTTCACTTGTGGATAGATAAGGCCATTGGACTAATTTTCTCTCTCTCTACATCCTCAAATAGCCAGTAGAAATCTCAACAATCAGTAATTCAGCCAATCCCGCTCACTTAACACAAAACTTTCCTATTTGGCTATTTCTTTTATTCTACGGACATCTGTCCACTTTCCTGCGTCCGGACCCTTTTGTACCCTCGTCGTCCGGCACTGTTTACCTGTCAATGCCTTTATAGTTTGTTGTCAATATTTCAGTTTTCAATGTTTGATTTTTGTTTTGGATGTGTTTCAATATTTGCAATTTATTTTTTAGCTATTAGGTCAATGATTGTCAATGAAGTCATAAAAAATGATATAGTTTGATTCAAAGTGTTTCAGATTAGATTAGATTTCATTTGATGCCTATTGATCATCAACTATGTATTTACATATATAACGTTTTTGCCGTATTGTAAAATCGACATAATGCATGAAAATAAAACTAGAGAGCTTTGTAAAAAAGAGCGTGCATGAAGAGCGATTTGGCTTAATTAAATTTTTATGAAAAATACCCAAATTTTGCAGATATAAGGAAAGACTTAAGTTACGATAAAACTTAAGATACCAAAAATAAACAGAAGATTCTTAACTTATCCACAGTAGCCACAAATCTAACAAAAGCATAGGTAAGCAAAGTAAATATTTCCTTTGACATTTTGTTTATTTAATCCCAACATCAAGTTTTTACAAAAAAATAATATTTGGGACACGGACGCTTATTATCGAAGAGGGCACCTGAAAGAGGTTCTTAAGAATTTTTTGGTGTAACACAAAAGACATTTTGCCTCGTGAACCCACTCGCAGACGTCAAGTGTAACCAGGGATTTAAGCCACGAGGGTAACTCAGAATACTTCGCTGTACCGACTTACAAGATTTAGAAATAAATTTATAAATCTAGGTTTTTCTTTGCTTATGTGATTACAAACGTAAATAAACTGACAAAAAAAATATCTTTTAGAATGGTTTGTTTTACACATTTCCTTTGTTTTGTCTTGTCTAACTATTCTTTATTTTATTAAATCTTCTACACAATATAGGTACCTAGTTACACTAAAAAGGCCACAAATAAATCTTAAATAGTTAATTATTCTAGTACCCGACAAACTACATAATTATGTGTGTAGGTATTAACCAAATTAACAATCATACTAATGTTATAAAGAGGTGCAGGAGCTGTTGGTTTGCCTTTAATAAATAAATAGAGAGGTAATTTCTAGATCTGCTGAACTGATTTTGAAAATTAGGTATTTCATAAATAGAACGCCACATCCGGAGTGTCATAGGCTATATTTTATTTTAAAAACTAAGAGGGGATGGAGGGATGTTAAAATACGAAATGCACGCGGGCAAAGTCGTGAGCCAAAAACTAGAATAACAAAAAAATTGCATAACGTTTACCAACGCTATAATGACTGTTTTATCTTTCTTTTTAAGGTTGGTTTATAGTAAGCAAACCCTCAGCGGTAAACATTATATGTTTTTTCATTTATGTTTTTTCTATATAAATAAGTCAATAAGTGTTGTACAGAAAAAGGTTATAGATAAATGCCACAACCGCTCAGTGTCCAGCGACATCAATAAATTTATACACACGTACCTACACACACAAGTATTTTCCGCTCGAACGGTTGGTTACCCCTGCGTTAACCGCGGCGATGCTCTCGGGCCGTGAAGTAGAGACGCGTGATGGTGCACCCCTGGGGACCGAAAGGTAACATCACATTACCTCGCGGAAACCCAGTATCGGAAAACTCTCTTATATACCAACCTTAATAAAAGCGTTTTTGGCAACCATAATACATCAATATACAGGATGGAATCCTTCTACCCTGTGTAATGTGTATTGTATCGAATCTAAATAAAAAAAAAACAAATATTCAACAACTTGCACACAACGCCATCTAGTCCCAAGCTGAGCAGAGCTTGTGTTACGGGTACTAAACAACTGTTAAACAAACTCATATATTTCTAAATAAATACATATATTATCATATCATATCATATCATATCATATATACCTTATGTACCCCTTATAGTTATTATTTGTAAGTTTTTATGGTGTACAATAAAGAGTATTCTATTCTATTCTATCATAGATAAAATTACCACCAGACACAGAACAAATGATCGTGCTCAACACACAAACATTTGTACTGGGTGGGAATCGAACCCACGACCTCCTGCATAGCAGTCAGAACCACTAACTACTAGAACTACAGCCCAATCACTCTTAGTTTTTTGGAAATAAAGTAGGTATACTAGCTTATGACACTCACAAAAAATGTGAATTTTCAAAATCGGTTCCTATCTACTTCTGCCTGCAGTCCCTGAAGGCAGAAGTAGAGGTGTAAGTACAGACGCCAGCACATCAAGTTATCCCAATGTCTCAAATTATCCCAATTGAATATGAACCTTATTCTGTTAGACATAAAGTTGAAAAACGATCAAAGAAATTTGACACATTGGGGTAACTTGAGTCTGTACCTAGAATACTACCTAACAAAGAGCAAAAGTGGTGCCACATAAAGGTGAGCCTTGAGATAAATAACCAGCAGCCTGTTACTGCTTCACTGCAGGGCTAACGCCTCTTCTCATACAGAAAAGGCACGAGCATTGATCACCACGCTCGCTCATGGTAGATTGGTGACTGCAAACCGCCATGAGCAAGCGTGATGATCGATACTCGTGTCTGCTCGAGATAATTGAAGTTATGTAAAAGTTATTTCAAGGTAAAACTGAGATAAGGAAGACTTTACTCAGATTATTAACAAGATACCGCTAACAGGCAGTAATGAGCCTATATTATTAGATGATTATTTTTAAGATATCCAATGCCTTAAAAATCAGCTTCACGACTACACGTTTGCCCAGCTTCAGTTCTATACACCACTAGATGGTCTTCTCATTATATTTGTAAAGTATCAATAAATAATATTCATAAACAGCAAACTTATTAGCGTTAGTTTATATCCCAAAAAGTCACACAATTTATGGAAATATTGTATTGTATCAGTATCTAATAGCTACAGCGCTCACGACCACCAAACTAACGAGTCAGTTATCAATAAATCGTTGGTAAAAATAATATTTTGTCAAAGTTCAGGCTTAAACAATTCTGTTTGAATATACCTACATATTTGAGTCTGTCTACCAAGAAATAGTAACTCATATATTTAATTTGGCAACCCTTAAAATAATTTTACCGTTACAGAGATATCATCTTTTGTATTTTATTCGGTGGCCCTGGGATTTAGATGTAAAACGTAAATATACAATTAAAGCGTTGGAAATTCAGATTGTGTAACATAGGGTATATAGTCTGCCCTAGGGCATCACGGTCTAAATATTAACAGAAAAGGTAGATTAAGAAGTCTTTTTACAAAGGGTTTACCTTAAAAGAAGACCTTGTATTATAAAACAATGATCAGTAGACGGTAAATAATAGTAAAAAGACAAAGTAAAAAGACAAGATCACACGTCTAATCCCCCTGTTCATACTTAGTTAAAAACAAAGTTTTTGTGTCAAAGTCAGAAACCTTATATGATTTTGACTTTAAAGCAGTATGAAACTGTTCTCTTATCCCAGTACATGTCCGATCCAACGTTGGTTTGGAGGTATGGTGATGAGGAACCGCTTGAAAAAATATCTAGCCACGTTCGGTTGGTGGTCCGTCAGAAGAGAAGAAAACTCCTGCTCGCATTTTTAACAGAAAAGGTAGATTCAGAAGTCTTTTTACAAAGGGTTTACCTTAAAAGAAGGCCTTGTATTATAATGCAATGATCAGTAGACGGTAATTAATAGTAAAAAGACATGATCACACGTCTAATCCCCCTGTTCATACTTAGTTAAAAACAAAGTTTTGTGTCAAAGTCAGAAACCTTATATGATTTTGACTTTAAATCAGTATGAAACTGCTCTCTTAACCCAATACATGTCCAATCCATCGTTGGTTTGGAGGTATGGTGATGACGAACCGCTTGAAAAAATATCTAGCCACGTTCGGTTGGTGGTCCGTCAGAAGAGAAGAAAACTCCTGCTCGCATTTTTGACGTCGTAACTTATTTTTTTTTATTATTATTACCTTGGGTGTTAATGTACGAAATTCCTTCACCAAACCTGGTTAGTAAATGCTACTCTTGGTGCGATTCGGCATAGTTTTGAGTTGGCTGCAATCCCACCTGATGGCAAGCAGTGATGCAATCAATGATGGTGAAGCGCACTAGTTTATTAGGAGCTTATTCACTCTAGCCTTGAAGACACCTTAATCATAACTAACGACGTAATCCACATCTTAGATACAACAAAATTACTACAAAACACTTTTTTATACATATATGCGGAAAACAGTACAGAAATATAACATTCAAATCTTGTTTAAAGGTAGAGTTGAACTGTTTTTTTTTCTGCATTAAATATGATATATAATATAAAAGTCTTTTATAAGTTTTTTTCGTGACTGAGTAAGTGACTGATTGACTGACAGGCATGAAATTTAGAAGATCTGTTTCTTAGAGCATGTAGAAAGGGTGCAAATATTCTATATAGCTCCCTCCACGTTTGAACGGGTCACCGGGTTGAAGGTTGTTTTCGAACGAAGTCACAAGCATAATGGAAGTAGTAAAAAAATACCATAAAAAAACAAAATACCCGGTACAAGTAATATTAAGTCTTATAACAAACCGTTTAAGGACCTAATTTCCTAGATTTAATAAGAACCGCCAGTCTACGCAACAAAAACATGAAATAATAAACACAGCTGTAGTTCCGTACATAAAGCATGCACCTTAATGGCGTTAGTTAACACCTAACTAGACGTTTTAATTAAATTTTACTCTACATTGTTACAATTTAAGGCCAGCCATGTTATAAAAAGTAATGTTAATAAGATCCGGGCCCTGTTTTACGCAGGTTATAAATCAGGCCTCTTTTCATTTTGGCAGAGGTGTCTGATCATTTCTTTTCCGCTTAGGGAGGAATTAAACTTGTCTATGGGCAATTGTGAGCTTTCTTCGCTCTTTAAAAAATTAAAAGAGTCGCCTTTGCCGCGGCTTGTGACGTAATTAGAAAATATCACGTAGGGCTACCCGTGGTTTATGACTGACGTTATAATATATTGTGACAAGCACGTAAACTAATATTAAACTTTGCTAAAGAACTTGTTCGTGTTTATTTTTAAGTTTAACCTCATTTTCATTGAAACTCTTAAATCTTTTATTCAACAAGGTATTTAATATTCGCAGTTACAACGTTTACCTAACCGCCAATTATCTCTTATTTAAAAAAAAATGTTATAATGTGTGGAAACTGATATTCTAGAACTAAGTTTATCTTTTATTTGCGCGTATGTTACTTTGGCAAAATAAATTGTCTTTTACTTTAAACTTTACGACTTTGTAGCTACGCCACCGGCGAGCCGCGAACATTTGAGTTTCTATTGTGTCTGATATTCTGATAATACATATAGAACCGTAGTTATAACTAAGGAATTCCACGCGAATGAAGTCGCGGGCACAAATACTTAGTTTTAAATAAATGAAATATTTATCTTAAACCAATGTTTAAAATACTAAATAGACTATCTTAAAGTCTCTACCAAAAGGGTATAGCTAGATGTTGTTCCATCCGTGTTTCATTTCAGCCATCCCGCATAGGGAATGCAATCTCGTCTCGCCGAGATCCCGATCTCGCGAGATCCCGGCCATATTTTACGAGATTGGATCTCGTCAAATTTCGTACGAGATCTCGCGAGATAACGAGATCGACAAATGCAGCGTGACGATGTGTATTTCATAGCGAGGCTGCGCGCGAACTGAATCCTGGCCGGCCGTGCGGCCGCGCCTGGCGCATCTGACAGACGACTTCTGATTTTGCATGCAAAATCAGAAGTCGTCTGTCAGATGATACTCTCGACATGATGTGATTTTTGAGAAGCCATTTTCAGACAAACTAACTTGCGTTTCCGTACCTTGATAACTTCATCTGACTTCTACTTTAAACTTCTTTTATTTGATTAATACGATCTCACAACATTTATTTAAGAACTAGTGAAGTTAAGTTTTTTTTTTGTTGCATTTATTTACCATAAGTAATGTTCCTATTACTCTTAATTATTGAAACTAAAGTAATCATTCACAAAAGACTAAATATAGATAATTATTGTTATGTTACCAATATTGTAAGAATTTGAACTGATTAGCTACAGTAGGTATAATAATTATAGACATAAACAAATGTTATTAGAGTTAGAGACAAAATAATGAGTACTCTGTTGATTTTTAAAATAAAACTTACATTATTTTTATAACTGAGCAACGCAGTTTCTATTTAATTACATATCATGTCAATTACTAGTTCTTAAAACAAGCATTTGCATATGTTTTAATTGTGATTCTCCCAATCTCGCGAGATCCCGTAATTTGCGAGATCTCGCGAGACTGGGTTTTGAGTCTCGCGAGATCTCGCTAGGCGGAAATCTCGTACGAGATTGCATTCCCTAATCCCGCAGTATACACTCACAGTACCTACTATAATGAACATTATCCTTTCTAAAAGGCTGATGCACACCCAGTATTTTACTTTCACAACACTTCGTCTCAAATGTAACTGCACCTTTATCTTACCTATCATCTAAGTTAGGGCCACAACTCAGTTTTATAGTGGCAATCGTTTATCGACACCCTAAGCTTAACTTTCCAAGTTGATCATATATATTTGCCACGATAAATGTTTCAATTGAATCTCTTAAACTTATAACTTTGAAATTGAGGTAGCCCTAACCGTGCAGGGTTGAGATTTGATATGTGATTTATGTGAAGTTTCTTAGTCGATTTGTTTGGAATAAAACAACACTAACATTAGACAAAATAATGAATAAATTCAAAATACGTCATTGCCATAAATGACGGTTGATTATATTATCAAATGGTAAGTATTTCATCAAAACGTTAGTGCTTAAAAATAAATTAAAAATTTAAAAAACCCCCATCGCAAAAAAGTAAAACATTCAAAAAGTTAAAAATAACACTTTAGCCATGAAATTTTACTTCACGTCGGGGTACCGCTTAAGTAAGATGTTCCTAGTACTTGTAGGTACTTAATTTAACGGTACCCCGACGTTACGTAAAATTTCATGGCTAAAGTGTTATTTTTAACTTTTTGAATGTTTTACTTTTTTGCGATGGGGGTTTTTTAAATTTTTAATTTATTTTTATTTCATATTTTTTAAACGCATTAATTTTGTTTTATAGAGTTTACAGTTATGAGAATTTTGCAGTGTATTGTATGTAGAGTCAAATGCTGGTTAAAACGAATCCAAACACGACATATCTGCTATCGTTTTGTCAAGGGTCTACCTACTGGTGTGCTGGATAGCCTGGCTGCAGCATCAGCTCATCCTGTTGCCATCAGTACATTGTGTTTAGAATCAAATGCTGGTTGAAATGAATCCAAACACGACATATCTGCTATTATTTTGTAAGTCTACCTACTGGTGTGTTGAATAGCCTGGCTGCAGCATCAGCTCATCCTGTTGCCATCAAGGCATTGTGTGCAGAATCAAATGCTGGTTGAAATTAATCCAAACACGACATACTTATCTGCTATTATTTTGTCAAGAGTCTACCTACTGGTGTGCTGGATAGCCTGGCTGCAGCATCAGCTCATCATACTTGAATACTTGAATACTCATCCAGTTGCCATCCGTGCATTGTGTGCAGAATCAAATGTAGGTTATAACACCCCTCTTTTTGCGTCGGGGGTTAAAAATAGAACCTTATAGCTAACGATTGATTTTTCCATTGATATGTTAAGTAAATGGAAAGTAAAAATCATAAGGGAAACAAAAGTTCCTCCGCATGGCTGTCAACGGGAAAAGTGATCAAAAGACGTGGCGGTATTGCCTCGTTGATAAGAAAGAAAGAAAGTAAAAACATTAATTGGTAACAGTTTGATACACGCACAGTAAAAACTTAATAACACAATAAAAAAAAGAAACAGAAAAATGGCATGTCTCACGGCTGCGCCAAAAGGTTCATTTCAGCGGTGATTAGCAATGTCCTAGGCCTAAAAAAGGCCCTAGTAAAATAAACTGTACAAAGGACTTAATGCCTTAGGCATTTTCTACCAGTCTACCTTAAGGTGATGCAGAGACAGAACATGGTAGGCGCAAGAAGATAACAAAAACTAGAATGTGAAATCAAAAATAATTTAGAATAAATACATAGATACATACATATTATGTACAATCCAAATACAAGCGAAGTCAAGAAAAAAAAAGATAATTATATTGCTGGAGAAATACTAATCTGCTAACTTAACTTCGAGATAAGTTTGCCAACTCCTTGTGAATGTGCTCACGTGCCATCACTTTAAATGAAGAATAATATAAAATCACAAATCAAATCCGACATAATTGTCAAAAGGCTAATGGCAAACATAGGCTAACAATTATTAAATTGATGGATGCATTCAGACGGTTATTTCAACCCTCTTAAACCAGCATTTCGCCCCGTTCAGTCATAGACTAATGAAAACGGATTAGTGTTGTGCCTAGTGGCAATGAGCTAGCAAACAACCGCTAAATATGCGAGATACGACCTTTAACAGCTCGCCACTAAACCTGGCTTTGTGTGAAACGAGCAGAATTAATGCTGATGGCGCAAGGAGTTTTTTCGCACCTAATAAGAGGGAATGAGGGAAGATTATTATAAATAAATCATTTTTATTATTTCGTTACACAAAAACAAATGCTGGAACTAAGACGCTTGGCAGTTATTATCGTCATTTTTAGTACTCACTGCTAATATTATTTTATAAATTTGTTCTAGCGTTTCTAGGTGGATTTTTGATAGGTTTGGGAGACTTGTCAAGATTTAGCGAACCTAATAAAGAAAAAGGTTATGCTTTCAGCGAGTATTTTCTTTAATGACGTATATTTACCGATCGGCCAGTGATTACTCGAACGATTTACACGGTTCTTAAACAAGAATTCAGTCATTTAGTCGTATTTGCTTATATTCACTAGGTACGTAAAAAAATGTTTCCAAAAACGGAACAAAACGCCCGCCCCCAAATAATATATAAAGTAGCCAAAAATAGCTGTTTAGGCTGTCTGCTGCAAAAAAATCTAGCAAACTAAGACACTTCTTCCAAAACTAAAGTTTTCCCTAACTTTACTTTTACTTTGCCTTGCTTTGTAAATAAAAGCCCTTACAACCGCCAGAAAAATAATTAAGTATAATATTTAATTAAGTGTAGGTACATAAAACAGAAAATAATTTAAGTTCCTGACAGATGTGTACGACAGGCGTTTAAAAGTACCGACTTCTGTGATGAAAGGATGCGAGTCGGTAACGTGAAATGAAATAAAACAGCCCCCAATTTACCCCCGTCTTAATCAAGACTCACGCAAATTAACTTTTTGACCGAATAATTAGACCCCTCGGATCCAAAGTCTGTTACTGTCCCATTTTGACTGTCCTGTTGGTCTAGTAGTTAGTGACCCTGACTGCTATGCCGGAGGTCGTGGGTTCGATTCCCACCCAGGACAAATGTTTGTGTGATGAGCACGATCATTTTTTCTGTGTCTGGGTGTAATTTATTATTATGTATGTATTTAAAAATATATAAGTATGTTCATCAGCTGTTTAGTACCCATAACACAAGCTCTTAGCTTAGCTTGGGACTAAATGACGTTGTGTGAAAAGTTGTGGAATATTTATTTTTATTATTTATATTATTGCAGGGTAAATGCATCTTCTCATACAGAGTAAGCATGAGCATCGCTTACTCAAGGCGGATAGGTGATTTAAAACCAAATAGATTTAAGATACTTTATAGAGTAGGTACATGCGAAGAATTGTCATGGAAAAACTGTGATTCCATGTTTCAGTAACGCGATTTAGCATAATATAGCAATATTAATAATAAATAATAACACACAGAGAGAGGCGGCCCCGACTTACAAACATTAGGTAAGTCGTGGGTTCGAACCCAGGCAGGTGCCTTACTTTGTGTAATTCATTTCATCACCACTGCTCTCAAAAACGGTGAAGGAAAACATCGTGAAGAAACCGGCATGTCCTAGAACCGAAAATTCGAAGACATGTGACATCTACCAATTCGCACTGGGCCCGCGTGGTAGATTATTATGGCCCATACGCAAAATACACGCTTTGACGGGGAGTTGCGGATACCAGCCCGGTATATTTAATCTTTAATTCTTTTTTAAATAATACACACGTTGATTGTTGCAGCGGAGCGTACTAAGCTAGACTAATCGACTTGTGTCCACAAGGACACAAGTATCGGATGAAAATTTTGTTTGTAATGTCCCGTCTATAGTAGGTATAGTAAGGTGTCCGTGAACTTAGCAGATCATTTCCCAGCAGAGCATAAAAAAGGGAGTTCTATTCGCATAGATATTTTCTTTAAGGTTTAGGGTTTGTTTTTTGGTTTTAAGAGTCTGTTTTAGTGTAGGTACTTATTTATTTAATTTTTGACGTTTTCATTTCTCGGAACCCTTGGGTTCTGGACCTTTGGAAGGCATACGAGGGGCCGAAGCTAACTCGCAGAGACCCATTGTCATCTTAATGAAGTGGGGCACCAGCCGCAGATTTTCCCTGTATGCACTACACAAGAAGTGCTCCCAAGGAAAACCTACGGCTGGTGTAAGACTATTGCAGACTATGGCAACAAAAGTACTGGACTATAGGCTAGGGTGGCTAAAATGGACTGGATACCTACATCTATGAAAGACTTTGGCCCCTGCCTCACCAATGTTATATATTTACACGGATTAAATGGCAGGGGGTGACTTGCACACTCAATAATGGGCCCTCTAAAACGGCCGCTAGCACAAAGTGACGTATTAATTTAATTTATTGTTATTAGGTTTATCTAAGTACGTAGTGTTTATGTCTAAGATAAACTTGTGAAGCACAAACGCTAACACATCAAGTTATCCCAAACTGTCAAATTTTCCTAATTGAACATGAACCATATTCTATTTGTTTTTAAAGTTGAAAACTAGATTTCAAAGAAATTTTACACATTGGGGTAGCTTGATATGCTGGCATCTCTCTGTATGTTTGAGAGAGAAAAATCACAACTTCATCAAAAATTTAAGTTGATTGTATCATCATTATTAGCAGTAAGTATTGAATTCACCTTGTGTGTGCTCTTTCTTGTGCTATACTGTAATACCGCACTCCGATATTTCGTGTATTTGTTAGTTGTTAATTCACCTGTGAAAATTATTTGTAAAGATCTGTAATTATCACAGGATTACTTACCACACAATATGCAGATTTTTTATCTGAAAATCTTCCATACAATAAATAAATGAAAAAAAAATGAAAAATGAAAATGAAAAATAGTTTATTCACTTAAGCAACACAGACAACAATACAATTATTACCTCCGCCAAACTGCAAAACAGTTTGTTGGCAGATGTAGCTCCTTTTGTCTATCACAAGCAATTAAATTTACTTACGTTTTTCATAAATAGCTATAAAAGTTATACACCAAATAAAATTCCCTTTAAATATCTGAGCTTGAACAACGAAAATCTAATAAAATAACGTCGCGCGTCGGTTCTACAAACTCGTGTCTACGCAGTTCGGATGTTTGTTCCAACCGTATCATATGCATGCCTTCATGTTCCTGAACTAAAATTAAATTCCCTTGATTTTCGAAGTTCCATCAACAAGAATTCTTCAGAAATACGGAAAGTACAGTACTACACATTGTCGTAAACTTTAAGGAGTGAGAGACTAACGTATGAATATGTTGTACTAGCTGTTTCCGCGGTTTTGTCCGCTTTGAAATTCGGAAGAAAAAAAGTAATGCATTTATTTATACGCACAGGAAAAAAAAATACAGACAAGCAATTGATGGAATTTATTCTTGATATTTTTTTGTAATGGTTTCTAAATTCTTTTTGAAAATCAAAAATATAGCACACTTAAGTTACTTCTCATCATCAGTTATTTAAGAATGAAAATCCTATTTTGGAGATAAACCGACACTAACACAGACAGGTAGAGGAAAAAAACATTCGTAAATATAATGTATAAATACTTTCATAATGTACTAATGAGCACCATTAGTACATTGTGAAAGTAAGTACGTAGTTTAGTGTTTAGTGGTTGAAATTTAACCATTTTGATTCCTGCACTCCATATTTATAAACTTTAACCATAGCAAATCTTACACCCCTCCGCGCGCGCAAATTTATTGTTAAAAGGGGATGTACAAGTTTTTCGTTAAAGAGCTGATATTTTGACATCAAAAACAGACTATTTTATTTTATTAATTTGTATAGATGTGTAAATAAAGATATAGGTGATGTTGATGAATGCGTAATTGGTTTGACTTCTGAAAATTTGTCAAAGACGATGCTAGGGACGTATACGGAGTGGAAATACATGAGTTACAAACTCCAGTAAGCACAGTCAACCACACGCACGCCTCACCAAAGTCACTCTATTCACAAGGTTCTCACTAAGGAATGTGTTACGAGTACCACATACCTACTATTAATTGACTCGAGATTCGAGATACACACGGTACGTTACTTTGACGTACCACGTGTAAAGCTTTCAGTTGATGATGATATTAGGAAATTGATATTAATAGCGTATTACTCTTAATAACAAGTTCCCATAATATTGGCTTGTTTCTATTTATAACACTAGAAAGAGAAACAACATGGTGTGAAGTCCCTAACTCTTGCATTAGGTGTTTAACCTGTCAGTCGGAGGTTTCATCCGTTCCCGTGACTCCCGGCGCAGGTGTGAGATGAAACGTCAGTTAAGTAGGAGTCTGACAGTTCCTTCCGCCCTTTTTAGGGAAAAACCTCCTGGATGTGGAACTTTGGGAAGGACGGAGGACATCCATGAGGATTTTCCTCCCCGAATAACAAAAACGCTTGTCTTTTGTTTGTAAAAGTCGTGAGTTGATTTCGGTAATGTATTCTTTGTTAAATCTCTAAGTGAGCGACACCAGTCCTTCTGATTTTACCTATATTTCACATACTTACTCGTAATTTTTTTTAAGAAAAGCACTATGGGTTTAAAACCAATACGGCGAATAAAAAGGAGACAACTATTTCAAACGAAGTCGCAATAAACTTTTAGTCCATTCTTCGGACAGATGCAGACACTTCATTTAGTAGTTTAAAGACCAATTTACAAAAAATAAATAACAATTCGGTATGTAAATTATTCAGGTATTTTTTTTTAGATTTTTATTTTGTAAAACATTTCATTTTAAATCACTAATTTTAAGCTTTTTTTGCCAAGTAACAGTTTTTTTTTTAAATTATATTTTAAAGGATTATTCGTGATGACGTCATGTCTATGCGACGTTTTCAGTACCTACATACAAAAAACACTAATAGATAACTTCAATCTTGACATTGTCAACAGTTGACACTTGACAAATACGATTTTTAGACTAACAACAATTTTATTTTAATTTGTCTTGAAAAACACGAAGGAAGTAGTCTGTTCAGGCTACATTATGACGTCATTTAGAGGTCAAATGAAAGTCAAATGGTTACAGGTATTATTGTGAAAATAAACACAATCTTGTGTTAAGGAGAGCTAAAAATAGAAAAATAAGGCTTAAGACCGTAGGTTAATTTTTACTTTACATATCGAATTATCGAACTAAGAAACTGTGATTGCTCCACAATCATTGACTGAACAGAACACTGAACTGCTTTCATCCAAAACTGTTTGTCTTGCACGCACGCGTAGAATGACCACCGTAAATTTTGTCTACAGAAGAATAGACAAACTGTCAGATTGTAGAAACATTTCTTTTGTTTTGAGCACGACATTGTCCAGAATGAAGAGAAGAATTAGGTAGATTCTGCAGTCGAAAATAGTTTAAAGCAATTATTATTATAATAAAATATTTATTTATTTAGATAATAAAATCCATACTAAATTAAATTTAAATACATAAAAACAAAATTAATCAATATCATAATCAAAATTATCATCTAAACATAAACGGAAATGAAAAATCAAAAACAAAAATCAAAATAACTAAAATTACTCAATCTATTATTATTTATATTATTACTTATTATTTGTTATTTCTCGGAACTCTTAGGTTCCGGACCTTTGGAAGGCGTACGAGGAGCCGAAGCCAACTCGCAGAGGCCCTTTGTCTTTTTTAAAGAATTGAGGCACCAATCGCAGATTTATGCACTAGACAAGTGCACCCAAGGAAAACCTACGACTGGAGTAAGACTATTGCAGAATATGGTAACAAAAGTACTAGACTATAGGTTAGGGTAGCTAAAATGGACTAAATACCTAGAATTATGAAAGACTATGGCACCTTATTATTATTATTTCCTACGTGCCCCAAGCTCTAAATATGGGTGAATGCAAAGTCACCCAGTGCTGCATGAAAGGCCAACGCTAACTTACTGGCAACAACGCTAAGAAGAATGTTACTGCTGCCCCGCACTCTGACCGCCATAGAGGTTGCCCTCTTACGCATGCTAGCATAAAAGCAGTCAAAGCGGACGCTTGCAAACATTCCCGACGCGCTGCAGAAGCGAGGCAGCCGCAGCAGCGCCCTCAGCGCATTATTATATTGAACGCGGAGAGCGTTGTAGGATTTCTGCAAATATGACACCCACAGGCTACTCGTATAAAAAGATGTGCAATAGGCTCGAAACAAGGTGAGCTTAGCAATATCGAGCATTATATCCTCTATAATCGGCGGACATGTTTCTGACGACAGTCACTTTGACGATTCTTCCATTGACATAGCGGTTTCTATGGTAATCATGCTACGCCTGCTGAAGTCAGTTCAACCATTCTCTCTCCAGCAAGATGTCTCGTGTTAAGGCGGCCTAAGCAGCGGGTACGTACGAGATACCTGTATAATCGGATTACCTACTTCACTCCGGAATATTAAAGTACTTCCACGAGGGAAATATGTCTAAACACTACACAATCTGGTGCAACATTCTTGTTTTGTGTTACGAAGGTATAAACAGGGTAGAAGGGACATCATCGAACATACGGACACTACAAATTCACCATTCCACATGATTCTGGTCCCTCGTTAAAATTTTTCGTCTGTTTGCCCTTACTTTTTCCTTTAAACTGTTTGAAATCGTGATTTCTGCCCAAACCATTACCATTTGCCTGGCTTTTCCCAACTATTTTGGGGTTGGCTTCCAGTTTAAATGGATGCAGTTGAATACCAGCGTTTTACATGAAGCGAATGCCTGTCTATAATTTAGCCACGAGCTGCTAATGTCTAAACTAATGTGATTTTAAATGAAAGTATTAGCTTATATACTTTTAAGGCAACATTTCATCAGGGTGCAGTCAGAAAAAAAAGATAAAATTAAAACAAAACCGATTAAATTATTCTACTTTAGGGTATCCAGGATTATCATAATACTGAACTCATAGTATCTCTCGAACCGGTATTTTTGTCCTTAATAAACTTTAGAACCTAAAACAGTGACTGCGTTGTTCATATAAACAACACAGAGTGCACTCTTAAGTCAATCAATTACTGCTGACATCATCAATCAATTACAATCAAAGGTAAGCTGGCAGGCTTTTATATCGATGGTATGACACTGCAACGATAGGATAGGTACCTACTTCGCGTGCAAAACTTTTAACGGCTTCAACTCTCTAAATACTTTTGAGTGAAGATTTTTTCTATTTATTACCTACTTGCGGGCTTCAATAAACTTCGTTCCACCTCAAAATCAATGTATGTTGTGTTACCTTTTTAGTTTTAGCTTAAGACTTGTCAAATGTCAACTTCAACTTCAACTCTTCTCTATGGCATTTGTGGAGGAGAGACATCACAATTTTTCCAATAACGCGTAGTACTATGATAGACCATCAAACGCTGGAGATTAAATTAGTAATTACTGTTGATTTAGGAAGAGTAAAAAGATAATTTGTAATTAACAAAAAAAAAACATTCAAAACCTTATTCTGCACAGATATTTCAGTGTTGTAAGAGAGAAAAAAAAAGTGGGGAGATGAAAAGTATTTTTTTTTCTTCTAACTTATAACTTTATTTTGTTTATTTCAATAAACTTGCACAATTTATATACAAAACGAGAAAACACAAGGGAGAGGAATTGTCAAATGTCGAATTGTCACCTGTTAATGGACTTGGAAGACTATGACACCGTCTGTCATGACATCAAAGATGGCGCTGCATTTGAAAAATATTTAAGAAAAACGATTATCTTCACATTATTTCTCGAAACACAAAGTAGCCTATGTCCGTTTCCAATATATTATGATCCTACCTCCATTCAAAATTTTATTACGGTTTGTTCAGCCGTTTAGTTGTGAAAAGCCGACAAACAGCTTTACTTTCTTGTATACAATTTTATACTTGAATAAGTATGCATTACCTACACTAAAAAAATAAATTTCAATTTTCATTGAATGCGCCAGGTAATGAAAAACAATGCATAGGTATTATTTTACATACCTAAATTACAATCTTTGCTTAAAACGTAATTCTACTTTTGTACAGAGGTGTCGGTTACAGTAACGGTGACGTGTCGCGAATTCAATGGATACGTCTCTAATCTCATTTATTCTTCAGTTTTTTACCACTGGTGTTCAGAAAGAAGACCTGAATCGAATATTTTGACAGATTCTTGATCAACATGCCTAAACTCTAAAAGTTTTCGTGCTTCTGTTTTTCGTTTTGAACATTACATGTAGTTTAATAACAAAACAGCCTCAGGCATAAGCGTAGAAATCTTACCAGTAAACCTACCGCCATTTACTGAATATAATTTTGACGTCATCATTTAGCAAGAGACTTGGCAAACTTATACTTACTTATTATATGTTAAAACTTGTAATTAGCAACTATCGTATTTCTTTTTATTACTGATAGGCACGCGTTTGACCACTATCCCACCTGATGGTAAGCGATGATGTGGTCGACGATGAAGCACGCTTGCCTAGAAGCAACCTGTACATGTACCTGTATTAAAAATTATTAACTGTTGTATCTGTCTAAAAGATATACAATGTTAAATAAAATGTCTGCCTCGTTGCTCCGAGGTCGTAAGCGCTGCTGCTGAGCATGAGGCCCCAGGATCAACCCCGGGTCGGGAAAAGTTTTAGTAAGTTTTTCAGTTTGAAATTTCTCAGTAACATTCTGGGATTCTGGAATTGTGCCTTATTGTTGGCAATATAGGTTCGCCCTTTATTTAATTGGACTTAAATATATTTGGCGAAATAGTTGCTGCGCTGCAAATATAACTTTTATATTTTTTAGGAAATTATAAGCATGATGTCATGTAAGTGCAGTCTAAATTAATCTTTCAACTGAGGTAATTAGAGACACAATAGAAAGACAATGACAGGCAGACACCGGTGTCCTCTCGGGGTTTAATGAATTAAAATCTCCCGACACTCAATTAGTTCCTCAAGTCCAACCTACTCTAATTCATCACGTCCATGACACCACAAAAAAAAACAACCTTTTAAAAGAAAAAAAAAGACGCATTGTACTAAAATATTCTATTAAGAACGTTCCCCCCTTGCATGTCAAGGTATGCCGATTGAAAGGCGGACCTCGACGCGGCACCGTTGTGAATTTTTGCAAGGCAACATAAACTTAGCGTTGCGTCTCTTTTACAAGAGTAAGTTCTTTTATGAGACGGTGCAGACACCGTGAATGACGACGCGACACACGAAGCAATTAAAACTTGCTTACACGTGTGTGTACAAACGTAATTAGTGTGGCTCTTGTGATACTTTCATCGACTGTTTTGACAAGTATGTGCAACCAAACGCATCCACGACTCAAGACAAATAGATAATGTTAAAGGTGAATAGAAACAAAACTTTGATCAGGATTTTTACGCTAGTTTAATGTTATTTGATAAAAAAAGGTGTCGAAATTATTATTTCAATGATTTAAAAGCATTAGAGTGACCATTTAAGTAACATGCAACTTGTAACTTATATGAATATCGTCCTTACATTTCTGTTTCTACTGACCCTTGAGTTTCTATCCACCCCTTTTTACCGGCACGGAGTAACGGTTTTTAAAGAAAAATATTAGAAATTAAATTAAAATGCTGACTGCCTCATTGGTCTAGTGATCGCAAGAGCTACTGCTGAACATGAGGTCCCGATTTAGTTCGTTCCGGATCGGGCAAGATGTTATCAAGTTTTTCATATGAACTTTCTCAGTAGTAGCCCGGAGTTTAGATTTGTGCCCGATTGATAGCATAGACTGGCCCCCTATTACATGGGACTTAAACATAACTGGCGAAATGTGGGTGTACTACCAGGTACACCTCTGCCTAGCCCTTCGGAGATTACAGGCGTGAAGTCATATTATGTTGTACAAGGAACGCGGTAGTTTCGGCATTCCATTGCATTACATACAGTCTAGCTAGGGACCAGTAAATCGCTGAAGAGTTTCTAACTTTCATATCGGGGTCAAAAAGCTTTTATTGGCTGAGCGGTCTCAGCTATTTTTCAACCCCTTGGGGTTATCACAACATGATGTGAGTAAAGTCAACGATTTATAATATGTTAGTTAACATTACTTAAACATTAAGCTTGTTTTCTTAAAAAAGGTAGGCATGTGTACCTATAGTACAACCACATTTTGCCCTATTCTAGTCCCATGTATTAGAGGGCAAGCCCGTTGCCATCAATAGGGCACAAATTCAGACTTCGGACTGCTACTGATAAATCCCAGATAGAAAACCCAATATCACTTTACCCGAGCTGGTAGTCGAACACAACACCTCATACTCAACAGTAACTGTTGAGTATGAGGTGTTGTGTTCGACTACCAGCTCGGGTAAAGTGAGTAGCATTTCTGACCACTTGACCAACGAGTCACATAATTCAATTCAATTCAATTCAATTTATTTATTGCAGATTATAAAAATCCATAATATTACATAAAACAATATAAAAATATAAAGATGAATAATAATTAAAAAATACAAAAATTACAAAAAATCCAAACAAATATAAAAATTAATCGTGAATGTCAAAAACATGTATAAAAGAAAGAAAAATAAATCAAATCATAATAATCAAAATATAATTTATACAGAAACAAATAGATAGTCCAAACACATAAAATATCTTAGTACCTATTATAAGTATGAGGGGCCGCTAGCGTGCAGTCGCATCCACCTCATCAACGTTGGTGAGTCCCACCTCTGGGACAATGAGCTAAGAATACCATTCGGGCTGCCACGCACACGCCTTAATAGCGAGGCGCACCTTTTTCTGATTAAATAAATCGCGTTAAATGTTAGTTCATTGCAAAATTTAAAAAAAAAAACTCAGTTACAGCCCGAAGTCTGGAATTTCTACCTTGCTAATGATAGTTGACTTGACTCCTTTTACAATTATGTATAAGTTCCACTTACACATTACTTTCAAAAAAAATAAGTGAGTATATTTAGCTAGGTACATCACTGCCCAACCCTTCAGGAATACAGACGTGGTGCTATGTGTTCTATTGTGTGTGTGTATTGATTGATCGCTTTGCCAATGCGTCAGACCAGTGGCTCCCAACCTTTTCCTGACCAAGGAACATTTTGATTTCATTGCACCAGCAATCCCTGCTACCAAGCAGGGACCAAAAGTTTTATAAAAAATGTCAGTCTAAAAATAAATTTAAGTCAACAGCATTATTCGTAGAAATCTAAAGTGCATTGCTAAATTCTACATTTTCAACATAAATACAAAAATAACATGGTTTGCTCATGCGGTTTTGGATGTCAAAATTTAAAGTCATTTTAGACTATTGGTGGGTCGTGGGCCACTGATACGGAACCAATGCGCTAGACCACCATTTCCCAGACTCTCGGCACCGGAGGATTGTAAGTAAATACTTATTGGCCCTGGAAATAGTGTCAACGGATTAACCGACAGGGCCAACAGACGGGTGAGGAAGGGTTCAGAACTCAAAACTATTCAAAGTCACCCTAACAAAGTCAGTATAATGATAAAAGAATAGAAAAATACCAAAAAATTGTTAAAAAAAACTATTAAAAAATTACATGAACCTATTTGCTTAAAAAAATATAATTTATAATTTTGTAACCTCTCAAAGGTTTTTACATATCTCTTGCTCTGTAAGTACACCCTTACACCCCTGAATGCCGGGGTGTATGACTATCATTACAGCATAGGTTTTGGAATTTGAAAAAATAACTGTCATACTCATACTGCACGAAGAATATTTTTAAAAAGTTAATTTTTTTTTTCTCGGTATCGATTAATTACTCGAATCGGAATCTAGACAATTTATTTTAATTAAATACACATTTTTTCTTCTTAATAAATGTTCATTGAAACCTGCTGTCTTGTTGTTTACTTACCTCACAATCGATATGTAAAGCAGAGTATTTATCTCGGGCGTAAGCATCAATTGCATACTCGGGTTAATTAGCGCCTTCGCTTCGCTCAGGCGCCAAAAACCTCGTATGCAATTGATGTCATACAGCCCTTGGTTAATAATCTACTATTTCACATCATGTCCCCCATGATTTCGCATCTCGTGAGAAGTTTGGGAATCACTGCTCTAGACAATAGGCTGTATAATGGACACGTTGCTTTACCAAGTGACGTCTTCACACGCGATAACAATCCATCTCCCGTAGCCGATTCACATAATCGGTACATATGCCATTCTGTTTCTCTGTAATCCTATGGATGCATCATATAATCCGACAGCTTCCTTCTATGGCCCACCCAGATTGCACAACGATACAATATTAAGTGCACTAGTTATTAAGGGGTAGATCTGCCGTGCTACACGCAAAAGTGTTATCTCAGGGAAAGCTAGTTTCGTGAAAATTTAAGTTTTGCAAATACAGTTTTCTTTTTACTTTATAGATTGATTTAACTTTTTAAGGGTTTATTTAGCTTTAAATAAGATACCATTATTTGGCTTAGTACCAAAGCTGTAAAAATCAATTTTATGTTTTTTTTTTGAGATACCATACACATTATTTTAAAAACATCCATTTAGCTCTCGATATACTTACACATATTCTTTTGGCTTCGCTTACCTTACAACTGGTTCTACACAAACACTTCGTGTAAAAGCTGCAAATAGTCAAATTTTCATAAAAATATGTTCAATTATTTTTAAGTCTGCCCCTCACTAATTCGTTCAAATCGTAAATATGGGATTTTCGACTGTATTGTGGGTACGTTTACAAATATGCTTACAAACATAAACAGCCATTTCGCGTATACATTGAGGTAACCACCTTAAGCTCCGCCATCATTACCGCGTCTCGTATACAATTAACCTTAGCCCACTGACAGAAACCCGGACACAGACAGGCTACATCACAAGCAAGCTCGTAATACCGGGTATCTGGGCCGTATCACAATTGGCTTGAGTCCGAAAACGAAACAGAGGGGTGTACACGTACACTGTCGAAAAGTAAACACAAACAAACTATTTCAATATTGTTGAATGTTGCTCTACAGCAGCTTTGCGCGTTATGGTCCAACGGGCATGCAATAAATAATAAAGCTAGGTACGTAGGTACTTTCTCTACGGAATAATTGGTTTCACGGTACATATAAAGGGTGGAACGGACATCGAACCACATCCCACCACGAGTTCTGTATATCATCGTGGACCGCGTTGAAATTTTTCGCCGGCTTTCCCATATTTCCGAGTTTTACCAGATGTTATTTTTCTTTCAACTGTATCCATAAAATGTTATAATCAAATATAAGCAAGACTAACAGTAGGGGATTCCCCCTTACTTTTGTTTACATACATACAAACTTATACTCACGCTTTTTTCTCATGGGGGTAGGCAGAAACTACAGAACACTATTTCTGTGATTCTTACCCCACACATACCCCATTTGTTTTGACTACTTTCCTACATCTGGATACACACGTACGCCAGTTGAGAGGACTTCGCTTTCTATCGAATAAAAGTAGTGGCTTTTTTCGTTTAATGAGAAAAATCCCATAGGTTGACGCCAATAAATTGAAGAAAAATTACAATGCTTCTTCCTTCCGTGTGGTAGACTCACTTGGTGTCAAAGTTTTTATGCCGTCCAAGAGCCTCTGGCTTGGCGTCACATTGAGAAATTTCTGGTAGGCATTGCGATTTCCTCAACATATTTCCCTTCACTGTATTTGAAACAAATGATAATAATACAACACAAACATGAATCAGAAATGTCGGAGGTGCCTTAAGTTTGAACTCAAGGTCTTTGACTTAGGAGCCACTTAGCAGACCGGCAGATAGCGCCGTGTGGTGGGTCGTCGAGCTCCCTAAAATAGGTTTGAGCTACATGATGACTGAAGCATGCCGTAAGTCGGGACAGGTCAACTCAAATCTGAATTGATTCTTTCTTCAAAAGGCCTTTCCAGACTTTGCCCTGCATCGTGAGACTCGCATAATACATTAATACAATCTTATATCTGGACTTTAAAAGAGACTATGACCCCTGAGTTTCTTCCGGCATTTCTTCTCAGGGATCAGTCACTTTGGAAATGCCATTTAGTTTAAAAAAATGACATGTAAAAGTATCTGGGAAGATCTACTTACAGAAATAAATATCATTTCATTTCATCATTTCATTTCAGTCCGACCTCCGGCGGCCGGTCCGATCTACCACTGCTCTTGTTCAGAAATAATTATTTCGATATGATTATTAATGTTTTTTTTCTTCTTGGTATATTGGAGTGTGCTAGCTAACACGTGACAATCATTCTGAAATGTAATGATTTACAAAGTGTAGGTATACTACTATCTTAATGGTATTTATTAAGCATTTCCCCGCATTTTTTTTTTTTTTTTTCCATTTTTTTTGGCCTTTTTTGGCCTCGCACAGGTCTTCTCTTTTAGTATTTAGTTTTATATTCTTTTTGTTATTATTATTTTTTGTAGTTCCTGTGCTTGTCCCAAATAAATATTTTTCTTTCTTTCTTTCTTTCTTTCTTATTTCATTGCATAGATTCAAGTTCTTCAAACGTATCAGACAGATGTGTCGCTGGGGAGTTTGTTCCGCCAATTCTTCTTCGCAGTATAAACACTAGGAAGTGGTGCAGGGTGGGCGTTTTGGGGGACTGTCTTATGTAATATTTATTGACGTTAGAATAAAGACATTTGATTTTGATGTTGTGCGATGACGCCCCTTCTACCCGGTATGTGTTTTGAGCCGTGAGTACGCCAAAACGTGAATAACCATCCTGGGTTGAACGTATATTTTATTCGTGTTTGTTTTCCGCCGCTATATTGCTGGACTGTATAAATAAGTTCACAAGTTGTACACTCTTTCCATGGTTTTCATTTCGCGGACGCTAGGACATGTAAACAGGCGAGTAAACAGACCTTACTTACGTTCTGAGAATATGTCTTAACACAAAAGGCTAGAACCATGAAAAATAGTAAGTAGGTAAGTATTTCTATGAAAAATATACTTTTATGTTAAGAATATTTTGCTTAAGAACTAACAAAGGGTGTTTATAAGGCTGACGTAGTGATAGCCTAATGGATTGACCAGCGGATTGCCAAGTCATAGGTCTCGAGTTCAAAGCCAAAGCTCGCACCTTTGACTTATCGGATACATGTACCTATATAATTATTTATCACTGGCTTGACTAACTAACTCTGACAGCAGGTTAGTCAATATTCACAAGAAAAGAAGAAGAAATATGTGGGAATGTACGAAAAGGGACCTAGAAGGACATACGCTGGGCCTTATTATTATAGTGATGTTTTTAATTAATAAAGTCAAATACGTACCTAGTAACTGCCTACTTGGGCGGCGTGTGTGTATTTAAGGGTGCTTATACACTATGCAAGTAGCTTGCCCATATTGAGGCACTTGCGCAGGTTGTATGCATCGTAAACTTTGCCATTTAAAAAGATGTGAGGGTCTAGCGACTTGAGCATGTACCAAAGCGAGCCACCCGCGCAACTAATACGCGTACTCTGTGGCGCGCGCGGGACGCTTGCGCATGTAGCTCTTGACCACGAGCAAATAACTTACGCGTACTGCTTGCGCAAGTAGCCCAGGTCTTTGCTTGCTCAAGTTATTTGCATTATATACAGTCAGTGAGCTGCGTTGCCTGACGCATCTTCCCCTTAATTTTTTTCTAAGATGGATCAGGTAATGCAGCTCTCTGACTGTAGGTACTAGTATAAGCGAGTAACTTGAACAAGTCGCTTGCGCATATTACTCACGCATGTAACCCGCACCTTTACTTGCTCCAGCTACATCTACCGTGTAGAAGCATCCTAAATGAAGCCGAAACATGTAAGAATCGTAACAGGTAACATTCTGTAGTTTCTCTATACAACTTGCATGAACAAATTGGTACTGCGTGCGTTTATGCTACATAATTATACAGGATGGAAAAAAATAAAGGCCCTAAAGAAAAACCATTTTAAACCCTTAAGATAGATTATTTTATTTACCGGTAACATTTTACTTGTTCTATTAAACTTTTGAACTCTGCATTAGCGACACTAGACCAACGAGGTAGTAAATTTAAATAAGATAAAAGAATAAAATAAATTATTTAGCTTAGATTTCTACTCTTAAGTTTAGAACAGAAAATGGAATAAAATTAATGCCAAACTAAAACTTCGTCCTGAAATGTAAATAAATGGCGCTAAAAGAAAAACAAAACAGCAAAGTAATTTCTAGAAAGATTTATATGTAAGTATCAGGTTTATTTCAATTATAAAGACTTAGTCTATTTTATTACAACTGGTCGTGAACGCAACTTTAGCCGCGAGGAATTTAACAATTAATATTAATGGAATAATGTTTTGAAAATAAAAGTACCTAATTTTATAACATCAGCTACTTGCCCTAGATAAGTAGTTTGTTATAATTGGTTATTTTTTATTTATTTTATTCGGAAAAACTAACAGTTACCTACACAAAAGGTTCACCCGGTTCAAAAATGTAATAGCTCCTGCTCGAGACGATATTTCTTTTTGATATAAATACTGTTTAAAAATAGGTAATTAGTTTCGTATGCACTAATTAACAAGCTGTTGTTGCTAATTGTTTCTGTTAGTAATAGAAAGAAAAAGAAGAAAAATATCAACAGTACCTACCTCAAAGGACGTGCGTGCAATAATCAGCAGACAAAAAAAAATTAAAAAAAGGAATTTTAATGATGGTGTTAATAAACATTTTACTTAATATATATGTAATATGTGTATGTAAATATAAATATACTAGCAGACGTCCCGCGGTTTCACCCGCGTTGTTCCCGTTCCTGTGGGAATACAGGGATAAAAAGTAGTCACCTATGTCACCCGGGGATAGTGTAGCTTCCCAACAGTGAAATAATTTTCCAAATCGGTCCAGTAGTTTCGGAGCCTATTCAATGCAAACAAACAATCAAACATTTCCTCTTCATAATATTAGTACAGACAAAACAAAGAAACAAACCTATTGTAAGAGACATTAGTTGTCAACTAAATAGTCCTAGAAACATAATTAGTGTGTAATCCTACTTACTCTATCTTAACATTATCTTGGTATACAGGTAGGATAAAGCATCTTTGAGCTAAGTAGGGTAAACCGGGATAGATGCCCTAAGGGAATAGGTGCCCCGATTGTAATTACTCAAGTTCCACGGATCATTCAAATGCTATTTAATTTATCTCTTGAGAACCTCATCGTGCCTCGAAATGCACGCTAAGCTGTCCAGGCTGTCATTTGTACAGACGCCAGCACATCAGGTTACCCCAATGTGTCAAATTTCTTTGATCGTTTATATTCAATTGGGCAAGTTTGACACATTGGGGGTAACTTGATGTGCTGGCGTCTGTACATATTTTGTACCACCACGCAAATACTGTAACCACTCATACTCTACACCCTAAGTAATTATATTACCTCCCCCTGTTATTTTTATTTATTTATTTATTAAAACTTTACGCATTAGTACAAAAAAAACTATAGGTAAGAAAGCGGAATTCAAGCCACAGGCATTTTATACCAGCCTACCTTAAGGTTATGAAGAGACAGAACACAGTAAGCGTAAGAAGGTAACAAAACATGACTCATAATAATATAATTAATAATCATTTACAATTAATTAATTTTATTGTACAAGTTACAAAAAATATGTACATTAAAACTAACTACTTATAAATAAAATAATAATAATGGAGATGAGTAATTTGACGCCTACTATTACTAGAATAAATACCTAAATAAAAATTATATAAATCCCAAAGATAAACGAAGTCAAGATAAAAAAAAAGATAATAGAGATAATATGCTGACTATGATGCGTACAAGTTTTTTGTACCTGAATCCAAGGTATCTACTTTTTTGGACGAAAACATCTGGCCGCAAAACATAATATTCAGACGTTTTGTGCATTATAGTCATAGACGCAAGGAAGAACACTCGCTTAAAGTCGGCGCTGTAAACAATAACAATGACTAATAACAATTTGTTACGATTTGCTAGTTTTAATTGTAAGAGTGTTAAACGTTCTATTGAGGGCGTTCGTGCACTTTGTGCTACGTGCGACATAATAGCGCTACAGGAGTGCTGGTTGCTGCCGGATGAGCTACCGTTCCTGAGCACCATCCATGGTGACTTCAGCTGCACGGGGACGTCGGCCGTTGATTCGTCTGCTGGCATACTGCGAGGGCGACCCTATGGAGGGGTGGCTCTGTTGTGGCGAAAAAGTGTGTTCAGTGATGTTTCGGTCGTTCCGAATAATAATAACCCGAGAGTGTGTGCGATACGTATTAATACGTCTGAAAGGTCTTTTATCGTTATGAGTGTATACATGCCCACGGATGCAGTGAGTAACCTGCCGGAGTTTTCCCATTGTTTGGGACTGGTGAGTGCGATTATAGACAGTAGTGATGTGGAGGCAGTCTACTGTCTTGGTGACTTTAACGCACATCCGCAGGAACTGTTTTTCGTGGATTTAATGAGTTACTGCAGTGAGAATCAGTTGTCATGTGTTGATATTGACAGGCTGGGGTTGACGTCAAATACGTACACGTATGTCAGTGACTGTAACGGGGCTAGGCGATGGCTCGATCATTGTATTTGTACAGAATCGTCGCTGAAGACTGTTTATAGTGTTAGCGTTAAGTATGATGTTATGTGGTCGGATCACTACCCGTTGTTGATCGAATGTGATCTTAATATTATTAGACCGAAAGTAAAGCAGAGTATATCCATCGATAACTTAATTGTGTGGGGTGAAAAAAGCTTAGATGCTATTCACGTTTATGGGCAAGAATGTCATCGGCGATTGCGAAGTATTGACTTCCCTCGCGTATTTTCCAATTGTTCTGATCGCATGTGTAGTGATGTTGACCACCATTTAGTTATAGATTGCCTGTATCGGGATGTGGTATCCGCTCTAAGGGAGGCTGCTATTATTAGCAGGGAGACACGGGTAAGTGCTAGGAGACCGAAGCGCGTGGTGGGTTGGAATAAGCACGTCAGCGGGGCTCACTCGTACGCTAGGCTTAGGTTTCGTGAGTGGCATGACTGTGGCAAGCCTACGTCTGGTGTGATTTATGAGGAAATGTGTAAGTCTCGTAAGGTTTTCAAATCCAGACTAAGGTGGTGCCAGAATCACCAAGACCAAATACAGATGGACATTCTTGCTGATGTGCACTCGAAAAAAGACTTTCGGGCCTTCTGGAAGGGTACTAAAAAGCACAACCTTAGGCCTGGTTTACCGGTGAGTGTCGATGGCGTGTCTGCTGAAAGGGATATTGCCAATATTTTTAAATCTCAATTTTGTGTCGAGCCAAGCAGTATTCCGCCCTCTGAGGTGGTCGATGCTAAGTCACATGGTACGATCCTAGAACCACAAGTTAAATTCACGGCTGCGGAAATAGCTAAAACCATTGAATGTATGACCAGGGGAAAATCTCCTGGACATGACGGGCTTAGCATCGAGCACCTACAGCATGCAGGTCCCCACCTTCCACGTGTTTTGGCCATGCTGTTTACTTTCTGTCTTCGCCATTCGTATTTGCCGGACGAGCTGATGAGGACGGTAGTAGTACCAATTGTGAAAAATAAAACAGGTGACATTTCAGATAAAAACAATTATAGACCGATTTCTTTAGCGACAGTCATTGCGAAGGTGTTTGACAGCATGCTTAATGCTCAGTTAAACAACACGATAACTTTGCACAATAACCAGTTTGGGTTCAGACCCAAACTGTCCACAGATAGTGCTATACTGAGTTTGAAGCATGCTGTCAGGTATTACACAGATCGAAACACGCCTGTATATGCCTGCTTTCTCGATCTCTCCAGGGCATTTGACTTGGTTTCATACAAAGTGCTGTGGAAGAAGTTGCTCGATAGGCAAGTGGCGCCTGAAGTTGTTAGAATTTTCCAGCACTGGTACGGAAACCAGGTCAATAATGTTAAGTGGTCGGGAGCTCTATCGGACTCGTACAGGTTGGAGTGCGGGGTGAGGCAGGGTGGATTAAGCTCACCAACGCTCTTCAATCTGTATATAGATGAACTTATTGCCGGGCTCAGCAGTCGCCATGTTGGATGCCATGTTGATGATGTTTGCTTTAACAACATCAGTTACGCGGATGATATGGTGCTGCTGAGCGCGTCAGTAGGGGGAATCAGAGAGCTAATAGGCATTTGCGAAACATACGCCCATACACATGGCCTAAAATATAATGTTAAAAAAAGCGAGCTATTAGTTTTCAAGGCAGGTTCCAAATGTCCGGTTGAGGTTCCACCAGTAAAACTGTGTGGGGTGCCCTTGGAGCGGGTACATACTTTTAGGTATCTGGGCCATATTGTGACGTCTGACCTGAAAGACGACGCCGATATTGAGCGAGAAAGGAGGGCGCTGTCGGTGAGGGCGAATATGATTGCCCGAAGGTTTGCTCGTTGCTCCAAGGATGTAAAGCTCACCTTGTTTCGAGCCTATTGCACATCTTTTTATACGAGTAGCCTGTGGGTGTCATATTTGCAGAAATCCTACAGCGCTCTCCGCGTTCAATATAATAACGCGCTGAGGGCGCTGCTGCGGCTGCCTCGCTTCTGCAGCGCGTCGGGAATGTTTGCGAGCGTCCGCATTGACTGCTTTTATACCACCATGCGTAAGAGGGCAACCTCGATGGCGGTCAGAGTGCGGGGCAGCGGTAACAGTCTTCTTAGCGTTATTGCCAGTAGGTTAGACGGGCCTTTCATGCAGCACTGGGTGACTTTACATTCACCCATATTTAGAGCTTGGGGCAGGTAGGAAATAATAATAATAATAATATACATATTAATAGATTAGAGTTATTTTAATTATTTTGATTTTTGTTTTTGATTTCGATTTTTAATTTCCGTTTATGTTTTAATGCTAATTTTGATTGTGATATTGATTAATTTTATTTATTTTAATTTGAATTTGAATTTTATTTGGTATGGATTTTATTATCTGAATAAAGAAATATTATAATAATGGAGAAAAACTAATTAGCAGATTAGTTTTTCTCCATTATCTCTATTATCTTACTCAACTTACTTCGCTTAAAAAATTTCATAATTTTCTGTTTTAAACGCCAAATGCTCTATTTGATACATATCAGCTTGTTTGCTAATACTCACAATTCGCTCAAATGATACTGCATAATATTACAGTATAAATATTAATACAGTATGACGACGCCTTTGATCACTGGAAAAATCCCGACAACTTCTACACGCGTTAGACTTGAATAATACCTCCCGCACTACGAACATCGTTTTGTTCGCAGTGCGGGAGCGGCTTTCCCGCATCTCGCCCCTCACACCCCGCACGATTGCCCTGTCTAGACGGCTTCGTCGGACGACTGTATGTTTTTAGACTGTGATAATATAATGCGAAGACACTGACTCCAAAAATACAGGATCTTTCTAGTTTAGGAGTCAGGGCTCTAATTCTGTATTGACCGTATTCAACAATTTTCATGTGTGTCCAAAATGTTTTTCGCTACTAAACTTCCTATTTTGATGATGTTACAAATAAAATTGTCTTGCTTCCTGTAAAGTGCTTTCTAAACGCATGAAATCTACCCCGGTATTATCTAGTACCTTATGACTATTCTGAGATAATACCCACATGGAACTGAATCAAAGGCTATGGAATTCTAGATATCAATCGATAGCGGCGCATCTCGACACACTGATTGGTAGAATTGCTCACATGAATAGCTGTGGTATAAGACGCCACGATTGAGAGGAACGGTGGATCAAACGTAGATTCAATGTGCATTTGTGTTTCAATTGTATACTATTTGTAGTAATATTGATATTCACACGTTCAAAGGTAAAGGGTTTCTAATGTCTATTATGCTTTCGACGACCATTCGATATCAATTAACTCGAAATCATAACAACTAGGTATAAATCGTACAGTTTCTCTTATGCGCAATCATTCTTATTTAATTTCTACGAACGGTACTATGAACAATAACCAAATCCACATAAATTAAATGTAGAAGAAAGCTAAAGAGCTTGTGTTGTTAAACGCGCTAATCTTTGGACAGTCTGATTTGAAACACCACACAAAAACTTTTAAAATCTGTCAGTCGTCTTCAATTTACACTGACGATGACGTCGATTCAGTAAACGTCAAGTGTGATGTGTACTGTCAATGCCTAGCATTAGGATAAAATGAGAGCTCAATTAGCGTTCACTTCACTAATTTTTTCACGTGGTGATTTTTACAGAGTAGAACTGCTCTTTACTGAACAAACAAGTAAGTACCTACAAATAAAGTCCTACCCTCCCATTTTGCGGGTAGAAGTGACATAATAAATAACCGTTAAGGCTGTAATTCTCGACAGGTTAGGGAGAGGTGACCTACCTGTCATACTCCTAAACTTTTCCAACGAAAATATCGGTTCCCTTGTGACGGAGGCGAGTGCTTTTAGTCTCAACCCTAAATTGTAATTGAGAATTATATTGGAAAGACAAACTTAATAAGTCCTAACAACATATACTATGGCTATAGATTTGTTCTAAAACTTATTAAAATTAACAAATGGTAATCGTTTCAGTCGGTAAGGAGTCGTGATGGCCCAGAGGTTAAGACGCCTACCTCTCATGCACGAGGTTGTGGTTCAAATCCGGGCAGATACCAATGTGACTTTTTCAATTAATATGTACTTTCTAAGTTTATCTTAGACATCATTGACATCGGTGAAGGAAAACATCGTGAGGAAACCTGGACTTATGTTAATATAAGTTTGAAATCGCCAATCCGCCTTGAGCAAGCGTGGGTAATGCTCTAGCCTTCTCTGTGTGAGAAGAGGCCTTTGCCCTGCAGTGGGACATTATCAGGCTGGTATTATTATTATTATTATTTTATTATTATTATTATAATCGTTTCAAACCTTCGTTGGAGAAACGAACCTACCTTTTGGAAGAGGTAACTTGAGTAGACTTTTTGAAGTTATATTTGTTTCAGCGCGTTAGGGAAAAATTGTAAGAGTAGGTACATTTTAACAATGGGTGCGCACACGGTCACGACAAACCGACACCCTGAAGTTAGCTATATCTAGTCAACATTTTAGTTTTTACGCCAAAGCAGTACAATTTCTAACGCGTGTACGAGTGCACACACACTCTTTATTTTAATATTAGCTTATTTGCTTGAATTAACATTCCATTATATCACAGAGTCTTACTTCACTTTTTGCAAGTTTGTAAGTTTTTATGATGCACAGTGAAGAGTATTCTAGTAAATTCTATGTCCGCAAGAAAACCAACATTACACCGTACAACATTTCAGTTTGTTAAACGTTCTTGTTATTCTGTTATAACTGAAGTTCAGATGATAATATCTCGTAGCTCCAGGGCGATGGGGGCTCTCCATCATCAATTACCCTTGCCGGCTTAATCTATTTATTTACTGTCAATTTACGTGCACCCTAATTTCTCATTTATTATCTCCGCACTTTGACAAACTGTACAGTAAAGTTAACAGGTGAAAAATTCAAAGAAAATGTTGTCATTTTACATGAATAACACATACATTCAGAATAAGTAATACGCCTATATTACCCAAAGATTTAGACAGAGGTGGCATTTGTCTGTGAACATAATAATTTACTTAACTGCTGCAATACTTTTTTGTTAACTAGCTTCTTGCGTGTGCCCGAATTTCGGGATAAAAATATACCTATCCAATGTGGCTTCTTTACCTATCCAGGAAATAGTTTATCTTTGAGCCAAATTTCATCCAAATCTGTTTAACGGTTTACGCGTAATTAAGTTACAAACATCCCAACCTCTACACACTCTTACACATTTATAACATTAGTTGATATTGCCTCTTACCTTTCTGTGTTATAGTCTACACCAGCTTAACAAATAACCTGATACTTATTGATTTATAAATAAGTGTTTCTGGCCTATTCTTCCCTTTCATACGAAGCAACCTTTCTTAAGCGGCAACTATAACCATTCCCATATTTTACTTTACTTGTAAATCTGACTTTCAAAAGTGCCTTCTAATGTTCTGATTGAAATAAATGATTTGACTTTGACTTGATCAGACATTTCTTGATTGGCCTGTGAGTCTAGTGATTAGTGGCCCTGACTGATCTTACTGGTGGTCGTGGGTTCAATTCCCACCCAAGACAAATGTATCTGTGATGAGCACGATTATTTGTTTGCCTCTGGGTGTTATTTATCTATATTTTGTATGTATTTAAAAATATACAAGAATTTTAAATCACGTGTCTAGTACTCATCGCATAACCTCTGCATGGTTTGGGACTAGATGGCATTGTGTGAAATGAAACACTAAAATTATCGCTAATTATGGTTTTCAAGATTTTCATATAATAGGAAGCGAGTCTATAGCCATCAAACACGCCTAGATTTACAACAAAAAAAAAACCTTAAGAAAAACTTAATAACAATGATAAAATGCAAGAAGAAGGTCTCGACAATCTTTAATTAAGCGTGCGAAATGTCTTAAAATAGCGAGAGGGAATGTCAACTAAGATAAAACAGTGGAATCTGGAAGTTTGTTTAAAAACCGATTGGTTTATATTAGAGGATTATTAACTTTAATTGGTTTCCGACCGTGGGCTGGAATGACGTTCGCTGTAAGCTTCCTCAAACTGTATCTATAATTCACGAGCCTATCAGAATACTTTAATTAAAATAATAAAGTTACCAAGTCGGCCAAGTTTTAAGTAGATATTAGGGTTCTGTATATAAATGGCGTGAAATAAAATGATATTTATTTCTGTAAGTTGATATTTTCCATACAGTTTTGCAGGTCAATATTTTTTTTAATTAAAAGGTGCTGGCATTTCAATTTTTTTTCTTTTTTATTCCTAAACGTAGCAATGTAAATGACTACTAGGGTTGTTAACCCCTTCAAGCAAGCTATTTTGCTTGTCTCTAGAGTGGGTTAACGTCAATATAGTGCAATGGGTGGGGATCGAGCTCACGACTAGAGATGGGCAGTGGGAAAAAACCCAACGGGTAAATTCCCAGGTTTTTTTCCATTTGAAAAAAAACCGGGAATTTATGTGGGAAAAAACCTTTTCGACGGGAATTTTCATTATTTACCAAAATCATCACTATTTTATTGTTTTTTTTTGGGTTCGGTACCTCAAAAGGAAACAACAGCACACTTATAAGGTCACTTTGTTGTCCGTCTGTCTGTCTGACCAGCCCCTTTATTTTGGAAATACGTGAAGGTATCAAATTGAAATTTAAACCGTATACTCAAGTCTACGGTACTATGGAGTTATGAAAAAATCAAACTTCTAAGTTTACGTAAAAACGATGCGGCTGTTAATTAAGCAAAAAAATACACTTGGATACTTTCAAGGGAATCAAAATTCATAAGATAGGTATAGGTAGGTAGGTATAAGATAGGTACTTCCCGCTGATCTAGAACTATGAAATTTGGCAAATACCATCGTTAAACTATACGTACAAGAAAAAATCTCAAAACCGTACATTTCTTATTAAATCTTAACAAAATAGGGGGTCAAAATGTTTATGGAGGGCCGATTTCCTAGTTCAAATGGGGTATATATGTATATGAAATGGCTTGATGAGAACATTGCAAAATATATTATATTTATTTTTTCGGACGACTTATTTCTTATTTATATTGAAAAATATAAAAAAATCCGTCTTTTTTTACAAAAAGCGCAATTCGATTCCTGAATAATGTTTTTTGTTATATTAATCAACGTACGGAACCCTCGGTGGGCGAATCCAACTCGCATTTGTCCGGCTTTTAATCTTTAGTCATGAGAAAACTTTTTTGATGAAATGAACTGCATTGGCACAAAAACTTTTTTGCAAAAAAATTAAACCGACTTCAAAAAAAACACTAAACGGTTTATAATAACTCTAAATTAGGAAGTCTGTGGCTTTGGTGGTTTTGTCTTATTCATGATGGGCCACCGACTTCCGAATTTAGAGTTATTTTACACCGTTTAGTGTTTTTTTTGAAGTCGGTTTAATTTTTTTGCAAAAAAGTTTTTTATTTTTCCATTTTTAGTGGTTCCCATACAAATATTTGCTAAATATCCTATTGTTAATTGTAACAGTACATGTCATGATAATAGTAGGGTTATCCACTTATCCCTAATAAATGAAAATTAACATACCTAACTGTCGAAATCTAGGTATATTGTACACATCTGCGTACCCCTCAGAGCATACCAGGCGTGATGATACGTCATGATCTTGTATAAACAATAAACATCCAAGCGATTCCAGCAATCACGACAGATTTGCCGTCTATTTTTGAAGAGTTCCGTTGCATATCTCCGAAGATCAGCACCAGATCTTCACCAAATTAAAATGGGACCACCTCGGGAGTATACTCTTTCGAATAAAAAAAGAATTTCGAGAATCGGTCCACAAATGGGGGAGAAATCAGGTAACATACATAAAAAAAAAAAAAAAAAAAAAAAATACATACACACGAACATAGAACCTCCTCCTTTTTTGAAAGTCGGTTAAAAAAGGAGATTTTATTCTGCGCATTATGATGGAATCGCCGTTAATTGCAAAAACAAAACCTAACCAGGAAATTGGCAACTAAAAATAAACCAAAACTAACGACAAGCACAATTATTGAATACGTACAAATGTCACAAAAGTATTCAAATTCAAAGGTTTCCAAGTATTCAATAGAAGGTCGTTCCTCATTAATTGGGCTGTTCAACAGGCTAGACAACTGTCTAGTAGTAGATAATGACTCGCCATCTTCGTCCTTTCCATTACCTTGATGTTTGTGTAAAAGTTTCCAGTTACAGGATATAAAAGCTGTCTTTGCTGCTCTATCTGTAATTAATCTGTTTCTTTTGTGACTGAATATGCGCTTGTGTGCTAAATGACCTTTCAGTGGCTGCCGAAGTACAGGCATCAGACAGAGGGCGTACTGCAACCCTACTCAGCTATATGGTACTGCAGAGTCCTCTCCACTAAACTACTGGATCGTTTTTGGCGTCTATTTTTCCATATAAATAGGCTGCCCCATAAACCCTGTTTAGCTCTATAATTTTCTAAATCTACACAAATACAATTTAATGACAATAAACTCGTATTTCTAGAATAGGCTACCTGAATCATATTTTTTTTTGTATAATAACTATTTTGTACAGAAATCTAACTGAAACCAAAATACATCGATTTTAATTAATAATAAAAAGTACAAAGTTAGCAAGGTATTCTAAAATAAATACTAATACTTTTTTAGGCTTACAGAACAATTCATTATGGTCATATCAGCCTATTGCAGTCCGCTGCTGAACGTAGGCCTCCCCCAAAGAACAAAAACAATATGGCAATTACTAGGACCCTATTTAAAAAAAAATGTCATGTTATCTATTAATCTCAAACTTACTCGTAAAGTAACGTTGATAAGAAGATATAGCTACCGAAGTCTGTAAGGTTAGCAGTAGTCGAAGTCGTCCATCAAAAGTAAACCACGTTTTTGATCACTAGGCAATCAAAAGTTCACAAAACAAAATCCAGGTCGTCAATAGAACAAACAAACTATTACAAGTAAGTACGCATGGTTCGAAGCGAATTTTTATACATTTAAATTGCACTGAGTATTAAGTATTTGTTTATAAAAGTAAATTCTGAACCTTAAAATAACACATTTCACCTCAAATAAAGCTCTAACTGGTAGTAATTAAACTTAAATACTATACTTTTTAAGTACCTAAGTAATTTTTTTAAGATGTTTTTTTTGTATCTTCGCTTTTTATTACTGTAAAAATAACTTTGTTTTTCAATGTTTCTTTCATCTATTGTAAGTACTTAATACAAAAAAAAATCGTTAAAATCAATACGACTCGCAGGCACGTGGCCGGATTTTCATACAAGTCCAGTATTTACGCAGAAAACGTTTAATCCGTTATTAATTTAGAGAGACTCTTTGAGTGGAAGAAAGAGGGGTCCGTAGTCGAGGAAAACTGACTGTTTCAAATAATTGATGGAGCTCAATTGAGATTATGTTTTGTGCACAGTACAATAATATTGTTAAATTTAATGAAACATTGGTTTTTGTTACTCGGAATACGATTTTTTCAATAATTGCAACTTCCTCCTTTGTCTGGTTTGCAATTATTGGGTTTTCTATCTGAAATTTCTCAGTACAAGCTCAGAACACGGATTAGTGCTTTATTTATTCATTTATTTATGTTTACTACGGCAAAACTAAATACAATACCTACCCAAAAAATAAATATAGCACACAATAGCAGTATCTTTAAACAAAACATCATTTTTTTTTTTTAAGTAGTAACATTTATTATGTACACACCTAAAAAATAAACAAACAAAAGAACAGTAAAACAATTATAGGGCATCAAAAAACTCATCCGCATCGCTGTCAACGGGAAAAGTGCCCAGAAGACTGGCCACATTGCCACGTTGTATGGATTATAATTATTTTATTGTAACACATTCAATTTAAATAAAATAAGATAAACCGATATAGTATCAAATTACCTTGCCATTCATTGTCGTCCTAGTACAGAGCCAGAGCTCCAGCACATCAAGCTACCCCATTGTGTCAATTTTTTTTGATAGTTCTCAACTTTATCTTGAACAGAAATATGGTTCATGTTCGATTGGGAAGATTTTACAATTTGGGGTAGCTTAATGTGCTGGCATCTGCACTTTAGACATACTGCAAGATCATCTTCCATTTATCTACAAACACATCACGTTCTGTTCTGGTTTACAGGTTTTTTTGTGTTCATCCATTCAGTGCATTTTCGGCTCATGGTATTGGGGATTTCGTCCGAGCAACTGTCATGATGACAAAAGACTCCCTTTCTGCTACATGGGGCATAAAACACAACTGATGAAAACTTACTACTGACTCTCCGAAATCTGGAAAAGACAGACACGATTTAATGTGGTTTTATCAATCATATCACCTGCAGTCCAGAGAGCTAAACAGAAGTTCCGTCGCGAGAAAAATACAATGAAAAATTAATTTGGGATTATTTACCCGAATGAGCAAATTTCTTCTCGAACGCATGCCCATCGACGATAAAGTCTATTCTGCATCGTAGCCATTCGTAGCAAAAGAGACACAATTAAAATTAATTTGGGCTTATTTATGCAAAATAACAGTTTTCTCTTTTGAATAACGGAGCTCCTATTTAATAGTTTTTTAATTATAACTGGTGACTGCAGTTACGTTCAGTCAGTAATGGGATGTTTTTATGATAAGAGGAACGCATGTCAGTAATGAAAGGGTCGTTACGGAAATCTTTTGTTGTCACAACCCTATGCATGGCCACCGTCTGTCCATCTGTCCATCAGAAAGTTATGAATGAGAATGAAAATACAATAAAGTCATAATCAAGATTTCAGAAAATAATTTAGATGGTAAGACCCGGGCACTGGCAAGACTGACTCATCAGTTGATCAGTGTAGGTGTATTTCCGCTTCAGCGATGCCAAACCGTCATATTTTTTTAAATATGATATATTTTAATCAACTATTGGATAAGAAAAACGTTTAATTTGTAGTTGTTAATTATTCACATTTCTTTCCAAGACGAGGCTCATCTTAATTTAGATATTTTGTTTTAAGTTAGTAATTTTTAGGAAAAAGTTTCGCCAAAAGAAAATTTATGAAAAATCTTACAGAAAAGTCGGAAATTCGGAAGATTTATTTGTATGACAACCTCAACGATAAAGAAAATGGCAATCGTGCAAATCCGTGGCGAGTCGCTAGTATGTAATAATAATCAAGTTACAAGTTCACATTTTTATTGAGATCATGGGTTCGGTAGGGGTTGAGTAAAATTTGATTACAAGGGTAGGTGGCTAAAAATCTGTTTAGGGGTAGTTTTGAATAGAGCTTAATCTCAATTTAGATGTAAGCCGAGATTGATTAGATTTGAGCCCCTGTCATTTTCTTTTTGTAAGTAGTTGTTTGAAAAATAAAATTACAAACATAAGCTTAGGGGGTATGAAGAACATGGTGTTTAGTCCGGACGGGTTTTCTTCTCGGTATCATGTTATAATATCGTGCGAAAAACTTTGATATCGCGATCAAAATAGAAAGAACAAAAATATGTTTATGTACTAGAAATGTTTGTTTGTTTTTTCTAGTGTGAAGTGCTCTACTTAAAAAATAAATTAGGTATAATGACAATGAGAATACAAATAGACGAGACATTTCGTTTTCGTAAATAAGTACCTACTGTAGTTATGTTGCTTAGTAGGTGGTAATTAGATAGTTACCTACTTAGTATAAATATTTTGGTTCAATTTAAGTTACTGAAGACAAAATCAAACTAAAAATGTGTAAGTAACAGAAATCTGTCGGCAGTTATGCGTCTTGACTCGTGAATAAAGCAGATATGATACCACTCAGCATAACGCTGTGCCATAGACAGCCCATAGAAGAGTAGGTACATATTTATATGGCATTATTATATTTACCGTACATGTTTTTGTGAATAAATAAATATTATTAAATAGTCATTGTAGTTCTACGTCAGTTTAGTTTTAATGTAGCGTTAGATATAGATGTTGATTCACTGCAAGGGCAGAACAAAACTGGAACTTTATAGCTTGATGTGTAGCCGTGTGTACCTACCTATTCTTATTATTATTTTTATTTATTTGCTGACATGTAAAACACTGGAAAGTAGGCAGGCATTAAAATTTCATGACACAGTATCAAAACATGCTCCCTGTAAGGGCGCTGCATTTTTTTGTAAGTATAGAAAATGATTAAACAGCATTATATTTATCGATTCTGATTATCATTATTATAACAGTTTATTAAATTATGCTAAACAATAGTCAATAAATAAATACATCTTGGTTAAACTCCTACTGCAGAACCCCTATTAATTTAGTCATTAGCGACAATCGAATCCTTTATTTTGACCTTCTATTACGCCAAACAGAAAGCCTAAATAACCGTCTATTTCTAATTTAATAACCGTAACGTTCGACTTACAAAACTCTTTAAGGAACTCCTTCAAAGAAACCTAAACACAAATCAATCTATACACAAAACAGCACCGATTTCCTAATACTTAACGGTAAATGATTGATTCACGTGAGAGCCCATACATAAACGGTTCAATTAGGCGTTTTTAGAAAAGCCCTTCACGAACAGGCCTCCCTAATTGGAGCTGGAACTCTGAATAGCTTAACAAATTACTAATATAATTATTTACTAAGCAAAATGTATAAAGAATCAAGGAAAGTTATTGGCCCTTATGTGCTGAATGAAGGGATTTTGGTGTTGGTATTATAGGTCCAGTCAGCTACGAAGAAATTAGTGATTATCACGGAATTGATGTATAATTATATAATTTTATAGAATTGGTAAAGTAATCCCTGTCATTCTGTAATTTGCGGACAATTGGACCCAATAGTTATACTAAGGGCTGATAACGTTTACATGTGAAAAATAAATATGGTGGTTTGACATATAGGTATGCTAAACCACCATATTTATTTTTTGACAGTTGCTACTTGACCATTGAAAAATCGGCCCTAAGTAGTTAATTTTCAAGTGACCAGGACTAATCTTTTTAGTATACATAAAAACTAATTCTAGTAACATATATAATGTTGGTAATATACTTACAAACACATAACTCATGACTGAAATTCTACATAAATCACTGCCGTATAATAAGTTCATGACAAATAGGCCTGCAGCAAAATTGATTCAAAATTATCGGCCTAAAACATCAATAGCTTTTTGTTTGATGAAAATAAAAGAAGGAACAGTTTTTAATAGATATTTTTGCCCAATTAAGTGAAATGGTATGTCTAGGTAATTAAATTATATATCAAAAGGTACATTTAAGCAATGTAGGTATATTTAAGTGGAGTTTTATAACTTTGTACGCCATTAACTATGGCAAAACATGAAGGCCATTGCCCACAGAACAACATACGCTACAAACCTCAAATTGTACCTACTGATTATTTATTTATTTATTTTATACTTCAAGCACACAAATGTACAGACGCCAGCACATCAAGTTACCCCAAAGTGTCAAATTTTCCCAATTGAATATGAACCTTATTCTGTTTGCCATAAAGTTGTAAAACGATCACAGAAATTTGACACATTGGAGTAACTTGACGTGCTGGCGTCTGTAGGTACATAGGCGGACTTAATGCCTTAGGCATTCATTTTCTACCAGAAAACCTTTAAGTCACGCAGAGACAAACAGCTTCTGCAGCTGCTGCTGTATATACTCTCGGGATTCTTCTACCCGTACAGACTGTCAAAGATCTAGAAATGGCAGTTTTCAATATTGAATTGGATTTACTTAAAATTTATTACAGAATACCTACTTTACCCACAATAATAATTGTCTAAACTAAACTTGGTCGCTACTCATTTCTTATGAGCAAGTTTTCTAAAACTAGATTATCATAAAAGAACTTCTGTGCCGACTCTATTATGTACCTATATAGAATACTTACATACCTACTAATGATGCGTTTACTAATCTGCCTTTTTTCCTTTCAGATTTATTTGCAAATAACACAACCTTGGAAAAGCAACCTTATTAACATGTGAGTACATTATATTATATCTTCTGAATGTTTTCCATAAATAAGTTTTAGATACCTAGCTAGTTATTATATCTGAAGGCAGGTAATTGAGCATAAACATCCTTATTATTGCGACTGCCTTCGGCCATACCCTTAGACATTGCTTTTAGAAAAATAAAGAGCTTCCCACAAACCAGGGCGAACAAATTGACAAAAATATTTGCAGATAACAAGGCGGTCTTCGATCTGAAATCAATTATATTTTTAATAAAACCCTTTACCCGTATAATACTTAGTCAAACATAAAAGTGATGGCTCGTTTGTCGTGTTTTTATTCGAATTTTATCACGGACTGAACACGATATTCGAATAAATTTGCATAAAAACGAATGGACATGCGAATAATCCCCCAATCTATGTCTCTTTATATGGTGTAACGAGTCTCTAGAAACAATTCAAAGGATGAATTGGTAAATTTTGAATGAAATACAACGCTGTCTCGTCATGTGTCACACAGAAATATTAATGTAACCCACAACTAGGATTAAAACGGTTCAAAGCGAAACGGTGTTTCACTCGCGGGGCAAATGTTACCCGTAAACTTTTCAATGTCAAGTAAGGCGCAAATAACTCGACCGAGACACTGTATTTAGGGTTTTGTTGGCTAAACATGAACGTATGTTTTTGGTCGTTAAAAATTTGAAGGGCAATTTCAAACTGTATTTTTAAGAAAGTTAGCATTATGTCGGACTCATAATCATCTGCCTAGCCTTTCCCAACTATGTTCTCTCTGGCTTCCACAATCTAGGTTAAATTGGTTGTCAGACTTTCGAGCTTCTGACTACCCGTAACGACTGTCATAGATCTTCAAATGACAGCCGGGTCCAACGGCTTAGCCTCAATTTACACCGCCGCGCCACGGAATGGAATGGAATGGAAGCGCAAATTGCACAGTCAGTACCGCCCTTAACTGGGGGAATTCCCCCGAAGTTGCGTGACTATAGTTTCTTTTATTTTGTTCGTATGGCAATTGACATAAAGTTCACTATGCTATGTTGCAAAAAGTCTCTTCGATTCCATTTTCGGCGGTGTAAATTGAGCTTTAACGTTCTTTCCGAGGCACGGAGGAGTCTTGGTATATTGTAACGAATATCTAGTCACCCATCCACAGACTGACGTCGTCAAGCGTAGCTTTACCTTAGATCGAACCATGCGACTGTTGTAATTTAACCACAAACTTCTCCTAATGTAATTTAATAATTAATGTACCTACTGGCGTCCAAACAAATATTAACCTTTTGTTCGTGTCAATTAAACACAAAATAGAATGACAATGACAGCGCGGACAGCGGTGTTTAATGAATTAAAAAGAATAATAACAAAAGGGGAATTATAAAACGAGCGATTAAAAAAAAGCTTTGCGACTGATGATGACATACTGTATTAATAACTTGAGCGGTATGAATTTGAGTAAGCGAAAAATTAACTAAACTAACGACGAATATTGATTAATAATAAAATCCAGAACAAGCTTACAAAAAGTGGATTGTGATAAATCCATTTCATATATTAAAATTGTATCCGAGCGACTACATTACTAAGTGAGCGACTGGAAATTCAGAGAGGGCAACTTCAATAATAAGATAGAACAAAACAGTTACTCAAAATGGAAACGGCTAGGTTAGGTTAGGTTAGAACTGTGACCACGCAACGCGCGAAGGCAAGCGAGCGAAGCGAGCGTGCCGCGGCAGCGGCCGCCGAGCGCCAGATGCCCCTTTTTTGCAATGCAGTCGCTCAAATATTATGAAGCTGCTCATTTTGTATTTTAAGTAACTCAAATTAATGTTTGTAAGATACTATTCTGTTGATTTTTCGTCACTTACAGTCAGTCGCTCACTTAGTAATTATATAACCCAAATTAATTAATTTTGACACTTAAAATTGTAATTTACAGTCACTCGTTTTATTGCTACCCATAACAAAACAATTAGTTCTCAACTAAGTAGGTAATCTATCATTATATTCTCTGAATGGATTCCTCATCCCATAATGATAAGGATTATCCTCTACAAGTGTGTACCTACATGGCAACAACGGGATAGATAATCTCGCGTGGACGGATCAGCTTAAGTGGGCTCCATTGTCATTTGTCTTGTGATTAGATAGGTGTATCTCCCAGCTATGTTTACCTATCTAGGTATCGTAGGTCATTGAGGTGATTATTGGATGATATCTACATATACCTATAGGTAATCAACTGCATAGAGGGTAGCTTACAATATATCGATATTGATAAACATGTATGAATGTAAACGAAGCAAAAGAAGTATGTAAAAATTGTAGCATAAGGCGCTCTGTAGTTTCTGCCTACCCCCATAGGAAAAAGGCGTGAGTTTATGTATGTATGTATGTATGATACATACATACAGACATACATAATATAATGATACATACATGTATGTATGATACATACGTACCTACATAGATACACTATCTGTTACCTAAGGGGGGCTATTCTTGTATTTTCAAGTACGATTTTAACCCCCCACGCAAAGTCGACGGAGTGTTATAAGTTTGACGCGTCTGTGTGTGTGTGTGTGTGTGTATGTGTCTGTCTGTGACACCGTAGCTCCCGTACAGATGAACCGAATTTGAATTCCGAGGAACGGAAGAGTCTTGGTATGTATACCTGAATGGTCACCCACCCACGTATGGACCTCGTCAAGCGTCGCTTAATTAACCTTCGATCAACCGGAACGGCAGTTATTATTAGGTTAGGTAAGCCACAAGATCCCCACTCGGAACAAAAGTGTCAACCATTATTTCATTACATCCACCTATCCGATACGAAAACATCAAAAAACAAACTTGAAAATATCCAGGGATATACAACCCGAAATCATCATTAAAATTAAACGTCGGGTCGGGAGGTCGATTCGGCTCGTCGGCTCTCGGCCCTCGGCTTTCGACGTCAGAACGGTGTCATGACGTGAGAATATCGTTGTAAATAAATTGTTGGCCGCCTCTGTGACCGTTGTCATGAGATTATGCGCCCCTGTGACGTGTGATCCTTTACTTTTCATATTACATGTAACATTCCATGATCTATCACGACTAGTTACTGCGTTATTTTAAAATATTAAACTAAACAGGACGAAAAGAAAAATATAACTAGAACAAATAAAACTTTTTTACAAAAAAAAACAACTGTAATTGTAACACATTCTAGAACAAAACAACAAACATATTGCACATTACATCCGTTAACATACTACAATGTATTTTATTATAAAATGTTTAGCATAATAATACTTACCTACTCACCTTTAACAAAGTCAATCGGTAACAAATTACAAAACATACTATATCATTTTATACCATTTGGTTATACTGTAACTCGGTTTTCTTTTATTGCTATGACACAAAGACATTCAATACTTAGGTACTAGACGGGATAATATCACGAAAAAAAATTCTTCCAGTCTAGTTTAGTACACTCCGTTGCCGCTCTAATATTGCTATATTATGCTAGATGGCGTTGCTGAGACACCATCACAGTTTTTCGCCATTTTTCTTCGCATGTCCTCTCTATGGTATCAAATCTCTTTGCTATGATACAAACTGGAGTTTTTAATTTATGCGTTCTTTTTTCGAAATTGTATTTTCGAAAGAAGAAACTAATATAAGTCGTTACTAATTGGAATGGAAAATTATACACTCTGGCAACTATTATATTGAATAGGGACATTTCGGTGATTTAAAAAAAAATAAAAGGATTTCTTTCACGGGTTTTGCAAGCTCGAATCGTTGTAGCTAATTGTGGTTCTGGGAAAAGAGTTAAATAACCTGGAATAAAACGGTAATTACGTGTCTGGGACTTTGTAATATAATTCTGGAGAACTGGCTTGTTCCCGACCGTAACAAATCTTTTTGTTGCCATTAACAAAAACTGATAACATTATTTTTATAAGCTAAGTTGTTAAATAGGTAAGTATATAATGCAACTTCCCTGGTTAACAAAAACTTGGAAAATAGGTAGGTTCAAATGAAACCAGCGTAATGATGAATGGTTGTATAATGGGTTATGCTCCAAGGAATTGTTTGATATGATGCCCACGGCCACTTTCTATCATCGCACCGCTCGCCGTCGACAGGGAGTTCATGATCACACACTGGAGCCGAAATGGTCCCGTACAGTGCGGTTTCAGAGGAATTTCCTCCCGCGTACACTTGGATTGTGGAATGAGCTCCCTGCCGAGGTTTTCTCGGAGGGCTACAGTATGGAGTTCTTCAAAAGGGGAGTAAATAGGTTTTTAAAGGGTCGGCAACGCACGTGTGGCGCCTCTGGTGTTGCAAGTGTCCATAGGCTACGGTAACCGCTTACCATCAGGCGGGCCGTAAAATTGTTTGCCACCGTCGTGGTCTAAAAAAAAAAAAAAATGATGACTGCAAGGCAATTACTCACGGGAAGGCGGGAAACTGTTGAATGGGAAAGGCGCGCTTTTGAAATAATTTTCGGAAAATAATAGTTTTCAGGGTTTATTGTACTATAATTTTGTAAATATTTGTGTTATAAGTCGTTACTAGGTGTAAATAAGTATTGGTTTCTGAAAATGTCGAAGAAAAAAAGGAAAAGGGATGAGGTGGTCCCACCGGACAAAAAGCTGCTGCCGGAATCGACCGACTCCGACTCTGCCGAGTCTACGGTTTCGGCGACCCCAAATACTAAATACAGGGACGCTACTGATAAGTATGCCGTGTACAAGGTAAAAGGGTACACCCGTAAGTATGCTGAGGACTCGAAACAGACGGAGCTAATTGTTTTTTTAACTCATTTTGACGATCGAAACGTATTCTCTGATAAAGATCGCATGTCTCTGTCGAAGGGTATCAGAGAGCACGGAGTTTCAGGTGTGATGCACCTGCGTACAATAAATAAGTACAAGGTTGGTGTGACATTTGACTTGCCCAACAATGCTAACATGTTTTTAAAAAATAAGAAATTGTTTGAACAATTAAACTTAAAAGCAACAATACCTGCTGGCGACACAGAGGTCACTGGGGTTCTTACCTCGGTCCCTATTGATATGTCTAACAAAGATATATTTTCGTTGATAGGAAGTTCCAAAAATGTTATTCAAGTTAGGCGTTTCATGCGCAGAGTCAGGAGTGATGAAGGCTTGTCTTTTGTCCCCACACAGGCTGTAGCTGTGACCTTTGCTTCGACCATCTTACCCGACTATGTCTACTTGGACTCTTGGCGCCATGAGGTCAAAAGGTATATCCCACCTGTTAAGCAGTGCCTTAAGTGCATGCAGTATGGGCATATTGCAAAATTTTGTAGGAATTCTGAAGTATGTTCTATTTGCACTGAAAATCACAGTTATAAAGTGTGTCAGGTTAATCCAAAGAACGCCAAATGTATAAACTGCAATGGTAATCATTTAGCTATCTCTGCAATATGTAATATAAAAAAACAAAAAGTAGAAGAAAATAAAATAAAAAGTAGAAATGCAACATACTCTGATCTCTTCAACGCTAACGCATTTCCAGCGCTATCTGCGCGTAATTTAGATACACAAGTAAGTAATCTTATGAAATCAGACAAATTTTTGAATAGTTTAGTTGAAACAATTACTAGAATAGTTACCAATAAGGATACTCCTATCAATTCAGCATCGATTAAAGAAGCATTAAAAACTACTCTAAGTAATAAATTTCCTTCAACCTCGTAATGGATTTTTCTGATTTAAACGTAGTACAATGGAATGCTCAAAGTTTAAACAGTAATAAACACATATTAATCGATTTTTTATACAATTACAAAATACACATAGCAATTATCAGTGAAACATGGCTTAAACCTCAACAAAATTTTAAAATCAATCATTATAATATTGAAAGAAATGACACTGGTAACAAACATAATGGAGTAGCAATAATTATTCACAAAAGTATTTCATACACTAAAATTAATACCTTTTTTGATAACTCATTACAAAATATCTGTGTAAAAATTAAAGTTAACAACAAAGAGTTAAGTATAGTAAGTATTTATAGTCCTTTGAATTGTAGTCCAGTATTCAAAAAAGAAAATTTTGACTTATTAGTGAAGTCTATTCCTGAACCTTTTATAATTGCTGGTGACTTTAATGCTCATCATACTTCTTGGGGCTGTAACTCTGACTCTGTACGTGGACGAAACGTTTTAGATGTAATTGATAATAATAATTTAGTTCTGCTCAATAATGGTCAGGCAACAACAATTGGTTCTTTAACTTGGCGTCCTAATGCGTTGGATTTGACGTTAGTTTCTTCGTCTTTAGCAATTAATTGCGAATGGAATGTACATGATTGTCCTCTTGGTAGTAGTTATCACATTCCTGTAAGGATAAAATTATTTATTAGCAAAAGCAATAATATTGTTAGCAATTGTACTAATGCTGAACATTTGCCTATTTACCCTAATTACAAATTGGTAAATTGGGAAAAGTACAGTAATTGTGTTGATGAATTGTTACTTGATTTTAAAGTTGATGACACAAGTCTTCCTGATTCATATTCCAAATTTTGTACCATTTTGCGCACAGCCGCTGCGAATTCTATGCCAAACTTGAAACATTCTAATACCAGTCATTTTGTCAACCCCTCATGTCATAGAAATAATCCTAAAGGGCCTTCACTTCCTTGGTGGAATCAAAAATGCACAGAAGCTGTATTGAATTTTAAAACTGCATATTTACTGTTTAAGGATAATTCATCTGAAGAAAATTATATAGAATTTAAAAGGCTTCGCGCAGTTAAAAAACTTACATTAAAAACAGAAAGGCAAAAAAGTTGGTTTTCTCTTTGTGAAACATTTAACAGGTGCACTCCATTGTCTGTTATATGGAAATTCATGCGCAAGTATAATAAAACATATAATTTTAGTACTCAGGAGGATGATAATTGGGTTTTGGATTTTCTTAAAAAATACACACCAGACACTGTATCAAATGACTTAAAGTCTTCTTCCAATGCTAGCATTAATTCCAGCAATAGTTTTCTACTTAATCCTTTTTCCTTACAAGAATTAATATCGGCCATATCGTCCAGAAGAGATACTACCCATGGTCTGGATGGAATACCATATATACTGTTTAAAAAACTAAACCTTACGAGTTTGAATATTCTTTTAAAACTTTTGAATTTATTATGGGAAAATAATATTTTACCTGATAGTTGGAAGGTGGATTGTCTTGTACCTGTTTTAAAACCTGATAAGCCAAAAATGTGTCCTGATTCGTATCGTCCTATAGCCCTGTCTTCTTGTGTTGGCAAGTTATTTGAACAATTATTAAAACAACGCTTAGAGTTCTATATTGAGAAAAATTCAATCTTACCATCAAATCAATTTGGTTTTCGTAGGAATCATTCTGCTAGGGAAAGTGTTTGTCAATTACAGCTTGATATATGCAATTCTTTATCTGCAAACCACAATTTGGTTGGAGTTTTCTTCGACGTTGCAGGTGCTTTTAACAGTGTAAATATAGATATCTTATGTAACGAGTTATCACAGATTGGGATACCTGAGAAAATTATAAATTGGGTTAAAAATTTTCTTCTAAATAGGCAAGTATTTGTTAAATTTAACAGACACCTCTATGGACCTAGACTATCCTCGACAGGAGTTTGTCAAGGTGGTATATTATCGCCTTTAATATTCATATTGTATATACGTAAATTAAATTTAATTTTAGGGTCTCATGTTAAAAACCTCCAATTCGCAGATGATTTAGTTGTATATGCATCTGGGAAAAATATAACACATGTAGTTGAAATAGTTAATGCTGCATTAGCGAATTTGTATAAATATTTTTCTTACCTCGTTCTTAGTGTTAATCCATTGAAATCCAAAGTTGTTGTATTTGGTAAACAAATTCTTAATATGCCTGATGTGGTGTATAACAATTGTGCTCTACCCATTTCACTTGAGGTAAAATTCTTGGGTGTTATTTTTTCATATAATTTATCCTGGAACAATTATATAAAACATTTAATTAGTAAAGCAAATAAAGCTCATAACATATTAAAATCCTTGAGTGGTACATATTGGGGTGCAGACCCTAAAATTTTATTATTATTATACAAATCTTTAGTACGTAGTCACTTTGAATATGGTTTCTATTGCTTTGGTGCAGATTCCAAACATGTAAATAGTTTAAATATTTTGCAAAACAAGTGTTTGCGTGTAATAACTGGTGCATTCAGAAGTACTCCTGTGGTTGCAATGCAAATTGAATGCAATGTTCCCCCATTATCTATTCGTTTTGATTACTTAAAAGAAAGATTTTTGTTAAAACTTTATAGTGTATCTGGTAATAGACTACTTCTTAATTTGTTACATTCACCTACTCATACTTCTTTAAAATCTTTTTATATGGTACAAGGTCTCCAAAGTTTTATGAATTTTATTCAAAATGTTAACATTTATCAATCAAAACATATTTTACCTTGTTATGAGGGTACTTTCAATGGTAAATTTCCAGCAATTGAAGTAATTATAAATAATAGAAAAAATTTGCCTTCAAAAGAAGAAGTTTATGCTATGCTGTCACAGTGGTCTGATCATAAATTAGTGTATACTGATGGTTCCAAGAGTGATAGAGCAGTGTCTTTCGCTATTTATGACCCCTCTTCAAATATTGCTATTGGACGGAGAATTGATACGAATGCTAGTATTTTTACAGCTGAAGCAGTTGCTATTTTGAGCGCTATGAAACATATTAAAAAATGTAATTTAGAACATAGTAAATGGCTTATAGTTAGTGATAGCATGAGTGTTTTGAAAAATCTGGACAATAATAAATTACTTGCTAACACCAACTACATAATTCTTTTGATAAAGCAACTATGGTTTGAATTGTCACAGTTGGATATTGTTGTTCGTTTTGTTTGGGTACCATCACATATTGGTGTTGTGGGGAATGAAAAAGCAGATTATCTTGCAAAAAAAATCGTTGAATTTGAAGAATTAATCTGTGACACTGATGCGAGTGTTTTCCTGCCACATACAGACGTAATTAGCCTTCTACGGCGCCGCATGTGCGAGGCATGGGGGAGACATTCATACCATTGTACACATGTTGAAAACACGGGGTCTTGGTTTAATAGTCTTGATGTTCAAATTAACTCTGTACCTTGGTTTTGTAAAAATAGTAGTACATACATGAATAGAAAATTTTATTCGATTATCTGTCGTATGCGCTTTGGTCATTGTCGTTTAAATTTTCATCTTCATCGTCTTAAAATGGTCAGCTCGCCGCACTGTGATTATTGTCAATCTCAAAAAGTTCAGTCACTGTATCATATCTTCTTCGAGTGTTCGTCTTTCAACATTCAGCGCCTTGTGTTGTCGGATGAGCTTCTAAAAATTTATAAAACGCCTGATAAGGTCCCGTCGTCCATACAGGAGTTACTTGTGAATGCTACCACTTATATATATTTGTACAAATTCATACTGGAGACTGTAAATGATATATAATCGTTTGTGTTAGCTATATGTATGTACATATCAAAATAATTATTACCTAAGTACTTTTATCTTCGTTATTTTTAAATAGATTTAAGATGGTTAGAAATAGCTTGTAGGTTATGTGCCTATCTAAACATAAACATGCAGAGATAGCTAAAAAAAAAAAAAAAATTTGACATGACATTACCCAGGATTTGACTGTACTTCGTACAAACTTGGATTTGACTAAAAAACGAAAAATTGACTATTAAAAATATCGAATTATGACTACATACGAAAGACTTAAAATAAAACATTATAATTACAAGGGAAATTACGAAAGACATTATATAAAAACTTAACACGACAGAAAAAAACATACGAAAGACTAGGCGGTATGGTCGAAAGACTTTAGCCTGCCCACTGGGCAAATAAAAAAAAAAAAAAAAAAAAAAAAAGCAATTACTCACGGTGCATTAGGTACTGATTCCAGACTTATCTATAAGTACACATAAGCATGTACAAATAATTTAATTGATGTGTCTTTCTGTAATGTCAAAATAATAAGTTTAATAGCTTTATATTAAGCTAAGTTTTTACACAATTTTAGAAGTACTTACCTACTACAGCAGTACTTTTCCTTCGAACTTCAATATCCACCATTTCTAAAGTGTGGAGACTAAAATAATATACAACCTAATAGGTAGTCTATATTACTTGGTGATAATATAGTTTTCTAACAGTAAAAAAAGTTGCTTCAGTAGTTTTTGGAATAAATCCAAAAACAAACAAAAAAAAATCAAATATTTCCTCTTTCTAACTTAGAGAGGTAGTAGATAAACGGTACCTATTTAGTGTTATTTTAACGGACGGGGCTCCACTGTGAAATAGATGATGTTTTAAAAGGTCTCCTACTAGGAGGCCTTGTTTTGAAAAAGATAAGGTTTCAAACAAACTTAAAAGTAAAATTAAATACATAATACTTGTTTAAGAATTGAAATAGCCACATTGGTAGGTACATGCCTGGATTTTAACCCACAAACTCATGCACAAGAGGTGAAGTTTTAACCTATAACCTTTTAAATATAAAACAACAAACTAAGCAATTCTCAACAGGAGCCAAGTTAAAAATGGTGTGTTCCTTCAGTAAGCACCAAAGTAAGGTACTTTTACAAAGCAAAGGCTTTCCGTGGCCCTAGGCGATTTTCAATTAAAAGCTTTTCAATTTTACTCTTTTGTGTCTCACGCAAACTTGTGAGCTCTTTCCCAGTTCTATAATCGAAGACTGTTTGTTCACTTATATTCTTCTTAAAGTTTTTCATCCAAAGTTTCAAGAGTTACTCAGGGTCTATTTCACTATAAGCTTTTATCAATATTACATCGCCCATCGCCGAGGATAACGTCACGGATTTAAATAGAGATCTCAAAAAATTATCCTACCATCCAACTAATCCTACTAACTAATATAAACGTGAATAATTATTTGTTACTCTTTCAAGAAAAAACTACTGTACTTATGGATTTTTATGAAACTTTACAATAATAAGCTATATACATAAGATATTGTGTTAATTGACCAAAATATAAGAATAAAATTCATGACCATCAGAATGACTGGACCAAGAGAGATATGTCTATTTAATACCTATTTGCTACTATTTAGTACCTAAAGTGATATATTTGGTACCTTTGCACAAAGAAATATATCAATGAAATAAAGTGGCCAGCCATCTCGACGTCAGGTTGGCTGCCCATTTCCAAGTTCGCGTAGTTTTAGAGTTATATTAACCGTGTTGTTATGCTAATATTTAGTACCTATTTACTACCTTTAAATATATTTTTCGTACCACTTGCTCAGAAAAGAAGAGTATGCCACAAAAAGCGAAAATAACAATAGTAATTTTTAATCTCTTAAAAACAGGAAAAGAAAATTGTACTGAATTTCATTCATCCTCTATGGGGAGAATGTGATTTAAATTTGGAATACTTACCGAAATTTATATTGAACTACCTACATCTGAGTTTACACCATTGAGTTTGTATAATATGTAAAAAGCATTATACATTTTTTGAAAAAGGAATACGCTTTTATTATGCAGATAAGATTATTAAATAAAATTACAAAAACCGACGAGGCCGTATGAGCTTGATGCCTTGGCTTTTGTGACAAAAAATGCTTATCTCATATTATTATTGTGTTAATTCCTTCACAAATGGTACGAAAAGTAGATTATTTTCCTCGGTGATAAAGCTGTCTTAGTCTTGGGTGAACTTAAATCCCTCGCTACACTCAGGACTCGTCTTAAATCCCTCGCTTCGCTCGTGATTTAAGTTTTTAACACCCTCGCTACGCTCGGGAGTAAACCTCGAGTCCTTCGTTACGCTCGCGATTTAAATCGTCACCCGCGACAGAAGACACTGCTTTATCCCCTTGGTTAATAATCTACTATTTACACAACTTTAAGAAGCTCCCATAAAAAATACACTAAAATTCAAGTAAGTAGGTAAACATTCTGTTATCTGCGAGCTATTCTGGCGTGATAATCCTGTGCAGACGAAGTCGCGGGCACTATCTATTAATATTAGGTATTAGAAGAGAAGCTTGTGGCTAAACAGGTAATAACAACTGCTCGGGTCACCCAAAGGTTAAGCTAGGTACGCTTGACGAGGGTCTCCGTGAATGGGTGACCCTTCATATCATATCAAGACTCCGGCGCACCTCGAAATGCTCGTTGATCACGACTGTCGTTTGCAGATCTTTGACAGTCGTTACGGGTAGTCAGAATGCCCGAAAGTCTGACAACCAGTTTGACCAAGTGGTAGGTACATATCGTGTTACCCAGTAACTGGGTTGTAGGTTCATTAGGCAGTCGATCCATGTAAAGTCTGGTATTGAGCTGCTTCCTGAGCGCTTCGTGCGAATGTGTGGAACATCTACAAGGAATGGGTGATAAGCTGCAGTACCTACGGATTCCCGATGGAAGAAAGGAGATGTTGGAATGAGCTCGTGGAGCTCAAGAGCACACTCACCGAAATACAGTCTGTAAAAGACTGACAGACATGCAACTTTGCGGCGGTGGGCCAGGGTATGAAGCTTGGAACCCACCAGCTTTTCGTCACCAATGAGCCTCTTGGCTCTGCGCTCTACTGAGTCGAGTGTGGCTAGAATCCGACGTCAACAAAGTTGGAAAAGGGCTAGGCAGATGATGCTAATTACTATCTATTACTACCTACTTCTCATTTTGACCTTTAGACCAATCATCCTAAGTCAAAGTCAAGATCGGTGCGATTTTTAGTGTCATTACATGTGATGTGTGTACTTAGTTACTAGGTAGGTACATAACATTTTTAGTAGGTACATCATACTTAGCTCAAGAATCTGCCCAACAGGGCCTAATTAAATAAGTATTAAAATCCCATAAATACTTGTAAATCTTATATCCTACTAATATTAATTTACAAAATATTATTACTTACCTATTACTGCCCATTTTGCTTTCAAAGAGAACTCGACACGTTCCGTTAACGCTTCCCGTGACCCTCGGACTGGCCTCTACTTGGGCCAGAGGTTAAGCGTTGCCATTCAACGTGGCAATGTCAGTTTTCGGCCAATTTAAGAGTCGACAGCGATGCATTAAATTTTAGGCTTTGTTATAATACTATGTTTATTTTATCTAAAATTGTGTAAGTACCTACCTACCTTAAAGGTGTGGAGGTATATTACCTACTAGGTACAATCTGTTAAAAATACTTCCAATTCACTTACATTTTTGACATTGATTGCCACTGAGATGAGATTGCGAAAAGATTATTTAGGCGTTTTTAATTACGGGAATTGACACTACCAAAGTCGTTAGGAACCTAACTTTCCCGCTTTTTACCTATCATCGACCAAGAACCAAAACATTTAGAATCTCTATCATATCATCTAAAAGACTTTATCTGTCAAACTGCACTGGTCTGCAATCAACTTGCAATCAATGTTACTATGGTCTTATTTTTTTTTCTTTACTAGAATTTAGGGATTTAAAATAAAAAAAGATTTTAAAGCAATTTTTTCAGCTTCCGTTGAAACTAGTATAGGTACACATTAGTAACTGGAAGCTTAAAAAAAGATAAAACAGTAAAAATAGTCAATTTTATCTTAAAGGCAAAGAATTCAATTAACATTAATTTATTTTATCAGTAAGTTTTACGTGTTTTTTATTTTTTAATAACAGGTACATTTGTCATCCCCGGGCTCTAACTACAGCTTCGAGCATAGGTTCTGTACTGAACACGATATTTCGGAGCAGATGTTGAGGAATATTCTCCTAAAAATTTATTCCAAATTTCCAATTTTAAAAGTGTGATAGTTATGCAGGCCAGTGTAGTCAGGAGTGAGATAGATCTATTTATGTGCAGTTTACCTCAGGAGATATCCCGTCGACCGACAATAAACGGGGAACGAATTTGCATGGGACAAAGCATTGAGCTTCAATATTGGCGTGCGGGACCAACGGGCTTTTTTGTTCAACTCTTTCTATAAAAACTCCTATAGAATTTTATTCAGCGATTTTAAAAATCTTGCAGGTATTGAGCAGAATAGATATTTATTTTAAAGGAAAAACTATGTCCCATAAATCGTGAAAGCGTTTAAAAAAATATTGTGTCACTTACCTACACAGACCTGGAGCTATCTTTAGTGTGGAAATCGAACCCACCACAGGTAGCGTAGCAGCCAATCGTCAGGCATGTGCTTTCTGTTTATAACTTCAGTGTTTATACTTTAATTTCCGAAACCGGGTGATATAATTAATTATTTTTATTTGTCTGCCGCCGGGCGTTTCTAAATCAACAGACATAATGAGATCATAATTATGAACGTTCTTTCAAAGACACCTAGGTACTGATAGCTAGCTCGATCCATGGATGAACTAATGAAAATCTATCCATTACCACACATACTTTGAGTAGGTAAGTACATCAAGTATTCTAAGATGTATTAAAATAAATTATTAGCAACTTAAAACCAATTTATTTCTATAACATTCACACCAGTGCTCTTCCTCCTTTCTCCTTTTATCTATGCTGTGCCCGACAGGGTCGACAATTGTATCTATTATTATTTTTCTCACCAACTTTTAACACATTATGGTAGGTATGCAATAAAGATTTGTGAATTTGTGAATTCAAGTAATTATGCTCTACTAAAAATCTAAATAGGCACCTACCTGATTAGATTTTCAGTGGCGCTTATTAGCAGTAGACATAATTGTCTGGTAGGTATGACATTCTGCCGTCTGTACGCTACGAAGAGATCATGACCAGATATATATTGTAAATAAGCGCCGCTGAAAATCAGTAACAGAATCTACCTCAACTAGCCTACGCTTGGCCAAATGACATACGTACCTACTACAAAAACAAATCATTATGTTCGGCGGCCAGCCGTGGTGGCATTTCAGCGCCAGCCAAGCCACGATAGTACCTAGTAGCGATCTCAGGGTAAAACTATGTTTATCACTAGACAAGTTAGAAGCTGCGCGCGAAAGAAAATTCACACAGGGTGTGTAGTTATGAACGTTTAGAAGTTTAAAGATACATATTTTGGGTAAATAAATGTTAAGACAAAAAAAAATCCCTACGTTACTAAATACATCTGATAATGATTTGAAAAATAAAAACGTTTTAGCTTTGTCACAGTAGGTACCTAGATATGCCAAATAGGATTTCCCATTGACTAAATGACGAACTTAAACACAAACCCTGTAAACCTTTTTTTCCTAGGTCGGTGCTTACTTAAGTTTATAATTATCTATAATTCCACCAACACGTGATAGTCATGAGTAGTTTCTCCAGCTAATTGCACTTTACCCATCACATTATCAGTTTTCCCTGTACAGCAAAATAGACCAATAGTGCAAAATATTCAGACTGTGGATGATAACTGCGTACGACGATGAACACGTAGGTACCTACTTATAAATAATAAATACCTTGTGGGTCGTTTGATGGTTTTAGTGGATTATAGGCTGCACACTCGCATAAATATACACACAGCTGTCTATAAATTTATCAGCCCACTGCCTTGTTGGTTGAAAGAACTATGACTATAATATGAAGCACTAGCTACCTGCTAGCGACCACAATAGCTCTTACCCCAGCCGCAACCGTGTGGAAATCGAAAAACCCATAAACATTACACATAGTAGGTACCTACCTAGTTATTTATTATGAAGTTCTATATTTATTTGTTTGCTTATCGATAGGTAGGTACTACATGCTAAGTCTCACTCAAGGCTACTAGAGCGCTAAACAAAAAACAATATTTTTTATAACTTAATTAAGTACCTAAGTAATGTTTAGTTGGAATTTCCAAATGAACTTCTTTTATTAATAAAAAATTGTGTTATTGTAGACATAATACCTAATTATTATTATTATTGAAGGCATAGGTAACTATTTATATTACCTACCTAAGAACAAATTTATTTCAACAGTGCAGTGGTAGCAAGTGCTGCTGCTAAGTAAAGTTAAATTCCAAAGTCGATTGCCAGGTCGGAGTAAGTTAAGTTGAGTTTTCTCTATAATAACTTACAATAATTGGTAAGAAGTAAGTTTGGAATTTTGCCAATTAAATGGCGAAAGGCTTGCCCTGATTTCGTGGGGCATGCAATGCAACATTAGAGACGGTTCCTTAGTTTACCTACTCCTTCATAAAATATAAACGCGATTGTGTAAGAAACCTGTACATTTGCACGATAAAATAAAGAGATATGAATATATTATGATTGAAGTTCGGCGCGAGTCACATCTTACAACTTTATTTACAAACATTATCAACCTCTATAATTCGAAACGTATCGTCTATGCAGGCACTAATGTTGACTGCTTTACCGACAATAACGTCACCTGTCAAAATTCGCTACTCACTACCACCAGTGGCGCTGTAGTCAGCTTTTCCCTCTATCTCTAGCTATTGTTTATGACAATTACAAGCTTCACACCGACGCGTCACCGTCGGGTTTTATTTTAATTTTATAATTATATGTGACAAAGAAAATTGTGATAAGTGTGATTTTTATACACATCTTGGTGATAATATTAGTGTTAAGATTTGTTAAGTTATTGTTGCAACGTGGAAAACAAACGAGGTAAGAAAGTTGTTGAAACTCGACTGTCGGGAGAATTGTTTGGGATTACTGGGATCGATAACCTGGTCGGCTAGCCATGAGGCGCGACGCTGAGGTTATGTCGCGAGCCGCGAACAGGTATCGGAGTTCAAGTAACGGTTCCTCCGTCCGGAGCGGGCCGCCTTGCGTTACAGCGGCAGAATCCGGTCGTACCTAAGACCAGTTAGTTCATAATAGCGTCTAGATCCTCATTTGCCGTCCTCATTCCGTTACGCTTGCCATCGGCCGTCACTGTAAATAAATATTCGGTAATCGGCTTCGCTTTTTAAAAATCGCCGAGTGCCCTTACACCCTGTACCTTTAGTTCGCTCGAGACCTATGGACGTTCCTTTTGAGATGTGCGCCTGTTTTCCAGCTTACCCTGCCTGCAGTGCGTGCCACGAGCCCCAGAGTCCCAGCCATTAGATTGAGTGGAGTGTCCCCTGTGCCCACACGTAGCCCTGTACGCAGCCAAAATTCCGCGAGACACTACGGACACCTCCTCCAGCATGGAACTGGAGAAATCCCCTACTCTCCACGAGGAAGACTCCAAAGTTACCCTCACAATCAGACTGATTATGCAGGGGAAGGTAAGAGAATGAACACTTGATTATTTTTCAAAATTGGCACCATTTTCAAAATATATATTGAATTATTTTCAAATCGTGTAAGTGTACACTTTACCTTCTTCTAAATTCCACTTTAGTATTAAATAAATTATTGTGATTAGTTTTGACCAATGTAGTGTAAACAAAGTAGCTATTAATGAGTCTGTTTCCCAATATCAGTTAGTATTTGGTAGTAATTAGTTTCTGAATTAGAAATTTTAGATTGCATTCAAACTAATTAGAACATTACCTATTCAGTCTTACAATGAAGCAAGCTTACATGTGTTATTTTTTAGTTAGCGGTTATCTGAGAACCCTAGACACCCTTTTTAATAAATATAGATTAAAGTGTCAATATAAATATTTAAAATACTATTTATTTATTGAAGTAAAAGATTGATATAGATAACTCAACTACAAAAATATTACGAAGGGGTAAACGTGTAAAGATATAAAATGTTGAAGTTATTTTGAATTAAGTTAACCTTGGGTGGCATTGAATAACAAGAAGGCAAAAGTAATAATAAAAATTGAAAACACCTTTTCACCAACATACTTACTATGTTAGTCATTGTTTTGATTTCAATGTCATGTAAACAATGATCTCAATCATACTTGGGTCATTAGTACTGAATGTATTCAGATTCATTGTTTATCACAAATGATATAAGTAAACAGTAATGATATTACCTATAGTAATTACAAGCCTTATCTATTTTGCACCTAAACAAGCAATGTAACTTTTTTCTCACTTAAATACCTAGGTATTTATTTTTCATGTCAAAATTCTAATGTAAAAAATTCTTGTCACTGTGTTTATAACAAAACTCCCCCGAAACAGCTTGATCAATTCTCAATTAAATTTGGAGTGTTTTCAGTATGTCTTAGAATAAGTCATAACTATTTAATTTTTTAAAAGGTAGAGCAAAGTTTTCTAATGCAGCTAGTAGGAACTATTTCAATTAAACACTGGGTCCTAAACAGGAATAATAAACAAGATAAGAATGTACAATGAGTAACAAACAGGATAAATATCAGTTACTTCGCCAAAAACAAACTTAATGTCAACAAAATAATTAGGAATCTAAGAGAAACTAATATGTGAGGTATGTTACGAATCAGACACAAAATATTTGCTTGTTCGATGCAAATGGCAATACCCTTTTCAACACTTGTCAGTCCCCAAATGATATTATCACCCCCGGCCATCCCTCTTTTATACAGCAAAAGGTTAGTGTAGTGCTTACAAGCACTATTGCTCACATGCATGAGGTCCTGAGGACAAAGGGTTATTTCCATCTGGAATATTTCAATAGCTGTCCTGTGCCTAGATTTGTAGGTAATCCATTTATTTATTATTATTATTTATTTATTTTATTAAAAACTATTTAAATGTTCTTAAAATAAACAAGGCACACAATTTAGACCTCTGGGGTCTGTCTTAGCATGCCATGGCCTAGGATTTGATCAACGCGCTATTAACAGTTACATCAAAGTCGAGTTGATGTAGTATTGTTTAAGTTTACTCCTTACGTTTCTGCTGTTCATTTAGTCTCTAATACCTATAGGTATCCGGTTAAGTAGATTAGGTATTGTGAAAGATGCGGTTCGCCTGCCATAGAAGTTATTGTTATGGCAATAGGCACCCCTCCTATTACTTTAAACTTAAATATATTTGATAAAATGTGGGTGTACTGTAGGTACACTACTGTCGGACCCTTCAGGAATTAGAGGGGTGATGTTAAGTTATGTTATTGGAGATTACATCTAGATAAACTAATATTACTGATCTGTCTCCCATGACGTTATGATCGTTTATTAATTTATGGCTACACATTTAATAAAAGGACATGCTGTTCTTTCTATTTTACCTTAATTTAAAGTTTAAACTTTTGTTGGAACATTTCAATATTTTATTTTATTCAGAAAGGAACTCCAACAAAGGATACACATTACATGCATTATCATACAAAGTTCTTTGTAGATTTGTGCTCCTTCAGTTATAGGAGAACACATCATGCATACACCATCATTTTAAACATAGTTTAGAATTGTATAAGTTAAAGTAGTAAACAGAATAAAATTTAAATCAAAGTAAAATTAAACAATATTAAATTAAACAACACATGAACATAAAATTAAATTAAACATTTGAAATTAAAACACGGGTTAAATAGTGTACAATTGAAGAGTAAAATTAAAAAAAAAAATTAAAACATTAAAATATTCTAAAACACAAATAATACAATGAAAGAGGGAACAATGAATAGGAACTATAAAGAGAAATATACATCTTAATGTTACTTATGCGAAAACTACTTGATATGCCAAAGTAACTGTTCCAATAGTAAACATTTATGTCACAACTATATAATTATTTTAACTACATCTGTTTAAAAAAATATATTAACTGGAATTGAAACTATAAGTTTTCTCAAAACATTGCAATATACTTTACTTTAAAATGTTGCTACAAAATAGATACTAAATGATAAGCCACGCTAATTGTTCTAATAATAAATATACAATGTATCTATCATTTAAATAATTATTGTACTCATGTGAAAGAGTTACACGTATTTGTTTGAACATATGGTAATCTAATATGACTTTGGTATTTCAATCTTGTTAGGGAACAGACACTTGTAAGGCTGCCCAACGCAATATCCTGTTTGTTAACCATGTAGGCTTGCTTAACGACTAGGCTTTCATTTTATTATTTATAACACACCCTTGTTACTACCTGAAATACTTTACAAAAGTGAGACAACAGTAAATAATCGGTCATTTCCTGTGATCCACCTACAAGAGTTCACTTGTGTGTACATATCACGGGTAATTTTTGTGCTCTTAGTCCACCTCAGATTTATTATGTGTTCAACTGGTTATTATTTCTTCCCAAGATTTATCTAAGTTCACCTATACTCCATCCAATTAGGTAGTTAACAAAAGGTAAACAATTTTGACATGTCTTTTTAGTTAATAGCACAGTTTAAAAATAAAATGCTGCTGAAAACAAATTTAGATACAACAAAAACGATTACTTGATCAATTAAACAATTTGTTTAAACAGTAGTTGTATTTAATTAATAACCGTTTATGTAAAAAGACTTGTCAAGATTGTTTACCTTTAGTTAACTACCTACTTAGATGGACTATAACTGTATATATGTATACATTACTACTACTGATATTGTAAAAAAAAATCAATAGTCAGGTACTTAAGTACCTTTTCTACAATGGCTGGTTTGAAAAATATTCGCATAGAAAATCTGTATACCGCCGTTTTTATTCATCACATAAAAGATATCTGACTTTTGATTAATCAGCCCTTAGCCTTACAATTTCAGAAGGTAAAAAAATCGCTAAGGTAGGAAAGTATTTAAAGCTTCCCTAGCTTATTACTTTCCTAACTTAGCGATTTTTTTATTGAACCACGGGAAGAGATAATAACCCGTGGAAAACCTAGTAAAACTGAGGTGGACCCCGGGAAGAAAAATAACCCGCGTATGGTACACCCAGGTGAACTCGCATAGGTGGACCACGGGCAATGCCCGATTCAAAGTTGCATAATATTATAGTTTTTGACATACCTAACAGTTTATTAGCATGATATAAGTCACATCACATCGTAACTGTTTTATTTAAGCACCCATTACTCAACTGCATCACAGATTTAGCGCACCTAGATGTCGCTAGATTGCACTGACATACGAGATGTATTGATGTTAACATCTACCTAGGTATATCTACTTTTACATGTAGGTACTTTTAATTGGCTATAATCCAATACAAAGTACATTTGGCAACCGGCCAGCTATTGGCACTCGCCCTGTTCATCAAACTTCGATTTGTACCTTTTTCTAATTGGAGTAATGTGTGATATTTAATGTTGTCATTGTGTTTTGTCTCTGCCCACTTCCGTAATCGTTGTCTGGGAGCGGTATATTTTTGTTCCACTGACTACTTACCCGCATTGTGTTTAACTGTATGTTTTTGTGTAAACATTCCAATCAATCACTTACTTTAATGTTATGAGATACGTTTCACAATACATTCTTATTCTATATTTGGAAAATAACATAAAAAGTCCCGAATACCATCATGGATTTCAGGTTCGCGCGAGAGTAACCAACATTTCGTTTCACCGTCTTCTCTTTTCACGCTACAATTCGTCAATAAACGTAAAAGTGAAACGTATTTTCTCAGCATGTAATCGATTATTTACGACCGGCTTGGTAAACAATTCATAGATTAATTCTGCGGTGAAATTGGTCACTGTCAATCGTCACAAGTTTGAGCTGGCTTTCTTAGACTGTGTTCGCTATTTGTGTCGTGTACCGGCGGCGTTGAGCAATAGCATTGTTCACATACTGTAGAAGTCAAGATGCTCAGTTGCCAGCGCCGATCTGATACAACAAGTCTCTAAAACGGTCTCATTGCAACCCCGATGCGTGTAACTGCAGCAAAGAATCTATGCGGTGACTATTATTGGCCACCAGACAGGAAATCTTTTGTACTATAAATCTCAACGCGACTACATTAATTACATGTGCGTGCGCCCGTTGCACAATACTTGCCAATGTAGCAATCCCTTTGGTTATTTTGAACGACAATTTTAATTAAATCGAACGTAACACTGACTCGTTCTAAGTATAACTTGGTTTATGTTTGTTTGCAGGAAGTTGGCAGTATTATTGGCAAAAAGGGAGAGATTGTTAAAAGGTTCAGAGAAGAGGTAAGTTCGTCAGTCTTAAAAAAAAATATCATAGTTATGTCGGTACTTATGTTAATAGTACACCACATAGGCCACATACTACCTACAGTTCTTCTTCTCAACTAAGTTTTAAATACGAAGGTGGTCTATAAGAGATCTTTTTTAGCAATAAGGCCCCCTATTCTAACAACCTATGTAACTCTTAAACCTATTATTTGTAAGTTTGTATGGTGTACAATGAAGAGAGTTCTATTCTACCATAATCCGCCAACTGCCTCGTAGGTCTAAGTGGTCGCGCTACTGCTGATCATGTGGTCCCGGGTCGTGCAAAGTGTTATTAAGTTTTTCCATCTCGAATTTCTCAATAGCAGCCCGGAGTCTGGATTTGTGCCCGATTTATGGCAATAGGCTCGTTCCCGTTCATTACTTACATTTATCATAACTCGCGAAATGTGGGTGGGTATACTACAGGTACACCTCTGCCTGACCCTCCAAGGGTTACAGGCGTGATGTTATGTTTATAATCCTCCAATTTATTTTATTCGAATTAAAAAAACAATGATTAAAAACGTATTTCTTTTGTTATAAAAGTAATGCAATCTTGCCCAGAACTGCTTGCTTATCAGCTAAATACGACGGTTGAATGATATTTATAATGTTTTTTTAATTTTCAGTCTGGAGCAAAAATCAACATATCCGATGGATCGTGCCCAGAACGTATCGTCACTGTTACAGGCAACACAAGTGCTATATTCAAAGCATTTACACTTATATGCAAAAAGTTTGAAGAGGTATGTAATACTTATCGTTCTTTTTTAATTGTTTTTATTGCCACGGATGGATATAGCAGCATGCGCAGTGTAGATTATGACGGTTAATCGCAAAACCTTTGGAAATGTAGGAGAAAATCTTTGGAAGAAGCCCATGTCCATTTCTATTGTCGTGTTTTGACTAAAATGATGTTTTTTTTATTATTATTATGTATTTACCACAGACCAATAAAACTAAATGAAGTTAATTCTGCTATTCCATTTTCTTACAAAATCGCCTTTGATCAGCAAACAGGTTTAATCCAGAGATGATTGATATGGAAGTATTTATAACGAGTAGAAATTATTTTCATGTCTTGTATTGCCAAAGAAGCGAATCACGCGCCAATGTTTGCAGTCATATGATTCTGAAGCTTCAATAAAAATAAAATATTAATCAAATACACTCGTAGCCTCATTGGCTATTAAACTTTTAGGCCTTATAAGGTTCGAATCGATGCGTTTTATGAAATTAAAAATAATAACCATAATATGTGGAAAAAGCAAGTGGCTTGATTTATTGGCTCCCAAGAACCGATATACTTGGAAGCGACACAACAATCTGGAAAATATTTTCCAAATTGTTTTGATGACGGAAGTTAGTAAGAACTATGTTCAGCTTGAAATTTGATTGGACAGACTTACCTTATTACTAAGACAAGCGCCTGCCTTAGCACCGGCTAATTCAGGCGCTTGTCTACCAGCTAGTCTTTATCTTATCCTTATTATTCGAGTCGAATTAACTATACCCCGATTTATGTATTGACCTCAATTTACAAGACCTAATCCCCGATTAGTCACAATAAGTCGATGTAGCGATCGGCACTGTTCTACCACGACGCAGTTTAGTTTGCTTACGTACCTAAGTAGTTAGTACACATTTACAGTTCTTTCAAGAATTCCCTAACTTATTTTAACCATCCGCACGCTAGCCTAAAAAAGGCGATAAATGCAATCGTCCTAAAATCAAATATCACAAAAGAAATTAGTTCAGTTAGCAACAGCAACTGCACTATTTAATTTCATTTTCATTATATTACATTAAAATTGAATGTCACGCCATAAATATACAATTGATAAAAAAAACATGACGTGTAAACACGAAATCTGGAACTTCCTTGTACACACGATTTTTAATTAAATTGAGCCTATCAAAAATAATAAAAAAGAAACAAAGATAAACTCAAATCATTTGTTTTAATGGTGCAGTTTAAATGGCTGCTACACTGCGTGTTTGCCGCAAACTGCACGGGTTTCTATGAGTCTCCATGAAATTGATTCCGAGCACGGCAACGCACGGCATCACCGCGGCTGCAGACTGCGCGTCGCGACTGCAAACCTCAATTTAATAGAGATTTATAGAAACCTGTGCAGTTTGCGGTTGGAATTTGAGGTTTGCAGCCCATCTCGGACTTAATCGTCAATTTTCCTTTTTTAATATTTCCCCAAACTAGAATGTCTCCTGATGAACTGTGTAGCACATAAAGCTACCCCAATGTGTCATTTTTTTTACAGTTTCAGATTCAGATTCATTTATTTGCCTGAAATATGGTATTTTACAGATGTTGAGAAGGCATAGGTAAACATTTGAACGTCATATTCCGCCTCCTAAATTAGGCATGCAAATTTTGTAATAAAAGCAATGATTTAAAATACTATAACAAAAAAATTCAACACAATTAATAAATTGCTATGTACATAAAGAAAAAAAGAAAGTACGATTTCAATAAATGTCCCAATATTAAATTACAAATGTCAAATAAAAATAATAATTAAAGAACAATGGCAGCTCTCCATACATTGTTTTATTTCGAATTAAATTTCAACGTCTTGAAATGAAAAAAATGCTGTTTTACTAAGCATCAGCTCCTGACACCATTTATATAAAAATGTTGGTTAGAGAAAGCCGAGAATAATAGATATCCAAACATAAACTTTTAATTTTTATAGGTTATCCGTGCGTGATGAGATGAACTAGGGATGGTTTTACGATTCGATATTTAGAAAGATCGATTCAAATGTATACAATCTGACGGTTTTTTTAATTATCGATTAGTTTCGTTCCTTTTTCTGAAGAATCAAATACATTTAAGACGACTCTGATAATCTATATCGTATTTATAATAATATTCTCGTTTTATGACTTTACTATAGTCGGTAAACAGATTTAATAATTGTTTATTTTAAATCGATAAAATAAAGTTAATGACGCAACACCGGTTAAGTACGAAAATCGATTCAAACCAAAACACTTTGCAGCCCTATGATGGTATTATTTTTTAAGTTCTGTTGTCCTTTTCAACTTCAACCATGGACGATTTTAGACACAAGTCTTTTTGCCCAATTCTTCGTGAAAATTCAGAATATTTTTTTCATGGCATTCATTTATAATCACTATGCTACTGTAGGTAACCCTATTTATGAAGAAAAAATATTTCATTTAGTAATAATGATTACGACTCACAAGCTGTACTACTAATTACCACTTTTGGAAAATAAAATGGCAACACTAAACGAATAAGTTCACGAAAATAGTCAATTAACTTTTCATTTAAACTTATTTTTTTGCACGGCTTTAACTAGTTAATGTGATAGTTTGAAAAAACGTAGAGAATTAATTAAATATCATTCGTATATATGTCACTTCTAGACACTAAAATTGATTTGGCATAAGATTCTGCCATTGTTCTTTCTAATACTTAATAATAACAATCAAGTTTTTCCACCTTTAGCAATCAGTTCATGTGCAATTGAGAAATTTTGACAGTTTAAGGGAGGTTGATGTTCTTTCGTCTGTAGGTACCTTTAAAAAGGCACTTTTGATTGTCACAATGAATTTGTGTAAGTAGATGTCCCTACATCCCCGCTCGTAACGTTCCAGTGGTGCTCGCAGTTCAACGAGGGCGGCGGGGGCGGGTCGCGCGCGCCCATCACGCTGCGCCTCATCGTGCCCGCGTCGCAGTGCGGCTCGCTCATCGGCAAGGGAGGCTCCAAGATCAAGGAGATCCGCGACGTCACCGGTGCTAACATTCAGGTAACATATCGACACATTTCCAACCATTTTTTGGTTTAAATTCATTTATTGCTGTGATTATTGGTAAGTACTTACATTTAAATTTAGATAAATAATTGGTTCCTAAAAAATCTGCATTGATGGTGTACACTCTTTCACACAATTAATAATTATGATAGGCAAAACATTCACAATTGAATATACATACAATGTCAAAATTAAATAAATATCATTGTCAATGCATCACAATTAATTATTAAGGAATTCGTCAATAGTGTAATTTATAACTTATGATAGGCCCGACTTGTGATACAGTTGACTGAAAGATCAGTAGCGCTTGCACTAATTCTAGACATAAACGTTTAAGGATATACTCATAATTAATGAGCTCCATTGGGCGTTTGTCCATAGAAAACAATAGTTTTGTATGAGACGTGTACGCAATTGTTCAGCTTAACGGACGCGTACGCGTTTCATATAAAACTCGCCCCTAAACTAATGAAGCCAACACAATTAGTATCATCACCTATGGAATAATAAAGTTTTAAAAGTAACTTATTAAATACTCGAAATGAATATTTCCTATTATAACATCACACGTTTCGACGTTTACGCTTCAACAATTCTTGTTAATAAAAATGCAGAAGGCCAATTAACTGTACTTAAAAAACTTTAAAAAATGTGGCGTATTTTTGACAGCTTGAGACCGAAATTAGAATACACCTTTGTTACTTGTTCCATTGCAATCTCGCCTCGAATGTTGAATCAGTTAATTTTTTTTATTTTTTTTATACCACGACGGCAAACAAGCTTACGGCCCGCCTGTAATAATTAGTTAATTTGTTTGTCCTAATCTAGTTTTCATTAATCAAAGACACGCAAAGTAAAAACCTTAACCTTGTGTTTGCCGGAAACTAAGTCATTTAAATATAAAGTAAACAGTTACTAAACCAGAACAGTTCAAGTTCATGATTGTTAAAGCCTGAGGTTATGCGCGGGCGCAGGTCCGCCCACTTCCGTTGGCCACAGGTTTAGTACAACCGCATTCTTTATAGAGAAGAGATAAACTGGTATAGACCGTTATTTAAATTTGATGAGAAGGGGGAGAAGGGTATTAATTGGCTAAGTCATAAAAATATCATTTATATATCACTGACATCATGATATTGACTTTCACGTCTTTAGCGTTCTAGTAAAATCGTGCCAAAATATTAAATAATTACATTATGGCTTGCACAATTGCGGCAGCTTGCTCAATATGGTTAAGGCTGCAAAAAGAAATCTTGAACGTCTTTAACACGCAATCGTATACCTAAGTAAATTTCTGAACTGTATTAATTACAAGTTTTGTAAATATTTGCTTTTACAAAAGACTCGCAACTGTATCAAAGCATCTATTTTAAATAAATAAAATACGCTTAGTTTTAACTTATCTCTAAAATGTGCAAATCAGAAAATCATGATTTATACTAGCTGAACATGTGAACATGTTAATTACACACACAATAGCTCTGTCCTACAGGTTTTTCTGTTCCTGAGGGTTTGCAAGCAAGATTGACATTAGATTTTTGATTAGTTGAGTCTAATTATAATTAGTTAGTAGGAAAAGAAGAATTAAGGATCCATTAATGCCAGAATAAAAATCACGCGGACGAAGTCGCGAGCACATCTAGTCGCAGCACAGTAATATTGTCGTGTTCATGTCACAGGCTGGTAACCTCAAACTCATGTTACTATTGTTATTACTTCCAGGTTGCGAGTGAGATGCTACCAAACTCCACAGAACGAGCCGTGACAATCAGCGGAACTTGCGATGCTATCACACAGTGCATTTATCATATTTGCTGTGTCATGCTAGAGGTACGTTTCAAATATAATACACCCATACACATATAATCACGACGCACGTAAAGCACGTTAAGCCATTAGTCCCGGCTGTCATTAGTAGATCGTTACGATTAGTTCGAACCCCGAAAAGCGCCAACCAGTCTAACCAAAGTAAAGAAAGATAACCATTTATTTGAGACTGACAAAAAAAAGGAAAATATAAAAAAATGTTGAAAACAAAACAACTAAAAGAATAATGCGAGGCCAAAAGTCTCCTATCTCAGCTACGATATTTTAAAACCATGATTAATTCCGCTGCGCTTTTATTCTGTTAAGCCACGAACCGTATTTCCCATTCACTGGGTTGTGGACATCAGATAGTCGATCGCTCCATGGAAAACATTGGTATTCAGCTGTTAGTGGTTAGACAGGAATCCGACACCAACATAGTTGGGAAAAGGCTGTTACTGCTTAATTGAAATAAACAATTTTGATTTCCCTTACTGACAAAAAAATAAATTTAGGCATTTATTGAATCAAAATATCAGCGTCACGGTACCTACCTAACTCATTAACCGCCTTAATCCGATTTATCCGACAACTATAATATTTGCGCCTAAGTAATGTTTATACGACTAATAAACCTGTTTGTGCTATTTGATTTCTTGGTTCTATTATAACATTCTACCTTAAAATAGGAAATATGATATGATGTCAATTTAATTAGGCAGTTACAAATGTTTGTGTGATGAACACGATCCGTTCTTTTGAATCTGTTCAGTACCCAAAACACAAGCTCTACTTAGCTTGGGACTAGATGGCGTTGTGTGAAAGTTGTGGAAATTAAAAGGTATAGTCTAATCGCCTTCTGATCTTTATATTCTTTCAGAGCCCACCAAAAGGTGCCACAATTCCCTACAGACCAAAGCCAAACGTTGCCGGTCCAGTCATATTAGCCGGCGGACAAGCGTACACAATCCAGGGCAACTACGCCGTGCCTGCGCAAGATGTAAGTTTTAAATACTTATTTGCTGTCTAACATAATTTAATACCTTATCTTAAATAAACTACTATTCAAATAATTGGCTTTTAATTTTTTTTGTGAAAGAAACTCACGTAACTTTAAAAAAATAAGGTCCGTGATAAAATTCATGTTATGTTATTTACAAGCTGATGTTTTGTAGAAATAATGAAAACTAAAATTTAACTTTTTTTTTAACTGCATTGGAAGTTGGCAACATTACTTAATATTTATTTTAACTGGCTATACCATTTGTTCGTGTCATTTGTGTGCGTCGTATTTCAGCTTCTATGCATTGTTAACAATCCGAATAAATGGAAATTGTCTAGAATAATTGGTATTGTTAGGTAGGGTTAGAACCCCAAACAACTTGGAACCGATTATATGTCATAATAATTGTACAAACATCAAAACGCTGCAGTACTGTAGGACAGTAGAACATTTTCCCACTGGCACACCGATTTTGTAACCAAATTTACAGAATCTTACCGATGCATGCTTGCGAGGTCGCGAACAAGTTGACTAGATTTGAAGTATACCTAAACTGATGGTACAGATATTTTATAATGCAGATTTGCAGCTTAGAGTTTTATTTCATTGAAAATATTCTACTATCCTATTGGTATGTCTCTCATTGTTACCAATGAAGTTCTGACAGCTGGTAATCATCAAAATTGTCATACAACGTGTTAGAACGTTATTCTGTTCTCGTGAAGTTCTATCAATGATATTGTAACGATGAACTTATCCTTCACTGTCACAATAATATGCGCTTAACTTTTTGGCCTGTCTGAAAGTAGTCACGAAATAACGCACACAGGTGCCGATTCTCTTGTGTACCAACCTAAACTAAACTATCACTAGAAAATCTTATTTTGTTTACAAGCTATTTTGCTAACAAGATTCTGTAAACTTAAAAAATATTTTGACACACTAAAATTGAGTTAGTCAATCGCTAAGTAGAATAGATCAAAGTATCTTTTGAAGATTAAATTAAAGACTGAACTTTTTAGGTTTTTTTGTTTAGTTTAATAAACTTTGTGACGAGAGAACCGGTGCCAATGGTAAATTATTATTGGACGAATATGATTACTATGCGTTTCAAATAGCAATAGGAACGTCAATGACTTCTATCTGTCAGACGTCACTTGAAAAGTACGGTACACAAGACTAATTCGTTTAAGTCGTAAAACAAAAACATAAAAATAATTACTACGCGAATAAGGGTTTCGTTGCAGACCGTACTTTTTAAGTGACATCTGATCTCATTAGAAATGCATAGTACAACATGTTATCTTGTGCGTTAGGTGCGTGTTATTTGATCCGTCGTATGGGTTAGCCATGGAAGTGTCTGTTACCAACGAAAAATATCAAAATTTAAATCATTAACCTGTAAATAAATGATCTCTATTTACATTCATAGTATAGTTCAAAAAATTTAGAAAGGGCGTCGAAAGTCTTAAATTTGAAAAATATTCGAAATTACACACGCGATGTAAAAATCAGCGGCACCAAGGCACCAGGCCAGGCCACCAGTATTCAGAGCGGCCAAAAAGTATAGCGCACGATCCGCCGAGCGAGGTCATGCGCTCGCTCGGCGGCGTGGTAACCCGGCGTGCGCGCGCAGTGGGGCGGCGCGGGGCTGGCGGGCGGCGTGTGCGCGCCCGTGTTCCCGCTGCTGGAGGTGAAGCCGCCGCTGGTGGGCGCGCTGCCGCCGCACCACCTGCTGCCGCCGCTGCACGACCACCACCTCGTGAGTGCGTCCCACACCTCATAGAGACTCCCAGCTGGGCGGCCGCCCGAGCCGAACACAACTTCCATTTTCAAATTATAAAAGATCCACTTCGAAATGTCATCATAGTATGTCGCCGCGCGTCGGCTTATCAGACGTAGGCACGTTCTCGCTTACATAACGTCAGCTATACAGGGTGTCTCATTCAAATGGGTCAATATGAGAAAGTCTGAAACTATAAGACATACGAAGATCTGTTCTGAGGAACCATGTCATCGATTTTAATAAAAAGAGAAACTGCATTCATACATTTTAAAAAACATCTGTACTCCGTTCGGGAATCGAACCCGGTTATTTTGAAAAAAAAACCTACACTATTTCTATTTAGATATCGATTATGTAAGTCTTAAGCAGTAAATGTCTGTATGCAACGTGATGTCTAAAATGAATAAAATGCATTGTTTCCACATACTTTAATTTACTTTAGTAGGTGCTCAAAGTGACCACCGCCTTTTTCAATACCGCCTCTGGACTATTTCTTGTGGGGTTACGTTAAGGATGAAGTGTACAAAACAAGCTATGACACCGTTGTAGACCTAAAAGTAGCCATAGAGACAATTTTAACGCAAAATCACCACAGCAGTTACCTAAACGTGTTGAATATTGTATTGAAAAAGGTGGTGGTCACTTCGAGCATCTACTAAAGTAAATTAAAGTATGTGGAAACAATGGATTTTATTAATTTAAGACATCATGTTTCATACAGACATTTACTGCTCAAGACCTACACAATCGATATCTAAATATAAATAGTGTTAGTAGGTTTTTTTTTTTCAAAATAACCGGGTTCGATTCCCGAACGGAGTACAGATGTTTTTTTAAAATGTATGAATGCAGTTTCTCTTTTTATTAAAATCGATGACATGGTTCCTCAGAACAGATCTTCGTATGTCTTATAGTTTCAGACTTTCCCATACTGACCCATTTGAATGAGACACCCTGTATATTTCGAATTTCGAAGCTAAAATTATTAATTAATTATTATCCCTAAATATTATTCCACTTTTGAGGTTTCGACCCTCGGCGTTGAGCTGAGCGTTGAAAATCCAACAGTGCGCTTCTATTTAGAGGTCGCTTAGTGTTAAATAAAACGGACTCTTCAGTAGGTGTGTCGCTATGCAAAGGCTTGTCCCGCATCGCAATAAAAATACCGCGTAAACAATCTATGCGTTTTGCCCCCGGGCCAATGCGTGCTAGCAATTAATCCTAACTGCTCTCCATGAACGAAATAAGTCTGCATGTAGGATAAGCAACATAAATCCGAAAGACTGACCGCCTAGCTGGGACCAAGAGTTTAGGGTCTTCTGTAAGATCTTCACGTCCGTACTTTTAATGAATGTTGAACCGATTGGATATAGAAATCTATAAATCAAAACACTATTATGCTAAACCCGCCCCGTAGACTTGAAAATACCAGAATGTTCTACTTTGCCTGTTAGTACAAACCGAAGATCTTCTAGTTAATACCTATGACGAGAAATCATTGTTATTGCAAGTATTTAAAACTCTTCTCTATGAGGTTGTGTGGATTGAGTGACGTAATGTGAATGGTGCTGCCCCAGAACCCCTCGAATTGGATGTGTGGTGTCGAATCCCAGTAGCGGCCATGAATTAACCCTGTACTATAGTTTTAGATACCCCGGTGATGTGGAGTGTAGGAATGATATCCATATTATTTTGCGCTGCTCTTTTGCACCTTACGCTTTCAACTCATCGATATACTTCTTGATTGCACGTTTACCCCCACATTTGTATCATTCTTATTCCAATATGTTATCCATGTATCGATCCGTAGTTTAGCATTTAATCTTAGCACATTTGATCCGAATGTAATTTTTTTATAGTTGTGTAGTGATAAAAACATTCACATTCAAAGCTTTATCTGTTTGTTTTCTGGCATTGCCGAGATACGAGCCATGTACTTCAACCAGCTCGCGCACCTATGCGATGTTCAAGTTCTTACAAAACGTTCCCGTACTTGCACCTATCCTTATTTTGCCTCTGCCTTGCCTATTCCATCGTTTTATTTTTCTTTTATTTTCCACACGAACAATAATAATGGTGATTAACCATGGTCGCGCATGGCTTAACGTGATACAAAATTTATATTTTAGATAACTTACAGTAAACTATTGCCTTTTTTTGTTGTTTTAATAAAAGGTGCATTTTTATGGGCAGCACCATTCTAGAACTCACGACGTGGTTTTAATTTTTTTCTGAGATTGCTATGAAAATTCGCAAATCCTTTACCTTTCATCCAATCTGAATCCAAAGACTACACTGATATAGTATGTTTAATTCAGGTGTTGCAAAGTTGTCAACAATGTTTTTTTTTTGTTTCAATCTGAATTTATCGTACTGGTGTCATCGTGTCTGAATTGGAGTGATAATTGCGAATTTTCTTAGACTTTAATATTTACTTTGTAAAATCTAGTTTCTACCCAGGTAACCCTATCCAGCGATCCCATCCCGGCTATGTCAGAGAAGATGAAAACAAGCAGCTGGAGCTTATAAATATATATAAAATTAATCTTAGCATACTGTTATGAATTTTGTTGAGAAAAAAACATTTTCAGAGAATGAAGTATCACACTTCGTAGTATGATTTCTTCTTCCTTTGTATGAAACTTGGATTGTCTTGTAAAATATACTGTTTTCGTAGTATGTATACATAAAAATAATACTTTTCCAAATTGTATATTAATTAACATTTATTTTAGTAAGTATGCTTACTAAAATATCTGTATGGAACGCAATATGAAATTGTAGGTCTAAGTTTTGGATTGGGAAACAAAAAATATATGAAAACCCAAGCAAGGTGACAATGCTGATTGTGTATTTTTATTTGAATTCATACATAGATACTCATTTACTATTTTTTTCTAAGAAAATCAAGTGATGCGCGTGCGCATAGCCAGATTATCAGTTGTTGGTTAGCGGTGCATTACACTTGTTTGTCAATTTAGCAATGAGTAAGATACTGTTCTAGTTTTCTCAATTTTGATGCGCGGACGCAAGATCACAAAATACTTGTTATGATAGTTTGAACTTCTATGTCGGTTTTTCATTAAACAAGATACTGGTCTAGTTTTCTTAATTAAAGCGTCTTAATGAAAAAAACTAAGATACACAATTGCACACCATCTTGCTTGGTATTATAACATAAACTAAAATTGTTTCTAAATATTTATATTCTTTTCTAGATGGGAGGCCTGGCTAAGTCACCACTGGCTGGCCTAGCCGCGCTCGGTCTAGGCGGACTAGGCCCAGCCAATGCTGCCGGTCTTAACCCTGCAGGTAAACAGAGCCTAAGTATGTATTTTTATTTTTAATTCCTTACTAACAACTTTTATGTTTTAAACGCTTTTGTAAATAGATTGATAAAGAGTTCGGTAGCGCCATAGAAAAATTAATAATACTTAGAATTGTAGCTTTCTCACTTAGTGTGTTCAAATTTGCAGCAGTAAAGAATGCACTGAATTAAATAAGTAGTTAAAGCAAGGCCTGTTTGCTAAAATCACCCCATGAAAATGTACAGACGCCAGCACGTCAAGTTACCCCAATGTGTCAAATTTTCCCAATTGAATATGAACCTTATCTTGTTTGACATAAAGTTGAAAAACGATCAAGGAAATTTGACACATTGGGGTAACTTGACGTGCTGGCGTCTGTACGTGAAGTGAGGTACCGTAAAGAATGTCAGATTTATGTATAAGTACAAATATTGTAAAAAAAAATGTTTTGATAAGAGTAAGTATGGACTTTCTAGTAGTCAGAAGCTCGGAAATCTGACAACCAGTTTTACCAAGGGGTATCATGTTACCCAGTTACTGGGTTGTGGAGGTCTGACAGGCAGTCGCTCCATGTAAAACACTGGTATTCAACTGCATCCGGTTAAACTGGAAGCCGACCCAAACATAGTTGGGAAAAGGCTAGGCAGATGATGAAGTATGGACTATCTTGCCCATTCTTCTCCATGCGAAACTACCTTTTGGAAGGGGTAGCTAGATTTTTATTTTTATTTAACTTTCGTATATGGACTTTTGAAATAAATGATTTGAGTTTTTGCCTTTTTTAACCGTTTCTTTGTTTTGTCTTGTGCAAGTAAATAAATACTTTTTCTTACATTTGTTTCTTAATGAATTCGGGTGAAAGGGACATCGCTACAGCACTGAAATCTGTCGTCGGCTTTTTCCGAATGTTTACTTATCTAAGTGATATTATTTTAGCGTGAAATTCTAAAAAAATACTAAATAATTTACATTATCTTCTAACCCCATAAGACTATAAATTAAAAGTAAATAAGTCTTTCTTTTGTTAGAAATCTCAACATTTTAAAGTAAAAAGAACATCAGGTTGGAAATTAAAAAAGGCGGCAAAAAATACCAACGCAGGGGAATCTAGGAGGATGTAGCGAACTTAAGGTGTCTGGATTTGGTTCAATGTCCTTTGCACCCTTTCACTAAGGCTAGGGCTTAACAGATCTCTTCACACTTCCCCTAACTTTAGGCGGGGTGATTTTTACATAATAGGCCGACTGTGTTTAAAACCCTCGAAATAGCAAAAAGGTGTATTTAACTCCCTTTTTGCTATTACCCTGTAGTTTTTTGTTTTATACAAAGTATTATTTCTTTTTTTATTACATTGTTAAGCGCCTCATTCGCAAGCATGTACTTACATCTCGCGCTAAAAGCTTCTAAACCATACATAATAATTATTTACCATAATAAAAAGAGTACAGAGCTTACCCCAAACCAAATGTGAAGTATTTAATGTTTTAATATTACAAAGTTATAAACTTGTTACCCTTACAAGAATCTGAAAAAGCTGAAAAATCTGAAAATGAAACATAGAACTTAGATTGTTCCAAGATTTGCGTTTAAAACGCCATAAATAAACTTGACATTATTGTCATATCATACTATCTCATAGAACATAATAATGATGCTGACCTCGCGTTGTACAGAAATCCTATATAATGCGAGTAAGCTTATACTAGAAATGTATAGCTTGATCTGTAGCCGTGTGTACCTACCGGTCATGGATGACGCGCTTTACAAGTAATTCTGTAGTTAGCTCTAGTAGTGTTAGAAAACACTTATAACACTACCAATAATGTAAAAGATCAAAGAACACTAAGACGGCTGATTCTAAACTCAAATCTTATGCATGGGCGCCAGGAGGGACCTAAGAGAGAAGAGAATGTAACTCCTATTGACCTAAGGTGAAGAGCGAAAATAATGTCCTGTTTCCTTTGTTCTTCCATACTTTTTATGTTAAAGGTCTTTATGTATGAGTGGCAAAAAAACAACCTTAGTTTTAGTTTAATACTTGTCAAATTATCACCGGATACTTTTGGGAAGACATTTGTAATCTGTAATGTTACCAAGACGGCGCTGGATATGAAAAATGTTTAAGAAAACGAATTTTGTTAATTTATTATTGTTTTTAATAGGCAGAACACAGCTTATGTCCGTTTTCGGATATGATCTATCGTCCTTTCAAAATTTCATTACGATCCGTTAAGCCATTTAGCCATGAAAAGCCGGCAAACAAACAGAGTTACATTCTCATTTATAATATTAGTATTGATATGGCGGAGTACTAAAATCGATGCACCCTCTAGAAAAGGAACCTGCTTGCGCCCATGTTTAAAATGTTCAATGATCTCTTACTAATTTACACCAATTCAAGTTTGCCTTTAGCTTTAACTCTCACATCATAGCTTGACATTAGTTTGAAGCAGTTATTAGTAATCAAGTCGATGTGTTCTTTTCAGCGTTGGCAGCTCTAGCGGGCTCGCAACTGCGCACTTCTAACCAGTCGCGCAACCAGCCCGCTACCAACCAACAGTCTCATGAAATGACAGTACCCAACGAACTGATCGGGTGCATTATTGGCAAGGTAATTCAATATAGATGATTTTCTCGTCACGTGAGCCTTATCTCACTGTAATACGGTTGAAAATATGTATCATCCTTGAGTTGCAATGCTTATTTATTGACGAATGAATATGCCAGTCCTCTGAAATAATATTATAAAATATAATGATAATGATGAATTGGAAAAAACGGTTTTCAGAAACCCTTTTACACGTCAAATAAGCAAAATATTATGTTTTCGGAACCTTATTACAATAGTAAAGGGTTATTTTCCCCTGTTTTGTAACACTATACTGGAGAGTAATTAGTTAAATAAACAAAAAAAAATACAATTTGTAATAGGGGATAGGGGAAGAGGGAGAGAGGGTGGGAGTGTGGAGAGGGGGAGAGAGAGAGAGAATTAAGACTGGGAGTTGTAACTTCTATGACATTCATTTATGTTTTCTGTCTGTCTGTCTGTTTGTCTCTCTCTCTCTCTCATAGAAAGCAAGCCAGTTATTTTCGTTTTGTCTTTCTATTTCGCATTGAACGGTGTGATGTCGTGACGATTATTTTTGTTGAGTGTATGCAGGTTCTTTGTACATAACAAATAATATAACTAACTATATAACTTCGTGCCATCGGCATCTTGGCATATTGGAGCGGCAGCGAAGCGTACTAAATAAAACTCATAGACTTGTGCCCACTCGGACACAAGTATCGGATGAAAATTCTGTGGCCCTAGTGAAGGGGTATAAGTCCAATTTTGTCGAAAATGAGTTAAGTGTACCAAAGTGATCACAAAAAAATGCTCTATCTTTTGGTGAAGACAGATCTAAGCTATCTCTAAAAATAAGAAAGTTACTTTGTGTAAAAGGGTCCAACTGAAACCAAAAAAAACTGTAAAAGTCGGTTTTCTGATCACTTTGGAACACTTAACTCATTTTCGACAAAATTGGACTTATACCCCTTTTCACTAGGGCCACAGAATTATGGTCGTGATATCCTGTCTATAGCAAGTATTGAGGGTCTTTGGTGATAGGGTAACTTTTAACGTTTGCTCATACGAAACAATATGAATATGTTGGGACTTTGGGACACATTATGATTTTAATATAAGTATTTTAACCGCCAATCTATACCAAATACCACACACATGCTCGAACCGAGCTTCATTTTGTTTATTTTTTTTTTTAAATACTGAAGTTTTTATTTTAGATAGTTTTTTTTATTTTATTTTGTTTTTACTTAGTTTAAATATTGTCACTAGTTTTAAAATGTATGTACCGCTACTTAACTGTACACTAGAGGAGCGGAACTACCCATTACAAGCATTTTTTTTTACTTAAAAGGTAGTTCTCAATTTTGTAATGTTACTTACATAAGGTGATGAAATAAATATTTTTATATTTATACCAGGGCGGCACCAAAATTGCCGAAATTCGACAAATCTCCGGCGCTATGATCCGAATATCTAACTGCGAGGAGCGTGAAGGTGGCAGCACTGACCGGACTATCACGATTTCTGGCAACCCTGACTCCGTGGCCCTGGCCCAGTACCTCATCAACATGAGGTAAGTCGATACTTAACAACACAGTACCGTTTGACTCTGCTCCCTTCCATCCGACTCCTCAGGAGTATTATTTCGCCCGTTCTTGTCCAATCAACTCTTGCCTAGTCCACCCTTATGGTCGATTTTTTTTTATGATCCCTCAATTATCCTCTGATTTATCTTACCTTATGGGCCGTTTCGAAATCGTTTTCGTTTTAATTAAAACAAAATATGTTTAAACAAAAATGGCGTCTGACCCGAGTAATTAATAGGATTTACTGTTTATTTAATTTTTATTTCTTTGTTTATTTTACTGCTGTCGTATGATATTCGATGCAAAACTTTGTTAACACGCCGATTAAAGCATTTGAAGTTACCTTTGGTGGAATTCTATTTTGTTTGAACACACAAGCGCTCGGAAAGCCACTCTTTTGTTTTTATTGGTCTTAGCACTATTCATTAGAGTTTTTATTTCTTTTGGTTCGTACTTTTTCGTCAATATTTGCAAAGGTTTCTAATATTAAAACCTTTTGGAATAATCCTTATCCTTTACCTTGATTCATATCCTACATTAAATTAAATAAGCCGCAAGAAAAACTTTCTACTCTATGTATGCTTAACTCTTAGCGACGATATGGCACGTTGTAAATCGACTTAGAAAGGAAGTTCTCAATTCGTCTGTAAATATATAATTTAAAACTTGCACTAAGCTTAAACTGCCTTATGTTCATGTTGACCTTTTGTATAGATTAGAATATTAACAGAAATATGTATAACAAATTACGCATGTGCTTTTCTTGAGAACATTTACACGGGAACCTCTTGTAATTTTGTACTTTTGTTCTGTGTCGTGAACTTTACCGAGCGTTTGTTTGTAATAAAACAATGTAAACTTAGGTTAATTTAAGTAGACATCGACGTCGTTTGTCATAGAACATAATCGAAGAGAATTTTATTGATCACAATAACAAATATACAAAGAATACAATACTTTCATCAGTTACAAATACTTCAAAAGACTTTTAAGACATTTGGTAGCATATCACACAGCCATATTATTCAAAAATAAATCCTCGTAAGCCAAGCCTATTGTTCGTCCAACTAAACCAAGAAAACCTCGGAATCGTGAAGAATGAAGATCAAAGTGAATTCCAACAACACCAGGCGCAAAAAATATGGTAAATGAGATTGTTAATGCACCAAAATAAAACCTGGAAGAGCTAATAAATGGATCTGTCCACCTTTAGCTAAATGGAATGCTCATGGACTTGTGCACTATCCTCATGTTAACCTAAAAAGTGCACACTTGGTCACAAAAACAGCGTCTAAACACCACCTCGGGATTACCATGCAGCAAGCAATGGAACCACGTTTCAAAGCACAGATTGCTATTTGAGATCTAGTTGAAGTGGAACACAAGCATTCAGTTCGTTCAGAATATCAGTAAATGACTTTGTGGCAAGCCAAGAAAGAAATAGCGGGATTAACCAGTTTGGGAGTGAATGACGAGTTAAGTTCGAGAGAAGCCTTGAACGTGCATCTGCAGGCTATAATAATAATTATGTTCGATATAAAACTCGGGCCAGCGCCGCTCCGTCCGCGTCCGCGTGTCCTCGAATAGGCCCAGAGGTCGCATGACCCTGTACAACATCCCTTTCCCGCCGGCAGTGTGGAGCTTCAGAAGTTGAATCTGGAGGGTAGCTCATCGTACGGCACGGCGAGCTCATCCGCAGTTCGTCCATTCGCATCCGCCATTCCACTCGCGCGCGCATCTATTTAGCAAGACCGGCGCACTAGACGCGAAATCTATTTTTAATTGAAAATAAAAAGGCGTCTGACCCTAGTAGTAATAAATTAAATAGCATTCCTATTAAATTATAATTTTTGTTTGCTGTTTTATTGTTTACGTATAATTATTCAATTCTTTGAATCTCAAGATATTTTATGCGAAGCTTATGTATCATAGGTGAAATTTAATTTTACTTTAAAAAACATTTTGTGAGTCGGTGACATATCAAATACTTTCTAGAAATCAATTTACGTCAAGTTATCATATCGTATCAATCGTCATATAAACGACCTGCGTGTTTATCGTATTGATTGAGACCTAAGGTCGTCATTCAGAGAGTTCTATATGATATGCCACGGTGATTATTCGACCTTGGCCGTCAAGTACAGAAATTCAAGGTCGCACAAGAACGAGCTAAGCTCGAAGTTTCATTAAAGGAAAAGATCCAAACCAGGAAAAAATACTTGAGATCTTGACATAGCTTGCTGAGTTAACAAAACCGCCGGCCGGCCAAGTTTGTCAAATGAGTGATGTATGTTGAAACAGACGAATCTTGGCCTGAAGACCGAGAAAAAGCAGGCGTTGCGTGGGCCGCCACACAGATATGTAGCTGAGACCGATGGAACGATGGTTGATACCGGGAAAACACAGAAAACGCGACAAGGTGTTGTGCAAAAAAAAAATAGGCGTATTCCATCAGCAAGTTGCGATAAAGTTACGAAGAGGTTACAATTCGTCTATTTTTGAATTTATCTCTTAGGTCTTTGGTGTATTTTGTGCTGTGAATGAATTATACTCGAGACCGTGCTTTCATTCGATCATTCAACGTGAAACCGCGTAAATGTAATCGCAAATAAACAAATGTTAAGACTTTACCGAGCGCTGTTAGTAATACAGGTTTGATATAGAAATATATTAGTTTTATGTAACTTATGTAGTTTGCGGCTACAAAAATGACGTTACGAATTTTATAATAGCAAAATCTGTTATTACTATTATTGCAACGAATAAACAAGGCATAAATAATATAGTTTCTAAAACGTTCGCTGTAGAACTCGGGCCAGCGCCGCTCCGTCCGCGTCCGCGTGTCCTCGAATAGGCCCAGAGGTCGCCTGACCCTCAACATCATTCCTGTCCCGCCCCGGCAGTGTGGAGCTTCAGAAGGCGAACCTGGAGGGTAGCTCCACGGGCGGCAGCGCGAGCTCGTCCGCGGCTAGCCCGCTCGCGTCCGCCATCCCGCTGGCGCAGCTGCTCAGCAAGACGGGCGCGCTGGGCGCGCTCAACTCGCTGTCCGCGCTCGGCGGCCTGTCCGACCTGCTGAGCGGCGCGCAGCCCGTGCAGACCACGGGCGTGCACCGCAGCCACAAGGCCTTCAGCCGGCGCCAGGACGACGACGCGCCCGCCAAGTCTTCCAAGGAGCGGAAGTACAACCCCTACTAGCCGCGCCGCCGCTCCACGATGTAGGGCGGCTACGAACGCGCCCGGTTCAGACTATAATCGAAGTGATTTATCGTGACATAAAAGGAGATGGTCTCCTCATTAACCTAGAAATATGAACAGAGTCAATAACCAAGACCATGTATTATAATAAAAAAATATGGACAAAACCTTAAAACGTTACACACTAAGTGATCATGTACAAAAACGTCACAGCTACACTTGGATCCATCTATGCTATGTCAAAAATAGTAGATCAACGTCTGATAGCTACAAAAATCTGTCATTTTATTCGTCGCATTTGACCTGGCAAAAATGCCAGCAATTTTTATCGCAATAGACTTTGTTTGACCATCTGGATAACTAAAATACTGTTTTCAGACATTTCCGATGTTACTTGAACTTACTTGATGCCTTGAAATCACTTTAGCGCGACGATTTCGTGCAAGTGCTTTCTTATCAATATTTCAGACTTGTAAGTGGCAACTTATTCATAGGCAACATAGACGTTTATATAATACGATTATTGAATGACTTTTGTGTTGTTACATGAAAAAACACTTTTGGTTTGTAAAGTGCTGCACTAAATTTGTGTGAATATTTGAACAGCACCTGAATCCGGCCTTAACCGCTCGTTATTTTTCTTTATATTTTCAAAATAGTTGCAATAAAAACATTGCTCTTTTTTTGTAAAATTGCCTATTAGGCTTATGTCAAACAATTGTCAATTTCAAAAAAAAAATCCAAATTTTTAGTAGTCTTGCTAGGCTTCATGTCCCTGTTGTTGTTTCAAATGGTGCACCGCTACAGATTTCTGAAAAACGTGTTTTAGTTGTCTTAGTTCTATAAAATGAATTGAAGCATTACTAAGATACCTACATTGGTAAACAAATTAAAAGTCAATGTAGCCGTGACGCAAAAAATTAACTGAGATTGATTGATTTTGAATATATTAATTTTATAAGGTTTTGGTTATCGGCTCTGATTTATATTCGATACAAACAAAGTGAATATCAATAGGCTATCATGATCAATAAAATAATCCCACCAGGTTTCTAACATCATACCTATCGTTTGAAAAATTATCTTCCACAAGTTAAATATTTTGAATCTTGGCACGAATTAATATTTTTAGTTAATAGTTTTAGGATTAGTACCCAAATAAAGTATTAGGTTTTCAAAAGTACCCTTCCAAAGAGGCTTTCGGGGATTTTGAAGATTGTACAAAAATCTTAATGCAGGTAAATCAAACTACTATTGACAAAAAATAATATACTTACATGTTTTTAGAGAAAATCAACACAAAATGGGGTTAAAAAACTAGGTTTTTTTGTTATCCTGGGTTATTTCTCTGATCATAAAAAATATCTATTGGTACCTACTTAGTTTGTTGTTTTCGATTACTCGGTTTTTGGTCTTCCCATGTTGGACCCTACTCCTTTGTTACTTTGAAATCATGTAACTAGAATTGTCATCGTAAGATTTTATTATTGTGGAAGAGTGAAGGTAATGCTTAATGCCGTCACTGCATGGACCCACTACGGGGTGTACCGTAACTCGGTGGAGCTCGTTTATCTCGTAACAAACTATGCTATCAGTCGTCACGTTGCGTTCTCTAAGACAGTCATTTATTATCATCATTAGATTATTTCTAAGAGTAAATAAACGCAGTTCTTTATTATTTTTAGAAATCTGTTTTCATCTTTTCTACTGTATTGAAAGATATTTAAAAACAGTTTTGTTACTAAAATACTTAATATCTTTTTTTGTTTAACACAATTATCTCATTTTTATTGTACTATGTAGTACTCAATATTTAGTACACTAGGTTTGAAGTATTTAAACCGCTCTCAATATAAATACATCTTGCGTGAACAAATGTTTATAGTTGATTTTCTATTTAAAATAAAACCATTACTGAATTTTATGCCTGTTCATAATATGTATGACTGGGCTAGAGACAGCTTTTGAAATGACGAAAGGATTAAATTAAACTTACTGTAAAAAGACCTCGATTCTTTTATATTAAAATAGGATTAAAATATCCAGGGACTAAAAATCATCATTAAAAATTAAGCAACTAAAATAAAATAAAAATCGCGATGGTAATACTTAGTAGGTACATAATAGTTATGTGAAGTTACATGATGGACTAAATGAAAGAAAATGTAGAATTAATACGATTAACGACAACTAGGGATCTTGACAATAGTAGAAGTACGTAGAAGCTAAAGGCTGTAAAATAAACAGAGTGCTTTGCGTGCAGATGTAATGAAATGTCTATTTGGAATCAAAATACAGGGTGTCGTAATCAGACGAGTACATCAAACGGTACTTCGAACTATAGAAATACTAGAAAATTAATGCTCTAGTAAATTTCTAAATCACCTCATTTGTACACATTCATTCGACATAATGAAGAAGTATCGTGTGATGGCCATTGCCTCTGTGTACACATTTTAAATGGAAGATCAAATTAGATTTTTTGACAGAATAATAATTGTAATAACAAATCAGATTTTGGTTTAATTATTTCAGTGTATTAAGACTTACGCATTCGTTGCTAAATAGATGTACCTTGACACTTTTCGACACATTTTAGAAATCAATGAACTTGGCTTTGTAAAACTATAAATTAATTAGAAGATTTAAAAAAAAGTCTATTATAAATGGTGTTTTTACTTAGTAATGATGACGTTTATAGTTTTATAACGCTGACGCTGTCAATTGTCTATGTATGACTTTAGTTTTGTTGTATATCAGGATATGGTTTGTTTGTAGTTGGTATGAGTTGTTCTATTTACGCCAAATATATTTCAACAAGTATGGGAATGTTGGATGTTTTTTATTATTTATTACACATTTATAGCTACTTATGATCCTATCTCAAGATTATTGTAAGTAGTTTGGACTGTTTTATATTTAGGTGACCTTATTAAGTATAAGGCAGGCAGCGCCATCACGTTAGACATAGCGAAGCTATAGCAGAATAGTTAGGTGATGGCGTTGTTTGGTCACTATATTATTTTATTAATTAGTGCGAATTTAAAATTGAGGTCCAATTCGTATGTTTCTAAATCTAGTTCCGTAGGGAATGCAGATTATTTAGCTGTCAACATAATTTTTTATTTGTAATAAAAATCATGTTACTTTTAAGGTAGTAAACGTTTTCGTATTCGTTTCAGGTTTATATTACTCGCTAGAATCGTTAAGCAAAAGTGTATTGTTTTAAAGTACATACTTAATAAAAATAATAATAGTAAGCGTGCGCTTTTCATTGATAACACTTTTGTCTGGCAGAGAGCGGCTTAGTCTTAAGTGCAGGTAACCATGTATAAGTAAATGTTCCACACAAAGCTTCCTTGAAGAACCCACGCCACAATCCTGCCCACCCACCGGCACCAATCATTCCCGTGATACCTGACATGCTGAACTTTGCTCCACGTGTACTATCCTACTGCTCAATGGATCATCCAATATCCTGGTAAGAGTTTTCCTTACATTTAATTTAAATCCTAGTGTTTCCACGTTTTAAACTTACTTGTTTTTGCCGACGGGTTCACAATCAGAACCTGACGCTGCTTTATCCTATGATCTCCATTTCCATCCAAGCTGTTATTTGATTTGATATTTTTGATACTCAACACGAAAATTTAATTCGTTTGTGTCCCATTGAGTGGGGTGTTACAGATTGTTATTTTGACGATTGTTTGGACAAATGTGACCGGACTTGCAATGTGGGTAAAATTGAATTAATGTTGGCATGTAATGTTTTCCAGGATCACGATGGAGACCGCCGGGCTCCCGCTGCCGGGCTACCACTACATCGCTCCGAACCACATCGTGAAGGCACCGATCCATTGAATGGGGCTCCGCGGCCAGAATTCCGGCGTTGCGTACAAATTGTACAACACTGAACGCACCTTTCTGATGCAGCCGCAATACGGAACTCTGGCTCCGATATATTTCTTCAAATGAACGTGACCAAAACAATCTCTCTAAATCGAGGTGACTCTATTGGCAAGACATTAGAACCACGCTGAATGTATGTTTACATTTGTTACAAGTTTATAAGTATTTTAGATATTCTTATATTTATTCTCCACTGTATTTGATTAATTGGAGCAGAACATGTCAGTGATTTATATATCAGTAAGACCTGGGGAAGGGGTTTGAAAAATTATTATTATAAAAAAAAACTAACGACTGACATTTTAAAAATTTTGGCTAATCCGTGAACAGTGAACATGTAATGTAATTTGCAAGAAACACTTATACTAAATAGTTCAATATTTATAATAATTGGTCTAGTTCACTGCTCACGGGTTATAAATTTACGACAAAGTGTGCAGCAGGAGTTAGCTAAGCTGATCGAATTTACTATGGATTTAAGCGGTTGAGTGTATCAATTGTCTTTTGGATTTATTTCCCATTATGATCAGTATCGACCACAAGTAATAATGTTCAAAGTAAGTTTAATCGAGTGTCGGCGTACATTAGATAGGTGTAGATGCGTTACAATCGACCTCGACCCGCTGACGTAGCGTAGTGTTAGATTAGCGAACAGAGTTGAGAGGGTTTAAAGACAATATTTGTAAATAAAATAATCGTAATTACCTGAGAATTAGGTGTTACAGTAACAGTTGCGAAGCTCGGACGCGGCGCGGCGATACGAAACCGATGGGATCAAATCCTTTAAGAAAACTTACTTTAAAATCGAAGACAGATGAGAAGATAACATTTCAGTATATCATTTAAAATCGTCTAATATCACAAAAGAAAAGACGTTAGGTATAAAAATAGTGTGTTGATAAATGTGATAGTCTTCTAATTTATTTTACATTTGAACTATTAAGATCTCTACGTATACACAATGTGTAGGATACATCGGCTACTGGAAATTTTAAGTCGAATAATTAATATTGGTCTAGGGATCAAAGCCAAAGATTGTTAAAGTTTGTTTAACATTTATAATGTTGTGGATTAATCCTAAATTATTCTGAGAGTAGTTAATGTTTAGTAATGTAATGTAGAAAGGTTAATTTGAATTATTTTATCACCCTCTCCAGACTGCTCATTGTATTTAGTCTTATATCAAATATAGTCCAGTGGTAAACAAATATTTCCAAAAAAGTAAAAAAAAACACTTAGGTTAATGTAGGATAAGATAACTATAGGACCACTGCATTGAAAAGCTTTTCAGTGAGATGTCTTTCTACTTGCTTAAAAGTCGAATAGTGCCAAGTCACGATGAATATCGAGTGCCAACATAATTGAATTTCAACTTCGTATATAAGGCATATGTGGGAACTATGCATGTATTTTAAACATGGTATATAATAAAATAACAATAAACGTATCCATAGGAACTACATAAGCGATTACTGTATTATCCACTACTTATTAATTTTGCACCCTAGTTATATAAGATTATGCGATTAGACTTAATATTCTCGAAACATATCCCGATGACATATTTCCCAAGTCTTCCCCTGCAGTATTTCAGTAATTGAAGATGTGCCAAAGTTGTCTAAAATTTATTTACTTACATAAATATGTGTATTTTAATGTGACGTCGATAGTATTGAAAATTAGTTTGTATTTCGTTTAAATCGTCGGTCGATATGCTAGTCAAATTGTTCTGAAAGTAGGAAAAATTAGGAATTCTATAATGCTAGTCAAAATTTGTTTTTCTATCGGTGTATTTGTGTTTTGTAAAAATAATGAAACGTTTTTTTTTTGTTCGCACCTCTCTCAAAGTTTAAACTATTTTTGTGTGCTTGAAGTAAATTATGTAGCAATAAAAATTTTGATAAAATCAATTATTTATAGTCTATTAAATTGCAATTAAGACAATGTATAGAGCTTTGTAAAATAAGTACCACACAGGTTACATATTTACTCTATAGATATAAATATGTCAAAAGGTAATTTTGAAAAAAAAAAATAGTAATTTACTAAAGAGAAGAGATTTCATAGCTGTGATTAACGTTTGGGGTTGCACTTTTGTGCAAGAGCTACGTCAGGATGTCGTTTATCGCGTTATCGGATAGTGATGCAGGTAGTAGTCATAGTGCACGCTTGTAGTTCAGAGAGTGAACACCGGGGGGCGCGCGTCACGCATGCGACACGTTTTATATAATAATAATTGACGGGTTATTGTAACGCAAATACTTTCTGTTAGGGGAGTATTCATTCATCGGTGTTGTCAATGATATTAATAAAATTTAGGTCAATGCAATTTTAAATTATTAGTGAATAAATAATAATTAGTGATAATTTTTCATTATATCCTTGTATTATTACGTTCAGTTGTAATGAATAGTAATCACAGCAATTGATATAATCTTTATTATACTCATTATATAATTATACTTAGCAATATTATTATGATTCGTATTGTTATTGTTATTTTCATTTGCTCAATTTTGTCAATGTTGATGTAAGCTAGGCTGCGAAATGAAGTTTAGTTTGTTTTTCTGTTGTTCGATAAGCAATATTTTAATTTAGTGTGCTATGCACATCGTACTAGTTATTGCGACTTATGTAAACATTATATAAAGTACATGTGGAGCATCTTTACTTATTTTTAGTCGCACCAAATATGCTATAGGCAAGATACGTAGCTCGTTATGTTTCTTATTGTATAGATCATTTTGTCACTTCTTATGTCAATTTCTTGAGATTTCTTGCGTTTCTCTGTCTATTACGTATCATGCTCTATAACATATTTAATAATTAATTTAAACATACAGTTATATGTCGACGATTTTATTAAAATGGGGGGGGGGGGGGGGGGGGTTAATACAGGAATGTTTATTTAGGTAATGTTGAGAATAGTATCACTGTGCCATCAAAAGTATAAAAGAATTGAATAAGGGCTAGGGAACTCTAAACAGATATACTTAGTTAGTCCATGATTCCGTATGTTGTATGAGGTTTTAATTAAATGATTGTTTACTTTATAATCAAATATCAGCTTTATTCTCGTTATTTGTACGTTTCAAATGTTCGTAAAATATTAAGTCACTAAACTAAAAGTTAGTGCCTTTTGTTCTTAGATTTTCTTCAAATTATTTTAAACTGTAAGTTGTACGATTATGGACTTCTTTTGGATCGTGTTATGAATTATATAGCCTTTATTGACAGGGTCAGACAGCGCTGTATAAGTGTAATTACATTCAATCTTAGCAAATATTTATAAATGTAATAGGTAATTTCTTTACAATTTTCGTGTTAGCACATGTATTTGAACGTTCTTATTGCACTGTTTTCGAGAATCCCTTGAATTTTACGGTTAATAATATTAAAATTTGACATAACTACATTCTATATTTAAATATTTTGTATAGATGCTTACGATGCAATCCTCTTCGTTCGCATGTTTATTGGTGACATTATATTGCTATTATTACATTCATAATACCTATATAATATTTTGCTATATCCTGAAATATATATCTATATACAGGTTGAACACGATTGGATAAAAAGGTTGTGTAATTTATTATGCATAATATTATACAATATCCAATAATATTATATTCACTTCATCCCGATCTAAATACACCACGATTTTATTAGACAAAATATTGATCTTTATACTACACTTTCGTAGTGAACAGGGTAACATGATACAGAGGATTTCATCATATCTTCACTTTATCTACACAGCTATATAGTTCAATATATTGTATTTATTCCGAATACTCTTTATGATAGAAGATGTTTTTATCAATTGATTTTTAATCTTCAACTTTAAAAAAATTGAATGAAAAAATTAACGTAAAAATGAAGAATGAGGTACGACAGATCGTACTATATAAAAATAAAATGTATATGGTTAAAAAATAACATTTTAAGGCATGTTCTACAAAGTATACGTACACACGTACTGTGTGTTTACAAAATTAACAAAGTAGATCTGCTAACTTATTTTCAGTCATATTGTGTATGTGCGTAGGCTATTAATTTCACAGTTTCGACACCTGTTTAGTATTAAAGTTAATAGTAATTATTGACTGAGTATAGTTAAGAATTGTAATATCAAAAAAAAAACAACAAAAATATCGGATGTTTTTGTTTCACTGCTGTTTTATCAATAAGCATTTAATTTTTTGTATTCACTATAATTAGTAAACATTATAAAAGTCTATTGTTCTACAAATGTTATTTGAATATAAACACATAGACTTTATTGGTTATTTATCAATGACATAAATATACTGACATTTAAGTTTTCGAGAGTATGGTTAAGATGATTGATGATGTGTGTATTGTGATCTCTAACGCGGCTATTTGTCTAGTCAATCTATTGTAAAGTTTTTGATACTGCTGAGGCAGTTCCTTCAATGTTGATATATTTATGGCGCTGACTGCCACCAACATCATAATATGCCATGCAATAATACCCGGTACCTAATTAAAAGTTAGATTTAATTAGAATCAATTGATGATTGGATTCACACGCGTCGGGCGACATTGCGGTAGATTATTTCCAGTGAAGTGGGATGGCGTGGGGATAACACTGCTTCCTGTAGAAATCAATTTTATTGATTGGATTTCACAGGCCTTCAATAATATTGGTCTGAGCGGCTGACCGCTGGCGACAGGCTGTAGGAAGTGCTCGGTGGTATAGGACTATGTTAACGTGTTGTTGAGAGTGAGAGCTTATCATAGTAGGTAATAAATTGGTTGTGCGGATAATTCACGTAGCATTCGTTTGCCCGGATGTCGCCAAGAATAGATAGGGAATGTGCATAGTATAATAATAAAGAATAACTTGCACATATTTTTTATCATATCTGATAAATGATTTATTCTTTACTGCTTGTAATTGTACTGCAGATGCAAGATGTCGTGTAATCTATATTATGTTCTCACATCTCTAGATGTTCACATGTCATTATCTTTCGAATATCACTGTAATTATCTACATATCTAATCGTTTTGTGTATTGAATTGATTAAATGTTATGAATATAAATGTTGTACTCACGGTTACAGTATACTGTCATGAGGTTCATTTCAATATGATATTAATGTTTGTTTTCATTATGTTAATTCAATAAAGTGTGTAAATAAACTTTGACTTTAATTTATTGGGAAACCTAAATGACCTGAATGACGAGATGTTTTGTCAAATAAGTCGATAGTATTCTGTGACAGAAAAGAAAAGTTACCAATTTATATTTGCGCTATGGAATAATATAATTAATATACAAAATCATTTATTGTCACGTGTCCGAAGCCTCGCCTCCTTGACTGCGGGACTAACATACGCTGCGTAATCGCCGCCGGAACGCCAGTGCGGGTCGCGCACACCGCTTGTGTTTTCATAGTTTCCGTTACGGCTACGGCTGTGCGGCAAATCACGTCCACCGTGTAAAATTAAATCATGACGCGAGCGATGTGCCCGCAGTTAAGGTGTTAAAGTAAATCAAAGACGGAAACTTCGTCTACGTGGTAGTACATACCTTATATGTGTGGGTGTGTCTTTAGTGCCTATGAATACCTACAGAAAAATGCTCGCTTTAGCGAAGTACATGATGAGCGAGGGAACGTTGCATTAATGTAAAAAAATAAAAATCCCGATGCTAAATCTCAATAACACTGCCCGACACGGCGATCGAACCGGGACCTCATGCTCAGCAGTAACGCTTGCGACCACTGGACCAGGGAGGCAGTCATTGCGAGGCATAATTGTTTAATTTATTTTAGTTAAATTCTTTTCTTTTGTAGGTAGGTACTTTTATTTATTATCGTGTGCCAAAGAGATTTAAAATACTATATAGCGGACATGCGAGAAAATGTCATAGACAAACTTTGATCCCATGTCTCAGTAACGCCATCTAGAATATTATTTGAAAATTGGAGCGGTCCCGGAGCGTAGTAAAAAAAACTCATAGACTTTGTCCAGCAGCACACAAGTTTAAAATTCGGATGAAAATTTCATTAGTGATGTCCGGTCTATAGGCATTGAATGTCTTTGTCGTGTGCCTATGTCGTGTGTGCCAAATAAATGCCTTTTCTTTCTTTCTACCTTTATACCTATACGTAATAAGGTAGCTGTAGGTAGGTACCTAGCTACATAACTGTCCAACTCTTCGCGGAAAATAGGCGACATGTTATATTATAATCGTTGGATGACTGTCCTGTTGGTCTAGACTTCTAGAGGTTAGTGACCCTGACTGCTATGCCGGAGGTCGTGGGTTCGATGCCCACCCAGGCAGGCCAGATGTTTGTGTGTTGTGCACGATCATTTGTTCTGTGTCTGGGTGTGATTTATCTATAACATGTAAGTATGTAGGTAGGTAGGTAGGTATTTAGAAATATACAGGGTGTTAGTGTGAACACCGTTATCCTTGAAACCAGTGGTTTGGTTTCACTTATAGAACGTAAATTCAACGAATTTTTTTTATTTTTTAAGTAGTCTCAATTTTTCCTTTAAATTGTTTCACCCTATACAACGGCACGCAAGTACATAGTAGACAAAGTGGCGCCACGGGCAACTGCGCTTGATCAGACACCGTAAGCTGTGCGCCCGCGCCCGCACACACACCTCAGTCAGGCTATAGCCTCGCTATCGAGCGCACGTCGGTTTAGACACGTTTTTCGTACACAAGTGGGTAGTTAGATAAAAGTAATTATGTCGTACACAAACGTAGGTACAGTGGACGAAAATGGTACGGCTTTACGCCGCGGCTGGTGATAACCTGGCCGAGGTTCGCAGAATGTACGTAGATTTATTCCCTGGACAACCTGTGCCAAACCGGGAAACGATGTTGACGGCGACTCAAAGGTTATCTTTGGGGGGAAATGAAGCGCCGGGTGTATGCCACTGAGTTTCATAATACGTCGGAACTAGGGAATGCAATCTCGTCTCGCCGAGATCCCGATCTCGCGAGATCTCGGCCATATTTTACGAGATTGTATCTCGTCAAATTTCGTACGAGATCTCGCGAGATAACGAGATCGACAAATGCAGCGTGACGACGTGTATTTCTAAGGCCCTATCCAGATACGCGCGCGAGCCTGACGCGTTCTGTAATACATTGCTCTTTAGTACGAACCTCAGTAAGTAAGGTGTGCAACATCCATATCAATGAACTTAAAATCGCGTGTCATTTCGCAGCTACTTCGTTCCTTCTGGACAAGGTCATAGCGCGGCTGCGCGCGAACTGAATCCTGGCCGTTGCCTAAATATAGATAATTATTGTTTTGTTACCAATATTGTAAGAATTTGAACTGATTAGCTACAGTAGGTATAATATAATTATACACTTATACAAATGTCATTAGAGTTAGAGACAAAATAATAAGTACTCTGTTGATTTTTAAAATAAAACTTACATTATTTTTATAACTAAGCAACGCAGTTTCTATTTAATTACATATCATGTCAATTACTAGTTCTTAAAACAAGCATTTGCATGTTTTAATTGCGATTCTACCAATCTCGCGAGATCCCGTAATTTGCGAGATCTCGCGAGACTGGGTTTTGAGTCTCGCGAGATCTCGCTAGGCGGAAATCTCGTACGAGATTGCATTCCCTAGTCGGAACTCAAATTGCGGATTCGTAGTGCGTTCAGAGACATACAAAGTGACACTGTTGTGCTTCCCAGAGTGAGTACCCAGTTGTTGTCTTTCTTTCATTTTCGTTGTTGTTAAATCTAACTTAAATTTGGACCCGTCACGCAACAGAAGGTAGTAGGTATTTTTGCCTGTCCTAAGCCAGGAAAAGTATGAAGGAAAGTTACATCACAGGTTATGGGTATTGTGTTTTTATTGGAATATTGTGTAGGTAGTTAAAACGGACGGTCAGCGCCCTTTACGCGTAGTATCCATGAATTTATGAACGGTGTCGGACAGAAACTTTCTTTTATTGAATGAAAATAACGTTTATTTATTTTTAAATTCAGATAAACATTTTTATAATTAAGTCAACTACCTATGGTTTTAGTGCTAACGGTGTCTACACTAACACCCTGTATAAGTATGTTTATAGCGGTTTAGTACCTACTTACCCATAACACAAGCGCCCAAGCTTAGCTTGGGACTAAATGGCGTTGTGTGAAAAAGTTGTGGAATTTATATTATAGTTATCTATTGCTAGTAATTGACGAGTAGGTAATTATGTACCTACCGAGTAGATAGGTCCCACGTATTGTACGTAGGTGGTATTAATCGAGCCTAGAAATAAATAGGTAGGTAAGTAGATACAAAGCCAGGTATCTATAGATAATTATCTAAGTATCTATACCTGGCTTCATATCTAGGTACTTACCTATTATTTATTTCTAGGCTCGATTAACACCACCTACCTACGTACAACACGTGGGACCTACTAGGTATAGATATGTCACATACCTAATTATGGTTGCATAGTTTATTGACCATTCATTGACCTGTGGCTGCTATGGATACCAGCTTGTCAACTTTATTAGGTGCAGTGCAATGCAACCAGTTGTTTTGTGTTTGTTATTTGAGTAATTATTACACTGTTACCTAACAAAATATCAGCAGTCCGATTGTGTTGAAGTTTAGGAATTGACATAAAATTTGTTTCTCATTATTTTACAAGTAAATTATCTTCTTTTAATTATTTTTTAGCTCGTTCCATCGTCGACCTCATCTCTGACCGCAGGACAAGATTGAGACCCATTAAGTACCTACTTATATATAAAAAAAAAAATAACTGTCTTCAAAAAAAAGGAGGAGGTTCTGAATTCGGTTGTAATGTAGGATATATATATTATTACTCCGTCATGGAAATATTTTTGGAACGAAGTTCCTTATCGCGCGTTGTGAAAGGGGGCTAGACGGAAAAAATTCTTACGAAAAGTTGTCACGACACTTTTTGCTATAGTAAGGTATTGTAAGCTGTACGACGTCGCATGTTCGCAGGGAGAGGGAGAGGAAGAGGAAGAGGGGGAGGGGGATATGGGGAGGGAGAGGGGGAGGGAGGGGAACGGGAGGAGGAAGATGGAGGGGGAGGGGGAGAGAGAGAAGATTGAATAGTTCACTAATCAATCGAAGGGAACTTCGTTCCATCCGGGTGTCCCTTGACACCTCTCAAGTTTTTTTTTATTTGATAGGGTATAGTAGCAGATTGGTCTCATTTGTATCAAAACTCATATCTGAGTAAGGATCCTTGAGGAATTGAGGGAACTCCTCAAAAACATAGGTACCTACCTTCATACGCACTAATTTCTACATTTTTAGTGACAAATCAAGACATTTTCATTTAGAAAGTATTTTTCACTCAACTTTTCACGTCGTGTTTTTTTTTAGTTTACCGTCTATGCCTAGCATTAGTTATGTACCTAAGTACCTAATGACAGCTCAAATTGCCTTTACTTCATTTACGTACTTATATTTACCTACACGAGGTATTTTTTACAGAATAGCACAGCGTCGTATGAAAATGCTTCGCACATGGTGTTCTCAAAAAGCGTTTCCAAAATCTTCAAACAATTACTTCACAGCAGTGGAATTCATAACGGTTTATCAACGTGAAAATGAGTTTCGAGTTCATTCAACTTTTAAGAATTTGCTAAGTTTAATAAGATTCTGAAAAGTTTTTCGAAGTTTTGTTACAAACTGGAGCCTAATGAGGATACCGGGACTGCTGCAGGAGACAGCGCGACGTCGCGTCGGTCGCGGGGAGGTCAAAAAGTTGGTGAATGACAAAAGGAAACGGATTGTTGGCGACCAGCTACCAAACTCTTTGATAATTTTTATATTTTTCTTCTTTTTTGCTTAGAAGTCTTGTTGTTTTGTTTTATAAGAAAAAGTCAGTCTGTAAAAATATGTGCTGCTGTAATAAACTAAAAAGCTGTACTTGTGGTTTTTATTCTAAATTGATCCTGTTCTCAACATTGGTGTCAGAAGTGAACGGTTAAATGCCCACCACAAGATCGCAAACAAAGGCAGCAATGGCGGAGACTGGTATGGCAGGTATCGTTCCAACAGGTGCTCCTCAAGAGGGTGGTGCCTCCACATTCGGTGCCATCGCGCCGGCACCACCCTGTGCCAACCGTAACGAGACATTATCGTCCGCCAGCAGGACCTCGTCAAGCATCGTACCTCAGAGTGCGCGGTCAGACCATTCTAGCAGCACATTAAAAGCACAAATTCTGACTGCAAAGGCGGAGCACGCTCGTCGGCTCGCGAACGCTCAAGCGGAACGTGATCGCATCCAAGCGGAACGTGATCGCATCCAAGCGGAACGTGATCGCATCCAAGCGGAACGTGATCGCAACCAAGCGGAACGTGAAACCGCCGTGGCGGAGTTGGAATTGCAGGCGCAGCTGGCCGTTATCCAGGCCAACTCTATAAGTGCAAGATCCCGCCATTCCGGCAACTCCCATGGCAACAGACCACAGCACAGAGTCGAAGACTGGTTAGCTGATTCATTTACTATGCTTCCTAAGCAAGATAACAAAGCGCATTCATTTGTTGACAGGGGGGCAAACAAGCCGAGGTTTTCTAGCTTTGTACCGCAGGACCGGCCGCGTTCGACGCCCGCCACAGCCTACGGAGATGGCCCAGTGACAGTGACACATCTTCCCCTTGATGTACTGGACCGTACCCGCGGGACACGCCCTTTCCTCGCCTGCGCGCTACCGCGCCAGGCTCGTGTTTGCCCGTCAACGCATCCGGCCCCAGCCGACACGTTGACGCACCCGGTCCCCTGTGTCTGTACGCTCCCTGTGGGCGCGTACTCATCAGTTGAGCCAGCTGAACATACACAACATGCACTAGGTTTAGGCACACTTACTAATGATGAAAATTGTTGCTACAAAAATAAAAATCATTGCCCAGATCTAAGTACATCATTTAATCAGCTGGTCGACGCAATTAAAGGCACAGGGAAGAAGACAACAAAGGTTTGTGATATAACTAAGTTTGATGGTCACGTCTCGGATTGGTTTCACTTCAAGAAGTCCTATGAACTATCCAAGGCGTACTTTTCTCCTAGTGACAACATCACACGACTTGGCGCGGCGTTGCACGGTGCTGCTAAAGAAGCAGTCTCCATCAGATTAATAGCAGCTGACGACCCGGAGCAGATTGTTCAAGCGCTTGAGACCAGGTTTGCTCAGCCGGAAGTCATCGTACTACACCAGATTTCTGAGGTCAAAGCCCTCCCTAAAATAAGTATGTACGAGTCTGCACGAGAGCTGAACATCTTTGCCTGTCGCATCCGTAATTGTGTAGAAATCATCCGCTTGTTAGATCTGCCCGAGCACCTTGCTTCACCGGACCTTCTAAACATCATCTTAGGTAAGTTGACCCCACTCCTCAGATCTAAATGGAGAGATTTTGCATCGTCGAGAGTTGGCTCTGGTAAGTTTAAATTGGAAATTTTGGCCGATTTTCTCGAGATTGAAGCAAAATTACAAATTAAATTTGATGTCATACCGGAGCCAAATCTTGTCAAAAACCAATGTCATCCCATCAAAACATCAAGAGACAGAACTTACGCAATCGCGACAGAGTCAAACGTCACGTCAAAACCAAAAAGTTTTTATTCATGCCAATACTGCCATGACGGTAAGCACGAAGTTAGCGACTGTGAAGGTTTTAAGTCTCAGTCTCTGGACGATCGGTGGCAATGGGTGATGGAGAACAAGGTCTGCCGTAGATGTCTTAAAAAAGGTTCGCACCAATATCGCCATTGCAAGAAAAAGTGTGAGTTCGAAGGTTGCCCGGTCGAGAGACGGCACCACACCCTCTTGCATAGACCCCAACCTGTGTCGACAGCCCATGTTGAGATACACTCAGCCGCGGAAACCCTCGACCCCAAGGTGCAGAAACCAAGCACGTCGAAGGAAGCGCAGCGATCTGTCACCGTGGCCCACAACTCTTCTCCACTGAACTCATCCTGCCTTAAGCCACTCCTAAAAGTTTTAGCAGTCACTATTTCTGGACCCTTGGGATGCGTTAATACGTATGCCCTTCTTGATGATGGGAGTTCCGTGACTTTATTGGACCAATCTGTGGCGGACTCAGTGGGAGCTGAGGGCCCTATGTGTAGGCTGAAAATTGACTGCATTGGTGGATTGAGTACGCAGGCCGACGTGAGTTATGTCAATATCCTAGTAAAGGGTCGATATAGTATGGACAGTTTTGACATCAGAGCACGCACCATTCCCAATTTGGGCATCAAAAGGCAAGCCGCACGTTTAGACGACGTAGCCAGGTACGATTACTTATCTGATTTAGTGGACGTCGTCTGTTATGATGATGCGAAGCCCATGTTGTTGATAGGTGCGGACAATTGGCATGTGTCGCTCCCTTCAGAGGTTCGTCACGGCACTCGTGAACAACCTGCAGCCGTTCGCACTGCGCTTGGTTGGGTCCTCTACGGTTATATTTCTAGTAGTTCTTACGCCACCACTTTCGTTAATCATATTTCAGTCGCCGACGACAATGATTCACTGGACAACCTCATCAAGGAATATTTTCGTCTGGACTCTATAGGGATAACAAAGGTAGACCATCGTAGCGCTAGCGAACAACGTGCTTTAAACATTTTAGAGGAGACTACCAAGCGCTTAAATTCTGGCAGGTACGAAGTGGGCCTATTATGGCGCGATAATATCTCTACTGTCCCTAAAAGCCGCGACCTAGCCTTATCTAGATTCGTTAGCCTCGAGCGTAAAATGGCTAAGGATAGTGCTTATGCCGATGACTACAAGCAAAATATTCAAGGGATGATTAGCAAAGGGTACGCTGAATTATGTTCGGGTCCACCGTCCGGCCAGGTTCCGTGGTATCTTCCGCATTTTGGAGTTATTCACCCACAAAAGAAGAAACTACGCGTTGTCCACGATGCGGCAGCGAAATGTGCAGGTGTTAGCCTAAATTCGCTCCTGCTGACTGGACCGGACCTTTTGCAGCCGCTTCTTAGCATCGCGATGAGGTTTAGGGAAGGCCCGGTTGCCTTGACAGGAGATATCAGGGAGATGTTCCCGCAAATTAAAATTAGACCGGAGGATAGGGACTCTCAACGTTTTCTATGGAGAGATAGCCCCGGATTGCCGCTTCAGGAATTCCGTATGTCCTCGATGATATTCGGCGCAGCATCTAGCCCGTGTACCGCGCTTTGGGTGAAAAATAAAAATGCTAGTCAATTTCAGTCACGATACCCGGACGCCGTACGTTCTATCGTCGAGGACCATTACATGGACGACTTCTTAGGGAGTTTTGACAGTATCAGTGAGGCGACCCAGCGAGCATTTGAAATATGGTCCATACATAAAGCAGCTTGCTTCGAGATGCGTTCTTGGGTTTCGAATTGCAAAGAAGCCCTAGCGTTAATCCCTGCAAACTTATATGCAACAGACGCTACTACTGAGGTAAGCTTAGGTCCGACGTCTCCCTCACAAATTCGGGTATTAGGTCTTACGTGGAACATAAGTGAGGACAATCTTCATTTCGCCAAGAATCTTCCAAAGGCCCCTACTAAATATACAAAACGTTCAGCCTTGTCCCTACTGATGTCCGTCTATGATCCCTTAGGTTTTTTAACTCCCGTTCTTATGAAAGGCCGCGCACTATTCCAGAAAACCTGGAAGTTGGGCATCGACTGGGATCATACACTGCCGGTTAATCTGATTGAAGACTGGACAAGTTGGTTGTTCGAAATTCAAAAATTAAGCAACAGTTCCGTTCCCCGATGCTACTTTCGCGACACCGGGCGCATTAAAAATGCCCAACTTCATGTTTTTGCTGACGCTAGTGAACGCGCGTACGCCTGTGTGGTCTACTGGCGCTTCACTGACGACGCTGACAACGTAAGTTTATCCCTGGTAGGAGGAAAGGGTAGGCTGGCGCCCCTGAAACCCGTTTCAATCCCAAGATTGGAGCTCCAGGCTGCCCTGATCGCTTCGCGTTTCGGTGCGTACGTCATTGAAGCTCACAGACGAACACCAGATCAAGTTTATTACTGGACGGATTCTCTAACCGTTCTAAAGTGGCTTCGTAGCGACGTTTGCACGTTTAAAGCCTTTGTTTCGTTCCGGTTGGGAGAAATAGCTGAAACCACAAACATCCACAGTTGGAGATACGTCCCCACGGCTTTAAATGTCGCAGACGACGCTACGCGCGACATTCACAATTTCACGACTTCATCACGTTGGTTCACAGGACCCACATTTCTTTTGTCTCCACCCTCTGACTGGCCATGTGAACCAAAGTGTGCCATCCCTCCGGTAACCGAAGAACTTAAAAGAGCTTCGGAATCGGTGGGACTGATAGTTACCTCACCGGGACAGCTACCTTCACCGGTAGTAGCGGATCACCAACGTTTTAGCAGTTGGACCCGGTTTCTTCGTGCCACAGCACGAACCCATCAGTGTATTGATAAGTTTCGATCAATTTTGTGCCCAAATTCAAAATTCTCTCAAAAAGCACTTCGAGATGCTCGTAACCTTTTTGCCCTTTCCGTTGAAGACCTCAACGTTGCGGAGGTTCACCTATTTCGTAAAGTTCAAATAGATTCCTTTCCCGAAGATTTGATGCGCGTTCTAACAGCACGTCCCGTTTCTAGTGATAGTAGGCTTCGGAACCTGTCGCTTTTGCTCGGTGAAGACGGGCTCCTTCGTCTTTCTGGCCGCACTGCCGTCGCAGAGTATGTAGAGTCACGCCCGATTGTCCTGGACGGCCGACATCCTATCGTCAAGCTACTGATACACTCCTATCACGCCAAATACGCCCATGGACATAACGAGCTAGTGGTTAATGAGCTGCGCCAGAGGTTCTACGTTCTAAGCCTCAGACCAGCCGTCAGAGGAACTTCGCAGAAATGCCAGTTTTGCCGCAACCGGAAGGCTAAGCCAGAATCACCACCAGAGGGAGACTTGCCAAAAGCCAGATTAGCACATCATCAGCGCCCTTTCACATACGTTGGACTAGATTATTTTGGCCCTCTGAACGTCGCTATTGGCAGACGCACCGCCAAGAGATGGATTGCCCTTTTTACATGTTTGACGGTGCGAGCTGTACATTTAGAGATCGTGGAGACATTATCGTCGGACTCCGCCCTGATGGCAATCAGGCGGTTCATTGCGAGAAGGGGATGCCCGACAAGGATATACTCCGACAACGGAACGTCATTCGTTGGCGCAGCAAAAATGCTGCCAGAGCTGTTCAACTTCTGCGCCGATAGAAGAATCGAATGGCGATTCATTCCCCCATCCGCACCCTTTATGGGGGGCTGTTGGGAGCGGCTAGTCCGCTCGGTGAAAAATGCTATCGCCGTCACATTGAAGCAGCGGACTCCCAAGGAAGATGTATTAAACACCCTGCTCTTAGAGGCTGAGTGCGTTATCAACTCAAGACCACTGACGCACGTCTCGGTGGATGCGGACGCAGAGTATGCCCTGACTCCATTCACTTTTTTGATCGGAAGCCCGAGCAGCGAGCCTGACATTAATGTCTTCGACGACGCCGATTTGCTTCGACGTGCTGACTGGAGGAAAGCGCAAAGGCTGGCAGACCATTTTTGGCAGCGCTTCGTACTCGAGTACCTGCCCACGCTCACACCTAGGAGGCGGTTGCAGGAGGTTCGTCCGTTAAGGGTGGGCGATCTTGTCTTCATCGCAGATGGCACGCTACCCAGGAACCAATGGCCTCGAGGGCGAATCGCGGCAGTGCACCCGGGAAAGGACGGGATTGTCAGAGTTGTGGACGTCACCACAAAAGGGGGCGTGCTGCGACGACCCACTCGAAAGGTGGTATTGCTGGTCGCCGGCCAGTAAATTGGTGCTTCACACCGTCGGGGGCCATGTTGGCGACCAGCTACCAAACTCTTTGATAATTTTTATATTTTTCTTCTTTTTTGCTTAGAAGTCTTGTTGTTTTGTTTTATAAGAAAAAGTCAGTCTGTAAAAATATGTGCTGCTGTAATAAACTAAAAAGCTGTACTTGTGGTTTTTATTCTAAATTGATCCTGTTCTCAACACGGATCTTTTTATTATTGTGACAAGACAACAAATTTTTATATTGGTGTCTCTTTAATTCCTAAGCTTTATACTGATAGTATAAAAGCGCTTATAGTAGGTAGTGTTATGTTGGCCCAGAGGTTAAGGCGCTTCTCATTGATTGTGGTTCAAATCCAGGCAAATGCCAATGTGATTTTTTCATGTTATATTCGTGTTTCATTATTATTTATTTATATATATATATATATATATATATATATAGGGTCAGGTGGCCAACAGTGAGCCATTAGTACACAGAGAACCAGTATTAGTAAAACCTAAACTAGTAGTTACCGGTTCATGCAACCGACACGTAGAAACGTGTCGCGAACCGCCTCCCTCACTCCCCAGTCAGTGCTGCCACCTTAGCGCTTTCGGAGTTAGATCTAGCGCTTTTTTGGAACACTTAGCGCTGAAATTTCAATTTTAACTCCTAGCGGAAAATATAGCGCTTTTTTGGCAGACCTGGCACAGACACGATAAACGCAAATTTACATAAACGATTGGGATTATCTTACAAAATGGCTTCATGTCGTGGCGGCTACCGTCGGGAAAATCGTTGTTAAAACTACGATTTTCCCGAAAATGTTCTAACACACGTCACGTCAAACCAAAAATATAAATGGAAATTACAAAACCCTCAAAAACCGCAACCTGGACCTACAAAAATTCAGTCTACAGAACCTGCTCAGACAGCGAAAGCGATTAGGCTCTTTATTAATTTAGATTTAAAATGATTAAAACAAATTTTTGGTAGGTATTACTTGTGAGTGTGTTTTTTTTTATGCAATCTAGCGGAATCTAGCGCTTTTTTCAAGCACTTTTAGCGCTTACTGGCTTCAGAGAGGTGGCAGCACTGTCCCCAGTTGACGGCGAGCGCCCGCTAACAACAGACGTGTGGTGGGGTGTTTTGTGATTTTCCGCGCAAAAAGTAAAAAAAAAGGTGAGTTTGGTTTTTGTTCTTCAAACTAGTGGTTTATTAGATTTTCTAACTGTTTTTACTATACATGTAAAGTTACTATTTGCCTATCCTATGGTACTTATGTTTTTAGCATAACCTAATTCATTTTTTTTCAATTTAATCCCAACTGTCAAATGATGCAGGTGGTACACGGTGACTCAGTATTGTAGGGTACACAGTGAACCGTGGTTCATTGTGTACCACAGCTATAATTATCGTCATTCATTATTAAGATTATTACGCTTTTTTGCTTCAGGATGGGTCGGACTAAGGTTGCCGAACGGAAGATAGGAACGCACAGCAAAGAAGACATGCAAAAAGCACTTCACCTTAGAAGTGAAGGTGCAAGCATCCGCAAAGCCGCTAAAGAATTGCAGTTGGCCTGTCCTACAGTACGGAGATATGCTAAAAAATAACAGTTGATCTCAATTACCTAAAAACCTCATCATTAGAAAAGCATAGTTCTTGTCACTTTTCTAAATAATATGTGCAATGTGCCTGTATTGTTAATTTTGCTAAGTTGTTGATTTTTTTATACATTTTCAATAAATATTTAAATTGGAAATATAAAAATCTCGTTTTTTATTTATTGAGCTTTCATTTATCACAGTGAACACTGTCGAAATATAACTTAGCTTCGTTTTAATGTGACATGATTCACTGTATCCAACCATGGTTCACTGTGAACTTCATCATGGATCAGTGTGTACCCAATAGTGTACACAGTGAACCATTTCCCATTTTTTAAAAAACACTATGTAATGTCAAATCTATCAGTTTTTAAGCTTAAATTTGTAAAGAAACTAATAGGCTGATAGACACTGAATCGTATAAATAAAAAAAATAAACGTTTAATTCGAATATGACTGCATGAGAAAACTTTAAATTTTTCGTGGTTCACTGTTGGCCACCTGACCCTATATACCTATATGTAGGAAAAGGGTTCAGACTCAATTAAACTTCTTATTAACTTTATGCTTCTTTTATTTTCTCTTTACAACCTTTAACATGCTCCTTCGTAAAATTGTGTGTTCCTTCATTCAATCCTTTTTCCTTTTTTGTTCATTCATCCTTCACTCACCCAACACTTCATTCATTCCTTCACCTCATCATACCGTTCGGATACACTTACACTTTATTTTTTGTTTTGGTTGAATCCTACAACCCGGCCGTCCTGCCAATCAGTCCGGCCTCGTGACTGAATCTAAGTTAAGTTTTAGAGTAATCTACCAAACAACAAAATAGTACTTCTTGCACTTAAATGGTATGAGACACACAGTCTGCAATATTCTTACAAAACTATTTATTACATACAAACAGAAAATCATAACCAACATCCAAATAACACAGCAAAGAGCTGACTTATCAGAAAATAATAATAGTTATACACATCAGTAAGTTAAACACAGTAAAGCCATTCATTGTATAGCAATCTTAATTTAAAAATTTGGAACTAATAGTTAAAACAAAGGTACAGTTGAGCTAAGACCACCTCTTCATGTAGTCCACCCCTGATGTTGTTCTAATAGGCCCCTCCTTACCTCTGTCTATTTTCTCCACTTCATATCTGTCTTTTCCTAACTCTTTGGTGACTTTATAGGGTCCGTAAAAACTCGGTTTTAATTTCAAAGCATTCCCAAATTGCGTTCTTTGTATAGCAACTAGATCACCTGGCTTGTACTTCTCTCCTTCTTTACGTTTCTTGTTGAATGTTCTTCGGTTCTCTTCCTGAATTCTTAATATTTGTGCCTTAGCTTCTCTTCGTGATTCGTCCCTTTTATGCATGAACTCCATCCTATTTTCTTCTTCTAAAAATTCTAATATTTTCATATCTTCTTTCATTCTTAGTTTAACACCAGTCAACAATTCACATGGTGTTGTGTTGATAGATCGTTGGTATGTGCTGTTAATGACTCTTTGAAGCTTACTGACATATTTGTACCAATGATCAGGTTGTTCTATGCACATCTTTGTTAAGGCAGAGATGATAATGCGGTTCATCCTTTCTACTTGGCCATTTCCCCGGGGTATTCCAGTTGTGATAGTGATATGTTCAATTTCTTCCACTTCACAATATTCCCGAAACTCACCAGATGTGAACGCGGTTCCTCTATCTGTGATTATTCTCCGTGGGTTGCCGTAGTCTTTCTGATGCCACTTCAGTTTCTCAACAGTTTCCTTTGCTTTTACTGTCTTGACAGGATAGAGCCAGACAAACTTAGTATACCCATCTATTACTGTCAGAATATAATTATACATTTTTTTTGTAGCATCCAAAGGTCCTAAGTGGTCGCAGTGTAGAGTATCTAAAGGTAGCTCTCCCTTGTCTATTGGATTTAAGAAGCCTTCTTTCTTTCCAGATTTTTTGCTGGCCAGTAAACATGGCACACACATAGAAATGACTTTGTCAATTTTATTGTCTAATTTTGTGATCCAATAATCTTTTTCTAGAATGTCCTTAACCTTTTTTTTTCCATATGTCCCAGTCCATGAGCTCTCTTGATCATCTCCATATCCATAATTTCAGGTATTACTAACCTCTTTTGTACACCTTTATAAATAACGCCATTTTCTAAATAATAATCTTCATATTCGCTTTCTTCAAGTATTCTTCTCATAATCTTCAATCCATCATCCTCTTCTTGTGCTTTTTTTATCCTAGCATGTAATTCAACATTAACAAAGCATATATTCCTACTAAGAGCATCAACATGTTGCATTTTATCTCCCTTTCTATGTTCTATGGAATAATCAAAATCTTGCAAATACAGTATCCACCTGGCCACTTTTGCCGGAACATCTCTCTTATTAAAGGTTTTCTGCAATGCTTCACAATCTGTCACTATCTTAAAATGTTTCCCCATTAGATATCTTCGGAATTTTTTAACCCCCTCAATGACCGCCAAAGCTTCTAGTTCATAACTGCTACACTTTTGTTGTGTATCTGTAGTTTTCCTGCTCATGTAGTAAACCGGATGCAAATTACCATCCTTAAAATCTTTCTGCATTAAAATAGCTGCATAGCCATGTTTGGAAGCATCCGTATGTAATTCTGTTACCAGTTGTGAATCAAATATCTTGAGAACAGGTTCACAACACAATTTTGATTTTAATTCTTCAAAAGCTTGTAAATGTACATTTTCAAAACAAAACTCTTTCTTCTTTAATAAGTCTGTCAACGGTTTTGCAATTAATGCATAATTCTGAATGAATTTTCTAAAGTAGGAAGTCAGTCCTACAAAACTGTGTACTTCTTTTAGATTTTTAGGCAATGGAAATTTCATAACTGCATTAGTTTTATCTGTAGATGGTTTCACTGTTCCATTAGAAATAATATACCCCAAGTATTCAACAGACCTTTGAAGTATTTGTGACTTTTTCCAATTTATTTCAAGTCCATATTCTGCTCCCAGTTGCAACACACTTTTTAGGTTAATTATTCCATCTTCATCATCTTCTGAGAGAATTATTAAATCATCAATGAATATCAAAACAACTCCTTTTCTAATTAAATCTGCAAATATTATGTTAATGTAACGTGTAAAATACTTTGGACAAATGGAAAGACCAAAGGGTGCTCTTAAAAATTCGTACTGACCTTCAGGGTTGCTCGTCACAAATGCTGTATACTTTACAGACTCTTCTTCTATTGGTAAGTGAAAAAACCCATTTTTGAGGTCTAGAGTACTGAATACTCTCACCTTGCATAGTTTGTCCATATGATCCTCAATCACAGGTAGTGGATATTCATCCTTTACCATTTTCTGATTAATTTTTCTATAATCCACGCACACTCTAGTACTCCCATCCTTTTTCTTAACTAAAACTAGAGGGCTTGCATACTCAGAATAACTAGGACGAATAATACCTTTTAACAACCAATCTTCGACTTGATGTTTAACTACTTCTTCCTCTGATAATGCTAATCTTCTGGGCCGTTGTGTAACTGGTATGTCATCCTTCAATACTATCTTTAACTTGATGGGTGCATCTTTAGTCTTCAAAGGTTTATAGTTGTCTATAATTTCTTGCAGAGTTGGATTTAGATCATCATAACTAGAAAATAAGCAAATAACATTTTGATACGTACTGTCGTAGAATTGAGGCCTTATCTCAACTGAACCCTTATTAATAACTGCGATGGTGTTAACTAAAAACGGCTGACCTAAAATTACCTCATATGGTATCACGTTAGCAGGCACTATATAGAAATTAATATTGTAATTGTGATTATCAATAACTAAATCTGTGTTGAACTTACCAATGGACAGAACCTTACAAGAACCCAAACCAGTCAGTAACATCTTGTCGGGTTGGTACATACAATTTAACTTCGAAAACAACTCAATCGTCATTAGATTTAGATCACTTCCAGTGTCAATCAAACAATTAACCGTATGGTCACGTATTTTAACACTCTTAATGTGTAACTATTTAGTGTTGACATCGGTCAAATAATGTATCGGTAGATTTATTAGCTGTGGCAACCTTTGAAAAATAAAGGAATTTTTCTAACAATCATACATGGTGACAGCGGTGGGATCCGTAAAAAAGTGTAATTTTTCATCATGGACGAGTTAAAGAGCCAAATAGATGCGCAAATGGTACTCATACAACAACTACAATTGCAGTTGACACAACAGTCCCAGCCAGCATCTGATTTTAACACTCAGATGGATATTGCATCTTTACTACCCGGAGTGTCCACACCACCGCCTCAACAATTTACTTTCAAAGCCGCCGACTGGTCAAACTGGATCACCAGATTTGAGCAGTATAGGGAAACGACACGTCTCAAGTATATGCCAAGCAAAACCCAAGTAAACACCTTCTTATACTTATTGGGAAGCAAAGCAAATGACATACTAACGTCTATGAAATTGAGTGAATCGGATAAAAAGTCCTATGATATCGTCAAAACTAAATTCGACACCTATTATACTGCAAGAAAGACAAAAATGTATGCCAGAGCGCGCTTCAACCAAAGAATACAAAATGAGCTAGAAAGCATAGATGACTTCATAACCGATCTACATGGCTTAGCAAAGAAATGCGAATTTGGGGAGCTCGAAGACGAACTTATACGAGACAGAATCGTAGCCGGCATGAGAAATACAGAATTGTCTAAGGCTATCCAAAACCTTGAAGAGGAACCTAAACTAGAAACGGTGATTAATAGAGTGAGGCACGCTGAGATGGTTGAAGCCAACATGGAAGTACTAAACCCCACTCTACCTAACCCTCCACCAGAGGTACATCTAGTAAATAAATCTAAAAAGCCTATTAAGCAAGGCCAAACATCAGATATGTGTAGAAAATGTGGTCGTAAACCAAAACACAAGTTCTCTGAGTGTGAAGCAACAAAGTCTAAGTGCAATGGATGCGGCATCCGTGGTCATTGGTTGGCTGTGTGCAAGAAAAAGAATGTGGAAAAAAAAGAGAGTACATCTAAGAGTGTAAATGAGATAGCAGATGAAGACTTTTTCTTTGGAAGTATTGAGAAAGAAAAGATCATTGATTCAGTTACTACACCGAAGATAGCACGCTCCAAACCTAAATTTGCAAGCATAGCAGTCAATGGACAGAAGATAAAATTTAAAATAGACACCGGAGCATCTGAGACAGTAATCAGCCCAGAACTTAGGATCAAGCTGAAACTACCTAAGCCTATACAAGTACAAGAGAAACTTTTGGGACCCTGTGGCATAGTATTACCAGGACGTGGAATATGCAAAAATGTTCGGATGACTTGGCAAGGTAATACAAAACTTACTGATATATATATACTGGAAGACCAACATACCCCACTACTTGGACTCCCAGAATGTGATGCTTTTGGCATAATAAAGTGGAATGAGGGAGCACAAATTATGCAGGTGCAAATCTCTAACAATGCCCACCCTGAAGATGAATATAAAGAAATGTTCAAAGGTCTTGGTGTAATGGAAGGCAAGTACCACATACAGTTGAAGAAAGATGCAACACCCTATGCAGTAACAATGCCACGACACATCTCTATACCTATCAGACCTCAAGTAGAGAAAACTTTGAAGACTCTCCAAGAAATGAATGTAATAGAACCGGTCTCACACGCTACAGAGTGGTGCGCTCCTATGGTACCAGTAGTAGAGAAGGGTAAAACCGATAAGGTAAGAATCACGGTTGACTACACAGAGCTGAACAAGGCAGTTATGAGAGAATTTCACCCTCTGCCAACAGTCGAAGAATGTCTAGCACAACTAGCCGGAGCCAAAATATTTTCCAAAATTGATGCAGTGAAAAGTTATTTTCAAGTAGAATTAACTGAAGACTGTAAAGACCTCACAACCTTCATCACTCCATTTGGAAGGTACAGGTTTAACAGAATGCCCATGGGAATGAACTCGTCTAGTGAAGTTTTCCAGCGGAAAATAGCTGTAATATTGTCAGGCATTAAAGGTTGTGTAAACCATGTTGATGACACCCTGGTTTATGGTAGAACAGTAGAAGAACATAATACAAATCTGCGACAAGTATTAAAAGCTCTTCACAATGCTGGAGTAACCTTAAATCGTGAGAAGTGTATTTTTAGAACAACAGAATGCACATTTCTGGGATATAAAGTAACAGCTAATGGAGTGCAACCCCTTCAAGACAAGGTAAAAGCAATAATTGACTTACCCATACCTAAAGACTTAACAGCATTGAGAAGTTTCATGGGAGCAGTCAATCAGCACCTCAGATTTCTAGGAAACACAGCTGATGTAACAAAACCTCTGCGTGACCTCCTAAAGAAAGACTCTTCGAGAGAGTGGAATGATGAACATTCTACAGCGTTCCAACAAATCAAAAAGCTGTTAACTTCAGCCCCTCAGTTAGCACATTATGACCCCGAGTTGGAGACCAGAGTATCAGCAGATGCATCCCAGCAGGGAATAGGAGCTGTATTGGAACAAAAACATGGAGATGAATGGAAACCAGTTCATTTTTGGTCTTCTTCATTCACACCTACTCAACAAAGGTATGCAATGATAGAAAAAGAAGCGTGTGCAACAACTATGGCCTGTGAACGATTCAAACTATACCTCCAAGGTCTAAAAGTATTTACCATACGTACGGATCACAAACCACTTGTATCCATACTAGGATCAAAACCTATATCAGACCTCCCGATCAGACTCCAAAGATTCCGCATGAGGATGACACCATTTAACTACAATATAGTGCATGTACCAGGTAAGTACATGTACACAGCTGATGTGTTGTCAAGAGCACCACTTCCAACACAAGAAGAAGATAAAGATATCTTAGAAAAAGAAGACAGACTTGACAAGACAACATTCCTCAGCATTATCAAAAACATGCCTTTCTCTGATGAACGACTTCAAAAAGTCAGAGAAGCTCAACAAGAGGATAATGTATCAAAGAAACTCTACAGATACATAAAGGAAGGTTGGCCTCATTATAAAAACATAGAGGAAGAATTGAAACCTTACTATAATCACAGAGACAGCTTGATTTTACTAGAAGATATAATAGCTATTGGTCTACGGCTATATATCCCCTCTAATATGAGAAAAGACATACTTACCAAAATTCACACTGGACATGTCACCAGTTTTAAAGGTCAGCAGCGAGCCAAGCAAGCAGTGTGGTGGCCTACTATGGATAATGACATCATCCAATGGTCAAATACTTGTGAAACATGCAGGAAGTTAGCTACACAAAAACCAGAACCTTTAATTAGTGGAGAAGTCCCAGAATACCCTTTCGAAATAATAGCGGCTGATTTATGCACATATAGAGGAAAAGAATATCTTGTAGTTAGAGACATATTATCCAATTACCCAGAGGTAATCTCACTCACATCTACTACCTCCCAAGCTATAATCAACCACTTGAAATCGATCATGGCAAGACATGGAATCCCTAAAATCTTGAGGACTGATAATGGCCCGCAGTTCTCTTCAAGGAACTTTCAAGAATTTGCAAGAAATTGGGATTTTACTCATATCACATCAAGTCCACACTTTCCTCAAAGTAATGGAGCTGCAGAAATTGGAGTAAAGATAATCAAAAAGATTTTTGAAAGGAATCCAGAAGATCCACTCCTTGGATTACTTCATTATCGAACAACCCCCACTCAATTAGGACCAGCTCCAGCTGAAATTGCAATGTCTAGACTCTTGAATACAGTCATTCCAATGACATCAACAGCACTTAAACCCAAGGTGCAAGATTTAGAAATATACAGACAAAAACTCAATAAGAGAAGAGAAAAAGCTAAGGAAACATTTGATAAAAGACATAAAACTAAAGAACTTCCTGAATTAAAAGTTGGAAATAGAGTATTTCTACCTGATGATCAGATATATGGGACGGTCACTGAAAAAAGACAAGAGCCCCGCAGCTACTTAATATTGACAGAGAAAGGGAAGGAAATAAGAAAGAACAGAAGAGCATTAATCGAATTGCCTAATCAACATAGCATTCCTGTTTCCACTTCTGCATTACCTTCTCCCACTCCACTTCTCTTATCCCCTTCGAGTCCATTAAAGCATATTATTTCAGACCAACCGCAACCGCATGATGAGAAGTCAAAACAGTCTCAACCAGGTTTGGCACAGAGTCAACAGCAACCAGAGCATGTTCAATGTCTACAAACTCGGGAAAACCAGGATTCAACTCAATTGTTGTTACCAGAGATGAGACCGTGCTCTCCTTCACAGGAGATAAGAATAGAAGCTCCTACACAAGATTACAACATCCCTACCAAGGAGAATTCAAGCTCATCCTCTCCTTTCGCTACCCCTGATTCACCTACTACATCTACAAACATTGAATCAACACCAGAGAGAGATAAGGAAGTTATCACCACCAGATCAGGCAGACAAGTGAAGTCAAGAAAGTGTCTGTGCAAAGACTGTAACTTCTAGGTGAACATAATTAATTATCTAACTATATGGTTCTCTAAAAACATTACAGTGATAGTGTGATTTATATACTTATACATTATTGTTAGATTCAGTAGGGTAAGAAATAAGTAAACAATTTAATTTAAATAACTTTACTTTGGCATACAAGCATATTGTACATCACAACAAAACCAGTCATTGTTCAATTAATATTAGCATTGTATTATCAAAACAAACCCACTGTGTTTTGTAAACTTTTTTGTTAAAATGCTTAAGCTCTTGAGATATGTTTTAATGTATACTTGTTGAATTCTTTATTTATAAATTATTTCTCTTTATATGATTTCTGAAATGTTTAAAGCCGCAATAATTGTACTAGGCACTAATTGAGTTTAACCTGTGCATTAATGGTTTGTTTACTTTTGAAATATGTTTTGAATATGTCAATTATGTCATTAATGTCACATGACAAGCACAGATCATAATCATAATTTTTATAGAAAAAGGAGATGTGTAACTATTTAGTGTTGACATCGGTCAAATAATGTATCGGTAGATTTATTAGCTGTGGCAACCTTTGAAAAATAAAGGAATTTTTCTAACAATCATACACTTAACACTTTTATTTATTATCGGTTAGACATGGGTAGTTCGCGAACGATTGAAGGAAATGAACTACTTCATTTCGTAAAATAAACTTATCATTCGATCAGTACTCATTCAAATGTGTCTCTACTTCATTTAGTTCAGCCTTTCTTTTCGCTCGCGCCAACTGAATGCCGAACACAACCGAACTACTTACACTCGGCCAGAGCCAGTCTCTCTCGTACACGTTCGTGTCACTTAGCCGGCGATTTCTAAATACGATTTTTAAATACGCCAAGTTTGACAAAAAGATCAAAGTAAAAAAAAAACAGAAAATAAATTGCATAAAATTCATAATTATTTCAAGGTTGACAGTCCTAAGCCTGTATAAAGTATGAAGGAAAATCGAGATATGTATAAAACTGAACTAGTGAAGTGCATCATTCTTCGTAACTTGTCAAATGTCAATCGCACTCTCGTCTCGTCGAACTAAATGAAGTACTGAACTAAATGAGTGGACTACTTCATTAAGCGAAAAGATATACTTCATTCAATTCTTTTTACTGACACATTTTGCGCATCTCTATTATCGGTTCACTTTTGTTTACATTTAGAATGTTCTGACGTTGACGTTGATGACAGATGTCAATTTCACCTCCTGACCGAATGAACTGCTGTGACTGTGACTCGGACTGGCAGACCGAACCGATGGTTGAGATCTGCTCACTCACTCGATCCTCCGTTCCGTCGACAATATCCGCGTTTGCAGCGCCCCCTGACGATTGATTTTGATATTGAACGAACATCGACCGCCGATCCCTTGATGCGCCGCCATGATTGCTAGATGATGCTTTAGGCTCTTTGTTTGTAGGCACGCTTGCCGCCTTGCATTCCGGTCCAATATGCCCAAACTCATTACATCTAAAGCATTTAACACCTTTAAGACAGGAACTCGATACATGTCCTTTTTCACCACACTTGTAACAGCGCTGATTTACTGATTTAACTTCAGGCTCACCTTGCGACTTTGCTTTCGTCGGTTTATCACGCTGCCTTGTGGAATCAGATTTCTTAGTTTTTTGTTTAAAAGCTTCGTACATAACTAATTTTTCTTTTAACACTGGATATGTTGTGACCCCGTAGAATAGTAACTTATTAGATTCGTAGTCCGAAATTCCATCAATTATATACTGAATTGCCACATAATCTGGGAACTTCGCACGCTTCCCCAGCTCCTTCATAACAAGCATGTATTGATAGAAAGTCTCGTTAGCTTGCTTCTTCCGCGCGCTCATCATCTCGTGCATTTGTTTGCTATTCACCGTCTCAGGAAATTCTTTAAGAAGCGCCGCCTTGAGTTCGTCGTAATTTCGAAACGCTCTTTCAGTTTTCAGCCATAGTTCCGCTGTGCCGGCTAAATTACGTCGAGCGATTATTAATTTTTGTTGCGGACCCCATCCAAATATTTCCGCATTGTCGTCTACATCTTGAGTCCACTTCGTTGATGAATACGTCATATCATCTCCTGTGAACTTGGGTATACAATCAAGCGCCCTAAATAGGCCTTCGTCGTTCTTCTTACTCTCGTCAGCCATGATGCTCCGCCTTCGTTTTGGAACCTCTTGACAGTCCTCGTGTTCGCCGTTGAGGTTATGCACGCACCAGTGCACGCACCCAACGCGGTGATTTTCTTCTTGTAGTCGTAAAACGTACAATTGAACCCTTTATCCCGGACGAGAATTTGTAGGAAAAGGGTTCAGACTCAATTAAACTTCTTATTAACTTTATGCTTCTTTTATTTTCTCTTTACAACCTTTAACATGCTCCTTCGTAAAATTGTGTGTTCCTTCATTCAATCCTTTTTCCTTTTTTGTTCATTCATCCTTCACTCACCCAACACTTCATTCATTCCTTCACCTCATCATACCGTTCGGATACACTTACACTTTATTTTTTGTTTTGGTTGAATCCTATATATATATACTATACCCCATCCTAACTCATATCATACCTGTCATAAAGCGAACCTAACTACCTAACCTAACTACCTTCCTGAAATGCATTGATTTTGAAAGCAACTTACTACATAATTTTATAGTGCAGGTACTTACCTACCTATTATTGTGCTGTGTGTCCTTATGATGCTTACAATACTAAATTAGGTCGTAGTATATGAAATAGTAGTAGGTATCTAGTCGAAGGTAATATTCTAAACCATCCGTTCATAAAGAGTAGATAGGTAGACCGTACTACTTCTCTACTATTAGGGTCAATTTATACTAGCACAGAGTCGAAGCGCATCTAAGCGTCTATCCAAAACTGAACATAATAAATTCAACCTTAACTCCACAGTGTAACGCACACTATACTTCGCAAGAATACGCGCGCACCACCAGACGCGCGTATTCCTAAGAATGCGGCGTCTTTTTTAAAATCCCAGAAGTAATGTGTGCGTTACGCTGTGGGAGTTAAGGTTAAATTTGTTATGTTCAGTTTTGGATAGACGCTTCGATGCGCTTCGACTCTGCGCTAGTATAAATTGACCCTTATAGATTGGTAGGTAACTATACTTTTGGTATGAGTGTATTCACTTTAAATCTGAGTTTTGGGTTGCAGGTTTGGCGGGCGAGATAGGGTGACTATTGTATGACGTCTGATATTAAGAAACACGAAATAATCAGATGTGCATAATAATATGTAGACCTGAAACAGGCCATTTTTGCGAACGCACAGTCACAAACGACACCATTTATTTTGTGTGTAAAATAGTAAGCATTATTTTTCGTGTAGGTACCTACCTACCTACGATAGCGCAATACGTGAAAATAAACTGAAAATCAACTACTAGTACCTACTACAAAAATTATATTAAATAATTGTTGTAGATGGTAGTTCATAATAATGAATAAAAGGCACTTCATTTAAAAGTGACGATTAGAAAAATACACACATAATTGTTCAAGTTTTCACTTGTGCTCTCCCGGTGTACCTACGTTTTCGTTTTCTAAACACTACCTTTGTGTTTTTTTTACTTTTGTTCATCTAAGTACCTACGGAATTATGTTGTCCATGTCAGGAGGTCTGGACATGTCTCAATGGTAGTAAGTAGGTGTTGGCAGGTCGCCAGAACATCGTTTGTCGAAAACACGTGTAGGTACCTACCACCATGTACGTTTCTACAATGCAGTCGTGACAACTGACACTCATTTTCGACTGAAGAATCGGATATGTGTGTGGTATCCGATCATCAGTAAACAAAGATAAACGAAAGAATTTTTTTACCAGGCAAACATAAATTGACTGGAACTAAGTGTTAAGAAACTTTTGGTCATGTTAAAGAGACATACCTACAGGTTCATTAAATTTAATTATGACTGTGGTTTTGAAAGTACTAGGGTATTTGAAATTAACAGTAAGTCGACGCATATAATCAATCTGGTTACCAAGTTATCAAGAGTGTAATAATTCATACAATATCAGCGCAGGCGCAGTGATGTTAGTTGCAGTCAATTTTTGTTTGTCTGCAGGTAAAAAACTATGAGAGTCGATATAAAACTGTCTATCGATATTTGATTAATCCATCGTAAGTACCCCTCGCTCTCTAATTTTAATCGCTTAGAAAAGGTTGTTGTAGGAGGAATACCCCGTAATTTCAGACAACACGTTACCCGACTCGGAACTCAAACCCTGGACAACATACTACAACATCCTAACACGTCATAACAGTCTGTTACTCTGTAAATTATTAGTATTTATGTATTGTATTTATTTATTTTCTTTTTTTTTGTTTTCTTATTTATACCTACTTATTTTATATTTGTATGTTAATTATCTATGTAAATAGTGCACCACAAACTGCCTACACATCTTTTCTCCTCCTCCATCAAGTCCATCCAAAGGTTGTCTGTAAGAGATCGCTTTAAGCGATAAGGCCGCCCATTGTAACACCTTATGTACCCCTTAAAGTTATTATTTGTAAGTTTTTATGGTGTACAATAAAGAGTATTCTATTCTATTCTATTCTACTCAGCAAAAATAATATCTTTTAAAGTTGTTCATATTCCAATATCATTAATATAAAGATGGTGTGCACGCTGCTCTACGTATAGAAATTCGTTGGAGACAATATAGTATTAGAGCTACGTCAACAATTATACTAAGTGGTAGTGGTGTTACATCTGGATATTATGCGGAAATTCCTGGTAATTGTTAGGTACATGATGTAAGTAGTGCTGCTCCAGATGCGCTGCGGTTAATTGTTTTACATAAGGCTCACGTCAGATGAGCGCGCCCAACAATATTAAACATTATATATTCCTCAACTTTCACACTACGCCATCTTGTCCCAAGATAAGCAGAGCTTGTGTTGTGGGTAGGTACTAAGCAACTAATAAACATAAATAAATTAGATACCTACACCAAAACACAGAACAAATGATTGTGCTCATCGCACAAACATTTGTCCTGGATGGAAATCCACTCTACGATCTCCAGCATAGAAGTCACGGTCACTAACTACTAGACCAAGATCGTTGCGTTTGTAGTGACAACTAAAGGCAGAATGAGAACTTAAGTTGAGTTTGACAAGAACAAAGTTGGCAACACTATCTACTTTCTTTCATTTTACATAATACACAAGTTGCTACTTATGGAAACTATTACAAAAAGTTCTGTGATATTTGGCTATCCCATCACAAATTTCTCTGTACAAGCCCAGAATCCAGATTCGTATACCTTCGTTTGATAGTTATAGGCTTCCCCTTTTACCTACATAAGACTTAGGTACCTACTTAAATTTATCTGGCAAAATGTGGGCGAACTTTAGGAATACTTACATCAGGCAGGCCTGTAGGCGGGAAATAAGTATTGGCATGGTGATTTTATGATGCTACAAAAATAATATGACATTCAAAAATGTAAAAGTTTAGTATACTAGCTACTTTTATTGTTAGGGTAGGTACACAGGGTTACATAGCCAAACTACTAGAGTGAATAGCCATTTCCATTGATGAATGTACAAGACGTGTGTGTCTAATAGCCCCCGTTGGCCATGCACGGGTAGCCCCTTTAAATCAAAACACAATTTAGGTCTGGCCATAAATTAGGAAAAGGAAAACTCTGTATGAATAAAACTCTTCTTAAGAAATATATTTTTTTATTACTGGCAACTTAGTACCCTGAAAAAGAAAAAGTTTACGCCTTTGTTCTTAATTTTCCTAAAAGTAAAAAAAAGAGAAAATAATTCTAGTTGCCCCTCCTAAAAGCTAGTTTTGAAAAAGAATGGGCAAGAAACTCCATACTTAGGTACTCTTTTAAAATCTAGGTTTAAAATACTTTGTATACATTAATCAGATTACCTAGGTATGTGCGGACTATGCAAGTATGCACCTAGAATAAAATGAATTATAGGTACTGAGATAGGTTTATTATATAGGTAATAAAAGATAAGTAATGCAGTTGATAATTAAAATATTATGTTGGTAGATAGGTACCTACATTGTGCCCACGTACGAGTATTAACACGTTGGCTGCCATACGAGTATACTAGTAGTAACTTTTTTTAATGCCCATTGCCACCATACAAAATGTTAGGTACGAGTATACTCGTAGTTGGCAATGGAACCTAGTTCAAACTACGAGTTAACTCGTAGTATGGCAATGAGATAGGATTTTTATAACCTATTGCCAATCTACGAGTATAGTCGTAAATAATTTTGCGCGATAAAGTGCGCTTCCTTGCTCTGTCAATGTGCAACTGCGGGCACCGCGCGATTGCTCCGGTCCTTACAATAAGGAAATGTCCGGGATCGATCTTTTAGACCAAATGCTGTCATATTAGATTTGGTACGAAAAACTAGCGATACACATTTTTGAAATATACATTCACAACGCCTGCATGATCAACCAATCAATCACCAACAAGCCAATCTTCCTCCGGAAAATAAATTGGATGCCCTTTCGTTCAAAGTTGAAAGCTTAAAACATCTTTAAGGCGAAACATTTGCAAAGTATACTAAGAGTAAGTACCTATACATATATTAGAGCATCTACCACCCACATAAACGACCACTACCACTACTACCGACGAAACCGAGTCGTGTCCGCACAAAAGAAAAAAAACGCAAATAAACAATTGATTACTGTCCGGTATGTCCTAAAAACCTGCCTTATGCGTAGAAAATTGTTCTAAAATATATCACTCCTTTTTGATTTCATATTGATGTACCCAAAAAAAATTATATTAAACTTTTTTTTCTGATTAAATAATGTTTTACTTCAAATGCCAAAAAATGTAACCCCGCCCTCCTTTCACTGCCACTTGTCTAGAATTCGTTAGAAATCGCATTCAATCAACTACGAGAATACTCGTAGATGGCAGTGGGGCCCAGATCTTGTACTACGAGTATACTCGTAGGTTGGCAGTCAACGTGTTAAAAAATGTAGGTAGGCACTATACACTCTAGATTGTTAAATTAAATAAACAAATGAATTTAGTTAAAAACCAGAAGAAGACCAGTGTGTACCTAAGTTTAGAGAAAAAACAGACAAACAATAATTTAAGTACTTTAGCAACCAATTTGATTACGTCAAGTCAAGTCAGTAATATAATGTTTCATCTCATTTGGTCTAGAATCTCCCACGTCGCGTCTATCTGAATAATACCTAATTTTATCTCTCTCATTACGCCACAGGTGTGCATTATGCTCATAATCACGGCTGGTGATAATATTGTATGCACGGCACTGGTTCCAGGAAAATGACAATTAACGTTTACCTCATAAAGTTTTCCCACTCTATCACAGAACGGGCTGAGCTAAATGGCACAAATTCCAGGATACGGCATATGTGGAGAAATTGATCGATCATTATGTTTTTAAAGCTACCTCGATCGTGATTATTCTTTTCGATACAGGGGGCTTAGACAAAGTGAATGTGACGTGGTCAAGTGATAAGCTACCAGCGGGTTGAAAAGAACCGCAAGGGTGGAATCGGAACAAAACTTCAAACATTACATGTTTCGAAAAATTCGATAGGTAGTCTACTTTATTAGTAGGTACTTTAAGTAAATTAACAAAATCCTTCTCTGGTATTTATTTTAACAAAAACAATCCAGCCAATGTTTCTATACACGCCTGTGTTTCTATAAACCTCATAAATTAATACCCGATAGTAAGAAGTCTGATAAGTCCTGCCGCTTGATTTATTTTAGTTAGTACCTACTCCTAGTCTTCAAAGGTGGCTACGGAAAACCAGAGACATATCGTCCCAATGTAACATACTTACAGAAATTTTCTACAATTCAGGTAGGTAGGTACCTGAACTACGCAGGTAAAGAAAAGGTTAGGTCAGAGTCGAACTCTTTGGGTAGGATTCGACATAGTGAGAAGTAATTTTAGAATATCTTTACTTGGCCGGTTGTCCCCGCGTATATCACAGTCGGCAGAAATACCTTTTTCTTATTTAGGTGTTCTTCCCGTGTGTAGTGGATCCGTGAATATTCTATGAGTCCTCGCAAGCCTCAGGTAAATGACAGACGAAAGCGTTGCGTAACAAGGCTTTTTTATAAAAACCTTGTTCGTTCTCATGTAGGTATTTATTTTCTCACGGCACTTAAGTTAGCGCTATTCGCAGTATTTGGTTAGCTATACATTACCTGCCTCACTCGCGATCGGAGATAGCACTCGCGCTCCGTCCTACTATTATCACGGCTTCACGCGATTCTTGGCACCATGAGTCCATGACCCCTGTTTTGTTATTGACTTTCCTCTGATACAAAGTCACAAAGTGGGTCAGGATGTATGAAGAAGGTTGATGTATTCCGTTTGATTACCCAGCGATACCCCAGTACAGTGTAGCTGCTAGTTTGTTCAAGGGGAGAGTGGTGTCTTTACTTACTAATTAGGCCAGTCGCTCATATCAGTTGAAAGGAGCAGCTGTGCGAGTGGTGAGGAGTAAGAAAAGATTGTCGAGGAGTCGGTGGTACGTGCGGCGGCCGAGCGACTCGGGGCGACAGTCGCGGCGTGGCAGTGCGCATGCCCGCCACTGCGCCACTGAGCGCGCGCTCCCCCTGGCGGCGCGGCGCCGCAGTGAGTTGCGTAACAAAAGCACACTCGGCTCCCAACGCTACGCTGAAAACTTTCAGCCGCTCGGCCCGCGCCTACGGGATGGAGAAACGTAAAATCACATAAAACTTTTCCGCGGTGCGCGCCGTTTGACTCGCTAAATTTCTCTTATCTAATTGGATACTCTTGGACGCGGCCGGATCGCCGCTTCTGCTTATTTTTAAGTTGTTGAAGTTTTCTCTTGAAGTTGACTGTGGCGAAAAGTGAACTGTTGCGGTTTTCGCCGGCCGCTCTTGTAAAAGTGTGGACTTTTTGAGTGTTGTGTTCACTTGCTTTGTTTTTCTTTGCTCGAGTGGTGACGGCCTGGCAGTGGTCTGCGAGGTGGTGGGAATCGATACTGCGGTGGGAGCGGCTAAGGTATTTTATTTTTTATTACCCTTTGAATTAAATTGAAGCCCGTAACTCTATAATAATATTTTATCGCTTCTACCGTTGCTGAAAACATGCGGGTAGTGCTATAAAAATTCACTCCAACTACCCATTCTGTAAAGAAAGTATGTTTTAAGTTAATAACTGTGAAATGTGTTCATATTAATATTAATTTACGCAAAGTGGAATGTTATATTTGTGCATATTTTGTTTATAATATTGCGTAGTGAAACTCAAATTAACTTTTACGGCGTAGGTACAACAGTTTAAAAAACGTAAGTTGCTGACCTCTTTATTCTACACGCAAAGCTAATTACATGTTCAATAACTTCTAGTGCAAAGAAAATAATAAAACCTTTTTAAAAATGTTCTACTTATCTAGCCTAACGTACCATGTTCTACTTCTGAACTGTTCCTCCCGACAGCTTGGCTGCCGGCGACGTTCATGAATCGCTTACACTTTCTACGCCGAAATTTTATATCCAAATTTGGGATACAGCCAAACCAATGACGTAGATATCTTTAACAAACTAGGTCACATATATAGGTCTAGAGTTAGACCACTTTTACGACCATGTGTAAAATGTTACCGAGCATTGCTTATGTGGGTAGGTACCTAACTACCTATCTATCTACTATGATATTAATTAGATGGATTGTTTCGTCTATTTTTAATGTGTATTGCAAATGAGTAGTTGGCGCGCACGACTTCCTTTGTCATTTCATTGCACCTCTGTGAATGCGTTACTCACTTTGAATTATATACTATTACTTACTACACCGAACATAGGTACCGAATACTTACATACAAAGTAACGCTACCAACTTGAAAATATGAATTTCTTTTCTACATAGCTCCGCTGGCTGACGTAATAAGGTGTTCAGTTTTCCTTTGTTCCTTGTAACATTTCTCTAGTAATCGAATGACGTGTAAAATTTTACACAAAAATGGTAATTAAAATACTCACGGCTTCAGCTGTAAAAATATGAATAAAGCAAATTACAATCACCGGTTACCGACGTGTTTTATGTGCACACAATACCTTTTCAAACGTAATAGGGGTGGGAACAAATTCGTGTTAATTCATTTGTTTAATTTCAGCTAAAGGGTTGGGCTAAAATTTATTTATGTTCCGGTAAAGGATTGGGGTGTTATTACAGAGGAAACTGATAAAAGAAAGCTCGGTTGTAATGGACATCCGTTTTCATTTCCAGTTGTTATCTTTTATTTGATCTGCCGAGTCAGTTATGAACTTCTAGACAGCTATATCACTTTCTTTGACACGCCCAGATTTACTGCTCGGAATTTTCTGTAAGAGTTTATAGACCAGTCGTCCTGAAGTTAGGATTTGGTATTGGCCTGTCAGGCCTGCCAGCCAACAGTGTGCTGTTGGCTGGCAGGCCTGACGAGGGAAATAGCATAGGTAAATCTTTCGAGGAAACTTATTTGCACGTGACACACACCCAATTATTAAAGCTGTCTATACATATTTGCTTATATTCGCTTATTACCTAAAATTGTAATTGAGCTGTAGATTCTCCGGTCAAAAAATAATAAAGAATAATCGATGCTGCAGCGAACACCACCATACGATTGCGTGATATTTTTAGTCCACCCCAAATTATTATGGTAATGTGTAAAGTCTGGTGCCCCATGACCCATCTAACAGTATGCCAGGGTCATTCTTGTTTCGTGCAACAGAAATAACACCTAAGTTTGGCGCCGTTTCCCCCTGAATCAGTTTGATGAACGACCTCGTAAAATTTGCTAATGGACTGTTTGAACTGCGTGCGACACTCGTTGAGATTACAACTAGCCACTATAACCAACTTTATGTTGATTAAATCATCTACGTTAGTCAACATGGTCAGATAATTACTTTAACATAGATCAGAAAAAATCGAAAGCATGAGACGGAGAAAATATCTCAAGTTCTATAAGTGCTAAATAATAAAATATACAACTGAAAATGTACACAACAACACGCCAAGGTATGTAGGATTAAACATAGGTGTATCTGCAGTACGGGTACATTTTGCCGGTTAAGTTTTAGGTCCCATGTCCCCTAGATGGCGAGTCTATTGCCAATTTGCCATGAATCGGGCAATTCCAGATTCCGGACGGCTACTAATTAATTCCAGATGAAAAAAAAAACGAAAATTCAATCTTTTATTTGTTAATCCAAATATTCTTGATAATAATTACCTACAATTAAAATTAAATATTGTAATAGGCACATCATAACAGTATTTAATTATAATTGTAGATAATTATTATTGTAGAAGGACGCTTAATTGCTCAGTCATGAATCTCGATTAAGAACTGACAGATTTGCTAATAATCTTGACTCAAATCTAGTTTTTAAGCGAGATTTATGAGTGATCATCGTTCTAGGTGACCTGACGCCGTATTTTATTTAAATGCGCAGCGTATCCCTCGGTCCCTACGTGAAGGTTTTAGACCAGGGACGGCAAACCTTTTGCTGAATGTTCCATTACTTATATTTAACAAAAAAAATGTGGTCATGACGTGCCTTGGTGATTTGATAGACGAGAAATTTAACCAAAATACAGTAACTTATAAATCTTTATTTGTAATTCTAAATTAGTAGGTTACAGCAATTGTAATTTTTTCTATTATTCAGATACGTTTATTGAATTATTATTTTTTTCAAAACATAACATAACATAACATCACGCCCGTAATCTCTGAAGGGTTAGGCAGAGGTGTAAGAGTACACCCACATTTCACCAGTTTTGTTTAAGTCACTTGTTACTGGGGGCGAGCCTATTGCCATCATTCGGGCACAAATCCGAATTTAAGAAATTTCAAATGTAAAAACTCAACAACACTTTGCCCAACCCGGGGATCGAACCCGGGACCTCATGCTTAGCACTAGCACTTGCGACCACTAGACCAACTAGGCAGTCGTTTTTTTTTTTAAAGTTCCGTGATTTTGGTGTTTCATTAAGTTCATTATTAATAATTGTCGTGGTACAATCATTTCGTTGCGTGCCACAAAAGGCGCGCGTGCCATCGGTTTACCATCCCTGTTTTAGACCAACACAGCTATACATAGGTCTAAAAACCTTTCTACCAATTTGTCTTCGTAAAGATCGCCTCTCGACGTCACGTTTTAAAATCGCCCGAGCTCCGGCACGTAGCCAGACATTTATTGGATAAGGACCCCGAGGAAACCCTCTCTAGGGAAGTGGGAAATTATCTTACAAACACCCAATTTGTTCCGTGCATTATCGCACTTTCAATCGGAACTTACGTTCCTGTTTGTTTCGCAAAAGAGAAGATAGCGGTGTTATTTTCTTCCAGAGTAAACAAATAGATTACGTAGCAGGTACGTAATTGAGGTCCTTGATAAAGATTTTGTCTGGTGAGGTATTTTTTCCTGTTTCTGTCACCTTGTATCCTATCGAAGGGCCGAAGAATAACGCGAGTTTCAAGCAATTCCAATAAGTCAAATTCCTTCGATTGTTTTTCAATTTGATTAAAAACATCATAAGGTTCAAGGGAGCTTGATGTGCTGGCGTCTGTACGTATGGGGTTCTGTTAAACTAGCGAAGCACATATTTTATTTTAAGACGAACAATTCAGACCGAAATAATGACTAGGCATCCAAAAAATTGACCGTTTAACTGTTAAGAGGAAAACAGACAAAAAGAATGGCAGCATAGAATGGCAATGCTACTTCTTTAGCCATTATAAAAGCGAGCTTAAACTGTTTAATGTTCCAGGTTTTCACAATGTATAATACCTAATGACGAAGAGTGTCTTATAATCACCGATTACAGAAAGTCATTAGTCTAGCTGGCCCAAAAACAAAAGAAAGCTCGTAGAGGATAAATCTCAATGTAGGCCTTGTATGAAATATCATTATGAAGATAAAATACTTGGACTAGTGCCAATACATGTAGTGAAAACCTCCTAACCTCCTATTCAGATCATAAAACGAAATCGAGACTTCTTGGAAGAAGTAAGTTCTTTGTCTAACTACGTGAAGCACTTGGAAATTCATAAACAACACTTCATTGTAATGGAAATGTTTTAAGGCCTTCATTTGTAGTACAAATTGTTAATAGGATTAGAGAGAGGAATGTCTGCTCGGTTACTAGAGTAGTGGGAACCTCGTTTACGTTAATATTATAATAGAGAACTGGAGCATCTGGCTCGATGCTCACTCAAGACTAAAGCATCGCTTAAACTGTTAAGTAAGTAGTAGGTACTTATCTAAAGCTTGAGTCTTGTATGACAATCTGTAAAATATAGGCGTACCTATATCAGTTTATTTTTTTTCTTTCTTATTTTTTTTACATTTTCCAACACTAAGATATCCCGCATGTATCATGAGTGCGTTTAGAAACCTTTAAACTAACTTATTATTATTTAATACAGAGCAACCAGACACAGACAGACCCGCAAGTCCGTAACAAACACTTAAGGCAGAAAATTGCAAGTATTATAAGATTTCATGAGGAAACTGCAATTCCAATAATTAATAATGGTTTAAATCTAGTCGCAATCTCATATCGGCGACACTTGTCAAAAATATACTTCGGTAGATAGATTTCAAAACTTTCGTTGCTCACTAGGTAGTTTATATGCCTACCTGATAAAGATATCGGGCTGGTATCCGCAACTCCACGTCAAAGCGCGTATTTTGCGTATGGAATAAGCCTACCTAATACAAATACCTAGATCTTTATTTTATCTTACACAAGACAGCAACCAGGTTCAATCATTAAAATGACAACAAGCCAGAATTGTTTCACCTTTCACTATCCACACGGTGTTGTCTGTCAAAATAGAGATAAAATTAGATTGTGTAGCGTGGCACCTTGCTCTTGACAAAAATAAATATGATTTCAATGGTATGACAGGTTTTACCCAGTCACTGAGTAGTGGAGGTCAGATTAACAGACGCTCCATGTAAAACATTTGTAATGTATTCAGTTGCATTTGGTCAGACTAGAAGCCGACCCTAACATAGTTGGGAAAAGGTTAGGCAAATGCTTTATACCACGTCAGGTAGTATTTTTGCTAACGTCTCGTGATATTATTCAAGCTACGTTCCGACTCCAGGTCAAAAAGTTTCTTCTGCGGTAGGTATAAGCAGTAATGCATTGGTGGTAAATCGTACTAGCTTACCGCTCATGCCACCGCTGCGCCGCTTCATGTGCGGATTGTTTAATTATCACTTGCTTCAAAAACGGTTAAGGAAAACATCGTGAGGAAACCGGCATGCCTGAGAGATATATGTCTCGAAGGCATGTGATGCCAAGTCAGAGGCCCATGTGCGGCATTAAAACTCTGACACCAGGTTAGTTACTAACCACACGATAAGAAGAAGACCGCTGCGTTGCTTTGCTCGTATGCCTGACAAATATTTCTCGTGGGCATGTGATTCCAAGTCAGAGGCCCATGGGCATGGGCATGGGGCATTAACACTTTGACACCAGGATATTCAATAACCACACGATAAGAAGAAGATTATTAAGAGCCTATTCACTTTAGCCTTGAAGACACTTAAATTATAATCAGAAGGGAAGATCGAAGCAGGCAAGTTGTTCCAAGCCTTCGAAGTACGCGGTATAAACGACGAGGTATTTCAACATTCGTTGCGTGCCTGTCTTGTCCATATACCATTACTTACTTATTATTTTCGACCCAATCATATTATGAATCACAATAATGCCACTTCTAGTAAATCATCTTGAATCTTGGGATTTCGGCAACAGAAACAAAATTCAGCCTGTATTAACACATCACAAACTGTTAATCACGGCGAATTACAAACTTCTCGCGAAAGCGCAGCCGTGGAACAGCCCCCACAATGTTATTACTTTGTTTTATAAGAGATGTTTACTCCCTCTTATCTATAAGTTTATGAGTAGTCAGTAGCTCGAATGTCTGACTACTAGTTAGTCAAGGTATGGCGTTTCTTATCCAATGATTCTTCGATAAGAAATTATCTTTTGGAATGAGTAACTAGAATCATTTACTTTAAAGTCTGACGTACAAAAGTGCCTTAAAAGGTTTAATTAAAAGAAATAATTAGACTTTAACTTTATCTTATTATCTAGAAACTGCGTTTAATATAGCTGCGTCGAGTTAAACCAACCTGAACATAGTTAGTAAAAGCTAGAATGCTAGATGATGATAATGATGATATGATGACGCCTACTACTGCCCCACTGCAGGATTGATGCCTCAAAACTAGAAGAAACATAAGTAATACACATTGCTCACTCACTTTTATACTTGCAGTCCTACCAGTATATTCAGTAAAAAAACAACCCTCGGAAAGATAGGTGCAGTGGCTTTAAGTAATCTGTCAATTCCTAGCATTTGACTGGCCTGTTGGTCTAGCAGTAAGTGGCCCTGACTGCCACCTTCCCACTCAAGACAAATATTTGTATGATGAGCACGATCATTTGTTCTGTGTTTGGGTGTAATTTATTATGTAAGTTTGTAATTAGATATATAACAGTATGTTTATCAGTTCAGTACCCATAACACAAGCTCTGCTTAGCTTGGAACTAGATGGCGTTGTGTAAAAAAGGTTGTGGTATATTTATTTATTTATAATTATCATGAGTATAGAGTGACAGCTTCTCGTTCACTTCACCTAGTTTTGCGGCAGGTCACGATGTTTTCTCCTCTTTCCCAAATTCTTCGGCATCATAACCTTTATACCTATAATAGCACCTCGTACCAACAAAGACTCAGAGTTAGAGTTATAATAAAATTAACGCAGCCATTCTCTCAAGTCCTGAGGAGTGATAACAGCGGAGTAGGGGTCGTAAACACAGGCTCCTAAATCCCCACGACTTCTAACAATTGTTCACCGATGTTGAGATTTGGGTTACAAACGACGATGATGTTTTCATACGCAGTTTCTCTTCTATGACGGCTATAAAATGTTGTTGATATACTGTGGTCATGGTCGTACCTAGGTAACATTGAGTTATTTTTGGACAAAATTATATTAGGACTATGAAAATAAGAAAAAGTAATGAGTACGGATTTACTTTCCCATTCCTTTTCATACGAAAGTATATTTTGAACGATGCAAGTGGAACATTTCCTTTTTCATATTTAATTAACTTCTAAGTCTGCCGTTCAAATGTGCCTTTTAAATGGTCTAATTGAAATAAATAATTTGAATTTGAGAGAAATACACGAAGTGGAAGTCCTTACAATATCTTGTTTGTCTTAAAAACTGCTGGATGGAATTCAATGTTATTCGCGCTTTTGTAGTAACTGCTACCTCACTCAAAAACAAAAATAGAACATTTTTTTTTTTTCTGTAAAAATTACTCCGTGACGTGTAAGTGAAGTGAAGGCAAATTGAATTCTTCTATACTAATGTATTAAGCATGGATATTTCGCTTCACTCAAATTTTCTCTTACTGAATAAGCTGGTAGGTAGGTAGGTATGAAAAGTTGCGTTTAATAGCGAACATCGATTTTGATAGAAATATTTTTCAATTTAAAACTATAAATTCGAATAAATTGCTTCCTTGTCTACGATAACCTAGTTTGCAACTTCTATTGGAGGGAACTGCTATAAGTTCATACTTTCCTAGAACATTATTCGATACACTTAATGTCTCTTTCAACGAACTGATTACAGACTAGAATTACCTCCAGGTATATAATTTGATTAATCAATGAATGAGTGATGGAATGATTGCTAACTTCGGCGATTGGTTAAGAATTCATGGCACCTGAACTAGCTACTAGTAGTAACTAGTAGCTAGTTCAGGGTTCAGTAGTTAAGTAAGTTGTATGTCAAGATTTTTCTTTTACACAAAGTATATAAATAAGAATATCTTTATTCTCTACTAATAAAAAATACTACGCGTAGTATTGATTTTACCAAAAACAAACTTAAGTTAAAAAGTGTTTCATAGTATGGCTGGAATAATCTATAAAACCAAGGTTATTCTTTAAAGATATAAGTTCAAAAGTACGAGTACTTACTTAGGTCACCAACGAGGGACGTAAACCAAGATTCAAAATTGATGTAGGTATTGCTGGGGTGTTTGTTCCGCCACTTCTTCTTCCCAGCAAAAACACTAGGAAGTGGTGAAGGGTGGGCGTTTTGGGGGACTGTCTTATGTATTTTTGGCGTTCACAAAGTGCTGATTTTCAGCCTAAGATTTTAATTCAGTTAAAACCTTCTAAATAACTTGTATTTAACGTTAAGTTTTGTTTTTTTTTACTTTTCAGTACCTCACCCTTAATTGCTTTTTTAATATGAGTACTTAATTTATGTAAAAGTTTTTGTGGAGTTTCTTGACATGGTAAATTTGTAACTCTTTCGCTCAAGAACTGGTGGACAAATTATAATGAAACAGAATCATTTCTAACAACAATTTTATTATCCCACTAGCTGTACCCTGCCACACTTCGCCGTGGCACATTGTGATTGAATGGTTAAAAAAAAAGAAAAAAACCAATCCTTGATGCGGATTATACATAGGTATATCATGCTATAATTTCAGCTCGATTGAGCAGAACTTTTTGAGTTTTTGAAGCGTACACAAACCAACATAACATTTTTTATATATAGATTAGTTTACAATTAAAAAGTATGCCTTGAAATGGAAAATCTACAACCAGTAAATCTCATTAGTGTCAACACAGCACTTAACTGCTTCATACGACGACAGTCAACGACCTTGCGTGTGACATAGGTAGGTACTTCATTCCCCATAGTACGCGACCATTGTATGACGAACAATATTTATACACGAGCTATGTTTAAAAATACATTGCCAAGTATCTATAGTGTTCGGGACATCGGGACGACGCGGCGGACGGAACTAGTTCAAACTGGATCACTCATTAACGTTTGCTTGGTAGGTAAAATAAATTAGTTCGCAGTTGCATTGCTTTGTATTGTATCAGAGATTGTGTCTAACCCTTTGCGCAAAAGAATCTGGCAGAGAGGTTTTTAATGGTTTCCATCAGCTTTCGCAAACAAGCGTTAATATACACTTGAGAGCAATAAAATCGCACACCCCTTGTAATTTGGTTTATTACTGATTGTTTTCTAAAATCGAAAGATATTGAGTAAAAATCATTAGACAAAATTAAAGCATACAAGCTTAGCTTTACAAAAACATAAAATTAAAATCATTGACCTTCACGTAACTTACAAAAACCGACCGTACACCGAATTCCCCAAATTCACGCGTTTGCGTTGTCACTACTTGCACCCTTAGCCGCAGGTATAAAAAGGTCAGTTTATTGGAATTTTTATTCAGTTGCATACCGAAGGTCAACGTGATAACATCTCTACTGGAAGCATACGGATTTACTGGAAAAATATGGATACCACGCCCGCAGAAGCCGCTCAAGTTATTGCCTTGCTCGAAGCAGGCCATAACCAAAGTGAAGTTGCTCGACGGCTAAATTTGAGCCGCTACTCTGTTCGTCGTGTATACCAGAGGTTCCAAGAGACCGGTGGCTACATTCGGCGACCAGGATCTGGCCGGCGACGCACAACATCAGAGCGTGATGACCGCTTTCTTGTGACAAGGTCTTTGAGAAATCGGCAACTGAACGCGGTTCAACTGGAACAACAGCTTCGAGAAGTTCGCAATGTCAGTATAAGTCGGTGGACAGTTCGAAGAAGACTAGGTGAAGCAGGAATGACTTCACATCGCCCAGCAAATGGTCCCAAATTGACCACAGCTCACCGACAAGCCCGGCTACAATTTGCTAGGGAACATTTAAATTGGACGTATGACCAATGGCGGGCTGTTATGTTCTCTGATGAGTGCAGAATGACTTTACATGGTCATGATGGACGCTCTAGGGTCTACAGAAGGTCATCAGAGCGATTTTCACAATGCTGCATAAGCGAACGTGTGGCTTTTGGAGGTGGATCGTGTATGTTTTGGGGTGGCATAATGTTGGACACTAAAACTGACATTGTATTCATCACTACGGCGAATACCGGCCCGAGATCGAGAAGTTTGACGGCTGCACGATACGTCGAAGAAGTGCTCGAAGAACATGTGAGGCCGCTTGCGTGGCTTATGGGAGAAGATTTTCTCTTAATGCACGACAACGCCAGACCGCATGTCGCTAGAACAGTTTGCGACTACATGGAAGATGTTGGAATCACCGCGATGGAGTGGCCAGCTCGTAGTCCTGATCTCAATCCGATTGAGCATGTCTGGGATGAGCTAAAAAGAAGAGTTCGAGCAAGAAGCCCTGCTCCTACGCGCCTCCAAGAGCTTCAACTTGCCATTGAAGAGGAGTGGAACGCCATACCACAAGATTTCATGGTGAAATTAATACGGTCCATGAAAAACCGATTAAGAGCTGTAATCAAGGCTAGGGGAGGGAATACACCTTATTAAAAAACAATTTGATCAAGCATTTTGAGTTTTATTTTTATTCTTTGTTAAGCTAAATTGGGTAATTTTATCCGTATGTTGGGTTTTGTGCCCTAAAACTCCCTATGGGTACTTTTTTTACACTGTATTTGATATCATTAGAAAGGTACTGAAGTAAACATTCAAATAGTGTAAGTTTTATTTTAATATGTATTCACATTTATGAAAAAAACTGCTTTAACAACAAAAAGTCAACGTGTGCGATTTTATTGCTCTCAAGTGTAATTCATTCGGAAACATGTCATTTTTTGCACATAGGCACATAGGTACTGTACTGTAAACTGCAGTCACCTTATACTGTTTCTCAGATTAGTCGACTTCAAATTTAATAGTGTACGCTCAATAATCAAAATTTCCATAGTATAGACTTTAACTATGCCACGTCTCACCATCTTTCGTAAGCACAATATTGATTTAAGTTTTCATTTTACGTTTACAAATAAGGACCAATAAAGTAAAGAATATTGCATTCATGTACGTTCCATGAATGCAATATTCAATACTTATTAAAACCTGTAAGTAGATAATTTTAAAATCCTTATCAAAACGTGATCTGTGCTATCAACGTAGTGCATTTAAATAATAAAATGCCTAAAAGTTTTTGTAGACAAGCCGATGAGATGTACCTACCTACCATCAGCAATAAATTACGAACTCCGCTATATTTCATCCTCTAAGTAATGTCTTTAGGCGATAAATTTTCGGAAACGCTTCCTTAGCAAAAAATACATTTCTTGACACATAGGAAAACTAGAAAGATCCTGTATCTTAGGAGGCAGTGCCTTCGCCTTATATTACAGTGCAGTACCTATGGGTTGACCGAATTGTGAGATATATTAAGAAACTGTTGTGCAAAATTGAATGCCTCTGAGCCAAGCGATATGAGTTGAGTTGAATTTCAGTAAATTAAATTATTATAAATATTCCACAACTTTTCACACAACGCCATTTTATTACTACTACGGTACTAAACAGCTGATAAACATACTTACTTATATTATTGCTAAATACATACATGTTATAGATGTGATATATTTATACACCCAGACACAGAACAAGTGGTCGTGCTCATGACTCAAACATTTGTCTTGGGTGGGAATCGAACCCACGACATCCGGCTAGTAGTCAGGGTCACTAACTACTAGACCAACAGGCCAGTCAACTATGTTATATTGATGAGATGACCAATGCACACCAAGCTACCCGGATGTGTTAAATTTCTTTGATAGTCTTTCAACTTTATTACAAACAGTGTAAGCTTCATGTTCGATCGGGAAAATTTTACAGTTTGTGGTAGCTAGATGTGCACGGGTAACTATAATTATTAACTGGTTACCCACTGTAACCCGTTTAAGTGTTTCAAAGTGTGTGAATTTTGAAAGAGACAAAATACATCATTTTAAACTGAATTATTGCGCCGCGTGACTCTATGTTACGAGTACATACAATTTACTTAGTTTTTCCGGTCTACTAAGCATTTGCAAAGAATTATTGAAGTTCGTCTTGACGTCATAATTAATTACGTAAATTGATTTCTGAAATATAAGACTTTTTATGTAGCTTAAATCGTCTATCAATACATGACTAACCTGACGGCTTGGCTGATGACTGGCCTGTGATCTAGTGGTTAGTTGCTCTGACTACCAAACGTTATATCCAAAGGTTGTGAGTTCGATTCCCATGAGCGTGATCTTGTCTGGTTGTTCTGTGTCTAGGTGTAATTTATCTATAATATGTACAGACGCCAGCACATCAAGTTACCCCAATGTGTCAAATATTCCCAAATATTCATTTTAACTTTATGTCACACAGCATAAGGTACATATTCATGTACCTTATGCTGTGTGACATAAAGTTGAAAACCGATCAAAGAAATTTGAAACATTGGGGTAACTTGATGTGCTTGGTGTCTGTACATAGACATTTAGAAATATATCGGGTATCTAGTACCTACTCATATAACAAGCTCTGCTTAGTTGCTGGGGAGTTTATTCCGCCACTTCTTCTTCCCAGCAAAAACACTAGGAAGTGGCGAAGGGTGGGCTTTTTAGGGGACTGTCTTATGTAATTTCGACGTTCAAAAAGTGCTGATCCTCAGCCTAATTTGAATAAATGACTTTTGTTTTTTTTTTTTTTAGTTTGGGGCTAGATAGCATTTTATTGTGGAGTAATTATTTATTTAGCTTTCACCTGATAATTAATCTCTAGTAGTTTTAGTCGCAGTAAGCGGCAAGACTTATTGCGACTATGTAAGTATTTGCTGTTTTTACTTCCCTCCTACAAATGACATACAATCCATACTTTAATTTTAATGAAACACAAATAAACAGTAAAACGTTGATATCAAAATTAATGCGGTTATCGATCAACGTACACGTATTAATAGTCTGTTCTGAGGTCGGTCACACTCTTACTGCCTGGCTGGCTGGCTAGGCTAGCTTTTAATAAAACATGCCGCGGTAACACTATCGATTCGATTTGAATACGACCGATACAAACGTTTGATCAAGTTGCGGCGGTTTTTTTTTGTGTTGATTGGATGGTGTACAGTCAGCCTCAAAAGTCGATAGACTAGACAAGACTAGTGAATTTTGAACCTTTAAGACATTAATTAAATCCTGGCACTAGTCTTGTTTAGCAATTTGTGTAAGCTAAGGTGTTCAAGAGTTTAGGAAATATGGATATGTTTATCGACTTATGAGGCTGACTGTACATGGTATACAGGGTAAAAGGGTCATCGATGCAGAAACTGGTAGGTACATAATTTCCACGAGAATTTTAGTTCCGTACACGGTTCTAGATCTGGCAATTAATATTTGTCGGCTTTTATACAATTTTTTAACGTTTGTTGGTTGTTGATTTTAATCTAAATCAATGTAATTATTTGGTATAAGTAAATTTTTACCTGAAAAAAACATCATTCGTTTAGTTAGAGATCATGATTTAGAACAAAAATTTCAACGTACTTTCATCACGGTGTTAGACTATAGTAGGGTGTTTGTACTGACGCCAGCACATCAAGTTACCCCAATGTGTCAAATTTTCCCAATTGAATATGAACCTTATTCTGTTTAGCATAAAGTTGAAAAACGATCAAAGAAATTTGACACATTGGGGTAACTTGATGTGCTGGCGTCTGTACATAATAATAGTCCTAATACTTCATTGCTTATTATACATTGTATAGTATGCAAATATTATAATAGTACCTATAAACCAACATCACAAATGTAAGTTCTACCAACTTAACTCGTAATTTTAGATGTCAAATAAACGTAGAATTAAATTATTATTTTTATAAAATGGACTATTAAAAAATAAGATTCCTTTTCTAATTACCTTAAACGTAACACTGAAGTGCTTATAACGAGCTCTAAGTACACTATTTCATTCGTTTTCTCCCATTACATTAAGCCCTGTCAGAATAATTTAATGAATTCTAATAAGTTACGTTTATAATTTCACCCCACCTACATACATGAATACATGATTGAACCAAGGACATGAATGCGGCATTTTGCCCATGCCATGCCACCTCTATTATTCATTTCTGCCTATTACTCACTATGCTCGACTTAAGAACTTAACTAGCGAGTATTACTAGCCGATCGATACAAATGCTTTAACTTGTTACCACGTTTGTTTAACGACATAAGAAATTATGTGACTGTTGACTTTGTGATGCGGCGTTTAGTTAATAGGGCGCGAAATTAAAATTAAATAAATCTGTAACGCTAAAAGGTGTAAAATAAGAATAGATTTGGGATTCTTTAGCTTTAATATAAAAAGATAGTTAAGTAGGTACTGAATTGGTTTGCTTTTAATACTATTTGAAAAAACAAGCAAATGGTTGACATATGACATACCTACTGTTAATTTAAGTTAAACTAAAGTTAACGTACAAATATGGTTGACTTTTCAAAACGCTTCAAGCTTAGCACTGAAAGTTCAATGCTAAAAGAAAAAACTATATTTGTATATAATAAAGTATAAATACGCCATAAATTGCAAAACATATTGTAAATACTGTTCCGAAATACTTTTTTAAGACCAAGTAATTATATTGTACCTACTCAAGTTTTTAGAAAAAATAAGTATCTAAACACATCTTTAAGTTGTTTGTGAACAATGAAATTGGCGCCAATCCTTAACGTTTCATTACTGGAAAACTATCCTGGAAGATGACCCCAAATAAAATTAGGCGATCAGTTCTCTTTCTGATATCTTACTAAGATAGAGCAGCTGCTTCAGCAAACTCCGTTAAGCCTTTGTTTTTCCAATAAAAATAATATAGGTCCTAATCTCTGACCTACTGAATATACACACAGAACTTTCTTAAGGATTGGTTAAGCCGTTTCGGAGGAGTTTTGTAACAAACACAGTGACACAAGAATATTATTTTTTAGATAACACTTTTGTGTCCACTGCTCGTGGCAGGAGTTAATCAAATCATAAAGTAAACAACACATTAAAGTAACTGAAATAAAAAGTAAACGATCACATTCTCAATTAAAAATAAAGGTAGGCAATAAAACTTATACAGAGGCAATTAGAGCGAGACAAAGGCTAAAATTCTGTCGACATCACAGAATTAACTTTTGGCTACGCTCGACTCAAAAACTGCAATTTCAACCATTGCACAATTTTCTTTTGTGCCGTTTTGTGCTAAATTGAAAAGTCACACTGGACTTGTGGAGTAATTTTTAATATTTTGTAAAATTCCGTTTGTGTCGAATACCGAGGGAGGGAAGATAAAGATGCTTGAATTAGTTTATTAGCATTTCCATATTTACTATTAACTACAGTTTTCTAATTTAATGACTACAGCACTCGATGTTCTAAGCCTTTTCTTTCAGTAACGTTTAGTAGTTAGGATTACCTACCAATTAACTAATAATTGGAAAATTCGTTCCCTGTAAAGGTTGTAGAAATTCAAATTATTTAAGACTGGTAGTAAAACGAAACACAATTACAACGCGCCTGTACCTACCTATTCCCCGAAAGTTTACAAAAAGGAATATTGTAAGGCCCATGTAGATAATAGGAGACTGCCTATTGCCGTCAACCGAGCGAGTACCTTTTTAATCTCTACGTTTCGACTAACTCCTTGAGAAGATATATCACTAAACAGCTATACGTCAAGAGTCAGATGTATAAGCTCTCTTGGACACAGCACGCACTGTGAGGAAGTTTCCCACTATGGATTCTTGATAGCCGTGGTATTTTATTCTATTTATTCTAATAAGACTTGTTTAAAAACAAAAACTTTAATTCGGATTAGCAACATCCATTGAGTCAGTTGTTCATAATACAGACGCCAGTACATCAAGCTACCCCAATGTGTCAAATTTCTTTGATAGTTTTTCAACTTTATTTCGAACAGAGTAAGCTTCATGTTCAATTGTGAACATTTGACAGTTTGGGGTAGCTAGATGTGTTGGCCTCACTTACACTCAACACACTCACTCAACAAAGAAGACTCGTAGCTCCCTGCTATTGTTCCTCAGGATGGTTTTAGATATTTAGTTATTATATAATATTTGCTTGAGCGCAGTGTCAAAAAATAATGTTGAGCCTACCTGTAATTTAACTGTTACTTGTTATATTTCTAAGATTGTCTGTATGTGTCTAGCTTAGTTGGTAAGCCTTTGTAAATAAAAATAAATGAATAAATACCTTTTTATTTTATTAAAAGAATTAAAAATAAAGAACACCGTAAGACTATTACTTCGCAAAGCTACATAACCTTCACAAACAGACGGTTGCACACCATTCGGTGGTCGGTGACTAATCACCGATACGAACGGATAATTTGCTTTCCCCGGATAATCTGGATTAACCGGTTTGAGCTCACCACCGAACATTAACTGCTTCCGGTTACTCGGGTTCGGGGTGAAAGCCACGGATTAGGTAAAAGCTAACTGATCTGAGTTTATTTCCTAAATTATTCGCCCTCAAAAATCTAAGAACACCATCTTTTCACAATTTTCTTTCTTTTGCGGGTGGTAAATTATTGAGTTTTTTTTATGTAAGTAATGCAAATGATTGTTGCAACGTAAAAATAAAATGCAGTTCAGCCAAGATTTTTTTTTAAATTTATTTCTTTCTTCCAGTCAAAATCAAAAGTGTGATAAAAATTGATTCTGCACTCTGCAGTTTTCGTCTTATCCTTCTACTAAACCAACATACAAAGCAAACTACGTTTTTCTTACTAAAGAATATGACGGCAATCATTAAAACATTTTTAGATTTAGACATTACTTACCAAGAAATATTCGTAAAGACATTGGCTCAGTAATTCCGGAGATTAGTCTGCACACACAATGACGTAATCTAGCATTAAGTCTAATTGATTCGGTTGTCACATTGTAAACATTCAATGTTACACTTCCTAGCAATGCTCAAAATGTTAATTGTTTGATCAAGTCACTTCACGCTCTTGGAGGTACTTTTGTGACCTACAACAGTAAAAAATACTTAGAACAGAATAATAAATAAATTATATTTGTTTCTATAAATAGGTTCAGACAAATACTTTTACATTTAATTTTTTACCAGAAGAAAATATTATTTCACTATATGACTGCTCTGAGAAAAAACACCGAAATAAATTCAGAGATCACAATCTCTTTTAAAGTCGGACATTATCTTGGCCAGCTCATCAGAACCACAGAGATATGAGGGAGCAGATCAGTCAGTGCAACCATTTATTAGTAATCGTGAGCTCAAATCGGAACTTGAGGAGCTCTACGTCCCGACGAACAATACCAAATTAAATTGTTATGTAACCAAAAAGTACCAAATAGAACATTTGGTACTTTTTGGTTACATAACAATTTAATTTCTGACTACCCGTGAGAACGGTCCAAGAGTAAATTACTGACTGGTACAAGTGTGTTGTTTTTGTGCTTTCTGAAGCAACCATCTACATGTCGACCTCGGCATGTTATGTCGTTATGTTTAGCAGGTCGCAGCTGTTTACTTTTTATAAAATTAATTTAAATATACAACAACAACAGAGATAGAATTAGAGAATGTGAAGCTCAGAATGTAAATATTATTACCGTAATTAACTAACCAAACAGCATTAAGCGAATTCGTGTTCTCTCTTTCAATGTTGAAGACTTAATTAATCCAGCTAACTAACTGAATTTTATCTTGCGAAAACACGTTCTTGTTCTTCGTTTATGTTGAAACGAAAGGAAAGAACAACAAAATGTTTCGTCGAAAATTGAAAATCGAATTGGACTCTTTTTTTTTAATATTGTCTGTGTTTTTTTTTTAATGTTACTAACAAAATGTTATGTAAAATTATTTAGTTTTAACTGTGATGGAAAGGAATAGAATACCTTTTTTGTGCATAGAATAAAAAAAAACAAAAAAAAAGGAGGGCGAAAAAGGTTTTAATATTAAAACTCTACTGCTATAGAAGCGTGTTACTTACTGCCCGACTGTATGGTATAGGCCTCTTGTCATACTTATTTTATGTTATCGTCAATAATGTGTGAAAAAAAACTAAAAATGTATTCTTCATAGAAATGAAAAAAGTTACAAGAGTACTCGTCTGGATATCAACACCTTTAGTTCACGAGGTTGAGACAAATTAACTATTGGGCCATCACACAAAAGTATTAAAGGTCTTTAGAAGATTAGTAGTATTTATATAACAAATGATTTCTGTATGTTACAGAGTACCTAATTAACAAACAATCACTTGTGGACCATTCCAGAAACTGAAATAATACAAACCAGTAATTATTTAGAAGCTGAAGAGACAGTAGTCAAACGTACTACAATGTTACCTTTGATAAACAATTTATTTGAACTTGCAAAGAGAACCCTTTCAGTGCTCATTATAGAATTATACCCTTGGAATGACAACGCGTTTCCTGAGTTACATAAATAACATGGACTGCAAGTAATTACTTACCTTCTTTACTACTTTGTCGGTATTTATTTATTTATTTAATACTTCAAGCACACAAATGTACATAGGCGGACTTAATGCCTTAGGCATTTTCTACCAGGTAATTCCGTAAGAAAATTTGAAGACAAGTAAACATTATTTATTTATATATGTATATGTAAACAATAAATATGATAAAATATAATATAATATAATAAATATATACACAAAAAACTTAAACACATGAACATGATAATCATGCCAAGGCAAAACATTAGCGCTGTGACGAATATACAGCCGTTTTTTTTTTGTGAAGATCGATAGGATTTGGCCCGTGATTTCTTAACATATAAAATTGAACTACCAGCAAAAAACTATCAGTCACGAGTAAGGCTTTGCACAGTCCTGGACTTCTATTTTAAAAATCACCCCATGAAACTGTAGGTGGAGTGCAAGCGAATTTAGCTATCATTCCGTACAGATTTTATGCATTAACAGTTTACTTCACCCAAGTTTACGAAGTTACTTTTACTGAATCGAGCAGACGCGTTACACCCAAAACAAAACGACTTGTCACTTAGAAAAATATTTCAAGTAGTGTCCCCCTATTTGCCTTTTATTAGGTATTTACACGTATCGCCGTATCGCCACTAGTTGACCGTGTCTTTCAGGCAGTTGTTTTTTTTTTGAAGATTGCAAACTAAAACGAAACAAATATACCAGAACTAGCAATTGACGAGATCACTGACAGTCTATTAAAAGTCTTCACGTACAAAAAAACAAAATGCATGTCGACGAAATTCATTCATGTAAAATGGAAAGGTTTAGTATCTGACAGTGCCCTTATCCAGTTATCAACGGGTCCCAAACTAGGCGCAGCCTGAACAATGTGAAATATGTGAACAACACAGTCACAATACTGCCAAAAGAAACAATAAACTTGATTAGTAAAATTAAAATAATCAATTTACATAAACATAAATATAATACCCACGGCAAGGTTTTTTAAAGGTTAGACAAATCAACTATAGGTATTCTGTTAAATCTGCGTGAATAAGGTACAGCTCTTATCGCCTACCATTACCATCCAGTCTGTATTGTATGGTGTACAATAAAAAAACACCCTATTTTAGTTACTTCACACTCAACTCTTACTTTTCAAGCTTTCTCCGAGTGTTTGTTTGGGGAATAGCAATGCCTTTTGAATCCTGAATTTGATCATTCAGGACCTTCGATCAATAATAGCTATTCGATCAATATTAGCTTCGATCAATAGTGCTATTATTGATCGTTTGTATAATATATTTTAATGTCTTAAGAAATGCTTCGTTTGTTGACACGGAACCGTTTTGTTTGTTTACTAAGAGATATACTGACAGATTTTGGCAAGCTATAAGCACACATCCACCTAACCTTTTGTAGTATACAGGCGTGATGTTTTATTGTGTTGGCATGTTCCCGTGATATAGTCCGTGATGAATGAAACACTTAGTAAAGGCCTTCCTAAACGCAATACGTCACCTAATTTAATAACAGAATGTCCGCAGGGCGGCGCGCTTTGTGTCTCCCTAATGTCAACGTCGCGTGAACAAATAAATACAATTAAGGTTTTTTTCTTTCATACTTAATATCACAAGTTTGTGGAGACCGCAACGCGTCACTGTTATGTCAAATATTGTAAAAGGCAACACCTACGTATTTTTATATAATACATCGTTGTAAAGTAAAAAGGTTGAAGTTTTTCTTTTATGTTTATTGTCTTTGGTAGGTGTCTTTTGTCTTTTTTTTAATGTCAAGTTGTTCTTTCTTCGTCCTAGTGTCGACTTAAGTATACGATATCTTATGTTGTCAAAAGAAAATTCTTGTTCATTCGTGGAGGCTCCAACTCGCCCCTTTAATGAATGAATAGAAAATCAACGATTAAAAACATCCTTTCTGGCACTGTAGTCGGATTAAAAATCTTTCCACGTTTTATTACAAGCAGTAAAATAATATACAGGATAGAAAAATCCCGTCTTCAGGGCCCTTTTCCCGTGGTAATCCTTAAGATATTTTAATTGTTTTACAAATAATAAACGTTCTTTCTTCGTCCTAGTGTCGACTTAAGTCAAAGACATTCAATACCTATAGACCGGACATCACGAACAAAATTTTCGTCCGAAAAAGTGTGTCCTGCTAGATACAAGTCTATGAGTTTTTTGTAGTACGCTCCGCTGCCGCTCCAATATTCATATATTATTCTAGATGGCGTTACTGAGACATGGGATCAAAGTTTTTCTATGACATTTCCTTCACATGCCCGCTCTATAGTATTTTAAATCTCTTTGACTTAAGTATACGATATCTTACGTTGTCAAAAGAAAATTCTTGTTCATTCGTGGAGGTTCCAACTCGCCCCTTTAATAATAATAATAATAATAATCTTTAATTCAGGTTATAAAAACCCATAGCAAGCAGCACAGTAATAAGAAATAAAAATAATATTTAAACCACACTCGGTTTATGTCGTGATGATTGAATGAATAGAAAATCAACGATTAAAATCATCATTTCTGGCACTGTAGTCGGATTAAAAATCTTTCCACGTTTTATTACAAGCAGTCCCTTGTAATAAAACGTGGAACGGCAGGGCCCTTTTCCCGTGGTAATCCTTAAGATATTTTAATTGTTTTACAAAGAGTAAACGTTGTTTTACTTAAAAAAAAAAACAAACTAAACTGCTTTCACAGAGTCTTGCTTAAACCGCAAATAGAACCACCTAAAAAAATTAAGATTAGTACAAAAATAGTGAGTGATTTTTTTTTACTAGTTCGATTGCACCCAGTAGGTATATATATGCCTATCGAGAAATCTATCATCGACTTTATCCACCTGTAGACGGTACCCAATCAATCATAGGCATTATTTTAAAACAATAACACGATTTGAAATTTTATGCGTACCTACGTATATTATTTATAGGTAATTTATGTATCAACTTCCGATGCCTGATAAAAAATCAATAAACAATAAATTAAGTGTATCTACGTCATAAAATATACGCTTTAAAATTGTCACAAAAGTCATGAATCAGTTAAATAAACATCGAAATCCACTCTAAAGAGTTATGACCAACTGTAAAGCCATCTATAAAAAAATAAATATGACCAACAGAAAATACAATACACACATCGACTTAAATGTCGCATGACGTCACTAGCCAGTACAGTTTATACTAGGTAATGACGTTACAAGCCCCCTCTCCTCAACTTTAATGCGCTTAATCTAAGCAGTTTTCCATCAATTTGAAAAAGCAAAAAAAATACGTGTCGAATATATTCTTATAATCTAGATGACGGCTAAAAATTTAAATTTTGTCAAATTGCCCATATTAGTGATATTAGGGTAGCACAGTAGACCAGTAAACAGGCAAGAGAAAGCAAGAATACACCTGCACGTGTAGCATGACCACCGAAGAAATGGATTTTGTCTACCTACAGAAGAATCGACACAGTGACAAATTGTAGAGAATCTCAAGAATGAAGAGAAGAAATGTGTAGATTCTTCAGTCGACAATAGTCAACAATATCGAGTATTATTTCTTCTTTAAATTAATCGGCAGAAATATTTCTACCCTCTGTCGCACGCGTGTTAGAGAGAATAGGGTTTATGCATGTATTTTTTTTATATTTTTAATTCACTGTTTGCAATGTACTAACTTAGTAAAAATGTATAAACATGTTTAAGAATGCAGTAATTTAAAAAAATATTTAAAATACAGAATAAATTTGAGCTGTTTAAACGCCGCCATTTTCGCGCGCCATTTCGATGACGTCATTTACTATTAGTGGAGTGCAGTCACAAATTGCAGTAAAACATAGACCGTTTAGAAACCCTATAGGAATTCTTCGTAGAGAGTTTTCTTGCAAGAATGTAATTTTATTTATTTATTTCATTTAGATAAGTTTCCCTGTTTAACTTAAATTGTGTATGCCAAGCGAACGGACTTTAAACAACATGCAAATATAAAGACAAAATATATTCAATAAGAAACGAAGGTTAAATACACTATACAAAACTATAATTACCTACGTTAAAAATAACGCATAATATAGGTACGTTATGAAAAAGTATGATATTAAAAACAAATGTTTCAAAACAAAGAAAAATAAAATGAAAGTCGTAAAAGAAATGATCAGTCGAGAAAGACGAGTTGGTTCAGACATCCTCCGTACTCATAATTATGTTACAACTTTTAAAAGGTACGGCCGGGTGTCGGTAAAACTTTGACGATTCAGATTTCCGCGAAGACACGAAGTGATCTCTGTGACAATTTATTTGAATAAGTTATGTCTAAACGGACGACGATTAAAATAACCGTTTAGGGTAATTACAAAAAAATGTTTCGGCAGAGGAAAATAATTAAAACGCGCTTTATAACGCTTAAACAAAACTTTTATTCTTTTACAAATACATAAAATTAACATGACTAAAATATAATGTCAAATTAACAGGTGATTGTTGTTGGGGTGTAGGGGATGGGGGTGTGTTTTCAGGTTTATACAAAACTAGCAGACGTCACGCAGTTTCACCCGCATAGTTTCCGTTCCCGTGGGAATACGGGGATAAAAAGCCTTTGTCCACCGGGATTAGTGTAGCTGTCCACCAGTACAATAATTTTTAAAATTGGATCATTACTTCCAAAGATTACCCCCTACATACAAACTTACAAACTTACAAATTTTACCTCTTTATAATATTAGTATAAGTAAGTATATTTGACAACTTTTTTTGTCAATCGTGTTTGTTTGAGCTACAAAACGACTGGTTCTTCACTTTCAGGTGATGATCTAAGGAGTATTTTAAGCTATTTTCATTTTGGGTAACCAATTGGGTTTCCGCGCGCTAAAGGTGGGGTGTTTTTAGGAGACTGTCTAATTTTTTTCTGACGTTCAAAAAGTGCTGATTCTTAGCCTAGTTTGAATAAAGATTTTTGATTTTTGATCGAGGTCACAGCTAGTGATTAATAAAAATGGATATTAATAGTGTTATATCAATTACATGAAAATAAACTAGAAAACAAAGTCTCGTGCTCCAGATAACAGTAATCTAGACAGATTGAAAACTTTCAAGCTCAGTGTGAGAAGTAATTAAATACCAGCTTGATTTATCTGCACCTAAGTGCAAGCCACTGAGCGACCGGAATGCAATCAATTACTGGGTTTATGTTGCTTACAGTTAGGTATATAGCAGTTCAATAACTGACGCATAGTCTAACAATAGTGTACAATCTCAACTAACTATCTTTAATCTCGAATCAATTTCCGCGCGTATGATTGATTTAGTGATCATCACTTGAGAACGGCTAGATCTATTTTGCCGGTATTTTGGTTGTGTCGGTACCTAATTATCGAAATATGATTTGGATAAAAAAAAAAATCTGTAAAGTTTTCGGAAAAGGCGGAAATTTTGATGGAATTTTATATGAAAACTAGTTAATAATAATAATAATAAGTTTATTGACACAAAAATAACAAATAACAATTATTTTTTTGAAGCCCTAGCTCCTCCTCCATACATACATAGCTAGGGCTATGTATGTATGTCAGTTAACAATAAATTTTGAAGTTTGTCTGTGACAAAATAACGTAACATCGTCACGCCTAATTCCCCGAATAGGGTTTGGCAGAGGTACACCTAAAGTACACCAATATTTCGTCAGTTATGTAAGTCCCATGTAATAAGGAGTTATGATAAAAGAAATGAGTACTTACGTCCTGACATACATGCAGAACAAAGATAACACAAATGGAGGTTCATAGAACGAGTATATGGACGTTTGTACGAGCCCACTCATCCTCATAACGAATTCACAAGTAAGGACAATCAAGTCTCGCCAAATCCGACGTAATAATATTATCATTGCACGGTTTACTTGGGAATGTGTGGAACGCCAACACTGTTCCCATCCTTACCGTGTTTCCGTCACTGTTCTCATCCGCGTGGCAGTAAATATTTGGCGAGTTGCGTAGATTGCCGGTCCCTAATCTATTTTATTACTCTTCCCTTGAGTACGGCTGTCGTGTATGACATACGAATTAATTTCAATTATACGTTCACGAGAGTGGCTCAGAGACAGCGTGGATATCTATGGGTTAAGTGAGTATCGTTGGTTCCCGATAAGTCATTTAATACAGCAATCATCATACACTTGTGATCTTTCCCTTTTATTTATAAACCGGAGTTAACTCAACGAAATGATAAATCTGGTGACCATTCTTTGCTCTGCTCTCATTAGAGGTAGTACAATTCAGTACAGAATTGAGGCCTTCGACCGAGGCGTCGCATTGGTTCACCTTAATGGTTTTCGAATGTATATTTACACTATAAAGACTAGATGCCAAGCATGCGCTACGTAGTGTAGACGCCACGAAACGTAGACGATGCGTAAACGCTGAGCATTTTAGATGCTACGCAAAGTACGCACGTGCTACGTTACTTATCGTAGGCACTTCGCGAACGCAACGTCTACGCAGAATAAACTACTACGAGCCTATTTAGACAATAAGTGTTATTCTAACTAGAAATAATCTTTGAATCAGTGCAATTGTTACACGGAAACACACATCTAAGGTAAACCTTACTGACGGCAGACTAAAGTCTACCGTCATCAATCAATCTAAAATACAATAAAACTCGTAGAGCTGTAAATCGTGAAACTTGAACAGGTTGACTGAAGTTTGCAATCGATTCCTCCGATAGGCTAGGCTTACCTTCAACTTGTATCCGACCATAAATTCAGATATTTCCGACTGCGCCGCTATTCTCCGATTGCGAATTATGCAAACCAATATACGTAGTTTCGATTTCATCTTCTTATAGGCGTAAAAAGATGGAAGTGTGGATTTGAAAACATATCTGTTGAAATTTGTTTTATATTTTTACTTACGACTTAAATTAGGTACCAAAAATCTAAGTTAGTACATAATTAATAAGTATACACTTAAAGCTTTGTGAAGGGCAATTAATTTCATGAAAACATGTGCGTTTATTTTTAGCCGAATGTTAGTTCTTAATTAATGTAGGTACTTTTCACTTTTAATTACTTTAGTGTTGGTAACCGAGCTATGCTAACATTAGTCTAGCATGTAGACATTAATTTAAAAATTGCCTGCCGTTAATAAAATACTAAGTACCTACTTAATTTCCATGTTAATAAACTTTAAGTGAATATATTCTCGAAACAAGAGGAGTATCTTCCTATGTAAGGATCGTAGTAGGTAAGTGGCGTTCTGAAGTTTCTGCTTACCTCCTATAGGTAAAAAACGAGTTTAGGAATGTATCTATGAATACTAGTGATCAAATATGGTTTGTTCTCCACATATACTTTAAATCTATACTAAATCTCACACTGTTTCGAGCGCACAATATTCTTAAAAAGTGATCCAACATTTAGCTCAGCATGTTAATATATAAAGATAATTTAATTGATTAAAAAATACATAGGTACAATCTTTGAAGCAAGATTTGAATGCTTCATCAAAAATGTAAAGCTTTTAGAGCACGAAGACAAAAACCAATCTGTTTCTCCACGGCATATTCTGACTTTAATTTCACATTCATAATAAACAACACATCATGATGACACAGAGACATATTTGCACCAAAGTTTTGTTTCTGAAACCGTAAGATTTTGAATGTCTCACTTATTTATTTTACCCTAGAACTTTCCCTGCCCGAGGCGGTCTTTTATTAAAATATACACAAGAAGGGGCTTGAATAAGACATAACGAGTTGACTTGAGCCTGTAATGAAAGGACGCTCCGACAACGACCTAATGAATAATAATTGTCGGTGGAAAGCAATGTGACCCGAGACAATCTCTGGAGCAGAAATTGATACGCTCCGTAGATGTTAAAATCTTACAGATATTCACAATTTCTGTTAATGATAGTAGGAACATGATTCTGTTAATGTTTAACAGTGCTGAGACTCTAATAGGCTTTTACTGTCACTCGATCAGTTCGTTATCTATATTTTGGTGAATTCATTTAAGATTTGATTTTACTTTTTGTGAAGTTACTACTGGTGTCAGACTTTTTAACCGCCTATGGGCCTCTGATTTGCTGCAGACAGATGTTGTTGTTAAATATCTCCTAGGCATGCCGGTTTCCTCACGATGTTTTCCTTCACCGTTTTTGAAGCAAGTGATAATTTTACAACACGCACATGAATTTGAAAAGTCAGAGGAGCATGGCTTGAGTTTGAGACCTATGACGTGTCAATCCGCTGGCCTTTAGATTATTACTGTTTCAGATATGCAATTGTATAATTTTATCACATTAAACTAATCGGCTTTTACTGACACCTGTTTAGTTTCGTAATCTATATTTCGGCAAACGTACACGTAAGTGGAAGTCTGAAAGTGGTGCCGGTAACCGAAAATTTATTTGAAATCAGTTTAATGCGGAGCAAATTTGAGAAATACCAAAGAAATCAAGAATGGATTGTGTCAAAGATGAAATAGAGTTGTATTTAAGAAGAACACACTCTGGATAGTGATGATTAGGAGGATGACTGCTACTAATTACAAAATACATAATAATATATACATAATTTTAATACGAAGAAACAAATGTATTAACAAAAGTTAAGCCACAAAATAAAGCTCGAACGTCAGGCTACCTTACCACTGCAGATAAAAATATGTCCAGCGGAGAAAATCGATAGCCAACACTATTTTAAAAGCTTCCACAAATGTATTCTGTCCACAATTCCATCTCCGAATTTAGACTAGCACTATACTTTGTATTCCGGGCGCATCGCAGACACAAACATAAAAATTTTAGATGCCATACACATGTATCTACCGTAGTACATGAAAGTAATGTTATAAACATTTTTGTAATAAAAAGCAAGCTAACGTGGATAATGACGAGTTTTGTTGTTCCTTCATTAAGTTTTAAATATCTCTTCGTATGTGTACTCTGACCGTAAATACGATTTCGTCTTCAGAACAGAGACTCTCTTGAATATATTCATATCAAAATTTTTTCTACAATTCTCAGTAAATTCAAACTTTGATAAGGTCGAAACTACGTATTATATTACTATCGTAATGCCGTCAGTCTTTCGAGCATGCAGAAATTTTTGATGACATATGACGTGTTCTCCTTTCTTTTTTTTACATTTAGTCTATACTCATATTATAAAGAGGAAAGGTTTGATTGTTTGTTTGTTTGTTTGCATTGAATAGGCTCCGAAACTACTGGACCGATTTGAAAAATTCTTTCAACGTTGAGAAGCTACATTATCCCCGGGTGACACAGGCTACCTTTTATCCTTGTATTCCTACGGGAACGGGAACTACAATGGTGAAACCGTGTGACGTCTGCTGTTTACTACATAAAAGACAAACCATCAACTGTTACATATCGCATGCCATCATGCCAGTTTCATGAATTAATTTAACCATTACTTTTTTCGGAGTATTCCCGTTTGAGCACCTATTTTTTGAGCACCTATGCATTTAGCACCAAAGGTCCCATTTACCATAGGTTAATGCATAGGTGCTCAAACGGGAATACTCCCTTTTTTCTGACTAATGTTCAATTTTTAATAAAAAAATAAAAAAAAAATTAACAGGCATCAAGGCCCATAGGGGGTTAGTATTACATCTTCCTTAAAAACTATGTTAGTAACACGCAGGAACAGTAAAAAGAAGAGACAGAAAAACACACAGAAAGGAACGTTTAACAAGCTTTGTTGCCAACATGTAGCTTGATAAACGTCCCCATTGTAGGCCCATCCAGCCTCTCCGCAAACACCCTCAAATCGCTATTGCTGCTCCCCCTCACTCGAGATATTACTGATGCAACTTTCTTCCGCATTATCGCGAAGTAATCGTCAGTGTGCGCATCGGCGAACATACCTGACGCACTACAGTATGGTGGAAGCCACAACAGCGCCCTTAACGCATTGTTGTATTGAATGCGCAGGGTCTGCTTAATGTAAATTCCTATCTTAAAAAATAAACACTCATAACATCACGCCTGTGATCCCCGAAGGGTTAGGCAGAGGTGTACCTGGTAGTACACCACATTTCACCAGTTATGTTTAAGTCCCATGTAATAAGGGGCGAGCTTTTGTTATTAAATCACAGAACATTATCGCTCTAAGATTAAAGAAGAAGAAAAAAAAAACTCGCAATTTATTACGGTCAATATATCGTACATGTATACGTAGCCGAGATCAAAACTTAAACTTTTTATCTTCACACCACAAACTTTGTAACAAGACATCCTAACCTCCTTATTGCTTTCAAACTTCGCAGAACATTTTCAGCACGCGTACTCGAACTTACATGCAGATAGTTAACACTTTCCAACATCTTTATTAGTATTACTAGGTATTCCCAACTCTGGGAAACACGGTTTATATTCATATCAAACTATTGTGTCCCAGTCCCGGGGGTGTTTTGTATAATGATCGTCGTTTTGAATATTCATACGGAGACTGCAGAGAAACCTCGACGATATGCAGCATAGGATGGCGATGAAACAAAACTAGTTTCTACAAAGTGATACTTTCTAAATAAAAGTTCTTAATTTTTTACTAACAATGTAAAAATCGTACATCTAATATTTGAGAAGTTCGCCCAATTCCTCGAGGATCCCATCATCAGATCGTAGTAGTAAGATACCTATATCTTAACAAATAATGTACAGAATTTTGAAAATCGGTCCTTAAATAACGGAGTAATGAGGTAAAGAACCCTAACAAAAAAAACGATATACTTACAACTGAATTGAGTAACTCCTCCTTTTTCGAAGTCGGTCAAAAAATAGCATTACACTTTGTAAGTTTGCCGCGATGAAGTAAGCACAAATGACTGCATGCGCAGTTGTTAATATTTGTATGCGCCACGCACGTGTGTATTTGAAAGCCAGTTGGTTTATTCCGTCAATAACACCCCAAGAAAAGTTAGTGTAACTTCGCCTTCGTTTTCAAAGATAATTTTTTATAGCAATACCATCGCAGATTCAAAGCGGTAAACTTACGTCAAAGGAAACCCTGTAATCTGTATACCAAAAAAAAAACAAAAACACCATGTGAGACACCTATATCGTGCCAGAATTGGTTAGTCTTATACATCCAAGTATACAGAGTGTCTCATTCAAATCGGTCAGTATGGGAAAGTCTGAAACTATAAGACATACGAAGATCTGTTCTGAGGAACCATGTCATCGATTTTAATAACAAGAAAAAATGCATTCTTACATTTTAAAAAACATCTGTACCCCGTTCGGGAATCGAACCCGGTTATTTTGAAAAAAAAAACCTACACTATTTCTATTTAGATATCGATTGTGTAGGTCTTAAGCAAAAAATGTCTGCATGAAACATGATGTCTAAAATGAATAAAATGCATTGTTTCCACATACTTTAATTTATTTTAGTAGGTGCTCGAAGTGACCAGCGCCTTTAAAATAAATTAAAGTATGTGGAAACAATGCATTTTATTCATTTTAGACATCATGTTTCATGCAGACATTTTTTGCTTAAGACCTACACAATCGATATCTAAATAGAAATAGTGTAGGTTTATTTTTTTCAAAATAACCGGGTTCGATTCCCGAACGGAGTACCTACAGATGTTTTTTAAAATGTATGAATGCAGTTTTTCTTGCTATTAAAATCGATGACATGGTTCCTCAGAACAGATCTTCGTATGTCTTATAGTTTCAGACTTTCCCATACTGACCGATTTGAATGAGACACCCTGTAGAATGAGCATACCAGCCATCGGTTACGTGTTCCTCACCCAAATTTCTCCAACTATTTTTCACCCAACAAATACGCAATAAACACACAAACATGCAATCTACCAGCCATCAAACCCAAAAGTTCACGCTTAGTAGTCGTGCTTGTAAGTGCTTGTACTAACTGCAAATTCCGGGAATAAATATGCAGTTAACGTAGCCTGGGTACAGGTGCAACTAGACGAGTTTCTGCAAAATCTGGAAATAAAACTGAAAATTTTACTAAGTACAAATTTAAAATTCAATTTCAAAGTCGATTTGTGGAATCGTGGCTCTATAATAGTGTTTGTAAATGATAGATGAGTGTCGCTGTCGAGTGCTGTTTGCTCGATTTCAATCAATTAATCATAGCCTATCACAATCAGCTGCTGCACACACATGCATGTTGAACTTGCAGTGATAGTGTTGGGAAAATTATTCGCAAACACTGTTTGTTTTTTCTTGTGGGCGTTTTTATCTTGTTATGTTTGTTTGTCTGTTTGGTGTTCCGTTTTTGATTTAGGTTGCATATTTCGATATTCTTTTATGAGTTCTATACAGGGTGTAAAAAGACCGATCACATAGCCGATAACCACACATTCTGTACATATAATTAATAATAATGCGCTAATGTTTTCTCTTCTTTCTATCTCTTCGTAATTTAATTTATTATATATATATATTATATTTATAATGTAAATATTTATGTATTTATACTCATATTATGTATTAGTATTCTTTGATTCCTTTTATTTTTTCATTTTTAATTGCACCTACCACTGTTTTTCTCTGCATCACCTAAAGGTTGACTGGTAGAAAATGCCTATGGCATTAAGTCCGCCTCTGTACATTAGTGTGCTTGAAGTATTAAATAAATAAATAAATAATTAAGTAACTTTAACCAAAAAATAATGCTGGGCAAATATTTTTATTTCATCTTTAAAAAAGAGATGCTTTTTATTTCGCGCATTGCATAGCGCGACAACACAAAGCAACTTTCGATCAGCTGAGCGTATGGCCACTCGCGCTTGGTAGTTGACCCGACCGGCCCGGTAGTTTAGCATCCAATTGCGTATTTTGCGTAATTTGTTTTGAAAAATCAATAATTTTGATTATGTTTGTTCGGAAGAAAGTTTACTAATGATACTTGAAATACAATATTGAAAAAAAAAAAAACAAAAAAAATATTGCACTTTGACCTTCAATATCTCCAAAACCAGTGAATTCCCAGGATGTTCTAAAAGAAAAAAACTATCCCAGTGATGGGTAGAATATGTAGTTTTCGTTTACGTTAAGGGTCTTTTACACCCTGTATAAAGAGTGGATCTTAGGATCACTGAAGAGGATTTCACCACTTATTTTTTTCAGCTAAAATACTGGAAAATGTCGAAGGAAACTAACGTTTTTTTTAAAGTGTTAAAAGTGGTTTTAGATGTCTTTATATTCCATAAAACTTCCCACATAATATACACACCTAGTGTAATGGGATTAGATTAACATGAATATAAGTTGTAGGAAACAATGGAGTTACGGTTACTGAGCGGTTACTTTGTTTGTATAATTAGAAGACTCGTTATCATTGATTGTGTACCTATTAAGTCGACTTTGACGTCTCTACACTATACATTATAAACTCTTGCGCATTTGACTGATTGAATGCATGCCCTTTGTTAAATGACCCAATTAACATCGTTTGTAGTTAAAATTGCATGAAAATATTTCATAGAACTATTTTAAGAACAGGTTGCACTAAACCCTATGAGCATTATTTTATCTGTGTAGCTGTCCTGGGTTATTTAGGAAAAAGGTAGATTCACTTGCCTTTCCCATTGGTAGGTACAACATCTCATCTCACTGGTTTGTTTTTAAAGGGCTACTAGGTTTTAAAGTCTTGTGAAGGTAATTCGTTTGATTTGACGAGAGTTTCTCATAACAGTGAAGAAAATCATCTTGAGGAAAGCATGTCTAAGAATAAAAAAATCGAAGACATTGTGACAACTACCAATCTGCACTGGTTTCGCGTGGCAGATTACAGCCCACTCTTTCTTACAGAGAATAGGCGTGTGTGCACAGCAATGGGACCGTTTATAATCTGATTATGTATGATAATGTTGACGAGAATTTTATTGCCAGTAGATTCGTGTAAAGTTTAAATCTGATAGAGTAAGTATGTGGTTAGTAAAATTGGCTTTAGTTTAAAATTTTTAGATATTTGTGTATTCCGTCATTAGCGATTTACGGTGCATCACTACATTCTGTGATAGTGTTGCATTGCGATTGCTATTTAATTGACTGGCCTGTTGGTCAGTTATTGGCCCTGACTGCTATGCCGGAGGTCGTGGGTACGATTCCCACCGGTTTGGGTGTAATTTATCTATATGTATATTTAGAAATATATAAGTATGTTTATCACTTGTTTAGTAAGCATAACACAAACTCTGCTTAGCCTGGGACTATATGGCGTTGTGTGAAAGTAATGGAATATTTTTTATTTCAATTTGTTTTTAACTGCCGACCTAAATATGCTTAGAAAGAGGCAGAGTCGACCTGCCTGATGGAAGTCCACTATCGGTCATGTTTACTCTGTTTTATGATAGAAACAAAGAGGTTCTTATAAAGGAACTTAGCTTAAGCATGTTAACGTACCTATATCTTTTGTCTAATGTACTATGTATCTATGTTGGAGCTGCTTTATTACACACAGTGGTAGTAATCGAGCTCGTTCCGAAAGCAAAAAAGAGGGTCCTTGATTGAACCCTGTTTTATTTCTTTCCCCGATCCATTAGTGGCTAGTGCATGTTAAGATGTACTCGAGGAAACGGAATACGTACTTGCGATAATATGTTCGTATTTTGAATGAATCTTTAAGGATATTGTATCTTGTTAATCTAGATTTTCGTATTCACTACTAAAAGGTATTAGTTTTCCGACTAACGTGTTAACTGGTTGTGATGTTTTGTAAGAGGGAAGCCTAAGAATATTGTTAAGTTGTATAGATAACACCTAAAATATAATTCACATACGTATCAACGATTTACACTTAACATAATAAAGCTGAAAGTTTTGTTTTTTCAACGAAGATACGTATTTAAAAAAATATTCTTTCATTTAGTAATAGACCAATTCGTGATGAAGGTTTATAGGCTTAACATCAAGCTAGAAAGGGGTAAAATATAAGAAAAAAAAACCCTTTCACACCATCAAATCAGTAGAACTAAAGGAGTGCTTCGATATTATTTCAACCAAAAATTTTCTTGCTCACACATTGTGACCATAACAAATTCGTCCGAGGCCATTAATATAGAGAAAATTGATCCACCACTTATTAGGTGCCATACCTACAGGTACAAAAGCTTTGGAACGAGAAAGCTCCGCATTATGCGTAGCCTTACAAAGGACACTGCTAACAAGACAGTCACTTGGGGTTAGCACGAACGTGCGGAGTAAACGAAAATAGACTTATACTTTAACACACATAGGCATATAGTGACAGGGTGCAGGGTGGGGGGTTGTATTTATGCAAAGAGATTTAAAAGACTATAGAGCGGGCATGTCAAGGAATAGTCATGGAAAAACTTTGATCCCATGTTTCAGTGACGCCATCTAGAATAATATATGAATATTGGAGCGGAAGCGGAGCGTACAAAAAAAAACTCATAGACTTGTGTCCGGCAGGACACACTTTTTCGAACGAAAATTTTGTTTGTGATGTCCGGTCTATAGGTATTGAATGTCTTTGTATTTATGTAATGATAGGCAACGCTTGCCGAGGTCGATTTGTGGATAGGTTACCATTCATTACATGTTAAGACCTCTTCGTGCTTCGGAAAACACGTAAAGCCGGCTGTCATTTCGAAAGTATAACCAAGTGGTATCGTGCAAGACAGGCAGACACTCTGTGTACAGCCGTGGTATTCAGCTTTATCCAGTTAAACTGAAAGTCAATTCCAACTCAGTTGGGAAAAGGTTTTGGGAAGTGTTGAAACCTCTTTACGGACTAAAGAACTGGCCATTTCGTAAGTTTCTTTATTTTTAAAATATTTTTACAAATCTGTTTCTATTGTTTTTGCTCTTCCAAAACACATCGTTTGATTGTAGATTTTCTTGCTTGGTTGGTCTACCTACCTCTCCTACAGAAAGGATAGATGAACTAAGTATGTAGTGTACTTAGTTACTCTGTTCAGAACGTCTACATTGGAATTCACATAATGGGTATAAGGACAAGGTTAAAGAAGCTGCTGAAATCATTCTTATCACGTCGGTACCTACGTGGACAACTGACGGGCACGTGATGAATCGCGTCGTGGGGCCTAACCCGTATTTAAATTAGGCTTCTAGAATCTTCTAGTAGCTTTTACTAGTCCGAATACCTGCGTGCTATTTGTTACGGCAGTTGACCTTTCAAACTATGTAGGTACTTAGGTACATAGAAACTCGTTTCGCTAAACCATTTTCATTTAGTTTCAAGACTTTATCATCTTCTTTTATGATTTAATCACAAATTGAAACCAAAAATGTATAAAAAAAAATTAAGTATTTGATTAAAAAAAACCTTACGTAGGTACCTAACGTTTACGTCGCGCGTTCGTGTTGGGGCTCTATTTTCCTAACGAGAGCCATTTGATAAAGGTTTTCCGCCATCACGCCGTCGATCTTCAATCGTCTTACCTATCACGGAAATCATTCTCGAATCTTCGTCCTACATGTCGATAAAATTACGTGTGTATATGTGCTACTTAATTCGACCTCATTTTCAAAGGAGCGCATAATTTTTCATCACTTTCTACTTGTTAGTCTTAATCTATTACAAGTTAGTATTATTGATAATATTTTATAGAGAGATTCAACTCAAACACTTTTCATCCAATTGTAATTTTTAGTTCTTTGACTTAATAGTAAGCCATACTAAACATACTTTTTAAAATCTACGAGGGTTTGGGAGGATGTTAAACTTCAAAGGTAAAATACTGTCATATAAAATACGTAGGTAATTATATGACAGTGCGCGCATTTGACGGTTAAAAATTGTTTGATTACGATCGTTTTATGATAGCAACTAAATTAACGGTCAACTAAGTGTGCGCTGGGTTTGTTGTTATTGGGTATGATTTTATCTAAAGTATTGACCCACAGAATTATAAAATGTATCACCTTTAATATCTTAAGTCCATTAAAACCGAAAAAATGGACTTCCAATCTTTTAATTTAAAAAGGTCTGAATGGGTCCAGCAGCATAATGTCAAACAATTGGGGTGCGGGATAAGTCGGCTTTTAATTTAGAAAATATCCCATTGAAACGTCCGTCTCTTTCTTGTTTTAGAGAGAAAAAGAGATGGAAATAGGCTAAATTAAGTTTGTGAACAAGGGTGACACCGGAGCTACAGATTTTTATTTAACTTTAGAACAAAGAGGGACTGAAATGGAATCAAATATTTGTACAGAGATGGATGGACAATTTATTTTAAGCGGAAAAATTATAAAATGCGAGGAACATGTTGATTTTTCCGTAAATGAAAATAAAAGTGAAAATTGTGTATTTTTTCTCTAGTACCAACAGGAAGGAATAATATCTGTGTAAAATGATGTAATACCAGCCTCTTACTGTCTCTTTGCTTGGCAAAGGCCTCTTCTCATGCGTATTATGACCAGGCATTACTTACCTAATCAACATGCTTTTTTATAACGGGTTGGGGATTTCTGACCTACTTAGACCTGATTCTGTTTGCAAAAAAAGTTTAAAAACTACTACTTATCAAAGAAATTTGGGGTTGGGTTGCTTGATGTGCTCTATACATGACAAGTAAACTTGACCGTTTAGGCGCTAATACCAATACACCCCTATTTTTTAATTAGTACAAAAAAAAATTGGACTGTATCCGTACCTGTTACTGATCATATTTGCGTAATCAAAAGTAAAAAAAAGAAGTTCAATTTTTAAATATGACACTATTTTGTTAAACTTAAATAACGAAAACAGCTGTTGGAGGCGGGGCATGTTTGAGCGAGATCACGCGAAAGTGAGCGAGAGATGACGATTAATGAATACTACTAATCATGAATAGCCTGTACAATATATCCATAAACTGGGTGATTTTTTGGGATATAAACAAACGCTAATAACTTTGCTGTTTATGAATATTATTAATTGATACTTTACAAATATAATGAGAAGACCGTCTAGAATAAGCCCTTTAAGTATTTGTACTAATTAAAAATTAGTGGTGTATTTTGTCACTTTCCGCTTCTAGTTGTGTCCTAACTTACACATCAACGAACCACGTGGGACTAATACAAACGATAAACTTTCATGCAAACGTCCATCCCTATCAAACCCCTATAAGGAGTGATATGTGAAGTTATAAAGTGTTGTGAACAATAAAAAACAACTTTGCAGGCAGGGTCTGGAATCAAAATTTGTGCCTTGTCGATGGAAATATCTCACCTTTATATAACTTTTTTTGATTTAAACTTAATTAGCGAAATGAGGTGTAGTGGGTTTCCAATAGATCCACCTCTGCCTCAACCTTACGGGAAAATAGGCGATAGTATTAATCATTATTATACTTTCGGTCTAACTATTAGTTAGTATTCACTTAATACTGTGGTATTGCTAAAATAAATAAAACAATCCATTCCATTTTGAACAAGCGGGTTTGCTCTCGCATTCGTTATCACAAAAATCAAATATTTCAATCCATTGCTGTGCCAAATTACCATAAAAAAGACAAGAGAAATGTAGTAATTGAATTTATTTAGTTTTGGTACATTGAATAGTTTTTTTTGCAATATTTCATGGTTTTATTTATATACTAGCTGCCCCGGCAAACTTCGTTGTGCCTTAGAGTCAATTTATTGCTATTATCATTTTTTACATGTATAATAAGACGACAAAAAATAAATCTAAACCCATAATAACTACTACTACTTTTTATGTAGCGAGTCTCTACTGTGATCTTATTTGAACACTAGCTTCTGCCCGCGACTTCGTACGCGGATCCTGTTGCTTATGCCAGCGACAACAGGGTCGTCAAAATCGAAGATCTGTAACGTCTGACGTCGAATTGTAAAAGCCCGGGGACGGCAAAACAATGGAATGCGCGAGACGATCCAAGACGTTCCAGATTTTTTTTTTTGTTGGTCAACAGGAAATTCCATCAGACTTAACAACTTTTGCTAAGACGCCATTTTTATTATGTATATGCTATATTGTCGCTGGGCTTTAGAGTTCCACTACAGGTGCTCCAGATCTTCAAATTTTGTTTCACAGCAGAAAACACTCTTCACGTGAAATAGTTTTAGCAATGGCCCCATTTTTATATCTCTTTTACTTTAGATGTTCCATTTTCCAAAATAAATTATAGCCTATATGTTGCGTGACGTTCACGCTCAGCGGTCAGTCGCGCATCTCCTTCCCCCACTTATCTCTAGAGTAGATGCGTATTTACGCTGAAAACTCAAGCGTCATGCTTTGATGCAACTCGCGAGACAGTGCATGATGTTCATGATCAGCGGTCAGTCATATATTCTTCACTGGTGTCTAGAGACCTGGATACCTGGTAGATGCGTAAATACGCTGAGAATGCAGGCGTGCTTCGCGATCCCAAGAAGTTTCCACGGAGTGAGTTGCAACCTCGTGTTGTCGAACAGCATCAAGTCCCTCCTAACGCTCTTCGGTAGATTGTTGGGATCTTATGATCTTTAATCATTTAGCACTTTTGGAACATTGAGAAAGATTTGACCTCTTTCTAGACCGTATGGTTATAGTTTTATTGTGATGATACCTGAAAAATCTAAGTGGCTGCTCCCCAGCGTTACCGGGTAGGCAACCATGTAACAAAGATAAGTAGAAAAGGAAATTAAACACTCAAATAACATAAGCCCGAAGGCATATTTATACGATAAAAAAAAATGGAAGTTTTGGCCAGTAGAGTCTAATTTTCAATGATATACCATCGTCATCGAAAATCAGCCCTGAACTGTTCCCGCCTTCACCGCGTAGTACCTACCTCCTACTTATGTTATTTTATAATTATGCAATGAAATTAGTGATAGCTTTAATTTCTATATCAAATGTATCTGATCTTCGATATTTATAAGTCAACAGGAAATGCCTATCAGACCGAACAACTTTTGCTAAGATGTCATTCCTATGTGAGTTATGGTGTAGCTGGGCTCTCGGAGTTCCACAACAGGTGTTCCAGATCTTCGATATTTATACGTCAACAGCGAGTACTCATAAGGCTGAACAACTCTTGCTACGACGTCATTCCAATATATGTTACAGTGTAGCTGGGCTCTTGAAGTTCCTCATCAGGTGTTCCGGATCTTCAAATTTATTCTCTCAGCAGAAAATACTCATCACGTGGAACAAGTTTTGCTATGGTACCATTTTTGTATCTCCTATAGTTTAGCTGGTCTGTTGCGGTTCTGCATCAGGTGTTCCGGATCTTCAAATTTATTCTCTCCTTTTCTCCAGTTTCCAGGATAAATTATAGCCTATGTGTTGCCCAGACTTAATATCTATACAACAAAAAAAAAATCATTCAAATCCGTCCAGTAGTTCCGAAGATTAGCGCGTGCAAACAAACAGACAAACAGACAAACAGACAAACAGACAAACAGACAGACTTTTTTTTTTGGATTCGTGCTCTATTACTGTTTCTAAACCCCCCTCAATTATTATTTTTTAAATATATTCAATGTACAGACACAGTTTTTTTACAGTCTTATTATATGTATAGATTTTGTGTTCGATAAAATTAAAATTACAACATGTATATAATAACCTAACCTAACTGACCATACCTATCCTATAGCTAACCTATCTACCTAACCGAACTACCTTACTAAAATGCATTGATTTAAAAAATACTAAATTCATGTTTTTAATCTGAACTCAATAGTTCAGATTAAAATCATGAATTTAGTATTTTGCTTAAGAGGCAATCCTCTTATGTTACTTACATACAATTTAAACTTATAGTTTTCCCGGTCTACTTTAATTAAAGTCTTAACAGTAGAATAAGTTCTATTTGCAAAGAATTATTAAAGTTTGTCTCTGTCGTCATTGTTAATTACGTAAATTGATTTCTGAAATATAAGACTTTTTTATGCTACATGAAACCTCTTTCTAAGTTTAGTAATAAAATAAATTTCAGAACGTAGGTACGTATAAATTGACAACCTTACCTTCTTAGGTTTAGCATAAGACTTGTCAATGTCAAATTGTCACCTGGTAATGAACTGGGAAGTTTGAGTCCTGTCATGTCATCCAAGATGGCGCTGCGTTTGTAAAATGTTTGAGACAACAAATATTCTTGATATTTATTTTTTCGAGGATTTTTCATGTTTTTTATTAATTATTATGCTATTCCGGGCAAAGACAAATCCAAAAAGACCAAAATCATTCAAATTGATCCAGCCGTTCTTGAGTTATAAAAGGTGTAACTAACACGACTTTCTTTAATATATATAGATTCGGCACTTTAGACGCTGTATTTATCTATCAGTGGAATAATAAATGCAAGATTTTCATAAAGTAGAAAGTAAATGATCATAGTTCTACACTATGTATATATACATTAACCCTCTGCTAGCGAGGTCAGGGAGAACATATATAGATGTGGATATATGTATACTTGTAGGTAAGTATATTGAACCCTGAAGCCATTCAGTGGAGGCCAGATTGCCTCGCCTCAGTCTTCGTTGTTTCATACATACTCAAGCACTCAACTAATAAAATATTTAAATTTTAACCGACCTTACGTCTTTTCAAATGTCTTGCTTTTCTTGCGTAACGAGATACTGGGTGTAAAATGAAATTTGGTAAGATTAGGCTTTTGTTGGTCAAAGTCAAAGTCCAATCATTTATTTCAATTACACAATTAAGAGAAGATTTTGACGTCGAAACCAAAATGAAAGTTAATTTAGCTAACCTAAAGTGTTAACCCTCTTGAAAATTTAGTTTCGTATGGAGGAAAATTCCATATTTAGTCTTTTGAAATAGTGTTATACAATATTTTGTATATTCAGATATAAATATGATACTTAGACAAAAATACTACTAGACTACTTAAGAAATATCCATAGTTGAAATAATTTAAATGTTGAAACAAAAACAAAGATATAAATTTTAAAATATCATTCACATTCTCGTGACATATAATTTCCTATTCTCGGCGCATTTTAAGATAAGATAAGATAAGATTTATTTATTTGCATAGAATGTAGGTAAAAAAAAAAACACAACAATGACAATGACATTGATTTATAAGTCACCCCGTGGAAACTTGAGTTAAATAAAATGTCAATGTCTAGCATTAATATGGAATTACAGCTCAATTTGCCTTCACTTCACCTGCATTCACGCGGTTTCATTGTCAGCCGATTGTTTCTTAGTGAATCGACCGTTCTCAAGTTACCATTACCACCGTTACCGTTACTGTGTGTACAGTGGATCTCATGGTTCGTAACAGCCGAACGTCCAGTCTATCAAAGATGCTCACCGCCATTTTGCCATGAATTAGTAACTAAGTATCTACCGATTCCACACCGCACTTCGGAAATCTGTTAGGCTAGCCTGCTAATTGTATATCTTTAACAGTCGTGACAAGTTCCTAAATAACATTGCTAATCTAGTACCTAAATTCTTCCCATGAAACGTGGGTGAGTTGAAAGAGAAGTGAGTTATCAACCCATAGTAGGTATGACCTAATGCTAGGAATTGACAGGTACATTAGTGAAATTAAGTTAAAAAGTCAAATGAAGTAAGCTTATAATATATGCTTACTTTCTTCAACTTAAAGTATTTAAAGGAAAATCATTTGATTTTTCTTTCTTTTAAGTTAGACAAGTTAGATGAACTGCGCTTTCGACTACGACGACAGTAAAACGAATAAAGTGTTCAAAAATTGAAGTACCTACGTAAATACTTAATACTCTAGTCAAACTTTTTATTTGATGGTGAGATTACAATGTAGGCTTCTAACCAAGAAGTACATACACTGTCATAATACATAACACGATAAAACAACACAAACTATTAAATAAAACTATGTCAATCCCCTCTTTTAATAGAAAAACCACTTCAAACTTCGGTTGGCACAGAAAGTTGTCCGCCCATGATAAGTTATTCCTATAATACTCGCAGAACGTTCACTCTTGATAAATAGACGAGAAATAAATAAAAATTTGCCGAACGACTTATTGAAGCGGATATTGATGACTAGCAATACGCCAGTCAACACCAATCAATCAGTTTCATCGATCGCTTGTATAAAAATAACTCTAATTAAAGCTGATTCGGGCAAAAACTTGTTCGTAATACTGGTAATACGATGACCTAATTCGTTTGGTTACTCTATTGTGGGGGATTGGGAATTACTTACAGACGGCTTACGCGCCCACTCTACCGCGTTTATTAAAGTATTTCACCTGTCGCAGGCCTTAGTATGGGTATTGTTTCAGTTTATTCCAATAACGAAGTCGATTTTGGTATCGACACATTGGTCGATTAATAGCAGTGAACGCCTATAATGGTGTGACCGGCGGACTGCTAAATCATAGGTGTCAAGTTTGGGCCCAAAGCTCATCTAGATTACAAGAAAATATTCGACACGTATTTTTTCTTTTTATATATATCCATAGCCATATCTTTGAAAGTCAGTCACCTATGTAGATTATAAATATTTGTGTTTTAGTTCATAGCGTATGGTTCGTGACAGCCAACAGTATTAGTGTTAGTTCGCTTGAAGCTATGCATTTTAGATTTTGTGACATTTGTATAATTGTTGTGCACTTATATTTATGTATATTCCTATAGTTATTTATTATGCTTTATCTCAAGCACGTAAAGCTATATACAGGATCATTGGAGATTCATTACAAATCTTTGATGGGGTGAAAGTACTGATGATTATAGGAATGATAAAAAAACAACTTGCCAGATGAATATGCATGAAAAAATAAAAAAATACCTAGTTTCTTTATTTTATTTATTGCATTTTGTCAGTTGTTTATTATTTCCATAAGGTTTTAGAGAATTACCATTGTTAATCCCTGTATAATCCTCTACTATAAAAATAATAATACCAGCCTGTTACTGTGCCACTGCAGTGCAAAGGTCTCTTCTTATACAGAGAAGGCACGAGCACTGATCACCACGCTTGCTCAAGGCGAATTGGCGATTTCAAACTTATATTAACTATACTAGCTTCTGCCCGCGACTTCGTACGCGGATCCTTTTGCTTATGCCAGCGACAACGGGGTCGTCAAAATCGAAGATCTGAAACATCTGATGTCGAATTCTATAAGCCCGGGGACGGGAAAACAATGGGATGCGCGAGACGATTCAAGATGTTCCAAATTTTTTATTTTTGTTGGTCAACAGGAAATATATGTTATATTGTCTCTGGGCTTTGGAGTTCCCCTACAGGTGCTCCAGATCTTCAAATTTAGTCTCACAGCAGAAAACACTCTTCACGTGGAATAGTTTTTGCAATGGCACCATTTTTATATCTCTTTTACTTTATGTGTTCCATTTTCCAAAATAAATTATAGCCTATATGTTGCGTGACGTTCACGATCAGCGGTCAGTCGCGCATCTCGTTCCTTCACTTATCTCTAAAGTCGATGCGTATATACTTACGCTGAAAACTCAAGCGTCATGCTCTTTCCGTGATCGTCTCCAACTCGCGAGACAGTGCATGATGTTCACAATCAGCGCTCAGTCGCGCTTCATATTCTTCACTGGTCTCTTGAGACCTGGATGTAGATGCGTAAATACGCTAAGAATGCAGGCGTGCTTCGCGTTTCGAAGAAGTTTCCACGGAGCGAGTTGCAGCCACATGTGCTCGAACAGCATCAAGTCTCTCCTAACGTTCTTCGGTAGATTGTTGGGATCGTTCTTATGATCTTTAATCATTTAGCACCTTTGGAACATTGGGAAAGGTTTGACTTCTTTCTAGGCATGGTTATAGTTTTATTGTGATGATACCTGATCAATTAAAATCTAAGTGGCTGCTCCCCTGCGTTACCGGGTAAGCTACCGTGTAACGAAGATAAATGGAAAAGGAAATTAAACACTCAAATAACATAAGCCCGAAGGCATACGATAAAAAAATGGGAGTTTTAGCCAGTAGAGTCTCATTTTCAACGATATACCATCGTCATCGAAAATCAGTCCTAAACTGTTCCCGCCTTCACCGCGTAGTACCTACCTCCTACTTATGTTATTTTATAATTATGCAATGAAGTTAGTGATAGTTTTAATTTCTATATCAAATGTTTCTGATCTTCGATTTTTATAAGTCAACAGGAAATGCCTATCAGACCGAACAACTTTTGCTAAGACGTCATTCCTATTTGAGTTATGGTGTAGCTGGGCTCTTGGAGTTCCACAACAGGTGTTCCAGATCTTCGATTTTTATACGTCAACAGCGAGTGCTCATAAGGCTGAACAACTCTTGCTAAGACGTCATTCCAATATATGTTACAGTGTAGCTGGGCTCTTGAAGTTCCTCATCAGGTGTTCCGGATCTTCAAATTTATTCTCTCAGCAGAAAATACTCATCACGTGGAACAAGTTTTGCTATGGTACCATTTTTGTATCTCCTATAGTTTAGCTGGTCTGTTGCGGTTCTGCATCAGGTGTTCCGGATCTTCAAATTTATTCTCTCAGCAGAAAATGCTCATCACGTGGAACAATTTTTGCTATGGGACCATTTTTGTATCTCCTATAGTTTAGCTGGTCTGTTGCGGTTCTGCATCAGGTGTTCCGGATCTTCAAATTAATTCTCTCAGCAGAAAATGCTCATCACGTGGAACAATTTTTGCTATGGGGCCATTTTTGTATCGCCTATAGTTTAGCTGGTCTGTTGCGGTTCTGCATCAGGTGTTCCGGATCTTCAAATTTATTCTCTCAGCAGAAAATGCTCATCACTTGGACATATTTTGCTATGAGACCATTTTTGTATCGCCTATAGTTTAGCTGGTCTGTTGCGGTTCTGCATCAGGTGTTCCAGTTTCCAAGATAAATTATAGCCTATGTGTTGACCATACTTAATATCTATACAACAAAAAAAAATCATTCAAATCCGTCCAGTAGTTCCGAAGATTAGCGTGTGCAAACAAACAGACAAACAGACAAACAGACAGACTTTTTTTTTTGGATTCGTGCTCTATTACTGTTTCTAAACCCCCCTCAATTATTATTTTTTAAATATATTCAATGTACAGACACAGTTTTTTTACAGTCTTATTATATGTATAGATAAGTCCAGGTTTCCTCACGATGTTTTCCTTCATCGATGTCAATGATGTCTAAGACAACTTAGAAAGTACAAATGAATTGAAAAAGTCACATTGGTACTAGCCGGGATTTGTACCACAACCTCGTGCATGAGCCTTAACCTCTGTCGCATCACGACATGTAGACACAAAAACCAAAAACAAAATTCATGAAATCAAATTAGGTTGTGAAAGTACTAATTACAAACAATACAACATTGTACTAAGTACAAATTATTTTGCACTTTTTAACGTCTTAACTACATATTCTCGTCCCCTAAAAATCTAGCCCTTCTCAACTTGAGTATTTAGACATAAATCCGACATCTAAAACCTAAAAAAGGGGATTCTGCGTGGTACCGTGTCATCCTTTATTTACTTCAACACCAATGAAAAAAGAAGTAAGCAAAAGTCCATTGTTAGGACGAAAACAACAGGCAAAAAATTACTTTTTTTTTTACGGGTTGTGGTTCCGACTCAAATTGGTTAAAAAGGAACCCATATGGTACGACTTCGGCTGTATGTGTATGACTGATCCCTGGTAAAATACACACTTTAAATTATAAACAATGCTTCTACAGCAAGGAAAAGAATTTAAAAATATTTTATAGCAAAAGAACCCGACATTTCTAATTGAAAGAGCTGTATTTTGCATTATCTGCCCCGGCAAACTTCGTTCCGCTTTAGAGGCAATTTATTAGTCTTATTTAGTTTTTATTAGTTTACATTCTATTCTCAGACCTACTGAATATACACACAAAATTTCATAAGATTTACTCAAGCCGCTTCGGAGGAGTTTTGTTACAAAAACTGTGACACGAAAATTTTATATATTAGATACATACGTTTAATAAGATGACAACAAATAGCTCTAAACCATTAATAACTACTACTACTTTTTATTTAGCAAGTGATCTCTAATGTGATATTATTTAAACATTTTGCATTCGATATAATTAAAATGACAACATGTATATATAACCTAACCTAACTTATCATACCTATCTATAGCTAACCTAACTACCTAACCTAACTACCTTACTGAAATACATTGATTTAAAAAATAATAAATTCATCATTTAAAACTGAACTACTGCGCTGCGTGCCTCTATGTTACATACAATTTATTTTGTTTTCCCGGTTTACTTTAGTTACTGTCCAAACAGTAAAAAAAATCTTTTTGCAAATATTTATTGAATTTCATGTCTGTCGTCATTTTCAATTAGGTACTTAAATTGATTACTGAAATACAAGACTTTTTATGCTTCTTAAAACCCCGTTTTAAGTTCAGTAACAAAATAAATTTCAGAACGTACAGACGCCAGCACGTCAAGTTACCCCAATGTGTCAAATTTCTTTGATCGTTTTTCAACTGTATGTCAAACAGAATAAGGTTTATATTCAACTGGGAAAATTTTACACATTGGAGTAACTTGATGTGCTGGCGTCTGTACCTACGTATAAATTTACAACCAAAAATAATTCTGTTAATCTGTTGTCATGGTGACACTATTTAACTTTTCGTATTTTTTAAATCTAAATACGCAATAATCCCAATATTTTACATAATATATGTTGTGGATTCAAAATCTTTATTTAAATACGTTCTTTAATTTGAGAAGAGTATAGGTACCGTACCGTAGACGAGACGAACATCAAATGTTTGACAGGTAGGAATTGTTTCTAAGGGAAAGCGAAATTGTTGTTTTTAAAATAAACCTTCCCTAGACTTCCACAAACATTTCGAAACTAAAATAAGATAAATCTGCCCGGCCGTTCTTGAGTTTTAGCCAGACTAACGAACACCAATAAATATTATAAATCAATTTGATTTCATTTACGCAGATTGACAGATTTTCGAAATCACCGCTTTGTCTCATTAGTAAGAAAAACTTGAGCATTAATTATTTAAGTTTATTTAAATATTAGAAGACAATTAAAACTAAGGGTGTATACTAATTTAATGAAAAAAAAAATACATAAACACGTTGCTAAGCGTTCGCAATCAATCAGAAATTTGAAAATGGAATACTTTCGATGTATGATTCCGATTCGCTATTTTCCCTCTCGTTGTTTTTAAAGAAAATATTTGAATTAGGTAACAGAAATAGACAAGTAAAGTTATAACAAAAACTGTTATTTTCGGAAAACTTTTCACTTTTATCGTCTTGTTTGCTTCTCTATCTATTGTGACATGTTACGTAAGTAGACAAACAAATTAAATCGAGCTATATAAGCTTGGTTTTTCCGATGTCCGCCAGACAAAATAGTTGTCGTCTGCTATCATAACCCCCGTCACTCAGACAGATTTATGAGCCATCTTTTTTATTGCCTTGCGATTTATCGAGATAAGCATTAAAAGAGTAGTTCAGTGACCGAGTAGGGAAATAATATGACGGTTATTGTTATTTGTATTCAAAGAATTGTAAACCATGCTCGTTGATCAGCTGTAGGTAAGGCCAGCACATCACGCTACACAATTGTTTCAAATTTAGTTGATAGTTTTTTAACCGACTTTCAAAAAAGGAGGAGGTTCTATGTTCGTGTGTATGTATTTTTTTTTTTTTTTTTTTTATGTATGTTACCTGATTTCTCCGCCATTTGTGGACCGATTCTCAAAATTCTTTTTTTGTTTGAAAGGGTAAACTCCTGAGGTGGTCCTATTTTAATTTGGTGAAGATCTGGTGCTGATCTTCGGAGATATACAACGGAACTCTTCAAAAATAGACGGCAAATCTATCGTGATTGCTGGAATCGCTTGGATGTTTATTGTTTATACAACATCATGACGTATCATCAAGCCTGTATGCTCAGAGGGGTAGGCAGATGTGTTCAATATACCTAGATTTCGACAGTTAGGTATGTTAAGTTTCATTTATTAGGGTTAGGTGGATAACCCTATTATAATGACATGTATTGTTAACAATTAACAATATAAAATGAATTCATGGCAAATGTTTGTATGGGAACAACTAAAAATGGAAAAATAAAAAACTTTTTACAAAAAATAAAACCGACTTCAAAAATAACACTAAACGGTGTAAAATAACTCTAAATTCGGAAGTCGGTGGCCCATCAAGAATAAGACAAAAGTACCAAAGCCACAGACTTCCTAATTTAGAGTTATTTTACACCGGTTAGTGTTATTTTTGAAGTCGGTTTTATTTTTTGTAAAAAGTTTTTTATCAATTTTATTACAAATGGAATAAAGTTCATGTTCAGTTGGGAAACATTGTTAATTTGGGGTAGCTTGATGAGCTGGGGTCTGTACAAACGAAAAACGAAAATGAAAAATTTACTTAATTGTGTTCTGGCCTATTGATTCCTAAAAAGAAACATTGTAAAAACTTGAGAGAAAACCCTCTCCCTCTCCCAACAACTGGCACACACACAACAAACACACACACACACATAACAGAGACACGCGCACGCCGCACGACCCACAACTATAGCAAAAAGTGTCGTTACAGCTTTTCGTTTTATTTTTTTCCGTCTAGCCCCCTTTCGCAACGCGCGATAAGAAACTTCGTTCCAAAAAATTAAATCAATAAAATATCCAAACTAACTTCTTAAACCATAATAAATCATTCTTAAATAGTGCGTCGATACTGGCGGCATTGCCACCAACTAGAATCCAACCTTGCGTTAAAGGAAGTGTCAATTCTCAAATTGGACCTTAAACAATGCCGCTAAAAATGTTAAAGTGGGTTATAACATTGTTTGCGGTGGGACACTGATCTCCATGACACAGGGTCATCTAGTTTAGAGATCAGGGTTTCAAAGCGTGGTACAGACGCCAGCACATCAACCTACCCCAATGTGACAAATTTCTTTAATTGTTTTTCGACTTTATAGCGAACAGAATAAGGTTCATGTTCAATTTGGAAAATTTGATGTGCTGGCGTCTGTACGTTTTCTTTTATATGTAAATAGTAGTTAATTTAGGTTTAGTTTAATAAATATGTTTACCATTCGCCCAGCAGACTACGTACCTTACCTACGTATTTATTTACTCCGTATGTGACCTATAAGCATTAGGCCAAGTCTTGCCACTTCTAACCCCTCTTAATTACGCTTTGGGCCTAAATGTCAGTAGTCAGGAAACGTCGTCTAGGCCAAGGGATCGTAACAAGGCTATCGGCATCTGATCGATATAATTAAACAGTCTCCCGTTGCCAAGTTGGCCAGACTGCCCGTGGCCGACTTGTCTTGCTAGATAGACTGTCTCTTTTTGTCGCTTTTTATGCGAACAACATAGGTATAGATACTCTAGAGTTAGCAACACGCTGGTGACTTTTAACGCAGGTTTTTTTCCCCAAAAACTTATTATAGGCACCAAAAGTGGAAAACTCTGAGACATTTTTTGTTTATATCGACCTAAGCGAGAATAAATGATAAATATTGATTATTTTCTAATACTTAAATACGTATATAAAATTCTCGTGTTTGTTACCAAACTCCTCCGAAACGGCTTGACCCATTCTTATATAATTTTGTGTATATAATTCAGCAGGTCTGAGCATAGGTCGTAGTTTGACCGGGGCTGCTAGTATTAATAAAAATCATTAACGTGGGAAATTCTAACCAAAATTGTTTGTAAGTAATAAGATATACATTTTTTATTAGCTAGCTCCAAAAGTGTGAGCTTGTGGTAAAATAATAACAGCTGCGCGGGTCGATTTCTGGTTAAGCAACGCTTGCCGTGTATGGGTGACCAATGGTTACCTATACACCACTAATTTTTAATTAGTACAAATACTTAAAGGGCTTATTCTAGACGGTCTTCTTATTATATTTGTAAAGTATCAATTAATAATATTCTCAAACAGCAAAGTTATTAGCGTTTGTTTATATCCCAAAAAGTCACCCAATTTATGGAAATATTGCACAGACTATTCATGACTTAGTAGTATTCATTAATCGTCATCTCTCGCTCACGTTCGCGTGATCTCGCTTAAACATGCCCCGCCTCCAACAGCTGTTTTCGTTATTTATGTTTAACTAAATAGTGGCATTTTTAAAAATTGAACTTCGTTTTTCTTTACTTATGATTACGCAAATATGATCAGTAACTGGTACGGATACAGCCCATTTTTTTTTTACTAATTAAAAAATAGGGGTGTATAATAACCACCTCCGTGCCTCGGAAAGCATTTGTAGTCTAACCACAGTTGTTACATGTAAGTAGTCCTAGCAAAAGGGTATCGTGTTACCCAGTGACTGGGATGTAGAGGTCAGATATTATAGGAAGTCGCTCCATGCAAAATACTAGTATTGAGCGTCTGGTTTTACTAAAAGCTGACCCTAACATACATAGTTAGGAAAAGACTGACGAGCTCTAAGAAAGACAACGTCGTGTCAACTGCATTCAAACTGCATCTGAACTGCAATTTGCGGTTGGATTGCAGTTGAAATGCAGTCCGTCTGTCTAGAGCCTAAGAGTGAGGTAATAAAGATTTACGTTTCTTTCCAAAAATGTTGCCCCACGCTAGGGATTTCTCCTGTAGGTATTGTGAGACGTGGACAAACATTTAAACTCACTTACACAAGCAGCCTGCAGACTGTGACACAACACACAACGTTAAAAAAAGTGCCACAAGAACATTTCAAACGATCAGATTTATTGATACCTAATAATTAGTGCCTATTAACCGACATATTTAGAAATATTACGAACGTCTTGCTCAGCCAATGACGCAACGTTTGACGAGAATAACCAAACAAATGTGATAGTGGCGTTACCTTAATGCGCGCATGATTTTAGTATTTCATTCATGATTTTTGCTTTCTTATTACAATGCCCAAAACCATTGTTTTTAGGTTAGAATAGAGTCTCTTTAATGTTATGGTAAATTTGACACTTTGGTTGGGGTAGCTTGATGTGCAGGCGCACATCAAGCTACCCCAACCAAAGTGTCAAATTTCCCATATTGAATATGAACCTTATTCTGTTTGTAATAAAGTTGAAAACCTATCAAAGAAATTTGACACTTAGGGGTAACTTAACTCTTCTTTTCGTGTGCTAGTGACTAAACTAGTCACTAACGACGTTTTAAACAATAATTTAAAAAGCTATATTGGGTTTTCATTTTCCCAAAATAAAACGTGTACTGACTTTATTATTCACAAAAATGGTGGACCCTCCATAAAATACTATACACTTCAATCAAGATCACTGCCACGTAAAGTTTTACAAGCCTAAATCTTATTGGACGGAACAATAGTTCGGGTCGCAACTACCTTCGTCAAACGTGAAAGATGACCATCGTAATAAGTGTTGAGTGGGCACCATGCATACTAACTAAAAGGGTCTTACAGGTATTGAATTGGTGAGTCGAGCATTCGCACTGAATTAACATCTATACTAATATTATAAAGAGGTAAAATTTGTTTGTTTGTTTGTAAGTTTGAAAGGTTGTATGTTGTAAGGGGTAGGTAATCTTCGGAACGAATGATCAATTATAAAACATATTGCACTGGTAGAAAGCTAGGTATGCTATTCCCGGATGGCATGGGCTACTATTTATCTCCGAAATCCCACGGGAACAGGCACTACGCGGGTGAAACCGCGTGACGTCTGCTAGTATGTAGGTAATATTTAAGTGCATGGTCTAAACAAAGAGTTTGGTAACAAGAGAACTTTTACCTACCCTAAGCTTCCAAATCAGATCCTAAGCTTTTACTGGCTTGATGTAATAATAGTTCCATTGGTAAAATAAATCAATTGTACTTGTTTAACCCAACTTTTGATGTTATACAAGGATAGCTATGGTAAAAATTAAAAAGTCTGGGAGTGTATACACCAAAGGTGGGTTTACACTTCAAGCAGTCAAAACAAGATGGCTACTGCGGTTGTTCTGGATTCTCAGTCGATCGGGGATCGATAAATAACGTTTTCGGCATGGCCGCATCAAACTATCTATAAAATTATGGAGACCTGCTTACGGTGTTATAAGAAGGTTTAATTCTAAGTTCAAGATCAATTTTATTAAACTTGAATAAAAACTCGAAAGGTTTTCGAAAACGCAGACTTTCACAAAGGTAACTATTAGATCAAAGGTTTCTCCTTTCAATTGCAGCCAATTTCCTTTGTGACGTTGCAAGAGAACATATAAACTCGGGAACTACTAAGATAAGGATAGATTAATCTATTCAGATCACAGACCGGCTCTGGAAAAAGCCCTTAGTGAATATATATAGGGCCTCAATACGATCTGGTCAATTCCCTAAAAAGTGGAAACAGACAAAAGTAGTACCGGTTTACAAAAGTGGAGATCCTTGTGACGTAAAGAACTATAGACCAATATCCTTCCTTTCCATTTTCGGTAATATATTGGAATCGTTAATTTGCCCACATATTCAACGCTATTTTTCTAAGTTCTTGAGCGACCATCAGCACGGCTTTATAAAAAACAGATCTACAAGTACTAATCTGGTGTCCTTTGTTGAAGCCTCATGCGAAGCCATGGATAAAGGTTTACAGGTTGATGCAGTTTATACGGATTTCAGCAAGGCATTTGATAAGGTTTCTCATAAACTGATAGTTCAAAAACTAGCTACGTACGGGTTCACTGGTAGCCTTCTAAATTGGTTTGGTTCGTATCTAGCGGGTAGGGAGTTTTATGTGGTTGTCAATGGGTACCAGTCAGACAGGTATGCCATTGCCTCGGGTGTCCCTCAAGGTTCTCATTTAGGTCCAGTATTGTTCATCATATATATTAATGACGTGACATCGTGCTTTCACAATACTAACATATACATTTTTGCAGACGACTTGAAAATTTCAAGAGCCTCAACAGGACGTAAATTTAATGCAAAAAGACATCGAGCGATTATCTGCATGGTGTTATCAAAATAAAATTTCGTTTAACAGTTCGAAATGTAGCCACATCAAATTCACCAGGAAAGTAAATGTAGTGAATTCTGCATACCAAATAAACAGAGTGAACTTATGCGAGGTAGATGTAGTGCGAGATCTGGGAGTTATCTTGGACTCTAAACTCACGTTCATACCACATATTGAGAACATAATCATTCGAAATGGAAAGGTATTTCAACGCCCACATACTAAATTGGTTCTCTACAATAGCCTTGTAAGAAGCATTCTGGAATACTGTAGTGTGATATGGAGGCCTCACTACGCAACCCACTCGCTGCGGATAGAACGAATCCAAAAAAGGTTTGTCCATTGGCTAGGCTACTCAAAAGGAAGGCAATTTAAATATCTCTCCTACGTTGATAAACTAGGCTGCTACAAAATGAGTAGCCTGGAATCTCGAAGGGAACTCCTTGATCTGAAATTCGCTCATAAGCTGCTCAACAACACCATTGACTGCCCACAATTGGTATGTCGGTTCAATTTCAGGGTACCCCGTAGACCACCTCGTAAACCTGTAACACCCTTAGTTCCACCTCTTCGCCGTACAGTGTATGGTGCTAACTCGCCTGTCCCCCGCATGTGCAAGCTCATAAACGAGCGCAGCGACCTGGTTAACGTCCACCTAGACTCAATATCGACGTTTGTCAGACGTCACTAGTACTAGTATGAGATGTTTAATATTTATCATAATCTAGAATTTAAGTATTATAATCAGTTTTAGTCTTTAGTCTTTAAACTTAAAATTAAATGTACACAAAGCATTTTGCATGTAGTGTTTGCCTTTAATTGGTTGTGCAGTGAGATATAAATCACAATTACTTGTATGTTACTATGTAATATATCTGTAACAACTGTTGGCGAACCTTAAATAAATAAATAAATAAAATAAAAAGGGAAATATTACCAGTCAAATAGGTTTCCATTCCAGAAAGCACAATTCCAATCAAGAAACATATTAAATGAAGGATAATAAAGTAAAATTGCATCGCGCAGCAATGGCTTTTTACGTCACTAGAGGAGAAAATGAAAATATCATGTGATATTTAGTTGGTATAAATCGAAAACAATAAAATGTTAGGTCTCTAATAATCAACGTAAATCAAACATCACCTTTATGAGGTAGTACAGACGCCAGCACGTCAAGTTACCCCAATGTGTCAAATTTTCCCAATTGAATATGAACCTTATTCTGTTTGACATAAAGTTGAAAAACGATCAAAGAAATTTGACGCATTGGGGTAACTTGATGTGCTGGCGTCTGTACATTTTTCAGGTATTATTCGAAAGCAAAGATACGTCTAGGACATAACATCCGAGATTCATTCGCATTACCTCATTATTTTAAGCAAATATTTCACATGTTTGACATGTAAAAGTAAAAACAAAAAGGTGAAAAAAACAGGTTTTTTTTGTAAAAATTAATTTACTTAAATAAATATTTTTTTAAAACTATCTTTATTAATAATATAAAGAGGAATTGACTACTGAAACAATTAAAATTATATTTCACATATAGAAAGCTACATTGTCAGCCTAACATAGCTTACATTTTATTAATTTAAAAACTAGCTAACTTTATAAAAAAACAGGGGTTTGAAGAGATGTTCGAAGTTCGAAGGCAAAAGTATTAATTGCTAGTTTACTAATAAATTCAGACTCGGTGACTAAAAACCACTCCGGTGATCCTTCTTACATCTGAGCTATTTATGTAAATAGTACACCACAAACTGTCCACACATCTTTTCTCCTCCTCCATCAAGTCCATCCAAAGGTTGTCTGTAAGAGATCGCTTTTAGCAATAAGGCCGCCCATTGTAAGACCTTATGTAGCCCTTAAAGTTATTATTTGTAAGTTTTTATGGTGTACAATAACGGGTATTCTATTCTATTCTAGGAGTCGCGGGAACTTACGATCCTTCTGCAACAACAAAACATAGCCTACATAACAGACTCCAAAACCACTGCTCCCGCATTCACATATTTAAACCCAGCGAAGCATACCAACAATTCTCAATAACTAAGTGGGAAAGGGTCCACCTTTCTCTCGTCTTTACGAGTCTTACATTAAGCTTGATGCCCCGGAAATAACGGTGGCAGGGGCAAATATGACTCTCAAGTATCGGTATTATGTGTGAGGGGAACTTGGGGTAACCGGGAACGAAAGATGCGAGCATAGGTGTCTATGGGAAATTAATGATGGATGTAATCAGCTGCGTCACGGAACGAGAAACGTTTCTTGTTATTGATGTTGATTTTGGCAGTGGGTGCTCTATTGTCAATCGATTTACAAAAAAGAGCAGTTCTCAATTCATCTGTATTTTTTTACGCCATAACTCCTTCGTTTATGAACTGATTTGAAAAATTCTTAACTAGATTTTTTAAAAGTGCAACTGTTACTGTTGTTTTATAAAGTCAGTTGTATTTTTTTTTAAAACTGGTTTTGTAGATCACAACGCAAAATTGTGGTAAAGTCGTGCTAGGTAAGTTTATAGAGCTCGAACTTTGACGTTTCTTTGCGTTCCAATAATACAATGTTTGACTTAATATTTTTTACAATGTGTGCAATGATGGTGCACTCTTAATTATGATATTTTCCTGATTCCTCATTTGTATTTTTGTTTATGGTCCAAACCTGGATTGGTCCGATTGGTTATTAGGCACAAAAATCAGTTCTGAATTCGTAAAAGTAGTTAAATATTACTGTCAAACAAACGTATTACCCAAAACCACCCAAACCCAAATTAATCATAATGATGAGTAAGGTTAATTTATTTATACACATATAATACTAAATTTTATTTACACATTTCACTAACTAACTACAAATATTAACTAAAAGTAACTATAAATATAATAACCAGGAACACCTAGGCGTAGTATTAATAAAAATATTACAGTTTGTATATTTATAATTACGATTCGGTATATTTTTAGGTAATAAACGGATGAAAAAGTCGATTGCTTATGATTGACCCCTATACTATAACAGTAATTGACGATACGTTTTACTTAATAAATAAATTCAGACATCAATCAGTCCAAAAAGCCCTTCAGGCCTAACCATATTACAAATTCTATTTCTATTATCGTAATCTTTATGGCGACAATAGAAACAAAATGGCGTACATGGAATCAGCTGTTTGTCAACTGTCAAGTGTTAACGAGTAGAATTAGTAATATTATTTTATAGTACGGCTGAAAATGTAATACACTTGACAGTTAACGAACAGCTGATTCCATATACGTCATTTTCTTTCTACTTATATAGAAATAGAATTTGTAATATGGCTAGGCCTGCTGGTTACTTACAAAAAAGAATTATGTACATAACTTAACATCTATTTTAAAACAGAATTCGCAGCTTATGACGGCACAAATAGTAATAATGGCGTAGTGTAAGACGTTAATTGACACTGTAAAGGATTTAGGTTAAGAGCTAGTGCCTATAATAAGGCTGTAATACTGATTGACGGAAATAACCCTCTTTTTGTAATGAAAAACAGTGCTGCGGTTTTTTGAATATTGTAACATTGTGCTGAGGCTTTTTCGCCTCACACAGTTCTTTGTTATTGCTTTGTTGTTGTTGTACCTTATTAGTTTATTGTTACATTTTCTGTGTGTCCCAAATTAATTTTATTCTTCTTTTTCACTCCAATTTTGACATCACGTATTATTTCTGATTTTAATTTTAATTTAAAGTAGGTATAAAAAGCTTTAAGAATAATCATCGTTTCTATTTATCATGTCTAAATCTCATTGAAAGAAAGAAAGAAAGAAAGAAAATATGTTTATTTGGGACACGCACAGAAATCATCATCATTGGGATGGATAGAATCATAATTTTATACCGGTTAAAGTAAAATGAACACCAGAATACACTATGAAATTCAACGCTATGTGGGGTTCAGGACCATTTTCTGAACTTATGATTTTTAGATTTTAGATGTTCGTCATTGTTCCTTGCGTCCTACACATGCCAATTTTACCTTTCCTGTACATATTTCCGGATATATGAACTAACAAGGTAAGCGGCAGTTGTCGCGGTTAATTTACCCCGGCGGGCGGAACGAGTCCGGGTCGGCGATTTATATTTATTTTATCGCTTAGACGACCACAGAGCGGCGGATTTTTAAAGTTACACACTCGGGCAATAAATAGGGTTAATTAATTTCGGAATAACGCTAATAAGGGGCCAAATATACGAGCAAACAGTTTAACTGTGCAAAGGAAATAAGTGTTACTGACTTATTTAACATGCTGTTTATAACTCAAAGTCTAAATTCCTCGTTCGTTATTTTTTTTTCAATTAACATGATTTTTTTTCAATTATAAACTGCGTATTCTTATAAACACTCAAACAAATATAAACTCATTGATATATTAGTACATCAATGTATAAACTCATGCATTTATGTCATGGAGGTATCAGAAAACTATAGAACGGCACCTGCTAAGTTCCTTACATATATATATCCCTTTTTATATGCTGGCTTATAATAAGTCTATTATTGTATGTACAAAAAGCTAATTAAAAAACGTACAGTCTCGCTTTAATTAACTAATAGAATAAAAGTATTTGTGGAGAACAATGGAAGAAATCAACGCCATCACAGGAACGTGACCGGTGTTCCAACAGGAAGGAACTTTTCCCAGCATTGGACCATAGATAATCAGGCACATACAACACTAGCGAACCAAAAAGAAAAGTAACGAACTTATTACGAATGGATCTTTCGTACATTGAATTCTCGTACCAATATTTAAGAAGTTTCGCGTTTTTATCTCAGTCTCGATCTGTCAAAAATAAGTTAAACTTCAACTCTTTCTTCATCAATGAAGTTTGTTGAGGATACCTCATTGCTTTAACATTTTAATTATTGCTACGATAAGTAGGTACCTACTGTCTAGATTTTAAACGTTTCATTTCATCGCTCCATACACCCATCATTTCACTAATAGTTCGTTTCACAGACCATCACTTCTGACGATGTATTCTGTGAAAATCCTCCCGCTAAAATGTAGGCTAGGGATCGACAGTTTACTTTACGCTTATATTTTTGGTTATTTGACATTTATAGAATACCACCACTGATTTCGGAACATCCCTCACGCGAAAAAATCAAACAACAACGAAGCTCATAATCAGTTTACGGCCAGGATCAACTCATTCCAGTAATTTCGAGAGGGTTTTGTTCCTGCATATTAAATTCTAAAACCCTTTTCAAAGTATTGTCTCTTGTTCCCATTATAACCAGTAATAAATCGTTGTCGTGTAATGTAGAACCTGCTGCCGCTTGACAAATGAGATTTCTCTTTCTCTCGATTCATCTCAGTTGAGGGGAAATAGGTGATAATGGGAAAACCATCGGTCATTTTATGAGGCGGATAGGAATTTTCCATTTTCTTGTTGGATTATAATTAATCATATTCATTTTACAAGTAACAAATACGACTAAGTAATGAAAGGTGTTAAGAGATTAATAAATGCCTTGTTTTTAACAAATGCGGGGTGAAGTTACGTTGTACAGTTAGTACTGAATCATTAAAAAAAATAAAACCGACTTCAAAAAATACACTAAACGGTGTAAAATAACTCTAAATTCGGAAGTCTGTGGCTTTGATGGGTTTGTCTTACTCATGATGGGCCACCGACTTCCGAATTTAGAGTTATTTTACACCGTTTAGTGTATTTTTTGAAGTCGGTTTTATTTTTTGCTAAAAAGTTTTTATTTTTCCATTTTTAGTTGTTCCTATACAAATATTTGCCATGAATTTATTTTACACTAGCTTTTGCCCGCGGCTTCGCCCGCGTGGATGTCGAACTTCCGTCCCATATGTTTTCCCATTAAGGGTTGAATTTTCAAAAATCGTTTTTTAGTGGATACTTACATCACTAAAAACACCTTTAAGTTACATGTCTCTAATACCAGCGGTTTGGGCTGAGCGTTGATATATAAACGTAATAATTTTAGCATAATCCGGATAGACTACTTTCAAAGTTGATCCTTCCGGTATGTATGCATAAAGATTTCTGGAACTACTGACCCGGGAAAGAGCGCCGTACAACTGATCATGTATAAAACAACTGAGACTAAGATCAACCTACCCAGGCGTATTGATTACAACAGTACCAAGTTTGGTTAAAATCCCTATAATAGTTTTTGAATTATGCGTGCACATACAGACAGACAGACAAAACATTTAGTGATTGCATTTTTGGCATCAGTATCGATCACCAATCATCCTCCAATATTTATTTTGAATATAATAAATATTCAATGTTCATAATTATCTTCGTAGTGTGTGATAGTCCATTGAATTGTATGGCGAGCGATGTTGTATCTTAAGATAAAATATTATACTATCTTAGCCGTGTGCAGCGCCCCTTGGTGAACCCTACTGCGGGTGACGTAACCTACGACAAACTTTTTATTTGCGGTTGTTACAGTAGTCGGGTCTAGAGATCGAACCGCAAAATTAAGTTTGTTTTTAATTGTATATACTTTTCCGGAATAAAAAGTACCCAGTGTGGTGCCCAGGATATTAAAGAATAAGTATACCAAGTGTCATCGTAATCGAACCGGTAGTTTTTGCGTGATACCTGAACATACAGACAGACAGACAGACAGACAGACAGACAGACAGACAGACAGACAGACAGACAGACAGACAGACAAAAATTTTTTTAATCATATTTTTGGGTTCGGTGTCGGTCTAGTAACACCCCCTGCTATTTGTTTTTTTGATATTTTCAATGTACAGAAATTTTACTTCTACAGATTTATTATAAGTATAGATTATTAACAAAACATGTCATGATAATAGGGTTATCCACTTACCCCTAATAAATGAAAATTAACATACCTAACTGTCGAAATCTAGGTACATTGTACACCTCTGCGTGCCCTTCAGAGCATACAGGCGTGATGATACGCCATGATGTTGTATAAACAATAAACATCCAAGCGATTCCCGCAATCACGACAGATTTGCCGTCTATTTTTGAAGAGTTCCGTTGTATATCTCCGAAGATCAGCACCAGATCTTCACCAAATTAAAATGGGACCACCTCAGGAGTATACTCTTTCAAATAAAAAAAGAATTTTGAGAATCGGTCCACAAATGGGGGAGAAATCAGGTAACATACATAAAAAAAAAAAAAAAAAAAAAAAATAAAAAAAAAAAAAAAAAAATACATACACACGAACATAGAACCTCCTCCTTTTTTTGAAGTCGGTTAAAAATGTGTGGGATTCTCAAGGTTTAACTGGAATGTGCAGAGGCCATTTTGGGATAGCTTGATATTTTGGGATCTGTACAGTGTATAATGAAAAACATTATTAAGTCAATCATCTTTTAATTTCTATAATAACCTGTAAAGTGATATGTGTTAGGTACTAAGTTTTTCCATCAGAAATTACTCAGTCAGCCCGGAGTCTGGATTTGGACCAGATTAAATTGGTGGCAATAGGGTCGCCTCCTATTTCACGGGACTTTAGCAAAACCGGCTAAATGTTGGTGTACCTATAACCTGTAGGTAGTACACCCTCATACGGTGTGCTATCCTGTTGCGTTGCTTTCCGACTTAGTACAAATCGCTCGTAGTCCGCCGCATGTCAATCGCTAAAACCTACTGGGAAATTCAAAATGTTTGTTAAGTTTTCCCAGTACAAATACCGAAGCACAAATAAACATATCTTAAATGAAAACCTTGCCGCTTAATACCGACCGCTGTCGTACTAAAGTGTATTAATGCAATTGGTAGTGAGGGATTCTACGTTGTTCGTTAGTTGTGTTGAAAGTTTTTGTTCAATTTATCATAGTGACATGGGTCAGCTATAATTAAAACCTACCGATGAATTACAGCCACTTTTTCTCTGGGGTACCCTCCCCCCACTCCTTCTCTCATTCTCTGATTTTCCATATACCATTTTGGAGGCGGTTCCCACTTACCCATCAACTAGGTAAAGTGGTCTGGCGGTCTACCTATTCTATTCTAATTTAGCTGGGTAACAACCCAGCTAAATTAGAATATAATAGGTATTTGCATAAAACTTGGTACACAAGATGTTATTTAATAGTATTATGAGATCATACGTGTTTCTGTTTAAATTAAAGCATGAAAACTATTACCAAAGTAATTATTTTACATAATAAATACATTATCAGTTTAAAAAGTCCTTATCGGTATAGAAATTGTTTTCACTCAGGCATTTACGTTGTTTGATTTTAAAAAGCCTGCAATTAAGTGGTTCAATATATTAAAATAACTTATTGTATACAAATACACACATAAATAAGACGACAGCTCACTTCACCGTTTATTTCACCCAAGTTTTCACAGCAATATTTTTCGCAATATAACACTGCATCTTGTTAAAATGTTACTGAAACATTTAAGTAGAATCTACCATTTAAAAGACATGTACTTACTGACATATTATAATAATATGAAGAAATCCACGACCTGAATTCCTTTATCTCCACTTTCCTTTGTTAAGGCTGCCATGTATACATACCTTCCTGTCTCATACATACACCGTAAGCCCACATTCAATTCAACACGCCCTAATAGGGGAAATTACTTGCTAAGGTCTGGGTTAAAATCGTTCCACCTTCTTACATACAATGGGCGTACTGGCGAGCAATAAAATGTTTAACGTAGGGAACCAGATTTTCTTCTTTTTTTGTTGGTGGGATTGAATTGAGAAAAAAATATACAAAATAATTTAAAAGAAGTCTTTTTTCGTGTTTTTTGTTTTAAATAGTCTTCATTGTATTTTTTTTTGTTCTGAGCATTTGTAAAATGTTTGATCTTGTGTTTTACGTTTTATTTTTAAAATATTTGTAAGAATGATTACGTTTTTACTAATTGAGTCGCCTTCACTTTAGAATTACCCAATCCGCAGTGACATTTTTTAAGGACATTTCCGTGAAAAGATAGGTGAAGTGAGCGTGAGGTGAACTGTCATTCCCTAGCGTTAGTATGAAAGACACTTCACTTCAATAGACTGTCAGTTCTGGTCGTTAAACGCTCAAATTCATGAAAAGGTTAATAAAAAATCGAACTCTGGATGTCGTCAATCGGTTCGTGCTCAGCTGGATATACCTAATTACATGTTCATCTACTAAGGTAGGTACATAAATTATGCCTTATTGTATAGTACCTACATACCTACCTATTATAATTGCACGCAGTAACACGTGTATCCCTCTAATGAACGAGGAACAACAATAAAGGGAATACGCGAAACTAATACTATAAATTCTTTGAAATGGCACGCTCAGGTCCATTCAAACAGAATTACCTATCTCTTTCTCCGTCTCTCCTATTACAAAAGAATCTGTCTTCTCCCTCTACCTAGGATATTTAAAGAATTCCCTTTTGCGGACCACTGTCCGTGCTGCATTGTATTGGGTCCTCTTCTATAATTAATTCTAGTAACACCCGGAAGGGAATCATAGAGCGTTATCTATGTAGGTACCAATGCGGTTGAAAAGCACACACGCATTTTTTTTGTAAAACAAAATATTGAAAAAAAAACTAAGTATTAAAAAACTGCCTCGTTGATCAAGTGATAGTAAGTGCTACTGCTTGACTTGAGCTCCTGAAATAGGAAAAGTGTTATTAAATTCACCATCTGGAATTTCTCAGTAACAGTCTGTAGTCTGGATTTATGCCCTTCAATTACATAAGACTTCAATATAACTGGGGAAATGATTGGGCACTACGTTTTTTAAGTATGAAATTTCTTGTCCATTATTCTCCAAGCGAAACTAGGTATCTTTTGGTAGAAGCAACTAGAATAATATTGTCATAATATTTCATTTACTTAACTTGTGAGTTTAACATTCTGAAGTGCCTTTTAATTTATTAAACCCCAAGTGACGGACGCCGGCGACCGCGCTGTCATTGTTTTTGAATTGTGTCTATAATTAACACGCTTAAAAAGGTTAATGGTCTACTTGACATAAACTATTTGATTTTGACTTTGACTTTGACAGTGCAGCCGAATACTGAAACGCTACTCAAATCTCCTACTCATCTAAAAGCTACTTAAATTTAAGCATCCCTCAAATTTAAATGGTATACACAAACACCACTCAAGCAATTCGAAAAACCATACTTAAATAAGCAGTCCTTAAAATTGTTCTCAGCACGTTCTCATTTACCAAATAATTTAGTTATATAACACCTACTTAACTCGATTTGACAGTTGATGTGACAGTTAAAAAGCGCCAAGTGGCGTTCCACTATACGGATTTTATACAGAGTTGAGTTTAAGTACAACTTAATTTGAGATCCTGTTAAATTTAATCAATGCTTTTAAATGACATATGAGAATATGAATTTCGACTATGAGAGCTTCTCAAACGTTTAAGTAGCCGTCAAATATTTGAGAGGCGTTTCAGTATTCGGGCGCAGTGTTATTTTGAAATATAATATGTCAATTATCAAATACTTACTAATAATAACACATGACCAATACTTATCGAATAGAAAAGTCCAAAGGCTAAACTCACGTGATTCCAAGTAGGTACATTGACCTGCAAAAATGTAATTATCGACATACTTGCAGCAATGAATGCAATGATTGCTTATTTCTAATGAAACACTGTATTGCTAGCGTCACGTGACGTGAGTTTAAAGGACACCTACAAACCACGTGAGTGCATGACTGTACTACGAGCTAGATATCAAAATATTTATATTACATTGTTACATACTATAAATACTTTAAGATGCAATGTATTGGCTGTTGTAAGTCCATTGTGAGTGAAGTGAAAGTATTTACTAAAGGAAACAAATAACGATCGATCTGTGTCTACAAATAGTAAGCAATACCTACTTTTGTTATATTTTAGTTTACGAGTCATTCTTTGAAGCTTTTGGCATCTCAAAACTATTTGCAATGTGTTAATTTCTTATGTGTTTCCGGATGTTTGTGTTTGTTCGAGTTATTAATAGAATCATTACGTTATTACAAACATTCGACCGGTACGCCTTTGTTTATTTACACTTATGTATTTACAAAACGAATGTAGGTAAATTGAATATTTATGACGACGATATACATAGTCATATCATATAAGTTCACTTCACAGTACATTGTTAATGAAATTTATGCATTTTATTTAATCAACAAATACTTAGAGATTGCATAAAAATTTGTATAATAATATCTAAAACTGGCGAAATATGGGTGTACTCATACAGGTCATACACCTCTGCCTAACTTTGCGGAGATTACAGAATTGGTGTTATGTTTATGTAATTAAAAAATAATTATGAACAATTGATTAAAGTGTTACACACACTGCTAGTCGTTACAGGTAGTCAGAAGCCCGAAAGTCTGACAACTATTTCAACCAAAGAGTATCGTGCTACCAAGTAACTAAGTGTGGAGGTCAGACAGACAGACAGTCGCTCCATCTAAACATACACACAGCTGCATCCGATTTAACTGAAAGCCGGTCCCAACATAGTTGGGAAAAGGCTAGGTAGATGATGATTAACGTTTGCTTATTTTCAGTATGTTATATAATCATCATCATAGTTTCATGCTTATGCATAAAACTACAATAAAACAGTAAAGAAACTTGGCAATATAAAAAAATAACTTATTAAACCTTCCCGTAGACTACATTATGAAACAGCACAGGGCTACACAGTAGGTACACAATCTTCTTATTAGACCCATACAACATTTGCATAATGCCTCACAAAGAAATTGTATCGATTTGACCCGCGAATGCGCTCGTCGTATGTGAAATGAACTGGCTAATGCAGTGAGCCGTGTGTAGGAATAAAGGTAATTAAGTGGCCCATTGTAATCCACTAGCCGAGCATTAATCGTACTGATATTAAAGGGTTAAAATGTTTGTAGAAAAAATGTTTGCGGGATTTGTCGTTTAGTTGGCAGTTGCGTTATAATACCTACTACAAAACAAATATATTCACTACTGACTATACTTCCGTGCTAAGCGCAAAAGCGGTATCTCAAAAATTGATTTGTATGGCATCAAAAAGCTTAAAGAAAGACACATCCAATAAACTAAGCTAATTAGCGGTATCTTATTCAAAACATGTGAAAATATCCTTACAAAAGTGTAATTGATCTATAAGATTAAAAGAAAGCTATATTTACAAAACTTAAATTTCTCGAAACTAGCTTTCCCTGAGATACCGCTTTTGCGTTTAGCACGGCAGTATAAGAGAGACATAACAACAAAATTTTCATCTGATACGTGTGTCCTAGTGGTCACGACTTGATTAGTCTAGTTTTGAATACTTCGCTCCCGTGGCCGCTCCAATACCTATTGCCATATTATGCTAGATGGCTTTACTGAGACTCACAGTTTTTCAATGACATTTCTTCGCATTTCCCTACTATGATGTCTTAAATATCTTTGATACATGATAATAATAATAAATTGCTTTATTGATATAAGTCATGATACATTATTTGAAGCCCTGGCTCCTGAGCTAGATAATAACCTGTGTTACAGGAGCCAGTTAAAGCAATTACAAACACAAACAAAAGCAATTTGCAGTTTTATCTTAAACATCATTGATATACTTAGATGTAGGGAAACATCGAATCGTGAGGGAACCTAGATTTATAATTTATCCGCCTTAAGCAAGCGTGATGATCAATGCTCGTGAATTCTCTGTAACGAGGAAAGGCCTTTTTCCGGCAATAGGACAGTAGTGGGCTAGTATTGTTTAATTGTTTTAAAGCATACTGTTTCATCTAAATTTATTTGTTGAGTACTTTTTCCTGTCATATTCATAAGTTTAGGCTTTTACAACCTTGTGTTTTAGAACCATGTTGTGCTCAGTTCACCAACTAACTTCTGAATATTTTTCGTCATTGTGAGCAATTGCATTCGACTCGTTTGCGAAAAGCCCTGGCCACTTTTTTACGGCAGCTGTATATAAAAAATAAAACATTTCTTTTTTAAATTTCGGTGACGCTCAATCCAGTGCCCATTCACAGCGGTAGCTGACACTTTAGTTTCAATTCAGTTTTTAATTAAACGCTCAACGTTTTATATTCGGAGTAAAAGTTATGATATAACATCATCACCTAACTAAATGAAATGTTTGTACAGCACCAACGATATTCGTATATCTTAGACAAAGTCACGTTCTAACATAAGCGGCCATAATATCCACCTACATAAAATTCTTACAAAAATAAACGTCATTTTCCCGCGATTTAGGACTAAGCTCGTGTTTGTTCAGTGTACTGCGAAAATTGAAATATCGGTACTGCGGTGACGAAAATACGTACATGTAACTCTTGATTAGGTATAAGAACTAGAACTTCTAACTAACAATCCAGGCACCTATTTCTTTATAGGTAAGTATTCTTAACAAGCCAACAAAGAGATAATGTGAGAATACTATGTTAGGCTCTGTTTATGGTGGTTTGATGAACAGAAAGGAAATTCTAACTATAATAAAATTCTCAAGTTTGACTATACCGAAAAGTATAACGATATGTTTCTTATTAAAAATACTAGTTAGAATAATTTTCAAAACCCTTAATTCTATAAGTTAATCAGTAACCATAGCTTTAAAATCGCCTCGCTCCGTCATACGTCCAGAATAGGTCCAATTACCCTGAATGAAGCTTTGTAATGAGTTATTTACATGCTCTGACTAAAAATAAGATTTTTACCGCATTGCGCTTGCCACAGTCTATTTAAATAAAAAAAAAACTAGCTGATTATTGGTGTCGATTTCAAAATAGACTTCATTCTATTTTTAAAAGGTAGCTTTTTAGAAGTAGTCTAATATTATTATGGCTTCATTTTCGTCAGCCAGAATGTCTAATGGGATACGTTCTTCATTCAAATGTCATTCACTGCGCAAAACTAAATGTCGTGATAATTCATACTTTTTGCAACACACCTCATTCAAGGAAAAGCTACGAGGTTCATGATCTTAATATTTTTCATAAATAAACAAATATTAGGTATTTTTGCCACAGTAATGTTATTTTGTGTATGAAAAGCGTTTTGGGTAGGTTACAAACATGAAAAATTAGCGGCTTATGCACGAAAAAATGTAATTATAATATGTCCACACGGCCAATTAGCTTCAACGTTGCGTAGTAAGTCGTTCTGTCTAATTGAGCCGCTTGAAAATGAACACATTCCCCGGAGGTTGTACGACGTAGGTATAATAGGTAAATGGGTAAGGGGTAAGGCTACTCATCAAGCACAAACCGCGCTCAAAGTGTTGCCAGCTAAATTATTCAGCACATCTGTTCACACACATTCTCTAGGGAGTGTCTACCTTTGCTTCTTGGAATACATTTTGGCATGGAGATTTCGTAGATTACTTTATACAGGTGTGGAGTGTTTTTGGTGTTACATTGGTCGGCGAAAATCAAATTTTAAGGATTTATTTGTAGGAATAAAATTCAAAAGAAACTTTCCAGCTTGCGCTTCAAATCAAAATCAAACTCATTTATTCAAATTAGTTGTATTCATTGGGGATCACTAGTTAAGGCTTCGGGCTTATAGTTAAAAAACGAAATTATCAGTAAGCATACTTCGACTCAACGGGAACGTCTTATAGACGCCAACAGGGCTAGATCGGCACTCTCCTGCGACGCTACCATTCAGTCGTGTTAAATTTATCAGTACAATCCATCAAGGCTGAGAATCAGTTATTTTTGAACGTCAAAAATATATACTTAAGATAGTCCCCCAAATCGCCCACCCTTCTTCACTTTCTAGTGTTTTTGGGAAGATGAAGTGGCGGAAGAAAGACCCTAGCATAAAAGCAAATTCCCCAGGCTTCTTTGAAAACATCCGATCGGTATACGACAGCAAAAATTATACTTTAAAAATATCTCCAGATAGTTTTTCTATCCAGGCAACCTATACAAACTCCTCTTGGCATTTCAACAGTGGCGTTTTAATATGAAATGCGCTAAGGTAAAACGTTCGCCCTCATTACTTTTGTGAACAAATAATCTCAAAGTTGCAATGTCTGCTTATTTTACCTTTGAATGCTGATTTTACAGCAATTATTATTGCTTAAGCATTTAAATCCATAGTAAAAGCATTTTTCGATTTAATTTTTTCACGAGTTTTTTACTACTTAGACTCTTTGGTTGTTAAGGCTGACGGGTGAATTGAATTTTACAGTGACAATGCAGAACGTGTTAAAAAAAAGAAGAAAAAAAAAGACAAGGCGGTGGTTACGCCTTCTACCAGTCCCTAGTTCGGGGATTTTATTAGCTTTTACTTTAAAGACGTGGCACGTAAAAGAGTTCGTATTTACGTGCTGCGTCTTTGAAGTAAAAGCTAATAAAATTATGAATCTATCCGAGGTGAAAATATGTTTGCCGAGGAAGGTTCTGTGGACCATTCGCAACAGACCAAGGCCGTCAATACAAAAGCACATTACGCCCTTTCTGACTATCATTCGTTGATCTTTGACAGTGGTGACGAGTAAGTTGACTGAAGTATAGCGACCTAGATAGACCTGGATAGTAACCTAGTAACTGGGGTTTAGTCTAAAGGTTCGCTTGGTGAACCCAAAATAATTGGAAAAAGGCTTGGATCATTACACCTTAAGTGTTAATAATAAAAAAAGTTGACGAGCCCTTTCCATCATCAGACTACTAGACGTACGGCGCTGCGCCAACGGTACAGACGCTAGCACATCAAGTTATCCCAATGTGTCAAATTTTCCCAATGGAATATGAACCTTATTCTGTTTAACATAAAGTTGAAAAACGATCAAAGAAATTTGACACATTGGGGTAACTTGATGTGCTGGCGTCTGTACATGGTGAACATCCCACCCATACGTACTAAACCTTTTGGGAAAACATTCATTGTGCGTACAGCTAAGGAGTAGAATTCCCTGCCGGATTCGGTGTTTCCTGATAGCTACAACCTAGGGGTAATTATGTCAAGAGTGAATAGGTTACTTTTAGGCCAGCGTACTTCATCGTCGCCCACATCATCGTTTACCATCAGGTGAGATAGTGGTCAAACACGAACCTATTAATAATTAAAAAAACAAAACATATTGATACCTACAATATTATTAATCAATTTATAATTCATTCGTTCTTTATTGATTTTCAATATTATTTTCCAAACGTTTTTAACTTACCAACCAATAGTTATGTTTGCACCTCATTCATTCTATTAATAGACTTCGTCAAGGTCTTTTCACCCAGTTAATGTTGTTAGAAAATTTGTTTATTTATTAATCTTTTGCACTTATAGTAAAACACAGAAGTCAGATAACAAAACGTTCGCATTCTAATCTTAGTTTCAATCTGACAATAATACTACTAATTTCCCTACATTTTGAAAGTTTTTGACATTCATTTTCGCTTCAATGAAATGCAAATGCAACATTTTTAATTACGGGATTGGTCTTCTTATTAAACTAGATGGAGTAAACGCGAGGGGTGCGAGATTTGGTATAGTTAAAGCTGATAATTCTGGAGAAAGCATTTATTTGGCACAAAACGCACACGATAAAACAGCAGTATAAGTAAGAATCACAAAAGAAATTGAATTGAAAGTCAGTAATTTTTTTTTCTTTATTTTCTTTATTTCGAGGTGGAAAATTGAGTTGTTAACCTAACTGATAAATTAATCATATTAAGAAATGTTTTTATTAATTGCTAAATGGTTATAGATTATAATCGACATCCAATAGAAATTCCTGTTAATAATCTTATTTTGATTGGTGACGACCGCAGTCTGTCATAACAGCTTAAGCTAAGCAATGAGCTCATTTTAACATCAGAAAATTTATCCGCCAAACACGAACGGTGGCTGCGCAATTAATTCAATATTAATGGATGCCCAATGAGACTTGAGACGACTAAGCTAATTAATTTATCGTTTATCGCTTTTGGGACATCTTCAAGTTTGTAAAATGAATTGGATGTCAATATAGCTGCGGTTTTGATTACATTGCTTTATATAGGTTATAGTAACTGTTTTGCGGTTGTAAAATTTGTTTATTGCAGTGTCATCGCCTCATATAAATTGAAATCAATTCTTCTTTGAAATCTGAATGATAATAATAATTCTCGTACTTAATTAAAATCGTTCAAAATCTAGTCGCAATCTCAAAATCAATGTCCAAAACTTGTCAAAAGGGAGGAAGGGAGGGTTGAAGGGAAATGAGACGTATTCTTGACAGATTAAGATAAAGTTTAGAATGCTACTGCTTCTATGCTATGCTATCCCTAAAGATCAAGAAAATAAATAAGATAAATAGAGAAGAAGTTAAGATAAAAACAAACATTTATTACATCACGCCTGTACCTATATTTTCCAAAAAGTTAGGCAACGTATAGGTTACCCACACTTGGCGAAACTATCAACCAGGCACAAATCCCGATTCAAGTCACTTAGTAATTTCAGAAGTAAAAACCCAATAACACTTGACCCAACCTGAGAATCAAATACTAATCTCCACGCTTACTAATAACGCTTACGACCACTAGGCAAACGATTCAGTCCAAACCATAAACTCTAAACATCAATTCTTCTATATCGTGAAGCCAACATATTTAAGTACATCTAGGTAGCAACAACATAGATACTTAAATCCTAACTACGTAGTCGACTACAATTGACCATAGACTTATAAAGGCATGTCATGCCCTGCATGCACTTCTGTCAATTGAACTCTTCATAGGCTATACTTGCGTGTTTTATAGCTCTTTATAATTTATTCTTCTTATCGTGTGGTTAGTAACTAACCTGGTGTCAGAGTTTTAATGCCGCCCATGGGCCTCTGACTTGGCATCACATGCCCTCGAGAAATATCTCTCAGGCATGCCGGTTTCCTCACGATGTTTTCCTTCACCGTTTTTGAAGCAAGTGATAATTATACAATCAGCACATGAATCCGAAAAGTCAGAGGTGCGTGCCTTGGGTTCGAACTCGAGACCTATGATTTGGCAATCCGCCGGTCACACCACTAGGCTATCACTGCTATAATTTATTGGTCTATCATTGACATGGGAGATTGACAGTACCTATTCAATCAGTACCTACCTAACTCGGAAAAGTATATTACAAAAATAAAAAAAACAGGACAGCAATTAAGAAAAGTCATTTATTTGACCCAAATAAAAAATAAAAATAAAAGCAAACAAAAACAGAATAGCAAAAAATAAAAGAACAATATACCAGAACGTAATTGTGTGCATTTCAGCAAAAATGCCATACAACTAGTGCGCGACGCTGGTTTTCCATCGGACGTGAAGTTGTGAGGTGTCACGGATCAATCAGATTAATAAGTATGTATGTATGAGCGTGTATGTTACTATTATTACATAAGGCAGGGCCCAAAACACCCGCCCTTTACCGCTTGAAGACGAATTGGCTCAAAAAACTCCCCAGCAATTACAATCAGACTACTATTAAATCAACGGGTATCAATGTCGGCAATTAATTCTAAACTTACAACACAGAGGGACAAATTTGTGTTTATAACGATATAAACGTTTTCAAACATCCCCTATAAAGTCGAGCGGCAAGGCACGACCTTATCGAGTTGCGACTAAATGACTAATCGATTCCTGCTGGCACGAACATGTAAGGGTTCCTCCACACTAATCGACGGGAAAATGTCCGGTTCGAAATTACCCGTTTGTCATGGAGATAAAAGGTAAAATGACGTGTTTCGCGTCACATGGCAAGTATCACGATTATAGTTGCGAATAAACCGTTTGAAACCAAATCTGTGGATTGAAACCCGTTTGAAATTTATTTAGAACGGTTTAACGGTTCCACGTGGCTCGACCGTGTATAGTTACTAATTTAACCTCTCAATCGTGTTAATTAGAGACACAATATAAAGACAATGACAGAGCGGACGCCGGAGTCCCCTTGGGGTTTATTGAATTAAAAAAAATATATTATTAAAATTCAGGCCCAGTAGAAAATCCACGTCAGGCATGTTTTCTGGCTTTTTTGTTAAACTAGACCTACGTGACGCTGCCGTATGACACACAATTTTCTTTTTTCTATTTTAATTTCTTTTAGTATAAGTCGTTTCTTTTGTGCTTTTATTTATTATTTACTATCGTGTTGTGCCTGTATTGTGCCAAACAAATGTATTTTCTTTCTTTCTAAATCGGACTGAACTACAGATTTAGGTTTAGAACAGTTTATCTATGCGAATATTATAAAGAAGTAAACCTTGAGAGTTTGTGACGTTGAAGGCAATCGCTAGATCTACTGCCCCGATTTTGTTTTTTTTTTAACAAATCGATAGCCACATTATTTGAGGCTATATTTTACTAACAAAACTGAAAGGGGTTGGAGAGTGGAGAGCGAAGCACTAGTTTAATTAAAAATAACCTCACGATACGGCACTATCTCACCCACAACGGCAGCATCGAAAGTAACACAGATTGTTCTATGATCAGTGCTTTGCTTAGACGATGTCAGTGTCTGTGTATTGTATACGTAAAGGAAAATCGCATCAAAATTCGTTGGGTTGATATTAAGTTCAACTGATATAAGCGGTCACATAGACTAGCGTGAGAATGAACTTTGTTTTGTATTATACAAATATGTATACCTAGATGTTATAATTTGTAATGTCAATTATATTGAGTGAGGAGGTACCTACTATTGCCGTCAGTTTCAAAAAACGCAAGAACAACAGCTTTAGCGACTTAGCTAAACTTTAATTAGGTAGATATACAGTCCACAATACCCTAGTCGCCTAATTCCTAGTTAGCAAAGCGTTTGAACGGTAAGCAAGCGAAATAGTTCCTAAAAGTTAAAAGCTCTTCATTCCCATCTGCAAACTGGTAGTAAACTAACACAAGCCAACTGCGATTACCTCCAACAACGATCCGGCCAAAAACCCTCTAATTAACGCATCACGTTTTATAGGAATTTCTCATTCAAATTGCGAACTATAAAAATGAAGTAGGGTGGAAAGGACATAGTCGCAGATCAGTTTACCATGAGTTGACCACATAATCCTAGAAACCACGCAGCGTTGAAATGTTTGTTATGGTGTTTTTTTTGTAAACAGTTTTAGGTCATGATTTTTGCCTAACGCAATAAAATTTATTGATGAAAAAAGTGACTTATTTACTACATGAGAAAAAACTCATTCAGTTAAATAGAAATTATGGGTTTATTACTGTTTTAGCCTTTGTACGCCATCGGTCACCGGTGACCTCGAACAGTTGAATTAGAACAATGATGTCAGTATTTGCATCGATGTCTCTTTTAGCCTATATAATTATTATAGGCCGCCTTTAAATGGAAAATTGTCATTAAATTTGATGTGTGTAATTCTACTAAACCGCGGACTTTCATAATTCGTACGGAACTTTGCCGCCTTAAAACACAAAACTGTTTTATCCTGATGAATACAAATGAGAGGGCGGGGGTAAGTTGCGACCCAACCACGCTATGCCTTGCTTCTGCCACTAAGGCGTGTTATAACCGGCCTTGACATATATTTACTAGTCATACTTTCCTTGGATTTACGTTTTGAAGCTTTTGGAACCACCGTCAGCATTGATAAGAAAATCAGACTGGGGTTTATTTCTTATATAACGTGTTTTTTTTATATACCATAACTCTAGGGTATGATTGAGACCATATCAAAGAATCAACTGGCATATGAATTATGTTTCAATCATCCTTTTTTTTTACTATCATACAAAATAATTCGACAAAGTCACGATGATTAATGTAAAACACCCTTACGTGAAAGAAAAGTGACGTTAGAAAGAAGATTCGTCGTACTGGTGACAATTTTTGAACTAATTAATAAAAATAATACCTATTAATAATACTTAATAACAATATTTCACGACTATTCACACAACGCCATCTAGTCCCAAGCTAAGCAGAGCTTGTGTTACGGGTACTGAACAACTTAATTAATAATTTAATTATGATTGATGATATCTCCGAAACTATGCATTTTTGGACCATCTATTCTAGGAGTTTTACCTACAGAATATAACCCTAGAGTTATGGGATATCAAAAAAAACACCTTGAATAGCTACCTTAGCAATGCATCTGAAAGTATTCGAAGTACTTACCTAAATACACTTTAAACATTTGTAATGATAAATACATAGCTAATCGAAGACGTGTTCCGGTTAAAACCCATAAAAAAATTATAATCTAATTGACAAACAATATCTAGCTTATGCTCTTTAAGAACTTAATGTGCCTGAGCTATCTACAGGGTTTGCAATGAAAAGCTTATTTCTTAATTGACAATAATGATTCATTCTTATATTTATTATAATTTACAATAACTACTTATTTATTTATGCATTAGTGTTCATTTCTTAACATGCCATTAATTTATTAAAATTCGCGGAGATCAAAAGACCTTACAAATACCATTATCTTGACAGCAATTCAACAAGACATTGTGTAGATGACCAAATGGATGTCCCACAGGCCAAAAGCAAAATAAGTAGGAAAAGTAAAAAAAAGTTGACGAAATTGGTCATTTTCAAATTAATAAAAAAAATAGTTTATCTATAGCATCTTTTCTAACGACAGAGCCTCCCCTAAAGATATCTGTGTTATAATGTCTTTTCTACACAAGAGCTTAACCCGCCGTAATATTCCCAACTATAAATAAACATCTCAAACTGTAAAACTGTTTACCGGCTGAAATTTGTTTCGGCTTGTAAACAGACAATAAACCAATCATTGGGTGATTTTGGCAGCCAGTGATCCGGCTAAACATCGACTGAACCGCCAACATGACGCGATGTTGGTCGCCGTTTGCCAAACGTTGGCCACTCGCGTCGTAGCGTGAACATAACCAATGAACACGAGTAACTCGCTAATAGTGAACCGTTTACTGGGAAATGGGGACCGTGTCAGCATAATGTTTGTGTGAACTGAACTCAAATGGCAGTCGCAATATTGCATGGTATTGGTGATTACATGACGTCATGATCACCCTAATAGAGCATTGGTGGAATTTGAAATTAAGAGCCTATTCACATGAGCGTCTCCGATACTCAATAGTTTTTGTTTCATGGTTTTTAACATTGTATAAAGTACTAATAGTGATCTTCTGAACAGGCTTTTAGTTTAAGCTACTAAAGATACCGGTTCAACGTAAAAAAAATAGTAAAAAATCAACCCGTGAAAACTTAATTAAAGTGAAGTAAACTGTAAATGCCTATCATTAGTATGGAAAGAAAGGTGAATTCGCCATCACTTCGCTTACAAAATAGCACTGAAGTTCAGGATTTTAATAATCATCTCTGCCTTCCACCGTCTCTAAATATAGGTCTTTCTTTCTACATAAATAAGTTTATTTGTAATTAAAAACAAACATATGTAATTTATGTATAATTTCCTAATCAAACAACGTTATAGACATTTACTAACAACATACTAACATGATGGATGGTTTGGAATAGAACAATTTGTAAATGACAAATGCATTTCCCACTCCGTCGACCTTGCAGCTTAGCCACAAAATAATTTTCCTCAGAAGGTCAAGGTACTTCATAAACACGCGATAACAATCTCACGCACATACTTGTGACCCTAAATGAAACATGAAAAAAAATGAGGGCGAACAATCACGGCGGCTTTACCGAAAAATAGGAAAATATTTGTTACACTCGGAATCGTGACGATAGTGACTTGTGGCTAAAAATAATAACAGCCATACGTGACGATCGAAGGTTAAGCTACGCTTGACGAGGATGGGCAACCATTCACTACCTCCTCTGTGCCTCAGAAAGTCCTGTGCGAGTCCAAAAGGCTCCTACCTCAGCATTAGCTACGATATTTAAAAGTCGCGCAGAGAGTACCTTTTGTATCTTTATATGTCCTGGTTTTACAGCATACAGAATTATATTCTTATTCTATTTTTAATTCATAAAACAGCACACGAGAGAGGTCCATCTGTCCGTGCACTTTTAGCTCGCCTCGGGGAACTGTATACTGAAATAAGATGAAAAAACGGAGCAGTTAGATAAATGGCTTCTGACGTTAGGAGGAAAGTAACAAAAGATTTATATGGTGCTACATGGTACTTACGAGCGCAGTTTGTTGCGAATATAAGAAGTCTAATGGATGTTTCCTTTATCATCACGGTAGATAGAGAATTTAGAAAAAATATCTTACCCTGTCTGTGCTCGATCGATGGCAATAGGCTCGCCCTATAACTAACTGGGACTGGCGGAATTCGAAGTACCACAGATACAGTTTTTTTTATATATTATAAACCAGTTCTTAAGGCACTTACCTACTAACATAGCGGATCTTATGTTATCCTTAATAAATCAGAGTATTAATTACGTAAAACCTAATGACACCATTTTCCGAGGAATAGTATCAAAAATACTCTTGCAGCTGTTCCTCTTGAAGATAAAAAAAAATGGTTTTACATACACACCTACATAAACTCACTCATTTTTCCTATGGGGGCAGGCAAAAACTACAGAACGCCATCTGCTACGAATCTTACTTACTCTTTTTGATTCGTTTACATTCATACATGTTGTTATACACACACGCCGGGTGGAAGTATCAAGCACCTGTCCTTTCTGAAGAACCTCACCAAAAAGGTCCACGTACCTATGTCCTCCTAAGGCGTCCACTCCCGGTGTTTCCGCTTACATTTGCCTTATGCCTTTGCCTTTACCTTTTGTTAGTCGTCTTTCATTTATCTGTTCAACGTGACCAAACCATCTAAGCATAATCTTTTTGAATTTTGTTACTACATCTTGTTTCAAACTACAACATTGCTTTATCACATCATTTCTCAATATGTCGTTCTTTGTTACAGGTTTTTATGGTGCACAATAAAGAGTAAGTATTATTTTCTGTCTTGTTTTTCGTTTTTGTTCTCTATAAAATGAAATCTTTAAAGGAAATAATGAAACAAAACTACAAACTTGAATTGTATCTTACAGTAACATCAATCAAAATTCAAATTCTCGTAATACTCTTTACAGCACTTTTCCGCAACCCACTTTAAGTATGCGTTAAAAACTTTATTTAGCCTTTGTTTTCAGAGCAAATAGGTCAATGTTTATGTTTGAAAGTGTAGTATCTCAGTGAATCGCAGACGATCCAAACCCATTTCAGCTAAAAGGCTTTCCCAACGCGCATAACTTTTTAGAATAACAAATGAAAGCTGAAACGACACCTATACAGAGTGAGAGGCAGAAGCACTATTCTGTCTCGCTTTTACAATGCTCTCGAAAACTGTCACTTTGGTAGGTGTGAGAGAGACGCACGTATTTCTTAAGCCTCTTTTGTGATGTAAACTAATGCTAACTACTTATTTATTAAAGTTCTGATGACCAGACAATAGTGGAATTTACTTTAGTTTCCCTAAATTTTTAATTTTTCTTGGAAAAACGAGTATGATGTACATAAATGGAAAACTATTTGTATGTTTCGTATCTATTTAAGACTTCTGTATTAATTTTGTGTTGGAACATTCCACTCACTTTTCATCCCATTTTAACATTTTACTACGAATAACAGCGGTGTTGTAAATATTACGTCTGTACAAACTCAATTATTTAAAAACTAGCTCTTCGCTCGCGACTTAGTCTGCATAACCTTCTTTTCCCTTAAAATTTTAACATCCCCGATATATAGCCTTTAGTACTACTTATTAAATAAACAACAAAATAGGTAGATATAGCCCAGTTTACACATTTTCTAATAATGTTTACAGCGGATATTAGTTTATGCACAGCTAGGTAAACTATTATAAATGAGGTCTAAAAACTTTTTGTCTATTGTGGTATCTACTAACGTAAAATTGTAACTGTTACTCAAACTGTATCACCACCAAAAGTGTCAGACACTTAATCATATCAGGTAGATCCAGTACACTGAAAACTCCTTGATTTCCCCAAGGGTTGATGTCCGTACGACGGCCCAGCCGGTAAAACTGCCATAAATTGAACTGGTCTTGCTGATAAACCGTATCAGGAAATAAAACATGAGAAAAGTCGTGGAAATATTCGATGTGAAACTAAACTTTTCAATACAGTCACAATAGTGGATATGGAAAATACTTTTTAACACGGCTTAGTAGTCATAGTAAAACTAAAAAAAAAAATTGCTGACTTCGTACATTTAGGTGTAGTAGGTGAGTAGATCCCATGTAATGTAAAATTATAAATGTAATATTAGTAATAAAAAAAACGTAATAATTATCCTGTTTCTTTATATGGGTTGGTATAATAACAAAATGGACGTAACACAAGCTACACCTATTCACACCTACAGCCAGTACCTATGTTAGTATGGCCTTACAATAATATGTCATCAAACGTTTAAAGCACATTTTAAATCTGATCGTTTACAAAATAAAATAACAAAACAGTTGGGTACCTCTTGATACTATCCAAGCTTGTACACTCAAGTACGAAACCTATAAAGAGATTTTTCCTTGGGCACGGTAAGTGCTAAGCAATCTGCCTGATGTATCCGACCGGAGACGCGCTCGTAATACGATGGCTGATGGTTGTATCACTGAGCACATCAGCCGATATACGTTTCGATGAAATGAAGGTATTTTAGTACAAGCATCAATACTTATGTAGATAGAACATATCAAGGTTTGAATGGTAGTGGAAAGTTAAGATGAGTATATGCTTGATGCAATAAATATGGCTTGTTGGTCTAGTAGTTAGTGACCCTAACTGCTTTCCCACACTCAGGACAAATGTTTGTTTGATGAACACGATCATTTGTTCTGTGTCTGGGTGTAATTTATGTATAATTATTATCAGCTGTTTAGTACCCATAACAAAAGCTCTTAGCTTAGCTTGGGACTTTATGGCGTTGTGTGAAAAGTTGTGGAATATTTGTTTTGTTTTTTTTTTTGTTTTTTATGTCAAACAAATACCTCTTTCTTTACTGCAAATTTGTAATAAGTGACTGTGACCTATGAGTTTCTTTCGGTGTTTCTTCTCAGAGTAGTCAGATGATGATACAACTACCTCACCTCAATAGTTTAAAAACAAATTTACAGAGATATATATCTATCTACATATATGTGGCACGTCTACGAGACCAGTGATGGACCAAAAAGGCGACTACATGGGCAGGTCCACAAGGCAAAAGAAGAAGAGGTAGACCTTTAGCTAGTTGGGAAGTTGAACTCAAAAAAAAGCCGGGCGAAACTGGATTAAAGTATCCCAATGTAGAGAGGACTGGTTATCTTTGGAGGAGGCCTTTACCTGCAGAGGAGCTTCTTGCGGATAACTCAAGTAATACTAAACTAAGAATGAAACTAAATTACTAACAAAAATGTATAACACTAACACAGTAAAACTATTTTTTCTTAATTCTTTGTTTCTTTCTATTTTGTAATCTGCTACAAAATAAAAGGTTTTTTTTATTTTTTTTTTATTTTAACTCATTCATTGCTCATCAATAACGAACATAGGATAAATGTATGTTATTTTGACTAAAACAAGACAGTTTCGTATTGACAGACAGTGAAGCAAAACCCTCTGACTAGCAGAATATTCGCCACTAACACTCTTTTTATAAGACATCTCCTATTGAAATGACGAATGTAGTCGGTTTAGTGATCGATGGGCCTTACAAGGCACTGCGGATGTAGTTACGGTGGGTAGCGGAAAGATCGCAACCTTTTGTGATTAATGTACTATATATAGGTGAATTGTCAGTAGTAAGAGACCAGTATAAGCTGGCCTTCCATTCTATAGAAAATGAAGACATTACTGGGAAGGGAAATGGCCTTAATTAATTATACATGTAAAAGAGTTTTATTAACAAGGGTTTGTGGATTTATAGTCGTTTTCATTTTGATAGATATTGGCTTGGTCACGTTGAGAGGATGAATTAAAGACGACTAACAAAAGGTATTTATTCATAATGCCTTAAATAAATACTTTTTATTAGTCGTCTTTACTAAGTACTAGACTCACAGGCCAATTGTAATATAATGTAATATAATAAATGATATTTACTTTTGTAAATAGGTTTTCACAAACACTTGCACACGTCATTTTATTTAGTAAATGAGATCGGAGTTTTACTATTTGACTACTCAAAAATATTGAAGGAAACTCAGAGGTCATAGTCTCTTTTAAAGTCCAGACATTATCTTGGTCAAATCATGTAAGATCCATGCAGATTAGTGTCTGAGATGGTCTTTTGAGGAAAGAACCACACAGAATGAGGAGACCAGATCAGTCAGTGCAAGCATTTCTCAGTAATCGTGAGCTCAACTCGGAACTTGAGGAGCTCCACGTGCTGACGAACAATACCAAAGAAAGAATATTTGGGTTGGTCCCATAAAGAACTCAAACTGCCAGACAAAACGTATAATAAATAAATAAAAGAACTTAAAAAGATTTAGAAAAGAAAATAAAAAAAAAGGAATCCACATAGTCCTTAGGTACATTCACCAAAAAAAAAAAATGTTATGTTCTGTAGGCTTGTTAAATAAAACACGTTGAGGTTGACTTCGTTTATTACAAGATGACACATAATATATTACCACAATATAAATATTTATACGGACGACGCCTTTGATCTCTGAAAAATGCCGACAACGTCTACACGCGTTAGCCCTGAATACCTCCCGAACTACGAACATCGTTTTGTTCGCAGTTCGGGAGCGGCTTTCCGGCGTCTCGCCCCTCACACCCCGCACGATTTCCCTGTCTAGACGGCTTCGTCGGAAGACTATAGGTTTTTAGACTGTGATATTACACAATAGACAGTACAGTGGTAGCAGCTTCACAGACGGGGATAGACAATAAAGTGACGCTGGCAATCTTGATAGGAACCGGATACATAGAAAATATCTAGTGATGTGCATACTATTAACATACTAAATAGTGATGTCACAACATCCCCCTTGTTGAGTTCAAATTAAACCTCTGACGATCATTTTAAAAGATATACTTATAGTTATATTAAAACTAGACAAGATTGTTTAAAATACTGAATTAATCTCTTCTTCTTGTAGGTTTTACAATTCGACCTGACCTAGTTGTTATGCTTGAGGACTTTTGAGAAGAGGATTCTTAAAGTCTAGACTCATGTCTCTCACCTTCCTCTCTCTCCTGTGACCAGTAAATAAAACCAGCGTTTGTCATTCTTTGTTATTTCAACTTTATTTGCACAAGACGGGTTGGTACGTTTCTGGTTTAACCCTGCTTTCCTAAGGGAATCCGGATTCCCGCAGTATTATTTCTCTGTTCACGTGTGTAGCGGTGGTTTTCCACTTGATGTAATCCCTAAGAATCTTATGACGCCCCAGGGATGAGGCTTACCTGTCTGTAATGAAATTAAACAAAACCTTGTTTGTGTGCGTTTACGTATTCAATAGACGAAGAATGTCTTATATTGACGGCTTAATTTCCAACGAGGTTAAATGAAAATCAAACAGCTTGAAATAATATGGGATTACGTATAATGTTTTGTTGGACATTTATATGTACAGACGCCAGCACATCAAGTTACCCCAATGTGTCAAATTTTTTTGATTGTTTTTCAACTTTATAGCAAACAGAATAAGGTTCACATTCATTTGGGAAAATTTGACACATTGGGGTAACTTGATGTGCTGGCGTCTGTACATGCCAGCACATGAAGTTACCCCAATGTGTAAAATTTTCCCAATTGAATATAAACCTTATACTGTTTGACATAAAGTTGACACCCCATCAAAGAAATTTGACACATTGGGGTAACTTGACGTGCTGGCGTCTGTACTATACATATACTCAGAATGTTCTTTAAGCTTTCTTCTTTAAAATTGGACTATGCACCTATAATATACTGGTATTAGGACCAACTTATTGGACGTTGGCAATAATACTATAGTATGAAGAATCATTTAGTCCTTTCTATCTACATATTTTAGCAATATGAACTTTTAGAAGGTAGCAGCTACAAGAGACCAACTGCTATAATCCTTAAATACTTCATTTGCTTCGTTCACATATCCAGACATACATACACGCTGGTCGCGGGTACCACGCACCTGACCAAAAAGGAAATTGTATGTCTTTCTTTGACGACCCCCCCGGTGATTCAACTTACATCTGTCAAAAAAGAAAAGACAACTAATAAAAGGCAAGTAACATAAGGCATTATAAATACCCTTAGTCTGTCGTCTTTAATCGGCTATTTGAGCAAAAATTTAGTTTTTAGTCCCTAATCTAGATCACAAGAAAATATTCGACACATATATTTTCTTTTTTCACGTACCTACTTAATCAAAAAATAACGGAGCTACATCGAGTCAAAATGTCAGTACAGTTTATACTAGATAATGACGTTACAAGCCCCCCCTTTCCTCAACTTTAATGCGCTTAATCTAAGTAGTTTTTCATTAATTTGAAAAAGAAAAAAAATATGTGTTGAATATTTTCTTGTAATCTAGATGAGGGACTGAAAACTAAAATATGAAATGAAAACGACTATACAAGGTGTTTTTTTTTTATATCCCATATTTCTAGGGTTATATTATGTAAGTACAAATAATACTAAAACTCCTAGATGGTCCAAAAATATATTTTAGCATAGTTTCGGAGATATCATCAATCATAATTAAATTATCAGTTGTTTAGTACCCGTAACACAAGCTCTGCTTAGCTTGGGACTAGATGGTGTTGTGTGAATAGTCGTGGAATATTATTATTAAGTATTATTAATATTATTTTTATTACCTAATTAGTTCAAAAATTGTCACCAGTACGACGAATCTTCTTTCTAACGTCACTTTTCTTTCACGTAAGGGTGTTTTACATTAATCATCGTGACCTTTGTCGAATTATTTTGTATGAAGGAAAAAAAAAAGGATGATTGAAACATAATTCATATGCCAGTTGATTCTTTGATATGGTCTCAATCATACCTTAGAGTTATGGGATATCAAAAAAAACACGTTGTATACACCATAATACGGTAATCATCTACATAACAGCGTAACTCCTATCACCTCTTAAATTAATATTATAAAAGTAAAAGTTTTTGTAATAATAGATGTATTTTAAATGAACACAAACCAAAAAAATAAATTTCCTTTTTCCTGTGCAGTGAAACTTTGGAAAATATATTAAAGAATCTCCATTATTAACCTGTTGGCGAGTTGGAGCATTACTAGGTCCTACTACGGTAACAACCACTGCTCATTAGCAAGTTCTATCTAGAATGACTCGTTAATGAAATCACTATTAATAAGAAGTTGGTACTCAGGCAAGAGATGAATACATAAAGATAAGAGAAAAATACTAAACAAGAAAGCAACGTAATAATTTCTACTTAGCTTTAAAACTTTTTTTTATAAAAAAAACACTAACCGTCGGTGGCCAATAAAACTAGAGTTATTTTACACCTGTTAGTGTGTTTTTTTATAAAGTCGTTTGTAGTTCTCTGGAAAATAGTTATCAATTTTTAGTTTCTTCGTATTTAGATGATTTAATATTTTCCATATGTTTTGATATAACAAACAAACTACTGAACCGAATCAAATGAGGCCCACACGGAAAGTATAAATAATATTCTCTCTAAGAAACAAAGATTTATTCAAATCAGTCTATAAACGATGGAGTTATGAGGCAATACACACACACACATTCATTCACACACACACATAAAAAAGAAGGGATTAATACTTATTACACTTGACTGGCCTGTTGGTCTAGCAGTGAGTGACCCTGACTGCTATGCCGGAGGTCGTGGGTTCGATTCCCACCCAGGACAAATGTTTGTGTAATGAGCACGATCATTTGTTCTGTGTCTGGGTGTAATTTATCTATAAGTAAAATGTATGTATTTAGAAATATATAAGTATGTTTATCAACTGTTTAGTACCCATAACACAAGCTCTCAAGCTTAAATTGGGACTAAATGGTGTTGTGTGAAAAGTTGTGGAATATTTATTATTATTATTATTTATTATACACAGCGGAATAGAGAACCTCCTTCTTTTTCTTAAGTCGGCTGCAAAAGTAAAGTACTTTGTGTTAAAAACATGGCTTCTAAGATTTTGCCGCGAATCCGGACACATTAAGCTTCCCACGGAAACATTATCCATGGTTTCTTCCCCTCGGCCTTTTAAAGGTGGGGTTCAACTTTGGGTTTTCCCTTTCCAGAGACAGATTTTTTTCGTAAATACCTCACGAACTACATAGTTAAGTAAAAGAAACGGTTTCTTCGGATAAGGTTAGAGCTACATAATTCAAAGAACGTGTGAATTAGATACAACTTATGCTATAAATTAGATACAGTATAGATATGTAGGTATATGCATATATATACCTATCACAAGAAATCGTTTCCATGCACATTTTTAAAGATAGGATGTCTAACTTGATTAAAGAGTTATTTGTAGAGGCTCATTGGTGACGAAAAGCTGGTGGTGTGGTGGCGCCGCAAAGTTGCATGTCTGTCGGTCTTTTATAGACTGTATTTCGGTGAGTGTGCTCTAGAGCTCCACGAGCTCATTCCACCATCTCCTTTCTTCCATTGGGAATCCAGACGTACAGCAGGTTATCACCCATCCCTTGTAGATGTTCCACACATTCGCACGAAGCGCTTTGTCTGTTCCTTCATTATGCGCACAGGAAGGAGGAGTGGAATTCCCTGCCTGCATCAGTGTTCCCGAGTTCATATGACCCCAATCTGTATAAGTCGCGAGTTAATAGGCTTTTTTTGGGTAAGCTCGTTCCATCGTCGACCTCATCTCTGACCGCAGGACAAGATTGAGGTCAAGAGTAGACCCATTATACATATATTAAAAAAAAGTATATAAAAGTGTTAGCAGTACATATCTACTTATGAGATTTGTAAGTACCTATGCGATCTATACTAAAACTTAGCCGAAAAACTGACTGTTACTGACTGTAAGGTAACTTACAATACAACATCTAATTATCCTGTTCAATGTACATATTTTGAACCCAGAACAACAATAGAAAAAATACGTTCCATACAATATGTAATTAAGGTCAAGTGACCGTGAATTTTAATTATTCACAATAACAACTAAGAAGTAAGACCCACTATTATTTTCTATCAATTATATGTATAGGGCCAGGCAATGCCGCACCGAGCCGGATTTAACTGAATTATTAACAACTGTTCAGTGTGTTACTGTATTGTGTCGTTCTTAATAATTAAATAGGTCTCAACAACAAGTACCAATGTAGAAATCTAATAATAAAGAAACTTGTGTTCCAAAAACATAAGTTTCTTTATTATTATACTTATACTTCTTTTGGCGCGTAAGAGAAAAATGGTGAGAGTAATTTTTGACGGTGAGCGCGCATCATTTTAGTTTTTTACGCCAAACAAGTATAAGTTCTAACTTTTGTACGATTATACAGATGCCAGCACATCAACCTACCCCAAACTGTCAAATTTCCCCAATTGAACATGAACCTTATCACATATAGATACTACGTTTCATAGTTATCAAGATAAAGTTTTAAATTATAATGCACTGAAACTGCTCGGCCTTATAAGTATGAGCTCAATCAGAGACCTCTTCAGACGCGGATCCAGGCCTCTAAAAAACTTGTGGTAACGACCCATGGCCACTTAAAAATTCCTCAAGCGCAAGTGGGGCTAGCTATCTTCTACGATCGATACATTGCATTTATATAAAGGAAATGTTTTTAGCGCCACAAGATTAAGGCACTTAATTCTTCTGTACATAAATGCATGTACAGACGCCAGCACATCAAGTTACCCCTATGTGTCAAATTTCTTTGATCGTTTTTCAACTTTATGTCAAACACAATAAGGTTCATATTCAATTGGGAAAATTTGACACATTGGGGTAACTTGATGTGCTGGCGTCTGTACAAATTACTTATAAATTCAAAATATAGCAAGATTTTTACATGGAGGATCATTACTATACTTCACAATATTATGAACTGAAAGCCTGCATGAACACGATTTATATCGACACCTAAATTTTACATAATTGAAAGCTAAAGTTTCGGAGGAGTTTGGTAACAAATACCTACTATGACACGAGAATATTTAATTTTAAGTTATGTAAATACTTTTAATAAGATGACAACAAATAGATCCAAAACAATAATAACTACTACATACATACATACATACATAAACTCACGCCTTTTTCCCATGGGGGTAGGCAGAAACTACAGAGCGCCATATGCTACGATTCTTACATACTTCTTTTGCTTCGTTTACATTCATACATGTTGTCATACACACACGCCGGTTGCGAGTACTACGCACCTGACCTTTCTGAAGAACCTCACCAATAAGGTCTATGTATGTCCTTCTAGGACGTCCCCTCCCGGCGTTCCCACTTACATCTGCCTTGTAAATACCTTTCGTTCGTCGCCTTTCATCCATCCTTTCAACGTGACCAAACCATCTAAGCATACTCTTTTCAATTTTTGTTACTACATCTTCTTTTAAACCACAACGTTGCTTTATCACATCATTCCTCAATCTGTCATTTATTGTTACACCACACATACTTCGCAAGGAACGCATTTCTACAGCATTTATTCTACTTTCATGCCTCTTTTGCCACACCCAAAATTCACTTCCATACGTTAGTGTAGGCACCAGCACACCATTGTGAACAGCCAGTCGTGCCTTTTCGGACATCGACTGGCTGGTCACATAATAACTACTACTACTACTTTTATTTTGTGAGTCTCTAATGTGTTCATTAAACCTTTTGCGTTAGATAGAATTAGAATGACAACATATATACGTATAACCTAACCTAACTTACCATACCTATTCTATAGCTAACCTAACTACCTAACCTAACTACCTTACTGAAATGCATTGATTTTGAAAAATACAAAATACATAATTTTAAAATAAACTACTGCGCTGCGTGTCTCTATGTTACATACAATACTAGAGTAGGTAGTATTTGAAGTAGTAGTAGGAGGAGCTAAAAATTTAGCTCGACTGGTATATCATCCATACATAAAGTACCTAATACTTTGACTGGCCTGTTGATCTAGTGGTTTGGCCCTGACTGCAGTGCTGGATGTCGTGGGTTCGATTCCTACCCAAGACAAACGTTTGTGTGATGAGCACAATAATTTGTTCTGTCTGATCTCAATTAGGGTTGTGGGCAAGTAAAAGCAAGTAAAAGGCGTAGATTGGTTATAAGTGCTCAGAAAGCGCCACGTCAAAATGTGGCTTAGGTACTAGCCTCATTTCACCTCAGTGTTGCGTCGCGCCGCAACGGACGCGATGCGTGCGTTAGTGTGCCGTTTTTGAATATCGAATGTTGTTTATGTAACCTATACCTATTCACCTTTTTAACTTATAATATCATTGGTTGTGGGGATGCGCACAGTGCCTACAATGATGAACCCGCGCTTGTACCTCTTCAGGATATATAATTATGCTAGAAAGATAGTAGGTATATTAAAAACATGGAGTACAAGTAATTTTATAAAATATAATATGAAGATCAAATACACAAGCAAAATTTTAGCGTACCTAATAGTGTTTTCGTAATCGATTCAAATCTTTTAGGAGGAATTCAGTGGCATATATAAATAGATACACGTACCAATAGAAGAAAAATGTTTAGTGATAACGCATACAGCTAAAACTAGGGCTCGTCTATACTTTCCATCAAACCACACTATCATTATCAACAAGCTAACCAAGGGTATCATTCTTATTTACAAACAAAAGAGACATCCGCACGCACAAGCACTACTGCTGACTTGCTGACCATGAGGTCCCGGGTTCGATCCCCGAGTCGGGCAAAGCGTTATTGAGTTTTTCCATCTTGAGTTTCTTAGTTTCCGTCCGGAGTCTGGATCAGTGCCCGATTGATGGCAATAGGCTCGCCCCCTACTCGACTTAAACATAACTGGCGAAATGAGGGTGTACTACTGGATCAACTCTGGCTAACCCTTCGAGTAGAACAGGCGTTATCTTATGTAATGTTCAGAAACATACAAGATTATTGTTACTGATCGTAGCTACTGTAACTAAAACGCGCTGGTTTAGGTAACCACAGTTTATTTTATCAAACATTCACAATCGTGTAAACCAAAAGAGTCACAAGTTTAGCCACTGTCAGTCATATTATTATTAGAATTTAGAATACAAATGAAATGTTCCAAAAAGGTGATGCCAATAAGTTCGGTTCGTAACATTTACTAAAACCCTATGGTTTCATTTTAGACTAGCAGACCTCACGCGGTTTCACCCGCGTAGTTCCCGTAGGAATACTGGGATAAAAAGTGCCTATGTCAGCCGGGGATAGTGTAGCTTCACAACGGTGAAAGCATTTTTCAAATTTGTCCAGTAGTTTCGGAGCCTATTCAATGGAAACAAACAAACAATCAAACCTTTCCTCTTTGTAATATTAGTATAGATTAATAAAAACCTTTAGCATCAGGTATATTAAACTCTAAACTATCTTATTACTATGCATTTAAGCCCGTTTTATAGCGAAGTTTACCACTTTAATTAAGACAAACAATATTATGTTCCTCTCACCGAGTAATAAAATATTCCATTATCATGAATGCACGCCATTCTGTATAAAGTCTTGCTAGATACACCGAGCAGTCATATTTGATCTCGTAAAACCGCTGAAGCGTGCAAAATATATTGCTACCCGCGTTTGTTCACTTCTCAAATTCATCTAAGTAACATGTACGTGATAGATATAAAGCTACAATGTTACATAAGTAAAGTAACTTGTAAGTGGCAGTCATTTTTTTAAAACTGAATAGTGTTGCAGAAAATATTTTACCGTTTTTTAAATATTTAGCATCAGGTCTAGTTTTACTCATAAAGTTATTCTTGGTTGCGTCGTTGAGCAGCATTGTACCACATATTTTTTTTATATCCCATTACTCGAGGTTTATATTTAAAATAATACAAAAAGTCCTAGAATATGTGGTTCAAAATTGCATTGTTTTCGAAGATATCATCAATCATAATTAACTAAGTTTAATGGATAAAAACTAGTAATTAATATCCATTCCAACCAATCATTCATATTTTAAGCTAAGTAAATGCGACGTTGCCATATTTTACGTAAAGGTGGTTTTACACTAATAAACATGATTTAATCGTATTTAAATACGTAATAAAAAAATATATAATTGAAATTAATTCATATGCCAGTTGATTCTTTGATATGGTCTCATTCATACCCTATGTTATGGGATATTAAAAAAGAGGTCGTAGATTAGGCCACAGCCAATCTAGTAATTAAAGGCACACCACTGACAAATGACGATCTTTAATGACAGCCATGACAGAATTTATGCGCTCAACGCACTTTTGGTGGCACGAATTTCATTAGTACTTACTTCTAACTTAGGCGCTGAAAACTATTCCTGCGCTAAATTCCACGACGACAATCGATTGTGGCGCTTGTAGAATCAGTACGAAGCCTGAACGAACTTTATCAATTTAAACTGAAGAGTTTCGGTAGGAAACATATTACTGAAAATTTATTTTTATACAACTTTGTTTTTGATATATTTTGGGTTAAAATTACTTCGAAATTACTGCGAACATAAATGTAGGGAATAGCTGATTTTTGTTTCGCGATTTCAGGCTTGGTCCGTCGTATAGTAAAAGTTGTTCATAATGATGGGTACCCAAGAAGAGGTCCAAAACGACTTAAATTTAAAACCCGGAAAAGGGTTGTCGTAGGTACTCATCATTATAAACAAACATACATATATACTACGCGTCTCAACTCAATATCGTGGAAAAGAATCTGCTGTTTCATAAATTTTGTCGAGTTACTTGTACAAAACTGTGCATAGAGCAGTTGATTTATCTTCTTGTAACTATAATATTAAAACACTACTTATCACAATCGTCAGTTTGGCTATGAAAGTCGCAAATACTTATGAATACCAAAAAGTTTGTCCAGTCCCAATTATTTTTGTAGGTATACTCAATTGTAACTGTAACGAAATACTTTTATGAAACAATGCCCATAATAACCGTGTTGTTACAAACAACGTGACCGATATAATAATGTGCGGTGTCAACGTGAATGATAAACGGCTTAACTTCATGAATTTATAACGTCCCGTCAACTCAGGCCTTTTCACAAAAACCATATTGTAATTATAACTGTATCAATTTATTGTTTGACAAGTCGAAAACATAATCTGTAATCAAGTAATAATTAGGTATGTAACATACCCGTAACTTCTATTAGGTACATCTGCACCTGCCTTTATTATAAAAATCAGTTGTATAATTACAAATAATAACGAATTAGGTATGGTATCACATTCAGTTAAAATAATGTTTTTAAAATAGAGATTTGTGCTAAATCCACGAGTACTAAATGCTTACAAATAAATATGTAGTTGAACAGATGCTTTGTAAAGTAAAAGTGTTTAACAATAAAATGAAAAATATTAAATTATTACCTGTGGTATGTGCATGTGTATATATTAAAGTATTATCTTACGTAAGCCTTTACTCGTATTAGCTGTTATTTTAGTGTCCATCCTTCACTAAATCTATTAATTACTTATTTTGTGTGAAAGGCGAAAGAGAATATATTGTATGTGTTCTATACCCATAATATAACTACTAATAACCTGTCATATATGCGCTGGAGTGTAACAAATTGTAATCTGAATGACTAACCATTAGCATTTTCCTACCAAGGGGATAATTGACATCGCTGTTGAGGCAAATGGTTTTCAAATAATATAAATGGATACTTATACGAACTATAGCCTTAAAAATAATTTTGTACACAATAAGCATAAATAATGGTCGAAAAATAATTAGTAACTACGCTGACATTAATGATAATCTAACGATAGGCTGAGTCAATCAGTACTGTGTACTCAGTTGTAAATTAGAACTCTGTAGGTTTGTACATAATCATAAATATTACAATTGATATGAACATGAGATTTGTGCTTGGTATAATTACTATCGTACAACTTCAATCAATGTTCTGCGTGAAGTACAAAATGATTTACCAAGGAATTGAGTACTGTCCCCACCCGGACCCACCGTACGATGAACACAGGAAAGTTGACGTCAACATCGTTGCTGTCAATAATAGTGACGCCTTCTACTACAACGCTAACTTCAGTGTGATCGAAGATCTGTCAGGCTATTCGTGGAGATTCAAAAATGGATACAAAAAAGCGGGAAAAATTATCTACGAAAACGATTTTAAAGGGTTGTCCTGCAAAAGCTTCTTACCCAAACTAATTTATGGAATCTCGGCAATCAAGTTCGACCGAAAGACATGTGACATTTTCAAAGGCAATTATTCTTTTCATAGATTGGAAGTTACTAAGTTAGACCGAGCTGCTAATTTGTTGCCAACGAGGAGAATCGGAGTAAATGTATTCTTTTTAAGTTACTATAAACCAAAAGCTACTTGTTTCTGTATGGAGTCACGCGTTTTGTTTATAAAAATGTAAAGAAACAGAATTTGCACCGGATAATTAATAAGCGTTTTTGAATATGTTTGGTGAAATAAATGAAAGTGAAGAAAACAATGAAACACCAATTAAAATCCTTTTGTCTAACAATATAAAGCTGACTACTGACAAGGTTATGAAAACTAAAAATAAATGTGCAGTTATTCTCTAAGCACTATACAGCGGGTGTCACATTCAGTCTGGAGTGGCTGCTGGTACTAACACCTCATTATACAGGGCGAGGTCATCACAAAAACATTAAAGAGAGGCTTGACTTCGTGATAGAACGGGAACTCCACTTGTGTGCTAAATAGGGATTCCAGTTGTTTAGTATACGTATTATAAGGATGCAATAACATAATAAAAGTTTCCTTGATTAAAGAAAATTATTTTTTATCTTTATCGGTTGTCATATTGTGATGTTGTATGAGAAATGTGTCGTGAAGAAAGTATTAAATGGGTGGATTGTTTAGATTATAATGACAGAAATAGGTGACTATTGAAATGGTGACTATCAGAGATGGTGGGAAAGAAGAAGGAATTGGGGATTGGTTTTTATTTGCATCCTAAGCAATATTGATCTTAACCTGGAACCGGTTATAATCAGTAACAGAATCTGTAATTATTAATAATTTTCCACAAACAAATAATATTCCGTTTGTCCCTGCATTCTGAGCAAATAAATATTCTTTCCATTCTTTTCCTGAATACCACAAATTCTTCCCCTTCGAAGGTTTTGCAAACCTAACGTTTCAGTCAAACTTTAAGTGTGTCTACTTAATTCAAAACAAATCCTAAAGAAATAATTCTAAAAAAAAATAGTATCATCAGATTTTGGATCGGAACGGATCGAACAACAAACAAACCAACACCATAAAAACTAGTTGTGGTATAAAAGACGAGCGATCGTTACAGTCGTTCGTAGAAAAGTCGCATCGCTGATAGAAATAGCATCCTGAAAACAGTGGTCGAGAGCTCTTACTCGCCTTTTCTGAGGCACTATTTAGGGAGAATGGTTGGGTAGCAAATTCTTGCTCTGTCGTTCTATGCACATCTTGCTGCAGCCACCAGCAATTTTTTTATGTGACAAGGTATTTTACTAACAAATTGAATCATGTTGTTGTCCGACCTAAAGAAATAAATAAAATAATAATATGATGTTTAACATCTTACATGTTAGTGTGGTAAATAAACATAAACGGTGCCATAAAAAAAACATTGGCAGTACCTATGACGCGGTATATTTACTAACCTCACGCAAAATGGGTTGGCACCATCTCATAGCCATCTCTCCGCCACCAACACACGTTCATGGCCAAATCAAATAGCGCGCGCTCCCTCGGTTTCCTGTAACACTTTTCCGTCCCTTTTCACTAAATTACTCCCACGAAAAAGAGTCAAAATATAACACATCAATCCTCCCCACAAGATACAAAGCCGCCAATATTTTGTTTTATTTATCAACACAAACACGGAGATAGTAAAAGTTGTATTTTTTATTCATCCCTTTGAAATATTTATTCAAATTTATCAACAAAACGCTCACGCAATTTTCCTTCGTCCTCCATTCTATTATATAATTAACATAGGTAAACAAACAAGGAACTAGTATTTTCTGCTTTATTTCCTCGCTTTTTATTATAGTGCTAACAGTAGAAAATATAGTCACGCACATAATGCCAACTGTATACACCTATCACATATTCATACCTCGCGACTTTGTCCGCGCAGTATTTAAAAATGTATTATTTTCCTAAAATAAACGTTGCTGAAGTTACTCCTTGTAACAGCGTGCCAGTGAAAGTCCTTTCAAAAACGGTCCAGCTGTGTAGGAGATCACCGAGAAAAACAAATATGTTTTTTGGCATGACTACTAAATATGGTAACAGATTTTTACTTAATGCATTAAATAAAAATTCGTTTATCAGAATCTCTCATAACTAATACAAACTATAACAAACAGAGACATATAAATATTAATTAACTTAATAAGTATTATAGTAGATTTTTACTAACACGTGCTGGCTTCCTATCTTGTATACATTATGGAATGCAATAAAGTATTGAGTATTGAGACAATCTATTCTGAGCTCTAAGAGCTAACAAAAGTTTCGAGTCGAGGGCTCACTGTTCTGAGAGAAAACGTTTGGTAAGTGGCCTCTCCGCTAAAAGGGCTCAAGGGCCTTTGTGAAACTAGTGGTGACAAGAGTCTAACTGGCCTTTGTCTAAAGAATAAGATACTGCCATCTGCGAGAAGCATCCTTGAGGTCTAATCAAATAAGAGGCGATATTTATCTAATGTTCTTGATCTCGGAGCGTCTTGTTACATACAGATTTCTTTCGTCGATAAGAAATCTAATTTCAACTACTTAGTAACTGCTTAGAATAATAACACATTAAAAACAAATACATTCAAAGTCGAACCGTTTATTTCAATCAGACCGTTATAAGGAATTTTTGAGCTTAAAGTTATAATATTTATTCTAGTTACCCCATCCAAAAAGTAGATTCGTATAGAGAAGAATGGGCAAGAAGCTCCATAGAAGCCACGTTCAGTACAAAACACGGGCGAAATCGTGTGTCTACTTTATTATCTTTGTGTGCGTGAGCCGATTAAATTGTGTTTACTCGCGAGCTACGTTCGGCGGAACGTGACTTTTAGTACCTACTTACACAGCTCACCGAGCAAAGAAGTAAATTTTGGCTCACTTTAAATAGCCCCGCTTTTTGCACTCTCTACTCTATTCTTGGAGTAACTGATCAGATTTGTCCACGTATAAAGTAAAGTAAAAGTTAGTTAATTGGTTTAGTTCTTTGCCAATTCCAGTTATTTTTTACGTTCAAAATGTAGTCGCCATCTCATGTAAGTGACAATCAATATCAAAATCTTGTCATATAAAACAAGGGAAATAAGAGGTATTTTTGACAAATTGGAAGTGTGAATAGAATCAGTAAGATCAACTGTAAATAGCAGCCATTGAAAACCGTTCGCTGCAGAAATAAATTAGGAACGCTTTTATCCTGCAAAGGATTTGATTTCAAAATAAAAAGGCGAGTTACATATTTTGTTTCTTAGGAGTTGTTCGCCGTGTGTTCTCCGATTATGTTTGCCTTTGTCAAAAGATAGTTGATGAGGAAAAACTGCCCCAGAAACTTATTTCGCTAGAATGAGCACCCTTTGTTTCAGGCACGGTAAAAGGTCACAGGCGAGTCATGTTACCAGTTACATTTTCATTGCTGGTTGTATTTTTTTGTTGATGAAAAGAAAGTAGCACGCATTGTGAGGGCTTTGACCCCAAAGATCTTTGCTCGCATAAGATTACATTTTGTTTTGTTGAAATATTTTTACGATATAAGCTTTAGGATGTCTCGACGGTTGTCATAGTTTAGGTATCGTGTTATTTTTTAGGACTAACACAATAACTAGTGATTCAGGCCTCCTTTTATGTAAACAAATGTCTTTGTTAGGAGACGCTGTAAATAATTTTACTTATATTTTTTTAGATGTACCTATTTTAGTGGCAATTTTAGTATTTTGTAACACAAAAAGTACAGTATCTATCTACCTACACTTTGGTATCAAAAAGGATGAACGTAAACTGTAAAATATTGGCAAATTTGCAGTAAGTATCACACAGAGAATACGTAAAATGTAATTGGACTACATTAAGCGCCGCTGGCAAATAACAAAAGCATTCCAATATGGAAGGCAATCTCACTGACAATGACGTAATGTGTACGAAAATTGCAATTATCTCCGGCCGCATAACCACTCTGTACTTAATTCCCTAGACAAGCAAAAATAAAAGAAAGACAATCCCGGACTTAACATGCTAAGAAAAATGCAAACGTGCTAAGCCTACATTGAGTGATGGGACGAATAAATATTTCTTGACGTAAGAAACGACTCTGCAGGAGGATAAATGTACCCTTGTAGGGCTTTCTGGTTTTGTATTGATACAAATGTAGCCACCACTTTGTATTTGTTTAAGTGAAGTGCTGCCATTTTAGTACCACTACAAAAATGAAATGAACTTACTTTTACGGGCACTGCGCTACACTTTACTACTAAACGCTAATAGTAGATTAGTGGAAGTATTAATTACTAGAATAATATAAATTACTTCAGTAAATAGTTATTTACCTACTCGCATTATTACACATTACAACAGCTAGCAACAGCAGGTCTATTTTGTAAAAATCTCCCTGGCCCGCACTTTAATCTTTCAATCGTGTCAATTAGAGACACAATAGAAAGACAATGACAGCGCGGACCGGTGTCCTCTTGGAGTTTAATGAATAAAAACTACTGTTCATTATACAACTACTGTTCATTATGCACCACTTGTCAATCTATTCAGCCTCTGTTCTCACTAAAGAAGGCGTATCTCACACTTGCCACCTTCTGAGATCATTAAAAAGTCAGCATGTGTCTTTGGTGCGTCACCGTTACCATGTTCAAACGAGTTACACACGTACGATGTTACCCGACGTCAAAGGACTCGTTTAGTTGAGCTCTGCAGGAGTTCTACTTTACCTAGGCGTAGTCAGCTGGATCGATAGCGAGCAGGTAGCAGTGACGTAGCCAACTGAAGTTCTGATACCATGAGGTCAGTGAACTTAGGACGGTATTGTGAACTGACCTCTCGGAATGCCGTAAGTTTTTTTTTGTTTTCCTTCTTTAAAGTATCTGCAGGTTATATGTACTACATATGGTTGATACTCGTACCTTTTTACTAGCAATACAATTTAAATCGCAATTATATCAATAACTAGTAGGCGTTCCCGTGAGAACTCAGGGATAAATAGTAGCCTATGTTACTCAGGGTGAATGTAGCTTTCCAATGGTAAAAGAATTTATGAAATCGGCACAGTAGTTTTGGGGTTTGCTCATTACAAACATACACACACACAACTTTTTCCTCTTTTTAATGTTAGTGTAGACGCATTGAATTAGAAACTATTCAATGTGTAGACGTGAATTATGAAAGTGCTAAACAAGCGCTAACGTACAGACAGCGTCATCAACTGGGTAACCCTCATGCATTAAAATCCTTACACATCTGTACACCCTTCTGAAGGTACCCTTTGATTACTGCAAGAAGAAAAGAAAGAAAGAAAATATATTTATTTGGGACACGCACAGGAAATCAACAGTTTAAAAATAAAACGAAATCTAACATATTATAACAAAAAGACCTGTGCGAGGCCAAAAAGGCCCCTATCTCAGCACGATGCCGCGATATTTAAAGAGATTATAAGGTAAACGAAATATGCCTTCGGCATCCGTCATCGCAATCAGGATGAAGTACCTCAATTGTTATTTATCTTCGCTCTCTTTCTGCAATTGCTGTACGACATTGCAGTTTGAAGTTAACTAAATAGAACATTTTGTTCTATATTCATTCCCATCGTCATAGTAGGCCATCATTTTCGGCAAAAAGTACCATGTAATGTTTGTTCCTGGTTCATTCAAAACCAAGGACTGATCGCCCCAAGTGATGATTGTTTTCCTAATTAACACTGCCCTACGACATTGACTTTTTAATAAAGACAGACGGCCAAGTAACGCTTAAAGAAACCATTAATGACTACTATTTTGAGACTGATCAATTGGTGATGTCACACGTGTTATTAAAAGCGTCCTGATTGAAATACATCATCAGCAATAACATTCCATATCACCAGGAAGTAAGGTTCAGATTCGTTTAAGATCGAGATTATTTTATTGTTCTGTATCACTGTATGAGCCTTGATTAAATGGTCTATATTTAGAACGGACGTGAGTATTCCTGTGCGAAAAATACACAGACTTACGACTCTGGATAGAGTGCTCGAGGGAGAGATAAGCTCGCAATATTGAAATAATTGTCTCTCAAATGTGTACTAGCCTAATTATTTGTAAAGTTTGTGTAAAAATGTAACACTCGCTTCTTATAATGGGCCTCGAGGGACACTTGGGCCTGAAGTTTGTGATTAGATTTCTTCTTAAACCGCACTTACAGAGTGGCTCTTAAATTAAAAGACTCAAAAAAAGAATTAAGATGCTTTTTTGTTGTTTACGGTTTGCTCACGTACAATTGCCTGAATTATGTCATAACTTTAGAACAATACTTACCTATAAATCCACCAAGGGGCATTTACTGATATGATCGATCAAAATAAAATCTGAAAATTGAATTATTGGTTTTCTCTGTGATTTTCAATCTATTCGATTCACTTAAAAGGGGCTACGCAGCCTTCATTTGACCAAAAAGAATCCAAACTATACCGTACCATTGATTAACCTCTGTTTTGCAAAAATGTACCAAACCTCAACAACATTTCTCTTATTTTCCATTCAATCTAACAATTTAAAACAGTTAACGCTGATTATTTTTTAATGATTTATAAGTACAAATTTTGTACACAGACTGATTTGAATATTAATATAATATTTGATTTGAATGTTAGAGAGGCTTGAAATACAAAAATATCAATGATAGATTGTGGCTTAGTACATTTTAGCAGAACTACGCTCATTTCAATTGTGCGTGCGTGCGTATCAATTCCTTAACTAAATGAATATGTATTTACAAAGAAGTTAACAGACCGCTCGGAGCTCCTCCGATGCATATATTAATGCCGAAAATATCCTCGAACGCCAAACATGGCCTACAAATGGATACAGTCACGCGAACAAACGTATAGGCCTTGCTTCTACTTGACGCCATTTAATAAGCAGCTGTTTTCGCCATTATTTGACATTGACCTACCTTTTATTGTAACGCTAATTTCATTTTAAATAGTGTATTTCCTTTACATCAATCAAAAGTTTGTAGGTATTTTTTTGGGTTATTAATTACATTCAACTTTTGTGTAATAAGTCCTGTTTTATTACGAGTTTTCCAGGGAAGGAAATTGCTAAAACTCTAATTGAATTACAAGAAAAAAGTCTTCTAACAAATTCATCTTTTAAATTGCCAGTAATAGAGATGTGGGGTTTTCATACTAGGAGTTATAGATGTTTATTTAAAGGTATGAGGAACAGGGTATAAAGTTCATCCTCCACCATTGAAAAGGGTGGATCCTCCGACCAGACGGGTGTTATATCTGGTGGGCCAGAGACTACTGCCCGACGGTAATTGTTAGGAGCTTGTATACGTTCAAATCGCGCGGATAACTTTAATATCTCAATGGAGGATATCAGAGTCATTAGTTCGTACCTATGTGGCGCGATAGATGTCGCTATACTTAACTTTTTTTATTTTACGATTACTTAACACTACTTAACTCAAATATATTACCTACGTTCTGTTAATTAGTAGGTAAGTACTTGCAAACTTCTATAACCAAACATACCATTTCGCCGTAAAAGTTAATTATAACCACTGCGCCGAGATTCGTAAATGAATTTTTAAAATTACTTTCTCAGGAATGTGCTTCAAAGTTACACTCTGCGAAGTTATATCGGAAAGTTTTCAACAAACATAAACTATTCGAATGTAACACAAGTGTGAATTTTTTACTTCAATTAGTTTCATGTTCTACTAATAGATTGATTTCAATGAGTAGGTATTTATTGATTCTTTTCTGTTGGTACGCCCTATAGTATACCTTTACTAATATTATAAAAATCAAAGGTTTGATTGTTTTTTTGTTTGAATGGAATAGGCTCGGAAACTACTGGACCGATTTGAAAAATTCTTTCAACGATGGCGTTGGGAAGCTATACACTATCTCCGGGCGACATAGGCTACTTCTTATCCCTGTATTCCCACGGGAATGGTAACTACGCGAGTGAAACTGAGTGACGTCTGCTTGTAGGTACCTACTAAATAATGTTATACAGGTATTTTTTGTACCCCATATAAATAAACAAATTTTACCTACGATGTTAATATAAGTCTGGAATCGCCCATCTGCCATGAGCAAGCGTGATGATGGACCCTAACTTCTTTGTATAAAAAGAGGACTTGGCTTTACATAAGGACAGTATTAACAGGCTGGCATTTGTTTGTAGTCACTATCATTAGATTAAACTACTTATTCGGTAGGTTACTGACATAGTGGCGTGACAGACAGTCAGTAATAAAATATTCACAAGCACTCCGATTTACCATAGCTAGCTACGAAAATATTTGACTCGCTATAAATTATGTATTTAATCAATTCCAACGCGATGTCGATACCTTGTATAATAGGTTATAATTACTCTATACAGAAAAGTAGAACGGTTACCTATTCGGAAATAATTAGTAGTAAAATAATACTCACTTTATTTATGATTATTTTTCTGTTAAAAAGGAATGACCCATTTTCGTGCTACAAAATCAGGTATGACTGACTGCGAGTATTTTATACGCCTCTTGTAATCAAAATATTAAAACAAATTATATATGTACAAAAAAAAGACACAGGGCCTTGTGACCCTTTTCTCTTTTTATCAGAATTCTAGAAAGAGACAACTATTGGCCGCACGTTCGCTTTATCTCTCTCACACTTTTGTACCAGTATTTACTTCACAGCTGGATAAGGAAGACTTAGTCCATTCTCTAAATATGTCTATGGTAAAAGTCAGCCCGCGAAAACTTAAGAGAAATGAACTGTCAATAACAAACATTAGTATAGAATGACAGCTCAGTGCGCCTTCACTTCACCTACATTTTCACGGGGTGATTTTAACAAAATAGCTCTGTTGATAGAATATAATATTAAATACTTTTATTGCATTCCACATGATGTATTCTTAGGTGGTAAAACTTAAATTTAGATCATAACATGGACCCTGTCGGGCACAGCAAAATAAGTGAGTTTAGGAAAGAGGAAGCTTATTCTAGATAATATTTTACTAAAGTAAAAATAAATAAGAAATTTATATTACTTAACAAACTACTATTAGGTATATAAAATAAGTGTGGTATCAATATGGGTTTTTTATTATAAAGGCTATTTGTCTCTTAGTATTACCTACAATGTACACATAATTATTATACCGGTAGCAAAAGGTAAAGGCAATCAGTATTACGCTCAGCAGGGCTATTTCTTATCTCAGTTGATATTTCATAATGATGATCACTGGGCAAAATGTTCAACGCTTAACTGTCAAACAGCTAGTTTCGTATTGGCCATCATCAGTGTGTATCTAGGATAACGTCATGCGCACTCGTACATATGTGACGAAGCGGACCGTACCCCATTTAATAGTCACTGTAACTTAAGTCCACTTGAAGACCCAAGTCCATCATAATGACTTTAAGACATATTTTTATTGTATCCTATTGTGCTATATATAAGATTTGACCCAATTTATTTATTACATCAATCTAACTAATGTTCAAAAACTCAACAGCAAACCGGCATTGTGCTTTGCAGTGCCCTGACAGGGTTCATGTACAAAAACCGACTGTATTGTAAAATGTGCGAAATGCATGAGAGGAAATAAATAAATAAATGAATAATAATAATAATAATAGTTTATTTGAATAACTAAGTATTACAAATATCTCTTGGTGCATGGAAAATATAATAACAACAATGGGTGATTATGTAAACAAGAGAATACGTCGACGACCGTAGTAGTATGAACTGTGTCACAGTCGTCAGCGCCTTCCACTCTGTACATTAAATATAAAAAATAAATAAATATTCCACAACTTTCACACAACGCCATCCAGTCCCATGCTAAGCAGAGCTTGTGTTATGGGTACTAAGCAGCTGATAAACATACTTATATATTTCTAAATACATACATATTATAGATAAATAACACCCAGACACAGAACAAATGATCGTGCTCATCACACAAACATTTGTCCTGGGTGGGAATCGAACCCACGACCTCCGGCATAGCAGTCAGGGTCACTAACTACTAGACCAACAGGCCCGTCATTAGCTATAAGTATTAGGTACTAACAAAAAACAAACATATAGTACATTAGTTTATAAGTATTAGGTACTAACAAAAAACAAAAAGTAAAAACTTAGTAATATAAAATGTGGGTACTTAAACTTAGTAACATATAAAATAGACAATTTTATTGTATTGGTACGTTATCATTTTTGGATGGTGTGTGTGTGTTGTGTGTGTGTGCGCGTGTGTGTGTGTGTGTGTGTGTGTGTGTGTGTGTGTGTGGGTGGGTGAATATAACTCGGTGTATATGTATGTGTTGTCTCTGCGAGGATGAGTAAATTGATGTGTGGTGTAAGTGTAAAAGAATTAACTGTATAAAATTTCCTCCATTTGTGTATGTATATTTTGTGTGAATAATTTTTTTTTTTTTTGTAAATTCTCAGTTTTCATCAAAGTTCGGTATGCAACTGCAGAGCTATTCTGGTCAAATCACCGCATGAAAATGTAGGCGTAGTGAGGGCGAATTGAGCTGTCTTTCAATACTATGCTAGGCATTGATAGATCACTTCACTCAAGATTACACGTCGTGACTTTTACTGAATCGATCGGCTGGATGCCAGTTAGTCACTGGCAACGAAAAGATCTTCAATAGACTCGTAGATTCTTCTTCTTCTTTTTCTTCTTCTTTCTTCTTCTTTCTTCTTCTTCTTCTCTTCTTTTTATTAATAGCCTTTCAGGTCCCATTGAAGGTTACGAAGCGCCCGTTATCAGCTTAAAAGACTTAATTAAGTCCGATTTATTATACACATCGTCTCTTTAAATTACCTACTTCCTCGCATATTTTTTTAGTAAATTTTGTTTTTATTTCATGGACCGAGTTTACCTTTTATTCCCATCAAATATTCCCATTCTCTTTTGTTTTCTTTCAATATAGAATACAAGTTACCTTTGTTCGATCAACGTACCTATTCTGAATATCGGTTTCTCCTCAATGTATTCGTGGAAGGATTACAAACTAAATAAGTTTTAGCACGCAACGCTCAAGTCAATGCTCGAAAGGTTATCGCCGTTTCTGAAAACGTTCAGAATAGTGCTTATAATTATGCTGAAACTGTTGTTTATGTCTTTTTATATTTTATTTGTCGATGACATTTTTAAAGTACCTAGATACTTATGATACATGTTACAAGGTTAATTAGTGTTATTTTTCTTGGTACTTAAAGGTTGTGAAGAGAAATTCTGAGACATTTTGCTACGAAAAAAACTTTTAGAATTGACGGAATTCCAATCTCTAAATCCTTCGTTACTGTTCGGTGTCAACAGTCACTATTGAAAAATAAAGTGAATCGGATTTTTCATCCACTATTTTCCTGCTTTTAGTCCGATGCAATTCGATTCAAACTCATGTTTTTGTTTTCCAGAGTCTTTTCTTAGTGTACAGTGACAATATTGGGAAAAAATTATTCGCATGGAATTTCTCTAATGTCTTCGACAGTTATAAAAGTGAATTGTTGCTGACCGTTCCCATTTAAATATCCTAATATTAGGAAGGAAGAAGGATTTATTAAAAGCTTCTTCAATGTATTTTCATAGTCATTTAAGTGACTATTGCAATTATTTCTTATAACAGTGCCATTAAATGAGCATGGTACCGTACGAAATACAGACTAAGCAATCTCATTCCAGAGCCAGAACTAATTGCACTGTCGAAATCAGGAGAATCGTATCAAATAGAAGCAGTTCAATTGACGCTATCCCGTCGGTTTAATTACTTACACAGTGTGAACAAGATTTAGGGCAATATTTACATTTTACTGCACCGGAACGTCGTATCGTGGCCATCCGAGCGAATGTAATTAGTGTGGTGAGGTGACACAAAATTATGTAGCTACTATATTGTTTGAAAAGTGTGACATGGAGTAGAGAGAACGCGGAGTGTGAATATGAAAAACACCTGCTATTATGACTTGAGTCAGATTCTGTCTCAAACCTTTGCCTGACTGCTCGTGGCTTCATTCACGGCTTTGCAATTTATGATTTCACACCATGGTCGTTGTATCAACTGTGAATATAAGTTTCTAATCGTATCTAATAACTACTTTTGGATATCTCCACGATAATAGGTTCTTGACAGAAGGTAGGAATGACAACGAGGTAATCCTATGCGGGTTCCATTTCTCTTATTGAAGCAAATCACCGTAAACCTTGGCTTAAAAGCTACGTTAAGAGTATGACTGCGAACTCAAATAGCTCGGCGTAATCACGCAACTCACAATTTTGCTGAGCGAGTATTTTTTTATTTAGGTATATAAACTACATTGATGTGTGCTCCATTTACTATCTACTCCAGGTGCTAGTACATAGATATAACACTATGTACCTACGCTCTGTAAAATAATGTAATGTCGGGAAACTCTCCGAACGTGTGTTGAAAACATTTTTCAATAACGAAATGGTTCAGTTGGGGCTCGAACATAACTTCATTTGTTCTTATTAAATTGAATGTACAGCCGCGCTGTTTAAGAACTTTCAGTAAATATTTGTTGAACTTATTTTCATGAATAAAGTTCTTACGGTTATCGTGTTTTTATATATATTCTGTGTGTATACGCTCACTAAATTTCCTATATTGACTACAAACAAATACATTAATAAAAATATCTTTGCTTTCATAATAGACCTATGTATTTATTTATTTAGGTTAACCAACAATTGTTTTCACTACAACTATTTCTGACTTTATGTCTAGAGTAACATTTGCACGTGCAACAATTTAATTAAAGGTTAACACCACATGCAGGAATACTGTTAATTTATCTTTTATTTATTGTGTATTGAATTACTTGTCTCAATTTGAATGATTGTTAGTATTATTTAAATGTATAATGTTAAACAATTTTGCATGCCTTAAGGCAAAATGTATTGGGACGCTCAAAAAAAACTACCATCATATATGTATACCTGCATTATTTGGCAAATAAATGATTTCCATTTACGAAAAAAACTAACACATACCTACATATTGTAGTAATGACGTATATACTGAGAGAAGTAATGGTACCGCAACTTCACCAACTGGTGAAGTGCTCAAAAGAAATATGACGTAGTATACAATACTATTAAATTAACGCATTGCAAGGCTTGGTAACTTAGTGCCGCCCTTTTCAACTAACAAAATATGGAACCAAAATTATTAAGTATGTATAGATTTAATAAGGTTCCGTGGTTTTGTAAAGGTTCTTATGTTTACTACTAAAATAATATCACATTTTTATTTACCGAAGGGCATTTACATGTCTGACCGAGAATGGTACTCAAAAATGGGAATTGTTATTTATTAAACAGGAATAATTTAGAAGTCTTCTACCATTATAAATCCATATCATCCAGCATACTAATACCCAATTCATAATAAATAATTAACGACAAATTTGCGAGTATCACGCCAAGTGAGAATATTGATTTCATGAATTAGTTTGCAGGTCGCGTTCGAGGTTTGCGGCCCCTGCCCTGAGCCCTATTGCGTAACACGCTATTACGAGTATACACAATAGCAATGACTTATCTACCGTCAATTCGACAATATTTGTAACGTTGCTTGGTGATGTCAACCCGAAGAATTTAGCCAACATATGCAGCAATGTGTGATGATGGCCCAGAGGTTAAGGCGCCTACCTTCAATGCACGTAGTTGACATCCTCAACTTGGCCAGTTATATATATTGTTAGCCTATGTGACTTTTTGCGCAGGAAGTCCTGGGTACGATACCCGGGTCAGGCATAGTGTTATAGGGTTTGTTATCTGGACTTTTTTAGAGGCATCCCGAAGTCTGGATTTGTATCCGATGTAGATCACAATAAGCTCATCCCTAAATACCTACTTGGTACTTCGTCATAACTGGTAAAATTTAGGTTTTCTTTAGGCAAGTGACTCCTCTGCCTTATGCCTGGTTCTGGAAATACAGCCGTGATGTTATTTAAGTTAAGCTAAACCAGCCCAAAAAAGAAACTCGACAATAGCACTTACAGCGTGCTTGTTAATATTAACGCCTTATGGTGGCTATAAATACATAAAATAACCACGTAAATAAAAGCCGGCAATTCCTCTATTTTCATTTTCGGAAACTATAATAGCACCCTGAGTCACGAATCAAAGTAATTTCGTCCGCGGCGCGATCCAGTTATTTATTGAATTTTGTAACAGTCGTGTTCAACAAACTTATTACATAACAGAGCTTTTGTTTTAGACAAGATGTTGGCCGTAACTTTGTTCGCAATACAATATTTTACCCACGTCGTAAGCCGAGTAGAAGTTGATTTTTCAAAAGTTCTTAGTCTTCTAGTGTACCCTAGAGCCTCTTAGATTATGAGCACGTCTTAGAAATGTTCATGTTAATGAGTCCGTCAGTCACGACCCTCTCACAAACAAAACACAAACACAAACTTAACGTAAATTTAGTGAGCACACTAAATATAATACGTAGATGTAATGAATTTCTCATGATCTTCCCAGTTTAAAGTAAAAATATCATAAATAAACCGACCAAGTCGAGACACACTCGCGAGCCGAGGGCTCTGTACATTTTTTTTTGGTTTGTCGTAAAAATAATTAAAAATCAGTGCTAATAAAGACTTTTTATTATATTAAAGATTTTTCACGTCAAAATATGTTTTATACTCAGGGTTTGAATTTCAACTTGATACCGCTACTCATTTCCTAGACAGAGGGTTTTTACAAACAGATAAGGATTCCGTTTCTTCCGTTTGAGGTACAGACCTCTAATAGCAAGTAAAAATCAACAAAAAAAAAACAACCGACTTCTTAAAAAAAAACTAACAGGTGAAAAATAACTCCATTTTCGGAAGTCTGTGGCTTCGGTGGTTTGGTTATGTTCATTATTGGCCACCGACTTCCGAAACTGGAGTTATTTTTCACCTGTTAGTTTTTTTTTTAAGAAGTCGGTTGTTTTTTTTTGTAAAAAAGTTTTTATTTTGTAATTTTTAGTTTACTTATTTGTGTGTAAAGAAAGTCATTGAAAACTTGAAAAAATCATTGAAATCGGGTAACAATTGCTAAAGAAGTTCTATCTAAACATAATCTGTACATCTCTGCCGGCCCCTTTTAAAATAGAATGGCGTAATGTTATGTTGTGGACATACAAACGCTCAGCATAGACATCTGACTATAGCAATCGCGAATATATGTTATATGCGTTGAAGAGTTCCGTTGCCTGTCTTCTACATCAGTTTTTCTTCACCAAATGATACTTTCTAAATGAAAATGCTTGATTTGTTACTAAAAATGTTAAAATCGGTGCGTGTGTGCCTATATTTTTTGAGCAGTTCCCTCAATTCCTCGAAGATCCCTCATCAGATATGAGTTTTGATACAAATGGGACCAATCTGTTAGTATACCCTATCAAACAAAAAAAGAATTTTGAAAATCGGTCAAAGGTAACAAACCCTAAAAAAAAAAAAAAATACAAACGAATTGAGAACCTCCTCCTTTTTTGACGTCGGTTAAAAAAAGGGATATTTGATATATCCCTACCACCATGTTTACACGGGTATGTTACCTTACTTGCCACATAATAAAATATAGAAAAACAACCGCACCGAAAACACGAGTTCTGAAGAAAATACTGTCCCTTTGAAAATAAAAAAAACTTAATTATCCCAAAACCACTCTCACGTGCGCCTTTACGGTATTCTATCTACTCAATCCATACCTTTTTCTATACCTATCGGCTACCGGTAAGTAAGTTCGAGTACCTATAGCTACAAGTTAGATTGTATTAGATGCCGAGTACCGACTTTGCTGCGTTTTATTACTATGGTCGATGTTTACAGCGAACCGTATTGTTGGAGAAGACGATCGTCATTTGTCGAGAAGCATTGTATGTTAAAATAATCTATTATATTAATACGCTTTGGATTTCTTGTTATAATATCGCGCGTAAGGAGGAGAGTTAGATTTTGTATAGTTTAGTTTATGATAATAAAAATAATTAATTCCACATCTTTTACACAACGCTGTCTAGTCCCAAGTTAAGCAGAGCTTGTGTCATGGGTACAAAACAGCTGATAAACATACTCATTTATTTATAAATTTCATATTATAGATAAATTACACCCAGACACAAATAAGAACGAATGATTGTGCTCACCACTCAAACAATTTTGTCTTGGGTAGGAATCGAACCCAAGACCTCCGACATAGCAGTCAGGGTCACTAACTACTAGACCAAAAGGCCAGTCGATGATGGTGATATTTTTCACCTTACTCGAAAAAATACCGCCTCTAGGGCTCATGAGCTTTCTACTTATATGTAAATTAAATAATGGAGAAGAACTGTAGACAGTCAAAACAATCCAATTTTTTCTAGTAGCATTTGAAAATATCGTGCTGTTAGAGACTATAATAGATGTAGATTAATATTGTTTATTAAAACAGTTAATCAATCAATCAATCAAAACTTTATTTCGAACAATAGTCCATGTGGGTTAGTAGCGAGTACTTAGGAGCTATGTTAGTACGTTAATGTTTAGTTAGAGTAGGAATAGGTACGTCTTTAGTTAGTTAATAGTATGTTATTACAAAGAAAATGACAACATACTAACTAAAGATTCATGGCAATTGGTAGGATCCATAGTACTTACTTTCAACCGATAGAAACACATGAAAAATTAGAGAAGGTAACTTCTAGGAAATTAAAGTACCTTGAGCTCCTATGTTCTTGCATACCACTGTAGCTTAGGCTATCAAAATGTCATAATTATGAACCGCGTTAACAGCAAAGAGAAACAAAAAGATAGAAACTTTGTCCATTTCGTTGTCCTTTATTAACCAGCCGGTCCCAGTCTGAGACAATATTACTTTTTGTTTTTCATTTTATTAGACAGCGCCACAGCAAATAAGCATCTAGCTTTGACGTAGGAACGAAACGCCCGCGGCTTGAGTTGCACTCGGCCGGCTTTTATTATTGCTCTTTTTACGTCATGCTAAACCCCGGTATTATCTCGGTAACAACTGTGAAAATCCCGGGATTACATAAGAGGATTGGGTTTGTATTCTGACTGTAGTTTTATTTACCCTAACTTTAAACAGCGATCGCTTTTTATATGGCTGCTTTGTTTTGTCACTTTGTATTGTTGTTCGTTGTATGTTTGTATGCTGAAGGAAAGTTTACAGCACACAGGTTCAGAGAATTTTATTTCTGGCTGGTTTTAACGCTCAAGCGATTTTAAAACCATTTGAATATAGAACGTGTCATTTGTTTAGGGGTGTAACTTATTATAATATATTATCACGCCTGTAATCCCCAAAGGGTTGGGTAAAAGTGTAGGTATCTGTAGTGCACCCACATCTCGCCCGTTATATTTAAGTCTCATGTAATGGAGATAAACTCCTAGAGTGTAACTGATTTGTTTAAAACGTGCAAATATAAAGACGTAAGCTTTATATTATGTAAATCGCCAAAGCGCTATAATTAACAGCTGTAAGTACTGGTTAGTTGGGGTCTAAGATGGAAGCACCTTAATGCGAATTTACGTTTCAATTATAATGAAATTGCCACTTGTAGTGTTTATAACCATATAATGATCTGTCATTAGCAATATTACAGTCATTGTATTAACACTTCTGCTAGACCTACAATAATCATCCACGATTAAGTTGTTCATAGTTACTTAGAGTGAACCGACATCCCAAAAAAAAATGCTTAACTCCAGTGCCGCCGCACCCACTGTCAATGCCAATGCCTGTTCGGGCAGTATAGGTAAGGTTCTCGTGTGACTACCGCATACCAGAAGACGCAGCGTTGATGGGCCCCAGTACAAGGTCGACCGGAGATCTGGTGAAGATCGCAGAATAGAATATGTGGGCATTGCAGGACTAATCGTTGTAGACGTTTTAGGAGCCTATGTTTGGAAGTAGCCACGGCGCAAATCTACGAATCAACCCTTTTTAACCCCCAACGCAAAAAGAGGGGTGTTATAAGTTTGACCGCTATGTGTGTGTGTCTGTCTGTCTGTCCGTCTGTCTGTCTGTCTGTCTGTCTGTCTGTGGCACCGTAGCGCGTTAACCGGTTAACCGATTTTGATGCGGTTTTTTTTTTTATTGGATAGCAGGGTTTCTTGCGATGGTTCTTAGACATGATTTATCAAAATCGGTTCAGCCGTTTCAAGGTTATCAGCTCTTTTGTGTTAGTTACCTTTGCTATTTTAGACGTCTATGGGTATTATTTGACATATTGTCATGACACATGGCGTGCTAGTCACATTTTGGATTGCCACTAGTCACTGGGTCAAGGCAACTCCAAGCTCATATCTAAAACGTTAAGGTAATTTGATCGAACCAATCGATCAAATTAGCCTGCAAACCTCCAATACACTTCATAAAGATATACGAGTACCTACTACATACATATTTAGGTACATTAAGGATCCAGTAAGTCCAATTATAAATGTGTAGGCGGTTGCCTGTGCTCATTCACCTGAATAAATCGTTTAATCGCTTTTTTACGCTTAGGAAGGCTGGTATACCGGAATTACACGATTGACGTCTTCCGCCCACATTTTGATTTAAGCGCGGATTTAACCTTCTAAGCTTGATGTTATTTACATTATTGTTCTACTAATTTATGTTGAAGGATAAAAAATAAATGGGGGTTATTTAGGTGAATATACTTAGCACCAAAATATAGTTTATTTATTTAACATAACATCAGCCCTGTAATCCCCGAAGAGTTAGGCAGAGGTGTACTGTGTGTCCCCCAGGTAATAGAAGGCGAGCCTATTGCCATCGATCGGGCACGTATCCAGACTCCTGGCTGCTACTGAGAAATTACAACACTTTGACTGACCCGGGGATTGAACCCGGCATGTCATGCTTAGTAGCGCTTGCGACCACAAGATCAACGAGGCAGTTTATTTATTTATTTTTGAGAACCTACTGATACTATAGACATAGAGAATCGACTGACTGTTCCTTAATCAGCTTAGAAGCAAATACTGGTAAGAAAGTGCAGTGAGAGAGATAAAGCGAACGTGCGCCCAATAGTTATCTCTTTCTAGAATTCTGATTAAAACAGAAAGAAAGAGTCAGGTATTGGCCGCACAGTCCCTCTGTCTTTTTCTAGGTAGTGCTCAATTTTGTGCGGTGCGGTTATTGCTCAGTATGTCTATGTTAAGAACACATTAGACTTAGCAAACGCGGACCCCTTGTTTAGAAAAGGTGACAGCCCGCCACTTGACAGACATTAAGTTATCTTTTGATCAGTTATTACAACGATAAAAGCTACAAATTATCGAAGGATATGCATTCATTATTTATGCATTGTATTTTCTTCGTATTGCAATATTAAAGCGGCAGCGGAGCGTACGAAATTAGACCAATGGACTTGTGTCCACAAAGACAAGTATCGGATGAAAATTTTGTTCTTTATGTCCCGACTATAGTACAGACGCCAGCACATCAAGCTGCATGAATATGAACCTTATTCTGTTTAGCATAAAGTTGAAAACCGATCAAAGAAATTTGACTCATTGTGGTAACTTGTCGTCTGTACCTTTGAATTTCTTTGTATTTCTTTACTAATTCCAACTTATGGCCTCGCACGGAAAAATAATGATCTTAAATCATATTTATTTTCTGAAAATAAGTTTACACACAAACACTTTTACATGTCATTTTTTAACTAGAATGTAAGGTCGGTATTTCACTACAGGACCCTGAAAAGAAACACCGAAAGAAACTCAGAGGTCACAGTCTCTTTTAAAGTCCAGACATTATCTTGGTCAGATCATGTAAGAACCATGCAGATCAGTGCCTGAAATGGTATTTTTGAGGAAAAATCCACACAGATATGAGGGGACCAGATCAGTCAGTGCAAACATTTGTCAGAAATCGTGAGCTAAACTCGGAACTTGAGGAGCTCCACGTTCTACCGAACAATACAAAATACAAAGAAAGAACATTTGGGTTGGTCGCATGCCACCACCAACTATTTTAGTTCTCCGACGAAAAAAGTGTGTCCAAATATTGTATATAGAGAATAATTAAAAGGAAAATGGAACAACCATGCCCTATTTTCGGCAGGAAGAAAAATGTTTGATTAGCAAATAGCCCGTCAGTCAGTAACGGCGTTTTTCTTTTACAAAAGCATTTTCTTTTCACTTTTCTAATTTTTAAAACAAGTTGAGTTTGGCCCAGGAGGATTTAAAGTAATTTAATGTTTTACATAATTTAATATAATAAGCCCTATCCCGTTCCAACGTCGAATTTAAAAGGAAACTCTGAACAAAGCTCAATGAAAGAACATTCTTTAGGAAAACTTTGCCAATTAACCATTACACTGAAGTAACTCATTCCGCTGGGACTATTGGACTGAACTCATTCCATTAATATTCTTGATTTATTTTCATCCGGGCGATTAAGTAATAATAAGTACAAGACCGGATGGGGCGTTAGTAAGCACAATCAAAATTTTGTGCTTGAATGTCGTTTGCTATACATACATAAACTTGTACGCGAAGGCTTAAAAGTCTCGTATCTCATTATAATGATGAGATGTTAAAATAAAAACATATGTGTGTACTACAAAACGTAGAAGATTTTTTTTTCCTTTTCTGAGACATCCTTGTACTTTACGAATAGTGACTTAGTGCAAAGAGCTTTGACAAATCTGTGCACCTTTCGTTTAAAACAACATAGTAAGCATATCGGTTGGATGAAAACGGCCGGACCAACTCGTAGATGATTAGATTTTAGTTTAAAAAAAATTACAAATGAATAATCCAATTGCCTCTTCCAATAGGTTCCACTGACGGCTACTGTACATTAGTGCCAATTCCCTTCCTGACAAAATAAACTTAATTAGAGCTTATTTCATTTTTTTACTCATAAACATTAAGAAAAGATGTCAATTTGGGTTAAACTTATATTTTTATAGTGACATACTTAGTTGACATTTAAAACTTATCGACCAAAAGCAATAATAATAATAATATATTATTATGTTTCACATCTTTCAGACAACACCATCTAGTCTCAAGCTACGCAAAGCTTGTGTTAACCCATTACTACGTCACTAAACGACTGAAAAACATACATATTTATGATAGATAAATACCAAGGGAAGTTCAAGGTAAAAACTAATTTGACATCTCTCACTTAGTTTATATCTGTCACCGTCCGTCTCTGACCTTTTCTAACAAAAATCAAAATCAAAAGTCTTTATTCAAACTAGGCTGAGAATCAGCACTTTTTGAACGTCAAAAAATACATAAAGACAGTCCCCCAAAAACGGCCCACCCTTCGCCACTTCCACGTCACGTGGTCAAAACAAAGGGATTTGAGGCGTTCTCGATTGTAAAAAGAGAATAGATACGAATCGTTTGTAACTTGGCTAGGGGGGCAGGTACCTATAAAAGGCGTACCCGCTTACAGTCATGTGCAATGCTGGCTTATATTCATAAGGCTGTGACTCTAAATTTAAAATGATAATCTAGGACCATCGAAGTAAAACCAATAAGCAGTTACATGTTATAACAATAAAAAAAAGCCATTGGTAAGCCAGTCGACCAGTCACCACAAGCAGCACCCGTTCACGAGCATAACGCAAAGATCAGCCATTACTAGGGAATGCAATCTCGTACGAGATTTCCGCCTAGCGAGATCTCGCGAGACTCAAAACCCAGTCTCGCGAGATCTCGCAAATTACGGGATCTCGCGAGATTGGGAGAATCGCAATTAAAACATATGCAAATGCTTGTTGTAAGAACTAGTAATTGACATGATGTGTAATTAAATAGAAACTGCGTTGCTTAGTTATAAAAATAATGTAAGTTTTATTTTAAAAATCAACAGAGTACTTATTATTTTGTCTCTAACTCTAATAACATTTGTTTATGTCTATAATTTATTATATACAGCGTGGTGATGACAATGCGACAATAAATGAAACTTCGTATACTTAAGGACGTTCCCAGTTTACATACAAAAAATCATTTGAAAATATCCAGTAGTTTAGTCACAGGAGGTGATTTTACTTTTTTAACATTTGTTACATCATGTATCTGTTATTACGGAAGCACTGACAGGTTAACGACCCCCGCATCGGTAACATCAAAACGTTAAAGACACGTGGTGACGTGGCCAACTCGCAACCTACTTAAAAACTTTCGCCAAATCAGTTTTTAAATTTAATTTAGTGAAAATTATGCCTTAAACCCGTGTCATAAGAGTCATAAAGCGTGTCATGTCATCAGAGTTCGATAAGAAAATAACGCACGCGGAAGTAAGTTGCTATGCACTCATATCAATAGAAAATTTAGTGTGTGCGAAAGAGATAAATCTAGTTTCGTTTGCTTATTACTTCACTTTCTTGTCGAAACTTGCAACTACAAATTTAGGTCACGGTCACTGGTCAGTGTATCGCCGTAATCCTGTGACGATCCACGCGTCATTGACTTGTGCAAGCGCACTAGTGCCGCAGGCAGGACCGGCACCGGTGCTCGCGCCGCCTTTGAAGTACCTACCCGCCGCCTTTCAAGTACCTACCCGCGCTGCCCGCCGCGCCGCCGCTCGTGTGTTTTTGTAACGAACGACTGATTATAAGTGCGAAATTGGACGCTTTATTTTAGTGATAAGATCATAACTATGACACGTTTAATAGTAATAGGTAGGTACTTAGTTAAATAGTTAAGTGAATGTGCGAAATTAAACGCTTAGTTTTTATTGTGCTTTCGTGTTTTTTGTTAAAAGATAGGATAATATTGTCTGTTAATAAATTAAATGACATGGCTGCAAATGGTGACCTCTTAGCAAACGTTAAAAATAACCTTCTCCGACGGTGCGATTTGTGTATTCGTATTCATGGCGGCCATATCGAAAAACGAAAAATTTAGTGACATAGGTACCTACCTACCTACTGAGTTATGTGATTGAATAGTGATCCTGATTGTGATTAATAATTTGATTAATAAATGACGCCCTGGTGAGAGTTACCTGATTATTCAGTTAATAATCTGTGATTCAGTGTTATTGTTTTTACTGAGCATTAATAATGGCGACAAAAGATCAAGTCGCTGCAAGACCGCGCTGTTGCCACTTTTACCACAGGTTAGTGAACTAATGTTTCTAAAGGGCGTTCTATTTTGTTTTCAGTTTTATACCATTTAGTTTGTTTGATTTTTATTTTTTTTTAATTTTGGTGTTAGGATTTTTTTGATGGTTTAGAATTATTCCTAGGAGCTAGCAGTGTCCGTGATTTCATTTATTGTCGCATTGTCGTCACCACGCTGTAGATTAGCTACAGTAGGTAGGTATAATAATTATAATTATTATACCTACCTACTGTAGCTAATCAGTTCAAATTCTTACAATATTGGTAACATAACAATAATTATCTATATTTAGTCTTTTGTAAATTATTACTTTAGTTTCAATAATTAAGAGTAATAGGAACATTACTTATGGTAAATAAATACAACAAAACAAAAACTTAACTTCACAAGTTCTTAAATAAATGTTGTGAGATCGTATTAATCAAATAAAAGAAGTTTAAAGTAGAAGTCAGATGAAGTTATCAAGGTACGGAAAGGCAAGTTAGTTTGTCTGAAAATGGCTTCTCAAAAATCACATCATGTCGAAAGTATCATCTGACAGACGACTTCGCATGCAAAATCAGAAGTCGTCTGTCAGATGCGCCAGGCGCGGCCGCACGGCCGGCCAGGATCCAGTTCGCGCGCAGCCGCGCTAAGAAATACACATCGTCACGCTGCATTCGTCGATCTCGTTATCTCGCGAGATCTCGTACGAAATTTGACGAGATCCAATCTCGTAAAATATGGCCGGGATCTCGCGAGATCGGGATCTCGGCGAGACGAGATTGCATTCCCTAGCCATTACCCTCCTCGCCATACTAACACTCGCTAACACTGTAAGCTGGTAAGAGACGTCAATTCTTTAATTTTAGTTTAGTTTTACAGCAAGGGAATCGATTCCAATATCCAACAGAAAACACTAATCTATGAACAACAACGTATTTAAATTGTAATCTTTTTAAATCTGATCTCTAGTGTTGTGTAGCGACGGGTAAACTATAAACCTCGTTAACGCTAGGAGGTCCACTTTACTTGGCTCACATTACACCGGTTACCGTTACTCACTCTGTACTCTCTACTTATGTCACTTTGACTCTTTTTGCTTTGTAAATGAAAAATGGGGAATGCTTTTGTTTTGAACTTTTAACCAATACATAACAGAGGCCAACACATCAAGCTACGCCATTGTGTCAATATCTTTGATAGTTTTTAAACTTGAATACGAACAGAATAAGGTTCAATTTCAATTGGGATAATTTTACAGTTTGTGTGTGTTTTGTGTAGTGTGCTTGATGTGCTGGACCTGTACTTACATGATTTTTGTAAACATAACATCTCGCCTGTTTTCATCAAAAGCTCGGACAGAGGTTTATCTTAACTATGGTACAGAATTCAGTCGTTAAAAACATGTATTAAGACAATAAATACAAAATGATTTATTACCGGTAAATAATATGTTACACAGTGCAAAAGATTTGCTTCAAGAATAAAAATACGACGTCCATGCACTTCCATTATTTATATACCAACCTAATGTCATTGTCAAACTGATGCTACTAAAAAAAGAACGTTTCTCGTGTGGCGGGAACCGACTACAACATAATCCACGTGACATTTCATTTCAATGCTACCGTGGGCGTCTAACTGTAGGTATACTTATGTACTGCAAATAACGGAACATTATGCCGGTATTCCATAAGGGTTAGGAAATGTTGCACTTATAGTATACCCACATTTCGCTAGATAAATGTATTTAAGACCCGTTCTAAAGGGGACAAGAGTGTAGAGGTCAACCGGTCTCAAATCCAGACTCTGGGCTGTTTTTTAAAAATGTAAAATGAAACGCGCTATCACACTTTGCCGTACCCAAGAATCGAACCCAGAACTCAAGCTAACGATGCGCGATGGTGACAGGTTTTATTCGATTGTTTAGATTTTTCGCACATCTCGATGTTTCTCGATTGTTTCGACCTAAACACGACTCCGACTCGGTCTGTTATTCGCGAGTTGTTAGCCCAAGCCGACTAACACCACTCAAGTGTTTTGCGACCGAACTATGGGTGGAAATTCGCTACCTAAGTTATGCCAAAATACACCAGCCAGCAATCGCTCAATAACTCAGTTAATGCTGCATTTCCTTTCAATAAACCTCCAAACTTAATCAAAATAATCGACAACAATCAACACGGCTCCTTGTAGAACTGGCATCTCTTGAAAATTTTAACCCTTGATAAGAAAGGGCTGTATTTAACGGACGGAGGCTTTGTAATTGGAATGAAAGGGGTTCGAAGTTTGAAGTTCTTGGTAGCTGCGAGGCAAATTGTATGTGTTTAGGTCTGACTTTCGACTTTCGGCCTAGTTACTAGCAATTCAATTAGAACCAGTGCGTCATCGTCTACCTAGCCTTTGCTTAACTACGCTGGCTTGCCTTCCAGTCTAACTGGACGCAGATAAATATCAGTACTTTACAGAGAGAAACTGCTTATGTTACTTCCACAACTCACAAACATACAACGCAATTGTTACGCAGTTTGGTGGGTGTTATATTAATTTATTTTTTTACACATTGGTCCAGAATATTCTTTATATTATTATTATTTATATACATACACACAACATGATGCCTTTAATCCCCGAACAGTTAGACAGAAATGTGATTGTACTTTGTACACCACAGTACAATCACATTTCATCAGTTATGCCATCAATCGGGCACCAATCCGGACACCACAAAACAGTTACCGTAAAACGAGGTTAGATTGATAAATATGTAATATAAAAACTCATGTATTTTTTACAATTGTAAAATAAAAAAAATGGAAAAAAATATCAAAGCGACGACACATTAAATTATAACTAAGTAACGATCCTCCCTTTTTAAGGCAGTGGCAACTATATTGCCACCAACATTAGATTTTTTTTCTAGGGATCTTTTTATCTTTCTTGTGCTTATATTTTATTTACTGGCAAGCTTGAGATGTCCTGTCAACGTACATTTTTTGTTGTGTGGGAATTGCCAAATTCAATTGACACTTTTCAAACTTTGAAGGGTAAAAACCGGTGATTTTGTGTCACTTATAACAAATCTAGCTCAATCTATAAAATCTTGTGGGAAATTGGTCAAAGTTTGCATTTATTTCAGTAATTACGTGTGTTACTTGTACAATCGAGTAGTATTTTGTAAAATTACGTTAATTATTTTGATAAAATGTTGTATTTAACTGGTGGCAATATACTTGCCACTGCCCGTGTAGATAATAATATAACAGATTTACTACAGGTGTAAATTCTGAAATATAGACAATATTTCGGAATTTTGACGACATAGAACTTGCACTAGACGAGTTATTTGGCTTACCCGACGACTCGACGATATTTACCATGAACAGAAATAATAAGTTGCATTATGATCAAACCTTATTTTATTTTTCATAAGTAGTCCTTTACAGGCAGTGGCAACTATATTGCCACCAAATTTTCCAAAATTTCCCCTTCAATTTTCACAAAAAAAAAATACATTAGGCATTCATAACATATTGGCTTACAAAAACCGTTTAGTTTAAATTTGTAACTGTCCTAGTTCCCTCTGCCTTATAAAGGGTTAATAAAAATGTATTTCAAGTTCCGGGAAAAGAAAAGTTAATGTCGTTAAATAAATGGCTAATGAAAATGGGACTACTTTGATAACTCCCAATTAAACATTGCTCTCTAAAGTCACCCCTATATAAAATGCATTTTAGACGGAAATTCAGGGCTAACATTGTCATGACTTCTAGTTCACTCAGTGCTAGCTGTTAAAGTTAAAACATTTGCGAAACATAGTCTAACGACTAGAATTCCTAGTAGGAGAATAAATAATAAAAAGAACATTGTAATTTGTGTTACTGTCAAAGTAACCCAAAGATTCAAAGTAACCTCGGTTTACCGGTACTTGATAAGACTGTTTGTCAGACTATCAGGCAGTTGACTACCTGTAATGATGGCCAAAAACCAACATGATATTATGACAGCTGAATGCTGATTCCCACGGCTTGAAGTGCTGTACAAAGCCTGGATTTATGTTATCTCTCAACTCGTAATCTCTGTACGCAGGTATAAAATTGACAAAAGGTATGTAGCCTCTTTGAGGATGCCTGTTTTTGGATTTTTGGTAGTAGGATCATTTTTTAATACTTGAGTGAAACATTTAATAAAAGTTGATTCAAGAATATGACTATTATTTACCTACCATATAATTTAGAAATATTTAAATTAGTCTCACCTTTAGCTCTGCTAAAAATCAAATCCGTAAGTATATTAAGCTATCCTTTACCAGTCTCTAGATTAAATCATTTAAATTGATGGCCAGTGGGAATTGGATCAAAAGAGTTGTGCCATTGTCCCCCAACGGCGGCCCTAGGGAATGTTAAAAAAATCGTGTCGCTGTCCACCAGTGGTGGCGAATGGAAATAATTTACAAAGTTGTGACGCTGTCCCCCAGTGGTGGACAACGTGAATAATGTTTTAAAGTTGTCTCGCTGTCCCCCAGTGGTGGCCAGACAAGTGGTGGACATCGGGAATAATCGGAATAACATAAGTAATAATTTACCGTAGAAGTTTAGAGACATTAATCACGAAAACTATTTAGCAAAAGTACTGTATTTTATTTTATTCGTGTTCTAAACTATAACCAGTTCTAGAAGAAGGTACTACATTATTGGAGTATTCTGTATTACTATTTTAACACATTAGTGATGTGTCCTTCGTCCCCTGCTCATATTATTAAAACTAATCAACGCCCCACTCAATTCAAGGATCACCTTTTAGAAACGAGACTCCCATCTATGGACGAAATTTTTTGTGCCAGAATACTCTCATCTGTTTTGGTTTTAACCTGCAACTGACACCAAAAAACTAAAAGCCACTTGACCCAATTATCGTCCAATAAATTTGTAAAAAAACTTAACACATATTTTGTCATTTAAAATACGGACGGGGTGGGTACCCCTTTCCTCGTTCCACAATCTGGGCGAGTGGGTACTAGCGAACCCGCCAGTAGTAGAAGCCAGTCGTAATTGCCTGCTACCAACGCTAATAACAAAGTTTGTACGCAGCACGAATTCGTGATGCGAACATTAAGAGCACTCAGACCATCTGACGTCTTAAACACACGCCGCACTAAACAGATGTAGGGACGTATGTACTTATGTACCTTTTAACTTACGTTCTGTGTTCATTCCTTGTATTGTTGAAGTCTGTAAAGAAAAGGTTAGTTTTCTTGTTAGAATAAAATTAATCTGATTCTTTCCTTACCGTTTTTTCGAGTACATAACATTCCTAAGTAGTACAATAGATTAGAATAGAATATTCTTTATTGTACAGACGCCAGCACATCAAGTTACCCCAATGTGTCAAATTTCTTTGATCGTTTTTCAACTTTATGACAAACAGAATAAAGTTCATATTCAGTTGGGAAAATTTGACACATTGGGGTAACTTAACGTGCTGGCGTCGGTACACTAAAAAAACAGCTACATGAATGTAACAATGGGCATGTATATTATATAACATTTAAAAATTAAATTAATAATCGTACTTGAAAGTAAAAGGTGATTCACGTATCAACCAGGATTTAAAAAAAAATGTTCTTCATAGTTCTAAAGTTAATATCAATTTAAATTATCCCCAAAAATTAACCGCTTGATACACCTACACATATTACCAAATTAATGTTTCACAAAAATTGTATTTTACAGTGGATGGGCAAACAAAATGATAACCTTCACCATTTATTATGTTTCAACTGAAATGATTGCATCATTTTAACGAGAATTCTTTAAAAAGAGTACGTTTACGTAATATTATTCCTGAAAAATATAAACGTACGGTTCAACAGAAAGGATTTGCATGAAAATTTGAGGAAATAGATGTATTTTATTTAACTTCGCTCGCAGATGGAAAAGAAATAGATGAATAGCAGGAATTTATTGTTCACTGTGCAGATTTTCATAAGTTTTTTTTCCTTTTAATGTCACAGTTTTACTAAACTAAAATTAAGATACACTTAGCGAGTAACGAAAATGCTGTCATTTTCAAGCTAACAGCCTGCTGTACTGCTTCTTGCGGTTTGTACTTAAATTGATAAAAAAAGATGGAAACAAGCAAAAAAGACGTACGTATATGTAATAGAATTATTTATATTACTTACTTAGTAACTTTAGCACAAATGTTTGTTGTATTTTTTTTTTGTTTTCATTTTCTATATTTTATTTCATTAATGTTTACTGCTTTCTTTGTTTTTTTTTTATAATTGTAATCAATGAAAGCTTTTGCGGTGCCATGACAGGGTCTACAACGGCTCTTAGCTTTAAGGACTTTACGTAAACATATTTTAACCCTGTAGAACGCAAATAAATAAATATGAAATTCGGGCTGTATCTCCTGAACCGTAATAGAAATAAGACAGTTGAAATATTTACAAAGCCCATTTTTGTTTTCGCTATAGCAAAAAAAAATAAGAAATGTAAAGAGAATTATACAAAATAATAATACAACAAACGCGATTGTTTTAGATCTCATACTATGGAACGAAATCCTTCAAGCGCAAGACCGACTCGCAGGTTTTATTTTTTTTTTATCTCGCAGAAGTCCTTATTTCTTAAGGAAAAGTCAACCTGTCAACCATCACTGTTGATTTAACATTTATAAAAAGTAGGTACCTACCTTTATTTAACTCAAAAGCTCAAATTTATGAGGAGCTCGTGGCTCGATCGGAGGTTAAGTTACCCTCTACGAGGTTGATCCTTGGATGGTTATTAAAAATTCCTCCGTCCCTCGGAAAGCACGTAATGCCGTTGGCCCCGGCTGTCATTTGTAGAACTTCGACAGTCAGAATCCCGAAAGTCTGACAACCAGTTTAACCAAGGGGTATCGTGTTACCCAGTAACTGGGTTGTGGAGGTCCGACAGGCAGTCGCTCCATGTAAAACACTGGTATTCAGCTGCATACGATTCAGCTGGAAGCTGACTCTAACATACATATAAAGATACTGGGCTGGTATCCGCAACTCCACGTCAAAGCGCGTATTTTGCGCATGGGCCATAATCTACCAAGCGGGCCCAGTGTGAATAGGTAGATGTCACATGTCTTCAAATTTTTCTATGCCGGTTTCCTTACGATGTTTTCCTTCAACATTTTTGAGAGCAGTGGTGATGAAATAAATGACACAAAGTAATGCGCCTGCCTGGGTTCGAACCCACGACTTGCTGTTCGGAAGTTTTGGCTGCCACCACTGGGCCACCGCTGCTCTGACTCTAACGTAATAATATGTAGTTGAGAAAAGGCTAGGCAGATGATGTAGGCCCATATTCATCTCAAATTACAACAAAAATAAATTTGAAGAAAAACACGTGTAATAACGAAGGCGATCATATTTTTATGAATCGTACGAAAATCTCAGATTTTTAATAACGTCACACGACGCCACCGTCCTTCCAATAAAGAAAATACAGACCAATAAAAGTACCGTTATGTCATACAGAAATAACAACCGATATTTATTTGTTCTGTGGTATCGGAATCGCTGACTATCCGATATGATTCTTCATTTATTTAGGAGCATTGTATTTGTAGGCTTTTCTGTTTTATTTGGGACCTATTTAGAACTTGAGACTGTATTTCGGTGAGTGTGCTCTAGAGCTCCACCAGCTCATTCCACAATATCCTTTCTTCCATCGGGAATCCAGACGCACTGCAGGATATCACCCATTCCTTGTTGCTGTTCCACACATTCGCTCGAAGCGCTTTGCCTGTTCCTTCATTATACGCACAGCCAAGCAGTGGAATTCCCTGCCTGCATCGGTGTTTCCGAGTTCATATCAACCCAATTTTTTAAGTCGCGGCTTAATAGGCTTCTTTTGGGTAAGCTCGTTCCATCGTCGACCACATCTCTGACCGCAAGTAGAGATGGGTAGTGGGTTAAAACCCAATCATTCCACCCGGGTTAAAACTGGGTTATAACCCAAATCACCCAGTTTTAACCCATAATCACCCATTTTACTGGGTGGAAATGCATATTGATATGTTTTTAATTGTGATGTGTACTTCTAGTAGCTACACGCACTACTAGCTTGTCTAAACTAAAAGCCTGCACACAAAATCAGGCACTTTTAATATTTACTTGAAAAACAATCAACGAATTGCATGCGAATCACTTGCATCAAAAACACAGATTTTTTTTCCACAATAAGTTGTTCCGTAATTAAGTGTATTACTTTTAATGGAGAACTAGTAACTTAGACTCTTTATTGGTTATTTTTACGTAAATAACCTGTAGCAAGTTTGTCATGCTCCCGATGTTACTGCTTGCTGTAGCGTCGAAGGTCGGGTTACCAGCTTCCTTGAAATATGGCCAGGGGGGTAGTGGCTGATATTTGCATTATGCTCGTGAACGGCTGCTGCTTGTGGTAACTGGTCGTCTGGCTGGCCTTGGTTTTGTTATTATTTTAACTATTAGCTTTTTATTGATTTATTTAACTTTGATGGTCCTAGATTATCATTTTGTGACATTGTGTCGCCGACTTCTAGATATCATCCAACACTACACGTGTAAGCAGGCACGCTCTGTAGACCGGGAGGTTATTTTTCAATAAGTTTACATTTGCTTGAGTTTAGGTAGGGTTAATGTCGGTAGCTATAAATTATTAAAACTAGGATCCTGTATTTTGGAGTATGCTAGCTAGCATCACAGTCTAAAAACATACAGTCGTCCGACGAAGCTGTCTAACAGGGCAATCGTGCGGGGTGTGAGGGGCGAGACGCGGGAAAGCCGCTCCCGCACTACGAACAAACCAATGTTCGTAGTGCGGGCGGTATTATTCAAGTCTAACGCGTGTAGAAGTTGTCGGCATTTTTCCAGAGATCAAAGGCGTCGTACTACTGTATTAATATTAATACTGTGCTAGCATGTAGTAAATATTTTAACGGGATTGATTTATAGTGATAACTAATTGTACTGATAAATTCAAGTTCTTCTAACTTATTAGACAAACGTGTTGCTGGGGAGTCTGTTAAGCCACTTCTTTTTCTTAGTGTTTTCGGTACTTTTAAAGCTGGTGTAAAAACTGCCTTATTGCGTATCGCAGGGCAATGTCAAAGTTTCACAAGCTTTTTATACCCTAACTATTTCTGCTAGCAAAGATGTTACTTGCAGAAATAGGCAGAGTAAATTGAACGTGAGCTACACAGTTTTCTGCAAGTAAAGATGTTAAAACTTATTTTTATCATTGAATATGATAAAAATAAGTTTTAACATCTTTGCTAGCAGAAATAGGCAGAGTAAATTGAACGTGAGCTACACAGTTTTCTGCAAGTAAAGATGTTAAAACTTATTTTTATCATTGAATGCAGAGTAAATTGAACGTGAGCTACACAGTTTATATAAGTTATGTTTGGATGATCGTCGTTCATGAGACGGGAAACTTTCTACATATTAACTGCATTCGATCATTGTAGCAAACCTGCCTGATCTATATTTAGATAATACTTTTATATTTTTTTCACAAATCTAATGACTTAAAAACCGATTTTCTCCCGCCTCAATACTATAGATTAAGACGAGTTCTGGTTGTACTATCATTACATTAATTATTCTTTCATTCGTACTATTTGACCAACCAAATAGCACAGCAAACATGTTTGTGATTTCTTGTCTTCTTTTAAATCGCAATGCATTTCCCTAAATGTTTTGTAAAAAAAAGTGGTAGAAATAGTTTTCTGGTAGGCCATTTGCACAATGGCTGAACTTTATTAAAAGTTGATATTAAAAGAGAGTGTGTTCTACGATCGAAATGGGTATTCCCGAGACGTAAGAAGCGTAACATTTAACTTTTTTTTTAAATTTACGTTCGTTGTCAGACTCACTGCCTTTTATTGACAAACTTTAACTGCCTGTAACTTGCAGTTTTCGGGGCCATTTTTGCAAATACTCAGTTATTTTGTTGCAAGTATAAGTATTGCGAAGCAATAGCTACAGCCAATATGTTTGCACTTTCTCGAAATGTTTCCATATCAGTTGATTTTTTCGTCTGTTGCCCTAAAACAAGTAGGTTAGCTCGATAAGTTACGTACAGATAGCGCAAACAAAATAATTGGATAGGAAGTGTCTTAAATTAGACTGTACAGTTACCTTAATAGCTGAGAAATAATTAAGCTTAGTAAATATTTATAAATAAAAATAATAAAATAAAATTAATTTATTTCAGATACAACCCATATTAGGAAAATACACACAATCATATAATAAAAACATCAATAATCACATCAATAATATTAACCAAGTAGGTTTAACAGTAGTCACTTACGTGGGACACTGTATGTAACTTGTCAGTCACAGCATAGTTACGTATTTTTTTTTGTAATTTTGCCCCCCCCCCCCCCCCCTCCCCACCACAGTCCTATTAAGTGATGCCACCTATCAAAACCGGCCTATTCTTATGTGGTTGTATCACTATTTAACCTGATTTTCCTGTAAGTGTCATAAAATTAAAACCTCCAGCCAGGGTTGTTATTATTATTATTATTAAAAAGGTTAAAAATTAAGCGAATACACGCCCTACATGCGTAAATATTTAAGAATCAGAAATATTTAGTTTTCACCCGGCCAAACCACCCAGTGGGTGGAATGAAACGGGTGATAACTGGGTTATAACCCACTACTGGGTTTTAACCTGGGTGATTACCCATCTCTAACCGCAAGACAAGATTGAGGTCAGGAGTAGGCCCATTATATATTTTAAAAAAAATGCGCGAGGTTTTGGGCTCAAATGAATACTTTTTGTTAGGATCATCTAAATACATCATTGACATCGGTGAAGGGCAACATCGCAAGGAAACCTAAACTTGTAATTGAAATATGTCTGAAATCGCCAATCCACTTTAAGTAAGTAGTTATTGTTGCTCATACCTTCTCTATTTGAGAAACGGATTTTGGCCTGCAGTAGGACAATAATAAGTCAATCTTATTCTGTTCAAGTAGATAAAGTAATAAGATGCCTAACGAGTCACAAACAACGTTGAAAGTAAAAGCCCACTTATTTATTTACTTATCTCCTGCAGTGTTTATCTTGCACTACTTTAAACCTATCTTCGTATAGTTGTAGTTTTGATTTAAGGTATCTATCTTGTTCAAATCGTGTTCACATCAAAATGTACTTAATATTGCGTTCAAAATATTGTATATAATACTTTAAAGAAAAAAGAGAAATTATAAAGTTTGACGTGTAAAAATGCCCTTTAAATGGATCGTAATTGAAACGAATGATTCGAATTTGCCTTTGAATCAAGAATGGCAACCACCAGAACAGAGCCCAGTGAAAACAGCGCTACGAGTCCCAGAAAAACCATTCAGTTGTCTTTTATCCCAAAACTAAATTAATCACACTAGAATAACCTTCAGAAAAATACATAGGTAATGATGGTGGGAGTGGAAATTGTGATTGAAACTCATTTGAAACTACAACAAAACCTTGTAATAATTTCAGATCTATTTGAATAACGAACGTGCTTTAAAAAACAAAATAAAAAGAGTTTTCATATTAATCCCACCTTTTTTACACACGCGATTCGTTTATGCATCAGTGAGTGATATTTTCACACAACAGGTGCAGGGTACAAGAACCTTTTGTAATAACAATATAACCCTTCCCTTTCTCCCTCTTTTTATTGGCGTTCTATTGATTTTGAATATATTACGGCTTTTATTGGAAAAGTTAATAAAATCACGCTCCATTGAACGCAATATAACGCAACACGAACATAATTTCGGATCATAAATAAATATATTGAGTTTGTTTTGTTTATTATCATTGCTGTATTAATTGTGTAGTGCTGATTGGAGGAGAGATTTAAGAGCTTGAAAGCGGATAAATTGCGTACGTAATCGGCTTAATTTTAAATGAATGTGAACAAATTTGTTGGCGAACTAAAAAAATTAACACACAAAACATTACGCCTGTAATCAGCGAAGGGTTAGGCAGAGTTGTACCTATAATACACCCAAATTTCTCCAGTTATAGGTAAATCTCATGTAATAGGGGCGAACCTATAGCCATCAATTGGGCACAAATCCAGACTCCAGGCTGCTACCACAGTCGTCCTTCAGTCGTCCGACGAAGCTGTCTAAACAGGGCAATCGTGCGGGGTGTGAGGGGCGAGACGCGGGCAAGCCGCTCCCGCACTGCAAACAAAACAATGTTCGTAGTGCGGGAGGTATTATTCAGGGCTAACGCATGTAGACATTGATATAGAAAGACCCAGATAACGCAAGAGCAACTACTTCGCGTGCCTAGCTACGTACAAAAATCGTAAGTGGCCACTTTCGCGCTCCGTTACCTTCAATCGGTAAGTCATTTTGTGATTAATGCTATGCGTAATTAATTTAATAAACCAGTATTTTTAATCTGATACCCTCAGTAATACCAAAGAGAAAAACAAAACTTTCGTATTACATTGCGTACAGACAAAAAAATGGCTCGCTTGGTTTTCATACAGATCGTCATACTTGCGTTATCGTTATCTAGGTCTATTTATATCTGTGCAGCCACCTCATTAGTCGACAATAAACCGTCATAATATACAATTCTTTATGTAAAGTAAAAATTAACCTACACTGATTCCAAAACCATTGGGAGATTTTAGAGTCTGAAGCCTTATTTTAGCTCTCTATATCACAAGATTGTGTTTATTTTCACAATAATACTTGTAACCCTTTGACTTTCATTTGACCTCTAAATGTCGTCATAACGTAGCCTGTACAGACTACTTCCTTTGTGTTTTTTAAGATAAATTTAAAGTTAGTCTAAAAATCGTATCTTTCAAGTGTCAACTGCTGACAATGTCAAGTTTGAAGTTATCTTTTAGCGTTATTTGTACTGAAAACGTGGCAAAGACTAAAAGCTATTCAGTCTACGAAATGACGTCATCACTAATAATACTTTAAAATATAATTTAAAAAAAAACTGTTACTTGGAAAAAAAAGCATAAAATTATTGACTTAAAATTAAATGTTTTACGAAATAAAACAATAAAAAAATACCTGAAAAAAACACACGTACTTCGACTGCCTGGTTGGTATAGTAGTCGCAAGCGCTACTGCTGAGCGTGAGATCCCGGGTTCGATCCCCGGAGTCGGCCAAAGCATTATTGAGCTTTTCCATCTGGGATTTCTCAGTATCCCGGAGCAATAGCCCGGAGTCTGGATTTGTGCCTGATTAATGGTAATAGGCTCGCACCCTATTACAATGGGACTTAAATATAACTGGCGAAATGTGGGTGTACTACTGCCTAACCCTGCGAGGGTAATAGGCGTGATGTTATGTAATGTTATAGTTCCACATCAAAATACACACTTAACACACACATCATTTTTACAACACACACCCACCCACACACACACACAACAAGAAAAGCTTGAAAACTAAAACGGTATCTAAATCCCCGTGTCCGGGTAAACGGGTATAAGCGAGTCTGGGTAGGATTATGGGATGACGCGACCGGAACGCGCCTGAAGAGAACCGGAGGCATCTCACTACGTAAGCCTCTGACCTGAGCGTACCCGGATCGTACGGCTCGGATGTCATTTTTCATTTTTAGAACAATTTTCAGATGTCGTTTTGTTGGAGACGTTTTTATAGTTTTTCTTGTGAATGTAGGCTTGTGAAGCTAGGTAGGCTTATGGTGGAAATGGTCAGCCGAAGGTGGTTTTAACCGTTTTCATAACCCCTTGGCAAGTGTAAGACGGAACACCGGGGTAGTTTTTATAGTCCGTAAGTGTCTAAAATAATTAAAAATACGAAAGTTATAGGATTGTTAATTAGTGTAATATTATCAGATATACAGGGTGTCTCATTCAAATCGGTCAGTATTGGAAAGTCTGAAACTATAAGACATACGAAGATCTGTTCTGAGGAACCATGTCATCGATTTTAATAACAAGATAAACTCGTTCATACATTTTAAAAAACATCTGTATGACTCCGTTCGGGAATCGAACCCGGTTATTTTGAAAAAAAAACCTACACTATTTCTATTTAGATATCGATTGTGTAGGTCTTAAGCAGTAAATGTCTGTATGAAATATGATGTCTAAAATGAATAAATTGCATTGTTACCACTTCTTTCATTTATTTTAGTAGGTGCTCGAAGTGACCACGTTTACAATATTACTACAATAGTACAGATGTTTTTAAAAATGCATGAATGCAGTTTTTCTTGTTATTAAAATCGATGACATGGTTCCTCAGAACAGATCTTCGTATGTCTTATAGTTTCAGACTTTCCCATACTGACCGATTTGAATGAGACACCCTGTATATATTATATGTATATATATATATATATATATATTATACTAATTCATTCATTTTACCATTCACTAGGTCAAGAGTAGACCCATCATATATATATATATAATGGGTCTACTCTTGACCTCAATCTTGTCCTGCGGCCAGAGATGAGGTCGACGATGGAACGAGCTTACCCATAAGAAGCCTATTAACAAGATAATTACAAGCACAAGGGGTAGTTCAACTTTGTCATCAGCAAACCTTTTGGGACAAGATCACACATAACTTTGCTTTGCTAAGTAATATTGCAACCAATGTTTTAATTATGTAACACTAACCGTGATCAAAAATGTTCAGTGAAACCGTCACACCTCTGTATTTATGTCAACACATGAATTTGCGAACAAGTAACGTTTCTTTCTTTTGTTTTCTATTGGAAATTAAAATAACTTCATGTTCTTATTAAATTAATATGAGTTTAAATAAATAACTTTAAATAAATACTACCACTGTTTGTCTCTGCATGACCTAAAGGTTGACTGGTAGAGAATGCCTAAGGCATTAAGTCCGCCTATGTACATTTGTGTGCTTGAAGTATTAAATAAATAAATAAATATTCCACAACTTTTCTCACAATTCCATTTTGTCCCAAGTTAAGCTTGAGTGCTTGTGTTATGGGTGTTGCTACTGCAACAGCTGATAAACATACTTATATATTTCTAAATACATACATATTATAGATAAATTACACCCAGACACAGAACAAATGATCGTGCTCATCACACAAACATTCGCCCTGGGTGGGAATCGAACCCACGACCTCCGGCATAGCAGTCAGGGTCACTAACTACAAGACCAACAGGCCAGTCACACTTATGTCTGCAAAATAACGTCAAACAAATAAGCACAGTCATGCGTGTGTAAGGTACAAAATCAGAACAGAATGATGAACGAAATGATTTACCTTTGATGAACTATTTCACGTAAGAAATTTAGTTTGCTACGACATTTTACAAATGCTACGATATTTTCAAATCTCGTAGCCGCGTAGCTGCTACACCTGCTACGAGAGCCTACGAGGTCTCGCCCTCCCGCTCATAATTACGTTAACGGGCCGGGCCGCTGATAAGCCGCGTAACAATACCTTCATTTGTACCAATGAAGAACTCAATGGGTGCTTAATTTTATTAGAACTTTGTAATTAATATTAACAACCCAGAAAATAAATGGAAATGCGTACGTTTTTGGGTTTTGTGATGATAAATGCGGTTCTAATTTTAGAAATGTTAATTTTATTGTAGCTGTGTTGGTACTTTTGAAGAGGATCTGTTTTATACAGTTTTTTGCTGAGAGCGATATTGATCTTACCTTAGGACATCTCATAACATTTGAGCCTTTATTTTGCCAAAGGAATGGCAGAGGTACAGACGCCAGCACGTCAAGTTACCCCAATGTGTCACATTTCTTTGATCGTTTTTCAACTTTATGGTAAACTGAATAAGGTTCGTATTCAATTGAGGAAATGTTACGCATTGGGGTAACTTGATGTGCTGGCGTCTTTACATATTGTAGGTACATTTGTATCTACAATATGTAAAGACGCCAGCAAGGCTATTTATTGCCAGTATAAGCTGATCTCGCATTTGATAGGATTTCTGTACAAAGAGGGGTCGGTTCCTACTGGAAATATATTATATAGCTTGATATGTAGACGTGTCATCATCATCATCATCTGCCTAGCCTTTTCCCAACTATGTTGGGGTCGGCTTCCAGTTTAACCGAATGCAGCTGAATACCAGTGTTTTACATGGAGCGACTGCCTGTCTGACCTCCACAACCCAGTAACTGGGTAACATGATACCCCTTGGTTAAACTGGTTGTCAGACTTTCGGGCTTCTGACTACAAGTAACGACTGTCAAAGATCTACAAATGACAGCCGGGACCAACGGCTTAACGTGCTTTCCGAGGCATGGAGGAGTCTTGGTATGTAATAAATGGTCACCCATCCACGGACCGACCTCGTCAAGCGTAGCTTAACCTTCGATCGACCCATGCGGCTGTTATAATTTAGCCACAAGCTCCTCCTTGATATGTAGACGTGTGTTCACCCATATTACGCCAGTTTATATAAGTGGAATCTAGCAGGCCGCAAGCCTTTAGCCATTAAACGTCCACAACTCCAAAATTTGGGTTGCTATACTGACTTTAACTTCCTAGTGGAAAAAACTCAATAACAATTACCCAACCGGGAAATCGAACCCATGACCTCAAGCTCAGTACTAGCACTTGCAATCACTGGACCAAAGAGGATCATTTACTAATGTCAACAGTATAAAGCCACTCACACACACGCATGTCTCTACGTCACTCCACATACAGGGTGTGTGTATGTATGTTTATATACATGGTGCATTTAATTACGGCAAGTATTACGTATGACCCTATTCCACGTAGTTAACACGTACGAGTAATGTAAAATAGAGGTGTTTCGTGTTACCAAGTTTTGAATTAATTAACGACATTACTTGATTCACTGGGTTTACGTTTCCAAAGTAACTATACAGAGTCGAATTTGGATTGAAGTTTGTATTACAGATATATACAGGGTGTAAAAAGACCCTTAACGTAATCGAAAACAACATAGTCTACCCATTACTGGGATAGTATTTTTCTTCTAGAACACACCTGGGAATTCACTGGTTTAGGAGATATTGAAGGTCAAAGTGCAATTTTTGATCGTTTTCAACTCCTATTTCAAACAGAATAAGGTTCATACTCGATTGGGAAAATTTGACAGTTTGGGGTAACTTGAAGTTCTGGCATCTGTACCTGGCGCTGATATTCTGTTCATGTAGTAACAGAAAAAAAAACAAATAAATAGAAAATGAAACCAGTATCATGCAAAAAAATATAATATCCCGCCTATTTTCCGAAAGGATTGACAGAGGTCTAACTAAGTAAGTTTTGACTAACCTGTCGGTCTAGGTGGTTAGTGGCCCTGACTGCTGTGCCGGAGGTCGTGGGTTCGATTCCCAAAACAAATGTTTGTGTGATGAGCACGATCATTTTTTCTGTGTCTGGATGTAATTTATCTATAACATGTTATGTATGTATTTAAAAATATGTAAGTATGTTTATCAGTTGTTTATTACTCATAACACAAGCTCTGCTTAGTTTGGGACTAGGTGGCTTTGTGTGAAAGTTGTGGAATATTTTATTATTTTATGTATTAGTATTAGTACACCCCCATTTTGTCAGTTACTTACTTATTCCAGATTCGGTGCAAGTTACAATAGGTTTTTCCGTGAGGAATTACAATTACACCTCTAGTCTGCCTTACCTTTTGTGGAATCCAATTATCTTTTAAAAGGTGTTTTTTTCTGTTTTTCTTAAATATAAGTACAGACGCTAGCACATCAAGCTACCCTAAAGTGTCAAATTTTCCCAATCGAACATGAACCTTATTTTGTCTGGTATACAGTTGAAAAAATATCAAAGAAATTTGACAAATTGGGGTAGGTCGATGTGCTGGCGTCTGTACTACATTTTTAGAGCCGGCTGACTTTGCCTAGCGTGAGGTTTTTAATTCGATTCTCAGGTAGGGCAGAGGGTTATTAGCCCTTTACGGTCATAAAATAAATAAATAAATAAATATTCCACAACTTTCACACAACGACATCTAGTCCCATGACAAGCAGGGCTTGTGTTATGGGCACTAAACGTCTGATAAACATACGTATTTATTTTTAAATACTTACGTAACATAATAATAGATAAATTACACCCAGACACAGAACAAATGCTCATCACACAAACATTTGTCCTGTGTGGGAATAGAACCCTCAACCTCGTCTAACTACTAGACCAACAGGCCAGTCTAAGCAGCATAAGCATCAAAGCATCGAGCAGTTCATAAGCTTTAAGCAGTCAATTGAAAGAAAAAAAAATATAAAACACATACCTATTAGGTACCTACAATTATTCAAAAGATTGGGCCAACACAAATTTAGGAACGTTTATACAAATAAAATAAAACATCCAATTCGGAACAAGGCATCCTTTTACATAAAAAGATAATGCATAAAAGATTATCCTCCTAAGAAGGTGATTTAGACTCTTCCCCGGGATTTATGAACGAACTGACATTAGCATAACGTCGCACCACGACGAGGAAAATTTAGGAATGAATGACACAATTTTGTAAATGCAATGATTCTCAACCTTTTTAGACCTTAGCCCTTAAAATCCCGGGCCGCTGTAGAGTTAAATGGTTAATTTATTTCTTTTGTAATTTCGGAACAACACCACACTGCGAAACACAGATAAAAAAGCCGACAAGCTAAAATGGGACTGTGGCCCAAAATAACCACCACATGGAGCCCTGACACAGCCAAGAAGCATCTCGGCAGACCGCGTAGAAGAGACGACTTGGACAAAACAAACGACCAGTGGTCCACTTTAGCCCTAAATCAAAGTTATTGGAAGTCACATGTAAAAGGATCTCGAAAATGATGGCGGAACGACCTGGATAAATCAGACGACCACTTTAGCCCTGGATCGAAAGAACTGGAAGTCTGTAATAAGGCGGCACTGCCCAAACTAACTTATTAGTGGGTCAGAGTGGGCGTACATAAGTATTTGCACCACCTGCCAAACTAAAGAAAAACCCTGATTGAACCAAAACCTTACTTGATCGAACCTAACCTGAGCGATGCCAAACCGCAATTTTTACACTTAATGAGAATATAAGAAAGAAATATATAATATTTACTTGTACAGGTATAAGAAAGTTTCTTATTTCCTAGGTAAAATTCTTTTATTTCATTTTCATTCATTTAACTGTCATTGTCATTTGATAAAATATTTTGTTGTATTTAATACGTGTAATGTTATCCTAATCCTTTAATTAATACAAAAGTTTGCTCGTTTTTGACGCGATTTTCGCGACAGGTTTTTCAATAAATTTAGTGTTTAATACATACATGTACCACTGTTTGCTACCTAGTGGTAGCAAGCAGTGATAACTAAAGTCATGCTTGTTTTATTTTAGGTAGGTACACTGAAAGATATTCAAGCCTCATATAAAATAAGACAAAGGTAACTGTAGCTAATACCGCTTAATTTGTTGGCTCACCACTTAGGGAACAATAAAAAAACAAATGCATAAATCAAAAGTGAAAGAAAACAAATGAATGAGATCCAAAGTTTATTTCCCTTTTTCATTACCGAAACAAAAAACATCGGAGCCCGTCAATGGACAGCTAATGGCGGCAAAAACGCGGTTGTATAACAGTTATTTGTGTCTGATAGGACAAATATATTTTTATTTCGGGGTTACGTGTACATAAACAAAACACAAGCGAGTATTATTAAAATGGCCGCCAGTTGTTGACTTAATTAAATGAGAGGGCACCCAATGAAAAAAGGGTTTTATACCGTCGGAAAATAGTAGAGTGGAAAATGTGGGAACCCTCGAAATTTCTGGGGGTACACAAAATTAAAATCTAAATTAAAAACCATAACATTCCAACTTATTTCCACCAGGGATGAAGTCCAAACATTTTGCAATATTGTCGCTCTGAATGAGAATGTATTTTTATGTCAGCCATTAGTCTTGCTACAGTGTGAACCGTTCTCAAGAACCTTGTAACAACTTTCACAAAGAAACGGACGGGAGCCCTCGGACATAATTCGCATTTAAATTAGCTCGTAAATAGAGGTGAATAATATAAATAACGGATAATGGCGCGTTTTAATTTTCATAATGTAACTTAGTTTTTCGTTGTCAGGACCGCAAGGTCGCACGTGGCGCCATCTCGAGGTGGTACGACGTCGCATTTAATGTTGCGATACAATACAAATTGTCACAGGATTAGACAAGAAATTTAACCTTATACGACTAAAGTTCACTCCTTCATAAGTATCAGGTTCCAGCTCCGAGTCCTCCCGAAATCAATAGGTGTAAGGTTACATAACTTGATAGGATAAAAGAAAGTTTCTGGTCGCAGTGGTAACATTTTGTTCCAATTTATTGTTTCGACGTAATAAGTGGGAGTTCTCCCGCTACTTTTCGTGTACGATTTATCTATACAAATCTAAAGGCGTATATTAGTTCAGCTTTCTCGGGTGAACCTACATTTTTTCAACATTGTTCGTATTTCCTTCGCGTTTGGGGAAGAAAAATAATGTTTATATGGGTGAAATAGGTAATTGTATTGGAAATAAATTACGCAGGTGGTCATTTACACAATCGCGGGATGTTATTGAGATCGTGGTTCTAGTTTTCTTTGTTTCTGTTGCCGAATTGATAGGTTTATGCCTTGAAGGATAACTTTATTTCCTTCGGTTTCAATTACTATTGAAGATATATCGCTTGACGTAAGTTTTTGTTTGTTGCAGATATTCAGCGGACATGTTTTGGTGGGCACGGAGGACGCGGGCGGGTTGATCCATCTCTCCACATGCCGACAACGCTCTGCAGTCAGCAGAAAGGTATCAAACTTCATACACAGAGTCATATTTTTTAATATTAGAAATAGCTTGGAAAATTTTTCTTCCACCATTGAAAAGGAACGATTTCCGACCAGCACAAGTTGCACGGTTACTGTGGTAACGGATTTTGTCTACAAAAGAATGGGCTATTAGACAAATTTTAGTTTTTAGTCCTTCATCTAGATTACAAGAAAATATTTGACGCATATTACACACACATTACATTGTCACAATTATCATAACATATCTAAGATAATTTAGAAGAAAATATTGTACACATATTTTTGAATGCCGCGATGACTGCCTCGTTGGTCTAGTGGTCGCAAGCGCTAGTGCTGATCATGAGGTCCCGGGTTCGATCCCCGGGTCGGGCAAAGTGTTATTGAGTTTTTTAATCTGGGATTTCTCAGAGCAGCCCGGAGTCTGGATTTGTGCCCGATGGATGGCAATAGGCTCGCCCATTATTACATGGGACTTAAATATAATGGCGAAATGTGGGTGTACTACCAGGTACACCTCTGCCTAGCCCTTCGGGGGTTACAGGCGTGACGATATGTATGTATGTATGTATTTTTGAATGGTAGAAGTATTATTGCTCGTGACTGTACAGACGGGTGTTATTGTCCGATGGTTATTGTTAGATTCTTACGTAGGTATATTAATCAGTGTAATTCTAATAACTACTTTTATATCGCAATCTAGTAATTAAAAAGTACGACGTATACTTATACATCAGTTTCAGTTCATATGTGGCGGGATTTATGTCACTACATTGTTCAAAAATATTGTATAATATTGAATTTCTATTTAATTTATTCTATTCTATTCTATAATTTCTTATGGACTATCTACTGTAAATATTATCCCATTTGTAGGTTTATGAATAGAATCCAATTCCAAGAAAAATATCCAGCAGATCTACTTATGCGAAGAGCAGTTTTACGGTGAACTCTAATAAGAGCTTCGATCGAACGTCCGTACCTACTCTATCTTACGTTATGATTTTTCCAAGATTACATTACAGAAAAGCCAAATAAAATATATTTCTCAGTACATTCCCGAAAATAAAAATAAAATTGACCATTGGGCAGCACTGACACATTCACAAAGAAAATGTTGTCGGCATCTGGCCAAGTTTGAAAAGGGAACGAGTATGAAATAGGCCTCGAGTCATGAATTTCGATATTTCATCCGACACCCGCATTTTTAACTTCAAACGCCACAAGTATCGGGGGCGATAAACCTTTTGTAACAGTTTTCGTTCCAATTGTTTTGTTTATAGTTCAATTTGTTTGAGTAGGAAAAACGTTTGTCTTCAGCAAACATGTATCTACCTAATAATGGCAAGATATTACTTATCCTTCAATATTTTCCCAATGTTATTTCCCATACGTAATTTTGACTCTAATATTCAAACAAACAAATAATAATAAAAAGATCGTAACAGGAAACAACATTCATCAAACCAACTGTGAAAATAAAAAAATCCAATTACCGAAAAACATGAAAATGTAACCACAACATTTTATTAAAAGGGTTGTAATAAAAACTGCACATACAGTTGAAACAGTAGGTATCCATAGGTAGGCGTTGTCGCGCTCGCGCCAATGATTCGCGTGTCGACTCTTATTGACGTCATAAGCATAGCCATAATACAAGTTTTGAAAGTAGGTCATGTGTTCTCTGCGCTTACAGCAAAAAATAATACACAAGTGGTGGAGGCCTTGCAGCACGCTAGCAACAACACTGCGTGCGTATAGGGTTGCCTTAAGTCCGACTTTACATTTTTTTGCATGTCATCTCGCAGACAGCCTAGGACTTTGTCCACTGCTACACTGCTTTGCTGTGCATGCCCAAAAAAAAACTAAGACCACGAAGGGTAAATTGGGTAGGGTACGGATCTAGTCTTAGGGCGTCGCTGGGAGAGGATAGTAAAATGGCAGGCTCGATCAGAACGATATTATTTAGGGACATGTTTAAAGCTAGAGACTCAGCGTCGTGGACAGGCCTGAGGGAGGTGTTCGCTTTAATTTAATTATTCTCTTTTTTCTTGCTATTATTTTTATGTATTATAGTGTGCCTTTTAGGCCAAATAAATGTTTTGTTCTTTCTTTACAATCGCGTCCGGCCAAATACTTACAAGTCCGGCCTGTCCGGATTTTGTTCAACCCCACACGCTAAAACATGTTGAACTAAAGCGCGCGAGCGACTCACTCAGTCACGCATTATTAAAAGAAGAACAATAAGAATTACATCAATAAAACTTTCAATTTTATTTATAACTAGCTTCTGCCCGCGACTTCGTACGCGGAATTGTTGCTTATGCCAGCGACAACGGGGTCGTCAAAATCGAAGATCTGAAACGTCTGATGTCGAATTCTAAAAGCCCGGGGACGGCAAAACAATGGAATGCGCGAGACGATTCAAGACGTTCCAGATTTTTGTTGGTCAACAGGAAATGCCATAAGACTTATTAACTTTTGCTAAGACGCCATTTCTTTTATGTATATGTTATATTGTCGCTGGGCTTTGGAGTTCCACCACAGGTGCTCCATATCTTCAAATTAAGTTTCACAGCAGAAAACACTCTTCAAGTGGAATAGTTTTTGCAATGGCACCATTTTTATATCTCTTTTACCTTAGGTGTTCCATTTTCCAAAATAAATTATAGCCTATATGTTGCGTAACGTTCACGATCAGCGGTCAGTCGCGCATCTCCTTCCCCCACTTATCTCTAGAGTAGATGCGTATATACGCTGAAAACTCAAGCGTCATGCTTTTTCCGTGAACGTCTCCAACTCGCGAGACAGTGCATTATGTTGACGATCAGCGGTCAGTCGCGCACAAATTCTTCACTGGTGTCTAGAGACCTGGATACCTGGTAGATGCGTAAATACGCTGAGAATGCAGGCGTGCTTCGCGATCCCAAGAAGTTTCCACGGAGCGAGTTGCAGTCTCATGTTCTCGAACAGCATCAAGTCTCTCCTAACGCTCTTCGGTAGATTGTTGGGATCTTATGATCTTTAATCATCAATCACCTTTGGAACATTGGGAAAGATTTGACCTCTTTCTAGGCATGGTTATAGTTTTATTGTGATGATGATACCTGATCAATTAAAATCTAAGTGGCTGCTCCCCTGCGTTACCGGGTAGGCAACCATGTAACGAAGATAAATGGAAAAGGAAATTAAACACTCAAATAACATAAGCCCGAAGGCATATTTATACGATAAAAAAATGGAAGTTTTGGCCAGTAGAGTCTAATTTTCAATGATCATCGTCATCGAAAATCAGTCCTGAACTATTCCCGCCTTCACCGCGTGGAGGTACTTATGTTATTTTATAATTATGCAATGAAATTAGTGATGGCTTTAATTTCTAAGTATATTAAATGTTTCTGATCTTCGATTTTCATAAGTCAACAGGAAATGCCTATCAGACCGAACAACTTTTGCTAAGACGTCATTCCTATATATGTTATAGTGTAGCTGGGCTCTTGAAGTTCCACATCAGGTGTTCCGGATCTTCAAATTTATTCTCTCAGCAGAAAATGCTCATCACGTGGAACAATTTTTGCTATGGTACCATTTTTGTATCTCCTATAGTTTAGCTGGTCTGTTGCGGTTCTGCATCAGGTGTTCCGGATCTTCAAATTTATTGTCTTGGCAGAAAATGCTCATTACGTGGAACAATTTTTGCTATGGTTCCATTTTTGTATCTTCTATAGTTTAGCTGGTCTGTTGCGGTTCTGCATCAGGTGTTCCGGATCTTCAAATTTATTATCTCAGCAGAAAATGCTCATTACGTGGAACAATTTTTGCTATGGTTCCATTTTTGTATCTCCTATAGTTTAGCTGGTCTGTTGCGGTTCTGCATCAGGTGTTCCGGATCTTCAAATTTATTCTCTCAGCAAAAAATGCTCATCACGTGGAACAATTTTTGCTAAGGTACCATTTTTGTATCTCCTATAGTTTAGCTGGTCTGTTGCGGTTCTGCATCAGGTGTTCCAGATCTTCAAATTTATTCTCTCAGCAAAAAATGCTCACCACGTGGAACAATTTTTGCTATGGGACCATTTTTGTATCTCCTATAGTTTAGCTGGTCTGTTGCGGTTCTGCATCAGGTGTTCCAGTTTCCAAGATAAATTATAGCCTATGTGTTGCCCAGACTTAATATCTATACAACAAAAAAAAATCATTCAAATCCGTCCAGTAGTTCAGAAGATTAGCGTGTGCAAACAAACAGACAAACAGACAAACAGACAAACAGACATACAGACAAACAGACAGACTTTTTTTTTTGGATTCGTGCTCTATTACTGTTTCTAAACCCCCCTCAATTATTATTTTTAAAATATATTCAACACACACAGACACAGTTTTTTTACAGTCTTATTATATGTATAGATAATAATATGTTTTTTTATTTTTGTATTTGAATATTTAAAAATATAATTTATATGTATATGATAGTGAAATAAAAGAAATAATAATAATAATAATAATCTTTAATTCAGAACAAAACCCAATATAACCATTCAATTAATAACTTGTGCGTCACCCATTTTACTACTATCTCACCTGATGGTAAGCGATAGTGTTGTCGACGATGAAACACTCTTCATAGCTATCAGGAAACACTGTGTCCGGCAAGAAATTCCATTCACCTATACGCACATGAGTTCCAAAAATCTTTACGTACCTATACTCGTAGGTAGGATCAACCGTGATGGACATTATTACTCATTTGTACACCCTATCTGGGTGGAACATGCTGGACTATTATATATTTATTTAACATCAGTATGCTATCCTGTAAAATTGTATGATCACACATGTTTCAATGCAAATAAAATATTTTAGTTTTGTTTGTCCACCATGCACCGGTGCCGCGGTGGCACATTGGCTTACTAGTGGGCCCATGATAGAAAGAATTTGGCGGAATTACCGGCTAATTATTTCCAGACCTGTTTTTAATTTTTAGGCCTGGCAACCCTACGCGCGCATGACCCTACTCGTACTCGTTACTGTATTTTGATACATTTTATTTGCAAATTAAGTATGTAAATTTAATGGGTACGAGTACAATACGGATATTTTGCTCGAGAACTTGCCAACTATACCTACTAGTGATAAATTAATGTTACTTCAACGTTGCAAACTTACAGAATATGGCACTTATGAAACTCGGAGTACTAGTGCACGAATGCTTGACGTAAACTAAACGTCACTACTACTTAAGGTTTTTATTTGTGAGACAGAGAGTCATGCAAAAATAGAAACAAAGTTCATTAGCACTTATTGAACAAGACAGTTGGGGGAGTGTCTTGTGCAATAACACAAAACAACTTCCTAGTGTTTAGTGTTGTATTTTAATACGATGTCGTTAATGGAGACTGGTCACAAATCAAAACACCAGGCTGCTACTTATATTTTAAAGACGGAAGAACTCAGTAACACTTTACCCGACCCGGCAATCGAACCCAGGACCCGAACGCTCGGGAGCAGCACAATTTACGCAATTTGTATGTTGTTCTTTACGTAGTTAAGCCGATCTACTTACAACGTATTCGAAAAATGGAATATTACCTATGCTATCGAAATACATTTGTATTCCAATCTGAAAGGATAATATAAGCCAGTATAGCAACGGAATGTCAATCCATTTTTACATCTCATAGGAAAACTCCACGAAACTATTTCCCTTATACGAATAACTTATATTTTATTTACCTTCAGTAATCCGCTTTACTCCTTCGAGGGATCCGTTTGTTGTTCTAAACAACACTGGCTTTGTTTTGAATACTGACTACACTCACAAGCATACATTTATGTCGGCGAACATTAGAATGTCATTGTAAAGAGGAACGAGATTTGACAACTGTCAGTCTAGCGGAGCGGCGATGGTCAACGCGGCCATTTTGAACGTCATGGAGATTTGAACGTCAACGGCAAGTGCATCACGTATCCGACGAATCGCTTTTGTTCCAAGTTTTTTTTGTTACAAGAAGTAATCAAAATCGATGGACTAAGTGAGTTCATATGACCCCAATCTGTTTAAGTCGCGAGTTAATAGGCTTCTTTTGGGTAAGCTCGTTCCATCGTCGACCTCAACTGTGTCTTCAGGACAAGATTGAAGTCAAGAGTAGTACCCATTATACTTATATAAAAAAAATGTTTTACCAACTACTGGTTAATAGATTTTAGTAACATTCTGTAAGAAAGATAATTTGTGCGATAAATGACTTCTTATTAAATGACCTATTGATGAAATGGCTGATTCTGATGATAACAGGCTACCGCCAATATATACGAGTACAAAGTTTGTAGATGCAAAAAAGGTAAAGGGTAAATGCTTGGTATACGAAAATCTGATTTACATATTACAAGTAAACCTTTGTATAATGTAGGTTAATGTTACTGAAGACTACACTTACCTTCCCCGTGTATTGTTTAATTCCGTCCAATTGAAAGGAATTCTGCAACACAGAAATATTGCAAATAGAACAATATTTTATGGCCTTGTTTTAAGCACAATATATACGCCCGTTAATTTTACCTAAGACGGTAAAAACATGAAACAAAAACACCCTATTAGCCTTAATAATCCTAGCTTTGCAAAATAGGTTAATTTGAGTGCTTACCTCTTTAAAAAGCTAAGTAAAAGAGGGTTAATCTTACCCATTAAAATTATAAGACTGGCTTGTAATTATTTTGTAATGGTCCAAAAGGGAGCAACTAAGTATTTGCGTATTCATGAACATCGACAAAGGCAGGCAACAATATTGCAACAATTTTTATCTCATACTTCTGTCCTACCTACTTCCATCATATTAGTTTTGGAAATATTGAGATATAGTTAGGGATATTTGTTACACTTTCACGGAAAAACTAGATTATGATTATAATTTACTAGCACTGTGCTCGCGACTTCATCCGCATGAATTTTGTGATTTACACTTCGAAATTTCATCGACATCCCGTAGGTACTTCAAAAACGAAACATAGCCTATGTTACTCAGTGGTAATATAAATAATGAAAGAATTTTTAAAAAGTGTTCAGTAATTTCTGAGTTAAATCCCTACAAAAAAACACAGGAATCTTTCCTCTTTATTATATTAATAAGATGTTTCTAAGATACTAGCTGTGCCCCGCGGTTCCACTCGTATATTCATTTCACTCTTACGGTTTTCGTAGCGCACGCCATGCGCCAGAATATCTCGCAATACGATCTGCGAATTGAAAAGAAAAAGCCAATTTACACAATAATTTTCTCAATTATAGCCTTTTATGTTTTTCTGACATATAAGCCACTTATGTGTTAGCCACGCAACCTTTAATGTTTATAATATTAGTTGGACATATATTATGCTCAATTTCTATAGATTTTAAGCTTGCAGACAATTCATGTGCATTTTACAGGGTAAAAGAAATCAATGGGATCTGAAGGGAAAACACTTTCAATTCTTCAGATATGATATGTATATTTATATTTACGTATAGACATAGGTATATTTAGTTATGTATAGGTATAGTTTTCTAACGCATTAATGAAGCACGACATAAACCGAGTATGGTTTAAATATTATTTTAATTTATTATTACTGTGCTGCTTGCTATGGGTTTTTTATAACCTTAATTAAAGATTATTATTATTATTATATTTTACGTAAAGACAACATACCTTTAAAAAAAAATGATAACTGAACTCATAGATTTATTGACAAGCTGACCTTAACCTAGAATAAAACCAGCAGAAATATAAAATAAATAAACTATTAAAACATACGCGAAAAGAGAGCTGAGTATTATTTTTATTGTGCTAAATCTTAACTAAATAATATATTCAGCACCAATTGGTAGGACGGAAAAGTGACTCGTCGTGAGCCTCGAGGTGTTAACACACTGACTGTACTCAGTGACCGCTACGGTCATCATATCCCAGACACCAAGCCTTATTTCACCTAAAATATACACACGATTCGCTAGGGATTTGAATGGTGCGTAGAACCGACACTGACGGTCAAAGGGTGAATATTCTAGACTAATCACTTACTGTGTGACATACATAGTTGCTTCTGTTACAATACTATGAAAAATCCAAAACTATTAATAGGCAAGTTGACGGTGTATGAATATCAAAATTATATTTAGTCCATCAGTGACATTATAAAAAAAAATATAAACAAGTTTTTCATTGCTTTTTTTGATGGAAATCTACTTAGTTTAAGCGCATTAAAATTAAAAGGTTCGTGACGTCATAATTCAGTATAAACTATAGGGGATAGTGACGTCATGCGCTATGTTGACTCAATGTATCATCGTTATTTTTTGATTCTGTGAAAAAAAAGAAAAAAAATGTGTCGAATATTTTCTAGTAGGTAATCAAGATGAGGGACTAAAAACTAAAATTTTGTCAGCTATCCTATTGATGACGTTGTAAGTGTTATATTTATGCGAGGCGAATTGGCAAAATCAGACTACATGGACAAAGGTAGAAAGAATAGAAAAAAAAGAAACTACCACAGACAACAAACTTGTTTAGAATAAAACAGAATGATCATCACCATAAAAACTTAGAAAAAAAATCTTTAAGGGCTACATAGTGTGTTGCAAGAAGAAAAATAATATATATTTAGAATTAGATGCCAGCCCCTTTGGCAGTTTTCTCGTTGACAGCTATAACAGTGACTATTTGCTATTCTACTTGCTTTTAACATGTTCTTCATTATTAACTACGGGTTTTTGGGTTTTTGACTGGCCTGTTGGTCTAGTAGTTAGTGAGCCTGACTGCTATGCCGGAGGTTGTGGGTTCGATTCCCACCCAGGACAAATGTTTGTGTGATGAGCACGATCATTTGTTCTGTGTCTGGGTGTAATTTATCTATAATATGTATGTATTTAGAAATATATAAGTATGTTTATCAGCTGTTTAGTACCCATAACACAAGCTCTCAAGCTTAACTTGGGACTACATGGCGTTGTGTGAAAAGTTGTGGAATATTTATTTATTTTATTTATTTTCTAACTCCATGTTTCTTTGAATAAATAATAACCGAAACAATATTTTGTAAAATTTCCAGATGTCCTAATATGGGTTGGTCATGCGTCGTGGCACGCGCTGTGGCCTTCTTCCTCATGCTCAGTCGAGCATCAGCTCTCACATCAGACATGTAAGCTAAAACACTTTTACTTTATGCCTTTTTGCCATGTATGTATGTCAAATTATTAAAATCCAACTATCAGTTTAAGTTAGAAGTAATTCCAATTTGAATTTTGTCCTTTTACACCAACAAATAACTTTTCCATTATCAGCTGTGAAGTGTCCGAATAAAATTATTCATTGGATTTAATTAAAAACTTTTTCTAAATTTTAAACCGACTTAACAGCGTTCTGTGGATCTATAGTCACGATAGATTTAGATGGTAATGAGTATAGCGTGGAAGGACACACGCCGGGCGCAGGCGGCGAAGCGTATTTAACACGCCAGCCGGCCCACGCCAGCCAAGCGTGAAGTTCCTCGCTCCATTAATACACCCTGCGGCACTATGCAAAACAAATTGTCTGTGGCGAGGGTTATAACCCAGTATGTTTATTATCCCGTCTACATTATCACTTTCCCTTGATTTGTGTAAACATAACTTGCTTTAGTTGCTTAGTCTCCACGCTGATGTGGTTATTTTATAAATGCATACAGTCTTCTTGTTTAACTTTGGGACTAACTTTAACAAATCAATTTGGCACGAGTGAACAACTCATTGCATCTCACAAAGCTTTTGTTTCCGCACACAGTTACCAAAAGTTAGCTTTGACGTATGTTTCATTATGATTCAATTGTGGTTCAATGTTACCGAACTTCTCAAAGTTGTCAGTTAACACTGTTGTTCGCTATTTTCATTAATCTGTAGTTAGTTTAAGGTTGTATTTTGAAATGATGACACAATAATTACATCTCACTTGTGTTTTCTACTAGTTAGTAAACGACTCACTATAAACCACGACGTTTATTATTAGAACGTGTCAGTTCGGTTTATTAGCTTATTGAACGGCTTTTGTAGCAGCAAGGTAATAAGTGTTAATCTAAAATCAATACTAAGCGTACTGCTGTGCGTTTCCACACGCTTAATTTGCAATGATATATGTTACGGCATAAATCTTATGTAGTACTCGCTTCCAAGCCATTATTTTGATGATTTAAAAGGTTCTTTAGAGATGCAAAATTGCTTCACAGCTATTATATAAAATTCTATTCACTATTCTCCAGATTTGCAGCGGGAAAGTCGGACAAAGAGATACTGGACAACCTTCTGAAAAACTCCCGCTATGACAAAAGACTGCTGCCACCAGTAGATGGTAAATGTCATTATTTTGAACTATCCTTATATAAAATATTAATACGAAGTTTTCAAATTATATCATGACATTTCATGGCATCATTGACTTTGATATAATATGAATACTTGATACTGTTGGAATAAGAGGGTCAAAGTCGGTTATTGAAAATTGGTGTAAATTGCAGATCCAGAATTCTGTTGTGGTCTAACTTCGCCCAACGACTCTCTGGCACAAAATAATGTGGGGCTCCCGTCTCTGCGGCCTCGCTCGCACAATCGTGGTGCGTTGTGTTCATGTTTATGAAAAGAGAAATCCTTCCACATGTATCTGGATCGTAGCAACTTTACGTCCTTGTAATTAACTCCTTGCACGCAATTTCAATCTTTCTCCTACCTCACGCTACTGTAGATACCTGATCCTATGCTTTAGAATAATTTTATACCTACGTATATGAGTCACATATTATTTTTACCAGTATGGATGCACCTGGTAGCATTGATGTATTAGATTAGAACACACCCAATTTTATTACTGAATTTGTTTGTATTGATTATTTTATATCGTCGGTAAGCTCATAGCTCATAAATAACAACACCGTGTGTTCAGTCACTCAACATTGAATAACGAGTTTTCTTTTTACGCCATGCTTTCCGCCTACAATGATTTTCTCTTTTCACAAACATTAGACACAAATTATGAATTCTTATCTGTCGTTAAATTCATACTTCTTCTCCAATTGAAATCGGATCTGCCAATTTCTTAATTACATCTTCGTTATTATTGCAACATGACATCTGTCGCCTACGGTTAATTTTGGCAATTTCATTTTGTTGTACTTATCTTTCAATCATTATTTCCACTACATTCTAAACTTGTTTAGTTTACAATAGAATCATAATTGAAGTCTTAATAATTCTGAGAACCAACTTAGTTAAGCGAAATAAAAAGAAAACTGCTAGATAAGGATAGGTAGAGCCCTACTGAACTCCAGCACAATTGTTAGCAAGCATGTACTTTAAGTGTATGTCGTTGTTGTGTCTTGTATCGTTTAAGATATTGCCAAATTATGAATGTCATCAATTATATTGTTTTCAGGTGTCCTCACCGTAAATGTAAGCGTACTACTTCTTAGCTTAGCCTCTCCGGACGAATCTAGTCTTGTGAGTATTTAGAACTAACTAATTTTCTTTTCCTATCCGTCTTCCTTCCTTTATTTCAATTTCGGTCTAACTGGGCGCTTTCAGAAATACGAAGTGGAGTTCTTACTTCAGCAGCAGTGGTACGACCCTCGCCTGCGATATTCCAACCAATCTCATTACGACTTCCTAAACGCAATCCACCATCACGAAGACATCTGGTTGCCAGATACGTACTTCATCATGCACGGCGACTTCAAGGTACGTATCGAACTTTACCTAGAATACTTACATAATAATTGATTATGATTATATCTGAAGATACAGATTACAAAATTATATTTTCATCTAATTTTATACATAATTATTTCCACCATGCTTTCTTCTGAAGGAGTTTTCCCAGCACTCATGGGTATTTATAACTACATACAATGCTTCATGAATCTAAAAGGACCATTATTTATACATACAGATTTTTTATAGCTGACACTTCATGCTCGCCTCGATTTGTTTCTGGTTTTTAAAATGCAATCTAGACGTTTGGAGTTGATTTTCGTAGATCTCATCGTAACTTTTTGGTCCGGTGGTTTTGGTGAAAAGTATTTTTTGAGAACACCATGTAGGAGTACTTAGGATAGGAGCGTAATTTTATAGTGCAAATGCTTTATTTTGATTACTTCTTACACAAGATGATATTCTTAACTGTGCTTATTTTTCAGGACCCGATAATACCAATGCATTTCGCTTTGCGTATCTATCGCAATGGTACTATTAACTATTTGATGCGGCGGCATCTCATCCTGTCGTGTCAGGGACGGCTCAACATCTTTCCTTTTGATGACCCATTGTGTTCATTTGCCTTAGAAAGTAGTAAGTTAATTGGTCCTATTATACCTCTCTCCCAACAAATCGGGACATTGTTTTGTTCAATTCTTTGTGCAGTATTTAACGTAGGTTTTTTTTTTCACTCCCCAAAATCCTGTGGATTCCACAACCGAGTAGTGACAGTGTTGTAACTCATTTTATATTTACCAGTATCGTACGAGCAGTCAGCGATCACTTACGTGTGGAAAAACGACGAGGACACGCTGCGAAAATCACCGTCGCTAACGACGCTCAATGCGTACCTCATCCAGAACCAAACCATTCCCTGCCCTATCAAAGCCAGTTGGAGAGGTAAAATATACGATTGTTCATACTTACATATTACATACATACAACATACCAACATCGCTTCTAAAACGTTATATAAAAGAAAGAAATCCTCCAGATCATATATTTTTTTCGCCCTATATGGTAGCTTAGTAACCAAAATTAGATATTTTGTTGAAGCACATCTTATATTTTGCACAAGAGATGGTCAAAGGTTGCCTAATTATATTGAAATTCTGATTAACTCTTTTCAGCTTGGTCTTGATTTATGTAAAAGGTTAATTTTCATGATTAATTTGTTTTGTGTGTTATTAAAATATATATAGTAGACGCTTGATAGTGTACGTAATGCGATCACACGTTGTCGAATACATTAATTAGGTGTAACCCTAGCTAACCAGCATGTTCATCTAGGTTGTCCGTCCGATCATACAGTGTGATCACTAGTCTTTATATACATTGTGACTATGTAGTGTACAGTCATTGATACAAATTTTGCTATTTCTAACATCTAAATGTATTCATTAGTTTGTTGAGAATGTAGAGTGTAAGAATTTGTTAACGTCTTTGCAAGCAGCTGAGGGTAATTCACTTTACGAGGAAGACGAAGAGATGACATGTAATCTTTGCCAGAGACGCTTTGAGGAGCAAGGTACTTAAGTTGCACCGGACGAGGCACCGTTCTGTCCGGTGTCGTCGTAATTCAAATATTTTTTGCTTATGTGTGAGTAAATGCGTTATTGTGTTATAATAATAAAGTGTTGTATAAAGTGTTGTAAACTCGGCCGTGATGATGGGAAGTCGAAGGTTTGCTCCTTACGATACCTTTCTTACTTTCACCAAGCATTCATGTTGTTTTAGTTAAGTGCTCATCACTTTATTCATTGTTTTCATCATGCATGCACATACAAATTTCATACATGACTGTGAGAGCATGCGTTTGAAATAGTACGCTGTATCGTTTTTAATGAACGTCATAATGCTACGATGTATGTTCATAAACATAATATGACACGACAACACAACACGCATTACTCATACATACAGAACGTAGTTAGTATATTTAGATGATGTTTTTGGCTGTTCATATACTACTTTAATTTTAACAAGGCCTCTGAATTGAGTTACTTGGAATTTTGTATCCTGGTTATTTTTATTTTGAAATTAAACGACAAACACTTCGCGTTCTACGATACTCCAATTGTACCTAATGATATTCAATCCACAGGTAACTACAGCTGTCTAAAGGTCGACTTAATATTTACTAGAGACCGAGCGTTCTACTTTACTACAGTATTTATCCCTGGAATAATTCTGGTGACCTCTTCGTTCATCACGTTCTGGCTGGAATGGAACGCAGTACCAGCCCGTTCCATGATAGGTAAAAAGTGGCTGGTATCTGGAATGCTCTCGGTCTTGCGTACTGCATAAAATTTACTCTTCGTAGATGTTGGCTGCGGCTGTTGTTATAACACGCTATCTGTTTCGCAGGTTTCGCTTATTATATGTAAATAATACTCATATAGTCGACGTATCATTCTCACCTGCCAATTTTATTTTTGTTTATTTTTAGATTATGCTTGACATTTTTAGGTAATTACAGCTGCCTCAAAGTGGATCTTATCTTCACGCGGGATAGATCATTTTACTTCACCACAGTATTCATTCCGGGGATAATTTTGGTGACTTCATCGTTTATTACTTTTTGGCTGGAATGGAACGCAGTGCCTGCTAGAGTAATGATAGGTTGGTTCACTGTTTTATTTGCTCACATCTGAATAAATTTAATTTAATTATGAATATATTGTTCAGATTTTTTTATAATGACCCTTTTCACGGTTACCAAACTGATAGACTATGGTAGTAAGTACCAGGATCCTACAAAAAATTATAATTTTTTGCAATACAAGCCTTGCTTTCAAAGATTGGCTATTCGTAAGTAGATCTATTTGTACTAGTACTTTGGTAATCGCATGATTTTACAACATTTCTATTTAGAGCTTCACAATTTACATTCTCAATGTTCTAGTAACTGTATCATGACCACGCTTTCTTTTACTACTAATGTTGTTAACTTTAGGTAATTGTTTTTTTTTTCAATATTAGATATTGATGACTGCCTTTAGATTCTTATGTTCCTTTGCTTTTTACGCAGGTGTAACAACAATGTTGAATTTTTTCACTACATCGAACGGATTCAGATCGACACTGCCGGTCGTGTCGAACCTGACTGCGATGAACGTATGGGACGGCGTTTGCATGTGTTTCATATATGCGTCGTTGCTCGAGTTCGTTTGCGTGAACTACGTGGGGAGGAAACGACCCCTACATAACGTTGTGTACCGACCTGGAGAAAATCCAGTCACACAGGTGAATACCCTTTTTTATCTCTCTCAATACTGTCTAGAGCGTCATCAGTGTATCTTTGTATCTTATTATTTACATCAAAAGTTACACTGCTGATAATCTATAATTTAGAAAATTGATGTTTCACGTGTATTCCATATTTCAAAATTAAACGTTAATCGTGTTTTGATGTGATTTTATCAGTTGTACAAAACTCAAATATTTTTATAATTATGTGTTTATGGATAGGCTTTGTGGGTATAGTGAAAAACATTTAAATTCCAACACAACATTTGTCCAAAGTTTCAGTATCCTAATTACATGTCTAAAGCCCTGTACATACACTCACTACATGTTTACGCTACTAAACGTTTACCTCTCCTTACTGTGGTCCTTGTTATAATTAGCAATTGGCATTAGATTCTTTAAAAAGCACTTTGATTTTATGGTGGTATTAGGAGTATTTTCGTATGAAACCCACATTCCATTCACGAAGGAATTTAGAAGTTTCGCATGTTTAAGATAGCAAGGAACGTTGTGTATTGATCCCTGACATAAATTAGCTTTCCAGAGTAACAAATAAGTTCCGTCGTGAATATTTTACATTCTTTCTATTTTTACTCTTTGCAATGTTTTCTTTCAATCTTACAACAACAAGACATGGCATGATATACGAGTACGTACGTAAAGTGGCAATGTCGTGTTGTTTATTTTCTTTCTACAGCATGCTTCACCTCTTTAACGTCTTTGCATGTGTTTGGCTCATATATTTAATAAATTTAATGGGTAAGCAAGAATTCATCACATATGTCATTAACAATCCTCACTTCACGAAAACAAGACTATTTTGTGTGGCCATACATCACAAGTTACAGTTCGTGTCTCTAGTCATCATTCCTCGCTTTTCATAATAAAATCCATAATTCTGTGTTGAAATCGTGTATTTAACATCTATTAGAAAACATTGCAAAGATGCATATTGACTTGTATGTTGTGATTGATTTTCCTTTCATACTATTATAAAGTGGGTACCGTATCTATTTCAAAGTGCATACTATCCATTATAATTGTGGCCACTACAACCTAGTCTACGTTCACGATTGCACATCGTTAGACCATCTGTCACGAGTGAACAAATTGTGTGTGTGATGTGTTCGCAGCGACTGCCTGCAGTCCTGAGCAGAATTGGCATTATACTGGCCAGCCCTTTGGTAAGAACATTCGCCGCATTCATTGGCACTATCCAGACTCGACTCCTGTATTTCCATCTTACCTCTGTTCTGAAAGGCTGATTAGCAGTAGAAACTAGTTTAACCACCATTAGCTTCTAAAAATAGGATTAAGCAAGTTAGTTTAGTGTAAAAATAATAACTAATATTTGCAAAAATCAGTCTTCCTAGAACATTCTTTGCATTTGAGACACGAGATATCTCCATCGTTAAATTCTAAATGGTGTTTACGGGTATTTAAGTAAAACGGAAATATGCGGAGTTTTAGTCATCATCTTCAAACACAAAACGGTTATCGAAAATGCATGCTGTAATCCTTTTACAAAGCTTCAGTAGAATTGGCCTCTTTCCAACTATTTTCCTCAATTCGTTCTTATTTCGTTTCTGGTTCGTGTCGTTTTTTATTATTTTCATTTCCTTTACATCCCAAAGGTTAATCCAGTTAAGATGCATGCACACCCATCTTAATAACCTTTCTCTTTACCCATACATAACCTACGGTAACGTTGATACTTCAAAGTAATCACACTAGCTGTTTAATCCCTTCTATATCAGGGTATTCTACCTTTGTTTATTCAGATTCAATTCAACTACTTAAAATACATTTTTTGGTAATCAATAGAAAGCTTTTAGTTACTTCTTTTACATTGACACTTTGCTTATATAAACTTTGAAACTATACTGAATCTGCAGCTTCAGCGGTACGTTACGTTTGTACGTTTACTAAGTCATGCTTCGGCTAAACACTGGTACATTTACGTAGGAGGCGATGGCTTTCCTCCAATGGGCACGACAAGAGGTACCCCAAGCGGAGAGTAGCGGCGCTGTAAGTGACGTCATTGACAGTGACAATAGTTAGCCCCACTTCACCAGCATCATCACCTCAGAGTCTGATATCATGAAAACTAACGCATTTTTTTATTTAACGCTGCTTCGGAACGCTCCAGCCTGTGAGTATACTATCATATCAGCTATATAGGATAAAAAGTTAAAGCTAGCCCTGGAGACGAAGTACTCCAAATATTAATGTGACCAAGTAAACAAAGGAAATCTTATTTTTTTGGTATAAATTTATGGTTTACGCAAAAAACATTTCTAAATGGTTGGAATACCGTGTAATAGGTACTTATACACTTTCCAGGGCCGGCTCTTACTTTCCACCCTGAATATTCTTCAAATGTTCTTGAATATCTATAGCTTTAAACGAGTAGAGCTCTTTTCAGTTTTTTGGTATTCTTATAAATTAAGTAAACAGTGTGGCTTTGTTTCGAATCTATTTTTTTTTTATTCTATAGTTATTATAACCAAGAAATATTTTTTCAATTTTTGTTTATATTTTTCCATAATATGAGAACAGCATAGTATCAATACGCGTGATGTTTGTGACCATTTCAATGGTCAGCCACTTCTGGCGTACTGTGCCCCAGTACGATTTGGTGGAACACCAATATCCCACAGTTGGAAGACGGCCTTCTCACAGAAAGAAAACAGTGAGTGAGTGGGCAGGAAGTGGCATTAGTAGAGGCTGTCATTTGTGTTCTGCACGTCTTTATCTAACAGGCCAGTGTACTTGTTTGATCAAGTAAAATAAAAGAAATAAACCAACTGGTGTTACAGGGAGACAAAAAGCGCGAGTCGACAGGCGGCGCCGACCTCGTGTCTTGCACCGCGTGCACTGGTCCTGGGGCCTGTACACACACCGCCAACAATGGCGGAGTCTCGGAGGTAACTGTCCCTCCATCAGACGCTAACATAAACTTACAATGTTTTGCAATACCTATGACCTTACATTTCCATTTATTTTAGTACATTTACATTCTATAGTAAAAGCACTTCTTCGAGTAAGTAACAGCTTGCGACTAACAATTTGTAGCTTTCATGAAAATACGGTTAAGACGGCTATTTTTTTATTTTCACGCTGATGCGTAGATAGCAAATACATCACAGCGAATGCGTGAAGACCTTAGTACTGATGTTCATCTGCCGTAGGGTTTGGTGCGTAAAATTGCAGTGACACAGATTCACAGTTCCATTAGCCTGTTATACACCGTAGCAGCTTTCGGTATCATCATTCATTTTGCATAATAATTTCTTTCAGCCATGTTTCGTCCAGGTTCGCAAAAAAGAACCGCCGCACCCGATCCGCGTGGCGAAGACCATCGACGTGATCGCGCGGATCACGTTCCCCACTGCCTACGCCGTGTTTCTCATCTTCTTCTTCATTCACTACAAGGCGTTCTCTTAATGCTGCCTTCACTTACCGCTGTCGCTGGCCGCTTCGTGTAAACGGACATTTACTGTGTTTTTCTACTATTATTTTACTGCGTCACAAATATGTATGAGATTAAGCTACTCACACTACTGTAATACATATTTGATGATTGTCAACGGTCGAGAATTGTGATTGTACCCGTTTATAGTGATCGTGCTGTTAAGATATTCATAGTTTAAGGGACTTGAAGTAGAAAGCTAACGTCGCAGCTTTCCATAATTTAACGTCAATAAATTGAAAGATGTGTGCGATTTTTCTACAGGTTTTGAAATAGTTTTCTACGAGTTAATAGTCGGACGTTTATAATGTATATCTACGCGTAAGAATTACTTTCTGGTGAATACACGATAACTTATGATAGGATAAAGAGGGATCAACTTATGTAATTGTGTGAAAATTCTTGTATCAACGTGATTACATCGGATTTTGTATGAATTTAGAGAGATCGTCTAGATTATCGAACGGTGGATTTATAATACGGAGAGCTGCCATCGATGCGCAGGAGAAAGAAATCTATTTCAAACCTAAAGACAGAACTAGCGTATTATATTGTTTTTAAGTTATTATTACTAGTAAGATAGCAAAAGACATGATTACTTTTTATATTTATTGTTAGAAAATAATCACTATAGTCATTAGTTTGTCCAAACCAACACTTCATAATATGTTGTGATAATTATAATAATTTATACTTATTGCTTTGTGAAGATGACACGTAGGCAATGATCGCCGTATCATTTCTACTAAAGTTATTAAGTTTCGAAATAATATAATTCGAAGTAATGTAAAAATAGCTGTAGTTGCATAGATGAAGCTCAAGTCATTTTATTATTATATTCTAATATAAATTATATAGAATACCAATGAGTTCACGCTATTCCAGAGGTGTACAAGTGAGTGTATACCGATTGTGTTGATATTGTACCATGAACATGCCTTCTACATGTCAAAGAGTTATTTTTGCCTGATATAATATTAGCGGTTAATACAGAAATTGATATATAATGCTGGCTGTAAATAATAATGGAAATAAACGACACCTATCAATACGTAAGGTATACTAACCTAATGGAATATTGTAACTAGATACTTGTGTATTATAAGTATCGTGAATATTGTGCTGTGAGACCATACCGTCACCTTATTTGCCGCGTAAGTAGTTAACTCACCACGTTAAGATATTTGTAATATTATTATAATATTATTGTCCTCTATCATCACACCCTAGATTTTAGGTAGTGTCCACAAATGCTAGAAGCCGTTTGTATTAAAATTTAGATATAATAATTATATTAAAAAACGAAATCTTTGTCCAAAACCGCAACGCGCTTCAGTTTCCGTAGGATGTAGGTACGCCGTACGCTCCTCATTGGTTACAAATACCAAAATGATCGACAGAAAGTGTTACAACAAAAGTTTACTGTTAATTACCTACTTTCTTTTTTACTATTTCGGTAACATAATATAATGTGTGATTATAAAAAACTGAGATTTAATTGAACACCATTGATATTATGCCTTTGGCTTGTTAATAAGTGGACCAAAGAGTCAACTGTTTTGAAACATAGATTTTATATCTAAATTATTATAAAACAATAAATTATAAGAAAAAGCATATGGCTGTGCTTTGAAATCAAATTATATAATTGAACAATTTAGGGATGCCTGATCGAATCAATTATAATCTTATTAAATTATTATTTAATTTTATTTTGAATCAATGTAACGGGTGGTCAAATGCTGAGTACCTGCGATTGAATAAATAAACAACGCTTTTGGCTGTGCGTAAAAATATATGCATCGATCAATTTCTATTGAAAATCGTGAGGTGTCCATAATTGTATATTTAAATTAACGCTTGGATGCCTTAAGTAGGTACCTATAAGTAAATGTACTGTTGTTAGACACATGCATGATTAGGAAATGAAAACACTACTTATGAAAACATTAACAAAGTATAGAATCTCAGCAGCTAACTTATATTCAGTGTCACGGCTATCAGAGATAATATATAACATATAATCTTTTGCTAATGATCTCCTTTTACCAAATATCTAATTATTACCGTTTCATTATGTTCACAGTATTTTAAAATTCAATGAACTTTGAATAAAAATGAGACCATTCCCTTTATATTCGGATAGATACAAAGTGATACTATTTTAAATTCGCTACGTTTTTATAGGTACTATATAAAATGTAAGATAAAAGTTACATATCATTCGCTTTATAAGATTCAACCATGTACCTATAATATTGTGCTATCCTGTTTAAAATATTATATTATATGCTGCCTTTACATATATATAAATGTATAAGTTTTATATGGGTAGGTATTGTTTATTGGTGTTCTAAAGCATTAATTCGTTTTTGTAAAAAAAATACACGTCGAGAGAATGATATTATGCCAAAATGTTTAAATTGCTAATCATATTTTGATGATTTAGGGATCAATCACTAATCACTTGGAACTGACTAATTACCTACTGTTAATCTGTTATATTTTAAGGCTCGCTTCCCTCCATTTATCTATGCTTGTGGTCACGCCCTTATAACCTGGCAAATGAACCCTTAGTATTACCTATACTTTGGTGCTTATTTATAAGGTATCTTGTTTAAATCACTAATTATTTGGGCCTAGTCCAAAATATAAAATGTTGATTTTATGTATTGAGTCTAAATTGTTCTACAATATAAGTTGTTGACTTTTAATAAAGTTTATTTGTTTTACATGAAATATTTTAACAGAAAGTCTTTGTCTTGTCAGTTTATTATCAGTATCGTAATTGTTAATATAATTATAAACCTATATATTGCGTTCTAAATTAAGATTGTGTTAAGTACAAATTGAAAGGCACCAGCTATAAAAGCGATTCATGAAATAAGTTTCTACGCCTCCTGTATAAATTACGTAAGTAATAAAATATAAGTATAACTATGAACGTTTATTTTTCTATCACATAACTTGTTCACATTTTCTAGTCATTTGTCAATAAATATATAAGGACTTTAAGAGCGGAACCTCTTAAAAGCCCTGGGTAGGTCTTGTAGGGAAATTATTAAATGCTTCGCTGGAAATGAGAGATTAGGCTTAAATGTAAGCCACTTAATTGTAAGTAAGTATAAAATAAGCAACTTTAAATTAGGAACTTCTATGTACCATATAACATGCTGTACCATAAAAACAATAATATGAGTAGATAATTCATTAATACCTGAAACTGTCATCTCGATCGTGTGTTGCCTATCTTAGAATTAGATGTATGGTATACGGCTCCACGCAATCCAGATTATAAATTGTCATACTGTCGAAACTATTCTAGTCAGAGTAATTCTAATTTCTACAAGCGTGTATCAGAACAGTTTTCTTTGATTTCAATAAGTTGAATGTCGATGTACCTAGCCTTTTTATGTCATTGGACGAGTTCCATTCTAATCGCAGTTTAATACCATCGTTCAACATAGTGCCACTGTGCCACTGCCTATACATGACGTCCACAATCCAGGTACTTTATAACGCAATACGCCTTGGACACTATCAAGACTCTACAATTGACATAAAAGATCAAAAATCAATTATCACAATACAATACCGGGTAAAACGGGGTGGATAGAAACTCAAGGGTGAATAGAAACAAAACTTTGAGGAGGATATTCACGTAAGTTAAAAGTTGTTTGTTACAGAAGAGGACTGTACTGCTTTTAAATAATTAAAATGAATAGTTTCAACACCTTGTTAGTATCAAACAACATTAAACTAGCGTAAAAATCCTCCTGAAAGTTTTGTTTCTATTCACCCTTGTGTTTCTATCCACCCCGTTTTACGGCAATCAAAAATCTAATTGGCAACCGCTAGAGACCACCGACTTAACTTGCTTTAAGAGGCGCATATAAAATCGTTGTGTCTTTAATTCTATATCATTCAGTGAGCATGTATTTAACTTAATGCTGTAGTAATTACCTACTTGAGGTTGCACACAGATAAACCCAAAACTAGAACCATTGCTAATTTTGTTGGGCATTAGAAAATATATGTTATTGGTAGTTCATCCCAAATGCAAAATTGCGTAATCAGCATAAAATGCTTTTTTGGGACTCTTACTGTTTTTGTACAAAGAAGTGGGCAATTCCGCCACCATTGCCCAGTGCGGATTGGTGGATTACACGTCCCAAAATGTTGGCTCTAGGAGGTATTATCACTATGTTTTTCTTCGTCGTTGGGAGTGTTGATGAAAGACATAAGGAACAAAAAAAATACCTATGTGTGCTTGAGGTCGAACTCACGGTTAACAACTCGTAGTCAAGGCAGGGCCACCACCATAGATATATTGTATAATAAAAATTTCTATGGCCACCACTGTTGTCTAAATCAAAATTGGTTAGCCTTATTTCAAATGTAGTAATTTTCTCCAACTGTAACTGATTAAGTACCTGCATAAGTATAAAAATAAAAACAATATTTTAATTAGGTAATGAACCTCCCATTCAAAACGTACAAAATGTAAAATTAAGATATATTTTGAAACCAATACTTAAGTAAAGCTAAGACCTAATTTTCTTTTCAACTTTTTAGAAAGTGTTCAAAGTAATAATTTGCAAATTATACTTTTAATCGCATAGAATAAGCAAATTTTATAAATAAAAACCTTAGCACATTGCGTTGCTGGTTATTGCATCTTATAAATATTATGTATAATTGTAGATACATTGTAAAGCTTATTTTTAATAACATAGAGTTAAGAATTTACTGTCAACATTTTGATGCATGAAAAGACATTAGTGAGATATCTAAAAATAACAATGAAGCACTTCTGTATTTGAAAGTGATACCTAGTAAAATTGTTTATAATACTTAATAACAATAAAATTGTAAACATAATGTAATCTACTTATTTGAGTCTATTATTTTACGTAGTGTGAGTTATGAGTGTTATGACACAACAATTGGCAGAAGTAGCTTTTTAAAACGAATAAGTAATTAAAATCGGATCGTAAACAATCGATAGTTCTACCCAAACACATCTAAAAATAAAAATTTAAGGACGAACGTATTAAGAAGTAAGTTAAATATAAATACCGCCGATAGTTCTGTTGTCGCATAACGATATTTTGTTAATAAAATAATATCCACGTGAAAAAAAATGGTGCCTATTCCCTTCATGTTAAGCTAAACTTAATTTGGAGTATTTTCATCTTTTTTCTCTCTTCGTTAAATGGACGGACAATTAGAAGAGCTGTCAATTTAAGTTACTTAAATTCATAGGACTTGATCCCATGTCCCAGTAACGCCATCTAGAATAATAAAGCATTAGAGCGGCAGAGCGTCCCTACTAAATTAAATTCATAGACGGATTAAAAAGATACCGGGCTGGTAAAGATACTGGTCGGGGCCGCCACCACTGGGGTGGCCCCGACTAACGAATGAGAATATCGGATGAGAATTTTGCTCGTAATGTTCGCGTCTATTGAATGTCTTTGCCTAAATTCAAGTTTTCATACTGACTTCAGTTGACATTTCAAACACATCGACCAAAGACATAGCGAAGTTCAATAATTTGACGTCTATAACTTAGTTGTTGTCTGTCATCGTCTAGGCGTCTGTCTCTCTTCTTTTCCAATCTGTAAGTGTAGGTAAGATATAATATGTCAATTCTCTAATTTTAGCTTAGTTTTAGACCAAGGGAAGCGGCACCAAATGCAACATAAAATTGTCTTCAAGTCCAACACGAAACCGATTTATTGTTAAATAGGCTTTAAAATATTTGTAAACTTATTCATGCACGATTGGCGCGCATTTTGACGCGTGTTTCTTCGCGCTTACTTCTGACTTATACCCTGACCCACGAAACACTTCATTTTAAACTCTGATATCTGATTGTTTTAAAATATGTTGAATGAAAATATGAAGCTCTAAGCCTAGTTAGCTATTGCACTGTAACGTGCAAGCTTAGATAGTGATGCACAAAAACTGCGTAGGTATACCTACTTACATAGATAAAAAGTATGTATGATGTAGGAACAATAACATGTCGTACCTATAAGAAAAGAACAGAAAATAATTACGAATTTTCGATCTGTCTCTCCCGTCCTGCTGAATTCCTAGGAACCTACATAAATAAAATAAAACTAAAGAAAAATACAATCTAGATAAGTCTAATGATATTGGGGTGTGATTACTTACTACGACTTTAGTCAGCCTGATTCAAAATTGTCGGCGATTTTGTACCTAGATACCTACCTATTTAATTAGACCATCCCCTGTTTTCTTATTTTATTGGCTCTGTAATATCTACGAACGTTTTTCAAATTTTAGATAGAATCTGACTAATTGTTTTATATCCCGGGACCAACATATTAAATTGTGTTTAATTTCAAACTAGTCTTGCAAACAGTTCGATAATAATATCTAAGCACGTTTTAAAAAATCAGTACAATCTGACGTTGTTGTAAGTAACTCTCTTGCAATTTTATTTCATGAAATACCAACTTAATATACTTAAATACTTATGAAGATAAAAAGAACTGCCGCGGGCCCCCCGTTCTGAAGAGCCCTCTATATTGAAAATGGCCTACCTACGTACTTTTTAAATCCAAGGCAAGGTGCTACAATTTTCTAGTTTGCTTTGCTCGCTTTTTTACCTAAACTACCTACATTCTCTTTACTCTCTAACATCTCCGCATAAGCCTACTAAGGCTTAGCTATCTCTGTATGGGTTAGTTCAGTTTACTGAATACCTAGACAGTCCAAAAAATCTTTCTTATCCAAAGCTGTGTGCTTAAATTTTCGAGCTCTCTTCGCTCGCTCTTACATCTTGCTTGATTTTCAGTCCATCCAACGTCGACAACATTTCTGTATTATTTAACCCATCAAAGACGGACAACGACTCACGGGGGGATAAGACACGACATAATTAATATTAATAATTATGTCACAAGAGGTGGAGTTAGCTGGGTACAAAGGTTAGGTACCCTACGAATACCTAGTTGGTATTTTGTATCAAGCAAATAATTAGATGATAAATTAGATAAGTATTCAATTAATATTTTCATAATAAAATCCGTTATGATGCAGTTCTTACGCATAAGTTTATTAAGCATTAAAAACAAAAAACTAACCAAGTTATTTTTAAGAAAGAGAAATGTTGAACCATGATTATTACTTAGGTACCTATTGTTAAAATTGTATTCTCAAGTTTAGTCTATATTTAATTATTAAAGTTATGCATTGTATTTGTTTGTTCGAAATTAAATGTTATGGGAAGGAGCTAAATAGTATTTATATGGGAGTTTTGTTGGTAGTAGGTAACTACGTTTAGTTTAGAATATATTTGTACCAGCCACCTGCATCACTATTGTTTGTACCTACCTAATACTTACACAAACATTCGGTTTTTTAAACGAAACTGTCGCCGGATCACAAATTAGGGGCAAGTCACGTTATGCGATTGACTGTTGACAATTCATTTTATATTTAAAAATTGCGTGTTACCTACATCATGAATGTTACCTTCATTCATGCATGATTACTCCCAGTTTTTGTAAAATTAATGTGATAAATTGTAAAAGCGCATGTTAACTAGCTGTATGTAGGTACTTGGATAGATTGAATTAATTTGTCAACAGACAGTCACATCAATTCACTAGCGTTTCATTTGTGACGCGTAGATAATTTCGTTCCAGAAACTGAGTGTTCTACGTCACAGTTTTGTTAATAGATATTATAATTGCAGAATCAATATGAACAACGTTTGCTTTTGTAAATAATAAGATGTCAGAGCGCTGACCGCCCGTTCGTGTTGTATTATGGCATTGTACATAATTTTAATGTAAAATTTATGAATTACAATTTTCATCAAATAAAAACACAAATTCGACTTGAAGTTTTATTTCTTTAACTTATTATTCATCACAATCAAGATCTAAGATGGAGGTCGTGATGATGAGCCAATCAGTCGTCGCCATTCTGCTACAAAAAAAACCCTTTTCATTCAAGAACAATGAGATGTGTTTTAATTCCGAAACTAGCTGCCCTGGCCAACTGCGTTCCGTTTATTTATTACGCACAAAAATAGTTAAAATAGTTTACGTCCTACTTTCAGACATACTGAATACACACACAACATTTATTAAGAATCGGCCAAGCTGTTTCGGAGGAGTTTAATATCAAACACTGTGACACGAGAATTTCATATATTGGAGATGACTGTGTTTTACTTTTGAGTTATATGAATAATGCTGTAAGTTTCAGGTCAAGGTACCTACCTACTTAATTATTTTATTTCTTGAACTTTCTGGTCACTACAATACCCTTGATGTGAAAACGGCTGGGAGCCACTGGCCTAAGTACAATTAAAGTCGACCGTAGGTACCCGTTGTATTTGTTTTTTTCAACCTATTGGTCCTCCTATGTAGGAGGATTAAAAAGGTAAATAAAACACAACCACCAGCTTAGGTGTTGTCACCATCATCCTACTGGTGAGAGCAAGTCAGAAATAAAGATAAAAAAATAGGATATAGGTAGGTGCTATTTTGCAATAAAATGTGCAGTAGCTATTTGTCTGAAAACAGATGACCACTTCCACCTCCACCCCTGACTAATAAAGAATTTCGGTTCCGGTCGTTTTAAAAGTGTCCAGCCAGCCGGTCAACCGTATCCGCTCTACTTTAGGTCCATTAATTTGAAAGCTGGCAACTCCAAATGTAGTGATGTTAATGTTTTTCAAAGACCGTCTATTTGGATGTTTTCTATCGTTTTGTTTCTTTCCTAGCATTTTTTTGTTGTATAACTATTAGTTTAGTTTTTATTTCGTTTTACTATAATAAATCAACAGTAAACCAAAAATACGATAAAACCGTAAAAGTGTTCATTTGACAGGAGGATTGTCTCAAAAGGTACATCAATCAATATTCTAAATTATAAAAAAAAAATGTGTGGTCATGACAACCAATATAAAATCGAAACGATCGAAAAAATATTCTTATAAATAATTAAATAAATGCAGGAGTATCGTGTTCATTGTATCATTTTGAAGAAATGATAATGTTTAACCTTTGGTCAGTTCTTCAATGGTACCTTCGACCTTTCATCAAATGGTTTCTCAGAAAAACGACGAAACTGTGTGAACTGCAAAGAATCTGTTACGGTGATAAAGCTGGTGCAGAAAGAACGTGTAATGTGGAGAAATCATTGATGCTCTCTCGTACAAGAGATGTGAAAGAGGTCGTATCTTTTTTGGATAGCGTAGTTTACGAAAGGAGATTCGTTCCTCGTAACTTTCGGGAGTACTTGGACCCATCAATTGGAATCATACTAAGAGTAAAGAAAATAAACCCAAAGCTACATGGATCCTTTGTAGTATCTTTCCGACGGTGCTTAGAGCAGATTTGGAGCTATAGATGTTTGATAGACCAAGTGCAACATCTGCAACAGACTCAGTTTGATAGCAACAATAATGATCACGAGGATAAATTACTAAAGTTGTGGTCCTTGTTGGTGCCTCACGCTCCTCTTGAAGCGCGAGTGACCAAGCAATGGCAATATATAGGATTCCAGGTATGTAAACTATGCTAAAACAATATAGTTCAAGAGAAAAGAGCACCTTTAAACACCATCTTTTATGTTTTTACCTATACTTTATTAAATGTTACAATTAGTTATAATTGCTATTGTTGTTATGGCTGTAGGTATAGTGTCTTTCAAAGAGTCAAACAATCATGCCTTTATTCCCTGAATGGTAAAGTAGAAGTGTACCAATGGTACACCCTCTTTTTGGTAGTTATTTGTATGCCTCAAACAATAAGGGATGTATGCCACCAAATTCCAACCAAATCTGTACTCCATGCTGCTGTTGAGGTATCATAACATACTATAACTGTTCTTCTTTATTTATAGTAGTAACTTTAAACAATTACATTTTTAAATATTTCAATTTACATTAATTCATTAAACCCCAAGTGATTGCCAGCATTCACACTGTCATTGTCTTTCTATTGCGTCTAATTGACACAATTGAAGGGTTAAGATAAAATACAATGTAATTATATTTAAAAATAGTAGCCTACCACTATCAGCACGCGTAGCATGATCACCGAAGAAACGGTCTTTGTCGTGTCTCGGAAGAAAAGAAATTAAGTGTTCATGCTACGCAGGCAGGTTTATTGAAAGAAATTTGACAGATTGAGGTTCCTGTCTATATAATCTGTCACTTTGCCGATTCGTCTGTAGACAAAGGCCGTTTCTTCGGTGTTCAATGTGTTCATGCTACGCATGCAGGAGGAGGATAAAAATAACAGCAGGCTAACAATACAGGCCAAATCCAGAGTATTGAATTCTAAATCAACCACCGGCTCTTGGTTATTAAGCCATAGTGGAGATTGTTTACTATAAAATTATCTTTTGAAACTACTACTAATCACTTTGATATTTTCTAATACTATTGCTTCTGTTCACTTTCAGGGTGATGATCCAAAAACTGATTTTCGTGGAATGGGCCTCCTGGGATTAGAAAATCTATTATATTTTGCAATGGAGTATCCTCAAGTTTCAAGCCATGTTTTAAGTCATTCTCTGCATCCCAAATATGGGTACACCTTTGCCATAGTAGGTATCAATATCACATCAATGGCTTATTATTTGCTAAAAGATGGTTCCGCTAAAACTTACATGTTTAATTCAAAACAATATCTGCCAAATGTAAACTTGTTTCATAAATTTTATTGCTATTTGTTTTACGAGTTTGATAAATTGTGGATAGAGTCGAAACCAGAAAATATCATGGAGTTTTCTGATATTTTTAAGAAATTTGAAAATGCAGTGCGTCTCGAACTGGCTGACCCAGCTTCAGTTTTTAGGATAAACGTTGAAGTTGACAATGTGTAATGGTAAAGCCGATGCTAGTATAATTCACCAAATTTAAGTAATTTAAGATATTACTAACATTACACTTGTCATGCTCAGCTAAGAAGACTGAGTGATAGTAAAAAGTGTGATAATTATTCGCCTTATGAATAATTTGCTTAATTGATTTAAGACAGGCTTGCATAATGTTTTAATAAGCAAACCTAAGCAATTATTTATTTGCATTAGCACACAGTAAATATATCCTTATAGATATTATGTTGTGTTAGGAGCCCAAAATCCCAGTGTTATATAATAATGGATATTATTAATAACATATAATTATTTAACTCTAAATGACATTGAAGGAAACTAGTTAAGTTTTGTAAAAATGGTAGATATTATATTTTGTGGACCATTTATTAGGATTAACATAATTTTATTTTATGATCTCTCTGCTAACTAATAAACATTGACATATAACTATAAAAAAATAGTGCAATATGTAGAAGGATTATGATACTTTAGTTACTTTTTTTAGTATGTATATTAAGGCATGTGTAGCAGGAACTAACTCAAAACTAGTACTTAAACCTCGGTTGACCTCTTCACTGCCATGTCAAAAAAGCAAAAACGTACCCTAAGCGCCAAGCTACGAATTGATCCTGTAACCCTTCGTGGATCCATGCCAGACAATGTTTTTTTAATTGAGTCTGTAATTAGGGTTCAACTGGTTAAATCTGTCATGCAGTCGAGACGCGTGACGTGCGGGGCATATTTTCGTTTTCATCTAGAAATGACTGTGATGGTCAAAGGGTTAAAGCCATTTGATTGGTTAAAACTAATTTTAGTACCTACCTAGTTGCTGTTCTATGGTTAGGTACTTTATATTTTTTTTACCCTTTTGACATACCAACTTATGAAGTTCTAATGACTGTTTTGCATATGATTTAGATTTACCTACTTAGGTAGGTATGTAATGTTTCTTTGGATATTATTATTAGACTTTAAAACATTGTGTGATGCTTCCTGCGCTTTTTCCTGACGCTAGTAGGAGTGGTACCTTTCTACTCGAATTTTACTGAATTATCACAATTTCATATAATTTCGTAGGGTAGTTAATTGTTACACAAAATCACAGTTTTTTATTGTCATTTGGCTTGATATGATATTAGTAACATTATAGAAATATCACTCTAGAAGAATTGGTTTGTTTCATGAATTGTTAATCAACGAATTGAACTAGAATACCTTTAGTAAAATAATTGTAGGCCCATAATTCGAAACTCTCTCAAGACTCGAGCATTACTAAAAACTTGTTTAACCATTTCATGGATTGAAAGTATTTTTAAGTAATGCTGGAGTCTTTAGTGATTTTATGAATCCAGGCCATAGTTTTTTTTAAAATCAATTGTAATATTAAGGCCATTAGAAATCAATTGTAATATTAAGACTGTTTCTGGAAAGAACATTAATGGGACACGTGACGTGGACTGTCGCGTTCCAACGGACCCCACCCGAGTGGATACGCGCGTAGACACGCGACGGGTGTGGTGGCTTATGGACAAAATCCCTAACTGCTATAGGTAATTGGATGAAACTCCTGACATAATAATAGCTAATTTGTGTTTTGTGTAGGTACTGAGTGCAAAAAAATATTATTTTGATTATTTTAAATCTTATCAGACAGTGCGCTGTGGCGCTCATGAGGGTAGGCCGATGTCCAGTTGCGGACTACTGTAGAATGATGATGAATGCAATTATTAATTTATAATGTAACTGAGTGTTGTATATGGCTTTTGCTATTCATTTATTTCATAAGAAAAAATGCACAGAAATAAAAAGCATTAGACTCAGAATGTATTTTATTTTTGAAAGTCAAGATGACCCTGCGAGGCCACCACTGGTTTCACCATGCAGCCCCACACCCACTTATCCGACGTCAGCGTCGGTCGAATCTGGAACATCCCTTATCAAGATGACCCAGGCAGGACCTAGGTTTTCCTCGCGGTGTGCGCCCGGCCACATTTTTTCGTTCACCGATTCACATGATATTCGCAAAACCTGGCAGGGTCCTGTCATGGTGAAGTTCAGTTTTATTTGGCTTACTATCTACTATAGATTAAGAACCTATACACTTGATATAATTAAAAAAAAAAATAACAAAACCCCACCGTAAAAAAGTCGGAATACCCCGCTGTAAGGCATTTTCCTAGTATTCGTAGGTATGTAGGTACTTATTTTTTAATTAATTAATTTCATGGCTCAACGATAGGAAAGTGTTATTTTTAACTTTTTAAATGTTTTACTTATTTTGTGGTGGGGGTTTTTTAAATTTATATTTTAAAATTTTTAAACGTATTTATTTTGTTTTATAGAGTTTACAGTTATGAGAATTTTCCTGTGCATTTGAATGTAGAGAGTCAAGTGCTGGTTAACACGAATCCAAACACGACATATCTGCTATTCTCCAGCAGGAGCTGGATGAGCATTATTTTTCCAAGAGTGTATTAGTCTGCTAGATATCCAGGCTGCATCAGACCAAATATACCATAATCTTGCTTATATATAACATACATGGGTGTTTGAAATTTTAAGCCACACATGTTTGTAAGTCAAGTTAATACCCATAGACGTCTAAAGTAGCAACGGTAGACAAAAGAGCTGATAACCTTAAAACGGCTGAACCGATTTTGATGAATGATGTCTTAGAACCATCGCAAGAAACGCTGCTTTCAAATAAAAACAACCACATCTAAAGCGGTTCACCCGTTTAAGCGCTTCGGTGCCACAGACAGACACACACAGGGGTCAAACTTAACACCCCGCTTTTTGCGTGCCGGGGGTTTATTTATTTATTTATTTTATTTAATACTTCAAGCACACAAATGTACATAGGCGGTTAAAAATAGGTTGTCATTTATATCTCTTGTAAAAAAGAAAGAGTGTTATTAAAAACTGGTAAGCCGAAGTTTATATCAACAGTAATTATTATAGATAAATATTCACCTAGCTACCAACTAGATTGCGATTTGAAGGCACTACAAATGTGTAAAGAAAACTTTTGCATTCATTATCTTAACATATTTATTATTTCTTTGATTCTAATATACACATAATAAATAATATTATCTGCAACATTACTGATTTATAAATCTTTTAACATCTATTAGCAACAATTTTACTCGTGCTTCGAACCCAATATCACCAAGTTTCTTATTCACAACAGAAATTAAGTAAATGCAAAATTTTATTAAAAAAAGTATAAAAATAAATGCATACAAAATAGGTTTTTGAAGCTTAAGTTTATTTACTTTTCTTATCTTTTTTGGGATCTTTGGAAGGTCTTGATCTTCCTGCCTTGAGTAGTGCTATGATGGCAGTTATAGCAACTAACCCAAATCCTGCAACTCCTATCTGCCAAATCCAGGGGTGTTGTGCTAGAATGTCAAGTCCAAATGCAACACTTATTTTGATCATTTGGACACACCAGTCAACTAACTCGTCACTGTAACAAAATCATTAATTTCATTATTCATGAAAAGATACAAAATCTATCCTAATATTACATGTGAGACCAAATCTCAAATTAAGGATCATCAAAAAAAGGGCACATAGATAGTCCATTTCTTGGACACATAGGATTTTTTTTACCCTAGTAAGGTGTTTCCTTGGGATAATCTTGGAAAAGATACTATTCAGCAAAGCCGCGTTAGTTTAGTATAAAAATACAGGTTTACGATTAACTTACAATGGCGATGCCAGTAATGGCACGGGTTCTCCTTTGGAATTCTTATACCAGTCTTGAGCAAAAGTCACAAATGATTTCACATCTTTCTTGGGCAAATCAAAGCGGTATACCTTTCCAAGGCGGAAGCTGAAAAAATATTTTTAAAATAAGTATTTTATGTTTCTATTTCATATGTAAAGTAGTAACTAGGAATAATTACAATATATTATTTCAATGACACAAATGAAGACATGTTTGTATAATGACTATAAATTAAACACCTGTATAAATACTCAATACAGCATATATGTGCATTGTAAATAGCTCTAAATTGAATACTAACTACCTACTGTCTTAGGGCGCTTTCAATTTACGCTGGATATTAATAATCTATCTCGGTTGCTATCTTGATCCCGATCTTTATCTGTAACCAATCAACGACCGAATTCGCCTATCCGAGTCTTAAAGATGTCCAATCAGAAGCAGCCGTCAAAAACAAAGGATCGGGATTTGGATTGAGATTGAATATTAATATTAATATCGGGCGTTAGACGGTTGGTGCCGGACTGCTGCCGCACGGTTGTTACGACCATGAGCCGTACTGCTGCCGGACGACAGCAGTACGACGTAAATCGTCTTATTTGAAGAGATACGCGGCTGCAGTCCGATCGAATTTTAGTGATTTCCATCGAAACCCAACTTTAGTCGGTGCCATGGACTCTGACGAGGAAGTGTTATTGTTAGTTCTCTTGCTTCGGCAGAAACATAAACGACGCCGTACTAGGGCGTCGCCAATGTTTTCTTTAAAATATAAAACTGGTGATTTTTATACACTTTACCCTAGATTAAAAGAAAGCTCAGCTGATTTTTTGAACTATTTTAGAATGTCTAGAGAATGTTTCTATGAATTGGGTATATCACTTTGTTAAAAATGGAATACCTACAACGTCAAGAAACTAAATTCAAAAATACTATATCCGCCGAAGAGAGACTTCACAGCACTAGCGAACAACGACTGAGACAGGTTGTTGCCGTTCCGCCAACGGACGTGCGCCGCACTGCTGTCGCACGACTTTGCGTCGAGACATTTTGTATGAAAAATCATAACCGCCCGTGCGCAGTACGATACCCGGACTGCAGCAGTCCGGCACTAATCGTCTAAATTGAAAGCGCTCTAAGAGCGCTTTCAATTTTATTATCACACTATGCAGCTCTACTCTACTCACGCATTGTTTACTGTTTGTGAAAAAATATACAACAAATGCTTACAAGAGGAAACTTGGCAGTTTGTTAACATTGAATCTCTTAGCCGTGTTAAGTCCCCCTTGGTTCGAGTCCATCCGCGCGACGTTGATGCGTCCCTTCAATGTTGCACCCACACTCTCCCACACTGCATGTAGCCTTTGACAGTCAACACAGGAAGCTCCATAACTGAAAATATGACATGACTTCATAACAGAAAGTAACAATGTTATATTAGCAAAGAAATGTCATAAACCAGCTGGTATTTTCTTTAGCATGATTCAACTAGCAAGGTGAAGGCCTTATTTGTTGCTTAATGCCAGAAATAATGTTATGTTGTTGTAAACTTAGTCATCCACTGACATAAATTATTAGTTTATAAATAACTTAAATAGGTGCAGACAACACAAGTTTATTTAAAACACATATTCATATTATTTATTTGCATTCCACAATGTAAAATAATACTTAAAGCTATGTACAACCATGGACCCTGTAGGGCACTAGTTAGCTTAAGGCCAAAGGCCAAACCTCTACTAGCAAATTCAGATGATGCTTTGAGGTTTTCATTTATTGTAGGATTTGACATTAAGTGTATCTTTAGTGAAATGGGCTTTCTGCCCAAAAAAAAATATTTTTGGGCAGAAAGTTAAGTAGAACCAAGAAGCGAAAAAAGAAACATTTGTTATGGTTGTATAAATACAAAATAGATATGATATTAGTTTTCAATACATACATCCGACTTAGGTGGTAAATGCATTAGTAGGCAGATGAATGGATTGCATACTTACAACATGACAAACCAGTCGCCGGTGGTGGCGCCTGTGGCTGCCTGAGTGATATGTTCAAATATTTTATCTGTGAGCTCTTTGACCGCAGGAGCTTGGTTCTTCTCAAAGAACCCATATATTTCATTCTCATCAGGTTCCCCTAAAAATAATAAATTAGTTATTTAGGTATGAAAACAGATGTGATTGGAGAATAAGGAATGGATAACCTTAATTTGCTTAACCTTTTGACCGCCACGGTTGGATATAGCCGACAAATAAAAACGTGCCCAAAACGTCTAGTGCCGACAAGAAAACAATTTTTTAAAAGTACAAAATAAATTTGAAATCCCTATTCTTTTTGTATGTATTTGCGCTGAATTTGTGGCATGGCGGAAGGGACGCCGATGTGTTTACGCTCTGGCAGTCAAAAGGTTAAAGACACAGCCATAAATGTATTTAATCTTTATGTTCAGACTTCAGAGGTTTGTTTTATTTTATTAATTGTAAACAATAAACAATTAAATGCCAAAGGCAAAAAGTGCTTTTACTATAATAATAATAATATTCCACAACTTTATCACAACTTTGTTCTGTGTCTAGGGGTAATAAATTTATATTTATAATACTAAGTAGGTATATATTTATAAATGTATAAGTATGTTTATCAGTGTTGTTAAGTACCAATAACACAAGCTCTGCTTAGCTTGGGATGATGTAGATGGCGATGTGTGAAAGTCCTGATATTTATTAATTTGAAAATACCTGAACCAAAAGAAACACAGACACTTTAGACACAAAAAAATAGCCAGACAAAAATCAGTCTTACCACTAAACAGTAAAGGAACACCATGTCTGAAGAAAACAAGAGCAGGATCCTTGGCTGGATTATACAGTCTGCTCATGTGACTGTTTATGGTCTTCACACTTACAGCATTCATATGTTTTTTAAAATCATCCTGTAAACTCTCTATGTGAGTTTCAAATTCGTCACATTTATCACAGTTTGGTTTACCTAAAAACAGGAAGAGAAAAATTAAAAACACAGCAATTCGTGAGCCAGTGGGCCAAAAGCTTTTAAAGGTATCTCACGAGCAGCATCAACAGATGTTTTATTTCTTTGCACTTCCATTTTACGAATCTTTTGTGTTAAATGCAGGTACACCATGGTCAGATTCAGAGGCAGGCAGGTAATTGTATATAAAGGAGAAAACATTTAGGTCCATCATTACTTACAAACTTTGTGTCATAAAAATACCGAATAGGAGATATTTACAAAATTCGACCAAGATTCTAACTGCAAATGAGTAGTGGCCATTCAATTACGGAAGTCTAAATAATACAATGGATAGGTATATACTTACTAAATAAGACAATGAGCTTTTCTTTTTCTCTAATTAATTCGAGGAGATCATCGTCGCTCACACTTTGTAAAGTTTCGCTGCTTGATTTTATTAATGAAAAAAGTAAAACTACGAGACACACTTTTAACTTCATTTTATGTATTTCTTGTTTGAGTCAAATGTTCGAAATGTTTATCCCACTTCTTACAAAATATGAATAGATCAACTTTTTCAATAATTAAAAAGCATTGAATTTAGTTTAGTTCATCACAAAATCCTTCACCCCTTCACCTGCGTGCATAGACTATTAAATTTAAAACTAAAAAAGAAAGAAAAATACAGACTGCTACCAAACAACCACAGACAGAAAGAGAGTAGTGAAGTACCTAGTAGTTACCACATCATAATACTGAAGGTAGTGAAGTTACTGCCAGCCAAGATGGATTATAGTATTTTGAAAGCTTCCCGTGGCGTGGATGCGCCAGAGTAGCCCGCAAAATTCAAAATTTCTTGTTTTTTTTTAATTTTCCGTTAAGTATCAGGCTGTGGGTAACTATATATGATTTGTGACCGGAACACGTATGTCTTTACAGAATTATAATCGTTCATATGTTTGACTGAAAATTTAACCAATCGTGGTAAAGATTAACAAAACCAAAATTGACGGATTGTGGTAGTTCTGGAATTTTGTTTTACCATGTTTAATGTTTTAGGGGTCAACTCGTCCCACTTTGAAATCAACTAATAAACAAAATACATGTTGCCGTATCTGCTGTAATGTAGTTGTGCCGGTTCCTGAGTACCTACTTACAGCAATTGTACAATTTATGACTTGTAGGAATGAGATTGAACCGTAATTTTAAGATAATATTATGTTTTATTGGGTTGGAAAAGGAATATTTCCTCAAAGGACATTATTGGACCTCCATAAGTCTTTATGGCAAGTGGATTAATTTTCCAATCCAACTTTATGGGGTGGGCTACATTTTCGTACAGGCGCGTTTCCACGATAACTGAAATAATTTGCCTCTTGTCTAGCCAGTTAAGTAACAATGAGTTAAATAAAATGCAATGTAATTTATGATTTTTAAAAATGCAAGTGACTCCTCATAATACGTTTCTTATAGGGTTTATGTTACTGTCACAGAGTACATTATAGTTACTGTGCTGTGTGTGTCTGTCAAATCAAAATTATATATAAATTATCTGTGGTGAAAGTCAAGTCTGGGATTTACTACACGATTTGAACAAAAATATTATTGTGAGATTTATTGATATTGAGCTTAGATTTATAACTTACGTTCATATTGACACAAATGACACATTTTAATAAGAATAGTGAATCTTTAGTTATTTGACTGAATATTTTGAATAAAGTTAATTGGAGTGACCATCAACAGGTGTAGGTTTCTAATTCAATGTCACAAAGCCTTTACTGACCCACCTCCTCCCTTCGTATCTAACTAAACACGATTACCTTGTGAAAGTTCGATCTAACAAAGTAACAACGTATTAGAATTATCACGACTATTTAGCTATCGAAAGGGAGCTTTTGACTTAAAATTTTTCTTAAGATTAAGAAAGTCTTAAAAAGGGAGGAAATCATGAGTCATAGTTCGTAATTTGGTAGTGCTGATCTAATCCTTACAGTGTTGTAGTGTTGTTGCATTCATATATTTTTCTTTGAAGGAGTTTTTAAAAAAATGGCGGAAGTAGAGGAAAAAGTGGTGATGACACCAAAATGCAAGACTGCTAATTCAACAACCCTTGTGATTGAGAGGAAAGCAGTGGAACCAGAGGCCAGTGATAAGATCCATGTAGCTGGTGGAGACCACACAGGAATTATAATCAATAAAGAAAAAAACTATGGTATGTTCTAAATTTAAATCCTAGACCAGCTCGCTTTACTATTTTGAAACTGTTTATTGCATGATTATTCCTTAACTATTTTATTCTTCCACATCTCCTTGGTATCAAGTTGATGGTGATGTCATAGTAAGTAAATCATAAAACTTAGCAGTCTTATCTAAGTTAGCAGTAGATTGATGTTTTCAGATTTTTTTTAACATACCTACTCTTCTAAAAACCATCTTTTGTTTACACATAGACTGACAATTTAATTAATACACCAGATAGACAACTATATTATAAGTAAAAAGGTGTAGACAGGTTATAAGCGCTCAGCAAGCGACACGTTAAAATGTGGCTAGCCAGCCACACTTGACCTCATTGTTGTGTTGCACTGTCAACGAATGTGTGCATGGGTTAGTGTGCCGTTTTTGAAGATCAAATATTATTTAGGTAACTTATCTACACATTTTTACTTATAATATAATATTGTAGACAGACAAGTTAATCATTTGAACTCAAAATTTAAAATTGAAAAGATGAATGAAGTAAAAGCTTTATAATAAAAATCATCATTATCTGCTTGGCCTTTTTCCAACTATGTTGGGGTAGGCATCCAGTTAAACTTGATGCAACTGAATACCAGTGTTTTATTATGGAGCGATTACCTATCGGACCTCCTTAACCCACTTACTGGGTAACACAATACCCTTTGCTAAACTGGTTGTCGGACTTTTGGGCTCCTGACTACTTGTTACAACTGTCATGACAGTGTGGACCAACGGCTTAACACTCTGTCTGTGGCACAGAGTAGGCTTGAATTGTAATGAATAGTCACCCATCTACAGACTGACCTCATCAAACGTAGCTTGACCCTCCTTAAATCAGTTAGACTGAGAGCAGCGGTGGCCCAGTGGTGGCGGCTCCGACTTACGAACAGTAAGTCGTGGGTTCAAACCCAGGCAGGCGCATTACTTTGTGTAATTTATTTCATCACCACTGCTCTCCAAAACGGTGAAGGAAAACATCGTGAGGGAACCGGCATGTCCTAGAACCAAAAAAGTTCGAAGACATGTGACATCTACCAATACGCAAAATACGCGCTTAGACGTGGAGTTGCGGATACCAGCCCGGTATCTTTAATCTTTTTTTTTAGTCAGTTAGACTGTAATTATTTAGCCACAAGCTCCTCTATTATAATAATAAAAGGCACACTCAACATAATTTATAATGCATATTGTTATCTTACCAGTCTGCGTAAAAGGTTATCAATATGTTGACCTTGCCGTTTCCTGTAACCCTGTGTTAAAAATAAAATCAAAATGTAGGTATTTTATCCTTAAATAGTAACCACAGTATTTAAGTATCAGCAGCTCACTATTTCCTGTCGGTTTTCCTGTTTTTTTTTATTATTGGATTGTTTTTCTATTGTTATTTTAGGGAGTTAAGAAAGGGGCGGGTGTTTGTCTTATGTAATGTTTGATGTTCAAAAAGTACTACTTATCAGCCTAATTTGATTAAAATAATTTTGATTTGATTTGATTTTCTGGTAACTTGAATATACAGTTAATACCTACCTAGTTAAATATTATTTTTAATTCTATTGACATGGTTTAAATCATAAATAATGACAAAAAAGGTATAAATAACTAAGATGTTTGTTAAGTTTGTTGCGAATGACATGTTAAACAATAAGGAACCATAAATGTATTAGCCAATAAGTTCATAATACCCTACACCATGAACAGACCTAAGCATTAAGAGTATGAGTAATACAATCAAAGAATGAAACTATTCCTCAACTGCAATTAAGAATTATCATTCGTTAATTTCATCAACTTATTAAGCTAGACAATGATCATTGTGTTGTGCTTTATTGGAACAATGTTCATGTTAATTCATAGATAAGAAAATTAATGCTACTGGTTGATTTATGTTGCAAAACATCCTTTATAAAAATATAATAATCATGAATTCTTGATTTTATGAATATTATTTTAGTGATGAATGATGAATTAGAGTAATATGGTGGCTTTTAGGGTTCCACACTAGAACAATCTAGACTATCAATCTATCAATCTATTTCTCCGTCTGTCAATCTATCTGTCCGTATGTCTGTCTGAGGGGTGTTTCTCATTAACGATTATAGTCAATAAGTTGCAAGTTATACAGAATATGTTTTTATTGCAGCTACAACAATAAATGATAAGAATAAAATAAAATTGAAACTGCCATGAATTTTGCTGCATTTTTTGTTCAACATGAACAATTGCTGTATAACTAATCTTAGTTTTTATTCTTCCATATTCTGTACCAATTTTATTTATTTTAAAAGACTTACGACTTGTTTATTTTAAAGATTATTTTTTACTTTTATCATATTTCCCTTTGTCTCAATCCATAGTAAAAGAATTAATGTATTTGATATTATTATTTACTAGCAGACGTCACGCGGTTTCACCCGCGTTTGTCCCGTTCCCGTGGGAATACAGGGATAAAAAGTAGGCTATGTGTTAATCCTGGGTGTCAGCTAACTCCATACCAAATTTTATTAAAATCGCTCCAGAATAGAATAGAATAGAATACTCTTTATTGCTCCAGCCGTTTAGACATGAAGAAGTACTTTCACCTTTTATAATATTAGTGTGATGTATTTACTAAATTATTTAAATTTTTGTAATAATTGTTTATTTGATATTATAAATATTGTGAATTATTTATTGTGGATTAATTTTGATTTATTGAAATTTAGATTAGATGTGATTGGATAATAATAACTAAAACCTGAGTCTTGCCCACTTGCTTCAAAAGTAAAAGTATACATATAGCTTCAAGACAACGTCTTAAGCATACCCTCTAAGTATGACCTAATGATTGAACAGTGGCCTCATCATCATTGTTAGCACTATTTGGTAATAATAAATTATGTATTCATGTTTCAGAGAATGGAGTGACGGAGCCTTGCCATGCCCAGTTAGAATTCTACGTATATTTGGTGTCGGGCGCCACCGGTAATCATACAAGGGAAGCGCGCGCGTTGCGATTCTGGTTCAAACCCAACATGACTCCCAATGAAAGGCCTTATGAAGCACAGGCTTTCTTCCGGGAACTTGTCAGCCCACAAGATTTTCCTAAAGGTAAATTATACAATTGTGGTGTAGTAAGGCTTTGATCCATTTCTCTTTAGAGACCACACTTAATTTTAATTTATCATCTTACTCATCCTAATTGAACCCTTTTAGTAATTCATCCTAGAGAATCCATTTCCATATTAATGTTTGATAACTTTGATGACACAGTTGGCGCAGTGGTTAGGCGAACGGCTGCTGTGCTGCGGGTTCGATTCCCGTAGAGAACAAATGTTCGTAACCACGCCCACGATAGAGGAGAAATTCTTGTGTGGGGCAGTGTTTAGTAAAAAATATACAAATTTAGGTTTTTTGCTCCTAAGTTTATTTTTGAAGTTTTTCTTCTTTTGGCGCGTTAGAGAAAAATGATGAGAGTAAATTTTTACCATGCGCGCGCACACCTTCACGAAAAACCGACACCCTGAAGTTAGCTATAGTCAACATTTTAGTTTTTTTTATAATAATAGTGTCGTTTTTTCTAGATACGTAGGATATCTCGAAAGATATTTTTTTAGAAAGTTTTTTAACTTGTTACGCTCAGAAGTATAATTTTTAACGCGTTTACATAAGTACACACACACTTTATTTAAATGAAACATAAATTTCTAATTTCCAAATGTCTCTCTAGGTACTTACAACATGAACGTTTTGAAGTCCAGTCCTGCCAAAACTTCATACCTGATAATTTTTATCACATCAATGTTAGAACATTAAAGAAATGACGGTATTTTTAACATTTCAGACTATGTTGGCTATATTAAAAAAATAATGAAGTTAATGCAGCACAAGTACGACCAACTAAAACTTCTAGAAGTAGAATTAAGACAAGAAGCAGCTGGACCTCCGTTACCCGGTAAGTTTCCTCCCTTTTAAATACGTTAAAAATTAGATTAAAGATATTTCTTTTTATAAAAATAAAAATGCACAAACTATTGGGATATTTAACAGAAACTGTATAACAGTACATTGTATTGCATATTTTTTTAATATAGGGTTGCTAAAGGGTGCACCAAGTAAAGTTGAACTTACAAATTGTTAAGATGGGTACAGACTAGACTCATGAACCCAAATGCTAGTTTGCTTGCACTCTACATAGAACCTAATGAGGTCATAGTCAATTTCTAAAAAAAATATTAATATATGATTTCAGAGCGGGTAAGAGTACCAACTTATAAAAAAGAACTGAACAATATTTTTATATGACTCCAAATAATATAAACCTTAGCTGATGTAGATCAGGAGTTTATTTTTCATTAACTCCAATGACACCCGTATCCTCTCTTCCTGCCACTTGGCATGACTGATATAAGAAAAGTAAAAGTAGCGTTCTTTATAACTGTTACAGATTATAATGCACAACCATATAAAACAGAGTATAGTTGGCAACCCTAACCTCAACCAAATCTTTATTTGAATTTTTCTAATTTAGTTATGGGGTTGTCAGCCTTAAAATCGGATGGCATCAATTATTATTGATTCAGTCTGTACTACCTAGCCCAAAAAAATGCAACTTATATAATTGTTAAGCTTAATATAAATAATAATAAGTATATCTGTTTTTTTAATTTTATGGTACAGAAGCAAATGGCGTTATTTCGAGTAAGAGCGTTATATACAACTATTCTAATGGCTGTATGTATATTATTTTTATGTGTATTACTATTATGCATGTATGTACTGTATTCTACAACTATTTTAATTATGTATCTGTTCATCTATAATATCTTGTGTAGTGCAGCTGACCAAATCACCCATACAAATGCAACAAAGCAGCAACAAAGTTTATAGAACGGCGAAGTACAAAATTCAGAGCCATAGACATTCAGTATTGAAATACTGGTAGTAAGAAACACTGAATTAAAATAACTTTCGGTGTCATAAGCCTAAAAATTGGTCAGTTGTATTTAATTTGCTGAGTGATTTATAAATTGTTTGATTAAAATTAATTAAAATCTAATAATACTACTCGTTTGTTTGAAGTAATAAAAAGAACTTCGAAAGTTTTAGTGTGAATGCTGGCTTATCCGATATTTAATCATTTAAAATACGGTTCAATGATTTTGATACGGCCAGTCGGCCACGTTAACCTCCAAATAAATCAGAAACTTAACACTTTAATTCATTAGACCCCCCCACGATTGAAAGGTTAAGGTATTAATCTTAACATAAACATTATTAGGTACTGCAAATGTTTGAAAACCTTTATGCGTAATTACTAAACAAAGAGACCCAACTCTTTACCGTATTTTCTTCTTTAAGTAATAACATGTATTATATTAGTCATGAATACCTACTTATTATTTTGCTTTATAATTATTATTATTATGTATGAGGTAGCTGCATTCATTAGTATTTAAATTTGCGCCATTGATATGAATGTACTCTTAGTAACCATTTGTAGGACAATTAATTTTAGCGAACACATTTTCATTTCGAAGCAATCCACTAACGTACTGATTGCATGTATGAGTTTTTTATTGTTTGAACTGCCCCCCCTAGCCAAGTTACAAACGATTCGTATCTATTTATATATAGCGAGACACGCTAAGTCACGTGGTCAAAACAAAGGGATTTGAGCCGTTCTCGATTGTAGAAAGAGAATAGATACGAATCGTTTGTAACATGGCTAGGGGGGCTGATATTTAGTTTAGACTAATTTAAGAAGGTTGGCCTGCTGCAGTGCGTGTCGCGAGTTCGATACTCGCACGGAACAAAGACTTGTTAGTACAGATAGTTGTTCCGAGTTTGACTGTGTGTGAATGTGTTTTTAAATGTTTGTGAACGCACCCACAATACAGAAAAACATCTTATTAAATAGCAATTTTCCGGAATCAAAATCAATCAACCTGCGTGCAACGTTGCGTTCGTTGTTAACATCTGAGACAATGAAATTGACTGAAGTTTAACTTTGATTTGTTGCTATTTGAAAGTATTATAGCTAGTCTTCGTGTAATTTATATTTATATGTAGTGTAATTTACTGCCTATCCGTCGTATCAACCCTATATAGGTACTTTTCCAATCCATTGACAGTGTTTAATAGAAGATGATTTTATTCTAGCGTATATTGAAGACAGTATACTGAATCAAACTCAAGATAATGTAATCTCAGAACACAGAGTGTTGGATATGATAGAGAATGCGTATCCTAATCCTTTAAGGGTGGACGACTTTGTTACGTAAGTATTATTTTACAAGTCTACTTAAACTTTTTTTTTCTTAATAATCATAAAAGCGACTAACCACATTTATTCAGCTCAATTAATTTTTTGTCCATATTATTATACCTACCACTTTTGCATACAAAACATACATAACGTCACGCCTGTAATCCCCAAAGGGCTAGGCAGAGGTGTTCTTTCCACCCACATTTAGACAGTTATGTTTAAGTCCCATGTAATAGGGGGCGAGCTTATTGCCGTCAATCGGGCTCAAATCCAGACACCGGGCTGCTACTGAGAACTTCCAGATGGAAAAACTCAATAACACTGCCCGACCCGAGGTTCGAACCCGGGACCTCATGCTCAGCAGTAGCGATTGCTACCACTAGACCAACGAGGCATTCAAAACTGGTAGGTATTTACTGGTAGTTATTTGTGGTTACATTTCCATTTCCAAGATGAAAAACGCTAAAAATGCGTGGTTAGTATCTTAGGCTTCGTCTAACGCCCGATATTAATATTTTATCTCAATCCAAATCCCGATCCTTTGTTTTTGACGGCTGCTTCTGATTGGACATCTTTAAGACTCGGATAGGCGAATTCGGTCGTTGATTGGTTACAGACAAAGATCGGGATCAAGATAGCAACCGAGATAGATTATTAATATCCAGCGTTAAACATTTCACAGCACGGTTAGCGAAGTGACTGAACGATTGACTGCTGCGCTATGAGTCTCAGGTTCGATACCCGCGCGGTAGATATATCTGTGTAGCCTAAAACAACGTTTTACGGGTCTGGCAGGCCGTGTATCTGAGTTTAAATGTTTTTAAACTCACTCACGATACAGAAGAAATTTCTGATGTAGGCCAACGTCCAAGTTTGACCTATATTAGCTATTAATATTCATGATCCTTACATTCATAAGAAGGACTAAATGCTGCAAAGCCAGATGGACAACGTGTGGTTGTCACACCACACTTGCCGGTCGATTCAGTAAGGGAAGGTTCATTTCTGACGGAACGTGCGCCGAGCGTTTGCGACAATGTACGCTCGACGCACTAACGTATCATCGGTTGAGTATGAACGGTCAAGTGTTTTTCTATACATTTGTCTGTTCTGGCGTTACGCGACCGATAATACGCGACGCATGTTCCGGCAGATATGAAACTTCCCTAAAAGTCACGCCCTGAAAACTTAAGTGAAGTGAACTCTGTCAATGCCTAACATTAGTATGGAATGACAGCTCAATTTGCGCTCACTACGCCGTATTTTCACGCGGTGATTTGACCAGAATCACACTGCTGGTGGCTATTTTCCGGTGAAAAGATGGATTTGAGCTGATGCAGTATGTTACTGTTTTTTGACCTTTAAATAGGGGTTAGACCGCATTAAAGGATCACGCTGACTTGTTTCATGATAGATTGGAGTTTCTGTTGCGAATTCGACCTTATTATGTTTTTAAGTAATATTTTTATTTCTTATTGCAGTGCTGGAAAGTGGTCAAAGGCAGAAGTAAAAGATGCGTTACAATCGCTGGAGGAGAAGGGTCTGACCCGTGCCATGTCAGACGGGCTCTACGTCCGACAACATAGTGTAGACACACAGGTACTAATACTTAAATAATAGTAATTTATACCCCGATGTGTCAAATTTCTATGATAGGTTTTCAACTTTATTCTAAACACAATAAGGTCCATGTTCAATTGGGAAAATTTGACAGTTTGGGGTAGGTTGATGTGCTGGCGTGTGTATATTCCAACATATTGCTCATTGTAGCATTGGAGGAACTGTATTTTTGACTTTTAGAAAGATCAACTGATTTAGATTTTAATGAATAGAAACACTGTACACTGATAAAAAGTTACACTATTACTGAGTGCCAGTAGTTACTTTTGGTAGGCCTCTTTCACATGAATGAAGTCGCGGGCAGAAGTTTGTATCATAATCATACTAAGAATTTCCAGCATTTTACCTAGAAACACAATTAACCACAACAATAGGGCCGTCTGCCAATTCTTTCTTCTTACCAATAAATTAAACTGTGTTTTTTCTTCGTGTTCAGTGCTGCTGGTAAGAGGGTAGCGTCACAGTCTAAAAACATACAGTCGTCCGACGAAGCTGTCTAGACAGGGCAATCGTGCGGGGTGTGAGGGGCGAGACGCTGGAAAGCCGCTCCCGCACTGCGAACAAAACGATGTTCGTAGTGCGGGAGCTATTATTCAAGTCTAACGCGTGTTGAAGTTGTCGGCATTTTTCCAGAGATCAAAGGCGTCGTCCTACTGTATTAATATTTATACTGTGCTATTACTGAGTGCCATAGTAGTTACTTTTGGTAGGCCTCTTTCACATGAATGAAGTCGCGGGCAGAAGTTTGTATCATAATCATACTAAGAATTTCCAGCATTTTACCTAGAAACACAATTAACCACAACAATAGCGCCGTCTGCCAATTCTATCTCCTTACCAATAAATTAACCTGTGTTTTTTCTTCGTGTTCAGTGCTGCTGGTAAGAGGCTACCCTCTTACCTCTACTGTCACAGTCTAAAAACATACAGTCGTCCGACGAAGCTGTCTAGACAGGGCAATCGTGCGGGGTGTGAGGGGCGAGATGCGGGAAAGCCGCTCCCGCACTGTGAATAAACCGATGTTCGTAGTGCGGGAGGTATTATTCAAGTCTAACGTGTGTAAAAGTTGACGGCATTTTTCCAGAGATCAAAGGCGTCGTCCTACTGTATTAAAATTTATACTGTGGTAGTGTTATAGATTTCGTTTCTTGTAGTTCCCGGCGATGCTTGGAGGCTATTATTCCCCCGTTTCTAATACATCTGTCGAAACTCCGTTTCCTCTGTTCTTCACTGTTAACAGTATAGATGGCGCTAGTTGGTACTGTTCTAGAATAAATAATTTTATTCTTTTCTTATGATCTGTAGAGCTAAGATAAAAAAAAAACTGGCTAGTGGGTAAATTCTAATCTACAGGTCACTGAGATAAATTCAACTTTTATAACCCCTGCTAACCCTTGTCACGACAGTAAAATATTTAGCTGTAAAATTCTAATCTATTTGTATTTTGTTATCTAGAACACATTTAATGTATTCAATAAAATAAAACAATATTTAGTTTTTAGCTACCAACTAACAATATTACATCATCATATACATGTAATCTCCAACAATGGGTTGGGCAGAGTGCACCTGTGAGTAACTACACCCACATTTCGCCGTTTATGTTTAAGTCCTATGTAATAGGAGGCATAGCTATTGTCATCAATTGATCACAAATCTGGACTCCGGGTTGAGAAATTCCAGATAGGTAAACTCAATAACGCTTTTACCCGATCGAACCCGGTGACCATCTACCTAACCTTTTCTCAACTATGAGGTTGGCTTCCAGTTCATCTGGATGCAGCCGAATACCAGTGTTTTATATGAAGCCTGTCTGATCTCCACAACCCAGTTACTGGGTAAAACGATACCCCTAAGTTAAACTGGTTGTCAGACGTTTGGGCTTCTGACTACTTGCAACAACTGTCAAAGATCTACAAATGACAGTTGAGATCAACGGCTTTACGTACTTTCCAAGGCACGGAGGAACCTTGATATTTAATGAATGGTCACGCACCCACGGACTAACCTCGTCAACCGTAGCTTAAATGGAATGATATTTGTTCCCAGATACTTTTATATGTATTTTTTTTAACAAAAAGCCATTTCCTAAATGCGTGTTCCCTGAGAAGAAATGCCGAAAGAAACTCAGGGGTCATGGTCTCTTTGAATTCATTAAACCCCAAGAGGACACCGGACATGAAAGTAGAATAAATGCTGTATATAGAAATGCGTTCCTTGTGAAGTATGTGTGGTGTAACAATGAATGACAGATTGAGGAATGATGTGATAAAGCAACGTTGTGGTTTAAAAGAAGATGCAGTAACAAAAATTGAAAAGAGTATGCTTAGATGGTTTGGTCACGTTGAAAGGATGGATGAAATGCGACTAACGAAAGGTATTTACAAGGCAGATGTAAGTGGGAACGCCGGGAGGGGACGCCCTAGAAGGACATACATAGACCTTATTGGTGAGGTTCTTCAGAAAGGTCAGGTGCGTAGTACTCGCAACCGGCGTGTGTGTATGACAACATGAATGAATGTAAACGAAGCAAAAGAAGTATGTAAGAATCGTAGCATATGGCGCTCTGTAGTTTCTGCCTACCCCCATGGGAAAGAGGCGTGAGTTTATGTATCTATGTATGTAGGACACCGGTGTCCGCGCTGTCATTGTCTTTTTATTGTGTCTCTAATTGACACGGTTGAAAGGTTAAAAGTCCAGTCATAAGATTGTATGGATGTATTATTTGAGTCTAACGATGCAGTGCAAAGTCTGGAAAAGCCTTCTGAAGAAAGAATCAATTCAGCTTTGAGTTGACCTGTCCCGACAGACGGCAGGCATGCTTCAGTCATCGTGTAGCTCAACCCATTTCAGGGAGCTCGTTGACTTACCGTCTCATTATTGAAACACGAGCTCCTCCAACCCTTTAACAAAATAATAACTCGATGTTCTTGTGCCACCAGGTTGTGAAACAAATGCCACAGTTACTCTCGTCACGTCAGCCCAGCATAGCCGTGATAACGGCGTTGTACTGCGAGAAGCAAGCCGTGGACGCCATGTTGGACAATCAGGAGACCTACGTACGATACACTACTGTCGGTAAGTCAGACATTCACTCCCTTATTTTAATACAAAGAGTAAAGTTATGCAAAAAGTCCAGTGCAACTTTAAAAATAACATCACGTCTATATTCCCGGCAGCGTAAAATTATGGGTTAGGTTTTTAAATCCTTTCGGGGGTCGCGGAAATATCTTCCGTTCCCGTGACCCCCGGCGCAGGTGTGAGAAGGAACACGGGGTGGTTTTTAGTCAGTAAGAGTCTGACAGACCCCTCCGCCTCCCCGGGCGGGCGACATCCATGAGGATTTTCCAAAATCCTTCACAAGAACGTGTTATTTTTTGGTCCCGGCTGTCATTTAAAGATCTTTGACAGTTGATCTTAGTCAGAAGTGTGAAAGTCTTACAATGCGTTTAAACAAGGGTGCATCTTGTTAGCCATCCTGGTTGCAGAAGTCAGGCAGTCGCTCCACGTAAAACACTAGTATTCAGTTAGACTGGACACTGGAAGCCGATTCTAACGTAGTTGGGAAAAGGCTAGACAGAGGATAATAATAATAATAATTTATTCAAGAAAACATTGTTTACAAAAAGTTTACATTTAGCCAAACAATAGTACTTATGTAATTTATACTTAGTTCTAATTATAAACTAAAGCTAAAATATTTCTACTACAAGTGGAAGTAAAGGGATCAGGTTATACGTTAATTAGCGACCCACCTGAACTAGGTTTATTCAAACCTGTGTTTCAGGATGACTAATCCTAAAAAAGAAAGTGAAAATTCCACTCCAGAAAAGGGCATAAAAGGTGTCATAATATTTCATAAAATACCACCGTTTACTTAGCTCCTGTTTGTACGTCATGCGGTTTTTTGCGACGTGCACATCAAGGTGATATCGATAACCGTTCACGTGGCCTCTGCGTAAGCGAAAAGCGTGAGTAATGAAAATTGAAATAGTGACGTCACTGTTCGTTTTTTTAAAAAAAAAAACATCCTGCATTTATGATTAAATGGTAATAATGGCGTTAATCTTTCCTCCTAGACCACGTCGTTCGGTCTAGTAAAAGACGTGGTCTCTTTTACGTCGTTGTCTACCTTTGACGTAAAATTATAGTTAATCCATCAGTAACGCCCGATATTAATATTCTATCTCAATCCAAATCCCGATCCTTTGTTTTTGACGCTGCTTCTGATTGGCCATCTTTAAGACTCGGATAGGCGAATTCGGTCGTTGATTGGTTACAGACAAAGATCGGGATCAAGATAGCAACCGAGATAGATTATTAATATCCAGCGTTAGATAATAAAAAATAATAGACAAGTATTTTTTTTTATAATTGATGTAAACCTTCTTAGATTAAGCGCATTCAAATGAGAGAGACGGGGCTTGTGTCGTCATAATTCAGTATAAACTGTACAAAATCGTCATGCAACATTTAGATATACTTAATTCGGTTTTTTTATTACGTTAATATTTGAAAAATGTGTGTCTATTATATCCAGTAAGTAATCTAAATGAGGGAGTAAAAACTAAAATTTATTCAACTACCCTTTACCCATTGCAATATTTATTATGCTACAATTTTTTTGTTATGGTGCATAAAAACTAGGATGATTGCAACCGTTTCCACAAAAAACGGTCGCACTAAAAAAACATTTAACTGCCACCACTTGATCGCCACAATCCTGTATAGACAAACTAAAATGTGCCCAACACGCTACGCGTCATGACTAGTATCTAACAAATTAAAAAGAATAATTCGTAGCTTAGCGACAGGGCTGCCAGGTGCAAAAATGGTGTGATCGTACGACAACTACTAAAAAAATCGTATGCCAAGGATTTTGAAATGAAAAGATCGTACAACCTAAAAGTACAAAGTTTTTATTAAAAATAACTAAAAAACGCAGTTTTAGAAAAGAAATGCAATAGAGGAAACAAAGAAAGAAAAAATATTTATTTGGCACATCCTTATGTAGACCTACAAAAAAAAAAAGAAAACTTATAATAACACAATTAAACAAACTAATTATTAGATTTATACAAACTTTCTGTGGTCATATTGTTTAACATTTCTTTTGTCGGCTTAAACTTCGTGCAATTTTCGTTTCTTCTTATTAATTGTTTGGCTAATAATGTTCGATTTAGTGTTTCATTCGATAAACTGTTTCTAAGTTTTGTTTTTATTAAGTTTACTTCGCTGAATGCTCTTTCACAATCTGTACTAGAATGGGGCCAACATAACAAATTTAAGGTAAATTGAGCCAGTGTTTTATAATTCTCAAATTGTTTTTTGATGTTGCCCCAAAACTCGTCTGTATTGATAGATAAATCAAATCAATTTATTTTTTGGAGTACCTGTCGCAGGTCGCTCGTCTTCACTTTTGTCACACATTCTTGCTTGACCAAAAACAACCGACACAAAAAAGCACTCGAGACAGTATACAGATTCAAAGAGGATAATATAAAGTACGCACAGATCGAGCGAGACTTACAAATCGCAACTATTACCGAAAGAAAAAAGTAATAAGTTTCGTAAAAATGCAAACAAATACAGCCTTTCATTTACTCCACCAAGAGTCTTCATTCAAGTAAAAGATCTACGTTGTACGCGTTAGGTTGTTGGGGAGTTCCCCAAAACTCAACGTTCGTTTCATTATGAAATGTTGCCGGTCACAAATAAACTAATTTGAATTTGAATTGGAAAATTTATATAAAAATCGTACATTTTCCGTACGATCTCGGTCTAGCGATCGTACATGAGTAAAATGCTAAAAAATCGTAGGAGTACGATTAATTAATTAATTAATCTTACATTTGGCAGCCCTGTTTGGCGATGAGGGAGAGATAAATTACCCTAAATAAGTTACAGTTATCAAAGACAATTTTTCGGATACATCCATCACGTAAACACATCACGCGTCCTCACTCGTATGCATGTGTCCCAAACTTATTTGTTGCACACACGTGTATTTTGTTACTAAAACAGTGTTTATAAGCATTGTTGCTCAGTGAACACATGGCTAGCACAATCCGCTTTGTGAGAATTATTACATCACTATTACTATCGACCCGGCGAAGGAAAACTTCGTAAGGAAACGGGTATGTCCTTAAACCAAAAAGCCGAAGTCATATGACATCACATTGGAAGCCAGTGTGTGTACTAGGAACGTTCATGACCATCAGATATCGGACTAGGTATACCTAGCTGCTAGCTGCATATTTACCTAAACTCGGTGAAGGATATCACGTAGAGTGGGTAACGTAGACTACGGTAAGATATAACATACATGAGAGTGTATAACATAGACTTCGTTAGGATATAATATAAAAGTGGATGAAACCTCTTCGGTTTTATCCTAGCTAGACTAAACTATTTAAGCAAATTATTTGTTTAGTAAATAATAATTAATTATTTTCTACGTACACGTAAAAACTTACTTAACCTACATGCGGACGGTTCGCCGGACGGCGGACGGCGTTCGCGCTGTCATTGGCTTTTTATTGTGTCTCTAATTGACACGAATGAAAGCTTAAATCCTGGTAACGTTTTATTACTTAGGTACACGTTTTTTCCACTCAGTTACTTCCACGAAGTTTAGGGACCTATAAATGGTCTACCGGGTCCTATCTCTGATTATCACGCTTATCCCAATTTTGTTTGTGGACGGAACACCTGGCATGTATTCTTCCATGCATATCTATTTGCTGTCATCTTTCACACCACAACAAAGCATGTGTCTGTCCATGCTTGTACCTATATGTATGCAAAAACTTTTTAATAGTAATAGAAATATTCAAGACTAGCTTTTGCCCGCGGCTTCGCCCGCGTGGATGTCGAACTTCCGTCCCCTATGTTTTCCCTTTAAGGGTTGAATTTCCAAAAATCGTTTTTTAGTGGATACTTACTCTTCACTAAGAACACTCCTTCAAGTTTCATGTCTCTAATACCAGCGGTTTGGGCTGTGCGTTGATATAGGTATTATAAACGTAATAATTTTAGCATAATACTTCCGGATAGAATACTTTCAAAGTTGATCCTTCCGGTATGTATGCATAAAGATTTCTTGAACTACTGACCCGGGAAAGAGCGCCGTACAACTGAAACTAAGATCAACCTGCCCAGGCGTATTGATTACAACCGTACGTGGTTAAAATGCCTATAATAGTTTTTGAACTATGCATGCACATACAGACAAAACATTTACTGATTGCATTTTTGGCATCAGTATCGATCACCAATCATCCTCCAATATTAATTTTGAATTATATATGTTTAATGTACATAATTATCTTCGTATATAGTGTGTGATAGTCCATTGAATTGCATGGCGAGCGATATTGTATCTTAAGATAAAATATAATAATATCTTAGCCGTATGCAGCGCCCCTTGGTGAACTCCACTGCGGGTGACGTAACCTACGACAAACTTATGATTTGCGGTTGGTACAGTAGTCGGGTCTAGGGATCGAACCGCAAAATTAAGTTTGTTTTTTATTGTACATACTTTTCCGGGATAAAAAGTACCCAGTGTGGTGCCCAGGAAACTAAAGAATAAGTATACCAAGTTTCATCGTAATCGAACCGGTAGTTTTTGCGTGATACCTGAACATACAGACAGACAGACAGACAGACAGACAGACAGACAGACAGACAGACAAATTTTTTTTTAATCATATTTTTGGGTTCGGTGTCGGTCTAGTAACACCCCCTGCTATTTATTTTTTTTATATTTTCAATGTACAGAAATTTTACTTCTACAGATTTATTATAAGTATATATAGATATATAGATATAGATATAGATATAGATGGCTGAAAATCAGCACTTTTTGGACGTCAAAAAGTACATGTGGCAGTCTCTGAAAACTCCTCCCGTATCACTTCCTAGAGTTCTTGTTAAGAAAAAAAGATGGCGCAACAAACTCCCCACTCCCAGTAACGGCAGTAACAAGAATGACATAACATCACGAATGTAATCCCCGAAAGTTTAGGTAGATGTATATTGTATACCTGCCTGTGTAGCACCCAAATTTCGGCAATTATGTTTAACGCTGGATATTAATAATCTATCTCGGTTGCTATCTTGATCCCGATCTTTGTCTGTAACCAATCAACGACCGAATTCGCCTATCCGAGTCTTAAAGATGTCCAATCAAAAGCAGCCGTCAAAAACAAAGGATCGGGATTTGGATTGAGATAGAATATTAATATCGGGCGTAAGTAAGTAGGTACCTACGTTTTCGTACACAAATCCAGACTTTCGGCTGCTGCTAAGAAATTTCACATCGAAAAACTCAACGCTCAACTCTACAATATTAAACTATAATAACACTAGGATATACCTAGTTTCTAGCATTATTTCCTTACAATTTACAAGTCGATTAGATCGTTGCTATTTTTGAGATATGCGCACATATCATGCCAAATGTTTATTAATAATATGTTACTTCACCGCGTACCTGTCTGACCATGTGCATAGATAATAGTCTATCGTATGTGTTATGAACAAGTTAAAGTGCATGAATCACACATAATTTACTTATTCGCCTTAAATGTTGTAGGTACTTATATAAATGTGTCAACCTTGAAATGTAGGTAATTACGTATAAACTACTTGACACATATCCTTTCGTTGTCCTATTCATGACTCATCGAATGAAAATCTGGGTTTATCACATTTCCAACCACGAGCAGGTATTGTCTGCGATTCTTTCGTAGTGTCAAACTCAAATCATTTATTTAAATAAGACTATTAAAAGCTGCTTTTAACGCCAAACTCCGTCCTTTAAGACGACCCACTGGCCTAATGGTTTCAATTTTAGGTGTTGTACCAGGTACCTACTCTTATAAAGCTTCCGCCGTCTGTCAAAGATATAATATGAAATGCGTAAATGTATGAAATCCGAAAAGTGGAGGCTAAAAGAAACCTGCGGTTTGGGAATTAAGTATTTCGTGTGCGATTTTGAATCACACTAGGCCGACTTTTTAATTAGTGACCTTTAGTACCTACATTTGATGCTAGCAGCAGCTAACTTATGTTGCGAAATACTTATACAAAGGGAAATAGAAAAATGTCCATGTTTATCCCATCCTTGTACCTACAATAACAACAGTAAATGTAATTAAGTAACTTAAATATTACTTTACCAATTCGTGATGAGGTACAAAGGTATCACAAGTCAATTTTCATAAGACTCACATATTGTTTATTGGTTGCTAATATTTCGGTTCGGTGGTTAGTACACTCTAAGTAGGATTGCAATTCTTAATAAAAAAATCCTACCAAGTTCTAAGTCAATAACAGCTGTTGTCCCTTTATCTGAGATCCTATCATTAATTTCTACCAATGTGCATCACTTGGCCAAATTTCCTCAGCAAAAAGGCCTTTCCCTTTTATTACAGCGTTGGCAGTTCTCGCCATAAAAAATAACATTTAGTAGCGTTCTCCCTACACGAACCAATCATTATCATATCGAATGTATGTGATTAACCATGCCGATCACAGACCATTCTTACACGCGAACCAGGAAAGCTATCGTGCCTAATATCGAACCAGCAGTTCCCAGTTCTGAAAAACCAATCTGGTTTTCAATTTCAGTACTCGTCTCTCGCGGAGACTGTTTTCTTATACCCATTCAGCTGTTATATGGGTAACTGGGAATTAGTGACCGAAACAAATATAATAAACACGTGATTGTTCTTATGAATACGAATAAAAAAGGTTTGTCTTGTAATTCTAAACCCGCGAGTCGAAACAAGTTGAAAGTAGAAAAAATTAAATTAAAAATTTAAAAAACCCCCATCGCAAAAAAGTAAAACATTTAAAAAGTTCAAAATAACACTTTAGCCATGAAATTTTACGTAACGTCGGGGTACCGTTAAAATAAGTACCTACATACCTACAAGTAGGTACTAGGAACATTCCTTACTTAAGCGGTACCCCGACGTGAAGTAAAATTTCATGGCTAAAGTGTTATTTTTAACTTTTTAAATGTTTTACTTTTTTGCGATGGGGGTTTTTTAAATTTTTAATTTAATTTTTAAGAGTCTACCTACTGGTGTGCTGGATAGCCTGGCTGCAGCATCAGCTCATCCAGTTGCCATCACTGCATTGTGTGCAGAATCAAATGCAGGTTAAAATGAATCCAAACACGACATATCTGCTGTTATTTTTCCAAGAGTGTATTAGTCTGCTAGATATCCTGGCTGCATCAGACCAAATACACCATAATGTTGCTTATTAATATTACACACATGGGTGTTTGAAATTTTAAGACACACATACGTTTGTAAGTAAAGTTATTACCCATAAACGTCTAAAATAGCAACAGTAGCTAACACAATAGAGCTGATATCCTTGAAACGGCTGAACCGATTTTGATGAATTATGTCTAAGAACCATCGCAAGAAACCCTGCTTTCAAATAAAAAAAACCGCATCTAAATCGGTTCACCCGTTTGGGCCCTACGGTGCCACAGACAGACAGACAGACAGACAGACAGACAGACAGACAGACAGACAGACAGACAGACAGACAGACAGACAGACACACACACATAGCGGTGAAACTTATAACACCCCTCTTTTTGCGTCGGGGGTTAAAAATTGAAGAAATGGACACACCCGAAGTTTCTGAACGCATGAGTTATCAAAAGCCGTTGTCCAATGCCATAAAGGTATTCTCATTATCTTCTTATCCTGTGGATACTGCCTAACCTGGTTTCAGAGTAGGTATTCCTCTAACTTGGCCTCATATTCCGACGAGAAATATCTCTCAGACATGCCGCCATGCCGGTTTCCTCACGATGTTTTCTTTAATCGTTTTTGAAGCAAATGCTAGTAGTGCTTCTGATTATAGAAACAAATATCAATCTTTTATAATAATTAATTGAAGTATTTTCAGAAGACTCGAAAATATTGACGTAATCAAAATCACCCCATTGGAATAGAAAACACGTTGTAAAAAAAAATATCGTGTTATGCATTCTAGGATTTTTCACAAACATCCTCTTTACGTTAACGTCTTCTATTACCTACTGATAGTTAAACATAACAGTAGCACTAGCACGAATTCTTAACATAAGTGTATTTTATTAGCACGATTTAAAAAAATGAAAATACAGTCACCCTAGAGAATGCAGATTTATTTAATTAGGCAAATACGAAATACGGGGTAGAAACATAGGATAGAAACTCAAGGGTGAATAGAAACAAAACTTTGAAGAAGATTTTTACGCTAGTTTAATATTATTTTATGTTAACAAGGTTTCGAAACTATTTATCTCAATTATTTAAAAGCATTACAGCCCTCGTATGTAACAAACTACTTTTAACTTACGTGAATATCCTCCTCAAAGTTATGTTTCTATTCACCCTTGAGTTTTTATCCACCCCGTTTTACCCGGTATAAGATGTGAATAGTTTTAAAACTAACTAAATTATACTTTGACGTTTTTGTATAGTATTGGCGCTAGTGGTACACAAAGCAAAATACCTGTTATATTTTACTTACCGTAGATATTAGGTGTTAATTTTGTACGCCTACTTCTACGTTAAATAAAAATTCAATGACTACGTGAGTAATGGGATAGCTATTTTACGTTACTCATAGTCACCTCCTATAATGATACGTTTTATAAATACTTGAAGTCAATTTTATTTATAACATTTACTATTTAAGAGATCGTATATTGATTAATTAACAGGTATCACATAGGTTTTTTTATGCATTTTGCCTAAGTTCCACGCAAAATAAATATTACTACAATGCTTTCAAAGGAAGACATCTAAATGATGATGTGATTATTCTTGTAATTGTTGTGGAAAACTGGAATTAAGAAATAGATTACGCTAGTCTATTATTGCTGTTAATATTCCTATTAATTTCTATTATTACCTAATATCCCGAGTGCAGTGTATTTTATGAATGAGATATTACAGGAAAACAAAACAAAAATAAAGGAAATATCTACCATATTCTCATTCATGTAATTACATTTACGTCAATTACAAAACATTATTAGATAATGATAGTAGTGTGCAAAATCCCTATGATACATAATAATCAATGTTTACCTACAAGTTAAACACGGCAGAAATAATTATGTTTACGTAATTATTTGTAGCTGATATTTTATTTATGCTGTTTTTAAAAGTAAGAAATTATTCTTATGGCAGCTTTAGGTTTACAGTTCACCTACATCTTTGAAAAAGGTAGGTATCTACTAAATACTTATCACTCTGCCCTAGTACCTAGTACCTCTTGTACGGACGCCTGCACGTCAAGTTACCCCAATGTGTCAAATTTCTTTGATTGTTTTTCAACTTTATGTCAAACAAAATAAAGTTCAATTCAATTGGGAATATTTTATGCCGTATGGCGTTGAGACATGGAATTACAGTTTTTCCAAGTCATTTCTTCACATCATCTCCCTAAATCTTAAATCTGTTTGCTTTTATAGGGACATAAAGAGCGTACTTTTCAAAATATTAAGGATAAATAAATAACTAGGGTCAGACACAAATTAACAAACATAATGAATGATAGTGAAAATTTTGTTTTTTTCATATTTTAATAAATGTTGCACAGTTTAAATACAATATTATGTGCGTAAGCAAATATGTCCACAGGTCACGTACACAAACAACAATACAATATAGGTTCTTATGAATATCGCTCATTTGAGACAAGAATAACATAACTCAAAAGTTATACATTTTACTTCAGTAATAAAGTTTTCCATACAAAAACGTCATTTCTCTAAGAGATAAGTCAAGAGTGGCAGAGAAATTATGACCTTGTAGCGCTATCCTTATAAGAATTACATATGTTTGGATTATGATAATATTTTTTTCAAACTTAAAAACGAAAAAATCTTGTTTTAAATCGTACGTTATGTATGAGTTATGTCATTATTATTCCAAATAAGGGATATAATATGTTACATCTAAGCACATAACAATGATTGTTACATAATGAAATGTCTAAAAGGTGGGATCTTGACTAAAGATTGAAGACACGTAATTTTCATAGATCTATAAAAATGTTGATTCATCAACATGACAGATAATGATTCTCATTTTTTATTGTTTCATATGTTTTTTTTACGATCAAGTCACGTCTTATTAGTAAAGACGAAAAACTCAACTGAAAATAAACCATACGGTTTCAGCTATAAGGTCGAGCGTCAGGTAACATGATTTAATTAACTTTGACCCTCGGGGCTCATACTATGTAGACAAGGTCTAACCATCAAGGTGAGATTAACAATTTTTGACGACTATATTGACCACCATTTCGTAGCTATAAATAAATGGGTGAATAAGATTTTATTCATTAATGTCTTGCAACAATAAAATATATAAAAATTACGTGTCTCCTAGGTAGGTACTAAACAAATGCTTCTTTCTCACAAATCAGATAATAACCCATTTTATCATTATACAATTAAGTAAATGCTATTTGCTAATCACTTCAATCCATTTGCATTTAATGCAATTGCGGAAAAATAACAGAATGATTTATAATGGAAAGATGTGTTTGTACTCATTACCAACACAGGAAGGTCATTAAAACACAATAATTATATTATAATAGTATGCACATGCACATCTACTAACTATTTGTAAAGTAAAATGACTAAATGCTTAAGTAGGATATAACTGTTGTTAAACAATTGTTGGCTTTAATGATATCTTAATACTATGTTTATTAATACTTCAACACTATGTGTGTACCACTATATTTATGGTATAGTTGCATTAGCAATTAACATATAAAAATGTAAATATAACAGCTGCAATAAAATCAACAAAATATAAAAATACGGACAGATTCATAATACATTTTGATATGTGATGTTAGACAGCCTTAAGCATTTACTAAACAAAACACTCCACATTCTGGATAAAATTGGGTACCTGCCCAAATATCTGATCTAACAGATTACAGTAGGTACTTATATATCTGTCAGATTTAACTAATTATTATTGATGGCATAATAAAGTGTAAAAATCAGTAAGTTCTAGAAGTCTAGAATATGGACTTAAGACTTCCATTACCCAAACTGGAAATCAAGTCCTGATACTCTATTAACATCACCATTGACCGTTAGAAACCTTATATTTTGTATATCATGCTTTAGCTGCATTGTGTGTAAGTGAGATTGTCCTATGCGTACATCCATCCATCCTTCGTCCCTCATTCTAAATGTCATACTGAAATTGGTATCTGAAAATAAAGAAAAAATAGAGATTACTAGACTCTTGAGGATTATTACAAATATTTCAGTATCCATAGAAAAAAGAAATGCCTGTAAATAACGAAAATTTAGATTTAAAATTTTAAAGAAAACCTAAAAAAAGATTAATGCAATTTAATAAAAAAGTTTCAGGTATTGAACATTTTAATAGACAGGTTGTTATTAACAAATACTGGTTCCAATAGTAATGTCCATTGAAATACAGCAGGAGAAGGAATGTTAAAGAAATACATTTGTGATGGTAGGATTATCTGTGAACCCAATTTATTTTCATGTTCTTGTAAACTCCCTTTTGCCATATAAGCAGCAGAATAATTTAAATGGTAAAAAAAATAATAGATCTAGAGGAAACTATAATACCCTTTTACAATTAACATATATATTTATTTACACAGGATTAATATTGACTAAGGCATACTTAATTAAGATGCTCCCATAGTATTTTTATCCACAGTTGGGTTAGCATAAGGATATTTAAAAAAAAAAAAAGAATTCACAAACCTGTTATAAATGCCTATTAGTTAGCCAAAAGGTCTGGTCCAGAAAAATGACATGCATTTTCTATACAAATAATATAATACATACTTTTACCTTCATAGTAATTTACAGCAGAATCTTCATAAACAAGTGTAGGGTTTCCATTCTGTACTGAGGTTATTGCTAACTTATCAGCATACTGAGGTGGGAAATACATCTCTAATTGACAGGCAAGGTTGCTATAATCAGGTGTATTAAACCCTGTTACTAATCCAAATCTCAATCTGCAAATTAACATAAATTAATGAGTCATCACATTCCACGTGATTATAAGCAGGTTTATTAGCAAACATTTGTTGATGATTCTAGAATACATAGTTTGTTTTGATGAAAGGTCAAAGTCGTCTAATATAACCAAGATGAAGACACATCAATGTAAAAAGTGAAAAACGTAGTAAATATTACATACATGCCTGGTTGATTCATTGTCTCGCAGTTGACAGTGATTCTGTCTTGTGATTCCAATTGTTTGGGTAATAGAAACATCTTTTCGTTCTTTAGCTGTGGCGCTGGCCACGGCGGGGCTTTACTAACTTCCCTGACGCCCCTTCCGTTTAGTGGAACACTATACGGCTCTTCAGTACGCGTTCCGTCTCTAAAATAAACAAATATTTTAGTACAAACAGCACTACCTACGTGTTACTATCTAAATTACAAGTTTATTATTTCAGTACGGTATAATAATGGATGATATGATGGGATCTGGCAATGTTTACATCGTACCTATGTTGCAATTAGACCGATCATAAGTTCATAACCTATATAAACCCGAAACAACGCATCGAAAGTACATGACGCGATGTTGACTCAGGTGGCATTTCACTCCTAGTAACATGAATGGTGATTAAAATTAAATTCACGTGTACCTTTATTCACTTTTACTTTATTATTTCGCATAATTTCGGCAGCAATTTTAGTGTTATTTTTTGTTTGACGTTTTAACGTAAACTGACATTTATAGATGAATAGACAACAAACAGACTGTGACATTGACAAATAAAATGCTGCGTCCGGGAATTTTCTTAAAACTATTTCAACACGTTCAATTATTTAATTTATTCATGACACTTTAACAATTTCATTTTCAAATGTATATGTTATTCACAAGATCACAGGTCACCTTATAGAACAATTTAATACTAAGACACCTAATTAAGTCATACCCAGCTAGGCAATCCCAACACGATTTCAACATCTTCGATTATTTTTGTACACAAGATTTTCTTACACGTCAGACGTTTACTAGCGTCAGTGTTTCATCGTGACTACTGACTGCTAAGATAAATCTGAGATTCAAGTTGTTTAACGGTGACGTAATGATGAAAACAAACACACAGGCACTGATTCCACCGACCTCGAAATCGTCTCGTAGATCGTACTACGTCACTTCACGACACGTAGGTTCGCTTCGACATTTCACTTGATACTGCGACTCGTTTTCTGTTAAAATACATTCACTCGCTATGTAGGTAGGTATAAGAACGTGTAGCACTTGGAACAGATGCTGTGAGAAAACTGGTTAGAGAATTCCCCGCTTAGATTTTATATTAGCATGGTTCCGGCACGTGTATATATTTACATAGGTATTGTATTGATACCTACTTAGCTTAACAGTTGATATAATGATAACCACCGCTATTGTAAGTTTACTTAACTGTAGAGTTAGATGGTATTATTAGGATATTGTTACTTTACTGATTAGGTATGTTCCATAGGTCCTTATTGTCAGTTTGATTGAGTAGATACCTACCTAATGAGTTTAAGTGCTACCTACTTAGTCATGGGTCATGGTGGTTAGGCATAGGTGTATTCAGGGTACTCCTACATTTCGTTGTACCTATGTTTAACGTCTGTCTGTCTCGTGTAGTAAGTGGCGAGCGCGTATGTAAAACGTGATATAAATCTTAACTCCCGGCTAATAACGAGAAATTCCTAAAGCAAAAGTCGTACCTACTTATTACTGTAGGTACTGCACCGTACTTTGAAGTGTATCAGTGTAACAATTATAGATAGGCCAATAAATAAATAAATTACACAAAAGATGTACCTACCTAAGCCTTATTCAAAAGATATTGTAACGTATTTAAAAAACTGATTAAGTACAACATAACTGTAAACTAGAGTTGTACTTATGTTAATATCTTTTATAATAACGATTAACTCTGGTATGGTTTTAGCCCAACTTATAAAAAATATAAATTTGACTACCTATAAACTACGACGTTGAAGGAGTCTCTGCCCAGGACTTTCTACTCCTGGGCAAAGAACAGCACAGCTAGTATTGAACAACAAAAACAGTTCGACAAATAACAATTGATAATTCAACGAAACAAAAACACTCATTTGTGTCGCACTTTTCCTACCTGACGTGGTAAATGCAAAAAAAATCATGCTGTTCATAAACGTTTCAAATAAACTTACTTGATTTTATTCTGGTGTTTCTTCACAGTTGTTTTCCCTGCGTTCGTTGTTCCGGCTGTACGCTTCATTGTGTCCAACTACTCCAAACACGAACCAGACATTGAATAAGTACCTATCTATCGACCATCGAATACTTACATATATTGGTAAAGATTTCCTTAAACTGAATGAATGTGTCATAACTTTATCAGTATGATCAGATAAAGTATCTTTTTATGGTTTACGAACTCCGTCATGTTTGTAAATAATAAAATACAACAACGCATTGTGTAATCTAACAGTTACTACGTTACGCATAACTGTGAAGGTTATAAGACTGGTAAATTTAGTTAGACCCTATACGTAGGTTTGTTTTAATGTCTCCAATATCCGTATCGGTGCCAAATACTAATCCAAGCGTAGGTGGACGTACCTGTATAATATAAGACGAATGAGAAAATTTCAAAGAATGTAAGATGGCTTCCTCTTTGCACACAGTTGGCAATATGAACTGATAATTGGAGAGCTTACCTAATATCGTACATGAATGCGTTCAGTTATGCGCTACGTTTCAGTTAGTTACAGTCAGATACTTCTATAGATAGGTACCTAAGGATACCTACGTATTTACCCTTCAATCTCTTTAGTCACACATTACACATATGCACGCAATACTCTTCAGTCTTGTGAAGTAGGTATTGAAGTATCTATCTACCCTTTTTTGTAATTGAATTGTGAAACATTTAGGGGATCAGGAAAAAATATAGCATTTTATTGTAATAGGTACGCTTCATTAAAATTTGTTTTAATTATTGTAACTTTATTTTATTACATGTGGAGTTTTTTTTAGCATAAATAAGTTGATTGACCAAAACCTGATTGAAAACGTTTGTACACCTTAAATGGAAGTGTCCATGTTTTTTTATGGGCTCCTCACAACCGAAGAAGCACACATGATTAGTCTCGCGGCGGTCTTACGATCACGTCTATGGTCATTATTCGCTGGCGCCGCTGTATGTTGTTGGAAGACATAATCTCCATTCAACTTTAGTGACATCATTGAGCAAGCCCCACAAAAGTAATTGCGTCTAAAGGTGCGGCGTGACTGCGTAGGTTCCGTAGAATATCTACTTTAGGATTCCCTGAAGCTACTGTTATCTTGTTTTACGATAAACCTTCAAAGGACAGGTGCTTATAATAATGCTAGATGGTCGATCAATTATTATTACTGGTACATAAATGTTTCCCTTCTTAACTGCAAATACACTGAATGTTTAGTTAGATACTTTACAAACAACAAGAACAATAATTACGGCAGGAATAGGATTACCGCCGTATTCGATAAAAAAATTGTTTAAAGTCAAAAAGCAGTAGTACAGAATTTCTAATTGATTAATAATGCAAGAATTAGGAATAGGTTATGACCCAATCAAATCGAGTGTATTACCTATAATACATTACCTACATCTCCTCGGTTGAATAATGTTGGTGTGGATAGATTTGTGCATAACTTCCAGTACGCGTGGCTTAAGTATAAGAAATTGCAGTCGCACGGATCGATCGGTAATGTTAAGCTATGCTTGTCACGGTCGATGTCTATTGTTGGGTGCCCATCCATTTTATATCGAAACCCCTCCTAAGAAACAAGTTAAGCCGTTGTTTCTGGCTGTTATTTGAAGATATTTCACAGCCGTAACTGGTCGTTAGAATCAAAAGCCTGAAAGTTTGACTACTAGCGTGACCAAGGGCTATCACGTTACCAAGTTACTAGGTTTTTGTTGTCATCATCATCATCATCATCAGCCCGACTTCACCCACTGTTGGGTATAGGCCTCTCCTCTCTTTTCTGGTGACAATCTCCACGTCCCTGTGCTAGTCTCATCCGTGAAACTCCAGCAATGGCAACAATGCCGTCCGCCCATCTCGGCCAACACTTCTCTTGCTGTTTCTTGGACGCCTCTAGGTCACAACATTACTTTAGCAGATAGGTAACTTGGTAGTCCGCTGGATTCTGTTAAGACTGAAACAACAACTCCCAACAGACTAATTGTTGGGGTCGTTCTACTTTAATTCCGTGCTTTATCCTTAGTAAGGTATGATAGCAAGATTTTAAAGTTTCTGGAGGAATTTTTATATACAGCAGTAATACATCTTACGTGAATTACGATTGGGTGATAATTTGTGATTTTGAACACTGACTGTTTCGTTGATGGAAGATGGTCTAGATGTCGCTTTCACAAGCGCTACTGCTGAGCGTCAGGTGTCGGATTACTGGGTCGAACAAAGTGTTATTGAATTTATAATAAATTGATGAATTTCTCATCAGCAACCCTGTGTCTGGAATTGTGGCCGTTTAATGTCAATAGGCGTCTGCCTAACCTTCCGGAGACTACAGGCGGCGTAATGTTACAAATGTCGATGTCGTTGGAAACATGCTTAAATTCAAATAAAATCTGTAGATGAATCGGTATGGTTGGAATGCAAGCTAAGATGGCCAATAACAAAAATATTATAATGCAATTTCTGCATTTAAAAGAAATTTAAATAGAGACATCATTAACCATTTTAATGTTTAATAAATTAGAAGATGGTGATTCAACAGAGCAGCCGTGCCTGCTTGTTGGTACGGCGCCAATATCAATAGTTTTAATATTTATGTATTACCATGCAGTTAGAACACTTTCGCTAGCTCCCGCATTATAAATGCGATATTGTAACAAAACCATGGCCGTACCGTACCCATAGTAACTTGTAAGTAGTGGAATCTATTTTAAGTAAAAAATAAGTTAAAGAACTAAAACCCGACTACAGCTTGGCAAAAAAGAGTAGAAAATAATGGAGGCGCCACTGTGCTCTTCGTATGGCAACCCGTGGCAACCGCATAGCGTACTAACCTAGTCTTGATACTTAGCTGTTTTTTAGACAAATTAATCTAATTACGTACTATTTTTTTAAATCAGTAAGTAATTACTTTCTATCGTGTCAATTAGAGACACAATAGAAAGACAATGACAGCGTGGACACCGGTGTCCTCTTGGGGTGTAATGAATTAATTGAACAAGGACGTGTTCTCGACACGCAACTGATTACTTACCTAAAAATAACAAATTGGGTAAATCTAAATACTCCTGAGTTCACAACATTGTTTAGGAATTATAAAAAAGAAAACATTACATTGTATAACATAATTTCTATATTTTATTCTATTAAATCTTCCTCGCAAAATTCTACGATTGATAATTGAGTTTACGGCCTACGTGTTCGGGACACGTAGGCCGTAAACTCATCTGAGTCATGTTCGGGTTCAGAGGTGATGCTGCTATCATCTTTAGCACATACTGTTAATAAGCCGGATATGGACAATACCCTTTTGCTTATCTCCTTCCAGCACGATTTTGCTTAGAACGCAGATTTCCCTGAATTAAATAATAGATTTAGACGACCGTCTCTTTTACATTTCTAATGCAAACGCTAGAACAAATAATTCTCTCCGTTGATATCGCACCTAAAGTATAATTTACACAGAAATTGAATTTTTATTCAGTTAAAAGTCAAGTCACCAAAGTATCAATTTATCTCAGCGCGCTATACCAGAGAAATGCAGAAAAAATGTAAACATAACCTATATGCTCGACATTTATTGTTTCAAATTTCTAGTTATTCCTTAGGCAAGCAAATTAATTTAGCTTTGTAATCATCAATTATCACTTGATTCAACTAAAATCAACAAAACAAACTCTTAGGTACATACCTGTCTTATCAGCGGTTCTTTGGTAAACATTGTGAAGTTCAGAAAGAATAGTTTGGGCCTTATGTTCCGCCAGACATCGCCTGTACACCTTATAAATAACCTCCCTGCTAGCACTCCGAATGGTTTTATTCATTATTCTTCACTTTTTACCTATATTAATCAACGTTTGGTAGTCGAAATTAAAATTTTACGAAATCGTGAACTTTGTTTATTATGAGATGTCATTATTTTGGAAATGTTGCCAACAGACAAAAATTTAGTTCCGTTTCTACACTTTTTTGCCAAGCTGTACAGAAATCACGCTCTCAAGAGCATGGAACAAGAAAATATTCTGTTACGACGATATTCTCTTAGACTGAGGATAGCCGCGGTAGTATGCCACTTTTCCATAAGCATGACTACTTAACTACTGTTAAGAATAAGGATGTACCGATGCGATGGTGCTTTGAGTTAGAAAGGCGTAAGCTTATGTATTTATGGCAAAAAATGAGATATGTACAGGTATGATATACTTCTTGACTGTATTTTTTTCAGAGCCAATTTGTGTTCTCATTTTGCAATAAACCTGTAGGAACGAAGGCAATTAAACAATTTCTTTATAATTTAAATTATAATTATATATTTAGCGCAGATACATATCCTCGTTAGCACTAACACCTTGACTCAAATATAATTAAGCATTACTTAATGAATATTGTTATTAAAACAATACCACGGTAATATAGATAATATTACCGTGACAGTATAACGATAGATATTCCACGCATTTATAAACGACGTTACGATGGACATTAGGATAGTTACATACCTATTTCATGATTTTCTAATGATTACACTTCACTTTAAATGTCCCGCGTGACAGGAACCTAGTATCAATGGTTCAAAAATAAACAGAAATCAAACACGGGGTAGTCTGAAAGAGACGCTATTAAAAGGAAAACTCTGATCGAAAACGTTTTTTGCCTATCCCAGGAAGAAATATTATGGTTTGTCCTAGCAGTTAGTGGTCTAACTGCTAGGACAAACCATAATATTTCTGCCGCGTAGCATGAGCAGTTAGGCAAACGAAACGTAATATTTTATTTAGACGGAAGAATCTACAAAGTGGCAGATTGTATTTAAACATATCTACCGAATTTCATAGAAATCATGCTCGACATTGTAGACTCTTGTAGTATAAAGACTGAAGACTGAAGAAATCTTTCTACAACCGGTCACTTTGCGATTCTTCCGACTTCTGTGAATTATCGCGGACGTTAGTCTTCTGCACTTTTAGAGACTCTGTTGTTCTCGAAGAGTATACTGTCAACACGAGCAACGCCTTTTTTGATTTCTATCTTGTTGATATCCCCAAAATCGGTATAGCATAACAGTTGTTTAGTTGGGCCTCCTTCCGCCGTATCGAAAATCATGCCAAGCGTGTCCATATCTTTTCTAATCTTTCTTGTCGCTACAGTCAAGGTAAACGATGGTCCTGCCAATGAGTAAAAAGAAAATTTGAACAATATTTTAAATACACGTTATGACAGCAGATTTAGAATAGCATGTATTTAATGCAGCAACTAAGTAAAATGAATATAGGTTTTAAAATAAAATAGAGTGGGTACCATATATAATGGGTTGGCAGCTAATAAGGAGTATCGTAATAAGTAAAAGGTAGCATATTAATGTATAAGTTAAAAGCTCCGTTTTAATTTAAACTTGCATCAAGTTTTACTTTTGGGAACTGAATTAATATCTAAGCGAAAACTTAATGATGAAAATAAAATTGAAAATGAGCATTCATAAATAATACAAATCAGATTCTATTTAAAATAATGGGGGAATGTGGCGCTCGGCGGCCGCTGCCGCGGCACGCTCGCTTCGCTCGCTCGCCTTCGCGCGTTGCGTGGTCACAGTTCTAACCTAACCTAACCTAGCCTAACAATTAGTGAACTGAATATTCGATACTATCTGTCGTCTGTTTAACTCTAACTCATCTCCACATTATACTAACATTATTAGTCGCCAAGTCATTATATATAGCTCCTCGCCTAATATTTCAATTGACTGGTATAGTTTATTTGCTACCTAAACGCAGCTGCTAGTTTTTAGTTTTTATAACACCCTTAATTTTGAACCTTACATAATATAATAGTCGCGAAAATATTTAATCGCTGGCAAGTTATTTTATTTATTGCAAACTATTAGTCGACTTTTAAGTTCACACTCACTCGGAAAATAATAAGCTATTTAGAATTATCCGACCCATAATAAATTAGTGCTAGAACAGAAGGTTAATGGCGGTTCTAAAGCAAAAAAAAAAGGACGGATATTTTGGGATTTACAAGATCAAAAACGATAGGGGGAAAATACCTTTACATCCAGGCTTCAGTTTCAGACTATATTTCGATGTTTCATATTTTTCAACAGCCGGTGACACTTGAATAATCTGCTTTTGGAAGTCGTATTTAATATGGCAGCTTTTATTTTGACCACTCACAGAAGGCACCTCCACAAGAAACCTGGAATAATGATATACTTACTTAATGTGTTTTTCATACGGCTCATAAATAGACCACAGTAAATTTAATGTTTAGCTCAATACAAAGCCGCACCTGTGTTTAATGTATTGTATTATAAATGATTTGTGGACTGTGTTAGTGATTTGACTGCTATTTATTTGTTTCTTGTGTTGGTATTACATCTTGTAGGTACCTACTATATGACATTTGTTAAATAATCTAAGTAATGTATTTTTAATGTTTTTTTTATCTGCAATATATTTAATCTGTATATGACTTGTAAGAGTCCCTTATCAATAAACTACTATGACTACCTAGTCCTAATTTACACTGCACTTGAGTACTTACATTGGATCGTTCGTATTTATGGTGCCTTTTATAGTGATTGCATAGTCTTTCCTTTTAAGTTTTGGAATAATGTATGTCCTATCACCATCGGCTTCGATTGAGCTTTCTTCCGAACACGACAAACTAGAAAATAAACAAAATATTGTTTAGTTAGGAGATCTCAGAAGTCAGGACACATTGTCAGGCTAAATTCTAATATGTATATTAAATTCACGAGCCAAGAGACTGTCACGGTATGTACTAGGTTACATATAACAACATTACTATAGTAATCCCAGAAGATATTATACTTAAATTTGTAATATTTGATAGGGTTTGGCAGAGGTAACCAATACTACCTACATCTATACATATATATAAAAATGTTATGTTGGTTTGTGTAAAATTCTTCCCCTATCTTGGTCCGTCACTATATAATAAAATCAATGAAAAACAACCAATATACGGATCTACTATATTTGTCTGTAAGAAGACCGTCCGGTTGTTCCTATCTACTCTCAATTACGAAGAAACCGAAGACTTTCTGAAGTAACCATTCACACCAACATATTGGTGACATTCATACCACTAACTCTCTCTCAACATACACTAGACACACACATAACTCCCTAACATACACACACACACACACACACACACACACACACACACACACACACACACACACACACACACACACACACACACACACACACACACACACACAAACACGAAATTTACCAATTTTTAATGTCTTTCATTTTTCTTTATTTTTCTGCTTGCATGTTATTGTTACTAGGATAATATACATAATAATAAAATGTACTACGTCATGTGCCACATAAGACCCTATATGTATATTGTATAATCGGGATCGGTCCTGTAGCCTATATAGGAGTACAGCGCTTCACCCGCTTACTAGATTTTGTATTACTCTCATGTGCCAATGTATCCATTCTATAATCTGGTCCTTGTAAACAATAAATAAATTTATTATTATTATTATTATATTACTATATCTCGTACATCCAAAATGTAAAATTAGATGTATGCACAAAGACATCTCCAATTTTCATTATTAAATTAGTAGTTTTTAAATTAAATTGTTAGTAACTTACTCATTCGAGTCAATCGATCTTCTGTCCACAGAACGTGCTGCACCTTGATTGCAAGTTATCGCAAGCACAATAAGTAGTACAGACACCAAAGACATTATCACTGCCATTTTTAGGAATAAAATAAAATAAATAAATGTCCACAAACAAACTGAACTGGTCACTTGTGTTTGTTACAAAAGGTGAACGTCAACTAAGGTGATAATTTAACTGCAAAATTAATTAATTTAAAAAATTATTAATTTTATTTATTGGTAGTCCTAATAGTAGGACTATAACCAATTTGCAGTCGGTTGACACTAATGGATCAATCCAATGGTCCTTTCATTTAAATGCAGGTTCGTGAATCATTAGTCGCGAATTACGTAAACTTCATCATTAATAAACTAATTTACCTTTATGGAGTTAATTTTCAGTGTTTATCGTTATGAGGCTATACTATCCTTGTTAGGAATTTCCCTCTAATCCCTTACGGGAGGATAAAGTTCACCCTAGGCCCATATATAGGACGTCTGGTCATTAGTGACCGATACTTAAACACGTGATTGTACTCATGTCTACGAATAACTTTTCCAAAGAAACTTTTTTTATACTCATTAACTTTCAATTAATTTAATTACGTCAGTACTGCACAAAAGGAGCGCTGGGGGTGGCGGGGGAACGTGTAACGCTACTACTATTAGATTTTGCCCTTTGTCAGCTGATCAATCACAGGCACGCGCGCGGGAATTTCGAAGAGCGTTTTTGTTATTTTATTGCGCTAAAAAAAAGTTTCTTTGGGAAAGTTTATTGCAATCATGAATACAATCACGTGTTTACGTATCGGTCACTAATTACCAGTCACCCTATATATGTACGTAAGTAGCCATGTGCTATTATCATGTCCTTTCAGAAAATATGTAGGTAATAGTTATTTAACAGTTTTGGTTGTTGACTACGTTGTTGTGGTTGGATTTATGTTGAAAAAAAAAACTGAATTTGACTATTTCACGAGGGCCAACCTATAATAATGAGTTTTCCATCTAGAACCTCTCAGTAGCAGCCCGGGCTCTGGGTCTGCGCCCGGTTGATGGCAATATGATCGCCCCCTGTTACATGTAACTGCTGTATGTGTTGAGTTCACCCGACTACACACACACACTACAGCTATACCTCTGCCTAACCTTTCAGTGAATACAGGCGTGATGTTATGCTACAGAAAAAAAAGAGAATTGGCTCCCTGCCAAAATATCTGATCTAAAGTTAACAGTACATATTATATCTGTCAGATTTAACTAATTATTGTGAATGGCATAATAAAGTGTAAAAATCGGTAAGTTTGTTCTAGAAGTCTAGAATAAGGAAATAACACTTACATTTCCCAAACTGAAAATAAGTCCCGATACTCTATAAACATCACCATTGACCGTTAGAAACCTTATATTTTGTATATCATGCTTTAACTGCATTGTGTGTAATTGAGATTGTCCTATGCGTACATCCATCCATCCTTCGTCCCTCATTCTAAATGTCATACTGAAATTGGTATCTGAAAATAAAGAAAAAGTAGAACTAACTGTACTCTTGAGGATTATAACAAATATTTCAGTACCCATAGAAAAAAGAAATGCCTGTAAATAATGAAAATTTAGATTTAAAATTTTAAAGAAAACCTAAAAAAGATAAATGCAATATAATAAAAAGATTCAGGTATTGAACATTTTAATAGACAGGTTGTTATTAACAAATACTGGTTCCAATAGTAATGGCCATTGAAATACTGCAGGAGAAGGAATGTTAAAGAAATACATTTGTGATGGTAGGATTGACTGTGAACCCAATTTATTTTTATGTTCTTGAAAACTCCGTTTTGCCATTATATGCAGCAGAATAATTTTAATGGTAAAATAATAATAGGTCTAGAGGAAACTATAAAACCCCTTTGCAAGTTACATATTTATTGATATTTAAAAGATTAATATTTTTATCCACAGTTGGTTTAGTGTAATGATATTTAAAAAATAATAAAGAAATCACAAACCTGTCAGAAGTGCCTACTAGTTAGCCAAAAGGTCTGGTCCAAAAAAAGGCATGGTCCAGAAAAAAGGCATGCATTTCTATACAAATAATGTAATACAACATACCACCACCACCACCATACCATACCACACCTACCACACCTCCTCTTCCTACCATACCTTCATAGTAATTTACAGCGGAATCTTCATAAACAAGTGTAGGGTTTCCATTCTGAATTGAGGTTATTGCTAATTTATCAGCATACTGAGGTGGGAAATACATCTCTAATTGACAGGCAAGGTTGCTATAATAAGGTGTATTAAACCCTGTTACTAATCCAAATCTCAATCTGCAAATTAACATAAATTAATGAGTCATCACATTCCATGTGATTATAAGCAGGATTATTAGCAAACATTAGTGGATGATTCTAGAATACATAGTTTGTTTTGGTGAAAGGTCAAAGTCGTGTTTTAACCAAGATGAAAGAAACATCAATATAACAAGTGAAATATGTAGTAAATGTTACATACATGCCTGGTTGATTCATTGTCTCGCAGTTGACAGTGATTCTGTCTTGTGATTCCAATTGTTTGGGTAATAGAAACATCTTTTCGTTCTTTAGCTGTGGCGTTGGCCACGGCGGGGCTTTACTAACTTCCCTGACGCCCCTTCCGTTTAGTGGAACACTATACGTGTACGTTACCCCAGCAAGAAAGTATCTCCTAGAGTTATAGAGTTTCTACTCTATAACTCTAGGAGATATAATACTGCCCTATCTGCTGTAAATGTGCCCCAAATAAAAAATGTGTGCCCCCTGTCGTTTTGAAAAAAAAAAAAAAAAACGATTCTTGCTGGGGTAACGTTTTTCTAGCAGAAAAATTCTGGATGAATTATCGGAGAGAGAAGAATTATGCATGGCCAGAGAGCTTATATGTGTGCCAAAATGTGCCCCCAAAAATAAAATCTGTGCTCCTTCAGATTTTCGAGATTTTGCATTCCCTGCTGGAGTAACGTTTTGATAAATCGTATATCTCTAAAACTATTGCATGTGCCCCTGTAGAATAATACACGAGTAGCTCTTAATGTGTGCCCCCAGTGGCATGCACAGCTAAGAGTGCTTTAGGTATTGCCTTTTTTTTTTTGAGGGGTGGAAAATCCTCATGGATGTCCCCCGCCCGGGGAGGCGGAGGGGTCTGTCAGACTCTTACTGACAGCTAGCTAAGATACTTCCGCGACAGCTTTAGGTATTGCCTACCCTAACCTACCTACGTTGCCCCGTTGCCCTCCTACCATGAAAACCATTTTAGGATTTTCATGTAGGTATGTATCCAACCAAATCCTTGGGTATTGCTTGCCCTCTGATTGTTAAATTACTAGTTTTATTAACACGACAACCACCGGGATTCCAGACACAATTAAATTACCTATTGTTCGCGGAAGCCGGGCTCCGCTCGGGACCTGATAAATTAAGGAATACTTTTTAATAGTAACTTTTTAGTAATGGAATCTCTTGTAAGTAAAAAATAAGGTAAAGAACCTGACTACAGAAAAATCACGGTGTCAAGAGCATGGAACAAGAAAATATTCTGTTAAGAGGAGATTCTCTTAGACTCAGGATAGCCGCGGTAGTATGCCACTTTGCCATAAAGCATGACTACTTACTACTGTTAGGAATTAGGATGAAGCGATGCGATGGTGCTTTGAGTTAGAAAGGCGTAAGCTTATGTATGTGTATTTATGGCAAAAAATCAGATAGGTACAGGTATTATATACTTCTTGACTGTATTTGTTTAAGAGCCAATTCCTTGTCTCATTTTGCTATAAATCTGTAGGAACGAAGGCAATTAAACAATTTCTTTATAATTTAAATTATAATTATACAGGGTGTAACGGAAAGGGTATATACATACAAACAGGGTGAATAGAGTATTTAATAACGAGTCTTTCCTCAAAATTTCAGCTCCCAACTAATAACTTTGAAACTTCACGATATTATTTAAGATCGACTGTTTACTAAATGCAAAATCATAACAAACGTGTCACCGCACTATGAGGGTCATAATCCTGTCCGGCAAGGTTCAAGTATATCTATCTCGGGTTCTGCGCGCCTAGTACAGACCTATCGGGCTCTGCCTAACCGACGAAGGCGCGACGGCGCGGGCGGGCTCAACTTTACAACTATGTATGTATATGTATAAAAACGTTGCCATGTCGTTTCTTATCACCAAGAGAATCCGTGCCCTTCGTATGTATATACCCTTTCCGTTACACCCTGTATATTTAGCGCAGATACATATCCTCGTTAGCACTAACACCTTGACTCAAATATAATTAAGCATTACTGTACTAATGAATATTGTTATTTTAACAATACCACAGTAATATAGATAATATTACCGTGATAGTACGATAGATATTCCACGCATTTATGAACGACGACGTTACGATGAACATAGAGGATAGTTATATAGTTCATGATTTTCTAACGATTACACTTCACTTTAAATGTCCCGCATGACAGGAACCTATAGTATCAATGGTTCAAATATAAACATAAATCAAACATGGGGAAGTCTGAAAGAGGCGCCATTTAAAGTAAAACTCTGATCGAAAACGTATTTTGCCTATCCCAAGTAGAAATATTATGGTTTGTCCTTGCAGTTTGACCAGGCTGCGTAGCGTGAGCAGTTAGTCAAACGAAACGGAATATTTTATATAGATGGATGAATCGACAAAGTGGCAGATTGTATTTAAATATTATATCTACCGAATTTAATAGAAATCATGCTTGACATTGTAGACTCTTGTAGTATGAAGAAGACACATTTATCTTCACTTGATATTTTGTCATGCTCAAGACTGAAGAAATCTTTCTACAACCGGTCACTTGGTCCTTAAATTATCGCGGATATTAGTCTTCTGCACTCTCAGAGACTTCGATGTTCTCGATAAGTATACTGTCAACACGAGCAACGCCTTTTTTGATTTCTATCTTGTTGTTATCCAGAAAATCGGTATAGCATGCCAGTTGTTTAGATTGGCCTTTCCCCGCAATCTCGAAAATCATGCCAAGCGTGTCCTTATCGTTTTTATCCTTTCTTGTTGCTATAGTCAAGGTAAACGATGGTCCTGTCAATGAGTAAAAAGAAAGAAAATTTGAACAATATTTCAAATACACGTTATGACAGCAGATTTAGAATTATCCGACCCATAATAAATTAGTGCTATAACAGGAGGTTAATGACGATTCTAAAGCTAAGAAAAATATGGACGGATATTTTGGGATTAACAAGATTGATAGGGGGAAAATACCTTTAGATCCAGGCTTTACATCCAGACTGTATTCCGATGTTTCATATTCAAGTCCAACAGCCGGTGAAACACGAATAATCTGCTTTAAGTCGTATTCAATATGGCAGCTTTTATTTGGATCACTCACAGAAGGCACCTCCACAAGGAACCTGGAATAATGATATTTTTTCATACGGCTCATAAATAGACCACAGTAAATTTAATGTTTAGCTCAATACAAAGCCGCACCTGTATTTAATGTATTGTATTTTAAATGATTTGTGGACTGTGTTAGTGATTTGACTGCTATTTATTTGTTTCTTGTGTTGGTTTGACATCTTGTAGGTATATTATTTGACATAATGTTAAAATTTAAGTAATGTATTTTTAATATTGATTTATCTGCAATATATTTAATCTGTATATGACTTGTAAGAATCCCTTATCAATAAACTACTATGACTATAACTACCTAGTCTTAATTTACACTGCACTTGAGTACTTACATTGAATGGTTCGTATTTATGATGCCCTTTATAGTGATTGCATAGCCTTTTCTCAAAACTTTTGGAATAATGAACGTAAAAACACCGGCTTCTGTTAAGTTTTCTTCTGAACTCGAAGAACTAGAAAAGAAACAATAAATATTTGTTAGTTACGAGATCTCACGAGTCAAGATACATTACTTACAATACATATATACATACATAAACTCATGCCTTTTTCCCATGGGGAGGCAGAAACTACAAAGCGCCATATGCTACGATTCTTACATTCTTCTTTTGCTTCGTTTACATTCTGAATACATGTTGTCATACACACACGCCGGTTGCGAATACTACGCACCCTGACCTTTCTGAAGAACCTCACCAATAAGGTCTATGTAATTATTACACATTACTTATCAGGCTAAATTCTAATATTACTTATAAAATTCTCTTGTCACAATGTTTGTGACACGAGTGTTACTAAACTCGATTCTTATGGAATTTTGTTTATAAATGCAGAAGGTCTGAGAATAGGTCGTAAACTATTTGTTTTTTATAGGCAGAACGAAGTTTACCGCGTCAGCTAACATTGCTCTAGTATTCCCCCTATTGTTCATCATTATATTATTCATCATCATCTATGTGTATATAATACTATATGTTGTCATGCTTATTTCCTAAATTTTGTTTAATATGTGGACAATGGTGTAGGTAACATGTATGACAAATCTCATTTTTAGTTTTTATCTGTATTTCGGGGCATATAACTGTTATTTGTCTCTAATAAATTATAGTTTCACTTTACAGTGTTAGTTCAATTGTTTTACGAATAAAACTGTTATTTTAATGTATCCTATATGGGGTTATTGTACAACTACCTAGCTGATCTGTGCCCACTTCGTTGGGCAGTAAACATTTTTATTTTTGATGAATTTATGAGTGTGGTTCAGTTGGTATGGAGTGTAAGGATTTATTTCCTGACTGTCAAAAGGAGTATAAAGATGTATGTATAACGGTGAGTTAGTGAGGTTGTAGCCGGGGTGGGGGGTGGTGGGCGGCTACGCCAGGGGGGGGGGGGACTTCATTACGATCTACGTTTTTGAAAATCCGACAAACATATAAACAAACGACGAACAAACAAATAAATAGAGTTACTATCTCATTTAAAATCTTAGCATGGGATGTGTACTGCCCCAATAAGGGCATCCGTGATTTATTAACTATGCCGTCAATGTACATCTATGAAACGTGTATGTTCGTAAAGAATCATTTAGAAAAAATTGCCCGAGTAACGAGTCATCGCTGATGTGATCGGTTACAAACAGTGGGATCTAGTACCGCACTATACAAGCGCAGTATTTTTGTAATGGCTCCGAAGGTCTTTAATAATTTACCGAAATGTATAAGAGGTGAAGATAATGTCCGCAAATTTTAAAATAAATTGTTTTCATTTCTAATAGACAAGACATATTACTCTTTGGAAGAATTTTTTAATGGTAAAATATGACATTATCAGCACTTTAATGTATTAATTTAAACACTAGTGAAATGCATGCAATAATTAATTATATAATTTATATTTTATTCCTTATTATAAATTTTATTGTCAATAATCACTTGAAATTGATTTTGTATTGTGTAGAATCTTATTACTACCTAACTAAAATATTTGTACACCAATCTCATTGGTTGAACATAGAGCTCGGCTAAAATGTATCCATAAGACCTTTTATCACCTATGTTCACAAATAAAGATTATTTGATTTGATTAAAATATAAATTTGGTTTAACTGCATACCAATAGTGTTATGATTATAAAATTGTGATTATGAGTTTCATTATTAAAAAACAAAAAGACTCATTTGTTTCGCACATTTCCTACCTTTCGCGGTGGATGCAAAAGAAATTCATGGTTTAGGTCCTACTATATTTATAAACGTAAACGTTTTAAAGAAACTTACTTCATTTTATTCTGCTGTTTCTTAACAATTATATTCTCTGCGTTCGTTGCACCGGCTTTACACTTCACCAACTGTCCAACTACTCCAGACACGAATCAGACTTTAAATAAGTATCGATCACTAAATACATATTGATAAAGGTTTCCTTAACCTGAATGAATGTATTGTCATTTATCAGTATTAACTGATAAAGTATTTATTTATAGTTTACGTCATTTTTGCAAATAATACAATACAATAATGTTCCTGGTAACTTTAGTTAGACCCTAAAAGTATGTTCGTTTTAATGTCTTCAATATCAGTATCGGTGCCAAATACTTATCCAAGCGTATAAAATTGGACGGACCTGTCTCTTATAACTTATGATTGGGCTGCCTCTTTGCATTTAAGTGCCAAAGCAAACAGTAGACAATTTTACTAGGGTCGATAATTTGACTTTAAAAGAAATGAAAGTTTAATTCCCAATCCATATTCGTATAACTATATGTTTCAGTTAGAGCTTTTACACGCAAGCGGCATGTTGAGAACGGCAAAGGCAACTGCTTCCGTCGACACGAATCAGCGGTAGCCCAACTGACTCCTATACTGAGTGAGCTGACGACGGATGTATGGTCGTTGGCTGCTGGCGATTTTTAAAGTTGGAATGTCAATGGCCACCGTCGATATGTCAATGACTGCCGCCGAGGCTTCTTGACGGCCGCAGTTACCTTTGCCGTTGGCAACATGCCGCTCCTGCGTGAGAGCTCTTAACCATAGTCAGATATTTCTATATGTAGCTATATTTACCCTTCAAGCTTCCCTTCAGTCATGTGAAGTAGCGTATCAATCTACTCTTTTTGTTGTGAATTGTGGAACATTTATGGGAACAGAAAAAAATATGGAATTTTAATTTAATTAAAAGGCGACGTGACTGCGTAGGTTTTGCAGAAGACTTTGGCGTTCCCTGAAGCTGCTATCTTTTATTTTAAAAACCTATACGGGGCAAGTGCTTATGCTTAATGGTCGATCAGTTAATATTGATACGAATGCTTCCTTCTTTATGTTTACCGAATGTTTATTTAGATACAAAGAGAAACAATACCATAGATATCATATATACGCGCAACTTTTTTTTAAAAAGTTTAGGATTACTGCCATATTTGATAAAAAAAAATAGTATAAAGTCAAGAATCGAAGCAGTAAGTAGTCAGAATTTCTTATTAATTGATTAATAAAAATTATAACTTTTACGCGTAATTTTGTATAAAGTAGGTGACGGTGGTCGATGTTCCACTACCTGACGACTCTAAGAAGAAACAGCAAAATAAACTCCACTAATAATTATTATTATTATTTATTTATTTCGCTCATCAACTATTGAATATACCGATACAACTATTGAAATACTTCCATATCCATTAAATGTATGGCCTAGTGTACCAATTTCTTACAGGTAATAAGCACATAATGCATTACTTAGTTGTTTAATGTAGGTGTTGATGGATGGAAGTGCATAATTCCCAGTACGCATGGCTAAAAAATTACAGCTGGTCGATCTATGGCTGGGTGATCTGTGATCAAAAATCAACGCCAGCCGTCGTCAGCTCTCTCAGTATAGGAGTTAGTTGGGCTACCGCCGAGTCGTGTCGGCGGCAGCTGTTGGCTCTGCCGTTGGTAACACGCCGCTCGTGTGTAAGGACTCTAACTGAAACTATACTTTTACGAATCCATTTCATATAAAAATGGTAACAATAATCCACAGACCTTCTGAAAACAACAACAGACAAATAAAAAAAAGCATTAGGGTAGCTACTATCCCTGCCCCGTTGCCCCGTGTAAGCCCATAAAAGCCTTTAAAGATTTTCATCTTTGTATCTAAATCTTGGGCATTACTTGCCCCCTGAATGTTTAAATTATCTGTGTTTATTAACAAAATACTTTATATCGTTACTTGTAAGTAAGTACCTAATCCAATCTCCTGCAAGTAAATCCTAAAAAATACATACATGCTGTTAGCGACATTAAAAGTACCGACTACTTCTTGTTAGTTTACCGAAATGTCGTTGAAGAAGAGGATGCCGTATATTCGTAGAAGAATATACATAGACCTTACTGGTGAGTTTCTTCAGAAAGGTCGCAATCGGTGTGCGTGTATGACTGATGACTACATGTATGAATTTAAACGAAGCAAAAAAAATATTGTAGTGAAGACTTACTGACTTTATTTTGATATTTATTTTGTTCGAAAATTTCACTTTTTTATATCACGGATTTTTTTAAATATTAAAAAAAAATATTTTGCAGTACTTCTGTGGACTGCTATTACTTGTGGATTGAATTATTGCATGTCAACATGCAAAATCCATACTGTATAAGAATCGTAGCAAATGGCGCTCTGTTGTTTCTGCCTACACCAGTGACTGAAAAGTCAGATATTGGTCTACCTGCCGCGCAAGGTTTGGTAATCTATCAATAACACATTATGTACATGTTGACTGCATGTTGCTGCTACTTTTTAAGAGCCAATATATTTTCTCACTTTGCTATGAATGTGTGGGAAGGAAGTCAATCAAACCATTTCTTTATAATTTAAATTATATATATTTAGCGTAGATACATATCCTCGTTAGCACTAACACTTTGCGATGCCTAAATGTTAAGTCAATAAAATTATTTAGCGTACTGTATTTGCGCAGTGCAACTTTTCAGGCATAACTTACATGTAGGTGTCTCGTAGTGTTAGTAAAAGCGTACATTATACTTACACTGATACATCTTTACATACAAATAAAAAAATAACTTTGAGCCGGAACCAGCCGTTCAAAGTTTCTGACTAGAAGAAAGATAACAAGAAGACAACTAAAATGAGCCTCAAAACTAACCCTTATGGCGATATTAGGTGAAGTCTACTCTAAGTTATCGCGGGCATATTTTGTACAATTAGGTACTTACAACTAATATCTTAGTGGCGCTACCCTAAACAGCCAGAGAAAGCCCAAACAATTCTTGCGTGAAAATAAAATTAAAAACAAAACCAAAGAGAAATACATTTACAATCTTTGATGTGTTCAATCTGTGTAGTAAGGTGTGCAAGAAACCCCAAATGTAATTAAGCAACACTGTACTAATGAATATCGTTATCATAACAATACGATAGATATTCTACGCATTTATAAACGACGTTACGATAAACAATAGGATAGTAACATAGTTAATGAATTTCTAATGATTTTACTTTATATGTCTCGAATGGCACGAACCTAGTATATGTGTGGTTGAAATATACAAATAAATCAAACAAGTGGAAGTTTGAAAGGAAATCGCTGATCGAAAACGTATTTTCTAATCCCAAATACCTAATAGTAATATGGGACCGGGCAGCGTAGCGTGAACAGTGAGTTAAACGAAACAGGCTATTCTATGTAGACGGAAGAATCGACAAAGTGGCAGATTGTCTAAACATATCTACCGAATGCTCGACATTGTAGGCTCTTGTCGTATGAAGAATCGATACCTACCTTTGACATAATACATGTATATTGTCATGATCCAGACTAGAAAAGATCTGTCTATATCTGTCACTTTCCTAATTCTATGTTTCTACGGGGATGATGCTACGCGTGCAAAGTTAGTACCTAAATTGTGATAAACAAGGCTGGGGCTGGCTGTTGAGTGTGCGCCGGTTGTAGGAACTTAAATTATCGTGGACATTAGTTTTCTGCACTCTCAGAGACTCTCTTATACTCAAAGAGTAAACTGTCCACATGAGCAACGCCTTCTTTGATTACTACCTTGTTGATATCCCTAAAGTCGGCATTGCATAATAGTTGTCTAGATGGGCCTACTTTCACGGTATCGAAAGTCATGCCAAGCATGTCGTTGTTATCTCTATCCTTTCTTGCGACTATGGTCAAGGTAAACGATGATCCTGTGAAAAAAAAAGAAAAATTAAGAACATATTTTTTAATGAACTTTTAATACTCATGTTATGACAGCTGATTTAGAAATTATCCGACCCATTATTAGTTCCAGAACAGAAAGTAAATGACGATTTCGAACACAAGAAAAAAAAATGGACTAATATTTTGGGATTTACAAGATCAAGAGATAGAGGATAAATATGGAGGATTTTGTTATGGAAGAGGATAATACCTTTAGATCCAGGCTTCACACCCAGACCGTAGTCAGTTTTCTCATAAAGTTTAACAGCCGGTGAAATATGAATAACCTGCTTTTCATAGTCGAATTTAAACTGACAGCTTTTTTGACCACTCACTGAAGGCAACTCCACAATAAACCTGGAATAAAGATAAACAATTATTTCACACTGCTGATAAATAGGCCACAGTATATTAATTTTCAATTCAATTTTAAATCTAAGCTCAATGAAGAGTACCTAGTCTTAATTAAAACTGCACTTGAGTACTTACATTGGATCGTTCGTATTTATGGTGCCTTTTATAGTGATTGCATAGTCTTTCCTCATAACTTTTGGAATCATGTATGTCCTAACACCACCGGCTTCGGTTGAGCTTTCTTCTGAACTCGAGAAACTAAAAAAAGAAACAAAATATTGGTTAGTTAGGAGATCTCACAAGTCAAGATACATTGTCAGGCTAAGTTCTAATATAATATGAAATTTACGAGCCTAGACACTGTCACGGTAACTATGTTACATATAACAACATCACTACAGTAATCCCGGAAGAATTTATATTTAAATTTGTAATATTTGATAGGGTTTGGCAGAGGTAACCAATGCTACCTACATTACATATACATTACATTTTCTTAGTTATATTTAATTTATTAAACCCCAAGAGGACACCGGTTTCCGCGCTGTCATTGTCTGTCTATTGTGTCTCTAATTAACACGATTGAAAGCTTAAGCCCCATGTAATAGGGGGTGAGGCCATTTCGTTTAGTGGAAACTAATTCAGCCTCCAGGCTTCTACTGAGAAATTTCTGATGAAATAACCCGAAACCACCGCGTACCACCACGCTCGACCATGTATGTATTTATACAAAAGGTTGACTGATACATCTTAATTAATACACTATCTTCGACCCGCAATTTTGTTAACGTAGTAATCAACTATACAATAAAATATACATTCAGCAATAGTTTAAATTTCCAAAGGTGGAATAATTCTTGAAATTAGATGAGTAATCTCGTACATCCAAAATCTTTGTAAAATTAGATGTATCCACAAAGACATCTCCAGTTTTCTTTATTAAATTAGTAGTTGTTAAATTAAATTGTTAGTAACTTACTCATTCGAGTCAATTGATCTTCTGTCCACAGAACGTGCTGCACCTTGATTGCAAGTTATCGCAAGCACAATAAGTAGTACAGACACCAAAGACATTATCACTGCCATTTTTAGGAATAAAATAAAATAAATAAATGTCCACAAACAAACTGAACTGGTCACTTGTGTTTGTTACAAAAGGTGAACGTCAACTAAGGTGATAGTTTAACTGCACAATTAATTAATTTAAAAATTAATTAATTTTATTTATTGGTAGTCCCAATAGTAGGACTATAACCAATTTGCAGTCGGTTGACACTAATGGATCAATCCAATGGTCCTTTTATTTAAATGCTGGTTCGTGAATCATTAGTAGCGAATTACGTAAACGTCATCATTAATAAACTAGTTTGCCTCTATGGAGTTAATTTTCAATGTTTATTGTTATGTGGCTACACTATCCTTGTTAGGGATTTCCCTCTAATCCCTTACGGGAGGATAAAGTTCACCCTAGGCACATATATATGTACGTAAATAGTCACGTGCTATTTTCATGTCCTTTCATAAAATATGTAATAGTTATTTAATAGTTTTTGTTGTTAACTACGTTGTCGTGGTTGGATTTTTCCTGGAAAAAACATGAATTTTACTACTGCGCGAGAGCCAACCTATAACAGTATAGGTTCGTTTCTGGAGTTTTCCATCCTGTCAGTAGGAGCTCGGGCTGCGGGCCTGCACCCGGTTGATGGCAATATGCTCGCCCCCTGTTACATGGGAGTTCACCCGACTACACACACTGCAGCTACACCTTTACCTAACCATTCAGTAAATACAGGCGTGATGTTATGTTACAGAAGTATTAATAAGGAACTGAAAACTCAAAAGGCATGGCCAAGATAATGTGTGGACTTTAAAAGAGACTGGACCTTTGAGTTTCGGTGTTCATTCTCAGAGTAGTCTGAAGTGAAACACCGACCTCTCATTCTAGTTAAAAAATACATGTAAAAGTGTTTGTATGAACCTATTTACAGTAATAAATGTCATTAATCATTTAACTCTAAAATTGAGCAAGTTTAGTTCCAATCAAAATCGAATGTCTCATACTTTTGATTGTTTCGCAGGGGAATCGAACGTGTACACGTTGGGCACAATAGGCAACCATCGGGTGGTGACCACTAAGCTGCCATCCGTGGGTCGAACTCGAGAAGCCATGACCGCTGCAGGCAACACCACCACAAGACTCCTTGGGATCTTTCAGAAGGTAAATCTTTATTGCTAAACTAGCAGCGTTGAAGCGTATGAAAGGAATTTCCACCACGATAGAGTTTGCAAATTGATGATCAAACCCCATGTCGCTGCAGTACAAATCTCGGTTGAACGGTTATTTACAGAATAATGTGTGCACTGGGTGGGACACATTAAGTGTTTTGCGTTAGTGACTATTTTAGTTACAGCTACTATTAGCGATTCGAATTATAAGAATGTTCGGATATGTGTAAACAGAATTTGGACTAAATCCATCGCGGATTCTATCGTACACAATTTAATTTAAAGTAACGACTATTGGAAAAGTAAAACGGATTTTTATGGGACTAATTCACCTGTCAAAGTAATGATATTTTGAATTATGCTTTCATTCATCATCATCACCATCTGCCTAGCCATTTCCCAACTATGTTGGGGTCGGCTTTGAGCTTCACCGGATACAGCTGAATACCAGTGTTTTACATGGCGCCTGTCGGACCTCCACAACCCAGTTACTGGGTAACACGATACCCTTTGGTTAAACTGGTTGTCAGACTTTTGGGCTTGTGACTATCTGTAACGTCTGACATAGGTCTACAAATGACAGCCAGGACCAACGGCTTTACGTGCTTTCCGGGGCAAGGAGGAGTCTTGATATGTATGAATGGTCACCCATCTACGGACCAACCTTGTGAAGCGTAGCTTAACCTTCGATCGACCCGTGAAGCTGATATTATTTAACCACAAGCTGCCATTATGCAAAAATGCTGTCATTATCGACTGTAAAGTGTTTTTATCACATCTATTCAAAAAGAGCTAGTTTATTCCTCGTAAACAGGGACCAAAATAGCTCATTAATCCCTAGGGACCAAAATTGATTTCAATTTGGAATGTGGATATTGTTAGTAAATGTTTCAATCACCAATGAGGTGAATCACAAACCATGCGGGAACAATGTATTGAATATGTGATTGGCTGAAAAACTGCGAGCGCGTCAAATTAAAAAAAAATTGATGAAAAATAAACAACGCTCGAAATTATTAAAAAACATAATTAAATATTGTAACGATTGTTAGATTACTTAATAATGATGAGATATTGTGCTTGTGGTGTTTACCTTTAAGTGAGTGTTACACTATTACTTTAAGTTAAAAAACCGCATCCAAATCGGTTCACCCGTTTGGGCGCTACGGTGCCACAGACAGACAGACAGACAGACAGACAGACACACACACATAGCGGTGAAACTTATAACACCCCTCTTTTTGCGTCGGGGGTTAAAAATAGTTTTTAAGAATATTATGAGTGTAAACAGTTGTTGGTAAACCAAATGAATAAAAAAAAAAACTAGGTATATTGTACACATCTGCGTACCCCTCAAAGCATACAGGCGTGATGATACGTCATGATGTAGTATAAACAATAAACATCCAAGCGATTCCAGCAATCACGACAGATTTGCTGTCTATTTTTGAAGAGGTCCGCTGTATATCTCCGAAGATCAGCACCAGATCTTCACCAAATTAAAATGGGACCACCTCAGGAGTATATTCTTTCAAATAAAAAAAAGAATTTTGAGAATCGGTCCACAAATGGGGGAGAAATCAGGTAACATACATAAAAATAATACATACACACGAACATAGAACCTCCTCCTTTTTTGAAGTCGGTTAAAAACAATTATAAATAGACGGCTCACGTGGTCATGGTTTGAAACCGTTTAAACAAATTTAAAACGGGTTTCAATCTACCAACAGACAACGTTAAACGGAGACAAAAAAGCTCGCCGGTCAAAAGTGCATTGTAATTTTCCTTGCCAGAATTCTACCAGCTTACAGTACATACTGGAAACGTTTGTTTTGATCGATTGACTAAGCAAGTTTGAATTATTACTTATATGTATTGGCTCTATTAAAGGTAAGGTTTCTTTCTATTTTCATGATTTCATGTATTCAGAATGAGTGTGCAAAATATCATTAGATGCCTATACCTAAAAAACCGCTGTTGTTCAATTTGCGCATACATATGACTACACTGACCGAACTAACATGAAAATAACTTATACGATATTCATTTGCAAATGTGACATGTTTTCCCAATGTCGTCAGAACATTAAATGCTTCAGGATAATATTAACGTAAAGCAAAATATGTTTGCAAATCAACGCATTTGAAATATGTAAGAGGCATTAAACTATTCTTCTTTTCCTTGTTATTATAGGGATCAGCCCCCCTAGCCAAGTTACAAACGATTCGTATCTATTCTCTTTCTACAATCGAGAACGCCTCAAATCCCTTTGTTTTGACCACGTGACTTATCACCTTTCGCGAAGTCACGTGGTCAAAACAAAGGGATTTGAGGCGTTCTCTATTGTAGAAAGAGAATAGATACGAATCGTTTGTAACTTGGCTAGGGGGGCAGTTCCCAAGCTTCCTAGATGCGCGTGAATACCAATATTTTAACATCCCACCTTCGCAACCTAAATAGGGAAATAGACAGATTTTTATACATCGCTTTTAAGAAATTATTCTATTACATACTTAATAAAGACAAAAAGAAAAGTAAAAAAACTTTTTTGCAAAAAATAAAACCGACTTAAAAAAACACTAACCGGTGTAAAATAACTCTAAATTAGGAAGTCTGTGGCTTTGGTGGTTTTGTCTTATTCATGATGGGCCACCGACTTCCGAATTTAGAGTTATTTTGCACCGGTTAGTGTTTTTTTAAGTCGGTTTTATTTTTTGCAAAAAAGTTTTTTTACTTTTCTTTTTGTCTTTATTAAGTATGTAATAGAATAATTTCTTAAAAGCGATGTATAAAAATCTGTCTATTTCCCTATTTAGGTTGCGAAGGTGGGATGTTAAAATATTGGTATTCACGCGCATCTAGGAAGCTTGGGAACTGCCCCCCTAGCCAAGTTACAAACGATTCGTATCTATTCTCTTTCTACAATAGAGAACGCCTCAAATCCCTTTGTTTTGACCACGTGACTTCGCGAAAGGTGATAAGTCACGTTTTTATTTTTCTAAGTTGTTCCCATACAAATATTTTTGCCATTAATTTATTTATATTGTTAATTGTTAACAATACATGTCATGGTAATAGGGTTATCTACTTATTCCTAATAAATGAAACTTAACATACCTAACGGTCGAAATTTAGGTAAATTGTATACATCTGCATACCCTTCAGAGCATACAGGCGTGATGATACGTCCTGATGTTGTATAAACAATAAACATCCAAGCGATTCCAGCAATCACGAAAGATTTGTCGTCTATTTTTGAAGAGTTCCATTCTATATCTCCGAAGATCAGCACCAGATCTTCACAAAATTAAAATGGGACCACCTCAGGAGTATACTCTTTCAAATAAAAAAAGAATTTTGAGAATCGGTCCACAAATGGCGGAGAAATCAGGTAACATACAAAAAAAAAATACATACACACGAACATAGAACCACCTCCTTTTTTTTGAAGTCGGTTAATAATTATAGAGCATCAAAAAATTCGTTCGTATCACTGTTAACGGGAAATGTGCCGAAAAGACTGGCCGCATTGCCACGTGGAATGGCAAGGCTGATTCTCTTACCTAAATAAAGGCAGCTTTCTGGTCACGTGAAGCGTCGACTAACCGCTTTTTTTTTTCAAATGGCCATTCGGACCCCATGGCCCGAGTGTTTCAACTCCAACATTCAAGTGTTTCATTCAACATCGCTTTAAGTTTTTTTTTTTGTAAAAATTTAGTGCGGTTCCTTTAGAAATGACTAATTAGAAATACAAGGCCCGTTTCGAAATTTGCATGGATATTCTAAAATCATATTTTTTACACTTACCACGAACTGATTTGATAGGACCGATTGCGGATTCGTTTATCTATACTTACTAATATATAAAGAGGAAATGTTTGATTGTTTGTTTGCATTGAATAGGCTCCGAAACTACTGGACCGATTTGGAAAATTCTTTCACTGTTGGGAAGCTACACTATCCCTGGGTGACATAGGCTACTTTTTATCCATGTATTCCCACAGGAACGGGAACAACGCGGGTGAAACCGCGAGACTTCTGCTATATTCCATAAGCTGCTACGAATCCACGGAGGTACTTGTTTATGAATTAATTGGACCCCAAATAAATCCTATGGTATTGATCTTCCTAAAATCCTCTTTCCATGCCTCTTTTTGTAATACCCAATAGTTTCCTATTTTAGGCTGCAATATTTTGGTATATTGGTAAATATTACACATAATCAACGAATATCGTCATAACATTGCGCGGAGACTACCTACTGTTAGACATGACACATACGTAACAATGACAGTACTTGCATTAGTACTATTACCATAAATGGAACCTACGTAGTGGTCTGCCGTTTGTTTTTGGCTATTACTAAACTAAACTCATAATTGAAGCGCCAAATGAAGGGTTTCGGACCTCAAAAGGAAAAAACGAAACCCTTATACGGTTCGTTCAGCAGTCTGTCTGTCAGGACGAGCCCTTTATCTCCGGAATGCGTAGAGGTTAGAGAATAGAGTCACGTAAAAGGGCTTGATTACAAAAAGCCCTCGGCAGCCTCGGTGCGCGAGTCCGACTTGCACTGTCTTGGTCAGTTGTTGTAGAAATACAACAATGTTGACTACTCATTCCTATTCCAAATTACTTCAATACTCCAGCACTCACCATCTGCCTAGCTTATTTCCAATTCCAAATTATGTTGAGGTCGACTTCCAGTTTAAAACCGAATGCAGCTTAATGCCAGTGTTTTACATGGGGGGTGTGTTATTCGATCTCGCGTCATTCGATTTCAAGTAGGGAACCCGCCTGTCGGACATCCACAACCCAGTTATAGGGTACTCTAGCACTATTAGTGATCAATAGTTATACTGTGAAAAATAATTGACAGCATAATTTTTAGCAACTGTCATACATGACCTGACAGTTGCTAAAAATTATGCTGTCAAATATTTTAGGTTAGGGTGGCAACTGTTAGTTAGGTTGTACTGTGCTCAGCTTATTTGCGAATCTTTTAATTGGCTGATTAGAACAACATGGGATATTTACAAATTTCTTTCGATATGAAAGAAAAATTAGAACATACATAGTTCTTTGATGGGTGTGGTCGCTCAGTTGTCGTAATTGTACTGTTTTAGCTTTCTGCACTCCCTCTTTACAACTATGCCATATCTGTTATAAGTTTTCTCTCAGCGGTCGCCTCTGGACTATTTCTTGTGGGGTTACGTTAAGGATGAAGTGTACAAAACAAACTATGACACCGTTGTAGACCTAAAAGTAGCCATAGAGACAATTTTAACGCAAATTCACCACATGAAGATACAAAATGCAATTGTAAGATCGTTACCTAAACGTGTTGAATATTGTATTGAAAAAGGCGGTGGTCACTTCGAGCACCTACTAAAGTAAATTAAAGTATGTGGAAACAATGCATTTTATTCATTTTAGACATCATGTTTCATACAGACATTTACTGCTTAAGACCTACACAATCGATATCTAAATAGAAATAGTGTGGGTTTTTTTTTTCAAAATAACCCGGTTCGATTCCCGAACGGAGTACAGATGTTTTTTAAAATGTATGAATGCAGTTTCTCTTTTTGTTAAAATCGATGACATGGTTCCTCAGAACAGATCTTCGTATGTCTTATAGTTTCAGACTTTCCCATACTGACCCATTTGAATGAGACACCCTGTATATAATAACCATAGCTTTCGCCAAGGGTATAAAAGTACCTACACTCGTATAGTGAAACTTTATTCTTACTGCAAAGTGAGATTTGTGTATAATAATTATGAAGAAGAAGTCTTAATAGTTATTATACTAGTTGTAGCCCGTGGCTTCACTCGCGTTTATTTAGAATTTGGTCATATATTATAATTCATTCATGATAAATGTGGCGCTAAAAATAAAATAAATATATGCATAATTTCAGGATGATAGGTTCAATGGTTTAAGTATGCGTGAAAAGGTAAAACAAACAAACTTACTATAGCATGTATTATATTAAGTTAGGATCAACTTTAACCATGCTAGTGTAGTTTGCCATGGTTAAATATGACACATCTTTCGTACTTATACTACGCTCAGAGACGTGCGCGTAATATTCTTAAAAAAGGGATTTAAAGTTATCAATTAGCTTATTAATATATTGATGATATCCGTAGTACGATACCTACTTTAGCGTCAGTATAAGGTTTCTATAACATATATTTATATTCGATCGGTATTTTGAAATGCTGCATGATCATGAATACAATAGAATGCTATTATTATAACATTGAATTTTATTTTCGTATCAAAGTATCGGTTATCCAGTTGATATACCTAAGCTTATAATTTGTGGCCTTGGGTTTGTTCTATTTTGTATCCGATCCATGCGTGAAATAGCAATGATTGCATGGGATTGGCATGTATGGTTACCCGTAAGGACAGAATTAGATCGATAGAAATAACTACTGGAATAACTTTGTTGCCATAATATGTTGTGTGCGGTATCTGGCTTGGAATTTTGATTTATGAGTTATTGTTTTCTTTAGGAATTACTCTGACATTTCTCTGTCTGCTCCTCGATTGTACGTTACTTTGTGTTCTGGTCACACTCAAAGTAACTTGGGTTTAGTACATGAGTTGTCATCATCGGCTTGTTTAAACTATGGGTACCTATAATGCTAGATTTTTTTTAATCTCTTTATTTTATTTAACCAAAAGGTTGACCCACGTTAGAAATTTCTCCGTGGGTGAGTTGGCAATCAGGAATTCAAAGCACTCGTTACTAACCGAACCAAATACTTAATATATTTAAATCTCGTCTTATCATACATAAAACACTGGCTTTTACAACAGGTAAGTAGGTAATGTTTTATAACATACTAGGTGTATTTATGTTAGTCAAAATCGATTGTAAAATTTACGTATTGTTATAGTGTACCTACTAATAATAGCAATCGTAAGTGAGGAAGGTAATTATTATAATAAAATATTATCATGCAGTTCATATAAATATATAGGGTAACTATGTAGTGATTGTAACCGTATTACGTCTGTAAACATAATTTTGTGGCTAAATAATTTAGGTACACTAAACTCTTGGTATTTCCACGTAACTAATTAAAATACATTATGTCATGTATATTAATCAAGTCGGGCTGGTAAAATGTGGGCAATTATTGATCCCATATATGACTATTGTTTTGACATAAATACAAAATTGACTTCAGAGAGATTAAATGCAAAAAGAAATTGACTAGTTATATTAAGTTATTTAGAAATTGAAAATCTTTATTTGAGTTTTACCGGCTTCGTAGCAATAAAATATTATTTAACTATTCGTTTAATAACTTCATTAAACTGTATAAAATAAAATAATCGCATTCTTAACCTTTTAGCAGAGTTTTATAAAACAACCGTCTTCTTAAAAAAACACTAACAAGTGAAAAGTAACTCAAGTCTGTGGCTTCTTCTAAGAAGTAGGTTGTTCTTTTTTAAAAAAAGTTTTTATTTTGCAATTTTTAGTTTCTTCGTATGTATAGAAAGTCTTTTAAAACTTGAAAGAATCATTGAAATCGGTTAATAATTGCTAAAGAAGTTTTTTCTAATCTGTTTATCTCTGCCGGACCCCTTTTAAAATAGACAGGTGTAAAATGTTATGTTATGAGAATACAAAAACTCTGTGAAGACATCCGAATGTAGCAATCGCGACAATTTAAACGGAATTGAAGAGTTCCGTTGCCTATCTTCTTTATCACTTTTCCCTCACCAAACGATACTTTTTAAATGAAAATGCTTGATTTGTTACTAAAAATGTATAAGTAAATCGGTGCGTGTGTATCTATTTTATTTGAGAAGTCCCTCAATTTTTCGAGGATCTCTCATCAGATATGAGTGTTGATACAAATGGGACCAATCAAATTACATATCAAATAAAAAAGTTGAAAATCGGTCCATAAATGACGGAGTAACGAGGGTTTTTAGTACCTCATCTAGATTAGGTACAGACGCCAGCACATCAAGTTACCCCAATGTGTCAAATTTTCCCAATTGAATATGAACCTTATTCTGTTTTACATAATGTTGAAAAAGTATCAAAGAAATTTGACACATTAGGGTAACTTGACGTGCTGGCGTCTGTACAAAAAAATATACGACACATATTTTTCTTTTTCATAAAATAACGGCGTTGCATCGAGTCAAAATGTCGCATGACGTCACTAGCCGGTACAGTTTATACTAGATAACGGCGTTACAAGCCCCTTCTCTTCAACTTTAATGCGCTTAATCTAAGCCGTTTTCCATCAATTTGAAGAAAGAAAAAATACGTGTCAAATATTTTCTTGTAATCTAGATGTGGGACTAAAAACTAAAATTTTGTCAAAAAGCCCATTAAAAACCTCCTCCTTTTTTGAAAAAATAAGTTGGTATTACATGGCTTGGTATCACTATTGCAATGGGTTTTACGTATAATAATAGTTGTAGGGGATTTTATAAATAATATAAATTCCAAATAAATATGTGTACAAAAACAGGGTGATAGGGATATCAACGCACATCCGAACACCATATTGAGTTCCCTACATCATTTGCTACCAGCGGCAGCATAGAATGTTTCGTCAACTTTCCTTTATTTCAATTTTTCCTGTTTTCCTTTTACTTTAAACTGTATAAAACCAAGATTTCTCTCCAAACCAATGAGAATTTAAATGAAAGAAGATACTTTTTCATTTTTTAAGGATAAATATCATTGGGTTCTGTACAGTATTCAGCAAAAATAACATTGGAGAAAAATATTAAGTTTAGGAAAAAGTCGACTCAAAATTTTAATGCTCAAGAGCTCATAACATACAGAATTCATGTTGTTTAGCACAACTAGTTGACTTTTAATTATTTTAAAGACAAACAATTGTTAAAAAAAGAAATACCATTTACTTACCTTCAAATTTGTACCGAACTCTCGGTGAGTTAGTGCGGCTTGCAGTTAACTGGTTCAAAACAGGGTCCAAAACAATCACTTCTTTTTTTCATCTGTAATAACTTTGGTTGCGATATTATAGGGCCGATTAAATCATGTTGACGGCTTTCAATCAATATGCTTGTGAAGTAGAGTGATGAACCTTCGGGCCCCGTATTCACATGTGTGTGATTCGCATCACACGATGTGTTCGTGTACAGTGCATTTAAGAGCCTGAATGTAGTGGCAGCTATCTGCTACATTCTGGAAGCCGGACAAAGGGCGCTACGAAAGTATTTTACTAGAGCGCCGACATCATTTACTCGACAAATCAGCTGATATATTAGAAAAGGACCATCTAAGACCTACTTAACTGAAGATCAATAATAACTATATTGTGAAATTATTCACGAATAATTTTTGCATAATAAACATAAGTTATAGCCGAATACTTTCAAACTGTATAGATTTTTCAACCGTTTCTTTACACCATCTATACTCCATTTACAATACCATTAGACAGAAGATAAACAAAGTTTTTAACTTCTGTTACTGCACTGTGCTTCTGTTTTTAATGCACACTTTGTAACGAAAGTACGCATGTTACAATTATGATAGCCGCCGAATTTATTACAATCTGTTTTCACTGCAGCTGCCACACTTTAGTAACCATTTCAACAATTTATTTTAAGAAATGATGTGGTTTTCATTTAGTTTTATAATTTCATTTTAGTTAAAAATTGCAGTGTCAATGATAAAAACCTAAAAGAAGCAGAGATGAACAATACATAGACACGGTTTTCGTTTCACTTTTCCTTCTAAATTTGAAATAAAACAATTTGAATTAAATTTGTTTTTACTTATCTTTAAAATAAAATGTTCTATATTCCTGCTTCTACTTATTTCTTATAAATTAATGGAGTAATAGTGTTATAAAATAGAGACTTATTACAGCAAAAACTTACGGAACCACTGCAGACGGTTTCGACTGTAGCTCCGAGCTATTCTGCTTCTCAATGTCTTCTCCCGCGTGCTCCCTTCCCTCTTCTTCACCCTCCATGTCTTGAATATTAGTAGCAGAGTGTTCAAATATTCCCCCAATATTAATTCCTCCCCTCGGATAAGTGCAGCGATGAAAACAGACAAAAACCGATGTCTACTTCTTAATAAAACTTTTTAGGTTAAGGTGAATGTGCCAGGCTAGATCCTCGAAATTCTAATTGTCTTGTGTTTTTTTTTGCAATTTGCCGTTTAGTGTCACGTTGTAACTATGCTGATTAAAATATTATTCGCGACCGTAACAAATATGATTGATTTATTCGATTCATAACAATTGAAATCACCATACAACCCTCTAAGATAATTGAATCCCATTAAATGATGGGATTATATAGCACTTAGGAGGTTGTCTTATTGATTAAAATGGTTTATAATTCCATATGTGTTACGGCCGCAAAACATGTCTTGTTCAACATACAGCCTGTCACTAAACAGCAAATTGCAATGTCTCAACAGAAAGATTCTCTTGACAGGTGGAGTACGTGTTCCTCGTCGGCGTTGGAGGCGGGGTGCCACACTACACGGACTATGCGAGACACGTTCGACTGGGCGATGTTGTCGTCTCGTCGCCTGCACCGGATTTACCCGACAAGTATGTATCCTTTCATCTAAAAGACATAAACTTTATTCTTATTAGGGTTGTTACGTATATCATATTTTTCAAATTCGCGAAAGCGAATTAGGTATAAGAATAGAATAGAATACTCTTTATTTTACACCATAAAAACTTACAAATTATAACTTTAAGGGGTACATAGGGTGTTACAATGGGCGACCTTATCGATAAAAGCGATCTCTTACAGACAGACTTTGGATGGACTTGGTAGTGGAGGAGAAAAGATGAGTAGGCAGTTTGTGGTGTACTATTTACATAAATATATAACATACATGACTATCTCAATAGATGTATAAAATAAGCAAAAATAAGAAAAAAAAGTAAAAAATAAACAATAAAATAAATACAATACATAAATACTAATCATTTAAAGAGTAACGAACTGTTATATTAAAACGTGTTAGGAGAAGAGAGGTAATAATTTTTGAGCATATTTTTAAACGATGGTAATGTTTGAGTTTGTCTCACTGACACACACCGGCAAAGCATTCCATAGCCGAACAGCTTCCACTGTGAACTATTTTCCGTAGAAATTAGCGGTATGCCAGGGCATATCTAGACTCAAGTTTTCTGATGACCTTAGATATCTATTATGTGTGTCATGAAGGAACTTGAAACGTTCTTTAAGAAAACATTAGAAAAAACTGGAATCAACTCGAGGCATGAAATAGGAGTACTTATGCAAAAATAAAAATAAGTGTTAAACTTGTGGCTGAAAGCACATAATTATGTGTTCCAAGTATCAACAAAGTTGTTTCACAGGTGAAAATTCATTAGGCGATAAATCACTCACCCCTGTTTTTCTACCTTAGGGATGGATTTACTTTTCCAAATTTATATGGGACCACCTTCAACTAGGTAGGTATATCCATTCCAATCAAACGAGAATTTTCAAAATCGGTCAACTCTGATGCGTCAACCTCGTGAATAAAAACGAAGAAAAAAATATGTACAGGGTTATTTGTAAAACACCAACAACCTCGCAGGAGTAAATTACTAACATCATAAACAACAACATTTTGTTTTACGACTTTTTCGAAAACAGACAAAAAAAAATCAACTCTCCATACATTTATCCAAACAGTTGATCGAGTTTTGTATGGAGAGTTGATTTTTTTTGTTGTTGTTTATGATGTTAGTACTCCTGCGAGGTTGTGGGTGTTTTACAAATAACCCTGTATAGACGCGATGACCCCTCCTGTTTTTCGCAAGTTAATAGAAATGCAAATAATTTGTATTACCGAATGCGAATATCTGTAACATCCCTACTTCTTCAATACTAACAAAACGTTTGTCCTGTCTGACTGCTATCAACGCCCAGCCAAGACTATTGACTCTAGAAAACGGAAATTTCAACTTGCACATTTCAAATGTTTGCACTTGTGCGAAGATGAGGTAGAGAGAGGTACGTAATTTGCAAGTAGTTCTATAAAAGGGTAAAACTTTTCCCTCACCAGTTCGTTATGTAGCTGACTGAATAAATGTGAAATGAAGAATCATAATTTTCTGTTTATATTCTCTTAATTTCTAGCTGTAAGTCTTCCATATTAAATAAATGAATAGTTAGAACATTAAAAGAAATTGGGATGTAGTGTTTTACTCAGAAGCAGACGCACAGCAAAAACAAGTTTCGTTAAAATGAATCCTTTAAAATGTTCTAAGGGGGACTGGAATTAGAATTATTAGTAACGGCAAATCAAAATTATAAAGTCCTATACAGGTACTTATAAAAAAAAAACATAAGTTAAACTTTTCTGATAAATAAAGTTAAAATAATAGTTATTAAAAAATCGTAGCTTAACTATTTTACGTTGTCTGTCAATTTGATGTGCACGGTCGTGGTGTTAGCAGGGAGAGGAACATGGCCCCCTCTCGGACCACCACTAATTAGAGGTGTGGTAAGTTGTTATATTCGCTTTGTGGTTTGAATAAAAGTCATACAGTCACAATGTAAGTGGAAATTCCGGAAGGGCACGCCATCGCTAGACAGACGTACATGCTAGGGACAGTGACCTCATTGGTGTTGACCTATAAAACTGTCTCGTTACCAGTGATCGTAAATTTGGGCGCCTATATACCTTCTAACTTCACTTTATTCCCACGAAATAATAATACGGACATGGCTTTTAGAATACCGGATCCCGGAATCGTTTGAAATTCCTGGGATTGCTAAAGATATTAAATAAATAAATATTCCTCAGATGTTCACAAAACGCCATCTAGTCCCAAGCTAAGTAGAGCTTGTGTTATGGGTGCTATACAACTGATAAACATACTTAATAATAAATAATAATAATATTTATTTATTGTTTACAAGGACCAGATTATAGAATGGATACACTGGCACATGAGAGTAATAAAAAATTTAGTAAGCGGGTGAAGCGCTGTACTCCTATACATATAGGCTACTGAGTAGCCTGTGCTTAGGAGAGACAGGACCGATCCCGATTATACAATATACATATACGGTCTCATATGGCACATGACGTAGTACAATTTATTATTAGGTATATTATCCTAGTAACAATAACATGCAAGCAGAAAAATGAAAGACATTAAAAATAGGTAAATTTCGTGTTTGTGTGTGTGTGTGTGTGTGTGTGTGTGTGTGTGTGTGTTCGTGTGTGTGTGTGTGTGTGTGTATGTGTGTGTGTGTATGTGTGTGTGTGTGTGTGTGTGTGTGTGTGTCTGTATGTTAGGGAGTTATGTGTCTAACGTATGTTGAGAGAGAGTTAGTGGTATGAATGTTACCAATATGTTAGTGTGAATGGTTACTTCAGGAAGTCTTCGGTTTCTTCGTAATTGAGAGTAGATAGGAACAAGCGGACGGTCTTCTTACAGACAAATATAGTAGATCCTTATATTGGTTGTTTTTCCTTGAATTTATTATATAGTGACGAACCAAGATAAGGGAAGAATTTTTTATAATAGTACAGTCAAATTAGCAAAAAGATTGGACGTAATTCGTGTAGTTGTAATTTTTTGTGGAATCATTAGAAGACATGAAAATAAGTTTTCTCTGAGTTTGCACCATTCCTTTTATTTACGGAACATCATTTAATATTAGGTTAAAACTTTAAAGTCCCAAAATTTTGAAATTTCTTTAGTAACTAATTGTGCTAAGTATGCAAATATGTAGATACCCCTTTGGTGTATAATTACTGGTCACGAAAAAAGTGTGAGGTGTATGAAACACTAATAAATTAATATTTTTGATTTGCGGCTTAAGGCGAGGTTACCCCAATAAACGTCGTCAACAATAGCGTTTTACTCGTACATGGAACGGATTTAAATTTTGAAAAAAATGTATTACATAGTTGACTCTTTGATTATGATATGTCGGGCATGCGATACACGATTACTAACACTTCACTGCATCCAATTAAATCGCAAAGACATGTCCAAATGATGGCTAAATAATCGTTTTACTTGAGTTATATTAGGCTTAGAAAAATAAAACTTATATCATAATAAAGGTCGTAAAAAATGTGTATTATCTCGGGTCACATAATGTGCAATATGAAAATAAATGTATCACAAATTCCAAAGTTAAGTGTATTTCACTAGTTTGCGCTCGCTCCGAGTCCTTTAGTCCCGAGCGGAACGTGTTCGAGGTCGGACGTGCGCCAATTTTTTCCGTCATCCCCGTTATAAAATCGATTTCGATAAATAGTAATACATGTACATACTTTATCATCACTTTAATTTAGTTTTTTAAATAGTTGTAATATTTTTTGTTTTATTAGGTACATTATTAGGATAAATTCGTAGATAAGTAAAATAAATCAAAATGGTCATGAATAAAAAATTTTCTTCTTTGGCTCTACGAAGACTGAATAGGTAAACAAAAAAGGTAGGAATACTTTGACGATATTTTTTATTTAGGTACCTACCTAAATTATATTTTACCATACAAATAATACCTTAGATGATAAATTGAATCACAAACTTAGGTAGGTACGGATAATACTTTTACAACAAGGACACGGTTGCACGGTTGGCGCAGTGGCTGAGCGATGTGCGCAGCGTGTCGCGGGTTCGATTCCCGCACGGAACAAATATTTGTTTGACCTAAAAGTAGTTGTTCGCGGGTCTGGGTGTTTGTGTATGTGAGAATAAATGTTTGTAAACGCACCCACGACAAAGGAGAAATTTCTAGAGTAGGGCAACGTTTACAAAAAAAAAATACTAATGCAAATAACAACGATGAGCGCGAAAGTCTTTCATGCTTTATTTTTACCGCGAAACGTATTTACCAACCATACCAAGTGTATCGAACAGTAGTATTTGAACCCTAACATAGAGCAAATAAAGTCGCCACGCGCGCAAATGCTATAGTGGTTTATTGTTGCGTGACGTCAAATAGGTAGTTCACCCGTTCAACCTGCTGGGATTTTGTATTTTTTAATAGATTTTGCCTACGAAATCGCCCGCCATTTTTTTTTCTAATTGTTTTGTGATAATAAAATATACGTAACCTAAGGCATAACGTAGCTTTCTAATAGGTAAAAGATTTTTCTCTCAGTGTCGAATCAGTAACGCCATGAATTTGCGCATTGAAAAAAAAAAAATACTCGCATCAACATACTCTTGAGCAGTGGTGGCTGGTGGCCCAGTGGTGTGTGACATCTATCAACCCGCAGTGGGCTAGCGTGGTGGATTATAGCCCACTCCCTCTCATAGAGAGGAGGGCTGTGTCTCGGCAGTGGGAACATTATAGACTGATGATGATGATGATGAACATTATTGTAGTAAATAGTGAATAAGATGGGATGGTGGTCACACCGTCTACTCATAGGAACTGTCTCCAGTATGAACATCAAACCACCAGCAGCACGTCACGTGAGTATTAGGTAAAACTACCCACAGCTACCACAACACAACAAATAATATTATTATATTTTGTGTCTATGTTTGTGAAGGTCACGTACCACAGCACACTCGTACCACAGTGTAGCAAAGTACAGTATTACATTGCTCATTTCCTACAAGTATGTTTTTATTTTTCGCTAATACAAAACTACGTTATGCCTGAGTTATATAATTTTAATGCCTGAGTTATACAACGTGTTTTTTTTATATCCCATAACTCTAGGGTATGATTGAGATCATACGATGACGGGCCTGTTGGTCTAGTGACGGGCCTGCTGGTCTAGTAGTTAGTGACCCTGACTGCTATGTCGACGAAGTCGTGGGTTCGATTCCCGCCCAGGACAAATGTTAGTGTGATGAGCAAAATCATTTGTTCTGTGTCTGGGTGTTTGGGTGTGTTTGTATTTAGAAATATATAAGTATGTTTATCAGCTGTTTAGTACCCATAACACATAAAGATGGCGACGAAGAAAATTTTTGGTTTTTCCGTCATGGGTGTCGTTTTTGTGGTTTTCGGGGTCGCTGATTACGAAAATTAGGTCAAAATAAAAATCCAAGATGGCGACGAAGAAAATTTTTGGTTTTTCCGTCATGGGTGTCGTTTTCGTGGTTTTCGGGGTAGCTGATTATGAAAATTATGTCAAAATGAAAATCCAAGATGGCGCCTAGGAAAATTTTTAATTTTTCCGTCATGGGTATCGTTTTCATGGTTTTTGGGGTCGCTGACTACGAAAATTAGGTCAAAATAAAAATCCAAGATGGCGACGAAGACAATTTTTGGTTTTTCCGTCATGGGTGTCGTTTTTATGGTTTTCGGGGTCGCTGATTATGAAAATAACGTCAAAATGAAAATCCAAGATGGCGCCGAGGAAAATTTTTGGTTTTTCCGTCATGGGTGTCGTTTTCATGGTTTACGGGGTCGCTGATTACGAAAATTAGGTCAAAATAGAAATCCAAGATGGCGACGAAGAAAATTTTTGGTTTTTCTAACATGGGTGTCATTTTCGTGGTTTCCGGGGTCGCTGATTACGAAAATAAGGTCAAAATGAAAATCCAAGATAGCGCCGAGAAAAATTTATGGTTTATCCGTCATGGGTGTCGTTTTCATAGCTTTTGGGGTCGCTGATTACGAAAATTAGGTCAAAATAAAAATCCAAGATGGCGACGAAGAAAATTTTTCAAAAATCAATGAACTCAAAAACCATGACAACGACACGACACCCATGACGGAAAAACCCAAAAGTTTTCCACGGTGCCATTTGGATTTTCATTTTGGGCTCATTTTCATAATTAGCGATACCAAAAACCACGAAAACGACACCCATGACGGAAAAACCAAAAAGTTTCTTTGTCGCCATCTTAGATTTTCATTGACCTCATTTTCCTTAGGAAAATGAGGTCAATGAAAATAAGCTACCCCGAAAATTACGAAACCGACACCCATGTTGGAAAAACCAAAAATTTTCCTCGGCGCAATTTTGATTTTAATTTTGACCTTATTTTCATAATCAGCTACCCCGAATACCATAAAAACGACACCCATGACGGAAAAATCAAAAACTTTCCACGGCGCAATCTTGGATTTTCATTTTGACCTGATTTTCGTAATCAGCGACCCCGAAAACCACGAAAACGACACCCATGTTAGAAAAACCAAAAATTATCCTCGGCGCCATCTTGGATTTTCATTTTGACCTTATTTTCGTAATCAGCGACCCCGAAAACTATGAAAACGACACCCATGACGGAAAAACCAAGAATTTTTTTCGTCGCCGTCTTGGATTTTCATTTTGACCTGATTTTCGTAATCAGCGACCCCGAAAACCACGAAAACGACACCCATGTTAGAAAAACCAAAAATTATCCTCGGCGCCATCTTGGATTTTCATTTTGACCTTATTTTCGTAATCAGCGACCCCGAAAACTATGAAAACGACACCCATGACGGAAAAACCAAGAATTTTTTTCGTCGCCGTCTTGGATTTTCATTTTGACCTAATTTTCGTAATCAGCTACCCCGAAAACCACGAAAACGACACCCATGACGGAAAAACCAAAAATTTTCTTCGTCGCCATCTTCGATTTTTATTTTGACCTAATTTTCGTCTCAGCGACCCCGAAAACCACGAAAATGACACCCATGTTAGAAAAACTTTTTTTACTTTTATCTGGCAATATTTTAGCTAATCTAATTAAACTGTGATTAACAAATCAATTATTTATTTATTTAACCCATTTTCCCTAAACCCATATTTTCCACGCATACTTATATTCATATTAGGTGGGATACTAAAATTAAATAACCATTCAATGCATCTAAGTATTTTTGAATTACAATATTGATATCGTAGTTCAAGAATTCTATCATATCTAAATTAATAAATTGAAGTTGCTCTACGGCATTACTCTATTCTGTGACGCAACTGTGTACCTACTCGAGTTCGTGAAGTCATGAATGAGCGGTACGACGACAGCGCGCGGCGTTTCTCCGATGCATCGTAGTTTATTACGTAGCGCTATTGGTTGCGGGGCCTGAGGTAAGCGTTAAATGCCTACACGGCTGGGGACACCTCGCCTTAAGGGAAATTTTGTCCGTTGGTGCAAACTCATAATAAGCTTTTTATAGCATCATAAACACCCAGTTAAATTTGCACCCTTTTGCACCCCTTGGAAACCAGCATTTTACAATATTTGTAAATTGTACTTCGGGGCAAATTATTGTAGTCGTGGTTTTTTTTATACATGATGTATTCTAAATATACTATATTCGCACCTAATAAAAATAAGAAATATATGACTGGAAGTTTATGTAAAATTAACGTGGATATATATCACGCCTCGTGGCGTTCGCAGGGCGCGCGCGGGGTCGAAGCGGGACGCGGGGCGAGCGCGACCGGCGGGGCGAGAACGAAAGCGTGCATGCCATAGAAGATGCGTTTAGATCTTTGTTGTGGCAAGAAGCGATCCGCGCGTTACACAAATTTACTTTTAGCTAAAATATAAAAATGAATTAAAAATAAATATCGAATTATATTTACTTACTCAAAGTGACAGTGTATTGTTAGAAATACACATTACAGTAATAACAAATTTATCTATATATATATTAAAACAGTAACGCCAGAAAAACTGTAAATTCAGAATTTTCTAAAAAAAATAAGTGGGATTTGTCAGAAAAACGTAACTAATGACAAAAAAGACTTTCAGAATGTTTGTCTGTGTGTATGGTACGCTTCACGCGAAAACTATTGGATAGAATGAATTGAAATTCTATGATCAAAAATGTTCTATGTAAACCAAGGTAGGCTTTAGGCTACATATTATCACGCCTTATGTTATGGGAGGTAAGCAATATTGATTTTAAAAGGTTTAATTCGTAATTGAATGCACAAATGACATGTTATTTAGTTAATAAAATAATAACTCTGGGAACATCAAAATCACGTTTTTTTTATTAAGGAGCGGGGCATTAATATTATAAATTACAGGGGAACAGCTATTCAACAATATTATGTCAACGGGGAATTTAGCGGAGAGGTCAAGCGACCGTTTACCACACTAAATGGTGCGAGTTCAAGTTCAAACCCTATAATACTGTTTTAGAAAATCGTTTTTTTTTTTGTTAGTTTATGCGTTAGTTACGATACTGTTATAAAATCTGAGTACTATAAATGTCCTATCTAATTGTATGGAGAGTTTCACACCAATATTACTAAACTGATTGATTGGTGGTACAACAAGCTACACTATCATGAAATCAAGTCAGTATAAGTTTTTACTTACCAAGCACATTATTGTTGTAATTGGTAATTGATTTAAGTTTATAATTCGTAGTTTTGTTCCTTGCTGCGGTTAACATATTTTTTGAAATTCAAAAATAATGTAGTTACTTTATCTGTTTAATTAACGACAATTTAGTTTTATTCTTAATTTCATTTGGGTAAATAATATGTAGTTTCCGTTTTCTAACTAGATGGCTGCATTGGCCTCGAGTTAGATCGCGCTATGGTTTCGTTCCCAAAAAGTGATGTTATAGGTGCCGATGTTACGCTCTCATCCTATATAAACGGGGGATACCTTTGTTGTTTGTGTTGGTTGAAGTGTTTAATTTTCCTGCGAATAATTATTATTTTTGGTTGGAGTGTAGCCATGTAAGGGGCACTATGGAGAAAGGACTTAAAAAAATTATCCAAAAAAGTGTTATTTTTGCAAATCGTTTATTTTTCGATTCTATCGTATAAAACACCTAAATTTAAGGCTAAAAATATCTTGGTGTTTTTTGTCTCCGACTAACCGTTTGACGTTAAAACGATGTGGAAGGGATCCATTAGGTTAGGTTAGGTTAGAACTGTGACCAACTCGACAGCCGATGGGATTTCGGACCCCACTTCCGGCGGCTGGCGCCCAAGCTGTTGGGCGCGGCCGGGGCGCTGTCAACGCTGCTTCCCAATCTGGGGGGCCCGAGCGGCGCCTGTAGGCGGCTCTACGTGGGGATCGTGCGATCGATGGCCCTTTACGGGGCCCCGATCTGGGCGGCTGATCTGACGGCCGGCAGCATCGCTGTCCTGCGGAGACCGCAGCGAGCGATGGCCGTCAGAGTCATCAGGGGCTATCGCACGATCTCCTACGAGGCGGCCGGAGTACTGGCCGGATCCCCGCCCTGGGACCTGGAGGCGAAAGTACTCGCGTCACTGTACCGGTGGCGCGAGGAAATGCAGGCGCGCGGCGAGCGACCGATGCAGCGGCCAGCGACACATGGAGTTGCGCCGGTCGCAGCTGTGCGAGGTCCTGGTGGCGGCATGGCGGGACAGGCTTTCGAGCCCTACCGCTGGCCTCGTCACTATCGAGGCGGTCCGGCAGGTGCTCGAGCGCTGGCTCGGAAGGAGGCACGGCTCCCTGTCGTTTCGGGTGAGGCAGATACTTTCCGGGCACGGTTGCTTCGGAAAGTACCTGTGTCGCATAAACAGGGAGCCGGACGCCCGGTGTCACCACTGCGTCGACTGTCGGGAGGACACGGCGCGGCATACGCTGGCAGAGTGTGCCGTTTGGGAGGAGCCGCGCCGTGCCCTCGTCTCTGGAGTAGGCAGTGATCTGTCACTGCCGGCCGTGGCCGAGAGGATGGTCGGCAGCGTCGAGTCCTGGGACGCGGTGGTGTCCTTGTGCGAAACAGTCATCTCGCAGAAGGAGGCTGCGGAAAGGGAGAGGGAGATCACCTCCACTCACCCTGCCCGCAGCAGACGCACCGGGCGCAGGCGGAGGGCGGACAACGCCCTCTTCTAGCCCCCCTGAATGGGTCCAGGGCGACGGATGCGGGGATGTCCGTCGCCCCCACGTACATGGACCCGAGGTGGCGGCGCGTCGTGTTCACGCGCGCCCTTCTTAGACGTCGCGAGGGGAGTCTAACACCTCACTCCCCTCGCAGACTTGGCGAGGCCCGCGGGGCTGGCACCAGTCGGGGTTCGCGGAAGCCTATCTTCCGTTCCCGTGACCCCCCGCGCAGGTGTGAGAAGGAACACGGGGTGGTTTTTAGTCAGTAAGAGTCTGACAGACTCCTCCGCCTCCCCGGGCGGGGGACATCTATGAGGATTTTCCAACCCTCAAAAAAAAAAAAAAAAACTGTGACCAACTACCTCGAAATTGGTTGCGAAATTTTTCTAAGTTAGCTGCGCCACTGTTATTAACTTTTGCAGTTATCATCGTTTTTATTTTTTCATGACTGTATGTAGGTACTGTTTTTTCCTAAATAAATGTCTTTTTTTTTCAAGTAGGTATTTTTTTCATAGTGCCCCCAAGACGACACTCTGACCTTATTTTTCTACTTACTTACTTACTAGCAATTCTTACGTGCTTATTACGTGCTGATTTGAATATCGTTAGTATCGGATTATGAAGAAATTTTAGCTATGCCTTTTAGAAAAACATCAAATCTGTCTCGAAACTTAAGGGTTTCGAAGATGCGCAGGTTAGTTCGATCTCTCGAAACCGACGCAGAGCGTGTACAACGGCTAGGTTCTAACCGTGAGCGTAATGCGCTAAGTTTCTCCGCAGAAACTAGCACGCAGTGACAATTACGACTAAAATTTAAACGAGTCCGCACTCTTCTCTATCTCAGGAAAGTGTGAAACAACAAGAAATGCGTTTAGCTATCGACCGGGATCGTCATTCTTTGTCTCGCGCATCCGAAACGTTTACAGAGAAGAATCAGAGGTTGAATATTCAGAATATTTGCTCTGAGACTGCTCGGTCCCTCGAGAACAATCAGGAGCGCGATACATTTTTAAAATCATCCCCTAAGGGGTTAAAACGTGGGTGCAAAGTAAGTACTTGTATAAAACTTTGTCGTTTTTGAAATTGTTCCAATGAAATTCAGTATGAAGGTTTTTCATTGAAAGTCATGAAACATGTACTTAACAAATATTTTTTCGTAAATCATTTTTTAAGGGGGTAAATGGGGAGAGCAAAGTTAGTGTGAAAGTTCTCTGATTTTCAAAATTATTTCGATAAAATGAAGTATTCGGGTTTTTAAACTTTTGTGAATTCAATCCTTAGGGGGCAAAAAAAAAAGAGGTATTTAAGTAAATATACATATAACCTAACCTTATCATCCTCATGGATGTCCCCCACCCCAGGGAGGGCGGAGGGGTCTGTCAGACTATTACTGACTAAAAACCATCCCGTGTTCCTTCTCACACCTGCGCCGGGGGTCACGGGAACAGAAGATACTTCCGCGACCCCCGACTGGTGCCGGCCCCGCGGGCCTCGCCAAGTCAACGACTGGAGTGAGGTGTTAGACTCCCCTCGCGACGTCTAAGAGGGGCGCGCGTGAACACGACGCGCCGCCACCTCGGGTCCATGTTTGTGGGGGGCTGGAAGTAGGGCGTGATCCGCCCTCCGCCTGCGCCCGGTGTGCCTGCTGCGGGCAGGGTAAGTGGAGGTATTCTCCCTCTCCCTTTCCCAGCCATCTTTTGCGAGATAACTGTTTCGCAGAAGGACACCACCGCGTCCCAGGACTCGACGCTGCCGATTATCCTCTCGACCACGGCGGGCAGCGACAAGTCACTGCCTACTCCAAAGACGAGGGCACGGCGCACCTATCCTATAGCTAACCTAACTACCTTACTGCAATGCATTGATTTTGAAAGATACAAAATACATAATTTTAAACTGAACTACTGCGCTGAGTGTCTCTATGTTGCTCCTAACACAAGCATTATTTTCTTAAAAGGAGGCTCCAAACACTAAACCTAAACAATGTAAACTGAAGCATTAATAAACTTATTATTATTATTATTATATAATACTAGAGAAGGTAGTAAGTATTAGTTGAAGTAGTAGTAGTAGGAGGTAATAATTTAACTCGATTGGTATCATCCATACATAAATATTACTTTGACTGGTTGATCGAGTGGATCCGCACTTGCGTCGCGGTCGTCTGTCTGTCTGTTCGCGATGAACTCAAACATGACTACGCCAATGCTGTTTTTACCTGTAGATAGTGTTTTTCTCAAGGAAATTATTAGTATATAATTTGTCAAGTTTTTGTATGCATTGGCAAAAATATAATTGTATTTGTTGGAGGTTAAAAATAAACCTTCCAAAACCTTTAAAAATAAATCCATGCGGGCGAAGCCGCAGGTATCAGCTAGTTAAATAATAAATGAGTATGTTTGGAATAAAAATGGGTTACGTGACTAACAATATTCTATGGAAGTGACAAGCGCATGTCGCTTGTCACTTCCATGGCGTAATAGCTCTTTGGCAATTACTGTAATACAAGAAAATTATATGTTCCCTTAAGAAATGCCAATTTTTTATAGGGTGCAAATATAAAGGAAACCAAATTAATATGACTGTATTAATTTCAAAACAACCAAAATTTCCCCCGAAGTACAGCGCCAGAAAATCGTGAAAAGCTAATTTCCATGTGTCGCACTAGGGTGCAAAATCAATAATGTATTTAGGTCAAAATGTATAACCCTTACCTCAATTTGCACAACTACACAGTTTTCCCCAAAGTCGCAATGACCAAAAAAGAAAACAAAATGTTTTTATTTTTTTTCTAATACTGCGTTGGTCCGATTAAAATAAATAAAATGTAATAATGTAGATTAAGGTGTATTATAGCGTATAAAAAATTACGCTGAGTACACCTGTATTATCTAGTTAGTTATGGCCATTACGGCAAAAGAACAATTTTCACCCCCTTCCGTAGGGGTGGTAAATGTTTTTTTTATTTCATACTCGATTTTCCACTCATACAAAACCATCAGAACCGTTTTTGTCTCTCCAGAGAATTTAAATTCCGATCTTTATCAAAAAATGACCTAATTTGACCGTACTATAAACTTTTTTCGGACTGACGGAGTAGAGCAGATATTATTTTTGCGTCGTCTGTTTATTTTTATATAAGGTGTTTTTAAGTGTTGCAATAAAATTGTGTGAAGTATAAATTGCTGTCTTACATTGAGTAGGTTGAAGGTTTTGTACAATACTTATATATTTCTAAATACATACATATTATACCTAGATAAATTACACCCAGACACAGAACAAATGATCGTGCTCATCACACAAACATTTGTCCTGGGTGGAAATTCAACCCATGACCTCCGGTACCTATAGCAGTCAGGGTCACTAACTACTAGACCAACAGGCCAGTCAATATTACCTGCATACAAAATATAGTTAGAACGCGTTGTTAAAAATAAAGATAAATTGAATAAAGCTAACATATTATGAACTTTCAAGACGGCTATTTCTCATTGTATTTTTATAGATTTTAAAAGCCGATTCAAATGGAACTTTTTATTCATTAGTTGTTTTCACAAAATTGTTCATTCCCGGGAACCCGGGATTAATTATGTATTCAGAATGGAATGTCCATAATTATTCTTTAGTGGGAAGAAATTTAGGTATGCCCGATATACTTTAGTGTGTGTTTAAAACACATTTTGCAATTACGGTCTTCTTTTTCTTTGTGATCAAATACTCAAGATAGGTAAGTACCTAGTCCTTGGTGCTACCGAGCCTTAATTTAAGTAACTGATGCATGACAACCAAAATGTCCGTAAAATATTTGAGCTATAAAATTGTCTAATATGTAAAGTAAATCGACGAACAATGTTTATTAGCTCATTGTTGAACCTTTAGTATGCAACGATCGTAGCACGTTGCGTTCGTGCATTCAAGTTTACGTGACGTTAATAGTGTAATCTCTGCCTTATTCCATCAATTTAAGGTCCATTTGCTCATATACCTTGGTTAGATAGAGACGACAGTCGAAATGGCTTTATTGGAATGTTTCATTTTTAAGAAACTGTTATAATCAAACGAATGGTTCAATGCCAATCTTTTTTTCGAGGCTGTGTGCCTAGAAAAAAGATTGCATGCGAATAAAATGGGGATCTCCTCCTTCCCCTTTATTTACATATGATTTCCAACCTAATGATACCTACCGAGCTAGAACTGGAAATGTTTCCCACAATGGTTGGGTGTTTCCCTACTGTACAGCCGATACAATTCACTTTATTGTATTAATTACCCTTTTGAGTTACAGAAAAAGGTAAACAATGAGTAGATAATTTTCCCTACTGAAAATTTTCATTGAAAATAAATAATTACGTGTTGCCTTCGTATAAACCTGTTATGTCCCATTTGGTTCCCAATGGGAAATAACAGGTTTATACGAACGCACTACAATAATAACCCATTAATTTCTTCACGGACCTTTCACACTCTATTAATGAACAGTGTTTATTTTTATGTAATAAATTATAAACAATATCTGAAAACGACAATAAACTCAAACATTAATGGCAGTCATCGTTCACGCAGTGACAGTGAGATTGTGACAGCGAAAAACTACTCTTTGATTTAGTACCATTGTAGCTGAATGTGCCAAAGCACAATTTGTACAATTTCTTCGTGACAGCAAACTATGTCATGAAGAAATTGTGCAAGAGTAATGGCTGGTGAGGTGGGCCTTCTGACGGGATACTTGAAGATCAAAGCCACAGCGTCCTGCCTCGTCTTGACCGTGGAGATCCCGCGGTCGTTGTTATACCGCGGATCCGACATCAGCTGGAACCTCGAGTTTCTTACTTTTGATATGTTTTCACTACCTAAATAATGCAGAGACCCATGATGTATATATATGTCATCTACAGCAGCTACCACCAGTCCGTTGACACAGGATATAATGATGTTAAGAAGCAGTTTACACATTATTTTATTTTTCATTCATTTTGCTCCATTAGTGTAATTGCTGTACAACGTTCTGATCCGAGGGTAAATAAATAAATAAATAATTTCTAAAAGTAAACCGTCATCGTCAACAGGATTTCATTCCCAGAATTGCATTTAATTATTCTTGTTTCCTGAGTAAACCCGGAAAAAATATTATTAACGCGAAATTGATGGTGTAACCTTGCATCAATATTAAAATAGATGTTGTGAATTTTCCCAATTGTACATGAACATTCTGTTTAAAAAAAAAAAAAACCAAAGAAATTGGGGTAGCTTGATGTCCTGGCCTCTTTACTGTTTACGTAAAAATGAGTGATAATATTTGGCTCAGTCAGTCTTATGACTATGAGATGCTTGAAAAGATTATAGCAAATTAAGTCGTCTATGATTTTTTTCTTATTCAATACGATTAAGAATAAGTAGGTACTACTCGTAGAAGTTTGTAAACTAATAAACTTCTACGGGTAGTACCTACTTATTCTTCGAAATGAATACATTTTTCATTCATTAGCTATCTAGTACAATGTCGTTAAAAAACTGCGTCAATTGTTATTGGTCACTATTTATTGAGAACTTCAGAAATAAAACTTTGGACCATGATGGCACTGACCCACAAATCAAGATCTTTGTTTGAACCACACCCACTTAAATCCTCATTTTTGCTAAACTATACAATTCTTCTGGATATGCTTCACAAACTTGGGGGACAACGATACATAATTATTATTTTGATTCTGTTTTTTTTTTAATTAAACTGAGACGTTAATTCGGTTTTTAAACTAAGATTTAAATTTTACTCAATTTAAGAAATAAAGAAAGAAAGAAAAAAGAAAGAAAAATATTTATTTGGGACAAGCACAGGAACTACAAAAATAATAATAACAAAAAGAATATAAAACTAAATACTAAAAGAGAAGACCTAAAATTACCCGCCGAATTTAGCGATTAACATTTACTATTTCATGTGGCATGCGGTGGTAACTTTTAAGAAATTGTAATACTTACTAACCTTTAATCTAAGAATTATATTTATACATGAAATTAGTATTTACAATTGTTGGTCAGCCTGAAGTAATAAATAAATAAATATTCCATTATGAATTCATAAAAAAAATCTTCACTGTAGGTAGGTACCAATAAGAAAGAATAAGAATTATTACTATACAAATATTTGAACTCGCATAAACCAACTGCCTACCTAGAACCTTTAGACCATACGAATATTTGTTCCGTGCCACGCACGTTTGAACGAATCGAACCCGCGATACGCAGCATAGCAGCTAAACGCTCAGCCGCGCTGTGCCAAATGTGCCGTCAAAAGTCAAAACATTCATTCAGTCTGTTGTATCTTCTTCACGGGCCTTAAATCTATTTATTAATACGCTAAGCCAAAACTTTGCATCCCTTTTTGAAGAAAAAAGCGCTCAAGGAGGATCGTGAGCTTTGGCATTAAAATAAATAAATAAATAAATATTCCACAACTTTTCACACAACGCCATCTAGCCCCAAGCTTAGCTAAGAGCTTGTGTTATGGGTACTAAACAGCTGATAAACATACTTATATACTTCTAAATACATACATATTATAGATAAATTACACCCAGACACAGAACAAATGATCGTGCTCATCACACAAACATTTGTCCTGAGTGGGAATCGAACCCACGACCTTCGGCATAGCAGTCAGGGTCACTAACTACTATACCAACAGGCCAGTCAAATTGTGAAAGTTTATGTGGATGAGAAGTGCAGTAACCTGATATTTTTGTACATTTATGTTAGAAATAGATAAAAGTTAATCAAATTAAATAGGTATTGTTTACGTAAATTTTAGACGTTTAACAAACTGCCAACAACAAGTTGTATTACGTAACCATTGTGATCCACCTTTTAGAGACAAATAAAAATGTGTCAGCAACGAGTTGATATTGACATGTACAGACGCCAGCACATCAAGTTACCCCAATGTGTCAAATTTCTTTGATCGTTTTTCAACTTTATGACAAGCAGAATAAGGTTCTTTTTCTATTGGGAAAATTTGACACATTGGGGTAACTTGATGTGCTGGCGTCTGTACATTGTACAAGAAAATGAAAAGCAAAGTTGTAATTTTCTATTAACGAAACGAGGTTTAGTTAGAAGTGTAATATGTAGTTGCATTTTACGAAAATAGAGTGCATAGAGGAGTGTGAGATGAACAGTGTGAAAGTTTATGTACAGAGTGGTAGGAAAGACTAAACTTTTAAAATGTAAGTAGTTATACCATTTCAACTTTATGACCAAGTTAAACATAACTAAGCAAAGGCCGACTTAACGACCGACGAAATTGCTTTAGACATTTTCTACCAGTCTACAATAAATTTGCATTTTGAAAAGAAACCTTTGGTAAATTATTGAGAAGGTGTGATCGTAATGGATAATTTGAACATAATTTTAGTAATTTCATTGGGTTCTAAACATGTTTTAAAACAAAGAAAAAGGAATACATTTTTATGAACACATTATTTAATCCCTTAATAATAGAATATATATATTACCTACCTATAGGAGCGACATAGAATACACAACACAATCAAATGACGGTTTTATAAGTACACGCACGCAGCCACGTCTCGCGACGTCAATTTTAACAGTTTAATAGATATCAACATTGTATAATTAATGTATTTATGTAAATAAAAGAAACTACCTAGTTAACTCAAAGCAATATGGTCAAATTTAGACCCCAGGGCGATCTCCAGTAAATCATTAAAAGATAAGCGGAATTATTGAAACTAATTCTGAATTTGCTCACCTACGAGTAGTAACCAATTTCGTTGTGGTTTAGCTAACCACTCACTCAATGTCTCATCGAAAACAATTGCTTATTATTTAATTTATACCTACATGAAAGTTTACAACACATTGTATTTATACAAGGTGTAATAGAAATCACTAAAAACCTCATATGAGGTCATTGTAATCGTCATTGCATTATAATAAACAACTTTTAATATAGGATCATCAAACCGTTAGTGGACAACTTGCATCGCGAAGAAATTAGCTAAGTAATCCAGTGTAAATGTAGCAACTCGATATTTTCTTTTTGTACTTTGTTTAAGTATGTATTGTGTTCACATAACTCGAAAAATTGTGGCGTTATCTTTAAGTACCTAACCTACCGTAACACGAGGTTAGATTGATTAATATTTCATTTAAAACCCAAGAATATTTTACACTTCACTTACTTACGTTTTTTTTTGACTGCCTCGTTGGTTTAGTGGTCGCAAGCGCTACTGCTGAGCATGAGGATCCGGGTTCGATCCCCGGGTCGGGCAAAGTGTTATTCAGTTTTTCCATGTGGGATTTCTCAGTAGCAGCCCGGAGTCTGGATTTGTGCCCCCTATTACATGGGACTAAAACATAACTGGCAAAATGTGGGTGTACTACCAGGTATACCTCTGCCTAGCCTTTCGGGGATTACAGGCGTGACGTTATGTATTTTTGTGTGTGTAATATTTTACAATAAATTATAAAATAAAAAAATGGAAAGAAACTTAGTGACAATAAATACATCAAATGATATAAATGTAATGATTCTTTAATAAAAAGGTACAGACGCCAGCACATCAAGTTACCCCAATGTGTCAAATTTTCCCAATTGAATATGAACCTTTACGGTCAAAGAAATTTGACACACTGGGGTAACTTGATGTGCTGGCGTCTGTACCTATTACAAGTTTCGGGGAAAGAAAAGTTAATGCCGTTAAATAAATGGCTATTTAAGTTTTGCAATGACTTTCAGTCCACTTAGTGCTACTTAGCTGTTAAAGCTAAACATTGGCGAAACATAGCCTTACGACTAGAATTCCAAGTAGGAGAATAAATAATCAGCTACATACGTTAATTAAACGGGTAAAAAGAAACAAAAAACATATGTACAGACGCCAGCACGTCAAGTTACCCCAATGCGTCAAATTTTCCCAATTGAATATAAACCTTTTTCTGTTTGGTATGAAGTTGAAAAAAGATCAAACAAATTTGACACATTGGGGTAACTTGATGTGCTGGACTGCACTTCGTGTAGGTAGGTAACTATCAAAGTTACCCAAAGATTCAAAGTAACCTCGTTTTACCGGTACTTGACTTCTTGCACTATGTACCTAAGAACCTAAGAACATCTCATAAATGAAACAGGTTTCTATTTCTACCCGCTAAACACAAAACGTATGGAAAATTTGTATGCATCATGTAAACTTTCTAAAACAAGTCAATCTATCATGATTATGTCACTATGTCAATAGGTAGTGTACCTATTACTAAAATACTTGCTTACTATAACATTTATAAGCTCCACTATTAGTCAACGATTAGGTTACAATACTTACCTCTTTAACAAAGCTTTCGATCGGCGATGACGTAAACCGCGAGTAAAATTTGCCTTTTCAATAAACATGACGTCAAAAATCAAATTATTTGGAATTTAAAGAACTACTGTTCGTTGCCCTACCTAAACCATAATCCAAGAGTAATGCAAAACAAAATATTTTATGGCCAAAGCATGGTGTACCTACTTACGTAAGTGAACCGCAGTACACAGTAACGAATACTAGTAATAGTACCTACCTATAATAATGATTATCCCGGTATGTCATGTGACGCCCGCATAACTTATTTATTGTTTTTCGCACGATTGTTTACGGTTTATTTTGTTATTACGTCCTTGTTCATGAATTAGCGTAATAGAGCCAAATAATAAAAAAACCTACTAGTTAGGTACATAGTTGTAATATAGAGGAAGGAAGTTTACATGCCCATTGTATAATGTGATAATAATATCGATTTGTTTGACAGTTCGTGTCGATATTTAATGGACAGTAAGATAGTTCAACTGTATCCATTGAAGATTTTTTTTTTTAAGCACTTGCTGTCTAATCCTCTTTTGACATTGGCAGAATAGTCGAAATCGGATTTGTTTGTCATAATTATAAAAAGAATAGAATAGAAAACATAGGTACAACACTTTTAAATGCCAGTTAGTTAACTTACCCCAAGCCAAGGATAAGGTAGATTCATTCTGAAGAGCAAACAGCGAATTTATTTGAAGAGCTTCTAAATAATGTTGTCATTACAAGCGTCATCCAGACTTGGTACCTATAAAGACATGTAGGACCGGATTTCTAAAGCATTTAAATCTTAAAAAAAAAACAGGTGTGTATTTCCGTTAAAACTCAATTATAAACAAGTGCATACTATTATTATACTCTCGTATAAAACCAAAGTATTTTTCCCTGACAATACCGTTTCCAGTCATGCAAAAAATATTTGCTACAAAGGAATGAGGTCAAAGTTTGACGTCAGGTAAAGATTGCCCATGAACCATGAATGTCATGTCACTATATAGAAACGTAGGTAGCTAATCACTGATTGATTCAGCAGAAGGGAAAAAGGTACGGAATGAAGGGCCTTCTTAAGCCATGCAATGGCCCTAGGGCACACACAAAGAATCATGGCCAATTTGGACTAGAAAAAAATAAGTGTTGTTAACGAAATGAGATTGTCATCATAACATAATATATTATCAATGTAATTATATGGTGAGTTCAGTTTATTTTTAAAAGCAGGAGGAAAAAAGATATTAATTTTTTTAATTATTATTTTTTTTTTCAATAGAACGCGTCTTAATATCTTTATTCATGAACGCATCCGTAATGTTAGCATTCATAGACAAGTCCATACTTTTGAAGTGGTCGATATCGACTTAATTTCTAAATAGAAATGAAAAAGTACATAATTGTTAGATTATAGCTGTTTATGATTTTGTTATTTATTTAATCTGAGATAAGCCACTAACACACCTTTTTGTGTTGTGTTATATGATTTAATCAAGTCATGAGTTAAAAAATGATTTTTGCTTCTAAAAATCGACAATGCCGTAAGTAAATCGATTGAATACGGAGCCACCCTATTTTTGACAAACAAACAATGTATTGTTATTGTCTCTGCGCAGAGGCAGACCGTGTTGTAGCTTTGGCAACGACTGTGTTCTGTGTGATCTTGTGTTTTCCCTATAATTCTAACCATATCTTGCTTTGCTTACGGACTCCGATCGAATCTTCTATACTAGTTAACTTGGCATTCGTATACCTACTTGGTTTTCATATATTTCCATCTACCATGTTTGGAACAGATATAGTGGGTCCTCCAAACAAATCTCAAGGCTTATGACTTAAATTCGATAAATTAAGCACTGTTTATAAAACAGTGGGATACCTGACCCCAATAAGTTTGGTTCATACATCGGTTTTGCCCGTGCGCGGGCTTACAAGTGAATCTAGAGAATAATTGCATAATGGTTAACCAGTACCTATACTAGTCTTTGAAAATGACTACTAGGCTGCTTTAGTCTTTTGTTGCCATCAACCTATACTGCCCAATAAAAACAAAGCAACATTCCGCTGGCGTCTATTTATTAGGTACAGTCAAGAATCTTAAAAATAATCTTGTTTATCCGTAGGATATATAAATTTCTTGGAGTACAGTTTGTCCAATTTGGCGCGAAATGGACAAATGACATATTTGACGTATTTTTGTACAGCTACAGATTATTAATAAACCACAATGTTTTTTAAGGTCAAAAAACATTTTAATTATTTACTAGTTTCTCCGTACTTTTAAAAAATATATTGAATGCCGTACTAAGTAATGTTCATTCAGGGGGCTTACCATGATCTTCTAAAATACTTGCCAAGCGCAAGGCAGTTCAACTGAGCAGCTCAATCTGGCAGGTTTCGTTTTTGTACCATGAATGTTTCCGGCTGACCTGCATTTTGACCTGCTTCATAGTCTCTGATCAGTAAGCTGACCGCACAGATTAAATAAGATTAATTCAATCGGTCGTTCTGAAACACGTTTACGGTTTTACGGTTTTTATAGAAGTTTAATATGTTTTAACAAGAAAAGGTTAAAACAAAAGAGATTGATGAAAGAAACATTTTTCCGTGTCCAAAATGGAATTTCACATTATTCGTGAGAGAAAACGAGTTCCATCTACATCAAAAACTTAAATGTTAATGTTAAATGTCTTCTCATTTATTTCCGAACGTACCTACTTATTAATGACAAATGAAACATGTCATGTTCTGTCTAAGGACAAAAGTAGAATATTTAAGAGGCAATTTTGAAATTCAAGTGTGTTAGATTTAAATAAGTTTTATGATAACCTGAGAGTTGTTAACTGAGGCCATATTTGTGAGTGAGTGGTAACCGTGGTAGGCAAGTGCAACTTGGAAGAGTGTTTTTACTATATTGCATGAAGTGTCCGTGTCAGTGTCCTACGAACAATTGGATAGGTACTTTGTGGCTTATTTTTAATACTAACAGACATATTATCACTATGGGTACAAAAAGAAATGATAAATACGATTGCCGGAGATGTTAACAGTGAATTGGAACATTTGGGAAGCTGTTAGTTTACAATTAGATCAATGGTAAGCGTAAATTCTAATCACGTAAATAAGTACTAATCTTCAACTCAATCGAAAAGTTTGTTAATAAAGTAGGGCGTCGCATGAATGTTTGTAGCTCATATTACATTACAAAGCTCAAGTGTAAGCTATTTAGTGACCCCATAATACGTTTAACAAAAGTATTGACCTGCGACATTTCAAATGGATCTGTCGAGTTCCTTTAAGTAAATAATTATTTTAATTTTAGCATATTGTTTAACACTTTTGCTATCACTATGTTTCATAAAAGCACAATAAAATATGTTCATCTCATATATAAAATAAACGGTAAACGCAGTGCTTAGAGAAGTTTTTTACATTTTATTATACTTTGAAATAACGTAAGAATTATATTTTATGCACATTTTAACAATACGTAAGGTTTTTGTATTCCAATTTTATAGAACAGGTCAATAAAAGTTAGTTTCACAGACCTGCAAATTATGACAGTATGGCAGGTTAATTGTTGATTGTTTATATGTCAAAAAGCCTTCATGGTAGGCAACGTTGCAGGCCAGCCTGCTGGGGGCTTACCATGATCTTCTAAAATACTTGCCAAGTGCAAGGCAGTTCAACTGAGCAGCTCAATCTGGCAGGTTTCGTTTTTGTACCATGAATGTTTCCGGCTGACCTGCATTTTGACCTGCTTCATAGTCTCTGATCAGTAAGCTGACTGCACAGATTAAATAAGATTAATTCAATCGGTCGTTCTGAAACACGTTTACGGTTTTACGGTTTTTATAGAAGTTTAATATGTTTTAACAAGAAAAGGTTAAAACAAAAGAGATTGATGAAAGAAACATTTTTCCGTGTCCAAAATGGAATTTCACATTATTCGTGAGAGAAAACGAGTTCCATCTACATCAAAAACTTAAATGTTAATGTTAAATGTCTTCTCATTTATTTCCGAACGTACCTACTTATTAATGACAAATGAAACATGTCATGTTCTGTCTAAGGACAAAAGTAGAATATTTAAGAGCCAATTTTGAAATTCAAGTGTGTTAGTTTTAAATAAGTTTTATGATAACCTGAGAGTTGTTAACTGAGGCCATATTTGTGAGTGAGTGGTAACCGTGGTAGGCAAGTGCAACTTGGAAGAGTGTTTTTACTATATTGCATGAAGTGTCCGTGTCAGTGTCCTACGAACAATTGGATAGGTACTTTGTGGCTTATTTTTAATACTAACAGAGATATTATCACTATGGGTATAAAAAGAAATGATAAATACGATTGCCGGAGATGTTAACAGTGAATTGGAACATTTGGGAAGCTGTTAGTTTTACAATTAGATCAATGGTAAGCGTAAATTCTAATCACGTAAATAAGTACTAATCTTCAACTCAATCGAAAAGTTTGTTAATAAAGTAGGGCGTCGCATGAATGTTTGTAGCTCATATTACATTACAAAGCTCAAGTGTAAGCTATTTAGTGACCCCATAATACGTTTAACAAAAGTATTGACCTGCGACATTTCAAATGGATCTGTCGAGTTCCTTTAAGTAAATAATTATTTTAATTTTAGCATATTGTTTAACACTTTTGCTATCACTATGTTTCATAAAAGCACAATAAAATATGTTCACCTCATATATAAAATAAACGGTAAACGCAGTGCTTAGAGAAGTTTTTTACATTTTATTATACTTTGAAATAACGTAAGAATTATATTTTATGCACATTTTAACAATACGTAACGTTTTTGTATTCCAATTTTATAGAACAGGTCAATAAAAGTTAGTTTCACAGACCTGCAAATTATGACAGTACGGCCGGTTAATTGTTGATTGTCTATATGTCAAAAAGCCTTCATGGTAGGAAACGTTGCAGGCCAGCCTGCTGGAGTGCTGTCACGTAGTCACTCACCGGCTTAGGTCACGTGATCGCTGGCTCGCCTGCTACTATACTCACTCATGGTACAAAATAACAGGGCAGGTTATTTTTCGTGTAAAATTGACCTGCTATAAGAGTTTATGGTAAGCCCCCTGGAGTGCTGTCACGTAGTCACTCACCGGCTTAGGTCACGTGATCGCTGGCTCGCCTGCTACTATACTCACTCATGGTACAAAATAACAGGGCAGGTTATTTTTCGTGTAAAATTGACCTGCTATAAGAGTTTATGGTAAGCCCCCAGGCAAATCAAACGATACATGTTTCAACAAGTTACGATTTACTAATTTTTTATAGTCCAAGTTAAGAAGTCCATGTTAAGAGATTGACCATTGTTCTTTAGAAATTGACACAATACTGTCTTGACATCTCGTAGCGTCAAGCATCCAACATTTTATTTACATTTTATTTCCTCAATCGCGCTGTTTTTGCTATAATTACACACAGTAATTATATAAGACCACATCCCAAAATGAACTATAATAAAAGTATTATTGATTTTTCTAAAACTCCGTATTCAACTGCATGCGTGGGAGTTTCAAATTATACAATGTAAGAATGAGTGGGAGACGTTTTCTGTATCCAATGGTATCTAATTGACCACTGACATTGCTTGACCCTTATCAAGATAATTTAATTGTACTTGTTCTGTGTCATATACCTACATATTGTGTTTGTATAAAATTGTTTGTCACCACATTATTGAGCGTGTGAGAAATTTATTGCGGTTAAAATTCGCAAAAACCATTCCTCTTACGCAAGCATTGTATCGAAATGACATGTTTAGGTGTGTATTACCGAATTAAGTTAGTCATGGGCATTTGCTAACCGCAGTGAATTTTAATTGTTATTAATCCACTAGAAACGCAAGCGTAGACAGTATTGCTTGGTGCGGAAAATTATGTCAGGCTACTGGATAAGTAATAATATTTCTCATGTATCTTAATATATTTTTTTACAGATACGTGTACATATTCTGCGAGAAGGCAGAAAAGAATGCGAAAGGAGGATGGGATTACGAAGTGAAACCTTATAAGCCTGCCGACTTTCTGCTTCAAGATATTGCCGTGCGTCTAAGCAACGCAAAACCTCTTTGGGACGCGTTTGTCAGTGAAGGTAAGATTCAAATTATTAAAAAGGTTCGAACATTTATCTAAGGAAACTGGCGTACCTACAACCTGCCGGTGTTTTTGTTTTTTTTTTTTAAAGATGCCGTAATGTTATGGATGTGGGAAACTTTTACAAATGATAATAAGTTACCCTAAAGTGTCACTTTTCTTTCATTTTTGAAGGTAAAGATCGCCATTAGTAATTAAAAATGCAATATTAATTACATGTGTATACGCATTCCGTTAATATTCAAATAATTTACATTTAATTTTAATGGTTTGACTGAAGTTACAGTTAGCTAGCTAATACGTCAGAGATAACTTTGACATTGAGCTGGCCTAACTGTGTAAGTACGGAACTTCACTCAATAGATTACGAGACCAGGTGATTTTTTTTTACCACTGACTTGCCTGTAGATGGTAAGGCACCCGAATGGACGCCTGCTTTATAAGGTCAACGACTGTGGACGATATAATAATACTTAATCATAAATAGCCCGTTACTGTTCCACTGCAAGGCAAAGGCCTCTCCTCATACAGATAAGGCACGAGCGAGCATTGATCACCACGCTTGCTCATTTTGCTCAAGGTGAATTGGTATTTCAAACTTGTATTACTAGGTACCTAAAAATCCAGGTATCCTCACGATGGTTTCCTTCACTGATGTCGAAGATAAACAGCTTAGAAAGTTGGTACACAAATGAATTGTTAGTCAGATTGGTACCTTCTTGCCCTTATCCTTTGGGCTATCAAGACTATGGAAGATAACAGACAATATTACCATAATCATTGCTAGAAACTACCAAATCAAAAGATGGGTAAATATTCGTCTGGAAATAGACACTTAGTTATGGCTCAATCTAAGTCTAGATGCGCAATTTTGGCCAATTACCTCTCGACAAGGGGAAGGTAACGGACGCATGCTGTTATCAGACTACAATTGGTGACTGGCACTGAGTTACCGACCCACATATTGTCGTCCTGAATTCAGTAGACACCTACCGCGATTGTGAAAACATATACATGTGCACCCACATTTCGCCAGTTATTGTCATCAAACGGGCACAATTCCAGATTTCGGCCTGATACTAAGAGACTAGTTTCTAGATGGAAAAACGAACTACCTACTTACTAAGAAATTGTTATGACTTTTCTTAGTAGGTAAATCTAAGAATTCCCGTAAAATAGAGCCCGATAAAATAAGTATAATACTTTTTTTAGAAATAACGAACATTTTATTAACTAAATAATAAAGCCCAGCGTCGCCTAGGACGGCTATGTTTAGGCGCAGGATGTTTTCTAAGTTTTTTAGATTTTGAAAAATATGTGTTGCGGAAATATCTTTATGAGCTTTGAACAAAGCTATTAAAGATAATGTTATTTGTTTTAAAATTCTTTGCATATCTTTATCTCAGCAAAGAATAGGCTTGGTCTGTTTCCTGTGAGTTTAATGATAACCTATGCCAAAAAAAAATAATGACGACGTTCTATTAGAATAGAATAGGTAGGTACTCTTTATTGTATATTCCTTAAAAACTTACAAATTATAACTATTACTATAGACTACTAAACTACACACTACTCTATTACTGTACACTTTTAGACTGTGTACCTACTAGCTGTGCCCGCGACTTCACATGCCATGGTAAGGAAACCGGTATGCTTGAGAGATATTTCTCAAATATCTCTCAGGCATACCGGTTTCCTTAGCCCTCATTCCCGCTGGTCACACCACTAGGGATAGCAGCGGCCTGCATTTTTCTTTAACAAAATATGTACAGACGCCAGCACATCAAGCTACCCCAAACTGTCAAATTTTCCCAATTGAATATGAACCTTCATCTGTCTGCAATAAAGTCGAAAAGCTATCAAAGAAATTGACACATTGGGGTAGGTTGATGTGCTGGCGTCTGTATATTATGGCCAAAAATCAGTCAGAGGACACTTCTAGCAAGGGCAAGAGTAGGTTTTAGCCAGTAAAAGTCCGGCATTGCCCTGACTGGCTCCCAGAAGTAAGTAAGTAAGAGTAGGTCAGTATTGGCGTCCATAAAGATTTCCTACTCTTGCATTATTTTAAATGTTTAGGTGCTACGTAAATCTAGTACCTAGTCGTGATGGCCCAGAGGTTAAGGCGCCTACCTCTCATGCACGAGGTTGTGGTTCAAATCCGGGCAAGTACCAATGTGACTTTTTCAATTCATATGTAGGTACTTTCTAAGTTTATCTTAGACATTATTGACATCGGTGAAGGAAAAACATCGTGAGGAAACCTGGACTTATCGTTAATATAAGTTTGAAATCGCCAATCCGCATGGAGCAAGCGTGGTGATTAATGCTCAAGCCTTCTCTGTATGAGAAGAGGCCTTTGCCCTGCAGTGGGACAGTAACAGGCTGGTATTATTACTTAGATCTGTGAATGTATTTCATTTCTTTTTTTTTTAAATAAAGGAATGTTTAGTTTACGTAAAATAATCTATTTTAGCGGTTTAAAATGGTTTAGCTTTATGGTATAAATATCTTCAAGGCCCATATTTTTTATCCTAGCTAGCAATTTGCACGATCTCTCTGTTTAGTACTGAGCGATAATATACGTATATGGGAGGCCAATCACAGGTGAATCGTACGTTCGGGTACCTGGTATACCCCCTTGATCGGTGATTCAGCGCTATTCGTACTTTATCACAGAAGTCGACTCACTTTTACTACTTACTAACGCATAGTTCCACTGTGTAGGTAGGCTGTGGTTAAACAGTAATGAAAACTTCTAAGGAACCTGGTCCTTGGAAAGTAGCTTTTCCTAAAAGCTGTTTATCCTTACTAATACTTATTAAAAAGTGGGTGTTGACAGAAAGCAGGAAATAAAAGAAATTTATTTGCCACAACAGGCACACGTTAGTAAATAAATACTTAGGTAAGTACAAAAGAAAAGAATTAAACTAAAAAAAAATAAACAATAGAAATAAACAAAATAAAGAGTTATGTGCATTAATGTGTGTAGGTATGTATTTTTGTATGAAATTATGTGTTGGAGGTTAGAATGCCCCTAGTATCAGAGGGATAGGCTGAATTTGAGTGATATAGCCCTTCCTGTATATATGTTCTATTAATTGAACATGAGCCTTATTTTGTCTGCGATGAAGTTGACAATCTATCAAAAAAAATTGACATATTGGGGTAACTTGATTTGCTGGCGTCTGTACAAGACAAAAATTAAAAATGTTTGACAATTGTACTAAGTGTGTACAGCCATTACAGGATGTAGAGATGACGTTTACTTAACCTAGAATTAGGTTATATTTTAAATTCGTTCAGAAACACATTTAAACAATGGAGACTAAAGATATTTGTAATGATGAAATCGTCACACTTAATTATGTTAACTCAAAATATGTAAGTACAAGAGATAGTAATTTATTTTTAACACTACAAGAATACACACCTTTTAAATGATTTTCTACGTAAAATTGGTTTGATGAGACATTATTTCAGAACGAATGAAGAATGCAAGAACGCCATGTTGAATAAAACATGGCAATAATTGATTTTTTTTAACACTACAAATCAGGCTCAAATACACCAGATACTTAATATTTTTCTCCAATTTGTGTTATTTTTTCCTCTTTATCGATAAATGTACTACATCTGATGGCCGAAACTGAAACATCGCATTTATTATTATTACTATTATAGGTTTGGAGCGACTTCGAGGCGTGCCCGGTAGATGGGAGGCCCCGGAAGGTGCCACGGACCGCTTGTGTGTGGACATCGGCGAGGGAGCCTTCATCGAAGTGTCTCACCCGGCCCCACAGGGAGACCAAGTGTAAGTATTTTATACACCAGCTAAAATGGTACCGCCAGCTGACATTCAGGCTACCTTTGTACTGCAAAAGGAATTTCTAACCTAATTTGCAGAAATTCACTGAGATAAGTTTAAGTAGGTAATCATAATGACAATTATAGCTCAACATATTTATGAGAACCTCACAAATTAAATAAAAAATAACACACATTTAAAACACACACGGCTTTTATAGAACAAATGCTAGACATAAAAAATTACGTTTTGTTACTATATTGACTAGCCTCTAATTCTTAAATTAGTTCATTTAAGTATCGAAGCATACGTTCCTACTACAAACTTATAAGCAAATTTAAATAACTAAACCGAAACACCTGGGCCGTTTTATCCAAAAGGTAATGTAGGCAACTGCCTAGGGGCCCCGTGCTTCAAGAAAAGAATGGACAATATTTCTTAAACAGTAAATATGGCACATTGTTTTGTCTGAGTGCAGAAGTACTCTTTCCCAACTTTTATCTGAGGAGTGCTAACAATTTTCGAGCTCGCTTGGCTCGGTCTGATTCTCTTTGATTACCGCTGCAATTTACTTCTCCAAAAATATACAAAATTATAAATACGCAGTCCTTTTGTCAGCAATTTTTTCTACAAGAATACACCAATAAGCAGGAACGAGTGCAGGATATCGGGCAACTATTCTTCAAAACTCAGATTGGTACAAACAACAACAATATTAGAGATTTTCGAGCTCCCTCCGCTCGCTCACATTCTTCTGAATTGCCGTAATAATGAATTCATTCACTTGCGAATTTGCAATGTCCCCAAAAATATTAAATTACACTTCAAATTATTGTGGAGGCCTGATTAGAGAAACGTGCCAACTTCAGGAATTCTGGGCAACCGGAACCGTCACTCGGCGCTCCAAATCCGTAAAGGTATCCCCAAACTTGTTTGAGGTATACCTAATGCCAAGTCGAAATGGCACCTTTTTCCAAATCTATCTGAACTGAAGCTCTTAGATAGGTACTTTTCCGTACTTTTTTTTGTCACAGTGGCCATTAGTGGCACTTCTTGCTTTACTTGTAGTGGCACTTTTAACTTTAGCTGTGACATATCATGATTATCAAGTTACATGACCTCGAAGTAGACTGCAAAAAAAAATTCAAGCTCGCTTCGCTCGCTGAGATTCTTCAGAGAAAAATTGGTCAATAATAACAAACCCGCTTGTGTTTTTCGCCAGTCCTAGATTGAAGAGATTTGGAGGCAATGGGAACGGTCGCCCAGATTGGTACCTATCCTTCCCCAATCTTGTCTGAGGTGGAGTGTTAAAAGTATTCGAGCTAGCTTCGCTTTGTTTGGTCCCTCCAAATTGACGATTCAATTATTTAGTGTAGTACCTATATAGATGGGCAATTTATTTTCAATTTTCGAAGGTTATATATTTAATACCTATTTACTACCTTCAATAGGGTATATGCATGTATTTTTTTTATATTTTTAATTTACTGTTTACAACGTTTTAACATAGTAAAAAAATATAAACATATTTAAAAATGCAGTAATGAAGCTTAAAAAAATATTTAAAATACTGAATAAATTTGAGCTGTTTAAACGGTGCCATTTTCGCGCGCCATTTCGATTACGTCATTCACTATGATCCTATTACTATTTAATTACTTAGGGTGTTTTCGTTATTCTAACCATTACACTATGAAAAAAGCTCAAAAACCAGTTTACCGGTATTGCTTGTACCCGAATGCAATAAACATTATCAGATTGTGCTTTTACAAAACCGCTTTCAGTAATTTTTCTTAAATGTAAATAACCTCACTATGAAGCTAAAATTACACTTGAACATTAAATTAGTTCACAACACACACGGCAATAATTATGTTTTCGAATAAAAAGTCCATTCTAATACTTAATGTCATACTTACACATTGTATGTTTTGTAGACGTTGAGTTGTTGTCTTAGTATTTGACGTCATTTTTCGTTATAACCAATGGTGATGCGTTTCACAAATTTGAATTTCCCGCGCTTAATTCGCACTTTTATTTTTAATTTTAAATAATTATGACGCTATTAAAAAGTAAAATAATGATGTAGTTCATATTTCCTGCTATTAAAAATTCGGAAAACAAATATTCGAACCATATTTAAATTACATGCATATTCCCTATTGATATTATATTTTGAAGTTATAAATTATTTTAAAAAATAATAATAAAAAAAAATGTCGCATTATTAAGTGGTTTTACGCAATATAGAATTTACGTAAGAAATAAGTATTTGCAACAAATCTGTTTAAGATAAGAATAAATATTACATAATAATAATTGGTCGTGATATAAGAACGTTGATCAAAGAGTGAAATTCTTTTAAATCAAATGATTCCGTAAAATGAAAGAAAGTGATAAGTAAGTAATTACGAAATACTTCAACAGACAGCTATAGATGGCCACATTATGCTTAGCTAATACTCATAATTAAACCTGCGATAAACTAAGAAGTAGGTAGGTAATATTTGACGTTTCTCACTTTTTGGTCGCGAACTCGGAATAGCTTTGTACTTGTACCTACCTAAAAATAGAAAAATCAAGTACAGACGCCAGCAAATCAAGTTACCCCAATGTGTCAAATTTCTTTGATCGTTTTCCAACTTTATGTCAAACAGAATAAGGTTCATATTCAATTGGGAAAATTTGACACATTGGGGTAACTTGACGTGCTGGCGTCTGTACATAGTTCTAATTAGTTACTATGATACCCATACACAATGACGACGAGTACCATTATAAAGCGTTTAGGTTAACTTTATATTTTAAAAAATGCGCTCAGAAACACTCATTCATCGTTGATTATTTGATTAATATTCTGACAGGACGTTATTACAATGTTAAGCCGTTGCGTTGGTAACCGTAGTGTTGCGACTGTTAGAAGGGTTTTTAGGGTGCCGCAGCCAAATGGTAAAAAACGAAACCCACAGACAGACAGACATGACGAATCCATAAATTCGTCATGTCTGTCTGCCTGTCAGTCTCTGTGAAACGCATTAAGATTTTGAAACCAAAATTTGTTCAGGTAATTAAGGTATTAAAACACCAGCAAGGTGGAACATTCCAGGAAGCAGTTTATCAGTTTGGTCCCTCCATCTTGACGCCATTATGGAGGGACCAATATTTTGTTAAAGTAATTCTGCAAATATAGAGGTAGCAAAATTTTTAGCAAATAGTAGATTTATGGTATTAATCTTTTATATACCTATGTTTGACAGCCATCCGAGACTTGGTCCCTCCATCTTGACAGTCACCATATGGGGGCGGGGGTCTGCTTTGATTTATTGGACTCGTGATAAAGATAATGGTGTTTTTGATCTAACATTTTTTAATTATTTTACTTAGAACCTTGGTTTTTCATAGTTTGCGTTCGTAAATATTCATCCCGACTACGGAACTTCCGAAGTTCAACAAGCACTTGCCAGTTTAATAAAATTTCCTCATAAATCCGGGTCGCGGTTTTCAGATACACTATCGAAGCTAATTCTGTATTAATTATACTACATGAATCATGTTACTAAACTGTCTCAATATTATGTACTCTTATGTCACTCAATTTTATTATTAGGTATAACAATATTCCTGTATGTAGGTAATTATAATTGTTTTACCTAGAATATCTTGGCAAAACCCATCCTCACCGGTCCAGACGGAATATTCCACACGCTTCAATGTTTACAAATATAAGTAGAACTGTTAAGATAACACATAAATAAAATGTTATTGTAGAAAATACATTTTAAAGGAAAATACTATCAACAAGGTATGATGGGACTAACCAGACGTTAGGATTAGGCGCTTTGAGACAGATTTATCCGCGTTTATGACGCACTTTTGGTTCGTTCGCGCGTTGTAGGAGGATTGTTCTGTTTTCCTGACGGCCTTGTGGTTGAAATAATAGCTGCACCGGTCAATTATAGGTTGTAGCATTGCACGCCACGCCATAAACAATGAAAAACTATTATTGGCGTCAATTCCCCTTTTGTCAAACTAAACTCGATTTACGCTATTATTATACTCGCCTATGTTTTCCCACTGCAGGGCAAATGCCTTCCTACTTTCCTTCCACCACTCTCTATCAAGGGCTTTTTGGGACCAGTCCTTATCGAAGGAGTCCAGCTCGTCCAGCCATCTTCGCCTAAGCCATGTAAGAGAACCCATTGGGTTGTGCGTTTGGCCCATGTCGTCTGACATGCGGCAGATGAGTCCAGCCCAGTTTCAATTTAGCGTGACAAGTTTTTGAGTGATATCAGTAATTTTAGTGATGGAACGGATTGTTGTATTGTATTCCTAACCCGGTCTTCAAGATTGATACCCAGAATTATACTCCGTTCCATAGCTGTCTGGCAATACCAAATTTATGCTCATTCACTTTTTTTGTTATAAGAAAAGGACGGAAAAACTTATGTTACAATAAACTTATGTTTACATACTGACTTAAGTTGACATTTTAATCGCAGCGACCAAAATCATGGCGAAGTTCAAGGAAAAAACTAATTGGCCATTTCTAACTTGGTTCTTATCTGCCATCGTCTGTCTCTGTCCTTTTCGAGCTATAAAGTCAGTAGAAGATGCCAATTGAAGCTCTCAAGCTTAACTTGGGATTAAATGGCGTTGTATGAAAAGTTGTGGAATATTTATTTATTCTATTTAGTTGAGTTTTGGAACAAGGTAATCGACACAATTTTCACGTTTGAGGGAATCTAGCACTTAGGTACGTGTTAAGCTATGCTTGCCAAGGTCGGTCAGTGGACGGGTGGGTGACCATTCATTGCAAAAAAAAGTACCTACTAGTAGTTTAAAATATTGTTTTTTTTTGTTTATATAGGCTTATATTATTATAAACTGTAAACATAATATTTAAACGCGATAATCGCTGCAATTTGATCAACGCAAGTAATATATATAGACGCAAGTAATATATAATTATATAGATTTATACATGTGGAAGCTTGTTATTAGCAATCGTTTCTGAATTATGCATGATATTTAAATTGTTATTAGTCTGTAAGCTTTCTTTAAAATTAAATAAATAAAACAAGACTAGGGGAGTTCATTGGTATCTAATAAATAATCACCCGCCCACTCACACACGTGTCTTGGAAAGCAGTTGTACATAATACACCCTAATTGCGTTTATTACGTTAAACTTCCATGCTATAGAGCCTATGTTTTATTTTTATTTCGCCCAAGCTGAGAATCGACCCGAAGAATATGAGTAAGTTAGACCCCCGAGACGTTACGAGAAAATTAATTCTCTGATTGTGGTCGTTTCTCAATTCAGGTAAGTAGTAGGTAAATGCCTATTCAAGATAATTATACCTACACATAACGGGTCAACAAGCATACCTATAACTTATTGTGGCAATGTGACAATATTAATTGATTTTCCGTCAGTAGGTACAAAGCGAAAAAGTTACATAAAAGGGGCGAATATTTTAAAGTTTTTTTATTTGGTTAAAGCTCCCTCATTTGGGATAACAGCCATGGTTCGACAATGTAGCCCTTTTGACATACCTACAGCTTTATACATTACAGCAGGACAGACGTGGCTAGCAAAGTCCCACTGCGGCTGAAATCAATTCTGAGTGCCTTGCACTCTTGTTCAAAAATTTATTAATCTTGCCTATAATTACCGATCTAAATGTTTAATGTTCTTAGAAGGGAGGCCTTTGCCCAACACAGGCTTAAAATATACAGGCAGGGTGGAAATCAATGTGATACTGTGACTGGCCTGTTGGTCTAGTAGTTAGTGACCCTGACTGCTATGCCGGAGGTTGTGGGTTCGATTCCCACCCAGGACAAATGTTTGTGCGATGAGCACGATCATTTGTTCTGTGTCTGGGTGTAATTTATCTATAATATGTATGTATTTAGAAATACATAAGTATGTTTATCAGCTGTTTAGTACCCATAACACAAGCTCTCAAGCTTAACTTGGGACTAATTGGCGTTGTGTGAATAAGTTGTGGAATGTTGTGGAATGTTACTGTGAAAATTTATATTCTGGCTATTACTGATGTATGGAAGTAAAATGAACTGTACTGTACTTCCAGGGATAGGAAAGATAGCGGTCTCCGCGTGCACTTGTCGCCGGTGGCGGGCGGGCGCGCGGTGAGCGGCTCGGGCGAGGCTCGCGCCGCCTTCGCTGCGCACGCGCGCGCGCTGGCCTACGACTGCGAGCTGGACGCCGTGCTCGACAGTGTCATCGGGAACAGGAAGGATTGCTTCGTATCTATTAGAGGTAACTTATACCGGGACAAACATTGGTGTCAATTCCCTTCTTGTTAAACAAAACTAAATTTAGGTTATCTATATGAAAATTGCCTATATTTAGTCTAGTTTATCAAACAGTAAGAAAAAGACACACAAGATTTGTCAATTTAAGTTATACTGAAGTTTTCGTATTTTAGTTTTTATTGAATGTCTTTGGCTGTAATCAAATTGTGTTGACAGGCGAACTTAGAATTTGTATTTAGAGACTATAATTTTTCCTTTTTTATCTGCAGGCATATCCGACTACCGCGATGGAACCCGCGGTAAAGAATGGCAACCCCACGCCGCGTTGGCCGCCGCAGCCGTCATGAAGGCAATCGTTGCCGCCATGCCGCCGCCTACGTACTAAACGAAACAGCACTTTTTAAGTAATTTTATAGCGTTTCCTTGCAACATCTTTATGTAACGCTGATCGGCTGATCGAACCACGGAGTAACGAACGAATGGAGTGATTACTTGCATACTTTTTCAAAAAACTGCTGAGAGCAGTAGAATTTGTGAAGAGTGTCTTGACTGATTTCATTACTAATTGTAAGGAATGGTAGTACTACAACAGGTTTTGGGCCTGTTACAATAAATGACGCGCGTGCGACGACACCCAGTGAAAATGAACCTTTGTTCTTAGCCGCGTAGATACGAATACCTAAAATCTGAATAGTGGTCATTGTACCTATCATTGGGTTACGCTTACGATATTACAATAATTACACCTGTATATTACTCCGTTCTACAATATTTCTGCCTTGTTTCAAAAACCCCCTGTAGTGTGTCCGCCTTAACACACCATTTGTTTAATACTCCGTGTCACGTAGTTAATATTTGACACGCACATATTCACAGTAAGAAGTGTTCACGTCTCTTTATATTGTACACGTTATTATTTACGACCATTTGTCGTACCTAAGTACAATAGGTAGTAGTACACAACGTTTGTAGAAATGATATTGTTGATCTTGATTATTATCTAAACATGGTAGAAATTAACCATTCCAAACAATCATATTTAACTTAATCTGATAAAATAAGAAATTATTTTACTATACTAATAGATGCAGTGGCATCTTTGAAAGTGTTGCGAGATTTAAAAATGTTGCATCATCAGAATATCTGATAAAATTTAAATTATCGGCTGGATTTATTCGTATAAATTACTATTAGGTACTGGTATTGTTTATAACGCCATTGATCTATAATAAGACTTCTGTAAGGAACAACATACTTTTACACAATTTTAACCTGTAGTGCTAGTTATTTATATGGAATTAAATCTAGCTTTTATATCTAATGTACCTACAGGTTTACTTGCCTTAGCGTTGGCTGTTATAAAAGTAGTAAAAATAATAAATAATATTGTTTTATCATAATATATTTACGATATAATTCGGTAGTTTTAAATAGTGCTAAAGTACACATGGTAGCCTTTATGAAAAACGTTCTTTGTGTGGTGAACACACGATTTATAGTAAAATCTTCCACATGGAAACGTCCTAAGGACAAGAACAGAATATTCTTAGACTAAAACTATAAGGTTAAGACTGTAAACAGATTTCTGATTCAATGGTACTATTTCGAATGTCTAGCTTACTTAGAGAATACTAAAAAAATATAAGTTTACTGTTTTAATTATGTTGTGTTGTGTTGCCAAAACAATAGAAAATAGAAAAGGGCTCAAATGTTTTCTGTCTTCCTCCTTTTAGGTTGAAATTAAACTTGTTGAAGTATTTTACATTATTTTTAATTGTATTTTACTTACATAGAGATACAAAAAAGTTACCAGTTTCCAGATTATTATAATTCACTCGTATTATTTTAGATTAATATTTCTCAAAGTATTCCATATAATTCCAATTCACTTAAAGAAATTAGTGTGATGCCAATATTTATAGTAAATTGTTCACTTTGCCGGAGCTTAGTATGTACCTTAGAATTAATAAATTAATTATATAAGTACGTATCAAATATTTCAGCATGTAATTTATTATTTATAAAAAAAAAATACTAACTCACTGCCACCAATGGCCTATTTATAATTATAAGATTAACTTGGTTAATGGACAATGTTGTAACAAAATATGTAATACATATTTTAAAACCAAAGTTTAGACGTTCGGCTGTTTTTTGACATCCTAGTCTAGTCGCCTAAAATGTGAACATTTTGTTGAAATGTTTTATTTACACGTAATTCTTAAGAATCATTGATCTATGTATAAATTGTGAAGTCACATAGTTTTATCCTCGTTGATGTTTGTAAAGTATTTTCATGTTCGAATTTGGACACTCCGCTCTCCTCCATATTTATCATTTTTGTTAACAAAAAGTAACTTAATTGGGGCCATAATTATCTACAGGATTGATGAATCCTGTGGACATTTGAGTATGCTAACAGAATATTAATTTACCTTTCCTTTTGTAGTGTATTGTGTTATTATGTTAGTTCAATAATGATAAAATCATGTTAAATTATTTAATTGTTTTGATATTATGATTTCATTAATAACAGTTGTCTGTTACGTTTAAATACTGTGTTAGCAAGCTATAATACTGTCATTCTATTGTATCGCACAAATAAAGTCTTAAAAATATCACGTATTTCATTTATTGAGTCTTAAACACATTGGTATGATTATAGAGCTGATGCTCTTTGCTTGATCTACTTAAGTATATCTAGCCTTCATTTAACTGAACACGATAACAGTCAATACAAACAGTCAGTACAAACAGTAATATAGGGAAGAAAAACCCATGGCCTCTATTTACAATTTATACAGCTTCTCAGTTTAGAGGAATGTCATTAATAATACTAAAAAATATTTCTTGGTTGATCCATCCACTTCTGATTTATTCTGTAATATAAATTATCTTATTACTTTCTTATTTTTAAATAAGTTATTAACCATTGCCCAATATACTTAAAAGTTGTTGCATGTGAGACAAAAGTTATCAAGTAATAGATTAATTAAAACTTCAACCAATTCAGACGTCTCCTACCCTTGTATATGGTGGAGTCGAAAGAAAAAATATCTAATGACAAAACAAACACTTAGGATCAATGTGGACAGAAGAAAGTAAAGTTTTATTTGAAGAAATAAGAAATTTTATTACAATAGTTAACTTTCTTTGAAAGAATTCAGACATTATTATTTTTTAACATACAATATAAAACATACCATTACCTTTAGTCACTTAGTGTATTTTTTCATTCATTATAAAGGAATAGATAAATAAATGTAAAAAGCAATTTTCTCTACTAGAATTGTATTGAAAAGTTACAATCTTGAACACACTAAACTTGTGGTAGAAATTATAATATCGTTCATAATATAACAAGCTTTAATAAAAAGTATATATAAAATATGCAACATTTATTAGGGATTTTTTGGGCATAAAATATGTAATTAACAGTAGTAGGAAGTAATAGCAATACTAAGGTTCAAAAAAATTAACAATGCGTTACCGTTATCCTATTAGATACATCATTGATCTTCATGAGCGATCATTGAGCTTCATAAAGCATTGTTAGAATTTAAATTATATGTACATGTTAATCAGATAAGTATACTTAAAAAGGTGTAGCAAAACAGACTGCAGTGTTAACTGGTAAAAGAGGGTTAGTAAAATATATTAAATATGTGCAAACACAGAAGCGACTATTGTCATAATCAGATAATGTTACTTGCATCAGTCTTAGAAGCATGGCATCCTTGTTCAATCATCTATTTTATTGTTGATCTTCTATAATTTCATAAAAAAAACATTTATTATACACACACACATTGTAAATAGTATTGCAATATGAAAAAAATATAAGACATCACAACATTAATCTTTTAGGTAATTATATTCATTTTATTCGAGTTTATTAATAAATTAATAGATTTCTTTGTAAGTTAAAGTGAGTTCAGTTTAGCAAAGAACAAGTTAGATTTGGCTGCTGTGGGTTCTGTACCTTGATGGCAAAAATGTTATCTGTTTTCGAAATTGTTTTTTTTGCTCACCTATTTTATATTTTTATATACTGTTTACAATAAAAAAAATACAAACATTACCTAATACTTATGCCTTTAACACAAAAGGAAAGTAATAGAATCTGGGCATTAAAACAATCACTGTCAAAGTGTGCCAATGGGCACAGAGTGTTCTCTGTACCTGCAAACCACAGCACTATATTCATATTTCAAGCGTTTTAGATGATTACTAAATAATGGAGCAGAGTTAGAAGCATAATTTTTAGTTTTGTGTTCCTTGTAACATTTACATAAACATCAACCTTTTATTTGCAAAAATATAACATTTTTTGAAATTGTAATGTTGTTACACAAGCAAAGTAACTAACTAACTTTTTAAAATTGTTAAAGAATCTACTAATTTCATTAAATTATATTGAGTTTCTAAAATAAGCTACTGTGACAGATAGACAAACTAAACCACACTATAATCCATGTTTACCATTACAATACAGAACCCTAAAACAAAAATTTAGGATAACTTCAGTTACTTTAAAAAAATAATATAAGTATATATTTGTTTAACAATCTATCCCTACTCACCAACATATTTAACTTCATCAAAAGCTTTTCTAGCTTTTTTGAGTTCCTCATTCATTGTTAGTAAGTCTTTAACACGAGCATACTTGCGTTGGTCTTTTCTAACTAGGAAAATTATATCTTCAACTTGAACTCTTCCTGTTCGGCCTACCTCGATTGCCCTGTAAAAACATCAGCATCAGATTTTAAAAAGAGGACAATATATTATAGACATAGCCATGAGTATGCATAGCATGTACATTAGAGTTAACATTAACTATGTGTTTTTGTCAAACTGTATCCACAATATTTTAGTAAATATTCTGAAAAGGTGGGTAGACATAGTAGATATAAATTTGAGCTTCTCTGATCTAGGTGTCATTTGGATATTTATGAGAAGAATGTCTATGTGAAGGCGATAGATGTATAGTAAAATAAGTTACCAGATAATTTCAAAGAATAAGATTTCTATATGACTCTATTTAAGAAAACACTTACAGCATGGCTTGCAGATAAACGTGAATGTTTATATACTTTAAACTTTCATTTTGTCAATTAGAGACACAATATAAAGCCAATGACAGTGCAGACACCGGTGTCCTCCCGGGTTCAAGAAATTAAAGGATTTTATGACATATAAAGAAAATGATTTAATTAATTAATGTTGAAATTTCATAATCTTAGTGACATGGCAACACAATACTTGACTTTTAAATTACTTTTCGCTTTCCTTTGCAATCTCGTACAATTACATAATTGAATACTTACAATAATTTTATTTATTATTAATGAAATACATTTTGACATTAATAAACTAACTTCCTAATCAATTTTAATATATTATTGTTACTAATCAATAGATTTTGTTCAATAGTCTCTAACTTTGACATATTTACGAACCATTGTTATGGTAGAGTGTGACGGGACAAAAATTACCTTACCGCCACTATGTAACCACATTTCTTGTGAATAAATGATTATGAATGACAAAGATTTCAGAGGAACATCACAGAAAAAAATGGATAGATTGTGTAACTATTGACATGCAACAAATACTCAATAATAATGGCAGCAGGTTGATACACTAAAGTTCAGAACAGTAAGTATATTCAAATATCCTACCTATGTGTCGTTTCTGTTATAAATTCAATAACTAAATCTTCCAAGAAGTCGACACTTTCCGTATAAGGATTCTGGTCATCTCCAAAGCCATACATCATGCATCTTAACTCTTTGCTGAATAGCCGTTTCCGCCCCGACGCAGTCGCCCCAAGCTGCTGCTCAGTTTCCTCTTCGTCAAACTGTAAGAAAAAGGAGGACACTGATATCAATCATCGTTGTGCGTGAGAGCACACTTCAGGATCTATTTTACGGACCTGATCATAGTTATCTGGTGCATCTGGAGGGGTCGTCATCGTTATCGAAGTACCTAATATAATTATTCGACGTGTTTATTTTCTCGCAAACTGAATAAATATTTTGTCAACTTTCAGAAAGTCAGTCAACTTGGGCTTGAGTCTCTTGACAGACGTCAGTATCCAATCCATAGAGTATAGTAATTGACATTTGACAGTACCGCATAGAAGACAATTTGACATTGATAATTTATTGGCAAATTGTTTACTTCTCAGTTTTTAATAGGTTATGTTTTGCGTTATAAGTTACAGCAATCAAGCAATAATAATGATTTGGTTTCTTAAGAAGTGGGAGTTAATATGATTTTGCAATAATATTTGAATGCCGGAGCAAGATTAAGTAAAACGACAAAATGAATCCTATGACGTATGTACTACAGCAGCTTACAGCTTTAATATTCTTGCTTACAGATTTGTTGACAGAGAACTGAATTTGTTTGAAACATTCGATTTCAGAAATGTGAAGAACGTTCTAAAGCTAAGTGAACGAGAGCTTTCTGGCAAATCAAAGACTTCTTGGCATGATCAATACAAGGACAGTGCTTGGGTGTTTGTAGGAGGTTTGCCCTATGATCTCACCGAGGGCGATATTATCTGCGTTTTTTCACAGTAAGTTGAAACCTTACGTATCTTTAGCATGGTAACTACTATTCCCCAACTGGAAGTCTTTTAAGTGGGCTGTGGGCTGGTTCATGCACTTGAACTCTTTTCATCATAAGATATAAGCCTCCATTTACTTTCAAAAACTACCAGCAAGAAGTTGTTACCGTAAGCCTGCTCTGTAAGGTAAGTATACTAACCTCATGTGTTTTACTGCAGGTATGGCGAAATAGTGAACATAAACTTAGTTAGAGACAAAGCAACTGGAAAGTCACGGGGGTGTTCATTCATATGCTATGAAGATCAGCGGTCAACAATCCTGGCTGTGGATAACCTAAACGGAACGAAAGTATGTATAAGTATCTCTTTAATTTTCTGATTTTCTTTCTGCATGGTGTAAATATTTGGCCTAGTTGTACTGGGTTAGGCTGTATGCGGATGTGAGTTTAAATGTCTGTAAATGCACACAATGAAGGAGAAATTCCTAGTTTGGGGCAATGCTTAAAAAATATGCTTTATGCAATAGAATACTCGTTATTGTACACCATAAAAACTTACAAATTATAACTTTAATTTTATATAGGGAGTTACAATGGGCGGCCTTATCTCTAAAAGCAATTGAAAGCTAAGCTAAAGCTTTATAGTCAATTCCAGTGTCTTTTGAAACCTTTTAACTGCCTGATATACGGTACTAATTTATATTTTATCATTTTCTGCAGATTTTGGGTCGAACAGTAAGAGTGGATCACTGTGAGCAATATCGTGCTCCAAACGCAGACATGTCAAAAGTAGATGAAGTGACTGCAGCCATTAGGATGGAGGGCTGCGCTCCACAACTTCAACAAAGTGTTACTAAAACAGAGAAAGCGGAGACAGTTGTGAAACAGGTAAAACCAATTTCCATTACTTTATTATCTGCATGGTGAATTAAAACTTGAAATCTGTTTTTAAAAAAATACACACTTGAAGGAATGTGAGATTAATATCACCCAGGATTCACCACATAGCACTGTATTTTGAGTTTTGTTTTTGAGAGGTAGACATGCCCTAAAGCTCTGCTAGTCATTAAGAAGCAGCGCAAAAAGACAAATCAGTTGAGTTTCCACCACTTAAACTAGTTGAAATGAATTAGTAACAATATCTATTTAATTCAAATATCTTGTTGCAGGAAAAGGAAAAAGAATCCAAAGAATCAACTAAAGCTGGCAAGGTTAAAAAGAAAAAAGAAAAAAAAAGTAAAAAAAAGAAAAAGAAGAAGAGCAAAAGTTCTTCATCTGAATCAGAATCTAGTAATTAATTAAGTTTATTAAGTGTAAGTTTTGTATAATAAAGTCAGAATAAAATAATGTTTTTTTTTATTAAGATAAACAATACAATCACAGTTTACAATAACATGCAACATAGAGATCATAATAATTAAAATAAATATAATTGAATAATACTGACTAGATATATTTTAATAAACTTTGACATTACACGCTTATACATTCACAAGTAACAAGATATTCACATAAATGTTCAAAAAAATCTGGTAACAAATACATTTTCACTTAGATACACCTAAACAGCAATATTTCGTTAAAAAATCGGCCTTATATACTACAAAGAAATACGTTATGAAAACAGTTAACTAGAAATAGTACAATTGATTGGGAACTTCCTAATTAATTTGGAGATCATTTCATGACCTCTCCATAATACAATTAGCATTGGATATGATAGGACCTAAGATACTATTTATGTATAATAGTTTGAAAACCATAGGCTTTACATAAAGATTTAGGAGATACATTGATTTCTTTAATTTGTTATTTTAGTTATTAAGAATTTTCTTAATCTTTTCTTCTGTAGTTCCGTCACCATAGGCTATGATGCCTTCTTTGTTGCTGTAGTTTTGTGACTCCAAGTCCATCTCATCGTTGTAAGTGATAGAATTCTGAGTAGAGTAGCTGATGAGATCCCCACCCTTGGCCCTGAGGATTGAGTGGGGGGCACAGGTGTCCCAGCGGAAAGTAGTTCCTTGAGACATGATGTATGCTGCTGCTTCTCCTATAGAAGAGAAAAAGGTGAAAATTCTAGATGACTCCCCTTTAGTACTTAATTGTGATTATTTTTATGAAAAAATATTAGATTCTCACCTAGAGCAACTTTAAGAAGCTTGTGCCCAGCTCCAGGAAGGGACTTTACTTCCCATCCGGCCTGTCGGAACTTATCAGCTATTTCTGGTTTTTCAGCAGCACTCATAAGTAAGATATTCTTTTCGTTGTTGTCCACAACATAACTACTGCCCCACTCATGCATATCTTTGTGGTTAATGCCCCATACCACTCGTCCCTTGCCACTGGAAATAGAGAGGAGGTGTTCTATACTAAAATTATAAACAGGAAAGATTTGCATTTTTGTATGTAAAAAATAAACTTAAAACTAAACTAAACTAAACTGATGAAAAATCCTTCACTGTAGAGAAGTTAATAATAATAATATTTATTTATAAAAAAAACAGGAATCACATTGCACTGACACATTGTAAATAATAATTTTAAATATTTTAAACATTTGTCATCAGAAGTAGGGCATGGATTCCGGAATTCCGAGATTTCGTAACTCCGGAATTTCGGATGATTTTTTACAATATTACAATTCCGAAACTGCAGTAAATATCGCAATCCGATACTCATATAAATATTTGTAAGATAAGTTACCAGAATAATAAAATTTGCATATTTGTACTCTCTTGCGAAATGTACCGTACCGCGCGCGAAGTTTAAATTTAAATCGCCGCCATCGACGCTTGCGTTTCGTTCGTTCGCCATTTCGCAGCTATTGAAGTTCAAAGATAATGCCGTTTCAAGTGAGATCAACGATGAAGGTGATGCCGAAGTCTGTGATATAGGTGTTGACGAAGCTGAAGGCAATGAATCAACAATACAAGAACAGCTGGATAAGGAACTCAGTAAATGCAAAGAACCTCGCACGAATCAAAAACGACATTTTGATCTTCCTGGATTCGTAAAAGTTGAGAAAGCCATGTACGATAATTGTGGAGAACGTGGTATTTATTTGACACAGGCATACAATTATATTTTAGGTGTTCTTCCTACAAGGGTTGAGAGTGAAAGAGTATTTTCGTGTGCCGGGTACTTTTGTAACCGCCTACGAAGCTGGCTTTCAGATAAAATGGTAGGTGCTCTGATACTCTTGAGAACATTATCAAGAAGAGCGATCTTTTTTGAAAAAGTGATTCTTGTCTTATTAACTTAAAATTTCATTTTAGTATAAGTTGATTTAAAGATCTCAATTTCGAAAAAATACGACAACATAAACACACACACGACCACACGACACACACATGATACATAATAAAATTATGATGAATATAAGATTCATAACTCACAATGAACAAAATCAACAAGTTCTCCTCTTCTGAGATCATAAAAAATAGGTTTAAAGAACAAAACTTAAAAATAATTTAAAATCATGTAACATGTATCATACATGTTACATGATTTTAAATTATTTTTAAGTTGAATCTTATATTCATCATAATTTTATTAGATAGTTATTTAATAAGCTACATTGCAATTGCAAATAGCTAGCAGACGTTGATTTTGCTATAATGTATATTGTTGCAAAGTTGATGTTTTTTTGTTTTATTTATTAAGTAAAACCTAATAGAAGGCTGTTTAATTGATCTCAGTCAAGAGTTTTGTCGATTTATTTAGTTTTTTAATAAAAAAGATTTGATTTAACAAAACACTTAAATGCCTATGTGTTGTTTTTTTTTTATTTCCTATATTTTTTTCTAATTCCGGAACCGGTTCCGGAATTCCGGAATCGAATCAGTGGTATCGTAACTCAGTTCCGGAATCGAATATCATCCGATATTACATGCCCTAATCAGAAGCACAATTTTTTGACTCTATTCCTTAAACTAGGTCTAGCCTGTATCTTAATCTTTCAACTGAGGTAATTAGAGACACAATAGAAAGACAATGACAGGCGGACACCGGTGTCCTCTCGGGGTTTAATGAAGTAAGGAATAGGGTAACTAGTACTAGAACGGGTAGTTACACTATCCCCGGACAGCACAGGCTACTTTTTATTCCTGTATTGCCATTAGATGGCAACTATGCAGCTGAAACCATGTGACATAATTTAACTAGTTTCAATCAATAATATTAATTTATATTTAATTTTAAAAAGAAATAAGTACTTATAAAAAAAGATACTTAAGTATATTTTATTGATATATCAAACAACAACTTACTTGTTATAGAATGGCTGATTAATGACTCCAAGAATAGGCTCTCCAGTAGACCTTAGATAAGCACCAATGAGAACTGTCACACATGGAAGACCATGGTCTGCATCAGCATGTCCCTGGACCCCAGCTATGAATTCAGCAGTAGCATCTAATAACAGAAGACAATGAGATAAAATACTTTCTGACATCTGAAGAAAGTCGGTTTCTACTTTGAAAGTCTCATTTTATAAATTAATTGCAAAGAGGAAGTTACCAATTGGATCTATCCAAATGCCTAAATCTGAAGTGTTAATCTCAGGAATATCTTTAGGCAAATTCTCACAAAACTTATGGTCGCTGTCGCCATGGGCCGCTTCGGCCATTCGTTTCGCGACAGCCGGTGCAACTAAATACTGTAAAATATCCGCAGTGCCTTCAACACTATCGCATAATTCGATTCTCACTCCTCCAATCTCAGAACACTCTTCGCCTCTTACATGCTCGGAAAGCTCTGGGAATTGACTCGCTATTTCAGTTTTTGCAGCTTCTTGGGCCAAAACATCCGCAATGGTTTTGAAATCTCTCTCAAAACGGGCGTTGGCATCGCCTTCGAATTTTTCAGCGACCAATAATACTTCGTTTGTCGCTCCTGCACAACAGGATCGAGCAACACATGCTGCCTTCTCTGACGCGTTTATAAGAGTCTCTAAAATGTTTTTCATTTTATCAGTATTATTAACACATTAGATGAAATCAATAATTCAATTTAAAGGATCTGTGAGATTCTGTGATCTAAAAATAGAAATGTCACCTGGCCAATGTCAAATGTCAATTTTGTTTATGTTTCAGAATCAATAACAGTAGGGATGAGACAGTGAGGGTACGAACCGTAACAATAAGTCGACTTTACGTTTAAATTATTTTAAGGCGGATTGTACCGACGCCAGCACAACAACCTACCCCAAACTGTCGAATTTTCCCAATTGAACATGAACCTTATCGTGTTTGATATAAAGTTGCAAAACTATCACAGAAATTTGACACATTGGGGTAAATTCCGCAAAACTCTACGTTGCAAAATGGCATTGGGTGTCTGTCTAATCGCCGAATTATTGTTAAATCGTATATTATTGTGGTACCAATTTATCTTTGAAATAATTGGTGGCGCTGCTCGTCAACAAGAAGCCAAAAATTACGCCAAAAGCGACTTTAAATCTTTAACATAATGCTAGTTCCAAATACTACCGTTTCACAGATAAGTTGGCTTGATTATACAAATATTACAGACTCGAAACCACAGACTTCTAAATAAGAAATGGCGGTAACATTTTACCATGGAAAATTGTAAATGTAGAAACAAAGGATGAATCAAAAGAATAAATTAAAGATAATTTATCTGAGAGAGACAGAGCAAGAAGTTCAATAATTATATTAAACTAGGTAAGTTTTAAACTAGTTTTTTTCGGAGTACCTACCTACTACTTAGTAGTACTAATGGCTTGAAAATTGTGGTAGGTAAGTGGGTAACTATATACCTACAGATAAACGGGATGCATTAAACTCTAATGCCTTCAAATCATTGAGATAAAATTTATCTAACAACAATAAATTTAACAAGGCGTCAAAACTATTTAATAGTTTTGACGCCTTGTTTGTAACAAATAAGAGGTCTAATTAACTACCTATTTGGTAAACTAGCCAAAAATCCTCTTTAAAGTTTTGTGTCTATTCAACCCGTTTGATGGTATATAATCATCATCTGCCTAGCTTTTTCCCAAAAAGTACCTACCTATGTTAGGATCGGCTTCCAGTCTTACAGGATGCAGAATACCAATATTTTACAAGAAACGACTGTATCTGTAACCATCTGTATGTGTAACCCACCTGCACAACCCTGTGACGACTTTCAAGGTTCTGAAGATTCTGACTCCTCGCAACGACTGTCAAATACCTATCTATAAATGACAGCCGGTACCAATGGCTTAACGTGCGTTCTGAGAGACGGATGTTTCTTGAATATATCACCCTACCACGTAATCCCCATATCAACCTTAGCTTAACCTTATTTCGACCCGAGCGGCTGTTATTATTTGGTTACAAGCAACGAGATCAATAGGCTTTTAAGTTCTTTAAGTAAACTAAATACTTACCACTTAGCCTGTTACTGTCCCACTGTAGGGCAAAGGCCTCTACTCACACAGAGAAGGCTTGAGTTTTGATCACCACGCTTGCTCTTGCTCTTGTAAGTAAGGAGTTTCTTGCCCATTCTTTTCCATACGAAACTACCTTTTGGAAGGGGCAACTAGAATCATTATATTTTATTCAAATTGTACCTAAGTATAACGTTCAAAAGTGCCTTTTAAATGGCCTAATTGGAATAAATTATTTGACTTTGACTTTGCTCAAGGCGGATTGGCGATCAAACTTATATTAATATCTATAAGTCCAGCTTTCTGACAATGTTTCTCTATACCGACGTCAATGATGTCTAAAATAACTTTAGAAAGTAAGAATCGATACCGACCCATTAGTACTTGCCGGGATTTCAACCACAACCTCGTCCATGAGGGGCGGGCGCCTTAGCCTCTGGTTTTAAATAGATAAGCTTTAAATTTTAAAACAAGTCAGTCTTGGACAGCTGAAATTCCTATGTCGAACCAAATGTGTTATAGACGGGGTCTTGCCTTTCCAATGGATAGTGTTAGAGTTGAAATATGGCCGTGAAATGGAGCAATGCTTGCTCCCATAGATATATTATTAGATTTCTATGCTTACTCCTAACCGGCAACTAAACGCGCCTGTAGACAGGTAGGAACTCATAACAGTGACGAAGTTTTAGTGAGTAGGTAGGTATTTTATATATTTTATATTGCTTACAAAACTGTTGTATTACTTAGTTAATAGGCCGGTTAGCTAAGTCCCTTATTTGGCATTAACTTATGACCTTGACACTCGAGTGTCGTTATAGCCTAGTAGTTATGGCCACACCCCTAAAGCACGAGGTTGTGGGTTTAAATCTGGGCAAGTGATATCCTATAATAATAATAATAATAATAATTTATTTAATTCAGACACAGTCCATACAAAATATAAAAATTGGAATGTCAATCACAATAATTCAAATCAAAATCAAATTAAAATCATCTAAAACACAAGTACATTAAAATAATCAATAAAAATTAAATTACACAAACACATTAAAATTACATACATTAAATGTCAAATATTTATAATTAAATTCAATCACATCTAAAACACATTAAAACAATCAATAATAGAATTAAATCAACACAGTGTCAAAACAAACGTGGAGATACGCTAACATGAAGCTGCATCCACCTTTTTATCAGTGACAGGTCCCACCGCTCGGACAAAACCCTCAGGAGACTGTTCGAGCTGCTTTGCAGGCGACTTAATAGTGAAGCGCTTCGCTTCCTTATGATCGCGAAAAAATAATCCGTGCGCGCCTCAGCAAACATAGTCGAAGCGCTACAAAACCGTGGAAGCCCTAACAGTATCCTGAAAGCATTGTTGTACTGCACGCGCAGTGCGCTGTACGCCCGCTGCGTAAAGTTGGTCCACAGGCTGCACGTATAAAATGACTGACAATATGCCTTAAATAAAGTCACCTTCACCGGTGTAGTACACCGTGCAAACCTGCGAGCCAACATATTACACCGGACAGACAGCGCCCTGCGCTCCCTCTCAATGTCCCTATTGTCACACAAGTTATCGAAGACCCAGTGGCCCAGGTACTTAAAATGCTGTACTCTTTTTAAAGGAATGCCGCAAAGAGTGTCAGGTGGTATAGGTATGTATAAGTCTGATATCACCAAGCCGCTTAGGCCAAACGTGGTGTATGTGACCAATGCTCATACTTTCTTTGTATGAGAAGAGGACAAGAGTTCTTTGCCTTACTGTGAGATATTAACAGGCTGGTATTAGAAACAGATGAAACAGTATTAGAAAATCCAAAATATCAAATTCTCGTTGCAGTGTTTGTTACAAAAACTCTTCTGAACCAGCTTGACCGATTGTGTGTAAGTATATTCAGTAGGTCTGAAAATAGGACGTAAACTAATAAAAACTAAATAAAAGTACCTAATAAATTGATTCTAAGGTGGCGCGGTGTTTGCCGGGACAGCTAAATAAATAAAAATGTGATTAACCATGCAGAAAAAAAAACTTTTTTGCAAAAAATAAAACCGACTTCAAAAAAAGCACTAAACGGTGAAAAATAACTCTAAATTAGGAAGTCTGTGGCTTCGGTGGTTTTGTCTTATTCATGATGGGCCACCGACTTCCTAATTTAGAGTTATTTTTCACCGTTTAGTGCTTTTTTTGAAGTCGGTTTTATTTTTTGCAAAAAAGTTTTTTATTTTTCTATTTTTAGTTGTTCCCATACAAATGTTTGATGAATGAATTGATTAAAACATGAATTTATTTTATACTTATTGTTTAACATTACATGTCATGATAAATAGATCCACTTATCCCTAATAAATGAAAATTAACATACCTAACTGTCGAAATCTAGGTATATTGTACACATCTGCGTACCCCATCAGAGCATACAGGCGTGATAATACGTCATGATGTTGTATAAACAATAAACATCCAAGCGATTCCAGCAATCACGACGGATTTGCCGTCTATTTTTGAAGAGTTCCGTTGTATATCTCCGAAGACCAGCACCAGATCTTCACCAAATTAAAATGGAACCACCTCGGGAGTCTACTCTTTCAAACAAAAAAAGAATTTCGAGAATCGGTCCACAAATGGCGGAGAAATCAGGTAAAATACATAAAAAAAAAAAAAAAAAAAAAATACATACACACGAACATAGAACCTCCTCCTTTTTTGAAAGTCGGTTAAAAATATTGATTAGTACTTACCTACTCAGCAAGATACCAAACGTACAGTTGCATTACAATACAATAATGATTGTGTTAAACGTAAAGAAAAAAAGTTTTCATCAAATAGGAGTTCTCAACTAACAGTAGAATGTTATGAAATAGTTTTTTTTCATATTTAATGAAAGTGTTCAAGGTTGCCAAATATTGGCGCGTGGGTGCAACTGTAGCAACCATCATGAATGCGTGTTACTTGTAGTGAAACGGTGCGTGCTGACCTTAGGGGCGCGTGCCGATTGAACTATTTTGTTAAATCACTTGTAAATTAAATAAAGTAATAGGTATTGTCGAAACATGTCGCTGTTTCAAAGTAGTTCATGAACGTTATCCTTAAACAATTGAGGACCTGTAAACGTTGCGTTCGTATATGTATTGCCCCCGTAAGCTAAGAAACAGTAACTCAATCAAAATGAGATAAAGACTCTCGAATTTACTTTATCACTTTATTATATTATACACACATCAAAAGTGTCTAGGGATCAAGCATTTTTATGCGGATTTCTTGAGATTGAGATGTGGCTTTGTAATAAATTTATGATTTTATAAATTTATATGGATCCTTTTTGGTGCATTTCATAATTTGAATCAGGAACTGTGAATCAAATTCGAGTAAAAGATGAAAATCAGCTGTCAATATTTTCCCTATAAAAACATACAACGCATTGAAGACATTATTAGTGCTACTGTTTCCCTACTACTGATTAAAACCAACGTTATTATGGAGCGGCGACGTCATTTAAGCAGGGAAGAAATGCTCAGAGCCGTGGGAATGATAGAAGCTGGTTCCCGGCAACGTACTGTGGCTTTAGCTCTGAATACAAGTCAGAGTGTTATCAGTCGACTTTGGACACGTTACCGAAGCACTGGTACCGTGGCTGAGCGCCATGGAGGACGGTATCGCTGCACCACACGGAGACAAGACCGATACATTCAAATCTTAACTCGAAGAGCTCCAACAATAACCGCCATGATGTTAGCCGTGAGGCTTCATCACTCTTCAGGGAACTTAATTAGCGACCAAACAGTCAGAAACCGCTTGCATGAAGTGAACCTTCATTCCCGAAGACCGCTACGGGTACCACCTATAGCAATGCACAATCGTAGGATTCGATATCAATGGGCTCTTGAACACAGAAATTGGGCAGAAGAACAATGGCGTTTCGTGTGCGTTTCTGATGAGTCTCGTTTTGGTATGAGACCGGATACAAGACGTATACGACACTGGAGAACCCCTGGACGCCAACAGCGATTAAAATCCTGCCAGGAAGTCCATCCTTATAGTGGTGGAACCATCATGGTATGGGCGGGTATTTGGATCGGCGGAAGAACTGAGTTGATTTGGATCAGAGGCAACCTCAACGCTCAAATTTATGCTGAGACGATTGTATCAGACGTCATCGTTCCTCTACAAGTGCAAATCGGTCCCTTATTTCAGTTAATGCATGATAATGCACGACCGCACACCGCAAGAGTTGTAAGACAGACTCTCGCCGCAGCTAACATCAATGTCCTGCCCTGGCCTGCTCAGTCGCCAGACTCGAACCCGATTGAGCATGCATGGGATATGCTACAGAGAAGAGCTCTGCCGAAAATGGAGGGTATCCAGTCGCAAGAAGACCTTTTTTTGTTGTTGCAACGAACATGGGCGGCCATTCCACAGCGTGATTTAGATGAACTCATTTTGAGTATGCCAAACCGATGTTCTTGTGTTGTTAGTGTTCGCGGTAGAAACACGGATTATTAATTGTTTAAGTTACCCAATAAAATTTTAAAGAAAACTGTTATTTCAGTCTTTTTTTCGAACTTTAATGTTAGTGGTTCAAATGTCAAAAATCCATTTATTAGGAAAATGGCAAATTTCTTTATTAATGCAAAGGTGAGTTGGTTTATCGTTACTGTGACAAACGAAAACACTTTATTTGATGAATCCTTAAAGAAAATTTTAATTAATATCAATCAGGAGAAAAGTTATTGCAAAAATATATGTTGATCCCTAGACACTTTTGATGTGTGTATTTATATTTTTTTATTACTTTATTTAATATCATAATTACGCATGAGCCAACTTTTATTTTGTCGGTTGCCAATGTTTATTTTTAGTGTGGTTTTTATTAATGTTCCAATAAAAATGCGGATCTGACAACTCGTCTAACGAAATAGTTTCGTATTACACACCTTAACAACCAACCCATTTTGGGTTAGTTGTAAAGGTTAGCTAAGCATCGCTCCATGTAAAATACAGCTGCATTCGTTTAGACTGGAAGCCTACCCCAAACATAGTTGAGAAGAGGTTGGACAGATAATGATGATGATTTTGACTAGGGAGACAGCTGCCACTTTTCGTCTTTCTGTTCTTTGTAGGCATGTGACTACTTTGATCATAGGTTGGTACCTAAATTGAAATCTATAGTAAGCAGTAGTATGTACCTACGTACTGTGCAACTAGGTACTTAGATAGTAATCTGAACTGCTAGTGTCATTATACTGTAGAAAGATTAGTATAGTACAGATGATTTAATAGAATAGATATTAATAGAATGGATGATTTAGGAAGAGAAAAGTGAAGAAAAGTTACACCGAAATGAAAGCCGAGAGTGAAAGAATTGGTAAAAAAGAAGAAGGATGAAAAAGATGAAGAGTCAGGAAGTTCTCGGATAACTTCAGGGCCAATGTTGAGATGTTTTGGAAATAGGTAAGATTGACTCGTGGAGTGACAAAAATGATAAGCGAAGAATGTGATGCCTTGGAACGCTGGAAAGGATATTTTGAAAGTTTATTTAATTATCAGGATAGTGTGCAAAGAGTGGGTAACTGGGCAGAGGAGTGGTGAAAACCCAAACCCGGATAAAGATGAAGATAATGAAATAGGAATCGATGAGATCGTAAGAGCGTTGAGAACTTAAGAGAAATGAAAACTGGAAAAACTGCAAGGTATGATAGATTGTCCGCTGAAATGCTGAAGAGCGGTGACGGGGTAGTAGCAAGCCTATTGTGCCGGATCTTTAATATGTGTTGGAGATATGGCCGAGTCCCAGATGACACTGTATAAAGGAAAAGGCTCACAGCAGGAGTGTAAAAAACTACCGCGGTATTAGCCTTTTAAGCGTAGTTGGTAAACATAGCCGACAAATATCTGTCTAAGCACAAGAAAGTTTACTGTGCTTTCGTTGACTTGGAGAAGACCTATGATAGTGTGTGGAGGGATGAGCTGTAGTCGACAGTATCCATGTATGGTGTGGACTGGTGCTTGGTACGGGCACTGAAATCTTTATATAGAGATTCCAGTGCCTGTGTCAGGATAAACGGGGCATAAACAGACTGGTTTAACATCTCTAGGGGAGTTAGACAAGGCTGTGTGGCATCGCCTTGGCTGTTCAACTTAAACATGGACAGTTTTCTGACAGATTTATAAGAGAGTGAGTGTGGATTGAGGATAAATGCCTCCTCTACGCAGACGTCAAGTTCTTCTTGCATCGTCAGGGAAGTCTGTTTACAAGGGATGGAAAGATTGATGCGGATGTGGAAAGGAGAGTGAATGCAGGAAATAAAGTGAATGGGCGCTATACGTGGCGTTGTGACCAGCCAGTCGATATCCGAAAAGACACGACTAGTTGTTCACAATGGTGTACTGGTGCCTACACTAACTTAGGGAAGTGAATGTTGGGCATGGCAAAAGAGACATGAAAGTAGAATAAATGCTGTAGAAATGCGTTCCTTGCGAAGTATGTGTGGTGTAACAATCAAAGACAGATTGAGGAATGATGTGATAAAGCAACGTTGTGGTTTAAAAGAAGATATACTTAGTAACAAAAATTTAAAAGAGTACCTATGCTTAGATGGTTTGGTGAAGTTTGGTCACGTTGAAAGGATGGATGAAAGGCGACTAACGAAAGGTATTTACAAGGTAGATGTAAGTGGCAACGTTGGGGGGGGACGCCCTAGAAGGACATGCATAGATCTTGTTGGTGAGGTTCTTCAGAAAGGTCAGGTGCGTAGTACTCGCAACCGGCGTATGTGTATGACAACATGTATGAATGTAAACGAAGCAAAAGAAGTATGTAAGAATCGTAGCATATGGCGCTCTGTAGTTTCTGCCTACCCCCACGGGAAAAAGGCGTGAGTATATGTATGTATGTATGTATGTATTAGTATAGTAAAATTCATTTAATTTTTATAAGGCCTTACCTTTTCATATGACAGAATACTTAGAACCTATCTACTAAGTATAAGATTGGTATGTAGATTTGCTTGATGTATATAGGTAGAAAGGGAGACCATGGGTTGGCAGTTAAGGTTTAACCTATCTGTAAAGATCTGTGATTTTCCTACTGATTAGCCAAAGATTTGAGTGGGTTGATAAGTTTACAAAGCAGTTTTTTTGCCTGGACTGACTTTCAAAAAACCTTGCACACCCGTGTTACTCGACTACCGTGGGAATATCAAACTGGACTAAATACCTTTATAAAGAGCTAGCAAAATGAATTGATAGGTAATTGATTTTCATTGCAATTCATTAGGAACCTACCCCCAGAACTGCGCATCACCAATATGAATGAAGACGAGGTGTACAAATTCAATTGCGAGTCGGACTCGCGCACCGAGGCGAGGGTTCCGTACAAATGAGGTATGTAAATGGTAGCTATTTCTTTTTTTTAATACAAGTAAGTATGTATTATCTATACTAATATTATACAGAGGAAAAGTAAGATTGTTTGTTTGTTTGCTTCAAATAGGCTCCGAACCTACTGGACCGATTCTTCCACCGTTGGAAAGCTACAATGTCCCCGAGTGACGTACTTTTTATCCCTATATTCCCACGGGAACGGGAACTACGCGGGTGAAACCGCGTTGTTTATATATTTAAAATCATATTTTCTCTTCTTTCAAAACTTTATTATGAATAAAATATTCAAGTGATTGAGCGTCATATGAAAATCTGCTTTAGATACCTTTTTACTCACTGTACTCATCATAAATTGGCAATTGCAATAAGTATTTATTACATAGATGGGAAAAACATGGTCAGAAAAAAGCATTTTTATAAATAAATAAAAATATAAATATTCCACAACTTATCTTTTGTAATATCTCAAAACTAAATACAGAATTGTTTATTGAAAAAAACAAACGGAAATAAGTATTCTACGGGGTAACCTGCTGCATGCCCCTTAAGATTATTACCGTATATGACATTATCTTGTCTATTGTTGTAACAATAAGTCACGACTTCTGATTAAGGGGTCGGTACCGAAGTAGATTGGTACTTCGAGGTAAAGCTGGGTGTGTCAATCTCACTCGTTTTGTGACCGATAAATTTTATTTCAATAAATCGTTCCTTTGTTTTGACAATGATTTGAATAGCTTACAGCAAAATATAGGTATTGCCGTGTTTGATTTTTGTTGCAATTTCCATTATTTTCAGTGTAAGAAATGTTATGAATGAGTATGTATTTGTAAGAGTATGTAGATTATGAGACTGCCTCGTTGGTCTAGTGGTCGAAAGTGCTTCTGCTAAGCATGAGGTCCGAGGTTCGATCCCTGGGTCGGGCAAAGTGTTATCGAGTAATAGCCTGGAGTCTGTACATGTGCCCGAATGAGGGCACTAGGCTTGCCCCTAATACATGGGACTTAAACACAAGTGGTGAAATGTGGGTGTACTATATACCAGGTAGGTACACCTCTGCCTAATCTTTCGGGGATAACAGGCGTGGTGATGTTATGTTACGTATTTATTTTGGTTAAGGCATTATTTTGACCGAGTTTTACTTTGTGTGTCCTTTCTCTTGGAGTTAAAGACCTTGCGTTTGCTGCACGCTTGATCTGAATCATTTGTTTTCAGACAAATTAAGGCACGTGCATACCTAACAGTTGCGTGCGAATGAGTTACGTTATTTGCATAAATCGTACGTTATTCTATTGTACCGAAATGTAACGTTTTAAGCCTTTTTAGCCACGTATATTTATTTAGGTAAGAGTAATTAGTTAAATGTTTCGGTTCATTAAGTGAAACTGTCAAACAGTTCTTTAAATAATTCCCATTGCAACAGTAGTTAGTAGGTACAGACGCCAGCACATCGAGTTACCTCAATGTGTCAAATTTTCCCAATTGAATGTGAACCTTATTCTGTTCGAGATAAAGTTGAAAAATGATCAAAGAAATTTGACACATTGGAGTAACTTGACGTGCTGGCGTCTGTACCTAATTAGTAAACGTTTTTAGGAACTCATTATGGTTTGACATCACAAGAATGAGTAGATAGGTACCTACTACAAACAAATGCTGATATAAGTAGGTATCTAAGGTAGGTACTACACGGACATTTAAGATACTTTACACACAAGCATAAATTTGGTGACCGTACCTACCTACCTATAGGTAGGTACGGTCACCAAATTAAGAGTTAAGTACCTACTTATACCGATATAAAAACCACTATACCGTCAACATCAATTATTATTATTGTGTATAAAATGGCTCATTTAAATTAAAGTAATACATTATACTCATTTACATGACACTGAACCCTACACTAGGATACCCTGTGTCGTGGGGACTGGGGTTCAGCCTCTTTTGTCTGAAAAAACAGGAGAAGTACCTACAAGTTCGTGATTTTTTCAATCAACTTAGGTCACACCTAGCAAACTGCAATGCCATTCAGTAAAAATATTTCCATGAAAATGTAGTTGAACCGAAGAGATTTAAAAAATACTATAGAGCGGGCATGTCAAGGAAATGTCATAGAAATACTTTGATCCCATGTCTCAGTAACGTCATCTAGAATAATATATGAATATTGGAGCGGCAGCGGAGCGTACTAAAAGAGACTTGTGTCCACTTTGGACACAAGTTTTGGATGAAAATTTTGTTCGTGATGTAATGATAAATAGTAAGTATTAAATGTCTTTGAGTTCAACTGAAGGCGAATTGAGCTGTCATTGTGTACTAAATAATGTCAGGTATTGACAGTTCACTGCACTCAAGTTTTCACGGGGTGACTTTAACTGAATCGCCCGGCTGTTGTCAAAAGCAAGGCTTCACAGCACACTTATTATAGGTAATATTGTTTCAACACAAATTGGAAGCTAGCGAATATTTATCTGTTATGCTGGCTGAATATAAGTTACCAAGGCACTTAGGTGACTGGTAATTAGTGACTGATACTTAAACACGTGATAGAACCTAAGTACTCATGAATACGAATAACTTTCCCAAAGCAACTTTTTTATACTCATTAGGCCGCGCTGTTAATTTAAGACCTTACACATAAGTGTAAGGTCTTAAATTAACAGCGCGGTCGCGGGCTTCTCCATTCTTCCACTCTCTATTCTATTTTGTAAGAGGGTTAGATCCTTTACTTGAGATTGTAAGTGTGGTTATCCAATCGATCGATCTATCAAATAAAATTGAATTCTTCAATACCAATTTAATTTCAAGCCACTTTAAATATCTTTGTTTATTATTCTTTGAGTTCAAATGCCGTCCATTCTCTCTCGTTTGCACAATGATGAAAACTAGGACTAGAAGGTAATATTTTATTGACAAGTAGTTTAGTAAATCAAAGTGGAACAAATGATTTATTAATTTTATGATGAATTATGTTTATCTTCTACAAGCTGAAAAAAAATCCGTTCTTGTAAATATTTTGCCGAGTTGCGCTTACATGACTTCTAATGTCCGCGATTTCAGGATTCTTTACATAGTTAAAGTTGATCATATTGATGAGTACATGCGCCAGTACATCAAGCTATCCCAAACTGTTAAATTTTCCCAATTGAATATGAACCTTATTCTATTTGTGATAAAGTTGAAAAAGAAAAACCAAAGTTTGACACATTTGATGTGCTGGCCTCTGTACAACAACCCTTTTATGAGCTTCCCATATCATATATGCTAAAGATAAGGTTGTAGGAAACAACTTTCTACTCAATTTTAAGCATATTATATCAATTGCTTAAACAAAGAAGTGCGAGATTTTGGCATATTCAAGTTTATAAGTAATCATAGACAAGGAGAGAAGAAGCTAAACGGACGAATTTGGACCATTAGTTGAGATTACAAGTTAACAAGGCTCACTTTGTTTTGACATTCTAAGTTTGTTTTAATATATGGGCATTACTTACTGGTATACAGCATTTATGGCGTTTAAACAAAAAACTTCTGTCTAGAATACAATAATATCTATATCTATTCTATATATACTTATAATAAATCTGTAGAAGTAAAATTTCTGTACATTGAAAATATCAAAAAAATAAATAGCGGGGGGTGTTACTAGACCGACACCGAACCCAAAAATATGATTAAAAAATTTTTTGTCTGTCTGTCTGTCTGTCTGTATGTTCAGGTATCACGCAAAAACTACCGGTTCGATTACGCTGAAACTTGGTATACTTATTCTTTAATATCCTGGGCACAACACTGGGTACTTTTTATTCCGGAAAAGTATATACAATAAAAAACAAACTTAATTTTGCGGTTCGATCCCTAACCCCAACTACTGCACCAACCGCAAATAATAAGTTTGTCGTAGGTTACGTCACCCGCAGTGGAGTTCACCAAGGGGCGCTGCACACGGCTAAGATACTATAATATTTTATCTTAAGATACAATATAGTTCGCCATAAAATTCAATGGACTATCACACACTACTAACATAATAAATAGTACTTATAATAAAACTGTACAGAAGTCAATTCTGTACATTGAATATTGTATATTCAAAATTAATATTGGAGGATGATTGGTGATCGAAACTGATGCCTTAAATGCAATCAGTAAATGTTAACGATTTTTGGAAATTCAACCCTTAAAGGGAAAACATAGGGGACGGAAGTTCGAAATCCACGCGGGCGAAGCCGCGGGCAAAAGCTAGTACTAAATAAATATCTATCATTTATTCTCTCTTCACAAAGCTAGCGTAAAGTAAGTAGTAATAAAATAAGTAGTAGGTACTTAACATGTAAATATTCTTTATTCAGATCCTTGTCTTATTGATTTTATTTCCACATAAACTAATATCAACTTTATGTAAGTCGGTTTCACAAACTTACTAAGGAAATAGGTAGGTACTGTAAGTGATACAGTGTCATTTTTCCAAAAGTATAAATAATTATTTGCTTACAAATCCTATAAGTCCTTCCGATCTGTTTTTGATTTAGATTTCGAATTGTTAGTTAGGCTACCCGTAGGTAGTAGGTAAGGAGGTAGGGATATTATAGGTAAGTAGGCAGAAGACAGAAATTCTGCCAAGCTTTCTTATCAATTGGTACTGCGGTACCGAGTCACTTTGGGTGGTGGACGTCAAATAGTTAGTAGCTTAAGTTGAGTCCATTTAGTTGCCGACCCCAACTTACTTGGGAAAAGATTAGTTAGACAATGATTTTTCACTAGTAAAACAGGCACCATACATGTATGGTATCTACGGGAAACTAAACTAGGCTGTTACACAATATTTTTGTACAGACGCCAGCACATCAAGTTACCCCAATGTGTCAAATTTCTTTGATCGTTTTTCAACTTTATGTGAAACAGAATAAGGTTCATATTCAATTGGGAAAATTTGACACATTGGGGTAACTTGATGTGCTGGCGTCTGTACCATATTATGGGGTGAAAAAAGACTCAAGGGTAAATAGAAACAAAACTTGGCAGAGAATTTTAAATAAAAACAATAATAATATCTAAAAATTAATTTATTTATCAGACAATAAAGAAGTCCACTGTGTCAGTGACAATATAACTTAGCCTATGTTAGTACTTAATAACTAAAACAGATCGGGTGAGATTTGTTAGTGCCCAAACTAGCGGGCTCTCAGCCCGAGCGGCTATCGATTGCAGGATACTGTTAGGACTGCCACGCAGCCTGTGAAGTTGGTAGGCAGATTTTTTACGCAACAACTGCCAGTGCGTGCGGTGCTAAACATTGCTGATGCACTACAAAAGCGTGGCAGTCGCCACAATATCCCGAACGCATTATTATATTGCATAGGTACGCAGAGCATTATAAGGCTTTCTTTGTTTTGCCATCGACACGCTAACAAGAAGATAAGCTTTGAGCTAGTTTAATATTATTTAATAGTAAAAGAAAAGGTGTCGAAACTATTTACTTCAATTATTTAAAGGCATTAAAACCTCGTATGTAATAAACAACTTTTGACTTACGTGGTTATTCTCCTTAAAGTTTTGTTTCAATTCATTCTTGAGTCTCTATTCACCCATGTAATGGTACGGTATATAATTATTCTATTACTTTTGTAGCGTAGCAAAAAAGCATCATAGGTACCTAGGAAGTTAAGTGGTTGCGCAGTTCATCTTCCCGTAGCGACATTGTATTCCTTGAGTGTGAAAATCATAGATATAATAAAGAAAATACTCTTGAAAAAAAAAGATGGATTTTGTTGAGTTAGATACGTGTAGGTACACAAATGTAGCATTAAACAACTGATTTCTTATTCGTGTTATTTTCTTTTAGGAGTTGTACTTAGCGGTTAAACCTTAAACCCAACCCTGTTGTATTCTCGGGTTCAGTATGTACCTACCTACAAAAAAATGTTGCAAATATAAACATTGATTGTAATCTGTATTAAATAAATAAAAAACTAAAAGACACTAATTTCAAGTGAAGTTCCTGCGGTGGACAAAGTCAGTGTTAAGCAATAGTTGTAGTGGACAATTTGATACTCGCACGCACTGGATTGAGAAATAACCACGTCAACCTTAATATTAGGTACTTTTGTAATCTACATCATAGTATATTTGTGGCGAACAAATCTTGACATATTTATCTACACATATCCAACTACTTCTTACATCTTGACACAATTGACGCCATGGAAATGAAATCATGCAATACATAAGTCAATGTTATTATTAGGTAACTTATATTATAATGCTATTTTAAAAGTTGTTCACTTATAATGCTATAGCGACACTGGCATCTTAGGTATTTTTGGTGCTGTAGAACCTTCACGCAGACGACGCGCGACGTCGCGAGCAGCAGCTAGTTATGAATTAATCCTATACGCGAATATAATTATCGATGTGTAGGTGTAATAAGATACAACTCTGCCTATTCCTTCTGGAAATACAAGCGTGATGACTGCCATATCTTATGTTATGGTATTTTTTTTATAAGGAGTTCCAATTTGTCGGTACCAAGTTTTGTTCCTTACCCGTAGCATACCTGGCTATATATCTACGTCGTAGAATCTACATCATCGTTACAAAAAAAAATAGATTTTAAATGTTTACCTACTATAATAATTATACTATAAGTACCTATTTACTTAGTATAATTACTATAGAGTTACCAGTATGTTCACTGCACTGCCTTAAACGAATAAACAAATATAACACACATTTCGCGGTATTTTAAAATAGATAATTCAAAATGTAAATTAAAATTGCAACAGATAAATGTTCTAAAAAGCTCGCAACACAGTTTACTTTTCCTATTAGAAATATCATTCTAATATACAAATAAAATATCTCCCGTTATTGTAACTAATAATAATATCATCATAGATTTATTTGCGTGATGACTGAGGGTAACTATGTCACGGCAATGGTAGGTAAAGAAACTCTGAAGATACAGGTTGAGGTAGACGCAAGTTGATGTAACGCCATCTTATGTAACAGCTGATAATGACACATGCAGTTCGTTCGTAACGTGATGCGTCTTACACGATGTTTGTAATAACCGCGGTAGCCGATGTGGACTCACATGAGGAGATTTTTGAGAAAATTGCGTACTTTCTATTCGCCGTTTTTGGATTTGTTCGTGTAAATTGATCTTTTATGTCACAAAATACTCTGTGTCTGTCTCATGTCTTTTGAGTCTCAACGTGTTTGTGTGATATGTTACTTCTAGGCAAGCGTGATTCTTCGTCTACCACATCATCGCTTACCATCAGCAGTGCGATTCTGGTCAAATTACCGGGTGAAAATGAGGGCGTAGTGAGGGCGAATTGAGCTGTCATTCCATACTAATGCTAGGCATTGACAGTTCACTTCACTCAAGTTTTCACGGCGTGACTTTATTGATCACATGACATCCTTTATCTTAAATCTATGAACTGTAATTATTTTTCTGCCCATTTTGGTACCTATGTTAGGTATATATAAGTACTATAAGTACTTAATTGAGATGAAGGTAAATAGAGATGTATAGATGAAGAAGATATGCTGTGCGCACCATGCATAATTTTGATATTGGGGCAGGAAAATTATGATGATTTTATACAAATACATTTGGGAGCCAACAAATCGAGCCAGTTCCTTTTCTACGTACTTAGGTATTATTACTAAATTTTCCATCAAAATTACTATTTTCCTTTCCGAGCCAGATTAATATTTTAATAAGATTAGGTTAAGTTTCGGTGGTAATTCAAATATTTAACCCACATTGTAAAAGTTATTCAATAAACTTTTAGACGTTATATTGTTCGAATTGATACGTTCCCTATTACAAAGAATATTAACCATTATACATGAAATAGGTTGCTCGATTTATTTGCTCCCATGTAGGATATGAAATTATTTGATGGGTATAATGGAGTTGGTTACCCAACCTAGTAATAAATCTCAGCATAATTCTCAGTCTGACGTTTCAGTGTGTCAGCTAATAGTTTTATTATTTAGTCAATGTTAAACAAACCTGCTTAAAAACATGTTTTTATTAGAATTAACATTTTAATCATGTTATAGGTTCTGTAGGCATGTTGAGAGGCAAGTTTAATAATAAACATAATATTTAGACACTGATCGGTCGTTGACTTAGAGGCGGTTTTTTTAAGATATTATAACAGTAGTCCTATTGGAATAAATCCTATAAAAATAAATAAAATTGAAAATACCCCTTGAATTAGTCAGTGTTTCAATAAGTAAAAACAATTTCTTCAAGTTCCAATAAATTTATAATACACATTTTACTTAGTCTGCTTTCTTGTTGTCGGTGCCCTTGATTTGTGAAACCTTGTGCGAAGGGACCTTGACTGAATCAGCATTTTATGATATTCCCAGACGCAGAGGTATAATAAAGGTTTAGTGGTTGTGACTAATAAATGCATTTAAACGGTCTACCGTTTAAATATGCCTACTTATGCCTCTATATACCTCTTGGTTAGTCTGGTTCTGACTACTCGTCAAATATCTACAAATGTTAGCCGCGAACAACGGCTTGATGTGCTTTTCGAGGCATAGAAGGTCCTAACATAACTATAATGAATGTTCCACTGATCTTGGCAAACTACACTCGACCAGTGCGACTATTATTATTTAGCCACAAGCCAATTATAAAAAGTAGCCCATAGTAGCCCTCTTACAAATCCATCTGTCCTCTATAATATTATGTACATTTAGCATGGTCTACTGAACAATTAAGTACTTGAAATAATTGTTTTATAGACATGCAGTAAAACAAAACTTATCTGTACATTTCAAAATTAAAATTTTATATACTTAAGTAGCAAAGTGTCTTAATCCGGCCTCTACTAAATGACATAATACTTAATTAATAAGTTCTGGGCAGGTAGGCAGTTGTTAATTTTATTTCTTGATAAAAATAGCTTTGCCTTATGACACGGAAATGCTAAAAGGTTTATTTTCTGTGGCAGGATTTCCCCTACTCTTAATGTCAGTGGCTCGGGTTTTTGTTTGAAATGTATTAATAAGTTAACCCACATTAACCAGTATCTGTTTCCCACAGCTTATCAAAAATAAGATCAGCCAAGTAAGAAAATTGTACACAATGTATCCTACAATGTACGCACAAGAAAATGAACAAAACATCGTAGCTAATTACATTTTTAATTGCAGACACAAAATTAAAATTACAAAAAAAGGACGATGAGTAATTAGTAAAAGGTGTTATTGAAAATCAGAATAGATGTGGGTACAGAACTACAGAATTATATTATGTGTGCTCGACGTCGTGTCGTATCGATTTTAACGATCATTTGGATGGTCATTGTTATCGTAGTTATTTATACAATATCGATTGTTACGACTTAAAAGATGACTTCAAAAAAGGAAGAGGTTCTCAATTCGTTACAATTTTTTTTTGGTGCTCGAATATTCCAAGACGGCTCGACCGATTGAAAAGAATATTTTTTTATTAGAATAAACGTTGTGCAGCGCGAGGTTGGCCACATAGAAATTTGGTCAAGTTCAGACGAGCGGTTTTTGAGTTATCGTCGATAATACATTCTTTTTGCTTGTGTAATAACATGATCATAGTGTTAAACAGCTGTTAAAATACTGACTTACTTACCATGTGAAAAAATACAGTCATTTCAATTTTTTATGTGAGGCTTACTCAAAATAAAAATAAATATTATAGAGAATTAGTTTTTTACGTAAGGTATCTTAATTGATCTACTTAAAAAGGCGATTAATAAACTTTTGTTTGCGAATATCAGTAGAACTGACTACCTACTACTACACAGAGCCTGTGTGACAGAACTGACTGAGTGTCCATTTTTGCGAGAAACTTTGATGAAGGTCAAAACCGTTTTCTTTAACATCTATGAAAATTTGTAGCTCTATAAATTAATTCACGAAGCCATTAAATTCCTTAGACAATAAAAATATGCTGGCCTAACGCATATATTTATCACTAGCAGAAGCTGGGAATACAGGGATAAAAAGTAACCTATGTGTTAATCCAGGGTGTCAGCTAACTCCATACCCAATTTTATTAAAATCTATTTATTTATTTATTTATTTATTTATTAAAACTTTATGCACAAGTAAAAAAAACTGTACAAAGGCGGACTTAATGCCTTAGGCATTTTCTACCAGTCTACCTTAAGGTGGTGCAGAGATGGAACAAGGTAGGTGTAACAGAGTAAAAATTAAGGACAAATAAGTGACACTAAAAAAAAATACACAGATACATACTTACATACTCAAACAAAATAAATACACAGATACATACATACTTAAACAAAATAGATACACAGATACATACATACTTAAACAAAATAAATACACAGTCAAGAGAGATAAAAGTACGTTTATAAAGAACAACTATTCTGAGTACCAATTACCAATCAACTCGGCGACGAACCTGCCAACATCTTATGCATATGTTCTCGAACTTTCATTTTAAATGAAAACCGACTGGTTGCCATCCTGATGTTCAGAGGGAGCGCATTCCAAAGGAAAACCGCCTGGACGAAGAACGAAGAGTGAATAAAACCAGCGCGGTGAGAAGGACATCGTAGAAGACGATTATTCGTGGACCGAAGATTCAAAGCGTGCGCAGAGCATAAATATTGAAACTGTCTAGTCAGATAAGAGGGAGAAGTGGGATTGTTAAGTAACGAGAAAAGGGTTGTCAAAGCCCTCAAGGCTCTGCGCTGACGGATAGGTAGCCATTTTAAAAGTGCCCTATGCACGGAAACGTGGTCATACTTACATAGGTTGAAAACGAATCGAATGCAGTTATTTAGAAGCCGGTCAAGTTTATTGAGAAGATCTGCATTCAGGTCATAGTAGCACACGTCACCATAGTCAATTATGGGGAAGATAAGGGCTTGTACAAGCAGTGCCTTAATGTGAGGCGGGAGAAGATTTTTTAGACGGTATAGTGACCGCAACGTTCCAGTGACCTTTTGACTGACAGTCGCAACCTGCTTATGCCAGTCCAGGCAATTGTCAATATGAAGACCAAGATCCTTGACGTCAGAGCTGAACGGAATGCTTAGATTATCAAAGATGACCGGTGGCACAGACTTACCTTTCAGCCTCCTTATGCTATGGCAGCTCCCCAAAATTATAGCTTGGCACTTGGAAGGGTTAACCGCCACCCCGAATCGATTAGACCAGTCCTTGATGATATCTAAATCCCGGTTCAGCTCATCTATCGCCAAGGAAATGTTGTCAATACTTGCCTGACAGTAGAGCTGTAGATCATCAGCGTAAAGATGATACGCACACTGAAGCTCAGTGGTTATAAGATTTATAAAAATGGAGAATAAAAGTGGAGATAAAATGCCGCCTTGAGGGACGCCAGTTTCGAGGTCACACCAAGCGGAGGAAGAGTCCCCAACATGAACTGACTGCTGACGCCCCTGAAGATAAGATGCAAACCATTCAACCGCCTCGGAAGAGACCATGAGATAGGAAAGGATGGATAAAAGGACTTAGTAGATTAGATAGGATTAGGATTGTGGAGGATTTAGTAGTTTTTAAGTGAAAAAGTAACAAACATCCATCCATCCTCACAAACTTACACGTTTATGATATTAGTAGGAATTTTAGATTTGATATTTTAGTCACTTTTGGACCTGTCGCAGGCTTGTGAGGTACCTACAGTTTATTTTGTTTTGACAAACTACGTTTATGGAACTACATGTGAAAGGTTTGCATCGCAATTAAAAGATAGAGAGAAGTATGTGGAAAGAGAACATTTTAACTAAAACATAAACAAGTAATACTAATAGGATCGCGCACGACGCTTCCCCAAGGAAGTCTTATTAGTTGTCTCCTATTTTTCATCGGCATCAATGATTTACCCAAGGTCATGGAAGAACCATGCGTGCTATTTGCAGACGATAAATGTATTACTTATTTCCACATTCCAAAACAAACAACCAACCGCCACCAACAACTGAATTCAATATTTAACAAACGAATGTATGCACGCAATCTTGAGGTTGCGTGCATCCATAAAATAATTTGTTCTTTTTACATTGCTGAAACAAACTAAACTTTTTTACTATTTATTTACCCTCAACAAAGATCCCAACTACCTACCGGTCAACTTCACAACTAAAGGAACAAAAATCAAAGCAATAGGTAACTGATTACATCATTAGGGGTCACTACCTCTAGATATACATATTATTATAATTTGAAGTCTTATACCTAGGTAATACACGCTCCAAACTGTCTGAGTTCAAGGAGCCAAAAACACTACCGATCTAAACATTGCGCAGACCATTCTTACGCTTATGCATGGCTCGGTTACGGTATCATAATCTAGCAAAATAATACCGGCGCTCCTACTGAAATTCTCAAAAAACGACAATGTTAAACCTCTCATGGAAAAGTCAGTGATAAAAATTAATACAGCAAAACAGTCAGTCTGTCGGTATTTCCGAAATTACTTTTAGTTATTTTACACCTTTTAGTATTTAGTATTTTTTTAATAAAGTCTATTGTGTATATTTGTCTCTTTATAGATTGATGGACTTCAGATTGCTTATTAGGAACGTTTTAAGTTTAAATTGTCTCTTATTTAACTGCTTCTATAGACTTTGCTAGTAGCTTAGTTAACACCGCTCAGCGGGTGATGAAATATAGTACCTACAGACCCACATTACGAGTATTGTCTAATTTTGATTTATCTCCTCGTCCTGAGATAGGTAAAAATATTATAAAATGTGGTTAGGCAACTTTGTAGATTAAATCCTTGAGTGTAAGTAAGCTTACGTAAAAACTAGTTTTATTACTAAAATCCCCTTGCAAAATAATTAACGCATATTTGGTGAAAGTCCCCGACCAGCACTTGTTTGGAATACCACCAATATGTGGGTTTACAAGATTTAGCCTTGATGCAATAAAAGTTGTAATTCCTTGAAAATGGTAACAATCGCTGTTGCGTAACATGAAATTACATGAATCAGGTTTCGTTTCAAAGTACCTAATGTAAATCATTAATCTTCTTTCAATACATATTTTATGAATGAAGTTGGTAGATTAACACGGTTAATTACAAGAAAAATAATAATTAATTAACTTGTAAGAAGTCATCATCTGCCTAAACGTTTCCCAACTACGTTAGAGTCGGCATACAGTCTAACTAGATGCAGTTGAATATTACCTATTTGGAGGCATGAGGAACAGGGTGTAAAGTTCCTCATCCACCATTGAAAAGGGAGGATCCTCCGACCAGACGGGTGTTGTGTCTGGTGGGCTAACTACTGCCCGACGGTTGTTGTCGGGAACTTGTATACGTTCAAACTGCGCGGATAACTTTGATAGCGCGATGTAGGATAGTTCGTATGTGGCGAGATAGATGTCGCTACACCTATGTGATTGTTATGGAACGACTACCTGTTACCTCGACAACCGTCCTCTGTAACATGGCAGCTCTTAGTTAGACTAGTTGGTGATGGACTTACTGCGTCGACTGTCGGGAGGACCCGGCGCGGCATACGCTGGCAGAGTGTGCCGCTTGGGAGGAGCCCCGCCGTGCCCTCGTCTCTGGAGTAGGCAGTGACTTGTCGCTGCCGGCCGTGGTCGAGAGGATGGTCGGCGTCGAGTCCTGGGACGCGGTGGTGTCCTTCTGCGAAACGGTCATCTCGCAGAAGGAGGCTGCGGAAAGGGAGAGGGAGATCACTTCCGCTCACCGGGCGCAGGCGGAGGGCGGACAACGCCCTCTTCCAGCCCCCCTGAATTGGTCCAGGGCGACGGACGCGGGGATGTCCGCCGCCCCCACGTACATGGACCCGAGGTGGCAGCGCGTCGTGTTCACGCGCGTCCCTCTTAGACGTCGCGAGGGGAGTCTAACACCTCACTCCCCTCGCAGACTTGGCGAGGCCCTCGGGGCACCAGTCAGGGGTCGCGGAAGTATCTTCCGTTCCCGTGACCCCCGGCGCAGGTGTGAGAAGGAACACGGGGTGGTTTTTAGTCAGTAAGACCGACGAAGAGTCTGACAGACCCCTCCGCCTCCCCGGGCGGGGGACATCCATGAAGATTTTCCACCTCTCAAAAAAAAAAAAGTTGGTGATGGACTTGTTTAGAATCTGTAATATTATGTTAAAGTATAAGTTGTAAGAGATACTTATACACATATGAACGACACTATTAATTTATAAAAAAGTGGCATTTATCGTTGGGATTCCATAAAATATGAACGCCTTGACCTTTTCTGTAAATCACAATAGGTTCTAAATATCACAAATATCGTGATCTCACGCAATAGCTACTGTCTATTTTGAGATAAGGTGACTGTCGTATGCGCACCGTCCACGTAACAGAATAATAGAAAAATGTTTAAGTCATGGTATCCGGCACTTTGAGATAATAACAGAAAAAGTTTAGTGGAGCAAGGGCAATTTCAATCATTTTTGTTGGCGAAACTAAACGTTCACGCAGAAACGAGATATTTATTACGATGATAGTAAGCGTTCCGTAAACAGTATGTGAATAAAAATACAGAAATAATATTGCTTTGTCGATGTCTTTGTTTGAGTTAAGACTAACTATGATGCTCAAGAATAGCTCATGGAGAGAGAGAGCTTGGCTATTATAGGTAAGTTTTCGAAACGACTGATCTGCTTATTTTTATCAGATTCATGCAGAATTAACCCTCTGTTGTTCCCAGAAGAAAGCATGTATCTTTAAAAAATATTGGGTCCCTTCCATATCAATGAAAACGCCAATTTATAAACTGGGTAGTGTAAAAATATCGAAAGTAAAAGATCTTTCTGTTTAGAGTACCAAATTCAAAATAATTTTATATTAGGTATAGCTTGACGTCTTTTTTAAATTTGGTGGTACACATAGATATCCGGTGGTTCATTTGTTTTATTGCCGTTTGTTTTTGTAACCATTGAAAATCGAAGATGGGCGCAATTTTCGAAGACTAGTTCAGTCGTAGCGCCTACACAGCACGGACAGCACTAACATTAACAACGTGTATAAATAAGGTACCTACTGCATAAAACGCACGATACATTTTAGCTTGCTTCCGTTCTGAAAATGTAATATCAAGAATGAGGCGCAGTCGTTAACGATGAATTGAAAGCCAAAGTGGAAGAAGATTCTTGTTAAACTTGTAGAGGTCTTCAACGTAAGTCATAAATCTATTATAATTCGATTTGTTTGATTTCTTCTTAATAAAGTCCTAACTTAAGGAAATGCTTTAGGTGTTATTGCGTTAGGTCTTTCCCTAATATTAATATAATAACGTTTTCTATGCAACCACAGCCATGAGACAGATATTACCTTTACGTTTCTCATTCACTACCATCTGTCTGTTGGGTTACGTTTATAGTGTTGTGGTGACCCCAACTGTTTGTTTGTTTTAATTCTGTTTCCAAACACATGTTGTGTAATGCCGTTGTTTTAGTATCCTCATAATTTATTTATTATTCCAGTCAGGCGCGATAGCTCATTTGGCGTTACCTTATTTGAAATGGTGTACTTGAAAATATGCTCTACAATGGCTTATGTCGAAATTTGTGCTGCATCAAAAACGATCATGCGACTTTCTTAGAAACTCATAATTTAATTTGAAACGGCCTAACTTAGACATTCTCAGTAGTTGACGGTATTTTTGGGGAATTGATATTTAGAAGCAAAAAGTTTTGAGTTTTGCATTCCAGAGTTATTCATGATCATTGGCATTAATGATTCATCTATTGACACTTGACGGTCATATTTGTGTCACAAATCTGTGATTCAATTTGTGGAGAGAAAATTTTGTACCCTCTTAATATTGAGCGCACGGAGGAGTATCAGATTTAGCACAGTTAAAGTTTAAGTATTTGGAAAGGAGCGCAGAGAGCTAAACGGTTGAATATCAGTCACAAGTGTAAAAACAGTGGTAGATACAAATTAATTACCTATATTTTGTGGACACTTGGCACACTCACTCACTTCTTACGTAATAATTTAGAAACCCAGTTAGATATTCTAACAATACCATTGTGATCTAGGTAACGCAATGTAAATATGTAACATTGCGGAACGACGATGCTGAAACATTATTAGATGTAATTCGGCAGAAATTTTTGGAAACGATGCTTTACCAGAGAATCACGTGGAATTACCGTAACTACTGTAAATTTATTTCAACGAGAGCCACGTGTTCGGGTTTTTGCACGATGAATAAAGGTACATATGTTGACCTTCAGTAATTCACAGTGGCGCCCTAAGGCAGTTCACAATAGAGTACAGCCTTCGCTTGATTTCAGTGGTTTGTGCAAGTTGAGCGCTCGTGGAGAATAGACCTCTTATACTAAATCTGTACTCCTTCAGTGTAACTACGGTATCTCACGGTGTTCAATAATTCTTGTGGACTGTTTTTAAAGAATTTTGTGTGTGCTAGTGCAGTTTTTTTAACAACACTTTCAAATGTTTCGAATACTAAATATGTTTACGAGTTGGTAAGTTTATTTATTAATATAAACGGATACATTTTTCATAATATTACTGCACTTAGAACGGGCTATGTGTACAAAGATACGTTTCATCATAAAATACTATCGTCACACGGAAAACTGTCACGCTAAACTGGATTAGGGCTGGACGCATCTGCCGTATGACCTACGCTCAGTGGACCAAATGCACGACCTAATATGGCAAGCGACATAGTGGCGTACCCGGCGGAGACGACAATGGGATGAGATGAACTATTTTGATAAAGATGCCCAATTAATGACCTAGAAAAAAAGGAGTGGAAAAGAAAGCCATTGCGCCACAGTGGTCAAATCTAGGCTGCTGGTAGTAAGAATAGAATAAATTATATTTCATTGCAAAACATGAGTATATAGCAAAAAATATGTGTATGGGCTTAAAATAACAGGTAGATCTACATGTTCTGCTATTAAGAATGACTAGCCTGTTGGTCTAATTGTTGGGCCCCTGACTGCTATACCGGAGGTCGTGGGTTTGATTCCCACCCAGGACAAATGTTTGAGTGATGTGCGCGATAATTTGTTCTGTGTATGGGTGTAATTTATCTATAATATGTATGTATTCAGAAATATATAAGTATGTGTGTTTATCAGTTGTTTAGTAGGTACCCATGACACAAGCTCTGCTTAGCTTGACAACATTTTAATTTTTAGTCCGCAATCTAGATTACAAGTAAATATTCGACACGTATTTTTTTCTTTTTCAAATTAATGAAAAACTGCTTAGATTAAGCGCATTAAAGATGAGGAGAGGGGGCTTGTCACGTCATTACCTAGTATAAACTGTACTGGCTACGGACGTCATGCGACATTTTAATTCGATGTATCGCCGTTAATTTTAGATTACGTGAAAAAAAAAATATGAGTCGAATATTTTCTTGTAATCTAGATTGCGGACTAAAAATTAAAATGTTGTCAAGCTAAAAACTAAAATTTTGTTAAATAGCCTATTTATTAAGTAATAATAATAACGGAAAATAAGACATCGAATATGACCAAGTCTTAGCACGAATTAGATAAATAAATAAACTTCTATTATTTTTGTAGAAAACAATGGCTTACGAGTTAGATTGTTGGGGCTGATATAATTATAATAGGATCTGATCCGACGACATCAGAATACGGAGCAAAGATAATCTCAAAAGAGTTATTTATTTATTGCTTCAATTAGAGCCTTGGAAAATCAGAATTTAATAGAATTTTATTTTATTTACTATTCCAAAGTGTACTTTACTTTAGGGAAGAATTCTTTGGGACTCTTTGACCTTGAGCTGGCCTTGCGTAGTATGGAGTTTAAATATACTGGTTTTGTGACGACTGACTGGCGGTCTAGACCGCCAGTCAGTCGTACAACAGTCAGTCAGTCGAACTATTGTGTCAAAACCAACATTTTACCATTGTACCTAGTTATAGTTAAATTAATCTATATAGTAATACGCTAAGCGAAATTTTGGGATCCCTTTTTAGGAAGATTGCGCTCAAGGAAGAGTGTGAGATTTGGAATAGTGATAGTTTATAAGGGGGAGAAGTGCAGAAACCTTATATTTTTATACATTTATGTTAGAAATACATACGATTAAATTAAATATTGTTTACGTATTTTCAAGTTCGATATCAAGTTCATAATGTTACCATAGTGATCAACTTTTTAGCAACAAACAAAAGTATGACAGTTAATTGTGTTACTTGACATTGACATACACGGAAATGCAAAGCAAAGTTGTAATTTTCTTTTAAACGTAAAAAAAATGTTAAACGAGGTTCTAATATCAAAACGGTAATGTAGGTACGTATACGGTCGAATGTCGCCCATCGGGCGATCACTAGTTAAAATAAATAGCTATTATAATACTACGGTTCATTTGACACTTACAAAACATGGGTATTGTAAGTGTCACTTACAATACCCATGTATTGTAAGTGTCAAATGAACCGTAGTTATAAGTAAAAATGCTATATCTTTATATAGAAATAGTTTTCTTCACATTGTACAGACGCTAGCACGTCAAGTTACCCCAATGTGTCAAATTTCTTTGATCGTTTTGCAACTTTATGTCAAACAGAATAAGGTTCATATTCAACTGGGAAAATTTGACACATTGGGGTAACTTGATGTGCTGGCGTCTGTACAATCTTATAAAAATAAAATATTTATTCCACAATTTTTACACCAAGCCATCTTGTACTATGAGTACTAGATAACTGATGAATATACTTATATATAACTAAAATAAATACATATTATAGATAATAACACCCAGACACAGAACAAATGATCGTGCTCATCACAGTCATCACACAAACATTTGTCTTGGGTGGGAATCGAACCCACGACCTTCGGCATAGCAGTCACGGCCACCAACCACTAGACCAACAGGCCAGTCAAACTATCCGGAGTATCCGGCCAGTCATACTAAGGTATTGTTTTGGTGTTCCAGTTCGAGGTTTAACCCGAAACAAAAGTTTATAAACCTAAATCTACTGTCAAATTAAGCAGTAAATCAATCATAAAGCATGCAACCACTACAATATCAATGGAAATACAAAAATCAATTTTAGAAACAGGTCAGCGAAATCACGCATGTTCCGAATAGTTGCGATTAAGGACCTATTGTTGCTAAGCTGTTGTTGCAAGGTTTGTTATCATCGAACTTATCATACTTACTTACATCGAGAGATCTTTTACTGGCTCCCGGACATAATAAGGCTCTTAATTTCACACCATTTCATGTTTTTTCTGTTTTTTTTTTATTTCTGTTTCGTGCCAGTCTTATCCAGCTTATTATGCCGTCGACCTATTTGTAATCGCTTTTTCTTGCAAGACTTTCCTCTTGGCAACCTTGGCCTTCATGTGAAGGTACGGATTGTTGCTATGCATGTATTAAGGACAAATATTGAAGCTGGATCGAGATCTAGATTCGTTCAAAGATAGGGCTCCTATGGCAATACTATTGGTCACCCTTTATTACTTAAGACTTTAACATAACTGACGTGATGTGGGTTTACTGTAGTTACATCTCTACCTAACTCTTCGGGGACTACAAGCTGTATGCTATGTTGGTTTCTGTGTTATAACAGCAGATACTGTTTTGGAGTAGTGTTTAAACTTTTTTTTTCTTTACTAGAGTATCTACTTACTAGGTTTCTTGGACTTTGTAGGATTTGATTTAGTAGATAAATTTGAACGTTTTTGAGAATTAGCAGGCAAGGCGTAGTGTGTTTGATGTACGAGACACACATAAATAAGCTACTCAGGTGTGTATGTAAGCGTTAAGTTAAGGTTTGATATAAGAAATAATAAAAATAAATAGAATTTCGGCCCCTTGAGTGGTCAGCCGACGGGTAAGTGTTTAATGGTCACCCACTGCACCTCCTCCGCTACCCAATTTCAGAAGACAATTTTTCTTCTTTTAATGAGATGAGATCAAAAATTTCACAGGCCTTAACGAACTATTTAATATACTATCATTCTTTTATTCTCTTTTTAAACTTGTACATTTTACATATTTTATTATAAATTTGCGAGCTTATAATAAAAAACGTAATCTAGTCACATGTTACAGTAAAGCTTAGTTCAAAAGCTGATTTATTAAAAAGACTAAATATATTTTTTCAGGAAACAGTGGTGGATCATCTTGGCCGTGACATCGACGGTGATGTCAGCGTATCGACAGGGGCCACCACACGTTGTGTTCATAATGGTTGATGATATGGTGAGGAATAGTTTTTTTTTAAATTTTGTTTATTTGACCCTTATCATTGCCCCTCTGATCGATAAGGAATATCATACAAGAAGATGCGTTGTATAAAAAAGGGACAAAACATTGATAATATCTTTGAAACGTAGTTTTGTAGAAACGCTTATTTTTTTCTCTAAATTGAAATCACAATTTTTGTATTTTAAATCATCTTTGTTAAAATGATCAGAATATGAAACAAAATTATGTAGAAATAGAAATCATATATTTGCCAAGAATACAAGATATACAGATAATTATGATGGTAATTTTGATACATTACACAGTAAATACTATCAATCAAAAAAAGTTGGTAGAAAAATAAAATAAAAGATAAATTTTATTAACATTAGAACTGCAATAAAAACAAAAGTTTGAACTGTCACTTAATTAAATCACACGGAAGCAAACTTTTTATCAATGGGGCATTTGCCCCATTGATAAAAAGTTTTGTCTTCAACAAAATCTTTAATTGCGTAGTAGCACTTGATCAGTTTTGTTAGCTTTTGTCTAAAATCGTTAATGTTACCCATCAATGTTTTCTTAAATGTTACGGTAGTTTATTAGAAATAATAGGACCTACGGTTAGAATTTAGTTTTTAAGTAGAGACGTTCGGTAGCCACCTGTGTGAAGATGATTTCTGTATTGTGACCTTCTGGTCCTTATATTTTGTCAAATTGATAAATATCATGCTCGAGAATTGTTTTGGAGATCTGAATATGGCGTCCATCCATAATATAGCGTTTATCCAAATAATACGTAAATACGTATATGCTTGACCTACACACATACCAGATACACCTACATACAAAAATATTTCAAAAACATTGCCTTGGGGCATGGGCAGTTGGGTAAAAATCCAGCCTTTGAAAAGACCCGTCCTAAATGACGACATTATTCAGAGTAAATTCCTTTAATGATGTGAGAAAACGAACGGTTGTTGTTGTATAGAAAACAAAAATAATGACATAAATCGTAATCGTAATCGTAATGACAAAAACTTAATGCATATGCGCCGAGGTAGCCCGCGAAATTATTTTTTCATGTGTTTGACGCTTCCGTTTGAGGATTTTGATTGAAATATAATTCCGTAACAAATCTGGTTTTTACCAAAGAGATCTAAAAGACTATAGAGCGGGCATGTCAAGGAAATGTCATAGAAAAACTTTGATCCCATGTCTCAGTAACGCCATCTAGAATAATATATGAATATTGGAGCGGCAGCGGAGCGTACTAAAAAAAACTCATAGACTTGTGTCCGGCAGGACACACTTTTTCGGACGAAAATTTTGTTTGTGATGTCCGGTCTATAGGTATTGAATGTCTTTGGGTTTTTACACAGTTAAATTTAAGTCGTTTTAATCCTCTTCAGGAGTCATTGTACTCATCATTGTGAATAACTTTTACTATGGGACCAAACTCGAAATCGCAAAAAAAAATCAGCTGTTCTCTACATTTATGTGCGCATAACTCGTTAAAATATAGGAAACACCTGATTTTTTTCCGTGATTGACAATGAATGACCCCTGAAGAGGATTAAAACGACTTAAATTTAACCAAGTATAAAAAGGCTAATTAAGTTTAAAGGGCAAATGTAAGTGTAAACGCTGGGAGAGGACGCATTAGATTAGAAAGGCTTACATGGGCCTTATTGGTGATTCATTATTGGTCATTCTTCAGAAAGGTGCGTAATGGGTACCACTGTGCGTGTACGACCAAATAACATAATTTGTACGAACGTCAACGAAGCAAAAAGAGTTTGTAAGGACTCTGAACGGAAATTTGAGTTTATATAACTTTTAAAACTATGTACAGATAAAGCACGCTAGCACTTCTACCTACTACAATGTGTCAATTTTTTTTGATAGGTTTTCAACTTTATTCTAAAGAGCATAAGGTTCATGTTCAATTGGGAAAATTTAACAGTTTGGGGTAGATTGATGTGCTGGCGTCTTTACCTAAACCTGCAAGTACGAAGACCACTACAGTGAACCTAGTAACACAAAACACGCAATGGTGTTTACAAAACTGGCTGGGTAATTATGTGTCTATTGTATGTAAAATTTCATTAATTGTGTGACAAAAACGATTTCAATCATATTGTTTGCACTTGAATTTGAATTGAAAGTTAGGTTTTTAATTGAAGTCCTAAAAACAAAAATAGGTCGCTCGCTGGCCTTCAGGGCCCACATCCTAGGTCACGATCCTATCACTGTCGTACCTCTTATTCTTTAGGAATTGGTATAATGATAATATGAACAATAGGCAAGTTGACAGAATATGAATATAACGCAATAAAGTTGAGGAGAAGGGGCTTTTTTTGTCACTATTCAGTAAAACTGTATAGGATAGTGACGTCGTGCGATATTTTGTTTCGAGGGATCGCCCTTATTTTTTGATAACGTGAAAAAAGAAACAAACATGTATGGAATATTTTCTTGAAATCAAGATGAGGGACTAAAAACTAAAATTTGATGAACTAGCCTATCAATTTCATATAATATGTATACTTGAATATATTAGGTATACTTTTTTAAAAAGCTTACCTTTTTTCTGTAGGTATCTGAATAGTTGGTTGTCTAGAGCACCAGGATATTTGTAAATAGCGTCAGCTTATAATAAATCATGCAAGATCCTACACCACTATTTTTTAATTAGTACAAAAATAAGTTGGGCTGTATCCGTACCTGTTACTGATCATATTTGCGTAATCAAAAGTAAAAAACGAAATTAGATTTTAAAAAATGTCACGTTTTAGTTAAACTTAAATAACGAAAACAACTGTTCGAGGCGGGGCATGCTTGAGCGAGATTACGCCAACGTGAGCGAGAGATGACGATTAATGAATACTACTAAGTCATGAATAGCCTGTACAATATTTCCATAAATTGGGTGACTTTTTGGGATGTTAACATACGCTAATAACTATGCTGTTTATGAATATTATTTATTTATAAATATAATGAAAAGTCCGTCTGGAATAAGCCCAATAAGTATTTGTACTAATTAAAAATTAGTGGTGTATGATCCCGGGCGGTTTATTTAGCGATTTTGTTAAAGTTTAATAGTTAAACTTTACGTAACGTTTAATTATACGAAAAAGTATTTTACTAACTATGTATGTATACTATAATGGATGCCAGAAGCCATGCATTGTGCCTAGATTTATAATATAAACGCAACTGACCTCCAAGATACACATTTTTTATAGTCTGGACCCGTCAGCATCAAAATATCCTTAAATAATTTAAAATAAGTTTAGAAAACAAATTTGCATTTTTATTAAGGCTGCATTTTAATTATTTTGTATAGTTTCCTTTATTTTTAATTATAGACACACATAATTTTTGACATATTATGTGTATGTCATACAAATATTTTGTTGCAGTGGGACAGGCTGTTTATATGGGTTTCAGTGTTTGTATGCATCCACAATCAAGGAGAAAAAAAATGCCATATATGGGTCAATTGATTTTTGCAACTTATGAATAATTTCAAATAAAATATACAAAACAAAAGCATTCACTCACCGGCATCGATCCCTACACGAGTATTACTTCCTACATATTTTGATTTTTAAAATCGCAAAATCGCATTTGTTTAACACCAGAATTCCTTCCGTAGCCTTATTGTTTATTATCGGCCATTTAGGTGCCCGTTTACTAATCTGTCGTATTTTAAACCATTACGAGTGGGAATGGCAGGCGACCGTTGTTTCATGCAATAAACACCTTAATAAACAACTCGGTTCGCTTTGAAATTTAATTGTAATTGCGCAATATTCATTATTTCAAAAACTTTCCTATTGAGGTCTGTATTGTATTATAATACAAGGTAACTTATAATTCATTGTCAATCTTTCGAGGGTTAAAATATAAAATTTGCAAAAATATAAGTACCTACCTACCTAACACAGATTATTTATTTATTTACATAACGAACAGTTTTTTACCCAATTTCAGGGTCGTGCTAAAAGTGAAAGTTTATGTTAATGACTATACACACTGCTTGAAAGCTGGAGAATTAAAAGTTATTATTTATGTGTGTATTTATAATCGGAAATTGCTTATAGCTAAAACACATATTACAAATTACTATTTTTACTGGTCGTTTGTATGAGTGAAAGTAACATCGGGTTTTCTTTTATGATATCTATCATAAAAGAAAACCCGATGATCAATCAATATATATTTTGTAAGCACCACGATTTCGAAATTCCATTTCAAACATTTGTTTCAGATTGCATGGCCACAACCGTAATTAATTTTAGTACATTTTAAAATTGTAAATATTCACACTACATGTTAGTAGGTTTTTATTGGCCTTGAAATTATTATAATGCTGTTATTGATCCGGTTATCTTTTGTGCGATAATTCACGATAATCTTTTGCGTTCGTACTTGTAACAGTTTAGGTAATGTTTACCTAACGGCCGTTCAAAACAACTTATCGATATGTGATTTTGAGTACATAATTCGAATATGTTGATCTTTAGATAAGTTTCCCTATTTCTTTGACACTTTTGATATATCTCTGAAGTCAATCTATCTACAAGAGTAAATTATTACAAGAATATACACCACGCCCGCGCCTAGTAGGTAGTAGTATACCCACATTTCCCCAATTATGTGTTACGACCACCTTGTAGGTCTAGCGGTTGCAAGCGCTACTTGTTGAGCATGAGGTCCTGAGTGTGATTCCCAGGTCAGACAAACCCAACGAGACATAAATTCACACATAGCATACAGTGCCCTCCGAATCCAGTACAACACGTGTTGGGGCTGCCTTGTTTCTGTAGCGCATCAGGGATCTTCGCGGTGGCGCGCACTGACTGTTTCCACGCTACGATGCGTAAGCGGTGTGCATCCCTGGTGCGCCGGGTGCGAGCCAGCCCCAATGCTATCCTGGCAATGATTGGCAATAGGCTGGACTGCCCTTATATCCGACATTGCTGTGGCAGGCATGTTGCTGTGCCAACACGGGTTAGACATTTTTAATTGTTAATTTTTCAATTTTCAATTTTTAATTATTGTACTTATTTATTTGCATGACTAATTAATGTATATGTATATGAATGAAATTGTAATTTAATCATGTGTCATGGGTGACTTAATTACCTGAATAAATGAATTTGTTTTATTTTATAAATTCAGACTCCAGGCTACTGCCTAAAGTCTGAAATTGGTTAGTAGAAATATGCTTGCCCCCTGGGGTTTTTAACGGATTTTGGACGTATGAGGAACAGAGTGTTAAGTTCCTCAAGCCTAATAGAAAAGGGAGGGCCTCCGACCGGACGGCCATTGTGTCTGGTGGGCTACTACTGCCCGACGGTGACGGGAGATTTCGAGATCTTTCATATGTACATTGCGATGTAGGATGTCAGTTGTTTAGTTCGTATGCGGCGAGATAGATGTCGCTACTAGATAGCTGAAAATATTTTAGCTCAAACTTGGAAAGCCGTAGCTATATTTAATTCTAGTAATAAATAAAAATAAAATATTCCACAACTTTTTCACGCAACGCCATCTAGTCCCAAGCTAAGCTATGAGCCTGTGTTATGGGTACTAAACAGCTGATAAACATACTTATATATTTCTAAATACATACATATTATAGATAAATTACACCCAGACACAGAACAAATGATCACGCTCATCACACAAACATTTGTCCTGGGTGGGAATCGAACCCACGACCTCCGGCATAGCAGTCAGGGTCACTGACTACTAGACCAACAGGCCAGTAATGTGGGTAATTAAGTGTTCCCATTAGTGGTCAGCTGATTAAGACAACTTTGGCCATGTCTCTTGTCATGAGGGGCCTCAATTAGCTGGTGTGTAACTGTCGAGCCTCGTGGTTCCGTAGCTTATCGCACAATTAGTTTTGCAGATCCCAGTTCAGTGCAGTGCAGTTCTCTCTGGCTTTCAGTAAACCTAATGTTAGAAGTGTTAGTGCTAGCTAGCAGGCTACAATAATGCCAGATCTAACTAAACAGTAAGTAATACATAAGTCCTCAGCACTGAGAGTTGAAAATCTAACAGTGCGATCACATGAAAGCAGTATTTGGCAGTGAGATAACATAATAAGAAAAAACTGGCCAAGAGCGTGTTGGGCCACGCTCAGTGTAGGGTTCCGTAGTTTCCCGTCCGTCACAATTAGTGTTCAAAATGCTTGCATATACGATTATACTACAAACTTAGTCCAGAAATTATTTTGTACAACCTTTTGTCTTTTTTGTACAAAAACTGTTTTCATCCAAGTTCAAAATAATATTCCTAGAAAGTCCTTATAAAGTTCTACATTTCAGATTTTTTTCATATTTTCTAAACTTATGGTTCAAAAGTTAGAGGGGAGGGACACACACACACATTGTTTTTTACTTTTGTAGCGATTATTTCCGAAATTATTGACATTATCCAAAAAAATATTTTAGTAAACCCCTATTCATTTTGAAATACCTTTCCAACAATATATCACACGTTAGGGTTGAAATTACAAAAAAAAACACTTCCCACTTAACATATATGTTAAGTGGGAAGTGATTTTTTTTGTAATTTTGTAGGGGGGCTACCCTAATAAAGCTTTCTAGTGCTAACGGTCACAGAGATTAAGCGGGGACGGACGGACGGACGGACAGACAGACATGGCGAAACTATAAGGGTTCCTAGTTAATAATAATAATAATAATCTTTTTTCATCTTTCGAGGCTTTCGTTGCACGGTTGGGTCAAGAACCTGATCCAGAAGGCAGTACTTCTTGATACGGCCCGCATCGTGAGGAGGTTCCTGTCTCTGGAGCCCTAACCACCGGTAGCTTGGACTTGAATAAAAGCGAATGATAATAATAATATTTATTCAAAATTAGAATTGGCACAAATGTGTACAATTTAAATCTTCGAAATAATGTAGGTATAACAAAATTCGATACTACGGAGCCCTAAAAATTGCTTAAAACTTCATCATCTGCCTAAGGTTGGGTCGAATGCATCTAAATACCAATGATTTACATGGAGCGACAGCCTATCTGACCACTAAAACCCTGGAACACAACTGGGTAGGGACGTTACCCCTTGGTTTAAATAGTTGCCAGATTTATTACTCGTAACGATTGTCAAATATTTTATGCTTATAGCAGCCGTGTCACAGAGATAGAGAGACGCGGAGAAGTAGGTATCTATGTGTATTGTGTAACGGATTCTCGTCCATCTGCAGACTGACCTCGGAAAGCGTACCTTAACCTTCGATTTTATTTTTAATATTTTTCCTGTGCGGCTGTAATCATTTAGCCACCAGCAAGTAAATAATTACGTTTTGGTTTTACAGGGTTGGAATGACGTATCTTTTCACGGATCAGACCAGATCCTGACTCCGAACATCGACGCCTTGGCGTATCAGAGCGTCATTCTGCAACAATACTACAGTGAAGCGATCTGCACGCCAGCGCGGACAGCACTGCTCACTGGGAAATACCCTATGCGGTTGGGTAAGTACTTTTTTCAAGATTCCTCACCAAACGAGTGCCAACGGAACCCGGAAGAGAATAAAAATAATTTAATCCTATGCTGTCTCTCCGTTCGTCTATTCATTTGTCAGCGCACCGTATCTCAAGAACTTTTATTGGTAGACAATTGTTTTTTTTATTGCGCGTGTATTTCTATTGCAAATAACAATAGTCCATAATAAAAAATAAATTTGGTTCAAAATTCCGTTCCAAAAATGCCGAAATTACATACAGGAAATGTGACTTTATCTTTTTTTTTGTGGTCGGTACTCTCACATGGCTAGTTTTTTTTACAATTACGTCATTTCGTACTTGTATTCCCTTAACTACTTTAAGGAGTGAGCAGTCTGTGGTACCCTCTCATATCCACGGTACACTATGTATCCATCCATGCTTGTTAATGAAGGTGGGCCAGTTCCCAGTAAAGAACATCACCGTGACACATATATTAGAAACGGAATTATGACTGCAAAAAAAATTAAATAAATTTTAATAATAAAATTAATATTACAACTTTCACACAATGCCATCTAGTCCCAAGCTAAACAGAGCTTGTGTTATGGGTACTAAACAACACTGATAAACATCCTTATATAGTTCTAAACATACAGGTTGTAAGGGACAGCCCTCCTCAAACTGATAGGGTGCATTTCGCTCCTGATTTTGAATTATAATCCACCGAAATTTTTCTCAGGAAAATTTTAATTTTTTTTATCGGTTTTTCAGTTTCATTTAAATGTATAGGTAATAACATTCTCTGAAAGTAGCACTCCATTCATGTAAATAATACGGCTAAAATAAAAAAAACCAACAATGGATGTTGAAATACTCTAACGAACGACTTGACGGCCCGGCGGGTGCCCGAAGGCTCGCTGCGTGCCTTTTGCCGCGGTTAAAATACATTGCGTATGAGGAAATAAAGTTTATTGGATTCCCATAACGTTCCTGCAACAATTTCTTGTACCAGTCATCTTAGTATAATATACTGAATTCACTCCATCAGTCTGAGGAGTGCTGTCCCTTACACTCTGTTTACATATTAAAGATTAATTACACCCAGACGCAGAACAAAGATCGTGCTCATCACACTAACGTTTGTCCTGGGTGGGAATGGTATCTACGACCTCCGGCATAGCAGTCAGGGGCACTAACTACTAGACCAAAAGGCCAGTCAATTAAACAATTCATACTATTAACTCTAATACAATTTTGCTCGACTATGAGTTTCACCTAGGAGACAGCTCAGTAATTCCGCTTGCGACAGTCGCGACCACTCGACGGACATAGCATTCCACATTATTATTTTTACACTAATTAATTTATACAATTGCATTCATATAATTTCCATTCAAGAAAGTGTAATGCTGTCGAAGGCAAGCGACCGAATGAGAGTTGTTCACCTTCATTCGTGCCGTACGCAATTTTGTGTAGGCACGCTTTCGCAAAACTAGGGCTTTCGGCAATTAACTTATATATTGTAATGTTTATAACTTTAAACGATTACAATACTGGTTTCATTGTTTAATATATACCACGTGGTTGTACGGCTATACGACTCTGTGCTTGCTTTGTGACGTTCAATAAAGATGTATGGATGAAGAAGACCCTTAGAAATATATTGGGATAAGGACAGGAAGATGTAGAATTGTGAATGCATAAGTCATCCCGCGAAGTGTATTTTCTTTTAAGACTACAAGATGCTGCAAGGAACAAGATGTTGCAAGGAATGTTAAAGTTCGAAGGCAAGTACAGAATTCACACGGACGTGATGTAAAAGTCACACGAGTCTAAACAAGCGAATGAGACGAGTTGTCAACAATAACTACAAAAGTACAGTTTTATACTGTGCAATAGAGCAGGGTGCAAGGAACATCGATGCACATCTGTACGCTATGAATTCAGCCTACGATCTTGAACCCTCTAAAGTTGAAATTTTTGTCGGATTTCTTACGTTTTTTCTGATGCAACAATTTATTACTTACAAGTACATAAGTAGCCAGCAGCATATAGGGAACATGTGGTGCGACAATTTTCTTTCCACCCCATATTTAGGCATTACATTTACCTGCGTATCGTGTAATTTGCATAAGTTAAAAATGTTTATAAAATGAAAACTACTGGGCAAAACCACGATAAATTTGTATTCCCATAAAAAATAACATAGTTTGCCCCATCAAATGGCAACTATGCCGCCTCAAACTAAAAAGAATCACGTAAATCAAATTTTAAATCTCAGCATAACCGGTGTAGGTACCTACATACTTACATAAAAAAATACCAATCGCATTGAGAAACTCGTCCTAAAGTCGGTAAAAAAAGGCATTAATGTCAAAAGTCGAAAAGCTTGACAGTTAAATGTCTCAATATATGTATATCTAAGTAATTTGCTCAGAAAATTAAAGGTAAAGTTGCGGATAAAATGATAAAATAAATACTCTTTTGATAATGATTTCCATTATTACCTACTTGATGGACACTATTTATAGTGATTAACGTGGTGAGCGCCCATTTACCGCGCGATCGCGTGCGGCGGTGACGGGAATAATTACCTCCTCTTAATTGATGGCATACTTAAACCGTGGTTAATTAACACTAAGATGAAACCTTTGACATCTCTTTTAAAGCTCCTATTTTATGCGTTTTAACTTTTATGTAAATGGTAACTAGGTAAGTACCTAGATACCTAAATACTTTCGAGAAGATTACTGCGATCTAACAATCATAGATAGAACGATTTTAGTCAATGAGGATAGAAATTGTTTTTGATTTTACGTACTAGACCGCATGTCAGATGATCCTAGTAATTTCCGTTTGTAGGGCAAATACCAAATCCAGCCTAGTACAAGTAATAAAATAATATTAATATACTTACGCCGGGTTAATTTATCTACTTAACTATATCTTTATTATTAAAGTCAGATCTAACTTTTATCTGAAGAACAAATAAGACAGTTTTACATCAAAAGCTGTCAAATCACCGTTTTTATTCCTTAGATAAAACTTACTTATGTTTTTAAAAGTCGGTCCTTAATAATAAAGATAATGTGTAGGTACCAGTCTTTGATATCATATTAAACCATACGCGTAGTGTTAAATAATAATACACTCATAATTAACGCGTTAACGGTAACTTTAATGTTGTGTTAATTAATTAACACAATTGCAGCAACCAAGAGGCGTGACGGTTTCTTTCCAAATTTCACAGGCATGCACGGCCAGCCTCTATTCAACTCTGAAGACCGAGGAATACCTTTAACGGAGCGACTTCTACCATCGTACATGAAAGAGCTAGGTTACTCCACACACTTGGTGGGCAAGTGGCACGTCGGGATGTCTAAACCGGAATACCTACCGACATCTCGCGGCTACGACCATCACTACGGCATGCGAGGCGGCTATGTCGACTACTACACATACAACAAAGTCGAAACGGTAAGTCACTGACACACGAAGTACACAAAAGGTTCGTCGATGTAGGTAATTAGGTGTGGACACCCAGTAACTGAGCCATGAAATTTTATAAGGCCAAGCGACACGGATATGCGGTCACGTTTTGTTAGCCGTGAAAGTACTTTGAAGTGAACGGTTATAAAGCACTATTTGGTTGCAAGAACAGACGTTAATTATTACTCTAATGTTTGTATTTCACGAGATAGTTATTTGTTCGCAGTGGCCGAATGGACGACTTATGTTCGGTCTAGATCTTTACGATGATGCAATACCACAAGATGGCGAGCAACGGTACATTGTGGACGCACTCACCGAGAAAGCAGTTAAAAGTAAGTTTGGTCAGAAGTTTCATTTACAATGCCATTGTATTTTGTATTACCTTTTGCAATCGCCTTTATGAATTCAATAACGATGGAAATGAACAAGATTACATCTTCAATAGGTGCTCAAAATTGGGAACAAATGGTGTAATGCAGTGTTCTGCAACGCTCATTTAACTGTGGAACGTACCTCAAAGATTGCAATGGTAACCCTATGGTTAGATCCTATTGCTATTATGCAAATATCCATTACTAAATATAGGTAATCCAAAATTTTGATTGTGTTCACCGTTTTCTGTAGTAGCCACTTATTCATTGCGATGCCCATTGTTTGGCTCGACTCACACACGAAAATTAATGATAGATAATTTTACAATATTACCTAGGTCTGCTTTACCTTTAAGTTACTGTTTGGTTTTCTGCTGAGTCCTTCGATGTCCGGTATCCTATTAGCTGCTGCGGTTATGTTGTATCATTTACCTTATCTCCATTCACTTATTAGCCAACTTGCTTTCAAGTCTATTTAAATATATATGATATACCTACATTAGCAAAGCTTAAAAGAACGTTACAAACATACATACCAACACATTCTTTCTTTCCATTCTTTTTTTAAAACGAAGTAGCGTCCACACTAGAAATTTCTTCTGTAACAGTATCATGAGAGAGTTTGCAGACATTTAAATTCACATATTCCAGTAACCAGATCTGGACGACTATTGGTAGGCTTATAAATATTTGTTCCGTGCGGGAATTGAACCTGCGACACGCAGCTCCCAATTGCTTAGCTACTGCGCCAACCGAGCCGTCAAGACTACAAACGCCACCTGCTACGATCTTTACGTACTTCTTTTGTACGTTAAATAAATATCCAAATAAAAAAAACACATGCAACACGTCATGTCTCGTCTCAGAGAAGGAAAAGTCACTGTAAAATAAAGAACAGATCAAATTAATTTATCTCTTTTGTCCTTAACCGATTTGAGATCAGTGGTGATAGTTAAATTAAGAACAATAAAAGTTGCAAATATTGTGATGTTTGTTCTTCAGTTATCCACTACCACAACTCGTCTCAGCCGTTGTTCCTGCACGTGACTCACAACGCACCACACGCCGGCAATGATGGCGGAGCACTTCAACCGCCGCTGTACTCTTCAGTCAAACATCCGCACATCGCCAACTCCAACAGACGACTGTATGCAGGTAATGTTTTACACTCTCCATCATCTGCCTCTTCTACAAGGCCAGGACTTTTCCCGAACAAAACCACAGGTTTTTCAATCGTTCCGTCCGTATGGCTGTTTATTTAGCAACAAGCCCACTCTTTACCAGGACCAAAGGAAAGTAAACTAAAAGAATGCGGAGTGCTGAATTATTGCTTTAAAAAAAATATCCAATCATCCGATTTGAGAACCTCTTCCTTTTTAGAGGTCGGTTACAACTGTTTTAATTTTGTTTGACGTTTTGTTACTATACCGTGCATATACATACTTGTACATATTTACAGGATAGCTACAGCAATGTTAAATACAAGCCATCAACATTTTCGTTGAAATTTATTTAGATTAAATTCATCTATTCAGACTAACCATGTCTAGAATTATTAGTTACGAAGATCTTAAAACTATGATTGAAAATATTAACCATACTTATTAAAACGTTCAATATAATTAAATGATGTCATAAATAATTATTATACTTTAATAAATTAATACACACAATAAAATAAAATGACTCGATTTAGTGTCATCTTGCCACTCGCAACTGGATGAATCTTTCCAATATACAACAATACACAGATCATCCTTAGATGTGTGGATGGAGTGTTTTATAAAAAAACATTAGTCGAAAACAGACGAGGATATTCATAAAAAAACATTTATTACGATTACCTACAGTAGTGAAAATATTTTAAGCTAACACTTGTAAGTGAACAGTGATGAACCAATGTCGCATTCAGTTGTGATTTCCAGGTATTGTTTGAAAGCTCACTGCGGAATGTGGCTTTCAGCTTAGTGATACCCTGCACAGAGGGATTTTAGCGTTCAGAACGAAACTACGTTTCTACAATCTCACTGGTTTCAAGTTTTGCGTCCCACAATGGATTACACTAATTACGTAAAACGAAGATTACCTACAAAGTACTAACCATTTCTAAAAACTTAAAGTTTGGAACAGCGTGTTCACTAGTTGAGATATATTTCGTCATGAACAAAGGAAACGAATACATAACTCCGTCATCTGTCGTTAAACTAAGTCATATAAAACATAGTTTCAATTATTTTTTATTTGTATTAATTTTTCTATTTGTCCTTACTGCTTATCTTCCTAATTTATTATTGTAGGTTACGTGTTTGACAAATCTTAGTTTTAGTATTTATCTGTATTTTATTTTATTTAAGCTATTTTCACAGCATTATGTCTTATGGTATTTTACTGTGGGGTCGGGCTGCTGACATTGAATCTATCTTTATTTTACAAAAGAGAGCTGTCAGAGCCATTTATAATCTACCGAGTCGCGAATCTCTTAGAGAACTTTTTAAGAAAATTAATATTATGACAGTGCCTGGTCAATTTATTTATGAAAATATAATGTATGTTAGGAAAAATCCTCATCTTTTCAGCAAAATTAGTGATAGACATAATTTTAACACAAGAAATAAAGATAAAATAGCGCAACCAGCTTTCAGACTAGCTAAAGTACAAACATCTTTTTTGGGGTATTGTGTCAAATGTTACAACAAAAATACCTCGTGATGTATTAGAATTAAATGAAAGGAAATTTAAAACTTATATTAAAAGTACACTCTGTAAAATTAGAGGTTTATATTGAAGATAAAAATACTTGGAAACATACTGGTCCTGCTCCATAGGACATAGGAGGTTTGACAAAATCAAATTGGCTGCTAAAGTACTTAAATTTTTGTTTGTTTGCTTTTTTCTCTGAACTCACACACTGATCTGCTGTTTGTTTTAACTTTATTCATTTGTTAGTTGTTTGTTGAGTAACTCCTTTAATAACATTCTACAGTGTATTGTGTATTTTTGTTAATATATGAGTACAATGTATCTACCAACATAATATCTTTTTATCGAGTCCATTGCTTATTTTGTATATACCTATCTCAGTATAGCTCTTATTACTCTAGGTGCATCGTCCTCGCATAAAATCTGATTGTTGTATACGAAGTATTGTAATCCTATTTTAAAAGAGTAAGTATGGAGTTTCTTGCACATTCTTCTCCATACGGAACTACCATTTGGAATGTGCAACTAGAATCATTCTCTTAATTTATTTTATTTTGTAAGTTAACGTTCAAAAGTGTCTGTTACGGGTCTAATTGAAATAAACGATTTGACTTTGACTTTGACTTTAACTGTTTTTTTTTGCCCCTAATAAATAAACAAAAATTTAATATATTTTCAGAAATCGTGACGCACGTAGACCGTAGTGTCGGAAAAATAGTTCAAGCTCTAGCAGCCAGCGGCATGCTTGATAACACTATGATCATATTTGCTTCCGACAACGGAGCACCCACAGTCGCAGCACTAAGAAACTGGGGAGTCAACTTACCCTTCCGAGGAAAGAAATATACACCATGGGAGGGAGCAGTCCGCGTTCCAGCGTTTGTATGGCAGTCTTCAGTCAGACCAAAAGTCTGGCAAGGACTGATGCACATCTCAGACTGGCTACCGACGATAATGGCTGCCACGGGAGGAAAAGTACCAACCGCCATAGACGGTGTCAACCAATGGGACTCTATAGTACAAGACGGGCCATCCAAACGCAATGAAGTATTAATAGCTGTAGAAGATAGCAATACTAATGCCTGGGCAGCTTACAGAGCAGGCGATTATAAAATCGTCGTTGGCAATGTAACAGGACTAAGCAATGGGTACTATGGCGCTGAACTAATGGTGAATAAAAGAACTCCTCCCGAATATTATCCCGTTTTGAGGACTTGTCAAGTAGCAAGAGCTTTTGAGAATATAGGGGTTTATTTAGATCTGGATGATGTGACAGCAACTAGAACGGCAGCTACTGTTAAACAAGAGGATACTGCGAGGGACGCTACGCCTTGTCTTCCTACAGCTAGTAAGTTATATTAACTGTCTTGTATAGTATAATTATATAGCGCTTCATCTATTGAAGCCTACGGTTATTTACATAGAAACAGTAGGTATATAAATATCGCTGTTAAATTTATTACACTGGCCACGCAGTGATCCAAATGCGACCGTGTCAGCTTTCTACGGTCATTCCTTAGGTACTTTTTTATTATATTCTATAGAGCTATGATTATGGAACCCAGTGCGAGGAACATTTCTAAAAGAAAAATCAATATTTTTATTAGTTTTTGATATTGAACTCACCATTTATATAACGACAAGCATTTTGTCCGCCTGCATTTCGTATTTTAACATCTCTTCCACCCCCTCTTAGTTTAGAAAATAAAATCTAGCCTTTATACACAAAATAATGAGGCTTGGTATTGGTAAAACAATTTTCAAAATCAGTTGAGTAGATCCAGATATTCACCTACAACGTTTCTCTTTATAATATTAGTTTAAATGGACATTTCGTTACGTTCCATTATATTGCACAAAGCTGCAAGTTTTGTGTGAAACCAAAATGGTGGATGAAGTGTCCCCCTCCCCCGGCCATGAAAACCACATAAATCGTCTTTTACGACATCTATAGAAATTTTCCGTTACTTCAAGTGTCAAGAAATTCCGTGGAGTACTTAACCTACATTTTATTTTCAATTTCCTAAGTTTTTTTTTCACAACCAACTATATTTTTAAAATTATTAAACCAATGTTTTGTTCTCCTATTTAATTTTAGAATAACAAATTATTGTTTTGTTTTCGGTTTTGCAGGTCATGTTCAGTAGGTACTAAAAATAGAACTTGCAAAAATGATATAGTTTTAATAGTAATTAGAACTATTTTTTAAAATAAACATTAAAATGTTATTCACCTATGTCGTAATGACTTCTCTACGATCGTACCTACATATCAAATGAAACAGAACAGTTAAATATTAAATCATATTTCTTACAGCCCGCATTTCGAAACTAGGTTTTTAAATAAAGTACGGATTTTAGATTTACGTCTAAATAAAATTTATCTGTATGAAAACTACATCACCCGTATTTTTATCTAATGTTGCTCTAAATACCTATTGCGTTCTAATTCCTTCAGTCTTATCAAGAATAGAATTTTCTATGTACAGACGCCAATGTGTCAAATTTCTTTGATAGGTTTTCAACTTTATTCTAAACACAATAAGGTTCATGTTCAATTGGGAAAACTTGACAGTTTGGGGTAGGTTGATGCGCTGGCCTCTGTACATATGTCTGTCTCGTTGATCTAGTGGTCGCTCGCGCTACTGCTGAGCGTGAGTTCCTGGGTCGGATTTCCGGCACGGGTAAAATTATGTTAGGTTATTCCATCAGGATTGTTTTTCATTAGCATCCCGGAGCTAAGATGTGTGCCGCCCGGTTGATGGCAATAGGCTCACTCTGTATTACATGTAACCTAAACGTACTTGGCAAAATGTGAGTGCGCTACATTTTTAAGATATCTATACTCTTTACTAATATTATAAAGAGGAATGATTTTGATTGTTTACTACTAGACCGATTTGAAAAATTATTTCACCGTTAGGAAGCCACTCTATCCCCGGGTGACATAGACTACGTTCATTTCCCTCGTTTATCCCTGTATTCACACGGGAACGGCAACTATGAGGGTGAAACCGGATGATGTCTAGACAATTTAATAAAATTTTATGATATTATTTCAGCTCGCGGCTGCCTTTATAACGTGAGACGTGATCCCATGGAAAGCAACAATCTGTGGGGAAAAGCTAATAAGATAGCCACTTTGCTTACAAGCCGGCTAAGGGGACTATGGGCCACGCAGCAAAGGCGAGGGGCTCCCAGACTGAATCCTGCCTCCGACCCTGCGAACTTCAACTACGTCTGGACCCCATGGCTACCAAGCAACGTAATCCGCAACAATAATAGCTCTAGAACAAGACCCAATGATAAGAAACGAACTGAAAACATCAATCTATCATTTAATTTCAACCAAGTGAAGACTGGGAACAAAAATACTACGGTGGCAGCCGTCATTAACTGCGATGGTACGACCGGCTTGAGAAACTTTCTGTGTATTCTGAAAAGTGTGTTTTAATAAGCATTTAGTTTTAAGTCATAGCAATCAGCAGTCTTAGAACCAAAAATTCGAAGGCATGTTACCAACTTGCACTGGGCCTGCGAGATAGAACAGTACACTCCTTTTTACAGAGAAGAGGAACCTATTGCTGGGTCAAAGGCCTCAATGAACTTAGGAGAGACTTGGACCTCCTCTCTCCTTGAGGAGAGATAGGAAGTCCAAGTCCTAGAAGTGGGATCATCAGATATAGGTTGGTTTTCTTAATCATTGCCAATTTTATTGTACACAGCAGAAATTGCCTTCGAGAGTGTTTCAAAAGACGGTTTTCAATATCTGAATGTACTGTGTATGTCAGAAGTCTTTAAGATGCCATTTATTGCTAACTGAAACGGTTCGCAATTGACTTCAAACAAGGTATGGCAAGATGTTTTTACCATTGTAAATCCTAAGAGTTGATGAAGTTTGATAAATCCGTAATGTATTTAATTGGTTTAAGCTTTCAATGGAATGGTAAATTATGGAATTCCATTTCGGATTTATCTTAACTTCGTTATAATTAATTAAATGTGCCTTTGTCTAGGCCCCCTGTTATTTCACCTGTATCCTTTGAATCTATGTATGTAACTTGTTTTACTTATTCTCAGTTGTAAATGTTTATAGAATTAGTTTCTAAATTAGCCCTACGATAAATTTGTGTGTTTTCCTTTGTGTTTGTAGCGTTAGTGTTGTGTAGTTTTACTGAATTTAACATAGTTACTATTGTTGATCTGTTATTTATTGTAGATAATAAATAGATAGATTGATCAAACTCACCAACAGTTTCCTAAAGGTATACTTAATCGATATTTCTGATGTAAAAATCTTTTGTGTGCTAACAGTCTTTTTACGTAGAAATCTTTTTAAGAATTACTTGACATAAAGTGTCTGGTCCACCCACGATTAAATAACGTAGCAAAAGTACAATTTTAACCTTTAAACTGCATATTATTCTGTAGAAATCTCAAGCTCAGATCAGAAGCTTGTTTCCAACTTAAACTATATTTTTAACGATTGATATAAACTTAACACAAATTCCTCGAAGCGCTACTATTTTGAGGCGCTCCTAATGAGGCGCTCCTTTTTTATGCCTCGGACCGCACCTTTTAGGAGCGCTCCCGTTAGCAATTAAAAAAATATTATTTTTTTCGAGGAAAAAAAAAACAAATATTTTTAATTCCTAGGTACCTAAAAGGTGCGCTCCGAGGAATAAAATAGGAGCGCCTCATTAGGAGCGCCTCAAAATAGTAGCGCTTCGAGGAATACCTCATTCAAACGATTTTAAAATAAAAAAACTCCTTTATTTTGGTTTATATTTTCAAGGCAAGTACAGCAAATATAACTGTGTAACCCATAAATATGAAATAAGGGTAAATAAAAAATTGTTTAAAATTTTGAAATTATTAGAATTTACGTTAGGTTTACGTCAAGTCTTTCTTTGCAATTCCTGGCAATTAAAATTTGCTGGCAATTACTTAAATTTGTTGCAACATGGTCCAATTAGTACCTAGGTATTAATTTTAAATCGCCAACCTATTCTTATTAACCTTTCATTACTTATTTTTTTTGTGTTGGAAGTTTTTTTTAAAGTCACAAATTTTGTTTAATCAAAAATTTTGATTTAAAAATTAGAACTTTACATTAAAAGGCAGTTAAGAGCGAATTTTAATAATTAGGTTCTTTCTCTTTTTATTTGATTTGCGATTTCTTGCTGATTAGCTTAATCTGCTCTGTGGAAACCCGCAGAGCCTTAGATGATTCGGAATCGATTACAGGATCTATATGGTTACGTGGCGTGTAAAATGTGTGGTCAAGGAACTTGTTGGTAGAGATAATCCTGAGTGACCATTTTCTACGAGTATTACTGTATTGTAATTATAACGTTGTTGTAAACTTGTACAGTAAATAATTTGTGATATTTCGCATTAAGAACTATATAGGTAAACATTAAACATTTAAGTAATGTATAAAAATAGTTTCATTTTGATCCTAACAACTGGAGATTGTTTAGTAGAAAGTTAAATCTAATTATCTATGTTGTTGGCCCACCTGATACTAATTTATAAAACTAATGTTAATTTATACTACCTGTAGGGGTTCGCTTGTATGTATCAGTGAAATAAAACACCATAATAGATTTGTAATGTAACGAACTTAACCGAGGTATTCCTCGAAGCGCTACTATTTTGAGGCGCTCCTAATGAGGCGCTCCTATTTTATTCCTCGGAGCCCACCTTTTAGGAGCGTTCCCTTTAAAAATTAAAAAAAAAAAAAAATTCTAGGAAAAATAAACAAATATTTTTATTAGGAGCGCTCCGAGGAATAAAATAGGAGCGCCTCATTAGGAGCGCCTCAAAATAGTAGCGTTTCGAGGAATACCTCACTTAACCGCTCAGCGGTTGCATCTCGAGTGCGCTGGAGTCCGCCGGTAAGCGTGTTAGGTTTATTAGACATAATACACTATATACTAGGTACCTAATATCTGTGTACGCAAGATTACCTACGTTGAACACGCTGAGGGAATCAATTCAAGACTTAATTTCTTTTTAATTTTAAAATGTGATGACTAAAGTAATTTCACATTCCACATTTATATTTCCCCCCCTTTGCAACTATGCGGAATGAACACAAATTGATATGCACAAACGCCCAGGCTAAGATCAAATAGATAATTTACTAAACTGTGAGGTCCCAATCAACTTGTTCCAGTGGGGAAATAGGACCAGTAATCAACAAACTTGGAACTAGGTAGTCACAGTTCTAATAAGCTGGCTTCATCGATGTCTTTGAGTTTCAATCAAATTGGGATAGATCCTAGTTAGAGTACATACCACGTGAAATTGATATACTAATAATGACATAACCAAACACATTTAATACCTATAGACCGGACATCACGAACAAAATTTTCGTCCGAAAAAGTGTGTCCTGCTGGATACAAGTCTATGAGTTTTTTGTAGTACGCTACGCTGCCGCTCCAATATTCATATATTATTCTAGATGGCGTTACTGAGACATGGGATCAAAGTTTTTCTATGACATTTCCTTGACATGCCCGCTCTATAGTATTTTAAATCTCTTTGGATATACCTAACGCTGAAGAGTTTGCTTGTTTCAATTCACTATATCTCTGCAACTAGCAGTCAGATGAGTGATGCAGACGCAAACAGTGGTAGGTAAACAATTGATTCAAATCAGTACTTTTTAACGGCCAAATTACATAAAAGCTCAGTTCCAGTTAAAGTGTTCCGATTTAACAGCTCACAATTTAAGACCCACAATTATTTTTTAACACTATCCTCTCTGATTAAGTTCGTTGGGTTCAAGATCAAGAAAGTCGAATGGTTTCTCCTACACGCGTGGCATGATGGCGTGGAAACGGCTATGTCAACGGAAAAATCAACAAAGTGACAGATGATAAAACATTTCTGCCGATTATAGAAGAAATATTGCTCAATATTGTAGACTATCGTCGACTGAAGAATCTTTTGTAGATTAATTAACTGACTGTGCTCTAATTCCGTTTCAATAGCTCACTGAGATCTCTTCTTCATTAAAACTACTTCATTATCTTGGTGAACGTTCCACATTACTTTTATTTAATTCACAATATAACATTCAAATAAACTTAACAAAACATATCTGCTACAAAACCAAAAACCGACTGCATAATTATATTTATCATTTCTAAACAAACTACAAAACATTCAAAACATATTCTAGAACCCCCTTTCTTTTTGATACCATAAACTAAAACCAGCCGAAGTTTCATTGACTCGACGATTCGCTGGTGGTCGCCACCGTTGGTTCTGGCTTTTGGGAGTTGCAGTGATTTGAAATAATGTTGTGGGATTGCCAATCCCCGAAGCGCTCGCTCTTCACCAATTCCTAGTGTATCTCTCGGGTTGACAAAACTGTCTGTAAATAATTTATAAAATCGTGACAAGCCAAGCTTGAAAGTTTAACGTTGAAATAGGAGTCGTTAGCGGCAGTTCCGGTTGGAATGAAAATGTGCGGCGTTGGCCTCAACTGCAACGTTTGACAACTACATTATGTACGCAAAGTTGCGGTGGACGGTCGACATGTCCATTCCTATTTCTACGAACTATTCCAAACTGTTACGGACAAATAAAATCCTTTTCTGTCCACGCTGGATGGAGTTTTGTGTTTTCAGTAATATTAACTGTGCAGTTTGTTGACCGCATGTCAATAGTAATAATATTAAATTTAATAAAGGTGAAGAGTTTGTTTGTTTCCCGTTTGAATTTTCACGACAATAGTAACAATCGGATTAAAAAAAAATGTATAGGTATAATAGCGCATATTGTTGAGAGAGGTTATAATACCGTGCTTTACAGCAGGTCTAAAATATAGCTTTAAGGACATAATATATAGGTAATCAGTACCTACAGTGCATTTTGGCTGTATAGTGCCCTTATGGAAATAGTTTCATGTAAGTGCAATACACGAATAACATAAGTACATAAGCTCACACCTATTTTCCACGGGGTAGGCAGCCAGACAGGCACGCCCGGACGTAAGTTGATACTACGCACCTGTCCTTTCTTAAGAACATCATCGATAGGATCAGTATAATTTATTATGTCTTTTTAGGGTAACCCACATGTTTACGGCGCGGCAAAGTTACTTAGTTATTATGCGTTTCAAATGAGAATAGGAATGACTTTGCGCCATATTGTGACGTCATAGCTGTCAATTTGGATAAATTGGGTAAGATTAGCAAAACAAGGTTTTTTCTAAATATAATTTATTTACGAATTACGAACGAATAATTTTCTAAATTGTAGGTACTGTCACAGTATTTGTTTACATTGGAGAAAAATCTCTCGAGCCCTCCCATGCAAAACATCGCCTCGTTCACACATTTTCGAGCAGTCAGGGCGATGAAAACAAAAACAAATATCAACAACAAACAACCGCGTAACAAACAGAATTAATAAATAAACCGTAAGCATTCCACAAGACCAATTAATTTAAATGTTTTTTTCGTTTTGAATAACTTCGACTCGCGACATTTGACAGATAGAGGTCATTGACGTTCCTACTCTTATTTGAAACGCTTAGTACCCTTAATTTCCTACCAAACGATACGATTTTTTAACTAATTACTTTTATACCTCACGAAATAGCACGAAAAAAAAATTTTTAAAGGCAGCTTTTTAATATTTAAAGTATCTTTTTTTCGTGCAATTCACAAACTCCTAGAAAGAAGAAGCCGCTGCTAACCTGGTGTCAGTGTTTGTGCCACCTATGGGTCTCTGACTTAGATTAGCTGTAATGAAAATTTAAAATGACGGAATTATAAACTAAATTTAATAAAAGGCGACAACTTGGTGACTATTTAGTATTGGGTAGATACCGAAATTTAATACTTACTTACACAGTTGGCGCTATTGAAATAAAATTCAACAAAGAAATTTAAAAATCGTGTGTCCGGAATGTTTGGCAACATAATCACAATACACTGTTATGCAGATTAATTACTTTGTGACAAAAGTTCATACATCTATATCTATACTAATATTATTAAGAGGTAAAATTTGTAAGTTTGTAAGTTTGTATGTAGGGGGTAATCTTCGGAACTAATGATCCAATTTAAAAAAATATTGTACTGGTGGAAAGCTACACTATTCCCGGTGGACATAGGCTACTTTTTATCCCCGTATTCCCACGGGAACGGAAACTACGCGGGTGAAACTGCGTGACGTCTGCTAGTATTTTATATATTATTAGGCCATTTTTACTTAAACTTAATTATGACTTTTTACTAAAACTTTTTTTGCATATTTAGAGAAATAGATGGCATTTCTTTGAAATAACGCTTAAAAGATAGCATGGCAATAACCAAACGGTTTGTTCCTTATAAAATACAACGCGTTTTCTTGTATGTCAGTTGTTATCGATCAGAATCAATGAGAAGGACGATTGTAAAAGGCCGATTAAAAATAACGAATACTTCATAATAAGTATGTATTATTTATCCTAATATTAACAACCATGATCAACACGACGTGTGATGGCCCCTGTTGATACCTGCACGCGTAGCATGTTCACCGAAGAAACGGTCTTTGTCGTGTCTCGGAAGAAAAGAAATTAAGTGTTCATGCTACGCAGGCAGGTGTATTGAAAGAAATTTGACAGATTAAGGTTCCTGTCTATATAATCTGTCACTTTGCCGATTCGTCTATAGACAAAGGCCGTTTCTTCGGTGATCAATGTGTTCATGCTACGCATGCTGTTGATATTACCTATCGTCAACGTAATGGCCAAGATACGTGTTTCCAGGTTTTTTTTAATAATAGGTTTATTTTATTTTAGTACCAATTTTAAATCACAAGCTAACAGTCTTAAAATAATAAGTGTTATATGTTCACGTATAAAAAAGAAATGAAAAGAATCATGGAGCGTCAAAAAATTCATTTGCATTCTTGCCAATCAAAAACTTTCCTAAAAGGCTGGCAACATTGCCACGTTGAACGGCAATGAAGGCCCAAACAGAGGTTCAATCACCATAAATAATACACATAGAAGGTAATCTTTGTTTTTAATATTGATGCAAAAACAAAAAACTGTTAAGTGCCTACTAACATTAGCTCTAAAAGTTGAGCGAAGACGCTGACTCCTGTAACACAGGTCTCACCTAGTATGGGAGTCAGGGTTTCAAATGGAAATGTTTATTGTATCTCTTGTGTCACTAAAATATTTTATTATTATTTATTATTATTACATAATAATAATAGTGGCTGGAACTTTTGAGATTTGCTAATTCACAACTTAGTAAATTATACAACCTACTACATACTACCCAAATTGTAGTTGTGTTACAATATCGTATTGGGTTTAGTCAAACAGAAAAATACTGTAACTTTATAAAAGATAATAAATATGGTAAGTAATTTAATTTGATTTAATTTTTCAAGTTCACTAATAATTTAATATTTTTATTTATTTCAAGGTCTTTTTTTATTCGTGTAGTTTTATCATTTGTACACGAATAAATATCGCATAAAACACGCATACAATACAATACAATATAGCAATTAATTAGATTCTAGAAGTATGAATTATAATCGAGTCGCACAATAGCGATGGCGAATGGCAGTCTTTTATTTCAAATTTCGTTTCAAGCAATGTTTTTTTTGTTGACATAATACCTAATGTCATTTTAATACTTGACAACAGTACCTACTTACCTATCATTAAACCATTCTAAGAATTTGCTTAGACTGTTAAATATAATAGCCATCCTTAGTCTAAATTCTAAGTGCACATATGCACTAAAAACTCACTTTTCGTAATCTTTTATTCAAATTCGAATATCACGTAGGTACATATAAAATTGGGGTTTAAAAAGAAAAGATGCAGTTAAATGCGACATCTTTCAAGGATGAGTAGTGGTCACATAGTGATATCGAGAACATAGCTTGGATTAAGCTGCACACGTCGCCTCCATGCGGTCATACTTTTTTTTTTTTTTAGTCGTATAGAAACCTCTTTATTGTACACCATAAAAGCTTAAATAAATAAATATTGGCATTTAATCATGTCGTGCGTATTTCTACAAAATCCCAATTTGTTTCGTACTAGTCAAAGAAATAGTTCATCACAAAAAATCATAAGATGAGTGGCGTGTCAACCGGCCGCAAAGTAAATAATCACATTAATTTTGATATTTAAAGATTTTGCCACATCTAGTAAAGGCTACCCACCCTCGTCAGACTTTTGTAGGACCGATATAATCAGATCGGTCGGGAATGACAGAATTCACCGTACTATTTTGTAACACTGCCTCCTAAAATACAGGATCTTCCTAGTTTAGGAGTCAGAGCTCTAATTCTGTACACGGTCACGTTTTCGACAATTTGGTTCACGTACGCATACTCAAACCTATAAAGTAATTTTTTTTTCGCTAATGAACTTTTATTACTATAAACTATTGTCATTACTATTTTTATTATTATTTCTGAGTAGTCGGTCGGAAATAATAATTATGGTGCTTGCAACCGAGCCGATTATTGTTGGTCCTACAAAAAGTCTGACGTGAACGGGCAGCCAACAAAATATTTTTGCTTGACGGCATGTCAGTCAAGCAAAAATGTGTGTGTGTGAAGTATGTCAAAACAATTCATGAATGGTGCGCAGCAATGAGATAAGGTTATCGATAGTGAAATTGTAGGTTCTAGGGGGATTTATCATTATTTCTGGTGCATGCAGTACAGAAGCATAATTTTATAAAAAAAAAAAATATTTAAGTTTTTAATATTTGCTCTGGCCGGAGACGGTGATGGGCAAAAGCGCAAGCGGTGCGCTCTCGTAAGAGTATCTAATTAGTGATATTTTATTGAATAATATTAATTACGCCCAAAATCTTTTAAAAATGAATTTATAATCTTTATTTCGGTTTAGCAACATCCGTATAGGTTAGTAAACAAATCAGGGAAAAACTTTAACCTATGTTAGTATACACTTTTAATAATATTGTAATATTTTAAGCAGTTTGACATGTCATTATGTCATCGACATTTTTATCGATCGAATATTAGACCAACCCCTCTTCCCTAGTCTAGGCTTTTTACATGTGTGCAACAACTGTATCTATACTGTGCCCGCCCCTTATGAGGATGTGTGTACGTACGTAAAATATTCGTACTACCACGGTAGTGTTATCATACAGTATTCCAACATCATACAAACGGACGAAGCGAGAGCTGTACCCACTCGCCTCGATCTCGGCCGGTGCGCGGCATGTAGACAGTCGCGACTGTGCCGCAGTGACGGAGAGTGTGTTGTTTTTTTAACGATAACAAAACACAAATAGTGGACTGTGCACGAAAGGCTGCTGAACTTAAATGGGACTGGGCAGGACATGTCTGCCGCATGCCGAACGAGCGATAGGCTCGTAAAACCCAGAATTGGTGCCCTACACCAGTACACGAGGCCGCGGCAGACCACGAAGGAGATGGCGGGGCGACCTGGATGTCTTCCTTGAGAATTGGAGAGAGGTGGTGCAGAATCGCGACCGATGGAAGGAATGGAGGGAGGCCTTTGCTCAGCAGTGGGACAGTTTGGGCTAAATAATAATAACAATAAAATAATAACCACGCGATTTTTTCACTAAAATAAGTTCAAGTACATATTTAATATGACGAGTAGGATATTTATTATATTGTGCTTTTTTTGGTTGCATAAATTCGTCAATAACGCATGCAGAGACAACATTTTTTAGATTACCTGAAAATTCTGAAAGTTAAGACTATACAATAATTTTAATTACTAGTAGGTAGACCACATAATGTGTGTCAAACATAAACATAGTTTTTTTTTAATTAAACCTACCAATCAAACTACAAGACGCATTTTTATTGAACACTTCCGATTCAATTATCAAAGTATTTTTGTTTATGTGTATAAAAAAATAATCTATATTTACAATCACAAAACTAAATGGAAACAAAGAAGGTAAATGTAATTAAAATGCTGGAGGCGGGCAGCCCTGTCGCACGTGTACGTACCGCGCGGCTGTAGGTATTTATTTCAAAGATACTGCCGAGTTACAATACTGTATGATAATATTACCATGGTACTACTGTCGTGCTATCTTTAAGATAGCAAATCACTATTACGCAAATTTTCTTTAGTGAGTGTGAAAACGCATCACGTGTGCCGTATTTTTTTTATTATTTTAGTGTGTGTTTTAGGAGTGCGGAAAAGATGGTTAAACAGTTGAACTTGAATAAATATTGAACTAATAACAGAGCACGCACGTAATTGCGATAAAGATTTTATTTCATTGAGTCTCTGTCGTTGTTGACGTACATAAACAGTTTTATCAAATGCTTCATTTTTTATGCATGTAGAAATCCATGATTTGGTTAAATATGGGAACTCATTATGTGTTCTCTTTTTTTCTGACCATTGGAGTAGTAGGTGTATCTTGTGAAGCGGATAAACCTAATATCGTTTTTATAATGGCTGATGATATGGTAAGTTTTAACTGTATTATTTTATTTTGACTCCTGTTTTCCCATTAATATTATTTCAATAATAATACTGTCATCACCGAGATCGGCATAGGTAAAGCCAATGGCGTATCCGACAATTTTGCTGATTAATAAATTGCTGTGTGAGTGCGCAACCCTACTGAGGGCCGCAAGATGAAGGTACTTTTATGTAGGTATTGTACACGGATGCTCTTCAAATGATGTATATGTTACGGTAAGTGTGATTAATTGAATATTATTAATAACTACCCAATTATTAAATTACCGGAAGTCGAGGTAAGATGAACCTTGTAGCGATAAATGTAATAAACTTACAAATAATACATGCAGCATCTTTCGGGTCGATTGTTTGATTGGTCAATCGGTTGCTCAACCGAAATGAGAGCAAAGACTCCGTAAAATCACGTCATGCTTCCTAGACACCCCATCATCATTTTTTGTTTATAAATTCATATACCTAACAATAAAATTATACGCAATGTGTACCTTTACAGATTCAGGTACAGGCAACTGAATTATGACTTGCTTACCCCAAGTTAAATATATTAATTTTACTTAGACATTTACATAATATGTATATTAGGCAAACAAGTGTTTTATAAAAATTGTACCCTTATTTTTACCACTCGACGTGCTCCCTATTGCTACATTAAACGTTTGTATGATAAGGAAAGTGATTGAAATACACATTGCTATTTTTTTATCAGGCGCTTATAATTGAAATTTAAAATAAATACTGTATGTAGCCATAGCCAGCTATGGGTTAAAAAGAATAACTAACCTAAATCGCTTTTTTAACCTATTCTACCTGAGGCGGGGTGCCCCAAATCCCGAGCTCGCTTCGCTCGCTCTTGACTCCTTTTGGTTCTCCTGGATGTCCGACACTCCGGGGAGAGCAGAGGTGTCTGTCAGACTCTTACTGACTAACAACCATCCCGCTGTGTCTGGGTAAATAGCTTCCAGTCTTATTTTACTTTCTAACTATTTATCTATAATATGTATGTATTTAGTTGTATTTATATAAGTATGTATATCAGCTGTTTAGTACCCATAACACAAGCTCTTAGCTTAGCTTGGGACTAGATGGCGTTGTGTGAAAAGTTGTGGAATATTTATTTATTTATTTATTATTATTATTATTTATTCTTTTACCGACGAGAATAGTGAACTATTAATAACAACTGCAAAATTAGATTCTTAAAAATGATGGATAATAATTGTGAATGATTTTCTAACATTTACATTTACTGTAGCATAATTATGTGTACGAGTATATTTACAAACGTAGCCATAGCTTTAACATGGGCCTGCGATGATGATCACTGTACTTCACAAGGATATTAATTCAACATGATTAGATCACACCTAAAGCGAATATAATTTAATCTGGAGGTGACTTCATGATGCAATGTTAAAGATAAAGTATCCAGTGGGTACAGCTGCTCTTCAGTCACCCCCCCCCCCCCCACCCTCGGGTACGTCCACGGTATTTACTTAAACTTAAAACTTGATGGAAGTAACATAAAGTGGACATGCTAAGGAATGTCATAGAAAATCTGTGATCCCATGTCTCAGTAACGCCATCTAGCAAAATATAGCATTATTGGAGCGGCAGCGGAGCGTACTAAATTAAACTCATGGACTTGTGTCTACTAGGATACAAGTATCGTATGAAAATTTTGTTCGTGAATCGTGATGTCCCGTGTATAGTTAATATTGAATATTTTCGATTAAACCACTTCTGAAATCCCAAAATAATAATCGTGACGGTGATTTTTAATCTAAGTAATAAAAATTATAATCACAGTTTTTTAAGTTAGTAACACAAGTTTTTAAGGAAAACAATTGACAGTATCAACTACGTAAAACTATGACAGTTAATTGTATTCTAACATTGTTTAGAACAAATTCAAATTTTAAAAATTCAAATTCATTTTTTTTTATTGCGAACCAAGTGTACAAAAAAATGACACGCGTTTTATTTTTATTTAAAGGGATGGAACGATGTCAGTTTCCACGGTTCTGATCAAATTCCTACACCCAACATTGACATGTTGGCATATTCGGGAGTAGCACTAGGGAGGTACTACAGCCACGCGATATGTACGCCCTCTCGAGCTGCACTTCTTACAGGAAAATATGCATACAAGACAGGTATTTTCCCTTTGATGAACTCTTATTAAGATATAATTGCTGTTTAATGTAGTTACTTTATCTTTAACCTGACTTCTTTATATCCATCCACACACTCATGCGCACACACTCACACACACACACACACTCATGCACACACTCACACACTTATGCACACACTCACTCACTCGTACACTCATGCGCGCGTTGACTATTTCTATTTGTGTTGTAATGTGGGGCCTGGAGTTCTAAAATACAGGCCTAGGCTTAGTTTAGACTCCAGATCTCCCACAAATTACTTATGATTTTTGTTTTTAAAAATACTTGTCAACTAATTAACCATTATTGTAATTTGTTGGAGATAAATAAACATTTTTATTATTACTTTTTATTATCTCTATTCACTGAGCAAACGTATACTGCGTTTGCTGTAGTACTGCATTGAGCGTAGGCCAGTAAGAATATTCGTATGTTTATAGGTAATGTACGTTTTATATCCCATAACACTTAGGGTATGAATGACACCATATTATCAATCAATTGAATTATTTTTCAATTACCTACCTTTTTTTGTTTACATTAAATACAAAATAATGGTCTATTTGACAAAATTTTAGTTGTCAGTCCCTCATCTAGATTACAAGAAAATATTCGACACGTATTTTTTTTTTCACGTAATCAAAAAATAAGGGCGATACATCGAGTTAAAATGTCTCATGACGTCACTTGCCAGTACAATTTATGCTAGCTAATGACGTTACAAGCTTCCACAACACTCCTCAACTTTAATGCGCTTAATCTAACGGTTTTCCATCAATTTTAAAAAGAAAAAAATATGTCGAATATTTTCTTGTAACTACTAAAATGTTGTCAAATAGCCCATTCGACAAAGTTCCTATGTTGCAAAATAGATGCCGCTACGTAATCATATTATTAAACGTAAATCCTTTATAAACAGCGATGCAAGGTGCTCCGCCTCTATCAATGTCTGAAGATCGAGGTATTCCAACGAATCTGACGCTGTTGCCTGAATATTTCCAAGATGCGGGTTATATAACCCATTTGGTTGGCAAGTGGCACGTTGGGTCATCCCGGGAAGAATATTTGCCCACCAGAAGAGGCTTTGATAGTCATTTTGGACATAGAGGTGGTTACTTGGATTATTATGAGTACACTTACGAGGAAGATGTAAGTACTTACTTATTATACTTGCTATGTTTATAATATTGTATAAACTGTTTACCCATATTTTTCTATCCCTAAGCTTCTTGTCAATGTAATTGTCAAACAAACAGCACTGAATTAGAAAAAAGAAATTATTCTTACCCTATTCGGCCAGTCTTTGACACATAAATATTTTCAGAGTTAATAAGAAATCTAAAATAAATTTCTGGTTCTTTTGATCACAAATACACATACATACGAGTACATAAACTTACGAATTTTCCCTTGGACGCAGGCTGAAACTACAGAACCACCGGCTACGAATCTACGATTCTTGTCTACCTTTTGCTTCGTTAACGTTCATACATGCATGCAAGTTGCAGTACAATGTGCACATCAACTTTCTGAAGAACGTCACCATTAGGGGGTCGTAGGAACTTCTAGTGTGCACTTTTTGTTAATCGCCTTTCATTCATCCTTTCACCGTGACCAAACTGTACTGAGCGTGTTTTTTTTACTATTTTATTTGTCGAATATGGAGGTTTGTCTAAAAACCAGAATATGTGACAAATAAATGAAAACTGTCCTAATTACAGACAAAATAAATAAATCTCACTCGCATGTATCCACGTTTAAACGCACAAAGGGTTTAATAGTGCAGGTATTCCCCAAGGTGGCGTACTGAGTCCGATTTGGTTTTCACTAAAACTATACGAGTTCATAGTGCGTTTACATTTATAAGTACACTATTTTTATTTAATAAATCTTGGTTTTAGTGGTCCGTAGGACAAGTGTCTGGTTTATGTTTGTTTAGAAACCAAACCCCAGCATGGGATGTTGAGGGTTATGTCACCGACGTTTACACAGAACATGCCAAGTCTGGTAAGTTTCATAACCTTTGTTCTTGATGACCACTTTAGACTAAACTGAAAATCATTTAAACGGCAACAATATGTTCTTTTTCCAGAGTCGTAGACAGGTGGTCTAGGCTCATACATTTTATGAACCTAAAATTTTTGAATTCTTCTAGTTGTGCGTATTACGCAAGCGTCAGTAAAGTTAATGTTTTTAATAATCGACCGACGGATGGCATGAAAAGCTAAGTTATTTTTTATTTGTTTGTCAATCAGTAATCGAGAATCACGACACTTCGTCTCCCCTGTTCCTATTGGTTGCACACAACGCTCCACACGCGGGGAACAAAGGTGCCCCTTTGCAGGCACCACCCGAAGAAGTAAGGGCAATGAGACACGTCGAGTCACCTGAGAGGAGGATATATGCAGGTACATACATTTTAACTACATCATTTTTAGTGTTAATGAAACTTAACTGAAACTCTCACAAAATCTTTAAGATACAGCGCTACACAATAATATCTTTACGTCTTGGCGTCCATGACATAAAAACTGCTTCATCCCCTCGTTGTATTTAATCTACTGTTATTGCAAACATTAACCAACACAGATTACACATATGTACTTAAATGTGGCTTTGATTTTCCTTATTTTTAGTAACTGTATGTCACTTTACCTTCTAGCCATGGTAAAAAAACTCGACGACAGCGTCGGTGATATCGTCCAAGCTCTATCTAGCAAGGAGATTTTAGAAAACACGATCATTGTGTTTGTGTCTGATAATGGAGGGACACCAATTGGCCTGTATAATAACTACGCTTCAAATTCACCATTGAGAGGTGCCAAATCGTCGCCTTATGAGGGTGGTGTGAGAGTTGTTGGGTTGGTATGGAGCACCCACTTAAACAATACAAGTCATTATTGGGACGGATATATGCACGTCACAGACTGGTTGCCAACTTTATTTCGAGCTGCTAGTATAACAGCTCCCACAGAGATAGATGGAATCAACCAGTGGGACAATATTAACTCTAACTTACCTTCACAAAGAACTGATATGTACGAAATCGACGATTTGACGGGATATGCTTCAGTAATACACGGAGAATTTAAATTGATAACGGGCACTGTCGTTAGGAATTACAATGAATACCTTAGTACTAATCTCACAGGTATTATTGGCAGTACACCGTCTTATGTTGAAGCTCTTAAGGGTAGTAAAGTATATGATGTCCTAGACTCACTTGGCATTTCATTCAATGGCGACGAATTGAATAGTCTAAGAAACAAAACAACAATAAAATGCGCCAGGTCTTCGGCTACTACGTGCTACCCTGGTAACGGTGAGTTTCGTCATGAAATGCTTAATACAGAGTAGTAAACATATGGTCTACTGAACAACCGAAAACTTTCATTCTTGCAAAACTGCAGTATTTAAGGTTGCCACGACAATTATTGTATGGTACCTATTCCTATTGAATTCATTGGTTTACTACTTCTTAAGGTATTCAGAAGAAATCAAAATATTTTAGTGAACTTATTAATAATTTTGCGTGTATGATTTTCAGGCACGGTGTGTCTTTATAACATTATAAGCGATCCCTGTGAAACGACTGAATTATCCGCAAGCTATCCGGAAATAGTATCTTGTTTGCAGACTATGTTAGAAAAACAGGTGAAAAAAAGGATTCCTAGGATATCACCGGTTGTTACGGACCCCTTATCTGCTCCTAGACGGTTCAACTTTACATGGGATGTTTGGATCAAATGAGCCTACTGAAAGAATCTGTATTATATCACACACTTTTGTATGTATTCTGTAAAAACCACTTTGTGAGAATGAGCTACAGCGCACTAGCTTCGTCTATGAGAGTGTGTGAGTGTCTCGTTGCAATTTAAGTAAATTTGTTTTCGTAAATGGAACCGAAATTGAAGCGTTAGTTGTATGCGAATTACGTTTCCATATCTTTTCTAATTCAATGTATGTTACAAATCTGCAACTCTCACGTTTTGCCTCATACATACTCGCACTTAGGCGCCATCCGCAATAGGACGGCGCCTTACACTCACATTCAAGATAGCTTTTATACTTCAAGATAAATTTTGTGATACACATATTACCTCCTTTTACTTACATCAGTTTTTTTTTTAATTTTATATTTTGTCTCCTGTAAGGTAAAGGACTCTATTGTAATTTACTTTTCTTACCAACAAGAATTTGTTTAACGTTAACCCTCCGTATACTTATGTCAGGTTTGCCTAGTTTCAGGCTAATGTCAATTTAGATAATATTTTTTTACCTTTCAGTGTCCCTAAGTATTTTTTGTGTTGTTTATTTTTGTTGTGTGTGTGTGTTTTGTTTTTTTTCTGTTACTTATATGTTTTTGTGTGTGTTTCTTTTTTTTGTGTATAGTTTCAAGGTGTATTAATTTTGATGTAATCCCAATAAACGCATTTTTGTATATTTTTTTCTAACTGTTCCTGCTCATAATAATTTAAAGTGTTTTTGTTGGTCAATCATTTTTTTTAACAAGTAAAGAAAACACAGAACATAAAAAAAACACAGATAAACAGTATCTATCCTAAATAACTATACATTTTTGAATTATTCAATCTAATCAAGTTTTCATCGTTACTGTCATATTTTACGAACATTCAAACTGGACCAAATTACATATACTCGTACATTAACATATATACACGTAGGTATATATTATTTTAAAATGACAGAGTATAATATTAAACAAAATGATTGAATGTCTGACGTCGTGGACTTGGGACCAAAGAAGGATACTCGACATTTGATCAACGCTATGATACGAAATTAATTATTATTGTGCATAAATCCAACACCATCGTAAAATGAAGCCAAGAGTTCTAGTGGAGCAACAAAATGTATATTTAAATTACTTGGTGCAAATAAAGATTGATAGGTCTAGAACATAATGTTCCCGATGTCAAGAAAATGTCAAAATCAGAGCCTTTGTTGCAATAAGACCACTAAAAAGACTATTGAATTTTAAAGTTGCGACTTACAAGGTATCTAATAAAATATGATAATGATTTTAGTTGCCATTTCCATAAGTGGTTTAATATTATTTTTATTTTTTTTTACTAATTTTAAGAAAACTTCAGCTATTAAATATTTGATTAAACAAAAACAATTAATTAGGAGATTGCCAATTACAAGAAAAATAATAGAATAGAATAGAAAATCATAGAATAGATTTCAATATAGAATAGAATTAAGTATAAAATAGAAGTGTAGTACAGAATTATAGTTTATTATTACAGAATGTTTGAAAGGATAGGCAAGAAACTGTACCTACATTGAATTAATAGTCTTTTTACAATATTCTGTCTACTTTTATCCGATAATTCATAATTATGACGAATATTACAACGATGTACCTACCTAGAGAACAAGAAATGGAACAAGGTGGTGTTGATAGAAATCAGTGCCCACATATTTACATAATATATATTTCAGAGAAAAAAGTACAGCACAGTGTGTGAGGCCAAAGTAAAAGAAAACAACAATTTACATAGTTACCCATTTGAATTTGTCTAAGCTTTTGATTGATCTAAAGAGCAGTCAGACCAGCATGTTTCTATTCTTATCTTAAAAATTATTATTACCATTTTCTTTTTTGTTATAATGCTGGTTTGTAAAGAGTAATTTTAATACAAGTATTAAATTTTCGTTTAGTTTTAATATACGACAAGGTTTTTGTCACTACATTTGGCACAATGAGCTCGCTCACCAGCTGATAAAATAATAATGACACGGTAGGTAGCCGTTTTCATGTATGTATACTATACAGGGTGGATGCGCTGATGTATCTAAATCAACCTATGAGTTCTGTTAATGATTCTTAACCTCTCAGCGTTGAAAATTAGAGTTTTTCTATTTTTCCATATTTTTAAACTGTATAAATTTGTGGGGTAATTTAGGTGCTATCTAACTCATTGACATTTTTTCCTAAAAACCTAATAAATCACTTTTATTTTAAATCTCAATACATTGTACATGTTTAAAGAAAGTACATAGAATATTAGAAAAATTACATAGAAATTGGTGAAAAAAAAAACAACGCCGGGGGGCTCAGGATTAGGGGGTACCTACGTCGATGTCCCTAACTAACCTGTCTCCCGTATTTGAACTGGTCACGATTTACTGATGTGAACTGACCAGAGTAGCCATTAACAGAACATGCACCCGGTAATTAATAGAAGTAGGTAAGTACATGAAAAGAAAAGTGTAGTGTCAATGATAAAAACCTCAAAGAAGCAGGTATGAGGAAGAACAATACATGGACACGTTCTCCATTTTACTTTTATTCTTCTAAATTGAAATAATACAATTGAGTAAAAATTGTTTTGCACCTATCTTTAAAATAAAAACGTTCTGCATTCTTGCTTCTAGCCTCTTTTTTCTAATACAATAAAATAAAAACTTTTTTCCAAAAAAAAAGCAACCGTCTTCTTAAAAAAAACTAACAGGTGAAAAATAATTCCAGTTTCGGAAGTCGGTGGCCAATAATGAACGAAATAAAATCACCAAAGCCACAGACTTCCGAAACTGGAATTATTTTTCACCTGTTAGTGTTTTTTTAAGAAGTCGGTTGTTTTATTTTGTAAAAAAGTTTTTATTTTGCCATTTTTAGTTTCTTTGTATGTAAAGAAAGTCTTTCAAAACTTGAAAGAATCATTGAAATCGGTTAGCAATTGCAAAAGAAGTTCTTTCTAAACATCAATCTGTACATCTCTTTCGGGCCCCTTTGAAAATAGACAGGCGTAATGTTATGTTATGGAAATACATAAACCATGCACAGACATGTGACTGTAGCTATTGCGAGTAATTTGCTGTTATGCGCTGAAGAGTTCCGTCGCCTGTCTTCTTCATCAGTTTTTCTTCACCAAATGATACTGGCTAAATGTAAATGCTTGATTTGTTACCAAAAATGTAAAAATCGGTACATGTTTTCCTATATTATTTGAGGAGTTCCCTCAATTCCTCGAGCATCCCTCATCAGATCTGAGGTTTAATACTAATGGGACCAACCTGGTAGTATACCCTATCAAATAAAAAAGAATTTTGAAAATCGGTCCATAAATGGCGGAGTAATCGCGTAACAAACACACAAAAAAAAAACATACCGTCGAATTGAGAACCTCCTCCTTTTTTTGAAGTCGGTTATAAAATGGAATATAGTTAAATAACAAATTGAGAATTTTGTCATGAGATATAAAATTTGAGTTCTTTACGTGCGTGTCACGTGTGTGACGTAATGTCGTCTGCGGATTGCACCAGACACAACATATACATTTATGTTGATTTTAATACTGTCTTTGTTATATATTTCCGAACTCGCGTATGGAATTTAAATTATATTATAATATATGTCCAGACCGACAGTGTGCCAACTGAGTAAGTTTGGGATTTCCGGTATTCACCCAAAATTAGGTTGCGAAGGTCACATAGGTTGTAGCTAGTTATAAAATGTTTATATTCTGGCATATTAATTAATATAACAAGTGAGAGTGGAGAAGGACAAAGGTGATTAATTTTAATTTTTATTTGTTTTATTATTATTATTATATAATATATAAACGCTCGGTTCATAATTAAGGCAGCGCCTGCACGAGGCTAGCTTTACGATTATCTGAAGTTTGTAAAAGGTGCCTCTTTATACACTAAGTTGTCCGTTATCATAATATATTTTTTTGTTTGAGAATGTGCCTAACGCCAGACATGTATGTCATGAGTGATCAGACATGGTGCGTCTTATGGGGTCAATGTGATTCCCAGCACAAATTTTAGAACACTATTTCATATCGTCTGATACTGTCTTGCTAACAGAATAATAGTAAGCAGCAACAGCTCGACCAGAACATTTATGGTTTTTTATTTCAATCGATTAATAAATATACTTAAAGGCATCGGAATACGTTTTTTTTCCTATTTTTTTTAGGTCTATGTTCTTCTGAAAGGTAGCACTCGCTACTGGCGTGCGTGTAGGACTAGATGCGCCTACAAAGCACAAGAAGTAAACGGATCGTAGCAGATGGAGTGATCGGGGCATTGTATCTTATTTTAATCTTAAATAAATAAATTGCATCCAAGAAAAGAGTCTTCAATAATGCTAAACATGTCATAGCCATTTCTAGCCAAAGTAAATGTAAATACGTACACTATTAATTTCTTGCTCTTGTACCTAATAAAAGGAAATTCAAAGCTAACATACGGAATTGATTCATTGCAATATAATACAGATCCTATGTGTGAATGAAATTGCTGCTCCACTGACAGATTGCCAATTCATTTCCCTCAACTGTGCTACTGTATCTCGCTCGCGTTTTACGAATCGCGTGGGATACCAACCAACTGCCGCATTCTGGATACTTTTTTCAAATCAGTTTCTTTCCTTTCCTATTGTTACAATTTGCATGATTCCGACGTTACTTGCTTAAAAGAATCCAAGCCTGAATGGCTGAACAATCTATCTACAATGTTTATGCAAACTGCACGGTAAATAAGATAAAACTTAAACAGAGGCGGCAAAACCGTTGTGCAGGATAAAGTTGAGGTGAGTGGTGAACTTTAGACTTTAGTAATTATGCAACTTAGCGCCGTGAACATGTGGGTCACCCAATAAGTCATCAACAACATTATCACACGTTTAACTTCAGTAATTACGGAGAGCAGGGTGCCAACTTTAAGAGTATTTATTTCGGATTCATGTCCATGTGCGTTTTGTAGGTATAACATGCTTCGAAAACGGAGAGGAAAACTTTGTGAGGAAACCGGCATGCCTGAGAGATATTTCTCGAGGCCATGTGATGCCAAGTCAGAGGCCCATGGGCGGCATTAAAACTCTGACACCAGCAGGCCTGGCCATATTGCAAATTCTATTTCTATTCTATTTCTGTTATAGAAAGAAAATGGCGTATATGGAATCAGCTGATTGATAACTGTCAAGTGTATTTCATTTTCAAATTCTACTCGTTAACACTTGACAGTTGACAAGCAGCTGATTCCTTATTACGCCATTTTCTCTCTTATGTCGCCTTATCGATTACGATAATAGAAATAGACATTGTCATATAGCTAGGCCTGCAGGTGTCAGTGTTTTAATGCCGCCCGACAAACCACACGATAAGAAGAAATCAAGATTTATTGTTGCAGTCACTCCCTAAATAGTTTTGTTATAGTGCATCCTTTTCTACATGACGTGAAAATTTCTTTTTTTTATCAAGGTTAATTTCTTAAATTATCTAAATTTTCACGCCTATTAGAATGTGAACGGTTGATCAATCTCTTTTTTTTATTTTTTCTTTATAAAAACAATATAAGCCGCTGCGATGAGCGTGACTTTGTCAGCCAATGTTGCCAGTAGGTATGTGTAGCCTTTTTAGGAGCCTGTACTATAGGCCATACTACTAAAAACATATTGCAATACATCGCCCAGCCATAGATTGCTAGGACATCAGTTGCGCTGAAATACTTTTGTGATTGCCAGCCCATTAGTTGCCAGTAGTGCAACACACAAATCATTACAAATAAGCACATTTAATTCTATTTGGTTCTTTATATTGATTTATTTGATCATGGACATTTTTTATTTTATAGCGTCTACTCCATATCCGGTCTACTCGTAAATTATTATCATTAGTAGACGAGAACCTTCCTTACAAGATGTCAATGCTAACATTAACAATATAGCAATCGATTATCATAAATTAGGGCCCGCATATGGATGCTACTAAGACCTGTAATGAATGAGACATCGATCGTTTACGTATTGTTCCTAAAATTTAAAGAAACTATGTATTTAGCCAGTTTTATATAAAAACAATCCTACAACGTAGTCTTTAAAACTAAAACAACTATAGGTACCTATGATTGATTTATTTGAAATAATTTGCCCTGAAGATTCTTCTAATGAGGAATCGTAATCCACAATTCTTATAACGCCCGTGCACATAAATTAATTGTTCAACTATAACTACAGTCAATTTAATTAAATTCTAATGAAATTGACTGTACATATTAAAACAAGTTTTAAATACAAGTGGATGCAGTAAAATGCGATATCGCTCATTGACAGGTCGTGTAGTCAGACTGTGAGAACCACGAACAGAGCTAGCACGTGATACTGTGATAAAGATTTCTACGCGATTGTAATAATATTTAATTTGTTTAGTCTCATTTTGTATCAAGATAACTAACAATTGTTGACGTAAATAGTTCCAGCTATTGTATAATTATTCATGCATGTAGTTTTAATGCCTTGTTTCGTTTAAATATGGGAACCCATAATGTGTTATCTTTTCTTGTGATTTTCGGAGTTATTGGTTTATCTTGTGAAGCGGATAATCCTAATGTCGTTTTTATAATGGCAGATGATTTGGTAAGTTTCAATACAACACGTATTTATATTATAGTATATTGTTTTTTTTTTTTGGCCCCGTATACAAACTTCTTACTGTGTAATACAATTAAGACGATTAATTTTTAATTTGATAGGATATACATCAAACTAGGTTTTTTTGGTAAATTAAATGTTTAGGTGAGCGTAGAAAATAGGGGATAATTCATTTTTCATTAATGTGAACCGAGTCTGTTGAATTTATTATAATGTTGTTTTCAATATTCAATATTGAATATTGTTGTTTTAATGACACTACAACATAATGAAGACCAAGAGTAGATCTGATGATGGAGTCGAAAGGCAGTCGAAAAACTCCTCAACTGCTTTCAGCAGTAAGTTAGCTGCTAGGGCTGTTAGGGCTTACTTAATATATTTACTTACAAAAAAAAACAATAGACCTCAATGTATTGAGGTATATCTATTGTTTTTCTATTGGTTTATCTATTGTATTGTATATCTATTGTTTTTCTTTGTAGACAAATGTTGCCAACATGAAAACATCAAGAATTGTTTCACATCAAAAACCTGAATATCTTTTTGTTTTGCCACAGACTTCCGAATGTGTTGTTACTGTGCACCTTTTAGTATTTTTTTAGTCATTTTTGTTTTGTTGCATTATTTTACTTTAAGCTGCCTGTCAGCCTAGTCAGTAGTGGAGGTTGGTGTTTTCCCCAATAATATTTTAAGTAATAAGGTGTAGATAAATTCTAAGCGCTCAGCAAGCGACACGTTAAAATGTTGCTAACTATATAATAATAAAGCCACACTTGACCTCAGTGTGGCGATGGCGTCACGACATCAACAGACGCGTGCCGCGTGCGTGCGTTAGTTTGCCGTTTTTGAAGATCGAATGTTGTTTAGGTAACCTATCTACACCTTTTTACTTAAAATATCATTGGTTTTCCCTATGAATATTAATCACCACAATACTGTCATTAGAAACCAACTCTTTTTTTAGACCATCAAATAAATTATGATCCTAATCACAATAACCTGGTTCAGGAGGTACAATGATCAATTAAATATGTTTATATATTCAGCTTTATACGAATATCTTAGCCAAATATTTTATTTTTTAAATAAATTCATCAGGTTTTTAATAGCAAACTATTATTATATACTATATTTTAATATTTTTTATGTTAGTAACACTAGTCTATAAGGAAAACAAAATACATTGACACCGATTCTGAAGTCATAAAATTGACTTAATTAGACTAAAAATAACAAACATCATAGGTACTACCTCAATGTATCAAATTTCTTTGATAGTATTAACAAACAGAATAAGGTTCATGATCAATTGGGAAAATTTGATAGTTTGGAGTAGGTATCTCGATGTCTCGGCGTCTATTATGCGTTTCGAATAAGAATAGGAACGTCAATGAACTCTATCTGTCAAATGTCGCTTGAAAAGTACGGTCTGCAACGAAACCTTATTCGCGTATCAATTGTTTTCTTTTTTTTGTTTGACTGATTCGAAGTTATTCAAAACGAAAAAAAAACGTTTAAATTAATTGGTCTTGTGGAGTACTTACGGTTTATTTATTACTTCTGTTTGTTACACGGTTGTTTGCTGTTGTTGTTGATATTTGTTTTTGTTTTCATCGCCCTGACTGCTCGAAAATGTGTGAACGAGGCGCTATTTTGCATGGGATGACTCGAGAGATTATTTCCAATGTAAACAAATACTTTGAGGGTACATTTAGAATATTATTCGTTCGTAATTCGTTAATAAATTATATTTAGAAAAAACCTTGTTTTGCTGATCTTACCCAATTTATTCGAATTGACAGCTATGACGTCACAACATGGCACAAAGTCATTCCTATTCTCATTTGAAACGCATAGTAGGTACAAGAGCATAAAAACCACTGTAAACTACGTAAAACCATAACTATACCTATGTACTAGTTTATAATATTTAAAAAAAAAAAAAAAAAAAAAAAAAAAACTATTGCTATTAGATCATAGCTTTGTTTAAAAACAAATCTTAATTATTGACACACACGCACGCCAAGTGTACAAAAAAATGACACGCGTTTTATTTTTATTTATAGGGATGGAACGACGTAAGTTGTCACGGCTCCGATCAAATTCCAACACCCAACATTGACATGTTGGCGTATTCGGGAGTAGCACTAGGGAGGTACTACAGCCACGCGATATGTACGCCCTCGCGAGCTGCACTTCTTACAGGAACATATGCGCATAAGACAGGTATTTTTCTTTAGATGAATTAATCTTTATACGTCCCTTGTTAAATCAAATTTATTACTTAATTTTAAGTATGTTGCGATCCTACCCTATCCTACTAATATTATAAACGCGAAAGTTTGTGAGTATGGAGAGATGGATGGATGTTTGTTACTGTTTCACGTAAAAACTACAAAATGGATTTTAATAAAATTTGGTATGGAGTTAGCTGACACCCTGGGGGTCGAGTCTGCTATTGCAATTGTGTCTTAATGACCGGTCAATGATCGATTTTTGACGTATAACGTCAAACTTATGACACATTTCCCATACAAAAACTGTCAAAATTGCCAAATATTCGATCAATGACCGGTCTTTGAGACACGATTGCAATAGCAGACTCGAGCCCCAGGATGAGCACATGGGCTATTTTTATCCCGGTATTTCCACGGGAACGGGACCTATGCGGGTCATTCCGCGGAACGTCTGCTAGTATCGCAAAAAGTAAAAAAGGAAGCCATTGCCCTGCTGCACGTAACACGATCATCGTAGACGGGTACGTCGACGAAAGAATCGAAAAAGTAACAGATGTTAGAATCATTTCTGCCTTTTGTAGAAGAAATAACGGTAGATATTGTTGACTATTGACGACACAAGAATCTACACATTTCATTTCTTCATTCTTGACATTGTTGTGAGCAAAACAAAAGAAACATTTCTACAATCTGTCAATTTGTCGATTTTTCTGTAGACAATATTCAAAACAGGCATTCTGAAAGCAGTGGCTGGGAGTGTGCTTTCCCCTTTTCTGAGGCATTTTGTGGAGCAGATGACTGAGTAAGTTACTTGGTCATCTTCTGTACAAAGTGGCTCAATTTTATTTTATTTTTATTTTTATTTAAAACTAGCTTTTGCCCGCGGCTTCGCCCGCGTGGATGTCGAACTTCCGTCCCCTATGTTTTCCCTTTAAGGGCCGAATTTCCAAAAATCGTTTTTAGTGGATATAACTTACTCTTCACTAAGAACACCCCTTCAAGTTTCATGTCTCTAATACCAGCGGTTTGGGCTGTGCGTTGATATATAAACGTAATAATTTTAGCATAATACTTCCAGATAGACTACTTTCAAAATTGATCCTTCCGGTATGAATGCTTAAAGATTTCTGGAACTACTGACCCGGGAAAGAGCGCCGTACAACTGACCATGTGTAAAACAACTGAGACTAAGATCAACCTGCCCAGGCGTATTGATTACAACCGTACCAAGTTTGGTTAAAATCCCTATAATAGTTTTTGAACTATGCGTGCACATACAGACAGACAGACAGACAAAACTTTTACTGATTGCATTTTTGGCATCAGTATCGATCACCAATCATCCTCCAATATTAATTTTGTATAATTATATATTCAATGTACATAATTATCTTCGTAGTGTGTGATAGTCCATTGAATTGTATGGCGAGCGATATTGTATCTTAAGATAAAATATTATAATATCTTAGCCATGTGCAGCGGCCCTTGGTGAACTCCACTGCTGGTGACGTAACCTACGACAAACTTATTATTTGCGGTTGGTACAGTAGTCGGGTCTAGGGATCGAACCGCAAAATTCAATTTGTTTTTCCGGGATAAAAAGTACCCAGTGTGGTGCCCAGGATATTAAAGAATAAGTTTACCAAGTTTCATCGTAATCGAACCGGTAGTTTTTGCGTGATACCTGAACATACAGACAGACAGACAGACAAAAATTTTTTTAATCATATTTTTGGGTTCGGTGTCGGTCTAGTAACACCCCCTGCTATTTATTTTTTTGATATTTTCAATGTACAGAAATTTTACTTCTACAGATTTATTATAAGTAATAATATAATATAGATAAGTATGTTTATCAGCTGTTTAGTACCCATAACACAAGCTCTCAAGCACTTGGGACTAAATGGCATAGTGTGAAAAGTTGTGGAATATTTATTATTATTATTATTATTTGTGTAACACTAGACATAAGGTACGTTACTAACATTGTGGATCCTTGTTATCCGATTATTTAAATAAATTATTATTATTTTTATGCGCTTATTTTTCTCGGAACCCTTGGGTTCCGGACCTTTGGAAGGCGTACGAGGGGCCAAAGCCAACTCGCAGAGGCCCATTGTCGACTTTAATGAAATGAGGGACCAATCGCAGATTTTCCCTGTATGCACTAGACAAGTGCACCCAAGGAAAACCTACGACTGGAGAAATACTATTGTAGAATATGGTAACAAAAGTACTGGACTATAGGTTGGGGTAGCTAAAATGGACTGGATACCTAGAACTATGAAAGACTATGGCCCCTACCTTATCAATGTTACATATTTATTAATATCCGTTGCTGGGGTCGTCATGCTACGCGTGCAGCAGAAAGTCCTAGCTAGTAACTAACTATAGTGGTGTAGCTTCATCTGTGTTAAAGTTAGTTCTGTTAAATTAGTTATCAATTATAATAGAGGATTGGCAGTTTTTTATTTGTGATTGTTTTAGGAATGCAAGGTTATCCTCCTATAACGATGGGTGAGGATCGAGGCATTCCAACGAGTCTGACGCTGTTGCCTGAGTATTTCCAAGACGCAGGTTATTCAACCCATTTGGTTGGCAAGTGGCACGTTGGATCATCCCGGGAAGAATATTTGCCAACCAGAAGAGGCTTTGATAGTCATTTTGGACATAGAGGTGGTTATTTGGATTATTATGAGCACACTTACGAGGAAGATGTAAGTACTTGGCTAAAAGTCAAAGTCAAAGTCAAATTATTTATTTCAATTAGGCCATTTAAAAGGCACTTTTGAACGTTATTACAAGTTAAATAAAATATAATGATTCTAGTTGCCTCTTCCAAATAGTACTTTCGTATAGAGATGAATAAGCAAGAAACTCCATTTAAACTTACTCTTTTAAAATAGTTTTTACAATATTTTGTACAGGTACAATATAAATACAATAAATGTGAATACGATGTTCCTAGAACAAAAAAAAAATACAAAAATGACATACTAAAGATTCAAACTCTTTCAAATTGAGCATTTTAGTAGATAAGTACATAATTATGTGGACATGGTACTTTCACATTTACAAATATTAAAATGATGGATTATTAACAAAATAAGAAAGTATTAAATAAATAATAACAAAAAAAAACAGCAGAATAGTGTGTGGGATGAGCGAAAAGTAAAGCAAATTATATAATTAGAAATGTATCAAGTTTCATTTTGTCAATTTCCTTGATTGCCCAATGGACCTGGACCAGCATGTTTCCAAGCATTATTATCTTGAATATAATCCTCTAATACCCATGATTCTTATTACTACTACTCCCTAATAAAGTCAATAAGGACAGAACTGTGAAATAAATTACTAATTATGTCTTGATTTTGCTAAAGTACCAACATATAAATATTCTCAGCGGAGAATAATAATGGGAAAATGAGCTATAATAAATCTTTAATAAGTTACTCGTTTGATATTTCTATTAATTACTCTTTAGCGCCTACAGAAACACACGGTGTAGGTACCTACTATTAATTTAATCATGTGCGGTATGACCTCGATTTAAATATGATGTTTTTCACATATACTTAATATACCTTTACTACCTATAATACCTTTACTTTAAGTTTAAAACAATGAAGAAGCGACTACCATCGATTATACAAAAACTTAAAATAAATAAATAACTAAAACTAACAATAAATAACTACAAAGCGTCAAAAAATTCTTCTGCATCGCTGCCAGCTGGTAAAGTGCCCAAAAGACTGGCGGCATTGCCACGTTGAATGGCAATGCTTAGCCTCTGGCCAAAGTAGAGGCCAGCCCTTGAGTCACGGGAAGCGTCAATTAAACGTTTTGCAGAAAGGAAAAAAAAAGGTTTTTTTTTTCAGTTAAGTACTCGTTTATGTTTGATCAATTAGAAGTCGACTGTAATCATACACAACGAAATTATACGACCTATTAATAAAAACTATAGAATAGCGATTTACTTCCCTTTTAATAATGTAGATAAGAATAAGAATAAGAATTGTTTATTTGCATAATACATACATTACAGTTTAAGTGAAGCCCTGACCCCTGAGCTAGATAAATAATATCTGTATTTCAGGAGTCAGTTTCTTCTTCCTAAATACATGGTGCTTATAACTATATGCAATAATTATTATTAAATGTTTCCTGGTTTGGCTTCTCCCAAAACATCGTCAAAATGAAGTGTATGTATGTGTGTGACTGAGTGAGCGATAAAACACGAATTTTTTAATCTTTTTTAGTGGTCTGATGGTCAAGTTTCTGGTTTGTCCTTATTCAGAAACCAAACCCCAGCATGGGATGTCGAGGGTTACATCACCGACGTCTATACAGAACATGCCAAGTCAGGTAAGTTTTGTTACCGATAGATTTGTTGTTAATGACATTCCTTAGACTAAAAATCATTTGATAGGGACGAAATTACTCAACAAAAATACTAAATGTGTCCAGAATTGTAGTCAGCTAGTCTAAGTTCATACAGATTTTAGTAGTTCTGGATCCAGTTGTCTGTATTATGCAAGCTAGACTAAAGTTATCGTCACACTTACTCAGTTACACAAGAATGTTACTACTACTTGTAAGGTCTTGTACATTCCGTACGGATAGCATTTTAAGATAAAATATTTTTTTACTTGTTTGTTAATCAGTAATCAAGAATCACGACACTTCATCTCCCCTGTTCCTATTGGTTGCACACAATGCTCCGCACGCGGGGAACAAAGGTGCCCCTTTGCAGGCACCACCCGAAGAAGTAAGGGCAATGAGACACGTCGAGTCACCTGAGAGGAGGATATATGCAGGTACAAAAATGTTAAGCTAATGGAATTTGCGAGGAGCTTTCACCCACTGCTTTATTTTTTTACTATGTTCATTGAACTTAAACTTCTCTTTACCTTGCAGCCATGGTAAAAAAACTCGATACCAGCGTTGGTGATATCGTTAAAGCTCTATCTAGCAAGGGAATTTTAGAAAACACGATCATTGTGTTTGCTTCAGACAATGGAGGTACACCAGCTGGCGAGCATAATAACTACGCTTCAAATTTACCTCTGAGAGGTGTTAAAGCTTCGCCTTATGAGGGTGGTGTGAGAGTTGTTGGTTTGGTATGGAGCACCCACTTAAACAATACAAGTCATTATTGGGACGGATATATGCACGTCACAGACTGGTTGCCAACTTTATTGTGTGCTGCTGGTATAGAAGCTCCCACAGACATTGATGGAATTAACCAGTGGGACAATATAAACTCTAACTTACCTTCTCAAAGAACTGATATCTATGAAATAGACGATTTGGTTGGATATGCTTCAGTAATATACGGAGACTTTAAATTAGTTACGGGCACTGTTGTTAAGGATTACAATACGTACCTTAGTACCAATCTTACAGGCGTAATAGGTAGTCCACCGTCTTATTTCGAAGCTCTTAAGAAAAGTAAGGTATACGATGTACTAGACTCACTTGGAATGCCATTCAATGCTGAAAACTTGACTAGTCTAAGAAACAAAACAACGATAAAATGCGATACTTCATCGGCTACTACGTGCTATCCTGAAAATGGTGAGTTTTGTCATGAGATGCTAAATACGGAGTATTAAACAAAAAGTTTACTGAACAGCCAAGAACTATCAGTTTGGTAAAACCATAGTAGTGATTATTGTCCGGCAATTTTAGCTGTCCAGTATATTCTGGTTGTTTTCTTTTACTTATCTCACATTAAAAAGCTTTCATAATGTGTAGCTATTGTGAATGTATCAATAATATTTTGTGTGTAATTTTTAGGCACGGTGTGTCTTTACAACATTATAAACGATCCCTGCGAAACAACTGAATTATCCTCAAGCTATCCGAAAATAGTATCCTGTTTGCAAGCTCTATTGGAAACAGAGATGAAAAAAAGAATTCCTAGAATGCCAGTTTTCAGGAACCCCTTAGCTGGTCCTAGTCGGTTCAACTACACATGGGATGTTTGGATCAAATGAGCTAACTGAATGAATCTGTATTATATATAGACTTTTGTTTGTATTTGCAATGTTTCTGCTAGTCTATTTTGTAAAACCACTCTCTCAGAAGATTACAGGGCATAACTGGTCTAGTACTGCCATTAGAATGGGATGACAGCTTCGCTTTTACTTTACCACTGCATCAGTTCTGAAGAACACTCATTGTTAAGAATCAGGCGGACTGTACTTAAACGTGTTTATCCAAAGAAATCTTTGAACGATTTAAGTATGGACGTTACTATGATGTAAGATTTGTTTTTTTTTGTCATTGCAAGAATGGTAGCGTGGCTATGTAATGAATTATTCTCGTAATTCAGCTCTGCAGTGAGTTCCCGGACAGAGTTTGTTCAAATATTTACATATGAGTATACCCGGCGAGATTCTGGCTTGAGTTTTGTCCACACTTTTTTATTGTCTCTGATTGCGTAAGCCGAGGGTATTGATATCTACCAAATCTGATTTTTGTTTGTGTATTACTTATTTAAAGTAAACAGAAAAACTGATTTCAGTATATTAATTAAAATAATACAAGAATCTTGAATGGCATTTAAATAAAATTTATAGGCTAGCAGAACTGTCACAACCAGTTGCGTCTTATCGTCTTCTAGTTGTTTCAGTGAACGGAAAAGGGAATGTATGCATTTTAATTAGCGTTATAGCTTCTTTAAAAATGTACATTATTATAGAATATTCATATTTTGCAGTAAAAATGCAGTTTGTTTCATTGTTTTGTAAGAACAAAAGAGTTTTTTTTTTAATTTAATTGACATTGCAGAAATAAATCTTTTGTTATCTTTTCATAATATCTAGATATTTATATTTATTGTTGCTAATCTATATCTATACTAATATTATAAAGAGGTAAAATTTGTAAGTTTGTATGTTTGTAAGTTTGTATGTAGGGGGTAATCTTCGGAACTATTGATCCAATTTAAAAAAAATATTGTACTGGAGGAAAGCTACACTATTCCCGGTGGACATAGGCTTTTTTTATTCCCGTATTCCCACGGGAACGGAAACTACGCGGGTGAAACTGCGTGACGTCTGCTAGTGTTTTATATGCGTGAGAAAACCTGTTTTTACATAATAATTATTACATTCTAAGTAACTAAATGCAGTTTAATTTAATTTAATTCTTACATGGTTTATTTTATAAGGTACTAGCTGTACTCTACCACGCTTCGCTGTGGCACATTGTGATTGAATGGTTATAAAAAAAGGAAAAAAAACAATCCTTGATGCGGATTATACAGGGTGGCAGGGACATCGACGCACATCCGCTTACCGGCTTATCCTTAAATTTTACGTTTTTTTCTGCAATTTTTTTTACTGTAAACTGTATAAAATCATTATTTTTACCTATTCCAATGAGATTTTTAATTAAGAAATATTAAATTCACTTGTTTCACTTAAAACAGCAATGAAAGTAAAACTCGAAAGGGCTACCTGATCAGCTGTTTTTCTAAAGTTCATATGCGAGGTCAACACTAGCATAGTAGGTCCCTTCGCTTTTCGCTTTCTAATGCCGACATCCTATTGTCGGCATTTCGGCGAAAAGCCGACAAAGGACGCCGCCGCACCGGCGCGCGGTCTAGTCTGTACGATATATCCCAAAGAATCTAACAGACGCGTCACTTGAGGCATTTTAATCATCTACATAAATGAATGACCCGCATTTACTACTTTTATTTTAGATTAATTATGGAGGATAACATTTTTTTTGAGATTTGTCGTGTTACGTAAAGAAGATTAAAAAAAACGAGTAGACGCGTATTGATAGTCACGTAATTGTTCGACAATTTTTTGTTATCAACATTAATTTTAGTTTTGAATGCAATTCAACAATGTAATTTATTGTTTCATAAAAAAAAACACATCCATTATCGCAATTAATATCATGAGGAGGTAACTAGGTACAACTTAATGTGTTTGTACACTCTATCATTTTGTTGATCTGTACGTACACCGACGCACTGTAGGCACAGAAAAACAAATAAATAATAAAGTGCGGCAAATTGAAAGAAGATTAGTAAACCTACATTTCTTTTGCATTTCTCCGATTTTATCGGATTTTTGTCAGTTCCTAGATTTTGTTGATCGCAAGCGGGCGTGTTGTTTGTCGCGAATTTGTGATCATAACGTAGTAGATTTTAAAATCAAAAGTAATTTCCTCTGCGTGTGTGTGTGTGTGTGTGTGTGTTTGAGAGCGTCAATTGGAAGATTCGGTTCGCAACCATGGCCAGCTCGCTCACAGGACTTGACCCCATTAGATTTTTTTATGTGGGGTTAGGTCAAGTATAAGGTGTCTGTGACCGAGTGCAATACCGCAGCAGAAATGAGAGATCGCGTTGTGAAATGTGAATGTGTTTGCGACGCTGTGTGAGGAGTGTGTCCAGGATCCCACTATTTTACCCCGTGTCCACGCAGAAACTCTGCGCCGCGCTCAGATCTGCGAGCGACCACTTCGAACCCTATCTCATTAGGAATGAGCGAGATAAAGGTAGGTAAGTTAATTAATTGAACATTAGGTACTGTATCGCTAAGTTTTTATCAGGAATATTTTTTGTTATCAATCCTCATCGGTAGGTACCTATCGCTATTTTGTGAGAATAAGCTTAGGTATTGTTAGTTTTATTTCTTTTTAAGTAACTACCATCAGTTATCGATACTAATTAAACAAGATTTCATGTGTTAAGTAACTATCAATGTTGTCGTTCGGCGATATTTCGTAGGTACGTTCACGTTCGTCCGGCAGCAGAGGCGCGCGGCGGCGGCGGCGCGCGGTGTAGCGGGAGGCCGCGCTGTCGACGTATGTGTGTGTAGGTTAGGTAGCACACGCGCGCGCGCCTTCTGCAGAGCGTTTTGATCGCGTTGTTTGCAATACATTGCGCACTCAAAAATGTCAATTTTTTTAACCAGCCATTTCCGAGATGAATGACCTTCGTAATTTCATTTATGGCATCAGGTGCAACCTTTTCACGACGTTTGCGCGTCGATGTCCCTGCCACCCTGTATATCATGCTAAAATTTCAGCTCGATCGGTGCAGAACTTTTTGAGTTCTTGAAGCGCACACAAACCAACATAGCATTTTTATATAATATATAGATTAGCGATGCGCACATTTTTATTGTTGAGATTTCATTCCGGATTTCGGATATTTCAACATAAAGGGCAGTTAAAATTTCCAAAACCTTTAATGGTGGTTGTTCATTATTATAAAAAAAAAAACCGACTTCAAAAAAAACACTAAACGATGTAAAATAACTCTAAATTCGGAATTCTGTGGCTTTGGTGGGTTTGTCTTACTCATGATGGGCCACCAACTTCCGAATTTAGAGTTATTTTACACCGTTTAGTGTTTTTTTTTAAAGTCGGTTTTATTTTTTTGCAAAAAAGTTTTTTATTTTTCCTTTTTTAGTTGTTGCCATAAAAATATTTGCCATGAATTTATTTTATATTCTTAGTTGTTATCAATACATGTCATGATAATAGGGTTTTCCACTAATCCCTAATAAATTAAAATTAACATACTTATCTGACGAAATCTAGGTATATTGTACCCACCTGCGTACCCCTCAAAGCATACAGTCGTGATGATACGTCATGATGTTGTAAACAAATTCTTGATAAACAATAAACATCCAAGCGATTCCAGCAGTCACGACAGATTTGCCGTCTTTTTTTGAAGAGTTCCGTTGTATATCTCCGAAGATCAGCACCAGATCTTCACCAAATTAAAATGGGACCACCTCAGGAGTATACTCTTTCAAACAAAAGAAGAATTTTGAGAATCGGTCCACAAATGGGGGAGAAATCAGGTAACATACATAAAAAAAAAAAAAAAAAAAATACATACACACGAACATAGAACCTCCTCCTTTTTTGAAAGTCGGTTAATAAACCTGTATTTTAAATTTCTATGTTCTAGACCCAGTAGTTTTAGCTGTGTGTTTACTCATAGACTGACTTAGATTACAGGGAATTTCAATGTATTAATATAGTCTATACTGACTATATTAATACATCATACAGACAAACATTGTTAAAATTATAGTTTTGGCATGAGTATCAAGCCTGCGCAGCGTTTACCAAATTTTAATTTTAATTAACATTAGAAGAAAGAAAGATCGAGACGATTTTAATGTTGTGTTAGATTACTGCTACTCTCATTTACTTTCTCAGCCATACTCTCACTGTTCTCTCACCTTCATTCTCACACTTGCACTCACATTCACCCACAGCCGTTTATTTCTAGATTAATTTTATATTACAGATACTTTCCTCTTACTGTTGTTTTATTTTATGTTAAGTGGCTGGTTTTGAAAAGATAAAAAAAGACGATAAAAGACGAAAACAATGTTATGTAAGTAATTATGTTAATTTGTAGGATTTCTGGAAATACAATATGCCAGTGCTCTTAAAACTCAAAGTTACATTTGAATCTATAAGAATTGATAAAACATTATTGCATTAAAAATACAGTTTTAAACGTCTAACATTCACGTTCGACAAAAACACTATGGGGTACTTAAAAGTTAAAAGTTTTGTATGAAGAAGAAGAATGGCCAACAAACTCCATAATTTCTCTTATCAAATGGTATTTTACAATATTTTGTACACAACAACTTTATGCATGTATGTGAACACAATGTGAGTACCTAAAGTTAAAACCATTTTACTTACTAAGACAGGTAATATTGTATTTACAAAATAAAAAAATCAACAGATAGTGAACTTGTTCTGTTAATGTTGTGCATACTTGCACACATGCTCACACATTCACAAATATTGCGACTGTTGATTAGTTAATGTTCATAAAAAAATACTTAACTACTTATAATACTTCATTTTAATAATAAATAATTTTGAATTAAAAAAAAAGCAACGGCGTCGACTTACTACAAAAAAAAAACAAAAATGAATTCACCAACCAGTTTGTTTTTGAATAAACTCTATTGACCTATGGAGCGGGACCAGTATGTTTTTGCGCATTCTAATCTTAAATAAAATCCTCTATTTTGTAATATGCCTGTGTATAAAAAAAAATGTTTTTATTAAAGTTTATTTTTTCATTCAGTTTTAATATATCACTGGGTACCTACTTTGCAATACTTGACAGCTGACATAGCATATAATAACATTTATAGTCCCCGAACTGTTATGTAGAGATAGTATAAATCGGTGCACCTTTAATAGGTATACCCACATTTTGAAAATGGATTTTTTCACTGGTAACTAATGTTTTAGACGTGTGTGTTGTGCTTTTCGTTCTAGAGCAGTCAAATACGAGTACGTAACTGCTCTAGAAGGTTCATATATGCAAACCTTCTGCTTAAGTTTTGCCTAATCTGCTAATCCTCCGTTGGAAACCAATATCAATTAGGACTAAAAGCCGATTAGCAATAGTTGTAACGGGTGACAATTCTTTAGATCATCCAGTGTTTGATTTATGGACGCAAGTAAATCTTGCAGAAGCAAACTAAAATATGTTAATATCCCTGTTTCGACAAGCTTTGTAAGAGATTATAATATATTCGTGTTTTAATTATTATCGCTTTATTTAAAATAGCCAGTCTTAAATTTAAGAAATAATAATATGAGAAAAGGAAGAATATAAAAAAAAGTAGGTGCAACTAAAAACACTAATATCTATGTGTAAAAAAACTATAGATTCGAAAGTCTTGTGACTTTAACTGTTTTGATTGATTTACTTTTTACGGCACCAGCTTTTCTATATAACGAAATAATAAATTTCGTATCGATTTACTAACTTATCAATCAATTTTAATTATATGTTTAAGATGTGGATAACGTCGTAAGTTGCACGCTGATGCAGCCTCATAAAATTATTTGTGAACTATTTATGGTGTGTACCTAATTGTTTGTTTTCCTACTACAAATAAAATAAATAAAATCTCCGGAGAAGTTGCTAAGCATACATATACGTAATTGTAAAGATAAAATGCAGTAAAACACAAAAGCACCTCATGATGAACGTAATGTACACCTGAGCGACGGCATGGACTTAAGGCAGCTCATAAATGGTCGTCATTATCGCATCAACGCCAAAAAATTTTTAAACTTAATTTTGCATTTAATTTTTTTTAAACTTGCTTTTTTATATTTTAAGTCACACATAATATCTGTTTGTAAGTAAAGTTAATACCCATAGACGACTAAAGTCGCAACGGCTGCTAACACAAAAGAGCTGATAAAATAAAAACGGCTAAACCGATTTTGAATTTTTGAATCATGCCTAAAAACCATCGCAAGAAACCTTGCTTTCATGAAAAAAGCGCATCAAAATCGGTTCACCCGTTTAAGCACTGCAGTGCCACAGACAAACAGACAGACACATATAGCGGTCAAACTTTTATCACCCTCTTTTTGCGTCGGGGGTTAGAAAAGAATTTAGGAGCGTATTACAAACGTGTTCTTACGAAGCGACTGCATAATAAATATACAAAATTTCTGTGGTATCTCCAGTAGCTATTAAAGTGTACCTTGTTAAGCCACTTAAAATGTAGTTTAAAATTTTACTGTTTGCCTGTTAAGCGCTTCCAGTTTAATATGGAATTTCTTATCTTAATCTCTCTAATGTTGCTCTCACCTCATCTAATTTTTAACAATTTTTCTAATTTCTTGATGACAGCGATGGGAAGGAGTACTTTGACGCCTGAGTGTTCCGATTTTGTTTTTCCTAGAAGAGGGTTTTTGTATTTTTTTCTTTACTTTTTTATTTGTAGTTAGTTTAAGTGTACATATTTAATTTATTTTAACCCTCGATGCAAAAACTACGGGATGTTATAAGTTCGATATTTCTGTGTGTGTCAGTCTGTGGCATCTTGGCTCCCGAAGGGATGAACCGATTAGGTTTCCTTTTTTGTCTTATAGGTGAAGAGTCCAAGAAAATCGGTCCAAGATGGCCGCCGCCACAAAATGGCAGATTACATTTTTTTTTATTTGTTTATAGAATTAAAGTCTGTAATCACCCACCTTGAGCAGGTGTGGTGATTAACGCTCTTGCCTTCTTTATATGAGAAGTGGACTGCTTTGCTCTGGAATAATAATTACAGGCAGGTATTTTTTTTTATTTGTTCTTTATGTTGACCTTCAGAAACCAAATTCAGCATGTTAAGGCCAAGGTTAAGTAGATTAAACGCAAAACAAAAACCCATTTATAGGCTTACGATATGTCGGATGAGCCCTTATGTCAAGGTTAACTAAATCAGCGGTTTATCTGTCTTTAAAAGTTGATTCAGTTTGTTATATAAAGGGATTTGGGTTCGCCTTTTCAGGCTTCACTTTTTATTGTTGGTAAGTATATTGGAGTGTGCTAGCTAACACGTGACAATTATATTTCAATGTAACGATTTACAAGGTTTATATATACCTTTTTGCTATTTACTGAGTATTTTAATACATCAAAGATATAGGCAAGGCCACAGAGCCATCACAATATTGGTTAAAAAATGCCTTAACACCCGTGTACAAGACGCCACTTCAAGCTGAACTTGAGAGGTTTTGATGAAGATTAGCTAGTCAGCACAAAGGCATAAGCGTACGTTCGTACCGAAATATCGCCACTTGAGGCTTCTAATGACCCCGTTCTTGAAAATCATGGAAAGGCCGTGGACGAAATATTTATCATCGACAGTTTCAGTATAAGACTTCTTGAAGAAAAAACTATAATGAGGTTTATATTATTAATATTGTACGTAGATCATCAGCACCCTTAGAGGATAATCCTCGATTTGTCTGAAAACTGATTTTTTTATAAGTTAAAAAAAATATGTTAAGACGGCTTTGAGCAAACTAGGCAAGCTGAAAATAGATATAAAATATCTAGATAGAAGAAGGGTTTAGGAAGAAGTAGAAGTTACGCTGGAATAAATAAACTCACAAACATAGTGCATGAAACATCTTTATTTTCTTGTTTAGGAGCTCGGAGAGTGGTCACATTTCATTGTCGTGCCACTGCAAGCTAGCCTCGAGCAGGCTTGTCATTATGCGCGTGATGAGTGATGAATCACACGACTAGAGCGCTCGCTGGGGTACACACGGCTACACATCAAGCTATACATTTCCAGTATAAAGCTGATTTCGTATTGTATGGGATATCTGTACTATTGTTTGTATTGCGAGGTCAGCGAAAACTCACGCGCATAATGACAGGCCTGCTCGAGGCTAGCTTGCAGTGGCACGACAATGAGACCACTCTCCGAGCTCCTAAACAGGAACAAAAAAAATGTTTCATGTATGTTTGTGAGTTTATTTATTCCAGCGTAACTTTTACTTCTTCTTAAACCCTTTTTCAATGTAATGGTTTCGTTAGAAGCGTTGCGTTGTCAAGGGTAGTAATTAAACCACCATAAAGTGGGAATAGAATAGAATAGAATAGAATAGAATACTCTTTATTGTACACCATGCAAGCAATGGAAGCAATTAGTTACTCTCGATGGTCACTCCTTAGAAAATTTTTTACAGATCCTCCGATTTTGCTAAAAAGATTTGTTATCAGTTTTTCACTTTTGGGCTCAGGAGCGTATTATAATCTATTAAGTATTTACCATGTGCCAATCTAACACTAAAATAATTTAGCTGGTGTAATTCAATTCACATTTCGGTGTTCCGGGATGCAGTTTGATAGATAAAATTTTAGCTTCATGCAGCTTTCGTTAGCTATTTTGTAGACCACCCTTAATGGAATCTCATTACTATGCTGTTCTCCGTGCAGCGTTGTGAAATAATGACTCCCAAGAATTTAGGTGATGCTAACATTAACAAATAAAATCATTGACTGGAATCTGTAAAACAGTGTTAAGAAACTAAAAATATTGTGTAGGTTTGGTAGGTGAGTTTAGTGTCTGTTGCAAGAAATAATTATGTTAAGCAATTTTTATGCTTTTTTTAATTATTTTTAATGTGAGAAAATAGTCGACCTACCTACAGGCAAATTGTATCAGACTTGTTTATTATAATGTTGTTTTTTTTTGCACTGTCACGCTTGAGGGAATGTGAATCAAATCAAGTTCTAACTTAGCGTTGTTTTTATTTGCATTAATGGTAAAAATCGTAGGTATCAAACTAATTCGAAACCCTTATTTTATGTTTGCTTGCTTAATCTTTTGGGATATCCTGACATGTTGTTTAAGCACCGACAACGACGTAAACAATGCTTATCCTTTTTTAATAAACTTGTATAATGGAATTTTCACTGAGTTTGTACCTAATTATGACGATATGAAATAATAAACTTCAACGTATAATAAGGTATTTATTTCATGTGCAGTATGCTTTAATAATGAAATACATAATGTAATTTGTGTATTGCGAGATTTGCAGACAGATAATGCCTATCATCATAGTTTAATAGTAACAGCACGCTTCATTCCCAAGCTGCATTCATCAAATTAAATAGCGTATATGACTGACGACACATCTGCAAGGAAATTATTTATAGATTAGGTAAGGATATTTTGTTTTCTTGTTGCTAGGTGTTTTTAAATCTTTGAATGTAAGATAAATCAGCATCGAGCAAAGATTTTACACAAAGATAGCTGGCGGCATTGACCATAGAATTTTTGTATCGGCAGGAAAAGGCGCGTACCAAGTTTTCACACGAGTGCTCGAAAAGAATGCTGCCGAACGACAACCTACCTCAGCGAAGGTATCGAGATTAATCACGTAAAACACCGTAGTGATCCCCATCGGGATTCTGGCCCTCGTCATCATGAACAACACAATCTGTCGGATTCTCTTGTCTGGACATTTCTCCCAGTTACACGAATATATCGCTTGACGAAATTTTTCGCTCTGGAATGACGGTAGCAATAATGTTTTAACTATAAATTATGTTATTGTTTGATAGTGTCTTAGTGCATACAATATTGATGAATGAATGAATCCAAAAATTACTTTGGTGCAGTTAAAATGTTAGTTAATAATAACAAACTAGCTGCCTAACGAATATTCTCCATATTATTTTTGAATACAAAAGGTAGGCAATATCCGTCTCTAGGCGTGCGATGCGTTCAGCCGTTGAGTCGTAAAAGCCAACAGACAAAGAAACAGACAAGCAAACACACAAAGAGAGTTACTTTCTCATTTATAATATAAGTATGGAGAGTACTTAGAGTAATACTTTATATTAAACTATGTAGTTTAGTTTTCAGCACTAGGGACGTATACAATTGAACTGTGTCAAAACTCGCATTCTTCGGCGCGCGTCAAAGATATGCTTAAAAAGAAATTCTCGCTTCACGTAATAATTTATAGATTACAATGCGAAAATTAACGAAGCGTCTTACCGTTTCCATGAGAAGGTCGCTGTAGTAACAAGGCATGAAGAAATGTAAAATGCAGCCAACAAAGAATGAAATAAACTCGACGTTTATCCGTTTACCTCGCAATTCCTGCAAGAATTCATTATGATTTATTGTGTATAATTCATCTTGTATTCCACGTGGTCGGATTACTAGATTGTTTAGAAAGCTGTGATAAATATAACATTTTTAAAGCTACGAAAGCTTTGAAATGGTTTTCTTTTAAACATTAATAGTTTTTTATTGCATTTAGTTATAGTTAGTATAAAATTGAATATTGAATTTACTTACTTCAACTATTTGAAATGTAGTTAGTGGTAATAAAAATGTAGTAGCTTTCATGTTGTATTCGTATAAAAAAGAAAAATTTGCTTCTACGCGGTCCACTAACCTGCGAATAGAAATATGTATTAGTTTTAAATAAAGTAAAACTTGATTTATCACATAATAAACGTATTATAATTGCCGTACTTATAAAGTTCCTGCAGTTTTGAAATAATCTTCTTTAATCCGATTTCTATCTGTTTGGTATCTTCTGTTTCCACGAATATTTTACTGATGCGTCGAATGAGTAGCTCGAGTTGTCCACATGTATGTAACATAAATATTGGGACCATAGGATCAAATCCCACGTACATAGATGACGCATAGGCATCGAATCCTAGAGTCAAAATGAACAACATCCAAAAGACTATCGTAATATTCTTATAGCCTTCTATTGGTTGAGGATACGTAAAGTCAAAGAGAGGAACAAGAACGAATTCTCCCTTGCAGTAATAATATATCATTAGGAAAAAAGCTTTTATTGGGAAGATAGCGCTTGTACCGAAACCGAACACGAGCCAGTATTTGCATACGGTAACACCTCTTTTAGCATACTGTATTACTATTTCCTTGTCTTCTTTACAATGTTGAGCCGCTTCGTAGTCACGTTCCAGGTTGCTAATAAGTAGTTTAATAGATTCCTCATGATACAGGAGCACAATATATTTAAAAGTAATTGTAAAAGATACGATAACCATCGTGCCATTCTTGCTGGCTTCAGCAAAATTTCCGGTTTTAATGTCATGGTAAAATATTGAATACAAGAGAAATGTACAACAGGAGAATGTATTTATCAGTATGATTGTGAAACGAATTTTCCACCGTGTATCCCGTGCGATTGATGGATGAGATCCGTTTATCCGCATAGACATTGTTGCAATTTTAAACATTTTTTCGAAATTCAAATCAACGTCCTCCATTTTGCTACGACAACTGTGCGGTTATGGCGAACAACAAAACCGTTTTGAATACACAGCTTTATGAAATGGAAACATAATGGTAGTTGTAAGAATTGAAGTGATTTCTTTGTGAAAAAGTGTATGCTATTGACAGACTAATAACACATTAACTACCAATACAATACTTGATATAAGTCTATACTCGTTCAGCGACTTTTCTCACACGACTGTCGCTTATTTTATTTTATTTTAAGTATTTCATTAATCTTTCAATTTATTTAGTGATCAGTTACTTTGCCTCTTATTGTAGTGTGTTGTATAGGCCAACGATCTAATCTTGCGGACTAGCCTAAACAGTTTCTGAATGTTTTCGTTATCGACCCCCGACCCAAAAAGAGGGGTGTTATGTTATCTTTGTTCAATTGTATACTAATCTATTCCAATAAATATTTTTTACTTTTTTTAAGTTGAAGGTTTAGAAGATCGAAATATCTTTTCTGGTTTAACTTGAAAGTCATTCCGTAATGTAAGAAACAAAAGGTTTTTTTGTTATTATGTAAAGAAAGAAAGAAAAGAAAGAAAGAAAGAAAGAAAGAAAGAAAGAAAGAAATAAGATTTATTGGCAACAGGTAAAAACATGCACACTCTGTTAAAATATGAAAATAACAAAACAAAATAGTAAAAAAAAAAAAAATGGCATGTCTCACGGCTGCGCCAAAAGGCTAAAGAAGACAATCAAATGCAAAAGGACCGCTCGGAAAAGTCACCATACAATGGGCGCCGGCTAATGGGTACCAAAGCCTGGAAAGTAAGGGCTCATGGACATGTCCCGCTAGGGCTAGTTCGAGGAAGCACGAAAAGAAAGTTCCTGGAAAGACTTGGGGTAGGTCTTTGCCCTGCTGCCCTCGTCTCTGGAGTAGGCAGTGACTTGTCGCTGCCGGCCGTGGTCGAGAGGATGGTCGGCAGCGTCGAGTCCTGGGACGCGGTGGTGTCCTTCTGCGAAACGGTCATCTCGCAGAAGGAGGCCGCGGAAAGGGAGAGGGAGATTACTTCCACTCACCCGGCCCACAACAGACGCACCGGGCGCACGCGGAGGGCGGACAACGCCCTCTTCCAGCCCCCCTGAATGGGTCCAGGGCGACGGACGCGGGGATGTCCGCCGCCCCCACGTACATGGACCCGAGGTGGCGGCGCGTCGTGTTCACGCGCGCCCCTCTCAGACGTCGCAAGGGGAGTCTAACACCTCACTCCCCTCGCTGACTTGGCGAGGCCCGCGGGGCCGGCACCAGTCGGGGGCGCGGAAGTATCTTCTGTTCCCGTGACCCCCGGCGCAGGTGTGAGAAGGAACACGGGGTGGTTTTTAGTCAGTAAGAGTCTGACAGACCCCTCCGCCTCCCCGGGCCATCCATGAGGATTTTCCACCCCTCAAAAATAAAAAAGGTCTTTGCCCTGCTATGGAATAGTAAAGGCAAAGGTAGTTCATACATGCCTGACTGTTTATCCATGTGAGTTGAAATGTTTGAAAACACACCCACGATACATATTTTATTAACGCTTTTTTTTTAAGAAATAAAATATAAAACAATCAACAACATTTCCATTCATATTAGAGTTAGCAAGCTTGTATCATTACCTTGTATCTGACACAGTAACTACGTCCCTTCTACGTTACTGCACGCACCCCCGCATTAGGTGCTCAATTGAATTATGGCTGTCATCAATCAAGCTTCGGAAACATTACTGAAACTTCTTATTTATCGTCAAACCGATTATGGGAAATGGCTTGTATTATGGAATTTTCACGTCGTATACATCTTTTGTGTTGTGTTGACCGAGTAAATTTTCTCACGGTTTCAAAGGGGATTCTTGACTGCGGCTTTTTATTATTGGAATATAAATTTGGTAGGTACTCAAGGTAACCGTGTTAATGATGATCGCAGTATATGTACAGAGGCTAACACAACAAGCTACCCCAATGTGTCAAATTTCTTTAATAGGTTTTCAACTTAACAGTGAACAGAATAAGGTTCATGTTCAATTGGGAAAGTTTGACAGTTTGGGGTAACTTGATGTGCTGGCGTCTGTACTACAGTGATCAACAATAATATGTTCACCGTGAGTAGAAATAAAGAAAAGCCACGTATATTTTGCACATAGATTAGCCACATAATTATACTTATATGTACCTACGTGTAAAATGTAAGAAGAAAAAAGAAAATCCAAAGATCAAGGTTTAAATAAAAAACTGTTTAAAAAACTCCCAAAGATTTTATTACTAACTCAAAATGTTAATCAGGATACGTTATTTTAATCTACAACTTTAAAGATATAGTATCAAATTTAGGAATGGTAAATATTTTAATGGTCGTTCAACCGTCTGTTTTACAATGAGCTAGGCACATAAAAATGGCAAGATAACGCACGAAAGCTTGTTTTTTGATAGGCCCATAAAACTGTATCAGGGATTGTAAACACGTAGGTGTCGGATTATCATAGGAAAGGAGGCTTTATATTTTTGTTTGTCAATTGACTTGATCAGGAGCAAAAAGGGCACAATACTTTGTTTGCCTTTTTAATATTTACTTATATCTTAAAATAATGTCGCTGAAGAGTTTGCTGCTTTCTTGTTTGAACAATATCTGGAATATCTGGAAAAATCAACCGGCTCGAATAACTGGAACTGCGGAGTTCAGCTAGTTAGAAATGTAATTGCGATGCATTCGTGAAACATAAATATTCAATAAAGTCCGTAACTAAAAAATCTAAAATTTGTAACTAATTTTGTGTGTAGAGAAAGTACAAGGAGCATTTCCGTTAGCAGATAGATTGGGAATCACAATGTGTACTTATGTATTAATACCTACCCAACTTCGTACAAAGAACGAAATCCTTTTGACATAGGTAATATCGGATTTTTATAATAGATGGAAAAGATATCTATATTTATTTTAAAACAACATGGATAAGAAAAAAAAAACTGAAAATCCCTTGTTAAAAATACAAGGGATTTTCAGTTTTTTTTTGTACCACCCGTTACTCAGTAACAAGTGTAGTTTTTACGTAAGTAAACCCAACAAAAATGTGTCAACATTTCAAAGTCCATTTTCAGTAGCCCCCGAGATATCCACTTAATATTTGTTCATTTGTATTCCGGCCGTGGCCCAAAAGACCCGTTGCTGTCTTGAATTCCTTATTTTGAATCTTGACATCTCTTTTTTTTAGAATCTCTAAGCCAATTTATGGAAATGATAACGAAATGAAGACTGGTATCTTATGTAAACATCTGATGCTATTTTCCCTATGACGGTTGATGTGCATGGGGTATAACTGAGTACATAAGGATAACTAAGGTAGAAACCACACCGTCCCATGTAATGCTGATTAAAGGTTAATGTAATAACGTCTTATCAAAATCTCACTAAGCGGATTCGACATTTGCATAACGTGACTGTCCTTTAAAAGCGACGTGTTCACGGGAGTTGGGAAAAATATTTTGCGTTTGCCGTTACAAAGTTTTTATTGCCGTTACCGACGACGCCCCGCATGTTGCCTACATTAATAAATAATATTTCCGGTTTTGTGAATTCGCCTAATGTTGTGTGCATTTGAATTTATTTTACGGTCCGAACTTGTACCATTTACCTAACCGTACCTTTTCGATTTCCAAAACATTTATTGATACCTACATAATATATCATAATTTATTTATCACATTCAGCAAGATCTTAAAAAATAAAGATCTATAAAGTCTGTAAATGTTTTACTTAACGATATAAGGCATAAGTGCAGACGCCAGCACATCAAGTTACCCCAATGTGTCTAATTTCTTTGATCGTTTTCAACTTTATGGCAAATACAATAAGGTTCATATTCAATTGGGAAAATTTGACACATTGGGGTAACTTGACGTGCTGGCGTCTGTACCATAATAAATTATAATGGTCTAAGTAAGCGTTTACTTATACAAGTATTGCAGGACAGGCAAATAAGGACTCGTATGATTCCTGATTCCTTTGGAACAAAAGCATTTGTCACGCAAAATCAATTAGACTGGATCCATATCGTGATCGACTTAGACCTTGTTCCAATTCGGCTAAAGTGATGGTTGTCGACCAAGCAAAATGGGTCATCTCGTCAAACAGACAGCTTGATGGATCGCCGTTAGTCGGTCTGGGAGAGAGGGCAGCAGCTGACTCATTCCGAGGGCATTACCATGCTTTCGGTGTTACATTATTGAGAGAAGATCGTGACCGCTAGGCCAAAAAAAAAAACTATCGCTATTTCCTTTCAACCCTACGAAAATGGGAATGACAAGAATTTTATTGAATTAGATTACGAGTATGTGTGAATGATGTTGCATCATGCATAGATAGATAGATAGATAGTCGAAGTGATAAAAAATGTTTGATTTTATTGATCTCAAATCTAATCATTACAGATATTTCGATTTGTTCATACGCCCTACTTTTTTGTTGCAAGATTAATCATTTTTTTATCTAAGACTTATAAGTATACTTTCTGTCCAAAAGGAAACCATTCAAAAAGAGGCAAACATCAACCAAAAATGAATAAGTAGAAACATTCGTATTATAATATATGTTAGACTGGCATGTTGGTCTAGTAGTTAATGACCCTGACTGCTATGCCGGAGGTCGTGGGTTCGATTCCCACCCAGGACAAATGTTTGTGTGATGAGCACGATCATTTGTTTTGTGTCTGGGTGTAATGTATCTATAATATGTATGTTTTTAGAAATATGTAAGTATGTGTGTTTATCAGTTGTTTAGAAGGTACCCATAAGTATGTTTATCAACTGTTTAGTACCCAAAACACAAGCTCTCAAGCTTAACTTGGGACTAAATGGCGTTGTGTGAAAAAGTTGTGAAATATTTATTTATTATTATTTATCTTATTTATTTATATGTAAAATATCTTAATCTACAATATGATTTGAAGATTTAGGTAAGGTAGGATATAATTCAAATGTTTCATATATTATACAGCAGTCTTTTTCTTTGAAAATCAAGTCGTGAAAATGTAGGCGAATCGAGCTGTCATTCCATAATAATGCTTGGCATTCACTGTTCACTTTACTCATTTTTTTACGGGGTGACTTCACTAAATCGACCGGCTGATCAGTCAGCATTTTACTTAAACATATGTTTATAAAGTGTGTGTGTGAAGTGTAGTGGACTGTATTCGGAGGAATTTTAACGCTTCCTTTTGCTTCCTTTTGTCAGTGACTGATCTGGATGCTTGCACTGACTGATCTGGTCACCTCATTCTGTGTGGTTCTTTCCTCAAAAGACCATCTCAGACACTTATCTGCATGGATCTTACATGATTTGACCAAGATAATGTATGGACTTTAAAAGAGACTATGACCTCTGAGTTTCTTTTGGTGTTTTTGCTCAGAGTAGTCAGGTAGTGAAACTCCGATCTACTAGTTAAAAAAATATATTTATATAATGTTTACAGAAAAAAATATCATTTATCATTTATCAGTCGCTAAAATCTAGAAAGGATTTTGATCAAAAAAATTATCTCAGTTATGTTTCAGTTCCCAGATCAATATGAAACTATTAACGATTAATATTCACGTTCATGAATCGAAAAAAATTGGTCAACAATTTAACAACACTGTGTTACGTTGAAAGAATTTATTTATGATGCATACAAATCTGAATATCGCCGATTTCAGTTTTCATCTACATAAATATTGTTGCCTAGAGCTGTGTCGATAAAGGTCGTTGGCTGGACTGACAAAAAAAAAATGATTTGTGTATTTGCAAACGTTATTTGCGGAACTCTTTGATGGATATGCGGTGTGTACGTCACAAGGGAAACTAATTGAAGCGGACGCCGGACGTCGGACGTCGGGAAAAAACTGCAACACGATGGAAAACAAAGGGAAGGAGGTTTTTGTAGCAATCGTCTCGCCTGACGAGAACTGCGGCTGGGATGAATTAACCGTATTGTTTCACGAATAGCTTGCACACGTGCTAAATGCACGTCTCAATTTAAATGAAAAGAGTGGACACTAATAGAAGTAAGTGAATACATTTTTCTTTCAATATCAATGGCAATGTATTTTTCAACACATTTGCTCGAAAAATGCATTTACTATATACATTATTCGAAAGTTAAAAATTACGCACTATACAACGGAACGTGCGGTAAAATATGTACTCTCACCTCATACCGTGCGGTAAAATAGGTACTCTACCTAAGTACCTATTTTACAGCACGGTCCATACCCCGTTGTTTAGCACCGTTCGTATTCTTTACGGTTTTTTTTTAATTTTCATAAAAAGTAATACATGAATTCCACCAAGCAAGTTCACATTACTAGAATAAATAAGCTGACTGAACGAACCTCCTTGGAAGCGCTTTTGTTCAATACGTTTGTGTCACTTTAATACTAAAGAGTAAATGAGAAGAAACTTGTAGTTCTAATTTTCACCACGTGCATGTGGCGCCATTTGCAAATGCGCGGCATTTTAATATTTTATTTGCCGTTAAAAATAGTCTTCAAAAAGTTAATTTGATTACATAATTGTACTGTTTTCTCGCAAATGTGTTGAAAAACGTTGTATGATACACGTGCATAAATTGGTAGGTATTTGCAAACTCGTGACTATGGTAAGCCCTCGACTTCGTCTCGGGCTTACATTCATCTACTCGTTTGTAAAAACCAACTTACCGCACTTATATCATAAATAACTATTCTGTCAGTTGGGGTGATAAATGCTTGACTATCATTTGGAACGTGCTCAGGTAGTTCCAATAAGAAGTAACAGGTGGTCTGCAGTGCGAATCTGCTAAAATCACTGCGTGAAAATCTAGGTGAAGTGAAGGCGGATAAAGCTTTCATTCTATATTTATGCCTGAATTGGCATTTCAATTCACTCAAGTTTTCACATGGTAACTTTTACTGTATGGATCGGCTGATCTATTAATTTGATACTTTAAAAATAATTCAACAATAGTAAAAGCAGGAACCAATTACGAGACGCGTCCAGCAGCTGAGTCGAGCCTGTCTGTTTCGACTTGCTGTAAGGTTGCTTGTTGGATTCTACTACCGTTTATTACAAATCCACCAAGTAGAGAAACACTAAAAGTTGTAAAATGGAAGTTTCATCGTGTATTATTTTCGCGTATTATTGGTGGCGTAACGCTAGAACAGATAAATATACAAATAATAAAACATTCAACCTTTCAGACTCAACCGATGATGCTTTAGTATGGCGAGGTGTATTGTCGCATAAGCTCGGCGCATCTTCCGTCAGATATGTACTGACTCTTATAAATCGATGAACACCGGCTTCACGCACAAAAAAGCATGACTCATGTCACGTTGCGCCTGAGCCGAGCGTGCGAGCGAGAGCGCGGGACAAGCGATAGAAACGCACGATTGGGTGACCTTATCACGTAAAATTATCGTTCGTAAACCAACTTTACAGAAAACCTACAACAAAGTTTCTGAATTAAATTCTGTGTATGTTTTTTTCCAATTGTGTTAAAATCCAAACTGCGAACCTTATTTAATGCGAGATATTAGAGAGCTTATATTTCTCGAAATAAAACTTTTATTTCGAGAAATATCAGCTACAATGGCCGAGTTCCTAGTAAAAACATGCACGGAATATTTACTATCCAAATTATAAAATGAGACAGTTTTCATAGAGTTTTGCACTAGCCCATAGGTCAAAATTTTGATCTCGGCGACGCCGTTTTGCGCTCAATATTCTTAAAGCTTCCTCCAAGGCCTCCCGAAGGTTTCACTTGACTTATTAATAAACTAGCTTCTGCCCGCGACTTCGTACGCGGATCCTGTTGCTTATGTCAGCGACAACGGGGTCGTCAAAATCGAAGATCTGAAACGTCTGATGTCGAATTCTAAAAGCCCGGGGACGGGAAAACAATGGGATGCGCGAGACGATTCAAGACGTTCTAGATTTTTTATTTTTGTTGGTCAACAGGAAATGCCATCAGACTTAACAACTTTTGCTAAGACGCCATTTCTATTATACGTATATGTTATATTGTCGCTGGGCTTTGGAGTTCCACTACAGGTGCTCCAGATCTTCAAATTTAGTCTCACAGCAGAAAACACTCTTCACGTGGAATAGCTTTTGCAATGGCACCATTTTTATATCTCTTTTACTTTAGGTGTTCCATTTTCCAAAATAAATTATAGCCTATATGTTGCGTGACGTTCACGATCAGCGGTCAGTCGCGCATCTCCCTCCCCCACTTATCTCTAGAATCGATGCGTATATACGCTAAAAACTCAAGCGTCAATGTTTTTCCGTGAACGTCTCCAACTAGCGAGACAGTGCATGATGTTCACGATCAGCGGTCAGTCGCGCACATATTCTTTACTGGTGTCTAGAGACCTGGATACCTGGTAGATGCGTAAATACGCTGAGAATGCAGGCGTGCTTCGCGATCCCAAGAAGTTTCCGCGGAGCGAGTTGCAGCCTCATGTTCTCGAACAGCATCAAGTCTCTCCTAACGCTCTTCGGTAGATTGTTGGGATCTTATGATCTTTAATCATTTAGCACCTTTGGAACATTGGGAAAGATTTGACCTCTTTCTAGGCATGGTTATAGTTTTATTGTGTTGATACCTGATCAATTAAAATCTAAGTGGCTGCTCCCCTGCGTTACTGGGTAGGCAACCATGTAACGAAGATAAATGGAAAAGGAAATTAAACACTCAAATAACATAAGCCCGAAGGCAAATTTATACGATAAAAAAAATAGGAGTTTTGGCCAGTAGAGTCTAATTTTCAATTATATACCATCGTCATCGAAAATCAGTCCTGAACTGTTCCCGCCTTCATCGCGTGGAGGTACTTATGTTATTTTATAATTATGCAATGAAATTAGTGATAGCTTTAATTTCTATACCAAATGTTTCTGATCTTTGATTTTTATAAGTCAATAGGAAATGCCTATCAGACCGAACAACTTTTGCTAAGACGTCATTCCTATGTGAGTAACATAGCCTAGCTAGTGTAGCTGGGCTCTTTGAGTTTCACAACAGGTGTTCCAGATCTTTGATTTTTATACATCAATAGCGAGTGCTCATAAGGCTGAACAACTCTTGCTAAGACGTCATTCCTATATATGTTATAGTGTAGCTGGGCTCTTGAAGTTCCTCATCAGGTTCCGGATCTTCAAATGTATTGTCTCAGCAGAAAATGCTCATCACGTGGAACAATTTTTGCTATGGTACCATTTTTGTATCTCCTATACTTTAACTGGTCTGTTGCGGTTCTGCATCAGGTGTTCCGGATCTTAAAATTTATTCTCTCAGCAAAAAATGCTCATCATGTGAAACAATTTGTGTTATCGTACCATTTTTGTATCTCCTATAGTTTAGCTGGTTTGTTGAAATTCTGCATCAGGTGTTCCAGTTTCCAAGATAAATTATAGCCTATGTGTTGCCCAGACTTAATATCTATACAACAAAAAAAAAACATTCAAATCCGTCCAGTAGTTCCGAAGATTAGCGTGTACAAACAAACAGACAAATAGACATACAGACAAACAGACAGTCTTTTTGTTTTGGATTCGTACTCTATTACTGTTTCCGAACCCCCCTCAATTATTATTTTTTAAATATATTCAATGTACAGACACAGTTTTTTTACTGTCTTATTATATGTATATAGAATAGATGTATAGATTGATAAATATAATTATTATTGATCTAAGAATAAAATAAAACTTAATAGTTGGTGTGTTTCTTTGTTTGAATGCACACACGGTAGTTTTAAGACATTCGTTGTTTTGCCAAACAATTCTTGAGGAAGGTTAGAGGAAAAGTGATAATGCATTTTTATCACCAAAATGTATTACAAAAAAATAACCTGTATTTCGAATACGGAGAGCTCACGAAACAGAATGTTCGGGAAAAAGAAAATTAAATTAAAACAGGTTTTCTTCACCTTACAAACAAAAAGGATAAATTTTCGGTCACAAAAAGGCAACTAGTTGCTATGCGCTTATAAAAAAACAAAGAAAACGAATAACCTAAATGTGGTGTCGTTATGTCTATGTAAAAATAATGAATTTATCAAAGAGTTGAGACATGCCTTACCTGTATCCATTAACGTTTCAATTGAGGTAATTAGAGACACAATAGAAAGACAATGACAGGCGGAAACCGGTGTCCTTCCGGGGTTTAACGAATTAAGTTGTATACAAAACAATGGCATCACACCTCAAATAACATTACGTACCTACTACGTATACGTGGCGTACATTCAGAGTTTCCTGATGACACAACACGTTATTATAATTAGGCACCCAGCAGTGCGATTCTGGTCAAATCACCGCGTGAAAATGTAGGCGAATTGAGCTGTCATTCCATACTAATGCAAGACATTGACAGTTCACTTCACCCAAGTTTTCACGGCGTAACTTTTACTGAATCGACCGGCAGTTCCAATTCACAGATTCGTATCCGATAGAACACATCCGGAAACGTTTACATGTAGGCTGGGACTTCTGACGGCAACTAGTAAGGGAAGGTTCATAAATCTGACGGAAAATGCGTCGCGTATTATCGGTCGCGTAACGCCAGAACAGACAAATGTACCTATAGAAAAACACTTGACGGTTCACACTCAACAGATGATGCGTTAGTGCGTCTAGGTATATTGCCGCAAACGCTCGGCGCATGTTCCGTCAGATAAGAACCTTCCCTAAATCTTTGCTGTGTTTTGATATTTTACGTGATAAAGATATAGAACAGTTTGGTTTAGAATGAATCCCGAGAGATCCCAAGAATCGGTTAGATTTGAATTGTAATCCCTCATTATCCTACCATCCCCAAGCCATTGTTAATAAAATTAACCAAGGGGGTATCGTGTTACCCAGTAACTGGGTTGTGGAGGATTGACAGACAGTCACTCCACGTAAAACACTGGTATTCAGCTATCCTGGTATCTGGTTAAACAGAAAACCGATCCCAACCATGGAAAAGGTCACAGAGATGATGATGTTGACCTAGCCATTGTTTCAGCCTACGATAACTTTTCGATTTTAAAAATAATTTTATTTAAAATCAATGACACGCTGGTTGTTACGAACCGAACTATAACTTAACGAAAACCAAAACAAACTACAAAAGTTGCTTTTAAAGTATATTCGGAAACCTGGTCAAAATTTAAGTGTATCTGGTAATTTAGTCGAACAAATTTACAAACTTAAGTAAATATCTCAGGAACGGGAGGAGATAGAGCGAAACCGACCTCAAATCCAGCCTCTGTGGTGTCGAAGACACCACGGTGAAAGTCGAGTAAGACGCACCCTCTCCCCTCCAACTGGACCCTCCCCCACCCCTTTCAAAATTAATATTAACATAGAAAAATTCGAGTAGTAATCCATTTTTAATTTTTTTATATTTTCTTATAAGTCATTGGCCCTCAGCCGAAACCATACCCCAAACTTCTTTTGGGATAACCCCCCTCTCCAACCCCCCACCCTCCCACCCCCCCCTCAAAAAGTCAGAAAACAGTTGGCTGTAGCCACACCAGCAGTACAAACTTACATCTCGGGACAAGCCCCTCCACCTACCCCACCCCCTATTTTGGGACCTAGAAATTCGGAAAGAACTCAACAAGGCCAAACAAAAGAGCCCACTCACGCCGAAATCGGAGCAGTGTAGACCCAGCTAGGCCAACTGGAATATCTACCCGACTACACATAAAGGAGGGTTAGGTTTTCACAAAACTTTACCCTGCCATAACTCCGGAACGAGAGGAGATAGAGCGTTTTAGACCTTAAATCCAGCCTCTGTGGTGTCGTAGACACCACGGTGAGAGTCGCACAAAAGGTACCCTCTCCCCCCGGTTTGGACCCTCCCCCACCCCTTCCACATACAAACACCAATATCTCAGGAACGAGAGGAGATAGGAAGTTTTTAGACCTCAAAACCAGCCTCTGTGGTGTCGAAGACACCACGGTGAAAGTCACCTAAGAGGTTCCCTCCCCCCCCAAATTGGACCCTCCCCCACCCCTTCGAAAAAATATAGGACTGGAAAAATTTTCAAAAATTTTTTGTTAAAAATTTTTTTCTTCCTTTTGACTGCTGTATTGACAGTGCAACTTTGACCCCCCTTTACAGGGACAAAATACACACCCCCCTATACAGGGCTAGCACACAGTATCATAGTATATATTTTATCTTATATTGACACAGACGCAATTCTACTTCTCGTTGTGCCCTTTACACACAACACACATTACACACGCTAGACACAAAATGGGGCTCGGAATTCGCACCCCAGTGACAAGGAAGGAGCCAGGAGCTAGCACCAGCGGATCAAGGGAACCGACCGCCCAGACCTCACGGTCGACGTCGGCAGGAACCTCTGGTGCCGCTGCTGCTATCACCACCCCCAGCCCCTCAGGCCCGCCTGGACAGGCGCAGGACGCAGCCAGGACCTTTATCCGGAGGCCGGAGCGGAAGAGGAGATCCGTGGACAACATGGAGGCCTACCGACGGACTAGCGACATTTATGCCGCCCACACCAACGATAGGCTACTCCAGGAGGTCATGCAGGCCTTTGAGGAGATACCAGCTAGGGTTAAGGACTACCCTCAGATGAGGAAGGACATAAAGGCCTTCCTGGAGTCCCAGTCGGACAAAAGTCTGCGGGTCCTCTTTGAGCTGAGCAAACGGGTAAAGGACCTGGAGTCGGCGTCCAAAACACTCCCGCCTAGACAAAACAACACCACGCCTATGTCACCCGATCTATCGGAGGCACTATTGAAAAGGCTGGAGAAAATGGAGGAAGGCATAGGGAAGCGGCTAAACGACCTCGAAGAGAAGGTTACAGCGGGCATCAATGAAGTAATCACGGAGACCGCCGAAAACGTCATAGCGAACGCGGCAGTCATCACCGAAAGGGTTATCGATGTCAACGACAGGATCGAGGCAGTCAAGACCAGCATAGGACAAGCGAGGGAAGAGATGAAGACCGTCGCCGAGGCTGCCGCTGACATCGACAGAAGAGTCGTTGACGCTGCCGGGAAGATAGCCGCCGGGACCGCTATAGTGGTCAAAGAGGCCCTACGGGAAGCGGCCAGCGAGCCCAGACCCGCCCCCCAGACGTACGCCAGCGTCGCAGCAGCCAGACCCGGGCATCGACCGGCACTTCACTCGATGGCCGTCACATTCGAAGGCGGTCAGGATACCGCCGACGAGGTGTTGGCCAGAGTGAAAAAGGCGGTCGATGCCAGGGAAACTGGCCTCAAAATAAACAAAGTCCGTAAAGCAAAAAATCAGACGGTCATACTGGGGTGCGACACCGAGGAGGAGCTTAGGAAAGTTTTGAAAAGAATCGAGACCCAAGGGAAAGGGCTAATAGTAGCGCCCATGAAAAATAAAAACCCGCTCGTTGTCCTAAAAGACGTCTTTTTGGACAGTGAAGACGACGAGCTGGTGAAAGCGCTCTATTCACAGAATGAAGACATGTTTAGAGACCTAGAAGAGGAAGAGAAAGAAATGGCAATAAAATACAAAAAAAGGACTAAAAACCCCAAAACGGCGCACGTTGTCGTTCAAGTCAGGCCTAGGGTTTGGCAAAGGATGACGGAGGCTGGTGCTCTGTACCTGGACCTGCAAAGGGTAAGGGTGGAGGATCAGTCTCCGCTCATCCAGTGCACAAGATGCCTCGCTTTCGGGCATGGCCGTAAATTTTGCACTGAGAGTGCGGACAAGTGCAGCCACTGCGGTGGACCGCACCTTCGTGAGAAGTGCGTGGAACACGTTGCTGGGAATGAACCGCAGTGCTGCAACTGCCTGCACTCAAAGTTTACAAAGACCGACCATAACGCCTTCAGCGTGGAATGTCCGGTCCGGAAAAAATGGGACTACCTGGCTCGGACGACAACGGCGTACGCTTGAACTGCTCCTTAGGGTTCACACAACACACAAAATACACGCAGTAACACACCAATGCAGTAACACAAACTGGGAGTACGTAAAACTGGACCACAACGCTGGAATAAACAGACACACGGAAACCAGACAACAACAAAAAACAATGATATATAAATATATAGTAAATATATACAGACATATCAACACACACGCAACATACACCACAAATAACACCAGCAAGAATAAGAAACAGAAGCACAAGAAATGGCAATAAATAAATATAACGTGAATGTATATATATATATTATTGCCACAAAATAAAACTAGACAAACAACATGACAAGCAGAAAACATACACAAGCAACATAAACACAAAACTAGAAAGGCACTGAAAAATAAACACGTACAAAACTAATGTATATTAAATACAGTACTGTTTATGCAAGTCGGTAAATAGCCAAAAAACTACAGCCCTAATCCCCACACCCAACCCTAAAAACCCAAGTCCTAACAAGGTAAAAAGTATTGTTTTTGGAAAACAAAAAAGGCATTTTAAAAAAACTTCAAAACAGTAACAATAAAAAACCATGTCAAATGTATGATCAGAATGTAAACTATAGTGACATCTATATTAGCCGCACAGGAACAATTGCGACTGATAACTGTATGAGCCATCTTTGTAGACTGACTGTAATAGTACTAAGTAAAATGTTAAATAAGGAATATAAATATAAGTATATAAATAAGAATCATAGATGTTAAGATTAGATATAATATAATATATGCCCTGTCGACTGTTCAGAATGTCCAGCGGGATCTCTGGTTCCCAGTGCGCGGTGAACTGACCTGTGGGATTCCGATCTCCAGTGCTCCGTAAACTGCCCTGCGGGACCTCTGGTTCCTAAGAACAAAATAAGCTTAGAATTACATTATGTTAAAAATAAGAATTAAATTGTAAGAAAATATTGTATACAAACACCATGTCTACAATCATAACTGTAAATTTTTTATACAAAACACTTAAATAAATAAATAAAAACTCCGATATCCAAGGTCTCTAATCATGTTAGAGGAACTTAGCTCGCAGGCTCCACCTAGCGTGGAGAGGTAGGCGCCATAAAAAAAAAAAAAAAACCGAACTTATTGGCATCACCTTTTTGGAACATTTATTTTGTATTCTAAATTTTAATAATAATATGACTGACAGTAGCTAGATTTGTGACTCTTTTGGTTTACACGATTGTGAATGTTTTGTAAAATAAACTGTGGTTACCTAAACCAGCGCGTTTTAGTTATAGTAGCTACGATCAGTAACACTGGTATATAACTAGAGTTTTCTAAGCTATGTTGGTTTTGGCTTCCAGGTTAACCGGCTGCAGTTGTATGCCAGTATTTTTCATGGAATTAGGTACTACCTTTCTGGCCGGTACAGGATTCATAACCCTATATAATAGCTATTGGTTACTTCTTTGGAGATTGGTGTGTGTGTGTGTGTGTGGGGTAAATGGTAGCCGGGCCCATAAACGAGTGAAACAAATTTTGTTTCAATACAAATATTATTAGTTTATTTTCTTTAACAAGCTTGTACAGCATAACTAACTAGCGATAGAAGTGCCCTTTCAAGCAAGTAAATTTTAGTTACGGAAGAGTGGAGCGTCCTAATACAGGCATGAGGACGCTCCACTCTTCCGTAACTAAAATTTACATAATGTTCACACGATAATTATTATGCAAGTATTTTCAATTTTTAATTTAAAATAAATAACTTATAAATAAATATCTATTCCACAACTTTTCACCCAACGCCATTTAGTCCCAAGTTAAATCAAATCAAATCAAATCAAATCATTTATTGCATAACACAGGTTCAGAGGATGTTACAGAATGTTGTGTGAAGCTAGAGAGCTTGTGTTATGGGTACTAAGTTAAACAGCTGATAAACATAAATACATTTCTAAATACATACATATTATAGATAAATTACACCCAGACACAGAACAAATGATCGTGCTCAACACACAAATATTTGTCCTGGGTGGGAATCGAACCCACGACCTCCGGCATAGCAGTGAGGGTCACTAACTACTAGACCAACAGGCCAGTCACAAATGTTTTTATACAATTCCGACAAAATAAAGTAAAATGGCAACTAAATTTCTGACAAAATGTATGTTATGCGTGAAATTATGTTGTGGGATGTATGTTTGTGTAAAATGTATGTGTGTGTATGTAATTTTAAAAATTGGGCATGTGAGTATGCCTAAATGAGTGAGTTATGATGTGTGCTGCAGGAGGGCCTCAGTGCCTTCAATGTAAGTTGTTTTATCCACTGCGTTACCAATTTCTTACATTCATAAAATGGTTTGGTGTAAACATATCTTTATTTTATTGTAGAGTTGAGATGACCGTTACTAGTATTGCCAGCTACAAAATCTGGTTTCTGTTTGTAGAATCGATGCAATAATACCTTTCATCCTTTTCGATTGGATAGTGATATCATAAGACAGCCCTACATGACTTTTTAAAACAGTCTGAGTTATGTAAAGTTTTCTCACCGATGATAAATCACTTATCTGATAAAGTATCCCTGTGGGATATCTATTATTTATTATCACCATGGTCTAAAAAAAAGTATTTATTATTATATTATTATTATTCCTTTTAAAATATATAATTGTTTTAAGCTGCCCCTCCCCAAATTGGGATACAGTACCTACACCAAAAAAATTGTTAAATAAAAATGTATCTTTTTTTAAATGAAAAATATGGTATGAAATGTTACATGAAATGTATTTTTGGGGATGATATTTAAATGAAATGTATTTTAAGGCATGAAATGATAAGGCAAATAAAGACTTTTAATAACTAAAATAAAAAACCTACACCAAAATAGACTGCACCAAAGCGATATGTATTATATATCCCCTATCAGATCTTTAAATGGGTCGCCATTTTTGGTTGCGTTTTTGAAACAATATGTCTCAATGTTTCAAAAATCCAGCTTAGTTGCCTAATCTTAGTGACCTGCTCTAGGTGAAGGTACCAAGATAACTTTTTGTCAAGCATGACCCTTAAATATTTTGTTTGGGTGAGCTGATTGATAGTAGGGCACAGACACAGTTTTTGTTTCAGTGTCACCACATTCGTGAACTTTAATTGAGAGGTCCCTCTTTGGTTATGTGCGATTACAAATACTAAAGCATATCTAATTTGTTTTTGAGGTTTTCAATGTCAGTTGGTTATTAATAAGCCATTTAGCAATTTGGGCCATGCCACATGAAGCACTTTGCCACTTTTTGAAGCATCCCGCAATCTTCCAGAGAAGACAACAGCCGCATGCCGCATGTTGTCTGCATAAGAAAATAGGTACTTTGGCCTTATTAATAAAATTTTCACATTGCAGAGGTCGTTAAAATATGTCAAGAAAAGTGTGGATCCCAAACACTACCCTGAGGCACGCCGTAGGATATTATTATAGGACTGACGTATTGCCCCAACTTAACCAAATGCTTCCTATTAGAGAGATTATCTTTAAGGAAATTGAGTGAAGTACCTCTTATACTAATTTTCTCCAGTTTGCTTATATTACAAGACTAGGTACAGAGACGGTGTCAAATGCCTTTTTAAGATTCAGGAAGATAGTTAAACATTTATTTTATTATCAAGTTCATTGGCTTCCAGTAAGCTAAAGCGGTAACTGCATCTTCGGTGGATATATTCTGTAAGTTAAAAGATGAACATAATGAACGGAAATTGACAAATTTTACGTATGTCCTTCGTGAGAACAAAGGAAAAACTACTGACCTTCAAAATGTGCTAATTAGTCACCTATTATTGCGCGCTCAAAATGATGTCATTTTTTGGGGTAATAGTCTAATGAAGTCTACACAATTTATCCTGCAGCAATAAAGTATTAACTTTTATAATTATTGCCTTGTTACATATAACCGAAATAATAAAAAAAATAAAGGTGTAAAGTAACTCTAGTTTCGGAAGGCTTTGGTGGTTTTGTTTCATTCAAAAATGCCAACGACTTTCGAAATTAGAGCTCTTGTGTGTTTATTTAGTAAGTTGGTTGTATTTTCTTGTAAACAAGTTTTCGTTTGGCATTTTCTTAGTTTTTCGTTAAGTGGATTATTTTCTGTTTTTTCGATATTTATAAGCCACAGTATTTAACCGATGTCGATGAAATTGAAATTCACATAGGAAGCAAAACCAAATCGATCCATAATTGGCGGAGTTATGAGGTAACAAGAAAAAACGTAGTAGAGATGTTCATGTTGGAGAAAGTTCGTCTAAAAGATAGAGACTCGCTTCAATATCTAGACGGAAAACAGACAAGATGGGCGCCTGAAAAGTACCTTATAACCCGTACCTTTGGTGCGGCGAGCTCAGCCTAAAGGCTAAAGACTGAGCTCGCCGCTCACGTATCCCAGTTCTTTTACTGGAATACGTTGAGCGACGTCATTAATGATGTAGCTCAACGTATTCCAGTGATTCCCAAATGTTTCCTCCTCGACTGCCTCGTTGGCTTAGTGGTCACAAGCGCTACTACCGAGGACGAGGTCCCATGTTCGTTGAGTTTATGTTATGAGCAATTTCTCAATAGCATCTCAGAGTCTGGATTGGTGCACGATTGATGGCTATAAGCTTGACCCCTATTACATGGTACAATTGGCGAAATGTGGGTGTACTTCAGGTACATCTCTGCCTTTCGGTAATTACAGGCGTGAAGATGTTATGTAATGTTTGAGTAAAGATTATCCACCAGTGACAAGTAGGTCATTTCTTGGGATCAGTGACAAAAACAAAACAAAAAACCTGGTTTCCCGACGACCGACGGTAACCATAAGTATATGAAACAAAAACAATACAATATTATTGACGTGTGTATTGTCCGTGACATCTGATAAACGGTTATCTGTTATTTTGGAGACATCATAATTATTTATAAATAACAATGTAATTATTGAGTCTAATACAATTATTGTAGATCAAGGTTAATATTATTTGAAATAAATGTCTGTCGAACTGTATTACTTAATTACTTACGAATGTCTCAAAAAAATTGTGCAAAGGTCAATTATATCGTTCTACCTCCAACTTGTGCTAAGTTTTTTATTCTTTAAATTAATTATGTATTAACACGTTAACATTTAAACTACGTATAGTTTAGATATTCTTTTTATAATGACTGATAAATAAATGCAGTTCAAAAGTCATTTAATTTAAATAGTAGATACAAACCAGCCCTAATCTACGTTTAGCATGTTTCACATTTGAAATAACTTTACAGTTATAAAAAATAAATTCAACAAACAGCGCAATAAAATGTGATGCCGACACAAAAGGAGGATTACAATAAAATTGCAGGCTGTATAATCTGTTTGGAAGACAAACAGATTATACAGCCTGTTTTATCTATATGGCATTACCCGAGGTTTATATTTCTGTAAGTAAAAAATAATAATACAATAAGTCCTTGAATATGTGGTACAAAAATGTATAAGTAGTTTCAAAGTATTATTAATCATAATGAGCTAAGTTGCATTGATAAATACGAGTAATACATTTTCACTGTAACCAACAATTCTTATTTTAAGCTGAGAAAATGTGATGTTGTCATATTTTACAAGTATTGTTAACGAATTATTATGCATGAAAGAAAGAAAGAAATAATATTTATTGGCAACAGGTAAAACGTGCACACACTGTTAAAACCTGAAAATAACAAAATAATACATACATACATAAACTCACGCCTTTTTCCCATGGGGGTAGGCAGAAACTACAGAGCGCCATATGCTACGATTCTTACATAATTCTTTTGCTTCGTTTACATTCATACATGTTGTCATACACACACGCCGGTTGCGAGAAAATAAAAAATAATATATTTCAGTTCTGTGCCTTCGGCTTGACCTTTCGGAGATAACTATCCCTACATTAGTGTACACACATGCTTACTACTTACCTACTTTAGTCCTTGAGTGAGCGATATCTGCTTGGAGGGCGTGACCTTGCGGACCGCGCATGCGCGGAGCGCGACGGCGGCGGCGGCAGGCGCGTGAGAGGCGAGCGGGCTTATGTTAGTACGCTATTTCCACACTTAGCGTGCGCACGTGCTACTATTTTACGTAATAAGATACGCGAAACGAGATAAGAGTAACGTTGTTGTAACGTTTGTGAAGTGTTAAGTGACTTTCCAGTGGATTACAAGTAAATGTAATGAAATGGTAAGTTTCTAAGATATTTATTTTATTCTTTGTGTGAGTGATTTAAATTTTCTAAAGGAATCTGCTGTGTGTTTATATACCTAATTATAATAAACTTGCTGCGCATGGCCAAGTTGCATATTTGTTCGCATGTCGGTTCGCTTTCGCAACCAATGCGGTGAGCACCCTGTCGGATATCTCATCCACAAGGTGGGTAAGGTACCTGTACTATACGATACGTCATGCACTCATGTCGGTTCGCTATCGCAACCAATGCTAACCACCCTGTCGGACATCCCATCCACAAGGTGCGTAAGGTACCTATGCTATACGACACGTCAACTGCACGCACGCGGCGTTCGTTATCGCAACCAATGCTAACCACTCTGTCGGACATCCCATCCACAAGGTGCGTAAGGTACCTGTACCATACGAGTTACGACACGTCAGCTGCACTGCTACTGTCATAAAACTCAGGTACTCGCCTCGCAGCAAGCTCCTGACAAGCCGCATGCCTCGTAGACTGACCGGTGCGCAAATATTGAGAGGCGCGGCTCGATTCGGTGAGCCGCGCGGCTCGATTTGGTGAGCGGCGCGGCTCGATTTGTTGAGCCGCGCGGCTCGATTTTTTGAGCCGCGCGGCTCGATTCGGTGAGCCGCGCGGCTCGATTTGGTGAGCCGCGCGGCTCGATTACTGAGCGGTGTGGCTCGAATGTAGGGTTACGCAGCTTGATTGTTGAGCAGTGCAACTAACTTATAGACCATCCAATGATACGCCTGCGTCTACGGCTACTGTCGGTTATGGCTTCGACACGAACGTTGACTGGCTTGACGGCTTGGTAACGATCTCGTTGCTTGCTTAAAATGGCGCAGGGTATTTATTTATTTTGGGAAAACAAACAGCTACACAAATATAGTAATATACAGGTAGTAAACTAAAATTACATTGCATATATGTGTTGAGTTGCCTACACAACGTGTACGGCTACCCTTAAGTATGTCACGTAAGGCCGCAATACTGTAAGGGTACGACAGTACATAATAATAATAATAGGAAAGTTAAGGAACCTACTAAGACCTACAAGCCTAACAGCCCTATAAGCCCTACAGCCCTACCCTACCATATACCACCACCACAGTGAGGGGTAATGAGACAAGAATATAAAATTCAAATCTGATTTATTTACAATAAGTTACAGCTTATATACTACTTTTTTCTTAACACACACTATTACATATGTGTCTTATGCGTGTAAGATGCAACTTAATCATAATTTTATCTGGGCCGCGCCACAGCCGGGCAGAGTGCTGAGTCAATGTCCAAAGGTAACATTGAACACAACGTTCAGGGAGCTACTTAACGAGAGTGGAGAAACTCTACAAGGTGAGGTGATTTTGGAGTACGTCAAGCTCTTGGCACAAGCGTCTCTACCTAAGGTTGGACTCAGTGGGAGGTCATTAAAGCCTTAAGAGGAGGCTTTCGGGGACAAACCTGAACCGACTGTTTTAAACAAACTTATGTTCACCCTCCTCATAGTAGGCTTAGTTCGAGCCTTTGACCCGGAAGCGGATCATCTGACAAGGGCTATGGGGAATAAGGTGCACGTTACTAGATTGGGCCTTTGCACGCGCTCTCATACTAGGGCCACCCTCGATTGCGAATCGCATTAGGGGGTCAGCAGCTCGCTCTGAGCTTTTCAAACAATCTGTATAAGATATACGACCCTTACTTCATACCGTTGTGAGGCAGATAAGACTCTGTCGGGGAGCCTCTCGGAGTCAGCATGTTTTCTCAAAGTCAGCAACGGTTTGAGCCTGACTCAGACAAAGAGAATTATTTATTCAGATTCGGAGAATCAATCAGGTTCTGAGTCATCTGGTGGTTGCTCTTGGAATGCCCCTAAGATGGATAGTTTTTCGAACGCTCCAGAAATGTGGTCATCCAATGAAATTGAATTTTGACCCAGGATAAAAGAGGTCGCTTTTACCGGAGCTTACTGAACCGATTAAGAAAGAGGACATCAAATGTCAAAGACTGGGTTCTCAAGGTTGGAATCGAATCCGATACAAGGGAGGAAGTCTTTCAGGCTGCCCCTATTTCAGTGCTTTCAAGATTAATATACAGCTTGGATGCCTTATAAATCATCCATCCCTTTTCCTGGCTGTTTTAAACAAGAGGGTGTGCTCGGCACTATTAGCCTTGGGTTTGCTCCTACAGAGGAAAGCACTGTCTGATAGGCTGTTGGTTATCGTGCTGGTGAGGAATTACGTAAGCTATTAGCTGATGACTCCCAATTTAAGGTCTTGTCGGATGTTTTGCTGCAGTTCGTTGGTGCTCATCGTGCAGAAGTTATAGAGGCAAGACAAAGGGCGTATAAATCTTAAAATGAATCGCTTGGTGCTGTTTTACACAGCATCCTACCATTACGTCCCACCGGAACATTTTTGGGGGATAACGGTGGCCTAGCACAGATTTTTTCCTACCATAAACTGTTGTTTATGCTGTGGTTTTCGGAACCTTTTCGCAAACCAACTGTACCTTCTCACCTATCGAGAAGACGATAGCAATCCTGGCGCGGTCATCCTACAAGGTCATCACACAATGCATCAGCCCAGTCAGCAGCGCGCCGGTTGTCGGGAAGTTCAAGACCTTCTAATAAGCAACGGAACCGATCTGGAAGGGATCAAAATTTACCTAAGCGCAGGGATCGACAGTTTCATTGGGGGCAATGGTGGAATCTCCTTGGCAATGGGAAAAGCTAGGAGTTCCAAAGAACATCCCTCCGGATACACAATACCGTTTGTAACCAAGCCGCCATCTGTTACACGAAAACTTAGAGAGATTTACGACAAGAACCTCAAATGCGCTAATGCACGCTGTGACTATGTCTATGACTATTTCTCTGAAACCTGTGAAGTTTCGCTTAATAAACCAGAATAACGTCCCGAATTTTCTGCAGAAGAACGATTATTCAGGAAAGCTGGATATCAGTCAGAAATATTTTCATATCGTCATAAACAAAAGTCATCGAAGATACCTTGCCTTCCCTTATGCAGGCGAGCTCTTGAAAAAATTAAATGACGGCCCTTCCATTTGGACTATCCAGCGCGTCGTTAGCGTTCTCACTAGTCAGCGGGTGGTTAGCGAGCCTTCAGAGGGAGAGAGGATTTCGAGTGGTCGTACTTAGACGACTTTCTGTTCCAGGACCAGACGTGTAAAAGGTCTAATGAGATATGCAGTAAACCTTCTGCAAGATCTTAGGATGGTGCGTGAATTTACAGAAGCCGGTTCTAAATCCCAGGAAACAAACAGAGTTTTTAGGAAACGTTTGGGACGCCGACATAGATTGCCACGCGAAAAGATAGTTCGATCACAGGCACATATAGGTTTACTACTAAGAACAAGGCGTTGGTCTTGGCGGTCATGCACAGCTCTGACAGGAAGACATGGTTTTGCATCACTGGTAACCCCGCTTGGCCGTTTACATACTCGACACCTTGAAAGAGCTTGTCGAAAATTGACACAGGATCGACCAAGTCAAAAGGTCCCAATAACGTCGCTGGCACTAGACGATTGTTCTTGGTGGATGAAGAACATCATAATTCCGAGCAAGATTTTTGTGCCAGAACCAACGATTTTCATAAGCACGGATGCAAATGCAATGCATGCATACAATTTCCATGCATCGCATGTCAATTGCGTGCACGTTGTTTCTTTAATTGATTTTAGTTATAAGAATTCAAACACAATGTAAAAATTGTTATTGAATAAATAAATTGAATTGAATTGATGCCTTCAACGAAGGCTGGGGAGTACAGCTGAGCGATTACCACCGCTCAGGAACGTGGACAGACGAACAAAGGAAGTGGCACATAAACAGAAAGAAATATTCACTGTTTAGACTGTTTACATAGCCCTAGTCGAGTTTATTTATTTATTTATTAAAGGTAAACCAACAGCTTCTGTATACAGCATTACATAATAATAATAGTAAAAAGTATCAGACTTATACAGTCGCCAATAATAGGTCGACCAACATTCAATCAAGAGTTTCAGGATGTCTTGAAAGACCAATCTGTTATGATAAAATCCGACAATCGAGCAGTAGTACCTATCTTACCTGCGAAATCAGGGAAGTACAAGGTCGGTGCTGCTCATGGAAATGACAAGGAAAATACTATTCTTTGCCATCATAATGTAACTGTCCAGACATTTTATCTATCAGGATATTACAATTCAGTAGCCGACAGCCTGTCCAGAAAGAAGACTTTACCGATTTGACATCTCAAGGAGGCATTCACTCGCGAAATATTCTCGAATTGGGGCACCCCTCAAGTAGATATGCTGGCCACAAGTCAATCAAGAGTAGTTCCGACGTATGTCTCAAAAGAAGCAAGGGATCCCCAGGCTCTTTACATCGATGCATTCAGCCGAGTTTGGGAATACCATTTAGCTTGGGTGTTTCCCCCTCCTCCTCTCATACCCAGGGTGCTCCATTATCTCAACAGAGCATCTGGGACGTATCTAGTTGTGGTTCCTCGCTGGGAGAAAGTGTTCTGGAGAAACGACCTCAAACGCAGAGTATTAGAAGGTCCCAACCAGATATTCAACCTGAGCAGGAATCTAGTGGACTTGTCAACCAATCAACCTCCACCAAAAGTAGCAGAGTTGTTCTTAGAGGTCTGGAAGATACGGAGTGGAGCAAACTGGCTTGGAACCTAAGAATATTTAAGAACCTAAGATAATTAATTTAGTCTGTTTGGCGTGATTGCACATGGCGAACATACGGGGCAGCGTGGAAACAATGGATCTCGTGGTGAGACAAAATGGGATAACACCTAGCGGTCCTCGACCCCAGGAAGTAGCAACCTAAAAGGGTGCCTCTCACGCATCAGAAAGTTAGCCCTGCTACAATTCTAGTGCGCAAATCAGTAGTAGTTACCTTAGCAGACCCCACTCAAGAGTATCAACTAGCTAATAATCCTATAGTGGGAACAAAAAAAAAAAAAAAAAAAAAAAAAAAAAAAAAAAAAAAAAAAAAAAAAAAAAAAAAAATGCAAAGCGACGCTGTTAAAGTCACAGATTTGAAAGGTCCAGGATTTAATTCGGTGGTTAAAAAATAACGTACCTGATAAAAACAGTATTTATCAAGTCTCTCGGCATTTAGCCTTACTTCTTTTGCTGGCATCATGCCGTCGTATTTACGACCTTACTTTTCTGAGTATTGACGATGGACACTGTGAAGGATTCGGTTCAACAATAACCTTCTGGCCTAGATTTGGCTCAGAGACGCGAAATTTTGCCAATCAGGTTGGCAGCTAACCTGTTCAGGAGATCCAAGTTTAAGTTTAATTAAATGGGTAAATTGGTTGATTGATTTATCAAGTAAGAGAAGAATGGCACAAACTGATTTTCAACGTTTGTTTATTACTATACATGAAGTAGTAAAAGCGGCCTCACGAGCCGCTGAGGCCGCTGAGGCCTGCGAATTATAGTGATCGCAGGTTGGTTAAAGGTGCCGTTAAAAGAACTAGGATTAACCACTAGTCCAGGTTCGATTCGTTCAGTTGTGGCCTCAAATGATTTTAAAAATTAAATGCCTTTGGATGACATTCTAAAAAGAGAGAACTGGAGGGGCTCTGATCATTTCTTGAAGCATTATTGCAAGCCGGTCGGCCAACCTGAAATAGTAATGTTAACCCTCTTGGTGGTTCATTTACGATGTAGTTGTGCTTGTTACTATTTAGTTGATTTGTATGTCATTCGAATTAAGACTGAATATTACTGTTTGATCTCATCATTAAACTTATATTAAAAATTACAAGTTCAGCTGTAAGTCAAGTCAATTTAGAGAAGAATAGTTTTTAAGTTTAGTTTGCTACATAATATAAAAGAATTGTCAGCTTCGCTTATGACAATAAGTTTCTTGCTTTTTCTTTTGTCAAGATACGTTTGTTTTATTTTGACACACATTATCCTGTCACAGTACGCTTTAGGGCGCCGGCAGAAGATAAACACTTCTCCGAAAGGTCAAGCCGAAGGCACAGAACTGAAATATAACCGTTTTCCCCCCAGAGGGAAGAAAACGAGTATTTCAGGTCTTGCCGAGGCTTGACCTGAGCAAGTCCTTGCCGGCTTTCGGAGCTAGGTACTAACATAAGCCCGCTCGCCTCTCACGCGCCTGCCGCCGCCGCCGTCGCGCTCCGCGCATGCGCGGTCCGCAAGGTCACGCCCTCCAAGCAGATATCGCTCACTCAAGGACTAAAGTAGGTAAGTAGTAAGCATGTGTGTACACTAATGTAGGGATAGTTATCTCCGAAAGGTCAAGCCTCGGCAAGACCTGAAATACTCGTTTTCTTCCCTCTGGGGGGAAAACGGTTATAGTAAAAAATAAATGGCATGTCTTAAGGCTCATTTCAGCGGTAATGCCAGACAGACGCAGCTGTCTGACGCTGGTTTTCAAATGCACCTTGCATGAAAAACTAAAAAAAAAATTGTATGCATATTTGAAAAATAATTCTTACGCCAGTTGATTCTTTTAAATTATGGTCTCATTCGTACACTAGAGTTATGGGATATAAAAAATAGGTGATATAGATAACCTTTTAGTAGAAGTCAGTGTCCAATATTGCACGAAATAGAGTTTCTAGTATTATTATGTTGTTTTATAATACATTTTTAAAATAGTTAAAGTAAATTCTGTTTTGTGTATTTTCATTCACTAAAACTATAACAATTTTTGTTTTTTTTTGTCTGTATACCATTTTATTTTGGGGTCGGTGCTGCATGTCCTTTTCCTCCATAGATCTCTAACTGTCGTCATCTCAATGGATTATTTCTTTGGTCATCCTCAGCTATTATAGCCTTCCGTATAAGTAGTCAAAGCTTTTCTCACAGCATGATCCAAATCCTTTAACATCACATGGCGATCCAAACCTATACTATTCATACTCAACTTTTCGGTCACAGGCACCACTTTTAAACTTTCTCTTACACACACACATTCCTTATTCTATCCATTTGCGTAACACCACTTATTCCCCTCAGCATCCTCATCTCATGTGCATACCAATAATAAAAATAATACCAGCCTGTTACTGTCCCACTACAGGGCAAAGGCCTTTTCTCATACAGAGAAGGCTCGAGCATGGATCACCACGCTTGCTCAAGGCGGATTAGCAATTTCAAACTTATATTTACTATAAGTCCAGGTTTCCTCACGATGTTTTCCTTCACCGATGTCAATGATGTCTAAGATAAACTTAGAAAGTAAATATCAATTGAAAAAGTTACATTGGTACTTAACCGGATTTGAACCACAACCTCGTGCATGAGAGGTAGGCGTCTTAACTTCTGGGCCATCACGACATTCATACTCGTGCATACTGCCTTTCATTATTTTCTTTTGGGACCCAACATCCATACCTACTAGACAAATTAACTATTGACCTTAAATACACAACCATATATAGTGTTCCAGTGTGCAGCGGTGGGACGACCGAGAATCTACGTTCATATAACACATGTTCTAAAACAGTAATTTGTTTATTCAGGATTAGTATATTATGAGGTGCAATATTTGAATCTATGTTATAATACACAAACTTTACACGGTTCATAAAACATTAGCATGGTGGAACAAATAGGGAAAGAACATACATAACCCAATTTTGCTCCTGTAAGGGTGTACATATTAATATATGTAACAGCCATAAGAAAAATAAACCCATTTTATCACGTTAACAAGTTACAAACGGTACTATTTCCCAAGTTACTAACTTGTTTTTCACGTTCTTTCCCCCCACTGGGAATAAGCCCATAAATATAAATAAAAGTTATCTTCTGCTAAAAGTTCACATTCGTGTGGTATACTTAATAAGGTTTGACATCGTGTAGGTATGCTTACCTTTTCTATTTTAAATGAAAAAAAAGAGATTAAAAAGATTAAAAACACAGCTGAAAAAAGCAACTAAAATTTTCATGATTCTTCAAGCAATATTTTGCAGTAGGTGACAATTTTTTTAGTGCAATTTGAGGTTAGATATTTGATACCGATTTTTGAAATCTTTTCCACGAGGCCTTTATTGAGATACTGAACATGATGTAATCAATAAAAAAAATAAAGACATATATGACTCGAATAATCGGCCATGTTTAGTTCCATTTTACGTTTTCCCGTGTCACTCTAATAATTAAGGCAAATCTAAACAAATCTAATGATATCTCGCCAGCTGAAATCCAACTAGCTGTTTCGGCTAAAAAGCGTAGCAAAGAAATATACATACATACACAAAAAAACATAAGTAACCCTTCTTCTGGCGCATTTGGGTATTGCCAACACCTACCATTGGTACTGTAGTGTATGCAAATATACTTATGATTTGTCTCGGGCGCATACGTCACAACGGCACGTACTGCGGACCATAGTCTATACAAAGTAGAGCGCACTGAGTGGGAGGCAGTCGCTGTCCGACCGTCAGTGCGGAAGCACGTGGTGGTGCGTAGGCGAGCCAAGTACAATTATAGTGTTAGTGATACTATGTGAACACTACAATGGCGACGAGGATAAAACAGGAAAAAAAACCGTAAGTAAAGTGATTTTATGAAAAAAGGTTACGAAAGGGAAGGAATCGATAAAATGTGAATAATAAAAGTATAAAACGTTAAATTCAAACGTTCACCGCGAAAGCAATTCGCGATATCTGTTACTTAGACATTACGAGACTTAAAAATACTATTATTGTTCCTTTCGTAATGACGCGATGAGACTTTTTAGATCGTATGCGTCTTCTTCCTTTGAAACGGTGGTAAATCTAATTTGTTAACGCTAAAATGCAGCTGCACTTAATTAATGGATTACAGAATATTGTTAAGACAGTTGAGAGCAAATGTTGTACTAGGTATGCTGTTTTATTTACAACTGGCGGTAGGTTGTAAATTACGGATAAAATATTATTTTGAAATCTGAGTAAAATATTATAAAAACCTACCAGTGATCTTGAAACTATCATAGTTTTATGGTAGGTAAATCTACAGTTGAAGATTTTCTTTTATAAACAAATTGATTAGTGAATATGAAAAACAATCACCACACCTCTAAGACGTGGTCAAAAAATAGGGAGTTTTTGGTGATTTTGTTATTATAAGGGTAGCCGTACAAATATTAAGCTTTCACTCATCATAGGAACAACAACAGTAAAATTTAAATGTTGCGGTGTTTACTTAGGAATATTTGAAAAATAATGATTGACAGTCTAGTCGTATTCATATAAGCTGGCGTAGTGCCTGGCCAATGCATAGAAAGAAAGGATAACTTTGGAGTTTTGCTTAGCAGTAGGTATCTATATGTAATTACACAATAATACTGATAATGAAATTGACACTAATATTATAAAGATGATGAGGAAGAAACAGGTCGTTAAACCTACTGTTTCACTATGTACAGAGGGTAATAATGTTTATTGGAACTAAAAACACGACAAACTAATCTGAGAACATATTATAGATATAATAAAATTCCATTATTTTGAAATTAGAATCAAGCTGCTGTGGTGGTTTACAATTAATTAGAAAGAAATAAGAGGGGTCAGTTGATATTTCATTTTCCGTTAAGTTTTGAGGTTGGTTATGTAACAAAACTTTCACATTAACTCAAAACTTTACAGCAAATGCCGAACAAATGATTTAGGGAGGTTAAATCGGCAACACTGCTTTCACTGAAGAACGCAAATTAGTGAGTGTGCAATACTATAGAAACTATAACTAATTAACCCCACATACTATTTTGATCAAGTGAACTAAGAAAAGTTGTAAAAAATATCTTATAATTATTTATTACTGTAATATAAACCAGTTTTGATAAAGATAAAGAGATAAGGATAAAGATCAATTTATTCGTTTAACATGAGTAGGTTACAATACAAATAGATACATGCAATGGTGAAAAAATGAGTATGGTAACGAGCACAGCTAATGGAACATAGAGCATAGGTACATTATAAATACAGGAACAAAATATTATATTAATTAATAATAGCCGTACCTACTGGTTCGACCAAACACGAAGCTACGTTGACAAGGTCGGTCCGTAATGGGTAGCCATTCGTAACATATCGTGTCTAAAAAGGCAAGTTAGTCCGTGGATCTCGGTCCTTGTTTTTGGACTTGGACTGGATTTTGGACAACATGAGTCTGACAACCAGTTAGCCAAGGCATAAAGCATTGCCCGGTCACTGTGTTGTGGCAGTAAAATGGCAGGAATATTATTAGTATAATGGCCAATAAGGTTGGAAGGAAAATAAATCTAGTAGTGAATATAGTGAGCTATACTAGTACATTGGCAACTTTTATCATTGTGACCACATATGTATTTATACCATGTTCCTGGCAAATAAAATATTCTATTCTATTCTATAAATAGATTGAAGTATCAAGAAACTTGGTAGAAAGACTTAAATTTACTTGGCTTTAAGTATTAGCCTCTATTAAAAAGTGGAAACCTACTTGGCTTTAAGTATTAGCCTCTATTAAATTGGGAAACTTACTTGGCTTTAAGTATTAGCCTCCATTAAATTGGGAAATTTACTTGGCTTTAAGTATTAGCCTCCATTAAATTGGGAAACTTACTTGGCTTTAAGTATTAGCCTCCATTAAATTGGGAAACTTACTTGGCTTTAAGTATCAGCCTTCATTAAATTGGGAAACTTCTTGGCTTTAAATATTAGCCTCCATTAAATTGGGAAACTTACTTGGCTTTAAGTATCAGCCTCCATTAAATTGGGAAACTTACTTGGCTAAAAGTATGAGCCTCCATTAAATTGGGAAACTTATTGGCTAGTAGTATGAGCCTCCATTAAATTGGGAAACTTACTCCTTTCTTTCTTTTTCTCTTTCTCGGAAGACCAATATGACAGGTCACTAGCAAATATAAGTGTTATGAAAGTCGACTGTGATTGTGAGTTTGTGAGGTCAATATGAGAATGGCCCTGTGTGAAAGGAAGTCAACGAGACAGACTTGCAACGAAGTGTTAAAAGATTATTGTTGAAAGGTCAATATGAGCGACATTGTCGTGAATAAATAGTCAATAAGAAAGGCTACGATATTGTATTATTGAAGGATCTTGTCAATATGATAGACATGGTCGTGAATAAGTAGTCAATAAGAAAGGCTACGATATTGTATTATTGAAGGATCTTGTCAATATGATAGACATGGTCGTGAATAAGTAGTCAATAAGAAAGGCTACGATATGGTTTTATTGAAGGATCTTGTCAATATGATAGACATGATCGTGAATAAATAGTCAATAAGAAAGGCTACGATATTGTATTTTTGAAGGATCTTGTCAATATGATAGACATGGTCGTGAATAAATAGTCAATAAGAAAGGCTACGATATTGTATTATTGAAGGATCTTGTCAATATGATAGACATGGTCGTGAATAAATAGTCAATAAGAAAGGCTACGATATTGTATTATTGAAGGATCTTGTCAATATGATAGACATGGTCGTGAATAAGTAGTCAATAAGAAAGGCTACGATATGGTTTTATTGAAGGATCTTGTCAATATGATAGACATGATCGTGAATAAATAGTCAATAAGAAAGGCTACGATATTGTATTTTTGAAGGATCTTGTCAATATGATAGACATGGTCGTGAATAAATAGTCAATAAGAAAGGCTACGATATTGTATTATTCAAGGATCTTGTCAATATGATAGACATGGTCGTGAATAAATAGTCAATAAGAAAGGCTACGATATTGTATTATTGAAGGATCTTGTCAATATGATAGACATGGTCGTGAATAAATAGTCAATAAGAAAGGCTACGATATTGTTTTATTGAAGGATCTTGTCAATATGATAGACATGGTCGTGAATAAATAGTCAATAAGAAAGGCTACGATATTGTATTATTGAAAGATCTTGTCAATATGATAGACATGGTCGTGAATAAATAGTCAATAAGAAAGGCTACGATATTGTATTATTGAAGGATCTTGTCAATATGATAGACATGGTCGTGAATAAATAGTCAATAAGAAAGGCTACGATATTGTATTATTGAAGGATCTTTAAAAGATCGTTTTGGTTAATATAGTCAATATGAGAGACTGAGACGGTCAATAAGATAGATCGTACTGGTTGAGCGAAAAGGTCGTGAATGCAGTAGTATATCTACTGGTCATTAAATTGAAACGTCATCAATAAAATCAGTAGAATATGTCAACTAGTCATTTGGCATGACATCAAGGAATAACACAAAATACAGAAGAAAATCCAGAAGAAAAGAAGAAAAGAAGAAGAAATCCAGAAGAAAGTAAACAATAAGAAAAAGAAGAGTCAAAAAAATAGAAAAAGAGCATTAAAGAAGAAGAAACAGAGGAACAGAAAAAGGAAAGAGTAAAGGGTATTCTTTTCTATTCTATATGCCTGCTGATAATTTAATTAACATATATTTTAATTTCACAGGTTTCACCTTGTAGTTGATTGGAAAACCAATTCGACTGAGTAGTTCTACGTTCCAAGTTATCTTATAAAAATAAATAACCAGCAGTTAATTCGAACACAAAGCCAAAATAGATATCCATTACCGTGTACCTATAGACGATCGAATGGATAAACTAAATGACCACCTTAAGGTGGACTGGTGGAGAATGCCTGGGGCATTGGGTCCGCCTTTTTACAGTGTCATTGAATAGTGCGTAAAGTTTTAATAAATAAATAAATAAATGGCAGTCTACTTTCCTAGATTCGTGCAAATAGTTTTGAAATGTTTGGATATATTAATCAGCACCAAGTCCATAATTATTACAAATACAGTTTTGTAATCAATATTATCACATTAAATGTTTTCAGGATATTTAAACCCAGTAAACAACAATGTCCCGTAGCATCGTGGTTGGGTTACCCCTGGACTCTGCTTAACAACGATACTGGTCGCTTATGCATGATGGAATGGAAGCCGTCGACCCTGGCCTTCACAAACTTACCAAAGTGTACCTAACCTAAATCTTCAAATTGGTAACATAATTATAATATATCTATAATGTGCGATTATAATACAAGATTTAAATTAGTGTTTCCTTGCAACATTAAACACAGTAGGTTGAAAATCATACATAGAAAATCATAATTGAAATAATTATAGTACCTTCCTGGGTATATTAAAAAAAAAAAAAGATTTAAGGTCAGCGGAAAGTTAATGATAAAGAAACTAAGTAACTCAATCCAGAAAACACGTCTAGGTACTTCAAGTAACAAACATTAAATTAAAATATGATTTAATTAAAAAGAGAAAGGGAATAGACACAGCAATTTATATTATATTTATATAAAAACCTATTAGATTGAATAAAAGAAAGTTAAAGAAAAATAATTATCTCAGTCGTGATTATTCGAAAAATGTAGCACTTAATAATACACAATGATAAACAACAAATTTAATTAAACTATTTAGTTTAACTAAATGATAACAAAAAAATGACAATTCATTAATGAGCGTAAAATTGTAGTATCTTAGAACTATTTGTAATGTCATAAATACTTTCTAATAAATGCATACGTTTATAACGTATTAATACCTGGATCTATAACACGTAATAGTTACAGATTATTTACTTTTAAATAAAATAAATTAAAACAAGGAAGGGATGTAGTGTATGCAAATATACTTATGATTTGTCTCGGGCGCATACGTCACAACGGCACGTACTGCGGACCATAGTCTATACAAAGTAGAGCGCACTGAGTGGGAGGCAGTCGCTGTCCGACCGTCAGTGCGGAAGCACGTGGTGGTGCGTAGGCGAGCCAAGTACAATTATAGTGTTAGTGATACTATGTGAACACTACAGGTACCCAGATATTTCTTGTTGTGACTTATTTTTTTTGTTTTTTTTTTATTTATAATGGGTCTACTCTTGACCTCAATCTAATGATGATGATCTGTTTATGATTTTTAAGGACTTTTTGGCATTTAAGGAGGCACACAAGTAATTGTTCCCAGATTTTATTATGCAATTGTTATTACTACGTTGAAACTCTGGCAGGGTACTCCCAAGAAGGACATACACATACCTTATTGGTGAAGTTCTTCAAAAATGTTTGGTGCGTAGTCAGCGTAGTACTCGCAATCGAAGTGCGTGTACGACTACATATAAAAACAAACAAACATATGTAAACGAAGCAAAATAAGTTAGTAAGAACCGTAGCAGATGGTGTAGTTTCTGCCTTTATAAGAAAAAGGCGTTAGTATATGTATGTGTATGAAAGTCATTCAATAAATATAACTTTTATTGACTGCCTCATTGGTTTAGTGCTACTGATAAGTAGGTCTTAGGTTCCATTGGGGCAAAATGTTATCGTGTCTTTTCATCTAAAATTTCTCAGTAGCAGCCCCGAGTTTCGATTTGTTCCCGGTTGTATGTAATAGGTTCGCCCCGTATTACATCAACATAGGACTTCGGGATGTAGGTTTATTACGAGTACCTACCCCTGTGTCTACAACAGATTAACATCTATTTAAATAAAAACGAATCGCAAAAATATATGTAAGCGCATAACTTCCGAACGACTGCACCAAATTGGATTTTTTTTTCTATTTTATTTGTGTTGGGACATGGCTTAGAGGTTCGAAATCAACGGCCGAGCAGGACAACGTCTGTCGTCCCCACTATTTGAATATATTAGTGCCTATAGTTTGGTTGAACTTTCTGTACATGTTAAGTGATGCCACTATTAGTCATGCGTATGTGGTTTCCTTCTAGTTTCTTTAACAGTGTCTTCGTCAAAACATGATGTACAATTTTCTTGTGCAACAATCAGATTGTTAAATTGTTCATAATCATCTGCCTAGCCTTTTCTCTACTCTGGTACCTACTGAATTTTATTACGAAAGTATTTTCTCTTTCTTTACCGCACAACTAGGTACCTACGTTACGTAATCATAAGCTGTAAAATCGGCTAAGACGGTTTCGCCAATGGGGTACTTGACAAAAGTTTTTAGTTCGTCATCTAAGATCACAAGAAAATATTCGACACGTATTTTTTTCTTTTTCAAATTGATGGAAAACTGCTTAGATTAAGCGCAGTTAAGTTGAGGAGAGGGGGCTTGTGACGTCATTATCTAGTAAAAACTGTACTGGCTAGTGACGTCATGCGACATTTTGACTCCATTTATCGCTGTTATTTTTTTAATTACGTGAAAAAATAAAAAAAAAATGTGTCGAATATATTTTTGTAATCTAGACAAGAAATGATGAACATTTTAGAAATGGGCTATTTGACAAAATTTTACTGTCCTAGACATAAAAGAACGTTCTATTAATATCATTTTTAAAGTTTTTAGCTTTACAAACTTTTGAGATGCAATTGTGGATATTATGTTATGTTTACGTAATTATTTTTTATAATGTAATGTAAAACTATACGGCGAGAATGGAAAAAAATCAAGCATTTCTTTTTCAACGAGCAAATGAAGCAAGCATGTGATAACCCCAATTGATCTAGTAAGTAATACCACTTTAAAAATGTTGCAGTTTTATAAAATATATTTTTACAACTATTTCATTGTTTTGTTAACCTGTTCTGAATTTTAAGTAGACAACGTTATCTAGTAGGTACTAGATAAAGTTGTCTACTACTACTAATATAGGAAATGGTGACAAACACTCCAACACAATTACTTCAACTTTATTTATTTGTACACATTAGAAATCCCAACATTAACATAATTAAAGTTTCTTTACTAAATACATATAGGTACTTAAAAGGATAAACGGTAATTATAAGTACCAATATTTTATTTTACTGTTTGGGTTAAGCTCCAAAACGGCAGGGCGGTTTTTCATATTAGGAGCAATTTTTATTGTTAAAATAGATTATATTATTTGATTTTCCATCTGATATTTATCAGTACCTAGCCTCCTAATATTATACATGGGATTAAAACATACGCGAGTATACCAGGCACATGTACAGTTGTACACCTATGTCTAATCCTTCGGGGATTACAGGCGTGATGTTCTGTGTATAATTAGAATTACATGTAAAAAATATAACAAGTCATGGGTAACTTAACTTAAGTTTAGTACCTATAAGTTCTATAAACAGAAAGAAGAAAGAAAGAAAGAAAATATGTTTATTTGGGACACGCACAGGAATTTAACCGTATAAAACTTAAACTAAATTTAACATATTAAATGAATAACAAAAAGACCGGTGCAAGGCCAAAAAGGCCCCTATCTCAGCACGATGCCACGACATTGAAAGAAAAACAATAAATACCGCAGCGCTGTTATTCTAATAGGGCATACTGTAATCCATGAATACATGTACGTACAACAGCCCACAAAGAGGCTTAAAATTAATATGTATAAATAAATAAGTAGATAAAAAACAAAATAATAAGAATATATAACAGCACTCATAGTAATTAGTAGTACGATAATAGAAATGTCAAAGTTTGTGAGGCCATCCTCAACTGTAAGTTCTGTAAGTTCTGTAAGTTTCAATGGAACAACAGTTACGTAGCTAATACAGTGAGTAAAGAGTGACGTGTTAGCAATAGGCATGTTGACAGAATATGAATATCAAAATATAATTGTCGCACAGCAAAGGAGTGGAATTCCCTGCCTGCATCAGTGTTCCCGAGTTCATTTGACCCCAATCTGTTTAAGTCGCGAGTTAATGGGCTTCTTTTGGGGAAGCTCGTTCCATCGTCGACCTCATCTCTAACCGCAGGACAAGATTGAGGTCAAGAGTAGCCCCATAATATTGAAAAAAAAAAAAATTGTCCATTAGTTAAATTATAATATAAAGAACCGCAAGGGTAAATCTAAACGTCAAGGTAAGTAACGTCAAGTTATCCCAATGTGTCAAATTTCTTTGATCGTTTTTCAACTTTATGTCTAACAGAATAAGGTTCATATTCAATTGGGAAAATTTGACACATTGGGGTAACTTGATGTGCTGGCGTCTGTACATTAAGTCTTTTGTTTCTTTTCAAATTGATGGAAAACTACTTAGATTAAATGTATTAAAGTTGAGGAGAGGGGGCTTGTAAAGTCTTTTTTCAGTTTAAACTATATAAGATAGTGACGTCATGCGATATTTTTACTGGAAATTTTTTGATAATGTAAATAAAAATTGATTGTACGTTTGTTTGCATTGAATAGGCTCCGAAACTCCTGCAGGGCTAACATGCGCAAGTCGACATATCTCATAAACGAGATGACAAACTTTGTCGATCTCGATTCGTTTGTCACTTTTCCTAACATGCGCACCACGCTCGAGAAGATATCTCGTCGTGACTTCGCCTTGTCGACGCGAGATAACCAATGTTGGCATTTCATGAAAACACACCATAGTCTAGTTTAGTAACACCGGTTTCATTCGGTCAATATAGGTGGAAATTGCGTGAACGCTGCCATATTTGTGAATTCAAAATTTGTTTTGATTGTGGTGCGTTAGTTTTCAATACTATTTGAAAAATTGTTGGATTGTAGAAAGAAGATGGCTTTGGCATCAAAGAGATTGTAAGTATTAGATCAAAATCCCGTCACAGATGGCGGAGATGCTTATTAGTTTATTAGCAACTCTTTATTCACTGTGCTTTAGTGACTTCCAAAACAAACCGTGTGAAGGATGCATTTTCTACGAGTTTTAAGATATGTAATCATAATATTATGTTATATTATATATCTCGATGAAATGTACTAACTGTAATGTACAAAATAAACACACCATGCTATACGTAAATCAATACTTATTGAATGTTCACTATTCAGCAAGTATCAACGTTCTGCCATTACTGTAAAACATTATTCGTAATACGAACGAAAGTTTACTTGTCATTGTGTGTACTGTAAAATAATAGTGCCCTCAATAATTGAAAAAGAGATTGTTAGTTACAAATTGAACTGTAATGTTTCAGAATACGCAGTACAAAAGGCCAAATTAAATATTTGTGTGAGTATATGCATGAGCATGCAAACTTTGCGGCAGGAGATTTTAAAAATCCGCAGGGTGCCGCTGAATATGAGCGGCAGTGGGAACGAGTAAAAGCGGCCCTCGATGAGCTTGGACCGCGTAAGTCTATTGAACAGTAGAAGGTGGTAAGTTTGGCCAAAAAATAAGCCCAAATTGGATTTGGCATCTACCAGAAACAATCTACTTACATAGTTTTGTTTTCTTTTTTTGATCTTCGTATATAAACGACGTCGAACCACCTTCCTCTGTATTTTTCTTGCTTCCCTTTCCTCATACACAGTGTATTGATAATTATAATACGGCACCGCCATTATACTTAAATTGTTTCATAAATTTCACAGAACACTGTTACCCCTTTTTCCAGTTTTTTCTCAGTTATTCGCGGTTTCTCGTCTACGAAAACCATCGACGAGAAACTTGTCATAGGAAAATGTCAAAATTCGACTACATATAGCGCGCATGTTAGAGCCTGACGACAAAACAGGTTTGACAGTACGACATAAGTTCTTTAACAGAACGACACGAGATATAAGTGGCGCCATGTTAGCTCCCATCGACAAACAGACATATGTCGTCTCAGCACGAGATAATGCGTCGACAAAATTTTGTCGACTTGCGCATGTTAGCCCTGCTGGACCGATTTGAAAAATTCTTTCACCGTTTTGAAGCTACACTATCCCCAGATGACATAGGCTACTTTTTATCCCTGTATAAAACTAAAATTGAGTCAACTGGCCTATTCTGTCCACTGCGAGATATAATGGCGTGCGTTGCGAAAACCTTAAGATTACACGAATATGCAGGAGAAACTGTGAAGGACAGCTATTACTATATACTTGTAACAACTGTCTCACAAAAAAGATGTTTGAATTTGAATTCGAATAGGTATATTCTTTAAGTATTTCTTATCTATCAAATTCAAAAAACGAACGAATGTAATTTACTATGTCTGCTGATAAGACTGCAACCTTGACGTTCTAACGTTGCAGCACATGAACACTGAAATGAAATAACACGCAAATGGTTGGTGGCATTTTTAATTTGCCGAAGGAGCGTTGCAAGCCGGTTTCCTATGAACGCAGTGTTTCACTTCACTAAATTGGAAAACTGCGAAATTCGGGACACAGTGGCATACAATTTTACAAATTGGTATCAGGTAGGACATAGGACAGAAGCTAAAAATAGTAAAATTAGTACGTGGGGTTGCTCAGTGGACAAAGTTCTACTGTTGTACCTTTCCGCTTTTTTCATTGAAAGACATCACTTAAAGTTAATGATAAAATAAATGTTAACTGTAACGCCGGATGCCTTATTAAGACGTCACCTAAAGTTTGAGGAACGCCTTAGAAAGGCAGCAAAGAATATCTAGGGCCTGGACGATCAAATATACTTATTGAGCAATATTACGAATTATACAACTATATTGACCGTATAGGGTTAATATTAAAGATGGCGCAATGATTGAACGAAAGTTTGAGCAAGTTTAATTTTCATTGCACCGTTTTTTCCATTGCATCGTGTAAAGTCAGTATTGCACAAAAAAATTCAGTCTATGTTTTGTCTTGGCGGAGACTAAACGCGCGCGCGCTTACTTGGCGGCATGATACTAATCTCTGACTGCATACGAAAACATTGTGTACTTCGTATTATTGTGCCATATAATAATTGTTAATTTGGGTCCAAAGTGCCTATCAATCTTATTGTACAATAAAATGTAATGTGATAAATGATACATTAACATTTATTTCTGTAAATAGGTTCAACACTTTTACATGTTTAACTAGAAGGTGTGGTCGATGTGGAAGACAAAGACGTCACCTGATAAAATATCTGACTACTCTGACAAGAAACACCGATAGAAACTCAGAGTCTCTTTAGAAGTTCAGACATTCTCTTGGTCAGATCTTGTTAAAACCGTGCACCTTATTGTCTGAAGTGGTTTTTTGAGGAAAAGACAACACAGATATGAGGGTACCAGATCAGTCAGTGCAAGCATGTTATTGTGGGTCTATATAGGGGTCGAATTAGGAAATATCGCGCAAAGGAATGCGAGATTAAGCGTAATTAAAATTGAGTGTATTGAGAAGGACTGCAGATATACTAAAACAGTCAATAATCGACCACGAAGCAACACACTAGAACACACTTACCGTAACGGTAGAGGTTGGAAGGGACATAGTCACACATCCAGATACAATGAGTTCTCATACGTCACCAGCGCTAAACAAATTCATCGGTTTACCCTAATGTCCAAGTTCTACCTGATGTTCTGTTTAGACTGTAAAAAATCTCGATTTCTGTCGAAAACAATGTCGATGCTGTAGGTGAAAGAATTGATTTTCTTACTTCCTTAGAAACGATCTCATACAGACAGGAATAACGATTCATCAACGATCGAAGTTCTTCGCAATTTTAGCAAAAATAACATATTTAACCAACAAAAAATTTCAATGCTGGGGGGTCCAGAATCGTGTTCAGAGCTCATCTTGAAGACAGTAGTACAGCTACAACAGTGTCATACAGAGTTAACTAAACACGTCAAGCCAAATAAATATATACAATCTTCAACAGTATTTTTCTTACTCTGCCCGGGATAAAGAGCATTTAACAGGTATTTACCTAGTGTTACAACTTTCAAGGGAAAACTTTAATCGAATTGTTTTATCTACGACTAGCTTTTGCCCGCGGCTTCGCCCGCGTGGATGTCGAACTTCCGTCCCCTATGTTTTCCCTTTAAGGGTTGAATTTCCAAAAATCGTTTTTTAGTGGATACTTTTCACTAAGAACACCCCTTCAAGTTTCATGTCTTTAATACCAGAGGTTTGGGTTGTGCGTTGATATATAAACGTAATAATTTTAGCATAATACTTCCGGATAGACTACTTTCAAAGTTGATCCTTCCGGTATGTATGCATAAAGATTTCTGGAACTACTGACCCGGGAAAGAGCGGCGTACAACCGACCATGTGTAAAACAACTGAGACTAAGATCAACCTGCCCAGGCGTATACCCAAACCAAACTTGTAAGGCTGTAATCAACAGCCTTACCAATTTGGTTAAAATACCTATAATAGTTTTTGAACTATGCGTGCACATACAGACAGACAGACAAAACGTTTACTGATTGCATTTTTGGCATCAGTATCGATCACCAATCATCCTCCAATATTAATTTTGAATATATGTTTAAGGTACATAATTATCTTCGTAGTGTGTGATAGTCCATTGAATTGCATGGCGAGCGATATTGTATCTTAAGATAAAATATAATAATATCTTAGCCGTATGCAGCGCCCCTTGGTGAACTCCACTGCGGGTGACGTAACCTACGACAAACTTATTATTTGCGGTTGGTACAGTAGTCGGGTCTAGGGATCGAACCGCAAAATTAAGTTTGTTTTTTATTGTACATACTTTTCCGGGATAAAAAGTACCCAGTGTGGTGCCCAGGAAACTAAAGAATAAGTATACCAAGTTTCATCGTAATCGAACCGGTAGTTTTTGCGTGATACCTGAACATACAGACAGACAGACAGACAGACAAGAATTTTTTTATTCATATTTTTGGGTTCGGTGTCAGTCTAGTAACACCCCCTGCTATTTTTTGTTTTGATATTTTCAATGTCGAGAGGCGCTGCTCATTTTCAGGGGCATATTCTTCCGTACTGCGTACTCGAACGGCTCTTGTCTGTGATGTCTGCCGGGACAGTTGAGATTTCCTTTTAGGCATGCTCTCAACAAACTACGCACAGTCATGAAAACAATTATGAACAAAGGGAGAGCGAATCGAACACCGTCCGCCTTGACAAAACAAAACTATTGTAATATCGAATAACTCGTAGGTATCGATTATTACGATAGAACGAAGTACGAACATACATAACAAACGTACAACGAAATTACGATTACGATATTTTCGATTATGAGGTATCTATCAACAACAACAACCATACGAACGAATCAACCGAAACCAATAAGCAACTGACATGTAATATTAAGAACTCTAACTGACAACAACATGGGCTTAATAATTCGAGATCGTCATCAATCCACGGAAAGTCTTAACACCGCGATTCAGAAAAATGACGTAGTTGCAGAACGCCATCTATGGGCAAATAGGTAAAACGTCTGCACAATGAAAGTTATGCTAGGGGCATTTTGCGTTTTAGTAATTTTAAATTATCTCCGAAACTGTATGACCAATTGATATACTGTAAATGGCAAATCTTATCTGTATGATGTTCTTGTGATACTGAAATAATTTATTGTCATAAGAATTAATATTTTGTTGCTCAAATAATCAACCAAACGTAAGTATGCCGAAAATATATTTTTTTAATGCAATAAATGAAGTATAAAAGATAAAATATAAAAGATAGAGATATGGTATCGCGGACTTTTTTGTAGAAATTATTAAGACGAACCAGAAAGCCATACATTGTTTTTAATTTTAAGCAACTGTTTAGGCAGCGCACGCAAATAATTCTGTTTTATGAGGTATTTTTACGCTGACCCCCCCCTCCCCAAATAATGCTAATAATGAACAAGGGAACATAAATCCCAAAAAAACACCAAAGCCACCCCCAATAAATGTGCAGGGTGTTAAAGATTACCAGTCATTCTATGACTCAATAGCTAGTACTAAGGGCGACACGTTCACCATAAAAATGATGAACGGGGATAGCGTCAAAATAAATGCAACAAATGAAGATGCCTATAGAGAGATTACGAAGCTACTAACTTCAAATAATTTACTCTGGCACACGTATGAAAACAAACAAACCAGACCGATAAGAGTGATGGCCAAAAAGCTTCATCATACATGCCAGCCAGAAAGAATTGTAGATTACCTGAAAAACAAGGGCTACAAAATTGAAAATGCTGTAAGCAAATTGAGTTGGAGGAAAAAAGAACCACTCAACATGTTTATGTTGACATTTGAAAAAGATGAAGATATAAACAAAGTTTATGACATCACTAATATTCTAGGGTGCAAAGTTGAAATTCAACCACTTAGAGCATCTAAGCTAGTTCCTCAGTGCAAAAGATGCCAAGCCTATGGACACACCCAAAAGTACTGTTCGAAAGAACCAAGGTGCGTCAAGTGCACGGGCAAACACCTCACAAGAGACTGCGTGAAACCGGCTCAAGATAAACCAAAATGTGTCCATTGTGGTGAGCCACATCCAGCTAACTATAGAGGGTGTATAGTAGCAAAGGAGATGCAAGTATTAAAAAGTAAATACACTAAGAAGCCAACTGTATCCCAACCAAAGAAGCATACCGAACCATCAGCAACCAAAGAAGCTAATGTAAAGATGGGTATGATCCACCAACCACCCAAGCCGTCCTCGTACTCTCAAGTAGTCAAAAATAATATGGAGACAAGTTCGGAGTCAAAACTCGACCAAATCTTAAGTCTAATGTCAACATTTGATGAACGGCTTAAAAAACTAGAAATGAGTGCCAAAAAAGCTCCAATTCATCTGCAAAAATGATTAATAACCTCAAGATCATGGCTTGGAATGCTAATGGACTGCTGCAACACCAACATGAGTTACAAGTAGTCCTAGATACAGAAAACATAGATATATGCTTAATTTCCGAAACACACTTTACACGACAATCATTTGTTAAATTTCAAGGCTACAAGATATATCATGCCCTGCATCCTGATAACTCCGCGAGAGGAGGCAGCGCCGTCATAATAAGAGAAAACATACATCATTATGAACAGACCAAATGTGAAGATCAGGAAATGCAAGTGATCGGTGTAACTATTAAAATGAAAAGATATATGTACGACTCCGTTACTATAGCAGCTATATACATCCCTCCAAAACACGCACTAAAAAAAGAGCAATACAAGACACTCTTAGCGCTACTTGGAAAGAGATTTATATTAGGTGGAGACTTCAATGCCAAGAATACCTATTGGGGCTCCAGACTAACTACTACAAAAGGCAGAGAGCTACTAAGTGCCATACAAGAAACCAAATCAGAGGTTCTATCAACTGGAAAACCGACATATTGGCCAACAGACTCAAGAAAAATTCCAGACTTAATTGACTTTTTTATTTATAAAGGAATATCCTCTGACTTTATAAGTGCCGAAGAAGGATTTAATATGAACTCTGATCACTCACCGATAATTTTATACATTAGTGAATACGTCAAACAGAGAGAAGGCAATCCGTTTCTCGTGAACAAGTTCACAGACTGGGACTCCTTTAAAATAGACTTAGAAAATAAAATAGACTTAAATATATTCATAAATGATAAGCACCAACTTGATTTAGAACTAAGCAAATTTATTGTAGATGTCCAACAAACTGCATGGGCTAATACACCCGAGAAAAGAAGAACTGTGAAGGTTAACACTTATCCAAAAGAAATAACAGATCTGATCAGAGATAAAAGAACATTGAGAAAAAAGTGGCAGCGAAACAGGTTTCCCTATGATAAGACACTGTTAAATAGAATAACTAAACAAATTAGGAAGGCAATCAAGAAATTTCGGGACGAAAATTTAAATAGGCATCTTCATCAACTCACGAATGATCGATCGACTGATTATTCACTATGGAAAGCCACAAGGAACCAAAAACAACCTATTGCTCACATACCGCCAATAAAAGAGCTAAATGGACAATGGGCAATAAGTAATGAGCAAAAAGCATCAAGGTTTGCCCAACACTTGGAGGACACTTTTACACAAACCGAGAGCGCTAACCAAGATCTCCACTGGGAACAACTACTACAAGTAGATCAAGAGATAAAACTTGTAACACCAAAAGAAGTATTTAAAGAAATCAGAGATCACATCAGCCCAAAAAAATCCCCTGGTTATGACCTTATCACAGGGGAAATCCTAAAGAATCTACCAAGAAAAGCCTTGGTGAAACTTACTAAGATACTTAATACTTCTTTTAGACTAAAGCATGTTCCAGACCTATGGAAGGTGGCAGAAGTGATCATGATCCCCAAATCAGGGAAACCACCTCAAGATGCATCATCATACAGGCCCATCTCCTTGCTGCCAGTGATGTCAAAGCTTTTCGAGAAACAACTTCTAAAACGACTAAAACCAATTATAGAAAATAGCAACATAATACCAGAATATCAATTTGGATTCAGAGAAAAACATTCAACGATAGATCAGGTGCATAGAATTACAACAGTAATTGAAAAAGCGCTTGAAGATAAGAAAGTATGTACCACTGTATTTTTAGATGTAGCCCAGGCTTTTGACAAGGTTTGGCACAAGGGATTGATTTATAAACTAAGAACTATGTTGCCAAAACAGTTCGCAGATATATTAGAATCATATATAACTGGTAGAGTCTTTAGAGTAAGGCAAGAAAACGCCTATTCTGAACTAAAAGAAATAAAAGCTGGTGTACCACAAGGAAGTGTTCTAGGCCCGGTCCTGTACCTATTGTACACATGTGATATACCAGAACTAGAAAATGCAACTATCGCTACTTTTGCTGATGATACCGCAATAATGTCCACCGGATCTAGTCACAAAGAAGCTGTGGTAAAAGTACAAACAGCAATAAACCAATTCTATGATTGGACCAAAAAGTGGAAGATAAAGTTGAATGAAACAAAATCCATTCACATTGACTTTACCAACAAGAAATCGGAACACAACCCAATATACATAAACAACAAAAGTATACCGTACGAAAACACTGCCAAATATCTTGGTATGACCCTAGACGCAAAGCTTCGCTGGAAAGCCCATGTCAAAAAGAAACGAGAAGAATTAGAAATTCGTTACAGAAGCATGAACTGGTTACTAGGAAAGCATTCCGCGTTGTCAGTTTCTAACAAAATCCTGATCTACAAATCAGTCCTTATGCCAGTATGGACCTATGGTATACAACTATGGGGTTGTGCCAAAGAAAGCAATGTAGAAATTATACAAAAATTCCAGAACAAAGTACTCAAGAACATCGTGAACGCGCCTTGGTATATACGAATTGACGACATCCATCGGGACCTGAATATAGAGTTCGTAAACAGCATAATCCAAAAATATGCAGAAGCTCATGAACATCGGCTTCATCATCATGTTAATGTTGAGGCCATCCAGCTCCTCGATAACACGGACATAGTAAGAAGGCTCAAAAGGACTAAACCTTTTGAGTTAGTGTAGTGTAATGTAGTGTAACATATCTGTGACTTTACCGCGAGTGTAATATACGAGTAGTACCTAGCTATTTATATGGACACAAGAACAAAGTGACTTCACCTTAATAGACGCTAAGTAAACGCAATGGACGTGCTCTTAGATATACTTTTACTTTTAGCAAATTATGTTAGATTAAAATTGCTTATTAGCCTTAGTAGGCTAGATTGTAATATAATAAACAAATTAAAAAAAAAAAAAAAAAATGAGGTATTTTTTTCCGACTTGCTAGACAAAAGTTGTGATAGCTCGTTTAATATACATGTTATAGAAACAATTTTTAGCCTATAGCACTCAGGAATAATGTAGCTTTCTGCCAGTTCAAAAAATTTTAGAATTGGATTATGAGTTCCAGAGATTACCCCCTACATACAAATTTACAAACTTACAAACTTACAAATTTTACCTCTTTATAATATTAGTATAGATTGGAAATCAAAGACCACCAGTCGTCGTAATGCATTTACTATTCGTTCATCTCAATCCCGCCGTCGAATACCGTTGTATACAGGAAAGGCGATGTCTCCATACATGTTCATATTCTATAGTTTGCGGCATTGTCACGTGTAGTCTGCGCAAACTAGTCGGATCCATATGTCTACCGCCGAACAGAACGTAATTAATCAAAACAGTCGGCGTTCAGTCTAGTGATTAAATTGATGAAGATAGTTCGCAGCTGCGCTGTGCGGCGTGTCTCAGTATTGTCAAAGTGAGTAGTGTACCCGCTACCCAATTCCTGAGGTGCCTGACCTGAGGAGGGTAAGAGGTATCCTTGCTTAGGAAACTCTATGAATTATTATATCTCGAGATTTCCCTCGAGTCGAGCCCACAATTATTACTACACAGCAAACTTTTACCATATTATTCATGTGTCGTGTTATAAGCCTACCGAATTTGAAAAGTTTGTAACTTAAAAAAAACAACATAAATCACACATGTATTCTCGAGTAAACCAGTACCTACCTGCTACTTTGATTTGATTTTATATTATTTCTCTATTGTTATTTTTTGTTGTATTGTTTTTTTTTTCATCTTACCACACATCATAAAAAGCACTACTTGAAAGAAAGAAAGAAAAGAAAATATATTTATTTGGGACACGCACAGGAATTTAACATTAAAAAACTAAAACTAACATATTAATTAAAAATAAAACAAAAGACCTGTGCGAGGCCAAAAAGGCCCCTATCTCAGCACGATGCCACGATATTTAAAGAAAAGCAATAAATACCGCAGCGCTGTTATTCTGATAGAGCCTACTGCAATGCCATGAATACATTAATGTACAGATTGAATGTACTTGATTGATACTTCATCTGATAATGATTTGATTGTTTTCGCAGGCCTGTTGACATCTATCTCGAACACCCAGTGTCACAAATGCTTAAGCTCATTTCAGTTTTTATTACATTTCTGCTGATAAACCTTATTTTTAGTATACCTATACAAAAGCCCCAAAAAGGTTGTTGTATACCTTCCCTTACTAAGAGACCACCCTGAACTCGCAAGAAAATAATCAGATGTTTCATAGGTTTAAGTTATCATACGATACAAAATTACTTTCATAACATATTTTGCACGAGCTCCCTTTTAGCCCCTTTATATAAATTTATTCTCGGAATAGGACGATTCAGTCGCTATAGTAGTCAAATCGATCATCGTAGTCTAGTCAATTAATTAATTGGACGTATAACACGTCTCGTTACGTAATGTCACTTGCAGAACGCTATTCGAGTGACAGCCGTTAAAGGTACGAGTAGGTACGACACCGATAGATGTACTGAATCAACCTAAAGCGCTAAATATATATAGATAGCAGCGCTTTTGGGGTTCAACTTGTTTTGGCAGAGTGTTTTAACCTCTGGAAAGGTTAGTTTGTTTATAGAAAATCTACAAATAGGTTAATTTAGGTTTTATTGTAAATAAAATACTAGAATAGTTAGATATTATTAACAATGAAGCGATAAGATAAGGCTAATATAAATTCAAATATGAATAAACATGTTCTTTCATAACTTCAAGATTAAGGGGCGTAAATGTTAGATATTTATTATTATGGATTTTGGTCTCCCGAAGTCTGCGTTTGTGCCCGATTGATGGCAATAAGCCGACCCCATATTACGTACATGGGACTTAGGTGCACATAAATGTGAGTGCACTAATTAAAGGTATTTATAAGGCGAATGTAAGTGGAGACCCCGCGGGGAGGAGGTACCTTAGGACATACATAGACCTTTTTGGTGAGGTTTTTAAAAATGTCAGGTCTGTAGTACTTACTACCGGCGTGTGTCTATGACAACAAAGTAAAAGAAGTAAGTAAGAATCGTAGCAAATGGCGCTCTGTAGTTTCTGCCTACCCCCATGGGAAAAAGGCGTGAGATTGTGTATGTATGTATGTATCTATGTATAGATATAAGATAAAATTTTTATCAAACTTGCTAAACTGCAATATTTCACGAGCGCCGCATGGATTCTACATAGCAACATGAAACTCGTTAATTAATAAAATTGCTCAAGTGTAAAACATCACGTTTCAACAATTTTCTTCTAACAGTAGCCTGTAGTTGTAGGACACTTCGAACGTCACTTCACTTGGGACTCTTGTTAAATCTTTTACCTACTTTTTCATTAAACATCGAGTCGGGAAGATATAAAAACTATAAAGGTGTGTTTAAACTAAACTAAAATTATCAAGAACAAGATTTGTAGACCGTAAGATTTGATACGAGTATTTTACATACATACATATAAGTTTACACCTATAACCCAAGGAGGAAGGCAGAAACTACAGAGCGCTACTTGCTACGATTCTTACAAACTTCCTTTACTTCGTTAACATTCATACATGTTGTCATACACACGCTGCACGCTGGTTGCGAGTACTTCGCACCTGACCTTTCTGAAGAACCTCACCAATAAGGTCTATGTATGTCCATCTAGAGCGTAATGTATTAATATTAATATTATAAAGTGGTAAAGTTTGTAAGTTTGTGAAGTTGTAGGGGTAATCTCTGAATCTTTTCATTCAACATTATTTGTGAGTGTCAAAGGCTACATTTTATTTTCAAAAATAAGAAGGGGAAGGGTAAGGGTAAGGGTAAGGGGAAAGAGGGGTTGGAGGGCATGTTAAAGTACGAAATGCACGCGGACAAAGTTGCGAGCGAAGTACTAGTAATTAATAGATAAGTCTTGTACTTACGAGTATGCCGCAAGTGCCGCAACATGTATGTCGCGGCAAGCGATATACTTGAATAAAAAGTTGTGAAGTTGATTAACTTAGTACAGAGTCTATGGTGACCAGAGTGACGTTGCTTGTCATTTGAAAATGGCGCGAATGTGGTAATGTCACGTGGACAGAGTCTTGCTGGTGTGTGGGAGCTGGGCAGAGCTCAGATTGATTTGAGGCATCAACGAAGACAAACATTAAGTAAGAAACTGTCAGCTACCTATTTGAGTTTTGTTTTGTGATTACGATTGTTAAGTGAGGTTATTACTGCAATGAAGATTCATATTCTACGTAATGGACTCGGTACCACGAAACCCCCATCGGTGTCAGCTCATCGCTCAGCCATCGCTGACGCCGACATGTTTATCGTCGCGATGTAAATTGACGCATCCTAAGTACTGAGTCTTAGGCGATTAACACACGGCACCGCGCACCGAGGCGGTTGGCGGTGGAGCGGATATCATGTCACATTGGCCTCTATTAGATCCGTTGATGCCTTATAAACCGCCCGACCGCGCGGTCGAGCGGGGCGCTAGACCTTCAGAACCACCTCGGTGCGCGGTGCCGTGTGTTATCGCTTTATCCGCAATATCAGAGTCATCCGCGCAATTGAAAGTATTTTTTTCTAGATAACTGCCCCTTAAAAAAATCGAGAAACTCGGCGTGCATATGCAAACTTTATTATTTTTTATGGTGTACTTTTTTAGAATCAATTTGAAAAAAAATACCTACTGTGATAGATATTAATTTGAAACTGTCATAGTTTTATGATTTCTCAATAATTAACAAACCTCTTTCTTGAATGACCAAGCTTTGAAACACAATGTTACAGAATATTTTATTCCCAATGAATCTCTTGTAAAGTTGACCTATCGCGTAACAGTGTGACTGGTTGCAAGGTCCATTTGCATTTTTCCATAACGAGTCATACTGTTACACATTACAGAACAATCGTCATCTCCTATTCTATCTCCACAAATGACATGTACTGACAGGCACCGAGAGAAATGCATTGCTCGATTTTTATTCGGCAGTATCCGCTTTTCTGACATTTTATTAGCTTTAATTTAGTGAAACGACATATCAGTGACGATAAATTAGTGACGTGTTTTGTCATATCACTAGATACTTTTAGAAAGAAAACGTAGTAAACAAGAATATTCGGCATCTAGGTACCGGGCTTTCGTGAAATCCACATATATACTATAGACACATATCATTCATATAAAACGACATGGATATTATAAGAGTTTAAAGATCTTGCAAGACGCTTAATTGACACTTCGCGTGACCCAAGGGCTGGTTTTTACCTTGGTCAAAGGATAAGCATTGCCATACAACGTGGCAATGCTGCCAGTCTTTTGGGTACACTTCCAGTGGACAGCGATGCGGATGAGTTTTTTGACGCCATATTTTAGATTTAGTGTTTACATTGTATTTTCATTTCTAGTGTATAAAGTTAAGTATTGTTTTACAGAAAGAGTTTAGTTACAGTTAAATTGAATAATACAAAGAATGATAAGAAAAAAATATGTTTGTTAACTACAGAGAATGTGCATATACCTACAAGAAAAAAACTTAAGAAAGAAAAGGAGAAATTTTACAAGCTGTTAATTTAGCAAAAACTACAAGAAATCTTGAAATCATTATTAAAACCAGAAGTCGTTAGCAAAGTACGAAAGTTCATCTTAAAAATCTACAAAAACGCAAATAATTCAGGCCTTTTATCGAAATGACAGATCGGTTAAATTTGCTGAGTACTTCTGTTTCCAGGAACTATTTTCCAGTAACCAGCTATCTGTACTTATACATATATTTGTGTACTCTAAACCTGCCTTTAGGGAAGGCTAATTACGATGTGTAGAGTCATCCCGAAATTACTAAGGTACCACGTACATCGTCACAGTGTGTTGCCAAATTGTATGCTGTGTAATTTACTCTGATTACGTTTAGTACATAATGTCTATCAATCTGACAAACGAAAAGGTGATGTTGTTATATACTTATTAGGAAATATAACATGCCTGGTAGGTTTATTTTCAGTTGTTATTATAATTATTAACTGGCCTGTTGGTATAGTAGTTAGTGGCCCTGACTGCTATGCCGGAGGTCGTGGGTAGGATTCCCACCCGGGACAAATGTTTGTGTGACGACCACGATCATTTAATTTTGTTCTCTGTCTGTGTGTAATTTATCTAGAATATCTATACATATAATAAAACAGTAACGAAATAAAAACTGTACATTGAGAATTTTCGAGAAAAAATAAGTGGTTTCTGTAACGTAACTGACGACAAAAAGTGACTTTTTCGAATTGTTGTCTGTTTGTCTGTTTGTCTATGTGTATGGGAAGGCTTCACTCCAAAACTACTGGATAGATTGAATTGAAATGCAGCAAACATTTTCTTTGTAAACCAAGGAAGGCTTAGGCTACATATTATCACGCCGTCTGTTATGGGAAGTAAGCAATATTGATTTTAAAAGGTTTTTGTTCGTAATTGATTGCACAAAATAATCGGGTGCACAAAATGACATGTTATTAAAAATGTAACCCCGGTAACATAATAATCTCGCTATTTTTATAAAGGAACGGGGCAGTAATATTACAAATTGCAAGGGAAAAGCTATTCAATAATATGTCAACGAGGAATTAAGCGGTAAGGTCAGACGACCGTTTACCGCTCTAAATGGTGCGAGTAAAAACCCTTAATATTATTTAAAAAAAATCGTATTTTTTTTTAGTTTAAGATTTTTAGTGCATTTGGAACGATAGGTACCTACTGTTATGAAATCTGAGAACTTTACATGTTCTATCTAATTGTATGGAGAGTATCACACCAATATTACTCAACAGATTGATTGGTGGTACAACAAGCTACACTATCATGAAGTCAAGTCAAAGTTTTATTCTAAGTTTTAACTTACCAAGCACATTTGTTGTAGGTATCTAATTGATTTAAGTATGTCATTCTTAGTTTTGCTCCTTGCTGCTGTTACCATATTTTTGAATGCAAAAATAATGTAGTTGACTGTTAGATTAACGACAATTTAGTTTTATTCATAATTTAATTTTGGGTAAATGATATGTAGTTTCCGTTTTATAACTAGATGGCGTTGGCGTCGAGTTTTGTCGCGCTGTGGTTTCGTTCACAAAAAGTGATGTTATTGGTGCCGATGTGTCGCTCTCATCCTATAGAAACGGGGGTTACCTTTGTTGTCCGTGTTCATTATTTTTCTACTTAGTGCTAATGTTAATAGTGTTTTGGAGGTATGAGGAACAGGGTGTAAAGTTCCTCATCCACCATTGAAAAGGGAGGATCCTCCGACCAGACAGGTGTTGTGTCTGGTGGGCTAACTACTGCCCGACGGTTGTTGTCGGGAACTTGTCTAGATTCAAATTGCGATAACTTTAATAGCGCGATGTAGGATAGTTCGTATGTGGCGAGATAGATATCGGTACAGTGTTGTGAACTGAATGGACTTAATTGAAACTTTACAATAATACAGCTTACACATCAGTAGAACGGGGACGCGAAGGGCGTGATTTTTTGCCTTATGTAATTTTGACGTTCAAAAAGTGCTGACCCTCAGCCTACTTTGAATAAATGACTTTTGATTTTGATAACTTGAGGCTACAATTTAAGATACACCTATCCTTGGGCAAAAAAATAAGCTACTCGAGTAGGTACTAATACTGAGCAGAAGAAGGCGCGGGCTCCAGCTAGTTAAATAATAAAAACTTTTTTACAAAAAAAAACAACCGACTTCTTAAAAAAACACTAACAGGTGAAAAATTGCTAAAGAAGTTCTATCTAAACATTAATTTGTACATCTCTGCCGGGCCCCTTTTAAAATAGAAGGGCGTAATGTTATGTTATGGAAATACAAAAGCTCAGCATAGACATCTGTAATTTTCTGTTATGCGTTGAAAAGTTCCGTCACATGTCTTCTTCACCAAATAATAATATAATTAAATGAAAATACTTGTCTTGATTTGTTACTAAAAATGTTAGAATCAGTGCGTGTGTAGGTACCTATATTTTATGAAGAGTTCCCTCAATTCCTCGAGGATCCCAGATCAGATATGAGTTTTGATACAAACGGGACCAATCTCTTAGTATACCCTATCAAATAAAAAAAGAATTTTGGAAATCGGTCCATAAATGACGGAGTAGGTACTGAGGTAACAAACCTCCTCCTTTTTTTGAAGTCGGTTAAAAATATATTCGTATCATCATGCTGTCTAATAATAATGTTACCTAACACAACAACACCTAAACATAGAGATGTTGTGTTTATGTTAACTTATCTTATCTTATATATAAAATTCTCGTGTCACAATGTTCGTTCCCATACTCCTCCGAAACGGCTTGACCGATTATCATGAAATTTTTTATGCTTATTCAGTAAGCCTGAGAATCGGCTACTATCTATTTTTCTAACCTGTAAATGATAAGGGGTGTTCACCCCAAATTTTAATTTTTTATTTTTTTGATAATTTTTATTTATTTTATTTTTTTATTATGTGGCATCAAAAAATACATAAAACTCTAAATTTGCACTTTTTTATCACCAACCCTTGCTTTTTAATAGTCATAACAGAACTTTTAATGACTTTGAAATATCAAGAGAAGAGGGAAGAGGGAGGGGAGTGGGAGGGGGAGAGGGGAGGGAAGTGGGAGGGGCCGAGGGGGAGGGGAGTCGGAGTGGGGATTGTGAGAGGGGAGGGGGGAGATTGTGTGAGGGGAGGGGGGAGGGATGGGTATGGGAGTGGGTAGGGATGGGGAGTGGGGGAGGAGGGAGGTCAGGACAAAGGGAGGGGGTAGAAAAGGAGGGAATGAGAGGGAGGAGAGGGGAGGGAGGGGAAAGTGAGGGAGGGGTGAGGGGAGGGGTATGGAGGGGTGAGGGGAGCGGGAGGGAGAAGGTGGAGAGTAGCTGATAAAAAATGCTATGCAATAGCTTAACCGCGGCAGTCTCCAAGTGCCACACGTCATTTTCTCTTTTTTTTTTAAACTTTCAATCACAATGTGCCACAGGCCCACAGCGAAGCGTGGCAGGGTACAGCTAGTTTTTGACAAAAAGGGGTAAAAGTGTTTGTAAAAACCTATTTACTGAAATGAATATCATTTTTTTTTTATAAAATCTTAAACATGTCTATTGTCTATGTTTTTGTACTGTTTAGTCAGGTGCTGTATTGCTTCGTTTGTATTATTGTTTTTATGTATACGGTGTTTTAGTTGTTGTGTGTTGTTTTGTTTGTCTATTATAAAAAGGTTTTTTTTGTTGGGTGTGTTTTTTTTTCTGTGTGTTGTGGTGTGTTGTAGTTAGAGGTGGTTACTATAAGTTGTATGGAGAAAAAATACCCTTAAATTAATTGGGATAACAGCAGAACGTTGATCATGATTATTTAATTGGTAACACAAAAGTTCATCAAACAAAATATAATATTGTAGTAACTGGGCACTAACTTATACGCTTTGCAAGATTTTAAAATCACAATCCTTAACTTGTTCTTCTTCAGTTCAATACAATAAAGTAACGCTTTCTTAATACCTACCTACGATACTACAATAATGAGCGTTACATCTCAAGCTAAATTAGCAGAAGTAACCGAATAATACAAGGTGCACGATATCCGAAGCTATTTGCATCTACAAATTAGCACGAACCCGTATTGACAGCAAATAAGATGCGACAGAGCAAGCAATCACCAAAATTGAGTTTACCGTTACGAATAGTTGCACGTCACAACGAGGTCGTCTATCATTTTACACTTCAAGAGTAATTAACATCATACTCAATCGTCTTAGAATAGAGCCGTTAATTTATTTAACAATCCATAGACTTGATTGAAATTATAATTTGCTAATATACGCTGATGTTTAGTTGTAAGTTATTAAATTACATTAACTTGCGCCTTTTACCATTGCTTGCTTGCTTTTGTGGCTCCAACAACTTGACTATAACGAGACAGAAAAAATATTTTATATCCCGGAGTAGTGGTACCACGTTAACGCACATACACGCACATACACGCACATACACCCACATACACACACCCATACGCACATACACTTCTATACACGCATCCGCAAAGAAACCCAATTTTCTCACAACTCACAAAACACGCACAGAACATGCCCTAAAAATAATTAATAAAGATGCAATGTTGCGCTCACTTCTGTTGTAAGGAAGACCTGGGGGTCGAGTCTGCTGGGGAAAATGCATTACGCATACCCTCCCATCGGGGGATGGGGGGGGAAGGGGTATGTGGGACTCCCCGGTCTGACCCGGTATACCCACTAAAAACCCCAGCGTTGTTCCCGCTTCGTCTTGGATGGCGGGGACTGGGAATCCGGCAGAGCCTTTTCGTCCAGTCCCCGCCGAGACTCGACCCCCTGGTGACCGGAAATACAGGCCACAAGCCTAGCTAAGGCACCAGTCTCCAACAGTATTTTTTCCAATTTAGTGATGTAATTGCTCAGTTTTGTAAATTTTGTGTTATTGTGGTGAGAAATAAATAAATTATTTTACCTTTTACTATTGGAGTAGGTGGAAACTACCAAACGCTACCAGTTTTCGTAGGATGATCACCAAAGAAATGGTATCTCGACGGAAGAATCATTATTTCATTAAATGTAGGATATTAACACTCTCTTCTCTTTTCATATTTGAAGTAGCAGTTTCCGTTAAAACTAACCCTAATTTATTCACCCGTCGTCGCTCCGACGTAGTTGTTCGCCACCATCGAGATAAGAATAGACTATGTCATGTAAGATCCAATACAGCACTAATGCAAAAAGTATTTTCTGCCTTGCTCCGGTAATATTTAACAACATACCTAAACCTATTATTGAACTAGATCTATTAAGATTTAAATTACAATTAAAAAAATATCACATTGATAAATGTTTATACTATAAATGACTTTTTAAATGCTTGAAACCTAAAATTCTGACATTTCATCAATTAAACTATGTATTTCTTTAACATTTCATTTTTAAACATTACTGCCGATTTAAAAAAAAACTGATGCTCGATTATAGTAGACTATTGTCGACTAAAATATATAATATATGCGGATATAATTATATTCTTCTCTTCATTCTTGACATTGTCGTGATCGAAACAAAAGAAATGTTTCTACAACTTAGTCGATTCTTCTTAAGACAAAATTCGTTTTTGCAGTGTTCATGCTGCAAGTGCTGCTACGATCCTTACATAATATTCTTATTGCTTTGCTTACCTATACGTTGATACATCTGACGCTCACCGGTTCCGAGTGAAAAACTGTCTCCAATTACGAATGTGACGTCAAAAATCTAAAAAAACTTGGTTATGTTGCAACATGCGCTGTTGGGTAACCCCGGCTAGCATTATGATAACAATGATAAACATTAAAGCTTTAGGTTAAATAAAAAGCTCGTAATAAGTAAACAGTGCGGATATGAAAAGTTGGGGCAATTTGCGAGCCACGGAACATGCGGCCGGAAACATTGGCAACAAGAGGTGTTAAACTTTTAATTACTTCGACAACTTTCAAAGAAGCATTAAGGCTTCTAGCCGCTTGAGTCCGACCTTTTGTTTTTCACTTTGTAATCAATGAGGGTTTTTCAATGAGGACACTTTACATTCAAAGAACACTTTTTTTGTTGAAAAATGTGTAGGTAGTAACATTTTTAGAAAATTTTGAAATATCCGACGAAAGGATTGCAATACGAAACCAGAAATAGCTGAATGTGTAGGTATGCGAATATGAGCGAAATGGGTTTCGCAAAAATGTAACCGCAACGGGAATTTTTCAAAAAATGTTCTATCGACAGCTGTTGTTTGCGGGAATTTTGATTCGGTATTCACGGACAACTTTGCTGCACTAACTACTGCTAACAACGCCTAGGATGTAGTTTTCAGTTTGTTGAAACTTGATATTTGCTTTTTATTTGAGCCGATTGAAACCTTTGGATTCTATTTTATTTTTAGCGGTGTTAAAAAACTAGCGGTTTGATTCGTGGAACTCGTTACCCTATCCCTCTTCATTTTTGAGCTTAGTTTGAAGGATTGGATTTTGACTGACCTGTTGGTGTAGTAGTAGGTAGGTGGCCCTGACTGCTATGCCGCAGGTCGTGTGTTCGATTCCCACCCAGGACAAATGTTTGTGTGGTGAGCACGATCATTTGTTCTGTGTCTAATAGATGTAATTTATCTATAACATGACGTATGTTTTTAGAAATATATTATAAGTATGTTTGTCAGTTGTTTAGTACGCTTAACACAAGCTCTGATTAGCTTGGGACTAAAATGGCGCTGTGTGAAAGTTGTGGAATTCATTTTTTTTTTTTTATTTATTTATTACCAAGAACAATAGTGACCCAGGCACTATACAAAGTCCTTCTAAATAGGTCTACTTTAGGTCCATTCCCAACACGAAAGTGCTATTAAAATTGATGCAGAGTTTTATTACCCTTGCTAATGTACTGTTTAGAATTAGGTACGGCCTTATACGTTATTTATTAAGCAATTAATGTTATATGTAGGCGTGAATGGAAGTACCTATTTTAATTCGTTAGCTAAATTTTATTAAGTAATTAATGGGTTGAGTAAACAGGACCGTTTTGGATGGTGTATTATAATTTACAATAAAATAAATTATGAAACAACGATATTGAATGTAATATTTATAGGAAAACGAAGTCCTACAAAATAATATTACAATAGAACGTGTTTGTGTGAACCGAGCGATACTGAATAGTCCTTTTGGCAACAACACATTGAGATTGCGTAAACCTAGCGTAACCTACTTTGATATTGAAAATTTGACATAAACATACATAAACCCACGCTTTTGCCCTGTCGGGGTAGGCAGAAATTACTGAACGTCATCTGGTAGGCACGATCCTTATACATTTACGTTATAGGTACAGCTACTAACAATTGATTCGTAATAAAATGTCATTAAAGGTCGGGAGGTCGGAGCCCTTGATATCTTAATAACTAGAATGTATAGTGCAGTAGGTACAATTAACATCATAATGACTGGAAGAGTAAGAGACCGTAGGCGTATGGCGTAGGCGTCGGCTTCGCAAATTGTTCTTTTACCAGCCTGCGCCGGAAGGAGGCTTAAGTTTTTTAAGTCTATATGCCTATGATTGAATGGATTTTAGCTTGTGAGGTGTCGTTAGCGTCATCTTAATAATGTGAGTGACACTGAATTTATCGCAAAAAGTCTATTTTTGGCATCATATTATATTATTAAAAATATATTAGAAAACCCATAGTCTTCAAATATTACTAACTAGTTGTGCCCTGCCACGCTTCGCTGTGGCACATTGTGATTGAATGGTTAAAAAAAAGAAAAAATAAGATAAAAGCAATCCTTGATGCAGATTATATTATATCATGCTAAAATTTCTGCGCGATCGGTGCAGAACTATTTGAGTTTTTGAAGCGTACACAAACCAACATAACATTTTTATATATACATATAGATAACGTGATATTAACTATTTACATTTTTCAACAAGATGAATTTTCAAGCAGTCCTTTGCAGTTATTGGCATCTGATCTGAAATTGAACTAAAATAACTAACAATAGAAAAGTCTGCTAGAAAAATAAACCTGTTTAAATTTTTCAAGTTGCTTTTAGCTGTATGCGTTTTAAGTTTTTTTACATGCGTTATATCGCGAATTCGGAACACATTGTTGTGTTGTGCTCACGGGCTTATCTGCCTAGTGCCTAATTACCGGAAGACGCTAAGCCTGATAAGATATTGACTTATACCTAATCTTAATTACCGGAAGACGGTAAGCCTGATAGGATACTGAATTAGGTTTACCTAATTTTAACTACCGGAAGACGGTAAGCGCCATAGGATACTTACTGTATTAAACCTAATCTTAATTACCGGAAGACGGTAAGCCTGATTGGATACTGAATTAAACATACTTAATCTTAATAACCGTGGAAGACGGCAAGTCTTATAGGCAACTAAATTATGCCTAATCTTAATTACCAGAAGACGGAAAGCCTGATAGGATACTGTATTATACCTAATCTTAATTACCGGAAGACGGGAAGCCTGATAGGATACTGAATTAAACCTACTTAATCTTAATAACCGTGGAAGACGAAGTCTGATAGGCAACTGAATTATGCCTAATATTAATTACCAGAAGACGGTAAGCCTGAAAGGATACTGTACTATACCTAATATTTTGACGGGCCTGTTGGTCTAGTAGTTAGTGACCCTGACTGCTATGCCGGAGGTCGTGGGTTCGATTCCCACCCAGGGCAAATGTTTGTGTGAGGAGCACGATCATCTGTGTCTGGGTGTAATTTATCTATAATATGTATGTATTTAGAAATATATAAGTATGTTTATCAGTTGTTTAGTACCCATAACACAAGCTCTTAGCTTAGCTTGGGACTAGGTGGCGTTGTGTGAAAAGTTGTGGAATATTTATTATTTTATTTATTTATTAATATTAATTACCGAAGGACGGTAAGCCTGATAGAATACTATAATATACCCAATGATATATAAACCATAGATACGTTGGTTTTGTAGAGGCAACACGAATGCAAAGTATTTACCGGACAACGATTTTGTAGCGTACAAACCAGTGGCGCGGCTAGACGTGACATTAAAATGATAAAGTAACAAAATCAATACTTTTATCTCTTTCTAACAACAGGAATTCCGTAGATGACATTTGATTTTTTTCCCTTACTTTATGTGTTTATATAGCTTATTTTGTCGCTGTTTTCGAGTACCGTGATGTTCTTGCATGACGCGTCTATTTATAATACCGTAATACGTCATTGATTATACCTAATCACGCTCAGTTACCCCGCTAAATACTTGGCATAGCATCCATACCCGTCGAGTAAGGCACGTCTCCACAATAGGTCATGGCTAATCTGGCATTTGGCACGCATAAAATGTTGAATTGTGGTTTTAGCTATTGTGATCACTGAAACCACAACACATTATATCGTTTCAACTTTATGCACAGTTATGAACTTGTTTGTTCAGACGCCAGCACATCAAGTTACCCCAATGTGTCAAATTTTCCCAAATGAATATGAACCTTATTCTGTTTGGCATAAAGTTGAAAAGCGATCAAAGAAATTTGACACATTGGGGTAACTTGATGTGCTGGCGTCTGTACCTTTGATAAAGGACAATTCGAAGATATTACACAAGAAAAGAATAACGGAATATAATAGGGTTATTGACAAAATATTAGTTTTTAGTCCCTCATCTAGACAACAAGCAAGCAAGCAGTATAACAAGAATATATTCGACTCATGTTTTTTCTTTTTTTACGTACTTAAGTAATCAAAAACTAACGGCGAAACATCGAGTCAAAATGTCGCATGACGTCGCTATCCTATACAGTTTATACTGAATAGTGACCTATACAAGCCCCCTCACCTCAACTTTAATGCATTTAATTTAGATAGTTTTCCATCAATTTAAAAAAGAAAAAAAATTACTTGTGAATAATTTTTGTAATGTAACTGATGGACTATATATATTTTGAAATTCATATTCTGTCAACTGTTTACGTCTCCATAAACTTTACAATCTGTGACAAAAAATGCTTAAAAATAACATCAAACATGTAAAAAGTCTAGAAATTGCACAAGAAATGAAAACACTTACCGGAGCGAAATGAATTTGTGTCTACGGCACTGCACGTCACAGACAATCTTCGATCAATTTTATTATTGATCGAAGCAGACAATTGACAGGTCGAAACAATATTTTTTTTAAATACCAGGGACTTTTTGGTAGTGCGCACACTCTGTTGCCTCTCTGGTTTCAAAAGTATGTGTAAACAAAGAATAATCAAAAGTAAGGAACTTCTTTCTAAGATTTAAGACAACAAAATTCACTGTATATGTATGTTTATAGAAAATTCCCGAAAACAATAGCTCTTAAAAAGAGAGGGATTCCAAACCTGGAATTGCTGCTCGTGAGATTTATGGACATAATATACAGGAGTGGAGAGTTAATGCCTTACGACTTCCAAGGCAAATAGTCATATTATACAAAAAGTTACCAAGCCGTTGTCTATATAATATTATGAACATAACACGTAAAAAGTACATGAATGCAATAGTCATAAGTAGTTCTGGGGAAAAATGAATTGAAAAATCCATTTAAGAAAATCAACGTTCTATATGATCAATCAATTTGAAAAATAATAACTAGTACACGTATTTTTGACTTTTTAAAATTGATGCGTTAATAGTTTAGGGCTTTATCACACTAGCGAGTTGCGGAAAGTGGGGCGAGTGCGTATGATCCGCGTTTTGTACAGACGCCAGCACGTCAAGTTACCCCAATGTGTCAAATTTCTTTGATCGTTTTTCAACTTTATGTCAATCAAAATAAGGTTCATATTCAATTGGGAAAATTTGACATATTGGGGTAACTTGATGTGCTGGCGTCTGTACATTCAGTGCCAAGTGCAAAGCGGGGCGAGTACGCAGCGAGCTCGCCGCGCTTTCCACTCGCTCGCAACTCGCTAGTGCGATAAAGCCCTTATAGCGCATTCCAGTTAACGATTGGTTGCCCGTATAAGTTATAATAAACTGTACGTACCAATAACGTCACGCGCGACCTCTTTTTACACCCTTTGTTTTCGATAAACTTAAAAAAAAAATACGGGGTTATCTTATGGTTTATATTTAATAGGTATCTAACTCGATTAAAAACTAAAATTAAATCGTCTTACCTGCTATCAATAAAATATTCGGATGGATTCACATGTTAGTTCATTATAAGGTATCTGTTACAAATAAATAATAATAATAATAATCTTTATTCTTCAGACAACGAGATCCATATTATTAGTAAACAATAAAATTACTTATTTCTAGTGTTAGTACTTAATTGAATAAAACACAGACCAACTAGTACTGTGAAAAGGACATCCCCAAACTAATGTTCAGCGATTGTCCTTCTCACAAAACTTTTAATAATCGGAGAGTCGACACTCTCCGCCACAGTTTTTAAGATGCCGTTGCCACTCGCCCGCAACCTTGACAACAACGACGCGGTTTTCTTGCGAACGACGGCATGGAAGCCGTCAGTTCGGTTTTGCATAAACATGGCAGAGGCACTGCACCATCGCGGCAGTCCCAACAGCATCCTAAAAATGTTATTATATTGTACGCGTAGGTCATCCAGCGTTCTTTTGGTATAGCTGATCCAAAGATTCCCCGTGTAAAAGCACTGGCAATATGCCTTAAACAGTGTTATTTTCACTGAAGTGCTACACCGGGCGAATCTTCGGGCCAACATGTTACCTCGGACCGCCAGAGCCCTACGCTCCCTTTCAATATCAACATTGTCCTTAAGGTCGTCAGCGAGAATATGCCCTAGATACTTAAATGTTGACACTCTTTTGACGTTCAAGCTGTTTAGGGTAATGTTAGGTGTAGTATCTGGGCATTCACTGCCGGCCTTAAAGACAATGTATTCACATTTCTTAATATTATAGATAAGCCCGTGTGAGGCAGCATACGTCTGACAAACCCGCAGCATTTTATTTATCGCACCTGCCGTCGGCGCCAGCAACGCCATGTCATCAGCGTAGCTGATGCTATTTATTTTTACACCATGGACGCTACAACCCACCCGCATATTGCTGAGGTCCACGATTAGGCCATCTATTATATGCGCTAAAAAGCCTTGAAGATGTCAGACCACCCTGCCTCACACCGCACTCCAATCTGAATGTTTCAGAGAGTGCATTGGACCACCTTACAACATTCTGTTGGTTTCCATACCAGTACTGAAGAATCCTGAGCACTCCTGAACACCCCTATCCTCAAGCTCCCTCCAGAGTATATCATAATTTACCATATCAAAAGCTCTGGAGAGATCCAGAAAACAGGCGTATACCGGCGTTTTACGATCAGTGTAATACTGGACGGTATGTTTGAGACTTACTAGAACTTACTAAAGACGGTGTAGTAATTATTATTTTCAATTAATTAAAAACAATGGGTTTTGATTTATTTGCAGTATTAAACAGGTATCTTGCATAATTTGACGTTGTTGCGTCGATTTAGAAGCTTTTTTAACCTTAGACTGTATTTGATACAACTTGATCCCTTCGCGCGTTCCTGAGAAAATGAGTATTGACGGACGTAAAGTCGCGAGTCGGACTAACAGACAGACAGACTGTCAAAGAAGTTGTCCTATAAGGTTTTTGTTTTGTTTTAAACAAACCTGCTTTGTTACATTTGTATAGACAAGTAAGTAGGTACCTATTTGTGTTCACACACGCAAAGATTCAAAGTAATATTAATTATGTTTACAATTAAAATCCATTAATGTTAATAACAATTCACGTTGCATAATTGGAATGCGGTTGTCTTTTCAATTTAAATATTCAGTGTTCTGTAAGCAAAGTTTTGAAAACAGTCCAGGTAAAATGAACGGATTTATTATTACGTGCCTCAAAAGTACTTTACTTGACCTAATTTGTTAAGCTACTTAAGCTATTTAACAAGGGAAATATACATTTTGTAAGTATTTAAGTAAAATGTCTAAATGAGTGAGATTTATATAATTATATCGGTTTTGTGTTGAAAATGTAACGTTTTATTGTATCAATACAATTTTCAGCGCTGAAGGGTTTTGAAGGATGTAGGTACTAAACTCAGCAGTGCTATTCTTTTAAAATAACCGCGTGAAAATTTAGGTGAATTGAGCTGTCATTCCATACTAATGCTAGACATTGACAGCAGTGCGATTCTGGTCAATCACCGCGTAGAATATAGGCGTAGTGAGGGCGAATTGAGCTGTCATTCCATACTAATGCTAGACATTGACAGCAGTGCGATTCTGCTCAATCACCGCGTAGAATGTAGGCGTAGTGAGGGCGAATTGAGCTGTCATTCCATACTAATGCTAGACATTGACAGCAGTGCGATTCTGGTCAATCACCGCGTAGAATGTAGGCGTAGTGAGGGCGAATTGAGCTGTCATTCCATACTAATGCTAGACATTGACAGCAGTGCGATTCTGGTCAATCACCGCGTAGAATGCAGGCGTAGTGAGGGCGAATTGAGCTGTCATTCCATACTAATGCTAGACATTGACAGCAGTGCGATTCTGGTCAATCACCGCGTAGAATGTAGGCGTAGTGAGGGCGAAATGAGCTGTCATTCCATACTAATGCTAGACATTGACAGCAGTGCGATTCTGGTCAATCACCGCGTAGAATGTAGGCGTAGTGAGGGCGAATTGAGCTGTCATTCCATACTAATGCTAGACATTGACAGCAGTGCGATTCTGGTCAATCACCGCGTAGAATGCAGGCGTAGTGAGGGCGAATTGAGCTGTCATTCCATACTAATGTCAGACATTGACAGCTCGCTTCACTCAAGTTTTCACGGCGTGACTTTTACTGAATTGACCGGATGTACACTTCGCTCATGTTTTCACGGAGTGATTATATCAGAATCAATGGACTATAGCTATAATTGTGGTGTCTCCCTTCCACAAACGCCATTAAAGAAGAGTTGAAGTTGAAGTTGACTGTAGCTATGTCTAATACTAATCAATATAACTAAACTGCAGTGCGATTCTAGTCAAATCACCACGTGCAAATGCAGGCGTAGTGAGGGCGAATTGAGCTGGCAGAACTACATTGACTTATGGTTCCTGTACTTATAACATGAATTCTTGTCACAAACGTATCGATGAAACGTACCATAGTATCTCGTTTTGAGTATATAATTAGAATAATAAAGAACTTTAGAATAATAAAGTGTAAAATAAAAGTTTGTCGTGATGGCCCAGAGGTTTAGGCGCCTACCTCTTATGCAGGAGGTTGTGGTTCGAATCCGGGCAAGTACCACTGTGACTTTTCAATTCATAATATACGAGTGTACTTTCTTAGTTTATCTTAGACATCACCGATGTCAAATCGGTGAAGGAAAACATCGTGAGGAAACCTGGACTTATAGGTAATATAAGTTTGAAATCGCCAATCCGCCTTGGGCAAGCGTGGTGATTAATGCTCGAGCCTTCTCTGTATGAGAAGAGGCCTTTGCCCTGCAGTAGGACAGTAAGAGGCTGGTATTATTTTTTAAAATAAAAATGCAAAAAGTGAGCCAGACCTTGTACAGAAGGAAAGAATTCGCTACAAATTGACACGCGATTTTAAGTTCAATTCTATGAATGTTGCATACATTATTTAGAGAGCTTTTAGTACCTCTAACAAACGTATCAAACTCGTGCGTATATCTGGAGAAGGCCTAAAGCTGAACCAAAGTGGGTTTCTTTGCTCGGCGAGTTGTCAGTAGGTAAAACCCAAAGTTAGGTTCTGCCAAACACAGCTCACTCAACATAAAGTGGATACACGATTTCGCCCGTGTTTTGTACTAGACGCCACTGCTATGCGTTATTATTCTGAGTTAAACTTTTAAGACTTTGTTGTTATCTACGCGTAATACTAATGTGCTTGGCTCATTAATTTAAACCTAAATGCTGCAAGGCACTTAGTTCTTTTTTAATTTCTTTCAAATTGGCGTTAAGAATTCATGCTAGGGGTTTGTATAGGATGCCTAGGGTGAACGCTTGAAGTAAACGTAGGAATAGTCGAACGACTATTCTATAAAAAATCAACGTTTTTACAAAATGTTTAGCTATTCTTGAGACACTTCCATAATTAACAGTAGGTAATATAAATTGTGCTTGTTTTATAAATGGAGATAAAAATGTTATATTATGTCCTGTAGTTATACGTTTTAATGATTTTAGAATGAACAATCATTAATTCCAAAACCATTCAAATGTAAAGACGCCAGCACATCAAGTTACCCCAATATGTCGAATTTTCCCAGTTGACTATGAACCTTATTCTGTTTGACACAAAGTTGAAAAACGATCAAAGAAATTTGTCACTTTGGGGTAACTTGATGTGCTAGATTTTGTCATTTTTTGTGATTGTACCAGATACATTCTTTTCTAAGGAATATGTGGCTGTAAATCCCGAATCCAGAAATAAAGATATAAAATGTTGTGCACACTTTTATGTTGTCAATAATAATTTGTTGTTTTACGAGTTTTTTAACTAATTACATTGTCTTCTTGATACCGCAACTGATGGAGCCAGATGTTCTCATTTCTCATGCAAATCGTTGTTTTATAGCAGAAAGTTAGCAAAATCTGTTGTTTTTTTTACCGCCATATTCTTTAAGTTGAAACGCCATAAGCTTTGTTTTTTTAGTAACTTTTTAATATCTGTTGGAATGAATCATAATATGTAGTCATAATGTTAGGTACCGCTTTCTTAAAACGCTAAGGATGCTCCTACATATTTGTCGGAGGGTAAGAGTTAATTCTTTGAACCGAAGCGACTTCTTAATGATTCAATATCGTACCTATTGTAGTAATTTTATTTCACCGTCGTCGTTTCTAGCACACGTTTAACTTTAGTTCGAACGATGTAATTTAATTTTTTTAAAAGACACGCATAAAATATTTATATTTAAATTTAATACTAGCAAACGTCACGCGGTTTCACCCGCGTAGTTTCTGTTCCCGTGGGATTACAGGGATAAAAAGTAGCCTATGTCAACCGGAATTAGTCTAGCTTTCCACCAGTGCAATAATTTTTAAAATTTAATCATTAGTTCCGAAGATTACCCCCTACATACAAACTTACAATCAAACAAACAAATTTTACCTCTTTATAATATTAGTATAAATAGTATAGATTAGCACAAATTTAGAAAATCTATTTAAGTACTAATACCCGGTAAATAATCGTTTTGTAGATTGCGCTTAAAACAAGACAGCGCAATACTACACCCTCGTTTGTTGAAGTTATTCTAAAGACTCTTCTTCCACCTGGCGTAAATCCCGGCTATTGCCAGGGTCCGCCTTCCGACTGAGCTTTCTCCACTTTCGCAGATCTTCAAAATCCTTTTCAGTCATCCTATTGGCTCTCATGTCGGACTTGACGACGTCTAGCCAACGTTTGCGAGGGCGACCACGGGACCCCGGTAATATTATTGATATTACCTTGACGGGACCTAGCCCCAAGGACAGCCATATTCATGCATCTCCGACCAACGTACTCGAAAGGGCGGCACATGATGTAGCTTTACCATCGCAGACGATACTCTTGTAGTTTTTCCCCACGTCACGGACACCAAGACTACCTCAGATGAATGAGTTGCGTTATGTGTTGCGTTAAGTTATTCTAAAACTAATTTATTTATTATGGCACTCCAACAACTATGTAGGTACTAAGTTCACATAAACATGTACAACAATTTTGTCAATGTAAATTGGTATTATATCAAAGAATCTCTCCTAAGACTTCATCTCGTTACCGAATAGCTATTTCTAATACCTTCAAAGTTAATCAATTTCTATTATGTAGGTAACGAAAATAATAATGTTATAGAAATAAGGTTTTTTTATTTTCTTCGTCGAATAAGGCTTTAATCGCGAAGCGATTATGCTAGCCTCGCAGGTTTACAAAGTATATAATTCGAGTTTTAATATCTAAGACCTTATCTTAATTAATTGTACAATCAGGTAATATAATTTAATAGCTTACTTAGAAGTAGGTTTAGACAAAATGCAATTACGTAATATGTATATTAAATAAGGTTTTATAAAAAGAAGACTCATTCAGTTCTTAGTCTTGCAAAACCCACCACTTAATTATTACTAGGTAGAAGAGTTTCAGACAGGTCATGAACTCTTGTAGTAGAAATCGTCAACTTTGCATGCTTCTTAGTATAAAATCACGTTCATTATCCTTGACGAGGTATCGAAGTTTTAATCACTACATACCTAGTGCCTGTAACATGGGTATCGTGATAGACTAGTCGGTAGGTACACTTGCTTAACTACATAAGTTAGAGATTTAAAATAATAAATAAATAAAAAATAAAATAAAATAAATATTCCACAACTTTTCACACAACACCATTTAGTCCCAGTTAAGCTTGAGAGCTTGTGTTATGAGTAAACAGCTGATAAACATACTTATATATTTCTAAAAACATACATATTACAGATAAATTACACCCAGACACAGAACAAATGATCGTGCTCATCACACAAACATTTGTCCTGGGTGGGAATCGAACCCACGACCTCCGGCACAGCAGTCAGGGTCACTAACTACAAGACCAACAGGCCAGTCAAAAAATATTCCACAACTTTCACACAACGCCATCTAGTCGCAAACTAAGCAAAGCTTATGCTAAGGGTACTGGATAACTGATAAACATACTTGAATATTTCTAAATACTTACATATTACACCCAGACATAGAACAAATTAATGATCTTGCTCATCACAGAAACATTTGTTCTGGGTGGGACAACCTCCGGCATAGCAGTCAGAATCACTAACGACTAGACCAACAGGCCAGTCAAATTTAATTAAAGTTTCGCGTTATACGTGTTTTGTATTTGAAACAACATGATAACTGAATAAAAAAATTGGTTGTCTTTTAAGTCGGATTTACGGACGATAGTTTAACGTGGCAACGTCATAACAAACAATTCTATATGAAAAGATTTGAAAAGATATTCCCTATTTTTATTAACATCATTCAGAAGATAACGGAAAACGGAATACCTTGTTATAATTTATACATGCCACCGTGTCTGGGTATTTTGTACATAACCGGTTTGTCTGTGAACATACAAAAATGGTTTTCATTGTTTTATTTCCTTAGTACAGACGCCAGCACGTCAATTACCCCAATGTGTCAAATTTCTTTGATCGTTTTTCATCTTTATGACAAACAGAATAAGGTTCATATTCAATTGGAAAAAATTTACACATTGGGGTAACTTGATGTCTGTATCTATAAATTGCTTTATTTTCATTTATCATTTTAACATAAATTTTATTTCAAAGAGGAGTAGGTAAAACAATCAATTATGAAATTATGAATCATGCAACGCTTTTGTTTTATAAGTAGAATTGGGCTGTAAAGGAGACCGGGCAGTAGTGCACCAACATCAATACCGTTTTGATATTTGTTCCCTATACAGATATTAAATCCGTATCTTGGCCTATGTGCAAAGGGGCATCAAAATTGTTGATATTCGAACTGATAGCAAGGGCAGGCGTGTACCCAATACACGAGAATGAAGACTGTGACTGTAGATCGGTCACAGTCACTTATTGAAGCAAAAAAAGAATAAGAATCGTTTTACATATTGCTTACATTTAAATATCTGATCATATAGACATGCAAGTTGCTGTCCTAAGCATCTGACCTTTATAAAGAATATCACCAGTAAAGTCAATGTACATAATAAATAAATAAATAAAAAACTTTATTTCAGACCCAGGGTCCATACATTGTTAAGGAATCAGTAGTAGAATTTAATTTAATTACATAAACCTATAGCTAATTTCACCCAGTGCCTCTGAATGGGACAGTCGGGCCTACCAGCAATCATTTTCAGGATGCTGTTACGAGTGTAACGCAAGCGTTGCAGTAAGGAAACTGCTTTCATACGCATGATGGCATGAAAGCCATCAGTGTGAGCTGCAGCATACATTCCTGATGCACTACAACATACTAACTAACTAATTAACTTTAATATGTTCCTTGCAAATCTTGTAAATTCTAAAATTTTCAACAATTATCTTTCATATTTATACCATTTCCCGAACAATCATGCCCAGTCTCTTTAGTTATTGGTGTAATGAATATTGATACAGGTGCTAGTACTAAAGCTAGTAGCTAATTGATGAGCGGAGCGAAAAAGCGGCTAGAAATTGGTAATTAGCTATTTTCTCAGCGATTAATTTTTATATAATCAATTTTAATTTTTAGTGATTAAGAGTTCTTGTTATTACGTATTAAAATCTGAAAAAAGATAAGTAGGATTGATTTTAAAGTAGATAGTAAGTATCGCTTAAGTGGACAGTAGAGTGGATAGTAAGTAGGTAGTAGTAATTTCGAAATGTTTGGTGATATGAAGAATCTATAATCTAGTATTTTTTTGGCACAACATTTCAATGTTATTTTGCATGCTTCTGTGTCAGCGAGACATGAAGAACTGTTTTAAACAAAATTTTACAACCTTGTACCGTTTTCTGGCAAATAAATAAAATATGATTACTATCTAATTTATATTTTATTAGCACTCCGCTCGCTAAATTGTCCGTGTCATTTAGTATTTTCTTTTCCCTGTATCTTTATTTTGACTATAACATCTCCTACACTATGAATAAAATAATCGATTCCATCTAACACAGTAAGATTTTTTTTTAGAAAGTAAAGTAGTAAATTAGTCACGTCTTTCGTTAAAATCATGAGGTTTTAATGAAGGAAGCGACCAATTTACATTAGTTAAGTAGTAGCCTTTATATTATACAGTTTAAAGCAAAAATGCAAAAGAAAAACCTGGAAAGATTGTTTGGTCCAGAGTCTTGTCCTAAACTTATGGTATCCGGATGTGCGATGATGTCACTTCGACCCTGTATACAATTCAATTAAATTATGGTGTGTGTCTTCAAATATCTACTTCAATTTTCATTATTTTCAATCTATCGATGCTTTCTACCGAAATATTGTCTAGAAGACTGTGTCCCTAGTCCATCCGGAACTATCCAATCTACAGAAAATGTAATTTTCCCGGCTGTTCTTTTCCAGTCCCTGGTACAAATCTCACCTCGCCAAGTGGAAGTAGTCTTTGATATTCAGAAAGCACTATAAAATTCCTCCATTCTTATTAATGAAAACGTTGTCGTTGCCTTTGAGAATATCATATTTTTCCTTCTAGTTTTCTCACTATTTCTGAATTTACGTCCATACTTTTGCATACACCGCTAACCGTGCGCCAATGTAGCAAGATACTTATTTGTAATACCGTTATTAAGTATTTCATTTGGCATACGGGTTTCAGATGAAATTTGTTTCCGGCCAATATATTATGCCAAAATGAGGCTAGCATTTTAGTAAGTTCCTTGTGAAATGATGTTTGAAATGCTTTACAATGGGCAGCTATTTATTCGAAGTTTCTATTTGTTCTAGCATTTTCACGTCACTTGTGGTTTTAATTAAGTGTCATGGTTTCTCCAAACCGAATATAGTGTTTATAGTTGCAGATGATTTGGTAAGTAAAATTCCATTGTTATTTGTCAGCCAAAATGAGTTTCTTTAATGTTTTTTGTTGAGCTCTTCATTTTGGTTTAAAAAAACACAAGTAGTGTGGTTTTTTTTTCTTTATTGTTTTGTGAATCTCTTTATCGTCCAAAAAATTTGACGGTACGGTTGGCTCAGAGGCTAAGCGATTAGCTACTAAGTTGCGTATAGCGGGTTCGATTACCGCACGTAGCAAAGATTTGTATGACCAACAGGTGATATTGTTTTGGGCCTGGTTGTTTGTGTATGTGAGTTTAAAAGTGTTTTTCCTTTTAAAATAAAAAGGAAAACTCCTCCTGTCTAGTTCGTGGCTTGTAACGAAAATGCATTTTCTATCAAGGCTGAGGATCAGCGCTTTTATACGCCACAGTAACATAAGACAGTCCCCCAAGAAGCCTGCCTTTCACCACTTCCTGGTCGTATGTTGGGAAGAAGAAGTGGCGGAACAAACTCCCCAGCAACACCTGATAAGTACCTAATAAATTACAATAGCGGTAGCAATTTTTAGTGCCTATAAATAAAATTCAAATATCCGCAATTTAGTTCTCATAACTAAGATGCTGGAGGAACTACCTACAAGAATCCAATAACGGTTCACCTTGAAACTTCTGCCTCCAACCATACCAAGATTTTGACGTAACTATTGTTTAACCTTAACAGGGCTGGGACGACGTGAGTTTCCACGGTTCGGATCAAATTATGACGCCAAACATCGACACGCTCGCATACCACGGCGTCATTATACCACATTACTACACACAGACGTGCGGCACGCCGGCAAGGAGCTCGCTTTTCACCGGAAAATATCCTATAAGGATGGGTACGTTCGCAAGCGAAGAAAGCGGATCTCGGTTCAATTTATCTGTGTAATATTTCTAAGAAAGACTGTTTATTTGGCTGTTTGTTATGAAGTTAACTCTACTGCATTTGGCTGTTTGTGTATTGTCAGAAATCTGCAATTTAGATGAATTGTAATCAGGGGAGAACATCTTAACTGCACACCCACATACCAAGTTTAAAAACGTGTAACAAAACAACCGACTTCTTAAAAAATACTAACAGGTGAAAAACAACTCCAGTTTCGGAAGTCTGTGGCTTTGGTAGTTTTGTTTCGTTCATTATTGGCCACCGACTTCCAAAACTGGGGTTATTTTTCACCTGTTAGTGTTTTTTTTAGGAAGTTGGTTGTTTTTTTGTGAAATAGTTTTTATTTTGCAATTTTTTTGTTTTTACGTTTGTTAAGAGAGTCTTTCAAAACTTGAAAGAATCATTAAAATTCGTTGATAATTGCTAAAGAAGTTCTATCTAAACATTAATCTGTACATCTCTGCCGGGCTTCTTTTAAAATAGAAGGGCGTAATGTTATGTTATGGAAATACAAAAGCCCAGCATAGACATCTGACTATAGCAATCGCGAATAATTGAATAGTCAAACGAACTTACCTGTAAGTGAAGTTCGACGGTAATTATACGAAGTCTTTGTTTCATTCGAAAATGAGATAGGTTTACTTGTAGTACGGCTCATTTATATCACATCTTCATTACATAGTTTACAGCCAAAAACTGAACGTATCCCCTCGTGTCACGCGCACCTGTCAGTTATCTGTCAAATATCTTCATTAAGTTCACAGCAAATGATTGGTTTTACAACGTGGGGTCCAAGCATAAAATTGTATTTAGATAGCATGTATTGTTTGGGTCGGGTGGGACTCTTCTCATTTTCGAATGAAACAAAGACTTCGTATAATTACCGTCGAACTTCACTTACAGGTAAGTTCGTTTGACTATTCAATTATACTCGTCTTTGTTTCATTCTCAATGAGATAGGTTTACTTGTAGATGTTTAAAGACAAGTTGTAAAATCAATCAATAATTATTAAATAATTAAAAATAACAATGAGTTATTTTAAATTTTCCAAAAGAATCAAAAAAATAAATAAAAAACACAACATCGAATTACAATTCAAATAGAATCATACTCGTCAAAACTAAAATGGAAAATGTCTATTATTAATATGTCCATTTTGGAAATTTAGGAAGGAATGGTTGACCCTTCAGTTCACGTGTAGGTATAATTTATAATAAAGTTGATATTAAAAAACCCCCTTACCGGCTGAAATTCTTACATAATGAATGTAATGAAAGTTGAAAAAACGCGCTAATATTAAGTTCACTCTTTCTTCCATAGCCCTGGTAATCCAACGGCTGACACTGGAGCTTATACAGTTCAGCGTTTTTGTTACAATGTTTAGTAGGTACCTACTTACCTATTGTTTTGTAAAAATAGGAAACAAAAAATAGAAACCTTGTAATTGTCCATCTCCTAATTTATTGTTAATCCTTCATCATATCAATTGTAATAGCTGTAATTTTCTTAATTATGATTACCTATGTCTAATTGGATCACTCTATTTTTATAATGGAGATTGTTATCATCCTTTGACCTGTAGTTTTCGCAAATAGACTCAATAGACCTTCTTGGTAACAAAGTATAAATCACGTTGTTGCCTGTAATTATTTAAAACATAATTAAGTAAACATGAAAAAACATCCCAAGTAGGTATATCTAAGTTTAAGAGGTCTTATTATGAAGCCTTTAAATAATCTTTTCATGTTATCATCTTATGCGGTCCTATGATCAAGGGTAGAGCAGATCAAATATAAACAAAACTTTCATAGGAAAAACTTCTTCCAGGAGTCTCATTATGATATTGATCAGCATAAGTTATGGTAGGCTTGGTACTGCTACAATTCACAGTTTTAAGTCAAACGCACTGGAATTCAATCAATATTTAACGTAATTAATTTTCAACTGCTTGTTCACACTCCAAACATGTACAAATGTTTACATGACAATATTCTTCAACGGTTGTTTGTAAGAGATCACTTACCTATTTTATGAGTAATAAATACCCTATATAACTCTTTAAGTTATTAAGGTGGATAATCAAGAGTATTCTATACTTTTAAAAATAAATAAATTTAAATAAAATCATTTCATTTTGTATTTTACTAACTTTACGATCCAATATGGACTACTTTTCAGTCTATTAAACCTATTCTTGACACTTATTTCAATTTCCTGTGAAGGACATGTCACAATCTAGAATGATAGTGCCAAGGAGATAATTAAGGGGTTAAAATGCCTCTGTAAATGTATCAACAATCTCTGAAATATTGAGAACCATGGTTTGACTGAACAATGGATGAAGTACAAACAGTACCTTCTGCTTTTGTAATGTTTACTTTTCTTCTAGATTCAGAATCAGCTATTAATTAAAATTTAATCATGTAGAAAACCAAAATCAAAAAACCCTTTGGTTTGTAATCACACCACTGCCAATTATTTTTAGTAATGGTATATAGATAGGTAGGATATTGAACTCCTCCCAATCAATTGTATGTTAATGTAGTCATATAATCCATTCTCTATCAGATTTCACTATCTGTTGGGTGTCCTGCAAGGCATTACAGACTAAGTAGGCAGCAATTGAATCTAAAATATAATTTGAAGCTTAGCTTCATTTTCAGTCCATTGCTTAGATGCCTCCGAAAACCATAACCTCTTGGAAATTACCTTGTGGAAAAAGTATTTGTAAATAAATATATATTCCCCAACTTCCACACAACGCCACTTAGTTCCAAACAAAGCAGAGTTTGCGTTATGGGTACTAAACAGCTGATAAAAATACTTATATACTTATATATATGCTGATAAATAAATACATATTAGGGATAAATTATACCCAGACACAGAACAAATGATTGAAAAACATTATCCTGGGTGGGAATCAAAACCACAACCTCTAGCATAGCAGTCAGGGTCACTAACCACTAGACCAACAGGCCAGTCAAAAAATAAAATAAAGTTTCTAACTTGAAAATATTCTTTACTCTGACTATGTTTATGAACTACCATTCAAGGTCTTGTTCAAACATGCAGTATTCAAGGTAGTATCTATTCCATAATAATTTATTCTCATTATTAACTTATTAAATAAAAGACAAGATATTCAATAAAGTCATGCAAGTGGATGTAAAATTTTCATTCATCTGAACATGGAATCTGACTATAGTTGACTTCACATGTTTAACTTATAAGAGTTGTTTAGTTTGTTAGTTAGGAATCTTGTTTTTCCTTGTTTATCTACAGTTAACTGAATTATTTCTTAACAGAAATTCGGAATAAACAAACTGATATATTATAGCCTCTCATTTTGTAAGCATCTTTCACCTTTCTTGTAAAAGTTTATCATTATATATAGGTAACCCAAAAAACATAAAACAATTAATTGTTGCCATTTCCTTTGAAGAGTCTATAATGTCATATATGTGTAAATATTGACCAGGCAATAAGCCTGTTTAAAAAACTACCTCTATCAGAAAGTCATTTTTCTGTTAAATATCACTTATAGTGCGGTAGACTTTTCATTTGAAATGTTCTGTTTTAACAAAAAACTTCAACTTCTAATTTAGAAATTAATGGAAAGCTTCCAATGGGCTTTTTACCAATAAAAGACTGGTAAACTAAGCTTTAGTATTCTGACCAATTTCTATTGCTCAGAAAATATTTATAAATTACAGATATTATCTGAAAAGATTTCTCTTTGGAAAGTTTTTCTTTCAATGAAAAGTAACTTTGGTGTGGTTTAGTATGAAATAAAGTTGTAAAGTAGTTACAATCTTATCAAAAAATAATAACCACAAATAGAAGTGATGATTAGTTATCAATCACATAAATTAATTTTTTAAAATGCCCACCTGTGGGTGTATTTTGCAGCGCTGATGAATCCTCCGGTCTTCTCATGTTTTCTCAACCACTGGTGTCTCAGATGATGCCTCCCCCCCCCCCCATTTTTGGAGTGAGGTTGGTTTTTAAAGCTGCTTGTTTGGGAAGTATTGGGTCTTCACCAAATAAGTATGTTTCTGACTCCGAATAAGGCAGAAAACTCTTGATGTCTTTATGACTGTTACTAGCAGGGAAAAAATGCCCCTCTATATGTATACATATATATCATACCTTAAAGTATCACTCAACTTTGTTACATTTTTTTTTTGCTCCGGAGTATCTAGACACATTTGAAGGTCTGAGTCAAAACAAGGCAGGGCGATGACACCCTGATGTTGTCTTCATCTTCATTATGCTTATTAAATAACATATTTTGTTAAGCTTCTTAGTAAGTATTAGATACCTGGGTAATCTATTTTGGTAAATCTTATCCTGATTTCTCCAGTTGAGAACCCACGGCTAGCATTTTGCGAATCTGAACATCTTATGTCTTTTCCGGAGGTACCTGGTACCTGTTCTTCAATTATTCCATTTACCAACTAGAATCTGCATAATACAACTTTTGTTTGAAGATTTTTTATGAACTCCGGAGAAACATTTTTTGTTTTTTCTAATAATTTCAGATGAATTGTTTTAATGAATTTATTACAGTGTCTGTAGAAAACAGTTCATGCTGTAAAGGCAACAAACATTGTACCATATAACCATGTAAGTTCCCGCAGAACTTCCCTTGAAGGTTATAAGAAAATAGTCAACCATGTGTGTCCCTAAAGAACACCCCTCAGATTGCTTAAATCACAACATAGCCATTGTAAACCACGTGCGCTCCCGCAGAACGCCCCACAGGTTCTAGGCAAGTTGCTCACCATATATAGCCATTTTTCATCACAAATGCGTCTTCAAACGCTCCACAGGTTAGGCTATTCACTGCCAATACTGCCATTGTTGACCACGTACGTTCCCGCAGAACGTCCCACAGGTCAGGCATGCACAAGTTGTGTTGCTCACTTTAGCCATTTTTCATCACAAATGCGTTTTCAAACGCTCCACAGGTTGGGCTATTCACTGCCAATACTGCCATTGTTGACCACGTACGTTCCCGCAGAACGTCCCACAGGTCAGGCATGCACTTGTTGTTCACTATAGTAATTTTTCATCACAAATGCGTTTTCAAACGCTCCACAGGTTGGGCTATTCACTGCCAATACTGCCATTGTTGACCACGTACGTTCCCGCAGAACGTCCCACAGGTCAGGCATACACTTGTAGGTTGCAAGCATAGTAGCACGTGCATAACGCAAAAAACACAAAGCGCACCCTATGTTTTCATATTCACTAGCTATAATACGCACACAGGGTCTTGATTTGCTATAGTTATAATCAGGCAAGTATTTGAATCAGTTTTCTGATGAAATAGTTACAGAAAACAGTTTAAAAGCGGCCATTTTTTATAGGTATTTTCTTACCTTCTTCGTGACTTGAATCAAGTTTTAGCTTAAAATACATCTCTCAGTCGTTTTGATATTCTAATTTTATCTAGTGAATTCCTTTTTACCATTATTATGCTATTTGGAACAGTATTTTCACAATACAACACAAAATATTAAAAAATATAGGAAAAAGATGACGCCATTATGTGACATAAAAAACCAATGAAGATATTTGACAGATAACTGACAGGTGCGCGTGACACGAGGGGATACGTTCAGTTTTTGGCTGTAAACTATGTAATGAAGATGTGATATAAATGAGCCGTACTACAAGTAAACCTATCTCATTGAGAATGAAACAAAGACGAGTATAATTTGCTGTTGTGCGTTGAAGAGTTCCGTTGCCTGTCTTCTTCATCAGTTTTTTTCACCAAATGATACTTTCTAAATGAAAATGCTTGTTTAGCTTAAAATGTTAAAATCGGTGCATGTATACCTATATTTTTTGAGGAGTTCCGTCAATTCCTCGAGGATCCCTCATCAGATATGAGTTTTGATACAAATGCGACCAATCTGTTAGTATACCCTATCAAATAAAAAAAGAATTTGGAAATTGGTCCATAAATGACGAAGTATTGAGGTAACAAACCCCAAAAAAAGAACCGTGAACCTCCTTCTTTTTTTGAAGTCGGTTAAAAACATAACAGAAACTAGCATTTGGTTTAAAAAATACCAATAAAGTACTCATCATGGCAACCCAATTATTTTCACTGTCGTATCCCGAAATAAATCCACAACGAAAATGAATAATTAAATTCAATAAATACAAAGTCGTTTGACGATTTGTAACGCAATTTACTCGACTCTTTAGCCTTCATTTCTTTGGAGGGACGTGAAACCTCACAAGTGGGTACAATTTTATATCAAAGTAACTGAGCTGATCAAAAATTGGAAAAAGAAACTGACCTGTTAATACGTTACGTGTGGGTAATCCAATTTATTTTATAGCAATTAATTAAGGCTCGAATGGAGACTTAATATAAAACACCTAAGATCACGCCAGAATTCACAGAAGGATAAGGACCGAGTGGATGAGGTAGGACCTAAGTCACATCCACATATCGTTAGCCATGTTTCAAGGCCCATGTAGTATTCGGTTCCGCGTAAATTCAGAATCTGGGTTGCTCCTGAGAAAAAAAAACAGTTGATAAAATCCAGAGTCATTTTACCTGACCCGGGTATTGGACCCAGGACCTCATGTTTGGCAGTAGAATTTATAACCAGTAGACCAACGAAGCAGTTGAATGAAAACTTATGAATATATTATTATGTGTCTGAATGTACTATCGAGTTATTTATGCTTTTAAAGAACTGTTTTATTATATTAAGATTTCTAAGAAAGAAAGACTTCGAAAGCAATTCACAATTCTTGTTAGAACGTTTGTTCCGTTTTCATCACAGATAATCATTTTTTCATCATTTCATTTGCTGCTCGAAACAAAATTTGTATGGACTATAAATTGATGGTCAGGCTGTGTGAGTATGTGGGTTTAAAAATTTGTTATCAAACCGACAATATAGGGAAAAATTCTAGTGTGGGGAAATAGCACGGGCACCCTCTCACCGTGCGCACTCATTGGTAAAATCAAATAGCGCGTGCTAGATCGATTTCCTATTACACAATTCCGTCCCTTTACACAAAAGCTCTCTCCAACAGAATAACTGAGGTAAAAGATGGTACACATTAAAAGGGAAAAAATTAAACGAATCTAACAACCTATATTACTTACTATACATACATACATACATAAACTCACGCCTTTTTCCCATGGGGGTAGGCAGAAACTACAGAGCGCCATATGCTACGATTCTTACATACTTCTTTTGCTTCGTTTACATTCATACATGTTGTCATACACACACGCCGGTTGCGAGTACTACGCACCTGACCTTTCTGAAGAACCTCACCAATAAGGTCTTTGTATGTCCTTCTAGGGCGTCCCCTCCCGGCGTTTCCACTTACTTCTGCCTTGTAAATACCTTTCGTTAGTCGCCTTTCATCCATCCTTTCAACGTGACCAAACCATCTAAGCATACTCTTTTCAATTTTTGTTACTACATCTTCTTTTAAACCACAACGTTGCTTTATATCATCATTCCTCAATCTGTCATTAATTGTTACTCCACACATACTTCGCAAGGAACGCATTTCTACAGCATTTATTCTACTTTCATGTCTCTTTTGCCACACCCAACATTCACTTCCATACGTTAGTGTAGGCACCAGCACACCATTGTGAACAGCCAGTCGTGCCTTTTCGGACATAGACTGGCTGGTCACAACGCCATGTATAGCGCCATTCACTTTATTTCCTGCATTTACTCTCCTTTCCACATCCGCATCAATCTTTCCATCCCTTGTAAACAGACTTCCCAGATATACAAAGTCATTCACTTGTTCCACACTCATATCGTTTATTTTCACATTGCACAACGACACGTTTTCGTCTCTTTCAAACACCATTACTTTCGTCTTATTCACATTAATGTTCATCCCTTTCATCTTATATGCTTCATTCATCTTGGTCACCATGTCTTGCAACTGTTCCGCTGACGATGCAAGAAGAACTTGATCGTCTGCGTAGAGGAGGCATTTGACAGGCAACTCATTCATCCTTAATCCACACTCACTCTCTTTTAAATCTGTCAGACAACTATCCATGTATAAGTTGAACAGCCAAGGTGACGCTACACAGCCCTGTCTAACTCCCCTAGAGATGTTAAACCAGTCTGTGTATGCCCCGTTTATCCTGACACAGGCACTGGAATCCCTATATAAAGATTTCAGTGCCCGTACCAAGCACCAGTCCACACCATACATGGATAGTGTCGACCACAGCTCATCCCTCCACACACTATCATAGGCCTTCTCCAAGTCTACGAAAGCACAGTAAACTTTCTTGTGCTTAGCCAGATATTTTTCGGCTATGCACCTCAAGGAGAAGATCTGATCCATACATCCCATTCCCTCTCTAAACCCTGCCTGCACGTCGCACAGACGAGAAATTATGGATTTCTCGTCTGTCAGTCTGATCACTCTTTTAATCAAAACCTTTGCATACAGTTTACCAACTACGCTTAAAAGGCTAATGCCGCGGTAGTTTTTACACTCCTGCTGTGAGCCTTTTCCTTTATACAGTGGCACGATTACAGCCTTGCACCAGTCATCTGGGACTCGGCCATATCTCCAACACATATTAAAGATCCGGCACAACAGGCTTGCTACTACCCCGTCACCGCCCTTCAGCATTTCAGCGGACAATCTATCATACCCTGCAGCTTTTCCAACTTTCATTTCTCTTAACGATCTTACGATCTCATCCATTTCTATTTCATTCTCTTCATCTACATCCGGGTTTGGGTTTTCACCACTCTCCTCTGCCCAGTTACCCACTCCTTGCACACTATCCTGAAAACTAAATAAACTTTCAAAATATCCTTTCCAGCGTTCCAAGACATCACATTCTTCGCTTATCAAACAACCATCCTCTGCTCTTATAACATTCATACTCGAAGTCTTTGTCACTCCACGAGCCAATCTTACCTGTTTCCAAAACATCTTAACATTGGCCCTGAAGTTATCCGAGAACTTCCTATTATACTCTTCATCTTTTTCATCCTTCTTCTTTTTTACCACTTCTTTCACTCTCGCTTTCATTTCGGTGTAACTTTTCTTCACTCTCTCTAAATCATCTATTCTATTTACATTTGTTGCCAGATTCACTCTATTTTGGGCCTTACAGGCTAGCACGTTAAGCCAGGCCTCTTTCTTCTTTCTCACAACCTCTTTAACTTCATACTACTAATATTATAACTACTATACTACTAATATTATAAAGAGGAAAGATTTGATTGTTTGTTTGTTTGCTTGCATTGAATAGGCTCCGAAATTACTGGACCGATTAGAAAACTCTTTCACCGTTGGGAAGCTGCACTATCCCCAGGCTATTATTATATTATAGGCTTTTTATCCCTGTATCCCCACGGGAACGGGATTTACGCGCGTGAAACCGCGTGACGTATGCTATTAATTTTATATACTTATTTATATACAGGTACCCAAGGAATCTCGATCACATCTGCCGAGGACCACGGCGTCCCACCCACGGAGCGCCTACTACCAGAACATTTACGAGAATTGGGCTACACCACGCATTTGATAGGTAAATGGGGTCTCGGTAAATCCAGGGAACATTATCTACCCACTAATAGAGGCTTTGATACATTCTACGGCTTCTTAGGCAACGATGTGGATTACTTTACATATAACCACGTAGAGGTACGTATACTTATGTATTAAACCGTTGAGGTATTTGGAACACAAAGCAGTTATGTTGAAGGGATGAAAAGAAATCCACCTTTTGTTTTAATTTCATAGAATAGTATTCATACATGTTCTATTGTATTTTATAACATGAAGGTTGCTAACGATACGTTTAGGCGTTCGTAGCTAAATAATAACAGCAGCAATGGTGGTACGAAGGTTAAGTTCCAGTTGCTTAGGGTTATTTGTGGTTGGGTGACCATCTCTAAATACATAATACATGTTAACACTCCTCTGTGTCTCTAAAAGCAGGCTAAGCCGTGATTGTCATTAGAAATGTCATGACATTAGAAAATCTTTATCAGTCGTTTTGGGTATTTAAAAGGCGGAAAGTCTGACTTCCAGCCATACTTGACTTAGTCGGCCTAGCTTATACGACCTATTAGCTAGGTACTAGCGACCTACTGAGTTGCATAAGTCACAATAGCAGTCGTTTCATATAAATTATTGGTCCTGCATCCAGTGAGACTGAAAGCCGACCCTGACATATAGTTAGTAAAGGGTTAAACCAGGAGATTGGGATCCTCGATAGGAAGAATCCTTTGTAAGTTTTTATGAGTACAATGCAATAAAGAGTATTCTGTCTTGTACATTTTTATACTATGCTAAACTATTCTATACTATTCTATACTATATTCTATACTATTACATTCTATTCTATTCTATACTAATCTATACTATTCTATTCTATACTAATCTATACTATTCTATTCTATACTATTCTATTCTATACTATTCTATTATTCTGTACTATTCTATTCTATACTATTCCATACTATACTGTTCTATACTATTCAATATTATTCTATACCACCCTATACCATTTTATACTATAGTTTTCTATACCACTCACTTTATTATTCTATCCTTTTATTTATTAACCCATTCCATTATTGTTCATTGAAGCAGCAGGTAACATTGCCGACTTTATAATATTATTTATCATTAAGTAGTCACCAGTACCCAGTCACCTGGCGCATGTAATTGACACTTAATAAACAAAATCCTTTGAAAATTTACCCAGTCAATAAGTTGTTGAACCGCTTCCAATATCAACTGATTGTACTCGTTACAAGAACACAATTTCCTGTAAGAGGATGTATCTATTAAGAAAACATGACATTAATCCGTGATTAAATTTCCAGACTTGGAACGATACTGTTTTCTATGGACTTGATTTCTTTAATAACCTGGACCCGATTGAAGATCAAAGAGGCCACCTCACTGAAGTACTGACGGACCGGGCAATAAACCGTATGTAAACTTGGCAATTAAAATGTTTGTAACATACACACATGAAAGTCGACGCATTTTTATTAATAAAAGAACATCACAGACTTTTAAAGCAATTAATGATATTAAATGGTGCGTGGATTATCGGGCTTGTGGCTAAATTATAAAAACCGCAAGGGTCAATCGAAGGTTAAGCTACGCTTTTCTTATATATAAGCTTTCTAACAATTTGGGTTGCACATAACGAATAGTCTTGAGTTAACAAGACTATTCGTTATGTGCAACCAAGTTATGTTATAACCAAATTAAATATGCTTCTGTCGGGATCGAATTCACAACTTCTTGATTGCCACTCTCCATGTCGACACCTTAGTCATTGCGCTATTGCCACTTTTTAACCGACTTCAAAAAAGGAGGAGGTTCTATGTTCGTGTGTATGTATTTATATGGGAACAACTAAAAATGGAAAAATAAAAAACTTTTTGTTTTTTTTTTGAAGTCGGTTTTATTATGTATATTGCCAATTTTGGCCGATCACTATTTTTAAAATTCAGGTCCTATATAAGCCTCCTATTTAAAGACCTTTTAAGAGACAGGGTTCACGTTTTGTGGGCTATACTAATTTTGTGACAAAATTTTATGTGATCAAAGCAACATTATCAAGCTCATAAAATTTGAAATGGGTCTGTGTCTGTGTGTTTATTTTTGGTATACATAATTGTACATATTGATTGCATTTTTTAAAATTGATATAACTACTTACATAAAAAAAAAAATTGTGGACCACCAGTGGCCGGAACAGGGTCCAAGTGCCGCTGGTTAGGACTCCAAAGACAGGAAAAATTGTTATTAGGTACTATTAAATTATTGACCGGCCTGTTGGTCTAATAGTTAGTGACCCTGACTGCTATGCCGGAGGCGTGAGTTCGATTCCCACCCAGGACAAATGTTTGTGTGATAAGCACGATCATTTGTTCTGTGTCAGGGTGTAATTTATCTATAATATGTATGTATTTAGAAATACATGAGTATGTTTATCAGCTATTTAGTACCCATGACACAAGCTCCTAGCTTAGCTTGGGACTAGATGGCGTTGTGTGAAAAAGTTGTGGTATATTTATTTATTATTTATTTATTTAAATTAATTAGTCATGACACCTCACTCTGGCCGGTCAATAATACGTAATTTATCTCATTTTAGTGATAAGGAATCACGATACATCTGTGCCGCTGTACCTTCATATATCCCACGCAGCCCCCCACACTGGAGGTGGGTACGTTAATCTCCAGCCACCTGAGGACTGTATAGCCGCAAACGACCACATCGCGCACTCAGCACGGAGATTATACGCTGGTAACTAAACAGAATCAAATCTTATTACCATTACATCTGTAGGAATGGGACTTGAGGTTACCGTTATGGACTTAGCTGTAATTGGCAATTAAGTTGCAAGTGTGACGGACGTACACCGTTCTCATTTGTTTTGCAATTTTTATGAGATATATGAAATTTTAGTTTTTAGTCCCTCATCTAGATTACAAGAATATATTTGACACGTATTTTTTCTTTTTTCACGTAATCAAAAAATAACGGCGATACCTCGAGTCAAAAAAGAAAAAAACTTAGAACCGAGGGGGGCGGGGTCGAGTTAGAAATATATAAGTATGTTTATCAGCTGTTTAGTACCCATAACACAAGCTCTCAAGCTTAACTTGGGACTAAATGGCGTTGTGTGAAAAGTAGTGGAATATATAGGGTAACTGGTAATTAGTGACCGATACTTAAACACGTGATTGTATTCATGATTGGAATAAACTTTCCCAAGTAAACTTTTTTTTTTATACACAATAACTTATAACACAATAAAATAACAAAAACGCTGTTTGAAATTCCCGCGCGCGCGCGAGATCTATCAGCTGATAGTCTAACTGATAGACTAACTTTCAATAATTCAATAACGTCAGTACTGCACAACAGGAGCGGTGGGGGTGGCGGGGGAGCATGTGACGCTACTACTAGTAGATTTTGCCACTCCCGAGGTCAGACTATCAGCTGATTGAGTACAGACGCGCGCGCGGGAATCTCAAACAGCGTTTTTGTTATTTTATTGTGTTATATTATAAGTTATTGTGTATAACAAAAAAAGTTTCTTTGGGAAAGTTTATTGAAATCATGAATACAATCACGTGTTTAAGTATCGTTCACTAATTACCAGTAATATATATATTTTTTTTAAATATCGCATGACTTCACTATCCTTTACAGTCTATACTGAATAGTGACGTTACAAGCCCCTCTCTTCCCTTTCTTTTAAAATTAGAAAAAGAAAAAAATACTTGTGTACCTATTACTTTTTATAGTCTAATTGATGGACTATTTATATTTTGATATTCATATTCTGTCAACATGCTTATTTGACTGCCTTGTTGATCGATTGGTCGTTAGCGCTACTATCAAACGCGAGGTCCTGGGTTCGATTCCTGAGTCGAGCACTGGTATTAGGTTTTCCCATCAATAATTCCTCGGCAGCGCCCTAGAGTTTGGATTTTTACCCTTTTTAACCGCTACCATTATGTAAGAGGTTCTCGTTTGATCGTCATTCGATGACGATTATAGATTTGTTTGCAACAAGACACTAGTCACAGTAGCTATAGTAGTTTATTGGTAAGTGATTCTTACAAGTCATATATACAGATTAATTATACAGATAATAAGTTAATAAAAATACATTAAATTATTAAACAAATGCCAAATACTACAAAAAGCAAATAAATAGTAGTCAAACCACTTTTACAATCAACAAGTTATTAAAAATACATTATTAAACATAGCTAGGTATGTAAAATACTAAAAGATGTAAAAGAAACAATGAAATAGCAGTCGAGTCCCACATAAAAATAATCAAATATATTTAAGTTTAAATCATCTTAAACTCGTCAAAGAAATAAAAGGCTTGCTCGATAAGCCACTTTTTTAAACGAGCTAATCAGGGAGTTAAGTATCATTCCCAATGTCTACAATTGTTACCTACTCTTAAACGTAGGTGCAATCAGTTTGATGCTACTTGTATGAGAGGTAAAATCCTCAGAATCTCATTAGTAATAGATACGAAGGTATGCCTGTTTTTACTAACAATAGATGACGCCTAGATAAAAGCACACTGTTGAAATTCAACCTTACATTCAAAGTCTAACGGTGCAATATTATTTAGGCGTCTTAAAGGTTGAGCTTAGATCGGATATCGTGTAATTGACTTTTTTACGGAGCGAAATTTTTGTTATATCTATAGCGAACGATTTGCTTGCTCTGGGTACTTAGGTAAAGCTCAAAGAACACTAAAGGGGAAAGGCGATTACAGCTAATCATGGCAATTAAGATCACTTCTTCATATCATTAGTAGGTAATTGTCATTAACAGACAATACAAACATAACACCCAACCACTTTCAGGCACAAATCCAGTTTTCGGTTGTTTATTTTACTTTATTGGGACATCTAACAGTTACACATTTCAGTTAAAGTATAACAAGATAAATTTTAAAATAAGTTAACGGGTAATCATCACGAATGGCCGCAAAATAATGGTTAGGAAACGGCCAAATGCGTGCGTTAATCTACGTTACTAAAAGTTTCCGGATGGAAAACCCAATAACACTGCTCGACCTAGGAACCGAATTCTAGGACCTTTTAGTCTGCTGCAGCGCTTGCCAGCACTGGACTAATAAACCAGTCAACTGCAAACAATTGTTCGAGTCTTTCAACAGTCTTCTCCAATAGAACCTACCTATATCAATTAATTGGTGTGCTTCGATATCTCAACAGGTCTCGTCACTGGCTTCGACAAAAGCGTTGGTAACATTGTATCGGCACTAGCGGAGAGAGAACTCCTTAACAACACTATTATCGTTTTGGTCTCCGATAACGGTGCAGCTTCAACTGGATTAAACCGAAATTTCGGTTCAAATTTACCCCTGCGAGGTACAAAAGGCACGCCCTGGGAAGGTGCGGTGCGGACGACAGCGGTAACATGGCACGCATCGATACAATCCAAAATTTGGCCAGGTCTATTTCACGTAACCGATTGGATGCCAACACTAATTGGTGCTGCAGGTGGCAATTATAACGAGACAATAGACGGTATCAACCAATGGAATGCTATAACAAAAGATGAGACACCTCCGAGACTCGACGCCTTAATAACAATAGACGATCTTGAAGACTGTGCAGCTTTCAGACAAGGAAATTATAAAATAATCATAGGAAACGTGGATCCGCATAAAAGTAGATTCTACGGCACTGAGTTAAAGATGTTTAGACTTCCCGGATATTCATATGAAAACATTTTATTAAGTTCAGATACAGCGCGAGTGTTTAAGGAGACATTATTTATAAAGTTGGACGTGAAAACTGCTGCTATAAAGCGAAATTTTTCTAATATATATAGAGATTCAAATATCACAACAAGTTCAGAACAGCTTTGCATACCTACAAAAGGTTAGTAATTAAAGACAACATAAAAAATCAATATTCATGATGGAAGGGATGCTCATGTGGACATCAACGAGTTCTTAAAAACCGATAATAAAATCTACGCTTGGAATAAGGTAGATGTTTTTTATCGGTTTTGTTTTTTCTGCTACTGAAATGCAACTGTAAATTCTATTGCTAGGAGTTCAGGATTATGGACTCCTAGCAATTGTAGTACTTCTTTGATGTCCGATGTAACGATTTCCCTTCAACCTAAAAATTATATATACCTCATTAGCTTTTTCTACATGAACCTCATTTTTCATTTACAGCAAAAGGATGTCTGTTTGACTTGAGCGTCGATCCAGCAGAAACGAATGATTTGTGGGCCTCCAATCCGGAGCTTGTGCAGCATATGGTCCTACGACTCCGCATGTACTGGTCCACAATAAATCCACGACAAAGGCCGATGCTAGACCCAAGAGCGAATCCTGCACTTTACGATTTTATTTGGCTCCCGTGGCTTGATAACGAAGAAAATATTTCAAAGGCTTTGCAGGCATTCCCATCTTTTCCTTTACAAGTTTCCGTCGGCGAGCTACAATATTTAGTGGCATATAACCTCAAAGCGTTTAAAGAAAGTTTGACAAATTATGTGAAGAGTTCAGCTGACGCGTTCATGCAAAACATAGGCAGGATATTCACATTTTAAGGATTGATATTTACCTAATAAATGTAAATCCAAATTTTGTTCTAACATCTGTCCCTTGACTTTTTAAATTGTACATGTTTTATATTTTTATTACTGAAAGGGTTGTTAAAACATGCTTGATGACTTGGATGGGCCGAAATAATGAATTTTATGAGCCGGCGAGTTATTTGGTTGTCGCTTCGCCGCCCGCCCTTTGATCAAGGCGTGCATTAAAAAGGAAAATTGGTCAGCTTTTTAGGTTCGCGTAGCTGAAAGAGCATCTGTGTTATTATGTTAAAATAAATAACAACATCCATCTACTTCTAAAAGGCGTAAAGGACTAACGAAATAATAATGTTTAGAGGAAGTTTGATTATATTTCGGCACTTTGCCATTATACTGCTTTATAAATATAAATGATGAATAAAAAGGTATTTAATGTAATACATAATAATCTGTGCCTCGTTATTTATCGGAAAATCTGTGATTTACGAATCAGGTCCAGAATGATGTGTCATGAATAAAATATTTTTAGCGTCTGTTCCAATGGTGAATGAAATCTCGAAAAAAAACGAAACAAGGCTCTCGAAGAATTTATTCATAACTTCGAATAAAAAATAGTCCTTCTTTATACTAATGTCTCTCTTTAATATTCATCACAACATCGTTTTTCTTAACTACTGAAAGGGAATGAGTAGAGTAAGATACAACAGAACCACTGATAAAGTAAGCGCGAAATCAAAACGTGTGAAATGTGAGAACATAGGTAAGTTTTGTTACAAAGTTTAATTACTCTAAAATGACAATCCTGAGTTCATATCCTCTAAATTAAATCTATATATATTTTAATTCGTTCCCGTAGTTAAATTTACATAATCAAGCTGCTAACACTGATTTATATTTGACCTTCTGATAAATATGTAAATGAAAATAGATAATACCTTTTGAAAATCTCTACGTACAGTTAACTCCCATTGTGTCTGTAAAATTGTCGACTTTAGGAACATTAAATCAGGATTGATAGCAGGAACTGTGAGCGCTACCCAAACGTTCTGAATCGACTTAGTATTGGCGTCATAAATCTTTTGAGTCGGAGAGCCCTCTAATCTAACACCCGACAAGATATATACGAGGCTTCGTTTGTACACCATTCTTATACTGAATAACCGCGAATTGTGGAAGTAGAAAAACGTGAGGAATTAGAAGACTAACTGAGTTTTGATGCCAACTTTTAATGATGGAAGTTCATAGGTATTACTTATTCATGAGATTGTCGTTGAAGTTTTACATTCATTTATGTGACTTCAAATTGTTTTCCATAAGAGAGTGTAATGAATTTACCTTGGTTGTGGTTATGACATCATTTTAATTTGGATGACTTTGTGACTTTTGGAATTGATATTTATTATAATTAATTAAATATGTAGGCGAAAGAGACTGTTATTTCTACCTTTTGGGAAAAGGTGTAAATTTATGTATGTAAGTAGGGAATGCTGCAGAAGGTACCTTGATATATTTATTTTGTACTAAGATATAATAATAATAAATAATAATAATACGAGTAAGAATACTTACTTAATTTGACGAAATTAAACATACGCATAAGCAACACAAAGCAACTAATTGAACTCAAAATATTCAAAAGACTAGGTTAGAGTTAGGTTAGTATATTGATAGATATTTTAGGGTTCTAAATAATAAATAATAACCCAAAGGATCCGAGAAATAAAAGCTCATAATAATAATAATCTTTATTTTCCAGTATTACGATTTGTTTATCAATAAGTAAAAGAACAGAAATAAATTTTCGTTTAAAAATTGTAAGTTTGTACAACGTTTAAGTCGCTGCCGCATTCTTTGATCCATATCATTTGTACAACTCAATAGAACGCTTCTTTGGTCTTCCATTTGTAACCCTACGCAATCATACACATATAGCGTGCAGCATATAGCAGTGCGAACAACGTACGGCTGTGTAGCTCATATTGTTTTATTATTGTAGTGTCCTAGTTTGAAGCCTTCTTGGTCACAATTTTTTACTTTTTATTTTTTTCCCTTTTTGTGTCATTAAATGTCATGCATACCTGTAATTTGTATGGTTAATGTAACACCTTTTTGCTATGTAATTTTTATTGGAACGAAGTTCCTTATCGGGCGTTGCGAAAGACGGAAAAAATTAAGACCAAAAGTTGTAACGACACTTTTTGCTATAGTTGTAAGTCGTGCGGCGTGCGCGTGTTTCTCTGTCTTTCTCTCTCTCTCTCTCTCATAGAAAGCAAGCTAGTCATTTTCGTTTCGTCTTTCTATTTCGCATTGAACAGTGTGGTGTCGCGACGATTGTTTTTGTTCAGTGTCTACAGGTTTTTTGTACATAATAAATAATAAAACTAACTATATAACTTCGTTTCATCCGGGAGTCCCTTGACACCTCACAAGTTTTTTCTATATTGTTGTTGGTGACTGAGCTGTTGGTGTGCTTATTGTAAATAAATAAATAAATACCTTTTCATATGTTTCTTTGTAAAGTTCAACGCCCAATGGAATATCTAAAGTTAAAAAGACTACAGGAGTGACGAATCACAGTGTACTGAACTTCTAGCACCTACATTTTCTCTCGACTGTTATTTATTCGAAGTAAGGGATTGGCGCGGTATCGATAGCGTGAATACTCTCATTGTTTATCCTATAAAAATAGTTTATCCGAGCTCGAATGTATCGATGTCAGCTTTGTACAGTGAATTTTGTATATTTATTTAGTTCTCTATATTGAAAACTACCGACTACTTAGTAAAGCTTCTGAAAGTTGTTGTAAGGTTTGGCAAAACACGTAATTGAATTCTGCTTTTAGAACATCTTTTTACAGATCGTAGAGATGTTGTTATATTCGATTAGACTGCATCGTTAGTTTAGTAGTCGACTCTTTGGTTGTTTGATTCTTTGGTTCGATTTAGGATTGATATATTATGCTCCCATAGGTACATTATTATATAATATTGAGACTTAATATAATAACTAGTTAAATGTGGAAGTACTTACTATTTGGTACACCTCTGTCTAAGCGAATGGGCGAAGCTTGTTTTTTTTTTTTAATATTATTAACTAGTGCGTGACTGCAATCCCAGTTGATGGTAAGCAGTGATGCAATCAATTATGGTGAAGGATCACTAGTTTATTAAGAGCCTATTCACTCTTGCCTTGAAGACACCTAAATTATAATCGGACGGGAAGACCGCAGCAGGCAAGTTGTTCCAGTCTTTCGATGTACCTACGCGGTATAAACGTCGAGGCGAAACGCTTTGTTGTTTTTGTGCGATATGTTTATGTTTCAATGAATTGTCAATCAGATACCTTCATGCTTTTTGTTAAACAGGCAAGTATCTAGGAATAGTGCGTAGTAACTGTCGCCATTGCTTCTCAAACCTACTCATAAAACACTAGCAGACGTCCCGTGGATTCACCCGCGTAGGTCCCGTTACCGCGGAATACAGAGATAAAAAGTAACCTATGTGTTAATCCAGGGTGTCAGCGAACTCCATACCAAATTTTATTTAAATCCATTCAGTACTTTTACGTGAAAGAGAGAGTAACAAACATCCATCCATCCATCCATCCATCCTCACAAACTTTCACGTTATAATATTAGTAGGATTTATTAGTAGCCATGCATATACCGCCATTTGCCAACGATACATATAAATGAAAGACAGTAGGCACATTTCTACGACCCCTTGAGAACGAAAACGTGCTATAATGACCCCATAACATCCACAGTTGGCAAATAAAGCGTGATTCTATTTGCATTCATGGCCAAGGAACAAAGGAGTGCGCATTTTTGTCCCGAAGAAGTTTATCAGCGAATTGCCATCGGGGATGGCACGCTGGCATCACGCCAGCCTACGTTCCTAACAACTTTATTATGCATTACCGGGTGCGCGTCAACCCTAAATAAGCAACAGTTCACTTGCCAAGTTTTGGCTTTACATTTTCATTAGATGGCGGTCTGTCAACGCGTGTGTAATATTAGTGCGTAATTTGCGATACAAGCGGCTCCTGAGATTGGACAAGTGTGTAGATTAAAGGCTCCAGCACATTTGTAACACCCGACGCCATCCCACGCGGTTTTATTGGTCAAATCTGAAAAAGGTGCTTAAAGTAACCAATGAGAACACAGTAGTGACGTTGCGTGGCATGGCGTGTTATAAGTCTGTTGCTAGCCTAATAAGATTAAAAATAGATCGGACCGCGTAGACCGTACTGTGAGCATATGAACCGTAGGATTAAATTTTTAACGTTTTTTTTTCTAATTTCAGTGTTCGTTCGACAGTTATAGTTCTTCATAATGATGAGTACAAGGATCCCTTACCAGCTTTTGTATTATTACTACTATAAATGCGGTTTGTGTAATAAATCCTACAAATATTTTATACAAATCATAAAAAAAAAACACTAGCCTGTTACTGTCCCACTGCAGGACAATGGCCTCTTCTCATACAGAGAAGGCACGAGCATTGATCAGCACACCACGCTTGCTCAAGGCGGATTGGCGATTTCAAACTTATTTTATTATAAGTCCGGGTTGCCTCACGATGGTTTCCTTCACCGAGGTCGACATAATACAACAAAAACGCTTCTTAACAAAGAGATTTATAATACTATAGAGCGGGCAAGTCAAGGAAATGTCATAGAAAAACTTTGATCCCATGTCTCAGTAACGCCACCTAGAATAATATATGAATATTGGAGCGGCAGCGGAGCGTACTAAAAAAACTCATAGACTTGTGTCCACTAGGACACAAGTTTTGTATGAAAATTTTGTTCGTGATGTCCCGTCTTTGGTAAGTATTGAATGTCTTTGCTTCTTAATGATAAACTAACTACAGTACAAAACCTGAGGAACAATTTGGTCATTTATGGTGTAGGTACAGACGCCAGCACATCATGTGTCACCCCAATGTGTCAAATGTCTTTGATCGTTTTTCCACTTTATATCAATAGGATAAGGTTCATATTCAATTGGTGTAACTTGATGTGCTGGCGTCTGTACAATAAAAACAGGCTATCTAAGTCGTATTCTACATAATTTGTCCTAAGTTATGTTAATCAGTGCTACAGAAAGTTGAATATTCTCCTCTAGTCACCTTCATGTTTAAGTATTTATAAAAACATATTGCAGTCCTATAGATCTACACTGCATTAGGAAAGTAAGTCTTTTATTCCAGTTTATTTATAAAGGTCATCGGTATCGCACTAACCTACCTGTGTTAATTGTCAATCAACACGGTTCGGTGGCCGGTGCAGGTGACCTTTCGGTAATCAAGTGTCAACCGGTGGATCTAGCACGCCGTGTAGGTACGCGAGGTGCAAACGTTATCGTAAACACTTCTATTTTGAAGTTTCCATAACCAAATGGTGAAATCGGAACTGTTATTATTTAGTTAAAGGTCGTCTCGAGTAATTTGTAATAAGTTTCTGCTGCGATAGGCACGTTGTCTGGAAGAAATAATTTGTTTACGATCTTGAGGTTAAACAGACTCGAAGAAGGCACATTCCATGAAATCTTGGTACAACCAAATGGCGATGATGCAAAGAGTCTGTTTAGGTTCATGGCCCAGATATGTTATGTGTAAATAAATAAAGAAAAAAATAAATTCATACCTAGGCACGTTGTATTTTTCTTATCGTGATCGTGCGATAACCTCTGATGACTCTGACGGCCATCGCTCGCTGCGGTCTCCGCAGGACTGCGATGCTGCCGGCCATCAGGTCAGCCGCCCAGAAACTTGAGCGAGCCTAACCTGAGCGATGTCAAACCGCCATATTTATTCTTATGATAAAAGTTTCCTGACTATTGAAAAGTCTGCTATAAGGATAGAAAATGGTTTAATTGATAATGTTATAATTCAATGCACGTTTTTGACAAGGCGTTCCGTTTACTATGCAAGTGTGCAGGACTTAGAAAAAGCCGGATTCATAAATAGTGACTTTTTATTTTTTGTGCTGCGGCTTACCTTCAAGACTTTTTGACCCACTCTGTTTATAAACACGATGTTTCGCCTCTACAAAACTCCGTGGGCCGTAAACTAATTTTCATGAAATTTAAAAGTACAACGTAGGTACCTAAACGTTGTTTAATCTATACTTCTATACTAATATTATAAAGAGGTAAAATTTGTAAGTTTGTAAGTTTGTAAATTTGTATGTAGGGGGTAGGTAATCTCTAGAACTCATAATCCAATTCTAAAATTTTTTTAACTGGCAGAAAGCTACATTATTCCTGAGTGCTATAGGCTATAAATTGTTTCTATAACATGTATATTAACCGAGCTATCACAACTTTTGTCTAGAAAGTCGGAAAAAAATACCTCAAAACTTTTTTGCAAAAAAATTAAACCGACTTGACTTGACTTGAACCGACGGTGGCTCATCATGAATAAGACAAAACCACCAAAGCCACAGACTTCCTAATTTAGAGTTATTTTACACCGTTTAGTGTTTTTTTTTGAAGTCGGTTTAATTTTTTTGCAAAAAAGTTTTTTATTTTTCCATTTTTAGTGGTTCCCATATAAATATTTGCTATATATTTATTTAATATTGTTAATTGTAACAGTACATGTCATGATAATAGGGTTATCCACTTATCCCTAATAAATGAAAATTAACATACCTAACTGTCGAAATCTAGGTATATTGTACACATCTGCGTACCCCTCAGGGCATTCCAGGCGTGATGATACGTCATGATGTTGTATAAACAATAAACATCCAAGCGATTCCAGCAATCACGACAGATTTGCCGTCTATTTTTGAAGAGTTCCGTTGCATATCTCCGAAGATTAGCACCAGATCTTCACCAAATTAAAATGGGACCACCTCGGGAGTATACTCTTTCGAATAAAAAAAGAAATTCGAGAATCGGTCCACAAATGGGGGAGAAATCAGGTAACATACATTTAAAAAAAAAAAAAAAAATACATACACACGAACATAGAACCTCCTCCTTTTTTGAAAGTCGGTTAATAAAACAGAATTATTTGCGTGCGCTGCCTAAACAGTTGCTTAAAATTAAAAACAATGTATGGCTACCTGGTTCGTCTTAATTATTTCTACAAAAAAGTCCGCGATACCATACCTCTATCTTTTATATTTTGTCTTTTATATTTCTTTTATTGCATTAAAAAATATTTTTTTCGGCATACTAATGTTTCGTTGATTATTTGAGCAACAAAATATTAATTCTTATGACAATAAATTATTTCAGTATCACAAGAACATCATACAGATAAGATTTGCCATTTACAGTATATCAATTGGTCATACAGTTTCGGAGATAATAATTATAAAATTACTAAAACGCAAAATGCCCCTAGCATAACACTTTCATTGTGCAGACGTTTTACCTATTAGCCCATAGATGGCGTTCTGCAATTACGTCATTTTTCTGAATCGCGGTGTTAAGACTTTTTGTGGATTGATGACCCTCTCGAATTATTGGAAGATGGAGTTCAAAATATTACATGTCAGTTGCTACTTGCTTATTGGTTTCTCATAATCGAAAATATCGTAATTACTTTGTACGTTTGTTCTGAATGATCGTAGTTTTGTACTTCGTTTTAAGATTAACGTAATAATCGATACGAGTTATTCGATATTACGATTGTTTTGTTTTGTAAAAGCAGACGGTGTTCGAGACGCTCTCCCTTTATTCATAATAGTCTTCAAGTCTGTGTGTAGTTTGTTGAGAGCGTGCCTAAAAGGAAATCTCAACTGTCCCGGCAGACATCACAGACAAGAGCCGCTCGAGTACGCCGTACGGAAGAATCTGCCCCTGAAAATGAGTAGCGCCTCTCGAGAAATAGAGAATATATTTCGCAAGCACGCGCTAGAGAATCTAGCTCCGAGCGCTCACAGCGCCTCGCTAGCCAAAATGTGAGGACGTCGGGCCCGTGCTCGAGAAACTAGCGCTGAACGTGCGCACCGTCTATCTGACTTAAGGCAGCATGTCTCTGAGACAAGGGATAGGGAGCGCTGAGCGCTCGCAGCGGCTTGGTAGGCAAAATGTTATATAACATCGCAAGCCCGTGCTCGGGAATCTAGCGCTGAACGTGCGCACTTGCGCAGCGTCTATCTCATTTAAGGCAGCATATCTCTGAAACAAGGGATAGGGAGACTAGCGCTGAGCGCTCGCAGCGGCTCGCTAGGCAAAATGCCATAACATTCGGTAATCTTTGAAGTTACTGATCTGATTCCAAAAAATATTTTACTAATAAAATTAAATACAGTAATATCAATCGAGTGTAATCTTATGTTAAAACAAGAAAGTTTCCGCGGACGAAGTCGCGGGCAGAAGCTAGTTTAGTATAATTTGAGTGATAAGTAAGTTTTTTGTTTCCTTAATGTTTTTACTTCAATGTTTTTTCCCATGAAGTTCCATAGCTTTCTAACAGCTGGCTGTTTGAGTTAAATTCTGAGCCAAAGCAACGTATGGCCCGCTCACCTAGTTTATATTAACTCTAGCAGACGTCACGCGGTTTCACCCGCGTAGTTCCCGTTCCCGTGGGAATACAGGGATAAAAATAGCCTATGTCACCCGGGAATAGCATAGCTTCCTAAAAGTGAACCAAGTTTTCTAATCGGCTCAGTAGTTTCGGAGCCTATTCAATGCAAACAATCAAACACATATTTTTCTATTTTTATAATATTATTGTAGATAAATAAGGAACGCCTGTTCTTTTAGCAAAACGGTTTGACAAGCAACAAGGCCGTTCATTTATATGTATACGCAACAGTTTATTATAGCTAATACCATCTGTGTTTATTTTGTTGATTTGGTCTAGCATTTACTTTAATTTTGGGTCGGCAAACATGTCAAAACGTCGTACTTTGAAGAAATCCAACAATCACAATATATTGTATTAGTAGCGTAGTATGAGTATTATGCTCAAAGTCTATAATCTGTTTTAATTGCATTATAGGGATGATCAACATGAAACAAGGTACTTGATATTGATGTAAATATGTATTTTGTTTAACAAAAACACTTCCTCACTGCCTTCGTATCTCGTGTTCCGTGACAGACAGATAATGATGCAATTTGATATTATTACGATGTGAGTTATAAATGGATAGCAGAAGCCTCATTGTGTGTTAATACCAACATAAAGCAAGTTGATTTTAGTAATTTTTTACTCATGATAATACTATTGGGAGCCCTCGTTTTAATTAGTCTTTAAGTTTGTCTTTGAATAATTGTCCTATATTGAAGGCAATATACCTACAATTAACTGTATACTAAAACTTATAACTAATAAAAATAAAAATACAAAATAAAATTTGAAACATTATATATTCCACAACTTTCACCCAACGCCATCTAGTCCCAAGCTAAGCATAGCTTGTGTCATGAGTACCTACGAAACAACTGATAAACATACTAATATATATTTCTAAATACATTGAAATTATAGATAAATTACACCCAGACACAGAACAAATGATCGTGATCATTGCACACACGTTTTCTTGGGTGGGAATCGAACCCACGACCTTTGGCATGGCAGTCAGGACCACTAACCACTAGACCAACTATTAAATATATACTGAAGTACTCTTCTGTATGGCTGTCATTCGAAAACATGCCCAGAAGACTGGCAGCATTGCCACGTTAGATGGCAATGCTAATTCTAAAACGAAAACTAAGTCGGCGTGTTATAGGTAATAATCGTGTTTTAGGTTTTAGTATATCTCAGGAATTACAACAATATTGATGGGTAGGTACCTAGATTAGATTGTCTAAAGTAGCGTGCCCTTATTCTACTCTCGTAAAGTACTTACACTCTAAAGACCAAAACAAACTTCTATAGGTACATCTTCACATTATCTGATTGTAAGTTGTTCATTCTTGTTAGAATTCCTCGTAAATTTGAGGTCCTCTCTAGTTAGAAAGTTCTGCGGGACGTGGGAACACCTTGCAAACTCCTTTGAACATTCATAACTCGTTATAAAATTTGTGCATTTTAGAAAACCGCAATACTCTATACTGGGAATATGTGAAACTTTTCGGTTTACATCAGGAATACTAAAATGTAGCCTTGTAGGTTTTAGGTCGCTTTATCGTTTGTAGCATCTAGCGCGTAGGAAGATAGGGTGCTGAATACAGATTTGACTATCTATCTTTTGTTTTATGTCAATTTGTGTCTATTTCCACCCTCGTGTGTTTGTCAATTTTATTTACGAGATTTAGTATACCTTTATTCAGAATTATATGTATAGATAGTACCACAGTCTCAGGGCAATCGTGCGGGGTGTGAGGGACGAGACGCGGGAAAGCCGCTCCCGCACTTCAAACAAAACGACGTTCGTAGTGCGGGAGGTATTATTCAAGTCTAACACGTGTAGAAGTTGTCGACATTTTTCCAGAGATCAAAGGCGTCGTCCTACTGTATTAATATTTATAATGTGATAGTACACTATCATCAGTGTCTGTTACTTTACTTGAAATACTTACCTACATCTATAAAAGAGGGCCCGAAAGGAGACAGTTTTTTTTGGGCCCACTATTAAACGGTAACGTTTATTAATCATATTACACATGAAGAAAGTGATCACCTTATTACTATTAACAGACCAAAAATTATGTATAAATGTAACCGGAATACTGAAATAATAGAAAAAAGTGTACGGCAAAAAATGCTTGTTTAGGAGCGTTTACATATTTGTTTTCACATTAAAATAAACCTATTATTTTAATGTTTTTTTATCCCGGTGCGCAGCGGTAATGACATCGGCGTTATATGCGTTTAAAGAGATATTTATTAATTGGTACAGTGAACTTGTTACTAACGGAATATCAAGTAACGTACCTACTTTAAAAACACAGTGGAACGAAACGTAATTAATAGCCCGTTGCAGATGCTCTGTTGTCCAATTTCAATCAGTTTGACACTGACAAACAACATTATTATTTCCGATAATATTGTTTCCGATTACTAGATAATTGCATGTTTCTTCTGTTCTTTTCGTATTTTTATTCTAAAGGTTTTATGAAAATGGTACAGTAGATACAGTGCATAGTCTACAAAGCCATTGCAAGCAATTGTGCAGCACCATTTCAACGGAATTGGGGCTGCTCTTGCTGGATACTGTTGTAATTGTTTAGTGGGCAGAGGCACTGTTGGCTGCTGTGCACATGTGATGTGTATAGTGTTTTTTTATCTTGGGCGCGGCATCAAGTTAAAGTTGAGCCACCTGTATCTTTTTTAGATGAAATACTTCTTTTAAGAGAAGATTTTGAAAATTATGACGAACAGTAAAATAATACTTCTTGTGACATACGATAATGTGTTTTTTTTATCTCCTGACACAACCAGCTTATAACACATCACCTTATTATTTTAGATCTCTAGTCCAAGAGTTTTTAAATACTAAAGGTACTACTAAGGTATACTACTTTAGGTATTGAATATCTTTATCTACAGTCTATGGCCGGAAAAAGTGTGTTTCGAAATGAATACATCTAATCTATTTTCGTGAATATCTCTGTCTATCAAATCGTGTAAATCACATCAAAATCAGTACAGACGTATCACGAACACTGAACAGTGTACTATTTTAACTTAAAATACCAAGGAGACCTATCCACTTATTCAACAATCGCTCTTCTGAGATTTTAGGTTATTATGAGAGTCATGTTTTGACTATCGTATTTCACAGTATTCCGGTTACATACAGTTTTGCTAATATTACCACTGTAATCTACAGATTATAACGAATAAGCTAACGTACATTTCATTGCTAAACGCCACAATTTGTGGTGGGCCTATTCCCCAAACAAAAAAAACTGTCTCCTTTCGTTCTTGTTTTGTAAACTCTTATAAGATATTTTAAACAGATTGAACGTTGAACACAGAATGTTAAATACTACGCAATATTACTGGGATATTTAACGTAGATCCAAGTTATTTATGTTTGTGCAGCATATATTTTGGTTTTAATGACGTTCTGTAAACCTTTGATCTGTGACGGACGTATCATTATTATCAGTCGTGTTCAATCTAGGTTGATTAATATTCCTTTACAGTATGAACAAAAATCTCTTTCACGTACCTAAAGTTGCAATTATTTTATATTTATTTAAGTATAAAAATATTTTTTATTTCGTAGGCTCGTACCTAAATTAAATATTTTTAGAATAATGATCTAAAGTTAAGAATCTAAGTAGTATCTGATTATATTAGTTTAAGTACCCTTCTAATTAACAGACATCTATGGTACGACACGTATGCATCGTATGTATTATCAATCTAGCTTTTTAACCCCCGACGCAAAAAGTGGGGTGTTATAAGTTTGACCGCTATGTGTGTGTGTCTGTCTGTCTGTCTGCGGATATACTTATTTCAGCAATAGGTACCCCGACGTCACGTAGAATTTCATGGCTCAACGATAGGAAAGTGCTATTTGTAACTTTTTAAATGTTATACTTTTTTGAATTTTTAATTTAGTTTTTATTTTAAAAATTTTAAACGCATTCATTTTGTTTTATATAGTTTACAGTTATGAGAATTTTGCAGTGCATTTGAATGTAAAGTCAAATGCTGGTTGAATCGAATCCAAACTTAACATATCTACTAATATACCATAATCTTGCTTATTAATATAGGACACATGGGTGTTTGAAATTTTAAGCCACACATTTGTTTGTAAGTAAAGTTAATACCCAAATACGTCTTTAATCACAGCGGCAGCAAACACAAAAGAGCTGATAACATTAAAACGGCTGAACCGATTTTGATGAATCATATATAAGAGCCATTGCAAGAAACCCTGCTTTAAAATGCAAGTAAAAAAAAACCTATCTAAATCAGTTTACCCGTTTAAGCGCTACGGTGCCACACACACACACGCACACTTAGCGGTCAAACTTATAACACCCCTCTTTTTGCGACGGGGGTTAAAAATGATCCTGTTTATCTGTTTAGATGTAAAATATAAAATAAAAATATAATATAATTTATATGTTAAAATAATTATGTTATGTGTCAAATAAATTATTTTACTATTTAATATTATTATTATAAAGATAGACGGCGGCGGCCGCAACAGTTAAACGTGATATCCTAGGCACGGAGAGATCGTGATATATGTAATGAATGGTTACCAGTCCACGCAGAGACATCGTAAGCGTAACTTCATCTTCGATCGACCCTTAGCCACAAGCACCTTACGACGTCTTCAATATTGTTCGATTATAATAACTAAAAAACTCCGTTATTAATATTTCTAACAATAACTCTACGTTGTTGATATTATTATATTTTTCCATCCGCATGATAGTCATTAGGGAAAATTTATTCATTACAAATATTCCGTAGCGTGGGTATTGATTAAGTTATAAATATGAATCTATCATTTAGGTACATTTACATATTCATGAAACGTCTCCGCTGAAGTATCCAATTCGAATCGACGAATAGGGAACTTTCCGTTCCACGTACAAAATTCTAATTACATTATGTTTCTGAATAAAAGCTCGGAGCGGTCTTTTCATAAGCTCGCAAAGTGACATAATCCTTGAATTTAATAAATTACCCCACAAATTGAGACTTATATAACAAGAATGAAATGAACGAGGGCAAAATGACTTTCAGTAGGTAAGCTTTTATCGTGTATAAATTCGTTATAGTTAAATTATTTATTTATGTATTTTGGTCATTTGAGACACTTGGCAGCGGTGTTTCCTGATTACTTCAAGATAATTAAAATACTACAGGGCTGTCAAAATTACGTGACCATAATACTTAAGGTAGGTATGGACTTGCATTTCGAAGAAATTTTCATTACATTGCCTGAGCCGGTGCTGTCGAAACAAACTTCGTAGTGAGAAGTCATGCTCTGGGTGGTTATAAATTATAAGTGGACAAATAAGTAGCAACAAGGTGGCACCTCAGCAATGGTCCAACCGCAAAACATCAGTATCGACAATCAAACAACATCAACATTGCATTGCAAATAAATTCAACTCGATAAAACTAATCTCATTTAAATGTTCATTATTTATCTTACGAACAACAATATTTAGGTGACCCATTTTTCAAACAATGGCACCAATAAAATGAACTTTCAGTGTACAGATAACGGTTCCATTCATTCATTCAGAGCGCTGTACGATTTTTGTTCCTTTTTTGCGAGTTCATATTTTACTCACTCTTCCGTATCTTGCACCCATTGATGTAGTTAATTCTTTTATTTATTTTGTAAAAATTGCTTGTTAACATCTCTTTTCTTAAAATTTACCATTTTTTTTTATTTTAGCTACTATACATTTTTACCCTCTTCAGACTTATTAGCTAGTTTCGTCATATTGGTCCTAAAAATATTTCAATTTCAGTTCAAATTGGAAACGCACGGAGTATCTAAGCAGACGAGGCAGGGACTGGGGCATGAATCGTCGTAAATACATCACTACTAACTAGCAATTGGATTACCTATAGATTGGACGTGCTAAACGATTTGTACGCATGAATGCGTCACGGTCCAATTCGACGAGCTAGTTAGTTATATTTGCGTGTTACAGTTATGTTGAATCGTCGTGGGAGATCTTAAGTGATGTAAAATGGTGAATTCAAATAAACCTTTTTCAAGGTGTGTTTGAACAATAAAAATGACGTGTGGCACTCGGAGACTGCCACGGTAAAGCTATTGCATAGCATTTTTTATCAACTCCTCTCCTCTCCCCCTCCCCATTCCTCCCCTCCCCCACACCTCCCACACCCCTGCCCTCACCGCTCCCTCCCCTTCCCTCACCCCTCCCTCACTTTCCCCTCCCTTCCCCTCCTCTTGCCCTCCCCCTCTCCGCTCCCCTCTCACCTCATCCTTCCCATTCCCCCTCCCCTCCCCAAAATATAATACAAGAGCAGATTTAGTTCTAGCTAATCCACTTCTAACTTAGACTTAAGCAGATAAGGTTTAACTTGAAAAGAACGTGATGGAACTAACTTTAATACAGTTAAAGTTGAAAGATAAAAGTTTCTTGTGTTGGTAATAGATTTATATCAGATGGAACGTGATAATGGTTTTAGATAGAAGATTTCGCCTCAACACTAGTCAATTATAATTTTGAAATAGAAAATAACAAAATAGAATAGAATACTCATGGATGTTATGTTAAGATTTTTTCTTTGTGACCTTCGTTGTAATTAGTTCATCATCATTATAATCAGCCCACAGTTGTCCACTGCTGGACATAGGCGTCCCCTGTCTTTAGCTTGCCGCATACAACATCTGCAGTCTTTCGCAGGTCGTCATCCCACCTAACCGAAGATCGTCATACACTGCCATGTCGCGGTCTCGACTCAAGAAAATGTTTACCCAAACGGTGGTTGGTTCTTCGCGAGATATGGCCATAGTCAAAATCTTTCATTCAAATTCGGCTGAGAATCAAAGTCCCCAAAAACACCCACTCTTCACCACTTTCCAGTGTTTTAGCTGGGAAGAAGAAGTGACAGAACAAACTCCCCAGCGACACATCTGTCTAATTCGTTTGTAGAACTCGAATCTATATCTATATGCTCCGTCAGTAGTAGGTAGCTTTAGTTAACGATGTAAAAAACTTGAAACGTCAAATACATAGGTAATATATTCATAAGCTTAGCTTAGTATCGTTATGTCTATTTATATTTGTCATCTGCAAACAAACATGGTTTTGCTTCTTATTCTAAATCACGTCAACATGTATTAGTAACGTTGTAATTAGTTGTTAGCTAACGAGAAACGCAAATATTAATGAATCTCGGGACAGAAGCTCTTCCAGGAGGCGGCAACGTTCCGCGAATTATATCTGGCTAATGTCTATGCTACTCCAGTCACCTTCACGAACTTTTTGGTAACATAGTTAAACTTTAATTAGATTTCTGTTCGTAGTAGGTACTCATAATTATTCCTGTTGGTTTCCTTTAACAGACTTAACATAGTCACAAAAAACAAAAAGATTTCAAATACTATAGAGCGGGCATATCAAGGAAATGTCATAGAAAAACTTTGATCCCATGTCTCAGTAACGCCATCTAGAATAATATATGAATATTGGAGCGGCAGCGCAGCGTACTAAAAAAAACTCATAGACTTGTGTCCGGCAGGACACACTTTTTCGGACGAAAATTTTGTTCGTGATGTCCGGTCTATATGTATTGAATGTCTTTGACAAAAAAAAAAAAGTTTGTTATGATATTACTTAGTTGAAGTTAGTTTTAAAGTGTGTTGATAAATTGAATAACTGTATAGTATAAGTTTTTAAGGGTGAGCTTCTATAGATTTAACTTGTCATTTTCTTTTGCGTGTTTAATACAATTTAAACACACAAACTTGTACCAAATTAATGTCACATTGCCACTATTAACTCACGAATTTGTATTAAAATTGAAATTAGGAATAATTAGTTAATTTATTTACAATACCAACTGACAAAAGCGGACTGAATGCCAAAGGTATATTACGTATTGATTGATATCGTCTAACTGTATGAATGTAAACAGGTCTGTAAACAGCATTCGAGAACTCTGTACCTAGATCTTTCGACATTTTTGCTTGCCACAATCAGTAACGAGTGTAAGCAATGAAAATAGACACTAAAAAACCGGCATTACGTGCTTTCCGACGAGGAGTCTTGATATGTAATGAATGGTCACCCATCCTAGGACTAACCTCGTCAAGCGTAGCTTAACCTTTGATCGACCCGTGAGGCTTTTATTATTTAACTACAAGCTCCTCGAGTAGTTCACATTAATTTTCGAAGATTCGGTAAAATATAAAAAAACGAGGTGTTCGGGTTTACGCTAATAGTCATTCGATTTATTAATGAAGTCGACTCAAAATTTTTACTTTCTTTCATAATACTCGCTGGCACAGCAAATGGAAAAGTTTGCGGGACATATTGGAAAGTTGAAACACAAATAACGTGTACTTTTTCTAATTTAGTTACTTATTTATATTACCTATATAAATATTTGAAAACATGGAGAGGTGAGGGCCGTGAAACAGTGGGATTTTACCGCACTCGTTGGTTATCTCAAGCATTTTGATCTTGTTTTTTTCGTGTGAAATGTCAATTATATACTATAATTCGTGTGAGTTTTGGCCGACGGGTGCTGTGCATCGGCGTTTCTGCGGTAGGCTACATGACACCACGACATAGCGCAATACGTCGTCAACCAAACGTTAATTTTAAATTTATCTAACAATGTATTAGCACAGTCTAAAGACATACAGTCGTCCGACGAAGCTGTCTAGACAGGGCAATCGTGCGGGGTGTAAGGGGCGAGACGCGGGAAAGCCGCTCCCGCACTGCGAACAAACCGATGTTCGTAGTGCGGGAGGTATTATTCAAGTCTAACGCGTGTAGAAGTTGTCGGCATTTTTCCAGAGATCAAAGGCGTCGTCCTACTTTATTAATATTTATACTGTGGTATTAGTTTGTTTTTTTTTTAATTGTTCGAAGTAAATAATAGTTTGTGAAGGAGGTCTTTTCTTTTGTATTGTTTATTTGCAATAATACGTTTGTCAAGATCGCTTTGTTTTTCCTAATCACTTTGTAATTTTGTAGCTTTAGGTACAGAGGCACTCGTTTCTATTTAAATTAGTAATAACTAAACTAAACTTAGCAAAACGATTTCAATATTAATTTGAGTCTGAAAAAAAATAAATGTATGAAATAGTAAAAGTCAAACTTTATGATATTGAACTATAACAGAGTTTTCATTAGTAAGCAATTTGTTTTTTTTTAATATTTACACGAGCCGAACGAAATATAGTTAAAATATTCAAATCGTTATAAGAAATTGTATAGAGGCCAGCACATCAAGTTACCCAATTTGTCAATTATGATAGTTTTCAACTTCCGCATGCCGAACGAGCGATGGGCTCGTAAAACCTAGAATTGGTGCCCTACAGTGACACGGGGCCGCGGCAGACCACGAAGGAGATGGCGGGACGATCTGGATGTCTTCCTTGAGAATTGGAGAGAGCTGGCGCAGAATCGCGACCGATGGAAGGAATGGAGGGAGGCCTTTGCCCAGCAGTGGGACAATTTGGGCTAAATAATAATAAAAAATAAATAATTTTCAACTTCAAAACACACACAAAAAGGTTCATGTCCTATTGGGGGGAACATTGACAGTTTGGGGTAGCTTAATGTGCTGGCTAAGCCTGGCTATGGTCTGTACTACAAGCCATTACATTTCAAAATATTGGTTTCCACGTCAACAAAACAAAAGATTTCACCAAAAAAAAGTAATCAGGTACGTCTCGTCAATATTTCAAGAACCTTCGTTTTAATATCCCGAAAGAGTTTTGTTAAATCAAACCACAATAGGAAAATGGAGATGTCATTTAATTAAAATTGAATGAACCTGTGAATTTTAAACGAAATATTATTAAACGAAGAATCAGAATAGCTGACATGAAGAACAGGCGTAAATTAAATGGAGTCGGTTGAAATGCAGGAATATGCACTTCAGTTATCTAACGAGCAATCTGTGCTGTAACAGGATTAAATAAAGTTTTTGTTGAGTTACTATGTTTACAAATACTCTAAAGTAGGTAACTAAAAATACAACTATTTCTAGTCTAGGTAGACTCATAAAACCACCTAGACTTATAGTTAGTAGCAGATCTGAGTGAGATGTAATTTTTTTATAAACTTTTGTTTAGCTTCACCTGTCGCGATGTCTATCTGTATTAGAATTTTGCAAATGAAATTTGACACACTTCTTAGTTTCCGAATGAGCTGAAATTTTGCACAGACATGCCTATCGTCTGACAATGCAATATTATGAAGACACGCAGCTGATCTGATGATATAGCTGGAAGGTGGCCATAGCAACTCCGTTATAAAACTGTCCGTGCTAATATGTTGTCTCGTAGGTTTGCAAGGTGTACGTATAAGGTTAAATTGACTCTCTTTAGAGCCTATTGTCAGACTTTTTACACCTGCAGTCTGTGGGTCAATTTTATTCAGAGGGCATACAGTGCTCTACGCGTCCTGTATAACAATGCTTTCAGAATGCTTGTGGGGCTGCCACGGTACTTTAGCGCGTCGAGTATGTTTGCGGATGCAAGGATTGATGATTTCTATGCCATTATCTGCTGCGCCTCTATACTAAACAGAACACGTGGCAGCTACCACAGCATTCTGGGGGCATTGCGGGACCGGTGGGATTGTCCAATGCTTGGCCGTTGCGTGGGACTGCACACGCAGGTGGGTAACTGAGTTGGCAGGGCATCTTGTTTCCTGTTTTCTGTATTCTTTTATGTCTTTTGTTTTGTTTTTATTGTAAGTTTAAATTGTTTTTTATATAGTACTAGCTGCCCCGGCAAACTTCGTTGTGCCCTAGAGTAAATTTATTGCTCTTATCATTTTTTTAATATATTAGATATACATAAGTTTAATAAGATGACAACTAATAGATCCAAACCAATAATAACTACCGCTACTTTTTAAGTAGCGAGTCTCTACTGTGGTCTTATTTAAAAATTTTTTTGTTCGATAGAAATAAAATTACAACATGTATATATAACCTAACCTAACTTACCATACCTATCCTATAGCTAACCTAACTACCTAACCTAACTACCTTACTGAAATGCATCGATTTAAAAAATACTAAATTCGTAGTTTTATACTAAACTATTGCGCTGCGTGCCTCTATGTAACATACAATTTATTTAGTTTTCCCGGTCTACTTTAATTAAAGAACAAACAGTAAAAAAGTTTTATTTGCAAAGAATTATTGAAGTTCGTCTCGGTCGTGATTATAATTCCGTAAATTGATTTCTGAAATATAAGACTTTTTTATACTACATAAAACCTCTTTTTAAGTTTAGTAACAAATAATTTTCAGAACGTAGGTACGTATACATTGACAACCTTACCTTCTTAGGTTTAGCTTAAGACTTGTCAATGTCAAATTGTCACCTGATAATGAACTGGGAAGTTTGACTCATGTCATGTCATCCAAGATGGCGCTGCGTTTGAAAAATGTTTGAGACAACAAATATTCTTGATATTTATTTTTTCGAGGACTTTTCATGTTTTTTATTAACTATTATGCTATTCCGGAATCCAATCCAAAAAGACCAAAATCATTCAAATTGATCCAGCCGTTCTTGAGTTATAAGTGGTGTAACTAACACGACTTTCTTTTATATATATAGATGGACTACGGTCTGAAATAAATTATTATTATTATTATTATAAAACGACATAACCCCATCGAGTTTGGGCTTGTATAAATTGTAAGGACGAGTACTTTGTCTTCAGGTGATAGTCATGGTCTGATGATGGAGTTGGAAGGTAGTGGGAATAGAAACTTCGTTATAAATTGACATAATACTATCGAGTTTGAGCTTGTATGAATTGTAATGACAAGTAGGTTCAGAAGTAGCAGTAATCTTCAAATGATATTTAGGGTCTAATGATAGAGCTGGAAGGTGGCCACAGGAACTTTGTTATAAAACGACATGACCCCATCAAATTTGGGCTTTAAATCGTAATGACGAGTTCTTTATCTTCAGACGATATTCGACGAAGGCTACAAGGCGGCCTATGCCGATTTTCTTCTTTTTAGAGCATCTAAATAAAAGCTTATTTAAAAATGTTTTTTTAATTAAATTTATTTGTATTTAAACAGTGTTTTCTTTACTCATGTCCTGAAATAAACTTAGAAGTACAGACGCCAGCACATCAAGTTACCTCAATGTGTCAAATTTTCCCAGTTGAATATGAACCTTATCCTGTTTGCCATAAAGTTGAAAAACGATCAAAGAAATTTGACACATTGGGGTAACTTGACGTGCTGGCGTCTGTACATAAGAATTGAAAAAGTCATTTGAGTTTGAAAATATAAGAAAATGGGTCCCGTCTGCTTGCAATTTTTATTTAATTTAAACTTACTTTTTACCTTATCTTTTTTTTTTATTTTTAGCATAATATTTTTCTACTGTAGGCGAGATTTTTCAGTTTTTTTAAACACTTGGTTTTTTGTACGCAATCTGTTTTGTACAACTAGCGCGTTGGTTTAGAGGTTGCAAGTGCTACTGCTGAGCATGAGATCCTGGGTTCGATCCCCAGGTCGAGAAAACGTTATTTAGTTTTTCTATCTTGAGTTTCTTAGTAGCATCCAGGATTTGTGTCAGAATGATGGCACCAGGCCCCCTTTTACATGGGACTCAAGCAAAATTGGTAAAATGTTGGTGTTCATACATGTCCACCTCTTACCTCCTAGGAGGTCACAGGCGTGATGATATGTTTATAAACTTTGTTCAGGAGTCATAGGATTTGTTGGATGTATCATGAAATATTTATCAGCAACTCAGTGGATAGTCAGTTAATTTAATATCAGTGATGATGCACTATTCATGGCAATTCGATATGTAAAGAAAAAATTAACCTACGCTGATTCCAAAACCATTAGGAGATTTTAGGGTCTTAAGGCTTATTTTTCTATTTTTAGCTCTCTATATCACAAGATCGCGATTATTTTCACAATAATACTTGTAACCATTTGACTTTCATTTGACCTCTATATGACGTCATTATGTAGCCTGAACAGACTACTTCCTTCGTGTTTTCAAGATAAACTTAATAAAAAAACGGTTGTTTGTCTCAAAATCGTATCTTTCAAGTGTCAACTGTTGACAATGTCAAGTTTGAAGTTATCTATTAGTGTTCTTTGCATGTACTGAAAGCGTGGCAAAGACTTAAAGCTATTCAGACTACGAAATGACGTCATCACGAATAATACTTTAAAATATAATTTAAAAAAAAACCGTTACTTGGAAAAAAAACGTCAAATTAGTGGCTTAAAATTAAATGTTTTACGAAATTAAAATATAACAAAAAAATACCTGAAGAATACTTTACATAACGAATTGCGTGTTGATGTTCAACTGTTAGGAAAGTATCATGATTGTGTTTTATTTTTTATGTACTTAGTAGACTGGGTGGTTATGTGATTAAATGCACCTAGTGTATTTTTATTATTGCATCTATTTGCTAAATAATGGTTTAAATTGAGGATGGCAATTTAAATTAAATTACATCTTGAGCTTGCTCAACGTTTTCAAACTCTTTGTTTCAAAAATAGAATTTTGTTTGACGTCACTTTCAATGCTACCTAGTTGACAAAATGTAAGTGTTTGGTCCATCATCTAGCTAGAGTATACATATAAGACCTACTAAAAATATAGTTAAGACATATATTTATATTTTTTCACGTACCTAATCAAAAATAACGGCGATATATCGAGTTAAAATGTCGCATGACGTCACAATTTAGTACACTTTATACTGAAATATGACGTCAAAAGCCCCCTCTCCTTAAGTAATTTTCCATCAATTTGAAAAAGCAAAAAAATACTTGTCTATCATTTTCTATTATCCAACTGATTTACTGAGTTAAATATCATTTTAATACTCAAACACCGTCAACATGCCTATTATACGTATAGTGTTACAAAATACCAAGAACAATGTCACCTATTAATATTAAGAAAGCGCAACAAAAGGTGAAAAAAGTAAACGCGCAAAAAATGGATGGATAGGTGTTAAGGAACAAAATACAATGGATCTTAACAGTCACGACTTGACGGCACGTATTGGCCGAACGACGAGCCGAAGTCATAACCCGGCGACGAGTAACACAGGTAAAACCATAGAGTATGGAGTATCTTAGTGGCCGCTGCCATAGACGAGCGACGTCATTGTCATTTCTTTTTTTTTTATTTGGGTCCTTACATCTATCTTAACAAGGTAACCTAATGCGATAGAGAAGTAATTTTACATTACAGATATCATTATATAATATTATTAACGATTGAAACTATTATGTAAAAAACTGCATTATTTATTTCTTTTTAATTAAAAAAAAAACTCACTTTGAGTTTTGTATAAACTAAATAAAATAAATGATCAAATATTTATTTCAGCATGCACTTACATTAATGATTAAATTACATTTAAATAACGCTCAATCTACACACATCAAAAGTGTCTAGGGATCAACATATATTTTTGCAATAACTTTTCTCCTGATTGATATTAATTAAAATTTTCTTTAAGGATTCATCAAATAAAGTGTTTTCATTTGTCACAGTAACGATAAACCAAGTCACCTTTGCATTAATAAAGAAATTTGCCATTTTCCTAATAAAGGGATTTTTGACATTTGAACCACTAACATTAAAGTTCGAAAAAAAGACTGAAATAACAGTTTTCTTTAAAATTTTATTGGGTAACTTAAACAATTAATATTCCGTGTTTATACCGCGAACACTAACAACACAAGAACATCGGTTTGGCATACTCAAAATGAGTTCATCCAAATCACGCTGTGGAATGGCCGCCCATGTTCGTTGCAACAACAAAAAAAGGTCTTCTTGCGACTGGATACCCTCCATATTCGGCAGAGCTCTTCTCTGTAGCATATCCCATGCATGCTCAATCGGGTTCAAGTCTGGCGACTGAGCAGGCCAGGGCAGGACATTGATGTTACCTGCGGCGAGAGTCTGTCTTACAACTCGTGAGGCTTCATCACTCTTCAGGGAACTTAATTAGCGACCAAACAGTCAGAAACCACTTGCATGAAGTGAACCTTCATTCCCGAAGACCGCTACGGGTACCACCTATAGCAATGCACAATCGTAGGATTCGATATCAATGGGCTCTTGAACACAGAAATTGGGCAGAAGAACAATGGCGTTTCGTGTGCTTTTCTGATGAGTCTCGTTTTGGTATGAGACCGGATACAAGACGTATACGACACTGGAGAACCCCTGGACGCCAACAGCGATTAAAATCCTGCCAGGAAGTCCATCCTTATAGTGGTGGAACCATCATGGTATGGGCGGGTATTTGGATCGGCGGAAGAACTGAGTTGATTTGGATCAGAGGCAACCTCAACGCTCAAATTTATGCTGAGACGATTGTATCAGACGTCATCGTTCCTCTACAAGTGCAAATCGGTCCCTTATTTCAGTTAATGCATGATAATGCACGACCGCACACCGCAAGAGTTGTAAGACAGACTCTCGCCGCAGCTAACATCAATGTCCTGCCCTGGCCTGCTCAGTCGCCAGACTTGAACCCGATTGAGCATCATGGGATATGCTACAGAGAAGAGCTCTGCCGAATATGGAGGGTATCCAGTCGCAAGAAGACCTTTTTTTGTTGTTGCAACGAACATGGGCGGCCATTCCACAGCGTGATTTGGATGAACTCATTTTGAGTATGCCAAACCGATGTTCTTGTGTTGTTAGTGTTCGCGGTAGAAACACGGATTATTAATTGTTTAAGTTACCCAATAAAATTTTAAAGAAAACTGTTATTTCAGTCTTTTTTTCGAACTTTAATGTTAGTGGTTCAAATGTCAAAAATCCCTTTATTAGGAAAATGGCAAATTTCTTTATTAATGCAAAGGTGACTTGGTTTATCGTTACTGTGACAAACGAAAACACTTTATTTGATGAATCCCTAAAGAAAATTTTAATTAATATCAATCAGGAGAAAAGTTATTGCAAAAATATATGTTGATCCCTAGACACTTTTGATGTGTGTATATGAGGTAATTTTTTTATTTTTATTCCACAACTTTAACACAACGCCATCTAGTTCCAAGCTAAGCAGATCTTGTGTTATGGGTACTAAACGACTGATATACATTATTATATATTTCTAAATACATACATATTATAGAGAATTAGATAGATTATGTGCGCTAAGTTTAACTGAAAGCGCAGCCAGTGACCATTGTAACTGTATTTGTGGCAGTAAATAAGATGAATGTAATTATAATGCGTTTGTGTATCATTAATACACAAACGCATTATACTTACATTCGTCTATACTTAAATACATACGTGTTTATACAAGGTAATTTTTTTATCAGTACCTATCCAAATTTTTACAAAGCACAATTTTTGAAAAAAAAAATAGGTGTAATGTGAGAGTGTAAATTGATGTGTTTTTTATGAGCTTCGCACTAAACGTTTAACTTTTTGCTGACCGCCGCTTTCAGCCAGAAAAAAACCCTTTAAGGTCATAAACATACTGAAACTAAACAATAATATATTATAATAAGTAATAATAGGTGTATTTTTTTTTGTCTACACAAGGAATGAAAAAAAAACCGATTGAACTATGGAAGTATGTGGATATACATCCTAATTTAATAATTAGTTTTTTATTATTTTTAATCGGTTTTTTGGTCTGGTGATTGTCCTTTCGTGTATGAAACCGATTACGGTTTCATACACAAAAGTACAATCAACAGACCAGGATCATGAGGAGGCACGTAGTTTTCGGACATACACGGGATGACGGGAATGAAGTCACGGGCAAGGTAATGCTAACCTTAAATAATAGTATTGGTTTCCACGGAAGTTCTGCGGCGATTGTGTAGTCTGTGGTTTGGTAACACGTCAAATTTTCTCATGTGCCATCGTATAACAAGCGTGTTGTGCTACACCGGGAGATATCAATTTTAACACTGTTCGCACTTCATAGGTTATTTTTGTTTTGTTTTTAAAAATGGACGTTCTAATTTGGATCGAACTTGGAGAGTGGTCGGTTTGCAAAAAAATATCTGGACTTTTAGTCAAAGTCAAAGTCAAATTATTTATTTTAATTAAGACATTAAAAGTCACTTTTGAAAGCGAACATACAAGTTAAGTAAAATATAAAATGATTCTAGTTGCCAGAAATGTATTGACATAGATTCTTACAGAAGGAAAACAAAATTCTAATATCAATAGAAAATATAGGGATGATCCGGACCATTATTGGCAATTTGCAAACACCCAAACGAGTTTTTAAATAGGCAAATATTTAACAATCATCTCAAACACTTAACGTAAAGATTGAATCAACGCAGTTTGTAAACAAAGTCTTTGAACTTGCAGTCAGAAAAGGTTGTTGTTGCGAACAGCAGGTAACCGCACTTAATGTAGGTCTCATAAATTACCGCGAACCTTGACATTGACATTGAAATGTATCGAATCCATTTCGTGCTTTTAAAGTGAAGTTGTTATGCTAATCGCGCTTTTAATATTTTTCGAAGCTCAACGGTCATGCTGGGCATGATGACCAGTTATTTGCCGCGACGGTTGGTGTGCGAGGGAGACAGCAGAAGCGGTGCGTCAACGCGTCAGTGCCTCCCGCGCTACACCCGGCATTTATCGCGGCGCATTCTCGTATAGCGCGCGTTCCCTACTCGAATATCCCGCACATGTATTCCGCGAGTGTATCTCTGTGAATCTCTCTTGTGATCTCTGGATGTTTTGCGTGCAACCATGGGTGGACGACTAGTGTTGTTTATTGTGATGTGCACGGGACTCGTCCTCGCCGACGGAAAACTTACCGTTGTCGAGAAAATCAGAGGAGACGGGGACCTCTCGCAGGTATAGCAAACTTTCTAACGAGTACTTAAATAGTTTTAAAAGTCTTTTGTTTTACTTTTAAGGAGTTCTGCAGAGCACTCTTTGGTGTTAGAACTGGTTTAGTTGCGCTAAAGTTAGTTACTGCTATTTTATGGAGTAACTTTGTGAAGTGAAGGGTTATGTGAGACCTGCAGTTTACTTGTCTGTTTTATTAGCGTAACGGTGTCACAACGTGTGTGCTGGAATCAAAACAATTGCCTTACTCTATTTAAATTCAAGGTGGGTGTCAGGTAGACGCTACGAGATCTATCTGCCTGTTTATGTTATATATATATACCTACGTAACTTTGTAAGAAGATACTTTACGAGATAAAAAGTACATAAAACAAGTACCCAGCGTCAGATATGTAAATAAATAAAATTCTTATTGGTCTTTATGTACGGACCAAGTTGTTTCTTTTTAACTGGCGCACTGTGCCAGCCTTATCAACATTATAGCTTTGATGACTCCACATAATGGGGTTGTTTTTGTATGGAGAAATGTTTAGTACAAGCATGTTTTGTATTTAATTTATTTCATCATTTTATCGAGCTTAGTTTGCATAATAAGAAGTTAAGTATTAATAACAGCTGCGATTAATTATTGCGAATGCGGTTTTGTAATCGCTAGCCATCTGGTAAGGCCGTGACTCATGTGGTCATACCCTTAGATTGTTACCCACTAGGGACAATGTCGCACTGATTTGTGCCTCTTGACTTTCACAACTCGACATTAGCATTCCCTTTGTTTCTGACATTTTACCTACGAATAGTGTCACGATCATTATTTCCTGAATAAAGAAGAAGAGTTTGCCTGACCAAGCGTATTGCTTGACATTCTCGTTCTATCAATTCGGAGATATTATCTATCACGACATTATAAAAATGACGGAGTGGTGAGGTAACAAACCTAAAAAGAAACTCCTCCTTTTTTTGAAGTCGGTTGAAAAGGAAATATTTGATTCTTTCTTTTTTTGCTTGTAGGAATTTATCTCAAAAAGTGCTCAAGCAATTTTGAAATTTCTTAACATAAGAAAGGTATACTATCACCGTGTAACTTAGGTTATGTTTTATCTTCAAAACTACAAGGGGTGGGGGATTTTAAAGGTCGGAGGTTTCAGTTTGCATGTCATTACGTTACGATTGAACTTGTTAAGCTACTTGTTAGTAGTACCTTTGTAACCAGATTTAAGTACTTGCAGATAAACAATCTGCAACTACCTAAATCACGCGGACAAAGACGCGAGCAAAGCGCTAGTTTAAGATGCAAAAAAGTGCTAGTTTTATATGTGGGTTGCCGCCCTTGTCTGGTTTTCTCAAACGACGTTTCTACCGTTTGGGAGTGATTTGCACTAGAAGCACTTAGTTCCACTTTTCAAATTTAGGGTTTTGAATAAGACTCATCACCTGCCTAGCGTTTTCCCAACTATGTTGGGGTCGTCTTCCAGTTTAGCTGGATGCAGCTGAATACCACATGTAGCGCTGCTGCGTGCTGCGTGTGCTGTTCTACATGGAGCGACTGCCTGTCAGACCTCCACAACCCAGTACCTACTGGGTAACACAATACCCCTTGGTTAAACTGGCTGTCAGACTCTCAGGCTTCGGACGATCTGTAGCAACTGTCATAGGTCTACAAATGTTTTTTCTTTTAATTATTTTTATTTTATTTTATTATGGACAACAAACAGCAGTATATTAAATATTGCATATGATTGGAGTGCTGAAATAATAGAGTTAACAAATACACCACTCACGGCGTTATCCACAGATTACCAAACAAAATACTTAGCTTAGCATGTTATTAATAATAACAACAAGGGCAAACTTACAGTACAAAATATAGGTACAAAGACAAAATTATTACTCGGTTACGTACATTTTAAGACTGAGGAGTGGGGACAAATTTAAGTGTTGGAATCAAATTAACAATTATAAAACAAACAGAAAAAAAAAATTGGCATTTAAAAAACAAGAAGAAAAAAAAATGATAGCCGGGACCAACGGCTTTACGTGATTTTCGAGGCACGGAGGAGTCTTGTTATGCATGAATGATCACCCATCCACGGACCAACCTCGTCCACCGTAGCTTACCTTTCGACCCGTGAGGCTGTTATTATTTAGTCAAAAGCTCCACGGGGTATTGAATTAGACTAGAGGTTGGAAATTAAATCCATGACGACAACACCTACATCATGTTTCAATAGAGCAGATGATACCTATTGCACTTTTCATCATCGGACCACCAGAAGTGCGGCACTGCGCCACCGGTACATGGTAGATATCCCAACCATACGTACTAAACGCCATGGAAACACATTCATTGTGCAAACAGCTAAAGAGTGGAATTCCCTGCTGGAGTCGGTGTTTCCTGATAGCTACAACCTAGGGGTCTTCAAGTCAAGAGTGAATAGGTTGCTTCTAGGCAAGCGTGCTTCATCGTCGACCACATCATCGCTTACCATCAGGTGAGATAGTGGTCAAACGCGTGTCTATCAGTAAAAAATAAATAAAAAAAATACCGAAGTAATTGAAGGTGTCCATGAAATCGAATAAAATTTTCTTAATCACATAAATCCATACATAAACTCATGCCTTATCGCCAAGCCTGCTATGAGGGTAGGCAGAAACTACAAAACGCCATCTGCTCCGATTCTTACATACTCCTTTTGCTTCATTTTCGTTCATAATGTAGCACGCCGGTTGCAAGTTCTACGAACCTGACCTTTCTGAAGAACATCACCAAATAGGTCAAAATTTTTGGGAATACAACCAAAAGTTCTGATTACGTAACTGATAAACGGGTTTGGCAGAAAAGATGTGACGTAAAAGACACACCCGAAGTACCAGTTTGCAAATTCGCAACTCATAGATCGATGCCATTTAAGACAGACAGATCAGGAAGTGGTTCTAACACGCCAGAAACCGAAAGACGCGAAAGACGTCTACGCGAAAGGTATTTTTTTTTTACAAAAAAACTACGTCTTCAATAAATACAACAGATTTCACAGTCGGTTGTATTTAATTGTGAAAAAGTTTTTATTTTGCAGTTTTCTCTTAACCTTTTAATCGTGTCAATTAGAGACAAGATAGAAAGACAATGACAGCGACGACACCGGTGTCCTCTTGGGGTTTAATGTATTAATGACACACATATTAAGACAAATGTGTTACATGTTTATGTAACATATTTGTCTATTTTTTGACATTACAACCAAATTACTAAACCAATTTCTATGAAATTCAGAACTATATGGAAATTTTAACGTTCCAAACAAAACAAAATCAAGTCGGGCCACAAATGACGAAGTTATGAGGTAGCATACATAGGAAAAAAAACAACCGTATTGAGAACCACCTCCTTTTTTCGCAAGTTGGCTATAAAGATATTACTGTTTAAAGAAAATGGCAAAGAATACAAACGTCCTATAAACCTGTCACTCCTTGTTGCATAGTCTGCTAAATACCGGCTTTGTGGCTTTCGTTTAAAGTGAGCATGAGTCATCATAAAACAACTGTAAGTTGGTATAACGCCACAAGTGCATGACAATAAAGTTTCAAAGCTGCAGTGGTTCAATTAGTTAAAGGGCAAAAGTTAATCTAATGTGTTTACTTACGTTTATTCTTCCTGGTCAACTAAGTAGAGCTGCAATTGCACTAATTAAGACTCTTAACTTTAACTCATCTTGATATCAGTCTTTGTACAAATACAGTTAAAACCAAGATGTAGAAAATGTAGAGAGATTATGAGAATGATGAGCATGTGGAATTGCCACCATGGTGTAGAAATATATTTTTTATGAGGACTTATTTTCAAGATTTTTTACCAGTCTCCCTTTGGTGAGACAAACAGTAATAGGTACAATTCCGAGGAAATAAGAAAAGAATAAAAACTTTTATTTAAGTAAATGTATATGAATAATATTACATAAACCTAAATTAAATATTAAAAAATATAAATTCAGATTTGCCACACAGCACACCAAGCAGTCTTGACACTCAGCTTAATTCTATGTATATGTATCCAGTACTTCCCGGTGATGTACTTAAATTGATATTAAATCTGAAGAATACCAAAAGCACTGGTTATGATGAAATTTGTACAAGTATACTTAAACATGTAGCCTTGAAAATAAGTCATGTTCTTAATCATGTTATAAATTTATGTTTTACTCGTGGTGTATTCCCTGACAAATTAAAGGTAACAATTATCAAACCACTTTTCAAGAAGGGAGATAGGCTGTCCGTAAATTGTTATCGCCCTATAGCTCTTATACCAGTGTTTTCGAAAGTATTTGAAAAAGCAATACATAATAATATTTACAATTAATTTGATAAGAATAACTTGTTTGCAGATGAACAATCAGGGTTTAGAAAAAATAAATCGATTGATATGGCAGTCTATATTTTTTTAGATAAGGTAATGCGTAATTTAAATAATAAGAATCATGCTTGTGCATTATATATGGACCTTACCAGAGCTTTTGATAATGTAGACCATAATATACTGTTATCAAAATTGTCTGCTTATGGTGTTAGAGGCAGTGCTTATGATCTAATAAAGTCCTACTTAAGTAACAGGAGACAATCGACTCAGATCACAAGGATTTGTACTAAGACTAAAAGAGAAATAATTTACTCATCAAAATATAGCGAAGTAAAAATAGGGGTACCGCAAGGCAGTGTTTTAGGACCACTTTTATTCATAATTTATGTGAATGACTTGCCGCGCATTACGAACCATCCGACTGTTTTGTTTGCTGATGATGCCACTGTTGTATTCTCCAGTAAAGAACTGTCTAAACTAAAAGAAGAAGTAGAAAATACATTACTAACTATTATAGAATGGTTGACATCAAATAAATTAAAAATAAACTTAATCAAAACTAAAACTATGTTTTTTAAGAATAGAAATGGCAAACAAACAAACGTCGATGTTTATGTTCAAGGACAGAAGATTGAGCAAATCAATACAACAAAATTCCTAGGCTTACATATAGACTATAACCTAAACTGGAAGTCACATTTGGAAAGCTTGTGTCTTAAATTAAGTCAGCAGTCCTATGCGTATATGCTTGCAAAAACGGTCAGTACCAGTGCGGTCTTAGCGTCTTACCATGGTTACGTAGGATCCTTGTTGAGATATGGCATTATGTTTTTGGGGCTATTCTACAGAAAAGGAAGCTGTATTTAAAATGCAAAAGAGATGTATCCGCGCAATATGTAGTTTGAAACCAACAGATAGTTGTAAGCCCTTTTTCCAAAGCTTAAAAATATTAACACTACCATGTTTATATATATTGGAAGTCGTAGTCTTTGTAAAACGCAACTTGCATTATTTCAAAAATTATAGAAGTCAACGTAACAATAAAAAAATATATTTCCCTGAAAACAGTAGAACTACTTTGTTTAGCAATAGTATTTTTTGGATGGCACCTCGACTTTATAACCATTTACCGAGATGTATTATAGACTTAAACAGTATCGACATATTTAAAAGTAATGTTAAAAAAATGTTATTGGTAAAATCTTATTATAGTGTTAATGAATATTTGTGTGACAAACTCTAAATAATGTTTATTACTTAAGTTTGACATAAATTGCTTACTTATATTATTTCACAATGATAAATTGACATTATCTACTTTCACTTTAACTGACATCTATAGTATAATGTACTCTGTGATTGACATTTTAATAGACATGTAATTTTAAAGTTTAATGTATTAATTTTATTTTTTTTTAATTTAGGGACTAACCACGTTCCGAACTAAATGTTGCATGCCTAGTGCAGAATATGGTGACACTAACAACTTTCCTGTTCTTAAAAATAACCACCTGTATAACTACCCATATTTGCAATAAATGAATTTGAATTTGAATTTGAATTAAACAATAACTTAAACAACAAGCTCTTCCCCCTCTATTTAAATTTAAATGTAATATAATAATATACATGTTATGAACATCATAATAGTATAGTCCAATTATCATAACTCCATGGTTATTTAAGGAAGCTTTGATAAAAGAGCCGATGTCTATAGTATTGAATAGTAATTCTGTTAAGTATACTCAAAATAAGGCATCGAATACTGCTGCTGAAAACTTTATATACGCTAAAACTAACTTGAACTAGCAGGCAGTGATAGCCTAGTGGTGTGAGCGGCGGATTGCCAAATCACAGGTCTCGTGTTCGAACCCAAGGCACGCACCTCTGACTTTTCGGATTTATGTGCGTATTGTTAAAATTATCACTTGCTTTAAAAACGGTGAAGGAAAACATCGTGAGGAAACCGGCATGCCTGAGAGACTATTCTCAAGGGCATGTGATGCCAAGTCAGAGGCCCATGGGCGGCATTAAAACTCTGACACCAGGTTAGTTACTAACCACACGATAAGAAGAAGACTTGAAAATTAAACTCAGCTTGCGCATCCATTTGACTTTAAGTATATTATATGGTCCGGATATACATAAATACACTTAGATACTTATTGCTATGTCTAGAAGCTTATTAATATACCATCTATACATAATTATGTATTTTAATACAAAACAAGTGAAATAAAAGCCAATCTGAGTGAAAAAATCTTACTTGAAGAGTTTAAAAGACCCAGTATATTTTTTTTATTTACGTAGCGGTGCCGGTTTGCTCGAGGCCGATAAGCTAGGACAAAATCTTCTTATTAAAGATATTATTTAGCGACGGTCCAAGCCGGGTTACAGAGGAATTTACATATTTTATTCGAGGGCGGAAGAAGGGCCAAAATATACAAACTCAATAACTAAAGAGTTGTCCGAACTGGACTTAAATTTGAGCCCGTCATTGACGTTAGTCCCGGAGGAACAAAACGTATTAAGCTATAATGCGTAGTACCTCTCTAAGGAATGTATAAACCTCGTTCCTATTTCAGGCCCAAGTGGGAAAACTCATAAAACTTTGTTAATGTCTGTTTTGGTACACATTCCGGTTATAAAGAGTTACTTTTAACTGTTTAATTTCGCTTCACTCGTTATATCTCCGAAACAAACTCCCATTAGGAGTTCGTCGTCACCGTAATTGAATTAGCTATTTAGGCAATAATCGATGATTTAATCAATGGTCGCGTACAAAATATGTTAATAAAGGACTGTTCATAATTTAGTCGAACGTCTCAAATGGCTACATCCGTTGTCTTATGTCGTTTCAATTGTGGTTCAACTTTGTCAAAGGCTGGTCTTAGATTTATTAATAGCTATAGCAACGTTTAGCAATTAGTCCTCTTAGAGTTGAGGGAGAACATCTATTGAAACAGGGTACAACTACGTACAAGGTAGTCTGGACCGTTTATGTACTTATGTTACCAAACCTCTTCATTGTAAAGTCCTATACAAACATAGAGTCGCATTCAGTTTTGAATTGTGGCTTCTATATGTACGAAATTGAAAGTGATTTAATGCCCGATGCTAAAATACAGACGACTTGCTTCAAAGCATTGGTAGAATTTGGCATAATTTTCAAATTAGTAAGCGCCAGCCGTTCCAAGGGGAGGATCTATTTCGATTTTGATCTCTTTGAATTGTGAATTCTTGCTTATTTTGTACATTAAAATACAGTTGTTTTATTTGTTCTCATTCATACATAACTATGTCAGTATACTACCAAAAAAACAAAAAAATGTTAATTAAAATATGATCTACCAACCACAATTTCTTCGCTCTCTGGCGCTTAAATGTACGTGCCTTTAAAGTTAACCCACAGTGACTGATGAAATATTAGATAACTTCTTGTATTGTCTACGTTACGGATGTCCTTATGTAAGTACGTACTGGGCATACATAAGTGGTAGGAGCACGCGACGTGCGCTCATCTTACCCGCTTCCTCCGAGATAATTATTGTGGACAACGGGTCCCTTCGTCAATCAACGAACAGTTAAATTTCATTTGAGCTTCCTTTGTGAAGTAGTATAACGAGTCACCATGAATATTATGTTACCTACCAGAAACTTTGTCATGTGGGTTGTCATGACAATTATTGTAGATTACTTATCACATAGCAACTGTACATTTGTCATGAAACTTGTTAGTAAGGTATAATCCCATTATATAATCAAAATTATAATAGAACTTTTTATTAGGAGTCACGGTTACTTTTAATATTTGTCCTACAATTTTTGTGATGGCCGACCTTTATCCCAAAATGGCCGGCCAAAATGAATTTATTGGTAAATATTATCTCCAATAAATCATCAAAAAAATGGGTTCACTTTTAATTTATGGCATCTGTTTCTCTGCTTCACAATTGGCAAAAAATGCTTTAATGAAAAATTGTTGTGTGTCGTGACGGCATTCGAGGTTTCAAGGGGATCCAGTAGCGCAGCTTTTGCTGGCAAATCTAAAGTATTTTAATAATTCTTATCTAACAAACTGGGAAACATGCGAACATATATTGTATTCAAAATTAAATTCTTGAGGATGGACTAGAGCACTTGTACTACATACGCTACTGTTTCTTTAGATATAAACTTTGGCTGGTATTTTCGACGTTTCTTTGGTTCGATTTTGTTTTTAATATTAAAATCACAAAATACCTTTAGTTGCGGTATTCCGTACAAAACTGCGCTTTAGAATAATATTTTAATCATATTTTTATAAATCGCCAGAGTATAACAGAAGAGTACATATATATCAAAAGAAGTAGTAATCCTTTATTTTTCTAAAAATTAGTGAGTAACAACTCGTATCACGCTTCTGATTTTTAAGGTAGCAACCGACTTAATTGGAAGGTGGTGAAGTGTTGGAAATCCCAATATGGCTGCTGTAAACTGTTTCAATAAAAGCTATATTTACCAATAAATATCACTAAAGTTGAAGAGAAGCTGGTAATGACGACGTGTTCCCGGTCCACCGGTTGAGTGTTATTTTATGAAAATGGATTATCTTTTCCATGTTCGTTTACTTTTTTTATTGGAAAATGGGCAATATTGCTTTTCTATTGGACTATCATTACACCCATTTGGTTTAATAAATAGGATGTTAGAACGAGCAGAAAACGTTTTTCCTTCTTTTCCTTAAAATAGGCCAAGTTTGGCGATCAAAATAAAAATTCAATCAAATACCTACACCATTCATGTGTATTCTACATTTATTAAAGACACTACCTTAACGTGTTTATTAGTAAATAATTGAATTAAGATAATTTAAACAAATCAAATCATTAAATTAATAGGTACCTAGTATGGTATGACAGAATTTGAAACATTTAATCTGATAAATAAATTTATACTTGCGGTATTTCTAGTAATAAATAATAAATATTACTGAGCCACGGACTAATTAGAGACACGGAATTTGAATATTCGCTGAAATTCATGTTCTAATTTAATTTATATTTGTAATAGGTTGTCAATGTTATGTTACTTATTTAAAACACTATTATTATTATACGTTACTTTCGGACTGTATAATAAAATAGAATAAGTACCTACTATTTATTGTAAATCATAAAAATTACAAATAATAACTATAATTACTATAAAGAGCTATAGGATGTTAAAATTGCCTATATCAGTATAAAAACACTCGATCGAGTTTAAAATGCGCTTGCCGAGTTCATTTCATAGATGGGTGAGCATTTATCTACCAAGACTCCTACATGCCCGCAAAACACTTCAAGTAGTTGGTACCGGCTGTCATTCTTTATTTTATAGTCGTTACGGTCTTACCACAGGTTATCATGCAATGCAGTACTGAACTAGTATGTAGAGGTCAGATATTTAGTCAGTCCACTTAAGATATTGGTATATATAGCCGCATCCAGTTGGACTAGAAGCTGACGCTAACATGATTGGGCCAGGCTTAACAGAGTGTGAAATGAAACTTTAATCGAAAATGTGAATCGAAACGGAAATCTTTGACCCAAAAATCACGGCTCAAAAGACAGAAAACGTTTCCGAAAAAAATAATTGGCACAGGACTCGCTTACTTAGATTTACATAAAGCTACTGATTGTGTTTTTCTGTAAATCTTCCTTGACATACATGAATTAATTTTAAAATCACCCAAAAAACTTGGTTCCTCGAATCCCTTCCACGTGTTTTACACTCTCATAGCATGGAAAATACATGCATGATGTGACAATGTGTAAGGACACATCCTGTCACCGCTTCCTGCGTTCCTGTAGGTGACGAAGTATCAATTGATAGGGAATTCAATATGTGCGTACCGCGTGCCGCGTAGTGCCGCGTATTATGCGGGCTACGAGACGCGCCTAGCGTGTTTTGTATTCTGTGCACGATGAACTGACACCTACCTGACAGGTGTTCCTAATGCTTAAACGAATTTTAACGTATTTTTGCGAAGGTCGGCTTGCTTATAAAAAGCTTGGCCTTTGTTGCCTGTTGCTTCCTTGGGAAGTAAGAACACAGTGATGATTCATAGACATACGACATGAATTATTTATTTTTTTTACCAACTATTCATATTTATTCTAAATAATGTGACGACCGTCTTTTGACGATAAGGAAAAAATTAAGTTATGCAATTAATTTTTCAAGAAAAATGTTCCTTTTGTAATATGAAGAGGCATGATCATAAAAAACCTGCCACGTAAAGCTTACCTATTACCCAATAACATAACATAACATCACGCCAGAAATTCCCTAAGGTTAAGGCAGACTTGTATGTGTAGTACACCCATATTTTTTCCAGTTATTTTTAAGTCTTATGTCATTACATAGGACTTAAATATAACGGGCGAAATATGAGTGGCAAGCTTATTGACATCTATCGGACTCCGGATTTGTAGTTAGTGACCCTGACTGCTATGCCGGAGGTCGATTCGATTCCCACCCAGGACAAATGTTTGTGTGATGATCACGATCATTTGTTCCGTGTCTGGGTGTAATTTATCTATAATATGTATGTATTTAGAAATATACAAGTATGTTTATCAGCTATTTAGCACCCATAACACAAGCTCTCAAGCTTAACTTGGGACTAAATGGCGTTGTGTGAAAAGTTGTGGAATATTTATTTATTTTATTTATTTATTGAGAAATTCCAAATGAAAGAATTCAAAAAGAAACTCAAAAACCTAGCATAGATTTGACCCAGGCCCTCATACTCAGCTTGAGCGCTTGTGACCACCAGACTAACGAAGCACTACAGGTTATTGCGTGAAATACTTAAAACATTTGATATCTCTAAAATATTAATATTGGGTAATATTTTAGAAATATCAAATGTTTTAAGTACTTCCAGTCTACCGTATGGAGCAAAGGTCCAACGAACGTTTAAAATAAATAAATTAAATGTTCGTGAATAAAACTGTCCGTTCAGTCAGGCTTTTAATATTCAATATTCTGTTTTCAAAGACGAAGTTCCCCACCTTGGAGACCGATACCAATACCGATACTGATACTCTATCACTATTAGTAAGCTTTTAGTCGATCGTTCCGTCTTTAGTGTCGGTATGGTCGACAGCTGTTATATTTCACTTCGCAAATAATTACGGCAATTAAAATATTTAACTACCGTTCCTGACCCTCGACTGTGTTAGTTGACGGACGGTAAGAGCAGGCTTCCTTAAACAAAAGGTGAGTTGTTTTGAGCTACTAATGGTTTGATTACCACCTTGTTTTAAAAGTTTTAGTTTACTGGCAGATTAGACTGGTTTTAGTTTTAGTTTATTGGCAGATTAGACGGTATTTCGTATTTTAAGTTTATTTGCAGTTTAGACTGTGTTTTGTATTTTAAGTTTATTTGCAGATTAGACTGTGTTTATTAATAGTTTTATTTACCTACTTGCTGATTGGATTTTTTTAGAGTTTTAGTTTATGTGCAGATTAGACTGTGTTTTATAGTTTTAGTTTACTTTTAGATAATACTGTGTGTTACAAGTAGCGCTGTAAGGGTATTTATAACTTTTACTGACAGAATTATTATTACGTTTTACTACCTAACCATTAGATGAACCATGTAGCAAAAAAAGGCTCTGAGCTGTCGAAAGTGTATAAATGTATCGATATTGTGTGTCACTTCCGATTTTTGTTTTTTAAATATTAATCACAGCCGCATAATCAAAGCAGTATTTGACTAAAACCCGACTCTAACTTCGTTGAAAAATACTAAGCAGATAAATAAATAAACGTTCCAAAACTTTCACGTAACGCTATCTAGTCCCAAACAAAGCAAAGATTGTGTACAGACGCCAGCACATCAAGTTACCCCAATGTGTCAAATTTTCCTAATTGAATATGAACCTTATTCAGTTGACATAAAGTTGAAAAACGATCAAAGAAATTTGACACATTGGGGTAACTCGATGTGCTGGAGTCTGTACTTAGATGATGACGTAGTTTCAAACCAAAGTGCTCTATTTAAAGTTTTAGTTTTTCCGATTCAGATATCGATTAAGTCTGCGTTTACATTAACTTTACTCCGCGCGTTCATGCTTGGACTACTGGACTATATGTTATTTTATCATTTGAGTTCACAAATGACCGGACGCTGAAACTTTCCAAACCTAATACATTTTAGATTACTTTCGCGCAAGTTACTATCTAGTTTGAAGCCTAAGCTGAGCATGGTTTTCATTGAATAATGTCTTGTGGTTTTAAAGAATTACTAAATATAATTTAAGTCTTCAAAGTTTAGGCAGTGAACCTTAAGTTCAGGAGTGCTGCACTTACTTTGAATTAAGACATAAAAAATTAATTCATTCATTTTCAATACTTACTGCTTTTCATTAAAAGCATACCGACATACATTCGACAATTATACTCTTAACAAAAGCCATAGATAAAGACTTTTGATTTTGATTTTGATTTTGTGCATCCATACCGGAAGGGTCAATTTTGAATATAGTCTATCCGGAAGCTTTTATGCTAAAATTATTACGTTGATACATCAACGCACAGCCCAAACCGCTGGCATTAGAGACATGAAACTTGGAGGGGTGTTCTTAGTGAAGAATAAGTATCCACTAAGAAGCGATTTTTGGAAATTCAACCCCTAAAAGGAAAAAATAGGGACGGAATTTCGACATCCACGCCAGCAAAGCCGCTGGCAGAAGTTAGTCATTGAATAAAATATCGTGATAAAACCTGGATTTGTAATCAATTATTTAAGTCTGAAAACACCAACCTGCTTTGAATAAGCGTGGTGGTTAACGCCTTTTCTGTATGAGAAGAGGCCTTTGAAATGCAGTGGGCCAGTAACAGGCTGATATTGTTATTATTATATTTTTTTGTAATTTACTACTTATTAGTGTTGTTGTTTGGAATTGAACGTTTGTAATACTGAAGATGTCGATAAATTCAAGAGCAATTTGATAATATGAGTTGTTTATACATGTACCTATATTTGAGTTCCAAAACAAACACATCTAGCCCTTTTATCTTTATTTTTATTGCATGTTTAATGTCACGTCAATCACAATAAAACGACCATTACGCTTATTTTTTCGATATGTTAATTACCTTCTTTAATTTAACAATTCTACAAATTGATTTGCCACCATTTTATATAAATTTGTTCAGTTAGAGAATGTGGGTAGTCGGATAAGTTGTAGGTTGATGCAAATAATTGTGGGGTCCCAGCTCCTGACAGTGATGCGGGTGACTCTCAAGTGATAGCTCTGTCTTATACAGATTTATGTGATTTTTATGTAGACATCTATCTCATGGTTGGGATAAAAACACTTTAGTTACTATGTGATAAAGAAAGGACCAATGAAACTGGTGAAGAATATCGTGAAGGATAATATGGCTAGATCCGAAAAAATTAAAAAAAATAAATGATAAAAAGAAGAACATGTCGAAAAGAAGAAAGCTAAATTTTGACCAAGTACTATTATTTATTAAATTTTTATTAGGCTTTTCAACAATAAGAACGATATTACATTATAATTTTTACATTACTAACTTACGTTTAGGCGCCTCTATTACAGACAAGCACAGCATGCACTACATTAATACCAGCCTGTTACTGTCCCACTGCAGGGCAAAGGCCTCTTCTCATACAGAGAAGGCTCGAGCATTGATCACCACGCTTGCTCAAGGCGGATTGGCGATTTCAAACTTATATTAACTACTATATAAGTCCAGGTTTCCTCACGATGTTTTCCTTCATCGATGTCAAAGATGTCTAAGATAAACTTAGAAAGTACATATGAACTGAAAAAGTCACATTGGTACTTGCCCGAATTTGAACCACAACCTCGCAATGCACTACATTATGCGCAGATAATAAAATAACGGATACATTTTATAACAATATGGTTTAGAAAAAAAGAAAGTATATATTGCTTACAATACTTACTCACTCATTAAAATTAGAATACATGAAATAAAATATACAATTAATTGTTTCAAATTTGATTTAAAACTACGACGTGGCAGGTGTAAAAGATCTAAAGAAAAAGTACGAAATTCACGCGGTCGTAGTCGTAGGCGAAGTGGTAGTATTCAATATTTCTACAGTTGTATTGCTTACTAAATTTTGCAGTAGATAAGTACGGACAACCAAATGATTAGTGTGACCTTAAGATAATCTCGATGTCGTCGACCTATCGCTCTCTCAGACGAAACACATTAAAAGTAACGATTACAAAACTGTCCACAATAAAAAACATTCCATTGTTATCCGGAAATATAAACTAGATCATTTTGTCGCTAACTTCCCAGTTAATCAAATCGATTGAACTTGAAGAGGAGCTGGTAGAAAATTAAAAAAAAAGCGACTGGTCGAAGTCTATTGAACTCGATGTTATGATCGTGTTCAAAGAAAGGAAGAAAAAACAGTAAAAAAGTATTCATGTTGAACTTTTTCTAACGACAATCGCTAACAGACTTTGATCAAAAAGCGTTTGCAAAAGAGGTTGCTTGAAATTAGCTGCTTTCAACGCGGGAAAATTGATCCTTCATCTATGATGCCTCGATAATTGAATGCCCGTTAGTTATTACACGAAGAAACAACTTTCACAATATTCTTGAAAGATTTATAGAGAAAGTTTTTTTTTATTATTCTTTACTACAACAAAATTATGATGGAAGTATACGACGGAGTAAATTCGAAATAAGCAGGTGTATCCAATCGGATCAAGTATAACGACTTGGCGAAACGAACGCCGTACCGGCACCCTTTGAAATTGTACGGTTTTAATTATAACTTTCGCATCTGTCGTCGAAAATAATTAAAAATGTTGCATAACGAAATAGTATTATGATTATGAGATTGTATACATGCACTGTGCATCCGTTTTATATGAGAAATACATGATTGGTCAATGTGACGATGCTTGAATGCTTAATATAGTGGTTGTAGTATTTACTTGCGTAAATATAATATAGGAATTAATTGAAGTAACTAAAGTAACAATACATGTGTTGATGATTTTATTTACGAATTTTCGAGAGAGTAGACAAAGAAAGAGAATGAGAGAGGGCGAGCGAGTGAAGAGAGAGAACGTGAGGAGATAGAATAATTTATTCTATTCCGTTTAAAAAAAGACAATTCTTTTTTTACAAGACACATAATTGTAATGTGAAGTCATCAGTAATGTATTTTTTTAGCAATAGACGAAACAACAATTTAATTTGGTGCTATATTTCTTCCTTATCTTGAAATTATGGTAAAGAAATTGTCTTGAACAGCGAAAACAACAACCTCCATGATTTTTTCACAAAAAATACATGGCAACCAATCCTATAAAGATTGCAATCAAAAGTAATGTGCCGCAACAGTAAATTTCATCTCAACGTTATCACAAATGTGAGTAAACGACAAACGAATGAATCCAATAACGTTCGGTTACTATTGGGGAACATCCCGCGTTCGCGGCACGGATGCAAGCATCTGCTTGAGAGATAGGCTCTTTTGTATTCAGAGCAGTGAGCCCACACGCCGAATTGCTTACAGTTCTACAGAATTTCTGAACAGTATCATTGTTCTTGTTTAGATATGGATCCACAGGTATGCGTTTTAAAAATTCAACCCTTTTAAAACGTACACTTTTGAAGAGAAATTTATACATACACGTACCTAATTTCAAACTGGCTTACTTTTTAATGGTATCACATATGGTAATGGTTGATCCAAGGTACGTTTCACAAATTCCAGTCGGTATAATGATTTTGAGCACGTATGTTTGTTTTATGTACAAAGCTACATGATTTAGGTAATGAAGTGGTAATAACCATACCACTTTAATAATTACTAGTGGTAATGCCCGCGATTTTGTCCTCGTGAAGTTTTATGTTATAAAAATGAAGAAAACATAGCCTATAGTAATATGCGGTAGTCGATAATATAGTTTTCTATTACAAAAAGATTTTTCGAAATGAGATAATTTCGGGTAATTTCGGAGGTAACCTTTCTTTGTCCAAACTGATGTTATCTTTTATCTTTACTAAATCTTCTACAATGTAGGATAAAAAATGTCGATTTACGTATAAATTCCGTGTAAATAAATCACTAATCCGAGTACGACTACTAGGTACAGTCCACTAGTAATACAATTTGTGACAACTTCCGTTTAAATCAAAATGTTTTATTCAGAAGTGCGAGTCCACCTCTAGGTTCTTCGGGAAAATAAATTCACTTATGGAAAACTAAACTAATAGGTAGAGGTGCGCTAAGCGTGGAGCACACTTGACTCTCTAAAATGTCTGCTCGCAGTGAGGAGCTCGTTCGAACGTGACATGGTAAAGTCGACGTACACTCTCCTCTATTGTCTACGGGGCATCCGTGGCGTTATCACGTTACCCCGCCTTCCTCTTTATACGCCTGCATCCCTAAGAACTACGCTCCTCACAAAAAAATGCTTGTTTATCGTACACCCATTTTTGTGAAAGAAAATGTTGCTCGCTTTTTAGACATGTTTTCCAATGGAAGTCACAGGCTTTGTTCTTTTCTTTTAATGTTTTTCTTTCTTTCATTTTAACTAGCAGAAATAGAAGTATTTGTGCAAAACAGCTCTAAATTGCTGTTATTTATTGCCCCATTAGAGCCAATTGATTTGACTTTTTTTTTTGGTAATTGGAGCAAGTGGCTTTACTGAGCCGTCTGTAACTGAATTGACAAATAGAACTGTGCATGATTAGAATGAATAGGAAGTCTGTCGAGCTATCTCTTACAAACTGATTTTAAAATGCGTGCATGGCCCATTTAATACGTCATCGTCGTGAATTTATGGGCGCTGTTCAGTGCCCCTCTCTAATAAAAGTCGATGAGCCGTGATCTGTATGCCAAAAGTTCCACAATAGCGCTATAAGTTGCTTTTATTACGCACAGTGCGTCTTAATGCACCCGTGAGGGTTGTTAGCTAACAGCACAAATGTCCGATTAATTAAATATTGTATGATTTATTGTATTCCATATTTTTAACGCTTAGATGGTATGCTTAGATGGTTTGGTCATGTTGAAAGGATGAATGAAAGGCAGATGGTATTTATAAGGCAGATGTAAGTGGGTACGCCGGGAGGGGACGCCCTAGAAGGACATACATAGACCTTATCTTATTGGTGAGGTTCTTCAGAAAGGTCAGGTGCGCAGTACTCGCAATCGGCGTGAGTTTTATTGTGTATGACAACATGTATGAATGTAAACGAAGCAAAAAAAATATGTTAGAATCGTAGCATATGGCGTTCTGTAGTTTCTGCCTACCCCCATGGGAAAAAGGAGTGAGTTTATGTACCTATGTATGTAAGTATGTATGTATGTATTTTTAACAATACAGATAGTGTTTTTTTTATTCAATTGACGTGCCTTGGTGAGTAGTAGCGGGTAGCGGAGATGACAATTAAATAATTTTGTTCGCAAACGCGAAGTGTGCTCGAATATAGGTAGGTACTTATTGAATAAAATCCTTCCTACCAATTATTAATTGATGTTAAATTTGGTGTGTTGACGTAGTATGTAGGAACCTACGTATATTTCTGTTCATAGTATATCTTTCTTCGTTCATAAACTATATTAAGCAACTAGTTGTAATTTAAAATGGTTTTAAACCACACTCACGTGGGCGGAACATTAATTACTTATGATTATAATAAATAAATAATCAATGCCGTTTTAATCTAATTAAAAATAGTTTTTAAACAACAGATTTTGTGTAAAAACGGTTGGTTGATGTTTAAGCAACTATACCCGACCTGCTTTGGAATATTTTTACGAAATTATGAACAAAAATATATATGAAGAATATCAGGCTCTGAAAATGTAGGCGGAAGCTATTCCCATTTGTTGCCATCTCCTTGACAGTTACATGGGAAATACATTAGTTTCTCAACTTGGGAAAACAAAAGGGAATTCATACAAATATTGACATTCATTTACCGATTATATGAGTAGTTTGCCTACGTTACAGTTCTGAGTTTTACATAGATATAAGTCTAAAATAATCGTATCATGTTCGACACTAGACACATAGACCAGCCTCTATCCAGCACTGGGCCGTTGAAAATGAGTCGACCTATGCTTTAATTAAAATCCCTAATGGTAATAGGAACAATATGCCACATGTCAGTAGTTAACAAAGTACAATCTGGCCTCAAATTTTATTAAAACTAAGTACTAGGTACTTATTTCCCTATTCGGTTTGGAAAAAAACGAGTGCGGGTGTAGGTACCTGTCAGACTCGTACTCACTAAATACCAGCGCGGAGTTTCCTGTAACACCGGCGCGGCGCTTGGGGTCGCGGGAACGGATGATTCTTTTGCAATCCCCTAGTACTAGGCATTCTAAGCCAGCTCAAAGACGTATTAAATAAATATTGATATTTTCAATGAAATCCGGATGATGGCCATGGAGAATAATGTTTTGACACTAAATGTTTCATGGTTTTATGCACTTGTTTTGTTTTATTTTGACTTTGTTTTAGTGCAGGTAGTTAGTTTTAGTAGAAATAGTTATAGTAATAATATTCCACAACTTTCACAAAACGTCATCTAGCCCCAAACTAAGCAGAGCTTGTGCTATGAGTACTAGACAAGTGATAAACAAACTTACGTATTAACTTATGCATGTTTAATACAATAAAGTTCTAATTATAGAATGAACAAACATTTGTCTTTGGTGGGAATCAAACCCACGACCTCCGGCATAGCAGTCAGGGCTACTTAACGACTGGACCAACTTACGGGCCAGTAAAAGTAGCTAGTTGTATATTGTCATAAATTTTAAAATGGAGCTTTTATTTATAGTCTATCCATTTCAAATAAAATAAATCATCCATGGCTAGTTACAGGCTTTCCGTTCACGTTGATAAAATAAAAGTTCACACTAACACGATTCTACCTCTATTAGTTTTTGCGTTCAATGCCTAAAATACCTGGATCTGTGAGCGTATTATTTTGCACTCTATTCCAATGATTTTTTTCATGCAAATTGACACCTAGCTCGAAATAGCGGTGCGCGGTGTACACTAGTACACTATGGAAAGCGCTATATTCAATAGCTGAAAATCAAATTGGGTTTAGTTTCACGACTGGAATTCTGTTTGAAAAGCTTCACAGATATCTGTATCTTCATATAGACGTGTTAATGTACTGCATTTGTACCTACAACAAACATTCTCGAGATAACATCTAAAATTCTTGCCCTATCGGTTATTTTTATTATGTTTTCGAGTAATGGTAATGCGAGATACTTAATGTGCACGTGACACCAGTCTCTTTGTTGTTACACAACATCAGAGGTTTAAAAAAGGTGGCGCGGAAACGGTGTTTTTGTACTGGCTGCTTTTTTTGTCTTTTTTTGAATTATGGAGCCACCTTTGTGGCCCATATTTTAATCGTAAATAGATGCCCATTTAAATCTGCACTCTTCTTTAAAGCGGGTTGATGTATTATCACATTAACCACACACAACACAATATTACACGTATCAACGTATCGTACATTCGTACATCAGTATCAGTTTGCATGTGACGACATAGATGTCGCTACACGTTTAGGTATTTGAAACATCTTAATTTCAAATGAGCATTAGCAGCAAAAATTGTCGGTTTAGTCGCAAAACGTCTTTTTCGTAAAATGTCCACTGGTCGAACAATGTCTCTTGTTTATAATGTCACCTTCGCAGAAAGTCGCTTTCGCAGAATGACTCTTTTGCAGAATGTTGCTTTCGCAAAATGTTGCGTTAGTAACTTAGAGTAAAATTTTAAAATTCATAATAAAAATCTTAATATCATAGCGACTAAACCCAATTATCACGTAGGTACCTAAGTAGCATTGCTTAGTAATTTCGAGCTCATCCGTTCTCGATCTAAACACGAATCCCTTCCTATTTTCGTTTTAATCTCCCCCCAATACTGGCGTTAAATTGCCGATGATTTAATTACAATGAGTTAACTTTGACAATGCTAGGTACTTGTGACGTAATTAATGCGATCCATTCCTCCTTGTTTCAAGTTCTTAAATGCGAAAGCAATCCACTTTGGAGTCGTGTTCAAAGTGTTCAAAAATAAAAAAAAAGGCTCGAGTTACTGAACACTTCGACAGTTAATTTCGGGATCGGTTTAATCAAAGATTTTTTGTGTTTGCTTTAGTGACCTGGCAATTAATTGACCTAATTAAATAAATAAGTACATAAAGTTTAGTAACATAATGTAACTAGTCCTTGTTTAAAACTTAAGGACGGAACTTCCCCTCTTTACTATTATTTTCTTGTTCTTTTATTTTATTTTATCTCGTAGAGGCTCTGATAATCTGCTCGGCTACTGACGGGCTCAAACACCAATATATTATAATGTTTATAGGAACACGTGTGAGTAACGTAAACACAGATTATGTTGTATAACACTATTTTTATTTCAATAAATAAACAAAGGACAGCAAGTTTGTGGTAGCTCTTTAACCTGAGCTAGTCTGGCGAACTACCTTCGCAGTTTAATCCTTGTGAATCTGTCAGTAGTTTGTAATGCAAGGCAAGCTAATTCTGAATTTGTAACCACTCGCATGCGGTCTACTGTATCTTCCATATATTGACGACCTTTTACGGGTCGATAAAGAAGAAACTATACTTTTGTTGACTAGTAAAAATACCATTGTTTACTATTTCGTGTAGGTAGGATCCTCTTTGGGAATTACTAATGGTATGGTTATGTTATTGCTTTTACGGCTGTTTTCAGGAAGAAACAGCGATGTCGTTGTGTTTTTCTCTATTGTTATCGAACAAATACAAAAGAATATTCATTTCCGACAGCGAATTTTCTCTAACTGTCATCCATTAAGTCTCCATTGAGTTTGACAACTTGAACAGCAGAACCTTATTATCTGACTGCATCTTAGAACACAATTTAGATTTAAGGGTAATTTCTTAATACTGCGCTAAATGTAACTTTCTCAATACAAATGTTATGGGGTGAATGCTTGGAAAAATATAAAAGTTATTAGCTCCAAACATCCACCATACTAATAATAATAATCAACAAAAGAAAATCTACTCTCTTACGTGGATAACGTTGTGAGTTACACATGAACTAATAATTTTAGATAATAAGGATTATTAGTTAAGACACTTGTAGCTGTTGTTTTCCCAAATAAATTATAAATAAAATAAAAAAATCAATAAAATAAATTTTGGGTAGGTAAAGTTTACTCACTCGTTTTCTAAAATTCAAATACCTAACTTTTTTTTGGGTTCATCATTCTTTACCTCTTGTCTCTTTTTACAAGACTATACACGAGTGTGTGTCCCTAAGACTAGCACAGCCTTAATCAAAGTCGTGTAAATCTAGCCGTTCAACAATGATCAAAACTGTCAAGTAAACTGATTTCTCAAGTGGTGTAAAATGTTGATTCGACATTATTACGCAACTAAATTACAGAGATTCAACCTCAATTGCTAACACAGAAACATCGGCAGCAATTGATTCAATTTATAAATTAGTGCCGTTAACCGGATTTATTGTAGCGTAACGGTAACTGTGTCACACCCCTACTTCTGACTTATTTACGTACCTAATGTATAAAGAACAGCGTTACTTTGTCTAACAAGTGTGACAATTGAACTTCTTTTGGAGTTGTTAACATTCCCTCTTAAAACTTGGTTCAAAGACAATTCGGGAACAAAACTTACGATTAAAATTAATGAGGTTCTGTGGGAGTTTTACATAGCTATACATACTTATTTATAGCTATGGGTCCTGTATGTGGATCGGAAGTGGGATAAGAAGTTGGATGAGAAATGGGATGGGTTTGGCTGTCTTGTGTTGTTATCTGTCAGTCGTCATGATAGTCACAAGTGAAAAAAGTGAAAAAAAAAAGTGAAAAGAAAAGAAAGTGAAAGTGTGTGTCAAAAGTGTTATTAGTATGTATTTTTAGGTTAAGGTATTTATCTATGGGTCTTTGTTACCTGAAATAAATGGTTTATTATTATTATTATTATAGTCAGAAGTTAGATGAGTCACAGGACAAAAATGGAAAATCCTCATGGATGTCCCCCGCCCCGGGGAGGGCGAAGGGGTCTGTCAGAAGTAGGTTATAATTGGGGCTTCTGTATCACTCGCTCTCGTTAATCTGATAACTCATCGAGGAATAGAACTTAGAATGTTGCATTCACTTGCAGACAACTCAACTTATACCGCATGGGACTTGTGTGGTAGTGAATATTACCTGTTTAGTAATCTTGCTGTTTTGTATTGTAAGTTGCGCTTGTCAAAAGTTCGCAACTTAAACAAAGTGAGGTCTAAACAAATAATATTTAAATCGAAATCAAATGTTCGTCATTTGACTCAACATTTGATATGATCAGTCGCGGTAAGCAGACGCGCTTCGAGCCATAACCGCTGACAATAAATATGTACGATCTATTCTCTGTCGACGTGTACGATCGATGCAATCATATCACTATACACGTTGTGTTCATTAGTTCTCGATTATAAAATTTGGGCTTCTGTATCACTCGCTCTCGCGCGATCGTTTATAAAATTGGGGCTTCTGTATCACGCAGCTCGAGCGATGGCGCGAGAGCGAGTGATACAGAAGCCCCAATTATAACCTACTGTCAGACTCTTACTGACTAAAAACCACCCCGTGTTCCTTCTCACACTTGCACCGGGGGTCACGGGAAGAGAAGATACTTCTGCGACCCCCGACTGGTTTCAACGTAAAATTTGATCAAATCCTAATAATTTATTAAAATAAAATCAAATAGAAAACAGCGTAAGAGCTGTTATTTTTATGTTGCCAAAGTGTTCATTTTCTACATCATCAAATCCCTTTTTCCATCTACGTTTGGGATCCACTTCATATTTAATTGGATGCAGCTGCGTACTAGTCTTTTTACACGGAGCGCCTTTTTGTTTGACCTCTGCAACCTAGTTAGGTACCTACTTGGCAACACGATACTCTTTGGTAATAATGAAGATTATCGGGCTTCTGTCAGGCTAACTGTAAAACTGACTGCTTTACGTGCTTCTCCCAATGATGTTATAAGTAAAAGGTCTAGATAGGTTATAAGCGCTCAGCAACCGACACGTTAAAATGTGGCGAATTAGCCACACTTGACCTCAGTGTCGCGTCGCGCCGTCATTGGATGCGTGCGTGCGTTAGTGTGCCGTTTTGAAGATCGAATGTTATCAAAGTATATCTTAATCATAATAATATAAGGTATAGGTTACTTAAACAACATTCGAAGTTCAAAAACGGCACACTAACGCAAGCACGCGTCCGATGATGGCGCGACGTGACACTGAGTTAAAGTGTGGCTAGTTAGTCACATATTAACGTGTCGCTTGCTGACCGCTTATAACCTAACTACACCTTTTTACTAATAATATCATTGGTTTAGCCAATCTTTTTACTACATAAATAAAGAAAACAAATAAAATGCAAACCCTAAAACATATCCCAACAAAATATTCATTGCAGATGTGTGTACAATAAATCACAAATAATACGTATACGTCCGAAGTCCAAACTGCGAGCAGATTACCATTATTTAATATAATACCATTAAATGCCAACTACCCGCAAAATGCGTGCCAAAGAACACGGCATTTTGTGTGTAATCCACCAACTTATTTGTCATAGCTAATGGTTTTTACTCAACGTAGGTAATAATCTCTAGTTTTTTTTTTATCCTGATGTTTGTACTCCTACAAAAAAACATAATGTGTTGTGTAACATGGTTTTGTGAATCGCTTAGCTGAGAGGATTCACAATAGACGGGGCCCCATTGTGTTGGGTAATTGAAAATGCGGGCATAATCAATGCTTTCTATGTTATTGTAATATTTTGACGCACGTCGTGATTTTTGGTCTCGATAACATATTCGATGTATTCATTTTATTATGAATAATAAAATTGTTGTTAAACTCGAATCCGTTTCATCCAGTAGGACTGCAAAATTGTTAATGCTCCTGCATATTTTGGCAAGCACTGCTATTAGTTCAGTCATTCAGGGAACTCTCCAGTGGCACTGCCTTTGAATGAAGATATTCACTCAACCGTCTAAACAGAGGTAACTTTGAGATACTACATAGTTAGTTGTGGTCTCTGCTAACATTATTTAGGCAACAGTATAATAATCAAAACAAAAGTAGAAAATTTGAGCATTATTTAATTAAAACGCGAAGGTATTACGGGGCACGTTCTTGGTGTGTAAACTAGGTAAATTGAAGGAAGCACTTCAAGAGCCTGTTCCGGTTTCGAGCGAAATGCCGACCGGCCACCGGTATGGCTTCCGCTCACTGACCGCAGCATGTACCCAACACCCGCTCACCCGCTCAGTACACATCGGACAATTCTGTAACACAACTCCGTCCGTTCAAACCCGAACATCATATAGCAAATAATTCACGCCCGATACATGAGAGAGTTTACCGACGTTCAAAACACTCTCATATATTAAGCTATTCATGGAATGCTTATAGAGAAGGCTTTGTTCACTCAAAGTTATTCACCGTACCCGGTCTACAAATCTCAAAGCGGCGTGTCAAGAATATTTACTAAACGGAGGCGGTGGCAGTCTACACGGTAATTACCTAGGTATATAATTTTCTTTGTTGAAGATATTCCGTTTAACTGAGCACAATATTACGGGTCTTCTCATTCATGTAAATGCAATGGCAACAGCGTAAACAAAGCAGCGAGCGTTAACAATTAGTTGGTTTGAACACCACAGTGTAATGATAAACAATTTGTTGAATTTGTAGTAGCGTTAACGTACTTAATCAACAGTTTCCTTGTTTATTTACGGTAATTAGCATCGATAATGATAATAATATAGCTGATGTTTGTATTTACCTTACAGTCCAAGATAAACAATAGGCCCTCCTATTCCTACGCATCGCTCCTTAAATGTAAAACGAGCTCAGTCTTTTGAATGCGTCGGGGACATTGATCCGACATGCAGAGGCGCTCTGGAGAATTTTAATTAAAACGTAATGGAACACTAATGGTTACATTACGTAGTCCAAGACATTCACTGTCAAACAGGAAGAGACGCCCGTCATGAAAATAATAATAACAGCTGTATCAAATTAAACAATTTCCATTAAATTATTTACTTACTTTCAAACTTTGGATCAAGCTACCGGAATACCTGTCATAGTATAAATATTACAAGCTCAAAATGAATGATCACAGTTTTCCAACTCCGCCGAGTCTGATTTATTCGGGTCCAGTTGTAAATAAATGGACGCGTTGCCATCAAGCCATCAATAAAATGTTCACAAACATATCACTCACAAAACTTAAGACAGTTTTGATAGATATAATGACAATGTTGAAAATTTATTTTTGCACCAAAAGCATTTTCTAAATTGATGAACAAATTTTGTTGAAAACAATCGTAAAGTGATTGGAAATTCCGTTTACGGCTTTATAGCTTGCTGCATAAAGTCTTAAAACGGCTGACGTAAATTTGAATCAGCTTTTCATTGGGTTCCAGGGTAGTCTGCGAGAATAACAAAGGTAGGCAACTAGATAGAATCCTTTAAGCTCATCAATAGCCAGCTAAAATGCAAACTGCTTAAGCCTTATTTTTTAAGTGTAAAATATTGGATGCAAGACCATACGATGGGATAAAGCTTGGAGGGTACTTATATGTCTAGCAGTAGCTGTGTCTCGTCTAAAATGATGATGATTATGAGGACGCACTGTATTAAAAACCAGTCTAGCTTCTTATTTAAAACCGGCCAAGTGTGTCTTGGATCACGCGCAATTTATGGTTTCGAATTTGCCCATCACAATGAAATAATGAAGACTAAAATAATTTTGAATAAAGTTTGCACGATATTTTTGTGAATAATATTCACTAAGAGTCTATCGGACGAATGAAACAGGAAACCTAAAAAGAACAAAAACTTTAAAACAAATTTCAATTTTTAAATATAAGTAAACTGTATTAGTTTTTATTTTTGACTTCAATACAACCACGTTTTATTCCCGTTTTAACTAAGTAGCTCCTCGTTGTTGCATACAAGCCAGCTTGCTTATCAGAGTCTTCAACAAAGCTGTGTATTGTCCTAGCCAGCTCATATTGAATGCAAGCCAGAGCGCGGCGCCGCGCACCCAGCGGCAAATCAAAAAGTACGCTATTACGCAGGAAATTCTCAGTCGGTGGTCTTATATATCCATACCACTTATAGTCTCGGTAATAATCGGATAGCCTGGATCAGATAGCTGCTTTAATATAATAAAAGAGCTTGCGGCAAAAGAGCTCGCGAGAAGTGCATTTTTAAAATGATTTGCTCTAGACTAAACGCTTGCCGTACCAAATAGAATTAGTAAATGAGATTCTCTTTATGTAACGGTCAATGGTGCTAGACATTATGCAGATTTTGGACTTAGAAGAGGTTAACCAAATAGATGCTTAGTTCTTATAGGTTCTCAGAAATTTTATGCAAATGCTACGTTTATGCAAAATTCGCTTTAATTGTGTTTAATTTAATGTACGTTTTTTGCGCCTAACGAGGCCAAACCACAGTCACGGAGGGTAATTAAGAAAATTTCAGCATTTTGTGGTATCACAGTTGGTCATTTCCGTCAGATGTGACAACATTACTCTTGATGTATAACTTTGGCCAGGGTTTAGACACCTTAATCTCTTTTGTGATTTCCTAAACTAGCCTCGCCCTCCTTTGAACTTGAGAATAACCTTATTAATAATTTAACATACCAGCACAAAGCTCTCTTCAAAGTATCTAATAAATTAAAGAGCTTCAATTTACGAGTAATCCGTTAAAGTTGAGAATTTTCTTGTTGAAAATGATTTTTTAATAATGTTTTCGGTCTCCTAACCGAAAATAGCTTTTATATATTTTTGGCTTACGAGGATTTTTTTACTGAATCAAATTTTATTATGTATAACATTTTTACGCTAATATTTTTACTCCACACTTCAGATTCGTCTTGGCTCATAAAATTAGCATGAATAATATTGTTAGTTCTTCAAATAAGACAACCCTCAAAAGCTCTTTGACAATAAATTGCGAATAAGGCGTAACGAACCAACAATTGGAGCGTAGCGGTTGCAGGGTTAAATCAGTCGTTATTAAACATTGAACTTCGGCGTCATAAATAATAATAGACTAGGGATATATCTGATAAGATAGCATGTAAACTAAATGTAGCTTTTAGTAGCAAGCTGATCGTAAATTCAAATCCAATACACATGACTAAAAGGAGAGTCGAAGAGCGTCGCGAATACTTCGTAGTCACGCTACACCTATCAATATTCTACGTCAGCTATATTGTCTGTAAAGAGCTTTTATTTACCTACATTTTATATCATGTGTGAAATTCGGTAACGTATAAAATGTATCAAACATTCATTGACTCCGTGGAATATTTATTCAGGATATATCTGCTTGTTATCTGAACAAAAGGGATCATCGAACAACGTTAATTTATTAAAACCCTTATAATTTATAGCTAACATTACTGTGCCACATTTTTCAATTACAGAGCAAATTCGCTTTTATTGTGGATAAGGTTGTATGTTTATACGTTTTTAATTCCCATTTATATTTAGATTTTATTATGACAAACTACAAACATGGCCAGTGGAAATGATTAGGGTCTTTTAAGTCTGTAGGAGTTAGAACAGTGGTCGTAGACACAAAATGTAGTGACTTATCCTTAGCATGCGGGTCCTATTGTTCATACATCCCGCCGATGTCTGTCGTTCAAACACTTGATACTTACTCGCCTTTTTTCTGGATTTTGGACCTCATTACACATGCGACAGTTGCCAAGTACGGATTTTGAGCGTAAAAATGTGTATTTCCGAGGATGGTTAAATGAATATTTTCTATAGGTGCCTACATTTGTAGACGTACAGACGCCAGCACATCAAGTTACCCCAATATGTCAAATGTTCCCAATTGAATATGAACCTTATTTTGTTTGACATAAAGTTGAAAAACGATCAAAGAAATTTGACACATTGGGGTAACTTGGCGTGCTGGCGTCTGTACATTAAAGTTTATTGCTCACTAATAGATAGCAAAACCTTGAAACAAGCCAGATTTTATACTTAGGTTAACTGTGAAAGTAGAAATTTAATTTGACTTTCTATTTTAATGTTTTAGGTTTTAAATTTTTTGTCACAACTTTTAATAATATTTTTATCAGAATGTTAACATTATTAAATGTTCAAAGCCGTATTGACAAGTCTCATACAAGCCTTTCTAGGGTTAATAGATTGTTCTAGTAGAATTTATAGATATGGGAATAATATCATTAAGATAATACAGGCGAGTGATTTAAAACTGCTTTCCAGCTTGGTTGTGAAACAATATTTTGTTGTAGGTACGAGTAAAAATGGATTTTTATAAAAACTCTCCGATCAAAAACACGTATATCATAACTTTTATTTCAAATAACAGACGTTACATTTAGCTACTCCCAAAGGGAAAAACCCTGGAAATCAAAAAACAGAAAACGTAGCTTTCGAAACAAACAAAGGAGGGGCGACATATCGATGACGGTACAATCAGCATACTTATGTTTCATTCAGCCCGGATGCAGGAGGCCGTTAGCTATCCGCGCATCGGACAGAGCTCGATTTTTCATGCAGATTTAATCAGTAGCCAGCCATTACACGCCATGACCGCCAGTACAAATAAACACAAGTTCCTACTTCGGACTGCATGCCGCGTTTTGTAATTCGTGGCATATGGCGCATTAGTCTCTCAATTGACGGCTTATTGACAGAGATTATAATATTAGCAAGCCCCGTTTGGATCTCTGGAGTACAAATGCCAATTAAGATTAGATTTATTGAATATACAAATTGAATGCTTTTAGCATCTGGATGTTCGTTTATTGTGATATGACATTTGCTATAACTTAGATCTGAATAGAAGAAATAGTCTTGGTTAGCTTGATGTTTCTAAATTATGTAGTGTTTACTACAAGCTGAGTAAAATGGTTTTTTTTATTTAGTTGCGATACAGGAAAACCAACATAGTATTTCTAACGATACGCGACGTCACAGATATTAAGCATCTAGTCAGTAGTTTAGTATCTATTTGTAAAGAAGAAGATATGAAGAATTTTCCAGAATTTAATTAAAATATAGAACACTTTCATTCCAGAAAGAACAGCCAGTTTCCTGTTTTGTACATTTTATGAATAGTTAAGTATCCGCCGAGTGAATAACAAGATTGATGAGAAATATCGAGGAAACACTTTAAAAGGCTCTATTAATATGAATAACAATGGTCTTATCTACTTCACCGTGTTCAAGTACGTACTTGCGAATATGTGAGAGCATTTTTCGCATTTATAAATTTTTCGCATATATTAAAAGTAAAGTATTTTCCTGTAGGTAGGAACACGTCCTTACCGGTGTAACAGCTCGGTGGTAGGAATGTCGGAAATGTCATTTTTTTATCGATAAAATGGCCTACATTTAATCGGTAAGTAAGTAGGTATATTAAAAAAGTACCCATATCGCTTCGTTAAAAAAAAGTCGATGCATCGTTTTTCTTTGAGGATTTATATTTTTTTAAGACAAGCTGCCTACAGAGTAAAGTTTTATATGATTTGCATTCGGACGATTTTTTAACATTAAAACAACGTTTAGATTGAGCAAATAAACAATTAATTAATAAATCGATGTTTTTTCGACAAGCCCACTCGATAGGTGTGTTGTGTACCTACTTGAAATTGGAATATTTTAAAGTGACCTAATTTTTGCCTCTAAGGGTATTGTGGACTGTTGCGCCACTTTTTAACATATAGCCACGGTATCCAAATTCATGAACTAATGAGATATCTAAATTCATAAGGTAGAAACTAATTTTTGTAACGCTTTTAGCTGTTTTTTATTATATTTAAAACCAACAGTTTTTAAAGTAAGCAAGTGATAACTTCAAAAATATGTAATACAATTTACAACCGAGAAAAAAACAATAAAAGACATTCAATACCTCAGGGAAAAGTGATTTTTTGTGACGAATTTTGTGAAAATTTTGGAAACACAATAAAACTTGGATTTTCTCTAGTCTCATGGGTTTTCACCTAGGTATTATTTCTCCAAATAAAGCACTCTTCTTTTATTATTATAAAGGGGTTGAATTAGTTTATATGTATAATACCGGGTGTATTATTATTATTGATTTATTGTTGTTGCATGTTTAAAAGGGAAAAATAAATTTATAAATTAATCTAAACATTATTATAAAAACGACTAGGTACTTTATGGGAAACAAGATAGTTGTCTTAAACAAATACGCCGTGTACGTAAAAGTAATTCTTTATAAATTATTATTTAGATAGGTAGCGTACATTGAAAAGGACTGAATCTTTTCCAGAATGTTTGTTTTAGAGTACCACATTAATTGAATAAATAAGGTACCTTCAGGGTAGGGATTAAGCAAATTTGTTCACGTCGATTTGTTCCTGAGTATGAAGTACTGTTTGAACAAAAAAGGGAATCACAAATATTTGCTTATATCTTTTCGGTTTGATGCGAAATCAAAAGACTTTCTTTACAAAGAAACAAAAATGGTTGGACTGCAATTTTGTGGTAGCTACAATCTCTGTAATGGGAAATCCAGTCTTTTGAAAGGCTAGGATTAATCGCTCGACTGACGGGTTTTAGTGCTCTATGAGAAGAAAACTGAAGAAAATACTTTTGACAATTTGACAAAAATCCATTGCGTTCAGCATTTGAGCGGTTGTTGGCTGAGAAGACAATTTTTACGATCGTAATATAAAATTGAATGGAAAGTTTCGTTGTCATTTTATTTTGACTAGTATTATTTTCTATTAAGTAGGTATCTACTATTATTTTATTTAGTTACGATGCGATTCCAATCGAAACTGTGTTACGTAATTCGCGTAGGTACTGTTTTTTTATAAAGTACCGTGTTCTCATGCGTGTTAATTTGTAGGTTCATGTATATTTCTTTGATTTGGTATTTTTTATTTTGTCCAGTGCAAGTTGCAAGCGCTACTTTTATTTAGGGGGAGATATATCGCGCAGCCTTTTACATTGTTTTAAATATTTTTTATGTTTATCGAATAATCCACTAATCATCATATTACTAAATCTTCTACTGAATAAGAGTTATTTACGAAGAAAAGCAACTAGGTGGCACAACTTTTTAGTACTTTTGGGCATAAGATTTGGGCATTAATTTTATTCCCAAGTACAATTTTTTTTTAATAAGTTTCTCAATAGCAGCCTGTAGTCAGTGTATGTGCACGGCTGGAACTAAAAATGGGATTTTTACTCGCCAATTATGGGTGTATTTCAGGAATGCTGCTGGCTTAAACCTTAATCCTTCGAATAATGCAGGGATATACTTTAATAAATTAATAGGTATAGGGAACGTTGATACCAAAATGTATTTTATCTATCTTCGAATTGACAATTCGTTTCCAACCGAAGAAGTTTAAGATACCTAAGCCATGCGAAGAAATTACATAGAAAAACTGAGATCCCATGTCAGTTACGCTATCTAGCATAATATAGCAATATTGGAGCGGCAGCGACTTGTATCCACTAGGACACAATAATCGGATGTAAATTTTGTTCGTGCCAACACAACTTAGTTGGATTAAATTGAAGACTTGTTAAGTAGTCTGTCTGTACCTCGCTTCGAAGCGCTGAACGTTATTTTTCGCAGCACAAGTCGAGAAAATGCTAGACAAATTGAAACAAAACTTTATTGTAGTACAACCGGAGTTACCCTCAAAAGCCAGTAAAAACTTTACAAGTTGTCTCTTCTTGAAACAATAACATTAATATTATTATTCTGTTGGAGACAATGGTAATTTTGTAACAATAAATTCTTTTTAGATAAGTAGGGACTTACATGATTTTTTTTTCTGTAAATTGGTTTTGTACACACTTTCACTCGTCAATTTTAAGGTAGTGAAGTCGGGTCGGTGTTTCACTATTTGACTACACTGAGAAGAAACACATAAATAAACTCAGAGATTACTGTCCCTTACTAATGACTCAAGGCTGGCCTATGGTAAGCAATGGCCGTGACTCACCGGTTAAGTCCAGACATAATCTTGGTCAGATCATGAAGGGAATATGCAGATTAGTATCTTAGACTTTGACTTTGAAATGGTCTTTTGAGGAAAGAACCACACAAATACAAGCATAATATCACGCCTGTAATCTCCAAAGGTGAGACTGCAGAGGTGTAGGTACCAACAGTACACCCTCATTTCACCAGTTATGTTAAGCCCCATATGGGCCATATGTAATAGGGAATATACATGTAATTTCAATTTGGTTCGAATATTTTTTTCCCAACCTTTAATAGTAGAAAATATGAACTAAATCATTTATTTTACTATTTAATAGCGTCATAATTATTTAAAATTAAAAATAAAAGTTCGAATAAAGCGCGGAAATTCAAATTTGTGAAACGCATCACCATTGATTATAACGAAACGTGACGTCAAATACTACGACAACAAGTGACGCCTACAAAACATACAATGTGTAAGTATGACATTAAGTATTGGAATGGACTTTTTATTGGAAAACATAATTACACATACCACTTGGTACCACTAGACCAACGAGACAGTTATTTTTATTAAATTAAGTTTAAAATAACTACGACCTTCTTAAGGGTAGTCTGCGTGGTAAACGGTCTGTTTTAATATAATTTACATTACTTGCCTTAATATTAGCTTACATAGCAAGGGATGGACAATTTACGCGAGTAATGGAAATTATTTAAATCATAATTCTGAACTTAATTAGGTATAACTTGACCCTTACTGTTAATGACTTTAAGGGTTACTGATTACGTTAGCTTATCTCGAAATAAAATATTAAAATAATGCTTTTAAACGAAAACATTCGCTGCAAAACAAAGATAAGCTTTAAAACAACAAGACCTAGCTATCACGGCGTTGTTATAAGTGTATTAACTCCACACATAAAAATAGCTAGTAAGATGCTCGAATTCGCAATTAGTCACTAATTTCAACATGATCAAATACTAATATATTCTGCACGATGCCACCAAGTTTTAATATAGTGGATTGTAAATGGTGGTGTTCACAAGCGGCGTGCGTGTGTGACCAGCACTTATTATGAAAAACCACCACGTGAAAAAATAGGTGACAGAAGGCAAATTACATACATACATACATACATAAACTAACGCCTTTTTTCCATAGGGTAGGCAGAAACTACAGAGCGCCATATGCTACGATTCTTACATCCTTCTTTTGCTTCGTTTACATACATACATGTTGTTATACACACACGCCGGTTGCGAGTACTACGCACCTGACCTTTCTGAAGAACCTCACCAATAAGGTCTATACATATATGTCCTTCTAGGGCATCCCCTCCCGGTGTTTCCACTTACATCTGCCTTATTAAATACCTTTCGTTAGTCGCCTTTCAATCATCCTTTCAACGTGACCAAACCATCTAAGCATATTGAAGAAGGCAAATTGAGCTTTGTAATTAAGATTAGGATGGAAAGTTGACTTCGTTCACTTTAGAGCTCTTAGCCTCTTACACACAAGCGGCATGTTGCCAACGGCCAGAGGTAACTGCAGCCGTTGATTTGATTTGATTTGTCAACACGCCTCGGCGGGAGCCGCGCCGATGTGTCGACACTTACGTCCGCGCCGTTGTCAACATGCCGCTCGTGTGTAAAGGGCTTATTACACTATTCAATATATAGAAAACCTAATTAGGAAATCGGTAGATGTAGGTAATCGCAGATTGGCTCTGATTTAGGGTACGGACCGCTTGGTTGCTTCCTAACTGTTCCTAGTTAGGATCCCACAAAATGAATAGTGTATAAGCCCTTAAGAACTCATATCTAACTGTCCTCAGTGAGAGATCTAGAGAACAAAATGGCGGGTTTTGAAAGCAATTCATGACCACCGACTCGTGAAATTAATGAGAAACTCATTTATTTTATACAAGATGAAGTAATGTAAGTGACCATAAGGTTAACACGAACGAGTGAGAATAAAAAAAATCGCACTAAGGCTTAGAGCGAGGTTTTTCTTCTAATGTATGAACGAAAAGGACTACTCAGGCAAGAATCGTGGCATAGGGTCAATCGTAGTTACTGCCTGCCCCAAAACGAAAGAGGCGTGAGTTGAAGTCTGTATGTATTTCAGTTACATAATCTGTGCGCCAATTCGGAGTTCAGAGGGGTTTACTGACCCCTTGTTGACGTACAGCAGACTCGCAGATGTTTATAGTGGCAGTGCCATCTTTGGTTGGCGCCAACTAGACTGCCAGGGACTTCGTCGTCGCGACAATACGGCGCCGAGCGCTGGATTGGTACATTAAGACATCTCCTTTATATCTTGTGATGACAGTAAATCAGTACTTTGTTGAAGAGATTGCGTTTTGGGTTTTTGGTATAGATATTAACACAATTTTGTGTTGCTAGGCCAATGATCTATAGGGTATACCTACTGGTTTATGGAGTTTGTTTATATAAGCTCCTCCATGTACCTACTACAAATATCCATGTGTGATTTTTCAATTCAATAATTTAGTTAAAAATTATACTTTATTTAATATCCCAGGTCTGGGTTCAAGAGTTAACAAGTCTAACACAAACTACAAGTATAAAGAGGACTTTTTTGTTTTTTTTATCTCAAAAACTACTCAACCGATGTAAAAATTAGAAAGCTAAATTATTACCGAGTAACATAGGCTATACTTTAACCTACGAAAGGGTGGAGTGATTGTTAAGTTTGAAAGAAAAAATACGAAATAAACACGGGTAAAGTCGCGGAAGAACAGCTAGTATAGTATAAAGTGTTTTCAATATTCAGTGTTTGATACTAAACTGATAATCGATTGGACTTACAGACGATGTTTTTAGATTAAGTTTGAGATCTTATCCTAATACTGTAACAAAGTTTGGCAATAGACTTCGACTTTAACTTCGGTTAAACAACAACATACTAGTTGCTAAATGGGAGTTTGTTTAAACTACAGTTAAACTAGCGGATGATTAAGTTTAGTTCCAATTAGTTAAGCCATTGCTTAAGCCAACTTCAACTTCCTTTAACAGCAATTACGAGTATTGTTATATTCTTTGACGATTGTTTTTCTAAACTTTTTTCAAAATAAAAAGTAATTTATTCAAATTAGGCTGAGGATCAGCACTTATTGAACTTCAAAATTACATAAGACAGTCCCCCAAAAAGTCCGCCCTTCGCCACTTCCAAATGTTTTTCTGCGAAGAAGAAGTGGCGGAACAAACTCCCCAGCAAGCAAAAAACAATACACAAATATCAAAACACCTACAACAAACAAAGTAGGAAAAAAAGCCTTTTCGGTATCGCAGATGGCCTCAGAGTGCACTTACCATAATGCGTCAATATCTTAAAAACTGTTTATCGAAAAGTATTTTATATAACTGCTAGTTATCTCCTTGGCGCGACGTCATTTGTGGGCACTTAAGGTTCTAATATAAACACTTACAATTCTAATAAAAACTTATAAATTATAACTTTAAGGGCTACATTGGAGGCTAAAAAGGAGAATCCCTAAAACCCACCCTAGCCCTTAAAGTTATAATTTGTAAGTTTTTATGGTGTACAAATAGAGAGTATTCTGAAAACCGCATTATACTTAATCCGTTGCGTAATTTAAAATATTTAAGCTCATACACTTAGTTTTATATACTATGTATAAAACTAATAACATACAAATTATTGTAGGTACAGACGCCAGCACATCAAGTTACCACAATTTGTCAAATTTTCCCAATTGAACATAAACCTTATTCTGTTTGACATAAAGTCGAAAAACGATCAAAGAAATTTGACACATTGGGGTAACTTGACGTGCTGGCGTCTGTACATGAAAAGGCAAAGACAAATCATTTATTTCAATTAGACCCGATAACAGGAACTGGAACGTTATACTTACAAATTAAATAAAATTAAGATAATGATTCTTTTTGCACATTCCAAAAGGTAGTTTCGTATGGAGAATAATGTGCAAGAAACTCCATAAGTGAATATGACTCTAACTATGAACCCAGTGTGAGAGTTTTCGTGCCACCAATGAGGTTCTGACTTAGCTTCACAAGCTGTCCAGAAATATCTCTCAGGCATGGCCAGTTTCCTCACGATATTTTTTTTAAAGCAAATGATATTAATTACATACATACATATAAACTCACGCCTTTTTCCCATGGGGCAGAAACTACAGAGCGCCATATGCTACGATTCTTACATACTTATTTTGCTTCGTTTACATTTATAATGTTGTCATACACACACGCCGGTTGCGAGTACTACGCACCTGACCTTTCTGAAGAACCTCACCAATAAGGTCTATGTATGTTCTTCTAGGGCGTCCCCTCCCGGCGTTCCCACTTACATTTGCCTTGTAAATACCTTTCGTTAGTCGCCTTTCATCCATCCTTTCAACGTGACCAAACCATCTAAGCATACTCTTTTCAATTTTTGTTACTACATCTTCTATTAAACCACAACGTTGCTTTATCGCATCATTCCTCAATCTGTCATTCATTGTTACACATACTTCGCAAGGAACGCATTTCTACAGCAGCTTTTTATGATATTAATTATAAACTGAAAAGTAAAAGGTGCGTGCCTTGGGTTCAAACTCGAGACCTATGATTTTACAGTTCGCTGTTATAGAATGATATAACAGTCAATAGTAGTAGTAATTACTTAGCTCTACTTACTAAAAAAAAGATTAAAGATACCGGGCTGGTATCCGCAACTCCACGTCAAAACGCGTATTTTGCATATGGGTTATAATCTACCACGCGAGTCCAGTGCGAATTGGTAGATGTCACATGTCTTCGAATTTTTGGTTCTAGGACATGCTGGTTTCCTCACGATGTTTGCCTTCGCCGTTATTGAGAGCAGTGGTGATGAAACGAATTACACAAAGTTATGCCGCCTGCCTGGGTTCAAACCCACGACTTACTGTTCGTAAGTCGGGGCCGCCACCACTGTGCCACCGCTGCTCTCTCTCTACTTACTAATCTATACCTAACGAAATGACCAAGGAAAACTGTAAAAGCTTCAATAAAAAAGAAAACTTTTAGCTGCAATGGCGTGAGCATTGAATATAATTAAAACACTCGTGTAACTTGTGCTTTGAAAAGTTTCAGAAAAACGAACCAAGATGTTGGTCGGGCATTTGAAAACCCATGCGGTAGTTTGTAAACCGACGCGGTTGGGAACTTTGTGTACCGTGTTAGTGGTGCAATGGAACTGGAATAGTGGTTTTTAGGATTAACGCAGTACACACTACTTAAATGTTTTGAAAAATTTAGTTGCTATTGCAATAACCATGCTAGGAAGAATTGTTTTGCATTTACAAAAAAAAACATTTTCTTGTATAGAGGCCAGCACATCAAGCTACCCCAACGTGTCAAATTTCTTTTTGTAGTCAACTAAACAAGTTGACTACAAAAGGTCTAAAAAAGAGCATTTTGGCAAAATCTTCCAATAGGACAGCTCACCGTCATCACCCAATCTTTAGAGTCATACACATTTATCCAATCTCATTTACATTGCTTATCTAGTTAATTCAATTATTTCCAAAAGCTAACATAAACCATCCCAAATGGGATCGCCTATAATTATTATCTTTGAACATTAAGTATTTCTAACGGAATTAAGGGTATCCGTAATTTATTCCGACTCCTTTGATTGTAAAGTTTAAAGGTAATAATTTGTGAAGACTCGACGAAGTTTTGTCGCAACCCTACTTGATTAGATTCAAACGAAAAATACTTGATTTCAATGTATGGAAAAGCTCTGGTATTACATAATTTATATGGAAGTTTGATCTAAAAAAAATAGCCATGACGTTACTTGTCTTGTTATTTAAACGAGAACGTGAGTGTGTTTATATCTCAAAACTACTTTATCGAATTTCTTTCTTATTTATTGATAATAGCTTTGATAAGCAGTGATAGCTCAGTGGTATGACCAGCGGCCTATCAAGTCATAGGTCTGGAGTTTGAACTCAAGACACGCATCTCTGACGTTTCGGATTAATGCGCGTATTATAAAGGGTGACTGGTAATTAGTGACCGATACTTAAACACGTGATTGTACTCATGAATACGAATAACTTTCCCAAAGAAACTTTATTTTATACTCATTATTTTCCAAGGGGTGGGGGTGGAGCGTGTGACGCTAGTACTACTAGTAGATTTTGCCCTTACCGAGGTCAGACTATCAGCTGATAGATCGTGCCGATTCGTGCCTACTATGATGATCACAGGCGCGCGTGCGCGGGAATTTCAAACAACATTTTTGTTATTTTATTGTGTTATATATGTCGTAGGATAATTTGATACTTCGAATTTTCGCGAAAATCCTAGGGGTTTTGCGAAAACGCGGATAATTAGACATAGGCGAAAAATTATCAAATCTTACTGGACAAAGTCCAGTAGGATTTGATAATTATAACCTAACCAACTTGATTCACCAACAATAGAAGAGATCTGGCGCTCGGCGGCCGCTGCCGCGGCACGCTCGCTTCGCTCGCTCGCCTTCGCGCGCTAATGGTCATGGTTCTAACCTAACCTAACCAACATTCCAACATTATGTCTAATTATCCGCGTTTTCGCAAAACCCCTAGGATTTCCTAGGAATTTCGCGAAAATTCGAAGTATCAAATTATCCTACAACATATATAAGTTATTGCGCGAATAAAAAAAAGTTTCTTTGGGAAAGTTTATTGAAATCATGAATACAATAAACGTGTTTATTTATAACTCCTAAAAGCACAGTCTAAAAACCTACAATCGTCCGACGAAGCCGTCTAGACAGGGCAATCGTGCGGGGTGTGAGGGTCGTGACACGGGAAAGCCGCTCCCGAACTGCGAACAAACGATGTTCGTAGTTCAGGAGGTATTATTCAGGGCTACGCGTGTAGACGTTGTTGGCATTTTTCCAGAGATCAAAGGCGTCGTCCTACTGTATTAATATTTATACTGTGATAAAGGCTTGCAAACAGATGTGGATACATTTTGGTAAACGGTAGACCTGGATAAGGATATAGGATACTAATATCCAGGCAGTTCATTCCCCTGTATAATTTTTCAAATAGAGAAGTCGATAGAAAAAAGTTAGTGTTTTAAAATCAACTGATGCTCTCATAATATTTATCATTTGACTTTATTTTCAAGTCAACGAAGCCCAAAGAATAGCCAAGAGTGCCGACAGCTGCAGCAAAACATCGTAAAAGAAATTTCTGGAGAACTGATATCTAGCTCAACGGTTACGCAACAATCTAGTCAAACGCGGCGGAAATTAAGCGAGTTACGATAACAAGTATAAGTTCTGTAGCGCGCTGGCAAATATTATGTGCAGCGCTTAAATCGGTAAAAAGCGAGTCGAAATCGCACACTAAGGGTTGCGTATTTACTTGAAGTATAGAAAAATATTTTTCTTTTCTGCATTTTCATTTAGTTTTTCCTGTTTTACTATTTTGTTTACGACAAAATTAAAATATGATACACATCATATTTTAGTTGAATAACTAGCAGAGTACCCGTTCCCGTTTGAATACAGAGATAAAAAGTAGTCTATGTCACCCGGAGATAGTGTAGCTTCTCAACGGTGAAATATTTTTTAAATCGGTTCAGTAGTTTCGGAGCCTATTTAATGCAAACAAACAAATAAAACTTAACTTTTTATAATATTAGTATAGAAAAAATCAAGAAAATTTTTGTTGGAATTTCCCATGGGATTTTTTTGATATTACAGCCCAGAGTCTAGATGTGTGCCCTATTATGTGACAGTGATTAGTTTCCCTACTTTAAGTACATACAGCTCTCCGATTTGGCTACTTTAATATATAGAAAATAAAGTTTTAAAAAATACATTTTACTTGCAATGTACAGACGCTGCAACTAGGAATTTGTGTTCACGTATGTACAGACGCCAGCACATCAAGTTACCCCAATGTGTCAAATTATCCCAATCGTATATGAACCTTATACTGTTTGTCATAAAGTTGATAAACGAAATTTGACACATTGGGGTCACTTGATGTGCTGGCGTCTGTACATACGTGAACACAAATTCCTAGTTTATAACTATTAAAAAAATTGAAGATAGTATTAGCTGTTACTGACATAAACAGTAGGAATAAACACACGACAGCTGAAGCGTCACCGCAAAAGGGTTCTCCACTACTTAGGTAAAGAACCCTAAAAATGTATCTGTTTGAGATCTAACTGTTATGCTCATACTTCCTTTAAAACTTGTTGTATATTCATTCATGATTTTTCGAAGAAATTTTACCTGCAAATAGAAACGTGCGGCCCATTAGTATAATCAAAGAGATTTAAAATACTATAGAGCGGGCATGTCAATTAAATGCCATAGAAAAACTTTGATCCCATGTCTCAGTAACGCCATCTAGAATAATATATCAATATTGGAGCGGCAGCGGAGCGTACTACAAAAAACTCATAGACTTGTATCCAGTAGGACACACTTTTTCGGACGAAAATTTTGTTCGTGATGTCCGGTCTTTAGGTATTGAATGTCTTTGAGTATAATAAACAATAGTTAATAGTGTATGAGTCAATTTAAGCAAAATAGGTATATTTGCGACCTGGAAAAAATTAGTCACGGTAGTTGAAACGTGATGCAATTTCAATCACCACGTATTTGTATATAAATGTTCAACACCATAAACACCAGTAAAATTGTTCAATATTTGCGCTGACTACGGACATCAGAAAGAGTGAGCTTATCATAAAAATAAGTGACTTTTTATGGGCGATTTCAATCCACTTTACGTCTCTTTTGATACCTATCTATGAACATGTTAGAATCGTAAAACATCCCGTATAACACAGAACCAGGGCTGAATCCGCACCGATTTAGGATCGGCATCCCGGGCCCACTCGCTATCATTAATCTTGTTTCTAGAATTTTCAATAATCTTTTCAGTATTGTCTACGTTTTCTCTATATTTTAACGATGTAAATTCCACAGTAATTCGTAGGTACTCGAATGAAAATGACTAAACTATACTTCGCACAAGCTGTGAAAACTTTCGCTCGAAAACAACATCTATTCCCCAATAAACATCAAAATGACTGATTTGACGCCTTACCCATTCTGACACAACACTTAACCCTTCGCCCGAAATTTATTGGCACTAACGTATAATAAAATAAAACTATATGTGCGCTCGCCCGGCGTTGGTTGTTTGAATGATTTCTATATATTTGGTCTACGGCGCTTGCGTCTATTTTATGGGCTGATTCAGCGCAACTTGAACGATTGGCACGTACGACTAACAGCGCTATCGATATCTTTATATCCGATAGACCTGACGTTTTGGTTTGTGGTTGATCGGTAAAAATGTTACTTACCAGGGCCGCAGGGTGAAAAACAACCAAACGGCCATGTCTGATCTAAATTGAGCTCAGTCTTAGGTGCGCTTCGGAAAGTTGCTAATTGTATACCACATAAAATACGAAGAGTGATTTACAATCCTCTTATAAAAGGGTAGGTGCGCTTTTATAAGATAATTGTAAATCCCCAGTAATTTTACTGAATACTTTTACATTATTATTCTATTCCCGTGACATTTTTAGTTCCAGTCATTGCTTATAGCATAAATTATATTTATACCATGCATATTAGTCGAGCTATCACAATTTAAGTGTAGCAAGGCGGAAAAGGGTATATTATAGCACAAGCAGGCGAAGCGATGCGATACCAAAACGTCATGCGAACGAAGTCGCGGGCAGAAGCTAGTGAGAAATAAATTCTTTAAACCCAAACGTTAGCTTTTATAATTACTTTTCTTTCCGTGAAAGCAGCAAGTCCTACTAACTGCTGTTCTTGAGGGTACAATTTCCAGGTTGGGCAATTAATTTTTTTGATCGATGTCAGTTGCCCCGTATAACATGTGACTTACCAATAAGTGGCGAATTAAAGGTGCATCTATTATAGTTGCACCGTTGCTTTACCCTTCCAAGAATACAGGCGTTATGATGATGAAAATGATATCTCTTTCCGTCTTCCTGTCCTTCACGCAATGAAACGAAGATCGAAATGCAATAACCCGCACGTGGTTGTAAGAGTAGCTAACAAGGGTACTGTGTAAAGCAGGTTCGCCAAACGTCACTCTCACCTGCATTGGGTAAGACAAATGAGGTGCTGTCGCCGAATAGATAGAGGGGAAACTGTTTATCTTACCGAGCGCAAACTTCGAGCCAGTGACATACAATGACGTCACCGCTGCGGACGGTACCTACAACTATCCTATTTTGGAGATTGAAATGAATAGAAGAGGGTTCTATTTATCAGATTACAACCCGCTTCTTAGCTGGTACAAATGATGACTCTGGTTGGTTTAAATGTTAACTAAACAATGCCCATATCATTATACGATGGTAAACTAGTCTTTGCCTTTTCGTTGTATACAAGATGATCTTTGTATTTTTTCTTGTAAATTATAATTATAGTAGTAGGAAACTGGAAAAATTTATGCATCTTATTTATTTCAAGATGTCAGGTTTATTTTCAAACTAAAAATTGGTTCATAATGATGAACTCAACAACCCTTTTTCGGCTTTTGTAATGCGAAATATAAAGTTCTTTAAGTTGGCCTAATTGAACGATTTACACTTGTTGCAAAAATACCTAAGTACCTAAACATTTTAATTTAAGGAGCAGACATTAGGGAGCAAACATATCTATTCACTTTCTGATTCAATGCATTAGGTATGTTTATTACTGTAAATACTAAATTTTCAAATTTTTCAAATTTCAAAATTTCAAATAAAATTACCATTTTTCTTTTACAGCCAAACATTTATCATTTAATAAGTTTATTGTTCATTTATCCTCACGGTATAGATTATTAATTCATTACATTTTTAGGTGAAAATATGGTCCCATCGATATTGACACGTTTTGATTGATATGTTGAAAGGAAGTGGCTCCGTTTATTTGTTCCCAAGTGTAACTTTAAAAGAAGTAAATCTTAAGACACCAACATTTTCGTATGTCTACTGAGGTTGTGGTTTTATTTTTCTTCGCAATTGTGCCAATAGTGTACGTTTGGTGATATAAGGGCACTCTGTAGTGATTTATTTTACGAGCCTGCGACAGGTGAGACCTGGGTACACGTCCCCTACTCTTGTATGTACAGGGCCGGAACCCAACTACATTTTTTTCTCGGAAATCACGTAAATACGTACCTACTATATAAATAATATATATGCATGATGTTAAGTTATAAAGTGCGAGGTTATTTGAATATAAAAAGAGTGTTTACACTGTTCTGATAAAAGTTTTTAATGAATATACCTAAAGTAGTGAAGTTGTATGTTTTGTCCAATAAAATTCCTACGGATCTTTGTATTTTTTGCTAAATATAGTTGTTGAATTATCTCGGAACGGCTCGGATAGCGACGCGAACTAATTACTGATAGCTTTGACCCCACCTTCGATTAATCAATTTTTTTAAGTGTTTATGTAAAAATATTTCAAAATTAATTTTAAAAGCGATTAATACATGAAGATAACATAATTATTTTTTTACTCGATTCACATCTTTACAATCTAACTATTTACCGTAAACCCAGTAGGTAACCACGGTCTACTAGGTTAATATCGAACGGAAATGTTCATTGCTCTTAAAAATCTATGGCAGCTGAGTTACGCCAATTATTTGAGTGGTTTGCCGTTTTTTTACTTTAATTATTTTTTATAATTAAAAGTATTATAAGGAAAGTGGCAAAGTGTTGACTGGCCTTCGTAGTTTATGAACCAAGAAGAAAACTTAACAAAGTGTGACAGTGCTCCGAATACCGACCAATTAACAGAGGTTTTTAATGTTATGAATGGTCGCGAAAACCAACCATCTCATTAAAAGAAGGTAATTAAAATATAAAATATGAGCGCCAAGATGAAGGATGAAGTGAGATGTCCCATTTTATAATATGTGTACAACACTATTTTGCTGGTAACGATATTTTGTAAAAGGCGAGCATTTTAAAGATTTATAGTTGTTGCCTTGAAAGCACTATATCAAACTTTTTGCTACAGCCGAACTACCGTCTACAGTTTAGATTAAAAAGTGGTCTAGTAAAATAAAGTAATAGGTTCATAATACTCAATATTCTAAAATAATTATCTTGCGGCTATCGTAAGTTGTCGTTGTCTTAGAATATGTATCCTACAGACAAGATACCCCAAACTGTGAAATTTACACAAATGAACATGAACCTTATTCTGTTTATTATAAAGTTAAAAAGCTATCAATTAAATTTGCATGGGGATGGCTTGATGTGCAACCTTATTAGAAGGCTAGATTGTTAGCCACCCAAACTGTTTTAAAAACAACTGAATGAAAACAGTTTTAAAATCAACTCTACCCTTATACCACTTTATTTCAGTCAGTGCAACATATATAGATATATATTCTTCTTGCATTAATTAATATCTAAAATCGAAATCGAAATTTATTCTACTTGCGCTGAGGATCAGTAGGTACCCACTTTTTGAACGTCAAAGATTTTATAAGATTGCCCCGAAACGTTCTTTCTTCATCACTCTTGTATTGAATAATTGCCGTCATTTCAAAAAGTCACCAGCTTTCCAGCCATCTTTTCACACAACCCATCCATTGAACGACAACAACTTATTTCTAGAAAGTAATGTACAGTAAATTTGTTGGTGTTTGAAAAGGGTTCCCATGTGACATGTTCTATAACGTCTTTTATATTATTTGGTGTCATTCTCCCATGTACCCATAACTTATCTGCAGACGGTAGCGGTACAAACATGATGGGTAATAAAACGGCGGTTGTGTTATCATGAAGACACCGTTATTTTACCCTAGTATTTTCAAAATATGTAGGGAGGTATCTTTAGCGTGCTATTGAAATATTTTAGCTTCGTTTTAGTTGACTGTGTCGATAACGACGGAACTCGTGTTTTTATTCGATTGCCAAGGTGGGTTATAAACGGCTATAATATGTCAAATAATAAAGTAACACAAACTGGAGTTGGAAGATTTTTGTCAATGTTTTAATAGGCGATCAGTCATCAGGTCATCACACAAATATGTATCTATAACATAATCTTCCACCTATTATCTAAGTTTATTCGGGGTTGGCACAGAAAATTAATCCAGGTAGTCAGAGTACTTTAAGGGCGAGGCTTGACCAAAGCGGAGACGAGAAGAGATGTGTTTTACGACCAATCAGCTTGTGTCATTTTGACCGCTCAGTTCTTAGCTTCAGCGCAATACAATATCCTATTGGTTTATTACGAGACATCTCCTCTCGTCTCCGTTTTGGTGGAGTCTCGCCCTAATCATCTGCCTAGCCTTTTCCCAATTAAGTTGGGGTCAGCTTCCAGTTTAATCATTCTCTTAATTTATTTTATTTTGTAAGGTAACGTTCAAAAGTGCCTGTTATGGGTCTAATTGAAATAAACGATTTGACTTTGACTTTTTGACTTTGCAGCTGAACACCAGTGTTTTTCATAGAGCCACTGCCTGTTCGACCTCCACAACCCAGTTATTGGGTAGCATAGTGTCCCTTGGTTAAACTGGTTATCAGATTTTTGGACTTCATACTACCTGTAACGACTGTCCAGAATTTACAAATGACAGCCGGGACCAACGGCTTTACATGGTTTCCGAGGCACGGAGGAATCTTGATCTGTAATGATTATGTAGTTTAACCTCTGATCGACCCGTGAAGCTATTTTTATTTAGCTACAAGCTCCTTTGAGCAGTTAATCACATTAAATAATGTAAAAATAAACAACTAAATAAATGTATCCATCCTCATTTAAATATATCCCCGTAAGCTTTTACCTAATCCGCCAACACGGAAAGATTATTTTAATCTAGTCTAGAAATAACACGGAATGTTTTTTTCTAGATATACCTCTAAACTAGGTAGTGGGCACTAGACGAGGACCGAATTTTGAAACCACTCACAGCTAGCAACTAATGCATAAGCCATGTTTTAAACCGAGTGGCTTACATTTCCTGAAAAAGTATAAAAAGTTCGTTCGTTTAAAAATATGCAGGTAAACTCAACGACAAAATTTAATATTGGGTAAACGTACGTCTACCATTATATCGTAATAGGTTAGACGACAAAATTATAGTTTTTAGTCCTCGTCTAGATAAACGAGGGACTACAAATTTGAATAATATGTGTTTTATATATTCTAGCAATCTTACTACAATATCTTAAAACACATATTTTTCCTTTTTTCATGTATTCAATATTAATAACGGCGATACATTACGTCGAAATGTCGCATGGAGACACGATTTCGTACAGTTTACACTGATATATGACGTCACAAGCCCTGAATTTTAAAACGCCTGATCTTAGTAGCTGTCCATTAATTTGATAAAGCAAAAACAAAACTTATCTATTATTTTTTTGATTGATAGATTATATAGAAATTTGACATTTGTAAACTTTATAATAATTTGTTTGTGGATGAGGTAGTTTGTCTTCTTCTCCCAAATACTTCTGTGCTTCTGGGCTATTTACTGTTGGTACAAAATAAGTAAATTGTAATACATAGAACATAGCACATAAAATACGTCTACATTATAGTCTTTATTACCTAACATAAAAGTCAAACATGATTGTATTTTGAAAACTAAGTTGTTTTGATCGCTAGACTACGGAGGTATTGGAATAGGTATTATATAATAGACCGTACGTCGATGATATGGTTTTGATCTTGGGCTTAGCGTTTTGACTTTATTACCATTGGCATGTAGTCTACTGTACCTACCTATAGCTTCAGACATTCGTCCGTCTGTGGCTTCTATTAAGACTAAAATAATTGATTTTGTAACATTATACACCAATATCCTTCAGTTACGTTTTTCAGAGTTAGGTAGTCAGGAAAATAGACACAATCGGTCGCAAGTAGGCAGATCCAAATAACTGAGTGTGTATATTTTATCAAGAAGCCATGGCAAACAAACCCATGTAACCAACACACGGTTTCTTAAACGAAAAACATCGACGTGTCAACATTAAACGTTACGACTATTGAACGCGCGCGTGACGATGTCTCAGCAAATTTTTGTGTTGATTTTTGTTCCAGTAACTGGTCGTGTTTTTTCAACAGTACTAACATTAAACAGTTGTGTACCAACACCAACGCAATTATCCCGGGAACGTTCATGTATTTACTACACATGTACAATTTAACGCGTTGAGACTGTTCCACTTGCAAACTTGATTAGAAGCGTCACTTAAACTAACTGGATTTAGCGGCCATGTCTCACATCCACGATGCCAGGCGTAAAACTTGTAGGTACTAGATTTTAAGTGTTACCTACTGATACTGATAGCTATTATATGTGTAGATAAGCGATCAGCAAGCGACACGTTAAAATATGGCTAACTAGCCACACTTACCTCCGCGTCGCTCCTCCTCGCGCCGTCAACGGACGCGTGCGTGCTCGTTGAGGTGTGAGAAGGAACACGGGGTGATTTTTTAGTCAGTAAGAGTCTGACAGACCCTCCGTCCACCCCGGGGCGGAGGACATCCATGAGGATTGTCCACCCCTAGAAAAATAAAACGGGCTCCAGGTGGTGGGTGATGTGTTAGCAACACAAAAATACTACTAACACCCAAAAGGTTTTTAAAGCGTTATTTAAAAAAAATAGAAAACATTCTTACCAGCCAGTTCCTTTGGCCGCGAGTGTACGATTTTTAAATGCGAACCGCAATAGTTTAACGCGAAGCCAGACCTTCAAAAATGTTGATTTTATTGCGAGCACCATTTGTTTAGAATATAGACTCATGTGCCCTTGGCATTCCATTATAAATAACTTTACGATAAATGTAGGTACACATGTTACCTATAATTCTTTCTTTTCTTTATTATTTTTCAAATAAACGTTCCCTACTCTAGGTATTTCTCGAATAGGTACCGTCGGCGTCGGTACGATTAAAATAATTATATTTTTTTGTAAAATAAATTTACTATTTGCCTGTCTTCTCTGTAGGGTTAGGCAGAGGTGTATCTTTAATATGCCCACATTTTGCCAGTGGTATTTAAATCCAGTTAAATAGGGAGCAAACCTATGGCTAAAACATACAGACGTCAGGCTGCAACTGAGAATTCCAAATGGATAAACCTAATAACACTATAACCGACCCGGGAAACAAATAAAAATAATATTTCCGGATTGAATATAAGCCGTATTTTTTCTATTTATACGTAGTTGTTTTTTATTGTTATTTATACGATTTATTTAAACTGGGCTGAGGATTAGCACTTTTTGAAACTTCAAAATTACATAAGTCAGTCCACCAAAAAGCCCTCCTTTCGCTACTTTCTAGTGTTTCTGTTGGGAAGAAGAAGTAGCGGAAAAAACTCCCCAGCAACATGTCTGTCTTATATGTTAGAAGAACTTGAATTTATACTGTAATCACAACTAGATAACCTTAGAAGAAATTGAATTTATACGCAGTAAGTACAACTAGATCATACTATCCTATCCTACTAATATCCTACTAATCCTACTAATATTATAAACGCGAAAGTTTTTGAGTATGGATAGATGGATAGACGTTTGTTTCTCTTTCAAGTAAAAACCACTGAATGGATTTTAATAAAATTTGGAATGGAGTTAGCTGACACTCTGGATTAACACATAGGCTACTTTTTATCTCTGTATTCCCACAGGAACGGGACCTACGCGGGTGAAACCGCGGGACGTCTGCTAGGTAACATTAGAAGAAATTGAATTTACACAGTAAGTACAACTAGATAACAATAAAAATCAAGCAATTTAAATCAAATTATTTGCTTGATAGGCTTGTTTAAGAACCTGCTTAAAAGTTTCTGATGCACGTTATATTCTTCTAACCTTGTTGTTTTCAATCAGCCCATTTTATTCCTATCCATCTTCGTGTCTTTAAATGACACAATTACGGGTGGTTGGGTTAACTCAGACCCCGATCGCTCCTGTGACGTCACAAACTTGCCTTATGGATGACCGAACTAGTGGTGTGCGCCGAATGAACGAACTAACGCGTGTGCAACCCGAAACTGACCAATGGGCTAGAAAAGTACATGGGCTAAGTTTCTATGACAAGTTTAATATGACACCAGTAAAAAATAAAAAAGTTGAAAACGAAATTGAAAAAAAACATAGTAGTATTTTAAAGTACTTAAAAACTGGCTTCTAACCGCAACTTTGCCCTCGTGGAACTCATCTTTAACATAGGTTTGACGTATTCTATGGTCCTCGCCTTTCATTTTCAAATCCATTAAATGATTTTTTTAAACTTTGCGCCTTGCAACACTGTTCACTGTTTCATAGTTTTTATTTTTCCTTTTTGTCTCTGCTCGGTGGCATTGTAGTGACTGTATGATTTTTCAAGTATTTGCTTCAATATAAAATTAATTGCAGTTGTGATTTGCCTACAAGATTTTTTTTGCAGATGTACAGTTTTGGGGATCAACCCAACATATAAACTTGCAAATTACCAAATGTTACCTCTTTGTACCTCTTTATAAACCAACAAAAGTGGCGACAAAAGACCAAGTTTAGTTATTGAATAAGAACCCCTGTTTCCGCCCCTAAACAGCCAATTAATTAAATGGAAAACAAAATAATGCATTTTGAACCAGATTCCTGATACAAATTAGGCTAACAAGCCAGAAAATACGCGCCCGTTTTCTATTTTTAATTGCAAATAATTTATTAGCGGTCCGTGTTCACCAAGTTTATAACAATAACATCGGGATTCTGTGAAACTTAATAAACCGGTAGAGTTACAAAGGAAACAGATAAGACAAGGCATTGCAAACAAGACGGATTCGTAAAGTCGAGTTGTTTTAAATACCTTTGTCAGTTTTCAATTTATTAATAGAACCTGTTTTTTATATTCCATTACTCGAGGTTCATATTGAACAAAGAGATTTAAAATATTATAGAGCGGGCATGTCAAGGAAATGTCATAGAAAAACTTTGATCCCATGTCTCAGTAACGCCATCTAGAATAATATATGAATATTGGAGCGGCAGCGGAGCGTACTACAAAAAACTCATAGACTTGTATCCAGCACGACACACTTTTTCGGACGAAAATTTTGTTCGTGATGTCCGGTCTATAGGTATTGAATGTCTTTGATATTGAATAAGTAAAAATAATACAAAACTCCTTGGATATGTGGTTCAAAATGTATAGGTAGTTTCGAAGATATCGAGAAAACAATTTAGGTCAAACTAAGTTTTATTGTTAATACGAGTACGTAATTCATTTTTATTCTAACCAATCATTCATAATAAGCTAAGAAAACATTGACAATTTTACGTAAAGGTGTTTACATTAATAATCGTGACTTAATCGAATCATTTTATGTGATAAATGAAAACAAAAAACTCAATATAATTAAACAATAATTTATATGCCAGTTGATTCTTTGATAAATGGTGAGACCATCAGCCAAATGAGCCGACTACTGCCAAAATCTCGAGTGAAGTTTCGGTCCGTTGCATTAGTATCGAATAACAGTTCAATTCGCCTTTACTTCACCTACCTACTTGTTCACAGAAAAGCGCTGCAGCATAGAGAGCTATATTCAATCATTTAAAAGCTAAGGACTAAATAGCATAAACATTTCGCTGATATCCAACCGAAACATTTTTAATTGTTTAGCCATTTTATGAAATACTAGCTTCTGCCAGCGACCCCTTTTACTCCTTACATGTCCTATGGCACACAACAATAGTGTATTAGGTAAAGCAGTCAAATTTAATAATAAGGTATCGAACCTTTTGTAACTATACAATACTTTATGCATTAGAGAGCCGTGTCGTGAACCTGTCTATCACTGACTCAATACGCTTTAACTCGGAAAACTGAAAACACAAAATTATTTTAAAAACTTAACCCAAAACAACTTCTAACGTTTGATTTTAAACATTCAACTTTAAAATACAATTTGAAATTGTATGCTTGAAGAATACTACGAAGATGTCATCCATAGTTTAAGGCTTCGAAAGATTTCCGTCAAGGAATTCCTTGAAAATTTTCCGAAAGCAATATTTTAGATCGAGAATTTTCGTCGGTGTGTTATAAAAAAAAAAAAAAAAAATTCATTTATTTCGGGTAACTGGGCCCATAGAAGTCAAATTTCAAATTTTATAGCAATTTCCCTAATAATATAACATATAACATAATAGAATAAAATAATAGTAATAAAATTAATAGTAAATGTCAATAATTTAAAAATAAATAGGATATCATTAAATAGGATATCGTTATCCCTGTAATGTAGCAGCGTTTTCACAGAAAGTCTTACGTTTCATTTTCGCCGTCACTTATTCTGCCTTCTGAATTCGTGAAGACGAATCTGTCAAATTGAATTACGATTTTTGTTTATGTGCGTAGATTTTATACGATTCCGATTAATTTACGAATAAAATTATAATCCGTATGAAAGCTTTATTGTGTCAATTTACTGGGATAAAACGTTGTCCGATAAAGCGCTGAAAAAGCGTGCGTAAACAACAGATGGAGTGCGACACGAATATTAGCTGACCCTGTAATAAAATCCGGGTACACACACATAAATGTTGAATAAATGAGGGCTGTCGACAAGTGCTTTTTGGCTAAAAGAGACACATTAAAATGTGAGAAGAAAAATGATGTGAAATGTATAAAATATGTCACGTGTTTCCGTGAAGAGGAAAACTCTCATGGAAGTTCTATTACCGTGTTATGTATTCTGGATGTCAAGTGAAAATGTTCAATTTTAATAAAACACAATTTGCTATTTGAGCGCTGTATTATAAAATAAGACTTATTACTTGTGATATGTAGAGAAGGAATCACAGGAAAAGAAATCGTCCACATCACTGTCAACGGAAATGATGATGCCAATAAAATTTGTGCTGTAGTTGATTTATAAAGCAAGCTACGTGATCCGAAAGGACGTTTTTTAGGTTTAAAATGTTATGTTAAGATTGCTTTCCTGTCTTGTCACAAAAATTTTAATGCAAAATTTGCAGAAGTTTTGTACAAGTACTGCTGCAATCACTAAATTTAAACCTATATTTTGACATCCATTCGACAAAACAATGTCGCAACGACCATAAAGTATGAGCATTTTAAACTCTTCAAAACTGGTGCCAAAAAGTTTGGTCGTTAGGCTATGAACGCGGACAACTACCGCTTGTCACAAACGGCTCTGACTAGAATAGAAAACACATGTCCCTTCGGCATGGCGCCAAGTAGAAAATGTTTGAAACAGACTAATTAGGGAAGAGAGTGAGAAATTATAATAGTCGTGTGGCTCCGGAACAAAAAATAGGTCACACTCAGCATCGTAAACGGAAGGAATTTCGCAATACCGCGTAGGTAACTAGTAGACTTATTTACAGTTCTATCCGGCAAACATTTACAATATCTTAATTTACAACATTATTGTTAGTATTACAACATTTACGTATTTACGCAAAAAAAAATATATTCAAAACATTTAGGTATACTTAACTCGACAAAGTGTATGGTAACAGCTAATTGTTATCAGCAATTTTTGTGTTTGTCCCATTATAACCATTGTTTAAAATAGTAGGTACAACTATCTCTGTTGGGATTTTTAAGAAAATCAGAATTTTTCCCAGTTCAACTGGAATTATTGTAGGTAAGTACTGTTTTAAACAATTATAACTAAAATATGGTTTAATGTAAAAACGAAGACTTAAGAATAAAACGATTTGACAGGGTTTTTTTTTGTTGTGTTTTAGTCTAAGATCCCGTTAAGAACGATCTTCTCCGAGCTGGTTAATGAATGAAACCTATTTTATATCAAATTTAATATGTCAACAAACATATGGGTTGCCAAAAAAAATTCAGTCCAGGATATGATTAATTAATAATTAAAAAAATATGTTTCACTGGTTTGGTTTATGTACAAATTCCATAGGTACCAATTTTCGATTGGTATGGAATTTGTCTGAAATCTTAATTTTCATTTAACTTTCATTCATTAACCAGACCGGTGAAAGTTACTAGTAGACAACCCATATGTAATATATTTATTGACATATTAAATTAAATATAAAATAGGTTTCATCCATTAACCAGCTCGGTGAAGGTCGATCTTAACAGGATCCTATACTGTTAGTATTTGTCTGCACTAGGTTAGTGTGACTAATTGGACCTTTGATGGTATTTTGTTTTTGGATGAAGATCTCAAATATAAATGTTGGTAGCCGTGCAAAGCTGGGGGGGGTCGCTATAGTCTTTAACTTTATAATGAAAAGATTCGATTTTTTGTTCTTATGTAATGGATAAACTGAAAACTACATAGGTAACCGATTCTAACATTCTTTCACTGATGGAAAGCTACATTGTCTGTCAGAAACATAAGCTATTGACGAGGGGTTGGACGCAATGTAACATACTTACGTATGTACAAAAAATAAAACACGGAATCCACATGTGCGAAGTCTCGGGCTAAGTTCTATATAGTTATGTATATTGTGAAGTTAATTAGCATGATTGGTTTTGGGCGAAAATTTTGCGAAAGAAGGTTTTCTACAAAAAGGGTTGTATAACTCCTTCAGCAATATCTTCTACGAAACAAGACCATTTTTGCGACGCGGCTGCCATAAATATTTTAATGAGAATTCTCGCTACAAAGCTAATCCTACTCATTTGGACGGACACTCATTCATAATAATTTGCCTTTCAGATTATGTACAAGCTCTAAGGCAATTTGTTTCATGTAACCAAGTCCAGACACCGCTAACGGACTTATAACGACTGTTTATGTAAGGACCCGATTAATTAGTAATGTGAAAATAATGAATTATGCATTTTTAATCTCGTGCAATGTAAACTTTTATTAATAAAACCACCAGCGTCAAATACTGCGAATCCTTTTTTATATTACAAAACTTTTTGCTCGTTTTACGATTACTGTTTTGCGGTTAAAGGGAAATGTGTGTTATATACTTTTACGTTCGACGTTCGGTTTACGGGTTGTTATATTAGAGATCCTTTGGGCTTTCATTAAAATTATAATAGGGGCATAAACTTGTATTGTAGACTGTACCTCCACCATATTGTCCACTGTCAAAAGCTATTAAATTATACAATAAGGCCTCCTTTCACTAAAACTTCGACCGAACGACCCTTTATTTAAAAAAAAATGTCATGCATCTCTCCTGCTGGGTAAACACAATGAATTAAATCAGATTAACACTTACTATTACAGCGTACGCTTTGTAAGCGCATTCTAATCAAGATTAGGGGTGTCGCAACGTAATTCTTTACATTTAAATTCGTCGTCAACAAAGGGCGCGCTAAATCCGAATGGAAATAAACAATTTCACACGTTGTTAGGGTGCCGACTACTGAGCTGTCTGATTTTATCGACGATTTCAATGGGTTAACATTTACAGTGAGTCAGGATCACGGCGGTTATTTATACGATATTATTATTATTACAACTATTGCTAGTTCACACTCACAACTCGTTAGTGTTGCATGTTAAATAATGTACAGACGCCAGCACGTCAAGTTACCCCAATGTGTCAAATTTCTTTGATCGTTTTTAAACTTTATGTCAAACAGAATAAGGTTCATATTCAATTGGGAAAATTTGACACATTGGGGTAACTTGATGTGCTGGCGTCTGTACCAAAACTATGAAAAACGAAGGGTGAATAGAATCACAAGAATTTTCATGTTTGTTAAAATTTTTCTGGTAAGTAGGTACTTATGAGGACTTGATATTTTGACATTAAAAAACAATATGTAGTATAAAGTATGAGAATGAGGACTCAATATTTTCGAATAAAGAACAAAAGAAACAAAACTTTGATGGCGTTATCAAAATTATTAAAAAAAAAATTTGCAATGATACTCGATATCTTTAACAAATAATATTGAAAATACCATTGCATTCTAACACACCATTGGTACTGATTAGTAGAATCAATTAACTATTTAAAAAAAATGTTTTCACGTGCGAACTCTGCCTCTGACAGTCAATGTGTAAGTAAGTTATAAGAGTAAGTTTGAATGAGATAGAAGAGGTTGTTTGAATGAGATCGACTACACTTCACATAAAAATAATAAGTGCACTACTTAGTAACTAATGTATTGAATAGCTCATAAATGTCAATTACATTTAAAATAATGATATGAGAACCACATTCAAAACAACACCAAAAAAAAATCAAACCAATACAAGTATCACAAAAATTTTAAAAACCTAATAAACGCTATCATTAATAAACAGAAAAGGAACAACCACATAGAACAGATCCAATCTACTTTAAATATCTTCATGAGAACCAAGCAATCTACTTAAGTGAAATAAAAGGAAACTATGTCCATTACCGTTGACATAACAGCCCTACAAAAGTTAGTTCGAAACTCAGGTCTTTCTACTTATTTCCTGTAACAGCAAAGAGGGAATAAAATGTCAGTTTGGAAGCCATATAACCTGCACCCTGTTTATGTTACGTTGGCGGTTAGTGACTCACCTTACATGTTTGTACCTTATGCCTTAAACAGGGTGATTCGTAATTTGACGTTTTCAATTTTAGGGCTAGTTGATGTGCTAATAGGGTGCTAATAGCCACGATAATGTGTTAATAAGGTAATATGACTTGCCATTTATATGATAAGCGTTCTAATAAGGAGAAAATTATGTTAATAAGGTTGAATAGTGTGCTAATAAGGTTGAATTGCTTTCTAATAAGTCAAAGTGTTGTGTATGTGTTCTTATAAGGTAAGTTAGCGCGTTAAATGATAAAATCCATGCCAGAAATGGTTGTGAATGTATTAGCTGTACATTTTAATTACAGATACAGTAATGATTAATATTTAAAATTTATAGCTGAAACTTCTATCCAGTTATTTTTATTTTCTGAAATCTTAATAACAGCAAACACAAAAGTAATTACTTAGCCCACATTAAAATTGAATAGAATAGAATAATCTTTATTATACACCATAAAAACGTACAAATTACACTCATTATCTTTTCTTAAAGGATTATGTCAAATTGCAAGTTATTCTGTATCACGCACAATGCACTCATAAGGTGAGCCACCAAAGAAAATCAACAACCAACTAGATACGTAATTTAAAAAAAAACAACGAACAGTTCTTAGTTAAGATTTCAAAATAAAGAAAATCAACAAGTGATTGATTTTCGCCTCTCGGCCAATATTATAAGGTCCTGATTTAAAGCACGTAGGTCATACTAAAATGTCATAAGAAATAAAGCCGCCTGTATCAAGCATTGTTACCGAAGTGACGATTCGCGTTTTGCATACGACATCGATGACATGTTTACGCTTTAAAACGTGGGGTTTTTAGTGTTCCCCGGTTTTAGTAGACCATTGTTCTTTGATGGAAGCCATGATTGTTTGGAGTTAGGTATATTAGGTGTGGAAATTGTTTATACATTATTTTTAGTATTCCAAATCCGAAAAGGCGTTTTTTTACTCAACAATTTGTGCATTGGGACGAACAGGGTATATCACAAAAAAAAACATATCAGGTCGCTTAGCATGATCACCGAAGAATCGAAAAAGCGACAAATTGTGCTATGCGCTTAAAAGAGAATAGGAATGTCAACGACCTCTATCTGCCAGATATCACTTAAAAAGTACGGTCTATGCAACGAAACCTTATTCGCGTAGGTAATCAATAATTTTTTGTTTTTTTTTTACCGAGTCGTAGTTATGCAAAATGAAACAATGTCGTAAATGAGTTAGTCTTGTGAACCGTATTTTTCGAGTACCATCGGACAGATAGAGGTCATTGACGTTCTCTCATTTGAAACAAGAAGAAATGTGCAGATTCTTCATTAGACAATTGTTTACTAGACTTTGCGTACAAGATGTAATACATTGGTGTACAAATCACTTGAGAAAATGTGTTCAAATGGGACACAATGTATTAAATTTTTACATAGGTACAGCCAAAGACATTCAATACCTATAGACCGGACATCACGATCAAAATTTTATCTATACCTAGTCTATGAGTTTTTCTTAGTACGCTCCGCTGCCGCTCCAATATTCATACATTATTCTAGATGGCGTTACTGAGACATGGGATCAAAGTTTTTCTGTGACATTTCCTTGTCATGCCCGCTCTATAGTATTTTAAATCTCTTTGGGTACAGCCATTTTTTATGACAAGTGACGTGGACGGACTTATTTGTTATTTTTTTAAAACTATGTAATTAAAAGTAGGAAGGCCGCCCTGCAGTAGGCAAATCCTGGATAGTAATAATTAAAGTAAAGACGTATTTTTAATTTGATACCTACACGTAATATTCAAAACTGCATAAGCAAAATCAAAACTTGACAGGATAGGATGACAGTTATGGATAAGTCAAAGCCGAAGACAGGACGTTCAACTTAACTTTAGAAGACCATTCATTAAAAAGTTTCCTCAAATCTGTAATTATTATTAATAATGAAGAGAATCAGCGCAACAATGTCAGCCAAGCTTGGGTTAATATAATATACATCAACAAGCACCGCGAGCTAAAGGGGAGTTTGTTTAACTAATCAATTAAATCAAACGTGATTATGTCAATAGAGGCGTGACAGATAAATAGACTGAGTAGCGTACTACAAGTGTATACAGGGTGGAAGTGACATCTACGCGCAACAAGATAAGAGCTTGCACCATGAGTTCAATACAAGATCCGTTTACGTTTTTTTTTTGTCTCTAATGTCAAGCAAAACGTCAAAGTCACGCAGTGTCTACTATACTCCATTTACTAGCATCAAGCATTAAAAATGTTATTTTTAACGCACACTCTGTAACGAAAACTGTACAATAAGCATGTAACAATGACGATAGACGCTGAATTCATTATAATCTATTTTCACTGCAGCTGTCACACTTAGTTTTTTTTTTTTTTTTTTTTAAATAATTATGTGGGTTTCATTTTGTTATATTATTTAATTTTAGTTGAAAATTGTAGCGTCAATGATAAAAACCTCAAAGAAGTAGGGATGAACAATATAGGGAACGTTCTTTTTTCACTTTTATTCTTCTCAAAAAATATATTAACAAAACCCTAACTTTAAAATAAAATATTCTGCATTCCTGCTTCTACGAGCCTCTTTTTTCTAATGCTATTATAAAATTGAGTATAGGCATCTAGAAAACTTCTTCAAAATTTGAAAGATTCGAAAACTTAAAAGGGTGGAATAGAAATATTGACGTAGGTACAAATACATCTAGCCAACCATGAGTTCTATAGATGATTCTCAACCATTTTTTGCCGGCTTTTTCCACTTTCCAAGTTTTTGTTGTTTCTTTTTCTAAACTGCAAAGAATCGTGATAAAGATAGAAAAAACTTTTTTATGCAGTTTGAATAAAAATATTTTATTCACTTTCAAAGGTAAAAATCTGAGTGGATCAAATTAAAGAGAAAATATAATTTTTCATTTTTTATTTATAATTTAAATCAGTTTTTACATCACAAAAAAGCCTTCAACTAAGAAAAATATCGATGTGAAATGTCTAAATAAATATAAAGTTAAGTTTTAAATAAAAATAATTAAAAATAATTGTTGTTTGTGTATATTTGTGTAATGAAATTCAGACGAGCTTGTAGAGACGGGATGCGCATTGGTTACTAATCATTAATATTAGGATACATAGAAAAAAATACAATGCATAAATTGTGGATACCGTGGTGGATACTTATTATACAGTTATACTTACCTATTATATATTTCCGAATACGACGCAATGGATGTTCAGATCAGATGTTTTTAAGACGTTAGACAAAAACAAAAATATAATATTAAAGAAAAACATACTGGAAAATAGCTGTTTTCGCAATTACTTTATGGGAAACCATGCGTTCAATTTGCTTTCTTTCTTAATTGAAAGAGAACGAATGAAACCTATTAAATTTTAAGAATCTTTCTTTTTTACATCCATCGTGCAAATTTGTGTTCCGTCAGTAGTATTTTTTTTCTTTATTCATATGGATGAAGAGTGAGTGTTGTGCCATTTTTATTTTCATGATTTGATATTGGAATTTGAATGTTTTTTAGAGTAAGGGCTAAAAATTTCAATAACCGTTAGTAGTTTAACTTTTAACTGGAGAATAAGTATAAATAAATGTATTGTACATACAAAAGTTAGATAGATGATTACACTTTCACGCAGAAACAACTGAATGGATTTCGATGAAACACTATTAGTTTAACCTAACATGCCAATAATGTATACAGGCAGTCACGTACGTAGACAAAGTTTGTCAAAAGCTAGGTATTAGTTTAGAATAAAAAAGCTTGATTTGCTAAACTCATGTTTTATCCGTGACTTCCATTCTCAACAGCGTTTAATCTGCAAAAACTTACCTGCAAATTGATAAAATCATGCGATCATCAATCTGCCATTTTAAAGAGTCAACATTTTTTTTGTTCGAGGATCAGGTAAAAATTACTGAGAACTAAACATAGAATTAAAAAGCACGAGCTAGCCCCAAAAAAATGGCGCGAATTATCACATTGTGACAACTGGGGCGAGACGAAATGATAGGAGGCAATATAAAAGAAATAAAAAAGTAGGTATTGTGTAATTTTATCCACGAGGACGCGCTGTGGGATCCAACTACAACTTGTTATGAATTTTTAAAAAAGTATTCGCAGGCAGAAATATTATAGTAGGTACCTAGCGAAAAATAGACTTTCGTCGAATGTAGACCGGGTTGTGAGATTAACCGATGATTTGCTAGACTATTCTCCTTTTTAGGTTAATTTAGATTAAGAATGGAATATCACCTGAATTACTACTTAGTGTAAACGAAAAGAAAACCTGGAACTCTCAACACAGGTAATGTCAGCGTGTATGTTTGAGACCAGAAAATATTTAATCATTTAGATAAAAATAATGAATAATAACGATTTGTGCAAGAACAGTAGACATAATACATTTAATAAACCCAATCACTATTGGGCAGCGCACTTCATCATAATATATTTTCATTGCTCGTGACTGTGACCAAGCTTTAGTGGCAAGTGTAATTTACAAAAAAATTGCTACCTTATTGCGCTTTTACGGTGACTATCAGACGGTGTGCACTGTGCGCTTCGTCTATATCGTCATTGGCTTCGTCACATCTCAGCGAGAGAATGACATCATACTAGATACACACTGATAAAAGCGAATACAAAACTGGCTGTTTGACAGTTAATTGTTGAACATTTTCCCCAGTGATCATCACTATGATATGAACTGTAGCTTTGCATAAAATGCCGGATAGAATACCTGAACCTGGTTGGTATTATACAGGGTTATTTTTCAATGACCGGCCAAATTTTCACAGGGTGTTCTACCCATGAATATGAGCAACTCTGAAATCACGAAAAAAAATCAGCTGTTTCATACAAAAGTTCAATACCTACTCGACTAAAATGTATGAAACAGCTGTTTTTTTTTCGTGATTCAGAGTCGGTCCCATAGTGAAAGTTGTTCATATTCATGGGTAGAACACCCAGTGAAAATTTGGCCGGTCATTGAAAAATAACCCTGATATATTCGAGTTATTCATAAGGAGGAGTAGACTCCTTTTTGCTTCGCGCCGTAGTCGAGTAAAAATACGCCAATATAGGCATTAGGAGGTTGTATGGTCGTAGGATTGTCCTCACTTAGCGATGGGTTCCGCTAAGCATGGCGTGCTAAAAATATTCGTGAGTTTATGCGAATTTGCGAGTATCTACCGGGTCCCCGACTTATGCTGTTGCTATTCCTATTATAAGGGTAATTAACTGGTTAACTCCTATTTTAGGTGTTTAAAATAGTGAGGGGGTAATTAATTGGTTACCCCCTCACTATTTAAAACACCTAAAAGATAAACAAGACAAGATCAACTGATTTCGCTGACAGTACAAGTAGGAACCGTAAGGTCTGTAAAGTCTGAGGTATCTTAGACGAATGGTATTTGTAGAAATAACCCCAAAGCAAAATATGTAAAGGTTACATTGTGTCGATAGTAGGTAAGCTAGTGAGCTTTAGAAGCGCGCCATAACTTTTAACAGCTGCTGCAGGAGTCTTTTGGGTACATATTTAATACTTTTATCTAATACTGATAGAAATGACTTCTAGAGAATAGGTATAACGTTGTTGTGTAAAGTCAAGATGTTAGCTGAATTATCTAAGCTTTGCTCGTTTTATCACTATCCTCCTGCTTTATTCTTATCTGTAAAGGGCCAGCGCAGCATGTCTATGTCTTCCATATCTGTGTATGGAAGAATAGTCACCTTCCTAGCCATATCAACATATTAGTAAATAAAACGTTGACTACCAGAGACTAAATCGGCTCTATTCACTCATTTATAATTCGTTAAATAAAGGAAACTGCAGGCCTAGCCATATTACAAATTCTATTTCTATTATCGTAATCGAATAGAAAGAAAATGGCGTATATGGAATCGGCTGTTTGCCAACTGTCAAGTGTTAATGAGTAGAATTTGTAATATGGCTAAAAATTAAATAAACTGACAGTTGACAAACAGCTGATTCCATATACGCCATTTTCTTTCTATAGTCGCCTTATCGATTACGACAATAGAAATATAATTTGTAATATGGCTAGGCTTGCAGATTATAAAGATTGAGTGATAAAATACTTAGTACGCAATATTGTTGATAGATGGCGTTGCTTGTATCATTTGATTTGTTAAACTATTGATTTTAAGACCACATTCTCACGATCCATCCATCGGTTTTCTGCTTTTGTCAGCTTCGTTAAATTCATGCTTCCAACATAATCCACAGCATATGCCCATACCTTTGCTGTTTTATTGATATAAAATAAACGATGAGTCCTCGATTTTATTGATGGTGTACATTACGATGTATTACTTTCTTTATATTTCGTTAATGGCCTACGAAGCTGGTCTAGCCTTTTCAAAGACTAAGTGTACACTTAGGTACCACGTTTGTGTTTATATATGTGGACTATTGTGAGCCCTCAATGACCAGTCATTAGCAATGAGTGAGCACAGGCCTTGTGTAATGTGCCTAACAAAAGGATGACCTACCTCCTCATTTAGGTCAAAGATTAGGGCAACAAATGTAAGCTTCATTCATTGAAAACAGCGATACTTACCCCTATTCAATTTTCAGTTAGTTTAACGTTCATTGATTTTTAGGATAATATTACAATAGGTTCAAAGTCTTGAAATATTACTTTTGCTACGCTGTTGTTCAGTATATACTTTCTGATGAAAAATTAATTTTGTTGCAATTTTGAGAAAATTAATACTGAATTATATTTCATTGAATAGAATACATAGGTACTTCTCGAAACTATCCAGCAAATCATCATAATTTCATAAAATAGTCTTATTTTCTCCAGAACCAACTTTTATTCAAACGACTTTCTACCATAATTTTTTTACGAGTTTACTTCTCTAACTTGCAGTTTCCCGAAGAAAAATTCCTGCCTATTTTAAAATGTTCGCAAACAAAAAGTTTGAAGTCCTATTGCCTAGTCGTCCCGGACATCGTTATATTTAGTTTTCCAAGACCAAGTTCTGAAGTATTATAATATCTGCGTAGCATTTATTAGTATTCATTCTTCTCTTGAAAAAGTAGTAGGTATAGTGATAAATGTTATGGCCGTGGCGTTGTAAAGTTGCCAACTGGAATTTCTTACTGAATTCTCAATTTTGTTAGAAAGATTCACTTAGTAGTTTGTAAGACACTAAAAGTAAAAGAACTTCGCACTTTAATCAAGGGCTCGTTGCACCGAGGTACGGGAAATGTATAGCCAGACATTGCGAGCGCTTTTATTTTGTTTTTTTTTGTTACGTGATTGAAATTACAAAATACGTTTTTTTTACCAAACCCTGTAAAATAGTAAAATAGTAGTAGAAATAGTTTTTACCAAACCCTGTAAAATAGTAAAATATTAGTAAACCCTGTAAAATAGTAGACCCTATTTTTTATCTTTAATTTGAACATTTAAAAATTGTGTTCATGATGGTATTTCTGATAAATGTAACCGTTGAACGCATTTTAATAACGATTCAATGACAACTTTATGTTTTTTTTTTCTTTAAAGACATATTTTAATGAATCATGTTTAAACCTCCCGGACCCTTTTCTGTTCCGAAAACTTTGTTGAAAGTCTATCCAGGCAATAAGTAGGTACAATCTGGACTATTGACTTTCAAAAAAGTTAAAAATGTCTGCTATATCTCTTTAATGAGGAAAGCTCTTTTTATACTGCGCTATACTATGTTGCTATATAGTATAACAAACAGTAGTAAGCCAATAATTATAATAATACCAGCCTGTTACTGTCCCACTGCAGGGCAAAGGCCTCTTCTCATACAGAGAAGGCTCGAGCATTGATCACCACGCTTGCTCAAGGCGGATTGGCGATTTCAAATTTATGTTAACTATAAGTCCAGGTTTCCTCACGATGTTTTTCCTTCACCGATGTCAATGATGTCTAAGATAAACTTAGAAGGTACATATGAATTAAAAAAGTCACATTGGTACTTGCCCGGATTTGAACCACAACCTCGTGCATGAGAGGTAGGCGTCTTAACCTCTGGGCTATCACGACTTTAAGCCAATAATATATTATAGTATTCATATTCATATTTATATTATTTATTTGCATTCCACAATGTAAAAAAGATCTTAAAATAATGCTTAAAGCTACGACCAACATGCACCCTATAGGGCACAGCAAAAAATAATAAAATTGAGTAAGAACCATTACTATAAAATTACAAATAATTTTTTAACAAATTATACATAGTACCTACAGTCAAGTGTAAACGTATCCATAATAATGTATGGTGCGCGATAATGTTATGCTATGAACTATATGCTATACCTATATGCTATTATATTATTGTCTAGTAGTCTGAAAAGATCTACACAACACACTAGTCTGCGTGGTAAACAGAACGTACATCTGGCGTAGGGTATACACACAGTACAGCGGGAAACTTCACTAGCGGTACCTTATTAGAACCTATTGTTCAAGTGCTGTACCATTTGCGGTTTCCCTTTTGTGGCCACATGCTGCAGAACAATTATCGCGCTCCCTAATTAGAAGAGCAGGCCATGTTTCAGTTATACAGGTAACAAAACTGAACTATCGCCCGGCCAATCGTAAATAACACGTTATAAGGCTAACAAAGTGATAGAATACAAAGGTTTTGTCTTTGTGAAAATTTATGGCAGCGATAATTTGCAAGTGGTGTGAATTAGCACTTTAGTTGAAGACTTTGCAGTCACTCGGGGGTGCTCGGGGGAGCTCGGCTCTCTTCGTTAGCTGAACGAGGTCCTATGTTTTTAGGGTCGCAAAGAGATTTCGTCTAGACTTTGCGCTGCACATTTCACGCGAATTTTACTCACTTCAAGTAAAGTTCAGTGAAGCTTTTTCGGGTTCCATTTTGTTAAGAAGTGCTAGCATAAATGGTGTGCTGTATGGTTTTTGCGTAATGTACTCTGTGATTTTGTGCAAAATATATTCACAAATATTGTGAAACCTAAGTAAGATGGAACTTAAAAGTGACACCTTTCTATACTTGAGTTTCTTTTATTTTGAACTTTCCTTCTACTGCCAAACCAACTATGTTGAGGTCGGCTTTTAGTTTGCAGCTGAATACCAGTGTTTTACATGGAGCAACTGCCTAGCTGAACTTCACAACCTAGTTACTGGGTAACAGATTCCCTTGCTTAAACTGACTGTCAGACTTTCGGGGGTCTGACTTCCTTTAACGACTGTCAAGTGGAAGAAAATCTAGAAATGGCAGCCAGGACCAACAGGTTTCCGTGCTTTCCGAGGCACTATAATGAATGGTCACTCATCCTCGGATCGACCTCGTCAAGTGTAGCTTAACCTTAAATCGACATGTGCGTTGTGTTTATTTACTGACAAGGTTAATAATAAACTCTATTTAACGTGTAATAAATAAGTATTTACCCAACATCATTGAATTTATAGAATCAATTCAATCACCTGTCTGAAACTTGAGCAGATGTCCTGTGTGTAAATTATTAATAGCTTATCCACTGGTAAACGTTGTTAGAATTGAATAGAATTTACTTTCACAGATTTTCCCATTCAATGTAAATACTGAAACGGAAAATACGAATCTTTTATTACGGTATCTTCATAAGAGTGTCACGTAAGAAGCGTTATATAACTATCTACCTACCATATACAGGTTGAAGCGAACATCTTCGCAAATACGGGGTATTAATCCTCAAAGCGCAACCATGTTGAAAACTAAGAAAAAGGGGGATAGATTTATTTGTAGTATCAGTAGATGGCTTTAAATTAACGGGCCTAATTGTTTAATTATTAAAACGGACTACCAGGCAACATACATTAACTGGAACAAAGTGTTAAAGCAACTTTTGGTCAATACTTTACAGGTTCATTAGATTAAACTAGATATGACACTTGTTTTGTAAAAAAAAAAATTAAAAAAAATCAAAAAAGGGAACAAAGTACCAGGGTTACAGAAATAGACAGAAGCAATCTGGTTAAAAAGTGTTCAAATCAGCATTAAGACACTTTTATAAGAAAAGTAAGTAATTTACAGTAAAAAATAATTTAAAAGTGGCTCGCCTACCAATCAATCAATTTTTATTTGCATATAACATGGTGTACAAAGATGCTTACATAACGTATATAAGCAAGCCACTTTTTTATTTAAAAATCACATTGGGTTAGATATAAATGACATAATAATATGGGACATGAATTCATACAGTTTAAAGGAAAAAGAACATAGGTCTGGTAAATCTTGAAAATTATCGTCAGTCGTCGAAAAAATTCAACGCTGAACTAGATGTCCTGATGTGCGGCGATGTCCGCTACACCCTGTATACCACGTTCTGCTTTATAAAATTCTCTTTGAAATTCTCATAATATACAGGTTGGTACTTATCGTTATGAGGTTTGTGGATGAGAGTCGTATTAAACCCAGCCGTCATGTCAACATGAACGAACAGGCGTTGGGATTTCAGAAGTAATTACGTACGCGAAAAACGTCTACCGCAGGCTCGAGACAAAGCATTTTACACACCATCCCTACCCAGATACTTACGTTGATAAATACATTATGTGCACTCATTCATACTGATAAAAGTTGTACTTAACCGCATAATAGGACCCAAGATAACAATATGGTGCACATTAATGCAGAACAGTGTGGGGGCTTGGTGTAGGTTTGTATATATTTTATGTTGCATGTTTACGACGTCATTGTTGGTCTTGTGGGCGCAAGCGCTACTGCCGAGCACGAAGTCCCAGGTTCAATACCAACAACACGTTGTTCAGTTTTCCTATGTGGAATTTCTCAATAGCAGCGCGGGTCTGGATTTGTGCCTGATTGATGGCAATAGGGTCGCCCCCTATTACATAGGACTTAAATAAAACTGAAATGTGGGTGTACTACTGATAAACCTCTGCCTGACCTTTCGGGGATTACAGGCGTGATACCTTTTATGTTCAGGTATATATTTTTAAATTTATCTGAGACATCAGTGATATCGGTGAGGAAAAACATCGTGAGGAAACCTGTATAATTAGATAATATGCCTGAATCTAAGTCGCCACAAAGTTTTGGGCATGCGTTTTGTTTTTTTTTAAATAAAACAAGTATTTTTCTTTTACTTTTTTTACTCGCTCTACTTTGCAGCTTGATGGCATACGCTCGCGCCTTCTCTGTATGAGAAGAAGCTTTAGACCTTCCGCTGAGATAGGTAGGTATGTATGTATGGCGTAGGTATACATATCAACATGGTAATCAACTCACACTACACACTACCCGATGAAATGAAATTTTATATAATTATGAGTTAATAACAGGGCTGTTAATCCAATTTTGCGTGCTTCAAAATATTTAAAGTAAAAAAACGCAACCATGCATAACGTTTGAAATATTTTGATCAAAAATACTAAAAAAAATGGCACACTTAATGGCACTTAATTGAAGCGTTATTCAGATGTGCAACTACATATAGTACCTACATCAATTTTTTTGTACAAGTATGTTTGTTTAAGTTCAATTGAGCTTTTAAATAAATAAATATTCCACTTCTTTCGCTCAACGCCATCTAGTCCCAAGATAAGCAGAGCTTGTATTATGGGTACCTACCTACTAAACAGCTGACAACCCACATAAATATTTCGAAATACAAACATATTATAGATAATTACACCTAAACTCAGAACAAATGATCGTGCTCATCACACAAACATTTGTCCTGGGTGGAATCTAACCCACATACAAAGATCTTTCAAGACGCTTTATTGACACTTCGCGTGACCAAAAGGCTGGTTTTTACCTTGGTCAAAGGATAAGCATTGCCGTACAACGTGGCAATGCTGCCAGTCTTTTGGGTACACTTCCAGTGGACAGCGATGCCGATGAGTTTTTTGACGCCATATTTTAGATTTAGTTTATAGTTTTTAGATGTTATTTTAATGTCTAGTGTATAAAGTTAAGTACTGTGAATAAAAGTATTTTTACCCACATTTGAATAAAATGGGCACACATTAGAACTCAAGCCTGTTACTAAGGAATTCTAGATGGAAACACCCAATAAAACTTTACCCCAACCGAAAATCGTACCCAATACCTCATACCTAGCAGTAGTGCTTCCAATCAAACCAACGAAGCAGTCAAAAATAATCAAATCAAAATCATTACTCAGCTTAACAACCAATCCTTACTTTCGAAACTTGTAATTGACTTAAGCTCCGTAACAGTAATTTTATTTAGACAAGCCAATTTGATTTACCTGTAACATGATCTAATCAAGTCAATTTATGCCAAAGTTTCGTAACTATGGGGTCATTAAACCGCCCCCCAAATAGGGCACTGGCTCACCCCACACGTTGGCAAATCTTGTCGGCGCCAATACCGCCCCGCCGGCGCCGCTCCAACACCGTACCCTTATTTTGCAAGCCAGTTTACTTGCAACCTATTTTCAGTTGCCAAAAGCCCGATATGTTGACCCATATTTAATATTAATATTAATTTTATGCACAGTGAACCCGCCACGTAGAATATTTTATGCTTTTTCCGCCTAAGATCATAGCGCGTCTGTTTTTCTTCGAATAAAATACCCGTGAATTTTTTCAATAAACAATACATCATATCATTACGCCAGTAACACCAGAGGTTTGCCTTTTAGTACACGCACAAGTTATTTGTGGACATAGGACTTATTGTCCTATGACATAAGGAGCCAGCCAATTGTCCACAGATTCTGGTTCTGGGCTCCTTCTGAGAAATTGCACAAAACCTAATAGCACTTTACGCGACCGTGGTATCGAACACAGGAACAAATGCCCGGTATGAACACCACTCACAAGACCAACCGTGGCAGTTCAACAATGAAGATATGGACAATAGGCTAGTTTTTAGTCCTTCATCTAGATTACTAAAAAACTTTTTTACAAAAAAAAAAACAACCGACTTTCTAAATGAAAAGGCTTGATTCGTTACTAAAAATGTTGAAATCGGTGCATGTGTGCCTATATTTTTTGAGGAGTTCCCTCAATTCCTCGAAGATCCCTCATCAGGTATAAGTTTTGATACAAATGGGACCAATCTGTTTGTATACCCTATCAAACAAAAAAATAATTTTGAAAATCGGTCCATAAATGACGGAGTACTGAGGTAACAAACCCTAAAAAAAAAAAAAATACAACCGAATTGAGAACCTCCTCCTTTTTTTGAAGTCGGTTAAAAAAACAATTTTTCCTTATTTTCACGTAATTAAATATAAACGACAATACAGTTTATTATTTCGTATTTCGTACAGTTTATACTGAATTATGACGTTACATGCTTATCTCCCTAATTTAATTAATTAAACCCCAAGAGGACACCGGTGTACGCGCTGTCATTGTCTTTCTATTGTGTCTGTAATAGACACGATTGAAAGGTTAAATGCGCTTATTAATCTTAGAAGAAAATAATCAAAAGTCATTTATTTAAATTTGTCTGAGGGTTAGTACGTTTTAAACGTCAAAAATATCATGTTGCCCGCTCAAAAATTACATAAGGCAGTCCCACAAAGTGCCCGCTCTTCACCCGAAGTTCACATGAAGTATTCCATCAATTTGAAAAAGCGAAATAATACTTGTGTAATATTTATTTAGCTTTAATAGCCAACTAATGGACTAAATAGAATTTTGATATTCATACACCGTCTGTCATGTATACCACTGGTACTTATTCAGCTGCATCTGGCTAGACTGGAAACCGACCCTAACATTACAAGGACAAGACTAAGCAGATTATGAAAAAAACAATGAACGATCGAAGAAATCTTCAGAACGGACGTTTTTATCACGTTCCTTTGAAAATCAATTAGTTTGCGGTAAGGAAGGAAGGATGTGAATTTCTACGACAGAAATCAATTTAAATAAAGAGCTCTCTATCAAAGAGATTAATCTGTAGGTTTCTTTGATGCGACTTTTTTGCAATTAAGAAACGAATCGAATACCCACCCAGTTCTGACGGAGTATGGCCGCGGCAGCTAGTCTAATATATTAAACTCTCGTGTCACAGTGTTTGTTACCGAACTTCTCTGAAACAGCTGGACCGATTCATATGAAATTTTGTGTGCACATTTTGTAGGTTCGAGAATAGGTCGTAACCAACTTTTTGCTGTTAAAAATAGGCGGAACAAAGTTTGCCGTTTTTACCGTCAAAGTTTTTTTTTTTTGTTATAACAAGGTATACCTGCGGGGTGGAACATAGTCGGATATCTGGAAACCATGAGTTCAGCCCATGATCCTAAACCCCTTAGCGACAAAATTTGCGTCGACTTTTCCTAATTTCCAAGATTTTTCTGATATTCTTTTATCTGTATAATATCATGATTTCTGTCTATCCCAATGAGATTTAATTATGTCTCAGTGAGATAAATAGAAATTATGAGTTTTTATTGTTCTTTACACAATGAAACGTTAAATAAGGTAAACACTGACATGAAATTTCAATGCTAGAGGGTTTTGAATCATATACAGAATTCAAGGTATCAGTATTTGCGAGGATGTCCATTGCAATATCGGTGTTTTTATTCTTACTCGTGGCCTTCTAGTGATAAAAATTCAACTGGTTTACCTTTCTGCATTTCTTTTACTTAAAAACTTTAACTTTGCCAATACACTCTTCCATGCGCCCAGTGCCTACAATTCCGAAATCTTCGCTTACTGTATTTAATTGAATGAATACTAGTTATTTTTATATTCAGATGTTCTTGTTTGCCTTGTTACCTATGACCTATATCTGCATCGCCGACTTTGTACAGATTATACTTGTGCGTGAAGTTTCAATAATTAAAATATACAGAGAAAAAAAAACAATTGGTGGTTTGGGAGAATTGTCAGAAACTGTGAAATATGTACAGACGCCAGCACGTCAAGTTACTCCAATGTGTCAAATTTTCCCAATTGAATATGAACCTTATTCGGTTTGATATAAAGTTGAAAAACGGTCAATGAAATTTGACACATTGGGGTAACTTGATGTGCTGGCGTCTGTACCTACAACGTGAGAGTGGAATATGAGCAGGGAAAATTCGGAATGTTACTCTCGTATCTGTTTGTACGATACGATTTTGTGTATATAAATAATAAATGCCGTTGTAACATTACGAGCTGATAGGGATGAAAGTATTCAGACCACACCAGTTTGTTACACGAACGAACACTTTTTTATGAGCCATCATGTACTGACCTTAAAATATTAATCATAATTCGTCAGGACAGGTCAAAAATACCTAAGTTGCTGGGGTTTCGTAGGTATTCGTTAGAACTAACCCTATAACTCTATCCCTAGGGATGAAAAGGGAAAAGGTCGCCTGCAATAACAAACCGGGCGGATATTATTCCCGATTTGATGACCCAGGTTGATAACAATTACATTTATAATGGCAATATTATAAATGTGATTTTTGTTTGTCTTGTTGGTCTAGTGGTTGCAAGCGCTACTGCTGAGAATAAGGTCCCGGGTTAGGTCTCCGGGTCGGACAAAGTGTTATAAGTGTTTCCTTATGGAGTTTCTCAGTAACAGCCCAGAGTGTGGATCTGTGGCAGATTGATGGCAATAAGCTCGCCACTTATTACATAGGACTTAACCACAACTAGTGAACTGTGGTGTACCTACTTCAGGTACGTCTCTGTCTAGCCCTTCGGGGGTTGCAGGTGTGATGTTATGTTTAAGTTTAAATGTTTGTTTGTATAGTATACCGAAAAAGCCAGAGAGTCTATAATAGCTATTGTAGGCGCCTATAATTGTAATTACAGCTTAATTATAGTACCTACTACGTATCCGCTGTCTTCCTTCGGTGTAATAAAACAAAATTATTGACAGAATTAGATACTGTAATCAAGACCAAAGCTTCGTTTCAGTATTTTCCATAAATCAATAATATCTACCAAGGCCAACTAGGATTGTTATAAACTACTCTGTGTTGATGAAAAATTGTATCTTAAAAGTATTCCGGTAAATTACATTGTAAAGATAAAAGAATTTATTTATAGTTTGCAAGGGGCAGTGTTTTGGCAATGTTCTGCAATTCATGTTCTGACATAAATAACGGCGTACCTACAAAATTAACATTGTGGACAAATGGACACAAATATGCAACTTTAATTTAAAAAAAAAGATCCTTTCAAGACCAACAGTTGATAAATACGGTTCAATTCTAGGAAAAAGGTACACCACAAAAAATAAAACGCTACCACTGTTGGCCACACCAAAGATTCATTTTAAAAAACTATCGCAACTCAAACTTAGAGCAGGGGTAGTGAAACAGACTCGTGTTTATTCGCCAGTGATTGGAGACGAATACGTCAGTTAGCACTGTGTGCTCATCCACTTTGACGAATCAGACGTCACGTCAGACATGTTTTCTTTATGTTTTGGCTGCTGGGATGCAAGCAATAAAACATGCTATACAACATCCATCCATAACTCTAGGATAAAAATTTGACGTCGCATTTTTTTAGTTTAAAAGATGAATGATTGGTTAGAATGAAAATGAATTACTCGCATGTATCAATAGAATTGAGTTTACCCTAAATTAATTATAATTGATGATATCTTCAAAACCATGCATTTTTGAACCTCATATTCAAGGATTTTTTTGTATTTATTTTTTATATGGAATATGAACCTCGAGTTACGGGATATAAAAAAATGTGTGTCGTTATTTTTCGAAAAATGATCTACTATAACTGTAGTGTTCACTTTGTATCACTAACACTATAATTGTACTTGGCTCGCCTACGCACCACCACGTGCTTCCTCACTGACGGTCGGACAGCGACTGACTCCCACTCAGTGCGCTCTACTTTATAAAGACTATGGTCCGCACCACGTGACGTTGTGACGTATGCGCCCGAGACAAATCATAAGTATATTTGCATACACTACATCCCTTCCTTGTTTTAATTTATTTTATTTATAAGTAAATAATCTGTAAGTATTACGTGTTATAGATCAAGGTATTAATACGTTATAAACGTATGCATTTCTTAGAAAGTATTTATTACATTACAAATAGTTCTAAGATACTACAATTTTACGCTCATTAATGAATTGTCATTTTTTTTGTTATGTTTGTGCTATATTTTTCGAATAATCACGAGTGAGATAATTATTTTTCTTTAACTTTCTTTTATTCAATCTAATAGGTTTTTATATAAATATAATATATTTTACTGTGTCTATGTCTTTCTCTTCCCTTTCTCTTTTTAATTAAATCATATTTTAATTTAATGTTTGTTACTTGAAGTAGAAGTGTTTTCTGGATTGACTTACTTCACAGGTTTCTTTATCATTAACTTTCCGCTGACCTTAATTTTTTTTTTTTTTTTTTTTTTTTTTAATATACCCAGGAAGGTACTTTAATTCAATGTATGATTTTCAACCTACTGTGTTTAATGTTGCAACGAAACACTAATTTAGATCTTGTATTATAATCGCACATTATAGATAATATATTATAATTATGTTACCAATTTGAAGATTTAGGTTAGGTACACTTTGGTAAGTTTGTGAAGGCCAGGGTCGACGGCTTCCATGCCATCATGCTTGCGACCAGTATCGTTGTTAAGCAGAGTCCAGGGTAACCCAACCACGATCCTACGGGACTTGTTGTTTACTGGTTTTAAATATCCTGAAAACATTTAATGTGATAATATTTATTACAAAACTGTATTTTTAATCATTATGGACTTGGTGCTGATTAATGTTTCCAAACATTGCAAAACTATTTCAAAATATGGAGATGGATGGATGGTATGGAGTTTCTTGTCCATTCGCTACTCAATACGTATTACTTCCACATGTGGACCCAGGTGATAGGTTTCACAGAAGTGACCACCATAGACCCTGTCAAGCACGGCAAAAGTATAAGAGAAGCTTTTATTTAAAAACCTGGTTGTTGTGACAAGTGTTTTAGTTTTCTATAAAAATATGTTGTTTACAGTTTGTCATTTAAATATTCATTGATATAAAGAATATATATTAGAAGAACAAACTCTTGAACCAGAACCATTTCATTGGACCAGCAACTCTGACGTTCAAAAGCGCACCAATGATGATTCAACCGGAACTAATAAATTGACATTTTACTCATCTCGGATATCGGATGAAGTTTGGCCATATTTTCAAATGCCGCGCTCTCATTACTTTCCGAGTCTAGTATAAGGTTTTGATCAAAACTATTTGCACAAATCTAGGAAAGTAGATGCCATTTATTTATTTATTAAAACTTTATGCACCAGTCAAAGACCCTGCAAAAAGGCGGACTTAATGCCTTAGGCATTCTCTACCAGTCTACCTTAAGGTGGCCATTTAGTTTATCCATTCGATCGTCTATAGGTACACGGTAATGGAAATCTATTTTGGCTTTGTGTTCGAATTAACTGCTGGTTATTTATTTTTATAAGATAACTTTGAACGTAGAACTACTCAGTCGAATTGGTTTCCAATCAACTACAAGGTGAAACCTGTGAAATTAAAATATTTGTTAATTAAATTATCAGCAGGCACATAGAATAGAAAAGAATACCCTTTACTCTTTCCTTTTTCTGTTCCTCTTTTTCTTCTTCTTTATTGCACTTTTTCTAATTCTTGACTCTTCTTTTTCGTATTGTTTACTTTCTTCTGGATTTCTTCTTCTTTTCTTCTTTTCTTCTGGATTTTCTTCTGTATTTTGTGTTATTCCTTGATGACATTCTACTGCTATTCCTGTCATTCTTTGATGACTTGTCAATTTAATGACCAGTATATATACTACTGCATTTAACGTCATTCTTTGATGACTTGTCAATTTAATGACCAGTAGATATACTACTGCATTTACCGTCATTCTTTGATGACTTGTCAATTTAATGACCAGTAGACATTCTACTGCTATTCCTGTCATTCTTTGATGACTTGTCAATTTAATGACCAGTAGACATTCTACTGCATATTTTACCGTCAATATTTGATGACTTGTCAATTTAATGACCAGTAGACGTATTCTACTGCTTTTACTGTCATTCTTTGATGACCTGTTGATTTTGGCCAGTAAACATATTCTACTGCTTTTTACTTTATAATTATTATTTTTTCCAGCTATTATGTAGCTTAGATCAAATAACTAAAATAAAAGTCTGGAATTCGACTCTTAAGCTGGGCAGTGTTACTCAGTCTCTCAGGTATGCCCAATGTAATTAATGAAACGCGGTTGCATCACACATCTTCTATACATCTGCCTACTCCTTTAGAGAACAAAGGCGTGATGTTATGTTTACGTTAAAGTAGTTAGTTAGACCAGTATGATTTCTCTTTTAACAATCATAATGGAACCAATGCATTAGAAGCGGACTACTTTTTATTTATTATGTTTTCATTCAACTCATGAATTTCTACTCGTTGAGTTTTCCAATTTTATGACGATATCTTTGTACAGAAGGGTTTCTAATTTAAGGGTGATATTACAGAACTATTAATTTTATTTGTGTAACGTATGTATACGTATTTTATTAAACTGTGAATGCAGGCTGCTCTGCGATGTACTAGTATAGCTCACTATATTCACTACTTGATTATCTTTCTTCCAACCTTATTGGCCATTATACTAATAATATTCCTGCCATTTTGCTGCCACAACACAGTGACCGGGCAATGCTTTATGCCTAGGTTAGCTGTTTGTCAGACTCAGGTTGTCCAAAATCTAACAAGGGCCGAGATCCACGGTCTAACTTGCCTTCTTAGACACGGAGGGGTCTCGATATGTAATGAATGGCTACCCATTAACAGACCGTCCTTGTCAACGTAGCTTAATGTTTGGTCGAACCGAACGGCTGTTATTATTTAATATAATATTTTCAATTAATGAAAATCTTTTGGTTTTGAGCATACTTTTACCTGTAGTTATAATATACCTATGCTCTATGTTCCATTAACTATGCTCGTCATTGCATGTAGGTATCTATTTGTATTGTAACCTACTCATGTTAAACGAATAAATTGATTTTTATCCTTATCTCTTTATCTTTATCAAAACTGGTTTATAAACACAGTTATAGATAATTATAAGATATTTTCTTACAACTTTTCTTAGTCCACTTGATCAAATAGTATGTGGGGTTAATTAGTTATAGTTTCGATAGTATTGCACACTCTAATTTGCGTTCTCGAGTGAAAGCAGCGTTGCCAATTTAACCTCCCTAAATCATTTGCCCGGCATTTGCTGTAAAGTTTTGAGTTAATGTAAAAGGTTTATTACATAACTAACCTCAAAACTTAACGGAAAATCAAATATCAAATAAAACCCCTCTTATTTCTTTCTAATTAATTGTGGTATCATACAATTACTTTAGATGCGCAACGGCGGTCCGCAGAAGAATGGGCATTCTTCTTTAAAAGTTTGCGAGGTAATTACTAGAGATTATGACGTTAAATGTGATTTCCTAGTGACTTAGTTACATAAACGTTGGTGATTTCTTTGAATAGATATAACTTGTATAAGCATTCTTTTTCTCAAATGTGTTAGGTAGGTACGTCTTGTTTGAAAGGAAACCTTTCCCGCGCGGCCATTTAATTTTAATCAAAACCGGCACAGCTGCAGCTTGATTCGAATATCAAAATCATGGAATTATATTATATCTAAAATATGTTCTCAGATTACCCTCTGGACATAGTGAAACCGAAGGTTTAACGACCTGTTTCTTCTTCTTCATCTTTATAATATTAGTGTCAATTCCATTATCAGTGTTATTGTGTAATTACATATAGGTACTGCTAAGCAAAACTCCAAAATTATCCTTTCTTTCTATGCATTGGCCAGGAACTACGCCAGCTTATATGAAAACGACTAGACTATACGACTAGACTGTCAATCATTATTTTTCAAATATTCCTAAGTAGACACCGCAACATTTAAATTTTACTGTTGTTGTTCCTACGATGAGTGCAAGCTTAATATTTGTGTTCAAAATAACAAAATCACCAAAACTCCCTATTTTTGACCATGTCTTAGAGGTGTGGTGATTGTTTTTCATATTCACTAATCACTTTGTTTATTATAGAAAATCTTTAACTGTAGATTTACCTACCATAAAATTATGATAGTTTTAAGATCACTGGTAGGTAGGTTTTTATATTAATTCACACAGATTTTAAAATAATATTTTTATCCGTAATTTACAACCTACCCCCAGTTGTAAATAAAACAACATACCAAGTACAACATTTGTTCCAACTGTCATAACAATATTCTGTAATCCATTAATTTAGTGCAGCTGCATTTTTAGCGTTAACAAATTAGATTTACCACCGTTTCAAAGGAAGAAGACGCATAAGATCTAAAAAGTCTCATCGCGTCATTACGAAAGGAACAATAATAGTATTTTTAAGTCTCGTAATGTCTAAGTAACGGATATCGCGAATTGCTTTCGCGGTGAACGTTTGAATCTAACGTTTTATACTTTTATTATTCACATTTTATCGATTCCTTTCTTTTCATAACCTCTTTTTTTTTTTGTTTTTTTTCATAAAATCACTTTACTTACGGTTTTTTTTTCTGTTTTATCCTCGTCGCCAATGTAGTGTTCACTTTGTATCACTAACACTATAATTGTATTTGGCTCGCCTACGCACCACCACGTGCTTCCTCACTGACGGTCGGACAGCGACTGACTCCCACTCAGTGCGCTCTACTTTATAAAGACTATGGTCCGCACCACGTGACGTTGTGACGTATGCGCCCGAGACAAATCATAAGTATATTTGCATACACTACAATAACTATTACTATTATTATTGGTAATACAACTTTACAGAAATTGGTTAAATATAGCTAAATGAAACACAGTTTAAGCAAAATGTTTTTATTATCATACACAAGGATACGAATAAATATGGCGCGAAAAACATTAGATTGCTATAAAAAAATCCCATACATCGATAAAAGTTTTACTTCAAAAACATAAAGGAAAGTTACCTAGCTAGTTCTTTTAGTTGGATGAAGTAAATGACCAACATCGTTTCATAGATTTTGTAGAGCCTCATTCATCACTTCATGCACATTTTGGTAAAGTGCAGGTGAAGTGAGTGACATTTTACTTCAGGCTCACTTCAGAGGAAATTTCATGGGCAAACATATGAAAAGAAACGGAAACAGCAGTCTCGGCTGTTCTCGTTTCAGCTTTTATAATTTGCTGTATTAAAAAAGAAGATATACAATTGCTAGGTAATGCTAGCAAAGGCCGCTAAGCTAGTATTTATGTCAAAGAGACCATTATTTAGCTGAAGCATAGAAAAATAAGCTCGTAGAAACGTGATGATGGAATGAAACGCAAAACGATGTCAATATTAACCGTGGCAAACGCATCTGTGAAACGTGCTACGGAATCAGTATTTGATTTTGTATTCTTAGGCTCAATCATGTATAGGTAATCATGTCTATACTTAAAACTAGTTCTAACCGCTAATAACTTGATGAATTTGACGTAACTCATGAATCTGGAGTCTGTGTTAAGGGCCTTAGTTTTGAAGGGATATCTCTTTTTAAATATTGTTACGATTTTTATTGTATTGATTTTTATATAAGTTAGAAATAACCTAAAAAAGACATACATAATATCTAGGAATGGGTTACGCGACATGTACTAAGGCATCATATGCAAATGGAGAACGGTCCTTAGCTATCCAGCATTTTATCTAACCAAACAAACGATAAAGCTGTTCGAAGTGACAGTCTGGGTCCGCTGCCGTTCTGCTACCCAGTTATGTGAGGTTGTTGATTTTAGCCTCAAACGTTACTAGATGGTTCCGGGCTAAAACTGTCAGGTAAACCTTCTTTCCAAGTATTACACCTTACACTTTAAGCCAGACTGATACTGATACTGCTAGCCTGCATCATCCCACTACTGGGCAAAGGCCTCTCGCCATGACGCCTCTCGATGTATTTGTCCAGGTAGTCCCGCTATCTTCTTCTGGGTCCACCGCGAAGCCTTCTAACCGTGTCGGGGCTCCACGTGATGGTTATTTTGGCCCACTATAGCCAGTCTAAAGTTAACAAAAGCTTTCAGTAGCGCCATCAAGATAGAATTTTGTTCGGACATACATTTGTGCAGCTTTGCATGTTCAGTTAAGATGATAAGTAATCTTGATTCAACAATTCAACTTGAAAGTAGGCACCGAGCAGTCTGACACACTGGTAGGAACTGACATACTGTTTGGTGACAGTGCATTTATTATAGCCAAATATTTTATTGCTGAGCACAATGTAAAAATATTAAAACATTTGGGTTGAACAAGAACATAATTATCTTAAGTTAACTAAGTACGCAGCTTTAGTCAAAATGGTCTGGGTAATAGTAGTCTGGGAAAAAGGACATTGGTAGTTATTACACTTCAAGCTTACGTATTAGTGCATACACACATAGCGCATTTTTTATTTGAAAAAATCAAGGTCCACTAAAAGCCCAAGTTAACCCAACGAAAAAAAACTAAAGTACTCTAAAGAACTTAGTAAGTAAATTAAATGTTCTTTATTAGTCCAGCGTGTAGCATATGTGTAGAAACCAAATAATCACACAATTGGTTCCCAATGCAGCAACATTAACACAAAAATCATCTTGGGTAATTCAGAAACAATTTTACTAAACGAATGCCACCAAATGTTCACCTAGCGGCTAAGTACACAACTTGCGAATTCACTACTAAAGTTTTGAACTACGGAAGTGCGCTAAGCGACCGCTGCGACTGTTGCAACTTCCAAGAGGAATAGCCAATTGACGCGGTAGTCTTTTGTTTGTCAGTAAAAAAAAACTTGAAAAGTGCGAGTCGGACTCGTCCACCGACGGTTCCGTACGTAGGATCATTATAATTAGTTCAGGAATTGAATCGCGCAGTCTTTTCCGAGCTTTTCCTGAGTGAATATAATAACAAATGTATGGTTTTGAGGTGTTTTCTACTACTTGTGGTGTATTAATGAAGTGACTTGCCAAATTTCATAGTTCTAAGTCAACGAGAAGTAGGTGTGTATTTTGATTCCCGTGTATTTTGACCCTATGTATTTTGATTCCCGTGAGAGTATCGAAATAGTCGTTTTTTGCTGAATAAACTGCCATATCTTTTTTTTTACGCAAACATCGAAGTTAGATTTTTTCAAAGAGTCATGGGACCTTAGACCTGAGTATACGGTTTAGATTTCAATTTGCACGCATGCCCGAAATAAAGGGTCTTGAGCTTGACAGATAGACAGATAGACGAACAACAAAGTGAAGATCACTTTATAAGGGTTTCATTTTTTCCTATGGAGATACGGAACTCTAAAAAACAGAACAAGAGACAACTGAAATAACGAATGAAAAATCCGATGGTATAGCAAGAGATTGTTTACCATTTCTCAACGCTTATTTTCCGCACAATGCGAACGAAATAAATCCAGCTGCGTTCATTTGTGAATGCAATCATGAGTACAACGCGGAACAGCTAATCCTGATCATTATTAATGAGAGTTTTAATTGGTTCACTACGGAATGGAGTAGCATGAATTTTAAATTATAGTCTCTAGGGCATCAGGGTTTACAGGCCGGACAGTGGTAATGAATTGTGCGTACATGGAACACCTGAGTGTTAGTTTGTTTTGCATTGTTTTGAAGATGTACTCTGTACAACGGTTAGGTTGTATTTGAACTGCCAATGGGGTGGATCATGCTGCATTAAATTGAATGTTTTGTGATTATCCGTATTACAGTGAAATTGTTAGCAAATGAATTTATAATTTTTAAGTTTTGATAGTAATAATGTAACCGACAATCTCAATGATGGTGAAAACTTTTAGTAAATTTTCTAGTCGTCATCTTAAATCATTTTCGAATGAAGCAAGAACTTCGTATAACTACCGTCGAACTTCACTTACAGTTTCTTACAGTTCGTTAGACTATTCAGATTTTATTTTAAATTAGGTATCCATTACATAATTTAAAACAAAAAAAACAATGGTTGATGAAGGTAAGTATTTTACCTTATATTACCGAATATGAAAATTATTCGGTACTTTCGGTGTATATTTAGTAGTTTCGCATTTACTGTCTCGTTGTTCTAGTTGTCGTAAGCAACAAGGAAAAATTGTCTTTTTTCATTGTCCTGTGTTCGTTCCCCGGGTCGGGTAGTATGGACTTTTTCATCTGAAATTTTTCAGTAACATCGGTTTGGAAACATTAAATAGATGATGGCATTATCTCGCCCCTATTAAATGAGACTTAAACATAACTGGCAGATTTTGGGTGTAGTATATAGCTTTTCGTGATTACAGGCGTGACGATACGTTATGACATTTCTTCCTTGTACACATTGAATACAAATAGAATGTCTTCCTTTTGTTTTTTATTACACAATAAATGGTATTTTTATTATTATTTTGCAGTCTAATGCAAAACAACGATTATATTTTTGGCCTGTTGGTCTAGTAGTTAGTGACCCTATCTGCTTTGCCGGAGGTCGTGGCTTCGATTCCCACCCAGGACAAATGTTTGTGTGATGAGCACGATCATTCGTTCTGTGTCTGGGTGTAATTTATCTATAATATGTATGTATTTAGAAATATATAAGTATGTTTATCAGCTGTTTAGTACCCATAACACAAGCTCTCAAGCTTAACTTGGGACTAAATGGCGTTGTGTGAAAAATTGCGGAATATTTATTTATTTTTTATTTATTTATTTCTTAGTTTAATAGTTTACAAAACTCAATCAAACAAATAACTAAAAAGAATGTCACGTTAATCAGTACGTTTGCTTAACATCAAGTGGATATTTTAGTTTGAGCTAAAAATATTTCCACATTTCATGGTAACACGTTTTTCCATAATAAAATATCGTGAAATAAAGAAATGTTAGTAGCGGGTTGTGAGCGCGGTGAAATTATGGTTATTTCCTGGTGGTTTAAGTGCCAGTACGAACATATTGTGTACATGGAACTGGACCATTACCTGCCAGGTTGCGTGGACATTACTGCTCTGATACATCACTCACACACATGCACATTTATTTCTTGGTTAATGTACCTTCGTAAAATTAGAATGATCATAAACTTATAGAGGTTTATTGGGAGATTGGATAGCTGTCACATTAGTGAAGTTTTATGCGTGTTGCAAACAATTAGATACTGTACTAGCAGACGTTCCGCGGTTTCACCCGCGTATGTCCCAACCCGTGGGAATACAGGGATAAAAAGTAGCCTATGTGTTAATCCAGGGTGTCAGCTAACTCCATACTAAATTTTATTAAAATCCATTCAGTAGTTTTTACGTGAAAGAGTAACAAACATCCATCCATCCATCTATCCATACTCACAAACTTTCGCGTTTATAATATTAGTAGGATAGTAGGATACGGTGTTCTTAGGATATGACGCACTAACGCATCATCGTGAGTGTGGAAGATTGAATGTTTTATTATATTCGTCTTTTCTAGCGTTACACGACCGATAATAATACGCGAGTACGCGACACATTTACTTTTAGAAATGTACCGACCCTAGATTGACGAATTACCTGGGGACAATTTCGCAGGTAACAGTTAGCAATGATTAAAATTCTATGTTACTATAATTAAAAATTTAGCATGGCGCGTAAAAATAAGGTAAATCATGTCACAAAATATATCAGCTATTCTCACCATTAATAATCCTATTAAGTATGAGATTTACTGTATACCGTTTCAAATTATTAAAAGAATCATATTTAGAACATGGAACATTTTTAGTTACATATAACCGCCTACACTCTTTGAGAAATAAAGTAGACACGTTCTATTCTAATGTCTTATATCACCGAGCTTTACTTATATAAGGGTATTACATTGCTCGATGACCTCTATCATTTATTCTCTGTACTAGGAATAAAAATAATAATTTCTTTATTGCCATAAAAACAGATTACATAGAAATGCTCACATTTCTATGTAATCTGTTTTTATGGCTAACCCTGGCTCCAGAGCTAGGTTACAGTAGGTACCTGTATTTCAGGAGCCAGTGACTTAATCCATGGATACAGTCAGGTAAGTTTTATGCAGCAAAAAGTACCAAATTATATCAATATGAATTAAGGTTAGTAATTAACATTTAAATATATGATTGTGGTCTTAGGATAATATCAAAAGAATCGCAAGTTAATTAAACTTATTAAAACTAAAACAAAATAGTACTTGTTACTTTGGCGCTATCTACCGACAAACTACTAAACACCAATAAGACGAACTAAAGATTTAGCAAGAACACAGATGTATCGCAGGGTTGACGTCGTTTTTGTCTATTTTATGCGCTCTCTGGGAGATCTGATTTAATTTATTTTGTTCTTATTCCAAAAAAAGTTCTTACAGAAAAAATAAACAATACAAATTGTTAATAACTTCATTACATATTTTTGGTACAAAACACGTGATAAACTGTTTCCATTACAGAGAAAGTTGACAATTTAGGTTGAAAATGGAACTATTTTCAATTTATGTCCAAAATCAAGGAAAGTTTATTAAAGATTTAATCGATACCTACAATATGTCTGTGATGACTTTAAAGTCAACAAAATAATTATTCAAAATTATATAAGGAAAACTTTCCTCTATAAATTTTCTCAAACATACGGTGTATTTTAGATTTGAGCGAAGTAATCCCCTTAACACATTTTCAAATTTAACCAGAAAAATAAAAATAAATTAAAAAAGTTTTTGTTGAAAAGGCGGTCACATTAGACCCTTATTTTATAAAGAGTTTACAGGTCGAATCGATATCTATACAGTACCTTATTATAGGTTATTGTCTTTTCTCCAATAAAAACTTGTTAGCTGAAATAAAAAGACTAAAAGTTTTAACGAGATTCGGTAAGTTGTAAAGAAAGTCCAAACATTTGGGACTTTCTATGTTAAAACATCGCCATTGTGTTCGAATATCATCTATTTTTGTCTTGTAAAGAATTACTTCAACGTTTTATTATCAGTAAACCAACCATAATATTATACCAACTACACCAATTTAAAACAAAATGTATATATTATAATGTTTTTATCATCATTAAACAAAAATACAACAGACTTCAAAACGGTAGTATTTATTTCTTCTAACTTTTAAATAATTTATATAAAAAAATATTTTAAATTATAAATTGTAACGGTTATGGAGTTGCCTTATCACTCTTTCGTTTTCATAATCAGATCCACTCTAGGTGCCCGTTATTTATGTTGTATTGTCATCAAAACTACATCATTATGTGTTCCAAGTTTCAATAGAGTCGGTTCGCAGGAGAAAATTCATTTGGCGAACGATCAATCACCCTCTATTTTCTTCACTTACACCACTTCAAAGTGAGACTAAATAGTGGTCGAATTTGTGGTGATCTAATAAAAATAACTAATCCAATCGCTCTACACTGTGAAACGTTTTGGGTGACCGAACATAAAAAAATAAGAACCTCTTCTTTTGTTTTTTTGGCGAAAAAATAACAAAACAACGATTTCGAATAAGTCGATTCTAAAAAAAACGACTTATTTTACTTAATCTATTTTAGTCTATAAAAGAAAAAGTGCTACTGTTAAAACTGTAATTCCGATAATAGGAACTAACGGTTGACCCGAAGCACGATGCGGGACGTTGGTCTGGCTACATTGCGACATCTGTCCTACTTAGTGTCCAAATATAGACCTCTGACTCGACCTTAAGACGATACACGGCTGTTTCTCATTATATAATAATGCTGTCTCCGTTTGAGTTCCTCCCAGACAGGATACTAATATACCTAAGGCTAAGAACACAATGGCGAATTTAACGATATTGTACAGACGCCAGCACATCAAGTTACCCCTATGTGTCTAATTTTCCCTGTTGAATATGAACCTTATTCTGTTTGACATACAATTGAAATCGATCAAAGAAATTTGACACATTGGGGTGCTGGCGTCTGTACCTACTTATTTTTTTTATGATGTTATATATATGGGTAGTTCTACAAACTAAGGAAGAATTCGAGTCTGATTTCGGCCCGACATTTTTTTAACATTCTGGTGGCGGAATTCAGTCTAAGAACTAGAGTACGGTGTCTTTTAGCTTATCCTAAAGGGAACAGTCAAAATATTTAATATTTTTTGATTTGTGGCCATTTCAAAAAATCGAGCCACAGGAAACTGAGAGTGTCACCAGGAAGCTGAGGAAAACATGAAAAATCAATCAATATCAATCATTTATGTCACATTTTAAAAAAAATTGCGTCTTAACATTAATGTGTAATAATCAAAGTATCTTTTATAAAAACAAAAAGTAGTCTTAAACAGGAAAGTTTTGAGTTTTTTAACTTTGTCTTTCCTTGATATTATTTCCTTTTCCTTTTTTTGGTTGTTCGGTGACAGTATCAACTGTTTCTTGGGTTTGAACTTTTCTTTGATTTATTTTTTCTCTTGGCTCCTGTGATAGGTTTGGGAAGAGAGTAGTCGGGTCAATTTGCAAATCAGTGGCTAAAACTTCTGGATTTTCAAAATTAAAAGTAAGATCGCTTGCAACGCTCATATCATCTGGCTGATCTATTGATTCCGTCTCACTTTTGTAAACGTCTTTAAATATTTGCCGTGATCCTGCAGAGTATTCTAGTACACCCATCCGGTATACCCTCATTACAAAAACAGATAAGGGATTTCATTTGTAGCTTTCGTGGCACGAAAGCACTGCCCTGTACTTCATGTACCTACTTTGAATGTCCCCTTATCGCGAGAAATCAGTTTTTCCATATCTTCAATTTCACTTTTAATGACGATAAAAAGTGTCACATTGAATGACTCCGCAGAACTCAGTTAGGTTAGTAACATCACCTCCACATGCTACGACATAATTGGCAGTTCTTTTACACACAGCGCCCACACCATCTGGTGCTCCTTTTCCATGGCCTGCTTCGTGGCAATCCCAAGTTCAATTTACAAGTCCAGGGATCAGTCATTTGCTTTCTTTTTCTTTTTCAGCCGTTAATCTCTGATGGTCGTTCTTAATTTTTTGGCGCCATTATTCCTGTGTAACAAAATATAATATTTCAATATAATATTTGTAAGATCGATTAAATGTTTGTTTATTTTATACTTTAAATCCAACGTTTTGAAACAATTAAACTAATAATTTTACTTAGACCACCATCAAAACTAAATAACTGTATAAACAAATTACGAGAGTAAGTTTAATTTATTTATTAAATTATTATATATTAGTTTAATGTTTATATGTATAAAAAAATACTATTATTGCACAGAAACAATATTTTTTAATATGTTCTGATCAGGATCCTGGATGGTTCTCAGTATACTGGGTACCAATTGGACAGGATCCTGAGGCCAGGTTCTTGACAATTTCCGGCTAAAAATAAAATAAACGCACCAATTTATAACTTTCAACAAAAATAACCTAAACTAGGCCTATGCGCTAGCATCTTACATATCAATACGCTAAAATTAATCATATTCATTATTTATTTCGTAAATAATATCTTACCAGGATTCTGTGAACTCCACTGATTATGACACCACTTCACTCGCCAAACGCACTCGGCTCACTAAACAACGTGCTAGGTGAGAATAGATAGATGACATTCTTTGTCTCTTTCGTAGGTACTATCGACTCAGCGGAACGGTAAAGACGCACGGCAAATAGTCTAGTGAATATTTGCTAATTCAACAGCGAACAGGATACTGATATAAAATCATGGGGACAAAATGTTAACAAGATTTTTTTAGGAAATACTAAAGTAATTGTTCTACCTAGCCAGGAAAAATAGTAAACTTATTAATTTGGGATTCTTTTAAGACCCTAATGTAGAAGTAAATGTTTCACGACGCAGTTTGATCTAAAATTTGTAGAAGGGACATTGCAGGATCCTGAGAATCCGGCACTTTGAACAGTAATTTTGTTCTGAAAAGAATTATAAATCTTAATTATTTTTAGTGACCATCTAGAAACAATTGTAATTAATAGTATTCCATCCAAAAAAAAATGTTATTAACAATTTTTTTATCATATTTTGGCTGAGCCGCCAAAAATTCCTTAGTTTGTAGAACTACCCATATAATTAAGTTATGAACAAATACGAAGCTATATTTTCAAAGCGCGAAACAAGAAACAGCAGTGACAGCTTAATGGTGTGACTAGCGGATTTCCAAATCATAGGTTTCGAGTTCGAACCCAAGGCACACCTCTGACTTTTTGGATTCATGTGCGTATTGTATAATTATCACTTGCTTCAAAACGGTGAAGGAAAACATCGTGAGGAGGCAAAGGCCTGAGAGATATTTCTCGAAGGCAAGCGATGTTGCTGAAGTCAGAGACCAATGCGCCCATTGGCCTCTGACTTGTCATCGCATTAAAACTCTGACACCAGCAGTGCGATTCTGGTCAAATCACCGCTTGAAAATGTAGGCGTAGTGAGGGCGAATTGAGCTGTCATTCCATACTAATGCTAGGCATTGACATTTCACTTATGACTGGCCTGTTGGTCTAGTAGTTATAGTGACCCTGACTGCTACGCCGGAGGTCGTGGGTTCGATTCCCACCCAGGACAAATGTTTGTGTGTTGAGCACGATCATTTGTTCTGTGTCTGAAATTTATCTATAATATGTATGTATTTAGAAGTATATAAGTATGTTTATCAGCTGTTTAGTACCCATAACACAAGCTCTTAGCTTAGCTTGGGACTAGATGGCGTTGTGTGAAAAATTGTGGAATATTTATTTATTGCGGAATATTTATTTACTTCACTCAAGTAAACACGGCGTGACTTTTACTGAATCGAACGACAGATTAGTCACTTACCACACAATAAGAAAAAGAAAACGTGAAATTTATCTTCGTGTCTACTCAATGCATTTTTATTATACCGCAAAGGTGGCAAACAAGCCTGTTGCCCGACTGATGGTGAGAAGTTACCATAGATAGACGTCTGCAACGTCAAAGGAATCACGCACTGTGTCGCGCCGATCCTGTAATAAAAAATCACTCCTTTTTTAAAGAATTCCATGCTGTATGTAATGTCTTTTGGGAAAACCTAGCAGGTATGTAGCTTATTCCACAGCATGATTATACTTGGGCTAAACAGATGCATAGGTAAATAGGTTCCTCTGGAACCGAAAACTACGCGTTGATATTGGTTCTATAGTGTGAGAATGAATTCGCTGCCAATGGCGACAGGTGCTATAATAAAATAAGACCGAGTGGGCTCCAAATTGAACAATTATTCAGAACACAGTTCATTTTAAACCTACGGCATCGCTCGTGGTTATTGGTCGAATGATTCGGCCAATAATTGGGTGTTCTTCGAATTTCAAATGAAATAACGTCAACGATTCCATGCGTTCGACAGCTTGTTTATTACCTTGTGTCGTAACATGATAACAAAATTCATACACGACGGGTACCTACTTTGGTGAATTCCATTTAAGGATTTGTTGATTGTCGAGTTGAATGAAACAAACAAATACTTTGTTAAGATAAACTAGATCGTTTGAGATGGTTTCCTAAAACAGTTAAATATCATAATATTACGAAAAACAAACATTAAACAGCGAATGTTCGATGTCCGGTGGCGAGCTACAAAGTTTGAACGTTGTGGTCGCGGCCTTGTGGCGTCCGTATCATGCATACGATAACAAGTTTGTTTGAAACTTCATACACGGCTTCTTTTGCATGAATTGTGTAGTTTCTTCTTTTATACACAGATATAGTATCTACATACAGTGAGTATTAGGGGGTAGGTAGCTACATAGAAACCAGTTAACAAAATGCAACGAAAATATGTATAAAATATCTACTACGGCAGTATGACAAACAACAAACACAAGTAATACTTATGTTAATAATTATAATTAAAAGACCATAGAAATCCGTAAAAGAGATAAATCCATTTTGGATCAGAGAACAGGGGGGCCTATACCAAGTTACATAGGTGCAGCGCAGACGACAGACTTTGCATCGCACTTTTTAGTCTGTCAAATTAAAACCTATGCCATTATAAGCAGTAACGCGTGCTACATCAATTATTTGTTTCAATTAGGCTATTATTAAGCACTTTTGAATGTTAAACAAAACAAATTAACTCAAGTTAAACATTAAAAAGATTTCAGTCGTTTCTCTTAGAGTAGACGAAAAAGTACGACACGAATCGTCTGTCATTTGTGCTGCATCTTAACGACAAAGAAGTTCGATACTTGTATTCGAAATGTATGAAATTAAGCACTACGAAAGCTTATGGCTTTTCTATACATTTTAAATTAATCAAATTTCGTTCTATTATTCGTATCACTCTTGAAGAATAAACACTAAACAATCTACGATCCAATATTGTATGATAATAACATTCTCAAGACTGCAGGCTCACAGTACGCCGAAGAGTAACAACAGATTGGTCTAAAGATTGCAACTCTGAATTCGTAATGTCAGGTTGCGAGCTAGACTACGAGTAAATCTTTATTACGAGATTAGGTAACTTTGAGCACTAAGGTACAATTTTTAGCACCTACACTAGGTTAAAACTTCGGCTTTGGTAATGTATGTAAGCCTACTTCAATGCCGCATTGCTTTTGTGGCTTTGACACGTCTCGGGCGTTCAGCCGTGTCGTGGTATCAAATGGCTTCGTCGTCGCTCCCAAAACTGCATTAGCTTTTGACATATTTTTCATAGCTACGAATTTTGAACTGTGCAACATTTCTGGCGCCACATATTGATTCTAAAAAGAGTTCAAAAAGTAACATGTCATGTCTACACTGCACCTTGTTGTCCAGCAAACAATCGTGTGTTTTGCCTTTTATTTCGTACCAGTTGGGGTGCCTTCGAACGGGTTATATAAATTCAAAGGCACTCTTGCCAGACATCGTCGGTTGAGCACAATAATTCGCACACTATATTCAGCATTTTCATAAAAAATGTGTTCAACTAATGACTATTTCAACGTCGAACGCATTTAGGACAAAGTTCGTTTTGAAATTTATCGAATATACCACCAACGTGACATGCTAATAGCCTTTTTAATCAAATTATGTAAATATGGTGTAACAAAATACTGGAAATTGATTACGATACCCAATTATTTTGCCGTAAGCGTATTTTATATAAATATTTTCCAATGAACCTTTTCATGAGCAGTCCGAAATTTTGTATCCGTAATAAAGTGCCATAATATCGAGTATATTTTAAGGGCCGAAAAGAGATTATCCCTCTTGGTTATTTCCCTCTGATCCGCTTATGTAGTCTATATTCGTGTTAAGTAAAAAACAATGGCTTCCTAGTTTCACCTTGATACGTGAACATAAAGGCCGCTATATACATACGTCGGCGAACAGTGTGCTCTCTAGGGAACCATTGTTTGTTGGAACTACGCACGACGCCGAACGACGTGATTTCTATTACCGTTTCCGAGTTTTCTTTGTATGAATTATATTGTTTGAAGTGTTTCACTTTCTTCACAATACGCGTGATCTGGTTGAAAAATCTTCTTGTTTATTTTGTGATTTGTATACTTCAAGTGAATAACTTGATATTTGATTCGTGTTTGTTTACTGAAGTTAAGCACTCTGTTATATGGCTGGTCTAATGCCTATTTGTAGGTACAAGCTTTGAGTACGTATTATATACTTACAACTAATATTGAACGTTTTGTTTACACTTTTTGGATATAGTAAGTCACTGAACCAAAGTTTTGGGCAGTTTTCGTCCTATTTAGCAATTTAGATCTTGGCGCTACGGAGGGCGCAGACAATCAAAGCGCAATACGAAGATTGCAGATCAATCCATATCTACTCTTTTTTGTAGGCGTTCTTGAAACGCCCTGAACACGTTCATAAATTTTCGGCGAGTTATTTGAAGAAGATAACTTTTTCGGTCAACCACTTCGGTTGTACTAAAGGGAAGGTATTCTATGCGAAATATTCATGTGAACTTAAAAAATCATCAGGTTTTTTGTCTGCTATCCTCAAAGTTATAATAGGATATAGGTATTGACCGAGTTATTTCAGTATCCAAGAATTTGCCAGTTTACTAAGTTTCATAATTATTTTACAGCATTTAAGTCGGGCCGTATTTCCGTATAGAAAAAAAATCTGAGCTGCTTAAAGCACAGTGCGAGGGAAAATAAATAAGTTTATTGTTTTAATTATTTTTATTCAAAAGTAATATTAACGAAGCAAAATTTTGTTTTATAATAAGTACAGGAATGGAGAAGCTAGGCAACTCATTATCCGCCGTGAGGGATGGGTTCTAGGTATTCATTAGAAAATATTTATATAAACAAATCCTAACGAAGGAACCTTTACGGTAGTACAAGAACAGAAGTCCACAACAGAAAGGTTGCTGTGTAAAGACAAATAATAATAAAAGACATTTAAACCTTTTTTATTTCAGGGTTTGCGAGAGTACTAGATCTGAAAGGGGTACGAGAATTGTTAATTAATACTCTATTTACCTTCCCGCGTAAATCTTTGTAGGTCGCCGTGCCGTTTGTGTGAAAAATGTCTTAATACATAAATTTCTCGTTCTTCCGAACTCCTCCGCAACGGCTTGACCGAATCTTTTAAAATTTTGTGTGTATATTTAGTAGGTCAAAAAATAGGTTATAACTATTATTTTTATCACAAAAAAAACAGCTAGTGGTACTAGAAATGTCTTAGCGTGCCGTGCTTCAAGGTACCTACATCAATTAGATACCATTTAACAGCAAAAGAAAAGCCTCTGAAAAATAGGAAACTACTAGGCATTAGAAACAAAAATATACACAAAGAAAATACACCACTATAGAAACGGCCAACATTGTCCAATATAATGTGGCCCTACAAATGTGTGATGAAACACTCAAACAACTTTCCTGGACTAAATTGAGGACATCAAACCTGTATTATTGTTTTATCAGTTTTAGTTTAGCAGGTCTTTGTAGTTGTAAGAATCGAGGAGAAGGACATGTTTATCGAGAAAGTCGCTGACAAAAGCTACTGTTATTTCTCCCCGCTGAACAACTTCAATAATACTAGTTCAAGTACACCAGCTGATCTGTTAATAACGAGAATAATATATCTTGTGAAACTTCTTTTACTTTGTCAAAATAATTATTGGTACAATTTTCATCATTAGTTTTCAACTTGAATGAATTACAATCGTAAAACAGAACACGACCAATCTAATATGTAAACCACCAACACAAATAATAATATTGTACAGACGCCAGCACATCAAGTTACCCCAATGTGTCAAATTTTCCCAATTGAATATGAACCTTATTCTGTTTGTCATAAAGTTGAAAAACGATCACAGAAATCTGACACATTGGGGTAACTTGACGTGCTGGCGTCTGTACATATAAATGTCACTAACATTGTATAATTCCACTAGTATTAGGTATTTAGTTTCATGTTTTTTGGGGTGTCAATCAAATTGCTGTAGTTCGTTGAAGTTTTTGGTATCCAGATAAAAAACGAAACATATAGGCTGCGTTCACAACTTCACATAAATCATAAAGTCAGCTGTCAAATATACGTCAACATTCGTGACAATCTAAAAGTATTCACAGACGATCGAACTTGGTTCGGACCGGACCACGAACCGTACGGTGCGGTCTACACAACAGACCATCGCACCAGACTCCGAACCGTCCAGTCGGTTATGTGCTAGCATTGCGTGAACACGTCTCGTCGACATGCCGCCTATTCTATCAAAACAGGCCAAAATAGCATTAATTGCGGCAACTATCGTTGCTACATCGCCATCACATAATGAACGAAAAAGAAGAAAAGAATGGGCAAAATTTTATCTCAGAAACAGACAACAATTAAATATATATACACATACATACATACATACATAAACTCATGCCTTTTTCCCATGGGGGTAGGTAGAAACTACAGAGCGCCATATGCTACGGTTCTTACATACTTCTTTTGCATCGTTTACATTCATTTATATTGTCATACACACACGCCGGTTGCGAGTACTACGCACCTGACCTTTCTGAAGAACCTCACCAATAAGGTCTATACAGGATGAATTTTTAGTCACCGTCCAAATTTTGATATATTAATCTTTGGCAAAAATCATTGAATACGTGTTTTTTCTTTTAGTATCACTCAATACAAAAATATTGAGATATCACTTCACAAAGTTATCTATAAAAAGTTTATGTTTCTGGACACTGCCGCGCCGTGCGTACGCGCTAGGTGAAGCTACGCGAGCCGGGCCGCCCCGCGCGCCGCGCGCCGCCGGAATTCATTGATAACACAATACAAACAAAGTTGCAAATTTTCCCTTCATACTTTCACGGGCTTAGGACCGTCAATAAGCAAAAGGTTTGTGCTATGTTCACTATGATTAGAATCTAACCCTTAATTAATCAATTAAGTACGTATAAATAAAGTAAAAATCAATTAATTAGATAAGAACTTGAGACCTTAATAAAAGCTGAGCCAAAACGTTTTGCTATTAGGCGTATTTAAAAAATTTGAATCAACTTATGTACAAATAATAAAAATTTAATCAAAATCATCAACAATCAAATTAACAGTACTTTAATAAATGTTCAAAATGCATACCGTTTCTCTCTAAACAGAGTCTTGCACGTTTTTGCACATTGTTTTTAATTTTATTGAGCACTACAGTGTCACTTTTAACTTCGTCGAATGCACGTACAATTTGCTGTTTTAATTGGTCTAGGTTTTGGGCTTCCTCCACATACACTCGTCGTTTTATTTCACCCCACAAAAAAAAGTCACATGGAGTAAGATCTGGTGACCGGGGTGGCCAGACGACGGGCCCCCCGCGACCGATCCAACGATCACCGTGTTCGATGTTTAAATAATTACGAACGGCGGCGGAGTAATGAGGCGGTGCACCGTCCTGTTGAAAATAAAAATCTCGATAGGAGATTACCGGCACGTCATCCATGAAGTCAGCAATTACTGTGCGTAACATATCTAGGTACGTGCCCCCGGTCAACCGTCCCTCAATGAAATATGGCCCCAGTATTTTGTTGCCGACAATTCCAGCCCACACATTTGCACTGAACCGCACTTGGTGATACGTTTCTCGTATCATGTGTGGGTTTCGAAATGACCACCAATGTTCATTATGATGATTATACAGCCCCACTCGAGTAAACAAGGCCTCGTCAGTCCACAAAATGTTAGCATCGGGGTGTGCAATCAGCCACTCACAGAAGGCTCGACGGGGAACTGCATCTGCGTCGTTCAAGGCCTGTGCCTTTTGAAAATGGTACGCGTGCAATCCGGCAGAATGGAGAAGTTTCCACACGGCATATTGGCTTACGCCGAAGCGCCGCGCTGCATCTCGCGTACTGGATCTAGGGCTCCGTTCAAAGAAATCGAAGATATCTTCTTCGATCTCCACTGCGAGTCTCGGCCTGCCCCGTCCTTGAGCGTGCGTAGGTACTATAAATTGGCCATGGTCTAATAGCCTCTGATTTGCGGCCAAAATCGTGTGGCGATTTGGTAATGAGGGATTTATTCCTTGATTGCGAAGGCGAGGAATACTTTCGGTTTCGTACAGTCTCCGGGCACCGTTCAAGCTTTCACCACTCAGTATGTAGGATCGCACCATTTCGTAATACTCGCGGTGGGAATACGACGACATTGTAAATAAATTCACGATACGCACGGGGCGCCGTCGCGCCGGCGCCGGCGGGTTGCGTGGGAACGCCGGGAACACGGAAGTAAGCGCTTGCGTCGCGAAAGGGTGCGCGCGCGAGACCGACTAACGATAGATGATAGATGTCATAAATGTGTCGCGCAGGTGTAGCGGGGTGGGGGGTGAGCGGGGTGAGCGCTGCCTTTTTCATTGAATATTTGCGCGGCAAGTGTAGTATTATTAACGTTTAACTTGTGACCACGCAGAGCGGATAATTTTTTCGAGAAAATGATTTAATATGAAAATTTTATGTATCGATTTTTTTTCAAAAATGGACTAAGTGAATGATACCTAATGCCTAGAAAAAATTTGGACGGTGACTAAAAATTCATCCTGTATATGTCCTTCTAGGGCGTCCCCTCCCGGCGTTCCCACATACATCTGCCTTGTAAATACCGTTCGTTAGTCGCCTTTCATCCATCCTTTCAACGTGACCAAACCATCTAAGCATACTCTTTTCAATTTTTGTTACTACATCCTCTTTTAAACCACAACGTTGCTTTAACACATCATTCCTCAATCTGTCATTCATTGTTAGACCACACATACTTCGCAAGGAACGCATTTCTACAGCATTTATTCTACTTTCGGTCTCTTTTGCAATATCAACATAATATATCTCATTAAAGATCTCGATGATAAAGATTTTCGTATATATCTTCGAATGAGTTCCAAAGCATTTATTGAATTGTTTGATCTTGATCTTGATGTTGCACGTACGGTGGCACAATAGCGACTGGACCGACATTTGGTCCGGTGCGCCGTCCACACGATCGGTTCGGTTCGGAACGCACCGCGTTCGATGTGCGAGCGCTCCGAACCAGCCGTACCGATATTAATAATAATAATGTCCGGCGGACCGTGCGCCACACGATTGAATTTGGTTCGAAGCGGACCATGTTCGTGGTCCGTTCCGAACCAAGTTCGATCGTCTGTGCATACTTTAAAGAAGTACGATTTGACAGCTTTCAAAATATTTTGTCTAGTGTACACCCGATTCTGTAGACATATCGATTAAAAATTATTAAGAGATTGTAATCGAAATTGTATTAAAATTGGTTTAAACTTTTTTAGGAATACTGTTTTATGATATACACGAGTTTTAATATTGATAGTCTAATACAGTTTTATATTTGTCCCCTTTTTAAATGTGATGTTTGTAAAAGGAACGATTTTAAAGAAAATGATTTCATTCGGTGTAAAAACGGCAACTAACGTTCACAACCCCACGACAACTAACCTAAAGTCATAAATTTGTAATATAACGTCCTGTCGGAAAATTAATCAATGATCAATTTGTGTTTTTGAGTCCAATTTTTCATTATGAGGTTAAACTTAACGCTTACTAAATGATACTCTTCGTTACGGTGTATGGGCATCATAGCAATCAATTACGATTATGAATCGGACTTTTTGTTCAAAACATTCAAAGTTATCGCGATACAAAAAGGCAGAAACGTCTAATACGACTTCTTAGATTGTCCCGTACACAATTTCCCTTCATGTTGTTAATTTTTACATTAATTGCGAAGAGATTTAAAATACTATAGAGCGGGCATGTCAAGGAAATCTACTATATAAAAATAAGTCGGGTTTTCCTTCCTGACGATATAACTCCAGAACGCACGAACCGATTTGCACGGTTTTGCATTCGTTGGAAAGGTCTCGGGCACCGTGAGGTTTATAGCAAAGAAAATTCAGAAAAAATAACAATAAATTACATTATTAGAGCTAACATACTAATAAAAATAAATTAAATTACATAAATCAGATGCAACCTTCATAGTCACTATGAAAAACTATGACACAAAATTAGAGAAAAGTAAATGACAGATTGACAACTGACATAATGTCAGGCAAAAAGTAAATATTGAAAAGTATTGTGTTCACTGTGAAATTGTGAAAAAAAAGTAAAAAAAAAATATGTTATTCGTTTCCTAATATTTCAATTGGAAACCATCAAATCAATAACGTGTACCTATTGTGCAATTTTTTTTTGAATTTCAACAGCAGGCATTTGTCTTTAAGGTGGTAAGTTGAACTATGTAAATTATGTGGATCGTGCATTTGAGGTTAAATTCACCACTCTGTCCATAGTCCAAAATGCCTAGAGGACGACGTGCGAACATCGGCCGCTGCACAAGACATGCAAGCCAGCAACAAGTGTATTCACAGAACTTAAGCGAAGAAAGACAAAATATAATAAGAGAAATTGCCTGTCTATAATATAAAAATGAATCGCAAAATGTGTTGGTAAGCCCATAACTCATTAACGCCTGGACAAATTTGGCCAATTCTTTTTTTTAAATGTTCGTTGAAGTTCAAAGATGGTTTTTACGGCGAGAAAAATTCGAATAATTGCCGGAAAGCCTCTTTTTCTTTTTCCCATACAAACGTTTTCTAACTAAAATGAGCTTTATTGCTATTACATAAAGTTCATATTATTGAATTACAAGTACTCACTGTTGTTTAAACAATGTAGGTATGTTCCTAACGTCAAAGAGTCAATTTGCACATTAAAAGATATACGGAGCAATCATAACCAATTTGGTGGTGCAATGGTTTTATTAGCAGGAGATTTTCGTCAAACATTGCCAGTGATTCCTCGATCAAAACCAGCTGATGAACTCAATGCATGTCTAAAGTCCTCCAATTGTGGAAACATGTCAAAGTACTTAATTTAAGCAAGAATATGCATGTCAAATTGGAAAATGACCAATCTGGAAACATATTCTCTAAACAACTCATTGACATTGGTAGTGGCAAATTTCCTATAGGCATGTTGACTGGCTGCATTAACATTTCTCAAAGTTTTTGTCAGTTAAATCTATCAAAAGATGAACTTATCCAGAAGGTGTTTCCAGATGTTTCTCAAAATTACAGGAACCACGATTGGTTGAGCGAACGAGCTATATTGGCTGCAAAAAACATAGATGTAAATGAATTAAATTTAAAAATGCAAGAACAAATTACAGGCGAATCGAGGATAATATAAATCAGTTGATTCGGCTACTAACCAAGATGATGTAGTGAACTATCCACCAGAATGTTTAAACTCGCTGGATTTGCCAGCTGGATCGGTAGTTATAATGTTGCGAAATATCAACCAACCGCGTCTTTGCAACAACACACGGTTAGCGATAAAAAATTACTAAACAACGTGATAGAAGCAACTATACTGAAAGGAAAGTATAAAGGAGAAGACGTTCTCATACCGCACATCTCAATTATTCCAAATAAAGGAGAAGACGTTCTCATACCGCACATCTCAATTATTCCAAATGATGTGCCGTTTGACTTTAAACGACTACAGTTTCCAGTTCGGCTTGCTTTTGCTATGACCATAAACAAGTCCCAGGGGCAATCATTAAGTGTTTGTGGTATTAATCTGGAAACCAGTGTTTCTCACATGGTCAATTGTATGTTGCCTGTTCCCGTGTTGGAAAACCATCAGATTTGTTTGTCTATGCGCCAGATAATCAAACAAAAAACATCGTCTATCACAAAGCACTACAATGAAAATAAAACTGATTTTGTTAATAATTATGATTGACATGATTAACAATAAAGGGATTACTTATTTTTAAATGCTTATATATGTTTTATTTAATTGTATTTCTTATTCACAACGCCCTATCACCAGGGTGACAGTTCTGTTCAGGATAATTTTTTGCCCCGACTGTAAAATATGTAGGAACAAAAAAATGTCACATTACAAATCATTTTGACAGGAATTTATTGCAATTTAATTAGGCAGTACGAAGTCTGCCGAGTCAGCTAGTGTCATATAAAAACTTTGATCCCATGTCTCAGTGACGCCATCTAGAATAATATATATGAATATTGGAGCGGCAGCGGAGCGTAGGTACTTAAAAAACTCGTAGACTTGTGTCCAAGCAGGACACAAGTTTTGGATGAAAATTTTAATCGTGATGTCCGGTCTATAGGTATTGAATGTCTTTGATTAATTGTGATGCATGATGAGCATTCGACTTGATTTAAAACGTTTTTAAATAAGGGAATTAGCCTTTTGATCATTAATAGCTTAGTATCTTAATAGTATACTGTGTAAACAAAAAGTTGACTAGATATATTGAACGCACGCTCACAGTCGGTGCTTAAAAATACTTTTGGTGAAAATGCAGCTTTAAAGAATAAAGACCATAGACAAAAATCGTCTGTCCGTCAGTCCTTCAAAACTGTTTTTCGAACATGTCTGAAGGCCTCTGTAAACACTTAAAAAATTGTACCTATTCAAAATCCAAGATGGCGGCATTGCTTCCCAATCCCAAAAGTTTCTTCAACGAATTTATGTAGAAGAGTGCTGGTTTATAAGTACCTAAAATATACTAAATAAACCTTAAATTCGCATTAAGTTTATGCAATTTTAATTTAAAATTAATTTTCTCTTGTTCACAGTTTTTATCCCTTCTGGAACGCAATGTAGTGGCCAACACAACCCTCCACTACCGGCAGATGACGCTGTTCGCGCCAACCAACGAGGCATTCCAGAGGTTCAATGGAGAATTGGACGAATCACTCGTACTCTATCATATAGGTAAGTAAGATTTTCTGTTCAGTTAATTAATAGATGCTGGAGATAAAATCAGTATAAATAAGTTGTGTTTAGGATCAAAGAATCTTTATTTTTATTAAGAACACCGTACAGTTTACTTATTACTAGACGTTGGCGAATCAAAAAGGAGGGTTATTTTTTTTACCACGATGTATGATTGTTTGTCGTACGTCGATATGTTGTTCTAAATTAATAATCGTGACTTAATCGAATTATATTGTGTGAAAAATGAAAACAAAAATTCTAATGCCAGTTGATTCCTTGAAAATAAAAAATAAACAGGTTGTATTCATTACACCCGGTTACAGTTGTGCTGTGTCTTACAGTTTATTAAACAGTACGTTTCGACCCTTAAAATCGATTAATACCGCGAAACTTAAGCATTCAATGCAAACAACTCTCTGAAGAAAAGAATGAAAAGAAAAAAAAAGAAAATATTTTATTTGGACGCACAGAACATAAAACAAAAGAACAGTTATACAGATAAAAAAAAATAAAAGATTAAAAAACTAAAGACAAAAAAAACAATAATTAAAAGACCTGTGCGAGACCAAAAAGGCGACTATCTCCGCGAGGCTCTGCAACATTTAAAAATATAAATATCGCAGCACTGTTATTCTGATAGGGCCCGTTGCCCCATTCTCTCTCCTAAAACTTTAATGTTTGAATAACGCACCTCTACTTCACAGTTATTTTAAGTAATATTGAATGCACCTACATACCTTCGTCAAAGTCGCGTGTTGTTTTACACAAGCTCAAAGACTAAACTTGCAAAACTTATCCTATTAGTCAACCCTCCTTGTAGTTTAGTCTAAACTAAGCTAGTTCAGGTACAGCAACTCCTAATTAAAGCAATATTCTGCTAGATTTTCACCAAGTGTCTAAGCGAGAACACAGGCATTCATTAATTTTAAGTTTACATGTCAAGTCACACTGCGTTGCTTATTGTGTTTAATGTCAACTTTGTATAATGTCAACTACATAACAGATTAGGTTAGCCAAGATGTGAGATAAACTTCGAATTAAATTTAACTTTAAGATACTAAAGTAGTTTTCGCTTAGCACAATAGTCCGATTCTGATATATAGTCCGATTGTGAATATGAAGATGAAGTGAAGGCGAGTTGAGCTTTAATTTCACACGCATTGATAGTCCATTTCAATTAAGTTATCCCAGGGTGACTTTTAAGTAATCGAATTGCACCTTAATCTAATCGATATCTGCCTCGATAACGAAAGCTACTGCTAAACATGAGGTTCTGGGATTAATATCCAAATCGGGAAAAGTGTTCTTAAGTTTTCCTAACTGGAATAATCTTAATAGCCGAAAGCCTGGCTATGTGCTCAGTCGATGGTAATAATACTCGCCGCGTTTTAAATGAGATTAAAATAAAACTGACGTAATGTGGAAAGAAAGAAAGAAAGAAAGAAAGAAAGAAAAAAAGAAAGAAAGAAAGAAAGGAAGAAAAAACGTAAGAAAGAAAGAAAAAACATTTATTGGCAATAGCTGGATACACGCACAGTAAAAACATAATAACACAAAAATAGAAACACAAAAAGTCTCGCGGGTTATGTGGGTTTACCTGTTAAAGATAGTTAAAACATTTATTTAGTACACACAAAAGACACACACAAATACACAATACAAAAGAGATAATACAATGAGTGATGAATGATACACAGTGTGCGGTGTGCGTCTCAAGGCTGCATCAAATGGGAGTCCAGCTCAGCATGTGCCAGGCTAATGTATCTGGCGCTGATATTCTGCTGGAAAATAAAAAATAAGATTGAGAGAACAAAGAGGTGGTGTATGTTTTCTGCATCGTTTTTTGACATTATGCAGAGTGATTATGAATATAGGGTGGCGAACGTGTAAATACATAAAATAAATGGATTGGTCAGTTTATACGGTGTTAACAAATAAATAATGGTGCACCTCTATCACCTATCTCTTCGGAAAATACAGGCGCGTAGTTACGGTTCAGACTGCACGCCCACGTCAGACTTTTTGCAGCACCGGTAATTGGATCGGTCAGGATGCACACAACACAATCGGACAAAAAATTACGTTTTAGCTCCTCATCTAGATTACAAGAAAATATTGACACATATATTTCTTTTTTCACGTAATCAAAAAATAACGGCGATACATCTAGTCAAAGTACCTATCGCATGACGTCACTAGCCAGTATAGTTTATACTAGATAATGACGTTACAAGCTCCCTCTCCGCAACTTTAATGATATTCTACGCAGTTTTTCATCAATTTTAAAAAGAAAATATATGTACTCGTATATTTTTTATAATAACTGATGGACTAGGTAATTAAATTTTGATGTTCATATTCTGTCAAGTACCTACTTACCGTATTCTGACCGACTCATTGTAGGACTTCCATCAGTACATTTTATTTTTCGCCTACAAAAAATTGGTCACCAATTTGGATGGAGACAGCTAGCTTTAAACAAAAACAAAATAAGTCGCGAGTTCGCGACACGTCCGAACAAAGGCAAGGCTAGAATTAGATTTAGTTTACAACCTCTTATCATTCAAAGCCTATCCGTTTCGTAGATTGATAAAGGAACCGCTCTAATTCAATATTGGCTGACGTAATCCGATTATAATAGTCGCGGAACGAGCTAACTGTCAAACGCGGTTTCTCCCGCACATTATTTGAATAAAATATTAATAATGGCGTCGCCGTGTCATTTATCAGGAAGATAAATAGATTTTGTGACCTGAGAAATGTTACAATATTCTGAGGCGAAGTTTTGTAACAAAATGTTTGTGATCGTGTCACAGGTACGCTGTTTATTAGGTCCACGGGAACAGACGACCTTTATAATAAATATATTTTTTTAATAATGGCAATTAAGCCCAATTGTTAGTCTCCTTGTAAAGACGCCAGCAGCTCATTAAGCTACACCAAACTGAAAATTTTGCCCAAGTGACATAATTCGATTAGAGTTTATAATATACAAGGAGATTTAAAATACTATAGAGCGGACATGCCGAAATGTCATTGTTAAACTTTGATCCCATGTCTCAGTAACGCCATCTAGAATAATATAGATATCAATATTAGAGCGGCAGTGGAGTGTACTAAAACAAATTCATAGACTTGTGTCCACTAGGACACAAAGTTACGATAGAAAATAATGTAGTTTAATTAATTAATTAAGTATAACATCATAAAAATCTTGGAAATATGGGAAAGAAGAACTTCTCGAATGAGGAAAAGCTTCTTTGGTATTGCACCGCAAACCTATAGTAAAATACCCGATGAAATAAAATGTATGCCAGTGCAAAAGTATAAAAAAATGCTTAATGAGTTACTACTTGAAAATGGTATTACAGAAATCAGAATCATTTTATTAACCGACTTTCAAAAAAGGAGGAGGTTCTATGTTCGTGTGTATGTATTTTTTTTTTTTTTTTTTTTTTTTTTTTTTTTTTTTTTTTTTTTTTTTTTATGTATGTTACCTGATTTCTCCGCCATGTGTGGACCGATTCTCAAAATTCTTTTTTTATTTGAAAGAGTATACTCCTGAGGTGGTCCCATTTTAATTTGGTGAAGATCTGATGCTGATCTTCGGAGATATACAACGGAACTCTTCAAAAATAAACAGCAAATCTGTCGTGATTGCTGGAATCGCTTGGATGTTTATTGTTTATACAACATAATGACGTATCATCACGCCTGTATCCTCTGAGGGGTACGCAGGAGGGTACAATATACCTAGATTTCGTCAGTTAGGTATGTTTATTTTAATTTATTAGGGATTAGTGGAAAACCCTCTTATGATGACATGTATTGTTAACAATTAACAATATAAAATAAATTCATGGCAAATATTTTTATGGTAACAACTAAAAATGGAAAAATAAAAAACTTTTTTGCAAAAAATAAAACCGACTTCAAAAAAAACACTAAACGGTGTAAAATAACTCTAAATTCGGAAGTCGGTGGCCCATCATGAGTAAGACAAACCCACCAAAGCCACAGACTTCCGAATTTAGAGTTATTTTACACCGTTTAGTGTTTTTTTTGAAGTCGGTTTTATTTTTTGCAAAAAAGTTTTTTTGTATACATAGGTACAGAGATTGGTCATAAATGAAATTAAAGTTCGCTATGATCTGCCTACTATAGGCCCAGTCGCACTTCAGTCTTGGTGAATTTCTTAATGACAAATCTCTGTAACTTCAAAATATTAACATTTTAGTTATAGGTACTTGACTTTTTTAATTTTTTTTTTTACTTTTTTTTTTTAAACTAATTAATCTTCTGAACAGACTAACAATTTCGAATTGAAATGAAATTTGATTTTGAATACCTATTAAAATTTTATTGCTTGAATATTCTTAATGACGAATTTATATTTTAATGTAACACCATAATATATTTTTTTCTAAATTATTTCTACGTCAAATTGCAAAACATAGCGCACTTACTAATTTTAAAGATGTTGTTTGTTATTATCACCTATGTTTACGAATAAATGATTCTGATTCTGACGAGTACGTTCAACGTTGGGGAGTCCAGTACCATGCAGAGAACTCATAGTGCCACAGCACCATCCTGGATGTGCATCGTTGCCTTTCCACCCCGTATGAAATATTAAATGAGACTCAGAGATTAAACACAACACTGACTATTACGTAGATATACACAGTCTATAGGTAAATGCAATGACCGATAGGCTCAAATTGGATCAGTTTGAATGTAATTATAATATTACGCTGATCAGATTTAAACTAAATGCAATTAGGAAAATAAACAACTTTGAGATGAGTCGGACCTCATTGTAACAGATACTATAGGAATAAAATTATTTTGCCTCATCCCATTGATATCTGTAGAAACAACTAAAAAACCGGCGTCATCGAAAGGATTGATCAAACAATTAATGAGTTTGTGACGTATTTCATACAAATAAAATAAGTGATAAGCTTATGACAGTAACAATCTTATCAAACTTGGCATGATTGTGTAATCCTTAGAATAACTTGTCTTTACTTTACAACCCTCCTAGAGAAATCGGCTTACTACTATACTTCTAGACTATAGTTTTGCCAAACCAAACTGCGCTTTATCTGAACGCGTTCAAGAAAGCAGAACCTACCTGCCTGTCGAATTTATAAAAAACGTTTGAAAAACCATGGGTAAAGTAAACGGAGAAGCTGCTAGCTACTTCATTTCTAACTTCGCCAAAGTTTTCATGGGAGGAGATTTTAGTAAAATAGTTCTGCTGTCATCTGCTGTCTATTGAATTATTTTCTGTACAAATAACTCTGTACCTAATTGAAAGAAAGATGACATAAGCGTGACGAGAACTATCAATCCGTAGTGTTAGTATGGAGAGTAGCGACATCTATCTCACCACATACGAACTAATGTCGAAAATCCTACATCGCGATGATAAAGTTATCCGATCGCGAATGAACATATAGGGTGACTGGTAATTAGTGACCAATACTTAAACACGTGATTGTACTCATGAGTACGAATAACTTTCCCAAAGAAACTTTTTTTATACTCATTAACTTTCAATTAATTCAATAACGTCAGTACTGCACAACGGGAGCGGTGGGGGTGACAGGGGAGCGTGTAACGCGAATAATACTAGTAGATTTAGCCCTTCCCGAGGTCAGACTGTCAGCTGACAGATCGTGCCGATTCGTGCCTACTGCAGTGATCGATCACAGGCCTGCGCGCGGAAATCAAAACAGGGTTTTTTTATGTTATTATTTTCTTTGGGAAAGTTTATTGAAATCATGACTACAATCAAGTATCGGTCTCTAATTACCAGTCACCCTATATACCAGATTCTGCCAACACTCGCTTGTCAAAGGATCCTCCTTATTCCATGGGGAATGAGGAACTTAACATCCTGTTCCTCAATACCTCTTCGAACGCCCGCTCAATTCACCTTCATTTTGCGTGGGAGTGGTTCTTATAGATTAAGCACTGCTGATCAATATCATAGATGATTTACCAACTTAATTTCTTGCAGCAAATTTGGCGACAACTCTCCCAAATATGGACTACGCGATATCAACGGATCTGGATGGAAACCCCCCACTGTGGGTGACGACACGTCGGGGCGCGATGCATGACGACATCTATGTGAACAACGCAAAGGTCTACGTCACGAGGTCCTACCAGGCCGTCAACAGGAACAATAAGTTACAGGTTAGAATTTTATACTGTAGTTTCGTAGTTTTGTGTTCTTAAGTGGAGACCGTGATTTGGCAAACGTAGAGTAGGATGCCCTTTGGCTAGGTGATGACGACTTGCAAAGACGCCTGTCAGAAGCTGGATGCGGCAAGCTAAGGACAGGGTGCTGTGGCGCTCATTAGGGGAAGCCTATGTCCAGCGATGGGCTACTATGTAGTGATGATGATGATGTTTTGTAGACTGCCTCAATGGGCTATTGCCCGTAAGTGCTACTGCTGAGCATGAGGTTTCGATTCTGAGGACGAGCAAATGTTATTGGGCTTTTCTATCAGAAATTTCTGCGTTGCAGCCCGGAGTCTGCGGATATGTGCCTGATTGATTGCAATAGGCTCGCCTGCAGTTACGTAGGACTTAAACATAACTGGCGAAATGTGTGTACTATAATGCTACTATTCTACTATTATATTTTACCATTTGGCGAATACAGGCTTGATGTTATGTATGATGTAAGAGTAGTGTTTTAGTTTGACATGTCAATATTCTGTACTATATTTAATGGACTACAATAAAAAGAATTATTGGGCATCAATTTACTGAGCAAAAAATTTGTTTACCTACTTATAGTTTAAGTTAAAGCTTGATGTATGAATGATAGCCATTAAAAACTAAAAGAAAAGAAAACGGCGTTCTACATGGATGTGGAGTTACTTGCCCAATCTTTTACATAAAAAATCTTTACCAAACAGGAACTAGAATCATTTTCTATTTTACGTATTTTGAATGGTTTAATTGAAAGAAATGGCTTGACTTTAATATCTATTTTTTCTTAACATTTCAAAGGTATCAACTTATTCCAGAAGCACGCCATTTCCTTGAGAGACGTAATTATTTCGCGTCTTAATAAAACGAGCCTGAACCTACAGAAAAAGTAACAACCCGAAATAATAAGAATTTCAAGATTGTTTTTCATATCCTAAGCCCAGTTTTTTTACCTCACTGTATTACGGATGTCAACAACATTCTCTGGGGATTTATAGTTGCATCTGGTGTCTTTGGTGAAGATATAACACCGTTATTATTCTAAATTGATTGGTACTACAATACCTCCTTTAACTTAATTTTACTAAGTTTAATATTCGGATCGGCTGGATTAACAATTTAAATGAATTGAAGTTAGTTGATTTACGAAGTCATGGTGGCTGCCTGCCTCTAATGCATGAAGCTATGGCTCAAATTCGGGCAAGAACCAAGTGCTGTTTCAATTCATTTATACTTTTTAAGATTTTCTCAAACTTCATTGACATCGATGATGGTAAATATCATGAAAAAACTTAGACTTATTTTTAGTATAAGTTTAAAATTGCCAATCCACCTTAGGCTAGCCTGGTGATCAATGCTCATGCATTCTCTGTATGAGGACAGTAACAGGCTAGTATTATTATAATGACGATGAACGCAGCCGAAAGAAAGGCTTCGTCCATGAAAGATTTCATCGTCAATCATCCTTCAGAAAAAAAATAACCATTCGATAGACAGACAGACAGACGCCATAGTAATTTCCTATTCAATATCGCAAGCCATAAATACGCGCTCCAGTTTAGTACGAAACACTAAACTAAAACTAAAAAAGGAGTAATTTCAAAAGTAGCGCGCGGAAAAATCGATATTTATTACACCTACCGAAATTATTATATTGCTGTTTGCCCAATTAATCATGGCCCCAACTACGTAGCCTTACCCAAATCAAGTAAACATCGGGCTTATTCGGGTTATTTGGAAAAATCTAATCGGGTTATATTTTGTTACATGTAGTGTGCCAAAAAGTCCGCAACGATCAATATCACCACAGTATTTTGGCACGTTTCTCATAGGTATACAAATAATATAGAGGGTACATGTGAACCCAGGCAAGCTTGAACGACGCGATTGCTTGCCTGATTCGGGAAACCAAAACATTTGGCTGATTGCCGCTAAAAAAATATTTTTATTAGGCCGTGCCATGCGAGAGAAATTCGCATTTCAGGAATTTTATTACTGAACATCCAGTATTTTTTTTTTATTCTCATCAGTGTTCTTTCTTATGCCATGCGTTCATACTGGCAAAACTTATGTCTAATTATGTACAATTTAGTCTAGAAAGTTATGATATGTGTTGCTTAAAAAAGAAATGGATCTCAGGGTTGCTGTCATTTCTTCTTAAAAATCAGTAAACTAGGAAGTAGTGCTGGTTCTATCTAGTGTCTAATCTCTTCCTCTTGCTTTGGCCTTCATTTGTCCTGGTACGTGGGGTCGGCTTTCTCAACTATGCGACCGAATGTATGTCAGTATTAGATATGCATCATCTTCCGTTCTATCTAGTTTTCAAACAATTATGTGCCATAACTATATTCTCTGATTCTAAAGTTTCTTAAAAAAATTGAGCAACTCAATCCACGTTTATCCAAGTAAGAAAAAACGGGAAAGCCCAAGAAAGCAATAATGCCTAGTGCGCCTGGCAAACAAATAAATAAAATTGTCGGAACAATAACTATTAAGTACTTAACCCAGATTCCTGCGAAACTAATTAGAAGAAGGATATTGACGAAGAAACAACAATCAGGGTCAAAGGTCAAGAGGACCCAACACGGCACCGAAGGGGCTTTTGACACGCTATTTATTAACACTAATAATGGTGTCTATACGACAAAACCACTTGGAAACGGGGAAACTTTTTATGTAGAACATAAAAAACCAGGCAAGTGCGATCAGGTGTTATGCCTTGAAGGGTCCGCTGCCCGCAGCTTTACTCAAGCAACTCGGCACATAAACTAACCATTAAATTAAGTGTAGATTGGAGCAATTTAAATAAAATTAAGACTAAAACTAAATGTTACTTTAACATTTACGGTCTATGAATGTTTAATTCCGGAATGAAGAAAAAAATAACTAGTAGAAAAAAAAATTGTTATCGCATAAACTTGATATAATTAACCACACTTGGATGTTTATTAATGTTTTTACTGCGAGACCTTGCTTTTTGCTAAATTGAATGCTGTTAAGTTAGCGAAGAACACTGTCCAAAAAACAATAGTTGGAAATTCATTAAAATATGTGACTATCTTTTCTAATTCAATGTATGTGACATAATTTTATTGATCATATCTTTTGATTGGGTAAACGAAACTCGAATTGTATACTCGTCTGAAAGACCACAAACCCTGCATTTTGTCAATTATTTAAACAAAATATAAATACCATAACAATAAGCATTTTGACAGACGGACAATATTAACGAAGTGATCTCATAAGGATTTCATTATATCTTTTGAGGTACGTAACCCTAAAAACTGTGCTTGACTGATTAAAAAAGGTTTAACTATAACGAGAAAGAATTTGATCAGCACATTTTTATAGAACAACTAGCAGACTTCACGCGGTTTCACCCGCGTAGTTCCCGTTCCCGTGGGAACACAGGGATAAAAAGTAGCCTACGTCACCCGTAAATAGTATAGCTTGCGCTTGCCAACGTTGAAAGAATTTTTCAAATCGGTCCAGTAGTTTCTGAGCCTATTCAATGCAAAGGATCAAACAATAAAATCTTTCTTTAAATTAGTATAGATAATAATTTTAATCTTACGATATGATAGAAAGAAAAATAATTTTATTGAACTTAGCTTTGGATAAAAAATATTGTGATTATTTACCGTTGTTCCTCTTTATCATATTTAATACACATGTAATTAAATACCACGCATCCGAATCCATGGAAAATACTAGTAGCGGGAATTTATGTGTAATTAGATGAGAAACTTGGGTTTCTAATTGGGGAAACAACAAAAAAGTAGATCTGGTGAATTTTCCACTTATTTAGTTTATTTCTGTTATCTTTGATAATGATAAATACTGAAATAGAACGGGATGAAAAGAACCGCAAGGGTAAATCAAAACCTCAAGGTAACGTACAGACGCCAGCACATCAAGTTACCCCAATGTGTCAAATTTCTTTGTTCGTTTTTCAGCTTAATGTCAAACGGAATAAGGTTCATATTCAATTGGGGAAATTTGACACATGGGGGTAACTTGATGTGCTGGCGTCTGTACATTCACAATTCAAATATAATTTAAACCCAATTTTTATGAATTATAATTCAGAATGTTGAGACTTTATAATAATTTTGATAGACGTAAAATAACTGCCATTTTTTAAATATCCTACTACTATACCTTCTGTATCTTGGGGACCTATCTTGGGTTACATGTTTGCAAACAAACTAGAAACATTTAAACTTTCATTCACAAACAACCAGGCCCGGATCATTTACCTGTAACGCATAAAAGTATTTGTTTAGTGAGGAAATCGAACTCGCGGCATGCAGCGCAGCAACCAATTGCTCAGACACTGCGGCAACCGTTACATGGAGCGACTGCCTGTTGCACCTCCACAACCTCGTTATAGTTACTGGAAAAAATGGTAGTCAGATTTTCGGGCTTCTGACTATCTGTATCCACCGTCAAAGATCTACAAATGGCAACCATTAAGCTTAGGTATGCTACAAGATTGTGCAGTGCTTGCTACGTTTACTGTATATGATTTTAGCATTTAACTTTTTGCATCGAATTCTAACTAAAGCCAAACGCAGTAGTCACCATTACTGCATTTGAATGTAGCAAAAATAACAAAAACCTACTCTTGCGATGCTAAGTCTAAACGCAGTATTCTTCTGTACCTACAGCGTTTAAGAGAAGGAAGAGTGAGAGCGAGCTATGCATGTACGAATGCCGCACGGTATAGTGCCGCGTTTGATATTTGACAGAAGCTTTTACCTACATCTTAACTAGTGCCAGGCATCAAAATATAAAATGATTGCTAATTACAAACGCAGTATTGAGCATGTGTTAGGTAATTTTGCAGTAATAAACATAATTACTGCATTTAGTCTTAGTAATACGGTAATACTCGCAAGCCCAGAAAGTTGATGAAAATGCAGTATACTGAGCGTTTTATCAAAATAAGACAGTAAAGAAAAAAATATATCAATAGAAAGCTAGATTTTTTTACTATTTTTAAGTCACACCTTAAAAGTTATATTACGGATATTTCTCCATTAGATACCTATAAAGAAATAAGTTTACCGCGTTTATCTCCAAACCGCCATTTTGCAAGTACTGCGTTTGCACTAAGCAGGGCAGCCGTGCGTGCGTGCTTTCCAAGGCACGGAGGAGTCTTGATATGTGATGAATGGTCACCCATCTACGGACCGACCTTGTCAAGCGTATCTTAACCTTAGATCGGCCCGTGAGGCTGTTATTATTTAACTAAAAGCTTTTATTTAAGTAAAAACTTACGGAGAGCTACACGATGCACTTCAACACAACGTGCGCCATAATCATTCTGGTTCCTTTCACTCACTCATACTTCAACTCATTCACTCCTTCAACCACAGATCTAACAAAAATTCAATTATGCATTCCTTTGTATGTATAACAGACTAATAGAGTCTATTGCAGGAGTGGAGTCGAGGGTTTTTACCCGGTATGCTCCATAATTTGAACGTTTGCTGTGAACTTCTCACTTAACATAATCCCACAAGGATGGAGACAGTAATTGGCTTTACTTTAAATCAATTAATTTTGTTTTAGGTCCTGCACGTGATAGACCAAGTATTGTTGCCGCTGCAGCCTCATGGACCCAGTTCTATCAGCTCCCCTGTCTATAACCCAAATGCTTATCATTTCTTGGAACACTCGGATCTTTTCAACATTGGGCAGCATCGACTCAGGTAACATTTATCTTATGCTTTATTTTAATTTAAGCTTAAAAAAGACATCGAATTTTCTTGAAACACTTAACAATAAGCCTTAATTCATTAAACCCCAAGCGGGCGTCCGCGCTGTCATTGTCTTTCTATTGTGTCTCTTGACACGATTGAAAGGTTAAAGTTACACCGGTACCTTCTTTGAAAAATGTAGGTGCTTAACAAACAAAAAGCCGTTGTTGGAACCTACATAATTGACATACAAAATAATTATAAAACTAATTGTGGAAGCAAGTTGAAATTATGCAAATATTCGTTAAAAATAGTGTGCAAAATCAGCTTTATATTCCAACATAAAAAAATCCACATAGTAAACCATCACTTACGCAAGCCTTGTTTGCATCATAATTGTCCTCAAACGCTAAGTTCACGTTGTATATGAAGTGCTAGTAAAAAACCTAAAATGAAACGAGTTGGAACTCAATTACTAGGCGAGTGTTTCAATTACAGCGAAACTCGCACTGAACCGAATTATCATTAAATTGAACTTTTGCACGTTCAGTTCGCAATACAAACAACACAATTACTGAGTTCTATCTGTAGTGGGATCACTCAGTAAGGCTTGCAGTACACGCAAGGAATCCCAATAGAATTCCATAGTAGATTTAGATAATGAATTCGAAATAGGTTGGTTCTCAATCATTGCGAGCAAGGTTAAAAATATAGTATTTAGGTAGGTAATTAGGCGTATTACGTATAGCCATTTATGTCTGCTAACTAACGAATAAAAGCTTCTTTGAGGTAAACCGATGCGTATAATTATATTTAGAAATAGGTTTGTGACTCATTTGGAAAAGTTAATATAACACAAGTGTTTTCAAGTAATTTTCGCAACTTGTGCCTTGAAGTATCTTGAATCTGGCTGTATTTTTGTGTCCAACGTGATCTACCAAACCCTGTAGACATTGACGGCCAGAATAAGAAATCACAGTTTTGTAGAGAGCTTTACAAGGTGTAATTGAAATATCTAAAACAAAGAAAAAAAAACAAATATTGGCATTTGATTTTGGTTGATTGGTCTTTTGTTTCAATCTGCAAACCTCTTTAAGGGTATCTTCAATTACAACAATTTCTTTTATTGGTCTGATTCCCAAAGTACAAGATGTTCATAATGATGGGCACAAGGACCCAAAACCATGTTTATTTTGCAATAAACTCTCAACTACATTGAAAATGTTTCTGTGTGCGTAGTAACTTCTAAAGGTACTAAATGGAGGTTCTCAAGGTAATAAAAGAGTGATGTAAAAGAACTTACTACTTAGCAAACTGACAACGTTGCTTAGAAGAAGTTGCAAGTTAGTTACCTGTAAAGTATGTTATTACAACGTGTTTGGCTTGTTGTTAAGATTGAAATTCAAGGCACTGCTTCTGCACTAGTTCAAAACAACTCTAACAAGATGCAATTTTTTCACAGATCCTTCAGACAGAAAGTTAATCAGCTTAAAAAGAGCAAGGTATTTGACTCAGACGGCAGGCATACGTTCTTTATCCCTGTCGACGAAGGATTTAAGGTAAAGGTAAATCTTCTTTCCGAAAATATACTCCGGAAATACTTCTTAAAGGCGCAGAAATAAAGTTTATTTTACTTCCAGCCAACAACAAGATCAGATTTGATAGACGAGAAAGTCATTGATGGACACGTAATTCCTCACCATGTCTTGTTCACCCATGCCACATCAGATACTAAGGAGTTTGAGACCCTGGCCTTTGGGGATAATGTTAAGGTTATCATATCGTTCAGCACCGTTATGAATGGGAATGATGAGATAAGTAAGTATACAAAATCGGATAAATACGGAGTTGAGAAGTTTTTTTACGGAACTTTTTTATTAAACTCGTGTCTCATATAAATTCCTTTCCTCACATAAAAATTATCAAAATCAAGGTCATATACTTAAATGAAATTATTTAGATTTTTTTGATTTTATCGCTGGATGATTACAGTTCAGTTATTAACTGCTTATGTCTATTGTAGGTTGGTATTGAACATCATTCTTACTGATATAAATTCCTAAATTTCTTTGTACGATACCGGCGGGAAATTCAGTCGTTACAAATCCTTCATCGTGATCACGAACCATAGGGAACGCGAAATCCAGCCTTTAATAATAAATTGAATATCTGTGACCTTTTAGCTGAACCCGACTACACCCGTTACTAGACACAAATGCAGGCAAAGGGCACTGGCTTTCAAGCTTTCCTTGCGATAACAGCCGCTGACATTTGATCGAGTTGATAGATAGATAGATTATTTTACCTAACCGATTTCAACTTACTCTTTGAAATAACATTATTTTTGATTTTATAAGAGCAGTTCTATTTTTGGGACAATTTCACAGATGTTCTCAATTGAGAGATTAAATAATTGTCCTTAAACATGTTGTTCTACACACACAGTTAATTAACAGATAATAATAGAAAAGTCATTAGAGAATTTATAGACATAACGTACACAAAGAGCACATTCGTAAAACCTCCCAAATAATTATTATTATTCAACTATCAAAAGTGTTCTATGTCCGAGATGTTTGCTACCAAACTCTTCCGAAACGGCTTGACCGATTCTTATAAAATTTTGTGTGTATATTTAGTAGGTCTCAGAAAAGGTCTTAGGCTTATATTTTTTAAAAGGCTGAACGGAGTTTATCGTGTAGCTCGTCTAATATATAAAATTCTCGTGTCGCAGAGTCTGTAACAAAACTCCTCCGAAAGTGGTTAACCATTTTTTTTTTAATTTTGTATAAATATTCAGTAGACCTGAGAGTAGGATATAAACTAATAAAAACGAAATAAAACTAGTTATTTGATTCCAAGGCAGAAAGAATTTAGTCGGGGCAGCTAGCTTTAATAATGCACATTTAGTAAAGATGTTGTCTAAATAATACACGTATTTTCATAAACTTGTATCGCGTTCACTGCAGCGGTTCAATTATTCACACTCTGACAGGGTAATTGCTTGTATATAAGGAACGTTAAAGGAATACGTTGGTATGTCTGTCAGGGAAATCTAACTTCTCCATTATGATGTACACGGTAATTGGCATGACGAAATTAATGGGGCAGCCAAGCGTCCGCCATGCGCGTTTATATCACGTATAAGGCGGAATATTTTATATTATGACATACCGATATTTAATTCGAGGGTTCATTTTTATTTTCTTCGTGTTCTGATTTTAAGGTATTCTATTAATTATTTATGGAATTCTTATACGGTGCTTATATATCTTTGAGAGTTTTTTTAACTTTAAATCAATTGAAAGGCGGACGAGGGGACGAAGCCAACTCGCAGAGGCCCATTGTCGTCTTTAATGAAATAAGGCACCAACCGCAATTTTTTCCTGCATGCACTAGACAAGTGCGCTTAAGGAAAACCTACGACTGGTGTAAGACTATTGCAGACTAAGAAAACAAAAGTACTGGACTATTTCAATATTTTGTACATAGTAATTGTTTGAGAAATCATGGATCGTGTAATAAATTTTATTAATCAAGAAACTGAATTCATAGTTACATAGCAGAAGTTCCGTAATGATCACAATGCTAATAGGTGTCTCATTGTAAATTTTATTGCCATACCAAAAATGTCTTCGTTGTGTCAAACAGAGCCGTTTTAATCCAATCATTTGAACCTCATTAAACTTTCCGATTGTTTATACGGAATCAACAGTCCATTAAATCACTAGACAAGAGGTTTGATGACATAATATTATAGTATTTGGGAAACATTTCCTGGAAACGGCAACAGTAGAACCAGTCTTCACCTTTTTTTTTTTCTCAGCCTACGTAAAGTCAAACACCGTTGCTGGCGACGCAAAGCATGCCCGAGGCGTGGTTCTGGCAGACATCGTAAGAGCCAACATTCCAGTAAAGAACGGAGTGGTCCACCTTATACAGAGACCGCTCATGGTCGTGGACACAACGGTCATCGATTTCCTCAGGGTGAGTGGAATTTTCGAAAACTTTATTATATCTCTACAACTTGTCTTTTGTTTAGGATAGCTTTAACAATGATTGTCATAGGTGGAGGGATTTCTAAGTAAGATAATGTTTTGCCACAGTTTAACGCTAAGGAGAGAGCTAACAATGTTTGCTTGTCAAATAGTCTACTTTTACTCTGTACCACTATTACCTCTTCACTTCTTGTATTTCCCACATAATAATGTACTACAGCTAATACTTGACTCATACTCTACACATCACATAACTTTATATCTTCAACTATACTAATAGTATTGTAAGCTAATAGAAACACAATTTCAATCACATAATTGACTTTCCGCTCCATTTTAATGGGAACCAGGCCATGAAGGTAAAATGAAGCGTTTTATTTATTTCGTATTTTATTATCCATCTTTGTGTGTCCTTTATTTTATTACATACCTTTCCCTTTCATAGAATCTACGGTACAATCAATTTGAGCACGTTCTTAAAGTTTTTGTGTGTACAATTGAGCGTATATTTGAAGTACTGTGATAGTTGGGTAAGCTTAATTTGATGCCATAGTAATATTGTTTGGTAGCCTCCAACCTAAAGTTGATTTGTAAGTAATTAACTCATTAGATACAACAATTTAGGACCCAAATCATTAGTTACCGCAGTTTTAGTAAAGTAATGAAATGTAATAAAATGTAAAAACCTTGGACATACCTAATACAGTAGAATTTGATTTAGAATATTATGTATTGTTATTGCGTATTTTGTGTGTGAAGTTTAAACGATATGATATTATGTCTTTAATATAAAATATACCGATAGAACCCACTAGTGCAGGTAGGTATATAATAATATTTGTTATTATCTTTTTTGTTTTTTTTGCATCCCCGCTCCGTTGGATCCTGCTGATCCCGCATGATCTTGACAACTTTAGGGAATTGTAAGTACTGTCTGCTTATACGCATGACTACCTACCTAACATACTTTATTTGTACACCTTCTTTATGATATATTTTGTCTGTTCTATCTTTCTTATTATATTTTGTAGATTTTATTACCGTTGTAATGGATAACCCGTAACAAAGGTAAAGTACGACCAATATTTAAACGTAGACGTAAATATTTTAGTACTCAACAATATTCAGTGACTGCTGAAAGAGTGAAGTTAATTACGCATTTCATTACATAGAACAGTGCGTAAATTAATTTCCACGGCCACTTGATAAACGTTGGCTTTAAAAAGGATCTCTAAAGCCTTTACCCAGATAAAAGATTACAAAGATTGTTTTGGTGTACTATTTATTTCCTCTGAGAGTAAAATAAGAATTGTTTGAACAGGAAAAAGAAGACGGACCTCTTTGTAAATTCTATGAAGTAATCATGGACTTGGGAGCAAACAACCAGTTTTACAACGAACTCACTTTGGCAAAGGACATCACTCTATTTGCGCCCTCAAATGAAGCGTGGGCCGACTTCAGCGTGCAAAATATCATTAGGTTATTTACTCCATTTTACGTTTTATGAGCTTTTTGTGTTGATGTGATTGCTGCCATGTTTCTCTCCAATGAGCTTTTACTAGGTCAAATATTATTTAAGAACTTCAAAGTGTATCCTTGTATGCTTATCGTGTCGTGTTTTTATAGGAACCATCAGAAGCTAAGGGACATTCTGAACTTACACTTGGTTCGTGAGAGACTACCGTTGGACGCGATAATTCACAACAACATGAATCAGGTATATATTGAAATATTAATTAACAATTGCTGTGTTTCCATTCGAATGTTTAAGTTATGAACGAATACAAAACTATAAATGGCGATATGGAATTTATTACAACGAATTATAAAATTGGATTCGAATTAAAATGAATGTCGTATATCGGTTTTAATTCTCTGGTTTGGTTGCTGCTATTTGGAATCAGCTACCCGGAACTGTATGTTTAATCATTTTTAAATACAATTTATATCATACATGTTTTAATCGTTTACAACCCGGTGTTGTGCTTAAACGTATTTATTTTTAATTAATGTACTTCCCTGTTCATTTTATTCTATCGTTATTCACTGTGGTTGCATGGTTGTAAAATGTATACCTATTAAGTGACTTTTTTCATTAATTTATGTTTGTATTCTTCCTATAGATTTTCCAGGAATGTGCAATATGTAATTTGTATGATCCTATAGATATTGTTGTAAATGCATCAAAGCATGGGTGTCGAATCCAACGACAATTCTGAAGTACATTTTTCTTTAATCAAAATATTATTTTAGATCTATCAAGCACCGACGGCTTCCCCACGTAAGTACCTGTACTTCAACGTGCTGACTCATGGCCAGAATCAGACCTTGACAGTGGAAGGTGGTGGAGTGAACGCAACCGTGACACTTCCCAACATTGCAGCTACCAATGGCTTTGTTCACATCATTGATAGAGTTCTGGGAGTCCCTTACACAACCGTATTCGAGAAATTGAAAACAGATCCTATGTTGAAGTAAGCAAAAGCACTATCTCTCTCTTGTATTGTGTTTATCTTAGCTAGCAATTTACATTTACTCGGAATGAGGAACAAAAACAATTCGTTATAAATAATGATAATAATATGTCTGTCTTTTATTTTAGTATTACCTACAATCTGGGGAAGCGACAGATGTTCAACCAGCAGCTCAATGATATGGAACATCGTTACACTTACTTCGTCCCTCGCGATCACGCTTGGCTAAAGTTCCAAATCAAGCATCCTTCTGCCTTCAAATCTCTGTTCAGGGAAGACTTTGGTTATTTCGTAAGTTTCAAAATACATTCTCAAAGTTTGTCAGTTTACGTGTGTGTTTAATCATTATTATATCTCCCTTGTCATTTACAGACGAAACAAATTTTAGAGCGACATGTCATCCGGGCCGGGCGCGCGTACACAGTATCTGATTTAAAACTTCTCGCGAACGAAACACATCCCTTCGTTCTGCCGACTTCACGCGATCCACTCCGGCTGCGTGTCAAGGAATCTGATAAGAGTAAGCTTTTAGCGGTTCATTTACATTATTATCTGTTTTCCTTTATAATGTTGAGATTTCGAATTCAAGATTACAGATTAAACTACCTACTTTGTTATTTTTACAGACTATTACGTTGAGTGGAACGGCCACTGGATTCATGTGTTCAGACCTGACGTAGAGTGCACCAACGGTATTATCCATGTCATCGACGAGCCCTTCGTATTGGAGAGCGACATTCGCGCCACAGGCAGTGCTCAGAGAGTGGGCATCACCTCCATGTATCTCGTACTTTTCCTGTCTTTCTGTTTTGTAAGAGTTTTGGAGAATTAAACGTCCATAGGTTTTTGTTGAGTTATAAGCGTTCGTATCATTAGCCAAAGAGCTGCCCAGAATTTCCGTTTGCAAATTCACATTTTACGGCGAAATGAAATTAGATATTTGGACTATGTTCGCTATTACATTGCATTGAATGTAAATGAATTAGTTTCGGGTACCCTCATTTTACGTTACCGTAGTGTTTGATATATAGTTTAAGAATATTATGCGGGGATTGCACTGATTCGTTAAAATGATAAATGTTTATTAAATGACTCGAGATATACACTGCCATCAATATTATAACGTTTTTAGTAAAATAAAAGAACATTTTAGAAATTTTATATATCAGTATTTGCATTTTAAATCGAAACTGTTGTTGTATCAATCTAAATTGAAATTTCTGTATTCTGAAATATATAATTATAAATAATAAAGTAAATATTTACGTAAGGCATTATATAATAGACGTAAAGCTATTTATTTCTACAGTAACCGTTGTTAAAGTTTTTTTAGATTAATTATAATGAATGAATGAATCTTACACTCCACTTTTAAATTTTGGGTCCCTTGTGCCTTTTTTCAAATCAAAGTACTAAAATTAATTCAATATATTATCCAAATTATTATTAACATGAAGTATATAGTATTTACTTTAAAACAATAGTATAAACTATACGTATACATTCCATGTTATAAGTATCTTAAAGATCTATGAATGTCTAAATATTTATCGTTGTTACCACAGAAGTATCAAAATTAATTTTCAGTTGTAAAATATCTTTGACTGAAAAAATGTAATTGTAGAAATTAAAGTTTGAAAGCATTTTATGTAGGTAGAGTTATTCATTCGTGTCAAATTAATTGGTCTATAAATTAAAATGTCTGGAGTGAAAAGATTATCTGAAAGCGTATCGAGAAGCGCCTGCTGCGATCATTATTATATTAAGTTCATTGAATATTTCCAACTTACGATGATTTGAATTTAGTAACGTAATTTAAGAAATGGCCGCTTTAGCATGCACGCTGCTGTTGAAGCTGAGGTCTTTCTATCATTATTATAAGCATTGGAAAATAAAGTATTTAATAAAAGTATTCTTAAAATGAGAGCGATCATATTATGTAATAAAATGTATATAGGAATGAATGGGCTTATAATTATGATGGTGCAATTGTGATTCTCTTACGTTTACTAAGCAGATGTAAATAATTTATATAAGTTATCATAGTTCATTATAGTTATTGTATAATTTAGTAGCTATTACTTGAATACGACTGAAATTTTATCACATTGTCATACATGACTTATTGGAAAATTTGGAAAGTGCTAAATAAAACAGAAATGCTGCTTCCGCGCTTTAAATTTTAATAAAACAAAAGTGATTTACAAACTACTGTTTATGTAAGTACTTACATGTACAAAGGGTCACTTTATACTGAATTTATACAAACCATATTTGGAGTAGAAAATATATACATCTGTACTAAGACAGCGTTTATTAGAGAATTCTTACTAATGAAAATGCTCGAGTATCCTGTTGAAATCAGTGTAATAGACACATTGTCTGTCGCTTTATAGATATACATATTTACATTAATAACTTAATGAGCAAATATTCAAGTGATGTCTATATTGAGCCAAAGCTAAATGCTACTTCAACTGATATCAATATTACTTTCCTATGTGTACTCTGTAAGGTTCTAATATTACCTAACAATAGATCTTAGATTGACATATTTGATATAGCCGATATATTTAAGATTTGAATGTTCATGAAAGCGATCATTATAACATTGCATTTTTAATATTATCTATACACTAGCGTTACGTGGGGCGTATTGACCCAAGACAATATAATTCTGACCAAATATTCAACCAAATATTTGGTTAAGTACGAAATTGGAATTCAATTAATTAGTGGATGTTTTGGTGTAATAAAATCTATGTCAAATTAGTGAAGACGTTATGAGGAAGTGTTTAATGACAAAGAATTTATGTGTAAAATATACATATTGAACTTCTCGTTGTTGGTTTCATTGCTGGCTTTAAATGTTCTCTTAGTCTAGTCACGTGCACGAAAGGTGTCGAATTAAATTTGGGTACGGCGATGTCGGCGATATTAGCAGACCCTGCGCCACGCTGCCTTTACAGTCTGCAATAACAATGTTTGCAACAAAATCTAAAACAAAATTAACAACAATAACAATTAAATGTGTTGAGATGTACTCTCATGGAATCGTTCCAGCAGCTGCTACAGTTTCATTAATTTTCATCTGCACGAACGAATATCCACCTAATTAACCAATGTATGGTGGTTACACTAGTAACGTCGTTATGAATCCGGTTTCATTAATACCTTTTAATGCTTTTTGTTAATTTAGGAATCGGCTTTGTTTCAGTTTAGAGGGAACAAAAAAAGTAGGTATTTGACACAAGTATCTTTGTTTTGTTTATGTTTTGAAATAGGGTGTTTGACAGAATAAGAACAAACAAATTTATTAAGTCCATCAGTTAGATAAAAAAAAAGTAGACAAGTATTTTTTATCTTTTTTAAATTGATGGAAAACTGCTAAGATTAAGCGCATTAAAGTTGAGGAGAGGGAGCTTTTATCGTCATTATCTGGTATAAAATTTAAACAAAATTACCTTACCTTTACCTTTCCTTATTACCTTGGTTTATAGCTACCTAGTTTTTCTCAACTATATTTTCCCATGCAACTGAGTACCAGTATTTACGGAAGACCAACCAACCAATGGAAGACGTTGTTACCCAATTCTTAGTTGGTGGAAGGTAGGCAAGCAGCGCAAGGTTATTATATCGTATTCGTACTGACTACCTGTAAATATTATGACATTAAGGGCGCGTTTACAAATCTGACCAAAATGAACAGTTTTCCGGTACATTTTGCGGCAGAACTAAACTAAACTGATCATAGACAGATTACTCCTTCATCTTTAAAAGGTCGCAATTTTTTTTTTGTAAAGTCTAGGTAAATAATATTGTAAAAAATCATTTCAATCTCTTCACACAAAATTGTCGATTTCGTTTTGAGTTTAGGAACATTTTTCTTCTATTTAATAACAGTAATGTGTTTATTTTAAAATATTTTACGTAAGGAGACATGATCAACTCAAAAAGGTGGCAGATAGAACTACCAAAATATTCCAATTAATTCCAGAAAAAAAATCAAAACGATTTTAGTTTTTCAACTAATTTTGCTAAATTGCGTGAACCTTAATGGCTTGAAGCTAAGGGTTATTTTACTGATCACTGTCGTGAGTTATTGCACATAAGTTTGAAACCAAAAATATTAGTTTTCACTCGGCGACCGTCGTGTGTGTCGCTTGCAAGCAGCAACTCCTGTTGGAAAAGATCGCTTTACGAATACAAAATATTTGACATACCAAATTTGATACTTTAGGTACATGTTTTGTGCGCTATAAGACCTAGAATTGAAGCGCGTCATTTCGTAGATACATCCTTAACGAATGAAAGCCACGGCACCATAAGATCTCGGTATCTATTGGATGATCACCCATCCACGGCTGGACCTCGGTAAACACGGTCCAGCCTTAGATCGACTTTTACGGCTGTATTTTTTACCAACAAGCATCTCCTTTAATAATAATATTCCACAACTTTTTCACACAACGCCATCTAGTCCCAAGGTAAGCTAAGAGCTTGTGTTATGGGTACTAAACAAACAGCTGATAAACATACTTATATATTTCTTAATACATACGTATCATAGATAAATTACATCCAGACACATATGTCCTGGGTGGGAATCGAACCCACGATCTCCGGCGTAGCAGTCGAGGCACTAACTACTAGACCAACAGGCCTGGCCAAATACACTTTTAATTTTAAATATCGACATGTTTGGGGCATTGGTATTGGTTACAGCGCTGCGTGTCGCGGCTTCGATTCCCGCGTAGCCAAATACTTGTAGGGCATACAGCTCACTTAGCGTAATCACCGTAGGAACGGGTACTTATGTCGACGAAAGAATCGACAATATGAAAGATGGTAGAAAAAAATCTGCTGATTATAGAATTTCACCCGCGTAGGTCCCGTTCCCGTTGGAAAAAAAATAAATAAAAAAAAGTAGCTTATGTCACCCGGGGATAGCGTAGCTTCCAAACGGTGAAAGAATTTTTCAAATCGGTCCAGTAGTTTCGGAGCCTATTCAATGCAAACAAACAATCAAACATTACCTCTATAAAATATTGTTATTAGATTAGATTAGGAGAAATAATGCTCGATATTAGTAGACTATTGTCGACCGAAGAATCTTAACATATTTATATCCTCTTCATTTTTGTCATTGTTGTGCTTAAAACAAAATACATTTTTCTACTAACTGTTACTTTGTTGATTCTCCTGTAGATAAAATCCATTACTACGGTGGTCATGATACGCTTGCTGGTAGTTGTTCCGGGTTGTGGAATGTGTGTTTTGTGTAGGTATGTGTAATGAAAAGTAAACTAAATGTTTTATTTGGACGCACAGAACTTAGAGAACAACAATACAGATAACAGAAAAAAACAAGAAAAGATAAAAAAACTAAAAACATAAATAAAAAAATAAAATAATAGAAAGACCCGTGCGAGACCAAAAAGGCCCGTATCAACAGCATCAGCTGCGACATTTAAAAATATAAATCGCAGCACTGTTATCTGAGTTTAAATATTTTTAAATCGAAGACACAGGAGAAATTTGGTATTCAGCTGCATCCGGTTAAACTGGAAGCCGACCCCAACATAGTTGGGAAAAGGCTAGGCAGATGATGATGACACAGGAGAAATTTGTATAGAAATTCCTAGTGAGAAGAAACATTTAAAGAGAAACAGAATTATTCAACGTTACTTTAATCAAATCAACGGGAGCGTTCAGTAGTAACCAAACAGAAAAAAAAACAAATCCGCGCCATTTTGCCATTTCGCGGGGTTACTCGGTTTTAACGGAATAATTGAACGCAACGCTGCAAAGGTCCCAGTCAGTCTCTTAATCCCGTAAGGTTGGTGCGACGACACAGCTACCCTATCTTACTAATCCCCTTGATGGATGGCAGGAGTAACCATGAGGCCATCCCATTACTGAGGACACGCTTACCCCACACTGTAAGGCTACGGACACAAAGTTAACGGTAGCGGGGCGACGTGTTCCTATGCATATATGAAACTGGCCCCGAAAACAGCGGTGCGGAAAGTGACGCGTTCCATGTAAATCTAAGGCTGGCTGGCCTGTTGGTCTAGTAGTTAGTGGCCCTAGCTGCTATGCCGGTGGGTTCGATTCCCACTTAGGACATTAATGTTTGTGTGATGAGAACATTTGTTGTATCATGTATGTCTGGGTGTAATTTATCTATAATATAACATGTATGTATTTTGTTTATCTGTTGTTTTGTAACTAAGCTCTGCTTAGGTTGGGACTGACGGCGTTTTGGAAAAGTTGTGGAATATAGATTTATAAAATAAAAAAAATATAAAGTTATAATAATATTTACATGGTATTATTATTTTTATGGCTTTATTGTCACATCAAGATTAGTAAGTACCACGCGTTTCGCTGCTGTGAGACAGTCGTGACTGACTATTTACTTATTATGGGAAAAAAGGCAACAGTGTGGCTTCAGCGTCGGCGAGCAGCGCGCGTTTACTGAACGGCGCTACTAAAGCGCATGCGACTTTGAAACGCACTACTACTCCATACATCTTCGAACGCGCGCTCCAACGGTGCTGCCGAAGAACATAATAATAAAACCAGCCTATGCAATGAAACGCACCGCCGCCGTTGAAACCGAGGCCTTATGCGTGTTGTGGTTTGTAATTACCTCCTATTTAAACAGAAACATAGCGAATGAACATTTTGATATGTTAACACCCACGTGTATAAACAATAGGCGCAGATTGAATGCAATTAAAGTGTTATTCGACTGAAATGTTCGCATAATGTGAGTAATAGTTGTTAACCCTGGGAATTGAGGATTTAGGCAAGGGCGACCCGAATAAACGAGAGGTCATTTGAATAAAGTTTGAATGTGTTTATAAATGGGAACAATTTTCGTTAAAAAGCTGCTAAAAGTAATGTGTATATGTGTATGTAGACTGCGATAAAACAGTTCTTACAGCTTGTTGGTAAATTTCAGGACCATATGTTACAAATTCGGTTATTACTCATTTGCCTTGAATCGATGATTATAATAATCGATTTTAAAGCAAATAAGATAAAGTAATTACCGAATCTGTTAATGTTAATCAAGTACCTAATTAAACCATTCAAAGATAAAAACAATAATTTGCTGCATTAACAATTTATGTATTTTTCATCACGCCTGTTAACCAAGAAGGTTTGGGCAGTGGTGTACAAACTACAAAATGCACTTACTTTTTGCCAGTGATGTTGAGTCCCACGTAATACGGTGCGAGCCTGTGGCCAATCAAATGAAGAGTTTGAGCTACTACTGAGAAAAGCCAGATGGAAAAACTCAATAACGCCTTGCCTGACCCGGTGATCGACCCTGGAATCTCATGGTCAGCTCTAGCTCTTGCAAAAACTTGACCAACGAAGTACCTAGTCGAAATAGTCCTATTTCCATCAAATACAATTTGTGCTGCAAATAAGCTCTGCAATTTAAATACATAGGAATTTTAGAATTTTGCAAGATAAGTTTCAAAGTTTATAAACGTACTAAACGATGATGCCGGCTAAAACAAAACGCAATAAAAATTCTCTGAAGTATTTCCTATACCCACTTCTTTACCGGTGCAAAAAAGCGTTAATTAAATTTAGAGAATTTCCTAGAATAATCGTATTTTTCCTTTCTCCTGAGTTAATTCTAGCGTCTTTAGCTCTTATTTCAGCCGTGGAAACCTTTTACACAAAAGGAAATCCGCCAGGATTTTTTGGTAATCGCATGAACAATGTAGCATTGTCTGAAAATAAATGTCTCCACACTATTTCCACTGAGTGAACAGATTTGTTTCTTGAATGTCCTTTTCAAAAAAGAACAAAATAAACAGGTGTGTTTTATTACATTTTTACACGGAGATCTGAGTAAGTTTTTTTTTATTTTTGTGGTTGACTAGTATTTTTTCTTTTATTATGTATGTTGACATGGCAAACAAATCCGGTATTGTTGGCGCAGTGCCTGAGCGATTGGTTGCTACACAGCGTGCTGGGGGTTCGATTCTCGCACGGAACATACATTTCAATGGCCTACGGGTAGTTCCGGGTCTGGCTGTTTGTTTGTGTGTGTTTAAATTTTTCTAAACGCACCCAAAATGCAGGAAAAACTTCTAGTGTAATAAAAGAAACCGATGCTAACCATTCTTCCAACGTCTGATGTCAATTCAAATTCATAATATTTAGTTAAATTATTGCATAAAGCTGTTCGTTGTTTACAGCGTAATTTTCAAAAATCTTTTGAACCTACGGGCACAGTAATTAAATGAAATATTACTTTTCACAGCTTTGCAAATAATCTGGCTACTATAAACCAAACATAATACTTTGGAAACACTTATATCAATTTACACGGGAATTATGGACTGGTAGAACACATAATTATTTAGCTCAGCTGTCTGTAGACCACATCCTCTTAAATCTCTCACAAAATAAATGCAAGCTGTTACAACCTCCTCCGGGAAAGGAAAAGAAAAAAATAAAAGTTTTTATGGACTCGATTTATCTTAACGCTCCGAGCAGAAATACAGAAAACGATCGGAATCAAACACAGTTTCTTCCACTTCAAACTGCCATGATCTGATTAATGTTTATATTTTATTTGTTCAATCAAAGTCCGGAATTGACCAGTCGTCACTTTGTTGGGTTATATTTCTGTTTTTATAAGGATAAATTAGTTTAACTCAGTGTTATCAACATTACAGAAATGGTACAATAGGTCATACACATTACGAATAAAAAAATACTAATTTATTTCTTATTAACACTTGTACTCATTACTATCCTCTGACGAAACACATTTGTTCATTCAACACTGCAACTCTTTAAACCTCTAGGGGAATATAGAAGTGCGTTTGAAGCTCGACGCGTTACGCATTTTTATGAAACTAGCTTCAAGGCGAACATTCAAAGGTATATGAGTTATTTGCATATCCTTGACAGCCACTTGATCTACTAGGATCAAAACCATTCTACGTTGTCATCTTCACGACACGCCTATATGTATGCAAAATTGATGGAGATCGGTCGATCAAGCGAACCGTGAAAGTGGCGTTTGACACAGGTGTATCTTGAACTTTCGGGAAATTCAAACAAGTGATTTTGGTGTGTTCCGCTCTGGGCCGGTCATTATGCCAAAAATGATCATGGTTGTAACAGTGCCGTATAATGGAGTGAATAAAAACTCAAGGGTGAATAGAATCAGAATTTTGAAGCGGACTTTAACTCTCGTTTAATATTATTTGACAAGGTCTCGAAATATTCATCTTTTTATTTAAAAGCATTAAAGTCCTCGTATGTAACAAACAACTTTTAACTTACGCAGATATCCTCTTCAAAGTTTTCGTTTCTATTCACCCTTGAGTTTCTATCCACCCCGATTTACAGCACACTATACAAATATGTACATTTTGGTACTAGAACGAAAAAAATAATAGTAACACAATATTTCATTATGACAGAGGTTGTATTTTTCATCATGAGGCAATTTTATACAGAGTGAACCAGTGAGTGGGTGTTCCTATGAATATGATCAATCTGCACCAACTTAGAAATCGCAAAAAGAAAATCAGCTGTTTCAACAACAAGAAGGTGAAATAGCTACTCGACCGAATGCATGAAACAGCATTTTTTTGCGATCTTCGAGTTTTTTCCATGGTGAAAGTCAATCGAGTAAAAGTTGAGGTAGTTAAAAATACAACCTATACAGTGTTTTTGAGTTTTTTCATCTGGATGTGTTTAGTGGCAGCCTGGTGCCTGATTTTTGTGTCTAAATTATGGTAACAGGCTTGGCCCTTATAACATCGGACTTAAATATCACTGGCGAAGTGTGGGCCTAAGCCTACCTAAATTACAGGCCTGGTATTATGTTTATGTGTTACGTTTTTATTTACACCATTTTTCCTAGCGCGGCCAGGATTTGATGGGCTGATGGCCGCCACTTTAAAGGGTGCTTGGTAACAACTTAGGTACATTATTATTCAACCACTGAAAATTAAGTTAAAGTCATATAATAACGTGATACTATTATTTCTCTTTCTAGTACCATAAGGTACAGTATAGTATCCGTACAGTTTACTGCTATGAGCATGACCATATTTGGCATCGGGGCCGAACCAGAATGGAACGTACGTGATTTTGAACTTATATCTTAGAGTTAAGTATATATTTAAAAAGATAAATTAATATTGTTATATTTTTTAATACAAAACATACCTTTAACAATATCATCGTATGTAAGTAAAAGGAAGATAATAAATTAAGCAAAAGTAAAATAACGGAACATTCTATGAAAAGTGTTTACGGCGAGGGATGGGTGACTGCTACGCCACCCCGTGCTACGGCGCTACGTCGTAGCACTATGTTTGACTTTAAAAAATGTCGACGCCTGTGTTGAACTCTACAAGAAGGATATTCTTTTTTAATAAATGCAAGTTATAATTTCTTAAGTGGAAATAATAAGAGGAATTTACAGTTCCTGCCTCAATGAGCGCTACTTATAAATGCGAACTCTCAATATTGTTCATACAATGTGTGCGTCAAAAACACAAAAAATCGCAACATCATGTTTCATCAAATCTCCAATCGGTAAGACATACATGTACAGTCGCCAGCACATCAAATTACCCCAATGTGTCAAATTTTCCCAATTCAATATAAACCTTATTCTGTTTGGCATAAAGTTGAAAAACGATCAAAGAAATTTGACACATTGGGGTAACTTGACGTGCTGGCGTCTGTACCTCTAGCACACTCACATTTCGTCAGTTATGTTTAAGTCCCACGTAATAAGGGGCGAATCTATTGCCATTAATCGGGCACAGGTCCTCCGAGCTTCTACAAAAAAAAAACAACTGGGAAAAACTTAGTACCACTTAGGCCGACCGAGATGCGAAGATTGAACCCGGGATCTCATACTCAGCAGTGGCCTTAGAGACTACTAGACAGTCAAAAACACATGGTATTATAAGTCTAGTCCTTTACAAGTCTAGTATATTACACAATACAGTACCTTTTTTAGGAACTACATTATTTACTCCTACGACAATTCTCTTCAAGAGTGCTTTTACGTTATTGCTATTTTTTTCCTCAGGCACTTTTGTGTTCAAGATCATTCTGAGAACTTCATAAATTCCGTAAACCTCTTTTCAGTTGGTAATATCAGAAGTGATATCAAAAATATAACAGGATAAAAATAACTATGTACGAAAACAATTCTGAGAACAAAAAAAATCCTAAATTCAAAAGAAATAAAACAATCGCCACGGTAATCAAAATCGATTCAACTGATTCTGTTTCATTGAATTTAAGATTTAAATGTTAAGAAAATAAAAAAGGTAGCGACTTGAATGAATGGCAGCAGGAATTTGTAATTTAAACGAGACTTAGGCGATACTAAATGCGATTCCATTTCCTTGATTTTATTACTTGTGTTGGCACGAGTACATTCTACTGTTTGAACTTACTCCACCGCATTTCCTACTTGTAAATATATTAGTGGTAGCCCACAGGTTTAGCGTATAGCTCCCTTTTTTAACTATAAACATAAAACTGCGATCAAAAAGATGAATATTATCATCATAGAGGTCGTTTGATGATCGAAATACGATTTTTATAGCTTTCTAAACTTCTTCTTTAAACGAGTATATTATAAACTATAACCATGATATTTCAGACTGCTCCGTGTCCGCAATATTCTTAAAATGGGATTCAAACTTCTTGCGTATAGCAGGTATCAAATTTGTCAAGATTTTGTATACAGTGGCAAAATATAATAGTACCTATTTATTGGAGGTAAAAAATAAGCCTTCTGGGAGCTCTGTGTGCGATAACCGACATCCATGCGGGCAAAGCCGCGGGCTTCAGCTAGTTCTTGATATAGTCGTGCTCAAAACAAAAGAAATGTTTCTACAATCTGTCACTCTGTCAATTCCTGTAGACAAAATTCGTTTCTATGGTAGTCAGTCATGCTACGCGTAGGTACAGCACAACAAGCTACCACAAAATGTAATTGAACATGAACCTTATTGTGTCTATTATAAAGTAGAAAACTACAAAAATTACACATTGGTGTGATGTGTCTGGTCACTGTACATACTAAAGACTATAGTCATTATAGACTAAAGTCGATTTGAAATAAGAAAATAATTTTTAATTAACCTTTTTTACGGTCCCTTCAACCGATTTTGAGTTCTATTACGTTAGTAGCATGACAAATGGCAGCTGCAGGAAACTATTGGTATTGTATCCGCGTTTTTGCTCATAATGACATCCTTATAACTACGAAATAGAAATTAAAATCGGTTGATCGGACTGTAAAACGGTTTGTTTAAATTTCTTTTCTTATTTCAAATGGGCTATAGCCTATCTTTACTAATACCTAAAGAGGAAATGTTTGATTGTTTGTTTGCATTGAATAGGCTCCGAAACTACTAGACCGATTTGGAAAATTCTTTCACTGTTGGGAAGCTACAGTATCCCCGGGTGCCATAGGCTACTTTTTATCCCTGTATTCCCAGAGGAACGGGAACAACGCGGGTGAAACCGCGGGACGTCTGCTAGTAAATTATAAATAGTGTACGTAGTGTAACAAATAGCCACATAACAAGATTCAATTTACTTAATTTCGAGATAACAAAAGGAAAAGAAATCCGTCTAATCTTTGTGTACATTTATCTTTGTCTGCTTGGTAATGTACCAATCTTTTCTTTTTAAAGACAACCACTTTGGTGGATAGAAAAGTAAATGTAAATAAAATATAGGCTATCTCTCAAAGTGCGTGTTTGGGGACAAAGTGCGAGGTTCCGTAACTAGTCTATTTACAAATCTGGACTGTCGCCTGTAACCGTAAAATAATTTGCGAGTTGCAAAGAAAGAAATGGGTTTGTAAAACCCGCTGCGCAAACATTTTGTGCTGCGAGCTAGCTGAAAACAAGCAGTTAGTTTTTAGTTTTGTGCATTTCATAGATAAAACTGCATCGAAACTGTGCTGTTCATTATGTAGACGACGCTGGCGGACTACACAGTTATACATACAAAAGTAGACCTACTAACTGCGCCCGTGGGCAAATAGGTACAGCAGTACTGTTCAGTAAAAATCACCCCATAAAAATATAGGTGAAGACATGGCGAAAGTCAGCTGACATTCCATGCTTTATAGTGTTTGACATATCACTTCATGCTCCCTTCACTGAACTTTTTAGGAGTAATTTTTTTAAGAGAAATTCGTTCTAAATAAATCAGTAGCTTGTAGATGAGGTAAACGTAGAAGGGTCGCCTAATATTTTTATAAAAGATACCGGTAGAAAGTAAATTAAAATTCAAAGTAATTTATTCAACGTCGACTAATTTTAAAGTGCTCTCTGAATTTTTTAGGCGTTTCTCGTTTTGGTGTTTCGTGGAAACGGTACCTTCGATATTTACCCCTTTTTTTTAAATAGGTAACTGTCTAGTTTCTAGTTGTATTAAACACGAAACGTTTTGACATTAGTTGAGAGAGTATTTTAAGATAATTAAGCCTCACCCACAGACTCCTACTCAACCTCATTTGCGAGATAAAAATATTGTTTGAGTTCCAAAAATAAGCTACGGAACATGACATATTTCTCGGAATAAGAACGTAGTAAGTTCTAACAGCGTTTGATCGTAATCAATTCCAAACTAAAAGGAATACCATCTTGCCCAATTTATGTACTCTGTCAAGTTAAAATAATATTAACCTTTCAATCGTATCAATTAGAGACACAATAGAAAGACAATGACAGCGCGGAAACCAGTGTCCTCATGGGGTTAAATTTATTAATATCTGAATGAAAAGGTTCTTTCTAAAGTTTATGTATATGCTTAAATAAAGTGAGGGTGAGTGAAAATGCCATATATTATACAGTGTAAGCAGTTTTTGATTCACAAGGGCAATTTATAAGTCTTATGTCATCGGCTTTGTAACGACAATGAAGAATAGACCATCTGCATTCGAAGATAAGAGTTGATATAGGTATCGTTGTGTTCAATGATTCCTTAGGACTTACCAATAATATCTTATCCTTGATAGTAAGAATAAATAGAATTTAGGGGTGCGTATACATGTTAGATCTCCAGGCTATGTTACTACCAACTAAGTGATCAGGATTAAGAGCACAATGCATATGCTTTTCAAATTCTGACTCCTTTTTTTTCCGAATATGCCTCCGTTATATATTATTCTCTTCCACGTTTATTATGTGCAAAAGCAAAGTATGAAACTTTTAGCCACCAGCAGTGCTATTCTGTAAATGGTAAATCACTTCGAAAGTCATTTCGCAAATCATCTCGAAAGTCATACTTACTACGCTTCTCGTGTCGCCTGTGTGTGTACAAGTTTCGGTATTCACATGGCAACGTCGAAATACTCACCCGTTTTAGGTCGTCTTACTATGATCATCACTTGGTGGCGCCACTGTCGAAGTCACTCCATTTAAGAATACGATATTTAAATTTCACATAATTTCACTGCGGATTCAGAAATGATTTCGCAAATAAACATTTCAGAATAACACTGCTGTATACCCATCTGTATTCAAAAGCAAGAGTTAACAAGCATTTTCTGGGCACTATCCTTTATATCGTAGGCCTCATCATTCTATCACTTTCTAACAGGCGCTATTCAGGTCAAGAGCAATTTAGTAATAAAAAAACAAGTGGTATAAAAATATAATTAAATTTAAATTAAATATTGTTCTGAGCACTGTTAAATTGATTTCCACGTTTCAAGAAATCCAGTAATTTTGGATTTTGGCAATTATACTATAGGTAAGTATCTACATTCTCGGGAAGTTATTCCAAATATTCATTCAGGGGTAAAGGTCATAAAAGTCAGTGTTCCGCGAAGAATCTTCACAAGTCGTTAGCAGTTTAATTAAATTGACGCCTTCAACGAAAGATCTCGAATTTACGATATCTACCCTTTGTCAAATTCGAGTTGTGGATAATGATGTATTAATGATGCTTTCAAATTGAATTGATTTATATATACCCTGAAATAGATTTCTTTGATAAATCAATGGTGTCAAATAAGTTGAAGAAACCAGTCCTTGATGTCAGATTCTTATTTTATCTCTTTGATTGAGACAAGATAATCGGATTAGCTTTAAGGATGACATTGATATTTTATCGCAGTGAATGAATTACTAATATCAACGGAGAGTTTTATGAAGTCAGTTGTAAGTATTTTTTTGTAAAAAAGTTTTAGTATGCAATTTTTAGTTCCTTCGTAGGCTGATGTTTAGTATTTAGTTTTGATATTACAAGCAAACTACTGAACCGATTCCGATGAAATCCAAACCAAAAAATTATAAGTAGATCAGTCCATATACGACGGAGTTATGACATAAAAAATACATTCAAATTGAGAACCTCCTCCTTTTTTGTAAGTTAGTTTAAAAGGAGTAACTACAAGGCTTTTTTTTTGAAAAATAGGAAATAAAGTATCCGTACGTGCACAACAATAACTTGTATAATTCCGCGAAGACAGAGTCGCGATATTATTTTTAGTCCAAAAAAAAACACTTATAACAATAAATATAACATATCTCCATTATCTTTTTGGGGGATGAAGTACCCTTGAATATAAGAAAAAAAAGAAATCATTTATTATCAACAACTTGAAACACGCACATTAGATCATAATAGTACCTACACATAAAAAACCACAAAAATGGCATGTCTCACAACACGTTCATATTGTGAGACATGCCATTTTTGTATTTTTTTTTACAAAAGAGCACCCTGAATTCACAAAAAGAAATTACAGTATTCACTATTTGATCATGCTCATACAGAAATAAAAATACAAGTGTAGGTACGTCTCTACAGCTGTATCTGTAGTTTAGTGTTGATCCCATATCAAAAGTTGTTTATATTTATGAGTACTTTCACCCCCTAAAAGATTGCAAATGAATTAAAAATCAGACTGAGTAAAATACAATTTTGTAGTTGGAAGTCTGGTCGGCTCGGTGGCCATGAATGGCTCCGAATGCAGAATACGATGAACAAATACAAGCACTGGTAACGAGCCTCCAGGCCCTCCGGGAATTCGACCGGCCTCGTTGACATTTCAAAAGCTTAACCGATTTTTTCAAATATCTATCTCGCTTTCGAAGCTTCGTTAACAGGCTGTCCTATCAAATGTTTTATCTATCTATCTATAAAATTGCTGGTGAATCTTTCACATCGGCAGGTTTGTTTTTTGATTGCAGGTGAGAGCTCCGGTCACCGGTCAGATCTGATCGTTAAGTACCTATTTATTAATACAACTCAACTGATTCATAAACATTTACGAGGCGTACATCTTTACATCTATCTAAACTGACAAAACATCTAAGTAGCCTTCTGGGTTTGACTTGTGACTCAGCTGTTGAGAAATGATTTCTCAAGAGGTCGTTGGTCATAATTTTAAGACATTAAACCATTACGTGCGCGCATAAGCGCTGCGGTATTTACTGTATTTCTTTAAATTTCGTGGCATCTTGACGAGATAGGGGTCTTTTGCTTTTCTTGTTTTCTTTCCTGCATTAAGTACATAATACGACTAAATACGGCACTATCATTGTAGACTCCATACTTCACACGCTGGTAAGTTTAAGGTAATCTCTGAAATGATTGGACGCGACACTAACTAATTTTAAAACGAGTAGGTAACTTAAGCGACTATGATTTCAGAAAAATAATCAAGGTGTCGCCAAAAACAATGAGTTATTAGATTCCGCGCGGAAGAAGTCGAGGACAACAGTTAGTATTACAATATTTTTATTAAAAACAAAAAAAAACGCACAGCGAATGACAAATGTAGATATTTGGTATACACACAATGAATGAATTGATATCTATCCACAAAACCTTACAAAACACATATCAATGTGAAAACGTGCTGAATAACATATTGTGGGATTTTCTAAAAATAGGTCATGTTAGTTTTGTGCAAAAACACAGCCTTAAATCTATTGAATCCGAGCTTTCGAAAATATATTCCATTCGAATATCATGTTAAATCGTATTTTTTATTTATTTCATACTCCAATCAATTGTGATAGTAGGTACTTCCACTACCAACGTGGAAAAATCCACGTAATTTAATTGTGTCTGGAATTCCGGTAGCTGACGAGTTAAATGAGAAAAGCCTGGAGTAGACGATAACTAATTTAAAATAATAATAATATTCCTCAACTTTCACACAATGCGTTCTAGTCCCAAGCTAAGCAGAGTTTGTGTTGTGGATGCTAAACGACTCTAATAAACATAGTTTTACACCCAGACACAGAACAAATGATCGTGTTCAACACATAAATATTAGTCCTGGGGGTCGAGTCTGCTATTGCAATCGTGTCTCAATGACCGGTCAATGATCGATTTTTGAACTATAACGTCAAACTTATGACACATTTCCCATACAAAAACTGTCAAAGTTGTCAAATATCGATGACCGGTCATTGAGACACGATTGCAACAGCCCCGAGCCCCGAGCCCCTGGTTGGGAACCCACAACCTCAGGCATAGCAGTCAGGGCCACTACTACTAGACCAACAGGCCAGTCAGAAAGTAAGTGTTTCGTCCCCATAAGACAAAATGAAGCCATCTTGAGAATACTGGCTTCAGAATATACTATAATTTAACAATTATTCCTATCTATTGTGTTCAATATTCGAATTTCAGATTTGCAAGCTTCAACAACCCCTTATCTTACGTCACACGTTATAGAGATACGTACCAACATAATTGGACAGGCACTGTCTTTTGTGTTCGATAGTGAACTAAAGGCTCTTTGAGAATACCTAGGGTGGATTGAAAGCGATTCCCTGGCATCCATTCGGCGAGAAATGAGCGCAAGTAAGTCGCTCGGATAGCTCTGCCTCTGTCGGCCGGATGTAGAGGGCGTGCGCCTCCGGTGACGTGTTTCCGCTGGCAAGCGCTTCCGGCATCTAACAATATTTGCCACATGTACGAATTCTGAATTTAAACTCGCCGGCAGACACGTCTCTATCAACGTTTCGTTGAGTGCGTATGAGACAAGTTTTGTAATCATCTGAAGTCAGAAGTAGGTAAAAATTATGGAAATTCTTTTCATGAACATTGTTTACACCTACTCACAAGACACTCTCAAATACTGATGTTCTTCAACAATATGAAATATTCTTTTATATAATTATCGTCCTATAATCTAAACAGAAATGTTCGATTGCGATGGTCAGCACGGCCTTTTGTACGTCATGATAATTAAACGTAATTCAACTACAAAAATCCCAAAAATATTATTCGTATAGGTATTTTTTAAACTTTTGTTTGCAAATAATAACATAACATAATATAAGCTCGCGCCTGTAATCCCCGAAGGGCTAGGCAGAGGTGTACCTGGTAGTACATCCACATTTCGCCAGTTATGTTTAAGTCCCATGTAAAAGGGGGCGAGCCTATTGCCATCAATCGGGCACAAATCCAGACTACAGGCTGCTACTGAGATATTCCAGATAGAAAAACTCAATAACGCTTTGCCCGACCGGATCGAAACCAGGACCTCATGCTCAGCTGTAGCGCTTGCGACCACTATAGACCAACGAGGCAGTCTAGTCGCAAATAATACCTACACGAGAATCTCGACTGTTTCGTAACGCGATAAATAACAACGATTGTTTCTGATCAACACTCACAAGTTCTGTCAATATTGGTTTTATGAAACTTAGTGATAGGATAAACGACATAAAATAGGTAGGGTACGTAATTTTAAGTTGAACAATTGAAAAATAACATGTCATGTTCTTAATTACGGCAGCTTCTTATTAGACAGTTTGCTAAAACTGTCCAATATTATTCATTGCTGTATAAGTTTTAGAAGTGCTTCCTCTTGTCAACTATAAAGATGCAATGAACATCGCTGAATTGTCAAACTAAAAGTAATAAGACAGTGTTATGCAAATATAGTGAAGGATTGAAGTAACAATAAAATGCAAACGTCGTATCTCAATTCGTGTATCGTCAATTTCTCAAATCCTACCAAGACAAGGATTTCAGAATGCAAAGTTGCAAACGCCTTGGGTGACATCCAAAGCAACTTGTCGCTTTTGCATGCATCTTTGCTATCTTTCTCCAGACATGTTGCGGTGGATACTGCAGCGTCCCATATTTGTTTTAGCGCAAGTTTTATCCGACAGTTATTTTTACTACTTTTTGGATAAACTTTTACATTGTTCTTGGACAATACAAACATACATCATTCTAGACTGCGTCGTTGGTCCAGCGGTCAGATACAGCGTTATTAAGTTGTACCACCTGATATTGCTCAGAAGCAGCCCGCATTCTTGCCCGATTGAAAACAAAAGGCGTGCCCCGTTGTAAATAGGACTGCAACAGAACTAGCAAAATATAGCTGCCTCTGCCTATCTGTAATGTTGTTATTCCAAAGTTAACTCACTGCTACCTTAAAGGAACAAATGAGAACTGCGTGGCTCAATATATAATCTACCTAAGTACGGTATATTGCCTTTTCATAACTATAAAAAAACCGCAGTAACTTACAGTTCACCACCAGAGTTGTGATATGTACGCTTCAACGTTCCTTAACATTGTTTTACTGATGAAATCTCATTACAGCGGCATTTGATACGCAAAACCGTGAATATATAATGTATCCCTCAAAACTTTTATGTTTTCGACAACAGGGGTAGTAAGCGTTCGTTATTATAAATTTGAAAATGGATTGGATTCGTGTTTCAGTAAAACTAAAATTTAGCAAACATTTATTCATTTAAGCATTGGTACACTAATTAATGTCAGCTAATTTACTTAGTTAATTAGTTAAAGGTAATGAATCATCCGTAAACTATCTATACTAATATTATAAAGAGGTAAAATTTTTAAGTTTGTAAGTTTGTATGTAGGGGGTAATCTTCGGAACTAATGCTCCAATTTTAAAAATTATTGTACTGGTGGAAAGCTACACTATTCCCGATGGACATAGGCTACTTTTTATCCCCGTATTCCCACGGGAACGGAAACTACGCGGGTGAAACTGCGTGACGTCTGCTATTAATAATATAATTATAATTCTCAAAAAACAGTATTGTACAACTTTTTTGATGACTCTGTCAGAGTTTTCCACCGAAATTAATGTAATATAAATAAATAAATAAATTCCACAACTTTCACACAACGCCATCTAGTCCCAAGCTAAGCAGAGCTTGTGTTATGGGTACTAAACAACTGATAAACATACTTATATATTTCTAAATACATACACATCATAGATAAATTACACCCAGACACAGAACAAATGATCGTGCTCATCACACAAACACTTGTCCTGGGTGGGAATCGAACCCACGACCTCTGGCATAGCAGTCAGGGCCACTTACTACTAGACCAACAGGCCAGTCTGAAACTGTTTATATTTTATATCTTCGTAGACATTTTATTATTTTATGAGGACTATTACATTTACTACATCACAACTGGGTGTACTACTATAAACTCAAATCACAAAAAACACAGGCTGAACATCACAGGAATTCCACTGTGTACGTGACAGTACAATTACTGAAGAACAAATACCATCTCAAAACAACAAAGGGGCTTAATCTCTTTGATTGCAAGAACGCATAATTATATCACAGAAATTTTGTAATGCAAAATCCATATTCCTTGCCCCAGGGGACACGAAAACCCAGTTTCCTTCCTGATCAGGCATTTCAGGGGTTTATAAGCCGCCCCTTTCCTGAAGTGGGGTCCAAATCGTTAAGGACCTTCTGACAGGAACTTGGAATTTGCGAAGACTTGACCTCGAGATACGAGTGCCTAATTGTAGTTTGAAGTAGATACATAATGGTAAGTGCTACTTCTGTCGAACTTTCCAGTTTGTATTTGGCACGATCTGCACTTAGTAGATTCGGTAAAGTTCTACAGCAAACTTCGGTGAAAAACATGAGTAGTTTGGCCAAAATTGAACACTTTTGGAATGATCTGTTATCTTATTTAATGGATAATATCCCTGCATCTATACTATTAGGTATTATAAAAAGGAAAAATTTGTATTTTTGTATTTAATGAATAAACTTAAAAATACTGGACCGATAATTTGAAAAAATAATAAAAAAAATAAAGTCCCAAGTTAAGCAGGGCTTGTGTTATGGTTACTAAACAGCTGATAAACATACTTATATACAGGATGTCTCATTCAAATCGGTCAGTATGGGAAAGTCTGAAACTACAAGACATACGAAAATCTGTTCTGAGGAACCATGTCATCGATTTTAATAACAAGAAAGAAAGTTCACGGGGTGACTTTTACTGAATCGAACAGTTGATGTAGGTTGTAGTGCTGTATGTGGTTGATAGTTTTTCTTAGACTGTTTGTCCATGAAGAAATAAATATGATTTCTTCAAACGCCGATACCTCTTAACATTGTTATTTATAATATAGTATCAACCAAAGTCAACACAAGGTTAAATAAAAATAAAATTAAGTCAATGAAGCCCCCTGTAAGTGCCACACATTTAACAAAGTAAACATAATTATAGTTTTATAAGGTAGAATTAGTTACGTTTCACAATCTGTTTCAAATAACACCCACGTCATCTCAGTTAAATAAAAAATACGGTATAAACGAATCCTCATTTATTAGATACAATAAACGTAACTGTAAATTAAATAACACTTACAGCTGTTAGATATGTTTAACTTCTGTGTTATATAACAGAACTAAACTATGTATAAAACGCAAGAAAACTACGAGGGCGAAGATAATAACTTATCTTATCAAATATTACACTTTGTACCCCCAACTTGTTCTTCGTAAGTATATCTAATTATTCATAAAACCACAGTATTAAAATGTTCTGAGATAACTGTAGCTAATGTAGTTGACACTTTGAATTATATTTAACTTGTACTGCCATCTCTTTTTAAGTTATGGATCTTACATTCTAACTCAGACCAACAAAACAAGAAAGACAGCGCCCCACGAACACCAAAAGTGAAGCCACCTTTTTATCTATGTGTGTCGCTAAGGGTTGCTTTTTGTTGATCTATCCCCCTATAATTTAATGCGGAAGCTAATATTTTACAAGTTGGCACAAGTAAGATAATGTAGACTATGGTACCAATGGACCTCAATTGTATTGAATACATATAAACAGACAACAGAAATTTAAATTTATCTCGAAGTAATAAATCAAATGGTGAAATTACTAATCCTAATCATGGCAGCCCTCGCAATTAACGTAACTGTACGTACGCGAATGTGTATTTTACTTGCAGAAGCACGGTTTTTTGGCTTCACTTTTGATGTTCGCATTCTTCCTTATTTTGTTGGTATGCACAGACGCCAGCACATCAAGTTACCCTAATGTGTCAATTTTCTTTGATCGTTTTTCAACTTTATGTCAAACAGACTAAGGTTCATATTCAATTGGGAAAATTTGACACATTGGGGTAACTTGATGTGCTGGCGTCTGTATATATTTTAAGTGGGTACGTATCATAATCCCGAAAGTCAAAATACCGATGATTGAAATACCGACGTACAAAACACCGAAATTTAAAATACCGAAAGTTTTAAATGCCGATAGTCGTTATATCGAAACACAAAATACCGATGTACAAATATCCGAAAGGACGAAATCCCGAATGGACGAAATCCCGAAAGGACAAAATCCCGAATGGACGAAATACCGATGGACGAATTACCGATGGATGAAATCCCGAATGGATGAAATACCGAATGGACGAAATACAGAAATTGTCACCGTTTTCGAGAAAACGAAGGCGAGTGAGCGAAGCGAGCGTACCGTGGCAGCGGCTGCTGAGCGCCAAATTCCCTCTTTTGCAAAGCAAGCTTGCATAGAAGATTAGGTAGGTTTCCTAGTGAATAAAAAAAATATATCGTATAATCATAATATTAATCAAAATAATTCAAGTAAAACAGTTACTCAAAATGGAAACGGCTAGGTTAGGTTAGGTTAGAACTGTGACCAAACAACGCGCGAAGGCGAGCGAGCGTAGCGAGCGTGTCGCGGCAGCGGCCGCCGAGCGCCAGGTAAAATATCTTTAAGTTCTAATCTACCATGCATGCGTGCATTGCAAAAAAGGGGCATCTGGCGCTTGGCGGCCGCTGCCGCTCGAATTATAATGATTAATATTATGATTATGCAGTATAAGAATTCACAAGGAAACCTAATCTACCATGCATGCTTGCTTTGCAAAAGAGGGAATTTGGCGCTCTGCGGCCGCTGTCGCGGTACTTCGTTTTCTCGGAAACGGTGACAATTTCGGTATTTCGTCCATTCGGTATTTCATCCATTCGGGATTTTAACTTTCGGGCAAATGTACTTTCGGGATTTTGTACTTCGGGTTTCTAAACTTCGGGATTTCAAACTTCGGGTTTTTAAACTTCGGGATTGTAAACTTTCGGGCAAATGAACTTTCGGGATTTCAAACTTTCGACCAAACATACATTCGGCGTTTCAATTTTCGGGATTTCGTCCATCGGTATTTTAAAATTCGGTCTTTTAAAATTCGGGATTATGATACGTACCCTTTTAAGTTAAACTATCTTTATTTACACACATATCATAAAAATTGATTAAATAGTTCCAAAGTTTATCCCGGCAAAGAACTAAATATTATGAACAAAAAATGTCACGCTGGTAAATGTAAGTAAATAGGTATAGATAGGTTACCTAAACAACATTCGATCTTCAAAAACGGCACACTGGCGCACGCACGCGTCCGTTGACGGCGCGACGCGACTCAGAGGTCAAGTGTGGCTAGTTAGCCACATTTTAACGTGTCGCTTGCTGAGCGCTAATAACCTATCTACACCTTTTCACTTATAATATCATTGCTGGTATTTCAATTGAATCCACAACCTAGCTTATTGGAGGCGAAGCCATTAACACTGAACCGTCGCGACTTTAAAATGACAGAGTTTGATATCAAAGGCATGCGATATTTCTCCTAAAACAACTTTAGTTACCTAAAATTCATGAGGACGTTTCAACCCGGGGGTCGGTGGCTCGAAAAGAAAACGGTTGGACTATCACATTGTTTGTTGGCCTCTACGGGCCGGCGGCGTTAGTATCTCATCTCATGCAATTTGCATTTGTTTAGCTACACAAAGGGCAACAAACTATCCATTACGACCCTCGACCTACCTATCTGTCCTTTAGTTTGTAAGCTATTGATATGTTACGCTTCTTTTGTCCCTCCTTGCATAATTATACTCAAATTTGTTACATGTACTCCGGAAGATCAGTTGCGGTTAACTTTTTTCTGATATTTTCAAGTAAATTCTTTTCCATTATAAGGGTTGTCTAGTAAACCTATAAATGGTGTTACTTTGTATTTTCGTAATCTGTAAATCTGTTGTTTATTTCAATAACTACTCATGCTATCCATTTGAAAAGATATGTTTACAAGAATGCTCGTCCACTTACTCAGCAAGTGGCTGGAGCAAGCTCGTTTCAATGAAACAAAACAATATTTTGTTCAATTGGTTGTTTATTGAGGAGCTTGTGGCTAAATTATAACAGCCGCATGGGTCGATCGAAGGTTAAGCTACGCTTGACGAGGTCGGTCCGTGGATGGGTGACCATTTATTACATACCAAGACTCCTCCGTGCCTCGGAAAGCACGTTAAGCCGTTGGTCCCGGCTGTCATTTGTAGATCTTTGACAGTCGTTACTTGTAGTCAGAAAGCCCGAAAGTCTGACAACCAGTTTAACCAAGGGGTATCATGTTACCCAGTTACTGGGTTGTGGAGGTCAGACAGGCAGTCGCTCCATGTAAAACACTGGTATTCAGCTGCATCCGGTTAAACTGGAAGCCGACCCCAACATAGTTGGGAAAAGGCTAGGCAGATGATGATGGTTGTTTATTGCCAAATATTGAAATTTAAAAGTTAAAAAATGAGGTCAAGTGAGATAATTATATAAGTGGGCTTCATGTTCACGAAATAAAACTTTTTTGTTTTTTGATCATATAAACGAATGAATTTTATTCTACCATTGCCCAATTCTGTTTTTCGACTCTCAACTAATTGCATGGCGAAAAAAATACAACTAACTTCATAGATACATCTAATAACATGTAAAATAACTCTAGTTTTGGAAGTCTGTGGCTTTGGTGGTTTTGTTTCTTTCATTATCGGCCACCGACATCCGAAACTAGCGTTTTTTTACACCTGCCCCCCTAGCCAAGTTACAAACGATTCGTATCTATTCTCTTTCTACAATCGAGAACGCCTCAAATCCCTTTGTTTTGACCACGTGACTTATCACATTTCGCTAAGTCACGTGGTCAAAACAAAGGGATTTGAGGCGTTCTCGATTGTAGAAAGAGAATAGATACGAATTGTTTGTAACCTGGCTAGGGGGGGCGTTAGTATTTTTATGAAGTCGGTTGTACTTCTTTTCCTAATTTCTTCTTAGTTTTAGTAGCACGTATTAGTTTTGTTGTTTATGTGGATGATTTAATATTTTTCCTTGTTTTGATATTGCAAACAAACTACTAAACCGATATTGATGGAATTCAAATGGGACCACATGAAAGGTATACCTACCCATTCAAACCAAAAACAATAAAGATACTCGTACGGTTAAATTGAAAACCTCTTCCTTTCTTTATAAGTCTTTTGAGAACCGAGAAGTTCTATGCTGTGGGGTCCAGAATTGTCTACAGAACTTAAATATGGTATCAGTAGGTATGAAGTCACGTGGTCAAAACAAAGGGATTTGAGGCGTTCTCGATTGTAGAAAGAGAATAGATACGAATCGTTTGTAACTTGGCTAGGGGGGGCGTTAGTATTTTTATGAAGTCGGTTGTACTTCTTTTCCTAATTTCTTCTTAGTTTTAGTAGCACGTATTAGTTTTGTTGTTTATGTGGATGATTTAATATTTTTCCTTGTTTTGATATTGCAAACAAACTACTAAACCGATATTGATGGAATTCAAATGGGACCACATGAAAGGTATACCTACCCATTCAAACCAAAAACAATAAAGATACTCGTACGGTTAAATTGAAAACCTCTTCCTTTCTTTATAAGTCTTTTGAGAACCGAGAAGTTCTATGCTGTGGGGTCCAGAATTGTCTACAGAACTTAAATATGGTATCAGTAGGTATGAAGTCACGTGGTCAAAACAAAGGGATTTGAGGCGTTCTCGATTGTAGAAAGAGAATAGATACGAATCGTTTGTAACTTGGCTAGGGGGGCCGTTAGTATTTTTATGAAGTCGGTTGTACTTCTTTTCCTAATTTCTTCTTAGTTTTAGTAGCACGTATTAGTTTTGTTGTTTATGTGGATGATTTAATATTTTTCCTTGTTTTGATATTGCAAACAAACTACTAAACCGATATTGATGGAATTCAAATGGGAACACATGAAAGGTATACCTACCCATTCAAACCAAAAACAATAAAGATACTCGTACGGTTAAATTGAAAACCTCTTCCTTTCTTTATAAGTCTTTTGAGAACCGAGAAGTTCTATGCTGTGGGGTCCAGAATTGTCTACAGAACTTAAATATGGTATCAGTAGGTATGTGCGACAATGTACAGACACCAGCACATCAACCTACCCCAATGTGTCAAATTTCTTTGATAGGTTTCAACTTTGTTCTAAACACAATAAGGTTCATGTTCAATTGGGAAAATTTGACAGTTTGGGGCAGGTTGGTGTGCTGGCGTCTGTACCGTCAAGTTTGTATATGCACAAAGAATCCGATTTTTTACAGTATCCATTATTCAAACGTTCGTAGTCATATTGTAAAGAAATCTATCAAATGAAATAAATATTGCCGTGAATACTAAGCGTGCTTAATGACAACATCTATCATAACCACAGCCATTTCATAAGCTCTCTATTTTCATTCAGTATTTTGCTGTAAAACAGTTTTTCTCAAAACATTACTCATGCTAAGAGAAGATGGATTGCTGTACATTTTTAAATAAATAGTTAAGTCATTAGTTTACATGAATATAAAATATTGTTGGTTACTTTTGGAGCTTGCGGCTAAATATTAACAGCCACTCGGATTTAACAGAGGCTAAGCAACGATTGCAAAGATCGATCTGCGGATGATGGGTGACTATGAATTACATACCGTGCTTCGATATCAATTGTCAGAAATTCATTTGCACGTTATGTTACGTTATGTGTATATTTTTGTTCAAAAGTTATCACCTTATTTATCTCTTTATCACACACACCTTTGCATAAGTAGGTACATAAATAAGCCACATATTTCTTTTTTTTTCATGATGCATAAAAGTTTTTTGACTTACATTTGCAACTTTTCATGAAAATAAACACTATTCGAAAATTTCTAAATGAATGAAAATGGTACATTTACTAATACATTACTTAAACTTTTATACTTACTTTGTTATTTATACTTCTTTACCTTTAAACTAGGTACAACTTTTATACACATAAGCTGTGTCGTCGTAAAAGCATGAAAAGAGGATTCACTTGCAACCCAAGTTGGGTAGTAGCCAGGAAAATTCTGCCATTGTACTAGTTTGAACTTTAATTTAATATACATAAATAAATACTTACGTTGACAGAACATTTAATAAAGTTCTTGGCACACGAATAGCTCTTGCCGCCAGATTTATAACAACAATTTCCTACAGTATTGATGTTTCATCAAAATTGTTACAAAGGCCTTTGACGTGGCATAACTTGAAATATTTAGATGCCTCTGTCTACCTTTTTGGTGAATACAGATGTGTTGCTCGATCACACAGGTTGAATAACAAACCAGTAGAATATCCATTTTGAGTATAAATGTGAGTACATTGTCTTCACAATACATACATTGTAAAACTAGCTGCTCCGGCAAAATTCGTTCGCCCGAACCATCCATTTAGTATGTCTTACCTTCATAGTTTTGGTTAAGACTTGCCAAAAGTCAATTGTCACCCAATAATGGACTGGGAGGACATTCAAATTAGTCAACTGTCATGTTATGATACGGCGCTGTATTTGAAAAATGTTGGAGAAAACCGATTTTCTTTTAATTTTTTAGTGAAATTTTCATTGTTTTTAATAGACAAAAGATGTCCGTTTCTAGGATATTATGATGTATCTCCTTGCTTCATATCATAACAATCCATTCAGCTGTTTATTCGTGGTTTTGTGAAACAAACAAACGTACAGACAACGAGAGTTACTTTTTCATTTATAATATTAGTATGGATATATCAGATCAGATAAAAATTGACAATTTCTTGCCCATGCTGGGAGAAAATAAACAAGAAAGCTCTTTTTATTCTTAAGTTTAAGTTCGAATTTTTAGGATTTAGCACTTCTCTCTTTTTGTGTAGCGATAACTTTGTATTTACGTCTACGTAAGAATTTGAAAAAAAAAATTCATAATCCCAAATAATTAATATGATACCAATACACTATAGCAATGTGGATCTATAGTAAGTCTTAACTTTATCATCGTAAATTATTATTAATCGTACAAACTTGTGCATGTAATTAGACGACAATAGTTATTTGTTATACAAGAGTGCAAAGTTGCTTTTTAACCGCGTGTTCAATTTTGATGACCGAGCAAGCGAAGGATTCTAAAATTGAATCACGAGCGCAGCGAGTGATTCCAAATTAGAATCCTGAGCGTTAGCGAGGGAATCAAAAGAGCACGAGGTGAAAAATCTTTGCACTCGAGTGCAACACGTAACTTTTCATTCTACCTCAGCGAGGAAATGACTAAATGCAAAAAAAAAACGTTTTCTGAGAAAGTTTTGGCTCCTTTTGCTCGTCGCCACGTGTTGAACATATCGTACTGTTTTAAATACTTCTCGCGTGATTGTTGAGGGAGAAAGCTCATTTGCGCATTATTAACAGTTTCAGTCAATTCTGTTGGCGTCAAACAAACTTCCTCGTCGCTAGAATCACTCATTTTAGTTTTTTCACTTGTTTTCAAGTTTCTTGTTTTTAATGTAAGGTTTAACAATGACGTAAAAAAATGCCGCGTAAAGAACCGCGTACAAAGCAAATTGAAAAAAGAACACCAAGAAGGTTCCGAGTCTGAGTTTTTAACAAATTAAAAAAAAGTTGTATGATATATTCGGCACCATAGAGGTAGCAGTAAATAGGTTTAATGTTTTTTTTAATTCACAAACTTAGTGCACACGATGTTTTAAATTCAATTTACTTTATCCTCTAGAGAATAAAAACGGCTTTTCCACTCAGATATTGAAGATTAAAAATACTCTTTCCGAGATGGTGGGATGAAAATTATTTTAAATCTATTATGTCTCAAGAGTCGAACTTTATAGCAACCGTTTCTTTTCTGCACACTACACAAAGTATTTTTGATTCTTGTCAAATCGTACTTCATAGAGTTTCGCAACAACAGGCACGATGTGACAATTGAGAAGACAGGAAATACCGACCCCCAAAGAGATTTTACATAACATAGAGGAGTAATGGGGACATGCAAAGAAATGTAATAGAAAAAATGAAAATTTTGTTCGTGATTTCCATAAAGTAAGTATGTCTTTGCCGACCCGGCAAATGATGAATACGTTTGTGTCGCTATTAAAAATATCAAATCTTGGGCTGGCCGTAATTATCTTAAATATTATATTAATATCTTCATAGAATCATCACAATTATGATTAAGATTATATCAAATAAATGGTTTTCTTATTTTCTTTACTACACATATAGGTACCTATATTATCTATACATATTTAAAGGATCAAAATCACACTAAATGTCTCCCTTGCTGCCAACTAAATTAAGGCTTTTGAGGTTGGATTGCGGTCACCGGACTTACCCTAGTCGTACCCTTCCAAGTAGTTACCGTAATAGTCCCGCTAGTTACGTATCTAATCCAGGAAACGGTTAACCTGAATCCAAAGGCAATCTACTGAAGTGATTTGAAACAATATGCTGGTAATTAGTTTTGATACTTGGCTTTAATAGCTCGGTTCCTAGCAGGTATCAAATGTTATTGGTCTACGACATGTATTTACGTAAATAATTTATTTGGTTCATGACACTTTGGGGCTTAGACAATGTCACATTATCATTGACGAAATTCGATAAATCTGTAATATCAAAATGTTGAATTTTATATATTTTGGATTTATGAAACTTTGTGAATCTATATTATCTTCAATATATATCAAAATCAATTGCTGTTCGTTAGTCTCGCTAAAACTCCAGAACGGCTGGGCCGATTTAGCTGATTATGGTTTAAAAATGTTTGTGAAAGTTCAGGGAAGGTTTAAAGGTAAATAGAAAAAAATGCAAAATAAAATAGTAAAACCAGAAGACCAGCGGTAGTATTTCGCTTTCTCTTAGAAACTATTCCTACCTGTCAAACATTTGATGTTCGTCCCTTCGCGACGGTTTTGAATCGACAACATTTATGTAAAATATTGGGATTATTTTGTATTTAGATTTAAAAATACGAAAAGTTAAATAGTGTCACCATTACAACGGATCAACATATTTTTTTGTGGTTGTCAATTCATATGTAGGTACCTACGTCCTGAAATTTATTTAGCTCGAAACTTAGAAAGAAGTTTTACGTAGCATAAAATAGTCTTATATTATATAAAATTGTGTGTATATTCAGTAGGTCTGAGAAAAGGATGTAAACTAATAAAAACTAAATAAGACTAATAATATAAATTGATTCTAATGCGAAACGAAGTTGGCCGGGGCAGCTAGTTAATTATATAAAAAATAAATCAATATTTTTCTTGGTCACGGCATCACGCGTGAACGGCTGAACCAATTTCTCTAATTCTTTTTCTGTTGTGAATGTTATGTTTATATTTTTCTGTTGTGTTTTATGTTATTGTCTTAAGAAAGAAAAAAAAATAGAAAGTAGAACGGAACATTAGAAAATTTAAGAAAACTTAACGACAATTAAACATTTTTCAAATACTGCGCCATCTTTGATGACATGAAAAGTGAAAAATGTCTTTTAAGTCCATTTCCAGATGGCAATTTGAAATTTGACCAGTCTAAAGTCCAGTAAAACTAAGAAGGTAATACAACATAAATTGATCCTAAGGTGAAACGAAGATTGGCTGGGGAAGCTTAATAATAATGTGACCTTGCAAGGCCCTCAGTACCTCTAGCAAGAATGCTTTACTTACGATAATAAAATTGAAAAAACATTTTTGGAATAATATTATTAAGTTGGTTTTAAGAATTTATTCGTATCTATGGGTAATACTAATGGGCTATTTGAAAAAAAAAATAGTTTTTAGTCCCTCATCTAGATTGCAAAATATTCGACACATATTTTTTCTTTTTTCACGTAATCAAAAAATAACGGCGATACATCAAGTCAAAATGTCGCATGACGTCACTAGCCAGTACAATTTACACTAGATAATGACGTTACAAGCCCCCTCTCCTCATCTTTAATGCGCTTAATTTTCATCAATTTAAAAAGAAAAAAATATGTGTCGAATATTTTCTTGTATCTAGATGAGGGACAAAAACTAAAATTTTGTTATATAGCCCATTAGTATCACCTCCATACCGGTCTGGGAAACAAAGTGTTATTGAATTTTGGAGTCCGGTTGCTGGCCATAAGCCTTCTTATAAGCCTTAAGTCAGATGGGACTTGAATGAATCTGGCGAACTGTCAGACTAACTAGGTATAAAAAGAGTTACACCTCTGTCTCATCCTTCGGGAAATATAGACGCGATGTTATGTTACACTTTAAAAATCGATTTAACATTTGAACTGGAAAAGGTAAATACAAACAAAATGACGCGAGCATCAACCGCCTTAAGATTAGAGGTACCTACTGAGTAAAGACTTACAGCCTGCTTTATTTATTTTTTGTGGCTTAAAGATATTTTCACAAATGATGCTGTGGTTCAACATTCTTTCCTAGCCGTTCGTGTGGAAAGAAATCAAAGGATCCCTGCGTTTTCGTAGCCAGCTAGGTAACTGAAATTTCACGGGTCGTTGAACAACGTTTTTGACCAAAAAGGGAGCTTATCTTGAGCATGAAAACCTTTTTAAGTATTCTAGGAATATTATCTTTCTTTTTGTTACGTTGAAGAGCAATGTTTAATTATTTAGAGACAAAAGTGAAGTCCTGTTCTTAAATTGCCGAGTCCTACAATGTAAAAGGCTTTCATGCAATATTATCAGATACACTATTAGCTTATTAATGGCGTCCCATAATAAATTATATGCTATATATTCTGTTAACAAATTGAGTAATACCGAGACACTACTATTATAATAATCCGTACTTCACACAAAGTAGGTACAGTAAAGTACTTACCAAGAAAATTGTGTAGGTACTTTGGGACTCAACGAATAAGATGTTGAGTTGATGATTTGTAATCTAGAGAAAGAAAAAAAAACACATTTATTTAGGACACTCACAGAAAATTTAGCGCAAAAAAAATAAAGTAGAAACTACCTGTGCAAGGCCAAAAAGGCTCCTATCTCAGTATTAGCTACGATATGCGAAACAAAAACTATAACTACCACAGCGGTATATTCTGTTGGGCCCAGGCGTAAAGAAAGCAAATTAATATTTAAGAAAGGTAGTTTTTGTACTTATTACTTAATTTCAAATAACATAGTAGAAAAAATATTTTTTAATTTTATAATGACAGACGTTTTCATCCAACACGCAATGATAGGTGGTCTATTACAAAGGGCAGTTACCAGTAGGCCTACCATCAACTTTTAGTTAGCCATTCAATTCTGATGCAAACCAGTTTAGGTTCCTAAACTGATTCGCTAATATTCATACCATGAAGTGCCTATAACTGAGTGGCGTTTGATTCGCTCATGGAGGAATGAAAGAACGAAATTTGTCGGTGGTCCGCGGTGTGAGAAAGAGATGACGCTAGACAATTGTTGCATAAGTTTGTCTCTTTTACTCCAACCTATGCGTTGCGTTCCGAAACCTAGTAGTTATGATTTTAGCGGTTTTATTTGTGTATAAAATTTCAACAAATATATTTTAAAATTGCGCTTATGAGTCAAATTATATACCATTAAGCCCAATTTTACTACTTATTAATGTAATAGTAATTTAAATAATTCTTTAAAATAAAAATTAAAGGTTTGCTTAGTGTCGTCGTAAAAGTAAAATGATTATGACGAGTTTACAACACACGCGTTTTGAAATCTATACAAACTTTTTTGATAGAACCCAAGGAGTTTTAATTAGGTAGGTAGTATTCAAAAGAGTTTTTAGTTTTTAACGTTTAACTTGGATAAAGTAATTAGTAATACGAATAATGGCGTACATTTTACATTGTTACGTAAGAAACACATATTTAACTGAAATACCTTGAATTTGGTACGTATATTTCCACATTTTTTCAAAGTTTATAACAAAACGATTTAGTTTACGCCACGAAACTAGAAACTTTTTTTGGATCGCTATTTTTGACACTTTGCGAACCAATTTAGGTTCAAATGTCACCTCATGGTACGAAAAATGAACGAACTAAAACAGCTTGCGATTCAAGTGCCGACTTGATTTGCCGTCAACCTAAACCGGATCGTTTTAACGACGTCTTGGTATGAAATTGCAAAGCAGTTCATTTTAGGTCGTCAATTGAATCGTAATAATAGTTCATAGTAAGCCTACAGTTCGTACAACATTATAGAAGTTTTGCAATGGGCTTAGCAGTGTTCGTGAGATTTAGTAACTCGAACATTACTGAACCGCATAGCTTTTACTGTATAATTGTATAAGTGTAGGTATTTTGGTAATGGTATTATTTCACTACTATTTATGTTCACAAAAAAAATGTGATATTTAAAATCTGTGTCCTGTGTCCGCAACAGTTATTAGTACAGACACGCAAAGATGGGTATTTTCAAACTCTGTTTTCGTCCGTGGTGGCTTGTCCTACCTACAATTAATAAGACAAAATGCATGTAATACCAAGAATAACAAAAATGTTAAACTGGACTTAAATATTCATTTCAATCATTTATTTATTTATTTACTCCGTAGTTCAGTAGCGCAACGTTCGTGAAATTCCCTAACACGAACATTACCGAAGCGCATACCTTTCCCGAATTAACTATATGTAAGTGGTACTGTTACTATTTTACGAAGTGCGAGATTAAATTTCAAGAATGCGAGGAAGTAAATTGGATTTTACCACAACATATCGTATTCGGGTATATTTGCGCGTCACGCCTCTGGATGTGGGTGGCTACAGAAGGTACGTATGCCTAATGTGTGTAAGATTACGAATTTATTATGAACTAGCTGTACTTGCGACTACGCCCGCGTAATCAGGGGTTTTACTTTTTTGCACGGATCCCCAATTTCTTAAATAAGCATATGTTAGTTTTTACAGCGTTAGATATCTGGCAGTGAAAGTCCCATAAAAATCAAATCAGCGAGAAATCTAGAGAGACAGTCCAAACAATCAGATAGACCCAAATAATAAAATTAGTATTTTGGTATTCAAATTTTGGTTTTAATACTTTTAATAAAGTAATAAACCACAACAAGTACCGACACCAAATATCTAATGAATCAGACCTGCAAAAGTTGTTATGATGATTCTTTGCAAATCAAATACGGCATAAGCCGATGATATTGAAATTCTTGAATGGATGATACTATAAATTATTTTATAACACATTTGCTCGTAAAGGGTCTCTTATACCACCAAAATCAGTATCGTAAAGTATCTCATTACGCACTAGTGCGTTATGGTGATGTAAAACGCACGCACAGGCAAAAAAAATCTATTTGTTGGCAAGCAAAAATACCAGTCCATTCGTTTCGGAGATACCATGCCACCAGAATAACACACAGTTCCACACATACACACAGGTACAATGACGTCAAAAATAACACCATTCTTTTTACGTCGGTGGTTTTTATGTATTATTATGACTTACAAACAGAATTTTCAGTTTTATTTCTCTGTATAGATATTAACGGCGTGTGGGGCAACTAAATTCGGTAGAGTTTCATTAAGGGGTGATATGAAACTAGCTGTTTGTGAAATTAGCTATTTAATTTTATGTTTATTAGTTTAGTGTATACTAAATAGTTATTACGCACAACCGGTGCCTTTGTCAAGTCAAGACAAAATCCCTAAAATAGGTTTAAGCTACTTATTGTAGTAACAGCTTTTATGGAATGTTTTGTCTGAATCAAAACATTATTTTTTTTTAATTTATCTGATGAGTGTAACATCAACTCAAAGTTGCAATGGTTCTTTCTTCAAATGGATTTTCCAGAATATTATAAAAGCGTGTAAGATAAACTCAACGTCTTCTTAGATGGTTAGAAGAAGAAAAAAAATGAGGAAAAGGAAATCGTTGGTGGTGAAGAGGATGACAAAAAAAAAGTTCATCATTCGGATGAAGTCAGTACCTTGACATGGAGTCAAAACAGGGTTGCAGGATTATGAAAAAAGGAATCGTTATGAACAACTTGACTCGTCAGTAACATCAAATAGCGAAGAAGGTATGCACTGTTGGTGTCCAAAGAAGTAATTAGGGGTCACTAGCACTAATTAAAAGCTTATGTTTTTTATTGATGTTTTCAAGTTGATTTATAGTTTATTACTATCTTTACTTCATTGATCATTGATCTGAAATTATTAAGTGACAAAAGGAGGTTGTCAATTGTTTTATATTTTGAAGTCGATTTAAAAATGATTGAGTCGAAATATGAGAACAAAATGAAACCTCTTTTTTGAGTACCTCTTTTAGTTACATCATCTATTGTCTATGGTTATATCATTATATTAATTACTATACGATTACTGTCTAGCCTTTTAAAACCAAGATGTGTTCCACTTCCAGTCTAAACGGATGCAGCACAATATCGAATTTTATCTCAATAGATCGATTGCCTATCTGACCTCTAAAACCTAGTTAAATAAACAATAAATAAATAAATATTACACAATTTTTTCACACAACGCCATTTAGTCCCAAGTTAAGCTTAAGAACTTGTATTATGGGTACTAAACAGCTGATAAACATACTTACATATTTTTAAATACATACGTATTAGATAATATACTGTTAAATTCCGACATAAAAGGAAATCGCCAAAATATTCCAATTATTTCACTCTAGAACTATATTTTGTTCCGAGAATTCGTTCAAACAAAATTAAATTTTCTTCGAAATGAAATAGTTTAAATCCGTTGACATATTCGAAGAAAGTCACTTAATGCTGGAGCTTGTTAGAATTAAGTTAAAATAGCGAGAGGCTAGCTAGAGTGACAATGTTTAGTAACCTCGTACTTAAATTATACTCGTACCAGCCTACACCTCCCACCGCGGGGCAAAAGCCTCTTCTCATACAGAGAAGTCAAGAGCATTGATCACAACGCTTACTTTGATTGGCAATATATTTATAAGTATAATTTGTTCAAAAAATCAAAGTCAAGTCAATCAAATTAGGCAAACTATCTTTATTCAAATTAGGCTGAATGAAGGTCAGCACTTTTTGTACGTCAAAATGAAATAAAACAGTCCTACAAAAAGCTCGCCCTTCGCCACTTCCCAGTGTTTGTGCTGGGAATAAGAAGTGGTGGAACAAACTCCCTAGCAACACCTCTGTCTGATAAGTTAAAAGAACTTGAATTTATAAACCGCCTTAGAATAATCGGAATTGAAAAAGTCACTTTGGTTTTTGTCCGAATTGGAACTCACAAACTCACGCATGAGAGTCAAGGCCTCAACTAATAGGTCATCACAATCTATCAATTAATACTATAAGTACGTTTCGCATCACGCACCTAAGTTGTGCTCTGGTTTTCAATTTTTCAATCCAATTTCTGTTTTTATTAATAGATGGGTTTCAAAAAAGAAGAGAACTTTTTACTTTTTTTATTTTTAGACGGAGTAAGACAGATAGTTTTAAATTACACAAACATTTGTCCTACGAATCGAAGCCACGAGTCAGGACTAGACCATCAGGCCAGTCACTGTAAAATCCAAATTTGCCCGAAATTTCTTTTCTTATCTTGGCCCATTTCTTTACAACAGACTAAATGATTTACTCTCTCTTCAAAACCTAAAAAAATTGGCTTTTAAAAGAAGAATAACTGACTGGCTTATTACGTTAGATTATACACAAATTGAAGATCTTTTCAAAACTATTTCCTGACTTGAAATTCCCTTTGTAACGCACATATGCATACAAGCATTCCTAATCACATTCCACGCACTCTACATCACAACACCCACATCACAACACTCACTCCACATCACACATTAACACCAAACACACACCGTCACATACATTTACATACATGCAAAAAAAAATTATTGTATTTTTTTTATAAATTACAATTTTTATCACGATTTTTTTACGGTTTAAGTATTGCAATAACATAAGTGAGATTTTTATTTTAACTTTATATAATACTAGCTGCCCCGGCAAACTTCGTTGTGCCTTAGAGTCAATTTTGTATTAGATATAAATACGTTTAATAAGACGACAACAAATAGATCCAAACCAATAATAACTACTACTACTTTTTAAGTAGCAAGTCTCTACTGTGATCTTATTTCAACATTTTGTGTTCGATAGAATTAAATTTACAACATGTATATATAACCTAACCTAACTACCTAACCTAAGTACCTTACTAAAATGCATTGATTTAAAAAATACTAAATTCATCATTTTAATCTACACTATTGCCTCTATGTTACATACAATTTATACCTATAGTTTTCCCGGTCTACTTTAATTAAAGTCCTAGCAGTAAAATAAGTTCTATTTGCAAAGAATTATTAAAGTTCGTCTCTGTCGTTATTGTTAATTACGTAAATTGATTTTTGAAATACTTATAAGACTTTGTCTGGCCTGTTGGTCTAGTAGTTAGTGACCCTGATTGCTATGCCGGAGGTCGTGGGTTCGATTCCCACCCAGGGCAAATGTTTGTGTGATGAGCACGATCATTTGTTCTGTTTCTGGGTGTAATTTTGTCTATAATATGTATGTATTTAGAAATATATAAGTATGTTTATCAGCTGTTTAGTACCCATAACACAAGCTCTCAAAGCTTAACTTGGGACTAAATGGCGTTGTGTAAAAAGTTGTGGAATATTTATTTTAAGACTTTTTTATGCTACATAAAACCTCTTAGTTTAGTAACAAAATAAATTTCAGAACGTAGGTGCGTATTATAAATTGACAACCTTACCTTCTTGGGTTTAGCTTAAGACTTGTCAATTTCAAATTGTCACCTGATTTTGAACTGGGAAGTTTGACTCCTGTCATGTCATCCAAGATGGCGCTGCGTTTGAAAAATGTTTGAGACAACCGATATTCTTGATATTTATTTTTTCGAGGACATTTCATGTTTTTTATTAATTATTATGCTATATGCTATTCCGGACAAAGACAAATCCAAAAAGACCAAAATCATTTACATTGATCCAGCCGTTCTTGAGTTATAAATGGTGTAACTAACACGACTTTCTTTTATATATATAGATAGTTAGATACCTACAAGATAGTCTCCAGTGTAACAAAACTGATCTAGATCTTTAATTAGGGGGCCTGGTGACCTGACATACCAGTTTTGTAAAAAACTTAGTTGAGGCATCAGTCTTCCACAAATTTATTGTAATATTGTGTCTGTAGACTATTAATTTATTTCCTGTAATTTGTGGTAAGAAATAAATAAATATTATTATTATTATTGTATATTATTTTTTCCGTGCGGGAATCGACCCCGAGTCACGGCGCAGCAGCTAATCGCGCAGGCCCCGGCGCTATATCTATGCGGTAAAAATATTAATCACTTATTAATATTTTTATACTTCAAACTGCCTTCAACATCAAAACAAAGTCTCCATTACCTACTTATATTTAAAAACTCGTTAAATGTATTTCACAAAAATCATACGGTAAATAAAGGTCAAAGAATAAATTGCTTCATGTCACAAATGTCGGTCACGCACTAAATAATGCGTACTTATAATAATTTAAACACAATTTCATGAAAAACAACTACACAGATTGATTTTTCTGTACTTTAGAGTACCGTTTTCGATATTTGATGGTTATCACAAGGCAATTTTTTGTAGAAGGCCAATAACAATGTTTACTAGCATACAGGGTGGACGAAAGGTCGATGCAAAATCAGCAGGTACAGGATACATGATTCTGGACTCCCCAGAGTGGAACCTTTACGTCGGTTTACTTTTTAATATAAAAATCATGATTTCTATGTAATGGTAATACCAATACAATTAAGTTAAACAAGTAGATCATACATTTTGTTATTACTTACTATGTAAAAAAAATGTCATTGAGATCAATAGAAATTATTGTTTATAATATGATTTTGCTATCATCATAAAAAACTTAGAGTTATTAAAACGCCGATGAAAAATTACAACACTGAAGGGTCATGTACTGAACGCAAGTTATTAGTTTGTCGTCGTAAGTCCTTCCACCCTCTTCCAAAATACATAAATATAATATTGTATAAGCTGACTTAAATAATAATAATAATGTACCCGATGGGCAGCTTGTGGCGAGCTGTTGGGCAGTAGAGACCCTATGAAACTAAATCTCCCGGGAGAAGTCTTGGTCATCATCTTTGGCTTGCCTTAATTGGCTAGCAACTAGGTATCATGTTACCCAGTAACTGGGTAGTGAAGGTCAGACAGGCAGTCGCTCCATGAAATCGTCGATTGCAGATTGCATCAAACGAAACATTAAATTTGTATGTCATAATATTTCGGAGTTTCAAACAAATTTATAATTTCGGTTGTAACCACGCAACCATTAAAAAACGCATTTTTTAAGTTATACTTCTTTTGGCGCGTTAGAAAAAAAAGATGAGAGTTTTTTTTACGATGCGCGCGCACACCGTCACGAATAACCCACACCCTGAAGTTAGCCATAGTCAACATATTGGTCGACCTTTTGGAAATAAACAAAATGTGACAGCAAAATGTACAGACATCAAGTTACCCCAATGTGTCAAATTTCTTTGATCGTTTTTTCAACTTTATGTTAAACAGGATAAGGTTCATATTCAATTGGGAAAATTTGACACATTGGGGTAACTTGATGTGCTGGCGTCTGTACGTGAGTTTACATTAACACTAAAATGTAAAGCGAAGTTGTAATTTTCTTTAATACATACAGAGGTTTAGTGAAAAGAGTTTTAACGCGAAAGATATTTTTTTCTAAAAAGATTTTTATCTTGTTACGACAAAGAACTAAAGAAGTATATATAACTTCTAACGCATGTAGTTACATAAGTACACACATACTTTTTTTTTATTATGAGACTCAACGATACCTTTTAACGCTACGAGCAATGTTACATGCAGTTTTCGCAATTTTACTACTTCACAGTTTAGTGATTTAAAGAATAAACCTATCCGTTTATACCACTTCCCTGCAGAACCCTGAAATCAATTGTTGATTGAAAATTTACGAATGCATATACCAACATGAATTGCTTTAATATTCATGACTAGCTTCTGCCCGCGACTTCGTACGCGGATCCTGTTGCTTATGCCAGCGACAACGGGGTCGTCAAAATCGAAGATCTGAAACGTCTGATGTCGAATTCTAAAAGCCCGGGGACGGAAAATCAATGGGATGCGCGAGACGATTCAAGACGTTCCAGATTTTTTATTTTTGTTGGTCAACAGGAAATGCCATCAGACTTAACAACTTTTGCTAAGACGCCATTTCTATTATGTATATGTTATATTGTCTCTGGACTTTGAAGTTCCCCTACAGGTGCTCCAGATCTTGAAATTTAGTCTCACAGCAGAAAACACCATTTTTATATCTCTTTTAATTTAGGTGTTCCATTTTCCAAAATAAATTATAGCCTATAATATGTTGCGTGACGTTCACGATCAGCGGTCAGTCGCGCATCTCCTTCCCCCACTTATCTCTAGAGTCGATGCGTATATACGCTGAAAACTCAAGCGTCATGCTTTTTCCGTGAACGTCTCCAACTCGCGAGACAGTGCATGTTGTTCACGATCAGCGGTCAGTCGCGCACATATTCTTCACTGGTCTCTAGAGACCTGGATGTAGATGCGTAAATACGCTGAGAATGCAGGCGTGCTTCGCGATCCCAAGAAGTTTCCACGGAGCGAGTTGCAGCCTCATGTTCTCGAACAACATCAAGTCTCTCCTAACGCTTTTCGGTAGATTGTTGGGATCTTATGGTCTTTAATCATTTAGCACCTTTGGAACACTGGGAAAAATTTGACCTCTTTCTAGGCATGGTTATAGTTTTATTGTGATGATACCTGATCAATTAAAATCTAAGTGGCTGCTCCCCTGCGTTACCGGGTACGCTACCGTGTAACGAAGATAAATGGAAAAGGAAATTAAACACTCAAATAACATAAGCCCGAAGGCATACGATAAAAAAAATGGGAGTTTTAGCCAGTAGAGTCTAATTTTCAACGATATACCATCGTCATCGAAAATCAGTCCTGAACTGTTCCCGCCTTCACCGCGTAGTACCTCCTACTTATGTTATTTTATAATTATGCAATGAAATTAGTGATAGTTTTAATTTCTATATCAAATGTTTCTGATCTTCGATTTTTATAAGTCAACAGGAAATGCCTATCAGACCGAACAACTTTTGCTAAGACGTCATTCCTATTTGAGTTATGGTGTAGCTGGGCTCTTGGAGTTCCACAACAGGTGTTCCAGATCTTCGATTTTATACGTCAACAGCGAGTGCTCATAAGGCTGAACAACTCTTGCTAAGACGTCATTCCAATATATGTTATAGTGTAGCTGGGCTCTTGAAGTTCCACATCAGGTGTTCCGGATCATCAAATTTATTCTCTCAGCAGAAAATGCTCATAACGTGGAACAATTTTTGCTATGGTACCATTTTTGTATCTCCTAAAGTTTAGAAGGTCTGTTGCGGTTCTGCATCAGGTGTTCCGGATCTTCAAATTTATTCTCTCAGCAGAAAATACTCATCACGTGGAACAATTTTTGCTATGGGACCATTTTTGTATCTCCTATAGTTTAACTGGTCTGTTGCGGTTCTGCATCAGGTGTTCCGGATCTTCAAATTTATTCTCTCAGCAGAAAATGCTCATCACGTGGAACAATTTTTGCTATGGGACCATTTTTGTATCGCCTATAGTTTAGCTGGTCTGTTGCGGTTCTGCATCAGGTGTTCCAGTTTCTAAGATATATTATAGCCTATGTGTTGACCAGACTTAATATCTATACAACAAAAAAAAAATCATTCAAATCCGTCCAGTAGTTCCGAAGATTAGCGTGTGCAAACAAACAGACAAACAGACAAACAGACAGACTTTTTTTTTTGGATTCGTGCTCTATTACTGTTTCTAAACCCCCCTCAATTATTATTTTTTAAATATATTCAATGTACAGACACAGTTTTTTTACAGTCTTATTATATGTATAGATCAGATTATTAATTCCAAAAGAATTTAAATTGTACTGAATGCTGTCTCTTTCCCTCTCACTCGTGGCTAAATACTGACTGACCTGTTGGTCTAGTAGTTAGCGCTACTGACTGCTATGCTAGAGGTGGCTGGTGGGTTCGATTCCCACCCAGGACAATAATGTTTATGTGATAAGCACGATCATTTGTTCTGTGTCTGGGTGTAATTTATCTATAATATGTATGTATTTAGAAATATATAAGTATGTTTATCAGCTGTTTAGTACCCATAACACAAGCTCTTAGCTTAGCTTGGGACTAAATGGCGTTGTGTGAAAAAGTTGTGGAATATTTATTTTATTAAATAAAACTTTTTTGCAAAAAATAAAACCGACTTCAAAAAAAACACTAAACGGTGTAAAATAACTCTAAATTCGGAAGTCTGTGGCTTTGGTGGGTTTGTCTTACTCATGATGGGCCACCGACTTCCGGAATTTAGAGTTATTTTACACCGTTTAGTGTTTTTTTTGAAGTCGGTTTTATTTTTTGCAAAAAAGTTTTTTATTTTTCCATTTTTAGTTGTTACCATAAAAATATTTGCCATGAATTTATTTTATATTGTTAATTGTTAACAATACATGTCATCATAATAGGGTTTTCCACTAATCCCTAATAAATTAAAATTAATATACCTAACTGACGAAATTTAGGTATATTGTACCCACCTGCGTACCCCTCAGAGCATACAGGCGTGATGATACGTCATAATGTTGTATAAACAATAAACATCCAAGCGATTCCAGCAATCACGACAGATTTGCCGTTTATTTTTGAAGAGTTCCGTTGTATATCTCCGAAGATCAGCACAAGATCTTCACCAAATTAAAATGGGACCACCTCAAGAGTATACTCTTTCAAATAAAAAAAGAATTTTGAGAATCGGTCCACAAATGGCGGAGAAATCAGGTAACATACATAAAAAAAAAAAATAAAAAAAAATACATACACACGAACATAGAACCTCCTCCTTTTTTGAAAGTCGGTTAAAAAACAGGTGCACGGTCTATTGAAGGTAGGTTGTTGGATGGGTGGGTATGGAAGCCATTGATGGTTCCAGCAGCGCTATTGCGTATCTCCGTAAACAGTTCATAGTGATGATAACTAGGCAAAGTGTTCAACAATTAACCGTCAAACAGTTTGTTTCCTATTGGCCATCATCAGTGTGTATCTAAGGCCGCTATCCCACTGGCGTTTTACGAGCGTTGGCGTTTCGCCTACATCTGCCCAGCGCCAACGCTGCGCAGATGCAACGTTGACGTCACGTCGTCGCGTGGGATGCATTAACGTCCGCTGAACGCGACGTTACCGTCGCGCACATGACACTATTTGAGGCGTACAATCAGAAACATAATGGAAACACTAAAATAATAGAATAAAAATAATTAAAAACAACTAAACTATGTGGAGCACTACTCACTAAAATAATTAATGGGAATTTTATAAAAAATTGCGAATGCCGGAGACTACATTTGAAGAACTTTTAGAAGAGGTTCAAAGTGGCATACCTACAATATTTAAACGCTAATCTTAGAGTTTCGGTGACACATGGAGGGCGTGATTGTACCTGTTGTCAACAATCGCGACGTTAACGTTGCGTTGGTGCGACGTTAACGTTGCAAGGTCGCAAGGCTAACACTTTCCACTAGAAACTCGCGACGTCAACGTCGCGTTTGTGTTTGCTTCGACGCTGCGCAGACGTTGGAGAGACGCCAACGCTCGTAAAACGCCAGTGGGATAGCGGCCTAAGATGACGAGATGTGACGAAGCGCACAGTACCCTGTCTGATAGTCACCGTAACTTATCACAGTGACACATGTCCGTCCGTCCGTCCATGTCCCTAAGGTTCATTTGAAAATCAGCGTCAGACACGATCTCAGCATCTGTCTGGCATTACCGCTGAAATTAACCTTTTGGCGCAGCCGTGAGACATGCCATTTTTTGTCTCGTTTTTGGAGTTATTGTGTTTTTACTGTGCAAATGTATTTTCTTTCTTTCTTTCTTTCTTAAATTTCACAGTTGTCATCAAGGTTCGGTGTGCAACGGGAGGTCTGGAGTTACTGGTAATGAAAAGACAGCCAAGAGCCCAGCTGGTGGCATTTCTACAGACGCCAGAACATCAAGTTACCCCAATGTGTCAAATTACTTTGATCGTTTTTCAACTTTATGTCAAACATAATAAGGTTCATATTCAATTGGGAAAATTTGACACATTGGGGTAACTTGATGTGCTGGCGTCTGTACATTCGTTACATTAATCAAAATGTCGAAAGTTTGACAATTATGTATCATATTACCCAGTTTCTGAGTTGTGTAGGCTAGATAGGTAGTCACTTTATGTAAAATACTAGTTTAAAGCTGCATCCAGTTAGATTGAAAGATGACCCCAACATAGGAAAAGCCCTTTATTACCCTCGAAATGAAAGTTTTATTTTTGTACCAGTTGTGTTTTTCCATTTGATAAATGATATGAAACATAACATGTGCTCTTGGCTCTTGAGTAAACTTAATCTGTCCTTTTCGTACGAGAATTAGTGAAGTAAGAGCCTTACATCGGGGCTTAGTTGCCGACTGTAGAAGATTATCACTGAAATGTTGTTTTATTTCATACATTAGCCTTTTACGGATATTAAATAAAGCTGTGTTACGCGGAACTTTGGCTTAACTTTATGTCGCACTGAATGGTAGGCGTAATTAGGATAGTAGGAACATTTAAGCAAATAAATCCACGTTTGCAGAACCGGCAAAATAACAAGGCGAAAAAATGTCGAACCATTTTATTTCCTTAATGCAAAACATAATAATATTTGCAGCTGAAAACGACTTTTTTATCTTCACCGTGCCACAATAGCAACCGTCGAAAACACGGAATGATAATATTTTTAGATTCGTTTCATGGAAAATGCAACTTGTGGCTTGCACATAAGGTTTGAATTACTAGGAATGAGTGGGAACATTTTTTTTGGAACATTTCGTTTGGTTTAGCAGACCATAAAGGTAGACGTACATTCCAAGTTCATTAACTTTCATCATTGCCTATGATATGATGATCTAACGCACACGCAAGGTTGACTAAATCGAATAAGTATAGGCGCAAAATAATATTTTTAAGCAAATAAAACACTATTTTCGACCAAAACTGAAATATAATAAACTACCTTGTCAAGCAAATAAAAAGAAAACAAAAAAAAATGCAATTCATATCACTCAGTTGGAGTATTTACTCTACTTTTACCAAACAAAAACAAAGACACAGTAGTCGGCCCAAATGGAAACCTGGTGGAATTTTGTTTTCAGCCGACAAATAACACCGCTTTTGGTCGGACTGCTAGATAATGTAGGTATTGGTGATTGGTGCAGCACAGCATCTGATGCTGGATCATTCTATTATACTTTAGTGGCCTAGGTTGTATCATGAATTCATGACTGATAGACAATAGTGACTTTTTTTTTTGGCAGAGATCATATTATGAATAGAAAACTGTAGAAAATTTATACGAGCTTGTTGAAAATATTAGCGAGACAAAAAAAATAAAACGTCAAACAGATGAAAATAAAGCTAAACAGCATTTTTTAACTGCCCACGCTCTCGTCACTAAAAAATTAATGCACGGATTTTAATGAAATTTTTGCCGTTGTCATGCTTAGCACCGCAATATGCTGGCCCTGTTTTACATGTGCTGTGTATAATTATTTAATTTGAGTCTCTTTGTAGTTTTAATATTCTTGGCTTGTTATATATTACATTAGTATATTAGGTACCTATACACTTTTCACTTTGTAAATGAAGCGGTGTAATAAAACAAGACGACAAGATTTTAAAATCAAAATCAAAAGTCATTTATTCAAATTAGGCTGAGGATCAGCACTTTTTGAACGTCAAAATTACATAAGACAGTCCCCCAAAAAGCCCGCCTTTTGCCACTTCCCAGAGTGTATTTGTTGGGAAAAAGAAGTGGCGGAACAAACTCTCCAGCAACATGTCTATCTGATAATTTAGAAGAAATGGAATTTATACAGTACCTACAATTAGTTATAATTATAAAACAATAAAAATAAGTTATTAGCTACATGTTAGCTAGCACACTCCAATATACAGAATACTAGTAATTTAGAGCTACCGACATTTATACTAACTAAACTCAAGCAAAAGTAACTGAATGAATAAAAAGTAGCCTCCCGGTATAAAAGGCGTGCCTGCTTACATGTGCAGAGTTGGATTGCAAGTATATCCTAGACCTGCGAGAAAATTTCAAAAAAGGTTAAACTAGGACTATTGAAATTAAAAAAACAAAAGAAAGAGGTAGATAATAGTATAAACAATAGCAAAACCAAAGCCAGCAAGACAACTAGTTACCACAAGCAGCACCCGTTCACGAGCATAATGAAAAGTTTAGCCATTACTTCCCTCGCCATATTAGTGGAAAGCTGGTAACCCGACCATCGATGCTACCACAAGCAGTAACATCTGAGGGAGCATGACGAACTTGCTACCGGTTATTTTCGTTTACACCGCTTATAAGTTAGCCATGCATTTTTACTTTTCATTCCCGCACTAATTCGGTAAAGTATGTCACTGTCAAAGATAAGGCTGGCTGGCAGCACAAGCACGATTTTACCATTCAATTTCATTCAAGTTCGTTTTCTAAACACGTGCAAGATTTATTTGTTTTGTTTTACTATCAACTCTGCTGCGATGAACTTTCGCCGCCGCGCCCGCCGTTAATTAAACAGATAACCTGTTTCATTTTTTACTTTTGATAATTTAAATACGATCATTATTCTTCTAATTTTTTGTTTAATAATGTATCTACTCAAATTGTATCCAACCAGGATGTATAACCTCCTGTACAGAACTCTCGTTCGTTCAAATTATATCAGGTGCTGGTAAACGTAAGCATATTTTTAACTGACTTCTAAAAACTAAGTAAGTAGTATGTTCGACTGTTACGTATTATAGGTACGCTCTCGCCATTGGTTTAAGTGCAATGAAAATTGTCACCTAATAGTATGTAAAGTTAGATACTTTTTAGGGTACAAAAGATTTAAGAATATGAAACGGGCAAAGCTCATGAAAGGTTTGAAAATAAAATTGTCATCAGTTTCGGTCGTCGATATCTTATGTCTGAGTTAGACTAACCATTTCAGAGACCTACCAAATTGTAAATGAACTTGAACTTAAGCACATATTAAAAAAAAAAAAAAAATTCCACAACTTTTCACACAACACCATTTAGTCCCAAGTTAAGCTTGAGAGCTTGTGTTATGGGTACTAAACAGCTGATAAACATACTTATATATTTCTAAATACATACATATTATAGATAAATTACACCCAGACACAGAACAAATGATCGAAGATTATATATTCATAGAAGATTCAGTTAGGACTTTTTATCAATACAGAGCTACCTATATATTTCGTATGGCAAGAAAATCAAGAGTCAACTTTAGCTCCCGTACCTAACAAATAACTTACGCCGTTCCAGCCATGTTTGGCAAATAACCGTTCAACAAAATGTATGAATAAACTTCACAATACGCTCCATTTGCATTCGTCTTACCCTTACGGATATACCATCAAAAGTTGTTCTGCAGCCTTGTAAAGTTATCGTCACACATGCCAATATGGCAACGCCTTGCGAAAATCGAAGGTACCTAAGTTAGAATATTAGCATGCATGTCATCACCCTCATGTTACCATGTGCCACCAAACATTGTACCGAGGATGTATTACATATATAATTAATTACAGATAAATCTTCTAAGTTGTCTGTTTTGAGATTTCATAGCGTGATTATAGAGGATTATCTGACGTTTTTAAGGTGACTTACATTCGTGGCGAATAAATGATTAGATTTTTGATTTGATGCGACTCGAATGCTTACCCGGATAATTTAAATTTTTGAATAGTACATCCTATGAGGTAGGTAGTTTATATCGTTAATTACTAGTTGTAAAAGGACAATTTCAAGAACCTCGTTGACTGCAGGTTATTTAGGGAAAATGTGTAGGTGAAAGGATTGAACTTTTATAAATTGGATTCGAAGTACCAAGTAAAATGAGATTTTTGCATCGCTATTGATCTTTGTTGTATTCGTTCTTGTCAACTTAAGTAGAAAATAAAACAAAGACTTAACCAACAGTTAATTATGCAGACATTTTTTTCTACTGCACCGTCAACATTAATGATTATTGTGTGCATAATAGCTTAATAAATTTGGGACACATATAGAAAACTGCCGGTGGATTCAGTAAAAGTCACGCCGTAAAAACTTGAGTGAAGTGAACTGTCAATGCCTAGCATTAGTATAAAATGACAACTCAATTCGCCCTCGCCTACATTTTGGACGCGGTGATTTGACCAAAATCGCACTGCTGTTGTTAAAAGCAAGGCTTCACAGCACACTTACATTGTTTCAGCCGTCATACCGGTATGACGCTGCCATTGTTGTTTTGACATCCGGGCCTCAAGTAATTGAACTAATTGGGAGTTAGTGGCCTAGATACTTGTCTGTTCTGATAGCTGTACATCCACTGCAACTTTTTTGTGGAAGACATTTATAGTGAAATTGTTTCAAAGGTTCATTGACCAAAAGAAAATAACGTCATCGTGGATAAAAAACTTTTTTGCAAAAAATTAAAACGACTTCAAAAAAAAACACTAAACGGTGTAAAATAACTCTAAATTAGGAAGTCTGTGGCTTTTGTGGTTTTGTCTTATTCATGATGGGCCACCGACTTCCGAATTTAGAGTTATTTTACACCGTTTAGTGTTTTTTTTTTAAGTCGGTTTAATTTTTTGCAAAAAAAAAATTTATTTTTCCATTTTTAGTGGTTCCCATACAAATATTTGCCATGAATTTATTTTTATATTGTTAATTGTTAACAATACATGTCATGCTAAAAGGGTTATCCACTAATCCCTAATAAATAAAAATTAACATACCTAACTGTCGAAATCTAGGTATATTGTACACATTTGCGTACCCCTCAGAGCATACTGGCGTGATGATACGTCATGAAGTTGTATAAACAATAAACATCCAAGCGATTCCAGCAATCACGACAGATTTGCCGTCTATTTTTGAAGAGTTCCATTGTATATCTCCCAAGATCAGCACCAGATCTTCACCAAAATAAAATGGGACTACCTCAGGAGTATATTCTTTCAAATAAAAAAAGAATTTTGAGAGTCGGTCCACAAATGGGGGAGAAATCAGGTAACAAAAAAAAAAAATACATACACACGAACATAGAACATTCTCCTTTTTTGAAGTCGGTTAAAAATAGTGATCAAGCGATGAAATTGATTTATCGACAGTCTTCCCAGTAGAATTGGTCAAAGTTCTCGACCATTTGAATAACAGGAAGCACACGCTCCGCCGGCGGAAGTGGTCGTGATGCGGGATAACTTCTGGTTCCGGGATACGTGCCTGTCCAGTGACATATTAGTGGGTAGGTATGTCGGGAGCCTTATTGTGTTGACGTGACGTGAGTACGTGTGGTATGTGTATATGTTATGTTAGTGTTACGTACAGAAGCCAGCACGACAAGCTATGTCAAACTGTTGAAACCACTTTACCATGGACTAATCAAAGTACTGACCAGTTTTTAAACGACTTCAAAAAAAAGGAGAAGGCTTTTATTTATGTATGTTTGTTACGCGATTGTACTCCGCCATTTATGGACCGATTTTCAAATTACTTTTTATATTCGGTGGAGTATACTACCAGCTTGGTCTCATTTGTATTAAATCCCCGATCTAATGATAGAATCCTCGAAGAATTGAGGGAACTCCTCAAATAATGTTGGTGATTTTTGCAGTAACAAATCAAGCATTTTTATTTAGAAAGTATAATTTGATGAAGAAGAGAGGCAACGGAACTTTTCAACGCATAACAGCAAATTACTCGCGATTGCTACAGACACATGTCGGTGCATGGCTAACGTACCTATTTCTATAATATGAGATGTATAGATTCATGTTTAAAAAGAACTTCTTTAGCACCACAGACCCCCGAAACTTGAGTTATTTTATATCTGTTGTTTTTTTTAATGAAGTCGGTTGTCTTTTTTTGTAAAATGTTTTTATTTCCCAAATGAATAAAAACCTTCTTCATTTGTTATATACTTTTTAACCTAATGACTGAAAATTGATGAAATTATGACTGCTTGATTTTCTCCATGCATTCTGCACATCCAATAGAAAGAATATTATGATAATTATAAATATTGATGTTCGTCAAAGTGTATAAAAGATGAACTTTTTGTCACTTGATTTGCATGGTTGCATTGCATAAACAAAGAATGTCATTATGTTAGTATTTTTGTTTTAGTTAATTTTTACCTTTTTTAATTACTTTTTGTGAATGTACAGACGCCAGCACATCAAGTTACCCCAATGTGTCAAATTTTCCCAATTGAATATGAATTTCTTTGATAGGTTTTCAACTTTATTCCAAATAAGTTAAGGTTCATGTTCAATTGGGAAAATTTGACAGTTTGGGGTAGATTGATGTGCTGGCGTCTGTACATCGTATCTTTTTAATTGCCATGTATACAGGGTTATTTTATATTTGTATTACTATGCCTACATTTCAGTACAGCTTGGGGCTTCTCTTATTTCAAATATGTGCATTTAAAGAGATAAAGAAAGAAAGAAAACAATAAGCATTCCTTTGGGAGACGCACAGAAAACGTAATTTCAAAATTTTCACTCTCAGCCACTACGCCAACCATGGCGTCAACTTACATCTGTATCTTTGTAATTATAAGTTTTATAAATGTTTCAGTATACGAAGAAAGGGTTTAGTGTTTGGAGTCTCCTTTTATGCAAACAGTGCCTGTGTTATTAGACTCGTGTCTATGTAAGTTAGGAAACACTTAATAGCTAGAAAAAAATCCTAAATGGGACTATAAAATGCAGCCTAGTTAACTGTATGTGTATTGGAAAGCAAAAAGAAACAGCACATTTCCTTCAACACTAATAACTAACTAGTTCCAGGAAAACTGCTCAGAAATATCACATACCAGTACAAACGCAGTAACGACGTAAAAAACGGAATCACAGGGGAACAGTGGAGCAGTACGTTGCCGCACGAAACGGTGTCATGTCTAATGCATAGTAATGAACTTCGAAATCCCAAACCCGGACACATCGTTGACCACTAAGAGCAAAAAACACGAAACTGAACGGCCATTTTCTGGCCCCTATATCTTACGTATCTTAGCCGGTAATTTAGTGTTACCCTTTAACTAATAGTTAAATTTATTATTATTTTTATTATTTCTACTAAATAGCACATAACATTTTGGAGACCTGTTTTTGAATGGCCTTGCTTGGTCAGCAAAGCCTTTTCTACTTTTCTTTTTCTTCATAGACCGAGACTTGATTTAAAAAAAAATGATACATCAATTTCGTGATACGTTTGTTTATTAAACCGTTTACAATTGTTATTCCAGGATTTCACAGGAGGATCCATCCTATGTTACTTACTTGAAGTTTTAAGTAAATATAATTTGCTTATTCTTTACTAGAAGTGAAAATACTTCACTTATTCTGATCTCTGGTCGTTACTCAAGGCCAGGACCCTCACTTTTCCTTCACATTCTTTGTTTTTTTTTTATACAATAAATCACCTTGTTTTGAGGCACTCAAAAATCTTATTAGCCCATTGTGTATCATGAAATGGTTCTACTAATAGAACCATTTCATGATACACAATGGGCTAAATCTTTATCTCATCCGATACTAATATCGGATGAGATAAAGATTTTTAACAAATAAAACAATAAAAGACACTTATCATACATACAATGTTGGATTTCTGAAAGGTCTTGATGGTTAGTAACATCTGAAGGAATGGCTATTGTTTAAAGGAACAAAAAATAATGGGCCATTGTGTGCCACGTAATGGTTCCGTTATAATTAGTTGGAATGTGACAGGGAACAATTAATAACCTTATGTTTTACAGGTAAACAATAAACATGTCGTGACGCGTGGTGATACAAATAGGCAGGCGCTCTTTGTAAAATACATACTCTGCTGTATTCGATGAGACTGGAAGCCGACCCCAACAAAGTTGGGAAAAGGCTAAGTAATTATCAGAACACTTAGGTAGTCAAATAAAACTCTTATTTCGTGTTCCTTCTCCGGTCAACATTTTATATTTAATAACATTTATAAAGTAAAACAAATTGCTGATGCTTTAAAACGCGCGCTGTAGTATTTTCCAAGTATTATCAGTAATTAAATTAGACTTGCAAAACGTAGACGCATACTTATACATAAGTAGGTACACGTATACTTCCAAGCATTTATTTCCTTTACGAGCAGCGAAAATTTAACGTATTTCACGGAATATTGTTTCCAGTTGGTGCAAGCTCGAATTCATCAAGTTTCGGGTTTCCGAAACATTTTTGCTTTGAAACCAAACTGAATGGAATTGTTTCCATTTACAAAAGATAAGATTATTTTTTATTTTAGATCGCTCTGTGTGCTGCCTCATGAAACGCCGGGGTTAATAAGATTTTAATAATGGACGAAGGTGTCAACTTTGTTACGTTCGGGTCATTCAGCCTATTGTATCGAGTTTACGAGCAAGCGAGCTCGTAAAGTAAGTATTGCTGAAGGTTCAGCTATCAATAAACTTTATATTGTTAAAGTTGCAGCCATTTTGTCGAAATTGAACCAGATACCTTGGGTTGCAACCCTTGCGTTTGAGCGTACTCTTGAATTAATATTCTAACCTCTTTAATAGGTCTTAATAATAATTAAATCCATAATTGTTAAATCTTTTAAATAACAGCACGGGTACATCGGAAGTTAAGCTACGCTTGTCGAGGTCCGTCCGTATATTGACGACCATTTATATAATAAAGTCCGTGCCTTGGAAAGCACGTTAAGATGTAGGTCCTGGCTGTCGTTTGTAGCCCCTTGACGGGTAGCCAGAAACCCGAAACTCTGACAACCAGTTTAATGAAAGGTCATTGTGTAACCGAGTAACTGGGTTATGAAGGTCGCATAGGCAGTCCTCCATGTAAAATACCGGTCTTTAACTCCGGTTAGACTGGAAGCCAATCCCAATAAAAAAAGGCTAGGCAAATCACCTGTTCAATCTTTTCTTGTCCTACTTTTTCTCTGTCCCCTTCGCAGGAGCGAATCTTAAAAGGGCCTTTCAGGTTAAAACCAAAGGCCCCCATAATACAAAAGGCTCCCAGTCCCCATTAAAGATAATATTGAGAAAACAAAGCGAAACATTAAAAACAATACTATCTATAAGATCAATTATTAAACCCTGTACTTTTGTGTGATAAATCGAACGGAACGGGAGAACTTGTGCAATGGTAGTTTTTGGTAATTTTATACCAAAAGTAATTTAAAAAAAATATCCAGCAATTAATTACGCCTAAGTACAATCAATCCTACGCGCCCTGCCCCGCATTTACCAGTAACGCCAAAAGATTTTTTTTCGTCAAATCAAAAATGGCAATGGAATAGTTGTTGAATTAGACTAGGGCCCCATAAACTCAAGGTACGCTCTTACCGCCACGATATTACAAAGATAGTGCAGCAAACTAAAACCAACATTGAAATATTGTTTCGAGAGTTTTGACAAACGAACGCCTTACACAATGGTAACCCTGGACATGGGAGCTCATACAAAACTTTTAGTTTAACCATACATGAAGACGTCATCAATCATTTCTTGGAGAGGAACTTTTGAGTTTGAAGCTTCATCTTGTTACACATTGTTTGCCATAGGCAAGTTATCTATCATCCGTGATGCCACGTTTGTCTCGTGAAGATGGGGTTCTGGGTTCATGTAAGGTATTAGCACAGTCTAAAAACATACAGTCGTCCGACGAAGCTGTCTAGACAGGCCAATCGTGCGGAGTGTGAGGGGCGAAACGCGGGAAAGCCGCTCCCGCACTGCGAACAAGCCGAAGTTGTCGGCATTTCTCCAGAGATCAAAGGCGTCGTCCTACTGTATTAATATTTATACTGTGGTATTAGTAAGGTTTTTCCATTAAACAGTTCTTTAGTAGCAGCCTAGCCCCACTATATCTGATTGATGCAGGACTAGGAGTCTTTGCCACACAATGGTAATTTATTTCATTTTTACCCATTTAAGTGACTTCGGGTTTTTGTTATTTTGTAGTTTTGTTTGAGTTTCTCGTGTGTCGTTGGAGTATACGCACATTATATCTGCAGACTAACTAAGTAACTTCAAGATATCTTACAGCTGATTTATCGCCTTGAGCATAGGCGTAGGATAGCTAGCCTTTCGGTTTTCTATAGGATACATTTTGGAGAGTGTGCACGGGAATTACATGACTTGATTCCGCCATCACCTTTCTACCATCGGACAACCCGGCGAGTGTCCACCCTTACATCGTTGGCACTCCCACGATTCGGACAAAGCGTTTCGCTTCGTCGTTTATACCGCGTACATCGAAGGACTGGAACAACTTGCCTGCTGCGGTCTTCCCGTCCGATTGTAATTTAGGTGTCTTCAAGGCTAGAGTGAATAGGCTCTTAATAAACTAGTGCGCTTCACCATCACTGATTGCATCACTGCTTACCATCAGGTGGGATTGCAGTAAAGCACTGGTTTATAATATTAAAAAAAAGAAAAATCGCAAGGTCTATGCTCATTCAATGATAGTTTCTAAATTAGGTTAGTGACGGTGAATATGGTCCACTGATAGAGTAGTAAGTGCTCACCGGATTATATACCATGATAAGTGACCTACTGAGTTGAGACTCGTTTCAAATTCTTGCATATAGTGGCAAAAGTTTCATGTCAAGAACATGAGAAATATATGAATGTAGCTTGTTTCTTTGTGTATAAGAAAATAATAATTAAAATGATAACATTAAGCTTTACTAACATAGTCATAAGATTTCTGCTTACTAACCGTGGATGGATGTTACTTAATATTCTTAAGAGGGATCCAAAATTGTCGCTTAACCTAGTAATTTATAGATTTTATCTAAATGACACTAGTGATCTATCTAGGTATTTGTGTTCCAACATGTTCTCGTTTAGTACCTACGTAAGTAAAGTTATCACTTTACTCCACATTTGTTCGGTGTCCCTAAGACAACGTATTTGGAGTTAGGCCAAAAGTGTGTACTGGCCCCTCACCACCGTGTAACCTCATTAACACAACCATATTCGAGCCACTTCTGCCACCTACTAAAAATACTTGTAAAGTTGGTCTCGTAGGATACACAAGGCATCTTTTAGGTTAACAATCTGTAGCAGGTTAAAAGACTTTTCGTTTTTATAACTACGTAATTGTATAATTTTTAAAAGTTTTTTTTACTTAATTTATTCTTATTTTAAATTGTCAAACTTGTAATTATTGGTAATTATCATGTTACAAATTTATCTTGACTCTATTCTATTACTTATCTTATCTAAGTATATTATTCTCATCAAAATCGGTTAATTCGTTTGGGGGTTATGACGGATGAAACACACACACAGATTTCCACGGCAAATTTATAACTCCCCTTTTTTGGGTCGGGGTCACTTAATAAAACACAGTACTCCTCATAATTACGTTGCATTTCTCCAGAGCAGCTAAAATACTCCAACGACACCGGTTCCATAATCCCTCAAGACTTTGATCAAGGGATAAGACTTAACTCCATCTGTCCAGAAACATTAAGGCCAACATTAGTGGCAACAGACAATTTGAACCGTTTCGTGGTGGCTCCGTGCCAAACTTTGCGGTTACTTCCCTTGAGTTTTCGGAACCCCAAGTGTATTAACAGTCGCTATCGATTGACCGCTTAACTATTTTAACAACTAGGAGATACCTACTTACTTCCGAAAACTTTACAAGAATTTCTAATAACTTGGGATGTTTCAGCATCAACTATTCCTAAGTGCTTTTCTACATAATATCACAGTCTAAAAACATACAGTCGTCCGACGAAGCCGTCTAGACAGGGCAATCGTGCGGGGTGTGAGGGGCGAGACGCGGCAAAGCCGCTCCCGCACTGCGAACAAAACGATGTTCGTAGTGCGGGAGGTAGTATTCAAGTCTAACGCGTGTAAAAGTTGTCGGCATTTTTCCAGAGATCAAAGGTGTCGTCCTACTTTATTAATATTTATAATATGCTGACACGCTGACACTATAAGACACCTGAATTTAATGTAGTGGACGCCAAGCAGTTACATGGCCCATTACTGACTAAGTTGTTGATCTAGTCGCTCAAGCGCTTTTCTAAGCTAGGGGGCCTGTGTTCGATTACCAGGTGGAACAAGTGGTGTTAGGTTTTTCCATCTAGAATTGATCAGTCTGGTCAGGAGCCTGGATTTACACCCACTCGGTGGAAATAGGCCAGCTCCCTTAATTGATAAAAGTGCTGTGAACTTCTTCATGTGACTAAATTCACCAAAATACTTACTCCTGCTATTGCTTAGGTATCTACTGTTTGACTTAGGACATAAATATAAATATAATGTTAAGACAATGTTTGTAACAATATTGACAGACTATAGACTTGACTGACGAGTGACAATGTCCTCATTTTTCATTCCTGTTTCACAATTATATCTAGAGTAAGCCATAATATGATAGCCTACTGTTAATCAAATAGTGACACTGGAATGTTTGCTTAGGAAACTGTTTACGTTAAGCATAACTTATCAAAACAGCTTTGCTGGACATTAAAGAAATATGGGCATAATTTTATTCTCTATAGTCCTTTTGGTCTCTGGTCGTCTCCAGTTTTTTTTTTCATGCTAAAAAACCATAGACCATAGAAAATGGACTGAGCGATAGCTGCACAAAATTGACCTCTCCCTAGAAAAAGACAAAGGGACTGTGCAGCCAATACCTGTCTCTTTCTTTCTTTTTTAATCAGGATTCTAGAAAGAGACAACTATTGGCCGTACGTTCGCTTTATCTCTCACACTTTCTTACCAATATTTACTTCACAGCTGGAAAAGGAACACTCAGTCCATTCTCTACGTCTATGTAAAAAACCTAGTCAGTCAACAAGAGAATTCAAATTGCGAACTTAAATATGCATGCCGTCAAAAAACAAAAAAAAAACATAACCAACCTACTTGGTAAGTGAACGCCGCGCGGAACGAATAGGTAAACTAAACGCAAGGGTAAACTTATATTACTTGAGACTTTCTTTGCGGGGTGTGAAACCCCTAAAACTTATAATAAACTTACACACATTCAGATTTCCTTTTCTACCTGAAACATCTACCGGGTACATTGATCCCCGGGGGTGAAACACCCGGAAAAAAGGGTTCTGGACGACATCCATACATACAAATAGATTAACAATATCAATGGGGACTCGAAACTGTCAAGACTTAAGAGACCGCACGGTATTTCACCTTTTGACCCTCAAGTTTCAAATCTTCAAGTTCTCCGATAAAAGAAATAGTAAAGAAAAGCCACCTTATATCCCAAGTATCCCTCGGCTACTCAGCCGAGGGATACTTGGTAATCAGTCAGCGATGAAACGCCTCCGATTCTATCTTGTGAAGAAATGCGTCCCTTGATTTTCTTTCCTTCAATAGTGTTGGCAAGGGGATTATTTACGGAACTTGATATGTAAATCTGTTATTTCCATATTATTGTTTTGCCTCCTTATCATAAAACTTCAAACAAAGTTAATCCAGAAATTAAGTACTTAAGTGAAGATATCCTACACGTAGTAATTTATGCCATGCTTTAAGAAAGGGAGAAATATGTAGTTAAGAGTGGAAGTAGGATATAAGATCGTTATCGTCTTGACAAAAAATCAATTTTTTAGAACTACACAAATACCTGATAATCATGAAAACATTTTTTTAAACATACCTTAATATTTAACACTTAATATTTTGCAATATCCACACAAAATGTAATTGTTCTTTAATAAACAAATCACTCAATATAACATGCCATAAGTTTGTTCTTCTTTAATCTTTAGCAAATTGCTCTTTAACGCTATGTTAGTGGTTCCTTATTGGTTTCTGCTTTAAATAAGTCATTCTGTATAATTATGCATACTTATTTAGAAGGAATAGTCAATTGATTCGCCACTATATGAATCTTAAACTCGAACATATTTTAGTTGATATAGTAAACCTAATTAGTTATTTACATAGGTATCCACACGCCAGCCGGTTGATTTAGTAAAATTCACCACGTGGATAATTAAGTTTCAATGCCTGGCAATAATATCGAATGACAGCTCATATCGCCATCACTTCACCTACTATTCCACGGTGTGATTTTAACAGAATCACACTGCTAGTGGAATACACGCTAGGCTGGATGAATAATATTATTTCATGGGACACACACGCTGCAATGCTGATATTTGATTGTGTCAGACAGTTAATTGGTACGATCTTCGTTGGACGCCTGAAGGCACCCTAGGGTATTCGGATATACGGAATCGGTTATGTTCGGGTCAAAGTATAAGACACGGCGATTTTAGATGATATTGTCACATAAATTAATGGTACACTCATTTGTCGTCTCTGGAAACGAATAGGTAAGTAGGTTTTTATAATCATTAGGTCCTGGGTTCGATTCTCGGATCATGTAGTGTTAGTGGGTTAATTTCATTTGGATTTTCTCTATAACAGTCCGGATTGGTATGGTATTGGGCTCGCCTTCTATTACATAGGACTTATAAATAACTGGTAAATTTTAGGTATAGGTACTGTACGTACACTTCTGCCTATCCTTTCCAAATGTATGTATGATGTCATGTTAAAAAGCATTATTGTTGATGATTCCGCAACAAAAAACAATTCATTTTTCAGAACTAATTAAATAAAAACCGGCCAAGAGCGTGTCGGGCCACACTCAGTGTAGGATTCCGTAGTTTCCCGTCCGTCACAATAAGTGTTCCCACTTATAAGTTTAAAGGTGGGTATCCATTATGTTCGCGCTCTAGCAGCGCTCCGCGCTCCTGCAACTAACCCACTGACTAAAACTGTTGTTTCCATCCAAGATCAAAATGATTTTCCTAGAAAGTCCTTATAAAGTTCTACTTTTCTGATTTTTTTCATATTTTCTAAACTTATGGTTCAAAAGTTAGAGGGGGGGGGGGGACATTGTTTTTTTACTTTTGGTGCAATTATTTCCGAAATTATTGACATTATCAAAAAAAGATTTCAGTAAACAACTATTCATTTTTAAATACCTTTCCAACAATATATCACACGTTAGGTCAACCCTAACGTGTGATATGTTGTTGGAAAGGTATTTAAATTAAAAAAAAAATCACTTCCTACTTTACTTAAAGGGGGGCTACCCTAAGAAAACATTTTTTTCCAATTTTTATTTTACCACTTTGTCGGCGTGATTGATACACATATTGGTACCAAATTTCAGCTTTCTAGTGCTAACGGTCACAGAGATTAAGCGAGGACGGACAGACGGACAGACAGACAGACATGGCGAATTTATAAGGGTTCCTAGTTGACTACGGAACCCTAAAAAACTACGGGCAATTGTACAGTCAGATATTTCTACCTGGTTGGTGCATAAATCAGTTTTTAATACCATAAATTTAATACACTTGGGCACGGGGCAAACAGGGCGCAGAATCAGGAGATATCTGTTCAGTTTCGTCCCAGATTCTCCCCAAGGAACCCCTGGAAGGATAACTGTATATATACAGATACGCCGTTTCTATAGCGAAATGCGGTGTGATTGATAATATTCGTAACTGCTTACCGATGTGAAAAATCATGTCTGATCTTATGGAATGTTTTTTTTTTAAACTGTTGTTATGTTGCCTAGTTTAAGTTTGACACTAATCTGCATGTTTATCACATAATCTGAACAAGAGTTCAACAAGAGATTACGTGATTGATTATGTGTCACGTCGTGTTATGTGAGGTCACAGTTTCTTTTAAACTCCAGGTATTATCTTTAATTCATGGAGTTTAAAAGAGACTGTGACCTCCAAGTTTCGTTTTGTGTTTCTTCTCAGAATAGCCAGGTAGTCAAACAGCGACCTTATCTCACTAGTTTTAACATGTAATTAACTTGTATGTAGTGTAGACTTCTGTGTGTGTGTATCTTCTACAGTGTTTGCAAAAACCAATTTACGCAAATCAATTTTTATTTTCAATAAGTCCCGACTTACCAACTTGACCCGAAATAACATCATAATATTGATTTGTTCTTACTTGTCGAGAAGCAAGATGATATGATAAAAGCACATAACCACTAATTTGGTGTACAAACTAGAGTAAGATGTTACGTCTAATCAAATCAAATGAGGCTGAGAAATAGCACTTTTTAAACGTGAAAAATTACGTTCGTAAGATAGCCTTCCAGAACGCCTACTCTTCGTCATGTCCACTTTCTTCTTTCATAGCTAGCATTATACTACCTAAAGAAGGTTACACAACCTCGTGACCCCACTACGACCTAACTACTATATATATACATACAATGTCAATATGACCACTTAAAAAGTCTAATGGACCCGCTAGAGTAAGCTGACCAAACAAAACGACAAAAGTCGTCCAACCCTTGGTACCAAAAGAGTCGAAGGTAAGGTACAGGATTAAATATCCAAGATGTTTTTTCAAGATTTCTTCACGTGTAAACACTGGGCTTTTAAGTGATCTCGGGGACAATGTGGACAAACAATATATTGTATGAAATATTCTCTACCCACACAGTTCGTGTTTGAACATAATTTTCATATTGATATGGGCAAAAAAGCGAAAAGCTTTTTCCTGATACTTTATATCAATTTATAAATATGATGATTCAGTGCCCATTTTTCAATCATCAGAATAGGTTTGTTTAAGGATTTTAATGCTGGTTTGAAAGTTTTTGTATAGACAATAATTATGTCAAACCACCATGTTTATTTTAAGACGGTAGCTATCTAAGTGTTGAAAAATAAGCTCTTAGATATATAAGAATAATAAGGAAGTGTTGTGCCGTTCATAGCGATAGAAAACATTACTATTACCTAAATAATGCCACTACAAGAGTTCATTCGAACTAAATAGGGGATAGAAATAATAATTCTTCTTAGCTTTAAGTCGTTAGCTAGATTTTTGATGAAATGAAATTATATTTATTTCTGTAAGTAGATCTTCCCAGATACTTTAAGATGTCTTTTTTTTAAGTAAATGGCACTAAATTTTGATTATGCGTATGTGTGTGTGTGTGTGTGTGTATGTTTAATGTACCTAAACCGTATAAACATATGCATATATGAAATGTGTAAGTATTTGTTTGTGTATGTATGTGTATTATAGTATGAAATATGAACGATGTGTGTGTGTGTCCGGGTACACTGGAATTCGACCCCAACAAAGTTGCGAAAAGGCCAGGCTGGTGATGATAAACAATGAAAAAGTTAAAGTAGGTACTATATCCTAAATATTTTTTCTTAACATTATTTTAAAACAATTTATCTTCGTGATTCAAAGTTTCGATTTCAAAGACGTTTTAATTATTTTCCTCATCAAGCATTCAAGTTAAATCTTTTAAAGTAAAGTCTTAAAACCTCGTTGCCGCAATTGCACACTTTTCATAATTTCTATTCAATTTGCTAAGCTGTGAGCAAATTAATTTCGCACCGTAATTTGAATGCACCGTATTTCCCGAAAGCGGTGAAGGAAGTTGTCGTCGGAAGCAGTTAGGTCTAGCGGAAACAATGGCGGCGGGAAGATGGCGTCGTTCTATACCGAATTTGTAATTTATACACGTGTGTAATATTGCTCACTACACTCACGGGCAACTATTAATTTTAACATAGGTGTGATAATATATTGTTTTAACAATGATAATCAGGGAATTGTGTGCTCCAGTTTCAGTATCATGAGTGTAAGTGAAAATAGACCAGATTTAGCTTCGGATTGGAGGGACAATCCATACAGAGTGCAAGGCACATCGCCGCAAATATTGATACCACGTGTTCTTTAAAGATAAAGATAAATTTAATGCTTAACTGTGTACATTGAGTTCTTATTAGTAAATCATTACATTTTTAATAATTCCGGAGTATTCCGGACCAGAATGAAAACTTTCTGTTGGTATTGTTTTGATGTTACCTATTTTTAACCCCCGACGCAAAAAGAGGGGTGTTATAAGTTTGACCTCTATGTGTGTGTGTCTGTCTGTCTGTCTATGGCACCGTAGCGACTAGTTAACCGATTTAGATGCGGTTTTTTATTTGAAAGCAGGGTTTTTTGCGTTGGTTCTTAGACATAATTCATCAAAATCGGTTCTGCCGTTTCAAGGTTATCAGCTCTTTTGTCTTAGCTACCGTTGCGATTTTAGACGTCTATGGGTTTTTTAAGTTTTTTTTTCTCACTTTACTTACAAACATATGTGTGGCTTATAATTTCAAACACCCATGACTGTGTGTTATATTTATAAGCAAGATTATGGTATAGTCTGATGCAGCCAGGATATCTAGCACACTACTACACTCTTGGGAAAATAATAGCAGATATGTCGTGTTTGGATTCGTGTTAACCAGCATTTGACTCTACATTCAGATGCACTGAAAAATTCTCATAACTTGCGGCGATGTGCCTAGAACTCCCCTCTTTTTGCGTCGGGGTTAAAAAATCAAGATTATACAGTGTGTCACAGTGTTTCACAGTTTGATGATTTAGCTTGCCCATTATTTAATAGAAACATTTGTAATGTTCAATTGAATTTCCCCACTCACTTTTAACCTTTTTTTTCGGTCAAAGAACAAAAAAAATATTCGGTTTTTTTTGTGAGTTTAGGAAGTTACACCTAAAATTGGGAAATGTCTCAAACTTTCTTCGTGGGTGAATGATAAATGACCTCCCAATTGGTATTGCAAAATCATGTATAGGGTTCAGAGTGAGAATATAAATAGTTTACCTGTACCCTGAAGGATTACAGGATCCACAGTTCACGTGATAGGTATATACTTATTTACTCAAAGCTTTAATAGTCCTGTTTGGAAAGTCTCCGTTTTTTAAAATAATAGAATACAATCTTTTCTTATATAAAAAAGAAAAGTTTGTGAGTTTCTCACGTTGTAGGGGGTAATTTCTTTGATCGTTTTTCAACTTTATGTTAAACAGAATAAGGTTCATATTCAAATGAGAAAATTTAACACATTGGAGTAACTTGATGTGCTGGCGTCTGTATATACTTACAACTGGTCTTGAAAATTTTTTTACAAAATTAAATCTACATTATTAATGTGAGTGTCATAGACTATATTTTATTTTCCAAATTTAAAGGGGAAATACATGCGGATGAAGTCGCGAGCGAAGTCCTACTGTTATATATTTGCACTGAAATTGATTTATTAGTTTAAAATGATGTTTGATTACTGATAGATAGTGAATTTATAGCAAAATTTAAATGAGATGGTACGAGAAACAGGTTTATAGCTTTTGGTTTAATATATTTAAATTGGTAATTTTCAAAATGCTGTTATGATGGCCCAAAGGTGTTGGCCAAATGGCGCCTACCTTTCACGCACGAGGTTGTGGTTCGAATCCAGGAAAGTACCAATGTGACTATTCCAATTCATACGTACTTTCTAAGTTGATCTTAGACATCATTGACATCGGTGAAGGAAAAAAAACCTGGACCTAGTAAATATAAGTCTGAAATCGCCAATGCGCCTTGAGCAAGCGTGGTGATCAATGCTCGTGCCTTCTCTGTATGAGAAGAGGCTTTGCCCTGCAGTGGAACAGTAACAGGCTGGTTTTTTATTAGTTTTAAAATAACTATAGGTAAAAAAATAAAAGTAAAAAAAATATAATAAATAGTTCCTGTATGGTCATGGAAAATGAGAGACCTAAAAAGATTCGCAATCGAACTAATCACGCTTTGGTATTTTCCAAAACATTATAAAATTTCAATAAGGCTTAACAAGTACCAATCACAGCATATTTGATAGAGAACCTCAACTAGAGAGGAAGCAAAGGTTCCTGAGTTCTGATAAAACTTTGCCAAGACAGGTAAGACATCTGACAGTCTAAACTTCGACAACTAAGTTAGTACCTGAGATATTCCCTTACCTATCGGTAAATGTGCAATCACACTAATATTATAAAGGCTAAAGTTTGTGACTGTGTATGTTTGTTTTGTCCTCACGTATACACGGCTGAAGGGATTTATATGAAATTTGGGACACATATAGTTTGTAACCTAGATTAACAAATAGAATTGTTTATCCCGAAATTCCCACGGTATCGAGACTTTGTCGGGTGAAAGCGCGGGGCGCAGCTAGTATGCCACAAGAACACGATCCTCGAACAATTAGGCAGAAATGTACCTGTGGTACCGAGGCCAGGACATCAAGCTACCCCAATGTATCAAATTTCTGTAATAGTTTTTCAACTTTAGCACAAACAGAATAAAGGACATCGAGAAAATTTTACAGTTTGGGTTACCTTATCATTGAGCATCACCTGTCTTCACACACACGTTTACACACATACCTTTTGTCAGTTATTGCCGCTAAGTAATTTCTAATGGAAAAACTCAATAACACTCACCCACCCAAATGCGCAGCGAAAGCTAGACATAATAATATATAATGTTTCATTGTTGATATTTTTTCTTTAACTGTAGCATTGTCTATACAGGGTGTAACGGAAAGGGTATATACATCCGAAGGGCATGGGTTCTCTTGGTGATAAGAAACGACATGGCAACGTTTTTATACATATACATACATAATTGTAAAGTTGAGCCCGCCCGCGCCGTCGCGCCTTCGGCGGTTAGGCAGAGCCCGATAGGTCTGTACTAGGCGCGCAGAACCCGAGATAGATATACTTGAACCTTGCCGGACAGGATTATGACCCTCATAGTGCGGTGACACGTTTGTTATGATTTTGCATTTAATAAACTGTCGATATTAAATAATATCGTGAAGTTTCAAAGTTATTAGTTGGGAGCTGAAATTTTGAGGAAAGACTCGTTATTAAATACTCTATTCACCCTGTTTGTATGTATATACCCTTTCCGTTACACCCTGTATAAGCATTAATTAGTTATTAACGACAGTCTTTTGTTTATTGTGCAAATATAACGTTGCGTTTTTTTTTCTCTTAGGCCACTTTTACTATAAATTACATAAATATTTTTTCCTATTGTTTTTTCTTACATATTTTGTATTGTTTACACTGCAAAACTGATTTACATCTGTCAGATGACCTCGTCGAATAGGCTCTAGTTAAAAACTACTAGTAAGTCACTATACTCCATTTATTAGACATAGGCTCGTAGAAGCAGGAATGCAGGATATTTTATTATAAAGATAAATTTAAACTATTTTGATTCAAATTGTTTCATTTTAAACTAGCAGATATCCCGCGGCTTCACCCGCGTAGGTTCCGTTCCCGTGGGAAGACAGGGATAAAAAGTAGCCTATGTGATAATCCAGGGTGTCAGCTAACTCCATTCCATTTTTTTTTTAATCCATTCATTTGTTTTTACGTGAAAGAGTAACAAACATCCATCCATCCATCCATCCTTCCATCCATCGATCCATCCATCCATCTATCCATACTCACAAACTTTCAAATAATCACTTAAAAGAAATTGTAACAATGGTTACCACTAAGTTAGACAGCAGCTGTGAAAATAGATTACAATAATTTCGGCGTCTATATTTTTTTTTTTTTTATTACTGATAGGCAGGCGTTTGACCACTATCTCACCTGACGGTAAGCGATGATGTGGTCGACGATGAAGCACGCTTGCCTAGAAGCAACCTGTTCACTCTTGACTTGTAGACCCCTAGGTTGTAGCTATCAGGAAACACCGACACCGGCAGGGAATTCCACTCTTTGGCTGTTCGCACATTAAACTAATTGAAACATGCTTAATTATTAGTACATAATTTACGAAGTGTGCATTCAAAATATTTTTTTTTAACTTCTGTGTAAATGCTATTGCAAAATAGAGTAAAGTTGTCTGGCATTGGAGGCTCAGTACTATTTAAGTAAGTTCCGCTTAGTGTTTTCGAATTGAAGTTTTTGTGCCATATCCTGGTTCAAGTATTTTTGTTTCTTTATTATTTACCCCTGCACAATTTCGTGCCTCAGTAAATGTAGACCAATGGAAGCGAAGCTGTGGCACTCGAAATAACGTACGTACATTAGTGGCATGTCTAGGATTTGCACAGTACCTCAGCAACCTGCATACCGGTGCGATTGCCACATAGGCAACGGGTCTGGCCACGAATTATGTTCCGCACGTACAAACAGCTTATTGTGAAGTGGAATTACCTGAGTGCAAACTGTGCTTGTGCCGTCGAACTTCAGTGGGTAATTACGAATAGTTGAACTAAAATTTGTAGATTTTTGAAGTGTTATTCCACTCTTATTTCCTGCTTTACTTACTAATATTACACTTATAATTTTCATTGGCTCAACACTAAAAAATATCAGCATAATAATTATTTTAAACAAAAATGTTTTGCCATAATGTTGATACGGTTGCCATTACAAATAATATGAAGCTTATTATGTCATAAATTCATAGATCATGATATTTACACCATAATGTTCTTTTAAATGTAAGAAATATGTTTTCAGCTCAGCTATAATGTATTCCTATTGACAGTATTCCCAAATGGTTGGAAAATTAATTAATATTATTCCTTAAAAAATATGCAACTTCAAATTATGCCAAAATGGCATACCACCACTAACCACTAGGTTAGTAACCCTGACTGCTATGCCGGAGGTAGTGGGTTTGATTACCACCCAGGACAAATGTTTGTGTGATGAGCACGATCATTAATTGTTCTGTGTCTGGGTGTAATTTATCTATAATATGTATGTATTTAGAAATATATAAGTATGTTTAACAGCTTTTAGTACCCATAACACAAGCTCTTAGCTTAGCTTGGGATTAACCTTTCAATCGTGTCAATTAGAGACACAGTTGATAGACAATAACAGCTCGGACACCGGTGTCCTTTTGGGCTTTAGTGAATTAAATGGCGCTGTGTGAAAAAGTTGTGGAATATTTATTTATTTATTATAGTAACTAAACTAAACCTTTGCAATATACTTATACTCCATTTATTGGAAAAAAGAGCATTATAAAGCAGGAATGCAGAACATTTTATTTTAAAGACAAGTGAAATTAAACTTGTTTCATTCTTCTAAATTTACTAGAAGAATAAAAACGAAACGAAGAACCATGCAATTTTCATCCCTGCTTTTTGAAGGGTTTTATTATTGACACTACAATTTTCAACTAAGGGCCTTATCATACTAGCGGTTTGGAAGCGGCTGCGGGGCGGAGCGGACGCACAGCGAATGCGTCGCGAACACGCCGCGGCTGCGCAGCGAGAACGTCGCGGACGCGTGGCAAATACGTTACGTTTTCGTTTGACGGGCTGGCGTTTGTCGAGGCAGTAGTAGGCGCTGTTCACGACGATCCCGTTGCGCGTCCGCAACGAATTCGCTGCGCATGCGCGGCTCGTTCGTTGTGTGTCCTATAAGGCCCTAAAATGAAATAATGTAACTAAATGAAATCCACGCCATTTCTTGAAATAAGTTGTTGAAATGTTTGCAACTGCAGTAAAAATAGATTATAATAATTTCGGCGTCTATCGTAGTTGTAACAAGCTTATTGTACTTTTTTTACAAAGTGTGTACCTATTAAAAATAACATTTAAGTATTAATTTCTGTCTAATTCGGATTTATTTTTAAAGTGAACACTTTATCACTTTAGGCGGTTTGGGTTTTTTTGAGATGGAAGAAACCACTGTGGCACTGTTACCATTACCGTAACCGACACCTCTGTTTTAAAGTAAATTTACGTTTTAACTTTTCAATTATAATTGTAACAAGCTTAATTATACTTTCGCTACAAAGTGTGCAATAAAAATAACCTTGTTTTACGTTCTGTCTAAAGGTATACTAACGATCTGCTGTCGCCCATTTTCCCTCTAGATTGCGCTGAATTCAATATTTTTAGTTCATTTTAAAGTCAGACAAAACGATGTTGAGTATTTTATACTGATCCTCAAGCTTAGTACTCGTGACTTTAAGACCAAAGAGAAAGTCTGTGATAATACAGTATTTGTTAAAGTTAGAATTATTATTAAAGTTTATGGTTAAGTTACAATTATTTACCGTATTTTACCTATAAAAACCCGTGCAGGGTAACCTTCGTCTACCTATTTTCATTTATCTATTCAAATAGAAAAAAAAATATGAATTGTATTGAATAGAATAAAGTGAATACGTACTACGTTCTCTATTTATTTTTAGGGTTATGTACACAAAGGGTGATATTATGGGAGCCTAATATTGTCCTTACTATTTGTTGGCACACACGTTTGAAATTTTTTAGAAAGTGATATCCAATAACTAGAGATTTGTATTCTACAAGTAAAAATAATACAAAAAGTCCTCGAATATAGTGGTTCAAAAATGCATAGTTTCGATAATTTCATAAATCATAATTAATTTAGGTCTAACTAAGTTCCATTGATGAAAATGAGTAATTTTAGACTAATAAAATACAACGTCATAATTTACGTGGTTAATAATCGTGATTTATCTAATTATTTTCTATGAAAAATGAAAATAATAAAATAAAATACATTGGTTGATTCTTTGAAATGGTTTCATTCATCTCCTAAAGTTATGAGATATAAAAAAACAAGATGTAGAATACCTACAAATAACCAAAATAAACTTAGACTAAAAATTGATTTATACAAGAAACGTAATTGTCTAGACGCATTTTGCTCGACAAGGTACAGAATCAATTGTGAGCGAAGCCGACTCTCACTGAGCTGTTTTTTTTTCTATTAAAACCATTCAGCACTTCAATCCAAAGGCAATACAAAAAAAAAACAGGTTTCATTCAATCTATCAACACTATTTTTCATATAAACTGTTCTTTTGCTTTTCTCGAATTTCTAAAAAGGCACTGTTCCTATAACCATTTGTCCACACGTCACGACCACTGAAAAGAAAAAAAAAGTTTATTATTTATCGGAATACTTCAAAGGCATCAATAAAAACAGGTAAACGATTGTGTAAGTATCGGTACAAAGGTATGGTTGGGTGTTATCTTTTTATAAAGTGACCAAGAAAACTCTGTAATCTTTGTTTAAAGAGAAAAAGGACACATTTCTAAGGACGCACCTACCAGGTGGCCATTTGTTTTAAAGCAACATGATGACGTAAGTACCTATTACTCCCAACTTTTTTTTAAACAGTTATGTAGGTACCGGTTCTATTTAAACCTACAGGATGGGAGAGAGGCACATAGTTATACAGAGTGTTTCTTCAATGATGGGACAAATTATCACAGACTGAAAGTATTGAGTAAAGTTTTTGTTCATATTCATGGTCAAACCCGTTAACTTTCACTATGGAACAAAAATACAATAAGATCTCGTAAAAAAAAATAACCTGTTTAATACATTTCAATACTTAATACTTTATTTCATTCCATGATGTGTACAAACACGAGTAATAGTTGATAGGTATATTAAAAACATCGAATCAAGGACCCTGTTGGGCACAGCAAAGTGGTTTTTTAATAGGAGAGAGGACGAAGGCGCTTTTTTTCGGAGAAATAATAATTGAAACCGTATCATTAAAAGTACTTGGTATTTATATTTTATTTTGATTGAGTAGGAATCAAACTTTTGTATGCAACAGCAGATTTTTTTTCGCTATTTCCGTGTTGACCCGATAGTGAAGGTTCTTCATATTTATGGGTAGAACACTCTATTTTTTTACATGATTATAAAACACTTTATTTAAGGTGAGATGAAAATATGAGAGTGGTTTTCAGTCACCACATTTTAGCCACACATTGACGGGCCTGTTGGTCTAGTAGTTAGTGACCCTGACTGCTATGCCGGAGGTCGTGGGTTCGATTCCCACCCAGGACAAATGTTTGTGTGATGAGCACGATCATTTGTTCTGTGTCTGGGTGTAATTTATCTATATTATGTATGTATTTAGAAATATATAAGTATGTTTATCAGCTGTTTAGTACCCATAACACAAGCTCTCAAGCTTAGCTTGGGACTGAATGGCGTTGTGTGGAAAGTTGTGGAATATTTATTTATTTACATACATAAACAAAACACACAACATAACATCGCCTGTGAGTCACCTTTGTCGAACACTTAGGGGATTAACAAAGAGTTAGGCAGATGTTTACTTCTAGTACACGCCACATTTCGCCATTAATGCTTAAAAAACGGTCGTTAAACCTATAAGATTTTCAAGTTAATTAACACAAGCACAATTTTATTTCTCTGGTCTGTCTAGATCAACTAGCCTAAGAACAGGGACCATTAGTACTTCATCTAGAACAATGAGACTGCCTCGTTGGTCTAGTGGTCGCAAGCGCTACTGCTGAGCATGAGGTCTTGGGTTCAATCCCCAGGTCGGGCAAAGTGTTATTGAGTTTTTCTATCTGGAATTTCTCAGTAGCAGCCCGGAGTCTGGATACGTGCCCGATTGATGGCAATAGGCTCGCCCCTATTACATGGGACTAAACATAACTGGCGAAATGTGGGTGTGTGTGGTACCTCTGCCCAGCCCTTCGGGGATTACAGGCGTGACGTTATGTTATGTTATGTATGTCTAGAATAATGGGTTAGTATAATGATACTAACCCACTGTTCTAGAAGAAGTACTAATGTACTATTCAAGGACATGCAGTAGCACGTGGTGAAAACCAACAGTAACAATAATAAAGATGCTACAGTTAATGAAACTTCCTCAAGAAAGCCCTTTTGTCTTTTAAGTACACAGTTCAAATTAAGTGAAAAATAATTCCGGCCGTGTAAATTGGCTGTCCGGAAAACTCACAGGATAACGGATATTAGACGGTGGAGAATTTTCAAGAAGTTATATTTTTTTTTATTTTTTTACGTTGATGAAAATAGTTGCCAAATTCATTTTGTCCAGTAATTTCTTTAAAATTTACACCATAGAGCAGGGATACGCCTCAGTGCTCACTGTTTGAAACGGAATTGTGAACATATTGCAAATAGACCGATTACCCATATAAATTACAAACCTAGTGTCGCAGGTTTTATTTTGCATAGAACGAATACTTAAATGGGCTACCTAAATATATTTGTACCATGTTGGCGTGGCTGAGCATTGTGTATGTAAGTTTAAATGTTTCTTAACGGACCCACGATACAGGAGAAATTCTTATTGCGTATTTTGGGTTTAGTGTGATTTTTTTAAGTAAAAACTTTTATAGGCACGTTGGACCTTTTTCAAATGGAATAAAACCACTGAATCCCGCGACACTGTTTCCATTACAATCGGTAAGCGACACCTCTGCATAATATATAAATAAATTGACTGATAACTTTTCATTTCTGTCGGTACTCCCAGAGTGCCACTGTAATTTTTTAAGTCAAGAGTTTTTAAGACAGCCTGATATAAATGGAACAATGCCTATGACATTTGAAACTTTCAATCAACACATCTTGCGCTGACTTTAATTATTTAGATAATGGTAACTCTTGTTGCTAATTATCATCGCGGCGATTTCACGCTCTGTGATTAAATTATTTAGAAAAATACGATAATTATTTATTCATTAAAGGCTTAGATAAGCTTGTAAGGAAATTACTTTAACAATATTACAATATTACTAGCGATGAATATCGCTAAACAGAACAGAATCTGTTGATAATCACGAAATTGCCCAGTCAATATCGACTGGCCAATTTCTTGATCCCAAAGATTAAAACGTATTTAATTAATCATTAAAAACTAATTAATTACCATTAAGTATTAATTACTGATAATTTAAAAGATTAGGTAGGTACGCAATGAGTTTCATTTATTATGTGTTGTAATACTTCAGATAAGAAAATAAGTATGATTCTGCGCGATACAAAATTTAGTTTTAAACACTTTCGCCTCATATTCTACAATACAACAACATCAAGCCTGTATTTCGAGATGGGAAAGGTTAGGTTAGGTGCATTCCTGGGGAAGTCCGTCGTCCAAGCAAATAGTCCCGAGTTGGTAACGTGTGGTCTTTCCAACACGGCGAAGAGTAGCTCACTCTTTCCTTGATCAGAGATGGGGTTTGCCCGACCAACCGTCACTGCTGGGGGGGTGATTGCAGAGATTGCGCGCCCGCACCCTGGCTAGAAGTGATGGGAAGATACACCGTGTGGTTTTAGTCAGTAGGAGTCTTACAGAAGCCACCGGGTGCCCCAGGGTGCAGGACAACCATGAGGATTTCCACCCGAAAAAAAGTAAGGTGCATTGCGAAAGTATGTTCTGTTCCCGTGACCCACGGCGCAGGCATGAGACTACATGCGCACCAGGGTGATTTTCAGTCTTTAAAGACATCCATGAGGAATTTCCACCCCGCACAAAAAAAACCAGCGACAACCTGAGAGAAGTAAACTGTCATTAGTAGGTACGGAGTGACAAATAAATTCGCTTGCACTTATACTATGTTTTCACGGGATAACTTTTGCAGAATGGCAGGGGCTGGTCGAAATAACTGAATCTGAATTACGTAATGACATTCAAATATAAAATATGATAATTAAGACTTACATGATCCAAAAACTGACTGCCTCGTTGGTCTAGTGGTCTCAAGCGCTACTGCTGAGCATGAGGTCCCGGGTTCGATACCCGGGTCGGTCAAAGTGTTATTGAGTTTTTACATCTAGGATTTCTCAGTAGCAGCCCGGAGTCTGGATTTATGCCCGATTGATGGCAATAGGCTCGCCCCCTATTACATGGGACTTAAACCTAACTGGCGAAATGTGGGTGTACTACTACTACCAGGTACACCTCTGCCTAGCCCTTCGGGGATTACGTACGCTCGTTTCCATATAACTTGGAAATAAGGGAAGCTGACGAGGAATTTCAACTTATAACAATAATAATTATTTTATTCACTAACTTTACAACTTAGCCTGTGTTAGTACTTAATAACTAAAACAGATCGGGTGCGATTCGTTAGCGCCCACTGGCTTTGATGACATATGAAGCCTGAACATCACAATGACGTTCAGAGTATGTCTTTATGTACAGACGCCAGCACATCAAGTTTCCCCAATGTGTCAAATTTTCCCAATTGAATATGAACCTTATTCTGTATGACATAAAGTTGAGAAACGATAAAAGAAATTTGACACATTGGGGTAACTTGATGTGCTGGCGTCTGTACAACACAAGTGCAATATTACTTAGGTAAATTCTACTTCTTTCATGACCGTGTTCTTTACTTTGGACACAGTTAAAAAACACAATAATGTAAAAGTTTTAGATAAGCGAAAACCAGGCCAAGAGTGTCGCGAATTTGACATCGAGTACCTGATACGCCACAGAATAATATGCACCTATGGATCCGACTGATTTTTAGGGTTCCGTACCTAAAGGGTAGAAACGGGACCTTATTGCTAAGTGGCTGTCTGTCTGTGTGTCAAAAGGCTGTATCTCATGAATCATGATAGCTAGACAGTTGATTTTTTTTTGTAGTATTTCTGTAAATAAATAATTAAGTATGCGCGAGTCACTTTTTTGGTTTTATCTACTTCTTGATACGCATGGTTTCCAACAATGAAATCTATTAATAGAAACTAATCAAAACGTTATCTAAACTTCTAAATTAATTAATAAACAAATATCCGAAACAAATGGGTTGAAAATTGAGGAACTTTCCTAGACTTGATTGTTTGGATTATTTTAGAGTAATGGTCTATTTTGGGATGGGTTGGTAAGCAAAATTGGGCTTTAATTCTTCGTCAACCTTGATTGTTGTTGACAAGAACTACTTATAGACAATACATTTACATCGTTACAGCGCGGCGGCGGCGACGAGCCTTAGGTATGCAGGTACAGTCAGTCCCACTTCCAGTGAATCAGTGAGTTAAAATGCTATGCTAGGTGATGGGAAATGCTATGAACTACGCAACGTATGAGTGATCCTCTTAGTTTGGACGCCACAGGGTGCAAGCGATTAGAGCTTAGGAATGTTTCACCAGAACTGAGTCCGACTGTAGGTGCGTGATAGGAAAGTACCTAGGTATAATGAAACTTGCTAAGAAGTCGATAAGAATCTTTTTAATAGTAGTGTACCTAATGTTAAGAAGACTTTTTGCAACCAGCTTTCAACAAACGTAGCTATGTATGTATATACTTACGAATAAAACGTTATAGTAACACTGTCTGTTACCTGGTACCTCTTGATCATTCATAATCTAAACGAGAGGATGTTGTCCTGACTCCTGCCCAAGTTTTAGCTTCGAACCCGATCGCAACTCCACCTATCGAGACCATTTGTGAATCTAAACCATACACGGACTATCAGAAATACAACCCAAACAGAATAAGCCAAATAGGTGCAGTCGTTTTGAAGTAATGGGTGTACGTACAGTACAAACCTTTTTCAAAAATAAAAAGTCGATAGCAATGACTTTTTATTTTTATACAGATGTGAAAATTTACCCAAAAAAAATGACCTGGGTCATGTTTAAAACTATAAAACTAATTGTAGTCTTAAAGTAAAATAATATCGAATTTGTTCAGGTTACAACAGAACTCTAAACAATAAATTAAATTAACTATTCTGCTCCAAATTTCGATGTTTTAGGACTTATCATCATGAACACTAAAAGCAATTTCCGCTTACATAGTAAGTACCAACTAGTTGGTGATAGAAGTGAGTACTCACCGAAACAAATAAAATTTATTTTAATCGTAGTCGATTGGCGCCGTCGCTTTTTGTCGCCCCAATAAACTATCGGATTCACGTGAAAATGGCGCCCATAAATTTATTTGCAACCATATTTCTATTTGCCTGTGTACTGACTTGTAAGGGCGAGGACTGTGAGGCCTACGATGAAATGGGATCATGTAAGTTGCAACTGGATTTTATTAAGTATATATTGATTGTATTTGAATATCACTGTTTATCTTCCGGTTGAGTTATTAAGATCAGCCCTGCTATTCTGTTAAAATCACCTCGTGAAAATGCAGGTGAAGTCAGACGAATATAGCTATCAATCCATACTTGTGAAGGTTCACTTCACTCAAGGTCTCACTAGATGACTTTTACTGAATACTGAATGTAGTCGCTAGGCTTAGGCGATACCACACTGCCACGCATCACGCTGCATGTTCTGTGTCTTTGATCGAATAAACGCGCGTGGATGCATTTTCTGTGTGTTGGATGGTGCGTGTTTTCTATACAAACGGAGATATTCCAAGCAACGCATTTACGCTGCGTGGTGCGTGGCGGTATTTTAACCGCTTTAGTGTGGTATGACAGCTCACTTCACTTTTACTCCTCCTACATTTACCGAATCCCCCTCTTTAATCCTCCTTATTTTAACAGAATAGCACTGCTGGTCTACCCACAGATTACATTGTTGGCTCATCAAGTTTAGGGACCAAACTTTGAAATGTCAATATTGTGTCAAATAGCTTGAAAAATTGCTAGACAAGTGGCAGTATGGTGGACTGACGAGCTGGAGAGAATGAGGAAGTGGTTGAATGAAGGCAACGCCGGATTGTACGTTGTGGAAATCTTTAAGAGAGGCCTATGTGTCTAGCAGTGAACGTCAACCGGCTGAAATGATAATCATCATGATGATTTGAACCTACCCTTTCATTAATATATAATCTGTAGTTATTTTACGAAATGCCAGGCACCATCAAAGCAATCATCTGTTGTTATATTTTAATCTTAATATTCATCTTCAACATGCAAACATGATTATTGTTCTATTGTATTGTGCCTTTAAACATAGTAATGTGGTATAAACTGGGTTTTTAAGTATTCTAATGTGGTAAAAACTGTGTTTTTAAATTATTATTGTAATTGGTTTCCAATCCTTACTTTTAAAGTAAAGTAAATAATATTGTTGTACCTGAAACATTTACTAATATGAGGAAGTAATGTTATGGCAAATCCTCGGAAAATATATGGTTAACAAGGATGTCAAACTGGTAGTAAATTAACTCCATTTAAAAACATCAAGTTATTTTCGCATGGAGTTTTCATGGAGATAAATCCTCATTGAATAAATGAAAATTAGCATTGCAATGGGCTACTAGACAAAGTTTTAGCTTTTAGACCCTCTAGATTACAAGAAAATATTCAACACATATTTTTTTCTTTTTTCACGTAGGTAATCAAAAAATAATGGCGATACCTACATCGAGTCAAAATGTCGCATGACGTCACTAGCCAGTACAGTTTGTACTAGATAATGACGTTACAAGCCCCCTCTCCTAAACTTGAATGCGCTTAATCCAAGCAGTTTTCTATCAATTTGAAAAAGAAAAAAAAAACACTTGAGTATATTTTTTTATAATTTAATGATGAACTAATTATGTTTTGAGGTTCATATTCTGTCAAACACCATAATTATGACAGCATTTATCCTGTTGACAGCGATGCAAATCTAATACTAATATTATGAAGAGAAAAGATTCGATTCCTTAGGTATCTGTTTGTTTATCTCAAAAACTCCTGAACCGGTTTAGTTATTATAAAGCTATTTAAAAAACCTATTGTATGATATCCCACAACTCTAGGGTATGAATGAGACCATATCAAAAAATGAACTGACCGATTGAAAAGCACTAACAGGAGTTAAATGAGTTTCGGAAGTCGGTGGCCAATAAAATTAATGCAACAATACCACCAAAGCCACAGACTTCCGAAACTAGAGTTATTTAACACCAACATTGTTTTTACTGAAGTGGGTTGTTTTTTTTTTTTTTTTAAAGTTTTTGTTCTTCTATTAATATCTCTAGCTTCGTGCTGAGATACTTAGAGGCTTTCTGGCCTAGAACAGGTCACAGGTGAGGAAACCAGGACTTATAGTTAATACGCCAATCCGCCTTGAACAAGCGTAGTGACCAACGCTCGTGCCTTCTCTGAATAAGAAAAGATTGTATTGATGTTAAATTCCCTGTGCGTGTCCCAAACAAATGATTTTTTTACTTTTTTCCAGGCACCCCACCGTGTTCCTCTGACATGGTGTTGTACAGCGCCGGGTGTTTCGACCCAACGTTGTCAGAGCGTACGTGCCGTCATCCCGAGGCTCGCTCTCTGGGGGTCCGGTGTGACTACTCTAGATGCGAGTGTCCCAACCCTAAGGTGTGGGACGAGGCTGTCAAGCACTGCGTGACAGTTGACCAGTGCTCGGATCAATCTGCCGTGAATACCGAAAGTGACTGATATAAGCGGCTATTTAATAAATAAATAAATTACTGATTTATTTCTAAAGTCAGCCTTTAACTGTTTTGTTTTAGAGTAATTCCCTCTCTCTCTATCCATGCAGAGGTAAAATTAAAATTAATCACCACGCTTACTCAGTGTGTGATACGGTTTTTTATTACTATCAGCGATTGGAATAGGTAGACCATCTTGAGGTTGAGGAAGTAAGAATAAATTAAATATATTAGGAAGGGATAAGAGATAAATAAATGAATCACTTTTCAATTCCAAATATAATATACTGAACGTGACGTATTAATCCCGAGATTTAAGGATCACTAAATAATTGTATCGAAGAAACGTATTACGGTTACGGTTTTAAAAAAAAGTGTATAGATAGTAGGACGTATTATATAGTTATTTTAGGAATCCTATACACTTGTGTCAAACCAAAATGTTTTCTATTATGTACACGAAAATAAAACTAAGTCAATTAGGTGTTTTACGTTTCCTAATGTAAGTAAATTAAACCAATTTTTTTTTCTGTCTACATATTCATCATCTATTAAAAGAAAGGTAATGCTCCGATTTTAATTCGTCGTGATTCGTTACGATTTTTATTTCGGGATTTCTGAAGAGATTTAGTCTATTCCGTGTTACAAACTTTCTCATTGTTTAGAATAGAATAGAATAGAATACTCTTTATTGTACACCATAAAAACTTACAAATTATAACTTTAAGGCTACATAGGGTGTTACAATGGGCGGCCTTATCGCTAAAACGATGCTGCGGGCTGTTTAGATTAATATTAATCTACCTGTTCCAGTCATTGGTCATTCAGGCTCGAAAAAATTCGACAAAAAAATTTGGAGTCTTTCACTCTATAAGTACCTACAATTTTTTTTACCATTACCCACTGATGTCTTCAACTGCTCATTAAAGTTGGTACCTCAGTTTCTACTCAAAACTATAACAAACAATTTAACACACAGATATTATGTATTATTACAATATACAGACGGTTGTCATGTGCTTGCCACATTCATTATAGTTCGTAGAGCGCAGCGAGGCGAAAACGGCAACCGTACGAAGCGCAGAGCTGTCTGATGACTCGTGCCCTGTCTGTGACACGTCCACTTTGCCTTTGATAATTGAAATATGGAGTCGATTTGCTATCAAAAATGAAGAACATAACACCACGTCTTTATCCCCGATGGGATAGGCAGAGGTGCACTTTACTGCCGTGCTAAACCGAAAAGCGGTATCCTGAGATACCGCTTTTCGGTTTTCGGGAAAGTTAGTTTCGAGAAAATTAATTTAAGGTTTGAAAATATATATATTTTTTTACTTTACATATTAATTGAACTTTTTAATGGTCTTTTTTCATACTAATATGTTTAAAATAGGATACCGCTAATCGCCTCAGTTTGTTGGATGTGTCTTTCTTTAATAAAAATCAACTCTACGATGTTTTTTGAGATACCACTTTTGAGCTTCGCGCGTAGTAAAGTGTCTTCTTCGAAACTACCTTTTGGAAGGGGCAGCTAGAATCAATATATTTTTTTTTACTTGTAAGTTTGACGTACAAAAGTGCCTTTTAAATGGCCTAATTGAAATAAATGATTTAACTTTGACTTTGCACCCACATTTCGCTATTGAGAAATTCCAATTTATAATTTAATTATTGAAAAACCTATTAAAATTTGCCCAGCCCGGGAATCGAACCCAAGAGCTCATGCTCAGCAGTAGCGCTTGCCACCAGACTAATGAAACAGCAAAAATTAATAACTTTCAAACCCAAACGCAGTGCATTTATTTACATTAAACCTTTGAATGCACTATTATGTTTCACGGACGGCAAAGATACTGTCAGGTACAGGGCTAGTTCTTAAGCCCAGATTTCTATGTAAAAGGACAACTGTAAGGTTACCCTTTTGCAAGGAGATGTAGGATACAATAGAGAGATAGAATATAATAGAAAATTGTGATCTCATGTCTTAGTAACGCCATATCTATACTAATATTATAAAGCAGAAGAGTTTGTTTGTTTGTTTGGTTGAACGCGATAATCTCAGGAACTACCGGCTCGAATTGAAAAAAATGTTATAGCGTTGGAAAGTCCATTTATCGAGGTAGGCTATAGGCTATATAACATCACGCTATTACTAATAGGAGCCGAGCAGCAATAAGAAATGTTGCAAGCGGGAAAAAAGCTTCCGTTGCATGCACTGCGTAAACGTTTTAAATTACGGAAAAATCAAGTATTACGAAATTATTCCTGAAAACCTCACGCGGACGAAGCATTTTATAGCAATATTCAAGGGGCAGCAGGGCGTACTAAACTAGTCTAACCGACTTGTTTCCTAGTGGACATAAGTAGAAGAAAATTTTGTTCGTGATGTCCCATCCATTATAAGTATTGAATATCTTTGAATATCTTTATCAAGTAACAATTTCATCACAAAACAACAATATCACTTTCCTTAGTTAGCTCTTAGCTAAATCAAAGAAAACTTAAGCATGGTTCATGGAAGTTAAAACGCTTTTTGATCACAACTGGTTCTATTTATACCGTAGGTACTATAAACTACAAACTGGGTCAACTAATTATTCTTATTTGAAGAGAGCAGATAGAATAGTTTATATACCTGCTCGAACCTCTGTTTACTTTTTAAACAGAAACCAGAGCGCTGTACTATTGAATTGCATAGTATAACAAGGGATTGCTAATAAACGCCACAAATGAATATTTATATAACGAAATTGCAATGTAGATTGGACAGTGTTTTTATCAACTGGAATGTTTAATTAATGAAACTTGTATAAGAATAAACTGTGAAATGAATTAGTTAAATTTTTAATGCAATTATTTGGTAGTACCTACCAATGTGACTTTTGAATTTCTATGTATGTCCCTACTTTCTAAATTTATCTTAGACATCATTGACAGTGGAAAGCATCGTGAGGAAACTCGGACATGGTCAAGTAAGTTTGAAATTGCCATTCCGGCTTAAGCAAGCGTAAATTATTCCATGCCCCGTAGCTTATAATAGCTCATCTGATAGACGTCTGCGACTGCTTAGGTATGAGTACTTTGCTAATGCATTGCTATCCCATACAAGTTAAAATAGCGGCGTTAAAAGTAAAAGTCATGCGAGCAAGTTCCTGACCGGGAAGCGGATTGAGCTGAGCAAGGCTTTAAGAACAGTGTGTATCTGGTGGGCTAAGAGGACGTTATTTTTGGGATCGTATATATGTTCAATCGTGCATATAACTTTAACTTTATGATGTAGGATATGTCAGTTAAGTTTGATTCCTCTAGATCCTCTGGTGCAAGTCAAAGAATAGAAAAAAATGAAAGAAAATTATTTTATTGACAACAAGAAAAACATAAACGCACTATAATGAAGAATTAACAAAAATAAATATTAAAATAAATTACCTGTTCCACGGCTGCGCCAAAAGGTTAATTTCGGCGGTAGTGACAGGTGCTGTCAGACACCGGTTTTCAAAAACCACCTTTAGGGACAAGTAACACACAAATATATTTATATTGAGCATATAAGCCAAATGTCCGCTATGACGTGTTCTGAATAAAAATAATACTGAATGAATGACTTATCTATTCTTCACCGGCCAAAAACTATTTAAGCATTTCCAGAAGGAAATCGATCTATCAATCAATCAAGCTTAGTTCAATAACAGTCACCGCAAATAACAAAAAAAAAGTAATATAAATGAGACACACGAGTACAGCTACGTTTCGTAGTGTGATCGAAGATATTTGATCATACGTCACTAGTTGAATGTGCGTGGCATTCGATATATATCGAATATATCCCGAGTTTATCCCGCACTGTTGTTGTGTCAAACGTGACAAATAGCTCGACGTATCTTATCGGATCCTTATGGCACTTTTATTTAATGGCCCATCGTTATCGCCTGTTTGCGAAACTGGTATCGAAACAGTTAATTAAAAAAGTGAAATATCCCGTATCTCTAACACGAATTCGCATAAACGTAACGTCGAAATGTAAGATTTTAAAATTGGAAACACTCGTTCCGATTATACCTATTGTTATGACGTTAGTTTTGAGACTGAATTTACATTAATTTGAACTGCTGCAAGGTATATTTAAAACTAGCTGGTGGATTAGAAAGGATTGGCAATCCAGAATAGATCGCAGATGGCAGATTTTTTTAAAGAATATTTTGGACAGTGTATTAGGTACCTATTGTAAAGTTTCATTAAAATGCATTCAGTAGTTTTTGCGTGGAAGAGTAACAAACATCCACAAAAACTTTCTCATTTATAATATTTGTAGGATTTGAAATCATTCGATTTGGCTATTGATCCGTGTTTCGCAATTCCAACGGTCACATGGTAATTGCCTACTGCTGCCAAAATGAGTTTGACTTCTGAAAACAAATTTGAAGTATTATTGGTGGGATGGTGAACAATATAGTTCGTGCTATCATGACGTAACATCATGCCTAAACTAGACAACCAGGACCCTGAACAACACTATTCGCAGGCCAGGATTCGAAGCAAAAACCTCAGCATTGCAACCAGTAAACGACACGGCTCGTGCTATCCAAAAAGCAAAAAAGTTTTCAATGGAAACTATTTCTGATTCCCAGTTTCCATTGCGCCGGTAAATTGATGTGCAATTAATAAACATTGCATAAAAAACCACAGAAATAAACTTAAAAAACGAACTTACAAATGAATGCCAACACTTGTATTTGCCGCCTTATTTAAGAGTGCAACATTAACCCTTTTGTTTTTCTTTTTTTACACTCTATGGTTTAGCAACTAGAAAATTATTTGATACTAGCTTTTGCCCGCGGCTTCGCCCGCGTGGATGTCGAACTTCCGTCCCCTATGTTTTCCCTTTAAGGGTTGAATTTCCAAAAGTCAAAAGTCAAAAGTTTTTATAGTGGATACTTTTCACTAAGCCCTTTCAAGTTTCATGTCTCTAATACCAGAGGTTTGGGTTGTGCGTTGATATATAAACGTAATCATTTTAGCAGAATACTTCCGGATAGACTACTTTCAAAGTTGATCCTTCCGGTATGTATGCATAAAGATTTCTGGAACTACTGACCCGGGAAAGAGCGACGTACAACCGACCATGTGTAAAACAACTGAGACTAAGATCAACCTGTCCAGGCGTATTGATTACAACCGTACCAAGTTTGGTTAAAATCCCTATAATGGTTTTTGAACTATGTGTGTACCATACAGACAGACAGACAGACAAAACATTTACTGATTGCATTTTTGGCATCAGTATCGATCACCAATAATCCTCCAATATTAATTTTGAATATATTATTTATTATCTTAGTAGTGTGTGATAGTCCATTGAATTTATGGCGAACTATATTGTATCTTAAGATAAAATATTATACTATCTTAGCAGTGTGCAGCGCCCCTTGGTGAACTCCACTGCGGGTGACGTAACCTACGACAAACTTATAATTTGCGGTTGGTACAGTAGTCAGGTCTAGGGGTCGAACCGCAAAATTAAGTTTGTTTTTTATTGTATATACTTTTCCGGGATAAAAAGTACCCAGTGTTGTGCCCAGGATATTAAAGAATATGTACACCAAGTTTCATCGTAATCGAACCGGTAGTTTTTGCGTGATACCTGAACATACAGACAGACAGACAGACAGACAGACAGACAAAAATTTTTTTAATCATATATTTGGGTTCGGTGTCGGTCTAGTAACACCCCCTGCTATTTATTTTTTTGATATTTTCAATGTACAGAAATTTTACTTCTACAGATTTATTATATGTATAAGAAGATGATGAATATAATAATAATATTTATCGGCACAAATTACAACTTCTTTATGAATTTCCTATAGTATAGGATCCCGTTAAGAACGACCTTCACCGAGCTGGTTAATGTATGAAACCAATTTTATATGTAATTTAATATGCCAGTAATTATATTAAAAAAAAGAACTTACAAATAAATGTCAAAAATGTTATTTGCCGCCTTATTTAAGAGTGCAACCTTAACCCTTTTGTTTTTCTTTATTTACACTCTATGGTTTAGCAACTAGAAAATTATTTGATGTGATGAAAATAATAAAAAAAAATCCTCGACTGAATCTGATCTTTTAAACAACCCATAGATCAGATCAGATCAGATCAGATTCTGTCCAGGAAAAAAAAAATATTTCACCGGTTTGGATAATAGACAAATTTCTTACCCATCGAAAATATGAAGTCTGTAGTAGTAAACGCTTGGTTGTCTATTTTTTTCCCATCACAACTCTTGGGTAGGCAGGTATAAACTGGTAAATGGACACTAGTAACTTGCACCGGTCTGGTTAATGAATACAATTTCAGACAAATTCCATACCAATCGAAAATTGGTACTTAAGCAATTTGTCCATTAACCAAACCAGTGAACATTTTTATTTAATTACTAGCTTCTGCCCGCGACTTCGTACGAATCCTGTTGCTTATGCCAGCGACAATGGGGTCGTCAAAATTGAAGATCTGAAACGTCTGATGTCGAATTCTAAATGCCCGGGGACGGGAAAACAATGAGATGCGCGAGACGATTCAAGACGTTCCAGATTTTTTATTTTTGTTGGTCAACAGGAAATGCCATCAGACTTAACAACTTTTGCTAAGAAGCCATTTCTATCAATATTTGTTTTATTGTCGCTGGGCTTTGGAGTTCCACAACAGGTGCTCCAGATCTTCAAATTTAGTTTCACAGCAGTAAACTCTCTTCACGTGGAATAGTTTTAGCAATGGCACCATTTTTATATCTCTTTTACTTTAGGTGTTCCATTTTCCAAAATAAATTACAGCCTATATGTTGCGTGACGTTCACGATCAGCGGTCAGTCGCGCACCTCCTTCCCCCACTTATCTCTAGAGTCGATGCGTATATACGCTGAAAACTCAAGCGTCATGCTTTTTCCGTGAACGTCTCCAGCTCGCGAGACAGTGCATGATGTTCACGATCAGCGGTCAGTCCCGCACATATTCTTCACTGGTGTCTAGAGACCTTGATGTAGATGCGTAAATACGCTGGGAATGCAGGCGTGCTTCGCGATCCCAAGAAGTTTCCACGGAGCGAGTAGCAGTCTCATGTTCTCGAACAGCATCAAGTCTCTCCTAACGCTCTTCGGTAGATTGTTGGGAGCTTATGATCTTTAATCATCAATCACCTTTGGAACATTGGGAAAGATTTGACCTCTTTCTAGTCAACTTTTATTGTGATGATACCTGATCAATTAAAATCTAAGTGGCTGCTCCCCTGCGTTACCGGGTAGGCAACCATGTAACGAAGATAAATGGAAAAGGAAATTAAACACTCAAATAACATAAGCCCGAAGGCATATTTATACGATAAAAAAAAATAGGAGTTTTGGCCAGTAGAGTCTAAATTTCAATGATATACCATCGTCATCGAAAATCAGTCCTGAACTGTTCCCGCCTTCACCGCGTGGAGGTACTAATTATGCAATGAAATTAGTGATAGCTTTAATTTCTACACCAAATGTTTCTGATCTTCGATTTTTATAAGTCAACAGGAAATGCCTATCAGACCGAACAACTTTTGCTAAGACGTCATTCCTATGTGAGTTATGGTGTAGCTGGGCTCTTGGAGTTCCACAACAGGTGTTCCAGATCTTCGATTTTTTACGTCAACAGCGAGTGCTTATAAGGCTGAACAACTCTTGCTAAGACGTCATTCCTATATGTATATGTTATAGTGTAGCTGGGCTCTTGAAGTTCCTCATCAGGTGTTCCGGATCTTCAAATTTATTCTCTCAGTAGAAAATGCTCATCATGTGGAACAATTTTTGCTATGGTACCATTTTTGTATCTCCAATAGTTTAGCTGGTCTGTTGCGGTTCTGCATCAGGTGTTCCGGATCTTCAAATTTATTCTCTTAGCAGAAAATGCTCATCACGTGGAACAATTTTTGCTACGGTACCATTTTTGTATCTCCTATAGTTTAGCTGGTATGTTGCGGTTCTGCATCAGGTGTTCCAGTTTCCAAGATAAATTATAACCTATGTGTTGCCCAGACTTAATATCTATACAACAAAAAAAAAAACATTCAAATCCGTCTAGAAGTTCCGAAGATTAGCGTGTACAAACAAACAGACAAACAGACAAACAGACAGACTTTTTTTTTGGATTCGTGCTCTATTACTGTTTCTAAACCCCCCTCAATCATTATTATTTTTTAAATATATTCAATGTACAGACACAGTTTTTTTACTGTCTTATTACCTATATGTATTTTTATTTATTTAATTATTAATAAATCATATCCTGGACTGAAATGTTTTAGGCAACCCATATGCAATATATTTATTGACATAATATTAAATGTCATATAAAATAGGTTTCATTCATTAACCAGCTCGGTGAAGGACGTTCTTAACGGGATCTTAGACTACTAGCTCCTGCGTAGGTACACTGTGTTACACGAGCTAATGTATTCCCAAAACAAAATAACAATATAAATAAATATATTTTTACATTGTTCTTAAAACACTTATTTATTTATTTAGGATCTCCAACAAAGAATAAACAGAGATCATACATAAAATAAATTATCGACGACAAAAGTATTATGTAGGTGTACCTACTCCTTCACATACAGGACCACAGCATGCATAATGAAATGAATAACTAAGCTAACGACAATTTTATTCAGGATAAAATTTAAAACACATTAGTGAAAAAAAGTGATAAAACAAAATTAAATTAACAATGTCACAGAAGCAGCAATAGAAAAATAAAATCAAAATTCTAAAAATAGCTTTACCATGTTATGAGATAGTAACATTACTGAGCTACATAGATCGATTGATCAGCGTAAAACAACATCAACTGATCCAATTATATCAAACTCGTAACAACACTGAATAATGCCTAGTTTCCTAGGTCAAAGTTCTAGTGATAACCTCACTTTATTATTGGTCAGTCACGCTTCCCATATTGATGTAAACTAAGTACTGAACATGTGTTGAGTGCACGTTAGCACGTTATCATTTTCCGATGAGCCACAGTTTCATACTGCATTTATTATTGTCCTACGACGGGGAATAACACTCATTAAGCTGTATTGTTTTGGAACACTAATACTCGTGGGTACTACAATAAAGAGCAATTCACCTTTGTAGCTTTAGAATCTCAAATCTTCTTCTTGACGTGTCGTTAGTGTCAGAGATTTAATGCCACCCATGGGCTTCTGACTTGGCATAAAATTCCTTCGCGAAATATCTCTCAGGCATGCCAGTTACCACACGATGTTTTCCTTCATCGTTTTTGAAGCAAGTGATAATTATTACAATACGCCCATGAATCTGAAAAGTGAGAGGTGCGTGCCTTGGGTTCGAACTCGAGACCTATGATTTGGCAATCCACTGGTCACTCTACTTGGCTATCATTGCTCATACCAAATGAAAACCTATGACAGTTGGGTTGTCGAAGTCCAAAATATAGATAGCTACCGTAGCTACCGTGAAATGACTATGTAAAAAAGGTTATTGGTTGAAATTTAAATTGTTTTATATTTTTGCATCCACCAACCACATACACCGATTTAATCTCCAACGTTTGATGGTCTATCATAGTACAAAATAATGGTGTCTCTTCCGCAAACACTTCTATATACAGTTAGAAAAGTGCTCGTGCAAACTGGGCCCAATTCTGTAAAATAACCAACTTGTCAATAGTGTGTCGGTAGTGTGTAAGTTGTGTCTCAATAGGCTAATCATTGACATTTGGTATTCTACAAATTATTTGTGGTCGTTGACATACCACTGTAGTGCTATTGAAACGCCATAGTAGGACTATAGTAATAATTGGTATTCTGCTACACTATATTGTGTCAATGACATCATGATGGCCAAAGATACGGTAGTCTGTAATTATTTTAAGCGTATTTGACAGTTGTGTCTATCGTGTTTGAATTGTGTTTTGGCCACCGAACCGCTATTGTGAAGCCATCGAGCAACGACACCTCTTTTCCTTATGAAATTGGTCATATTTGTTTATTTGTACTATTATTGATGTATGTTTTTACCATTTAAAATAAAGTGTACGTGACTGTGTGCGTCTTACGCTGTGAAATTTATTAATTGGACGTAGTTTTTCGCCACAATGAGACCTTCCGTCCCTACTTTGCGGTGGCGTATTTTGGCATTGGCTAACAGTGCCGATCGCCGACGTTTGCTTGTGCGCCAGCGCCGCAAATCTCGCGCACTAATGAGGCAACGAGTGAATGCCTTTCGTGAACTACCGGAAGCGGAGTTTGTCAAAACGTTTCGGCTTGGTAAGGAGCAAGCAAGGGAGCTAATTGACGAGCTCATGCCCTTTCTCCAGAGACAGCGACGGCGGAATGCAATCCCTGCTGAATTAAAGGTTTGTATGAACCTTCATACAAGCATATTGAATAATTACATTGTTCCATAAAATTCAAATAAAAAAAATCGAAACTTTTCAGGTACTTATAGCGCTGAGCTTCTACGCCACAGGGTCGTACCAAACACTGGTTGGCCAAAGCGCATTCAATAATGTCTCACAGACTACTGTGTCAAGAGCTGTGAAAGAAGTCACCAATGCATTGAACCAAATCTTTAATAAACATATAGTTTGGCCAATGCATCCCCACGAAAGAAATGCAATCAAGGCAAAGTGAGTGTTATTTGTCAGTCTCATAGTTTTGAGAAAATAATTATTCATGTTTTTTGTACCTAATTTATTATATTATTATTTCTTATAGATTCTACTCATACTTTGGTATCCCGGGTGTACTGGGTTGTATTGACGGCACACATGTGGCTTTACTGAGGCCGGTAATCCATGAAGAGCGATTTTTTAATAGAAAAGGATACCATTCCCTGAATGTCATGATTGTAAGCAACTATTTATTTTTAGACATACATAAATCAATGATTGGTTGTTATCAAATTATGAGTTAGCATTAACTTGTTAGTTTATGTTACATTACAAAGTTTACTTTGTTACAGATTTGTGATGCAGATTTAAATATATTGTGTGTTGATCCAAGCAGCCCAGGTTCAGCCCATGATTCTATGGTGTGGCAAGTACACCCACTGAACCGCCATCTTATTGAGGTGTCTAATGCTGGAGAGGAAGTGTTTTTGTTAGGTACCAAATACATAGTACAAGTTGCGGCACTAAACTCTAGCGCTGACCGTTATTGCGCAGAAGTGGTAATCAAGTATCTGTCAATTTCTAGGTGATAGCGGTTATCCTTTACGGCCAACAATGATGACACCAATTTTGAACACAAGGGAGGGGACTGCTGAACACAACTACTATCAAGTTCATGTGTCAGCACGCAACACAGTGGAACGTTGCATAGGAGTACTGAAAGCTCGATTCAGGTCTAATATTTTAATAATTAATACCTTTATTAAACAACACAGTCATTTAATAATATTATTTGTTAAGTCCCACACCCATATTGGGTCAGTGTGGTAAACTACGGCCTAAACTCTCTCCTTAGAGACGCTTGCTAAGGAGTGTGATGCGTATGGGTTGATATGGTGCTGTATGTCTAGATTAATAATAAAAGTTATCTTTTTAGATGTTTATTAGCAGCAAGAGCATTGCACTACGACCCCATAACTGCTGGGAAAATAGTAAATGCATGCTGCGTGCTGCATAACATTACAAACCGCAGCAGACTACCCATCATATTGCTCACGAGCGAGGAAGAAGAAATGGAGAATCAGCTACAACACCAGGCAAGGTCTTTTCTAGTTAATTGAAATAAAAAAAACAAGATGATTCTAAAAATATATATTTTAAATACACTTAAAAATTAACTACCTAAATATATGAAAAAAAAATCAGTACAAACTAATGAACAAAATAAATCAAATTCTCTTAAATCAGTATCATAGGTAAAATCAGTCCTCCTACTTACACTTTAAATTATCACCCTGTAATAAAATCTACAGATAATTCTTAGTAATATAATCAAACTATCAATAAGTGTCATCACAGTAAGTATTCTAATCAGTCTTTTTGATAACACAGGTTGTAGATCATAATATGAGAATCATGGAGAATCCGGGGAACCGTCGTGTCCACCCAGAGTTGCAAAGAGGTCGGGCAATTCAGCAGTCACTAGTTTCCAGGCTATGGAGAGAACGACAAATTTAATTTAGTTTTATGAGTGAAATTAAAAAAGTTTTACAATCTCAAGTTTTGTTTTTGTAATATGTAATGACATCATCATCATAATATATCAGCCAATAGATGGAACAAAATCAACAGTATGCAAATAACATTTTAATACATACTCTAGCTTGTGAGGGGTTTTGGAGCACAATAATTATTGGCTCTCTTAGTCTCTCAGCTACTGCTTCGAATGCAGCTGCCAGTCGTTGAGTGGCTTGGGCAAGTTCCCTGGTAGCCTCTGCACTTATATTTTCCATGGCCTCCAGCCTTGCAGTCGCCTCGTGCATACTATCATGCTCTGTGAGATAATATTTAAGTTTGAGACTACTGGAATTTGGGACAGGCTAATTTTATTATTAAATACGAATAACTTTGATACCCACCGCTGTTGACTACTCGAGGAGTTCTCTGTACGCGGCGTCGTCGTCGCCGTGGTGCTGGAGGCACAGTCTGCGGTGCAGGAGAATCAGCCTGCCGCGGTGCATGAGTAGTGGTAGGTGGGCTGGGTTCTGGCATCCTATTAGCCTCCTGGCTCATGTTGGGTCCTACTTCTGACAGTTGAAGCTGGGCCTCAAACTCTGGTATTTCCCACTCATGTACTGCATCTATGACTGTTACTTCGTCATCGTCTACCTGTAAAGTGAACATTTTTCTATAGTATCTATTTCAAATGACAAAAATTTTAAAAGTAAAAAGTCCTGACAATAGCTAGTTTGAATATAAAAAGAAAACTCACTATTTGCACCATCTCTTCCTCTAAATTTTGGCTGTTTTCCTGTGAAATTAAAATCGAAACATTATTCACATGGCATTTTCATATTGTAACAAAAAACAATAAAAGTTTAATACTTAGTACCAATTCCCAGCTACACCTATTCTATTCCTCAAATAAATATAAACTTAAAACTCACAGCAAGAGGAATCTGCACCACCTCCACTAGAGTTTGACTATTATTCTGTAAAGTGAAAAACCAAATTTAAGTGTGTATTATTTGTGTCTTCCAACTCACCGAGCTTAAATAATGATCTCATTCCACTGCAGCATAAGTTTTTGAATTAACATCAAGGGCCGGCAAGCAGATCACACACGTCCCAGCATGTAGTCAGTGCTCCTGGGTACCCATCGTTAACCATGCCCGGTGGTCAGCAAAACCATTAGACGTCCCATGTCTATTCAATTTTGCAAATTTTAGTTATAAAACTCACAGACTGTGACACGGCGAGAGGATTATGGCGGACCCCTGGTAAAGGTTCACCTACGTCGCGTCCAAGTACGTCATACAGCCGTTCTTGCAGTGGAGATAATTTTTTGGCCCTTGAGGGTCCGCCTCCTAAAGCAAAAGTATAACAATTGAGAGCATGTTGAGGTGTAATGTAGAGCAAACTATGTATTACACGAGAGATAATTAAATACTTAAAATTGTTAATATGTACCCACCTGTAGCTGACATTTCAGCTTTCTCCATTTTATTTTTTTTTAATAATTTTGATTTATACTCATTGTAGTACTGAAAAAGGTAGAAAAATAATAATGTAAGTATAGGTACATCTATCTGTATATAAAAGGCAAAAGTGATTGACTGATGTATCAACGCACAGCCCAAACCGCTGGGTCTCTATGTTCCTGTGGTCTAGGGGTTTAATTTGGCACATAGATAGTTTATAACCTGGATTAACATGTAGGATACTATTTATCCCTTTAGTATGATCCCATGGGACAGTTACCGAACTTCACGCAGGCGAGGCCACGGGTAACAGCTAGTCTAGGCTAGTCTAGCTAAAAATATACATCAACAAGAATATCTCATGCTCACCAGTCTCCACTGATCCGGCGTTTTTTGCACGCAGTTTGCCGAGACACTGTTGAGCACAGTGGAGCATTGCTCCCAAAGCCGCCTAGCCTGACTGCGACCTTCTTTGCTCCTGTTGAAGTAGCCAAGAGCCAACTCTCGGTTGGATTCTAAAAAATCTATGAGAGCCGAGAGCTGGTTTACGCTCACACTTGCCATGTTGCCGAGCCTGAAATTGATAACTCAAAACCAACTTTGAAAAAATATTTGCATTGCACTTCAGAACAGAAATTATACCACTAAACATTTAACACGTTGTTTAATTATCCTCCCAACTATAATTGGGACTTTTTTACTTACCGTATCGTGATCGTTTCAGATGATAATCTTCTATCTTCTTCTACTTTCTAATTTAATTTGAAAAATAAAGTTTGAAACTAAGAAAACCGCCGCCGCAAGTATTTTGACAGTTGTTTTTTTTTTCAGAAAGGCAAAAATTGTCGTTGAAAAATCTTATTTTTAACGATCATCGCATGTTTTTACTGAATATTGATGTTTTTGATATTAAAACGTTTTTACATTGTTATAAAACCCATAGTAAAAAGATTTAATTGATAAAAATAGGATTTCAAAAAGTGGTAGGTTTGATGTACCTCTTTATTTGCATGGTAGATTTTTGTTAGCAACACTAAAAACTATAATACTGCCACACTACCGACATACTATCGACACACTACTGAGACACGAATGAAACGACATTGAAGTTTTTGCAGAATACCAAATTTGCAACAGTGGCAACATAATGTCTGTAGTGTGTCGATAGAGTGTCAATGGCGTGTTGCTTAACGCAAAGTTACAGAATTGGCCCCCTGGTCTTACAATAGTGCTTTTCTATGATATGACAGTTCAACTCACACAAGTTTTAACGGCGTGGTTTCTACTGAATCAATTGGCTGTTTTCATATATAAAACTTACCTATTCTCTTAAAATTAGGTACAGACGCCACCACATCAAGTTACCCCAATGTGTCAAATTTTCCCAATTCAATATGAAGCTTATTCTGTTTGACATAAAGTTGAAAACCGATCAAAGAAATCTGACACATTGGGGTAACTTGACGTGCTGGCGTCTGTACATATTTGTTGAGGAAAACGCCTTTGGCACGCGAAGTAGTATTTAATAAGTACTAACTTTCTTTTAAAGTTCCGTCTATAAAGTGGTAAATAACCTCACTATAAAACCCTTGATTGGGTATTGGAATGGTTGAACTTTTCTTTTATTTACGAGTAAGTAGTTTGAATGAACTAAAAGCTACTAAAGGTTTAACTACACACTAAAAGTCGAATAAAAATGAAGTTTGAGTACGAAAAACTGAAACGTATAAATGAAGGTACAGGTCTACTGCTAAACCGATCATAAAGAAAAGATGGTGCCCGAGCTAAATGCGGTGCAGGAGAAGTGTGGTGACGTAACGTGAGTTCAGTCATTCCGTCATCCACCCGCTGATGAGCGTCACAATACCACTACCGCATCTCGTGTCTCGAAACCACCTCAACTAACACTTTTTTAAAGAGTTACTATAGCCGGTACTTACCTAATAGTACACCAAATAAATGTTACTTTTCTTTGTAAAATAAAGAAACATCTTTGCCTTCCTACTGGGGACAATTGATTTCCCTGATTTTTGTGCGATTCTTTCCCCGTCTGTACAAATTGAATCCAGGTATTCCCTCTGTTCTTTGTAGGTTGGCTGCCTGTCTGGCAAGGCTGCCAATATTTCATCATTTGTGTCTATGTAGGTTAACCTATAATAATGTAGCTTGTATATTAAACACTCACCACTCAAAACTTGTCTTTAAATACTTCCACGGAAAATGTTAAAACATTAAATCTAAAACACATTCACAAAGCGCCACAGTATTTAGCTTACAATGCGTTGGAAAATTTCACGCGACCTTTTATCAGTAAAGTTGATGACCCGATAGATTGTAGTGGGGTAGATACTTATCTATATTATTGTTAACCTTTACATAAACATTACAGGCAATTAATCAGTTTTATCAATAATAAGTTAATGCGTTATTGAAGAGCCATTACATACTGATATTTGCGCTTGGTAAGTCGTTTTGTTAAACATTTACCATGAAGTAATCACATCCCTTGTTTAGCTTAAAACAGCATAATAAGCCAACGCAAGGAATATAACAAAGGATAGTCAGCAAGGTTAATTGTTTCGTCTTTTGTTCTAGCTCCAGAAATTCAAGATGTTGTGTAAAACGAAAATAGCAGCTTTGCTAGTTCTGGCAGTCGTTACACCAAGTTTCGAAGACCCAATTGGCGACCCCAAACACGAGGAATGCAAGAAGATATCTTCGTGTTCGTCGTGTATATCGAGAAGTTTCTGCACGTGGTGCGTCACCAAAAGTAAATGCACCAAGCAATCATGCGGCAACGATAACATAATTTTCCCCAAAGAGTACTCGGCCATAATGGCTGGGCCACAGTTCTGCCCCAGGGTGGTGGAACCGGAAGAAATATTGACCCTAAAGAGCGGGGCGAAGCAAGTAATTGTTGTTAAAATTACGCAGATACATTTGTATATGGCATTTACTCCGTGGAAATGTAAAATAGATTACAACGGCGCAGAAATAGTAGTGGTGGCGATGTTACTGGGTGACCAAGTATATTGTGAATCCGTGCTACTTACAAATGAGTCCCGTGAGCCTCGCACAAGTGGTAGTGTGTCAGTACTGTGGGACTACAGTAAATCCTTTGATGGATCTCTTCCGTTTAAAGTGTGTCGTTGTGACTTAGACCCTACTTGTAACGCTTGTAATAAAATAACTTTAGCGCAAAAGATTAAATCTATACATTAAAACTGTCTAGTTTCTGTGTTTTTCTTTTTATTTGATCTCATAAATCTCTTGAAAACCGTCACCAGTTGGTTTGAAAAACTGTTTATTGCATTTTGATCCCCAATTCTCGAGAAAGATTAAAGGCAACGTAACATCACCCATGAAACCGCTGGCCATAGAGGTATAATAATGAGTGCTTATCTCTTATTCAAAAAGTACATAATTAATTATTTTAAAATGTTGCTCTAGCGTTTTATTTAACCGTCCAGATACTTCCGAGTCTAAAACTTGAAAAAGAATTACAAAGCGAATTTCAAACACGGTTTCACGTTTCAATTGTGTTTTAGTAAAGAAACAAAAGAAATATTGTGACAAAACTGTGAGTACTGGGGTGAAAAATGGAAATGGGACCACCGGTTACTGCAATGGGGAAATGTATACTCGATAAAGTTTCCACAAGCACTTGTATCTCTTACAACAGTTAAATTTGATCAGAAACTTGTTGAAAAGTTCGTTGGAGCAACATTGTTAGAGCAGTTTTCGCTTCAAAGAACAAACAAATGTTGAAAGCCTTTGTTTATTATAATGTAAGCATCTAATTTGACTGCCAGTGATAGGGTTGCCAGTTTCGGATATATTATTATTAGTTCAGAACCTGTCTCTTCTTCACCGACTGTTGCAAGCTGAAACAAATCTTGTTTTGACTGCAGTAATATCTAATCTTACTTTTTGTGAAAAGTATAACCTTTATTCTTTAGAAGCATGCATACTTACACATACTCCCTCGTGTACTAACAAACTCACTATAGAAAAGAAAAAAAAGAAAAGAAAATATTTTTATTTGGACGACACCGTAATACCCAAATCCGCAGACTTTCTAAACTAGAGTTATCACCTGTTAGTGTTTTTTTATGAAGTCGATTATATTTGTTGTAAAAAGTTTTTTCGAATGTATAATCAAGCTTAAGGAGGAGTTGAGTGATAATATATATTCTCGGTGATATACAGGGTGTAACGGAAAGGGTATATACATACAAACAGGGTGAATAGAGTATTTAATAACGAGTCTTTCCTCAAAATTTCAGCTCCCAACTAATAGCTTTGAAACTTTACGATATTATTTAATATCGACAGTTTATTAAATGCAAAATCATAACAAACGTGTCACCGCACTATGAGGGTCATAATCCTGTCCGGCAAGGTTCAAGTATATCTATCTCGGGTTCTGCGCGCCTAGTACAGACCTATCGGGCTCTGCCTAACCGCCGAAGGCGCGACGGCGCGGGCGGGCTTAACTTTACAATTATGTATGTATATGTATAAAAACGTTGCCATGTCGTTTCTTATCACCAAGAGAATCCGTGCTCTTCGTATGTATATACCCTTTCCGTTACACCCAGTATACAGAAAGTTGAGTACAAAGATACAATATAATAACTATCAACAGACAACCGTATCAGTGTATGATTTAAAACTTTTTTGCAAAAAAATTAAACCGACTTCAAAAAAAACACTAAACGGTGTAAAATAACTCTAAGTCGGTTTAATTTTTTTGCAAAAAAGTTTTTTATTTTTCCATTTTTAGTGGTTCCCATACAAATATTTGCTATACAACGTGGCGCTACAATGGTGACATTAACTTAACACACGTATACGTTATCCCAGTTTCGTTTTAAGAAGTAATTTTATTTCCATAAAACGTCATTATTTACTGATTAATTTAGAAAAATAAAAAAATATAGAAATAAGCATCCTGTACAAAAATAATCATAGTGCAGCGGTCATTTGCCGGGGTCACGGATCATAACATCGCGTCAAAGAAATTGAAACGAATAAGCAATACCTCAATCCTTTTGTCGGCGCGCGCGTTCTCCCTTCCACACCCGCCCGCCGCACCCGAATCCTCTTTTCTTATCTAGTGCTAGCCGGACCCGTTACCTTGACACACATCTTTACGCTCGTGTCGTGCGCATCATTTCGTCGTTGTTTTGTGAATGTTTCGCGAAAAAGACGCTTACTTATTGTTTTATTTATTTAGTTTTGTGTAATTAGAATAGTAAATACCTAGACTATAGTACTGCGATAAAGACGCTTTGCTTTGTTTTCGTTAGTTTTCCGATCTACATAGTACCTACGTGTTCTACGATTAAGGACGTTATTATTTGTGAATTTGTGATGGCAAATAGGTACACATCCGAATTGAGAGGAATGGCTGTAAGTGACAATTTATTTTCAAATGTGCGGGAAAATATGAAACGCCGTTCGGCCCTTTGTATTCGTCAACAAGGTGGACTCATTGAAAATAAGAAAATTTAAAATAAAGACAATTAAATAAAAGTACCTAGTGATTAGTGATGATAGTGGTAATAACTCATAGTAATAAGAGAGCGTGATATGATAAGTGTTTGACTAAACAGCTCCGCTGTAGGTAAGCAGGTACTTTTGTGTCGGACGGATTCTTTGATAGAATGCCGTCAAAGGATCGCAGGAGTACAAGGCGCGTTGCGCGGTTGCCAGCGCGCGAAGCGACGCGTTGCCGCTCTGAGTAAACGTAAACGAGTAACGTGCATCTAGGTAAGTAATTTCATGAATGAATTTTTGCACAGAGTGATTCCAATTGTAGTCACTTTTTTATTATTTAGTTTGTTTGAATAATGTTTTTGTTCAAATTACCAATTATTTTAACCAATCATAATTTATGTGGTTAATGGCCACTAGCCCTACCCGTGTGTTAAATTAATGTCACCATTGTAGCGCCACGTTGTATATATTGTTAATTGTAACAGTACATGTCATGATAATAGGGTTATCCAGTTATCCCTAATAAATGAAAATTAACATACCGAACTGTCGAAATCTAGGTATATTGTACACATCTGCGTACTCCTCAGAGCATACCAGGCATGATGATACGTCATGATGTTGTATAAACAATAAACATCCAAGCGATTCCAGCAATCACGACAGATTTGCCGTCTATTTTTGAAGAGTTCCGTTGCATATCTCCGAAGATCAGCACCAGATCTTCACCAAAATTAAATGGGACCACCTCGGGAGTATACTATTTCGAATAAAAAAAGAATTTCGAGAATCGGTCCACAAATGGGGGAGAAATCAGGTAACATACATAAAAAAAAAAAAAAAAAAAAAATACATACACACGAACATAGAACCTCTTCCTTTTTTGAAAGTCGGTTAAAAACGGTCGAACTTTAATTTCCTGTGTTGGTCGTGGGGTGATCGTAAAACCAATATGAATACGAAGGTTGCTTAGAGAGAGACCAGTCTTGTGTGGGCTGAATTGATTTTAACTTGGGTGAGGCCCATGTCTAGTAATGGACTGCGATGGGTGGAGTTGGTTGATGGATGGGGTAAGCCAACCACTGTGATTCCACGGTTACACGTGTTAACTAGAGTTTACCATTCCATGGTAAATGGTCTTTGAACCTGCGACGATAATAATAAACATAATAAGTCACATTCATACTTTGTACGCCACGCCGCACAGTGGTCTGAAAATCGAGCTCCGTACTCACAGAAGCTTAAAGTCAAGGATTAAAAAAAAAAATGTAACGTGGCTAGTATACATCCCTTTATATAATATTAACGTATGGAAGGTATTAGTACTATTATAGATAAATTACACCCAGACACAAAAAAAATTATCATGCTCATCACACTAACATTTGTCCTGGGTGGAAACGAAACAACGACTTCCGGCATCAGGATCATCATTCATTCCGTCAGGGCCACTACGTACTGGACCATCCGGCCAGTCACTATGAAAATAAGAAACTATAAAATCATAATTTAAAACTATCTGTCTTAGCGCTCATGCCCACGACACGGTTTTGCGCCGGAGCTAAGCCTGGCGTCAAACCGGGTCTTCGGGCGGTCGTCAGTCGTGTATGAAACTCTATGAAGCTAACCACACGACGCGTGCCGGTCACCGGTGAGCCGCGGGCAATTGAATTTCTATTGTGTCAGGCAGTCAACGTGTTATGCACAATCTAATACCATCGTAATGCCGCCCGTGGGCTTCTGAAATGGTATCACATGCCATCGGGATATATCTGTCAGGCATGTTTCCTCACGATGTTTTCCTTCATCGTTTTTGAAGCAAATGATAAGTCGACGAATATACCTACCGATACTTTGGCTATATGCCATGACTACAGTATATGGTTCGGGCTCGAAAATTTTCGTAATTTCTGCTCGGATTTTCTTAATTACTGTTTAATCATGTAATAAGTGGGAAGCCTTTTGCCATCAAACAGTTACTAATCCAGACAACGGTGCGGTGTGCTACCAAGATAATCCTTGAATCACGTTTCTGGCTTCACATTTCGTTTAGCGGTAGGCATGTTCGATTTTAGCACAACATTGAGAAAATGAATAAAAGACAAATGAAACCTTTAGAAGAATGGAAGTGGAAACACTAGGAGGGCACGCCTTAGAAGGACATAGATAGACTTTATTTGTGAGATTTTTCAGACAGGTCAGGTGTGTAGTACACGGAATGGGCGCAAGGGTTTAACTACATGTATGAAATTAATAGAAGCATGTAAGAAACGAAACAGATGGCGCAGCCGTGAGAAACGCACTCTTTTTCGTGTTTAGTTCGGTTGTATATTTTTTTTTTTTTTTTAGGGTTTGTTACCTCAGTACTCCGTCATTTATGGACCGATTTTCAAAATTCTTTTTTTGTTTGATAGGGTGTACTAACAGATTGGTCCCATTTGTATCAAAACTCATATCTGATGAGGGATCTTCGAGGAATTGAGGGAACTCCTCAAAAAATATAGGCACACATGCACCGATTTCAACATTTTTAGTAACAAATCAAGCATTTTCATTTAGAAAGTATCATTTGGTGAAGAAAAACTGATGAAGAAGACAGGCAACGGAACTCTTCAACGCATAACAGCAAATTATTCGCGATTGCTATACTTAGTCAGATGTCTATGCTGAGCTTTTGTATTTCCACAACATAACATTACGCCATTCTATTTTAAAAGGGGCCGGCAGAGATGTACAGATTAATGTTTAGAGAAAGAACTTCTTTAGCAATTGTTATCCAATTTCAATGATTCTTTCAAGTTTTGAAAGACTTTCTTTACATACAAAGAAACTAAAAATTACAAAATAAAAACTTTTTTACAAAAAAAACAACCGACTTCTTAAAAAAAAACTAACAGGTGAAAAATAACTCCAGTTTCGGAAGTCGGTGGCCAATAATGAACAAAACAAAACCACCAAAGCCACAGACTTCCGAAACTGGAGTTATTTTTCACCTGTTAGTTTTTTTTTAAGAAGTCGGTTGTTTTTTTTGTAAAAAAGTTTTTTATTATTATTTTTTTACTTTGTTTTGTACACTTGTGGCATGTGCCAAATAAATATGTTTTTTTTTCTTTCTTTCTTTCTAGATGGCGCTCTGTAGTTTCTGCCTACCCTGATGAGAAAAAGATGTGAGTTTATGTATGTATGTAGCGCAACATTATCTTTTTTACAAAACCAAAAATAAATTTACAAAGGTTTAAAAAAATTCAAAATTACTGCAACCTCGCATTAAATCGACTTTTGGTATGATAATTGCCAACCAGTGCCAACGCGAAACAGTCTTTTCATATAAATTGCGTAACATCACACATTATCCGAGAACATTAAACAAAATATGTCTCTCAAATTACAACTTGAATGTCATCTCATTTAGAAACAATGGTTGTTATTGTGATAATGCAGTCGGGCATAAAATAGGCTTGCTATAATTTCTATTGTGCTACAATATGAATTGTTGCGAGTTTCCTTAATTAGCGCAAGTAATGCAGAGAGAGACATTGAAAGAAATGTGTCCTGTACCTTTGTTGTTCATTCTTATATTAATTTCTCTGTTAGGAAGTACATGCACACCATAACAGATATCGCCCGCAAATTAAAATGAAAACTGCTGAAAACCTCAAACGGCGAAAATATAACAACCTTATCGGAAGTTTTATTTTTGAACCGCTTGGGGTTGAAACACTCGGGCCCTGGCGTCCGAATGCCCATATAGGTTTCCGTGACATCGCCAAGCGGTTGCTCGACTTCATGTGACCAGAAGGCTGGCCTTTATTTGGGTCAGAGAATCATGGTCATGGCAATCCATTCAACGTGGCAATGCAGCCAGTCTTTTGGACAAGTTTCTCGTTGACAGCGTTGCGGATGATTTTTTTGATGCCCAATAATTATTTTACTTTTCATTTTGTTTTCATTATGTAAGTATGTGATACAATAATTTCTTACTTATTATTAAATTATTATCATTAAGTTAATAGGTGCTACCATCAAGTCATATGTACTTTCTAAGTTTATTTTAGACATCATTGACATTGGTGACGGAAACGTTGTCAAGAAACTAGTGTTTATAAAAGTTTAAATCGCCAATTAAATATGATCAAGTGTGGTGATCAATGCTTGTCTCTGTATGCGAAGAGGCCTGCCTGCATACGGGTACAGTGGGCAGTCAACAGGCTTATTATGATTTATGAGACAAACTGTTATTTAAAAAAAGTCTTTTTAAAAATAGTTTACAGAATCAGTTTTATTTTATCGCGTAAATTAACAACAAAAAACGAAAACTTCCTTTGTCTTTTAAAAAATCCACTCTCAACTTAAGAATTTCTTACAAGACTTGGGAAGCGATGTAGTTTATTTATTATAACGTTCATTCGCTTGTGAAAGCCCGCCCTGCTCTATCTACATCTAAGCTATCCGCTAATCTAGCCGAGTAAGTTGCTCTTTTCAATTAACAGACGTCACGGGCGATTTTCTTTCCCCTTAGAATACTTTCCAAAGAAAAGTGTGCTTTCTTGGTTTATTTTATAGCTAGAAGTCTACATTTTAAAGGAGAAAATAACATCGTAGAACTTGTGTTTTATTTTTTACATGTTACAATATCATCCATCAGGCTCTAAAGACCGTCCAAAATCTCAGGGCCGCCATATTTTTGTATTTATTTTCTGACGAACGAAGTGTGTATGATCAAGTAGTGTATCTATGGTCGCATGCCCATGAAATCTTTAATTAGGTGGCCAGTCATGGGTTCGAACCCAGGCAGGCGCATTACTTTGAGTAATTTATTTCATCACCACTGCTCTCAAAAACGGTGAAGGAAAACATCTTGAGGAAACCGGTATGTCCTAGAACCAAAAATTCGAAAACATGTGACATCTCCCAATTCACACTGAGCCCGCGTGGTAGTTTATAGCCCATACGCAAAATACGCGCTTTGACGTGGAGTTGCGGATACCAGCCCGGTTAAATCTTTTTTTTAATAGTCTGTTAAGCAATACTGCCTGCATAATTTGTCTGGGAGAACTGTTGACTAATTTGCAACGACTTTATCTAAAATAGCATCTATCATCATCTAGCATCGTAAAAATTAGTTATCAGAAAATAAGTGAGGTTTTTTTTTGTTCTGTTTTCAGTGATTAACCTGCTGTCAGAGTTCGTGCCACCCATGGCCCACATGAATTCGCAAATGTCATGCCTTGGATTCGAAATGACTTGCCAGTTTGCTGGTCACACTACAAATAAGTGCGGTGAGTAGGACTTGTACGTAATTTGATTACCTGATATCTGGAAAATGGTCCCAACATGGGGGCAGTTAGTTTAGTTAGTTGTTAGTATACTAACGAACTTCATCATACACTTTCGTTTGCCAACAAATTAGTAAGTTTTAGCGGCCCTGGGATCTTCCTCTATAATGTTGATAGTTTAGAAGCTATACACCACTATTTATTAATTAGAACAAAAAAAATTGGGCTGTATCCGTATCTCTTACTGATCATATTTGCGTAATCAAAGTAAAAAACAACTTGCCTGCTGCGGTCTTCCCGTCCGACTATAATTTAGGTGTCTGCAAAGGCTACAGTGAATAGGCTAAACTAGTGCGCTTCACCATCACTGATTGCATATAGGGCCTGCAATCCGGATATCCGGATATCCGTATTATCCGGATATCCGCCGATTTTAAAATCCGGATTTTACTTGCATGACAATCCGGTTTTTTCGGATATTACGGATAGTTCTATTTCACTTTGAAATATTAAATAAAAAGCTGTCATCTGTAATGAGCATTACTGTTATTACGTTATTTATTATTTCAATATAGTTAATCACTTTCGCTTTTATTTTTTTACTTCCCAAATCATACATAAATACATAAACGCACGCCTTTTTTCATGAGGGTAGGTTGAAATGAGAAAGTACAGAGTGCCATGTGCTACGATTCTGACATAATTCTTTTGCTTCGTTTACATTCATACATGCTGTCATACACATCATAATATTGAGTCAATTTAGTGGCAGAGATTATAATTAATTCCAACATTCTATATACATAGCCAAAATACAGGCTTTGCTTAGCTCTGCTTGGCTACAGATGGACACTCCACACCAATTAGACCGACCTAACTTAGCTTGTACAAATATTATGCCTGAGTTTTCTTTTAACAAACATTATTATTAAAATTAATGACCACTGGCCAACTTTATCAATCAATCAATTCATTTATTAAATCAAACAAATGACACACATCCATACTGCACGCATTTTCAAGATTGTGTTGTATTTTACGGCACGCACGGTAAAAGAAGACTGGACCAGAGTTTCAATCACACAAAATCAATCGCTATAGTGGCATTTTTACAAAACCTCTCACATTTTTATTAAGAACAAAAAAAACTTCCAACGAATCTGTGAGACTAGCGATTATTAAAATTATATCCACGTTTAACACACAACAACCAAATCAAACAGTCATAACTTCTACGGACAATACACGATATAAAGAAGGTTGCTCTTCTTCAACTGAAAACGTATCAATCAAAACATGTTCAAGTTTCTTCATGACACACATGATATATCTGAGGTCATCAAAAAACTTGAATCTTTAGGCCCATGCATACCACTCATTTCTACGGAAAATTGTTCTCAGTGGAGGCTATACAGTTATGGAATGCTTTGCCTGTGTCAGGGAGACAAGATCAAACATTAGCATCATTTAAAAATATATTATTATCTTTCTTCTTTCTTTCTTTCAACACCAGGGGCGCGTTGCCGACCCTTTAAAAACCTATCTACTCCCCTTTTGAAGAACCCCATACTGTAGCCCTCTGAGAAAACCTCGGCAGGGAGCTCATTCCACAATCCAAGTGTACGCAACAGCTGTAATAGATGGTTAACAACTAAATAAGCAACGCATAGCCAATTACAGGTAGAAACAAAGTATGTTACAGAAATCTTAGGATTGCTAACAAGCACGGTAATAACAGAAAAAAAAATAGAAAAAAATACAAAAAGCACTCACATTATAATGTTTTATACAGGTCGATTGGATTGCGATGTTATGATTTGTAATAAATGTAAGATCTCATGTTTAATTAGAATTGTTAGTATGAGAAAAGTACATTCGATTGTATAGTGCGATATCGGTGTTTTAAAGCAAAATTTTAGAAAGTTAACAATTTTGTAATTGTTACTTGAAATATTGGTATAGTTTAATATTTCTTGTCATTTTGCCTGAGAGACTAATTAGAACGTGTTACAAAAGCTTATTAATTTAATTTATAATAAAAACATAAAAATATCCGTATTATCCGAAATATCCGGATAATCCGGATAGCAATTTTTTAAAATCCGTATTATCCGGATAGTAAAAACGAACGGATATTGCAAGCCCTAATTGCATATCACTGTTTACTTATAAATACCACAGTTTTCACCATCACCTTTAACGTGAGCGAGAGATGACGATTAATGAATACTACAATATCAGTATTTGGGATATAAACAAACGCTAATAAATTTATTATTTTTAATATTATTTCTTGATACTTTACAATTATAATGAGAAGACCGTCTAAAATAAGCCCTTTAAGTATTTGTACCAATTAAACATTAGTGGTGTATAGTAATAAAGTACTACAAAGGGTAACTTTTGCTACTAAATAAAGTATGTAAGTAAACCGAAGTTTATCGAGTTTGATTTTCGACTTACACGAAGTTGTTAATACAAGTTGTTTTCACAGCTGTCTTCCTAGGACTATTAAAGCGCATCGTACTATCGATTATAATTAGTCGTTTTGACTAATTATAATCTGATATAACATAATACCTATATTCTGCGAAGGGTCCATAGAGGACGTGTATCTTTCCAACTTTCTGTGTTAGCTTTGCCTTTACTTTGTGTTTTGTCTTTACAAATAGAGTGTTAAGCAAAATGTTTACTAACATTTAATGTACACTGTATATTTTACTTAATTTGCAAACATTATGGTTTTTCCCCTGAATTTATTGTACCTACACTACACCCACTGCCTAAAGTCCTACAGTCGTCCGACGAAGCCGTCTAGACAGGGCAATCGTTCGAGGTGTGAAGGGCGAGACTCGGGAAAGCCGCTCCCGAACTGCGAAAAAAAACGATGTTCGTAGTTGGGGAGGTATTATTCAGGACTAACGCGTGTAGACGTTGTTGGCATTTTTCCAGAGATCAAAGGCGTCGTCCTACTGTATTAATATTTATACTGTACTACACCACTGCAATAAAATAAGCAACTAACCGGATTTTTTTCTTTGTTGTCAATGTGTTTTCCTGTATTTCAATATTATTGTATGTTTTAATATTATAATGTGCTGTGTGGGTGGACTTTTAAACATAACGTCACGCCTGTAAGCAAAGGTGTATACCTGGCAGTAGGTACACTCACATTTTTTGTACAGTCCCATGTAATATGGGGCGAGCCCATCCTCAGCAAATCCAGACTTGGAAAAGCTCAATAACACTTTGCCCGACCTGGGGCTCAAACCCGGGACCCCATGCTCAGCTGTAGCGCTTGCGCCCACTAGGCCAACGACAACGAGGCCTTTAAGTAAATAAATTAATTCTATCAATAGTACTTATTACTGTATTCCTTTTTCTCAGTTTTATTTTTTCCTTTTGATAATAGTAGTATGCACTGCATGTCCCCTGTTGCAAATAAACATTTATTTATTTATTTTTCTCCTTTGTTATTACTTGAAGTTAAAAGTCCTATGATATAGCAGCATTTTATCATAAACTGGGAGCAAATCCTCCGGACTTCGGGCTGGTACTGAGAAATTTGTCATTAAAAACCTTTACCTGACCTACGACTTTACTTGTTGCAGGTCACGCGCACTTACTAGGCAACATTGACTGATAAACAGTTTGGAGGTATAGTTATAATATTTGACTATGTGTAGTACAAGACCTTGAGTGATAAGCAATATCGAATATTGATCAATATCTCTGTACCTAAATGATAGCTGCAAAAGATATCAAACAAAATCCCACCACTCATCAATGCCTCCTGCAAAGTTTTTTTTTGTTCTTCCTTCTTGTAAAATACCTGTCGAACCTCTTTGTAGCCACACCTCTATTTCGTAACCTTAATGACATTTTAGTTTGTTTAAGATCTTTTTTTAACAAGGTAATGGAGGCCTGATGGTTTTTCAACTTTATCAAAAACAGAATAAGGTTCATGTTCAAGGGACCGCGCTGGGCGCATCGGACCGCTTTTTACACTGTACTAAAGAAAATTGAGACTTCTATTCAATAATTAAGTCTCATGTTTGCATTGATTTTATACTGCTTGAAACTAGAACTGCGCGTGTGCCTCTTTCAAATTCGAAATTCAAATTCATCTTTTCAATTGATATTTTTTTTTTTTCAAGCTGTATGAATTCCATGCAAACATGAGACTTAACTGTAAGTAATAAAACTGAATTTCCTTAGCACAGAGTGAAAAGCGCTCCGGCGCGGCTCGTTTCGTGGAAATCGTACATATGGTAATGGTAAGTTATGATGTTGGTGACATTTCTTAACACGTGGTTTTGGTAAAAGATTTTATGGCTAGGAAGAAATTGACTACTGATATGATATCTATACTAATATTATAAAGAGGAAAAAGTTTGATTGTTTGTTTGTTTGCATTGAATAGGCTCCGAGACTAATGGACCGATTTGAAAAATTCTTGTACCGTTGGGAAGCTACGCTATTCCCGGGTGACATAGACTTACTTTTTATCCCTGTATTTCCACGGGAACGGGAACTACGCGGGTGAAACCGCGTGTCGTCTGCTAGTAATTAAAAAAGATGTATGAAAGAAGAAGACATGAAAAGGAATCGACTTGGAGAAGAGGATCATCCAGGACTGTCGGCAAGTCGTATCCGGTCAGGCTCCTAGACCCATCCTCCTACTCCTTTTCCTACAATTTGCGTTAATATCGTTATTTTCACGTTTTAGTTTGTTCGTTGTATTGAGCGGCGCTTTGCCGTGCTGATGCTGAACGGGAAACTGTAAGTACTCTTGTTTTCTGCGGCCTTCCAAGATGAGTGACGATGAGTGTTTTCAAATTGCCTCCGTTCAGGATCCCGTTAGTTCAGTAGAAGGTTCTAAATCTTCCCGTTTAGGTGTTAGCACAATGACAAATAAACGTCTCGCTGGTTTGAAAAAGCAGCGAGGCACGTTAAAAGGCAGACTCACGTTATTTGAGAAATATATTTCCAAAATTGAAAAATCAACATTAAACTCTAGTAACAAAATTGAAATTGAATTGCGAATGAGTCAACTTCCACTATTTTTGAAAATTTTAATGTAACTCAATGTGAAATTGAAGAATTAATTGATGATTCTGAGTTAGGTACGCAATTAGAATACCGTGAATTATTTGAGCAGCAATACTTTTCTATCATGGCTGACGCTAAGTGCTTAGTGAATCCTAACAATAGTGAACAGACCCAATCGTTTTCTCATGCTGATTGTAATCCTGTGTCTATTAAGTTACCAGTAATAAAGCTACCTGTCTTTGATGGTTCATATGATCAGTGGTTGGAGTATAGGAACTCGTATCTCACTATGATACACCATCGCAAAGATCTTAACGACATACAGAAGTTTCATTATTTGAAATCGTCTCTCAGTGGTTCTGCTTCTCATGTTATTGGTGCATTAGAGTTCACTGCTCCAAATTACTCACACGCATGGGATTTATTAGAAAATAGGTTTCACAACAATCGCTTGTTGGTAAAAAATCATTTAAAGGCGTTGTTTAATGTTCAGTCACTTCAAGGCGAATCGCATGATCAAATTAGGCAACTAATTGATTCAACATTACGTAATTTGCGAGCACTTAGATCATTAAACGAGCCAACCGATACTTGGGACACGTTAACCGTTTATCTTATTGTTTCTAAACTCGATCAGTCCACAGAACGCGAGTGGGAAACACACATAGGTTCCCTTGTGTCCAAAAATAATTCAAACAACATTAAATTAGATGATCTAAGAAACCGTGCGGATATGTTGGAAATGATAAAGTCCGATAATAATAAAGGTGTTTCATCGCATAAACACAATAACAATGATTCCGTTAAGTCTTATTCCAATCAAAATAAAAGATTCGTTGACAAATCAAAGTCCAACTCGCAACCTGTCTCATATTCTTACGTTACTAATTCAAGTCAAAATAATTTTAACTCAGATAATGTCAAACAAAGACGTGTTTGTGTTGACTGCGGCGCTGATCATTATTTGTATTCATGTCCGAAATTTTTAAATATGTCCGTGCAAGATCGATTTAAGGTTGTGCAAATTAAAAAGCTGTGTCAGAATTGTATTCGTTCTGATAGTCATTTACCTAGCGAACGTTCATACGGTCCCTGTAAATTATGTAAAGGGAACCATAACTCGTTACTACATCGTACTAATAATACTTCTAGCGAAAGAATAGGAATGTCCGCATCCACTTCGATTTCGCATCCGTTGCCGAGTGTAAGCAACTCAGATGATAGGCAAGTACATTCCGAGCGTAATGTGCTTACTTGCAGTGCCGGGGTACAATCGGTGTTGTTGTCGACGGCACTGATTGACGTTCTTGATTCGAGTAATAATTATCATACAGTTAAAGCACTTCTCGACAACGGCAGTCAAAATTGTTTTATCACAGAGTCGTTATCTAATCGTTTACAATTACCTATTATACAGTCCACAATTCATATTTCGGGTGTAGGACAAAGCGTTACAAAGAGTTCTCACACCTGCAAAGTAAACATTCGTTCTAAAGTTAGTGAGTTTAATACTAATATTCAATGCTGGGTTCTTCCACGTATTACATCGAAGTTACCTTTGTTAGACGTTCAATGTCAATGCATAGAAATACCAAAACATATTACGCTCGCGGACCCTACGTTTAGGATTCCGTCGGATATCGATATTCTTTTAGGAGCAGATATATTTTGGGAACTATTAAATAATAATAAAATCAAGCTCAGTAGTGGTCCATATCTGTGCGATACTAAAATAGGATGGATCATCTCTGGGTCTCTTTGTAATAATCATTCGTTTAAACCTCAAAGAGTTCAATGTAATATCGTTCAGATTGATACTCAATTGCAAAAATGCTATCATTTAAAAGAATTGGCTGATTTATCGAATGCCATGTCAAAAGATGATCGTTATTGTGAACAATTATTTGTAGAGACTACGCAACACAGTAGATTCTCAGTTCGCATTCCTGTAAAGAAGTCACCGGTGTCGTTAGGTGATTCATACACCATGGCAACGTATAGGGCCTAGTCTCATGTGGTTAGTGAATAATTAGAAGAATCGCTATCCGCTGATTTACCCGAAACTAAGCCTAACACTAATCATTTACATTCAATTAAATTCACATCATTATTTGATTTTGAACTCTTCTCGTTTTTTATTCGTTCACAAAAGGTTTGCGCTATCTATTGCGATTTATATATGTTATTATAACTGTGTCATATGTAAACGCATGAGAGGGAAAACATTGATAGATAACTTACATGCTGAGCGTTTAAAGCCTAGTTTTCCATTCATGCAATGCGGAGTAGACTATGCGGGACCACTGTTCATGTTTAACCGTAAAGCCAGAGGTGCTAAGTTTACCTATTAAAGGGTTTATTTGTTTATTTATATGTTACACGACTAGAGCCATACACTTAGAATTTGGTTGGCAGTTTGAGCACACAAGATTATATTCTATCATTAAAACGTTTTATAGCACGTCGTAGAAAGCCATATCAAGCCATTGTTGGTGCTGAAAAAGAGTTGTCAGTAATTTTTAACATTAATAAACAATATTAATGATATTTCCGATTTTCTTAGTAACAATCAAATTCGTTTAAACTTTTATACGACCTCATATAGTCCTTCAGTCCTCATTTTGGCGGGTTGTGGGAGGCAGGGGTCAAATCCCGCAAGTATCATTTACGGCGGGTACTGGGCAATGCCAGACTAACACGGGAGGAGTTTGAAATGGTACTAACGCACATTGAAGCCGTTCTCAACTCCCGTCCTTTGTCCCCTCTGTCTTCAAATTCGAACGATTTCCTCCCACTTACTACAGCACATTTCCTGATCGGTCGACCGTTGACTGCGCCCATCTGCGAGAACCTCACGACGATTGAGCCTACGAGATTGGGACGCTACGACCGTGTGGAACAACTATGGTCTAAAGAATATGTTTCAGAGCTCCCTTGGGCGAATAACGCAAGTATTTCCCGGAGCTGATGGAATATCCCGTGTAGCTGAAATCCGTACAGCGCACGGCATCATATGGCGATCATTTTCGAAGATATGCCCATTAAATTTATAATCACATAAGCGACGAGTACTTCGAGTTGGAAGACTATACCCTGGTCTTTCCAAGGCGGCCGGCATGTTCAGTATATCCACAACGCCACCAAGCGGCGAATAGCTGAAGCATTCTGCGCCGTCAACATCGTGACATTTTTCTAGAACATTTTTCTAGACTATTCCTGTCAACGGGCCAACGTCACTTCACTTCAAATTTCGTTGAATGTCGGTGTGCGTTCTATCAAAAAACCGTTTTATTATTTTATTTAATATACGTTTATGTTAAATTAAAGAACAAAAGCATTATTGAAGACATCCCTGCCCTCACCAAATAGGGACATAGGGAACGGTCCAACACTGTGTCATGCTCGATTTGGGTTATTAACTATTTTGAGCCGTTATTAAAAAATACATTTATTTCTTTCAGGTACTATATGACTCATAGCAGAAAAACACACAAGAAAAAGCATTATTTAAAAAAAAATACATCACACACAAATAAATACAAACGAATCTGTAGGTACAATTTTATTAATACAACATTAAATCCATATTCATACGCAATAAACAAATAATACAAAAAATAATATTTTCCTCAGATCGAGCTATGAAATTTTATGTCGCGTTGAGGTACCGCTAATTAAGGAATCTTTATAGAGTAGGTACCTATGCACTTATATTTGCGGTACACAACATCTCTGTTATTATTTTGTCACGAGTGTGTGCTGGATATCCTCGCTGCAGCATCAGCTCATCATGTTTTCATCAGTGCATTGTATAACGTGCAAAATAGTATAAAGTGCATAGTGCACGTAATCATAAAATAACGGCGATACATCGAGTCGAAATGTCGCATGACGTCACTGGCCAGTACAGTTTAAACTAGATAATGACGTTACAAGCCCCCTCTCCTCGACTTAAATGCGCTTAATCTAAGCAGTTTTCCATCAATTAGAAAAAGAAAAAAACATGTACTTACCGAATATTTTCTTGTAATCTAGATGAGGGACCAAAATCTAAAATTTTGTCAAATAGCCCATTATCGGACTATTTCTTAACGCCTTGCAACTCTGGATACAATAGATTAAATTTAGTCATCCATGATAATTTAATTGGGTAGTGTTACAATGTCCCGGAGACAATTCCAATATTGATCTGTAATCTCTACTTGAGAATTCACTCAGCGTGGAATAGCTGGCTATTGACAATGTACTGAGCTTAGTAAGCTTGCTTGCACCTGTGTCCAGTCGGCCAGCTCTGTAGAATATGTTAGGATATAGTACATATTAATGTATAGGGCGAAAGGGACTTTGTGGAACAACCTGATACCTGATTCTGAAGCCCCAACAAAATTTTGATAGGCTTTTTCCTAATTTTTACCATTTATTAAGATGTTAGTTTTACTTTGACTGTTACTTTTTTTATTATCAACCAGTGCTTGACTGCAATCCCACCTAATGGTTAGCAGTGATACAATCAGTGATGGTGAAGCACACGAGTTTATTAAGATCCTATTCACTCTAGCCTTAAAGACACTTAAATTATAATCGGACGGGAAGACCGCAGCAGGCAAGTTGCAACTACTGCTGGAAGACCGCAGCAGGCAAGTTGCAACTACTGCTACACTGTATATAGATGCTACATAATACTATACATTTACATTAAGTTAATAATTAAACAGTTGTTAATTATCTGACACCTATGTTTGCTTCGAGATAGTGTCAATTATAAAATGTACATAATGCATTAATTGTGTCCACTATTTATATTTACATAGTCAATAACAAAGATTTATTAGTCGATAAACAACATGACATTACGCCTGTTCCCGATGGGGTTAGGCAGAAGTGCACTCTGTAGTAACACCTATATTTCGCTAATAATGTTTAACAAAATGAGCTTATTGCAATCAATTGTGTTCAAATCTCAACTAAGGGTGGCTATGGAACAAATTATCTTACGAATTTACTACATAAAACTTTTCTCGACCTCGGAATAAAACCTACAAACCTGGGGGTCGAGTCTGCTATTGCAATCGTGTCTCAATGACCGGTCAATGATCGATTTTTGACGTATTACGTCAAACTTATGAAGTTGTCAAATATTCGATCAAAGACCGGTCATTGAGACACGATTGCAATAGCAGACTCGAGCCCCTGTACTCCTGAGCAGCCAGGAGTACAGGTTTGTAGGTTTTATTCCGATAGCAGTAGCTAACGAAATATTCCTTCCTAATGGATAAACTCATGTCTCAAAACTCACAACAATCGACTCAAACTTATTAGTTTTGTGGATTTATTCCTATTATAGGTCAGGCAGTATTCTGCCTGACCTATAATAGGAATAAATCCACAAACTCGGAACAGAAATTATAAGCGTTATAGAGTTTTTCTATCTTGAATTTCTCAGTATCGGCCCGGAGTCTGGATTAGTGCCCGATTGATGGCAATAGGCGCGCCCCCTTTTACATGGGACTTAAACATAGCTGGCGAAATGTGGGTGTACCTACTACTTGTAGAAATCCTCATGGATGTTCTTCGCCCCCAGGAGGGGTCTGTCAGACTCTTACTGACTGAAAACCACCCCGTGTTCCGTATAACACCTGCACCGGGGTCACGGGAAAAGAAGATATTTCCGCGACCCCAGACTGGTGTTGGATGCGGCGGACGTCCCCGAGTTCGTCGCCCCTGAACCCATTTAGGGACTACTGGTATACCTTAGCTTAACCCTTCGGGGATGATGTAATGTTAGAATAAAAAAAACCACGACGAATTATAAAAAGGTACAGATTTTGAGTTTGTAACGTTATAGGGGATAATCTATGGAACTACTGAAGCGAATTCGAAAATTCTTTTACCAAAGCTGAGTGTGGCTACAAAATGCACGCGAACGAAGTCGCGAGCTGAGTCTTAGTCTTCCAATAATAAATGAAGTATCGATTAAGAGAATTTTAATATTGTAATTAAACAAAAAAATAGTATTATACTAAATGTGATTAAATAATAAAATGAAATTAAAACGTAGGTACTTTTATGTTTATGAATTCCACAATTTCATTCGGCAATTTATTATATTGAATGACTTGACCAATATTTGTAGAAACATTTAAAGGGGACCTACTTGTTTTACAATCGATATTCAGAAAGGAATCGCACGCAAAGTGCGTGTTTGACAATTTAATTCAATAAAAGAAAGAAAAATCAAATTGACAAACAGGCACACGATAATGAATAAATATACAAAAGAAAAGAATTAAACTAAAAAAAACAATAAAAAAACTTAAATAAAGTGTAATGTACAGACATATCAATATTGAATTGTACATACGCCAACCTACGCCAATGTGTCAAATTTCTTAGATAGGTTTCCATCTTTATTATAAACTAGCTGCCCCGGCAAACTTCGTTGTGCCTTAGAGTCAATTTATTGCTCTTATTATTTTTTTACGTGTCGTCTTATTAAACGTATGTATATCTAATACGTACGTTTAATAAGACGACAAAAAATAAATCCAAACCAATAATAACTACTACTACTTTTTATGTAGCGAGTCTCTACTGTGATCTTATTTAAATATTTTGTATTCGATAGAATTAAAATTACAACATGTATATATAACCTAACCTAACTGACCATACCTATCCTATAGCTAACCTAACTACCTAACCTAACTACCTTACTAAAATGCATTGATTTAAAAAATACTACATTCATAATTTTAATCTGAACTATTGCCTCTATGTTACATACAATCTATACTTACAGTTTTCCCGGTCTACTTTAATTAAAGTTTTAACAGTAGAATTGCAATGAATTATTAAAGTTTGTCTCTGTCGTCATTGTTAATTACGTAAATTGATTTCTGAAATATAAGACTTTTTTATGCTACATAAAACCTCTAAGTTTAGTAATAAAATAAGTTTTAGAACGTAGGTACGTATAAATTGACAACCTTACCTTCTTATGTTTAGCTTAAGACTTATCAATGTCAAATTGTCACCTGATAATGAACTGGGAAGTTTGCCTCCTGTCATGTCATCCAAGATGGCGCTGCGTTTGAAAAATGTTTGAGACAACGAATATTCTTGATATTTATTTTTTCGAGGACTTTTCATGTTTTTTATTATTTATTATGCTATTCCGGAAAAAAAGAAATACAAAAAGACCAAAATCATTCAAATTGATCCAGCCCTTCTTGAGTTATAAGTGGTGTAACTAACACGACTTTCTTTTATATATATAGACTTAATAAGGTTCATGTTCAATTGGGAATATTTGACAGTTTGGGGTAGGTTAATGTGCTGGCATTCGTAATATTGATTTCTTTTAAAAACTAAATGATTTCTTAAAACGAGGCTTCTTGTCATCTACCCTACTACTGTGCCCACGGATATCTATGGCTGTGCCCTACAAGGTCCATAATCTTCTCAATAATAAATAATTTTGGAATTGAAAATACAACTGTGGCAGCGTTTAGGTTTAAACTTATGAGGCAAGTACCAATTTTATTAGTATCACCCATAGATACAAGAGAATTTTTAAAAATAAATTTACTTTTTATACAACATTCGTAGAATCGACGATTTGCATGAATGTTTACCAAACCATTCTGAAAATACATACCTAACTATTTCTTTCACAAACTCGAACTAACTATTAGAAGTTCTGAGAATCTTTTTTAGTAAAATGCCATTTATACTCGTTCATTATTTGTGTTATTTTGCGGGAATCGTTATCGTATTTGATACGAGAAATTGTAGAGCACTATTGTGTATTTCAAATAGAACTCGTACCGATATAGTAACAGGAATTGGTAAACTATGAGGTTTGTTGGGAAATACAGAACTAAACATATTACAGTCGGTTTTCGCGCTGTGACGTGGAGTTGCATCAGTCCGTTATATAAGTTATACAATACAAAAAATTATGTCGTTTTCCCTCGATTTTTTCGAGACAGTTTTATGAAGGGTAATTATCATCATCAGCATAGCCTCTTCCCAACTATTTTGGGGTGTAGGCTTCCTGGATGCAGCTGAATACCAGTGTTTTTCAGGGTGAAATTACCTGGTCACCCAGCTTCAGAATGATCTTGACCGTAGTTTAACCTTCGATCAACCTAATTTACTACCCCCCATCCCCCTACTCAGTTCTATAAAGGTACCGTACAGCAATGTTAAGATTATGGCGTCAAAATACCAATGTTACCTGCGCTGAACTACCCGGAAAAAACAAGTAAGTATAGTGTTAGTATTTAAAAGTTTGACCGTTACATCACAGCAAGCCAATTTCTCATCTAAATCGGTTCAACGGCTTACTCGTCATTAAATAGCAAATGTCCCAGCACCTTTACAATTTTTCACATTTATAATAATTGGATCCAATCAAAGAGATTTAAAATGCTATACATACTCGTAGAGCGAAGAAATGTCATATACAAAAAAAACTTTAAAACCCACTTCAAAAAAAAACACTAACTGGTGTAAAATAACTCTAAATTAGGAAATCTGTGGCTTTGGTGGTTTTGTATTATTCATGATGGGCCACCGACTTCCGAATTTAGAGTTATTTTACACCGGTTAGTGTTTTTTTTTGAAGTGGGTTTTATTTTTTGCAAAAAAGTTTTTATTTTTCCAATTTTAGTTGTTCGCATACAAATATTTGCCATGAATTTATTTTATATTGTTATTTATTAACAATACATATCATGGTAATAGGGTTATCCACTTATCCCTAATAAGTGAAACTTAACATACCTGACTGTCGAAATCTAGGTATATTGTACACATCTGCGTACCCCTCAGAGCATACAGGCGTGATGATACGTCATGATGTAGTATAAACAATAAACATCCAAGCGATTCCAGCAATCACAACAGATTTGCCGTCTATTTTTGAAGAGTTCCGTTGAATATCTCCGAAGACAAGCACCAGATCTTCACCAAATTAAAATGGGACAACCTCAGGAGTATACTTATTCCTTCAAATAAAAAAAGAATTTTGAGAGTCGGTTCACAAATAGGGAAGAAATCAGGTAACATACATAAAAAAAATATACATGCACACGAACAAGAACCTTCTCCTTTTTTGAAGTCGGTTAAAAACTGTGATCCTATGTCTCAGTAATGCCATCTAGCATAATACAGCAATATTGGAGCGGCAGTAGAATGTACTAAACTAGACTAATCGACTTATGTCCACTAGGTCCCCAGTGTCGGATGCAATTTTTTTCGTGCTAGAGTAAGAATTGAATGATTGTTTTTAGACCAAATACTACTTGGCATACTACGTGATGATCATCGTGACAGTTACGTTTTTCACCCGTATTCGCCGTTCAGGCCTATAAATATCTCCCTCTCAAGCGAGGTCACTATATTTTCGCCGCTCTGCCAGTCTCCGCCACTGTAATCTAATTTCAAAGTAACGAGGTTTCACAAAATATCGTAGCCCGGTCGTTTCGCATAAAACTTGGACTTGTTGTCGCTAAATTTTTACATAGGCATCTCAAGGCGAGGCTGTTGTTAGTTCTTGTTTAGTGTACCTAGAAGAAGTTTATGAGTGGATCTTTATACGCTAACGTGCCTGAGGTAGCATGGTCGTAACTTGTGTGGCTTGTGTGTAAAGTTGAGCATCGTTTTCGTACTAGAAAATCTCTAGATTCTTAAGCTCTATTTACTGTGATGGCAAATCACGAAGGTTGTCATCAATTCTATGTAATCAATCTTAAAAAAATATTTGTTTACTTGTTTTAGCGTGCTAATTTCTAGTAAAGTCGGCTGCCAGGCTGTTTTTTTAACTTTCTTCTAAAGATCTTTTTTTTTAAGTATGGGATTCAACGTACTAGGTAGGTACCTTGATTCTACTATCTCTGCGTACTCAAGTGTGAGCGAGAAATATGCCACCCTTATTTATTTTTAATCGTAATTTTATTACTTACGCAATATTTTTTTTATTTCACACGTATCAGTAAAATAGATTCTATGTAGATGCCAATAGGATCCGATAAGAATGGCTAGTTAACATCCCTATGGACTAACAATCTGACGAACGAACGGACAGGCAAAAATTATTAAGGTTCTATCTTTACCATTTAGCTTTAGAACCCTAAAAAATATCTCTAAGAAACTGAATAAAATAACCATAGTACTTAAGGATAAACAAACAAAGGATAAGCTCCTAAGGCCATGATAAGGTTTGAGTTCGGCTCAGCTGAGCGGAATATGCCCGCTTAAAGCCGTCTAGTCGTGGATTTCATCGTATGTCGCGAACGTGGAAGGAATTCCTTGCAGTTTCGGCGCGGGCCTTTGTTTTGTGCCTATTATGTCGGCATTAAGCCTCAACCTCCACCAAGAGTGAATTGTGACATTTTTCGCGTGTTTCTGAGTATATACTGACACGATAAACGTGGTTACATGATTATGTGATTGCTGTGTCTTGTTGCTGTGTCATATTCAGTGCTAACTTATCTTTACCTTTTATTTTACTTAAATGATATTTATTTCTGTAAATATGTTTTCACAAACATTACACGTCATTTTTTTATCTAGTAAATGAGATCGGATTTTCACTATCTGACTACTCTGAGAAGAAACACAGAAAGAAACTCAGAGGTCATAGTCTCTTTTAAAGTCCAGACATTATCTTGGTCAAATCATGTAAGATCTATGCAGATTAGTGTCTGAGATGGTCTTTTGAGGAAAGAACCACACAGAATGAGGGGACCAGATCAGTCAGTGCAAGCATTCGTCAGTAATCGTGAGCTCAACTCGGAACTTGAGGAGCTCCACGTGCAGACAAACAATAGGTACCAAAGAAAGAACATTTTGGTTGGTCCCATAAAGAATTCAAACTGCCAGACAAAATGTTAAAAAAAGAACTTATAAAGATTTAGAAAATAAAATTTAAAAAATAATCCACATAGTCCTTATCCAAAAACAATATCTGCATCCGGCACGAAATTCCATTTTTTTACGATTTCTCCTCCAAAATTAACGGTTCAATTTGTAGGAGTGCTTACTAGACGTGTTGTAAGCCTCGCGTGGTGGCATAGCGGCTGGTGGCTGACTGGCTGCAATTAATCAGGCCGCCACTTTCCCCAGCCAGGATTATAGTTAATGGCATGGATTACAGTCGCCCGCGTTTTTACTCCTAGATTTTTAACACACGATTTATCGCAGACCTCTCGGGGATACAAGCTGACAAGTTAATCTCCGCGCAATCAGCTTCTTAATGTACCTACAGATAGCACTCGAGATATTTATGTAGGGCATGCGAACGAATGTCTCATTGGTCTAGTTTTTCCGAGCACTATACCTAATTGGGGCATAAAAGTACGTATGGAGTGTCTTGCCTACATTGTCGAAACTACTTTTTAGAAGACGCAATTAGAATGTTTTTTTTTTAATTTAATTTAACTTAAGTTACACTTTGTTATTTGTTTAAAGAGCTTTTAGGTCACACTTCGCGTGACACAAGCGCTGGCTATTACTATATCTTAGTCAAAAATAGGTATTGGCATACAACGTGGCAATGTTGCCAGTCTTTTGGGGACACTTCCAGTAGGCAGGGATACGGTTGAGTTTTCAACGCCATTTTTTAGAGATAGTTATTAGTTTTTTTTATTTGGATTTCTGGTATTTGTTAAGTATTTATTAAAATTGTTGCAGATATCAGATATATTATAAATATATAACAAATTAATTTAATATTAGCACGTTGTGCTGTCAAAGAATTTTATAAGAAGACATTTTTAAACTGAAAGAATGTATGAACGTGATAAGAATGGCCAATGAGAATGCGCTATTTAAAACCTGTCATAAACTTCGATAGAAGATGTCTTAAACATAAAAAAATATAAATAAGATGTTCAAAAGTTTTTTTTATTGATCCATTTCAACTAAATGAATTGAATTCGACTTTGACTTTAGGGCAGCCGTGAGGCACATCATCATTATCATCCACAGCCCGACTTCACTCACTGCTGGGTATAGGCCTCTCTTTTTATGTACCAATTTCCACGTCCCTGTGCCAGTCTTATCCACGTACTCCCGCAATGGCAACAATGTTCTCCGCCCATCTCACCGCACATAATGAATTATTATTGTATTTTTTTTGTGCGTGTTTATCTTATTCGTTATTTTTTAGTTTTACGATTTATTAATTTTGTGAATATGAAAAATAAATAAAATTTCTTTTATCTCAGATTGCTATTGAGTAGTTAAACCGTTATGGGTAGATTCCCGGGTCACAAATAAAAACCTTTACAAAGGCACACTTAATGCCTTAGCCGTCATATAATACACACATCAAAAGTGTCTAGGGATCAAGCATTTTTATGCGGATTTCTTGAGATTGAGATGTGGCTTTGTAATAAATTTATGATTTTATAAATTTATATGGATCCTTTTTGGTGCATTTCATAATTTGAATCAGGAACTGTGAATCAAATTCGAGTAAAAGATGAAAATCAGCTGTCAATATTTTCCCTATAAAAACATACAACGCATTGAAGACATTATTAGTGCTACTGTTTCCCTACTACTGATTAAAACCAACGTTATTATGGAGCGGCGACGTCATTTAAGCAGGGAAGAAATGCTCAGAGCCGTGGGAATGATAGAAGCTGGTTCCCGGCAACGTACTGTGGCTTTAGCTCTGAATACAAGTCAGAGTGTTATCAGTCGACTTTGGACACGTTACCGAAGCACTGGTACCGTGGCTGAGCGCCATGGAGGACGGTATCGCTGCACCACACGGAGACAAGACCGATACATTCAAATCTTTACTCGAAGAGCTCCAACAATAACTGCCATGATGTTAGCCGTGAGGCTTTATCACTCTTCAGGGAACTTAATTAGCGACCAAACAGTCAGAAACCGCTTGCATGAAGTGAACCTTCATTCCCGAAGACCGCTACGGGTACCACCTATAGCAATGCACAATCGTAGGATTCGATATCAATGGGCTCTTGAACACAGAAATTGGGCAGAAGAACATTGGCGTTTCGTGTGCTTTTCTGATGAGTCTCGTTTTGGTATGAGACCGGATACAAGACGTATACGACACTGGAGAACCCCTGGACGCCAACAGCGATTAAAATCCTGCCAGGAAGTCCATCCTTATAGTGGTGGAACCATCATGGTATGGGCGGGTATTTGGATCGGCGGAAGAACTGAGTTGATTTGGATCAGAGGCAACCTCAACGCTCAAATTTATGCTGAGACGATTGTATCAGACGTCATCGTTCCTCTACAAGTGCAAATCGGTCCCTTATTTCAGTTAATGCATGATAATGCACGACTGCACACCGCAAGAGTTGTAAGACAGACTCTCGCCGCAGCTAACATCAATGTCCTGGCCTGGCCTGCTCAGTCGCCAGACTTGAACCCGATTGAGCATGCATGGGATATGCTACAGAGAAGAGCTCTGCCGAATATGGAGGGTATCCAGTCGCAAGAAGACCTTTTTTTGTTGTTGCAACGAACATGGACGGCCATTCCACAGCGTGATTTGGATGAACTCATTTTGAGTATGCCAAACCGATGTTCTTGTGTTGTTAGTGTTCGCGGTAGAAACACGGATTATTAATAGTTTAAGTTACTCAATAAAAATTTTAAGAAAACTGTCATTTCAGTCTTTTTTTCGAACTTTAATGTTAGTGGTTCAAATGTCAAAAATCCCTTTATTAGGAAAATGGCAGGAGACAGTTTTTTTTGGGCCCACTATTAAACGGTAACGTTTGTTAATCATATTACACATGAAGGAAGTGATCATCTTATTACTATTAACAGACCAAAAATTATATATAAATGTAACCGGAATACTGAAATAATAGTAAAAAAGTGTTACGGCAAAAAATGCTTATTTAGGAGCGTTTTTACATATTTGCTTCCACATTAAAATAAACCTATTATTTTAATGTAAAAACAAATATGTTACCCCGGTGCGCAGCGGTAATGACATCGTCGTTATATGCGTCTAAAGAGATAATTATTAATTGGTACAGTGAACTTGTTTTTAATTCTTTTACTAACGGAATATCAAGTAACGTACTTTAAAAACACAGTGGAACGAAACGTAATTAATAGCCCGTTGCAGATGCTCTGTGGTCCAATTTCAATCAGTTTGACACTGACAAACAACATTATTATTTCCGTTATTATTGTTTCCGATTACTAGATAATTGCATGTTTCTTCTGTTCTTTTCGTACCTTTTTATTCTAAAGATTTCATGAAAATGGCATCTGAAACTGTGCATAATCTACAAAGCCATTGCAAGCAATTGTGCAGCACCATTTCAACGGAATTGGGGCTGCTCTTGCTGGATACTGTTGTAATTGTTTAGTGGGCAGAGGCACTGTTGGCTGCTGTGCACATGTGATGTGATGTGTATAGTGTGGTTTTTATCTTGGGCGTAGCATCAAGTTAAAGTTGAGCCACCTGCATCTTTTTTAGATGAAATACTACTTTTAAGAGAAGATTTTGAAAATTATGACGAACAGTAAAAAATACTTCTTGTGACATAGGTACTATAATGTGTTTTTTTATCTCTTGACACAACCAGCTTATAACACGTCACCTTATTATTTTAGATCTCCAGTCCAAGAGATTTAAAATACTCAAAGAAAATACTAAAGGTACTACTAAGGTATAGTTTAGGTATTGAAATCTTTATCTACAGTCTATGGTCGGAAAAAGTGTGTTTCGAAATGAATACATCTAATCTATTTTTAACCGACTTCAAAAAAAGGAGGAGGTTCTCATCTCGGTTGTATTTTTTTTTTTTTTTTTTTTTTAGGGTTTGTTACCTCAGTACTCCGTCATTTATGGACCGATTTTCAAAATTCTTTTTTCGTTTGATAGGGTATACTAACAGATTGGTCCCATTTGTACCAAAACTCATATCTGATGAGGGATCTTCGAGGAATTGAGGGAACTCCTCAAAAAATATAGGCACACATGCACCGATTTCAAAATTTTTAGCAACAAATCAAGCATTTTCATTTAGAAAGTAACAGTTGGTGAAGAAAAACTGATGAAGAAGACAGGCAACGGAACTCTTCAACGCATAACAGCAAATTATTCGCGATTGCTATAGTCAGATGTCTATGCTGAGCTTTTGTATTTCCACAACATAACATTACGCCATCCTATTTTAAAAGGGGCCGGCAGAGATGTACAGATTAATGTTTAGAGATAGAACTTCTTTAGCAATTGTTATCCAATTTCAATGATTCTTTCAAGTTTTGAAAGACTTTCTTTACATACAAAGAAACTAAAAATTACAAAATAAAAACTTTTTTACAAAAAAAACAACCGACTTCTTAAAAAAAAACTTACAGGTGAAAAATAACTACAGTTTCGGAAGTCGGTGGCCAATAATGAACAAAACAAAACCACCAAAGCCACAGACTTCCGAAACTGTAGTTATTTTTCACCTGTAAGTTTTTTTTTAAGAAGTCGGTTGTTTTTTTTGTAAAAAAGTTTTTTCGTGAATATCTCTGTCTATCAAATTGAGCAAATCACATCAAAATCAGTACAGACGTGTCTTTGTTTTATACTTTATATTATTGAACACTGAACAGTGTACTATTTTAACTTAAAATACCAAGGAGACCTATCCACTTATTCAACAATCGCTCTTCTGAGATTTTAGGTCTTGAGAGTCATGTTTTGACTATCGTATTTCACAGTATTCCGGTTACATAAAGTTTTGCTAATATTACCACTGTAATCTACAGATAATAAGGAATAAACTAACGTACATTTCATTGCTAAACGCCTCAATTGGTGGTGGGCCTATTCCCCAAACAAAAAAAACTGTCTCCTTTCTTTATTAATGCAAAGGTGACTTGGTTTATCGTTACTGTGACAAACGAAAACACTTTATTTGATGAATCCTTAAAGAAAATTTTAATTAATATCAATCAGGAGAAAAGTTATTGCAAAAATATATGTTGATCCCTAGACACTTTTGATGTGTGTATTATGAGATGCGAACATTTGGATGTATGTGACTAGATCCGCGTAACGACTGGGTGGATTTACATGAAGCGTGACCCAAGGGTACAATGGAAAATTAAGTACCGACTTGAAGATTTGCAGGACTGTTAGACATTACGAAGCCTCTATTGTCAGTCCGTCTAGTAGCGGTATATCACAAATACGAGCAATACGAGTGTACATTGAAGAATATAGTACCACAATATAAATATTAATACAGTAGGACGACGCCTTTGATCTTTGGAAAAATGTCGACAGCGTCTACACGCGTTAGCCCTGAATAATACCTCCCGAACTACGAACATCGTTTTGTTTGCAGTTCGGGAGCGGCTTTCCCACGTCTTGCCCCTCACACCTCGCACGATTGCCCTGTCTAGACGGCTTCGTCGGACGACTGTAGACTGTGGTAGTACTGTTAAAATAAATTCAAATTATACAAACACAATACGAATAAAAAACAAATAGATGTCACTAACTTTAACAAATCAAAGCAAAAAATAAAAATAAATGCAATACCTACAATATTAAAAATAATAATAAAGTAAGAAAATAGTATAACATTGATAGCCGGTAGTAATTGCGGGTCAACGACTGCATGTCAGACCTCCACTACCCAGTTACTAGGTAACATGATAAGCAGTCGTTCCATGTAAAAACAGTGGTAGGTTTTTAGCTGCAAGTGGGTAAACTTACTGTTAGCCGACATAGTTGGGAAAAGGCTAGGCAGATGATGAAACATTTAAACTTACACACAAATAGCGAGACCCGCAATTACTACCGGCTATCAATGTTACAATATTTTCTTACTTTATTATTTTTTTAAACTTGGTTAAACTGGGTTTCAGAGTTCGGGCATCTGACTACAAGTAAAGACTGTCACAAATCTACAAACACGACAGCCGGGACCAACAGCTTAATGTGCTTTTCGAGGCATGGAGGAGTCTTGATATGTTATTAATGGTCACCCATCCACGGACCGATCTCGTCAAGTGTAGCCTAACCTTGGAACGACCCTTATCACTAAGCCTCAAGCTTTTCAAATATAAAAAGTCATTATCTGGCTAAAAATACACAAGCCTTGCTTTCCCTACGTTAAGCCATAAGCTTTAAAATATAAATGTCATTATCTGGCTAAATATACACAAAACTTGCTTTCCCTACGCTAAGCCATAAGCTTTCAAATATAAAAAGTCATTATCTGGCTATAAATACACAAACCGTGCTTTCTCTACGTTAAGCCATAAGCTTTCAAATATAAAAAGTCATTATCTGGCTAAATATACACAAACCTTGTTTTCCCTACGTTATGCCATAAGCTTTTCAAATATAAAAAGTCATTATCTGGCTAAATATACACGAACCTTGTTTTCCCTACGTTAAGCCATAAGCTTTTCAAATATAAAAAGCCATTATCTGGCTAAAAATACACAAAACTTGCTTTCCCTACGTTAAACCATGAGCTTTCAAATATAAAAAGTCATTATCTGGCTAAAAATACACAAAACTTGCTTTCCCTAGGTAGGCCATGTGTATTACTATCTATTTATATTTTTATAGTTTCCACGATCTTTCCTCCCATCACTCCTAATAAATATGTATTGCGGTCGTGTTTGTGGAAGACGACTACACAAGGGACACTGGTCTTTACGGGAATTATTTGACCGAACTTACTACATTCGTTGTATGTAAGTAATATTTTTAAGTACGCTGAATAATGTATTTGTTAATACTTGGTTCTAATACTTGGTTCTTGGTTCTGTTTACATTACGTCAGTAAACTTCGAAGGAAGCAGAGATGTGGAGGTTAGGAGGTGCAATAACATAATTATACTCGTCTTTGTTTCATTCTCAATGAGGTTTGATTACTCGTAGTAGGCTCTATATCACATAATTTCACAGCGTAAAACTGAACGCCTCCTCCCGTGTTACGCGCACCTGTTAGTTGTCTGTCAAATATCTTCATTGGTTTTTTATGTCACATAATGGCGTCATCTTTATCCTATATTTTTTAATGTTTTGTGTTGTGTTGTGAAAATACTGTTCCATATAGGATAAAAATGGGAAAAAGGAATTCACTAGATAAAATTAGAATATCAAAACGACTGAGAGATGTATTTAAATGCAAAACCAAAATCGATTCAAGTCACGAAGAAGGTAAGAAAATTTCAAAAATGGCCGCTTTTATGCTGTTTTCTGTAACTGTTCCATCAGTAAACTGATTCAAGAACTTGCCTGATTATGACTATAGCAAATTAAGACCCTGTGTGCGTATTATCGCTAGTGAATATGAAAACAGGGTGCGCTTTTTTGTTTTTCGCGTTATGCACGTGCTAACGTGCTTGCAACCTGCAAGTGCATGCCTGACCTGTGGGACGTTCTGCGGGAACGTACGTGGTCAACAATGGCAATATCGGCAGTGAAAAGCCCAACCTGTGGAGCGTTAGGAAACGCATTTGTGATGAAAAATGGCTATACAGTGAGCAACTTGCCTAGAACCTGTGGGGCGTTCTGCGGGAGCGCACGTGGTTACAATGGCTTTGTTGCAATTTAAGCAATCTGTGGGGTGTTCTTTAGGGACACACGTGGTTGACTTTTTTCTTATAACCTTCAAGGGAAGTTCTGCGGGAACTTATATGGTTATGTGGTACAATGTTTGCTGCCTTTACAGCATGGACTGTTTTCTCCAGACACTGTAATAAATTCATTAGAACAATTCATCTGAAATGAATGGAAAAGACAAAAAATGTTTCTCCGGAGTTCATAGAAAATCTTCAAACAAAAGTTGTATTATGCAGATTCTAGTTGGTAAATTGGAATGATTGAAGAATTACAGGTACCTTTGGAAAAGACATAAGATGATCAGATTCACAAAATGCTAGCTGTGGATTCTCAACTGGAGAAATCAGGAAAAGATTTACCAAAATAGATTACCCAGGTATCTAATGCTTATTAAGAAGCTCAACAAAATATGTTATTTAATAAGCATAGAGAAGATAAAGACAACATCAGGGCGTCATCGCCCTGCCTTGTATTAACTTAGACCTTCAAATGTATCTAGACACTCCAGAGCATGAAATGTAACAAATTTGAGTGATACTTTAAGGTATGATATGTATACATACATAGGGGCATATTTTCCCTGCTAGTAACAGTCATAAAGACATCAAGAGTTCTCTGCCTTATTCTGAGTCAGAAACATACTTATTTGGTGAAGACCCAATACTTCCCAAAAAAGCAGCTTTAAACTGGTGGAACCAACCTCACTCCAAAAAAGGGGGGGGGGGAGGCATCGTCTGAGACACCAGTGGTTGAGTGAACATGAGAAGACCGGAGGATTCATCAGCGCTACAAAATACACCCACAGGTGGGTATTTTAAAAATTAATTTATGTGATTGATAACTAATCATCACTATTATTGTGGTTATTATTTTTTGTTAAGATTGTAACTACTTTACAACTATATTTCATACTAAACTACACCAAAGTTACTTTTCATTATAAGAAAAACTCTCCAAAGAGGAATCTTTTCAGATACCTAATATCTGTAATTATAAATACTTTCTGAGCAATAGAAATTGGTCAGACTACTCAAGCTAAGTTTACCAGTCTTTTATTGGTAAAAAAGCCCATTGGAAACTTTTCATTAATTTATAAATTAAATAAGTTGAAGACTTTTGTTAAAACAGAACATTTGAAATGGAAAGTCTACCGCACAATAAGTGATATTTATCAGAAAAATGATTTTCTGATAGAGCTAGTTTTTTAAACAGGCTTATTGCCTGGTCAATATTTATACATATTAAACATTATATACTCTTCTTCAAAGGAAATGGCAACAATTAATTGTTTTATGTTTTTATATATGATCAACATTTACAAGAAAGATGAAAGATGCTTACTAAATAGAGAGGCTATAATATATTTGCTTGTTTATTCAGAATTTCTGCTAAGAAATAATTCAGTTAACTGCAGATAAACAAGGAAAAACAAGATTCATAACTAACAAACTAAATAACTGTTATAAGTTTGTAGAGAAAAATCATGTCAAGTCAACTATAGTTAAATTCCACGTTCACATGAATGGAAATTTTATATCCACTAGCATGACATCTATTGAATATCTTGTCTTTTATTTAATAAGTTAATAATGAGAATAAATGATTATGTAATAGATACTACCTTGAATACTGCATGTTTAAACAAGACCTTGAATGGTAGTTCTTAAACATAGTCAGAGTAAGGAATATTTTAAAGTTAGAAACTTTATTTTATTTTTTGACTGGCCTGTTGGTCTAGTGGTTAGTGACCCTGACTGCTATGCTAGAGGTTGTGGGTTTTATTCCCACCCAGGATAATGTTTTTAGTGATAAGCACAATCATTTGTTCTGTGTCTGGGTATAATTTATCCCTAATATGTATGTATTTATCAGCATATATATAAGTATTTTTATCAGCTGTTTAGTACCCATAACGCAAACTCTGGTTAGTTTGGAACTAAGTGGCGTTGTGTGGAAGTTGGGGAATATTTATTTATTTACAAATACTTTTTCCACAAGGTAATATCCAAGAGGTTATGGTTTTCGGAGGCATCTAAGCAATGGACTGAAAATTAAGCTACTGCCTACTAGTAGTAGCTGCTGCCTACTTAGTCTGTAATGCCTTGCAGGACACCCAACAGATAGTGAAATCTGATTGAGAATGGATTATATGACCACAATATCATACAATTGATTGGGAGGAGTTCAATATCCTTCCTATCTATATACCATTACTAAAAATAATTGGCAGTGGTGTGATTAAAAACCAAAGGGTTTTTTGTTTTTGGTTTCTACATGAATCAATTTTAATTAATATCTGATTTGGAATCTAGAAGAGAAGTAAATTACAAAATGACTAATAAGTAATACAAATTGTCAAAAGATTATATATTTATTGGTGGTACACCAATTAATTTGTCTGCTTCCCAGATCAACACAAAAGTGCCAAAGTACATGCTTTCTTTTTGCATTGGTCTCAATCATAAGAAATAAGTTTTATGATCTCTCTCCACTCTCTTTGTATTCAAAACTATTAAAATGATAATTAAAGACAAAGCACAAGGTACTGTTTGTACTTCATCTGTTGATCACTCAAACCATGGTTCTCGATATTTCAGAGATTGTCGATACAGGTCCCTGAGACATTTTAACCCTTTAATTATTTCATTGGCACTATCATTCTACATTGTTACACATCCTTCACAGGAAATTGAAATAAACGCCAAGAATAGATATAACAGACCGAAAAGTAGTCCATATTGGACCGTAAAGTTAATTATACAAAATAAAATGATTTTATTTTGATTTATTGATTTTTAAAAGTATAGAATACTCTTGATTATCCAAAAACTTTAAAATAACAACTTAAAGAGTTATATGGGGTGTTTACAATGTGCTGATTTGTTACTCTTAATATAAGTGATCTCTTACAAACAACTTGAAGAATATTGTCTTGTAAACATTTGTACATGTTTGGAGTGTGAACAAGCAGTTGAAAATTAATTATGTTGAATATTGATTTAATTCCAGTGCGTTTTAGCTAAAAACTGTAATTTGTAGCATTACTAAGCCTACCATGACTCATGCTGTTCAATATCATAAAAAGACTCCAGGAAGGAGTTTTTTCCTATGAAAGTTTGGTTTATATTTGATCCGGTCTAGCCTTGATAATAGGACCGCATAAAATGATAAAATGAAAAGATTATTAAAGGCTTCATAATAAGACATCTTAAACCTAGATATACTTGGGATGCTTTTTCATGTTTACTTAATTATATTTTAACATGCAACATGGTGATTTATACTTTGTTACCAAGAAGGTTATTTGAGTCTTTTCACGATAGCTACAGGATGATAACAATCTCCATTATAAATATAGAGTGATCCAATTTGACATCAGTAATCATAATTGAAATCCATAAGCATAATTACCAAGATTAATAAGTTAATTAAACTGTAATAACCAAATAGCCAAACTTTATTTTATTTTACAGATTTTAAGAAAATTATAGCTATTACAATGGATATGATGATGCAATAACAATAAATTAGGAGATGGACAATTACAAGTTTTTATTTTTTCGTTTTTTGTTAACTGTTTTACAAAACAGTAGGTACCTACTAAACATTCCATCATCTGCCTAGCCTTTTCCCAACTATGTTGGGGTCGGCTTCCAGTTTAACCGGATGCAGCTGAATACCAGTGTTTTACATGGAGCGACTGCCTGTCTGACCTCCACAACCCAGTAACTGGGTAACATGATACCCCTTGGTTAAACTGGTTGTCAGACTTTCGGGCTTCTGACTACAAGTAACGACTGTCAAAGATCTACAAATGACAGCCGGGACCAACGGCTTAACGTGCTTTCCGAGGCACGGAGGAGTCTTGGTATGTAATAAATGGTCACCCATCCACGGACCGACCTCGTCAAGCGTAGCTTAACCTTCGATCGACCCATGCGGCTGTTATAATTTAGCCACAAGCTCCTCAGGTACCTACTAAACATTGTAAGTAACAAAAACACTGAATTGTGAGCTCCAGTATCAGCCGGTATTACCAGGGCTATGGAAGAGAGAGTGAACTTAATATTAGCTCGTTTTTTCAACAATGCATTATATAAAAACTTCAGCCGGTAAGGGGGTTTTTTTTTAATATCGACTTTATTATAAGTTATCCACGTGAACGGAAGGGTCAACCATTCCTTCCTAAATTTCCAAATGGAAATATTAATAGTTAAAACAAGTATGATGCTATTTGAATTGTAATTCGATGTTGTGTTTTTTATTTTGATTATTTTGAAAGATTTTAAATAACTCATTGTTATTTTAAATTCTTTAATAATTATGGATTGCTTTTACAACTTGTCTTTAAACATCTACGAGTAATCAAACCTCATTGAGAATGAAACAAAGACGAGTATAATTGAATAGTCAAACGAACATACCTGTAAGTGAAGTTCGACGGTAATTATACGAAGTCTTTGTTTCATTCGAAAATGAGAAGAGTCCCACCCGACCCAAACAATACTAGATATTTCAATACAATAAGCATGGACCCCACGTTGTAAAACCAATCATTTGCTGTGAACTTAATGAAGATATTTGACAGACAACTAACAGGTGCGCGTAACACGGGAGGAGGCGTTCAGTTTTACGCTGTGAAATTATGTGATATAGAGCCTACTACGAGTAATCAAACCTCATTTTCGAATGAAACAATGACTTCGTATAATTACCGTCGAAATTCACTTACAGGTAAGTTCGTTTGACTATTCAATTTCAAAGACAGAAATTTCATTTTGTCATAATTTTGAAGAACCATCCTAAAATTTAAATTAGTTCATGTTGACAATTTTGATGTGAGTAGTACAGTCAAGTGTAAACAAACGTGTCCAATTAGTATATAGTGCTCGATAATATTGTTGTGCCATGAACTATATGCTATTAGATTATAGCGTTATAGTCTGAAAAGAGCTTAATTCTTTCGGTACTAAAAATCAAATCATGTTAAGATAAACTTGAGCTAATAAAAAAAAAGTGGATTGACCACATTTGTAGATAAAACGACGTGAATTGACCACTTTCTACCAGACAGTAAAAACAATATGAATCATAGATGAGAAAAAAAAGAGAGAAAGTGACCAAAGAGGTTGGATATTGGCAGTTCCTAAAACAGATAACTGAATAAATACTTTTTGTTGGTTTGTCACATAAAATGACAGTAGGACTGTCAACGAGGCAATCCTAACTATCCAAATGTAATAAGAGACGGCCGTGACTAGAACCAATATGAAATTTTCAACCAACAATAATAATTGAAATTGTGTTTTCCAAGAAATCCTCAAGAAGTTATTGTTTGAAAAATTGATCAAGCGACTTTAACCTTTATTTCAAGAAGATAATCGAATTTCTGAGTATCAGAGTTGGGCACCTGTTGAAGATCGAATTAATAAAATCGTTGTGAGTCGTGAACAGGTTACCATGGCAAACCACTTGTAATCTAGTTGGTAAGTATCTGTTCTAATAAACAGTTTTCACGTTTCTTAAGATATTACTTTCGTTGATTGTTTATTACTTTACAAATAATAGGAGATCAAATCGTCAGATGTTTCGTACGCACTTTGAACTTTAACAGCCACTCTTAATTTTGAAAATAAATTAAAACATACGTATGTTGCTTCTTAATAACTTAAGATTCTAATGGTGAAAGAATGGTTAAAATCGTTCAAGTAATTTGAGGGCTTATTCGGTAACAAGCAAAAAAATAATATTAGTATAGACAATTTGGAATATAAAACGACCATTTAGATATACTTAGTTAGCGTAAGATAATGGTAGTGAGAAGTGGAGGCGATGACTCATTTATAGACCGTTTCTAACTTTTTATCCCAGAAATCGGGAGTTTAAAAGACATTGTGACCTCTGAGCTAACTAGGATATTTAACACATTTAATTTTTTAATACTTATTTGAAGTGCATAAGTGTTTTTTTATAACTTATTTACAGCAATAAATATTATTTGCCAATCATTGTCAAGTCCGTCCAAAAATGTATCATATTTATTTTCCCACACATACATATATTATTTTAGAAGTACCTACTTGTACTTCGATTGGACTTTTTGCAATCTCAAAACCCAACGATCCTTTCACCCTGTTGATGGAACCCAATATTCCTTGTTTTTATAACTTCGAATACTCGGGGGCAAAGCTATACACATAAATATATTCCGAACGCCATAACAACAAATAACGAATGTAAAACAAAAGTATAAGTATTCTGTTTGGCTTCCTTATTTGTATGTGCATCACTTAAGATAAAATCTAAAGTGGGTCTTATGGTGTTGCATCGTTGATATTATCTTGAATATATCTGCTTGGAAAAAAAAGATAACTTTGTTTTGTTTTCAGAGGGATTTAACGGCTAATGTGGCTCTTCGTATATTGATTGCAAGCTTAGCTGGTAACTGTAATAGCTTAAGTTCGTTTTTCATGTTTCTTAGAATTACTTATAAAAGAAAATTACCGGACCACTTATGACTCATAACTTACCAGTTGTTCTAGACTTCTATCTGATCTGCATCTTTTAGATCTTATGCTTACCTTGGTACTATTTGGTATTAAACATCAAAATCCGTTGCGTATACATCCTCTTAACTTTAAACATCCATACTAATATTAATCGTAAGTAACTCTGGTAGCCTCATGGTCATAATTACCGATTGATGCCGGTGTGGGATGCAGGTGAAATCACGTTAAGTACCTACCTAACTAAAATTATTCCAGCTGTGACGTTGAATCTTATTTTATGAGGAAAAGCAAAGAGTATATAGAACGAGGATAAAAAGTTCAAACTAAGTAGTTTGTAATCTATTTTTTTGCGATCTGACGAATAAGAACATTGAACATAATTAATTTCAATGACGTATAAAATTCCAATATATTATTTTGCCTGGTTGGTGATGATACACTAGCACTAACTCAACTTTGAACTTTGGACAGTGTCACCAAACAATCAGTTCTAACTGCTATTATGTTCTAACGAACATAATAGCAGTCAATACCATGCAGGTTTAACAAAAATCATTCAGTTCCAGTATATCCCATTTGTGTAAAGCCAACTGACGTGAAATCCTGTCAGAGTCCCTTTCCACACTGATGCTTGTTTTACTCGGCTGCATGTCATGCGATCCCGGAATTGACAGGAGCATTTACGCGCCTTTTGCTTTTAGTTGTGTGGTCATATTCAATGTTCAAAGATTTGGCCATATATCTGGCGTGTTCATGAACTCGGGTGCGAAACTAGTATCTTTCTTCTGGGGGACATGGGTCATTGTCAAACCTGGGTATTTTTTTCGTAAAAAAATGAAACGCGTGATTTATAAAGTTCAAAGCCATATTATTACTCATAACTTACTTAAAAACAAAAATAAGTATCAGTCAGAGATCAATAATTTGAAAAAAAGCTATTTATAAGGAAATAACGATATTTCGGTTCAACCGAAAAGACTCATTTGTCCACCGAGTGGACTAAAATGTTAAATATTGTCAAAAATACAAAACAAAATGCGATTAAAATCGAGACCAAAAGTAGTGTTAAAGCTATATTCACATAATCACTAACAATCGGTCTCGTATCAAAAAGTAAATAAAAAATATTTTGAGTCTGTCTACCGAAAAGACAATTCGTTTCGGTGGACAAAATATGTCTTCGTCGTCAAGACCACCAGACGTTGAATGCGTTCACTCATATTTATGAGGATTGCTGGCTCTTTTAATTTGGACGTTGACGTATATTAGCTGTTAGAATACACGTCCAAAACACGTATTCGTTTATAAACATCTCCAATCAGGAGTGATGGACTGCACTTTCCAAAATTCAGTGGTTGCTGCATCAAGCCCCTCGGAAATGGAAGATTAGACTTGGTGAATTCATCCTCTCAGTGGGAGCTGGTATAATTCCGGAATAATGCAGTCCGGTCGACTCCTCTGCAAAGTCCTACCCGGGTAGGATTTTGCAGAGAAGTCGACCGGACTGGACTTGGTAGAGTAGGGACATTATTTTAGAGTGGTCTGGGATATGGTGCTTTGTCAAGTTTTATGCAACCTAAACCGTAATTTATACAAGTATTATCTGAACTACATTTCATACAACTCAAACTACAAAACTGAAGAACTATTGGCTCTGTGTAATCGCATCCTATACTTAGCAACTTTACATTCTAAACCCATCAACATCTTTTTTTTTCTGTAATCTGTTTCTCACTGCAATACGGGCACCAATTTCAGCTCTTGGTGATACTGAAGTTACTAGACTCAAGGGAGGTGTTTCGCATACTATGTTCTTTTCAGCTTCTTCTTGTTTCTTAACTTTTTGTCTGCTGCGTCTTGTATTCTCAATCCATTTCTTCGTCAAAAGGTTTTTATGCACATCTAGTAAATCTTGTGCAGTTTTTATTTTCCTTTCGGCTTGCGATGATAATAATATTCTCCGTTCTTTCTTTGATTTTTCCAATGCTTCTAGATCTTAAGTGTCTTAACCTAAAGCAACAGGGAACTGCTTCCCTAACGCTTTACTATACCATGTTGACCAACATATTCGTATTATTTTATACATAAAAACCAAGCGAGAATGAAACAAAAATAGGTCATTAATCCTTTTCTGATATAAATAACAGTAATCAGAAGCACTTTTACCAGTCATTACAGATAAACATTCAAGAAAACATTGCCCTCGGTGGACATTTGTCGTTTCGGTGGACCAAAGTTCCACCGAAAAGATCTCCACCGAATGGACTTTTTTCAAAAAATCACTCATAACTCCCGCCGTTTATGGGTTACGTTAAAAGCTAAGGTATATTTGTAAAGTTTAATTGGTTAACTAGTTAATCAGAATGTTTAAATAATTTGTGTTGTTGTTTAAGTGATTTATTTACCAAAATACAGCAGTAACCGAAAAGACAACTCAACTTTGACACACCAAAAAAAAATTCTTAATAGAACAATATCGTGTTCTGTGTATGAGTCATGACAAAATGACCGCTGACAGGGACAGTGCGATATTGGAAGCGTTCAATTTTACTTCTTTACATATGCCTTTGACATTTCCTTTATTTTAGTCAAGTTCGAAAATAATGTCCACCGAAAAGACTAAAAATGTTGTAACAAGATTCAATTATGCAAAAAGTGTGTTTATTTTTTATCTATTTTTTTAATACTGATAAAGTTAAAAGAATAACTTACGTAGATTAAGAAAATAATTCATTTTAGTTTAAAATAACAAAAGACACATTTTTTAAAGGCTCCATTCTATTGAAAGGTAGATCCCGAACAGTCCACCGAAGTGGACTTTCACTTGAATTTCGATGATATAAAGTAAAAAATAAATAAATTTATAGTTAATCTGTTACAGTATGGTGAAGTATGTTTTGTTTACTTTACTATTATGATGTTAAATTTTAAAAAAAGTTAATTTTAGGGTTATGACAATGACCCACATCCATTGCTTTGGGAATCATTTACTGCTTGTTAAATGCGCTAGAACTGTTCTCGGTTTTGGTTTATTAGGTGCATTGTCTCCGATTAACTTAGTGACGCCAGATACGTGTTAAAATATATAAAATACACTCCTGTATTCAAATACAGGAGTATGTTTCATAAAAATAGAATTGATATCTTTAAAGGTAAACAGGAACCTTATTTTAATGTATGATAAAGTTTCCAACTCACAATAATACTTATTATATAAAACAAAAAATATTTAATTCATAGTTTATAAAAAAATACTTGCTTTACTTTTCTTTTATTGTATTTTAAAATTCGCAATAAGTAGGACAAAATTTATACTCAGGTATGTAAAAGCAAGGATTTTTGTTTCGATACATTTATGCTAACAAAGTGCAAACAGTAAGTAGAATTTGCTTTCTTGTTAAAACACCATACTACATTATATCGCTGCGTATCGTTTCCTTCTCCCTCTGGGCTTTTCTGAGCCAGTTATGTAAGTTGGAGCTGAGTGGTTATGTCAAGAGTAGATTTTTTATATCTCCATACGTGGAGATCTAGTTTTGAAGTGGTTTTACGACTGTAGCTTACTGTCGCAGTACCCAGACAGCTAGGTAAGTAGCGATAACGGGATACGAGTGCATCTGACACGTGTCTGCTTACATAAGAGAGAGAATGAGTGCAAAAATTACACCTGCACTTACAAGTCCCTAATCCCAGAAAGTCTTAGTATGTGAAATAACATTTTCAAGTAAGAAAACTGGCCTGCTGGTCTAGTAGTCAGTGCCCCTGACTGCTGTGCCGGAGGTCATGGGTTTGATTTCCACCCAGGACAGATGTTTATGTGATGAGCTCGTTCTGTGTCTGTGTTTAATTTATCTGTAATATATTGTAAAGATTTAGAAATATGTAAGTTAGTTTATCAGTTGTTTAGTACCCATAACACAAGCTTAGCGTGGGACTAGACGGCGTTGTGTGAAAGTTGTTGTTTTGTTTTTATTAGTATTATTTCGTGTTTGCCTTTTTTACAAAGCCAGTAATATCCTCGTACTCTTCACCTGTAGATGAAATCACAGGTCTTACTTGACTGTTAAATTTGTCTCCTCGTGTTTAAGTAAAATTAGTGGCCACTCGAGTTTTTTCGCACTGCACACAGTTTCGTACTGACTCGAGATAAGACCTCAAACCGAAAGCGACCTTGACAAATGCAAGTAATCTAAAGCGTGTTAATTTTGTTCTGATACTGTACTGCTGATATATTATTTAGGATCTCCAACAACAGATATACCAAAACCATGACGTACATACGTACCTTGAGTTACGTAAGTAACTGACTGGTGTTAAGTTAGTAGTGTGTATTATTATTCGTTCACTTATTAGAGATCACAGTATATAGTGTGTATTATTATTCGTTCACTTATTAGAGATCACAGTATACACACTAAAGTTACCAATTAGGTAGCATTGTGTTATAATAAATAAGTAATACTGATCAAGAAGATAAAACAGAAGACATTTTTTTTGTTCGATGTTTAAGCCCACCACAAACTGTAGTGTGTAGTAACGAAACCAAATAAAAAAGGAATGAATTAGTGAAGGATTTATTCCTTATAATATTTAGATCACAATGGTTTAGTTAGTAATGGTCTAACTGGAAGTCAAAATAACCGAAAAATCAGACCTATACTAGAGGGCTTGTTAAAAATTCTTAATAGCCATCATTATAATTTCAAAGATGTCTCTTTCAATAAGCATTTCATGTAAATACTAGCCAGGTTAGGTCGTGTAAGCTGTTCAGCTTAAACTGCTGGCGTCTATCATGGGCTCTCGTGTGGCTAGCAAAACCAACTTTGTTTATAAAAATTCTTGCACAGAGTGGACACATGAGAGTAAGTTCAAATGTTGCATGTTTATGTAAAAATGCTGTTCCCTTATAACACAGCGAAACAGCATTTTTGTTGCATGAAATATTATGACTTATATTATATGTTTTAGGGGGCTGATTTCACTATTCACACATTCAATTTCAGATTTCACGAACAATTGTTCAAGTATTAAAAGCCGCCACCGTGAACCAAGTCAAGCAAAACATCTTATAAAAGATTGTTTTTTCATAAGTAGTACTTAGTTGTTTTTCTTTTCTTGATAAAAATACGTTTTAATTCAATCTCAAAAACTAGAGCTGCTAAAGAAAAAATGAGTGTAGGTTTGAAATCAGTGACCTCAAATTAGTAAACAACATGCATAAAATTCCTTGCAACAAAAAACCACAAAATGTATAAAAAAAATGCCTCTTCATAATTTCATGACCTCGATTAAATTTTACAAAAAAAATATGGCCTGATTACAATTAAAAATTAGTAACATATTTATAATCATAACACAAGTTATTTACGACACTATATCTAGTAAACCGATAAAAAAATCGTCTCCTTTGGTCAAATTATGAAACAGAAAATTACCTTTTTTACAAACTATAATTATTTTCAGTCATAAATCAAGAAAGGTAGACCAAAGTTACAATGAATGGATTGTGTTAAAGACAATAAGGCTAGAAAGGAAGTGTCAATTGAGATATTGGGAATCAGAGACATACGTAGATTTAGGTAAGTGTGTAAAAATAACACATGCTACACTGATCTTAAATAAATTGAGATACGGACAGGAAGATGACAATGATGTTATGTTCTATTTTAATGCTTTTGAGTTTGTGTATGTAAATGTATTATAATTTGTATTAGATTATTCTTATTAGAACGTCGAAATGTTTGCCACATTGACACTAAATTTTTTGCATGCAAGTCTGTAAAATTTTGTGCTTGGCAAGACCATCCATAGACGCAGACATTAGAACCGGTACCCCTACGAGCGTAATAGTGCCGATGCCACCAATGCACACCGATGCTGATGTACACGGATGCCAGAAATGCTAGAATAACTCGAAAAATACATATAAGTAAATTGAAATCTACATCGATGCTTGCGAGACGAGGCCTTATGCCCGCGACTTCGTCTCCTTAGGTCATTTATATCTTAATAAATAATTAATTTAAAAAAATATAGCCAACGTGTAATTTTGATGTATAAGCTATATTATTATAAAGTCTTATTAAAATCGCATCAGTAATTTTGGCGTGAAAGAATAACAAACATCCATACAAACTTTCGCATTTATATTATTAATAGGATTAGTAGGATGTGTAATTGAGATACATAATCTTTATTATAAAGTTCCAGTATTATCTTGATACATTCTCAAGATTGTCCCAAAACAGCTGTGCCTATGGGTCTCGTGAAACTGCATCAACCTGTAGTAGGTACTTACCGCATACTCATTACCGCAGGGGCAGTAATGAGGTTAACGCACACTTTATTTAAACCTTCTATGTGCCTAGTGGGTGTTAGTGTAGACTCCTTGGCGTCCGTATTCTGGCAATATTGGCGACAGTGAATGCGATTACGGATGAAGTCATCATAACCAATAATAACTGTAGATACATTGCCTATGACGGAATGAATAACATCTGTGGGGTACACCGTCGTTCCGGTGAATCGTTCCGACTTCTGTTGTTATGAACTTGTACAGACAGAATTGAAAACCAAGAATTATCGGCAGCAACCTGGCGTCGAAATCAAATATCTTGGGTCACACGAGGACATTTTATTTAGGTCATAAATATGTAAGAACCGAGTTTAAATTAATACAATTTTTAAAATTGAATAGCTCGTCTTAGCCTCATTTTAGATTATCATTTTAAACTTAGAGTCACAGCCTTATGAATATAAGCCAGCATTGCACATGTAAGCGGGTACGCCTTTTATACCTGGAGGCTGTTATTTTTCAGTTTTGTAGTTGTTTTTGCTTGAGTTTAGATTTCAATGTTAATAATTATGAATTTACTTTTTTTTTAATCTCGGTATATTGGAGTGTGCTAGCTAACACGAGACAATCATTCTGAAATGTAATTTTTTACAATGTGTATAAACATTAGTGCTATTTATTAAGCATTTCATTGTATAGATTCTTTGTATACCTAGTTCTTCAAACGAATCAGACAGATGTGTTGCTGGGGAGTTTGTTCCGCCACTTCTTCTTCCCAGCAAAAACACTAGGAAGTGGCGAAGGGTAGGCCGTTTTTGTGGGATTGTCTTTATGCATTTTTTTTTGACGTTCAAAAAGTGCTGATTCTCAGCCTAGTTTGAATAAAGCCTTTTGATTTTTTTGATTTTGTCATATTTTGATTTTGAAATGAAACTGAATTTAAAAAAAAAAACATGTACAAAATGCTACATGTGCTTGTTTATTTCTGTGAAACTGTGTTGACAAACACTTTAGCACGTAACCAAAACGTAAGATCAATGTGTTTCCTACTTCGAAAAAAAAAACAAACGCAGAGGTTCTTCGGCAGAGCCTTAACTATACGATTTAATATACATATAAACGCAAAACAAACAAATACCTATTACATGCGCATGCTAACATGTCGGTAAACATCTATTGTTTCTTGATTTACAAAAAACGAACAGGTTGCAGTTTTCTGTAATCACGAATGACAAAATGGGAAATACCTAGATTTTATTTTACTTTTGCTTTCTGAGTTACAAAATATTAATTTCTATCAGTACCAATGTTTATATAGTATTTAAACATTTTGGTTCAAATAAGCTTGTACTTGCTTGCTTGTTGCTTGTGCTTGTAGTTGTGCTCGTGCAAACTTTTACCAATCTCCTTAACAATGCATTATTGTTCTAAAAAGGTTTGAAGTCAATCGCATACATCTGACTAATTTTCTGTAGTGCAATTTCCTGTGCTAGTGCAGAAAAGCAATATAAAAAGCACGCGTGTGATCCACAGAATTGTAAATCCACGAATGAAAGTCATTTGAGGGGCAAGTGTATCAGAAATTTGCACTTATTGAACATGAACAGTTTCTGTTTTGTTAAAACTTTGTTATACATATTATTGGCGACAGAATATGTATAACATATTATCTTATTATTATTTTGCACATGTACCTACTGATGTAATCCGTCAAATATATCATATTGCTGAGAACTTTAACATGCAGTAAAACATGTAGGATCAATTAATTACAGCACTAGTCAAACTGAATAAACAAAAAAAAACTGATTTCGATAGCAATACCACTTATATTAATCCGAATTCAAGAATTCATAACCATTCCATTCACAAAACGCGATAATAAATAATAATCGGACGTTTTATGTATAATAGGGCTGGAAACAATAGATAACGGTCGCTATATCTGCATTAATATCATTTTATCCGTGTGACTGTGCGACGGAGATATATGTACGTAACTGTATTTTTACCTCGGGCCAGAGGCAAACCAGTCGCGTCCACCGGTTGATCAACAACACGAACTTACAGTGAAATTATTGATCTACGCGTACTAAAAACAATGAGTGATCACAGTTAAGAACGTTGACCATATTCTAATCAAGTGCGATTGAACAAAGTTATTAAATTATTTTGTGAACACGTGAAATATAAAGATGACAGTGCCACAGATTCCTCAAATCGTGTCAGAACTGAAGATCACGAGAGATGACGCCAAATGCACGCTACGTTCGTGGTCGAGAAATTCCTGGCGAGGAATACTATCAGAGTTTCTATCCACCCTGATGCTGGTCTTATTCGGTTGCATGGGATGTATACCTATAGAAGGAGTGAACATGACTATAAATCCACCGTTTGTATTCGGTTTTGTAGTTTTGTTCAATATCCAAATTTTCGGGCACATTTCTGGAGCATACATGAACCCTGCGGTAACATTGGCATCTGTCATTTGGGGGAGTACCTCCATATCTGTGGGCATCGTGTACGCGATCGTGGAATGTGCCGGGGCTTTAGCGGGCTATGGAATACTGTTGACATTATCTCCGTTGGACATGGTAGCAGGGAAAGTATGTGTGACGGCACCGCATGTGGGCTTAAATGACCTTCAAGCGTTGGGTATTGAGATAGCGCTGACAGCTGCACTAACTTTCATTAATTGTGGCGTGTGGGATCCAGTGAACGCGAGTAAACAAGACAGTGCCCCTATAAAGTTTGGCTTGACTATCACGGGACTGTCCCTCTTGGGAGGTCAGCTGACTGGCGCGAGCATGAACCCGGCGAGGACACTCGGACCTGCGGTCTGGACTGGATACTGGGCCCATCAATGGTTATACTGGGTCGGGCCATGTTTGGGCAGTCTTATAGCAGTTGTGTTTTACAAGTTTGTTTTCTTGAAGAAACGTGAAATTGATTAAACTTAAGGCTAGTGAATTATAGGTATTTAATTTAAATGTATGGGTACCTATTATTATTATCTAAGTATTACTTGCCGGTTATTCATATAAATTTATAGAAACTAAAATATATTTTAAAGTTTTTAAATAACACATGGCATGACAGCTTTAAAATATTATAAAATGTCTAAGAATACATATTTTATTACATTTTTCATTACGATTATAAAGATTAGTGCATGTGTGTAGTCATTAAAATAATACTCTTACTGATAACTATATTTATAAAAATACTTAGGTACATGATTAAAAATAATCTATTATGATTAGGTGTTATAAGCTTACAAGTAGACTTTTATTACACTTCGTAATACCATTTTAATTTACCATTTTTAACAAGCATATTTGTTTTTACATAATAACAGTATTATAACAGTTAATGCTTCTTCATATTAATTACTGGCTATAATAATTCTTAGAAAAGACTATTAATTGGATTTCCCATGTTATTGGAATTCCAAAGTAATTAATTACCTTTGCTAAGAAACCATTGACTGAACTCTGACACATCGTGTGAGGATTAAAACTTAAATATTAATTATTTGAAGAAACCCTAGATATTTACGGGGTATTTTAATTATGCCATCACTTACCATCACATGAGATAATGATCAATAATAAAAAAAGCCCCATTTTATTGAAGACATTATTTTAAACACGTAGAATCAAAATATAACCCATGTAAAATAATACTTGATGATATTATTTTTTGGATCCTTGTAATACAAACATGCAGTACGTGTATTGGTGCGCGAATGACCTCCAAAATGAGGAAAAAGGCAAGTGTTACTCATAAGTAATACCAACCAACCAGTCTTGGAGTAACAGGTATAAGAGTCTTGTACACATAACTTTGTATTTATGTGAAGTCAATGACTTCTTCATAGTATCTGCTTTCTCTGTGTGAAAGCCTTGCCAGTGGGACAGCACAGGCTTATAATAATAAGGGAATTATTGTGTAAGACTCTCGTAGTATTTGATACAGGCTATTGCCATCAATGGGGCACAAATCTAGACTCCATGATGTGACTAAGAAAATCTAAATAAAAAATCTTAGTAAGACGTTTCCTGACCCGGGAAACGAACCCTACGGAGCAGTAGCCCTTGTGATCACTAGACCAACGAGGCATATAATAGAGACTTAACACAATTAATTAATTGTTAATAGACTTAATAGAATGAATAATTTATTAATTTAGTTTTTAATTTACAATCATAGCAGTATTTACCTGCGTTTATGTAAACTATAATTCCTAAGCAAACCACAGTGGTTGGAGCAAATACTGCTCATAATTTGCATTTAACTAGTCCTGTCAGAAGTAGCGGTTCAATGACCTTAATTGATCTGCTACATTTTATTCTAAGCTATAGTTGTATGCTGTTGCTCTTACACAAAACAAGTAAAATGAGAATACAACGTAGGTATGTTAAACTACATAGTTTAACATACCTACGTTGTATTCTTTCTTTCTTACAGGTATCGTATTTGCGAGTATATTCATAGATGTTCACATGAACATCTATGAATATACTCGCAAATACGATACCTGTCAAAGTAAAAAGCTATGCTTATTGCTTTTATTTGTTTTAATTAGAATAAATTGTTAGTTAAAGAAACACCTCGCATTTTTATTGTGTACCTTTTTTAGAACTGAACCTGGTTATAAAACTCAACACATTGGCAATAGGCAAACAAGAAAATAAGCACTTTTTTTCAATGTACTCTTCATACATACATAAACTCACTCCTTTTTCAAAGTAATTTCCACATGCAACCTACCCCAATGTGTCAAATTTCTTTGATAGGTTTTCAACTTTGTTCTAAACACAATAAGGTTCATGTTCAAATGGGAAAGTTTGACAGTTTGGGGTAGCTTAATGTGCTGGCGTCTGTACAAACATTTTTACACACCTCAGAGATATTAGAATGTTGTCGGTTACGTTAGTTATCAACTGTCGTAATAATAATTTTATGTTTTGAGGTAATTTATGTAGAAAAAGCTCAGCAGCGCATTGCGTACAAATCACCCGGTGAAAATGTGGGTGAATTGCGTTGTCATTTCATACTGATGATGCTATGTATTGCCAGTTACCTTCACTCATGTTTTCGCGGGTTGATCTTACTGAATTGACCGGCTAATCACACTGTTGAGGTGAATCCAGCGAGGGACAGTGCTCGTCAACTGATTAAATTATTAGGAAATTACGTAACTATTTGCGCGCCAGTAATTCCTTTACAAGAATAAGGGCGAGACTCCACCAAAGCGGAGACGACACGAAATGAGTCTTACAACGAATCAATTTGCGTCATTTAAACCGCTCAGTGCTTACCTTCAGCACAATACAATATTCTATTGGTTAATTACGAGATATCTCTCGTCTCCGCTTCAGTGGAGTCTCGCTCTAGGCGATTATCACATTGCCGCCGCATCCTGCTGCGGTGTACAGAGAGACGAAATCGAACCGTCGCGCGCGCTGCATCGCCGCCAGGAGACGCGGTGTATGTGAGCGTGTTAAATTATGTTATGGTTCCTTGCGGTTGGTGTATGCAAATCACTATAAACCAAAAAACAACCTTTAACTAACTAATAAACCTATTGCTTAAAAGGATTCTCCTTATTCTAATTTAGAGTAAGTTGTTGAAGTTGATGCAATAAACGAATCAAGATTCTACAGTGTAAAGCTAAAAACCACAGCACCGCGTGCCGGAGCCTTGTCCGGTGCAGTATGACAACCGTACTAGTTCACAAAATCTGCTCGTGAATATGATTCTGCATCCTGCACAGGATTCGCTTCAGTTGTGCCAGAGTTTAATACTTGTTTTCTCAAAAATAATGACATAGTTTTGTTTAATTTTGCTCGCTAGCACTGTTTGAATATGTTTGAATTACAGATCTTGTGTAACTGTAGAAACAGAATTAAATTTAATAAGTAAGTAATTATTACCACTTAATAACCCAATGGATACTATTATATGTGTGTTCACCTTTTAGTACTAGAGGAATTTACTTGGAAATATTTTACATCGTCAGCCTTTATCTCGACCGCATTCGCAATAACATCTCGCCGCAAGCGAACTCAAGTGATGTAAATCTTAGATCGCCATTGAAGTGATCCCTGCAATTGAACATAATATTAACAGGAATCTGACAACAACGGAACAATGGCCAGAAGAAGGTAGGTACTCTCTTTTCTTTGGTGGATGAGAAACTTTACACCTATAATAAGCCACATCGGTTCTCGGCTAGATAAGTCGTCGCCATCCCATTTATGTCAACACCGGTGTTCGACCACAGGTGTAAAACCGATGCCAATATATAAAACTTGACACGGAAATATTGCTGTTATTCGTTAATTAACTTTACCATACACACAGTATCTTCAATAAATTGACTAATTGGTGTTGTCAACGCAAAAATACATGAAAGAGTTTATGTTGAGCTTTTTTCTTTTTTTTTCCATCGGCTTTGTTGGTAGAACTAGACTTGTTCCTTTCATTTTTACAAATATTCAACAGGTGTTTGTGAAAATACATAGGTATATGTGTATGAAGGTTACACGAGCAAGGAAACTAAAATAACAGTAGAACGATTTGTCTACAGTAGGCCTAGCCATATTACAAGTTCTATTGCTATTATATTTCTATTATAAAAAGAAAATGGCGTATATGGAATTAGTTGTTTGTCAACTGTCAAGTGTATTTAATTTTCAGCCATATTACAAATTTTACTCGTTAACACGACAGTTGACAAACAGCTGTTTCCATATACGCCATTTTCTTTCTATTGTCGCCTTATCGATTACGATAATAGAATAAATAGAAATAGAATAAATAAAAAATAGAATTAAATAGAATTCGTAATGGTTTATCTATCTATATTACTATTTGACATCCAAATCTGCAGGCCTAACAGATTTGGATGTCAAATAGTAATAAAGATAGATAAACCATTTCTTAGATTAACCTATAGAATACTATTTTCTTTCACGTAAGATGCACTTATAATGAACGCTTAGCAAAAAAAGTCTTACCACACAATGGACGGCATGGCCGAAATCGAACCAGAAAGAGTTCGAAAGAAAATCTGGACACGTATACGATGAGAGCAGGGAGACTTGAGAGAGGCCTCTGGCTGAGCCAGAAGAGATATTAAAAAGACCTGGTACACGTAGCGCGAGGGTTTGGTGGCTTTGGGCAAAAACAGGACTTGCTGAAGCCTTTGCTCAGCAGTTGTAGGTACAGCATAGGATAAACCAAATAAGACGAATTATGAGTTCCGTTGGATTCTCTTCTACAGAAAGAAAGAAACCTTAATACAAACATGCAACGACATGTGCATTACGACAAAGCGCAGCAGTCAAAGTCTTAGAAGCGAATGGTGGTAGGCTTTTTGGGGACATTCTTATGTAATTTTGACCTTCAAAAAGTGCTGTTCCTCAGCCTTATATGAATTAAATGACTTTTGATTTTGCTTTGCCTCCACGTGGAGCTTCGTAGAACACGACGACGGCGACGTTGGTTGCACTCATTCAGAAACACGAAGATTACTAATACGCATACCTGTTCCTCAGGTTTAGCTATATAGATACTTTGTTTTTGTAGACCTTGGCCTAATACTATTACGTCACTTGATCAGAAATACGTAGTTTAAACATTTTGATAAATAGATAATACTAAACAAGTCTGTTGAGTTCAGAGACAACAAAGATTGGTATTTTAAAACTATGCTGGTAAAACCAGTTCTATTTTAAGCAACCAAATAAACAACAATATAACTGTGCGACTGAATTTATCATTTTATAGGACCTTGATTTTGCGTAGAGGTTAATTACCTACTTCGAAATGCTCTATCTGTGTAATGAGCTTGTTCACAACATTTGTTTACCTGCATCATTATTAGAATTATCTAGAATTTAAATGTGTGTGCGTCGTAATATCATCTGTTTAACCTTCTCCGAATTTTGATGTGATCGATCCTAACAGGACGTAGCTGTACACCAAAACATGCAGCAATATCCTTTGGAAAGGCTAGTTACCAGACTTTAGAGCTTCTCACTACACCCAACCACTGCCATAAATCGCAGAACTACTTAGCTGCATGCTTACTTAACGTACTGTCAGAGGTATGAGATTTGGAGTGCATGAAAGGCCTCCCCAAGCGATGTCCTCTCCAAACCTTTGTTATGTCCGGCGCATCTTCGGTAATCGAGTTATGTTGATTGGTTATCCTTTCACCACTATTGCAAATTAAACTCTATGTTTAACTAACCTATATTTGCCATCGACCGACGGTTTGTAGCGTCGCTTTATCTCAGCAAAAACAAGTGAAAAGCGAGGGTTTTGGGGGACTATGAATTACATTTCTACCAGTCTAACCAAGGGGGATAGATACCCCTTTTTTTTGTGGGGTGGAAAATCCTCATGGATGTCCCCCGCCCGGGGAGGCGGAGGGGTCTGTCAGACTCTTACTGACTAAAAACCACCCCGTGTTCCTTCTCACACCTGCGCCGGGGGTCACGGGAACAGTAAAGTAAAAAGTAAAAAATTCATTTATTTTCCACACTAATTGAAAACAGTACAGTTATTATCAAATAAATGGAGTGGACTGGAGCCTAAACTAGGGCAGCCCTGTATTTCAGGACTCCAGGTCCTTCTCCCACGGCGAGTGAGTTTGTATAATATTAATGAATTACAACTAGAGATGTAATTAACATGTAAGTATTGTGTGTTTTTGTGTGAGAGCGTGTGTGTATTGCGAGTGTGTTTTAAATATATGTGCGTGTGTTCGTGTGTGTGCGTGTAAGTGTGTGGTGTATGTGATGAGTGAGCTCACAGTGTTGTTATGGATGACGATTATTAATCATGAGAAGTTATTTAGGAATTACAAGTAAGGATTCCGTGTCATTGTAATTTAAATTAAGAAGATATTTTTGGAGAACAGCTTTACAGTCACGCAAGATTTTTGGAAATATATTTAAAAGCGAGTTGAGTTTATTATATAAATAAGGAGCAAGGAAGCATGAGTGTCTCCTGAAAAAAGCAGTGTTGTGTTTAGTTGCCTTGCATATTCTGTTATTTCTTCGTGTAGGATATGTTAACTTGGCATCATAAGTGAGTTCTTTATGCTTGCGTAGTGTAGTCTGTAGTATGAACAGAAGATACTTCCGCGACCCCCGACTGGTGCCGGCCCCGCGGGCCTCGCCAAGTCAGCGAGGGGAGTGAGGTGTTAGACTCCCCTCGCGACATCTGAGAGGGGCGCGCGTGAACACGACGCGCCGCCATCGGGTCCATGTACGTGGGGGTGACGGACATCCCCGCGTCCGTCGCCCTGGACCCATTCAGGGGGGCTGGAAGAGGGCGTTGTCCGCCCTTCGCCTGCGCCCGGTGCGTCTGCTGCGGGCCGAGTGAGTGGAAGTAATCTTCCTCTCCCTTTCCGCAGCCTCCTTCTGCGAGATGACCGTTTCGCAGAAGGACACCACCGCGTCCCAGGACTCGACCCCCGATAGATACCCCTTGGTTTAACCACACGTTACCGTATTATAGAACACTGATGCCAGTCAGAAAGAACAGTGATGCCAGCATTGACTTAGTAAGACGATCGAGTTACCCAGTCGATGGGTTGTGGTCAGAGGTCTTATAAAATTTGCTCCATTAAAACACTGGTAGGTATTTAGCTGCATTCGATTAGACCGCATGCTGACCCTAACATATAGTTAGAAAAGGCTAAGTAATACTCTAATATTTTCAACATGCACAGCTTTCTAGAATAATTACTTTATATATTACTAGCTTCTGCCCGCGACTTCGTACGCGGATCCTGTTGCTTATGCCAGCGACAACGGGGTCGTCAAAATCGAAGATCTGAAACATCTGATGTCGAATTCTATAAGCCCGGGGACGGGAAATCAATGGGATGCGCGAGACGATTCAAGATGTTCCAGATTTTTTTATTTTTGTTGGTCAACAGGAAATGCCATCAGACTTAACAACTTTTGCTAAGACGCCATTTCTATTATGTATATGTTATATTGTCTCTGGGCTTTGGAGTTCCCCTACAGGTGCTCCAGATCTTCAAATTTAGTAGTTCTAAGTGGCTGCTCCCCTGCGTTACCGGGTAAGCTACCCGAACGAAGATAAATGGAAAAGGAAATTAAACACTCAAATAACATAAGCCCGAAGGCATACGATAAAAAAATGGGAGTTTTAGCCAGTAGAGTCTAATTTTCAACGATATACCATCGTCATCGAAAATCAGTCCTGAACTGTTCCCGCCTTCACCGCGTAGTACCTCCTACTTATGTTATTTTATAATTATGCAATGAAATTAGTGATAGTTTTAATTTCTATATCAAATGTTTCTGATCTTCGATTTTTATAAGTCAACAGGAAATGCCTATCAGACCGAACAACTTTTGCTAAGACGTCATTCCTATTTGAGTTATGGTGTAGCTGGGCTCTTGGAGTTCCACAACAGGTGTTCCCGATCTTCGATTTTTATACGTCAACAGCGAGTGCTCATAAGGCTGAACAACTCTTGCTAAGACGTCATTCCAATATATGTTATAGTGTAGCTGGGCTCTTGAAGTTCCACATCAGGTGTTCCGGATCTTCAAATTTATTCTCTCAGCAGAAAATGCTCATCACGTGGAACAATTTTTGCTATGGGACTATTTTTGTATCTCCTATAGATTAGCTGGTCTGTTGCGGTTCTGCATCAGGTGTTCCGGATCTTCAAATTTATTCTCTCAGCAGAAAATGCTCATCACGTGGAACATTTTTTGCTATAGGGCCATTTTTGTATCACCCATAGTTTAGCTGGTCTGTTGCGGTTCTGCATCAGGTGTTCCGGATCTTCAAATTTATTCTCTCAGCAGAAAATGCTCATCACGTGGAACATTTTTTGCTATAGGGCCATTTTTGTATCACCTATAGTTTAGCTGGTCTGTTGCGGTTCTGCATCAGGTGTTCCGGATCTTCAAATTTATTCTCTCAGCAGAAAATGCTCATCACGTGGAACAATTTTTGCTATAGGACCATTTTTGTATCGCCTATAGTTTAGCTGGTCTGTTGCGGTTCTGCATCAGGTGTTCCAGTTTCCAAGATAAATTATAGCCTATGTGTTGACCAGACTTAATATCTATACAACAAAAAAAAATCATTCAAATCCGTCCAGTAGTTCCGAAGATTAGCGTGTGCAAACAAACAGACAAACAGACAAACAGACAAACAGACAAACAGACAAACAGACAGACTTTTTTTTTTGGATTCGTGCTCTATTACTGTTTCTAAACCCCCCTCAATTATTATTTTTTAAATACATTCAATGTACAGACACGGTTTTTTTACAGTCTTATTATATGTATAGATTAGAAACGAAAACAACAAAAGGAAGACTTTCCTTAACAACTTCAGAAATTCTTATTTAAAAGCCTGCTCGTTCATTTACACATCTACTTTGTTGCATTGTTTTGCACTTCCCTATGTGACTGTGAGATTAATTTGTTTTCAATTTTCACAGACAAACACTGACCACGGTTTCGTTGCGCATAGCTTAGGTTTTTAAATTACTGTTTTTTTTAACACAGAAATATGTGTGTGTGCTACATTTTACTCTCTAAAGTTTTTTACGTTGCTTCGTGTTTTTTTGTTAGAAGTAGGTATGTAAAGGAGAAAGAAAGAAACGTGTTTTTTTGCCTCAGATGTCGTGTATATTATGCAAAGGAAGATCCACAAAAAAATCTTAAAAAGTGAAATGGTTAGTAAATGTTTTGTTCGAACTATGTTAGTTAATACAGACTACAAACTAGGATGTACGAAAATTTCCGACAATAGGCATGTTGACGGAGTATGAATATCAAAATATAATAAGTCCATCAGTTACATTTAAAAAAAAAATAACACACAAGTATTTTTTTTCTTTTTCAAATTGATGGAAAACTACTTCACGATTAAGCCGATGTAAGTCGAAGAGAGGGGGCTTGCAACGTCATTATTCAGTATAAACTGTACAGGATATAGGACATTTTGACTCGATGTATCGCCGTTAACGTGAAAAAAGAAAAAATATGCGTCGAATATTTTCTTGTAATCTAGATGAGGGACTTAAAACTAAAATTTAGTGAAGTAGCCTATGGTAGCAAAGCCAGCCTGCTAGTCAATTGAAGAGTCGACCAATTGCTAAGCGTTGTCCCGAAAATTTATATGGATAGACGAACCATAAGATTTGGACTGGCCTGTTGGTCTAGTAGTTAGTGACCCTGACTGCTATGCTGGAGGTCGTGGGTTCGATTCCCACCCAGGACAAATGTTTGTGTGATGAGCATGATCATTTGTTCTGTGTCTGGGTGTAATTTATCTATTATATGTATATATTTAGAAATATATATGTATGTTTATCAGCGGTTTAGTACCCATAACACAAGCTTTCAAGCTTAACTTGGGACTAAATGGCGTTGTGTGAAAAGTTGTGGAATATTGTGGAATATTGTATTATAACCTTTTAACCCCATACTACTTAAATATATAACTCCTCAGAAGGTGGTTAAATGCTATCTAGTTTTTCAAATTAATCCACAATCAGCAACAATACATACAATGCTAATAACCTATTAGTGTTTAGTAGTGATAAGAGATTTGTAATTAACATTCATAATGATTACATCTGCTACATGTTATCAAGGCATTGTACTGTACGTCTAGGCAAAATAATCTCCAGCAAACTGTTTTGGTATGATTGATAACTGTGACTTTGTCGGTATTACCTAACACTAGAATAAGATGTTTTTGTATTATCTTGACACTGATTGTTGATCTCAATAGATTTTATCTCTGTATATTGATACCAAGATCAAAACTGTTGAGATCTAAACTTGAAATATTGATTGCATAGGTACATACGGCTTCACATCAAGCTATACATTTCCACTTTACACTGACCTCGCATTGTACGGAAATCCTATAATCATGTAAGATCAGTTTATACTGGAAATGCTTAGCTTGAAGCGTGCGCCAACGTCGACCACATCATCGATTATCATATTCAGGTGAGATAGTGGTCAAACGCAAGCATAAAAAAAAGATCACCCAGTGCGATAAAACTGCATTTTGTACACTTGTTTTATAAATATCCTGTGAATTATTTGGTGTAGGTACAATAAGGCATACCTACCTATAATTCACTATCTCTTAGCTATTGTGTTCTCGATTCCTCTTGTTCAGTGATTTATTCGAAACGAAAAGTTTCAAAGTGAGTATTTTATTGGACGTACAATATAAATCGGCTCCCTTCGTTGGCATTATAAAGATTACCCGACAAAATAGTCGGGCTGTGCCGGCCGCGCGGCCCGTCGAGCCCTTCCGTTCAATTTCGCAAATCGTGTTGTGTTGACGGTCGGTCGCTCTGACGTATCGCATTCCCGCCTTCAAATTTACTTCTGCTTGATGGCAAATTGGATTCTTTTTATAATATAAAGGTTCCTTGCTGCTTTGTATTTTGGTCACAGATTCTTGTCTTGATATCTGTGTTGTTGTATCGACAATTGCATGGGCTAGGGATTCTTAAGGATTCCGCGGAACCTAGGATTTCCCTGGAAAAGTCAAAAAGGTTCCACGACAAATTTTATTTATTTTATTCAAGAGGATTATAAATAATAGTTCAGGAATCGAAACGCGTAGTTTTTTCCCAAGCTTTTGCTAAAAAAGACGGTGGTAACTTCGAGCATCTACTAAAATAAATTAAAGTATGTGGAAACGGTACGGAACGGGTATGAATGCAGTTTTTCTTGTTATTAAAATCGATGACATGGTTCCTCAGAACAGATCTTCGTATGTCTTATAGTTTCAAACTTTCCCATACTGACCGATTTGAATGAGACACCCTGTATACATATAACCTAACTTATCATACCTATCCTATAGCTAACCTAACTACCTAACTTGGAACTTATATAATTAAATGTAACAACAAATGTACCTACACATGAATGCAATAAACATTTTGAGTTTGAGTTTGAGTTTGAGTTTACCTTACCGAAATGCATTGATTTAAAAAATACTAAATTCATAATTTTATACTGAACAACTGCGCTGCGTACAAACTATATAAATTGTATGTAACATAGAGATGTTACATACAATTTATATAGTTTTCCCGGTTTACTTTAATTAAAGTCCAAACAGTAAAAAAAAGTTCTTTTTCCAAAGTATTATTGAAGTTCGTCTCTGTCGTTATTATTAATTCCGTAAATTGATTTCTGAAATATAAGACTTTTTATGCTTCATAAAACCTCTTTCTAAGTTTAGTAACAAAATAAATTTCATAACGTACGCATAAATTGTCAACCAAAAATAATTCTGTTGATCCGTTGTCATGGTGATACTATTTAACTTTTCGTAATTTTAAAATATAAATACGCAATAATATTTTACATAAACACCACAAATTTTTAATTAGTGCAAATACTAAAAGGGCTTCTTCTAGACGGTCTTCTCATTATATTTGTAAATTATCAATAAATAAGATTCATAAACAGCAGAGTTGTTAGTGTTTGTTTATATCCCAAAAAGTCACCCAATTTATGGAAAAATAGTACAGGCTATTCATGACATGGTAGTATTCATTAATCGTCATTTCTCGTTCACGTTCGCGTGATCTCGCTCAAGCATGCCCCGCCTCCAACAGCTGTTTTCGTTATTTAAGTTTTAACTAAATAGTATTTTAAAAAATAATATTCTTTTTTTTTACTTTTGATTGCAAATATGATCAGTAACAGGTACGGATACAGCCGAATTTTTGTTGTACTAATTAAAAATAGTCGTGTATATTGTCGATTTGAAATCCTTATTTAACTACGTTCTTTAATTTGATAGGAGTATACGGTATCGACGACGACGGAACGAATATCAAATGTTTGACAGGTAGGAATAGTTTCCAAGGAAAAGCGAAATTGTTGTTTTTACTATATTCCAAGCGTTTTTTCCATATTTACTCACCTTTTATACCTTCCCTGGACTTTCACAAACATTTCAAAACCAAAATTAGATAAATTGGTCTCGCCGTTCTTGAGTTTTAGCCGGACTAACGAACAACAATTGATTTTTTAATTTATATAGATTTATCCAAGGTCATAATAAATTAATAATGAGTGACAAAAAAACAGATTAACGAACGCCAAACCGATAATATCGAGCAATATTCCGTCTTAATAATGATATTATGACGTTATTAAGCTCAAACAAGTACATTAAACGGCATGTCATAATAAAAACTTCCGCGTCTGTTGTCTCTTTGTAAGTGCGTATATTTCTGTGGAAACTGTGGCGTTGTATGTAACTTTTCAAGTTTAATCGAAAAACAATTTTGATCTCATTTGCTCTCATTGTGTATGTATTTGTAATTTATGTTTTCTTTTTAACTTAAATTTGATTATCTGTAATTTTAATCATTAGTAAGCTAATAATAATTAAGTAAGTGTTTTTTCACTCACTTGAATGTTGGTCGACCTATTATTGGCGACTGTATACGTCTGATGCTTGTTACTATTATTCTAATGTAATGCTGTATACATAGGCTGTTGGTTTACCTTTAATAAATAAATAAAATAAATAAAAATAACAAGCTTATAATAATATATCAGAACGAAGCGGCGGGCACAGCTAGTCTATAATGTTACTCTTGGAATATAATCATTTTAGCTGGCCTACAAATACAACCAGTAAAAAGAATAAAGGACAATTCAAACTTTAAATAATAAAACATACCATGTACCTACTGCCAATGTTATCTATTAATAACCCAATTCAATTATACGACAGTGGTATTCAGAATTCAATTTTGTATTCCATCATGATAGTAATTAGCATACCTACCTCATTTTGATGTACGCGTATTTGAAAGGCTGCGGCTCAATGTGTGCAATCAATAACTACCGTATTATACACAGCAATATTCATTATACCGTCTGTGCGCTGTCACGGGGATATACAAGTACTGCAATAAGTTCTTAAGCTCATATCACATTGTATAAGGGCGAGACTTCACCAAAGCGGAGACATGAGGAGATGTCTCGTAATTAACCAATAGGATATTGTATTGCGCTGAAGCTAAGAACTGAGCGGTCAAAATGACGCAAGCTGATTGGTTGTAAAACACATTTCTTCTCGTCTCCGCTTTGGTGCCTCGCCCTAAAAGTAAGGGAGATGTTATAGAAAAGATTGCGAGAGGAAAGTGAGTTTAATATAATGGCGCTTTAAACTAATAATGGAGTATGAATGCTCAGGGCAGTCTGATAGTGACGTCGCCGTGTCGGCGACTGAGAGGTTTTGGGGAAATCAGCTATACCCATATCATGGTCACGTGATGCAGACCAATGAGGAACATGACGTACGGAATGTTTTGATGGCTAGTATACGGATAAGAGTAAGTCAAAGAAAACTAACAGAACTAAATCAACGATGAATGGAGATGTATACCTATACAATAAGAAGACGTGTTGCCCCGACCCTAATTAAAATTGGACAATGGCAGGAGAACGACGAGTTATCAATGCCAAGTCATTAACGTAATCAAAGAACAGTTGATTCAAGATGTTTTCCTTCCTGTATGACAACAAAATGTTTCAATTTGGCAACGAATAGAGGAAAACTAATTGATAAAACTATATAACCTATCAATACCGTTGAGTTTTAAAGATATACAACCTGAGTTTTTCTTGATTTAAGTACCTACCAATAACTGGTTATTTTATTCATAATTATCAATAGCTTTTACTATGGGGTAAACTGCTGTCTAGTGCATTTTAGTCGATTTATAAGAACATAAATGTGCCTTACGCACTTAAGAGAAAATTCAACAACCTATAGACTTTCGAACACCATCCTTTCATTTAAAACTGCGCGTAATTCTGTTACGTTAAATTCTTTGTAAAATAACATTTTTTTTTCTTTCATTCTGTTTACGGTGGAAACTTTTGAGTACTTTTAATTGCATTATTACGGTTTGCGCACTTCAAGATTTTATTATGTGCAGAGTTAGTAAGTACTTAGTCGCATCTGCGTTGACATTCTTTCAAGTATTAAGTGATTATGTCACAAGCGACCTTTTTTGTTAAGTCAATTCGTATAACAGTTAAGTTCAAATTCTATTAAATTAGTGTTTAAATGAGAGGGCTCCTCCAATGTGGCAAAATAACCAAAAGATCGGAAATTATAGAAAAAAGTGATTGCGTCTCATCGGTCCCAGTTGAGGTCTTATGGGGGTGCATGAGAATGTAGGTAAAGTGAAGGAAGTGAAGTAGTAGGTAAAGGCGGAGTGAACTATTCCACACTCATTTTAGGAATTGACGAAAGCATGTATGTACTTTTGCGCACTGATACATAGCTTTATATGGAATTGAGACTTCGTGAGTGTATACTCGTGTGTGTCTCGTTCAATTCTATTTAAGTATCGACTAACTCGTGAGCAATCAGTGTCAATAGGATAAAGGTTAACAGTTTTACTACCTTTAGTTTCGATATTGGTGGTATGATACAGTAAAACAAATTCCGCGAAGGCATCGGTTTTAAACAAGTGCCTTACAATCCACCGCGCTACACCATCTACATAAAATAATACGGTCGTCTACTAGAATTTCGCGACCCATTAGACCCATTAGACAGGCGTCATCTGACTACGCTATGGGTCTTTTTACACCCTGTATTTACTCAGTACGTGATAACAATTCTAAACCGTTGTAAATTTTGATTTCCTCGAGATGTTTTCCTTCCTCAAGACAATTACTAGGTGCGAATTTGCCTCCGTATAATCTAAATATCGCGTTGTTAGGCCTCAAAAGACTTACTAATCGTAACAGTTCGTCATAATAAAATAATATGTATTATCGCTCGATGGCGTGTTAAACGCTACAAATTTTAGCCACAAGTAGTTGAATAAATAATCTATTAATAACAAGGAAACTAATCAGTTTTGGATTGAAGGATTGCATGAATAATGTCACTAGTTTATAATAATAAGCAATAGGCTGTTCAGTGACAAAATAAACAAAATCATAACTGTGCTATTTATGTATGAGACCGGGAGCCTGATTACGTAATGCAATGAATACATTGATGGCCTCAACACATTATAGTTTTTAAAAACTAAGCTTAAGAGTTTTGTGACAGCTATTTTACATACCTAAATGTTGACGAAAATTTTTCAATATGGGGGGGAGTGGAAAATCATGTAGGAACAGAACTCATGTCTGTGTCCATTCCAGCCCGTGTCTCTACCAATATTATTAATGAGAAAGTAACTCGGTTTGTTTGTCTATTTGTTACCGCTGGACAGATCGGTGTCTCAAAAAAGAACGTAATTTTTTTTTCAAATGCATCGCCATCTTGGATGGCATGACAGGTGACTTATTACTTCCCAGTTAATTAATAGGTGATATTTGACAAGGTTTAAACTAAAACTTAGAAGGTAACACAACTTATATTGATTCTAATGCAGAACAAAATTTTCCGGGACAGCTATCTATAAGAGAAACCACGACAATACTTAACGACAGCCGTAGCATTCCTGCAATTTGAACAAAATACATAATATTTACGTTTACAAGCTTTATTTAATAATCAATAAATTTTAAAGCAATTAAATTATAAAGGAGATTGAGATAGTGATTGAGTTGCGCTAGTAGTACGCTTCCGCCTTAATTTAATTTATCATGATCATCACCTTTTTAATTGTACACTGCAAAACATTCGGATCGCTTCGTCCTGTTTTAAAATTGGGACTTAAAAAATAAAACAGCTCATGCACGAGGTTCGAATCCGGGCAAGTACTGACCAATGTGCCTTTTTTATTTTTAAGTACTTTCTAAGTTTATCTTAGACATCATTAAGATCGGTGAAGGAAAACATCGTGAGGAACCCTGTACTTATCTATAATTTAAATTTGAAATCGCCAATCCGCCTTGAGCAAGCATGGTGTTTAATGCTCTTGCCCTTTCTGTATGAGAAGAGGCCTTTGCCCTGCAGTGGGACATTTATAGGCTAGTATTAATATTATTAGGATCTTTAACTTTCCAGACAAATATTCGTAATATATTCCCCAAAAATTAAAACAATGACCATTAAGCACCATTTCTTAAACATTGAACACTCTAAAACGACAATAAAAACAATTTACGGCCTCTGGGGCCATATTTGCGTAGCACTTACACACAAATATAGTACAGTCACGGCCATTTACGTGAACGACACGTATTATGTTGCATTCTGGTCCTTATGAAAGTTTAGGGGGTGATATCGTGAACATCTCAACCCTCGTCACGCGCCAGACGCAACTGAAATGTACTCTGTGTATGGCATCGTGTCGGCAACCATCTTGTGTTACAACCGCGTAGAATAATGTGCTCAGAACACCGCTGTTCGTGATTGTACCTAAATATTTCAATGTACTTTGATGTAGTCGCTGAAGTTAGTTTTCGGTGCTATCATGCGAAGGTACATGAAATAATTTCTTGTTTAGTGCTTGTGTAAGTATACGACAAAACGGTAATTGCGAATTTGAACTCGCTGATTCTGCCTATTTTATTAACTGAATTATTTTATGAACTGTAGATAAAACTTAGCAACAAGAAATTACTTGGTTGAAGGTCATTACTAGTTTCCAATTAATCTACTAAAATATTCATGATCTATCTGTTCTATTATTAGACCTACTTATCTACACGCTATTTCCATTTCCATGTTTCGGTAATTATGCAGGCGAAATACATGCTGTGAAAACGATAAGGTAAATAAGAAACATTATAATAAGTACGCTAATGTAGACTGGTAGGAAATGTCCAAGACGGAGCAGTGTCAACATTGTTGTGGAATATTGTCTGGCCTGGTGCTGGCGATCGGAAGGTTGTTCGATCCCCACCTATCCTAACACTCAAGACAGACACAAGCCACTCCACTCCAGATTTAGCTTAGTTGGAGATAACAAGACTACTAGTATATTGATAATTATAACTCATATTGCTAGCAAGCTCTTTCAATGACTATTTACTAACACTATTTAAAAACCTACAAAGGAAATTAGAAATTGGTGAAACTGACTCTGAGTGCATCTTCCCAAAAAAATCTTATTTACTGATATTATAAAAAGAGGTGTAGCGGCATCTATCTCGCCACATACGAACTAATGACCGATATCCTACATAGGCGGTATCAGAGTTATCCGCGCAGTTTGAACGTATACAAGTTCCCGACTACAACCGTCGGGCAGTAGTTAGCCCAACAACACCCGTCTGGTCGGACGATCCTCCGTTTTCAATGGTGGACGAGGAACTTTACACCCTATTCCTCATACCTCCAAAGAGTAAAAGGTTGAATTTTTGTATGTAAAGAATAAACTTAAAAAAACTACTGGACTGGAGAAAAAAATCACCTTTGTGAAGCTACACTATCCCCAGAAAACATAGGCTGCTTGTTATCCCTGTATTCTCACGGGAACGAGAACTACACGAGTGAAACCGCGTGACGTCTACTAGTACAACACTTAATAGCAAAGCAACCGATCACAAAATGTAGAAATCCTACTCGACATTTTCAATCCTTCGCATTTATAACGATAGGTTCCTCCAGCCATTTCCCGAAACGAGGATCTAAAGAACGAAACGAAAGCTCTACTAGTGCGATCATGGCTAGAATTCCATTAGGAATCTGGTGTGGCGGACGTGCCAGCACATCTGGCATTAGAGGCTTTGTTTCTAAATCGATCGACGAGTCAGTTGCATTCATCCTAATGGCACATACAGTAAAACCTCATTTTGGTCTGGTACAAATGATCCGGATTGTGGCATAATACGAGTAAGATAATACGGGCGCCATATACGATTATGCCGCTTCGAAGTTACTTTAGGTAATCTTTGTTTATAATTAGAAAAAGTGTTTTTTCATTTTATGCCTACTCATTAAATAGGCTTGCGTGTATGACAACATGTATGAATGTAAACGAAACAAAATAAGTAGGTATGTGAGAATCGAAGAGGATGGCGCTCTATAGTTTCTGCCTAACCCCATTCGAAAAAAGCGTGATATTATGAATGTAAGTAAATACGTATTAAGTAGGCATGAAATGAACAAAGCACTTTTGGGACAAAAAACTGTGATAGCCTACAAGTCATACGTCTCGAATTTTTTTTCTAAATATTATTAACCAGTGCTTGATGTAGTTAGTGCATGAGTAGTGATGCAATCAGTGATGGTGAAGCGCACTAGTTTATTAAGAGCTTATTCAGTCTAGCCTTGAAGACCCCTAAATTATAATCGGACGGGAAGACCGTAGCAGGCAAGTTGTTCCGACCTAATTTAAGGCGCACATCTCTGACTTTGAGGATTCATGTGTATATAGCACAGTTACCATTTGTTCCACAAACGGCAAAGGAAAATATCGTAAGGCATGTAAAACCAAGTCAGAGGCCAAGGGTGGCATTAAATCTGTTACACCAGTTTAGACCCTAACCACACTAATAGAAGAAGAGTAACGAGAGCAGTATTATGTCATTTCTTCTGAGTCTGGGTGTAATTTGCCAATAATACGTAGGTATATGTTTAGAAACTAGCAAACATCTCGCGGTTTCACCAGCGTAGGTCCCATTCCCATGGGAATACAGGGATAAAAAGTAGCATCGTTCCTATGAGAATAGATACATAGATAGATAGATAGATTGATAGATAGATTTATTTATTTGTGGAAACATGAGTTACATAACATGGTATGCAGGTTGTAAGTATAAAATTTGTTCAGTCATGTTTGGTCTTTACGGTGTACAAATATTACATTGTTTTGCTTACAAATACAATTAATATTAATAATCATTCATCTAAATGTCTTGATTTCAATTTCATTGCATTAGCATAATAATAGGATAAAATCTAATAATGTCAATAATAAATAATAACACCAATGTCAAATAAAAAAAAAATAGACATAAAAGTAGTTTACATTAAATCTAATAAATTATTAATAATTTTGAAATGTAGAAAACAGTGCATTGCTAAATTTTATCATTTAATAATTCTATCGTGTTGTAGTAAGCTCTATTAAGAACCGTTTCAGTATTCGCTTAAATATCCTAAGGGTTTGTTCTTTCCATGATTTTGGAAGCTTATCAAATATTTTAGGAGCCATACAGAATACGCTATTTCCCATTAGTGCGGTTTTTGCCCTGTGTGGACAGAGAATAGTGTTGTCTCGTCTATTACGAATGACCCTGTCTGATAGCCGTGGAAATAAGTGCGGATTGACCTTGACAAACATGGCAATCTCTAGTATATAGAGAGAAGGAAGTGTCAAAATTCTATTGTTTTGAAAGTACGGTTTACAGCTGTCTGTCGGACGTAATTTGAATACAGCTCTAATACTGGGATAAAAAGTAGCATACTCGTATGTGATAATCCAGTGTGTCAGCTAACTTTATACCAAATTTTATTGTGAAAAAGAGTAACAAACATCCATCCATCCATTCATCTATCTATCCATACTCACAAGCTTTCGCGTTTATAAAATGAGTCGGATATAAAAATATACTTCGTCTGCACAGGACTAGTACTTAGAGTAGTATATTTTCTTGCCCAAGGTCATATATCTATCTAAATAATATATAGCCCATGTGTTATTCCGATGTATAAGCCATATTTTTGTAAAGTTTCATTAAAATCCATGCAGTAGTTTTTGAGTGAAAGAGTAAAAAACATTCATGCAAACTTTCGCATTTTTAATATTAGTAGGATGTTTATCAGTTGCTTAGTACCCATACCACAAGCTCTGCTTAGCTTGGGACTAGATAGCGTTTTGTGAAAGCTGTGGAAATTATTTTATTTATTTTCTTTCTTTGTAATTAGTCAACGAGTAAGCATAAAGTGAACAAAGCACTTTTAGGACGAATCGCGTCTGCACCAGAAATCGGTATCGGAATCGGTATTTTGGTGCTTAGTTATAGATTGAATAGATAATCTACTTGCTTATGCTTATAATTACAAATAAGTTAGGTAATCACCATAATAATCATAATCGTCATCAATCTTCTGACAAATTACCATTTCATTTGCGCCGATTCATTCAATAATAAAACATACATACTACATCACGCCTGTACTACCCAAAGGGTTAGACAGAGCGGCACCTATTGTACACACACACATTTCGCCATTTACGTACATTCATACATAAACTCACGCCTTTTTCCCATGGGGGTAGGCAGTAACTACAGAGCGCCATATGCTACGATTCTTACATATCTACTTCTTTTGCTTCGTTTACATTCATACATGTTGTCATACACATTATGTTTAAGTTAATAAACGGTAAAGGGTTTTAATAGACAGTTTGCCTATCGCCAACAAAACACGAGTTTAGACTCCGGGCTCATACTACGAAAACTTAGTAAAAGTTTGTCCTTAAACATGATTGACGTCGGTAAACAAATTCAAATTCATTTATTTGCTGCGTGCTCTAATGTAAATTAGAGCACGGATAGATTTACCAGCTGATCCCAAACTAGGCACAGCCCGTATCTTGGTGGCCCAAACACTACACAAAGTTAAAAAGTCTACAATGTTCAGCTGGCGCAAGAAAAATTAATTATCAAAATACCTAATTGTTAATAGTAATATTCTATAATAACATCGACAGAACGGACAAACACCGAGTGGGCCGTAATCTGCCACGCTGTCATGGCGCATTGTGTTTGAATTTTTGATTCTAGGACACGCCGATTTCCTGACGATGTTTTCCCTCACCGTTTTGAGAACAGCGATGATAAAATAATTTGGGTTTGAATCAACGACCTACTCCGCGTAAGTCGCGGCAGTTACTGAAACACTGTTGTATTTAAGACTCAATTAAAATCACTACGTCGACAACAACGAGCGCCGACAAGGAAATTTTATGAATATTTATTTTACTTTCTTTATTGTCGGAAGGCTTACAGACTAATTAATAACACAATAAAATATAACCAATATTCTAATTACAACACAAGCCTCCACAGTTAAAGAAAAAATATGACGATAATATGTAGGTACATGTACACGTACCTATTATATCACATAAGGTAGCTTTTACAAATCACAAATACGTTCAAATGTTGAGTCATTTGCAAACATTTGATGAAAAATCAGATCCCGCCTCTTGATGGAGTGTCCCGGAACGTATTAAAATACCACACAACCTATTCTAATATCACAAGTTAAAACATTAAGTAAGTACCTACCGTATTTTGTAAACTCTAATCTCAATACTCTTCTTTGTTTCTCGGAACTCACACATCCGCAAATAAGCCGGAGGAGCTTATACCCCAACAAAAGGCACTCACTAACTCATGTTGAACGGCGCTTATTGAATCGTACGAAAGTGTAAGACCACTGTTTGGCAAACATCGACTTCAACTGTGAACTGCCGGCCAATTAGGAACGCGGGAGTTTGCCCGACTTCAAGTCCGACTTTAGTTCGGACTGAGGTCAAAACAATTATCTCCAGGTGAGTTTGCTTTGCTAACTAACCGGGAATTGTTCTTACCTACAAATACAGACTGCTGTGGTTCTGATTTATTGCTATCTTCTCGTTTAACGGTTTCAGGATTTGTGGTAAGTAGGTAATGAACCTTGAAAAGTGGGACCTCCTTGCTGATATGAGAACATAACGTTCTTTCGTTTTCTTCTTCTTGCTTGTGTAATGAGCACTAACATTTTCTTCTATGTCTGTGTAATTTATTAAATGCTAGCAGACGTCCCGCGGTTTCACCCGCGTAGGTCCCGTTCCCGTGGGAATACAGGGATATAAAGTAGCCTATGTGTTAATCCAGAGTCTCGGCTAACTCCACACCAAATTTTATTAAAATCCATTCAGTAGTTTTTTACGTGAAAGAGTAACAAACATCCTCACAAACTTTCGCGGTTATAATATTAGTAGGATTATGTTTATACTTAGAAATAAATAAGTATGTTTCTCAGTTGTCTATTACCCATAGCACAAGCTCTGTTTAGTTTAGGGCTATATACATATTATGCTATGCGTTCTCCGAAACTTGTGTAATATTATATTGTGGAATATTTTCTTCGGTTCTTTTACTAAAATCTTATCAATATTATGAAACGGTAAAGTTCGTGAGTTTTAGACGTTGTAAGTAATCTATGGACCCGATTTTGAAAGAAAAAGCATTTATTTGGCATTACACAGGCACACGTTAATAAACAAAAAAAAGGAACAAAAGAAAAGTGTAACAAAAAAGAATATAGAAATAAACAAAATAAAGAATTATGTGCCTTGTGGCTGCGTTAAATAGGTTTAACCAAGGGGTATCGTGTTACCCTGTAACTACGTTGGCGGTCTGACAGGCAGTTGCTCCATGTAAAGCACTGGTATTCAGCAGCATCCAGTTAAACTGGAAGCCGAAAGCCGAAAAGGCTAGGCAGATATAATGATATAGGAACACTTCTGCCTATCTCTTCTGTGAATACAGGCGTAATGTTTTGCTTTATCATGGAATAATTTAATATTTACAATATGTACAGACGCCAGCACGTCAAGTTACCCCAATAAGTCAAATTTTCCCAATTGAATATGAACCTTATTCTGTTTGACATAAAGTTGAAAAAAGATCAAAGAAATTTGACACATTGGGGTAACTTGATGTGCTGGCGTCTGTACCTTCATTTATGGACGACAACCGCAGTAGGTCCACATACGCCATTTAATTTTATCGCGTTATAAATTACTCTGGATTTACATTTTAGTATTTTATTGCAGTTAAAATAATGTTTATTTAAAAAGCAAACACTATTTTCGTCAAGCCATTTTTGTCTGATTAGGAGCCACGATCACTTATGTAAATATGCTTACTTACTTTAGCGTTTGAATTGTCATAAGCAGCATATTTTTCAGATATATTTAAATAGGTATGTTATAAAGATAATTAGCTTAGATATTTACATTTTACACTGATATCATAACCTCACACATACACTAAAATACGTCATGTGCTACTAGATGGATTGCTGTAACGAATAACAAAAACTGTAGTCGAAATAACTTATATTTGTTATAGGGTGGAAGGGATATTTATTTATTTATGGTTTACCAACAATTGTTAACAAAGATTATAATTATAAAAGTAACATGTAAAATGTAAATGCAACAGTACAACAATCACTATAGGTAAACTCCGCATGCTTAAAAAAATCTTAATCTAGTTTTATATAATTATTCAAGTCACATATCTAAGGGTCTTAATAATTCATAATTACACAACATCGCCACACAATTTATTACAATGAGTTCAGTTTATACGACTTAGCAAATTATATATCAACATTTTCTTAAGATACCTACTTAACTCATAAAATACCAGAGCTTTTTGGTTTTAAAGCAAATAGGTATATAAAACATTTTTTTCTTAATACAATATCGTGATTACGTAATTCGAGTAGACAGAAACCATGACCTTTTACAGTTAAATGCATCAAACACCTAATATTTGTTGTAACTAGTCACAAGGGTACAATCAGCCCCACTTGCGGTGAATCAATAACGAAATGCTTTGAATTACGCAACATGCTGCGTATGAGCAATCAAGCTCAATTACCGTATTTTAAAAAAAAGTTCAAATTCTAATCTCGGTCTTAATCTGTCAAACATTGACTTGCCGTTGGTTTAGTAGTTTAGTTTAGTATAGGGTTCAATTCACACACAGGAAAAATAATTGTGTGATGAGCACGATTATTCGTTTTGTGTCTGGGTGTCATTTATCTATAATATGTATGTATTTAGAAATATATAAGTAGGAATGTAAATTAGCTGTTTAGTACCCATAACACAAGCTCTGCTTAGCTTGGGACAAGATGATGTTGTTGAATATTTATTTATTAATTAAAAATAATAAAGTTTGTACGCCGCCACGCGCCGTGTGCCAACGATTATTATATAGCCTTAAGGGTAATACACCGAAACTATTGCAGATTGTACGCCAATAAACTCACTGGATATATTATAAAAATAATAATAAATATAAATAAATATTCCACAACTTTTCACACAACGCCATTTAGTGGGACTAAATGGCGTTGTGTGAAAAGTTAAGCTGAGTTAAGCTTGAGAGCTTGTGTTATGGGTACTAAACAGCTGATAAACATACTTATATATTTTTTTAAATATATATTATAATTAATATAATATATTATAATTATATTATAGATAAATTACACCCAGACACAGAACAAATGGTCGTGCTCATCACACAAACATTTGTCCTGGGTGGGAATAGAACCCACGACCTCCGGCATAGCAGTCAGGGTCACTAACTACTAGACCAACCGGTCTGTAAATTTAAACCGGTCTGAAAATTATGTGAGGGAATCGGATGTAGAAGAAACTGACTCAAAACCGTGCCCGGCCGCCCGCGGCGTTACTCAAGTAGCACTCCCCAAGGCAATACTGGATTATAGTACAAACTTAACTTTGCCGTTCAAATCTTCAAATAGAGTAGATAGTGTACTGAATTGAATAATAAAAAAATGTCATTGGCATTAAGTCCGCCACTGCACATTACTGTGCTTGAAGTATTAAATAAATAAATAATAATCGCTACTTTTCATCAACTATAGCCAAGCTCAATAAAGCCAAATAAAGTAAGTTAGTAAGATGCTCAGTACAGTGCATCGGAGGTTAACCTTCGGCCTGAGTAAACCTCATTGCCTGTACACAATGTCATTAAGATGATTTCCGCTAGTTATTCCTTCAAGTTTATTTACGTTTTTCCAAAAATATGTAAACATTAGAAAAATGCTAACGAGAGACTTCAAACAGACTATACCGTACATCGAACCTCGCTACTTATCAAACTATGTAAACTCTCCTGACATTTTGCCGTTTGTTGTAACGGCCACTGGCCTGATGGCCGTAAGCCTCAGCAGCCATAAGCCGTGGCTTTTGTAAAGCGCTAGTATCACTGGCTACCAGGGCTATCTTTGTACACCAGACATAAGTAATATTCAATAGTTATGCAAAGCTCTAAGACATGTTTTGTATGTATGGCGTTTATTTATTTACTTATTTAGGATCCCCAACAAAGAATATACACAAAATCATAAATATAGAAGATGGCTGACAAAAAGTATTCTATACGAGTAGGCCCTACTCCTTCACTGACAGGAGACTACAGTACGCACAACTATGTTAATGACCAGCTAACAATCAAGCAATAATAAAAATAGTAATTAACTTATACGGCTCAAATTTTGTTTTAAAAAAGAAAATAAAATACAATTATAAAATGATGTAACTGAAATTAAACTTATAAATTTACTTATGTATAGTAAACTAGCAGACGTCCCGCGGTTTCACCCGCGTAGATCCCGTTCCTGTGGGAATACAGGGATAAAAAGCAACCTATGTTGTAATCCAGGGTGTCAGCTAACTCCATAAGCAAGCGCGCTGACTGCTCGCCGTTGTCTTTTTCATATTGACATTGTGAAATATATTATACTACACACGATTTAATGCTCAAAATTGAATAACAAGTCAATTAATAAATAAAATATTCCACAACTCTAACACAACGCCATCTATTCCCAAACTAAGCAGAGCTTGTGTTATGGGTACTAAACAACTGATAAACATACTTATATATTTCTAAATACATACATATTGTAGATAAGTAACACCCAGACACAGAACAAATGATCGTGCTCATCCAAACATTTGTCCTGGGTGGGAATCGAACCCACGACCTCTGGCATAGCAGTCAGGGTCACTAACTACTAGACCAACAGGCCAGTCAATTGCTGGTTTGGAGCGGTGCCGGTATAATGTGCCATGACCTTAATAGTCACTGTAACTTAAAGTCTATTAACAGTGCAATAACTACCACTAAACATGTAACTACCATTTTTTTGCAAATGCTTAGTGGTCATCAAAGTCCGGTATATGCCTTTTGTACCCTGATCACCACTGCACTGGTTTCTTGGGCTATGCGGTCGATACAGATTATCTTAACTTACATAATTCTAGCATCAGCGATGGCTAAGCGATAAGGACGTCGCCGTTTGGGTTCGGCGGTATTTCATAACATCAATTTAAACAGGTAAACCGACAGTTTCATTCTTCAACAGTATCTCCGTTGGTGTCTCCAGTAAAAGTGAGCTCTGCATAGTCCCTTCACTCCACTCCAACTCGGCCCAAATAACGACTTACCCTGTACTCCGTACTAAAGTTATCAACTTATTATTTAAGAAGATCGCTTTCCACGACATGTATTTGCTATATTTAAAGACTTATACACTCTACGTAGGTACACCTACATCTTACACACACACTCTATCCACAAATATTCTTTTATGTTTGTGAGTAGAGAGTAGAGGCCCCGCGGTGTCGTAGGATTCAATTACCGAGGAAAATAAAATGCTAACAGAACCGCTACTGTTTACTCGATGGCACGCAAATTCATCTATAACGAAGTTGACTTTGGCTCCGTGTTTTAGACGTTTTATTATAGAAAACAATCACTTGTATAATAATGAATGAAGTCTAGTTTTAGCATTTCTCTTTAGGCAGAATTTTCTATTGAAACCGAGTGAATACCCAGAACCTTTTGTAATTATTCGAAAGCTTATTTCAATGCATTTTAGATCTACGAATATATTTAAATTGCTAATTTTTCGAAGAATCAAAATTATATAATTTGAATAGAATAACAACTGTGGACTTTGACTGTGTATTTTTAGAAATTCTTACCCTCGCTTTTTGATTTATTACAATATACGATATTTTTTATCTTGATAATTGACCTATTTTCTCCGTGTGGTCTTGAATTATATATACTTTCTAAGTTTATCTTAGACATGATAGACATGGATGAAGGAAAACATCGTGAGGAAACCTGGACTTCTATCTATCTATCAGGATTTGGTTTCTGCACTTAATTCAAGTTTGGACCATTGTGCGTGTTAAACCTGGACTTATAGTTAATATAAGTCTGAAATTGCCAATCCGCCTTGAGCAAGCGTGGTGATCCATGCTTGTGCCTTCTCTGTATGAGAAGAGCAGTTTGCCCTGCAATGGAACACAATTGTTTACTATTATTAATTATCCTCAATGCTTTTTTGCAAATCAAATGATGATTGTTCAACTTATTAAGTAGAACAAGTCAGTCAGCTAGTTCAATATAAAAATAACGTTATTTTAATAACTTGGTAGGTACCCGCTAATTTCACGCGTTGGAATAGATTGAGAAAATCGACCCCTACAACATAGTTAGGTATAGCTCTTAGTTAGCTTTGTTTCGCTTCCTCTTGTACTAAATCTCTAGCTTTGGTTGTTCATCACAATTTATTTGTACTGTAAAAGCTTTTCAGAAAATCTCGTTCCCAAGGTGATATTTTGCGATCGGATTAAGACTCCAGACCAACAGTATACTCATGGTATACCTCAGATACACCTGAGAGAGACAGCGACAAAATAAAACAATATCGACCAAGAGATTTTCTACGTTTGCAATTTAGCTTCCATTACACCAAGGTACGGCATTATGGCCGATGCGAACGTAAGAATTGCTTTTTTTGTGTACTTTATAATTACAGAGAAATATAGGAAATATATAAATGTTTTAATAAACACTTAACTATATTTACTAAAAATGTAAATAAAAATAAACCATGGCGTCAAAAAACCCATCCGCATCGCAGTTCACTTGATGTATACCCAAAATACTTGCGGCACGTGTGGAAATGAAATAAGTGTTTTGTTAGATCTTAAAACATAGTAAGTCTTATTTCTTTAATACAAGGTGGTAGAGGCCACGGCAAACCACGAAGCAGATGGTGGGACGACCAGGTCTTTCTTGAGAATTGGAGAGAGGTGGCGCAGAATCGTGTCAGATGGAAGGAATGGAGGGAGGCTTTAACCCAGCAGTGGGACGGTTCAGGTTAAGTAATAATTATAATAAACAGGGTGGAAGCAGACAACGATGCACATCCGGACATCATGAGTTTTCGCCATAATTGTGGACCCTCCGTCCGAACCGAACTCATGGGGTCGGGATCCCTTCTACCTTAAAACTTTAGCTTTTGCCATAATTTTGTCAAGTGAGGTATCTTTTGAAGACTCTTGATCGTCTGCTGGTTACTGGGCATCAGCATATCGAAGGCATAGAACAATGCAAATGTCACTTTTACATAACAGTGATTTTAAAGTTTGGGCATCTGGTACATTTAAGCTCATATTATAATAATTATAGCTGCTATTCTAGTTTATTGTCAAACATAATATATAGGTAGGTAAGTAATTAGAGTGGATAATTAAAGTAAAATTGTAATGTTTAGTTTTGAATTAAATGCCTATGGGTGTGCACTTACTTACCATCAGCTATGTTCTATGCCATCGATGTATACATATAGTCCCCATAACACAGAACGTACGATTGTACGTTCTGTCAAAGTTTTTTTTACTTCTTTGGCAACTGAGCCGATGTCAACTATTCCGCCAGCGTCAAGACTGTCAAAGTTAATATTAGCCATACCATCACTCAGTTTGCCAAAACTTTCAAGGTCTTAAATATTTCATTTTACCAGTTCAATATCAATTAATTAATTGGAATCACGTGTAGTGGAGTGCGGCCATATGGCAGAACGAACACCAATCAAATGCGTAATTTAATTGTGTGTTTAGTTTCTACTTCATACATAATACCTGGCTGTTTGTGTATGTGAATTTTAATGATTGTAAACGCAACAACGATACAGGAGGAAATCCTAGTGCGCGGCAATGTTTTTTTTTAGGAGAACCAAAACATGAATAAGTAAGTCTAATCATAAATTAAATACAGCTGAAACTAATAAAAAAGCTTTATCTTTGTACCTAAACACAGGTAATAAGATGACCTAGCATTAGGTATAGTTGCTATGTGTCCTAACAAAGCAAGCGGTATCCAAATGCTATACTTACGAAAATATAACAACAAATATTTTAAAAAATACTTTCCATTGATTATCTCAAGGGAACACCATTACTGTGATTAAAAGCTAGTTCTAATAAAGGAAATGAAATAATAAATAATATTCCACGACTATTCACACAACAACGCCATCCATTCGCCAGTAATAAATACATATTGTAGATAAATTACACCCAGACACAGAACAAATGATCGTGCTCATCTCACAAACATTTGTCCTGGGTGGGAATCAAACCCACGACCTCCAGTATAACAGTCAGGGCCACAACCTACTGCACTGGTCCATCGAAGGTTAAGCTACTACTAAAAGATATAGTATCTTTTGTATCTGTTAGTTTATCAAAAAACATAAATAAATATCAATAAATTTTAATATTAGGAAGGTACTAATTTTTATTTTACCATTAGCAAGTTACCTTCTATTTACCATTTAGGTAAACCAAACAAACAAATAAACAACACACACAAAAACAAATTACATAATATTAAAACCAATTTACAGTTTATCCTTTTAATAATGCACCAATGAATTGTTTCAGCTGCATTTGGTTAAACAAAGTAGTTCTCAGTAGCAGCTAGCAGCCCGGAGTTCCAGGCTTTGTGTCAGTTTGATGGCCATGGGCTCGCTCGAATATGTGTGTAATAGGTATAAGCACACCTCTGCCAAACCATTCGATGAATAATACAGTGTTGATAAATAAATAATAATAATAATATTTATTCAAAAGTAAAAAAGGTAAAATAAAAATTAAACCGACTCCAAAAAAACACTAAACGGTGTAAAATAACTCTAAATTAGGAAGTCTGTGGCTTTTTTGGTTTTGTCTTATTCATGATGGGCCACCGACTTCCGAATTTAGAGTTATTTTACACCGTTTAGTGTTTTTTTAGAGTCGGTTTAATTTTTTGCAAAAAGTTTTTTATTTTTCCATTTTTAGTGGGACCCATACAAATATTTGCCATGTTCTTTTTTATATTGTTAATAAAATTGTTAACAATACATGTCATGCTAATAGGGTTATCCACTTATCACTAATAAATGAAAATTATCTAACCTAACTGTCGAAATCTAGGTATATTGTACACATCTGCGTACCCCTCAGAGCATACTGTCGTGATGATACATCAAGATGTTGTATAAACAATAAACATCCAAGCGATTCCAGCAATCACGACAGATTTGCCGTCTATTTTTGAAGAGTTCCGTTGTATATCTCCGAAGATCAGCACCAGATCTTCACCAAATTAAAATGGGACCACTTCAGGAGTATACTCTTTCAAATAAAAAAAAAATTTGAGAATCGGTCCACAAATGGCGGAGAAAACAGGTAACATACATAAAAAAAAAAAAAAAAAAAAAAAATACAAACACACGAACATAGAACCTCCTCCTTTTTTGAAGTCGGTTAAAAATACAAAAGTCTTAAAAATAACTAACAAAGGGATAGGAGGAGGGAGGGGTGGGGGTGATGTTATGTTATTACGTCAATTCAAATTGTATTTCCATGAAAATAATTTAAATACGTGATAAATAATTTCTCGTGCAGCTTCCATTTTATTTTGACAACAATGCAGTAGAGTATAACATTGTTTGAAAGTAAAGTTGAATCTTTTTGTAGGGAAGCTTTTACGGCTGCAATTAAATTAAGAGCCTGCTTAGCGTAATCATTTGTGACTTTATCACCCTTCTTAAATGTATTAAAAAAAATCTGCGCCTTATTTTCTTTCTTCGTGATGAAAATAATTATGTAGAAACGATTTTCCCACTTTCTAGCAAACGCTTGTTTATGTTTACTTTTAAATGTTAAATGTTTAAGAATATGAAAAAAGAAACAAAATACATTTATCTAGGGTAGGTACGTACAGAAATAACAACGAAAACTAAATCTAAATGTCAAAAAACTAAATAGGTACCTTTACGAGGCCAAAAAGGCCCTTATTTTACCACGATGCCACGATAACTAAAGAGAAAAATAATAAATACCGCAGCGCTGTTATTCTGATAAAACCCGCTGTGGAAGGCAAAAAATGAAAATAATATTAACATAGAAAAAAAAAGACAATAAGAAAATTTAAACAAAATAACTCACCAACACGTGTCTTCCACGCTTTAGCGTCATTCTCACTTTGTCTGTGGTCTATAGTCTATGACGAAGACGAATCAAAAGACGCGGGCTCAACCGCGGAGCGTGGGTTGTCAAAATAGCTGTAACGATACAAATTGAATTACAAATACCTACTTAAATATAATTTTAGTTGTTTTTGTTTTGTTTAGTTTAGTAAAATATTTTACAACTAAATATCTAAATATAACATTATTACTTCTGAAATACAATAATGCTCAAATAAGACTACTAGTGCGGGTGTATTATAACATAATATATATTGTGTAAGACTGTGAAGTGTGGTGTGGTGAAGTGTATGTTAGTGTAGTTTATTTGCATTGGTTGTGAAATGAAGAAAAACTAAAGAAAGTGTCATGCTGCTGACTCATTTGCTAAGATATTATGAAATTTATGGGTGAGTTTGCTGACCAATTTCCTTTTGAATACGCAGTAGATGTTGTTTGTAGGTATTTTATACTAAAAATACTAAATGTCCTAACTGCTCGAAAAGGAAATGGCATGGCAAGTCGTTCGAGCATCGAGAAGTCGCGAATTTGAAACTGCCGCGGAATGCAGCAGTTTTATGAGGTGATGCCTACAGAAGGTAGATGCATCGTGTTATTATTACAATAATATTCTTTTCTAATTAGAAAATAATAATAGTTTTCACTTTTATCTTCAAATATGCAGGTACTTCTTGCCTTAAATTTTAGAGAGTGAGCATTTAATTGGCTGGCCCCCTCTGGCAAATTTGGGTGATTAGAAAATCAATTATAACGGGTACAGATTCAGTTGATTGTAGGGATATAACTTAAGAACTACTTACTGAACGTAATTAAAATTCGACCACCGTTAGTAAGCTAAGTATGTTATGAAGGAGGAACATAGCCATATATTTTATTTTCAAAACTACGAGGATGTTGAGTTAATGTCAAAGGAAAAAGTACCTACTTACGAAATTCACGCGGACAAAGTAGCAAGTAAAGTACTATTAGTAAAAAAAATGCATGAAAAACCAGGTAGTACCTACAAAAAGATTTAAAATACTATAGAGCGGGCATGTCAAGGACATGTCATAGAAAAACTTTCATTCCATGTCTTAGTAACGCCATCTAGAATAATATATGAATATTGGAGCGGCAGCGGAGCGTACTAAAAAAAAACTCATAGACTTGTGTCCACAAGGACACACGTTTTGGATGAAAATTTTGTTCGTGATGCCGTTCCGTCTATAGTAACTATTGAATGTCTTTCAATAAGGATAAGGATAATGTTTTTTTTTTTTACATAAGGATGAATTAGTAGTAATTAAAACCTCAAATAAACTCCACCCGCCCGCTTCGTTGTAGGGTCGCACAGAGCTATCTTATTTTTTCAGGTAAATATTTCCACGGAATTAAATTTTACTGTTCGAACATCACACCGTGCAGTGTTGAAACGAGTGTCGATTTGCATATTCAAATACCTCGTTTAAAATCACTTTTTCATCAGAATATACGTCCATGGGAAAACTCGGTTCGCTCATGCGTTTGTGCCCGTAACTCCGTACACAGTCGTGTCCACCGGCTGTCGTTTGTCGTTTATTGGACAACCTTTATCCTTCAGCCGACGTTTCTAAACCGACATATTCGATACACGATAAGCTCGGCTTTGTTCGTCGATGACACGATCATTTTCAGACGGGTGTTGAGCTGAACTCTTTAGAGTACATTGGATGGAAAATTGGAAGGAACTGTTGCTTATTTGGATCTTGCGCCAAACAGTCGATTTGAGGTTTACTACTCTATTATTTTAAAAGTCTATTGATGTTTAGGGGAGACCCCTTAGTCTCCCAGGGATGTGTTTTAAATGGCGTTGCAGAGAAGGGGCACCGGGGTGGTCTATTAAGAGACACGGCGCTTCTTCTAAGTGCTGATAATAATCACCGGGGTGGTTTTAGTGAGGTAAGAATCCCATACTCCTCGGTCTTATACCCAAAGTTCGGGCCTTTTGAAGGTTTCCCCCAAAAGGTAGAGTAATATTTAAATGAATAGGAATTTCTCAGTAGCAGCCCGGAGTCCAGGTTTGTGTTCTATTAAAAGCAATGTAGGCTCGCGTCCTTATTATATGGAACTTAAACAAACCTGGCGAAACATGGTTGTACTGGAGATAGGTACAGACGTCCGCACGTCAAGTTACCCCAATGTGTCAAATTTTCCCAATTGAATATGAACCTTATTCTATTTGACATAAAGTTGAAAACGATCAATGAAATTTGACACATTGGGGTAACTTGATGTGCTGGCGTCTGTACATCTCTGTCTAACCCTTTGGGGAATACTTTCGTGCTGATGTTTGAGGTGAATATGTATTTTATGTACCATGCATTAAAATCAGTAGAAAATAACATAAGTATTCTTAAATAAAAACTCCAGAAAGCTATGAAAAAGCGTTCATTTGTAGGTTCATTCTAAACCCACAGACGCCCAACAGGTCTGTCTGGAATCGGTTGGAACTTACTTTGATCGTTAACCAACTTGGCGAGTTTGTTTGCTAAAATACTTATTTTTATTACCTCGCAATTTGTTGCCCATTGAAAAGCAGTGTTTATTTTGAGTTTAACGGCCCTCGTTTCATGCAATTCATATATTAACTATGTTTGCTTGGAGTTAAATCCGGTGAAAAATGGAGGCATATTTTTAAAGACAAATTGTGTTTGAATATTTTAAGATTGTTTAGGGTGCTGAGGTTCATTTACCTATATTTGGATTGCAAAGTGGTATATACAGAGTGTAGTTTCATGACTAAACAGAAGAAAAAACGAAAATTATAGATGCAACATTCTTGCTAATCGTCAAAAGATTCACAAAAATGACAATACAGATTCAATGATCCTGTTCAATATGTACGTGCTACTGACATATACGTAACAGATCCGAAACGCAATCATAACACAGCAAATAATTTTACGAAGACGAAGCTAATAAAGAACCAAAATTGAAGTTTGCGATGACCAAAGACATTCAATACGTATAGACGAACAAAATTTGCGTCCGAAAAAGTATGTCCTGCTGGATACAAGTCTATGAGTTTTTTGTAGTACGCTCCGCTGCCGCTCCAATATTCATATATTATTCTAGATGGCGTTACTGAGACATGGGATCAAAGTTTTTCTATGACATTTCCTTGACATGCCCGCTCTATAGTATTTTAAATCTTTTTGGTGATGACGAACTACGTTGAAACATTTGTTTTTTAAGACACTGTTTTTAATGCCATTAAGAGTAAACCGCAGAGGCTAATTAGTAGTAGCACGTAGTAGTCTACCTCTGGCGTTTTCGATCACACGCCATTTATAAAATAGGTACTATCTTTGTCCTGCAGCATTACTCTCTTTCAAAAAAACTGCACTCTTCCGGGATAAAAGTATGATACTAAGCGATAAGTTCTTTATAATTATGTTCAAAGTTTAAACAAAACATAACATAATATCACGCCTGTAATCTCCGAAGGGTTACGCAGAGGTGTTAGGAGCTGTAGGTAATAGTTCACCCTATGTAATAGGGCGCGAGCCTATTGCCATCAATCGGGCACTTAATCCAGACTCCGGGCTGCTAGTGAGAAATTCAGGATGGAAAAACTCAATAACACTTTGTCCGACCTAGGGATCATCAGCAGTAGCCACTAGACCAACGAGGCAGTCAAAGTCTAATATTTTCAAAGAGCTCCTGAAAAAAAAATACTTTACATCTTCATAATATATTAGTGACGAGGGGACATTTTTTTAAAGTGGGTAGCCGATAAATCGTAACTTTGCTTTCGTATCGCTATTTGTTGTACATCTTGAGGTAATCGGTCCACCTGCCACCCTTTGGTTTAATACCTATAGTAGGTTTATTTGGCAATACTAGGGTCTGGTAGCCATTATTCAATAGCCGTAGAGTTGCTCTTCTGAACCTCCAAAGGAAAGCCGATAGAAATCGAGTTAAATGGACGCTTCGCCACTGTAATATATAGATAAATCCATCCAGCTACCATTAAACACCCTTATAGGACCGCACCTCAACCTTTCTAGAGGACATTCTATACAACACGTTAGTATTATTCCCAGTCTTCACTCAATAACACGTCTCTCTCAGAGGCCTTCAGTATTGTGGCTTATACGGTTAGCCTATCGCTTCAGCTTGCATGAACTCATTTTAAGAGCCAGTACGTAGTTCCAATCAACTCACTGATTCCTTTACTGCATAAAGACTGCTATTTCTAATATTCAAAGCCACATATGAACTGAATTTAAAAGCAAACCAGTTGCCACAGTTGTTAGTCATTAAGCCACGAACATTCAGTCTATATGATCCAAAGCTGCGGTCAACTACATATCTATTGAGAAAGCAATTGCTTCGTTAGTGGTTGCAACAAGAATACGAGGCCTTTACCCAAAACCCTTTGAATTCGAATCTCTTGGTTTGTGAAAGTATTAATGAACACAGCATGCTACTTTCGTTTAACTTACGTAGAATAGAACAAAATTAAATAAAAAAGTAATAAAATATATTTTAAAAAATCTAAAAGAATAGGAATCATTAAATGATGTAATGTTGAGAGGATTAACGCCTAACAAAAGGTATACGGCGGGAGGGGACGCCCTAAAGTGATATAGGTATCTTATTGATCTTCTGAAAGGTCTAGTGCACACATAGTATTTGCAATCAGCGTGCACATATAAGAATAAAACATTTATTGACCACACAATCATGACTATTATAGGTACTACACTAGCACCTCGCTCGCGACTTCGTCCGCGTGCATTTCGTACTTTAACATCGCCCCCAATCCACCCCCTCTTAGCCTAGAAAATAAAATATAGCCTATGATACTCACAAATAATGTGGCTTTCTATTGGCAAAAGAATTTTCAAAATCGGTTTATTAGATCCAGTGATAACACTCTACAATGTCACAAACTCGCAAATTTTGCCTCTACTACTTATTAGTAGAAATGAACGTAAAGACAAGTAGGAAGATAAGTGAACTCGTCGCGGCAGACCCCGAAAAAGATGGCGGGACTACTTGGACATTTCACACAAATTCTATTTCTGTTAACGTAATCGATAAGGCGACATTAGAAAAAAAGAAAGAGAATAGAATTTGAAAATGAAATACACTTGACAGTTGTCAAACAGCTGATTCCACATAACGCATTTTTCTATAATAGAAATAGAATTTCGAGAAAACACTGGAAGTCACGGAGAGAGAGCCTTTGCCCAGTAGTGGGATGATGCAGGCTAGCATTATCAGTATCACTAGGTAAGTATAGTTGTAGGTAAAATTTTCTACTCAGTTACTGCCTTCCCCCCACGGCAAGCAAGCGTCAGTGTATGAATAACTTTATGTATGATTAACCAGCACAACATACATTTTGACGCCGATGTTTTTTTCGTAACGTTTCCAAACTATTCGAATTCCTTGCCTGCTTTGGTGTTACCAAGTTCATATGACCCCAACCTGTTTAAGTTGGGAGTTAACCGGCATTTTTTACGTTTAACGACCATATTATCTCTGTCCTCAAAACAAGAATGACGTCAAGAGTAGCCCATTAAATACCTATATAAAAGCTGGCAAAAGCTAGCTCCTTTCTAGTTTTAAAGTACCTACGAATAACATACACAACACTCTCCAAAACAAAAGATTTTGTTCAAGAATGCTGTACCAAGGCAATTTTTTTATAAAACAAAACTTTAAAACAGCCGGATCGTATTTATTTTTCTCAAACAAGTCAGTTTTTCACAAAACATTAGCTTTATTCGTCGTTAATGTTTTCTCTTCGCTCTCTAAATATATTTCTTCGGGAGCCAAGTTAAATTGCTTGTAAGTTTTTTATTGGATAAACTTTTAATAAGACGAAACAATACTTCATCCGGATCAATATACGGATACTTATCTACTTTTCGGGGACCGTGACAAAGTGATTTTCCTGTAATAGCTACGAAAATGGAACTATACACAATATATTATTCAAGTGAATGTTAGTTTATTTTGGTATCTTCATTTTTTGTTCTACTGCTCCTCCTTTTAGCACCCTAAACACCTACGGATCATAGTGGTTAAATTATGCTATCTTTGAACCTCATCATCATTACCTTGCCCTTCTAACAATTGTTTTGTGGTCTGCGCAGCTTGTCTTCTTCTGTACATATCTAGTTGCCGTTATCTCAATAGCCTCCGCCTTCCTAACCATACCGTCTTTCACACAATCTATCAGTGGCGAAGTGACCATACAAATCGATTCCTTTCGACTATCCTTTGGAGGTTCGGAAGAGCAACTAAGTATACGGCTTTTGAATAATGGTAGCCAGAGTCTATAATTGCCGAATATACTATACTAGCTTTTGCCCGCGGCTTCGCCCGCGTGGATGTCGAACTTCCGTCCCGTTTTCCCTTTAAGGGCTGAATTTCTAAAAATCGTTTTTTAGTGGATACTTACTCTTTACTAAGAACACCCCTTCAAGTTTCATGTCTCTAATACCAGCGGTTAGAGCTGTGCGTTGATACATAAACGTAATAATTTTAGCATAATACTTCCGGATAGACTACTTTCAAAGTTGATCCTTCCGGTATGTATGCCTAAAGATTTCTGAAACTATTGACCCGGGAAAGAGCGCCGTACAAATGACTATGTGTAAAACAACTGAGACTAAGATCAACTTGCCCAGGCGTATTGATTACAACCGTACCAAGTTTGGTTAAAATCCCTATAATAGTTTTTGAACTATGCGTGCACATACAGACAGACAGACAGACAAAACTTTTACTGATTGCATTTTTTGCATCAGTATCGATCACCAATCATCCTCCAATATTAATTTTGAATATATTTTCATGTACATAATTATCTTCGTGGTGTGTGATAGTCCATTGAATTGTATGGCGAGCGATATTGTATCTTAAGATAAAATATTATAATATCTTAGCCGTGTGCAGCGCCCCTTGGTGAACTCCACTGCGGGTGACGTAACCTACGACTAACTTATTATTTGAGGTTGGTACAGTAGTCGGGTCTAGGGATCGAACCGCAAAATTAAATTTGTTTTTCCGGGATAAAAAGTACCCAGTGCGGTGCCCAGGATATTAAACAATAAGTATACCAAGTTTCATCGTAATGGAACCGGTAGTTTTTGCGTGATACCTGAACATACAGACAGACAGACAGACAGACAAAAAAATTTTTTAATCATATTTTTGGGTTCGGTGTCGGTCTAGTAACACCCCCTGCTATTTATTTTTTTGATATTTTTAATGTACAGAAATTTTACTTATACAGATTTATTATAAGTAGGTATAGATTTCTCGAGAGGCGCTGCTTATTTTCAGGGGCAGATTCTTCCGTACGGCGTACTCGAACGGCTCTTGTCTGTGATGTCTGCCGGGACAGTTGAGATTTCCTTTTAGGCATGCTCTCAACAAACTACGCACAGACTTGAAAACAATATTATGAACAAAGGGAGAGCGACTCGAACACCGTCCGCCTTTACAAAACAAAACAATCGTAATATCGAATAACTCGTAGGTATCGATTATTACGATAGAACGAAGTACGAAACTACGAACATACATAACAAACGTACCTACAACGAAATTACGATATTTTCGATTATGAATGAGGTATCTATCAACAACAACAACCATACGAACGAATCAACCGAAACCAATAAGCAACTGACATGTAATATTTAGAACTTTAACTGACAACAACGTGGGCTTAATAATTCGAGACGGTCATCAATCCACGGAAAGTCTTAACACCGCCATTCAGAAAAATGACGTAGTTGCAGAACGCCATCTATGGGCAAATAGGTAAAACGTCTGCACAATGAAAGTTATGGGGCATTTCGCGTTTTAGTAATTTTAAATTATCTCCGAAACTGTATGACCAATTGATATACTGTAAATGGCAAATCTTATCTGTATGATGTTCTTGTGATACTGAAATAATTTATTGTCATAAGAATTAATATTTTGTTGGTCAAATAATCAACCAAACGTAGGTATGCCGAAAAAATTTTTTTTTAATGCATTAAAAGAAGTATAAAAGATAGCTTCTGCCCGCGACTTCGTCCGCGGAAAATTTCTTATTTTGACATAAGATTACACTCGATTGATATTACTGTATTTAATTTTATTAGTAAAATATTTTTTGGAATCAGATCAGTAACTTCAAAGATTACCGAATGTTATGGCATTTTGCTTAGCGAGCCGCTGCGAGCGCTCAGTGCTAGTCTCCCTGTCCCTTGTTTCAGAGACATGCTGCCTTAAATGAGATAGACGCTGCGCAGGCGCACGTTCAGCGCTGGATTCCCGAGCACGGGCCTGCGATGTTATGATATTTTGCCTACCAAGCCACTGCGAGCGCTCAGCGCTAGTCTCCCTATCCCTTGTCTCAGAGACATGCTGCCTTAACTCAGATAGACGGTGCGCACGTTCAGCGCGAGTTTCTCGAGCACGGGCCCGCGACGTCCTCACATTTTGGCCAGCGACGCGCTGTGAGCGCTCGGAGCTAGATTCTCTAGCGCGTGCTTGCGAAATATATTCTCTATTTCTCGAGAGGCGCTGCTCATTTTCAGGGGCAGATTCTTCCGTACGGCGTAGGTACTCGAGTAGCTCTTGTCTGTGATGTCTGCCGGGACAGTTGAGATTTCCTTTTAGGCATGCTCTCAACAAACTACGCACAGACTTGAAAACAATTATGAACAAAAGGAGAGCGACTCGAACACCGTCTGCCTTTACAAAACAAAACAATCGTAATATTGAATAACTTGTATTGAATAAGATAGAACGAAGTACGAAACTACTACGAAGACGAACATACGAAACGAACGTACAACGAAATTACGATATTTTCGATTATGAGGTATCTATCAACAACAACAACCATACGAACGAAACAACCGAAACCAATAAGCAACTGACATGTAATATTTCAATCCACGGAAAGTGCTATCACCGCGATTCAGAAAAACTATGGGGAAATAGGTAAAACGTCTGCACAATGAAAGTTATGCTGCATTTTGCGTTTTAGTAATTTTATATTATCTCCGAAACTGTATGACCAATTGATATACTGTAAATGGCAAATCTTATCTGTATGATGTTCTTGTGATACTGAAATAATTTATTGTCGTGAGAATTAATATTTTGTTGCTTAAGTCTTTGTACGCCGCGTCGGTCACACGTTGACCGCGAACAATTGAATTTCTATTGTGTCTGGTAGTTGGCAGTCAACGTGTTAAATAATCAACCAAACGTAAGTATGCCGAAAAAAAACTTTTTTAATGCAATAAAAGAAGTATAAAAGATGAAATATAAAAGATAGAGATATGGCACCGCGGACTTTTTTGTAGAAATAATTAAGACGAACCAGGTAGCCATACATTGTTTTTAATTTTAAGCAACTGTTTAGGCAGCGCACGCAAATAATTCTGTTTTATGAGGTATTTTTTTCCGACTTGCTAGACAAAAGTTGTGATAGCTCAGTTAATTTACATGTTATAGAAACAATTTATTGCCTATAGCACTCAGGAATAATGTAGCTTTCCACCAGTACAATAATTATTAAAATTGGATCATTCGTTGCGAAGATTACCCCCTACATACAAACTTACAAACATACAAACTTACAAATTTTACCTCTTTATAATATTAGTATAGAAGTGTTTACACTAAAGGTATACAGGGTGGTAAATAGACCGATGAGTTCAAAAGACACAACAAATAGCGATACGAATACTAAGTTGTTTTTCTCGGCTTCCCTCTTGAGCAAAATTTACCCCTCGCAATCTATCCATTTTTTTGGTCTTTATTGTCTATTCTGTATCTCTACACGGGTAACAAAAATAAATCTATGAGTTCTGTAAGAGGTTGAGAGGTTGTCTGTAAAAGATCGCTTTTAGCGATAAGGCCGCCCTTTGCTACACCCTATGTAGCCCTTTATATTAGAAGTCGTAAGTTTTTATGGTGTACAATAAATATTCTATTTTATTATAATTCTAAAAAAAACATTCAACTAATACAACAAAGTTTCTACATCTCATGAACATTATTTACAAGTTTACACCTGCAGGTTTGTCTGCGTAAAATGTAACTGTCCCAAGATTATTCCAAAACAACACATTATCGAGGTAAAAAGTATTCTTTGTTGTATGTTTGTTTGTTTATCAGTCGTCTAGGACTGATAGTACAACAGAGCTTGTAATATTCGTTTTGAACTAGTTGGCGGTGTGTAAAAGTTGTGGATTATTTATTTATTTTCATTTTAAATTTAATTCAGAAAATGGTCTATTTATGTGTCAATTTACATCTTAATCTGTTCAACAGTTTACACGTGATCGAGTAGCAAACATCCAAACATTTTCACAAACTTTTACATTTAGAATATTTGTAGAATTAGATGTAGCAATTTACAATGTTCCCAGTACCGTCTCAAATATTTGAATTCACCGAATTAGCTACGTAGCTTACACTTTGTATATTTCAGCAAATGTTAATATTGGAAATTTCGAATCAGTTAATAAAGCCAATTAGGTTTCCGTGCCGTTAATTAAGAATTCCGCACGTACGTATTTTACATATTACCTTTGTAAACATTATTATAAGTAATAAGATAATTTTAGATTTTGCGTTTCTGGTTTACCGTTATTTACCATGGCCTGATTAGGAAAATTTTTGTTGTTTTTGATAGTCCCGAGGGACAAGACGTTGGCGCCAGTAAAAATGTAATAACCTATAATTTCATGATGTTTTTTTTTCATTGGTACGTTTACCAACATTTAAAGTCACATATTAGTACAATAATAACTACTATTAGCCTGTACAATTATTTTTTTCCGTGCTGGAATCAACACCTCGACACGCAGCGTAGCGCCCAATCGCTCAGCTTCTGAAGCAACCGTGCACGTGGTCAGGTTGGTATAACAAGGTGCCTGGGATGATTTCTAGTTGTAGATATTGTATTAAGGCATTTCAAATAATACAGCTACGACTACGCATCATAATTATATTAATACGAGTATACGCTAAGCGAAAACTTCAGATTCCTTTTTTTAAAGTATTATTAATGTGTACGAAGGGGTTTGAACTGAAGACATGGTTAAAATTTATTTATTTTTCCGGGTTAACCAAAAGCGTAAATATTCAAACAACTTAGATTTAACTATACTAACCACAAGTATAATTTCTAAAAATCTTAATATAGGTATAAAATTTTCGTGTTTGTTACAACAGTCCTCCGAAACGGCTTGACCGATTCTTAAGAAATTGTGTGTGTATATTCAGTGGGTAGCTGAGAATAGGACGTGAACTATTTATAAAAAAGGCGGAATGAAGATTGCCGGGGAAGCTAATGATATTTAAAATAAAGTAAATCTTGTAGGTATACTTAACCTATTTATTTATTTATGAAAAAAAAACTTACAACTATCATTACAGTGACCCAATGCGATAGTGTAGTGACATACTTACATCTAATAACTTATAATCTAACTTACTGCCTATACAGGGTGGCCAAAAAGTCGTGGATCAAACGCAACTAGGGGTTAGATGGGGTCGTCAGCTGCAAAAAATTGATCTACGGTAGGTCCTTAAGATCAACCCCTGCAGATTTATAATTTATCTTGTGTTTTTATGAGAAAATTGACTTTTTTTTACTAATTCTTATCAAAATTCGAAAAAATCTACATCCTGTATCTTTTTATCATTTTCACTAGATTGGTACTGATGATTCCTTGCATTAGACATGCTATTTATGGTTGTTTATTGGGTGTGTTGAAGATAATATTAAGTTTTACGAAATTTGTTTTTCTCAAAACATAACTTTTTATTTACTTCGGACCCCACTGTGAAAAAAAAATACTCTACCGAAAAGTGACCCTGTATTACAAGTTTTGGCGCATTTAATAGGGATTCTGAAAAGGTATTACACATGGCTATGCGTAGCTTTGATATCTTTCGAGGACGATCATTCGTAGCAAGGCCAAAGTGAACCCAACCATAAAACTCGGTTAGGACTATTTAAAAATAAACTGGAACTAATACAATTAATGACAAAAACTCTCTGCCTCTCTTTTACACTAACCATTTCATCCTTTGTCAATAAAAGGCCAGTTTGCCCGTCACTTCAGGTAGCGATATCTTTTCTAGGAAACAAAAGGCCGGGCCAGTCGGGGCGGTGGCGGGGGATGCGCGTGATCATCTTTCTTTAGAATGTTTAGTGTGCTTTAGTGACTCGCTTCCTGCCTGTGACTACGCACGTGTTCTGTTTCTCGGTTTTACGACGACTTGTGATCAGTTTCTTTCCTTTGACCTACGCTTTGTTTTTCGGACTTGTGATCAGTTTCTTTCCTTTGACCTACGCTTTGTTTTTCGGACTTGTGATAGATTGCCTACCTGTGACCAGTGCTGTGTGAATCTGACGGATTGGCTACAAAAGTGGACAGATGGCTGCTGCGAGGAGAGAATACACCCAACGGGAGTATGCAGAAATGCATTACCTGTATGGCTTTTGCGACGGTAATGCCCGGGCTGCTGCCAGGGAATATCGTCAACGCTACCCTAACCGTGATCGTTTTCCGGACTACAGGGTCTTTATGCGCGTACATAATTCGTACATGGAGGGAGTCTTACCCGGTCAGCATGCTCCGAGATCAGGCAGACCAGTGGTGCGATTTGAAAATGAAGATGAAGTGCTGAGAGAATTAAGATTGGATCCTGGTATAAGTCAACGCCAAATATCCCGTAATCTCGGGATTCCAAGATCGACGGTGCAACATATCATTAAAAGAAACCAATATCACGCCTACCACGTGCAAAGGGTGCAAGCTTTGCTGCCCGGTGACTATGAACCTAGAGTGAGGTTTTGCAGAGAGATGCTAAGATACCACAGAGAGGATTCGCAGTTCTTCGAAAAGGTATTATGGACGGATGAGTCAAGTTTTAGAAGAATGGGAGTATTCAATATCCACAACCTACATTTTTACTCCAGAGTGAACCCCCATATCATAAGAAATGATCGATTCCAGCATCTGTTTGGTGTAAACATGTGGGCTGGTATAATTGGCCAACAGTTGGTGCTCCATGAAATGCCAGCAAGGCTGAATGGTGCTCTGTATTTAAATTTTTTACAAAATAATTTAAACCAAATTCTTAACGAAGCTGAGGTTCCAGAAGCAAGAATAGCAGAAATGTGGCTGCAACACGACGGCGCCCCGCCTCACTACGCTCGAGCAGTGAGAGATCATTTGAACGAGCGCTTCCCCAATCGGTGGATTGGTCGAGGCGGACCTATTGCGTGGCCACCCCGGTCACCCGATTTAAATCCATTAGATTTTTTTCTTTGGGGCTACTTTAAAGAAATAGTCTATCAAGGAGAGAACAATAGCGAACAAGAACTACGACAAAAGCTCGAATTTGCTAGGGTACAAGTTATCAACAACAGAGGTGCATTCCGTAGGTTACGTAGGAATTTCATTAGACGGTGCAGATTATGTATTATGGTCAGAGGCAGGAATTTTGAGCATTTATTGTAAAATGTTTTGTTTTATTAAAACAATTATTTCACAATCGTTGTTTTGTTTTTTCGTCCTAGAAAGTTATTAAAGCCACTCATGGTCATGTGTAATACCTTTTCAGAATCCCTATTAAATGCGCCAAAACTTGTAATACAGGGTCACTTTTCGGTAGAGTATTTTTTTTTCACAGTGGGGTCCGAAGTAAATAAAAAGTTATGATTTGAGAAAAACAAATTTCGTAAAACTTAATATTATCGTCAACACACCCAATAAACAACCATAAACAGCATGTCTAACGCAAGGACTCATCAGTACCAATCTAGTGAAAATGATAAAAAGATACAGGATGTAGATTTTTTCGAATTTTGATAAGAATTAGTAAAAAAAAGACAATTTTCTCATAAAAACACAAGATAAATTATAAATCTGCAGGGGTTGACCTTAAGGACCTCCCGTAGATATTTTTTTTGCAGCTGACGACCCCATCTAACCCCTAGTTGTGTTTGATCCACGACTTTTTGGCCAATCTAACTAGTTGACTGGCATTTTTGCTGATTTTGACCTATTTGGCGCAGCCGTAGGGCACTTTATTTTTTTTTTAGTTTAATTCTTTTTTTGTACTTTTATTAATTATTGTATGCCTGGGTTTGCGTCAAATAAGTTCCTTTATCTTTATTTCTTTCTTCCTATAGTAGGCCCGAGTCACTAGCTATGAGGTTAGGAATACGGAGCGCACGCATCAGTGGCACCTCATTTAAAAGATTGGTAGAAGAAGGTTGTTACTGTTGGTTGGGGAAAAAGTGCGCAAAGTTAAAACATTCGACTTTTGACTAAGCGACCATTAGTAGCTATTCTTTCTTACGCATATTTATTTGTACAGATAGAAGAGATTGATGGTTGACATGTATCATGTTGATAGCGCAGCATGTCGCCCGGTCGCACGAAATAAAACGCGTCATCGCCAGACATATCGCTGATACAGCACAGACCCGGTCATGTACGAACGTTGCCGGATAACAAAACATGGATGTTTTTAAGCTTTAAAATATTTATGAGTGCTGTATTCTGTTAATTGTCTGCTGAAATGAGATAGGTGTGTGTTTCTGTTATATTTATACTAGCTTTTAATCTGCCCTCGACCCTACCTTGAGTAATCTAGTTTTCAGGTATTGCAAACAAAAAACAGTGGCATCCCGGGAGTGCCACCTGATGTAGCAACTTATCTATCAACAGGAAATAAAATTGCAATCTATTGCTTAAAACGTAAGACAATTCGCCTGGCTGCAGAGATGTACAGATTAATCTTTAGAAAAAAACTTCTAAAGCAATTGTTAACCGATTTCAAAGACTCTTTCAAGTTTTGAAAGTCTTTCTTTACATACGAAAAAACTAAAAAAGCAAAATAAAAACGCTTTTACACAATTAACAACCGACTTCTTGAAAAAACACTAAAGGGTGAAAAATTACTCCAGTTTCGGAACTCCAGTGGCCAATAATGAACGAAACAAAACCACCAAAACCGCAAACTTCCGAAACTAAAGTAACTTTTCACCTGTTAGTGTTTTTTTAAGAAGTCGGTTGTTTTTCAAACAAACAACTCCAAACTCTTGTAACATTTGAGTATGAGTTTTCCAAGTCAATATTATAATACCATGTCTCGCTGAAGCAATCACCTTGACGGCAAGAACAATTTCCTTTTGTCAAGCTCCGCAGTCAACAGGGATGTGATTTCACGCTCCGTTTACTAGACATATCAGAACAAGTGCGGTGGAGGCTCAACGTAACTAGTAATTTTGTGTAACGTCTCATCATTGTATTTACTGGGGCATGGCGATTAGCTTTAAGGTTTTATTTTGGATGTTATGGTGGTCTGTTACACGATGACGTGTTGTTACGTTTGAGTATAAAACACCCTTGAATTCACGCCTTTAATAACCGACTAACAAAAAATAGGAGGTTCTCAATTCGGTTGTCAAGTATGTTTTTTTTTTATCTTGTGTGTAACAAATATTTTTTTTTTTGAACGGGTATACTTCTTGTGTGGGTCTCATTTGAGTTCATCAGTTGGTTTGAATACCGATAAAACTGAAAATCATACACATGAACAAAAAACTAAAAATTGCAAAATAAAAACTTTTTTTTATATACACATACATAAAATCACGCCTTTTTCCCGTGGGGGTAGGCAGAAACTACAGAGCGCCATATGCTACGATTCTTACATACTTCTTTTGCTTCGTTTACATTCATACATGTTGTCATACACACACGCCGGTTGCGAGTACTACGCACCTGACCTTTCTGAAGAACCTTACCAATAAGGTCTATGTATGTCCTTCTAGGGCGTCCCTTCCCGGCGTTCCCACTTATATCTGCCTTGTAAATTCCTTTCGTTAGTCGCCTTTCATCCATCCTTTCAGCGTGACTAAACTATCTAAGCATACTCTTTTCAATTTTTGTTACTACATCTTCTTTTAAACCACAACGTTGCTTTACGTAAACTTTTTTTAATATACATAGAACTGTCCATATGTTCCCGTTGTGCCTGACCATTTCATGATACAACCAAAACCATTTTGTTTGATCATACTCAATACACAGCGCTCGTACGACTGTCGATCACGGTGGGTACACTAAAGGTGGGTCCAATATTGCTAACTCACTTACAATGCCAATTGCCAATATACACCTCGGCACAGTATGCTCCCACGGCCCGCGTTTAGTTTGCCGACAGCTTAAAGGTTTTTGTGCTTGTTCTACACATTGGTGGATCCCAACTCTCTGAACGCATGTTTGCACACGTACTTAGTACACTTTCTAAGTACTGACGCCAGCACATCAACTTCCCCCATTGTGTCAAATTTCTTTGATAGGTTTTCAACTTTATTCTAAACGCAATAAGGTTCATGAACAATTGGGAAAATTCGACAGTTTGGGGTAGGTTGATGTGCTGTGGCGTCTGTACATTACTGACATGTTAAAAAATGAAAACACTGTAAGAAGTTAAGCAATTTATTTAGACTTTTAAGTAGGTACCAAAAAGAAAAGCAAAAATATTTTATAGTACTTACCAATAATAATAATAATATAATAATTACCATAATTGAAACAAATATCAATGTATAAGTTCTATACATGAGTAGTAAAAATTATATGTATACAATTATTTATAAGCCTACCTCAGCCTACCTACCTAAACAAAAGAGTAGATTAATGAAATATTTATAATAGCCCTTCTCGTAATTCTCCTAATTCTTATATTGTTATGCCCGACAGGGCCCACAATGATGCATATTATTATATCCTTATGTACCTACCACCTAAGTTCACATTGTGGAATGAAATAAATATATTGAGTATACCTATTAAGTATTAAGTATTGAGATATATAAAACTTGTGTTTTTGCAGTTGGCCGTTGAATGTCAGGTTTTGTGTAGATTATAATATGAAATAGCCTGCGCATTCTCCTAAACAGGCAACTGTTGCCATTACAATTACTATTTTATATTTACAAGCTCTGTCGCAGACGCATGCTGAACTCGCTGGTATGGTCGTGTCCTTACCACGAAACATAACAATCGCAATCTAGTTGGTAGCAATTCACAGTACCTACACCACTGCGGTATAATTTCATAGAAATTGTGGTTGTGGTGACGGTGTGACGTATCATTACGGTTTTCACAATAACTAGGTAATTAAAAATCCTTCGTAAAGCGTACCTATCGTGGTGACTCGTAATTATGACAACATTGGTCACGTTAAGTATTTTATGTTACTTTATAGTATCACTATTACATTTCTTGATGGGGGTTATTCTTTTAATTGCAAAATATTTGTTTTTAATTATAAACGGCGTGTGTATTCAGTAGTTAGTATTTCAGAATCGTTGTAGATGCCGCTTTGTAGTTTCTGCTTAGCCCCATGGGAAAAATGCGTGAGCTTATGAATATATGTAGGTATTTATATATTAGTTATATTATCATCCATTTATTTCTGTAGGTATATTCTTCTTTCTTTGCCAATGATCTGTTCAGTCGATTGAACTGGACACGCTTTTGATTGCTAGGTCGACGAGATAGTCTTTGTGTACATTGAAGTGCTACTTATATCATAAACCTGTGATTTGTGAACATGTTTGGATGTATGTTACTAGGTCAAGAGTAAACCGTTGAACTTTTGATGAAAATAATTTGACACATAGATATTTTTTATCCCGCTGAATATTACTACTTCGTAAAATTTATATTAACAAAACTTTCGTTTTGAACTTCAATCAAAAGATGGCACCACCTTAATGTTTTTAACTCAAACTAGCTTATTCTGTTGAACGGATGAAGATAAAATTCCATCTTGGAACAGTAACTGTTTTCGCGGGCATAGTCGCGGGCAGAAGCTACTGCCAGATAAATCATAGTTATTGAAAGAAGTAGTATTTCTTGTATCTAAGTGTGTGTCACAAGTTCACGACAAAGTTACGAGTTTCCGAGTAGGTGTATTAGAGGGGCAGCATTCGGCTTCAAAGAATAGTCGACACTGCACATCACTTGATGGGTGTACGTACAGAGGGCAGCACATCAATCTACCCCAATGTACCCCAAGTTGTTAAGTAGTTTTTCAACTTTAATATAAACAGAATAAGGTTCATGTTCAATTGGGAACATTTTACAGTTTGGGGTAACTTGATGTGCTTGGTATCATTACCTATTAAATATTAGGAACACGCCTCGCCAGTCACCAGTCAAATACGATATTACTCCGTAGGAGAGGATTTATTAACGAAATCGGTAGAACCAAGTTTCCTATGCTAGACCGTATTTGGATCTTATTGAGGTAGAATCAAGTTTCCTTTTTTAAACCGTAACTATTTGGATCTTGATTGAATATCGTTTGCTTAAGAATAAAAAAAGGTTCGTAGTGAGCTACGACTTCTCGTAGCAAGTTTCGTAGCAAGTTTCGTAGCAAAGAGAATTAAACCCAAAACATGTATTTAAGAAAAATAGATTTCATTCTACTATGAAAACCGAAGTAAAAGGACATCTTAGCTTGCACTACATTGTTATGACTTCGTGGTTACAATAACTTCTAATTCAACTGAATTTCTTTGCTTCGTTTCAATTAAGCTAATTTAAAATTGCAGGTAATAAGTTAATAGAAAGAATTTTGCTATTTAATAGGAAGTAGATATGTGAACTCAAAGAATATATTACAATACCACGTTAAGGGTTATGAGGAAAAGGGTTTTATATATTTTCGTCTTAAAAACGAACCGATCTGTATTAGAAATAAAGCCGCCACTAAGGCTGGTCCAAAAATAGCAATGTATCGAATATGGTTACTAACAGTTCATTACTTTGCAAAATAATTAGTATTAAATGTGTTGCAATTTTACTTATTTTATCTATCTATCCACATAGAATATGTTTGGTGTTTACATATACCAGCAGACGTCATGCGGTTTCACCCGCGTAGGTCCCGTTTCCGTGAGACCACAGAAGTAAAAAGTAGCTTTGCTTTGCTTTGTGTTAATCCAGGGTGTCAGCTAACTCCATACCAATTTTTATGAAAATCGCTCCAGCCATTTAGACATGAAGAAGTAACACACATACGCACTCACACACGCACAAACTTTCGCCTTTATAAATTAGTGTGAAGTAAATAATAATAATAATAATAATAATAAAATGTTTTATTGATGTAAAAGTTGTTACATATTAAATTGAAGCCCTGACTCTTGAGCTAGGTGGAACCTGTGTTACAAGAGTCAGTGTCTTCGCCCGTTTGAGGAACATTATCAATTTATGCATTAAAATTAAAATTATACATATAAATTAGTGCAGCTGCTCTTGTGTGGAATGGTGTCTGTGTATGTGTGTAGTGTGTATGTGGGAGTATGTATATTGAATGGTGTGTGCGATAGCTTATTGACTGTGCTAGATGGATTCATTTTTTGATATATAAGTATTAGGTATATTGTTGGTTAACCATGTTCTCTGTCTGTGAGTAATCCAGTGTTTGGAGCCAAGTGTTTAATTTCCATCTTTGTTTTCTTTTTGGTTAGAGGGTTGAAGTTCAAAATTTTGTTTAATTTGTTATATACATAAATAGTTAGGTAGAGGTGTTGCCGTTGTGCGGCTGCAGTTTTACATTTGACTGTGCGACATATATTACCGATGGTTCTTTTATGTTTGTTTGCGTGATTTATTGGAGTTATTTCATGTTGTTTCAGTGTGAGATTTTGAAGATATAATTGTCTCACTGTAAGTACTTGACAGCATTCATTATAGAGATTTTGTAGGGTACCGATATGGTTTAAAAGTCATGACTTTTAGCAAAGAGCATTGAGCTCTCTCGAGGTGTATCATATAACTTTTATAGGCTCCTCCCCATGCCGTGATACAGTAACCTACTATTGACTGTGCCAGTGCCAGATAGACGTTGCGGAGTAGCTCAAAGTTGCACACCTGTCGAAGTCTCTTAAACGCCCATATAAGTTTTCTAACCCGGGAAGCTGTCAGTTCAATATGGGGTCGCCAGCTGAGCCCCTCATCCAGAACAACAGCAACAGCAAATAGTACACCGCAAACTACTTGTTTATCTGTAATCTTGCCAAAGGTTGTGTAAGCCATTGTTTTAGTGATAAGGCCGCCCATTTTAACACCCTACAATATTAATAATAATATAATAGTACTTAATATTCCAAAACTTTTACACAACTCCATCTAGTCCCAAGCTGAGCAGAGCTTGTGTTATGTTCTAAATACATACATATTATAGACTAGCTTTTGCCCGCGGCTTCGCCCGCGTGGATGTCGAACTTCCGTCCCCTATGTTTTCCCTTTAAGGGTTGAATTTTCAAAAATCATTTTTTATGGAAGACTTACTCTTCACTAAGAACACCCCTTCAAGTTTCATGTCTCTAATACCAGCGGTTGGGGCTGTGCGTTGATATATAAACGTAATAATTTTAGCATAATACCTCCGGATAGACTACTTTCAAAGTTGATCCTTCCGATATGTATGCATAAAGATTTCTGGAACTACTGTCCCGGGAAAGAGCGCCGTACAACTGACCATTTGTAAAACAACTGATACTAAGATCAACCTGCCCAGGCGTATTAATTACCTACAACCGTACCAAGTTTGGTTAAAATCCCTATAATAGTTTTTGGACTATGCGTGCACATACAGACAGAAAGACAAAACATTCACTAATTGCATTTTTGGCATCAGTATCGATCACCAATCATCCTCCAATATTAATTTTGAATAGATATTCAATGTGCATAATTATCTTCGTAGTGTGTAATAGTCTATTGAATTGTATGGCGAGCTATATTGTATCTTAAGATTAAATATTATAATATCTTAGCCGTGTGCAGCGCCCTTTGGTGAACTCCACTGCGGGTGACGTAACCTACGACAAACTTATTATTTGCGGTTGGTACAGTAGTCGGGTCTAGGGATCGAACTGCAAAATTAAGTTTGTTTTTTATTGTATATACTTTTCCGGGATAAAAAGTACCCAGTGTGGTGCCCAGGATATCAAAGAATAAGTACACCAAGTTTCATCGTAATCGAACCGGTAGTTTTTGCGTGATACCTGAACATACAGACAGACAGACAGACAGACAGACAGACAGACAGACAGACAAAAATTTTTTTTATCATATTTTTGGGTTCGGTGTCAGTCTAGTAACACCCCCTGCTATTTATTTTTTTGATATTTTCAATGTACAGAAATTTTACTTCTACAGATTTATTATATGTATATAGATATAGAAGATAAATTACACCCAGACACAAAACAAATGATCGTGCACATCACAAATACGTTAGTCCTGGGTGGGAATCGAACCCACGACCTCCGCAATAGCAGTCAGGGCCCCTAACTACTAGACCAACAGGCCAGTCAGGCCTCTTTAACCGACTTTAAAAAAAGGAGGAGGTTCTATGTTCGTGTGTATGTATTTTTTTTTTTTTTATGTATTTTACCTGATTTCTCCCCCATTTGTGGACCGATTCTCAAAATTCTTTTTTTATTTGACAGAGTATACTCTTGAGGTGGTCCCATTTTAACTTGGTAAAGATCTGGTGCTGATCTTCGGAGATATACAACGGAACTCTTCAAAAATGAACGGCAAATCTGTCGTGATTGCTGGAATCGCTTGGATGTTTATTGTTTATACAACATAATGACGTATCATCACGCCTGTATGCTCTGAGGGGTACGCAGGTGGGTACAATATACCTAGATTTCGTCAGTTAGGTATGTTAATTTTAATTTATTAGGGATTAGTGGAAAACCCTATTATGATGACATGTATTGTTAACAATTAACAATATAAAATAAATTCATGGCAAATGTTTTTATGGTAACAACTAAAAATGGAAAAATAAAAAACTTTTTTGCAAAAAATAAAACCGACTTCAAAAAAACACTAAACGGTGTAAAATAACTCTAAATTCGGAAGTCGGTGGCCCATCATGAGTAAGACAAACCCACCAAAGCCACAGACTTCCGAATTTAGAGTTATTTTACACCGTTTAGTGTTTTTTTGAAGTCGGTTTTATTTTTTGCAAAAAAGTTTTTTTAGCCCTTCAAGTTATAATTAGTAAGTCTTTATGGTGTGCAAAGTGCAAAGTGTATTCTATTTCTTATATTCAATCGTTTTTTTTTAATGTTTGAAGCGATAGATTTTAAACACAACTAGTTCAACATTCATTTGTACATCTCTACACTCAGGCATCTTAATTTCCATATTTTATGCACAATGAATTGTCTATGCTTTGACAATGCACGGTAAAGACGCCAGCACCTCAACCTACCCCAAATTTTCCCAATTGAACATGAACCTTATTATCTTTAGAATAAAGTTGAAAACCTATCAAAGAAATTTGACACATTGGTGTAGGTTGATGTGCTGGCGTCTGTATACAAAATACTATCATAATAAAATAAAAATACTACTAACCGATACCTAGGTAACATCACGCCTGCATACCCCGATGGGTTAGGTTACCTGTAGTGCACCCAGTTTTCGCCAGTTAAGTATGTTAAATGTCCCGTGTAAAAGAGGACGAGCATATTGTTTTCAATCTGGAGCAGACTCCAAGCTGTTACTGAGAAATCCCAGATGGAAAAACTCAAAAACTTTATACCCGGCCCAGGGATCGAACCCGTTATCTCATGTTTAGCAAAAGCTTGCACACAGTAGCCCACGAGGTAAACACATCTACATTTTAGGCAAATAAAATGATTTCAGATTCTGATTATGATAACTAACTCTAAATTGAAACAAATAAGACCCACAAAGAAAAATATTTGTTCTCAAAGTCAAAATTCAAAGTCAAATCATTTATTTTAATTAGGCCATTTAAAAGGCACTTTTGAACGTAAAATTTAAAGTTAAATAAAATATAATGATTCTAGTTGCCCCTTCCAAACGGTAGTTTTGTATGGAGAAGAATGGGCAAGAAACTCCATACTTACTCTTTTAAAATATATTTTACAATATTTTGTCTACGTTACTAAATAAGTACCTACATAATTATGTGGATGGTACTCTCACATTTACAGATATTGAAATCATGGATTAATATTACGCAATCAAGGCTTGATGATTCCCATTCATTTCACGTGAATTCCTATTTGTGTGAACACCAACTTATTTTAGAATCTGACAGAGCCACAGAAATTCCTATTACACAGGTGAATTTCAATGATTTGTTTTGATCAATTAATTTACGGTATTTGTCAACAATTAGGAGTGTATTTGCATTCGGCGGCATGAATTCAATTAAATGACAATCCAATTTGTTTATTCATTTGTTATTATATTAGTTTAACCTTCAACCGGTAAACGAAATTAATTAATGTAGTAACATTTCCAGCCTGCTATTGTTTTTCAGATCTCTAAATTGTTATGTGAAATGACATGAAAATTTACTTTGTAAGTAGTATTAGATTATTATTTTAATAATGGACTATGCATGTTTTTTTTTTATTTCTTGTGCATTCGATTTGAATCTTATCTGCCAGTTTTGAGTAGACGCATATCAAGCTTCCGGTTTTTTTTTCAATTGAAGTTGTACCTTGTTATAGATATATAAAGTTGAAAAAATATCAAAGAAATCTGATAGGTACACCTCTGTACTTTATGCATCCTAAACAAATGTTATTTCTCCGTTCGTCGAGTAGTTGAGCTCCTTAAGTTCCGAGTTGAGCTCACAATTACTGACAAATGCGTGCAGAGAGTGCTGACTGTAGAGGCCCCCTCAGGTTACGTCTTGTCACGTCGGGGCCCGTTAAAATTTACTTTTACTTTCTTACCCCACGGTATTAAAAGTTACAGAATATATTTTTTTGAAGATTTTCATAATAAAACTGTTGCGTAAACTTAGCTCTCTCTGATTTTGAATATGATGCCGTTTCTGACATGGTTTAAAATATTTTCGACATTCGTGGCTTCAAAATTTTATATTTCATTTTTACTCGCAGCAAAATACTTCCACTATAAAAGTATGAGAGCTATAAATTCTTTTAACCCTCTGTTGCGGTCGTGAACCGCGGTTTCGGTCTTCGTTCACGGCTTTGCGCCCTCAACATCTCAAGACCTCTCGGTGTGAGAGCAATCGAAGCAGATGGCAAATAGTAACGGAATTTCTGCGATTTGAGGGCCTCGATCGAATCAGACGGTTACACGTTAGTACCTATCTGCTGCCTAATGATCTATAGGTAATGACTAATAATCTACTAAATAATATTATAAAGAGAAAAGATTTAATTTGTATTTTTTTATGTAACGAATAAACTTAAAAACTACTGTACTGTTTTGTAATATTCTTTCCCTAATACTAAGTATATTTATTGTCACGAGCCTTAACCTCTAAAGTCAACACGATGTAAAAAAATCCGCTCGATGGTAGGTACTGGCAAAGTAGGGATTGCAACTTTTTATGAAAAAGTCCCACAGAGTTCTACATATAAATAATATGTAAAAAAAACAGCATTAGTTTCGTTTTGTTTGATGTCACTCCCAACGTCCATCATTGGTTACGTTTTTAGGCATCACTTGGCCAAAATGGCCTTATGAAATGAGCATTTTTATTCGTAAAGTAATCAATAACGGAGTATTCTGGGTATCAATCTTGAAGACCGGGTTAGGAATACAATAATCCGTTCCATCACAAAAATTACTGATGTGACTCAAAAAACTGCCACGCTAAAATGGAACTGGGCTGGACACATCTGCCGCATGTCAGACGATCAGTGGGCCAAACTCACGACCCAATGGGTTCCTTTATATGGCAAACGACATCGCGGTAGGCCCAAGCGAAGATGGCGAGACGAGCTGGACTCCTTCGATAAGGACTGGTCCCAAAAAGCCCTTGACAGAGAGAGGTGGAAGGAAAGTAGGGAGGTCTTTGCCCTGCAGTGGGAAACACAGGCTAGTAATAATAATCAATAAATAAAACGAGTTTAATATCATATTACACTATTAATAATTACTTAAAACGATTTAGTATAACGCAAAGGCAAATTAATAGAACATTACTACCTATTACTAAGTACCTACAAATCAGCGGATAACCTATTTTGAATCATCCAGAAGAGTATCAGTTCATTACATTCTTCCAAAAAACGATGAACAGAAAACTATTTCAAAACGTCAGTGTGCATTAAGTTTCAAGTGGACAAAAACCGAATTACCATAATCTCTTTAAAAAAAAAACAAAATTCATTCAAATAACACTGAGAACCAGCACTTTTTAAACGTCATAGTTAGTCGTGTAACAGTCCCCCAAAAAGCCCGCTACTTCCTAGTTTACCGCTGGAAAAAAAGAACTGAAAAGAAATGGGGAGTTCCCCAGCGACACGTCTGTCTTATAAGTTGAGAGGATATAAAATTTAAACAGTATAATTTACACGGAGATAAGCTAAAATATCTCATTGGTAGGTACAACCAATAATTGTTCAGTGAAATAGAAAGACTGACTCTAAAACCTTACTGAGAGAAGAAACATTGCAGCACTTATTTTCAACAAAGACCAAATCTATCGCATACATTCAGAATCGTTCCATTTTCAGGAAACGCGCAGCTGAAAATCAATGAGTGGTTTTTGATGTCAAATTGATTCCGCCGACTAGACTAACAATGTGGTCATGGTTTATATAAAATGCTTACTGTGTTCTGTTTTAAGACCGAGGTTTAATGAGACTGGGTTTTGTAAAAAGATTTTTAAATAGACTACTAGAATGTGAGACTTAAAATCATTAATACTTTGAGTGTTGTGGCATAGCTTACTCGTTGTATATTATCTTCATATGAATGCTTGTAATTAGCAAGGAAGTCATTTATGTGATATTGTTACTATTATGCTATTAGTTTTTCTGAAATATAGGTAATAATAATAATAATAATATGTCTTTTTTTGCTTAATTGGTAATGAATATAAACATTTTCCATATTCATTTTGTATAGTCAAATCGTGATTCAGCTCTTTCTACGAAATATATTATTGTATTAGTCTAATGAAAGTGAATGGTTTGAATTGTACCATGTTATGGCCACATAAGGTACTAAATCATACAAAAAAATAATAACATAAGACAGTTTGTCACGCAAAAGGATACCAAATTGTATCCATTGAGTGATTTTTTACATTGTTCGTAAAAAACATTTTCGAAATTCTTTGATGTAAATTATGCTTTAACTAACTCAGAAGCAATTTAGAGTCAGTCACTTGGAGAGTCGATTAGATACGGCCACTTGATAGCTATTAGGAGTACTTTGGATGCTCCTCCAAACTTGCGAAATTGCGATAATTATAGGATGATAACCCTTATCTGTACCAAATACGACTGCCTATGTACGTACGCAAGTTGATTGTTATATGTTACTTACTTAATCAAGAAGGCTTTCTAAGGTGTTTCTTGTATTAAAATAGTCGCAAGTGCTAGGTACTGCACATCACTGTGAATAGGACAAAGTGTTGGGGTTTTTGGAGAAATAGGTACGGACGTGATCTGGTCTATTTTAAATTATTTTATTTTTTATAAACTATACGAAATAAAACAAACCTCAATTTAAATAATTAATAAAATATTATACCAGCCCGTTACTGTTCCACTACAGGGCAAAGGTCAAGAGAAGGGCTCACCTCCTCAGCATGAGTAACCTTTGCACATTGAACACCACGCTTGCTCAAGGCAGATAGGTGATTTCAAACTTATATTACCTCTCCAAGACCAAGTAGTAGTAGTAGTGCAGTATTAAGTCCAAATTGCCTTACGATGTTTTCCTTCACCAATGGTACATTGAAATTATTAAAACTTAGAAAGTACATTGGTACTTTCCTGGATTTGAACCACAACCTCATGCATCAGAGGTAGGCGTCTTAACCTCAATCACGGCATGTCTGTATGCTGCACTAAATTTATTTAATCACTACGCCAAGTAAGCTGACATTCGATACCTGAACTTACTCGTATCTTCTAACACCGGCAAGTATGGCTTCAAATATTTTATCGAGGAACGTGGAGAACCTCTATCCTGCAATATCCTTTCTATTGGTTGTAACTATTTATCTAGCTTTGCATGGTCTCTGAGGCGTAACATACATGGTCTGCAGATTCACTTTGACCGTTGGAGGACGATGGAGTCGTAATCGAGTCGATGCACTGAACACATAATATTGCGAGTATCTTTCAAAATAGATTAGAATAAAATAGATAATCTTTATTGTACACGATAAAAACATACAAATTATAACTTTAAGAGCTACATAGGGTGTTATAAAGGGCGGCCTAATCGCTAAAAGCGATCTCTTACAGATCTTAGGAGGGACTTGATTGAGAAGGAGAAAAGATATAGTTTGTGGTGTACTTATTACATATTATCTACAATTATACAATACATACCTATGTGATCGTTTCGGACTTACTTGGGGCTTGTGGCTAAATAACAATAGCCGCACGGTTTGAAAGAAGGTTGAGCTTCGCTGGTCGAGTTCAGTCCGTGGATGGGGTCCATTCATTATATCAAGAATCCCGCACGAAAAAGCACGTTATGCCGTTTGTCATCTGTAGATTTATGAAGGTCGTTAGTGATAGTCAGAAGCCCGGAAGTCTGATCACCAAAGGGAACTTATTGTGTTACCCAGTAACTGGTTTGGTGACGTCAGATAGGCAGTCGAACACTGTAAAACACTGGCATTGAACTGCATCCGATTATTAGTAATAATCATTTATTTGCTAGAAATATGGTGGTACAGGTCTTAGAAAACAATAAATAGTCCTTCATATTCCGCCTCATAGTCAGCATGCAAATTTTTGGGTAAGTATACCTATGCCTATAACTCTAAATTACCAAACAATTATTTAATTCTTAACAACAAACAATCCTATTTATAATATGTCAAATACGTAGATAACAAATGTCAATCAAAAAAAAAAAAAACGTATAAAAATAAAATGTCTAAAAATTAAAATTTACAAAATGTCAAAATTAATTTTATCACCAATTGTTCAAGTTCGAGCAAGTTTGATTTTTTTCATAAAGATGTAGTCTTATAGTTATAATACAGTGGTTTATTAGACTAAAACACGACCCCAACATAGTTGGGAAAAGGCTACGCAGATGATGATCGTTACATGACTATGCACGAACAACCACTGGACGTTTTCATTGTTACCAAACAGAATATTTGTTGTACTAATAACTAATGTAGGTACTCAACCCGCACCTGTTTGGTTCGCGAAAGTCCCATGCGTCAGTCAGTTGTCTAATTATCACAATAGGGAACAGAGGCCGCGCATTATAATGAGACAGATAACAATATTTAGACTGGTTACGATGATTCCATTTAAATATAAATAAATTGGTACTTTTCCAGATAAGACAAAAATTCTTAAAAAAAGAAAATTATAATTATTGTAACCCCGCCATAATGTTATTTGCAACTGCAACTCTGCAACTTTGTACGCTAGGAATTTCATTTTCTTCAGTCTTTCAGTCATTTTTTTTGTCTACGGTTCTTTGTTACCTGAAATTAATGGTTTATTATTATTATTTCATTTTATTTTTAAAGTCATCAACAGCCTCTTGGGGATTTACCAGAAAAAAACCAACCAAAATTGAAATTGTGCTTTTAGTATTAATACCGTCTGTAGTAGTTCATATCGGTAAAAGTTTTTATTTTAGCATTACAAACACAGAGTTTCATTCCTTTTGAATTGTACATAGAATGTCTATGTACCTATGTACCTATTACCTCACTACGATATTCAAGTGTACGAGTACACTTGAATATCCGTATTACGTATCCCATTATTTAATATAAATTTGAAACGATACCCATGATCCAGTTTAGACGTAAATCATCAAGTTATCTTGCTTTTCCACTTTGAGGCGAAAACAGAAAGGCACAAGGGAATAACAGCTGATTTTAATATAGGAAGCTCCGAGCGCGGCGTGGCTTCTCTAACGAGGCATTACCTAGTCTTACATACCCTAGTGCGGAGTCACTATTTTCGTGAAAGAAATTTTAATGTAAATTTATTTTCAGTGTGATACTAGGTATCTTGAATACTTGCACGTGTAGCCTATGACCACAGAAGAAACGGATTTTGTCTACAGAAGAATCGTCAAAGTGACAGATTGTAAAAACATATATTTTGTTTTGACCACGACTATGTCAAGAATGAAGAGCGTTTGTTCCCAACGAGTCACACTGTAACCTGTAACAGTGTGACTCGTTGGGATTTTTTTCCCAACCAGTCACACTGTTACTCGTTGGGAAAACTTTTTAAAGTTCGTTCCCAACGAGTCACACCGTAACGTGTTACAGTGTGACTGGTGGGGATTTTTTATTTAATTGTTCTCCCAACCAGTCACATGGGGCAACTTTTGGGACTTTTGGGACCCGCAACGCGAGCGGTGCCAGAAACGACTTGCCAATGTAAGTAAATTATAAATGATGATAATTATATCATTTATCTTCATTTATAATTTAGGTAGGTTAGGAGAACAATTTAAAAAAAAATCCCAAGCAGTCACACTGTATCACGTTACGGTGTGACTCGTTGGGAACGAACTTTAAAAAGTTTTCCCAACGAGTAACAGTTTGACTGGTTGGGAAAAAAAAACCCAACGAGTCACACTGTTACAGGTTACAGTGTGACTCGTTGGGAAAAATCGATGAAGAGAAGTAATGTAGATTATTTTTTTATTCTAATTCATGCCCCGACGCCGCCGTCTGCTGATGTGTGTTTGTTTTAATTATGTTTGTTGTAATATATATCAAAGTTCATATTCTCCAGTCTACAATACCGAGCATAATTTTTTCTATAATCGGCAGAAATGTTTCAACCTTCTGTTAATATGTATACTCGTTTCTGTGGTGATGTTGCTACGGGTGCAGGGCACCAAGACAAATTCACATTTTTAATACCGATAACAGAAATATAAGGGATTAACCTATGCTTTCGAAATGCTGAATTCCAAATATTGCGGATTTATCAAACTTTGTTGCAGTTAATGAAAACGTGACTTTGTCTTAGCTCCCTGATGCATTCACCACGCAACATCGATATGTGATTTTTGAACCAGTAAGGGATCGAAACTAGTTGATAACACAACACAATATCACGCCAGTATTTCCCTAAGGGTAAGCAGAGGCTTTAAAATAAAATAACATCGTCATCTGCCTAGTCTTTGCCCAACTACATTGAGGTTGGCTTCCAGTTTAATCGGATCAGCTGAATACCAGTGTTTTACATGGAGCGACTGCCTGTCTGACCTCCACAACCCAGTTACTGGGTAACACGATATTCCTTGGTTAAACTGGTTGTCAGATAAATTTTCGGGCTTCTGACTATCTGTAACGACCGTCGTAGATCTACAAATGTCAGCCAGGACCAATGGCTTTACGTGCTTTCCGAGGCACGTTAGGGTCTTTTGATATGTAATGAATGGTCACCCATCGACGGACCAACCTGGTCAAGTGTAGCTTAACCTTGAGTCGACCCGTGAGGCTTTTGTTATTTAGCTACAAGCTTTTCCTCCTAAAATTAATATAACGTATTATGTTAATTTTTAACTACCGTGAATATTCCCAACATGTATGAATGTAAACGCAGCAAAAGAAGTATGTAAGAATCGTAGCATATGGCGCTCTGTAGTTTCTGCCTACCCCCTTGGGAAAAAGGAGTGAGTTTATGTATGTATGTATGTATGTATGAATATTCCCCTTAAAGTTTTGTTTCTATTCTACTTATTTTATTCTACGTTCCTGTACTTACACTCTGTTCCACGGTAACCACATTTCGAAAGTAGAATGCAGACGTTATACATTACCCAATCTCTTCTGAATAACGATTTAGCTATTGAATTGCAGAATCTGCTTAATGATACCTACTGTTAGAACGCTGTTAGATGTGAAATCGATACCACTTAAGTACGTTTGATTGCACCAGAGCTAAATTGACACTTAAAAAGTGAGACCCTTGGTAATTGCGCGTTTGGCATCTACTCGTCGCATAGGAATTCTGGCACAGTGGAAATCTTTTATTTCTACCACCGGTCAACATTATAAAGAACACAATAGAACATTTCTTTTAAAACTAGAACACTAAAATGAAACACAATTTTAAAAAACAGAAATCAGTATTACGTTATTAAATTTTATTAATAGGTAGTAAAGGAAGTCTGAAATGGCAAATGACAAAACGGAAACAAAAAATGTACGATGCTTTTTTCCGATAGAGAGGTTTTCGTTCATACAATTAAAAACCGGCCAAGAGCATGTCGGGCCACGCTTAGTGTAGGGTTCCGTAGTTTCCCGTCCGTCACAATAAGTGTTCAAAATGCTTGCATATACGACTATGCTACAAACTTAGTCCAGAAATTATTTTGTACAACTTTTTGTCTTTTTTGTACAAAAACTGTTGTTTCCATCCAAGTTCAAAATAATTTTCCTAGAAAGTCTTTATAAATGTCTACATTTCAGATATTTTTCATATTTTCTAAACTTATGGTTCAAAAGTTAGAGGGGGGGGGGGGGACACATTGTTTTTTACTATTGTAGCGATTATTTCCGAAATTATTGACACTATCAAAAATGATTTTAGTAAACCCCTATTCATTTTTATATACCTTTCCAACAATATATCACACGTTAGGGTTGAAATTAAAAAAAAAATCACTTCCCACTTTACATAATAGGGGAGCCCCCCTATTATGTACCCTAATAAAATATTTTTTTTCCAATTTTTATTTTACCACTTTATTGGCGTGATTGATACACATATTGGTACCAAATTTCAGCTTTCTAGTGCTAACGGTCACAGAGATTAAGCGAGGACGGACGGACGGACGGACAGACATAGCGAAACTATAAGGGTTCCTAGTTGACTACGGAACCCTAAAAATGGATTAGGTAGTTGTTAACTGAACTAGCAACTTTATGAAAATAATTAAAGCTGAATTAAATTAAATTTAACAATATTTCATAACGTTATCAATAATAATTTGAAAACATCGTGAGGAAACCGGATGCCAAGTCAGAGGACTATGGGTGGCATTAAAACTATGGCACAAGATTATTCACTAACCACACGAAAAGAAAGATAGTAAGTTATTGAACTTAAATTACGTTAAAATAATGGAATTTAGAAAGAAAGTCGCAGCTTTGTCACTGGTCTCCAAATTCCTTCCATTATTTTTGATTTTGTGCTGCACGCACCTCGTTTACTTTTACTCTTTCATCTCTTTCAAAAGAATCTGGTCGTAGCGCTTAAACGGGTGAACAGCTTAAGATGCGGTTTTTTTCATTTGAAAGCAGGGTTTTACTATTCAGGTACAAAATCATACATATTTAACTACCTTAATAATGTAATATTTATTATTACTATCGACGTTAATGCGATGTAACCGCAGACTACGTTTCACTGGCAGCTTGTGGTAGTTCACATTACGTACTCACGTAATATTGATTCTAATTGCTTGTAAAAGATTTATAATGTAAACATATGACTGAGGAAAACACGAGCTAAAAAGTATGAAGTTACAATTGTTGTGACTTATCCAATGGCTCATCGAGGATTTGTGATTTGTGCTGTGGTTCAGCAGTATTATTCCATAAAAATTACGCATAGTAAAACTTTTTTTATTACTCCGAAAATATTGGTATACCTAGTGAAGACAAAATAAGCTGTTATTCCTTAACCACTCGTATGCCGTAATTGTAGAAACAATTAAAAAGCAATTGTGTCTCGCGTAGATTTACGTTCTGGCACGGTACATGACGAGGTAATAATGGTAGGTGCTGGTTACAAAAAATAGTGGATAATACTAAATACATAGGTATGTCACGCTCAAACATATACCTACAATACAAATAATTAACCCAGAAACTTCTTTTGAAAGTAAGCTTCTTATAAACATATTTCTAAATGAAAACATACTACCTACAGATAAATTACACCCAGACACAGAATAAAAGATTTTTCACACAAACATTTTTCTTGCGTGAGAATCGTAACCACGACCTCCGGCATAGCAGTGGCCTGTTATTAGTGGCCCTCATCAGCCACTAGAAGACCTGGGCAGTCAAAAGTACGTCGTATGTACTTTTGACTGACCAGGTCTTCTAGTGATAGATTTCCCTTCCACCTATAGTAAAAAATATATTTTGCAGTCACCCAAACTCCACATTTGTGAAACACTGAAAGAGCATTTATGATTCAGAAAGCATCACTGGAATCTGAATTTTAATCTGTGCTCGCGAACAAGTTAAGCTGTTTGCTGTCGCGTGAATACCAATGACAGTACCTAGTTGGTGACCAGTTCCCTACTGCGGGTTTTGTCTAATTACACATTAATATAAATTAATTCTGACACAATTTAATTTCTCGTGACAATTATTTGTGACAGTTTGTGTGTTTGACTTTTTTGCTTGATAAATATTTGTAACGTTAATATAACATCACTTTTATTTACCCTGAAGGCTTGGGCAGAGATTTATATACCCAGCTGGACTGACTTATTGTTTAAGTGGTCGCAACCTCTACTGCTGAGCATAAGGTCTTGGGGTCCAAGTACATGTAACTGCTAGAACAAAGTTAACCAAACGTTAAATCAAAATACATCTCTATTTGCCGCATCTCAACAGTCACCTTCTTCCTAGCCATTTCGTCTTTCACACAATCCATTCATCTTTCTTTGGTCTCCCTCTAATTTTGTGACCCTCCACATTTATACTCAATGCTTTACTCACAATCTGATTCTCATTCCGTCGTATCATACGCCCATACCATGACAGCCGATTCCCACACAACTTCAGGGTCACAGGCATATCAGACTACTTCTTACATACACTTTCCCTCCTCCTACTTCCTCTTCTCCCAAACTTCCTACTCATCTTTTCTCCTCCACTATCAAGTCCATCCAAAGGTTGTCTGTAAGAGATTCGCTTTTAGCGATAAGGCCGCCCATTGTATCAACCTATGTAGCTAATGTAATCTTAAAGATATACCTAATTTGTAAGTTTTTATGGTGTACAATGAAGAGTATTCTATTCTTCCTGTATTTCTTCTTCTTATACAGCAACAAAAAGGGCAGCGATAACTCTGAGCGCTCATATGAAGAAATGAACATGATAATACTCGTACACTTGAAGGAAACTTTGTAAAGCAAACGAACTAGCTAGCATGAGTTTTGATGTTGGCACTCCGTCTACAAAAACTTTACTTGTCTCATTACTCAGACTGATTTACAAATTAAATTAAAAGACACTTGGAAGTTAGTTATTCTTGTTTATATCAGAAATTAGAAATATTTCACTTAAACAACAACACCGACCAATAACTTTCAACGTCGATGTTGAATTACATTTATTTTTTTCATTTAACACGGCCATGTCATTCAAAATGAAAATTAATTTACTGAAATTAGGTTGATAATCAGCACTTTTTGAGCAATACTTTTCAAAATCACGGAGGCGTTCCCCCAAACCCCCGTCCGTCGCCACTTTCTAGTGTTCTTGCTGCGAAGAACAAGTGGACCAATAGACTCCTTAACAAAATTGGCATTGACTATCCAATCGATTCTTTGAAATGAAGGAATGTTTAGTGTGCAGACATTTCACAGTCTTAGAGATAACAGTCCAAATATATGTGAATGTTGTGACGTGTAAGTGTAGTCAAATCACATGGTTTAATTAATATACTGATGAAAGAAATCAATAAATAGTTTCTGACAAAATCATAATAGCAATGTTTCTTTTTAACAGTTAATTGCGGTTAATATTATCTAGAAGTGTTTAACAACGTCATTTCTTATGTTTAAAATTATGTGCATTTACGTTTTTTTTCAAAGAATGGCTACTCCCGATTGTCAGTGGTGCCAGATAAGATTTTTTTTAGAAAATATTCCCATTTGTCACCGGTAGTGGTTTCGACTGTAGGAGAAAACTTGGAATAACCCATAAAACCGAATGGTATTTGACGCCCTCCATATTGTTACGTGTTTGAAGTAGGCAGGCATTTCAGCTGCATAAATACCTATCATTTAGATTCACTGGCCTGCTGGTCTAGTAGTCAGTGGCGCTGACTGCTATCCCGGTGGTTGTGGGTTCGATTCACACCCAGGACAAATCTGTGGCCCTAGTAAAAAGGGGTATAAGTCCAATTTTGTCGAAAATGAGTTAAGTGTACCAAAGTGATCAGAAAACCGACTTTTACAGTTTTTTTTGGTGTCAGTTGGACCCTTTTACACAAAGTAACTTTCTTATTTTTAGAGATAGCTTAGATCTGTCTTCATCAAACGATAGAGCATTTTTTTCTGATCACTTTGGTACACTTAACTCATTTTCGACAAAATTGGACTTATACCCCTTTTCACTAGGGCCACAGAAATGTTTGTGTGATGATTACGATCATTTGTTCAGTATCTAGGTTTCATTTATCTGTAATATTTATGTATTTAGAAATGTATTAGTATGTTTATCAGTTGTTTAGTATCCATTACACAAGCTCTGCTTAGCTTGGGACTAAATGGCGTTGTTTGAAAGTTGTGGAATATTTATTTACCTACAATTCAATGGTCTACGGACACTGCGATAGTTGTATGCATCGATATTAGAACGAATTAATTATAGTCATCAACAGTTTCAAATCTGCGAAGACCGGAATTCTAGAACAAAGCGTTTCTCGGAGATTTCCCCTCCTGCCTTACCTGTACCTCCCACTGGCGCACGTTTAACAAAGAACTTTTGGCTCAAAGTTTAGCGAACTCTCCTCAATTATTATGAACGATATTCATGAAGCATTTCAACTTTAACGCAATACTAACAATACCTTGATTAAATTCGGTTGTTTTCGGATACTAAAAATACACGCGATGGTAAGATTTTTGATCGCGCCGTGTTTTCTTTAAGTTGTCATTTTTAACCGACTTCCAAAAAAGGAGGAGGTTCTCTATTCGACGGTATGTTTTTTTTTTGTTTTGTGTTTGTAACGCGATTACTCCGCCATTTATGGTCCGATTTTCAATATTCTTTTTTTATTTGATAGGGTATACTACCAGGTTGGTCCCATTTGTATCAAACCTCAGATCTGATGATGGGATCCTCGAGGAATTGAGGGAACTCCTCAAATAATATCAAGCATTTTCATTTAGTAAGTATCATTTGGTGAAGAAAAACTGATGAAGAAGACAGGCGACGGAACTCTTCAACACATAACAGCATATTACTCGCGATTGCTACAGTCACATGTCTGTGCATGGTTTATGTATTTCCATAACATAACATTACGCCTGTCTATTTTAAAAGGGGCCCGGCAGAGATGTACAGATTTATGTTTAGAAAGAACTTCTTTTACAATTGTTAATAGATTTAAATGATTCTTTCAAGTTTTGAAAGACTATCTTTACATACGAAGAAACTAAACATTGCAAAATAAAAACTTTTTTGCAAAAAAAAAGCAACCGACTTCTTAAAAAACCACTAACAGGTGAAAAATAACTCTAGTTTCGGAAGTCAGTGGAAATAATGAACGAAATAAAACCACCAAAGCCACAGACTTCCGAAACTGGAGTTATTTTTCACCTGTTAGGGTTTTTTTAAGAAGTCGGTTGTTTTTTTTTTGTAAAATAAGTTTTTTTTAACGATATGAAAATTATGTTGAATTTTGATCTAACAGCAATAAAAGTGGAACTGAATTTTATCGTTTAGATTGCTTTACAACTTAATACACGTTTAACATGATGCCACCCCGTGAAAACTTGAGTACAGTGAACCGTCAGTGCATTTGTATGAAATGACAGCTCAATTCGCGTTCACTTCACCTACATTTACATATAAGTTCTGAGAAATTCCAGATGGAAAATTCAACGACACTTTGCCCGACCTGGGGATTGAATCCGGGACCTCATGCTCAATGGAAGCGCTTACGACCACTAGACCAACGAGGCACTTCATACATTATAGATAATTGAAGTTTGACGTTCAAAAGTGCCTTTTAAGGTTAAAACTTAAGTAAAAAAAAATCTTTACCTTTTTCCATAACTTATTATAAACCACATTAGTAATTGATTCAAATCATGAAGACCGTCTCGTCTTACAAAGACCACGATACAATGTATTAATATTTCGGCAAAGGTATGTTACAAAAACATAGCTGTACCTACAGTTTGGCGCCGCCGCGCCGCACATTTCCAGTCACCAACTCACCACCGTCGCTATCACTGCACTAGTGACAAATGGGTACTTTTTTTATTCCATTTGCCATCAGTAGTGGCGTTGCGATTGGGAACTACATCTCTTTTCGATCCCACAGTTGCTCGAATTGGTGATAGATGGGAAAAAAACTAGCACTATTTAAATGGAATAGGTATAATACTCTTTATTGCTATACTAGAAGTCTAAGGCCCCGAGCGAAAGCCGGCTTTCGATAATTTAATTGTGACTGGAATCCCAATAGTTGACGAATTATGTAAGAGCTACATGGAAAGAAAGAAATATGCGTTTATTGGCAGGCAGCAAAATACACCATAAAAGTATAAAATACAGGGATTATAATGCCAAAAGGGCCTCAGCGCAGCATAATATCAGATGAGAACACAGGGTGTACTATCTACAATGGGCCATGGCGCCTTTTTTAGTGGTGGGGTACCGTTTTTTTTAATTCGAGCGAAGAAAATGCCTAACGCATACCACTCTGTCCGGGGAGACCGTGATTATGTTGGGCTTGCACCCACTAAAAACTTCGCATGTGCACCTATTTTCGCCTTGACGCCTGGACCGCGAAAACTGCGACTCGTACGCATGACATTCGCGACCCACCCAGCGGAGCCCAATTCTGCCGCCCGATAAACTTAAACTCGGAGTACGCCGAGATTTTACACTCGCTGAGTATGCACTAAAGCTCCTGCGTAGTAGCACATAAACCGGGTGTGCTGCGTCACCTGAAGCTGTGCGTGCCAGACCGGTACCTGTAGCTGCGGCGACGACATATGTGTTCTCAACGAAGTACATGAGAGGATGGACATATTTGCGTGCAATCTGAGTGAATTCGCAAGGGTTTTGTTGAATATTGTTAGTTCTTATTAATAGTTGTATAGTTTAAGTTTTAAATAAAGTTTAGTCGTTTTTTTATTATTATTTTTAAGTTTAGATTAATATACCTACACTCAAAGAAAATTCTAAACGTGGCGACCAAAAACCCTTAACAAATGGGAGCCGTCTAAAGGCCTCAGATCCCGCGTCAGAGGAAATTTGAACACTTAACCAAGTCACCGACAAAGGAACTTAGACGCGATATATTGTCGCCTCGTATTAGCGCTGTAAACTTTGACATTGTTCACATGACAATGCAATAAATGATGGGTAAAGCATCGATAGGTAACTTTGTTCCTTCGTATTCGGGGTATTGTAAATTTGTTAAAGGCTTAATAACGGTGTGTTTTTACTGTATTGTCACTTCGACAATGTACCTCTAACGCTTCGTTTGGTGCAGTTGTGCCTTTGTCCCTACGTTTAAGGTAATATGACCCTATCACAAAGGTACGTTGTCTCCATGTCTAAGGTGCGTCGTCACTTCGATAATGTACCTCTGACGCTTCGTTTGGTGCAGTTATGGCTTTGTCCCTACGTTTAAGGTAATCTGACCCTATCACAAAGGTACGTTGTCTCCATGTCTAAGGTGCGTCGTCACTTCGACAATGTACCTCTGACGATTCGTTTGGTGCAGTTGTGACTTTGTCCCTACGTCTAGGGTAATATGTCCCTATCACAAAGGTACATTGTCTCCATGTCTAAGGTGCGTCGTCACTTCGACAATGTACCTCTGACGCTTCGTTTGGTGCAGTTGTGCCTTTGACCCAACGTCTAAAGTAAAATGTCCATATCACAAAGGTACTTTGTCTCTATGTCTAAGGTGCGTCGTCACTTCGAAAATGTACCTCTGACGCTTCGTTTGGTGCAGTTATGCCTTTGTCCCTATGTCTAAGGTAATTTGTCCCTATCACAAAGGTACATTGTCTGTCGACGGTTAACCTTTGTCACTACGTATAAGGTATATATTATTCTGCCACCACGACAAAGTTCGAAAAGACGTCACTGGGTTTTCTTGAACTTGTCGTGGCCACAGTGTTACGCATTGTCACGCCATCGTCGTGATAGCAGATCTGCAAATTAAATGAAAACTCGTAGACAGTTTAAATACAATTATATTAATTATTAAAGAAATGTCATTAATCATAAGAAAGACCAAGTGTACGCGTCTACCTTAACACTTACATAAACAATTATTATAGTTAGATAGAGAATGAACAATAAAAACAGAAGGGTCTAAAATTTTGGAAGACCTACATTACAATAAAATTATTTAAACACTGTCAATTTAGTATATATTAATGAGTACAAACATTATGTCGTTAACAATTTGTGATGTTATAGAAATAGAAGACAGAGATGATCCATATTGAAGTCGGATGATTATACACTAGGTATTATTAATCCTTTAAACAAAATCTCAGACACTGAATTTATTTATCGGAAATTGCAAGCAACTATGTTGCATGTGTGCAATCCGATAGCACACAGTTTAGCAAAAAAATATGTTTTATTCTAACACGTTTTCTTATTTAGAAGTTTTCCCGTGATACAGATGCTCCAATCCAGCTTTTCGTACAAACTTAAGTAGTTCCGAAGAAGACATATTTACACTCACTGGTTTTACTGTTTTAACTGTTTTATACCAACGTTTTAGGTGATAATTATATTACTTTTTAAACTTTTCGTGAAGACATGTAGTGGGCTAAACACAAATTAAATATAAAAACGCGTGCCGCTCTGCTGACTTGCTGAGTACGACCGAATGAAAATGAATGCAACTTAGGTATTAATAAAGATGCTCTGTGTTGCAACGTGTGGAATGCAATGATGGAGTCGTCTCACTGTCTCAGTCGTCGAGTTCTGACTCGTCTCGCTCGTCTGTACCTAAACAGTGAACGATTTGACATATTTTGACAATGTGCTTTTGTCGTGTCGTTTATATTCGTGTTGTTCAAACTTCAATGTTGCCAATTAACATAATATACGAAGTCACAACAGTACTTTAACGCTGCGTTGCTGTACCTAAAATTATGACAAAGGCCTTTGTGAAATTTGTTTTTGGTGGGTAGGTACCTACTTATTTAACATTTTGACAAAGGTCTTTGTGACATATTTTTTATCTACATAGATAAAAAATATTACGTCGTACAGTCGCAATTAATATTCTAATCAACATACAAACAAGCACTGGCCTGCAAATTTCAAAAAACGTAAGAAATTTGGTGTAAGCCATGGCTGCATTCTTCTGCAGCTAATAGAGTAACAACAAAGCAATAAATTTGCTATGTTTCCCCGTTACAGTTTACTTAAATTACGCTTTTAACGGATTGTTTAGGCTTTTATATCGTAGTAATAAAAAAAAACTTGACGCTACGTGTGAAGTAGCATCAACGCAGTAACAAAAAGCCGTTGCAAAGATAAACTTTGTCGTTACGTAAATGTTTACCTGAACGCACGATTTAAAAACTATGTCAGAAGCACAAAATAAAATTTCGTATAGTAATTTTGTCAGTTGAACAACTTTTCATATTAGAGTGTTTTGTCGTAGGCACAAATGTCAAGTTAACGAAGTGACTAAATACTAAATGTCATCTGTTTCTGCGTTAGTTTGCTTATGTGGCTGCGTCAAATTGCACAAAAAAAAATAAAAAATATTACGCTACGTTCAAAAGAACGTTTGCGCAGTGACAAAAAGTCGTAAAAATGCGTTCGACAAAAAAAAATTGAACGTCGCGTTAGACTTTCCGCGAACGCATGGCCTAAAAGCTACGTCAGGAGCACAAAAAAAAATCGACAAAGGGATTTTGGACCTTTAACGGGCATTTTTTTTTTGAGTGTATTTAAACATAAGTTTATTTTGTAACTTTGTTTGTGTGGAAACCACTGTTGCATTGGGAACACCTGGAAAGACTATGGGTTTAAGTTTTATAAATAAATAAATAAATTAGGTAGTGCGCTACCGTTATAACAAATATAATATATTTACATAGAATGTGCTATTGTGTGTCTACTCAGAAAGTTATTAAGTCCCGTGACTATATTATATCACTCATAGCATTGGCAACAACTTCAAAGGGGCTTGCGAAACTTAAATCGCGCAGATGGGAAACTATAGCACTGCTCTCGTACGCTGACATTGTTATCGCACACTCGTACTTAAAAGTGTGAGTGGAAATATTTTTATGTTTTTGTGTTGTTGTTGTTTGTTGTTGTTTGGAGAGTGTACTCGGGAATTACATGAATTTATTCCGCCATCACCATTTCAAATCGGACACCACGGGGCGTACGACGAGTGTCTACCCTTACATCGTTGACGACTGAACGATCCGGACAAAGCGGTTTGCTTCGTAGTTTATACCGCGTACCTACGTCAAAGGACTGGAACAACTTGCCTGCTGCGGTCTTCCCGTCCGAGTATAATTAGGTGTCTTCAAGGCTAGAGTGAATAGGCTCTTTATAAACACTAGTGCGATTCACCATCATTGATTGCATCACTGCTTACCATCAGGTGGGATTGCAGTCAAGCACTAGTTTATAATATTAAAAAAGTAGTCATAAGTGCAACTGCTAAGCAAGAGGTCTCGGGATTGATTCCCGAGCCAAGTTTTTTTGAGTGTTTTCTATTCTCTGTTACAGCTCTTAGTCTGTAATCTGGCCTGGGTGATGGCAATTGGATCGACCCCTATTACATGAGACTTAATTATAATTGGCGAAATGTGGATGTACTAAAAAGAAATGATATTTATTTATGTAAACTGTAGATCTTTAACAAAACAATATTTTAAACTAAATGGCACTGGCGTTTCCAAAATGACTGATCCTTGAGAAGAAATCTCGAAAGAAACTCAGAGGTCGTGGTCTCTTTTAAACTCCAGACATAAGATTGTATTAATATACTATGCGAGTCTAACGATCCAGGGCTTAGTCTGGAAAAGCCGTCTAAAGTGAGGACCGATTCAACTTTGAGGTGACCTGTCGCGACAGACGGCAAGCAGAACGACCCGTCACACGACGCCATCTGCCGGCTATTTGCGTAGGCCACATAAAAAGTACTTACTAAACGTAAACTTCTGCCTAAATCTTTGGGGAATACAGGCGTGACATCATGTTATGTTCTTTTAATATTGATAAGACTTATGTACCTACTTAATGCAATCAAAATGTGTTTTAGTTTATCTTATCACACTTTTGAGTAGCTACCAAGATAACAGTTTCCACGTGTCTGAGTACATCTGCTACTGTCGTACACTTTTGTTTTTAAAATATAATCTTGCACTTACTGACTTGAACTTGGTCACTATCGCACCCGATAAGTCTATACACGATTACATATTAAAGATACACATGTACAGTCACAGTTATAACTAATGTACAAAAAATACAACTAACTTCATAACAAAAATACTATAAAACTATAGGAACTAAAGAAAGAATGAAAGCAAGAAAACTAAATCTAACACATTTTATTATGTAAGTATATTATTGCTAACATCCTACATCGCGGTATCAAAGCTATCCAAACAAATAATATTCCAAATCATTCCAGCCGTCTCCGAAAATCGAATAACACACAATAAATAAATATTGACAAAAATTTAAAACTTCCTCCCTTAGGGTGCTACTACACGGTGCATGTAGCTGGAGCAAGTAAAGATGCGGGTTATACGCGTGAGTAATTTGCGCAAGCTACTTGTTCAAGTTACTCGCTGGTACTTTTACATAATGCAAATAACTGGAACAAGTAAAGACCTGCAGGCCTAGCCATATTGTAAATTCTATTTCTATTGCGACAATAGAAAGAAAATTGCGTATATGGAATCAGCTGTTTGTCAACTGTCAAGTGTATTTCATGTTCAGCCATATTACAAATTCTACTCGTTGACTCGGTTGACAAACAGCTGATTCCATGTACGCCATTTTTTTCTATTGTCGTCTTATCGATTACGATAATAGAAATAGAATTTGTAATACGGCTAGGCCTGCTGGGCTACTTGCGCAAGCAGTACGCACGAGTTGTTTGCTAGTGGTCAAGAGCTACATGCGCAAGTGACCCGTGCGCGCCACCAAGTACGCGGTTTAGTTCGCGGGTTGCTCGCTTTGGTACATGCTCAAAACGCTAGACCCGCACATGTTTTTAAACGGTAACGATGCATACGATGCATACAACCTGCGCAAGTGCCTTAATATGCGCAAGTGACTTACACCGTGTAGAAGCACTCTTAGATTACATTATAATCGAAGCCTCCTCCTTTTTGTAGTCGGTCAAGAAAAGATAAAAGATTCATGTTATGTCAGCGTAGTGCCGTAGCTTCTAAAAGGCATTGTGCCTGCACAGTGCCCTGACTTGATAAAGAAAAGAATTTATAACTGACAAAGGTGTAAGGTATAACGAACGAACTGTCCATACTTTAAAGTGACAAGAGAAATGGTTCATATAAAAATGGATGTGTTACTGGGAAGTTTGTTAATATTATGGCACTTGTTCTTCCCAGCAAAAATACTAGGAAATGGTGAAAGGACCACGTTTTGGTGAACTATCTAATATAATTTATGACGTTCAAAAAGTGCTAATTATCAGCCTAATTTAAACAAACCAATTTTAATTTCGTTAAACAGACACAGGTTATTTAGAATGAAATCTAAATTCAAATTTATTTATTTGTGGCACATAAGTTTGTATACAATATTTAGTATATGGTGTTAACATCGCTAAGCGCTACCTTTAAGGCGAATTAAATATTTCCTACACAGGAAAAAGTTGTATTTAGGTATGTACAGACGCCAGCACATCAAGTTACCCCAATGTGTCAAATTTTCCCAATTGAATATGAACTTTATTTCGTTTGTCATAAAGTTGAAAAACGATTAAAGAAATTTGACACATTGGGGTAACTTGGCGTGCTGGCGACTGTACCTACATAAATTTCAAATTACATCTAAATTGGGTATTAAAATAATATAAATAAATAATCTTTTGGACATTGTTCCCGTTGACAGCGTGTTTGTTTTTGCATGTCATGCCAGGACAACAAGCTATTCCAATGCGTGAAATGTTTTGGATAGTTTTCAACTTTATTACAAACAGAATAAGGTTCGTGTTCAATTGGGATTTTTTTTATAGCTTGTGTTGGCGTCTGTACATAATAATAATAAATAATAATCAATCTTTATAAAAAAAAATACAATTTAAGTCTAAGAAATAATATAGATATTACACAGTATGATTCCTGTTATATACTAGGTTAAAACACAGACAACTGTTGCAACAGTCTGTATTAATTGTGACATAATGGTCATAAGTAGGTACCTACTGCTTATAATTATTTGTAAATATATTTTAAATAATGCAGTTTTAATTTTATATACAGGGTGTTTTGGGGATGAGTGTAGGCATTTTGCAGATGGATAGGGTCGGTCCATACGATTATTTTATAGTATGGGAACTATGGTCCGATATCCTTTAGTTTTTAAGTTATGGGCAAAAAAAAATCTATGAAAGTCACTAAGATTTGTTTTATGCTTATTTTCTTTTCTTCACTATTTGATTGTTTTTGCTACCGGAATAGTTGTAAGACTTTTAATTTATCGTGTGTTATGTGTTTAAATCGACAAATAATAAAAAAACTGTATTTAATATGAAATTGTGTTTATTTTTAGCTTCATAACCCAAAAAGTGCATGTGTGTGTGTGGCATTAAGTCCGCCTATGTACATTTGTGTGCTTGAAGTATTAAATAAATAAATAAATAATAAATAAATAAAGTGTAAAGTATTCATAAAAAACAATTTTTGCCCATAACTTAAAAACTAAAAGATATCGGACCATAGTTCCCATACTATAAAATAATCGTATGGACCGACCCTATCCATCTGCAAAATGCCTACACTCATCCCCAAAACACCCTGTATATATTGTATGTATTTATATATCTATAAAGATAAAGATACCTTTAAGTTAATAATGGCACTGCTTATAGATTTAATCACACACTGTAAACATAAAAAAATGCACAAAATTTACCTTTCTGGATTATCGTAGACTATGCTACGGCAATTGAGTTACGGGTCTACGGCGTAGGCTGCAGTCGTAGCTTTTCATCACTTTGTCGTAATTGCCCGAGAGCACGACGATGCAGCGATGCCGTAGTAATGTTACGGCGATATTAAATTTATTTCTTTGCAAGAACAACAATTTGTTCGTATTTATATGGGTGCGTCAATTTCATGGCGAGTCTGTTTTCTAAGCTTTATTGCAAAATAGAAAAGATAGAAAAATTTCCGTCCATGAAATTTATGTTTTTATAATGACATGCGTACAAGCCGGATTTCAATCCAACGATCCGTGGATCGAACCCAGGATGCTCGGCTTCACCGCAAGCGAACAAGAGACCAACGAGGTAGTTAACAAATAACAAACTCACGCCCATAGAAATATTATTATTACATCTACACAAAACAGAAACTTTAATGACATATATGTAAACAGCATGATTTTGATCCATTTGTGACGAGTGTGTTATCGGCCAGAAAGTGCCTGAGCCTTAGCTTTTGACGTGACAACGTCTTATAAATTGGTTTGCCGGGTGACACTTCAAGAAACTGCGTTACGCTCCGCTCACGTTATGCGCTCACAATGAGAGCGAGTGAGAGGCACGCGTCCCTTCCACTCGGGCATGGTTAGCCCGCCTAAGAGCGAGAGAGACAGACATAAATTATTTTACCACTCAAAGTCGTTGTCACGTAAAACTTTCGCCCGTATACCGACTTTACAGGCAACCAATTTTTTTTAAATAAGATTTTGTTCATTCAGGTTTGTTCTTGTATTGAACGCCATATGTAAATTTAGTTAAAACTTTACTGCTTTCCTTTTTTGGTAACTGTGTTGTGTTGTTCACACTATCTTCCTTTATAACCAGTTTTTTATAAGTGATGCCTTTTAATTGGCTGTCAGTCACACATACTATTCTTTTATTCTGTTTGCATTAGCTGTAAGTCATCTATAGTTGATAAATAAACAAATAAATCTGTGCTTACACCTTTGTCTGTAGGGGGTAGGCAGAAATACAAAACTCTACTTGAAACTGTTTGTTTTAAGTTCATAAATCTGGTCATCCTCGCACACTTGTTGCGGGTAGGTAGGCTACGCATTATGTGGTCACGGTAATAACTGTCACGTTAAAGACGACTAACAAATGGTATTTTAAAACAGATGCAAATGTAAACGCCGCGAGGAGACGCCCTAGAAGGACTTACTTCTTATAGTTGAAGTGTTTTAAAAAGAATATGTGCGTGGTACAGACGCCAACACATCAAGCTACCCCAAACTTGAAAATTTACCCAACTGAACATGAACCTAATTCTTTTTAACCGACTTTCAAAAAAGGAGGAGGTTCTATGTTCGTGTGTATGTATTTTTTTTTTTTTTTTTATGTATGTTACCTGATTTCTCCCCCATTTGTGGACCGATTCTCAAAATTCTTTTTTTATTTGAAAGAGTATACTCCTGAGGTGGTCCCATTTTAATTTGGTGAAGATCTGGTGCTGATCTTCGGAGATATACAACGGAACTCTTCAAAAATAAACGGCAAATCTGTCGTGATTGCTGGAATCGCTTGGATGTTTATTGTTTATACAACATAACGACGTATCATCACGCCTGTATGCTCTGAGGGGTACGCAGGTGGGTACAATATACCTAGATTTCGTCAGTTAGGTATGTTAATTTTAATTTATTAGGGATTAGTGGAAAACCCTATTATGATGACATGTATTGTTAACAATTAACAATATAAAATAAATTCATGGCAAATGTTTTTATGGTAACAACTAAAAATGGAAAATAAAAAACTTTTTTGCAAAAAATAAAACCGACTTCAAAAAAACACTAAACCGTGTAAAATAACTCTAAATTCGGAAGTCGGTGGTCCATCAAGAATAAGACAAAAGTACCAAAGCCACAGACTTCCTAATTTAGAGTTATTTTACACCGTTTAGTGTTTTTTTGAAGTCGGTTTTATTTTTTGCAAAAAAGTTTTTTTGCAATAAAGTTTAAAAACTATAAAATAAGTTTGGCTCATTGAGGTAGCTTGCTGTGCTGGCCTCTGTACTACGCACCTATCCTTACTAAAAAACTTCACCAATAAAGAGTATGTTCTTCTAAGGCGTCCCCTCCAGGCGTTTCCACTTGCATCTGCATTATAAATTCCATTTGTTAGTAGCCTTCAAAATAAATAAATAAATAAATATTCCACAACTTTCACACAACGCCTTCTAGTCCCAAGCTAAGCAGAGCTTGTGTTATGGGTACGAAACAACATGAGAGTTATTATTGTGACTACATAACATTATGTAGGTATGTAATTGCTATTAATCTTATCACATGTATTACATAATGTTATTCAGTCTGTGTTCCAATACCTGATAAACGAATATATACATACAATAAACAAATTGACGTCATCAATCATGTCTGTTTTTTGTAAGATAAGTATAGAGCTTGTTATTGCTAACTTTGTTTTAATTTAATACTTTATTTTCTTGAACTGACATAATAATAATTGGCCTATAACGTACGCACTACTGGAATTGAAGCCTCCTTGCCATAGCAAGGAGGCTTCAATTCCAGGCTTCAATTCCAAGGTCTTACCTATAGGTAAGACCTTGCTGCCAGTAACTGGAAACTTGTCCGAAAAACCAGGAACTACTCCCATATTCTTGTAGTAATTAAACCGATCGGCTTTTTTTAGGACAAGATTTGACTCTTTTCTTCGTAAATGTACTTAGAGGAATATTAATGGTATTCAAATACATTGACATTTTAAACATAAATGAACACTGCACTGGCACACTTCGGTCCGCCTTTAAAAATAAATAATTTATGTCCTATTTTCAGACCTATAATCAACACAAAAAAAAATCTTAAGAATTGGTCAAACCGTTTCGGAGGAGTTTGGTAACAAAAACATTTTGACACGAGACACGATTTTTATAAGTATATTAGAAGATTAATTTTTGCGGCATGGTCAATAAAGTATATTGTCGCGTTAAATAATAGGTAACTAAAGAGGTGTTAATATTCGATGATATTATATAATCATAGTAAATTTTATATTACGGCAGGAATATTACAGCATTTTCCAGATTCTAGGACTTTGGCATATTTTGGGAATTGCTACAATATTTTATTAAATACATTCTCTTTCATTAACATTTGGGGGATTTTAATGCCGTTGAAACGCCCAAATATTTATCCAAAGACGGTAATTACACAAACATTACACAACGTTGTAGTAAACAGGTGTTTTACTTATCAGGAGCAAAAAATGTTTTGATTAGATGCCTAGAATTGAAATTGTGTCGCATCATTATCCGCCTCGATCAACTCATAACACAGCTGTACTCTGTAGGTACTGATTTTTTTAATACTAAGCCACATAAATGTAATTCCAAAATATTTGTACACAGAAACGCGTTGGGTAGGTAACTAATTACAGTTTGATTCTGTATGACCTATAGTTTGACTGGTAAAAAATACCTATGGCATTAATTCCACCTCTGTACATTTGTATGCTTAAAATATTAAATAAATTATAAATTACACTCATGGTAGTGGCTGGGTGCGTCGTCTATTTATGGCTTTACAGAAATGATTTAGAAAATTCTCTTATTAATAGAAAGCCGCATTACTCGTATTTGTGAGTGCTATGTTTTATTTTTAAAACGGGTGGGGGGGGGGGGGTGAAGGGCATGTTAAAGAAGTATGGACGAAGTCACAAACGAATTGCTAGTAGGTAACAAAATAGAAAAACGATAAATTCCATGTTATTCCATAATTTTATGTAAGTAAATAGTACACTAGAATAGCCCAAGACAGACAGGAATGGCATAGGATGGAGGAGGCCTTCGCCCTCAAATGGGCACCCAATTAAATTTGTTGACGAATAAATTTTATTGTAAAAAAAAAAAAAAATCTAATCTAATATATCAATCTATTTATTTAAAGTTATATTTTTGTTAATTTAATTATTGGTAAAATGCATGATCAATTTTATTACAAATTAATGAATTTATTAGTTACAATGAAATTAATTATTATATAAGATTTTATATTATGTAATGAACTTTGTATTTTTTTGGGAAATAAATGGCTTAAATAATAATAATAATAATAATAAATAGTACACCACAAACTGCCTACTCATCTTTTCTCCTCCACTATCAAGTCCATCCAAAGGTTGTCTGTTGTAACACCCTAAGTAGCCCTTAAAGTTATAATTTGTAAGTTTTTATGGTGTAGGTACAATAAAGAGTAGTCTATTTTATTATTGTTATTTAAAGACGAGAAAAATACTATTATAGTAAAATAAGTACCCAATTCTTATCTGTCTACATGTTACGTAGAAAATCCCAACTACAGAAACATTGAAATTGTTCAGTGATTTCACAAAAACTTTTCACGTTCAGCTGTGGCTGAAAATTTCAAACATTTTTGTCGTGTAGTTTCTAATACTTTAGTAACAGTTGGGTAAAGGAATTACGAGCTATTTATGTTGGCTAGTTTTGTCCTTGTTTTGAGTTCAACGTGTAAATAGCTTCGCGCTAGCATTGTTTACATCGTTAGCCAGGAGCTCTCCGGAGTAAATAGGAGCTATTTGGGGTTCCACAGACTACTTCCAGAAACGGAACCCTTGATTCGTCCTGTCAGCTTGTCTGTCATCAGGCCGACGGTTTACTGCTATTTTTGGAAAACTTGACACTGTTTCTATGAGATTTTGAAGTAAGCTACATTATTGCAGTAATTTAATATGCATTGCATATTTTGTGCATTTTCGGTTCCGCGTAGTTTATTTTTTTCTTTCTAAACAGGGTGGAAGGGGCATTACTGCACATACCAATACTTGAATTTTATTAAGTCAAGTAATGATCAGTTATACATATGGTTTCTAACTATGTAAAAGATGTATAATTTATTTATTATGAACAAACTGTTGCCTACGACTTCGTCCGCGCGGAACTTAACAGTTTATTCTTTTGCGCGGAACCCTATTATTTTGCTCAAGTAACCTAAGTAATTCTCTAAAACATTAAATAAATAAAATAAATAAATATTCCACAACTTTTCACACAACGCCATTTAGTCCCAAGCTAAGCTAAGAGCTTGTGTTATGGGTACTAAACAGCTGATAAACATACTTATATATATCTAAATACATATTATAAATAAATTACACCCAGACACAGAACAAATGATCGTGCTTATCACACAAACATTTGTCCTGGGTGGGAATCGAACCCACGACCTCCGGCATAGCAGTCAGAGTCACTAACTACTAGACCAACAGGCCAGTCAAAATCATTAAAGCCATTAGCAATCTTCCAGTGAAAGTCCTGTCAAAATTGATCCAGACGTTTTGAAGATGACTTCTTACAAGCAGACAGATATTGTCTTAGTAATTGTTATATTTACATTATACATACAGACACTTCAATTTTATTTGCCTGTTTGGATAGAAAAGGCCATCAAAAACCTAATAAAACATAGTTGTAAGTAAAAAGAATTTAATCAAAATGTGCATTTCAAAAAATACATGTAGGTACCAAAGATTAAATTGTTTACTTTTTCTAGACGTCCTTAATGTAAAATGTTTAAAGTGATTGGATTCCACCAATACATTAGACGAGTCTTTTCAAAATCTAGTTTGATCAAATGTACTAACATCTACAATTGAAGAATAATATTTATAAAAATATACCCACAAATTGTATTTTCTACGAATAAATTTTGTTCAAATGAAATTATATTTATAAATATCTGAAAATAGATCTTTCCAAACACAACGTAAATGGCCAAATTGACTGAACCCTGAGAAAAAATGCCGAAAGCAACCAAGGGGTCATGATCTCTTTTAAAGTTCAGACATAAAATCGCATTAATATATTCTGCTAGTCTAACGATGCAAGGCAAAAGCTGTACAGGCCTTCTTAAGAAAGATCTATTGCACCTTTGAGTTGGCCTGTCCCGAAAGACGACATGCATGCATCAGTCATCGTCTGAATAGTTTATACATATACAGTTTACGTAGGTAACATAAAGAGCAAAATATGGTCTCTGAACAACATTCAACTACTCTCACGACAAAGGCTTTGAATTTTTTTGAATTTCTCGTGTTTTATGGTGTAAGTTATTAAATTGAAGCAAGATAATGGATGTACGGCTAGATAATAGCAGCTGCACAGGTCAGTTGAAGGTTCGGTTACGTTTAGCGAAATTTACCCGTAGATCACTATTCGCTATTTGTCGTGCCTAGGGTTAAGCTGTTGCTACTACTGCCATTCGTTGATCAGTCGTTCTTAATCAGAAACCCTGAGCCTTACAACTAATCTAACCATATATGCCGGAGGTCGTGGGTTCGATTCCCACCCAGGGCAAATGTTTGTGTGATGAGCGCGATCATTATGTTCTGTGTCTGGGTGTAATTTATCTATAATATGTATGTATTTAGAAATAAGTATATAAGTATGTTTAGCAGCTGTTAAGTACCCATAACACAAGCTCTCAGGCTTAACTTGGGACTAAATGGCGTTGTGTGAAAAGTTGTGGAATATTTATTTATTTATTTTATTTATTTATATAGTCTCGTTTAATCCAGTGAATAACAGGATTGTAGAGGTAAGATAGGCAGCAAAAATATTTAATTGCATCTAGTTAAAGGATAAGATGTTAAGAAACGTCAGCTGTAGGATCAAGCTTGTTGTCTAATAAAATTAATTGATAAACGACAGGTTTGGTACTAAGCTACGTACACACATGAACCCGTTACATTTTCCCACGTGTTTTTATACGAGGTATTTGAATATGCAAATCTACTCTTGTTTTGAAACTACGCGGTGATATGTTCAAAATAACTAAATTAATTGAAAAAATGGTCGTCTGTAAATTCGGTTTACGGACGATATAGTTTAACGTGACAACGTCATAACACGCGCTCTCGCTCCAATCGTAGCGTTAACTACACACCAAAGCCCGGCGGCATTATGTTGGCAACATTTTGCCGGCGGGCTAGGTTGGCGGCTTCAGTCATTGCAAGTCGTAAAACTTTGTCGGCGGCATGTCGGCGGCTCGACATCTGAAACTTATCGCCAAAACAAAAATACTAGCACGTCACTACAGCTCAAATGTCGCCGGAGCGTTTGCGTACGCTATCCGCCCGGCAAGCCGCCAACGCGACGTGTCGGCGGACAACACGCGCGCGCGAAGGTTGCTGACATGCTTCTTTCAACATAAGCCGGGTTGTGTCGGCTGGCTGTGTCGGCGGGTCGGTGGCTTTGGTGTGTAGTGCGCTTTACAATGAGCGTAACGTTAGGTACAATGAGTTATCCTGTTTCATGCGTGCAGCCGGGGCGTTCATCGATGTATTAGACGTTGTCACGTCAAAACTAAAACAGCTTAAAGGTGGTCTCGGCGAAGAATAATAAGCTGACTTTGAGAAATATTATTAAATCTGCAATTCATTCGGTGATTCGATCACCGTCGTTGACAGAAAATACATTGAAATGCTAACAATAGTTATACCTAGTGTATTATCATTAACAAAACCTACCTACATTTTCAGAACTTATATTATATTTGATTTTCGACTCTGTAGGCATTCATTATCTACTATTTTGCAGCAAACTGAATAAGAAAAACATAGGAAAGATAAGTAAGTTAATACATTATACTTTAGTCACAAATGGTTAAGTTAAGTACGTTCTTAATTAAATGCAGCCGTAAAAAGCTTTTTCTGTAGGTACTAAAAGATAAAATAAAAGTTGGCTTGCAAACAGTTTTCACAAAAATGCATATTTTTTAGTCAACGCATACCTACATTCGGGTGTCGAAATATTTGCTTTGTCGAATGTTGTTTTGGTAAATTCAACAAATATACGTATAATATGTAGGTTGCTTGTTATTTTTAGGGTTCCGTACCCCAAAGGAAAAAACGGAACCCTTTTATGATCACTTTGTTGCCCGTCTGTCTGTCTGTCTGTCTGTCTGTCATTTCCGAAATAAACGGTCTTGTCGTTTATTTCGGAAATGCGTGGAGGTATCATGTTGCAATTTAAACGTAATTATATTTAGGTCCCATGAAGATTTGAAATAATCAAACTTCTAAGTTTACGTAAAAAAGCCGTTTATTCGGCAAAAAACGCACATTTCGACACTCTCAAGGGAATCAAAATTCATACGGGTACTTTCCGTTTACTCAGAACTTTGAAATTTGGCAACTAACATCTTTATAAACCACAAGTACAAGAAAACATCTCAAAACAATACATTTGTTATTAAATTTACTCAGGAAAACGGGATAAAAACTGCGCGATTAAATTCCTGAGCTATTTATAATGCGAGGGTTCCGAACCTTCGGTGGGCGAGTCCGCCTCGCGCTTGTCCGGTTTTTTGCGTGCTCAAATATTTTGCATTTGCTTGTCTAGTGAAGGTAAACAGGTAGGTCACGCGAATCTTTGAATGTTTGTTATAGGCCAATCATTTATCTGGGATCAATCTGCATTTCAGTCCGACCAAAGACATTCAATACAAACTATCGACGGGACATCACGAACAAATTATTTCCTAGTGGACACAAGTCTATGAGTCTAGCTTAGTACCCTCCGCTGCCACTCTTATAATGCTATTTTATGCTAGATGGCGTTAGTGAGACATAGGATCAAAGTTTTTCTGTGAAATTTCTTTGCATGTTAGAGAAATTTCACAGGAAAACTCAAACTCGGACTCAAAATTATTTAAGATACTATAGAGAGCCCTTAAATCAATTTGAGTCCTACCAATAAAGTTAGGTCAAGTTATAACTGTTACGAACAGCTAGTGTGAGGCCAGCGAGCGTTACATCCAAAGCTTTCAGTTACCTATGTATATTCCGGTATACAGTTATATCCCTTAAGATAGTGATGTGCCCAGGTAGATCTGGATCAGCTCAGTGAAGCTACTATGCCCATAAAACACTTACGACGTACGAGTACCTAACCATCTAATTACGTAATTACCGATCTTTGATATATTAGTTCGGAGGTAATTTGAATAATAACAAGATTATTCAAAATAACAGATAATATAATTATTATCACTTAAAATAACGTTCACATGATATAATTTTCTAAGGCTATAAAAACTAATAACCTAATTTCATGTGATCTAGTATTACATTTCATATAAACATCTTTTGCTCTGCATCTTTTACATTTAGTATAACGTTCAGTTGACCTAATTTTCATATTTACTCATTTTCTGCCAAAACTCTGTAGTGAATAAGTATATATCAGAAAACATCTTACTGTTATAACCTCATCTAACCCAAATGAGGCACCAACAATAGAAGGGATCTGACTAATGGTCATGGTTCTAACCTAACCTAACCCGGTATAAATGAGGTGAAAATTATACGAGTAGGCATTAAACGTTACTATAGAATTGGAATATTATACTAATTGAATATTAGTTCAAATGTGCATTATAGTAAGTGTTTATTAAACCATATAAAAGGTAAACGGAAATTATATCAATAATTCATTATATCAATTCATCGTTATACTAAAAGAAATATAGATCAATTGAAATTAGGTCATGTAAGTCAGATTGAGGTGATTTTTGATTTTTGACATTGAGGTGTATCCCTTATCGGGGTGCGTACCACCCCGATAAGGGATACACCTCAATGGTACCAAAATCAGTACATGATAGTTTATCACTCCATTTAAACTATAACGCTTGGTCAGCTTACGACCTCAATGTTAACACCGATTACCGATGAAACAATCAAATGTACTTACCTATTTCTTTATTTCTTGTGAACAGACCTACCTACTAGAATAGATTTACCTGCTTTAAATTAATTACCAGGAATTCGTTACTAACAAAATAAAGTTGTTGGTTGTTGTTGTAAACTACAAATTATGATGCTGTTTTACATCATAATTTGTAGTTTTACGAGTATGTTTCTATAAAAAACACCATACATTCGATAATTAACTCGAATTGTATGATCACAAATAAGGTTTTCGCGGAACTTTGGGGATGGGACTTACAGTTAATAAGACATAGGTATTCGTAGATTTAAAAAATAATTCATAAGTTAATATTGGAAGCGATCAAATAAAGACGATTTTTATACAGCTGACTGTGCTGACGTTATTGACGACACTAAACTATTTAGGCACGAGTATTTACGTCCCGAAAGCAATGCTGACGCATAGTCAAATGTTGTAGCGTAGGCCCATAGATACAATACGACACTCCAGGAAATATTTCAGCTAAAGGAAAACGAATATTAACCACATTTGAATAGTACCAATCACAGTTAACACACTATAACGGAAATAATGTGGAACTCAACTCAGGACAGTGTAATCCACATCAAAAAAACAATAAAGGTAGTGAAATATTTATACCTCTCGGGTATTGTCCTGTCTGCAGTCTGCCTAATTCTGCAACTGCTGCTTTTCAAGTTCCAGCGAAAGATAAGGAAGATAGAGCAGAAAATCCTCACACAATTGACAGTGGCAAGACTGACGAGTTCTATACTTGAGTGGTTATATCATTATTGGTTTAGTAATTTGAAAACAAGTGCAGTAATAGCAAGTTTGTTTCTGTATTTAGACGTCGTGTCAGTATCCTGGATGTCTATCTACACGAAGATATTATACGACAAAGTGGTGTTAGTGTTTGCATACAAAAAGTGGAACTTCATTCGCCTGTCTTTGCTTATTTGGCTCCTGATGGTGCCAGCAGGAGTGACGTATCTATGGCTTTTAGTGACTGACTGTTTGAGTGGAATTACGATTTGCACGTACATCGGGATCAAAATCATCGTTTTATTCGTGAACATGTGTTTTTTCTTTAAAATATTCTACGTCATTATAAATACGAACATAAAATATAAGCGTCACTTCGCTCATTTGTTATTGACATGTGTTATCTCGTTCATTTTGTTTTGTATAACAAGTTTTGGAGTTTTAGTTCAAACTATGATGAGGCATGTTCTAACATACGATTGGACTGGATGGAACCCTTCAGTGTATGCGGTACTATATATTTTTAATTCACTTCAAGCAATGGCAACATCTGTTATATTTTTCATTCGCGTTAAGACTCTGGTTTGGGAGTAATCAGAAAAAAAAACATGAAATGTAAGCAGATATGACTACTTTAAGTTTTTTTTATGGTGTCAATGTAATTGAATCCATTCTATGAAATGACGCTGAGAATCAGTGCTTTTTGAACGTCAATTATCCTTGAGACAGTTTTCCAAAGCGCCCGTCCTTTATCATTTTGCCGGGAAGAAGAAGTGGCGCAATTACTTTTGCTGACGTAAATTTGGTGGTTATGCTTGTGTTGTTACGGTTGAACGGTTGTTTTTTAAATAGAGTAGGCCACTCGTGAATGCTAATACAGCCAACATGAGCAAGCCTCATTGGGAATCCTTGAGCCGCACTAGTTCAAAGTGTTACAACCGACCTGCGCAGCGGTCGAACGTGCTTTACTATGAGTTGTATCATGATACCAAATAAAACAACTCGGTATGCAATTATGCGTTTTTTTTTTCTTTAAATTTATTTATAACTATTTTCGTGTTAAGCATCTTTACGTCAGGAGACCGCTTATTACTGATTATTTATTAAATAAAATTATTGTTTATGTTTAAATTTAAAAAATAAGAACTATTCTAGATGAAGCCAAGACACGAGTACCGGAACTCCTAATAAGACAATGTATCCTAGCCGTATTTTGGGTTTGTTGGAATTGTAACGGTATGCACTTTCCAGGTGTAGGTACCTACCACTGATAATTAAAAAAAATAAAAATAGAAAACGTTTACTTTTTCAATCAAAACCTAAAAATTGCATTGCGGCCAATAAAATGAATGCAACAGGGCCATCAAAGTCACAGACTGGGATTTTTAACTGTTAGTGTTTTTTAATGAAGTCGGTTGTTTTTTTTTTGTAAAAAGTATTTCCAATGTTACAATTATTTCCTTACAACTGTAAAGTCATAAAACTCTGTGTGGTTTGTTAGTACAGTAAAGTACTATATTTTATACTGTTTAAAGTAAAAATAATAGTAAGTTGTTAAAGCTTAGAAATAAGGGCAAATGACGAAAAATTTCAACACTGGAATAATGTTGAGAATCGTTGGGTCCGGATGTAGTTCGATATCCCTTTCAACATGTATAATTTAAGGTTCATCAGGAGTTGCCTTAGGAAAAATTAATATTTAATCTAAACAATTTGTAAGTATATTCTGTCTATATTTAATCTACCTGTTATCTTGATGTAGCCTGAGCACGTGTTATAGTTTATCACACACCAAAATGACGACATCCCAACACTATAAAGTTAAATCTAGTCGAGACTCGTGAATTATCAAAGCATATACAGTATTTCAAGAAGAAATCTAGCTAAGAGGAACATTAATACGGACCACAGTCGTAAATTCTAGTCTCAGCAGGCACTACACACTTTTAAACAATGTCGAACGCAAACCAGACTGATATATGCGAAGTCGAAACGAGAGGAGTACTACAAGTATGAATCTTTGGACCTTTCCTGTCGACAATTTTCCTTGAAACTGGAGGCTCTTTAAGTTCCTACCAGTGATTTGAAAGATAGGCTAGAAAGTTCTTGGACAGCTTATTACAGCAAAGGTTGCATTACACTTTTTGTTTGCTACCAATTAATAATTCTCAAATTTTAAAATCGGGGTTTTATTTTTCCTGCATTTAACTGTTCCACGCAAACGAAGTCACAGGCAGAAGTTAGTAGTATAATATAAATTAAAATTATGTAATGATAAATAATAATTGATTACAAATAATAATTAAATAATAAGAATAAAACAATAGCATTAAATTGATTTTCTTAATGTATTGTTTTACAATTTAGATGTATATTATTTAAAATTGTATTGTATTGATTAATATAATGTTATTTATTGTAATTTAATTGAATGTTATTGTTATTTATTTTTGTGTTTGTCTACATTTATCGCATTGGATTTCATTCTGTAATGGTAGCTGTATGTATGTGTGTAGATAATAAATAAATAATAATAAGTTAATTAATACAATACTTGAGTTCCCGTTGTACAAGGTGTTTTTCTCATAACACCTAGCTTTAGGCTATGATTGAGAACATAAAAGACATTATAACATTTAAGTATATAATGATCTTAATTTCTGTACGACAAATCGAATCTGCCATCCTAGGCTTTAGCCCGCTTAGCCTGGTGGTTAATCCGCCATTGGCCGCAAAATATTTATACATATGTCTCCGCATTGATTAAATAACTGGGTAATGAGCGAGTCGTCGATGTCGTGAGTCGTCTTTTAAGGCTAATAATATACGTTACATAAGCCACATAAGTTCGTGTATAATATTCTATAAAGAAATAGGGGAGTCTTCGTCGTCGCCGTAATTGGCGTGGGATATATTTATATAACGAGCGAGTCGTACTTAAACCAGCGAGAGGGTGACCAATAAAAACTTAAAAAAAATAGTCAAATTTCTTTTTTTTAGCAACAGCAACAATAAGTTACTGTGTTAAGGTTAGCTACATCAACAACATAATATTACAGCCATAATCCAAATCAGTTTATTACATACCAGCTCATTAAGCCGTTTGGCCCCGGCTGTCATTTGGAGATCTTTGACAGTCGTTCCAGTTTAACCAAGGGTCAACCATCGTGTTACCCAGTTAATGGGTTGTGCTGACAGGCAGTCGCTCCATGGAAAACACGGGTATTCAGCATCGGGCATCTGGGTAAACTGGACGCCGACCCCAACATAGTTAGGGAAAGGCTGGGCAGACGATGAATTTAAAACTGTTTAAACATACTTAAATAAGATCTTTAATTATAAATAGGTGTAATGAGTACCTATAACGGTATTCCATTTTAAAATCATACATAGGTTACTACATATTAAATGCTGTTCTAAATAAATACTGTTCTTCAAATTTTTTGTTTTTTTTTTGAGGCAATTGTAGGTAGTTTTAATTGGCGTCAAACCTCTATTATGTCAACAGTAATATAACGTCAACAATATGTTTACCATATCAAAATATTCGTTAGGCCCTATAAATCGTATTACTACCGCGTATGAGGAATATTATGGTAATGATGGCTACAACTTTAAGCGAATTAAAATGTAATATGTCTTGTAAACTGCCTGATGTATCCTGCCCACCTCAGCATACGCTAAGAAACAAGCTACCATTATCTGAAGAAAACCACCAAAACACGTCATGCAAATCAAAATAAATGACGCAACATATGTTAGTAACAAATTACTATATTTTTAATAACGTTAAATATTTTACAGAACATCCACATAATCACCAATAAAATAACTCATTTTAACCACACGTGTATATGATGTATTCGAGTAAATATTCAGATGCCAAAAAACCTATCAGACCACTTACTAGTAACACAAAAAACCAGATCAGTGTACCTAGTTATAAGTAAAAAGTCACATTTTTTATACGTTTCTACTAAACCCACTTTGTTATATAATATTTTCGTGAAGACGAAGAAGATAGCCAGCATAATGACACAGGGTCTGAATGTCCGTAAATCAGAAATAATATATAATTTGTTGGAAAATAAAATATAGTAGGACAGGAATTCAATCATTGTAATAATCAATCTCGCCACTGTCAGCTGTATGAGAATGTGCAAGTACAACTTTCTTATCTTCGGCAGAAATATAAAGAGCAACAGTTGCAACACCAAGCAAACTGTAGACAGAACAATTCCTGAAATCCATATGTATTTTGTTACCTCCAACACCTTTGTATCTGATCTGATTCTCATATTATTTCGGGATCTCGTAGATATCGGTTAAACCTTATTCGCTTCCTTTCACCATTGTATAAATATTGTGCAGTGGTAGTGGTGGTTCTCCCTTTCTAATCTTGATTCATATTTGACTGTCTTCCGGTGACAACATTAATCTGTTTTGCACCCTAAGGCTAAGTGTATATTTCAGTGATGTCATTCAAATACGTTAATCTAACAGAATTTCTTTCTTCCTGCAATGTCATTTGTCTGCTTTGCATTTTATGGGAAAAACGGCTCGGAGCAATTAACTTTTAGTTCTCTATATCACCAATCATTATCCTTCTTAAAAATTTTACTTTGGTTTTTGAAAATCTTTTTTTTTTTCAAATGATTAATTTCGGTTTTAGGGTATGGTAGAAACACTTTTCACTTTAACAAGCATTGAGCTATTTTGCAGATATTTTACAGCTATTTTACAGTCATTATCTATAAATGGAATCTATTAGTTATTTCCACTCTAATTGATGTAAGTACTGTTTCTGTGGAATACGAAACGATACTAAAAATATTCATGTTTACGGTTACGATTTATTTTCCTTGAGTTAATTTGGTATTCAAACAGGAAAAATTTAAACGTATGGAATACCTAAAAACCGTGAAAGTTATTTTTGACCGTAACAGGATTACTAAATTGGTACCATAAGCGAAGCAAATTTTTCAGTTTATTTCAAAGAGATTTAAAATACTATAGAGCGGGCATGTCAAGGAAATGTCATAGAAAACTGTCTCTGTAACGCCATCTAGAATTATATATGAATATTGGAGCGGCAGCGGAGCGTACTAAAAAAACCTCGTAGACTTGAGTCCACTAGGACACAAGTTTTGGATAAAAATTTTGTTCGTGATGTCCCGTCTATAGGAAGTATTGAATGTCTTTGGTTTATTTTTATTAAGTTGAGAGTAAAATAAAATGTAAACAGTAACCATCATTTATTCATGAGTAATTCACTAACAACATAGGTTCGTGTCTGGGTTTTTTTATGCGTCGTGTCTTTGTGGCGTGAGATATCTATGTATCTCTCACGCCACATTAAGTTATTATTTATTTGTACCCATAACACAAGCTCTGCAGGCCTAGCCATATTACAAATTCTATTTCTATTATCGTAATCGATATGGCGACAATAGAAAGGAAATGGCGTACCTATATGAAGTCAGTTGTTTGTCAACTGTCAAGTGTTATCGAGTAGAATTTGTATTATGGCTGAAAATGAAATAAATACACTTGACAGTTGACAAACAGCTGATTTCATATACGCCATTTTCTTTCCATAATATAAATAGAATAGAAATAGCATATTTTGTAATATAGCTAGGCCTGCTGCTTAGCTTGGGACTAGATTGCGCTGTTTGCAAGTTGTGGAATATTAATTTATTTATTTATTATATATCGAAGAACAATCCGTAATCATAAAGTATGATAGATACACCTCTAGCTAACCCGTTGGGTTCCACAGGTGTGATGGTACTTAATTACCTACATAACATAACATCTAAACAACTTTTAATACTATTTAACAATTCGTACTACTAGTTAACACATAGCCTTTGGCAAATCCATTATAATTTAACTTTGCTAAACATACAATCAAAATTCTACTTAATATTTCTAGGAACAAGCTGAATATCAACATTTCCCAGTTTAACATTCAGTGGGTGATGAACAAACGCTATATCTACATTAGCTTCTTTGGATGTAACAGTAAAGTGGCGTAACAAGTGCACCATACCTGCAAGTACTTGTAACTTGGCATACCTGGCACCAATACACTTCCTGTTGTCCAACCCGAATGGCATGTAAACGTCATCGTTGGGTCTCCTCTCTTTAGAAAAACGCTCGGGATCAAACACTTCTGGATTCGGATAGATCTCTGGATCATTATGTATTTCATAAATCGGAGTAAATATTTTTGTTCCTTTTGCTACTTTGACATTGCCAACAGGTAAGACAGTATCTTCACAGCATTGTCTTGTTAAAAGTCCAATGGGAGGGAATCGTCTCATCCCCTCACTTAGCACCTTATCTATATACTCCATTTCACAAATTACGTCGTATGATAATGTTGTTCTTGTATTTCTCAAAATTATCATCTATTTCTTGGTGAACTTTTTCTAATATGTCTGGATGGCGACAGAGAAGAGTTAACGTTGCGAACATGGCAATAGCGCAAGGTTCAACACCAGCGCTAAAGAAGAACAAAGCTTGTGCAGATAATAAGCCGGTGGTAGGCTCCATCTCGTAACCTGTGTCCGGGTCCTTCATGGTGCCGTTTCTCTGTAGACTGACACATAAATCCGCAAAGTCATGCCTCTTGACATTCTCCTGTTCTCTTTTCTTAATAACCGCATTTATTGATCCAACAAAAAAGTCCTCGTACTCTTTGAATATCGTTATGCCCAATATATCCATTAATTTCGGGCTAAGACTGGACATAATAAATTTGAGCTGATTCTTCAAACTCACTTGCGACATTTTGTTCGCTATATTAAGGAATGGTGACTCAAAGATTGATTCTGATCCGATTCCGAAGATGGCACCGCAAACAGCGGCGTTATTGAACATCATAAGTGTACTGAAGAAATCACCTTCCCATGTCTTGGGGTTGTTCTTTAAATAGGTCGCGAGGTCTTGAGCGCTTTTGTCCATGATGTAATACATGTTCATCAACTTGTTTGCCGTGAATAACGGAGTCATACTTTTCCGCATCAGCTTCCATCTAGGTCCGTTCATAAAGGTTATGTTATCAGACAATTGGTCACCTTTGAGACTCTCCACTCCTCGGTGGTGAAAAGCTTGGAAGTCGCCTGATAAAACATGTTGCACATTCTTCCGGTCAATGACGAACAATGTAGGTGTACCCAGTTGACCGAGGCCAATAGCTGGCTCATCTCTATGTTTCTTGTACAGGTCACCGAAGATCTCGAACAGTGCACGATTCGATACGGTGAAATCCCAAAACGGCCCAAACACTTTGTTTTTACTGTAGAATGTAACTCCACGTTTCTTCCAATAGTTTTCATTATAATATATCTTCCTAATATGTACCACCCTAATATTGTGACAATTAATAATAAAATAAATGCTAGAAAAAACATTTTTACTTTTTGGACCCGTCTTTTTACAATAAACACTACAACTTGATAATAAGCTTCTTATCCAACTGAATGAACATAAATGATTAGTGCTTGTTATTTATATTCGGTTTTTATCAGTCGATTGCTGTCGTGATTATGTCCGCAATGTTTTATAGAATTATACATTTTAAATAATAAGACTCATAACCTGTTTATGTAGTTGTATACTATTATTTTTAGGGTTCCGTACCTCAAACGGAAAAAAGAACCATTTAATTATTTACTATAGGTTACTTTCATTCAAGTCTCTTTTTAATTGATTTCTACAGACTGCGTCGTTTCGTCGTTACGTCTACTTAGGACAAGTAGTCCAGTTAGGTACAGACGCCAGCACGTCAAGTTACCCCAATGTGTCAAATGTTCCCAATTAAATATGAACCTTATTCTGTTTTTCATAAAGTTGAAAAACGATCAAAGAAATTTGACACATTGGGGTAACTTGATGTGCTGGCGTCTGTACCTAGGTCCGACTTCAAGAAAGAGGTCAGTCGCCGAATCCGACGACTTCATTAAGGCCGCTAGAACGCGCTGGATGCGAGCCGCTTCCAATCGGTCTTATTGGAGATCCATAGGGGAGGCCTATGTCCAGCAGTGGACTTCCTATGGCTGAAATGATGATGATGACGTCGTTTCTGGTGGTCCGATTACCATCGGGTCAGGAACTGATAATGGGATCATGGAGAAATCCAGGCAGAACTTCAAATATTATAAGATATTTGTTGCCCCGGCTCTACTCTACGTCCTATTCACAGACATACCTACTGAACATACACGCAAAATTTCAAAAGAATCGGTCAGACCGTTCGGATGAATTTTGTTTTTTTTTATTTTATTCTAAAGAAGAGGGCTTTGTCGCACATGCGATCCTGTCGGAAAAGTTTTGTTACAAACACGTGAATTGAAATTGAACACTAGAATATTATGGATTTTTTTTAAAAGATTACTAAACTTGTATAGGTATTGTAAATAAGGTTGTGAAAAGATGGATCAGACATCTGGCCCTATAGAATTTTGTTGAAGTTCTGGAGACCGGTTTTTGAGTTAGCCTTTAACATAGATAGGTACATATGTATCTACGTTGTTGAAATTAAAAAAAAAATCTTTTATCCTCACTTTTTGTGTTAAAGAACAATCATGAAAGTGTGTTTGACATTAAATCCCACATATCATTATTTTTTTTGTCAAAAAAAATACCTATCTAGACTTTATATTAAACATTAGAATTAGTAAAATAGTTATTGATATTTTTACATTTGTAATTATGTATGTATCTACCTTATTATAAGTAGGTACAAACTTGAAGGATTCGAGATTAATATTTAATAACTTACACAACAGTAACCAATAATGGCTAACTTTTTATAGTTCAGTTGAATTGTTCGTAAAATGACGTTTTTTTAGGAACAGCGCAAAAACAGCGCGTGTTGGCGACTGGCTGGAGCTTTGTTATAAACCTTTTTTAACCCCCGACGCAAAAAGAGGGGTGTTATAAGTTTCACCGCTATGTGTGTGTGTCTGTCTGTCTGTCTGTCTGTCTGTGGCACCGTAGCGCCCAAACGGGTAAACCGATTTAGATGCGGTTTTTTTTATTTGAAAACAGGGTTTCTTGCGATGGTTCTTAGACATAATTCATCAAAATCGGTTCAGCCGTTTCAAGGTTATCAGCTCTTTTGTGTTAGCTTCCGTTGCTATTTTAGACGTCTATGGGTATTAACTTTACTTAAAAGCATATGTGTGTCTTAAAATCTCAAACACCCATGTGTGTAATATTAATAAGCAACATTACGGTGTTTTTGGTCTGATGCAGCCAGGATATCTAGCAGACTAATACACTCTTGGGAAAATAACAGCAGATATGTCGTGTTTGGATTCATTTTAACCAACATTTGATTCTGCACACAATGCACTGATGGCAACAGGATGAGCTGGTGCTGCAGCCAGGCTATCCAGCACACCAGTAGGTAGACTCTTGACAAAATAATAGCAGATATGTCGTGTTTAGATTCATTTTAACCTGCATTTGATTCTGCACACAATGCCCTGATGGCAACAGGATGAGCTGATGCTGCAGTCAGACTATCCAGCAGACCAGTAGGTAGACTCTTGACAAAATAATAGCAGATATGTCGTGTTTGGATTCGTTTTAACCAGCATTTGACTCTACATACAATGCACTGAAAAATTCTCATAACTGTAAAATCTATAAAACAAATTTAATGCGTTTAAAAAATTTAAAATAAAAATTAAATTAAAAATTTAAAAAACCCCCACCGCAAAAAAGTAAAACATTTCAAAAGTTAAAAATAACACTTAAGCCATGAAATTTTACGTAACGTCGGGGTGCCGTTAAAATAAGTACCTACATACCTACAAGTACTAGGAACATTCCTTACTTAAGCGGTACCCCGACGTGAAGTAAAATTTCATGGCTTAAGTGTTATTTTTAACTTTTGAAATGTTTTACTTTTTTGCAGTGGGGGTTTTTTAAATTTTTAATTTAATTTTTTTAATTATTTGTTTTTATAAGGTTTGTTCTTTTATAATTTTAAAACTGTGACTTTTACTTTGTCTTGGTGTCTGTCAACGTACTAGATTTGGTTTACATAGTTTTACTTAAATTATTAAAGCTACTTAATAATAGCCATCGTTTCCTTATCGTCAGTCATACAGTCCACACGCTCACCAACAGCGCGTTTATTCTGACTCAGACATAATTGTGTGTTCTTCTTAGAAATTGATTACGTTATACGACATATTTATAGTAGGATACATCAGTCAATACATTTTTATAGTAAAGTAAGTAATTAGTTTTTTCTTGCGAGAACCTGGCAAATACATGGAAATACTTCATTTTCAAGCTTAATGTAATTTATTTTATTGTAGAATATTAGACAACCACCCTGGCTTCGCATGGATAATACCATATTTTTTCTTGATATACAAACTCCATTTAAGTTTAAATATCCCAAGAAAAATCATACTAAAACAAACAAGAACTACAAAAAGCCTACCCAATAGTGCCCAATCGGTAGAGCCCATCGATATATTAGATTTCTATGGTAGAGCCGTTTGCAAGTGATGATCAGTCATACGGTAATTTATGTTATGTACAAGGGCCAGCACATATCAACCTACTCCATTGTGTTAAATTTCTTTGATAGTTTTTCAACTTTATTACAAATACAATAAGGTTCAGGTTCAATGGGAAAATTTTACAGTTTGGGGTAGCTTGATTTGCTGGCGTCTGTACAAAGTAATTAGCAATTCACTATACTTAAAAAAAATCTGTCGTTTCATACAAAATACAATATTGGTTAGATGAAATGAAACAATTTTTAAACGACTTCTTTATTTTTCAGGGTTGGTCTCATAGTTAAAGTTGTTTATTATAATGGGTTCTTACTTTCAATCCCTCTACAATTTAAATTGCAGATATTTATTACAACACTAGCAGACGTCACGCGGTTTTCCCCGCGTAGTTACCGTTCCCGTGAAAATACAGGGGAGAAAGTAGCCTATGTCACCCGGGGATAGCGTAGCTTCCCAAAGGTGAAATAATTTTACAAATCGGTCCAGTAGTTTTGGAACCTATTCAATGCCAACAAACAAACAAACAATCAAACCTTTCCTCTTTAAATTTTAGTATAGATTATAGTATAGATAGTATAGATAACTACTCTTTATTGTGCACAATGAAAGCTAACAAATAATAACTTAAGGAGCTATCTACATAGATTGTTAAAATGTGGCGGTCTTATGACTAAAGCGATTCTAAGAGACAACCTTGGATGGACTTGATAGAGAAGAGGAAAAGATTTGTAGGCAGTTCGATGGGGTTTTTTTAAATTATGCAATACATAACTGTTTGAATAAATGCATAAAATATAAAATAATAATAATACCAGCCTGTTACTGTCCCTCTGCAGGGCAAAGGCCACAAAAGAGACAAATGACATAAAATATGTTACAATGAAATGTTATTCAAATCACAACCAAAGATAATACAATTTTTTGTTTTAATGGCAATGCCAAAGGCAATTGCAATTGACAGATAAAATGTAAAATGTAAACTAAACATACAGGTATCCTTCTTATCACTAATCAAAAAAATAATTAATTAATCATTTTTCGAAACACAGACGAAAACATTATGAAATGGGTTTTTAAGATAAGACCAATACCAAAGAATAACAATAACATAATCTAATGTTACGCAATGCAAATACATAGTTTCAAGATTTAGTATTTAAGATTTAAAATTTAATTTAGGAAAATAAAATGGGTTGCTGTCTCTTCAGTGTATTTTGCATTCCAGCCTGCATTTTGTACCTACTGTTATTATCTATAAGTGTTTCTGGTATCCAATAAAAATCTTATTCGGTTCTATTCTGTTTGGTTATCACTCTGTTATTACTTTAAATATTTTGTCTGCCTATCTGTAAGTTTTCCGAAAAGTATACAAAAAAATAAACAAATAAATAATAAACAGTGTAGACAGATCGTGGGGTGTTTTTTAGTGACATAGGTAAAGAAAACATCGTGAGGGATCTAGATTTAATATAAGTCTGAAATCACCAATCCGCCTGCAGCCAGCCTTCTCTATTTTTGAAGAGGCCTTAGAATAGAATAGATTTTTTTTTGCTAGAAACATGGTTGCAGAGCGTTAGAAATTGACCAAGGTTCAGTATGTCTCAGAGTACTTATAATCGGTATACCAAATTCGTTTAGGTGAAGTATCCCGTATCGTGGATTGTTAGACTGTAAGCCTTCTTCAAAGTAATACAAAATAAATAAGTACAACACAAAGATTCAAAGATTCAAATTCTTTGCCCGACAGTAAAAGTATTATTATCTATAGCCTAGTGACAGTAAAAACGGACATTACAAATATATTGCATAATAGTACTTTAGGAAATAAGTTTATCAGATTAAAGAACATAGGCGAAAACATTGATACATAATTAGGAGATAAGATAAATACCAAAACATCATAATAATATTTTGTAATGTTATGCAAATACTTACACGATTTATTTATACTACTTCAGCTCCTTATCTTCATCAAGCTAAATATCACACCTAAGTTACTGGGTAGTTTCTACCGCCACTTGCTCCCAGCAAAAACACTAGGAAGCGGTGAAAGGCGTGCTTTTTGGGGGACTGACGTATGCAACTTTGACGTCGAAAAAGTGCTGATCCACAGCCTTATTTAGTATATAGTCCATAATAATATGCAATTTTGCACAATATTGACACAGTGCGCATCCTAATGTTCGAAAGCATAATGTTTAGGTGTCTCCTAGTAGAGTAGAGAAAACGGGCATTACGCACATATTGCACAATACTGCTTTAGGAGTTTCTTTATCAGCTTAAGAAATAACGTCAACCAATATTATGACATTTAAGAGATAAGACTAATACCAATTTATCATCAAAAATGTTATAAATCTAATGTTATGCAATTCCGTGATTAACTATTCATTCTAAGTGCAAAAATATTTATTGATACTTTTTGCACTGCAGGTACGCTGTGTTTTGCCTAGTGACTGACAAAACGAACATTACGTACACATTGCACAATTCAAAATATATTATTACGTATTGTAAGTAGGAGGCTAGCGTTCTTCAACTATGTTTGATACGCTTCGAGACCCGCGTCAACTCACAGTTTAAGCGGTAGGAGGTATAGTCCAATGAACAGGTTTCCACGACATGAGCAATGATAGTCCGTAGACCATTTTGATTTAATACCTAAGTACTAAATTTTATCTGTAAAGCCGTACAACTGGTTACCAATATGCCATCTTCACTACCACAGCGGTTTTCGACAACGGTGACGAAATAGAGTTGCTTGAATGAATTTTATATGAACGTGGGGACAACATTAATAGAGAGCGCGAGCGGGAGAGTAAGATATGTAAAGATCTTTTGGGTCTATTCTGAATATTATAAATTTTTATTTCAAATCTGCTTTGGCAAACGTTTTTCTGCCAAAGAAACAATCCATTAGTTTTCATTAGTTTACATCTTATTTTCAGACCTACTGAATACCCACACAAAATTTCATGAGAATTGGTAAAGTCGTCTGGAGGGATTTTCGTAACACACTGGCACGATAATTTTATATAAGTTTTAAAAAATCCTTGTTTGTATTTCCTTAAACCTATCTTAGTATACTTAGTACATTTTATTTTAGATGCATCATCCTAACATATAATCTGATTAATGTATACAAAGTATTGTAAAATAGTAAGTGTGGAGTTTCTTGCCCATTCTTCTCCATACAAATCTACCTTTTGGAAGCGGCAACTAGACACATTTTTTAAAGTTATTTTTTGTTCGACGTTCAAAAGTGCCTTATAATGGCCTAATTGAAATAAATGGTTTGACTTTGACTTTGAATATGCTTAATCTCAATATTTACTTTGTAAAGTATTATTCATCACCAGCATCCTGAGCATGAGATAAGGGATCTCAATTGAATATATTACAATTTGAAATCGGTTGAGACGGGGTGTCTATCAAGCGCAGCCACTTCCTGACAGACTTTGGGTCGTCAGACTCATGTGAATATTACAAACTACTTCAGACCATAAACGATGGGACATCTGTTTTATTAATGTTAACGTTTTCACACAGCTAGTAGGTATTTATAAAATAAACATCATTGCAGTCATAGTCGCGACAGCCAATGACAGATAACAACTAGCTATAAATAACAAGAGCTAATAATTTTTGTTCATTCAGTTGGATAAGAAGCATAATATCAAGTTGTAGTGTTTATTGTAAAAAGACTGGGGTCCAAAAAGTAAAAATGTTTTTTCTAGCATTTATTTTATTATTAATTATCTCAATATTGGGGTGGTATATATTAGGAAGATATAATGAAAACTATTGGAAGAAACGTGGAGTTACATTCTACAGTAAAAACAAAGTGTTTGGGCCGTTTTGGGATTTCACCGTTTCGAAGCGTGCATTGTTCGAGATCTTTGGTGACCTGTACAAGAAACATAGAGATGAGCCAGCTATTGGCCTCGGTCAGCTCGGTACACCTACATTGTTCGTCATTGACCGGAAGAATGTGCAACATGTTTTATCAGGCGATTTCCAAGCTTTTCACCACCGAGGAGTGGAGAGTCTTAAAGGTGACCAATTGTCTGATAACATAACCTTCATGAACGGACCTAGATGGAAGCTGATGCGGAAAAGTATGACTCCGTTATTCACGGCAAACAAGTTGAAGAACATGTATTACATCATGGACAAAAGCGCTCAAGACCTCGCGACCTATTTAAAGAACAACCCCAAGACATGGGAAGGTGATTTCTTCAGTACACTTATGATGTTCAATAACGCCGCTGTTTGCGGTGCCATCTTTGGAATCGGATCAGAATCAATCTTTGACTCACCATTCCTTAATATAGCGAACAAAATGTCGCAAGTGAGTTTGAAGAATCAGCTCAAATTTATTATGTTCAGTCTTAGCCCGAAATTAATGGATATATTGGGTATAACGATATTCAAAGAGTACGAGGATTTCTTTGTTGGGTCAATAAATGCGGTTATTAAGAAAAGAGAACAGGAGAATGTCAAGAGGCATGACTTTGCGGATTTATGTGTTAGTCTACAGAGAAACGGCACGATGAAGGACCCGGACACAGGATACGAGATGGAGCCTACCACTGGTTTATTATCTGCACAAGCTTTGTTCTTCTTTAGCGCTGGTGTTGAACCTTGCGCTATTGCCATGTTCGCAACGTTAACTCTTCTCTGTCGCCATCCAGACATATTAGAAAAAGTTCACCAAGAAATAGACGATCATTTTGAGAAATACAATAACATCATATCATACGACGTCATTTGTGAAATGGAGTACATAGATAAGGTGCTAAGTGAGGGGATGAGACGATTCCCTCCCATTGGACTTTTAACAAGACAATGCTGTGAAGATACTGTCTTACCTGTTGGCAATGTCAAAGTAGAGAAAGGAACGAAAATATTCACTCCGATTTATGAAATACATAATGATCCAGAAATCTATCCAAATCCAGAAGTGTTTGATCCCGAGCGTTTTTCTAAAGAAAGAAGACCCAACGATGACGTTTACATGCCATTCGGGTTGGGCAACAGGAAGTGTATTGGTGCCAGGTATGCCAAGTTACAAGTACTTGCAGGTATGGTGCACTTGTTACGCCACTTTACTGTTACATCCAAAGAAGCTAATGTAGATATAGCATTTGTTCATCACCCACTGAATGTTAAACTGGGAAATGTTGATATTCAGCTTGTTTATAGAAATATTAAGTAGACTTTGGATTGTACGTAAAGTAAATTATAATTTTATTAACGAGAGATTATGTTTAAACTTGATGTAAGGAGTTGAGTTATTTTGTCTTAGTCATGTATACAAATATTGTAAAAACCTATTTTGAAAAGAGTAATAAGGAGATTCTTGCCCATTCTTCTCAATACGAAACTGCTTTTTGGAAGGGGCAAATAGAATCATTTTGTATTAATTTAACTTTAGTTAGACGTTCAAAGGAGCCATATGACTGTTTTATTGAAATAAATTTTGAGCATTTGACTTCGAGAACGGTGTATGTTTAAATCACAGTCTGCAAATGAGAGTTTGTAGTTTTGCAACTACATTATATCGTCTCTTAAAGAAAGAAAAAGCATTTATTTGACCCCAACATAGGCACACGAAATAAATGAAAAACAAAAGAAAAGAATTATACTTAAAAAAAAGATGAACAATAAGCCCTGTGGCTGCGTCAAATAGGTCCAGTTCAGCAAAAAATGCCAGACAACTAGTTCCTGACGTAGTGCGGTATTCTTCTGTATTTTTTTTTTAAATTTTAATCAATTTGATGGGTTAACAAAAATTTATTTTCAATTGACATCCAATGTTTTTGGTAGCATCTGCCTCCGATGTAGAAATGCGTATTATTGATATACATAGTGAAATGGTAACAAAAAAAATGCACTTCCTTCCTTGTGGGCCTAATTCCTTTAGGTCCATCATTTTCTGAGTCTATAAATAGCGTGCAAAAGGAATAAAACTATTCGTCTCGTAAAGCTCACATCTCTCTCTCTCTCATACTGAGAAAGTGTGAACATTGATTGTCATACCTCCTAGATGTGGGCATCAAATAAATTAGACACGTAAATATAAAATATTCCCAAATTAGAACTTTACTCATCTCTGAACTATGGAAAATCGTTCTCAGTGCAAGCCGAACGGCTACAAAATGCTTAATAGGAGTTAATACGTAACAGTGGCGAAGTGTCCATACAAATCGATTCCTATCTGCTTCCCTTGGGAGGTTTGGAAGAGTAACTCCACCACTATATTGACTAATGGTAGCTGGATTCGAGTATTGCCAAATTTAAGGCATTTGGGTACAGGTATCATGTCGTAGACTATTTCAGGATAATAATTATGACGATTCTCTATAAAGTTTTAAGGAATGAGGTTGACTGTCCATCTCTTCTTGAGTCATTTAAACTGCGCGTTCCACGTCGGGTGCCTCGACACTTAAAAGTCAAAGCAGGTTGGCTACAACCGCCATTTGCCAGAACCATTTTAAAAGAGTTTATTGTCAAAAGCTTAAAATTCTATTTGTGGTGAAGTCTGGCGAAGTGGATGTGTTCAGCGACAAGCTAAACGCATTCAAAAAAGTTGTTCTAAAGTTAAACAAGGTCTTTAAATTTCATTATTATTATTTTTTTTCTTTTTCTTATTCATTTTCTTGTTATTTAATTGATATTCCTAAATAATTAGTTTATATTTATAGTTAACATAATACATCCAGTGTTACCTGATCATGCATGGTGTGACATGGTATAATGTTGTGCAGTTTATTATTATTTTAGAATAACACTAAGTTAAGACGATTTTTTAATGTAACAACTACTGGTACAACGCTGGTAGGCACACCAATGACTTCAAAAGAGACAACAAATAGTGACACGTATACTGAGTTTTTTTTTGTCCGCTTCCCTATTAAGGAAATTGACCCCTCGCTACTGATACATAACCCGATCAGTAAGCTTGAATTTTTTTACTAGGTACAAGCTTCTCTTAAGTTTGATCACCTCATACTTTGGTCTGATTGTCGCAAGTACCTACTCCTGCTGAGCAGAAAGCCCTATATAGTTTCGATCAGGGAACTGTCCACTGTGTGTCACTGTTCGCGAACAACAGTGATCGAAACTGGGGCTTTTTTGAGATTTTTCATCAATAAAAGCCCAGAGCTTAGAACTGTGCCCGATTGATGTCAATAGGCTCGCCGCCTATTACTTGAGACATAAACGTGACTGACGAAATTCGTGTGTACCACGGATATGACGGATATCGACATCTGTCAAACATTTTACTACTAAGATTAAAAAAACCCCTTCACGGGTCTCGATCGGAATCGATTCCAGGAAAACAAATCGTCTTCATCATCTGCCTAACCATTTCCCAGCGATGTTGGGTCGGCTTCCAGTTTAACTAGATGCAGCTGAATACCAGTGTTTTACAAGGAGCGACTGCCTGTCGAACTTCCACAGCCCATTTACTGGGTAACACGATACCCTGGTGCATTTTCGAGCGTTTCAACCGCCTTCATTACCTTCCCTTAAATATTAAGGGAAGAGAATGTATTTAATGGAATATTTCAGGCACATCGAGATTCTGGTACTTTAGCAGATTCTATGGTTATTGCTGAAATATTGCATTAAATATATGTCTCTTTCATTAACATTTAAAAGAAGGTAATGGCGGCGGTGAAAATTCACCCAACCCTTGGTTAAACTTGATGTCATATTTTGTTGCTTAAAATATATAGGTCAGGTCAATAGTGTAGGAAGTTTATTTCCAAAAAACCTGGGGTAATTAAAAAAAGCAAAAAAGTTTTCCTTTTAAAATATACGACTTAAACGCAACAGGGTGCGAATACTAAAAACTGGAACTTTAACTGTCAGGTGATCCCCATTAGGGAGATAAAATTAAAACTATTATATTGAAAGAAACGTTAAATTAGTCAGTCAAAAAAAGTGTTTGTAAAACACAAATATTTTATACTAAGAGATATGACGTAGAAATACCGAAGTACCTACAAGGGTTTTTAATTCTACAGGGATATTAGGTACCTATAAATATAAATTATCTAAAAATATTCCCACAACTTTTCACACAAACGCCATCTAGTCCCAAGCTAAGCTAAGAGCTTGTGTTATAAACATAAACATATATAGGTATTTCTAAATACATACATGTTACAGATAAATATATCTTAGGATTATAGATCTTAGGGTTCATAAGTTGGTAAAACCCAGCCACATCGTGCGCTCCTTTAGCATTAATATGATATAAAAGATAAAATAAAAAATAATTATATAGCCCACTGCAAGCGTAAAACGAAAACGGGTAAGGCATGCCATCTATGACCAATCTATGTAAATTAGTGCCTCTATGTATTGATAGATGGCGTTAGTAGTAGCTTCAACATTCCCAGTCTTGGTAGGCAGGCTGCAAGCTCATCATAGAAAACGTCTGACGTATCAATCCATAACAGCATGCGTAGCATGAACACATTGAACACCGAAGAAACGGCCTTTGTCTACAGTCGAATCGGCAAAGTGACAGATTATATAGACAGGAACCTCAATCTGTCAAATTTCTTTCAATAAACCGGCCTGCGTAGCATGAACACTTAATTTCTTTTCTTCCAAGACACGACAAAGACCGTTTCTTCGGTGATCATGCTACGCGTGCAGGAACCAATCTATATTCTATTTATTATGTAAAAGGTCGTGTAAGTTAGACTTTTTAAAACTCAAGAACGGCAAGAGCATTTTTTGTGCTTTTGGATTTATTTTTGACCGGAATAGGACAGAATAGGAGAAAGTAATAAAATGTAAAAAAGTAAAGAACGAAGAAATATTTTTCTTAATCATTTTTCGAACGTTTCTTGTAATCAAGATGAGGGAATAAAAACTAAAATTTGTCAAATAGCCCATTGTTGGCACAGCAGCGGCTCAATGTGGTGATAGCTATCATGGCGTGACGTACCTACTTGGGGCACGTCACTCGATCGAATCACTCGGGACGTAGGTTTAATATATTGCACTTAACAGCCAGGAGGAGCAGTAGCCAGAAGATAGTACAAGGTATTCGTTCAACCTACAAATTGTGAACTGATGTTTACCCCAGCACAAATCTGGAACTGCTAGTGAGTAATTTCTAAAGAAATAAAAATAAATCTAATATCGCTTTTCCCTACCCGGGAAACGAAACCACAAAGGACCTCACGCAGTAGCAGTAGCGCTTGCGACCACAACACCGACGTGGTTATAAAAGGTTATAGTTATTTACGAGTATTTATCCAAAAGATATACAACTATCATTACAGTGCCCATTGAATCACTGTAATTATAGTTTAATAACAAGACATAACGTAACATAACATCACGCCTGTAATCTCCGAAGGGTTAGGCAGAGGTGTAGCTGTAATAGTACACCCACATTTCGCAAGTTGTGTAAAACTCAATAACACTTTGCCCGACCCGGGGATCGAACCCGAGGCCTTACGCTTAGCAGTTTGCGTAGCCCTTGCCACTAGCCAACGCGGCAGAAGTGTAATAACATATTATAATTTAACTTATTCTACAGTAATATATTACCCAAAACTGTCAAATATCTCACAAAAGGCGGACCGTGTGAATTCACTCACTGTACCTGCAATAAAACAGTAAATCCCATGTGACAAAAATAATCAAATCGTATTCGTTTGTTGTTATAATCAAAAGCATACCAATTCGAACTAGTAGGACCTACTCGAATTATGTTTTGATCATCCAAAAACGTGTTTAACCCGAAGGCATACGACGGCCTCATGTTAATTGATTATGTTAATATACGAATAGCTACTCGTTTGTAGTTGTGATTATAACCTACTGCAGTGATTCTCAAAGTTGACTGGAGCGGAACACACCTAACAAAACCTTCCAAATTAGGTACCCGTCTCTTGATTAGTGAATAAAAAATAATAATACTGTAGCGACATCTATCTCGCCACATAGGAACTATCCTACATCGCGGTATCAAAGTTATCCGCGCAGTTTGAACGTATACAAGTTCCCGACAACAACCGTCGGGCAGTAGTTAGCCCACCAGACACAACACCCGTCTGGTCGGAGGATCCTCCCTTTTCAATGGTGGATGAGGAACTTTACACCCTGTTCCTCATACCTCCAAACTGGTCACCCCGAGCATGAACATCAGCGCAGCCTTCGTGCAACGTCATCCATCGTGACGTCACCATCACTTCCTCAAGCTTTCGAGCAGCGAGTCACCCAGCCAGCCAGCATCCACGGCTTCAACGGGTACCCTGACCACCAGCATGCAGCAGACGCGCATACCTGGTCATCACCCACAGCCTCCTCAAGCAACCTTGGCACAGCACACTGCACTTCGGCCGGTCAGCAAGCAGAGACGCACTTCTCTCCTGGTCGACGCAGCAGCCAGCCACTCCACAACACTGCAGCACTCCGACTCACTGGAGCATATATGCAGCATCACCCCGACTCACTGGGGCATCAGCAGCAACACCCCGACCCACTGGGGCATCACCGCAGACAGTTCCGACTCACCGAGAACTATGCGACATCGGGTTCCGACTCACTGGAACACCTCACTGGCCTGGCAAGCACTCCAAGACTCAACCTGCTATCGACCTCCGGTCTCGGAGGGGAGTGATGTAGCGACATCTATCTCGCCACATAGGAACTATCCTACATCGCGGTATCAAAGTTATCCGCGCAGTTTGAACGTATACAAGTTCCCGACAACAACCGTCGGGCAGTAGTTAGCCCACCAGACACAACACCCGTCTGGTCGGAGGATCCTCCCTTTTCAATGGTGGATGAGGAACTTTACACCCTGTTCCTCTTACCTCCAAAATACCACCATGTTACTATCCCACTGCAGGGCAAAGGCTTCACAAACAGAGAAGGCGCGAACATTGCTGATCAATGCCTTCTCTGGTTGTTAAAGCAAGGCTATTTCGAAATATTTGTAAGTAAACTGAAATAATTCAAACACCAAACTGTGAACCACACTCTAGTCTAAGAGGTATCGTGTTACCGAAGCACTGGATTGTGGAAGTGACATCATAGTCGGTCGCTCTAAGTGAAACACTGGTAGATAATTGGTATTAATCTGTATCCAGTTAGATTAAAAACCGACCCCATTAAACACTGGGAAAATGATAGGTATACATGCCATGGCCCATGACTTATCTTGAGGTCCTTGGCGGATACAAAACTGAAATTCAGATTTGAATTTCAGAACAGTCATTTATTAATTTAATACTTCAACAATAGTCAACATAACAACAGAACAGCTAAATGACATTAAATGCGTTTTAGAGGAAAATCTCCATCAGATTGACACGCAATCTATTCCTAGGGAGCAAATCTGATTGTACAATACAAACATTAAGCTATGTGTATTAGTTAAATAATTACTGCGTGTATCACATAACTTGATGCCTGAACAAATACCAAGGATTCCAATTTAATAATGTTTTAAATATATGATACGTTAGTTTTTGCGTTCAAGATTTGAAATTGATGCGTTTCCATCAAGTGAACATTAATGGCTATTCAAATGGCACACATATTTTTTTGTTACCGAAGTGCTCTAATCTTGTATTTTTTGCTTTGTAGGTACATAGTAAAAATACAGCTACAGATAAATTGCGTATTTGTCTCTTTAATATTTAGAGTAGATTGTTCCGGATATATGATAAATAATAATATTATCCTTATACTAAAACCAATTGCCCGTAAAACAAGTAAGAAAACAAATGTGATTATAATCAAAAAAATATATTATTAATCTACTAAGTATAGATTATACTTATTTAAGTATGAAAGCTAACATCAACGGTAGGAACCACCATTAAACAACCAATCTTATAAAAAAAACATTTATTAAGAAAAAACATTTGACGCACGCTACCTATAGCTACAAAAACGAAGTCGTAAAAAACAAACAAACAGTCTTCGATTTAAACACCTTATCGTTCTAATGTTTTTTTTTTTATAATATACAACTACTTATCACAACCAGTTAATATTTACATAGTTTTAAATTAATTCAAAGATATAACAAGTTTACTTAACTTCACTATACACACAATCCGAATCTATTTTACATTCCTAGGAACAAGCTGGACATCAACATTTCCTAGCTTAACATTAAGTGGATCATGAGCGAACACTATATCTACATTTGCTTCTTTAGATGTAACAGTAAAGTGGCGTAACAAGTGCACCATACCTGCAACTATTTGCAACTTGGCATACCTGGCACCAATACACGTCCTGTTGCCCATCCCAAACGGCATGTATACATCATCGTTGACTTTTCTGTCCTTAGAAAACCGCTCAGGATCAAATACTTCCGGGTCCGGATAGATTTCTGGATCATTATGTATTTGATATATTGGAGTAAATATTTTTGTTCCTTTCTCAACTTTGACATTTCCATAAGGTAGGACAGTATTTTCACAGCATTGTCTAGTCAAAAGCCCAATGGGAGGGAATCGTCTCATCCCCTCACTTAATACCTTGTCTAGATACTCCATCTCACAAATGACGTCGTATGTTATGACGTTCTTGTGTTTCTCAAAATGTTCGTCTACTTCTTGATGAACTTTTTCCAGTATTTCCGGGTGGCGACAGAGAAGAGTTAACGTTGAGAACATAGCATTGGCACAAGGTTCTACACCAGCGGAAAAGAAAAACAAGGCTTGTGCGGATAATAAGCCAGTGGTGGGTTCCATCTCGTAACCTGTTTGCTGGTCCTTCATGGTGCCGTTCTTCTGCAGACTTGTACATATATCTGCGAAATCATGCTTCTTGACATTCTCCTGTTCTCTTTTCTTGATAACTGCATTTATTGAACCAATAAAAAAGTCCTCATACTCTTTGAATAACTTAATGCCCAATACCTGCGTCAGTTTCGGGCTAAGAGTGAATAATACGAATTTAAGTTGGTTCTTCCAATTCGTTTGTGATAGATTTTTAGCCATCTTGAGGAACGGTGAGTCGAAGATTGATTCTGATCCGATCCCGAAGATCGCACCACAAACAGCAGCATTGTTGAACATCATAAGTGTGGCATGAAAATCCCCTTCCCATGTCTTGGGGTTAGTTTTTAAATATGTCACGAAGTCTTGAGCGCATTTATCCATGATATAATACATGTTCTTTAATTTGCTTGCCGTGAATAACGGAGTCATATTTTTCCGCATCAGCTTCCATCTAGGTCCATTCATGAAGGTAATATTGTCAGTCAATTGGTCACCATCCAAACTCTCAATTCCGCGGTGGTGGAAAGCTTGAAAGTCGCCTGATAAAACATGTTGCACATTTTTCGGGTCAATGACAAACAATGTAGGTGTAGCTAGTTGACCGACGCCAATTACTGGTTGGTCTCTATGTTTCTTGTACAGGTCACCGAAGATCTCAAACAATGCACGTTTCGTTACGGCGAAATCCCAAAACGGTCCCAACACTTTGTTTTGACTGTAAAATTTCACTCCACGTTTCTTCCAATAGTTTTCATTGCGTCTTCCTAATAGGAACCACCCTAATGTTATGACTAATAATAACAATGTTAATGGTAGAAAAAACATGTTTACTTTTTCACTTTAGAATAAAGCACCACTTGGTATTCGGCTTCTTTACCAAATGAATGAATACAAACAGTTGCTCTAGTATATATTCGGTCGTTATCAGTTGCTTGTTGTTGTGATTATGATTATTAGCATTACTCGGCACAAATTTTGTTACAGTGACTTAGCATTTGTTTTAAAATAGATTCTTAAGATTAAGTGAACTACGTTGTTTTTATAAATCTTTGTTTATGTGACAAGTTAACATGGTAACAAACGGCTTGCTGTCAAAATTCTCTTGATAATTGTTATTCGTCATAGCCGCAAATATTTACCACTCCAACTCAAATAGGTTTGAAGAAAAACGCCTGAGATAAACCTAGACCTGGCACCATGGGTGTCGGGCGACGGCCCTGGTTACCCATGCCCACCCATAATGATCTTTGATGTTATCAACAAATCCAATAACATCATTTTGTATTTGATAATGTTAAGTAAGTTATTAATTGTTATTACAGGGGTAGCTATGCCTCACTCCCTGAAACACCCTGGGTACGTACGCAAATGCTTACTTTTATACCTAAGTAGGTATTTAAATTTCCTCACTTATGTTATGATAGTTACACAGCCTAACTGGCCTCGTCTAGTCCCATCCTCGATTTTAAGGCGAGCTAAATGTTATTGGGTTTTTTCCATAACAAAAGTTTTTATGCTGCTTAGATTATTTCGTTCTTATTCCTGGCCAGTTTAGTTACATAACAAATAAAAAATAAGGCTTTCGCAGTTAGTCCGCCATCAATCGAGTTTGAACAAGTTTCGTTGAACAACGCAATTGGTCCAAACCTGTTTGAAGCGGCATAATCACCGATACATAGAAGTGTTACCATCTTAGCGACTTTACCACTTCTTGGTGATCTATTTTACTAGTTTAGCATTATTTTTAATTTTAAGTGATGTCTGTAATACCTTTATTTCTGTACATATACATTTATTAAGCTTAATTATCAAAGGTAGCCAGAAAAATCAAAAACTATTTCGATTTTTGCTATGAACAGCACATTTTTGACTTAGCGACAATCACAAAATACACATCATACCTACCAAAAAAAATAATTTGTATCAATTCGAATCATTTATCGCCATTGAATTACCACTTAAACTTAATTTAACCCTACTAAATAAAGAATCTGGCTCTGAAACCGAATTGGTAGATAATATTGTTAGAATAACTGACGTACTAAAAAAAGATAAATATTCGTAGTCTAGCGAACTTAGAATTTTCCTATTTTGGTGTGTTTTGTCTATTCCATTGACTAGACTAAACTAGAAATTATAACCCTCATAAAAGGTTTTAAGAGTTTCATGTTAATTTGGTGAAAATAGGAGAAAAATATAAAAACTTAATAATTAAATCTGTCGTCTTTTGGGACCTCGTCTAGCGAGAATGATGTTTGCCAGGTGGCAACACTGTGATAGGTACTGGTTTAATAAACATACGCGTGCGGTAGACAGGTCAGTGCATGTTTGTCTTGTTTTTGTCGGAACATGCTGTATTTTAATCTACAACATACTGTGTCTACATGTCATAATACTCATCACCTAAACTTGCTGATAAAATAAGTAAACGGTCGGTTGACATTCTCGGTGTGTATAAGTATTGCATCAAATAGAAATAAAATACAATTGAAAAACAACGTAATAAGCAAACTACCTACGGAGAAAAAAATCTTTTCTCAACATGTTACGGAACCTTTCGTACGAGTTTGACTCTCTCTTTGCCAATTTCTTATTCTTTTCAGCTGTTTGGAATGGACCACAACTATTTATGACCAGTAAGCAAAGTAATATTATTGTTGCAAATCTGCAGTGTCCGGAAGCGTCTCTCTTAATTTGTGCCTTTCGTTAGGTTACCTTATGAAGAGTTTTACATAGGTAGGTATTCAAGTCTCCACGAAGTTTTTTCCATGGTATTATCTCGTTAACTCAAGATGTAGAACCGGTGGCGCTTCGTGTTGAATGCGCGCCCCTCTTAGACGTCGCTGGAGGACTTAAATACCTCTCAAATAGGTCAGCGGGAGGCGCTAACCTGACAAGCAATGGATAGGCCAGTGGACCAGTCGGGGGTTGCGAAAGAATCGTACGTTCCTGTGACCCCCGGCGCAGATGTGAAACAAGACATTTCCAGAGCTCGGGTTTTTAGTCCCGTCCAAATCAAAGAACAAAAAAGTATAGGGATAATATTCATGGTGGCAGGTTACCAGAAGGGATGTTCTACTCGCTATATCCTCTTCCCCCGGACCGCCTCAAGGTGTAGACGTGCCCACAACCCATTTTTAACAGTTAATCTATCTATATACTTATAATAAATCTGTAGAAGTAAAATTTCTGTACATTGAAAATATCAAAAAAATAAATAGCAGGGGGTGTTACTAGACCGACACCGAACCCAAAAATATGATTAAAAAAATTTTGGTCTGTCTGTCTGTCTGTCTGTCTGTCTGTCTGTCTGTCTGTCTGTCTGTCTGTCTGTCTGTATGTTCAGGTATCACGCAAAAACTACCGGTTCGATTACGATGAAACTTGGTATACTTATTCCCTAATATCCTGGGCACCACACTGGGTACTTTTTATCCCGGAAAAACAAACTTAATTTTGCGGTTCGATCCCTAGACCCGACTACTGTACCAACCGCAAATAATAAGTTTGTCGTAGGTTACCGTCACCCGCAGTGGAGTTCACCAAGGGGCGCTGCACACGGCTAAGATATTGTAATATTTTATCTTAAGATACAATATCGCTCGCTATACAATTCAATGGGCTATCACACACTACGAAGATAATTATGTACATTGAATATATATTCAAAATTAATATTGGAGGATGATTGGTGATCGATACTGATGCCAAAAATGCAATCAGTAAAAGTTTTGTCTGTCTGTCTGTCTGTCTGTATGTGCACGCATAGTTCAGAAACTATTCTAGGGATTGTAACCAACCTTGGTACGGTCGTAATCAATACGCCTGGGCAGGTTGATCTTAGTCTCAGTTGTTTTACACATGGTCATTTGTACGGCGCTCTTTCCCGGGTCAATGGTTCCAGAAATCTTTATGCATAGGTACATACCGGAAGGATCAACTTTGAAAGTAGTCTATCCGGAAGTATTATGCTAAAATTATTACGTTTATATATCAACGCACAGCCCAAACCGCTGGTAGTAGAGACATGTAACTTAAAGGGGTGTTCTTAGTGATGTAAGTATCCACTAAAAAACGATTTTTGGAAATTCAGCCCTTAAAGGAAAAACATAGGGGACGGAAGTTCGACATCCACGCGGGCGAAGCCGCGGGCAAAAGCTAGTTTATAATAAAATTCAATTTCAAATTAATTTCATTCGCATAAAATATTAGGAGTGCATCAAGTCAGTGGAGGTTTGCTACAAAAAAGTGTCACACGTGTACGTGAGAGCCGAAGAATCAAGCGACAGCGCGCGCTTATAGTGCCCTGGTACCTCAACTGATTCGTCTTACACAAGGTACTGTGACTCACTAATTACATAGCAAACGGGCGCGCGCGCACGAAAGAGACAGAAGTAAAAATCTGAGCTCCACCCCAGTATAAACGTCACTAAGCGAATGACAGCTGACGTATGTGGCAAACTTCTTCAGTTTATGGTCTCCTAGTACCTCATCGTGCTATTCATATTTTTTGAACCCGCAAGATACTCTGAATTTATAAATATCGCCACAGTACATATTTGAGATTCCTATTGTGTGCGAATGCGCCGCTAACTGACATAGAGAATTGTGATAACTGTAAACACTCCTACACTTTATTATCTCCTAGTACGGAATGAGTTACACAAAACTAGAAAAGGATTCAAAGTACAAATAACTACTAAGCAGATGAAAACAACTGGCGTACTTGACAAACTTCTGTAGTCTATTATCCCCTAGTACCTCACAATATAATAACTCTTGACGCGCTAGATTAAGGACTCGGAATAATATAAAACCTACCTCAGCGCATATTTGGATTCCTATTGTGTGCGTATGCGCTGGTAACTGACTGGTTTAAAGAACTGGGAAAACTATTAAAAACTTACTCCTACATTTTATTATCTCCTGATACCGGACTGAGCTACACAAATCAAAAGGAGGACTCGGAGATAACTACAAATTCTAGAGACTGACCCAACCAACTGTTACACCGCATACCGTTATAATACCCTGGTACTGGAAATGGAGCTCTCACTGAACAAATCATTATCTGAGTCAAACATCGCCATGTGTACTGATACTCAACATACTCCACCCAACTTTGTCTCCCAACGGAACAAGAGACCGCGAGAAATCGACTACGACTCGGACTTTAGCAACTTCAAAGAAGAAGTCAAAACACTCATATCATCTTTGATCACGAAACAAAGCGAGGAAATAAAAAAAATCTCTTCTACATTATTGAAAATTAAGACTACAAATACTAATATAGAAAGCTCCATGGCCTTTCTCACCTCTCAAAATGAAGAGCTAAGGAAGAAAATTGAGGTAATCGAAATAAAGTCTAGGAAGGATGAGGAGTACATAATCCTTCTAGAAGATAAAATCGAAGATCTTCAGCGGGTAGGCCGTAAAACCACGATAGAGGTAAAAAACGCACCACAAGTCCAAAACGAAACTAGAAGTGACTTAATAAAAATGGTTACACATTTGTCTAAAGAGACTAAATGCCCTATCCAACAAAACGACGTAAAAGACATTTTCCGAATCACAAACAAACGCAGCGACGTAAAAAACGGACCAATTATCGTCGAATTAGCATCATCGATATTAAAAACTGATTTCTTGAAATCGACCCGCACCTACAACAGAGGAAATAAAGATAAATTATGTGCAAAACATCTAGGGTTCACTACTAATGAATACACCCCAATCTACGTATCCGAGCAGTTAACTACCAAGGGTGCGCGCTTATATTTTCTCGCCCGCGATCTAGTTAAATCCAAAGCCTACAAATACTGCTGGACTTCCTTCGGCCAAGTCTGCGTCAAAAAAGATGATGTCTCGCCCAAAATAATAATAAAGAGTGAAATGCAAGTTACTAAGCTTATGCAACAAATATGACTAGTCCTAATTGATCACGACGTCACATGTATAAAGTATAAGCGCAATAGTCTTTCTTACTGTTACTTGTTAAATTATATTAGCTCTAAGGTTACTATTAATATCTTGAAATTAGTTATCTTTGTATTATTACTAATTAGATTAAGAAGTACAAAGTCTGTAATTATAACCCACACACACACAATCAAAGCATACACTATTAAACCTTTCATACAGATCATTTCCTACATACGCACAAAAACACATACACTTAAAACCCTAAAAGACTACAATTTTTTGTACCTAAGCCTCGCTAGAGACAATTATGGATAGAACGCTGGAAACCATAACTGAAATAGATAACATAGAATTAGCCCAAGTATCAAACTTAACTCTTCGCAATTTTAGTACGACTGTAAAGATCAAAAACTCCGATTTTACGATTATATCACAAAATATCCGAAGTATCCATTTAAACTTTAATGACTTACAATTGAACCTGGCCAATCTAAATTTTAACACTGACCTTATTGTTTTAAGTGAATGCAGGCTAAACCCAAATAAAAATATTCCTCAAATACAAAACTACACTGCAGGCTACACCACCAAGCATTTAAATAAAGCTGACGGTGTCGTCGTCTTTGTTAGTAACAGGTACATCTTTAAAACAAAAGAGATAAAATTAACTCACGCTTCTTGTTTACAGGTTGAAATTAAACCCGATCTCATAGTGATAGGGATATATCGCTCTCCATCAAAAACAAATGCAGATGATTTCATAAACTCTTTATCACAACACTTAGCTACACTTTCTTCAAATAAAAATATAATTATTACGGGTGACATCAATATAAATTTAATACACAGACAAGAAGAGCAATCATACGAAAGATCTAATCGACTAAATTATTTAAACATGTTAGCAACGCACGGCCTACTACCTGGACATACGCATCCCACTCGAGACAAAAGCTGTCTAGATCATTTTATTTTAAAACTTAGACCTAATAAAAAAACAGCATTCATAGCAATTATCGACACCACTATTACCGATCACTATATGATTTTCCTAAAACTGTCTGAATTGATGAACAAACACAAATCTTTTAAAACTAAAACCTCAATCAACGTAGAATATTCACTCGAGCTCTTAAAAAGTAGCAACATTTACGAACTTTTAGACCTAAATAACCCCAACATACTAATAAATAAATTAATAAATTTACTACAAAAATGTCTCACTGCCGGTACACTTGTAATAAAAATTCCCCTTAAAAATAGATTAATCAAACCCTGGATGACCATAGGCTTGCTGCGCTGTATACATAACCGCAACAATATGCAAAAAAAGTTAAAACTAGACCCTCATAATGAGATACTAAAAATCACTTATAGGAGATACAGAAATTACTGCAACAGCGTCATTAAGAAACAAAAACGTAAATACGATGTCGAACAGCTTCATAAGACACACAAAAACTCTAAAAAGCTATGGCAAACAATAAACAATATTACCCGACGAAAACCACCTAAGACACAAAACACAGAACTACTCGAATCTGCCGCTACCCCTCTCGAGGCGGTGAATAAAGTAAATGAATACTTCTCAAGCGTTGGAAAGCATCTTGCTGACGAAATATTAAATAATCCTGAGAGACAGGCTAACAATGACCTCAACATACCTACGAACGTTCCAAACCCACCGATCACATCGTTTGTACTGCTTAACTCTGACACTGAAGAAGTAGTAACTGTAATTACTAGCCTAAAATCCGACAGTGCTACTGGCTGGGACAAAATCCCCGTAAGTTTTATAAAATCTGCCAAGTTCATTATTTCACCAATCATTTCACACCTAGTTAACCTATGTTTTGAACAAGGAAGCTCTCCCACGGCCCTGAAACAAGCTGTTATAACACCTGTGCATAAGTGTGGTGACAGAGCTGATCCGTCCAACTATAGGCCGATATCCGTCCTCCCGTCCCTGTCTAAAATTGTCGAAAGATTAATAAATCAACGCTTAAGTACATATTTAACACAAAATAAAATAATTTCACCCTCACAGTATGGATTTAGACAGGGAATGTCTACTGAAGACGCAGTCCTAGCGCTGACATCTATCGTCACTGAAAGAGTGGACAAGCGAGAGAAGTGTCTGGCCGTCTTTTTGGACATCAAAAAAGCCTTCGACACAGTCTCTGTCCCCACGCTTTTACATAGGCTAGAAGACATTGGAATAAGAGGACTACCACTTAAGCTTTTCACTGAATACCTGAGTGAGCGCAGGTACGTAGTTAAAATAGGCTCAGTCACTAGTTCCGAAGAAATAGTGACTTACGGAGTAGGACAGGGTAGTGTTCTCGGGCCGCCGCTGTTCCTCATTTATATAAACACCCTGTGTAACATGAGAATCGAAGATGCTCGCATATTTTCTTATGCTGACGATACAGCGATTGTTTTCTCTGGAAAAACATGGGACAGCGTTGGTCGCAGCGCCGAACAAGGTCTGTCTATAATAGCTACATGGCTCGATCAGAACCTTTTAACTTTGAATATTTCTAAGACCAATTACATCTGCTTTTCCATATTTGATCGTTCCCAGCCATCACAAGATCTTCAGATTAAAATCCACACCTGCTCCAGCTCCACTAACACCACCTGCTCTTGTTTAATAATCAATAAAGTATCTAGTACTAAATACCTGGGTGTTATGCTTGATCAAAGGCTATCGTGGCACTTGCACCTAGAACTAATTATGAACAGAGTTAGGAAATTGATTTGGACGTTCAAAACTCTTCGACATGTGACTACTAAGGACCTTATCAAGCAGATTTATGTCTCCCTGGGTCAATCTATACTTACGTACTGTTTGCCAATCTGGGGCGGTGCTTCTAAAACAAAGTTTTTGGAGCTGGAGAGGGCACAGAGAGCTTTACTAAAAGTCATGTACTTTAAACCAATTAGATTCCCCACGGAAAGTTTATACTTAACCTCAAACCTTTTGTCTGTTAGGAAACTCTATGTACTACAGATTGCATTAAAAAAACATGAATCTCTTCCCTTCATTACTTCCAAGACACATTCTAGGAGAAAGAATACAGTAGCTGAAGATTGTCCAGTGAATACTACATTCGCTACAAGGCAATTTATTAAACAATCTTCACGTGTATACAACACTCTCAATGAACAATTGTGCCATCTATTCTATGACATACCGCGACTGCAAAAAAACACTAACTGAATGGCTCAAGAACAAAAGTTACGAAGAAATCGAAGATATTCTACACAAGACCACATAACTAAGAAACACATATAATTTGTACATACATACACACCACCCCCACACAACCCCACGCTACACATACCACATATCTTACACACATCCCGACACCTACACAAACACACACTCACACTTAACTGAACCCACAAACTTATGCACACAACAAACATACTTCAATATACTACTAATATACTTACTTATATAGGTTGTAAATGTTAAATAGTCTCTTTTAATTAGAATCTTTTTGCTTTTTGCTTATTTCTCACACATTTGTAGAACGTAAACTGGAGGAGCGGAACCACCTAATACAAGCACATCTTTGCTTAAAAGGTGACTCCAAACCTAACATACACTTGAGAGCAATAAAATCGCACACGTTGACTTTTTGTTGTTAAAGCAGTTTTTTTCATAAATGTGAATACATATTAAAATAAAACTTACACTATTTGAATGTTTACTTCAGTACCTTTCTAATGATATCAAATACAGTGTAAAAAAAGTACCCATAGGAAGTTTTAGGGCACAAAACCCAACATACGGATAAAATTACCCAATTTAGCTTAACAAAGAATAAAAATAAAACTCAAAATGCTTGATCAAATTGTTTTTTAATAAGGTGTATTCCCTCCCCTAGCCTTGATTACAGCTCTTAATCGGTTTTTCATGGACCGTATTAATTTCACCATGAAATCTTGTGGTATGGCGTTCCACTCCTCTTCAATGGCAAGTTGAAGCTCTTGGAGGCGCGTAGGAGCAGGGCTTCTTGCTCGAACTCTTCTTTTTAGCTCATCCCAGACATGCTCAATCGGATTGAGATCAGGACTACGAGCTGGCCACTCCATCGCGGTGATTCCAACATCTTCCATGTAGTCGCAAACTGTTCTAGCGACATGCGGTCTGGCGTTGTCGTGCATTAAGAGAAAATCTTCTCCCATAAGCCACGCAAGCGGCCTCACATGTTCTTCGAGCACTTCTTCGACGTATCGTGCAGCCGTCAAACTTCTCGATCTCGGGCCGGTATTCGCCGTAGTGATGAATACAATGTCAGTTTTAGTGTCCAACATTATGCCACCCCAAAACATACACGATCCACCTCCAAAAGCCACACGTTCGCTTATGCAGCATTGTGAAAATCACTCTGATGACCTTCTGTAGACCCTAGAGCGTCCATCATGACCATGTAAAGTCATTCTGCACTCATCAGAGAACATAACAGCCCGCCATTGGTCATACGTCCAATTTAAATGTTCCCTAGCAAATTGTAGCCGGGCTTGTCGGTGAGCTGTGGTCAATTTGGGACCATTTGCTGGGCGATGTGAAGTCATTCCTGCTTCACCTAGTCTTCTTCGAACTGTCCACCGACTTATACTGACATTGCGAACTTCTCGAAGCTGTTGTCCCAGTTGAACCGCGTTCAGTTGCCGATTTCTCAAAGACCTTGTCACAAGAAAGCGGTCATCACGCTCTGATGTTGTGCGTCGCCGGCCAGATCCTGGTCGCCGAATGTAGCCACCGGTCTCTTGGAACCTCTGGTATACACGACGAACAGAGTAGCGGCTCAAATTTAGCCGTCGAGCAACTTCACTTTGGTTATGGCCTGCTTCGAGCAAGGCAATAACTTGAGCGGCTTCTGCGGGCGTGGTATCCATATTTTTCCAGTAAATCCGTATGCTTCCAGTAGAGATGTTATCACGTTGACCTTCGGTATGCAACTGAATAAAAATTCCAATAAACTGACCTTTTTATACCTGCGGCTAAGGGTGCAAGTAGTGACAACGCAAACGCGTGAATTTGGGGAATTCGGTGTACGGTCGGTTTTTGTAAGTTACGTGAAGGTCAATGATTTTAATTTTATGTTTTTGTAAAGCTAAGCTTGTATGCTTTAATTTTGTCTAATGATTTTTACTCAATATCTTTCGATTTTAGAAAACAATCAGTAATAAACCAAATTACAAGGGGTGTGCGATTTTATTGCTCTCAAGTGTAGTTATTGTCATAAGTGATGAAATAAACATTTTTATTTATTATTTTTATGCGTGAGCTACTCTTATCTGCCGGATCTTATGAAAACTGTGGTTGTGCCTATAGTGAAAGATATAAAAAACTTTTTTACAAAAAATAAAACCGACTTCAAAAATAACACTAAACGGTGTAAAATAACTCTAAATTAGGAAGTCTGTGGCTTTAGTACTTTTGTCTTATTCTTGATGGGCCACCGACTTCCGAATTTAGAGTTATTTTACACCGTTTAGTGTTATTTTTGAAGTCGGTTTTATTTTTTGTAAAAAAGTTTTTTATTTTTCCATTTTTAGTTATTCCCATACAAACATTTGCCATGAATTCATTTTATATTGTTAATTGTTAACAATACATGTCATTATAATAGGGTTATCCACCTGACCCTAATAAGTAAAACTTAACATACCTAACTGTCGAAATCTAGGTATATTGAACACATCTGCCTACCCCTCTGAGCATACAGGCTTGATGATACGTCATGATGTTGTATTAACAATAAATATCCAAGCGATTCCAGCAATCACGATAGATTTGCCGTCTATTTTTGAAGAGTTCCGTTGTTTATCTCCGAAGATCACCACCAGATCTTCACCAAATTAAAGTGGGACCACCTCAGGAGTCTACTCTTTCAAACAACAAAATAATTTCGAGAATCGGTCCACAAATGGCGGAGAAATCAGGTAACATACATAAAAAAAAAAAAAAAAAAAAAAAAATACATACACACGAACATAGAACCTCCTCCTTTTTTTGAAGTCGGTTAAAAACTGGTGACTTAGCAGACAAAAGTAATAATAGGCCCATTTTGTTAGCCACAGTTACAGTGAAGGTGTTTGACGGTTTGCATAATACACAGTTAAGTAAATATACAGGGTGTCCAAGAACCTGGCGTCCAACTGGATTCCCACGATGCCCCAAGTTCTAACAGTACTCAGAAAAATATTTTAAAAAATCCTCCCCATGTACTTACAGAATTATACTAATTTCAAAAAAAAAGGGGAAATGAGCACCCTGTGACATACTTTTGAATGCTGTGACTGCTAATGCTGATAATTTCGATATTTCTTGGAGGTTTTGTAATCTAGGGTATTGCTGTGTCTAAATAGAATGTAAAAATAATGTACTTATTGTACCATTTTAAAATAAAATATTATTTTAACTAAAGGTGATATGGAAAACTATTGAATTTCGCAACTTTGACCGACTGTAGTGTAAAAAAAATGTACCAAAATAGTATGGCAAGTGACGTCAAATTTTGACGCGTTTATTCCTCTTTTTAAAAAGGTATAATACTTACACATTAATTTGAAAAAAAAAAATTTGATAATATTTTTACTCAACAACCCAATTTTTACGAAGTGCCTACCTACTAACGGTAACTGTCGGACCCTTTCTTATCTTAGAAACTGTTATGTTACTACTATTATTTACTTCGGTTCCAAGAGTGAGCAAGAAGGAAATACACACAGGTAGATGGGTTCCCAGTGGAATAAAAGCAAAGAATGTTAGTTTAAAGATATTTTATTACAATAAATGTTCAAAATGTTGACCACCCGCGGCAATACAAGCTCTCACTCTCCTTAAAAAGGACCGTTTTATGTTTCGCGAGTAACTTTTTTGACGTATCACCTGCACTGCTTGTGTTATCTTCTCACGAAGGTCAGCGATGTCATTAATGGGCTTCGCATAAACGAGCTCCTTCATAGTTCCCCAGAAAAAAAAATCCAGCGGATTTAAGTCAGGTGAGCGGGCTGGCCACGGGATTGTTCCTGATCGCCCAATCCACCTGTTCGGGTATTGCTCGTCCAAAAACTCTCTAACGGATACGCGAAAATGTGCTGGACAGCCGTCGTGTTGGAACCACATATCTGGTGGGGTCTCTTCTAGTAAGTTTGGCAAATCATTTTGAAGAAAATTTAAATATGATTCGCCAGTCAAATTCTCGGGCATCTCAAATGGACCAATAATATTCCCACAGAGAATACCGGTCCACATGTTCACTTTGAACCGGTACTGGGATCTATCTTCTCGCATCAAGTGCGGATTTTCCACATGCCACTCGTGCAAGTTGTGTAGGTTCATGTAGCCATCCTTCTTAAATGTTGATTCATCTGACCACAAAATTTTGTCGATAAAGTTTTCGTCTTCTCGATGTTTTTGCAGGATTGTTTCACAAAACGCGACTCGGCTCGGATAGTCTCGAGGTAAAAGACTTTGTACTCGCTGTACGTGGTACGGATGATATTCTTCTTTTTGGAGAATACTGTGTGCTGTGCTCTTCGGTATCCCCGTATCAGCTTCTATTCCTCGCACAGAGATGCTTGGATTTGCCGACACCGCCTCTAAAACTTCATCGCGTATGAAGTCATTTACGGGTCGTCCTTCACCAGCTACTTGATTGGGGAACCGCCCGTCACATAGTGATCTGTGCACATTAATGAAAACTCGATGGTCGGGATATCGCGTAGCCCTCGGATACCTTTCTCTGTAAAGTCTCGCTGCAGCTCGTCCATTACCTCTACATTCTCCATAAATGTAGTGCATATTTGCGTATTCTTGCGGAGTGTAGGTCGCCATGGTAGCACACACAAAACACAAACTGTCTAAACACAGGCAAAGGTCGTCGTAAAGAGTTCGTTTCAAAGTCCAGAGCACAAAGAGTAATCGAGTCCAATAAACAAAGCTTTAAATCGTAGTACGTGATCAATGGTAACAATAAGAGAGAGGTGCGTAGTAACGGCAGGAGGCAGTGACGCGTACTGACCGTACTGTTATCCTAAATAGCACGATCCCAGATAGCGTCACTATCTATCTCACTCGCACCTCTAACCTTTTTCTCCCTCACTCTTACCTGAATAATGGGGTACCATAAAGAAGAACCAGCAAATCGCAAAGATAGTTTCTGTCTTGCTCCCTCCTGTTGTAATAACGAATCACTATGGTGAGATGCATGCACATACCGTCCCTTACGGTCTAACCTGTTTTTTGAGAGGCCTGTTGTTATTTTTATGAGCATACAATAGTAATTCTTTAGAGGTTAGATTCAATTCGTCGTAAATTTTTCTTTCTAAGAATTCTGTAAGACATCGTAAAAATTGGGTTGTTGAGTAAAAATATTATCAAAAATTTTTTTTTTCAAATTAATGTGTAAGTATTATACCTTTTTAAAAAGAGGAATAAACGCGTCAAAATTTGACGTCACTTGCCATACTATTTTGGTACATTTTTTTTACACTACAGTCGGTCAAAGTTGCGAAATTCAATAGTTTTCCATATCACCTTTAGTTAAAATAATATTTTATTTTAAAATGGTACAATAAGTACATTATTTTTACATTCTATTTAGACACAGCAATACCCTAGATTACAAAACCTCCAAGAAATATCGAAATTATCAGCATTAGCAGTCACAGCATTCAAAAGTATGTCACAGGGTGCTCATTTCCCCCTTTTTTTTGAAATCAGTATAATTCTGTAAGTACATGGGGTGGATTTTTTAAAATATTTTTCTGAGTACTGTTAGAACTTGGGGCATCGTGGGAATCCAGTTGGACGCCAGGTTCTTGGACACCCTGTATATCTCTGCAGGACAATCAGTTTGGTTTTAGACCTCATGTGTCAACAGAAAGTGCCATACTGTGTCTTAAGCATACTATTATTATAATGACCGTAAACGTCTAAGACTGTTTAAGCGTAATTTCTCGATCTGTCCAGAGCCTTTGATTTGGTAGCGGGTTTCCTCTATTTGGCAGAATCTTGATACTCAAAATTTTTTTTGGCATAACACACTTGGCATAATCTTCTTTAATCAAATATTTTTAAGGCATAAAAATTATTTAGTATAACCAAAGTATAACTATTGATTGGCAGAATGTTTACATGTCCGAATTTGGAACGGCATACTTTTAACATGGCAAAACTTTATTTGGCATAATTACGATTGCCATAATATATTTAATATTACACTTAATTTCGTTTCGCATAATATTTATTTAGAGGGATGGTGATATTTGAGGAGCCGGTATTGTTTTTGCTTGAATTTTATTGTACTGAAACCTTACCTACGACCGACTTTCTTTTTGCTTAATACATTACTTGACATAAGTACATTGAACAATAGTATCATAAAAAGTCAATAGGTATGTTTTATTAAAAAAAAATTGTGACAGAAACGAATCGCCGCAAAACCGACTTTACGTAGTCTTGTCTGCCCTACCCCTAGAGTGTAATTTAAAATCGCGTAGGCGCGGAGAAGTAGGGCGGCCCGCGAGCTGAGGAGCAGGTGGTTTAAAGGGTCGCCGTCCCCGGCGACGTGAGCGTTGAAACCATCGACGATGTAAGCTCGCGTGGGGCCGCCCAAACCCCGCAGCGCCAGAGCCGTCACAGATTGATGCTGCATGCTGCATGCCTGCTTGCATGCTGCATGCCTGCTTGCTTGCTGCATACCTGCTGCATGTTGCATGCTTGCTGCATGTTGCATGTCGCATGCTTGCTGCATGTTGCATGTCGCATGCTTGCTGTATGTTGCATGCCAGCTCGCATAGGTACTTTGCATATTTTATCGTCGTAAAACTATAGTGTTAATAACTGTAAACTGACTGACTGACTGCGACTTTTCTGCGGTATGATGGTTCTGCTTTTCTATTATTATGGACATGAAATTTATGCCTAAAGATGATTCGGACTAACAAAATTATGAGTTTCGAATTTATGATAAGTGAGTGTATGCTAAACAACTTTCTGCGAAATGAAGATTATGCTATGCGTTGTTATGCTAAATATTATAATGACGAAAAAAGTTCTGCTTTAAAAAGTAGACCCTTTAGTGGCGTATGATCTTATGTGGGCAAAACTAGGTAGATTAATACCCTTTGTATTAATCTACCACCAGAACTTGTTAACATCTTTAAATATTGCTAAATCGCATCAAGTCAACAGCGTCAGATTGTCGGGGGCAATGTGGGATCCTTATCGGAGACAGGGCGGACTGACCTCGTCTACGCTATTCAACCTGTACATGGACGCGCTGAACGTCGCGCCGAGCAGTCACCATGTCGGATGTCATATTGATGATGTATGTGTCAATAATTTAAGCTATGCAGACGACACGGGAAAAGTGATCATGGTCTTTGAGCCCGGGGGTGCTAGGTGCCCGGACAATGTTCCACCTATACGTCTTAATAGTATACCCCTAGAATACCTTAGATAGGGTAAGTTAGTTTAAATACCTTGGGCATATCACCACGACTGACCTCAGGGATCGTACTGACTTGGAACGGGAGAGGAGGGCTCTGTCTAAAAGAGGTAATATGTTGGCTCGCAGAATTTCATGCGTTGCTCGGAAAGCGTGAAAATAACTCTGTTCCGAGGATATTTCACATCCTTGTACACCTGCAGTCTGTGGACTAATTACACTTAAGAGTTACAGCACCTCCGCGTTCACTTTAATAACGCTCTCTGAGCGGTTTTGGGTCTGCCTCGCTACTGCAGCGCTTCAGGTAAGTTCGCTTGGGCGCACACAGACTGTTTCTATGCGACCACGCGGAAGCGCTACGCGTCCCTTGTGCGCAGATTGCGGGCCAGCTCCTATACCGTTCTGAGCATGTAGCCAGTAGATTATTTAGACTGTCCTTACGTGAGACACTGCTGTGACAGAGAAGTTACGTCCCAAGTAATCGACTACTGTAATAAATATTTAATACGTATTATTGATGTTATTGTTATTATTATTTATTGACTATGTGTGTTCTTAAGTTGTACCTGTAATAAATGAATTTTAATTTAATAGGACTATAAGACTATCTCTTAAACGAACAATAAAATAGCAACATACATACATACATACATAAACTCACGCCTTTTTCCCATGGGGGTAGGCAGAAACTACAGAGCGCCATATGCTACGATTCTTACATACTTCTTTTGCTTCGTTTACATTCATACATGTTGTCATACACACACGCCGGTTGCGAGTACTACGCACCTGACCTTTCTGAAGAACATCACCAATAAGGTCTATGTATGTCCTTCTTGGGCGTCCCCTCCCGGCCGGCGTTCCCACTTACATCTGCCTTGTAAATACCTTTCGTTAGTCGCCTTTCATTCATCCTTTCAACGTGACCAAACCATCTTGTAAAATAGCAAGTCAGTTCAAAAACATAAGAATATCATTTATTAAGGTAAAATAAGTAACATCATGTTATGAATGGAATGTAAAAATGAAAGCGAATTTAAAATACATAATAACAATATTCTGTAAGATCGTCTCCAACCTTTACAACTCATTAAAACATACAAATATCTATTTAACCTTTCTGGGAACAAGCTGGACATCAACATTGTCTAGTTTAACATTCAGTGGATCATGAGCGAACACTATCTCTACATTTGCATCTGTAGTTGTAACAGTAAAGTGGCGTAACAAGTGCACCATACCTGCAACTATTTGCAACTTGGCATACCTGGCACCAATGCACGTCCTGTTGCCCATCCCGAATGGCATGTAAAGGTCATCGTTGACTTTTCTGTCCTTAGAAAACCGTTCCGGATCAAATACTTCAGGATTTGGATAGACTTCTGGATCATTATGTATTTGATATATTGGAGTGAATATTTTTGTTCCTTTCTCAACTTTGACATTTCCAACAGGTAGCACAGTATTTTCACAGCATTGTCTTGTCAAAAGCCCAATGGGAGGGAATCGTCTCATCCCCTCACTTAACACCTTATCCAGATACTCCATCTCACAAATGACGTCGTATGTTATGACGTTCTTGTGTTTCTCAAAATGTTCATCTATTTCTCGATGAACTTTTTCCAATATTTCCGGGTGGCGACAAAGAAGAGTTAACGTTGAGAACATAGCATTGGCGCAAGGTTCTACACCAGCTGTGAAGAAAAACAAAGCTTGTGCGGATAATAAGCCAGTGGTGGGTTCCATCTCGTAACCTGTTTGCTGGTCCCTCATGGTGCCGTTCTTCTGTAGAGTTGTACATATATCTGCGAAATCATGCTTCTTGACATTCTCCTGTTCTCTTTTCTTGATAACTGCATTTATTGAACCAATGAAAAAGTCCTCATACTCTTTGAAAAACTTAATGCCCAATACCTGCGTCAGTTTCGGGCTAAGAGAGAATAATACAAACTTTAGTTGGTTCTTCCAATTCGTTTGTGATAGATTTTTGGCCATCTTAAGGAACGGTGAGTCGAAAATTGATTCTGATCCGATTCCGAAGATCGCACCACAAACAGCAGCGTTGTTAAACATCATAAGTGTGGGGTGAAAGTCTCCTTCCCATGTCTTGGGGTCAGTTTTCAAATATGTCACGAAGTCTTGAGCGCATTTGTCCATGATATAATACATGTTCTTTAATTTGTTTGCTGTGAATAACGGAGTCATATTTTTCCTCATCAGCTTCCATCTAGGTCCATTCATTAGGGTAATATTGTCAGTCAATTGGTCACCATCCAAACTCTCGATTCCTCGGTGGTGGAAAGCCTGAAAGTCGCCTGATAAAACATGTTGCACATTTTTCGGGTCAATAACAAACAATGTAGGTGTAGCTATTTGACCGACCCCAATTACTGGTTGGTCTCTATGTTTCTTGTACAGGTCACCAAAGATCTCGAACAGAGCACGTTTCGTTACGGTGAAATCCCAAAACGGTCCCATTACTTTGTTTTGACTGTAAAACTTCACACCACGTTTCTTCCAATAGTTTTCATTGCGTCTTCCTAACAAGAACCACCCCAATGTTATGACTAATAGTAATAATGTTAATGGTAGAAAAAACATTATTGCTTTTTGAACTAGTAACTTCAGAAGCAACACTTGGTATTCAAATAAATGATTACTAACAGTTGACTCTTGTTATATATAGTAGGTTGTTATCAGTAAATTGTAATTGTCATTACGATTTAGTTCGGGAATCGTAATATAAAAGACATGTTTGTCATATTGTTTTACTTACTCAACCGAATCAATTAAGGGAGACATCGTGTATTTTTTTAAAATGGTAGGTACATACCAACCTACAAGATAAAGCACCCATTTCTTATGAATAGTCTCGCATTTTTGAATGAATGAATTTGTATATTTGGGGAGTATGTTTGGAAGGGATGGAAAAAGTTGATGCTGACTTGGAAAGGAGAGGGAATGCGGGAAATAAAGTGAATGGCTTTAAACCTACATGGCGTTGTGATTGTCTAAAAAAACATGACTGGCTGTTATCACAAAGGTGCTGGGGCCTACACTAATGAAAGGAAGTGAATGTTGGGCGTAGCAAAACACACATAGTACCTACTTAGAATAAATTCAGTAGTCATGCGCTACTTGCTTCGTATGTATGGAATAATGTCATAAAGCAGCGTTGTGATTTAAAATGCGACGTAGTCACAAAAATTAAAAAAAGTAGATACCTAAGTATGCTTAGATGCTTTTTCTACACGCCACAAGCGTCCTCGGGAAGACTTGTCCCCCACCAATGAATTAATGAACTTCAAACACGAGATGTTACACTTGTTAACGACTTTCTTTAGGCTGAGGATCAGCACTTTTGCTGATACTCAGCCTAATTTGAATAAATGACTTTTGATATTGATTTTTGATTTTCTGGGACCATGGTCTCGGTCCCAAAAGACCGCGACACGTTGTCTGACGTTATCGTCAGTCAACGTGACGGGTCGTACAAACGCTGACCGTCGTAAAATAGTGTACTTTTCTTTTTGAGCCTGATCTTCTTATTCATATTCTACCTTAGATGGGATGCTAAAATTTTAGAGCTCGCTTCGCTCGCTCACGCATTCTTCGTTTTCTCAGCTCTGAAACATTTAAAATCTACCCGCCTGATAATAATGCTCCGGGTTTTCAGTACATTGTATATTTGTAGCCCACAGTTGGGCAAAAGACTACCCTTTCGTCTTAGGAAACTCTCAAACGTGATTAGATTGACACATTGGCACACACCTTGGCAGCGGTCGATCACGAAGGTGATTCCTTCCCCCAAGCGTCCAGTGAGTGACAATTAATTACTTACCTATCTCTATTAGAAAATGTGCTTAGCTCTAGTGACACAAGTTATAGGTATTATGTATAACGAAAAGGTACCTACAGTTATGTTACGTAAACTAGTATCACCATTGCAAGGCGGATTTGTCTTAGATTTGCTGAGTAATGATTTCATTATTTTGTAAACAAAATTCTTAAGAGTCATTGTATTCTTTAGTGATAGATATAAACCTATAGGTACCTCACTAGTACTTCCCATTCCTACGTTTAAATTACTTAGTAATAAATTGTACATAAACAGGACATAGGGTACACTGACTGTTGTAGTTATCTGTATAATTGTGTCCTGCCACATAAGATCGCTAGACAATGCACACGTGCACAGAAGGTAGGCACTTGTACAATGTATCGTGTTATTCCACATACACTAACTGACCTTATTGGTAATGTTCTTCAGAATTTCAGAAAGGCCTGCACGCTTAACCGACTCATTGCCACCATCATTTTCATGCATACTTTAGCCAGGCCCTGAACATTAGACGATGACGCGCCATCCAGGGGCGTCATAGGCCTACATACAGGATGACGTACCTTGGGCGTCATTGGCACCCTATGATGTTTTATGCGTCTTTCGCCGTTATCTTGCGTCGATCTGGTAAGAGAAAAAGGTCTGTGTGTGCTTCAATTCTTATTCGTTAGTGTTCAAAGGAAATATAGCCTCCCAAGGTAGGATTTATTTATTTTTGTTTAATGTTACGGGGGTAGCCAACATTTGTGTAAATTTATTTGTATTAGGTCAATTGTTTGTGATAATAAACATATTATTTGTAGATAATCAGCAAGCAGACGAAATTTTTCCTAAATGTAGTCAAGCATTATTTACTAATAAGCATGAAGATAACTAACAAGACAACTAACAACTACGGCGGGAGGTGCGCGTTCCTCGTCTGTTTCACATTGTGAAGTGCAAAACAAACGCCGGTGAGCGGGCACCTCTCCACCACCTTGTAGTAACTTATAACACACACTTTACCGATTTAGATATTTTTGCATTTTCTCCTGCTAAATTTAGAAAAATGGCTATAGCTTTGCTTACCGACATCCTGTCATAAATTGCTTTTCTTTTTTCTTTTAATTCACAAATTAATATGAGACCGTCCGTCCTTTCCTCTTTTAGATATTTTTATTTGAATCCGTGGACAATAGTGTGGGTTATGCGTTTATTAAATGAATATAATGAGCTCCGATATTCAAATTGTAACGTGTAACTGTTTTTTGTCCCTAAATAAATAAATAAATAAACAAGATAACGATAAAGAAAATTATGTTTTTCCTGATTTTTTTGTGTCCCTTCCAGCCCGTATAAGTTTGTAAACTGTTACCAAAGGTTTTGCTATCCCTGACTTATAAAATATGTACCTATTCTAAATTAATGGCCAAAGGTATTGTCAACTTCAATGTTTAACTTAGGATAAAAAGTGGTAGTTCTCTTTATCTCATTTTTTTTAATCTGTTTTTAAGTAAGTTCGATTTGACGCGCCAGGGGCGTCAAGGGCCTCCCGTGATATTTGCTTATAACCCCCTGGGGCGTCATTGGCCATGAATAGGTTAACATGATCACCGCAAAAACGGATACCTACCTATGTCGACGGCAGGATCGACAAAGTCACAGGTGATAGAAGCATTTCTGCCGATTATAGAAGAAATAGGTAAATGATAAATGATATTTATTAGCGGACTTCAAAAAAAGGAGGAGGTTCTCAAAACGGTTGTTTTATTTTTTTTAGGGTTTGTTACCGCAGTACTCCCGTCATTTATGAACCGATTTTCAAAATTCTTTTTTTATTCGATACAAACAGATTGGTCCCATTTGTATCAAAACTCATATCTGATGAGGGATCCTCGAGGAATTGAGGGAACTCTTAAAAAAATATAGGTACACACGTACCGATTTTTACGTTTTTAGTAACAAATTAAGGATTTTCATGAAAGAAGTATCATTTTGTGAAGAAAAACTGATGAAGAAGACATACGACGGAACTCTTGACGGAACTCAATTATCAACTCCATTGCTTTTTTTTAATTTTTGCTTAAACCTATCTTAGTATAGTACTTTTATTCTAGGTGCATCGTCCTCACATATAATCTTATTGATGTATACAAAGTATTGTAAAATCGATTTTAAAAGAGTAGGTAAGTATGGAGTTTCTTGCCCATTCTTCTCCATACAAATCTACTTTTTGGAAGGGGCAACTAGAATCATTTTTTAAAGTTAATTTTTGTTCGACGTTCAAAAGTGCCTTATAGGGGCCTAATTGAAATAAATGGTTTGACTTTGACTTTGACTTTCTTCAACGCATAACAGCCAATTATTCGCGATAGCTATAGTCAGATGTCTATGCAGAGTTCTTGTATTTCCATAACATAACATTACGCCCTTGTATTTTAAAAGGAGCCCGGCAGAGATGTACCTACAGATTAATGTTTAGAAAGAACTTGTTTGAATTGTTAACCAATTTCAATGATTCTTTGTAGAGACCTTCTTTCATACTACAATTAACATTATTTATTTGTATTTTTTTTAATAAGAAGAGGTCGGTATTTTGCTATCTGACTGACTACTCTGAGAAGAAACACCGAAAGAAACTCAGAAGTTAGTCTTTTTTAAAGTCCAGACATTATCTTGGTCAGATTTGTGTCTGATAATGGTATTTTGAGGAAAGAATCACACAGATATGAGTGGACCAGATCAGTCAGTGCAAGCATTTGTCAGTTATCGAGAGCTCAACTCGGAACTTGAAGAGCTCGACGTCGAATTGGTAGGTAATGCTCAATATTATAGATAGACTATTGTCGAGCGAAGAATCGATACATTTGTACTGCTACTATGTGTGTCTAGGTATAGGTAGTGTGTGGAGACAAGTGAAACACTCGAAGTTCTAATGCCAACTGAACGTTTATTTATTGCAATGCTATTTAAGTACACGCCAATGTGTGTGGGGTCCTACAGTACTTCCCCCTTTGTAAAAAGTTATTGTAGTTACATACTCGTATTTAAGGAATGTTTTTGTTATCAATATATTTTTAATATACATCGTGTTTTATTACAACTTAGCCTAGTAACATAATCATCGTACATTGTTTAGGTACACTGTCCGCTATCGCGGAGTATTACATTACCATCATACGTGGTGTTTTGTTTTACAGGTCATAATATAAAGTAAGAATATAAAATTCTCGTGTCACAATGTTCGTTCCCATACTCCTCCGAAACGGCTTGACCGATTCTTATGAAATTTTTTATGCATATTCAGTAAGCCTGAGAATCGGCTATTATCTATTTTTCTAACCTAAGCTGTAAGTGATAAGGGGTGTTCACCCCAATTTTTTTATTTTTATTTTTTTGTTAATTTTTATTTTTATTATTTTTTTATTATGCGTCATCAAAAAATACATACAACTCGAAATTTGCACTTTTTTATCACCGACCCTTGCTTTTTAATAGTCATAGCAGAACTTTTAATGACTTTTTGAAATATCACGGTGAGAGGGAAGAGGGAGGGGAGTGGGAGGGAGAGAGGGGGAGGGAGGGGAGGGGCAGGGGCTGCGGGAGGGATGGAGAGGGGAGTGGGGGTGGGATGGGGAGGGGAGTGGGGGAGGGCTGGGTAGGGGAGTGGGGGAGGGATGGGTAGGGGAGTGGGGGAGGGATAGGTAGGGGAGTGGGGGAGGGATGGGGATTGGTAGGGGAAGGGTGAGGTGAGAGGGGAAGGGAAAGGGGGAGGGTAAGAGGCAGGAACCGGGTGGGGGAGGGAGGGGAAAGTAAGGGGTGAGGGGAGGGGCGTGGGAGGTGTGGGGGAGAGGGAGGGAGAGGGGGGAGAGGGTTTGATAAAAATGCTATGCAATAGCTTTACCCCGGCAGGCTCCGAGTGCCACACGTCATTTTCTCTTTTTTTTTAACCATTCAATCACAATGTGCCACAGCGAAGCGTGGCAGGGTACAGCTAAATAGTATAAAGTAATATTACACACATATAATCACATGTATATCTACACGAGTCTTACTTAGGTTACATTTATGTTTACACATTACAATAATATTTCGTTTGCATCTGACTGTCGAATTTGTGTATTCGAACTATGTGTTACTATAAACAAGGTACATTTAGTTAGGATTATAAATTGTTTTGTATATTCTTATACTGTTTCCGTTGGCTCAGCAATAGACGTCGCTGTCTTACATAGCTATGTAGCGACACTTAAGAGTCTAGTCAACATTTATTAGATACTAGTGTTTTAACTTATGTGGTACTTGTTACATAATAGTTTTTTAAAGTTTTATAGGAATCTGACAGGAGTTTTTATTGTTCTGCCACTTTTAGTTGTTTTTACATTTTCATTGTTTTCTTGTGAACATATAATTTCTTGTAATAAGTATGCTGGTTTTAGTCTATCTATTGATACAGTTAAGATTCTATCTTCAAGTTGGATTTTGTACACTTTTTCAGATCTTTCTAATACCTTATAGGGGCCTTGATAGGGACATGTCAATTTTTGAAAATACTGTTTTTTCAGCTAGCAAATATGTAAAATCTTGTACGCGTGGTATTGGGTATCTGTCTGGTTTTATAATCGCATTTAATGCTCGATAATCACCACAAGGTCGAACTTGTCCGTCTTTTTTAGGAACTAAGTGTAGTGGACTTGCCCAAGGTGTCTTTGATGGCCTACATATACCAGTTTCTAGCATGTTATTAAATTCTTCCTTGGCTATTTTGTATCTTTCTGGAGCTAAGGGTCTAGGTTTGCAAAATATTGGTGGTCCTGTAGTGTCTATGTAATGATAGACAGAATGTTTCGGCGTTTCTTTGAACGACATAGGTTTGAGTATGTCTGGATATTTTTATAATATATCATAAATAGGATGGTCATTTCGCACGCAAATCGCTGATCCGCAATGGTTTGCAATCGTTCCCCGTACTGCCAAGTTAGTAACTTTATCTAATAAGCAATAACCATTAATATCTACAATTAATTTAAAATGATTAAGAAAATCGATACCTAGGACACCTAGTATTGGTTGCTTGACGTCACATACCTACAATAAATGTCCATGTGAAGGGTCTCCTTAGTTTTAAGTCTAATGAGAGTGTCTTAGTACCGTAGGTTTTTATTTCGGATCCATATGCTGCAAAAAGTTTATAATTTGATTTTGCATTTAATTCATTTTTATTTTTTACTAGTAACCTAGGTAGGACAGAAATACATGCACCTGAGTCTATTAGAAATTTTAGGTGTGATTTTTGGTCACTTACAATTAGACGGTGGTCCGTGGCTGCACAACTTCCCGTCACCGGTTGCACTTCATCTAGTTTTCCGAATTAGTGGGCGTCTTGGTTTTCCAGTTGCAGGGAGCGACGCAGTTCCGAGCTCTATTTCTATATCTTAGGTGGTACCGGCACAACAAGTTTGGGCTGTCTGGTGTTATTCGTGGCCTTAATCCTGAACGTGAACGTGATGATTTTCTGTATCCACTTCTGCTTCTGTTTCTCCATCTTCCTCTATCCATCTCGTTTATTTTCAGGTTTATCTTCGCAATCTCTGCAATAATTGTTGCTACGTCGAATGCTGTTGGCGTTTCCGGAGGAGGACGGGAGACTTCGCTGATTTGGTAAGGCTGATGGGTCTCCATGACTTTGTCAGCTATCACCGCTAGTTCTTCCAGGTCCTTTGCAGATGTAACGGTAAGTACTGCTCTGACGGATGCAGGTAGGTGTCCTTGCCATAGTTGCCATAGTATTTTTGATTTGATTTGATTTGATTTTTAGTGTACCTAGGTATCATTCTCTATTTTTCCTCTAGCTAGTTCTTTCATTCTGCGCAGTAGTTGGCTAGGTTTTTGATCACCTAATTCTATTTCTATTAATTTTTGAACTTGCCTTGTTTCTGATTCTTCGTAAATTTGCAGCAGTCGATTTATTAGGGTTTCGAATTTCTTGTTCTCCGGAGGGCTCGCGACTATATCTGCTACTTGTTGAATTACTTCTTTATTCAATTTTGCCACAACCATGAAGTATTTGTTTGCGTCTGATGATTTCTGGGGTGCTAGAATCGCTTCTACCTGTATGAACCATAGTCGTGGATTTTCTGGCCAAAAATCTGGTATCCTGCTTGCTACCGATAAGGTGGAGATGATTGTAGAAGACTCTTCTGTCTTCGGTGTAATGGTGGGCGGAGTTGGCGGTACGTATTGTGGATTAATTTTTGTCACTTGGTATTGTCTTTTAACACTGATACTATTTGTTTAAACTTATTTGTTGCTCGCGACGCGTGTAATGCGATACCGAGAGCGCTTGTGTTCTACGTCGGGTCACCACTGCACTGCTACTATGTGTGTCTAGGTATAGGTAGTGTGTGGAGACAAGTGAAACACTCGAAGTTCTAATGCCAACTGAACGTTTATTTATTGCAATGCTATTTAAGTACACGCCAATGTGTGTGGGGTCCTACACATTTTTTCTCTTCATTCTTGACATTGTCGTGCTCAAAACAAAAGAAGTGTTTGTACAATCTGTCACTTTTGTCAATTGTACTGTAGACAATATCCGTTTAAATTTTACGGTAGGAAGTCATGCTTCGCGCGCTGGTGCGTAGGGTAAAACCGGGTAATGCCGGTCAAGAGATAATACCGGTCACTTCAATATCTCCCACATTATTGTGTTCCTGCGCCGGTAATACTGCTAAAAAACCAGGGAGTTGAAAATAAATATATAAGAATAATCCAACAAATATATGCCAACAGCACAGCAAAAGTACAGCTCGAAAGAATTGGAGATCAATTTAAAATTCAGAGAGGCGTTAGACAAGGAGACCCGCTGTCACCAAAAATATTCAATGCTGTTCTGGAAAACGTCTTTAGACAAATGAACTGGGAGGAATTTGGCATTAATATAAACGGGGAAAACTTACACCACCTTAGATTCGCAGACGATCTCATTATTTTTGCAGAGGACCCTACTGCACTTCAAATCATGCTTCAACAACTAGCATCAGAAAGTAAAAAAGCAGGGCTTTCAATGAATACGAGCAAGACCAAATTGATGACAAATAGGACAGAAGTCAAGATAAATGTGGAAGAAGAAGAGATCGAATATGTAAACGAGTATGTATATTTGGGACAGCTTATAGCTGTAAGGGATCTATCGACTAAAGAAGTAAATAGAAGAATAAATAACACCTGGCAAAGATATTGGTCTCTTAAAGAAATAATGAAAAATAAAACTATACCCGTTTCGGAAAAAAGGAAGCTATACAACACCTGCATTCTTCCATGTCTCACGTACGGCTGCCAGACCTGGCCATTATCACGAAAAATTGAACATAAGCTGTGTGTATGCCAAAGAGGAATGGAGAGGAGCATGATGAACCTTAGACTGCAAGACAAATGGAAAGCCACGAAAATTAGGAACATCACTAAAGTGGCAGACGTTAGAGTAAAAACAAGAACACTAAAATGGAAATGGACAGGCCACATGATGAGAACGAAGACTGAAAAATGGACCAAAAAAGTCACGGAATGGTACCCGAGGAATGGCAAAAGACGCAGAGGAGGACAAGTAAAAAGGTGGGAGGATGATCTGCCAAAAGGTTGGCGAAGAACAGTTTGGAACAGGAATAAGTGGAGGGAAATAGAGGAGGCCTATGTCGCAAGACAGCCTGACCTGGTAGCTGATAATTTATAGGAATATTTAGATGTAGACAAACTTATTATTATGATTAGTATGTTATTATTAGTTAGTTAGTATTACTTGTTTTATGGTCAGAGGAAATAAAGGCTATTTTTATTTTTTATTTTTTTTATAATACTGCAAAATAGGAGCGCGACCTTACCCCGTGAATACATAGGTACCGGCGCCCCGCTCAGTTGCTAGCCAACGTCGGGGATGAACGCCCGTCGATAGTTTTCGCGCCCGTTTGATGTAATTTTGCGAGGTTGAACAGTAAGAGGTAAGTCTTTATTATTTTACTTTTTTCACATTGTTACCAATAATAACTGCATCATAACTATCAAACATTCTAAGCGAAAATCTATTTTGGTCTAGTCGCGACTCGTTTTTAGCCTAAAATTGTTTTCACGTAAATGTTACTAGGCGGCTAATGCCGGTCAGGCTGACCGGTATTACACGCAAGTAAAATTTGTTAATGAATGTTCTCTTTGTTTATTTTAATGTTTGTTAAATATTTCAGAATGTCCAAAACAAGTAGCCAGCGACATCAAAGAGCGGCATGGAGCCAGGATAAGTTTATCCTGGCTCCATGACAGAGCTTTTAAACTAGTCGATGAAGAAAAATCTATAAGAGAAGCAGCGCGATCTACTGATTTACATTTGCGGTGATAACGGGCAAAACAATGAGATGTGGTATAGGTGTATCCTGTGTGGCGACTGGGCACATGCAGTGTTCTGGATACAACTCTTTAGAGGGTTATATCTGCGACTTATGCATCCACAAAGGTTGACCGGTATTAGCAATCGATAGACTGGCATTACCCGCAACGGTGTCGAATACCGGTCAAAGTTATTTTTTTTTAACTGTTGATTATGCCAAATTTGTTTAACTAATTGATCTCAATCATTGTGATTTTATTAGAAGAATAGTCAAACTTTAATTATTGTAATGGGTAATAAAGAAATATTGATTATTTTCTGAGTTTTTACTATTTCTTCTTAAGTGACCGGCAATACCCGGTTTTACCCTAAACATCGCAATGTGTGCATGTATGATCCATATTTTATGAACGTAAATGAAGGAAGATGATGTAATAAAGATCTTGTCATGGAGTAAGCATGTGGTAGAATGATGGACAATCTTGGTGCGTGCGGGCGCTTATCATCTTTGGACGCGCATAGATATGTAGCCTACATGTCGGTAAATTCGAACCTGCATCGACTTGTCGAACCGCTGGCGGCATGTGTATCATTCCATTTTATTACTCTTATCACTAATGGATAGAACACACTTCAATTCATATCATATCACTAGGTAGGTAGGTACTTAGGTAGTTAAGTAGGTAATTTTAATAATATAGAGTACCTATTGTAGTGAGATGATTAGCTTAAAGTGATCTTGCGGTGCGGCGTTGTCAGAAATATCTAAGTAACCTAAAGAAAACAGTTTGGTCATCGAAAGCGAATATTTAGTCAGAGAAAACGAGAAATAGGTAACAAGATAAAACATGAACAAATATTATGAGAAGGGTAGGTTAGGGTACCTACCTACTACGATGAGCCTGGTCTATCTAAATTGTTCATGATCTCCAAATTTAGATTACCTACATCTTTGAAATGGCTTCTTCTCTCCTACCATTTTTGCCTTACCCTAGAGGGTCCAAAATGATCTCATTTATATACCTACCTACCTACCACCTAAGAATACATATGAAAAACAACATTATTTTTACAGACTCAATACTCAATATAATATTATTGAGTATTGAGTAGGTATCTTGTGCATGCCGATATAAGAATACCTACCTCCTACATAGTCTATAAAATACTATTTCAATTAGCAATATACTTACATAGGTATAGTACCTACTTAATTACAATCCGAGAAATTTTTCAAACTTTACAAGTAGGTAGGTAACATTATACTGGAGTTGCCCCTACCACCCATGGTTCGCCCCATAATGCGCATAATATACCTACTTAATAATACGGCTTTCGGTGCGGACAGCTTGAGACGTCGCGTCGCCGTCGCCGGCGCCGTCGTCGCTCAGGGCCCTAAACCTATAGGCGCCTCTTCTCCAACCATATTCGAAATCGAGTGCTAAAAACGTTTGAGCTCGCTTCGTTCGCTCGGATTCTTTTATACATAGGCACTTACCTATCTAGTTACAGTTTACGTTTTCAAAAATATTAACAAGAGATTTTAAATAATGTGGAGTCCTAATCAGAGCAAAATTAGTCAATAATATCAAAGTCGGATGTCCTACAGTCATTGCCAGCTAACCGGGACTATGGTATGGTAATCCGGACATGCAGTCGCTCTAGGCGTGTTTATTTAGAAACTTTAATGCCCTTAATTTTTTTAACCGTTTCTGTTCTATGTGATAAATAATGGGATATAATTTGTAAACACCAATTTACCTCAATGATTGACATAAGACAACGCACAGCACCAATGAGGGCCCAGTATAAAAACCAATTGCGAACAGGTGGTCATAAAACAGCCTTATTAAAAAATAGCATCCTTTCCATGGGACCGCTTATATATAATAAATTACCTGAAAATTTAAAAGACCTACCCATAAAAATGTTTAAAAAACAATTAACAAAACTATTGCTGGAGAAATGTTATTACACAGTTAAAGACTTTTTAAATGACAAAACTATATAGGAAAATGTTTTTGATAAATGTACGTTGCCTTTTCAAATTCGAATGTTTTAGATGACATTGACATATTGACATTGTTATTTTTTATTTATTAGCGATTTTTTTTTTTTTTGTGGTTGTTGTTAGGCTTAGACTATATACCTCTAGACGTAGCCCAATTTACAGTGTCAAGTGTGGAAGTGAGACGCAATAATACAAAGTTCGTAGGAAAATTGAGACAAAGCATCGTATCTTCTGTCCCTTACGGCGTGCCGGATTTTTGCATGGCTAACTTTTGAATGTTAGCCAAACAAAGTGCTGTCACTGTCACGTATATTATTATGCTCGATTTAATTTAAGTTTTCGGATGGTTTTTGCAGTTTTTGTAATAGTTTAAGTCATTTAATGAGAAATAGACTCCATTAGATAAGTGTTTAGTGTATGGTGAATGCGCTACGATGGGAGGATGCAGTATAATAGGCTGTAAAAGCCGCACAGAAAAGGCCAATAACAAAATCTCTTTTCATTCGTAAGTATTCAATACTGTTTGTGTTATTGTATGATTATTGAATTTATACATTTGTGCGCTTTTATTGTCATGGCTTTCAGACCAAAATATGGAAGATTTCTTAAAGTAAACTTGATTTCTTAAATCACATAACCTAGGAATACTTATTACAGTGTTGCTACACGTTTCAAATCTTTTCCCTTAACTGTCAGGCCTAATGTTCAAAAGGTAGGCATAATAATCAAATAAATCTATGGTGGCTAAACACATAAATTTGTGGGCGAACCCTTATTTTTAAGTTTAAGTGAACATGTGTACGAACGAACAGAGCCCTTTCGACAATCATTAAGTTTTACTCTTGAAGGCAATCGCGTAGGTAGGGTCGTTGCGCCGGTTGGCGGCCTTTTAGTCGCCTTCCCAACTTTGCTCTTTGAAATTAGTATGATATGTCCATAATTCAGGTTCTGATTGTTTCTGAACGTGTAGCAGATATCATCAAGTTATTTTTAGACACAAGTATTGGAGGACTATTCTCACAGATTTTTTTTAAATAAATAAAAACCTAAAATTTACTCAAAATGCCGGTTGACGGCCACTTTTTTCAGTTCGCGGCCACCCAAGAGTTAGTTTTCGGCCACCAGTTTTAAATACAATTATAACGTAAATTTTTCGCCATACCTAATGATCCTATCATAAAATTCCACATATGGCATATAATCGCGATTGTCAATCAAATGCCTTTACTCTTAAAAAGCATGTTCACTTCAATATTAGTCCCTTTCATGTGCTCTAACTTAACCTTGCCTTTTCTAACATCTCTTAATTCCACAAGATTTGTTAATCTTATCTGGGGTCACGCACTACTATCTCGTCAATCGTCATTCAGGCATTCTGATCTCTATAGCATTTTACCTTGTTCTCCCAACTCGCCTTCATAATTTATGCAACAATTCTTTCCGCTCTGTCCTTTTTTCTTTCCTTCCTCTATTTTCCCTCCTTTCTTTCCTTATTCGAAACTCCTAACCTCTAGGTAATTCATTATTCTTCTTCCATACTTCTAACTGCAGTATAGATGTGAAGTGTAGTATACACTTTCATTCATCTATACTTACAGGGAACTTCACCCGCAATAACAAGAGTCAGTGGGGCAGGATCATGTATATGCGAAGGAGCGAGATCGGTAACATTTGCAGACGTAACATCAGAAACATGCATGCAAGCATGGTTTGGATCGGAAACGAGCGGTGGATTGGAAGCATTCGCAGATGAATGAGCCGAAAAATTTGACAAACGATGAATGCTCGACACGTCGAGTGTTGAGTTTGTATTTGTCTTCAGATCCGGTAATATATTAAGGTTCTCTGGGTTCTGACCTTTTCAGCTTTTTTATTTCCTTTAGGATCAATCTTGTGTCAATTTTCTTCTCTTTTAGGACTGGTCTCAAATGTCGAATTACTTTGCGGGTAGCGATGAGGTCTTCATTCGTTATTCCCGAGTTCTCACGCGAACGATTCGCTCGACTAAATTAAGAGAGAGCTACATGTCTGACGCACAGGCTGGTGGGTCACAGGTCCAGTCTCTCCGAGAAGCTATGGTCGAGCGCTTGAACTTATCCTTGAAGGCAGTCGCCGAGTGGGGTGATGCCAATTTGGTCAAGTTCAATGCTGCGAAAACCCAGGCGTGTCTGTTTTCCGCCAAGCGGAGCCTATTTCACCCGGCTCCATCTTTCCGATGTGTAACCGTGCCTATAACCGACCATCTTGATCTTCTTGGTGTAACGTTGTCATCCACTCTCAATTTTAGCTCTTACATCGAGCTCAAATAGCTGCCAAAAAGTCAGATATCTTAGCAAAGGTGAGACGTTACTTCACGCCGGAACAGCTGCTCAACCTCTATCAAGCGTAAGTTCGGTCGTGTATGGAGTACTGCTCTCATCTTTGGGACGGATCCGCCAAATACCAGCTTGATGCGCTTGAGTCTATTGAGAAACGAGCCAAGAAGATCATCGGCAATGATGCACTCGTTGAGTAGAAACTTCAAAGTCTTGAGCATCGACGCAGAGTTGCTAGCCTGTCGGTTTTCTATCGGTTATATTTCGGAGAGTGTGCATCGGAATTGCACGATTTAATTCCACCAAGCCCTTTCCATCATCGGACCACCAGACGTACAGCACTGCGCCATCGGTACATGGTAGATATGCAAACCATACGTACTTAACGCTATGGAACATTCATTGTGCGAACAGCTAAAGAGTGGAATTCCCTGGGTGGCATGTTGTCTGTTAAACTTTTTGGTGGTCTATTATATGGAAAAACCACCAATTACATTTCACCAGCAACGTTGAATATTGCGAGTACTGTTAGGTTATGTTTTTTGTTGCCGGCTTTAATTTGGTAGAGATTTTGATAACCTTTTGGCCCAAGAACTTTTCCTGTTTTTGGGCAAAGTGAAAAACCACTTTCATCGCCGTTGAATATCCTTTCAGGTTTTGCAAGTACCTATATCCAAGTGCCCCTCTTGCTCTAAAAACATTTCTAGTTCGCGGAACCACAGTCGAATCGATTCTTCGGTCACCCTAGCGCGAGCTTTGTTGATTCCTTCTGCTGATCTTACTGATATCTCAGGCAGGACGTCGTTTTAAAAAGTTTAGATACCATGTCTGCGCAGGACGATCATCCTTAAAAGGATTCGGCTTTTTTAAATCTTTGAAAATGTTTTGAACGGTATCTAATAGCTCTTGCTTCTTTACGGGAAAACCACATTTGGCTATATTTATAAGCCAATCTACAACCTAATCTAAACACCAACCAAAACAGTCTGTGTTAAAGAAGTGGCCGTAAACTGACACCTCTATTTTCAAATAGTCAGATAACGGCCTTCTATTTTTCATATGATTTCCAGAGGGCCGCGAACCAGAATTGTTTTGTTAGCATGTGTTAGTTTGCGGCCACATGATAGCTATAAATCCGTATAAAATTAAATTTTGGCGGCCGTGAACTAACTATATCATTTAAACCAACAACAACAATAGAAAAATGTTGCACAAAGCAAAGTTTTATTTACATTACTATTAAGAAAGAGAGCCAACTTATTTCATTCAATGAGCTAGTGCCGCGGCCCCCCGGCCGTATACCAACTCTACTAAAAAAATAATGTTTTGGTTGGCGGCCCCCAAAAAAAACTGGTATTAAAGTGATTTACTCCCAAAACAAATGTAAAATAACATGAAACAAACAATTATGATAACTGTAAAACAATCACACCAGTAATAAGTAATTGTTAACTTGAAATACTTAGTTTTAAAGCGGGACTTGTTCACTATTTTTTTCGCAGTTTTGCGTACGTGTGAGCGCTGACAGCGCGGCTGGCAAAATGGACGATTTAATTTCGGCACTTGGATTAGGTTAAACGACCAATTTGAATAGGCATGACATTCTGTAACTATCCATCTTTTTAAAGAGCCACAACGCGTTGGCAAGAGCGAGATAGAATTCTTATTTTTGCAATATTTATACGGTTGGTTCTCTAAAAGGCCGCGAAACAACGCAGGGCCGCGATCCAGCGTACTGACCCTACTTAAAGATATTTGGAAGTAAGAATTCATTTTATAAATAAATGTTAAGTATAAACAAAAAATTAGATATTTTCAAAATAAGTTGGTTTTGTGTAAAGGACAATAGTTATTATACAGCAATGTCAATGTCACACTGGATGTCAGCCATACCTCAATATATTTTAATGATAAATAACACGCGAAAAAATAATGTAGTGTTCTTCTAAAGAGTTACTTCTATGTACACACATCAAGCTTCACCTGGTAGTAGTGTATTTTATTTGTGAGAATCAAGGTAAGATTGAAAGTAGGTATTTTACGTGAAATTATATTTTCTCACACATGGATACTTCTACACTCTTATTACCACGTTGAATACGTAAATTATAATTTACAATAGTGCTAAAATTGGAACCCGCAGTTTAGTAGAATTTTGGTCGTATTTTGGGACTTTTTTAAGGAATAGCAACACTGAACTTTTATATTGCTGTCGCATGTGCGGCCACGCGGTAGCTCGATCTAGAGGTATATTATCTAAGTTGTTAGGTATATTGTAATTTGACATAACAGATCTTGACATTACCATATTATCTAAATTCTTTAACTATTAATAATTGTGATTGTTGTTAATGTTTTGTAATATTTTGACATTAAGCTTTTTGACATTATACATTTCGGCATTTATATGATTTCTCTTTGTAAATTATATTGTGAGAGTTTTATATGTAATTCATTAATTATTTTGTTTTTTTTTTTTGTGGTCTGATCTGTAACAACCTATTAAATTCGACTGTGGCTAATAATGATCGTAATAGCTGTATCTATATTACTATTTAATAATTCGAACCTAATATTTTGCATGCCGTAAGGTAAAATGTATCGGGACACTTAAATAATATTCCAACTTATATGTATACCTACATTATCAGCAAATAAATGATTTCTTTCTTTCTTTCTTCTTTCTTTCTAAAAAAACCTAGTCCCATTTTTTCTATTTTATATTTCCATGGAAATAGTGGGATACAGTCGGCCACGTTAGCTTCGCATTAGATATATAGAAGAAATCATATATTACTAGTATGAGAGAGAGGTTAGGAAGTCTCAGGGAAACCAAGTCAGTTTATGGTTGTAAGGTTTATTCAGTAGGTTGTATATAAAGCCTAACACTAGTTATTATTTAATGTATTTCGCGTAACAATATTGGAAGCACGGATAGAATAGCGGTTGCGCGGCACACGGAATGGGGAACACGTTCGTACGTGACGCGCGTGGGCAACGGACTGGCGAGCGAGCCGGCGGGCGGACGGTCGCGCCACACTCAAATCGGTAACGGCCAGAGGCGCGAAAAAGATAGTCCGCGTCTTATTCTTTAAAACGTGGCGGCAAACGACCGCGGGACGCTCGTATTGGTCGAGTCGGATGAGTCATAGAGGTGTGGTGGTTTACTATATACTCCCCCTCCAGTTCTGGAGAACGTCCTCGCTCCTGGACTGGTACATATAAGCAGCATTAGCTGGACGTCCGCGATTCCGTTTTAGGATTACTGGATTAGATAAGGAGTCGTCACTACCTCGGTAACGTGTCAGGTCTTCGGAGTGATATTTACCTATGTCTACATTTGGTTCTGTGCTCGCGAGGGTATACGTCGTTGGACTTACCTTTTTACTGATCAGGTAAGGGCTATCTCGGCGAGGGTAGAAATCTGAGGTAAGGTCTTTTGACCCTTTGCTCAGCAAATGTGACTTTAACGTGACTAAATCACCTACCTCAAATGTGTCAGATGGTCGGCGTACTGCGTCGGCGTACTGTTTAAACTTATCCTGCTGGATCTCAACGCGTTCTCGAACAGCCGACAGTGAATGTAGGTATTTTGAGGTAAAGCTGGCAGTGGATGCAGGCTAAGACATAATCGGTGATTATTCTCCGCATCCCTGTGAAATAATATAGATGTGCTACCTTATGGCAATCACGACTGGTTTACCGTCTAGGTAAGGCCGAAAATGCTCCATCGCCCATACTACAGCGAGAGCTTCACGCTCCGTGGTGGAGTAGTTTCGTTCTGCTGCATTGAGGAGTCGGCTAGCATATTGGATGGGCCTTTCCTGATTGCCGTCACCCTGTAATAAAACTGCGCCTAAGGCGTAGTTACTTGCGTCAGTGCGCAGAATGAAGGGCTGACTGAAATCGGCTTGAACCAGTATCGGAGCTGTGGTCAAAAAACGCTTCAGCTCTTGAAATGCTTGGGTCTGTTCTGAACACCAAGACCATGCCTGACTTTTTCTGGTCAAGCGTAACAATGGTTCTGCAACTTTTGAAAAGTTGGGAATGAATTTTCTGAACCATGAACATCTTTGTAAAAAGGTTCTCAGGTGCTTAAGGTTACCTGGTTCCTTCATCTCGAGTACAGTACTCACCTTCCCTGGGTCGGTGGAAACACCTTTTTGTGTTATGACGTGGCCGAGATATTTAACGCCTTCACGAGCAAAAGCGCACTTCTCCCTATTTACATGGAGGTTAAACTCGGCCAGACGTTCAAAAACTGCCTCGAGGTCTTGCAGATGCTGTTGATATCCTTGGGATATTACTAAAAGATCATCTAAATAAGCTAATAAAGTTACATCTTGTAATGCAGAGCAGGACCGGAGTCGATCAATGAGTCGCTGAAAAGTAGCGGGCGCGTTGCGGAGACCAAACGGCATTCTTTTGAAGCGGTAGGTACCTAAAGGACAAACAAAAGCAGTCTTGTCTTTATCAGCTTCCCTTACTTTTACCTGCCAATATGAAGATCGGAGGTCTAGCGTACTCATGCAGCAGTCGCGTTTTGTACTCTGAAGTAACTCGTCGATGCGTGGCATCGGATATGTGTTGGCTTTGGTGACTGCATTCAGACGCCTGTAGTCGACGCAGAAGCGGATACCACCGTTGGACTTCGGCACCAGTAGTGCCGGTGAACACCAAGCCGATTCACATTCTTCTATAATGTCGTCTTGTAACATCTTACCTATTTCAGTTTTCATCAGCTCTTTCTTGGAAGGGTTTAAGCGGTAAGGAGGAACTGCGATTGGAGAATGCTCACCTGTATCTATACAGTGTTCCGCATACGGCGTTGGACCTCCCCCTGCTTTAAAGACGCGCGGGTGCCTGGTGAGGACGGCAGCGAGCGCTTGGCGCTCAGCTGGTTTAAGGTAAGTACCTTCGTCGTCCCTAAGTACATCGGTAGAGGCGCAGGACACGTCACGCGAGATAGGTTCGAAGCACAAGGTATATTTTACTTTTTCAAAATTACTAAAATACCAGATTTCTTTAAAAAAGTCAATAACTACTCCAGCGGCAGTTATAAAATCAATACCTAACAATGTCTCGTTGTTTGTGGAATCGGGAAAAATTAAAAATGGAATCGTGATAACTTTCGTTTCTAAGCATACCTCTAACGTGGTGGTAAGTACATCCATAGTACGGATTACACCGTCGGCAAGCTTAACTTCGCGTATGGAAGAGCTGAGAGGATGACCTTGACTTAGAAGGAGAGTATATAGTGTGTGACCCGCAATGCAATGCTTGGCGGCCGTATCTATCAACGCGGTACCGGAAAAACCTAAAACTTTGATATTAAAAATCGGTCGTAACTCACGACCAATAGAGGGCCCCGTATGATCGAAACCGCGCGATAAATCATCGCCACTATATACACAGTTATCATTATTTACACATAAACACACATTCTTATTATTTACAATTTTTGAGTTAGCATCGTTTTCATTACGAGAATTTATACACAAAAAATCTGAAACATTTGGGTTATTACCCTTCTGCTTATTGTGAATAGAAGTACACCCATTTTTTGACATTTTCGGGCTACATACATTTTCATTATCCCCGTGTTTACATAAACAATTATCACTATTACCCGTCTGTGTACTAAAAATGCTACATCCATTTACTAGCGGGTTATAGGTATTTACATTATTACAGTGTTTACAAAAAATATCGTTAGTATTACCCGTCTGTGTTTTAAAAATGCTACATTCATTTACTAGCGGGTGAGAGGCACAAATGTTATTAGAATATTTACATCTATTTGTAACAAATTGTGGAATATTATACATATTACGGTTGGAAGAAACATTGTTGTCGCAACAGTTAATAATATTATTATCATTAGAGTCTTTTACTAACGCGATATTTTTGAGAGGAAAACACTTTGGTTTGTTTTGTTTACACCGAGATTGAACACAATAAAATGACTGACTTTGGGCACTTTGTTTTTTAACACCGTTATCACTTATCACTTCCGCACAGTTATTATTGGGTTTGGACTCACCTTGATTCTGTAACTTACGACACTGGTCCCTAGTGTGGCCATACCGCTTGCAGTAGGCGCAGGAAGGTCGCTGCTTTGTCGCAGTGGAGTCTCGTCTCGGCGGAGCAGGCGCGGGGGGGTCGAGCGGAGCGGGAGGGCTCTGCGTCGGGGCCGCGGCGTGCGCGCCGTAGGCCTGCGCGCGACCGGAGGCGTTATCACGGAGGGCGGATGGTGTAGACGGCGTCGATGTGGACAGGGAGCGCGTTTGTTGTGTGTATGTACGCCTTTCACCCGTCGTCGGTGTCGAACTGCTTCTCTCGTCGAACGAGTCTTCGATATTCCGTGCGAGACGAAGTAATTCACGGAAACTAGTGCATTCTTCTCTTCGCAGTCTTTTCTTGATTCTGCTGTGGAGGAGTCCGTACGTCATATCGAGTTGCGCAGACACCGTGACATCGTTTGAAGGCAAGCGTGCCATTAGAGCGCGGATGCGCGCCACAAATATGTCTGTGTTTTCTTTGTCCTGCGGCGACGCAAATATCTCCAAGTAGATACGATGAGGCGGGCGTCGGTCGCCGTAGGCACTTATTAGATTTTCTTTCGCTTCGCGCCATGACGACACGGAGTATTTTATCCCTTGCCACCATGTTGCTGCGTCGGCTTGAAATAAATAGGCTAAGCCGCGCAGTATGTTTGAGTCCGCTACTTGTGCGCAATCGCTATATGCTTCTATAGCGTCTATAAAAGCTTCAACCGACTCATTCGGTCGGCCGGAAAAGGTGGCTTTGCAGCGAGCTAGGGTATTGTACCCTAGTAATGCATGTGATTCCGGGGTAGAAGAGGTCGCCCGCGACACCGAGTTAAGCAACTCCCTGAATGCTTCTGTTTGCGAGCGTTGGAGAGAGGCTATAATCATCGCTATGTTGTCGTTTGAAAACGTAGCGTTCGCGTCGGTGTGCGGTGAAAACGAGGACGCGTCGTTGCCATTTTCGTTGGCGGGTGACGCGGTCGGCGTGTTTGGTCGTGAGGGGACGGGGAATGCGCTTGCATCATCCCTCCGAGTTAAACTCGCCGCTCGACTCCTGGTCACTGGCATTTTAATCTGCACTAGCACTGCACTTTACACTATAGGTTATTGTCACACGAAAAAAAACGTTGAGCGCCACATATGAGAGAGAGGTTAGGAAGTCTCAGGGAAACCAAGTCAGTTTATGGTTGTAAGGTTTATTCAGTAGGTTGTATATAAAGCCTAACACTAGTTATTATTTAATGTATTTCGCGTAACAATATTGGAAGCACGGATAGAATAGCGGTTGCGCGGCACACGGAATGGGGAACACGTTCGTACGTGACGCGCGTGGGCAACGGACTGGCGAGCGAGCCGGCGGGCGGACGGTCGCGCCACACTCAAATCGGTAACGGCCAGAGGCGCGAAAAAGATAGTCCGCGTCTTATTCTTTAAAACGTGGCGGCAAACGACCGCGGGACGCTCGTATTGGTCGAGTCGGATGAGTCATAGAGGTGTGGTGGTTTACTATACTAGGTAAATGGATAGTGTACCTATATCATGGTATGGAGGTGCCTTGGGTCTGAAGTCAAGTTTCTGTGGCACCTCCAAGAGATTCTTCTAGAATGATAATTGAACATAACCTCGTGATAAGTATCTTAAATTCTAGATTAATAAATGATATTTATCACGTGATTATGTCACGCATAAATGTAAATAATTATGCAGATAAGTAAATAATAGGTAGGTATGTAGGTACTTACTTATACAACTTGCAAAAACTGAAATCTATATAGAGGTATGTAGGTACCTACTTCTAACAGGTGGTATGTCGCAATTTTAACAATATTTAGTTGTATCTCTAGTAGATATTTGTGAGTATCTTAAGATTGTAATTACAAAAAAAATAGATATAAAAAATAAAATAGATTACTTTGATAAGTCTACTAGAGCCAGTTCCGCTGTGTCAATATCAAACAACGCAAATATTAGTCATCATCATCATCATCATTTCAGCCATAGGAAGCGGCTCGCATCCAGCGCGTTCCCGCGGCCTTAATGAGGCTGATTGGAGTTGAATAAGTACCTATCTATGAGTAGGTAGGTAGTCCCTAATACTATTTTTAAGGGCTCCGTACCCAAAGGGTAAAAATGGGACCCTATTACTAAGACTTCGCTGTCTGGCCGTCTGTCTGACTGACACCAGGCTGTACCTATCCTTTGGTCCACGTATATACCTACATTCAAGACTGACTGACTGACATCAATTACAGTTTAAACAGGCGTTTAATCACGAGCCAAATTTGTATATAGTGCTCTCCCAATAAATATGAACAACCTTCACTATGAGACCAACCCGGAAATCCCAAAAAAAAACAGCTGTTGTTTCATTACCTAGGTACAGGGTGAAAAAGTGTTGTCAAGAAAATATAGAACATATCAAAAATAAATTAATTATCTTTTAAGTGTTACGAAAAACTTAAAATAATCAAAGTTGCGCGACACTTTACTACAAATGTCAAAATTAGGTAAGTAAATGACCGCTGTGAACGGCAACGTATAATAACAAGAGTACTCGACGACGAATACGATTATTGAGCACTGCCATGAGTCGGACGAGATTTTTTGATACTTTAGTTTGTCTAATTTATTTTGCGTATTATTTGCAACGTTAATGGACCATTTAAAAACGATATTTTTTTAAACGATTTAGATTGTAGAAAAATCAGTTTATAATTACTATGTTACTGTAACTTAAGCTCCCATTTCATTTATTTATTGCATTATTTCAAAGTCAACCTGTATATTTGGTCCATTAGATACGAAATGTTTGTACCTACTATAGTTAAACACTAACGTATACATTTATTTAATTGAACATATTTTTTTTATTTAATTGAACATATTTTTTTTCCGCAGTTTAACGGTTTGATCCACAGTAAAAGCTCTTCATAATGGTGAGTATAATCACCAATTTTCGGATTTTGTATTCCTATATACACGTAGACGCCACGCACATTGACTGTCAAATTATTCCATTTGAACATGAACCTTATTTTAACTGTAATAAAGTTAAAAAACTATCAAATCAATTTGACACATTGGGGTAGCTTAATGTGCTGGTCTCGGTACAAAAAAATAATTTTGTACATTATGACTTAAAATAATTAGTTTTTTTTTGTTTACCTACGTCCTATTCTCAGAACTATTGAATAAACTTAGATACGCAAAAAAATCATAAGGATCGATCATTCGAGGCCAAATCGAGGCCGTTTCGGAGGAGTTTTGTAGCAACACTGATACGAGAATATTATTTATAACACATTTGCTCGTAAAGGGTCTTTTATTTCAACAATTTCAGTATCGTAATGTATCTCATTACGGACTTGTGCGTTATGGTAATGTAAAACGCACGGTAACCGTGCGTGTCTTTATGACTCTTATGAAATTATGACTGACTTTGATTACACTGAATTTTCATGGACGTGGGGAAGAAAATACGTAAATGAAACAATTTGTTTTCTTCGTCTATCTATATTTCCATATAATTAACTCTTATCTACTTACGTAGTACATGTTCACTGTAAAAAGCAGTATCCTCAGCACGTAGTATTTCTAATACAACACATATAATTGTAATTTAAACCTTTACATAATACAAAAATAAAATTAAGATCCAACTTAAGACTTAAGTATGCACATTTAACGTAGACAGAAATTAAGTAATACCATTTTGAGATTATTCCATGTTGACAATACTTATGCAGATTCAATTGTTCTCTTCGATATCCTGTAAGAACAAAAATAAATAGGTTAGTCAGGAAGACTGGAACCTGCGTTAATAATCCCCGAAGAATTTGGCCAGCAGGTATCGATCCGAGAGCCACGGGTCGTGTTATAGTGGATGGTAACAGACTTTTTAAAAATAGACAATTTACGAAAAAGAAAAGTACTCTAAATTCCTCCCCCCTCCCCCCACTCCAACCTTCTTTACGATAGCTCCTGAGTTGGGGAGCAATGTATAGTCTATAGTACTCCTGGTTTGCCAGTTAGGTTTAATTGTACGCAATAGTAAACAATGCAATTTGATTGATTTATAATGCAGCAAAAACACTAGGAAGTGGCGAAGGGTGGGCCATTTTTGGGGGACTGTCTTTATGTATTTTTTTAGACGTTCAAAAAGTGCTGATTCTCATCCTAGTTTGAATAAAGACTTCTGATTTTTTTTCTTGAATGTTGTATGCGTTGAAGTTCTTATAACTTATCAGACTTTATTTTGCCACTTCTTCTTCCTAGCCAAAACACTAGGAAGTAGCGAAGGGCGGGCTTTTTGAGGGTCGGTCTTATGTAATTTTGACGTTCAAAAAGTACTGATCCTTAGCCTAATTTGAATAAATTACTTTTGATTTTGATTTGGAACAGGGGGCGAGCCTATTTCCCGGGCACAAATTCAGACACCAGATCGCTCCCGAGAAATCCAGTAAAAAAACACTTGACTGAACTGGGAATCCAACCGAGGAGTATCACCGCTTGCAGTTAGTGGACCAACGAGGCAATATAAAGCGAAGCATAGGAGTAATCGGAAAAATGAAATCATGCGGAATCGTGCGTCATTCAACAATTTAATAATAATAATATCATAAGTGTATTATAGGGACAAACCCAAAACAAAACGGTTGATTATTATCGCCTAAAATTAGGTATTATTATTTCACGGAGTCAGAAACAACCTGGATTAAATTGATTTAATCAGACTTAATTTTTTAAAATGTCACTGTCGTAATCCAGTCTTCAATTAGATAAGTACCTACACAATCATAACAATAAAATCGGGTTGTTTTACCGGTACCGTATAAAATAACAATTAATAATAACAGCCTGTTGCTGTCACACTACAAGACACGTGCCTCTTCTCATAGGTACCTACAGACGCCAGCACATCAAGTTACCCCAATGTGTCAAATTTTCCAAATTGAATATGAACCTTATTCTGTTTGCCACAAAGTAGAAAAACGATCAAAAAAAAATATGACACATTGGGGTAACTTGACGTGCTGGTGTCTGTACCTAGACGAGGCAAGAGCGTTGATCACCACGCTTGCTCCAAGTGGAACATTACAACGATGTTAGCTATCGGGTCCTGCGAGGATGTTGGTGTTTTACAAATAACCCTGTATAGTAAGCTCAGTAGGGTGAAACCGCACAATATAAATCACAGTATGAACTGAGCTGAGCACACGCGCACTTTTATAGCGTATAGTAAGCCAAGTGTGAACGTGTCTATAATAATGTATGGTGCGCGATATTGTTGAGCTATGAACTATATCCTACATATTACAGCGTAGCCTGAAAAGAGCTTTATAAAGTAAGAATAAATCTAGGCTCCATCATGATAACACATCATGATGTAACTTAGAGTTATAGTTTGTTCACTGATATGAATAATGTGGAAGGCTCAATTTACAACACCGCAGAATGGAATAGAAGCGACTTTTTGCAATGAAGTTGTTCATAGAATAATGAACTATAAGTCAATAGGCTAGGTAACTAAAATTTAGTTATCTAGCCCATTGACTAATAGTTCATTATTCTAAATTTTAGTTTTTAGGCCCTCAATCTAGATTACTTGAAAATATTAGACGCAATTTTTTCCTTTTTTAACGTTATCAAAGAAAGAGCTACAGTGTATCGCAGTTACGATAACAACAAAAAATCAGTAATCTAATTTATGCTAGGAAATAAAGAACATGCACGGAGGAAGCCACACCACAAACTTTATAAAATAAATTAGCTACTACTACGTAAAAAAACAAAAGAAACGGAAGGAAAAACTTTTTTGCTACAGAGGACGTGCATAACTGCACACAATATTCACAGCCAAATACAAACTTTAAAAAGAAAGGTTCTTCTAGTAACTAGTTAATACCAGACAAGTGTAGCTTGTAACTTACAGTAGGATCGCAGTCGGCGCAATGCCACGAGTAGCCGCGCTTCTTCGGATTCTTGTTCAGAGGTGGCTCTAAACACGTGAAGTGGTACCTTTTCGAGCATTCATCGCACCTACACAAAGATACAGTTTTAAGTATCATCATCATCATCCTATTTTTTTGGGGGGTGGAAAATCCTCATGGATGTCCCCCGCCCCGAGGAGGGCGGAGGGGTCTGTCAGACTCTTACTGAATAAAAATCACCCCGTGAGCCTTCTCACAACTGCGCCGGGGGTCACGGGAACAGAAGATACTTCCGCGTCCCCCAAATCATCATTATCCTAGCCTAGCCTTTTCCCAACTACGTTGGGGTTGGCTTTCAGTTTAGCCGAATGCAGCTAAATATCAGTGTTGTACATGGAGCGACGGCCTGTCGGTCCTCCACAAACCCGTTACGGGATAACACGATACCCCTTGGTATAACAGTGTACAGTTTTAAGTATCAACTATTGCTTAATTCAATACAGGCCGGAAGAGACATCGAGGCACTTTCGGACCCCATGAATCCTGTCGGCTCACTAGCTTCATATTCATCATAGCACAAGTAAAAGACGAAGAATTGCAACGGTGAACGTGTCCAAGATTATATACTAAACTCGTACTGTCTGGATGTGCGTCGATGTCTCTTGCACTGTATGGTGCATACATTCATTTCACACACTTGGGTGCAAATAATCGAGCCATACCAATAATGCTCAGTGTTTTTCGTAATCTGGAACAAAATTCATTTGAACCATATATGGCCTAATGGTTTATTTAATAGCTTTTAAATAACTTATTGTAAAGGTTGTTAAATAAACTTTTAGACGATATGTTTCGAATCGGTACGTTTTATTTTAATAAAAACAATAGCCAGATTGCGTGAAAAAAAGCAAGCTGCTGATTTATTTGCTCCCAAGTGTAGATGAAGCTTGCATCTTTAAAACCAGACAAGTTCATAACTTTTTTTCTCACACACCTCTAGTTGACACTTGATCTACACTCATTTATAGACCATACAAAGTTTTTGTTCCGTGCAGAAATGGAACCCGCATCCTATAGGACAAAATCTGATAAATCAGTTGTTGTTACAGAAAAGGACAGAAAGGTTTTATAGATCATTGGTTACATAATAAAAACATATTATTTATTTTTTTGCGTAGCAATGCAAGTCATGGCACATCAACAAAACTATTTTATTTTTAGATTGTTTGTTGATTTATGATATTAAGTAGGTACTATTGATTTACATGACAGGCATTTTTTTAAAGACAAAGTATATTGCTCATAATTTTGACGCGCAACACCTGTTGTCAAGTGAATACTCTGCATTGATTCACGTGCCTTGATCTTTCATTCCTCATTTTCATACGTCATTCTGCATCTTAATTCGACTCAGTCCATCGGCGGGACAAATACGGGGCAAAATGGGAATAATTGTTTCATCTGTCCCGGTAGCTTCAGGGTTTGACTGGGCAACTAAAACCTCAAGTACCGAGGCCGATGGGACCGAGTCCTAATTCCTAGGCACAATGGCTGCTGGTCATGATCTGTTTGCTTTAAAATAACAATTAATTGAGAAAATGAATTTGACTATGGGGCTCACCGTACGAGATTGGTCTGGTCTCCAGGCTGCATACATACGTCACAGTGCGTGAAGGGGGATGGCGCGACGGTAGTACCGCTACTGTTCACCCCAGACCCGCCGCGGCGAGATCGCTCTGTACGACTTCGCTATATATTGAAATAAAAGTGTTTAACATAATATAATATAACATCACACTTGTATTTCCCGAAAGGTTTGGCAGAAGTCTACCTATAATACACCCACATTTCATCAGATGTAATAGGGGACAAGCCTATTGCTATCAAATCTAGACTCGGGGCTACTACTGGAAAATTGCAGGTGGTAAAATCCACAACAAAATACTATGCCCGACCCGGGAATTTAACCCAGGACCACGTGCTTAGCGGTTTACGACCACTAGACAAACGAGGCAGTCGCATAACATTTAAAGCTGAAGTAAGTGCTCATAGTACAGCCGGTCTATAAAAACATTGACGATTCTGAAAACGTTGCCTTAATAACGCACGTGGCGGCGTCAAAAAATATAGCGGCGACGAGTAATAAATTGATAAACCTTTATAACAGTTGTACAAGAATCTTTTGGCGCAAAGAAACGCCCAAAATCTAAGTAAAAGCTATCGAACCAATCACTGTAAAGCAGTCACGCCTCATTGATAAAACGAAACGTTGTCGTTTGCTCAAGTTATCGGCCGATATTTAAGCTCATAATTGTCGTTAGATAATACTTGTTTACATGCCCGTACTGTACTTTGGCGAAGGTTAATCCAATGACGAACGCTTCCTAGAAAAATAAAATTTTTAGTGGTCTTTGAAAAACCGTTAATGCAAAAGAAAGTTTACCTTGGGTTTGGGTTCAACGATTTCAGCCGGTTTATTCTCCACAGGTTTAAGCTTGCGTGAAAAGTTACATTGAAAATATTATTGCAACATTATTTACATATACCAAGTTATTTTATCATGCAGAACAATGCGGCATTGTTACTATTTGTTACAATGGGAACTATAATGTTACTTCACGATGACATAACAAAATTCAACGCTCCTGCGCACTTTGTGTTGAAGTACGTCAAACAACTAAGTTTATCGCAGTCCACAGCCGGACATGAGCCTTTTTCAAGCTGTACCATAAACACGGGTTCACCTTTTAAAAGTGTAAACATAATCAGTCCATAAGCTATATAGCTAGGGGGGGGGTCATCCTAGACACCGCTTTCTAATACACGGTCTCTACTTTATTTGTTTTTTTTTATCAATAAAAAAACATTATGTAGTTACTTACATTTATCACTTACTAACAACTAAAACATTATTAATGTTCAGGTAAAAGTGTCTAACTAGTTAAAATAATATTTTTGAGAACTCAATTTCCACCTGTGACGAACAATAAATCTGCACCAGAATGTAACATATTGATCTCTTTTATTTGCATTACGGACTAATTTCAGGCGTTGCATGTCGTCAGTGTTCCCACAAATCGTACATACATAAACCCACTACTCTGAAAACTCACTACTAGGCTGAAACTACAGAGCGCCATCTGCTACACTTCTTACATTCTTCGTTTAAGGCAACTGCACAACTGAAGAACCTCACCAGTAAGATCTATGTATGACCAGAATCTAGACTGTCCCTTACATCTGCCGTATACCTTTCGTTAGTCGCCTTTCAATCTGAGCAAACAATCTAAGCATTCTCGTCTTCTGTTTTCTTTGTTGCTGTGCGCTTGTGTCTGTGCTGAATAAATATTTTTCTATTCTATTCTATTCTATTCTCTTTTCGATTTTAGTCACTACATCTTCTTTATTTAAATACTAGCAGACGTCCCGCGGTTTCACCGGCGTTGTTTCCGTTCCTGTGGTGTTTACAGGGATAAAAAGTAGCCTATTGTCACCTGGGGATAGTGTAGCTTCCCAACAGTGAAGTGAACCAAATCGGTCCAGTAGTTTCGGAGCCTATTCAATGCAAACAAACAATCAAACATTTCCTCTTTATATATTAGTATAGATATAGATTACATTAACAAATAGTATTTTATTTAAACTTCTGTCTGGCATTCCCAGAAAAAAATACCGGCGACATCTAATACTAGCCCATATTGACAACGTATTATTTATATTTTAACTAGGTACAATTCTTTTTCTAGATAATCTAAATGAGATACATATAGAATTAAAACAAAATGTTTTATGTCAACGCATTTGTTTATAATAAATGAAAGGTATACTTTGCCTTCTTCTTTTATGCACAGAACAAACAAACTAGAATTGTTGCCTAACTTTTCTTAGCGTGTCCTTACAGTCCGGAATGAACGAATAAGAAGACAAGAAGAGAACGAATGAAATGATCTAAAAACGCAATTTGCACTGACACACGCGACATTTGCACTTTGGTAACACGTTATCGATTCAGAGTATGAAAGATGACTGAATCCCTATAGGACTAACTATGGTTTGCGACGGACCTAACTTTGCTGTATCAGCATGACTGGTACATTACATTACATAATATGTATATACTTACATAGTTCCCACAGGCACAAAACTAATATACGGATGTACACTTTGAACACTAGTGTTGATGATAAAATGTCAGTTTTAAATCACAAATGAAATTATTGGATAAAATTAAATGAGTGTGTTGAGTTGGTGGGGTTTTGCAATAGGTTTAATTAGTCTTTAACTGATGATGTCGAACTTTTTGAGTCTTTTTTTTTTCAATTTAGTGTAATGTTATGTTTATATTGAGAATAACTTTACTGTAACTAGCACATATTATTATACAGTTCTTATGTATAATCAAGTCTGCTTTATTTTAACAGAAGAATGTCCAATACCAATGACTTTTTTTTTAAATATTCATACTTACATAATAATTAATTATGTAATTAATTAATTAATTAACTGTAATTGGCTTTGTGTTGTTTATTTAATTGTTAACCATCTGTTACAGCTGTCGGTTCTCCTTTCAAATTTTTATGAGACCAAATAGCAACTACCTACTCCGCATAAAACTAAAAAACAATCACGTGAAAAAAATATTAAGCGAATCTAATCCTTCTGAAGTCGGTTTATAATGAAAAGTGTGCTGTACTTACATTCGCAGCGTCAGGTGTTTCTATCGAGGGAGGAACTTCTGGCTCTACGGGCGGTGGAGGTGGCTGTTTAGCTGCTTCGTGTTCCACATGCTGGTGATAAACAAAAATCATAACCAGAACGTGATTCATTTGCTGGGAAAAGGGTAGAAGTATGTCGGGAATGTTTTAAATTTTGAACGAACGAGGAATGATGAACGAAAGATGAGTCTTTTGCAATTTTACTTCTTTTTTGTTTTGTTTTTACCTGTTATACTGATACTGAAAGTGTGTATTTTTTTAACCAAGTATTTAGGTATTTTTATTATATTTTAATTATGGTGGTTAAATGTTCGACAACTAAGGTTAGTTTATCTGTAATGTTGTGCATGTATATTTAAATAAATAAATAGCATAAGATCCCCCGAAATTTCCCGAAGGGTTAAAGTGTTCCTGTAGTTTCACCACATTTCACCAGTTACCAACGTATTTTACCTTGGCCAATTTCTTCATGACTGCAGGTGGTGGGCCATCGTTGCTGTCCGTGGGCACGTAGAACATTTGCGTGTCTAAAGACCCATCAGGCTTTGGAATAGGCTTAATCTACAACAAAAGAGAAAAAACAACATGAAATACATAAAATAGGGTTTTTTTATAACAACAAAGCATCAGGCATGTATTCCCGAAAGGGTAGGTAGAGGTGTACGTTTAGCCACGTCTATTAATCAATATATCTGACAAGGCCGTGACGTTACTTATACAGATTAAAAACCCAATTACAATTCACCCGACCCGGGAATTGAACCTCATGCTAGAAGTAGTACTTGCGACTACTAGACTAACGAAGCAGTTTGTTGGTCTTAAAAAAGATAAAGATACCGGGCTGGTATCCCCAACTCCACGTCAAAGCGCGTATTTTGAGTATGGGCCATAATCTACCACGCGAGCCCAGTGCGAATTGGTAGATGTCACATGTCTAAGAATGTTTGTTCTAGGACATGCCGGTTTCCTCACGATGTTTTCCTTCACCGTTTTTTGAGAGTAGTGGTGATGACATAAATTACACAAAGAATGCGTCTGCCATGGTACTAACTAAAACTATGGATCTTTGTTATCTGCAAATAAAACTTTTATTATTATTTTATTTGTTCGCCCTGGCAGGCGCATTCTTTGTGTAATTTATTTCCCCGACTTACGAACAGTAAGTGCCGTGGGTTCGAAAACCCACGACACTTACTGTTCGTAAGTCGGGGCCGCCACCACTGGGCCACCACTGCTCTCAAAGTTGGTCATACCACAATTTTTTCATGAGTCATATAACTTTTATCTGAACAATATACGGCGGTTGGCATATTGTCTATATAAAAGCTGAAAAATCGGCGCTTAGGAAACAATAACCTTCTCACCTTGATAGTAATTCTAGGATGTGGAGGCTCAGGATTTTCCATATCTTGCATCTTCTTCTTCCTTTTATGTTTGTGCGATTTCGACGGCGATCGTAACAGGTCCGGAGAATATCGAGACCTATGCTTCTCTTTCCTACGCTTCCTGTTAGCTTTATAAATCGCTATATCCGACGATAAATTCGCTAATGTACTTTCAATAGAACTCTCTATGGCTTTGCTGTCTCTTTCTTTCCTCTCAACTAAAAGGGATGAGAACGATAAATTCTGCGGGACGAAGCTGTCTTCTCGTTTGCTGGACACAACATTGGTGGAGGCGTTCGAATTTTCATTGTGGGAGTCGTTGGGACTGTCGGCGACTATAGGCGTTATTGACATCAGTGGTGTGTTCGTCAAAGTGGGTGACGTGAAACTACGCTTGTGAATCTTCTTGCACGGCGAGTCACCCTCCCCAGCAGAAGCTGACGCATGCTCTCTCTGTTTAGACTTCTTAATTTTCTTTTCCTTTCTGAGCTTCAGTTCAGAACCCTCATTCTCGCTACTGAACTCAAATGGCTTGATGGTGACTTTGATTGGTGAAATACTCTCTGGGGTTATCAACTTTGTAAACTTTTCAACTTTGTGGTATTTTTCTGAGTTAGCTTTGGGCGGTGATGATGGACTGTGCGGTTCTGTGATGATGGCGCCGTCTTTACTGTAGCGGATGCGAGATCTGCGCGGTGCCTTTTTCTCGAGCAACTCAGGCTCGGAATCGGAGGTCTTGTCGCATTCCGAGCATTGCCTGTAAAACATTTGTATTAGTTCTGCTGTTTGTGTACGTCAGTTTCATGTTTGTAAACGCACTCACTACTGACTGACTTTTTTTTAAAGATGAGAAATGATTAATTGTACAAAAATTGTAGTTGTCAACGACCTTCAACATTTATTGACGAAATGTGTCCAATGTGAGTCTAGTAAACTCATGACCCACCTCTTGTAAAATCCAATTATTTAGGATATGATAGGACCGAAATATCCCTTACACCTCAAATAGTAGGTACTAATTCCTTAAACACTCATTTACTAGTAAAACATGGAAAGTCTGTCTAAAAAAACACTAAGTTGTGATTACTATCGTCTTATCGTTAATAGGAGCAAACATTTTTCTTATCAGTAAACATTATATCACTGAAGAAACTTTTAAAAAAAGGATAAGGAATTTCCCAGCCTTTGTTTAAAAATATGCACAGTCATCCACTGCATCAAACAAAATAACATAATAAATTGTTTACTACGATAAAACTACAACTCATGACACATTGCTAAACATTAAGAAAACACAATATTTACACAGATAGATAAATATTTAAGTACCTACAGCACAAACAATAACATATTATGTTAAGCATAACGAGCTTTATCACTAGGTACCCAAAAGATATTTCTTACACATGACCCTATGTAAGAATCTAATTTCGCTAGAAATTAATTTCAATGTTATAGCTAACAATTAGCATGTGTATTAATAACCGACCGACGGACCTCGGCGCTATAAGAGATGTAGAAAATGCTGGCGTGACGAGATGAATAGTTATTTATGATACTAGAGCAGAAAGTTGGTTTTTACAAACGAGTAGACGAAGTCTTTGTAAATACCAATTCTGCACGTGTATCATACAACGTTTTTCAACACATTTGCGAGAAAACAGTACAATTATGTAATTAAACTATTTCAAGACTATTTTTAATGGCAAATAAAATATTAAAATGCCGCGCATTTGCAAATGGCGCCACATGCACGTGGTGAAAATTAGAACTACAACTTTCATCTCATTTACTCTTTAGTATTTAAGTGAGACAAACGTGCTTCCAAGGAGGTTCGTTCAGTCAGCTCCTCAATCCTTACGGACATAGCTTATTATTTTATTCTAGTAATGTGAAAATCCTTGGTGGAATTCTTGTATTACTTTTTATGGAAATTAAAAAAAAACCGTAAAGAATACGAACGGTGCTATACAACGGGATATAGACTGTGCTGAAAAATAGGTCCTTAGGTGAGAGTACCTATTTTGCCGCACGGAATTAGGTAAGTGTACATATTTTACCGCACTTTCTGTTGTATAGTGCGTAATTTTTAACTTTCGAATAATGTATACAGGCTCCGTAAATGCATTATTCGAGCTAATGTGTTGAAAAAATTATTTACCGTCGTCGTGTCTGATTGAAAGAAAAGCGTTGCCCTACACTAGAATTTTCTCCAGTATCGAGGGTGCGTTCACAAACAATAGAAACTTGCAAATCATTTTAATACTGCATCAGCTCTAGCAGCTTGGATTGATCTCCCACAAGCTGTATAGATAACCTGGAGTGAAAAACTGCTAGATAGGTAAATGAAGCAAATACATCCAATCCGAATTCGATCCGAGCCGACAGAAATTTTACATTTTATCTAAAATTTTGTTTTTGCTTTTGATTGTAATTTCAATTTTTATTTAGATTTTAATTTTTTATTTGTAATTCCATTATAAATTTCTTGGCTAACATAGTTTTAAGTGCACTGATTCTAACATAATATGGACAAGGACATGCATAGTCTGGAATAAATGAAATTTATTTATATACGGAAGTCTATCGGCTAACTTTGTACGAGGCACGGAGAAAGAGAATCGTAACAAAGATTTTATCATGGATTCGGTAATGTCGGTTGAAAAAATATCTACGCATGTTTGTTTGAAGTGAAGAGAGCACCACTTATTTCTACTTACGAAGATTTTCAACGCTAATAGAATCAACAAACGTATTTATACCACTCGTTTTCGTTACGATTTTTCTTTCCCTATGTAAGTATATCCAGTGCAGAGACAACAGACAATAAAGGTATAATAAATAATATAATACGTAATCTTACCATCCATAGAGCTTGCTCTTCTTCGGCGGCCGCTGCAGCGGCGGCTTGAGGCAGTGCAGGTGGTAGTGTTGGCGGCACGTGTCGCAAGCCGCCATCAGGTGCCGCTCCGAGCTGCGCCCGCACGCCGCGCACTCGCGTCCCGCCAGCGAGCCTGATGTGGCTGACGCAACCACACACTTAGCGCAACGATACAACTCTATCTACCTCGCATAGTTGGTCAATGAGACCTTAGATCATTTGACATTATAATCTTTGTATAATTTAGATTTAAGGTGTATTTTGCTGTAATGCCAATACACGCATTTATTTCTCATTTAGAGGAAAACGATAGAAACTTAGAACCCTAACCACACTCAACCTGCAGTGCTTCTGTAAAAATTACCCCATTGAGGTGAAGGCAAATTGAGCTGTCATTCCATTGTAATTGACATTTAAAAATAAAGAAAGAAAATTCGTATATTGACATTACAGCAAAATGAATACATCTTTGAACTTTTCACTTCACCCAATTTTTAAGGGGTGACTGACTACTAATTGGGCGCGTGGCAGAAAATACTTTTTTTGATGAAATAGATGATGAATGATAATATATATTAATTCATTAAAATAAAGGAAGCCTGATGTGCTGGCGCCTGTAAATACTATTTTTATTTGTATTAACATTCTTAAAATTTAATAATAGTTGGCTGCGTGATCAAGCGGACGCCATCTTAGATTGGTTGGTGACCCCACGTGAGGTCACGTGGTAATTTGGTTCTAGATAAACTTTTCGTAGGTACCGAGCAGGTAATGGGGACGTCGGCAAAAACAAGTCATGCAAGAATCCACAAAGTATTACGTTGCCAAAGATAACTCTACAGGGAGTGTCTCTATGAAATATAGTAATTTAGTTTCACTGAATAAAATTTCGATTAATAAACTTAGTCTTCCAATTTGTTACCCCTGCAGTACGTCATCCTATCCTATCCGTCGTCGCCCGCTTGGACCATGGGACCGTCACTGGCACGAAAAAGTCTACCTATAGATTGACACTAAGCACGAGATAGCCGGTTGATTCTGTAAAAATATCCCTGTGAAAACTTATGACGAGAAAGTTTAATTGCACTATACTCCATTCAGAATAGCATTAAAAAAAAGAAGGTCGTAAAAGCAGGAATGCAGGACATTTTATTTAAAAATAAGTGAAAACAATTTTAATTACAATCGTTTTATTTTAGATTTAAATGAAAGAAAAGTTAAACGAAGAACGTTTCATGTGTTGTTCATTCCTGTTTATTTTAGGTTTTTATCATTGACACTATAATTTTGAATTAAAACTAAATAATATAAATAAATGAAATCAACATATTTTTTTAGAATATATTGTTTAAATGGAGAACTTAGTGTGACTGCTGCAGTAAAACTGGATTATAATAAATTCGGCGTCTATCGTAGGTATTTGTAATATGCGTAATTGTACTTTCCAAAGTGTGCATTAAAAATAAACTTTTTTAACTTCTGTCTAATGCTATTGTAAATGGAGTTTAGTTAACTTACAGAAGTCGAGCTTTTCACACCCTCTATCTAAGTCGAACCGATTGTAGGCAGATCCGTAATCCGATTAGGTTAAAATGTTGCGCAGTAGTGTAAATCCGATGACAATGCAATATTATGTCACGTAGAGCATTTAAAGAGTTATTTTTTACTATTTATGCGACCTTTAGTTGATAACAACTAACGCAAGTCATAATGCTTTGCTAATCGGTTGCTGTTGTCAACAGGCGCAATAAGTTTTTATACCCACGCTTCCGTGCCGTGATAGGGTCGTGGAACGTGGTACTCGAAAAAAACCCTTCCCTTACACGCGAAGTGAAAACCTAAGCTAAACTTAAAATGGAATGCAAATAGGAACCTCAATATACTAGTTGTGACATTACTCCATGTTTATTAATAGGGCGGGGTTGCCTCATCATCAAGGTTATTGGCTGTCTTTCCATCGGCTGTAAGTTCTTTTCTAAATTTTTGTCTGACATTTTCGAGTACTTTATGGGACCAACCCAAATGTTCTTTCTTTGGTACTGTTCGTCAGCACGTGGAGCTCCTCAAGTTCCGAGTAGAGCTCACGTATACTGACAAATGCTTGCACTGACTGATCTGGTCCCCTCATATCTGTGTGGTTCTTTCCTCAAAAGACCATCTCAGACACTAATCTGCATGGTTCTTACATAATGTGACCAAGATAATGTCTGGACTTTAAAAGAAACTATGACCTCTGAGTTCCTTTAGGTGTTCCTTCTCAGAGTAGGTCAGTGAAACTCCGATTGCATCTACCAGTTAAAAAATGACGTGTAAAAGTGTTTATGAAAACCTGTTTCCAAAATAAACATCATTTTATAATTTTTTTATCATCGCCATTAACTAACTGGTGTCCTGTTGCACATCAAATTTTGGTTACAACTAAGAATTTACAAAAAAAAAATGGTATTGGTCTTTAAGTGGACTACAAGTTACGCTGACTTTCAGACGGGTTACGGTGCGCTTTGTCACATCTCTGCGAGTAGTTATGAAGTCATCCTGCCTGCATGCGTAGCATGAACACATTGAACACCGAAGAAACGGCCTTTGTCTACAGACGAATCGGCAAAGTGACAGATTATATAGACAGGAACCTCAATCTGTCAAATTTCTTTCAATAAACCTGCCTGCGTAGCATGAACACTTAATTTCTTTTCTTCCGAGACACGACAAAAACCGTTTCTTCGGTGATCATGCTACGCGTGCTGGTTGGGTTTTGCATTATGTTTAATTAGTCTTTAGCTGATGATGTCGAACTTTTAGTGTCTTTTTGGTCAATCAAGTGAAGTGTTATGTTTATATTGAGAATAACACTGTAACTAGCACATATACAGTTCTTATGTATAATCATTAATCAAGTCTGCTTTATTTTAACAGAAGACGTACTGTATATGTTAGGCGTGCTACACACTTTTTGGGAACTATAAATACCTACATATAAATTGGTAGTATGCTTTTAACAACTGCTGCTAAGTCGAGCGGTCATAAAGTCATCCTAGATACACACTGATGATGGCCAATAACAAACTAACTGTTTGACGCACTGTCAACGGGGATACGCAATCGCCCTGCAGGTTTGCAAACGAGGATTACCATACAATACGAGATATCAAATTGAAATATTGGCTACCGTTAGTGTGTATCTCTAGGATGACGTGGTGCGCACTTGCAGAGACGTAACTTGAAGTCCACCTAAAGTGCAATACTGAATACCTAATACCTAATACCAATACTTAAAGTGCAATACTGCGCTATTGCAGTGCGTCGGGGATGTTCGCGGAGAATGGCGTGCCAGATTTTTACGCACTGATGCGTACACGTGTAGCATCCCTGATGCGGCGAGTGCGCGACAGCTCCAACAGCTTAATGGCAATAGTAGCCGACAGGATAGACAGTCCAATGATGTGGCATTGGATGACCACTCATCGTGCGTCATTCCAATATTTAAAATAATTCGTTTTAGTGTATTTTTTATGTATTTTTATATGTTTTCATGTATGTATCCATGTTTTATGTATAAAATTGTAGTGTGTGTGTGTTTTATGGACTTATGGTCTGAAATAAATTTTATTATTATTATATTCTCAGTTGTCATAAAAGTTCTGTGAGCAATAGGGAATATGCATGTAATTTTAATTTGGTTCGAATATTTTTTTCTTAATGTTTAATGGCAGAAAATATGAACTGAATCATTATTTTACTTTTTAATAGCGTCATAGTTATTTATATTAATAAACCAAAGTGCAAATTAAGCGCGAGAAATTCAAATTTGTGAAACGCATCACCATTGGTTATAACGAAACGTGACGTCAAATGCTACAACAACAAGAAAAGTTACGTCTACAAAACGGTATTGGAATGGACTTTTAACATGATTATTGCCGCGTGTGTTGTGAATTAATTTAATGTTCAACTGTAATTTTAGCTTCATAGTGAAGTTATAAAACATTTAAGAAAATTATGCTACAACAACATTACAAGACAAGTTACGTCTACAAAACGGTATTGGAATGGACTTTTAACATGATTATTGCCGCGTGTGTTGTGAATTAATTTAATGTTCAATTGTAATTTTAGCTTCATAGTGAAGTTATAAAACATTTAAGAAAATTACTTAAAGTGGTTTTGTAAAATCGGATAATGTTTTTGCATTCGGGTAGACTACCTTTAATACCTGTAAACTGGTTTTTGAGTTTTTTTCATGGTGAAATGGTTAGAAGAACGAAAACACCCAAAGTAATAGTACCTAATAGGATAATAGTAAATGACGTCATCGAAATGGCGCGCGAACATGGCGGCGTTTAAACAGCTCAAATATATTCTGTATTTTAAATATTTTTTAAGCTTCATTAATGCATTTTTAAACAAGTTTATATTTTTTTACTATGTTAAAACGTTGTGAACAGTGAATTAAAAATATAAAAAAAATACATGCATATACCCTATTGGACGCCAGTTAGCAACTGGCAATGAAAAAATAGCCAATACTGGAGCACTGACCGCCTGACTGAGCTCTTTATACTCGTATTTGTACTTTTTTATATTTTAATACTAATTACTTAATAAGTATTAAAAGTTACTAAAAATATCTTCCTTATGACCTGTGTTACAGAAATCAGTGTCCTCTCTCGTACCTTCCTAAAGGACATTATTATGATTCTATGCAAATAAAAGTAGTTATTATTATAAATGTTAAAGCCATGTGTGGATTATTCGTGTTTGTTGGGAATTGAGTGAGGGTATTCGCACCATGCTTTGCATTCGTCAGCAGGAATCTTGTAGGAGTCACTTTGTAAATTTGAAAATTCTCACAGTACAGTCAACAGCAAAAGTAGATGATCAAAATCAGAAATTCAATACTAATGAACGGAGTTCACGCCAGAACTGTGTGGCGTCGAAGTGATTCAAAAGTATGTGATTGTAAATTGTACCAAACATTTACTACCAGTACAGCTGCCATATGTTTGCGATCAGTTTTGACTCCAAAAGTTATAAACTCAATTCGCATCAGAACTAAGAAGTGAAAAAAAAATTCAAAACTAGTGAACAGCTAAAATCAAAATTTAAATGATGAAACAGGCCACGTAATCGTGAAGCAAATAATTCATCCATGCGTATTTTTTTATTAACCCAGAAATTTAATTTGTTATGTTTAAAACAGCTGAATTTGATAAAAAAAATGCATGCATATTTAATATATGCCAAATTTCATCCAATTGAACCCCTAAAAAAGCACAATGTTCATTAATAAAAACTTATTTACAAAAAAAACAACCAACTTCCAAAAAAACACTACAAAGTGAAAAATATTAAAGTTATTTTTCACTTTGAAATGTACCAACTTCCAAAAAAACACTACAAAGTGAAAAATATTAAAGTTATTTTTCACTTTGAAATGTTTTTTTGGAAGTAGGTTGTTTTTTTTTGTAAAAATGTTTTAATTTTTCACTTTTAGTGGGTCATTTTGTAATTTATCTAAGTTACAATAGCCCAATGACAACTGCTCATCACCTCTTACAACATATTGCTTTTCTCGATACAGGGATGTTAATTGTTGAGGAGTTCTCCTAGTAAGATCCAGGAGAACTGGAGCTCCATGTTGAAGGCATCATCACCACTATTCATTTTGACAAGCTTAAATTACTTAGCAACAACATTAAAGTACCTAATCGAATCGCAACCCGTGAAATACTTAGGTATAATTGAGTAGTTCCGATGCCCATCTGTGGTCTTCATCATCAGTTCCACTTTAGCAAACGGTGCTTTCCGAGAGCGAATGCACGAGTTACTATACAAAATACCCAAATCACTATAGGTGTTCCTATAAAATTTGAGGTTTTCCCTCGATTTCCATAGGATCCCTTCATCAGTTTCTGACTTGGTGACAATGAGACCACAGCAAGAGTATACCCTTTCATACAAAAAAATAATTTTGCAAATCCGTCTATATATGACGAAGTTATGCCCAAACATACATAAAAAATATACATATAAACATCCGAATTGATAACCTCCTCCTTTTTCAGAAGTCGGTTAAAAATAATATAATTCAAAAACTTTAGTATTTAAACTGGTTTTTTTTTGTTACTTCTGTCAAATGTTTAAAAGTAGCTGATGTGATACAAAACGATAATTGAATAAATATTATCATCTTTTCATGTTTGTGAATTTATGTCAATGTTCAAAAGCAGCTGATGTGACACAAAACGATAATTCAATAAATATTATTATCTTTGCATGTTTTTGAATTTATGTCAATGTTCAAAAGTAACTGATGTGATACAAAACGATAATTCGATAAATATTATTATCTTTGCATGTTTCAAATTTATGACAATGTTCAAAAGTAGCTGATGTGATACAAAACGATAATTCGATAAATATTATTATCTTTGCATGTTTCGAATTTATGACAATGTTCAAAAGTAGCTGATGTGATACAAAACGTTTATTCGATAAATATTATTATCTTTGCATGTTTCGAATTTATGTCAATGTTCAAAAGTAGCTGATGCGATAAAAATCATAACTCAATGATTGCTTTTGCCCAGTCGGCTACAATATATTAAAACCGGAAGGTAGATTGATATTTTACATTATCTTTTTATCGAATTATCTTTTGGTATCACATCAGTTACTTTTGAACATTGACACAAAATTCAAAAACATGCAAAGATATTAATATTTATTGAATTATCGTTTTGTATCACATCAGCTACTTTTGAACATTGACATAAATTTGAAACATGCAAAGATAATAATATTTATCGAATTATTGTTTTGTATCACATCAGTTACTTTTGAACATTGACACAAAATTCAAAAACATGCAAAGATATTAATATTCATTGAATTATCGTTTTGTATCACATCAGCTACTTTTGAACATTGACATAAATTCACAAACATGCAAAGATGATAATATTTATTTAATTATCGTTTTGTATCACATCAGCTACTTTTAAACATTGCCAGAAGTTACAAAAAAAAACCAGTTTAAATACTAACGTTTTCGAATTATATTATTTTTAACCGACTTCTGAAAAAGGAGGAGGTTATCAATTCGGATGTTTATATGTATATTTTTTATGTATGTTTGGGCATAACTTCGTCATATATAGCCGGATTTGCAAAATATTTTTTTTGTTTGAACGGGTATACTCTCGCTGTGGTCTCATTGTCACCAAGTCAGAATCTGATGAAGGGATCTTATGGAAATCGAGGGAAAACCTCAAATGTTATAGGAACACCTATAGTGATTTGGGTATTTGGTATAGTAACTCGTGCATTCGCTCTCGGAAAGCACCGTTTGCTAAAGTGGAACTGATGATGAAGACCACAGTAGGGCATCGGAACTACTCAATTATACCTAAGTATTTCACGGGTTGCGATTCGATTAGGTACTTTAATATAGTTATAAATAACAGCTTAGATATAAGATAAGATACATGTAGATTACAGCCATGTAAATTTGTTATTTTGTTATTAGTCCTTGTTAAGATAGTTTTTATCCACTTGTAAGACAAGTAAATAACTTATTGCTTATGTATAAAACGTAAACATAAAGACTTGATCTTGTACGACAAGTCTTAAACGAATATGTATTAGATTGTACTATTAGCACGTAATAAACGAATATGTATTAGATTGTACTGTTAGCAGGTAAATAACTGCATTATGTAATAATTTTATTTGAACAATAAATAAAAGCTGCTTTACATACATAAACAGACATGCGTCTACAACTCACGTACACATGATACACAATTATTAGTGGCCTCTGATTGGTCAATTCAAAGTTGCCTTGTTTTACCACCGCCGCGAGTAGCGCTGGTGTAAAACCTTATAAAACAGCGCGCCCAAAATTATTAAATTCATTATTCGCTCAACCGCTGCTGACAACGTATTAGAAGAAACTCGCCTCTACACTCTACACGCATTACACTCCACATCGCAGCATTTTACACTGAAGAAATCGTCCTTTTATTTATCATCCTGAAGTCTACCTATGGTTTGCAGTCTACAAAGTCAGGCGTAGCGCTGTGCTAATTAAGCCTGCGCCTTTCAATGGTCCTTCTCGGCCGGATCACTGTATCAAGCTTTCAAGAAAGAAAAGTCAAGTTTTCGTCATTCAAGCAAGAAATTATCAAGTTCTCTGCACGAATCTTTCAAGAAAGAAAAATTCCGGTTTAATTCAAGAAAGAAACAAGTACGCGCGAGTGTTAGTAGTCGGTTATTGCCTAACCGCTGCTAATTACTTGGAAGCAATCATCATCACACGTACGTGGCCACCTAGCGGTGTTAAACGGCCATATATAACGTACGGAGGCACTGTGGAGCAACTGACCACTCCACGCACCATCCCTGGTGTTACAGTCAGACCCCGCCGGTACGGCGTCGGAACGTTCTGGGGCCACAAGTTGGCACGCAACGACAAACGTGGTTTTCCCGCCATATTTTGATGCACCCGTGAACGCCCACGCCCTCTGCCGGGAGGTTCCTACCTTCCTTTCCTTTACATTCCTATTCTGTTCGGCATCCCCACGCTAGAAGTCCGACAGGCAGATAGGCAAGGTAGGCGTCACATCAAGAAGAACAGTGCAAGTGAAAGTGATAAAGTGAAGTGTTAATCTTAAGTAATTAGTAGGATTAGGGACCCTCTTGCGCAATGAGCGACGCACGCGTATTGCGTTCAGGCAAATCTACGCCTGCTACAGACGCCACGCCGGCGTCCGGTCAGACAACGTCGACCGAATCTAATACGTGGAGTAAAGGCACCAGCATAGAGGACACGAGCGGTGACAGCAGCACATCACGTAACGAGCAAATAATCAAAGATAAGTCCGCGCAAGTCGATGATTTAAATAACACATTAGTTAGGAGTGCACCGGGCACCGTAGTTAACGTCCCCACGGATAGGGCATGTAGCCGATTATCTATGTTAAAAGCCGAGCTAGAGTTACATAATTCCGAATTAGCACGGGCTCAGGCGACATCCGCAGTTGCCTTGAGTCGATTAGAAATAGCCAGGATCGAACTGGAAAGCTCTAACGACGCGGAGCGTTCGCCTAGAGTTGAAGAGTCGCGTGTTAAAGGTTGGATTTCGGAGCAATACGTAGCAGACAGGCCAGCTATCTTAGATAACGCCCACGTCCCGGGACAGGCGCCGCGACCACCCACTACATGTAGGAACGAACCACGCGTTGGAAACGACTTGTCGAATAGTAGCAGCGACATGGCGATGCTGGCCAACGCGATAATGCAGGCGGTAAATTCCAATAAATCAGACTCCGCGGCTCCCAAGTTTATCCACGAACTACCCCATTTCGACGGGGCAATTGCCGAGTGGATGGCTTTCAAGTCGGTCTTTAGCGACACAGTAGGCATGTTTTCTGACGTACAAAACGTAGCCCGCTTAAGAAAAGCACTAAAAGGTGCAGCCCGCGAAACTGTTAGAGCGTTATTATTCACGGTATCGGACCCGTATGAAGTTATGGACACGTTAGAAAGACGTTACGGCCGACCAGAGTTACTCGTCCTATCAGAACTCGAAAACATTAAACGCATGCCCAACATGAGCGAAGACGGGCGTAATGTTAGTAGCTTCGCGAGCAAAGTAGCCAATACAGTAGCGGCGATAAAAGCACTCAACCAACCGCAATATCTGTATTCTCCCGAGTTAGTAAGTCGAATCGTACACTCTAAAAAATTGAAGCCAACTAAGAGAGATTTTCTCTTAGTTGACGTTAAATTGAATAACACAACTATGATATTATGCAACTCAACCATAGCTGATTAATTACAACAGCAAGTTGATTTGTGATTGAACGAACAATATAGGTATGTTTATTAATTCTAACATGTATTATTGTTGATTGTATCACTCTAAACTTTTTTGTATGACTTATTCATTTTTATTTAGTCAACATAGACAAATACGTCTGTTGAATCAATTCAGAATAAAATAGTAAAAGCAATCAAATCAAATGATAGTTTCGATAAATTTTATTTATAAAATTACCGAACATGTCGTAGTTGATTTAACTAAGATCTGATAATTACATCAACTAAAATTTAATGTTACATTCTATTATAACTAAAACGTTGAATCGACTTTCATATTTGTTGAATTAATCATTCGATTGATCTATTTATTCAAGACTTCAAGAGATCCACCCTTCCCTATTCCTTCCTACCGGCTACCCCGCCCCGCACACACGCGCGCGCGCGGCTTAGCTGAGAGCTCCGCACGCGCCGCTTAGTTCTGCTGTGCTCCCAGTGCTCCTATTCTAAGCATCTTTGTAGTATCAAGTAATTTCAGTGTTTATCAGTGTCGTTAAAGAGTATTTGGCATAACCGTCGATTAGATTAACTACTTAGCTACAAGTGCAATGACAAATAAATTATAAGTGTAACATAGATGCTATTATTATGGATTGAAATGGAAAACGTTAGCGAACTCCTCAAGACATGGGAGTTAGAGGCTCTAATACCAGTATCACCCGTAAGTATCTCACTCGATAGTTTATTTTTATGGTGCTGATTGAAAATGTAATAAACCCGGAGGCCCCCGGTTAATATTCATGTTGTGTAGGGAAATAGGTAGGTACCCTATCACATACGAGTACTGTTTCGAGTTTGCTCCATATATTAATAACGTGATAGAATTACGAGAAAAGTGGATGTGGGAGCTCTTTCTCTCCCATTTTCACGTTCTCGCCTTGTTCTAATAACCTCTAGGTATGTAAGTAGTTACTACGTAATCCTGTGGAATTAAATATAACCCATACATAAAAAAACTATATTTGCATCCGTCACTAAATACCTACATGATCTGCTTTGTCTAATTTTAAGATAATTAGCCGTAATATTGTTTATAAGCATTCCCAATTATAATTCATTGAAATTGATACAGTAGGTACTGTTTTGGCATGATATAACTGACAGAAAATTAAAAATAAAAGTGTATTTTTCTGTTAATATTCATTGTATTAATAAATATGCATTTTTATTTTCCAGATGCATATGGAATTTGATGCTGCACATGGTATTAACAAAGACAATTCGTTTATTAATTTTCCATTAAGTATTGAAAATCAAGCTACAGGAACTGTTTAAAAGAAAAAAACAACAGAACCATTTTTCGGTCACTCTTACCAATTGTAAGTATGAAAGAAATATCTATATTATACATTTATACTCCATCCGATTAGGTAGTTAACAAAAAGTAAACAATTTTGACATGTATTTTTAGTTTAACGCAGTTTAAAAATAAAATGCAGCTGTAAACAAATTTAGATACAACAAAAACGATTACATGATCAATTTAAAAAATTGTTTAAACAGTAGTTGTATTTTATTAATAAGCGTTTATGTAAAAAGACTTGTTAAGATTGTTTACCTTTAGTTAACTATACCTACTCGGAGTATAGGAGGTTTGCCGATGGGAAACTGCTCTATAATATAACAATACAAAAGTTTTATTTTATTTGTTATTGTGATAATATTTGTTGCTTACTTCTTCTATTTTTTTTCAGCATCGAAAGAAGATTCATCGTTTTGATTAAACACTGCGGCAGTTAAACAAAAGAAGAAACGCAGTTCGGATGCAGGTCAAAGCTGGAAACCAAGTAAAGTTGAAGCCCGGGAAGGCTTTATAAAGCACGTGAAATCGAGTGCAGAAATCCGTCAAGCAATCAAGCCCTAAAATGCAGAGTATGGCATCGACACATACCCACTACTCGTACAAAAGGGTTTTAAAAAATGTAGTTTTCATCATCAACTATAACTAAAAGATTTTTTTTTAAAAAAGGTAAACTAGATGACATTTTTCACACAGGTCCTGTTATAGATTCGTTTTCAAAAAATCTAGATGATTAACAATTATTTTGCTCCACTTTGAAAATATGTCAAAATAAGTCTTTAGTCAAAGTTCCTTGGGCTACTGTTACTTACACCCGCTATGTACTTTAAGTAATGGAAAAAATATCTAACCGCTCTGCGCTGTACTATTTCAGCATTCCATGAATATATTTTATTGTTTGTAATTATATTTTTGTTTCATTTTGACCAAATTTTTGTAGGTTCAGCCACTTAGAAAAATGTTGTTAGACAAAATAGTTACCTATCGAGACAGTTTAAATATCCAAATAGAGTAGGTAAACATTCGTATTTTGGGAATAGAGAAAAAACGATCATGTTTTGATATCTTTTATTAATAAATTGCTCTCAATTCAGACAGTATTCTGGGTCTGATCTTGAGGTGCTAGGTTCTTTAATTGGATCAGCACTTCAAATGCGTAAATAAGAGCACAGTATTTAGTGATATTTATAAATACAACCATTAACCCCGATTTCTGAAATGCCGGTAGAATTTTGAGAAATGTTAAATCTCATGTCAAGTGATATGATTGGTTGTCATTTTGATCATCGTTAAAATTAACGAATCACAAGAGGTGATACTCATAGGTATATTAAAATTTGACCGGGATTTCAGAAACCGGAGGTAAGGTTTGTATTTATAAAAAAACACTTAATACTGGCTCCTAAATACGCATTTGCTAGTGCAAGTGCTGACCCAATTAATAGATTGGTTAATGATACAAAGTGTCTCAGTACATTCGATTAAGAGTAACTTTGCTGGCTTAATAATGTTTCATATTAGTAACTTACAAGATTAGTAGCTTATTCAAATAATCAAATTGATTGTTATGAATATTAAGAGATTTAACTTGAACAAGGTCATAGTTGAATTGATTATGGTAAAATAGTTTAATAGTAATATCAAATAATTAAAATAACCAAGGTCTTAGCTGAGTATACGAAGATGAATTTAGTTAAACTTACCAAGTTCTTAGTCGAATCTACGAAGATGCATTTGTTGCAATGACCAAGTCCTTAGTCAAATTTAGTAATCATAAGTAGTTATAGTAGTCATTTTCAGATTTATATTGACCAAGATTATAGATGAATCTAATATGTTGAATTCGTCATAATGGTCATTTTCATGTTGACTTTGACTAAGGTTCTAATTGTTCTAGTTAAGAAGCAGATAGTAAGAGCAATAAAAATCACCTTATTTGATTTATCTAACGTCTTGTTAGGCTCGTATGGAATCAAGATGCTTGATTGCAATAATCACAATCCTGTTAGGAGCAATCAAATTTTTTTTAGAGTGTAGAAAAACTCAGTTTAATACTAAAATACAAATGGTACGAGTTCCGATCAGAGCGCACCGGGGCGCCGGAACTAGAGTTATTATCTCGATTTTTGAACATCATGGCCGATCAGTGCGGTGCTATGTTCGCCTATAACACAGCGCGAGACGAAAGAAAGGGTCGAACTAAGCCGCGCACGGTGAACACGGCCCGCGAGCGCCCACAAACACGTCGACAATACGACGACTCCGACTCCTCGTGCGATGAGTCGGAAATCGAGGTAAAAGCACACAATAAAACGGTCGCCACTGTTTCCAATTCAAATAAAAAAAAACAGGCGCCGAAGTCGCAGAAGCCACGCCCATCACGACCGAACGAGTCGTCGGAAGAATTAAATAAAAAATGTGTAATTTGCGCGGGAAATCACACCGCCGCCGAGTGTGCAGACTTCGCGAAGTTAACCACTAAAGAACGATGGGACGCGGCTAAGCGTGATAGGTTGTGTTTTAGGTGCTTAAATAGCTCTCACATACGAACGTTTAGGTGTAAATACGTACCATGCGGAATAAACGGGTGCGAAGCGTCACACCATAGAATGCTACACGGCAGTGACAGTACAGCTCTGCCTACCCGCGGTAATGTAAGCTCGATAAATCACATACATACTTCTAATACCTACCTAAAAATAGTTCCGGTCGAGTTAAGCGGTCCGATAGGCTCGACGGCCACATACGCCTTACTTGATGAAGGTTCAACCATGACGCTTGTTGAACGAGGCGTAGCCGACAGCGTTATACCTAGAGGTCGCGGCCAGCTATTGTCTCTAGAAGGGGTGGGAGGTAATCGCATAGACGATACAGAGTCGTGTCACGTTAAATTATCGATACGCGGTTTATTTAGCAGAAGCTTAGAAACTATGAGTGCGAACACCATAGGAAATTTAAATCTATCTCCACAGGAGATAAGCAGGGACGTAGTGCAACAGTGCAGCCACCTAGCGGAATTAGAAGATGAACTGTGCTACGAGTTGGGAAAACCGACTATTTTAATAGGCCAGGACAACTGGCACTTGATCACGTCCAGACAGCTTCGTGTCGGCCAAAAGACCCAACCCGTAGCATCGTTAACCAAGCTAGGGTGGGTGCTGCACGGGCAAGATGCGCGTCCACGCAGTACCGTAGCGTTGGTCAACCACGTGCGGCCTACGCCGACAGACGACCCCGCGTTAGAACTTATTAGAAACTTTTTCAGTTTAGAATCACTAGGAATAGAGCCACGACGGCCAACGTCTGACCCCGAGCAGCGCGCCCTAGCGATCTTAGAAGGAACTTGTAAAAAAGTAAGCGACAATAGGTTCGAAACGGGATTACTGTGGCGTACAGACGATGAGGTAATGCCAAATAACAAAAAACAAGCTCTCAGTCGTCTGTATAATTTAGAAAATAAATTAGATAAAAACTCAAGCCTAAAAACCGAGTATAGCAAGCAGGTAGACAACTTATTAAAAGCAGGCTACGCCGAGAGGGTAGATACCCCAGCTACATCGCCACGCAGTTGGTACTTACCGCACTTTTCAGTAGTGCATCCGCAGAAGGGTAAGGTACGCCTGGTGTTCGATGCAGCAGCTAGGTATGGGGGAAAAAGCCTAAATGACGCGTTACTGGCAGGCCCTGACTTACTACAATCGCTATTCGGTGTGTTAATTAGGTTTAGAGAAGGTAAAATTGCAGTAGTAGCCGACATTAAAGAGATGTTTTTACAAGTCAAAATAGCTCAGCAAGACCGTGATAGTTTGCGATTTTTATGGAGGGGTGAAGATAGGGTAGGACCACCACAGGAGTACCGAATGAAGTCATTGATATTCGGGGCGGCATCCTCTCCGTGTACCGCCATCTACGTTAAAAATAAAAACGCAAACAACCACGCTCAACAATATCCCGAGGTCGCGAGAGCCACGGTGCGTAACTTTTACATGGACGACTACTTAGGCGCGTTCGACAACGAAAGCGAGGCGAAACGAGTGATAGACGCTATGTATAAGGTCCACTTAGACGCATCCTTCGAACTGCGCGGATGGGCATCGAACGTGCCTGAGGTGATAAGCAACGTCACAGATACGCGCGGTAGCGACTCGACTACGCTAGGAAAAAGCGATACAGAACGAACGTTAGGTCTGATATGGAATCACGCACGCGATACGTTAGGTTTCAACGTCAACTTAAGAAGCACGCCCGCGAGCGTCATACAGGGTGACACTCTGCCTACCAAGCGACAGGTAACTAGCGCGGTCATGTCGGTATTCGACCCGCTAGGACTAGTTTCGCCGATTACAATGATAGGTAAATGTCTTATACAAGAAGTATGGCGCAGTGGGATAGACTGGGACGACCCCATCACAACCGAGCATCACGTGACGTGGTCATCGTTCATTAAGAACTTACAATTACTGAAAAGATTAGAAATAGACAGATACGTACCTGCTACACCCCCTAACGAAGGGGAGTTACACGTTTTCTGTGACGCAAGTGAAAAGGTGTATTCAGCCGCGATTTATTTCGTGAGTACAAAGCCGGACGGTACTAAAACATCGCGACTGATAGCAGGTAAAGCCAAAGTGGCTCCGTTGAAACCAATTTCTATACCCCGCCTAGAGCTTCAGGCTGCAGTGTTAGGCAGTCGACTGGCTGAATCGGTAAAGCGCGAGTCCGATTATAAAATATTAAAATGCCATTATTGGTCAGACTCTAAAACCGTATTAGCCTGGATAAAATCAGACCCGCGCACATTCAAGTCGTTTGTAGCACATCGACTGGCTGAAATCGAAAGCCTAACTACCCCAGCTAACTGGCGATGGGTGCCCAGCGCCGACAACGTCGCGGACGACGCGACCAAGGGCATTCCTATCGATTTTGACTCAAATCATAGATGGTTTTCTGGACCCGAGTTCATAAAAGGCGACCCCGCATCATGGCCGCAGGAAAAGCGAGCCGCGGCGCCGCCACCCCCTTCAGGGGAAGAAAGAGTTCTAAAACAAGTCCATGTGATTATTAGGCACGACGTTAGCGACTATTTACCGCAGATAGAACGTTTTTCGAAATACACTCGATTAGTACGTGTTGCTGCCACCGTTCTGCTCGCCGCCGAGGTATTTAAAGCCAAAATACTCAAAAGAATCACAAGCAAAGAACTTGCACCGAAGCATATAAAACTAGCTGAACTATTGCTAGTAAGAAGGAGCCAATATAACTCGTTCGGCGAAGACGTCACGACGATCGAGGCTGGGCGGCGACCACCGAAGAAGTCCCCGTTCTACAAGCTCTCCGTGAAGGCCGACCGCAACGGTATCCTGTGTCTAGACAGCAGAATAAAAGAAAAGCACAACCTGCCAGTCCTACACGCCAAAGAAGGCTTTACTCAGCTGTTGGTGCATCACACGCACACAACTTTCAACCACGGCAACCACCAAACCGTAATGAATGAGCTGAGACAACGCTACCACATAATAGGACTGCGCGGCGTTATACGCTATATATGCAATAAATGCCAATGGTGTCGGACCTATAGGGGGATCCCCTCAAAACTCCCCTTAGGCGACTTACCAGCTGAAAGGCTGGCCCAAAACCAACCGCCCTTCACAGCTACCGCGGTGGATTATTTTGGGCCCATGCATGTCAACGTCGGGCGAAGGCTGGAAAAAAGATGGGGCGCGCTATACACATGCCTCACCACACGAGCAGTGCACTTGGAGATGGCCACATCACTCTCGGCCTCCTCCATGATCATGAGCCTGCGCAGAATGATAGCTCGCCGCGGCACGCCGACTGTAATATATAGCGACAACGGAACCAACTTCGTTGGCGCTGAGAAAGAGATTAATGAAGCTATGCAAAGCAACGACCACGACCTGAGAGCTTTCGCATCCGAGAAGCTGATCACCTGGAAGAAGATACCACCCGGTGCCCCAAGCATGGGCGGCGCCTGGGAAAGAATGGTTAGATCAGTCAAAACAGCATTACGAGTCACCCTAAAAGAAAGGTCCCCTCCTGACGACGTATTACACACGTTGATATTGGAAGCTGAACACGTGGTAAATTCAAGACCATTGACCCCCGTGAATCCCAACTTAGATGAAGAAGCGTTGACCCCCAATCACTTCCTTATGGGGCGCTCAAGTGGGATGTCACCCTTTGGCTCGTTCAAAGACGTACAACTGAACACACACTCCTGGAAGGCCACTCAAGCACTAGCCGATGCCTTTTGGGCAAGATGGGCGGCAGAATACAAGCCTCTCTTGATGCCCCGATCCAACGCCAATCCTCAACATAAAAACCTAAAGGTCGGCGACATCGTCTTGATTTGTGATGGCACAATGCCCAGAGGAGTGTGGCCTCGAGGAGAGGTAATAAAAGTCCACCCAGGTCCAGATGGACGAGTACGAGTAACTGAGATACGAACAGCAGCTGGATTACTTCGTCGTCCAGCCTCTCGCCTCATCTTAATCTCCACAGCGGACTAAACAACGCATTTTAGTGCTTGCGCACGAGGGGGAGATTATAAATAACAGCTTAGATATAAGATAAGATACATGTAGATTACAGCCATGTAAATTTGTTATTTTGTTATTAGTCCTTGTTAAGATAGTTTTTATCCACTTGTAAGACAAGTAAATAACTTATTGCTTATGTATAAAACGTAAACATAAAGACTTGATCTTGTACGACAAGTCTTAAACGAATATGTATTAGATTGTACTATTAGCACGTAATAAACGAATATGTATTAGATTGTACTGTTAGCAGGTAAATAACTGCATTATGTAATAATTTTATTTGAACAATAAATAAAAGCTGCTTTACATACATAAACAGACATGCGACTACAACTCACGTACACATGATACACAATTATTAGTGGCCTCTGATTGGTCAATTCAAAGTTGCCTTGTTTTACCACCGCCGCGAGTAGCGCTGGTGTAAAACCTTATAAAACAGCGCGCCCAAAATTATTAAATTCATTATTCGCTCAACCGCTGCTGACAACGTATTAGAAGAAACTCGCCTCTACACTCTACACGCATTACACTCCACATCGCAGCATTTTACACTGAAGAAATCGTCCTTTTATTTATCATCCTGAAGTCTACCTATGGTTTGCAGTCTACAAAGTCAGGCGTAGCGCTGTGCTAATTAAGCCTGCGCCTTTCAATAGTTGATAAGTAATTTAAGCTTGTCAAAATGCATAGTGGTGATGATGCCTTCACCATGGAGCTCCAGATCTCCTGGATCTTACTAGGAGAACTCCTCAACAATTAACGTCCCTGTATCGAGAAAAGCAATATGTTGTAAGAGGTGATGAGCAGTTGTCATTGGGCTATTGTAACTTAGATAAATTACAAACTGACCCACTAAAAGTGAAAAATTAAAACATTTTTACAAAAAAAAACAACCTACTTCCAAAAAAACATTTCAAAGTGAAACAAGTGCTTTTTTTAGGGGTTCAATTGGATGAAATATATTAAATATATTTAATATGCATTTTTTTTATCAAATTCAGCTGTTTTAAACATAACTAATTAAATTTCTGGGTTAATAAAAAAATACGTATGGATGAATTATTATTTGCTTCACGATTACGTGGCCTCAGTTTCATCATTTAAATTTTGATTTTAGCTGTTCACTAGTTTTGATTTTTTTTTTCATTTCTTAGTTCTGATGCGAATTGAGTTTATTACTTTTGGAGTCAAAACTGATCACAAACATATGGCAGCTGTACTGGTAGTAAATGTTTGGTATAATTTACAATCACATACTTTTGAATCACTTCGACGCCACACAGTTCTGGCGCGAACTCCGTTCATTAGTATTGAATTTCTGATTTTGATCATCTACTTTTGCTGTTGACTGTACCATCGCTATATGTATTGGTGCTCCTAACACACTTTTCTAAATATGTACATAAATATGAGACTGAAGAAGAAAGAAAGCTTAGAGAGATTACAAGAAGAAAAGATTTTAAAAGCATTATTATTCCTAAACTTAACATAGTCAAACAAGGTACCTGCCACATGGCAGTGAAAATATACAATAAACTTCCCAATGACTTAAAATTATCACTATACAAAAGGGACTTTAAAACTAAATTGAAACGTTACTTACTGGAAGGCTGCTATTATTCTATTGATGATATTTAAATTGTAAACAAAAATTATGAAAATCATGGTTAGTATTTATCATTTAGTTTAAAAAAAATTATAACTACCTACTATTACTACTATTTTTATTGATTTTATATTATTATTTTTATCATTTCCATTCATGACATTTATGTATGTAATAGACATTTTTGATATTTGACATTGGCTACATTTAATAATTTGTGACATTACTCTAGTTATTTAAATGACATTTGTTTATTATGATTATTTTCTCTTATAAAGTAGGTAATTAAGTGGCATGTATTTTTGTATTTTTTGTTCTTTTGTATTTTTTTTAAGTTATAAATCTGTTCTCAATATTCGACACAATGTAAAAATTGTTATGTATTTAAATAAATAAATAAATAATAAATATCTGTTGCTGCAACATTGCTTATGTTTAATCGAAGTGTCTGAATATTTGTGGGTGTGTAGTGGTGTTATGTGCCCATGAGTGGTGTGTGCATGAGTGGTGTGTGCTAATTTTGTAAGTGTCATTGAGTTCCTATACCTACAACAGAAACACTACACTGTGAAAACAGTCTACTAGTAACGGGTCATGAGATACAACCCGCTGACACACAGACATATAGACGGACGGACAGCGGTTTATTAATAGAATTCGATTGGAACCCTCTGGGTAAAAACCCCTAAAAAATAACTATTATAGGACCACGTGCAGGTCTTACAGCTGCATATAATAGAAACAACTAATGTAATTGATTTTGAATTAAAGACAATACTTATGATTGTCCTGATTGTGGTAAGTGATTCGTTACCTCCACTTAACTGCAAAATTAAGAATAAATTTAAATTGAATGTCACAATCCATCAGTGACTAAACTCAGTCTGTACTGAAATCACCTAAAACTATTTAAGTTGTCTTCTCGTCTCCCGACACCTATATTTTGAAACCCTAGTGGCGATGACTTAACACAAAACATTATTCATCAAATTTTTAACTGCAGCACCACTACTGCGCACTATTTTAAAAATATTTTTAGGATTCATGATAACGCACGTAGTAAAATTCCTGCCTATCTATTAAATCAAAGTAGAATTATGACTTAATGACTTCGATAGGAGGATGTATTTACGTAAATGGCTATCAGCTACGAAAGTTTCGCGTCATTCCCCAAGTCCTACACGTGTAAGTTCGTAAGCCTATTTTGTTTTTTGACTAGGTTGAATATTATACGCTACGAAAGTGCTTTGTTACCCGAAAGCACTTTCGTAGCGTTTCATATTCGCTAACATATTTATAAAGATTTTTTTAAGCATACACATATCTTTGACGTTGTCTTACTGTGTCATCTGAAATACTACAGACCAACAGACCTGAGATTATCTAGATTATCTCCTGAGATTTATCTGTTGGCCTTATCTAATATCCGATCAGTAAGTCGTGCTGCCAAATCTCATGTTGGCAATGGTAAATGAAATTGCCTTTTTTAAGTTGGTAACAATAATACAAGATAATTTAAAGAAGATGAAGTCGATGTTTCTTAATGGACAAACTGACTTTGGCCGATAGGAAACACTGACCAATTAATAGGTATAATCATACAATTATGTTGTACGATCAGTTCATATGAGAACCGTGTAGGTTTCTGAGCAGGTCTCTTGAAGAAGGCACCACACAAATTTAAAAAGATAAAGTCCAGATAATGCACGAATGCGTCACTTACCGAGTAGGTGAACTCGGAACGTGAGGAGCTCAACGATTCTACGAGCAATACCAAACCTTAGGGGTATTTGGGTGCATTCGATTGATTGAACAACTAAAGTACCTACTACATGCAAATAATTTGGCATGAGATTTGACAACACATTCAATAAATCTTTTAAAAGCCATAGATCCGAGTGCCATGGGTAAATAACATACATGTTCCAAAGAGAAAAACAATGACGTAGACTTACCTTCCAAAGAGGTTGACAGAACTTTTCCTTGGCGAGCGTCCGGGTTGTCGCTAAGAGGAAAACCAACGCCCATCTTAAGTGCAGCCGCGGTTGGCACAGACATTGACCTGCTGGTCGACACTCCATACAATATATCACGTATTAAATATGATTGGAGTTATCATGCGAACCCCTAGCACGAGTATCGATCAAAGTAATGTGTTCATAGCATCGCACTTGACATGGAATTATTAACGGCAAGGAGGTACTTACTCGTATATTTAAACAAGACGATCACGTTTTGAGAAAATTAAAAATTGCGTCTGCTTTGCTTTTTCCATTTATTTAGTTCGAACACACTTGGATTTTTTTCTGTATATGTAGGCCAAAAATGATATTTGCATCGACACGCAGCGCAACAGCCAATCTCTCAGCCACTGTGCCGTTCCGCCTACCATCCCTATCTTAGCATCATGTATTTTAGTTTACATCTGACCGGACATAAGTTTTTTTTTAAGAAATCAGCATAACATAAACTACATTAGAAAATAGAGGCTCGTAAAAGCAGGAATTTAGACCATTTCATTTTAAAAAGTGATACGAATTTGATTACAATATTTTTATTTTTAGAAGAGCACGAGTAAACGAAGAACGGGTCCATGTATTGTTTATTCCTGCTTATTTTGGGTTTTTATCACTCACACTGTAATTTTCAACTAAAATTAAATAAGAATATAAAAAAAAAAAAAAAAAAAAATATATATATATATATAAATGAAATCCACAATTAAATAAGAATATAAAAAAAAAATATATATATATATATATACATATATATATAAATGAAATCCACATCATTTCTTAAAATAATTTGTAGCTGCTGTAAAAGTTAGATTATTATAATTAGTTCGGCGTCTATCGTAACAGTAACATACGTATTGTTCTAAATTTAAAAAGTGTGCATTAAAAATAACGTTTTTTTAACTTCTGTCTAATGCTATTGCAAATGGAGTATAGTTCCTCGTGTATATTTATAATTAAGTCAACATAAACAATAAAAATCATGAATCCTAAAATTCGATTGGAGAAAAGGTATTTATCTAATAATCGTAATAGTTGTTACAGCCTCCGAATGGCTAACAAAAATATAGAATTGATATTTTTTTGTTTGCTGAGTCGGAACGTAATAATTAGATTTGTATGTAGAGGCCAGCACATCAAGCTAACACAATTGGTCAAATTTCTATGATACATTTTGAACTTTATCTCAAACGCAATAAGGATCATGTTTAATGGGGGAATTTTACAGTTTGGGGTAGCTTGATGTGCTGGCGTCCGTACACAGTTCAAATTATTATCGTATTATCGTCCCTATTTTACTGGAGCCTCAGGCGTCGTTCAGTTGTATAATAAATAGTTTTAGTTTTTTCTTCCTACATAATTTCATATTCTGCAAATAGCTTTTTTTGCTGGAATAAGGTATTTCCAAAAGGAATGGTTATGCTTTTTGCAGTCCTTATGTATCTAACACGTCACGGCATTTGAATATAATTAATACGTTACTAATTTTAAAAGCTGTCCGAATATTTCAATAAAAAATAATAAATAGGCATATGTTACACATTGCTCCACCAATTATGTCTCTTTTGCTGTGCCCGACAGGGCCCATGATTGTTTCTTTTAGCAAATGTTTAAGTACCACCTGCACAATGTATGCTTACATTGTGGAATGCAATAAAGAATTGAGTATTAAGTATCAAAAGACTTATTCTACTATATAATACGATGATAGCAATCAGCACCTTAATTTTTTCTTGTTCTTGAGTTTATTTCATTTCAATCGTGTCAATTAGAGCCACATTAGATAGACAATGACAGCGCGTCCGGGTGGGGTTTAATGAATTAATTTTTTTTTTTTATTGGGCTTTCTATACTCTATCTTTATTGCTCTCCATAATGATGTATTCTTAGGTGGAAACTCTATAATTGAGACCATTATGAACCTTGTAGAGCACAGCAAAAGGGTAGGAAAAATCTTTAGTCTAAAGAAAGAAAGAAAGAAGATGGAAATTTATTTTTATATTTATTTCATTTTTCCGACTAAGGCTAAGCAAGGAGGATTATGATTAAATATCGCTGGATCTTGACTTGAGCCTTTTTAGCGTAGTACAGATATTAGTATTTCCCGTGAGTGTCTCAGATAAATATTAAGGATAATATAATATCGAGGATCTTGATTAAAGTTGCCGAAAACACGTGACTTAGAAAAGATTACTTAAATCTATTATGTTCGTGCTAGGGGTACGGATTTTTTAATTAAAAAATAACATAAACTTAGACCATCAACATAAGTTTAGCACCACCTTGATTTAATGTAAGTAACGAAGTCACTGAGTTGGCCAAAATATCATTAAACAGATACTTATATTTTTAAGGAATTTAAGGCAATGTGTACATTGTCCAAGTAGTGCTATACTTTTATAATAACACACTTATCATGTATGTAGAGGATTAGTATTATATTTTTTTTAATTAATACTTCAGATTCATACAGGCTAGAAACAAAACTATAACTAAATTTAAAGGGTTGCAAGTTTTTTGTAACCTAAAAATTCAAACAAAACAACTGAAGGCCTATTCCCGTAATTCAAAACTACCCATAGGTACTAATCCATGAAGATTCTTCACGGATTAGCATGGGACTAACAATTCAAATTTTGGTTGCCATTTCAGCGAAAATCAATGTTAGAAACTTGTCAATAATGTAGGAAAATTAGATGTATTTATAACAGATTGAGAAATGCGAACGTTTTTCTAAAATACGGGAATTGCCATTCTGATCATTAACGAGGGTTATCTTATTACTGACCCAGCTCTATCTGCCGAGATTATTTGTTACTAGCTTCTGCCCGCGACTTCGTACGCGGATCCTGTTGCTTATGCCAGCGACAACGGGGTCGTCAAAATCGAAGATCTGAAACATCTAATGTCGAATTCTATAAGCCCGGGGACGGGAAATCAATGGGATGCGCGAGACGATTCAAGATGTTCCAGATTTTTTATTTTTGTTGGTCAACAGGAAATGCCATCAGACTTAACAACTTTTGCTAAGACGCCATTTCTATTATGTATATGTTATATTGTCTCTGGGCTTTGGAGTTCCCCTACAGGTGCTCCAGATCTTCAAATTTAGTCTCACAGCAGAAAACACTCTTCACGTGGAATAGTTTTTGCAATGGCACCATTTTTATATCTCTTTTACTTTAGGTGTTCCATTTTCCAAAATAAATTATAGCCTATAATATGTTGCGTGACGTTCACGATCAGCGGTCAGTCGCGCATCTCCTTCCCCCACTTATCTCTAGAGTCGATGCGTATATACGCTGAAAACTCAAGCGTCATGCTTTTTCCGTGAACGTCTCCAACTCGCTAGACAGTGCATGATGTTCACGATCAGCGGTCAGTCGCGCACATATTCTTCACTGGTCTCTAGAGACCTGGATGTAGATGCGTAAATACGCTGAGAATGCAGGCGTGCTTCGCGATCCCAAGAAGTTTCCACGGAGCGAGTTGCAGCCTCATGTTCTCGAACAGCATCAAGTCTCTCCTAACGCTCTTCGGTAGATTGCTGGGATCTTATGGTCTTTAATCATTTAGCGCCTTTGGAACATTGGGAAAAATTTGACCTCTTTCTAGGCATGGTTATAGTTTTATTGTGATGATACCTGATCAATAAAAATCTAAGTGGCTGCTCCGCTGCGTTACCGGGTAAGCTACCGTGTAACGAAGATAAATGGAAAATGAAATTAAACACTCAAATAACATAAGCCCGAAGGCATACGATAAAAAAATGGGAGTTTTAGCCAGTAGAGTCTAATTTTCAACGATATACCATCGTCATCGAAAATCAGTCCTGAACTGTTCCCGCCTTCACCGCGTAGTACCTCCTACTTATGTTATTTTATAATTATGCAATGAAATTAGTGATAGTTTTAATTTCTATATCAAATGTTTCTGATCTTCGATTTTTATAAGTCAACAGGAAATGCCTATCAGACCGAACAACTTTTGCTAAGACGTCATTCCTATTTGAGTTATGGTGTAGCTGGGCTCTTGGAGTTCCACAACAGGTGTTCCAGATCTTCGATTTTTATACGTCAACAGCGAGTGCTCATAAGGCTGAACAACTCTTGCTAAGACGTCATTCCAATATATGTTATAGTGTAGCTGGGCTCTTGAAGTTCCACATCAGGTGTTCCGGATCTTCAAATTTATTCTCTCAGCAGAAAATGCTCATAACGTGGAACAATTTTTGCTATGGTACCATTTTTGTATCTCCTATAGTTTAGATGGTCTGTTACGGTTCTGCATCAGGTGTTCCGGATCTTCAAATTTATTCTCTCAGCAGAAAATGCTCATCACGTGGAACAATTTTTGCTATGGGACCATTTTTGTATCTCCTATAGTTTAGATGGTCTGTTGCGGTTCTGCATCAGGTGTTCCGGATCTTCAAATTTATTCTCTCAGCAGAAAATGCTCATCACGTGGAACAATTTTTGCTATGGTACCGTTTTTGTATCTCCTATAGTTTAGCTGGTCTGTTGCGGTTCTGCATCAGGTGTTCCAGTTTCCAAGATAAATTATAGCCTATGTGTTGACCAGACTTAATATCTATACAACAAACAAAAAAACATTCAAATCCGTCCAGTAGTTCCGAAGATTAGCGTGTGCAAACAAACAGACAAACAGACAAACAGACAAACAGACAGACTTTTTTTTTTGGATTCGTGCTCTATTACTGTTTCTAAACCCCCCTCAATTATTATTTTTTAAATATATTCAATGTACAGACACAGTTTTTTACAGTCTTATTATATGTATAGATTGCTTAGTTATTTTTTTTTAATATTATACACTAGTTCTAGAATATCTCATGTAACATGAGCGGGTTTAGGTCAGCCAGAACCCGAACAATTAATACGTGAAACAGAAAAATATTAGCCGGGAATCGAACCCACTCCAGCTAACCGCTCAGCTACTACGCCCACCGAGAAACATACTATAGCGAGAGACATTGAGACGAATGTAGCGACATCTACGTCTCTTGTCACATACGAACTAAAACTGAGATCCTACATCGCGATGTTAAAGTTATCCGCGCGGCTGAATATATAAGACCCGGACAACAGGTGTCGGACAGTAGTATAGTCCTCCAGACACAACACCTGGCCAGTGTCACCTTTTGGCCAGGGGATCCTCCCTTTTTTATAGGGGATGAGGAACTTTACACCCTGTTTCATGAGAAACAGAGTTGAAAGTATGAATGCTGGCTTTAACGGATATAGTTAAAGGAAAGCCAGCATTCATTAATCTAGGCGGATCTATCTATACCATTCCTCTTGGTTTATAATAAGGAACATCTGAAGAGTTCCTTTCTATTGATCTAGAACGTGCACTAACCGTTTCTGCAGCTGTAGTGGTGTGACCTTGGGCGTGGAGCGCGGAGGCTCTGGTGCTACCAACGGTTTGTCCTCCAACACGGGAGGAGCGGTCCTCTTTGGACACAACGCTATTATAGCATCGTAAATCTTCAGAAGCGCCTGTCGCGTTGATGTTAGTGCTGCCAACGCGTCTGTGTTTTCTTTTGAAGCCTGGATGAAAAGAGATTGGGTATAAAAGGAGTTTGTAAGCCTAACCTTGAAGTCAAGGGATACCTAAAGTAGGTTCCGCGAAATTTACAGTTTTGACAACTGTCGCACATAATGCAGACCTCCAAAGCTATAACTATTAATAAAACAGTGAAACAATTTACATATTACATTACATTAATTCATCCCTTTTTCCCATGGGGGTATACAAAAATATAGAGCGCCATCTGCCAATCAACTTTTGGGTGATGCAGAGATAAAAAGTAGTGGATGCAATAGGGTACTTGATTGAATTTTAGTTTTAAGTCCCTCATCTATATTAACATAAAATATTCGACACATACTTTTTTATAATCTAACTTATAGACTAATTTCATTTTGATATTCATATTCTGTCAAAATGCCTATTCCGTAAGAAATAGGAACAGAAAAAAATTAAAGAATACTTATTATAATGGTCTGATATTGGTCTCTGGATATCAGACTGAGACTTAGAATTTCTTTCTCCGTGATGAGCTAAGCTGTTACTGGATGTACAGACGCCAGCACGTCAAGTTACCCCAATGTGTCAAATTTCTTAGATCATTTTTCAACCTTATGCCAAACAGAATAAGGTTCACATTCAATTGGAAAAATTTGACACATTGGGGTATCTTGATGTGCTGGCGTCTGTACATAGCGTTCAATTTCCGTACATAGTTATCATTTTAAGTGATTAGGCTTTATGTACATAATTAGGTATATTGCAGAGATAAAGTATACTACGATAATAATTAATCCTTACATAAAGAAAGATGACTCTCAACTTTTGGTAGCATCATAATACCTACAATAAACAAATTTTAATATCGAGTTCCCTACGACTGCCAACGCCATCTCTGGGCAGCGACGGGAAACTTCGGCGGGCGTCTAATAGACATTTTATGAATATTAATAGTAATATGAAAAAGCACCCACCCTTAACTGCATCCTAAGACCTCAGACACACTTTTCCATATGTCGCGCAATAAGCGACCTTAAATTTTAGCCAATACGTAATACTGGCCACGTAGTACGAGCAGTAGTCAGTTTCTCACCCAAAGAAGCAAGAAACATTTAGTTCCCACCCTCTAAATAGCACCATGCATTATTGTTTAGTTCAAAGATCTATATTCAACGATGTGATACGCGTAGCTATTGACAGTTGGGAACAAAGGTCATACATATCCTGGCATCGTTCTTGGCCTGAATTGGACAGTTATTTGTTTATAAATAAACGTCAAGCTCCGGTCCCAAGGTCTCTTGACTGACGGACCGTGCAAAAAATTGCCACGCCTATCTAGGCTTGACCTAGACCGTGCCGAACTTTTAAACAATGCGAGTTTGCTTGGTGCGACCTGTTATCCTCTATAACTACATAGCAAGTGATAAGGAGAGCGTGGCTGCCTGTGTAGCCGTTGTGGTATTTTCAGTGATCGCGAAACGCCAAACCTTTGATTTTACCAGCTCCCGACGGATCCAATGAGCGATAGCGGGCCATCGTAAGCCTTATTTGATGTGACTGTTACCGTAGCCTGTCAGCCTGTCTAGGCGCATTCTGCTCTGTTATAAATACAGGCAATGGGTCCGCAAGTTTACATTCATACATGTTGTCATACACACACGTCGGTTGCGAGTACTACGCACCTGACCTTTCTGAAGAACCTCACCAATAAGGAATATGTCTGTCCTTCTAGGGCGTCCCCTCCCGGCGTTCCCACTTACATCTAGCTTCTAAATCGAAAACTTCTTCTAATCTTAAATAATATTGACCTTACCTCATCATAATCCAATCTCAACTGGTCATCGTCTCCCAGCAGTTTCTCGTTCTCTCTCGTGAGACGTTCAAGAGACTGTCGTAGTGATGATACTCTCGTGTTTCTCTCGAGGTAGTAGCCGACAAACTCTACGGAGAATGCTGGCGGGACGTGCCAGCGACGGGACACATCTTTTAGGGCTGCCATCTACGACGTAACACATAAATAAATTGTTAATTTATCAGGAAACAACTGTTATTCTGACATATTTAGCCTATAATGTTCCAACTGCCGGGTCACAGGCCTCTTCTGTGAGAAGAAGTGGGCTGCAATCTACCAGGCGGGCCTAGTGCGGGTTGGTACATAGATGTCAGACGTCTTCGATTTTTTGGTTCCAGGACATGCCGGTTTTTTCACAATGTTTTTTCTGTCACCTTTTGAGAACAATAGTAATGAAATAATTTTCACAAAGTAAAGCGCCTGTTTGGGTTCGATCCTACGACGTAAAACACAGTGGTGCCACTGCTCGATCTTTACTGTTCTGGGGTGAAGTTTCAAGCGTTCAAACATCATTATCTTCCCTTAAATTTTAATTAAAGAGACATATATTTAATGCAATAGTTCAGCAATACTCAGAATCTGAAAAAGTACCACAATCTGGAAATGGCTGAAATATTCCATTAAATACATTCACCCTCTGACGCCTACCATCATTAAAACACAAATAAAATTATGGTTTTCCTCTATGGAATAGTTGTCACAAGTGCTACTGCTAACAGTGGAGTGATGGGCTTTCATTGTTGGTTCGGGAAAGGGGCTTCTGAGTTTTTCCTTCCGATGCTATAGGAAGCAGCCCCGAACCTCTTTTGCATGGGACCTGAGGAATACAGGCTTAATGTTATGTTGTGTTGTGCCTTCTTTTGTTCCAGCTATTTTTATATGCTCTTAGCGAATTAAAATAGACTACCAACCTACAAACCTCAAAAGTCACTTATTATGCATATGCCCATGCTTGGTTCACGTATGGGATCATTCTATGGGGAAATAGCACAAACACCCCCTTCCCTATTTATCTTTAAAAAAAAACTTGTACGAATAATTACGAATATAGAACAAACAGCTAGCTGCAGACCGTACTTCGAGAAACATAAAATTCTCACTTTAACCAGTATGTATATTTTGGAATTATGTAAACTGGTCCGTAAGTTCTCTTATTCTTATAAAGCACGAGGAGATATACAAACAACTCATTCTTTGCGTCATAAATCTGCCTCGATCCCATCTTAAAATGCATTCTTCTATACTCCATTTACAATAGCATTAGACGGAAGTAGGTACCGAATTTACTATAAGTAATCTATTTTCACAGCACCTCACACTTAGTTGTAACCATTGCCACAATTTATTTTAAGAAATGATGTGGATTCAATTTAGTCAAATTATTTCAATTTAGTTGTAAATTATAGTGTCAATGATAAAAACTTAAAAGAAGCAGGGATACACAGTACATGGATACGTTCTTCGTTCCACTTTTATTCTTCTAAATTTGAAATAAAACGATTGGAATAAAAATTGTTTACTTTCTTTAAAATAAAATGTTCTGCATTTCTGTTTCTACGAGCCTTTTTTTCCAATGCTATTATAAATTCAATATAGTACATATTCAATGTCCATTATAATTCCGTTTATAATATTGTCAGAAAAAACCTAAAAAAACTAGAAAACACCAACTCATTTCCAAGAAAATTAAAAATGCTCTTAATTAACAAGGCCTACTACACCATGGAAGAATTTTAACTGATAATTTGACAAATTGATTTGACTGTAAAACAAATCATTGAATGATAATTTTGTATAATAATAATTGAATATGAAATAAATACAATAATAAATAAAAATACAATATATAGTACAACAAATAGGTATAATAATTAGGTAATAATTTAATTGATTAATATTTTACTAATATTTATGATTTTTTTAAATGTATTTCTTCCTCTCTCCTACTCATCTTAATTTTGCTGTGCCCGACAAGGTCCATATTTGTTACTCGAAACTGTTTTACCTTCCACCTGCATGTACAGACGCCAGCACATCAAGTTACCCCAATGCGTCAAATTTTCCCAATTGAATATGAACCTTATTGTGTTTGACATAAAGTTAAAAACGATAAAAGAAATTTATGGATTGCAATAAATACTTGAATACCACCGTAACTACGCAAACTGTCTTAGAGCCAAAAGCCACCGACGAAATATCGCGAGAAAACTAATAGCATAAGTAGCGACATCTATCTCGCCGTATACGAACTAATGACTAACATCCTACATCGCGATGTTAAAGTTTCCCGCACTATCATGATACGTACACGTATACAAGATCCCGACAACCGACGGGCAGTAGTAGCCCATCAGACACAACCCCCCTCTGGTCGCAAGATGTTTCCCGTTCCTAATACCCCCCTAAACAATCAAAAGAAAAGTATATACACTTACTTAAATATTTAAACGCCTTCGTGGATAAACATAGCGCCCATATATTTAACCTAAGACCTTAAGTAAACACAGAACCTATGTTTGCAAGATAAATAATCTGATTCTGAAAAGATATATTCTATAAAACATCATGTAAATAAATAACTAGTTGATGTTTCTACCGTTTTGCAATCCTTTTCTTGACTATTATAATGGGGTGACATATACACAAAAAAGTATGTATTACCTGTGCATCTTGAAACTCCAACGCATGTGTATTGATGCCCATACACTCAGCTTTTCGCTGGAACTTCCTTATAGCTGACGCGCTGCTGTATAGCAAACGAGCCATTTTTTGCGTTGGCACTGTTAAAAAATTGTCATTACGTCAACCAGGAAACATAATTAAATAAAAACAACAACTACAATTAAATAGCAGCCACCCGTTTTATGTTTGTATCTCAATAATTATAGCGTATTCTGAAGTATTAGTTTAAACGCTGTATGCCCAGTTTTATCAAAATCAATTCAGCAGTTTTTGCGAGAAAGGGTAGAAAACATCCATACATACACTCACAGACTTTCAAATTTATAATATTACTATGATTCCTGAATGTGAGAACTATGTGAGTACCATTGCTATTCATTAGATGTCAAGGCTAGCCAAAGTTGAGTATCAATACTATAGGTCAAATTAAAACAAAATTAAGATTTTTATAGAATCTTACCCCAAGGCGGATTTCTGTTTTCCTTCTGTATTAAATACTTTTTTCTGTATTTCACTAGTTTGCGCTGGATTCTTAATTTCTCATCTGTACTTAATTTGTTTTGTAACTCCAATTTTCTAAAAAAAAATATGGTAAGTAAATATTTTATTTATAAAACATGTTTGTTCATGTTTGCACATCCATATTTTGTACACCTTAAAACATAAGAAAATTGAATACTTTTATTTCAAGTTACTTTAATAATACATATTTTATAATTCTTTACCTTTTCTCCGTTCTCAGCTGCAAGGCAAGCCAGTTCCTCTTGCGTTTCTTGACTAAGGTCTTATCGGAATGTAGCCTGCAGTGAGCATAGAAAGGATCTGCCTGTTCCGCTTCTTCAGAGTGAGCCTCTGCTAACAGTCCTGAGCGTTGGCCACTAAAACAAATTATTTTTACAGTTTTCAAAATTACACAATACATGATCATACCTTGATCATCTCTGGATATAAGTTACAGTCAAGGCAACTTCAGGGACTAAGTGTGGATATCAAACCCCAACAGAATAGAGGCATTCTAAGTTAAGGACGTCGAAGGTCAAAGCACGCTTGCCTACAAGTAACTATCCAAGGTTACTTGTAGGCAAGCGTGCTTCGACCACATCATCGCACCTGATGGAGGTGAGATAGTGGTCAAACGCGAGCCTATAATTTAATAAAAAAAAATGGGTACTGCTGAAAAATTTAGTTCCAAAAAAGCGTTTGTGTAAGCGGCGCGCGCCCCAGCGGGAGTACGCCATCTCTAGAGATAAGTGTGTGTACCAAGTGACGTGGAAGAAGGTCTTGCACAGCCCCGCGTCGCAGCCCACGCACACGCCGGTGCGCGCCAGCGCCGCGTCGTCGCACAGCGCACACGAGCGCGCGCCCCAGCGGGAGTACGCCATCTCTAGAGATAAGTGTGTGTACCAAGTGACGTGGAAGAAGGTCTTGCACAGCCCCGCGTCGCAGCCCACGCACACGCCGGTGCGCGCCAGCGCCGCGTCGTCGCACAGCGCACACGAGCGCGCGCCCCAGCGGGAGTACGCCATCTCTAGAGATAAGTGTGTGTACCAAGTGACGTGGAAGAAGGTCTTGCACAGCCCCGCGTCGCAGCCCACGCACACGCCGGTGCGCGCCAGCGCCGCGTCGTCGCACAGCGCACACGAGCGCGCGCCCCAGCGGGAGTACGCCATCTCTAGAGATAAGTGTGTGTACCAAGTGACGTGGAAGAAGGTCTTGCACAGCCCCGCGTCGCAGCCCACGCACACGCCGGTGCGCGCCAGCGCCGCGTCGTCGCACAGCGCACACGAGCGCGCGCCCCAGCGGGAGTACGCCATCTCTAGAGATAAGTGTGTGTACCAAGTGACGTGGAAGAAGGTCTTGCACAGCCCCGCGTCGCAGCCCACGCACACGCCGGTGCGCGCCAGCGCCGCGTCGTCGCACAGCGCACACGAGCGCGCGCCCCAGCGGGAGTACGCCATCTCTAGAGATAAGTGTGTGTACCAAGTGACGTGGAAGAAGGTCTTGCACAGCCCCGCGTCGCAGCCCACGCACACGCCGGTGCGCGCCAGCGCCGCGTCGTCGCACAGCGCACACGAGCGCGCGCCCCAGCGGGAGTACGCCATCTCTAGAGATAAGTGTGTGTACCAAGTGACGTGGAAGAAGGTCTTGCACAGCCCCGCGTCGCAGCCCACGCACACGCCGGTGCGCGCCAGCGCCGCGTCGTCGCACAGCGCACACGAGCGCGCGCCCCAGCGGGAGTACGCCATCTCTAGAGATAAGTGTGTGTACCAAGTGACGTGGAAGAAGGTCTTGCACAGCCCCGCGTCGCAGCCCACGCACACGCCGGTGCGCGCCAGCGCCGCGTCGTCGCACAGCGCACACGAGCGCGCGCCCCAGCGGGAGTACGCCATCTCTAGAGATAAGTGTGTGTACCAAGTGACGTGGAAGAAGGTCTTGCACAGCCCCGCGTCGCAGCCCACGCACACGCCGGTGCGCGCCAGCGCCGCGTCGTCGCACAGCGCACACGAGCGCGCGCCCCAGCGGGAGTACGCCATCTCTAGAGATAAGTGTGTGTACCAAGTGACGTGGAAGAAGGTCTTGCACAGCCCCGCGTCGCAGCCCACGCACACGCCGGTGCGCGCCAGCGCCGCGTCGTCGCACAGCGCACACGAGCGCGCGCCCCAGCGGGAGTACGCCATCTCGAACAGCGTCACGCCCGACAGACGCTCCACCTGCGGGCAGGGGCTACATGTACTACATCATGTTTAACTAAATCAGATCAAAGTTTGAACATACAAAAATAGCCATAGATTGATCTCAAATTTGTAATCAGTCAATTGGCTGTCGTCAAATCTTAAACTAGCAGTACTGTTACCGCTCATTTGACCTTTTATCATTTTTGGTATCAATCAATCCATTGACTATGAGCAGATTTATTGGCAGAAATTATTGTCATGCAGAGTCAGTTCCCCACTGGGGTCAGCTCTTTGTAATAAGTAGCTCATTGCAGGTTATACAGGTCAATGATTTTGTGAGCTGCAATGCTAATGGGTTTATATGATGTTGAAGACGCTTTTTGTATTATTTTGCATAAGTTCTTATTTCTTCCTTCACTGTACTTAATTTCAAGTGATGATGAAACTCTCGAGTTCTTTATGAATCAGGGAGCATTTACTATTTGTTTAAGGATCAAGTTTTCTGCTTTTTGGTTTATATTTATATTGTAGTCACAGGCAGAACCCCACGGCTGAATGCCATTTAACCATATTGGATATCGTAGGTTAAGCGAGTCTCTCTTAGCTCTAATGTGGTCTCTCCGAGTTAATCTCCTGTCGAGGTGGGTTCATAAGTACTTAACAAAGTTGTGATGCGGAAGCTGTCTGTGCTGCATAGGTGAATTGGTTGCCAGTTATATCGCCTAAAGGTAAATTTTATTTGAGCTGACGTGGATGCACTGGCTCTTATCCTCCATTTTTGCATCCTATTTTGAATTCCTGCTAGGCCTTTTTGCAGGGTTTTAGACGCAGTGACTAAGATCCTGACTTGAGATAAGTATTGCACTGTCATCTGCAAAAGTAGCCACCACTACCCCCGGACTCCGTGATAAGACTGCTGTGAAAATGGTATACAGTACAGAGCCCAAGACAGAACCCTGAGGTACACCAGCAGCGATGTCGTAGAACCTTGATGAGCTTTCACCTTCTCGTACTTGGAACAATCGTCCGGACAAATAAGATTCCAGAATGCGTAAGAATTTGTTAGAAAGTAAGCAGTGTTTTTATTTTGTTGAGCAACCCCTTGTGCCATACCCTATCAAAGGCTTATTAAACATCTAAAAACGCTGCCGAGCAGTATTCCTTCTTCTTCAAGGAATGCCTGATGACACGGCCACTCTATGGATCTGCTCTATCGTTGCGTGATCATGTCGGAAGCGAAATTTGTGGTCCGGGAAAACGTCCCACTAATCGCACTCAGCAGCCTTTTCAGTAGGATCTTCTCTACACTTTCGAGATAATTGGCAGCAAGCTTATCAACCAGGTTTGGGTACCATTATTCCTTGGGATACTTTCCACAGAGTATGTTAGTGGCCAGTTCCGATGACACCATTACACTAGCAAGCATGATAGACTATGGCTTAAAGTTTAAATAAAATTATAGTACATTTTTAATAACAATAATAACAAAACAGTTAATGCCAGATTAAACTAAAAATACTACCTGTGCATGAAACTATATGGACAATTGATTTTATTTAAGACACATGTTTTAGGCATCATGCAGCAAATAGACTGTTCTACATGCCACAAAGCAAACAAATCTTATTTCTTAATAACAGTGTAATGTACAGACGCCAGCACATCAAGTTACTCCAATGTGTCAAATTTTCCCAATTGAATATGAACCTTATTCTGTTTAGCATAAAGTTGAAAAACGATCAAAGAAAATTGACAGATAGGGGTAACTTGACGTGCTGGCGTCTGTACATAGGTAGTTAAATGTTACCTCTGAGAACGCCACTCCAGGTACGTAAAGTGCACATACTAAATGGACCCAAGCACCAACTTCAGTCTCTTTGAAAATTCCACCTGAAAAGAATACACAATTTTAGTTTTATGTTATACTAATAAATAATACCAGCCTGTTACTGTGCCACTGCTGTGCAAAGGCCTCTTCTCATACAGAGAAGGCTCGAGCATTGATCACTATGCTTGCTCAAGGCGGATTGGCGATTTCAAACTTATATTAACTATAAGTCCAGGTTTCCTCACGATGTTTTTTCTTCACCGATGTCAGTGATGTCTAAAATAAACTTAGAAAGTACATATGAATTGAAAAATAGACATTGGTACTTGCCCGGATTTGAACCACAACCTCATGCATGAGAGATAGGTGCCTTAACCTCTGGGCCATCACAACAATCATTTAGTTTTCTGTTTCCAAACACAAACTAATGATTTTTAAGGGTCAAACAGATACTAATGGTCCCAGAACTAATGGTAAACAGTCGTAAAGATGACATAAAAAGTCTGAAATAACACTTCACCACATCACAGCAGTATTCCCGAAGTGTAATGCAGATGTGTACCTAATGTAAACCCACATTTCCCCAGTAATGTTAAGTCCTAAAACAGGGCCAGCCTCAGCAGTTTTATACGTCAGTGCTCCGTTATGGAGAAACGCGCACACCTCCCACGCGACGGGGCCCGCCTCCGTGCGACGGAGCCCACCCGACCACACGTGACGGTTTCTCGTCGCGGGCGCCCACTTAACGCAGGTTCAGCCCTTACTATCAAACAGGCACAAATCCAGACTCCAAACTGCTACTGAGAAATACCAGATGAAATAACCCCATGCTCGTAGTAGTAGTGTTAGACTAATCTATACCTATGAATATTAGTGGGAAGAAAATCGAAGAGAGAATTTTGTTTTTAAGTGCTAGTAGGTAGTCAATAAAAGTACCTTTGTTTGGACATAGCTCACAGCTGGGGTCAGTCACACCTGCTTTGCAAGCTTCACAAAACCATGGCTCTGTAGATGCTGAACTGACTGTGCTGGATTCACTAGTTGTGTCTGACACGCCATAACAACCTGAAATGTTAAAATAGTATTATAATATACAGTTTAAAATATAAACATTTGATTTGCACATTTTAGCACTAAGAATAGTGGGGTTTCAGTTGGTCCTTGAATATTAATTATGTTTTACTGTATTGGTTTGTAATTTTAGCATGAACCTTTTCAATTTTTAATGCCAGTGATAAAGCGTTGCTTGGTCTTGCTTGGTCTGAGGTAGAAGGACTTGATTACAAAATTGGACATTAAAATATGCCTCATATGAACATTTGTTAGGCATACACAAATGTGTGTCTCATAATCTGAGATAATTGATAAATAATTATCTCCCTAAATAGAGAAAATAGATATTTCCATATACCTTCATGAACCGTAACACCACAGCCATCACACTCAACAATTTCGTTAAAGTCATCACTTCTGGAACCGAGGCACCCAGCACATATCAGCAAATTTGCCAACTCAACTGGAAACTGAACAAAGTAATATTGAAATAAATTACAACAAAGATATTATTACCAACTTGGCACAGGCCATGTTGGTATCAGTACTTTTTAATAGGACAATCCCACCAAACCACTGTATCTTCAGAATATCCAGACAGCAACTAGGTACAACCAGAAAAGCTTCAAGTTAAAAAAGCTCCACGGCTGCTGGAGAAAACATTTAACTGTCTTGGGTCTATCAACATTTTATCAGAAAATAACTGAGGAAGGTGTTGTATATGTAATTGCCACTTCTATCTATATCAGCAGGGTCCTTTAAATTAATACTAATGGGATCATGTGGAAGAGATTTGAATTCCCGAGCATACCTTAAATTCTTTATGTTTTGTTTTGTCCAAGACATCATTTACAGGTTTATCTTCTCCAATCTTGTTGGAATTCTTGAAATCATCATCGTCAGACCCCGACTCTTCTGAAGACTCACTTCGTAATGCAGCTCCTGTAAAGGAAAAAAAATGTTGTATTTTTGAGAAACCACACATACAGGAGATATGATATAATACTAAACATGTGGTTAAATATAATTTATACACAAGTTAAATTAGGTCAGATTTTATTGATTACAGACTAATAAAGCTATGACACATGTTGCTTTTTAACGCCCATGCATTTTATTAACTTCTAAATATCCTTCTACATACAGCTTAATGAAAATACTGTGTTTTTGGTGGCTTTTAGACTTATTAGACAGAATAGCCAAGACTTGGCAGTTAACCAGCAGCAATAAGACAAAATTTAAATATAATAACTGAACATATTGAATGACTATGGTGGGTATAATAGATGTTAGGAATACAGTGAGAGATTTGCTACTGGAAAATACTAGTAAGAGTGCTAGGTAGAACCAGAAATACGTACTTTTTTCTTCATCTTCGGTGTTTATTGAATAATCATCGCTTTCGTCGGGGTGGTCCTCTATCCGAAAGTCCGAGTCATCCGAGCTCTCACCTTCAAGATCAAAATCTAATAGCGACTGGGGCTCTACCGGCTTCACTCTGCGCTTAGCCGGGCCTCGGGCCTCTAAAAATGTAACATTTTTTTTAATACAAATGGAAATATAATGAGAATAATGTCGGTTCAGTTATATTAAGAAACAGTAATACATCGAAAATACTCACGATTGCTCATTTTTAAATAAATTTATCAGAATTGACAAACATTTAGTTCAACAAAATCATTATTTCTAGAATAGTAGACACAAAACAGATTCTGATACTCCATGAAATAAAAAACAATGTTGCCATTGCCATCCCTCAGGGCATAGCCGTGCTAGTTTTCCCATAGATTATAATATAATCTAAATATTGTACACCACTTCTAAAAAAAATGTACTCTCGTGAATAGACTTGCTCGACAGTAGAAATGACGCGTTGATACAATGTAATTATATAATAATTATTATTCCGCTACTTTTGACAATTTAACGTTAAGTTAATTTATGCACAGTTGTTCAGCTAATTTTGAACTTTTATGACGTTCATTAAATTCTGGCACTAACCTTGTTAAGCAATTTGTGTAAGCCAAGGTGTTCATGAGATTAAAAAATATGGATATGGGGCATGGACTTTTTAGGCTGACTGTACAGCTTGGCAAAAAAGTGTAGAAACGGAACTAAATTTTTGTCTGTTGGCAACATTTCCAAAATAATGACATCTCTTAGTAAACAAAGTTCACGATTTCGTAAAATTTTAATTTCGACCACCAAACGTTGATTAATAAAGGTAAAAAGTGAAGAATAATGAATAAAACCATTCGGAGTGCTGGCAGGGAGGTTATTTATAAGGTGTACAGGCGATATCTGGTGGAACATGAGGCCAAAACTATTCTTTCTGAATTTCACAATGTTTACCAAAGAACCGCTGATAAGACAGGTAAGTAAGAGTTTGTTTTGTTGATTTTAGTTGAATCAAGTGTTAATTGATGAATACAAAGCTGTATTAATTTGCTTGCATAAGGAATAACTAGAGATTTGAAACAAAATATGTCGAGCACATAGGTTATGTTTACATTTTTTCTGCATTACTCTGGTATAGCACGCTGAGATAAATTGATACTTTGGTGACTTAACTTTTAACTGAATGAAAATTCAATTTCTACGTAAATTATACTTTAAGTGCGATATCAATGGAGAGAATTATTTGTTCTAGCGTTTGCATTAGAAATGTAAAAGAAACTGTCGTACCATAGTCTAAATCTATTATTTAATTCAGGGAAATCGTTCTAAGGAAAATCGTGCTGGAAGGAGATAACCAAAAGGGTATTTTCTACATCCGGCTTATTAACAGTATGTGATAAAAATGTTTTACTTTTAATATTGTTAGGAATAAATGAAATATTTCGTCTTTACAGGAAGCAGCTAAACGTGCATTCCAAGCTATTACCGAGGAGGATTGGAAGAACTCGTGCTAACATGTAATAAAAATAGAAAAGGATTACTGGAGAATAAAGTATAACTATGAACGAGGAAATAGAGTGATTAGTAATAAATCTAAAAGATGATAGCAGCATCACCTCTGAACCTGAACATGACTCAGATGAGTTTACGGCCTCCGTGTTCGGGGTAGAATATTTAGAGGAAGATTTACTAGAATAAAATATAAAAATTATGTTATACAATGTAATGTTTTCTTTTTTTATAATTCCTAAACAATGTTGTAAACTCAGTAGTATTTACCCAATTTGTTATTTTTAGGTAAGTAATCAGTTGCGTGTCAAGAATACGTCCTTGTTCAATTACCTGATTACTTACTGATTTAAGGCTAGCTTTGCAAGGCTTCAGTGCCCACTATAACATACATATAGGTACATTAACTAACGCCTCTTTTCCACGCTGGTAGGCAGAAACTAGAGAGCGCCATATGCTACGATTCTTACATACTTCTTTTGCTTCGTATACATTTTTACATGTTGTTATACACATTTACCCACTATTAATAGTGTTAATACTGGACATTGAAGCCTTCCATGGTGTTTGCGTAGCAATCGTAGCATCCGACAGACAGAACCACCCACTTAGCTTTGGGAAAAAATAACAAGTATCAAACCTGTTAAGTCGTAGTATTCAGGGTGGCCACATGCGCGATACTAGCGACCTCATTTATTCCACACTCTTTTTTGCCAAGCTGTAAAACATTTTTATCACATACTGTTAATAAGCCGGATGTAGAAAATACCCTTTTGTTTATCTCCTTCCAGCACGATTTTGCTTAGAACGACTTCCCTGAATTAAATAATAGATTTAGACTATGGTACGACAGTTTCTTTTACATTTCTAATGCAAACGCTAGAACAAATAATTCTCTCCCTTGATATCGCACTTAAAGTATAATTTACGTAGAAATTGAATTTTCATTCAGTTAAAAGTCAAGTCACCAAAGTATCAATTTATCTCAGCGCACTATACCAGAGTAATGCAGAAAAAATGTAAACATAACCTATGTGCTTGACATATTTTGTTTCAAATCTCTAGTTATTCCTTATGCAAGCAAATTAATATAGCTATGTAATAATCAATTAACACTTGATTCAACTAAAATCAACAAAACAGACTCTTACTTACCTGTCTTAACAGCGGTTCTTTGGTAAACATTGTGAAATTGAGAAAGAATAGTTTGGGCCTCATGTTCCGCCAGATATCGCCTGTACACTTTATAAATAACCTCCCTGCTAGCACTCCGAATGGTTTTATTCATTATTCTTCACTTTTTACCTTCATTAATCAACGTTTGGTGGTCGAAATTAAAATTTTACGAAATCATGAACTTTGTTTATTAAGAGATGTCATTAATTTGGAAATGTTGCCAACAGACAAAAATTTAGTTCCGTTTCTACACTTTTTTGCCAAGCTGTAACGAATAAGCATTTTTCAAAGTTTGTGTACTTCATGGACTAGGTGGAACATGTATTTCGACAACACCTAGTACGCCATCCCTCAGAGATGCTACTAATCTCCTCAAATATTGAGAGATTTTAATACCCTTTCTTTGGTGAGTTATCGTATTTGTGGTCGTTTTGGTAGTCTTAGACTAAACTAATTTGTCTATGGTGAGCGATGGACAATAAAATTGTTAATCTATTTTTCTGTCTAGTTGTCAATGTCATGAAAAAGGCGGGAAAAACGTAATAGAGTGAAGGCGCGCTTTTTTGATTTTAAAATTTTTATTTGGCTTTTTTCATAATATCTCTGTAAATATTTATTGATAGTTAGTGTAAAGTGTTAGTTAATGTAAGTAATGGCTAAGAAGAGGAAAAGGAAGGAGGGGGATCCGCCTCCGAATCCCCAGCAGGTATTATCCACCGCTTCTGACTCAGCGGAATCGGCGGACACTTGCTTTTCTTTTAGGGAGACTGTTGCAGACAGGGACCCGAAGGAAAAGTACAAAATTTTTAAAGTGAAGGGGTACACTCGCAGCTACCCTGAAGATACCAAACAAAAAGAGTTGGTTGTATTCTTAAACCACACTGAAGAGAATAAACCTTTTAGTGATAGGGACCGTATGGCTCTATCTAAAGGAGTACGTGAGCATGGAGTATCGGGAGTCATGCATTTGCGTTCTATAAATAAATACAAGGTCGGCATTACGTTTGATTTGCCGAACAACGCAAATATGTTTATTAAAAATAAAAAATTATTGGATCAATTAACACTGAAGGCATCCATCCCTGCTGCAGACACAGAGGTCACTGGGGTTCTTACCTCGGTCCCTATCGATATGTCGAATAAAGAAATATTTTCATTGATAGGTAGTTCTAAAAATGTTGTTCAAGTAAGGCGTTTCATGCGCAGGGTCAGGAGTGATGAAGGCTTGTCCTTTGTCCCCACACAGGCTGTTGCTGTGACCTTTGCTTCGACCATCTTACCCGACTATATCTACTTGGATTCTTGGCGCCATGAGGTCAAAATGTATATCCCACCAGTTAAGCAGTGCCTTAAGTGTATGCAGTATGGGCATATTGCAAAATTTTGTAGAAATTCCGAAGTATGTTCTATTTGCACTGAAAATCACAGCTATAAAGTGTGTCAGGTTAATCCAAAGAACGCCAAATGTATAAACTGTAGTGGTAACCATTTAGCTATCTCTGCATTATGTAATATAAAAAAACAAAAAGTTGAAGAAAATAAAATAAAAAGTAGAAATGCAACATACTCTGATCTCTTCAACGCTAACGCATTTCCAGCGCTATCTGCGCGTAATTTAGATACACAAGTAAGTAATCTTATGAAATCAGACAAATTTTTGAATAGTTTAGTTGAAACAATTACTAGAATAGTTAGCAATAAGGATACTCCTATCAATTCATCGTCGATTAAAGAAGCATTAAAAACTACTCTAAGTAATAAATTTCCTTCAACCTCTTAATGGATCTTTCTGATTTAAATATAGTGCAATGGAATGCTCAAAGTTTAAACAGTAATAAACATATCTTTATCGATTTTTTATACAATTACAAAATACACATAGCAATTATAAGTGAAACATGGCTTAAACCTCAACAAAATTTTAAAATCAATCATTATAATATTGAAAGAAATGACACTGGTAACAAACATAATGGAGTAGCAATAATTATTCACAAAAGTATTTCATACACTAAAATTAATACCTTTTTTGATAACTCATTACAAAATATCTGTGTAAAAATTAAAGTTAACAACAAAGAGTTAAGTATAGTAAGTATTTATAGTCCTTTGAATTGTAGTCCAGTATTCAAAAAAGAAAATTTTGACTTATTAGTGAAGTCTATTCCTGAACCTTTTATAATTGCTGGTGACTTTAATGCTCATCATACTTCTTGGGGCTGTAACTCTGACTCTGTACGTGGACGAAATGTTTTAGATGTAATTGATAATAATAATTTAGTTCTGCTCAATAATGGTCAGGCAACAACAATTGGTTCTTTAACTTGGCGTCCTAATGCGTTGGATTTGATGTTAGTTTCTTCGTCTTTAGCAATTAATTGCGAATGGAATGTACATGATTGTCCTCTTGGTAGTAGTTATCACATTCCTGTAAGGATAAAATTATTTATTAGCAAAAGCAATAATATTGTTAGCAATTGTACTAATGCTGAACATTTGCCTATTTACCCTAATTACAAATTGGTAAATTGGGAAAAGTACAGTAATTGTGTTGATGAATTGTTACTTGATTTTAAAGTTGATGACACAAGTCTTCCTGATTCATATTCCAAATTTTGTACCATTTTGCGCACAGCCGCTGCGAATTCTATGCCAAACTTGAAACATTCCAATACCAGTCATTTTGTCAACCCCTCATGTCATAGAAATAATCCTAAAGGGCCTTCACTTCCTTGGTGGAATCAAAAATGCACAGAAGCTGTATTGAATTTTAAAACTGCATATTTACTGTTTAAGGATAATTCATCTGAAGAAAATTATATAGAATTTAAAAGGCTTCGCGCAGTTAAAAAACTTACATTAAAAACAGAAAGGCAAAAAAGTTGGGTTTCTCTTTGTGAAACATTTAACAGGTGCACTCCATTGTCTTGTAGGCTATACCTACATATATTTCACATTATACACAACAAGTACATACATATTACATACAACACGTACATACATATAAACAACACATACAATACCATACATATTTGTAAACACTACAAAAATATTAATATTATATAATTGAACACAACCGTGCGCACACGGCCTAACAAACTAGCGTGTATGTATACAGCCTTATCCACTGTGCGCCACCGCGCCGTTAGCGGAGGCCTACGAGTCCGCCAGCGGTGCCGCACGCTTCGATACATCAACCACGCGCATGCGCGCAATACGATCGGACGACCAACCAGCGCCGCCCGCGCTGCGGCTGCGATACCGCCCGCGCACGGCTCGCGCACCTCACCTAGTCACCTCTCGGTCGCCCACACAGTCCGCTACAATCCTCTACGGCGAACGCATGCCGAATTATCTTAACTCGTCCCGCGCTTTTGTTTTAGTGTTCACTATTTACTGTGCTAATAAACTTTATATATTTTATTTAAAAGTAGTGTTTAATTTGACTATCCACAGTCTACCCAAACACACTACAGTGGTGACCCCCGACTAAAACACGTGCTCAGTGTTAGTGATACCTATAGCTTCAGTGCGGTACGGAGTATACGGACTCGAAACTTAAAACCTGAACATTTCCTTCTCAAGTGATTCCGAGCTGGTCATGGAGGGAAACAACCATTCCGAATCTGCCGCATCCCACGACGTATTTCGTGTCGGCGTGCGATTCCCGCCATTTTGGCCTGAAAAGCCCGCCATTTGGTTTGCTCAAATAGAGGGCCAATTCGCAATTTCAAATATAACGGCAGATACTACGAAATTTTACTACGTGGTTAGTCATCTCGATCCGCGATACTCATCAGAGGTGGAAGACATAATTATCAATCCACCAGCGGTCGATAAATATAATAAATTAAAGACGGAACTCATTAAGCGTCTATCCGAATCCCGCGAGAATAAAGTTCACCAACTGCTGACACACGAGAAACTGGGTGATAGGAGACCGTCGCAGTTTCTCCGACACCTGCAACACCTCGCCGGTCCTGAAGTACCTGAAGAATTTTTGAGAACAATATGGTCGAGCCGGCTGCCTAACAACATACAGTCGATAATCGCGTCTCAAGTATCTACGCGCCTCGAAGAAGTAGCCGACCTCGCCGACAGAATTCACGACGTCGTGCCCACAGGTCATCAGATAGCTTCAACATCAGCTAATGCGGTGAGTGACATAGACACCTTGTCCAAAAACATGATAGAATTAACGGAACAAGTACAAATACTTACTCAAAAAGTTAACGGTATTTCCCGCGCAAGCCGATCAACAAGGCGCGACGAGCGCGATGACCGACCAAAATCCCGCCATAGATCTCATTCACGCAATAAAGAATATCCTACATGTTGGTATCACTATAAATTCGCAGCGAAGGCCACCAAATGTGTACAGCCCTGCGATTTCAAGCCGGAAAACTGCAAAAGCAGTCAGTAATGGCGGCTGATGACTGCTCTACCTGTAAAGGCCGCCTATTTATCTCAGATAAACGTACCGGCATACAGTATCTTGTAGACACAGGTTCAGACGTGTGCGCCTACCCTAAATCTTTATTACGCAATCAGCTGAGATACAATAATAATAAATGCAATTACGAACTTGTCGCTGCGAATGGTACTCCAATACCTACCTATGGTACCTACCAACTTAATCTTAACCTTGGATTACGACGTGAGTTCACTTGGAAGTTCATAATAGCAGATGTTTCAAAGCCCATAATAGGCGTCGATTTTTTAAGTTTCTACAATTTATTAGTCGATTGCAGACGACAACAGCTGATCGATTCAATAACAAATCTTACCGTCGGCGCAGCTTCATCTCACGAAATAACACACGAACTGCTGTCATTGAAAACATTTACTGGTAATTCAACTTATCTCAACCTACTACGATGTTATCCGGAGATAACCAGACCAGCTGGTTCAAATAGTGTACCAATACATAACACACAGCATCACATCAGGACAACATCCGGTCCTCCAGTAACATCACGACCGCGTCGTTTGGCACCAGACCGTCTGCAGATCGCGAAGAAAGAGTTTGAGGATATGCTACAAAACGGCACAGCTCGTCGTTCAGAAAGTCCATGGTCATCTCCACTACACCTGGTACCTAAAAAAGACGACGGCTGGAGGCCATGTGGTGATTATCGATCTTTAAATGCACGTACAATACCTGACCGGTACCCAGTGAGGCACATTCATGACTTCGCATACCAGCTATCAGGATCCACAATATTTTCAAAAATTGACCTTGTAAAAGCATTTAATCAAATTCCGGTATTTGAAGACGACATTAAAAAGACAGCGATCACGACACCATTCGGACTTTTTGAATTTACTGCGATGACCTTCGGCTTGAGAAACGCTGCACAGACCTTTCAACGATTTCTCGACGAAATTCTGCAAGGATTCGAATTTACGTTCGGATTCTTAGACGATATCCTTGTTTTCTCAAAAGGGGAGACTGAACACATCGAACACCTACAAAAACTTTTCGAACAACTGAAAAAGTATGGCGTAGTTATCAACACAAATAAGTGTGTATTAGGTGTTACCGAAATAACATTCTTGGGTTATCATGTGTCTGCAGCTGGTATACGACCCCTACCTGAAAAAGTAAAGGCGATCCAAGAATACCCCCTCCCCAAAAATGCTAAGGAGTTACGAAGATTTTTGGGGATGATCAATTTTTACAGAAAATTTCTTCCTGGCGCCGCTCAAATACAAGGCCCGCTCAACCAAGCCTTAAGTGGTCCGAAAATGAAAGGCAACACGCCCATCACTATAACACCTGAAATTCAAGAAGCATTCGACGCATGTAAAGCTAACTTGTTAGAAGCCACCCTTATCTCGCATCCTGATACACAAGCCGAATTAGCACTCTTCACTGACGCTTCAGACGCTGCCATCGGAGCTGTCTTACAACAACGCCGAAACAACGACAGCTGGCAACCACTAGGTTTCTTCTCACGCAAGTTATCTCCTGCTCAGTCAAAGTATAGCACCTACGACCGTGAATTGCTCGCCATTTACGAAGGAATAAAATACTTTAGGTACATGGTCGAAGCGAGAACATTTCAAGTGTTCACCGACCATAAACCCATCACATTCGCCTTCACTACAAACAGAGACAATTGCTCACCTCGTCAACACCGCTATCTCGACTACATCTCTCAATTTACAACCAACCTCAACCATATCTCAGGAAATCAGAACGTGGTCGCCGATGCATTTTCACGAATGGAAAGTATCGACACCACAATAGACTACAAAGCACTTCAATACGAACAAGAAAATGACCGTGAGCTACAAAGTTTGCTAAATAAGAACACAGCGTTAAAGTTAGAGAGAGTAAAAGCTATGGACGCAGACATATATTGTGACCAGTCTACTTCTCGTCCTAGGCCATTCATAACACCAAGTTTTCGAAAAGCAATCTTCAACAACCTACACAATCTCAGTCATCCAGGCCCCAACGCAACATCTAAACTAGTATCAGAACGATTTGTGTGGCCTAAGATTCGTCGTGACTGCAGAAAATGGGCTCAACAATGCACTGATTGCCAACGCAACAAAGTAACCCGTCATACCCAATCTCCTCTATCATCATTTCCTGTCCCTTCAAACCGTTTTTCCCACGTCCACCTCGACATAATAGGCCCTATGCCACCTTCTTCTGGTTACAGGTACTGCCTCACAGCTATCGATAGGTATACTCGATGGCCAGAAGCCTACCCTCTAGCAGACATCACAGCGGAGACCTGTGCTAGTGCATTTATTTCTGGCTGGGTCGCGCGCTTCGGGTGTCCAGAGAAGATCACAACTGACCGCGGGAAACAATTTGATTCCCAACTGTTTCAATGCATCTCGTCGATTATAGGCGCCTACCATTGTCCCACGACAGCTTACCACCCACAATGCAACGGTCTCGTGGAGAGAATGCACAGACAACTCAAAGCCGCCATTATGTGCCACAACAACGCGCAATGGTCGGAGGTACTTCCCCTTGTACTCCTGGGAATGAGGAGCGCCTGGAAAGATGATCTCCAAACTTCGACAGCTGAATTGGTGTACGGCGAGCCACTTCGATTACCTGGTGAGTTCTTAAAACCATCCTCCAACCACGACACAATAGACGAAGCAGATTTCGCAGCACGACTAAGAAGACACATCTCTAACCTATCACCTGCATCAACATCCACGCATGGTGAGAAAATGTTTTATGTCCCTAAAGACCTAAGTACAGCCAGCTACGTCTTCCTGCGAAAAGGACCGTTGAAAAAGTCGCTAGAATCACCTTACTCCGGTCCACACAAAGTCATAGAAAGAGGACCAAAAACATTCACAATAGACGTCCAAGGAAAACATTCAATTGTAACCATTGATAGGCTCAAACCAGCGTACATGGCTAACAATAATGGTGGCTCGTCTCATAAAATACCACCACCTTCGCTACAAACTCCACCATCACCACCACAACCATCGACGGCGACGCAACCACCATCACCTGAAATCAAAACAAGAAGCGGAAGAACTGTTAGATTTCCGCGCCATTATCGCCCGTGAACCGGTCTCAGCAGGGGAGTGATGTAGGCTATACCTACATATATTTCACATTATACACAACAAGTACATACATATTACATACAACACGTACATACATATAAACAACACATACAATACCATACATATTTGTAAACACTACAAAAATATTAATATTATATAATTGAACACAACCGTGCGCACACGGCCTAACAAACTAGCGTGTATGTATACAGCCTTATCCACTGTGCGCCACCGCGCCGTTAGCGGAGGCCTACGAGTCCGCCAGCGGTGCCGCACGCTTCGATACATCAACCACGCGCATGCGCGCAATACGATCGGACGACCAACCAGCGCCGCCCGCGCTGCGGCTGCGATACCGCCCGCGCACGGCTCGCGCACCTCACCTAGTCACCTCTCGGTCGCCCACACAGTCCGCTACAATCCTCTACGGCGAACGCATGCCGAATTATCTTAACTCGTCCCGCGCTTTTGTTTTAGTGTTCACTATTTACTGTGCTAATAAACTTTATATATTTTATTTAAAAGTAGTGTTTAATTTGACTATCCACAGTCTACCCAAACACACTACAGTCTGTTATATGGAAATTCATGCGCAAGTATAATAAAACATATAATTTAAGTACTCAGGTGGACGATACTTGGGTTTTGGATTTTCTTAAAAAATACACACCAGACAATGTATCAAATGACTTAAAGTCTTCTTCCAATGCTAGCATTAATCCCAGCAATAGTTTTCTACTTAATCCTTTTTCCATACAAGAATTAATATCGGCCATATCGTCCAGAAGAGATACTACCCATGGTCTTGATGGAATACCTTATATACTGTTCAAAAAACTTAACCTTACTAGTTTGAATATTCTTTTAAAACTTTTGAATTTATTATGGGAAAATGATATTTTACCTGATAGTTGGAAGGTGGATTGTCTTGTACCTGTTTTAAAACCTGATAAGCCAAAAATGTGTCCTGATTCGTATCGTCCTATAGCTCTGACTTCTTGTGTTGGCAAGTTATTTGAACAATTATTAAAACAACGCTTAGAGTTCTATATTGAGAAAAATTCAATCTTACCATCAAATCAATTTGGTTTTCGTAGGAATCATTCTGCTAGGGAAAGTGTTTGTCAATTACAGCTTGATATAGGTATGCAATTCTTTATCCGCAAACCACAATTTGGTTGGAGTTTTCTTCGACGTTGCAGGTGCTTTTAACAGTGTAAATATAGATATCTTATGTAATGAGTTATCACAGATTGGGATACCTGTGAAAATTATAAATTGGATTAAAAATTTTCTTCTTAATAGGCAAGTATTTGTAAAATTTAACAGACACCTCTATGGACCTAGACTATCTTCAAAAGGAGTTTGTCAAGGTGGTATATTATCGCCTTTAATATTCATATTGTATATACGTAAATTTAATTTAATTTTAGGATCTCATGTTAAAAACCTCCAATTTGCAGATGATTTAGTTGTATATGCATCTGGGAAAAATATAACACATGTAGTTGAAATAGTTAATGTTGCATTAGCAAATTTGTATAAATATTTTTCTTACCTTGATCTTAGTGTTAATCCATTGAAATCCAAAGTTGTTGTATTTGGTAAACAAATTCTTAATATGCCTGATGTGGTGTATAACAATTGTGCTCTACCCATTTCACTTGAGGTAAAATTCTTGGGTGTTATTTTTTCATATAATTTATCCTGGAACAATTATATAAAACATTTAATTAGTAAAGCAAATAAAGCTCATAACATATTAAAATCCTTGAGTGGTACATATTGGGGTGCAGACCCTAAAATTTTGTTATTATTATACAAATCTTTAGTTCGTAGTCACTTTGAATATGGTTTCTATTGCTTTGGTGCAGATTCCAAACATGTAAATAGTTTAAATATTTTGCAAAACAAGTGTTTGCGTGTAATAACTGGGGCATTCAGAAGTACTCCTGTGGTTGCAATGCAAATTGAATGCAATGTTCCCCCATTATCTATTCGTTTTGATTACTTAAAAGATTAAAGAAAGATTTTTGTTGAAACTTTATAGTGTATCTGGTAATAGACTACTTCTTAATTTGTTACATTCACCTGCTCATATTTCTTTAAAATCTATTTATATGGTACAAGGTCTCCAAAGTTTTATGAATTTTATTCAAAATGTTAACATTTATCAATCAAAACATATTTTACCTTGTTATGAGGGTACTTTCAATGGTAAATTTCCAGCAATTGAAGTAATTATAAATAATAGGAAAAATTTGCCTTCAAAAGAAGAAGTTTATGCTATGCTGTCACAGTGGTCTGATCATAAATTGGTGTATACTGATGGTTCCAAGAGTGATAAAGCAGTGTCTTTTGCTATTTATGACCCCTCTTCAAATATTGCTATTGGACGGAGAATTGATATAAACGCTAGTATTTTTACAGCTGAAGCAGTTGCTATTTTGAGCGCTATGAAACATATTAAAAAATGTAATTTAGAAAATAGTAAATGGCTTATAGTTAGTGATAGCATGAGTGTTCTGAAAAATCTGGATGATAATAAATTACTTGCTAACACCAACTACATAATTTTTCTGATAAAGCAACTATGGTTTGAATTGTCACAGTTGGATATCGTTGTTCGTTTTGTTTGGGTACCATCACATATTGGTGTTGCGGGGAATGAAAAAGCAGATTATCTTGCTAAAAAAATCGTTGAATTTGAAGAATTAATCAGTGACACTGAAGTGAGTGTTTTCCATTATCATCTTCATCGTCTTAAAATGGTCAGCTCGCCGCACTGTGATTATTGTCAATCTCAAAAAGTTCAGTCACTGTATCATATCTTCTTCGAGTGTTCGTCTTTCAACATTCAGCGCCTTGTGTTGTCGGATGAGCTTCTAAAAATTTATAAAACGCCTGATAAGGTCCCGTCGTCCATACAGGAGTTACTTGTGAATGCTACCACTTTTATATATTTGTACAAATTCATACTGGAGACTGTAAATGATATATAATCAGTGTTAGCTATAATATATGTATGTACATATTAAAATAATTATTACATAAGTACTTTTATCTTCGTTATTTTTAAATAGATATAAGATGGTTAGAAATAGCTTGTAGGTTATGTGCCTATCTAAACATAAACATGCAGAGATAGCTAAAAAAAAAAAAAAATGTTTGACATGACATTACCCAGGATTTGACTGTACTTCGTACAAACTTGGATTTGACTAAAAAACGAAAAATTGACTATTAAAAATATCGAATTATGACTACATACGAAAGACTTAAAATAAAATATCATAATTACAAAGGAAATTACGAAAGACATTATATAAAAACTTAACACGACAGAAAAAAACATACGGAAGACTAGGCGGTATGGTCGAAAGACTTTAGCCTGCCCACTGGGCAATTTAAAAAAAAAAAAAAAAAAAAATTGTCAATGTCATTGATGACAATATTTTAATGTCAAATATGTTTATAATATGTCAGTCAATGTCAGTTTAAACAAAAGCACCTTCACCAAAATATTGTTTTTGTAGTTTTACTGTGAGTGAGAATAATCATTAAATTTGTCTTCTACCATTGAAAAAGTAAGAAACTTAAAAAGGCAAATTTTTTAAAAGTCATTTGATTCTTATTTTCAAACTACTTCTTTGTTTCAGCACAACACGGTACTTTGAAAATGGTTGGGCTCGATACCGACATGCACCGGGACGATGAATGCGACAATATTGGCCTGGGATGTGCTTTGGAGCATTTTTCAGAAATAGAAGATGTTTTGAATATGATAGATAACGTGAAAAATATCTATAATACGCCAGCTTTTGAAGTAGAATATGATAAACTTTATGCTATCGTGAAGCAATACTATGAGCAACCGCACTTACTTGACCCTCACTTGGACAAGATGTTGTCAAAATTTCTGAGCCTGATCAAAGACAAGGACTCGCCGTTAGAGTTAAAGCATGCTACATTTAATTACATGTATCAAATTATCAGAGTAAGAGGATACAAAATTGTTATTAGACATCTTCCACATGAGGTAACTTCTATTTTAAAAAACAGCTTTGAACTACATTACAGTTAAACCATTCGTGTATTTGAATGTGGATCCTTGCGAGACACAATGACACACTTTTTCAATTGCGTCTGTAATTAGGGCATTCAACCAGTTAAAAATCTCTTTTCACATTTTAGGTCTCAGATCTTCTAACAGTATTAACTTCCCTGGAGGCTCAGGATCCAGAAGACAAGGAGACATGGAGAAGCAGATTTGTACTACTGTTGTGGCTCTCTATAGTAGTCATCATTCCTTTTCATATGAGCCGGCTTGATGGCTTTGCACCTGGACAACCAGGTAATGTTGTTACAGGTTCTGTAACTTCAATGTTCGAAAAAAAAAGAATGCACTATGATCTTTTCCCATGTTGTGGGTGAACAAAAATTTAAAGTAACACACACAAACAGGTTGACCTGGCAACATCTACCTGTAGGTTATACAAATATTTCAATGGCTCTTACGCAAAAACTTGGAATATTGCTTTTTACCAAATAGGTACCCGTTAAAAATGTTTTACGATTCAATTTTATCATTTACATAGTACACTAAAGTTCATCATCATCATCATTTCAGCCATAGGAGCCAGTCCACTGCTGGACATAGGCCTCCCCTATAGATCTCCAATAAGACCGGTTGGAAACGGCTCGCCTCCAGTGCGTTCCCGCGGCCTTAATGAGGTTGTCTGTCCACCTTGTGGGTGGACGTCCTACGCTGCACTTGCCGATACGTGGCCTCCACTCGACACCACTAAACACACTCCAACACTCTAACTCCACACTAAAGTTAATCTCCTGAAAAAATTATGTTTTAGCCTAACAACCTCATGCGTGGGAAAAGTTAATTTGTTCTATGAAGTGCAGTAACTAATCTATCAGCCTCTGTGTCAACCATGTCAACTGCAAGGCAAATATCCTCTGCTTTGTTCTTTCATTTCTTTCTTTCTTTCTGTCTTGTACAATCATTAGACAGGTTTCAGGTGTATCATTTATTAAAACCTTGTAGGTATGTTATAGATGCAGTGACATAAAGCCTGTGGCATTATGGCAACCAGACATAAAGCTTTCAATGTTGATGGAATTTCCTTTTTTTTTTGTTTGTATGCAATCAGCTGTAAACCTTTAGCAGTTGAATGGAATATAATCTTTATTACACAAGAAAGTGGTTACAAAATTGTGTGAATTCTCTGAAGTGACTCCTGGGCTAGGTAATAAACATGTGTTACAAGAGCTAGTGCCCTCTACCAGTAAATAGGACATATTAAATAATCTTATGCAACATGATTAACAATGTTAGAATTTACTACTATGGTTACAATAATATCCAAAAAAAAACAACAGAGGTAAATTAATAAGAAGCCTGTATTGAAGTGTTTGCAAGTGCGTGTGTGAAGTGCCCGAGTTTGTATGTATGTATTAGTTAAGGTTAAGTCCCATTAGTGGTGTCATTTGATCCTTTTAATAATAATATTGATGGACAGACTTCTTTTAGATGTTGCTGAAGGATCAAAGAAACTAACAGTGATGGAGAGAATTTTTAATATTTGCAAGACTTATGCAATGAGTAAAGACTCTTGTGCTGAAGCCAGTGCTTATCTAGCTTCCAAATTTCTTATAAGGTAAGGTTTTTATTCAACAGTATCAATATTTAACTTTTTTTAGCTTTTTGCATGTAATTTTCACTATGCCAAGTCTCGTGCTTCTCCATTGTGCAATGTTCTTAAAAAGGGATTTGAAGATTTCAAATTAGCATAATAATATTATGTATAGATGTTTATTTGGCCTTTCCAAATAAACAAACACCTTTTACCAACAACTTGACTTTTTGAATAAGCCAAAATAATGGTCAGACCATTTTCCCAGGGTATGATTTCTGACGGCTTATTCTCACTGCAGATCTGATGTAAAAGAGCTTTACATGGGTGCATTCTTTGACTGGGCTTGTGATCTACATTCCAATCTTCAAGAAGAAGAGACTATTCACTATGGTGTGTTGGCTGCGGTTGCAGCAGTGTTGAAACATGGCAAGAGAGATGATCTTCTGCCACTAGCCCCCAAGTTACTGGCTTGGGTTACTAACCAGAATTATCAGCAACATAAAGCTATGCTGGTCAGGAAGTATGGTGTGAAGATTGTTCAAAGAATAGGTGAGAAATTGGTCAAAACTAGTGTCTTTTGAAAATTTGTTCCTGTTATTAACTACTGTCACTTAAGACCTTGACTCAGTGTTATTGGATATCCTATAATACTATAATAGTGTTATACAACATTCAAAATCCGAAAAGCGATATTATTTAATATTAATAATTTATTTTCAGATTTGAAATCCATAATTTTGTTAGTAACACAAAAATACCTGAGAATTAATGTTAGCATACTGTTATGTATTGCACTCACCATTACAACTTTTACTATGAGTCAAACCCTAAATTAGCGAAATAAAAATCAGCTGTACATTTATGTAAGTACACATAACTCGACAAAATTAATGGAAGTGCTGATGTTTTTCCCATGCAGTCAAGGTGTTCCTCATTCTTCCTCATGTTTGTTTTATTTTTCATTGTTTGAGATGTACTACTGGCATCATGTTTCCCTCTGTCTCTATTAGACTTAATATTTATTTCCAACATTTCCCCAGGCCTCACATTCCTGCGTCCGCGCGTGGTTGCTTGGCGTTACACGCGTGGTTCCCGCTCTTTAGCGGTCACGTTGGGTGGAGTTGCGGCCGCTGGCGACACCGAACCCATCACGTCTCCTCCTGATGATGACGATCAGGATATTCCTCAAGAGGTATGATATTTGAATTTATATTTAGAAATTATTTACTGCTAGTGCTTGCTCAGCTCTCATATAAACGGCGATTCCATTAATTTCTTATAAAAAGTTCAAACCACGTTATTGATTGACAAAATACGTAACGATACGTACACACGTAACGACGTAACGCGCACGCACGCACGTAACGTCACGTAATTGATTTTCATAGTTTTGTGTGTTAGTTTGATTTAATTTTATTGTAATTTATTGAGTTTTTTTTTTCGTTTTGTTTTATAACTTTCTGTCAATGGGTGTACTTGCCTGAAATAAATGAATTTATTTATTTATTTATCTATTATTCAAGTATTTATTGGTTTATGTTTAGCAAAAAAAAATTGGACGACATTTTATTTTAACCTGTGATACTGCAAACATAATAAGAACCACTTTACAGTGTTAGACCTGTATTAATTATTAGAGTCTTTATACTAAAACTCCCTTTTTTTATGATGTTGGAGAGCGTAATGCCATCCTAGCTTTTCCTTTATCGAATCAAGCCAGAATCCTGTACAAGTTTGCATTTTATGTTTTAAGTAGACATAATTTTTAACTGTTAGTAGCTAGTAAGTGATGATGTTACAGGGCGACGTTATCGCTTAGCGATAAAGCCCTTTAAATAAAGAATAATAAAAAAAAACTCCCGTTTTCCCCCAATTATGTTGAAGTTGGTTTCCAGTCTTAACTGGCTGCAGCTGAAAATCAATGATTGTACATGAAGTGACTGCTGTATTGTTTTACGCTGAAAATTATGATAAATTATTCCCAATTCAGGTAGAAGACGTAGTAGAACTCCTGCTATGTTCTCTCCGTGACGACGACACCGTGGTCCGCTGGTCGGCCGCTAAGGGCGTGGGTCGCATCGGCGCGAGGTTGCCAGCTCTCGCGGCCGCTGACGTGTGTGACAGTGTGCTGTCGCTATTCGCCGAGAACGAACGGGAGACCGCTTGGCACGGAGGGTGTATGGCGCTGGCTGAATTAGGTAAGGTTTATAAATATATTTAATAACGGTATAGGGCTCTGTTCTTTTTAACTATAAACCTGTTGTTGTAAATTTTGTGCGTTATTGATTATTAAAACCAATAGACAAAAATAAAAGAAATAAATTAATTCTCGTAATATTTTGACAGGCCTTGCATAGGTTGACATGGTCCTCTAAAAAATAAATATCAAGAATATTCGTTGTCTCAAACCTTAGATAATATACCTCTAGATAGAGCCACCGCGTGGCCGCACATGCGACAGCAATATAAAAGTTCAGTGTTGCTATTCCTTAAAAAAGTCCCAAAATACGACCAAAATTCTACTTAACTGCGGGTTCCAATTTTAAAACTATTATAAATTATAATTTACGTATTCAACGTATATGAGTGTAGAAAGAAGTATCAATGTGTGGGAAAATATCATTTCACGTAAAATACCAACTTTCAATCTTACCTTGAGTCTCACAAATAATTTACACTAGGTACTAAGTTACTACCAAGTGAAGCTTGATGTGTGTACATAGAAGGGACTCTTTAAAAGAAAACAACATATTTTTTTCGCGTTTTATGTATCATTAAAATATACTTAGGCATGGCTGACATCCAGTGTGACATTGAAATTGTTGTATAATAACTATTGTCCTTTAAACAAAACCATCTTATTATGAAAATTTCTGATTTCTAAATTCTAAATCTTTATTGTTACATAGCATTTATTTATAAAATGAATTCTTACTTCCAAATATCTAAAAGTACCTACCTACGCGATTGCCTTTAAGAGTAAAACTTAATGATTGTCGAAAGGGCTCTGTTCGTTCGTACACATGTTCACTTAAAACTGGAAAATAAGGGTTCGCCCACAAATTTGTGTGTGGTTAGACACCATAGATTTGTTTGATTATTATGCCTACCTTTTGAACATTAGGCCTGACAGTTAAGGGAAAATATTTGAAACGTGTAGCAACACTGTAAGTAAGTATTCCTAGGTTATGTGATATAAGAAATCAAGTTTACTTTAAGAAATCTTCCATATTTTGGTCTGAAACCCATGACAATAAAAGTGCACAAATGTATAAATTCAATAATCATACTATAACACTAACAGTATTGAAAACTTTCGAATGAAAAGTGATTTCGTTCACATCCTTTTCTGTGCGGCTTTTTCAGCCTATTATACTGCATCCTCCCATCGTAGAGCATACACCATACATTAAACACTTAACTAATGGAGTCCATTTCTCATTAAATTACTCAAACTATTACAACAATTGCAAAAACCATCCGAAAACTTAAATTAAAATGACCATAATAATATACGTGACAGTGACAGCACTTTGTTTGGCTAACATTCAAAAGTTAGCCATGCAAAAATCCGGCACGCCGTAAGGGACAGAAGATACGATGCTTTGTCTCAATTTTCCTACGAACTTTGTATTAATGCGTCTCACTTCCACACTTCACACTGTAAATTGGGCTACGTCTAGAGGTATATAGTCTAAGTCTCAAACATTTTTCAAACGCAGCGCCATCTTGGATGACATGACAGGAGTCAAACTTCCCAGTTCAATCAGGTGACAATGGGGTATATGCATGTATTTTTTTTATATTTTTAATTCACTGTTTACAACGTTTTAACATAGTAAAAAATACAAACATATTTAAAAATGCAGTAATGAAGCTTAAAAAAATATTTAAAATACAGAATAAATTTGAGCTGTTTAAACGCCGCCATTGTCGCGCGCCATTTCGTTTACGTCATTTACTATTATCCTATTAGGTGTTTTCGTTCTTCTAACCATTTCACCATGAAAAAAGCTCAAAAACCAGCTTACCGGTATTACTTGTACCCGAAAGCAATAAACATTATCAGATTGTGCTTTTATTTTATTTTATTTTATTTTATTTTATTCAATAGGTACAGATACAGACAACAGATCAAAACAATACAAAATAATACCCTTAATAATATAAATTGCGTGAACCTGAAGTCCAGTTACAACTGTACACAACATTCAAAATTAACAAAGCCTCGTTTTTAAAGGTCAAAATTGAATTTTAGTACGTAGTACAAAATTTTTAACAAATTAATAATTAATAATAAACAAAATAATTACGAGTAAGACTTTAATGATCTATCAAAGTCATACGGCGTTATAATTTAATAGAAATGATTTGAAAGAGCTAAATTTATCGTGAAAAATGTCTACCTGTGAGCAAATAGCGTTATAATTTTTACACATTCTATGCAAAGGATTATTTTGAGATACATTGTTATTACTTGCGGGAATACTAAACAATTGTGGTATGCGCACAGATCGAGTCGGTACTTTTATATCTAAATATTCAAGAAGTTGGCCGTCGAGTGAACAATTTACAATCTTATGTAAGGTGCACAAGTCGCTCATCCATCTTCTGTGTTCTAGAGTTGCCAAAGAGAATTTTCGAATTCGGTCTAAATATTCCGGTATCTTCCGTCGTAACCCAAATTTTGAACACAGAGCCCTGATAAATCGCCTCTGGATTGCTTCTATACGATCCGTATGTACGTTATAAATTGGAGACCAAACAGCTGAACAATACTCCACTATACTCCTAACTAAGGAGCAGTAAACGATTATAAGAGACTTCGCCTGCTTAAATGGCTTAGCAGTCCGAAGTATAAATGATAACATGCGATTAGCTTTAATGCATATATTATCATAGTGGGTTCTAAAAGATAAGGAGGAATCAAACATCACCCCCAAATCACGCACCTCTGTAACCCTCTCAATAATAGTTCCCTCGATGTGGTAATTATATTGTATTATATTTTTTTTCTTTTTCGTGAATGAAATGACTTGGCACTTTTTTATATTCAAAGACATGAAATTCTTATCACACCAGTTTACCATGTTATCGACATCTGTTTGTAGAATGGCACAATCATTACGATCCGATATTCGTCTAAATATTTTTATATCATCGGCATAAGCCAAACATTCACTCTTAATTAAGTTTAACAAATCATTCACAAATATCAAAAATAAAAGTAGACCCAAATTTGAGCCTTGAGGAACACCTGAGACTGCCAAGTACGGAATAGAGTCATAACCACTGAGTGTGACTAATTGTGAGCGATTTAGTAAATAAGACTTGAGTCATCGATACAGATCTCCATGAATTCCTATGCTTTCAGCTTTCGCAAGTAGTATAAGATGGTTAACGCGATCGAAAGCTTTGGAGAAATCTGTATATACCGAATCGACTTGCTTTTTACAGTTCAGAGATTCACAAATATAATTCGTGTAATAGAGAAGGTTTGAGTTTGTAGATCTACCAGTAACAAATCCGTGTTGTTTCGGACTTAACATGTTTTTAAAGTGAGAATATATATGCTTATAGATAAAACTTTCGAATATTTTGGCGAAACAATTAAGAACACAGATAGGACGGTAATTTGCGACATCCTCTTTATCTCCTGATTTATATATTGGTGTGACTTTAGATATCTTCCATAACTCCGGAAAAGTGCCTTCCTTAAGTGACTTATTAAAAATGATATAGAGCGGATTTACCAAAACAGTTGCACACAAACGAATAAATATTGGGGGAATTCCATCATAACCACCATTTTTAGAGACATCGATCTTTTTAAGCTCGTTTAACAGATCATTTTCTGAAAAATGCAAATCAGTAATTGAAAAGTTTGATTGATTGTTTGATGAATCAGGGGAGTAATTGCTTGTTGCACTGGAGCAATATATTGAGGAAAAGTAATCAGCAAAAAGGTTCACAATGTCACAACCTGAAGTGCCGACCTTGTCATTATAGTACACGCGGCTGGGGACGGTATTAGTAATGCGTTTACTTTTAGTGTAGCGCCAGAAGGCTTTTATGTTAAGCACAAGATCATCCTCAATTCGCTCGATGTAAGATTTGAAGCATTGATTAGCAAGTAGCTTTGCTCTAGCTCTAAGCATTGAGAACATGTCATAATCCCTTGGATTCCCATATCGTTTAAACCTAGTGTGAGTTTTATGTTTTGTTCCTAATAATTTTATTAAACTCCTAGAGAACCATGCAGGATACCTGTTATTTAAGACTTTAGACTTTGGGGTAAACTTTTCTATGATTGAGTAAAGATTATTGTAAAAAAAATGCACAAACTCGTCACATCCCATACCTGCGGCATTCCCTTCCCAGTCTATTTGTTTGATCTCTCGTCTACAACTATCGTAGTCAGTTTTACGATAGCATAGTTTTTGAATGGAACCATTTTGCAAAAGGAAAGAAATACTAGTTCGTAATATAATTTCAAAAGGTGGATGATGAATGTCAAGACGACTGATGGGGAGGGCTGGAGCGACAGCAAACACTTCCGGTTTATCTGTAACCACCAAATCAAGAATCCGGTCATTTTGGTTTTTGTAGTAATTCAGTTGGCGTATCGCATGTGTCTGGAAAATATTAAAGACAGACTTTGACCTCTCACAGTTATAGCCTAGAGGACAACCTGTTTCGGTTGACCAGGTTACATTTCCTAAATTAAAATCTCCCACGATACAGTTATAGTATCTAGATGTAGTATTAAGTCTGTCACTGCAGCCTTTCAAAAATTCATCCACCACAATCGCTGGTAAATAATCTGGAAGGTATGCAACGCATAAGTTGATCGTTACAGATTCATTAACCTGCACTTGTAACCATAGATCTTCCAAGTATTCCGACTCCCAGTCCCTTCTGTATAGTATTTTGAGCCTTTTTGAATAAGCAACAAGTACCCCCCCCACCATGACTCTTCCCATACTGAACTCGAAACTTCAAATCTCGATCCCTACGCAATACCCAATATCTATCGTCAAACAACTCAGAGGATACAACAGTGTCATCTAGCCATGTCTCGGTTAAACAAATTATGTCATAGTTGTTAATTAATACCGTGTTATAGATATCAACAGTCTTGGTTTTTAAACCTCTAACATTCTGGTAATAAAATGATAAATACATTTTTTCAGTTATAAACTAATAAAAACCATTTAAATTATAAATTGCTAAATATTCCTATTAACAAATAAGACCAAGACTGTCTTTATTCTTAATAATTATGTACTGAGAGTCTATTAACTTTCTAACATATATGCGGCCATTTTTAACCCAAACAAACTTATAGCCTAGTTCTTTAGCCTTCTGACGCGCTGCTGCATGTAGAATCTTGTTAGCTGGCGAGAGGTGCTCTGACACATATACTGGTTTCTTATCGCCTCCCAATCCTAGAATTGACGTATTCAGTTTGTCGTTTGGGTGTGATTTATTATACCGGTATACAGCAGAAAAAAAATCATCTCGTTTTCTCACACTTCTAAACTTAACAATAATACCACGAGGCAGTTTGCTTTCCTTGTTTAGCTTAGCAACTCGGGTACATTTTATAATATCATCCTCCTTGAGACTGCAATCCACTACACGGCAACATTGTTCCAAGAGATTAGGTAAGCTTTCATTCTTATGTTCAGGTTATTTCTAGGTTCTCTTCGCGTAGATGTTGCTCCAAATTGTTTAGACGCTCTGAGACCTCCGACATAATGGATTTGAGTGCATCATTTTCCTTTGAAAGTATTAAGTTATCACTGACTATTTTATCCATCGTGGTCTTCATTTCATCGTAGTCCGTGCTTATGAATTCTATGGATTTTCTAAATTCCTGCAAATCTTCCTTTATAGAGGACAGTTCAGCTTTCATGATATTTGAGATCATTCCAGGCAGTTCCAAAAGAATCAATTTATGGACTTGCTTGCTAAGCGCTGATACAAGTGATTCATCAATTTTATGTGGTGAGGTAGCCGAGTCCAGATTAATTTCTGTTTTTTGATAACAGTCACTTGGCTTCCTTCTTAGCGTAACGTTACCAAATCCAGCATCCTGTTCCTCATTTCTAGCCGTGGTTGTATCATCCTCCTTAAGGTTGCGTACCGGTGTGTTCAGGTTCCCTACCTTTGGAAGCTTTGGAAGCTTTACAAAACGACTTTCAGTATTTTTTCTTAAATGTTAAATAACCTCACTATGATGCTAAAACTACACTTGAACATTAAATTAGTTCACAACACACACGGCAATAATTATGTTTTCGAATAAAAAGTCCATTCTAATACTTGATGTCATACTTACACATTGTATGTTTTGTAGACGTTGAGTTGTTGTCGTAGTATTTGACGTCATTTTTCGTTATAACCAATGGTGGTGCGTTTCACAAATTTGAATTTCCCGCGCTTATTTCGCACTTTTATTTTTAATTTTAAATAATAATGACGCTATTAAAAAGTAAAATAATGATTTAGTTCATATTTTCTACCATTAAAGATTCGGAAAAAAAAATATTCGAACCATATTTAAATTACATGCATATTCCCTTTTTGACATTGACAAGTCTTAAGCTAAACCTAAGAAGGTAAGGTTGTCAATTTATACGTACCTACGTTCTGAAATTTATTTTGTTACTAAACTTAGAGGTTTTATGTAGCATAAAAAAGTCTTATATTTCAGAAATCAATTTACGTTATTTAACAATGACGACAGAGACAAACTTTAATAATTCTTTGCAAATAGAACTCATTCTACTGTTAAGACTTTAATTAAAGTAGACCGGGAAAAGTATATAAGTATAAATTGTAAGTAACAAAGAGGCAATAGTTCAGATTAAAATTATGAATTTAGTATTTTTTAAATCAATGAATTTTAGTAAGGTAGTTAGGTTAGCTATAGGATAGGTATGGTCAGTTAGGTTAGGTTATATATACATGTTGGAATATTTAATTATATCGAACACAAAATGTTTAAATAAGATCACAGTAGAGACTCGCTACATAAAAAGTAGTAGTAGTTATTATTGGTTTGGATTTATTTTTTGTCGTCTTATTAAACGTATATATTAGATATACATACGTTCAATAAGACGACATGTAAAAAAAAAAGATAAGAGCAATAAATTGACTCTAAGGCACAACGAAGTTTGCCGGGGCAGCTAGTTTTCCATATTACTTATGATTTGTAGTACAGAACTATATCTCACTAATATTATAAATTTGAAAGTTTGTTTGGATTGATGGATGTTTGTTACTTTTTCACGCAAAAACTACTGAACGAATTTGTATAAAATTTAGTACACAGATAGTTTATAACCTAGATTAACACATAGATTAGTTTTATCCCGATTATATCTTCCCGTGGCATATTTTTCGAGTTGTAGCGAGCGAAGCCGCTGGCAACAGGTAGTTGTACAATATGGCAATACTAAACAAAGTATTGTTATCATCAGCTCGTCGCGGACTCTTATCCCCGGTCCAAGTGGGCAACGGCATCGCTAGCGTGGTGAGCGCGCTGCGGCGCGACGAGGCGCGCGCGGCGGCGGGCGGCGGGGGCGGGGGGCGCGCGGCGCGGGACGCGGCGTGCCACGCGGCGTGGGCCTTCGCGCGCGCCTACGACGCCGCCGCACTGGCGCCCTACGCCACGGCGCTGGCCAATGCTCTCATTAGTACTGCGTGCTTTGATAGAGAGGTAAGATAATAATTTAAGAGCAGCGGTGGCCCGGTGGTGGCGGCCACGACTTACGAACAGTAAATCGTGGGTTCGAACTGAGGCAGGCGCATTACTTTGTGTAATTTAATATCATCACCACTGCTCTCAAAAACGGTGAAGGAAAACATCGTGAGGAAACCGGCATGTCCTAGAACCAAATATTCGAAGATATGTGACATCTACAAATTCGCACTGGGCCCGCGTGGTAGATTATGGCCCATACGCAAAATACGCGCTTTGACGTGGAGTTGCGGATACCACCCCGGTATCTTTAATAGTAATTTTTATTCTAGGTACATCGTTCTTACATATAATCTGATTAATGTATACAAAGTATTGTAAAAACTATTTTAAAAGAGTAAGTATATGGAGTTTCTTGCCTATTCTTCTCTATATAAATCTACTTTTTGAAAGGTTACAACTAGAATCATTTTTTAAAGTTTTTTTGTTCGACGTTCAAAAGTGCCTTATTGGAATAAATGGTTTAACACACACCCATATTTGATATAAGCCTTCCAAACTTTATTTCCCAGATCAACTGCCGCCGTGCAGCATCAGCCGCTTACCAAGAAAACGTAGGCAGACACGGCATGTTCCCACACGGTATCGACGTATTAACCACAGCTGACTTCCAGTCAGTAGGCCCTAGGAACAACGCCTACCTAGTTATAGCCCCACAAGTGGCCTCCTTTCCAGAATATACTCAGCCGCTCATAGATCATCTCGTTGATCTAAAAGTGGAACATTGGGACTATGCCATAAGGGAAATAGCTGCTAAAGCACTCAATAAAGTGACTGAAAAGGTTTGTATATTTCGTACTACGTATTTATCAGTAATATAACACTATGAAAACGTGCAACGGCTACAATTAAGTTTTGTTTAGCGGGCAATCAAGGGAAAATAAATAACGTAAGTTTTCATTAAATTCCAATTTATTTATGCTGAGCTTGTTCTTTCGGTATAAGACACTTCATAGACAAAATGGGCAGTTTTTATGTTACTTCTATGTGTCTTTTCAAGATAAGTTAGTCTACTGCTCCAGCTGTAGACAGAAATAAAATTCCAGCTAACTATAACTGGATGTAGAATCATGAATAAGTTTGACTGTAGGAGGTCTGTATAATTTACTAGCAGACGTCACGCGGTTTCACCCGCGTAGTTCCCGTTCCCGTGTGAATACAGGGATAAAAGGTAGCATATGTCACTCGGGGATAGTGTAGCTTCCCAACGGTGAAATTTTTTTTCAAATCGGTTCAGTAGTTTCGGAGCCTATTCAATGCAAACAAACAATCAAACCTTTCCTCTTTATAATAATATTAGTATAGATTCAGTCTTAAATTGAAAAAGAGTTTCTAAATCAGCTCATAAACTTTCGAACTGGCCGTTTACATGTGGCTGCTAGAATATTTGAATTTGGAACCGTCAATATTTGACAGCTTGGGTTATTATGTTATAATTTTACTCTTTTCTACTTTGTAGGTTAAGTAGGATTACTTTTTATTTTATTTAACTATTTTTAGTTTGTTTGATGTCTGACTTGTCTTTCCGTGCCATAGTTAATTACAAACCGTTTACTATTTTTTGAACATCTGCAAATTCTAAGATGCGTGAAGTAAGTTAATATCTTTACAAGTTATCTAAATTGTATGGTTCAGTTCTGTTTCCACTGCGAATATTTATGATGAGGCTTATTACGGGGTGGAAGGGACACACACTGATACCTGACAACTAAAAAAGTAGCTTCTCTGTCATATTATGTTAACCTGTTATGATAAAAGTAAGTAGGTTTACAAATAAACAAATAAATTATTTTGGATCAAATTTGGAAATAAACCGACGTACATTTTCAAAGCCCCCGGTTTGAAAATGTACGTCGGTTTTTTTCCAAATTTTAGACACACCTACCACCTGAATACAGGATTTGCAATAAAGATTTGAGATTTTATAAATTAGGAACAGCCAAAGACATTCAATACTTACAAATAAAATTTTCATGCAAAATTCGTGTCCTAGTGGTATTCCTATCTTTGTCTCTTGTAACTCTGGTCCAATCTGAACCGGCGGCTCTTCTAAGATCATCTTCCCAGGGTAAAATGCTCCTTACTTCTTTTGCCACCTCTAAGGTACCATTCTGATATTATTGTAGGCATGATTACATTATTCCATCCCTTCCACCGTATCCTGAATTCACTAGATCCATTTTGTTGTAGATTCCTGAATACGTGGCGATCGAAGTTCTTCCGAAGTTGGTAAAGAAGACAGAGTCCATTGACCTGAACGTCCGACATGGGGCTATTCTTGCTATTGGTGAAGCTATCTATGCTCTGTCGCAGGTTAAACTGGCGAATGGTAAGTTTTTTATTTTCAATGCTTTTACATGCACACATCGCGCAAGGTTCATTTCGTGGGAATGGTGTAAAAAGTATTGTTTACAAAAAAAACTGGTATTAATCTAAGATTTAAGTTTTCCTTAATAACTTCGCGATTTTTTTTGCTCGTCCTTTAGTATATAAGCTGTTCTAAATGATGAGTACAACAACAGCTTTTTGGGTTTTGTAAAATTACTTTGGATACCTGGAATATACAACGTGTTTTTTTTTTATATCCCATAACTCTAGGGTATGATTGAGACCATAATTATCAAAGAATCAACTGGCATATGAATTATGTTTCAATCATCCTTTTTTTTACTATCATACAAAATAACTCGACAAAGTCGCGACGATTAATGTAAAACACCATTACGTGAAAGAAAAGTGACGTTAGAAAGAAGATTCGTCGTATTGGTGACAATTTTTGAACTAATTAGGTAATAAAAATAATATTAATAATAATATTCCACGACTATTCACACAACGCCATCTAGTCCCAAGCTAAGCAGAGCTTGTGTTACGGGTACTAAACAACTGACAATTTAATTATGATTGGTGATATCTCCGAAACTATGCATTTTTGGACCATCTATTCTAGGAGTTTTAGTAGGTATTATTTTTACCTACGGAATATAACCCTAGAGTTATGGGATATCAAAAAAACATCATGATAAGTAGTTTCTTGGCCCACCAGCATAAAACAAAAATACGCTATAAATATGGCTACCTGTGTTATTTAATGTAAGTAATACAAACTTCAATTAAAAATGCCTTTTAATTGAAGTACAGACGCCAGCACATCAAGTTACCCCAATGTGTCAAATTTCTTTGATCGTTTTTCAACTTTATGGCAAACAGAATAAGGTTCATATTCAATTGGGAAAATTTGACTCATTGGGGTAACTTGATGTGCTGGCGACTGTACATAAAGCGAGAGTTCCATTTGGTATTATTAGTCAGTTGCTTTTGCTTGAGTTAAGTTAGTATTCATGTGGGTAGCTCTATAATATATTACTGGTATTCTGTATATTGAGTGTGCTAGCTAACATGTAGTGAATAACTCATTTTAATAATTTTATAATTATAACTAATTGTACCTACTGTTTAAATTCAAGTTCTTTTAACTTATCAGACAGATGTGTTGCTAGGGGGGTTTGTTCCGCCACTTCTTCTTCCCAGCAAAAACACTAGGAAGTGGCGAAGGGTGGCCTTTTTGGGGGACTGTCTTATGTAATTTCGACGTTCAAAAAGTGCTGACCCTCAGCCTAATTTGAATAAATGACTTTTGATTTTGATTTTATCGCTCAATAGCATCCTGGAGTCTGGATATGCACCCGTTTGATGACAATAGGCTCGCCCTCTATTCCATGGGATGATAAGATTGATTGATTGATGAAACAGAACTAGCGATATGTCGGTGTATTATAAGTACAGACGCCAGCACATCAAGTTACCCCAATGTGTCAAATTTCTTTAATCGTTTTTCAACATTATTACAAACAGAATAAGGTTCGTATTCAATTGGGAAAATTTGACATATTGGGGTAACTTGATGTGCTGGCGTCTGTACACTTCTGCCTAACCCTTCGGGGGGTATTTATATATTTATTATTATTATTATTATGGGCGTGATATTATAATAATAATAATAATATAAAACGTTTATTTTCTCTACACAAGTTATATACTTACAGCAAATATTTTATGTGCCCAACGCAGAGCTAACTTTGTGAGAGACTGGTGCCTGAAGTAGGTTTATATAAAAAAAAAACCTGTATTACAGGTCACCAGGGCCTAGTGATGGATTAATTAGCATTCGCATTCATTTTTAACATGCGAATGCTCATTTAGCATTTAGCAAATGAAATGTAGTTGCGAAATACTGTGAAGTGCGAAGTGAATTCATTACTTTGTATTTCGTTCATGCTGATGCAGCGGCACTCAGCGGCAGCGTGTGCTCTCCGTCGCACCTACGGGAATACTAAATCTATCTGTTTCACGTCACACTGACTTTTAGCAAATAGCAGGTGCATGTGATGCGAAGAATGACGTTATACAATTATTATCTTTAAATTGCTCGTACACAGGGGCGTAAATTGTATGAATGCGTCTGACCGTTTAATTCGTTAAATTATTAGCAGGGTGGTGCGAAAAATGAGATTGAGCAATTTATTACCTTATGATCTTTGATTTGCTCGTATTTAACGTCGTATATTGAATAAATTATAAATTGTCGTTATTTTAGCAAATAGTTTAGCAATAGCAATTAACATGCTAAGACTGAAGAATTCACATGCTAATGAAATTTATGTGAAATCGCATTAATTACCATCACTACCAGGGCCCTCCCGCTACTAAATGCCTATGACTAGGACTAGCATAACAAAGCAGTATACATAACAAGATAAAAAAGTAAAACAAAGAATGAATGTTTTGTTATGTAAATAAATATTCCCATTGTTACAGGTAAGACCGCAGACTCCCTGGTATCGGAGTCGGTGTCGGTGTCGGTGCGCGGGCTGGTGGGCTCGCTGCGCGCGCGGCTGCAGTTCCGCGGGCTGGGCGGAGAGCTCATGCGCCAGGCTTGCTGCCACTGCATCGCCTCGCTGTCGCTGGCCAACGCGCCTTACCACGGACATCAGATCATTGGTAAGTCGTTTTGTACTGATCCTTCTTCTCATTATCGTGTGGTAAGTAACTGGTTAATCACTTACCCATAAGGCCCATGGGAGGCATCAAAACTCTGAAACTCATGGGCCTCTGGCTTGGCATTACATGCCGTCGAGAAATATCTCGGGCAGCCCGGTTTCCTCGCGATGTTTTCCCTCACCGTTTTTGAAGCAAGTGATAATTTTACACTACGCACATGAATCCGAAAAGCCAGAGGTGCGTGCCTTGGATTCGAACTCGGGACATAAGATTTGGCAATCCGCCGGTCACACCGCTTGTCTATCACTTCTTATCTCACTGGTACGAAAACTAATTATTATTATTATTTTTTCCTTTATATTTCTTTGAACCCTTAGGTTCCGGACCTATGGAAGGCGTACGAGGGGCCGAAGCCAACTCGCAGAAGCCCCTTTGTCGTTTTTAATGGAGTGAGGCACCAATCGCAGATTTTTTCTGTATGCATTATGCAAATGCATCCAAGGAAAACCTACGATTAGTGCAGGACTATGATTGCAGACTAAAGCAACAAATGTAATGGGTTAGGGGTGGATAAGGCGAACTGGTTACCTACCTGGTTCTGGTAGCAGGACTATGGTTCCTGCCTCATCAATGCTTTATAAATACACGAATAAAATGGCAGGGGGTGACTTGCACACTCAGTAATGGGCCCTCTGGAACGACCGCTAGCACATAGTGACGTAGCGACAAGAGGGCAACATAACCTGAGGTGCATGAGGAATGGAGAAGTATTCCACGGCTATCAGGACAATCCCGGAAGTACGGTCAAGATCCCTACCAGCACCTTACTGGAATGCTTCCAGTAAGATCCCTACCAGCACCTTACTGGATGCTTCCAGTAAGGTGCTGGTAGGGATCTTGACTGCAGGGCGAAGGCCTTCCTTCCACTCTTTCACTCTTTTGCGTCTTAGCCACTTCTGGCCATTCCTTTAGGAAGGAGGCCAAATCGTTACGCCATCTCCATCGAGAAGTAAAAATAACCTGGGTGCAGAGGCATATGCCAACATGAGTCTACCACCAGCGGTCGCAAGATAGGTTCAAAATAACAAGAACCTTTACACTCCTAAGTCTTATTGATTCAAGGCGAAAAACATTTTCTATCAAAAATGTCGTATTCTATTACAATTAAATATTATCTCCTGCTAATGCATGTTACTTTGGATGGTACAGAATATGCTAAAAAAGATTTCATTACACAGTTAATGTTTCTTTAATCATCAAGGCCTTACTAATTGTAGAAACATAACTTATTATCAATTTTGGTATTTCTTCCTTCGATCATGCCACCTACATCAAAATATTGTTCTAATCAAAGCTTTATTATTTCCAGACGAATGGCTCAGTCTAATCGAAGAATGTCTATCTCATGAGGTGCAAATTATTCGCGAGAAGGCGATATACGCCCTCCCTCTCGTCTTCGACCGCTACTTATGTAACGACAACTTGAAGTATGGAGATCTCACCGCTAAGGAGAAACGGAAGCAACTGATGGATAAGTACTGTGAACAGTTGAGCAATACCGGTGTCAACGGTCTGGTCCTCAGGATGGGGTATGCTAGAGCTGTTGGTAAGTGTACAATTATTTATTTATTATACTTGGCTCTATCTCAACCGCTATGTATTGTGATGAGGTTCTAAATCTAGATCACCGTTTCCCAAAGAAAGCTATTATGAAAAAAAAAAAAAAAAACTATTTACTAACCTAAAAAAGTCTAACCCGAATTTGGACGTTTTTGTTAGGTGAATTCTAGTCCAGTCAACTTTGGAAACCACAGTTCTAGATAGTTACAAATTTCTAATAGATGGCAGTGTAGGTTAACCCATCAGACTAAGCAAGGCGTGATTGGGCCAGTGAGTGTCATCTAAACTTGTACACACACTAGAAAGCTCTAGAAAACAACACTAATAGCGCCATATGTTTTTCTCATAAGAAGAATGAGGACTAAGGGAAGGTTCATATCTGACGGAACATGCGTCGCGTATTATCGGTCGCGTAACGCCAGACCAGACAAATGTATACAAAAACACTTGACCGTTCACACTCAACCGATGATACGTTAGTGCGTCGAGCGTATATTGTCGCAAACGCTCGGCGCATGTTCCGTCAGATATGAACCTTCCCTTAAACACTTATGCCCTTGCCACCAAGTCATAAAAACAAAAATGTGCCTTTTGCGCCAAGCTACGAACTAAATCTTTAACCTTTTCGCCGCCAAGCACTTCTATAGAAGTTTGGGATTTTCGTGCCACCAGCGCCACAACTTCTATAGAAGTTGTTCATTTATTAAAATAAATTTACTGTGATTAAAAGCTTTGTTTCATTTTATTATTTAAGATAACACTGTCTACTACCCTGTTTTTTATTTTTCTACACAAAATAAGCCCTAGTTTGTCCTAAAATCGGCAAAAACATAAACTCCGAATTTTGTTACTTTCCTCAGAACGCCAATCACTTCATATCAAGTTGGCCAGTGATGTGGCGTGAGAGGTTGATTTCACCATTGAAATATTTATAAATACTGAAAGTTACGAATATCGAAAACAATTTGAGGTCAATAAAATATGAACTTAGTTATCTACCTCATTACAAAGGATAGAAGATGAATTTCGACCTTCAGGTAGATGCCGATACGTAATTATAAAGTTGTTACAAATTCTTGTCGATAGTTATTTTCCCATCTCTACAAAACAATTGGTCTTCTAAGCCCCTGTGCGCCACCGAGTGCCACGAACTACTATAGAAGTTGGACAGTGACGTCATAGGCGTGCGGCTGTCAAGGTCACTTTGGCATAGTGCAGCACAAAATCGTATTCGCGCGCACGCATCTTTCTTTCTTTCACTTGATAACAAAATTAAATAGAAAAATGAGTGAAGAACTTAATTCGGACGAACTCCTTAAAATTTTGCAAGGTGTGGAATCGGACTCGGAGTATTTTGTGGAGAACATTGAACCAGAAGATAATTCTGAGGTATGTCTAACTGGATGATAATAATAATGTTTATTCATCAAAGAGTAGGTAGGTAGTAGTAAAACGCATATACCTGCTCCGTTCCGTCGTGCGTAAATAGAGAAACGCAATCTGTGCGCGGGGTCCCCCGCGCGCTAATGGGTAAACGCTACCGATCCATGAGTTAAGAAAAGAACAGAAACAACACTTTAAAACAATGCTTTGATAAGTACACGGCTACAAGCGTGATAGAATTTAAATATATACTTACTTTCCATTTCAAAAAACACTTTAAAAACAAAAAAATCTGCCACTTAGATACCTACGGTAAAAAACGTTGCCAGAAGTTATTAAAAAAACACAGGAATAAACAAAAAAAGAAGAACGAAAGACCTTAGACCCCATCCCTGATCAGAATCGAATTCAACGTGCCCCTCAGTGCCAATAACTTGATATGAAGTTAAAGAATGAGATCATGAAACAAATAGAGATGTACCCCATTCCTTATAGTTCTAATTGAGTTACGTATTACTTTCTTTGATACTCACAATTTATACTGTTTTTTCTTATTAAGGATATTGTGAAATAAAACAAATCTGGAAATATTAAAAAATCAAAAATCGTAAAATCAACTTTAAATCTTAACTTTACGCGTACAAATCTTATTCATCGATATGACGATATCCCCATCACTACTGTTTACTGTATATTTAGTTATACATTTATAGTTCGGCGCTCGGCGAGGCACTGCGTTTTGTGTACGTGGGCGGCGAAAAGGTTAAAATTCGACGTATAGCCGTGACACGTGGCGTGCTGTGCACATTTTGGCCTGTCATCTATACGTGACTGTTGCGGTCAAAGGGAAAATGTGTGAACTTTTTGTTCCTTCTTTCAGGTTCCCTCCCTAAATTCGTTCTGACAGAACATCTACCTACAGTGATCCAATCACTTATAAATTGCACGAAGCTGACGGAAGGCACTCAGAAATGGGCCGAAGGACGTCGGGACGCGGTCGTCGGACTTACGGAAGTTTGTCAAACACAAGGGATTGTGGGAGGAGTCGAGAATTATGTGGGGGAGATAGTAGCGGCTCTGTTGGACTGTCTGTCTGAGTATACTATCGATATGAGGGGCGATATTGGAGCGTGGGTCAGGGAGGCTAGCATGACAGGTTAGTGAAAGTAACAGAGTGTATTTTTGAGTAAATTTTGAATTTAAATTAATTTCGCCTTGGTGACCACCTCAATTCCGACCGTCTATAACTTCCGTGACAAGTGCGTGAAATGGAGACAGCCGAATCTTTTAGCTCTTTTCTGAAAAAATTATGTCCAGCATTATATACAAGATAGGAAGCAGTGGAAGTCGTTGGAAGTCGTTGCATGAAGCACACTTAACTTAAGGACATTCTTTGAGTACCAGCATATTGAATTTTTATATTTAATTTTGCGTTTTATTAAAATGACAACATAAATGTGTTATAATAACCTAGCCTACCATACCTATCCTATAGCTAATATAACTACCTTACTGATATGCATTGATTTTGAAAGATGCAAAATAAATAATTTTCGATTGAGTTACTGCGCTGCGTGTCTCTTATGTTATAAACAATTTACTTAGCTTTCCCGGACTATTTTAAAGACCAGACAATTCTATTCTATGGACATTATTTAACTTTTTGTATTTTTAATATCTATATTATACGCGATTATCCCAATATTGTACATTTAAGTTGTCAATTCGAATTCATTATTTCAATACGTACTTTTAATTTGAGTTTTTTTTAAATATGTTTTAGAATACACAGACAGATTAAATAATCAAACGAGATTTAATTAGTCTTCCGGTTTCTACGTAGGTCTTCTGTCTATCTGCCGCCAATGTGCCGTGGAGGCTCCGCAGCTGAACTCCCCTCAAGTGATGAAGGAGATTATGTGCGGAGTCGCGCAACAAGCCGTCGAGAAGATAGACCGCACGCGTGCGCATGCTGGCAGAATATTCACGTCCTTGATTTACAAGTAAGAAATCCTACTAATATTATAAACTAGCTACCCCGGCAAACTTGTATTGCCTTACAATAATTTGTGTTGGGTTACTTTCTGGCTTGACTGGCCTGTTGGTCGAGTAGTTAGTGGCCCTGTTATGCCGGAGGTTGTGGGTGGAACCCACGACCTCCGGCATAGCAGTCAGGGGAGCGTGCCCAGGACAAATGTTTGTGTGATGAGCACGATCATTTATTCTGTGTCTGGTTGTAATATATCTATAATATGTATGTATTTAGAAATATAATAATAATAAATTTATTCACCAAAAATAAATACACAATTACAAAGTTAATAACAATTAGTGGCTTTATAACAAGAATAACCGTACTTCGTAACTGATTACGGGAACCTCGGCATCCGAACTAGGTGGTAACCTGTATCTCGGTTTACAGATTACATTCTATCCTGGGTGGGGTAATTCTTCGTCTGGCAAGAGCTTCGTATTTACCAAAGACAATCAAAACCACTTTTTCTGTCTCCACAGTGATCCACCAATAACAAACATTCCGCACCACGACGCACTAAAACGCATCTTTCCCTGCGAAGAGGTCGAACTTAAGGCTCAAACAAAGGAGGTCGACAACATGGATCAGCCAATCACGAGCGAGAACTCTAACGTGGTACTGTGGCTGTTTCCGGGACACACCATGCCCAGATTCGTACAGTTGCTGAACTATCCTGACTATAGATACAACGTTATAAAGGGATTGGTCGTCAGCGCTGGGGAGTTAACAGAGAGTTTGGTATGAAATTGTTTCTATATAAAACTAATATGTATTATAAAGATGAAAGATTCGATTTTTCGTTTGTTTGTTTGTTGTTATTTAACTCAGAAACTGACTATTAAACCTGTTTAAAAATTGTTTCACTATGAGGAAGCTAAACTAACACCATGTAACATAGGCTGTATTTTATTAAAAACTGCGAGAAGTGGATACATGCGGATTAAATCACGAGCAACGTTCTAGTATGTCATATAGGACTAAGTAAGTTTTGGCGATAGATACAAGTTTGCGAAGCAATGACGCTCTGGAAGAGCAATTTTTTGGGAACATCTTATTTTGAGGAAACAGCTTTAAACTAGAGGAAAGTTAACCATAGCTTTGATCTAGTTTAGATCCATGGATATTTCAGAATAAAAACCAGTGTAATAGACTACAGGACCGTGTTGAAAGGGGGTTTTCGCGATTTTCAGTAAAACGGTAAGTTTTATCATAACCATACAAAAATTGAAACATATCAGACAAAAATTATAGATCATAAAATTATCTATAAAAAAGGTTACAATACTTTTACGAGCCAACGTTTCTGAGATATAATAAATATCTCTAAAACTTACCGTTTTGCTGAAAATCTCGAAGAACTCATAGTTTTGAACATTGACCTCGTTTAATATTTTTACACACACGGGAATGATAGGGAACTTATTTTTTTCATTTAAAATTATGCTTTGTAAAATTTTACTTTTTTTCAGCTTGTTGTGAATGTATGCCCTTCACTCTCATTTTTATCTAAATTGACCGGACTATTATATGCCCTTGCATCTTTCTTAACAGATCTCCCGGTGGTTGAGATGAGAGATGTTTTCGACACGGGCCTGTAATTTATAACGTAACTCCTGTTACACTTTTTGATTTGCATTAATTTTACCCACAGGTAAAACACACAACTCAGTCTCTCTACGCATATCTAAACACACTGCATAGTGATAAAGAAATGCTGACGTCTATCTGCGACACCGTAATCAAAGTATTCGCTGACAACTTGCATGTGAAGAGGATAACTGGACCTATATTTAATTTTCTGGATAGGTTGTTGAGTTCAGGTAAGCATTGACCTTGACATCCATCATTGTTTCCAGCACATGATTGTTGACACCACCAACGGTTAATTTTTCGCCGGCCTTCCTTGATTTCTAGGTTTTTTCTTCCGATTTTTATTCTTTTAGAGGTGGATACTTGATATGAATATGTTATTATGTTAGACTAGTTCAGGGGTTCCAAAGTATGCGCCATACAGAGGGGCGCCGGGAGTCGCTCTTGTTTGTACCATTCTCCGGAAACTAAACTCAGGCATTTGGTATAAAAACTCGACGTAATTTTGTCGATCTTTTAATTAGGGTACCTATCTACTTCGTTTCATTGTAGCTAGCTAGCTATTTTATTTTAACTAGCTAGGTAGGGCCTAGCAAACTTTGCGGTCTGTTAGGACTGATCCCTGTATTGTACTGATCTCATAATGAACATAATATCGAAATCACCTTTTTCGATAATGACTGGTTTTCAAAATGTCCTTGTTTTAGAATTCTGTAATTACTTCCGTTGCAAAGTGTGCATTAAAAATAAACTTTTTTAACTTCTGTCTAAATGGAGTATAGAGTTTTTTGCGGTGAACAAATAATACATGGAATAGTAACTTCAAACAAAACCTGTTTATTAGGCGTCCCCGCTACGTTTATATTCTGTAAACTAGCTTCTGCCCGCGACTTCGTACGCGGATCCTGTTGCTTATGCCAGCGACAACGGGGTCGTCAAAACCGAAGATCTGAATCGTCTGATGTCGAATTCTAAAAGCCCGGGGACGTGAAAACAATGAGATGCGCGAGACGATTCAAGACGTTCCAGATTTTTTATTTTTGTTGGTCAGCAGGAAATGCCATCAAGCTTAACAACTTTTGCTAAGACACCATTTCTATAAATATATGTTACATTGTTGCTGGGCTTTGGAGTTCCACAACAGGTGCTCCAGATCTTCAAATTTAGTCTTACAGCAGAAAACGCTCTTCACGTGGAATAGTTTTTGCAATGGCACCATTTTTATATCTCTTTTACTTAAGGTGTTCCATGTTCCAAAATAAATTATAGCCTATATGTTGCGTGAGTTTACGATCAGCGGCCAGTCGCGCATCTTCTTCCCCCACTTATCTCTAGAGTCGATGCGTATATACGCTAAAAACTCAAGCGTCATGCTCTTTTCGTGAACGTCTCCAACTCGCGAGACAGTGCATGATGTTTACGATCAGCGGTCAGTCGCGCACATATTCTTCACTGGTCTCTAGAGACCTGGATGTAGACGAATAAATACGCTGAGAATGCAGGCGTGCTTCGCGATCCGAAGAAGTTTCCGCGGAGCGAGTTACAGCCTCATGTTCTCGAACAGCATCAAGTCTCTCCTAACGCTCTTCGGTAGATTGTTGGGATCTTATGATCTTTAGTCATTTAGCACCTTTGGAACATTGGGAAAGTGTTGACCTCTTTCTAGGCATGGTTATAGTTTTATTGTGAAGATACCTGATCAAATAAAATCTAAGTGGCAGCTCCCCTGCTTACCGGGTAGATTACCGTGTCACGAAGATAAATCGAAAAAGAAATTAAACACTCAAATAACATAAGCCCGAAGGCATATTTATTCGATAAAATAGAAAAAAAAGGGGGTTTTGGCCAATAGGGTCTAATTTTCAATGATATACCATCGTCATCGAAAATCAGGCCTGAACTGTTCCCGCCTCCACAGCGTGGAGGTAATCCCAGCTTATGTTATTTAACTATACAGTGAAATTAGTGATAGCTTTGATTTCCGTATCAAATGTTTCTGATCTTCGATTTTTATAAGCCAACAGGAAATGCCTATCAGACCGAACAACTTTTGCTAAGACGTCATTCCTATGTGAGTTATGGTGTAGCTGGGCTCTTGGATTTTCACAACAGGTGTTCCAGATCTTCGATTTTTAAACGTCAACAGCGAGTGCTCATAAGGCTGAACCACTCTTGCTAAGACGTCATACCTATATATGTTATAGTGTAGCTGGGCTCTGGAAGTTCCACATCAGGTGTTTCGGATCTTCAATTTTATTCTCTCAGCAGAAAATGCTCATCACGTGGAACAATTTTTGCTATGGTACCATTTTTGTATCTCCTATAGTTTAGCTGGTCTGATGCGGTCCTGCATCAGGTGTTCAAGTTTCCAAAATAAATTATAGCCTATGTGTTGCCCAGACTTAATATCTATACAACAAAAAAAAAATAATTGAAATCCGTCCAGTAGGTCCGAAGATTAGCGTGTACAAACAAATATGTATAGATAGCTAGTTTGTTCTCTATTACCTTTTGGGAACTCAGGAACCAATTGTCAACGCACGTCGCTAATTGGCTAAGCAACGCATAGTAAAAATGACATCATTGGCACTAGAAATGAACAAAAAACATGTTATTTTGACTTGCTGCAAGAATTGTCAAAGTGGACGAGTTATGTAAAAAGTAGCAATTAAACATTTGATTGTTTTTTATAATTTATTTTTATTTTTTTTGCGTTTATAAATACTAAACGTGGCCAAAACGACAATGATGTACAGACATATCAAGTTACCTCAAATTTTCTCAATTGACAACATTTCAAAATTGACATGACCCTAAAACAAAAATACCGTTTCTTCATTTTTGTATGCTGAGTTCAAATATATATTTTTTTAATTTTTTTATAGCTTAATTTCTGAGAAAAAAAATAAAAACCAAAAACCATGCGATGACGTCACTTATACGGTGGAATGAGGTGTTTACCTTTGCGAAAGCAAGCTAATTTTTAAGATGAAAACTATAATGTCAAACAAGACATTTCTGTCAAAAGTTACGTTTCTAATGTCAAAAAAGACATATCTAATGTCAAAAATGACATATCTCATGTCAAACAAGATATATCTAATGTCAATGTGTGACATTGACAACTGCTAAATGACAGTGACATCTAAGAAACTGATTTTTTTTGACGTATCACAGTAAAGCAAAGGAATTATCGCCATTCCACCGTATGAATGACGTCATTTGGCGCTTATGTCTTTTTAGAATGCACCTAATTTCAAAGTTAAAATTATGAATGAAAAGTACATAATTTCGAAAAACCAAAAAATATGGGTCCTCTAGTTTTGGATTTACTTTTAGATAACATAATAAAACATGGAGGTTAAAATTTTGAAATGTTGTCAATTGAACATGAACCTTATTGTGTTTAAAATAAAGTTAAAACCTATCAAAGAAATTTGACACATTGGGGTAAATTAATGTGCTGGTGTCTGTACATAATTACTATAAAAAACTCTGCTTATTTAGTACTTGTACCTTCTGTAAGCTCCGCCCTCCTTAGAGATAAAACTAAAAAGCCTTTTTGTCTTTGGCTTAAAAACTAATAATAGAAATCGCTTGCTTTGCCAAAATGTCAGTGATTGGAAATTTGATTTAAAAAGAGCCTTTTTTCAATATTTTGAATTAAGAACTAACTGAATCCGACAACTCTTTTGAGTGTACAGATTGTTTTTTTTATTTCAGAGGAGAAATATAATTTAATTACTTCATTTACCAATTACACCAATAATCTCAATAAGTTAAGTGACGATATTAATCAATTTCGTTTTTTATTTGTTCTGTTATATGCCTCGGAAAATAGTGATTGAATTCAATTTCTGTCGCGATTAATGCAGCAAAGAATCTTCGAAGATGATTTAATAATAATAAATAATAATAATAATTCATTTATTTCAGAGAACAATCCAAAAATGTAGTAGTGTCCAATGTAGTAGGTATTTGAGCTATTCTTGGATAATGCTTATGATGAGTTTTGGATAATGCTTGAAGGTATATCGTGATTAATGTCAATGGAGTGTTTTTTTTAATAATGGTGAAAAAAAAACACGAAAAGGTTTTACTTCAAACTGTAAACAAAAATAAAATAAACATTCCAAATTAATTTATTAAGTCCATCGGGCCTAACACCATCCCCTTAAAAAAAGAAATATTTATGTTTTAAATTAATTTAAAAATAATGGAGTAATTAGTTTACGAGGCTACTTACACGTGATAACTAATTCCAATATTTTTAAAATTAAGGTGAGATCGCTTTATGCACCATTTCATTCATTTGCAAGAAAGCATAATTTACACTTTTAAAGTAAACAAACATGTGCCGTGACAAGCGAACTAAACTGCTCTGCCTGCCGAGGCTTAAACTGCGTTGGGTCATTATCGGCCGCTAGGAATGATTCCACGTTCTGTTCGTTGACCGTTTTTGTAATAACTGGCAACTAATACTACTCCAGACAGGATGCATAATTGCATATGTCATGCAAGGCCTGAGGTTTTAAATTAAGATTTACGTTCTAGGATTGGTTATAAGCTTTAAGGGACTAAAACTAACTTCTCCCAGATTCATCAATAACTAACTGCATCGTTAAAAGCTATTCCTAAATGTTTGACAGAATTTTTACGTGAAGGCATCATGCCTTTTAATTTAAACGCATAGAGAAAAGAATTTCCACTTCTTGAGAACATAATAATTTCCGTTTTGAATGTATTCACTAAAAGTTCCTGTTTAGAAAAAAAAAAGGTTAAGACATAATCATCTGAAAGTTGAAGTCGTTGAATGACTAGATCTATGTATTCGGATGAGGGTTATAATTATGTTACAGTGTCATCGGCATACACTGTGAGATTTGTTAACCTTTGCTTTCAAATGTCATTAAGGTACAAAAGAAAAAGTCAAGGTCCTAATATTAATCCTTGTGGCACTCCAGCAGACAGTTGTTTCTGATTGGATGTCTGGTTAGTGAAAGTAACGGAGATAGTTCGTTCAGCTAGATATGACTGGAAAAAGCTTGGCAAGGGTCAGGAAACGTCGTTGATTTTGTAATAATTTATTTAATAAGCGCGCGTGCCAAACCTTGTCGAAAACTCGAAAGCCAATGTCTAGCAGTAACTTTTTTTCGTCAACGTCGTCCTCAGTAACTTAAACTGGCAATAAAGTTGGGAGCAGAATTGGCGCAATCTAATTTCCAACAGAATAACGAGATACTTTAAGTTTAGAGAGAAGGCTTAAAATCAGAGACTATTAAAATTTATATGATCGCACAAAGAGATGTGTGGAAAAAGAAGATAATATTATGAAAAGAAAGAAAGGAAGAAAAAGTATCATTGACAATGCAAAACAAAAAAACGGGAAAATATACACTAAACAAACAAAATTATGAAAAAAAAAGTAAAGAAAAAAAGAGCGCACATACCTTCAACTGATTGGGATAATCTCAAAAAGAGCGTCAGGAGAATTGGAGAATTACGATACAAAAGAATTTATTTTATCAAATATTTTTTTTAGGTTCCATTTCGCCGATACTAGACGATCCTGAATCGACCTTTGCGATGGACATATTAAAGCATTTACAATTGGAATTGCGAGGAGGAAAGAATATTTACAAGCTCTTGGATTCCATCAATGTTTTATGTCAATTGATTCAGGTAATTCTATGGCCGCATATTTTAAAATACATTAATAATTTAAGCTTAGGATTGCATTACACTGTGATTTCATTGGTTGTTCTGCTTGTTTAAAATTTATATAGTACCTTTCCAAAACCACAGCCGCGAAATTTGTCTTTCCCATGACAAACTTTGTTGGGGATGGCTTTATGAGTTTAACCAAATGCAGCTGAATATTTAACAAAGACCGACTACCTATATGACCTGCACAACCCAGTGACTGGTAATACGTAACCTTGGTTTAACTAGTTGTCTGTCTTTCGGGGTTCGGACTACTGGTAACGACTGTCAAATATCTACAAATGACAGCCGGGATCAACGGCTTAACTTGGTCTTGTAACGTAATGAATGGTCGGATGCCCATCCACGGACCGACCTCAGCGTAATTTTAACTATTAAATAAATAAAAATAAATAAATAAATGGTTTAGGTGGGAGGCGTGGTCTGCAGCAGGTCGCTCGGGCAGCTAGTGATCTACCTGTGCTACGCGGACCGCTACGTGCGGCGCTGTGCGGCCGCGCGGCTGTACGAGGCGCTCACGTTGTACGGAGACGTGTGCTGCGTGCCGCAGGACAACATCGACCAGGTAGTACACTATGCAGCAGGTCGCTCGGGCAGCTAGTGATCTACCTGTGCTACGCGGACCGCTACGTGCGGCGCTGTGCGGCCGCGCGGCTGTACGAGGCGCTCACGTTGTACGGAGACGTGTGCTGCGTGCCGCAGGACAACATCGACCAGGTAGTACACTATGCAGCAGGTCGCTCGGGCAGCTAGTGATCTACCTGTGCTACGCGGACCGCTACGTGCGGCGCTGTGCGGCCGCGCGGCTGTACGAGGCGCTCACGTTGTACGGAGACGTGTGCTGCGTGCCGCAGGACAACATCGACCAGGTAGTACACTATGCAGCAGGTCGCTCGGGCAGCTAGTGATCTACCTGTGCTACGCGGACCGCTACGTGCGGCGCTGTGCGGCCGCGCGGCTGTACGAGGCGCTCACGTTGTACGGAGACGTGTGCTGCGTGCCGCAGGACAACATCGACCAGGTAGTACACTATGCAGCAGGTCGCTCGGGCAGCTAGTGATCTACCTGTGCTACGCGGACCGCTACGTGCGGCGCTGTGCGGCCGCGCGGCTGTACGAGGCGCTCACGTTGTACGGAGACGTGTGCTGCGTGCCGCAGGACAACATCGACCAGGTAGTACACTATGCAGCAGGTCGCTCGGGCAGCTAGTGATCTACCTGTGCTACGCGGACCGCTACGTGCGGCGCTGTGCGGCCGCGCGGCTGTACGAGGCGCTCACGTTGTACGGAGACGTGTGCTGCGTGCCGCAGGACAACATCGACCAGGTAGTACACTATGCAGCAGGTCGCTCGGGCAGCTAGTGATCTACCTGTGCTACGCGGACCGCTACGTGCGGCGCTGTGCGGCCGCGTGGCTGTACGAGGCGCTCACGTTGTACGGAGACGTGTGCTGCGTGCCGCAGGACAACATCGACCAGGTAGTACACTATGCAGCAGGTCGCTCGGGCAGCTAGTGATCTACCTGTGCTACGCGGACCGCTACGTGCGGCGCTGTGCGGCCGCGCGGCTGTACGAGGCGCTCACGTTGTACGGAGACGTGTGCTGCGTGCCGCAGGACAACATCGACCAGGTAGTACACTATGCAGCAGGTCGCTCGGGCAGCTAGTGATCTACCTGTGCTACGCGGACCGCTACGTGCGGCGCTGTGCGGCCGCGCGGCTGTACGAGGCGCTCACGTTGTACGGAGACGTGTGCTGCGTGCCGCAGGACAACATCGACCAGGTAGTACACTATGCAGCAGGTCGCTCGGGCAGCTAGTGATCTACCTGTGCTACGCGGACCGCTACGTGCGGCGCTGTGCGGCCGCGCGGCTGTACGAGGCGCTCACGTTGTACGGAGACGTGTGCTGCGTGCCGCAGGACAACATCGACCAGGTAGTACACTATGCAGCAGGTCGCTCGGGCAGCTAGTGATCTACCTGTGCTACGCGGACCGCTACGTGCGGCGCTGTGCGGCCGCGCGGCTGTACGAGGCGCTCACGTTGTACGGAGACGTGTGCTGCGTGCCGCAGGACAACATCGACCAGGTAGTACACTATGCAGCAGGTCGCTCGGGCAGCTAGTGATCTACCTGTGCTACGCGGACCGCTACGTGCGGCGCTGTGCGGCCGCGCGGCTGTACGAGGCGCTCACGTTGTACGGAGACGTGTGCTGCGTGCCGCAGGACAACATCGACCAGGTAGTACACTATGCAGCAGGTCGCTCGGGCAGCTAGTGATCTACCTGTGCTACGCGGACCGCTACGTGCCCTAAAAGAAAATATCCTTAGTAATCCTTTGTGGGACATGTCGGTTATTTTAATGAATAGGAAGTGAGGCAATGATTCCAGTTTTAACAGTTCTATATATTTAAGTTGATCATTCGACACCTGCAAATTTGGTGTTCCATATAGTGCGGAATTAGTTACAGTGTCAGCAGATTTTCTGTTTTCTATTGGTCCCAGAAGAAAATACATGGAGTGTGCACTTAGATTTGCGGTTATGTAACAATAAACAATAATATTTTGATTCTCCAAAATAATAGTCACGAGTCAAAAGGTTATACGCAAAAAAGTGCGCGTTGTTTTTAAATTAATTTTATGAACGTACCTAATCAAAATATGAATTGCGTATAAAACTCACATTTGTTATGTAATGTGTCAATAGCGATAAAAAATGTTAATTAATCAGTATTTTCTATTCGAGGAGGTTTATTCTCCATTTTCAAAAAAGTGGTTCTAACATTTAAATAAAATTACTTGACTAGCAGACGTCCAGCGGTTTGACCCGCGTAGGTCCCGTTCGCGTGGGAATACTGGGATAAAAAGTAGCCTATGTGTTAATCCAGGGTGTCAGCTAACTCCATACCAAATTTTATTAATATCCATTCAGTTGTTTTTACGTGAAAGAGTAACAAACATCCATCCGTCCATCCATCCATCCATCCATCCATCCATCCATTTATCCATCCATCCATCCATCCATCCATCCATCCATCCATCCATCCATCCATCCATCCATCCATCCATCCAGCCATCCTCACAAATTTACGCGTTTTTAATATTAGTAAGATTTTAGGCCGCTTAGGCCTGAAACTCAGAAAAGCGGGCGCTCGGGACGGGTAAACGTCACGTGTCCACGCGGGTGGGCTCCGTGAGAAAGTGACGGTTCCCTTCGCAGGTACGGGATTTAAATAATTCATAACAAAATTCTAGCCATACCGTTCCTGCATCTCGGTCTTTGTATAGTTCATTTGCCTGGTCCCGTATGGCAGGGTGACACAGCAACCCTCAGCGACAAGCGTGCAGCGTACGCACGTTCAGGTTCTAGCGACGGAACACTTTTTGTGGACACATTTTTAGCCCTTATTTATGCCCGGGCTACACGAGGCTAGTTTTTCAAGCTAGGATAGCAAGCTAGTTCTCTGTTGAACTGTCTTGGCTAGATGACCTGGCATGGAATATGCTAGTTCTGAGGCTATATTATTTTAAGCTAGTGTTGCTGTGACCGAGGTGACCACATGTCCAAAATGAACTGCACGTGAAAAAAAAAACTATTCGACTGAAACAGTTACTTCAAAAACTGTGCCAATTCACACTAGACGAACTAAAAGATGAATTACAAATACGGGTGTGGACAAAGCCGTGGATTTTTAACTTGGACGGGTGGCGTTCCACAGACATTCATGGTCACGGTAATACAGTTGTTCGAACTTTAAATTAATCTCCGTACTTAGTGCACCTTAAAATCTAAAAACACGTTGCGGAGAAAAACAAACAAAACGCGTGGTTACTACTTACGAGTCAACTGAAAAGTAGCTTCGCCGGCCACATGAAGCTAGTACACAAGCCAGGATAGTAAAATCAGTGGTGGGGGGCGCTACTAGCCTAAAAATTAGAACTCCATCCTATTAAGAACTATCCTGGCTTGTCAACTAGCTTACTAGTTTACTAGCTTAGAAATGAAGCTAGTTTTGTCTACACGAAGTCAAAAGTACTAGCTTGCTAGCTTACTGACACTAGCTTGCTAGCTTACTGACACTAGCTTGCAAGCTTACTGACACTACCTTGCTAGCTTACTGACACTAGCTTGCTAGCTTACTGACACTAGCTTGCTATCCTAGCTTGAAAAACTAGCCTCGTGTAGCCCGGGCATTAGAGAGGGGTAACTGTTACGTTAACCGACAATAAACAATCGACATTATTATTATCCAAGGGTAGGATAATACCACCCAAAAGTGTACCTACTTCATATTCAAAATTTATTTATTTACGTAACATGGCCGAGTTTGGGGTTCCTAATCGGTCCAGTAAGTAAATTGGATGTGACAGATGTACCAACAAAACAAAAGACATATAAATTGTCCTATAAGGGTTTCTATTTTAATATCACACAAGAATTTCGACAAAGGCAAAATTCTTTGCAGAATTTCTCAAAGGCTACTTCAGTGTAATGTGTTTGCGCTCTCTAGGAAAATTCCGCTTGATTTATAAAATATTGGCTTTAAATGTATGCGCCATTAGTCGAGAAAGAAAAAACACGCCACAGTTTATAAAAAACTTTATTACATAAGTACAAGTCTTTTAAAAATTGTACGTACCACGCCATTTATATAATATCATAATAATATATTACATATGTAACACCACTATTTTTTAATTAGTACAAAATAATTGGGCTGTATCCGTACCTGTTACTGATCATATTTGCGTAATCAAAAGTAAAAGAAACAAAATTCAATTTTTAAATACGCCACTTTTTAGTTTAACTTAAATAACGAAAACAGCTGTTGGAGGCGGGGCATGCTTGAGCGAGAGATGACGATTAATGAACTCATGAATAGCCTCTACAATATTTCCATAAATTGGGTGACTTTTTGGAATATAAACAAACGCTAATAACTTTGCTGTTTATGAATATTATTTATTGATACTTTACAAATATAATGAGAAGACCGACGAGAATAAGCCCTTTAAGTATTTGGTACTAATTCAAAATTAGTGGTGTATATAATATATATTTTTAGTAAGGTATCAAAGACCAATAACAAACATAATATTATATCGACGCCCTATGAATAAAAAATATTATAAAACCACTTGAAACTTGGTTTTTATCGTGCGTATTATATCGTCTAAACACACAAGTGCTGGCTAAAAGTCAGCACTTACTTAGCATCGGTTTTATGCATCATGCATTCATAACATTACACCTGTAATTCCCCAAGGGTTAAGTAAAGGTGTACCTGTAGTAGTACAGTCCTACACCCCAGCATATCAAGCTACCCCCAACTGTATTTTTTTCCCAATGGAACATGAACCTTATTCTATTTGGAATAAAGTGGAATAAGTAATAATTGTGGTAGCTTGATGTTCTGGCCTCTGTACATCCACGTTTTGCCAGTTATGTCATGTCAGTTTGTGTGTATTATGTCAGTTGTGACATAATTTATTTTACTCATGAAAATCTTTATCCACAGATAATGTCAGTTCTGGCAGAAACAGACTGGGAGAAGGAAGTGTCAGAGCTGAGGCCCATCAGGAACGAACTATGTGACCTCATGGACATAAAGCGACCAGTCATGAAACAAAAGGCTGGCCCGTAAGCTCATGGCATAACTAAGTACCGACGGTACCAGATACTAACGCTTAATTGTAGCATCATTGTAAAAATTATTGGAGACCGGAATGTTTTGTGTTTTTTTTTCGTATGATCTTATTTTATTTGTTAATCGAATATCGGTTTTTTATTTAATAAATTCACCTTCGTTTGTTCATCATACGTATATGTACATCATATCAATTGTAAAAAGATCTTGGTCAAGTGTTTGGATTTGCTAAGAATGTGTGAAATAACTATCATGTAATAAATTTAAAAATAAAATGATAAAACTTGGTAGAATGCGTTGATTATCTCATTATGTTCGTATGACCCAAACGTTTCACAACTTTCATGCATATTTCAACAGTTTTTTGTTGCAAAGTTTTCGGTCTCTAATGATTATTGCAAGCGTACTTCAGTATACCGGCTGTATACTGTTCACTTATTTTTATTGCTAAAGAATTATTAACTTGCTAATGTGATAACACAACGTGCTATGAACTTCTGTGTTAAGGTACGTTTTCACTGTGCGATTGAGCGAGCAAACATTTCCTTACAGTATACATTCCGAATGGATGTATAAAACAGAGTGTTAGACATATTATACAGACGCCAGCACATCAAACTACCCCAATGTCAATGTCAATTTGTTTGATAGTTTTTCAACTTGATAACTATCAGAATAAGGTTTATTTTCAATAGGGAAAATTTGACAGTTTGGGATAGCTTGATGTGCTGGCATCTGTACGTAATAAATTAAATGCCCGCCGTCTGCATGATTAGATCTATAAAGTCACGCATCAAACTTTAATGCGGTTTTCAATAATAGGCACAGTGATTCAAGAGAAAGGCTTATGTCTATATTGCACACGTGCGAAGCCGCGGGTTGCTAGTCTACACTAGTATTATGAAGAGGAAAAGTTTGTATGTGTGTGTGTGTGTGTGTGTGTGTGTGTGTGTGTGTGTGTGTGTGTGTGTGTGTGTGTGTCTGTGTCTGTATGCTTGTAATGAATAAACTCAAAAACTACTGTGCCGATTTCAAAAATGTGATACAATAACACTAATTGTAAGATCTTCTGTTTACCTGTGAAAAACAATAAATAAATGAATTATGAATGATTAGGTCTCAATAAAAGAATAAACTGACTGACAGATTATAATTATTAGCGGTGCACCGTGTACTGAGAAAAAATTCGTTATTGAACTTTGTGATAGTTAGTTTTGAGAAACTTCTCGGAGAGAAGTTTGTAAGGGTTAATACGAAATCTAGCAAAGTGTTCCTGTCACTTCTCAAAAGCTTCGGAACTGATACGTAGTAGCAGCATTATGCTGGAGAGGAGCTTCCTCACCTAGCTCACGGACTGGATTGCGCTTCAGATGTAATAGAGGTTGAGCTCCAATAAGCATATTGAGCCACACTTCCACTAGTGTTAGTTGGGATGACAGAGAGCTTGTACCTGTTGCACTCTCTTAATCGCCGCTCAACTAATTCGTAAACTTCTCGGAATATCCCGAACTGGCGTATCTGTCGGTTAACATCATTGAAGTTTCTTTGATTGCCATCGAAAACAGACCTCATTTCAGAGAGTTGTTTCGCTTGTAATTTTTTGGCTGGCCTCCAACCTAGTATATTGACGGATGGACGCGGTTTGCGGACGCGCGGTCGAGTCTCTGCAGACTCGGCTGCTTGAAGGCCAGCATCTGCCTCTGAGTCGTACTCTTTTGCGTGTGCTTGTTGCTGAGCAGCATTGGGCTTTGGATCATCAGCCTCAACCCATGTGACGGGACCAATGTCCTTCGGAATCCATTTCTCGTCATATTCACGAGTCGTTGACTTCGCAACATCCTCCAACATACGTTGAAGAATGATCGCGGGTGCGGGGTAGTGCTTATAAAGCCTGCGAGTTTCCGCTGTTACTTGGCCAAAGTGTCCGTCGGCATTTGGTAGCGCTCCGCGCAGTATATGTTTGACCCCGGTCTCATCTTTATAATCCCCAATTCCTACGAGGTATGAGGCTGCCGCCGCTGCGGCGAGAGCTTTCTGGTATCCTTGCACAAAGTCTATTAAGCTATTTTGCGACCGGTCAGATACTCCTTGACGTTGGTCAACTAGTGCTAGCTTATACCACCAGAGGACGATGTGGTAGTATGCGTGAGCTGAAGCGGGTATTACCCGAGAATAATGATTGTCCACCTCTGATATCGCATTGTACTCCCATTCGACTATTTTGACATAACGGGCAGCGTCTGGATGGAATTCCTTAGCTGGTTTAGTGTTGTCTAAACCCGTTTCACCTTCGATAACAAAGGCATCTCTCCACAAAGGATAATTAGGGAAATCTATGGGTGATGTAGATGGTCGTTTAGGTTTACGCGATGTGTTTTTGACCTTGCTCTCGGTATCCTCACACAACTTTGGCTTACGCTTTTTTTTCTTGGGTTTACTGGCAGCGTGCTTTTTAGAGTCGGCTTTAAACTGGATGGCTGGTGTCGGACTTTCCATTACGGCTCATCTACCTTTACTTACTAAAACAGGGTTAAATCATGGGAAAAGTGCTAGTTTGATATAAAATATAAATGCGTGCTTGCGTATTATCGCCGAAGCCTTGTGTTAGGCGTGCTTTTAAGCATCCGAACAAGAAACTTGTTTCGGTAATATTTCTTTAAAATATTGATTTCGTTAATCTTGCCAGTGAAAACGTACCTTTACAAAAATATGAGATTCATATTTTTATATAGCTTATCAGTAACGACATTTGACACAATAATGATATTTTAACACGTTGTTAGATAATGATTTGAACACGTTTTGCTAATTTGTGATAACTAAGAGATTCTGCCTTAAATGTATTGGTCGATCTTGATATGAAGTGATGCATTTATGTTACTCAATGTAATTTTCTAATAAACTTATCTATTTATTTATATTTAGTTTTATTTACAATTATTTTCAGCCTATGATAAAGTATTACACATGAGGTTTTAAAGCAACAACTTTCGAAGCAAGAAAAATTGATTTCAAAAGTATTGAATATATCAGTGGATGAATACCACTGCTGGTATCCTTTTCACCCAAGAAGTTGTAGCTGCGTTGGATCCTGTGGCGCTTCTGCAATGAGGTTGGACCAAAAAGTCCCGTAGTTCCTCAGAACGGTGCCTCTGTAAACATAAACTTGTTATTGTAAATCTTACTCATGCAAGTCATACAAGGAAAATATAGTTGTCTATTACAGAATCGTAGATATTACACGAGACAGCATAACAGAGGCCGAGGTGACTATTAAAACCCATTTTGTTTACTTGTTCACGCGTGCATAGATGGGCGTCGTTGCGTCAGATGATTCAATTAAATCTGATTGATTATTGATTAAATTTGATTCTATGTGACATCTTAAAAAGGTTTATGAAGCTATTGTAAGAACTATATTCAACCAAAATATTATACACAAGAATATAATTTAATGTACACCATATAAAATAACAATAATAATTTTAAGGGCTATACGTATAGGGTGTGTAAAAGCGATCTCTTCAACCTTTGGGTGCTACGTAATATAGAAGGAAAAAGATATGCAGGTAGTTTGCGGTGTACTATACAGGGTGTCTCATTCAAATCGGTCAGTATGGGAAAGTCTGAAACTATAAGACATACGATGATCTGTTCTCAGGAACCATGTCACCGATTTTAATAACAAGAAAAACTGCATTCATACATTTTAAAAAACATCTGTACTCCGTTCGGTAATCGAACCCGGTTATTTTGAAAAAAAAAACCTACACTATTTCTATTTAGATATCGATTGTGTAGTTCTTAAGCAGTAAATGTCTGTATGAAACATGATCTCTAAAATGAATAAAATGCATTGTTTCCACATACTTTTATTTATTTTAGTAGGTGCTCGAAGTGACCACCGCCTTTTTCAATACCGCCTCTGGACTATTTCTTGTGGGGTTACGTTATGGACGAAGTGTACAAAACAAGCTATGACGCCGTTGTAGACCTAAAAGTAGCCATAGAGACAATTTTAACGCAAATTCACCACATGAAGGTACAAAATGCAATTGTAAGATCGATAACTAAACGTGTTGAGTATAGTATTGAAAAAGGCGGTGGTCACTTCGAGCACCTACTAAAATAAATTAAAGCATCTGGAAACAATGCATTTTATTAATTTAGACATCATGTTTCATACAGACATTTACTGCTTAAGAACTACACAATCGATATCTAAATAGAAATAGTGTAGGTTTTTTTTTCAAAATAACCGGGTTCGTTTCCCGAACGGAGTACAGATGTTTTTTAAAATGTATGAATGCAGTTTTTCTTGTTATTAAAATCGATGACATGGTTCCTCAGAACAGATCTTCGTATGTCTTATAGTTTCACACTTTTCCATACTAACCGATTTGAATGAGACACCCTGTATATTTACAACAAGCACAAACATCTAAATAAATATTGGGATAAGGGCAGGAGGACGATGATGTGGTGATTAATAAATCAACATACATAATAATATATTAATATAGAGAAAACTTTTTAAAGTAAGTAAAGGTACTGCGCGCACTGAGGAATGTAAGGTTCAACATTTTGGCCATGGGGTGACTACTAGTACCACTATATACACCTACGCCTTACGCATCGAACGCCAACATATCAAAAATATTTATTCTCTTGCAATGGTATGAGAAGCCTCGTTTGAAAACTGTACACTCAGTAATTTGTTCTATTTATGGGAGATGCACCATTTTGTAAATTAAGATTTGAGCATGTTGCAACTTCTAAAAAAAAGATTTTCCTTTATACACAGTGTGTAGGTACCGTGTATAGACACGGTACCTACACACTGTGTATAAAGGAAAATCTTATTATTGTCGTGGTCCATTTTAATTATTAGGGACTCCTCCCGTTTTGTGACCTCCAATCCAAAATCCAACTTCTTCTATATCTTAATACAAAATCGAACAACGCTTCAATAACTTTTTCAAATGTACACAAACAGTTGACCTATTACACCATTAACACACTTGTTTAATCTAGTTTTACGACAATCATCTTTAGGTTATCATCTTGTGCTAAAAGCTTGTGAAACACCCAAGGTACGTTTCAATATCAAGAACTTGCTGATTAATGTCCAATAATCGAAATATTACAAAACTGTGTATCATGTAAACGTGGTCATTATACAAAACGTGCAAGTCACCGGATGGCCGACATCGCAATTACTTCAGAATAATAAATTCAAGGCTAATTATGTCTACGCTTTAAAATGGTCTAGCACAGTGGTTCCCAAAGTAAGCGAACTAAATAACGGAAAAAAAGTTTCGTATTAAACTCGTAACGATTACAAGTAATTAATATCGAAGGTGAGCGACAAGGCGCCCATTGACATATTATAAAGCCTTATCTTCTTTTTCGTGTCACTGGAACTCTATTAGTATAGGATCCCACACTTTTCGTCAAGGTAACCCCACTTTACCACACATCTTCCCACTTGTGTCTGGAAACGTAACCCAGGCGGAAGATGCTCAACACACCCTAATGTACAGCCTACATAGGTTAGCCAGCACATCAAGCTACCTCAATGTGTTAATTTTTTTTATGGTTTTTCTACATTAATACCTACAAACAAAATAAAAGCAAACTAAGGTTCATGTTCAATCGGGAAAATTGCACAGATTATGGTAGCTTGAGCCCTCTGTATCTGTTTAAGTTTTTATGGTGTACAAAAAAAAGTATGTATAGATACGATTGTATTCTATTCTACGACGCTAGTCATAATACCTACTCAAAAATAGGAAACAAAAACCACTCCTTCCTTTCCCACCTTCTTATTGTAAAATAAGAAGTGGACATTCTGCGTCGGAGCCAGAATTTCATGTTTTTAATAGATAACAAAGAAGCGAGTCTCGTATTTCAAAGTTTTTGTTAGGTGGGTCGCGGTCCAGTCCACTTTGGGAGCCACTGTTCTAGCGTAAATTGATCATTCTCGATTGATACACATTCTACGTAGTCTGGGTTTATCTTGAGGTCAGTTTACGTTTACGTTAACTAATGGTCATGACGGCTCATTGATATTACGCAACTGCACATAAGTATCTGCAGTGAAAGGAGTAGCGTTATTAGGGCATGGGTCGACAACCTCATTATCACGTTTTGCCTCAAAATCCAAGTATGGGTTGATCTAACTACTTCAGTTAATTGACGGCTAGAATTACATCGTTTGCTCCGGAAAATAGTAGTGTTTTTTAAAGTGCAAATAAGCAATAGTTGTAAAAAAGCTGTCTTCAAATAGTGTTAGGTAAGCTTTTCTTTTGTTTTCGTACTGATGTCCTAGAGAAGAGTTTCTTGAATTATATCGTAAGTAAATTACTTAGGTACGATAAATAGGAAGTATTTTTTAGATCTCTGTTCACGTGTTTGTAATAGGTACCTTTTTATCAAAATGACTTCACAAGAGAGTAAACAAGGAGCTTTTTGTGTGTAGGCAATTGGTTTTATGTCTTGTGTCGATATTATTTAGGTATTGGTCACTGTTATTTTCCCGTGGAAATGAACAGGTTTTCTTTCTACCTTGTGAACAAAGAAAGTGACGTTGAAGTTTTCAGGTTTCAATCATGAAAATGCAACAACTACATCTACGAATATAAAAACTACATCTATTACTAATTTAGGCACAAGCATAATCTCAGTTCAAACGTATTTAAAACCTACATGGACCTACATATGAGCTGAATTTACCTATATTTGCGAAAATAAAACTATCAATGGATCTATAAAAATATTTGCTTGAAGTCAAGCTCTTCAACTTTTAGAGCTCCGAAAAAAAACTTACGTGAAATAAACCCTTCCATGTGAATCAGGTGGTGCCCTCCAGAGCAGAGTAGCCCTGGTCTTGAACTCAGGGTCGCCGTGCGTGATGGATGAACATTCTGGATGGACGGTGGTGTTTGGGGCTGGCTCCCACGCTCCAACCCAGTTGTCGTTTTCGACCGATCGCGCTTGTATGAAGAACCCTTTGAAAGGCTCTGATCCTTCTATTGTTACTGGAATTTGAGAGATTATAATGCTAGATTAATTTCAACGACATGTTTGATGTTCTCTGAACGCTCCTACCTAGCTACAGTCAGCAAGGAACATTGATTTACATTTCAGTCTTGGAAACGTAATAATTGAGCAATATCTATATAAAAATATTATCGAAACTTAACTATCGAAATGCTGAAAAGTAATCTATTGAATCATTAGTTCCCATTGTCTTGTAGCTATTTTATTTTATTTTATTACTTTTAGGAAAACTTAGGTACAGCTAATACATTCAAATAAACAGCAGTAACATACAGAATAAGGCCAATTACAAGTTTTCACTTATATAGGTACCTACACGAATAATATTCACGCTGAATACATGAACCGACGAACGAGCCTCACTAAATAACAAAACCTTTTGTTTGGGGATATACAAAAGGTAGGAATGAGATTTTAAATGGTAGTAAGTAGTAAGTAATAGAAACATTTTTTTTTTGTATAAGTAGCGACTATTGTTACAAAAACTTTTTTTACAAAGATCTGCACCGATATTTGAATGAAATTATGTTTGTCCTCCCGCCGTTTCGTGTAAAATCCCATTTAATTATACCTAGGTAGGTACTTATTCCGCTATTTTAAGCTGGGTAGGTATGCCACCCCTTACCTGTTACAGTCAACACTGAACAAGCCCATACGCTAGTTAAACATATTTATTTGGCATAATAATGATTACCTACAGTAAAATTGTTTGCGCGTATTGTACAGACGCCAACACATCAAGTTACCCCAATGTGTCAAATTTCTTTGATCGTTTTTCAATTTTGTGTCAAACAGAATAGAGGTTGAAATTCAATTGGGAAAATTTAACACATTGGGGTAACTTGATGTGCTGGCGTCTGTACCTTAATAACAAAGAGATTTAAGATAGGTACCTAAGTATAGGTACCTACTATAGAGAGGACATGCGAAGAAATTTCACAAAAAACTTTGATCCCATGTCTCAGTAACGCCATCTAGAATAATATAGCAATATTGGAGCGGCAGCGGAGCACACTAAATAAAACTCATAGACTTGTGTCCACTCGGACACGAGTATCGAATGAAACTTTTGTTCGTGATGTCCCGTCTCTAAAGCAAGTATTGATGTCTTTGCCAAATAATTATTATTTTCCCGTAGGTAGCCGATGCGCTACGTTCTAGTTCTCACCTGAATAATCTCCGACCCCAAATAACTCTTCTGACTTTTAAAAAAATCGGTAAATATAATTCTGTAATTCAATGTCCTTGCTGCCGCAAAAACCCAGAATGAGGAGAATGCTCCTATCTCCTTCCTTGTTTTGGGTTATTCTCTAAGTACTGTTTTGACTTTGACACATTAAAATCGATTATGACAATCGCTGTTACATAGACCATAGACAAAAACGAAATGAAAAATGAAATACTTAATTGTTTATTGATAATTATTTAAAGAAAAAAGAGGGAACGTATCATTAAAAGAAGATGCAATAACCTGCATTTGTTTTTATTATCCTGTCCAATGTAATTCTGCTAGAGTTGTACACCGAAAATGATTTAGAACAGCGGCCATATTTTGACGGTTTTTAAAAAGACAAAGTAAGTAAGTACAGTAGTTCAAAAGTACAAAAAAAAATTGTATATTGAGACGGCATTTTAAGGTGGTAGCGCCGGGTAACCCGCGAAATTCAAATTTTCTTGTGTTTTCTGCATTTTACCGTTCAGTGTCATTGCAGGTTGTATGTTGAACAAAATATCATTTGCACCATTTTGTGTCAATTTCAATTACGTGTTTTAAACCTAACAGTTTACATGCACGATTGTTGATGACCGTATCTATAATACATACTTTAAATCATCATTTGTTTTGACTCCTGAAAAAACTCATAACAGAGAAGAAAGAAATACCTACTAATATTTCTTTTGTAATTGGTAATGATAATTATTTAAGATGAGTTTTAGAACTGTGTCAGTTTGTGAGTTATCACACGCTCACATCCCGTGTCCTGAAAGCCCATGTACCTATTATATAAGTACTGCCTCGCGCTCGCTCCTACAGCTACCCTACATTGTTAAGTGTCTGGCAATGAATAACGTGATTTTTAATACTATTCTGATGATAATACCAAAAAATTGCACTTAATTCTTTGACGAAGTTAGATCGGTCTTTTCCACACCTTTAGTGCCGTTTATCTGCCAAAGCCTGGGTAACCCAAACTTCATAATGGTGCATCGTTCTTACCTGTGTTGGGAGTATGGGCTGACAAACTTTCAGCTTTTATAAAATAACGAAGGTCTGGGGTTCACGAGCTCTTAGGCCATTGTGAATTGTATCGTAGCCAGTATTTATTTAAACCCCTAATTAGGTGCATAATTATTTGTCGTTACATTATTCATTTTAAAAACCAAACGTTAAAAATCCTCTGTTACTCATAAACGAGGGCTATTTGAACTTTTGATACCTACCCAACCCTCTAATTCCGCAGCTGTCCATCTTTTGAAAATTTTCAAGGTCTCTAGTTACCCTGTTACCCCATTTCGTTTGGGTACAAACCGGTCGAACCACCATAAGCCGTCTGACCTACAATACCATACTTACGCACACGGTTTGCGTAATCGAACTTGTGAGTATTACACACTCGTTGGCCACCGGTAGATTTTATCAATGAACACTACTATAAAGTACCTATACTTTATCGTCTAATCTTGTTATATCCGTTTTGTTATTTTGTAACTGCTTGCTTGCAAAAATATTAGGGAGATAGATAGGTACTTACGAAATAATTAAGTAATTACGCACATATGTTGTCATTGTGAAATGACTAAAAGTTCAAATTACTTGCTTGACTGATGAATACAGACATGCAATTTTCGGTATTTATAATAATTACTAATCTTTTGGTGCATAAACCCCATGTTTTATTTTTATATGAAAGCTCCTTAAACGTTAGCGTAGCAAGCTTTAAGTTTCGATTACGATTAGAACATTTTAATCATCGTTTATCGCCTGTTTTTTTATTATACTCTACAAAAGCGACAACAACGTAGTATCAGACAATAATAAGAAAAGTGTATTCACCTGTGACAGGAGTATTTGGCCCGTAAACCAACGCCGATGCGGCGACCCGGTACGGCAGAGTGGACAAGGGTTGCGTCCGATGTTGCCCATGATTAGGTTGATTAGCACGGTTCTTCACACACGTGTCAATCGGCGCCCCGTCCGGGAAACTTTGCACACCCCAGCACAAAATTAACCCTAACACCAACTTCGCCAACATTATGATTTTAAATGTTCGTTTGTAAGTTTGATTTGAAAGGTAACACTGCACACCTCGTGCTCGACTGTGCGTGAGTATGTTGCCGCACTCAGTTTTGTAAGCAGAGTTCGAAAGGATCTAGATCTGTGTACAAGTTGATAGATCAATTAATGTTGGAGGATGTTGAGGTGTGCCGAAATAGGCATGTAGTTACTAAGATTGCACACATGACGACGTTCAATGGCCAGATGTGAATGAAAACTTCAATATAAAGTCATTAATTTTTATTTTAACTTATCTGTTGCTACATTAGCTATAAAACTAAATCTTACATGAGGTATCTCTTACATAGACTTCGGTATTGAAATATTTAATGGCGAATAAAATTAACATCAATATGCTAGTTATATTAGTTTTATATTTTAGCTATTACAAAAAAGTGTGAATGGTTACTCGAAAGTAATTAGACAGTTTATTTGCCCGTTAATTACAAGTCGTGATATGTTTATTTAGTCGTTTTAGGCAATGTAATTACAAAAATATTTGTGTAGTTCCGCTGATTTTGATTAGAAAACGATAAAAGTGTTATCAAGAACATGTTCAGATATAAAAGCAAAGATGATTAATTCACGATAATGTTAACGCGGTGTAAGTAATTATTCATTTAGAAATACAATCCTGTCTTCAGTAGGCCTGTTTGGTGCAAGAACTCCCGGGTCTAATGTGACTTTGTCTGAGTCCATTGTGACTTTGTCTGCAGTATCCGTGGTTTCAATGTATTGCATTATCTCCTCAAGCATATTTTCACAGTCCTCGTATTCAGCTTCATCGTCGGTCTTTGCAGTGACGGGCTCTATCTCAGGGCCAGTCTCTTTCTTAACACCTACATTAGGTAAATCATGTGTGTTTTCTAAACTGTTCCAATTAGCAGTGATCGGATCAGAATTCTTTTCGCGATCTTCAGAAATATCACGTAGTTTACCATGGTGCGGATACTGCTTCTCTGAATATTTAGTATCATAATCATTTAAGGAATGATTGTAAACGCTGCTAGGAGGTGACGGCACGCACTGGAGCCAGTCTTGACAATTGATCGAAATGCTGGAAGCATTTGTGAAACCGTAGTTATCTTCTACCTTGCCGTCTCTGTTAGCTATGAAACCAGAATCATTGTCCAAGTCCGACCTATCTAGCGAATCATATCCTTCGTTAGTCACACCATTTTTTATAGTTTCGTAGACTGGTTCTAAGATCTCGGTCAGTCGTTCGCTGGCTTGTATTGATATGATTTCAGCGACATGTAACTTAGGTCTGATAGTTGCGTATTGGTCTTTGGCGTCGTCTGATGGGCTCGGCAAACCGGTACTGCAGGTAATTCTACTTTCAGAGTTTAGGCCCATGCTCATTCTGGGGTAGGTAGAGTCTCTTCTAATTCGCGATACTACTGCATTTTCAGTCTTTTTGTATGTTGATTTGACTAGGCCGTGGACCTGAAGAAAGGAATTAAATATATTTCTAAGCATCAAATATTCCGAATTTTAATATTATTTTTAAAATGATGAAATTGATATTCTACCTCTTTATTGACGTAGCAGAAAAGCAACGCCACGACAAGACCCTGCAGTCCCTCGACGGTATATGACACGTAATAGTATATCTGTTCTTGAATGCAGTTAGAGGTGGACGGCCTGAATGCAGTCAGCAAGAATTGTGTCCCAAATAGTGGCATTAGGAATAATGTTGCTTTAGCTGTGCTTCTGCAAAAAAAATAGCATATGGAATACGATGTTATTCTATAGTTAGCCAAGTAGATATTGCCAAGAGTTCAAGACGTGAGGACCTAATGCGTAATGGAAATTTAGTAGCTCTATCCCCTCGGGCATCTTTTACTTTAAATTTCATAGCGCTAACGTAATTATCGGCAATGAGATGCAGTTCCGCTCTCATTCACTCTGCCACACGACTAATATTACTTAAACTGTTATTAACACTGCGCCAAAAACGTAGATGTGCAAATCATAATAGGTACTTAAACACATGTTTTCGTATAGTTGATATAGAAACCTTATTTCTGTTATCTTCATTTTTCTTTGGATAATCTCTGCTTTAGCTAATTATAATTTTGCTTTTAATCGTAAAAGTATCAGATGCAGCTAAAACCAAATAGCGGCCACGTGATGTTATTGTAAACTTCAAAGCATTGCAACATGTTTTGGCTAATAGGAGGTGTCGTTGTTGCATTTCAAGAGCGCGTGTCAATCATTGCAATCCAAACCATAAATGTCAATGATATGAAAGTAATTGACGCGCTCTCGTGATAGTCGTGATATGCAACTACAGTAGACAGCAGACACTATACCGTAAAAAACATGTGAGACAATGATCTTTTCAGAAACAATGATCTTTTCAGAAACCCTTAAATAATATTGGAACTCACAGCTGATTCGCATTCTCCGAGTTCCGGATCTTCGTTAGCAGGACTCTTAGAACATCGATGAAGAGACCAGTGTTGATTAGCAGGATGGCGATGCGTGGCACGTCCAGTATCCATTGCACGTGCTGCACCGTGTATATCAGCCAACAAGAGTGGTCGTTGTGCACTGCCATCACTGCGGCCCAGGCTATGGCTGGCGCTAGGGCTATTACTGGGGATCAAGTATTTCTTACATTAGTGCTTTTGGCAAGTGACCTGAGAATTAAGGGAAAGATTTTTAAAATATTTTCTTCTATGGGGAGTTTGTTTCGCCACTCTTTTTTCCAGAAAAAACACTTGGAAGTGGTGAAGGGCGAGCGTTTTTGGAGGACTGCCTTATATAAATTTTGACGTTCAAAAAGTGCTAATCCCCAGCCTATTTTAAATAAATGACCATTGATTTTGCTCATAGTTATCAAAATTTGCACTTCGGTAATGTTTTAGTTTCGGTAATAAAATGCAAAAGAAAAGTAGCTACTTTGGTTGAATGCTTTAATAGGAATGGCTTCTATGAAGTGTTGGATAATTTTAATGCTAACAGATAACAGTTCAAACATACCAGTGCCAATGCCATACAGCCATTTCATATTCAGCTTTTGCTTGAAGATTGCAACGATGGACCGATGCAAATACAAGCCTTCGATAAGCATGCACACAAACACTGCGTTGCCTGCAACGCGTTCAGCAAACGCCAGTATACGACATGCAACGCCATGCGATGACATCACAGTTTCACCGGCACTCGTCAGCTCGTCTATGTAGATCTACAGATAAGGTATAGTAGCTCTTAAAGTTAATAGTTATACAAGGTTCAATTTAAGTCGGTCTGGACCTCCTTCAAGATGTTCTGTTCCCTACATTTATGATCGCATAACTCGTCAAAATGTCCCCTCAAGAGGTCCAGAACGACTTAAATTTAACTTTGTATGTTTATTTTTTATGGTGTAGGTACAAACGCTAGCACATGCAGGCTATCCCAAAACGACAATGTTTTTTCTATTCAACATGGACCTTTATATACTTTTGCAATAAATTTGAAAAATATTCAATTAAATTTGACAAATTGGAGTAGTATTGGATTACTAGGTATGTATTGGCCTATTCTATTATTTTATTAAGTAAAAAAAGTATTTAATTAACGTTAACTATTTTGTAAATGTTGCTGTAAAGATGGGATCTGACATCGCATCCATTAAAGTCAGCAGTGCTATTCTGTAAAAAAATACCCTACGAATATGTAAGTGAAGTCAAAGCGAATTGATATGTCATTCTATACTAATGCTGGGCGTTGACTAAAAATATCTTGTGATATTATATCTTATGGTTTAATTTTATTAAGAATTTGAATTTCTATTTAAAAAAAAAAAAAAAATTAATTATTTTTTTTTTAATGAAAAATTAAATTTTTTTCAAAAAAAACTAGATATATTTAAAAACGATTAACATTTCATTTCCAATTAATTATTTAAAATATATAAGCAACAATAACTTTATTAATTAATTATCTCTTTTAAATTCGAGAATGTTTTTTTCAAAAATTTTTTTGATTAATCAAAATGAATAAGGAATAAATATAATTCTTAAAATTGTTCTAATTCAATTTAAAGGTATAATAAATAAATTAGTTGAAGGGTCAAAAATTGAAAATAAATTGCTTATCATTTTCAATTTAAATTTTTAAATTTAATATTTAAATTATTATTTTTATTCAAGATTTTTTTATTAAAAATATAATAATTTATAATATTAAAAATTAAATAAATTAATAAAAAAAAGAAAAAAGAAATTAATCAATTAATTGGTATTATTTGTGGAATAAAAGAATATTACATAGTAATAATTTAAATTTGGGATTTAAACCCCATTTATAAAGGAATATCCTTTTTTTAGAAATTGCAACATGATCAAATCTTAATTTACAAAATGGAGCTTCTCCTTTAATAGAACAAATGATTTTTTTCCATGATCATACAATAAAATAATAATAATAATGATAAAATTTTTAATTATAATAATTTTTATAATTCCTTTTTGTTTTATAAAAAATATATTTTGAATGGTTCAAATAATATTATTTTTAATAATATTTTTATTTATAAATTTAAGAATAACATTAAATTTATTTTGTAATATAAGTTATAAAGAAAGAATCTATTCTATTCTTTTTTTTGTTTGACACACTGAATCGACCGTCTATCAATTTTCTTTAACTTACCGCACTTCTACTGATGATCACGAGCGCATTTCTGATAATGATGGCAATAAGAAGATTCCTGTGTAGTGCCACGCGGGTTATTCTAAGTCTTTTATAGAAACAGAATACAAAAACTGCGGGCAGGCAGGCGATGATCGAGATGGATAGCACGGCGATGTAGAACTGGTATCGTTGGAGGAGGCGAGGTGTGATGCTGCATGTGGTGTAGTCTGTTCGAAGTTCCCAGGTTGCGTTTGTGTAGCACTCTTTGCTACTATAGTCTGGAAAGATGAACGGTGAACATCGTAACATGTCATCACGGCTTTATTCCATGTGGACCTATGCAGAGCTTGCATATACCTAATACCTATAGTACGTAAGACACCAAAGAGTCTAGCATAGAATAGAATAGAATACTCTTTAATGTACACAATAAAAACTTACACATTATAACTTTAAGGGCTACATAGGGTGTTACAATGGGCGGCCTATCGCTAAAAGCGATCTCTTACAGGCAACCTTTGGATGGACTTGATAGTGGAGTAGAAAAGATGAGTTATAGGCAGTTTGTGGTCTAGGCACTATTTACATAAATATACTTATAACATTCTAACGAATCAATCAATTCAATTCTTTTTTGCATATAATTTAATGTCTTTGTAGTCTTCGATCAGTAATGATCGAAGTTTGTAGGCTAAGCGCGCACTACGAAAATAAATCGTTGCGAAAAAAAATCGTCAATCAAACAACAGAAATGTACTACAATCCGCGCACTGCGAAAATAATGAAAGAATGTGTCAAATTTCTTTGATCGTTTTTCAACTTTTTGCCAAACAGAATAAGGTTCATATTGGCCCTGTTATTTCGCAGGCGATAATAAATCGTGGTGTGCGTAGGCATTATTGTCGTTTGCGATTTTATTCCGCCCTTTAGTATTCGCAACGAATAAAATTCGTAGTGCGCGCTTGGCCTAAGTCCATGTAACGGGAGGCGGGTCTTGAGCCATGAACTGGGCACAAATCCTAACTACGGGCTGCAAATGAGATATTCCTGGTGGAAAGACTCATGCAATAGCACACTGTCTGCCCCGGGAATCGAACCCAAGACCCCATGCTCATCATTTTGCTATGACGAAAGTCTTTTGTACACCATAAAAACTTACAAATTATAACTTAAAGGGATAGAGTGATACAATGGGCGGCCTTATCGGTAAAAGTGATATCTTACAGACAACCTTTGGATGGACTTGATAGTGGAGGAAAAATGATGAGCAGGTAGACTGTGGTGCACTATTTAAATAAATATATACATGACTATTTGTATATAGGTATATAATTATAAAATAAATATAAAGTGTGTAGCGTCAGTTTGGTTAATTGAAGTTGGTTGTTACTGTTGGTTCTCCATAATAAACTGTATGGTGTTTACTTTTCAGGTAAAAGACCTATGAAAAAGGACACCCTTAAATACCCAGCACGGCATAAACAACAGTGATATTTAGTGGACTGAAGATAGTGCAAAGATCATAAAAACAGATGACAATGTAATGAATGCGTATGTAGGAACCAAGAAAGTTGGTAAAAGTGCCTAAAGATTTGCTCGGTAATCTTACAATCTAGGTAGGTACTTGGGAGATATTGCTAACAAAATCAAATGCTGAAAATTTTAAAGCAACGTAGACTATAATAGCTACATCGTATTGAAAATAAACATGACAATGGGATCTATTGATCATTAAAACACAGCGTACCGAATGACAATTACATATCAATCGACACTTAAACGCGTCCTGTATGAATAATAAGACGTGTAGATTCATTTTAGGTAGGCTTGCAATCTAAGCACCAGTACCTATGTATGTGCTAAAAATATATTTTTTAAAACATTACATACGGTCACACGAAGGTCCGGTGCTGGAATAGGCGAATTCTGAACATACTTCGTTGACCACAGTCCCCGCAAACGCTTCCTCCCAGCAAGTCCAGCCATCGAAGGTGGCTGCACACTCAAAAGCTAAAAAAAAAGTGCAATGTCCTTTGCACTAAACAACATTTGCTTTTTTCTTCTCTCGTGGGGGAAACCTTCACTAACTTCATCTTCATAAAAAATAATAGTTCGTGTTGTAATTGTGGCAGATGTAAGTACTGACACTACTTAGTTTGTAAGTAGTATCTAAGTACTTACCAAATGGAGAATGTGTTCGAAATAAAATCATTTTTATTTGTGGTCTAGTTAAATATACAAACTGAGTAAAACTTCCGTAATAAAGTATGATTCGTAATAAACCTTTTTAAGCGACTTCAAAAAAAGGAGGAGGTTCTCAATTCGACAGTATGTTTTTTTTTTGTGTGTTTGTTACGCGATTTCTCCCCCATTTGTGGACCGATTCTCAAAATTCTTTTTTTGTTTGAAAGAGTATACTCCCGAGGTGGTCCCATTTTAATTTGGTGAAGATCTGGTGCTGATCTTCGGAGATATACAATGGAACTCTGAAGAGTTCCATTGTATATCTACGAAATAGACGGCAAATCTGTCGTGATTGCTGGAATCGCTTGGATATTTTATTGTTTATACAACATCATGACGTATCATCACGCCTGTATGCTCTGAGGGGTACGCAGATGTGTACAATATACCTAAATTTTGACAGTTAGGTATGTTCAGTTTCATTTATTAGGGATAAGTGGATAACCCTATTACCATGACATGTATTGTTAACAAATAACAATATAAAAATAAATTCATGGCCAATATTTGTATGGGAACAATTAAAAATGGAAAAATAAAAATCTTTTTTGCAAAAAATAAAACCGACTTAAAAAAAACACTAGCCGGTGTAAAATAACTCTAAATTCGGAAGTCGGTGGCCCGTCATGAATAAAACAAAACCACTAAAGCCACAGACTTCCTAATTTAGAGTTATTTTACACCGGCTAGTGTTTTTTTTAAGTCGGTTTTATTTTTTTATTCAAGCAACACGACTCGTAGTGTCAGTAACATATTACTTACAAACTATTTTTATATAAAGGCTTACCAGCAATGTACACACATCAAAAGTGTCTAGGGATCAACATATATTTTTGCAATAACTTTTCTCCTGATTGATATTAATTAAAATTTTCTTTAAGGATTCATCAAATAAAGTGTTTTCGTTTGTCACAGTAACGATAAACCAAGTCACCTTTGCATTAATAAAGAAATTTGCCATTTTCCTAATAAAGGGATTTTTGACATTTGAACCACTAACATTAAAGTTCGAAAAAAAGACTGAAATAACAGTTTTCTTTAAAATTTTATTGGGTAACTTAAACAATTAATAATCCGTGTTTCTACCGCGAACACTAACAACACAAGAACATCGGTTTGGCATACTCAAAATGAGTTCATCCAAATCACGCTGTGGAATGGCCGCCCATGTTCGTTGCAACAACAAAAAAAGGTCTTCTTGCGACTGGATACCCTCCATATTCGGCAGAGCTCTTCTCTGTAGCATATCCCATGCATGCTCAATCGGGTTCAAGTCTGGCGACTTAGCAGGCCAGAGCAGGACATTGATGTTAGCTGCGGCGAGAGTCTGTCTTACAACTCGTGAGGCTTCATCACTCTTCAGGGAACTTAATTAGCGACCAAACAGTCAGAAACCGCTTGCATGAAGTGAACCTTCATTCCCGAAGACCGCTACGGGTACCACCTATAGCAATGCACAATCGTAGGATTCGATATCAATGGGCTCTTGAACACAGAAATTGGGCAGAAGAACAATGGCGTTTCGTGTGCTTTTCTGATGAGTCTCGTTTTGGTATGAGACCGGATACAAGACGTATACGACACTGGAGAACCCCTGGACGCCAACAGCGATTAAAATCCTGCCAGGAAGTCCATCCTTATAGTGGTGGAACCATCATGGTATGGGCGGGTATTTGGATCGGCGGAAGAACTGAGTTGATTTGGATCAGAGGCAACCTCAACGCTCAAATTTATGCTGAGACGATTGTATCAGACGTCATCGTTCCTCTACAAGGGCAAATCGGTCCCTTATTTCAGTTAATGCATGATAATGCACGACCGCACACCGCAAGAGTTGTAAGACAGACTCTCGCCGCAGCTAACATCAATGTCCTGCCCTGGCCTGCTCAGTCGCCAGACTTGAACCCGATTGAGCATGCATGGGATATGCTACAGAGAAGAGCTCTGCCGAATATGGAGGGTATCCAGTCGCAAGAAGACCTTTTTTTGTTGTTGCAACGAACATGGGCGGCCATTCCACAGCGTGATTTGGATGAACTCATTTTGAGTATGCCAAACCGATGTTCTTGTGTTGTTAGTGTTCGCGGTAGAAACACGGATTATTAATTGTTTAAGTTACCCAATAAAATTTTAAAGAAAACTGTTATTTCAGTCTTTTTTTCGAACTTTAATGTTAGTGGTTCAAATGTCAAAAATCCCTTTATTAGGAAAATGGCAAATTTCTTTATTAATGCAAAGGTGACTTGGTTTATCGTTACTGTGACAAACGAAAACACTTTATTTGATGAATCCTTAAAGAAAATTTTAATTAATATCAATCAGGAGAAAAGTTATTGCAAAAATATATGTTGATCCCTAGACACTTTTGATGTGTGTAGTTTCACATTACCTACTAGAAGTCTTGTTAACCTCTTTAAATAAGCTAATATGCTTGTGTCTGGAGAGGGTTCACATCAATCGTGCAATGGGTGGGGATCGAACTTACGTTACGACCTCTCGATCACCAGTCCGTCGCCTCAGCCATTGGGCTATTGCCGCTTAACTATGTTACAAAGACAAAAACAAAAAAAAACAGACTGTGACATCATTGCTTATAGGAATATGCATGTTCATACATGGACCAGCCGAAACCTTGCAGCAATGGTTAACAAACACACAGTCAAGCTTGCTCGCTATCACAGACAGGATGCTGTTGGCGCTGCCCTTCACCCTACGAACCAAAGATGAGCACCGTTTTCGCATTACCGTGTACTTATAAACAGTCCAAAAAAACAAAAACAAAACAAACAAATGCCAAACAAGTCTGTAGACCAAACAGGTTTTCACTTTACACTTTAATTATGGGGGAATAAGTTTCTCCCGCTATCATCTAAGATTCGCTCGCGGCCCCGAAAGTTCCTTTTCTACCTAGAAAACTTATAATGTTACTTCATCGAAGGACTGAACCCTTGGAGGTAATCTTAGATACTAATATTTTTAATATTATTAAACTTACGGGAAGCATTGTAGCTCTCTGGCATGTAGTGACTGCAGCAGTCGGTGGCGGCGTAAAAGCATCGCTCCCACCTTCCCTGTGCCGCCGGTATTAGTGCATCTCGGACTGCAGCGGCCACTTCCTCCAGACCAGGGTCGAATGGGTAACAGCCGCATGAACCGTCCTCCTTAGCCTGGCACAACACAATTTCTAGAAAACGGTTTCCACTACTACAAATTCTGGAATCATCTTGGGACACCCACAAATTACCACTTTTATATCCTTGGGCTACATTGGTTACTTGTCTCTTCTGAACTGTAACATCCAGCTGATGTATATTTCGGAATTCGGGTACAAGGTTAAGTACATATTACACCTATAATGTTCGAGACTATCTCAAGTTCATATCTTTGGCAGTGATCCACTATCGCAACGATATTTATCGCAACAATCACTGATGGCTCGTAAAGAGTTGAAGACTAATAAAAAAGGTAATCGAGTACAACACTTAGGTAGATATGCATCATTCTTTTTGGAAATTTCAGGGACAAACAACAGATCAGATAGCAAACGTTTTAATTGTTTACTGTACTTCGTCTTTCCTTGCACATTGCTTTGAATCTCTCGTACTTCATAACAATCCATAATTCTACGTGATACATCTGTAATAAAACTCCATTAATCTATACTCATGGCTAACATAACAGGCATAGTAATAAACCACTTTTATTTTATTTTATTATCAACTTCTACTACTTTTATTTTATTATCAATTACTTTAACTATGACACGAGTCATAGTAGGGTCGATTAAAGCTTCGTGTGCCTCTAAATCGACAATAAAAAAATCAGCTGTGAACAGTACCTACATTTATGTAGTTCAAAACATTTAATACTTACTACCACTTATATACTACGAGATAATTTCATCCGATAAGTACTTTTAACCTAGTGGACACAAGTTTATAAGTTTAATTTACTTCATTTTAGTACGATCCGCTGCCGCTCCATTGCTATAATATTCTAGATGGCGTTACTGAGTAGACATGAGAAAAGGCTAGGCAGCTACTCAGTTTCAATACAATCAACTCACGATCTCAAGGCAAGGCGCGAACCAATCCCCGTAGAAGCATCCAGCATTCAGGTTGATAGTGTTAGTACCGGCCTCGTAGAGGAAGTCAGGAGTATAGAGCAGGCATCCTCTGCCCGCCACCCATCGGTACACCTGCTCGTGGTATCGCACATTGCGGTAGTTGCAGGTCTTTGTCGCGTCAGGCGGCACGGTGTCTGGTGGCTCCTAAATAGAAAACTGTCATTAATAGGTACACTTTTCGAAGTAGCAAATTCAGTTCGTAGTGAACAATCGAATACTGCTAGTCTAGTCTATTCTACAAAAATGTAGGACTGAGAACAGACTACTTGGTCTTCACTTGGTCGCGTTTGTTTCGAGTAGTTTCGACTATCATTCGTGCTGAGATACTGGACACCGTTTATTTTATTATTAACTAGCTTTTGCCCGCGGCTTCGCCCGCGTGGATGTCGAACTTCCGTCCCCTATGTTTTCCCTTTACCTAAGGGTTGAATTTTCAAAAATCGTTTTTTATGGAAGACTTACTCTTCACTAAGAACACCCCTTCAAGTTTCATGTCTCTAATACCAGCGGTTGGGGCTGTGCGTTGATATATAAACGTAATAATTTTAGCATAATACTTCCGGATAGACTACTTTCAAAGTTGATCCTTCCGATATGTATGCATAAAGATTTCTGGAACTACGGACCCGGGAAAGAGCGCCGTACAACTGACCATGTGTAAAACAACTGATACTAAGATCAACCTGCCCAGGCGTATTAAAATTGATTACCTACAACCGTACCAAGTTTGGTTAAAATCCCTTTAATAGTTTTTTAACTATGCGTGCACATACAGACAGAAAGACAAAACATTCACTAATTGCATTTTTGGCATCAGTATCGATCACCAATCACCTTCCAATATTAATTTTGAATAGATAGGTATTCAATGTGCATAATTATTTTCGTAGTGTGTGATAGTCCATTGAATTGTATGGCGAGCGATATTGTATCTTAAGATTAAATATTATATTAACTTAGCCGTGTGCCCTTTGGTGAACTCCACTGCGGGTGACGTAACCTACGACAAACTTATTATTTGCGGTTGGTACAGTAGTCGGGTCTAGGGGTCGAACCGCAAAATTAAGTTTGTTTTTTATTGTATATACTTTTCCGGGATAAAAAGTACCCAGTGTGGTGCCCAAGATATCAAAGAATAAGTATACCAAGTTTCATCGTAATCGTACCGGTAGTTTTTGCGTGATACCTGAACATACAGACAGACAGACAGACAGACAGACAGACAAAAATTTTTTTAATCATATTTTTGGGTTCGGTGTCAGTCTAGTAACACCCCCTGCTATTTATTTTTTTGATATTTTCAATGTACAGAAATTTTACTTCTACAGATTTATTATAAGTATATATAAGATTAATAATGTGTCGTTTCTCAGTATCCTATTAGAATTAAATAGTCCGGAGCACTTTCTATCGTAGAATCTACTAACCAAGTTACGATTAGGGATCTGTAGAACAGTCTAGCAGTCACTTGCCCCAACTCAATTGAAACGGCCGCGCGGCGGTATAGCCAGCTGCTGCATGTGCATTATGTGCAACCGTGCTATATTATGCACACCAGTCACTGTAGCTTCAGCTATAGGTACTTAAAGCAATTTAAATAATGTTGATACACGAAGTGGAAGGAGGAACCCTGGTGGGATAAAGTTCCTCTGGTAGGTACGCAATGGTATTGGTTCTAAGATGTGAGAATTAATTCGCTGCAGATGGCGAGAGGTACGATAAAAAATATAACTTCCGTGGTTTACCTCACAAATATAGATGTTGGGCCTCTCGCAAGCCAGGCGGTCATTATCCCGGATGGCGAGCCTGGTGTCGCGCTGGTGCCACACATCGATGTCCGCGTTCACTGGGTTCAGGAAATTATTGAGGTGGGCGTTCACCTGCAACCAAATGGGCACCTATAGGCTAAAGAAGAATATAGTTGTGATGCACCCAAATTTCTCCAGTTATAAGAGCAGGGGCAAGGTGCATCCATTAGTCACGAATTTATGACATCGGCCTGCTGTTGAAACATTCCCATTGAAGTCAATGGCAAAAAATAAATTTTATATCAAACAAAACAACTAATGCTACAGACTTCTGAATCCATAGTTTTATTACACCTTTTAGTGTTTCTTTTTAGTTTTTGGTACCTATCTACCTCATAAATTTTTAATTTCTTGCAAGTTTTTATAAACCGCATAATAGTTTCGTCGACTGTATTTCACCTCTATCATCACATTTACTTTCGCTTTCCAATATGATGTGGTTGTAGTGTCATCAAAAGTACAGAATATTCTTTCAAGTTTCAGTAGAATTGTGTTACAGGGACGTTCAATGTTTTAGACGGAGATTTTTCAAATAGTTTTTATACATTATAATATTAATCTGGCTCACGAGGTTGTTGACATGTGGAATGTGGATAATAGCATAATAGCCAAGAGCCTCGACCAACACCTTAGTATCGAGGCTCTCGTTAGGCAGCTGGATCAAGGGCTTGATCCAGAAGGCATTACCTACTCTTGGACACGGCGCGCGCATAGTTATGCGTTTTTTCTCTCAGGAGCCCTGACCACCGGTAGCTTGGATCCTGTTCCCGATACCGGTTGGCTTCTATTTTTTTAAATTTTATAAGTTTTATTATTCTTGTAATAAATATTTAAAAATATAATGTAGGTTGACTGCCTCGTTGGTCTAGTGGTCGCAAGCGCTACTGCTGAGCATGAGGTCCCGGGTTCGATCCCCGGGTCGGGCAAAGTGTTATTGAGTTTTTCCATCTGGGATTTCTCAGTAGCAGCCCGGAGTCTGGATTTGTGCCCGATTGATGGCAATAGGCTCGCCCCCTATTACATGGGACTTAAACATAACTGGCGAAATGTGGGTGTACTACCAGGTACACCTCTGCCTAGCCCTTCGGGGATTACAGGCGTGACGTTATGTTATGTTATGTTTATAACTTAGGTACCTATGTGTGTATAAGAAAATAATAATAATAATAACATTACTTTATTTCAAGCTCAAAGGCTCATACTTATATTAACTGTCATCGGTATAATATCTTTACTTAAGAAAAGTCTATAAAAACAGTTAAGGTGGTACACGGAACCCTTCGTCCGGGAGACCTACTCGCACGCACCTAGCTAGTTTGTTATGGCTAATTTCGAGCAATTAAAAACAAACAGATAAAAAATACATTTACTTTATTATCTGGTTTTCATTGGAATTTAAAATGAGTAGCTAGTGCGAACGGGACACTTATTTTTATCAATAGGATATCAATCAATGCAACCAACTCTTGATAACGATTGCCGCGCGTTGTGAATGTTGTTATGGACGTTTAGCTATGCCAGAAAGGAGTTAGTAAGTTTCTACATGCAGTACCGTAGGGTATTGCATATAATTATTTCGTTTTAATTTCGTTTTTAGCCGACTTGAAATAAAGGAGGAGATTATTAATTTGTTTGTATTTATTTTAACGATACTTCAATACTCCGTCGAATAATATTAAGAAAGTACGTATTGGTGGCTCAAGTGGTTACCAATTCGCCTTCGCCGGAATGCTCATATTCTTTCCCTTTTGTATAATGTGCTCTTTTCTCCTTCCACCCCTCTCTATCTCAAGAAACGTTTCCAGTTTCTTTGCGACTCCCACGCGAAATTTTTAAGGTCATCAGATAACTTGAAGCTCAAAATGCCTATGCATTCCACAACTTTCCTCGACAAATCCTTTACTGTCCAGGCCGCTCGTTTGTGGAATGCATTGCCCGTTCAAATTAAACGCGCGCAATCGTTACCTACGTTTAAAAGGCTCGTAAAGGAACATTACTTGTCGTTGTAATCTTGTTCTCATAACTGTTAAATTAAACATCTTTAGTCTTCATTAATTTTCGTTGCTTAAATATTTAGTATGTATGTATTTATGTATCTATTATTTAGGATATGTATGTATGTATTTTAGTTTAATATTGTATATGTTGGTATTTACTATTTGCACCAACAACAGCCCCATTTTATATCGTGATAAATCACTGTCCATCCTAAGGTTGCCTGGAAGAGATCGCGGAAAGCGATAAGGCCGCCCATTGTATGTTTTGTAGTGTATATGTCTTCTTTTGTTATGTATTTTTGTGGTGTACAATAAAGTATATATATATAAATATAAATATATATTATAATATTATAACATTATGCCTGTACTTATTGCATTTTTCTCCGAAAGGTTAGGCAATACCTCTGCCTAACCCTTCGTAGGCAAATGCATCCCCATTACCCCGGGGTAATGGGGATGCATTTTCAGCTACGAGAAAGAAGCTACCTACAGTACCTACATTTCTTTTGCAGCCACCTCGAAAATAATAAACTTTTAGTCCGGATTGTCCGCCACATATGTATATTGGTACAGACGCCAGCACATCAAGTTACCCCAATGTGTCTCATTTTCCCAATTGAATATGAACCTTATCTTGTTTGCCATAAAGTTGAAAAACGATCAAAGAAATTTGACACATTGGGGTAACTTGATGTGCTGGCGTCTGTACATACAACCTGAAGAACAATTTTAAGTAGCTAGTTTTAGATATTTTTTTCTGAAAAGATTGTCTTTATTAATTGTTTCTGACTTGCTCCCTCTCTCGGCGCCCAATCGCCCATACCTTTTAGAGCCATCCCATGATCCAACCACCCAAAAGATGAAGATCAATCAATTACTTTTAATTGCGCATTATTTTTAACTTCAGTGAGAACAGGTTTATTACTAGTTTTCTCTACGTACAGAGGCCAGCACACCAAGCTACCTCAATGTGTCTTATTTTTAACTTTATTACAAATTGGATATTGGGTAATCTTAAAGCCTTACCGACTCGAGTCTTTAGGTTAATAAGATCTTAAGTACCTACACATAAAATCTCTGTGTGTTATTTCCTCTTCTAGACATATGCCTATAGTGGTATGTAGGTACCGACCTACATAGCACTAGGCGTACACTAGGCACTAGTTAGTTAGTACACGTACCTTATAGGTGCACTAACTACCCGTAAGTATACCTCTACCGAAGGTCTATATTCCCCGAAGAGTCACCTTCTGGGCGTGCTGTTACGTCTTCGAATTCTAGAAAATAAGGAAAATACCTGCGTCCCATGTGCAATTATAATCCATATGAAACAGATTTGAATCAAGTTCAATACTAAATGATGTTCTTGCATAATTTCAGTGAAACAGTCCTTTTGCACACGTTGATCATAGTGATAATTAAAAATGTTTTAATTGATTTCGAAGCACAATCACTTGAAAAATCACTGAAATTGAATTGTCACTGGTTTAGGCACGTAATTCACGGTTCGAGATACTACACGACTGTGTTTGAAAACCGAATAGCATCAAACATTCCGGCACGACGAAAATCCATAACAGCTTTGTTGATTGTCTTCAGAACTGAATGTATCTCGATTAGTGGCGACACGACAGCCGCACAAATTGCGCTAAACAATCCACTGTTTACAAATTATCTGTGTCCACAATCAAATGATAACTAAATATTAATCACGTTACAGACTTATCTCTATATTCGGCTGTGATTTGAATTGGTGCAAATGAAAACATGTGTATATTGGAACAAAGAGCGATGAGATCATTCTACTTCGAACTATAGTAATTAAGGGTAATCCGTCGAGGTAGAATCAATATTATTACGTTTGTCGTTTTTGACGGCACTTGGCGCTGTGGCTAAGCGATTGACTGCTGCACTGCGGGTTGCGGTTTTGTTCTCGGACGAATTAAAATAATTGTTTAGCCTACAGGTAGTTGTTTCAGGTCTGCTTGTGTATCGATACAAACGCGTGGCACCGGGCGGCGCGGCGCGCCTGTGTCGATACTAACGCGCGTTAGTATAGCGGTCCTTCCCTACTGGCGGGGTTACCCCCGCTACGAGGGAAGTGTGAATCTTCACTCGTAGTAATCGAGCAATTTGGTGCACCGCACGTCTTTGGGACAAAAAAATGAAGCTTTTCGACGCAGAAAACTTCATAGCGCGTTTGTATCGATACACACGCGCGTTTGCATCGCGTCTGTATCGCTACACCCGCGCGTTTGTATCTTTCCAAACGCGTATTTGATTTCGCGGATTGTACTTTAATTGTGTGTGTGTGTGTGTAGGTACCTATGTTTGTAATGAATAAACTCAAAAGCTTCTGTGCCGATTTCAAAAACCTTCCACCATTGGAAAGCTACATTCACCCTAAGTAACATAGGCTAAGTATACTTTTTATCCCTGAATTCCCTCGGGGGCGGGAACTCCGCGGGTAAAACCGCGTGACGTCTGCTAGTGTATACATATATAGGTATACCTACATATTTATTAATGTAATGTTATAGTACCTATGTTTTTATAAATTTAAATATTATTCTACCACGTAGGTATAAGTACTTAGGTATATATTTTTACTAGTAATGGTTATGCTAAACAAATGGTTTATTGTTATAATACTGTACATTTATTATTTTATGGAGCCCAGCCGACGATGACGCCGTGATTTACGTCAATAATAATAATCTAGGAATTAAAAAAGATATAAATTATTAAAATCAAGATAAGTTTTCAACAGACGAGATATTTAGATACGTACGAGTAATAGGTAGCTACTAAGTAGGTCCACGATCGCTAGTCGCTGGGAACACCTGTGTTCGAGCTGGCCTAGCGATAAACTAAGTTTCAATAGAATTAGAGGCCAGCGTATACAGGATTTAGTTAACACTGGTAGCCCACAGTCATGAACAAAACTACAATGAATTGTGGTTGTTTATTTACTTTATTCTTTCATTTATTTTTATTGACTTGACTGTTCAGTAGTTTCGGAGCCTATTCAATGCAAACAAACAAACAATCAACCTTTCCTCTTTATAATTAGTATAGACAATGTGTACTTAATTAAATTTTACTATGCCAGCGTTTCCCAAAGTGTGGGTCGCGAGTAGGGTTGCCAGATATTAGGCTTACCTATTTATTTATTAAAACTTTTTGCATAAGTTTAAAAAACTGTGCAAAGGCGGATTTAGTGTCCTGGCATTTACTACTAGACTACCTTAAGGTGGTGCAGATATAGAACAAGGTTAAGAGTATGGAAAAAACCAAAAGGTATAGTAGTACCACATACTTACATAAAAAAGAAATACAAAGTCAAGAAAGGTAAATATACGTTGATGGAGAAAAACTAATCTGACTTATAATATAATCCTCTGTGATGAATCTGCCTCATCATAATATGAATATTATTGAATATATTAACGAGATTTTAATAGGCCAAAGGATGAAAGGGACATCAAACCACATCCAGACATCATAAGTTCTCTTCATTAGCCTGGACCTCCCAGAGCGTTCAGACTTTTCGTTGGCTTTCCCCATTGATATACCTATGTATAAAAACCCGGTTTTTAGATATCAATGGATTTCCCATAATTTCAAGTTTCACCTGATGTTCTTTTTACTTTAAGCACCTGTATAAAAGCTTGATTTCTGTCAAAACCAATATTTCAAGTGAAAGAAGTGACTTATAAATTTACTTTTATGAATAAAATCTAATTGGGTTGGATAGGACTGATGATTTTTTCATGTTTCTTTACAGTTAACAGATAAAAACAAAAAAAAACAGAAGAATAAATTTCATACAATAAAATTACCTGAGGGGTCCAAAATCATGTACAAAACTCGTTTTATCAGTATACTCCACGATGTACCTATCACGCTGAATAAACGTTCTGCCCTTTTGGGGTGACCAAACCCCTGTAGTTTGGTCACCCCATCTTGCCAAAAGATGGAGAAACAAAGCGCGTCGTGAGCGATTCTCGCGGTCACACGTAGGTAACTATTTTTTAAAATTTAGCGACTAATAGCCAATGGACTGGACGGGTTTTTCAAACTAAAACCGTATCAAACCCATCCATTAACTAACCTAGAGGTCAGTCCCAAATATGGTCGAAGCTCGCAACTTTGAAATGTGGGTATACTATATGTGAACCTCTGCCTAACTCTTTGGGCAATACAGGCGTGATCTTATGATAAGTACATATAAACGAGTAAGTAGGTAAGCACTCTGAAAGCATTTGGGCATGATATCACATTCTTCCAGCAGGAACATAAATTATCAGAGTGTTTAGTGACCTTGTTGAAGCAAGGGTCAATGTCTTGACACTTGATTTTCCTTAATCGAAAATCACGTACGGGCCATTATTCGTCATTTGAGATAACAAGCTGATGTCACATGCACTAGTTACAATTTAGCACTTTAAATATAGTTTTTTTTTAATATTAGGGAGGACCTCAATATTTATGTCACAGTTTAGTCCTATCTCTTCCCCTTCCTGTCTCCTTCCCCTTCCTGTCTCCTTCCCTTCCCGTCTCTTCCCCTATGCGTTTAAACCAACACTAGGAACTCGTATAATCCCATCTCTTCTACAAACGCATAGGGGAAGAGACATACCTCTTTCCCTATGCGTTCCTTTTCTTTTTCTGCCATGTCAACCTAGTGACATGATCACACGAATATAGGTATTGCCGTAGATCTACCAAAATTAGATGATCTTCCCGTGAGAGTGTAAGTGAAGAGAGCATCAAGTGAACTGTCATCCCAGACCGACTTCAGGGCTTGACAGTTCAATTAACGCTCACTTCACTCTGTTCGCGGGGAAATTTTACAAATAATTATGGTAATGATAAAATTTGACGTCATCATAGTTACCTACTTTGTATGTCAACAATGTAAAGGCCTTGCTAAGTTTATTTTAAAACAGATTTAGATACACGTGAACTTCAACTACCTACCTACGGGAACTTATTTTTGTTTAACCTAGATCTGAAACTCGACAACGAATTTTCATTATAAAGAATCGCACAAATAGAAGCCAAACACTGTTGGATGACCTCTTTCTGGGTACAACTGTATAACTTTGTAGGCAAAAGAAAAACTACGTTTCAAGATCAGTTAGATAGTACCTACCTCAGGAAGGAAATAGAGACGCTGAAATGGAAATAAGATATCTAGGTTATGTAGAAAACGTAATCAGTCTGTAAGATAAAATGCAAAATAGAGACACGTGTTCGCGTAAACCTTTGACCTTACCATTACGACAGAAAATTATCTGAATTTTCTTCAGTAATTTGTATACATCATAAACTTTTATATTTACTGTATCCTAAGATAGGTTTTTAGCAAGGAAAACACTACGAAAGAACACATGGTTTGGTGGGGGAAGGGGCTTACGTCAGGCCCCCGCCTGACCACCACCTTTTTTGAGGCCTGGATCCCCATCCAGGCCTCAAAAAAGGTGGTGGTCACGGCCCACTGCCTCTAAAAAGCCGTCAAGCGAGAGCCGCACTAAGTATCAATACAATGCATAATATACAAAGGAAATGTCTTTAGCGCGATTATGGCACGTAATTGTTCGGTAGATTTTTGCGAGCAACATTTTTGCATGGGGAAGCGAGGATTATACACTGAACGCCTAAATGAACACGACTTATTATATCGCCACCTTAACATAAATAGTAGACAATTTGGACGGTCGTCTTTAGAATTTTATATACATATTAGAGATATACATATATTTAATAAAAGCTTTTGCCCGCGGCTTCGCCCGCGTGGATTGCGAACATCCGTCCCCTATGTTTTCCCTTTAGGGGTTGAATTTCCAAAAATCGTTTTTTAGTGGATACTTACTCTTTACTAAGAACACCCCTTCAAGTTTCATGTCTCCAATACCAGCGATTTGAGCTGTGCGTTGATATATAATATAAACGTAATAATTTTAGCATAATACTTCCGGATAGACTACTTTCAAAGTTGAACCTTCCGGTATGTATACATAAGGATTTCTGGAACTACTGACACGAGAAAGAGCACCGTACAACTGACCATGTGTAAAACAACTGAGACTAAGATCAACCTGCCCAGGCGTATTGATTACAACCGTACCAAGTTTGGTTAAAATCCCTATAAGTAATAGTTTTTGAACTATGCGTGCACAAACAGACAGACAGACAAAACATTTACTGATTGCCTTTTTTTCATTAGTATCGATCACCAATCATCCTCCAATATTAATATAATAATAATCAATGTACTTACTTAATTATCTTTGTAGTGTGTGATAGTTCATTAAATTGTATGGCGGCGATATTGTATCTTAAGATAAAATATTATAATATCTAAGCCGTGTGCAGCGCCCCTTGGTGAACTCCACTGCGGGTGACGTAACCTACGACAAACTTATTATTTGCGGTTGGTACAGTTGTCGGGTCTAGGGATCGAACCGCAAAATTAAGTTTGTTTTTTATTGTATATACTTTTCCGGGATAAAAAGTAAGTGAAGTGCCCAAGATATTAAAGAATAAGTATACCAAGTTTCATCGTAATCGAACCGGTAGTTTTTGCGTGATACTTGAACATACAAAATTTTTTTTAATCATATTTTTGGGTTCGGTTTCGGTCTAGTAACAGCCCCTACTATTTATTTTTTTGATATTTTCAATGTACAGAAATTTTACTTCTACAGATTTATTATAAGTATATACAGGGTGTCTCATTCAAATCGGTCAGTAGGTACCTATGGGAAAGTCTGAAACTATAAGACATACGAAGATCTGTTCTGAGGAACCATGTCATCGATTTTAATAACAAGAAAAACTGCATTCATACATTTTAAAAAAACATCTGAACAACGGAGTAGTTTGGGAATCGAACCCGGTTATTTTGAAAAAAAAAGTACTATTTAGATATCGATTGTGTAGGCCTTAAGCAGTAAATGTCTGTATGAAACATGATGTCTAAAATGAATAAAATTCATTGTTTCCACATACTTTAATTTATTTTAGTAGGTGCTCGAAGTGACCACGTTTACAATATTACTACAATAGTACCTACAGATGTTTTTTAAAATGTATGAATGCAGTTTTTCTTGTTATTAGAATCGATGATATGGTTCCTCAGAACAGATCTTCGTATGTCTTATAGTTTCAGACTTTCCCATACTGACCGATTTGAATGAGACACCCTGTATAGATATGACAACAAATAGATCCGAAACAATAAAAACTAAGTAGGTACTAAGTATTGCTTTTTATTTAGCGAATCTCTAATGTGCTCTATAAACCGTTTGTGTTACATAGAATTAGAATGACAACATATTATATACATATAACTTTTTTTTTTGAGGGGTGGAAAATCCTCATGTATGTCCCCCACCCCGGGGAGGGCGGAGGGGTCTGTCAGATTCTTACTGACTAAAAACCACCCGTGTTCCATGTCACACCTGCGCCGGGGGTCACGGGAACAGAAGATAATTCCGCGACCCCTGACTAGTGCCGGCCCCGAGGGCCTCGCCAACTCAGCGAGAGAAGTGAGGTGTTAGACTCTCCTCGCGAATCTAAGAGACGCGCGTGCGAACACGACGCGCCGCCACCTCGGGTCCTTGTACGTGGGGGGCGGCAGTACACTCTGCCAGCGTATGCCGCGCCGTGTCCTCCTTACAGTCGACGCAGTGGTGACACCGGGCGTCCGGCTCCCTGTTTATGCGACACAGGTACTTCCCGAAGCAGTTTTCCGTGCCCGGTAAGTATTTGCGTCACCTGAAATGTCAGGGAGCCATGCCTCACCGGCCGGACCGCCTCGATGGTGACGAGGCCGGTGGTAGGATGCGAAAGCCTGTCCCGCCATTCCGCCACCAGGACATCGCGCAGCTGCGACTGACGCAACTCCATGTGTCGCTGCATCAGACGCTCGCCGCGCGCCCGCATTAGCTCGCGCCACCGGTACAGTGACGCGAATATCTTTGCCTCCAGGTCCCAGGGTGGGGTCCGGCCAGTACTCCGGCCGCCTCGTAGGAGATCGTGCGATAACCCCTGATGATCCTGACGGCCATCGCTTGCTGCGGTCTCCACAGGACAGCGATGCTGCCGTCCGTCAGGTCAGCCACCCAGATCAGGGCCCGTAGGGCCAGCGATCGCACGACCCCCACGTAGAGCCGCCTACTGGCAGCACTCGGGCCCCACGAATTGGCAAGCAGCGTTGACAGCGCCCCGGCCGCGCAGAACAGCTTGGGTGCCAGCAGCCAATATACATATAACCTAACCTAACTTACCATACCTATCATATAGCTAACCTAAGTACCTAACCTAACTACCTTACTGAAATGCATTGATTTCGAAAGATACAAAATACATTATTTTAAACTGAACCACTGCGCTGCGTGTCTCTACTCTCTACGTTACATACAATGCTATAGGTAGTTGTATTTGAAGTAGTAGTAGAAGGTAGCTAATAATTTAACTCGATTAGCCTGAGCCTGAATGAGCCTTTAGGCGCAGCCGTGAGACATGCCATTTTTTTTTTTTTTTACTATTTTGTTTTGTTATTTTCATATTTTAACAGTGTGTGCATGTTTTTACCTGTTGCCACTAAATCTTATTTCTTTCTTTCTTTCTTTCTTTTCTTTTTCTTTATTAGTAAAACATTAGTAAAACATCTAACTAAAAAGTACTCCATTGACTGGCCTGTTGATCTACTGGTTAGTGGCCTTGACTGTAACGGAGGTCGTGGGGTCGATTCCCACCCAAGACGAATGTTTGTGTGATGAGTACGATCATTTGTTCTGTCTGACTGAACCCAATTAGGGTTGTAGGCATGCCCAATGTGCAGTGTTAGTCTGTAAAAATCACCTCTTTAAAATTTTAGTAAAATAAAGGCAAATTGAGCCGTCAACTCATACTAATGTTAGGCATTGACAGTTCACTTCGATCAAGTTTTTACAGGATGACTTAGGCCGGCTCGAGCAGTTAGTTTAACTGCTCGAGCAGCTCGCAATTTCAAATCAGTATCATCATAGATTTTGAGGAGGAAGCACTTCTGCTGCTTTTGCTCAGAAAATTGGGGGTTCATTCAATATTAGAAACACGAAATTATAATGGACAATTTAATCGCTTGTTTTTGGAACTATAATAAGGAATGAAGAGTGCGGGCGGGGTAACTGTGCGAGAGTAGTCGACAGCTCGAGCAGTCAGTGTATGCCTGGCGACTGTTTGACCGCACGATGAAAATTCACTGTACCTACTGTCGACCGCCCGAATCAGTTGCAACTGCTCGAGCGGTTCGTGTATGAGCGTCCATAGAACTCTGCAGTTCACTGTGCAGTCGCAGCTTGAAGCTGTCGCCCCTGACTGCTTCTAGCGGTCCGTGTATTGCCGGCCTTACGGTGAATCGACCGGCTGAATCATCCGGCAGGTGACCAGGGGCTCGAGTCGGCTATTGCAATCGTGTCTCAATGCCCGGTCGTTGATCGAATATTTGACAACTTTGACAGTTTTTGTGTGGGAAATGTGTCATAATTTTGACGTCATACATCAAAAATCGATCATTGACCGGTCATTGAGACACGATTGCAATAGCAGACTCGACCCCCAGGCAAGCGGCGCGGCGGCGCGACCGCATTAACTACTTAATCGGTTTTAATTTCCAGTACTTAACACTAATTAAAACCAAGACGTGACAAAGAACCGCCAAAAATTCTGCCATTTTCTTATATTATTACAAGTTTAAACTAGTAAAGAACTGCTGATAGGTAAATAAATGTTAAGTATTAACACCCCAGTTGAATTATCTTAAATTGTTTTGTAAACAATGATAATTACCTTTAATGAAATTTTATCGAATATTGCATTATAATTATTATTGATTATTAAATAACATGCAACATGCGAGGTCATTTCTTGACTTTATTATTGTGCATCTTTTTAAGATTTTGCCTAAAGTGGATGTTAAATAAAAATTACATTTTCTACACCTACCACACACCCCCACCTACACTACCTAATTGGTACTTCTACACATACTTAGTTCGGTAATTTAATATAGATATATATACTGATATTACAAAGGGAAAATATTACTTTCATTGTTTGCACGGATTGAAATAAAAAAAAATCGACCAATTTAAAAAAAATAATAGTAACTATTCTAAAAATATTATAAACATGTAATTTTATTTAATCGTACTGTGAAAGCCGGTAAGACTCTTTTTTAAAGTAGGAAATGAGCTGATGATTTACTAAGGCTGAAATTCATAAATTATAGCTCAAAACTATCTCAACCACATATCGTTTTAAACACAAAGACCGCATCAGAATCGGTCCATTCGTTTAGAAGGTACTTTGCCTCAGACAGACACACACACAGATACATAAGTTAAACTCATAATACCCCTCTTTTTGCGTCAGGGTTAAAAATAAAATACTTCTTGGACGAGTGTTTGCTACGCGCTACAGACTCGTAGGTGTCCGTACTCCGTAGCCCGTAGCCACAATTTTCAAGTAAGTAATCTTATTTCGGAATCGGGCTACTGACATCAGCAACATTCCTTTAGTTATGACTCATAGGTAAAATTAGTTGAAATTATTAAAAAGACCAAGTGCGACTGCTGGGACTCGCACACGAAAGGTTCTGTATCATGTCGAGATAAAAAATGCCGGAAAACGCTACGTTTTTGTTTTTATTTTAATTGTTTTTTATTTTATTTTAATAGGTAGTAAGAAGTATGTAAGAATCAGCATATGGCGCTCTATAGTTTCTGCCTACCCCCATGGGAAAAAGGCATGAGTTTATGTATGTATGTATGTATGTTAATAGGTAGTAATGGAGGTCTTAATGTAGATAGTAGAAAGTAATTAAATACCCAAGAGAATGCAGATAATGTGTGCGCTGTCATCCCAGACCAACGCCAGGGTTTGGCAGTTTACACAACGGTTAATGAAATACAGCCCGCTGAAAGACAGAAGGATGAATGGAAGGTACAGTATAAACCCTATAGGTGTGTCCAATCCGATCGTGCGACCATGCAATCCGCTTTATGACGATTCGAATCACCATAAAAATCACGTAAAATCTACACCGACTGACTGACCCGACGTCATACATATCTAATGCTTACTTACTGATTAAATCTTGAAAAATGTAGTCCTGTGAATAATAACAAAACTTTATAATTACTACGACTAATAGAGCCAGCTAAGAGAAATAAGTAGGTAGTTAGCAACACTGACGTAAGATAATATTATGATTTAAGCATAACTCAACCCTTGCAATAACAGCTTCAAGCGATAACTTACCGAAACTATGTTACTTTACTGTAAATATATGAGATATAGTGTTACGTAAAAACTTCTTTCCAACCAGCATTTATATTTGTCTATTTATTGGGCGATAAATAAAAAAAAAAGCAAATGTCCCAAAAAGCAAATGTTGTTTTTTCTGACAGGAGTTTTTAATAAATAGATACGTTGATATCAAATTTTTATTATGTAACCTGATGCAAGTGAAAACCAGGGTGATTGCCTTCAAACTGTGGTCAACGAGAAATTTAGAACAATTTAAACCAGATGAGTTCAGACTGTCTGTATCAAGACATGTCAGACTTTAACAGCTTCCCATGCTCTTCAAACCAGAGGCCCATATTAGTGGAAACGCTTTTACAGACGTTTTTTTGACGCTGACAGAGTCACGCAGTAAGTACCTATATTTGTTGCAAGGTACTTAAGAAAAAAAATCAGCTTCCCCAAATACCGGTCCAACCTCGGTCTGTTGAGGCCTGGAAGCCACAGTTGCTGCAATGCAAAGCCCGAGGCATGGCATACAGATGACGCCTGCCAAACACTGATGCCTGCCAAGATGACGGGAACTGACCAATTTGTTATAGCAACCTTTGCACGCTTTTTGATTATTTATGAGTAGAAACTGAAATTGTTCCATGGTTATTATTATGAAACTCTCCCTGAAAAAATAAGTACACTCTTGCCACCGTTTAATCTCCGGGTATTGTCAAAGTGAGTATTTCAAATAAAAAACCACTATTCGCTCCCCAAAAAAATGCCTCTGTCAAAGCGTTTTTGATATGTTGTGCGCCTAAGTCATTCAAAGCTTCCAAAGACATTCAATACCTATAGACCGGGCATCACGAACAACATTTTCGTCCAACACTTGTGTCCTGCTGGACACAAATCTATGAGTTTTTATTAGTACCCTCCGCTGCCGCTCCAATATTCATACATTATTCTAGATGGCGTTACTGAGACATGGGATCAAAGTTTTTGTATAACATTTCCTCGCGTGTCCGCTCTTTAATATTTTAAATCTCTTTGAAAGCTTCCAATAACTGAACGCCTTGTTTTAGGTCATTTTTTCTGATAAGTACATATTTATGGAATCAAAAGGGATTTACGTATTAGGCAATAAAAGCAGCCTCAATTTTATAGATGAGAATCTACGTGGTTTACAATTTGAGTCGTAAGCCACAGCTTGGTTCTTCGGATGATAGTTTCAGCTGCAAGATTAATATTATCAGTGCAACCCAGATTTTAGTGCAGCAGCTGTGTAGGTCATCTTTGGGGAAGCTGAATTGAATGTGTTACGTTTACATTGTTGGTTTTAATACCTACTAGGTATCTCACCCACATCCCAATATGATTATGCCACCAGAATTCTCCCACCAGTCATGCACATTTTAAGTTCTGCGGATGGTACGTCAACATCTAGACTATTAGTTAGTATTAATCTTAATCAATTACAAATAAAATTTCGTCAGAATCAAAATATTTAATAATCGCGATAGCTTTGTATTTGAAAGTTTAAAGTTTATCACTCTTGGCTTCAATCAACTGACCATTTGTTTATGGATGTCTGTGATGACATTTGGGCTACTTAATAAACTCCCGGTGTAGAATATCCGTCTCTATTCTTGAAGGTATGAATCCCATAAGTTATTCTCATCAGACATCAATATTAAATAAATCTTCTACAACTTTCACACAACGCCATCTAGTCCCAAACTTAAGCAGAGCCTGTGATATGGGTACTAAACAGCTGATAAACATACTACCAGACATACCTTCGTAATTTATTTAAAGTACATAGGTACATATTGATATTATAGATAAATTACACCCAGACACAGAACCAATGATCGTGCTAATCACACAAACATTTATCCTGGGTGGGAATCAAACCGACACGACCCTAGGCATAGCAGTTAGGGCTACAAAGAACTATGACAATGAACTCTGAGTTTCTTTAGTTGTTTCTTCCCAGAGTAGTCAGGTAGTGAAACGCTGACCTACCATGATGAACCTATTTACAGAAATAAATATCATTTTAGATATCATTTTTTTGCAACTTAGAATTTGTGTTTTTTTTTAATTGTTCTGTTTAGGTAAGTACATTTTAATTTAAACTATTTTATTTTATTATTTCCTTATTTGGATCCGCTAAAGGCTCACTGACACTCATTAAATTGTATGTTAGATACAGCGGCAGCATATTGGGTTTGGGCTGGCAATGCTGATAAGCTCGTAGCATTCAATTTATCCCTAAATTATGTTACGCAGCCTTTTGCTGACATTTGGGTGGGATTCACTCACGCATTCAACGGGCCCGCTTTTGGTCAATCTTGTGCAGCTTGCCCTGACCAGCCGGGCCCTAGCTGCCCTCTTGCTTAGCTTAAAAAATATGCCTTGGCCCAATAAGATAGACTTGTTTATTTGCAAGATGCACTTCCTGAATTTCCAGATTCCTTTTATTTAGGGCCTTTTGCGCACAAGTTTTTTTATAGCCCTAGCGACGTACGTTTACTCATAAGCGCGTTCTTTACACGACTACAAAGGAATTACTTAAAGATCCTAAAACATTTTTGTTTAGGTACGTAACTTTAAAAAATTACATTATACCTATTTATGAAAGCAGTTGGTTTTAAAAAAATAAAAAACTATTTCGGTTAAATTTTGTCTTCGTACTTATTGTGTCTGAAGCCAAATTTTGAATGTTTGTGTTTTTATATCATTATAGCCTAATAATATTAGTTTTTCAGGTTTATACAATCATTAAATAATTTTTGTTCTAATTGTTTTCACGCAGACAATAGAGTTTCTCCACATCACTGCCCCTATGCGTTTATGGCAGAAATGTGTTTTGTTCAGGTAAACGTATAGGGGAAGACTTGGGAAGGGGAAGAGATGAGACTCAACCCAATCTGCTTGAAACATTGGAGGCTTCCAGGCCCTAAAGAGTTGGTAAAATTAAAATAAGACACAAAAGTACAAACGGATATCTGTATCAAGTATCTAGGTAATTATATAGCTATTTCAATAATTAACTACTTTCGTGATAATGTAGGTTATGTGCTACATCTAAGTTTAATAAAAATTATCATTAAACTGTCACCTGCGAGCTGGCAGGAAAAAGTTCAGGAAGGTATAGCTAGGTATACCTATATTTTCTCAGTACTGGGTAGGTACCTAGATAGGCACACAATTTCTAGCATGGGGTTTTCCTGCCACTGCATCACACGATGACAGCACAGACGCCAGCACATCAAACTATCCTGAACTGTCATACTTTCCCAATTGAACATGAACCATATTTGTTTGCATGGATTCAAGTTGAAATAGTATCAAAGAAATTTGAGACATTGGAGTAACTTGTTGTGCTGATCTCTGTACTTTATGTGCTGATCTATTTCATTCTAATTTCATTAAAATGTGTTTGTCGCCAAAGATAACTAGGAAACGGTTTCTGAAACTAGTGGCTGTTGTTCCAACTAAACAAAAATAGTTACGACTGTTTTCTGAAAATTTTGAAGTAAGTTTGTAAGTACCTATCTATTTAATTTAGATACATCTTTATACAAAATAAAAATTTAAATATTTGTAAAATATTAATAAAACATATGAAGTTTATTAGGTAGATAATTATTTGATACGCGTCCATGGCCATGACGGATGGACTCCTATAGTCGTTATATTATTTATTTCCTTGCCTTCTTTTTATTTTTTTTAATTATTTAATATCTTCATTTTATTTACACAGATATGAATTATTTATTAAGTAGGTACACACTTGTGAGTTTAATTTACATAACATCTGATGATGAACAACGGACAAACAAATTGTTTGATTGTAAAAAATATTAGTTTTTCTTCTAATCTAAATTCCTCTTCAATCTAAATCTTGCACCATTTTGTTATGAAAACCTTTGGTCAGACTCAGGGATAAGAGTGCAACTTCTAGGGGATTCCGGGATAACACGGCGCGTCCGATTGAAATAACAATATAATAATAAGTACTTACTTTATAGTACTTATCTGTAAATTTATATAGCGCTATATCAGATATATCGTTATTAAATAAGCTACCAACTTTTATTCTAATAAACTGTATTAATCCTAGTTTGAATCACCAAAAGTGAATTTTCTCCCTATTTATTTTATAAGACTCGACAGCCGAGGGGTTAATTGCGATGGTATGAACTTATTGATAATTAATAGGCGATAATTGACACATTTATTTAAATTAGGCTGTGAATCAACACTTTTTGAACGTCAAAATCACAAAGAAAAAAAACGCAATACCGCAAAATCCACAAATCAATCTAAAATATTTTTTTTCTATTTTTTTTTATTTAAGACAGTCTCCCAGAACGCCCACCCTTCAACAAGTTTCCATGAGTTTAGATAACTGCCGCTCTGAAGTAGGCGCATGCGGTGCGCATCGGAAAGCCTAGTTTCAGAGCACAAAACTTACGTGACGCGAATAGTTCTGGACACTTTGTTTTAACTTATTACACTGTTTATGTTCAAAATATCTGAAACAGCTCTACGAACGTTATGCAGAACAAGTGATAAATTACATCAGACATTATCATGGATTGCCCTCGATCCGGTTATTATCTCTAATATTAATATATGAGAACTTTAAGTACATATATTAATGTATACAAGTCAAAATATGTTTTTGAAAAACAGTGTTAGTTACACGTCAGCTATTAGAATAAATATAAAGAATGAAAAATGTAGAGGTGAGCAAGGCCACCGGGGACTGGCCTTACCAGGTGCGAAACGTGACAAAGTGTATACAATCCTAACAAAATCAAAATTTTGAGAACCTGGTGAATGCCTGGTGCATTCTAAAAAGGGCCTAACAATTAATTGCTCCCACTGAGCCTGATTCCAATGCATATGTAGGTAAGCAGGTGCGCTTAAGTCACTTCAAAAAAATCAATTATACTTAGGTACCTACTAGGTGCAAGGGACAAACACAATAGGGTCTCACATAGATAGGTCTGTACTGACAATTTGAATGAGTTATGTCGGTAGGAAGGTACTTGATTCTGAACCCAAACATTAAAATCTCGGTTCTTTTTCTTAAATTTTACGTGTTTTCTGGTGTTATTTTTGCTTTAAACTATGAAGAACCATGAAAAAGTCATCATTCCTATCCCGACCGAATTTTCATTGTAAAGTAAATAAGTCACTTCTGTCATTAATAATAATCTCATTAGCTTGGATAGAACTCACGATTTTATACAGTTTAAAGTAGAAATAACAAACGGTAAGACTTGGAAAATAGGGGAAGCCGACGCAAAATTTCAACGCTGGGACGTCCAGCCAGCATGATGTAGAGCATTCATGGTGTGCGGATATGCGTCGGTGTCCCGTCCATCTTGTGTATTGGTAATTTCGAAAACATCAATTATGTAATTGAGCTAAGATAGGGTAGGCTACTCTTTCTCACTGTGCATCTCTTCGAAGACTGGATCAGAGTCAAAATATAAATGTGAGCCGTACTGCGTGATAGTGTTCCGTACGTACGTTACGTTCGAGTGTAAGTCCAGCCGCTTCACAAATTCAATTCAATCATTTATTGCATCAATTAAGGTAGATACATGAAGGTCTTATGTAAAATATTTAGTAACACACTTTTGGCCAATAATATATAGCATGAAATAGTACAAGGTTTTACAATTAAAAAATATTTATTACTAGATAACTAAATTATGTCAATTTATGTATCAGCTTAGCAATTAAATATGTCTATATGCTTTAATGTATAAAATTTACCGGGCCATTTTTAAAAAACTCATCTATCGAGAAAAATACTCTTGTAACAACCACTTCCGCAACGTTACACAAATTTATTGAAGGGTAGTTATGTAAAAGGAGCAATATAAACGCATCTCCGCCGAAATAGTTCTCACTTTGGAACGGGCATTGCAAAATCTAAATGAGTATAGGTTTCCTTGTATTAGTGTCATCTTTCCGTTTAAATAGTTCAAGATTGGACCTCACAAAGTCGGTCGTTATCATAGATATCCGTGGTTATTAATGTGCAATGCACATTGCTGTCCTCCACCTGTTTTTGTTATTTTTTTTATTACGAACAGGTTTCACGACTACCGTTTTCACACGGAACTCTAAAATACAATTTTAATAAGATAACCGTATGGTCAAAAAAACAAGCGACAAAGAATGATTACCTTATTTTTTTATAACAAAACGATTCGATAAGACTCGCGTGCTTATGAACAAATAAATAAATGCATAGTCGTTTGTATTTAAGTACAGATGAATCTACAGACTTGCCCTCAGTTGACGACGAGATACGTTCTGCGTAACTACCCAGCTTAGGTACTTATTCCTAAGCAAAATAGTAAATAATTACTAAGCGATATTGAAAAGTGGTGTCTGTTTTCAGTATTATATTGTGGTGATTCTACCAGGTTTACACTATCAACTTAAAAGGTATTTATTAAAGATTTAACTATACATTGTTTTAATCAATACATTTAAAAATGTAAAGCGATAGCATAGGTAGTTACCTAATATTTGTGTTCTTAAATTTACATAAGGAAAAGGTTTTTTTTTGTTGCAGTGTTTAGTTAGAAATTGATTTTCTTTCCTTTTGGGAAATAAAAAGTAGCTTTCCTATTTAAATTACAAATGAATAGGGCCTATTACTAATATGTCACATAATAGGTATTATCTTTACCTCCTTATTGAAGCAAATTCAATCATTCGCTTACAATAAAATATAAAGTGACTTACTTATTTACCAGTATATAATAAGATCGCCCGCACCGCAAAAGATGGATTGCATTTCAACATATTTAATGGATAGTTTATAATCTTCGACCTACGTGTGAATCTGCGATAGGTAGTCATAATAAGGGGGAAACGCATAAAATGACACTTGCGCTCCTAACGCCTGTAACTTATCTTTACTCTATTCAAGCAATTATTAAAAGATAAAATATTTCGCAGCCAGGAAATAAAGTAATAAGAACTGACAAAAAAATAAGAGCGTTTGTACACCAAACCTTTAGACCGCTGATTTATGGGTGAAAAAAAAAATAAAACATGCTGCAGGTCTTGCTACTGTTTTTATTTTATTTCAACGTGTTGACTGTTTTCCTATTAAGAGTTTAACAAACAATAATTAGTACCAGTATTTAACTATTATTCTAAATTTTCATTGTATGCAGATTCATAAGTTGTATTGAGATAATAAATGTCTAATTAATGGCACAGTCGCAATAGCATTTTTTCAAAACTTACCGCGTTTGCATTCCAGATTATACAAAATCAAAACAATATATTTTAACCAATAGCAGCATTCAGTGCCACTGGCTGTGAGAATTCTGATTGGTGGATAACAACTGCTCTGTGGCGCCTCTCCGACCTTATAAATATCGGCGCGATCACAAACCAGACCTCTTTTCCACAGTGTTAATTCAAGGGGACTCTTTCGGGTTATTATTGTGAGCTAACTCTAAATTCAGAATGCCGGAGACCTCAAAAATGAATGGATACGCAAAAACAAACGGACATAGCTATGAAATGGAAGAAGGATCAGTATTTTTATTCACATCAGAATCCGTCGGCGAGGGCCACCCAGGTTAGTTTTCTTCTTTAACTAAATGCAGAAATTGTTCATCGAAAAATGGCCGCCTTAACATGTGCGTAGATAAGTATATAAATAGGATTCCTTTTGTTTACAATATTACTCGTAGTAGTCCTCGAAAATCATTGATCGTCCGGCAATAACACACACGGACTGACATGCTTTATTCAATACCAATGTTTTGTTACATCATGATCCTCGCAGCTAATAACGCAATTTACATTTGTCAAAATAATCGCAACACGTGGTCTGAGCCAAACAACGTTGAAATTACTATGCGAAAATTCGCTTGCACTTTTATTTGTATTTACAATTTATGATGTTTCATATTTCAGACAAAATGTGTGATCAAATTAGTGATGCTATCTTAGACGCACATCTGAGACAAGACCCGGACGCCAAAGTAGCATGCGGTGAGTGTCATGAAATACCATGATGTAGGTGTGCAATGCCTAGAAATAGCGATACTTTTTGCTAACTACAGTGTTTTATTATCAGAAACGGTGACAAAAACCGGAATGGTGTTATTGTGCGGTGAAATCACATCCAAAGCTAATGTGGACTACCAGAAGGTTGTCCGAGAGACAGTGAAGCACATTGGCTATGATGATTCCTCTAAAGGTATGTAAATATTATCCTTGAATTACTATCTGTTACCAGTGGTATACAGATGCAGCTCCTTGGCTAGAAGCCAGTACTATGTAGACAAACTCGAAATTCTAATTTAACTTCCCTCATAGTAATGGATGAATATTATTCCGTGCACACTAGGTTTTGATTGGCGTACACTAAATTTACTAGTGGCTATTGAAGAGCAAAGTTCAGACATAGCAAATGGAGTATATCAAGATAGAGAGGAATTAGATGTTGGGGCTGGAGATCAGGTACAGATTGTATAAGAATATGCTGCACGGAATAACTCTTGGGTCTATTGGCTATTTTGAGGACTAAACTTGGGTTTCCATTCTGCATGATTTACAGAATGAAAAGTGTTATACGTAACTATGGGTTTCCATTTCACTGATGTCACATGTCACAAAATTCATACTTGCCAATTTCAAATCCATTTCAGTGGTCAGACAGCACATTTACAATGACGCATGTGAATTTGTAATATCTATGTCTGACTGCAGTGTCACTTGATCCTCTATAATCATAGTCATAAGTCTGCCATTAATTAATACTAAAATAAGCATGTTGGGATCAGGGTTTGATTACAAGACCTGCTGCGTGATGCTTGCCTTGGACCAGCAGTCACCAAACATTGCCGCGGGAGTGCATGAGAACCGCAATGATGATGAAGTTGGGGCTGGAGATCAGGTATGTTTAAACCTCCATGACTAGACTAAAAAATGTGTCAATATTTGAGTTGAAAGTAAATGATTAATATTGATATTGATAAATTTCAGCTGTGCATTCTTTTTTTTTCATGGATAACATTTTATATATTATTCGTTTCCCAATTATACTTTTTATTTTCCTGATACATTTAAAAATAATTAGTTTTATCTTTTACACTTATTATTAGGGAATGCAATCTCGTCTCGCCGAGATCCCGATCTCGCGAGATCTCGGCCATATTTTACGAGATTGAATCTCGTCGAATTTCGTACGAGATCTCGCGAGATAACGAGATCGACAAATGCAGCGTGACGATGTGTATTTCATAGCGCGGCTGCGCGCGAACTGAATCCTGGCCAGCCGTGCGGCCGCGCCTGGCGCATCTGACAGACGACTTCTGATTTTGCATGCCAAATACCCTGCAAAATCAGAAGTCGTCTGTCAGATGATACTCTCGACATGATGTGATTTTTGAGAAGCCATTTTCAGACAAACTAACTTGCCTTTCCGTACCTTGATAACTTCATCTGACTTCTACTTTAAACTTCTTTTATTTGATTAATACGATCTCACAACATTTATTTAAGAACTTGTGAAGTTAAGTTTTTGTTTTGTTGTATTTATTTACCAGAAGTAATGTTCCTATTACTCTTAATTATTGAAACTAAAGTAATAATTTACAAAAGACTACTCGTAAATATAGATAATTATTGTTATGTCACCAATATTGTAAGAATTTGAACTGATTAGCTACAGTAGGTATAATAATTATAGACATAAACAAATGTTACCTATTAGAGTTAGAGACAAATTAAAAGTACTCTGTTGATTTTTAAAATAAAACTTACATTATTTTTATAACTAAGCAACGCAGTTTCTATTTAATTACATATCATGTCAATTACTAGTTCTTAAAACAAGCATTTGCATATGTTTTAATTGCGATTCTCCCAATCTCGCGAGATCCCGTAATTTGCGAGATCTCGCGAGACTGGGTTTTGAGTCTCGCGAGATCTCGCTAGGCGGAAATCTCGTACGAGATTGCATTCCCTACTTATTATGTATTATCATACAATTTTTATCACTAATACAGGAAATGTTAAATGATTCTATTTCAATACATTTATTTGAAAACATAGTTCTTGCGATTAGCATGAATCACAGGTATGTTTTCTTTGCTCCACTTGGGAAAACTCCATGTATAAAAATTGTATTGCTAGAAATTGTGCAATGTTGAGGATAATTTACTTTCCTTATTTTGTAACTAGCATGTGTGTTTTGAAACTTTCTGTAATGGAGTTTTTTTTTTAACTATATTTTTTTTATCGTGACGATTTTTGTAACAAAATACCTACCTAATTAAAATAACATGTCAAGGTCATATTCTAGAATAGTCCCAATATAAATTTCAATTTAGATTCAGATTCACAAAATGTTGTTACATGTATTTCTTTAAATAGTCCCAATAAAAGCCTAATTGTGTGAGTTGCCTTTTTTTTCATATTGTATAAAGGTTTGTTCATTATTTCCAGGGTTTAATGTTTGGATATGCAACAGATGAAACTGAAGAATGCATGCCTCTGACAGTAGTACTTGCACACAGACTAAACCAAAAAATCGCTGAGCTGCGACGAAACGGCGAATTCTGGTGGGCTCGCCCGGATTCTAAGACACAGGTAAAAATGCACAAGTTATTCTTTTACTTTTACCCATTTTGTTCAGCAAAATTGATAAGGCAATGACTTCTAGAAAACATTTCGTAACAATATTAGTTACATAAATATTTGTAATAAATAGACTGATTAACTCAAACAGAAGTTTATCTGACCTTTGCAGCTATTTGGTATACTCAAGCATGTCAAAGGCCAAACATTATTTCATTCAAGATTATTTTATTTTTGTGAACCTAAGCATATAGTTTATCTTTACGAAAACAAGAGTGAACTGTAGGCAGAATACATTTTCCGGTGTGGCCTTTACCTAGTCTTAAAAAAAGTAGAAAGATGAAGTCTTTAAATCATTGTAACCTGCAATGCATTTGCAAGCAACTAATGATACTAGATAGAATCAATTTAATTTAAAACTTGTCTAGAAGAGACATGCTGTTAGTTCAAGCTTTTAAAATGGCCCACAGGTCATTTCAATAACCGGAGGCTGCCAGTCTACTACAATGTAACGATACATTGTTTCGATCTTTGACCTAGTGCTGTGCAACATTATAAGTAGCTTTGATTGATGCATATTGGTGTTGAGACTGTTAGGTATTCTTCAGGCCAATTAACCCTTTTAAATCGGTGCACATATAAATGAAACTTCTAACTACCTTGTTAACTTAGCGGCGGCGAATGGTCTGTTGTCAACCGCGTTTTTTTTAAGCGTGATTATGAACAATGGATTCGGTATATTCTTCTAAATTCTTTGGATTGGGCAAGAAAACACACATTTAGGCTGCTAGTAAAATAAACTAGTGGAGCGGATAAAGTTTCGTTCAAAAGTGGGGAAGTTGGCCCTTGTGCTAGAGTCGGGCTCACAGGGCGCCATTCCTGGATTAGACTAATTTAAAGTAACGTGTTTGTAACGTAACTATTGTAATAACTAGCACTTAGACCACATAGATTTCGTATATTTTCCTACACATATTACCACTTTAGGCGGGGAACAAAATTTTTCAAGTTCAAAGAATCAGTGATAATATTAACTTCCTCTTCTTTTTAGGTTTAGGGTGGATCTATTACTATATGCATAGACTGAAAGAGGTCTTTAAGCATATACTTTTCAATGCTGTGCCTGTTCATTCTAGAGATCGCATGACGTAATCAATGTCTGATACCTATATCAATTGTTGTTTAATGACTGGGTGATAAAACTGACACCGGTGTCAAGCGACATTTGAGATTGGTCAATTAAATACGTCGGGAGTTTGTGCGTTAACTGTTAAATGATAAATGATATTTATTTCTGTAAATAGGTTTTCACAAACACTTTTCCACGCTATTTTTTTAACTAGTAGTTGAGATCGGAATTTCACTATCTGAGAAGAAACTCCGAAAGAAACTCAGAGGTTATCTTTTTTAAAGTCCAGACATTATCTTGGTCAAATCATGTAGGATCCATGCAGATTAGTGTCTGAGATGGTCTTTTGAGGAAAGAACCACACAGATATGAGGGGACCAGATCAGTCAGTGCAAGCATTTGTCAGTAATCGTGAGCTCAACTCGGAGTTTCACTATCTGACTACTCTAAGGTGTTTAGGAACTTAATAAATTATACAGGGTGTTTGGCAGAACGTTGCACATACGAAAATGGTGGATAGGTGGGGTCATACTAGGGATGTTTTGCTAGAATTGGAACTCCACAATCACTTTTTGTTTTTTTTTTAAAAGCAAGTTGAAATTGGGATTTAAGTAGTTTTTACATGTTATTGTAAGTTTGAGGACTCCCTAACTTTTATTCTATCTTTCATCTGAATACTTATAGCAATAATTTTAAGAGCCAACATTAAAGAAAAAAAAATATTGCCGATTTTACTAATTTTTAGTAAAATTACACTTTAAAGTTAAGAAAGTGGTGAAACTAGAAGAAAGCTAAACATTTTTTTTTAAATGTCCGGGGGGGCAGGGCCCAATAAATTAGGGCTGAGTAAGTAGCAGGTGACCCCACCTATCCACCATTTTCGTATGTTTAACGTTCTGCCAAACACCCGTATTTTTCGTGTTTTTTTCTTATTCAGTGGTGTCCTATTTATGTATGCACTTCACGCCGATAACTAATTGCTTGTCACAATCAAGGTCACCAGGTGTATTTACCTTTATCGAGATAGGTAATATTCTGGGTATGGACAGTTTTAATTTTCTAGTAAACAACTTGTCATAGTCATGCACATTTATTATGACTACTATAAAAAGTTACTACGAATATTATTAAAAACCCTGCACAATAAAAACAAATAGTTTTTTAGATAGGAGAGAATAAATGTGATTAAGTCAATAAAGCCATTTCAAACATAATAAACACAATATAATATATTGGTCAATAACATACCTCCTTAAAATCGTTGGAACTTTTTATGTAAAATGAAACCAATGAAACCTATTTCTTAGCGATAGGCTTGGGGGGTCCGAAACGATCACGCGTAGAGCGCGCGGCGTCATCTCGCAAATTGTTAGATTGAATTTCAATTACATCTGAAATAAAACAACAAGGATCTGGTATCTCCATTCTCATCATATTTTTTCTTGTGTTTGGTTTCAGGTGACATGCGAGTACGTCTTCGCTGGAGGCGCCACAGTGCCGCAGAGAGTTCACACACTTGTCGTCTCCTTGCAACATTCAGAGAAGGTAGGCTTCCTATTATTCATTCAACTATTAAAGAAAAAAATCAACCATACACACCGTATTTAATTAAATGTTTCGCCATATCTTTTATTATGTGTGAACAATTTTCGTAGCACACGAGTAATTTTCTTGATAAAACTTACGCACAACTGAATCATAGCATCACAAATGTAACCGTTTCACGGAGATAAGTTTTTTTAGGTTACATATCAACAAATCACGTCATGCTTTTATGTAATAAAAAAAACAACTTTGTAGGTAATGAAGTAAATTAATCTTGTAAAAAAGTACTTGATAATTTTAGGCCGTGACCTATGATGACATAGTGATTCATTTAAGTTAATAATCAACTTTAATTTGTAGATAACTCTGGAAACCTTGCGTGAGGAGATCAGGGAGAAGGTTATTAAGGAAGTCATCCCTGCTCACTACATTGATGAGAAAACTGTGATCCACATCAACCCTTGCGGTCTATTTATTATTGGCGGACCACAGGTGAGAACAATAAATGCTTTAGATTATGTTAAAACAAATAATTAAGCATAATGACCTCATTTGGTCTGGCTAACAGTCAACAGTACATTTTCAGCACAAAAAAAGGAAAAGACCAAAGAAACAACATTATCAAAAAAAAAGTGTTATTTAGAATAAATAAATAAATCATTTGTTTAGTGGCAAACATGGATCAAAATATACATGTTATTTTGTAAATAAATAATAAAGTTCTCATGTTTAACCGTCACGTAGGTATGCAAATAATGTAAGGTATGAAATTAATGAAATTGATGCCATAAATGGAAGCTTGTGCACTAGTCCATTTTTTTTAGTACAAACAAAGTATAACGAGTTTAAACTACAGTTTCTGTGAGACCAGAAGAAATAAAAACAATAAAATTGACTACATATATTTAATTGTTTATTTGCAGTCTGACGCAGGTCTAACAGGCCGTAAGATCATCGTGGACACGTACGGCGGGTGGGGCGCGCACGGCGGCGGCGCCTTCTCCGGGAAGGACTTCACCAAGGTGGACCGCTCCGCCGCCTACGCCGCGCGCTGGGTCGCCAAGTCGCTCGTCAAGGCGGGGCTGTGCCGGCGCTGCATGGTTCAGGTGAGGCACGCTGCTTGTACTCAACATCATGCTAGCATTACCCGTAGGCAGAACCGTATTGCACCCACATGGTTATGCTATTTGTAATAGAGGGATAGCTTTTCACCATCAATCAACTCAACACAGCGGTGGACGCATTGCGCTAAACTTGCTAATGACTCGCCTAGCTCGTCCAAAACCTAAGCATTTCACAAAACTCAATCGAAAAATGTTAGAACTACTTAAATGTCGAATGATACTCGTGAGAAATGTCGTTGACACCTTTATTCCATTGACATCATTGTAATGCCACAGTGATAAAAATAAATAACAGTATCTATCCCCATTTCTAACAGTCATTTTACTTTATAAAACTTTATTGTTGTTGAACTAATGCTCCCCATTTTAATAAACTGGGAGGAAAGTGCGTTGTAGTATTATTATCATCATTAAATGTCGTGGTTTGTGGATTATATTTCTGTATAACTTACTATGTGTTTCTAAGTATGGGGAAGCTGTCTTTATACTTTACTCTCATAATGATACTCATTGACTAACTCAGATATAGTAGGTACCCCAAATAATGATTGCGTCGAGTAGACAAGATGATTACCTTACGTCACGATGACGTGTCGCTGGCGCCGGGTTTCCGTTGACGTATGCGTCGCGACTGTCTATTAACGACGTCTTGCACTTTACACCTCTCAATTATCTGTCCTTTGACTCCTCGTATTGATTATGCAGATGATGATCTCGAATGTTCTATTCAGTATTGTTATCAGTTATGTATTTTTATGACCAAATATAGCCTTTTATTGAAAAGTGAGGTGGTGATAGGCATAGAAGACGACAAAAGAACTATAATTAACATGAATTGATTGACTGTGTTTCCCGAGGTATTAAGGAGCACCTAAACACAACCTGCCCCCCTAGCCAAGTTACAAACGATTCGTATCTATTCTCTTTCTACAATCGAGAACGCCTCAAATCCCTTTGTTTTGACCACGTGACTTATCACGTTTCGCTAAGTCACGTGGTCAAAACAAAGGGATTTGAGGCGTTCTCGATTGTAGAAAGAGAATAGATACGAATCGTTTGTAACTTGGCTAGGGGGGCTGGTGGCTTTTTAATCTGTGGGTTCGTAAGCGCGCGTGAGCGCATGTCGCATATTGTCGGCGATATCAATATTTCACAGATGGTCGAGTCCAAAAAATCAAGTAGATATCCAGACTTGACAAATTCCTGATGGAAAAACCCAATAACCCTGCCCGACCCAGGCATCGAACCCAAAACCTCATGCTAGGAAGTAGCTTTTATAACAGCTAGACCAACAAAATAGAATAACTAAAATTCCTCCATCAGCTATGGCTGTTAGTCTATGCATCATCTAAACCGTGTTTGTTCTTATTCACAGGTCGCATATGCCATTGGTGTGGCAGAACCACTGTCTATCACAGTGTTTGACTACGGCACCTCACACAAGACCCAACAGCAACTACTTGCCATTATACAAAAGAACTTTGACCTGCGACCGGGCAAAATTGTCAAGTAAGTTGTTATTGTTACATCATTGTTTTCAAATAATATTATCGTGTTTAGCAATTATGTTTTATAATATTGTGAATAACTGATACTAACGTTTGATTACTTTTGTTTTTAGGGAACTGAACCTCAGAGCACCAATATACCAGAAAACCAGTACTTACGGTCACTTCGGACGAGAAGGCTTTCCATGGGAGAATCCCAAACCATTGGCTGTAGAATGACTTGCAACTTAAGCACTAGACCATTGTAAATATTTTCACCAGTATGTTATAAACACTTAATCTACGTGTGTACTTGTAGCGAGGGCGCAGAGAATGTCGCTGATGTCTCTCTTTAGACATATATATGTACGTGACCGAACCTCGCCAGTGGAACTGTATGAGGCGCTGCTACACCACGCCACGGTTGCAATTACGAGGTTCACTCTATATTTAAGTATTCTCTAGTTTATTAGACACATAGGTTTAACATGGTGCCGTCATTTCTGAATTTGAGTTAGTTCAGGGGTTTCAATGGCAGTCCTATTTATTTAAGATTATGTGTTCAGTTTCCTATAAATAAATTTATTTGCTTTTTTACACTGCCTAATAGTTAAGTAAATGAACTTCCCGGTGATTATGAAATATATGATTTTATATTTATGTACAACTTAAATTAAGGACTGCCTACACTCTCGAATGTTCTTCACTTTACGCTTTACGATGTAAGTGCTATGATTTATCGGTAGAGTAGACTACTTCTCTGGTCGCGTCACAGTAGAGCGAGTGGCGGTTGAACGAGCCCCGAAGAGGTAGTTCCACTGTCCTTCGCTTCACTGCAAATATATATATAGTGCTACGTGGAGACCGTTTTCTCCTAATATCTATATTAGGACTTCCCAATATTAGCTGAAATATACTGCCTTACTTGCTGTGAAAAGTTAGTACATGAGAATGTTGATTACCATCTCACACGTAGCGCAATTTGTGTTGTGTTTCCGAAAAGGATTGTCGTGGAAAAGAGCCATTTTGAAAACACACCGACTAGACCAGGGCAGTAGTGCACTGTGCATTTACTCCTTATTGTAATTGTAATTCCGCCGGTAGTTTTTATTAGGCGAAATGCTAACCGTACATTTGACATTAGGAATTAACATAGTTTTAAACTATTGCTTAGAACGGTTAGTGAGTATTTCCGATTATATTTTTTGATCTGTATCAATCTTCGACCTGTTAAAAGTTTCTGATTAACTTCTGTGGATTATCAATTTGTCAGATTGTGGAATTTAAACTTAATAAAAATATGTCCTCCCGGATAACTAGCGGGAGAAAAAAAAAAATCTTTTCTTTTAATCAAAGACTTCTCGCATAATACATTTACTGTTTATTTAAAAATAAGTACAGACCAAAACTGCGCGTTGCTATGTAAACGAGTATGTGTTCGTCCATATGGTTTACATAACAGCGCCACGCCGCTGATAAATCGCTCGCAGTTTTCACGTAGATAAAATGTTCACCTTGAACATATTGAGCACGGTTTTTGCTATCTTTTAGGTTAACTTCCGCATGATTCATACTAAAAATGGGAACATAATAAAAATAATAAATGTTTATTATGCCAAAGAAATGCAGATCGGTACATACTTATGTATATTATTTTTACAGGTACAAAAATGATTATTCTACCTCTTAAACTAGGGTTCACCTGCATCTTAAGAGGTAGTATTCGGCCAATAAAATACAATTTAGGGAAACATACACGGGCAGTATCTGTTAGTGATGCAACGAATACGAATATTCGTATTCGCCGAATAGTAGACATTTACCGAATAACCGTATTCGGCGAATACTAAGACGAATATTTAAAAACTAATATTTTTCCCAAATTTGTCGCCGACTGCTGATCCACTGGCCTTTTGGCGAGAAGATGTCAATTTTCCAAGTCTGAAAAAACTGCTTCGTTGCCACTAGTACCATCAACAGTTCCATGATGGAACTACTGATGTTTTTTTTAATCACTAGTTCCATTTTTAGAAAATTTGAAAATAATGGAACTACTGGTGACCGCTTCGTTGCCACTAGTACCATTAACAGTTCCATGGTGGAACTATTGATGTTTTTTTAAATCACTTGTTCTATTTTAAAAGAATCTGAAAATAATGGAACTAATGGTGATTTTTTTTATTACTAGTTCCACGTTATTATTTTAGGCACTTGTGAAATTTTTTAGGGGTATAAAAACACTAGAGGTAAAAACACTTAGGTTTCATAATAAGGTTATTAATAAGGTTAGTAAGGCCAGAACCCACAATTGTTCAGATGGGATAGCGTTTGGACCAGTTCAAATCCTTCTTAGGAGGCGAATAGTTTTCCATCCCCCTTTATTTTTGGAATTTTATTTTATTTATTAGGGACCAAAAACAGTTAAGAGCAATACAATAAATCCTTAAATGAAAAAAAAACAAACACGTAACTCTCACCATTGTCCACATAATAACAAAAAAAAATGGGTAGAAGTGGAAAACAAAACGTACGAGTATGCGAAGACAAGTGTGTGTAATTTAATGGAGTAATGTATGTAACGTATTTTATTCACTAAGTGAGGACAGTCGAACTTATTTTACATGAGCCATGCAGAGTTATTACGCCCAGAAGCAATCACTTGGACTTCAAACTCAGAATGCCGTATCTATGCAGTAACTGCGTGTAGGGAACTTTTGTATGATGGCATTTATAATAACTCGGCATAATTGATCGTTAGAACTTTTTTTTGTACCATTTCTATTTGAGAGCAGTATATCTCATAAAAAGAGTTCCAGATCTGGGTAGCGTATTCCAATTGTGACCGTAACAATGTTGTGTATACTAATAAGAATATGGAATCATCTCTATTCATTACCTACAGCACGCGCTCTAAGGTCCCTAATAAATAAAATAAAATTCCAAAAATCAAGGGGATGGAAAACTATTCGCCTCCCAAGAAGGATTTGAACTGGTCCAAACGCTATCCCATCTGAACAATTGGGGGTTCTGGACCTTACTTTCCATCCTTATTTACAAATACGATTGTTTTAATCTCCATACTGAATCCAAATCTTAATTGATAAAAAAAAAAATTGTTGATTTCATTGAATAACCTTATTATGAAACCTAAGTGTTTTTACCTCTAGTGTTTTTACACCCCTAAAAAAAATCACAAGTGCCTGAAATAATAACGTGGAACTAGTGATAAAAAAATCACCATTAGTTCCATTATTTTCAGATTCTTTTAAAATAGAACAAGTGATTTAAAAAAACATCAATAGTTCCACCATGGAACTGTTAATGGTACTAGTGGCAACGAAGCGGTCACCAGTAGTTCCATTATTTTCAAATTTTCAAAAAATGGAACTAGTGATTAAAAAAAACATCAGTAGTTCCATCATGGAACTGTTGATGGTACTAGTGGCAACGAAGCAAAAAACTCGCCCAAAAATATTTTTCACTGAAGCCATGCACAGTCGCCTCGGAAAGACTTTTTTCAACGGCTGGGAACATCCAGACTGAAAAAAGAAATCGCCTAAAACTAGAAAATCTACAATTTTTTTGTTTTTTTTAAAAAATTGCCTTTTGTAAATTTTAATTATTAGAAGAGTTCATCAAATAAATAAGTCTTTTATTACCATGGCGAGATATTCGTATTCGTAGTCGTAGTCGTATTCGCCGAATAGTTGGTTTGATATTCGTATTCGTAAAAGTAGTATTCGTTGCATCATTAGTATCTGTTACTCCAACATTAATGGAAAATTATCAAAGAAAACTTCGTTTCTTACCTTTACAAATCTTTATTACAAGAAATATGTTCAAAAGCTAATGATTTTCTTTGTCTATAAGTTTGGCTCGGATAGCCAAGAAGCTACAATTCTTCTTGCTCTTAGCTTTGTGGCCGTCATCTCTATAGTGTCTGTGGATAACCAGCCCTGCATGTCGAAGCAATGGGAAGCCCTGGGAAGAAGATAAGATAAAATAACGAATCAGTGATTGCTTCCAGCCAAATTCTAAGAAAATTATAGAAAGAAAAACCCGTCGTTCGGACATCCTTCGTTTGCTAACCGCCCACAAACGATATTGGTAAGTAATGAAGTATATTGTCAAGAATAATTATTTATGAAAACTGCGCACATAAATTTATGTGTGCACGTTTGATAAATAATGGATAGAGAATCTGACTAAGACGATCCGCAGTCAGGTTGAGCTGCGAATGGACTGAGTCAGGTTGCATCAGGAATAATCGCCGATAATATTGTGTAGTTGGCGGGCACCATTATGTTGACGACAATCTTACATTGACAATATTATTGTATGTGTGCACAGGGTTAGCTGTAGTGTATCACGGCCCCGCCGTACTGTTTTAGTGTATCAATCCTGTTCTCCCAATCCACTGGTAAATTTATCTTACCTATCTACAGTGTAAGTAGGCGAAGTTTTTGAGATATCATCTTCGTAAACTCCGAGAGCTCTCCACGGGTCGATGTAACCGTGGATGTTGATTGTGTTGTTCACTACAGGTTCAAGGCCGCCAAAGATCAAGTTCACTCGCTCAGCTCCAGCATTCACGAAGTCCAAGTCGAATCTGTAATAGGAAATTATCACATCTTAAAAAACATAATACATACAGTAATTAATTGCGAAGTTGCAATCTGTTAAACATAAGAATAAAATTGTAGTAAGTTTATTTTTAACGCGGAACCTTAATCATAAATAATAGACGGTGGATTCGATATTTCGCTTTATAAGGTAGGGATACCTCGAAAGTAACGTACCGTACGCAAAATACGCGCTTGGTCGTGGAGTTGCGGACACCTGCCCGTTAAACCTAACCTAACCTACCTCGAAAGTTATTTTAGTAGTTATTTTATACCTTTTAGTGCTTATTTATAGTATTAAACCTGCTCTATTTCCTGTAAAACAGTTTTAATATTTTATCAAAAAAACTTAATAATACGGTACTATTTGAGTAAACATACTTATTTCAACCTACCTTTCATCGAAAATCCTTTTGCAAACATCGACATAGAAATCCAAGCTGAGCCACTTCAAACTGTCGAACACTGTTCCAGAAGGTGGAGCTGTTTGATAATATCCGTATTCGGTGCAAGTTTGATAATACCAGGCACGTGCTGAAAACAAGCGGAATTTTCAATTAATAAGCGTCATTAAGTGACGTTAAAAAAAAGCTGGTAATAATTTTTTTGGAGGCTGGCAACATGAGTTGGTTGGATACCCAAATTCTTCCAAAAAAATGTGGCTCAGGTTGGCTGGACAAATCTTCAAAATAGCTCGCATTTAACTAGGTCAATATGGCACTTTATGTGACGGCTAAACACCCTTATTTCAGAATTTGTGACACTACTGAATCTTAGATAATCGATCGACAACGTGTCCAGCCAGCTTGAAAAACCACTTTTCGCTGGTCTCTCAATCTCGGTAACGGAAGTGATATTGTCAATTTTTTGCATATCAACGGGCGTCACATAAATTTGTGACAGGCGTCGAGCTAAAAGTTGTGTAAAGCTTGAATTTACGTAGAAAACGCTATGTATTCTAAAATCGTATGTTTCGCAGATGACACCGCAATTACATTTACTGCGGACTCGTGGTCGGACCTACAAACAATGGCACACAACATGGTTTTGGCAGTGCCTTATTATTGTGAGGTGACCATATTTTTTTTACATAAATAAAGGATTTTTTTTTATAATCGACTAATCGGCCGGTAGCAGCCACGCCTGCTTACTTACAATTTGTCGGGTTGCCATAGTTAGTCAGGAAATTATTGTAATTAATGAGCCAACAGCTTTCGGGGTTTAGAGCACGTATTGCCGCTATGTATCCACCAAATTGCTCCATTGGAGTAGAACCTGGAATGTAAAAATATAAAATTTTCAAGAACGGTTTTATATCACTACTCGAACGGTTTATCTTTTACCCGACTACGTCGAAGCTAAAAGGAGGGTTTGACCACGATATAGGTAAATATCGGGTTCATCTCTTCCCTCATAACTTCTAAACTTCTTATCATAATTTAACAAATGAGGTGTCGTTGGCAGCGTCGTGCTCGTCCGCTCTCTAGGATATGTGACGATTCATTAATAAGGCGCCCTATATCCTCGTCCTGCCCATTGTGATTTTAAAATCACAAAACATACTTCACGGTTCCTGCCCAGCTAAAATATTGTAAAGTTCAAAATTCCGCCCACTGTCCTTCAAAAAGCACATATTCAAATTTCGCACCTAGCATTTATATTTTCAACTCAGCCGTCGTTTTTGAAGTTTCCTGTGAATGGTTAGGTTATAACCAATCAGTGAACCTTAAATCTATTCGGGTAATAGACAGCAGATTAACGTCGGAAGCCATTTTAGTGTTAAAAATGGAGTCACGTCGGAGAAGAGGTATGTTTAATCTTTTACTATTATTTAGATCGGTGGCTTTTCTTAATTAAGAATAATCAAGATTAAAGTTAAATAATCAATACTTTGAATTTAGTAATTATTTTTGATTTTCAGTAATAATTGCATTTTTAGTAAACATAAATAATATTATGTGATCTAAAAATCACATTGGGCAGAACATTTTGGTAAATTGTGTTTTTTGTTTGCAGAATTGGACGCTTAATCCTTCGGCAATTTGTTAGAAGGTTCTGATACTGGGGACTTCAAACGAGTTATACTTGTTACCAGTAGTTATTCTTTCAAAAATGAGCCTTCGTACTTCTGAGGCAAAACATATGCCTATATTGGAAGAGAAACAGTCCAAGTGCAGGTCCTGCCATTACAGCAAAACCCACTTCAAATGTGTTTCATGTCGTATAAACTTGTGCTTAACTAAGCAAAGAAATTGCTTTGCTGATTTGCATGCCTAACTATTTTTTTGAACTGATTTTATTTTTTAAAGTTTTTAAAAATTAAGAGAAGGTTTCGTTTTATTTTTATTTTTTGTTTCAATTGCTTAATTATTTTTAAGTCCAAAGAATCTGTAATAAAAGTAGATACATTTTTTACTAAATACAGAGAAGAAAGTTCAAGACTGATTAACAATACATAATAAATAACATAAAAAGTAACTTTTGTTTTATTTACCCAATTGTACCCAGTGTCTTTTATGAAGGACAAATAAAGTACAGCTGATTTTGGTAATACTGCCCAATGTTCTGTTAAAAGAACAAAATGTATGATTTTAAAAATAGCGTGAATCGGTTCATTATGATCTATTTACTGCCATAAAAAAATAAAAAAAATATATATCTTATACATGACCTTTTTTTTGTTCTACTTATTCTGGGCAGGAAGCACTTGTAAGATTTTGTACTTTGTAGAGAACAGTGGGCAGAATTACCAAACAGGTTCTAATTTGCTTGGGCAGGACGAGGCTAGAGGACATAAAGTAGCGAACCAAAAAACTTCATGTTAGGTATGATATGAATGGGCTTGGTTTATTGGTTTGGTTTAGTCTTTCTGTAAAGCCAGTCACTCGAAAAAGCAAAGGACTGTTATATAGATAATGCATGAAGGCCTATTAAAACGTAGGTACGTGTTGTACCATCACACAGCTGAGTTGCAGAGAGAAATCAAACTTACCATAAGCGGAAGAATTGAAATTATTGCAAATAGACAGCAACGTTCCAGGTCTTGCCTGTTGTACTGAAGTGGAGAACGTCCAACTAATAAGTCCCGCAAACACGCCTAATTCGTATTCATTGTCGTAGTCCAATGGCTGGCACAACCTGAAATTTAAAAAATGAAATTTAAAATTTAAAAAACCCCCACCGCAAAAAAGTAAAACATTTAAAAAGTTAAAAATAACACTTTAGCCATGAAATTTTACTTTACGTCGGGGTACCGCTTAAGTAAGGAATGTTCCTAGTACTTGTAGGTATGTAGGTACTTATTTTAACGGTACCCCGACGTTACGTAAAATTTCATGGCTAAAGTTTTATTTTTAACTTTTTAAATGTTTTACTTTTTTGCGGTGGGGGTTTTTTAAATTTTAAATTTAATTTTTATTTGAAAATTTTTAAACGTTTTCATTTTGTTTTATAGAGTATACAGTTATGAGAATTGTTCAGTGCATTGTATGTAGAGTCAAATGCTGGTTAAAACGAATCCAAACACGACATATCTGCTATTATTTTGTCAAGAGTCTACCTACTGGTGTGCTGGATAGCCTGGCTGCAGCATCAGCTCATCTTGTTGCCATCAGTGCATTGTGTTTAGAATCAAATGCTGGTTGAAATTAATCCAAACACGACATATCTGCCATTATTTTGTCAAGAGTCTACCTACTGGTGTGCTGGATAGCCTGGCTGCAGCATCAGTTTATCCTGTTGCCATCAGGACATTGTGTGCAGAATCAAATGCTGGTTAAAATGAATCCAAACCCGACGTATCTGCTATTATTTTGTCAAGAGTCTACCTACTGGTGTGCTGGATAGCCTGGCTGCAGCATCAGTTCACCCTGTTGCCAGTAGTGCATTGTGTGCAGAATCAAATGCTGGTTAAAATGAATCCAAACACGACATATCTGCTGTTATTTTCCCAAGAGTGTGTGTGTGTTGTCTGCTAGATATCCTGGCTGCATCAGACCAAATACACCATAATGTTGCTTATTAATTACACACATGGGTGTTTGAAATTTTAAGACACACATATGTTTTTAAGTACAGTTAATACCCATAGGCGTCTAAAACAGCAACGGTAGCTAACACAAAAGAGCTGATAACCTTGAAACGGCTGAACCGATTTTGATGAATTATGTCTAAGAACCATCGCAAGAAACCCTGCTTTCAAATAAAAAAAACCGCACCTAAATCGGTTCACTCGGTTCAATCGGAACACCCCTCTTTTTGCGTCGGGGGTTAAAAAGGAAATTTAAAGTTAGCTTGAAGTAGATTAGGATTACGCGGAAACTGGGGCCGCGTTATGGTAAATTCAACGTAAGACATGTACCTACCCAACTACTACCTACCAAACCAATTACCTTTAATTAATATAATGCACTTTAAAACCATCTTTGATTTTTGCTAGCAACTATAAAACTGCAGCGCCGCGGATATTTATTTTGTTTTTTTATTAGCTCTCAAGCTTAGCTTGGGACTAAATGGCGTTGTGTGAAAAGTTGTGGAATATTATTATTAGATCAGGCGCGGTCATGTACGTTACCCCAGCCAGAAAATGTTGTAAATTGTCATTAAATCTTATAATTAGTTACCTAGCTTCTGTAAGTTTTGCGCCTATTTTTAAATTACTCTTAATTATTAGCAGTAACAAAATATAAAAATCTAAGAAATTGAAGTTTTAATGAAATACCAAGTAAAAAAAGGGTGAGTGGGTTCGTTTACAAATAAACTCAGATACACAAACAACCAGACCCAGAAAAACTACCTCTAGGCCATAAGTACAAATATTTATTCCGTGCGGCGCCGGCGATCGAACCCGAGACACGCGGCGCAGCAGTCAATGTTCTGTCGATGCGCAAACCGTGCCGTCCGTCATTGTTTAAAAAAGTTACTTTGTGTTTGGTGGACGAACAATTGTCATTTTTTGGGGGTTTATAACACAACACCCTCCCCTTGGATGAGCTGAATATGAGCCTAAAACACTGACCTATAAGATTGTTCCAAGAGGCGTCTTCCGCTTTCGGTTTGCATCGCGGCCACTGTGTCGTCAACACCTTTTCTGATGTGTCCTATGCACTCCTCGCCACCCTCCAACATGAAAGCCTCATGAACAACTTCCAAATATCCTAAAAAACAGAATAGGTACATTTATGAAACATTTAATAATCATGTCTCGAGCACACACATTTCACAGTTCACCAACTTTGCATGTGTAGGTACCGATATTTTAACGAATTCCAAAAAAGGATAAGGTTCTCAATTCAGTTTTCAAGTCAAGTTTTTTTTAATGAGTGCTACTTCAGAATTCAGTCATTAATTTATGAACCAATATAAAATTTATGTTTTTGTTTGGGAGGTAATAGGTATAAGTACTTCTTATTTGATCTCTTTTTTGCAATTCAAAATAACTGGAAAAAAATATCATCCAAGTAGGTAAACTAAATTGCGTAATTTGCTTTGTAAATGTCGATACCAAACAAAGACAATATCTACTTATAAATAAACGCAGTTAAGTTTCTACCACTTTTGCGAGGATTGATGTATGGCACCCGAAGAGATTTAAAATACTATAGAGCGGGCATGGCATAAGGAAATGTCATAGAAAAACTTCGATCCTATGTCTCAGTAACGCCATCTAGAATAATATAATACTAGCTACTGCCCGCGACTTCGAGGAATAACTTCGTAATAGATACTTGATTTTTGCGTAATTTAAAACGTTTACGCAGCGCACGCAACGGAAACATTTTTCCCGCTTGCAACATTTCTTATTGCTGCTCCGGTCCTATTGGTCAAAGCGTGATGTTTATAGCCTATAGCCTTTCTCGATAAATGAACTATCCAACGCAAAAAGAATTCTCTGGAAAAAAATCGAGCCGGTAGTTCCCGAGATTAGCGCGTTCAACTAAACAAACAAACTCGTCTGCTTTAAAATTTAGTACAAATTGGAGCGGCAGCGGAGCGTGCTAAAAAAAACTCAGACTTGTGTCCAGCAGGACACTGATGAAAATTTTGTTCGTGATGTCCGGTCTATAGGTATTCAATCTTTGTTGGCATCACTTATATGGAGTACTACATACTTCACGTTTATATGGAGGTAAAATGGTTCAATGGTACGTAGGACTTTAGGAAGTACGACTCGGCGACGCACCCACAAGGTGGACAGACGAATAGAAATCGGTAGGGGAGCCGTAGGATGTCCTACGGCTGATATTGATAGAGAAAATGGTTTAAGTTAGCACGTACCAGTAAAGTCAACTTTCGCTAAGATTGGGCCACTAGAGGCAATGGTGCCGACAACCAAGTGCGGGTACTTCTTCTTGAACCACATCACCATGTTGGCGGCATAAGACCCTCCGTACAGTATCACCTTGCTTTCTGCAAACCGAGGCTGTTTTTTCGTCTCTGTGATGAAGTATGCAAGGTCGGCCAGCGCCTGATCGATGTTTAGGAAACGCAGATTTTCGGCTGTGAATTCACTGTGAAAAACATCATTGTTATGTTTTTTCTAAAGCAAACGTTATAATAAGTACTTATTTCACAATAGGAATTCATTCTATATTCGTGGGTGCGTTTAGAAATATGTAAACTCAAATACACAAACAGCCATACCCGGAACAACTATCTGTGGGTCATAAGAATATTCGTTACGTAATCGGGAATCGAACCTGTGATACGTAGCGCAGCAGCCAAACGCTCAGCCACTGCGACCACCGTCGAAAAAGATTGGGGAAATTACGTTCAAACAAAAAAGTAGAATAACTAAGAAAAAATAATGTACCTAGTGATGTCATGTAAAGTATCAACTGAAAGGGCTTGATTAGCACATTTTGAATAAGTATATATACATATAATTAAAAAGGTAATAATTAGGTAGCTGTCAAAAATAGTTTACGACCTATTCTCTGCAGACCTACTGAATAGACACACAACATTTTATAAGAATCGGTGATGCAGTTTCGGAGGATTTTGTTAACAAACACTGTGTCCCGAGAATGTTATCTAATAGAGATATCATATGGGTAGGTACCTAGGTACTTACGCGAATATTTTAGTTGCTCCATAATACCGATGTTCAGTATATATTTGGTGCCCTTTGTTTTCTCGCGCCATCTCGTACATGTTACCAGCCAACAACCAGCGATGGTCTATGTCCCATTCTCCGCCGACCAAGATAAATATCGGTGAACCATCACCGCCAAAGAATTCTTCATTGAACATGAAACGCTGCAATTATACATAACATAACATTACGCCTGTAAACCCCGAAGGGCTTTGCAGAGGTGTACCTGGTAGTACACTCACATTTCGCTAGTTATGTTTAAAACCCATGTAATAGGGGACCAGCCTATATTGCCAGCAATCGGGCACAAATCCAGAAAAAAACTCAATAAAACTTTTGCGCGACCCGGGAATCAAACCTGGACCTCATGCTCAGCAGTAGCATTTGCGAACACTAGCACAAAGAGGCAGTCAGGCAGCAATTAATAAAGGACATAATAATAGACTTTTAAGAAGTATGAAAAAGGTGTAGGAACTTTCTTAATTTGCGTTTTAGTAACATATTAAAAGACATAGGGACTGACGCTAACGACATTTATTCAGCTCAATTCAGATTTTTTTAAGCTATTGCATAGCTACTATCGCGGGCCTTGAGCGCGGGGCCCGAATCCAGAAATTCCGTAACGAACCTCACGCTCCCCACTCCGACGGGCAAGGAGGTGTGGCTTGAAAGCCGAAGCTATTGCATATATATTTATATATATATTTATATTGCAGGCATAGTGGTGATAGTGGGGAGGGGAAGGAGAAGGTGAGAGGGGAGGGGATAGGGGGACGGGTAGAGGCAGGGGTCGGGAGGGGAAACAGGGAGGGGGGAGGGAGGGGCGTGGGAGGTGTGGGGGAATGGGAGGGAGGGGGAGGAGAAGAATGGGGAAGGGGAGAGGGGGAGGAGAGGAATGGGGAGAGGGGGAGGAGAGGAATGGGGAGGGGGAGAGGAGAGGAGTTGATAAAAAATGCTATGCAATAGCTTTACCGCGGCAGTCTCCGAGTGCCACACGTCTTATTTAATCTCATACGAAACCGGTATTTTCTATGGACAATAGCTGATTAAATGTGGTTAGGCCCTTATATAGTCTGTACCACTACCACTAATAAGGCAAGGAAGTGGCTAAGTCGTTTTTCAAAGAACAAACAAACCTCCAGCCATAGTACCTAATTCATACGTACCATTGAAAAGTTGGTAGGATTCTGCTGATCAAAATGATCGAGCGGCATCGACATCCAGCTTACGAAGACGTTTCTGGCAGACCGTTCACTGACAACAACATCGGGTGGTGTCATGTCCACCTCTGTCATCTTTACGCTCCTTGGTATCTTCGCCCATGATGGCGAGAATAGAGTTAGGAATAGTAGGAAGACTATCTGTAAATGTTGAAACAGATCATTTTAGGATAGCTGCAGTATCTAGGTCATCATCATCTGCCTATATAGCCTTTTGCCCAGCCATGTTGGGGTAAGCTTCGAGTTTAACAAGATGCCAGTGTTGTACAGACGCCAGCACATCAAGTTGCCCCAATGTGTCAAATTTCTTTGATCGTTTTTCAACTTTATCTCATACAGAATAAGGTTCATATTCAATTGGAAAAATTTGACACATTGGGGTAACTTCATGTGCTGGCGTCTGTACATAAAGCGACTGTCTGCCTGACCCCCACAACCCAGTTATTGGGTAGCACAATACACCCCTGGTTTGACTGGTTGCCAGAGTTTCGGGCTTCCGACTAACCTAGTAGCTACTACTCTCTACTTCTGACTAGAGTATCTACGTACACATGGCTACACATAAAGCTATACATTTGCAGTTTACGCTGACCTTGCATTGTAAGGAAATCCTATACAATGCGAGATCAGCTTATACTGGTTATGAATAGCTTGAGGTGTAGCCGTGTGTTACCACCAAGAACTTAAAAATTGACTCGAGAATCGACTCGTGATGTACAGACGCCAGCACATCAAGTTACCCCAATGTGTCAAATTTTCCCAATTAAATATGAACCTTATTCTGTTTGACATAAAGTTGAAAAACTATCAAAGAAATTTGACACATTGGGGTAACTTGATGTGCTGGCGTCTGTACGAGTCGATTCCTCGTCAACGTAAATCACATTGACATGGTGTACCTACCTACAGTGTCACACACTATTGTAGTTCAAACCAACTCTAACAGCTTATGGTTATGGCACACAATTCTATTATTTACTCAGTGAATTAAATAAATAGGACATTTACTTACCATTTTTATTATAAAGATATTGAACACATTTACTTTACACAGACATTTGATAGCCTAATTGAGCTATCTTTTCGAAATTAGTTGATAGTGTGAATGCTTATCCTTATCATGACGATTAAGATGATTGCTATTTAATTCCTACGCATAGGTGTACAGTACACTGTACAGGATGGTCTAAAATTCAATTAGGTATGCCCATTACGCAAGTACAACTGTACAATAATAGAGTTCAGTCTTTTAAATGTATCGTATTGATAAAAATAAAGGTTATAATTATATACTTACAAAGAAGCGAGATTTTAAAATAGTTTAGTATTTATGATACTAGTGCAGAAAGTTGGTTTTTACAAACGAGTTTGTAAATACCAATTTCTGCACGTGTATCATACAACGTTTTTCAACACATTTGCGAGAAAACAGTACAGTTATGTAATGAAACAAACTTTTTCAAGACTGTTTATAATGGCAAATTAAATATTAAAATGCCGCGCATTTGCAAATGGCGCCACATGCACGTAGTGAAAATTAGAACTACAACTTTCATCTCATTTACTCTTTAGTATTAAAGTGAGACAAACGTATTGAACAAAAACGCTTCCAAGGAGGTTCGTTCAGTCTGCTTATTTATTCTAGTACCTAATGTGAAACTCCTTGTCTTGTATTGCTTTTTATGGAAATAAAAAGAAAACCGTAAAGAATACGAACGTTGCTATACAACGGGGTATGGACCGTGCTGTAAAATAGGTACTTAGGTGAGAGTACCTATTTTGCCGCACGGTATTAGGTGAGAGTACATATTTTACCGCACGTTCCGTTGTATAGTGCGTAATTTTTAACTTTCGAATTATGTATACAGGCTCTGTAAATGCATTTTTCGAGCAAATGTGTTGAAAAAGTGATTTTTGCAATCCCTGATTAACCAAAAAGGTTTTATCAACATAAGGTAGGTGTAGAACAGGCATTGAATTAGAAAAGCTATGGAAACGTAATTCTCATACAAATAACGCTTCAATTTTGGTTCCATTTACGCAAACAACTGACACACTATAATAGACGAAGCTAGTGCGCGATTGGGTGCATCAAGGTCACTGGGCGGAGTCAAGATGACAGCGAGCCGAGCGTGGATGGTGTTATGCAGTAGATACTTAGCTAAATTAAATTATTTGTGTATATTTAACAATGACTTTTTTGAATGAATTCCGACAGAATATAAATGTAAATTACCTATATACAATACATACATACAAATTATATTGATACTTCTATACTATTGTTTTTTTTTAATCAATACTCAATATATTTATTGCATTCCACAATGTGAACTTAGGTGGTAGGTACATAAGGATATAATAATTATATGCATCATTGTGGGCCCTGTCGGGCATAACAATATAAAAATTAGGAGAATTACGAGGAGGGCTATTAGGTTAGGTTAGGTTTAACGGGCAGGTGTCCGCAACTCCACGACCAAGCGCGTATTTTGCGTACGGGAGGAGGGCTATTATAAATATTTAAAATTTTATATTAATCTCTACTAGTCTTTTGTTTAGTGTAGGTAGGCTGAGGTAGGCTTATAAATAATTGTATACTTACATATAATTTTTACTACTCATGTATTGAACTTATACATTGATATTTGTTTAAATTATTATAAGTAATTATTATATTATTATTATTGGTAAGTATTATAAAATATTTTTATTTATTTATTTATTTATTTGCTGAATACAGGTGTATATAAAGATCTTACAAGTCATAACAGTCGTCAGTCGTGTGCTTTTCTTTTTGGTATTATTGTTTATTTATTAAATTTATCGTTTAAATACTCGTTTAAGTATATTATAATAACATTTACGGATTAGAAATTGTTTTAATTTATTTATAAATATATTTTATTTTTGAACATTTTTTCAACATTTCATATTTTTCAATAAAAAAAGGATGCTTGAAGCCTTTACCTTGAAGGGACCTACAGTTCAACACGTCAAATAAATTGTTTATTGTCTCTATAAAAGTGATGGTGGGGTTTGCATCTTGGAAATTAGGCATATTTAGCTCGTTACAGCACAGTTTCAAAGCCGTAGCGACGCTGTTGCTCAGTGTTTGTGTGGCTAATTTCACATTCATTATATTATTCCTGAAATTAACATGGCGTTCGCTGAGCTTGTTTCCAAGATGTAAACCTAAATTTTGCTGGAGCTGCTGCAGGGCTGTTAAATGTTACCATTTAATAGTTTGATCATCTTTATCGGTAATTATCTTTTTGGCTTCGAATATATTTCTGATTAATTTCACCATATGACAAGGGTCTAAAATTATGACAATATGCTTTCCAGAAGACGGATGAGGAAAATGAGTAACTAAGTTTTCAACGTCATCAAATTTACATCCTAATTGCTTTGCCATATTTATATTTGATGGACAACCATCAAAAGTAAGACTTACGACTTCTGCACCTCATGGCATTTTCGTAAACACATTTTAATAAGATTTGATCTTTGCTCAGCAGGTAGGCCATTAATAAAGAAGTAGCCCGGAGGAAGTTTATAAGAGCCGTTTAAGGCTACTAACATTAAGACGTAAACTTGAGTAGCCGTCTCATCAGGAGGGCCGAATGTAACTAAGCCGTTATCATTTAATGATAACCTGGTAAATATACTAGAATTACACGCTTTTCCATAGGCTTGAACTTTAATACAATGTTAAATCTACTACTACCTACTTTACTTTGTAAACTATTTTCTGATCTAAACAGAAGTTAATGACCATAATTTATTACCAATAATCTGTCAGCGGACGCAACAGTTCCTTCTTCTAAGTATGTTTTATGAACCATCTATGAAGGCCAACAATAAGGTTAATGAAGACAGGAAAAATAATTTTAATAATTATAATTAATCTTTTGATATGAAAATTATTTACCATGCAAATAGGTACTGCAGATTTCTTCAACATGCGATTGCCCTTACTCGACAGATACATGTCTTGAGCATCAAAATGTATGGAGCACACCCTACTAAATTTATTTGGTGCCCAATCTTCCTGTCTTCTTTCTAAACGAACAGCCTTTGTCCACAACATTCGCCTTAGTTCATTTTTAGGAAAACTGAAAATATTACAACGATAATTAATCGGTAATAAATGTGTGTTCGTGTATTCAAAATACTACAAACTAATGTTTATCAAAAAAAAAATACTTATTTACAAAAACAAAATCCTAAAAGAATAATTCATTGGGCTGGTTACGAGCACTTATTGCATAACGCCGGCCACAAAGAATTACTAGTTTGTGTTTTATTCACATTTGTATTTATTTGTATACTTATACAACTAACTTTAAATGTATATTCTTACCGCTTAATAACTCGCCAATATGCGGAAATCCAGACACAGTTTAGAATTACCTATTTTTATGCTGAATAAATAAACCTATTTTTTGGTTCAAGTGTCAATGTCATTCAAATTGGTAAAACAGTAAGTAAATAAAAATATTTATGTTTAGGTACTCACCAATGAAATGTTATTCCAGTATCACTTTTCCGCCTTTCTTTGTATTTTCTGCACCACTTTACTACACACGAAGTCATTTTTTTATAATTCCACCAATGTTTTAACCAAATAATGACACGTCAAACGCTTTGATCAATGCGACCTTCCGTCACTGAGTGCGCAGTAGACTAGTTCTCAAAAAAGACGTACTTTTAAAGCCCCGCCTACTTAGACGTACTATTCGTGGTGCCACTTTTTGAGTGCAATGCTGTTTCCATAGCTTTTCTAATTCAATGAGAACAGGTCACAATTAATTTTAAAATATAAAATGAACGCCATATTTTCATTAAAACTAAAAAAAAAAGTATATTTAAATATTAAATGGCATTTTCACAATTATTTGGGCCGCAAACAGCCAGTGTAGCTGTCACTCATGTAGTCCAGATTAAAAAGATTTGATTAAAAAGTATTTATTTAATATTTTTCAATTTTACCTTGGCAAACCTTTACAAATCTAGTGTGTACATTAGGTGGTCTTTATAACACAGGGCGACAGTTTCGACCAGACAACCTTTATTTATCTGAGTAGGTATAATTATTTTGAACTAAATAGCTACATCATGTATTTACAAGTATGTTTTTGATATGATAAAGTATTGAAATTCAAAGAGGACTACAACAAATACATATTTCAATAATCAGATTCAATAACTAAGTAGATGAAGATCCCGACTTATTTAAACATATCCTTCTATAGGGATTGGAAACCGCTTAATGAAGGTTTCTAGGACATCCTACGTGTAGGTTTTGATATAAGTTTCAGTACGCTAAAATAAAGGTTTATACAAGTTTATAGCTGACTATCTCTCATTCCGAGGTGAAACCCTAATTTTCGGGGACTACCCGGTTTTCCGAAAATTTCTCTGTTTTTTTTTTCTCTTTTTTCTTCTCAAACCCCGAAGCAACGTCAACTTCGAAGAGTAGGAGTACTTCCCGAAGTAACTTTGCGAGTAGTGATCTGCAGATTTCAATATTTAATGGCGATTCTATGTAAGTAAGTAGGTAGTTGGTTTATTGCTTGTAATAACTGCTACCATCTCTATTGAGAATCGTGATTCCTGTCAACAAGTAGGTAACTTATCATTCGTCTGACAACAGTGATGACAGATCTTCTGCAACCCATAATCGATTTGTAAATGAATACCCTCATTAATGTCATTACCATCAGAGGTATTTATATTAATTAAAACTAACTGCTTCTTGTATCGGTTACAATAGTCTTCCCCATCGGATCGCGTGCCAGCGTGGGAAGGTCAATCCGACAGGTACTATTGACCTTCCCACGAACCACTACAAAAAACTAATTAGCTTAAAAAAGACGATTCATGACAAAATTCCTTGCTTCAAACTATATTCTCGTGTAGGTACTTAGTTCGTTTCCTAGTTTAAAACAAGTTTATTTTTAACCTACTTCAAAAAAAGAAGAGGTTCTCCGTTCGTCAAAATACTTTGTTTATTTAAAGTTGTACTATAACTGGACTATAAAATTGAAGGAGATTGACAGAATCTGGTTCCTTTGCATACTGTCTCAACTATAATTTGTACAATGTACAGACGCCAGCACATCAAGTTACCCCAATGTGTCAAATTTTCCCAATTGAATATTAACCTTATTTTGTTTATCTTAAAGTTGAAAAACAATCAAAGAAATTTGACACATTGGGGTCACTTGACGTGCTGGCGTCTGTACAATTGTACATAACTAATCCCTAACATTTTAAAACTAAATTATTAGCCGATTTCTTATTATAATACTTTATTTGAAATAATTACATGTAGGGCTTAAATTAAAATACGGAACACTATTCACAGCATTCATAGAATAACTAATTATATGTATAACAAAATTAAATGTAACCAGTTTCATCACGAAAAATTATGAGTTTTTTTTACACTTCGATCCATAAGGACGATCACAATTGTTTTTAACGCCACATGTTAGTTTGCGGCTGCGGTTATTACTCTCCTTGTATGGCTTTTCCCCCAAATAATTTCCTCTGAAAGAATAAAAACAAAACTTTTGAAGGAGTCTGAAACTCTGGCAAGGTTACCTGATTTAAGGTCAGCTAGAGGTCTACAACAGCATTAGATTTGGGATTAGAAACAAAAACTGTATTTTTTAAATGAAAATAAATCATATTTTTTAAATGTGATTTCTAAACGATAGGCCTACCTATATTTTTGAGCTGTTAGGGGTTGAAACTCGTTCATGGAATCCGAGTGCCCATTTTCATAAACTTATTTAAACGTTTAGTTGACGCTTCCCGTGACCCAGGGACTGGGCTATACTTTGGCCAGAGGTTATACATTGCTATTCAATGTGGCAATACCGCCAGTCTTATGGGCACATCACCAGCGGACCGGAAACTCGCGTGTAAATAAAAAAGAACGATAAGTTTGAAAAAGCCATGTTGCAAAATAAGACCACTTTTTATCGAGTCTTATTTTTCGGGCCCTGTTTGTTCTGCTCATCAAAAATCTAGTAGTAACCACGGACCTACTGCCTATTGTTGGTCAAAGTCTTCAAGTTTATATAAAACTCTGTTATCAATTCAAACTTACCCTGGTCCGTAGTTACAGACAACGAAGAATTTGTTCCACCCGTTCTTGGATGTTTGTGCGATAGCGCATCCTAGGTAAACGCTATCGGACCACACCATCTAATAAAAAAAAGATTACTTACTTAATGCAAAAATCAAACACAACAATACCAAAATAAATCATACTTATAATATTATAAATGCGGAAGTTTGTGAGTATGGAATTATGGATGGATGGATGTTTGTTACTCTTTCACGTAAAAACTACTGAATGGATTTTAATAAAATTTGGTATGGAGTTAGCTGATACCCTGGATTAACACATAGGCTACTTTTTATTCCTGTATTCCCACGGGAACGGGACCTACGCGGGTGAAACCGTGGGACGTATGCTAGTATGTTATATTTGCCATATTGTAGTGGCGGACATCTTGGATTTGAAATTTAGTATTCTACTAGTTAAGCCATTTATTTGAGTTAATCAGCTCTTAAACAGAAAAATACCTGGAATCTAGATTTGTGGCCGATTGATGGTAATAGCAATTAATTCAACTGTCGAAATGAGGGTGACAGGTGGGTACAGGTACCTACTTACACCTCTGCTCTGTCTAACCCTTCGACGGTTACAGGCGTGATGTTATGCGTTTATTTGCTTTAAAATCGCTCAGCTTGAAACTTAAGAGCTCAAACCTTCTGGGCACACTCGTTTCATTATAGATTTCATCCATCGCTTTTAATCGGGAGTTATGTGCAGACCCATTTAGTTATTAATAAAAATAAGTGTGTGTGTGTGTGTGTACGCATTAGTATTTATACCTACTTCTTTGGCGTAATAAGATTTGATGTTTCTAACAAAATTGTCTTTCGCGTTATATTACGGTTGTTGAAAAAAAACCTAAAATGTTGACTATAAGCTAACTTCAGGGTGTCGGTTTTTCGCGATAACGGTGTGCGCGCGCATCGAAAAAAAATAATGTCATCATTTTTCCCTAACTCGCCAAAAGAAGTAAAACTTCAAAAATAAACAAACCTGCGTGTAATGTCCAATATCGTAGTCCTTCTCGAAGTCGCTATTCTGTAGAGGTCCAAAAGTGAAGTTAACGTTTTCTGTGAACCAAGACTCAAGGGCTGCGTCCGGCTGCAACACGTGCTTTGGATTGGTTGTCGAATACCAATACAAATTCTCACCCGACGTAAATCTATTGGAACCTGTCAAACACAATTATTGTAGGTATTATCATTACATCACGCCTGTAATCCCCTAAGGGCTAGACAGATATAAAATATTCCACAACTGTCACACAACCTAAACTAGTCCCAAGTTAAGCAGAGCTTGTGTTATGGGTACTACCAACTGATAAACATACTTATATATTTCTAAATACATACATATTATAGATAAATATTACACCCAGACACAGAAAAAATGGTCGTGCTCATCACGTCATCACACAAACATTTGTCCTGGGTGGGAATCGAACCCACGACCTCAGGCATAGCAAGCAGTCAGGACCACTAATTACCAGACCAACAGGAAAGTCAACAGGTGTACTTGTAGTAGGTACAACCACATTTCGCCGCATTTAGTTAAGTTTAGGTCCCATTTATAGTGGGCTAGCCAAATGCCATCAAACGGGCACAAAACTCTTGGATTTTGCGCGCTCCAACTGAGAAATTCCAGAAGGAAAACTCATTAACGATTTGCCCGGCCCGGAGATTGAACCCGAGATCTTATGCTCAGAAGTAGCGCTTAATTGCGACCACTAAACCAACGAGCCGGTCCTAGTATGATTTCGATACAATAGTTTAACAATGGCTGTGTTTGTGTTTGTGCTGCATAAATGTAAACCACCGTACAGTGAAAGTGTTCAATATTATAAGTACTCGTACCTAATACTTATTGAAAAACTTAACACTGTAGACTACTGCTTCTTAACTAAAGTAGGGTAAACTCATTACCTCCTAGTCTCATTGCTTGAAACTTTTTTCTAAGTAACACATCAAAGTAGACAGGTGACACACATTAGAGTGAATGGTTATACTTAAATCTTAAACATTTTTGTTTCCATTGTGTGTCCATTCTTGTACTTATGTGTTTTGAAAGTTAATTATTAATTAATCAATAAACCGAAATATGGAAAATTTATATTTTGTTTTCTAATTTCTCTGAATTAAATAAATTGAATTGAATACTTACCAACAGATCGATCTGGGTTGTGTTGATGCAGGTTTTTATTTGCCCACTTGGATGCCTTGGTTGCCAACTCCGCATCCCATACCTTGGGACCAAAGAGACAATATTGGGAAATGAAAAATAACAAAACAATACTTATCAGACGTCATACCTATTATTTTTTGGTAATAAAGTACCTACGTTGGAATATCTCTAAACTAGATGGAACGTACTTAAGTAGCTATGACATGATATAATTTTATAATTTTAGACTAGCTTAGTACGGTACGTTTAAAGTTTACTACTTATAAATACTATAATTCCTAAATTCCCTAAATAAATTACCTACCTATATTATGCAATAGCGGCGCGATATTCAAAACAGCATCGCAGCTTACTAAAATTCCTTTAAAAATCGTCCAAATACAAACTTTAACATTGGTGTTCTTTTAATAAATTACCAACATTAATTATTATAACCTACGTATTGAAAATAATTCATATTTATATGTATAACACGCCTGCATTGCCGAAGGTCTATGCAAAGATGTACTAGATACCTTTAATTTACCCACATTGCGCTCGTTATGTTCAATTCCCTGGCAATAAGGGGCGAGCTTGTTGCCATTAAACGGGCACACGGCTTCCCGACCCGAGAATTGAACCCAGTAACTCATGCTCGACGGTACTTACTCACTCAACTAGACCAACAATGTCAACTGTGGTGAATGAGACACAATTAGTTTTCCTATTATTACCGATCTTTATTTGATTTCGTCTCAGATAAAGGGTTTTTAATTTTTATGAAGGTACTGACCATACTCTTCATTTGCGAGGCAGCAGGCTGTCCTGCGACTTTTCCTTTAGCAACAAGAAGACGACGGGAATTGTGCCCATCCACGAACGCACGTATTTGTTGACAAGATAATGATATCACTGAAACCAAAACCCTTTTAAAAACACAACTGCACACACATAAATAACGTTACATTAAGTACCTTATATAAAAGTCACAAATTAAAAAAAAAAAAACAAACAGTAACTACTCATGCTCACATTTGCATTGTGCGACAGCTACGAAAATCAAAACAAAAATAACTTTTAATTCCATTGTTCGAATCTAAGCACAACAACTGGCAACACCGACTGGAGACCGACTAATTTCGAGAACGCGATTTGATTGTTAAACAACGCTACTTGACGTGTTACCTATATACTACTACAATGTAGTCCAAACGTCGATCAAAGACTTGTAAAAGACGGCACGGTTCCGGACTTTAAAAAAAAAAAGATAACTAGCATTTTGCGCGCGCCTTCGTCCGCTTGCATTTCGTACTTTAGAAAAGAAAGAAAATACATTTATTGGCAACAGCTGGATACACGCACAGTAAAAACATAATAGAATTCCACTCCACCCCCTCTTAGTTTTGGAAATAAAGTATACTTAGCCTATGACACTCAAAAATAACGCGGCTTTCTAATGGTAAAAAATTTCCAAGATCGGTTTAGTAGATTACCATTGTTACAAACTCACAAACTTTACTTTTTATATTATTTGTATAGAAATATAGATGAATCGGCATTCAGAGCTGCATGGAGGTCAAGAGCAAATAGAGAGTAAATAGTTATTTTTTTGCTCAATCATCTTGATATGGAGGGTACCGGGTTATGTAGTTGGAAATTAGGTACCTACCCACTCACACTCATTGCAAATACTAAGAATTTTGATTGAACATATGATAGGCTACAATATCTGTGTTTGTCTATGAACTGCAATTAATTGTTGACCAAAAGTAAAAACGGCAATATTGGGCGCTATTTTTATTTATAAGTAAGTAGGTACCTGAATATAAAAAATAATATTCTAGTGTGTGATTTTCATATCTAAATTACAGCCGTTTTACAAAAAAAAAGTGTGAAAGTATACGAACGGTACCTAGTTTTAACAATATTAAAAAACGTGTATTTTTATCTGTGTGTCTGCTATTAGTTCCGGCTAATCTCCGAAACGGCTGGACGGGTCCATTGTGTTTCACGTAAAAGAGTAAAACGCATGAAAGTTAATTCCAACGCGAACGGAAGTCGCTGGTAACAGTCGTCTTTGAGGTTCAAAAGAGGCCGTACCCCTTGGGTTAGTTTCAGAATTTCTTCTTAGAGATCAGTCAATTCGGAAATAAAGAACTGTAAAATGGAATTTTATTCTGGGCGTCCGAAAATAATATTTTTTCTTTTGTTCCTTTTAATGCTGGAGCCATCTAGTTTTAAAATATGGACCGTACATTTACGTGTAAAAATATTGAAAAGATCTACCTCAGTATCATAATTCTGCTCTTATTTTAATTTATTTGGGTTGAGCGCAGCATGTCTTCATCTTCCATTACATCTCAAAGGTACCTTCCTGGCCCATAATCTTTCATCCAATCCATTTATTTCTTGGGCCACCTCTGGATTCATTCATACCTACTCAAAGCCTTTTACTCAATTATGTACCTACATATATAATATTCATATTGTGATCTATCTTACCACTACCTACGATTCAGTAGCATTGACATAGGCCTTAAAGCATGTACAGACGCCAGCACATCAAGTTACCCCAAAGTGTCAAATTTTCCCAATTGAATATGAACCTTATTCTGTTTGCCATAAAGTTGAAAAACGATCAAAGAAATTTTGGGGTAACTTGATGTGCTGGCGGCTGTACAATAAATTTATAGTCTGCATAACCAGGTTAATTTTAATTGTTTAGGTAGTTTATATAAACAGCTACAATTATTGAGATGATGTCTGTTCTCTTGACCCTGTATCCAAACAACCCATAAATCAATCATTTATTCAGTCATTACAATTGCGGTTTATGCAAAATCTGAGTGCGATGCCATTATAATGGTTTGCATAGGAAACTGCATTGCAAAACCCACCTCTTAGATACTTCCTTCACAGAACACAATGGGCTATTTGACAAAATTTTAGTTATAAGTCCCTCATTTAGATAACAAGAAAATATTCGACACATATTTTTTTCTTTTTCAAATTGATGGAAAACTGCTTAGATTAAGCGCATTATGTTGAGGAGTGGGGGCTTGTTACGTCATTAGCTAGCATAAACTGTACTAGCTAGTGACGTCATACTACATTTCAACTCAATGTATCGCCGTTATTTTTTGATTAGGAACAGACGCCAGCACATCAAGTTACCCCAATGTGTCAAATTTTCCCAATTGAATATGAACCTTATTCGGCATAAAGTTGAAAAACGATCAAAGAAATTTGACACATTGGGGTAACTTGATGTGCTGGCGTCTGTACAGAGACCAGCACATCAAGTTACCCCAATGTGTCAAAAAATTTCCCCAATTGAATTGGAACCTTATTCTGTTTGACATAAAGTTGAAAAACGATCAAAGAAATTTGACACATTGGGGTAACTTGATGTGCTGGCGTCTGTACATGAAAAAAGAAAAAATATGTGTTAAAAATCTTCTTGTAATCTGAGGGACTAAAAACTAAAATTTTGTCAAATATCCCATTGTGGCAGCAATGACGTAGATTGTCTTCAAGGGTCAAAATTTGTTGGGGGTCCGCGACTATTATGTCTTGACTTTTATAATTTTATGTTTGGCGGAGTGGAAGAAGGATAATGATGAAACAAAATAGAAGCCTCACTTAGACAGCTTATGCTATATGTTTTTTTACCAAGAGTTTAAAAAAAAAGCGATCGATACCTCCCACATTCTTAACAAAATAATGATGCAAAAGTTGTCGATAAAATTTTACGAACTTAGGTATTTTTGCTTCCACATATCGGGCCCCTGTCTAGCCGGCCTAGCGGGCTAGCCGGGTCCATGTAGGGCCTAGGCCCTAAGGCCCCTTAACATGGACACGGCTGATCCGATGCGAGACGTGGCTTATTGACTACGCCCCTGAGTGGCAGCGAGAACCTAAACAACAGTAAAAGAAAGGATCCGAGGAGGAGGATTATCTTTACTTTTGTAATAAGTATTCCTAAAAATCATGTGTCATACATCGTTAGGTAAGTGTGCGCATTTACTTATTAGGGCTGCCTTATTAAATTTCAATATACTTAACTTTACCTACGTATAATTCTGACTGCGATAAGATTTTAGTTGTTGACCGCGTAACTCGCTCACAATTACTACTTATTATAATGAGTTGACAAATTGATCAAATAATATTTTTGCATGCATTTTCAGAAAAGCATAGAGAATTTTCTTCTTATAAGATAATTTATTTTATTGTTCCAAAATTGTTTAAACCGTGACTTTAAAGTACCTATAGTTTTAGGGTTTTAGTTTTTGAACTTGTTAATAATAATATTTAATGCACTATTAAATGATAGCACCACACAAACAAAACACAATCGCTTCCGACAGTTCAAGCACGGGTTCAAGCAACAGATATTTTTACGTAGTCGCTTAAAAAATAGCTCGTATGAACTAAAAAGCAACAGAATCATAACTACCCTACAAAAAATATAAAATCAATTTTCTCGTGGGGGGTAGGCGGGGGCCAGGGTTTCCCGCGAACGTGAAATTTTCTTGTTTTTTTTTGCAAATTGCCGTTCACTGTCTTAACTAAATTTAGATACCTGCCATAAGCATATCGAATCTCACTCGGCAATAGTGTAGCCTATTGCTTACTATGCTACATAACTTACGGTTCAGGTTCAATTGAAAAAAAAAAAAATGTTTGTGGTAGCTTGATGTGCTGGCTGGCAGTACGGTGGTGTACAACCTACAGGGATTTACAACATCATAAATTGACAACCCTATGTATTTTTTTTTCTTGTTTTCCTATATCCTCAGTTTAGCAGCATACATAAACAATCAACTGATAATAAGTATGTCTTTATGAGCGGAACGTGTCGTTTACTCTAATAAAAGATATCTTTGTTAGAACTCATTACCAAACATGTTTTGCTCATATTTGTTATCATGACACTAACTTGCTGACGCTACAACCAAAATTAGTTCTTTTGTAAAATAATGTCCACTGCAATTAAGAAAACAGCCATGGTAAATTGGCCGATTATCGTTTTACAAGAGAAATATATTATTTTAATATTTTCGTCTTTTATGCAGTTAGTGAGGGAGGAGTAGGTACTCAATAAAAATGAAAGGAAATATACTTTTACACTTTATTTCGTTCATTTTTTACTAACAAGTATACTTAATCGTTTCAGGTAAAATTATATTGGAATATTTTGTTCCACAGCATTAATAAGATTGGATTTTTTGCAATACTAACATCTTTCGACCTTAATTGTTTAAAGGGACCGACCGAAAATAGGCCGAAACCGAAACCATATTTTTGTGATTTTTTAATGTAAAAGTATAAAAGTAAAATAAAAAGGCTGTCAATCTTTTAATCAATAAATTACCTCTATGAGCATCCATATTTTCTTCTTTTTGGCCTTCTATGGCCAAAATCAAAACTTGCCGTAATGTTAAGCTGATAGAATGAATGATTTAAAAATGCGGTTGAAAGATTAACATTATTTCTTTTACTTATATTTTTCGGTTTCAGTTTTCAGCCGAATTTTCTTATAATTTCCTGACGGTTTCAATTATTTATTACTATTACATCTATTCTTAATATTAACATTAAGACTCACGTGACACCATACAATAAATGGATAACAATTTATTGATGGAATCAAACCTATTTTAGTAATCAAATGTACCAATTCATTAAAAGAACATCAAGATTCCTTTTCTTTAAAATAACTGCACGTTTCTGTTTATCGGCTTGGTAATAAATTAAATTAATGACATGTAATTATTTTGTTTATCGGCCGAAATATTTCAAATGTTATACATTTTGTCAATAGTTACATTTTTGTAAAATATTTAGAAAGCAATTATTATAAAAGTTACATATTTGTGAAACTTGCGCTTTAACCCCAAACCCAACAGAGTGCTTGTCATTTACAAAATGTGACACAGCTGCTGATACACGTGTGCTGAGTTTTGTGGCTACTTTACTGAAATATATAGACGGCCAAATAAGATTTAGCTTGCTGCCTGTATAATATTCTTTTTGTCGATTTTTACTCTTCTTTCGAAACACATGTACCTACATTGATTTAGAAATTGTACATTTTCTTGAATCTTTTTACATTAATTTTAAATAGGTATTAATCGCCTTTGTGCGTCACGTGGTGTAATATTAAGTTCAAAATATTCGCGAAAAATAGTTCCAGTCACAATTATATCTTACAGCTATTGAATTTGCGGTATTCCCTGTTAAAAAATAATTGTTGTCTTTGTCGCTTTAACAAAAAATTTAGTGTTTAATTAATGCTAATTAACAATATGTTTATTGTGGCCAATTTTAAATTGTCCTGTACTGTAAAATAAAAGGCCACTAAATCTTACTTGAAGTCATTTCAATTTATGAATCTGAACACTGATCAAGTCTTCATCAATATTTGTATAATAAGATTGTCGCATTTGGTTGTATTTTCTTTAAATTATATTGATATCTACATCTTTCACGCACATACATGATAACTAATTCGAATCAACCACTGTATACACATAAAACATAATAAAATTATTGTTAACACTGATATGAAATATTTATTCAGTCCGGGATTTGATCACATTGGTAAATATGGTGCGTCAACACGGTGCTTGATCTTAATTCTGCAGAGTGTACATCAACAAGTGATTTTTGGTGTTAATGTGAATGCACCAGTAGAAAAGAAGGTCACTAACATTCAAGTACGAATATAACTGCTAAAACCTATCAGGGTTACGCACCATTGTCGCACGTATTTCAACCTTTCCTTCCATCGGACTAACATAATTATAATAATTTAATTCAACACACATTTTTTTTCGTTTACTTCACTTTTCTTTATTTTACATCGATACACTTATGCCAATAATTTATATTTTTGTATTCGTTAATATAAACTGATCTACCTATTAGGTATGCACTACATTCATCGTCACAAGACTGTACAACTACTTAAAAAATAATAACGGAGATTGAGAAATGATACAAAAATAAAAAATACAATATGATACAGATTTAGATTTTAGATTTAACATCTTAAAAACAAATAAAATAACTTAAGAATTAGGTTGTGCACTATTCTAATCTACGAATTTTTCTATTATGATACGGTTTATAAAACATTACTAAGCTGTTCAGTTTGAATGAAGAAGAAAAATGAAAAATTATACAAAAAATAATCTCCAAATATTATTTTCACTTCTTTGATAACTGAGTAGTCATAGACTTAATACCTTTTAAACCCGCATCAGTTTATACACGTAACAATAGTTTATGACGCTACTGGATAAATTATTAACCTTAGGTAATGTACACATGGCTATACATCAAGGTACGCCAAAATATCAAATTTTCCCAATTGAACATGAACCTTATTTTGTTTGAAATAAAGTTGAAAAACTATCAAAGAAATTTGACACATTTGGGTAGCTTGATGTGCTGTCTGTACTTTAGATAAAACGGTAAAAACTTTAAATGTTGTTTAATAAATTAAGAACTAAAATGTCATCAAATTGAAACCTACTTACGCTTATCATTAAAAAAAGTCTACAAATAATAACATTTGTAGAGTAAAAAAATAAGAGGAAAATATTTTCCATAGTTTTTGAGTTAATATTCCTAGAAATGAATGGTTTAGGTGTGAAATTGTTCTAATTGGTGCTTGGGCTGTCTGTGCCACTGCCGCTATTCTCTGTATTAGCTAGCACTATTTTAGTGTTTTTATTGTTTTTTTTAGCAGACTTGCTTAGTGTTGCGACCTCTTTTAGTAGATTCTGTATTTTACTGTTCATGAGGCCGAACTTTGTCTCGTTGAGGCGATCCTTGTTCTTCATTTCGTTCCGCAGGTCCTGTGTGTTGTTCAGGTGCTGGGCTTTTAGCTCCGTGATCTGTAACGGTCAAATCATGTTGTGATTGATCCTGGGCATCTTTAAAAGTAGAAAATTATGGTAAAGACTGGCTTATAACTTAGCATAAAATGACACCAGCATTACGAAAAGGGTGTACTTAACTAAAAGACGTGTTTAAGTTTAAATTCCATGTAATAGGGGGCAAGCAAACCCATTGTCTTCAACCGGGGACAAATTTGTGAAATTCTCGACCCGAGAAGCGAACCCAGGACCTCATGCTTATTAGTAGCGCTTTCGACCACTAGATTAAGAAGCGCGCTTATTCTTTCGTACAAAAAAAAAATTATTTGGATTGAATGATCTGACAAATAAATTGTATTAATAATTATTATTAAAACAATAATAAGCGCCCGAACAAGACACAAAAGTACATTCTATAAAAATTAAAACACGCGTTACATGTGGTATTTATATATTTTTAATTGCAATCTCTGAAAGAGTAACATTTCAACAATACGTACCAACTTATCTTTGGAAAGCAGTTCGTTATCCTTCTGTTGTACTTTCTTCTGAAGGCTCGCAATAGTCTCCTTGAGTTGAGTCATTGCTACTACATGGTCAGAACTGTTGGGGTCCAGTTCACCTATAGAGCGAAATATAACTAAGAAGAAAAAAACAAGAAGATTAAACATTTACATCATTTTGTGTATTTACAGCCTGATTTTTATAATTTTGCTTTTGTCGTTACTGAGTGTTCAGTATTTTTTTTTGTTGCCAATTGAGTTTAATGTTGGTGAAATAAATGATGAATTTTCAACACAGCATCGATATTCCCAGCTATTAAAACCACACCATACTTAGAAAAAGATGACCGTGTTATCTTGTCCTTCAACTGAAATTGCTCTGAATCTTTTCGTAAAAATGCCAAAGACATACAGAATGTGGTATTTAGGTATTTATAATTTGAACCAATGTTATAAATAGAAAAGTAGGTTTGATTTTTACCTTTCATTCCGAAAAAAGTACTGATTTCGAGGAAAACAACAAACACAATAGTATGCTCGTAGATGGCACCACGTGTTATTATTATAGAAATTCTAGTAGTGTAGTAACTTTCTTTTTAGAATTTAAGTACCCAACACATTTTGCAGATTGATTGTAGCTATGGTTAATAATTTTGTTTGACGTTTCACTTACAGTGGCACGTTTATGCACTGTCCAAGAATGAACACAGTCTCGCATCTCGTAAGTAGGTTCTAAGAGCCGAACAGCTTCGACCAACTGGTGTTAATCCTCTTGCCATTCGATGACACAGATCACGTGAGATACTCCATCCACGACAAAAACTTCCATCATCATCATTTGCCTTTTACCCAATTAAATTGGGGACAGCTTCCAGTTTAACTAGATGCAGCGGAATTCCAGTGTTTTACTTGGAGCTACTGCTTTTCAGACCTCCACAAGACCCAGTGATTTGTTAAGGACCAGTGATCCAGTGACGTGGTTATACTCGTAATGACTGTCAAAGAACTACAAATGACAATGTCTCTAAAACAGTCTACAAATACACTCCGTCTGAACGCGAGCATGTTCGCAGAGCAATAGTGCGGGGATATGCAGGGAAATGAAGCAAACTTCTGTACATTTATGCAGTTCATGTGGTATTAACACTATGGTAGTATTGTACACACAAGCGTGGCAACACAGCCGGTTGATTCTGTTAAAATCATCCCATGTAAACTTGAGTGTGGTGAACTGTCAATGTGCAATAGTGTGGAACGATAGCAGCAGCAGCTTAAAGCTGCCAAATGTAAACAATGAATATGGAAAATGGGTCTGGACGTATGCTCTACCAGACATTCTAAACAAATTGCCCAAAGAAATAACCAAAAACTTAGAAAACAAAAATCTCGACACATGAAAAACATTTAAGTCTTTTTTACCACCGATAAGTTTAAGAGTGGGGGAGGGACTCTAAACTTATCGGTGGTAAAAGAGAAATCTCGACACATGAAAAACATCTCGACACATGAAAAACATTTTAGTCTTTTTTACCACCGATAAGTTTTAAGAGTGGGGGAGGGAGTCTAAACTTATCGGTGGTAAAAGAGAAATCTCGACACATGAAAAACATTTAAGTCTTTTTTACCACCGATAAGCTTAAGGGTGGGGGAGGGACTCTAAACTTATCGGTGGTAAAAAAGACTTAAATGTTTTTCATGCGTCGAGATTTTTGTTTTCTCACTTTTTGCCTGCGTGTAGGTCTACTAACAGACATATATCTGTGAGTAACACCTATACTTCAACTTAACGCACATAATCTTACCTTCTAAATATTGAGCGTTGTGTTAATGTAATTATTAATGTATGCATGCTAAAATAAATTGTTTGAAATTTAATTTAGCTCAACTCGCCTTCACTTTCCTTACATTTTCACGGGTTAATTTTAACAGAATCGCACTGCTATTTGATAGAGTGAGTGAATGAAATAATGATTAAACTACTCTGCCTAGTGAGTAAACCCTTTTTTAGTTCACTCACTTTATAAAATCATAATACACTCCATGTTCTGCTAAAATGAAAAATATGTACAATTCTATCGTAAATAGAACGGCCATATTATTAATTAATGCTTACCTTGCAACGGATTTATCTTGGATTTCTTCTCCGACGGCTGTGAATCGTTGAGTGAAGAATCGGTGGAGTTCATGGATTTCATCATATCGGACTTACGCTTGTCTTTGTGACCACTCCTAGACCTGTAAATTGATAAGAGATTCAGAATAGACCAATAGGAGCCCTTAAGACTAATGTTTTGTATGATTGGAGTTTATTCTTAAGATTCTACTAAAGAAATGTGTTGTACTAAAGGTATACTTCTCCCTAACCCTTTGGGGCCAAGGGAATGAAATGAGATTTATTTCTGTAAGTAAATCTTTCCATGAGCACATGGAGTAGACCATACTCGGGGTCATGATCTCTTTTAAAGTCCAGACTTAAGGAAAGCGTCCACAGGTCCGCATCGCACGTATCGGACGCATCGCAAGTAACTGATTAATTAGACTGCGTCCACTGTAGCGATCGGATTGCCGACGCGAGTCTCAGCAATCGGATTGCCGATGCCACCTTCATTCGGATTTTTGTAGTGATCGTACGTGCGGAAAGTGTTTGTGAGAATGGAGGAAAGCGATGAAGAAGTCGTTATTGCTTGTTTACTAGCATAAAAGGAAGAACAAGAAAAAAAATCTAGAAAAAGGAAGCATAACTTTTGGAGCGCGTCCACTGATCGGCATTCCGTATGATGTCATCGGTACGCATCGCATGTAAGCATTGCCGATAAGCGGTCCGTACGGTGCGGATCAGTGGACGCTGTTGTATGAGTTTTTATACAAGGCTAACTAAAATCCGTTACGTGCGATGCGTCCGATACGTGCGACGCGGACCTGTGGACGCTTACCTTTAAGATTAATTTATTATGCGAGTCTAGTCTGGAAAAGCCTTGTGAAGAAATATTCAATTCAGCTTTGTTTGCAGAGTTGACCTGTCCCGACAGACGGCATGCATGCTTTGTGTCAACGTGTAGCTCAAATCTATCGTAGGGGGCTCAACAATCCGTTAACAGGAATAATGTTATATTTTTTTTTTTTATTAGTGTGGCACCAGTTATACTTTGTGCCATTTTCAGGTATGTTATATTCTATGTCATTTAAGTCGAGAAAGATCTACTGTTTCGTGCATGAACCGCGTTCATATTTTGGCGGATTGGAAGGGTCATTTACAAGTTTTCCCCGTAAGACGCCATGTCTATTTTTCTGTGATTCTTCATACGTTCAGAAGTTACACATTTTAATTATTTAAGTTACTTACTTGTGTCCCCTGTGCTTATGTTTCTCCACAGATGATAAGTGCTGCTTGGTCCTAGCCAGTGCCCTTTTGAGGGACTGGGTGCATAGCCAACATAACAGTTTTCCATCCACCTGCAACAATATTATTCACATTTTTTTTATTTTTAATGCTACTGAGCAAAATACGCTTAGCTTATACAGGCATAATGAGCATTTAAGCAACAAAACTTGCATATAATTTATGAAAGTAACTTTTCCAAATTGACTTTTACGTTTAAAGCATACTTTATTTTGAAAATAATTTAATTACAAAAAACTGGCTAAGTGCGAGTCGGACTCGCACGCAAAGGGTTCCGTACAGAACTCAACTACCCCAGCACATTACTATCCCAATCTGCCAAATCTTTTTCGATAGTTTTTCAACTTCATTGCAAAAATGTTCCATTGTAAAAACTGGGCAGTTTGGGATAGCTCGATGTGCTGAGTCTGTAAGAGATACAGCGATAGTTACTACTTCCACTTTTTTATTATTTGTTATTATTTAAAGTGCTAAAAGAAATACACACATTGAAAATTGCAACTATCTTTACGGCTTTACGAGATATAGCCCACTGGCAGACAAGCGTTGTTCAGCTTAAATGGATAAAGTACTCAAAGGATTCCGTTGGCTCCGATTTGGTATGGAACCCTAAAAAGTAATAAAATTATACACACGCATACACTCACGCCCTTTTCCTATGGGGGTAGGCAAATGAAATCATCTCATTCGAATTATTCGAAATATAAGAATGAATACTAAATGATTCGAACTCGCACACCACCTAGGACCATTTTTAACCCCAGGACCCGACTACTTGTATGGTTATTATTAACCCCTGTTTGTGTTTAAGAACATTTATGTTTTCATACCTCGACGCAACGTATGGCCTGCACCTATATGTAGTGTTCCTGGCTTAGCTATTTGTTTTCACGAGTTTAAGTTTCCTAGAAGAGATAAAAACGTTGCTGGGTAACGCGGCTGTAACCCATAATAAAAGTTGCTCGTAATTGAGAGATTTTCTGTTACTACAATAACATCTTGTATTTTACCGGCCTTTTCTTGGACTCAACATAGGTTTGCTTCCCTTGTTGTCAATCTGAATTAAATTTAGGCTATTTCCTTCTTATTTAACTAAAAGAAACACTTAGGTACCTGGGTCGATTTCAAACAGAGCTAAAAATGTTGTCATCTCTAATAACTCTTAATATTTTTTGCGATTGCTTTTGTTTTTTTTTTAAATATTATAGTCTTCATTTACCTTTTTACGTTCCAAAACAAAAAAATACCCAAAAGTGTGTCAATTGTGAGAAAACTAAAACTATAACATTTAGTCCCTTAAGAAGATATTACTCATTTTCCGTTTAGGTTGAAATAAAGTCGATTCAAAACGAAGTTACTCGTAAAAATTCTATTTATTTTTTATTTCATATCATGATGATGTGCAAGCATTCAAAAATAGTATAAATTTTTCATCTGAAACTAATGGAATACTCTTATCCTAGTGTTTTAAACATTGATCATGGTTTATCTATCATTAGTGTAGCGTAAGTTAATACCGTAATAATATTAAATCCACGGAGCTCCCGGGCCCCCGCCTCACCCCACCCGCCGACACATCGTCAGTGGCCTTGCAGCGTTTATTCAGAGCGGTGGTGCGTTTCGTATTTTTTGCGAGATATTCACATTTCTACCGATATCAGTGCCGTGGACGAAACTCGACTCATTCATCTCTTAACCATAATTGCAAAAGGTATTGTAATCGATTTTTTATAACATAGTGTTTCTTATAGCTTACAAGAACATGGTTATTTTGAATGTATTCGATTGCCATCTAGAAAGTTCCACAAGCTTAAAAATTATGTGTTTGGTCCAAATATCATTAGTGTTACTGTCATTAGTGTCAATTTTTCAAGTGACCCTAATGATATTGTAAGTAACACTAATGAAATATTATAATTGGTAATTAATTATTAACAAAAAATTAAGGATTTCCGCCCAATTACGTCTAAGGCTTCATTTACGGAGACGCGAGGCGTCGCGCGTCGCGTTCTGCGGCGCGGCCCGCGCTGAATTCAAACATATTTTTCCCGCCGCGAGACGCCACGCCGCACGCGACGCGCGACGCCCCGCGTCGCCGTAAATGAGGCCAAAAGCAGTTTGTTTTTTTTTTAATTCTCCTTTTTTGTGTGATGTCATAAAAATCAATAGTTATATTTACATGATTATCTACGAAATTTGCTATAAATTATTATCGGTGTTTATATTTTGAGTTTGAGTGTTGCTTAGTGTAATTAAGCTAGGGCTTAATGGCTGTTTTATATGAAATTATTTTTTTAGGACATTATGCCGAATAAGAAAAGGATGAGTGAAGATGAGTTAGAAAGAAGAAGAATAGCAAGGAGAGAAAAATATAAACAAATTAAAAACGACCCAGAAAAATATGCCACTGAAAGAGCTAAAAAAAGAGAAGCTTATCTAAAACGAAAAGAGAGTAAGAAGGTGAAAAGTATTGACCAAATGTCTCCAAGAGAGCAAAGATTACAAAGAAAACAGTGGAGGGAAAATTCCAAACGTTATCACGAGAAGAAATTAAAAGAGAAAAAGATACAAGAAGTGATTGTCCCACAAAGAACTGAAATAGATTCTACAGCTGATGATAAAACTGGCGACCCATTGGATGCACCTGATACAGAACGACAAAATAAGTTAAAAAACAAAATCTTGTTAAACAAAATTAAAGCTTTAAAACGAAAGCACCTCTTGGAAAAGAAAGAAATGTCATGTTTAATAAAAAAATACCAATACAGGTGCAGAATTCTATTGCGAAAAATTAATATTATAAATAATCGAGAAAAAGAAAATGTGGATAATGAAAAAACAGGCATAAATGAAGCTACAGAAGATAACACTAAGTCGAATACCGTATGTCCAAAACGAAATAATGACCTCTATAGGAAGTGCCTACGCAGCCGTTTACAAAAGAAGATTTTAGAAGGAGGCAAAAGTATCCAAGAGTTAGTGGAACGATTTTATGAAGATGATATCAACAGTCGCAATACTGCCGGTACAAAACAATGTGATAAAAAGTTCGGAGTTACGAAACAAAAGCGGTATTTACTGGACTCTGTAAAAAAATTGCACAAAAAGTTTATGGAAGAAAATTCAAACATACGAATAAGCTATGTCACATTCGCGCGACTACGTCCGTTTTGGGTTTACCTTCCTAGAGATGACAGAGATACTTGTGGTTGTACAGTTCACACTAATATGGATCTTTTAATTTCGAGTTTGAAGAAAAAAGGGATAGTTGATATAACTAACTTCCAAAAGATGTTGGATATCTTGTGCTGTGACAAATATAATCTTAAATGTGTTTCTCGTACATGTCAAATTTGTAAAAATAAAGTCATACCATACAACGAATTCAATAACGATCAAGAAATAGAATACTATGAGTGGGGTAGGGATAAGAAAAAAGTGGGTCAAAAAGAAATTAACATCACTAAGAAATTTAAACGCACAACTCAAATAAGAAATCTGATATTAAAACTAGAGGATTCTCTTCCTAAATTCTTCGCACATACTGCGAATATAATCAACCAATACCAAATTATAACAGAGCTGAAAAAATCCCTGAATGATTATGAAACTTTAGTCCACATGGACTTTTCGGAAAATTATAGCTATAAATTCGCTGAAGAAGTACAAAGCTTGCACTTTGGTGGCAGTCGTGGCCAGGTTTCTTTGCACACAGTAGTAATTTATATTAAAAAGGGAAGGGAATTCATTAACTATTCTTTATGCACAGTTAGTGAATGCACTCGACACGATTCACCAGCAGTGTGGGCTCATTTGCAGAAAGCACTGGAGTTTGTATTTGAAAAATCTCCTAATATTACTACTGTGCATATACTAACAGATAGCCCTTCGAGTCAATATCGCAACAAGTATATATTTTACATTATGACACAGCTGCAAAATGTCTTCTCATCATTAAAGTCAGTAACTTGGAACTATCAGGAAGCCGGCCACGGTAAAGGTGCTCCAGATGGAGTTGGCGCCGTAGTTAAAAGGACGGCTGACTACCAAGTAAAATGCGGGCGTGATGTGGGGGACTTCTCAACATTTGTTGGTATTGTGCGAGAAAACATAAAAAATGTCGAAATAAGGGTTGTAGAAGAACATGAGATTAGAGAAAAAGAAATTCTTCTCCCTAAAAACATAGCTCCTTTTAAAGGAACTATGTTAGTCCACCAGGTGCTTTGGAACTCCGAATCGGAGTTCCTTGAGTTTAGAAAATTGAGTTGTTACGAATGTGTTGACACCATTTGTAAGCACGACAAGCACATGCAATTGCATAAAATTTACAAAAGTGCAATAGATTCAGAAGTCGGTAATGTTAAAATCATACCTTCAAATAAGAAGATTAAAATATTGAGCGATATCACCATTAAACACGCCAACAAGCCCAATAAAGCTCTAACTTCTCAAATTCGCAAAGAGCAGAATGTTACACCACTTGCTAAAGTTAAAGGTACTTGGGAAAATCAGTCATTCATGGTAACTCAAACAGAAGCAATGGCATCTGGATTTGGGCAACAACATCAACAAGAATTTCTTACGTTTTTGAATCAACAACAGGCATCCAAAGATTGATTGAACGATTAAGACTGAATATTTCTGGTGAAGATGTAATTAAGGAAAGCAGAAGCAGAAATCAAAAAGAAAATTTTATATAAATCATGATTAAAACCAAAGAAAACCAAGACCAAAATCAGTAAAATTATGGATAGATACAAAAATATTGATACGGAAGACTTAAAAATTGAATCAATAATTGAGTACTTTAAGTTTAAAGGAAACTACTGTTTTTTCATTATATGGATAATGTGTGTTTAGACTGTGATTAGTTGTTATATATTTGTTAATCCTAAAGTTCCTTTAAGAAGACTGAAAAATTATATGCATCCAAATAGTATTCTTATGATTGATAAGAGACATTAAACTGATTTAATTCATTTTGGTTGGTTTTATTTTATTTTTTTGATATAGAGTACATCGCAAAATTATTAAGATGAGTGGTGGTAGTTTAATTGTCATTAGTACGCATCTAATCTCATTAGTGTTTTAGATAATTTCATTGGTGTAACAACATCACTCATTCGTGTCACTCTGATTTCAATTTTTTTATAGTTATCATTAAAAAATCATTAATATTTTATTATACTTATGTTAATATAACCTCATACAGTGATGTTATACCATTAATAACCCAAAAAACGGGTATTTAAGAAATCAAACAAAAAAGTATCATTTTAATTCGAAATTTGAAATCGACCCACCTACGTCATGTACCAAATAGAGAGAAGGCGTTTTCTTTCTATGAAATAATGTGTCTGTACTTGTAATAATCGAGAACAAAATAATCTTAACCGCGTGACCAACCGTAACCAAGACACCCCAGGAGTAGGTACTTCCCACGTGACTACTCTGAATTTCAATTTCCAATTTCAGCCCTTTGTTGCAGAAAATTAAATCCGTATTTGAAAATCAATCATTACATCACCATTATAAGGTACGTGGAGGCTGTAATGTTTACTCGTTTGCCCCAGGAGTGGGAGTGACACGTGACAGGAGACCGGCACGTGACTGTACGGATTTTGAACAAAAATATAAAATGGCGGCAGTGGTATCTTTTGTATAACGGGGAAACGATGGGATTCTGACATGATGCAATATAAATTAGAATGTTACTTATATAAAAAACTTTTTTCGGTTTTATTTTTTGCAAAAAAGTTTTTTTTTTTCATTTTTAGTTGTTCCCATGAAAATATTTGCCATGAATTTATTTTATATTGTTAATTGTTAACAAATCAAGTCATGGTTATAGGGTTATCGGTTATCCACTTATCCCTAATATATGAAACTTAACATACCTAACTGTCGAAATCTATATATATTGTACACATCTGCGTACCCCTCAGAGCATACAGGCGTGATGATACGTCATGATGTTGTATAAACAATATACATCCATGCGATTCCAGCAATCACGACAGATTTGCCGTCTAATTTTGAAGAGTTCCGTTGTATATCTCCGAAGATCAGCACCAGATCTTTACCAAATTAAAATGGGACCACCTCAGGAGTATACTCTTACAAATATTTTTTTAGAATCTGTCCACAAATCGGGGAGTAATCAGGTACCATACATAAAAAAAAAAACACACACGAACATAGAACCTTCTCCTTTTTTGAATTCGGTTAAAAAACCAGACCAGGTCAAGCAGTGTGATGGTTTTATATTATTATTTAAGCCCTGATGAATCATGTCATGGCAGACACGTTTCTTGTATCTTGTCATGACTTGATAGCGATACGGTCAAGTTTGTATAGTGCCACCAGCTAATTTAATTGTAACATTTGTAACGTATTTGTGCCCACTTGCAGTTTACTTCTAAACAATAGAAGGACTTATAGTTAATAATACATTTGTAGCGACCTCTATAATGTCACGTACGTACTAAAAACTAGCGTATCCTAAGATCATGACATCCAGATAACTTCGCGATTTGTATATATTTTAATAGAACAGTAACTCTTCTACAACCCCAGTAGCCCACCAGCCGCTACAACCGTCTAACAGGATTCTCTCTACGGAGAATAAGGAAAATTAACCCTATTTCACAAACAGGCATAAACTCACACCTTTTTCCCATGGGGGTAGGCAGAAACCACAGAGCGCCATATGATACAATTCTTACATTTATACTTCTTTATCTTCGTTTACATTCATACATGTTATCATACATATGTACACACACTCCGGTTGCGAGTACTCCGCACCGGACTGTTCTGAAGAACCTCACCAATAAGGTATATTTCGTATACGTCCTTCTAGGGCGTCCGCTCCCACCGCTTCCACTTATATCTGCCTCTACCTTTCGTTAGTCGGCTATAATGTCCTCAGACCCTCTTATTTGGTGATCCAAACGTTACATCGACCGACGGTTGACGGTGGATGAATGGCCATCCATTTCATGCTTGCAGAGACCGGAGCGTGAATGTGAGAACGTTGAATGATTTCGGTTGTCTTTTGTTATTTTGCAAGCGCGGACCCACCGTTGTAGGCACCGTTGGCATGCCAACAATCCTAATTAAGGTCGACAGGCTAATGTGTATATATTCAATGCCTCAATAGTTATCAAAAAGTGTTGTATGAGTCCACGATGTAGATTTTCCGTTTAAACGTCTGAATAATAATTATCATTACACTTGTTTTATGTGTATAATTGTATTCATGGGTATATTATAACCTAACCTAACTCTTCATACCTATTCTATAGCGAACTACCTAACCTAACTAACTACCTTACTAAAATACATTGATTTTGAAACATACTACTACATCATTTTAAACTGACTTACTATGCTGCGTGTATCTGCTCACAATAGTAAATAAAATAAAAAATAAACATTTATTTAAGGTAACAAAGACCCATAAAAAAAGAAAATTAAAGTAGTAATATTAGAAATAGTAGAAGTGGGAGTTAATAATTAATCCCGATTGTATAATCATCCATACATAAAGAGTACTACTTACTATTATAGATATTAGATTGGCATGTTATTGGTAAGAGTGTATTGACTTAAATCTGAGTGTTGGGATGAAGGTTTGGCGGTCGGAATATGGTAACGTTTTGTACGAAGTCTGATATAAGTAAAGAAACAGTTAATCATACAAAGTGATAAATATGTGTAATATTGTAAAGTACTGTGATGAACTTAGACCCCAATGTAAAAAAGCCGGCCAAGAGCGTGTCGGGTCACGCTCAGTGTAGGGTTACGTAGTTTCCCGTCCGTCACAATAAGTGTTCAAAATGCTTGCAAACGATTATACTACAAACTTAGTCCATAAATTATTTTGTACAACTTTTTGTCTTTTTTGTACAAAAACTGCTGTTTCCAATTTTCCTAGAAAGTCCTTATAAAGTTCTACATTTCACATTTTTTTATATTTTCTAAACTTATGGTTCAAAAGTTAGAGGAACACATAGTTTTTTACTTTTGGAGCCATTATTTCCGAAATTATTGACATTATCAAAAAATGATTTTAGTAAACCCCTATTCATTTTTAAATACCTTTCCAACAATATATCACATGTTAGGGTTGAAATTAAAAAAAAATCACTTCCCACCTTACATATAGGGGGGCTTAGCCTAATAAAACATTTTTTTCCAATTTTTATTTTACCACTTTGTTGGCGTGATTGATACACATATTGATACCAAATTTCAGCTTTCTAGTGCTTAACGGTCACAGAGATTAAGCGAGGACGGACGGACGGACGGACAGACAGACATGGCGAAACTATAAGGGTTCCTAGTTGACTACGGAACCCTAAAAAATGCTAAATTTTGAATTCATGTACAGAACAATTAAGTGCCTTAATCTTGTGGCGCTAAAAATATTTCCTTCGCATGAATGTAATGTGTTGATTGTAGGGAATACGTATACTAGCGCTTGAAGAGTTTTCGAGAGGCCCCGACCTTTTTTGAGGCCTGGATTCGCGCTTGATATTTTGACTATAGATAGGTACTTCGGATAGAAGCGGATTTTTTTCCCCACTTACCTACGTCTCCATTCAGGGTTTATCCACAGAAAACGCTAGTTTTGTATGAAACGAGTACCAGCTGAACGCTAAATAATAACGTAAATTAGAAAATAGAAAATGTCGAACAAATTTTAATGCATGAAGTACAAGCACCATAGCGGCGACTTGCCGATAATTTTAATAAAAATTTTCATAAAATTGATTTGACACACGGAAAATTTCGCATGACTAGCCTCAAAGCGGTTAAGGGGCGTAGGAGTTAAGTTTGAGAGCTTGTGTTATGGGTACTAAACAGCTGATAAACATACTTATACGAAACATACATAAACAACTATAAATACATAGATATTATAGATAAATTACACCCAGACACAGAACAAATGATCATGCTCATCACACAAACATTTGTCCTGGGTGGGAATCTAACCCACGACCTCCGGCATAGCAGTCAGGGTTACTAACTACTAGACCAACAGGCCAGTCACATCAAAAATGTGAATGTTATGTTAATTACATATCAAGATCCCTCCGTGCCCTGGAAAACATGTTAAGACGTTGGACCCAGCTGTCATTTATAGATCTTTGGCCGTTGATATGAGTAGGCAGAGCCCGAAAGCCTGACAACCAGTTTAACCAAGGTGTATCGTTTTAACCTGTTAACTCAGTCACTAGCTTTTGGGGGTAAGACAGGCAGCCGCTCCATGTTAAACACTGGTATTCAGCTGCATCCGTGTAGACTGGAAGCCAATCCCAACATGGTTGAGATAAGGGTAGGAAGATGGAGGATTAGAAGATAATCATTTCCATACAAAGCTAATAGGGATGTCCAAAAATTCGAATATATATTTAAGTAGATACAGATTGTAATAAGTACTTTTTAGCAAGTCATTAGTTTAATTGTTTCAATATTCGTCAATCTGTGATAAGATGCCTTTGACAATTATTTATCCAACAACTGGCGAATTTCGACTGTTTGTCTGTTTGCGACTTGCTCCAGTTTGCTCTATAGGTATAGCAACCTCAACAGTCAACCTTTAAGGTAAATGTTTCAATATAACTCAAAGTAAACATAACTTTAACATTTTCCTTAATCTCACTGTTATTATTTCTTTGTACAACATTACGAAAAGGACAATTAATAGTCATTTGTTTCTCATCATCTATTCTATACATATTAAGATTGGTGAAATGAGATTTTGAATGTAGGCATAATATGTATGGGCGTACCCCGAGGGTCAAATGGTAGAAGCCGTTCTTCCTGTGTTCTTTCTAGTGCCCATGTAATATAAAAAAGAAAAGTGGAGTTCTTATCAGAGAAAAATTGGTTGCTAATGCCAACACTGGATGTGGTAACAGGGTTTGGACTAATGAATTGGTTCATACAAAGGAGCAACTATCAATAGGTCTTACCCACATATAACAATAAAAATTTGCTCCCTGGCAAAAATACAGATGATAAGCTAACAAGCTAAGCTAGTTGAAAGTGAGCCAAAAAGTAGTTTATGATGACAATAAATATGTCATCATACAGTATCTGGGGATTCCCTGATATCAAAGTTACCTACTTTGTGTACTTAATGTTAGATAGACTTTATGTCCAGAGCATTGTTTGATTGTTGCACATACGGACCACTATTGTAATTGTAATACTAAGAAACACTTCATGTTATGTGAAATTGTGCAAAGTTTCAAAACAGTCCAATTTTTATTACTTCTTTTTCTTTGTTCATGTTGCTAGCCTTGACAGTAATCAGGCAGCTTCTAGGTCAATACCAAAACAATCTAGAACTAAGTAATGCAGTATTGCAGTTCAATGCTAAAAGATTATATGTATAGAGCACATTTTAATTGAGATGTCTCTGATCAAATAGATGTTATTATGTTCACTAATAGTTCTTAGTGGTTTCTATGAAAACTAACTGGCACTAACAATGCAACGTCAAAAATACCACATGCTCTATGGTATATGGATATTATTACTTCTTCCAGTCAATTTCTAAGACATTTGCAGTAATTTTTTTGTAAGAAAACATATAGACACTTTATTGAATTTTATACCTTTTTACTATCATCATGGCGGTCAAAAGCGCAGCGTTGTTTGCACTGCTCGCACGTGACTGCTGGACCATACTTGCGCTCGGAGTTAGCACACCGTTGGCATTTGTTACCTAATTTTTAATGAAGTGTCAGTATATAGTTTTCAAACTGTAATCAAAACATATTCTGAAATATCTACTCTGATTACAGTTTCATGGCTAAAGGGCATTTACACACCTTCAGTCTTATGTAAAGTAATTGGACCATTAATCTTTTTGTAGGTAGTTTGTTATTTTTTTTATTTCAGTGCTGTGTTTTTAATAATTTTATTTATACTACGGAGGGTTTGATCAGAATGACCATGCCACCCTCACTCACGCCATTCTACATACTCATAATAAATTAAATTATTTACAAATTCATACAATTATTTTCTGCCTTATACTATGGAGCAGTGCAATAATTTGAATGAATATGACTTTAATACAGAATAATAGAAATTCTCAGCCACATACTAAACCGAATTAATTTAAATGATGTTGGACAACTTCTGCAAATGTTTGACACATTGTGATTAAATCACAGACCAACCTATAAACTAATAAATGAGGATATTTGAAGTGTTATGTCAGTAGCAACACTTATACCATGAAAATCAATGAATGCTACAAAATAGGGCACTATGAAAGTTTCATCAATCAGAGTTGATATTTCTACCATAAGACTGAAGATGTGTAAATGATTTTGTACATTTGCTTTCTATTAATCTGGTCACCTACCCTTTTCTTTTTTTTTTTTGTTTAAAATTGATAAAAGCATGGTTTAATAAATTATTAAGTGCCAGCATTCACAGCTACTCTGCACATTTAATACCTTATTAATTTGCTAGTTGGTAAATAAGATTCAAAATAGTAATTACAGCAAGCTATGAACAAATATTATTAAAAAAAATGCAAGTCAAGAGTAAAAAGCTTACCGATAAATGCAGCAATGATGTTGCAATATTCACATGCCGTAGGCTTTCCATAGGCCTTAACATTGGCCTCGCATTTCTTACAAATGGACGAGGTGTTTGACTTGCTGAAAAATGAAACTTAATTTATTTTTCTATTTCCACAGTAGTGAAGTGATGTCAATAAAAATCAACATGAATTCTGTAACAGTAATGATATACTAAATTGGTAGGTATTATAATGAATCTGGAGCAAGAGGAGTTACTTATATTCGTTGCTATATCAGCTGATTGAGGTGTTTTAAGTGTAACAAAGGTACTTTTATCTGGGTGAAAGTTATTTCAACTTAAAACAGTTCTTTCATGCCTTGGCAGCTGACACTGACCTTGTTTGTTGAAACTCGGAACGGCAGTACGTGCACTTGACGACAGGGAATGATCCGCGACATTCCTGAAATATCACACAACAAACGCGTCACTTATTTGACGTGAAAATAACAGTAAAGCATGACGCACACTCGTAATCCGCGATTCCAACAAATAACAACATAAACATAGTAGGTAAATAATGATTCGATCAATAGTGTAAGTATTTTAAATTTAATATTTATGACGTACGTACCTTACAAAGTTGTTCACCAGTTGATAATTCTTCGAAAGGGTGTCTGGAGAAACAACGCGAACAAGCGAATAGCGGTGTTGATGCCGTGTTACTCATAGCTATCAGAAAAAAACGACACTGTTGATATTAAAAATGTAATAAAATTAGGTCCACTGAACTATTACAAAATTACAAACGCGTAAATTTACCAACTGATATTGAAAAATGGCTTCCAATAGCAAATATGGCGAATAGGCGATAGGCGAATGGCGTTACAAATTTTTAATGCCACTGTCAGTTGTCAGCTGTCATTTTTCGGAAATTAGTCGATTTTGAAGGCGATTATAGACACTGGCAGAATAGTCGACATCGGCTTGGATTGCCATTTTTAAAAAATAAAATAGAATGGAAGGCGATTATGATGTGAAATCATTGATAATAAAAACCCAAGATGCACAGTCTTGAACAAAAGTTTCACTCGAAACTGTCACTAAACATTTGACAACAGTAACTCTAAAGAAGTGCTTAATCATACTATAAAAATACTTTCTGCAAATTGAACTTAACGCGGATTGTGTAAAGTGGATTTTATAAAGCAGTGTACAGTGTACGGTGTAGTGTGTTATTTTACAAAGATGGAGTGGAGACGAATATTTTTTACTTTTTGTTTTTATATGACATTGAATTAGTTTTTGAAAGTTTGCTAAACTCTATTTTTAAACACATAACTGGTAAAATGGGGTGAATAGATACTTAAGGGTGAATAGACACAACATTTTCGGGAAGTTATTCACGCAAGTTAATAGTTGTTTGTTAGAAACGAGGACTGTAATGCTTTTAAATAATTGAGATAAATAGTTTCGACATACTTTTAAATAATTGAGATAAATAGTTTCGACACCTTGATAATATCAAACAATATATATAAATTTATTATTATTATTATTTAATATTAATTTAACGTGAAAATCTTCCTTAAAGTTTTCTTTCTATGCACCCTAAAGTTTCTATTCACCCTGTTTTACGATATTTATACTTTTATCTGAGCGTAAATATGTTTTGGGCACGATATGTGTATAAATCAATGAAACAAATATTTACAAATTTTTAAATTTTAGGTATAATAAAATTATAAAAAATTGTAAAGTTCGATTTCTATAATTATTTTTCGTGGCGAATCCAAATTTACCCTATACTTATGGAAGTAGTAGGAGATTTGAATTCCTTCTTAATTTCCAAATCAAACGTTGAACTAGTAAGGTAGACATCAGTATTAGCACCATCATCCAGTATTTCAATCTGTAAGCAACATCAAAATTATTTATTTTTTGTTCTGTGTCTGGGTGTAATTTATATAGAATATGTTATACGACTAAATGGCGTTGTGTGACATTTGTGGAACATTATTATTATTCTTACTAGAAAAGAAAAGAATAAGATTACTTGATAACTTTGTTACCATAATGTGTCAAATTTCTTTGATCGTTTTTCAACTTTATGTGAAAGATAATAAGGTTCATATTCAATTGGGAAAATTTGACACATTGGGGTAACTTATATTGTATATTACATAATATTTAATATAAGTATTATGTGTGACAACGTGAATGCGTAAGCGTTGTACCTCGACACTATCTATTTATCTTTTTATGTTACAATGGACTTACAAGTATTTATTTGTGATCCAAACGTGATATCTTGTTAGACCCTTACCTATCTAGTACCTTGGTTGACACAACACAATGGCAGCCATTTTGTGTGCTAAAATGAGCTGTAGGTATGCACCTTTTTTCGTAGGTGTTTCCAGTTCATTATTTTATTATGTTGATGAGCTAGAGAGGTGCTCATTTCATTCAATCTCGTTTTTCTTTTTTAACTGTGTGCATTTTTGTGTTTGTGTTGCGCACTTGAGTAGCAGTCACGAATAATTCGCTGTTTGTTTGTGGTTTGCGTTGTACTGTTTTTATTTGTGATTTTGTTGATCATTACTTTGAGTTTAATGTGTTATTTATTAAATTAGATCGTGCAGTGTTAAAATATCGTGTAAAATGACGTTACCACCATTTCCTTCACAAGATTTGGCTAAACTAGTTCTTGGTATGTTGACTATTTGGCGGGAACACTGCGATCCCAATTAACGGACGGGATGACTGATGATCGCGTTCTTTGTTTTGTGTTTTAGGATATCTTGCTGAGGAGCAGCTTATGACTGCATATGATGAGTTTCTGCAAGCCAGTCCTTACTTGGACGCTCTCAAAAACGAATATGACAGGATATTTATGACATCACTGAGGAATATTCTGGCAGAATATAGGGCAGTAAAAATATATGGTTGGTACCGTGCATGGTGTATCCCCCTCTGGGTTCATTGTTGTTTTTTTTATTAGCACGTTTTCAATGCACGCCCCTCTTGATGTCTTTGATGAGCTACCTCTGACCCTATCCAGCTAAACATGTTTTTATCAAGCAATTTACTGTTATGTCACAGATTCCCTCTTTGAATTTGAAGCTCACTATTCTTCTAATGTATCATGTTAATTATGAATGTTTGCATCCAGCTTATTACTTACAAAAGTTACAACACTATGAAAATGTCTAATAGAAAGTTGATGTTCCATGCTAACAATATCAAAAGAGCAGAAGGTCGAAGCAGGAAGTTTTACCTGTATGATGCAGTGGAAGACACTGTAATACAGTCTCTAGTCTGTACTCTAAATTTGAATATTTGAGTTTAGATTGTGCTACCAAGGAATGAGTGGTAGCCTGCCATTCATTTGTTTGCTGGACAAAAGCTTCTCAAGCTTCTAAGTTGCTGTAATATAGACCTTATCATAGCATAAAGCTAGAAGATAATCCCAGCATTTTGAAGTATAAAATGCTTCCCATTCTAGTCTGAGTTTTGCTACAAATTTTCCGAGATGAGATTGCAATTACAAATTGAATCTTACTTGTAATATGAATTTGCCCTCTATCGGCTTACTTTCTTACTTAGGGGCGGATTTTTTATATTAAAGATCATATTATTTGTACAAAACCTGTGTTGTTTATCCCCTAAGTATTTTATTATTTTAGTTCAACTAAGGCTTTGTCATAAAAGATAACCCAAAATCCTCAATGTTTAATTACAACAATATCAAATGTTACATGATAACTATATTTTTAAACTTTTCAGTGGAAACATGTAAACCTATTGTTTTGAGGAAGAAACTTGTACAATTTACCAATTTGTTAGATGTAGTCAAGTTCTTATCGGCTAATGCAGATATAAACAAAATACAAGCGCAAGATACATCTATTGAAACTATCAGGTAATAATTTCAAATAAGTCATGATTATGTACATGGTATCAAAAATGTAATAACTTTTCAAGTTACTCATTTTTTTCCTTAAAACTCTAGCATCAGTTTTAGGTTATATTTTTTAAAATGTATCAATTTCTGAACTTAAGATGCATTACTCTTATGTATTTTGCTTATTTTGTTGGAGATATAAGAACTTACTAAAATAACAATTATAGCTAAGTATGTTATTTGTCTGTTTCCAGCCTAGTCAAACAAAATACATCAAAACAAAATGTGTGTGAACAGTGCAACACTTCAAGTTTGTCCGGATGTTCCTGCAAGAGTAAGCAGAAATCAAATAATTCAGCAAGCTATGTGGAAACTAGTGCCTTGGAGACTTCTGTGGAAACCACAGCTTTGGAAGATTTACCAGGTGTGTGGTATAACTACCTAAAGTCCTTATTGTCCTTCTGCTGCACTAATTAAAAATGCAGGGGGGACAGCTTTTAGGAAATTGAGTAACTCATAGATTAAGATTTCTTGTAATGAGCTCTGTATAGTTATTTAATCTTTATTTTGGTAGGATAGCTGTCCTTATTTTAATAGCTTACTACTTCTTACTGCCTTTTGAATTAGTGCAGCAGCCTTGGTAATCAACTTTCAGATACTTAAGCAAATTAAATGTATATTTTAATAATGTCACATCATAAGTATAAATATTATTAAATTATTTATTGAAATTCATTTAAGGAGAACTACCAGTTGCTACAGTCACAATTAAATTTTTGAACATAAACATTCTTTACAGGAAACCATGTTACAAATCGAAAGAAACACGTTCGAGTGCTGGAAAAAGAAACTACTTTGGATTCTAACAACACATTAAGTGACAGTACAAAGCAATCTTCAAGTGCCGCAAATAACAGCGGCAATGGACTGAATACATTAAATTCTAATACTCATTGTTCTGACATAAAATCCAGTGACATATCTTCATTACCTCTAAGTTCAATTGTAAGTATAATTCTTCTTATTAATACTAACAAACTTCAACCTCCTTATTAGTAAACAGATAGTAAAGGTATGCTAAATTTAAACCTGAAACAAATCTGGATAGTATACTGCTTGTCACTTTAATTTGCATTGATTAATTCATTAAACCCCAAGAGGACACCGGTGTCCGCTCTGTCGTTGTCTTTCTATTGTGTCTCTAATTGACACGATTTAAAGGGATTGCAGTTGACACCAATGATCCTCCAAAGGTCTTTTCTTTTGAGAAATGCCATAGAAAAACTGTGATCCCATATCTCAGTAACGCCATCTAGAATAATATATGAATATTGGAGCGGCAGCGGAGCATACTAAAAAAAACTCATAGACTAGTGTCCAGCAGGATACAAGAAAAAAATTTGTTTGTGATACCCGGTGTATAGGTATTGAATGTCTTTGTCTTCAACCAATAGCTAACTTTTGTGGTGTTTCTAAACACGAAATCGTGGTACCTTTGATCGGAGTTTTTATGAGTTCCAATCACAATTAGCTTGCTATTCATGATTATTATAAATGTTATTATTTATTTAATCCTTTAGCCACACTTATGTTCCGAGGCCAGCACATCAAGCTACCCCAAAGTGTCAAATATCTTTGATAGTTTTTCAACTTTATTGTAAACAGAATAAAGTTTGGTAGGTTGATGTGCTGGTGTCTGTAAATATGCAGACTTAATGCCATAGGAATTTTCTACTCCAAGCTCGACTATATTCAGCAATCAAGTAGTTATTAGTATTTATTATAGTTATTACCATTAATACCAAAGTAAAAAAAACACATGAATAACTAAAACCATTATCGATAAGGAAATATCATGTGAATATATACATATTTGGCATCAGATTATCTGCAATAATATTTGTGTATTATTATTGGACATACGTTTTGGAGACTTTTGAAACTCAAGCACTACTACTTTTCTTTGATTCTTGAAGTGGACAGATTCCAAATAGAAACCCAAATAATACTGCCCAACCCGAAAATTGAATCCAAGACCTTATGTTCGGCGGTAGTGCTTACGACCACTAGACGTTTGAGGCAGACAACAGCCACATCATACAAATTCATTATCATTTAAAATGCGACACCTACAAACTAGAGTACTATTATGTGATCCACCTACTTTTATTTTACATATAATTAAAAGTATTATTATCTCATGCATTGAAAATATTAGTGGTATTTCTCATTCCAGACCAAACCCGCCGATACACCTGAATGTAGAGAAAAAATTGAGGAGTTTAACACTATCTTGAAGAAAGTTTGCAAGAACAAGTCTCAAGCAGAAAGTGTGAACAAAAGTATACCCAATGCAAACTCATTCCAAGACTTCGCATCTGGAGTTGGTGGTATGTATAAGTACTTTGGTATAAAGCAGCCATACTCATCCAATTTTACCTTGGGCCACATAATTGCTACTGTTTAATCTTGCCGGCCGCAATAATCTACCTACCTACATAACAAGTAAAACTAGTTTTGCCTGCAGATCCGCCCGCTCAGCTGTTGGTTATGACGCATGGTCAAAACCCTCTTTTTTTAAAGTCGGTTACGAAGTAGCCGAAGTCCTTTCCCAAGCTCTACTAGTGTATCTGTATACAAAATTTTTAACCCTAGATTTTGAACCCTTATTTGTAAAAAATTAAATACTGGGCTATGGGCCGTAACTCGGGCCGCATAAAAAGGGCAAACCGGCCGCACGTTGTGTATGGCTGGTGTAGTGTGTAAAACAACTGACCATAAGTATGTAAAATATTTAACATACTGGTTTTAAAAAGTTCAGCTTTGTAGTCATCTCTTTCCTTCCTACTCGTGTTATACTTATTTTCATAAGTTTTGATGGTACACATAATTATCCATAATATATTTTTAAGGTCATGAAAATAGAAATGTTCCTGTACCAGATTCAAGCACGTCGGAGAACTCAATAGCTCTGTAAGTTACTTTTGACATATTTTTGAATACTATTGAATATTTAGCTTTTGGCTATTTTTCCAATCTGCTGTTAAATTGATTATGTAAAAGTTGTTAGGGAATGGTAATTAAGTCCTTCAACTTTCTATGTTTTCAGGGCTTCAGTAGCTAACAATGCCAATACAGATTTCGGTAATAATATGAATGTGGTAGCAAAAAGTGCTGAATTAGAATCTCATCAGTATCACAACTATCCATATCCTAGAATAAAACCTAAATGTAAGGACCAAAAAATAAAAATAATTTCGGATATAAAAGTGGACAAGCCGTTTCCTTCAATGAGCAGTGCTAAAGCAACTACTTCAACACCATTGATGCAAAGTATTGTTATAAATGGTACGCCAGCTTATCAACAGAAACTTCCCATCGCAAACAACAACTATACAAAGGATCAAATTATGGCAATGCCTACTATTATAGTTGTGCCTGCATCAGGTAAGATGTTGTTTCATTAATATTTTTAAGACAAATGTGACTTTCAGTAAGCAATAAAGTTTGATGTGTGGATTGTTTTATTACAGGTCCCCCACCAAACAAGTCTCAATCTAAACCTGTTTTAACACACAAGTTACAGAAAGTAACCACATCGGATTCTTCTCCAAAATTGCTTGGTCCTCTTGTTATAGATATTTCATCAAGTAGTGCAGCAGAAACCAGTAAACCTGATGAAAAAATACCAAATATTAACCAGCAGCCATCCATTCAAGAAACAGGTTTGGTAAAAACAGTTGATGTTATGAAAAATGCATCCGTTCCTAAGGACAATGTCATATCTGGTTCACTTCAAACAAATACTCCACATGTCCTACCACCTGTGAGGAAGTCATCTTCCACACCTCGCAGAAATGCGCATATTAGAGTCCTGGACTTTACAACTCCAAGGAGAATATTACATGAAACAATCAATGAAGGAGTTCCCAGTGAAACTGTTGATGAACCTGTTGAGGTAGTTGTAGCCAGAAGTCCAAATTTGATATTCTCTGAAACAGGGAGTGGTGAAAATAATATTGTGGATATGAGCAATGTTAAAGTTCATAAAATAGAATCTTGTCACTACAATAATCTAACAATGGATAAGGATAAAAAGCAGCCAGTTATAAATAAGAGAGTTAATTGGGACTCTGATTTACGTTCTTTAGCCACACCGAATAGTTATGCAAGCCAGCCTCCAGCAAAACCCAAACCCAGACCTAGGAAACCGAAAAGTAAAAAAGACCGTCAGACTGAACAGAATAAATCTACTAAGGAGGCAGAAAAAACCACTGATCAATCGGAAAAAACTTTAGATAAAACCGACAAAACTGCTGATGAAAGCGATAAAACAATAGATAAAGCTGATAAAACTTCTGATACAGCAAATAAGGCCGAAGGAAAAAAGTCACGTACTAAAAGAAAATTGTCACCAAAACCTAAGAAATCAAAGAAAAGACGGAAACTGGAAGAGGAGGAAGAACAGTATGCTCAAGCAGAAATGCACTGTGAAAGTAAAGCTACAGTTAAACCAACTTTTAATGTAGTGGCTGCTAATAATTACATAGAACCTGTAGATAAAGTTTCAGAAGTCCATCATCATAATAATGAAGATATTAATGAAACCCCAGAAGCAGAAAGGTTATCCTTGCACAATGAAATCGGTGCTAGATTAAACATATCAGAATTTCTTGAAACACCATATAAACAAGTTCTTTATGATATCCAAATGGAAACGCCGAAATTTTTGAATTCTGTTCTGCCAGATGAACCAATATCGGATATCAAAATTATGAATATTCCTACACCCCGTTTCTTTGATACTCCGAAACCGTTAGCTACGCCTTCGTCATATTCATCGCGGCCTACAGATTATTCTAGCGGCGGTTCTTATTACAAACCGGATGACCAAGATTACTTGCGTATAGCAGATATAGAATGTCCAGTGACATCATCAAAAGAAGTTGAGGTCGTGGTGGAGCATGTGGAAGCTCCTAAAGAAACTGCCTGTGCGAACAAAAGGAGTTCTAGACCAGTAAGAAAATGTACGAAGAATGTGTCATATGTTAATAGTAGTAATGTAGGTAATAAGACAAAAGATAAATTAATAGATGATAAAGTGGAGATTGCGTCATCTAGTAGTGATACTACAATTGCGAATAGTTCGTTTGAGACCCATAGAGTGGTTCACGTAAAAACACCGAAAAGCAATAAGGTTAAACCAACTTCGAAATCTGAATCCTCTAAGAAAAAAGTTGAATCTATTAATAAACGGAAATCTCCAATGAAAAAAGATAAACTGAATTCGTTCATGAAAATAAAACCAAGGCGACCTACACCAACGAAAGAAAATACGAATAAAAGAATTAGACGGAAAAAAGAAATATTATCTCCAAACAAATCGTCTAAATCACAAACAATTGCAAGACAAAAGAATACTCATACAACCCCTGTTGCAAATTCTGCGCCGACGAAGTCACGAAGAAAATCATCGACTCCTAGAAAATTGCATTGCACTAAAACATTTAACTCTGAAAGTTCTGGACACGAATCGCCGGATATCAACGCCACTGTTAAACACAAGCTAAGCCATGATCAGAACGCAGCTTCGATAGTTTCTTCCCATGACTCTGATACAGAGCAAATAGCGCTTCGTTGGTCCGATGACGGTTCTCAAGATGCGAAGCCTAAAGACTCTGACATTGAAGATATATCAAAAATACAACAGTATATTGAAACCACCGTAAATACTAAACTTGATTACATTGATAATGTGGGCACTTTGCATGGAGATTTAGTCAAGAGAGGATTTGACTCTGAAACGGCAAAAATAATAGAACGTGACTTGCTGGATTCACCTTCATTAGAGGCAGCTCGTCCAACTCATGTTGAGGTGACTAAACTAAGGATAGAAGAAAGTATATTAGATAAGGTTGTTGAACCAAACGCGAGCGTTTCAAGTGAATCACAGGTAGTGCAAGATGCTGAATCAGAAGACGAATTTGAATTATCTGTTTACGAATGTAATGAAGATAGTCATAATTATATCAAATGTAATAGTGACGCCAAAGATAAATGGAAGCAACAGCTGACAAAATTAAAAGATAAGTTTAATATGGAGGTATGCATAGATGACGGAGTAGCAATTAGATTAAGAGCAACAAACTTCAATATGTTATTCAGTAATGACCCGGAGAGCGAAGGAGAATTAGGATATAGTTTTAGAGAAACGGAAGTAGCTGTAAGCTCAATATCGAATATAGAAAGGCTATACACGCCAATGAAAGATCATAAGGAGCAGTGTTTTGAAATATTTGATTCTACTCTCACGAGTTTGGATACGCCATTAAAAGTGCATAGTCCAAGCAATAAAGAACAGAAGATAACTGAGATAGAAATAGTTTTAGAAGAGGAAAAAGTGATGGAAGTAAAAGATAAAGTTGATGTGAAGAAGAAAAAACGATTACATGGTACTAATAGCTCCGAGGAGGCTTTGAATGAAAGTAAGAAAACTAAACCAGAAGCCCAGTATTTGTTTAATTCTACTAATATTCAGGATATTGATATTGAATCAGTACTAAAGAAACTCCATGGACCCTAGAGGGCTTGTTATATTAGTAGTCGAGTTTTAACTTGTGGACAAGTGTTATTATTATTTCGTATTAATTGAACACTGTTATGAAAGTATATTATTAATGATATGTGTAAGACACATACAGTAAGTTAATTCTGATTGTACAGTTCAGTTTAAGTTTATGTAAATATGTTTGTGCTAGACACAATTTTTGACTACGTTAATGATTAAAAATATATTTTCTAAGATTAAACTTTTTGTATTATTGCGAACCAAAGGGGGTTCAAATGGGTAGTCTCATCAAGCTTTAGTAAAGGATGAATGCCGAATATTTTGTTAGAAATGACAAAGTAGGTGTTAATTATTTAATTTGATAACCTGTAAATGATGTTCAAAGCTAATGCGTGCAAAATTTTAATGCAATAAATGCATGAACTCACGCGTTTTTCCCATGGGGGTAGGCAGAAACTACAGAGTGCCATATATGCTACGATTCTTACATACTTCTTTTGCTCCGTTTTACATTCATACATGTTGTCATACACACCCGCCGGTTGCTAGTAGGTACTACGCACCTTTGTGAAGAACGCCTTTTTAATGCAATCACATTTTTCAATATTATTTAATATTCATTCGGCATTCACATTAATTTGGTACTCTTACTGTACAGAAGCGCCCACGAACTAAAAAGAAAATAGGAGAACTTATTTCGGTTCTGATATAAGTATATTTATTTATTTATTTAATACTTCAAGCACACTAATGTACAGAGGCGGACTTAATGCCATAGGCACTTTCTACCAGTCAACCTTAAAAGTAGAGGTAGGTGCAATTTTAAATGAAAATAAAAGGAATCAAAATAATACTAATAGATACATATTTAGAGTATAGGTAAATACAAAAATATGTACTCTATAAATATAATAAATTAAATTACAAAAAGATAAAAAAAAGAGAAAACATTAGCGCTATGAAGATACTACTGCCAACTTCTTACGAATATGCTCGCGAACCTTAACCTTAAAAGATAAACTGATTGCCATCCTGATTTCCTGGGAAGAGCGTTCCATAGAGAAATAAACTGCACAAAAAAAGAACCATGAACAAAGTCAGAACAGTGAGTGGGATATATAGGCATAGGAGAAGACCTGAGAAGACTGTTATGCGATGAGCGAAGGTTTTTATTGTGGTTGGCACAGATGTATTGAAAGTGAGGAGATAGAATGATAGATGATGATGTGGATGGAGGGATGATGGATGGATGTGGATAGAAAGAAAGAAAAAGAAAGAAGGAAAGAAAATATTTTATTTGGACGCACGAAACATAAAACAAAAGAACAGCAATATAGATAGATAAAAAAAGAAAGATTAAAAAATTAAAGACAAAAATAAAATAATAATAAAAAGACCTGTGCGAGACCAAAAAGGCGCCTAATATCTCAGCATTAGCTGCGACATTTATAATGGGTTTGTAGTGAGTATATCGGTATCTTTGGGCCATAGCACCTGCCGATAGATAATTAACCTCGAACAAAATTTTGTGGTCCCCTAGTTTAACCATTTCGTAGTTTGAACGCTTGGAAAATGGCTTGATTCAATACGGATTTGCCCGACATTCCGTCCTCCCAGAACCGGTGGGACGGGCGCTTGCCATCGTTCATTGTTACCTATTCTGACGTAGGTACTCGTTTGGTGGCACCTGTGGCTTCAGCCAGTCTCGTCATCCACCATGCAGAGGACTAAGGACCGTGATGATTGACCCAATGTTGCGTTTTGCTGTCTTCGCTTAGGCTCACCGCACACTTTCTTTCCGCAACTACAGCGCATTGAGGTAACGCTATAGACTTTCTCTGGCAAAATTACCCAGCCCTACGTCAGGAGCGGGGACCACATAGCAAGCACGACATGCCATCAACGATTTTCGTCAAACTCATGCCACCACTTGTGTTCGTGCCAGGCGATAAAAACTCGGCTATGTGAAGAAACCACAGGCTGTTGTCTTGGAAGGCGGGTAGGTCTGTGAGGACAACATCGCTACATCTTATGTTCCAAGTACCTACTCACTGCGACCCTCAAACGGCGGAAATATTGGAACCTTCTTGGTAATTTACAGAAGCCTTTTGGGGTCAAATGTTTAGATAATGGGGCACAAGTGCCCGGCCGTGTTTCCTTTCAAGGATATTTCTGGCAGACTGGTTTGCAAAGTATTTATACTATTTCTGGCAATGTGGAGTAGACCGGTCACGATAGCCTCTACTTTGACGTCTTTAGTGTCCTTAGTTTTATGTTATGAATAAATACAGCGTAGAACTAACTAATTAATCAATCGTCCAGTCGTAACTCAGACCAACAAAAGATAAAGTAGAGTATAGTATTGTACAGAGGCCACCACATCAATCTACCCCAATGTGTCAATTTTCTTTGATAGTTTTTCAACTTTATATCAAACAGAATAAGGTTCATGTTCAATTGGGAAAATTCGACATGATGTGCTGGCGTCTGTACTTCAATTGTATTAAATACATTTAAAAGAAAAACAGAAATATTTATTTCGAAGTAAGAAATCTTATTTGAGTTTAATCGAATGGCGAAATTAAAAATCATATCATGGCAACCCTCGCACTTAATGCCAATGCCAACTCGCAACGTAACGATGAGCATGGTTTTAGTGTACCTAGATGTGTGCGTGAGTGTGTATTTTACTCGCAGGAGCACGGTTTCGTGGCTTCAATTTAGATTTCGCGGCACGCCTTCCTTTTCTGTTGGTCTGACAGTCGTAAAATAAATGTGTCTAAATGACGGGTCGGATCACCGCCGCCGCACTGGTGTGAGGCGCTTCCAATTATAATGATATTCAGTTTAATTAGATATCACAATTAAAGGCTATCGTGACACTGTTGTCGGTGCGAACCATCCATTATGAATGCTAATTTGAACCGTTAGCTCCAACGTACCGGCGCAAGCGCATTCTTCGTAAACGTAAAAGTAGGTACAGCTTGGCAAAAAAGAGTGTGGAATAAATGAGGTCGCTAGTATCGCGCATGTGGCCACCCTGAATAGTACGATTTAACAGGTTTGACACTTGTTATTTTTTCCCAAAGTTAAGTGGGTGGTTCTGTCTGTCGGATGCTATGCAAACAACATGGAAGGCTTCAATGTCCAGTATTAACACTATTAATAGTGGGCAAATGTACACATTTTTACATGTTGTTATACATAACAACATGTAAAAATGTATACGAAGCATAAGAACTATGTAAGAATGCATATGCATATGCTACGATTCTTACATACTTCTTTTGCTTCGTATGCGATCTCTAGTTTCTGCCTACCAGCGTGGGAAAGAGGCGAGAGTTAATATACCTATGTATGTTATAGTGGGCACTGAAGCCTTGCAAGAAAGTGATGCATTAGGTATACACAGACAGATAATAATCATGCCCTCGAGAGCAGTCTAACCGTAAGGTTGTTAGGAATTAACGACAATAGTTTGTTTACAGGGATAAGATAATGAAAGAACACGTTTTTTTTAGTTTTATTTTAATACCAAAAATTTAATCAGACGAATCGAACACAGTACCATCAAATATTCGGATCCCGGAAAAGCTCAAATGTTGGCTAGAGCTTCCTGCAACTTCTGAAACACTAGTATTTTCTAATTCTGATAAATCACTGCTACTGTCATCTGTGAGATTTATTACTGTCATAATATTATTTTTCTATTTTCATTACAATATCCTTGCATGATTTTTTCCAATCTTAGTAATGTTTGCAAATGCTTGTTCAGCAGCCACCTTTAAAAACAAAAAATAATCATAAACAATGGTTTTAACATAGCAAATTTAAATATGTATAAACTAGGCTACATACCTTTATATCAATGGATCCAACATTGATTGAAGCAATTTAATGTTTTGCAATGCCCCATATTAATTCAAGTAGATTCACGTCACAATGATAAGGTGGTAACTTTCTTCAAGCGACCTTTGAAGTTTTCCCGGTGTTTAAAAATATCTTATTTTTTACCTTCCATAAACATTTTTCTTACTGTGTTGACAGATTTACCTAAAACAAAAAGATACAGTACCTACTTTATTATTAATTCCCTATTCTTTATCTTCAAGTATCAAATATGGGTATACGAGGCTCTTTAAACTACAAAACATAACCTTAAATTTCAATTTCTGTAAACAAGACAAATAGCTACTTAAATCTGTATATCAACAAAACTACGCATTGAAAACATTTAGAAAAACTTATTTAATGTACAATGATTTAATTAGGGTAGATAAATACTTGTCCTAGCGGCAGTTCTTCGATAAACATTCCCGCGATATCAGACAAAACTTGTCCTGCTTCAGATTTGGCCAAACACCACAAAAAGACGTGGTAAATCACTGCTCTGATACAACTACGAATGGTTTTATTAACTTTTAATCGTTAATTTTGCAACGAAACTTAATAATTTTGTTAAAATTATGAAAAACGACGAGGATTTACGCACTTTTGACACATGATGTACTAGCACTAGACAAATAAATCAATGTTGCCACAATCATCCACTTTTAGTTTCAACTGTCACCGCGTCAGACTCTTTTTTGCCAAGCTGTACATTTTGCCACGATTTAGGAGACGGGTAATTTTGTAGGTACCTATGCTAAAAAATTATAATTATGTAGGTATTTGGTTCGGAAAACTCGCACTAAACTATATCTAATAAATACCTAATTATTTGGGGTAAATTCTATATTTGGGGGAATCTCCAGTTTATGTCACACATTAAATTATAAAATTAAATACCATCGGTAAAGTTAAGTGCCATTAACATTAAATAAAACACTTATGAAAGTGCGGATAGACCGACAGACGTACCTACAGATTAAAAAACAGACCTGTACCAGACTATCAGTAGAAAATAAAAGTCCAGATTTTTGACGACTTGACCAATGGACTAAAGAGTCTTTGAGAAGAGCCGCAGACAGGCAGACGCACGGACGTACATGGTCGAACTAACTTGACTACGGTAACCATATATTTTGACGTAGGTACCTTTTTCACCTAGTTTTCCATAATTATTAGGTAGGTACCAAATTTACTTGGACCAAATAACTTTCTTTTACGTCCTAGCTCGGAACCCGTAGGTTGCATTTCGGTTTCCTGCCTATTTCGTCCGTGATCTTCCATATCATTATCCTTGCGATCAATGAAGATTTGTGGGTGTAGGTACCTATTACAAAAAGGTATTGTTTCTACCTACCTACAAAAATATACCTACAACCTTTGTAGTTCTGAATCTTTAATATTTACGAAGGTATGCAGTTATTTTAAGTCACACGTTAAAGACTTCAATTTATGAATTCCGAATATTTTCTTGGAAAATAAATAGTTGAGGTGCCTGGTTTCCATCTTCCTACCTACAGCTGAATAAATATGGCATGTTGCTACACTAAAAATAATAAGAAGGTACCATTGATGTATTCCTCCTTTTATTATCTAGGTATGTATCCATTTAGTATCCATGGTAAATACCTCCTTAACTAGAGAAAACAAAAAAAGTTAGTTTGATATCCTACATCATTATATGAATCAGCCACGCTGTATCAGAACGACTTCAACCAACCGCAGTTGCAAAACCATTTAGGTATACTATTTTGAAATCGTCAGTGGAATTGCTTAACCGCCAAATTAGTAGCCTAATTTGGCGGTTAAGCAATTCCACTGACGATTGCGCGACATTTTTTTTGTAAATTCAATAATCGGATAAAAAAAAACAGGTAGGTAACTGAGCGCCACAAAAGTGCTTCGATTGCAATACTACTTTTAATAGATTTACCAATATAGATCGATGCATAAAAAGTCGTTGAATTTGAACATGTACGTACCTACCCTACTATGTGAGTCAATACACCCAATTTGGTGGTTATGTAACTAAACTACGCTTACCAGTGACGATATGATGCTTTATGCTGGTGCCGTATAAAGTTACTTTCTTACTACTGAAAACTTAGGTAGGTATACCTACCCACGGATATCTATAGGTATTTTCGTGACTTGTCCAATCGTATGGTAATAAAACTGGCACTGTTATTCAACTTCTATCGCCCTTCCAGAATAACATAAAATAAAATACAGTAATGGCGGCAATATAACTTGACATAACCTAGACCAAAATATACGGCAGTGTCGGGTACTCGCTATTCGCTAGTACGCGGCAGTAGGGGTGTTTGCAAAGTGGGTCACGGGTACAGTTCCTGACACAAATAGCTACGTCGCATCTCACCACGTGGCCTCGTGTTGCCTCTCAAATGCTGTCAATGTGCAAACGTACCTATGTACCTACTTACGTAGATACTTGTGTGGAGGGCGGTATATAAATGGAGGGTAGATGGGTAAACTTAGGTACGTAGGTACTTTAGGATTTTAGTATTAAGTAAAACTTTAGTTACTAAGGTACCACGGCTTGGTATTTTCCTTGATTTGATCGGTTGCTATGAAGTGTTGTTTTAGGTTTAACTTTGTGTCTATATTTCAAACAAAGGAAGACAAAGAAAACCACGGGTGTGACATAGGTACGTACTTTCCGAATGTTCAATTTTGAAAAGTAGTTTGTACCTACTTGTAAATCAAATAGCATATTAGATACAGCAAGCTAACAATTATTACTACACTATTATTATTATACTAATAATTATTGCTAGGGTTTTTAGTTTAACAATGTTAATCCTGTCAAACATTTATTTAAATCTCCACCATTCCAGTCTAATCAATCTTCAAATAGGCTTCCGAAACTTGCCTCCAAGCTTCAAATGTTGTTTACGGAAACCCATAAGCAGGTACTTAAATTATGCACTGTAATAAACAATTACAGACCAACCAATTAAAAGAAATAAACATCAATAATTATTAAACGCATAGTATTCAGAACAGCAAACAAAGACTATCTCCAGGTAACCGAATCTACCTTAATAACTCCCCAAGAAATAATAATTCCTATCAATTTCAATTTTATACTGTAAGAGAAAGCCATATTAAAGTTGGTGCAAGGGGGTGGTGTCGTGAATTTAGTGACGGCTAGTAATTCTGCAGGCAGTTCGGGTATAAATGATTGCGGGTGATTTTACACCGCCCACCACCCTGATGTCTGTGCCTCCCCGGCCCTCAACCCAAAGTGCAGCGCCGACGCGACGTCGCTCCGGACAATCTGCGTGCTCTGCTTATTTTCACCAGTAATTCCTTTTGCGGAAATTGCCTTTATAAAGAACAGAGAATTTAGTTTTGAGAAAAGCGAGATAAAAGGAATTGAATGCGGCGAGAATTAAGTAGGTATATAATTATGGGCTCTGTCAAGCAGGTGGGTATCCAAATATTTTATAAAATTTACTTTTAAGATGACATCTAACAAACGATTCTGGTTTTGCTAAAAAAAGCAACGAGTGCCCAACAATAGGTAAGTTATCTAAGTACCTATTTGCCACGAAACCTAACCGAAACTCGAAATTCGAGCTACAAAATTGGGCCTGCGATATGCAGACGGTGGTTAAGGTGTCTCAGCTACATAAATGCATGCGGCTTTGTCTACTAATATACCCAGGTACCGAAATGGTTTATATCTAGATATAGGTATGTATAGCGGAAACAAAGGAATGTTCATAGGAAGGATGTACCTAGGTATAAGTAGACACACTTATAGCAACCTACGTAGGTATATTCCCGAAACAACTATCGCGATCGTAAGCTTATTATTTAAAGCTCAAACCATTTACGTGCCTACCTCTCTAATAAACTAATATTTTAGTAGTAAAGTAGACTTAATTAAATCTAATTTAAGTTTCAGCCAAGAGATAGATTCGAGAGTCTACCTCTAAGGTGGGCCGACGTCTACCTTTTAGTAATTTATCAGTAATATCCTATACACTAATCCAACTGCAGTCGTCGATATGCAGAATAATTTGTTTACAGTTAGTTGCCCAAGGTTAAGTAAAATACATACATATTTTCTATAAGCAAGTGCGCGATGTTCCGATGTACGGGCGGGCTCAGCGCCAACTGGGTCGAGCTTTCTGTAATTTTCAGCTACTTCTGCTACTCTGCTAACAATAATCGTAGATGCAATATGATTCGCTTTATCTGATTATTTTTTGAAGTGACTCGCTGTTTCTTTGTTCCCGTTTTCTTTGCTTGCGTCTGGGTGGCGAATGTTTCGATATTGAAGTAGTTTGGCATAACAGCATTGTTTCCTCTGGCCATCAGTACGTCGAGGCGACATCGTAAGTGCCAAGTATTACCTTAAGTGTGTCAATTGGTGGCTCGATGTGCGTGGCTCCCCACTTCCCACCCTTTTGGGAGGTAGAGCGTGGGGTAGGTCGGCGGATCGATACCCGACGTCTGGCCCACGACCTCGCCTTTCTTACCACCTTCCTAAATACTAATTACGTGCTTTGACACAGGCTGCACCGGTTCGTGCCGAATGAAAAGAGCTATGGATGGCAACGTGAGCGTTATTAACGTTACCGCGCTGTTTTGACGTGTTTGTTTTGGTAACGTTGATGGTATGTTTACGTGTTGAATGTGCACTCCATTTTAGTCTAGCGCGTTAGCTTTGTTGTGAGACAGCCAGTATCTACTTGCCCCTTACTACGTACTGTTCAACTTTGCATCTTAATATTGGGGCACAAACTCAAATAATACAAAATTATAATAGATGTAAGTAGTGAAAAATATGAAAATCAAAAAGAAAACCTTTAGGTACCTCCGGTACTGCCTTCCTATACAATTATAACCTTACGTTAATCTGATTGCCGATAGTTAACGTTAGGAAATTCATTTTCCGTGAAGTTTTTTTATACTCGTATTCGGGAAGGTAGTTTTCAGAGGTGACATACCCACCGCTACCCACCACTTTTCTGAGCCGCATGATATAAAGGAAACAAGATTAAAAATGTATTCCCTACACGTGGGCCATAATGCGATTTATCGGTGCAGGGGCATGTCGTGACTGGGGTAGGTAGGTACTTTAACAAAATAGCAGTATCTGTAGCTGTAGGTGTCTGTAACTCATGTCATTGTTTAGAGAGTAGAGACAACGATAGTGTTCTGGGGTTGAATTATTTTGAAAAATGCTTTGTTGTTTCAGGAAGCTCAGCAGGTAGACATGTCTACGTGCACGAGGATTAGCAGGTACTTTTCATGATAATATATCAACATCTTCTTCTATCTATTAAGTATGTAAAATCGGATATGAAATTGAAACATAGCCAGATTTTTTAATGTAGTCAATTAGTGATATAGACTCAAAGGTTTGCAAAACATGGCGGAATTTTAAGAGAAATCAATAGCAAACATATAGGTACATACTAAATAAAACGGAGACGAAATTCATTACCATTATATGCAGCGGCAGTGCGGTTTCGTCCAGAAACTCGATGCATCTTTGGGTGTGAGCGAGACACTTGCCACCCCGCACTTTCGGCAGCCCCCAGTCCCCCACTGGGTGGGGGGTAATGGACGCACGAGGCTCCTCGGCCGTGCTGCGCTCACTCTTTATACCCGGCCCCGCTTGCACGCGTGCACTTGCTAGTTTCTTTGACGTCCCTTTGTTGTAGATTCCAATTTTGGAACAGCAAAATGTTGGTGATATTGCCTTTAATTTATTGCAGTATCGATGTAAGAATTTGGTGTACCTGTTCTGGTATTCGTTATTGGATTTTAGCTTTTGAGAATTAAGGTTTCTGTTTTGTTGTATCCTTTAATTTCGTCTTTGTCGACAAATACTTTCAAATCAAATCAAATCAAATAGTCTTTAATTGTGAACATAGGATAAAAGGTCTTATGGATAAGTACATTATAGCCGAGCTGTATGTTCGACCAATGAGATTGGTGTACAAATATATTGGTTAGGTAGGTGATAAGCTTGATTCTACACAACACAAAATCAATTTCAAGTTAATAATGTCAATTAAATTTATAATCAGGAATAAAATATAAATTATAATTAATTATCGCATGTATGTCACTATTGTTTAAATTAATGTCATTAAAGTGCCCAATAAGGTTTTTTTAATAATGTATATTAAAAAAATCTTCCAAAGAGTACTTAATATGTCTTTTTTATAATTTATTTATAAATTTGCGGACATTTCAAAAACAATTGTTCTCTAATTTTCCTAACTGTATTGAAATACGTATTCTTGAGCTTACATGCATTGTTCAATACTTAATTTAGTTCAATCTACTTTACTTACGTTCTTTTGAGGCAGCGCATTTAATCATGCAAATTTTCCGAGATGGGTGGGAGAGCGCCCTCTACAACTGAAACTGAAACTTGAACAACCACCCTCCTCGAAGGTCGTTCAAAGTTCTTAGAAGAAATGAATCTGCTGCACTAAAACACTTTCATTTTGTATTACGTTTTGTAATATTATTACGAAATGAGAAATTTCTATTTTACTTGTAAAGCTGGGTAATACAAAGCAGGTGGTTTTCAATGTGCAGGTAATTTGTAAGAATAACAAGTTGACAGGCTATGTACTTGTTACAAACCTTGTTATTATTTGACATTACTACTTTAGAATGGCTTTAAATGTCAATAAAACTCACGTTCTTATAATGTAATGTTAACATCAGTGTTCTAATAAGCGTTGAGCAGAGATAAAATTAATTATAATCTATTGATGAGTGAAAAATCATGGTCCGATGCACAATCATAAGTCACCTTATATGCAACAAAGCACCGTATTACACAGTTCGTTAAATTGGCGCCCAACAGAAAAAAACATGTTGGGCGCCAATAACGACATGTACATGTAAATAAAATCTTTACCACCTATCATACTAAGTCGCAGTACTGTTAATAATAATTAGCGACGCCATATATTTATCGATACCAAAACATTTTACAATTATCGCAGCGCATGATGAGGTCTGCATGAAAGGGTATACTGGGTGGGTGCACTATCGATCTCGTTTGAATTAGTGTGCGGATCGGTCGTCGTCTTTGTGTGGCGGCCGTCCTCGGCCCAAACAGACCAAAACAAGCGAGCCTCCCCACGGATCGAGCCTCGCCCGAACCCACCGCGCAAACGATGCTTGTCGCTACCTTGTTCTGATAGACTCGTGGTACGGGGACGCTCCCAATTTATTTGATACATACCTAATAATATTTGTGTTCTAAGGCTTTGGGTGCTGGAATAAAAGGATGATTATTTTGAATGTGGAGCGGAATTGATTAATAAGATTGTTGAGTGTATCTTCCGAATGTTGCTCTCCGCTTCGTCTGACTTTAGAGTTTTACACAATTTATTGTCGTTCGTCTGATTTGAAGTTGATACTGCCCTTGCGTAAAAGAACACAATCAATGGAAGGAAATGTATAATAAATGTATGTTATAGAATACGTTTTCTCTTTGATTTTTAAAACATTTTACGGTAAAGATGTAGGTACTTACCTATATTTTGTTTGTCCTACAAAAGACTAATGTACAGAGACCACAACATAAAGCCACCACAATGTGTCTTTTATAGTTTATCAACTTTATAACTAACAGAATAAGATTCATGTTCAATTTGTGAAAAAAATACAGTTTGGGGACCTTGATGCGCTGGCGTCTGTACATTATTCTCATTTATATATTCTATTGACGCATTGTTTACAATTTTGATTTTTGATGTATTAAAATAGGAGAATCATTAGATATATTCAATATTTTTCAATTTAAATACACCTTTAACCGTTTAAAACGTCAAAGCGAAAACGAAGTTTCAAAAATGATGCTGTCTTAATCTTTTACAAAAAAAAAAACCAGTTAAGTTGTTATAGCCAGTCTGTAATGTCCCACTGTTTGGCGAAGAGGTTCCGCTAGCTATCAGAGATTCTGCAAATGGTATCGCAGGAAGTTAAAACCCAACTGTACTTCCTTCACTATTTCCGCAAGGAGGTTTTTATGAGCTGCTAACTGTGGATCTAGGTTCCGATTTTCTACATATTCCATTCAATAGTCCATTTCCGATGTTGCATGAACATCCCTCAGTAGGTAGGTATTTGGTTTTTTAAGGGACCAATTACCGTATTTTTTCAAACGTTTGCTTTATAATCTTCGTCTCAATTGGTCAAAAATACATCTAATTTCCATAAATTGACATTAATTAAGATAATATTGTGACTAGATTTTGAACATTTTTATTACGAGAATTGCCCAACTGTGTTCAATCCTACAAGATGTGTACCTAACCGTGCTTAAGTGATTATTGACAGTACGTGTCATTAAGTTTTCTTTTCCTCGAAATATTATTTCTTGACGAGTTCATTCTGGTTTTAATTATAATGATTTCGGTAATAATTTCCTGGGTAAGGACTGATATCTGTCTTATCTGTTATTTTACTTGCTCTTTGTTACTTGAAATGATAAAGTAAATACCTACTATAAACACTAAAACACCAGGTGACCTAGCATTTGTCCCTTTTAGAAGGTATTCTCGTGTTCTATAAACTACACAAACTGTTACATGAAATATTCCGTCCGAAATAATAGTCGAAAAGATGCTTAACGAAACTTAAACGCACTTGTAATTACCATCGTTGCGATTTAAACCTAACTTCCCGGTTACGGAGACATTGAAAGGCAGGAGGTCAATGTTCCGAAGCTTTTTTGACATTTTTCGAAAAAAAAAAAATCTTGTCACTGCATCGTTGCATGCACCTGATGTACCTTAATGTAGGTACAATGTTTTGCGCGCTAACCAAAACTAATACAAAAAAAAAGACCACAACATAATGTATAGTAGCTCCTTAATAAGGTAACGTCATAAGTTTAAACATATTGTACCTATCTATATAACTTGAAGATATAAGATAACCGAATAGGTACATTCGTGTAGGTAGTCATTTTGCACGTTCTACGTACAATATAGTCGTAATTCGACGTCGTCCCGTTCCCGTGTGTCTTACGTTGTAGTTACACCAATTTACTTGAACAAATAGTTATACCACCGCTACAGATACGACTATTAGATTACTCATTGTTATAATTGGTTGCTAATTGGTGTGCTTTCCAATTAATGTGTGTGTTAAGTTGATGTTACGGTTGAATTTTCTTTTAGACATTAGGTATTAAGTATGTATTTATAATCACATTTTCGTTGAAAAATTCATAGCGACTCTTGGAGTTTTGTCCGAGTCGAGTGGTGGAAATATCCCTACAAATTTAAAAGAAAAGATATTTCTGAGAAAACAACTTTATTTAACATCGGTAAAACTTTATGTAATAGGTACCTAAGTTTCAAAAAGTAATTTGCGTGAGATAAGTTAAATGTATTCTATGTAATAAACTATGTATCCCTTATCCAACGTAACGCAAAGCTGAACAAAGTATATAATTATGTAACGGAAAGAGCCGTGCCACACAGCGTCCATCTATTGAATTAGTAAAGTCTGTCAAAGTGCATCGCCGAGGCACAAAGGTCGTTGCGTGGGAAATAGACGGTGGTGGGGGCGCCCACCCTACGTCCCCCCCTTTCCGCCGGTCTCGTGGGCTTGCACCAAGTTAGCTACGGCTCCAGAAATTTGTTATGACGCATCCCAATGCGTCAAAGACAAGGTATATTTTGTCCAGTGTTTGTTTTAGCAGAGAATATTTCGGTGTAAAAGAGTCTAACACTTATAGGAGTAAGTCCGTTTTCGTGTATCGTTTTCACTTTTTACGGGTCATGTTTTAGATATAAACCAAAATTTTAGCATTTTTCGTCTAGAGAAGACAATGTTACTCAGTTCTTTGTCTTTCATATAAAAGAAGGAAAACAAATGTAGGTACATAGGGAATTAGGATAATTACGGTTTGATAATATGATATTACCTTTATTTATTATGTATGTGCAATGTAGACTACCCATGTGAATATTAGAATCCAACGTGCTACGGTTGAATGATCAATTGATAACATCGTATTTGTACATTTACTTAATCCTTTTACTTTCATGGCGTTGCATAACTTTTATGGATGCCCAGTTGTATTTTTCTTTACTGTTTTTTTAAAGTTATGGCCTGTTTTTTATGTCCTACTAAATATTGATCATACACAAACTAGGGGTGTTCAAACAAAAAAAATACGTATGTTTACATTTAGATTAATGTAGGTACCTACGTAGTTGTACTAACATCAACTTACAATTTAAATAGAATAAATGAATGAGAAGTCCCCATGGTAGTATTTCATATCTTTGCGAACACAAGTATGGCGATAATCATTTATATTTACTGGAAGCGCACAAAAAGGCAGAGAGCGGTTATTTTCAAAGCGTTGCGTGTGAACGAGGGTGACGCATGGCTGTAGTCTGAAGTCTAGACATTATATTATTATAAGTGAACATAGAGGGCGCGCCTCATTGCATCGCAGCTGTTGACTTGTTTACCACATTAACACGAACCGATAATTAATCCTTTATCACCATTGTTCTCAATGTACGTACCTACCATCTTATAATTTGTAATCAATTTGTAATGAAATATTCGGTCCCGTTCACCTCATTAATCAGTTTGACAACTTTCTATGTTGAAGCTTAAAGTTTTTGCTGGCATTGTGACTGTTTTTGCGTCGCGCGTCGTATGCAAGTAGCCGACGCCGACGTCGCGTTGTTGGTTAAACGTGTCAAACAAATTGTTTTTGTGTTTTGCACAAAAGAGTTCAGTGATCCCTAGTTTAGCACCTATTCCGTATTGTTCGGTATACGTAACATCGTCTGCTTAGTATTGTTGAGTTGACAGGGCAATGACGTTGGCGGTTCGGTGCAGCGGTTCGTGCCCCCCCTCGTCTCTCCCCCAGCCCCCCCTCTCGTAGCCGACGGTCGACGCTCTCTAAAAGGAAAAAGGAAGCTAAAGGATAATCTATCACGCCCGAGGCCCGACTCGATAAAAATGAACGATTAGAACACACTCACAATCGATGGTTTCAGGACAGAAGTAGTGATAAGTAATGTTTGTCAATGAGTTCTTTGTTGGACGGCACATTGATTGTGTGGATTAGCAGCCTTGTAAATTATAAATTTAAGATACACGATCTGTTTATCTTTTGTTGTTCAATAATACGGTTATGTCTACGAACATAAAGCGGTTACCTCTACGACCAATCGTCAGTTAGCTATAGACTGTCTCGTTCACATTTCTATAACAATTATCGTCTACGAATATTAGGGATAGAATCGAGTACATTACTCTTTGACCTGCGCAAGTTAAGGTGTACTAAGTTCAGAAGGGTGCATGCGAATTCGGCGCCGGCACGTCGAGTTCAACGGCCGGACGTAGACCTGGAGCTACGGCGTAGACCAGAGCTCCCGTGTGGACTACACACGATTAAACCACATCGTAAACACGCTGATTTTGTGTGACGTACCCTTTGTAGGACGTAGAAAGAAAGGAATTTGATACTTTTAAGTTGCTTTGAAAAGTAACTACAGGCATAACATGATCATAGTATATGTAGAAGCGGGTATGTCGACGGAAGAATCGACAAAGTACCAGATGGTAGAAACATTTCTGCCTATTATACACCACAAATTTTTTAAAATTACAAATACTTATAGAGCTTATTCTAGACGGTCCAATTTATGGAAATATTGTATACACACAGCTGTTTTCGTTATTTAAGTTTAACTAAATAGTGGCATAATTAAAAATTTTATTTCTTTTTTTACGTTTGTTTACGCAAATATGATCAGTAACAGGTCGGTTCCAGCCCCATTTATTTTTGTACTATATAAAAAATAGTCGTGTATAGGGTGACTGGTAATTAGTGACCGATACTTAAATACGTGATTGTACTCATGAATACGAATAACATTCCCAAAGAAACTTTTTTTATACTCATTTACTTTCAATTAATTCAGTTAAACATTCCACAACTTATTCACACAACGCCATTTAGTCCCAAGTTAAGCTTGAGAGCTTGTGTTATGGGTACTAAACAGCTGATAAACATACTTATATATTTCTAAATACATACATATTATAGATAAATTACACCCAGACACAGAACAAATGATCGTGCTCATTACACAAACATTTGTCCTGGGTGGGAATCGAACACACAACCTCCGGCATATCAGTCAGGGTCACTAACTACTAGACCAACAGGCTAGTCAATTACGAAAGTACCTACTGCACAACGGGAGCGGTGGGGGTGGCGGGGGAGCGTGTGACGCTACTACTAACTACTAGTAGATTTTGCCCTTCCCGAGGTCTGACTATCAGCTGATAGACCGTTCCGATTCGTGCCTACTGTGATCGATCACAGGCATTTTTGTTATATTATTGTGATATTAAAGTTATAGTGTATGAAAAAAAAAGTTTCTTAGGGAAAGTTTATTGAAATCATGAATACAATCACGTGTTTAAGTATCGGTCACTAATTACTAGTCACCCTATACAACATGTAACTTAATTAACGCACATCCTGAAAATAGTTTGTTCAGAATCATTTACTGAATCGATTTATATCATTTTTAATATTAATTATTATTAGGTAATTTTTTATCCCAAAAATAATTAAAACTACGGAAATTATTGTCATATTAACCTTGTACAGTCAAAACAAATTGAAATGGACCGTAAATCAAAGTAATAAGACTTAAAATTGCAGTTTTATTTGTATTCAAACAAATTTCATAATTCAATACAAAATAAAGAAAATTATGTTAAATTAAAAATTCAGTATATGTATTATGATTATAACATTATATTCTAATTGGGGTGTTTGAGGGTGTGCGTTAATTACGTTACATGTTGTATACAAGGTGTTTTTTTTATATCCCATAACTCTAGGGTTATATTCTGTAGGTAAAAATAATACTAAAACTCCTAGAATAGATGGTAAAAATGCATAGTTTCGGAGATATCATCAATCATAATTATGTTATCAGTTGTTTAGTACCTGTAACACAAGCTCTGCTTAGCTTGGGACTAAATGGCGTTGTGTGAATAGTCGTGGAATATTATTATTAAGTATTATTAATATTATTTTTATTACCTAATTAGTTCAAAAATTGTCACCAATACGACGACTCTTCTTTCTAACGGCACTTGGGTGTTTTACATTAATCATCGTGACTTTGTCGAATTATTTTGTATGATAGTAAAAAACAAAAAAAAACGATGATTGTAACATAATTCATATGCCAGTTGATTCTTTGATATGGTCTCAATCATACCCTAGAGTTATAGGATATAAAAAAAAAACACGTTGTATAGAAGAAATAATGCTTAATATTGTAGACTATTGTCGACTGAAGAATCTACACATTTCTTATCTTCATTATTGACATTTTCGTGCTCAAAACAAAAGAAATGATTCTACAATCTCTGGTTCTAATGGTCTCTGGTGGTAATGGTTCTTCTGTAGGCTTAATAAGTTTCTACGATAGTCATGCGCGTGCAGGTGTCTTTTGTCTGTAGAGTAGCAAAGCCGACGTCTTGTGGAGGTGCGATGGAAAACTTTTTATGCCAAATCTAATCTTTATTTTCTTAGCTTTATCGAAACTTAGGACAATTGATGTAGGATTTATAGAGCCCTATGTTAATTCTTAGTGTTGGAGTAGACGATTTTCATAATATGTCCTGTCTATCGAGTTTTCTCCTAGTTCGAAGTACAGACGCCAGCACATCAAGTTACCCCAATGTGTCAAACAGAATAAGGTTCATATTCAATTGAGAAAATTTGACACATTGGGGTAATTTTATGTGCTGGCGTCTGTACCTATATGGGACCTACCTATTCGCCTATTTGTAATATCCACATATTTGAGTGTTTTATATTGTTACCTAGGCTAAGCTTGTATTTTATTGTACTTTTTTTATTGTATGAAGATGATTACTTACTTAAAATTGAAGTGTTTTACCATCAACGAACGTCATTGTCACCGCGACTGAGAGTCAAAGAAAGTTTCTATCGTAACGATTGTCTATATAAAGCATAACTAAGTTCAATATTGTATCTTTTATCTATTTAAATAAGAATCAATTCCCTCGTGTATGAAAGATCAGACTTGAGAATAGCTAAGTAATTTGCTTATTTTGTCTTGAGTTTGGTACTGCTAGGTCAAGGTTGTATGAAAAACTTTTTTTTATCGGGAAAATTTAAAATTCTGATAGTATCTTTGTACCAAAGATTTTAGTTGCTTCTTCCAAATTACCTTTAGGAAGGAGCATATTTAAAAATGATTTAACGTGTAAGTTTGACGTTCAAGAGTTCCTTTTGCCTTTGGCTATAAAAATCTTATTTGCGAGTTTATAAATAAAAACAGTTTCAACTTTTTCACTATGAATATTATTTTCCGGATAGTGTGCATCATGCTGACAAATTTTCAGACTGAAACTTATCAGTTTTTAACCAATTCAGTTGCTGCGTGGTTATGAATATTTTGCTTTAATGGATGGCAAGTACCTACTTTGTTTTTACCTTTTATCAGTGCAAGTTAAACTTTTGGCAAGATTCATGAACCGAAATATATTACGTTGAAATTAAGAGTGATGTGTATTTTTAATTAAATAGATGATAATGTTTCAGTTCTAACATAATACTCTTCTGAGAGTATTCTTAATTACAAACATTTGATCAATTTCTTTTTACTAGTGTTTATTTTTCACATATTATAATAGAATATAATATTTATCATCATAATATATTTTTTTTTTATAATTCTCCCGTAAAATATATGCATAAAATATATAAGACAACCGCGTACTTCAGTGGATAAGTAGCTATTTACCTTCTTTGATAGCATAATGGTGATATAAGTACTGATGTGTATGTATCCGTGGGATTTATAAATCGTTATCTGATCTATTAAATAATGAACAACCCCATGCTGCAATGGGCTATTTGAGAACATTTTACTTTTTAGGCCCTTATCTAGATTACAAGAAAATATTCGACACATATTTTTTTTCTTTTTCAAATTGTTGAAAAACATGCTTAGATTAAGCGCATTAAAGTTGAGGAGAGGGTAAATAACGTCAGTATCTAGTATAAACTGTACTGGCTAGTGACGTCATGCGACATTTTGACTCGATGTATCGCCGTTATTTATTGATTACGTGAAAAAAGACAAAATATGTGTCGAATATTTTCTTGTAGTCTAGATGAGGGACTAAAAACTATTTTTTTTTTCAAATAGCCCATTGTATGAAGTGTTTAGTTTATTTGCAAACTATCATCTGTACAAACTATAAAAGAGGTAAAGTTTGTGAGGTTATAGGGGGTAATATCTGGATCTATAGACTGATTTAAAAAATACTTAACCAAGAGAAAGCCACATTAATTGTGAGTGTCAAAGGAGATATTTTATTTTCAAAACTAATAGCGGGATGGTAAAGTACGAAACGCACTCGAACGAAGTCGTGAGCCAAGTGTTAGTAGGTTACATAACTATGTACACAACTTATGAATAACACAGAGCAATAAGCAGTCAACTTAATAGTTATAACATAACTGGAGAAATGTGTGAGAAGGCCAATGATACTTATTATAAGTAAAAAGGTGTAGATAGGTTTTATAACCAATCTACACCTTTTTAGGCAAAGGTGTTCTTACCTATAGTACTATAAGTAAGTACGTACTTAATCCTTGTAGGCACCTACTCCCCATACAGGCGTGATACTATGTTTATCATAGGTTTGTCTTATAAATAACGCGACTATTTACCTAAAGTAAATAGTCGCGTTCGATTCTCTCGTTACGAAAAGTGGCCAGCACATCAAGATACCCCAACGTGTCAAATTTCATTCATAGTTTTTTTTGTCAAATATAATAAGGTTCATGTTCAATTGGGATACTTTGACAGTTTGGGTTAGCTTGATGTGTTAGCGTCTGTATACTATAGTCACCGGAAAGGCAAAATTACTTAACGGCCAAATTGAGCAAACAGAAAATTTCAGAATTGAAAAAGTGCCCTTTTTACGGGATACCTACCTAATTATATACGGGTTACTACATTGTATTCTATTTGCAATGCTACATCATAGATATTAATAAATTGATCCAGATAATTCACTGATCAAGAATATGTATGATGTATGCAACTCGATTTGGCGGTTAAGTTATTTTGCCTTTTCACCAATACGTATTATATAGCCCGACTAAACACAATGAACTTACCCTTAACTTCATACCTACAGCCTTAATATTATGTTGTCAGTCTAATGAGGCTATTCTTACTAACATCAGAAAATATGGGCGTTGTTTGTTGGTAGATACCGAAAGGAGTTTTTTTCATCTTGTAATTATATTGATCAATGTTCCACGTAAATGGGGGGAGGGAAATATGAAACAGGTATATCAGCCAGTCTGTTACGGGCTTGTATCACTTCAGACTCCACTCACCAAATTGGCATTTTTGCGGGCAGAGTATCTCGTAACTCCACGTTTTAATTACAGTTTTGATCCAAAAACAATTCGTATACAATGCCTGAGGCTAGGTTGCTGCAAAACGTTTTATTGTATTTGTATACTGTTTTATAATTTTTTATTGTATTTGTACACTGTTTTATCATTTCATCGCGGCTTTAACTAGTCTTACATACCTACTTCGTGATAAAACAAATTACTATTATACCTACATACAGTAGAAATTTAAGCTTGTAAATAAAAATATATTAATTTCTATATCTATACTAGTATTATAAAGAGTAAAGTTTGTTTGTTTGCATCGAATAGGTTCCGAACCTACTGGACCGATTCGAAAAATTCTGTCACCGTTGGTAAGCCACAATGTCCCCGAGTGACATAGGCTACTTTTATCCCTGTATTCCCACGGGAACGGGAACTACGCGGGTGAAACCGCGTGACGTTTGCTAGAATTTAAATAAGTTTGAAAAAGAAAATCTTTGAAACATTTATAACGGTGACCCGTGACAGTTTTTGTCAAAGCAAAATAATATCAATAGTCGATGCATGTTTTTGTTCCTCACCTTTCAAGACTTTTAAGACAATTCTTTTTTAGGTAGACAAAATCTATATATAAACAACCTGTCTATAAGAACCCCAAAGATTTAAGTTGTATGTAATATTCACCATTAATGTAAGGACTGTGGATTCTGTTTTTTTTTTCAGATTTTCGTTTCTAAATCTTTTTAAGTTCTTTAATCTTGTTATTTTACATTTTGTCTGGCAGTTTGAGTTCTTTATGGGACCAACCCAAATGTTCTTTCTTTGGTATTGTTCGTCGGCACGTGGAGCTCCTCAAGTTCCGAGTTGAGATCACGATTACTGACAAATGCTTGCACTGACTGATCTGGTCCCCTCATTCTGTGTGGTTCTTTCCTCAAAAGACCATCTCAGACACTAATCTGCATGGATCTTACATGATTTGACCAAGATAATGTCTGGACCTTAAAAGAGACTGTGACCTCTGAGTTTCTTTCGGTGTTTCTTCTCAGAGTAGTCAAATAGTGAAATACCGATCTCATTTACTAAAAAAGGCGACGTGTAAAAGTGTTTGTAAAAACCTATTTGCAAAAATAAATATTTTTTTATCATTTATCATCACCTTAAGTACCTACTTACCGTGTCGAAAAATGCTCACGTTTCTATTTCAGTTTTGATTTCTCGATTCCGGTAAAACGAGGCAACTTGGAATACTCGGGTGACTTTGACAATCAAACAAAATTGAAAGGTTTTAGTCAAAGACATTCAATACCTACAGACCGGACATCACAAACAAAATTTTCGTCCGAAAAAATGTGTCCTGTCGGACACAAGTCTAAGAGTTTTTTTTAGTACGCTCCGCTGCTGCTCCAATATTCATATATTATTCTAGATGGCGTTACTGAGACATGGGATCAAAGTTTTTCTATGACATTTCCTTGACATGCCCGCTCTATAGTCTTTTAAATCTCTTTGGTTTTAGTCAATTTTATCCGTAGAATGAATGCAGCCAAAATTTGTGTTGGTTATGGTTAGGCTATATTTTGCCAATGCCTTACCTGTTAGAGAAGGACTGGATGATTGTAGTTTACTCTGAATTTCCATACGAAAATACGTTCTTGATAACTATATAGGGTGACTGGTAATTAGTGACCGATACTTAAACACGTGATTGTACTCATGAATACGAATAACTTTCCCAAAGAAACTTTTTTTTATACTCATTAACTTTCAATTAATTCAATTACGTCAGTATCTGCACAAAGGAGCGTGTGACGCTACTACTACTAGTAGATTTAGCCCTTTTCGAGGTCAGACTATTTGCTGATAGATCGCGGGAATTTCAAACAGCGTTTTTGTTATTTCATTGTGTTATAAGTTTTTGTGTATAAAACAAAAGTTTCTTTGGGAAAGTTAATTGAAATCATGAATACAATCACGAGTTTCAGTATCGGTCACTAATTACCAGTCACCCTATATATCGATAATTAAGTAATTGGGTGTTATCAAAGCAATGACCTTTTACAATAGCAATTTAAAGATTGTATTTTTTTAGTGAAGAGAATCATTATTTTGTTATCATTTAACTCGTTTTATACAGAAATAGTCGCGCAACCGCAAAAACACTAAATGAGTACGAGATGTATGAAATTACTCTTCTTAGAATTGTTAGTTTTACGCGACGTAGATAGGTACCTGAGCAAAAAGAGAGCAAGCCAATGTGATTATTTGATAAGTAACTAAAAAGCAGTAAGTAATCTTAATTTTATCGCCTTCTTCGCCTCGTTAAAATATTCTTGAATGAATGTAGGTAAGTATAGTGGAGTGAGTACTCTTATTGTTATTGACAAATAATTTTAAAAGAAGTTTGTCGAAGAATCTTGACCACCCAAAAAAAGTAGTAGCAAGTATGAGTAAATAGTAAGTAAAAGTATGAAAAAATATGAGTGGTATCCACTCATATTTTTTCATACTTTTACTTACTATTTACTATTTACTTTACTTAATCGCCTTTTAATTTATAAATTACAGAATGTTTATATGGTAAAAATCAAGTCGGGAATCAGTGTAAGTATTTCTAAATCTTCAGGTGAACGTTGTTAGACATCTTGATAATGCTGTAGACCTAAGTATACCTAATAATTGTTTTTTTTATTTCGCTTCTAGAATGTTAATTAACCTATCAGTCATTGTTACCTACTATCTACAAAAACAAAACTCCTGTGGGCAGTTTTGTTAGACAGGAAAAAAAATCAAAATAGAAGTAGGTACTTACCTATCCACTATTCATTGAACATAATGGAGTCATTATAATGAAGTCCTCGAGTCAGTTTTAAGAGTGCATTTTAAACTGGGCATGTAGTTAGTCAACGCCAGTCAGTAAGCAAAAAATGTATCAATAGGAGGTATACCTATCAAAAAAATCACCAAAAAAGATGTCTGGCTTGTGATCGCTTCTTAATGCCATCGGAAATAATACAAGTTTGATTAATTTATTAAACCAGACGATGAATAACCAAGCTTTTGTTTGCTTTTTTGCGTTTTTGTCAAGTCTAACGTTAATTGAAAACGATCTAGAGGCTTCTTTCTCAAATGAATATTATTTTCTCCGTAAAAGTTACTCACTTAAAGGTGGATAAACAATGAGTTTGATTTGCTGTAACTTAGTTTTTTCTCGTAACATCAACAATCAAATCAAATCGATCGAACTTACTAATTCAATTATTAGTTTGAATCATTTTCGTGCATGTCATTTGTTCCAATCATCCCGAAACTTCCATTATTATTATTTTTAGCGTATTTAAGTAACTAAAATCTTTTTATGCCTCTGACAATTTTCTTCAGTCGTAGATCTAAAGCTGCAGTCACACGATCATAATGCATATCGCACGTTCCACGGTTACGAGAAATATAAAATATTTTAATTTTGATAGTAAGGAAGCCGCAGAGCAATGCTTTAGGTGGTTCATAAAACTGGTCGTGTGTCCCAAGTTTATGATTATCGCGGCGACGGCGGTATTTGAAGATGGATAGCCTAGACAGTTTTACATACGAATATTTTAAGATAAATTGTGGAACAAAGCCTGGTTACGACTAGAAGGAATTATCTACAGGATAAGTAATAGTGCGGTGTTATTGCTAACTTGCAATCTTTCTTGAGTTTGGTTCGTAGTAATTATAATGTTTGTGTGAAACTTTACGGTGCTCCTTTGTTGAAACGGGCTTGCGTTAATTGGTTCTACCTTTTCTTAGGTATTTTGATGAGGTAATGCTGGCGCCTATACGCTTTTTAAACTTGTAAAAAGTCTTAAAACGTCTAGTTTTTGTAAACTAGTACTAGTAGCTAAGGTGTTAGCTATTGGAAGTATTATTGTGTATTCGGTGGATTTCCGAAATCATCATCTTATTCTTTAACTTCAGAAAAGTAAGGTAGCGAAAACAATCTACAAGTCTCCACGTTTATAATAATAATGACATGTCTACTATCATTTATATTAATTGTACTTATTATTTTTAATTTTGTGCATTTGTATAAGGCTTTCAGTTGTTAGGTCTTCCCTTTTTTCCAGTTCTTGTTCATTTATTTGTAATTAATTGGTGATGTCCTTTATATGCTAATCGTTCTTTGGTGTAGGTACATACTTATGTTATCCAATAATTTAATTTATATTTAAAATGTCGCACTTTCAAAATTTCACCTAAACGATTATCATGTTGGTCTTTGTTGCACTTCTTTGCTATTCCGACGTTAGTTTACAATTGACCAGCTAATCCCTGCTACTGTTGGCCAATTTCATGTCAAAATAATTGAAGACGGTGTAAGATAGAAACAATAACATTCGCCAATCTTCAGACATCGATTTTCAAATAACGACAACACCTTGTCGGCACTTCACGTCCCGTACCCAGAATCCTGCGAATAGAGAGACGATATGGAACGTGTTTATATTATCAACTAGCTCTCAGAATATAGAATATACCAGAGGGCGCAAACACACGTAACACTGAAAAAACTAAGACAACAGAACCTACACTTAAAAAGTGACCATTCTAACTTTTGTTCTTATGAAACAGTCTTGTTTTTTATATTATTTTCTGTGTGTGACAGAAAAGTGGAAACATTTCCCCAAAAATAATGAAAACATTACAGATCTCAAAGTGTCAAATGTCCAAGAATAAGCAATTAACCAGAGAAAGAGATATCAACAAAGATAACATGATCACCATTCTCACAAGGCTGCTAATAATTAGAAGGTCTCCTGTTACGATACTGAGGCATAGAAGAATACTTATACGTAATAATCGGCAATCGACATTGACGAAAGAGTTGCGATAACCAAAATACTGGTGATTGACTCTAGTTGGCTATAATATGTATGTCGTGGAAAGCGATATTCTTGAATAATAAGTAGTGAAGTTGATTAGCTTAGTACGGAGTCTATGGTGACCAGCGTGACGTTACTTGTCATTTAGAAATGCCGCGAAGGTGTTTTCGGTAATGTCAAGTGGACAGAGTCGTGCTGGTGCGTGGGAGCTGGCAGAGCTCAGATTGATTTGAGGCACCGACGAAGACACACATCCGGTACGAAACTGTCAGTTACCTATTTGACTTATGTTTTGTGATTACGATTGTTAAGTGAGGTTATTACTGCAATGAAGATTGTTATTCTACGTGATGAACTCGGTACCACGAAACCCCTATAGCGGTGTCAGCTCATCGCTCAGCCATCGCTGAAGCCGACATGTATATCTTTTAATTGCCAGTGACTAACTGACGACCAGTTGTCGTTGACTAACTTTGATGACAATTGAGTATTTACAAAACTTGGTATTGCACATTGGTATTGGACTTCAAGTTACGGTGACTATCAGACGGAGTACCTACTCTGCGCTTCGTCACATCTCTGCGAGTGCCCATGACGTCATCCTAAATACACACTGATGATAGCCAATACGAATCCGAAAGCTGTTTGACAGTTAATCGTTGAACACTTTGCCCAGTGAACTGTCAATTTTCTGGAGACAGATTGTAGCAATAAAAAAATTGTAGAATGTTCCCAAGTTAGCTATATTTCCAAACATTGAAGAACGGCAAACCCGATTTTTTGTTTCTTTTTTGTTCAGCGTGCGTCATGGATCGTAAGCGCCTTCTGGTTTGCTATTTATTCCAAGTACTAACTTTAGGGGAAGGGAAGGGGTTCGGTAGCCGTGGGGTTTCCAAAGTGGACACAGTCAGACAGTGATTAAAATTATATCTGTACCGTGCAATCAGGCTTACGAATAGAGGTGTCCATTGTCCGGTAAATTGTAGTTCCAAGCTATATTGAGGCGTTGATTGACAGCGCCTGAGGGGGCTTCTGTCAATGTTAGCTTACGGTTTAATTTTTACAAAGAGGTATCTATTTCAACGTCTGAACAAATATTTATATATACCCTTTGCCAAGCCTCGACAAGTTAGAGTTGATATTAAATACACTTTTACAAGATTCAAGTGTACACCCTGTTACCAGTGAAATAAATATAGATTTTCTCTTTACGAGAAGTTTACTTTGTACGATGATAGAAAGAACATGTTAAGTAAAGTCTACAGTTGTATTAACTTTGCACAACTTCATATTAATACAGCATCAAGTGCAGTTTTAAGACGTGCGTGGATGTGGAGTAACTGCGGATACACAATGCTATAGTCGGTACACTGTGTAAGCTTGCACTTTGCGGCCACTTACCGGCCTACACACTTGTTCGTTTTTGCATGAGTCCCGTGTAATCATAACTAGGGTCGTTCCATACTGGTGTGGCAAGATTGTAGGCCAATAGGCTAGTCGACTATTTTATTTTAGTCTCTCATCAAGATTACTTGAAAATATTCGACAGATATTTTTTCTTTTTCACATACCTTCATCGAGTCAAAATGTCGTTTGACGCCACTATCCCGTACAGTTTATACTTAATAATGACGTCAAAAGCCCCCTCTCCTTAATGTTAATACGCTTAATACTTATAGGTAAGTAGTTTTCGATCAATTTGAAAACGCAAAAAAATACATGTGTATTATTTTTTTTAACTAACTGATGGATTAAATATAATTTTGATATAAATATACCGTCCACACATATTTAGTTCATGAATCACTAGAGCTTTTTTATGACTATGAAAGTGAATTGAAGGTAAAGTGAGCTGTTATTCTGGACGAATACTAACTAACTACTAACTATAGTGTACATATTTATGTATTTATATTAAACATAAATTAGTATTGCTTGCTTTATTTTCTTTTCTTTTTTCCTTTTAAATTGCACCTACCACTGCTTTTCTCTGCATCACCTGAAGGTTGACTGGTAGAAAATGCCTATGGCATTAAGTCCGCTTTTGTACATTAGTGTGCTTGAAGTATTAAATAAATAAATAAATACTAAGTTACAGCCGGTCGATTCAGTAAAAATCTTCCCGTGAATACTTCAGTGAAGGTAACGGTCAATGTCTAGCATTAGAATGGAATGACAGCTAAAGTCTTCATTTCAACAACATTTTCACGCCTTGTTTTTTTTTATTATTATTGATAGGCACGAGTTTGACCACTATCTCACCTGATGGTAAGCGATGATGTGGTCGACGATGAAGCACGCTTGCCTAGAAGCAACCTGTTTACTCTTGACTTGAAGACCCCTAGGTTGTAGCTATCAGGAAACACTGACTCCGGCAGGAAATTTCACTCTTGAGCTGTTCGCACAATGAATGTGTTTCCAAAGCGTTTAGTACGTATGTTTGGGATATCTACCATGTACCGGTGGAGTAGTGCCGTACGTCTGGTGATTTAGGCAGAATCGCGCTGCGGTTTTTGTTTCGTTCACTTCATCTAACGTACCGCGAAAATTTTCCAGAATACACTTGCAGATTTTTTTTAAGACAAATTATGATTTAATGCTAAAGAGATGAACATTGCCGTATGGGCTGGCACTATTGTAGGTAGGTACTATCGACACGTTAATTATTTATAGTCGATGATCATGCAAGCTGGCTAAAAGTAAAGTGTAACGTAGATCAAAGTAAATCAAAATCAAAAGTAATTTATTCAAATTAGGCTGAGGATCAGCACTTTTTGAACGTCGAAATTACATAAGACAGTCCCCCAAAAAGACTACCCTTCGCCACTTCCTAGTGTTTTTGCTGGGAAGAAGTAGTGGCGGAACAAACTCCCCAACAAAATATTTTCCTTATGCTGAATTTGATTATTGTATTGTGTTTTGTATCCATTTATTACGGTGCGAGTATGCAAAAACAAGTTATCATAGGCCACCCGGGTTTTGAGTACGAATAAAAAAAAGTAATGTCAGAACCTAACAACACTATACATGCCTTCACGGATGTCTCCATAATGATGTAACAGTAATGTGCGAAGTGAGCATACTTATTAAGAAAGATTTATTCGTTTTGTAGTAAAATGTGAACACTTTGAAAAATATTTTGCCGTGTTTTTAATGATCGCATCTTCCAAAAAAAACAAAATACAATCATAACCATTGCTTGTTTAAATGGGTAAATAAAACTGTAATCACTTTAAGTGAGAAAGCTTAATTGTGCTTATTTCTGTCTAAAAAGACTCCCAATTTTTTAAGTAGTGTAGGTACTACCTCACTATTTTTTTTATGTTATGGAACTCTGCATAAAATGATTACAAATCCCATACTGCAATGCAAATGAACCAAACTTTCATTAAAGTATTAGATTTTTACTTAAATGACATAACGGTATTAGAGTCCTCTCATAATAAAATCATTTGATATAGAACCAAATTGTAGAATATTTTTAAGTAAATAAATATACCTACAATTATAATGTTCTTAAAATTCTTAACCCGTATTAAGATTAGGAGAAATAGTGACTTAAAATTAGGAGATTGGACATTGGGTTACAATTGCCATTGAGCTAGGGCTTAGGCAAATAAAGTATGGATATCCCTGACTCCATAACCAGGCAGAGCCTGTATCTTAAGAGTCAATTCGCGGATCCCTAGTGACTTTTCCACGGAACCCAATCTGGGTATCCCTGGCCTTAAACTCCCTGAGAGAATTGTTCAATCTTCCTCATATTGAAACACAAATAAAGTCTTTACTCAAAACCTTTAAACGATTAAACTCTTAAAGAAACACTTTTATTTGTCCTTTATGAACACACCCTAATGTTTTCTTACAATCAATAATAAGGGAATTACACCGTACACGCACGCTCTACAGCTATTTGTTTTTACCTTTCTGTGCCTGTGTTTAGAAACCCGGAATTAATTATGTAGTACATCAAGTTTGTATGGGAAAACACCGAAACAGACTGATCTGTGGTAGAAGCTTTCATGTTAGCGTAAGCCGACCTAGGTAAACAGATATCGGTTGAAGTTACAATGTTATGCTGTGCAACGTTTCATACATATTTAATGAGATTCGTTTTTATTGTACGAGTAGCGTAGGTATATGTATTATGTTATGTGGATTCAGTAAATTGTAAAATTAGTTAATAACGCTGTTTTAGGGCCATAGGAACGATTATGAATATACTTGAATTGCAACAGAAAAAAACTTTTTTACAAAAAAAACAACCGACTTCTAAAAAAAAACACTAACAGGTGAAAAATAACTCTAGTTTCTCCAGTCTGTGGCTTTGGTGGTTTTGTTTCGTTCATTATTGGCCACCGACTTCCGAAACTAGAGTTATTTTTCACCTGTTAGTGTTTTTTTTTAGAAGTCGGTTGTTTTTTTTGTAAAAAAGTTTTTATTTTGTAATTTTTAGTTTCTTTGTATGTAAAACAGTCTTTCAAAACTTGAAAGAATCATTGAAATTGGATAACAATTGCTAAAGAAGTTCTATATCTAAACATTAATCTGTACATCTCTAACGCCCCCTTTTAAAATAGAATGGCGTAATGTTATGTTGTGGGAATACACAAGCTCAGCATAGACATCTGACTATAGCAATCGCGAATAATTTGCTGTTATGCGTCGAAGAGTTCCGTTGCCTGTCTTCTGCATCAGTTTATCTTCACCAAATGATAGTTTCTAAAAGAAAATGCTTGATTTGTTACTAAAAATGTTAAAATCGGTGCGTGTGTGCCTATATTTTTTGAGGAGTTCCCTCAATTCCTCGAAGATCCCTCATCAGATATGAGTTTTGATACAAATGGGACCAATCTGCAACTATACCCTATCAAACAAAAAAAGAATTTTGAAAATCGGTCCATAAATGACGGAGTACTGAGGTAACAAACCCTAAAAAAAAAAAAAAAAAAATACAACCGAATTGAGAACCTCCTCCTTTTTTTGAAGTCGGTTAAAAAGTGAATCCCATCAACAACATATTTTTGATACCAGAGCCAAATACTCGTATTATGATATATGCCTTGGTTGTTGACTTAAACGACAAAAGAAGTGATGTCCAAATGGATGCCAAGTTTAATGGTCAGTCCTGAAAGTTATTTGAAAGTGGCTCTAAATGATTCGTGTAAAATTACACACGGTGCTGCTCGCCAGTTCTGTGAGCTTGAATAGACAAATATACAGGTTGGTTGGTTTATATATAGGTTGACTGGTAGAGAATTCCTAAGGCATTAAGTCCGCCTATGTACATTTGTGTGCTTGAAGTATTAAATAAATAAATAAATAAATATACTTAGCTGATTAAGTAACTCAAATATGATAACTGTATTCAAGCCGAAACGTCAAATTTTCCCAATTGAATATGAACTTTATTCTGTTTGACATAAAGTTGAAGAACGATCAAAGAAATTTGACACATTGGGGTAACTTGACGTGCTGGCGTCTGTACCTAATTTCTTTATTTAAAACTCTAAGCACGTAAATGTACAGATGCGGTCTTAATGCCACAGGCATTTTGTACCAGTCAACCTCTGGGTGATGCAAAGACAAACAGTGGTTGGTGCAATTCCACAATTACATACAATCAAAGACATATAATAGCATTTAATAGTATGCCTTTGCATACAATAATAGTAAGTATTTTCACATTTGAAATTTAGTTCGTACCTGTCATCGCCAATCACCATCTTGTTATACGCTGGATATTAATAATCTATCTCGGTTGCTATCTTGATCCCGATCTTTGTCTGTAACCAATCAATGACCGAATTCGCCTATCCGAGTCTTAAAGATGTCCACTCAGAAGCAGCCGTCAAAAACAAAGGATCGGGATTTGGATTGAGATAGAATATTAATATCGGGTGTTAGAGCTGCATGTTAGTAAGACATGTCCATCTCCAATTTTAGTTTAGTTTTGTGAACTAGAGAATATAAGCACCATTGTGTTTTTATAGTGTTGATGAAAATGTACTTGTTAATTAGTAGCCGACTACGGGTTGTGGTTTCGAACATATTTCGGGTCGGTATTTAATTATTACAGCGTATTTGCTCTGCATACTTCAGCTGGCAGAGTAACTGGTACTAATAACTCGTTAATTTACTATCTCTATCCCACCATTCGCTTCCGTTTTAATATTAGGCACTCCTTTTCGATCCCCAACAAACAATGCATGTAGGTATATAAGATATAATAATAATATAGATACCTATACAAGGTGTTTTTTTTATATCCCATAACTCTAGGGTTATATTCTGTAGGTAAAAATAATACTAAAACTCCTAGAATAGATGGTCCAAAAATGCATAGTTTCGGAGATATCATCAATCATAATTAAATTATCAGTTGTTTAGTACCCGTAACACAAGCTCTGCTTAGCTTGGGACTAGATGGCGTTGTGTGAATACTCGTGGAATATTATTATTAAGTATTATTAATATTATTTTTATTACCTAATTAGTTCAAAAATTGTCACCAGTACGACGAATCTTCTTTCTAACGTCACTTTTCTTTCACGTAAGGGTGTTTTACATTAATCATCGTGACTCTGTTGAATTATTTTGTATGATAGTTAAAAAAAAAAAGGACGTTTGAAAGATAATTCATATGCCAGTTGATTCTTTGATATGGTCTCAATCATACCCTAGAGTTATGGGATATAAAAAACAAACGTTGTATATTCATGTAAGTCAATATTTTTCTTTTTTAAATGTTCTGGTATTGTAGGCTCTCTGGTTAAACTGCAAACAAAGAAACTTGATTACTGCCTTGTTGGTCTAGTGGTTGCAGTAGGAGGTCCTAGATTCCATTCCCGGTCCGTGTTTTCCATCTAACGTATCTAACAGTCCGGAGTCTGGATTTGTGCCCAGTCAATGGCAATACGCTCGCCTCGTAGGTAGGTACTATACGAACTGCTGCCCAACTCTTCGGAGTATCTGCATGCGTCTACTAGGCTGCTACCGGCTTGATTTTATGTTAATGGATTGAACAAACATTTTAGGGAAAAAATACATGTCATGTAACTCTGAAAAAAGGAATCATATAGACTCAACCCTGGGATTCCCTGTGTCGTAGAGTCTTAGAACTAGTAACCTTGCATCGTTTCTCTTTTAGTATTAAACTGAAAATCTAATCATTAAACCAGGTTCCCACAGCTGACAAGCTCACAAGAATGTTGGCTCTTCGGGAATCCTTTTCCAAATAATTAATGCGATAAAATAGTGGTGTGCGCTTGCGCTGGGCGGGACGCGTGACGAGAGCGCGCGCGCGGTCACGACGCATGCACGCCGCAAAACGACCACAGAGGCCGCACGCGCGACCCTTCCCCTACCACCATCACTTACAGCGATGTTTTGTTTAGAACTCGGTACATTTCTGCTGGATTGAAAGAGGATTTTGATGTTTTGAGAAATCTTTTTCTTCTTTACATAAAATAACATCGAAATTAAGTGATATTAGATTAAATGAAAGGTTTTAATTAAATGAAATGATATTTAATGAAATGAAATGAAATGAATTTAATGAAATTATATTTATTTCTGTAAGTAGATCTTTCCATATATTTTTTTTTGTGTGTGTTGTGGTGTTGTTGTGTTACATCTACTTAATTAAACTAAATGGCACCGGCATTTAAAGATATCTGATACCTAAAAAAATCCGAAAGAAACTCAGTGGTCATGGTCTCTTTTAAAGTTCAGACAAACGATTTCATTAATATATTATGCAAGTCTAACGATGCTGGAAAGCCTTCTGAAGAAAGAATTAATTTAGCTTTGAGTTGATCATGCCTATGATCTCCAAAGGGTTAGGCAGAGGTAGGTTTGCTGTAACACCAACATTTCGTCAGTTATGTTTAAGTCCCATGTATAAGTACTCCTACATCTGTAGAGGCGAGCCTATTGCCATCAATCGGGTAAGAAATTCAAGATAAAATAACTCAATAACACATTGCCCAACCCGATCTTCTTCTCTTCTTTGCGTGTAGTAAGTGACCAACCAGGGAACCCAGACGAAGTTACATTTAGAATTGGCATTAGCTTTTGAAATGCTGAATTCCATACATTTTGGATTTATCGAACGTCGTTATTGTTAATGGTATTCTATTACAATACATATTAGGTACATTACATATCTAGTTTATCTAGTTTATATGCCTATGGGCCTCTGACTTTGCATCGCATGCCATGCCGTTGAGAAATATCGGTCAGGTTTGCCGGTTTCTTCTAGATGTTTTGCTTTACCGTTTTTGAGAAATAATTGGGAAAGATTAATCCCGAACAAGCTTTTATAGCCGCTAGTTTTCAAAGTTCCAAGTTATGTTCGCTGCTTGAAAGGCATGTGACGACTTGCATCTTCTCATAAAATGCTACAATTAGTTTGTCTTTTGTTTTTTTATGTAAAATTGTTTTGTTTACTTCAAAAGTATCTTTCTAACTGGTACCGGTAAGTATCGAGTACAATTCACACACCGTAACTTCGGTACCTTGGCAAGGAAAATATTTCTTTACATCAGAACTATATTATGTTTGTACCAATCGATTATTTATTATTTTCCTTTAAAAGGCAATAGTTTTACTTACGGAATAAACTGACTATCGTTTCAACAGTCGGTAAAAACAATCAACGCTACTGACTTCCGAAACTATAGTTATACTTTTTACTTACATCTTTTAGCGTGTCTCGTGAAGTCGGGTCATCGGTTGAATGTTTTTGTAATAAAAAAAAAACAGTTTTTAAGAAAAAATAACCCTCAATGTAAACAACATCAAACCGACGAATCACTGGGCATAATACAAACGGAAACACACTCTAGTAAGAGCACCCAGTGTATCTACTATGGCCCTCTATTCTATTAAATCAGGACGCTCTGGCCAGCTATGCATGCATCTTTTACGTACGAAGCGCTTTTTGCGATTCATGCTATGCAAAGTTATTCCAGATTTGAGGCAGAAACAAGTAAAATAGGGCTCTCACTTAAGACTTTGTTGTTGTAGTATTAAAACTACGCAAGCGCCTTTATCTAGCGCAGGAGTTTTGATTCATGATTAATTTTATACTGTGGGAACTTGATTAATACTATCAAATTTAATACGAAGAGCTTTTTAGCTGTCTTCTGGTGTTATTATTATTTATACCCACTATTTTTTAATAAGTACAAATAATACGTAATCGTCCTGATTTAATACCTAAAGGGCTTATTCTAGACGGTCTTCTCATTAAATTTGTAAAGTATCAATTAATAATATTTATAAACAGCAAAGTTATTAGCGCTTGTTTATATCCTAAAAAGTCACCCAATTTATGAAAATATTGTACAGGCTATTCATGACATAGTAGTATTCATTAATCGTCATCTCTCGCGTTAAAAAAAAGTCGAAAGTATAATTGACTTGAAATAGAGTCCACTGTATATATGACTTGACTCATAAGATAATAATAATTAACACACGTCATTATTTTTAATATCTTTTTTTATTGTATTACCTATTATTTTACTAATTTGAATTTAATCTGGAACTGTAATGATTTAGATGTAAATTGCATGCACGATATTTCTCAATTGATTGTAGTTATAAGAATTCACACATAAAACATATCAATAATAATAAATTGATCTGGCAGTTCCCGTACTTGTAAGAATGGTCGCATTTTAATGTCATCTGTCACACACGTTAGAAATACCTATCGAAAGTGTGCCTATTCGGATGTCTGTGATAGTAAATATGCGTTGGACGAGTTGGGCATGAAATGAAATAAATAATGAAACAAGTTAAGAAAATTAACCAGCCGGTCGAGTCAGGAAAAGTCACCCCTTGAAAACTTGAATGGAGTGAACTGTCAATGCCTTGGAATGACAGCTCAATTCGCCGTCACTACAGAATAGCACTGCAGATGCAAAAAGTGACGAGTTAGTGAATGACCTATTAGAGGATAGCGACGAAATAGCGAATGCCACCAACATAACTGTTTTCTTTTTCAATTTTTGACATTTAATGTCACTGAGATGACATTTTGAACATACTTCATAAATAAATAATTGTGCAGAATAAGGTTTTATATGTTTTTTCAATCATCTTTTCACTCTTCTAGATCAAAAATAATTACTAATTTAATCTCCAGCGTTTGATGGTCTATCTTACGAGTAGTACCATTATGCGTGGGTGTTATTGGCATAATTGTGGTGTCTCTCTTCCACAAATGCCATAGAGAAGAGTTGAAGTACCTAGTTAGTTGAAATAAATGATTACTTTCAATTAGCCATTGCTAATAGAAAGAAACAAATATTAATCAGCACTAAATCCTATCATTCATTATGCCTCTACTCGACACATTCATTCATAAAGTACGTATTACAAGTGTGGTCATAAGGCCGGTTCGCGACAACTGGCGGCTTCTCAGGCTCTATTGGAATGTCAGTCGGGGTAACGAATGCCGCATGCTGTCTGTTACTGCCCTAACTGACGATTGTGCGTACACGTGCCGCTTCTAATGAACACAACCTTTAGTATTTTTATACGATGTTAGGTTTAATTGCTTCGCATTTCTAGTATAGGTATATAGGTAATATTTTTTGTTTCATTTGTATAAAAAAATACTAATAAAACAAAAATTGGGAGGTGTGTTGTGTTAGCCTAGTGGTTAGTGCCCCGTCTTAAACGCACGAGGTTGTGAATTCAAATCCGGGTAAATAAATACCAATATGACTATTTCAATTCAAATATGGTTAGTAGCTCAAATTCTACCCTTTTGGGCATTGTATGCTATTTGCATAGTAACATACCTACTAATATTACACAATACCTACAATTTCACATAAGTCGGTTCATGCAATAAAATTTCAATACCTAATTGGCTAATTTATCTATAGGTGCGAATGTTACTTTTGGTATACTACTACTTACACTCTATTAAGTGTCTAGTAGAGCGCATTTCTGCTTACATAGTTATCTACATTTTTGGTAATTTACCAAAAAGGATTTTGAACGTAAAATATAGTTAGCCTACAATTATCCCACTGCCATGCCGAGCCAACTTCTATTTTTGTTTTCTTTTACAACTTGAATAAGCAAAACTAACTCCTACAAAAACATATGAGTTACATCGTTTCGAGGTCGCGATATGTAGAATACTGTCCGCGAAGGCTGAGGCGTGTGACATCGGACAATGCAATTCAATTCGCATGCCAGTCTGCGGCTTCATTCTAGATGAGATTTTTGTCCATCAGCCTGGACCGCGTGCAAACTGACAATAAAAAACATAACAAAACCTACCAGCTTTAATTTCGTTACAAAATACGCAACCGATCCGATACAACAACCATTCAACCCCTAATTGCTTAACCTCCGTTAATTTAATTTACATACACATTTTGTGCACTTAAATACGTCTCAATTAGTCACAATTAATTATACAAATGAGCACGTTCTTATCGTAACATTATCGACGTAACTTTGAACCAGTATGCGGAGACGCGGGTTTCTACATGCGAAGCTTTGCTTACGCCCCGTCACACCGTCTCGCATTAATTACTGAACAAATTATACGTTTTTTATCACCATTCTTTTTTTTAATAACAGGCATTGTTGTCCATTCGTGCCAAGAAACGATTCTTTTCAGCCAGTGAGTGATTTAATTCGATTTCCACACGACTCGCGACTGACGTATGGTGGAACGTCTTCATCACTCCCGGTAGACGGCTTAATTTTGAAATTCTTTGAGCTTTGTTTCCCAGTACGCGATTGTGAGGTAAAATAAAACGTTACTGGATTTCCGGTCTGTCTTAATAGGGTTCCGTTCGACTTGAAAGCACAAAAACCTTCGAATTTTTGTTTGGTTAATTTAGTTCTACTGAATTTACACTTTGCAAAATACGTTGCGTATTTGCGATACTTAATTACTAATAGTTAATTAAATATTACAAATTAAAATATAAAAAGTATTTATTCAACCGTGCTATGTTATTTCTCCGTAAACGAATTGATTTACACAACGACTAAAAAAATAATTGCATAAAACGGTTTCCTTAGTATTTTATTTTATGCGTGTCCATTTCTTTTTCATTAACTGACGCATGGATTTTGCTGCAAATTTAAGTGGCCGGTTCAAACAAAAACGACCAAGAGTAACTTAAATTGTGCAATTTTAAGAAAATCTAACGCATATCATTTGACACAGTTTCGGTTATATGAAAAAAAAAGGCTAGCACATTGAACTATATAGGTACCTACAAAGGGTTAGTCATCCGTTTAATATCGTCCATCCTACCTATCTATTCTACCCAACAACAATCGCTTTATCTTTATATGCAAATAATTGATTGAACATCCTTTACTGGAACTAATTAAATATCTAAAAGGCAGCGCCGCTCACGGCACGCTGATGCCACTGTTAGACATAGACAGATTGCTGATTAACCGGTAAACAGTGTTCAAAACGCTAATTTTGTTTACTCCATTGGTGATACTGCGTTCAAACTAGGTGCACTTAACTAAATGAGTATACCGACGCACCTGGGAGGCACCTGCATCTTGATTAGTGATTGCACTTAGCTCCTTTAGCTTGCCACACTGGATTAATACTTGCGTATCAGCAAATGTGAGGTTATAATTAATTAAATGACTCCGCAAGGTTCGCCAGCGCCCTCTGAAAAACGATTATTATCTTAACTGTCATTTTTAGACAGGTTCTAATAATAGTTATTAAAGGGAGCGCTCGAATTGATGCAGTTGTATGCTTTGCGTTTAGTTAAATTAATTTGAGCATGTAGTTCTAGGATTGTATCCACCTAATGCCTTATAAAAGTTACAAGAATGATTGTTTATGAATTAATAATTATTAAGGCCCGGTTGCATCTACGTATGGGAAATTTATGGCTGGTGCGAGCGCTCGAACTGCTTATTTATTGTATTTTTGATAGTTGCTAAATACGAGTAGGTATAGGTACTAGCGTTTCAACCACCGTCATAACCTTTGCCTGAATGTTAAGGGAAGAGAATGTATTTAATACAATATTACAGCAATTCTCAGAATCTGCTAAAGTACCAGAATCTGAAAATGGTTGATAAATTCCATTAAATACATACTTTACCCTTTAGGGTTAGGTAATGATGGCAGTTGAAACGCTGGTTAATTTACCCAGGTAAGTAACAGAGATAAATAGGAACAAGATTACAAAATGTTTTATCAGTCCCTACTAAATAGTTAACCCTATTTTAGATAACTTTTTCATGCCTTCACGGTGGCAAATGTGATAAGCGTAACACGTTCTGTTGAACACAATCCAAATAGTGCTGATATAATGTCAATATTATGAAAATTTTCTATCGAGTCAAATTTGATTAGTCGTGTCTGTCTAAGAAATCAATGCCCGCAAAATAAATTTTGATAAAGTACCTATTATAAGCAAAAGTCCAAAAAATAAAAAGAATTACTGCAACATCGCCTTAATTGAAAATAATGTAGTTAATACCTACAACATTTCCAATTAATTATTAATTCGTCTCATATTGTAAAACATGCATGTAGGTAACTAATTGGGGCTACTAAAATTATTTTAACTCAAATTGCAATGTTGAATTACTATGATTGCGTATATTGTTATAGTTTATTTAATAGTCTAGTAGTACGTTCAGATTAAATTGTTAGAAAGGAGGGTGACTATTGAGAGACAAATAATGTATGGAAGAAGAAGACATTAAATTATTATATATACATACATACATACACGCCTTTTTCCCATGGGGTAAACAGAAACTACAGAACGCCATCAGCAACGATTGTTACATACTTACTTCTTTTGCTTTGTTTACGTTCATTCATACATGCTGTCATACACACAAGCCGGTTGCGAGTAGGTACTTTGGACCCGACCTCTCTGAAGTACCTCACCAATAACTCTTCTTGGGCGTTCCCCTCCCGGCGTTCCCCGCCCGGCGTTCCGGCGTGAAACACTGAATAATATTTAATCCTGTATATTGAATCTTACAAACTTTTACCGTACGGCGCTGCGACACCGGTACATAGTAGTACTATGTACCGGTGTCGCTGCGCCGTACGTCTAGTAGTCCGATGATAGAAAGGGCTTGGCAAAATTAAAGTTTTAGCTCCACGGATACGTATGTACAGTACACTATGGGCGACTTGCCCTTATCTAAATCTAACCAAGATAATTTCCCGACTTCCCGAAAAGAGACTTGATAGTAGACAGGACACACACCCATACGTACTAACGTTTTGGGAATGTTCATTGAGCGTTCTGCTTAGGAGTGGAATTCCCTGCCGCAGTCGGTGTTTCCTGCTAGCTACAACCTAGGGGACTTTAAATAAATAAATAAATAATTGTTTCCCATTGCTTACCAGGCATTGCATCAGGTGGTGAGATAGCGGTGAAACGCGAGAAATGAATAATAAAAAAGGTTAAAATAAAAAGTTATTTAAAAAACTCTTTTCTCTCTGTTTTAAAGAACATGAGTTAGGTTAGTAAGAAACACATAGGTAACATTGCTGATTGGAGATGATAATAATAAAATGACTATCGCTCAAATGGTATTATAATATCTATATCATTAGAATTCTATTGAAGAAATAAACTTTATTATTTTAGTACATTATTATTACCGTATTAACACTAGCTTAGTGCTAACCCCGCCGCCAGTTTAGCGTTTTCAAAACGTAGTTGTAAAAAATATTATACAGGTGTTATTAAACAAACTTATTAAAATTACAATTCATTTTTATTAAACTAGCAAGTTAGGAAACGCATAGTAGTAAAAGGCGCAGCTAATTACTAAATTGCTAATTGAAAAAAATAACATAGACACTACGCAAGGTGTAATTTTAAGTGTGAATATATGCATATTTTATATTATGTGTAAAATACAAAATGCACTATATAATATTAAACAAGTAAAGAAAAACAAAATTATGTTTCTACTTTTTGACGTTATGCCATCACGATTCTGGGGCAAGTAAAGGACGCGGGACGGTGCCATACGAGTACCTACATTATCGATAGCTTTTTTGAACTGGAATCATTATTATCAGTTATTTATTAATTCATGCTATTGCCGGGGACCGTCGAACGGAAAATATTACTAATACAATTGGAAGTTGATTCAATGGTTTTGCTTATTTTATGTAGAATCAGCGGGAAAATGTACGATTGGCAAGTTTTGTTCATGCCTCCCAATAAAACAAATTCAACAAAATCTTTCGACTCGTAAAATAACAATCATGCAAATGTTTGTGGAAATGCAATAAATCATTGAACAAAAACATGATTTCGTTAAGAATATCAGGTTTCATAGATAAAATCAATTTGTGGAAATAAATAACAGCGTGGTGGTTTAATCAATAATAATAATAATAATAATAGCCCTGACCGCCGGTAGCTTGGACCCTGTTCCCGATACCGGTGGGCTACTATTTTTTATATTTTTAAATGTTTTTTATTTTTGTATTTGAATATTTAAAAATATAATTTATATGTAAGATAGTGAAATAAAGATAATAATAATAATATATTTATTTAGAAAGAGCTTAGCCTAGTTAACATCAATATTTAGTAGGCTATTACAAATTAGTGAGACCCAATGACTTCTTTTTTCTTTTCAAATATCTACTTTAGCCTATTCTAAAACGAGACAGTGCAAGTTTCTATTTTCAGTATCGTACCTAAACATTACAACACAATTATTTTGCTTTAGATCCGCTCTTAATATTCCAAAGTAAGTACAGCCCCTGTTCATTGAACTTAGTGAAATTGTTTTTGAATGAAGTCGTGACAAGAAAGTTTATCGTTACAATCTTCCGATTTTATACATATTCGTATGTAAATATAATATTGACCTTTCCACGATTATTTCTTATACTACAATATTCTGATTGGTATTGCTTATTGCGTATGTATATGTAAGAGGGACTTGCGGTAATAATAACAGCGTGCAGCATTAAGTCGGCCTCTGTACATTAGTGTGCTTGAAGTATTATATAAATAAAACAGCCACACTTGGCGATCGCAAGTTAAGCTACGTGTCCTTTTATTACAAATCAAGACCCCTACGTGCCTCGGAAAGCACGTTAAGCCGTTGGTCCTGGCTGTCATTTTTGGATCTTTGACAGTCGTTATGAGTAGTCAGAAGCCCGAAAGTCTGACAACCAGTCTAACTAAGGGTCAATTCGTGAATTGAGAAGTGTGAATTGACCCCATGGTACCTATCATGTTTTCCAGTTACTGCGTTGGGTTGTGGAGGTCAGATAGGGAGTAACTCTATGTAAAACACTATAATAATAATAATAATAACCCCGCAGGGCAGCTTGTGGCGAGCTGTTGGGCAGTAGCGACCCCACGGACCTGATCTCCCGAGAGTTGTCTTGTCCCTCATCTCTGGCTTGCCTTGATTGGCCGGCCAGAGTGAACTCTGTCGAGGAACGGAGCTCCCACCTCTTTCTTGCCTTAGTTGGCCGGCTAGAGTGGAGATTCGCAAGAGCAAACGTGCTCGGAGGAAGGAAGCATTCCAGTAAGGTGCTGGTAGGGATCTTGACCGTACTTCCGGGATTGTCCTGATAGCCGTGGGATGCCTCTCCACTCCTCAAGCACCTCAGGTTATGTTGCTCTCTTGTCGCTACGTCACTATGTGCTAGCGGCCGTTTCAGAGGGCCCATTATTGAGTGTGCAAGTCACCCCCTGCCATTTAATACCTGTATATAAAACATTGGTAAGGCAGGGGCCATAGTCCTTCATAGTTTTAGATATCCAGTCCATTTTAGACACCCTAACCTATAGTCCAGTACTTTTGTTTTCATAGTCTGCAATAGTCTTACACCAGTCGTAGGTTTTCCTTAGGTGCACTTGTGTAGTGCATACAGGGAAAATCTGCGGTTGGTGCCTCATTTCATTAAAGACGACCATAGGCCTCTGCGAGTTGGCTGCGGCCCCTCGTACGTTTTCCAAAGGTCCGGAACCCAAGGGTTCCGAGAAATAAAAGCTAATGAAAATAATAATAATATCATTTATTTCTCTCATAAAGGTACATTGTAACACTATGGTATAATTCTACCTTAATCTAGAACCTTTGTGAGAGCTGGAGTCTGAACTAGGTTCGGGACCTGCATGACAGATCTCCAGGCTCACCCTATTAAACATTATCACATTTGCGGCATCTTTACATGAGTCATTATTATCTACAATTTTTTTTTTTAAATAGAGGTACTATGGTGTTCAGCTGCATCCGGTTAAACTGGAAGCTGACTCCAACATAGTTGGGAAAAGGTTAGGCAGATGATATTTGACAACATTTTAGTTTTTAGTCCCTCATCTACCTAGATTACAAGAACATATTCGGCACATATTTTTTTCTTTTTCAAGTGTAATGGAAAAATGCTTAGATTAAGCGCATCAAAGTTGTGGAGAGGGGCCTTGTAACGTCATTATCTAGTATAAACTGTACTGGCTAGTGACGTCATGCGACATTTTGACTTGATGTATTGCCGCTATTCTTTGCTTACGTAAAAAAAAAAATATATGTGTCGAATATTTTCTTGTAATCTAGATGAGGGACTAAAAGTTAAAATTTTGTCGAATAGCCCATTGTTTATTGAGTAAAATGTGTAAGTTCCTTGCACTTTTAAAATTAAAAAGTTACAAGAACATCTGCATATACATAGTTATTTGTAAACCACTAAAACCTTTCCGGATCAGTCGCTCAAAATATAAAAAGTCAGCTGATTCATTATAAACAGTGTCATAATATACTCACTGTATAAATTAAAACAACTTATTTTTACACTTAGGGTAAAAATTGTTTAAAATCGTAAATAGGTACTTTACCTCTTTATAAGGTTTTTAGTGATTTACAAATTAACCCGTATGTGAGACAGCCATGAATAATTGAAAAAAAAAAACAGTAATAAAAGGTTGCCTGTAACTTCTGTATGTAGGAGATCTCTTTTAGCGATAAGGCCGCCCATTCTAACATCCTACGTAGACTCTTAAGTTTTATTTGTAAGTTTTTATGGCGTAGTATAAAGAGCGTATTCTATTCTATGCTATTCTAGTAGGTAGTTAAGTAATTTTTAAGGCAGTTTTATATTAACTTAGACATACATGTCTTGAAACGTTCGCGCTTTAGATCTGCCCACATTGCAGGAAACGTAAGCGACACACTTACAAAGTCGGATAGAAACGGGTTAGTTTCGCAAAGGTGCATCGATTGGTATAGCGAAATAATCTAAGGGATCGGCGCGTGCCTTACCATCGCGTCGGCACGCCCACAGCTGCGGGCCGAGTTTGTTTTAGCACGACGTCGGCTTCGTCCTGTTTGACACATTTTGTTCAGTGAAAATGTTGACCATGTTCACTTATAGCAGTTTTTGTTGGGCAGTTTCGAAGGCCCATTTTCCTAATTAAAAATTGTTAAACTCGAATTGGAACAATTAATCAGTCTCATCTTAGTGACAATGATAACTTGTCAAAAATAAACAGAAATTAGGCGTACTTTTGACAGTTATAGACTGAGGTTTGAATGCGAACATTCTCAAAAATACGGAATTACTCCTCTGACGTTGCTGTGGACGCTGACCGATAATGTTAAAATAGTTTTTTTTTGGTTACGTAACTTAAAACAGCTGAAGGATCTAAGGTTAACTTGACTCCTGACATTTGTTGGTTTTTTAATAGGCGTTACGTCAGAAGCCCGAAAGACCGTTAACTTGTTTTACCAGGGGTCGTAGTGACCTAAAAACAGCTTTAACCTTTTGGACTGGACGCCTACCCCAATGTATTTAGTAAAATGCTAGGCTGAGTGGTCATAAAGTACAAATTCTTTCTCAAATTAACGTGTACCTTGGCGTGCGAGGATATAAGCTCTATATTATTGTGCTACGCGGTGGTTAAGCATGACATACGATACGACTTACTGCCATTTTAGGAATATGTGTTGAAATATTAGTAAGTATTTAGTCATAACCAAGCCTCAAGAAATTTCTTAAGTCTTTTTTCTTAAGCTGAATTTCTATAATATTATTAACCTCAAAAGAAAAATCTGAGTTGGGACAAGGCCGAGTTCACTAAAGCGACACTGATGGCCAGATGACGAACAACTAACTTTCTTGATGACAGCAATCTTAACTTCAGTGGTCAGCAACATTTTTAGGGCGATATCTGACATCACTTTGGACATTGTTATTTAGGAACTGCAATAATCAATATCAGTCGACGTATTTGTAATGCTTGCTTTATTTTGTTTTTTAAGATAAAGTAATTTCAGTTTCAAAAAGGAAATTTCCTAATTTTTAGTCTCAATCTTTTAAATAAATAAACGTCTAATTTCCCTACATTTTAATTTTTTTTTTAAATTTATAGTTGCTGTTATGAGATTGCGACTTTTGGACCTTTACAAATTACGGGAAGTACAAGTTTAACAACCCTAGGATTGATTTTTGTGTTGTCAACGTCTGCAACAACGGGATTTGCCTTTATTTTCCGACGCACTATGATTCGATGTCGATTATTACGGACACCGATAGAGGAACGAAAATAATACGAGTTACCAATCTTACGAAGTTTTATTATAGGTAACCGCTGCGTTGGAAAAGCGGTCAGCCTATCGAACGTATTTTGGTATAAGAACTGTTTCGTCTATGGGCTTTTTTTGCTGTTAATTCGTAACTAATACGTTATAGGTAGGTTAATAGTAAGTGAAGCTTTTTTTAATTTAGGTGTGCAAGGTCCCATACTTAAGTGTCATGTTTTATAAATGTAAACAATATGTCAATATTTGATGTGTTTCTACCCTCTATCTATAAATGTATACTTTTATGCGTGTATTCTTAATTTTCTTCTTGTAAGAAATAAATGCTGGCGCATATTAGCTGTTTTTGTCTGGAAAAACTCATCTCGTCACACCGAGTAAAAATAAAGCACAAAGCTGAAACTTCTTTGTTCTAAGTTTTGTAAAGGCACCCCTAGAGCTATCTCTGCAATAATTTTCACACCACATAACATACTAAAACGTGATGTCTTGATAGTTTAGAGGCTTAGACTGTCTAGTTAGAGAGTATAAAATGGCAGGCAATATTTCCTGGCCGAGATCCGATGTTAGAATTTTTAGATAGGTTTCGTGATAATGTGTAGCAATAAATCATTGGCGATAATAGTTTACCTTTCTCTCAAGGAGAAGAGAACATTAATTTGTTCAATGGTAAGCATTTATGGGCAATAACAAGATATATAGATGTAGTGGAATAAAAGCGCGCGAAACTATAAACTGGTCCATAGATCAGCTAATTGTTGCAGAATGGTACAAACCCGGGTAATGGCGCGTTCGGTCGGTGCAGCCGCTTCGCAATTTAAACGCTAACGACTTTTATGGCCAGCATGTATCTTTCTTTAACAAGGTTATAATGAAGCTTTATTTTATTCTTTTTTTTTTTGCTAACGTTTTAGTACTCTTGCGTATTGGTTGAGAAGTGGAAACGTTTTGTGAACGCAGTTATTTGTCGAAGTAACATGTAGTACTTTTTATATTAGGTATTGTTTTTACTGTTCTCCTGAACATATTGCAGGGGGCTAATGTTAACATGGAATTAACGTTTAAGTGTTCATTGGCGTTCGATTCGCGTTTCCGACAAAGTCTATACAAAATTACAAACATTAATAAAACTTTTGAAAAGGTACTTATTTATGGAAATTATGGTACTTACCATAAAATAATTAGAGGACCTAGTGGTGATGATGGAATGTAATAATAAATTATATCTGTTCTGTGTCTGGGTGTAATTTATCTTTATTATGTATGTATTTAAAAATATATAAGCATGTTTATCAGCTAGTTAGTACCCATAACACAAGCTTAACTTTGGGACTAAATGGCGTTGTGTGAAAAAGTTGTGGAATATTTATTTATTTATTTAAATGCAGGTGGAATAGGACACTTATTAAATTAATGTCCTCTCAACAAAAAATCTTAAAAAACGAACGTAACATTGAATCGAATTTTTTAACCATTAAACAATGGCACAGCTGGCTACACTATTCCTAATAGAGTTGTAAATAATTGCCAATTTAAATAAGATAAATTAACTTTTTTACGATCACGCGCACTGACCCATATCTACTATTACTGTAAATATACTCGTAATAGTAACGGATGTCCATAAAAATAATTGAAAAAACAAATATCCTCCGTCTAATATGCCCTTCGCTTAACGAGAAGGTATTACTTATACATATTATAAGCAATTATAAATGTGGGAATGGATTTTTATTAATTGTCTCATCCTTGTTGATTTTGTTACAGTAAAATGATTTTAATTGATCATTTGTTTGCTATTTGTATGCTTAAATTAAGTTTTACCTTGCTCTTTGGGTTCTTTTCAGTATAAACTAATCTCGCATTATATAGGATTTCCGTAAAATGCGAGATAAGCGTAAACTGGAAATATAAAGCGTGATGTGTAGTCGTGTGTATGCGCATAACTCCCGAACAACTGCACCAAATTGGATAATTCTTATTTTGATGTAAGTATCTGTGTTGAGCCCTGGATGGTTTAAAATTCCAATTGGTCGAGTTGGTCCCAAAGTAAAAGTTGTTCATATTTATGGGTGGAGGAACATTCTGCAAAATATTGTCCTATGATTAAAAATATACCTTGTAAGAAGACAAGCTATGCTTTTGAGCTATTTCTTCGAAGTCTGTGAAAATTAATTATAAACATAATAAAATTAACTATGCTGCTTTTTCCAAGGGCACAACGGCCTTTTATTACACGCTTATACAAGAATAGTCCCGGTATTTCAACCAGCTTACCCCTCATTTTAATTTTTCATTCGCACTCTTTGCCTATTAATTGGAAACGCTTTTTTGTTTTCTGTAATGATGTTAAAAATAAACCCGTGATTTAGAGGAATCTCTAAGGGTATAGGAAGAACAGAATTCTTCCAGAACACCCCTGGAAGAATTCTCCGTTCTCGCGAAACCCGGCGTAGCCGCGTAGGTGTGAAACGAATACTGGGGTAGTTTTTAGTCAGTAAGAGTCTGACAGACCCGGAGGACATCCATGAGGATTTTCCACCCTGACATAAAAAAAAATCAAAGTTACTAGTAGATGATGAAGAAGGATATATAAAAGAAAAGAACGTGCTGCGTTGACTATAAATAGTTTGGGATAATAGTGAGTAGGATAATGTTATTATAACACATCGGGAAATGGTTAGAAACCAAGAAAAAACGAGTGAGTCGGACTGAGTCCCCCTTAATTTTTTATTTATTTATTTGTTAATAATAGAGTTAATGTCATGATGGCACAGAGGTTAAGGCGCCTACCTCTCATGCACGAGGTTGTAGTTCAAATCCGGGCTAGTACCTACCAATGTGACTTTTTCAATACATATGTACTTTCTATGTTTGTCTTAGACATCATTGATATCGATGAAGAAAAACATCGTAAGAAAACCTGGACTTATAGTTAATATTATTATATGTATAGATAAGTAGATTCGCCAATCCGCCTCGAACAAGCGTGGTGATCAATGCTCGTGGCTTCTCTGAGTGAGAAGAGGCTTTTGTCCTGTAGTGGGACATTGTCAGACTGGTATTATTATTAATAGAAATAAATACCTACATACCTACCTCTGTGAGAAATTCAACCATACCTATTACGGATCATGAGAAACAACCAGCTCCCTGGCAGATAATATATTTATTCCACAACTTTTCACAGAACGCCATCTAGTCCCAAGCTAAGCTAAGGGCTTGTGTTATGGGTACTAAACAGCTGATAAACATACTTAAATACTTCTAAATACATACATATTATAGATAAATTACACCCAGACACAGAACAAATGATCGTGCTCATCACACAAACATTTGTCCTGCGTGGGAATCGAACCCACGACCTCCGGCATAGCAATCAGGGTCACTAACTACTAGACCAACTAAGAAATAGCTCCCTTTTCGTTACGGAACCCTAAATTGCCCTAAAATTCTACGAGAACACTAAACTCTATCCAAAAAAAGAGCTTTAGGAAGCCAGCTCTTAATTTCCATTATTAAGGAAGCCAGAAAAATAAATGTTATTAGATTAGCGAAACCAAGTGGAGGTTTAAATTGGCGGTTAAATGGCTACTGCAAATAGAAGCTCGCGACCAACTAATTGGTCCACAATGGGGCAGCGAGCTGCGTTTGCTTCACTGTTAAAAGTATTAATATAAGGCGGGATCTCGTCTTAAAAATAGTCACAATAAACACCACTAATTTTTAATTAGTACAAATACTTAAAGGGCTTATTCTAGACGGTCTACACCTTATATTTGTAAAGTATCAATAAATAATATTCATAAACAACAAAGTTATTAGCTTTTGTTTATATCCCAAAAAGTCACCCAATTGATGGAAACATTGTACCTACAGGCTATTCATGACATAGTAGTATTTATTAATCGTCTTCACTCGCTCGCGTTCGCGTGATCTCGCTCAAGCATGCTCTAAGCTGAAAACAGCAACAACAATGCCGAAATTTAAACAAACTTCTTCTGTTGTTATAATTTATACGATAATTTCTGCCTAAAACCATTTGAACATCTCAGTGGTTTGGTGGTCACATAATTATAATCTCATAGTCAAAAAAAATATGTAATGGGTACTAAACAACTGATAAACATACATACATACATATGATAGAAACATTATAACCAGGCACAGAACAAATAATCGTGCTCATCACTCAAAGATTTGTCCTAGCTGGGAACCGAACCCTCGACCTCTGGTATAGCAGTCAGGGCCACTAACTACTTGATCAACAGACCAGTCAATAGTGTGTTATATTTCCAACTATGCAAGCATATAAGTTTTAAAAACCCTGAATAATAAAACTGGGCATTTACCAGTTTCAGCGACACTATAAATCATATTAACGGTCAGTGGGAGGGGCCCTACTTCCCATAGAAAGATTTTACACAAATATTAAACAAAAACTTTCCCTGACTGTTTTGGTATGGTAATTCTGGCGTCATAACTGCGTTTATTAGGCGCAGTGGAGCGTGGAGCGTGGGCGTCCTATGTATGCGCGTGCGCCGCCCTCTACGCCCTTCTACGCTATCGCCCATCGATGCACGCGCTCCACGCTCGATGTGGGCTTTAATTGAACCTAGACTGAGAAAAATGGTGGTCTACAATTTAAGAATGTTTACAAGTAATCTGGATGCTTTAAAAGTTAGGACTTTGAACTAAATGCGATTAAGAAGATACTAATAAAAATAATAACTAAATAAATAAATATTCCACACAGTGACAGCGCGGACGCCGGCGTCCGCTTGGGGTTTAATTAATTAAATTATGTATTCAACAATCTAACCTTGTGCTTTTAAGTAGATGACGAAACTAGTAATCAACAGCAAAACAAAATTCAAAATTGAAATCACTAACATCAAATATTACGATCACAATACAATAGAGTCCATATTGCATGAAACAGTAACGTTAACAGATAAACATCTCGATAAATTAAATAAATATTATTTTATTTAGGCCTGGGGCGCGCTAGCCAGTCGTATTTTGTGCGCAGACGCTGCCTACGATAAGACAAACCTAACTACCGAGTGGTGAGCTTATTAATTTATTTTATTTACTGCCACAGACTTGCCTGCTACATGAGATATCACAGATTATAATTTGTTAAGGTTAGTGTTTAGAATTATTGTTTAGATAAGGTTTAAAGCGTTTGATGCATGTTAAGTACGAGTTATTATAAGCTTTGGGATTAAATGAATTTAAACTAAGTTCTTATGGCGTATTCCAGAGTTGTTGTTGAGTGTCTCGTTGGTATAGCGGTCGCAAGCGCTACTGCTGATCATGAGGTCCCAGGTTCGACCGGGGATCGAGCAAAGCGTTATTGAGTTTTTCCATCTGAAATTTCTTAGTGGAATTTCGTAGTCTGACTTTGTGCCCGATTGATGCCAATAGGGTCGCCCCCTATTACATGGGACTAACATCACTGGCGAAATGTGGGTGTACTACCAAGTACACCTCTGCCTAGCCCTTCGGAGATCACAGGTACGATGTTATGATTTTATGTTTGTTGTTGTTATTTCAGAAATGTTTTGCTTTTACCTTGTATAGACACCAGCTCATCAAAGTACCCCAAAATGACAAATTTTCCCAATTGAACATGGACCTTATTCTGTTTTAAATGAAGATGAAAATCTATCAAAGAAATTTGACAGATTGGGGTAGCTTGATGTGCTAGCCTCCGTCATTATGGTCCCAAGAATAAAGCGATTTTCTAATGATAATTTATTATGAGTTATAAATTTAAAATAATAATAATACTGCCATAATTATACTGCCCATAACTGTTCCACTGCAGGGCACTTCCCTTTTTTCGTATAGAGAAGGCACGAGGATTGATTACTACTCCCGCTAAAGGCAGATTGTCATTTTAGACTTAAATGAACTAAGTCTAGGTTTCTTCGTGATGTTTTCCATTCACCGATGCCAATGACTTTTAATATAGATTGAATACGTCACATTGATACTTACTGAGGCAGGCGCCTTAACCACTGGACCATCACAACATATCACTATAGTCTATATATAAATATAAAATAATGTATCGTGCCAAAAAAAAAAACTTTCCAGCCAAATATTATGTGCTCATTTTTCGGATGGACAAAACTCTACTGAATCACCCTATATTCATCTCAGGGTAAAGGCATTAGCGAATATCCTGTACCTACATCAAAAGGTAGAGTATCAAGGTTTTATCAGGAAAGCAGGATGTAGTTAGTGCCCGGATGACTGACCGGATATACTACGCGTATAAGACTTGGTACTCGCACGTATTTGTAATATTAAATAAATAGTGTTGATATTAAAAAAAGGGAAAAAAGTATCATATGGTGTTAATATTGTTAGTAGGTACCTACATGTGCAGAGGTAACCTTAGAAACTTGACTGTCTATAAAAAAACTTTTTTACAAAAAAAAACAACCGACTTCAAAAAAACGGGTGTAAAATAACTCTAAATTAGGAAGTCTGTGGCTTTGGTAGTTTTGTCTCATTCATGATTGGCCACCGACTTCCGAATTTAGAGTCATTTTACACCGGTTAGTGTTTTTTGCCGCATCGACCTAAAAAGAATCACGTAAATCGGATCATTAATCTCGGAGTAATCGGTGAACATACATAAAAAAAACCGATCGAATTGAGAACCTCCTCCTGAAGTCGGTTAACAACCAGATATAGGCATCTGTTATAAAAATAAATACAGTTCGTTACCTTTAAAAATAGCTAAAATGAGTGATCTGTGTTCACATTTTAGTAACGCTTCTTAGCGACTCCGCTAATTTTCTTCCAAAATTATTCAAGATAATGATCATAAAATTTAAAATGAAATGAATCTATTTGTAAACAGCTTATAATCCACATAATTATAGCTTGCTATTGTACTACTAAGACTCTGTGGGCAATAAAACTTGTTGGCTGAAACTACAAACATAGATATCTGCGTATCTCCAGCCAATTAAAAAAAAAAATGGTTAAAATAATATTGTTATTAAATTTGCAGGTTATTTTCCAAAGTAATAATATTAAGGTAAACGCAGCTATCAACGACCCATCGAAAATCTGCAGGTATTACCGACCTATAAAAGTAACTCGAAATTTTTACGTTTCCAGAACAATTCTAGCTATAGGTAGGCACAGTTACACACGCGTTTATTCCTTGTGCATCGTATACTTTTACGTTAGAGTGAGTAGCTGTGCAAAGAAGAGATAAAATACGTCAGTTACTGCGAAGCAGCGTGGACGCAGGACTTGTCGTACTGTTCCCTTGTTCCTTCAAGTAAGTACGTGACTTTTCTATTTAAGACATTTATACAAACAAAAATGACGTCTATACTTTATCTTATATTACTAAATGTATTCATTTAAGTGTCAACTCTTGATTTATCATGACATTTTATTAATGAAAAGTAATTTGAAACGATAAAACTGTAAATTAAAATGGGACGGTGTTAGCTGCATCAGTTTTAGTCGTGGCAGCTATCAACGACCCTTAAGTCGGCAATGGCAGCAACGTAACTTTTAGTTTTATTTTTCTTTTATGTTATTATATCACACTAACACAAGTATTTTTATGGACCAGTTTAAATCTAAGCTATCAGACTTTATAAAAATCTATTAGCGACTAAACTATTTTGTCTAGTTGTTACCTTTTAGCGTTGTCAATATAACCAAAGTTTTGATATTTTTCGAGGATCGATATTGAATAGTTACAATAATAAATCATTGTTTTTGTGTTTAAACCGTGTGCATAATGTTCATATTTTTTGTGATATTAAACAATTATAATCTATTTTATAGTCCGAAGGTCAATTGAATTAAAACAACTATTTTTTTATGAGTCGGTAATACAATTTATGTTTATACTTCCATACTTTATTACCGACCCACTAGGGTCGGCAATAGCAAGTGTAAGAAGCTATTACCGATCGTATAAAGATTATTTACTTTCTCACCTACTTTTATGACATACCTATCCTATCAATAAATGCTACTTCTTGGCTAAAACAACATAAAACATACAGTTATATTTTTTTCCAGAAGTATGGAGCCCCAAAAGTACTACCTAATTTGTTTTATTAAAAATTACGATAATAATATAATAATAATAATAATAAACCTATCTGAGCCAGACACACGTCGATAAAATTAAGTCGAAAGAATGACTCCACGAGGCGAATTGTTTCCTGCAACCGAGGGTTTTATGTTGGTCATACAGGATCAAATAGAAGCCACACGTAACTACAGAAAGTTTATAATTAAAGATCCGAATCAACAGACTGACTTATGCAGACATTGCAATAATGCCTCCGAAACCACCCAACTCTACGCGCCTTCCTGAGGACGTGTATGGGGCAGTGGAGGACGGTTTTTCGCTATCCAGGATGTCAACAGATTTAGAGAAACAGCGAGCCGATTGGGATTGAGCGAGGCATATTCCAGGGTGGCAGTTTGAGTCCAGTTTGGTTCTGCTTAGCCTTGAATCCTCTAAGCACACTGCTGGAGAATTCAGGTCTAGGCTATCGATTGAAGAGAGGAGGTCAGGTTCTTCTTTACATGGATGATCTAAAGCTCTTTGCCCCCAACAATTTACAACTGATGGAGCTACTAAAGGTAACTGGAACCTTCAGTAGCGCTATCAGGATGGATTTTGGTGTGGACAAATTTATATTCGGATTCCATAAACCGTAGAGCCCTCTCTCCAATCGAAACCTAGATGTATTTGGGTATGCTGTCAGAGACGTTGGACATTAACACTGCTGATGTGAAGCAATCGTTGGGGGAGCGTTTCTTTGGCCACCTGAAAAAAGTATTCAATAGTCTTTTGTCGGGCGGGAACAAGGTGCGCGCGTCAACGGTTGGGTCATGCCAGTCTTGATGTACTCCTTCGGCATACTCAAATGGACTCAAACAGAGCTTGACACCCTGGATAAGAGGGTCCGCGCACTGCTGACCGCATATCGAATGCATCACCCACGATCGCCGGTTATGAGACTGTATATCCCGCGAAAATGTGGAGGTCGAGGCTTTTTAAATGGCAAGTCTCTCCACAATCGCGAGATATATAGTCTCAGATAATATTTCCTAAAAGCCGACGTGGGGATGCATCGAGATGTGGTTGCGGTTTGCAAAGGCCTCACACCGCTCTCCTTGGCGAAAGAGAACTAGCGCAAACCTGTAGTGCTTGGTAATAACGATTGCAAGGAAGTGTGGCAGAGCAAGGAGCTTCACGGACGCTTTTTCCGGGCCCTTCATGGGCCTGATGTAGACCAGTTAGCGTCCGTGTCCTGGCTACGTTTCGGTGACCTCTTTGGGGAAACCGAAGGTTTTGTCTGTGCAATTATGGATGAAGTTATTATGACGAGAAACTACTGGAGATTTATTGTGAAGGATGGCACAGTTGACATCTGTCGGGCATGCCACCGTCCAGGAGAAACAATCTGACACATAATTTCTGGGTGTTCTCGCTTAGCTAACAAAGAGTACTTGCATAGACACAACCTTGTGGCCAGGGTTATCCATCAGCAACTTGCACTAAAATACAACCTCGTGGAATCGGAAGTGCCGTACTACAGGTATGTGCCCGACCCAGTTCTCGAAAATGGTCATATTACATTGTATTGGGATCGATCCATCATCACTGAAAGGACTATCATGGCTAATAAGCCTGATAGAGTGGTGATGGATCGAACCGAGAGGCGCGCAATGCTTGTTGACATAACGGTCCCACATGACGGGAACCTCGTGAAAGCCGAACAAGATAAGAAAATCAAGTATCTTTACTTGGCTCGCGAGGTTGTCGACATGTGGGATGTGGACTAAGAAATCATTGTGCCGATAGTCGTGTCTGCCAATGGTTTATTAGCAAAGAGCCTCGACTAATACCTAAAGAGGCTCTCGTTAGGCAGCTGGATCAAGGGTTTGATTCAGAAAGCAGTACTTCTGGACACGGCACGCATTTTCTGGAGCCCTGACCCTTAGACCCTGTTCCCGATACCGGTGGGCTTCTATTTTTTTATGTTTAAATGTTTTTTTTTATATTTAAATATTTAAAAATGTATTTAATAAGAAATGAAAATGAACGATAATAAAATAAAAAGAATAAGTATTGGCATTTTTACTTTGTTTTATTTTATTAAGATCAATCATCATCATCACTAGCTTAAATACATTCCATTGCTGGAAAAAGGCCACCTCTCATATACGATCGGGAATAGCTGCATAAAAATCGTTAATAGCTTCACAGCCGTTTTTATGGATCGGTAATGGCAACAATCGACTAAGTCACTTTGAAAATTATTTTTTACAAGATAATCCTTTATTTAAACGTATTTGATTTAGTAAATACATTTTTTATACATAACACTAGCATATAAAATTAAACTATTCATGTTTAGAGGAACCAGTATACTAAAAAAAAATGGTTGATTTTAAAATTACCTTAAGGGGGTCGTTAATACCTGCGTTTACCTTATTTTGTTTCTGTTTTCGTTTTATAAATTAATTCATTATGATTGGAGTTGTTAGTTTAGTAGTTTTAGTACCCATAACACAAGCTCTGCTTAGCTTGGGACTAGATGGCTTTATGTAAAAGTTGTGCAATATTTATTATTATTATTTCCATTTATTATTTTAACATACATATAAATTACATTTTTAAATATTGATATAAAAATATAAAACATTTAAAAATATAAAAAATAGTGAACCATTGATGGCGGGAGCAAGGTCAAAGCTACCGGTGGTTAGGGCTCCAGAGACAGGAACCTCCTCACGATGCGGGCCGTATCAAGAATTACTGCCTTCTGGATCAGGTTCTTGACAAAACCGTGCAAGGAAAATCTCGATAGATGCTCATTATTATTACTATTATTATTAAAAAAAACTATCGAAGAAGTAAAAAAGTACCTACACTTATTAATTTGTTCGATAGTTTTTTTATCCTATTTGGCAACTGAGCCGATGTCAACTATTCTGCCAGCGTCACGTGTTGACGGCACTTTGTTCGATAGTTTTTTTTCCTATATGGCAATTGAGCCGATGTCAACTATTCTGCCAGCGTCACGTGTTGACGTCACTTTGTTCGATAGTTTTTTTTCCTATATGGCAATTGAGCCGATGTCAACTATTCTGCCAGCGTCACGTGTTGACGTCACTTTGTTCGATAGTTTTTTTTCCTATATGGCAATTGAGCCGATGTCAACTATTCTGCCAGCGTCACGTGTTGACGTCACTTTGTTCGATAGTTTTTTTTCCTATATGGCAATTGAGCCGATGTCAACTATTCTGCCAGCGTCACGTGTTGACGTCACTTTGTTCGATAGTTTTTTTTCCTATATGGCAATTGAGCCGATGTCAACTATTCTGCCAGCGTCACGTGTTGACGTCACTTTGTTCTATAGTTTTTTTTCCTATATGGCAATTGAGCCGATGTCAACTATTCTGCCAGCGTCACGTGTTGACGTCACTTTGTTCGATAGTTTTTTTCCTATATGGCAATTGAGCCGATGTCAACTATTCTGCCAGCGTCACGTGTTGACGTCACTTTGTTCGATAGTTTTTTTTCCTATATGGCAATTGAGCCGATGTCAACTATTCTGCCAGCGTCACGTGTTGACGTCACTTTGTTCGATAGTTTTTTTTTCTATATGGCAATTGAGCCGATGTCAACTATTCTGCCAGCGTCACGTGTTGACGTCACTTTGTTAGATAGTTTTTTTTCCTATATGGCAATTGAGCCGATGTCAACTATTCTGCCAGCGTCACGTGTTGACGTCACTTTGTTCGATAGTTTTTTTTCCTATATGGCAATTGAGCCGATGTCAACTATTCTGCCAGCGTCACGTGTTGACGGCACTTTGTTCGATAGTTTTTTTTCCTATTTGGCAACTGAGCCGATGTCAACTATTCTGCCAGCGTCACGTTTTGACGGCACTTTGTTCGATAGTTTTTTATTCCTATTTGGCAACTGAGCCGATGTCAACTATTCTGCCGGCGTCACGTTTTGACGGCACTTTGTTCGATAGTTTATTTTTCCTATATGGCAACTGAGCCGATGTCAACTATTCTGCCAGCGAGCGTCACGTTTTGACGGCACTTTGTTCGATAGTTTTTTTTCCTATTTGGCAACTGAGCCGATGTCAACTATTCTGCCAGCGTCACGTGTTGACGTCACTTTGTTCGATACTTTTTTTTCCTATATGGCAATTGAGCCGATGTCAACTATTCTGCCAGCGTCACGTGTTGACGTCACTTTGTTCGATACTTTTTTTTCCTATATGGCAATTGAGCCGATGTCAACTATTCTGCCAGCGTCACGTGTTGACGGCACTTTGTTCGATAGTTTTTTTTTCCTATATGGCAACTGAGCCGACGTCAACTATTCTGCCAGCGTCACGTGTTGACGTCACTTTGTTCGATACTTTTTTTTCCTATATGGCAACTGAGCCGATGTCAACTATTCTGCCAGCGTCACGTGTTGACGTCACTTTGTTCGATACTTTTTTTTCCTATATGGCAATTGAGCCGATGTCAACTATTCTGCCAGCGTCACGTGTTGACGTCACTTTGTTCGATACTTTTTTTTCCTATATGGCAACTGAGCCGATGTCAACTATTCTGCCAGCGTCACGTGTTGACGGCACTTTGTTTGATAGTTTTTTTTTCTTAGGCAATTAAGTGTTCGATTGTTGTTAGCTTTATTGTTTGTGTATATTGTGTATTATGTTGTAGTTTCCCTGTGACAGTGACAAGTCATGATTCGTGTATAATATTGATACGTTAAGCGAAACTTTGCATCACCGAGGTATTAAGAATATTGAGTGAACGAAGAACTGTGAAATTTAGGACAGTTAAAGTTTATATGGCATGAAGAAGAAGTGTAAAAGACTGCAGCGGTCGCTTTTCGATCACCGAGTAACTACTGATGATGATATTCCTCTGCTTTATAGGATCCAGGTAAACCTAACTCAATGAGGAAGGAATGCAGACAATTAGAAAAATCTATTGAATTTCGAACACTATGCGACCACTAGTAACGATAATTAATGACTGTAGAAAACACTATAGTAAGTTCGCGTCAAGAATGCAGTAATGCCATCATTATCCGTCGGCCTAGCCCCGCCCCTAACCAATCAAATCTTTTCAAATTCATTTTTATAAATTCATTAAACTTAATCTTTTAAAATATAATTTGTTTGAATTTAACACCACTGTGGAATACACCTTTATCTTGCAGTTGCACTGCATTTTTACTGCATTCTTAACGCGAACGAACTATAGTACCTAATAAAAATAAATGACAGTAGAAAAGATTTGAATCAAGTAATTGTAGAAAGCTTTTATACGTCATAGTCATAGACATTGGATGATCGCCTACAAAAGCTAGCAGTATACACAGCCTAGTCGTGGTCCTGCACCGGGTGTGCGGTCTTGTCACGATTCACGCAGCGCCGACGCAGCCTCGCTATTTGTTTTATATCCGAGACATATCGGCGAGAGGCACCCACGCCACGCCGCGCCGTGCGTGATACAAACGAGAACTTTCAGAACTTTGCTCTTTACTTATTTATGTTCTACGATTTATTGTACTTCCTTAGTTTACTGTGTTTCAAATGAGACAGCCTGTGGTCCAGTTTTTCTTGTTGTGCTCATTAATTTACTCTGTCATTATGTTATGACGTCTTTGTGACCAGTTTTTTTGTTGTCCACCTTTTAATAAGAATGTTGTGTATGTCTGTGAGTGATGTATTGTACAGAATTGAAAATGTGTGATTACCTATTGATGTTGCCATTGTAAAATAAATAAATAGCCTTACTGTCTGAATTAAATGTGTAATCGAACATTTTTTACTCAGTATACGTTTGAAATAACTTTGTAGGCCATTAACTAAATAGCAAAAGGCCGACGAGCGAGGCCTTTTTGGCCTCGCACAGGTCTTCTCTTTTAGTATTTAGTTTTATATTCTTTTTGTTATAATTATTTTTGTAGTACCTGTGCTTGTCCCAATTAAATATTTTTCTTTCTTTCTTTCTTTCTTTCAAAACATGCAGGCCAAACACAACACCTTACCGTGCTAACTTCAATTTGTCTGTACAACTCATGTGTTAGACATGAATTTTCTTTTCATCTTTTAAAAGGTTTACGTACAGACGCCACCACGTCAAGTTACCCCAATGTGTCAAATTTCTTTGATCGTTTTTCAACTTTATGTCAAACATAAGAAGGGTTATATTCAATTGGGAAAATTTGACACATTGGGGTAACTTGATGTGCTGGCGTCTGTACCATGTTATACTCGGTTTCGAGACATTGAAAGCTTTGTTGTGATTGGAAGCAAAATGTTACAATAGTCAAACAAAAACATGAACATAATGTATTAGATCTTTGCTGCCACATTAATTTACATTAAGATGAGTGGCGAGACAAGTTCCGGTATATTTTATAAATCCTTCAACATTTTAAAAAGCCATTACCCGATTCAACTTTGAGTGTATCATCAAAGAATAGCTCGTAATGTATGGGCGGCACGATGAGAGTCTAGAATCTAGATTTTCGTTCATAGCTTCGAGCTAGACTTTTGCTGCGAGCATATCACGCGCTATTACGCTTGGTCGTGAGTACGCTTTGCATATTTCAAGAACGCTGGTAAGCGCGTACGCTACGGTTAAGTGAAATGGATCGACGGTTATGTTGTGACGTTAAGACTAACTGCTCTGCCCGTTCCCACGTTGGTGCGGTTCCTTGAAGTTCATTGTTGCGGTACTTGATTAATATTAGGATGGAAATTATGATTTGCTTAACGGGATTTGTGGTCTGTTTTTGTTGTTATTGGATCAAAAAATCTTAAGGTTCACGTAAAGAAAGGTCTGATGAACCAGTTCCTAAGTTGTTACACTACGACAGAAAGACATACTTTTATTTTATTTTCTATTTTGTTTTGTGTAGGTAGGTGTAGTATTTTCTTTCAATCGTCTTATTTCTTGTAATATAGCCTGGGTGAAATTAGTAAGGTAACGCAATTATGGGCACGTTTATTCTCGACTTAAATCAAAGATTGATGCAATATGGATTTTACTATAAGCTTTTTTTGGTATAGGAATAACTAGTAACGTAACGTAAGTAGCTACTTACTTGTCATAAGGTTTAGATATTTGTCATTGGGGTTATAATTCTCCATTTCCAGGTTCGATTATTCTTATTTCGGCTGTAGTAGTGTGGAATCAATTTAAAGCTTTAATATTGGTTAAGATAATTTTAGGGCCTTATACAATAATGGCTACTACGCCTGTATTTTTCTAACGGTTAGGCAAATGTGTACCGATAGTACTTACATATTTTACCAGATATGTTTACCCATTTCTGTGGGCGAGCCTATTGCCATCAATCGGGCACATATCCAGACTGCAGGCGGCTAAACAAAAAAACCACAATGTCAGCTCCTAGCAGCAACAGTTGAATTTTTAAAATAGTATAACCTTGGCGAAAAACATGTTAATTATTTCTCAAGTTTTCAGATCTGAAATAAAGATATTTCTAGAGGTCAATCGATTGCCAAACATATAAGTACCTACGAACGATTAATGTAGAGCACGCCCTTTTTTTCGGAATCAGTAGTTTTGGTTTTAACATCATTATGACCTTAAAAAAAATACAACCTATTTCGTCGTTAGTTTAAGAAGTCAAAGGCAATTATATATGAAACACAAACACCAAAGCCACAGACTTCCGAAACTAGAGTTATTTTACAACACTCAGTGCTTTTTATGTGGTCGATTGCGTCTTTTTGTAATGAAAGGATTTTTTGCTTTCACCGTTTGTTTGCCACATAGACATTATAACACGCACAACCAATTATAACCAAACTAACTAACAGCAGTGTCTTCTCAAGGAAGAGCCACCATAAATAGCACTACATATGTATAGAGTCGTCTGCGTTAGCTTTGTGAATTGTGGCACTCCGGAGCGAGCACGCTTGACCTGCGTAATTGTGTGCTGAGCCGAACAGCCGAGCCTATAATACCTTACTACTCTAGGGGTCTTTACACCTCACGACGACTTCTTGCGACTCGATGAGGTGCTATTCTTTAAGCTGGATGTGGCGTTTTTTTCAGTGAGAGGTTGTAGGTTGATTAAATTACGATTTGCGACCGTATTGAATATGGTTTATCTGAGTTATAATGATCAATATCACTACAACCCTTTAAGATAATTTAATCGCTTTAAATTATTTTTTTTAGAAATAATCATTTAATGACATTTTCTTAAACATTTTTTAAATGCAGAGCCATCTTGGTTGACATGACAGTTGACGAATGACTTCCCAGTCCATTATCAGGTGACAATTTCACATTTGACAAGTCTTAAACTGAAGGTAACACAACATAAATTGATACTAAGCTGTACGAAGCTTGCCGAGGTAGTGTTGAGTAAATCAACTGCAACCAAACCATTCAACACGACACCTAACTGAAGTTTAACAGATAACACACTCGTGACATACGTACATGCGTACATAAAAGCAACCCTTTTGTTCTCACATGTCGCCTCTTGTAAATGTCTTCAAACCAAGATCTTGCCTATTAGTGTTGGGGCAAAAACGTGCGGAAGGCAGTGCAGACTAATTGGGCTGTATTGAGACCGCAACGGCACTATCGTATCGATATTTCAGGTATTGTGAGCTTTAATACTTATTTAATTTACTGAAGCCAGTGACCTGGCACATCATTTATTAATCGACTAGCTGTGGCCGACGACTTCGTCCACGCGACCTTTCATTATTATATTTACGCTGAACACTAATAATAATTTGGTTGGAAAATATATATACTTACATATATAAAAATGGCAGTTTGACAGCTTTTGTATAGACAGTATGTCAATCCGGCTTACTTATTCTACAGATACACATATATTTATATAACATTTTCCCATTTCCATTTCATCCACTATTTATATATTTTTTTTAGACATAAACACATTCTGAAAGTGATGGGAAAAGGAAAAGATGGGACTATACAAACTATTTTACAAAACTAAAGATAGCCTAAGTAACTCCAGAAAACGTCAGCTATATGTCGTTGAAGGTTCCGTCGAAACCGGTCCAGCTGTTTTGAAGATGAGCCTGAACAAACAGACAGACAAAGATAACTAATGTCAAAGGTAACTTTATATGCATTAATACGTAAAGAGCTGTAATATATATGGATGTTTATGGATTATAGTATAGATAGGTATAGATAGATTTTTGTTGGAAGAAGCGCGGCTGCGGCTATGTAGCGCTATGTGCTTTCTCTGGGAAGATTGGTGGCTCTTTCGAGCTTAATATTAATTAAATTTGTGTATGGCTTTATGCAGAGAGCTTTTTAGGAACTAGATGAGAGAATAATAAATTTCTTTTCTTTCATTAATATTATTAGTTCGAGAACTGTCGCTACTCGGTCTTACTAAGTATATAATTCACATTAATGCGATTTCATTATACCACCACTAACATTTCGCCCGCGACTTCGTCCGTGTGGACATAAATCTTACTAATACCATTCAATTTATTTGTTCTATTTAGATTTTATTAGTTTACATCCTATTTTCATACTTACTGAATATACACACAGAATGCCATAAAAATCGGTCAAGCCGTTTCGGAGGAATTTGGTTACAACACTTTGACACGAGAATTTAATATTATATTAGATATACACACATACTAAATACATAAACTGCCTACTCATCTTTTCTCCTCCACTATCAAGTCCATCCAAAGGTTGTCTGTAAGAGATCGCTTTCAGCGAGGCCGCCCATTGTATCGCCGTATGTAGCCCTGTTATAATTTGTAAGTTTTTATGGTGCACAAATTAAGAGTTTTCTGTTCTATAGGGTGACTGGTAATTAGTGACCGATACTTAAACACGTGATTGTACTCATGAATACGAATAACTTTCCCAAAGAAACTTTTTAGTTTATACTCTTTAACTTTCAATTAATTCAATTACGTCAGTACTGCACAACGGGAGCAGTGGGGGTAGGGGGGGAGCGTGTGACGCTACTACTAGTAGATTTAACCTTCTCGAGTTCAGACTATCAGCTGATAGATTGTGCCGATTCGTGCTTACTGTGATCCATGAGAGGCGCGCGCGCGGGAATTTCAAACAGCATTTTTCTTATTTTATTGTGTTATAAGTTAGTGTGTATAAAAAAAGGTTTATTTGGGAAAGTTTATTAAAATCATGAATACAATCACGTGTTTAAGTATCGGTCACTAATTACCAGTTACCCTATATTCTATTCTATACTTTTGAAAAGATGAGAGTTAATTATAATAGATCCAAAACTATAATAATACTACGCTTTATTCAGCAAGTCTCTTATATGCTCTTATTTAAACATTTTGTGTTAGATAGAGTTTTATTAGAATGACAACATATATATAACCTAACCTAACCTACCTTACCTATGATATAGCTAACCTAACTATCTAACCTAAGTACCTTACTGAAATGCATCTATTTTAAAAGACACAAAATTCATAAATTTAAACTGAAATACTGCGCTTCGTGTCTCTATGTTACATGCAATTTACTTAGTTTTACTGGTATACTTACTATAAAGTCCAGACAGTATTATTAACTATTTCCAAAGAAATATTGAAGTTTGACTCTGTCGTCATTTTTTATTACGTAAATTGATTTCTAAAATATAACTTTATGCAGCTTATGAGATTATACTTAGTATAACCTCTTTCTTAGTTTGGTAACAAAATAAATTTCAGTACGTACGTATAAAATAACTTACACCTGTTTCTTAAAATATGTTTCTTGCACGTTCTATTATGAATTTCAACTATTTATATAGGGTAGAAGGGTCATCGTCGCACATCTGGACACCATTTGAGTTCTATACATCATCGGGCACCACTCGCGCTAAAATTTCTCGTCTGTTTTCCCTAATTTTCAACTTTTACCCGATGCTTTTCGGCTTTGAGCGTGACTTATGGCCAAATCAATATGATTCTAAATTAAAGAAGTGATTGAATTACTTTTCAAGAAAAAATCTTATGCAGGAATGATGATTTTTTCATGGTTCTTTACGGTTTTGAGCATCAGATAAAGATCATTAAAGCTAGAAAAAATCAGAAGAAAAATTTCATTGCGGCGGGATCCCCAAGATCCTTAGATGCATATCAAGCTAGCCAACTGTGTCAAATTTCTTTGATAGTTTTTCAACATGATTACAAACAGAATAAAGTGTATGTGCATTTGGGAAAATTTGACAGTTTTACTTGATATGCTGTAAGAGAGCTCATGGTATCACTATATGCGACGATGTCACTTCTCCCCTGCATGCGCTTGCTGTGTTTAGCCGTCTCTCCGTTACAAATGGAGAAATGTCACAAAAGGGCAAATTCCGATCGTTCGCTTTTTGAAATGGAATAGTTTTTTTTAGAACATCAGACGTAGGTACTATCTATAATCTTAAGTCGGCTAAATGAAGGTATGACGATACTGCAATACTTAGGAGGCGACTATCGCGGGTCTCGTTTCACATATCACGTCAACAGAAACGTGGCATCCGCCCTTTTCACTATTAATCATGATACAAATTTTCACAGGCTGGTTAACTCATGTATGAAAATCTATCACCACGCGACATATTCAGAGATTGCGAAAAAAAAACAGCCATTTCATACACTTTGGTCGAGTAGGTGTCAAACTTTTATATGCAATAGCTGATTTTTATTTCGCGATTTACGAACTGGTCGCATAGTGAAAGTTGTTCTCATATATTGTATATATATTTTATTGATAGGCACGCGTTTGCCAACTATCTCATCTGTAATAAGACATCATCGATGGTAAGCAGTGGTCGGCGATGAAGCATGCCTACCTAGAAGCAACCTGTTCACTCTTGACTTAAAGACCCCTAGGTTGTAGCTATCAGGATACACCGACTTCAGCAGGAAATTTTACTCATTAGCTGTACGCACAATGAATGTGTTTCCGAAACGTTTAGTACGGATGGGTGGGATGTCTAGCATGTACCGGTGGCGCATCGCCGTACGTCTAGTGGTCCGATGAAATGCGTAGAACATACAACAACAACAACCCTGTGAAAATGTGTCACAAAATTAAAATTACAATAAAAAAAGACCCGCTCTAATTATACATCCTCATAAACGAAAAACAACCCGCACTGAGAGTTTTAGTAAAGCACGGAAGCTGGTGTAACGTTCATCGCACGCAGGTCGGGCGCGTTAATTTTTCACGGAACTAACTCGCCCTATTGTGAGGTGTTGAAATAGCCATTGTTTCCCTGACAATGGGCCGACAATGGCCCGTATCTCTCAAAAGGCCGCGAGCTCCCGACCTAGGCACTGTATCTTGGGTACTACGATAGCGCGCCGTGAGCTTTTGCTAGTCATGCCGATAATAGGTGCCTATACGTTTGCTAGGGACCCTACCATTGTGTTGGTATTAGGTAAAAGTTTGTTACAGGTCGTCCAAAGGATTCATAAGTTCGCTTTTGGAATTGGAGATTTAGCGGTAAAAATATAATTGCGGGAGCCCAGTCAAGTGTGTCATAAAAAAAAATATGGTGCAAAATTTATGAAGTGAAAACTTTGTTCGGCATTTTGTGATGGAAAAATACCATTGAACTCGCGACACTGTTACCGTCACGGTAACCGACACCTCTGTATATAAGTATGTACATAATTGTTTAAGTTTTCATTTCTGTCGACACTCCCGCAGTGCTACTGTATTTATATCTAAATTTTTCAATGTGCATTGTGCAAGTGTGCTTTTTTGGTTATTTCTTATTTTCAAAAAAAACAAGGCAGACACTTTGTTATATTGAATTTACATTCCATTACTGATAGGAAAGCTCTAAGTTATAACACTTACGTTGTTTCGTATTGTCATTTTGGTCAGCCAATTTTATTATAAAAATAATTACCTACCTATGATGGAAAACTTTTTTAGACTTCCAGCATGCTTAATGCCTAAGTGTTCATGCCTATCTATGTAAGAGTCACTCAAATGTTGGCAAAGTTTAAGAAAAGTGCACCTTTTGTATATAAGAAAAAGTAATAGATAACATCGGTTCCCGCCTCTAAAAGTGTGAAACAAGACCTCCGCATTGCACTGTCTTAAACGATTAGCCGTTAAATTCAATTCACCTACAGGCGGCATAACTAACATCTAATCAATGCTCCATTAGACGTCTAGCGGCATTCTAATCTGTGTTATTGGCATACCAAGCGTTTGTACGAGCTGTTTTACATCAAACGTCTCGCCACTGGCACTTCTGCCAATGGAATTTTATATTAGTGCCTAAGGAATGCAGGATTTGGATCCTTTCTAACTGGGAATTAATGTCTTCTCAGCAGCTGGGAAAAATGCTTGGCATTAGAATCTAATGAATGTGGTTACGTGCTGTTTGTTAGAATGTTTTGTGTTCGGAGTGTAGCAAGAAAGTCGGGCGTTGTGATGTAACTTGGAAGGGCTAATAACTAAAAGCAGAAAAGATGGGTTTAAAATTATACTTATTTCTACAAGTCCTAGATGAAGTCCAAGTCCTTGAATCCACTAACCTACTTTCGAGTAACCAATTTGGGTTCAGGAAGAACAAATCCACATCTGATGCAGCCTTGCAATTGTTAAATGGAATAGTTGATAAACTGAATCACCGCAAAAAATGCCTCACAGTGTTCATTGATCTTGCTAAGGCATTTGACACCGTACCCATCCCCTGCCTTCTTTCCAAACTGGAATATCTTGGTGTACGTGACACTCAGCTCCAGCTCTTTGAATCTTATCTCTCGGACCGTAGTCAGATAGTCAAAATCGACAGTTACTTGAGCGACGAACTCTCAATTTCGTACGGAGTGCCTCAAGGCAGTGTTTTGGGCCCAACGTTGTTTTTGGTGTTTATAAACGACCTCTGCAACTTGCACTTAAAATCTGGCAACATTATCTCTTTTGCCGACGACACTGCAATTACTTTCTATGACGAATCCTGGAGTAAGCTTCAAGCTACGGCGCAATCTGGTTTTAATCGAGTATTTACATGGCTTACATCTCACTCACTCACCCTTAACACTAGTAAAACTAAGGTCATTTCTTTTTCACTAAACTCTACCACTCAACCTCTCACACCTATTACTTTAAAAGCTCACACCTGCCAATTTAACTTATCTTCTTGTAACTGCCCTACTATAACATCCACTGACACAACTAAATACCTCGGAATCACTCTCGACAAACACCTGAACTTCAAAGCACATATCGCCCAACTTACTGGTCGGGTACGTAAACTGATTTATCTCTTTAAAACACTTAGACATATTGCCAATCCTACTGTAATACGCACCGTTTACCTCGCCATGTGTCAGTCAGTCATTTCTTACTGCATTACCAGTTGGGGTGGAGCCGCGAAAACTATAATTAAACCACTGGAAGTGGCGCAACGAGCTATCCTTAAGGTAGCTACCTTCCGGCCCATGCTCTACCCAACCTTTGACCTTTATCAGAAATGCAAAGTTCTTACCATCCGACAATTATTCATTCTTAACTCTGTATTATTGCAACACGCCAATACTCCTTTTACACGAACACTTTCTTCCTCCAGGCGGAAATACGAGGTTTGCAAGGTACCGTTCACGCGCTTTGCCTTTACTAAACGTTTCTTTTACTTCCTTGGTCCTTTTTTATACAACAGATTAAACAAAACTACCTCTATACATCAATCCTCTTATATTATGACTAAAAAGCGGATAACACTCTTCCTAACTAATAAAAACTACGATGACACCGAACTTCTGATTACTTCAATATCGTAGCGATATTCAGCTACACTCCGTATCTAAACTCGATCTATTTCCCCACCTCATTCACACACACCACACATACAACATATACACACACTCACACACACTCTCGAACCAAACACATACACCATACACATACTTACACTTAATTTATGGTGGCATACTTAATTTAATCATTATTGGTTAGCAACACTGTTGATGGCAGTCTCTCTGAAATCATGAAATCCTGTCATGGGAACTCGGGCTGGCTAACCTTAATACAGGTTACTATGTAACCTAGCTAGGACGCCAGAGTCATAATTGTATAACCTTCTAATTGTTAAAACCTATCTATTGTAACTAAAGACTGTACCAAACCTTTTTTTTTTTAAATAAATAAATTATTATTATTATTATTAAGTCCTAGATCTTCCCAGATACTTTTACATGTAATTTTTTTTGAAACTGAATGTTACTGGCATTTACAAAATGACTGCCATTCCCTAAGAAGAAATGCTGAAAGAAACTCAGTCTCTTTTAAAGTCCAGACATAAGATTGTATGCAGGGCAAAGTCAGAAAAGCCTTCTGAGGGAAGAATTAATTCAGCTTCAGTTATCGTTCAGCTCAAACCTATTTCAGGGAGCTCAATGACCCGCCCGTTTTGTTTGTTGACATGCCTATTGCAACTTTAATCATACTTCGTAAAATTACATTACATCTTCGTCAAAGTACAGAAAAGTCAAACGAACATTTGGAATTGAAATTGAGTGTCATTTACTACGATAGAAGTAACGGTAAGATTTTGTGATTGAAATCGACTTCTCCTCCTGTGTGTGATTACTCAAAAAAACCTATGAGCGCCGCAGCGTCCCACAAAAACATTGGCTTACAACCAAATTGCTTTCGTGATACATTTAGCGAAATTTCAAAGCAGGTGAAAGAGAATATCCGCGTTCGTTGGTGTACGCGTTCCTTTTACGCCATACCGCCATTAAGCCCCACGGTGGAATGGTGGAATCGATCAATTATTTTTCGCTCGGCGTGCAGTAAAAAGACGCCAGAGACGGCCGTTCGGATATTAAACGCCCGCCCGACGAGAAGGATGGAACGTTCGCCTGGAACCAGCGATCCCTTTGACTGAGAGTTCGCGATCTGTCTGCGTCCTTATCGGGACTCCAATTTCGCTCCAAAATGATTTGTTGGATTCATCTATCTTTGATGGGTATTTCGATTAATTAGGGATAGTTTTCTAGGTCGCGCGTTACAAGGTGCTCATTTTGATTCGTATCTTGTTCAATTTATTTAAAATATGGTCTTGTTTTTATAAATTATTAAAAAAAAATCTAGCTGTAATTAAACAGCCAAAAACCTTTTTTTAACCTTCCCAAAAAAAACGCATAAAACTAGCAGTTACGTTTCGCGTATCAGCTACCTATAAAAAACAGTGTTATCTATTAATTCCCTAGTTTTGGCTGTGTAGTCTTGCGGTGGTGGGTGGTGATCGTATCGGTGTGATCGATGCTCGCTCGCGACGCCCCCCCACCCCCCCGCCGCATCCGAAACGGCTTCGCTAAAGCGCATTACGTTTATTACTGTAACAAGGCCTTGTATGTACGAACATGTCACATTCGATGCTTGAAGTGGCAATAACATAGTTAATATTGGATTGTACTGGGAACTTGGTTATCGATTGCCTGATTGGTTTATAAACGGTCGTCTTAAGTAAGTTATGAGTATGTCTAGCTTACAGCCAATAACAGTGACACCTTATTGGAATAATATATAATAAACAAGGATAGATTATAATGTAGGAAAGTATAGTTGCAAGCTTTAGTAATGATAGGTGGCTAAAAGAGCATTGTTTTTCGCTTTTTAACCAATTAACCAGTATCATAATTACATTAAAAAATAATGACGTCATTCTCACGATCTGTAGTCTCGCATAGTCAAAAATCTCTTCGTCCATAACTTTGATAAACAAAAAGCACTTACAAACGTTCCCCCGTGAAGCATTAGCACCATATCATTTGAAATATAATTCTCGTTAAAACAAGGGAGGAGTTTCCAGGCAGGCTAGGTTTTCAAGGCTTGGTCTCAGCCGCCATTAGTATCGGTCGGCGGGGCGACGTTGATCGATGGGCACCCTGTAACGTTCAGATGCACCTTCTTGCCGCTACCGTGCGTCAGCTTTTGTGCAACGATATTTTTGGATAAAAGAAGTACGTAATTTTAGTAAAACGTAAAATGAGAGGAGTAGGTTTTTACTATGGTTTGTGCTTGTTTATTATGTTAGTAAAAAAACTCCTTGCTAAGTTTACAAAAGGCTAAGTTCTATTAATAAGTGTAATGTATTTTACATTATTGTAACGAGTGAAGAAAAATACGTTGTTTCAGTTGTAAGAAATAAGATAGCACTTCTAGATACATACTTTTCATTTCGAATCAGAAATACATAAAACTTATAAGTACTTACAAAAATAAAATATAACCATATCATCATTATGATTACCCAAAACTAACAAATGAGCTACATTTCGGTGGGCTATCAACCCACAAAGAAAGTTGGGCGGCTGTCGGAGTTAGCTGAAGTTGTTTGTACCGTCTGAGGGCGGGCGGGGAGGCGGCCAGGGCGGGCAGGGGGGCGCTCACACCGTGCGAACAAAGCCTTCCGTGAAAGCCTTCGGACGTTGATAGATGCGATAAGCTCGGATGCAAGTAAGCTGCATACATTTCTTGCTACAGTTTCTCTCTAGCATAATCTTTTCGTTTTTAATAGATTGTCTAATTGTAGCAAGTGATTAAGCGATGTTAATTATACCGACTTGGTACTTATTTCCGGTCTCTTAATAAGTTACGTCAAATCAGAAGCACTTATTCCAGAATTTAAAAATGAGTAGTTTCATCTCAGCTACAATGAATGTCAAAATCTTGAGACAAAATAAATACAGGGAAATGATAAATATTTATATTATTCATATTCATATTATTTATTTGCATTCCAAAAGATCTTAAAATAATGCTTAAAGCTACGCACAATCATGAACCCTGTAGGACACAGCAAAAATTTAATAAAATTGAGTAAAACAATAACAATAAAATTACAAACGTAAGTAGTTAGTAAAAATACGGGAATATCTCTCTGGTGTACTGCCGATTCCTGAAATATTTTCGATTTGGGGAAATCAGAAATATTTAGGATGAAATGTCATGGGGGGCCAAAGTCACTTTGATATTTTATCGCCTAACTATTTAAACTGTCAGGAGAACAAACTGGATAGGAACTTATTAAATAAGTCATCACTACTTTTATAATTGACTGGCCTGTTGGTTTAGTTGTTAGTGGCCCTGACTGCTTTGCCGGAGGTCGTGGGTTCGATTCCTACCCAAGACAAATGGTTTTGTGATGAGCACGATTATTTGTTTTGTGCCTGGGTGTAAATTATCTATACTAATATTATAAAGAGGTAAAGTTTGATTGTTTGTTTGTTTGCATTGAATAGGCTCCGAACCTACTGGACTGATTTGAAAAATTCTTTCACCGTTGGGAAGGTACGCTATCCCCGGATGACATGGGCTACATTTTATCCCTGTATTCCCACGGGAACGGGAACTAGATGGGTGAAATCGCGTGTCGTCTGCTAGTCTATAATATGCATGTATGTAAGAATATAATATAAGTATGTTTATCATTTGTCTAGTAGGTACTTAAAACACAAGCTATGCCTAATTTGAAAATAGAATTTGTTAGTTGTGAAAATATTATATTATACAATATAGCTGTTAATAAAGTCGTCACAACTTTAATAATAGCAACAGGGTGTAAATATCTCTTCAGTTTTAACCAAAATGAAATAAAACAGTGATGTTGAGGAGTGTTATGTTGAATCGATAAAAGAAATGAGTGACATCTTGACTTGGATAGATACAGATTATTGTTCTAGGCTAGTGTAATTTTGACTTATCACAACAACACTGCTAGACAGGGAATTAATAACTGGCTTACGGTCAATATTTTTTTCTGTTTTTTTGTAAAGTAAATACAAATGGTCTATATATGCAGGCATCTTTTTAATTAACGAGCAGATAAGCCTAGATTATTTATTCAATTTGCATGAAACCTCTGCATATCCGTTTATTAAGCTTTTCATAACTTAGGTACATTAAACTTTCAAGGTTGTTTCCGCTACGATCTAATCAATAATATCGATTGGATCGCTGAGATACAAACAAAAAAAAACATTACTGGCTAAATGCGGGGTACCTACTATAGCTACACTTCTCTCGAACTCTTTACGCGTTCGGGGAATACTTATACTACTTATACTTTACGTATAATACTTATACTTTTCTTAACGTGTCAGCGATTTAAGTACGATAATTTTATTTTCCTATATTTATGAAATATTTCCGTTTTCGCAAAACCATTGTTTTGCTATTTGATGTGTCGTCATACCTAAGTGTGTTACAATTTCGAGGGTTGTCTAGAGCCCTGTCTAAGTGATGGTTACATTTAACTGGACAAGGACGAAAACATACAGCTTTCCAAGGAAAAGTTTGCGCTTCAGTAATGATCGTCTATCTTCGGAAATACGAACGCGCATTCCAATAATGTTGTGTGACAGATGACAAAATGCGAACGGAGCAAGTAACTCAACAGAAAGAATAGTTCATACAAAAGCATAATAAAAGCACTACTAAGTAGGTACTATAAAATAAATAATAATGCACAAAAACATTTCTCGATACAGATTTGACATAGTGCTTAATGCTTAGTTAAACATTACAGCTTGCCTAGCAACAGATTTCTAATAATATTTAAAAATTTCTAACTTAAGTAATTTAGTGTCAAAACTGGAAATTTTAGATGATTTGTAAAACGACAGTGATTGCTTTGAAAAATGACTGCTTGTTTGACATAATTTAACGTGGTTGGTACGTGGTTTGCTGTTAAAGGAAATGTGCATTAGAAGCTTTTGGCTCTGTGGGAAGTTACTCTGTGGCGCTACGTTCATCCTAATTAGGAAACACGAAGATTACCGAAGCGCATACCTTTTTCTGGTAACACCATTTTAACCAAAATTATCTCAAAAATAGAATTCATTAAGTAAATATTATAATAATTGATTAACAGACGGCACAGACGGTAGTTTTGCCTGTCAATGTCCCCCAAAATTACCTTTTGATTTGATATTGTGTGCTAATTAAATGGAAATGAGTCGTCTGACACAATTTTGTAGATATAAATTGAAAACCTATATTGTTTCTGTTAATTGGTTTTTACAAACACTTTAACACAGCAAAAAAAACAGATTTTTCTCGATACACGACTCGGATAAGAAACACCAATAGAAATTCAGAGATCACAGATTTTGTTAAGTCCAGACTTCATCTAGTTCATATCACGTGAGGACCTTGCAGATTAGTGTCTGAGAAGGTCTTTTGAGGAATGTTCCACTCAGATAGATTTAGAGCTTGTTTGTCAGCGGTACAAAAAAATCGTAGTACCTACAATAGTAATTGTAGTGTGGCTTTTTATGTAAGAGCTCGTCCGTCTAAACAGGGTGAATTCAATTCTGTAACTTCTTGGCTCAATAACAACGGCCTTACCCTCAATGTCAGCAAAACTAAATTTGTACCGTTCTCTATTAAAAACATCTCATCCGCTGTTCACGACAATTATTACATCAAAGCCCATTACTGTTCATCTGCCCACTCCTGTTCCTGCAGTCGTTTAGAAATAGCTTTTAGTATAAAATACCTGGGAGTCATGATTGATAGTACTCTCAGCTTCAAACACCACCTGGATCTACTATCTTCCAGAACTCGAAAAATAATTTTCATTTTTAAAAATTTAAGCCGTATTGCAGATAAAAATATAATTAAAATGGTTTACATGGCCCTGTGCCAGTCCATTCTAACCTATTGTATTACTGTATGGGGTGGAACTTGTAAAACTAATTTAATAAAACTCGAAAGAGCTCAAAGAGCGGTACTAAAAGTAAGCCTGTCGTTACCTTTCTTCTTTCCTACCAAAGATCTGTACTTGATCTCTGATGTGCTGTCAGTAAGACAACTCTATATTCTGTGCTCAACTCTAAAACAACATTCACTAATAGGGTATAATCCTTTACTTAATGCAAACAAGAGAGTCAAACACAGGGTTTGCCCAACACTTACTAATCGTAACACAGCCTTCTCACGCAAATTCTTTGAATTTCTTGGTGGACATCTATATAATAAGATAAATAAGAAGTTAGCAGTTTACCCTCTTACAAGAGCAAATTGTAAGAGGGTTATTACTGCCTTTTTTTTTTTTTTTTTTTTTTTTTGTTTGCGCTGGGAAAAAATGACAATTACGCATACCCGCCCATCGGGGGATGGGGGGGGTATGTGGGACTCCCCGGTTTACCGCACCGGTATACCCACTAAAACAACCCAGCGTTTTTCCCGCTTCGTCGTATTGGCGGGGGACTGGGAATCCAGCACAGCCGTCACGTCCAGTCCCCCGCCGACGATTACCCCGCTTGGCTTCCCCGAAGGGACCGACTAAGGTGGCGACGGTTGCAATGCGAGCGCAGGCGCCCCCGCGCCTGACGCCCGCCCATCGCCTCCGTGTCAAGCCTAAAGTCCGGGTCCCAGCGAGCAGCTTGGGGGAGAAATCGACCCCCCCTAGGGCCATCTCCCCCCACGACAAGGGTCATCGGGGCTGCCTCCGGCCGACTGCCTTCGCGACCCCGTCGACCCTGAAGCCGAGACGCACTCGGACAAACCGCTCCCTCGGACCCGCCTCCGCGGATGGCCCTGAAAAGGGCCCCTCAAGAGTCCACTCTTCCTACCCTCTGTAAGCAGAGGTGGAGAGTGGCCGCAGAAATTCGCCACAGACAACAATCTCTCGATTATTGCCTGTGCCCAGGGTGCACCGGCCCGACGACTGCTCTTTCCCCCGAACGTATTCGAAAGGAACCAGCAGCAATCAGGCACACGAGGAGGTTTTCTGCACGCACCCCGGGTTATTACTGCCTGGCTTAAGTCCCTTAACTACGATGACACTGAAAACCTGCTTATTGTACCATCCTAACCAACTGCGTATTATGTCACCTCCTTCACCCGCACACACACACTCACACACACACTCACTCTCACCCACACACACTTACACAGACACATGCACGCTCCCATACACTCACACTCACACTCGCGCACACACACTCACGCTCACATACTCAATTACTCACTCATTCAATTTAGTTCCTCTCACCTACTTTGTACCCCCACAACAGCAACATTCTCATTGCACCTAGCTTAACCCCTTTTAATACTGACTTCTCACTGATGTTCTATACAGATGTCACCTATTGTCCGGAGTCTGGAGAGGCTGGTTATCTGTCATACAGGTCTCCTAGTACGGAAACCAGTCTCTCACATAGATCACAACAACTATCGTCAATGTTTTGTTTGTTTTTATATTGTTTGTAAATTTCTATGTGAGAGAAGAACAATAAACTTCATTATTATTATTATTATTATTATTATTAATGACGAAACTTTTTAACTCTCGTGAGTTAGAAAGATCCTTCTTGACGGCTTTCCCTGACTTCCAAGTGTTACCTGATGTGATTTTCACTTTTAATTGTATAAAATCATGAGTTCTCTCCGAACTAATGAGATTTTAAATTAATGAAGTGACTTTTGTACTTTTTTCTTATATAGGAATATTTTCAAAGGGCAACAGGCAAGAAACGGGGTTCTACCATTTTGGACGTAAAAAAGAAACAATAAAACTTCTCTTTTTTTTCTAAATTTTCCGCTACTACTTACTTCAAGTTGACCGCAAAGCAGCGTTGCTGGGTTCTCGTTTGAGGGAATGTATGATGCTGATGTTACTACTGTCATCAAAAAGTTTAAGTAGGTACTGTGTCTGTTATGGCAACGCTTCTTGGAAGGCTTCTTTGATATTCTACATGTTAGCAGGGTGATCTCTTACCATAATAGGAAATAGGAAAGAAATGATAAACATTTTAAACAAAACATAATTATGAGACTTCATAATATGTTTTTATTCAAATGTTAAACTTTTAAAAATATGTAAACAGATTATAAAAATAAGACTTTGATTTTAGATAGTCCACCGTTGTCATTTACCGAAAAAAAAAACCTTGAAATATGAACCTGCGCAAAAAGTTCGCTGTCCTGAATTATTTTGGTCGACAAATGTCCTTGAAGGCCCGTACACACCCTTCATTGTCAACGCGCCCCTCTCGCTAACCTTGACCCGAGCACCCTCGAAAAATATTCGTAACCTTGACCGATTTACCCAAATTCGAGTCAGTCAATGTCAAGGGAGGGAAAACGTATAGGTCGATTTTTGGGGTGCCGAATTTATTAATACGCAATAAATAATTTCAAGTAGAATGATTGTCATCACTTGAATCAAAAACGGTGAAGGAAATCATCCTGAGAAAATCGGCATGCATGATTACATTAATCATACTAGCAACCTAATGCAGTGAAACAAGCATCCAGTCCAGTCCAAGTCCAGATTTCCTTACGTTTTTGTTTATTGATGTCAGATATATATCCAATATAAACTCAAAGATTTATATTAATTAGTGTAACATTATATAATTGATATATAAATGCAAATGTAGATAGAAAAGTGAAAACTAGAAAGTTTTAACATGTTTTGCTATAATTAGCGTAGATTTTTTTTACAGACATTTGAAATAAAAAATATAAAATAAAATTAATTTTGTGTTATATTATCGAAGCAATACAAAGCACACTTTTATGAAGAAGTGCTGTTTTCGCAGAGTGAGACTGTAAATAAAGTACATATAAGTTAAATCATGATGTTTAATCATGTGTATAGGATGAGAGGCAAGCTCCAAATCAATAGGACATCATACTATATTCATAACTAGGTGCCCCGGCAAACTTCGTTGTGCCTTAGAGTCAATTTATTGCTCTTATCATTTTTTTATATTAGTTATACATACGTTTAATAAGACGACAACAAATAGATCCAAACCAATAATAACTACTACTACTTTTTATGTAGCGAGTCTCTACTGTGATCTTATTTAAAGATTTTGTGTTCAATAGGATTAAAATTACAACATGTATATATAAACTAACCTAACTGACCATACCTATCCTATAGCTAACCTAACTACCTAACCTAACTACCTTACTAAAATGCATTGATTTAAAAAATACTAAATTCATAATTTTAATCTGAACTATTGCCTCTATGTTACGTACAATTTACACCTATAGTTTTCCCGGTCTACTTTAATTAAAGTCCCAACAGTAAAATAAGTTCTATTTGCAAAGAATTATTAAAGTTCGTCTCTGTCGTCATTGATAATTACGTAAATTGATTTTTGAAATACTAAGACTTTTTTATGCTACATAAAACCTCTTAGTTTAGTAACAAAATAAATTTCAGAACGTAGGTGCGTATTATAAATTGACAACCTTACCTTCTTGGGTTTAGCATAAGACTTGTCAATTTCAAATTGTCACCTGATAACATACGCTGGATATTAATAATCTATCTCGGTTGCTATCTTGATCCCGATCTTTGTCTGTAACCAATCAACGACCGAATTCGCCTATCCGAGTCTTAAAGATGTCCAATCAGAAGCAGCCGCCAAAAACAAAGGATCGGGATTTGGATTGAGATAGAATATTTATATCGGGCGTTAGATAATATACCTCTAGATCGAGCTACCGCGTGGCCGCACATGCGACAGCAATATAAAAGTTCAGTGTTGCTATTCCTTAAAAAAGTCCCAAAATACGACCAAAATTCTACTTAACTGCGGGTTCCAATTTTAGCACTATTGTAAATTATAATTTACGTATTCAACGTGGTAATAAGAGTGTAGAAGTATCCATGTGTGGGAAAATATAATTTCACGTAAAATACCTACTTTCAATCTTACCTTGATTCTCACAAATAAAATACACTACTACCAGGTGAAGCTTGATGTGTGTACATAGAAGTAACTCTTTAGAAGAACACTACATTATTTTTCCACGTGTTATTTATCATTAAAATATATTGAGGTATGGCTGACATCCAGTGTGACATTGACATTGCTGTATAATAACTATTGTCCTTTAGACAAAACCAACTTATTTTGAAAATATCTAATTTTTTGTTTATACTTAACATTTATTTATAAAATGAATTCTTACTTCCAAATATCTTTAAGTACCTACGCGATTGCCTTCAAGAGTAAAACTTAATGATTGTCGAAAGGGCTCTGTTCGTTCGTACACATGTTCACTTAAACTTAAAAATAAGGGTTCGCCCACAAATTTGTCTGTTTAGCCACCATAGATTTATTTGATTATTATGCCTACCTTTTGAACATTAGGCCTGACAGTTAAGGGAAAAGATTTGAAACGTGTAGCAACACTGTAAGTAAGTATTCCTAGGTTATGTGATTTAAGAAATCAAGTTTACTTTAAGAAATCTTCCATATTTTGGTCTGAAAGCCATGACAATAAAAGCGCACAAATGTATAAATTCAATAATCATACAATAACACAAACAGTATTGAATACTTACGAATGAAAATAGATTTTGTTATTGGCCTTTTCTGAGCGGCTTTTACAGCCTATTATACTGCATCCTCCCATCGTAGCGCATTCACCATACACTAAACACTTATCTAATGGAGTCTATTTCTCATTTAAACTATTACAAAAATTGCAAAAACCATCCGAAAACTTAAATTAAATCGAGCATAATAATATACGTGACAGTGACAGCACTTTGTTTGGCTAACATTCAAAAGTTAGGCATGCAAAAATCCGGCACGCCGTAAGGGACAGAAGATACGATGCTTTGTCTCAATTTTCCTACGAACTTTGTATTATTGCGTCTCACTTCCACACTTGACACTGTAAATTGGGCTACGTCTAGAGGTATATAGTCTAAGCCTGATAATGAACTGGGAAGTTTGACTCCTGTCATGTCATCCAAGATGGCGCTGCGTTTGAAAAATGTTTGAGACAACCGATATTCTTGATATTTATTTTTTCGAGGACTTTTCATGTTTTTTATTAATTATTATGCTATATGCTATTCCGGACAAAGACAAATCCAAAAAGACCAAAATCATTCACATTGATCCAGCCGTTCTTGAGTTATAAATGGTGTAACTAACACGACTTTCTTTTATATATATAGATTAACAATATTCACAATGGGCTATTTGACCAAATTTTAGTTTTTAGCCCCTCATCTAGATTACAAGAAAATATTCGACACATATTTTATCCTTTTTTTTTTAAATCTAACCGCCGTAATTTTGTATGATTATATAGAGACAAATGTTAAGAACTGATGGGATTTGTATTTAAGGTTGTTCTTATATTCCGTCAATAAAGTTTTTTTACTTAATTTTAATTTTTTCAAATTTATTTATTTATTCAATACTTAACTTTATACACTAGAAATTAAAATAAAAAACTTAAAACTAAATCTAAAATATGGCGTCAAAAAACTAATCCGCATCGCTGTCCACTGGAAGTGTACCCAAAAGACTGGCAGCATTGCCATTACCCATCTTCCATGGAAACAACGACATACCGTCCGGTCTCTTACCATCGGCATCGTCGCGTGCCAATTCATTGGGTTCTAACACAGCCGGAACGCCGACGGTGACAAGAGCTCGTCGGATAATGTCGTTAATATTTGCGTGCCGCGCTATGCGTCCCGCGCTACGGCTGCATGACAAGCCGTGGTGTCCGAGGCTGTTGACAACATCGCCACAGTGGCAGCGATGCGGAGAACAACAAGGAGCGCCAAGACGCAGGCAGACAGCGAGGCGGAAAGTAGTATCGTCAAACAAGGTGCCAATGTTTGACGATGGTAGAGCGTGAAGCCAGAGACCCGACTCCTACTCACCCACAACCAGCAGGCGCGCACGCTCTGCAGTTGTCGATTTTTTTCCTTTTTCAAATTGATGTAAAACTGCTTAGATTAAGGGGACTTGTAACGTCATTATCTAGCATAAACTGTACTGGCTAGTGACATCAGGCGACATTTTGACTCGATGTCTCGCCGTTATTTTTTGATTACGTGAAACAATAAAAAAAATGTGTCGAATATTTTCTTATACTATTATTAAATTGAAGGCTACTAGTCTGCGGCCAGTCTAAGGCATTGCTCTAACATTTCGCGCTAATTTGCAACTACGTGATAACTGTTGTCATTCCCATTCATTATGTTAATATAGTTCATTATGTGAGCATTTGAATAAAATGCAGGATCTTACACGTGTCGAAGATTTGCATATTTTTGTTTCTATGTATAAAATTATTATTGTAAATTTGTTTTACATTTTACAAAAGTTCTAGAAAGAGTCTATGGACGGTTTTAAGTTCATTCACGATATTCAATTTCCGTGTATTGTTATACAGTTCCATGGTTCACAAAGAAAATAGACAGATAATTTTATAAGAAAGTGCTTTGTTTTTTATTTTTTATAGCTTCTAGAAAATTCTTAACGCCCTGATTGTTTAGTGCGTACTTGTGACGAGAGGTATTCGATATTTTTCAATATATGGTTGTGTTACTCTGTATATTTCTGGAACTGATATTAAACATTACAGGGTATCTTAGAAACAACTCTTATTCCTGTGTAATATACAATTCATGTGAATGATGTCAGAGTAAAATCCACCTAGTACTAGGCACGAAAACGTGATGCCGTCTGCTCTGTGGCAGAGCGTCGTAAATGCATTTTCTTATAATTCAGAAGCGTCACGTAGACTGTACGTAGCGTGGCCCCAGGCTGAAAGCCCGGCTACACAAGAACGCCAGCGAATTTGCAGTTACCTCTTTTTATCTCACGCCCGCACCTATAAAGCGAGATAAGAAAATTGGTTTGAATTCCATGTTATATTTTTGAAATATACCTAATATTTTTTTAAACATTGTTAAAGAGAATAAATTAGTTTTACAAGTTAGTCTTTAGTAAGTAGTTCTTCGCTTTGCTTGCTTCATTTTGTGACTTAAGTGAAAGAAGATGCATAATATCAAATACCTAAGTTGCGTATTAACAGTTAATTACGGTATTAAGTTTTATTTATTAATCAATGAATATAAATATAGAGTTAATTATATTCTTTGACGATCTATAAAGCTTCTGAGATTTATTAAAAAGTTTAAAAAGCGTTTTAACGAAGTACAAGGAAAAAAAAATTGTTTTGACTAAACTTATCAACCCCCTGTACTGCCTCCGAGGAGGAGGTCATAAAAAGATTCCGATATAAATATTGATTAAATCGGTCAACTAAACACAATTTGTCATACATCAAGTTTGACACGTGACACCGGGTGTCACATCTAAGCTTGCTAGTGCAGCGCTGCGAATATTTTATTTGGGCAGTGCGGGGACGTGTCGCCCCCCGCGCCGCTTGCCTCCCCGCGCCTATCCGGGGGTGGCACCCCCCCGGGGGTGCTGAGTGCGACCGGGGGTACGACGTTGATCGATGCACGTCTTGCGCCGGAGGCTGCACCCGACGTAATTCATTAAACGCTGAAACTCCAAGCGGATTTTGAGTATTAAAACGATTTCTCACGGGGTTGTCCAGTTTGGCTGCTCCTTTATGTAAGAGAGGTTTAAAGCGGTTTGCTTAGTTGATAAAGTGAATGGGAATTAAGTTTAAAAGCTGCAAAGGATTTCGCAGTCTGAGTCAGATCGTCGACGTAAATAAATTAACAAAGGTAAATGTTGAGGACTCGTAGGAAATTAATTCTGGGAATTAGTACGGTGTTGGTAGCGGGTAGCGACTAACAACCCTTACACCTACAGTATATTTGGGCAAAACAATTATAGATATGAGAGTCTAAAGGTTTTATTTGTTTAACAGTATACAATAACCGGAAAAAAACGGGTTAGTAGTCGATTCGCACGAAAATTATTCGCACGATCGTGCGAATCGTCCCCTTTCAATAAAAATATTTTTTTAGTAGGCGATTCGCACGGAAGTATTTAAATTGCGTGCGAATCGACCCCTTCAAGAATTAGTAGTATGCGATTCGCACACACCTATACTTTATCGAAAAGTTTCAAGAAAAAAGTACTATCACGTACAAAATGCTTTCTTTTAATACAGGACACAAATAAAACGATTTTTAAGGAAATCAAGTTTTTATATTTTACTTTGTATCTATCAGAAAGTGATTTTACATCATTCACAGTTTAAATAACTTAAAACCATAATTATAACCAAGATTACAAATAAAATCACAGTTAGTAGGTACGATTTATAATCAAATATTTGGTTTTGCATTTTTACAAGTAAGTACTCTTTTTCCGTACACTTGCATTTACCTTAAATCATCACAAATTACTACTTATTAGAGTTTTTACCGAAATCAACTTTTTATGAACCCCTGAGTCTTGTTAAAAATAATGTTGTTTAAAAAAGGTAAGTCAAAATTAAATAATTAACGTTATAATGGTCTAAAAGCTAATTTTAAAAACAACGAAAAATATAACGAAACTATAAATATATAAATCTTTTTAAATATTCGTAATAACAATATAAAAATCGTTTTAATTAGCTAAGGTATGGTTTTAAATGTGGCAATTAAATAAACAAAAACAAAATATTTTTTCTCTATTAAGTATTAACTAGTACAATTTTGGAGTATTATAGTAAATGTAATAAAATAACAGTCACAAAATCACAGTTACTATAACAACAATATTTTGCTCTAATAGGTAAAAAATAACAATCAACTAATCAATAATAATATAAATATTTCTTAACACAAAAATTTTAAGATGATAGGAGCATTATCATCACTGAAAGTTAAAACAATCACAAAATCACAGTTAAACAGAGTCATCTGTTGTATTAATAGGTACAAAGTTCTTAAAAATGTAACACTTAACTAATCAACAATATTATAAATATTTCTTAACACAAAAATTTTACGATGATAGGAACATTACCATCACTGAAAGTTAAAACAATCACAAAATCACAGTTAAACAGAGTCATCTGTTGTATTAATAGGTACAAAGTTCTAAAAAATGTAACACTTAACTAATCAACAATATTATAAATATTTCTTAACACAAAAATTTTACGATGATAGGAGCATTGGCATCACTGGAAGTTAAAACAATCACAAAATCACAGTTTGTTAAACAGAGTAATCTGTAGTATTAATAGGTACAAAGTTCTTAAAAATGTAACACTTAACTAATCAACAATATTATAAATATTTCTTAACACAAAAATTTTACGATGATAGGAACATTACCATCACTGAAAGTTAAAACAATCACAAAATCACAGTTTGTTAAACAGAGTAATCTGTAGTATTAATAGGTACAAAGTTCTTAAAAATGTAACACTTAACTAATCAACAATATTATAAATATTTCTTAACACAAAAATTTTACGATGATAGGAACATTACCATCACTGAAAGTTAAAACAATCACAAAATCACAGTTAAACAGAGTCATCTGTTGTATTAATAGGTACAAAGTTCTAAAAAATGTAACACTTAACTAATCAACAATATTATAAATATTTCTTAACACAAAAATTTTACGATGATAGGAGCATTGGCATCACTGGAAGTTAAAACAATCACAAAATCACAGTTTGTTAAACAGAGTAATCTGTAGTATTAATAGGTACAAAGTTCTTAAAAATGTAACATTATTATTTATTTATGTAGCATTTTAAAACTGTTTTTTTTTAAAGTTCTTATAAAGAATAATCAGTTTCAGTCTTTTTTTTAGTCATGACCTAATGGCTTAATTTTTCTATACAAAGTTGGAGATCTATGTGACCATGAAGGAATTGATTAACAATGTCTTCAATTCTTTTCTGCAGTCTTATTCGTTCACATGACTTTACTGAGATGTAATGGTTTCTATGAAACATTGTTAAATAATGTTGAGAATCTTTTTGCAGAACCTTCAAGAGCATCACAATATTCGGTTTAGGTTTTACCATTTTATTAAATCGGGCGTTCCAAGCTTCTATTGCATTATTAGTTTTGTGAATGACATCAAAAAATGTCCACTTGTCGGAATAGTAGGCACTCTCTTTTAGCCATGTATTAACAAAATAATTGTTGAATTGTGTTAATTTTGGTTCATTTTCATTTTCTGCTTCAATGTACAGCCAACCATCTGATCGGTATTCTTGAGGAAGATATGCGAGAGCTATACATCGTAATGCGTGTATTTTATAAATCAAGAATTTATTCATCCCTAACTGTTTTAATTTTCTATAAATACATCTTTTAAAGTGAAATAAGCAGCCCTGTATCCTGGTGTGAGGACCAAATACTGTTTGAATTGCTAACATTGCACTTTTCTCAAAATCCATGGTAATTACAGTAGGGGCAAATTGAGGTATACGACTTTTTATGAGCCTAAAAAATAGTTCATATGTTTTTTCTTTTTTATTAGGAAGTAATGCATAAATGGCGGGTAAAATGTTAGTGTGTGTTGAAGTACTGCCAACATCGATGTGTAAAGTATACAGCTGTAAAAATGGTGGTACACAGCTCTTGAAAGTCCCATCACAAAAAACGGTCTCAGCATTATTTAAAAATGGCAAAACTTCCTTGTTTGCGAAGAGTATAAGTCTGGTTTGCTTACATTTATAATCTGCAAAGACCAATTCTTCGAAACACGGAGGGATAGTCATATCTTTAGCTTTACGAACTACTATTTTACTAACTTTCAGTGCCTTGTTTCTATGTAGATATAGCCTTCTTTTCAAATTTTTGTAGTCAGGAATATTCTGGACTAAATCGTATCCAGCATCTTTAAGTTTTATTACCGCATCAGAATAAATCTGAGGCATGCTCGTAGTTTCATTCTGTGCACGTTTAATGCATGTGTCTATATGACGCTTGACCTCATTATCTATATGATTAGGTTTACATAAATGATGATCTTCTTTGACAATCTCATGTTGACTATTTGTTGTTAAAAATGCTTTACATTGTTTTCTATTAACGCATCGCCACACTGTAATGCCATTTTTATTTTTCCGATGTTGGTTATGCTTATAACCGTGCCTCAGTAAGATTACTTGGCCCCTCTCTGATTGAATAAATTCGAATTGGCCTTTTCCACCTTGACTCGTTGATGGCCCTTCCATTATATTTTTTCAAAATCAAATGATGTTGATGCCAAAGTCATCTGGAAGAAATAAATGTCTTCACTAAAACTTCTGATAAAAATAATATTGTTTTTAGTTTTATTTAGTAGGCTATGTTTCTTAAAATAACAGAATTGTGAGTAATAATTTTTCATATAGTAATGCTATTTATAAGAAGAAGAAGATGAAGTATTATAAACCTCTTCATCCCTATACATAAAGGTATTTAAAGACATTGAATCTATTTGTTCATTCTGTTAGCTGAACCAGCTAAACGTTGTAAATTTTATAGCTGGAATACATTTTGAAATAGAAAACCTAATAAAATACCCTAAATAAGTCTACTTAAGTGTGCTAAATAACTAATACATAATTAATAAGTAGATAGTAAATTAAATTACTTACGCATCGGAATCTCCTAAGATATCGCGAAGCTCATGTGCAATGTCGTCGGTGGATATGGTGCTATCCACTATCACTGAACAAATCACTAAACTGTAACTGTAAAAATATGCATATATACAAAATATACAGCACAGACCGCACTTCAGAACAGTGTGAAATGCGAAAACAGAATAATAATCTTAGTTTCGGCACGGGGTCCCAACGCGAACAATCGATATTTTGTTCTAATTAATTCTAATAGATGGCGTTACTTGTATCGATTGTATTTTATAGTGCGTATATCAATTGTAAAAGAAATGATATGGATATTGTATGTAATTGTTAAAAAAGTCTCTCTTGTACGAAAAATCTAATAATGGGTCCATAATTCCAATTTCTATGATCTCTCAAAATCTGTGGCTCTAGGTTCTACCAATAGATGGCGCTGTCACCAAAACAGGGAAGAAATCGACGGAAACAATCTCATGAAATGAATGGTTCATAGGTACAACCGTAACCTTACAACTACAACAACTTAGTGAGGTAGGGTTGCCCGGTTGGCTCAGAGTCAGAACTGATTTTCTATTGTGCTCCAGCTTATGAAGGCGTCTAGATCTTATACACTGTATCAAAGTTATCGTAACACATTTGAACTATAGAACATTTAAATAATAAATAATTGCGAATACCCTGTTTATATTATACCTGATTAATAAACGATGGTCCCGTTTCTTTGTATGGGATGGGGCATCTGTACGTAAGTATTATGGTTATCTGTAGATTCGGTATAAGGCAAATGCCGGTGCTTTTTACGGGGTAGGATTAAATATAGGTACTATTGTTTTGACTTGGGTTTATTTATTATCTACTCTAAAAGGATTAAAATACGCAGAAAGATAAAATATATTTTTGGCAAATCCTACCACTACTGATTTATTGCTTAACTACTTCTTTGTGCAAGTGCTCAAGCATGTACCGGCAATATTTGTGGTAAGTAAAATACAAAACAAAGGGCTACTCGGCAAGCCGCAATAAAAATTAATCCCCTGGAGCTAATAAAAAATATTTCTTCATTATTTTTGGGATCTGCTATTGTGAGTACTTAAGGGCGTTTCTTGTTATTAGTTTCTTTGTTATCTTTAACAGTTAGTATTATTTGTATAAAAATACACCGGCAATTTATTAAATCTCTCATTTATGGTGTTCATATTATAAGTTTTCATATTAAATACTGACAAAACTTTTCATCTTACCTCTTAACTAGTATTTTGTGCCTGACTGCGATGCGAATAGAGAATTATTGAATTTTAATATTAATATTCTAGAATATTGTACATGACTGTACTTAGATTTATTATTCGCACATTTTGTTAAGTGTGCGAATCGCATACTACTAATTCTTGAAGGGGTCGATTCGCACGCAATTTAAATACTTCCGTGCGAATCGCCTACTAAAAAAATATTTTTATTGAAAGGGGACGATTCGCACGATCGTGCGAATAATTTTCGTGCGAATCGACTACTAACCCAAAAAAACGTGTCCGATCAAGTACAGTAAAGGGTTCCGTATTCAGAATGAATATTTACACATATGCAACATTGATTTAAGCAACCGCAAACGCAACAAACAAAAAGAGAGTAAAGAGAGAGAAAATACAAACATATTGTATTTTCTCTCTCTTTACTCTCTTTTTTAAACCAATTTATTTTGAATAGGTTTTATTTTGTGAATTCAAAGACTTTAGTCACACTTTAGTCTATGAAATATTGTTTTTTCATCCCTCAGTTAGACATACGAAGAGTAAGATCTATTTTTTTTTCTTTTTTTTTCTTTTCGTTATTTCATTAGGTGCATAGTAATTCTGTGGCCCTAGTGAAAAGGGGTATAAGTCCAATTTTGTCGAAAATGAGTTAAGTGTACAAAAGTGATCAGAAAAAAATGCTCTATCGTTTGGTGAAGACAGATCTAAGCTATCTCTAAAAATAAGAAAGTTACTTTGTGTAAAAGGGTCCAACTGACACAAAAAAAAAAACTGTTAAAGTCGGTTTTCCATAGGTATGAATGTGTAAACCATTGTTTGTCTCTGCATTACCCAAAAGTAAGTAGAAAATGCTAATGTATTAAATAAATCAATGATACAAAATCTAACTCTCCATTAAAGCATCACCAACACCGCTCCCTACTTACACCACATGTCCTATATACGAGTTAAATCCATAAAACATAGTGATAGTTGCTTACTTTTCCACTTCGCTTCGTACAGGTCTTCGACAGTTTGACAGCTATGACGTCACATCTTCCCGCCTTCGAAGTCGACAAACACCGTGGTCGCGTCTGCCCTGACTATACATATAGGTACAACAATACAAATATGCACAGTCGCCCACGACTCGCCTGAGAATATTCTTAACTGTGAATATAGGGGTTTCAAAGAAAATGAAAAGTTTTGTATTGAAAGGGAGAGTTAGTATAAGGAAATTAATAGTGAATGTTGAATGATTGGTGTATTATTGAGTGTCTTGCGATTGTTAAAACTAGTCTTGTCTTTTATCGATAGACGTGAGTATAAAACTGTTGACCCTGAATTTCTTTTAGACATGGAGTCTTTAAATAATAATTGAGAATAACTTCGTTAATTAGCAGTTTTTCTTTACCTTGTTAAAGATTTGAACTAGGCGTTAATTAAACAGATTCTGTATTTCTATTATCTAGCGTTTTTTCTGTAAAAACACCCAGACATAACATTTTACAAGAAAAAAAAAATATAGTTTAAAAATAAATGTAGGTACTTTCCACAGAGATCTATAAATAAAATAATTACATATCCCAATTATGGTGAAAAACGCATCAAAATCCATGCATTGGTGCATTATTTAAAAGAACAATGCTGTCACAGGGACAGACATGAAAACCGACTGAGTTTCATACATTTTATAAAATAACTGTGCATTCAAGTCCAATAGTGTAAGTTCTAAAGCTTTTCCAATTTTTTCCCGCGTTTATTGACAAACCTAATAGGTATTAACTATACTAATATTAAAGAGGAACGATTTCTATTTTTGTATGTAACGAATTAACTTAAAAACCACTGGACCGATTTAAAACATTCTTTCACATTTGGGAAGCTACACTAACCCCGAGTGACATAGGCTACTTTTTATCCATGTATTCCCGCGGTAACGGGAACTATACGCGGGTAAAACCGCGTAATGTCCGCTAGTTATCGTATATTGTATTATAGACTAGTAGACGTCATTCGGTTTCACCTGCGTAGTTCCCGTCTTCGTGGGAATACAGGGACAAAAAGTTGCCTATATCACCCGGGGATAGTGTAGCCTAAAGGTGAGGTCCCAAAGGTGACAGAATTTTACAAATCAGTCCAGTAGGTTCATAGCCTATTCGATGCAAACAAATAATCAAACTTTTTCTCTTTATAATATTATTAGTAGGTATAGACAGGACAGGACCAGACAAGAAGATATTATAGAAGAGGATATATTATTATAATTATATTTTGTAATTAAGTTCTTAAGGTTTTGAAAGACACCAATCAAAACAAAACCTCAACAACTTTTTAGGTAGGTACTCAACTTGTTTTTTTTTACATGTCTTGTCTAAGTTAACGATAGTTTTCTTTGGTAAGTAATACCTAAGTTAGTTTTTTTTGCTTGAATGTTTCAACGCATTGTATTCTTTGTACTATTTTTACCATAGTTAATATTGTTATTTAACCGTTGTATTTGTAATGCTTCAACTAATGGGAGCATAAGCAAATAGGTTTGATATTTAGCGAGTATTTTTTTTATTAATATTTTTATTATTGAACAGATCATGCAGATTAGTTACTATATGCTTTCAAGAATACTAGTATATAGTAGTAGTCATTAAATACAAGGAGTGGGCGGCCGTTGAAGGACGACTAAAATTCCACTTTAAGAATGCTGATTTTTAATAACGATGAGGTGTTATAAGGCACACATGTACGTGTGTGTGTGTGCATGTGTGTCTCCCTGTGGCGTCGTAGCTCCCGAAAGGATGAGCCAATTTAGATTTTGTTTTTTTTTACGGTTGAAAAGTCGGGAGTGTTCTTAGAGCTGTTTTTGATGAAAATCGCTCCAAGATGGCCGCCGCCATGAAATAGCGGTTTCACAACTCCCACATTATGGGTATCAAATGAAAGGGCTTCACTAGTAGAATTCTAAACTTTCAAATCCAAGATGTCTGCCACCACAATATGGCGAATTACATATTTTTATAAATTCTTTATGTGCTTGGTGGGTTTCATTGTTTTAATTAGAGTTTTCAACCATCCGTACGACAAGAAATTTAACGAATATTAACATAACATAACATAACATTACATCACGCCTGTAATCCCCGAAGGGCTAGGCAGTGGTGTACCTGGTAGTACAACCCACATTTCGCCAGTTATGTTTAAATCCCACAATGTAATAGGGGGCTAGCCTATTGCCATCAGTCGGGCACAAATCCAGACTCCGGGCTGCTACTGAGAAATCCCAGATGGAAAAACTTAATAACACTTTGCCCGACTCGGGGATCGAACCTGGGACCTCATGACGACCACTAGACTAACGAGGCAGTCCGAATATTCTTCAGACGAATTTAATTTTGGCTAGTGCTATAGGTACGTCTAAAATAATTGCACGTTCATTAAGGAGTCTGGGACCGGAGGGCCATTCTGCGTCTCACATCTCAAAGACCTTGTGATACGTCAAGCATTGTCAAAGCGTGGACCGGCCATGGCTTGATGCTTTGTTCAAATTTGCAGGTCGCTCTCACAAGTATTTACTACAATATTAAATTTAATGTAGAAATTTGGGCAAGACAGGTTCAAGTTTCGGTTTCTAGTTTAATGCACTTACGTTTATATGAAGTTAAGAAGAATGAAGAATATTTTTTTAATAAATTAAAACTTTGTGTATGTACAGACGCCAGCAGATCAAGCTACCCCTAACTGTCAGCTTCTCCCAATTGAATATGAACCTTATTCTGTTTGAAATAAAGTTAAAAAACTATTAAAGAAATTTGACACATTGGGGTAACTTGATGCCTCTGTACTACAAGTCAAATAAAACCTGTAAAGTTGGAGTTGATCAAGCACGGATCTACGGTACCGTTGTGGGCACTGTGGGCTTGCCCACAACCCTTATTGAGGTCAGACTGAACAAATTATCGTGCTCATCACACAAAGGTTTGTCTTGGGTGAGAATCGAACCCATGACCTCCGGCATTGAAGGCAGGGCCACCAACCATTAGATCAACAGGCCAGTCAAAGTAGTACTTTGTGCATGGAGTTAAATTATTACCTCCTACTACTACTACTTTAAATACTACAACCTACTCTAGTATAGTATGTAACATAGAGACGCGCAGCGCAGTAGTTCAGTTTAAAATTATGTGTTTTGTGTCTTTCAAATTCAATGCTTTTCAGTAAGGTAGTTAGGTTAGGTAGTTGGGTTCGATATATGATAGGAATGGTAAGTTAGGTTAGGTTATAAGTATATATTTTGCCATTATAATTTGATCAAACATACAAGATTCAAAGAGAACATAAGAGACTCGCTAAATAAAAAGTATTTGTAGTTGTTATTGATTTGTATCTATTTATTGTCATCTTATTAAGAGTGCGTATTATATCTCTAAAATAGAAAATTCTCGTATCACAGTGTTTGTTAACAAACTCCTCCGAAATGGCTTGACCGATTCGTATGAAATTTTGTGTGAAGCAGTGGCGAACTGTCCATACAACTCGATTCCATTTGGAGGTTTGGAAGAGCAACTCTGCCACTACTGACTAATGGCAGCCAGACTCTGCTACTGCCAAATACACCACAAATTTTTTATTAGTACAAATACTTAAATAAAAGGCTTGTTCTAGACGGTCATCGCATTATATTTGTAAAGCATCCATTAATAATATTCATAAACAGCAAAGTTATTAGCGTTTGTATAAATCCCAAAAAGTCAACCAATTTATGGAAATAATGTACAGGCTACTCATGACATAGTAGTATTCATTAATCGTCATCTCTCGCTCACGTTCGCGTGATTTCGCTCAAACATGCCCCACATCCAACAGCTGTTTTAGTTATTTAAGTTTAACTAAATAGAGGCATATTTAAAAATTAAACTTCGTTTCTTTTTACTTTTGATTACGCAAATATAAGTAACAGGTACGGATACAGCCCATTTTTTTGTACTCATTAAAAATAGGGGTGTATAGATATTTACACTAAAGGCATACAGGGTGATCGATGACTTCAATACAGACAAGAAATAGTGATACGAATACTAAGTTTTTTTTGGTCGGCTTTCCTCTTAAGAAAATTGATTCCTCGTGACTGGTGTGTAGGTATATTCAGTAGGACCGAGAATTGGTCGTAATTTTCTTTTAAATACATAACCATGCAAGCGTGAAACCACTGCTAACCCTAATTGAGAGCGATAGGCCAATGTTTATAAAAAAAGCGATGTATGAAGGTATCCATGCCGTACATTTTCCGTTAGGACCTCTGTATATTATTGCACTGAATATAGCACCTGTGTACTTATGGGGGTTGCCCCAAAATGCTCAATATACTACCTGCTTTAGTTTGGGAAAGGCACCCGGAGCGACGGTCTCCATTGTCTACTTCGGGGTAGGCAATCAGGACCGTCACCCAGGGCGCCTTGTCCAAACCTGTCTTAGGTGGAACGCTAAAATGTAATAACTGTAAAATAGTGACTGTAAAATAGCTGACTGTAAAATAGTGGTATTAAGCTGCATTCGGTTAGACTGGAAATCCACCTCAACATTATTGGAAAATAGCTAGGCAGGTCATCTGCCTAGCTGTTTTCCAATTATGTTGAGGAGCTTATTCAGAAAAGGTTTTTTTTTTCATAAAATCGGTGGTTGATGAGCTGGTCATTCGCAGTTGGAAGCTGAATTCCAAGTTACTCTACGAATACATTAATTCATAAGAAACCAGTGTTCCACTAATTAAGAAGCTCTTATAAACAATCTTAACACCCATGAAAACAAAACGCCCATTATACACTTAGTTGCACGAAAAAACGAAAATGCTTAGCTTTTTCGCGCAAGCAGTTTGAAAGTTGGCTGCAGTAATGTTCAGGAGTGAAGGCATTTCTTGTTCACCTGCATCGATCAACGTCGGCGGCGCGGGACCCCGGCAGAGGCGAGATTATGGCGAAAAACTAGCCTGGGATTTTTCTTGGTGCTTTACGCCGGATTAACGATCTTTTTCGCTCTAGATAGCGTCTTATGACGAAAGCTGAGATGGATTTGAGTGTTAGTAGTGGCGGCGTAGTTTACACTTTCTGTCAGAGCTATTTACATTGTGAAGTCTCCGCTTCTTTTAGTTGGAGGAAGTCAGCACGACTTGGAATCGAAAATTCGAAGACATGTGACATCTACCAACCCGTACTGGGCTCACCTGGTTAATTACGGACCACTCCTTACAAAGAAGACGCCTGTGTCCTAGCAGTGAAATCAAACACAATCAAAATTAAAAGTCTCTATCCAAATCACGGTTTGAACGTCAAAAAAATACAAATTCAGTCCCTCAAAACGCCTACCCTTCTCAACGTCCTAGTTTTTTTGCTGGAAAGAAGAAGTGGCGGAACAGATTCCATACAATGAAATGCTCAGATATACAAGTACCTAGCATTAAGATCATCATCATACACTTTGTAAATCGTTACATTTCAGAATTATTGTCAGTGAGAACATATAGGCTGATTATGTGTGTATACTGATTGGTTGATGATGAACAGCTCTACTGACAAAAGACTTTGCCCCCTTCTTAATAATATGATTGCAGAAGTGCCTTGTAGTTCTAGTAGTCGCAAGTGTTACTACTATTCATGAGATCTTGGGTTCGATTTTCGGGTTGCGAAAAGTAATATTGGGATCTCAGTAACAACCCAGAGACTGGAGTTATGTCCGGTTGATGGCTCGCTCGCGAGTTGGAAATGAGATGAAATAAAGCATGAAACTGTCCAGATACACACTGTGACGAATTAGTAAATGTGATTTATTAGGGATACCTACTGACGAAAAAGTGAATGTGACGAGTTGTCAACACAATCCAAAATGTATGTGAAATCCTTTCTTGAAAACCTACGGGGAACGACGTAATTAACATTACGTCTTTGTTTTTGTTTTGTAAGGGTTAGGCAGGTGAATGTAGGCTACTCTACATTCACCTGCCTAACCCTTACTACTAACCTAACTGTGTAGTAACAAAACTGTTTTGATTGCTGTTATTTAGTTCCATAATATACACACAAGTGAAATGTATCCTTAATGAGTGGAGGCGGTAACAAATGTGTCTTCTGCAAACAGTATTAGTCTTGTCGCGTCGGGCGCAATTCGAAAGCCTCGGAACAGATGCTTCGCGCACACTGACCATGTTTCATGGAAATCTTCATAAATTAGATTGTATTTCAGTGTTTACGACGGATGCCTGCATTGTTTGTTACTACCTTTTCCAAGAAATGTTGATGCGTGCGAGGTTGTATAATTGATTCGTAGTATTTCTCTCTCTCTTCACATTACTTCCACTGGAAATTTGGTTGAAATGTATGAATAAAAAATTGTTTGCGAAACACTAACTTAGAAATATCAAAAAAAGATCAGTTGTTTCTTATAAAATGCTAAACAGCAGTTTATTTTAAAGAAATACGAGTTATATAAATAATGGTGCCCTTATTAGACCTTAAGATTTCGGCAGTCGACAATTTATATAGTAGTACTCGATAAATTCCTTACTGAGAAAGAATTTTGATTACATATTCGACATTGACATTTATTAACAATTTTGTAAAAATACAATGTCAATAAAAGAAGGTAATAGAATAAAATTTTTGTAGGTAAATTTTATTCTATTACCTTCTTTTATTGACATTGCATTTTTATATTCATTTCCCTTCATTATTTATATGTACCTACACAATTGTTAATGTTTTGCTTGTGTTATTTTGTGTTTTATTGTAATTGTTTTATTTAAATAATGTTGATTATCTGTTTTTCATGTAAATTGTACCAAAAATCATACCAATAAATTTTAAGGAAATGAATTTGAATTCACAATTTTTTGAAGTAGTTAATTTCGGTTAAAGTAAAATTACCTATTAGTCTGAACTTCCGCAGTCTAGATCTTAAATAGTATACCTACTATTTAGGTTTTCTTATCTATATATATAAAAGAAAGTCGTGTTAGTTACACCACTTATAACTCAAGAACGGCTGGATCAATATGAATGATTTTGGTCTTTTTGGATTTGTCTTTGTCCGGAATAACATAATAATTTAAAAAAAATATGAAAAGTCCTCGAAAAAACAAATATCAAGAATATTCGTTGTCTCAAACATTTTTCAAACGCAGTGCCATCTTGCATGACATGACATAGGAGTCAAACTTCCCGGTTCATTATCAGGTGACAATTTGACATTGACAAGTCTTAAGCTAAACCTAAGAAGGTAAGGTTGTCAATGTATACGTACCTACGTTCTGAAATTTATTTTGTTACTAAACTTAAGAGGTTTTATGTAGCATAAAAAAGTGTAACAGGTATTTCAGAAATCAATTTACTTAATTAACAATGACGACAGAGACAAACTTTAATAATTCTTTGCAAATAGAACTTATTTTACTGTTAAGACTTTCATTAAAGTAGACCGGGAAAACTATAAGTTCATATTGTATGTAACATAGAGGCAATAGTTCACATTAAAATGATGAATTTAGTATTTTTTAAATTATGAATTTATTAAGTAAATTGTATGTAAGATAGAGACACGTAGCGAAGTAGTTAAGTTTAAAATGAAATTATGTATTTTGTATCTTTCATTTCAGTGAGGTAGTTAGGTTAGGTAGTTAGGTTAGCTATAGAATAGGTATGGTCAATTAGGTTAGGTTATATATACATGTTGTAATTTTAATTCTATCGAACACAAAATGTTTAAATAAGATCACAGTAGAGACTCGCTACATAAAAAGTAGTAGTAGTTATTATTGGTTTGAATTTATTTTTTGTCGTCTTATTAAACTTAGGTACCTATGTATTAGATATACCTACATACGTTTCATAAGACAACATGTAAAAAAAAATGATAAGAGCAATAAATTGGCTCTTAGGCACAACGAAGTTTGCCGGGGCAGCTAGTACTTAAAAAAATATTTAAGGCTCAATAATGTTTTGTAAATAATTGGGTTATTCAAAAGATAAAGCAGTGACAAACAACGATCCGATATACAAAACTAGCCACATTTAAATACACAGTCGAATGAAACGGTCGGTAGCATGTAGAAACCCGTTTATCGTACACAAGCGGCAAGATCGAGTACAAAGATGATCCGAAATGGACATTTAGACTTTTATGAAACGTGTATTTTATGGATAACGTGACCATGACGCGGTCAGCATCCTGCATGACACGATACGTTACATAAGGTGCATTGTGTTGTCCACGAACGAGAACCTACGCATACATAAGAATCGCCTATATATTTTTAGAGTTATAGTCCTATAGAATACTGGCGTGGATATAAAATTTTATTTGAAACACGTGTAGCATTATAGGTATTTGACGTAACGGTGTGTTTATTTGTATTGTTCATAATTGTAAACTTCGTATGTATAAGATGTTTGAATCAGGGCTAATTTGTAAATAAACTGTTTCTACCTAAAATCGATATATTAATACTTTTAAAACTACGATGACGTCGGCCCGTTTTTGATTATTACTTTGAAAATTGAGTTAAAAGTTAAGGCTGATTGCCAATTTCAGGGTTTCGTACCCAAAGGGTGCTAACAAAACCCTATTACTGAGCCACCGTTGTCCGTCCATCTCTCTGTCAGCGGGCTGCATCTCATGAACCATAATAGATAGACTGTTGAAATCTTTACAGAGTGCGTAATTATTTTGCTGCTTTATTATCCATTAAAATTTAAATCAAATTAAAAAAATAAGTGGAAAAAACATTTTAAACCTATGTTACACCACTAAGAATGGTTTTAAATTATTTGAACCAGAATGACGGTTTTAATCCAAATGGTTTAAAACGGTTAACCCCTTACTGCATGGTTTATCTAAATTCATTGAAAAATAATTATGGGGTAGTATGACCCAATTTAGAGATCGTAGGTATTTAATTTTAGAAAATGCCGAAACACGAAGCTCGATGCGAAAATCGATCAACTGTTTTAAACAAAAACGGTTGATCAGTCTAAGATGGCCCACGTTGGGTCTCCCGAGATTAATTTAGCGGGTAGCGAGCAATGCGCCAATGTAGACGTCTAGATGACGCCCTCAGTACCTTTACACGCGGTGCTCACAGACTGTCTAACTTCCTACGATAAAATGTCCCATCGTGCAGTGATGGAACTGACGTGGACATTATTGTAGGAACCAGAGACGAAAACTTTTATTTTAGAGAAGCACAAATCTACCGCCATTGGAAAATGCCAGTTTTATCTCCTAATGTCAAATAATATTACGGCAATGGTGGTAGGACATATAAGTTTGTACAACGGAATATTAGCGCCAGATACATTTGCCTGGCACATTGAGTTGGACTCCCATCTGGTGCAGCCTTGAGACGCACAACGCACGCTGTGTATTCACTAATAATTTAATTATATCTTTTGTATTTTGTATTGTGTGTTGATCTATGTCTTTTGTGTGAACTTAATAAATGCTTTATGTATCTATTAATCTAGTAGGTAAAGTTATGTTTCTTAGCTTGGTTAGAGAATGGCCTGTATAAAGGAATAACTGTCCTAGTCCCATAGGAAATATTAGAATGATTTTTAAATGTTCGATAAAAAACTGTTGAAAATAGTATCTACAATATTTTTATTAGTTTTTTATTTATTTTTAATACTACAATCTTGTTTATAATTAAATATGTTTGTCTGAGAGGTTTCAAGTCCTATTATTGTTACTGGCAGGGCGAAAAAGGCCTTTTTTAAACAGAGAAGGCACAAGCATTAATTACGACGCTTACTTAACGCGGGTCCCGATTTCAGCTAAAGGTTCTTTTATCTAGCCCAAGTTTCCTCTCGATTCTTTTATCAGCGATATCAGTGATTTCTAAAATAAATATAGATCGTACTCAAATACTAAAAAAAAAATTAAATGTACTCACCCGCAAAAGGTATACCAGCTTACCACCAGAGATATGGATTAAAAAACAGATACTAGCCCTCATCAGGTGTTATACCTGCACACCACCATAATATATAATTCAAGTAACAAAAAACTGATAAGATTACTAATGAGCATTTTTACCCGTCGGCATCCCATTTAAAAAAATTGTCGCCTTGCTATTGTTGGGGATGATTGGGTAAAATTAAGATGTGTGTTGGGTGTAAGTGGAATTGTCGGAGGGGCCGCCCTAGAAGGACAAGGACCTTATTGGTGATGTTCTTCAGAAAGGTTAGGGGCATAGTTGCACGCACTTGTAACGTGCGCGCGCGTTTGATCAAATGTATGAATTATAGTGTTTAGTAGGAATGATCATAATTATGGTGGTACTATTCATTCCTATTTGTGTGAAATTCACATAAATATAAAGAAAGAAATGTTTATTTGTGAAAACATATACTTCCACAAAGTTAAAAATTTGTAAATTCATGATAAACAAGAAGGTTCCATTTTTTATTTACATTGCGAATGTCATCTTAGGTAATATTTCTAATTTGCGAAAGAGACTCATACTCGCTTTATGAGGATACAGTGTGTCCGATTTACTTTCTAAAAAATAAATAAAATACAAATCATCAGAATTTCATTCCAGACGACATTTTTTTATTTTCCATACGCCTGGTTCTAGCAAGTTTCAGGTATTCAGTAAACACTGAAAATAGACTTAATCCTAAGTAGGTATTGTAGCGATAAATTTGAAGGTTGCTAGTCTATACGTACCACATTTGCATTTGAGCATCTTAATCACGCACATAATTAGGTACCTCCTAACTTAAATTAGAATTACGTTTTTTTTATTATTAAGGTGCAGCATGGAGGCTTCTGGATTTGTAAATTTTTAAGGTACGTCTTACTCTAAATCAGGCTTTTTCTTGTTTTTCTTTGGGCTACCTACTCAGCTTTCCTGGCCACACCGATATCCCATCCCATGGTCACACTAGTATCTATCTATCATAAAGATCTTCAGACAACCAGTAAAGATTATCGTAGCCTTTTAAAACTATGGTTTGTATTGGGGGAACTTGTGGCTAAAAAAAAACAGCCTCAAGGTTCGATCTAAGCTATGCTTGACGATGTTGGTCCGTGGATCAGCGACCTTATTCTACATAGGTATCAAGACTCCTTCCTGTCTCGGAAAGCAGGATAAAGGTCATGGCACATTATAACAGCACCGCAACTGCACAGCAGCCGCACGGCGTCGGCGTCGCCTCGAATTTAGGCTACGGCTAGCTGCCAGTGCGCTAACTACACGTCGTCGGTAAGGTGCCAGCTTGCAGTCCGCACGCCGCCTGCGAGGTGCAAGCTCGCAGCCCGCCCGCTGGCCGCGAGGTGCAAGTTAGCTGTCACCGCGAACACAATTGTTATATGGAATTTATAATTGAACACGTGACAGTGACTTGCACGTTTTCATAATGTCTAGGTTTACGAAGGCGCAATGACGTTTTGCTGGCGACTCGGAGCCGACGTGCTGTAAGCACATGGTCCGCTCGCTATCGGCATGCGGGCTATGAGTTGAGTTGTATGGTAGTGGCAAGCGCGCTGACTGCTCGCCGTTGGCTTTTTTACTATGACTTTGTGAAATATGTTATACTACCCATGATTTAAGGCTCTAAATTGAATGACAAGTCAATTGCTGGTTTGGAGCTGTGCCGGTGCCGCGCCGGTATAATGTGCCATGACCTTAAGCCGTTGGATCCGGCTGATCCGGTTACGGGCATTCAGGAGCCCAAAAGTCTGGCATCCAGGTTAACAAAGAGGTATAGTGTTTTCCAGTAACTGGGTTGTGGAGTTCAGACAGGCAGTCGCTCCATGTAAAACACTGGTATTCAGCTGCATCTGGTTAACCTGGAAGCCGACTCCAACATATTAGGGAAAAGGCTAGGCTAGGGATGATGATAAAACGGTATTACATAATTATAGGTAATAATTTTGGGGTAAACATACAGCGAAACATGTACTGTCATCCAATTAACGTTTAACATATTCTTTAAATAATTTCTTGGAAAACAACGCATATTAAATAATCCGGAGACGATTAGTAACGCATCAGCACTCCACGAGTACTAATGGAAATTAAGCCCGTGTTAACATAGGTACGTTACAAACTCATTGGCCTGCCAGTCTTGTTGGGCATCCCTACGCAGGAAAGAAAAGATTATGGAGAAATACGCACGCAAAGTTAATGAAGGTTTCTTTCATTTTACTTGACCACGAAAAACGTCAAAACTATTTTTTTATTATTTTGATTTTTCATTTTTTTCCTTAATCTGTATTGAGTTTAATTCTGATTATAATTATTGTTGTTAGCTTAGTTATAATACATTATAGTATGCATGCTGTGGTCTCCTGTAAGTGAAGGAGTACACCTACGTAATACTTTTGTCATCGATAATTTATTTCATGTATCTGTGTATATCCTTTGTTGGAGATCTTAGATAAATAAATAAAAACGTATAAATTACTTTTAGAAGAAAATATAATGTTCTTTAATGTAATGTACAGACGCCTGCACGTCAAGTTACTCCAATTTGTCAAATTTCTTTGATCGTTTTTCAACTTTAAGTTAAACAGAATAAGGTTCATATTCGAGTAGGAAAATTTGACACATTGGGGTAACTTGATGTGCTGGCGTCTGTACACCATAAAACCTTACAAATAAAAAAAAAGTAGCTACATAGGGTACTAGGGTACAATGGGCAACTTTATCGCTTATAGAGATCTATTATTGACAACCTTTGGATGGACTTGATAGAGCAGAAGAAAAGATACATACATCGTTTTTAGGCAGCAAGAAATAGTAAGGTGTTGATTAAAAAAACTACGTACCTTTCAGGAGATGAAGTGCTTGCTCATGATTATAAACACTTTTCAAACGAGACAAACCCAATTTGATCAGGTAAATGTAACTGTATTCATAAAGCAGCAGATGTTTTATTTTTTTATATTTCTGGTTGGTCTCCCTGAAAGGTTGAAATAACATATTCGAAAAATTAAATCTGTACTCATAGAGATCCATCGATATTTTATGGGCAAGCAAGGTGCCGTTTTACTATTTTGCGGATCAAAACTCGTGCGGTAATATCTGTAAACATTCTCGATACTGGTTATTAACCCCTAACGCAAAAAGAGGGGTGTTATAAGTTTGACCGCGCGATAGCAAGTTTAAAAATTTTGAAATAAAAATTAAAGTAAAATTTAAAATCCCTACAATTTTTTTTAAGAGTAACATCGGTGTTTCGTTAGAACGATATTTTTATGACTAAGTTTGCATATTATTGTGCTTTGATAGGTATATGCAGTCGTTCACCAGTTCCCTGTCATTGTCATATATCCGTCGCATATGCTGTAGTTTCAGTACTTCCTCACAGTTCACACTACAACAACTATAACAATAAATAGGCGGCATTCGTGTCCTAATTCGTTGTCTAAACCTACCATCAATTATGTAGGTACCACCTAAACTTAAATCCACAAACTGCAGCGCATTCGGGAATTATCCTTCCTATTTCCCTACTTAATGGGAGACGAATGTCGTTAGAAGTCGCAAGTGCTCGTAAAATCCGGCAGTTTTCGTATTGTCCACAATAGTAGACAAGGAAAGTTGTTAGAACGTAGAAGGAGAAAATGTACACGGCGTAAAACTAATATCGTTGTTTGTCGTTGGCGTACTGCAAATAACTTTCCTGTGTTGGTACAAGGTGTTTTGCTCTGTGGCAGTTGCTAAGCGTTTAGCAGCGCAATCTGAACGCTGTGCCAAGTAGGAATGGGGGGTGGAGGCAAGTGGAGCGGAGACAACTAATTGACCATCGACTACATGCAAATCGCTAATTACCGTCGTCGGTAGCCGAGCTTCGTATATAAATAATGGTCGATACAATTATTTTCTATTGCCCGACCCGCGAATATCAGATAGTTATGCTAATAATAAAGCTATGCACAGGCCTGTAACGTGGGCATCGTTAAACTTTGAATTTTTTTGCGTGACTCTGTACATAAATGTTGCAATCTATTGTTTATTTATTAGTTTGACTTCGCCTTGGAAGCGTTCAAGTGTTATCTACAAAGGTTACTGCGTACGTGTAGTTCGATAATAATTTCAGTACTTAAGGCTGGAGGTGTGATTTTCAATACATTGTTATAAAAAATACGTGTGTAACGTTCGTGAGTCGTGATTACACATTTATTGTTTATTTTACTTTGTTGAACTTCACACGTGTCAAATTGCTTAGAAACAATGCCTAATGCTCTTGCGTTCTGCTAATGGGTGCAAGCATCTTCTTCATTTAGAAAAAAGAAATCTGCTTGCTTGTCGGGTTAGCGAGTACCTACAAACACGAATCTTTCGTAACATAAAATGTCAACATGATTGTTAGAGTTTCTTCATTAAAATTTCCATATTGTAACGAAACTATTGTCGCTTGGACCCTGACTAACATGACGAAAATAGCAAATAAAATGTAGTGCGGTGTCCCTCGTTCTTTAATAGTTTTTCAACTTTAAAACAAACAAAAAACTTTTCTAGGGGTACGCAGATGTGTACAATATACCTATATTTCGACAGTTAGGTATGTTAAGTTTCATTTATTAGGGATAAGTGGATAACCCTATTACCATTATGTATTGTTAACAAATAACAATATAAAAATAAATTCATGGCAAATATTTATATGGAAACAACTAAAAATGGAAAAATAAAAATCTTTTTTGCAAAAAATAAAACCGACTTAAAAAAAACCACTAACCGATGTAAAATAACTCTAAATTCGGAAGTCGGTGGCCCATCATGAATAAGACAAAACCACCAAAGCCACAGACTTCCTAATTTAGAGTTATTTTACATCGGTTAGTGGTTTTTTTTAAGTCGGTTTTATTTTTTGCAAAAAAGATTTTTTTGAAGTCGGTTAAAAATAAGGTTCATGTTGGTTCAATTGAAAAAAAAACCAGTTTGGGGTAGTATTATGTGCTAGCGTCTGTGCAAGAAGTTAGGACCTTTACCTACGTACTTCTTATGGTAAAAATTTGAAGGTCAATCTGGTATTCGGCTATGCAGTTATGATGGAGCTGTGCATGACCAATTTTCATAATTGCAGGCGCACCTCTGATATGCCTGTAAATTGAACGTAAGTCCTTGACATTTGCAGTTCACAAACCAAATATAAAGCTACGTAATAGCTTTCTAATAAAATGAACAGTGTGAAATAATAAAGCAGGGACTAACTTGATTGTCGCAAACGCATGTTTGTCAGGCTTGAGGTAGGATGGGGTTTGATTTCTCCAACAGGAAAACTGGGGATCTTTTTGGCTACCAATACCAAATTGGTTCTTCCATTCATTATATGTACTTTTTCAGTTTATCTTAGACATCATTGACATTAGTGAAGGGAAGCATCGTGAGGAAACCCAGAGTTTTCGTTAATACAATTCTGAAATCGTAAATCCACCTTTAGCAAGCGTGGTGAAAAATGCTCGTGCCTTCTCTGTATGCGAAGCAATCTTTGTGCCCTATTTTTAGAGTCTGGATTTGTGTTCGATTGATGGCAATAGGCTCACCCCCTTTAGCATGAGACTTAAACATGACTGGCGAAATGCGGGTATAGGTACCTTCAACTGGACAGGTACACAGGTATACAGGTTATGTTATATGTTATGGTTGTGTTATGTGCTTAAGGCATAATCGATCGACATAAGCCCATAAGCCACGTTAAGCAAAAAACAAATAAGTTGTATTGTTGAGAAAACAACAAAATTTTCCACTATAAGCGAGAGAAACAACATAGAATTTTAAAGCAGAAAAAGTGTACAAAACAATGTTGAAATATGCAATGTATACTGTACCTAAGTAAAGCTCAGAAACGGGGGATAAGTTGTGCACAGTGGCGCCATCTAGACGTCTACATGGATGCTTAGCTAAATTAATTCGCACCCGTACAAAATGCATCATGGCGTGAAACGAATATACTTACTTGTATAGATAGGTACTAAGAAACAGGCAAACATTGGTGGAGCAAGATAAAAGGTATCAGCGTCGAAGGGTGAAAGTTTTTACTAAGAAAGATTGAACAATATGCCATTAAAAACTTGTTCTTCTGCTATTCGTCTGGTCAGTGACTAAACTGGTCACAAAGTTTCTATGTGGGCATTTGACTTGGCAACTTTTAAATGGCCAGTAAGAATCCTCCTAAAAAAATAAATATTTAAAATGTTGTTCTGTTTCTTCTTTTGTTAATTTTTTAGTGAGGTTAGTCACTATGATCACAGTCTAAAAACATACAGTCGTCCGACGAAGCTGTCTAGACAGGGCAATCGTGCGGGGTGTGAGGGGCGAGACGCGGCAAAGCCGCTCCCGCACTGCAAACAAACCGATGTTCGTAGTGCGGGAGGTAGGTATTATTCAAGTCTAACGCGTGTAGAAGTTGTCGGCATGTTTCCAGAGATCAAAGGCGTCGTCCTACTGTATTAATATTTATACTGTGCTATGATGTTTTATGCCACTTATGGGCCTGTGACTTGGCATCATGACGACTCTCTCAGGTATGGCCGGTCTCCTCTCGATGATTTCCTTCACAGTTTTTTAAACAAATGATAAATATACAAAAGTCTTGTATTAGATTCTTGATGGTATAAAACCTCCAAAACTACATATTCATTTTAGATTTAGAATTTTAAGCATTTTGGATTTGACGCAATTCCTAAAATTTATCGTTTTCTACAGCGTCCAAAGAATTTTAAATAATCTAAGTATACGTACTTGTGACGTCAAAAAGTAAATAAAAAATACAATGTGACGAAAAGATGAGTGTAATTTAATTTGTTTATACAATTCTGAACATGTATTTCCCGACAGTCAATTATATGGAATACGGTAATGTTAATAACTTTTTATTGGATACTGAATATAAACATGAATAACCAATTATGGTGTTGTTATAAATATTTACAGGCGAATGCAAAAGGCTTCATTTTGTTAGTATTGAAATAATGTTACGTCCAATTTCATTGAATTTTAATATCGTATGGTAGGTACTTGTGTGTCCTGTTTTTCGTTCTGTTTACAAAAGCTTATGAAAATACGTAATGAAAGCATTCAGTGGGTAGGTAAAAAGTGGCTTCCAATTGTTTGTTTGACGAGTCGTTGAATACAGAGCCCAACAATATTTATGAATTCAATTGTAAGTGGACCCCTGGGGAACTAGTAGAAACAAAATGTATTATTCTATGTCTTAACTCTAGGCATACAAACTGTACCGGTGTGCCAAATGTCATCCAATTACGCTCAGCGGTTTCGGCGTGATCGAGTAACAAACTTAAAAAAAACCTTTTTTTTTCGTTTTTATAAGTAGAACGTTTTTGACAGCTTAACAGTCTAACGGGATGCAGCTGAATACTACTGTTGGACAACGAATGACTTCCTATCTGACTTCCACAGCCCAGTAACTGAGTAACACGATACCCCTTGACTGCCCTTGAGTAAACTGGTTGTCTGTTTGACAGATGTCAAAGATCTAAAAATGAAAACCGGGACCTACGGTTTAACGTGCTTTCCGAGCTACAAAGGGGATCTTGAGGTGTAATCAATTGTTACCCATCCACAAATTGACCTCGGCAGCTGTAAGCTCTTTGGCTTACAGCTTAACGGCATCATTAAGAAATCATATATAAAAGTACGTGTCCTTTTGTAGTCACATTAAGCGGGTGCTTGCTGGGGGTGTCTCAGCGTTGTCATGCAATACTGCAATCATAGCGTGCATTGCGACGTTCTTTCCCCACTCGAAAAATAACCAGTCGTAAACCTATACATTTATTAGTATTTTCTTTTCGGAAACTTTAAGGGCTGCTAAGGTTATTTTTTTCTTCAGTAGCTCGTTAATTCTATTCGGTAAGACAATACTTACTATAGATTTTGGCATGTAAAGTATTCTTCAGGTATTTTTTTAATATTTTTATTTCGTAAATATTTAATTTTAAGACACTAATTTGAAGCTTTATTTTTAATCCAAGTAACAGTTTTTTTTAAATTATATTTTAAAGTATTATTCGTGATGACGTCATTTCGTAGACTGAATAGCTAGTCTTTGCCACGTTTTCAGAACATACAAAAACACTAATAGATAACTTCAAACTTGACATTGTCAACAGTTGACACTTGACAGATACGATTTTTAGACTAACAACAGTTTTTTTTTTAATTTATCTTGAAAAACACGAAGGAAGTAGTCTGTTCAGGCTACATTATGACGTCATATAGAGGTCAAATGGAAGTCAAATGGTTACAAATATTATTGTGAAAATGAACACAATCTTGTGATATAGAGAGCTAAAGATAGAAAATAAGGCTTAAGACCCTAAAATCTCCAAATGGTTTTTGAATCAGCGTAGGTTGATTTTTACTTTACATAAGTATTGAATTCAATACTCACTGTTGACGGAACATCACGAATAAAATTTCATCCGATATTTAGGTCCTAGTGGGTACAAGTCGATGAGTCTAGTTTAGTACGGTCCGCTGCCGCTTCATTATTGCTATATCATGCCAGATTGCGTTAGGGAAGGTTCATATATGACGGAACATGCGTCGCGTATTATCGGTCGCGTAACGCCAGAACAGACAAATGTGTAGAAAAACACTTGACGGTTCACACTCAACAGATGATGCGTTAGTGCGTCGAGGTACATTGTCGCAAACGCTCGGCGCATGTTCCGTCAGATATGAACCTTTCCTTACAGAGACATGTGGGACCCCAATTTTTTTACGACATTTCTGTCCTCCCTATGGTATCTTAAATTTCTTTGGGTAGACAGATACTATTGAAGTACCTAGGTGTTGTACAGGCGCCAGCACATCAAGTTACCCCCAATGTGTCAAATTTCTTTGATCGTTTTTCAACTTAATGTCAAACAGCACAAGGTTCATATTCAATTGGGAAAATTTGACACATTGAGGTAACTTGATGTGCTGGCGTCTGTACCTAAGTAGTAGTCGTTTGTTTCTTTGTTGTATAAGTAGGTAGTTTTCCAATAAATCATGTTTTAGATAAAACAGTAGAGGTAAACATTTACGTATTTTACGAGTAAGTACCTAGTTACTATTATATAGCACATGCAATGACTCAGACTGCATAAATAGTTACTATCTATATATACTTATAATAAATCTGTAGAAGTAAAATTTCTGTACATTGAAAATATAAAAAAAATAAATAGCAGGGGGTGTTACTAGACCGACACCGAACCCAAAAATATGATTAAAAAAATTTTTGTCTGTCTGTCTGTCTGTCTGTCTGTCTGTCTGTCTGTCTGTATGTTCAGGTATCACGCAAAAACTACCGGTTCGATTACGATGAAACTTGGTATACTTATTCTTTAGTTTCCTGGGCACCACACTGGGTACTTTTTATCCCGGAAAAGTATGTACAATAAAAAACAAACTTAATTTTGCGGTTCAATCCCTAGACCCGACTACTGTACCAACCGCAAATAATAAGTTTGTCGTAGGTTACGTCACCCGCAGTGGAGTTCACCAAGGGGCGCTGCATACGGCTAAGATATTATTATATTTTATCTTAAGATACAATATCGCTTGCCATGCAATTCAATGGACTATCACACACTACGAAGATAATTATGTACATTAAACATAATATATTCAAAATTAATATTGGAGGATGATTGGTGATCGATACTGATGCCAAAAATGCAATCAGTAAATGTTTTGTCTGTCTGTCTGTATGTGCACGCATAGTTCAAAAACTATTATAGGTATTTTATCCAAACTTGGTACGGTTGTAATCAATACGCCTGGGCAGGTTGATCTTAGTTTCAGTTGTACGGCGCTCTTTCCCGGGTCAGTAGTTCAAGAAATCTTTATGCATACATACCGGAAGGATCAACTTTGAAAGTATTCTATCCGGAAGTATTATGCTAAAATTATTACGTTTATAATATATCAACGCACAGCCCAAACCGCTGGTATTAGAGACATGAAACTTGAAGTGGTGTTCTTAGTGAAGAGTAAGTATCCACTAAAAAACGATTTTTGGAAATTCAACTCTTAAAGGGAAAACATAGGGGACGGAAGTTCGACATCCACGCGGGCGAAACCGCGGGCAAAAGCTAGTGGTTAATAAAACAGCGGCATTCTTTATTAAAGACCTTAAATAATGATGTGAAAAGAGGTGACGCAAGTGAAGATTAAGTTGTTACGGAAGAATCGTTCGTTCCCGCGACCCCCAGCGCAGGTGTAAAACGGAATACTAGGGTGTTTTTCTTAGTGCGAGTCTGATAAACCTTTCCGCCCTATCAGTGCGAAGGGCATCCAATAGAATCACCAACCCCAAGATAAAAAAAGATAAAGGATAAGTAGGTACTTAGGTACCTACAGTCAAATAATGGCAAGGTTTATCATCTTAAGTTTTAATGAATTTATTGGGTTACCAACGATTGTTTACACAGATTGTATGCTAAAGGTAAATTTATATAACAACATAACATAAAAAATATTATTTTTAAAAGTATTTCCACAGGCACAGAGAAAATACTTTTAAGTAAAATATTTTTTATCGAGACAATGAAAAGTTAAACTATTTAACAAGGTGACTAACTAAATGAATTAAGTATAAACTAGCATTTTCTATAATTACGGCTGAAAAATACGTTTCAAAGGTTTCATGGGTACGAATCACGGTCTTCTTACATAATGAAAAATTACAACAACGCGACGTAACAAATTGTCAATTCGGAAAAAAAAACTAACTTTCAATACGGGCTTAGGAAAAGGTTCCATGGGAAAATAAATGCAATCTGCATCGTGAGACTCGCATAATAAATGAATACAATCTTATGTCTGGACTTTAAAAGAGACCATGACCCCTGAGTTTCATTCGGCATTTCTTCTCAGGGATCAGTCACTTTGGAAATGCCATTTAGTGCCATTTAGTTTAAAAAAATGACATGTAAAAGTATCTGGAAAGATCTACTTACATAAATGTAGTAGATTATTAACCAAGGGGATAAAGCAGTGTCTTCTGTCGCGGGTGACGATTTAAATCGCGAGCGTAACGAAGGACTCGAGGTTTACTCCCGAGCGTAGCGAGGGTGTTAAAAACTTAAATCACGAGCGAAGCGAGGGATTTAAGTCGAGTCCTAAGTGCAGCGAGGGATTTTAGTTCACCCAAGACTAAGACAGCTTTATCACCGAGGAAAATACTCTACTTTTCGTACCATTTGCGAAAAAATTAACACAATAAATGAGATAAGCATTTATTAAAAATAATGACAATTAAAAGTAAACGTATTTTTAGAATATTAACTTATTTATAAAAATAAATTAAAATAAACTTAACGTATATATGTATATTTGAAGAAAACAAAAATAATATTTTTTGTCGGAAAAGCAAAGGCATCAAGCTCATAGGGCCTCGTCGGTTTTGGTAATTTTATTTAATTAATAATCATAACTGCGTATTCCTTTTTCAAAAAGATGTGTAATGCTGTATTTACAAACTCAATGATGTAAATGTAGTTCAGTATAAATTTCGGTAAGTATTCCAAATTTAAATCACATTCTCTCCCTAGGGGATGAATGAAATCCAGTACAACTTTCTTTCCCTGTTTTTAACAGATCAAAAATGACTATTGTTACGTTCGCTTTTTGTGGCATAGAATGTCACTTTTTTGAGCAAGTGGTACGAAAAATATCATTTCATATAATATCATTTCATTTCAAGACCACTCACAATGATTGCAAAACACTGCTTAAATGTGAGCAATATTGATCTTAATATCCGTAGTCTAAAGTACCTTAACTTTCCTCAAAAGTATAGTTTTTGTGTAGGTAACAGTCTTTAGAAGGGCAGTGATGTGTTTGAGAACTGCTCGATCTATAAATACCGTCACTGTTTTGTCAACTACAGATTACTGGTAGATCTACGAAAACCACCCTTATTGCCAGGACATACGCACATTACTGTCAAATTGAAGATGTGGTCTCCGCCATGTTGAATTCTTAAAGAGCTTCAATTTGCCCAACACCAGATCGTTTCGTGTTATTATAACTAGCCAATATAGTATAATATATTCCGGTGTTCAGAACAAGCTTATCCTGATAGGTTAGTGCAGCAATTTTCACAATAGCGTGGCCATTAAAATAAAAAAAGGGAACTGAAAAGCCCGAAGTTCTGTGTGCATTAGGTGCATTCGGAGTCACGCACGGATACCGCGTCACGCAATACGGCTGTTGTCACGTGATTTTGATGCTACATGTACTTAGTATATTTCAGTACCAGTACCTAACAATTAATTACGTAAAAATATCTCATTTGTCATAGATATCCGTGACCTTTGTGTTAAATTTATCATCATCATTTTTGGTAAATATATTTCCGTGTGAAAATATCACCTTTGCAAGAAAGTTATGGTTATTTTTAACCGACTTCAAAAAAAGGAGGAGGTTCTCAATTCGACGGTATGTTTTTTTATTTTTTTTTTATTTTTGTGTGTTTGTTACGCGATTTCTCTCTCATTTGTGGACCGATTCTCAAAATTCTTTTTTTATTTGAAAGAGTATACTCCCGAGGTGGTCCCATTTTAATTTGGTGAAGATCTGGTGCTGATCTTCAGAGATATACAACGGAACTCTTCAAAAATAGACGGCAAATCTGTCGTGATTGCTGGAATCGCTTGGATGTTTATTGTTTATACAACATCATGACGTATCATCACGCCTGTATGCTCTGAGGGGTACGCAGATGTGTACAACATACCTAGAATTCGACAGTTAGGTATGTTAAGTTTCATTTTTTAGGGATAAGTGGATAACCCTATTACTATGACATATGTATTGTTAACAAATAACAATATAAAAATAAATTCATGGCAAATATTTGTATGGCAACAACTAAAAATGGAAAAATAAAAATCTTTTTTGCAAAAAATAAAACCGACTTAAAAAAAACACTAACCAGCGTAAAATAACTCTAAATTCGGAAGTCGGTGGCCCATCATGAATAAGACAAAACCACCAAAGCCACAGACTTCCTAATTTAGAGTTATTTTACGCTGGTTAGTGTTTTTTTTAAGTCGGTTTTATTTTTTGCAAAAAAGATTTTTTCGGTTCAATATGAAGGTAAACTAACTCGTAAGCCTGTTAACATTTAGAAAAGCAATATTTTTATACTAGGTATATAAATGACATTGCGCACCTTCCGATAATAACCTTTGTTTATTTTCACAACTTAATGTTTATATGAAATACACAACACGGAAAAAGTGATAAAATAACTGTTTATGTCCACCCAAGAGCGGATATTCGTTGTATAGGCTTGTGGTGTTATTCAATTTTCAATTTAATTGGCGCCTGCGTGTCCCACCGTTACACCGGCAAGGCGCGGGCGGCGCGGCGCGAGGCGGCGCGGGTGCGCATGCACATGGCCTACGGAACCTTCACTGACCTTTATCATGCGTATCGTTAGTGCGTGCACATATATATCATATTTAATGGCACATAAGATTTTTTTATATCCCAACATGTAATATCTATGAGATTCTTTTACTTTATTTAACTGGTATGTCGTTAACGTGTTATGGACGACGCAGTGTCACGCGGCTTCCAACTAGTGTCATGCAATATCGCCATTTTAATGTGCATGCCTGCATAGGGGTGAAAAACACATTAATGATTGATCATAGTAATTAATACCGTATGAAATATAATTATTGAATTATGGTCTTCCATACATATATGGTACGCTGTAATTCTCTATCGTTGCATTTTAAGTAGATAATGATGACCCTTTTAAATATAAATTGAGTGATTAAACTCCTTTACAACGATGTAATGACACGGCGGTTACATGAAGATTGTTGCAAAAACTTCTAACGTTAGAAGATAAAGAATGTATCAATCATGTAACGTAGCTAAGCCTTCTAAACTTATCTTAAACTGAGACGCCATTTTTTTTCTTTTTAAGTTGTAAAGACAAGAAAGCTGCTTTGTAGGAGGAATAACCCAATTGAGAACTATTTCTAGATCATCTACATTTTGTAGTTTGTTTGAAACGTAATTGAAAGAGTATGCTAAGATGGTAATGGTTTCATTGAGATGATGATGCTAACAAAAGGTACTTATAAGAAAATTGAAGACGTCCTTTAGAAAGGTCAGGTGAGTAGTGCTCTTAACCTGCGTGTTTGACACGTGTGAACGAAAGCGAAGCAAAAGAAGTATGTAAGAATACTAGCAGGTAGCATTTCTACCTACCCCAATATGGCGTGAGTTTTTGTATTTAGTCTAAAACGTAGACATAAATTCCATTTCATTTCACCAAAAAAATTTGGAGATTAAGAAAAATGTAATAGAGCGCCTGTTTAATTTTTCCAAAATGTGTCACAGCTTTGAAAAAGCATTTCAGTTCAAGCAGTAAGTAATTAATTCTTCGTGTAGAATGAACTTTTCATAATGAGGACAATGTACGATGTAGAAATTACTTAGTTCACAACATCAAAATTAAATTGAAAATAAATTAATAGCAGAAAATATTTCCATGAAAATAATTTACCTCGTTCAAAGCACACTGAAGTGCAGAGAATGTAAAATAGAGCAAGAAAATAATAAGTTATCGTGGAACATTCCGAGCGTAGGTAGAAGTCAACGCACTCTCTTATGTTAGGAGCATCTTCCACATAATGTTCTAGAAAATCCCTGCAGCATTTGTGCGCTACAGGGGTGAAAGTAGTGGGTGGTATGAAGTTGATAACCTGGATCGGGAGCGAGGGTGTAGGGTCGCGGACCTGCCGCACGACCGCACCCAATCTAAACCTTACTACCCTCAGCTCTAACTACTCGGAGGACACAGATCCGACAAGCTCGGATAGAATAGTATTGTACCTATTTATTAGTATTACGTAAAGGATATGAGAAGAAATACGATGGTTCTGAAATCAATGCGTATTTATTTTGGTCTAAAAACCCTCTCTAGCTGTCCAGTCCAGACGGACACCCACGTCTTTAGGGAGAAGTAAGGGTGGTCTATGACAGTTATGTTTATTAATAGAATAATATTTTTGTCTACCAGGTCACTGATCCTACCTTTTCATAGCAATATTTAGAAAATAAGTGTAATTAAAGTGCTCTTTGTATGGCTGGGCTGCAATTGACGGGACTTTCGCTAGCAGTAAATGAGAAACTGATAAGATACTTTTTTATTTTAGAGAAATAATTATTACGCAAAAAATATAAAATAATACGCAAAAAAGTTTATTTTTCACCCATTAAGTTATGTATTGTACTTATGCCCGGAAAGCCGGTAGTTTTTTTATTAAAACTAACTAATTAAACGCTTTTCGTACATCAAAGCAGTGTAACTTCTACACCGTCCACATTTCCATGTTAGTTAAGTTTTACATGAATTTTTATACGGTAAGGTGAGGGGTGTTATTAAAAGTTGAGATAAGATTCGACACGATGCGGTGCACGCCATCAAATACATAGCTCATGACGTGTTCTGTCAAGATATTGTGCGCCACACGAAACGTAAATGAGGTCTTCTTGATAATGTTGAAGAAAACTTTCGTAATTTCGAAAGTGTTTAGTTGGAAAACTGAAAAATGTGTTAGGAACGGTCGAGTTGGTACAGTGACACCCTGGTGTATTATAATTGTCGTTTGAGATGCAAAATTATACAAAGCTTTACTTACTTACTATAAAAACTTAATTAGGTAAAATAAAAAGTCAGGAGCTAACTATTAGTGTTTATTGTTCTCACTAAGTATTAGGTAAGTATATCCTTTTTTACAAAAAAAAAAAACTTGAAGAAGTCTAGTTTATAAAGAAACCTTACGTTTGAAGAGTAGCTGTAACTTAAAAATCTTCATACGAGCATAATTCCAAATCATGCATCCAAAGATGTTATTAAAAGGTACGGCGCACTAAAGTCTTATCAAAGTTCATATAAATATTATAAAATAAAAGCTTTTCATAAAACAACAAATTCTTAGAGGAAATTTACTTCATAAAGGGCAATACTCAAATACACGGATAACTCGTAAGTTCATTGCCCAGGCTACAATTGGAACGACGTTCTCGAATCATAAAGGCATTGACACAAGAGGGGGTTCCAAAATTCCTGCATAGGGGGCAATACCACCCGATAGAGTTGCGTGCAAGTTGAACGGACCTAGACGCTCAGTTTAGGCAAGCTGACATCTATATTTCTATACTATGCTTTACATAACATAACAACCTTTGTGCTTAAGGGTTGGATGGTTGTAAGGGAAGTTTTGAAATTGTTACTCCAGTTGGTATTTTGGGTTCGTGCTTCAATTTTCCTCCTTTCTATGTTAAACATATCTTTATTCTTCTCAGTATAAAAAGATGATAGGTTTTTACGTATTTTCACTTACTTACATGAAAATATCTGCCTGTTTATTCCCTAAAAATGGTACTAAATGTGCAAATGTTTAATGTGCAAGTATTAAGTATTATATAGCTTTGTCACTTCAAAAATCAAGAAATATTTAAGTTTCGGAATTTTATTTTTTTATATTTTATAACGTAACGGAGTGTGTCTTTAGTATTATAAACTTCGTTTCATACTAGTACAGTGGCCAGTTCACCAAATGTGTCAAATTTCTTTGAAAGTTTTACAACTTTATTGCAAATAGAATAAGTAAGTTATGAATTGGGAAAATTGGGAAAATTTGGAAATTGAGGGTAGTTTGATGGGCTGACGTCTGTACATAAAATAATTTGCCAAACGTTAATTGGATCGACAGACGACGGGCGGGAGTTTAGATGCCCACCACTTTTAAGGATGTTAACCTTTGAGGATCTGAGACTCGTAAACTAATCGATATTCGATAGGTAGAAGGTTGAAGAGTAATCGGATAACCCTATTTGAAGTCAAAAATAATATCTCTTTGTGGGTTTATTTAGCGAAAATATTTATGTTGTGGACGTCTTTTACTTTGTTGCATCAACTGTGTTTTGTCTCTGTAGGTACCTTAAGGGAGACTGATAGAAAGTGTCTAGCGCATTAAGTCCGCTTTTGTGTCTCTTTTTCTTGTGCTTTAAGTTTTATTCAACAAATTAATTAATTCAATAAATTACCGCTTTACAAACTTGTGTCAGCAAAGAAAATTGTAGTGTCATGTCATTCTAAAATCAAGGAACTACGAAATTTGGAAACTAAAAATTTTTAAATTTCAAAATTTAAACTCGTTGACTAGTGAATATTACGTAGAGGAACGCACTGTCTTCACCCGTGTATTAAAAGAAAGGTGGTCTTATTGTAGCCATAGGGTTGTAGGTACCTCGCAGAACCCAACCAGGCATTTAGCCTACACATATCAAGCACCTTTCTCATTACTTAAACAAAATCATTTTAATTTATCTTACGCATACTTTAGCCATATCTGAATCATTTTCAAATAATTATATTTTACTTCGTAGAGCTCAAGACTAAACAAGGTAGGTGTATATCCATGATTGAATCGCTACAAATTGTAGGCCTGAGATCCGGAGGGCGGCCATGATGTTATTAGAACGTGGCGTAAACTGGCGAACGTTTGACCTGCGGGCATCAACACTGCTGAGCCTCTTCATGTCCTGTTATGGCATTATGAATCGCTTATGTTTAGGGCGAGAAGGACAGGCATGATATAAATTGTCAGTAACAAAATTTAATATTGAAGAAATAGAAGCATCAAATGGTGACCGCGTGCTAGAAGACGCAACGTGTGCGAGTTGCCCGCGGTCCACCTACGATAGTTTACCTAGGTGTACCACCTGGGTGTTGTTATTTCTTCCCGGAGTCCACCTAAATATTAGCTTAAAAGTCAAGGTGAACTGACAATCTGGAGAGGATTGTGGGAAAAGCCATGGATAAGAGCAGCACTGGATTGAAGTTGAGCAAATTTTTAGGGAGCCCTATGGACGTATTTTGTTTGAAGTGATGATGATGAGTGTTTGTGAAACAGGACTGAGGACAAGAGTCCTATTCACAAAATAAAGGTAAATGATAACTGCGGGTACGTCTCGCATTCGAAAGGTCGTGTTTCCAATTGCGTATTGAAATATTTAACAACATGCACGTTTTGGGAGCACATTCATTGTGCGTACAGCTAATGAGTGGAATTACCTGCCGGAGTCGGTGTTTCCTGATAGTTACCTACAACCTAAAGTCTTTAAGTCAAACAAGAGTGAAGCGTTAAAATACTTACCAAACGTTTGTATACCTTTCACGGTGTTGCACATATAATTATATGTTTCCACCAAATTTACGAAATTAGTGGTATCTATTTATTATAAACAAAACTTTTACCAATCATAAACAAAATCACTTCGACTTTGAAAAAAACAAATAAATCAAGGTAAATACTACAATTTGATTAAACTTATGACTCAATAATACATCAAGATATTACTAGACTTTCTATTGATGAAAAAACTGATATTTATAGTTGAATAACAATGTTTTTATGCACAGGCGTTGTTCCAACTGCGAATGTAAGTTTGTCATTGCATAAACTCATGTGATAAACACGTTACATCCCAAGGTTAAATTACAAATGATATTCATTTATTTCCGTTAATCAAGTGACATGTTTCGCTATAATAATATATGATAACTCTGACAAGAGACACCATTAACGTCATAATTGATTTCATTACTGTTATGTTCATAGCAACAGTATTGAAATGTCCGTGTTTGGTTGTTTATGTCTAATGGTCTCCCCATAGACAAAACTGACTAAATATCAATTAACTACTCTATGAGAAATCATTGACCATGAAGAAATCTTAGAATCTTGTGGCTTCCACATAGTTTAGCTGTTATTTATTCCCGATCCTCTGGAGACGTGCAAAAATGCAAGTTTGTTTTAATGTTACTTTGCTATGAAAACCGAGCTCACGTAATACCTTTATATATAAAAATGAATGCTCGTTTTCCTTAGTCACGGCTTCACGCGTGAACAGCTGGACCAATATCCCTAATGATTTTTGTTCCGTTTGTTATTGTCATGAAAGAAAAAAATAAGAAAAGAGTGGAACATTGCACAATTTAAGAAAACTTGACGACAGTTAAACATATTTCATGCGGTGCCATCTTACGCCCGATATTAATATTCTATCTCAATCCAAATCCCGATCCTTTGTTTTTGACGGCTGCTTCTGATTGGACATCTTTAAGACTCGGATAGGCGAATTCGGTCGTTGATTGGTTACAGACAAAGATCGGGATCAAGATAGCAACCGAGATAGATTATTAATATCCAGCGTTAGATGACAAGACAGGTGACCAATGTCTTCCCAGTCCATTTTCAGGTGACAATTTGACAAGTCTTAAACTAAAACTAAGAAGGTAACACAGCATAAATGGATTCTTAGGCAGAACGAAATTTGCCGGAGCAGCTAGTAACGTAACTATACGTATATAAAACTTTCGTGGTAGGCTCACGTAAACAGCCAATATTCCCGTTAACGCCTCCAATTAGACGAATATTTGCAGCCTCACTGAGTCCACTACATTAGTAAGGTAGGATTGGAACTTGAGACCTCTTCAAATTCAGTTTGACGCCCCTTGCCGGGAAACCTTAGTCCATTTGTTAAACGACAGGATGAATGAATTATGAATTATTATTGATTGAACACCTACATAGATAATGGTCATTCAGATGGCAGATTCCTTGTCTTTTCTCAACTATTGTTAGGGTCGGTTTCTATTGATGCAACTGAATACCAGTGTTTTACATGGAGCGACTGCTATCTGACCTTTACTATCCGGTGACTCAGTTATTAACACGATACCCATTTGTAGTCAGACTTTTTGAGCTTCTGACTGACCGTTACGACTGTCAAAACTGTCAATCTACAAATGACAGCCGGGACCAGTGCTTTCCTAAGCAAGTGATACATAGCCTACATTACATTAGATCGACCTATACAGGTGCAAGGACTTAGCCACGAGCCCCTCTCGCAACGAGACTTATTAATAACTAGCAGACGTCCTGCGGTTTAACCCCCTTTGGTCCCGTTCTCGTGGGAATACAGGGATAAAAAGTAGCCTATGTATTAATCCAGGGTGTCAGCTAACTCCATATCAAAATTTTATTAAAATCCATTCAGTAGTTTTTACGTAAAAGAGTAACAAACATCCATCCATCCATCCACACAAACTTTCGCGTTTATAATATTAGTTGGATACTGCCTATTACTTTCCCACTGCAGGGCAAAAGACTCTTCTCATACAGAGAAGGCGCGAGCATTGATCATCAACCTTGCTCAAGGCAGATTTGCGAGTTCAGACTTTATTGACGATAAGTCCAGGTTTTCTCAAGATGTTTTCCTTCACCAACGAGACTTATTGGACCAGACCTATAAATATTTTCTTTCTATTTGCTTTGAAAAGCTGCCTCGTTGTTCCAATCGTTGTGATTTTGACTGGGTTTATCATAGGTATCCTGGATTTCCATCCCTAGTTTGGCCAACAGTGTAATTAGGTGCCTCCATTAGGAATTTGGCGGTAGCAGCTGGGCGTCTGGACTGAGCTATGCTTGTATTGTACATCGTGTGTACCTCGTAAGTACCGAGAGTTGTGTTGCAAGTCGCATTTCAAACTAATCAAGTTAAGCCATCCTGGAATGTTCGTCAAAGAGCCAAACTAGACGGTGGTCTACATGGTTCTCATATAAATGAAGTGGATAGGTAAGTTAAAACTTTATTTGTGAGTTTCTAAGACATAAGATCCTTGTTCTATCTCTGCATCGCCTTAAGACAAAAGATGCTTAAGGTAAAGTATTTTACTTGGGCATAAAGTGTTAATAAATAAATTATAAGCTGTTCTAGCGGTTTATGATTAGGTAAGTAAATACTACTAGCAAGTTTGTTGTTTTCTTTACAGATATATGAGACAAAGCCAATGCTCAAAAATGATAGCAAAATATTGTTATGTACAGACGCCAGCACATCAAGTTACCCCAATTTGTCAAAATTTCCTAATTGAATATGAACCTTATTCTCTTTGCCATAAAGTTGAAAAACGATCAAAGAAATTTGACACATTGTATAATATGTCCATCATACATTATTAAAAGTTTATTACAACCGTTTTTTTGTCAACTACAAACCGCCACGTGTTACAATCCTTACATACTTCTTTTGCGTTGTTTACGTTTTACCACCTGTTAAAGGTACAGATGTTAAAACGTAAACAAAGCAGGAGAAGTAGCAGAAATGTCTGAGGCAACCGAATTGCCAAAACGCACTATTTTAAAACTGAAAGTACTCGTTTTTAATATTATATGGAGGATCTTACTAATATTATAAACGTGGAAGTTTGTTTGGATGGATGGATGTTTGTTACTCTTTCACGCAAAAACTACTGAACGGATTTGGATAAAATTTCGTACACAGATAGATTATAACCTAGATTAACACATAGGATAGTTTTTATCCCGATTATATCTTTCCGTGGGATATTTTTCGAGTTGTAGGGGACGAAGCGTATTATAATAAGCTTGTATCAAGAATTGACGTACTCCCACCACTGGTTACCAGTCCGCACTTGACCTTTCTGAAGAACATTATGAACCAATAGCGACAGTGTATGACAAAATATTTAGGTACAATCTGAAAACACGATGCTGGTTAAATATGGAATGAATGTATTTCGAGAAACGGACGTCTTATATACAAAAATCACTTACAAAAGTTGGTAAATAGTGGGTACATATAAAAGGTTTAGTTAGTACTAAATATTGCTAAGTACCCTATGTGCTATATTTATTTGTGGGGATGATAATCCGCTACAATAAGGACGTTTCGTCTTTACTAATTTACCGAAATGTTTAAGGGATGAAGATGATGTCCACAAATTCAAAAGTAAATTATTTTATTTTTAATAGAAAAGATTTTTTTCATCAAGAATTGTTTAATGATGAAATATGACATTATCAGCACTTTAGTATAATTTTACTACCATTGACATGCATGCAATAATTTATTAAAATTTATATTTTATTTAATTAACTTTATTAACTTGAACTTGACTTTGTATTGTGTAGAATCAGGCTTATCACTACAAAACCAATTTATTAGTACACCAATTCCATTTTGCGACCATAGAGCTCGGCTAAAATCCTACTAATATTATAAGGCGAAAGTTTGTGAGGATGGATGGATGGATGTTTGTTACTCTATCACGTAAACACTAAGTACTGAATAGATTTTAATAAAATTTGGTATGGAGTTAACTGGCACCCTGGATTAACACATAGGCTACTTTTTATCTCTGTATTCCCACGGGAACGGGACCTACGCGGATGTAACCGCGGGACGTCTGCTAGTGTATCCATAAAACCCAAATAAAACCTTTATACCTATAATAATAAATAAATAATAAATATTCCACAACTTTTTCACACAACGCCATCTAGTCCCAAGCTAAGCTAAGAGCTTATGTTATGGGTACTAAACAGCTGATAAACATACTTATATATTTCTAAATACATACATATTATAGATAAATTACACCCAGACACAGAACAAATGATCGTGCTCATCACACAAACATTTGTCCTGGGTGGGAATCGAACCCACGACCTCCGGCATAGCAGTCAGGGTCACTAACTACTAGACCAACAGGCCAGTCATATACCTATGTTCACAAATAAAGATTATTTGATTTGATTTTAATCGAAACGTAGAATTACATTTTATCTACTAACTACTGATGTGTGGCCTTTTAAAAATAATGTTTACCTACCTATTTTACTTAGTGTCTACCTATTTTAAAAATAATACTAAGTCCTTGTCATATTACTGTCTTGAGATTGTTTTTCTACGAAAGGCGTCTGTATTTTTCTTAGAACTACGTTATTAAAACGCAGTTTATCTCTCAGTTGAATATACTGAACCATGCGGCGGCGATGCAAGGACTTTTCATTTCCTTACTCATTCAGTCGTAAATGATGAATGAAATTCTTCTCTAATAAAGAGTTAGCGGCTTTCGTGGCTCTGGTTGTGACGTAATATTTTCTTTCATATTTTCTTATGGCGAATACTGTCGAGAAAAAGACAGACGTTTACCAGAAGCTGGAGTCTAATCAACTTTGTTATCAACTATACTAGCCACTAATAGGCAAGTTGACTCAATTTTAGTTTTTAGTCCCTCATCTAGATTAGTAGAAAATACTATACTTACGCAATGAAAAAATAATGCCGATACTTTGAGTCAAAATGTGCCCGCACAGTTTACACTGAAATATGACGTCACTAGCCCCTTAATTGTAATGCGCTTAATCTAAGTAGTTAGCTATCAATTTAAAAAAGCCAAAAAATACTCGTGTGTTATTTTTTTATTTTTAGTCATGGACTTAATATATTTTTTTATATTTATACACCGTCCGTATGCCCATGGACCAAAGGAACCACGTGCAGAGCTAAAATGTGTAAAGTTCAGCCATGCGGCATGTAAGCCTGTCTAATTCTCTATCAACTCAACCTAGACAGAGTAGAGGTTGAACCACAGAGCCAATCAGATGCAAATAATCCCTGAATGCGTTCATAAATAACATTTTTTTTAGTATACAACATATAACAGAATAAACGCACAACCAGTAAAAGGGTTACTTACTTACCAGTTACTTTCAGTTTACGCTGACCTCGCACTGTACGGAAATCTTATACAATGCGAAATCAGATTAAACTGGAAATGTATAGCTTGATGTGTTGGGTAGCCGTGTGTACTCATTATCATGAACAACTTTTACTAAGTTTGAGAGTATGGTTCGAACACTGAAATTACGAAAAAGAAGATCCGCCGTTCAGTACCTACATTTTGTCGAGTTTCACTGTTTACATAAATATTCTGAACAGATGTTTTTTTTTTTATTTTCACGATGATCCTTATTCAGGTTAGACGTTTATCTGTTACATGCTGCTTACAAACGCAGTAAAGAGGTTGCTGTACTCAACATTATAAACCAATTAAAATTAAAAAAAAAAAATTGATGTTACTTACACACGTATATTTAGTCGATTTACATCATCATCATCTGCCTAGCCTTTTCCCAACTATCATCTGGGGTCGGCTTCCAGTTTTAACCAGATTCAGCTGAATACCAGTATTTTACAAGGAGCGACTGCCTGTCGGCCCTCCACAACTCAGTTACTGGGTAACACGATACTCCTACTAAAGACAGCCGGGAACAACAGCTTTACGTGCTTTCCGAGGCACGAAGGAGTCTTGATGTGTAATAAATGGTCACCCATCCACGGATCAACCTCGTCAAGCGTAGCTTAACCTTCGATCGACCTGTGAGGCTGTTATTGTTTAGCCACAAGCTCCTGTTTTAGTCGATTTACATCAACCTACACAAATGACATTGCATGTATTGTAAAGTATTATAACAAACGTACAACGTATACAACTTTCTAGGATTACCAAGAACTCAGGTAGAGTTTTTTGACACTGCAATTTGAGACAGCATAGAAATTGGATAAGTCACTGAAACTGCTTATCAATTTACGATTTTACTATGAACGACAGTGCTGATAACGCATCGTCGACAGCAGACATCAAGTCGGCACGTAGTCAACTGATACTTTATACTGGGTGGGAAGGACATCGTCGGACATACTGATAACATGTTCTGTGTATACATGATCTAGAATCATGTATACGCAGAACATGTTATCAGTATGTACCCCCAAGGATTAAAATACGTTGGTTTTTTCTATGTTATATTTGCTTAAAACATTAAAAATAAACCAAACCGTAAAAAATCATGATTTCTGTCTAACCCTACGAGATCTTTTCTAAAATTGTAAAGTAGTTTCTTCTTTAATTAAAAATCTCGTTAGTTTGGACAAAAAGCAATGATAGCCTAAATTTGAGACCGGCGGATTGTCAAGTCATAGTCTCGAGTTCGAACCCTAGGCTCGCACTTTTGACTCTTCGGATTCGTGTGGGTATTGTACAGACGCCAGCACATCAAGTTACCCCAATGTGTCAAATTTCTTTGATTGTTTTTCAACTTTATTTCAAACATAATAAGGTTCATATTCAATTGGGAACATTTGACACATTGGGGTAACTTGATGTGCTGGCATCTGTACAATTATCACTTGCTTCTTAAATGGCGAAGGAAAACATCGTGAGGAAATTGGCGTGCCTAAAATATATTTCTTAAAACCAAGTCAGAGGCATAAACTCTGACACCCGGTTTTTCACTAACTATACGAAAAGAAAAATATTAGTTTGGACAGAAATCACTATTATATAAGTAATATAAAAACGTTGGAAATAAGGGAAGGCGACAACAAGTTTCAACGTTAAATAATGCGGGTTCCAGAATAATGTAAGTAAAGAACTTATGGTGTCCGCATGTGCGTCGATGTCCGTTGCACCCTGTATGCCTCAGCATACTCGTTTTATCAAATAAAGGTATAAGATTGAAATTATATACGTTCTAATGTTCGTGTCAAGTCCAATGCATTTTGGCTAAACAGAAACCCACTTTTGAGTAAGTATGTATTAGTACAAGGTGGTGTTTACGGTTGAACAGTTGGCGCTGTGGCTCAGGGATTGGCTATTGCGCTGCGTGCTGCGGGTTAGATTCCAGCACGAAACAAGTATTTGTATGGCCTACAGGTAGATGCTCTGGGTCGGGCTGTTTGTATGTGACTTTATATGTTTGTAAACGCATCCACAAAGCAGTAGATTGCTCGTAACGTGGCAATTATTTAAAAATGAAAGTTAAAAAGTAAAAAAGAAAAGAAAAAAAAAGAAAAAAAAAGAAAGAACAAAAAAGAAAAAAAAAAGGAAGAAAAGAAAGAAAAAAAAAAAAGGAAAGTTATTCGTATTCATAAGTACATTCACGTGTTCAAGTATCGGTCACTAATTACCAGTCACCCTATATACGTAATTATTAGGTTTAGTTGATGGTACCTATAATTATTTTTGTTCACTGATAACTTGTGAAATATGGGTGCAGGTGCAATAGGTCTTTCTACCTATCCCTTCGTGGAATATAGGCATGATATTACGATAATAGAGTGACAAAAAAAAAAAAACTTTAAGGTTCGCACGAAGGTAAGTTTTATTTCGCACCAAGTTTTGAAACCAGTGCGGCAGCGGTTGTGTTATTGTTAACCGGGACTATATTATGTAGTTCACTAATACCTATTCTGTAAAAAAGTTAACTAAGAAAACCTTTAAGGTGAATTGGGTTTAAAATAGACAACGAACTTAAAAAGAAACCGTGTGTTTTGAAACGCATTATTGGCAGATTCCAATGCGACCGTTACGTATGCGTTAAAAATATAGCTTGCGTGTCTTTGTCAATGATTAAGTAATGAGGTTTTCGGTTCAGAATCTAGGCAAGTACTAATCGACGTTGACAGTACAATTCTGCGTAACAACAATAGTTAAATATTGCGAAAGTACAGAGGCTAGCACGTCAAGCTACCTGCCAAATTTTCCCAATTGAACATGCACTTTATTCTACTTGTTACTAATTTAAAAAAAAACATCAAAGAAATTTGAAACTTTGAACACAGGACGGTCCTGTACACCAGTACACACTAATTTGTAAACCCATGCAGATAGTGCTTAAGACTATAAAATGATGCTTTTAATTAGTTTTACGTATCTACCGAAAAAAATAACATTTGTTAGTTAAAATAAGGTCCCCAGTCCCTCTGTGTATAGAAGTTAACGGAACACTTTTATTGCGTAATGAATGAGAGGTCGGCGCTCGGGCCCTGGGGGTGTAAGGGGGTGCATTGGGGTGGGGTGCAATACCACCCTACGAGCCTTATTTCGGGTCATCGAGCCCGACCTCGCAAGCAACGAACGCAGCTTGAACCGCCTTGCAAAATGGAGTTTTCATCTTGGATTATTAATTTTAACTAAGTGTTAGATTAAATTAATTCAGTAAAGCTCTTATCTAGTTACGTGCATGAATTATAGTCTTTGAATGTTTAAGGTATATTTGTTTAAATAAATGTGGAAATAAACTAACGCAATAACACTTACTTGAAAGATTTAGTTAGGTACTATGCATTTCCTAGCCAAAAATAGGCTTTGCTCGTTTTCACTATCACTAGAAAACAAAAACGAACGCCTAAATATTATTAAACTGTTGGATTTTCAACTCTCGGCGCTGAGCCAAGTGTGCAAAAGCCAGCAGCGCGCTATTATTTAGGCATTCACTTAGCGAAAGGAGGTGGGAGGGAGAATAGGTTCTAAAAAAAAATGATTACATTAGAAAACAAAATAATGATTAAATTATTAAACTACATTAACGTCCGAGCTAGAATATTAATAACGTACCTAGGTTACAAGTACTAAGCACTAAATGATTGTTAAGTCAATATGAGCGTGTAGCACGTTAGCACGGACCTCGAAGAAAAACTAATAAAGATCTCAAAGCATCGATAAGTAGCATGTTTAAGCTAATAAAAGAAAATTAAAATAAAATGGGGATAAGGCAGTCAATTTCTTTACCGCAACTCCTTATTGATCTAGAAGTCACGTAGTTCGGTAATAAAGTAATTAATAGGACACAGATAGACATTTCGTCAATTCTATGTGGTAACATGCTATTTGTTCTACAACAAGGCCGATATGCATTAATAGTTCGACAGCGTCACTCATTTGCACTTTAATCTCTATCAGTAGTGTTCTTAATAACAATATTGTCCACGTTTGAAATACTTATGTGGAATCTAATCACGTCAACGTTGAATTTCTTACACGCCGAAAGCAGTCACTTTGATGTTTGTCGAGGACGTTAAAATCCACTATTTTATTTATTTTAACACGCTCACGTGATCCACCGCCGAATGTTGTAAATGCACGTGATACGAGTGAAATAACTATTTGTATGTAATGGAAAACATGTATGGGAACCGAATTGCGAATAATTCTACCGTATTTTAATAATGATACATGTTAATATCCTTACTGTGTCAGATTATTACATCCTTACCAGCTATAAAGAATGTTTATGGTTACCTGGCGACTTGATAGACACACATGTTTTTTTAATTTCCTAATAACGGCTTCTGTTTTCAGAGGAACATTTTGTTTTTTAGCAATATATTATCAAGTTATTATTATTTCTATTCACGCCTCAAGGGTCGATCAAAGGTTAAGCTACGCTTCACGAGGTTGGTCCGTGGATGGCTCGGAAAGCACCTAAAGCAGTTGGTCCCGGCTGTCATTTTGTAGATCTATGATATTCGTAGTTTAGTTGGGGGCGTTTGGGCTCTAGTTTATTTTTTTCCCCAGGGCCTTTGGTTACCTAGCTACGCCACTGGCCGTGTTGTCTTACTTTTATTCCTTTCTGAGCCGATCGAAGTCAAAAACAGCCTTAGCAGATATTCCTGTTTTTGCCTGTTTATAGTTACACTATCTAAATAGGGAGGTAAGCGCTTGTTTAGATTAATTCGTAGTTTTTAAGATTCATAATATATTTTTTTATACAAGGTATTTTTTTTAGAAATTCATCCCGAATCACCTAGCAGTGAAATTACTGAAATTATTGGGCTCATGGCGATTATTTTCCGAAGGTTTAGGCGACAACTAGCCTGCAGCATTTAGGTTTAAATTAATGAGGCAAGCATACTTAACAATGTAAGATTAATAATACTATATTCGAAACGAATGTTTCCAATTTTAAATGCGTACGATTCAATTGTAGGTTTGCGTCAAGTATTTATAGAAAACTTACCTACAGCTAATATTAACAAAAAAAAAGAAACCAGAGTCACCGGAAAGCCAATTACAAATTCTCACGTAAGTATAAACTTATGATAAAATTATTTATGGTGTGAGCACAAAACATCAAAACACCTTATTTAAAGAGATTACAATAGGTATACGTAATTGGGGTGGTTTTGGTATTCGTGTTAGAAGTATTGGGACATCAAGCTAGACAAAACAGGCAGAAATTATCAAAGAAATAACGAAACAAAAATGTTTATTTGGTTCTGGTTATTTAGTCCCAAAGCCTTGCGATAGTCATCTAAATGCATTTATTTGACATTCAAATACAGACTGGCATATTAAAATGACAACCACATCTTGAACGAAATGTATTTTCTATGCAAAGTGATTCTAATTATTAACCGTCACCACAAAACGCAGTAGACATTCAATGCTGTCTAATTGTACAGTTTTCATTAGTCACACATTTAATGTAATCTTTTGAAATTGTTTATTGTTATAAACCTGTTTCAGTTCCGGTTCAGCGATTTACCTACTAATACCACTATTTAGTCCCGGATCTAATTCGTAAATTCCAGACCATTATATTGTTAAAACTAAGAATGATCTCATATGGTCCTTGACTATTCATTATTTTTTTTTGTATTTTGCTTGCATTTGGGTAAATTGACACAAAAACCCAGTTTTCATTTGTTGCAAATAGTCATATAGGGTGACTGGTAATTAGTGACCGATACTTAAACACGTGATTGTATACATGATTTCAATAAACTTTCCCAAAGAAACTTTTTTTTAATACGACAATAACTTATAACACAATAAAATTACAAAAAAGCTGTTTGAAATTCCCGCGCACGCGCCTGTGATTGATCACAGTAGGCACGAATCGGCACTATCTATCAGCTGACAGACTGACCTCGGGAAGGGCAAAATCTACTAGTCCCGCCACCCCCACCGCTCCTGTTGTGCAGTACTGACGTTATTTAATTAATTGAAAGTTCATGAGTATAAAAAAGTTTCTTTGGGAAAGTTATTCGTATTCATGAGTACAATCACGTGTTTAAGTATCGGTCACTAATTACCAGTCACCCTATATATGGCATAGGCCATATAAAAAAAATCACCTGTGCACTTATTTACCTGTCATACCATTTAAAATCAGTTGTTTTATCAGGTTCCATGTCGCAAGGGTTCGACAGTCGACACGGAACGTTCGGGGTGGTGACTACCCGTAACGACTGTCAAACATCTATAAATGACAGCAGTGACCCATGGTTTAAGACGTCCTCGCCGCCGAGGACCGTCGCGACGCTCTAATAGACGCCCTCCCCGACCCTTGATTGAGCCAGCCCGCGTAGCTGAGCCGTTAGAGTTAAATAGTCCCCAAATAATATAAATGAGATCCAGCTTTCCTTTGCTGTCCCCCCAGTGACACCCTAAGCCGAGGTCCGAGCCCCACAGGGGGCGCCCTTAGCGAGTGTTCACTTAGAGTCACGATCATTAGTGCTCTGGCTGGAGGCCCTTGTGTACAAGGACATCCACAGGTTTGCCCGGTTGAGCAGTCTTCACCCTCACAGGGTGCATTGCGAAATGCCCCACCGAAAAAAAAAATGGTTTAAGACCCTTGCACGAGCCAGCCCGCGATGCTGAGCCGCTAGCTTTAAACAGTCCCAAATAATATAACTCATCCTAAATAATATAACTCATCCTAAACAATATAACTCAGATCCAGCCGTCCCTTTTTATTTGATCAGTGACACCCTAAGCCGAGGTCCGAGCCCCACAGGGGGCGCCCTTAGCCAGTATCACCTAAATTCTGACGTAATGCTCCTGGCTGGAGGCCTTGTGTACTGAGGTCGTCCACAGGTTTGACCGGATGAGCAGATAGCAGCGCCACCCCTCAGTAGGGTGCACTGCGAGACGGCCTCTATAAAAAAAAAATAATAATAATGGTTTAACGTGGCTTTCGAGGCACGGAGAGACTTCCGACGTTGTCGGCTGGTTTAGTTTAACCTCTGATTTTAGGAAGTTATTACTTATCCCAATGATAGGTATTATAAGTTAAAAGGTGTAGATAAGTTATACGCGCCCAGCAAATGACACGTTAAAATGTGGCTAACTAGCCACACTTCTCCTCAGTGTGGCGTCGCGCCCCAACGGACGCGTGCGGCGTTAGTGTACCATTCTTAAAGATCGAATGTTGTCTAAGTATCACCTATCTACACCTTTTTACTTATAATATCATTGACTTAGCCACATACTCTCCATACGATACTAGACCCTACGCAACATTACTTAAAAATGGATTTTCAGCGTCTAGACTGTAACACACTCGCGACAAAGTCAAGTTACTAGAGATAGATAATACAATAAAATCAATCTTCGGATAAACAAAACAGGTGGCGGCAGTGTAGCGAATGTTGCCCACACGCAGTTCAATGCGACGCTTATTGCTTTTGCCATATTTGAAATCTTTATAGCCGTGCGTTAATGGTATTATATTACAAAGTTATAGCTGTAATTTCTTTATAGTGAGAAAAAAATATATTTATCTACGTGTAAAATTATCTGGGAAGCTAACTGCAGTTAGGTCTAAGGATGAAAGAAGTCTATAATTGAGAATACATTATGAAGAGGTGAATTTTTTATGGTTTTTGGTTTTATTTTATATTATAATTTAAAAGTGGACGCCAACATATTAATCACTTCTAATTTATAAGTGTATTGATAATAAATACGACGCTCCTTTAACGTCTCATTACACTCAAACAGAAAGAGAAATCCATAAAAAATACATAAAAGACAGGTCGACAAAAACATAAAGATTAATTCAATCGATATAGTCTGCATACACGCTTGCAAATACATTTTTTTCTTCTAACGAGAATATTTAACAACTAAACGCTGTTTGCGCTTACCGCGGGGATGCGCGGGCGGCGGTGCAGCGTGGCTGGCGGTGTGCAGCTATTAATCCAATGCGCGCGCCCCGACAGGTGAGCCGCGATAATCTTGTGGACTTGCGCCTGCGCTTACAAACGGCGTGACCTTTCCGTAATTGAATAGGCGTGCGCGTTTCGAGTGCCGCACGCACGTTCTAAACGCACGCGAGCGATTAACTCCTATAATGATAAAAAATATCATCTTTACTCATATACCTAGCTGTTTTTCTTTTGCAATGGCCAATGTATTCGTGTAAATGCATTGTTTGTATGTCACTCATAAATTGTCTAACGAGTATAAAGTGGACTTACATTGTTCCTTATTCGACAACATCTACAAGAAATGTGAAGAGTATAGATATGCGTCTATATTTTATACATTTTTTTGTAGGAAGACGCTATCTAAATCTTCTTCACGTACTTTGAGTGACAAATACATAATTTCCACAGAGTACTTATATGTTGATACATTTTGAAATGACTTAACAATTTCCTTGCAATAATAAACCATTCCACTGACTTAATTCTGTTCGCGTAGCGTTGTGGACGGCTGCCTTCTTCACATTTCCCTACATTATAATGTATGTAAAACTGCCCCTACATTGCGAAAGGATGTAAAAAATTGTGAATGTTCTCTCATTGTTTTCAGTTTTAGTGGCTTATTAATATATATCGTTATAATATGCAAATGGATGTTTCTTGGTATCGAAAGCATTTTCTTGCTTCATTGGATAAACGTTTGCAATTTTAATGAGAAACAAAGTTGTTTTAAACCGAACTTTAATTGATTGTATTGAAATAATGTGAATCTAATTGAATGTTATGATATTATCCTAATTTTAATTTAATTTTGTGAAAATGTTATTTTTATTTTGTTATGTGAACCTAGTTATATTATAAGTGCATGCTATGGTCTCCTAAAACTGAAGGAGCACACTTAACTAACAATTGTATCAGTGCCTTATGTTAAATCTGTGTATCTTTTGTTGGAGATCTAAATAAATAAATAAACGTTTGAGAATAGATGTGTTTAGATATAATGTTACGTATGTGTGTGTGTGTGATTTGTGTTATGTTTGTTGTTGTTTAACAATTTTATGCCTTTTCAAGATCTGGCCGTGTTAAGTTAGGAGTACCTAAACTAAAATTATTACCCGTCGTAAATTTTATTTTACGTAAAATAGGCAAGACCAATGTATTAAATTTATGTTGTATGAGTATTATGCACGTTCCACCATTTCTCCTGGCTGTCATTTATAGAGCTTTGACAGTTGTAATGGATGGCAGAAGTCCGAAAGTCTGACCAAATGATATGAAAATCCCAGTAACAGGTTTGCGGAATGTGTATACGAGGGTTAGCCCAAGAAATTCCTTATATTTTAAATTTATTACGATATAACGATTTCAGTGTCAACAAAAGTCTGGACCTTTTTTATTTCACAATAGATGACGTCACGTGGTTTTACCCGCGTAGTTCCTGTTCCCGTGGGCTTGCAGGGATAAAAAGTATCCTATGTCATCCGGGAATAGTGTAGCTTTTGACCAGTGCAATAATTCTTAAAATTGGGTCATTAGTTCCGAAGAGTACCCCCTACATACAAACTTACAAACAAACAAATTTTACCTCTTTAGAATATTATAGTATAGATATCAGAAACGTAGGTATATTATTGTTTTAGTTTTTCTTTTGTTTTGGCACCAACTTAATAAGCAACATTATTTTGTTGCCAAATAATATAACTCAGGACTCATTCCTAACTGAGCACCTAGTTTTAGGACACTTATGCATTTAGCACCAAAGATATTATCAGATACATCTTTTTCCTGCTAATGAAACATGTTTGGTTTGTTTGGTTCGAGTCAATCAGGAATGCTTCATCACTAAGTTTTTTCAAGCAAAGTCCAGTGTCTCAGCAAACGTGGATACTTATGAACCAGTTGATGCCAAAAACCTGACCTCTCTATTGCATGGGACTTTAACATAACTGGGGTTTGGGTGCGCTATAGGTTGACCACAGCCTAACCTTTCGTGGAATAAAGTGATATTTATATTGTGTTTGAATGGAAGTTGCGCATTTAATAGACCAGTCTGTTCTCTTCTGACGTGGTTCTGTAATTATCTCCGCGTGAAAATAAGGTGAACTAAAGGTGATGCGAACTGAGATCCCATACTAATGTTATACATTTCAATTCAACAATTTATATGAATTTTAGGAGCTTAGAATAGGGCTTTGATGTGTTTTTATCGAATAGTTTTTAATAACCAAAGTCTTCTTTGCTGTAATTCAATGCGCTATTTGACAATATTTTGTTTTTAGTCCCTCATTTAGATTACAAGAAAATATTCGACACACATTTTTTTCTTTTTACAAAGTGATGGAAAACTGCTTAGATTAAACGCATTGAAATTGAAGAGAGGGGCTTGTAACGTCATTAAATTATCTAGTATAAACTGAACTGGCTAGTGACGTCATTCGACATTTGACTCGATGTATCGCCGGTATTTTTTGTTTATGTGATAAAAGAAAAAATACTTGTCGAATATTTTTATTGTAATCTAGATGAGGGACTTAAAACTAATATTTTGTCAAATATCCCATTGAATTACAGTAAAGAAGACTTTGGTTATTAAAAACTATACGATAAATACACATCAAATCTGTGGCCCTAGTGAAAAGGCGTATAAGTCCAATTTTATCGAAAATGAGTTAAGTGTACCATAGTGATCAGAAAACCGACTTTTACAGTTTTTTTTGGTGTCAGTTGGACCCTTTTCACTAGGGCCACAGAAATTAGCCCTATTCTAAGCTGCTAAAATTCATCTTCTGCCTGGTCTTTTCCGAACTATGTTGAGGTAGGCTTCCAGTCTCACCGGATGCAGCTAAATACTAGTATTTTACAAGGACGTTAGGAGGAGTTAGTGTCTTGATCTGTCCTCCACAACCCAACGCTGTGACTGGGAAACATTAACGTGGAGCTCCTCAAGTTCCAAGTTGAGCTCACGATATCTGACAAATGCTTGCACTGACTGATCTGGTCCCCTCATATCTGTGTGGTTCTTTCCTCAAAAAAAAACCATTTCAGACACTAATCTGCATGGATCTTACATGATCCGACCAAGATAATGTCTGGACTTTTAAAGAGACAGTGACCTCTGAGTTTCAATACTCAATACTTTTATTGCAGTCCATTATGTATTCAGTGGTAAAACTTAAAATTAGATCATAACGTGGACTCTGTCGGGCACAGCAAAATAAGTAAGTTTAGGAACAAGGAAGCTTATTCTAGATAATATTTTATTAAACAAAAAAGAAAAACAAATATCTATCTTTTTTTTTATCTTTTTTTTTTCGTTTTGGTGTTTATTCTCAGATTAGTCAGATAGTGAAACACCGACTTCACCTTCTAGTTAAAAAATGACATGTAAAAGTGTTGGTATGAACCCATTTACAGAAATAAATATGATTTGATTTATGATTTATTTATGATACCCCCCTTAGTTAAATTGGTTGTCAGATTTTCGGGGTTCTGAGTGTCCTGACTACTCGAAACAACTTTCAAAGGTCTACAAATAACAGCTGGGGGCTACGGTTTAACGTGCTATTCAAGGCACGAAGAGGTCTCGACATATTAAATGGTAACAAATCCACGGACCGACCTCAGCAAGGGTACCTTAACCTCCGATCTGTTATTATTAGCCACGAGTCCCTCATAGCCTGCTGCTCTAAGCTGCTAAAATTGTAACACAAAAAAGAGAATATTACGAATACATATTAATGAGCACGTTATAAGCGTCATTTGCGGCCAACGTGTGATCATTAATAATAACCAATTAAATATAGATGATAATAAAGTATTTAATTGGACAATTAAAATGCTATATTGGCCATAACACCTTTCATAAGTAATTATTAAAGTACATGATGAAATATTTATCATTAGACATCTAGTTATTAGATATTTTTTTTAGTCTAATGTATCTTTAGACTCATAAAATACACTGTATCAAGATTCATATTTAATTGCTTTAGGTATATTAACATTTTTAGGTTGATAATTTTTAGGGTTGCTAAATTGTGGACAAATTTTAAAGGACCCTTTTAATTATGGCGTGTTTGAATCTCAGTCCAGATGTAGCACAGCCATTTAATTATGAGACTTTTTATTGATGATAATTTCGAGAAAAAGTGTATTGTAAACCTAAACAATAGTGTAGTAAAATTCAGAAAAAACATTAAAGATATTACTTTCCATACCCACTATTCGATACTATTAAAAATTATGATGGATCTAAATTTGTTTTATATTTAAGATAATTCTGCGGTCGCTCAAACTAAACTGTAAGCGTGTAGGTACCTACTTCCTAACTAACTACAGGACCCGTGCGTAGTTCGACACGCACTTGGCTGGTTTTCTTTTTTCATTACGTCTGTCGTTTTAATAGATCGCTATTTGCGTAAGTATTATAATTTATACGTCAGTCAATTGAAAACAATGGTCGTAACTGACAGGATACTCATAATTTGTCCATCATCATAAATATTTGTCATTTGATAGACTGTTACTGATATGTCGGTTGATCTATGAATTTATTGATTTCGTGTAGTCAATAAAATTAGTCTACAGATTTTTTTAAATGATACATTGCATACAGCTGTCTTATAATACTCATGAACTAGGTTTAAACAAGGACGACTCCTCTATAGGTAAACGTACCAATATTCGTCGGATTTCGGAAATCACTGACTTTGAAGCGCTACTGTGTGTTAAATATTTAATAGAAAATGACAATTTTTGCATGACGTGATAGAGAATTTATTCGTTATTCTAAGTAACTAATTTTTTTTAATCGTTTTGATGGGTGTATGTACTTATTAAGGCAAAAGTAAAAAAAAAAGCGATTTGTACCAATAGTCGTCTGATTTGTACGGATACTCGTCAAATATTCCCAGTACTCGTCAACTTTGAATGCTAATATAAACTCTCTGTTCTCGAATATAAAGTTCAAGATAAGTACACTTTTTTTGTGCTTGAATTTGTTAAGCATACTTGTGCCTCTCAGATCAATAAAAAAGTATAGACAGAGCATTGCGCTCCTAAAAGTGTGGCACGTAATATGAAGACGATTCGCAATATGAAGACGGCGGCTCGGTAGTCTGCCGCTAGCAAGCGAGAGCGCGTGACGTTGTTTCGTTTTAATCATAACTACGAAATTATGCCGCCCCGCATCATAAACTGCTGCAAGAACAATTCCTGTTTCCAAAATAAAGCTTCTGGAATTATTTTTTACAAGAAAGTAACGTTTGTTTAAATAAAATCGTAAAAATATCAGAAATAATTTCTCGGAACACGCCATTGTGTCGGTGTTGCAAGTTAAGAACATTATTTTTTCCCAAAAAATAAGGAAAATCGTAATGTTTTACGGACACTTCACAGCATTTTTTTTATAATTTTACTATTGGACACAGTCAAATATAATCAAACAATAGTATGTTTGATACGATATTTTTAGGTTCCCAGCTCATAAAACGTGGAAAGAAAAATGAATTAAAACTACGGGACAACAGAAATAATAACGAGTGGCCCTTCAAAATTTAGTAGGATCATGACCAACGAAGTATGGAAATCCGTCTCAAGTTAAAACAAAATAAGTCTTTTTTTTATTATAGACTACGCTTTATATACTATTACATAAAAGTATTCATTTTAACATAAATACCCGAGTTTTAAAGCAAACAAATATGGAGATAATCTATAAAAAATGTCTATGCTACTCGCAACTCGTACATAAATATAAGGTTCCATCATGTTGCGAAACAAGAAACTTTATTCAAAAGTTATGACTCACAACGTCAGACATATTATAAAAAGATGACACAACATAAGGGGCATTCATAATTTCACTTATTCAGAAAGTTATAAATTATTGTAATTAAACAAAAATATCTTTCATTTCATACAATCAAGATAAACACTATACTACATACATAATAATAAAACTTAACCAAAGTATCTCTCGCACTTGGGAGTCGCAGCGCAACGCTTGCAACATTTTTCTCTAGCACACATGCGCAAATCTGCGATGTCATACACCAAGTTACGCACACAACGCCAAAAGTAGTCCTCACTTTTTTAGTCGCGATTGTTTACGACGGCTCCGTCTATACTTTTTTATTGGTCTGAGTTGTGCCTTTGAAACATTAGGTAGATAGATAGAAAACCGTTGTCATTTCAATTGTGCAATATGTTACCAACAATATGTTGCCATATAAACCGGCCCATTTTAAGTTCAGTAGAAAAAAAAATACAAAGTTTTTAGATTAATTGTCGATTATTGGGGCATGACGACTTCACCCGCGTTTACCTTAGCTAGAATTACTACAAAAAATGGTGATATAAGAAAACAAATTGAGCATTTTGTAAAGCCAAATTGCATTCTAACTGTGAGTGTAGTTCATCCTCTAGGAGATTCTAAAATAACCGTGATTTTTTCTTGAACGAAAAGTATGTTATGTATGTGTACGTAGACCAGCATATCAAGTTACTACAATGTGTCTTATTTCGTTGATGGTTTTGCTACTTTAAAGCAAACAGAATAAGGTTCATTTCCATCTTGACAGTTCTTAGTTCAGTTTCGTCTGTACCTATCCTATTCCTAATAAAAGATAAAATGAGATGGATAGAGATTCAAGGTTAAGAAACAAACCTTTTGGGGAGGATTTTAACGCTAGTTTTTTTTTATTATTTGATACTTAATTATGGTGTCGAAACTCATCTCAAGTACTTATTTAAAAGCATAAGAGTCCTCTTATGTAACAAAAAAACTTTTAACTTACGTGAATATCCTCCTCATAGTTTTATGTCTAAGTATTCACCCTTGAGTCTCTATTTTCCTCATTTTACGGTACCTATGTTGTAAGTAAATATTAATAAAAAGCATTATGTACCTAGTAGTTAGGTACCTACATATAAAAAGTATGACATAAATGGTATAACTTTCTAACACAGAAATAATATTAACCAATTCGACGAATGACGGCAACCTACAATAAAGTATTTTAACACATCGACATATTTACATGTTCCTTGAAAATGTTTCGTAATCTCATGTTTGAGACACTTTTGGACTAATGTTTTCCTATACTAACTAGGCCCTGCGGTTTTATCCAAATATTCGTGTTAAGTTTTGAAGGAGGTAGGTACTCAAATCGGCAGTAGGCATATTTTTTATCTTTATAATAGCACAGTCTAAAAACCTATAGTCGTCCGACGAAGCCGTCTAGACGAGGTAATCGTGCGGGGTGTGAGGGGCGAGACGCGGTAAAGCCGCTCCCGAACTGCAAACAAAACGTTGTTCGTAGTTTGGGAGGTATTATTCAGGGCTAACGCGTGTAGACGTTGTCGGCATTTTTCCAGAGATCAAAGGCGTCGTCCTACTGTATTAATTTAAGGGGAATTATAAAACGAGCGATTAAAAAAAAGCTTTGCGACTGATGATGACATACTGTATTAATAACTTGAGCGGTATGAATTTGAGTAAGCGAAAAATTAACTAAACTAACGACGAATATTGATTAATAATAAAATCCAGAACAAGCTTACAAAAAGTGGATTGTGATAAATCCATAAATTCATATATTAAAATTTTATCCGAGCGACTACAGTACTAAGTGAGCGACTGGAAATACAGAGAGGGCAACTTCAATATTAATATAGAACAAAACAGTTACTCAAAATGGAAACGGCTAGGTTAGGTAAGGTTAGAACTGTGACCACGCAACGCCAGATGCCCCTTTTTTGCAATGCAGTCGCTCAAATATTATGAAGCTGCTCATTTTGTATTTTAAGTAACTCAAATTAATGTTTGTAAGATACTATTCTGTTGATTTTTCGTCACTTACAGTCAGTCACTCACTTAGTAATTATATAACCCAAATTAATTAATTTTGACACTTAAAATTGTAATTTACAGTCACTCGTTTTATTGCTACCCTTAATATAATAGTAATAATATTATAAACAGGAAAGATTTGATAGTTTGTTTGTTTGGCTCCGAAACTACTGGACCGATTAGAACGTTTTTCACTGTTGGGAAGCTACACTATCCCGGGGTGACATAGGTTACTTTTCATTCCTGTGTTACCACGGGAATGGGAAATACGCGGGTGAAACCGCGTGACGTCTGCTAGTGTTTGTATATAAGTGTAACTGTAATTCATGTACCAGCTTATCATCTGCTTGAGCCTTAAAGTGTTATTCATTCATGGTAATCTGTGAACAGCGCTGTGGATTACATTATTATTTTTATTCATCCATGTTTTTCTCGTCGTATTATTACATAATGTAGCTGTTTGTTGTTTCTCTATAGTAAAATTATCTTACTAATATTATAAAGAGGTAAAATTTGTTTGTTTGTTTGTAAGTTTGTATTTTTGTAAGTTTGTATGTAGGGGTTAATCTTCGGAACTAATGATCCAATTTCAAAAATTATTGCACTGGTGGAAAGCTACACCATTCCCGGATGACATAGGCTACTTTTTATCCCTGTAATCCCACGAGAGCAGGAACTACGCGGGTCAAACCGCGGGACATCTGCAAGTAAATAATATAAATATTCCACAACTTTTCACACAACGCCATTTAGTCCCAAGCTAAACCGTTCCCGTTTCAATACAGGGATGAAAAGTAGCCTATGTATAAAAAAATAGCATCCGAGAATAGTGTCCACCAGTGCAATAATTTTTTTTTTGCAAACTTACAAACAAATTTTATCTTTGTTTTTTTTTTAATATTATAAACCAGTGCTTGACTGCAATCCCACCTGATGGTAAGCAGAGATGCAAACAGTGATGGTGAAGCGCACTAGTTTATTAAGAGCCTATTCACTCTAGCCTTGAAGACACCTAAATTATAATCGGACGGGAAGACTGCAGCAGGCAAGTTGTTCCAGTCCTTCGATGTACGCGGTATAAACGACGAAGCGAAACGCTTTGTCCGAATACCTCTTTATAATATTAGTATAGATATAGATTTACTACAGGTACACCTCAGCCCGACCCTTTGGAGATTACAGGCGTGATGTTATGTTATTAAAATCGTGACGCGGGGCGAGATCGCACATGATAATTGATACATCTGTGTTCGTGTGCCTCTAATCGCCCGGAAAACCGCTTCACTAGCCGATGCACATTTCGATTTTTCTCCTTTGATGTGTTTAATAATGCATGAGCCGGATCGGCGCTCACATAGTAGGTATTCACGCGGCAGAGCAAATTTACGGACACCCTCGGACAAACCCGGACACCGACGAACACAGGCGGACACCGGCGGACACACACGACCGAGCCGCATTTGTTTTGATCCCAGGATCGATGTCTAATTGGGTTAGAGCACGTTGTGATTATAGGTCAGTCGATTCACGTTGTGTGTGAATTGGACTAGTGTTGTCCGATCTAGATCGAGGGAAAGGTACGCTTGATTAGGTGCATTCTAAAATATTATTGAAGGACAGCGTAGATAAATAATTTGATATGTCGTTTTGAGTTAGTTTTTAGCCTATTTACAATTGAAGACTCTTTGTTGTACACCCATGAATAGGCACATATATTTAGTAACTGTTGATTGAACAAACGCCGAAATCAGGAGACGTACAAAAATCATCGATATTGGAAATCGCGTTATGGAACTAAAATGTGGAGTAAAGAAACGGCGTGTTGGAAGTGCGGCGGCGAGATGGGCAGACGACATTGTTGCCATTGCGGGAGTATCGTTGATGAGGCTGGTACGAGGATTCTTTCCCTAAAGTGGATGAAAGTTCGTTAATGTCACATTGGACAGTAGGCTTATTTTACTAAAATAACCCTTGTTTATTTTATAAACACATGAACATAAATTAGTGACACTAACTGAAATATTGTTGTCATAATGTTGTTGTTGTCATAATGTTACTCAATAAAACTTATTTGTAACTTGGACACATCGGGGGCCTATTTACTAAAATCGACACACATTTGCTTTTTAATTCACTTTAGACATTGGTAGAATATTCGACGTCGACTTTGTCATCAAGCAATAAAAATAATAGAGAGTTGATTACTGAGTTCCACGAACTTTTCGAAACTTGTACCCAGTTAAGAGAACAGATAAATATAACTAAGTAATTGTTTATTTTGTAATAAGCATCTATATTAATACAAAAAATAAGAACACAAGCATACCTACATAACAGAATATCGTATCATGATAATATTCTATCGATAAAACAAAATCAATTCAAAATAAAAGCTTTCCCATGTTCATATCGAATAATCGAATAAAAACTAAAATTCAAATGGATGTAGCGTTGGAATAACATTCAGTTTGCAGACGATGCTGTTTTATTTATAAATAGTATCGTTCCAGTTTCATTGCACTGGGTCAGCGGTGGAGTCTGTTTATTGATTTGTTAACGGTCCCGTTTAATTTTGGCAAGGTGGGCCGGCAACTCAGCGCGATACTGAGCACAATGCAATTTTTAAGAGGACCTGCTACATTTCATTGTAATGCTTCTTTTATAGTTATCTCGTGAAGTAGTAGACAATAGGTATAATAAAGTCACATATGTAATTGCATTTTTCAACCATAAATCAACAATAAAACCACGCGATTAAGAACCACTTACGCCAATACCGAACGCATTTCGATAACAATATGCAAAGCTTATGGTACTTTAATTACTGACAATGATTACGAGAAAGGCGGTTTGCTTACAACTATGCTTAAAATGTTACAAAAACAGGATGGCCGACTCTAATAGGCTTAACCTTTTGAATTTCACCATAAACGCAATTAAATGGCCGTGCATGCTCTGCACGCACCCTTACCTCATACACATACATACATAGTATTATCTTTAGAATATTAGCAGTTCAAATTGACGCACACAACGTCGTCGAAAAATATGCGAGTAAAACACGATCACGTTCAGAAACATAATGACAGCTGCCACGAGCGTGTTATTTGACAGTTTTCTTATAATGAACAAAGTCAATTAGCAAATAGTTACTTAAAATTGCTAATTTTTTTTATCTCGTTAAGGCCTACTTAATCGAATACTATTGTGCGTGGCTTGTTTTTGGACTTGATAACGACCTTTATTGAACGTAGGTGTCAAACTTCATGCGCAGAACAAGCGCCATGCGCCAGTTGGCTGATAAGTATCACACTCTAGTAAGGCTATACACATCAGACGACACGATTTAACAGTTAATTGTGTAGTTCTTCTCGTCTTCGTTATACTTGGCGGGTCGAAGAAGATCCTGTTAATACGCCACACATACACATACTCACACATGCAACTTTCCCTACTCATAACTATCACACATCTTTACTCGCCCAATAACAAACCACTCATTTAGCTCATTCCCAATCACGCAACTCTTATTTAATTAATCAACGTATACCTGATCGGGTTAGGAAGCCAGGAGACCCATGACACAAGTTCTTTACTTAGTACGGGCTCCTGTCTCTCTTCCATGTATTAGCAGTTTACATTTTAAGAATCGTATATTACTGGTTGGGAGAAATAAATGAATTTTATTATTATTATAACTCTTTAACTTAAGGTTAGATTCAAGTTTTCTTGCGTATGAGACAGACGTTTTACTGGGGAGCTTGTTTCGCCACTATTTATTTTCCTCAAAAATACTGCGGATTGGCTGTCAGGGTAGTTTTTACGTTCAAAAGGTGCTGGTCCTCAGCCTTATTTGAATAGCTGAATTTTGATTGATTGCTTAAAGTGCGTTACAAACTATTAACACGTCACCGGGCTATGTGATGTGTCTTTCAATTTAGCGAAGGGTACAAGTTCTTTTGGAACCATTCAATGGAACCGGAACCACCTTTCCTCTAATCTACGCCCTTTTTATGGTCTGTTTCTGAGTACCTACGTATGTAGGCACTAAAATATTCATCTGACAGACTAGAATACAAAATCAACATCACGCCTGTTCTTCTCGGAGGGTTAGACAATGGTGGACTTAGGTACCTATAGGTAGTACACTCACATTTCGCCAGTTCTGATTAAGTCCCAAATAGTAAGGAAGACACATCATGACATCACTAGAGACGAACCTAATCGCTGAGCTGCTATTTATTTATTTAAACTACAAAATATAACCTTACAGTATAAATACCAAAACAAATATGCTAAACAAAACAAAATAAAAAATAAATTATATTTAACATATTTACTAGTTCATTAAATAAAAAAGTTAATTAACCATAGAATATGTGAGCATCTGGATAGCTAATAATACATTGGAAAATCATAGAAGGAAAAATCCGATAACATTTGACAGATCCGGGTATCAGATAAGCGAGTAGTGTGATAGCAGACAGGACAGGGTATGACTGACTGTTTTTTAAAAATTGTATATGTTTTTACGTTTTTTGCTTTTTTTTTGTTTAATTAATCTTTATTTTTACTAAGAAAATGGATCTTGTGTTTGGAATTTGAATAAATAATAACAAACTACCACCTCAACCTCAGCAGTTGCGATGACTAGACCAATGAGACTCTCATACTAGACTAAATACTAAAGTGAAGTCTGTCAGGTTAAAAATAATAATATCATCATATTGTGATCATCAGTCCACTGACCGTAGCGTGGGTTCAAGACCGCTCTCTTTAACGGTGTGTGTCTGTGCGGGAAAGACCCAACTTACGTACAGACGTTCGCTGACTAATGTTTTGTTAGAAAAAATATCCACAATCACGGCCGTACATTAGAATTAGATACTCTTACATTTGTATTTCATGGCACTTATGTAGAAAGCAGCAAATAAACATTAAACATAGGCAAAGGTATAATCATGTAGTTGAATTGTTGGTTTATGGGGTTCCGTGTTCGGTCCCTAAGTCGGGTAGTTTCATTGTTTTTTTTTTCATTTTGAATTTCTCAGTATAGCAGCCCGCCTCGCCTCGCTCGCCGCCTTTTAGATGGGATTTAAACATAGCTGGTTAAATGTGGGTGTACTACATATACAACTCTGCCCAACCTCTGGGGGAGTACAGCCATAATGTTTTGTTACGTATTGTCGAATATTTTGTTCCAGCTCAAAATTGGAGCTTTAATTTGAATAATATTTAGATTCTGCAAATTATTTCTGTAAATTGGTCTTTTACACGTCATTTTTTATCTTGTAGGTGAGGTCGATGTTTCACTATTGACACTAGATTACCTACAAACTGAAAACCTATTAAAAAACCAGTCCTAAACCCAAACTAAAAACATGCAAAATCATTCGCATGCACACACACACGAATACACACATACACACATACACACAGCCCCACACACACACACGCACACACACACACACAGACTCTATTAATTCATAATGTCACAAATTCACAACAGTAAACATTTAAAACGTCTTTAAAAGCAAGTATGTCCTTTATATTGCTTATGCTATATACCTTGATCGAAAAACGGGTGAAGACACTGGCTCCTGTAACACAGGTTATTATCTAGCTCAGGAGTCAGGGCTTCAAATAAAATGTATCATGACTTATATCAATAAAGCAATTTATTATTATTATTTCCATTTATTATTTTAACGTACATATAAATTACATTTTTAAATATTGACATAAAAATATAAAACATTTAAAAATATAAAAAATAGTGAACCACCGATGGCGGGAGCAGGGTCCAAGCTACCGGTGGTTAGGGCTCCAGAGACAGGAACCTCCTCACGATACGGGCCGTATCAAGAAGGACTGCCTTCTGTATCAGGTTCTTGACCCAACCGTGCAACGAAAGCCTCGAAAGATGCTCATCGAGGCTTTTAGCTATAAGGCCATTGGCTGTAACGACTATCGGCACAATGACAGCCGAGTCCACATCCCACATGTCGACAACCTCGCGTGCTAAGTCGAGATATTTGATTTTTTTCTCTTTCTCAGCTTTCACAAGGTTCTCGTCATGAGGGATGGTAACGTCGATTATCATTGTGCGGCGCGCTAATCGATCTATCACCACTATATCAGGCTTATTGGCAACAACAGTCCTGTCAGTGATGATAGATCGATCCCAGTACAGTGTAACATGGTCATTCTCAAGAACTGGGTCGGGCACATACCTGTAATACGGTACTTCAGAATCCACAAGCTGGTATTTCAAAGCAAGTTGCTGATGGATAATCCTGGCCACTTGGTTATGTCTGTGCAAGTACTCACTGTTAGCCAGACGAGAACAACCGGAGATGATATGTCTGATAGACTCGCCCGGACAGTGACATGCCCGACACACGTCAACTGTCCCGTCCTTCATAATATATCTCCGATAGTTATTCGTCAAGATAACTTCGTCCATAATTGCACAGACGAACCCTTCAGTTTCTCCGAAGAGGTTACTGAATCGTAGCCAGGATACAGACGCTAAGAAGTCTACATCGGGCCCATGAAGAGCCCGGTAGAAGCGCCCGTGAAGCTCTTTGCTTTGCCATACCTGTCTGCGGTCATCAATACTCAGTACTATAGGTTTGCGCCAGTTCTCGTTAGCCATGGATAGCGGGGTAAGGCCCTTGTCCACTGCGACCACATCCCGATGCATCCCCACGTCGGCTTTCAGAAAGTATTCTCGGAGGCTGTACACCTCACGGTTGTGGAGGGTCTTAGCATTTAGGAAGCCTCGACCCCCGCACTTCCGCGGGATGTACAGTCTCATAACCGAGGATCGTGGGTGATGCATCCGGTTTGCGGTCATCAGTGTACGAACTCTCCTATCCAGGGCGTCAAGTTCCGTTTGAGTCCATTTGAGTATGCCGAAAGAGTACATCAACACTGGCATGACCCAACCATTGAAGGCGCGCACCTTGTTTCCGCCTGACAAAAGGCTATTTAAAACCTTCTTCAGGCGGCCAAAGAAGCGCTCCTTCAACGATTGCCTCATGTCAGCAGCATCGATGCCTAACGCTTCCGACATACCCAAATATTTATAGTTTTCGGATAAGGAGAGGGATCTAAGGTGTATGGAATCCGAGAGTTGAATTCCCTCGGATTCCACAATCTCCCCTCGCTGTACATGCATGACTGCACATTTGTCCACACCAAATTCCATCCTGATGGCACTACTGAAAGTTTCAGTTACCTTCAGTAGCTCCATCAGCCGCAAATTGTTGGGGGCAAAGAGTTTCAGATCATCCATGTAAAGGAGGTGAGATATGACCTGACCACCTCTCCTTAACCGATAGCCTAGACCTGAATCCTCCAGCAGCGTGCTGAGGGGATTCAAGGCCAGGCAGAACCAAAGCGGACTCAAACTGTCACCCTGGAATATACCCCGCTCAATCCTGATAGGTTCACTGTTTCCCCGGATCTGCCGACATCCTGGATAGCGTAAGACCGTACTCCACTGCCGCATACACGATATCAAGAAGGTGCGAAGAGTTGCATCTATTTTGTACAACTCCAGCACCCTCATGAGCCATGTATGCGGCACCGAGTCATAGGCCTTCTTGTAATCTATCCAACATGTCGACAGATCCTTGCGGGATCGGCGAACCTGCTGGCTTATGGCCATGTCAATGAGGAGTAGCTCCTTAGTACCGCGGGACCCGTTCCTACATCCATTTTGAGAGGTGGACATGATAGAATTGCTGTCAATATGATCGTTTATTTTAGCTCTCAAAATGGATGTTAGAACTTTATAGACCGTCGGTAAACAAGTGATCGGTCTATAATTTTTGGGTTCCGCAGTACTACCAGATTTGTGGAGCAGGTGGGTTATGCCTGTAGTTAAGAACTGGGGTAGCGACCCTGACTCTAAAGCTGACTGAAACTGGGAAGCTAAGCAAGCGTGCGATCCCTGGATCCATTTGATCCAAAAGTTGTGCAGTCCGTCCGGTCCCGGAGATTTCCAGTTAGGTAACGGACGGACTGCACAGGCTACATCTTGGGGGCTGATAACGATTGCCCCCATCTCTGGTATAGAATCACACGCTTGCTCTACCACCCGAGTCCAGTCGCCCTCAGCGTGACTGATAGGCACCGACCAGATGCTGCGCCAGAATGAACACATGGCGTCATCATCCGGTAGGCGCGTATCAGCCATACTTTGGTCTGGTCGCTCCCAAGCCCTATAAACCCTCCTTTCGTCGCTCTGGAACATGCGATTCTGCGTATATCGGTCAACCCGTCGCTTATACCGCCGGATACGATTTGCCCATGCATAAACTTTCTGCTTCAGGAAGTCGATGCGCTCTGTGACATGGGCTATGTATTCTCCAGGACTGATTCCAGTCCCAGAGAACGCTCGTCTCACAAAGCGCATCACTCGTGGCCGTGTATTGCCCTCCCTGAAACAGTATAGTTTGCCAATGAGTACCCTGGCCTCATCGATACGACGCCCGATCCTGCACTGCCAGGCTGGTACGGCTGGTTTTGATCGCATAGCTACGTCACTATCTGGGAATTTAACGTTAGCTATACGACATGCCGCAACAGCCGCACAATACAGAATCGAATGTGTATCGACAAGATTTTCGCTGTGTTCGAATAAATCCGTAAGCAGCGAATCCAGCCCTCCGGCCGTGATGGCAACTGAGTTTGGCAACCAGTTGCTTAAAAATATTGGATATTCTTTTTACTCAACCAGTTGCCAAAGACGAATGTCGATTCTTGATACGCACCTATAATATTTTACCTTTGCAGTTTCGCAACCAGTTGCCGAAGGAGTAAAAACTTTCTTGTTACTCAACCAAATCTGCTAAGAATTCAAACTTTTTTCAGACTTAAGAATTCAAACTTTTTTCAGATGTTCAGAATATATTTTCTTTTGTTACTGACGTAGTTGACATCTATCATTTTATTTGCCTCTTGAGGTTATCGATTAATTGCAATATATGTGTAATACACATTAGATTACTGTATTTACTGCACGAGTATGTGTACGATTTAAGACCAGTATAATAGTCTGTTCCGGAGACATCAACATGTCTACTTTAAATGTATACCCAAATACATCTAACATTGAATTCATTAGTTCAAGAAGAGGAGGTGTTTCTGCGTTGTACGATGGTAGGCGTTACAGCCGTAAAAAAATATATGTAAATAAAAACTCATTTTGGAAATGTAGCCTTACAAAAGGATGCAGAGGTAATATTACTTTAAATACTCGTAATGAGATAATAATGCAAAGAGCACACGAAACCGATTGCAGACGTAATTTTGCGAAAACCACATTTTTGAAAAAATTGGATGATCTCAAGAGAGTGAGTAGTTGCAATTTTGAATCAATCCCCAAACAATACGATAATATGGTTCGTGATTTAAAAAACGATGGATATAATTTCGTCGGCGATATACCAAAGTTCAGCAGTGTGAAAAGTGACCTTTACAATGGGCGAAACAAAGTAGTTGGTACCACAAAAATGCGTTTCTCAAATGCTACGGACGTTGAAATACCCATGAAGTACCAACATTTTTATCTTTGTGAATATGAAGATGGAGATTTTAGAATCATTGTATTTTGTATTCGTGATGTGACAACAAAAATGAGTAATTTCAATCATTTCTTTGCTGATGGCACTTTCAGAAGTTGCCCAAAAGCCTTTAAACAGTTGTATACCATTAATGGCTATGATGAAATTAACAATATCATAACTCCATTATTTTTCGCACTTCTTCCCGATAAAAGAAATAACACATATAAAATTTTGTTCAGTATAATAAAATCTCAAATTCCTACCTGGAATCCAAAAAAAATTACATTGGATTTCGAAATTGCAGCAATTAATGCATTTAAAGACATATTTCCTGGTATACTTTTTAAGGGATGTTACTATCACATCAACCATGCGTTATGGAAAAAGGCGAAGGCCTTACAAATAAAAACTAGAGTAAAAAAAAGGCATGTGGCGAGATGTATTGGAATTGCACGGTTACCAAAAAAATACTTAAGAGAAGGATATGATTATGTAATGGCAAAAAGACCTGTTGGTGAGGAAATCAATATGTTTAATAAATATTTCCAAAAGCAGTGGGTTAATAAAGATTTTTTTGCTGAATCTTGTTGTTGTGAAACTGAAAAATTTAGAACTAATAACAATATAGAGGGATGGCATAGAAAGATCAACAGTTTTATTGGTAAGAAAAATCCAACGTTGGCACATCTACTCGATGTTTTAGAATCTGAAGCGACATACTATGATTTGAAAAAAATTACACCTAAAAAAAAGAAGGAGTACGAGGAGATCGATGAGGAAATTGGGTTAGCGATAAAAACTTTAAATGAAAACAAAATTAGTGTCGGACACTGTCTCGAAATTATCAGTCCATTTGTTATCCCATTCTAAAGACATATTAACTACCTACTAAATTCGAAGTGTACTTATAATTTCAATTTTGTTGCAAATGGGGAACCTAGTTGTTAATTTTCAGTAACTTTAAGCTGTAGTTAGGTAATTACATGGAATAAAGGCATAGACACCTATATTATGTTGTTTTCACGATATTATTATTTGAAACATAATGTACCTACCCTTGTTCCCTTTCGATGACGCAACTCTTAAGAAATTTAATCAAACAAATTCAATAGAAACCAAATTTTATATGCATCTGATTGAAAACATCCTAATTTAATATAATACAGACCTTAGTCCTTATTTTGATTTCCACAACTGATGTTGGTTAATGAGAGTGGTAATTCTTCTTAAGTAACCACACCTTTTGAGAAAATCTTAGTTGGCAACTAGGTGCGTATCAAGAATCGACATTCGTCTTTGGCAACTGGTTGAGTAAAAAGAATATCCAATATTTTTAAGCAACTGGTTGCCAAACTCAGTTGCCATCACGGCCGGAGGGGAATCCAGGGCACACATTAGCGCCCTATTTTTTTTATGCATAGGCAAACGTGGTAACCGGGGTCTAAGTACGGTTGGTGTTGACCTATACTCGCGAAGCGCATCTTCCAGAGCGCTCCTCAATCTATCACTGCACTGGCTACTTACTGTGACAACCCTATCATCTGCCTCATCACTAACACAATTGGACCGCGGCGTAATTGCATTAGTTGCCGGTGAGTGTGCCGCGGTTTGTAGCGAAGCAGAGACGATACGGTTGCTCAGCACCTCTGAGCGCAGCCTATCAAGCGCGGCGTCGTCCAACCTGTGGTTACGTTGAATGACCCGCACCTGATCCGATAATCGTTGGGCCGACACGTTGACGGTTGGTTCCAGGTCCTGGAACAGAGACAGCATCCTAACACGGTACGCAGTGAGGTTAGTTCCCCCCTCTGTAGACCCGTAATATGCGCGCATGACGTTCTCATTTATACTTTGAGTCCATTTCATGCGCTGCACACAACCACCGGCAGCGGGGACCCGGCTCGGGGCCGGTTGGCCCCTAAGTCCCAAGCTTCTCGGTGGCCGGCCTCTCCCCGGCCGACGTACAGGTGTTGGCGACGTCGGCGGGGAAAAATATTCGTCGCTCGAGCTCGACGCGGCTGCAGCCGCCGGTGACGCTGGTGATCCGAGGTCCGGCGGCGGCGAGGCGGAGCTGAGCGACGACTCCGGAGGTGGTGGGCGTGCTCGAGTTCTGGCTCTCGTCAACATAACATTATCCTTTCGTCCAATAATATTTCTTCTTCTTCATATTGTTTAGTTATTGATTGAATTTACGTGAATGACACATGTCACTGTTTTTTCTTGGATTTTTCATTTTCCTTTATTCTTTAGTTTTTGTAGGTTTTATGTAAATATTTAAGTAACAGGTCGTTTTATTTCAAAATTTAGTCAATATTTCGTGGGTCGGTAAATTAAATACAAATAGTTGGGATAAATATGAATTTCAAATATTGGACGTTGTTGTCACTTCAGTGTTGCCAGTTGTTATTATTATTATTATTTTTATGAGCTTATATTTCTCGGGACCCTTGGGTTCCGGACCTTTGGAAGGCGTACGAGGAGCCTAAGCCAACTCGCAGAGGCCCTTTGTCGTTTTTAATGCAGTGAGGCACCAATCGCAGATTTTCCCTGTATGCATTATGCAAATGCACCCAAGGAAAACCTACGACTAGTGCAGGACTATTGTAGACTAAAACAACAAATATATTGGGCTATAGGTTAGGGGTGGATAAGGTGAACTGGTTACCTAGAACTATGGAAGGACTATGGCCCCTGCCTCATCAATGCTTTATAATACACGAATAAAATGGCAGGGGGTGACTTGCACACTCAGTAATGGGCCCTCTGAAACGGCCGCTAGCACACACGTAGCGACAAGAGGGCAACATAACCTGAGGTGCTTGAGGAGTGGAGAGGCATTCCACGGCTATCAGGACAATCCCGGAAGTACGGTCAAGATCCCTACCAGCACCTTACTGGAATGCTTCCGTCCTCCGAGCACGTTTGCTCTTGCGAATCTCCACTCTAGCCGGCCAACTAAGGCAAGAAAGAGGTGGGAGCTCCGTTCCTCGTCAGTGCTCACTCTGGCCGGCCAATAAAGGCAAGCCAGAGATGAGGAACAAGACTTCTCCCGGGAGATCGGGTCCGTGGGGTCGCTACTGCTCAACAGCTCGCCACAAGCTGCCCTGCGGGGTTATTATTATTATTTCCTTTATTTCATGATTATACATATAAATTATATTTTTAAATATTTAAATACAAAAATAAAAAAAACATTTAAAAATATAAAAAATAGTAGCCCACCGGTATCGGGAACAGGGTCCAAGCTACCGGTGGTCAGGGCTACTGAGAGAGGAAACGCCTAACAATGCGCGCCGTGTCCAGGAGTACTGCCTTCTGGATCAAGCCCTTGATCCAGCCGCCTAACGAGAGCCTCTTAAGGTGTTGGTCGAGGCTCTTGGCTATTATGCCATTGGCCGTCACGACTATCGGCACGACGATTGCTGTATCCACATCCCACATGTCGACAACCTCGCGAGCCAGATCAAGATACTTAAGTTGTTTATCTTTCTCTGCCTTCACGAGATTCTCGTCATGCGGGACGGTTATATCAACAATCATCGTGTGACGTTCCAATCGATCTATCACCACTATATCAGGTTTATTCGCGATAATAGTCCTGTCAGTGATGATAGATCGATCCCAGTATAACGTGATATTGCCATTTTCGAGAACTGGGTCGGGCACATACCTGTAGTACGGTACTTCGGATTCCACAAGGTTGTATTTAAGAGCAAGTTGCTGGTGGATAATCCTGGCTACTAGGTTGTGTCTGTGCAAATAGTCTCCGTTAGCAAGACGAGAACAACCAGAAATAATGTGGCGGATTGATTCCCCGGGACGGTGGCATGCCCGACAGATGTCAACCGTACCGTCTTTCACAATATACTTCCGGTAGTTATTCGTCATGATAACTTCGTCCATTATCGCACAGACAAAACCTTCGGTTTCCCCGAAGAGGTCACCGAAGCGCAGCCAGGATATGGACGCTAATAGGTCTACATCAGGTCCATGAAGGGCCCGATAAAAGCGTCCATGAAGCTCTTTGCTCTTCCATACATCCATGCGGTCAGCAGTATCTAATACTACAGGTTTGCGCCAGTTCTCGTTAGCCAAGGAGAGCGGTGTGAGGCCCTTGTCCACCGCGACTACATCCCGATGCATCCCCACGTCGGCTTTTAGGAAGTATTCCCTGAGACTGCATACCTCGCGGTTGTGTAGGGTCTTGGCATTAAGGAAACCTCGACCTCCACACTTCCGCGGGATATACAGTCTCATCACCGATGATCGTGGGTGATGCATCCGATTTGCAGTCAACAGTGTGCGGACCCTCCTATCCAGGGCGTCAATCTCAGTCTGAGTCCATTTGAGTATGCCGAAAGAGTACATCAAGACCGGCATGACCCAACCATTAAAGGCGCGCACCTTGTTGCCGCCTGATAAAAGACTAGTTAATACTTTATTCAGGCGGCCGAAGAAGCGCTCCTTCAATGATTGTTTCATGTCGGCAGCATTGATACCCAACGCCTCCGACATACCCAAATATTTATTATTATTATTATTATTATTATTATTACTATCTGACTACTCTGAGAAGAAACATCGATAGAAAATCAGGTTGCAAGAAAACAAGACAGAGGTAAGATTTGCACCTCAAATAATAATTTGATGACCTATATCCGCAAACAAACTAAACAAAAATGGTCGTTGTCGTCCGAACCCGGGAAAGTACCAATGTGACTACATCTAAACATCGTGAGGAAACCTGGGTGTTTTAGTAAATAAAAGACTGAGATCGCCAATCCAACTTGAGCAAGCGTGGTGATCAATGTTCGTGACTTATCTGTATGAGAAGAAGCCTCTGCCCTGCAGTAGGACAGTATTAGCACAGTCTAAAAACATACAGTCGTCCGACGAAGCTATCTAGACAGGGCAATTATGCGAGGTGTGAGAGGCGAGACGCGGGAAACCTGCTCCCGCACTGCGAACAAAACGATGTTCGTAGTGCGGGAGGTATTATTCAAGTCTAACGCGTGTAGAAGTTGTCGGCATTTTTCCAGAGATCAAAGGCGTCGCGTCGTCCTAATGTATTAATATTTATACTGTGGTATTAGGCTGGTGTCAGACAAAGAATAAATGTCCTTCTTCATTATGTTCGTTTCAGTCACATACGAGTACCACAAACAACCCCAATTCCCACAACCAAAACCAACTTTAAAACAAATAAAACGAACACAACATTCATTAATTTCCATAATAAATAAATCATGAAGCGTCAATAAACAACATTTAAGTAGTGTGTGTCTCGTCGACGCAGTTGCGTGAACAGGCGCACGCGCCGCCCTGCGCAGGCGGCGCTTACTTCACGCCTTTCAATCATTCGCTCGCCTTCATTATACAGAACAACGAGTTAAGAACACACATGTCAGAAATTAAAGGTTTATTAGTACTTAACGGAATGAGTACAGAAGTATGAATAATTGCTGTTTTAATGATATGAATGTAAAATAAAATGCTGACTGATACGAGTAGAGTATGTGCAATAAAATACAGATTAAATCGATTACATTTCGAAGTGAAATGCTAGAATTTATTGTGTATTCCAATTTGGTGCCGATCAAGAGGTTTTAATTGAATAATATAATTAAAATAATAAAAAATGTATGCTGTTACCTCGTTACTGCTAATCTGAGGTTCTGTGTTGGAATCCCAGGTCGGACAAAGGGTTTGTCCTTTTGGAATATCTTAGTAGCAAGCAACCCGTTGTCCGGATATCTGTCCGATTGATGACAATAGGCTCGACCCCTATAACATGGATCTTGATCATAATTACAAAATGTAGTCACATAGATACACCTCTACATAACGCTTCAGGGAATACCGGGGAATACTTACAGGCATACTAAACTTATATTGTTAAATATCATTTTAGTTTTGTATGGAGGTATCGAATCAAAATAAAAATTCTTAACACAGGTAGCAAGACAGTGTAATAAATTATAGCGAAGAAGTGTATTATTGAAGTCTCCTTAAGACTTAAGCCTTCTTAGCTCAACGTAAAATGTTTTTTTACTACATTTTCGTACTATATCAGCGAGAGTTTTACTGGAACAACATGATGCGTGCACTGAACACGCAAAACATCGATTAATTATGTTAATCTTCACGCCGACATTTACCTTCTAGCACTGAACTTAAAAAGAAACCGTGTGTTACGCATAATTGGCAGATTCCTATAATTATGCGACCGTTGAGTGTTAAATAATATAACTTGCGTGTCTTTGCCAATGATTGAATAATGAGGTTTTGGGTTAAGAATTTGGGTCTGTACTGATTTGACTTTTCAATTGATAATCATTAAAATGAGTAAATTTAGCAATATTTATTTTATGTGGATAAATACGATTTTGTGTTAGAGCCTTTTATTGTTATGAAGTAATATGTCGGGACGGAGCAGAGCGGTCGGTCAAATTTATCAAAACTGACCAACTTCTTCAATGGGGTTCTTCAAAAGGGTAGTAAATAGGTTTTTAAAGGGTCGGCAACGCGCTTGTGGCGCCCCTGGTGTAACATGTGTCCTTAGGCTACAGTAACCGCTTACCATCAGGCGGGCCGTAAGCTTGTTTGTCACCGTCGTGGTATAAAAAAAAAACATCACTTGAATTATACTAGTAAAACAATTAGGTATGTTACAGGATCTTTTAAAATTTATGCGGGTTTAAGATCCACTGGAAATGGCATTAAATATTTTTTAAAGTAATGAGCCTTCTGTGATTGAGAAGAGGCCATGCTCTGCAGGCCGGTTTATGCTATTACATATTATAGAGGCTTACTTTTGGCAACAAAAACTGTTGGTAACTCAAACGATTGCTTTCTGAACAGTAGGTAACTGACAGGTGAATTAAACGAAATCTATTGTATATAATATTTGAATCCATTATAGGTAAGTACTATAAGAAAAAACATCAACACAGAAATCGTTTCGTAGTCCACTAAGATTTGTGTACATTCAACACAATTCTTTTGCTTCCGACATATTGTTGAATGGTCGACAATTTCAGGCCAAACATAAAAGTTTATTTTTCTAAAAAAAAACTATTCAGCTTAACGAATGATCTGATTGTAAAAAGAGTAACGGGAAAATTGCACTCAAAATCTGCCTTTGCCTTTTGTTATTTAAGAAACTATCCAGTAATGTAATACGTTTACAAAAAGATTGAGCACATGCTTTATGGCCAAAAATATTTTCTATCTCTCGATTTTTGGATCGAAAATACTGCGATGACCCACTACTTCTATACTGTACACTAATACCACAGTATAAATATTAATACAGTAGGAAGACGCCTTTGATCTCTGGAAAAATGCCTACAACTTCTACACGCGTTAGACTTGAATAATACCTCCCGCACTACGAACATCGTTTTGTTCGCAGTGCGGGAGCGGCTTTCCCGCGTCTCGCCCCTCACACCCCGCACGATTGCCCTGTCTAGACGGCTTCTTCGGACGACTGTATGTTTTTAGACTGTGTTACTATGCGACAAACCCAATTAGTATCATCCACAATCAATCAAGTCTAATAAATATGTATTAAGTGGATCATGAAAGGCCACTGTATCTGCAGGTACTGTTTATTTATTTTCAGAGGAATAGAAAATAGAATAGAATAGAAAAACATTTATTCAGCACAGACACAAGCGCACAGCAACAAAGAAAACAGAAGTAATAAATAGCAGGTAACACAAATTGCGCTGAGCGCGCCCATGCCGAAAGGGTAACCATCTCAGCATTTGCTGGGCGTCAGACACCCAGCGCTGGTTTTCAGTTGGCACCCCGCAGTGACACACGGACGAAGGTAAATAAAATAAACATAATAAATAGAGGAGAGGAGCAGCTGATGAGCTTGTGGCTAAATAACACCTTACGGGTCGATCGAAGGTTAAGCTACGCTTGACGAGGTTGATCCGTGGATGGGTGACCATTCATTACATAATATATCAAGACTCCACCGTGCTCCGTAAAGTATGTAAAGCTGTTGGTCCCTGCTGTCATTTGTAGATCTATGACAGTCTTTACAGATAAAAAGTTTGAAAATCTGACAACCAGTTATAACCAAGGGGTATCGTGTTACCCAGTAACTGGTTTGTGGAGGCCCACAAGGTAGTTGCTCCATGTAAGACTCAGCTAGTCATAGTTGAGAAAAAGCTAAGCAGATGATGATGATTAATTTATTTATTTAAATGAGAGTATATTTTGAGAGTCAAAATAAAAATCAATCAGAGAGCCGTTAGGACCCCTCTCCGATACGAAAGGTACGTCTGGAATTACACAGTAGTAGGCCGGAGTCTGGAATTGTGCCCAATTGATGACAAAACCTAAGCGTGCGCCATTTTGTTTTCAAGGATTAAATTAATAATGGATAGTCCCCATGGACTATTTTTTTGACTGGCCTGTTGGTCTGGTAGTTAGTGACCCTGACTGCTATGCCGGAGGTCGTGGGTTCGATTCCAACCCAGGACAAATGTTTGTGTTATGAGCACGATCATTTGTTTTGTGTCTGGGTGTAATTTATCTATAATATGAATGTAGCTGTTGTACCCATAACACAAGCTCTCAAGCTTAACTTGGGACTAAATGGCGTTGTGTGAAAAGTTGTGGAATATTTATTTATTTATTTATTTAGTATTGGTGGCAAGCACAGCTGTTAGACGAACTCATGTGGCTCTTATTACTTAACGACGAGCCCATTCTAATAGGTCAAATTTCCTTATTATAGTCTTAAAGGTGATGGCCTAGTGGTGTGACCAGCGGATTGCCAAATCATACGTCTCGAGTTCGAAACCAAGGCACGCACCAGTGACTTTTTTATTTGCGTATGGTATAATTATCACTTGCTTCTAAAACGGTGAAGGAAAACATCGTGAGGAAACCGGCATGCCTGAGAGATGGGCATGTGATGCCAAGTCAAAGGCCCATGGGTGGCATTAAAACTCTGGCACCAGGTTAGTCACCAATCACACGTTAAGAAGAGAAAAAAATGTCTTAAATACCTTTATTACATCATATACCTTCATCCAAATGATGCCGCATCATTATAAGACATATAGGTACTTGAGTTTTGTAATCATTGTTCGTGGAATAATGATTGGGCAAAATCTCTCATTACCGAATTTGTTTCCAATGATTTTACACTCAATTTAACGTTCGCGCAGAATTAACAGGAAAATGATTAACCAATGCTTCTCTAGCAATTTTTAAGAATTACTTTTAACTATGTAAAACGATTGCACTCACACAGTTCAGCTCTGAAACTAGCACTTGGCATAAAACAGGTTATGACACTTTCAAAGTTCTTTCACGTTGAAATTAAAATTATGGCATCATTTTTAACACTTTCAGTTTCAATTGTTCTTGTCAATGTGGGTGTACTACCAGGTACAACTCTGCCTAGCCCTTCGGGGTTTACAGGCGTGACGTTTTGTTGTTCTTGTCAGACAATTTCAATTCTCAGTTATTTTTGTATGCTTTAAGAAGATCTCATATTCATAGACAAACGGATGGCCTGAACTTGTAAACTTTGAAGCATAAAACCAGGGGTTCGAGTCTACTATTGCAATCGTGTCTCAGTGACCGGTCATTGATCGAATATTTGACAACTTTGACAGTTTTTGTATGGGAAATATGTCATAAGTTTGACGTTATACCTACGTCAAAAATCGATCATTGACCGGTCATTGAGACACTATTGCAATAGCAGACTCGACCCCCAGATATTTTATTTTATCATCCACCTGATGTGAATATAAGTAACTGTCACTACTTCACCAAAAATGTTTCATACGAAAATTAAATACTGCACCAAAGTAATAAGACATAAAAATTGGACAGTGATACAAAAATTACCCGTATTATGAAATTTGATATTGGAGAAGTATTTAAAAAAATAATCCTTTGAGCGGTTAATAAACGATTAAACTTGGTGCTCATGACTTCAAGTGTTCTATAAAAAGCGTTATTGCACATATTACAATATTATTGCAATATTATTGTATTAATCACCTCGGATAAAACTAACGCTGGATATTAATAATCTATCTCGGTTGCTATCTTGATCCCGATCTTTGTCTGTAACCAATCAACAACCGAATTCGCCTATCCGAGTCTTAAAGATGTCCAATCAGAAGCAGCCGTCGAAAACAAAGGATCGGGATTTGGATTGAGATAGAATATTAATATCGGGCGTTACATAACCACTTTTTCGCACCTACCTACTTAATAAGACTTCCATGGCTTTTTCTAATAATTACGTATTCTACCTGATTAACCTAGGGGTGCTAAACGTAAGAAAGTGCAAACTACTCATGTAAGAAGTATTGAGTTAGTCATGTTTGATGATAACAACGGCGAACATAAAACTAAATTAAAGTTTTTCTTACTTTAGGCCCCAGAATTTCTAAATTGATTCAAACAGCTGATGACGTCAGTCTCTTTGCATTTTTGTCGGTATATATGTGTTACCAAAGAGCTATAATACTAATATCCTATCCTGTTATCCTTTAATCCTATGCAAGTCAATTTTAATATCATTCCATTTTATTCCATTTCAATTTAATAATTGTTGTATTTGTAATTATGTATCTACTAATATTAGATATTAAGTGAATTGTTACTAACACCATGGACTTTGTCTGAAATATTTTTTTTCTATTCTATTCTATTCTATTCTAATATTAAAAAGGGAATTCATTCAAATTTGTATGTAAGTTAAAGTGGTAGTTCCTAATAAATTGATGCACAAAAAACTGAATTCAAGTATTGAAATTAGTTTTAGATTCTGCACTTTTGAACGTAAAAAACTACAAAGACACTTTTTACCACGTTCTAGTGTTTTTGCTGAAAATAGGAAGTGGTGCAATTTTAGTGTTTTTGCTGAAAAGAAGAAATGCTTAAAAAAATATGCGTAAGCCGTTATGCGTGAATAAAGTTATGCGAAAACATAATTAGGATAAACAAAAGAGTGCCAAGTTATATTAGGTCTTAAAATTGTATGCTAATGGATAAGGAACCATATTAAATTGATCATAAACCCTAACTAGTTCAGGTTTTTGATCATAAATCTGGATTGTAACAGGTTTATGATGAAATTGAGTTTAAAATGTGTCGTCATCTTCTTTCTAATTTTATGAAAACCTGCGACATATAGATTGGGTTTTCTATATTACAAAAAACCATTGCTTTATCATAAAGTCCCTCCCCATTCAAAACCCAGTCATGGTTGTTTGATTTAGCGATTGTTTTTAACAAAACTAGCAGAATTACCCCATTGACGTAAACCCATTGATCAAACAATGTCTTTTAGAAACTATAGGGAAATACCTATAAATCTTCTTAAAATGACTTCAGTGATCAAAGATTAACGGTACACGCTAATCGGTAATTGTTTAATTACCCCTTTCATTTTATCTGCGTTTCCTTTTCCCAACTGTGTTGGGGTCTGCTTCCAGTCTAATCGGATCCAGCTGAATACCAGTGTTTTACATGGAGCGACTTATCCAACCTCCACAACCTTTTTTTTTTTTAAGGAAGGAAAATCATCAAATGACTCCTCCCGCTTTGGGTGAAGCGTTAGGGAGTGTCAGACTCTTACTGACTAAAACTCGTCCGTTTTTCTCTTAATGCCTTTTACGTACCAGGGCCGCAGTGACTCTTTCGAACAAATTCCGAGACCCCGGCAGGCACAGGCCCTAGCGGGCCCCGTCTTCGGTGCTGACAGCTCTTTAAGGCGCGCGTGGAACACAACGCGCCGTCGACCCGGGCCTGGTTTAGATCAGACGGCGAGCCACCCAATGCTCGCCGTCCGCAGACAGCAGTCCACAACCCAGTAACTCTATAACACGATACCTAATGGTTAAACTGGTTGTCAGAGTTTCGGGGCTCTGACTACTAACGACTGTCAAAGATCTACAATTGACAGCTGGGATCAACAGCTTAACATGCTTACCGAGGCACGGAAGGGTCTTGATGTGTAAGGATTGGTTACCTATCCACGGGCCGACCTCGGAAAGTGGGTGAACTTAACCTTTGATTGACCCGTGCAGCTGTTCTTTTTTAGGCACAAGCCAGACTATAACCTTTTTAACCGACTTCAAAAAAGGAGGAGGTTCTCAATTCGGTTGCATGTTTTTTTTTGTCGGTGGCCAATAATGAACGAAACAAAACCACCAAAGCCACCGACTTCCGAAACTTTAGTTATTGTTCACCTGTTAGTGTTTTTTTAAGAGGTCGGTTGTTTTTTTTGTAAAAAAGTTTTTTTTATTTATTCTACATTTGCCACCTTCCCAAACCCACTCAACCAGCTGGTAATATAATCTTCATTCATTACCTGATAAAAGAAATAATATAATTATAAAGATACGCTCAATATAAGCGCACGTGATCTCTGGTGCAATGAATCAAGCGCAGGTGTTATGTCACTCGATTCCCCAACGATCCGAGAATGTATCGAGTCAGCATCTCGGTATCGAGAATCGAGTTGTGCCGACTTGTGTCGTATGTGAACGCGGCCGCACATTGCGAATGACTCATGTTCGTGTGAACATCGAATTAAGTTACAATAAAAGTAACGAGAGGTTTGTAAGTCGGTAAACGGAAGTTGGGTACTATGAATGAATGGTACTGGTAATTCCAGTGATAAATTTTTGCTTTCTAAGCATCATGCGGAAGGTGATTTATGAAAGGGTAATAATTATGAGAGTGGATTTAAATACAACTTTTTCCTACCACACACTTTTCTCTATATGTGTTTGTCCATACATTGACCTTATTGGTGAAGTTCTTTAGAAATGTCAGGTGCGTAGTACTCGCAACCGGCGGCGGCGTGCGTGTTTAACCAGTACGAATTCTTGACATAAGCGTAAGGCCAATTTTAACGATTTTACACAAATGCCTTGCAGGTTGACATGGATGAGGCAAGCATAATTGGTATCTATCACCTGCAGATATCAATTAATTCTTAAAACTAGCGTAATAAAATATTCGAAACGAGTAGGTATTTTGAATTGAAAAATCGTATGTTTCGACGTCAAGCCATCATTTCTGCTAGAAGTACAGATGTTTGAACGTATACAAAGCAAAATAAGTACCTATTTAAGGATCGTACTAGACAACGTTCTATAGTTTCTGCCTACCGCATTGACAAAATGCGTGAGTTTAATAAGTGTACAGACGCCAGCTGGCACATCAACTTACCCCAAACTTTATTTTTTTCCAATTGAACATCGACGTTATTGTGTTTAGAATAAAGTTAATAACATATCAAAGAAATTTTACACATTTCGGTAGATTGATGTGCTGGCGTCTGTAATAAGAATTTGAATGTAACTAAAGCGTAGACTTTTCTAGCCTTTTTCCGCGTTATCGTCAGTGATGATAGAATGTAAAATAGGTAATAGTTACGCATCTGGAAACTGTGTTTACTTATAAAGTCATGTCATATTTTACTATTGACACGTCCAAATTGAGGTAATTCAGCTGTTCTAACAGCCTTAGGCTAAAAAACTAAACTTTTTAAATTAGTGTAGCGTACAAAGTTAATGAATATTAGAAACAATGTTGTGCTATACATACCTGTAACATAAAAATGAACATGGTAATAAAATTATATCAGATTCAAGAGCTACGGACTTGTGCAAAAGTGCAGAATTGTAAATAATAATGTCCACTTTAGTGTTTAACACAATCTTTCTCGTAACATCTTAAGTTAGAATTAAATTGCTTATAATTAGTCTTTTAAACTGGATCGTAAGTAAGAAAGTGTTAAGAATGTTGCTCTTACTAGTATAATAAAAACAAAATGATCATAAGTGTCCAAATGTTTTTTGGCACCTAATCCGTAATAAATACAACATATCTGTCGTTAAGTCTTACACAACAGCAGGTGTAAGAATTTAATTATTTATTTACATAAATGAACAAGAACAAACCCCGTAGGCTCGCCTGGGACCGAATATAATCGCGTCCCATGTATTGTATGCAGATTTTCTTTCTTAAAGGCGTTAACATTACCGCCTTCGGGTGAAATAATAAATTTCCTACACTTACATGGCGCGGGGTAACGATGTTATGATATCATTATTTCGTGGATGTAGATAAGAGCAACAGATACAATATATTGTGTGGTTCACACTCTCTGGACCTGTTTTGAGAAAATAATGTGTAGGGGTCTAACTATGTGTGCTTATGTGATGATAAAAACAATCAGCATTCTTTTGTTTTGCAAAAACACTAGGAACTGGTGAGGGTGGGCATTTTGAGAGACAACCTTATGTAATTTTGACGTTCAAAAAGTGATGATCTTCAGCGTAATTGAAATAAATGAATTATGCCCGAAAAAATGTTGCAATATCGGTTATTTCATCTGAATTACAGTATCATACCTTGGTTCTTCTACGGATCTCCTCATTTCTGATTCGCAGAGAGACTCCGAGCATAGCCCTCTCCATAGCTCGTTGGGCTACTTTGAGCTTACTCATAAGGCCCAGTGTAGTGAGAGACCACGTTTCAGTGCCATACGTCATCAGTGCCAACACACACTGGTCGAAAACCTTCGACTTGAGACACTGAGGTATGTCGGACGAGAAGACATTACGCAATTTTCCGAACGCTGCCCAGCCGAGTTGGATTCGGCGACTGACTTCTTTCTTGAAGTCGGACCTACCTAACTGGACTAGGTTACCGACATAGCCCAGCGGATTAGCAGGTTGAAGTGGCAGTGGGCAGGGCACATAGCACGGAGGACTGATGACCGATGGGGTCGAAAGGTTCTCTCTCGGGTGGAGGCCACTTATCGGCAAGCGCAGTCGCAGTAGGACGTCCACCCAAAAGGTAGACAGACGACTTCATTAAGGCCGCGGGAACGCGCTGGATGCGAGCCGCTTCCAACCGGTCCTATTGGAGATCTATAGGGGAGGCCTATGTCCAGCAGTGAACTTCCTATGGCTGAAATGATGATGATGATGATGGCAGTATCATAAAGAGGTAAAATTGATTATTTGTTTGTAAGAACCTAACTGGTTACAAAAAAAACTTTCTTTGGTAGAAAAGTGAACTGTAAGTTGCCAAGTGCCATCGGAATGTCAACAGTGCCTTTTGTAGTAAACTAACTTTCTATGACACTGTATACTCTAAAGGGTTACGTCTATTATATAGTACACTTACATTTTGCCAGTTAATTTACGCCTTGTGTAGTTGAGATAGTTAACTAGTACGTGAACGAAGACGCGGGCAGAAGTAAGTTGTAAATATAACAGTAATTGCAGTAGGTAATAGAAGTAAGTAGGTACTATTGGTGATGCAGGTGGACCACGGGAAAAAATAAATACATAACTTTAAGAAAAATCTTCTGAGAAGTAATTATATAATATAATATATATAATATTCCACAACTTTTTCACACAACGCCATTTAGTCCCAAGCTAAGCTTGAGAGCTTGTGTTATGGGTACTAAACAGCTGATAAACATACTTATATATTTCTAAATACATATTATAGATAAATTACACCCAGACACAAAACAAATTATCGTGCACAACACACAAACATTTGTCCTTGGTGGGAATCGAACCCACGACCTCCGGCATAGCAGTCAGGGTCACTAACTACTAGACCAACAGGCCAGTCAATCAATTGTCGTTGTCAATTGTTAAGGTATTTAAAAGAAAGAAAGAAAGGAAAAGAGAAAGAAAATATGTTTATTTGGGACACGCACAGGAATTTAACAGTAAATAGAAGCGGACAGTTCACCTGGTTGTATCACGGGAAAAAAAATTATCTATGTTACATCCAGGTGAACTAACATAAGTGGACCACGGGCAACTCCCGAGTTGAAAATTTTAGAGTAATTGCAGTAAATAACTCTAATATTTTCAACTTACTTCTGTCTATTAACTCGCTTCTGCGTCTGTATATACCTTAATCATTACTGTTCAGAAGATTTTTCTTAATGTTATGTATTTGAAACTAGGATTGAATGGTCTTAGCAAACATAACAAAAACGTTAAACGTTCATTAATAGTTTTCATTTTGAGGTAAAATAACGCATATTTACAATGACAATGGTGTTCATTGTTAGTTCGTTAGGTTCGTTAGTAAAAAGCTGCCAAGAATGAAGTCCAATTATTATTTGCTTACATTAATACATTAATTGCAGATAAAAAAAAATCGCCATTCAATATTGAAATAACACTATTTTTTATATAATGAAATATACAATCTTTTTTTTTCAAGAATTTAATGGAACGACAAGATTGAATTGCCATTTAACGTGGCGATGCCACACAGCCTTTTGGCAACTTTTGACTTAACACATGGTGTTGCCAAGTTGAGTTGCGTCTGTAACCAATAAGTTATGTGGAATGCGGTTGTTATGGTATAGGCAGATGACAGGCGAAGGAATGAGTTTATATCACGTGGCGAGTAGAGCTTTGTGTGTGAATATGAAGGAAAAATTACAAAAAATTAAATTAAAAATTTAAAAAACCCCCACCGCAAAAAAGTAAAACATTTAAAAAGTTAAAAATAACACTTTAGCCATGAAATTTTACTTCACGTCGGGGTACCTAGTAAGGAATGTTCCTAGTATTGTAGGTATGTAGGTACTTATTTTAACGGTACCCCGACGTTACGTAAAATTTCATGGCTAAAGTGTTATTTTAAACTTTTTAAATGTTTTACTTTTTTGCGGTGGGGGTTTTTTAAATTTTTAATTTAATTTTTATTTTAAAATTTTTAAACGCATTAATTTTGTTTTATAGAGTATACAGTTATGAGAATTTTTCAGTGCATGTAGAGTCAAATGCTGGTTAAAACGAATCCAAACACGACATATCTGCTATTATTTTGTCAAGGGTCTACCTACTGGTGTGCTGGATAGCCTGCTTGCAGCATCAGCTCATCCTGTTGCCATCAGTGCATTGTGTTTAGAATCAAATGCTGGTTGAAATTAATCCAAACACGACATATCTGCTATTATTTTGTCAAGAGTCTACCTACTGGTGTGCGGGATAGCTTGGCTGCAGCATCAGCTCATCCTGTTGCCATCAAGGCATTGTGTTTAGAATCAAATGCTGGTTGAAATGAATCCAAACACGACATATCTGCTATTATTTTGTCAAGAGTCTACCTACTGGTGTGCTGGATAGCCTGGCTGCAGCATCAGCTCATCCTGTTGCTATCAGAGCATTGTGTGCAGAATCAAATGCTGGTTGAAATGAATCCAAACACGACATATCTGCTATTATTTTGTTAAGAGTCTACCTACTGGTGTGCTGGATAGCCTGGCTGCAGCATCAGCTCATCCAGTTGCCATCAGTGCATTGTGTGCAGAATCAAATGCAGGTTAAAATGAATCCAAACACGACATATCTGCTGTTATTTTTCCAAGAGTCTATTAGTCTGCTAGATATCCTGGCTGCATCAGACCAAATACACCATAATGTTGCTTATTAATATTACACACATGGGTGTTTGAAATTTTAAGACACACATACGTTTGTAAGTAAAGTTAGTACCCATAGACGTCTAAAATAGCAACAGTAGCTAACACAAAAGAGCTGATAACCTTGAAACGGCTGAACTGATTTTGATGAATTATATCTAAGAACCATCGCAAGAAACCCTGCTTTCAAATAAAAAAAACCGCATCTAAATCGGTTCACCCGTTTGGGCGCTACGGTGCCACAGACAGACAGACAGACAGACAGACAGACAGACAGACACACACACATAGCGGTGAAACTTATAACACCCTTCTTTTTGCGTCGGGGGTTAAAAATTAAAAGAAAAGCAAAGAACCCATGGATTCTTGGGATTGAGTGAATGATCGAATTATAGAAAAAAAATACACGGGGATACAGGAGGACGAAAATGATGATGAACATAGTGTTGTCAAGTGTTGTTTTTTTTTACACAACGCACGACTTTTTTTTTTTACATAGATGAATTACACCCAGACACAGAACAAATGACCGTGCTCATTATACAAACATTTGTCCTGGGTGGAAATCGAACCCACGACCTTCGGCATAGCGGTCAGGGTCACTAACTTCTAGACCAACAGGCCAGTCAGTCACTTTATCCTTATTAAAATTAGGATTTCCGCTCACAAGCTTAGTGGAGTTTTTCCCGTGGTGACATTACTGAGACTTCAAATAGAACAGCCCTTACAATATCTTTAGTACATATAAAATGTTTGAATTGTTTTTATTGACATGGCTTTACACACCGTGGAACCGTTATTCCTCACGATGTTTTCCTTCACCGGTATCAGCAAGTCATAATTAATTTATAATACGCACGGGGTTGCCGGGGTTCGAACCTACGACCTGTGACTTGGTAGTCCAACTGTCATTTTTTTTTTGTTTGCGCTGGGAAAAAATGACAATTACGCATACCCGCCCATCGGGGGATGGGGGGGGTATGTGGGACTCCCCGGTTTACCGCACCGGTATACCCACTAAAACAACCCAGCGATTTTCCCGCTTCGTCGTATTGGCGGGGGACTGGGAATCCAGCATAGCCGTCACGTCCAGTCCCCCGCCGACGATTACCCCGCTTGGCTTCCCCGAAGGGACCGACTAAGGTGGCGATGCAATGCGAGCGCAGGCGCCCCCGCGCCTGACGCCGCCCATCGCCTCCGTGTCAAGCCTAAAGTCCGGGTCCGAGCGAGCAGCTTGGGGGAGAAATCGACCCCCCCTAGGGCCATCTCCCCCCACGACAAGGGTCATCGGGGCTGTCTCCGGCCGACTGCCTTCGCGACCCCGTCGACCCTGAAGCCGAGACGCACTCGGACAAACCGCTCCCTCGGACCCGCCTCCGCGGATGGCCCTGAAAAGGGCCCCTCCAGAGTCCACTCTTCCTACCCTCTGTAAGCAGAGGTGGAGAGTGGCCGCAGAAATTCGCCACAGACAACAATCTCTCGATTATTGCCTGTGCCCAGGGTGCACCGGCCCGACGACTGCTCTTTCCCCCGAACGTATTCGAAAGGAACCAGCAGCAATCAGGCACACGAGGAGGTTTTCTGCACGCACCCCAACTGTCATATCCCTAGGCTATGATTGCTTCTAGAGGTTAACTAAACACTCACTGACTTAGGTACCGTTCTGTTGGGTCCATGGGCCAATATTGTTCTTTGGGTCAAAAGTTTTTGGTCAAAACAATCTGTTGGTTAAGCATTCACTGGCGTATAGTTATATTGGCGAAACGTTCGTGGATGAAAATTCCTTTGGATGAAACGCTTATGGTTTAAAGATAATGTTGAGCAACGGTTCATGGACCAATCCACTGTTGGTAAGTCGATTCAGTTTCGAATTACTAAAATGCTTATTAATTCATTAAACCCCAAGAATACTCCGGTGTCCGCGCTGTCATTGTGTTTCTATTGTGTCTCTAATTGACACGAATGAAAAGTTAAGAGAAGTAGCATGGTCAGAACATCTGTAATTATGACACCACGTAAGTGTGATACTGAGGGATATTCCTAGTATTGTTATATGCACCCAGGTAACACATTAAACGTTGATTACACATAAACGCACTGAAAATGGCCGCGTAAACGTTTTCGTCACGTCAAAAATGTACTTGTAATCATTAGTCGGTGCTGAACGAGACGATTGCGTGCTTGCTAGGTGGTCGAGGTCGTAACTGCAGTGGACAATCGATTCATGGTACCAATGCGGCATAGTATGCGACATAAATTGAAATCGAACACAAACTTTTTAATTCACTCTTTTACCATACATTGACGGCACAGCATAGCCTCAAAACACCCCCTACATAAAATACCAGCAATGTATCCGACGGAATTCGACAGCTTCAATGCAAAGTTTATTTTAATTTTATATGGTACCCGTCATCACACGCGATCGACACTTAGATCGAAAGAATCGAATGACAACTTTTATGTTTGAGTTATTATTGGCTCTTGTAGAACTTTCTATGGGTCTATATTGGTTACCGATTGAACGGCTCGTGATATGGTCACTCGAGTTGCAAATTTCGCTGAAGCCTCCATTCATTCCACTGATCCGATTCAATTTAATTTGATAGGTTACATCATAAGAATTGCGTTCACTTATGTTGTATTATTAAAAGATGCATAGTTAGTATTCTACAGGCCATGTCGGTAAGTTTAGCGCTCAAGTGAACGGAAACATTTTTATTATCACAATCTTTAGCGTGTACATTGAACGTAATAGCTCTAATTCTTTTAATTGCTCCTGTATAAGCAGAGCCACACACGCATAATTGCGAATAACCATGAAAAAGTATAACCTTTAGTTGCACACGTCTTTTATAATTAAACTAGGTTGTGGAAGCGTCATTGGAGGTCTAAATAAATACTTTTTGCTGTGTTGTGTCCCTTCGCCTTAGGCGCTTTATGCACAACGCGACCCCAGTATCCCATACTCAACACTAGGGCTTTTGGCGCTTATTACAAAACTGTTGGATACTCGCTTGCTGTACGTAGGAGCCTAAAAACAGCGCCAAGAATGTCTAATTGTTAGTAATTTTCTATGACATGTAATCTATTATTCAGAGGATCAGGAACGCTATTGTGCGACAACGCGTAGGTATCATTTAAGTACGTGAGCAACAATGAAATGTTCGATTATTTGTTGCTAAAGGTTAAAAGAAACATTGATAGGTATGTTACAAAGTTCTGCCGTTTGATTATGCTATATCCATAACACATCAACATTTCATGACCGTGTAGAACTTGCTAATTTGAATATTTTATAGGTTTTTAACTTACCTACTTAAGTAACATAAAGAAACATATTTTTTTTGAGAAGCAATGGTTTTAAGGGTCGTATTCGGAAAAAAGTGTTTATGCATTTCATAACGTTTTGCATTTGTTGTATTATGTAGTAGGTAATAGTCTTAATTTAGCCAATAAGTTTCACAAGTGGCTGCAATTATCGGAAACATCATTCTTGTCGATCATTCATGTAACAACAATTTAGTAAATAACTTTAATCGGTTTATTAAAATAACGCGCATCCATGCTTTCAATTTTTAATTTAAATTGTAATGAAACTTTTAAAGAAAAGGATTCTAAATCAGAGAGCGCTTACTTGTAGGTACGTTTTTAGTGATATTCTATGATCATTTACACGCTAACACAATAGTTCGATTTGACTGTTTATTGATAAGTTTTACTCTTTGTTATAATATTCTATTCTATTCATGCAGTTCTTTTTGAGGCTACTCAATTTTTTTAAAATATTTTATGAGACTTAAGAAAATACCTTTGACCGTCACATTCATGTATAGATGACAAAGTAAAATATGCCATATGTGTGTGTGATGTGATGTGCGTGTTACAGGATCTATCTAACTTTAACACCTCACACTACGTTGTAATCGGACCTACCTATGTTTACAAATAAAATATTCTGATTCGGATTCTGCCCAGCACGCCACGCTTTACGACTACATATCAAATCTACATTCATCATCATCGTTCATTGTTTTGTAAGTACAGCAAGGGCGCGTTTTTGCTTTTATCGTCAAAAACATAATGGGATTGGAGTAACTGACCCTTAAGGGCTGTTTCTAAAAGTGCAGTTCTCTTTTTTATCTCATCAAAAAGAGGAAGCAAATAAAATGGACGAAGAAAATAAACAAGTCTGGGCTAATTACGAAATTGTCATCGAGGAAAGGTTCGCAAATTACCCTCCAATTTAGATGTAAAATGTCGTCGGCAGACGGACGGACGGACGGATGGACTGACGTTTTTACAAACACTAGTAATTGTCCATTGTGTACAACTGCTTTCCTACCTTCTAATTGAAAACTATGCGCCACTCTGCATTCTAGATATCTTGTGGGAACGGCTTGGGGACTGCGAGTGGAATATTTTTTACTAGACAAATTATACTTTTTGTAATGTAATTTTTCATCGGGAACACGCGGGGAAAGGAACTGTGAATTTATTTAAGTCATAGCACATTGACATTATTCATTTTTAGGATTTTAATGGACCCATTTAATGGACCTTCTTCTTCTTAGTTTTTCAGGCACGACTGAAAATCTGTGGCCCTAGTGAAAAGGGGTATAAGTCCAATTTCGTCGAAAATGAGTTAAGTGTACCAAAGTGATCAGAAAAAAATGCTCTATCGTTTGGTGAAGACAGATCTAAGCTATCTCTAAAAATAAGAAAGTTACTTTGTGTAAAAGGGTCCAACTGACACCAAAAAAAACTGTAAAAGTCGGTTTTCTGATAACTTTGGTACACTTAACTCATTTTCGACAAAATTGGACTTATACCCCTTTTCACTAGGGCCACAGAAATATAGATCTTTGTTTCCCAAAACTTTACGTTTATTTCTATGCACATTTTGGGATATAAGGAGCAGGATGGAGGTGGAGGATAGTTTAAGTCTTTATACACAAAAAGTCGTCTACAACCTTCACTGCGAAATGAAATGAAACGATATTGATTTCTGTATGTATCTTCCCCGACACTTTTACTTGTCAATATGTTTTTGTAAACTAAGGGGCATTTCCAAAATCCCTAAGAAGATATGCCGAGAGAAACTAAGGCGTGTATTTACTTTTATACTATAAATATGTTTTGTAAATAGACAACTTCGAAAAAACTTCACTTCAACTTTGAAAATAATTTACTATTTTATATATTTTATTCAGTTTTTTTTTTATTTGCATGCGCGAGAATAATAAATACTATTTCTTTTTCGTTTAATATCTCTAAGAACCCTGTTTAAAACCTTAAAAGTTCTAATGACATTCCAGATCCTAAAATAATTGAATTTGCTGATAGTAAATTACTATTTATTAACATAATTTAATTGATCTTTTTAAATTACAAAGTTTTATCGTTTGAAGAATTTTAATGACAATTTTTATTTTGTTTTAAATATTTTGTACAGACGTCAGCACATCAACCTACCCCAAACTGTCAAATTTTTCCAATCGAACATGAACCTTATTGTGTTTAGAATAAAGTTGAAAACCTATCAAAGAAATTTAACACATTGGGGTAGGTTGATGTGCTAGCGTCTGTACATTTTGTCTGTACAGTTATAATATTACTTACCTAATATTTTCGCTATCATATCGACTTAATTTGACTGTTCTCATCTTTTAAACTTAAATTGTTTTGTATGCCTTTGTATGGCTGAGTATAGAACACTATATATAATTATACAAAAAATCCTTTGACCACCTATGTACCTACCTATATCAAATAGAAACCCGTTATATTCTACCCAAAGATAGGTTAAGCTTTACTGTTTACCTATTATTATTATGGTTGTGTAGTTGTTTGGCTTATCCTTGCTCGTGACATTGTTTTACATCGCATTTACCTCGCTGGAACTAATCATAGACTACATGAACTGCCAGCTTTAATGCCCAAGAGTTGCAAAAATGTCTGAAAAATCGAAGGCCGCCAATTTTAACATCCTATACTCGTAACTATTTTAAAATTCTAGAAAAAAGGCGATGTTTGTCATCGTTCATCTGATCATAAAAGTATGGAGCAGCTTGCTACATAATTTGTTTAGCGCGATATGTGTGTTGATCCCATAGTAAAACAAGTTTTTTGGTAATTTTAATTATACCTTATATAGATTTAGATGCTGAGTCTATCTCCCAATATTTTTGTTTTAATACCTATGTATATGTTGGATATATCGGTAAATATTATATTATTTAATTACTCATAAAGACAGGTCTTAGTTTCAACGCGTAATGGTTGGAAACAGTCTTTATTCAGTTCTTTCTATTACTGTGTCCTTTGAACTTGAAGACAATACGTCTAGAACCAAACAATTGAATGCGTTACTACGGTTATTTCGTCAAAAGTACTTGTTTTTACTTTCTTTGTCTATTCTGTCATAGTGGCTTCATAATGACTGTTGCTATACCTTTTGTGAAGTTAATTCTGAAACGAGTCATCATCTGCCTAGCCTTTTGCCAACTATGTTGGGACCGGCTTCTAGTCTAACCAGATACAGCTGAATATCAGTGTTTTATATGAAGTGCTTGCCTGTCGGGCCTCCACAACCCAGTAACTGAGTAACAAGATATCTCTTGGTTAATCTGCCCCCCTAGCCAAGTTACAAACGATTCGTATCTATTCTCTTTCTACAAACGAGAACGCCTGAAATCCCTTTGTTTTGACCACGTGACTTATCACCTTTCGCTTAGTCACGTGGTCAAAACAAGGGGATTTGAGGCGTTCTCGATTGTAGAAAGAGAATAGATACGAATCGTTTGTAACTTGGCTAGGGGGGCTGGTTGTCAGATTTTCGGGCTTTTGACTATCTGTAAATAAATCTACAAATGTCAGCCGGGACCAATGGCTTTACGTGCTTTCCGAGGCACGGAGGAGTCTTGTAAATGTAATGAACGGTTATCCATCTCCAGACCAACCTAGTCAAGCGTAGCTTAACCTTCGATCGACCCGTGAGGCTGTTATTATTATTTAAATATTCCACAACTTTTCACACAACGCCATTTAGTCCCAAGTTAAGCTTGAGAGCTTGTGTTATGCATGGGTACTAAACAGCTGATGAACATACTTATATATTTCTAAATACACACATATTATATATAAATTACATCCAGACACAGCAAATAAAAAATAAATAAATATTCCACAACTTTTTCACACAACGCCACCTAGTCCCAAGCTAAGCTAAGAGCTTGTGTTATGGGTACTAAACAGCTGATAAACATACTTATAGATTTCTAAATAGATACATATTATAGATAAATTACACCCAGGCACAGAACAAAATAATGATCGTGCTCATCACACAAACATTTGTCCGGGGTGGGAATTATGGCTTATTCCCAAGAGCTCCAAATCTATTGTTCTCCAAACAATTTCTCTCCATACATTGATTCCCAACAGCTCCATAATTTTATTAGTTAAATAATAAAATACATTTTTTTTTCCCAGCGGCTTCAAACCAAATTGCGTAAGGTCAACAATACACAAATTGCTTCCATCAATAATAGAGGTACGTAGTTTCAGTACATAGGCAGTCACAAATCAATCTTATCTCACAAATCAATCTTATCTTAGCTAAGTATGTGCAATCTGTACTTGAAAATTTTTGGAGCTCATGGGGAAGATTTTAATTATTACTATTATATTGCTTTTTTAATTTGGAGCCGTCGGGAATAAAATTATGGAGCGCCTGGGAATAAGCCGGAATAAAATTATTACCCACATTACCCACTTATTATTTAGCCACAAGCACCTCTAAAACGATTGAATCTGCTAATTATAAGCTTTTCTATAGCTTGTACAGTATCTATCGTTATTGTTAGCGTTCGTAGGCTCGCTCGTGACGTTGCGCGACCTCGCACTTATCTGAGCGCTCTCACGACGCGACGCAGCGCGGGCGCAGCGGGGCACGACCACGCGCCGCTTTCGGATGCTAGTTGCTACGAACTACGAGTTTGTGCGAACCGCGGATGCACTCTACCGGGATTAGGAGAACCTTATTTTATAGACTTTTTAGTGCTTTTATGTATAGATGTGTGTTTTAGCTGTTGATTGGGCTTGGGACTTTTTGTCTGTAATAATGGTTGATGAAACTACAAGTTGTGAAGTTTCTTGTGCTTTTTAGTTTGGCTATAATGTACTTAGTGTGTTTTACCTTTTGATTGGGCTTTAGATTTTTGTGTAGTAAGTGGTTGGTGGAACTAACGAGTTGATGCGGATGTTCTTCTAATCCTTGCAGAGCCTGCAAGGATTAGAAGAACTTAACTTTATAAAAATTTTAGTGATTTGTATTTGTTTTTATTAGGGTTAAGCAATTAGTTTACTCGTTAGCTATATACACATTTTAAAACATTAAAAAAAGGAAACTGACCTAACTAAACCTAATAATAATAATAATATATACCCCGCAGGGCAGCTTGTGGCGAGTTGTTGGGCAGTAGCGACCCCACGGACCCGATCTCCCGGGAGAAGTCTTGTTCCTCATCTCCGGCTTGCCTTTATTGGCCGGCCAGAGTGAGCACTGTAGAGGAACGGAGCTCCCACCTCTTTCTTGCCTTAGTTGGCCGGCTAGAGTGAAGATTCGCAAGAGCAAACGTGCTCGGAGGAAGGAAGCATTCCAGTAAGGTGCTGGTAGGGATCTTGACCGTACTTCTGGGGTTGTCCTTATAGCCGTGGAATGCCGCTCCACTCCTTCAGCACCTCAGGACATGTTGCTCTCTTGTCGCTACGTCACTATGTGCTAGCGGCTGTTTTAGAGGGCCCATTATTGAGTGTGCAAGTCACCCCTTGTCATTTAATCTGTGTATATGTAACATTGATAAGGCAGGGGCCATAGTCTTTCTTAGTTCTAGGTATTCAGTCCATTTTAGCTACCCTTACCTATGGTCTAGTACTTTTGTTACCACATTCTGCAATAGTCTTACTCCAGTCGTAGGTTTTCCTTGGGTGCATTTGCATAATGCATACAGGGAAGATCTGCGATTGGTGCCTAACTGCATTAAACACGACAAAGGGCCTCTGCGAGTTGGCTTAGGCTCCTCGTACGCCTTCTAAAGGTCCGGTACCCCAAGGGTTCCGAGAAATATAAGCGCATAATAATATAATCATCGTCGTTCTTGTTATTTTGGCTATAATATAGATGTGTTTAGCTGTTAACTGGGGTTGAAAATGTTTGTATATCTACGGATGTCTGTGAGTGTGGCGAAATCAATGTTTGTTCAAAAAAGTACATGTCCCGAATAAAAGCGTGAATCGTAAGGTAGAACTAAGAAGCTGTTCTTCTGACGACAGCAATTGGTATATGTTTAGGGATATACCTATTTGCTGTAATTATGAAATGCCTCATCGGTGCCGCGGTGTAGTGAAATTAAATAGCTTGGTTGACAGCCACTCCTTTGGGTAATACAACACTAATGCGAGCACGCGGGACCTTGTGTCGTAGAAACTAAAAATAATTAACTTTTATCATAAGTATAAAATTTACAAACCATTTATCTATTTCATTTTAAGATTTATTAAGTACTGTACTTATTGTAATCGATTTAATACTTTTAAAGGTTACCACTACCAAACAAATAAACATTTTAATCTTCCTCTATTTCAACAGTTCAGAAGTATCGATTTATATTTAAGTTTTTCACCCTTTCGTTTGCTTAGTGACCAGTCAAGGTTTTATGCCGCACACATTCAGATTAGCATTTCACATACCGTAGACTTAATTATATATTTCTGGTACCACTTTTCAAGCAAGTGATAATAATTGTTCCATAATTACGCACATGAATCCGTAGAGTTAGAGGCATTGGGTTTGGTTAAGATAAACAAGATGATGATCTAGTCAAAAGCCAATTACTGTGAAGAGATTGGCTACTTTTTCCCAAAGTTCACTTCAGAGACAAACAAGTTCCCTCTTTAAACTACACACATCAAAAGTGTCTAGGGATCAACATATATTTTTGCAATAACTTTTCTCCTGATTGATATTAATTAAAATTTTCTTTAAGGATTCATCAAATAAAGTGTTTTCGTTTGTCACAGTAACGATAAACCAAGTCACCTTTGCATTAATAAAGAAATTTGCCATTTTCCTAATAAAGGGATTTTTGACATTTGAACCACTAACATTAAAGTTCGAAAAAAAGACTGAAATAACAGTTTTCTTTAAAATTTTATTGGGTAACTTAAACAATTAATAATCCGTGTTTCTACCGCGAACACTAACAACACAAGAACATCGGTTTGGCATACTCAAAATGAGTTCATCCAAATCACGCTGTGGAATGGCCGCCCATGTTCGTTGCAACAACAAAAAAAGGTCTTCTTGCGACTGGATACCCTCCATATTCGGCAGAGCTCTTCTCTGTAGCATATCCCATGCATGCTCAATCGGGTTCAAGTCTGGCGACTGAGCAGGCCAGGGCAGGACATTGATGTTAGCTGCGGCGAGAGTCTGTCTTACAACTCTTGCGGTGTGCGGTCGTGCATTATCATGCATTAACTGAAATAAGGGACCGATTTGCACTTGTAGAGGAACGATGACGTCTGATACAATCGTCTCAGCATAAATTTGAGCGTTGAGGTTGCCTCTGATCCAAATCAACTCAGTTCTTCCGCCGATCCAAATACCCGCCCATACCATGATGGTTCCACCACTATAAGGATGGACTTCCTGGCAGGATTTTAATCGCTGTTGGCGTCCAGGGGTTCTCCAGTGTCGTATACGTCTTGTATCCGGTCTCATACCAAAACGAGACTCATCAGAAAAGCACATGAAACGCCATTGTTCTTCTGCCCAATTTCTGTGTTCAAGAGCCCATTGATATCGAATCCTACGATTGTGCATTGCTATAGGTGGTACCCGTAGTACGCCCGAGACGATTGTATCAGACGTCATCGTTCCTCTACAAGTGCAAATCGGTCCCTTATTTCAGTTAATGCATGATAATGCACGACCGCACACCGCAAGAGTTGTAAGACAGACTCTCGCCGCAGCTAACATCAATGTCCTGCCCTGGCCTGCTCAGTCGCCAGACTTGAACCCGATTGAGCATGCATGGGATATGCTACAGAGAAGAGCTCTGCCGAATATGGAGGGTATCCAGTCGCAAGAAGACCTTTTTTTGTTGTTGCAACGAACATGGGCGGCCATTCCACAGCGTGATTTGGATGAACTCATTTTGAGTATGCCAAACCGATGTTCTTGTGTTGTTAGTGTTCGCGGTAGAAACACGGATTATTAATTGTTTAAGTTACCCAATAAAATTTTAAAGAAAACTGTTATTTCAGTCTTTTTTTCGAACTTTAATGTTAGTGGTTCAAATGTCAAAAATCCCTTTATTAGGAAAATGGCAAATTTCTTTATTAATGCAAAGGTGACTTGGTTTATCGTTACTGTGACAAACGAAAACACTTTATTTGATGAATCCTTAAAGAAAATTTTAATTAATATCAATCAGGAGAAAAGTTATTGCAAAAATATATGTTGATCCCTAGACACTTTTGATGTGTGTAATATAGGTAGACGGAGGGCAGTAAGGGCGCTTGATTCATTCGCTCTCTATTGTTCAGTTTACTTGTAGTTGACGCATCATGTCTTCTTCTTCCATATTTCTGTATTATCTGTTACTTCATTAGTCACCTTTATATAGACGGTGTCACCTTGATCACAGTTCAACCATCGTTTCTATTGACTTTCCCTATTCCTATCCACATTATACTCAAAACATTCCTTTGAACACAGGAGAACCTGGGAGAACCCATTGAAGAGCATCGCGGGTGACGTCACATCTTCATATGTAAGTTCAATAAAATTCTATTCCTGGACGAAGCTTAACTTCTCTGTTATTATTGTTTGTCCCAAAGATCCAAAGGCGAGCTTGAGACAATGAGTCACAATAAACAGTTGGTCCTTATTCGAGACACAATAAATTAAAATTGCATTGAATTGTGTTATGCGTTGAACGTGGGTTGTGTCTTTATACTCGGTTCATGTTTGGGGTCTTATATAAATCTACTTCCTGGGTCTTTTTGTCTCAGGCATGCTTGTGTATCTTTTCTTGTTCGACGCAGTGAAAGATTATTAACACATAAAACCATAAAACACGTACATCGTAAAATGTGGACGTAAATATTGCCAAGAAGAAGTGTCTACAGAAGGTTTATTTAAATAAATGCGACGTGCGCTACAATCCTATAATATTTTCGGATCAACCACCGTTGCGAGTTTTAGATAGATCGTCTATGTGTGTAATAGTTTTATATATTGCTTAAACTTGTTTTTTAAACATTTTTTTAAGCAAAAGATAAGTGCCACCAATCTGTCACATTTGCTTGAATGTTTGCCTTAACCAAATGACACGCTGCATTCTGGTTTTAATTAAAAGCTCAGCAAAAGGCTTTTATTATAGTACTCCTTTTGTTTTTGATATGACAACGTCTAATAAATCGACGAACGCACCAAAAAGGATAACTCATAGTAACGTTACGTTCATTGTAACGTTACGATCGGAGCGAGAGCGTTGCACGACTGAGATACTGTTTTGTTATGACGTTGTCACGTTAAACTATCGGCCGTAAACCGACTTTACAGACGACCAATTATTTTTTTTAGCTCCTAAGGCCCTACTGTAATAGCCTTATCAACCTCCGTCGAGATTGTCAAATGCAAAAGAAAATCGACTAGTAGTTCCAAAGGAGTGTAATTTCTTATCAGTTTGATACGGTACTTGAAAGAATATGAACTTCAAAATATAATCAGCCCATCAGAAGATTATAAAAAATAATAGACAAGTATTAATTTTCCTTTTCAAATTGATGGAGAACTGCTTAGATTAAGCGCATTAAAGTTGAGGAGTGGGGGCTTGTAACGTCATTATCTAGTACAAACTCTACTGACTAGTGACGTCATGCGACATTTTGACTCGATGTATCGCCTGTTGTTCTCGGTTTCTGGTACCTTCTGTATTGATTGGAACTTCTGCAATTATTTGGTCTGTGTTATTTATGCCTACAACGCGTTGCAGGCTCTCACGCTTTTCTTATTTGACATTGATGTTATCTTTACTAGTTAGCTGTTTTGCAAATAATAACAATGAGATATGGCAACTGCGTTTTAGAATGATCTTAAGACCTACATTGTGCTTAGCATAAGTTTATGTAATTGGAAACTTAGTTAATTAACGTGCAATCATACGTGAGGCATAATTGGACGGTATAAGGGTATCCTGAGTACGTTTAAAGAATTGTATGGCCGTTTAGATACAGCACCAATATCTTATCTAATTACGTAAAACAATACTGACTTGTCATGCAGAGAAGGCAAGAGTATTAATCATCACGTTTGTTCAAGGCGGGTGTGCTATTTCATAATTTCATTGTGTTTAAAGTTTTTAAGTCTGACGACCAGTAATAAGGGTATCATGTAGACTCTTGTTTATGAAGATCAGATAGGCAATCGCTCAATTTAAAAATGTCAGTATTTAGCTGCGTTCTGCAATCCAGTTAGACTAGAAACCGACCCCAACAAAGCTAGAAAAAGGCAGATAATGTTTTCCTTTATTTATTTTTTCTTCAACAAAATTACATTAAGTGTCGAACATTAGGTACAGTAGGTATTTTTGACTATAAATGTAACACAATATTATAAAGGTAATAATAGTAATGCTAGGGAAAAAATAATAATAATAATAATAAATTCCATAATGGATATAAGTTCATAACATAAATTAGTCATTAATAAAAAAAGAAAAATATACAGTATTAAAAGTTCATGTCAATATTACAAAATGTCAATATTAATAAATTCAAGAAACGTATAATAATAAAATTAATTATGTAGTAATGTCATGACAAAACGCTAAAATATACTATTAAAGTTATTAAAATATAGGTAATCAAATTAGTTTGTTTTGTCAATATTACAAAATGTCAATATAAATAAATTCAAGAAATGTATAATAATAAAATTAATTATGATGTAATGTCATGACAAAATGCTAAAATATACTATTAAAGTTATTAAAATATAGGTAATCAAATTAGTTTGTTTATTATTATCTTTGAGGTAGGTACCTACTCTTCAATGGTGTAATAACATTTCTTCAATAACAATGACTTTAATTTTCTCATGAATTCGTTTGGATTCATAGACTTTTTAAATTGTACAGGTTACTTATTAAAAATATTTACTGATTGCACTCTCACCTTCATCGATGTGAAAATCAAAATTGATATGTCAGCACCAACATTTCAATGTTAAACTTAAAAATACACTGCGTCATCACAGCACTTAGATTTAATTAAGAATACTAATTCTTATTATAAAATGAGACTGCCAATAAAAATAGTACTGTCAAACCAAAATGCAAGTTTTGGTTAAACTATAAAATTACATGCAACAGAAAAAAAAATGTGTTCAGCAACTTTTATATTGAATTTCAGACTTGCGTGTGTCCTGTGTTAGAACCATTATTTTAACGTTCAATGTAGTGTTAGTTTTACGTGGTAACGTGGCCCTATTTGCTCTCTTTGTCACGTCAGGTTGTTATAATATACCACGTACAAATGTGTATATATGTCAACATGATTGAAAGCATGTAATTGTATGGTAGAGTAACCCTAATCACTTTGGCATACAATCGACTACCAAACACTAGAATAGAAATGAACTAGGTGGCAAGTACCTAATACTTGTAATGTAAAGTAATTTTGAACAACACGATTTTAAATAAGTACGAGGAAACGAACATTTTATAGGTGGACAATCCAATGAGCCTACTCATTAATCTTGAATTGGGAAAATTTATGAGCAGGTTTAATGATTTCACCTGCCATGTTTATTTTATTTAGTTATAGTTCAAGTCTTGTGTAGTTTAGTTGAGATTATACTTGTATGATTTTTATTATAATTCTATTTCTCTTTTGACTTGCTCGTTGGTGTTAGTGGCCCTGACTGCTATGCCGGAGGTTGTGGGTACGATTCCCACCCAGGACAAATGTTTGTGTGATGAGATGTGGTGAAATGAGGAGTATTTTATCTATAATATGTACCTATGATTCTAAAAATATATTACTATGTTTATCAGTTGTTTAGTACCCATAATACAAGCTCTGCTTAGCTTGGAATTAGATGACGATGTGTGTAAGTTGTGACATATTTATTTATTTTATTTATTGTCATTTAAGAACGGGACTCTCCTAGCACAGGTATATCATTTACTTAAAAGCAGGTCCATATACTGTCAGATTGACTGTAATTTCTTTATCATGTGAATCACACTGCATACTTATAATATCAGACTGAATTGACTTTCTAATTAAAGTTGTTACATGTGAAAGCTTCTTCTGGGGCCTTATGAATACAATGTGTGATTAAAATAACACAACAACTTTTTAAGACTAATTGGGCTCATTATTATGATGTCCTTTTACTATGGAATCAGCCCTGAAGTCGCGAAAAATAATATTATCAGCTGCTCCCTACATTTTGTCGGGTAATGTGAATATTCATCGAATTTGCGAGCACATCTCGAAACCTTTCATACGAAGTAGCAGGCTGTTCTATAAGGGAAGGTTCATATCTGACGGAAAATGCGTCACGTTTTATCGGTCGCGTAACGCCAGAACAGACAAATGTATAGAAAATCACTTGACGGTTCACACTCAACAGATGATGCGTTAGTGCGTCGAGGTACATTGTCGCAAACGCTCGGCGCATGTTCCTTCAGATATGAACCTTCCCTTAGTCAACATCTGCCTAGCCTTTCCCTTACTTTGTTGGCTTCCAGTTAAACCGAATGCAGATGAATACCAGTGTTTTATTTGGAGCGACTGCCTGTCTGACCTCTACAACACTAGGTTGACTGGGTAAGACGAAACCCCTTGGTTAAAATAATTATTAAACTTACGAGTTTCCAGTCAGAAACTCGTGAAATGATCTACACATTACAGCTGGGACCAACGGGTTAATGTGCTTTTTGAAACGGGTCTAAGCTCTAGCGTAGCTTAACTTTCGATTGAACTGTGCGGCTGTTCTATAATCACTATAATTATATTTTAAATATTTAAATGTCTCGTAAAATTGTTTTAATTTAAATGGTTAGACGTCATATCAGATGGTCGCTTAAACCCTGTAAGGGCCACCGCACACGTTTCTGTCTGAATGCACGCGGGTCGCGCGGTATCTCGCGATCTTGCCATTTGCATCCAACGTCTTGGCGGCGAGAGAGCGAACTATGCTTCCTGTGTGACGCTCTGAACTCAAGCATGTTTTCGATGCAAATATTTATATTTTATTTTGGTTTGCTTTTAGTCTTTGTAATAAAATAAGGATGAAAGTGATGAAAAGTGATTGCTAGGCGCTTTTATATTGTTTTGATTGCCATATGAAAACGATGTTCGTAGTTAAAGCTTATTTTAAGTAGATATTTATATGCCTTGTAGCCTGAAACACAGGTTCAACCTAGTTCAGGCAAAAATCAACTGTGCTTTATTGTAACTGTTATTATCTTATTGTAAATGTGCCCTTTCTTATAAATAAACGATTGTTATTATTTATTTATTTATTGAAGCTGTTTGCATTTCCAAAAAATGTGAAAACTTACCAAATCACAATTTAAAAAAAATTGTTAACACAACATAACGTCTAGCCTGTACATGTGCTAATGAAACCGGACATGAACTTAACATTTTCAGCAAAAAATTTACTAAAATTATTTCATTTTAAGATTTTTCTTTGTCTATCAGTATTCCCGTGTAGAAGCACATTCTCTGCGGATTTTTTTCTTTTTTCACGACGAATTCGCAATGCCTCCGTACTAGAGTTTGCCTATACGCATCCCTGTGCGTGGTCGTGCACTGGCAGTAATGACAGGCCGCACGCGCGCGCGCCGCCTAATTGATAATGGTTGCGGACGTGCGCGCTTGCCATGCACCATGGGAACTGCGCACGACCATCTTCGCTGACTCAGGGTGGTGAGAAGAAATTATACTGAGTGTTAGGTGTTAGGTATTGTCCTGTGTAGTTCAAGAAGATCATCATTTGCTTAGACTTTTCCCAACAATGTTGGGGTCGGCTTTTAGTCTAATCGAATGCAGCTGAGTAGTATGTACCAATTTACATGGATTAACTGCTTATCTGCTTATGCAGCCCAGTAACTGGGTAACACGATACTCCTTGGTTGAACTGCTATTTTTTATTTTTTTTTTTAATACCTTAAACCAGTGCTTAACTGCAATCCCACCTGGTGGTAAACAGTGATAAAATCAGTGATGGTGAAGCGCACTAGTTTATTAAGAACCTATTCACTCTAGCCTTGAACACCAAAATTATAGTCGGACGGGAAGACCACAGCAGGCAAATTGTTCCAGTCCTTCGATGTACGCGGTATAAACAGACGTTTATACTGCGTAAATTGAAGGACTTCCACGATTCGGACAAAGCGTTTCGCTTTTCTAAGCGAAACGTTTTTTGTAAGGATGGACACTCGCCGTACGGTTGTGCGATGATAGAAAAGTGATGGCGGAATCAAGTCATGTAATTCCCGTGCACACTCTCGGAAAAAAAATCCTATAGGATACCGAAACGCTAGCTATGCCTATGCCTGTGCTCAAGGCTTTGCAGATTGGTTCTAACCAAATCTGGGTCACCAATAAGCCTCTTCGCACGCCTCTCCACTGAATCCAAAGCTGCTAGATGACATCTGGCAGCACCAGCCCATATGTGGCAGCAGAACTCCACACACGAACGGACCTGTGCTTTGTATAACGTAAGAAGCTGACCAGGTGTGAAGTACCGCCGGACCTTTGCGAGAACGCCGAGTTTCCTAGCAGCAACCTTGGCTTGGTAGCCAGACTTTCGGTGTTCTGAGTTTTTAACGACTGCCAAAGATATATTGACAAGTGTATCCAACAGCTATGTATTGAATGGTCACCCACCCACAGGCTGATCTCGGCAGCGAAGCTTACACATCGATCGATCCGTGCAACAGTCTAGTAATAGTTCACAACATGAACATCGTTAATGTTTGTTAAAGTCTACAGCTGATTATTGGACTTTTAACGGTAGTCACCATACGGGCAAGATTAATCAAACGTGCTTTGACTTAGCTTTGCTAATTAAAATTAGTGTGGGAAACGAATATGCTCTCACAAAAGGTTCTTACCTAACCATCTAACCTAACCTTTTTTTTTTATTCGGAGTGCATAATCCTCGGGGTATCTTCGAGGAGTCTCTTAGACTATTACTGACTAGAAAGAAACCACCCCGTGTTACGTCTCACACCTGCGCCTAGGGTCGCGAGAACGGACGATTCTTCCGTAACCACTAACATAATAAGCATGATGCTGGTGTATGAATATCAAAATTCTATTCAGTCCATCATTTAGATAATAAAAAAAAATGGACAATTGGTATTTTTGCTTTTTTAAATTGATGAAAAACTACTTGGTGTGTTAATAAAATAAGTGCATTTAAATTAAGAAGAGGGAGTTTGTGACGACATAATTCAGTACATAAGTCATAACTGTACAAAATTTATCTGCCTGACTTAATACATATATCGCCGTTTTTTTATTACGTGCGAAAAGGAAAAAACAAGTAATCTAGATGAGGGAAAAATGTAATTTAATCATCTAGCTTATTAGATATGTAGACCGATATCTATGATCATTGTCAAGTGTGGTGGGTATCTCTTTTTTTAGCCACTACAAGCTTTGCAAGGTTTAACACCAAGATTTATATCGCCCCTAACTGCAGTAATCTGCACATTTTGCATTTAAATATTTGCAACTGACAATATATAAGTTCGTTTTATGTTTTAAGCCAACATTCTTGTACGTCCATTACAGATATTTACGTTAGGACCTGGCTTAGCGTAATTAATGTTTAGTGCGATGAAATTTCTTCATAAACATCAAACTCTAACAGAATAGAAGGCAGGTGTACCATAGATCGTTATTGATGCGTTAGACGTAATTCTTTCACACAGTTATTTCACATATGCATAAAATTTCAAAACGAAACTGTGTAAAAAAAAATATTAATTAGTTTAATTACATATTTTATTTATGCAAAGGCGTGTAATTTATTATCGATCTTAACAAAAAGTGGTTCTATGAAGTCAAGTGGTGGCTCGGTAATTATAAGACGCGATAGACCGTAACATAGACGCATGTTTACGTACTTAAGCGGCGTTTGTTAATTAAAGGCAGTTTAAAGTAAACAAACAAATAAGTTGTGCAATGGAACGTAGGTTATATGTTATACACAGAATGACAACATCGACTCATGTCGATGTTGTCATTCTGTGTGTATTTTTCAATGACCGGCTAAATTTTCACAGGGTGTTTTTTTCGTGATTTCAGAGTCGGTCCCATAGTGAAAGTTGTTCATATTCATGGGTAGAACACCCAGTGAAAATTTGGCCGGTCATTGAAAAATAACCCTGTATATGTATACAGGTTGTCTCATTCAAATGGGTCAGAATGGGAAAGTCTGAAACTATAAGACATACGAAGATCTGTTCTAAGGAACCATGTCATCGATTTTAATAAAAAGAGAATCTGCATTCATACTTTTTAAAAAACATCTGTAGGTACTCCGTTCGGGAATCGAACCCGGTTATTTTGAAAAAAAAAAACCTACACTATTTCTATTTAGATATCGATTGTGTAGGTCTTAAGCAGTAAATGTCTGTATGAAACATGATGTCTAAAATGAATAAAATGCATTGTTTCCACATACTTTAATTTACTTTAGAGGTGCTCGAAGTGACCACCGCCATTTTTAACCCCCGACGCAAAAAGAGGGGTGTTATAAGTTTCACCGCTATGTGTGTGTGTCTGTCTGTCTGTCTGTCTGTCTGTCTGTCTGTCTGTCTGTGGCACCGTAGCGCCCAAACGGGTGAACCGATTTAGATGCGGTTTTTTTTATTTGAAAGCAGGGTTTCTTGCGATGGTTCTTAGACATAATTCATCAAAATCGGTTCAGCCGTTTGAAGGTTATCAGCTCTTTTGTGTTAGCTACCGTTGCTATTTTAGACGTCTATGGGTATTAACTTTACTTACAAACATATGAGTGTCTTCAAATTTCAAACACCTATGTGTGTAATATTAATAAGCAACATTATGGTGAATTTGGTCTGATGCAGCCAGGATATCTAGCAGACTAATACACTCTTGGGAAAATAACAGCAGATATGTCGTGTTTGGATTCATTTTAACCTGCATTTGATTCTGCATACAATGCACTGATGGCAACTGGGTGACTGATGCTGCAGCCAGGCTATCCAGCACACCAGTAGGTAGACTCTTGACAAAATAATAGCAGATATGTCGTGTTTGGATTCATTTCAACCAGCATTTGATTCTGTACACAATGCCCTGATGGCAACAGGATGAGCTGATGCTGCAGCCAGGCTATCCAGCACACCAGTAGGTAGACTCTTGACAGAATAATAGCAGATATGTCGTGTTTGGGTTCGTTTTAACCAGCATTTGACTCTTCATACAATGCACTGAAAAAATATCATAACTGTAAACTCTCTAAAACAAAATTAATGCGTTTAAAAATTATAAAATAAAAATTAAATTGAAAATTTAAAAAACCCCCATCGCAAAAAAGTAAAACATTTAAAAAGTTAAAAATAACACTTTAGCCATGAAATTTTACGTAACGTCGGGGTAGCGTATAAATAAGTACCTACATACCTACAAGTACTAGGAACATTCCTTACTTAAGCGGTACCCCGACGTGAAGTAAAATTTCATGGCTAAAGTGTTATTTTTAACTTTTTAAATGTTTTACTTTTTTGCGGTGGGGGTTTTTTAAATTTTCAATTTAATTTTTTCAATACAATATTCAACACGTTTAGGTAACGATCTTACAATTGCATTTTGTATCTTCATGTGGTGAATTTGCGTCCTCATAGTTTTAAAAATAAAATTAACATAGCATATTCTAATGGTACAGAAGTCAGCACTTCAAGCTTTTTTTTTTTTTTGAGGGGCGGAAAATTCTCATGGATGTCCCCCGCCCGGGGAGGCGGAGGGGTCTGTCAGAATCTTACTGACTAAAAACCACCCCGTGTTCCTTCTTACACCTGCGCCGGGGGTCACGGGAACGGAAGATACTTCCGCGACAGCACTTCAAGCTACCCCAATGTGACAACCTTTAAAGTTTTATAGTTAGAATATAATATATATAGCAGTGGCTTGATATTATGATATGTCTGTAACGACTTAAAAGATTTTTTCTAATCGGTGACGTGGTTAGTGCTAAATCCCTACAAACAAACAACAATAAATTCTTTCCTCTAAACAATGTAAGTGTAGAACTAGGTATAGTTGTAGATAGAAATTATAGACACTCAACGAATCACCTCATTGGTTTGTTAGTCGCAAGCTTTACTGCTGCGGTCCCAAGTGATATAGGTCGATAATGTTGTCTTCGCTACATAACTTTAAACTAAATATTTACTAAAACTATCATTAGAATTTCCGTTTTTTTCTTTCTATTTTGAAGATTGTAGGTACTTTTTTGTTGAATTTACGGTAAGTATGCATGTCCTCTGTGGCAAATAAACATGTATTTCTTTCATATAGGGCTTTTTAGACAATTTTTTAGTAGCAGCCCGGAAACTGGAGGTACCTAATAAGCTGGGACAATATCACATGGAACTTTATCTTATAACTGGCAATTTATGATAAATTATTATTATTATAATATGAGGATCTCTTCGGGAACTACAGGCGTTTTATGTTATGTTGTAGAAATCTAGTAGTAGTAGCGAGGAGTAAATTTTCTTAATAATAGGGAAGCCGACAAATTTGTTGTCTCTTTTGAAGTTATATCTGCCTACCACCGTGTATACCTTTGGTGAAAATGCCTTATATTTAGCAATACTCGAGTCCGGCTACCATTAGTCAGGTGGAGTTCCTCTTCCAAACCTCCAAAGGTAAACCGATAGGAATCGAGTTGTATGGACAATTCGCTACTGCTGCCTAGTCTTTTCTCAACTATCTTAGAGTCGGCTTGTAGTCTTACCACAGTATTACATGAAGCGACTACCTGACCTCTACAACTACTATTAGTAACGATTGTCAAATATCTATAAAAGTCGGCTGGGAACAACGACTGAACCTGCTTTCCGAAGTACGAAAATTGTTTCCAATCCACGGATCAATATCGACAATCGGCTTTTATTATTTTGTCACAAGCCACTCTACTAAAAAAAATATAATTACAAACAAGTGTCAAACAATATTGTCATAAAACACAATACTAAAAAAAAATACCAAAGAGTATAATTACCTCATATAAAATCCATCTTTGACCCGGTTGCAACCTAAATGCAAACATTAGGCACACGCAAGTTGGCTGCGCACTGCGTGTCTAAACACCCGGGGTTCGCATGCAAGCCGTTAGTACAACACACCTAATGGACGCAGACCTGGAAAGTAAAAGAAGCGTAATTATTGGTTACGTCACTCTATAATAAATATTTACAATACAATAACTTTTTTGTTCTCAGACTCCTTTCCTTTCTTCCCTGTTATTGTTTTCGGTTTGGTATAATATAACTAGCTGCCTCAGAGTCAAACAAATCAATTAGCCAAAGAGATTTAAAATACTATAGAGCGGGCAAGTCAAGGAAATGTCATAGGAAAACTTTGATCCCATGTGTCAGTAACGCTATCTAGAATAATGTATGAATATTGGAGCGGCAGCGGAGCGTACTACAAAAAACTCATAGACTTGTATCCAGCAGGACACACTTTTTCGGACAAAAATTTTGTTCATGATGTCCGGTCTATAGGTATTGAATGTTTTTGCAATTAGCAAACCTCGCTCAGCTTATGACTTGTCAAATGCCTAATTGTCACCTGAACTATGAAGAAATTTGTCACCTGTCATGTCATCCAAGATGGCGCTGCATTTGATAAATGTTAATTTTTCGTGAATTTTTCATATTTTTTATTAGCTAATATTCTGCTATTCGGGACGGAGACAAATCCAACAATCGAAAACCATGAAAATCGGTCCAGCCGGTCTCGAGTTATAAGTCGTCGAACAAACCCGACTTTGTGATGTATAGATGACCAAACATCAATCAATTTATACTATCATCATTTGAGCCCAAGAAGTAAAATTCCCGAAGTTACAAACGTTCAAAATCTTGCCGCAATAACAATTCAGCGACAATTTAAGTGTAAAAATTGACAAAATTTTAAGAAAGTTAAAATTTTAACAGATTTTATGATTCGACTACGACCGTTCTTGAAAATACGGAATAGCCTCTAAGATGGAACTTTAATCTACACAACATATGTGTAGATTAAATAAATTGAGTAGGGAAATAATGTCATCTGGAAGCGTCGCTTAAAAAAATAAGTGAACCAATGTAACAAGTCGTTTAGACAGGCGTGCCCCGGTAATAGACACACATATGTAGGTATAAAACATATCCACCATTTTGGGGTAGTCGGCTAAAACTGAAAAATGTACGCTGTTCTTGAACCAGTCTAACAACATTTGTTTGGATTAATGTCTGACTATGGAAGAGTCATTTAGTAAATTCCCAAAAATAATACCAATAACTACTTTAAATCCGGTTTAACTGCAACAATATTGCCATATTAGCCATGTCTAGCCTGGGGTCATCCATCTGCATTTAATGTTGCAATTTAAATAAATTATATCTTTACTGCTGTCGAAAATTAAAATAAAAATAAAAATACTACTGGTCAAGAGCGAGTTAGATTCACATCGTTTGGGTCCCGAGCACCACACTGCAACGCGTTGCTGTGACTCAAAAGTTAACTTACAGTGGCATTTCTCATATCTGTTAAAAAGTTTAGAACTTATAAAGCTTGCAACAAAGTAATTTAAGTTTAACTAAATTACGCACCATAAGCCACATTCTATAATAATTGGTTCAGTAGTTCCGGAGTTTATCCCGAACAAACATGATAATGGAAATAACAACATTGTTTTAGAAAATTTTATCTATTTTATAACTAAATTTATAAAAAAAACACAATTATTATTTGTCTGTGACATCAACTACACACATCAAAAGTGTCTAGGGATCAACATATATTTTTGCAATAACTTTTCTTCTGATTGATATTAATTAAAATTTTCTTTAAGGATTCATCAAATAAAGTGTTTTCGTTTGTCACAGTAACGATAAACCAAGTCACCTTTGCATTAATAAAGAAATTTGCCATTTTCCTAATAAAGGGATTTTTGACATTTGAACCACTAACATTAAAGTTCGAAAAAAAGACTGAAATAACAGTTTTCTTTAAAATTTTATTGGGTAACTTAAACAATTAATAATCCGTGTTTCTACCGCGAACACTAACAACACAAGAACATCGGTTTGGCATACTCAAAATGAGTTCATCCAAATCACGCTGTGGAATGGCCGCCCATGTTCGTTGCAACAACAAAAAGGTCTTCTTGCGACTGGATACCCTCCATATTCGGCAGAGCTCTTCTCTGTAGCATATCCCATGCATGCTCAATCGGGTTCAAGTCTGGCGACTGAGCAGGCCAGGGCAGGACATTGATGTTAGCTGCGGCGAGAGTCTGTCTTACAACTCTTGCGGTGTGCGGTCGTGCATTATCATGCATTAACTGAAATAAGGGACCGATTTGCACTTGTAGAGGAACGATGACGTCTGATACAATCGTCTCAGCATAAATTTGAGCGTTGAGGTTGCCTCTGATCCAAATCAACTCAGTTCTTCCGCCGATCCAAATACCCGCCCATATCATGATGGTTCCACCACTATAAGGATGGACTTCCTGGCAGGATTTTAATCGCTGTTGGCGTCCAGGGGTTCTCCAGTGTCGTGTACGTCTTGTATCCGGTCTCATACCAAAACGAGACTCATCAGAAAAGCACACGAAACGCCATTGTTCTTCTGCCCAATTTCTGTGTTCAAGAGCCCATTGATATCGAATCCTACGATTGTGCATTGCTATAGGCGGTACCCGTAGCGGTCTTCGGGAATGAAGGTTCACTTCATGCAAGCGGTTTCTGACTGTTTGTTCGCTAATTAAGTTCCCTGAAGAGTGATGAAGCCTCACGGCTAACATCATGGCGGTTATTGTTGGAGCTCTTCGAGTTAAGATTTGAATGTATCGGTCTTGTCTCCGTGTGGTGCAGCGATACCGTCCTCCATGGCGCTCAGCCACGGTACCAGTGCTTCGGTAACGTGTCCAAAGTCGACTGATAACACTCTGACTTGTATTCAGAGCTAAAGCCACAGTATGTTGCCAGGAACCAGCTTCTATCATTCTCACGGCTCTGAGCATTTCTTCCCTGCTTAAATGACGTCGCCGCTCCATAATAACGTTGGTTTTAATCAGTAGTAGGGAAACAGTAGCACTAATAATGTCTTCAATGCGTTGTATGTTTTTATAGGGAAAATATTGACAGCTGATTTTCATCTTTTACTCGAATTTGATTCACAGTTCCTGATTCAAATTATGAAATGCACCAAAAAGGATCCATATAAATTTATAAAATCATAAATTTATTACAAAGCCACATCTCAATCTCAAGAAATCCGCATAAAAATGCTTGATCCCTAGACACTTTTGATGTGTGTATTTGTGTGTATTTTCTTACATAGAAGAGGCCAGTGGATCCTTATAAGCTGATTTTATTCATTTATCAATTTCTCTGCACGTCGACGTTGGGTCTGCATCTAACGTTACAAAAATCTCAAGAAAATCCTCAGCGACAGACGGTCAAAAATTATTTTTTTAGGTGGAACCCTAAAAACTATTAAATTAACAACAAGACTGTCGGTTATTGACATTTGGCAAAGAAAAGGCTTCCTTTGCTACTGTTTCATAAAATAGGGTTGTTCTAGTTGGAATAGATCCACGTGCCTAGATCATCGTGAATAATTAAAAAAAATACATAATTATTACAAATTGTATGAGGTCGGTTACCCAAAAAATTTTGATGCCAAGATAATCAGTTGTCATTAATTCCTCCTCTGATAAGTGCATCTTCTGGTTCTACTTACTTTATGAAATAAAGAAGGACTATAAAGGAATAAAAATAAGAAACTGATAGATCGCAATCAGTTGACTTATCGACACCCTTGCTCCATTCCATCTTGTTAATTTAGTGTGGTTATGCTGATAAAGCTGCTGCGAGTGCAGAAAACTTGCAACGGAAATATAACAAAAAAAGAGATATTAATTACCTTTGACCATGGAGTCAGAGGTCCCATTTAGCTATTCGAGACATCACCAAGTGGTTAGTTAACTCGTTTCGACACCAAACAATCAGGCATTCCTCGTGACAATGCTCGTGACTTTTGGGAACTTTTCTCGTTGACAGCAATGCGAACGCGTTTTTTTAAATATCCTAATACGATTGTACATTACATATTACTAGCTAAATACTAATCAATTAGGTGGGTTACATTCATAAATATTATGTTATGTAAGTAGTATATGTTTAGTAAATCTGTTGTGAAATCTTATGGTATCACTTGTGATTGGCAAGTTAACAACAGCATATCTTTCACATATTATTCCATTAAACAGCTTTGCTTATATCATGAAGAAAATCTGACTCGTCAAACTCTGAGGTGTGAGGTAAGAGCCGATGCACAGCTTGTGTTTGTGGAATGTGTCCGATATGGGAGAAGTGAAGTTCTCAATAAAATAAAATTATCAGTAATGGATGTTGGAGTTTTCAATCGTATTTTAGTAAAGCCTACCTCTGAAACTGAACTCTGCATTTTTTGTTGGATAAGCAAAGAGTTTAAGCTAATTATAAACTAGTCTAAGAAGTAAGTTAATAACTGTAAAAGGACGATTGACAGGGATTGACATCGTCACCGTTTGTGAACAAAAATCCCTTAAATAAAATAGATTTATAAAAATACAGCTAGGTTTCAATTATGATTGAAAACCATAATAAAATAGTTTTAATTTACCGCTATAAGCTAAAATTATTCAAAAGCAGCACCTTACTATACATTAAAACTCTCCTGAATTCTTATTAATATAAATTATTTATAAAAAACGGAACTTTGAATTATGTCTGTACTATACATATATACGTTTGGAGGCGTAATGTTTAGTTATATTTGGATGCTAGTATTGACTGTCTGCGTTTGGGGGCGCATATTCGAATTCTACAAAGCGACGACCGTTTGTGTACCTACGAATGTCAGTTCCGACTTCCAAGTTCCATGCTTCTCGATTATTCCTGTGTACAATGGTACCGGAAATCCTAGTTTCTGGTAACTTACCTTTACGAAGTTTATTCTAGGCAAAGTTGACGAGATAATTATTATTTTTTAAATGTGTTGTTGTTTTGCTAAGTAAATCAGGCTACTGTTTGTCATTATAATAGTAGTAGAAGTAGTTACCACCGTAAAAACCAAAGCGACCACCACACCATCAACAGCGGCGACCACGATAAATGTGATAACTTTTTTTATTTATTTAGTTTTTATTTGTGTCCCGCCCAGTATTCGCACAGGTGCAAAGAAATATGTATGTTTTTTTGCAATATATTTTATTTAAATTTCCGGGTGTTCCTGTGATTTGAATATACACATTTTTCATACAAACCTTGCCTTGACAATTACAAATACATATTAACAGAGGCCAGCACATCAAGCTACCCCAATGTGTGTCAAATTACTTTGATTGTCCTAGTGGATTTTGTCAAATAGGTAGGTGCATTGAAGTGCGCATGCATACAAACATTTTTGCACAGGATCGACCGACCTCCCTCTATGCTTGTGCTTATTTTCAGTTCTTGACGAAAACTTATAGGTACCAACGTCATCTTCTTTTCTCACGAGCATACTGAAGGAAATAACATATAAGACTGTTAAATTATTAATAAGTAGAAGTCGGTTTAACTACAATGTGAATAAGAGTTTTTTTTTCAGAAATATCTATAGGTATCTATCCTTATACCAAAATTCATCAAAATTGTTCAGCGGTTGAGTCGTGAAGGCGATTTAGCTTCGATGGTCCTAGTGTATCATTTTTTTTTTGTGTACCGTTTTTTATTTATTTTTGAGGTAATGTCGTAGAGCTAGTCATGTATTCCAGTTTGTACATGTAAGCGGGCACGCCCTTTTTACTTGAAGGCTTATATTTATTCAGTTAGTTATATTTTTTTTTTGCATGAGTTTAGTTGTCAACGTCGGTACCGACTATTCTTATTACTACTGTCTTGTATAGGTATTGGTGTGTGCTAGCTATCATGTAGCAAATTATTTAATTTAAATGATTATGTTTATTAATTACCAATGCTGTTTAAACTGTTCTTCTAACATGTGTTGACAGACGTGTTGCTGGGGAGTTTGTTCCGCCACTTCTTCTTCCCAGCAAAAACACTAGGAAGTGGCGAAGGGCAGGCGTTTTGGGGGACTGTCTTATGTAATTTTTGACGTTCAAAAAGTGCTGATCCTTAGCCTAATTTAAATAAATGACTTTTGATATTGAGATCAATTTGTTACTGACAAATGTCCATAAGAAATAAATAATATTTTTTATTGTAATGTATGGTGCACTATTTTGGTGATAATGGACTGCACATAAAAGATAGATTGATGCTGTCGCGGGATTTTTTGTAGGACTATTAAAATTTAAGATATGTAACATTTCCGTAATACGTTTTATACGTGCAACTTTACCGGTTTTGGCAGCGCATGTTTGAACAGCTCACAGATGGCGCTAATCGTATTCTGATGTATATGTATAAGCTTTATTATTGTAAAGTTTCTTAAAACCTATTCAGTAGTTTTTGCGTGAAAGAGTAACTAACATCCATTTGCGTTTATAACATTAGTTATTTTATTTATTTCATTTACTCGTAATGTCTTGGAATAGACAAAAACAAAAGAGTGACCAGAGACACAGCTAACAAAACATATTAGAAGGCGCGAAATTAAAATTTTGCATTTCAATAGACTTTCTTGGGATCTTAAGCAATAGAACTCGAGATTTCTTTTTAAAGACCTTTGAACTAAGCTTTATTAATTCCTTGAAAAACCATTTCTACAGATTTTAGAGGCGACAGCTGATTAATGATTTTTGTAAAGCATCGTTAATTTTCAAATTAACTTTTTCAAAGATCATTCTTGACAAGTTGCCATATATATCGGGTGATCCGGTTATGCAAAAACTTATATGCACGAACCGGCTTATTTCTAAAATCTATGACATTATGGCGCAGCTTTTGTATTTTTTGCCGCAATAACGATGCATTTAATTATATTTCCTGCTGTCGAGAATTTTGTAGCTATTAATAAATTATTACTTAAAGTTTGATGCTAAAGAAATTATAATAAACTATTGATATCTCATGAGGTTATACCTCTGTATTCTATTTATTTAATTTTATATACGTAAAATATTATTTATTTATGAAGTATAATGATAATTGTTACTCATCCGTCACATGTCCCAAAGGTTTATTTGAAAATCAGCGTCAGTCAGGATCTCAGCATCTGTCTGGCATTACCGCTGAAATGAACCTTTTGGCGCAGCCGTAAGACATGCCATTTTTGGTCTCCTTTTTGTGTTATTGTGTTTTTACTGTGCGTGTATCCAGCTGTTGCCAATAAATGTATTTTCTTTCTTTCTTTCTTTCTTTCTTTCTTTCTTTCTGTCGCCAGTGACATCTTTTTTTATCTTGAAAGTTGCCGCTAGGAATCTCTCCTGTATCGAGGCTACGCTTTACAAACGCATTTTTCCCCTTTTTTGTCTCTATTATTTTTCATTTTGTCAATGTCATCCAATACCTGTTATTTGCATGGTTGTCAGTACCTACTTCATTTAATTTCCTTATAAATAAATTGTATGATATTATATAAATAAATAAATTTTATCATTTTCTAAGTCTGCGAAAGACAATTTATTATTCATAGAATTGAAATAATTCCTAATATAATTAGGTAATAAAATTCTGAATACAATTAGGTAAGTTAAATTTGTTCGGAACTAGATAACATCAGTTCATTTATATTTTGTTTGATACAAAAACCTCATTTTCATGCGCAATTGCCCATCCGTATTAGCATATTTTATTTATGAATGCCCTCTCTAGTCTTGAATGTTTTCAATTGTATAAACCTAGATATTAATCATGTAATAATTGTAAATGTAATAGTTTGTAAAGGTGTTTGAATGTTTGTATTGTTTTTTCTTAATCGATCACGCGTAAACGAAATTGGCATGGCATTGGCAAAAAATGTTATTATTGGGTTATGATATGAAATAAGAGAAATGTGTGGTGTGTTCCAAATAAACAAAAGAAGATAGGAAATTCGGGTGCCAGGAGCACACACAAAATAATGCCAAGGATAAACTCACCTGTGGGAGCCTTAACAAATATTCTTCAAGCGGTAGGTATAAATAAAAATAAACTATTGAAAAATATTGATCTATTTCATTATCCGTAGATTACCTGGTATATAGCAACAAATGAAAATTTCTTTTTAATATCTAGTTACTTGAATAATTTTATACAGAAACAAATCCGCAAAACTAAGATTACTAATTATAATAATTAAATTTATAATAATATCTGTCATTACTGAACTCAATTCTTAAGTTAAATGGTATAAAAACATACCAAAATCTGTTGACTATAATATTAAAAGCAAGGGGGTCACCGGATTGGAAAATCTCATTGAAACTCCACACGCCGACACCAAAACTACGCGTCACTAACCTGCGTCCTGGATATTTCCTCCTGGATCCAGCAGCAATCCAAGAGATATAGGTAGGGGCGAGCGTCCAAAATTTAAAGTTATAAGAAAAAGGTAAACGAAAAACGCCTCTCGGCTGGAAATAAAACCAAGTATCGTTGACAAAAATTACTCTTTAGTAATTTTAGTCCACGTAATAAAATATGTTCTCTTGGCAATCTTCGGAAAGTCAATACCTATTTCGTTTAATTTTCTCAAATTTATTTATTTAAAATAGGAAGTAGACAAGTTAAATCCTTGTTAAATTAATTATAAAACATTTATAATAAGTCGTGAGAATGCAAATTCTATGAAACAATTGATTCAACTTAGGGTTCCTCTAATAATAAAACTGATAAACAACTGTTATAACTTTTAATCATATGTTACAAAAACGAAATAAACTTACAAGCTAAACCTTGAAACATTTGACTCATACTATAACAACCGTATTTTTCAAATAAATTAATTGTTGTTAACAGACCAAAACAATCGTAAAACTGCAAAATGTCTCGCCAAATCGGAAAATCTTTATTATGCTCATTAACATAATTAGCGACGCGTTTAGGAGAATGTCGGCCTTTTATTAAAATGACACTGCGAGACACACTAGTGAACCATTGCTCGTTCGAGAAAACCAAATATGGAAGCTAACACAACTGTTAGCAATAATTGAAACATTTCGAAAAAAAAGAGTGTGGCATAACCGTTAATCGTGGGCATGCCTAGTCCACTGGCCTTTGCTAACATCTGCTGCCTTTGAAAAGTTTAAAAAAAGTGCCACTACGAGCATTCGATTGTACTTCCCTCGGAGTAAATGCCAACTGAGTGGTATCTTGAATTATGTCATTAGGCACGTACAATGTTCGAGATATTATAACGTTTGTAATTTAAGAAAAGGTTTTTTTATTTACTAGGGTCTGGTCAAGACTTTTATTCGCGTGATTGAGAGAATCTTTTGATTTTTCTCTAAAGAGGTCTACTCAAATCATTTATTTCGATCGGACTAATAAAAAAATACTTTTGAACGTCAAAGTTTTAAAGTAACATAAAATACAAAGTTGATTTCAGTTATTTCTTCCAGAAGGTTACTTTAGGTATTTATCGTACGCATCTATCCTCCTTTGAAATAATTAAACATAAGATTAAATACTGTCTAGTTACGCGTTTAGTTAAACTATATGACTTACTTTTATTGTTTAACCTTCGGTATGCCTGGTGGCAAGAAGTTACACGGTATGCCTGGTGGGTCTATCAGACCCGGATTTTTAAATTATAATTTCTCAAATAATTATTCATAAATAAGTTATTCAAAAGTACTAATATTTTTACTAGGGGTGTATGTTACACAACAAATTTAAAAAACATTGCAAATCAACAACTTTTCATAATTGTTCTTCCAATTAAACTTAGGTAGTGTTTTTGACAAAATAAAATACTTCATTACTCTTATAGCACACATTACTTATTAAAAACTAAAGAGATCTCAATCAAACTATATAAAAATATAAAGCACTTCTATGCACTTATTAATAATTAGAAAATATTCAGTCTTCATCACTTCTATCAACATTTTCCAGGGCTCTGGCTCGGAAGCAAATTGCACATTGGAAAATTACATGATCCAGACATAAGTGACTCTTACAGGTCTCACAAATATATTGCGTTTTGCGATCTTTCTTGACTGGGCATACGTAGCATCTTTGTGTTATACCAGGAGTCGATTTTTTCAATGGCGTGTCATCTTGGGTACCCAAAGGACTACCTATTCGTTTGCGAAGATCTGTAAAAGTTCTTGACTGCAAATGTTGTTCAATCAGTATCTTTTATGAAACTTCTTCGACTATACTTGTTTTCTGGACAGTTGAGCATTTGAATTATTTTGCCATTGATGCCAGCAGTATTGAGCATACAAAAGAACAGTATCAATGGCCACCTTCTGGAGTTTCATGTGAAGCTAGCGTAGACAACGGCGCGTCCATTTAAGAATCTGATGAACTTTCTTCCGCAACAGCCCCATCAAAATCATTGTTTTGTACCTCTGAATCAGATGCCTCGCTTCCCTGACTCACGTGATCGGACTCTTCTCCACTTGAGTTGAAAATTGCGTCATTTTCTTCAGACGCGTCGAGTAATAAATTACTAATATCATCATCGCCCAGATGGCTCCCCATTTTGAAACTAAAATAATGTAAAAATATTATATTTAAGCACAAAAATAACATCAATTTCCAAAAACACTAACAAAAATACTTACATATAAACGTCACGTCATGTGCCTGGTCGGGTCTGTGAGACCCGCGCGAACTATACGCAAGTTCTACTACCACGAGAGCGCGCTCCGGACTGAGGTGGCAGGCGGCGGGCGTCAAGCAATTCATAACGGCCAGCTACTAAGTGCGGTTAGGTTTGAAATTCGAATTTGAAAGAAATACAACGGTTGATGTGTACAGGTGGGTCTGACAGACCCTACCAGGCATACCGAAGGTTAAATACCTGTCTATAATAAGTATGTATTTAGAAATATATATAAGTAGGTTTATCAGTTGTTTAGTACTCTTAACACAAGCTCTGCTTAGTTTGAGACTAAAATTATGGCGTTGTGTAAAAGTTGTGGAATATGTTTATATAAAAAAAAAGATAATAAAAAAAAGGTACAAATGACAGCCGATGTGTTTTCTGAGGCACGGCGGAGTCTTGATAATTATGTAAAGAGCTTTAGCATAGTTAAAGCTAAAATATGTAAAAGTTCATCAAGGTATGACTGTCAAATTTAGACCACTGGATGACTGGATGACCACTGTTGAAACAAATAATCTCACGCATCAAAATACACTTGTCGACAGACAGAACTGAATAATGCAATGGACTTCAGTATTTGAGGACTTACTTACCAAAATAATCAGGCTAATTGTTATGAAAATAAGCGCCAGACACGCGGAAGGCTTAATTTGATAGGAAATGGATGTTGGTATAAATAGCCGAAAGTGTCTGGCTAAAATTGAATATCGGACAAACTAGGCCTATTTTGGCCTGTCATATACAGTCGGCTTTGAATTCTATTGAAAGTTTTTCGACCGACTTACAAATAAGAAGAAGGTTGTCTATCTGATTGTTTTGTTTAATACTTATGTGTTACCTCAATTCTCTTAATCCCGATTTGAAAAATTCGTACTTTGTTTGTAAACAAGACATACCTACTTCCCTTTTGGATTTCGTTGTAATATCAAAACAAATGAAAAATAATAAATCGTCTACATAAAAAAATATTAAAAATTGCACATTAAATACTTCGACCGCTGAGTAACCACTACTTTATATTTACGTAATAACCTCAAAATGCTTGAAGATTAAAAGCCTTGTAGAAAAATGAGTATTAAGGTAGGTACAACATAAACAGAGAAATGAAACAATACTAAGCCAAAGTGCACTATAATTTTTCAATCCTAGCTCAAACCTCAGTAGAGTTCTGGTCAACATTCTAATATGAAAAAATGATTTTTTTTTGTGTAGGTTCCGTCGGTATACTTTAAATACGGAATCCAAACCCTAACAATACAATTTATCAAAAACAAAAGGGGTAAACACATAGATATGCTAGTTAAACTACCACTAATTTATAATTAGAATTTATTACTAAAGCAGTGAAGCCTATTGGGCGAGCAATTAACCTTTTTTCTATAAGAAATAGCTCAGATGCATTCGAAATTTAAATTTTTGATCGTTGGCTGAGCATTCTTAAGTAAAAAACTAAACCAGCCTAAGACTGGTTAGTCTAGTATGATTTTAGCCGACAGATAAGGTCATCAGGTAGTTGTCGAAAAAATATTAAGTAAATTATTCCATTGTTTTGACGTAGATTTAAGAAATGTAGATCAAGTGTTTAAGTTATAATTGCATACAAAAATTAATTACAAACATTCCTAGTTTTATTGGACAACCCTAGGAATCGGATTTCTATTGCTGCATAATATTATACAAGGCAAAATCTAAATGATTGTTAAATTATTTCTGGTGCAAAACTAGTGGGCTTTTATTTGATTTTTACATCTAGAATTAGCTGGGTTGTCAATTATCAAACCTAGTCGACCTAGATTATGCTTATTCGCTTAATTAAGCTAGTACGCCTAACTCAGGGTAATTTAACTAGGCAGCATGATTTCATGTTGACTACTACTTAAATAAGTAGTCAATAAAATTAAATAAAAACCGGCCAAGAGCGTGTCGGGCCACGCTTAGTGTAGGGTTCCGTAGAATAATAATAATAATAATAAGGAGGCGGCTGGATCAAGGGCTTGATCCAGAAGGCAGTACTCCTGGACACGGCGCGCATTGTTAGGCGTTTTCTCTCTCAGTAGCCCTGACCACCGGTAGCTTAGACCCTGTTCCCGATACCGGTGGGCTACTATTTTTTATATTTTTAAATGTTTTTTTTATTTTTGTATCTAAATATTTAAAAATATAATTTATATGTATAATAATGAAATAAAGGAAATAATAATAATAAATTTATTTTCCCAAAAAACATAGTTCTATGCTACAAAAACAGTTTAGCAGTAGTTATATACAAGTAAATGGATATAGCTTCTGTAACCGAACTAGGCAATGCCTGTATTTCGGCTAACAGTACCATTCCCCCGAATATTTTTAAAATAATGCTAACAAATACAAAGGACTGGTGGTACTATTTTTATGTGATAATAATACGTGTAGAACTATTTTTATGCTAAATTATTATACAATGCTAAATGAAAAATCTGTAAATGTGCAAGAATATGTAAACGAAGTTAAAAAAATGCTTGCATATACGATTATACTACAAACTTAGTCCAGAAATTTATTTGTAAAACTTTTTGTCTTTTTTGTACAAAAACTGTTTCTATCCAAGTTCATAATAATTTTCCTAGAAAGTCCTTATAAAGTTCTACTTTTCAGATTTTTTTATATTTTCTAAACTTATGGTTCAAAAGTTAGAGGGGGGGGGGGCACATTGTTTTTTACTTTTGGAGCGATTATTTCCGAAATTATTGACATTATCAAAAAATGATTTCAGTAAACCCCTATTAATTTTTAAATACCTTTCCAACAATATATCACACGTTAGGGTTGAAATTAAAAAAAAAATCACTTCCCACTTTACATATAGGGGGGCTACCCTAGTGAAACATTTTTTTCCAATTTTTATTTTACCACTTTGTCGGCGTAATTGATACACATATTGGTACCAAATTTCAGCTTTCTAGTGCTAACGGTCACAGAGATTAAGCGAGGACGGACGGACGGATGGACAGACAGACATGGCGAAACTATAAGGGTTCCTAGTTGACTATGGAACCCTAAAAATGAACCGAAAAAATAACAAAAATCACACGTGGTAATGAATGAGTGATGCCTTTTTATGACGATTAAAACCCTAAAAATATGTATTATTCATTACAATATGTGTAATTTTTTTTTTGATCTACTACTAAGTATGTAATGTATAGTAATGAAAAAAAAAAAACGAATCTCTGTTGCTGGGCTCCAAAAGTCTATTACGATGAAAAAAAATGCTATTATCAATTATAAACTGACACGAGGATTTTTTGAATAAACGGTTTCATTTATATACCTACTTATTTAATTATTAGCAGACCCAGACAGACACTAATTTGCATTTTTAAATGTCTCTATTTTCAAGGTTTCTTAAGTCGCGATAGACGCAAAATATTCAACCACTATCGCAAAGCGTGTGTTTTTGTACCTAATGCGTTTTTTTTTGCAAATAAATATAATTTTTTTGGTAATAAAATTCAATGTCGTCTATTCGTGAGAAAATGATTCACAATGAACATTAACTTAGAAGTTGTTATATCTAACTTACGAAATTATAATTTTGAAAATACTAAAAGGAATTGTTAAGACATGTTTGATTTAAAGTTTTGTTGTAAGTAGAATTTATTAATAAATTGAAAAAAAAACATTGTTAGTCTAATGGACATTTATAATAGCACCTTAAACTCCGAGAACCATCAATAAAAAAAATATTGATTATAACCAGATATATTTTTAGAAAATCTTTATTACAGTCAAATGATAAATGATATTTATTTTTGTAAATAGGTTTTTACAAAGAGTTTTACACGTCACCTATTTTAGTAAATGAGATCGGAATTTCACTATTTGACTACTCTGAGAAGAAACACCGAAAGAAACTCAGAGGTCTCTTTCAAAGTCAAGACATTATCTTTGTCAAATCATGTAAGATCCATGCAGATTAGTGTCTGAGATGGTCTTTTGAGGAAGGAACCACACAGAATGAGGGGACCAGATCAGTCGGTGCAAGCATTTGTCAGTAATCGTGAGCTCAACTCGGAACTTGAGGAGCTCAACGTGCCGACGAACAATACCAAAGAAAGAACATTTGGGTTGGTTCCATAAAGAACTCAAACTGCCAGACAAAATGTAAAATAAATAAATAAAAGAACTTAAAAAGATTTAGAAAAGAAAATCTAAAAAAAAGAATAGGTACTCATAGTCCTTACATTCACAATAAAAAAATAAAAATAAAATATATTAATATAATATACTTATAAAGTAAAAATACATGTCAATATACATTCAAGTTAATTCAATATACCACAAGAGGACACTGGTGTTCGCGTTGTCATTGTCTTTCTATTGTGTCTCTAATTAACACGATTGAAAGGTTAAATGAGTTAGGGGCTTTTAAAAAATTTGAATGACCCATATTTATTAAAATTTATGAACAGAGAACCTTCAATACCTGGTAACGCCAGTCAAAATCAGTGGTAACCAAAATTTATTTTCCGTTACACCACCTACAGTTTAAACAATGTCTAGGTGCGTCATGCACCTATACAAGTAGACAAGAGTATGGATGACCAAGGTGGGTGTTTGGTCGATATAAATTTAATATCCGAGCAGAATTTTGTACGTAGCCGCTGGCTAGTGGTCAGTGAAGTCAGTATCTCGTGTAAACACAGCCGCGTTTAGTCGGAGCATTGGGCCACGACTAGACCGTACTCGTGAGTCGCATCGTAGGGCTATGGTGGGGCCACGCCAAGCGAGGATTTGAAATTAGAAGCTTTTTTTTCTCTGGATGAAACTGGCCAGACATTACGAAAAAAAGTTTTGAACATAACATAGATATCTGTGGTTTTGAAGCTTTTGAATTTTACTTTTGAATTTTTAAATTAGATTTTTAAAAATGTGTGGGCTCCAATAAGCACAAATAATAATGGAAATGATTTAGATTAGAAATAGTATAACAATTTAAATTCCAAACTGATAAAAATTTCAAGATTTGTAGCACTTATGGCAGCTAAAAATAGGCCTTGATTATCCTTGATGGTCATAAAAATAGTTTTTTTTCTCATGGTCGTACCACCTAATATAACGTGTATCTTAATATGTTTTAATCATCGTGTAAACCACGCCCCGACTAGATTTGGCCTAGCATTGACCTCGCTTAGTGCGTTCAACAAAAATATTATATTCGTCTCGAATGCTACGGCGATGGCCGCAATCTCTGTCTGATGCACATAGGTGATTCAAATAAACCGGTTTTTCAAATATTTAATTTCACAATCCATAATGAGGTATTTTTCTTGTCAAGAGGAATATAGAATGTGACGCTTACACCATAGTATCTACCTAGAGGCTAGAAAGGCGTACCTAGTCGTGTATATGTTTATTAAAATTGTACTTTATGTTTTTTTTTTTTTTTTTTTAAATATTATAAACTAGTACTTGACTGCAATCCATCAATCAATGTGGTTCTCTGCTGTCTAGGTTAGAAAAAGATACAAGGATAAAAAATATTTAGCCAAGAAGTAGTATTTAAAGGAGATTAACCCAAACACTTATATCCATATTTTTTTTATCAAAACAACTATTAACCGTTTCTTAAGCATTTAGTGAAAATCTGTTATTTTGAAATTACAAACAGACGTTTGATTTTTATTTATTTGTACTTAATGTGTAGATTAACAGCAGACTTTAAATTCTAACCACAATGCTTCGTAGTAGACATTCGAAGAAATGTCATAGACAAATTATTCCTCTCTCTCTCTCTCTCTCAATTTATGTCTCAGTCATGCCATCTAGCATAATATAGCAATATTGGAGCGGCAGCGAAGCGCACTAAACTAGACTCATTGACTTCTTCTTCTTCTTTTCTTCTTACTGTGCGTGTATCCAATTGTTGCCAATAAATTTATTTTCTTTGTTTTCTTTCTGTCTACTAGGAAACAAGTATTGGATAAAAATTTTGTTCCTGATATCCCGACTGTACTAAGTATTGAATGTCTTTGCCTCCAGACTGTAAAATCGCATTGCCCAACACTACAGATCGCTAGTAGTATAAGTTTAGTGGCTCGCCATAAAGCATGAAGCGCGCGTGCACCGTTTTCAGTCAAAAACAACGCTATGGCCACGACTGCGAGTGTTGCCGCGGTTTGACCGACCGCTGCACTGTCTAGCCGAGAGCACAGCGAACACGTGGAGACGCACGCCGTGACGAGGAATAGCACAACCTATAGAGCACTTGTGTGAATTGTAATTAAGTCTTCACTCCTGTCGCTATACTTGAAGAGCTGAAAATGTGGTAAATATTAGTCAGTGGTCAGCTCTGGGCTCGCCTGTCGCTCTGATGTCTAAAGTCATTTCTCTCCTATGTCAGTAAAAGCTATGCTTACAAGAATAGCTAGGTCGTGCAGTGATAAAAAGATTAGAATAATATAGAATAAATACTTTAAATTATAAAAAAAAAACTTACAAATAATAACTTAAAGAGCTAGCATAAAGTGTTACAATGGGCGGCCTTACCGCTAAATGAGTTCTTTGCAAATAACCTTTAGATAGACTTAAAAAAGAAAGAATCAAAAGAAAAGAGAAGGAAGATTATCCGGTTATACGCGGCAGGAAGTCTAACGATGCGGCTTTGCTAGACAATTACTAAGTACCAGTTTAGTACAATCAATTACAACTGACGGCTCTTTTGGTCCATTCATTTCTTTGAGTTATTCCGTTCCCCTTCAGGAATCCTCAAAAAAGCCAGTTCCAGAACATTCCCTGATTAAGTTTCTGGGACTTTTCTAGTACATTTAAGGGAAATCTAAATACCAATAAAAATATTATCTAAGTCAGCTCATTCACGATTTAATGCTTCTGAATACCGTCAACATTCTTCAATACGGCTGTGTAAAAAGAAACGCATAAATGTCGATAATCGATGCATCTATAATAGCAAAAAAGCGATATAATTAAACTGTTCAATGAAGCGGTATATTTACTTTGTTTGGTGATGTGAGGTGATCATACAGAATGGAAGCATATCGTCGCACATCCAGTCATCATGAGATCTTTTCATGATTCTTTGTGTTGTACTTAATATGGATTTAATCTGAAATAAATGGGAAATGGGAATGGGAAGAATTATTTTCGGGAAACAGCTCACTGGGTTACATAGGAATAATTATTGTTTTCATGGTTTTTACAGTTTTGAGCAAAAGTTACGTTAGAAAGAAACAACGCAAAAAAATATGAAAAAACCGACGAAAAGTTTAAATCAAAATCAAACTAAAACAAAAGTCGTTTGTTCAAATTAAAATGAGAATCAGCAGTTTTTAGATAAAACCAAAACGCTCGTCTGGCGGAACAAACTCAGCAACACGTCTGTCTTTTATGTTAGAAAAACATTAGTTTACTAACGTTGGGAGGTCCGCTACCATTTACAGAACTTGTGATAAGGATAGATATCCCCTTACAAGGGTGTAAGGGACAGATGCGCTTATCACAAATAGTAACAGTTTAAGACATGCAGTGACGATTATAGACCGTCATCGTGATGCAGTCTCCTTTTGGTAATTTTACAGTTTTGCTATTGCTGTATCTTCTTGTTCAACATCTTGACGTCATAGGCCTTGCGTGCGTGCAATTTTTTCGCTACTACTTTTTTTTTAATTAAGAATTTCATCGTTATGTTGGCCATGCACATATATGGATCTGTTAGGCAAGGTTTCCTTAAACGGTTTAGCAATTGTTATGTGTGTAATGCATCATTTCGCGTACACTCGCTAAACACGTATGTTATTGAAGAAATTTAAAAGTAATAAACTAGCTACCGGATTACGAAAAACAACGCATCAACAATAACTGTCTGGTTATGCAATATCTAGGTTAGTATGCAAACAAACACGTGAGCAATGAATAGAAAAACATCTAATTCTAAGAAAATTTTGTGCTTCTAAAACTAAATGAGTTTTTGCATGAATAGATTAGTGACAAACATTATTTTTGCAATGCTTAAGGTTCGGTTACGGCTAATCCTGTCGTAGGATTCACTTAACTTTAAATTAAATAATCTAAATAATAATAATGTAGGTACTGGCCACGAAAAAAACTTAGTTCGAGTATAGGTAAGTTGTACAATACTACAAAAAAAAAATCTTCTAAAACTAGACGACGTTGCATTCGGCATGTGTATTTCAAAAGACACATGCCGAATACAAGATTATAAGCTTGATTATTCACGTTTTAAAGTAAAAAAAATAATCTACAAAACATTGAAAATTAGAAAAATCAGCATACACATGTTTGGGGTTGCGGAATAATGTAACAATGTCGTAAAAATTAGGAATCAGCTGTTGACATCAGGTCGAGCTTCTATGTCGCTTCCACCTTGTTAATACATTCATCAAACAAAGTTTATTTTTTATTTATAGTAACGTTGATTTAGCGGCACTACTTTACATTTTTATTCAAACTTCCGGAAATTCTACATTGCTGTAACCGAGCCTTAAGGCTTTGCAGTGCGCAGACAAATATTATTCGTTAGCCTTCAGACGGCGTTGCATGCATCGTTAAAGCATTAAGCAAGGACAACTTGTAACGTTACGCATGAAAACGCTTATTAGCTACTGCATAGTTTTTTTGTTCTATCGTCGGTGGGGGCGTGGCGGGAAAAGTTGCACATTATTTACGACGGCCACGAAGGCGATGCGGCGATAAGGCGCGTCGCAGTCGCCGCGTCACGATCTCCACTATCTCCTGATGCCGATATTGGAACTATAATATTATTAAATACAACCCCAGTGCGCACTCAGCGTTTGCGACGTAAAGACTATTGACCTAATAGGGATCAGTCTAAATCGATTTCGGTCGAACGCCGCCCGGGGGATGTTGGAAGCGTAATTATATTATTATTCAATTTGCGTTCGAATTCGCTGACAGTTGAATGCTTTCTATATAATTTGGAGTAGGTGTATGAAATGATCTAGGCGTTCTAGGTGTTGCGAATGTCTAGACAAGTAAGTCATAGTCAGTCTAGACGGTGCACGTTACCTAATGATGTTGCTCTGTTATCAGGCGTGGATAAAGCGGAGTGTAGCCGACATGAATATATCGACTGGCTTGTTTTAATATATTGTATTGAACAAGTCTTTTTTAGACAAATCTAGCTGAACATTTGTCTATACTTTCGCGGGTATTGTTTTAGCATAATGTATAGTCTTTGTTTGGCCGTCAACTCTCGTTTCGTAGGAGTAAATAATGTTGTCTTTCACGAAGTCTGACGTTAACATACGGATTATTATCTGCTGAAGTGCTGATAATCAAGTTGCATTTAAGAAGTTGCGAATCTATAATGTAGCTGATTTTTTTGTTGGTCGTAATTTAAACATATTTGCAATTCATTCTAGTAGTCTTTGAAAGCTCTTGAACTTCTATTCAAGATCACTGAATCTGCCTCACAGCCAGAAACTCAAAGTCACACACTAAAACTCAAAGTAACAAGATATGGTTAATTAAATAAAGTTTTTATTTGCAGTTATGAAATTATTACTTCACCATCAAGTAAAAAACAATTATAAGTTATTACAAACATAATAACTGCAATAAAATAATTAAAATTAATCAATTAATAGTGCTAAAAGAAAGTTACAACTCCACACATTCTGATGACCTTTACAATCGCCTGATTTTTATAATAATATCTTATCTATGCACCTGCGGGCGCTCACTTCATTATAACTCTATAGATAATCAAATAATAAATTAAGTGAGTACACAAAGGCATATAATTAATTAATATGCGATTAGTGAAATCTAGATATTACTGAAATGAAAGATACATTGCCTCATTCTGTCATATTTCTGTTATAATTTACTGGTAAAATTGTTGGCGCAACCACGCTGCGTGTCGCGGGTTCGACATTTTGTCAGCCAGAGACATAGGTAATTTATGGGAATTGAAATGCACTACAATACTAGACTTCTAGTGTGAGCGTTTTTGAAGATTATATTTATACAATTCAGCTACTAGTTAAGTACCTACTAAAATAAGAAACACAAAAACTAAATCGCAGTTTGTGATTACTTCGCAGTATTATTATTAAAAAAAAAAAGAAAAGTTATCTATTCATTCAAATTAGGCACTTTTTGAACGTCAAAGTTACATAAGACAGTCCCCTAAAAAGCCCACCTTTCGCCACTTCCTAGTGCTTTTCCTGGAAAGAAGAAGTGGCGGAACAAACTCCCCAGCAACACGCTTGTCTGATAAGTAAGAAGAACTTGAATTTATACAGTATAATTCGTTCCCATGACAAAACAATCAATTTCAATTCATTTATTTGTTACATGATAGCAAAAGTAAACTGACTAAAAAGCAACCTCCAGTTGTAAAGGTTGTGCCCAATAATTTAAGCAGTTTAAGAAGAGAAGATGGAACATGATAGCAAAAGTAAACTGACTAAAAAGAAGCCTCCAGTTATAAAGGGTGTGCCTAATAAATTAAGCAGTTTAAGAAGAGAAGATGGAACATGATAGCAAAAGTAAACTGACTAAAAATAAGCCTCCAGTTATAAAGGGTGTGCCCAATAAATTAAGCAGTTTAAGAAGAGAAGATGGAACATGATAGCAAAAATAAACTGACTAAAAAGAAGCCTCCAGTTATAAAGGGTGTGCCCAATAAATTAAGCAGTTTAAGAAGAGAAGATGGAACATGATAGCAAAAGTAAACTGACTAAAAAGAAGCCTCCAGTTATAAAGGGTGTGCCCAATAAATTAAGCAGTTTAAGAAGAGAAGATGGAACATGATAGCAAAAGTAAACTGACTAAAAAGAAGCCTCCAGTTATAAAGGATGTGCCCAATAAATTAAGCAGTTTAAGAAGAGAAGATGGAACATGATAGCAAAAATAAACTGACTAAAAAGAAGCCTCCAGTTATAAAGGGTGTGCCCAATAAATTAAGCAGTTTAAGAAGAGAACATGAAAGATGATAGAGGGACAGCCATGAAAAGCTACAAACACCTAAAAATAAAACCTTCATAATCATCTGCCTAGCCTTTGCCCAACTATATTGGGGTCGGCTTCCAGTTTAACCGGATGTAGCTGAATTTAAACCAGTGTTTAAACATGGAGTGACTGCCTGTCGGACCTCCACAACCCAGTTACAGGGTAGCACGATACCCCTTGGTTAAACTGGTTGTCAGATTTTTGGGTTTCTGACTGTCTGTAACGACTGTCATAGATCTATAAATGACAGCTGGCTTTACGTGCTTACCGAGTCTTGAAAAGTTATAACCGGTCACCCATTGATGGACTAACCTCGTCAAGCGTAGCTTAACCTTCGATCGACCCGTGAGGCTATTATTATTTAGCCCCAAGCTCTTAAAAAAAAATAAACAATACCTATTTAATCTGTGGCAGCGGAAAAAATACATTTTAATCTTGAATATACTTAGGTACCTATTTCTAGTTTCTTAGTTGTTTCTGAAAACGTGTTTTGGAAAAAAAACGATACAAACCAACGGTAAACTTATTCACCTGCATCTGATATTCTCGAAGCCTTTTTTAGGGTTTCCGTATCCAAAGGGTTAAAAAAAACGGAGTCCTATTACTAAGAATAAATACCTTACTGGTGTTCCATCTAATACCTCCGCTGAGGGTCGCGGGAACTTACCATTTTTCTGCAACCTCACTTATAAGCGACTGGAAGCCTTTTTGACTTGGTGTGGGGTGAGAAATCCCTTATGTCCTCTGCCCCGTGGAGGGCGAAGGAGTCTGTCAGACTCTTGCTGACTAATAAACACCCCGGTGTTGCGTCTCACTACTGCATTGGAGGTCACGGGAACAGAAAATAATTCCGCAACCCCCGACTGGCGAGAGACTGGAAGGGAACCAATATAGTTGGGAAAAGGCAAGGGAAATAGGAGATAGTTCCTTCATATTTCGCAATTATTTACAAGCGTTGAGCAGCTGTGACCGCGTTGTAAGCCTTGAAACACGGTCGCTCATCCACTATATAAGTGCAGCCAGCATAGCCGAACGACAATCATTAGCTAAATAATTAACATAATCAAAAGATTTTAAAGTAAGTGATGCCATCAAATGTTTTGAATCAGATAAGGCAGTGAATACAATCGCGATGTTTTTGTTGAAAAACCGCAGCAGATTGGAGATGTGACCGATAATTTTATTGGTGCTAAACCGGCCTTCAATAATTGAGAACATTGTCTATTTACAATTACAATAGTGAATGTCCAAAAATAATGCCTTTTACTTCCACGGGGGATTCCCCATCGAAATTTCCAAAGTGACGGTCATGATTGTATCTCCTTACTTTATCACAAAAAAGGCGTCCTAATAGTTTTTTGTTCGATTTTTAAATTGTGTACTCGATTGTATTTTGTTTTTGTTTTTAATGGCTTGAATTGGCTTGACTTGTAGATCATGAAAAACATCGTAGGTACCTACAACTTTCTCGTAAACGGTATTCGAGTGTAGATGTAACGTAAAAGTTGGATGTAACTTCACATAAAAGTTGTTTGTATATTTTCCTAGGCAATTTTCGAAATGCGGCTTTTCTTAGAGAACTCAAGAAAAAGCTAGATTTCGTAAATTGTTTCATAAATATATTGGTTCTGGGTGAATCATGCTTCATTGAGCTTTTGTTGACAACCTCTACTATGACTTAGTCTTTAATGCAGTCTGGCCAATTGCGGCTAAATAGCAGTATTTCATATGAAGCGACTGCCAATCCTGGACAACCCAGTTACTGGGTAACCCCTCAATTAGACGGGTTGCCAAACTTTAAGGCGTCAGTAAACTCGTAAGAACTGTCAAATACAAAAAGTTTCCATAGAGGCGGACGTTTTTTGAGCTTTCTAAACTAAAGCAAGAAGGATGACCATCCCACCTGCTCTGCGGTACGTAATGGGTGGTCACTCATCTATGTACTGACCTCGGCAAGCATTGCGTACCCTTGAAGGTGGACTAGTGCGGCTGTTGTCTAAGCAGGTTTAAGGTAAGAGTGTACGTAAAACTCTTTAACTATCTCCTAAAATAAAACCTCATGATATTAAAATGCAACTGCAGCAAAGCCATTTTTTGAACAACCAGCACCTTCATTGCACTAGAAACTTTTAATATTATTGTTTGTTACTAAGTTATTACCTATTGTAGGACCAAAAATCTGGTTCTTCTGTCATTATAGCTACTTACTTGTGGAAGCTTGTAATTAGCAATTTAGTTATCTACTATTGTCATTATGTTGATATTAGTCTGTAAGCTTTCCCAAAATTGTAAAAAGAAATAAAATAAAATAACAGGTACTTACTTTATCAAACCAGAAATAACTAAACAAACTAAATATTAGTCTACTGTACACTATCAAAAAATGACAGGTAAGTACCTACACTAAGTATGTAAGTAGTTTTATAGAACACTAGCTGCCTGCATATGAAACTTCTTTCCGCCTTAGATTATTTTTTTTAATTTTTTTCGCCTTCGAATTATTTTGTTGTTTGAGCTAAAGACTTGTCAAATGTCAAATAGTCACCTGATAATGGACTGGGAAGACATTTGTCACCTGTCATTGTCATCCAAGATAGCGTTGCATTTAAAAATTTAAGTAAACGAATTTTCTCAATCGTCAAATTGTTTCACTATTTTTTTTACAAATAATATAGTATATTAACCTTCCTCGATAACCAGTCTATCCATTCGTGAAAATAGAAAGCAAATCGGTGCAGTAGTTTTTGAGTTTATCGCGACAGACAGACAGACGCGCCGGAGGACTTTGTATTATAAGTGTAGTGATCACCTGTCCTGTTAAAGACAGCTAAATCAGTATTTTCATGAGACATTCAAGAGTTTTTGTTCCGACACGTGGAGTTATAAAATTGGGAAACTGACAGTAGGTTGATAATTTTGGGCTAAAGTAGACAGTCGTTGACCCAAGCTTTACTTGATCAGGGGAAATCCTAACCCAGCAGAGCGTAACTATCCATGCCCAATAAAAACTCGCACTTAGTGATAGAAAAAAAATGGTCAAGTACGAGATGGTTTTAGTTGCAAAAGGATCTTTACCATTATGAAACATTTATTTGAGACACGCACGGAAAATATTAAATGTTAAAAAAAACAAAGTATTCATTCCTTTGTACTTACAAATAGTAAGGAATGATAAATAATTCAATAAATATTCCACAACTTTCACATAACGCCAAACTAAGAAGAGCTTGTACTATGAGTACCTACTAGACAGCTAATAAACATACTGTAACTAATAAATATTTCTGAATACTTATACTGATATCTAAACTTATATTATATACAGGTGAAGTTTGTGAGTTTGTCACGTTATCCCGTAAACTATGGATCGCCTGGGCTGATTTTGAAAATTCTTTTGAAAATAATAAAAGCCATATCATTTGAGATAAATTAGTTCTAATAAAAACAATACCTAATATAAGACCTGTTCGAGCCCAAAAAGACAGAAATCCCAGCACAATGCAAAACCGCCTGCCATTATTCCCCAAAGGCTTAGGCCATACACACCGTATTTACCCTATTACATAGTCCGGGTGGCTACTGAAAAAATCTTTAAGGATAAACCCAAATAACACTGTACCTGGATTGAAAACCCAATCCCGGCTTGGTTAGAGTGCTTTCGACCATCAGACCAACAAAATTTTTGTTGGTGGGCAGGATGTTCCGCCACTTGTTCCCACCAAAAAACGGGTACTAGAAAGTGGTGAAGGATGGCCGTTTTAGGGGACTGTTTTCAAAAAGTGCAAATTTGAATACACGAGGCTTGATTTTAATTTGATTTTGAAGAAACGCAAGAAAAAATTGGAAGTCCCTATGTACAGAATCCAGCCAGCACATCAAGTTACCCCAATGTGTCAACTTTCTTTGATCATTTTTCAACTATAGGTCGAAGAGAATAAGTTTCACATTCAATTTAGACAATTTGACACATTGGGGTAACTTGATATGCTGGCGTCTGTACTTACCTACTTTGACCTCAACTGTGTTTCTTCTGATCAGAGAATATTTAATTTAAACTAGTAAAAAAAAACATTAAAATATGCATTCGAATATTCCAGTTACCGTTGCAACGAAATCTCAGACAGATTATTCAACTTACGGAGCGAAAGTTTGACCACGAAATATAATGAAAGTTCTATTAGCGAAAGCGTAACGTATGTTGCGAATATAGTCTTTGGCAGTATTATAATAATGTATGGAGACGAAGAGTTTTGACAAGTGCAGTCGTCGTGAATATTGAACTCAACATAGGTGCTATCAACTACCTACATAAGTTGTTTTGATTTCATTTATAACCTCCAACTAGAGATGGGTACTCACCCGGGTTAAAACCCAGTTTTGGGTTGTAACCCAGTTATCACCCGTTTCATTCCACTCACTTAGTGGTTTGGCTGGGTGAAAACAAAATATTTCTGATTCTTGAAAATATTTCTTGAAAAAATCCTGTTAAAACTGGGATAAAACCCAAATCACTCAGTTTTAACTCGAATGGGACGATTGGGTTTTAACCTACTACCCATCTCTACCTCCAACGCAAAAAGAGGGGTGTTATAAGTTTAACGTGTATGTTTCTGTGTGTGCTGGTGTGTGTGTGTGTTGTGTGCATGTATGTGGGAATGTGCTTTTATGTGTGTTTGTGTTTTGTGTAAGGACTCGTTTTTCTAAAGCTTAGAAAAATATTTTACCGTTTATTATGCTATGTGATTTAACTCAATGCTAATAAAATCAATATGCATATTAAGCCTTTAAAAGTTTCATGAAGCTGTTTTAGCTGAACAACTTTTAAGTTGCAAACAATATGAGTATTTTAAAGGATTTTCTTTTGCTGAACCCTAAAATCTAAATAAATGGGTTACTTGCGGCTTCTTTGCTGAGGCTTAAATTAGGTTACCGTATGGATGAGCATCTCTTCAAGTGCAGATTGATATGGATCTACGTACATAAATCTTTTATATGAATTATGTGACGCTAGTTGCTTGCAAGTTACGAAATACCTATACAGGGCGGAAAAAATCAATGGGCCCCGAAGAGAAGCCACTTTCCCACACAATCCTTGAGATGGATTATTTTACTAAAAAGGAACATTAAGTACTTAATTTTGAGAAAGAACCTAACTGGTGTCCATGAGTATTTTATTTACGCCACATACCTACGTGTAAAAAGACCCTTAACGTAGACGAAATTACAGAACTACATATTATTCTACCCATCACTGGGATAGTTTTATTCTTCTAGAACATACCTGGGAATTCACTGGTTTTGGAGATATTCAAGGTCAAAGTGAAATATTTTTTTTTCGTATTTTTTCGTATCGTATTCCTAGTATCATTAGTAAACTTTCTTCCGAAAAACATTATCAAAATTATCGATTTTTCAAAACAAAGCGCGAATGACCGTACCGGCCGTACGCTCAGCTGACCGTAAATTGCGTTGCGTCGTTGCGCTTTTCATTGCTCGCAATAAAAAGCATATTTTTTTAAAGATGGAAAAAAAGTATTTCCTAGCAATATTTTTTGGTTAAAGTTTCTTCATTATATGTGCAGATTGTGTAATTATCGGCTATGTGTTCGGTATTTTTACACCCTGTGTAATATAGATAAATTACACACAGACGCAAAACAAATGATCGTGCTCATCACACCATAATTTATCCTGGGTGGGAATCGAACCCACGACATCGGGCATAACACTCAGAGCCACTAACTACTAGACTAACAGGCCAGTCAAAAATACACTAATACACTTTTTGTTGTATCTCTTGAAGTCATCGGTCTACCTACCATCCTTGGGTTTACACTTTTGGTGTAAATGCCTTTAGCATATTAGGCAAATACTAGTCTGGCAACCACTAAGCAATAGCGGTAGAGTTGCTCTTGTGAAACTCATAAACGATAGGAATCGAGTTGTATGGACACTTCGCTACTGATACCTACGTAATAAAACATTGACTTATAATAATATTCTAATAATAATATAAATTCGAGATTTGAGATTTTAATAATTCCCATTTTGAGATCAAAAATTAATAACCATGTTGACAGCAACTCGATCATGTCTGTCTCTCAAAATGGATGTAGGAACGGGTCCCGCGGTACTAAGGAGCTACTCCTCATAGATATTGCCATTAGCCAACAGGTTCGTCGTTCCCGAAGGGATCTGTCGACATGTTGGATAGACTATAAGAAGGCCTATGATTCGGTGCCGCATACATGGCTCATGAGGGTGCTGGAGTTGTACAAAATAGATGCAACTCTGCGCACCTTCCTGATGTCGTGTATGGGGCAATGGAGGACGGTCCTTCACTATCCAGGATGTCGACAGATCCAGTCTAACAGCGAACCTATAAGGATCGAGCGTGGCATTTTCCAGGGTGACAGTCTCAGTCCGTTGTGGTTTTGTTTAGCCCTGAACCCTCTAAGCACACTGCTGGAGGGTTCGGGTCTAGGCTATAGGTTGAGAAGAGGTGGTCATGTCATATCCCACCTTCTTTACATGGATGATCTGAAACTCTTTGCCCCCAGCAACTTGCAACTGATGAAGCTACTAAAGTTAACAGAAACCTTTAGTAGTGGCATCAGGATGGATTTTGGTGTGGACAAATGTGCGGTCATGCATGTAAAGCGAGGGGAGATTGTGGAATCCGTAGGAACCCATCTTTCGGATTCCACATGCCTTCGATCCCTCTCCTCAACTGAAACCTACAAATATTTGGGTATGTCGGAAGCGTTGGGTATCAATGCTGCCGGCATGAAACAATCATTGAAGGAGCGCTTCTTCGGCCGCCTGAATAAAGTATTAACTAGTCTTTTATCAGGCGGCAACAAGGTGCGCGCCTTTAATGGTTGGGTCATGCCGGTCTTGATGTACTCTTTCGGCATACTCAAATGGACTCAGACTGAGATTGACGCCCTGGATAGGAGGGTCCGCACACTGTTGACTGCAAATCGGATGCATCACCCACGATCATCGGTGATGAGACTGTATATCCCGCGGAAGTGTGGAGGTCGAGGTTTCCTTAATGCCAAGACCCTACACAACCGCGAGGTATGCAGTCTCAGGGAATACTTCCTAAAAGCCGACGTGGGGATGCATCGGGATGTAGTCGCGGTGGACAAGGGCCTCACACCGCTCTCCTTGGCTAACGAGAACTGGCGCAAACCTGTAGTATTAGATACTGCTGACCGCATGGATGTATGGAAGAGCAAAGAGCTTCATGGACGCTTTTATCGGGCCCTTAATGGACCTGATGTAGACCTATTAGCGTCCATATCCTGGCTGCGCTTCGGTGACCTCTTCGGGGAAACCGAAGGTTTTGTCTGTGCGATAATGGACGAAGTTATCATGACGAATAACTACCGGAAGTATATTGTGAAAGACGGTACGGTTGACATCTGTCGGGCATGCCACCGTCCCGGGGAATCAATCCGCCACATTATTTCTGGTTGTTCTCGTCTTGCTAACGGAGACTATTTGCACAGACACAACCTAGTAGCCAGGATTATCCACCAGCAACTTGCTCTTAAATACAACCTTGTGGAATCCGAAGTACCGTACTACAGGTATGTGCCCGACCCAGTTCTCGAAAATGGCAATATCACGTTATACTGGGATCGATCTATCATCACTGACAGGACTATTATCGCGAATAAACCTGATATAGTGGTGATAGATCGATTGGAACGTCACACGATGATTGTTGATATAACCGTCCCGCATGACGAGAATCTCGTGAAGGCAGAGAAAGATAAACAACTTAAGTATCTTGATCTGGCTCGCGAGGTTGTCGACATGTGGGATGTGGATACAGCAATCGTCGTGCCGATAGTCGTGACGGCCAATGGCATAATAGCCAAGAGCCTCGATCAACACCTTAAGAGGCTCTCGTTAGGCGGCTGGATCAAGGGCTTGATCCAGAAGGCAGTACTCCTGGACACGGCGCGCATTGTTAGGCGTTTCCTCTCTCAGTAGCCCTGACCGCCGGTAGCTTGGACCCTGTTCCCGATACCGGTGGGCTACTATTTTTTATATTTTTAAATGTTTTTTTTTATTTTTGTATTTAAATATTTAAAAATATAATTTATATGTATAGTAATGAAATAAAGGAAATATAAATTCAAAAACTATAAATATTTGGGTATGTCGGAAGCGTTAGGCATCGATGCTGCTGACATGAGGCAATCGTTGAAGGAGCGCTTCTTTGGCCGCCTGAAGAAGGTTTTAAATAGCCTTTTGTCGGGCGGAAACAAGGTGCGCGCCTTCAATGGTTGGGTCATGCCAGTGTTGATGTACTCTTTCGGCATACTCAAATGGACTCAAACGGAACTTGACGCCCTGGATAGGAGAGTTCGTACACTGATGACCGCAAACCGGATGCATCACCCACGATCCTCGGTTATGAGACTGTACATCCCGCGGAAGTGCGGGGGTCGAGGCTTCCTAAATGCTAAGACCCTCCACAACCGTGAGGTGTACAGCCTCTGAGAATACTTTCTGAAAGCCGACGTGGGGATGCATCGGGATGTGGTCGCAGTGGACAAGGGCCTTACCCCGCTATCCATGGCTAACGAGAACTAGCGCAAACCTATAGTACTGAGTACTGATGACCGCAGACAGGTATGGCAAAGCAAAGAGCTTCACGGGTGCTTCTACCGGGCTCTTCATGGGCCCGATGTAGACTTCTTAGCATCCGTATCCTGGCTACGATTCAGTAACCTCTTCGGAGAAACTGAAGGGTTCGTCTGTGCAATTATGGACGAAGTTATCTTGACGAATAACTATCGGAGATATATTATGAAGGACGGGACAGTTGACGTGTGTCGGGCATGTCACTGTCCGGGCGAGTCTATCAGACATATCATCTCCGGTTGTTCTCGTCTGGCTAACAGTGAGTACTTGCACAGACATAACCAAGTGGCCAGGATTATCCATCAGCAACTTGCTTTGAAATACTTGCTTGTGGATTCTGAAGTACCGTATTACAGGTATGTGCCCGACCCGGTTCTCGAGAATGACCATGTTACACTGTACTGGGATCGATCTATCATCACTGACAGGACTGTTGTTGCCAATAAGCCTGATATAGTGGTGATAGATCGATTAGCGCGCCGCACAATGATAATCGACGTTACCATCCCTCATGACGAGAACCTTGTGAAAGCTGAGAAAAAAAAAAAAAAAACAAATATCTCGACTTAGCACGCGAGGTTGTCGACATGTGGGATGTGGACTCGGCTGTCATTGTGCCGATAGTCGTTACAGCCAATGGCCTTATAGCTAAAAGCCTCGATGAGCATCTTTCGAGGCTTTCGTTGCACGGTTGGGTCAAGAACCTGATCCAGAAGGCAGTACTTCTTGATACGGCCCGCATCGTGAGGAGGTTCCTGTCTCTGGAGCCCTAACCACCGGTAGCTTGGACCCTGCTCCCGCCATCGGTGGTTCACTATATTTTATATTTTTAAATGTTTTTATATTTTTATATCAATATTTAAAAATGTAATTTATATGTATGTACAAATAATAAATGTAAATATAAATTCTATTTAATAATACACAACTTTCACCGGACCTAGACGGGTTAACAAAGACTGAAGTTACTTTTATTCTATGCATATCGAAATATTATTACAATAGAAAACGAATCTACTTACAAATAAAAGCACAATGCACACTTCATTCAGGTACCTAGTTGTTAAGTAACGCAACGACATTATATTTTGACTCGTTGATTAGTCATGTCAAGTGTTGATTTATTTCAAATGTTTAAACTGAAAAGCGATGTGATGAAACTGACATATTCGTACCTATATTTTCGTCTGTTATCTATACTAATATTAGGTGCCCCGTTAAACTTTGAAAAAAAGTTTACGACCTATTCTCAGACCTACTGAATACACATAACGTCACGCCTGTAATCCCCGAAGGGCTTGGCAGAGGTGTACCTGGTAGTTCACCCACATTTCGCCAGTTATGTTTAAGTCCCATGTAATAGGGGGCGAGCCTATTGCCATCAATCGGGTACAAATCCAGACTCCGGGCTGCTACTGAGAAATCCTAGATGGAAAAACTCAATAACACTTTGCCCGACCCGGGGATTGAACCCGGGACCTCATGATCAGCAGTAGCGCTTGCGACCACTAGACCAACGAGGCAGTCCTACCTACTGAATATGAACACAAAATTTCATAAGAATAAGTGAAGCCTTTCGGAAGACTTTGGTTACAAGCACCTTGACTTGAGAATTTTATATATTTTAGCTTATAATAAAGAGTAATGGTTTTTTTGTTCGTTTGTATGGATTCAACAGTAATGTATTTTTTTATTTCAAAACTACAAGGGTATCGAGGGATTGTCAAAATTTAAAAGTATACGGTATTTACGCGGACGAAGTCGCTCATAAAAATATGGCATACTAACGCCAAACCCATAGCGGTTTCCCGAATGAGTGGAAAACTTCAATAAAACCGATATTGAACTGCTGAACTTACTCATCAACTTAATTTCTCAATGATACATAAAAATAAATGAAGTGAAAAATAATAAGAAACTTTGGGGGGGAAGAATGGATTAACACACTTGATCGAAAAAGAGCATGAGCTTGTGGCTAAATAGTAACGGCCGCACGTGTCGATCGAAGATTAAGTTACGCTTGACGAGGTCGGTCCGCGGATGGGTGTCCATTCATTACCAAGACTCCTCCGTGTCGTGGCTGTCATTTGTAGATATTTGAATGTTGTTACCGGTAGTCAGAAGCCTGAAAGTCTGGAAACCCGCAAGCTACTTTCGACAATTGAGCGTTAAGTTAATTCATGGAAAGTGTTGTTCAGCTAATTTTGAAAACCTGCCTAATCAATATTTTCCTGACCAAGTTATAAAGAGTTTCAAGTTTATTAACCCGTCTCGCGAATTGCTTATCTAATTAAGTTTTACTTTTAATCCTAACCGTGAATATTTTTTGTTCCGATAATTTTCTCCAGTTGTTTGTTAACCAATTTTTACAGTAGCACCATTACTAATTACTTTACTGTCATCAAAACGTGGTTGCACCTTCAAGTGCCGGATTCATGATTAAAAACGCCATCGCCAACTAACCTACTCTAATTTATTTTTAAGGTGATTCAACCAACAGTATATAGCAGTATAAATAGCTGGCTTCCGAGCTGCATTTCGTGGGATCTTTTCCCGCATTAAATAAATACTTGTATGCTCTGGTCCAGTTGTTCTGGAGCTACTCGTTTGTGTATGTGAGTTTAAATGACACATTAACGAAAATGGTGAAAATCCAGTTGTGTTATGTTTTCTGAAAAAACAAAAATAAGAACAAGAAGGACTCAAATAGCCAATTGCACTAAGACCAGGCGACAACTAGTGATTTTATAACATGATATTAGAGTAACGTGATAATAGGAACACAAGGTTTTTCAAAATCAATATTAATTTAAACAAATTACATAACACAGTCCCTAAAAGCGCCCGCTCTTCGCCACTCCCTATAGAAAAAGTGGCGCATACTCCACGAACTCCCCAGCAACACATTATACAGTGTGTAATGTGCAATAATATTGAAATATGAATAGGTATATTGTTGTGAAAACGAACAAAAATCATTGCGTTTAAGACTATTTTGTAAAGTTACGACATCTTTAACCCCGTAGATTTTTAACAAAACTTTAACGACAAAAACTACCCACTAACAAAAGAAACCAATGAGTAGGTAATCTAATTATTGTGTTAATTCAAATATAGTAAATTAGTTATTTATGAGTCGCGACCCAGATAAAACCTCTTAACAGTAAATAAATAAATTGTACACAATTCTATAAAGCCCGAAAAATTAAGTATTTAGCCACAAAATAATCCTGGGAAAACCAACAACAAACCATAGATATTGTTTAGCATACTTACAAGTACCAATCTAATCCTCATTTGCCAAAAAACTATGTTCTAGAACTAACCAAACTTTAGTAATAAAACTTAGATTTGGTATACGTCGTTAGACATATTTTTCTGAATAACTGTACCTTTCTAATTACTTAGATGGTCGGCGTAGACGTCTTAATCACAAATGAAATTAGAACAGACATTTGGTTATACATTTTGACTATAAAAAGTAGCAGCCGCAGGGTTAAGTTGTCAGATTTACGGTTACCGAGTCTGACATACTGAGTTCGATCTTCGTCTGTGGAAAAGTCCACTAAAAGTTCTTTGTAATACAGTCGGATGCTGTCCCACTATCCACTATCCAACTCGAATCTAGATTCCAAATGAAAATATACCCTAAGCAATTAAATTAGAGTACACAATATTTTGGGATGCGTAGTACACATGTCATTATGTCACACTCTCCGCGCTCGACGGCGAGTAATAGCAGTGTGTTTTATGTAAACAGTTATTAAGCTACCAAAAATAATAAAAACTGAGTATCTAGTGCTTAGTGTTATTTTGCTTTCATTTATATATTATTATACTTGGTACTGACCTACTGTCAGGGCTATGCTCGGAGTCTCTCTGCGAGATCGAATCAGAAATGAGGAGATCCGTAGAAGAACCAAGGTTACCAACATAGCCCAGCGGATTAGCAGGTTGAAGTGGCAGTGGGCAGGGCACATAGCACGGAAGACTGATGACCGATGGGGCCTAAAGGTTCTTGAGTGGAGGCCACATATCGGCAAGCGCAGCGTAGGACGTCCACCCATAAGGTGGACAGACGACCTCATTAAGGCCACGGGAACGCGCTGGATGCGAGCCGCTTCCAACCGGTCGTATTGGAGATCTATCTATATAGGGGAGGCCTATGTCCAGCTGAGGACTTCCTATGGCTGAAATGATGATGATGATGATGATGACCTACTGAACTGTCAGAGAAATTGAAGGTTCAGCACTTTATTTCTCAAATTGCTTGCATTTATAAAATAAACTTATTAGATACTACTACTACTCAAGTACTTACCTTTTAATTAGATTGACCTATCAATTATACTATTCTGGTATATTTCAATAACTCACAATCTCGAGGATCTAATAAATTACCAAAAAAAAAAACCAGACGCCATAACGGATTTGCATAAAACCCAGATCAAACAGAATTCATATCTCCGCATTTTCAAGTTAGAAACTTTTACAAAACTTGGTACATTTCCTTACCAAGTCACATTTATCTTGCCGATGTTGTTGTCCTAAATTGTTTTCTATTACTTTTACTTTTTGTGACGTGTAGAGACAGGTAGCCACTTTTTTATCTGTTTATAGGTTTTTTCCACTTCGGCGGCCAAAAAGCTCAATTGTAAAATGTTGTAGGTAACGGTACTCGTTTGAGGAAAAATGTTCGCATTAGGTACGAGGTATACGACTGTTGTATGGAATTTAAAATGGACTACTGTAACAGAATGATTACATAGTGGTCTTCATAAAACTTTTAATTGCATGCTAGTAACACACTTAGTAGTTCTTTATAACTGAGGATATATAATTTTTTTCTGCAACAGAATAATTGATTTTTAATGGGCTAGGTATTTGTTTTTTTTTTGTTTTTAGTCCCTCATTTAGATTACAAGAAAATATACGACACGTATTTTTTTCTTTTTTCACGTAATCAAAAAATAACGGCAATACATCGAGCTAAAATGTCGCATAACGTCACTAGCCAGTACAATTCATGCTAACTAATGACGTTACAAGCCCCTAACCCTTAATTTTAATGCGCTTAGTCTAAGCAGTTTTCCATCAATTTGAAAAAGAAAAAAATATTTGTCGAATATTTTCTTGTTATCTAGATAAGGGACTAAAATTTAAATTTTGTCAAATAGCCCATTTACATCAAAATCAAAAGTCATCTATTCAAAAAAAGCTGAAGATCAGCACTTTTTGAACTATAAGAGTTCCATGAAACAGTCCCCCAAAACAACCATTTCCTAGTGTTTTCCTCCCCACCTAGCATGATTATCATCTGCCTAGCTTGTTTCCAACTATGTCAGGATCGGCTACCAGATCAACCAAAAGAAGCTGTATACTAGTGTTATACATAGAACGACTGCCAGGAGATCAAACCCACAGCCCAGAGACGGGGTTACACGATCGCCCTTGGTTAAACTGGCCGTCGAACTTACAGGTTTCTGACGGTTTAATTCAGTTATGATTCCTTTTTTTTTATCAACGTTTCAGTTAGAACAGATTGTACTGGCCTAGCATAGTACTGAGTTTCAATGTAGTGTGAGACCATGATACACTGGCAATGACCGCTGAGGTGTAGGTACAGACGCCAGCACATCAAGTTACCCCAATGTGTCAAATTTTCCCAATTGAATATGAACCTTATTCTATTTGACATAAAGCTGAAAAACGATCAAAGAAATTTGACACATTGGGGTAACTTGATGTGCTGGGGTCTGTACCTACTTTGAATTGTGATTATAAGTTATGGGTTAGGTACCTATGGAAATGTATTGAGGTAGCGTCGGTTTTCTTATCTACCCTAAAATATTATTATCTGAAAAAGGTACCCCTGTCTTCTTTAATTAGGTATGAATTCCCTGAATTCTATATCTAGGTCCAAAATTTCACAAAATCATAAGCTCGAATAACTGTCAAAATCAAAATCTAGACGCTAGTCTTTCGCATCGGTTTTGAATATAGAAAAACAAATAGAATTTGTATCTAGATTCATTAGCCACAAAATCAAAAATGTAACACAGGAAAATATATTGAGAGGGTTATTTTCTGAACATCATAATAACAAAAGTAAAATCATAATAACGAAACAAAACAAAAACCTAAAAGAAATAGTTACTACGTAAAATAAAACTTTTTTGGGTAAACAAAACGTTTAGGGCATGTCTTAATCAACCATTTGGCACGTGTAAAATAAATAGAAACCGATAAAAATAAATGGTTGTGAAAAAAATAAACTTCAAACTTGTTCTTTTTTTAAAATACGATGCCGCACAAAAACGATATCGAAGGATCTGCATAGGTGGCGCTAAGGTCGCCGTCCGTTGATAGTTTGCATAAACGCGGGACAGAAACATTCTCCGAAGTTTGTTTTTAGAAGAGGTAGTGTAAGAGCGATAGATTTACGGGGGGTAAGAGGGAGTGGGTTTACAAGGGTCCATGCGGACTTTTTTACTGGGCGTCCATTTTATTTCCGGATGCTGAATATTTTCGGAGGAGCTTGTGGCTAAATTATAACAGCCGCATAGGTCGATCGAAGGTCAAGCTACGCTTGAAGAGGCTGGTCCGTGGATGGGTGACCATTTATTACATACCAAGACTCCTCCGTGCCTCGGAAAGCACGTTAAGCCGTTGGTCCTGGCTGTCATTTGTAGATCTATGACAGTCGTTTCTTGTAGTCAGAAGCCCAGGTCTGACAACCAGCTTAACCAAGGTGTATCATGTTACCATGTAGAACACTGGTACGGGCTTCCAGTTTAACCGGATGCAGCTGAGCATCAGGTTAAACTGGAAGCCGACCCCAACATAGTTGGGAAAAGGCTAGGCAGATGATGCAGAATATCTTTGTTGGTTTTTATTTGTGTTGGTATTATTTTAGTACTTATTTAAAAATAGAGGTTGATTTTTAGTACTTTTTAAAAAAATGGAGGTCGATTTTTAGTACTTATTTAAAAATAGAGGTCGATTTTTAGTACTTATTTAAAAATAGAGGTCGATTTTTAGTACTTATTTAAAAATAGAGGTCGATTTTTAGTAGGTACTTAATTTAGAAAATGGCCAGATTCGATCGGCCGAAGTGTTATGGGTACTTTCATCTGCAATTTCTCAGTAGAAGCCCGGAGTCTCGATTTTGTGCACAACTGATGGAAATAGGTCATCTCCTTATACATGGCATTGAACATGACTCGCGAAATATGGGTGTATCTACTACAGATACACCTCTGCCTAATCCTCGGGTGATTACAGGCGTGATGGTATGTTACTTATTTAGAACTGAACCTTGTATTTTGACGCCATCCACGCATAAGGTCGTAAGGTAAAAAACATTTTTTCAGGAGAGTAACTTTTGTGTACATTAATGATAAAATTGATTAGTAAACCATTTTTAAAAGGAGTTTAGTGAAACAATGTTCGGAGTTTTTACGTGGGAAGCATCGAGTTTTAATTTAGTCAATGCAGGTAAACATTTCTACTATACTTAATATTTTATGTGACTCATTTTTTGTACAGACGCCAGCACATTAAGCTACCCCAATCTGTCAAAATTTCCCAATTGAACATGAACCTTATTTAGTTAGTGGCTCTGACTGCTATGCCGGAGGTCGTGGGTTCGATTCCCACCCAGGACAAATATTTGTGTGATGAGCACGATCATTTGTTCTGTGTCTGGGTGTAAATTAACGATAAGATGTATGTATTTAGAAATTTAAAAGTATGATTATCAGTTTGTTTAGTACACATAACACAAGCTCTGCTTAGCTTGAGACTAGATGGCGTTGTGTGAAAGTTGTAAATTTTATTTATATTTATTATTTATTTATTTTAAATATGTGCTGTATGTGCTGGCCTCTATATATTTCTACAGCACTAGAATAGTACTTGCATAATAATAGTTAATCAAAATGCAGACGTTTAGTCAACATGTAGCAAAGACTAAATGCAAAATTTCAGCGTACAATAAGTGAATATAGGTCAGTAATGTATTTTGTTTTATGTAACTAACTTCCTACTTACGCATTATTATTCTACGTAAGGAAATAATAGTAAGAAATAAATGATAAATTATATTTAGTTATGTAAATTGCTTTTGCAAACACGTCTAGAAGTCATGACGTTGCAGGTTCAAATGTGACCTAAATATCATTTTCCAAGTTTATCTTGAACATTACTAACATCGGAGGGGAAAAATAGCCTGAACTTTCATAGTCTAACATCGCCAACTGGAGCAAAGTGATCATCAATGCTCAAGTCTTCTTTGTTTGAGAAGAAGTCATTGTAATAATAGTAATATTTTTTATTGGAATAAAGATATTTGTAGTACGTACAGACGCGAGCACATCAAGTTACCCCAATGTGTCAAATTTCTTTGATCGGTTTTCAACTTTATGTCAAACAAAATAAGGTTCATATTCAATTAGGAAAATTTGACACATTGGGGTAACTTGATGTGCTGGCGTCTGTACATATTGAAGTGAGTGAGTTAAATGAGCGTAGGACTTAAACTAACAATTAAAAAGTTGGGGTGAGCCACTGTTCTCATAGTTAGGTAGCAGAACAACCTGTGTTTAGGAGTGACAGTTTGCCTCCCTAAAAAATATCTTAAATAGTAATTAACAATAGTGCTACGGGTTCTCTCCAAAATCAAGTACTTAGTTTGCTTACATACACTATTATTATACAATGTGTAAAAATGTTTATAGAATAAGTCTGCATTTACATTGATGTTGATAACAATGTCATGCATTGAACCGACTGGTATTTCATTTTAGTTGTTAAAATTGATAGTAATAGAGATCCGAAGGTGATGAATAACCAACGTTTTTACATGTTCCATTGTTTGCAAAGTAAGCCACGCATTTTTTACCAAAACGCACCTACACTGTTTTTTTTTTTCTTTAGTAATGCCTATTTAGCATTAAAACATTTAGAGTAGTCTCATTAGCATAGATTGGAATAAAATGTGCAAAAATTTTAGACTTAGAAGTAAATGATACAAAATGTAAATGAACAGAAAGTGATAACGACTGCCAAAGAGTCACAATCGGCTGTCGTATTTTTGATGTTGAATTCAATATGGAAATTACACAATGGTAAAAAAAATGTTGTAAAAGGACCTGACTTTCCACAATGAAACTGAAAACGTATCGACAATTGAAACGATTTCATTAAAATTTAAAATAAAACTACCCAGCAGCATTAAGGTTTAAATCAATGAGGCTAGCAAAAACATGTTACCCATGAAATCGAATAAAGTATTTTTTTCATGTTTATTTAAATAAAGGGCTTTGTCGCGGCCACATCGCCCAGAATAAAGTTTAAGTTTAACTTTAAAAATATATTTGAAACTCGTGTTTTCAATTTTGAGATCGTACATTTGCGTCAGGCAGTTCGTGCTAGAGGTATTGGATTTAATTGGAAATTATTTGGGTTTAATTTTGTTGAAAGCTTGTATGGTTATGTAGGCTGTGGCCGCTCGCCGCCTGTCTGCGTCAGACGGCGCAGCGAGCTCTGCATCGCATGAAATTCGTCTGGTGTCTCTTACGTAACGCCGGCCGCGTGGCCGATTGATCAACCCTAAATTAGTGGATACGGGGAGTGCGCGGCGCGCGGAGGGTTACGGCAAACTAGGTTGGCCGCGGAAGCACACTAACCCCTAGAAAACTAGGGGTGCGAAACTCCTCCCCCTTTTCTGGTCACGAGAGCACAGCGATTGGTCCGTCCGCCTCAACCGCTCGCCCCTCACCCAGATTACAATCGGTGGGGTGCGCTCATAGAAATAGTGCTATGTGCTTATCTATGTACACCTATATACAGCATGAGTACATAATATATGGGGAGCCCCCAATTCATGACATTGAAACAACCCCACACTGTCACTCCCATCGCCATATTTGTTAGTTTAAGTCAACACAACTAATCCATAATTTATTTTCGAAACGTATGATTGACCTAATAGATAGTCTACTTATTGCTGCACGTTATCAAGTAACATAGTATTAACATCTGCTAACTTTGACTGGTCCATGCACTCATAGTAAAGAAGGTGTACAAACTTCCAAGATACATGTGCATAAGCCTAGCTCGAAAGTCAAGGGTTTTTATTTCGAACCTAAAATATTGATTTTTTAGAATACCTATATTTTAAAAGATTTTTTTTTGCTATAAGAATAAAGATTAGCAATACCTATCTGTTACAGTTCCTGAACAACTGTATAAATAAAAATGACTGAACATAATACCCCAGTATATATTTATAAACTAAAGGATCGACCTTTAGTTCAACGGTGCCAAGTCTGCCCTTACATTATAAGTAGGTATGCCCGACTTATTTCCAAGGCGATTAGAACAATGCCCAAAAAATACTTAAAATGCTTTGCAAGACATCTATTTATTTACATAATATATTGTTTATTTATTTATTTATTTATTTATTTATAAAGGCTTACCAACTAAGACACATACAGACAATCTTAGAAATAATACAAGTAACAGTTAATGTATGCTCTAAATGTTGCCGTAAATGTTGAAATATTTTTTTCTACTCCGCTATACGAAGGTAATGATGTTACAATCGAAGACATAGTTGTAGTATTCTGTTTTGTTTAATAACAAAGTTCACTCATCTAAAGTGATAACTCCTCATCTAAGTGATTCTTCTGCTCTTATCTCAATTCATTTGATATCGACGCAGCACTCTTCCGTATTTTTTTACCCTAATCTAAATAAATCCTTCTACCCCTGTCAATCATCTTTTACACAATGTATCTACCGTTTCTTTCTTATTCATCTATTCATTTAACTCCACGTTTATACCCAAAACTGTCCTTAATATATGTTTCTCCCTATCCCTTACCATGACAACCAATACCTACCAACAAAACTTTTCGGTCACCGCACCGGGGCGCCACCACTTTCAGTACGAAGGTACGAACCAAGTGCTGTATTGACTGTTTGAATAATTTCATGTCTACACCGCACCCTCTGCAAATTCATATTTTTATCTACGTTCTTTTGAAAGGATTCATCAGAAACATAATACTTTAGAATCATGTTCCATTAAAGAAGACCGTATAAATATAAAAGAGAAAAAGAGCATTTAATTTTGTTTACGGCGATGAATCATACAATACAGTCTTTGTCCGCATGCATTTCGTACTTTGACAACCCCATCATCCCCTCTTAGTTTTGAAAATAAAGTATAGCCACTCACAAATAATGTAACTTTCTAATGGTAAAAAAATTTCAAAATCGGTTCAGATCGGGGATCCAGAGATATCCAACAACGTCACAAACTTTACCTATTTTTAATATTAGTATGGATTATGTCAAAAGGCTAATACTTATAGGTAGCAAAATACCATTGCAAATATTCTAGGTACCAAAAGCATGGTTAAAACGACCATTTATTTGAATGAGATATTTAAGGTAGCTAATTCACAGTACCTAAAAATTTACTGGTAGTCTTTTGTATCTATTTATGAAATCGACGTGGTAACTGTGAGTATACCTATTATAGATACACCTCTGCCTAATCCTTCTGGTAATACAGGCGTGATGTTACGGTTGCAGTAATTCTACCTCTTCGGATGTCTATTAGCACGGTGGCAACTACCCCGGCTTACGTGACGTAGGGTTCTAAATGCCCAGTCAGGCACTTGAAACTTGTAGAATTTAATTTGTCACACCTGTTTAAAACGATCAAGGAAAACTCAATGACACCTGGAAAGATTTTGATGACATGTGGAACCAACCAATCCTTACTCGAAGGTAATCGAAAAAAAAGTCGATTACTTTTCACAGAAAGCTTTTATGAAGGACTAAATCCAACCGATGTATCTAACAATATTTTAATCTTTAAACAAGTTTTTTTTAACCACATGAGGTTTTTGTAAAGAGAAAGTTTTCAGTATGTTTGATATTATGATTTTTTTACATGAGTTTAAAAATAAAAACCACTTTTTTTAGGAAATATCCGAACTCATCAAGTCTGGTTGTGACAATGTCTCATACACCCTATTTTATGTCGTTTTCAAGTTACTGTAAGATCAACTAGAGCACTAGGGCAATGCAGACACAACAGTCACAACTATAATTTGTTGGCGGTTTATTAAACAGAAAGTTAGAGTCTGGCGAAGTTTAAGTACAAGGATGTATGAAAAGCGGGACTCGGCTTTGGTAGCAAGATTTGTACATACCACAAAGATTTTTAAACATATAACATGATTGATGGATATAATATAAAGACAACATAAAGTAATATTTATTTTATTTTATTTTATATTTATTTCTTCAGGACAACAAACAATTGCGAAATAATACTTAATACTAACACAGATGAATATAAAATATTTAGGTAATAACGCAACCAGCACCGTTATCCACATATCATAACATATAGTAATATATAATAATAATATTATAATATAATAAATTAATTAATAATACAATGACGAAATCGTAATTGATAAAAATATGGACCAAATATGTGTGTTTGAAATAAAATCATTAATTTTTTGTTATACCATTTTTTTTGGTACGAACTTAGACAAATATATGCCAGATAGTTAGGTTGCTTAACATGCAACCCTAAGGAGGAAGGGTTGGTTGTTAATAATTTATAATTGTGTATAATATTTGCAAAAAAATATGGTCAACTAACCAAGGGTTATTATGTTACAGACTCACTAGGTTGTAGAAGTATATCTTTCAATATATGTTTGTTTTTACCTCTAGTTACGGAATTGCAAACTACCTCTGTTTGTCTCTAAATCACCCAAATGATTATTAAAATTATTATTATAAATAAATAGTTAAAGAAAATTATAAATTTTCACACGATTTTTCAAAGTGTGTCGATATTTTTAAGGAGTAGTTTTTTATGTCACCCCGCAACTGAGTTTTGGAAGTAAAAAAGGCAGTCAATCCATATCAAATATTGGTATTTAGCTACATCTGGTTGGACAACTTGAATCCAAAGCCAATTTAAACGTTTTCGTATTTTTTAAAGAAAATGGGACTTATAGTTGTTTTCTTTTTTGTTAAGTATGACAAGAATAATTGTCATTGTTTGGATAATCAGTATCTATGGAGTATTGTTGTCACCTTTGGGATGGCTCAGCCAAATACCAACTAGCCACACTCGACTCAGTAGAGCCAAGAGGCTCATTGGTGATGAAAAGCTGGTGGGTACCAAGCTTCATACCCTGGCCCACCGCCGCAAAGTTGCATGTCTGTCGGTCTTTTACAGACTGTATTTCGGTGAGTGTGCTCTAGAGCTCCACGAGCTCATTCCACCTTCTCCTTTCTTCCATCGGGAATCCATACGTACTGCAGGTTATCACCCATTCCTTGTAGATGTTCCACACATTCGCACGAAGCGCTTTGCCTGTTCCTTCATTATGCGCACAGCCAAGGAGTGGAATTCCCTGCCTGCATCAGTGTGCCCGAGTTCATATGACCCCAATCTGTTTAAGTCGCGAGTTAATAGGCTTCTTATGGGTAAGCTCGTTCCATCGTCGACCTCATCTCTGACCGCAGGACAAGATTGAGGTCAAGAGTAGACCCATTATATATATATTTTAATAAAATAAAAAAAACTAGAGGTATGGATTTTTTGTGACATTATTTGTTTATACGGGTTACGAATTGTCAGACTAATAGCAAAATAACCAAAAGCTTGTTGACTGTGAAACATTTCTACAATGGAGTTCTTTTGTACGTAAGTTGTTCATTCTGTGAGAAAAAAAAACAGCAAAAAGTCATTATTGTTGAACCAGAAAATTCTTCTCAGAAAATCATACTTGTTTCTTGGAAAGTAATCGCTTTGTTGGTAATTCCAGGCTACTTTTTACTGGCCAATTATTTCGTTAGCGTAACGTTGTTCTGACCTGAATTTCCACTGGCATTAGAATTATGCATAGGTTAGTTAGGTTATGATTAGGTTTGACTGCCTTGTTGGTTCTGGGTTGGATTCCCGGGTAAGGCCAAAATATATTTGGGTTTATCCATTTGGAATTCGTCAGTAACAGTCTGGATTTATACTCTTTTAATGGTATTTGGCTCGCCCCCTATTTCATGGTAGGTACTTAAACATACCTGGTGCACCTTTGAATAATCTAACTGAAACAGTTGTGTGTTCTGATTTTATTTCAAATGACGTATGTATTTTATGGTTTTTATACCCTTGTTGTTCAATCTGCCTTATAGTATTGAAAATCCAACTAATTCTGAAAGGGAAAAATCCCAATATTTCTAGAACACCACCGGTAGTTAATGAAGTCAGAGTTTTTTAATTTATTTTTAAAATTATAAACTAGTGCTTAACTGCAATCCCACCAGATGGTAAGCAAAGATGCAATCAATGATGGTAAAGCGCACTAGTTTATTAAGAGCCTATTAACGGCCCTCTAGCCTGGAGACACCTAAATTATAATCGTTTCTTAAATAAGTCAAGTTATTTCAGATGCATTAGGTTCAGCTTTGCACTAGCATTAGTTATGCGCTAGTGCAAAGCTGAACCTAATGTCTTAGATATTTTCTACCAGTCTACCTTAGGATGATGCAGAGACAGAAAATGGTAGGTGCAATAGACAACTATAAAAAAAAGTTAGTAGAAAAATAATAATATTTTTCATATTTTTAGGATAGTTTGGGACGATTCTGCCAACTTCTTGCAATAACATGTACTATAAAAAACAAAATCCACCATTACCATCAAAAGAAGCCTATCGAATTGTTTTTTTTTGACACGACGCTGTACACTGCATAGCAGGAAAACGTAGAGAAATGTTTTATTGGGAATTACTTTCTTTTTCGTCAAGGGTCATCTACCAATAGCAATACAAGAAGCAAAGATAATGTGTTCAGGTTCGGGCAGTCTGTGCGGCCTGATTTATAGTTTGAACCTTGAAATTGTGTTATTTAAGCTTGATTTTCACTCGTATCTATTACAACGGTTGTCATGAAATCAAGAAGAGTGCACGCACGGATTAGGGGTTTATTTCAGTTACACTTTCGGTTCAAGTTAGGGAGAGGCTAGATAAGTTTGTGTGTGTGTGTGTGTGTGTTTGTTTCTGTGTGTGTGTGTGTGTGTGGTGTGTATGTGTGTAGCGTGTGTGTGTGTAAGTGTGTGTTTCATTTATGTCGAATAAAATTAATCTTAATTTCGACTTTAATTCTAATAAAGACTTTTTTTAAGCCTTGTACGAGTATATACTTTTAAGTTGAATGTAATGTTTGATGTGGCAGTTTCATTTTGCAATTTTCCAATAAAAGCGCATTTTCTAAATGTATTTAAATATTTAATTTGTTTTTTGGAAATACTTCATCACCATTGCGTCGGTGGCTGAGCATGAGGTACCGGGTTAAATCCCCGGGTCGGGCAAAGTGTTATTGAGTTTTTCCACCTGGAATTTCTCAGTAGCAGCCCGGAGTACGGAATTGTGCCATATAGATGTCAATAGGCTCGCCCCCTGTGACATGGGACTTAAAAATTGCTGGCGAAATGTGGGAGTATACTAACCTGTTAGTACACACATCAAAAGTGTCTAGGGATCAACATATATTTTTGCAATAACTTTTCGCCTGATTGATATTAATTAAAATTTTCTTTAAGGATTCATCAAATAAAGTGTTTTCGTTTGTCACAGTAACGATAAACCAAGTCACCTTTGCATTAATAAAGAAATTTGCCATTTTCCTAATAAAGGGATTTTTGACATTTGAACCACTAAAGAACACACATTAAAGTTCGAAAAAAAGACTGAAATAACAGTTTTCTTTAAAATTTTATTGGGTAACTTAAACAATTAATAATCCGTGTTTCTACCGCGAACACTAACAACACAAGAACATCGGTTTGGCATACTCAAAATGAGTTCATCCAAATCACGCTGTGGAATGGCCGCCCATGTTCGTTGCAACAACAAAAAAAGGTCTTCTTGCGACTGGATACCCTCCATATTCGGCAGAGCTCTTCTCTGTAGCATATCCCATGCATGCTCAATCGGGTTCAAGTCTGGCGACTGAGCAGGCCAGGGCAGGACATTGATGTTAGCTGCGGCGAGAGTCTGTCTTACAACTCTTGCGGTGTGCGGTCGTGCATTATCATGCATTAACTGAAATAAGGGACCGATTTGCACTTGTAGAGGAACGATGACGTCTGATACAATCGTCTCAGCATAAATTTGAGCGTTGAGGTTGCCTCTGATCCAAATCAACTCAGTTTTTCCGCCGATCCAAATACCCGCCCATACCATGATGGTTCCACCACTATAAGGATGGACTTCCTGGCAGGATTTTAATCGCTGTTGGCGTCCAGGGGTTCTCCAGTGTCGTATACGTCTTGTATCCGGTCTCATACCAAAACGAGACTCATCAGAAAAGCACACGAAACGCCATTGTTCTTCTGCCCAATTTCTGTGTTCAATAGCCCATTGATATCGAATCCTACGATTGTGCATTGCTATAGGTGGTACCCGTAGCGGTCTTCGGGAATGAAGGTTCACTTCATGCAAGCGGTTTCTGACTGTTTGGTCGCTAATTAAGTTCCCTGAAAAGTGATGAAGCCTCACGGCTAACATCATGGCGGTTATTGTTGGAGCTCTTCGAGTTAAGATTTGAATGTATCGGTCTTGTCTCCGTGTGGTGCAGCGATACCGTCCTCCATGGCGCTCAGCCACGGTACCAGTGCTTCGGTAACGTGTCCAAAGTCGACTGATAACACTCTGACTTGTATTCAGAGCTAAAGCCACAGTACGTTGCCGAGAACCAGCTTCTATCATTCCCACGGCTCTGAGCATTTCTTCCCTGCTTAAATGACGTCGCCGCTCCATAATAACGTTGGTTTTAATCAGTAGTAGGAAAACAGCAGCACTAATAATGTCTTCAATGCGTTGTATGTTTTTATAGGGAAAATATTGACAGCTGATTTTCATCTTTTACTCGAATTTGATTCACAGTTCCTGATTCAAATTATGAAATGCACCAAAAAGGATCCATATAAATTTATAAAATCATAAATTTATTACAAAGCCACATCTCAATCTCAAGAAATCCGCATAAAAATGCTTGATCCCTAGACACTTTTGATGTGTGTAGTGTTAGTGGGGTGTACCTGTACACCTCTGCCTAACCCTTAGGGGATTGGAGGCGTGATTTTAATATGTTCAACACCATTATTTTAGCATGGTTACTAAAATTATTTAGTTTTGAACTGTCAAATTTCCGAATATGTTTCCGTTCTCGGCGTTCATTTTACATCGTGTGTCGAGACTGACGCAAATCACGATATCTTATAGAATCGATTTCAGTGTTATTATGATTAATTACCTTGGGAGATACAAATTAGTCAGTCTACGCTTTCTCGAAACTAAGCCTCGAATCCAGCGCCCAGTTTTTAATTCAAGTCAGTTTTATGTGCAAATATTTGTACAACTTGTATATACTTATTTGTCACTTTGTATGAAAGCTTTGTATGTAGCTGATGTAAAGGTAGCATGTTATTAAAAAAGTAATAAATCCCAACGTTACCTACATGTATCTATGTTCGTTGGTAAAAACAAAAAATAATGCAAGGTTCTTTCGCATCTCGACGCTACTCGAGACTGAATATGGATGGGTGAACATAAATTACTTCGAAGGCCGCCATTTTCGTTCGGGAGGGTCATGTTCCTTTATGATTTTCTGCGTTATTTCTTTGTCGAGTCCAAGAGATTCGTGTGCTCAGTTGCTTCTAACATTGTCGTACAGCAGCCGCGAGCGAGCCAACTTCGCCTGAATGAAACTCGCGTCGAAAGACTTTCGTTTTCCATACGAGCGGCTCACATGTTCACAGCTTTGCATTTTGTTTCCCGCTTTTTCGTTTGTGACGTCACACGATTCATGAGCGCGCTTTTAAAACAATATCCGCGATGCTGCGTTACGCAATTATCGGAAGCCATTTTGGAGTCGGCTTCTGCATTTGCATTATGCATTTTTTGAGTGACGCAAATGAGATGGTGACATTTTGGAAAGTCGCCAATTTGAATTGAGAATATCGCGACGAATTGTTGGTAAAGAATAATTATGCAGTAGGTATAGTCAGCATGGCATGCAAATATCAATAAAACTATCCAACCCTACATGACTTAACATATCACACCTGTTTCCCCCGAAGGGTTATTTGTACCTACCTATAGTATATCCATATTTCGCCAATTATAAGTCCCATGAAACAGCGAACCTATTGCACTTTACTCGTTTCCTAAATCGTACGCAAGATCCTTATGTATGTGGCTGTTGTTGTTTTAAATCTTAAAACGAGGCACTGAATCAATCGACATTCATTTACATAAGCTTACGCCTTTTTCCCTTGGAGATTGGCAAAATTTACAGAACGCCACCTCAATTCTAATCACATATTTCGTTCTACTTAAGCTTCATGTTCGTTAGTTAAATAAAATAAATGAAAGAAACAACTGAGAAAAACATTAAAATCTTCAATTGATACACTTGATCTCAATGTACATACCTAGATCTTCATAGGTTAGCCTATAAAATAAATAAATAAATAAATATTGCACAACTTTTTCACACAACGCCATCTTGTCCCAAGCTAAGCTAAGAGCTTGTGTTATGGGTACTAAACAGCTGATAAACATACTTATATATTTCTAAATACATACATGTTATAGATAAATTACACCCAGACACAGAACAAATGATCGTGCTCATCACACAATTATTTGTCCTGGGTGGGAATCGAACCCACGACCTCCGGCATAGCAGTCAGGGTCATTAACTACTAGACCAACAGGCCAGTCGAAGTAGTCGAGCCTATGGGACTGAAACAAACAAAAATTGAGGTTACATAAAGATTAAAATTGTCAGTACATTTCCGTGAAAAAGTAAGTGTTATAGTGAAGGTGAATTGAGCTGTCATTCGACAGTTCACTTCACCCAAATTTCCACGAGGTGACTTCTAATGAATCGACCGGCTGACCTTTCTGAAGAACATCGCCAATAGTCTTTCTATCAACATAAAAACAAAAGGTCGCTTTATGATATTATAAGCAAAAAGGTGTAGATAGATTATAAGCGCTCAGTAAGCGACACGTTAAAATGTGGCTAACTAGCCACACTTGACCTCAGTGTCGCGTCGGGCCGTCAACGGACGCGTGCGTGCGTTAGTGTGCCGTTTTTGAAGAACGAATGTTGTTTAGGTAACCTATCTACACCTTTTTTACTTAATATAATATTATAAAAGTGGCTACATTTGAAGGGTCACCGAGGACCACACCTTAAATTGAAGGTGCACGCATTAAGAGATAACCCAAGGGCAAGGTGAGACGAAGTTACTGATAGGGAGACATAATATGTGCAGTCTTACATCCACTGATATGAAATATTTCGATACTCTTTTGTTTGTATTTGTAGCTTTTATTTTTTTGGTAATATTAATGATTAACATAGCAATAGGTAATAATATCAGCCTATTATTTTCCTTCTGCAGAGCAAAGGCTTCTTCTTAGAGAAAGCACACATTGATCAGCGCGATTGCATGAAAAAGTTGTTAATGCAAACACAGTAAAAGTGTTTCTAATTTATGACAATTTCTTTCAACGCGTACCTACTATAACTAAATTAAACTTTATGCACATCATAGCTATACAAAGACGAACTTAAGTAATTTAAGTTTTGGATATATTAAGTCCCACATAATATGGGATGAGCCAATTGCTAGCAAATCATTGGGCAATTAAATTTATTTATTATGTAAATATGTGAGCACCATGTATCTTTCAATACGCTCATACTATTACCAGCCGCGTTGCTTATTTTATATCACCTATCTCAGGATAGCTGTTTTTTTTTTCTCATGGTACATCGTCCTCACATATAATCTGATTATGTATACAAATATTGTAAAATCCATTTTAAAAGAGTAAGTATGGAGTTTCTTGCACATTCTTCTCCATACAAAACTACCTTTTGGAATGTGCAACTAGAATCATATTAATTTAATTTATTTGTAAGTTTAACGTTCAAAAGTGCCTGTTTTCAGGCCTAATTGAAATAAATGATTTGACTTTGACTTTGACTTTGAATTGGGCACAAATCCAGACTCCGGGCTGATACTGAGGAATTTCACATGGGAAAACTCAATAACGCTTTGTTTACAATATTAAAATTTAAATTTCAATGTTCTATGCATAGACCAACAAACCACAGTCTTCTTAATAGTCTACACTTCACTCGCGACTTCGTCTGCGTGAATTAATACTTTTACCTACAAACTTTCACATAGTCTAAACAAATAATGTGGCTTTCTATTGGTAAAAAAAAATCAAAATCCGTTCAGCAGATATACAGAGATTATCCGCTTCAACCTCACAAACTCACAAACTTTACTTTTTTACAATATTAGAATAAATTCTGAGCTTTTCAAACCCTTTTAAAGTCAGTAGGAGAACTGTATCCGAAATTGTATCGATATGGAAATTAGTTGCAAACTACATAACAGTGTGAAACCTTGACGGCTGTGTTGGCGCAGTGGCTAAGTGATTAGCTCCCGCTCTTTGGCGCGGTTTCGACTCCCGCCCCCAACAAATGTTTATTTGGCCGACAAACAATTGTTTTGAGTCCAACGGTTGTATAAGACATGTGTGTTGAACCATAAAATGTAATGAAACACAGTAAAAAAACACGACTCAATGTATAACGCGGAAGCTAAACGTTTCGTCAATATCATCATCGTATAAAAAATAACCAATATTCACAGATTAAAAATTATTGGGGCCAACTAAGTTTTATTTTAATGTGATTGCCTTTTGTGGCAAAAATGAATGTATTGTCTTTGCTTTGACTGGAGTAATTATAAAATCACGACAGCATTTTCCGAAAGGTAAGACAGAGGGCTGACGAAATGTGGGTGTACTGTTAGGTAGGCCTAGAATACACCCACATTACGTCAGTTAAGTACAGACGCCAGCACGGCAAGTTACCCCAATGTGTCAAATTACTTTGATCGTTTTTCAACTTTATGAAGAACAAAATAAGGTTCATATTCAATTGGGAAAATTTGACTCATTGGGGTAACTTGATGTGCTGGCGTCTGTACCTTTGAATCACATGTTATTCGGCAGATTCTTGGCTGCCAAAAAATCCAGATCAAAAAACCCGCATGAATAAATAGGATGTGGAATGAATCCGGAAGCAAATAGTAGGAAAATAAATGCAAATTAATAATTTCTTACTTACTTCAAACAAACATCCAAATAAAGAACATAGTTTGACAGAGCATCTCTTGGTCCAGACAGCTCTGGATCTCGACAAGATATCTAAAGTTAGTCACACTAATATTGTTATGTTGTCGGGCTAGACCGTGTCTGCAAAGTTGCATAGGTACGAATATCAGTACACAATACGAAGTAGGTCACAATATTGAGATGCTAAGATTTCTTGCAGAGGAGGCCAAGTTGATATATTATTTTTATTTTGAAGGCAGATGTTAGTTCCGGCTGTCATTCGTTCGACTAGCCTGTTGGTCTGGTAGGTAGTAGCCCTAACTCACATCACACAAATATTTGTCCCACTCAGGACAAATGTTTGTGTGATGAGCACGATTATTTGTTCTGTGGCTGGATGTAATTTATCTATAATATATGTATTTAGAAACGACCCAATGGGCTCCCTTACATGGCAAAGAACGTCGCGGTAAGTCCAGGCGAAGATGGCGGGACGAGCGGGCTCCTTCGCTAAGAACTGGTCCCAAAAAGCCCTTGACAGAGAAAGGTAGAAAGAAAGTAGGAACGCCTTTGCCCTGCAGTGGGAAAACACTATAGAAATATCTTTGTATGTTTATCAGCTGTTTAGTACCCATAACACAAATTCTCATTAGCTTGGGACTAGATGGCGTTGTGTGAGAGTTGTAGAACATTTATTTACTATATATATTATATACAGGTAGGCTAGGCAGATGAAGACTGCTAACAGTGTCGGAGTAAAATAACTGTAGGTACCTATGACATCTGGTAGACATAGGGTAGACGGACAAAAAAATAAGTGTTCCATTTTTGACATAGTCCCGTTAAACGCTTGGTAACACTGTCGATAATAGACTAGCTGTTTCTTATTGAAAAAACTGGCTTGCAATTTTTCATTAATGTCAGATGGGTACAAAAGTTTAAAAGCTGTCTCTATTGAAGGCTCTTAGTACAGACGCACATCAGGGGAACCCAAAATAATGATATTTAAAAGGGAAACATGAACCTTATTTTTTTTATTAAATCTTATAAAAAAACATTTATTAAGACTATTTTACATGTCCATATTATGTTAGTATCAGTCATAAAACAGTATTAAATAAATGTAACAGAATGAAGTAGCTTAATGTGCTGGTCTCTATGCGCATGGCAAAATATAGATTGTTAACCACCAACTTCTATATCTGGTAACGCATGAAATCTGGTGATATTCAGATTGTATTAGTTGCATGACAACCACGAAACTGTATGTCTCTTCAAAACTAGGCTAAGGTTAGCCAAGTCATAATTTTATATTTCTTTTTTTTTTTGTTACGAATATCAAGTGTCTGGTGACTTACTAATGCATAGTGTTTAATAACAAATTCAACTCAAAGTTTGTACAGCAAATACATAGATCAATAACTGCGCAGGCGTTCGTCCGATTACACGATCGCGAACGTACACGCACTCTCAAATTTTTAGCAAGGTCATAATATTTATCTTCATTTTATTACCTACCTACCATTCTTTTCAAACAGCTGTCAATACGCGCAATGCAAAATAAAAGTAAACTATTTCCGACTATGTCAATGTTCACATGTGGAACTGAAGGCCTATTTTGTTTGAACAGGCTTCCATACTGTACTCGTGGATGCGTGCTACATTATTCTTTAGATTATTCGCGAACGCAGGTGTCACGATGTCTTATCATGCTCCGTGGCTATTTTAGTGGCAGTCAAGCCGAGCTCACAGATAACACTCACTTACCTACCAAAAGATATTGGCCGAAACTCACGTATTGCATTCAGCCAGATAATGCAATAGATCAAGATTATCTTAGAAAGCGAGGAAGTCCGCTAATTCCTTTTTCATTTATCGCACTCAATGTTTCCACACCTGTCGTTAAGATCAGGGCGATGTTGCACATTTTTCGTACTGTTATAATAACAAAAGAATTCATTTAAGATTTTTTGTTATCCTATTTGCAATTCAGGCAATAAAACAAATGCATATGAAGAGGCACCTTAATGATTTCCGTCTGCGATCTAGTGTCTGCTTCATTATTTTAAAATATTATGCCCGACGGGCATTTGAAATATTTATCTCTTTCAAAATAAAAAATCTGTTATTTTCTATACTCTACAGGTAAGCCGTTGACCATGCCTTCTAATTACTTTAGGTTTCGCGTCTCATTGGCTCACGTTGATGCGTTAGAGTGTATTCACACGTCACCTCGCAACAAGAGGAATTCATTTTTGTGATTATTATTCATCATAGTTTTTTGCGATAGGAACAGGTTTCATAATTGCAAAATGTATGCAACCGTCTGGCGCATACATTATTTTTAATACTTAGCTATTGCTTTTGTGAGCACTAGGATCACTCTGTACGAACACCGTTATGTATGACAATTTTGCGTTAGAATAATTATGTTACTCCAGCGAGTACAAAAAGCCAGGCTTTTCTTAGCGGGCCGACGACGTGTGTGTCGACCTCAAGGCTTTGTGGCCGGCCAGACAGACCGAAAAACATCTAACAAAAGAAGCCATATGAACACGTCTAGTCGGTTTTAGGAATTCGCGCTAATGCGTCTGGCGACCCACTTGAATACATTTGCGGCCACTCGGACGTTATAAAATTATTTAATAATATAGTCTATTAGATGCGTCTGCGGTGGCGTCCACGTCTAGATGCAAAGCTACTTTATGGTCATTGGTCATCTTAATTTGGTTAACTGTAATCAAATGCAACATTCGAGAGTGGACCGACATTAGAAACCTGAAAACGTCATGGCATAGAGAAATATTTTAAGCACTAATATCCATTATAAAAATATGGTTTTCACATTTTAATTTTAAATATTACCTACCTACATAGCACATAATCAAATATTATTCATATTTTAGTCTTGTTGTTGCAGTTTGCAGTTACTTATCATCACGGAGTTACTAGGCAAGCAGAAGATTACACTAGTGTCAAAACATTCGCAGGCTTGTCGGACATGTGAACTTACTAACCTAGCTGTATAACACGTGGTGGCATTTTGACGCAGACTCCGTGTAAGATTCTGAGACGTAAATTAACGCAAACGTATTGAGAACGCATAGAGCTGTCATTCCATACTAATGCTAGGTATTGACAGTTCACTTCACTCAAGTTTTCACACGGAGATTTTATCGGAATTGTTCAGCTGTATATCTGTAACTACCCTATTGCATTAACAAAAATCTGATCAAACTTCTATAAAATCTTCTGATGAGCTGAACGAAACAAGCAACTTTTAAAACAGCATTTTTTTTTAAGCGACTTAGGGAGGAGGTTCTCAATTCGATCGGTAGTTTTTTTTTTGTTTTTTTATGTATGTACACCGATTACCTACTCCGAGATGTTTGATCCGATTTACGTGATTCTTTTTTAAGTAATTGTGCGGAATAGCTGCCATTTGGTCCCTAAAAATATATAGTTTGACCCGGTAGTTTTCATTTTATGAAAATTTAATATATTCCGTCTTACCGTCCATTGTACACCGAACTTCGATGACAACTGAGAATTTACAAAAAAAATGGCATGGCACTTTAAGTGGGCTTCAAGATACGGTGACTATCAGACGGGGTAAGTACAGACGCCAGCACATCAAGTTACCTCAATGTGTCAAATTTTCTCAATTAAATATGAACCTTATTTTGTTTGCCATAAAGTTGACAAACGATCAAAGAAATTTGACATATTGGGGTAACTTGACGTGCTGGCGTCTGTACTATGCGCTTCGGCACAACTCTGCGAGTGCGCATGACGTCATCCTACACACTGATGATGACGATGATGCCAATACGAGACTAGCTGTTAGACAGTTAATCGTTGAACAATTTTCCCAGTGATCATCAATATGAACTTTCTACGAAAATACGCCTTAACGCCATAACCGCTATAGGTCCAGCAGAGAATAGCTCTGCTGGACCTATAATGACCTATAGTGGTTATTAATGCTGGTGTTTTTTTCTGTATGAGAAGACGCCTTAGCCCTGTAGTGGAACAGTAACAGGCTGATCTGTATTAAATGCACACATATAATCCAGATGGTCAGTCATATTGAAAACCAAAGTTTTATCATACCAGACGGCTATAGCAAAAGAAGTCTGCTTGTTTTATTCTTTTTCACTTTTCTGTAGCATCAAGTCTGGCTTCCTTAACGCCAATTGGTACCAATTAAAATTGTATTGAAATGGAGATTTTTTTTTCCCTCCCAAGACTTTTTCTGTTTTGCAAGCAAGCCAATTATAAGTTATCCTATTAGTTTAATTAATTATGAAGTCATTGCATGGTGCAGCAGGTAGTCGACATGCTCAGATTACCGTGTTTATTAGATTAACATTGCCGGACAAGCTTAAAGATTTTGCTTCGTGTCTTCTTTAGCCAATTGGATCAGTTACAATAATTTGCTTTATCGACTAACACCTGTGCTTGCTTTAACCTATAATATCCAATAAGAGTGATAAGAGAGTAATACCTGATTAGTGCTCCATATCTGCCTAGAGCTTCATATCTGTTTAGTGCTTAATATCTGCCTAGAGCTTAATGTCTGCCTAAAGCTTCATACCTGTTTAGTGCTTCATATCTGCCTAGAGCTTCATATCTGTTTAGTGCTTCATATCTGCCTAGAGCTTCATATCTGTTTAGTGCATCATATCGGCCTAGAGCTTCATATCTGCCTAGAGCTTCATATCTGTTCAATGCTTTATATCTGCCTAGAGCTTCATGTCTGCCTAGAGCCTTTTCCCAAATATGGTGGAATCGACTTCCAGTCTTACCAGATGCAGCTGAATTACAGTGTTAAACATGGAGCAACGGCCTAGCCGACCTCTAGAAACCAATTACTGGGTAAAACAACACCCCGTGGCATGACTAATTGGTACATTTTTGATCACCGAATTCAATCAGTCAGAAATTTTTACCGCGTATACCAACGGTTTAACGGGCGGCCATGTATGTTTACCCATCCACGGACCGACCTTGGTAAGCAAACCTTCGATCGTCCCAAACGGTTATCATTATTTAACGCTTAATATTATAGGCACGAATTTTATGACTACTTAGTTATGATGCTACGCCTATGGCCGCTTTGTTGTCTGCGGATATAAAAAATAAAACCTAGGTTCATACTTTATGCTATTAATATCTATTATTTAATATTGCAACGATGATGGCATAATATTACGGTCTTCTAAGGTAGGTACGTCGATGTAGCAAATTGAATTTTGAAAACGATAATGTATGACAATATTTATGGCATAATATGGAAAATGTTGATATGAGCTTTTACAAAATGGATGTTTATTCTATAACTAATAATACGTACAACTAAAGATTTACCTTTTTCCAGAATTTATGCGGATCGAAAATTGGGTTTACAAAATATTTTTGTATGGTTCTGTAATCAGCAGACCTAGCCATATTACAAATTCTATTTCTATTATCGTAATCGAGAAGGCGACAATAGAAAGAAAAGTCAGTTCAGTCAGTTTCTAAGTTTTTGCTGTGCCCGACAGGGTCCATAATGATTCTGTACCTTTATATTCTTAAGACCATTTGTGTATATTGTGGAACGCAATAAATATTGAGTATTGAGTATTGAAAATGGCGTATATGAAATCAGCTGTTTGTCAACTGTCAAGTGTTAACGAGTAGAATTTGTAATATGGCTGAAAATTAAATACACGTGACTGTTGACAAACTGATCCCATGTACGCCATTTTCTTTCTATAATAGAAATAGAATTTGTAATATGGCAAGGCCTGAAGAAATCATAATTTACGGTAGCTAAAATCAATCACAAAATAAGACACCCTTTACTAATTAGTGTTATTGCGTAATCATTTTTATTGGATTGAACAAATAATTTCGACTTGAATGCAGACAGATTACAAACTTGCGCTTTTTAATTCTTTTTTACTTAACGGTTGCCTTACAGACGTCGAAACATGGGGTCGTTGACCAGCAAAGATAGTCTGGCCTTGTACGTCTGTCTATAAATTTGTCTAGTTCTATACATACTAGCTATAGAATACGTACAACGCATGATCGTACTGAAAACGTTTCGTTTCGAAGCTGCGTGTACAAATTTACGTAAATAAATAAACTTATAATTTGTCATACTAAAGATTGAATGTATTAGATTAAGAATCGATTAAAATAGTTATCAGTTTAAACTGTCAGTCAACTTTTAATAACCAATTCTTGTACTCAAAAGAAAACTATTAAAAATCTATTCTTATTTGGAATTTTTAGCAAAACTTTCATGAAATATGATGGATATTTAATAATATTATACTAATGATATGACTAAACGTCGCGTCGATTGACAATATACGTTGACGTGTAAATTATTAAGGCCAGTGTTAGTTGGCCATATCATTAAATACAACCATTTCATGAAATGGCCAGCCACATCATGAATTATCATCAAATCTACGATTTGGTTACAATATTTATTAGATAATTATATACATTTAAACTTAACAAAATTCACAAAAAAAAGTTTGCACAATATTAAATGTAAGTAATTTAAAATCAAAAAAATATTGTATGCAATTATGTTGTAGGTACAGAGCATACTATCTCTCCATTCCTAAGAATTTAGAAAGAGGTATCGAAAAATCGCAACTTAAGGAAGGAATGGAGGTTAACTTTGCCGAGCAAAGGGATACTTTTTTTATAATATAGGTATAACAAGATGCATCAATATTTTAAGAGCAAATTGTTTAAGAATTTTACTTAAATACAGCGCACATATTATTGGACTAAACTAGATACTTTTCAGGTCCTAACAACACAAATACTTAACCTATAAGACTAAATTTTAACGCAAATTCTTAGCGTTTCTGTATCAGTTTAACGTGAATAGCCGCAATGTGAGTCATCTAGAAGTAAATCTAGCCGTAGTGCTAAATCATCAGATTTGTCACGACGATTTTATGCTCTATAAAGACAAATTTCTGAGTTTTCCTCAATATGTCATTGACTTCTTATTTGTGGTACAGGGCCTAGTTAAACATTTGTGTTCAAATGTCCAGAGAACCGATACATATAAATTAATTGATGGCATTTGGTCCTACCAAAACATTAATTAAGACTCAAGTTATGTTTAGAAATACAAAACTAATTTGCTTGGATATTAAAAGCACACAATTGCTTCGTTCGAAGATATAAAATGTAAAATAATGTTCTAGTACTTTACTTAAAATTAATATTAATGGCCACGAATTTTTATATCTTCCATAAATAGGTGTTTTATAGCAATTTAAATTTTTCTCTGTTAAATACCTTCTACTCCTTATATGCATAAATTTACTGATGCAAATTCATTATTTTTTTCCTTAACAGTTCTAATTAAAAGTCTTAGCCAAATATAGCAATCAAATGGCATTGATGATACTTTTAAATATGTTATTATGTAGGTGCTAGTGTAACACACGGTTACATTTTCAGAGGTTATAGGTAAATGACACGAGTAATAGTAATTGAACCGCGGTTAAGGATTTTTACAATAATCACAAGCGTGTTTTAATACTTAGTATTGCAGTTTCAATCTACAGTAGGTACTACTTTATCTAAACTCATGCAGTTTCATATAAAATAATCATAGTGCCCAAATCCAACATTCCACCCCAGGGGTGTGCGTCTGGGTAATCGATCAGAAGTGTGTAAAATTCTGATAACAAAATCAAAGTAAAGGAAAAATCAAAAACTTCTACTAGACCATTAAAGAAAGGCTAGATAAAACGAAAAAACAATTAAAAAATATATTCTGGTAATACTGGGCAAGTAACTCCAACTAAACTTAACTAGGCATCAAGACACTCGTGCCCACCCACCGGGAATGCGTAGCTTAACCTTGGATCACTAGTAATTAAATAGGTAATAATAATTAGCTTTAGTTAAGAATGATAGAATGAAGATAAAAATAACTCAAACACTTATTACTAAATAAATAAACAGTAGACAGGCAGAACTTATTGGTGATGTTCTGTAGAAAAGTCAGGTGCGTAATATTTACCACCGGCGTGCGAGTCTGACGCTACTGAACGTAAAACATAACAAAATAAGTATGTAAGATTCCCTCATAGAAAAAACAGTGTGATTCTATTTATGTATGTATATACAGAAGATACCTTTTTTGCAAAAAAAAAACACGGATCAATTACGACGGAAACTAAAAGAAGAAGAAATAATATCAAGGCCGCTTTGAAACAACTCGGAGGCATTGAACAAGCCTAAAGTCTAGACCGACCCGTGAGCGTTTGAAATAATGAATGTCAAAACATGAAGCAACAAGGATTATAAGGAAACGTCTACACAAAGGCACGACAGACCTTTATTTTTCTGTCTGCCGTAGAAAGCGTTTGTTAGGACAGGTGCACATTATATTCGGCTCAGACGTCTAGTGACGTGAAAGAAAACGTCTGAATCTTACTGATATGGTGTCGAGACAGCTCTCAAAGCTTGTTTCAGCAGAAAGTGGCACGTGTGCGCTAGGCATAACCATTTTTAATGTCAGCCGAGGTCACGACGCGACTGGCTAGTAGAAAAAACGATGCCTAACACGATTTTTAAGCGGTAAGAAGTAGACACGCCGCAAAAAATGATTCCGACGGCGCACAATGTGTAATTTTACAGATCTAGCGGAACTTTATCAGAAAATGTATTACAACAATTAGTATTTATGTTGTTATATCTAAATCATATACGAGTACTTACACTATAAACACCGCCGCTGATCAAAATGTTCATAAGATCTGTTTTATTCTGAAAAAAAAAACCTGTTGAATAGTAGAATAAAGAGTTGGCGTATTTTTTTTATTTTTAGCTAGTTCGATTGGCTTATTCCCAACGGCCCCCACTAAAACTGCCACCACTGGTGGTCGTTGGGATAAAATTTTACTTTTGTTCCCAACCGCCACCACTGGGGGCGGTTGGGAACAAATAAATAAATAAAACTTGAATTATTTTTTTGAATTTATTATTGTAGTATTTATTTGGTATGCAACTCATATAATTTAAGACATGATAAAATACGTACTTCATTATCCTTTCCTGTTCAAGTGGCGACTCGTATCAATGGTTTTAGGGGACAATACGAATAATGGGAACGTCATAGTAACAATTACGCTAAGTGCGGTTCTAATAACATTATGCTGTGATTTACAACTGCAAACTCAAACCTTAACCCCGAGTACTTTGCTTTTGTTATACCAATCGGTTATCCATTTTTGTGGTCTTATTTTGTAGAAGTAGAACAAAAGAAATTTGAAATGTTGGACCCAGGTGTTTTATTACCTCTTCTAATGCTTGCCGACTAATTGTTTATTCCTAAATATATTCATAATACATAAATATTTACAACTAAGAATATATGTAAATAATAGAACTAATGCAGTTATACATATCGGGCTGTTTACCGGGCATCCTGTCAGATTTCGGTGGAGCAAGTACTTCCTCAGGGAATATACATTTGAATTTTATTCAAAGAAATGGTGGTGTTGTTTTACTTCATGCTTGGCATATATTACTAAGCGCAAGCATAAAAGTGGGCTTATTATGTGGGAGTGTGTGGCAAGAAAGAAAAATAATTGCAAAGGAGTCATCAAAATCAAAGTAAGAACCCTACCACCCCTGTATAGCTTGGTACCAGAAAATTTAATAGGTGGAACAGCTACTTCCAAGCCGCCATGAAGGCCACCAGACTAGTATTACCATCAGCTAAACTCAAAGGTTGCTACACACATTATGAAAAAAGCAATGGGACAAAGCCCGCAAATTCAACTTGATCGCTGGGGAAATACAAAAGCGCCGAGAAGTAGCTTTAACAGCAGCTTTGTTCTAACTCCCACCAATGATGGCAGTTTGGTGGTGGTCGATGAAAATAAAATTAAAAGTTTTATTATGTCTCATTGACCGCCACTGGGGGCGGTTGGTAACAAATATAAAATTTTGTTCCGACGACCACCAGTGGTGGCAGTTTTAGTGGTGGCCGTTGGGAATAAGCCCTTCGATTCCCAGTATAGACACGCTTGTCGAAAACTAGGTTCCTGCAGGTTTACTTCTTTTTAAAAATAAAGGATTTTTCCTTTACTTACCTAAAATAATCTATCTTAAGAATTAAAAGTGCCTTTGCCTTCAAGGTACATTGTTTTTTTTTTCTTTAAAAAGCTTAGGTAGGTACTAGTAATGTGGGTTGCACATCACTAGTAGTCTTGTTAGCCCCTCCAACAAAGCTAAATATGCTTGTGTCTGGAATAAGTTTACGACAGTTAATAGTGCAATGGGTGAAGTTCGAATTTTGAGTTTAGGGTTATGAATGTGACGTCAGTTTTTATGTTCCGGGTTGGGTGACCAGACCACTGACCAGTGACTATTCATCACAAATTAAAAGGTTTTTGTACCTCGGGAAACCCTTGGTCTAGGCTTGTAGATCATTGATAGTCGTTATTGGTAGTCAGAGCCTGAAAACCTGACTTTCAGTTTAATCAAAGAGTACCTGTTGTTATATATCACTGGGCTGTATAGGTCAAATAGGCATCATCATCATCATAACCATCATTTCAGCCATAGGAAGCCCACTGCTGGACATAGGCCTCCCCTATAGATCTTCAATAAGACCGGTTGGAAGCGGCTCGCATCCAGCGCGTTCCCGCAGCCTTAATGAGGTCGTCTGTCCACCTTGTGGGTGGACGTCCTGCGCTGCGCTTGCCGATACGTGGCCTCCACTCGAGAACCTTTCGACCCCATCGGTCATCAGTCCTCCGTGCTATGTGCCCTGCCCACTGCCATTTCAACCGGCTAATCCGCTGGGCTATGTCGGTAATCTTGGTTCTTCTACGGATCTCCTCATTTCTGATTCGATCCCGCAGAGAGACTTCGAGCATAGCCCTCTCCATAGCTCGTTGGGCTACTTTGAGCTTACTCATAAGGCTCATAGTGAGGGACCACGTTTCAGTGCCATAAGTCATCACTGGCAACACACACTGGTCGAACACCTTCGACTTGATACACTGAGGTATGTCGGACGAGAAGACATTACGCAATTTTTCGGACGCTGCCCAGCCGAGTTGGATTCGGCGACTGACCTCGTCAAATTTCTTTAATAGTCTTTCAACTTTATGACAAACAGAACAAGGTTTATGAAAATTTGACAGTTTGGGATAGCTTGATGTGCTGTCGTCTGTACATAGTAAAAGGACCACCGTTTAAACAAACCATCAAAGTAGTCAAAGTAGTCGTCAAAGTAGTAAGATCATTATTTTATTTTCTTGTAACAATGAACAAATAAACATATTTGTATTCTAATTTGTAAAATGAAAAAGACACAATGCTAAAATGTGCCGAATTGTTTCTACAGTTGATTTAGGTAAATAATTATCATTTTATTTTACACTTACCTAATAAAGTTGTCTATAAGACCAAAGGACTACCTATTAAACAAAGATTAAATAAATTTAATGTTATTTTTCTTTATTTTTATCTTTGTTTGGTCTAGAATAAAACGCTAGTGAGTCAAGCGTGCAGTCTACCGGTACACGTACAGACGCTAACACACATTACTATCCAAAACTGTTAAATTTCTCATTAGAAAATGAACCTTATTGTTTTGTGATTAAGTTGAAAAACAATCAAAGGGATTGACATACATTGGGGTAGCTTGATGGCTTGCGTACCTATTGAATTTTTTTAATGTTATCTAGCTTACAAAATATACCAAATTATTTACATAAGTGTGATAGAAATGAACTATTATTTTCGATTAGTTTAACTGAAATTCACTCTTGTGTAAACTTTCGTGTGTTTAGACATTCATAGAATTAAACAGCACTTTTATTTTGCATTACACAACTACATTTTTAATTATAATCTCAAAAGTAGGTTTTTGATAAAGACATTATTTTGGCTAGAATAAGACTGCCTCGTTGGTCAAGTGATCGCAAGTGGTACTGCTAAGCATAAGATCCCGGATTCGATCCCCGGTTTGGGTAAAGTGTGATTGAGTTTTTGCATCTAGAATTTCTCAGTAGCAGCCCGGAGTATAGATTTGTGCCCCATGGGACTTAAATAAAACTGGCGAAATGTGGGTACACCTCTGCCTAACCCTTCGGGGATTACAGGCGTGAAATTATGTTATGTTATAATAAAACTAATTAAAATAAATTAAATATGTACACCAGGTGAAAAATAACTCCAGTTTCGGAAGTCTGTCGCTTTGGTGGTTTTGTTTTGTTCATTATTGGCCACCGACTTCCGAAACTGGAGTTATTTTTCACCTGTTAGTTTTTTTTTAAGAAATCGGTTGTTTTTTTTGTAAAAAAGTTTTTATTTTGTAATTTTTAGTTACTTTGTACGTAAAGAAAGTCTTTCAAAACTTGAAAGAATCATTGAAATAGGATAACAATTGCTAAAGAAGTTCTATCTCTAAACATTAATCTGTACATCTCTGCCGGCCCCTTTTAAAATAGAATGGCGTAATGTTATGTTGTGGAAATACAAAAGCTCAGCATAGACATCTGACTATAGCAATCGCGAATAATTTGCTGTTATGCGTTGAAGAGTTCCGTTGCCTGTCTTCTTCATCAGTTTTTCTTCACCAAATGATACTTTCTAAATGAAAATGCTTGATTTGTTACTAAAAATGTTGAAATCGGTGCATGTGTGCCTACATTTTTTGAGGAGTTCCCTCAATTCCTCGAAGATCCCTCATCAGGTATGAGTTTTGATACAAATGGGACCAATCTGTTAGTATACCCTATCAAACAAAAAAAGAATTTTGAAAATCGGTCCATAAATGACGGAGTACTGAGGTAACAAATCCTAAAAAAAAAAAACTTTTTTACAAAAAAAACAACCGACTTCTTAAAAAAAAACTAACAGGTGAAAAATAACTCCAGTTTCGGAAGTCTGTGGCTTTGGTGGTTTTGTTTTGTTCATTATTGGCCACCGACTTCCGAAACTGGAGTTATTTTTCACCTGTTAGTTTTTTTTTAAGAAGTCGGTTGTTTTTTTTTGTAAAAAAGTTTTTACATAACATATATAACGTCACGCCTGTAATCCCCGAAGGGCTAGGCAGAGGTGTACCTGGTAGTACACCCACATTTCGCCAGTTATGTTTAAGTCCCATGTAATAGGGGGCGAAAAAAGTTTTTATTTTGTAATTTATTAGTTTCTTTGTATGTAAAGAAAGTCTTTCAAAACTTGAAAGAATCATTAAAATTGGATAACAATTGCTAAAGAATATCTATCTCTAAACATTAATCTGTACACCTCTGCCGGCCCCTTTTAAAATAGAATGGCGTAATGTTATGTTGTGGAAATACAAAAGCTCAGCATAAACATCTGACTATAGCAATCGCGAATAATTTGCTGTTATGCGTTGAAGAGTTCCGTTGCCTGTCTTCTTCATCAGTTTTTCTTCACCAAATGATACTTTCTAAATGAAAATGCTTGATTTGTTACTAAAAATGTTGAAATCGGTGCATGTGTGCCTATATTTTTTGAGGAGTTCCCTCAATTCCTCGAAAATCCCTCATCAGGTATGAGTTTTGATACAAATGGGACCAATCTGTTAGTATACCCTATCAAACAAAAAAAGAATTTTGAAAATCGGTCCATAAATGACGGAGTACTGAGGTAACAAACCCTAAAAAAAAAAAAAAAAAAATATACAACCGAATTGAGAACCTCCTCCTTTTTTTGAAGTCGGTTAAAAATACAACCGAATTGAGAACCTCCTCCTTTTTTTGAAGTCGGTTAAAAATAGTAAAAATCGAAACACTCAAGCGTCAAAGACTGTATTGTATTTTCTGTATTTTAGTGGCCTTTAAATAATAATAATAAAGATATGTTATGTTATTATTTTCAGTACTTCTGTTTAATGCAAGAAAGAAATGTAAAAAAAAGCTGTTACATACATTTTGTCCTATTATAATGATCCTACATAAAATGTATTAAACTTCAGTTGGTTATAATAAGGTGTACCTATAACTGCCCTTTTTTGGGTTAAGACACGTGAATCCAAAACTTTACAATTGGCATAGTAAAAGTTTGAATGAAGGAGATGTAAAAAAACACAAACACACACATTTATCAACTCGGATCTTGCCTAGGTTTTGCCCGAGTCCAAGACATTTTTTTTGAGATCTTCATGAAAAAATTCCATCCCAACCCGTTTGTATTTCCGATTTTGCAGTAGATTTTACCAAAAACTCTTTCATACATACAGACCTTGACAGACCTGACCATTATGAGCACTACAGGTCCAGTTGAGTTCTCAAGTTAGGTTTTTCTTCTTCTTATCGTGTGGTTAGTAACTAACCTGGTGTCAAAGTTTAAATGCCGCCCATGGGCCTCTGACTTGGCATCACATGCCGTCGAGAAATATCTCTCAGGCATGCCGGTTCCCTCACGATGTTTTCTCTTCACCGTTTTTGAAGCAAGTGATAATTACACAATCCGCACATGAGTCCGAAAAGTCAGAGGCGCGTGCCTTGGGTTCGAACTCGAGACAAAATAATTGCTACGTATTTAGAAATATAACGTTACTCCCACACGATCTTCCAAGAAACACTCACCCTAGGAACGGAAATCCAACTAATGTTTTAAATTCGACAGTCTGTATGGATGTTTGTTTGTTACTCTTTCACACAAAAAAATATAGAATGAATTTTAATTAATCTTGTCAATAGTATACTTTATACATCAAAGTAACACATAGGCTATAATATATAAATACATTGAATTAATTGTCCTAACGATAAGTGTAAAGTAAGTAGGAAAAAAATCTTGTCACTTGCGAGCTACACTGGCGTGCGCATAATGAATATGTTTATCTTAAATAGTCCACAGGATATAACTATCTTTTATGTGTAAGCCAGTATTGCCAAACCATAAATACAATAAAAGTTGATCATTTATTTCTTATGCGTTGTATAAAGATAGATAGTACCTTGGAAAAAAATAATAAAAGGTGTTCAAAGTATTATTCCTGCGCAGACGAAGTCGCGGGCACTAGCTAGCAGGAAATAATTGAGCAATCTGAAATCGTCAAATGGATCCACCTACAAATATTTATTTCTAACTAGTCTATATTGAGGACGGATTTTGCTATTTACGTGCTTTTCAATTTCGATAGCGGGAATGTAATCAGGATTATCTTTTAAAACTAAATACGATCTGGTCCGTTCAGTATCACGTTTGGGTTTCTTTGAAGTCGCTGCATAAGCAGGTGGTACTACCTATAGAGATGGCCACCACCACACCACGGCTTGCCACCCACATCACTGCGATTACGTAAACTGCATCGTGCAATTACTGGGACTGAATAACATTGTTGTTATTAAGAATCAGTTTACTTAATATTGAGCTGATGAGATTCGTCGAAAATGGTTCAATGTTGTATTGATAACAGAAGTTTTGGGTAAACTTGATGGGGAAGCTTGGAATAAGGAATTACTGTTTTACTGCGTTATTACCTGGTCAACATGAGGTCTAAGGTTTGATTCCATGGTCGGGCAAAGTATTGTTAGGTTTTTACATCTTGAATTGCTCAGTTGCAACCCGAAATCTAGATTTTGCTTGGTTGATGCCAATAGGCTTACCATCAAGGTATCACATGGGATTTAACTTACATATTAACCTGTACTGAACCCTTTATGGTATAATGCATACAAATTTTGTAAAAATAACATTTTGCAAAGAGTGAGTATGGAGTTTCTTGCCCTTTCAAGAGCTAGTTCTTAAATTATTTTTATATAAAAAAATAAACTTAACATGTAATCTGTCGTTCAAAAGTGCTTTATAATGGTCTAATTAAAATGATTTGATTTTAACTTTTTATGTAGGCGTGATGTTATGTTTATATAAGGTCAAGACAAAGTGACATTCTATCAGCTTTACCAAAAATTTTTTTTAGATCAAGTTGTAGACGAATTACACACAAAATACTGCACATGACACATTATTGCATCTTAGTATAGGAAATCTATTTAACACAGACCAGCTGCTGACCTTCAAAGTTCTGCATAATTATTCAGTAAAATAAAAATACGTCGAAACAATTCTCTTTTCAGAATTGAGCCTTCATAGTTTGAAGCCGTGCTTGCAATGAACAATCAGCCGACTTTTTTAGTTCACTTACAATGTAGACGGATAATGTTCTATGCGATTTTGTTGACCCTGAATAAGTGGAGCTTGTTCCTGCTAGCCTTAAGGCGACGATATGTGCTAACGATCTTTACCGAGTGGGAGAAGAAGCGATGCACCAGACTTAACGAGTGGTCCACAAGAGCCTTCGGTTCAATGCCCACCAATTTTATTAAAAAATCAACCTAAACTAATCTATCAATAATAATACTAGCCTGTTACTGTCCCACTGCAGGGCTAAAGCCTCTTCTCACACAGAGAAGGCACTATCATTGATCACCACGCTTGCTCAAGACGGATGGGCGATTTTAAACTTTTACTAACTAGTTCAGCTGGTTTCCTCACGATGTTTTCCTTTACCAATGTCAATGATCTCTAGGATAAACTTAGAAAGTACATCATGAATTGAAAAAGTCACATTGGTAGGTAGTTGCCCGGATTTGAATCACAACCTCGTGTATGAGAGGTAGACGCCTTATCCTCTGGGCCATTACAACCTCACATTCAGTCGAATTTATCAAATATAATACAAATAATTAATTATCTTTTAGATGTAACATTTCATGAAATATACCAGATAGTTTTTGCGTGATTATACATTTTGGTCTACATAAGACATAACTTACAGATTAATTGCACTATGTTCTTTCATTTTCAAATATTCACATATAATTTTATTAAGAAGACTTTCTACTGTCGAAATGTATTGTTTTTAAGAAATAAGCCTATACGTTTAGTAGTAATGTTCAATTTAAAATCTCTTTCTCTTTTATCTGCACCCTAAGTCAACCGTCCACTGCGTGGTACGAGATAGGATGTGCAAGGAGACGTCCGTAGGCTGCGCGGTTCATTTGTTTCAGGTACGCATTCGTGCGTAGCGTTTCAGAGGGTCGTAGTGTACATTGTATACGATCCCGCCTATGTTTTGCGATTGAAGAGCAGCGTTCGTTTGTAACTTACAAGCATAGATTAGGGCCATATCATACTACCGGTTTGAGAGCGGCTACAGGGCGGAGCGGGCGCGCAGCGAATGGGTCACGAGCACGCCGCAGCTGCACAGCGATGACGTCGAGGACGCGTGGCAGGTACGCAACGTTTTCATCGCGTGTGTGTAGCGAGTTACCGACGTTATTTCTCAGTAACAAAATTGATTCCGACGAGGAAACAGTGCTGTTGGCTCTGTTACTTCGGAACGCCGGAGACGAAAATTAAAGGATCGAAAATGATGATCTTGTTGCGCGTTCGCAACGAATTCGCTGCACATGTGGGGCGTGTTCGTTGCGAGCCCGTAACGTATTCGTCGCGTGCCCGCTCCGCTTTGAGGATGCGCCACAATTCGCTAGTATGATGCCCTTTGAGGTAGACTACTATAGAGCAACACCTTTATTAGCGTTCCGTCGACGTGCCAACTTAACCTTAACACTAAGCTATCTGTCTATCAGCGGGGAGTATCTTATGTACCGTAATAGGTAGTTAAATGAAGTTTTCACAGAATATGTATTTCTGTAGCCACTAACAAAAAATGATACAAAATTGAAAATGATAGCGAACAATATCAAGTTTCATGAATGGGGCGTCATAAAAAAATAGGTACGTGATATTTTTCGGCGTTTTTTGCTCAATATGGTGCTGAAACCGTCATCAGCGATTGCGCCTCAAACTTGGCCGGTATTTTTTTGAATAGTTATGCCATGCCTTGGAAACTTACAGCAGTGTTAATGGCTGCAAATGCTTGGTATGACAGGAATTTTCGAAGCGCCGCCACTTCGTGCTTATTTCGCAAGGGGGCGGTTTTTGTCCAAGATAGATTGTGAACTAATTCCTTGTATTCATTTATTTACGGCCTATCATGTCCGTGAAATATCATGTTGAATTCATTTTAACTGTTATCGTCCGTTAAACTATTTTTAACTTTAAATAACCTGGAGGGGACGTCCTAAAAGGACATTCACTGACTAGACCTGACTGATGTGCTTCAGAAAGGTCAGGTGTGTAGTGCTCAAAACCAGTGTGCGTGTATGACCCATTGTGAAATCTATGCTAAAATCAATGCTGGTAGCATTCTGTAGCTTCTGCCTGCCCCCATGGGAAAACGGGGCCTGTGTTTATGTAACCTACGTATATTTTTTTTTATTCTGATTAAGTAGCTTTTTAAATTAACTGCATAATTTAGAACAAAGATGCAGAAATCTATTTATAAGACTGATATAAAATAGATTTCTACGTATTTATTCAATATGTGACTATTTCTCGTAATCGAGCTAATGTAGACACAATAAAGCCTGCCTGTCCATGGTAACACGCCCACTTTAAACTGACCTAGCGTAATGCGAAAAATCAATAGACTTAGAGGCCAATTCATGCTGGTTTTTCTTCCACGTGCGGCCTAATATTCAAATATTGATTCACGAATTTTTGAAATAGACAAAATTATTTTAGGATATGCCATCACGAACTTTGCGAACAGCTATGAAAGAGATATGCGCAGGTATAACAGACTGCACTTTTGTCATGTTTTTTATAGTCTTTATAAAACTTTCTCGATTCGTAGACGGCTTTCAGCAAGAGGCTACGCGAAAGAATTCAGGAATAAATTGGTACTTTCCTCATTTTCGTTCCGGTTACTAAAGCAGATACATTGTAAGATGGCGCCTGTAAATATTAACAAATAAAAAAAAATGCACTGAGTGTCGCATAAGTTTGACATTTAACATTGTTAGCGTGGTACCTAAATACGCCGTCATAAAATAAAATGACTGAACAATGTTTTAGCACCATCTCATAACCATCTCTCGGCACGGAGTACTTATTGGTCAAATCAGACGTAGCTTGTTAGCAAATTAAACACAGTATAATTAGACAAGAAAGCATAATATTGCAGTAAGAATATTTATTAAAAATATAACAGCGAAAGCTGAAGATGGTAGATATTTATTTTACAAAAACATCTTAGTACTTGTTCGCCTCGTTAAGAGCTCTTCAGCAAGTTCGATGCATCGTGTTGTTATAATAAACCTTTGAATTTATCAGGTAAGAGCCTTGAATAATAAGCCTTATGAAGGACTGAAAATAATACTCGTATCGAAATATACCTTGTTATTTTCCTTATAGAGGGAGAGGAGTGGAGAACCCTATTAAGTTTTTTTTTATATCACGACGGTGGCAAACAAGCTTACGGCCCGCCTGATGGTAAGCGGTTACCGTAGCCTATCGACACTTGCAACACCAGGGGCGCCACACGCACGTTGCCGACCCTTTAAAAACCTATTTACTCCCCATTTGAAGAACTCCATACGCCCTCTGAGAAAACCTCGGCAGGGAGCTCATTCCACAATCCAAGTGTACACGCGTGGAAATTCCTCTGAAACCGCACTGTACGGAATCATTTCGGCTCCAGTGTGTGAGCATGAACTCTCTGTCGATGGCGAGCCGTGCGATGATAGGAAGTGGCCGTGGGCATCATATCAAACAATTCCTCGGAACACAACCCATGATACAACCGGTAGAACACACATAGGGAGGCAAAGTCTCTCCTAAGACTTAGGGGCTCAATACCGCTTGTGAGTACGGGATCGTCGAAGTTGTTATTAGATACTAGTTATTCGTTCATAGACCTAGTTGTACCTGCCAGTGACGAGGGGTCCATTTTAATAAGAGGGAAAACCGACAAAAAAAAACTTAATAGTCATATTACTATTTGCTTCTTATCTTGAAGTCATCGGTCTACTTACTACCCTGTATACCTTTGGTGTAAATACCTTGCAATACTATTAGAGTCTAATAGCCTAGAGGGAATCGAGTTGTATGGACTCTTCGCCACTGGAATCTCACTCACAGTGTCAGGGTATGAATGAGGTCTTGAGAAAATCAAAATAGAAAACTTCTTTACTGTCCCCCGGGTCAGGCATAGACTGACTGACTGGATTGACGTTTTCCATCCGTATTTTTAGTAGCAGTCTGGATTTGTGCCCGGTTGATGATAATGGGCTCGCCCTCTAATATGTACCTACATTGGACGTTAACAGAACTGGCGAAATGTGGAAGAAGATAATAAGGACCATTTTTGCACTCAGTTATAAGCGGTAATACACCAATGGTTTAGGCGTTGACCCGGCTAGAGGTCGTGAGTTCGATCTCCATCTATTGCACTATATAGACGTGATTCCAATCCTGACCCAAGCCTAGTATACATAGCTTTGAAGTTAACAAGGCTATTAGTAATATGTATGCAACCAACATGCAACCCACATTGCTAGTAAGCTTTTCACCATTCTTTAGTATTTTTGTCATTTAATGCAATTTCATTCAAATAATGAGGCAAGCACAATTAATCATTAGCACCGTCAATAACGCACAGAGGCCAGCATATAAGCTACCCCATTGTGTCAAATTACTTTGATAGTTATTCAACTTAATTGTAAACAGAATAAGGTTCATGTTCAATTGAAAAAAAAAAAAAATTGTTTCTGAACATTTTATATTCGATCTTAAAAAAAAAATGGAAGAGAGTCGTTTAAATTTCAAAATCGTTTGTGTTGTTGTTTCAAATATTCGACAGGACTTAACACTTTTTCTTTTTCATCGCCATTTGATACAAATGTGGTGGTTTAAAAATTTTCACAGACTGGTTTAGTAACTCGTATCTTAGTGAGGTGAAAATGAAACTATCCTACTAATCCTACTAATATTATAAACGCGAAAGTTTGTGTGTGTGGATAGATGGATGGATGGATGGATGTTTGTTACTCTTTTACGTAAAAACTACTGAATGGATTTTAATTAAATTTGGTGTAAAGTTAGCTGACACCCTGGATTAACACATAGGCTACTTTTTATCCCTGTAATCCCACGGTAACGGGACCTACGCGGGTGAAACCGCGAGACGTCTGCTAGTGTTAGATAATGATAATGAGATCAACTCGACTAGACGAAAACTGTAAAAATACAACTAAAAAACTATAAAACTGTATAACTTCCAATAAAGTTGTTATATTTACGCCGTTTGAGGCAGCGCGGCTGTGCAGCGCTGCAGCCGCGCTGCCGCCGCGCAGCACCTGGCGGCAAATTTGAAGGTGAATATAGCTATTGTACTTTTGCCTAACTCTTGAAGGGACACAGATGTGAAAGTATACTTTTTTTGTATATCTAGGTATGTACCTAAGTAACATACAAACTAAATACGAAACTGTCATATGTAGTTTCTAGTTGCTCGGCGAACCGCCCCATCGTGTCCCATAGGGGTTTTTAGGGGTAGAATACCAGTGGGGGAGAATGCAGCATCCACCTGTGAACTAATAATATCATGTACAGCGATCGTCAACCCTGTAACTAAACTATTGATTATGGGTTAGGTGGCAGGGGTGCACAATATAGATAATAGAACTCTTTATTGGTAGGTACACTATAAAAACTTACTGTGTACAGACGCCAGCACATTAAGTTACCCCAATGTTTTAATTTTTTCAATTGAATATGAACCTTATTTTGTTTGACATAAAGTTGAAAAACGATCAAAAAAGTTTGACAAATCGGGGTAACTTGATGTGCTGGCGTCTGTACTAGACTAACTGATAACCTACTTACGAACTTACTTACTTTGATGTGTATGGATAAGTTTGAACATGAATATTATAAAGCAGTTTGCTAGCACGACCACGTAATGGACATAAAACTACCATTTATTCGAATATGTTTAAATTAATAAATGTAAATTATATTTTTTTTTAATCAAAGCTTATAGTGTTGTTTTTTTTAGTTAAATAAAAAAAAATGTGTTTATTGATACCTCGTTACCCTATTTGACTTTACCACACTTTAAGCCCCATTTTGACAGTACAAAAAGAACATTTTTGCTTTTAGATTCTTGCTCAACACATGTTTCACATAAATTGCAACAGACAACTCATAAATTAAAAAAAAAAACAACCAAGTTCTAAGATCACATAGGCTACTGGGGAGTTTGAGGTTCCAGGGTCGATCCCCAGCCTGGGCAAAGCGTTATTATGCGTATGCTTACGTTACGAATTTTACGCTGTGGTTAACCTCTACGTTTTCTACTACCTAGTAAGAAGACTAGGAACTACGTCATTAGACTTCAACGTTTGATGAATTAGCGAAAGTGATCGCATCGTACTAAACTAGACTAATCGTCTTGTGTACACTAGGATACAAATATCGGATGAAAATTTAGTTCGTGTCTATAGTAAGTATTAAATGTCTTTGTTGCTAGTCGACTTGAATGTAGTTAGCTCAATCACTCAAGTCAAGTCAAATCATTTACTTCAATTAGGCCTGATAACAGGCACTTTTGAACGTTAAACTTACAAATAAATTAAACTAGCTGCCCCGGCAAACTTCGTTGTGCCCTAGAGTCAATTTATTACTCTTAGCATTTTTTTTATATATTAGATATACATACGTTTAATAAGACGACAACTAATAGATCCAAACCAATAATAACTACTACTACTTTTTATGTAGCGAGTCTCTACTGTGATCTTATTTAAACATTTTGTGTTCGATAGAATTAAAATTACAACATGTATATATAACCTAACCTAACTGACCATACCTATCCTATAGCTAACCTAACTACCTAACCTAACTACCTTACCAAAATGCATTGATTTAAAAAATAATAAATTCACTTTAATCAGAACTATTGCCTCTATGTTACATACTGTAGCGGTCACAGCTACACCGGAATTCGTATGAATTCGTAATATTAATTTAAACTTTTTATAATTGTAAACACTCCACAATACAAAACTTTTCCTTATTGTCCCGTTACCCCGAACAGTACACGCTTGAACTTTCAACCAAATCTAGACTTGCTCGTAGACCTAAGTTCTGCTAGTTGACTCGATATCGTCTCCTTAGCTTTTTGTCTGTGTCCAGTAATTTCCCCGCTGTCGTCTTAACTTAATTGTAGCCTTAAGCGACTCAGAAGTGTTGAGAAATTAATTATACAAGGATAACGTTCAAACCACCGTTTCATTTCGCCATTTTGCTCTATACACTTCATTGGTGACCCCGTCAAAGAGCACAGTAGCCACGCGGAGCAAAGATGCCTACCGGAGCAGAGCAGGGAGCGCAGGCGGACGCAGCAATGGTCAAGCAGGACGTGTGCAGAGTCAGCGTGAAGTTGCCGCCATTCTGGCCTGAGGAGCCGACACTTTGGTTTGCACAAGTAGAAGGTCAGTTTACAATAGCCGGCATTACCGCCGACACCACAAAATTCTACACGGTCGTGGGGCAGCTAGACCATCGCTACATGGTAGAAGCTCGGGACATAATAGAGAACCCACCAGCACAGGACAAGTACGCCAAGCTGAAGGCTGAGCTCATACGTCGACTATCCGACTCGCGTGAAAAAAGGGTTCAGCAAATCCTCACTCAAGAGGAGCTCGGCGACCGGAAGCCATCACAGTTCTTGCGGCACCTGCAGACTTTGGCCGGACCACATGTTCCAGACACATTCCTAGCCACGTTGTGGGCGAGCAGGTTGCCGACGAACATACAGACGGTAATAGCTTCCCAGCCTAACCTTCCGCTTCAGTCTGTCGCAGATTTGGCCGACCGCGTGCACGAGATCGCGCCAACGCGGCCAGCGCTCACGACACCTCCCGCCGTGGCGAGCACGAGCACCAGCAGTGACATCGCGGAGCTGAAACAGTGCATGGCGGAGTTATGTCTACAGGTGGCGGCTCTACAAAAGCAAGGTCAGGTACACCATCGATCGCGCTCCACAGATAGGTACCGGCGTGGTGACAGAGAACCGACCCCAAGCCGACGCCGCAGTCGCTCGCGCTCCAGCAGCGCGTGGAACGACGCTCACTGCTGGTACCACAACAGTTTCGGTGACAGGGCCACGCGGTGCAGGTCGCCATGTACGTACGCGGGAAACGCCGTCGGCAGCCGGAAATAGCGGCAAATGGCTGCCCTCACAAACCACGCCGCCTATTCGTAACAGATCGGGACTCTAAAACCACGTTTTTAGTAGACACAGGGTCCGATCTGTGCGTATACCCACGTGCAGCCCTACGACAGCAGCGCAGCAGGACGGCGTACCAGTTATACGCGGCAAACGGAACTGCCATCGACACGTACGGTTGGGTGGAGCTCCACTTGAATTTAGGGCTTCGCCGCGTGTACACGTGGAAGTTCGTGGTTGCAGACGTCACCAAGGCAATCATAGGCGCCGACTTCTTGGCGCATTATAACATCTTGGTAGACCTCAAAAGTCACCGGCTAATCGATGGGCTGACCCAACTGTCTTCGCCGGCGTCGCCAGCGGCCGAATCAGCAGCAATGATCGCCTCAGTGAAGTCCGTAGGAGGCAACACGGAGTACCACGAGATACTTCGCCAGTACCCGGAAGTCACGCGGCCTGCTGGAACACAGAAACAGGTCAGTCACGGTACCGAACATCACATCCGCACTACACCAGGTCCGCCTATCACTGGACGACCTCGCCGTCTGGCACCAGACAAACTGAAGGCAGCACAGAGGGAGTTCGAGGCTATGCTGGCTAACGGCACAGCACGGCCGTCAGAGAGTCCGTGGTCGTCCCCACTTCACCTCGCTCCTAAGAAGGACAACAGCTGGCGGCCATGCGGTGACTACAGGGCACTCAATGCCCGTACTGTTCCGGACAGATACCCCATCCCGCATATACAGGACTTCTCACATCAGCTGGCTGGCAGCCGAATATATAGCAAAATCGATCTCATTAAAGCATACAATCAGATACCAGTCCAGCCAGCCGACGTTCACAAGACAGCGATCACAACACCTTTCGGACTGTACGAATTTCCATTCATGACCTTTGGCCTCAGGAATGCCGCTCAAACGTTCCAACGGTTCATGGACGAGGTGCTGCGCGGGCTGCCGTTCTGCTACTGTTATTTAGACGATATTCTCTTGTTCTCAGAGACAGCAGCCCAGCACACCGAGCACCTGCATCAGCTTCTGAAGCGGTTATCCCAGTATGGAATTATTATTAACTCGGCAAAGTGTGAGTTTGGCCGTACCACCATAACTTTCCTAGGACACGAAGTATCCGAAGAAGGTGTTCGCCCGCTGCAGGAGAAGGTGCAGGCAATCCAGGACTTCCCAGCTCCCAAGACTGTCAAGGAGATGCGTCGCTTCCTGGGTATGTTCAATTTTTACCGCCGCTTTGTCCCAGATGCCGCTCGCTTACAAGCGCCACTCAACGTAGTTCTGGCAGGACCTAAAACAAAGAGAACACAAACAATTAATCTATCGCAAGAAATGCTAGACGCTTTTAACGCTTGTAAAAGTGGCTTATCTAGGGCAGCTCTGCTTGCTCACCCAGAGCCCAACGCCGAACTCGCGATATTTACAGACGCTTCAGACACTTCTATGGGTGCAGTATTACAGCAGAAGGCAGGTGTCACATGGAACCCACTAGCATTTTTCTCTAGGCGACTGTCAGCTTCACAGAAAAAGTATAGCCCTTATGACAGGGAGCTCTTAGCCATCTACGACGCAGTCAGATACTTCCGCCACATGGTTGAAGGTAGGCACTTCACCATTTACACGGATCACAAACCCCTGTCATATGTGTACGCACACAACCGTGACAACTGTTCACCGAGGCAATACCGGTACCTGGACTACATTGCTCAATTCACCACGGATATCAGGTTTGTCGCAGGCAGGGACAACATTGTGGCAGACGCGCTGTCGCGTGTGGAGTCGGTGGCAGTACCGGCGTGTAATTACACAGCTCTTGCACAGTCCCAAGAAACAGACCACGAGCTGCAGGGGCTCTTAAATAACAACAGCACGTCACTCAAGCTGTGTAAAGTGCATTTCACGGACTCAGGCACTGAACTATATTGTGATGTCTCCACTGGTAACACCCGCCCTTATGTTACAGAACCCTTCAGGAGGCAGGTGTTCCAAAAACTACACCAGCTGAGCCATCCCGGCAGACAGGCCACAGTCAAACTGATTTCTGAGCGTTTCGTTTGGCCTGGCCTAAAGAAGGACTGCAGGGCCTGGACCAGAGAGTGCGTAGAGTGCCAGAAGAACAAAATCTCGCGGCACACAACCAGTCCCACCTCCGCTTTCCCTGTCCCTTCCCAACGCTTCTCCCATGTCCACATGGACATAGTAGGGCCACTGACCGTGTCATCAAATTACAGGTACATACTAACTGTGGTCGACCGCTTCACCCGCTGGCCTGAGGCGTACCCCATCGCGGACATCACAGCGGAGACATGCGCCCGCACTTTCATCACCGGCTGGGTGTCCCGCTTTGGCTGCCCCCAGCGCATCACTACCGACAGGGGCAGGCAGTTTGAGAGCAAGCTGTTCCACACCATCACGGAGACCCTCGGTAGCCAGCACCGCCCAACCACAGCATACCACCCAGCCTGTAATGGCATGGTGGAACGCCTACACCGCCAGCTGAAGGCAGCCATCCGCTGCCACACAGACACCAACTGGACCGAAGCACTACCCCTGGTGCTGCTCGGCATCCGCAGCGCCTGGAAGGAAGACGTCAAAGCATCAGCGGCAGAGCTCGTTTACGGCGAGCCCCTAAGACTCCCAGGCGAGTTCATCGCCCCCACACTCACCAGCACAGTCGACTACACCGACTTCGCGTCAAGACTCCGGCATCACATGGCGAAGCTGTCTCCAGAACCGGCGAGTCGACACGGCAACAAGCCGTTCTACGTGCCCGACAGCTTGTCAACTTCGTCTCATGTATTCTTGCGACATGACGCCGTTCGCCGACCGCTAGACCCGCCGTACACCGGCCCCTACAGAGTCCTGCAAAGAGGCGACAAAACGTACCGTATTGAGGTAAACGGAAAGGAAACCACAGTAACCATAGATCGGTTGAAACCCGCTTACCTCAATAACGCAGACTACAGTCCCTCCGGTGTAACCAGCGCACCAACGGTCGCAAACACAGCACCAACGCCACCGCAGCCCACCGTCGAGAAGAAAACACGCTCCGGCCGCACCGTTCGCTTCCCGGACTACTATCACCCGTAGCTAAGTAGCCACGGTCTCAGGGGGGGAGTAGTGTAGCGGTCACAGCTACACCGGAATTCGTATGAATTCGTAATATTAATTTAAACTTTTTATAATTGTAAACACTCCACAATACAAAACTTTTCCTTATTGTCCCGTTACCCCGAACAGTACACGCTTGAACTTTCAACCAAATCTAGACTTGCTCGTAGACCTAAGTTCTGCTAGTTGACTCGATATCGTCTCCTTAGCTTTTTGTCTGTGTCCAGTAATTTCCCCGCTGTCGTCTTAACTTAATTGTAGCCTTAAGCGACTCAGAAGTGTTGAGAAATTAATTATACAAGGATAACGTTCAAACCACCGTTTCATTTCGCCATTTTGCTCTATACACTTCAATACAATTTATACTTATAGTTTTCCCGGTCTACTTTAATTAAAGTTTTAACAGTAGAATAAGTTCTATTTGCAAAGAATTATTAAAGTTTGTCTCTGTCGTCATTGTTAATTACGTAAATTGATTGCTGAAATATAAGCCTTTTTTATGCTACTTAAAACCTCTAAGTTTAGTAACAAAATAAATTTCAGAACGTAGGTACGTATAAATTGACAACCTTACCTTCTTATGTTTAGCTTAAGACTTGTCAATGTCAAATTGTCAACTGATAATGAACTGGGAAGTTGGACTCCTGTCTTGTCATCCAAGATGGCGCTGCGTTTGAAAAATGTTTGAGACAACGAATATTCTTGATATTTATTTTTTCGAGGACTTTTCATGTTTTTTATTAATTATTATGCTATTCCGGACAAAGACAAATCCAAAAAGACCAAAATCACTCAAATTTATCCATCCGTTCTTGAGTTATAAGTGGTGTAACTAACACTACTTTCTTTTATATATATAGATTAATATGATTCTAGTTGCACATTCCAAAAGGTAGTTTCGTATGGAGAAGAATGTGCAAGAAACTCCATACTTACTCTTTTAAAATAGATTTTACAATATTTGTATACATAATCAGATTATATGTGAGGACGATGTACCATGCGAAAACAAAAAAAAAATACTATCCTCAGATAGGTACAAGGTGATATAAAATATGTGCGTAATGCGCCGTTTCTCATGGAACGGCACAGTAGTGATTGTGCTTTTATGTATATTTTGTTTTAGGTAGTTGTTAGTATAACTAGCACTAAACTTTAAGAACATTTTTATTAACAAGATGGACTTCATGGTTTGAAATAAATGAAATCATTATTATTGTTATAGTGCAGAATATCGAGTAAGAGCACCCTATAACTGATTTAAGGATGATTTTACCACTGCACCGAGTAATCCGCAACAAAGTGGAACTGAAGAAGGATGGTTACGACCCTCAGCATTGAGGAAACAGAAGCAAGAGGGGAAATGGAAATGAGGGTCGCTTTACGATTAAGAACATGCGCTTGCGCCTTTTCATCGACGAAATCACCAAGTTTAATATTTTTGGGAACGAATGACTCAGTTTTCTTTTTGATTACCAACTTGATCTGTTAGCTATGGTGGATACTTGTAGAAAATAAGTTTTCTGTTTTTGCCTTACCGAGCCACATTTTCATTAACACTAGGCTTCAACTAAACGAATGTGACCTAAGTAAAAGCGCGCGCAAAAATATTTTTGTAAGTGATTTAGTCGTTGCCTAGTTTAAATGAAAACGTGCATTACACTTTAAAGTATTAAGAAATCAAATAAAATTCGCCACAGCTCATTGAATAGAATAATACTGTTACACTTCTCGTAGAAACCTTTTAACACTTTTATAGTTAAGTATAATAACTTACACAGAAATAAAATTATGCACTTATAAACACCTTGTTACCTATAAATACGAAACACAACACCAAACAACTGTTGTAATATTCTTAGAATTAAAAATGTGCTTGCCTTATGACTATGTTAAATTTTTGACGTGAATCGTTATGATGCAAAAACAATTATACCTAATGTACTATTACCTACTTACTGTTTTAACTGTAATTTCTAGGTGAGGATAGAAATTATGCATTTTAATTTTTAACTATAAATTTTTGCATACAATATTATGCATTTATATAAAATCTATTACTTCAAGCACGCTATTTTATTTGCCTTTTATATTTGACCGTGTAGGTAATTACCATCTGCCTAGCCTTTCCCATCTATGCTGGGATCAGCTTCCAGTGTACCTGGATGCAGCTGAATAACACTAAAACGAACCTCCGATTAAAACCTCCGATTTAAAGGTATCGGAACCGAAGTCGGAAATGGAGGTGTAAGATCAATCGGAAGTTCCGACATATATCGTAGTCGGAGTTGAAGCTTCGTAACATCTGGACATCTGGTCAGGGGGTCGAGTCTGCTATTGCAATCGTGTCTCAATGACCGGTCAATGATCGATTTTTGACGTATAACGTCAAACTCCCATACACATATTTCCCTTACAAAAACTGTCAAAGTTATCAAAAATTCGATCAATGACCGGTCATTGAAACACGATTGCAATAGCAGACTCGAGCCCCTGGACATTTGATGGATGGCCACCCAGTCAAGGATAACTAAATAAACTTAAAGAGGGCACACAACAGTGATTTAAGCCAGTTTTGTCTCAGATCTGTATACGGCCTAAATTAACATGTTCGATAAAAATATTGTATTAGTAATTTACAGCTTCTGTTTCCTTCCGAATTCTATAAAATTCTCTTGTTTGCTTATTAAATTCGATTCAAGCAAATACCATAAATTAGAACTAAGTTCATTGATTTCACTTCCTGATTCCAATGTTTGTTAGCACTATAACAAAGGTATAGTTTAATTTGATTTGTTCTTCTCTGAATATTACTTTTTAGTGAGATAGAATAGAAATTAAATGTCATTTTTTCCAAGTTCTTTTACTTTGATTTTTTTTAAACTAAATGGCAACGGCGCTGGCATTGACTGATCCCTAAGAAGAAGTGCCGAAAGAAATACAGGGGTCATGGCCTCTTTTTAAAGTCCAGACATAAGAATATTTTAATATGTTACGCGAGTCTAACGATGCAGGGCAAAGTTTGGAAAGGCTTTCTGAAGAAAGAACCATTGCAGCTTTGAGTTGACAGACTACATGAATCAGTCATCGTGTAGCTCAAGATGATTTTAGGGAGCTCAACGACACTACCAGAATATATGATGGACGTTTATGCCGCGCCGGCCAAAAAGTATGACTGTTACGGACTCATGTTGTCTATCTAGCCTGCAAAAAGGTGTTCGGTGTTTCCTATGAGACACAACAAAAGAAAATCAGAGGTCTGTCACTTTCAAAGGCTCTAAATGAGTCCGTTTACTTTTATTTTGATGAGAAAAATAGTACCAGCCTGTTATTGTGCCACTAAGCAGTGATAGCCTAGTGGTGTGAGCGGCGGATTACCAAATCACAGGTCTCGTGTTCAAACCCAAGGCACGCACCTCTGACTTTTCGGATTTATGTGCGTATTGTTAAATAATCACTTGCTTCAATAACGGTGAAGGAAAACATCGTGAGGAAACCGGCATGCCTGAGAGATACACGTCTCGAAGGCATGTGATGCCAAGTCAGAGGCCCATGGGCGGCATTAAAACTCTGACACCAGGTTAGTTACTAACCACACGATAAGAAGATTGTGCCACTGCAAGGCAAAGATCACCACGAGCGTGATGACCAATGCTAGTGCATTAAAATATATATTTATATACTAACTGTAGGTACCCTGCCACGCTTCGCTATGTCACATTGTGATTGAATGGTTAAAAAAAAAGAAAAAAAAAGGATAAAAACTTGATGCGGATTATATATCATGCTAAAATTTCAGCTCGATCGGTGCAGAACTTTTTAAGATTTTGAAGCGTACACAAACCAACGTAACATTTTTATATACATATATAGATAGATAGATATTTAAATAATACATAAATAAGTTGATCACCACGTTTGCTCAAGTCGGATTGGCGATTTCAAACTTATATTAACAATAAGTGGCCGTGGTGGACGTTGTTGTTGAATAAATTGTTTGTTGCTGTTGCAGCAGTTGTTATAAGTGCCTTATAAATGATAAATGATATTTTGCAAATAGGTTTTACAAACACTTTGATACGTCATTTTTTAACTAGTAGATGAAATCGGAGTTTCACTAACTGACTACTCTGAGAAGAAACACCGAAATAAACTCAGAGGCCATAGTCTCTTTTAAAGTTCAGACATTATCTTGGTCAAATCATGTAAGAACCATGCAGATTAGTGTTTGAGATGGTCTTTTGAGGAAAGAATCACACAGATATGAGGGGACCAGATCAGTCAGTGCAAGCATTTGTCATTAATCGGGAGCTCAACTCGGAATTAGATTACTAAGGGAGCCTAATGCGCTGGGTTTGTTACTAGTGACGTGCCGTTATCTGTACGTGGGCACAGCGTTGAAATTGAGCAGGCTGCTGCGCTGGCGCAACAAATGTCATGCGGCGATGATTAACAAATTAGCTTTAAATAATTATTGGATGAGGAAAGATTCTCTGTCCTCATTACTTTTTGTTTATAAGCTAAAAAGTGCTTTACACCTAGAGATGGGTAGTGGGTTAAAACCAATCTTCCCATTCGAGTTCAAACTGGGTGATTTGGGTTTTAATCCAGTTTTAACCAGAAATATTTTCAAGAATCAGAAATATTTTGTTTTCACCCCGCCAAACCACCCAGTGAGTGGAATGAAACGGGTGATAACTAGGTTACAACCCAGTTTAGGGTTATAACCCAAAACTGGGTTTTAACCTGGGTGATTACCCATCTCTAGTTACACCCTGTCTGTAGTTAGTTTTTACTTTGGTAAAAGAAACGTCTGTTGAGGTTTAGAACGCGAATGGGAATTTATGATTTTTGCTAGGAAATAATGTAAAAATATTTAGTAAAATTACAGCTAAGATGCACTTGCCGAGGCCGGTCCATTGATGGGTGACCATACATAACAAAAACTCCTCCTTTACTGAGAAAACACGTTAACCCGTTAGTACTGGCTTCCATTAGTATGTTTTTGAAACTAACAACCAGTCTAACCAAGGGGTATCGTTGCCAAGTAGCTGGATTGTGGAGGTCAGAAGGCAGCTGTTCCATGCAAAGCACTGGTATTCAGTTGCATTCGGTTAAACTGGAAGCCGACCCAACATAGTTGGGAAAAGGCTAGGCAGATGTCAGTGAATCATGATATTTTGATGGCACGCTTAGTGCAGTGGTTGAGAGACAGGCTGCTACTCTGCGTTACGGGTTCAATATTTGTATGACACATACATCACACATGTCATGTAACATGAACCAACCCGCACTTTTAATAATAATAATAATTATTTATTTCAGGAAAATTCCCTTAAGAATAAAATTCGATTACAAATACAAATTACAAATTACACGAAATATTAAAATACATTTGATTAAAATACAATAATACTTAGTTATTAAAATAAATTCATTCAAAAATACAATGTCAAAATTTAGAAAATGTCTGTCAATTAAATTATTAAACTACTTTTGTATTGTGTGTTCATTTATGTCTTTTGTGCGCACTGAACAAATAAATAAAATAAATAAATATTTCACAACTTTCACAAAACGCCATCTAGCCCCAAGCTAAGCAGAGCTTGTGTTTTAATTTAACAACTGATAAACATACTTATATATTTCTAAATACATACATATTTATACTATCTAAACTAATATTATAAAAAGGAAAGGTTTGATTTTTTGTTTGCATTGAATAGGCTCCGAAAATACTGGACCGATTTGAAAAATTCTTTCACCGTTGGGAAGCTACACTATCCCCGAGTGACATAGGAACATTTTATATCTGTATGCCCACGGGAACGGGAACTACGCGGGTGAAACCACGTGACGTCTGCTAGTTATAGATAAATAACACCCAGACACAGAACAAATTTGATGATCGTGCTCACCACACAAATATTTGTCCTGGGTGGGAATCGAACCCACGACCTCCGGTATAGCAGTCAGGGTCACTTACTACTAGACCAACAGGCCAGTCGTTAAATGTACATTAAAGGCTGATTATGTAATATTTGTTTAGTATGGTCGATTAGTAGTTGTTCCAGGTCAGGTTGATTGTTCGGGGTAACCCCCGAACAATCAACCTGACCTGGAACAACTACTAAAAAAAATATTAAATTGTAAAAAAATTATATTAAATTGTTAAAGAAATTATCTTCTGTTCCCGTGACCCCCGTCGCAGGTGTGAGATGGAACACCGGAATCATTTTTAGTCAGTAAGAGTCTGACAGACTCCTTCGCTCTCCCCGGGGCTTAGAATATCCATGAGGGTATTCCACCCAGCACCAAAAAAAGTTAGTAAACACACACCGATGCTAAAGATACTTTATGCTTTGTGGTAACAGTTCAAAAACATAAAAACTTTTTACAAAAAAATCTTTTTTGCAAAAAATAAAACCGACTTAAAAAAAACCACTAACCTGAAGTGTATAGAGCAAAATGGCGAAATGAAACGGTGGTTTGAACGTTATCCTTGTATAATTAATTTCTCAACACTTCTGAGTCGCTTAAGGCTACAATTAAGTTAAGACGACAGCGGGGAAATTACTGGACACAGACAAAAAGCTAAGGAGACGATATCGAGTCAACTAGCAGAACTTAGGTCTACGAGCAAGTCTAGATTTGGTTGAAAGTTCAAGCGTGTACTGTTCGGGAGGTCAAAACGAGTACTGATCTACATGACGATGCTTTATCGCTATTAGGCAAGTCATATGCTCCGATGAAAGCCGAGCTTTGCCGAACGCGCCCGAAGTTGCGTTCGGAAAGGCAGCGACCAGAACATTACAATTTTAAGCCTATATTTTGTATAGTGTAAATAATTATGCGTATTGTTAAATTTGTAAATAAATATTATGTGTGATGTAAATATAGCAACTAAATAAATATGTAAATATACTTCTAATAAAATATGTTAGTTTTCACCCACAGACAATGATCGTGTTTTGTGTTTGAAGTTTTTTGGTCTTTGGTTTGACGTTTGTTCAAATTTGACAGTTCGGTGTAACGGGACAATAAGGAAAAGTTTTGTATTGTGGAGTGTTTACAATTATAAAAAGTTTAAATTAATATTACGAATTCATACGAATTCCGGTGTAGCTGTGACCGCTACACTACTCCCCCCTTGAGACCGTGGCTACTTAGCTACGGGTGATAGTAGTCCGGGAAGCGAACGGTGCGGCCGGAGCGTGTTTTCTTCTCGACGGTGGGCTGCGGTGGCGTTGGTGCTGTGTTTGCGACCGTTGGTGCGCTGGTTACACCGGAGGGACTGTAGTCTGCGTTATTGAGGTAAGCGGGTTTCAACCGATCTATGGTTACTGTGGTTTCCTTTCCGTTTACCTCAATACGGTACGTTTTGTCGCCTCTTTGCAGGACTCTGTAGGGGCCGGTGTACGGCGGGTCTAGCGGTCGGCGAACGGCGTCATGTCGCAAGAATACATGAGACGAAGTTGACAAGCTGTCGGGCACGTAGAACGGCTTGTTGCCGTGTCGACTCGCCGGTTCTGGAGACAGCTTCGCCATGTGATGCCGGAGTCTTGACGCGAAGTCGGTGTAGTCGACTGTGCTGGTGAGTGTGGGGGCGATGAACTCGCCTGGGAGTCTTAGGGGCTCGCCGTAAACGAGCTCTGCCGCTGATGCTTTGACGTCTTCCTTCCAGGCGCTGCGGATGCCGAGCAGCACCAGGGGTAGTGCTTCGGTCCAGTTGGTGTCTGTGTGGCAGCGGATGGCTGCCTTCAGCTGGCGGTGTAGGCGTTCCACCATGCCATTACAGGCTGGGTGGTATGCTGTGGTTGGGCGGTGCTGGCTACCGAGGGTCTCCGTGATGGTGTGGAACAGCTTGCTCTCAAACTGCCTGCCCCTGTCGGTAGTGATGCGCTGGGGGCAGCCAAAGCGGGACACCCAGCCGGTGATGAAAGTGCGGGCGCATGTCTCCGCTGTGATGTCCGCGATGGGGTACGCCTCAGGCCAGCGGGTGAAGCGGTCGACCACAGTTAGTATGTACCTGTAATTTGATGACACGGTCAGTGGCCCTACTATGTCCATGTGGACATGGGAGAAGCGTTGGGAAGGGACAGGGAAAGCGGAGGTGGGACTGGTTGTGTGCCGCGAGATTTTGTTCTTCTGGCACTCTACGCACTCTCTGGTCCAGGCCCTGCAGTCCTTCTTTAGGCCAGGCCAAACGAAACGCTCAGAAATCAGTTTGACTGTGGCCTGTCTGCCGGGATGGCTCAGCTGGTGTAGTTTTTGGAACACCTGCCTCCTGAAGGGTTCTGTAACATAAGGGCGGGTGTTACCAGTGGAGACATCACAATATAGTTCAGTGCCTGAGTCCGTGAAATGCACTTTACACAGCTTGAGTGACGTGCTGTTGTTATTTAAGAGCCCCTGCAGCTCGTGGTCTGTTTCTTGGGACTGTGCAAGAGCTGTGTAATTACACGCCGGTACTGCCACCGACTCCACACGCGACAGCGCGTCTGCCACAATGTTGTCCCTGCCTGCGACAAACCTGATATCCGTGGTGAATTGAGCAATGTAGTCCAGGTACCGGTATTGCCTCGGTGAACAGTTGTCACGGTTGTGTGCGTACACATATGACAGGGGTTTGTGATCCGTGTAAATGGTGAAGTGCCTACCTTCAACCATGTGGCGGAAGTATCTGACTGCGTCGTAGATGGCTAAGAGCTCCCTGTCATAAGGGCTATACTTTTTCTGTGAAGCTGACAGTCGCCTAGAGAAAAATGCTAGTGGGTTCCATGTGACACCTGCCTTCTGCTGTAATACTGCACCCATAGAAGTGTCTGAAGCGTCTGTAAATATCGCGAGTTCGGCGTTGGGCTCTGGGTGAGCAAGCAGAGCTGCCCTAGATAAGCCACTTTTACAAGCGTTAAAAGCGTCTAGCATTTCTTGCGATAGATTAATTGTTTGTGTTCTCTTTGTTTTAGGTCCTGCCAGAACTACGTTGAGTGGCGCTTGTAAGCGAGCGGCATCTGGGACAAAGCGGCGGTAAAAATTGAACATACCCAGGAAGCGACGCATCTCCTTGACAGTCTTGGGAGCTGGGAAGTCCTGGATTGCCTGCACCTTCTCCTGCAGCGGGCGAACACCTTCTTCGGATACTTCGTGTCCTAGGAAAGTTATGGTGGTACGGCCAAACTCACACTTTGCCGAGTTAATAATAATTCCATACTGGGATAACCGCTTCAGAAGCTGATGCAGGTGCTCGGTGTGCTGGGCTGCTGTCTCTGAGAACAAGAGAATATCGTCTAAATAACAGTAGCAGAACGGCAGCCCGCGCAGCACCTCGTCCATGAACCGTTGGTACGTTTGAGCGGCATTCCTGAGGCCAAAGGTCATGAATGGAAATTCGTACAGTCCGAAAGGTGTTGTGATCGCTGTCTTGTGAACGTCGGCTGGCTGGACTGGTATCTGATTGTATGCTTTAATGAGATCGATTTTGCTATATATTCGGCTGCCAGCCAGCTGATGTGAGAAGTCCTGTATATGCGGGATGGGGTATCTGTCCGGAACAGTACGGGCATTGAGTGCCCTGTAGTCACCGCATGGCCGCCAGCTGTTGTCCTTCTTAGGAGCGAGGTGAAGTGGGGACGACCACGGACTCTCTGACGGCCGTGCTGTGCCGTTAGCCAGCATAGCCTCGAACTCCCTCTGTGCTGCCTTCAGTTTGTCTGGTGCCAGACGGCGAGGTCGTCCAGTGATAGGCGGACCTGGTGTAGTGCGGATGTGATGTTCGGTACCGTGACTGACCTGTTTCTGTGTTCCAGCAGGCCGCGTGACTTCCGGGTAGTGGCGAAGTATCTCGTGGTACTCCGTGTTGCCTCCTACGGACTTCACTGAGGCGATCATTGCTGCTGATTCGGCCGCTGGCGACGCCGGCGAAGACAGTTGGGTCAGCCCATCGATTAGCCGGTGACTTTTGAGGTCTACCAAGATGTTATAATGCGCCAAGAAGTCGGCGCCTATGATTGCCTTGGTGACGTCTGCAACCACGAACTTCCACGTGTACACGCGGCGAAGCCCTAAATTCAAGTGGAGCTCCACCCAACCGTACGTGTCGATGGCAGTTCCGTTTGCCGCGTATAACTGGTACGCCGTCCTGCTGCGCTGCTGTCGTAGGGCTGCACGTGGGTATACGCACAGATCGGACCCTGTGTCTACTAAAAACGTGGTTTTAGAGTCCCGATCTGTTACGAATAGGCGGCGTGGTTTGTGAGGGCAGCCATTTGCCGCTATTTCCGGCTGCCGACGGCGTTTCCCGCGTACGTACATGGCGACCTGCACCGCGTGGCCCTGTCACCGAAACTGTTGTGGTACCAGCAGTGAGCGTCGTTCCACGCGCTGCTGGAGCGCGAGCGACTGCGGCGTCGGCTTGGGGTCGGTTCTCTGTCACCACGCCGGTACCTATCTGTGGAGCGCGATCGATGGTGTACCTGACCTTGCTTTTGTAGAGCCGCCACCTGTAGACATAACTCCGCCATGCACTGTTTCAGCTCCGCGATGTCACTGCTGGTGCTCGTGCTCGCCACGGCGGGAGGTGTCGTGAGCGCTGGCCGCGTTGGCGCGATCTCGTGCACGCGGTCGGCCAAATCTGCGACAGACTGAAGCGGAAGGTTAGGCTGGGAAGCTATTACCGTCTGTATGTTCGTCGGCAACCTGCTCGCCCACAACGTGGCTAGGAATGTGTCTGGAACATGTGGTCCGGCCAAAGTCTGCAGGTGCCGCAAGAACTGTGATGGCTTCCGGTCGCCGAGCTCCTCTTGAGTGAGGATTTGCTGAACCCTTTTTTCACGCGAGTCGGATAGTCGACGTATGAGCTCAGCCTTCAGCTTGGCGTACTTGTCCTGTGCTGGTGGGTTCTCTATTATGTCCCGAGCTTCTACCATGTAGCGATGGTCTAGCTGCCCCACGACCGTGTAGAATTTTGTGGTGTCGGCGGTAATGCCGGCTATTGTAAACTGACCTTCTACTTGTGCAAACCAAAGTGTCGGCTCCTCAGGCCAGAATGGCGGCAACTTCACGCTGACTCTGCACACGTCCTGCTTGACCATTGCTGCGTCCGCCTGCGCTCCCTGCTCTGCTCCGGTAGGCATCTTTGCTCCGCGTGGCTACTGTGCTCTTTGACGGGGTCACCAATGAAGTGTATAGAGCAAAATGGCGAAATGAAACGGTGGTTTGAACGTTATCCTTGTATAATTAATTTCTCAACACTTCTGAGTCGCTTAAGGCTACAATTAAGTTAAGACGACAGCGGGGAAATTACTGGACACAGACAAAAAGCTAAGGAGACGATATCGAGTCAACTAGCAGAACTTAGGTCTACGAGCAAGTCTAGATTTGGTTGAAAGTTCAAGCGTGTACTGTTCGGGAGGTCAAAACGAGTACTGATCTACATGACGATGCTTTATCGCTATTAGGCAAGTCATATGCTCCGATGAAAGCCGAGCTTTGCCGAACGCGCCCGAAGTTGCGTTCGGAAAGGCAGCGACCAGAACATTACAATTTTAAGCCTATATTTTGTATAGTGTAAATAATTATGCGTATTGTTAAATTTGTAAATAAATATTATGTGTGATGTAAATATAGCAACTAAATAAATATGTAAATATACTTCTAATAAAATATGTTAGTTTTCACCCACAGACAATGATCGTGTTTTGTGTTTGAAGTTTTTTGGTCTTTGGTTTGACGTTTGTTCAAATTTGACAGTTCGGTGTAACGGGACAATAAGGAAAAGTTTTGTATTGTGGAGTGTTTACAATTATAAAAAGTTTAAATTAATATTACGAATTCATACGAATTCCGGTGTAGCTGTGACCGCTACAAACCGATGTAAAATAACTCTAAATTAAGAAGTCTGTGGCTTTGGTGGTTTTGTGTTATTTATGATGGGCCACCGACTTCCGAATTTAGAGTTATTTTACATCGGTTAGTGGTTTTTTTTAAGTCGGTTTTATTTTTTGCAAAAAAGATTTTTATTTTTCCATTTTTAGTTGTTTCCATACAAATATTTGCCATGAATTTATTTTTATATTGTTATTTGTTAACAATACATAATGGTAATAGGGTTATCTACTTATCCCTAATAAATGAAACTTAACATACCTAACTGTCGAAATCTAGGTATATTGTACACATCTGCGTACCCCTCAGAGCGTACAGGCGTGATGATACATCATGATGTTGTATAAACAATAAATATCCAAGCGATTCCAGCAATCACGACAGATTTGCCGTCCATTTTTGAAGAGTTCCATTGTATATCTCCGAAGATCAGCACCAGATCTTCACCAAATTAAAATGGGACTACCTCGGAAGTATACTCTTTCAAATAAAAAAATAATTTTGAGAATCGGTTTACAAATGGGGGAGAAATCGCGTAACAAACACACAAAAAAAAAAAAAAAAAACATACCGTCGAATTGAGAACCTCCTCCTTTTTTTGAAGTCGGTTAAAAAAAAACAACCGACTTCGTAAAAAAACACTAACAGGTGAAAAATAACTCCAGTTTCGGAAGTCTGTAGCTTTGGTGGTTTTGTTTCGTTCATTATTGGCCACCGACTTTTTTTGTATTTTTTTTTATTTTGTAATTCTTAGTTTCTTCGTATGTAAAGAAGGTCTTTTAAAACTTTAAAGAACCATTAAAATTGGTTAAGAATTGCTAAAGAAGTTCTTTCTAAACATTAATCTGTACATCTCTGCCAGGCCCCTTTTAAAATAGAAGGGCGTAATGTTATGTCATAAAAATACAAAAACTCTGCATAGACATCTGACTATAGCAATCGCGAATACTTTTGCTGTTATGCGTTGAAGAGATCCGTCGCATGTCTTCTTCATCAGTTTTTCTTAACAAAATTATACCTACTTTCGAAATGAAAATGCTTGATTTGTTACTAAAAATCTGTACGTGTGTACCTATATTTTTTGAGGAGTTCCCTCAATTCCTCGAGGATCCCTTCATCAGATATGAGTTTTGATACAAATGGGACCAATCTGAAAATCTAATTTTGAAAATCGGTCCATAAATGACGGAGTACTGAGGTGACAAAACCCTAAAAAAATACAGCCGAATTGAGAACCTCCTTTTTTTAAAGTCGGTTAAAAAGAAGACATTTTGAATGAATGATTTGTCATCAATTACGAGTATTGTTTGCGAATTATAGAGAGTGTTCTACTTCTGCCAAAACAATAATCAGATGCCTTTCTTGTTCATTTTCAGATGCAGTTGCTGCTGCCAAGTACAGCGATAAAGTTGGGAAGTCCCACTGCCCCGGAATTTCACTAGCATTTGTTATGTCTTTCATGACGGTATGTAAGTAATGGATGACAAAGAGAAAGGGGTCATTCAAATATTTATTGCAATCCATAATGTATGTACCATACAGGTGAAAGGTTAAACAATAAGAGTAACAATAATGGACCCTATCGGGCACAGCAAAATTAAGATGTGGAAGAGAGAGGAAGATCGCTTTTTATAGATTTTTAAAATTCTAAAATATTATTAAATTATTACCTACATTTTATACCTATTTAATGCACTATATTTTTCAGTTGTACAGTTAAAATGTAGTTTCGTATGAAGAAGAATTGGTAAGAAACTTCCTCTCTTCTCAAAATAGGTTATTTACAATACTTTTATACATTTATCAACAGCATAATTAGCATTCACTTATTTTCTAGTCATATCATTAATCTATATTCCCACTTCTATAAATAATATTCCTCCGTATAAAATCCGAGAATTTCCAAAAATACTTAAGTATTTTTAAATAGGTATTGTATACAAATGTATTTAAATATATTATTTTTAGTTGTCGTTTTCTGTTTTTTACGGAATCGAACCTACCATTGTTTGTTTCTGCTTCACTCAAAGATTGTATGGTAGAAAATTCTTATGGCATTAAGTCCGTCTGTGTACATGACAGTGTACGTGACAAACAATTTACGTTGATATTTATTTTTCACGCAGTTTAAAATGTTAAATAAATATCACTGTTACTAAATTGGTTTTTACAAACGCTTCACGACAAACAGATTTTTTTAGTATGTGTTGTCCGTGTTTTACCTACTTGAAAAGAAACTCCAAAAGGAACTTAGAAGTCACAGACTCCAGAGTCCAGACATTTTATTATATTTCAGTGACAAAGATGGATTATGAGTACAATGAAAGTAATAGTTACGATTGAGATATAATTTATTTTAAGCACGTACGTTACAGAAAACATCAAAACAACAACAACACAACAGCAACAACAATAACCACAACAAACATCAACAACAACATCTTATCTCTCATCGTCACCATCTCTCATGACTATGTGTTTATTTTGTTTTAAGTATGTATATATTTGTGTGTTTATAGTGTCACTTATTTGTCCTTAGTTATATACCTTATGTCCCTAACTTGTTCCAGCTCTGCGTCACCTTAAGGTGGACTGGTTGTAAATGCCTAAGGCATTAAGTCCGCCTTTGTACAGTATTTTTTTACTTGTGCATAAAGTTTTAATAAATAAATAAATAAAACATCAAAACAACAACAATAATAACACAAGAACAACAACGGCATCCACCACAACAAACATCAACAACAACATCTCATCTCTCATCGTCAACATCTCTCTTGATTTAGTATTTTTTTAAGTAATGTATTTGTGTATTTATTTTTATGTTACTTATTTGTCCTTCATTTTTACCTTGTCCCATCTCTGCATCACCCTAAGGAAGACTGATAGAAAATGCCTAAGGCAGCCTTTGGACAGTTTTTTTTTACTTGTGCATAAAGTTTTAATTTAATAAATAAATTAAACACCGGTGGTCATAGAGATGGATTACGTCAAGTCGACATATAAATTAGTGTTGTGTTAAAGAAATCCAATAGACGATAGTCTCAATACCTTATCGTCACTATTTTTAGACTTCCTGCAATACAGTCGTTGAGCAGGTAAAGTTCAAAGGTAACTGGAAGCTCTTTGTTATGTATCGATTAAGAGTACGGTCAGTGCTCTGCATTACCTGATCCATCTTAGAAACAAAATTAGGGGTAGAAGGATCAGACAAAGCAGCTCACTGACTGTACCTACTTACATTTGTTTTAACTGCGTACACGTCATTATCTACGAGTACTAAACCTAGCCTTTTCCCAACTATGTCAGTGTTGGCTTCTACTACACCAGATACAATCGCTTCTATTATTTTCTGTCCTATTCCAAATACCAGTATTTTACTTGCGAGTGACTGCCTATCTGCTCCTCATAACATTGTTAAGACTGCCTTCGGTAAGACTGTTTGGCGAGCTTTGAGGCTATTTTGACTACCCGTAATTACTGTCCAAAATCTACGAATGACAACCGGGACTAACTGCATTCCGAAACAAGATCTAATGTCTTGTCTCCCATCCTCGGTATGACCTCGATTAACCACAAGCTCCTTAAATACATCAAATTAGTGGAGTACTGGTGTGTCTGTATGTTATGAATTTTTCGATCAATTCAGTTCTACAGATCATCCTTTCTAATATTTTTTTCAAAACATTCGCAAAAAAGAGCAGATCCTGCGTTAAGAGAATTGTATTTCAATGAAATGCAAGTCTACAGCAGTATATATTTCAAAATTGTTTTTGTTCTAAAAGAAAAACAGTTTTTAAGTACTCAAGTAGTTGTAATGCAAATCTATTACAGCATTACGAATTTTAAAACTAGTTTTTGAGTAGCTACATTGAAATTCGGTTCGGCTGACTCTACCGAACAATTAACGTGTAGCAGAATAACGTGCAAGACATTGTTACAAAGAATTCTTCCTGTTGAATTATACAGTTTATTTTGCTATTATTTATGTTGCTAGTGGCGCCAATTGTAAAAATAATTATTGTAAATTATAGGTAGTTATTGCGATACCTACACAAAACTAGTTGAAATGCGACTATTAAATGCACATGCACAACTTTGAGATAGTTTATCTTTGGCTTTTTGGTAGCGATAAAAATTATGCCGTTTTATATCTTAGTGCCTTTTTATCTAACCTTGACAATAACATGTTTATAATATCAGTGATATTATATAAACGAATAGTAGTGAGAGATAGCATAGCAGCCAAGTGGCGGCGGGCGTTGTGCGGCTCAGCGACGTCGCACAGTGAAAGGCGATGCGCTTGACCGTCGCGGCGGCAGCGCCGGCCGCCGGAGAGGACGCAAGGGCGCCGTGCGTCTTGCCGAAATTATTCGGGGCTCGCTGCACAATCGATTTTTCCCGCCCGATGCGGAAAATTCTTCGGGGCGGGGCGGGTGGAGTGCGACGGGAGGAGGGGGGCCGAGCGAGGGGGGCATAGCGCCAGGGGGGCAGGCGGAGTGCAGCGGGGCGGTGCAACGCGCGCCGCCGTCCCGGCCGTCGGGCAGACAGTAGGACGGCGACGCCACTGAGAGTCGGTGACCACGGCGCGAGGAGCGCGCTCGCCGCACAGTGACATGTAGCGCGGCCGCCGCGCCGCAGCCCCGCGACACTCCGCCGGTGGCGGCGCGCCGATGCGCCTGCCGCCCGGCCTGACGCCAACGCCGACGCCCGCGCCGCGATACAACCCCGCGATCCGCAATATCCTCACCAGTGTCACTTTCACTGTTACACCTGAAGCGAGCCCTTCAGCCCGTCTGTATTGACGACAGTCGTCGGATGGAACCCGGAGTGCGCCGATTCGCATCAAGGTTAGACGAATATTTGAATGTGAGTGTTAGTGCGCCGCCCGCCGACGATCCAGCGCGCCCTAGCGCACCCCTGTACTTCAGCTGTTCGCGCACACTACAGTAACACATAGGTAGGTCGAAAACACGTGAGAACCAGCTCGCCACTCTCCACTGACTCATGAAAAATTCCAACAGGCCGTTTTTGGTGAAACAGTTTTCCCGAAAACAAAATTTCATGCACCCTGAAGAAATCAAAGGCGAATGTTGCAAGTATTAAAATCTCTCAAGATCGTTAAGATCTAGCGCCTTTCTTAGATGATTAGTTGTTTTCCCGCCTTTGTGTATTTAGCACCAAACTGGTTTGTTATCCTTCGTAGCATTAGATGATCTTAGATTTCGTTTTTATACTGGCCTATATCAACATTTATATAAGCATAGATGAAGTTCATATCGTATCGTGAGTCAGTGTTGACAATACCGTGACATCGCACCGGGCGGAGCATGCGGTGAAATTGGACTGTGTCTAGTTTTTATTTGTGAATCAAAATATATATTTATAATCAATATATAAAATTGTCAGTAAATTAATTTGTAAATAGTAGAGTATGACACTGAATACAGAAGTGCATGCAGGTGGAACCTGGTATGTCGCACTGTGCGTGTCGCACATATAGGGGTACGATGATCGCACGTACGTCCATATTTAAAAAGCAGCTTTTGTGCGCCGCATACATCGCGTGACATTAGGAATTGGAAAAAATATTACCTCCCGACTATGTGGTAATGGTTTTACCCTTTGGCTGAATGATTGTATCGATGAAAATTACATTGCATTGTCGGGTAGCTTCGAAACAGCGAGGTAAACACCCAAAAGTTTCATATCTTGCCGTCTTTGTAACAGGAAACTGAGTTTTCTTTGTCTAACTACCCTCACTTTTGTTACATGATCTTTGTTTTTAACTTATGTAACTAGCCAGAGATGTATTTAATAAAAGCGGTCATCACCAGCCATCATTAAGTTTTAATTGTAAACTTCACATGTAATGACTTGAAGACAAAGCCTTGTTGCCGCCAGAAACAGTTTTGTAAATCTTATGTTCGAATCAGAAATATGACTTAACTTTTGATTACAACTGAGTAAATAATTTTTTAAACAAAGGATTCATCGATTTCGGATATAAATGTATTAACTCGTAAGGAGTTAATTAAGTTCTTTAAGCTTTTAAACCATTGACCTGTCGCTAGTTACAGTTATAAAACCTTACCGTGGGTCTGAATTACTAACGTTTATCAGTATCTATTCGCATGCCTAGCTATTTTGTTTGAAGATGTATACGCATTTCTAATGAGAATTTATAGTAAGGTACGCATCTTAATTTAAAAAAGAATCCATTAGTGCCACTTTTTCTGTTGCTGAATGCAATTCACGCATAAGTCTTCAAAATTATTCATAAAGACCACCCACTAGCTTTGCTTCTAATAACTAAAGAAGATATTATCTAACAGTCTATGTTACAAAATAATGTTCTAACAAGACAAAAAACATTAAAAGAACATAACTTACCTTCTGTGTACGTACATAAAACGCAAATAAAACTCAAAGTAAAAAAAAATGGTAATTTAACATAGAAGACTGTTCCGGTGAAAATTTATCCAATAACTTTCTTTACAAAGCTCACACTTATGTTTTAAAACTATCCTTCGTAAGTACCTATGCAGTTTTATTTTTAAAATAATTGAAAATTTAAAATGCTAGAACGCCTAGGAGTCTTAGAAGTTTTGCTTTAAGTTTTATTGTTTTACTTACTATAAATCTGGATATTTACATTAAATACAATGGTTTGTTTGCAGATTACTGCCAACTTAAAATGCATTATTTTACTTTCTCAACTTTTACATTATTTTGAACAAAGGAAAACTAATTTCAAGAACAGTAATACTACTGTACCGGTAAACTAACATTTGTTGTACCTACTACCTAATAGTTTTTCTCGAAAGAAATTAAGCTACAGCACTATAATATGTGAGATATAAACATTTGTAATTAACATGGAATCCACAACTGATTTCCATTTACAATGATTAAATAGTTACACTTAAAAAAAGGTACACGTAAAGTTTCTTAGTTTATTGTATGTATAATTTCATAAATATCTTCTAAGGTAGCTTCCTTGTATCATACCGGTGTTTAATGTACCTAATCTTTCGCAGAAAAATTTACTATGAAAACATGTATGATTTTTTTGTTTCTTTAACTTACTTTATCAGATGAGTTTGTTATTTGTTACGTCTTTTACCGTTCAAAGCTATAATACGAGTAGAAGTTACTTAATCTTTTAATATTCCTATATATAGAATTTTCGTGTCACAGTGTTTTGTAACAAACATTGTGACACGAAATTTTATTTTCACGGAAACTCCTCCGATACGGCTTTACCAATTCTTATGAAACTTTGTGTGTTTATTCAGTGGGTACCATTGGAATAAATAGGACGTAAACTAATAAAAAAATAAATAAAACTATAAATTAATTCTAAGGTGGAACGAAGTTTGCCAGGGTAGCGAGACTATTTTCAATATAAAACCATTACGTTGTTAATAATTTCAAATTAACTTGAATTAGATTAAAGTTTTCTTTGTCATGATAAAATGAGGCATTTACATTTCAATGGCCAGTTCGATACTTTATCAATATAATTAAAATGTGGTGTGGTAAAGTGCTAATAAATGTACATTGATTATATCACACTATTTTATAATTGTTACATCACGAATAATGAACACATTATCAGATAATATTTATTACAACATACGATTAAAAAAACAAATGCCTCGTTGGTCTTGTGTTCGGGAGCGCTACTGATGAGCTTGAGGTCTCGGGTTCAATCTCCGGGTCAGGCAAAGCGGTATTGAGTTTTTCTATCTGGAATTTCTTTATAGCGGCTCGGAGGCTGGATATATGGCTGATTGATAGCAATAGGCTCGTCCCTATTAAGTAATAAGTAACATAACTGGTGGGATGTGGTTGTATCTACTACATTACACCTCTGCCTAATCCTTCGGGTATAACTGTACCGGCGTGATGTAATATCATGTTATCATTATAAAAGTGTTAGTTTATCGTTTAAGACTCTACATGACATTTTATTTTAAGTGACATTTTAAAAACTTCTTAAAAAAAAAAAAAAAATTTTTTTTAAGTGCAAGTTTTTTGGGGAAACAATGTTCTAACAAAACAGAAAACAGTACATAACTTACCTTCTATGTACGTACATAAAACTCAAAGTAAAAAAAATGGTAGTTTAACAATTCAGACTGTTCTGGTGCAAGTTTTTCCAATAACTTATGCTTTAACACTATCCTTCGTACTTAGTAAGTACCTTTGCAGTTTTATTTTTAAAATAATAAAAAAAAATTAACGCCAGAACGCCTAGAAGTCTTTGAAGCTTAGCTTTAAGTTTTATTGTTTTACTTACTAGACCAAATAAATAAATACATTTCAACAAAATTATTCCAAGATAGGTAGCAAGGTTGCTACATGGTTTATATACGTATGTACGCATGTGTGTATACACATACACAAACTCATGCTTTGCCATGGGGTATGCATAAATAACACAGTGTCATCTGCTAAGTAAGATTTTCTTCACATTCCTTGGGCCCTTAATCAAAACCGACGTTGTCCTTTTACGTATGAAAAAAAATAAAAATCGTTTAACACAAAGTAAATTTACGATATCAATGTATCGTGAATTTTCTTTGTGTTAAACGATTTTTCAACAAATACTTTTAAAGTTATTAATTTTCAACAACTTTTAAAAACATAATTCCTAAAGCTTGTCACATCATAGAATTTGGTATTTACCCAGAGCAGTTCTATACAAAGTATTTTACAACAATGAACAATGGTGAAAATACCTATGGCATATAATCCACCTTTGTACGTTAGTGTTTTAGAATTAAATAAGTTAATAATAATAAAACAGAACCAAAGAACCAGTTAAATCTTCTCGAGACTAATTGGAATTTGAAAAACGCTTTTGCAAACTTTCATTGCATATTCAATCGAATTGTAAAATAAACTAAAACATATTTTAAAAAGAAAACAATGTTGACTGAAAGTTGCTCAGCAAACAATAAGCCTAGAGATTACAATCACTATAACTCTGAATACACAATTTCCTGAAGAAATACATACTTTGCTTCCAATAATATTAAGTCAACATTTAAAACCATAAGCCACATATTTGTGCAAAGTTACTTAACACGAGGTTTACTTACCTTAACATTTAAATTACACACCATAAGAAAACTACTTCTGAAAAGTAGTTTTACAATGTGTACCTAATTGAAATGAATGAAAATCTCTTAAGAGTTCATTGCACTCATCATTATTAACAACTTTTACTCTGAAGCCAACGACGAAATTTATTTTAATTAATTTATTTAAATTTTAACAACATAATCCATTATTGCTCAATGAATTTTTTTTCGCAATATAGGTTCCCGCAGTAAAATAATAAAGGTACACACATTATATTTTTATTATATACAAGTTCATACAATGATACTTCTATAGGTTGAGCTCACGATTTCTGACAAATGCTTGCACTGACTGATCTGGTCCCCTCATTTCTGTGTGGATCTTTCCTCAAAAAGAAAACATTTCAGACACTAATCTGCATGGTTCTTACATAATCTGACCAAGATAATGACTGGACTTTAAAAGAGACTGACCTCTGAGTTTCTTTCGGTGTTTCTTCTCAGAGTAGTGAGATAGTGAAATACCGACCTCACCTTTTAGTTAAAAAATTACATGTAAAAGGGTTTGTATGAACCTATTTACAGAAATAAAAATGATTTGATTTGAGGTTCATAACTACATTTAAGTAAATGTAGTTAAGAACCTCAAATCAAATAAAAAAACGTTTAAGTAAACGTTCCCTGGATTTTTTAAAGATTTTCTTTTAACTCCAGTTAACTTATTCTATTTATAATCTTGTATTACATTTCAGAACACTAACTAAACAAATTTGTTATATCAATGCCTCGTTAACTATTGTGGACCGGTACGTTACGGCTAAAGGTCACATTAATGATTAGTTATTTTTAGTGAAATTGTCAAGATTGTTATAAAAATAGATGTAACGTTAGTAATAGTTTGTATTGTAGTTAGTAGATAGTCGTGCAAATTAATAGGAACACAACACACACAGCCAATGTGAACATAATTGCCTGAGATTGCGCATATTCGCAATGTTTTGTTCGCAAGTATAATTTGTTAAAAACTAAGAGCCAAAAAAGGTTGATACTTATATACGCTAATTTAGAACATCCTGTCTGCATGTAACAGTCGTGGTTTACGTGAATCAGTAATAAACTTCATGTAAGTAACGGCAATTTTCACGATGGAACTACTAGCTAAGTAATGAAGCATTTGTGGGAAACTCAAGAGTGCACTTTACCATTGAGATTGAGTTTTCATTTAATATTTTCTTTACTCTTGTTTAGTTCTGTTGACATTTCTATTTAATCTCTTAAATCCGATAACTGCGATTCTACCAATTACCTAAGTAAATCTGAAAAGCTAGAGTGTATCTTAAAAGCATGTGAGTAGATTAATGACATCATGACAAAAAAAATCAACTCTCCATACAAAACTCGATCAACTGTTCGGATATATGTATGGAGAGTTGATTTTTTTTTTGTCTGTTTTCGAAAAAGTCGTAGAACAAATGTTGTTGTTTATGATGTTAATAATCTACTCCTGCGAGGTTGTTGATGTTTTACAAATAACCCTGTATACTATATTATAAAGAAGAAATAGGCTCTGAAACTACTAGACCAATTTGAAAAATTCTTTCGCCGTTGGGAGTCCCCAGGTGACATAGACTACTTTTTATCCCTGTATTCCCACGGTAACAGGAACTACGCAGGTGAAAGCGTGTAACGTGTGCTAGTTGATTAAAAACGAAATTTATAAAGCTCGTCTAATATAGTTGCACACAATGTAATAAGATGACATTTTGACCATCATCTTCTTAGCCTTTACTCAACAATGTTGGGGTCGGCTTCCAGTTTGTCGAATGCAACTGAATAACTAGTATTTTACTACAGGTAATGTCGTTAAAGTTATGTTGTGGCGGCATATTACTCGTATTAGAATGTTACTGCCTACCCCGCAAACTTCGTTCTGTATTAAAATTAATTCAAATTGTGTTTTAAACGAAATTGCGGAATGGATTGCATTTTGGGGTAGATTACTCTTACCACTTGGGAGTATGAAAAATAGTTTAGGTACGGACGTACCTAAACTTTTCTCAAACTTAATGATTTAATAAGAATCGGTCAAGCCGCTTCTTTTTTTTTTTTTTTTTGAGTTGAATGAAATATTAAAAAAATATTTGCATGCTAATCTCAGTGACAATCTATCGAAGGTCGTCTAATTTCCTTGCATTTTTATATCAATGCATTTTTGACATTGGTTGTGTATCGCCAGGGTGAGACTGGTTTTTTTAGCACGATATTTTGTCTTCTGTTTTAAAATCACCCCGTAAAATTGTAGGTGAATTCATATGTTATGTCATGCTAGGCTTTGCAGTTCACGTCACTCAAGTTTCCACAAGGTAAATTTAACCGAAACGACTAAAAATCACAACAGTAAAAAAGGTTGGATCAATATTATAGTATCGTTTCCATATAGCGACAATGTATGCATGAACCTGTCTAGTTCTATTACATACACCTACGTACATAATAACTCTGTATTTGTAGACACAGAAATGTAGATGTAATTAATAATACTTTGTATACCTTTATTCAGGTAGAACGTTGCGTTCGTCGCCGTCGGTCCGATTTTTTCCATTGAACGTTTCAAACAATCCGTCTTACATTATCGTCCGTGCATCGCTCGATTACGTTTCTTTTAAGATTAAACGCAGCCGCTTTTCACGTAAAATTAACCATGTAATTAAAGAACTATGGAGCCGACGGTATGAGTCTAGACTCTCGCATTCCTAGCATTGATTTTAAAACGTCTGCGGATGATTAAGCTGAAAATAAAAACTAAACTTTTTGATTAGTTAATTGTGCTGATATAGATAGCCTTTTAGGCCGTTGAGGCCGTTGATTGCTATCGTTTTTAGGGTTCCCTTACCAGTGAAACCTTATTTCTTTTTTTAAAGAAACGTTGCCTTTCCCTGGAAATTTCTCCTGTATCGTGGATCGCGTTTACAGAAATTTAAACTCGCACACACAAATATACATCTATTTGGAACAATGACTTGATATGTAAGTACACGTATTAAGTAACGTAGACAGTGGACATTTTCACTGTATTTGTATTTCTATATACATACATACATAAACTCACGCCTTTTCCCGTGGGGGTAAGCAGAAACTACAGAGCGCCATTTGCTACGATTCTTACATACTCTTTTGCAAAGAGTATTTATATAGTTATTGCTCTTTAGCTTCGTTTACATTTATACATTATTTCATACACACACCCCGGTTGCACTCGCAACCGGGGTGTGAGTATGCACACGCACTTGACCTTTTCTTCTAGGTTCTTCAGACCTCACCAATAAGGTAATATATTTCCATTGGCTCAAAAGTCTAATTTTAAAGCTTAAAATAAACGTGATTTGTTGTTGTTGCTTTTTCTTCTATAGTACAGAACCCTTGGTGTAGGTACTCGTACGAGTCGCACTTGCCTAGTGTTTAGGTTTATATCACTCGTAGAATATATCTTACATATTAGATTATTTTAAAAGGAAGAACAATCATTGCTTTTGTTCACAAAAAACGTGGCAATTTTATTTTGCATCCTAAAATAATATTAGGTATCTAAAATAACGTATAAAAATATTTACCAAACCAAAACAGCCACACCATTATGAAATTTTCGCCGCTCAGGTAACAATCATAGGCTATTTAAACATTGTAAAATGGTATTAGCATACATTACACAATCAGAATTTATGCCGTACTAACACGTGACTGTCGAATTTTTTTATAAATATTGATAAACCTAAGTCTAGTGTTTTTCCGTTCCAGGCAATATAATTTTAGCGGAAAAAATTGACATTGAACCTGTAGGTGACCTAACAGGAAAAAACTGGTCATGCGCAATGCGTATCATGTCAGGCCACGTACACTGAAGGGCTGCATAGCAAGGATAAGGTCATGCCCAATTTTTATAATATCTACTGCAAAACTAAGCAGATGTGATATATAGGTAGATTTTTAGGGACATGTGGGTAAAAAGGGGCTTCTGGCACGTGCCGAACGAAGGTTAAGCTACGCGTAGGTTGGTCCTTAGGTAAGTGACCAATCATAACATATCAAGACCTCACTGGGCCTCTGAAAGCAAGTTATCCATTGTAGCATTAACTAACATGAGATTTCTTAAGAATTACACACTTTTATTAAAAAGTTTTGGAGGTATGAGGAACAGGGTGTAAAGTTTCTCATCCACCATTGAAAAGGGAGAATCCTCCGACCAGACGGGTGTTGTGTCTGGTGGGCTTACTACTGCCCGACGGTTGTAGTCGGGAACTTGCGCGGATAACTCTGATACCGCGATGTAGGATATCGGCCATTAGTTCGTATGTGGCGAGACAGATGTCGCTACAAGTTCATTGGATTACAATAAAATCATGATTTTATACAATGAAAAGAACATTAAAGATAGGTAACTAAAAAATTAAGAAAAGAAAATTTCAAAGTTATGAATCTATCACTTGCAGACATCATCGTATATAGATAGTGGTCGGGTTCCTGTTAATAATGCCATAAAGACCTAATTAAAAGTTCTATGAAATTGTAAAAATCTAATTATATAATAAACATGCAAATCAGAAAAACATCGTGCGAAAATTGAGTTTGAAATCGCAGATCCACTACTTTAGCAAGCGTGGTGATCAATGCTCGCACCTTCTCTGTATGAGTAGAGGCCTTTCCCCTGCAGTGGAAAAGTAAAACATAACTCAAAAGTAACTAATGTAAATTGTCATTGTTTAATAGCAAAACTAAAAATAATTTAGCAATTAATGTCACGCGTAGATTATCTTAGAAATTGATACGTAAACTGACTGATAACAGCGTTGTAACATATACATTATAACTTTATCAGTCTTCAACAATGCTACAGGTTAATCATGAATAGATTTGACTGACGAGTTGTTTCAGGCTGCCAGCTCCCGTCAGACTTTTTAGGACTGGTTATATATCGGATCGGTCGGAATGCAGCCTTTTATTTCTGACCGACTTTTGTAGGATGTAACATGCGTTTCATGCAGGAAGACCGTTGGAAGGCCTTCAAAAAGGTGTACCAATGACTTGGTGAGGGTCACGGGAATCCGATGGATGGCAGATCACACACACACACTTTCACGCTATCACACACGCACAGACACGCACTCACACACACACTCACACACACACACAAACAAGCACGCACACGCACTCACCCAACACCGCATCACACTACAAACATACATAGACAACAGCTTTCTATTTTATTTTATTTTACTTTACTCATTTCTAATTTTGTTGAATTTTGTTATGGAACGACTTATGTAATCTGTTTCTGGAGGTGGGCGTTGATAGATGCGCCACAGTTTTTCTTTTAACTACAGCGTCTATCATCGTTTCATATTGTATTGTTTGCACGGCTTAGTAGGCGACTCGGACGCTGAGTCTCGTCCGATCCGGCCGAGACAGGAATTTTATTATTAAAAATATTTTTGAGTGGTGTTTCGGACGATACTTTTTTTTAAGCAAATTTTGTACAGTCAGAATGAAAAACCTTAGGTAGAGTTTTATTACTTAAGTAAAAGTCGGGGAATTGTTAGAAAGAGATAAAGTTTAATATACAATTACAACAATCAACAGTAAACATGATAAATCACAATAATCAATCTTATATATCAATTTAAAAGCGTACAATAATAATTATAAATGTTAACAACAATAATCAGTCTTTTATATCGTTTGGAACGTGTACAACAAGAATATTAAATGTAAATTACTATAATCAGTCTTATACAGGGTTACTGGTAATTAGACGTGAGGGGCTGATAAGGGGGCCAAAATGCAACAAATTGAACCCCCCATATTTATGGCCGAAATTCAATAGTTTTCGAGATATTTGAATTTTAAGGGTTTTTCGATATTTAACCAAAATTTTCCAAATAAAAAAAATATTTGAATGGGTACCATTAAGAATGATGTTGTAGCTGGCACTTTAATTAAACTATGGACATATTTCAAACAACTTAACAAGAATAATCTCATATCGCTCATTATTTTGTTTTGAGATATTATTATCTTACCAATATTTTCATTTTACGCTTCAAAAATGTTGCTTCGTCACATAAATTTCTATGACATTAATCGTACAAATAAATAAAACAACTTGCCTATTCTGTAAGCTTTCCAAAAAGGTATAAAAGTTAATTTTGAAATACATAATCGTGGCATGGCATGTATCTGAATCGGCGCTCGCACCAACTAGAAGTTTTTAAGTCTCAATGTGCGTGCAAAATGCCAAAAGTCAAAAACTAACTGACTCGTGAGATATCAGAATTTAGAATTAGAATTTATTTAATTATATTTAGAATGTAGTTTTACATAGTATGCTATTAATATTTTTTTAAGTTCTATAAACTCTACCATAACATATGGTGTACACATATTGAAATGTCATCCTTAAATAGCTAAGTACAATTAATTATATGATTTAATGATTGACAATAAGTCCAATATAAATCATTTTAATTAGGTAGTCGTTACTTTAAATAAAACAATGATTCAATAACCAACTTGTCCGTAGGGATGTATCCTATACCGATACCGATGCCGATATATCGGCAATACTCGAAGCTTGCTGTTAAATCGGCATCGGCGATATTTTTATGGCCGATTTAACGAAACTTTTTAAATTTCGCGCTTTGAAAATGTAAAATAAACGCGCGTGTTGTCTCGTCTACTTTGTTTTTGATACAAAAATCTCATCAATGTTAATTTTAATTACTAAAACTATTAACTAATCTCAACCTGTCTATAGTTTCAAATGATTTTGTTTAGTTTGTCCTGTGATTATTATTTTTATATTATTAAAATAATAACCTGTCCTGTTACGGTATCAGTATCGCAGATATTTTTTATAAGAGCCGATGCTCTTATATAAAAATAGGATACGATACTGATACCGATGTATCGGTATCGTATCAAATCAAGAGTGAGCTGACAAGTAGGGATACTTGTCATCTCATCACTCATTAATAAAAAATACAAAAAAATCTTTATTTTCAGGCGTCGACGGCCCATAGCGTGTTAGTATTCAGTACAAAAATAACTTAAAAACTATGTTAGTAGTAACATCTAGACACACAAGAACACAAATTATACACAGCAAAATAAACAGCTCCCAACTCGAGAAGGATTCATCAAGACCCATGTCTGACATGCAGCTTGCTTGATAAACCTATCCATCGTAGACCCTTCCAATCTTTCTGAAAATACCTTCAGAACGCTATTGCTGCTTCCCCTCAATCTGCGTATCACTGATGCTACTTTTTTTCGCAAAATGTGCAATGTGTTTTAATGTTTATTTTATTTGTAGTTAATAATTTATCCATAGCGACAAGGTAAAATATATATTATTTAATTATGTGTCTGACGGTACTTTGCCTCTAAAAAAGGATGCGTCCGAAACACCACTCAAAAATATTAATAATAATGAAATTCCTGTCTCGACCGCATCGGACGAGATTCAGCGTCCGAGTCGCCTACTAAGCCGTTTGCACCTTATGTGTTCCAAATAAAAACTTTTATTATTATTATTAGATGCATAGGTTCGTTGTGCTGGCACTTACTGCTGAAATGATGATGATGCGTTGCACTATTGCCATCAGTACGTTCTGTTTTTCTCCTACTTATCGGTCACCGATTATTATCGGACGTGGGTGGACGCCTTAGCGGCCGCAAGTGCTTCAGCTAAGGATGAGGTGCCGGATCTGTTCCCTGGGTGGGGCAAAGTGGTTTTGAGTTTTCTTGCTATAATTTCTCAGTAGCAGCCCGGAGTCTAGACTTGTGCCTGATTTAATGGGGCTTAAGCATAACTTAGGCAAAATATTGGTGTACTATAGATATATAATATACCCTTTGGAAAATACAGGCGTGACGATATGTTAGAATCTTGAAAGTCGGACAGTAGTGTGTATCAATTTCAGAAAAAGTGAGGCGAAATTTTAGTCAATATATGTTTTTAAATAATACTAATTTAAATGATTTATTACAACCTAGTAGGCATGTACATATTTCAGGGTCTCGACTTTTAACGTGGGCGTGGTAATTTATTGAGAAACAGGCAACATAATGAAGAAAACGAATGATGATAATTATTAATCAAATTTCTAAAGGTAAATATATTTATATATATTTTGTTACTTATAATATATGGCTATTTTATTACGCTGCTATTAAAAAAAAAGTAATCATAAAAATATGGGTAGGTACATTAAAGTTATTTTCGCTTTCTGTTAGTTTGAAAATCGAAAACCTACTCGATAACAAAACATTAATTAAATTAACTAACCTACACCGATAGTATTTTCAGCGGATTGTATACGCACCGGCATTTTATTTCACTTTTCCTTGATCGCCAATGTCAAAAATGCATTTATGTGTAGAAAATATAGCAATGTAGCTTTCCTCTTAGTCTTCCTGTAGGCACACGAAGTTAAAAGAAAAAGTGCAGCTATTTGAACGCTTTACTTTATTATTTTTTAAGAATGTATTACAAATAAAATAATCTTTACTAGTGGTCGAAATTTTTAGCTTTCAGCGCGCATTCTCTTCTCGTAACTAAATTATTAAAAAAATACCTATACAACTACCACGAGCCCACCAGAAGCACCACTTCTTCTTCTACGAGTCCTCGAATAGTCCTCGCACAAATGATTTGGTAAAGGCAAATGGATTGCGCAGATGCAAGTCGCTTTCAACCAGTCAGATTGGATCATTAGAACATAGACCCATAGAGGAGGCCTATGTTCAGCTGTGGACTCCTACGCCTGATGAGATGATGACTATCTTTTTCTCTTTATAAAATATAACTATGCCAAACAACTCCGTGCTTGGAGAATATACACAAAAATGAATCCAACATTTACCGTTTTAATATAGATATGGATTCGTGCGACGATTTAGAACTTGTCGCATCCGTAGGATATGAAATACCTGTATCAATCAAACCATATTAGTAATAATACTAATAGTGTCATTTATTGAAGACTGCAAATAATCCATATAAAAGTAAAGTAAAATAATAAATGATAGTGTTTGTAAAAACTTTAAAGTAATGGTTAACCTTCAAATTAAAATTGTATGCATTATTACTTTAAGGCAAAAAAAATATTAGAAAAACTTCTTCAAACTATTTCATACAGAAGTGTAGAGTCGTATCTCCTGTTATCAAGATGCACAATGGTAACGATTCCCTCGTTCTAAGACTAATCTAAAATAATAAAATCGTTATCTCTTACTGACTTACAGCTTTAGAAAAGGACAGAGACAGACAGTGACAGATACGAACTAAGCTATAAATGTCAAATTAGGTTTTTGCTTGAACTTTGTTATGTATTTAGTCGATGCGTTTGAAATGTTAATTTAAAAACTTTATGTCCAATTTAAAGTGACAAGTATTGCAAATGTGCATCCTTTTCTTATTGTAAAAGAGAGAAAAACATTAAAATAAATTCTAATTCAAATTCATTTAAATTGCAAATATGGGTACCTACAGGAAAAATTGTTAGTGTTACCATATTCGGCACTTGCAACATTTATTTCGGAACGTGGTTAGTCCCTAAATTAAAAATTTAGATACATTAAAGTTTAAAATTACATGTCTATTAAATCGTCAATTAAAGTCAAAGTAAATAATGACAAAGTAATATTGCCAAACTTAACCTAAATTCAGTTTAACAAGCACAGAATCGGCACCAATGCGTTCGTAAAATATTATCAGTAATGTATAGGTAAATTACATCATGGCGTTGTCGTGAGACAGGAAAGGTGCAAACGAAAACAAACATGTGATGAAGAGCTCGTCCGCTAATAGAAACACCGTATGATATACATAACTGCATCCTATTATATCAGTAAATACCTATAACAATGTGCTAGGCATAGAACTATTAGCGAGGTAAATATACGAGCCAGTTACGTCTCATAGCGACTGGGCATCGAACGGCAAAGCAAAAGTCATAATTTACAATTTTAACTCAAGCTGAAACTTGGAAAATGTTTAAATAATAAATTAAGTCTGTCAAATGTCCCTTTTTTCTAACTCTGGTATACAAAAATACTTATAGTAAAAACATTTCCGTAAAGGTTGTGTAATGTATGTACATACATACTGTCAAACAATGTATAAAATCCGACAAACGTTCTTGAGTAAACAGCGCCACCTGCCAGGTCCAGTTGTAATTCAAACACAAACACACACAAAAACAATAATTGATTAAAATCAGTCCAGCTGTCTAGGACAAGTTCAGTGATAAACATTCACGACGTACAGAAGAAAAATGTAACCATACTTACTTTATATAGATAATAAAAAAAATGAATTTGTATAGATAATAAAAGTTATAAGCCTAAACAAGCAATATGAGACTTAATCACACTCAAGATTTTTAGTGTAAATCATCATAAATAAGAGAATTCTAAGAAGTTTTTTAATTCATACAGTAAGCGTTATGGAATATTTTATTCAAACAAATTTATTGTATTGAACCAACTAGAGAGTTCAGATACAGACCAATACCAGACATTATAAATACAAAAAAGAACTTTTTCAGCGCTGTACATAAATTAAATAATTAAACAAATAGGTGCAGCCGCTGTGTGGCCACTGATTTTTATTTTAATAAATTACCTACAGAGCGTAAAAATAATAAAGTATTATTGTTACAATACAGAATACGATAGTTCACGTGCCTACATAATCTAAAACGCGCGGGTGGTGCCCATGCGCTGCCTACTGTCTGACATCGGCGCCGCCGCCGCTCAGTGTAATGCCTAGCAATTAACATTGACGCGAAATTCATCCGTGTTATATTTCGGGCATAGCAACTATATTTGCAAGCGAAAAAGTTACCCGCCGTCGTCGCTGACGCACTCACACAAGCAAACACTAACACATGTGCACATGCAGCGCACAATAGGCCTAGGTATATAGGTAACGTTTATACCAGTCTACACGCATACATCGTCGTGTGTGCACGTGTGTGCGTCCGGCCACAGACTTTACCCTTGAACGCATGCGAAACACTAGATAATTCCACAGTTCCACACCGAATTGGTGCATTGATAAAAAATGATAACCTGAATAAACCGTTGGCAGGTTTCAGCGATGACATACCTACTTTGCAATTTTTACGATTTTTATAGTTATAGTGTCGTAAAAAATGCAATTTTCTGTTTTAGAATTACATCTACTAGTGTAACACAAAGACGTGCCAATATCCTCTTGTTTCTTAGCATGACAACGATTAAGTACAGCATTTTTTTTTATTTGTATTCATCAGTAAGAAAATCAATTGTTGAAATTGCAATTAGCATTTTGGTAGAACTTTATTTAAATCTAATTATCATAGAATAACTACTTTATTTTTGAAGAATTTTTACGTTTTCAAATTCCATTTTTTCGAATAGATCTATTTTTAGGGTTACGTAGGTACCTCGAAAAAATAGGAACCCTTAGAAATAGGATCCCTTTGGTATATATCCACCGGCACGTCAAGACGATTTTTCAGGAAATATTGAGTTGAAATTAACATCTATCAAATACTGGAAACTTTGGTCTTTTACATAAGTAACAAATCAAACTTACACGTCAACGCGATCAGTAGATACCGTCAATTATATCACACTTTTAAATTATTAAGATTTGTAAGATTAATTACCTACTTTTTGTTGGCCTAGCAGCATTAAATTTTGCAAGAAACTAAGTCCTATGATTATTTTTTAGTGATGTCATATAAAAATTATAATTTTTGCAATTGTAGGTAAAGTACATTTTGTCATACACAAATATAAATATAATGTAAATAAAGAGTATAGTTAGTGTGAGTGTGTGAGTTTAGTTATAATTTGTAAGTTTTTATGGTGACCAAAAAAGAATATTCTATTCTGTTAGATTTCTACAAAATAATCTAAACAAAACAATAACTACAAAATAATAATAAATACCAATAATATCTACTAATTACCTACTTACTACTAATATTTTTTTATTAAGCGACTCTCTTATGTGATCTTATTTAAGCCTTTTCTGAAAGATAGAAATATAATGATTATATTTATATATAACCTAACCTAACTCATCATACCTATCCTATAGCGAACCTAACAACCTAACCTAACTACCTTACTGAAATGCATTGATTTTAAAAGATGATTTTTACAATATTTTAAAGTAACATACTGTGCTGCGTGTCTCCATGGTGCTTACAATACGAAAGTAGGTAGTAATATTTGAAATAGTAGTAGCAGTTGAAGCACTGGGATAAATGGACAAACATTATTTTTAACTGTTTTAAAGTTAATTAGTTTAACCTTAAACACGGAATTTCAAAAATGTTAAAGGGCATTTCACTTGAATAAAGCCGCAGGCCTTCTAGGGCGTTTCCTCCCGGCGTTCCCACTTATATCTGCAAAAAAATATTTTATTCTTACTAAAAATTACAAAAATAATATATGTGCATATCTGCGAAAAAAAATCTTTCAGTTCGGGCAGAGTTAATACCTACTTATCCACGGAAATGTGTGTTCTAAGTTATAATGAAATTCTAAACAAATTTTTATTTCACACCACTTACGCAATGTGTCTAGCAACGTCAGAGTGACAGCGAACAAAGTGGTAGACTTCAAACGAATTAGTCAGTCTGGAGTGTAGACAAACTTGAATTCGATTGTGCGATCGCATGCGGTACAATTGTACCGACACAATTGCCTTCCCCGTATTAGATTAGCTCATTTTATACTATCTTTATCAAAAGTTCCTTGTACACGTTCTAGGTAATTCGTTGGGTTTTATGTCTTTGGATCCTTAGTAGATAGTTCATTCTAGTACGTAATATTTTACTTGTATTTCTTAGTTACTAAAGGAATGGAAGAATAACTATTTAATCGTTGAAAAAGAAAAAACACGCAAGCTAAAATTTTGTAGAAATAAAATGTTCAAAAAAATTTTTTGTAGAAATACTAAGGACGCATTTTGTTATTAACATTGTATTAAATTTAAGTGCTGGGTCTTTTAACACATACAAAAGTAATATTCGACTAAAATTACATGTTTATTATGTAGTATTGTTAATCAATTATTTTTTACATTGTTTTTCCAAATTTATTAACAATCCCATTTTTTGGAACATAGAGCATCCTTTTAGCTATGTATTTTTTATTCGCGGCTTCAATTTCTGTACTAATAAGTACTTTACGTTTTCTTTTTAATGTTGTGGAATTCCCATAACTCAATTTTCTGGTACCGACTCTTAACTGTAGACACAAAACAAAATAAGTGTGAGTAACCCAAAAATTATCTCTAACGTTTAAATATTTAGTTGCATCCGAAATTTGGATCGTAATTTAATTTGTGGCGCCTATTTACAACTATGAATTTTATAATAATTTTAAGTTTTGACGTATTTATTAGACCTCGCTGTTTTGTAATTCGTGTATATTTAGAATAATTAATTTTTAGCTGTGGCTACCAGAAAGCAAGATCTTAATTTAAATCTTTCAATTAAATCATTTTATTGGAATCGTGCCATTTAGATTAAAATTAAGTGATTGCTTTTTTATGGTCTACTTACTCACTTATCTACTACAAAAAGATGAGGTTACGATGTTAATTTTATTTTTTTTTGGAAAAAGAATAGAACATACAAACATTTCCGTGAGTTATGTAAAGTTACTTGTTTCCTTCTTAATAATGTTGTGCAGACCATAACGACAACATTTTTTTTCTTCTGCATTTAATTATGTAAATGAACAAACATTTAAACTATGTTTACGTCACAACCCCTACATTTAGTCAACTAGTAGTGACGTTTTTAGACGTCACTTGAGATTTCTTGTTCCGTTTTTAAATTTACCAAAGTTAACCTAAATCGAATCGATTTTAAAATAGGTGTATTTAAAGTCTAATCGATTTAGGTCAACTATTGATCTATGAACGGAATAAATTAAGACTTTGTCATAATGCCTAAATAATAAGTTTTATGTATGCTTTCGTTCCGAAATTAAAAATATTGATGACAACGTTACAAGTGTTATGTGTGTGTAAATGCGGGAACATAGAATACAGAAACAGTTAATCACATCACATTCGTCTTCATTTGCCGGCTTGCAGTTGCCTTGGTAGGTAAGTATTTGAGTTGCATTTAAATTGAAAATCCTCACATTTTAGTCAGATTTAGGTAATTTAAAATAAAATTCAAATTATAGCGAAACTAGTTAATGGTAGTATTAGATATAATAAATTTTATATGAAAAATGAATCCCTATTTTCCTTGGTCATCGCATCACGCGTGAACGGCTGAACCAATTCCGCTTATTCTTTTGTTGTTGTGTTTGTTATTGTCAGGAGATTTTGATGAAAGAAAAACATAGCAAAGTTAAAAAAAGATTTAAAAAATTAAGAAATTTTTACGATAATTGAACATTTTTCAAATGCCGCCATCTTTGATGACATCACAGATGATAAATGTCTCCCCAGTCTATTTTTAGGTGATAATCTGACATTTGAAAAGTCTTAGCTAAAACTTAAAAGGGAACACGACAGAAATTGATTCTAAGGCTGAAGGAAGTTTGCCGGGACAGCTAGTTAGGTATAATACAAACGTATTGTTAATTCTTAAATTCCTTTGAGGATACGCAATATGCATTTCCTTGTTCATATAATCATATTGTTCAAATTGTTATTTAATACATATGAAAACTTGTATGAATTGTGTTTTTTTTTGTAACAATTTCAGTAGGTATTGAATTTACACAAGAACTTGTATAAAATAAATTAAAAATATACTGCAATAGGTTTGATGTTATTATCACCAACCCGCCTTGCGCTAGTCTGGTGATTAATCCTCTGGCCATCGTTGCATGAGAAAAGGTTTTTGAAACCTCTTTCTAAACCTTTTACTATCCCACTGCAGCACAACTGAAATAAAATACTATTATCTCGTCATTGCGCCGGAAAACTTAATACGATTACAAAGGAACAGCTGGCAATATCTATAAACGCATTTCTAATTCTTACGATTGACGCGATTGCTTACATTATACATTGCTTGAAATCGCTATTGTATACCTAATTCTAGCGATGTCGATTGGTAATTGGTAATAACTAAAAGAAAGAAAGAAAGAAAGAAAATATTTTATTTGGACGCACAGAACATAAAACAAAAGAACAGCAATACAGATAATAAAAAAAAAAAGATTAAAAAACGAGAGACAAAAATAAAATAATAATAATAATAAAAAGACCTGTGCGAGACCAAAAAGGCGCCTATCTCAGCATTAGCTGCGACAGCATTAACTAACGCATCACATCACTAAATTTCAATTAAGTGTACCAGTCTGAACTTTCCCACAGCAGGGCAAATGTATCTTTTCATACAGAGAAAGTATGAGCATCAATCACAACATTCAAGGATCACAAGGTAAAACCTCGCTTCTCATGTCGAAGGTTCTTATCCGGGCTACTACACATAGATAACATTTTCTATTCAGATGCTTTCTAAATTAATCTTAGATATTACTGAGATTGGTGAAGGAATAGGTGAGGAAACTCAGACTTATGAATTTAAATAAATAAGCCTGAAATAGTAAAACGCGCCTTGAAAAAGTATGATGACGTGGTGGTGTATGGTGACGTGGTGGTGTATGGTGACGTGGTGGTGTATGGTGAAGTGGTGGTGTATGATGACGTGGTGGTGTATGGTGACGTGGTGGTGTATGGTGACGTGGTGGTGTATGGTGACGTGGTGGTGTATGGTGACGTGGTGGTGTATGGTGACGTGGTGGTGTATGGTGACGTGGTGGTGTATGGTGACGTGGTGGTGTATGGTGTCGTGGTGGTGTATGGTGACGTGGTGGTGTATGATGACGTGGTGGTGTATGGTGACGTGGTGGTGTATGGTGACGTGGTGGTGTATGGTAAATGCTCTATGTATGAAAAGCCTTCTAAGTATGAAAAGAGGCCTTTACCCTAAAGTGGGACAGTAACAGTCAATACTAAATTTGCATGAATTTAAGTGCTAACAAAATTGGACAATAGTGTTAATTACTCATTAATTATAACCCGGAAGGGTAAACGTGTATAAAGTTTTGCATAGTGACAAGGCTGCGTAGTAATTTTTTGACGAACGTACCTCAACGGTTTTCATTTGGTTTTGAAAAGCAAACATCCTAGTTTATGCAGCTTGAGCGTTACCACGATGATCCTTAGAAAATTACGACTAAAATATATAATAATTATACTAGCCGGCTATCATCGCGCTATCGGGCAAAGGTCTCTTCACATAAAACCTTCTCTGTAGGTGAAGAGACCTTTGCCGAGCATTAATCACCACGCTTGCTTAAGACGGATTGATGACATCAAACTTTTTTTATTATAAGGAGTTTTACACAATGTGCTTACTAGTCCCGTTATGCTTTAACCACATCTGACTACCAATAGCTGATACCAAAGAATACAAATATAAAGATTTACTTCAATGCCATTAATTTAAACAGACACACAACTTACATTATAAAATTATAAGTCTAGGTTTCTTCACGATATTTTTCTTCACCAATGATACTGATATCTAAGATTAACTTAGAAACTACTGATGAATAGAAAAAAAGCTACATTATTAATTGCTTCCACAACCTCGTGCCTAAGAGAAACTTCTGTGCCGTCACATTTAAATCAACAATTTTTACCTTAATCAACTCGTTATTTTTAATTACAATAATTTAATGTAAAGGCCAATATATAATTTTACAGGTATTATTTGGGTTTCAATAATTTTATCTAAATTAATTTGCTTGTGACTAAATACAAGTAACAATATACACTTGACGGGATTAATCCGTGGATGGGACATTCAAAAACCCTCCGTGCCTCGTAGTCGGAAAGCACGTTAAACTTTTGGTTCCAGCTGTCATTTGTAGATCTTTGGAAGTTATTACGAATCGTCAGAGCCCCGAAAGACTGACAACCAGTTTTACCAAGGGGTAAAGTTTGTTCCACAGAATAAGGTTTTATTTGTTTTTTGGTGCATTATAAATTATCTTTTCTATCTTAGCTTCCTAAATCAACAAGAATTACTAATTTAATCTCCAGCATTTGATGGTCTATCATAGTACCTTCGTGTTATTGGCAAAATTGTGGTGTCTCTATCACAAACGCCATTAACCTTTCAATCCTTTCAATCGTGTCAATTAGAGACACAAGAGAAAGACAGTGACATCGCGGACACCGGTGTCCTCTTGGGATTTAATGAATTAATGAAGATTTGAAGTTGAAGTAGTTGAAGATCGCTCCACATAAAACGTTGATATTAAACTGCATCTTGTTAGACTGGAAGCTTACTCTAACTTGGTTGGGAAAAGGCTAGGTAGATGATGATCTGAATTAATTTAAAGATAACTACGTCATACTGTTTATTAGCCTCGGATACTACATCTCAACGTCTTTATGAGCTACCGACAAGGACATCGATAATAAATACTTTAAAAGTCACTTTTATTCATCGATACCATATCAAATCAATCAAAAATCCGAAGGAGTACGCTTCCTACAGTAAAGTAAAAATCATTGCGTGTGCGATTTTGGGATTTTCTGAAGTATATCATGCGCGGCGCGGTTGGATTTCAAACCTGCAGTGATATTATTTCAATCACTTGGTGTAAATCTAGGTGAAAGTAAAGATGATGTAATTTGACAATATTTATCATTAATATGGGATAACAGCTCACTGCGCCTTCAAATTTACACAGGGTGATTTTTTTCGAACATTTTTAAAATTATTTTATAAAATAGACTGGCTGGTGTAAGTGAGAAAACTATATCAACAGCTTAGTTTTACAATACAATAAATACGTTACGCTTGTAATAAAAACAAATGTTTTGAGATATCTAACGCCTGAGTACTGCAACTTCTCAGTCTTATTACAGAAAATATAATATCCAAAAAAGATTTGACTAGTAAATTTTCTTTAAAAGTATTTTGCTTAGACAAATAATAAATTTTATAAAAGGTCGTACTACTTTTATCATAAATAAAACTGTCACAGAGTGTGCTGCATAATTTTAACTACACAAAATATTACCAACTCTAAAACAGGAACATAAGACAGTATTTTCATAGATACGTTTTGCAGCAGCTGATTATTTTATATGATTTCCGTGTTGGTTGAATAGGGAAAGTGTTTTCTAATTCATGTCCTGTGAACATTTTATTAGTACTTAACAACAAAATATGAGAATTAAATTTGAAATTGAAATAGTATGGATATTATTTCTATTTCAAATTTAATTCTCAAGAATTATAAAATCTAAATAAAATCCTACTGAAATGTTGTGTGCGCCCGTTGATGTCTATCAAAGGGTGTCTATAAAAACGCGACAAGTGTTGAGCGAAAGCGGGTATAGTTCGTCCTACATAATTCCATACAGCTTTTGTTTCTTTTTTAAATTACCGTAATATTATGTTCTGTTTATGTTTATTAACGTTTATGTTTATTTTTGGTACGTACGAGTACAATGACCACACCGTGATTCACGTACCGACAACCGTACATACCTAGAATGCGTCTTAAATTCGTCACAGCCTCCGTCAAACATTTTAAAAGAAGTTTTTTTTCACTTTGCCACCACCACACATTATAAATGACCACTTAATCTATACTTATTAATATTATAAAGAGGTAAAATTTGTTTGTAAGTTTGTATGTAGGGGGTAATCTTCGGAAAGCTACACTATTCCCGGATGACATAGGCTACTTTTTATCCCTGTAATCCCACGGGAACGGGACCTACGCGGGTGAAACCGTGGTACGTCTGCTAGTATGCTATATATTGACAGTTCCGTCAATTCATAGATTAAACATGACATTATTCAAAAAATGGTAAAAAACGAATTTGCATGGAGAAACCACGTAACGTCATAGTAGGACATAAAAAATCTCAAGGCTGGCGCCGAGATGATGATGGTCACAGATCTAATAAAAAGCCTATGACGTGGAATACTAACCTTCGTTCGTCACTCCTAGCGTGTCTGTTCATTGTGTTTTATGGGTACGACTAATGTGCGTCTGCGCACTTTTTGTGACTCTTTTTTATTCGGTTGACATTTGATTAGCGTTGGATACATATTTATTTATAGTGCTTTATCTGAAAATATGACTAAGTAATTAATCAGAACTTTTGTATTTTTTCGGTTATGAGTGATATATGTCCTAAATTTTTGAACAAACCTGCATAGCTTTGGGCCAGTATCTATGTAGTAGGACAAGCCAAAGTTACTCTAATGATAAAATTATAATTACTTACTAATCGTCCAGTCATCGAAATTGACCATCTTAGCTATCCGCACTTCTTTCTTCTCCACATAATAGTCTACTTATGCATACCAAATCTCACACTCCAACGCGCGCGCAATTTTGTGTATATGTTTAGTGCTTTCAATGGGCTATTTGAAAAAAAAATAGTTTTTAGTCCATCATCTAGATTACATGAAAATATTCGACACACATTTTTTTCTTTTTCAAATTGATGGAAAACTGCTTAGATTAAGCGCATTAAAGTTGAGGAGAGGGGGCTTGAAATGTCATTAACTAGTATAAACTGTATGACTAGTGACGTCATGCGACATTTTGACTCGATGCATCGCCGTTATTTTTTAATTAGATACATGAAAAAAAACTAAATGTGTCGAATATTTTCTTGTAATATAGATGAGGGGCTAAAAATTATAATTTTGTCAAATAGCCCATTGTAAGGCCTTTAATAAAATAATATCATCCAGCAGGGCTAACATGCGCAAGTCGACAAAATTTTGTCGACGGATTATCTCGTGCTGAGACGACATATGTCGGTTTGTCGATGGGAGCTAACATGGCGCCACTTATATCTCGTGTCGTTCTGATAAAGAACTCATGTCGTTCTATCAAACCTGTTTTTGTCGTCAGGCTCTAACATGCACGCTATATTTAGTCGAATTTTGACATTTTCATTTGACAAGTTTCTCGTCGATGTTTTCGTAGACGAGAAACCGCGAGTAACTGAGAAAAACTGAAAAAGGGGGTAACAGTGTTCTGTGAAATAAATAAATAAATAAATAAATATAATGGCAGTGCCGTACTATAATTATCTATTAACTGTGTATGAGGAAAGGGAAGCAAGAAAAATACAGAGGAAGGTGATTCGCGACGTCTGTAACCCATTCGACTTACGGGATAACGAGTTCCAGTCTCTCTGGCGAATTACAAAGCCTATGGCTATTTATATTATAGATAAGCTCCAAGAAGATTTGGAGCCTCGAAACGGCTGTGGTTTACCTGCCTTCTTAAAAGTAAGTATCTACCTACCTATTTAACACTTAAACTTCTGTTACTATGTGAAATTCCCAAAATATTGATTTAAATTCTTATAAAAATATGGATGTTTTAACCAAAAGTAAACAGCAAAATTGCAATAATATCAGTCCAATAAAGGTATTGCTAAAGAGATGTGATTGTTAATGTTTTATTCCAGATTCTGTGTTGCATTCAATTTTTAGCAAATGGAGGTTACCAAAGGCAGGTTGGGCAGGACCACACATTATGCCAAGCACAAACTACAGTCAGCAAGTATCTTGACCAGTTTCTGCAATCAATTTATAGGAGGTTGGTATATCACACACATTTTGTACTATTAAGTAAGTATTGTGGTCGCTTAATGTATGGTACCAACATTGTGTACTTACCTACTGTGTATTATTTGCAGACTCTTGGCTGAATGGGTCCACTTTCCTGCCTCACAACCTGCCCGAAGCTGTGTAGCCTTAGGTTTTGAGGAAAAATTTAACATGCCAGATATATTAGGGCTAATAGATTGCACCCATGTAAAAATTTTCCCTCCTTCTGGGCCACAAGGATCCCAGTACAAAAATAGAAGGAAGGATGCTCATACGCTGAATGTCCAACTGGTAATTAAGCATCAATCAACCTATTCATTTTACTTCACATCATCTGCCTAGCCTTTTCCCAACTATGTTGGGGTCGGCTTCCAGTTTAACCGGATGCAGCTGAATACCAGTGTTTTACATGGAGCGACTGCCTGTCTGACCTCCACAACCCAGTAACTGGGTAACATGATACCCCTTGGTTAAACTGGTTGTCAGACTTTCGGGCTTCTGACTACAAGTAACGACTGTCAAAGATCTACAAATGACAATGATACTATTCATTTTACTTATATTACATTTATATTAATCATAATAAATTTATTGATCAGACCCAAACTGCATATTTTGTACCTACATATTACACGAATTGAAGCAGCTAACAAATTATTTCATAGTTAAAAACTATTGTTACGAAATTACAAAATTACCAAGCTTTTAAAGCTAGGCAAGAGGTTTCAAACCCTTACATGAGATGTAATTATGTGGTACAGTCAAGAATGTAACTCTGTGGCTCCGTTTATATAAGTAACAGATAGCCAACTTAGTTAGTACCTACTTGTTTACATTATGTATATATGAACCTCTTATCACTACTTTTATACTGATGTTTATAATGCAGATTGCAGATTCAGAATGCAGGATACTTAGTGTGAATGCCAGGTATCCTGGCAGGGTTCACGATGCATTTATCTGGAGCCATTGTGCTGTGAAACAGGAGATGAAGAGGCTGTACAATACAGGGATTAGAAACTATTATCTCTTGGGTAAGTAAGAAGCTAAGGAGTAGCTGGCAAGCTAGGTAAAACTAAATAATTTATCATACTAAATGAGACGATGCATTTTTTTTGGTATTTTTAATTATGTTTTTTTACAATAATAACTAGTAATAATAATAAAATCAATACTCTTCCCAGCATCTTCGAATTTTAGCGTCTGCTGCGCTTTCTGCAAAAACAAGAAAAACTGTTTTACTGAGTTCTAAATATTTTCTTTGTTGATGCAGGAGACTCAGGGTACCCATTGGAACCATGGCTCATGACCCCCGTGTTAAATGCTGAGCCAAACTCACCAGAACAGCGCTACACAGACTGGCACTGCAAAGTTCGCAATGCAATAGAGCGAACAAATGGATACTTAAAAGGAAGTCTGAGGTGCTTGGGGATAGATCGGGTACTGCACTATTCTCCGGAGAAGGCTTCACAAATCATATATGCCAGCTGCATCGTTTATAATTTGATGAAGCATTTTGGGTAAAAACTTTTTTTGTATACAAATTGTACCCCTTTCTATAATATTACAGTACTATGAGAGAGATTGTATTTTAAATTTTGCAGGGTTCCATTAGAAGAGCAAGAGGAAGATAACCGCGACAGTGGAGATATCAATGAATTTAACGAAACACCTGTACGTCTGCTAAGATTGTCCCAAGCCAGACGAGCTGAATTAATTAATCGCTTTATTTAATAATACAATAATTACTTTTATGTATATTATCAATTGTAAATAAATGTTATGGATTTGTATTATGTTGAAATTTTTAATCTGTTACATTATACAGATTTTTGGAGATGGTCCATTGTAAAAGTTGTATGTATCAATGGGTACTTTCACCCCCTTTCAGCTTGAAGTTACATAGTAAGTTAAAGATTCTTACATTAACTGCAGGTTCCGTTTTTTTAAAACATTGTTCTGCTGCTTCAATTTATTAAATTGCTCTTGCAAGGTGTTATTTTGCTCTCTTAATAAATTGCTGTGGCGTACCTCCTTCACTAACTCCTGAAATTTATATTATCAATATTGTTACATCAGTACAGACAACACTGGATTCGCTATTTTTAATTTCGACAGGACAGAGATACCACGAGTGAAGTCTCGGGCGGTTGCTAGTTTAAAATAATTAATGTTACAATCTAAACTTCCTTACCTTCACCAATTTATTTAGCTCCAACTGAGCGTCAATAAACCTGTCTGGAGGGTGAGTTCTGCGTACGCGTCGTGGTGGTGGTCTGAATGGCGGTGCCGATGTGGATGGTTGCGCTGATGTGGATGGTGGTGCTGGTGTGGATGACATTAATGGTGTGGATGATGGTGCTGGTGTGGATGATGGTTCTGGTGTAGGTGGTGATGGTGGGGTTGGTAGTGCTAATGTGGATGGTTGTGTTGTTGTGGATGTTGGGGCTGGTCTGCACGGTCGTGGTTGCAATGACTCTCGATTTTCATAAAACTAAAATGAAAGAAAATTAATTATAAAATTACATTTATATTTTTTTAAAACTATTATTTGAAAGCAAGAACTCTGTAAAACTAACTGTGACTATTAACAGCTGTCATTCAAAATGTGGATCTTGTCAAGAGGTTACATTTTAGCAATAGTAATAGCACACAGTTTGACGTAATACACCACTCGGACCAGCTTAATGCTGCTTTTCCTCCATTCAGTTTTATTCAGTAACTTTAAGTGAAAACTTAACTTCCAAAAAAAAAGAAACCACTGCGGCTAAACAAAATAAAAAAAAATACCCCTATTGGAGATTCCTCAGGCCCACACCCCACTGCCATTTCATGGCCAATAGTGGCCAAGATTATCTCAGAGGTCTGGGATAATTCTGGGACCACTACGTGGTTCCCCGTTGTTTTTCTAGCTTTATTTAAAGCGCCACCCTCCATCCTCGCCTTCCTTTTTTGATCCCTCCAGCACTGAAAATATATTTATATATTAGGTGGTTACATGTTTAATTTCCGTTAATATATGAAGATCAAAAAAAGAAAACAAAACTAGATTATTTCTGGTAGATGCCAAATCCAAATTGGACTCATTTTTTGACTTAACTTACCACCTTCCACTGTTCAACAGACTTACGCGGCCCAAGCTCATCGAGGGCCGCTTTTACTCGGCCCCACTGCCGCTCATATTCAGCGGCACCCTGCGGAGTTTTAAATTCTCCTGCCGCAAAGTTTGCATGCTCATGCATGTAATCGCACAAATATTTAATTTGGCCTTTTGTACTCCGTATTCTGAAACATTACAGTTCAATTTGTAACTATCAATCTCTCTTTCAATTATTAAGGGCACTATTATTGTACAGTACACACATGACAAGTAAACTTTCGTTCGTATTACGAATAATGTTTCACAGAAATGGCAGAACGTTGGTACTTGCTGAATAGTGAACATTCAATGGGTTTTACGTATGGCATAGTGTGTTTATTTTTTACATTACAGTGAGTACATTTCATCGAGATAAATAATAGAACATAATATTATGATTACATATCTTGAAACTCGTAGAAAAATGCATTCTTCACACGGTTTTTTTTGGAAGTCACTAAAGATTTACGGAGACGCGAAGCGTCGCGCGTTGCGTTGAGCGGCGCGGCCCGCACTGAATTCAAATATATGGCGTTGTATGAGTGCGTTTACGGAGAAGCGATTTTAGACGCATTTGTTTGAATTAGGGCGTTTTTTGCGGCCGAGCCCGCGAATGGCACCGACGCGTCCCACGCGGCGTTAATCGCGGCGGCGCACGCAGCGGCAATTCTCGATGAAGCTATATCCGAGGCGGAAGCTTCGCTACACGCTAGAGGATTCGCCCACGCTTCCCGTCTCGCTTCTCTATGAACATGGTCGTATATTGCTATAAGTTTGTGTTTACGCGTGCGATGATGCGTGCCGCTTCACGCGCCGCCCCACCGTGAACAGAAAAAAACGTCCGACGCGCCGCGAGACGCCACGCCACACGCGACGCGAGACGCTCCGCGTCTCCGTAAGTGAGGCCTTAATGAGGCCTAATAAGCATCTCCGCCATCTGTGACGGGATTTTGATCTAATACTTACAATCTCTTTGATGCCAAAGCCATCTTCTTTCTTCAATCCAACAATTTTTCAAATTGTATTTTAAAACTACCGCACCACAATCAGAACAAATTTTGAATTGACAAAATGTCAAAGAGACAATTTTAAGGTCGCGTTCACAAATATGGCAGCGTTCACGCAATTTCCACCGATATTGACCGAATGAAACTGGCGCGGCGGCGTTACTAAACTCGACTATGGTATGTTTTCATGAAATGGCAACATCGGCTTATCTCGCGTCGACAAGGCGAAGTCACGACGAGATATCTTCTCGAGCGTGGTGCGCATGTTAGGAAAAGTGACAAACGAATCGAAATCGACAAAGTTTGTCGTCTCGTTTATGAGATATGTCGACTTGCGCATGTTAGCCCAGCTGGTCGATCTAAGGTTAAGCTACGCTTGACGAGGTCGGTCCGTGGATGGGTGACCATTTGTTACGTACCAAGACTCCTCCGTGCCTCGGAAGGCCAGTTAAGCCGTTGGTTCCAGCTGACATTTGTGAATCTTTGACAGTCGTTACGTGTAGTTAGAAGCCCGAAAGTCTGACAACTAGTTTATCCAAAGCGTACCTACCTACGTGTTAAGTAGTCAGGTTGTGGACGTCAGATAGGCAATTGATCCATGTAAAATACTGGTATTTAGCTGCATCCGATTAAGCTAGAAGCCGACCCCAACATAGTTATGTAAAAACCTAGGCAGGTGATTTTTTCAAAATCAAAGGTCTCTTGCGAAGTCCATACATTATCTTGCTCTTAGCTGCACTTGGCCGATTTTTTACAACTAGCTCTGCCCGCGGCCAAAAATCAGTCCCTTAGGCCTTACCCAGATATACGCGCGAGTTTGACGCGTTTTGTAATACATTGCTCTTCAGCTAGAAGCTCTGTAAATAATGTATGCAACATTCACATTGAACTTCAAATCGCGTGTCAATTCGTAGCGAATTCGTTCATCTGGACAAGGACTTAGAGTGTTTGTAAGTGCCACCACTGAATGACGAAAATCCTTCGACCTTACCGGGTCGTTTTTCCTTGAATTGGATGTATAATTAAATCCAATTAAATTTATCTTATCATCAAAAAGTTGCATGGATGTGTTGTATGGCGCATGCATATGTGTGTGTGTGTGTGTGCGGGTGTGTGCATGTGTGTAATAGTTCCTCAGTGTCTGTGTTATTTAGTGTCTTCATCCAATTTGGTAGACTTTTGTGTGTAAAGAAAGCAAGAAAGCAATAATATTTATTGGCAACAGTTAAAAACATGCACGCACTGTTAAAACATGAAATAAAACAAAATAAAATGGTAAAAAATAAATGGCATGTCTTACGGCTGCGCCAAAAGGCTCATTTCAGCGGTAATGCCAGAGAGACGGTACAGTCCTATCAATCATTATGAGGACCATGCATATTACTTAGTTAAAGTTTTTCAGCTTTGCTCTGTACTTTGTCCACACAAGTTGATCCACTCGAAATTTCCCAATTACTAATTGGTTTTCCAATCACTATACAACACTCGTAAAAAAAATTCGAGCCATGTCAACTAGCATCTGGCATTTTACCCGTAACTTCATCCGGGTGGTCGATGTACTTTCGATCGAACTTTAACATCCCTTCCACCCCCTCGTTGCATCGAAAATAAAAATGTAGTACTCGCTGGTAACGTAGGTTACCATTAGTTTTTTTTAGATCAGTTCGAATAAAACTTAGCTATACTCCATCCGAGTAGGTAGTTAACTAAAGGTAAACAGTCTTGAAAAGTCTTTTTACATAAACGCTTATTAATTAAATACAACTACTGTTTAGACAAATTGTTTACTTGATCTTGTAATCGTTTTTGTTGTATCTAAATTTGTTTTCAGCTGCATTTTATTTTTAAACTCTGTTATTAACTAAAAATACGTGTCAAAATTGTTTACCTTTTGTTAACTACCTAATCGGATGGAGTATAAATAACAACAGCCTCACGGGTTAAACGAAGTCAAGTAACGCATGATGAGGTTGGTCTGTGGATATTTCACCATTCATCACAAATCAAGATTCCTCCGTGCCTCGGAAAGTACGTTAAGCCGTTGGACCTGGCTGTCATTTTGTAGATCTTTGACAGTCGTTATGGGTACGACCCCAACATAGTTGATGAAAGATGATGATATAGATAAGATAAGCCAGTCTGTTCTTATGTATAATTGTTTACACAATAGTACCTACTATGGTGTTTTATAAAGAATTGTTCTAGTATGCCGTCAATCGAAGGTTTTTCCGAAGACGCATGGGTACTTAGGAAATTCCATGACACAGTCTATTTATAAATATACCAATCATTAACATTTTAACTCCTATGTAGCTTAGATAATTTAAAGTACCTATATCAATCATTTCAGTATAGAAGTCCGGTGTATGTATGTATTTGTTCCCGGTTTATGGCAATACGCTCGCCCTTTATTACATTGAACATAATAACTGGTGAGCGTGGGTACTGAAGTAACCAAGGGGTAGCGTGGGACCCAGGCAGCGGTAGTCAATTGTGGAGATATTGATAGGAAGTCGTTTTAGGTGAAACACTGGTATTCAGCTACATTTAGTAAGACTGGAGGTCGACCCCATCTTAGTTGGGAAAAGTCAGATAATGACATAGCTCACGCAGGATCGCAGGACGCTCGCTCGCTCAGAATTCATAGTTAATTGTTCTAGAATCGCCAAAACGTCACATGTTAGCACAGCTAACGACAAATGAAAATAAAAAAATATATTAATTAAAATTAAACTGAGAATCAACATTTTTTAAGCGTCAAAAATTACATGAGATAGTTCTCCGAAACGCCCGCCATTCACCACTTCCTAGTATTTTTGCTGGGAAGAAGAAGTGGTGGAACAATCTCCCCAGCAACACAACTGTCTGATTCGTTTGAAAAACTTTTATTGAAACAATACATACAATACATACATACTTAGGTTACTAAACTTTGTACCTAAATCATTACATTTCAAAATAAATAAATTAGTAAGTAAATATTCCACAACTTTCACACAACGCCACCTAGTCCTAAAATAACCAGAGCTTGTGATGTGCTGGGGGACAATCCGGACAATTGATAAACATACTTATATTTTTAATAATAGACAAATTACACCCAGACACAGAACAGATGATCGTGCACATCACATGAACACTTATCCTGGGTGGGAATCGAATCCACGATAGCAGTCAGGACCACTAACCACTAGACCAGCTTACAGACCAGTCTAAAATGATTGTCACGTGTTAGCTAGCACACTCCAATAAACCAAAAAAAATATTGACCGGCAGGTGGGCCATCTCCATCTTATCATTAACTAAGGACTTTTATAAGATATTTCTACCCATAAACAGCTGTTGACAACGTTATTATTAGCTCGACACCGCCGTAGCCGCCACGCGTAATTTATTATCATCATAAATTATTACTGAATTCGCAAGGGCAACTGTCGATTAAAGTCTTGCCTAAATAGCCCTAGATTCTTATTGTAACATGAATCCCTACATTATCTGCCTAGCTTTTTCCCAACTAAGTTATGTTGATCTTCCAGTCTAACTGATGCAGCTGAGTACTAGCCGGTCGATTCGGTAAAACGTACTCCATGTAAACTTGAGTGAAGTGAACTGTCAATGCCTAGCAAAGTATAGAATGATAACTCAGGGTAAGTGAATGTGGTTTTATGGAATAGCATTGCTGATCTATACTTTTAATAAAAAGCTGAATGGTTTGTTTGCTTGAACGCGCTTAGCTCAGGCTTTGCTGGTTCGATTTGAAAAAATCATTCACCGTTTCGAAGCTACAACATCTCCGGGTGACATAGGTTACTTTTATCCTTGTATTCCCACGGGAACGGGACCTACGCGGGTAAAACCATGTGACGTCTGCTAGAGTTAACATAGAACGACTGCTTATCGTACCTACACAACCCAGAGACCGAGTAACATGAAAGGCCTTGGTAAAACTGGTTGTCAGAGTTTTAGGGTTCTCACACTAGTCCTGCATGGAGTAGATATTGTTGTCACCTTTGGGATGGCTTGGCCAAATACCAACTAGCCACACTCGACTCAGTAGAGCGCAGAGCCAAGAGGTTCAATGGTGACGAAAAGCTGGTGGGTACCAAGCTTCATACCCTGGCCCACCGCCGCAAAATTGCATGTCTGTCAGACTTTTACAAACTATATTTCGGTGAGTGTGCTCTAGAGCTCTACGAGCTCATTCCACCATATTCTTTCTTACATCGGGAATCCAGACGTACTGCAGGTTATCACCCATTCCTTGTAGATGTTCCACACATTCGCACGAAGCGCTTTGCCTGTTCCTTCATTATGCGTATAGCCAAGGAGTGAAATTCCCTGCCTGCATCGGTGTATCCGAGTTCATATGACCTCAATCTGTTTATGTCGCGAGTTAATAGACTTCTTTTGGGTAAGCTCATTCCATCGTCGACCTCATCTCTGACCGCAGGACAAGATTGAGGTCAAGAGTAGACCTATTTAGATATATAGAAAAAAAATGATATGTAAAAAATTATCACCCACCTACGGACCGACTTTGGTAAGTGTAGTTTAACCTGCAATCAACCCAAACGGCTGTTATTTTTAGCCACAAACCCCAACATCTTTCATTGCAACTTAAGCCGTGATTAAATGTAAGCACTTTATTGTAACAGTTGTTTTTAAGTGAAATACAGTAATAGAACTTGCTTACGTCTTGGTTCTCCTTCAAAGTCCACAAAAAATTATTTAAAAAAAAGTTTTAGAGAAAACTTTTTTGTCGATCGATAGATCTTATGAATGGCACATCACTGGTTTCAACTATTGAAATTAACCATCGAACTATCACGTTCTCAAACGATGAACTTTTATTTGCGCTATTATAGTTTCCTCGTATATACCATCGTGTTATAAATTATAATGCAGACACTAAGTTCAAAACGCAGTATGCGAACTCACGTTATTATAATGTCATAACATTACATGCAAATCGAGTAAAATAAGATTCTAATCGATCCAGCGCTACCCGATATATGAATATAAAAACGCCAATGTTCTGTTTACTAATTACCCGATACTTAATCGTCTTTAATAACCTGCTCATTACGAACGCACTGCGTATAATTGCAGCGAACTTTAACGTTTCATTAACCGACGGACTAATAAAACGGCGGAGCTTTGTACTACCCCTGTTAATTCAAACAAGTTCAATAGTCAACCTTATGGGGCTATCTATATATTATGTAATTAAAAAAAAACCCATAACTGTTATTTCCACGAGCGCGTATTCGCATCACTATAACGACGCCATTGCGATGGGTTTGCGTGTGTGCGTGAGTCACGAGCCTGTATTTTTCTTGTCTTAGACGCACACATTGAAACCTCGAGAGCATCTGTAGTTAGTGTATACTGTAGTTACATAATTCTGTATGCAGTAACGCTATGTATTGTTGAGAGACGGTTTAAAAAACGTGTTGATGCTGGTGTTGAACTAAATAATTAAATAGGGTCACGAGCTTATCATTTTTTTTATCGTGTTACCGTTTTTTCATTTTTGCATCAAATGTGACGCTATCGCTTGATTTTGCTGTTTTAATATTATCTTTATATTAATACGTGAAGCCAAAACTTCGGATCCTTGTAAAGAATATTGCGCGCTAGGAGTTTTGTGAGATTTTGCATAAGTAAGTACTTACCAAGTTAAAGTTTATTTGGAGGAGTGCGGACAACTATTTATAAAACCCTCTCTTTGCGTCGGGGATAAAAACAGTCAAAATTAGACTACTTACTATTTAAAAAGATACTAAATTTTAGCAAGCACACACCAAAAAACATGATCCTAGTAATAATTATAGTAGGTTCCGACATTGGCAACTAATCCGATAGTTCTTTTCCAGGGTCCAATCAATACAAAAACCAATTATCGAAATTGGATGAGAAACAGTCAGTTGCCGTAAGTTGCAAGCTTGTTTTCTACTTTTAAAAACAAGCTTGGCTTAAAAGCTTATCATTAATAAAAGTGTTACATAATGAAACAAATTCTCGAAATATCTACCACTGCTCTAGACGACTTCTATTTTATTTGAATTAGGTATTGACCAAATAATCGTTGACAGATATGACCAATATATCAGACTCTTAAAGATCCTAGATTATTGACTTCCAGTAAATAAGTTAAGCTTCTCTTATTGCTCATCGTAAGGCTGGCGCGACGACCTCGCCAGCGAATTTTTTTGCCGTTCTCATATTTTGGGAATCCCACCTCAGAGCTGTTTGTTGATCTATAATTTAGAAATAATAACACGGCACTTACTAAGTACTAAAGAAGCAATAAGCATCGTTTCTGAAACCACAAGAGCATCTATGTGGTTTTAAGAATGTATTTTAAACTGTAGTCTTTGAGAAAGGCAAAAAAGAGAGAGTTCTTATTAGAGCTTGCATTTTTATCAAAATACTTACTAATGAAAAACTAGTAAACCGTTACTTAAAATACCATAATTCTGTGTTCACAGTACCAGCATAAAAATGACTAGAACATATCTATGTACATTGAAACCGAAGCTAAATCTTCTTCCGTATTATCTTAATTAATTATAGATCACTATAGATATAAGATTTATGCAATCTGTTTTCGTTCAAATATCAAATGTACCGGACTAAAACTGCTGCTAAAGTTTAGTCTAAGCCGGCTGGCTAGACAGGTTTTACGCGCCAGAATATAAACAAAAAACCAGCCGAAATCTTCGTAGCTATATATTGAGACGTTTTTGCTAGATATTCAGCCCCACACGATCGATGATGGTGCATTCTTTGACTGGAACCTTACCTACATAGTTTAGAACACACAAATTTGAAATTGATGATTGGGTTGCCAGATTTTATGATCACTAGTCTATTGTGATTAAGGTCCAATTAAACTATTGTATTCTCTCGGTGAAGCGAAGTAAAAAGAGCTTCCATATGCGCTAGCTGATGGGATGAAATAATCTTTAGCTATTAAAGTATGGGGTATACGTGTACCTTCTATGTGGTCTCATCGCTGTCACATGATGTCACGAAAACAAATCCAATTTTTTTTGGTGAATATATCTCCAGCTACACCATTTTACATTTCCTATACTTTATAAAATTTAATTCAAGCAAGTGAAAGCACATCTCAGTAACTTGGTGAAGTAAGTATTTTTTGTTTAACTTAACATGTTATGATTCACGCACACCAATTTAGTGAATGACTTTTAATCTGTCTGGCATCCAGATATGGATATAAACATTTATATTTTTATTATCTACTATTCCGTCTGCAGCAAGAAATCAACTTTTGAGAGCGCAGTCATCTTATGGACTTTCACGGTCTGGAGTTTATAAATTTATAAAATGAGTTGATTTACATAATTTACTTAATAAATAACTTATTAAAGTAATTTTGAATGACAAAGTCAAAGTGTAAAAGTATTATTGTTGAAAGATTTAACGTAATCACATTTCTAAATAAACTTTTTAAGTTTCCATTGAAATCATAAAACTGCTTAGGTACGTACCTATGGGCTACTCTGTACCGGTAAATTAAGATTGCGAGCTTTTAGTCCAGAGTCTCTATATTTTATCCGCCATGATACCATTATAAAGTTTGTTTTGACTATCACTGACAGTGAACAAAAAATATGCCATCTAATTTTGATGATTCAAATTCTTGATTTAAGTCAGTAGATTATAATAACATCAATGTTAATTCAAATAGACGACTATATATCAGTATTAATAAAACGTTCAACGAAAGCTCTTGATCTGAGGGCACGATGGTACCCCCGCCAAGACGAGCCAAGTGAAGCGCAAGGGCACTACCTACCTTTTCTCGAAGTGTTTCGTCGTTTTTTTGAAGCCTCATAGATTTGGGTTCCGATGTACCAGATAGTTCATATTCTCAGGATATGATGTTCTCTTTTAAAGAATATTGCACGAAGGCATTTGGCATAGGTAGGTTTTATAAGAGAAGAATAAGTGCACAAAGATAAAACGGTCGCATATTGATCATTAGTGCTCAACCAAGGGGGCAAGAAGCTGCCTTATGGGTTCCTATTATAACCTAAGCTGTAGTAGGCAAGATTCATTTTAGCGTGGTAGTTGTTTGAGTGACGTCAGTAATTATTGTGATGGAACGGATTGTTGTATTCCTAACCCGGTCTTCAAGTTTCATACCTTTAATACACCGCTCCATAGCTCTCTGGCAAACCTCGAGCGTGGACCTCTGCTGGACAGTCAAAGACCATGTTTGAGAACCAAGCTCGTTAATCTTTACAAAATAATAAGGAGTGGAGAAGTTATAAGATGGTCGAATTTCGACCACTATATGACCACCAGGTTATATAACTTTGACTGACGTGTAACTAACTATGCTTATATTACAGTTATTATCGTAATATTAATGCCAGTGTAGAGATCAGTCATTACTATGAGTATACCACATTCTGGAGGATATCGAAAATACCAAAGTTTCAAATCAAATCTCATTTATTTATCATTAATCAGCGCTTTTTGATCATCTAAATTACATAAGACAGTCCCCCTAAAAGCCGGCCCTTCGCCATTAGCTAGTGTGTTTTTTTACCACACGCAGGACTTTTCAATGCTCGTATGCTTGACTTGAAGATTATCTTTATATGGGCACGAAGTTTACAATAAGCAGCTTCAGCATAAGATTGAGATATCATTCCTTCTTCCTGCTTTAATAAACATAACATGACCCTTATACTATAACCTAGTGTTTAGGCAGACATATCCCATGTAATAGGGAAACGAACGAATCTAGACTCGGCCTCCGGAATCAAACCCAAGAGCTCATGTTTAACAGTAGCAGTTGTGACCAACGATTCATTTATAATCTTTCCTCTCAACCAGGATGTAATATTTCCCACGCCACAGCCTCTGATTTGCATCGTCTTATCTCAAAGTTCATAATAAGCATACGTATGTGAAAGGCCTGTTGATATGTATGTTCCGATACATAATTTTACGTACAGACGCCAGCACAGCAACGTACCCCAATATGTCAAATTTATTTGATAGGTTTTCAACTTTATCCTTAACATCAAACATCAACTGTCATTTGACAATTTGGCCAATTTTTTTGACAGATTATAATAAAGTTTTCATGTTAAGAATAAAGTTGTAAACGTATCAAATAAATTTTACACATTGGGGTAGGTTGCTGTTCTGGCATCTGTACTAGGTACCGGCTTGAACATAAAACTTTGCTTTTTGGTGTAGGGTGGAAAATCCTCTTGCATGTCCTTTGGCAGCGGGAAGGGTGGAGGAGTCTGTCAGACTCTTACTGACTAACAACCACCCTGATGTTCCGTGTCAAACCTGAAGCGGGGGTCACAGGAACAGTAGATACTTCCAAAACCCCTGGCCAGAAGATCAAACTACCCCAACCTGTACTTGTTCGGTTTTTCACTTTTTCATAGAAGAATAAGGTTCAATAGGGATTTGTCAGTTTGGAATAGCTTAGCTTTCTGGCGTCTATGTGCCTCTACTCAGTCTCCCTTCCCTTATTTATTTCTGTCTCTCAAAATATACCATCGGATATTCACAACAATATCATGCGATTCATCAAACTGTAACCGTATCAATATGGGGGGACATAAATCGGACATTTCGCAGTGTCACGCCCAAGCTTGTGACATGGTTTCCTACAATAATATTGAATTTATTGCAACGATGCCGGATAGGCGGCGTTCTGTGCAAAAATCTTGCGTAGGCGCAACATATGCTCCGCCCGCGCTATTTGTGTACCCCATCACTGAACTCGTACGCATAGCAATATCTTATTTTAATGTCGCTTCTATGCCACGACTTAATTTACGTGCTACGATATAAAAAAAATGTGTGAGCACTTAAAAAAATATCTACGAGTATAAAAAAAAGAGAGACAGAAAATAAATAAAGAGTATTGTATTCTATTCTATTCTATGAATTGTAGTCGATAACCTTGTCTGTCTAGTGATCGTAAGTGCTAAGCACGAGGTTCTATGCTCAATTCTCGGTTCGGACAAAGTGCTTGGGTTTTTCAGTAGCACCCCAGAGTCTGGATATGTGTCCGGCTGGTGGTAATAGGCTCGCCCTCAATCACGTGGAACTTGAACATAACTGGCGACCTTCCGGGAATACAAGGGTGAGAGGTTCTGTTAATATATTTAACCAATAAAAAATTAATTTAGTGTATACAACTTTATACCGAATAGAATAAGGTTCATGTTCAGTTGGAAAAATTACGCTTGAGTTAGAAATCATCCACAAGCCTATTAAACGTTAAAAAAACTGTAAGTAAGTTGCAAGCTCATTGCCTCGTGCCGCTTCTTAACGGTTTTTGTTCTCCCTAAATTGCCTAATCTTTATTTCTGACTAAAATAAATGAGAAGTTTAAGTTGTTATAAAACAACGTCAATGATAACAAACACAGGGAATAAAAATGTGAAAATGACATATTTAAAAAAATTAAAGGCGAAATTTTATTTATTATTTATTACGAATGTATCTATAGGTACTTTCAGTTTACACACCACACAAAGAAGTTACCGGTTGACATGACGTAAGTACATATAAATTAGTAATAATATATTTCAACAAATAAAATTTGTCACCGACTAAGTATTGTATGTAAAATATCTCTACGACCTCGCAGACGACTAACGAACAGATAAACTTATTAAAACGGAAAATGTAATTCGGAAATCTACCGCTATATGAACTATGAACATTTGATAAACCACGTTCTTCAAAAATAATGTAGACCATTACATTCCCTAATACGTCATAATGACGTAGGCAAAAACTATTAAGTAGGTAATTTTATTTTATAATTTGTGACCTTTCGTTCCACTCTTGTATAGCGTTTGAAAAAACTTAGTTTTGTGAAATTTTCAATATATTACATAAACCGATTGCAGATTCAATTAAATGTATTATAAAAGCAAGTGCAAGCGATTTTAAATTTAACACAAAAAATGATTATTTTATATCTGAAATGTGCTGTATTACCCGACCTTTAAAATTATCGCAATTTGTCCAAGCGATTAGCATAGGCTTACAATTTGTTGGTCAATCTTTATTTAAAATACTTATCAACGTACAATACTATGTAAACTGTACTGTATACATCAAAGTAATGTCAGTGGAATAATAAAATTGTTGCTACGCACGTACTACGAAAGTGCTACGAGAAAGTATTCACGATTATTATGCTACGACATTTGAAATGACAACATAATTAGTGTCATATCAACCAATTGGATGAACGCCCCATATGTAGATAGTCGTACACGGAATTTATTTTTAAATAGTGTACATTCAGAATAAACATATTATTCTACAGGGGCAAATCCCGTATTTTAAAAAACGTTCGTAGGTATATTAATCAATATTCTGTTAGTATTTTTTTCTCATTCTATCAAAAATACGCCTATTTTTTTTTCATTTTTGACAAGTTTATTACATTAGCTTGTCGCTGAGATGAGATCGTGACTAGATTTTTGAAAATTGTAAAACTTTAAAAGAGTAGGTAGGTAATTATGGATAATCTGGAGTTTTCTTCTTCATTCGAAAAATTCTTCTTTTTAAAATGAGTATGACTTGACGTTGACGTGACTATGAGTTTGACGTTGCAAAATGCCTTTTTAAATGCTCTAATTAAAACAATTTTTTGGAATTTGATTTTGTAAGTTTTTTGTTATAGAGATCAATAGGTCAATATGTTTTTAATTCAATGTTCTATTCACGAATGCTATTTCAGTTTACACACTGGTCATTGTTATTGTAAATTAGCCTGATCTGGACAATATCTACAGGGCATAGAAAAAAAAAAACTTTTTTTTTTCTTATAAAATTAAGTACATTTACATAACATAACAGATTAAGCAACAACAAGAATCCCCTCTCTCTGCTACCAGAAAAAAGTGCACCACGCCCACAAAACATTGCCCGTAGTTCATAATTACTTCACATACAAAGTAAAATGTAAATAAGCAACGCGTTTCGTGTGAGTTCGCCTCGCTCTACTGATGACCAGACCTCCCCTAGAACGCAACGTGATCTTGGCAGGATAGCACCAAATTGTCAATAATCAACAACGCCGATAAAGCTGGCGATCTCAATACTTTAAGTAAGGAGGACAACGACCAAGTAGTGTACACTTGGTCGTTGGCCCGCATTCGGGCAGTCGAAACGTTAATAACACAGGTGAATCGATGAATCCTGGTGTCTGGAATTCCAGACACCAGGATAAATTAATGCTACCTGACAACTTATAATCGCCTCTTTCCCAAAACAAAAAATACTTACTTAGTTATTTTGTAGATTGTTCCTTTTGGCAAAAAAAATATAGTAAAAATAACACCGTTAAATTAAAAAAAAAGGATTATGTTTCTATTTTACGGCAGAATAAATTAGTGTTACCTATATCCCTTTTTGGAATGTTTCCATCTACAAAGTCTGTAGGCCTATTTATAGTCTATACAGACGGCGACTCACACTTGCCCATTTTTTACTAGATACGCGTATAAAATGAGCAACCTTCAGAAAATGCAAATACCGCCAACTGCATGTCAGTCGTTGCCCGACTAGTCTGGGTGTGATTAGAACCAAGGCCACAGCGCTAGCTTCGAATTTTGAACAAACTACTCTTGGTGTTTTTATTTTACACATTATAATTATGCATATATTTTAATATTACTCCTATTATGGATATTTAGATATACAGTTACAAATGGCGTCAGTCTGGCGATAAGGATACAGGCGAGGTAGTTTGATGTTCGGCTATTTCTATAGCTCCCACTGTTGGATTTTAAACACTAAGCTTCACGCCCCAAGTGATGACAATGGACATTACTTTCAACATTTGAAAGGTATATAAGGCTGTACCGACCAGATTAATTAAATCTTGTTTTGCTCAAAAGAAGAAGTTTCCGTTTCCATACATAGTTAAATCAAACGGCGAAAGTCGACACTCAGTTTAACCAAGAGGCATTTTCCCCAGCAACTGGGTTATGGTGGGCAGATTAGCAGTTTCTCCGTGTAAAACACTGGTATTCAGCTGCATTCGATTAGACTGGAAGCCGGGCGTTTTAACCCTGTGAGCTATATGTCTCTATATACAATAGACTAGAACAAAACTACGAAGAATCAGAAAAAACTACTGACCACTCTGGTGTAAGACGTGTACAAATACGCGCGCATAATTATCCCTCTCACACACAACTCACACCTGCATACATACAATCACACTTTTCAGACAACCACACATTCACCTACACATTCACACTTTCATCTACTAACCCTTAATTTTACTTATTAAAATTAAATTGTTTAATTTATCTAACCGCATTTTTATGTATTCAGTTATCTAACCACTCAAGCGTCCGAGATGCGCGGCGACACTCACCCCACCTGTCCACGCATGAAATGTCTACAACCGCGCGAGACCCTCTTACAAAAACTATTACTACTGAACAACTGCTATAGCTACATTCGAATAAAAAATACTCACGGAAAGCTCAAAGAGTGCAGAATTTAATTTAATTACAAGTAAATTACTTTATGTAATAATAAAGGATGAAAATATAGTTTAAAGTTGGGAAAAGCTAAAAAAATATCGTATTTATTTTTTTATTTCGAGTTTACAAGAAAAGTATAATAGTTACTATCAACAAATATTTTTTATTGTAATAGTACACGATATACCCTTTAAAATGACACCAATATCTCAACATAAATATTTAGTTTTCTGTCATGAAAAAATAAACAAAGCCAAGTACTTCAGCCAAGTACTTGATTAACGTGTTACATTTTAATCATTTCTAGACCCCATCTCAACGTATTTTGTTTGTAAAAGGCTATTAACGTGCTATTCATGAATAATTACCTTATAATTAGCATTTATTTAACACAAACAACCAACTAGAATACATTTTCCAATAAGAATCATCAAACGATGATCGCGTAGTGATCATTTAACTTTTCCAGCGAAATTATTCTATGTAACCGTTTTGAAATTGTCGTAATAATGCATTTTTCGTAAAGAAAATATCTTCACGTTTAATTTGATGTACAATAACAATAGAAATAAGGTATAATAACAGAAAACTTACCATATTTTGCTTGGAGCTCCACACACAATAACAGTTAGCACAACCAGAAAGACGAACTGTCACTTTTTTTTTTTTTTTCTAAACTTTGTGTTGTCATTGCACAGATTTAATTCACTCTCACGGACGACAAATTTAATAGAGCGCCATCTAGTTACGTTCGACTGTACGACTATCACCTGGCTTTAGCGCTGTACGCGTTTAAACTGAACGATGTCGTTCGGTGACGGAAGTACCATGGACGGTTTAGGCAAGTGTTTTTTTGGGGATTGTAGTAAACGGGGACGCTTGAGTGGCTAATATGTACAGACGCCAGCACATCAAGTTACCCCAATGTGTTAAATATCTTTGATCGTTTTTCAACTTAATGTCAAACAGAATAAGGTTCATATTCAATTGGGAAAATTTGACACATTGGGGTAACTTGATGTGCTGGCGTCTGTGCCTACATTGAACAATTATAAAATCTCCGACGGGGTGGAGACCTGGTGTCCTGAAATACAGGCTCACCGCCTAGTTTAGGCATCAGTCTCCCACATTATGTAAGTGTAAATTTAGCTATGTAAAACTAAATTGTGCTACGTTGTGGTGAGAAGTAAATCCTTTTTATTTTTTTTATTTTTTTATAACTGACTTGGAGAAAGGTTAGACAGCTAGAAGATGCCTGCCTCACCTAAGATGATCATTACTTACTTAGGTATCCACGCGTAGCATGACCACCGATGAAACTTGTCTACAGAAGAGTCTTTAAAGTGACATAATATATTGTAGGAACATTTCTTTTGTTTTGAGCACGACAATGTCAAGACAGCAGGCCTACTTAGCCATGTTGCAAATTCTATTTCTATTATAGAAAGAAAATAGCGTATATGGAACCTGCCGTGTGTCAAAAGTGTATTTAATTTTCAGCCATTTTATTGGCAACAGGTAAAAACATGCACAAACGAAATGAATGAATGGAAAGAAAAAATAGAAAAGAAAAAGAAAAATAGAATGTGGAATGTGGATGTGGGTGTGTGTGTGTCTTGTGTGTGTGTGGATGTGGAATGTGGTGTGTGGAGGTGGTGGTGTGTGTGTGTGTGAAATAGAATGTGTAATCATTAAAAACTTAACAAGACTCTTCCGAACCTAAGAAAGAACGTTAAGCCGTGGTGGTCCCAGATTTGACAGTCCTTATGATATGGTGATGAATTAGAAACTCAGAGCCATGGAAATATGTTAATCAGTCCAACCAAGAAGTATAGTATCTAATATTCAGTCACTTGGTTCTGAAGGTCAGAAAGGCAGTTCGGAAGAGGCTCAGCAAATTCTGAGAATGCTCTAAACCCGCTGCCTGACCGCGTAAAAAGGCGGATAAAATGTGGATGTGCTCACTTATACGTACGACAGACGCTGTCAGTGACGTCCGTTTAAACTACGCAGATCATTATTGGCCTGTAAATGTCCTCTGCTAAACGTGAGACTTCCTACGACGGATGCAATGAACGACCATAGACGATTTTCCACAATCGCGTGACAGTTCACGTCTATGGCAGCCATAAATACGAATAAAGCTACTTAAAATAATAATTTATTCTAAGATTTCAAATCCATAATTTTCTTAGTAACACAAAAATACTTAAAGCTAATGTTAGTCAACAAAACACACACTATAAAATAATAATAAAACTAAATTTTGGGACACTACGACACCAGAAATATCTGCTACTTTACTGCATGTATTTATGACATCTCTTTACGCACATTCATATTCCACTACAGAGTCTAATTGTGGAAATCAAATCCCAACAGACAGATGTCATCAGTCTATATACTCTATACCAATATATAAAGAGGAAATGTTTGATTGTTTGTTTGCATTGAATAGGCTCCGAAACTACTGGACCGATTTGAAAAATTCTTTCACCGTTATGAAGCTACACTATCCTCGGGTGACATAGGCTACTTTTTTTTTCCCCCTGTATTCCCACGGGACCCGGAACTACGCGGGTGAAACCGCAGGACGTCTGCTAGTGTCTTAGTAATTAATGTGACATTCAGTATTGAAAAGCCGTGTCTGTCTACTACTACCTACTAAGTTGATTCTGCAGTACCTACCTACCGCACCAGTTTAACGTTTACTGCAGTAAACGCTTATTGTAAATAAAATTTTTGGGAATGAAGTCGACTCTGGTCCTTTTGTAACTTTCCTTTAATTTACATAAAAGGGATTTAAAATACTTAGTATTATGAGATTTTAAAAACTTTGCTTTACTTATACATACCATAGGTTAAAAAGAAGATTAAAAATTAATAAAATCGTAATTAATTTGTTGAACCCATTTTAGCATAATTAATTCGCTTATAAGTAGGTATGTGGCTTTAATTACCCGGACTAAGGATAGGTACCACGCATACTTCCACAAATTTATAGGCCCTAGCAGCAAGCGCATTGACATACGGATCAATTTCGAGAACTCAAAATAACCGTTGACATTCGTATTACACTTCCTTGTTTGACATACTCCACCAGTCCACCCAAATGTAATAAGTACATAGTTCTATAGCCTAAACATTTGTCGACAAGGAAAATTAGGTTACCAAACCTAAATTATCAAACGACATTTAAATTGAATTGACGTAATATATAAGAAACTCGTACAAAAGATTGCAATTTTATTTTGTGGTTTTTAATCTGAATTTCACAGTAGGCTTGGCTGATTAGATTATCGCCCTTGTAAGGACATTACAGTTTAAAATAATTAGGCATTCCGGAAATTGGGTGCATTAGGTACCTATCAAAAACCGCAATAGTCAAAAAAACAATTCCAGGAACAATGGCGCTGTTGACAGCCCTCGATAGGTTGAGGAAGCCAAGCACTAGACGTGTTTTTCGACGGCATTCAAAGTCTAGTTAAAAGCCCATAAGCAGTATCCTAACATTTCTGACTCCAGCTGTGATATTCTGTAAATGGTAAATCACTTCGAAAGTCATTTCGCAAATCATCTCGAAATTCATACTTACTACGCTTCTCATGTCGCCTGTACTAGTTTCGGTGTTCACATGTCAACGTCAAAATATTCACCCGTTTTAGTCCCTCTCACTTTGGTCATCACTTGGTGGCGCCAGTGTCGAAATCACTCCATTTAAGAACGATATTATAAGTTCACATGATTTCACTGCAGGTTCAGAAGTGATTTTGCAAATAAACTTTCCAGAATAGCAGCACTGCAGGTTGGTCACTAAACACATAAAAAGTAGAAGACGGGTTAGTGTTCCCAAGCACAACAGTTCAGCATGATGGTCAGAATCTAGAATTTACCAGTAGAAGTCTTTTGCGCAGGTAATAGGCGCGCCAACAATTACTTTAACGTATCTGGCGAATATAATAGTTACTGGGTAAAATGTGGTGAATAGAAACTCAAGGGTGACTAGAAACAGAACTTTGAGGAGGATATTCACATAAGTTACAAGTTGCATGTTACATAATAGGACTCTAATGCTTTTAAATAATTGATTAAACTGACACACACACATACGCACACTCACACACATACTCGCACGCGCACACACACACTCGCACGCATACTCACACGCACCCTCTCGCACACCATCTAGCACATTCATCCACTCACATATCTGCTTATTCACTATGTCGACAGTCTGAACAACATGATTTTAATTTGGAGGGCCTGGAGTTCTGAAATACAGGCCTAGGCTTAGTTTAGACTCCAGGGGCTCGAGTCTGCTATTGCAATCGTGTCTCAATGACCGGTCATTGATCGAATATTTGACAACTTTGACAGTTTTTGTATGGGAAATGTGTCATAAGTTTGACGTTATACGTCAAAAATCGGTCATTGACCGGTCATTGAGATACGATTGCAATAGCAGACTCGACCCCCAGATCTCCCACAAATTACACACTTTGTTAAAATTTCTGTGTCTGACTGTAACATGTAATTCGTCGAGATAAATTAACTTTTTTATTATTATTTTTATGCGCTGATATTTCTCGGAACCCTTGGGTTCCGGACCTTTGGAAGGCGTACGAGGAGCCTAAGCCAACTCGCAGAGGCCTTTTGTCGTTTTTAATGCAGTGAGGCACCAATCGCAGATTTTCCCTGTATGCATTATGCAAATGCACCCAAGGAAAACCTACGACTAGTACTACTTATTATTATTATTATTAATTATTGAAATAAATAGTTTCGACACATAGCAGTATCAAATAATAGATATTGAACTAGAGTAAAAAATCTCCTCAAAGTTTTGTTTCTATTCACCCTTCTGTTTTCCATTCACCCCATTTTACGGTATTATACTAAACCTCTGCCTAACCCTTCTAGGAATACAGGCGTGATGTTATGTGGCGATGTGTGACGATGGCATGATGTTGATAAGAGCTGGCTCAGTGTTAGGTATAGATTTAGGCGCGACCGGATGCCCGGTGTTGCCAGGCGTCGTGCAGCGCCGCGTCGGGCCGCAATATCGTCGCTCGACTACGCGACCTGCACCGGGCATATTATGCGTTATTTCGCACGACCTTGATCCCCACGCAGAGCGGCCCGTTCCGCGCGTGTTATGTAAGGCTACAGCCACACACTGCAGTTTCAGGACAACGTTTGACGTCACCCTATTGATTGGAGAACAGAACAAAAATAGAAAATGTTTAATGGAATTGGAATTATTATGAATAATGCGCCTCTGTGTACCTTCGCACGCACGCCTCGTCTGAACGATTGTTTTATCTTAGAATTTTAAAATATTATTGTAATTTGCTTTGTTACTTGATGAGATTTGATATTATCACTGGGTTAGTCACGCGTTAAATAGAAAATAGTGTAAATTTGTAAAACAACGCAGAAGTCATTATAAATTGCATATACCTAATTCTGATCATAATGTATTTAGGTACCCAAAGACATTCAATTTGGAATGAAATTTTAACAATCAAATACCTAATAGGTACCTATTAATCAAATAAATGTCGAATGTCGAAATAAAATTAAAAAAAAAATAAACCTCAAATGAATCCCATTCGGACACACTTTAATAATATCTAATAACTTGTCTTTGTTAGTTTCTATAAAAAACTGCTTTGTTGTAATCAGTTTTGAACAACTGCATCTATCAATGACTGAAGTCCGAAAAAAACAAGCCTGCTACAGGATAACTCTTTCTAGGGAGAATTATATATTAAGAGAAAATTACAGAATGTATAATAAGTTATTTTATCTGCCTAGCCTTTTCTCAACTATTGGGATTCAGCTGAATAGGTATCAATGTTTGACATGGAGCGACTGTATACCTGACCTTCTGAACCCGGTGACTATGTTATACCATACCTCATAGAATACTTGTCAGACTTTCGGAGATCTGACTTCTCGTAACGGCTATCAAACCCCTGCAAGTGATAGCGGTTTAAAGTGCTAACGTGTTTTTATTATACTTAAGTATGTAATATCAATGGGCTTTGACAAAATTTCGTTATTAGTCCCTCAACTTAAATTACGAGAAAATATTCGACACGTATTTTTTTCTTTTCCAAATTGATAGAAAACTGCTTAGATTAAGCGTATTAAAGTTGAGGAGTGGGGGCTTGTAACGTCATTATCTAGCGTAAACTCTACTGGCTAGTCACGTTATTCGACATTTTGACTCGATATATCGCCGTTATTTTATGATTAGGTACGTGAAAAAAGAAAATATATGTGTCGAATATTTTCTTGTAATCTAGAAGAGGGACTTAAAACTAAAATTTTGTCAAATAGCCCATTGAAACTAGATTAATATTTCCGATAACAAAAAGACCACAATAATAATTTTTTAGTTGACCAAGTTTATTTAATTTATAAAACTGTGCTTACTTATTTAAAAAAGTAGCCACCATTTGAGCCTCTTATAATAGATTCGTTACTCCATCTATCATATCTATAAAAATAAACAACACTATGAATATGCTAAACTCATATTGATAGACCTATCGAGGAAGACTACTATTCGCACTAACAACTTTAGTCAGGTTTATTGGTCATACCTATATCAGTACGCGTGATGACACACGCCTAGGTATACCTAGATATATCTAGACTATAGGAAACTGTACACGCAAAATGTATGATGTGGCATACAAGTGTGAAAGACACCTAATGTACCATTAAATTAACATAGGACACCTCATGCGAACTGCATCGTTAAGCCAAGGGTACACTGATTACTGCAACAAAAACTCTGATTGAACATCTAATTGTTGATTTTATTTGTACATCTTTGCGTGTTTTGTTTATGCATTGCGTAAATGGTTTGCGATATTGACTCTTATGACACTTGTATAAGGACTTTAAAATCTTTCCAAATGAGCAGTTTACATTTAATCAATTTAGATTCTGTTACTTACATCTTTGAACTATGGCTAGTCTGTCTTGAATTATGTGTTTTAGGTTTGGAATTTGTCTGGGTAACATTTACTAGAAATAGATAAGACGATAGTGTTTCTAGCTGGAATTAGGTATTTGTGATAAAGATCTTTGGAGGTTCTGTGGTTCAAGACTTTTAGGCAGTCGGAGCCCCCTTACATTCGTTTAGGCTACGTAGGTACTTAGGTAGGTACTGCAATTATCTGTCAATTTTTCCAATGTCACTCCCACTGCTTATCTGATCACTCAGTTTTTGTAGGCACATATCTACAAACGGCAGTATGTGACTCAAAAATACAGTAATCAATTCGGTGACTAAAACAAAAATATAGTGATGATTTTTCCGCTTTGCTTATAAAATACCTTTTAGCAAACTATCCTCATAACGCGAAAATACGAGAACATGCAATAACTGATTTGATTGAATATATGCATTTGCAGATGCATAAATATCCAATCAAATCAGTTATTGCATGCTCCATCATCACTCAAAAATTATAGACGACCTTAGCTACAACTGTGAGTTAATAAACATACATAGGTACACATAAAAGAAACACAATGTAGCGTTCGTCCGTGTGTCCACTCCTTTATACATGTTAGCTAGACTATTGTACTGCGAAGGTCGTCCGTAGCTATACCTAACTAGGTTTACAAAATGAGCGCTAACGTTTGAGCTAAGCGCTCGAATCTTACTTCCTATTAGATTTATTGATGGATTGTTTTATTTCCATTCCATTTTTAGGTAAGTATTGGCTGTTGTTGACTTAAAAAAAAGGGAGGAGGTTCTCCTTTCTTCCCAAATGTTTTTTTTTTGTAAGTTAAGTTAATGTCTATACATTTAATTTGTTCCTGTATTAGGTCTTATTAATATGTATGTAATAACAACCAGGGGTGGCAAAATGCATCAAATAAAAGTCTTCTTTCTTAAGCAGTCGATTGTATTTTATATATATATTTTTTATATTATACCCTATTGGTCATTACCCAATAAGTAAATCCATATAATCTTAACATGATTACATACTTTTCGTAATGTTTTATTACTTTAAAAACAACAAATCAAAGCAAATCATCGTTTCTTTTCACCCCGTAAATTACGATGTTTAATACCGTATTCCTCCCGGCTAATAGACTTTCTGTTAGTAATAAAGCACACAGCACAAAACAAACACACAGATATACTGAAAGAGTAAGTAATTGCGAAGAATTTCTGCTTCTTTGCGGTACTAAGAAAAACGATTAGTTCAAAATGTATCCCTGTTCATTGACTGGTGTCTAATTGCTAAGCTGTAAGACTACGTGCTTGAGAAACAGGTGCATGGCTGCAGGTTACAATGAAAGGAAAGGTCAGGTATTACATGTACAAGCAGTAGTTCTTAAAGAATTTACTAACGCAATTTAAAAAAAAAAAACTAGATTTTTTTTTAAAAATTGTTCAAGGATATGATTAAAAATGTATAACCTTCCTTAAGAAATCATTTCATACTTATCTAATAATGGCAATTTTTCAATAGGCAGATAATTAACTTTTATCTGAAGAATAAATATTATAACGGTTTGACATTTTGTAAAAAGCTTTCAAACTGCTATTTTTATTCCTTGAACAAACATTTTGTAACGATTGAAAAATTGGCGCTTAAATGATTAAAGATAGTAGGCCTATCATCTTGATTTCTGACTTAAGAGAACGAAGGCCTCTAAACCTTGCAGATCCTAATAAAAGACTTGGACTTGGAAACCTTGGAAGACGAAGGAGGAGTTTCCACGTTGGTAAACGATCCGGTCCGAATTCCTAGATTTTTCCTTTGAATAATTTATGAATAAAACGCATGCGTTCGCGCTATTCGCCGATTGTATCTGAAGAGATAAAATCAAAATGCTTACGAAGCGTGTTAACGGCATCTTTTGCATTTTTAGCCTACGAGGTAAACGCGCCTATATCGTTCTGTCTGGCATTGTATGATCTTGGAAACGTATGGTTCGGTTCCAATGGGCTTGTTAACAATAAGCCTGGTTTTATTAGGATGGTTCTAAGCTATATTGCATACATTTCATTTTTACGATTTCGAGCACTATTCTGATTGGTGTAGAGGAGTCAGCAAACTCAAGTAACTAAAGTAGAAATTTTCAGTAGAACCCGAGCTCAACCTATACTGGTTTTGTTACGATTGATGTGCGCCGTGCTGTAATACCTACATGAGGTGATCGTGGGTTTATAAATTTGCAATTTCATAACTTGTTATCAAGTGCATTTTGGGAAGGTCATCAGATTGCAGAATCGTTTATATCACGGAAAATATTGTCCTGATAAGTTGATAGATTAGGTTATTTTATTATCATGAAAATGCCTTCGCTCAAGGTTATGAAAACAGAGAAGTTTTTATTGAAAACTGAATAACAGACTATCATTAGATCCTAGATATGACATTTAAGGTCCAACACAGAAAAACATAACAGTCATGAATTCATGATATAACTTTGAAATGTTAGAAAAGGCACCTACAGCTTATACCTTCCTGAAAATTACAGCAAATTGTTCGAGATACAATCAATCGGCAAGCTCTTCGCTTATATATATTTTGCAACCATTTACAAAGTCTAGAACAATGCTATGACGTTTTTCTGAGAACCGACGGATACGATGAGAAAAGGATCCAAAGGCTTTAAAAAAAAGATCTAAACACAAACCGTACGGTCAAAAATTTAAAATAGAATGTTCCGCGTCCGCGGCCTTTACAACGAGCGTGTGATGAAGTGAGGAGTGGGGGGAGACAGACGGACCGATGACATCACACCGAGTTGCAGTGCGGTGCGACCGCCAACTCTTGCGCAATCGTGCGCCCTTGATCTTGACTGCGTCGCGGCCGCACGCGTGTGCGCACAACACCTACGTTTAAATACTAGGTACACTCGCAGCTATATTTATCTTCGCGCATGTAGGCGCGAAGCGGTAATCACAGAATAAAAAATAATACATAAGTGGCGTTTTGTACTTATTAGCAAATCTGAGTGTTCCGGCTGCTGCTTCGGGTAGGTAAATGTTGTAATTACAGGCGGATGCGCACGAAATTTGATTTTAAGTTAATCTGCAGCAGTGCATTATGTTTTACAGTTTTGTTATCTTCAACTCCCAGAACGTAAAATGACTTAATTTTTTAAAGGCTTCAGTCGCATGGCTACTAAAATTATAATCTAGATAAAACAAACAACTTTTAATACGTATAAGGACTATTACAGACTCTAATTAAGTTCACATATCACAGGTGCCATCTTTTATCCGGTAAGTACGTAAAAAAAACTAAAAAGAAGCAAGGGAGTTTAGAGTTACGTCACTAGCGAAGCTACGTATTGCAGTGAGGGTTCAACCTATATCAAAGGTATAGACACCTCTAATACCGAAAATAATGGTTAGCTGCTTAATCTACTTTTCCCACCTCACCAGTATATAGATACTACAGGAATCATATTGTTAAAATATTCTATTACAGTAATAATTAGTTATAAAAGTCGAAGCAGAACAAGGAATTAGAAAAAAAAACAAAACTGAATAGTATCGTTTGATGCGTTGGGCTTGTTGTGTAAAAAAAAAACATTTATTCATTTGTTCATGTTCTACTCGCGATGGCTAGTTCGATTTGCCTTTCTCGTTTTGGCACAGCTCACATAAAAAAGTTTTCATACGATTTTATTTTTTGTTTTTGTAGGTAGTCTAAATTTTATACCGTTGGTTGTCATGCCAGACTTGTCGCCTTACTTCGTGTTTGATGTAGGTATAGTTAATAGTGATTGACTTTGAGCTTTTGAGGTGTTGTGAACAACATTTTAGCATAGCGAGGCTGTGTTGATCAACATTTATTAATTTATATTATAGGTACTAGCAGACGTCCCGCGGTTTCACCCGCGTAGGTCCCGTTCCCGTGGGAATACAAGGATAAAAAGTAGCCTATGTGTTAATCAAGGGTGTCGGCTAACTCCAAACCAAATTTTATTAAAATCCATTCAGTAGTTTTTACGTGAAAGAGTAACAAACATCCATCCATCCAACCATCCTCACAAACTTTCGCGTTTATAATATTAGGTAGGATTCCGCGATGTTTTCAAGGTCACAGACAGAAACCGTTTGTGTTCACAAATAAATTAGTTGGTACTATACCTAGACACAATACCTTTTGTATTTGTATGACGTTTCGTGGATGATTTAACATGTATTTGTTTAGGTACTTATGTACACACTATATATATAGTTAATAAGCGGTAAATGAATAATGAGTCGTGACCATGGTCGTGACCGGTGCTGGAAATAGGCCTTAAAATTGATAACGCATAAGTCTGTGGTAGACGTAATACACGTGTAACGATAACCATGAGTAGGTACCTACAGATACTTAACTATAGGGCTGGGACTGCCTACGCAACAAACGGACATAGATCGGGTCCCGTTTATTTTAGAACTGCAATCAAAACTGTCAGTCCAAATAAATACAAAAAGTAATCAAATATATGTACACACAATGATTAAGTAAAAATTAAATTAAAAATTTAAAAAACCCCCACCGCAAAAAAGTAACCTTTAAAAAGTTAAAAATAACACTTTAGCCATGAAATTTTACTTCACGTCGGGGTACCGCTTAAGTAAGGAAGGAATGTTCCTAGTACTTGTAGGTATGTAGGTACTTATTTTAACGGTACCCCGACGTTACGTAAAATTTCATGGCTAAAGTGTTATTTTTAACTTTTTAAAGGTTACTTTTTTGCGGTGGGGGTTTTTTAAATTTTTAATTTAATTTTTATTTTAAAATTTTTAAACGAATTAATTTTGTTATATAGAGTTTACAGCTATGAGAACTTTTCAGTGCATTGTATGTAGAGTCAAATGCTGGTTAAAACGAATCCAAACACGACATATCTGCTATTATTTTGTCAAGAGTCTACCTACTGGTGTGCTGGATAGCCTGGCTGCAGCATCAGCTCATCCTGTTGCCATCAGTGCATTGTGTTTAGAATCAAATGCTGGTTGAAATGAATCCAAACACGACATATCTGCTATTATTTTGTCAAGAGTCTACCTACTGGTGTGCTGGATAACCTGGCTGCAGCATCAGCTCATCCTGTTGCCATCAGTGCATTGTGTTTAAAATCAAATGCTGGTTGAAATAAATCCAAACACGACATATCTGCTATTATTTTGTCAAGAGTCTACCTACTGGTGTGCCGGATAGCCTGGCTGCAGCATCAGCTCATCCTGTTGCCATCAGTGCATTGTGTTTAGAATCAAATGCTGGTTGAAATGAATCCAAACACGACATATCTGCTATTATTTTGTCAAGAGTCTACCTACTGGTGTGCTGGATAGCCTGGTTGTAGCATCAGCTAATCCTGTTGCCATCAGGGCATTGTGTGCAGAATCAAATGCTGGTTGAAAGGAATCCAAACACGACATATCTGCTATTATTTTGTTAAGAGTTTACCTACTGGTGTGCTGGATAGCCTGGCTGCAGCATCAGCTCATCCAGTTGCCATCAGTGCATTGTGTGCAGAATCAAATGCAGGTTAAAATGAATCCAAACACGACATATCTGCTGTTATTTTCCCAAGAGTGTATTAGTCTGCTAGATATCCTGGCTGCATCAGACCAAATACACCTTATTGTTGCTTATTAATATTACTCACATGGGTGCTTGAAATTTTAAGACACACATACGTTTGTAGGTAAAGTTAATACCCATAGACGACTAAAATAGCAACGGTAGCTAACACAAAAGAGCTGATAACCTTGAAACGGCTGATCCGATTTTGATGAATTATGTCTAAGAACCATTGCAAGAAACCCTGCTTTCAAATAAAAAAAACCGCATCTAAATCGGTTCACCCGTTTGGGTGCTACGGTGCCACAGACAGACAGACAGACAGACAGACAGACAGACAGACAGACAGACAGACAGACAGACAGACAGACAGACACACACACATAGCGGTGAAACTTATAACACCCCTCTTTTTGCGTCGGGGGTTAAAAAGGTGTAGATAGGTCCGGTATAGCGCTCAGCAAGCGACACGTTATAATATGACTAAGCGCGAGACTCCACCAAAGCGGAGATGAGAGAGATGTTTGACAACCAATCAGCTTGCGTCATTTTCACCGCTTAGTGCTTAGCTTCAGCACAATACAATATCCTATTGGTTAATTACAAGACATCTCCTCTCGTCTCCGCTTTGGTGGAGTCTCACCCTAACTAGCCACACTTGACCACAGTGTCGCGTCCCGCTGTCAACAACGCGTGCGTGCGTAAGTGTGTCGTTTTTGAAGATCGAATGTTGTTTAGGTAATCTACACCTTTTTACTTATTAAAATAATTATCATTATTCATTGTGTACATAATTAACTAGTAGTGTGTAGTAACAGTAGGAGTAGTATGTAAATAAACCTTGAATAAAGTGAACAAGAAAAATATTCCACATTTGCAACTACATTCTCAATAATTCCACATTGCCTATGTAGGTACCTATATAATAGATATTATATAATAGAATAAGATGAGAAGTTCTTATTCTAGAGATTATTTGCAGCATTTGTAAATTCGCAAACACTCTAGCAAAACTTTTTCTGAATGAACAAATATAGATACAGATGCCACACGTCAAGTTACCCAAAAATGTCAAATTTCTTTGATCGTTTTTCAACTTTTTTCAAACTGAATAAGGTTTATATTGAATTGGGAAAATTGGGGACACATTGGGGTAACTTGATGTGCTGGCGTCTGTACTACCCGAGACCACCTTATCCACCATAGATCCACCTTAAAATATTTGGGTTACCGCAATTACTTTTATTTATCGGTACCGTGGCGTTAACGTCATGTTATATAAGTTTATCGATTTTATGTAAGTATGTATATATGTAGATGCAAATATTGTTTTGCTTTATGTACCTACCTTAACATGAAGCTGTTATCTTAAGCTGGTCATTTTACCTAGATACAACCACGTGATTTATTGTTTTTTAAATACGTTTATCTCTGAAGCGGATACAAGACCCAACGGGAGATCATTTATTTGTTTTGGTTGTCGAATACGTAGTGCTGATTTTGCTGGGCTCTGGTTTATCCACCTAAGCAGTACCTGTACGCGTAACATGAATTCCGTAGAAACAATGATAGTTTAAGTAAAAAGATAGGTTATACGCGCTCAGCAAGTGACACATTAAAATGTGGCTAACTAGCCACACTTCACCTCAGTGTGGCGTCGCGCCCGGAACGGACGCGTGCGTGCGTTAGTGCCTTTGTTGCCCTAGTTACTACCAATCTTACTACCAGGGGCTCGAGTCTGCTATTGCAATCGTGTCTCAATGACCGGTCATTGATCGAATATTTGACAACTTTGACAGTTTTTGTATGGGAAATGTGTCATAAGTTTGACGTTATTCGTCAAAAATCGATCATTGAGACACGATTGCAATAGCAGACTCGACCCCCAGTTTTAATGCCGTTGATTTTGATTACCCTTCCTACTACTCCAGTATCGAGCTGTTAGAAAGGAAAAAACTTTTTTACAAAAAAATACAACCGACTTCTTAAAAAAAACTAACAGGTGAAAAATAACTCCAGTTTCGGAAGTCTGTGGCTTTGGTGGTTTTGTTTTGTTCATTATTGGCCACCGACTTCCGAAACTGGAGTTGTTTTTCACCTGTTAGTTTTTTTTAAGAATTCGGTTGTATTTTTTTGTAAAAAAGTTTTTATTTTGTAATTTTTAGTATCTTTGTATGTAAAGAAAGTCTTTCAAAACTTGAAAGAATCATTGAGTCGGTTAAAAATAAATAGCCCGTGTTACTGTCTGTTGACTTCTTCTGTAAGACAGAAGAAGGAATAGTGTAGGAATAGTGTTTATAGTTTAATTGTTTATAAATTTTGATTTCTTGATTCAAAGGCAAGTTTGAATAAAATTAAATAATTTTGAATATAATTTTATTGAAAAGTAGGTACCTACCTAGTTGGGTAGTGAGAAATTTCAAATTTTGTTTAAGGCTAGAGGTCGTTTGCGCGTTATTATGAAATCGCTACATCACACATTAGAATAGTTTTTTTTTGTGGTGAGGAGAAATTAGCAACTAAATGTAGGTACCTATGTACCGATGTAATATCTAATTTTCCTATTAGAATAATGTTCTAAAGCAGTTTTTTGTGCTACGGTTGCAGACGGTACTGATAACATTTAGAGAACAAACATAATTCATTAAGGAATTGTGGGAAACGAGGTATCATAAATTTACCCCAAACTTGGCCTTGAAAGTAACCAATGTTCCTAATTTTTATCTTTAAAACGTGTAGGTATTGGTGACTAGCATTTTTCGCTTGCTTGAAATAAATGTCGCATATCCTGTGGCTATAATCTAGCTTTATTAGCAGTTAAAGAATTGAAATGGGGTAGGTAAGTAGTTCCGGAGATTACCCTCTAGGTCTCTAGGTACATACAAAACACATTTGACCTCTTTATGATATTAGTATTGCTATAAAACCACATTGTAGGAACTGATGGTATATTTAGTCTCGTGTTCTGCGTGTCCTGTCAGATGCACGTTACAGAAACTGATGGATGCTGGCGACGGCGTCAATCTAGTAGCCAAATACTGGGTCGACATAATTTAGATAGGTACTTAACCATCGACAGAAGAAGATTGTAGGAACGATGTACTTATTTGTTGCTAAAATGATCCCATTTATATGTTACAGCGGCGGGAGCTAGCTCAGACATGGGAAGTGAGCACTATTGCCTAAGGTGGAACAATCATCAGAGCAACCTGCTGGGAGTATTCAGCCAGTTGCTGCACGACGAGAGCCTGGTCGACGTCACGCTAGCCTGCTCCGAAGGTGCATCCATTAGGGCTCACAAGGTAAAGATCATTCAAATTGTACTTCTTAAATAAGTAATCATTTTATGACCAAAACATTGAGCTTCGTTAACAGCTATTTCAAAAATAATTTTAGACAGTGTTTGGTTCTAAGAATTGATGCATTCTTGATGCACCTTTAGTCTAGAGTGCATCTCTATGCATAATTTTTTATGAGCCTGCTTCGATGTGCGTCCATTAGACCTCTCAAGGTCAGCAACGTAAAAACAGTACCAACCTTTTTCAAAACCGATGTGAAGACATAGATGCACGCGACTGCTTCGAAGGTGGTGCATCAATCAGAGCTTATCGTAAAGTTCTAAATCTGTCCAAATTAACGATTGATCGATTGACTGAAAGATGATACGGCTTGAAGAAAAAACTAAAAACTACTGGGATGACGGCTGTTGTATACTAACACATGGATCATTGGTGTCCGGAAATAAGAATATTATAAATATTACTAAGCCCGCCCAAATAAATTTGGAGAGAGGCAGAAAGAAGTACCTAGTAGGATTTGGAAGTATAAAAATAAATAAATTAAGATGTGTTATCGCGGTAAGCACGCCGCCATAAAATTAAAAGACAGTACAACGTGGTACACACGACTACACATCAAGCTATCAGCTAGCATTTGCAGTACAAGCTGATCTCGCATTGTATAGGATTTCCATGCAATGTAAGGTATAACTTGAATTGAAATGTATAGCTCGATTTGTAGCCGTGAGTAGCGCCATCTCACAACCGTCTCCCCGCGCGCTTATTGATCAAATCAAATAGTGCGTTTCCTGTAACACATTTCCGTCCCTTTTCCCGAAGTTAGGCATCAAAAACCTTTATAATTTTTTGTTTCTTTGGTAAGCATTTCTACGTGTGACGGGTTACTGGAAAATTCCGACCATGAAAACTTACGATTGGATTGGACTATAATGATCTGCCACTGACATTTGAAAACACTTGTCACTTTCGATTTTCCTCTAAAGTTCTCGCAATTGGCACTTGGCATTGAGTGAACTATATAATAGTGATTCCGTATAAGTTTAATGACTTTTGTTTAGTACGGCACGTGTAGAAACCTCTCGTTACGCTTCATTTCATTACTTTGTAGGTAGGTACCTACCTATTGTTAATCTGCGTGCTCTTAAGGCCCGCTTACACGTTGCGTATATCGCCAGCATCTGCATAGATGAGTACTCAATTTATTATAAGATTTTCCTTGTCAACAAAATGCGGGCGTATGCGGAGGTGCGGAAAAAAAACCTCAGTGTTTATAAGCACTGTTTTAAGCAAAGTAATGCGAGACCAAAATTGACGTATTTACCCACTTATCTAAAGGTAATGTGCGTTATTGTTGAACATTACCAAAAGAGTGGTAGACAGGGTAAGTTGTGGTAGAAAGAGTGTTGTGGTTACTATCGCATCCATACGTAGGCACTGTTATTTACTAAGAAACTATCTAGAACGACAGCAGATTTGAACAGCTTCAATAAAAATACCCCCACCGCAAAAAAGTAAAACATTTAAAAAGTTAAAAATAACACTTTAGCCATGAAATCTTACTTCACGTCGGGGTACCGGTAAGTAAGGAATGTTCCTAATACTTGTTGGTACGTAGGTACTTATTTTAACGGTACCCCGACGTTACGTAAAATTTCATGGCTAAAGTGTTATTTTTAACTTTTTAAATGTTTTACTTTTTTGCGATGGGGGTATTTTAAATTTTTAATTTAATTTTTATTTTAAATTTTTTAAACGCATTAATTCCGTTTTATTGAGTTTACAGTTATGAGATTTTTTCAGTGAATTGTATGTAGAGTCAAATGCTGGTTAAAACGAATCCAAACACGACATATCTGCTATTATTTTGTCAAGAGTCTACCTACTGGTGTGCTGGATAGCCTGGCTGCAGCATCAACTCATCCTGTTGCCATCAGTGCATAGTGTTTAGAATCAAATGCTGTTGAAATGAATCCAAACACGACATATCTGCTATTATTTTGTCAAGAGTCTATTTACTGGTGTGCTGGATAGCCTGGCTGCAGCATCAGCTCATCCTGTTGCCATCAGAGCATTATGTGCAAAATCAAATGCTGGTTAAAATGAATCCAAACACGACATATCTGCTATTATTTTATCAAGAGTCTACCTACTGGTGTGCTGGATAGCCTGGCTGCAGCATCAGCTCTTTCTGTTGCCATCAAGGCATTGTGTGCAGAATCAAATGCTGGTTAAAATGAATCCAAACACGACATATCTGCTACTATTTTGTCAAGAGTCTACCTACTGGTGTGCTGGATAGCCTGGCTGCAGCATCAGCTCATCCTGTTGCCATCAGTGCATTGCGTGCAGAATCAAATACAGGTTAAAATGAATCCAAACACGACATATCTGCTGTTATTTTTCCAAGAGTGTATTAGTCTGCTAGATATCCTGGCTGCATCAGACCAAATACACCATAGTGTTGCTTATTATTATTACACACATCGGTGTTTGAAATTTTAAGACCCACATGTGTTTTTAAGTAAAGTTAATACCCATCATAGACGTCTAAAATAGCAACGGTAGCTAGCACAAAAGAGCTGATAACCTTGAAACGGCTGAACCGATTTTGATGAATTATGTCTAAGAACCATCGCAAGAAACCCTGCTTTCAAATAAAAAAAAACACATCTAAATCGGTTCACCCGTTTGGGCGCTACGGTGCCACAGACAGACAGACAGACAGACAGACAGACAGACAGACAGACAGACAGACAGACAGACAGACAGACAGACAGACAGACAGACAGACAGACAGACAGACAGACAGACAGACAGACAGAGACAGACACACATAGCGGTGAAACTTATAACACCCCTCTTTTTGCGTCGGGGGTTAAAAAAGACGTAAGTAGGTAGTACTAAGTAAAATTCGATTATCTTTTCTAACACCAGAAGAATCGGATGACCAATGATTACAAATTACAACAGATTGTAAGTGTTAAATCTGGAATCCAGTTTTTTTTTTGGAATATCAAGATTTTGAGTGGCAGAGAGGGAAGGACTACAGAGGAGTTGATGGAAATAGGTTGTGTCCAAGCTGAAACTGAGATGAAAACCTGCTGACCATCTCGTATCAATATCTCATCTTATTTCTATGTACCAACTTGAACTAAAACCGCTGAAGTTAACCTAAAAAGGTTAGATAAATTTTAAAATAAATCCTATTGGTGTTTTACTTCGAACCACCCCTTCTCTGTCCCGCTATGATAGATACCGGGTCCAACTCACTTTAAAGTAAGCCGACTTTTATTAGTATGCACGTCTTGGCATCACGACATTGTCAATGCAAGAATATAATTGCATTAACAATGCGATTATATTATTATTAATTGCATCATAATTTTGTATCACCACGCGTCTGCGAACACCTAATATTGGTCGTCATTTCTTTCTTATTTGGTGTAGGAAGTTGTTAATCACTCCTACTCTGGTAGGATACCTAGAGGATTATCCTAGCTAGGATCGAATAATTAATTTAACGGGTTTCTCCTGTTTAGGATTGCTAACGGTAGGTAGGTACTTAGGTTATTTTTTATTTATTTTGTTTACTTACATAGTTGATATTTGGGATCTTGTTTGAGTTATACCTAAGTAAGTAGGTAGTTATGTACGTACAGAGGCAAGCACATCAAGCTACCCCACTGTGTCAAATTTATTTTATTGAACCCTATTCCATTTGTGATTTTTTACTTAATCACAAATAGAATGAGGTAAAGTTTAATTCGGAAAATTTGGCAGATTTTGGGAAACTTGAGGTGATGGCGTCTGTATCCGTTCGGTTAAACATTAGCATTTTCGATTATTTAACGACAAACTTTTTCTGATGCTTTCTTTGGCTCTGAGATTGGCTGCTGCACTTTCTGTTGGAGTTCGAATCTCACATGGTACCTTCCTATAAATATTTTAAAGCCCCTAATTTCTGTTTGTGAGAGTATTTACTTACTTATATTTAAACAGATATTAAGAAGGCGTTATGCTTTCAGAAGGATCTTAAATCGATCAATTTATTTTAAACCTTTAAAACCGAGGTTACCGAACGTTAAGTTAAACATCAGTTAAAGGGACGACTGTGATGGAAATTATTCACTCAATCCCGTGTGAGATTTAGTAGCCATTAATCGGGAATACGAGGAAATACTTTCATCTTTAACACGATCAGTTTCCTTGAATCGAGATAGGCAAAAGCGTTTTACCGCGTAGGTTTACCTTCTCATTGAATTCTAAGTAGAGGAGTGTATGCGAATGAATTGAGGTCCAATAAAGGGGAATTTATTAAAGAAGCCACAAACAAAATTAAATTGCAAAAAAATCAACCGATAACTGTTATCGGTTGATTTTTTTGCAATTTAAGGGGTTAGCGAGATTTTTTGCACAAGCCTTTGTTTCTAATTCCTCAGTAGGTACCAAACGTACCTACTACATGTAGGTATATTAACCCAGTCCAATTAGTTCGGAAATTGGGTTAAAAAAGAAAAAAAAAATGTAGTAGGTAGGTATCAATTTTCCGATCATAATTTTAGTGTAGTAAACTCAAAAAAACTTTGGTCATAACCATTTTTTTTATCAAGTGTGAACACACGAATCTTTATCTACAAAACATCACTCATAAATTCAAGATCGTGGATTACACCATAGGGTCATAATCCCAATAACCTAAGCGTAGACTACTAGCGACCCCTTACCCTACTAACGATTTCCGAAGAAAAAAAATCTGATAAAAATTATTCCCGCATCAAATCTCAAATTGACTGAGCTATAGGTACATTATAGAGATCTGCATAATGTAGTATTCTAATTCTTTGAGTAATTCTTTGAGTTCACTCGTGGTTTCAAATCTTAATCTAAACCAGCTAGGTACTATCTGTCACGAAGATACAGATTCTACCTTGAGTCTACATTTAATTGGTGCAATTTCGCACTTCTCGCCTATTCTTCTCTTCTTATCGTGTGGTTAGTAACTAACCTGGTGTCAGAGTTTTAATGCCGCCCATGGGCCTCTGACTTGGCATCACATGCCCTTGCCATGCCTCGCCTATTCATATACAACCTGGCAGCCTACGCAATCAAGTAATTAAAATAAATGATAACGCAAAAACGTCGCATCATTTTCAGGTAGTGCTGTCTGCGTGTTCATCGTACTTCCGATCTCTGTTCGTGGACCACCCGTCGCGTCACCCCATCGTGATACTCAAGGACGTGGGTCTTGAGGAACTACGGACCCTCGTGGACTTCATGTACAAGGGCGAAGTCAACGTCCAGTACTGTCAACTGCCCGCTCTCCTCAAAACTGCTGAGAGCCTTCAGGTTTGTTCCAATTTATAAACATTACAACACGCTTGTAATAAATGAAGGACACAGGTGTACCTACCTGTTCGTAGTGCGTACCCCCATTTTGCCAGTGATGTATAAGTCTCATGTAATGTGAGGCTAGCCTATTGCCATCACTGATTTGGCTGGCCAGTTATTCTAGTAGTTAGTGGCCCTAACTGCTATGCCGGAGGTCGTGAGTTCGATTCCCACCACAGACAAATGTTTGTGTGATGAGCACGATCGTTTGTAAATAAATATATAAGTATGTTTATCAGAATTGTTTAGTACCCATAGCACAAGCTCTGCGTCGGAGTTTGGGACTATATAGCGTTTAGTGAAAGTTGTGGAATATTATTTATTTATTTAGCAGGCATAAATCTATAACGTAAGGTTTATTTTATGTTTTTTGTAGCCACTCATTATTTCGGCTGTGTTAGACGTGTTATGTACTTACTGTATGTAAGTGGGCACTTGAAAGGTTATTTACTAATTATGGGTCATACTAATAGACTATTAGGTACGCACGTAATTGTGTGAAAATATTTTTAAAGTAAAAAAAAATAACACATAGGAAATAAAAATATCCAGTAGGTAGATACATAGTAAGGTTTTGGTGCTCAATATACTATTTTCTAAAAGTATTTGTTTTTTAGTTTTGAAGAAAGTTGTGGTGAAAACAATTCCATAAATCATAAAGCGGTGATCGAAAACATTGTGAAGAAGTCGCCCTGTCCTAGAACTAAAAAGCAAAAACTTGGGAAATCTACCAAGCCGCACTGGGCCCGCGTGATAGTTTACGGCGGCCTACTCATTCTCACAGAGAAGAGGCCTGTGTCCAAGCGGTGCGGTGGGGATATTATAATAGGCTAATTATGTCATGTTGGGCATAAATCCAGACTTGAGCTCCGAGAAGATCCAGATGGAAAAACTCAATAAGTTACGCTCTGCTTGACCCGTGAATCGAACCCGAGACGTTCACGCTCAGCAGCTCTTATTTATTATGACCTTACTTATCTTTCTTGAACGAGTCACGCATAACTACTTAACCCTGCCCACACGAATATTCAGACTAGGAATAAAAATATAAAACTAGCTATTGAGACTCGTTTTCAGCCTCGCAAATAAAATATTGAGGTCAAGTCTATTTCAATTACTGAGTGAGCATAAGATCGCCTATTTTTTATACCAACAGTAACATTCATTATGCATTATGCTAGCAACTAGTCAGTTATTAGGTCAGCTTCTTTCTTTCTTTTTTTCTTTCTATTTCGTTCAATTGGCGCTTACGTCTTGCACCGAATTTCAAAGTTAAAATTATGAATGAAAGTGCATCATTTCGAAAAACCAAAAAAAATTTGGTCCTCTAGTTTTGGATTTACTTTTCTGTAACGTAATAAAATATGCAGGTTAAAATTTTGGAATGTTGTCATTTGAAATCATCCATGACACATGAATCCGAAAAGTTAGAGAAACTTGCCTTGATTTCGAACTTGAGACCTATGATTTGGCAGTCCGTCGGTCACATCACTAGACTATTCCTGCTCTATTGGTCATTTAATAGATGTTATAGAAAATAATTATATATTTTGCAGGTAAAAGGACTTGCTGAAATGACTACCCTAAGCGCCGCCGGCATTGAAACAAGAAAAGTTCAAGAACCAATGGAAGAGTGCCCTTCGCAAGAGACGAGGGAAAGTTCAGAGTCACACGAAAAGTTGGACGGCAGAGATCACAGAGACAAAGAGGATCGGCGCGAACTGAAAGAGACACGGGAAGTCCGTGAAAGAGAAAACAAAGAGACTCGAGACGTAAGAGACACTCACGCAAGAGAGAGCCATACTAGAGATTCTCGAGAGCCGAGAGAACCAAGAGAACACAGAGACAGAGACCTAAGAGAACCTCGAGATTTAAGAGAATCTCGAGACATCAGAGACCCTCGCGACTTGAGGGACCCCCGCGAACTGCGGGAACACAGAGAGTCTAGAGAATCTCGGGATATTACACGAGATTTAAGGGAGGTTCGGGACCCCAGGGACTTACGTGAATCTCGTGAAATACGTGATCACAGAGAAATGCCCGAAGCATCGCCCCCGAGGATATCCCCGTTGCTTTCAGTTCGGCGATTTAGGCCAGACATCACGGGCGAGACTCCAACTCTTTCACACCCTCCTATCCCTAAAGACGAACCTCCTGATGAGCCCATGCGATCATCGTCACCAGAAGACGATACGGTGTCGATTAGATCAAATGGAGCACAAAATGAAAGTATCGGTACGTAAAACTTGCGATACATACTCACTCATGTTGCAAAAGTCCATCTATAACGTATGGTTTATTTTATGTTTTTTGTAGCCACTCATTATTTCGGCTGTGTTAGACGTGTGATGTACTTACTGTATGTAAGTGGGCACTTGAAAGGTTATTTACTAATTATGGGTCATACTAATAGACTATTACGCACGTAATTGTGTGAAAATATTTATAAAGTAAAAAAAAATAACACAGGAAATAAAAATATCCAGTAGGTAGATACATAGTAAGGTTTTGGTGCTCAATATACTATTTTCTAAAACTATTTGTTTTTTAGTTTTGAAGAAAGTTGTGGTGAAAACAATTCCTCATGGACCTGCATAATAATTAAATAAAGGTCAAAATAAAAAAAGAAAACTAGCCAAAGTGGCATTATACATTATATTGAACTAATTAGTACACAAATACATTTAATCGACTAAGTACTAAGTAGTACGGCCACGATTCTGTTAACGTTCATCACTAATTTGTTTTGACTTTTGATTTGACGTAACTGACGTTTGCGGTTTGACGGTCGACGGACTTTAGTTTACTTACTTACTAATACTTGCCAAAGTGTTTACTTGCTGTTATAGTAATTAATTAAATAAATGAAGAATCCAGTGTTATTGTACGAATTACAAAAAATTATAATGAACGTCATACCAATGATTTTTCCAAATCAAAACCACGCTAGAAAAAGCGCGAAAGAAATGTTTACCTTGGGTGCAGTAACTTGAAAAAAGGTACACCAAATTTGAAAATAGAAGAGAAATCATGAGAAATAATATAGGTACTTATTTCACAATTTCTCATAATCAGTAGAATTGTAATTTAAAACGGAGTCATTACACAGTAAGCTAATCTTGCATTGAGGTTGTCGCCTATGTACCTACATATTCTTATTGGAAAAGCATCGGTAATTGGTAAATTCGATTTGAATTTAGGGTACCTATTAAAGTTGTCAATCCATACTAAAACAACCATCTACCTGCTAAAATAAAGAATTGAACCATTTCTTGGTTTGAAAAAATGAGCACTAATCAGGTTTCTTTTCCATATTTCCAGGATTAAACATGACGATAAACAGTCACAGCAGTAGCAGTGTACTAGGAGCTCATTATTCTCCTGTGGAGCAGCGGCTAAGTGTGCTGAACACTATATCGCACCCCGGATTGACCCACCCTTCCCATGCATCATTGCCTAGTCCAAGGAGTGAACCTATTGCAGGCCCCTCTGGATTACCTCCTGTCCAACAAGTACCTTTGGTATGTATCATCAGTAAAGAATTATCTATCTGTCTATTTTTAACATTTCCTCCTAACTGGTCCTAGATACTGCATGATAAATGCATGGGTGAATTTTCAAACATTTTAACAGAATGTATTTAATGAAATATTTTAGCAATTCCCAGAAACTGCTAAAGTACCAGAATCTGCTTTAGTACCAGAATCTGCTTTAGTACCAGAATCTGCTAAAGTACCAGCATCTCCTTAAGTACCAGCATCTGCTTAAGTACCTACCTGAATCTGGGAAATGCTGACATATTCCATTAAATAGGTACTTGATTCTTTCATTAACATTTAGGGAATGGTAATGACTGTGGTTAAACATTGAAAATTCCCCCACCCATGATACAGGGGAGAATCCTGGTCTAGGGCATCTAGGAAGTGTTTTGTTAATAAAAAAAGAAGAATAGAGTAAAAAAAAATATTTTATTAAAATCTCACAAATAAAACAAATCTACACTTTATTTTACAATTGGTTGTATCTACATTTTATTTATACCCTTATTGCTTGTTCAGTAACTGCTCTCCCATGTAGTTGTGTTTTTGCATGTGTAGCTTACCTTGTACGCTGTCTGTAAACATACAGTCATCACTGTACAGTTAGCATCAATAATATTGCAACAAGCAGTACACAAAAACTGTAATTCTGATCAAAACTAAATAATCAAGATAAATTTTAATTTTATTCATGGACAACAACCAGTTTAACTGATGTGTAGGTATAGGTTTAGGCAGTAACAGAGTTGTTAAATCGATCCCAACATAGTTGGGAAAACAAAACACACACAAACAACACAACAAACAAATAAAACAAACAAAACACACAAATACAACATAACACACAAAAATACAACAAAACACCAAAATACTTACAACTAACAAATAAAACATTTTTAGGAAGTTAATTTTTTTTATTAAAATGATCCTTTAGTACTTTTAGGCAGACCAGAATGTTGACCCTGCAGAAATTAATAGAAATAAATTTATTTCAGTCATTGAAGAAAGAAATTGACTGGGACAGAAGCAATGATGACAAGGTCGGTGAAACATCATCGGAATACCGAATGCAACATGAATCTGTAAGTAAAGTAAATTTGTATATTATATGTGTAAACATGTATATTTATGTAGATAGAACACAATTTAAAGCTTATATTAACCAAACAAAAGATTTTTGTTTTTGCAAAGATAAAAAGAAGGTCACAAGTATTTATTTCTCTATTTGGCTTTGTCATATTATCTATTGCTAGACTTGAGACTTATTTTATTGTAAATGATTTAACTGTTTTAGGCAACACCAATTTATTAATTAAAAATATATTTTCTGTGTTTTAAGATAGATTCAGAAAAAATATTTTAAAGTCATACCTACAGTATAATATAAAAAATAAAGCCCATATTGTTTTAACTGATCAAGATTTACATTGTGTTCATATAAATGTTGATGAATGTCACTGTATTTATTATTGAGACATTTATCTAAAGTATTAAGATAATTAAAATGCATGTGTGTATAAGTAGCTTGTAATAAATGTCTCCGTATATTTGATAGATCTGTGTTGTATTGCATGTTTCATTTATTTTTTCCACAATCATAAATTATTTGATGTTACATACTTGAAGTAAAATAAAGTATAAAACATGTCTATATTATTTTGTGCCTACTGTATAAAACGATATTTTATTTGTCTTAAAAAAAAACAAATTGGCCCAATTAATTAAATGTCCAGATTGCCTTGTGCTTGTCAACATTCCAATGAGTTTCTATAGTTTTTATATAGATTTGGATGTATGTTCTGAGTGGTTGCTTAATTAATACTATATGTCAGAATACTTGTTGTTTGTGCGCTTACTAATTTACAAAGTTGTGGCACAAAACAAAGTAACTAACACAGTCTTGTGAAGATCCCGTAACTGTTAAGTAATATTTAATTTGGCTGTTGGTGTTTATGTGTAAATTGATTAGTTACACGCATGCTTGTTTGATATGCTGCGCTACTTTGAACATCGAGTATTATGCCTTGCTGTCAAGAAGTTGACCTTCATTTTGTTGGCCATCATTTTTATATCCATTCATTTTGTTTGATATATATTTTGGGCAGTTTTTTATTTTAAATTTTGGCCATATTACATGCATACGTTATTGTACGAATCTGTGATTCAGTACGCGTGCGCGTTGCTAAACAACAAGGCATTACGCGTAGCCGGCTCCCGGGTCACTCCTGCACATTTTTTTGGGCAAAAATGAGCGTCAACTTCTTAATTAGATAGTGGAAATTAAAAATATACCGAGACTGCATCTCAATTTAGAAAGTAGTGGTAGAGATATTGCACACAGTTTGGTCCTTGTAAAATGGAACAAGAAAAAAGAAGTTGATGTTCTTTTTTGTGGTTGCAGGAGTACGATGGGTCCGGTAGGGGGCGAATTGATGAAGGGGAGAGGGGGTATCCTTGCATACACTGCGGTGCGGCGTTTCCACATCAGAGCAAACTGACGAGACACATACTGACGACGCACACGCTCGACACGCTGAAGTACCGCGACGCCCTGCTGGGCAGGCCCATCGGCTTGCCCATGATAGGGCAGTTCAGTGACCCCACGTACATGAGCATGCACGCAGAGGAGTCCCCCATAGAGCTGGACATAGGAGCCGTGGAGCCGGGGAACGTAGTGCTGTGCAAGTTTTGTGGGAAGAGCTTCCCGGATGTGTCGTCGTTAATAACACATTTACCTGTGCACACGGGGGACCGGCCGTTTAAGTGTGAATTCTGTGGCAAGGCGTTTAAGTTAAGGCACCATATGAAGGATCACTGTAGAGTTCACACAGGTAAGCATATCTTTATCTTATCTTTCTTACTTCTAAATTTTAAATCTTAAATATTAACAATCATATCCCATATGTTAAGAGTTCATTAGATACAGTAGGGCCCGTAGAAAAAAGGCGTTTATATTTTTTTTAATTCTTCAAAACAGCAACTTCTTTGTTAAGAATGATTTAGTACTTACACTTTATAAATTTTCATTATTCTTTATTTTAACTTAATAAATCGCTATATAGCTAGTATTTTTTTGAGGATTTTTCAAGTTTTTGGTATTTGTTAATGAATTTAAATTTTATTTATATTTTTATAATTAACTGTATTGTGCTACCTATTTCAGGAGAACGGCCATTTCGTTGCGGGCTCTGCGGCAAGACATTCTCGCGGTCGACTATTCTGAAGGCGCACGAGAAAACTCACTATCCGAAGTACGCGCGCAAGTTTCTGTCGCCCAGTCCCGTCGACACGGAGGAGGAGAGTCCGCATCAATGAGCTTGGGACCCCCATAGTGCACAATTAGCCTTCCACGATATATTAACCAGTAATACATACTATTACTGGAAATAGTCAATGTGAGCGAGAAGTGATAGTTGAATGAACAAATGGAGGACAATATTATGTTGTAATTAGTTAAGAATGTGATTAAAACGCCGCAACTGTGATCTGAATGATATGAATAATATTTGATATTTCACTAATAGAATATTGACACACTAAAGTTGATACCTACTTCTTAAATTTATTTGAACATTTTTCAGTTACATTCTGTTTGCTTCATTTTCTTAAGAGTATTTGAACGTTAGGTGCTTTCTTTACGCTTTAGTTTATATAACAAAAAGTAAACTCATTCGAAGATGGGTCATTAGACGGCATAGCCAAAGTTAGGTAGAGAAGTATGAAACCTTTTAAATATCGTTACTTTTGAAATCGAGTAAATAACAAAATGCTTTTTAGTTTAATTTGCTTGTACAAAAAATGTTTTTTGTTTTTGATAAGGTCGTATTTGTTGCAATTTCGTAAATTATCGAAATTAATGAAGAAATTGTAAAATATCATATTAATTTAGAGCTGGTATAATCTTTAGAGACTTGCATATTTATTATAGTAGTGTCTTGTCAGAGTTGATTTTATAAACAAAATTAAAGATTGATTAAGAGTGCTTTAATTATTATTATTAGAGACCATACGAAAATTGCACTCAACATAGTTGGTAACAATTAAGAAGTTAGGGATTTGAGATTTTTACTAATTTTATGTCTTTCGAAGTTACGACGCACGCTCCCCTGAGGTAATTCAAAAGCAATATTACGACATATAAATGTAAATAACATATAGTTTGATAATATCGGATTTTTAGGAAATTTATTAGAATGTAAACGCTTCGGTAGTTCTGTATTCGGTATACATGGGGAGAGTTGTGGATGTGATCATGGGAATCAAAGCTTTAAGCGCTGTTTCAGTTCTGTCCGAGTACCGTGCCTCTTGCTACGGGCCACGATCGCTCTGTATACCCAAGTCTATTTTAAAAAGTCTTTACTGTCAAATACAAACTTATAAAAACTCGCGGAACCACGCCCTGTGAGAGGCATGGTATTACATATAAGTATTTATCAAATTTTCTATCTATTTTCATACTGCAAAACCACATTGATTTACGATTATTATTAAAGTTTCGAACCCTGCGCATATCGACGTTTATTAATGAAAGCACCGCACTTTAGATTTTATCGTCTGAAATAATCTCTTTTTCCATTAGTTAAATATAATAATCAGACAATCACTTGATCATTCGATCCAGACGTATGTGCACAGAGTTTGAAACTCCTAACAATAATCGCTGTGTTCAGTAAATTCAACAGAGTCAAATACAGGGATATTTTATTGATCGTAAGATTAATTATTGTTCAACACCACCATGTTTTTTTTTTGTTAAAAATACGATTTTAGACATAGCCTTTATTTTTTGGGCTCAGAATTTATATAAAATATTTGTTTGTGTTATACAAAGCTTCATATTTCGACATCACAACCGAGAAATTTAAAGCTTTGATTTGGAACTGATTGTCTGTTGGCTCATATAGTCTGTAAGTTCAATGGAAAAATACTTATTCATAATGTTGATCTGCCCACGGTACTCTCCGGCTAGAACACACTAATATCTTTATAGAAATTTATATCATTATCTTATTGTACCTAAACGGTTTACGTAATGTAGATAGACTAAACTGCCTAATCATTTCATAATCTTTTGGTCATGGGACATATCATTTTTATACTTATAAAAAATATTATAAATTTCACGGATAAAATAAGGGACACTTATTTTATAAATATATATATTTAAAAGTAGCATATTGAAATTTTTTTGTAAACGTTTCGTTCTGAATGTAGGCGTTTAAATATCTTCGATTGTAAATTAGGTATTTAGTGATTCATAATTTTGGGTTCACTCAAAAGAAAGTATTATGGTAATATAGATAAAAGATCTGTGATATATGTCTAATACAAGTAAGGGTATTACATCTGGGAATTTATGATGCGATCTCAGAATGTGATTTCAAATATTTAGAATTTTAGGCCACACAGTTGAGATCTTAAATCTTAATAATTATGATGAATTTAATTATTGAAATTTCTCTTTTTTATTTTGTTTTTTTTTTCGAAATTAGCTTCTAAAAACAAACGTTGTGACCTGAATTATTTTACTGCGGTAGCAACATTTAAATTGATAAATGCGTTATTTCGTAAATTCAAATTAAAAGTGCAAAGGAGCGCATATTATTGTGGAACGAGAAGCATTAATTATTAGGAAACAAAAATTCTGCAACAGATCTCATTGCTATTTATAAGTTGTTTAAGCATCATGTAGAAATTAAGGCCAGTATGCTATTCGTTGATATAATTTTGGTATATCTAAAGTACTTATTTTAACTCTATACAAGGTGACTTTTAATTAAATGAGCATCTTTCAGGGGTTGATGTACTCATGAATGTTTACTACTTTTACTATGGGATTAACGCCGAAATATGAAAGAAAAATCGTTCAGTTATGTTTGTTTATTTTAGGGAACAGCTAACTTCATTTTTCTCTGATTTTAGGATTCGTTTCTTAGTAAGACATATATTCATAAGCAATTTTGCCACAAGATTGCCAATTAATTCACCACCTTGTATCATATTTGGATTGCAAACGCCTAACATTCCAAAATTATTCCAGTGTCAACTTGGTTACTTTATAGCGAATGCCACCGATACATTATAGGTAAATATTATATGAGCTATTTAATATAAAAATGTCAAAATTCTGTAGTATGGTCGCCGTGAGTACCGGGGCATTTCAAATCGTTTATAAACTAAGTTTATTTCGTTTGAATGGAATGTTACGATATAATAGTTATTGAATTAATGATGTGGTAGTGTTTTAGTGGAAGCTCTTCCAGCACGTGGTAATATAAACACTTGTTTTTTGAGTAGGTATTATGTGATTATTTATATAACATGGTTGATAAGAATGTGTGCGTTATATTGATCAAAGTGATTTGAAAAATTACTACCAATATAATTTACATTCCACAAACCAGCCAATTGTATGTCGACGTCTAAGCGCTGAGAATAAGTAAATGTTGCCAGCACTCAAATGTTTAAATTTACTTGGCCAGTTTGATCATATTTCTGTTACAGTGTTTCCTTTTTTTGCTAGAACTTGGACACGTTTTTCGTAGTGTTAAGTAAATTTAAACATTCATGAACGATGATGTGAATTGGTTGAATACATATTACTTCGGACACTCCTGTGTAAAGTTTAGCGAATTTACTATGAAAATAACTTGGGAAAGAAAAAGATTAATGTTGGTCTATTGTTAAAACTCACACAGTATATAAAATGCATTTTAGATAATAGATTGGTAGATGCGCTACTTTCCGGAGCTAGAAATGAGAAATGAATAAAATTCAATAAAAAAATGATAAAAAAATGAGACACCAGAATGTTGCTATTTGAAAAGCTGCACTCGTTTTTGTTTTATCAGAGTCGAACGTTACCAAACTGTATAGCAATATTGAAACCTTGATTAATGTTCCTCTTCTTATTTTAAGAAAGATTAAATATTTACAATTTACAGAAATACTTACTTAATAGCAATAAATAAATGGTTAATAATGATGCGAATTATCAAATTTGTACGAGTTTTTATCGAAATAGTTTTTTATAATAATACAGAATGCAGTTTAAAATACTATTTTGTTTCCTAACTTTCAGAGGTAATATTTATTATTAAAATAATGATATTCAAATAGATTTATATCTATGTATTTAAATGTATATAGGCAATATGGTAAATGTTGTTAGTTAAATATAAAGTAGGTACTTACCTGAACAATAGATTATAGTTACTACCCCCAAGTGCAGTTATTCAAATTTTAACATTTGCCAGTTGTTGCCACGTCCCCGCAGAGTTCACACGCCGTTAGCACAAATAAATTATACATAAATAATATATATATATATTATATATTGATAAACTTTATTATATCTATATTTTAAATTTACGTAGGTATCTTTCTAAGTACCTACAGAGCATGATAACTTTTAAGAAAACACTAGCACGAAATATTTCATGTGTTGAAATAGATACGACGTAGATTCATTTTTATATTATCATGAATTGTGACCACAGTTTTATATTTAGAGTGCCTCTTGCCTATACAAGACTTATATAAAGGCTGCAAATCACGGATTAAACATAGAATATGTAGCAGATAGAGAAAAACTGTAATTTTTATGGTGAAAATTGTAAGTTGCGTTATGATATGTAACTTACGCACTCTTCTGTCCTTTGATTTGTACGCAGTGAGTCGCCGCGTCAGAGGCGACGCAACCCAGCTAGCGCATTCCAATGTGTGGTGATCACCCGAACTAAAGTGCTACATTATGTTCTCGACCAATATTACATACAGTTGTGTTGTATAGTGTTAGATAGTACCGTTAAGTTTCATCCAACATGATTGAGCAAGAGCTGAAGCCTGAACTAATTCATTGTTATTTAACTTACCATTTATTTAAGTGGCATACCTAAATATAGAACTTATATTGCAATTTTTCTAAGTTCCTGTAGGTGTATTAATTATTGTATATCGGTACAATTTGTTTTAATAATTATAATGTGTTTATTATAAATTATTTAGAGTTAAACTTTCGTGACTAATATTTGTATTGGCATAATATACGATTAGGTTTTAGTCGCTTCTGTTTCACTAGTGACTATCGAAATTTTAATCATTGCTGTTTAAATTTTTGGACTTAGGAATGTCTTTAGGTGTATTATGAGCTTCGTATATTATGCTGATATAGAATATTTTCAGCACAAGTTCAAATAAAGTAGGTCCACTTTATTTATAGAGCTTAACATAGTTGTCGTTTCGTCGTCAGTGAAACGGTTACTGTTTTCCCTTAAGCTCTTTTATTTAACATACATTGTTGACATTTTAGATTAGAGAAAATCTGTTTTGCCTTAACATTATTAATAGTTCATAATGTTGTAACAAAGAGCAGTACAGTTTTGTTGAAAAAGTGTTACAGTATATCAGAACGGATCAAGGATCAAACGGTGTAATGTTTTGTCAATTTTGCAACAATCTAAACAGAGACCCATCGCTGTTGATCATTGTAACTTTTGAAACAAATATAAGCATATCATAGCTGTAAAAATACAATTTTGACAAATAAAAGCTCTACAATCATTACAGACCTATTCTTTTATTAAATTCATCACCCTGCTTCATGGATATTCACAGGTATAAAAATATGCATTATATTTCGTTTAGACATTGTAATTTGATTCACGCGTAATATGAGTTCTTGTTCAAATTTCAGATGTGTCTAGACATGTCTTGCGTGTCTCCGAGCATCCCCAGCCCCATCCCGGCGCGCTCGCCCACGGCGCTGCCGCTGTGGTCCCCGCTGCTGGCGCTGCAGGCCTGCCGCCTGCGCCGCTACCTCAGCGACGACTGCATGATGTACCAGCACCGCCACATGCTGCACGCCGAGCGGCGCCGCTGCGGCGTGTGCCTCGCCTCGTTCCCGTCCGCCTGGCTGCTGGAGCGCCACGCCGCGCTGCAGCACGCCTCGCAGGCCCCCTGCGACGACAAGCCCTTCGTCTGCGAGCAGTGCGGACAGAGCTACAGGTACCGCTCCGCCTATGTCAAACACCGCGAACAGAACCACCGCGCGCGACTCCCGGCCGACAAACTCTTCACATGCGACGTCTGCGGCATGCAGTTCCGCTACCTCAAATCGTTCAAGAAACACCGCCTCAACCACACCCTGGAGCGACTGCATACTAAGAATACAGACGCACCCGAAGGCGCCGATCAAGTCTCCAGCACAAACGAGGCTCTGATTGGTCAGTGCGGTGAAATGGACCTATCTATGAAGAAAAAGAATAGAAACGATGGAACAAACACACCTCCCGCTGATGCGATCCGGGACGCTGAACAAGACAGCACCGTCGACTCGAACGGCGCTTCGGATTCCGTGGTGACCGTAGACGATTCAATAGATCGCACTTCAGGTGCTGAGAGTGAAAACAAAAGGGATAACAGTACGACTTCTGAGGAGAAGAGGCGAGTGCCTGTCTCGTTTGCCAGCATCAGCTCAATGGCGGACAGCTCGGAGAACGAGTCCCGGGCCGACAGCAGCAAGCACGAGAGCTCTAGCTCACACTCGGGGATACTTAGCTTCATGCAAAACGACGAAAGACAGAGGGATAGGGAGAGGAGATTCGCTTGCCCGTTCTGCGGGAAATGCGTGAGGTCCAAGGAGAACTTGAAGCTGCACGTGCGGAAGCACACGGGTGAGCGTCCGTTCGTGTGTCTCTTCTGTGGACGCGCGTTTGGCGGCAAGAGTGACCTGACGCGTCACCTGCGCATCCACACGGGCGAGCGGCCCTACCACTGCGAGGCTTGCGGCAAGTGCTTCGCGCGCGCCGACTACCTGTCCAAACACCTCACCACGCACGTACACAACACACGCTGATCCATGAACGCGCCGTCCTTTTCTCGATCTTCGCATACCTCTGGCACAATATAACTGAACTCCATACAGTAAAGTATTGCAAAGTAATCGTGCTAGGTTTGCGGGACGAAATGGTCGGGCTGATGTCCCACCCGGGACTGTTTAGGCTGGCGCGTTCCGAATTCGTACGAAGTTGCGACTATTTGATATGATGATCGTTTTAATTTATTATTTGCGTCATGTGGCGCCCCTGCGTGTATATTCCAGGGGCCGTCACAACCCGAGGCGATGGACTACTGTATGGAGACGGTAGTTACATTGTGCCCCTATAGTTAATGACCGAGTCATATTATAACAGTAAATGGGAATATTTTTTAATAACGTTTTTAAACTTTACAACATTATTGATATAAGCAGGTTTAATTAGAATTTTACAGGACTATTTTTCGTTTTGGAGTGGTTTATGTATATTTATGACATAATTTTCTATATTGATTCTGGAAACAAATAGTGAAGGGAAACTATTTGTGTTTAGCACAGAGCAATAATAATTATTATTGTTACGTTTTATGTTTTCATGCTGCAACTATATTTTTGTGTTAAACACAGTCATGGCTTCGACAAAATACTTAATATTTTGATTTGCTGTTTCAGGCCAAAACTATTATTTAAGTTTGTGCACATTTAAATCCTTTGACGTAAGAGTTTTGCATTACTAATGCAGCAGTGTTAGCTTGTCTCTCATCATGCCAGTAATCAGCATTGTTTTGTATAACTTAGTTGTGCAATGCAGCGCATTTGTTTGAAGATGGGGGACCGTGTCCGTTACCGGCTTTGCATGAACACGAGCATTTGACTACACACTTCTATGTTTATAACCTACCGCCGGTGTCGTCCGATCGATCACGATGAACACGAAGTGATGACTACAAGGCACACCATTTGCGTTTTATTGAAGGCTTAAGCATAGTTTATTTTGCCATATTTTTGTATGCCTACGTATAATAAGATTTTTTAAATAACTCATTCCATTAAAGAGGAACTAGAAAATTGGTAGTCGTGACGATAGGTTATTAGGAGAATGCAAAAACTGTGATTCGTACGATTAAGACCAGTCAAACAAGTTTTAGAACATCGAAAAATGTTTTATGTAATTTAAAATAACGTTATCTAACAATTAATATACTAACGTATTAATTAACTTTAGTTTTAAGAAATCTCTCTGTGCCAAAATATGTACCTCATAAAAATAAACACTGAAGTAGATAAATTAATTGTCAATATTTGTTTGTACACAGTCTGTTTTAGTTTTGATGTTACAGAATACCACTGCGATACAAGATTTATAATAGACAAACTGAGCGCTTAGACAGCTACAGAATTCTACGAGCCTAAAGGTTAGATTATATTGTCTATGGATTTTATTCTGTTGGAAAATGTTTGCCCACAATGTTCCAGGAAATGCGTCCCGTAAGCCAATTCGCGCCATTTCGAGTTATAAGAATCATAAATATATTTATATCAATGTTTTCTGATTTCTAAGAAACCATTGTTCGCAAGAATATAAGAAATAATTATTTATTTAACCGGAATGAAGTTCTATTTTAATATTAATAATTAAATATAATAATAACTCTACTCAAGACGAATTTTAACTGCCGATCTTGTGATATTCTCTATACAATACAATATAAGGGCTGATTCTAATAATATGTATGTATTTTATCCATAAAACGCATTATATAGTTTCAAATTGTTATTAGTTTGTTCTGTCATTCAAATGTTTTGATATTTTTCTATTCCAATAACTTCCAATCAATTATACGCGTTAATGTTCTAATAAATATATTAATATATTCTTAGAACAAATATATTTTATTATTTCATTTTTATAATTTCAGTTGTTCTAAATTTATTATTTGAAATGTTTTAGTGACTCACAATATTCTCAAGAATATCTTGAATTCGTAATCAAAACCTCAAATGTATATGTACAACTGAGAGCTTTATTCTTTAAAAATATTTAAATCATTCTCATTTATAGTCTGTCCGAAAACAAGCCTCTAATGATACTGTATCAAATACTGTCAATTAAGTCTAGGATAAGTAAAATGCTGTTTAAATAACCATATAGTAATCAGATATTTTAATGAATAACATTGCGGGCGAATATTTCCAACGAATATTCGGAACGATTGTTAAACTATTCGTGACCATAGAAAGCCTACATTTTACCACATTTATATAAGAAGTCAATGCAACGAAATATTCAGGTACAGGTATTGTTGGAACGAAACATTTTAAATATAGCGTAATTGATTTAGTTAGTATTTTTAAGCCGGTTTTAACTGAGTATATTAACTTTTTTATAGTTTTATTTGTTCATTGTTAAACATGATACAGATAAAATAAAGTGTATTAAAATATATAATAGTAACTTTGCCAGAGGGATATAATAAGTAAGATAGGTAGTCGAAAACTCTTAGTATAAACGAGAAGCAATACTCTGAACTTTTTTTATTTTTAAATACTCTCATTGCTAAAAGAGCAATTACGGAGAATCATCATAACTAATAATATATTAGTAAAACAACTTGATTTTAATAAAATGTAGCTACAGTTGCCATTTAATAATGTTTCACAACCAGTTTTCGTATTCATTTTGACAAGTTTAAAAAGTACTATCAAATAAACAATGTAATGCATTCACATTGTGTATAATGTAGATATTTTGCCATTAATTCAAATTTAAAATATAAATATTATTCGAAATTGATGTTGACTGTTTTATAAGTATATCAGCGGTAGTTACTTGATGTTGTGGCGTAATTTAGTGTCTTATAGGTTTAAGGTCATAAACCACTCAAAGTATTAATGTTAGTAGGTATCTATTTCCGATGTGTGTCTATGGCCAGTTTTAATATAAATGTCGTTTCGGTATTCCAAAAATGTCGCACCTACTTTGAGTGGTTCATCATTTTGAATTCTCGTAGTGTTAAAATTGGTGTGGTATTCTTTATATATCTGTTCTTGTAACATACATTTTAAACTCTAACATATATATATTAGATAATTTAATTTTTAATCAGATTCTAAAATATAGTGAGCACAGCAAACGTTATGTAAATATGCATGTGCTAACCAGGTCAAATGTGATAAATTAGGATTTAAGTGATCTTTCATTTCGTTAAGAACTGTAAAGATTTTCAAATTAAAACATTTTACCATTATTAGTTGAAGCTCTACCATCTTAAGTTCAGGTATAAGAAGTGGGCATATAATAATTTTAAACATTTTCATTATACCTATTTTAATCGTCGACTGTAAGGTTAACGGGCATTATTTATTGTTCTACTTTTTATAGTCTACATCTTAAGAGAACTTCCATGAAGGGAGGGTAGGTAGACAAGTAAGTTTGCGCCAGTCTGGAATAATGTAAGAACGTGCAGTGTTACACAGTGTTACAGTGACGCACAATTTTGACACTTTTTAAAGCGTTTTATATATTATCTCCGTCCACTAAATATTGTGTGTCTTGTTTCATTCTTTTCACCGACTGATGGCATTGTAGTGTCAAATTCTAATTACTCACTGTTCCATTGAATATTTATTATTTCAACATCTTAATGCAATAGATACATAGGATTAATGGTTATAAAATACGGTTACAACGACTATTTATTACAAGTTTTTACATGTTTACGTACTGCAATAGGAAAATAATATACTGACGATCTTGTGTAGCTGATGTTATGTGGTGGGTTTAGTTAATTATGTGATGTGAGGCAAACGATCACGTCTCTCTGTCTGTACCGAGCTTTATTTGTGGAAGTCTGTTACAAGGAAGCGTCGATACGAGCCAATGTTGGCTGCCAACACACGCAACTAATGACAACTGTAGGATATTGAATGTAGGTAGTTATTTTGTACGAAGAAGGCAACGAATGTGATATTATTTTACAAGGAGGCAACGAAGGAGCGAGCCAGTCTCTCACAGAACAGCCAACGACGATCGAAGGTAGATAGACTGATTTTCGGGTAGAAGTAAAGTAGGCCAGAAGTTTCACAGTCAATAAGTAATATTTATAAATAGGTGTTGATTTAAAAAAAATGTTTTACAAGCCAAAACACAGTCTCAATAGCTTACGACATAAAACAATAAGAGAGTTTATTTAATTTTTAAACATAATTATACAGAATCTTTTATATACCAATCTTAAATTATTTTTCAGATGTATTGATTTTTATACATCTCCATATACAACAATGAATAGAGGTAAGTGTAGACATAGATGGATCTATTAACCGCGTGGTGCTACAATGTGTAAAGATATGTGATAGAAACTGTTCTTCAGAGACATTTTATTTATTGAAACTTCCATAGGTAATAAATATAGTCACATTACACTATAATATACCCACATCAGCAATAATTTGGTTTAGGTAATTTTACATAAGGATTTATTTTGTCCAGTATTTTAAAGGTGTCATGTGGTTGGTCGAATGTGTCTCTTAGAAACCAAAGTATCCAATAATGTAAGGAATTGTGTTCGTAAGACTTTGATGGTGTAACCATTCCACAATTTTAATATTGTATCTTTCACCTGTAATTTATTTCTATGAGATTTAAGTCGACCAAATGCCATCTACGTGGCGGTGCGAGTTTTAAAATTGTAGGTTTTTATCTAATTATTTCTTATAAATACGTCCAAGTCTTATTACCATTCATAATAAGGCGAGATCGTTAATGTATTTAAACGTAATGCAGACAATGCTAGTTAGTAAATTTTCATTAGGTTTTGGCTGGTCAGAAGTATTGACTCTCAAACAATACTGGAATATTATGTGTACATTGTGTTATGGCCTTATTAAAATAAAATTATCTCGGAATAAATTGTATGTATAGTAATAACATAAAACTTTCTTACCTGTTAAAGTAATGTCGGACAAAGAAGTATTTAATTGGTTTCAGTTGTTCTGATAATACATTCGTAATTTCCAATATTCGTAGTGTGTACCTATGTGCCCATGGCGGGCACTGACGATGAGTATATTGTATATATCTAAGTATATCTTCGACGAACGGTTTTTGTTGACAAACTTAATTTATGTCTTGGGTCAGTTTATCCGAAACCTAGTTGATAGTACATACATACTGTTACATAATATATTTTTTTTACTTGTATATTTCAGATAATTATTATTGTTATACAGATCGTTTTATATTTTTATCGTGATTAACTATTACTTGTTTTCAAGATTTTTATTTTGCAATATGACTATTCTATAAAATAGTCCATTTGATTTATAATATCTTGTCCATTGTCCAAACTAACTTAGGCATAGTTCCATATTTTGGATGTGTATTATACCACAGTCTAAATTTAAACGCTATTGTGTATATTATTTCATTTTAATATCGATGTGCAAAATTATAGTAAATGTCTTGGATCTCTAAAAATAAGAAAAAAAAAGACAAAAACACTTTACGAAATTTCTAAATGTGCAATAAATATGTGTGTTGTAGTGTTACCATTAGGCGTAAAATTTTTAGCTCTGCAAGTGTTGCCACTGGTAATATATTGGACGATACCCTCGTGTCGGCCATTTTATGTTGTTTAATATTACAATGATCTCAAAATATTACCAGCCGCCACATTTGTACAGCATATTAAATGAATATTTGGCACTTATAAAAAAGGCACATTTCCCTATCATATTGAAAATGGTTTGAAAACGTGTTGAAAATGGATTTGTTGGTAATTAATTTCATAATGAAATATATTTGTTTCATTAATCGAAGTTCTTTTATTTTTCCTTAATACCTATGTTGTTGCTATCTGCCCTTAGCGTTATTGATAAAAAAATCGACTACTTTCCCCATCCGTTTTTTACAATTTTGCTAACATAGTAGGTAGGTAATGCTTGTTCTTTAAATCCAAGTGTTGATCAGCTTTCTCTAACCGGACTCAATGTTTTGTACTAAAATCCTAAGGAATACCTTTTATAATTTTCAAGAAGCAGCCATTAATAATGAAAGGAGTTGCAGTTAGCTTTTTCATACTTCACTACAAGAAGAGAAAATGGAAGAGTGCTGTGTTTACGTCATCCACCTATTATTGTATGTGTACCTCGATACGAGTAAGGCTGCCTGTCCTCTGAAGCGGAGAAACGGAGACAAAATTACCAATAGGATTGCGTTAAATTATCGAATCAATGGCCTTTTCAATATTTTTCTATAAATACAAGAGGTTTTTCTTAGACTTGTAGATACTTAACTACTCTAAGAACAAAACAAGTCCAAACACTTAGGTATCTTGGTTAGATCAGTGCCCTAAGTGCGAGTTGTTTTTATGCTAACGCGATCGAAACGTTCACCGCGTTTGGCTCTCTGATTGGTTAAAGGCTTGGAGCGGGCCAATCGGAGCGCCGAACGTCATGAGCGTGTCGAACGCGTTAACGTAAAACAAACTCGCACTAGGCACTCGATCCATCACTCAAACCGTATCGTATCTACTGATGCTATGTAGGTAAATAAGTGCGACAGTGGCCAACACTTACCAAGCTACCCCAATTAATAATAATAATATTCCACAACTTTCAAACACCGCCATCATGTCCCAAGCTAAGCTAAACAGAGCTTGTGTTATGAGTACTAAACTTACTGATAAACATACTTATATATTTCTAAATACATAGGGGAGACCAGGGATGAACGTAACAATTTGCATGTTTTTCGTTATAGGTATCTCACAGAGCTATAGAAATATCAAAATTCTAATAAGTACACACGATAGCTTAGTCTTTCAGCTATATTTTAACGTGAGCTTATATGCAACAGATGTTACAGATTTTGGAAAAAACTAATAAATAAAGAAACTGAAATTTGTTACAACCATCCCTACCCCAAGGGTTGGTTGTAACAATGTTAAAGGATGGTTGTAACATTTTAAAAATAAATAAAAGTTACTTTCATAATTCACATATTTATTAATAATAATCAGCCTTTTAGGTTTTACATAGTGTCACAATACTGAAACCAAATTCAATAATTCTGGCAAACACAAAAATCTTCTAAAACAATCAACATTACTTGTAACATTGTAAAAAATATCAAAGTTACTTTCATAAACAACATGTTTATTATTAATCAGTCTTTTAGATTTTAGATACTGTCACAATACTGAAATAAAATTTAACATTTCTAGCAAATATATGCAATTTTCTAAAATAATCAACATTACTTACTTATTTGAAAATGTGATCTTAGTCAGACAAACGATAATATGGCACACATATTTATTTGAGAACAATGGAGTAATACTCTGCTAGTATTTTTCTTCCTCGTCAGTAAAAACTCTTCTTTTCAAAACGTAAGCTGCTAAAATGCTTAAAGAAGGTTCAACAAGGCTTCCAAATGTATTTGGAAGACTTGTTGAACCTTCTTCAAGCATTTTCTTCTTCTTTTGTACATATCTAGGTATATAAAGTTACATGGCACAGCTGATATGAACTCGCAGCGTCTCGAAATGGTACTTTATAAGAAGTACTTTTTTTGCAGCCAATTCCATAGTTTCTGCAGTAATTAAACCTCTATTGGTCGTCCTTTTATGTATATCAGGCATTCTGCAATAAGAAAAAAAAACTGTGTTGCTTTAAAATATAAAAACGCAATAAAACTATGCTTAGAGATATCAAGCCCATAATCGGGTTGAAAGTAACAAGTTGTAACTTTCATCCCTATCTTAAAGTTTTACCGAGACAAACACATGCCTATAACCCAAAACAAGCTTTGCAAAGATACCGTTTTCACTGCTAAAATAGAAATATGAACAGTTAAGCTACGTTACTGACACTTGACACGCGAGCTTAAACCTACCATAATAAAAACAAAAACAGTTGAAAAAAAAGGTCAGAACTTACTTTGAAGGTATTTTTGCTGCACCGACTCGCTACGTACACCGCCTGACAGCACAGCGCCGTGAGCGCAACTGAAGTGTGGGAGGGGTTCAAAATGTCGCACAACAGTGATACAGCCGTCAATGCGGCCAATATAATTCGCACAGACACTCATTTGTTACGTACATCCCGTGTTACTTTTATACCTGGTCTCCCCTACCTACATACGAGTATTACAGATAAATTACACCCAGACACAGAACAAATGATCATGCTCATCACATTAACATTTGCCCTGGGTGGGAATTGAACCTACACTGACTACTAGACCAAAAGGCCAGTTAAGCCATCCAAAGTGTCAAATATTTTTTTTTATAGTTTTTCAAGTTTATCGCAAATGGAATAACCGCTATGTAGGATATCGGTCATTAGTTCGTTTGTGGTGAGATAGATGTCGCTATAGGTTCATGTTCAATTGGGAAAGACAGTTTGGGGTGACAGTTTGGCATGACGTGCTGGCGTTTTTACCAACCTAGATTTAGTTTTACAGGGTATTACAAGAAAACAGCTATAAAATTGAATAATCTGGATGGAAATAATCTGGATCAGGACTACCTACTTACTACCTTACTTAGTAGGTAATAAGTAGGTAGTCCTGATGAAATCACTACCCTCAATGTCTCTTCATTTCATAATTCTCAAGACGCTACGAGTTCTACCAACATGTGGGTGTACCTGTCTATTGAAAATTGATGAAAACGTTATAATTTCACAGCACGGACGTGATTCTGTGTAATTCAGTGTCATGAATACAAATAGCGACGAAACTTGGTTACAAAGTGAGGGTGAATGTTCGGGAGGAGTCCACATACCTAGTTACACATTGGTGAAGGCAGATTATACCTAAGGTAAGTGTGAATTTGGTACCTATACTCCTTTTAAATTGACTCGGATTTGTTCTAAGAGATTTAAGATACAATGGATGTCTTTGTTTTATATCATAGACTAGCCTAACTACCCTGGCAAACTTCGATCTGCCTTAGAATCAATGTATTAGTCTTATTTAGTTTTTATTAGTTTACATTCTATTCTCAGACCTACTGAATCTGAATCTGACCTACACACAAAATTTCATAAGAATCGGTAAATCCGTTTCGGAGGAGTTTTGTTACAAACACTGTGACACGAAAATTTTATATGTTAGATATACCTACATACGTTTATTAAGATGACAACAAATAGATCCAAACCAATAATAACTACTACTACTTTTTATTAAAGGAAACATTGCTGTATTTTATAAAAGAAACTTAACTGCATTTACATTTCTCGACAAGTTCACGTAAACCGAGAATCAAAGCAACTGAAAATAAAAATAAACACTCGCTATTTTATGTGTACCTCAGTTCTAACAGTCGTCGGTCGAACAAGATATTTAGTACCTATCTACTTACACAAGATTACCAGACTAAAACTGTTCCGCTTTAACAATTTTATGGCACGTAATTATTTTCTTCTAGTATGATGTAGGTACAAGCTTTCTAATTTATCTATAAGTAGGTAACTTGTTTGAAACTTCCGAACTTTCAATTGAAGATTATCTGTGGTTTATAGGTTAATGATGCTTTGACACATTGTGTACCTACCGTCCGACAAAATTTAACAGACTATTGAAAAATCAGCTACCTATTAGACAAGAAAATAGTTTCATTGGTAATAATAACACTGCACATTTTAGAGTCGAGGCGTTATGATGTTAAACGTTTTCTTTATTTGCGGTGCAGGACTGCAATTGATAAATAAATAAATAAATATTCCACAACTTTCACACAACGCCTTCTAGTCCCAAGCTAAGCAGAGCTTGTGTTATGGGTACTAAACAGCTGATAAACATTCTTATATGTTTCTAAATACATATCTACATAATATAGATAAATAACACCCAGAGACAGAATAAATGATTGTGCTCATCACACAAACATTTGTCCTGGGTGGGAATCGATCCCACGACCTCCGTCATAGCAGTCAGAGTCACTCACTACTAGACCAACAGGCCAGTCGAATGTTAGACTTAGATCTTGTTTTCTTTCTAACAGCAAAGGTTTATTAGTGAGATTTTATCCTGAAAGATAATCCTATTGATTTAAAGGGGTGTGAAATATCCCTTTATTTTTTACGTAAAATAGTCTTTCTAAAGAGTTTAAATGGTTTATCTTAAAGCCCATTGATGTTTTCCATCCTGTAATAGACTTACTCTGCCACACCTACCTACACTTCGACTGAAAAATCCGACGATCAAGTTATATAATATTAAAATACCTAGCTTACATTTTAATAACTAAATTAAAACCTTTCACTATAATTTCGAGAAACCTTCAACACATAATAATAGCTTAGTAAAAATATTAAAAGGTTTAGTCGCAATTTCCGGCGATGGAATCCTGGCTTATATTCCAACAGTGAAATTAGTAATTTAGCGGGAATTATACACGTACCTATCTAGACCTACCTAGCTATACTGATTGAGACCAAGCAAAAAGCGATACTGATCTACTTGTAAAGACACCACATATATACGCAATGTCTTCAGTGCTCCGAAACTTAAAATGAAGTGGTTTCAATTTCGAACACCTGCTTTTTCTCAAGAAAACGACGGAGACGTCGACGGTTGAAAAGTTTGCTCTGCGAAGGCATGACATAACGTTTTATTCTATGAAGTAGATACTTAGGTCTACCTTGTATAAGTTTCGGTTATTTTTTTTAAGTTATTCATGCTCTAGTTATGGACAACGTTTCCCGCCTCATTAACCTACAATTCTAAAGCTTTTTAGGTCAATGCAAGGGTTTTTCTGCATCCCATCCCTTTCTATTTTAAGAGCATCTTTTTATTCGAATACTTTAGCTTTTAATATGATAATATTACCGTGCTTTTGGTCACGGTTTACCGTGTTTATTGCAAGGTAAACATTGAATATTATGGGTAGGATCATTATTGATTGATTAATTAATTAATTTAAATAATATTATTATAATTGATTTACATGTTGTTTCAAAATATATATAACTTACTAACTTTAATAATTCGAATCGTAATCGAAAATAAAGTAAATTAAAAAAGAAAAAAAAAGACCAAAGAGTTACCACTGTCTTCCAACGTGGCAATGCTGCCAGTCTTCTGGGCACGTTTCTAGATGACAGCGATGGGGTGGAGTAGGTACTTTGTCGGATAAGTATTGATATTATTTTGTTTCATTTGTTTCAGTGTAGATAATAATTAAATAAATAAATAAATATTCCACATCTTTTCACACAACGCCATCTAGTCCCAAGTTAAGCTTAGAACTTGTGTTATGGGTACTAAACCGCTGAAAAACATACTTATATACTTCTAAATACATACATATTATAGATAAATTACACCCAGACACAGAACAAATGATCGTGCTCATCACACAAACATTTGTCCTGGGTGGGAATCGAACCCACGACCTCCGGCATAGCAGTCAGGGTCACTAACTACTAGACTAACAGGCCAGTCAATTGTATATAGCATATTATGAAGTTTATTGTGTAGTTCTAAGTAACTAGGTTGTGGGTGGAGGTTAGACAGGTAACCGATCCATGTAAAACACTAGTTAGGCAGCTGCATCCAGTTAAACTAAACTAAAGGTTTTTATGAGGAAGATGTAAACTAAGTAGGAAGGGAACGCCCTAGCAGGAAAATAGATAGACCTTATTGGAGAGGTTCTTCAGAAAGGTCAATGCGTAGAAGGTGCTCGCAACCGGCGTGTATATGTGTAAACGAAGCAAAAGAAGTATAAGAATCCTAGCAGATGGCAATCTTTTGTTTCTGCCAACAACCATGGGAAAAAGTCGTGAGTTTATGTATGTATGTGTCTAACACATTAACTAGCTTAAACAATTTTTTGAAACAGCATTTGAGGACAGCTCAAGGTCTTAACTTGATAAAAAATGTATACCTCTGTCATCTACAGCGTACTAAACTTAAAATGCTTTTATGTTTCGAAAGCGAAACAGAGAGTCAAACTTTCAAAGTACAGTCAGTGTCAATAATATTAGGACGAAGAGACGAATGAAAATTAAACTGTATCTCAATTGGGTAAAGTTCTTTTCAGAAAGACAGTAATTGTTATGGTACTGTCTTCATTCTAAACTCAGACCAACAAGGAATGGATAAGACGGGCGCGCTGCGAACATCAAAAGTGAAGTCACAAAACCGTGCTCCTGCAAGTAAAACACACACTCACGCACACACCTACACTAAAACCATGCTCATTGTTCATAGTACGACGCGACTTCGCGAGTCGAGCAATGACATTTTAAGTGCTAGGGTTTCCCTGATATAATTTATAATTACCTCATCGATAAAAGTAATAAGTTTTATTACTTCGAGATAAATATTTCAATTTTCTTTGTATACAATTGAGGTACAGAGGCTAGCACATCAAGCTACCCCAATGTGTCAAATTATATCTTTAATAGTCTTTCAACTTTATTACAAACAAAATTAAGTTCATGTTCAATTAGAAAAAAAAAATATATAAATAATAAAATATAGGACTTTCTTGGACGTTCATAACTCTGTAGTTATGAACGTCCTAGAACGTTTTCAGTGCATTTGTCCCAGATTTTAATTTCATTTCTGATAAATTCAAAATCAAATAGGTAATCAAATGCCCACAAGTAGAAGACTGTCCCTCAAAAAGCCCACCCTTCTCCACTATCTAGTGTTTTTGGTGGGAAAAAAAAGTGAGAGAACAAACCGCGCATAGAACCTGTGACAAATGACCTGTATTCACCTAAGGTCAAACTTATACGGAATAAGCAATTATTTTAGCTATTTTGTTTATTAACTCTCCTGACGACACTTCGCCAAAAATAACCGGAGGCCAAAAACGAGTTTCTGTCAGACTTAATAAATCAGTGATAATAATAATATTTTTTATATTTTCAGGCATCTGAGGCCTATATAACCAAAATACACACTACCTATAACCTTGTAAGATAATAAACAAATAAATCTATACTAATATAGAGACGAGAGTCTATGTGGAGGCTTGTTATTAGCTATTTTGTATAATATTATGTTCTTAATTCACTGGATTGTTAGTCTGTAAGCCTTCCTAAAAATAAAATAAATAAATAAATAATATTACAAAGAGGAAAAGTTTGATTGTTTGTTTGTTTGCATTGAATAGGCTCCGAACTTACTGGACCGATTTGAAAAATTATTTTACCGTTGGAAAGCTGCACTATCCCCGGGTGACATAGGCTACTTTTTATCCCCGTATTCCCACGGGAACGCGAACTACGCGGGTGAAACCGCGTGATGTCTGCTAGTATAATATAAAAACACGCTAGGTTAAAACTAAAATATATATTTGGTCGGCGACGTACAGGCCGCTGAGTTGTGGTGTCACGTAGCCTTCCGCGAAAACGCCGATACACAACATCATTCCTCCTTCATAAAGGTCTCCTGATGTGGGGTCAAAACCCTCACCACAATGGAATTAAAAATAATCTTGTAGCGTGACTCCAAACAATACACCATCACCTTCGGACCCGCGGTATAGCAACGATTGCAAGATCTTAACGGTCAAGACGAGGCAGGAAGCTGCGGCGTTGATCTTCAACTATCCCGTCAGAAGGCCCAGCTCACCAGCCATTAGGTACTCTTTTACAATTCTTTCGTGACATAGAAATGGCACATTCAGCTACAACGCTAGGTACTAAATAATAATACACTTGTAATTGTATTCAGTCGATCGATCCGATCGTGTCGGCCTAATTGACAAGTGTACGGTGTTAAGTATTTCCTAAGCAGCTTTAGTATTGATTGTAACGGTACCTACCGATTATCTTGATGAAAATAACATCATAAAATTATAGGGTGGAAAAGACATGGTCGTAAAATCCATACACCATGAGTTCTTTTTATGATTCGGGACCACCTAGCATAGAAATTTAACCAACAGCATGCGCCTCTTACAAAGAAATGGGTAAACAGAACCATTGGTTTTTAATATTTCGAAGGCAGAAACAGTGTCTTAGGATCGATACCCACCCATGACAAATATTTGTGTGTTAAGCACGATATTTTTTTTTGTATCTACGCGTTCTTTCTCTATAATATGTGCCTAACTATGTTTAAAAATTAAATAACTCTGCTTAATTATCAGTTGTCTGGCACAAGCTCTGTTTAGTTGCAATATTTATTATTATTATTAGTGACTATTATCGTTTTAGTGGAATTTTAATTATTATGCGCGATTTTATTTAGACTCATTTACCGTCCTGAATTATACCAGAATTTTAACAAATATTTATTGTGCAATCAACTCCGTTACGCTTTCTTAATCTTAAATTTAAACTTCACATTTCTCTATAGTGCACTAAGAACCTGCTTATTCTATTAGAAGTTGTGATTCTCACTAAATTTTCGTCCCTGTGAAACTGTCCATGAATACAAAATATACATGAATAAGAAGGTTAGTATACACGTTCAACGCTGGATGCAACGAGTAGAGGCGACATTGGTGCTTGTTGCGCACGTACACCGGCCCTACAGTGATACTCGGAGCGTGGCCTGCAACTAGCAAATTTAAATCTAACGTACTTACTATACACATTTTGTACAGAACGTGAGAAAACTATGGATGAGCGGAAAACACACCCCGTTTTTTGTAACTATGTAGATAGCTTAATCAAACCAGCACGTAGTAGTAGACCGATGTATCAACTTTTTGATTAAAATAAGGCAATAAAACATTTCCTGTTTTTGTATTCAAAATCTTCATAAACGCCGTAAATAAGAATTGAAAACAAAACCCTACAAAACCACTCCATTATTTATTCATTAGGTTCAATGTAATCAAGAAACTTCCCACTGAATGCCCCAATTTCGACGAAATTTCACGAAAGAGCCGAACCACAACCGCGAATCTGCAATTATTTAATCGTTTTCGAGGTGTTGCTCTACGGAAACTGTGGATTTATAACAATATCGGCGATCCCTCGTGTACTCCAACTAGTTCGTTATACATTGAAGTTTGGTAATGGAATAGTAAATGGTGGAAGTTCATGCAACGAGTAATGGAAGTGACGCATATTGGGCGGGGCGCTCTTAATGGAGGTAGTGGTAAGAGGTCATCGTATGGGGTGCCCCGGGCGCGATACTGTTCGGGGAAGAGTGATCATCCACGGCGAGTGAGGGCAAACTGGGAGAATTTCCCAAAAATGATCAAAAATTCAACGGCTTAGTGCCTTCATGAACTGAATGATTCAGGGGCATTGTATGAACCTTTATTAAACGGATTAAGCGCTTATTGATTAATAACAAAAAATAACTCTCTGGATGCGCTGTTGGTTTGAAATGGAATTTTAGGTGGTTAGATAGGTGCCTATACTTAATTAGAATTGAGTCGCCATTAATACTATAATCATAAATTACAATGTTTGCTAAACTGAAGTTACCTGTATAATTTTAACTCTTTGTTTTACATTCCACAAAATGCCAATCAAATAAAAAAATGCAACACATCGAAAGTAAAAAAAAAACTATTAGTATCATAAACCGCACATCTGATATCAATAAAAGCGAAAAGCTCAACTTTTGATTTATTGGAAAAGTGGAAAACGTATCTGAGAGCTTGCAACCCTCGGAGGCACCGGGCCAATTTCACTTCGGCGCTTAGTCTACTCTGACACGTTGGTGGAGACGCATCGCGGTCGAGCGCTCCCACAAAAATATTACTTTATTACAATACAAAACGCGAGTGAGTGCTTGTGAACTTATACCAACTTTGAGTGTCGGTTATACCAGACCCTTCCCATAAGAACTGCCCAGCCAAGGTCATCCATCAGCAATTTGACACCTGTTGTGTTGATATACTATATGTATGTAATTTCATATGTAATACTAATAAAATAAACAGTAGTATTGTGTAACATTGTAAGTATAGGCTTATGTTGATGTGAACTTGATTTGCAGACGTTAATAGACTAATTAATTACGTTATGCCTGTTACGGTGACAATTAGTTGATGGTGCTCAACGCATGTCTGTAGTTAGTATGATTGGAGCGTTGAATTTATGATTAGTATAAGTAGTAGTATACGGTGTAAAGTTTTTTTTATGTAGTTAGATCGATGTTGTGTTTTTTTTTCAGGCTTTGATAATACCATAATTTAGTGACCTTGCCCCTAATTGTTATCGATACGATCGTCGGTCGCACTATCACGGATTTAATAGTTATATTGATTTACCATTAATTATAGGACAGTAGGGTCTTACGTCTACAGCTATTGAGGTATAGATTACATTACTACTTGCAATTCAAACTTTAAGACTACGGTAGATATAGGCTAAAGGATCTCGCTGTTAATTTAAACTTTAGATGGGATTTTCCGTTTTTGCACTTCTTCTTCAAAGGGAGCTGATTGAATACTGAATCGATACCAAAGGTTTCAAACCAATGCATAAAAAACCAAACAAATTCTTGGATGATTTATAGAGAGAACAGAAGCACTAAATACCTAGCACTAATAAATTCCAGGTCACGCGAACAATAACTCATACTTATTCTCTTCATCTGCAAACAGTTACATAACACTATCAGAAAACGCTCTTAAATCCAAATGTTTAAAAATACGTCATGCAGCATTAAACAAATAAACAGAAATACATATTTTAAAGTGGCAATTGGTATATCCTGTACAGTTGGCCGAGCCAGCGCTGGCCCGGCGGAAGCGTCGGGCTCATTCAAATAATTCAATTAAATCTCGTGTTGAGCTGAGGGCAGTCTCACTATATGCTGCTTCGGAATAGGGATGCCTAAACGTTTTTGTTTTAAATGCTCGGTAATTATTTCGTGAATAAGCTTTGAAAGACAGTCAGTAGTCATAAAGCCATTTCGCACGATGTTACATTTAAAATACAACAGCCTTGCAGTTTTAAGGTTTAAATTTATGAGGCAAGCATAATTAGTATTACTTATAGATATGAATAGTCTTTAAACTAACTAAATAATTTCATATATTCGTTTCGACTTTACATTTTCGTTAAAGCATTCGTGCTAGAGGAACAGGTATTAGAGACGTGATCCGTGAGCGTTCGAATCCTGGCTAGGGACAAGTATGTATCGTGAATTCGTGAGTTTTACCAACTACCCTAAAATGTAATCTTTACTTGCTGGTGTAAGTATTTCAAATATATTTGTTTAATTTAAAGGGTGAAGCTCATATAGCACAATTCATTTCGATTATAAATAGCCAAAAGTGCGACCCCTTTATACGAGACATTACATGTCTTGAGCGACATAACATCGGCCAAAGTGTGTCTAATCGTGGAACATCGGCATGATTATATTTCTTATTCAATGACAGAAGACACTAGTAAATTACTTGTACAATGTAAATATCATATCTTCACCAAAACGTTAAATGATCTTTTAACATAAAATCACTGAACCAGATAAGATTATCACTATCACGCGATTTGTGATGATGCATGTCGTGAAGATACGATGCAAAACTTAAGCTGACGATGTTTCCATAAATTGCTTGTTCTTAGTTTATTATTTGCTGAGGGGTCAGCTAATCAATAAAACAGACCATATAGGGGGTAAACCATCATTCTATCAACCCCTTTACGTCGTTAAGTGTACATAAAGTAATTAGGTGATCAATAAATTGTATATGCCGTAGTTTCTCTTGTATACTTGATAACCTTGCCGATTAGAGAGAGGTTCATCATCTTGAATCATTATTGGTGTTTGTTTCGTCTACTTAGCGTTCTATAGGTCCCAATAGGGACCCTCTTGTGCAATGTTTCTCTGAATTATGCTTAGTATATTAATTTTCTTTATTTGTGCTAACTTTGTTTTTAAATATAAATGAAATATTTTACTGTTAAAGCGCTAAAATTCATAAATTTTTAAATTTACAGCCTTACACTTTACAGCTTTTTCCTTGAAAAAGACACAAAATCTTCGTGCCAATTGGATTCAAAGGCATTTCTTATTTTCATTTTGTTATGAGGAAACCTTATTACCTACATAGATTGTCTTATTTATTTATTTTATTAAGGGTCTCTAACAAGAGATGTACACAAGCCATGGCAAAAATAATGAGCAATATTGACAATGTCTTGTGTACGTATTTTTTTTTGTGATATTAGTAGGTATGTGAAGAGTCTCTTCTTTCCAATTAATTTTATCCCAAATAAATTTCGTGTTGGTCACATCGTAATTAGCCCATTTTTCTTTGCCATTATTGGAGTCTGATTAATATCTTATTCTTCCATTACACATGCATCATCTTCAGATAAAATTACACTACTCATCCACACTCTCATTAGAATGCCGCTTCTCTTAATGTTATACTTTGAAAGGCGTTCTCAGAAATAATTAGAGGTTTACATTTGTTTTCTTACAATTAACATTGGGACTCTTTTGACTTAATGTTATAGTTACTAGTGTAGGCAACGAAAGTTATGCGGGCTTAGATTCTTCTTTATCTTTTGGTGCTACTACTGTAACAGAATATTGGTTAACAATTTCCAATATTTTCCATGTCTTTTCCTCGATGGAACAGCTCTTCAGCACTCCGGATGTAGAATGCCGTAATGTAATTCCTTACTTTTCTTTCCCTTTGATAATGTACGTACTATCCTCAGCCATTTCGGGAAACAGGTCGTAGTAATAGACTACACACAAAGCACAGGTTAATTTACAAGGCAATCTACTAATGGAGTACTTAGCTACTCTATCCCGAAAAGAAGATTTTTCTCGCGGATTTACTGGTTCCCCAAAATGTTTTCTTAGCCACTGATAAATTGATTCCATTAATGAAAGCCAACTTCAATAAATTCCTCGTTCGGTTCGCCGCTATTGAAAATAAGGATTTCTAAGAGAAAAATTCTTACAAAAACTTTGATGATGTTTATTGAATCTTTGAAAAGAAAATTGTATGTATTCGTTGCGTACCCTTATAAGATGAAGTTAGATATCTTTTAAAGTGTTTATTCCGAACTTGTAGTAGTCCTTGGTGAAACAGATATGGGTAAATCTAAAACAAAACAATGGAAAATAGAAGAAAATATGACGATGAAAAAATATTATCGACACTGTCCCAACTCTAAGCCTACATGCGGCTAGGATGTGAGTCGAGCTCACACGTTATGACGTTGACAGAAAAGCATCACCACCTCTGTCGTGAACTAGTAAAACACAGATATATGGATATATGATGTTTTAGCTTTGTCTGATCTTCATTTAAGTATTACTAGGTATATAATACTTATAATAAAATTAATTTTGCCAATATGAGTAAGATCTTGCTTTGTTTTTTCTGCAGCAATTTCTAAATCTCATACGTTACCATTCGTTTAGTTTTGGAAACCTATGTCGGTTAAAGACTGTTAGTTTTATTAGACTTCCAAATTTTTTATTAGACCTTACAATAAATTTTAACATTCTCTGTAAAAAAAAAATGTTTTATTTAATTAAACTGAATTTATATCTCTCTTAACCACTCGTTTGCCGTAATTATAGAAACAATTAAAAAGCAATTGTGTCTCCCGTGGATCCACGTTTCGAATACCAAAGGTTAATATATCAACAATATAGTTTGCATAAATCGGTGGTTAGAAAGACTTCTTAATCTATGTTAGTACGTAGTTAGTCGTTTCTGTGACCAAGCTATATAGCACCTAATTAATATTGCGGTTAGAAACAATGAACAATAACGAGTAGGTAGCCGGAGTATTTGCGCAAACAAATCATTATCACTCCGTTGTTCTATATCGTATTGTTGGAGCTCGGTCCTTCGGGGATAGTCTGACAAGTTCGCGTGACACGTAAATTAACTTTAAAACTTAAACTTTCATGGACATTCGTTTTTGTAGCTATAAAAAAAGGTTTTATTGATTATCAAACAGTATTACAGCTGAATGTTGATCAAGTCTTATGACATACAATATTCACTTTTGGCTGGAGGGATGGATTGCATAAGAGAAGATAGAAACGGCTAGGAGAAAAGTAAACACTTGTTGACAGATAGTAGAACTGTCATCAAGTGTTTACTTTTCTGTAATGATGATAGAGGAAAAAAAGACCCATGATTTCTCACAAACTTGTTATAAATGAAAATGCAGTTATTTGCATATATAAAGCTGGCAGGCTTGTTGCTAAAAGATACACATTTCAAGTTAAAATAATGAGCCTAGACTGTAATAAACGAAGGAAAACCGAGGTTGATTCGTTGCTAAGGGAATGCAGTTCAAGTTTTTTCTTCCATGTCTGGAGTTAAATATAATTATTGCTATAGCTTAATTTTCTTTTCTGTTCAACTGGTTTTTTTTTTATAGTAGCCTTATCAGCCTTATTTGATTCTACAGAACGGAAAGTAACATTATTAGGATTTCCATCTATGTTTCTCCATCTATTGCCATTGGTATTAATAATTTGCCCAAGTCTTTAACTTGCCTTTGCTTATCTATTACCTAATTCTAAAATCGGATTAGATAAAGTCATTATTAGTAAGTTTTTTTAGTGTACAATTATTATAAAGAGTATTCTATTAAATGGTCATCTTTTCTTGATCTGCCTTGTATCTTGTCGAATCATCTTTATATATTTCTTTTTACAATTTCTTATTTGTCTTTCGAATTTAATGTTAAGAATTTAAAGTTAGTTACTTTTCCCCGCTAGTATAAACACCTTTCATATACGAAAACCATTCCATATTACGAGTTAGACTTCATTTCAAATGATTGAACTTGAAAGTCAGGTTTATAATTCTAATAATTTATTCGAAATTATCCCTTAATTTGGTATATTATTTAAGAATTTCACCCATCAAAATCTCTAAGCTTACGCACTTAAGACCTCTAATTCAATGTTCAAATTTATTATTTAACGTAACCAGGTGCTCCTTTAACTCCAAGTAAAGTACATTAATTTATCTTAGTACCTACTCCGAGTTTTAATAACATGATAATTGTCTTGAGCTACAGTTTATAAAATTACTCATACAAGTTTGTAATTTAGAGCGCTCAAATGGTATCTTTGAATTATGGTTTTAGTTTTAAAAGAATAAGTAAGTTAAATGACTGATTCTGTGAAAATGTTTAAGAACTTCTGAAGTTTCTACTGACTTAAAAAGGTATATTATGTAGTGCGATACATCACATGCAGCTTCAGTTAAAGAACCATTTCAGATTTAACAACACACGAGATTTATATGACGATAGATATCTAGTCAATAATACTTTATCAATTCATCGACTGTTGATTACTTTTATCCCATGATATTTCAAAATCAAAATCAAAAGTTGTTTTCAAATAGGGCTGACGATCAGCACTGAACGTAAAGATGGCATAAAACAGTCCCCCAAAGAGTACACCCTTCGCCACTTTCTAGTGTTTTGCTGGGAAGGAGAAGTGGCGGAATAAACTCCTCAGCAGCACATCAGCCTGATTGTGTTATTATAATGGTCCAACTTTTAAGACGAAATATAATTAATTATACTACGCACTAGCTTATGTTGTGCACTGTGCAATCAACATGGTTTTAATAAGAATCATAATAATAACAGGAAATACCCCAGACATTAGTTAGTTAGTTAGTTAACTAAAGCTAAACAATCTTGATAAGTCTTTTTACATAAACGGTTATTAATACAACTACTGTTTAAACAATTAGTTTAATTGGTCATGTAATCGTTTTTGTTGTATCTAAATTTGTTTTCAGCTGCATTTTATTTTTAAACTGTGTTATTAACTAAAAATACATGTCAAAATTGTTTACCTTTTGTTAACTACCTGATCGGATGGAGTATAATAATAACGGACCATATTAAATAAATGGTTTTTCTTCATCAATAAGACTTCGTTTTTTTAACTGACGATGACGTCAAAAAAGAAGGAGGTTCTCAATTTTTTTTTAGGGTTTGTTACCTCATTACGTCATTTATTGACCGATTTTCATAATACCTTTTCATTTTTTTTTTAACTCTGATCTGATGACGGGATCCTCGAGGAATTGAGGGAACTCCTCAAATAATATAGGTACACACGTACCTACCGATTTTACTTTTTCAATTTGATGGAAAACTGCTTAAATTAAGCGCACTAAAGTTGAGGAGAGGGGGCTAGTAACGTAATTATCTAGTATAAACTGTACTGGCTAGTGACGTCATGCGACATTTTGACTCGATGTATCGCCGTTATTTTTCTATTACGTGAAAAAATAAAAAAATATATGTGTCGAATATTTTTTTTGTAATCTAGATGAAGGACTGAAAACTAAAATTTTGTCAAATAGCCCATTGTGCCCGATTGATGGCAATAGGCTTGGCTCCTATATAAGACACTAGCAGACGTCCCGCGGTTTCACCCGCGTTGTTACCGTTCCTGTGGGAATACAGGGATAAAAAGTAGCCTATGTCACCCGGGGATAGTGTAGCTTCCCAACAGTGAAAGAATTTTCCAAATCAGTCTAGTAGTTTCGGAGCCTATTCAATGCAAACAAACAATCAAACATTTCCTCTTTATATATTAGTATGGATTAACTAACGGGCGCTTTTTATTTATTTAAATAAATAAAATATTCCATAACTTATTCACACAACGCCATCTAGTCCCAAGCTAAGCTAAGAGCTTGTGTTATGGGTACTAAACAGCTGATAAACATACTTATATATTTCTAAATACATACATATTATAGATAAATTACACCCAGACACAGAACAAATGATCGTGCTCATCACACAAACATTTGTCCTGGGTGGGAATCGAACCCACGACCTCCGGCATAGCAGTCAGGGTCACTAACTACTAGACCAACAGGCCAGTCAATTTAATGTGGATGTTTGGTACACCTCTGCCTAATCCTTCGGGAATTACAGGCGTGATGTTTCAATGTTGTGTTCGAAGGGAATCAACGCCAATGTCAACTAGTTTTTGCTGATTTAACCGTATAGTTAAAGCACGGTAAACGCGGGTACGCAGTTTATTACGGCCGTGGTTGTGGCACCGCTGATAAACTCTAAACTTATGTTATTGTTTCGTCTATTTTATTGGATCACAGTTTTTGTTTTGACAAACGATTTACCACTGTTTGGTAGGAGGATTTATGGTTAGTAGTGGTATTAGGTTCCTAACATTAACATATCATTACGCCCGACCCTCGAAGGGTAAGGCAGAAGTTCACATATTTTACCGATTAAGTATTAATACCACACAATGGGGGGCGAGCTTATTGCCATCCACGGATTTAAGTAAACTTCGGGCTGTTACATAGAAAGGTCAGATGAAATAAATTTTTGTGCGAACCAGGAATTAAATTCACGACCTCATGTTCAGCAGTAGCGCTTGCATTCACAAATAAAACCAGACACTAAATGATTGCGGTCTTAAGTTCGAAAACTGGTGATAATAAGTGGGTATCATGTACTAGTAACAGATTCTGAGGACGCTTTTCGTATCTTTAAATAAGCTAGCGGACGTCACGCGATTTTACCCGCGTAATTACCGTTTCCGTGGGAATACAGGGATAAAAAGTAGCCTTTGTCACCCTTAGACAGTATAGCTTCCTAACGGTTGAAGAATTTTTCAAATCGGTGCAGCAGTTTTTGAGTTTATTCATTACAAACATACACTCACAAAAAAAAATCCTCTTTATAACAGTAGTTTGGAGTATAGATATAGATAAACTAAAATAATCTTTTACCTGTCATAGTAATTAGTTTCATAACTCAAACCTCCTCGTTGTGTCTGAACATAACGCTTCTACAATCGCACAGATCATGCATGAAACAGGACATCGCTGAAATGTAAAATATTTCTGTTTTAAACCAAGTTTACTTTGTGTCATTAATTTCATAAGTTTTAAGAAAATCTAGACAAAGCGCGCTTCTACAGAAGTCACTACCTTTAACAATAATTTATCAGGTGAACTTAGAATTAACGAGCTGTCTTCCGTCGACCGTACACTGTACTGCATATAACCTACAGTACACAGTGTTATGCCATTATGTGCAGTGCATCGGCAAACACAATCATTCAAGAATCGTAAAAATACATGTATACCACACGCCCCAAACCATTTTACACTTTCTCTGCATTTGTTTACGGTTTCTTTTCATTTGTGAAATGCCCATTTCTGGTCATGGTTTTTCCGATCTACGTAATAAATACTAAAAATATACTAATTTAGTAACTTAAATATTGGTTTTCCCTTCCTGCATCGATGTTCTCAAGTTCATATGATCCCAATCTGTTTAAGTGGTGAGTTAATAGGCTTTTTTTGGGGAAAGCTCGTTGCATCGTCGACCTCCCTCTGACCACAGGACAAGATTGAGGTCAAGAGTAGACCCAAACAGTTTCTGATGCCCACAAAGGTATCTAAAGCCGAAAGCCTGCCGTTGGTCCTCTACCTGTGATGACAATCCTAATGCCTGTGATATGGATCCTTCATTTCAATCGTCCATGTGTATTTGGCCAAAGTTTCCTTAGCAAATGGGCATTTCCCATTGGGAGGTTGAGAGGTAATCCGCTTTTCTTAACGGCCCGTTCACACATGGGAATTCGTTTTACTGGTACGTTTTTAACGGATACGTCATAAATTTATGCTCTGTCCACACATAGGCACCGTATAACGTTCAACGGATCCGTCATTACTGGATGCGATGTGTGAACAGAAAACTCGCAGTATACCGCCGCTATTCTACAAGGACGGACGCTGTCGTGTTGTATTGGTACTATCGCCACGCACACAGTATCTATCCGTTAAAATTCTACGTATCCGTATATTTTTACTGTTCCGTCGTCCAGTATTCGATGACAAAACGGAATGTCATTTTTTTACGGAATGATATTTTTTACTGTATACAGAATACTGTGCCATGTGTGAAGTCGCACATACGCCATCGACGAAAAAAAGACGTACACGATAAAACGGAACAGTAAAACGGCGACATGTGTGAACCGGCAGTAACTGAAAGATCTTTGCCAGTCGTTACGGGTATAAATAAGACGTACTGTATTACCAATAAACTGGATTGTGGTTCAGTTAGCAGTGGCAGAGCAGAGGTATTCAAGCAAGCTGCATCCAATTAGACTGGAAACTGATCTCAGTATAGTTGATCAAAGGTTGGACTCTTTTATACAATACCGTACACGAATCTAGTCCAGTTATAAATTGTTTCGGAAACTGAGCAATAACTCCTTCGCATTAAACTGAATATTTCAAAATATTCCTGCTTTGCCGATAACATAAAGGCAAAGGTCCAATTTATCGCCCAAACATTCTATTTTCGCTTCACCTTTACAACGATCCCAGAATAAACATAATATGAAGGAAAACCAAAAGATGGTTGACCGGACACATTTTTAAATATCTTACTAACCTTTATATCGCAAAATATTGAATCAGTGAGTGTTTTACAGAAGGTATATTTTTTCACATGAATATTATAATACAAAGAATTTCTATCGCCACTAGCCTTACCTCAGTTGGTTTTGTGCCTATGTAAATATGTAGATGCGTCGTCAGTTTGAAAGCGACTTTAAAAAATGCAAATGTTTTTCTTTGATAGTATCTTTATGATTTGTAAAGGCAGAAACCGCATTTAATAACTGCGGGCAGTAGTAAACGACAATATAATTTTTAATTCATGGTGGAATACGGAATGAGGAAAGTGTAAATTAATATAGTATAACCATTATAGTATCTAGATACTGTAACTAGAATACGATTTTGATAGATAAATAATAATAATAATTTATTTGTCACAGAAAATATGTTACATAGAACAGAGGACAATTTCAAATTTTCTTAATTTTAATTGAAGGCATTTGTCTGAACTAGATAAAAAATATCTGTATCTCAGATATCAGCGCTCTTCCTTATGATGACCATTACATTACTGGCTTAGATATGTTTATTGAAAAACAATTAAGATTCTCATTGAGGTTTATAAGCATGAACGTGAATACAGGTTACTAACAAGCCCAAAGTAAGACACAGGAGAGAATATATTTTTTTATTTATTATTATTATTTAGCCCAAATTGTCCCACTGCTGGGACAAAATATATATATTCTGCCTTTGCCCAGAATATATTTAATAACCATATTATCTAATAAAAATACGAACGGGTGTAAATGTACACACTGCACATATATAAATAAAAAGAATAAAAACTCGTGATTATCTATATACTTATAACTAGCTTCTGCCCGCGACTTCGTCCGCGGAAAATTTCTCGTTTTAACATAAGATTACACTCGATTGATACTGTATTTAATTTTATTAGTAAAATATTTTTTTGGAATCAGATCAGTAACTTCAAAGATTACCGAAGTTCTCTTTTCTGCTCAAGGTAACTTAACCCATAGTCGTCTTTTACTTATTTATTTATTTAAGTTAGGTATATATTTAATTTAAAGCTTCTCTATTTACAATGTTTGCGGTTGTTTTATTTTCCGGTAACAGAATAATCTGCTTTTCGGATGACTCTTGATAGACCAACATATAATTGCCCATGGGAAAAACATTCTTTTCGTAGGTCAATGCCAACCAAAGAGAATGTTTGTCCCTGGGACTTGTTAATAGTCAGGGCAAATGATGTTTTTATTGGAAACTGGAGTCGTTTAAACGGTATGGGTAGGTCCGTCGGAATCATTGGAATTCTTGGGATGTAAACCAACTGGCCAGCTCCTGGAACGATGAGAATGGTCGCCACAATTAGGTTGTCTTTTAAATCTTTTATTAGTAGCCTTGTGCCTGCGATGTTATGTCATTTTGCCTACCAAGCCGCTGCCAACGCTCAGCGCTAGTCTCCCTATCCATTGTCTCAGAGACATGCTGCCTTAACTCAGATAGACGATGCGCACGTTCAGCGCTAGTTTCTCGAGCACGGGCCCGCGACGTCCTTACATTTTGGCTAGCGAGGCGCTGTGAGCGCTCGGAGCTAGATTCTCTAGCGCGTGCTTGCGAAATATATTCTCTATTTCTCGAGAGGTGCTGCTCATTTTCAGGGGCAGATTCTTCCGTACGGCGTCCTCGAGCGGCTCTTGTCTGTGATGTCTGCCGGGGCAGTTGAGATTTCCTTTTAGGCATGCTCTCAACAAACTAAGGACACACTTGAAAACAATTATGAACAAAGGGAGAACTACTCGAACACCGTCCGCCTTTACAAAACAATTAAACAAAACAATCGTAATATCGAATCGATAGAACGAAGTACGAAACTACGAACATTCAAAACTTACGAAATTATGATTTTTTCGATTATGAGATGAGGTAGGTCAGGTAGGTATCTACCAACAACAACACCATACGAACTACGAACGAAACAACCGATCCGAAACCAATAAGCAAGTGACATGTAAAATTTAGAATGAATGGCATAATAATTCGAGAGGGTTATCAATCCACGGAAAGTCTTATCACCGCGATTCAGAAAAATGACGTAATTGCTGAACGCCATCTATGGGCAAATAGGTAAAACGTCTGCACAATGAAAGTTATGCTAGGGGCATTTTGCGTTTTAGTAATTTTATGTTATCTCCGAAACTGTATGACCAATTGATATACTGTAAATGGCAAATCTTATCTGTATGATGTTCTTGTTATACTGAAATAACTTATTGTCATAAGAATTAATATTTTGTTGCTCAAATAATCAACCAAACGTAAGTATGCCGAAAACAATATTTTTTAATGCAATAAATGAAGTATAAAAGATAAAATATAAAAGATAGAGATATGGTATCGCGGACTTTTTTGTAGAAATAATTAAGACGGACCAGAAAGCCATACATTGTTTTTAATTTTAAGCAACTGTTTAGGCAGCGCACGCAAATAATTCTGTTTTATGAGGTATTTTTTTCTGACTTGCTAGACAAAAGTTGTGATAGCTCGTTTAATATACATGTTATAGAAACAATTTATAGCCTATAGCACTCAGGAATAATGTAGCTTTATGCCAGTTCAAAAAAATTTAGAATTGGATTATGCGTTCCAGAGATTACCCCCTACATACAAATTTACAAACTTACAAATTTTACCTCTTTATAATATTAGTATAGATATAGATAAATCTGTAGAAGTAAAATTTCTGTACATTGAAAATATCAAAAAAATAAATAGCAGGGGGTGTTGCTAGACTGACACCGAACCCAAAAATATGATTAAAAAAATTTTTGTCTGTCTGTCTGTCTGTCTGTCTGTCTGTATGTTCAGGTATCACGCAAAAACTACCGGTTCGATTACGATGAAACTTGGTATACTTATTCTTTGATATCCTGGGCACCACACTGGGTACTTTTTATCCCGGAAAAGTATATACAATAAAAAACAAACTTAATTTTGCGGTTCAATCCCTAGACCCGACTACTGTACCAACCGCAAATAATAAGTTTGTCGTAGGTTACGTCACCCGCAGTGGAGTTCACCAAAGGGCGCTGCACACGGCTAAGATATTATAATACTTAATCTTAAGATACAATATCGCTCGCCCTACAATTCAATGGACTATCACACACTACGAAAATAATTATGCACATTGAATATCTATTCAAAATTAATATTGGAGGCAGATTGGTGATCGATACTGATGCCAAAAATGCAATTAGTGAATGTTTTGTCTTTCTGTCTGTATGTGCACGCATAGTTCAAAAACTATTATAGGGATTTTAACCAAACTTGGTACGGTTGTAAGTAATCAATACGCCTGGGCAGGTTGATCTTAGTATCAGTTGTTTTACACATGGTCAGTTGTACGGCGCTCTTTCCCGGGTCAGTAGGTAGAAGGATCAACTTTGAAAGTAGTCTTTCCGGAAGTCTTATGCTAAAATTATTACGTTTATATATCAACGCACAGCCCCAACCGCTGGTATTAGAGACATGAAACTTGAAGGGGTGTTCTTAGTGAAGAGTAAGTCTTCCATAAAAAACGATTTTTGAAAATTCAACCCTTAAAGGGAAAACATAGGGGACGGAAGTTCGACATCCACGCGGGCGAAGCCGCGGGCAAAAGCTAGTACTCAATAATTAAACATAAAGCCAACAACAGAAGAAGTTCATGAACTACAATTCTACATCAATTACTTCCCGAAGACATTGTTCACGTAATTATCAAGGCCTATGTAACGGATACGATTCGACAGCCGTGTTAGAAAGGAAGGATAATCAATATTATGAGGGGTGGCGCAACTGGGCCCTTATAACGAACTAAAAGGTTCCAACCCACAATTTATTACCTACCCATAGCCTCTTATATTTCCACTTCAAGTTCTCTTATCCTATCAGTGTCTTTTGAGTTACGTAATCAATAACAAAAGACGTTGGAATTGTCGTATAGAAATTAAAGTATATCTGCGGGGAACATTGTTTTGTTTGCTTCATTTTTCTTATTACTGCAATAGCCGCAGTATTGTTAGTGGCTACCATTTTTGAGATAAGTATTGGTCCTTCAGATGTTTCATAAAAAAAAGTAGGAAACAATACGGACCAAAAGTGGTGACGCTATAGTCTACGTAATTTTCCCTTCGTTTTTAATCAATGACTGGCAGATAGTGGAGGAAGGCAATTATCGTTTAGTTTTGGTTTAGTGAGCAGTGCTTCATTACTCTCTGAACTTGAATTAACAGGGAATGTAAACTGCATGTTGTTTAACGTTAAATAGTAGTTTAGTAACAGTTGTAACTTCTCTGGCATGTACCAGACATCCAACAATATGAACACGCTGTATATTATTGTGAACTTAAAACCGAGGCGTTTACTCTCAGTCCCTGTTTCTAGGAAAAGGCTCTAGGCAGAACGTCTTTTGAGAATCTCAAGTGTTGTTTTCTAACTAAAATCTACGGGACATTTTTTTCTCTTTATTTATTTATTTCAACAAAGTTACATGAGTAAGTACAATACAAATCTTCTGCCAAACTGCAGGACAGTTTGTCGGCAGTGTTCTCGTGAACACAGCTCTTAGTTAAAGTAACATTAAGTACTACATACATCATGAAGTTGACAACACATAGTTTTGTTATAGGTATATGTAACTGTAACTGTAAAGGTAGGTACATCCCCTTGTATTGTCATCAACCTTATTTACAAGAACTCGTGTATAACTGTTCAAGAAAATGGCGGTACTTACAGTCACTCTTTTAAGGAATACAAGAAGTCTGTCAGACATGTTTTTTATCGCATTTCTATACCGTTGTTACACATCTATACTAATATTATAAAGAGGAAAACTTTGATTGTTTGTTTGTTTGCATTGAATATGCTCCGAAACTACTGGACCGATTTGAAAAAATTCATTCACCGTTGGGAAGCTACACTATTGCCGAGTGACATAGGCTGCTTTTTATCCCCGTATTCCCACGGGAACGGGAACTACGTGGGTGAGTCGTATTCATTCAAGCCACGTCAAGTTACCCCAATGTGTCAAATTTCTTTGATCGTTTATCGACTTTCTGTCAAACAGAGTAAGGTTCATATTCAATTGGGAAAATTTTACACATTGGGGTAATTTGATGTGCTGACGTCTGTACAATCATGTGTTTAAGTATCGGTCACTAATTACCAGTCACCCTATACAAGGTGTTTTTTTTTTTATATCCCATAACTCTAGGGTTATATTCTGTAGGTAAAAATAATACTAAAACTTCTAGAATAGATGGTCCAAAAATGCATAGTTTCGGAGATATCATCAATCATAATTAAATTATCAGTTGTTTAGTACCCGTAACACAAGCTCTGCTTAGCTTGGGACTAGTCGTGGAATATTATTATTAAGTATTATTTTTATTACCTAATTAGTTAAAAAATTGTCACCAGTACGACGAATCTTCTTTCTAACGTCACTTTTCTTTCACGTAAGGGTGTTTTACATTAATCATCGTGACTTTGTCGAATTATTTTGTATGTTAGTGAAAAAAAAAAGATTGAAACATAATTCATATGCCAGTTGATTCTTTGATATGGTCTCAATCATACCCTAGAGTTATGGGATATAAAAAAAAACACGTTGTAGCCTAAGTTAATCTTAGGAACACCAGCTACTTGCCACTGAAAGTCGTGGTAAACTCGGTCCACCGGTTACAGAGATAAGCTCAAACAGACAGACACAACTACTGGATGGCGCATTTGCAGGCATGTGACGAAGCGCACCGAATTCCGTCTGATAGTCACCGTTACTTTTGCCAACTTTTTGTAATATGTCAGTTGTCATCAATGTTCGGACAATTGGACGCCAGTAAGTTACTGGCAATGCAAAGATAGCTAGTAACCCTGCAGATATTCGTTCTATATTATAACCTTTTACCCAAAAAAAGTGATCATAGTTAACTAATTGTCATCAATGTTCGGACAATTGGACGCCAGTAAGTTACTGGCAATGCAAAGATAGCTAGTAACCCTGCAGATATTCGTTCTATATTATAACCTTTTACCCAAAAAAAGTGATCATAGTTAACTGCGTACTTATCTCGGAGCTAACTTCTTTTGCAACGGGATTACATAACTCGTTAGAACAGGAGCTAGGTCCTCTTACGAGTAAACTGGAAGTAACTAATAAGCACAAACTACTAAATTGGAGTTCCATTGTAGTTCCAAGACGTCACGCGTCATATCGACGCACTGTAATAGTTTTCAAGGTCACGGTAAATTACCAACTGGAATATTCATGCTGCAGGAATCAATTCAATAATGAAAGCAAAACTGAAGTGAATGACTGAGACTGCCTGACTATGGTTGCAAGCGCTACTGCTGAACATGAGGTCACGGATTCTATCCCCTGGTCGGGAAAATGTTATTGAGTTTTTCTATTCTGTCTGGATTTCTGCCCAATCGAAGGCAATAGACTCGCACCCTATAACATGCGACTTTAACATAACTGGCCAAATGTGGATGTAATACAATCATGGTGTTAAATGATTAGAAAATTTACAGATAATTGGCTGAATTTATCAGTTAACAAACATACATGAATATAATTTTAGTGTTGTTATGAGTCAAATTGAATTAAATGGGATTGCACGAACTCGTTGCTCGTATCTTCATTCTTCATTGATGTCCTCCACTCCGGGGAGGGCAGAAGGATCTGTCAGACTCTTACTGACTAAAAACCACCCCGATATTCGTGTCACACCTGTTCCAAGGATCGCGGCAACTGTAGGGGGAATTTAGGGGGGTTTGAAGAGGGCGTTGTCAGCCCTTCGCCTGCGCCTGGTGCGTCTGCTTCGGTCCAGATGAGTGGAAGTAATCTCCCTCTCCCTTTCCGCAGCTTCCTTTCGCAAAACGACAAGCTGACATGCTGTACCCACCCTGAAGAAATTAGGATAAGGGCAAGTGGATGATGTAATTTTCTTTAGCAAATTTTATGACCACGAAAATAGCAGTAATCTCACCACGGTTTCCAAAGTATTTTGTGTTATTTAAATTGTTTGTAATCAATAGCTTATATTGGTTAACGCTCATTAGAAAAACAAGGATCCTAACCTTATTATATTCACTAAATAACGTTTAATTACTATGATTAGTAACTAAGTAATGTGTAATTTGTACTTACGTAAGCCCTAATTTGCCTTCCCATTTAAGTATATGTTACGAGTTTTTTTCTTGTTTGTAAAACATATTGTACATTAGTTGTTTGTTTTTCCCAAATAAATAAACTAAACAAATAAAACTTTAGATTCACTTGTAATTTTCTTTAAAAGTTGGTTTGTTCTTACAAGAAATTCTACTTTTCCGATTTCTGTTGCCATGAGGTAACGTAACGTGGTTAGAAAATGCTTAGCAGTGCCTAACGTAGGTAATTTGCTGCGACGCGGACGCTCAGTGTAGCCCGCAGGCTAGTCTTTTAGGAGTCTTCAATCCGGAAAATGTCTTTTCAATGTGTTTTCTGTTCATACATATAGTAGACTAGTTTCAGCCTGAGATTTTGTCCACACGGAGGTTTAATATCATTCAAAAATATTCTTAATTCCTGTTGATAATGTAGCTTTACATCAGTGAAAGAATTTCGTTAACTTGGATGAACATTTTTGAAGCAATCGACGGTGTCATCATCCTTGCGACACCGTTATATTTATTATAATGTTACTGGAGCATGTTATTTTTTTCTATGGGTAAATTATCTTGTTAAATCAAATCAATTGTTCTCTTCACTAACAATTAATTAATTAAGCATTCGCCCTATTAAGGTATACTTTGCATTTTTATTTAATATCATGTTTATTAACCACGATTCAAAATGGGCTTCTGAGTAGACCACAAACCATTCTGCTCTACAAGAAAATAGGAATACGATAAATTGCTAACAAGTTTTCCTAATAACACTTGCTGTATCTTTCAGTATTGCGTACGATGTTCTTAACATGATTTTTTGATGCAAACATAACGAACGACTTTAAAATTGAAAATACTTGTATCAAATTTAATATAAATTTATTTTGGGATTTTTTATATTTAGATTCATTCATAGGAAGTTCGTCGGCAGTAAGAATGTATATCTATCTATTCTAGTAGCGTATACCTCATAAAATTTAACAAAAATGCTGCATGATAGTTGTATTATCGATTAAAAGAAATTCTTGAACTAACTTTACGTATATATAGATACTTCAAGCATTTGTGATATAGCTACAGGTCAATCCTCACTGATTACAACTTTTTTTCACCAAAAATGGCTCAACGTATTAATAAAGAGTTTCTATAGAATACAGGGCCAGCTTATACAAATTTTATTAAGCTCTTATGTGATACATAGATGTTCCTATTAAAGGTACTTTCTCTACGTGTGAAATCTATATCGTGCCACCCCACATACGGAACTCGCCGAACCACAGCGATTGTCGAGCAGGCGAGCTCCGGAAACTACATTTATATAGTAACAGCTACGTATTAATTCATATTGTTATACTCAAAAAAACTAAATATATGGTTGTTACGATTGATTGATATGCTTAGGACAATGTTATTTTAAACTAGCCTACCTTTGCAAGGGCATAATTTTTATTTCCATTGATATGTTCTTTCTTACTAAAATACGAACACATTATTATACCCCTTATGTTGGATTTCTCAAAAAGAGTACTTTCGTTCGGGCCTTTTCTGACAATTAATTACAAATACAACAAAGAAAAAACACCCAAATGATGTCATCAAAATTAGTCGTACAGACGCCAGCACATCAAGTTACCCCAATGTGTCAAATTTTCCCAATTGAATATGAACCTTACTCTGTTTGACAGAAAGTCGAAAAACGATCAAAGAAATTTGACACATTGGGGTAACTTGACGTGCTGGCGTCTGTACCTACATGGGGTTATTGATAGTTACTAATAGCAAAAAAGGGTTATCTAATGAATTTATTGAGTTGACAACATCAAAGTCTTTTCTTTCCTGTGTTTTCTAATAGGTACAAACTCCTTTATAAAGAGGACAACGTTACGGACTTAAGTTTTTTCTACCTCGACTATTATTGTATTAAAGATTTTTCTTTCAGAAGGTTTTCATTTGGAAGTTATACTTTTTGCCTGCGTTTTAAATTCTCCTTGCCGTACGCATTCCTCAAGAAATGCATGAGGAAGTTTCAAACCCTCCTTTACGGTTAACCGTCGCCCTGAGGAAATGTACATAATTAAACAGACGCGTGGCTAATGCATTTTTCATTACTTTATGACAAGTTTGTTAACTGGTACAAAACAATGAGAGCATTACCCATTTATAAGCCGGGTGGTCTTTTGTTTTCAACGTAATTGTTGGCTGTTTTATTCTGAAGCCGTGTGGTTATGGCAGGATTTCCTAACATCTGTTTGTTTTAGCGGCCTTTTTGAGGCTAACTATGCAGATTTAGTATGGTGTACATTTTCGTCGACAAAAAATCTAGAATAGGTAAATGTGTGCCTGTGTGTGATCTTTGCATTTTATCAAGAAACTAAAAGTCTAGTAGTAAAATTACATATGAGAATATTTAGTACAAGAGTAGAATAAGTAGGTTGACACAGAATAGAATAAAACAATTGAAATACTCATTTTTTGTACACCATAAAAACTTACAAAATAATATACATAAAACATAACGTAACATAACATAACGTCACGCCTGTAATCCCCGAAGGGCTAGGCAGAGGTGTACCTGGTAGTACAGTTATGTTTGAGTCCCATGTAATAGGGGGCGAGCCTATTGCCAAACAAAATAATACAAATTACATAATACCTTAAAATGCGACATAGGATGTTACGAATCAAAAGTGATCTCTTACAGACACTTGATAGAGAAGGAGAAAGAATATTATGTTGGTAGTTTGTGGTATAACTACAACTACTAGGTTTATAATTTTATTGAATTTATTAAAATGCGTTGTACACAATTATATAATACGTCATTGGTAACATAAGTAGGTCTGTATGTTTTTTAATGTCTAAAAATAAACGTTCCCCTTTCTTCCCAGTGACGTAGTAAGGGAAGACTAAAGGATTTCGCCAGGTGACTGGGCACAACGTTCATGATAATGTCACAAAGAGAAAAATGAGAAATGGTTCTGTTAGGGTTCAATGACTTTAAGCGGCAGTCGATTCGATTATGGGAGATCCGTCAATGTAGCATGAGAAATGAAAGATGACTTGCGTTTTTATCGTAATTTGCAGAACTGTTTTACTACTTTACAATATGTTTAACACATTTACATGTTTTACATGTTCATTTTTGCGAGATTTGTTCTTGGATAATAATTGTAGTGTTTTAATACTTTCGAAAGCGTTCGAAATTAACATTGTCTGCTAGGCCTTTTTCCATGTATGTTAGGGCCTCTGTTTAGCCGTACGCAGCTAATACCAGAAATTTACATGAAGCGACTGCCATTGTGGACCTCCACAACCCAGTGATTAGAACACCATATTCTTTGGTTAAACTGGAACGAGTAGTCAGTCTGACAACCACTTTAACTAAAGGCTGATTGTTAGACCGACTATTTGTAACGACTAACAAAGACTGTGAGTGACAAATGACAGCGATGGGACGTTATATAACATTTTTATTTCGTGAAAAATTATAACATTTTAATTCGTCTTGTCATGTCTTTATAGTAAATCATTAATGATTTTTTAATCTACGTAATACGTACCTAAGTAGCCCAACAAATTCGCAAAATGCGTAAGACTTTTCCTATTTCGCGGACTCGCCCGAGACAAAATGGATGATCACATCCAACGCCCACTCGTTTCAAGGCAACTCGAGGACAAGTTGAAATGGCGCTGATTATAGTACAGTCGAAATAAGAAATTATATTTAATTTCTACAAAACAATGACTAACTGAAGGAACTTATGAAATCAGTGTAGGTATCACGTATCTTTTCAGTTATTAACTTAGCAGGTTACTTGGTAGCTTTTGTAAATTAACTATAGCTCACCTAGCCAAGCGGTGCTGTGGCTCAGAAGTTCACTTACCTACGCTGCCATCGGTTAAAAAGTTACTATTAATTATTACTATCCCACTCCTGGGCAAAGGTCTCTCGCCTTTCCTTCTATCTGTCGCGGTTCCGAGCCACCTCTCTCCAATTCTCAAGGAAGACATCCAAGTCGTCCCGCCATCTCCTTCGTGGTCTGCCGCGGCCCTGTGTCACTGTTGTAGGGCGCAAATTTTGAGTTTTACTGACTCACAGCTCGTAACGTCATTTCAGTTTGGCAGCCTTTTGTGTAAAGTTGGCTATTTCTGTTTTAGAGCGCAGAGTGATGTTTTGAACACATTCCGCGAGTTTGACACCTGGAATACTGCGTTGCAAATCACGTTGGCAATATTATTTACTTTGCAATGAAAATGATTGAGGTGAAAAATTTGTATCTTTTAAGTTTCACCAAATTCACACAGTATATCCAATTTTTATAAAATAAAAGTAGTTAAGTAGCCACGGAGTTTGTACCGGACCAACACAGTGACGATAGATTTTTTTATGATATAAAACCTCCCGTTAAATCGATATCTTGATAATCCATTTTATTAGGAAGCTTTCAGTGGGTACTTTTTGTTTTTGGATTCAACGCAGTTTCATAGGGATTAATGTCTGTAAGTACAGAGTTAATTTTTTTTTACAACCTAAGCTAAGGATTACGATGAATAAAAATATTCAACGAGTTTTTGTTGTAGGTACTTTAATCATCGGATCATTTGCCCAACCTTTTTCCAACTATGTAGATGTCGGCTACCAGTCTTACAAGATGCAGCTAAATGCAAGGTGTTTACTGTTTAACATGGAACGACGGCCTGTCAATCCAGCAACGAGTTGATATGATACCGTTGTCAGATTATCGGGGTTCTGACCTGACACGTAGACTTTAATATTTCTACAAATGATACCTAGGACCAACAGCTTAAGGGTCTTGATTTGTAGCGATTGGTCACCATTCACGGATGGATCTTGGCAAGTTTGGCTTTATCTTAAATTGCTGCTGCAATTGTTTGTGACTGCTTTCCTTTAGCCACAAACATCTCCTCCGTAACCTACGGAGTAGATGTTTGTGGCTAAGTTTGTGGTTGTGTTTCCGTTCTATGGAAAAGAAACGTGAGTTCTTGTGAGGAGTATCAATTACTCCTCACGATAACTTACGCTTAGCTTTTAGCAATAAATACTGCAAAATCAGCTCGAAATTTAAGACTGCCTAAAAGAAAGTGGTCTTGATTTGTAACGATAATCGTAAAGGTCTTTTTACTCTTAAGGCACAATTCTCAGATAGGCCGCAGACCGCAAGCTGCACGGGTCTTTATGAAATTGAGGCCGGCAGTCGCGGCGCGCAACCTGCGGTCGCGGTGTTGCTGCGCTTGGAATCAATTTTATAGAGATTCATAGAAACCAGTGCAGTTTTCGATTGCAATTTGAGGTCTGCAGCCTATCTCAGGCTTGAACCTTAAGGGTAGGGTATTCTACATGACGTACCAAATCATAGTCATTACTGAAGCTGAGGTACAAAATTCCAAACTGGTATTGCAATTTCAAGATGAAAAGTGGTCATCTCATATAAACGTTTGGCATTTAATAAGATAGTCAAATGGACAAATATCTAAACAGGAAAAATAATTAAAATTTCTCTTTTGTACACCTGAAAGTTTACCTGCTTGACAATCACATTTATATCAAAGCGAGTTTCAAACATTTGAAAAAATGACGAAAACGAAATAAAAAAGTTTTGGAAATTAGACGTTGCTGAGATCAGAGTAAGCCTGCTTCACATAAATAAGAAATCGTGTGCCCTTTTGTATTCCGGGATTTAATATGTTACCATTCGTGCGTGTGTTACAATATTTACGACTATTTTCTGTGTTTGAGTTATCTGACAGGATTCGTAATATGCACGTAATATGCGTGCAATCGATAGTTTACCTATTCTTAACATACCTATTATTTTGGTTAAACATTTGTCTTGTTTGCTTTCTGCAGCGTATGTATACCTATATACTGCGATTACAGATTTCGCGACACGCTCACCTAAACCGGGAATAAAACTAGCTGAATATTGAAAAAATAAACACTTAGGTACTATTATAATTAAATAGTTATTCGTAGACGTCACACTGTTTCACCTGCGTAGTTTCTGTTCCCGTGGGAATATAGGGATAAAAGATAGCCTGTGTCACCCTTGTCACCCATTTTTTCAAATCGTTCCAGTACTTTCGAAGCCTATGCAATGAAAACAATCAAACATTCCTCTATATAATGTTTGTGGAGATATATTGGGTTTTATCACCACGTCATGCATGGGCTTACGGTAAGAGTAAGGAACCTCCTTTCGGTGCGTGTCGAAGTTACCCGCCTTTGGCATCTGCCGGTAAATTCAGTAAATGTCACTTGGTGAAAACTTGAGTCAAGGGAACTGTAAATGCCTAGCATTACTATGGAAAGACAGGTCAATTTACCTTAACTTCACCTTCATTTTTACGGGGTAATTTTAACAGAATACGACTGCTGATCTTTGACCCAGCTGTGTAGAAAAATCTTCTCTAGGTGTTGGTGAAATCTTTTCACTATCAAACCTTCAATTGTTAAGATCGAAAATTAAAACCTTAAAAATTAAAAACTTCGGTCTCCCAATAACTTTCTAAAAGGAACATAGCTTTTTACTTCTGTGCGAGTAGTTACTTAAGCAAAGTCTGAGTAATTAGTAATTTGAGCACCCGGTATCTCTATCCTAGGCATAGTAAGCTTCTAGGATTATACCTACCAGTAGTGTCGAGTGATGTGCTAAAATTTTGTACCTAGTTATAAATTAAAAACAGTGTTACTTTCTCTTGTTTAAATTTAATGTCGAATGTGTGTTGAAATGTATTCCGTGAAATTATAGTCATTCCCGCGCGCGGTCACGTGTAGTTTTTATTTTTTAATAAGTCTTTGTAAATTTATTTTAGTTTAGAACAACGCAAAAAAAATATTAACTGGCGTGTTTCTATGAAGTAGGTATTTGTAAAAGAGATAAGTGTGTGTGGGTTAGTAACAGCATTTTACGTAGGTACATACATTTTGTTTTGTTTAATGTTTGAGTCTTAAATTATTTAATTTACCAATGTTTAAACATAAAAAAATACGTTCATTGTTTGCCTTCGTTTTAAGGATTCAAAATTTAAAAGACAAATAAATCGTTCCAAATATCAAACACCCAACAGATTTATTATATCCTAAGTTTATAAAATTAGTTTAAATAACTAGTTTATATCATTACTTTATACCATTCGTTTTTATAATTTGTTTAAACTCAATCATTAATTTTTATCATTAGTTTACGTCATTAGTTTATAATATTACTTTATATTATTTGTTTATATCATTAGCTTTTAATTATAGACGCATGATTCATCAATTGGTGCGGTGCAATTTAAACTTTTAATTAAAACTGATGTTACCAGCTCATTAGGCTCCATCATTATTTCTACAGGTAAATCATAAATTGAAACGTAGTAGGGGACACATATTAACACAGTGATTAGTTAACATAATAATCAAGTTGATATAATGGACGCTTTGCGAGTTGACAGCGTCGACACGTAGAATTAATTGCTTACGGTTTAAACGCGACAAATTAATAAGTATAGCGGGTGTTTGTGTAGTTGGTAAAACAGTGTGTGGACCATACCTACGTCCTGTAGGTATATCTTAGAATAAAATAAAGTCTGTATTTGGAATTAAGTATGCATCATTTGCGAAAACTTTTCCCTGCTTCCAGTCTAACCAAATTCAGTAAAATACTTGTGTTTTACATGGACGCCGGCCTGTCTAAACACCAGTAACTGAGTAATAAGATACTGAGGAATAAGACCTTTTGGTTAAACTAGATGTCAGACTTTCAGTTTTCTGACTACTCGGTGACGACTGTCAAAGAACTACAAATGACAACCGGGACCAAGGTTTAACGCGCTTTTTGTCTGAGGCACGGAGATCTCTAGCCAATAAATAGTTAATCATCAACAGAACAACCGCAGCATTGCTTTAGTTTTGATTACGAATAAGTATTATCAATTCCAAATTCTCATTTCTCATGTTTTAACCCAGCCATAATTTACCCTATAATTCAAATAGTTCATTGACTTCGAATTACACGTTCGACTATTTTTGGTAAGCCCAATTATTAGATGTGGAAGAATTGAATAATCTCAGTTATAGAAATTTGCGGATTGTCCAGCGACATTATGAATGTATTTTAACTTTGTTTAACGCTGGCCGAAATTAAGACCAATGGTTACCAAGATCGTACGACTAGATATTAATGCAGATGTAAGTGGAGACGCCGAGAGAGGGCGCTGTAGACGAACATACACAGACCTTGTTGTTCACATTTTTTTGAAATATCATGTGCGTTGCACCCGCAACCAGGACGTATGACTACATAAGTAAGTGTATGAAAGTAAACGAAACAATATGTACCGATAAGTATGTAAGAATCTAGCGCCCTGTGGTTTCTGCCCACTTCAATGCCTACCACGACCTGACAAGATCCAAAACAGGCTGGACAAGGCATCGCTCTTAGTTATCTAAACATGTTGTCACTAAAACCGATTTTCTTTATTCGAATTTCTATTACCTTCCCTATCTCTTACGTAATACCTGCTTAGGGGTACGCTATCCTTTTTCTAAGAGATTTATCTACCGTTTGATACAGATAGGCTGAGCCCACTGATTTACAATATAAAGCCAGATGTTATATAAAATCCCAATATCTTTAGCTCTTCGAAATGCCCTCTAAAAGTCAATCTTACGTCAGGTGGAGTACAGACTGTCCACCCACGCTACGGAAAGTATTGAAATCGAACACGTGGCTCAAGATTACGTAAAACGGTGAATTCCGAACCCTCAGGGTTGTTCGTGATTTCTTACAAAAAAAAGTCTATTAACTCACCAAGGAAGTTTGTTTTACGGACTCATTTAAAGAAAAAGTTTGTAGTAATAAGATTCTAAATACACACAAGTTTAAAAATAATAATATTACCAGCCGTCCCGCTGCAGGGCAAAGGCCTCTTCCCATACAGAGAAGTCACGAGTATTGATTACCACGCTTGCTCAACGCGCTTTGGCAATTTCAGATTTATATTCACCGATGTGAATGATGTCTAAGATAAACTTGAAAGATTACATGTTTTTAACATCTTAATGGTAAAAGAAGACGTCGCGTGATGAGTTCGGTTTCTCAAAAAACGTACGTAGAAAAAAGTCTGTCTTTCACATAAAAAGAACTCAATAAGCATTCCGTCCACGAATGAGGGGTTGGGACGAGTGGGTCCGGGAGTCAGAATTAAGTGTGATTTATTACTTTTATGAGCCACTGTAGCCTCGAACCGCCTTATTTGCGTGAGTGAGCGATCTACTTTTACGATGGCTAGTTCTGACTGATGTTATTCTCCGCTGTCTTTCGTTCAATCATTCAAATAAGCAAATGAGCAAATCATGTGATCAGCACCTTAAGTTGGATGCCAAATTTGCAGCAAAGGCATAAAAAAAATATTTTAGAATAAAAATGATACTTAGTAACAATATGAAAATATATTTCACTGCTTAATTTGAGGCTTCAGTACAAGCATCTAGTCTATCTGCTTATTTATGAAGAAAAGTAAGTGACACGTCAATTTCTATTCAAATCCAAGTCGTAATTTTATAGTGATAAAAGCGAAATTGTATTCCATCATCGAAAATGTTTTGTTATCGTGGATCTTGCCGGCTATCGAGCCCTCTTCGGGTATAATAATAATGGGCACGCAACCTCGGTTCACTTTTCACTTATTTACTTATCTACAACCTTTTACTGACTGAATAGAATTATAGGTATAAACATTATAAGATTGAAGTTGAAGTACTCAAAGAAAAAAAAAGAAACAAAAAAATCGATTTAGGCTTAAGGAGCATAAACACTTTTGACCCAGATAATCTTTATTTGTAAACCAAACGATGTAATGTATTTGCTTCCATTAAGTTTGTTTGTTGGATATCCATAGTAAAAGAAATATAAAAAAAAAATAGATTTTATCAGGGAGAAAATTAAACGTAGGTGTATTAATCAGGATTTTGATATTGTAATATAACCAGAATAATACCTACACTGCCATCATTTTGTAAACGAAAGGTTAATTCGTTCAATATTGGACTTCCCTGAAAGAAGACGAACCTATTTATTTTGTTATTTGTAAATAAAACGTGTCGTAGGTGAATAAATTTGATCTTGGCAAGGTATCAATTCAATCGTAGGTGTTTCAATTTATTCGGGCTCTGATAAAAGGTGATGTTATTTGATACTTATCAGAAGCGCCTGTCTACGAAGTTTCTCTATAGGTACCTACATATCTTGGTACGTAAACGTTTTCTATATACTTCTGAATAGTAAAATTTAGGCCTAAGACAGATGTCATGAGCGATATAAATTGTAGAACACCACACAACTTGACTAAAAACTCAAGCATATTGATTTGTCGCAAGGACGTATAGGATGACGTTTCTTGTCCAAATTTCTACATACCAAACTGCCTTTCGGGAGGGACAAATTACTACTATTATAATTTGTATTAAACTTTTAAGTGTAACTTTTAAAAATGCCTTTTAAATAACTAACTTTTTTACTTTGGTTGATTTTTCAAACCAGCTAAAGTCTAATAATTAACATGACTTGTGTCATGTATTTGCATAAGGTAAAACCAAATGATTTAATTGGTTCCATTTAGTTATTTTGTTGGATACCCATTGTAAAAGCAAATAATGATCCAGTATATTTCAACAATAATAAAAAAGTAAATCTTTTGACTTAGGTTAATTTTTTAAATCAACTAGAGTTCAATAATTTACCTGATACCTACAAATTAGATCTTAATATGACTTGTACAAAATTGTTGTTTCTTGTAGAATAGGTAGGTATCTAGATGTTGAACATTAATCAATAACATATCGTAAAAGTTATCCGAAGATGATGGAATCGGACCTCAGTTACGAATTCAATGTTTTTAAAGTAATATATGTATTATAATGCTGTATTTACTCATTATTTAATGGTGGCAGTAAACCACAAAGGCTTCGTTTTACTTTTGAGTTTTGTCCGTTTGTAGTTTTTATTAATCGATCACAAAACAAAACATGCAATCTTTTATTAATATTTTTTGATGAACACGAATTTCATGTTTTTATTCAATCTCATTCACAACATTTAAATGGTTTCCCGAATTTATCTTTTGAATTTAAAAATAACACAGAATATTGTCCGTATTTTAAATGAATTCACGGTTTTTTTTGCATGGAAGCTGGTTAATGCGTTGTCGATGTTATATTTGATAAAATCTGTTTGTTTCGACGTAACGTGAATTTAATTTTCACTGGTAGAAGAGCGAATGTGTGCTCCACTCAGTGCTTTGTTCGAAAAGTAACGAAGTTAAGAGCTTGGTAACTTTGTGTTCATCTTTAAAAGCTTGTATACAGTTATCTACACGGCTAAAAATTGGACAACTCGAAAGTTTGCTGTTTTACTTTTATTTATGTCTGTGAGTCTGGATGTGGGCCCGATTGATGGCAATAGGTTTGCCCCCTCATCATATGGAACTTAAACATAACTGGCGAAATGTGGGTTCTACTAGTGCTCCATCTCTGCCTAACCCTTGGGGGATAGCAGGTGTGATGTTATGTGTAATAGACGTATGAACAGATTGAGCGGGACTAACATTGTATTCTTAAAAGTACTGGACAAAATTACACCCCGCAGGTTGTTATCGTTTAACACGCACACACTTTTTTAATTAAGTTACCTATATACTTGATTAGTACATAGGTTACATCTGGGTAATAAATCCATTATCTGTCTGTCACCAATCTCCCATCGTGTATTACGCACCAAAGGTCTCCTATTTTTTGCCACCGAACATTGGTCCCTAATTAATACTCTTTTCACGCGTAATAAAAAGCCCTTTACGGGCGCGAATATCAATTGTTTACGCAAAACAGATGGGGCAGTGATTCTATACTGTAGGCCTAGCATAAACGTGCGAAATAACTTGACGTTTTTCTATGTTCTTCTTCTTTCTAATATATAAAATTATCTCGCCGCAGTGTTTGTAAAACAACTCCTCCAAAACGTCTTCACCGATTCTTATGGAATTTTGGTGTGTCTGTTCAGTAGGTCTAAGAATAGGACGTAAATGAATAAAATTAGTTAAAACTAATAAATTGATGTTTAGATGGAACGAAGTTTGTCGGAGCAGGTATTTGTAATGATAATAATTGTTTATTTTTTTACTTTTCTGCCTGTCTGTTAGTATGACGTAATCTCCGAAACATCTGGACCAATTTTAACGGGATTTTTACCTATGTAGAGACATATATTTAATGCAATATGTTAGCAATTCTCAGAATCTGCTAAAGTACCAGAATCTGGAAATGGCTGAAATATTCCATTAAATACTCTTACATTATCTTTCCTTAAAATTTAAGGGAAAATAATGACGGCGGTAGAAACGCTCGAACATTTCCCAGTTACGACATTTAATTCAGGAAAATAATTCACTCGTGTAAAACAATAAACTATTGAATTACTCGTGAACAAAGTTGCGGGCAGCAGCTTGTGTATATGGGGTGGAAATGACATCGATCGACATCTGAACACATAATAAGTTTTTGACAACATCCTGGACCCCATGGCATTTACATTTTTCGTCGGCCTTCCCTTATTTCCGAGTTTTACCTGATGTTCTTTTTACTTTACCTTATCATAAAATAACACCTGTTATCCCCGATGAGTAAGGCTGATATGTACCAGTAGTGCACCCACATTTTGCCAGTTATGTTTAAGTCTCATGTAATAGGGGGTGACTCTTTTGCCATCATTGGGCAAAAATCCAGACTCCGAGCTGATACTGAGAAATCCCAGATAGACTAACTCTACTCTCTCTCGCTGTCTTCTTTTTAATTTAAACTATACAAAATCGTGAATTGTGTCGAAACCCATGTTTTTTTTCAATTCAAAAATTGTTTTATTTATATTTATGGAAATATCTTGTAAGGTTAGATAGAAATGCTGATTTTTCTATGATTCTTTATAGTTTTTAGCAAAAATTACGTCAGAAAAATCGTAAAAATTAGAAAACATGCTACGAAAAATTACAATGCGGGTTTCCAGGTCAAAGTCAAATAATTTATTTCAATTAGACCGTTAAAAGGCAGCTATGAACGTCATACAAAAAAAAAAAAAAAAAATTTGTTGCCCTTCCATAAGGTTCTGTATGGAAAAGAATGGGCAACAAACTCCATACTTAGGTGCTACTTAAAAATTGATTTTGATAATACTTTACATACATGGTTCAGAATCATGTACGCATCTCATGGTATCAGTACATATGTGCGACAATGTCCATTCCACCCTTATTCCCATCTACATGGAGACCTATTTATTTATAGTATTGTATAGCATTTCAATACTAAGGCCTTTGTTCTTTCCCACTTTTGTGTTTGGTGTAGTCCTCATTCTGTTTTTTGTGTGAGAATTAGGGCGCGCTCTAATTGCCTGTTGCTACCCTAGGTATGTTAAGTAGGAATGTGTGTTGCAAAGTAATATAACAATAAGATCGAAATTTCTCATTAGGAGTACCTACTTACCAAGTTGTGTTAATAACATGTTAAAATGTATTAAGATTTAGCTATGATATGTTAACTGCACTGGCCAAATCACCGCGTGAAAATGTATGTAGGCGTAGTGAGGGCGAATTGAGCTGTCATTTCATACTAATGCTAGGCATTGACAGTTCACTTCACTCAAGTTTTCACGGCGTGACTTTTACTGAATCGACCGGCTGTTAACGTCTTACGAAATGTACTTAACCCTTCCGGAAATGTAGAAATTTACAACTAGAATTTAGGTTGTTAAAAGTAAGCGCTGGGAGCTTTTGTTGGAGATAAATTGCCAGAAAGTTGGAGATGAAAATCACTCGATTTTTTTCTGTAGGTGCCGTTTTATATGTTTGCATGCCTAATTTGAGATAGATTAAACAACGCCTTTCCTGTGGTTAGTTGTGATAGTGGAGTGACCGGATTATTGTTAAAACTTTTGCAGTTAACCGTAAAACCTGGTTCACATTATTAATCAAATAATTCTTAAGATGTCGGTACGTATTTATGTAAAAAATACAAATTTTATGTAAAATTGTAATTTTTTGTATTTTTTTTATTTTATTTACCTATGTAAAAAATACATATTTGTAAATATCCAGATTTTCTCGCATTGCATTGACGGGAAAAAAAATATAATTTCCCGTAGTACTGTTAACTGTAGGTACTAGGAATATATATATTTATAATGTTATATCTTATATGTAAATACAATCTATACAAAGAAAATTAATTTCCATTCTATTTGATTTATCTTTTATAGTTGGTCGGTATAGTATGACAGCTAATTATACAAACATCAATATTATCGTGAAGAACTCAAGAACGGCATCAAAGTTTAAAACCCGTCATTATGAGCTAAAATTACCTCCATTACACATAACAGAGACTTCAATCTCAATTCACATGCATTAAATCATAATAATACGTAATAAACTAATAAAGCAGTATATAATAACATGTTTAGTTTCCCCTTTCGTGACTATACGACACAAGTCACGGCGCCACACTGTAACTCCACAGCTCAAAACTGAACACCCCTATTAATGTCAAGGAAAACATTTATCAAGGTCAACCCTATAACCGACAACCGTAACGTTTGTTAATTTTATCGCTATTTATTTGCTCGGTATTATTTACCGGTTTTTCGGTATCGGTTGTAAAATGAGCTTTTATGATTGTGATGGCTGTTTAAATCTTTTGAAGTATTTTTGACGTTGAAGTATTGAATTTGTTTCGTTAATCGGTAGCCGTTTAGCCAAGTATGACATGATTTATTGGTTTATATTTTTGGGCGGCTACACAATACACAACATGGTGATTTTATTCTGTATAGGTTGTCGTATGTCGTAGGAACCTGTGAACATATAGATGTACAGCCTAAACCTATTTTTTTCCCATACAAGACGTGAAAGTATTTTTTTTTGAAATAAAGTTCTTAAACCATAATACTATGTGATCAGTACCTACATGATCCTGGAACTCCCAGCGTTGAAATTTTTCTTCGGCTTTAAATTCGGAAATTTTGTTGAAGTTGATACCTTGTTGTTGATTCGGTGTAAATTAGTGTAGTTTGCACTAACTAAGCAACAAGTTAAGCGTTAAATTAAAAAAAAAAACTTTCTGTCGACTTACCTACTTCTGAGTTTGTGTCGGTTTATTCTCTAGCTATTTTTGTTATAATTTTTACGTTTCCTCTGATTTTTTTTTTCAGTCAACCGTATGAATCATCTTTCTTTTAAATCAATGAGATTACCTACGTAATTATAAATTGAGTTTAGTACTTGTGCTCGAGCTTTACGAGTACTCGGCCTTTGTACACTTCTGTGCTTAATATTATAAAGTGAAAGAGTTTATTTGCATGAACAAGCTAATCTAAGGAACTTCTGGTCCGATTTAAAAATTCTTTCAGTGAGTAGATAGCCTATTTATCGAGGGAGGGGATATATGATTATCTATAGGCTATATATCATTACGCTAAAATTAAAATGAGCAGAAAACCAAGAAAGAATGTTTCAAAATCGGGGTTTTTTGTTTCCAGTAACTATTGCACGCAAAAGAAGTCGCGGACGCACATAAAATAATACTCATAGCTTAAGATGAGTTTGTTAAAAACATATACAGGTTGCTTTGGAGGATGCTATACAATAAAACCCTAAATTGAGCGAGAGACTATCAAACAGCAGAAATATATAATTACGAAGCAACTTCGTGTGGCGACGATACTTACCTTTTTGGAAACGATTATATTGGTATTAGACTGTGTTTAGTTTTGTTTAGTAAAACTATAATCCAACTTCGCTTAAAGAAATAAAGAAAATTTATTTGTGTAACGCAAGTAGGTATTACATTGAAAAGGAGTCCTTCTCACCGTTCTGGTTGCATTCACTCTTCGTTTTTCATCCAGGCGGTTTTTCTTTGGAATGAGCTTCCTCTGAACATCAGGATGGCAACCAGTTTGTTCACATTTAAAGTAAAGGCACATTCTCAAAGTGTTGGCAAACATATCCATAAGTTGAGTTAGCAGATTAGTTTCTCCATTAATATATCTATTTTTTTGTTTTTTTTTCCCTTGACTTAGATATCTCTGGATTTTATATAATATGTATGTATATATGTATTTATTCTAAATAATAATTTAAATAACTTTCAAGTATTTGTTATATTCTTGCGCCTACCGTGTTCTGTCTCTGCATCACCTTAAGGTAGAAAATGCCTAAGGCATTAAGTCCGCCTTTGCACAGTTTATTTTACTAGTGTATAAAGTTTTAATAAATAAATCAATAAAATAAAAGAAGCCAAGTCATGGCATTTCTGTCACCAGATAAGTCACTAAGCACATGAAATGAAGAAGAGGTTTTACTAGTTTTATTAATATGTGTGTAGGTACATGTTCAAATACATTATAATTAAGACGTCCCGAACTATGAATAATTACCATCTTAACCGTGATCTATATCGGTGGATGTTTTAAGTTGAAATGATCTGTGAAAAAGTTATCTTATGAAAAAATCTAATACGGTGTAAGTACCTACCTAAGTGCAATGCCTAATTAACAGTTCAGTGTTTCTGCCTTAGCAACAGTACACCAATATTTAGATGTCATCTAGTGTTAGCAAGACGGGCATAAAGGTACGAACAAAAATGTTTTTTTTTGAACTTTTGCACTGTTCACACGTTGTTTTCTAAATTTTTCGCCGAAATTTGTAACGTTGAATGCGTTCACTTTCTTTTTTTTAAACGTGAACCTTGTTTTTGCCTGTTAGACTTATTGCCTTCAAACTATTCATACTAATTAGGCCCTGATTGATAAAATATATTGGGTTCCGATTAAGTCACCTGAAACATCTTAAACGGGATCAGATTAAGCTCCTCAAAAGGGAATTCCAGTTGATTTTCAGATGATAATTTGACATTTAGAAGGCGTTTTTTTTTCTAGATGGCGTTGTGTGAATGTTGTGGAATTTATTAATTTTTATATTTATTTGACAAATTGGCAAACCATGTTGAACCACGAAAAATATTGCATAACTCAAAGAACTTCAAAAAACTTCAACTTCAGAAAGAAGAAAACCAACACCCAGACCCATCCAAAAAAACACAACATACAATGATTCTAAAGTAGAATTAAGTTTGTCGGTTTAGCTAGTTTATTATAAAATATGGTCAAGCAATTGTGGCCATCTCAAATATTAACAATACAGATAGATGATTTTATATTTAATAAACAATATCAGCGGCACGTGCAAGAAATATTGATGCGTGACGCGGCTTTGCATAGGAATTACCGGTTTCAGAGAAATTTAGTGAACAACAACTCAGTGTACTGAAACAGACGTCCCTTTGGGGAATATACATATACATACGTCGGTCGGTCGGTCGGTCGTGTTAGATTGTTTATTTATTAAAACTAACGCACAAGTGAAAATATCCGTTCAAAAGACTTAATGCCTGAGGCATTTTCAACCAGTCTACCTTAAGGTGATACAAAGATCAAACGTGGTAAGTTGCAACGTTGTATAAGTTGCAAAGTAGTTCAGCAAAAAAACAAGAACAAATACATAGATACTTACTACTACGATATCGTTATTACAAACACTAGTAAAAAATCTTGAGAGACAAAAACATGTTGTTAGAGGAACAACCAAACAGACTCGACAATTCTGCTAATTAATTGATTTCATTTATTATAAGATTACAAATTATATATATTGTTGTAGGTAAATTATTGTCATTTTAATTAATAAAACGCTTTTTATTAATATTTGTATGCCTCACGGCAAACATAAGGAATCTAACTATAATTATTATAACATCTCACACACCATATATGTTTACAAATAAATGTTTCTTATTTTTATTGTTAGACAAATCAACTCTCTGATGAATCTGCTAACTTCTTGCTTATATAAATAATTTTCTTGTAAGTATGTAATTAATGATAAGGAGACTGAGATATTTATAAAAGCACGGGTGTAATCAAGCCTCAAGGGCTGATTGCTTCTGTGATTAATAATTAGATCCTTATTATTTAAAGGGATACTTTATAACCTTACTAAGTAAATAAACTCCGATCGAGTTTCCTTATCTCGTTTCTAAGGAGTATGTAATTGTTTGAGCTGTGAAAAACAAATTATTATGTCTAAAATTGAATCGGTAAAAGATGCCAGATACAGTAACAAGTGTTACAACAATATAAAACTTGAAACATCAATGATAAAATAATTTTTTAAAGTCACAATTTCTAAAGTATGTTGAAGTAGATACCTTATTGCTGGTAAAGTGTAAATTAGTGTAAACTTTGCACTAACTAAGCAACAAATTAAGCAGTTAATTAAAAAAAACTCTTTGTTGACTTAGGTACTTCTGACTTCGTGTTCGGCTCGTGCTCATCACACAAACATTTTTCTTGGGTGGGAATCAAACTGGCATAGCAGTCAGGGTCACTAACTACTAGACCAACACTCCGTTATTAGATATTAATTTTAAGTTATAATAGTGTACAAATAAAGACTAGGTTTTCTATACCTACTATTTAAAACAAAAATCATTGCCAATACAAAAGAGAACTCGACAGAGTTCAACAAAATAGCACCGCTGCTAAAACATTCGTTTCTTTTTAAAGACCTTTTGTTTGCGACGCTGCTTCTATCCATCATCATCGACTTACAAAAGCATCATTTACTTTTCGTATTCAGTAAACATTTTCTTTAAGAGACTGTTATAGTATTAAGATAAGCAGTGAGGAGGACCCTTTAGAGATCGTGATACGCATTTTATATTCCCTTACAACGGGACGAAAATACTAAGTAGTGTACCTACCTACCACGGAGGAGCAGGGATCCGCTACGTGATGTATGTAACCTACAGTTTTACATATAAGGCGGCTTGCTTAGTAATTACAAGTATTTATCAGCCTTTACAAGGTAACTATTATGTATTAAATTAATAAATTAAACATCGACGGTCATCTAATACACCATGAGTTCTGTATATATGATTTTGGATGCCCTCGTATTTATTCTTTTTGTCGGTTATTTTCGAATTCTCAATAAAATTCTGATGCTATTTTTGCTTGAAAGCGTCCGTTTGTCCGGAGATGGGTTATATTTTAAATATCCTACTAATATTATAAACGCGAATGTTTGTGAGTATGGATAGATGGATGGATGGATGTTTGTTACTCTTTCACGTAAAAACTTTTGAATGGATTTTAATAAAATTTAGTATGGAGTTAGCTGACACCCAGGATTAACACATAAGCTACTTTTTATTCCTGTATTCCCACAGGTACAGGACCTACACGGGTGAAACCGCGGGACGTCTGCTAGTAATAAATAAATTTGCCACAACTTTCACACAACGCCATCTAGTTCCAAACTAAGCAGAAGTTGTGCAATGATAGAATAACCATACTTATATATTTTTAAATAGTCATAGTCATAGTATTTCATTGATGAGGGATTCTTACAAGTCATACAAAACAACAATAATAACAACAATAATTAAATACTTAATACAATAATAATTATACCCAGACACATAACCAATGACTGTGCTCATCACACAAACATTTTGTCTTGAGTGGGAAACCTCCGGTTGCAATCAGGACCACCAGACAAACATGCCAGCAAAATCTTGCTTCTTGTATTCACAGTTCATAGATAAAAGGAATTACTTAAAATTAAAAGCTTAAAAGAAAAACAAGATTTGCATAAGACAGTTCTTCAAAACGCCCGCCCTTCACCAAGTCTTAGTGTGTTTTTTTTGCGGATAAAAAGAGCCGATGAAGTGGCGGAACAAACTTCCCAGCAACACGTCTGTCGGTTATTTTAGAAGAACTCGAGTATTAACCCTTATTGGCAATTAATAATCAAACTTAGAAGTAGAGGAAAGCCAATGATATACCTATTTCAACGCTGGGGGAGGTCTATTATAATACCTAATCATGTAAGAACTCATGATGTTCGGATGTGCTTTGAGGTCCCTTCCACCTTACATAAGGTGGCTTGTTTAGTAATTATAAGTATTTAAACGACTAACATCCTACATCGCAATGTTAAAGTTATCCGCGCGATTGAACGTATACAAGATCGTGACCGTGATCGTGATCGTTATTGTCGGGATCATGTTGCCCACCAGACACAACATCAGTCTGGTCGAGGAGGAGCCGAGTTTTTCTATAGGGGAAGAGGAACTTTACACCCTGTTCCTTATATAGGGTGACTGGTAATTAGTGACCGATACTTAAACACGTGATTGTATTCATGATTTCAACAACCTTTCCTAAAGAAACTTTTTTTTTTACACACATTATTGTGTGTAAAAAAAAAAGTTTCTTTAGGTATAACACAATAAAATAACAAAAGCGCTGTTTGAATTTCCCGGGCGCGCGCCTGTGTTCTATCAGCTGATAGTCTGACTTCAGAAAGGGCAAAATCTACTAATAGTAGCGTCACACGCTCTCCCGCCACCCCTACCGCTCCCGTTGTGCAGTACAGACGTAATTGAATTAATTGAAAGTTAATGAATATAAAAAAAAGTTTCTTTGGGAAAGTTATTCGTATTCATGAGAATAATCCCGTGTTTAAGTATCGGTCACTAATTACCAGTCACCCTAAATACCTCTATAATGTATTTAAATGTACCGTGTTTCTCTAAAACCAACTAGTTGAACCAACGGGTATCGTGTTACCCAGTCAAGGTGTTGCTGGAGCTCAGATAGGCATTCGCTCCATGTAAAACACTGGTATAATAAATAATAAATTTCATTTATTTCTCACCACAATATTTAAAGAGATTACATGGTAATATTGTTAGCAATTATAATGATTAAACTCCAATATTGTGGGAGACTGGTGCCTAAGCTAGGCTAGTATCCTGTGATAGAAATCTGCAATCTATTTGTCCCAGACAATTACTGTCGTGGCAGAAAGCACCGCTTACTGGCTGTTCCAACTAGCCGTACTATTGCGCACTCCAAGTCACCTATTCCTCGGACTGTAGCGTCTATTAACGCTCTCCTGGAATCAGGCACAGGTCTTGATATGTTTGCGGATGAATGGAAGATGATAATGTCAGAATGCTTGAATTTTTGCGAGAAGAATACATGATTGAGAAGTGTGAAGTGAATGATTTAATAAATTATAATTATGTTAAATAGTGTAATTGGCTTCGGCCGTTCTATTTAAATTAAATTAATAAATAAAAATAAATAAATAAATAGAGGACACCAGGTCCCCACCCGGAAAAACAATGTCAGGTTGTACTAGAGCAATACACCTTTAGTTGCGGCAAATTCAATGTTGTGGGAAAATTCAGTATTCAGCTGCATTCGGTTAAACTGGAAGTCCACCCCAACATAGTTGGGAAAAGGCAGATTATGTTGTTGGAGTAATTATCAGCCTCCACAAGGTAACTAACATTTATTAATAGCTAAAATATAGGCATACGACGACGTTGCGGCCTCGTCGACCCGGCCTTGTTGCTATTTCTGACCGACTCAGGCTTTGAAGGACTTTTCCAGCTCAAAATATCTGATCTAAATGCAAATATGGTTATTTCTACAATGTGCATATATTGCTTTTGTTTATGCCTGAGGCTAAACTTGTACCCATAAATATTGTTAAAACTAAAATGTACTCTGTGGACAGAACAAATGGTTCTGTATTAAATTTATGAGCCGAAAACTTTCGCGTTGTCTGAATTGATTTCGATAATAGAATGAAAACACGACATGCATGCCACGTAGGTACATTTACAACTGATATAGCTGAAAAATAAAATAGACATAGTTAATACCATTTTTGTTCCCAAAAGAGCAAGCACAATATTATTTATGATAGGTATAATATGACAGTATTTTGTGAACATAATATAAGTCGGTGTAGCTACACAAGCGTGTATCATATTCCTAAGGGAATAAGATAATAACGAATAGATTGTACATCATCTTTATCGTCAGATAGATTTAAAGTTTGAACCATATTTGTCTGACAACAAGGGTTATATATAAGTAGAGAAGAACCAGTCAGGGCGCTATTATTTAGTCATGAGTTTTAGGTATAATTTACTAAGTACCTACCACCGTTATGGTCGACTTGCATTTTCGCGCGCTTAAATATTACAGCGAAGAGATTTATTTATTGTCAGACATCATGTTTTTCACGAAGGGTTTGCGAAGCAGTATCTTTAGGTACATTCAGACACAATGTCGTAAATGGAAAGCTAGGCTGCACTGAATAATAGATGTGGCTGATGCATCAGTATATTTTACTATATTGATTTTTGTAACATATTCAGACATAAGGTTGAATAAAGGTCGTATCTTTGAGGCCGCCATTAGGTCGGTACCGTCAAACAACGTTACTTAAGTTGTTTTTTTCATTCAAGGATAGAATATTAACTACATGCACGTAAAAAACAACTTTAGCTAAAATCGCATAATTGTGTTTAATGATTTCGACAGCTTGTAAGCAACAAATAAAATTGAAGTAAGTAACGTCATAATTCTCTTCCAATTGTTGTTTTCATTTACCTCTCCTTTACTATTCAACCCATTTGACGGTAGACCGGATTATTAAAAAATGAAGGTAGTTCTTTGTCGGTGTAGTGAATTATTATCTGGATTTATTTTTTGCCAATTAGGTAATCTGTAACAAAAACATAAACCTAGTACCTATGCTCACAATACTCTCCCTCTCTCTTTCCTGTGCGTGTCCCATTAAACATATTTTCTTTTTTTTTTCTTTCTTTCTTTCAATTTCTATGGATATTCTTAAGTAAAAAATATTTAATGACATCAGCATAAAATCTAACACTGTTTCAAAGAGTACAACGCCATCTTCCATCACCACGCAGCCTCTGTATATTATATGCTACTCGTAGAAGTATTAAATAATAATTAGGTCATATAGTCATAATTGAACATAATTATGAATAAAAAAAAAACATAAATGATTTAAGCATTTTTCATCATGCTTCGCAAAGTGTTCTCATTATACCTACCTACTCCATTATAATAAGTGCTGTGAAATATAATAAATACTTAAGAAAAAAGAAACATTTGCAGTCACAAAAATGACTTTGTAGTTCCACAGAATATAAAAGCGAAATAATGAAAAAAGTTTCTGAATTATTTAAGTGTTTACTTTGCAGAAAAAAAAATCTTTTAAGAAAACATAACTCACAATTTATATCACAATGAGATGGGATTGAGTCTGGGGCTGAAACTTTCACACCACGTTCTGTTTACGCCTTGAAAAGTACACGAAACTAATCTTGACCAAGAAGAAGTCCGTAAGTGACTTTGTAGTTATTTAATGAGGATCTGTCGATGTAGTTATTGATCTAACAGCTTTTCGGGATATTTTTTTTCTCTTCATAATACTGCATCTTGCTGAGACTCAGTTGTGAGATCTTCGGGGTCGATTTCCGGGTTTTGCCATCAGAATTCAATAATGTAACAATATTTCACAATTTTCTATCGCTATCCACTTCCAAACTAAACAGCTAGCTTATGCTGTAAGTACTAGACAACTGATAAGCATACATTTTATGGAATAAAATTACACCCAGACATAGTACAATCGTGCTCATCACACAAACACTTGTCTTGGGTTGGAACTAAAAGATTAAAGATACCTTGGTATTCGCAACTCCACGTCAAAGCGCGTATTTTTCGTATGGGCCATAATCTACCACGCGGGCCCTGTGCCGAATGATAGATGTCACATGTCTTCGAATTTTTGGTTCTAAGGCATGCCGGTTTCCTCACGATGTTTTCCTTTACCGTTTTTATGAGCAGTGGTGATGAAATAAATTACACAAAGTAAACCTGCCTGGGTTCGAACCCACGACTGTTCGTAAGTCGGGTCCGCCACCACTGGGTTAGCTCTCGGGTGGTAACCTAATCCACGATCTTCGGCATAGCAGTCAGGACTACTAACAACTAGAGCAACTACAGGCCTATCAAATTTTCTTTGTAACAGCCAAGATTGTGCATTTGTGGCCGATAAAAAGTATTGTTTCTTTGACGTAAAACCTCAAGGACTCGCTATGTTTTTCTACCATAAGTACAGGGTGTAAAAAGACCCTTAACGTAAACGAAAACTACATATTCTACCCATCACTGGGATAGTTTTTTTCGTCTAGAACACCTGGGAATTCACTGGTTTTGGAGATACCTATTGAAGGTAAAATGCAATTTTTTTTTCAAAATTGTATTCGAAGTATCATTGGTAAGTAAAGTTTCTTCCGAACAAACATTATCAAAATGATCGATTATTCAAAGTTACAAAAATGTAAAATGGATACTAAACAAGCGGGCCGGTCGGGACAACAACCCAGCGCGAGTAGCCGCGAGCCGCGAGTAGTATACGCTCAGCTGATCGAAAATTGCGTTGCGATGTCGCGCTATGCAATGCGCGCAATAAAAAGCATCTTTTTTTTAAAGATGAAAAAAAAAGTATTTTCCCAGCTTTATTTTTTGGTTAAAGTTACTAAATTATATGTACAGAATGTGTGGCTATTGCTTATGTGATCTTTCGTTTTACACCCAGCAACAGTTTCGTGAATGTTTAGAAATTCTGTCCCTTTGTGCGTCCGATGTTAATGCGGATCTGTCTTTTCCGATGTAGACATCAAGAGCGTCATCCCATCCTGGCTAAAGACATAGAGGAAAATCAGAGCTTTTAACGTCTTGAGAATAATTTTAGTCCTATGTTTTACTTAAGGGCCATTAAACTCCAGTATTTTTAATTTCCATTCGTTTTATCTTACCCACGAAGTTTTTCTTTATTGTTTTCCCGTGTGGTACGTCAGGCAGTCGGCACTACTACCTTTCCAAAACACAGAGCGTCGGTTAGCGCGCCGTGTCATGCATAAATCAAAATTGTTTTAATTAATTTATTTGCTCTCTCTTACAACACTTATTTTTTATTTAATTCCCTCCACTACGGTTTACGTTGGCACAAAGGATCGTGTCGGCAGCTTTTTATTTTGTGTCTGAAATATGACTACAGAAATTGTTTGTTGGTTGTTTATTTCGTTTTTATACATTGTTATAAAGTTATGTGGCTTCCTTGAACTTTACATACATATTTAAACTCACGCAGACTTCTTCCCATAGGAATAGGTAGAAACGACAGACTGCGACATACTAATTTCCTAACATACTCCCCTTGTTTTGTTAACGTTCATGCATTTCGTGATACGTCATTCACGCGCGTTCCTAACGACACGCACCTTACCCTTCTGAAGAACATCACCATTATGGTCACTGAATGTAGGTCATCACCATTTCCACTTACATTGGCCTTATAACGTTTTCTAAGGTCGTATATCACTGATCATCTCAACGTGACAAATCATCTAAGAAATGAAATGAAAGATTTATTTTGCGAGTAAGATACGGAAATCACTTTTACACGTACTGTTTTGTCTTCTAAACTAGCTGAAGTTTGCATTTCCTAACTGAATATCCCTGAGAAGAAAAGCCAAAACAAACTCAGGAATCATTGTCTATTTTTGTAAATCCAGACATGAAAATGTTATCAAATTTTTTGTGGGTCATACCCTGCAGAGCAGTATCCGGTTCAGCCGTACTCTCAAGTACTGATACCCCCCTTTGAAGTATATGTTCTGATTTCCATGAAAACAGACTTTATTGGTAACAGACTTATATCTAGGTTTTAACATATTTATTTCACTTTGATAAGAACACTTCATAGCTAGTACATTTGAGTAAACAAAACATTGTATAGAGAATGACCAATTTAAAGTTTTTTCTTATAAACATTATACTATAGCCAGCAGACTCGGTCACGCGTTGCTGTAGCTCAAAGGTTTCGTTTGGATACGTGTAATCAAAATCCTATAATTTGCAATAAATAAATATTGAGTTCAGTTTTATAAATCGGGTTGAATGCTGTTCTATCTTTTAATTTTGACCAAATTGCACAGACGGCCAAATTTCCAAAAAAAATACGTAAGTGGTAGTTTCGGAGTTTCTGAACATACATCTATAATATTAGTCTCTGAATATTCTGATGCACTTGGATAAATACAGGTGGTATTTAATTGACTAATAATACCATTTTTTACAATCTTGCAAAGAGATTGCTTCTATTGACTGAATAAAATTAACATTGATCATAAAGTTATCATTTACAAAACCATGAAGAATTTTTCAATTGCTTCTCGTAAAAGTTCGTAAAACATGGTAAATGCCGCATTATTGATAAAGAAACGAGCAACGAGCCATCATTTTCTGTAAGTAAAACGGGTGCTGGCAGTGAGCCAAAGAGACCTTATACAACGGGAAATATTATTATTTTAAACATCCTTACTCGACTCCTACGTGTGACATAATAACTTTGTGGCTAAGAGCAAGACTTTTCTGTAACCAAATATGTCTTAAAAAAGATTTTACTTTTACTATTAGCTTTGATATAGGTCAAGATCGGAAGCTCTGTTTCATACAGGGTTATTTTTCAATGACCGGCTTTATTTTCACTGGGTGTTTTACCCATGAATATGAGCTGTCCCATAGGGAAAGCCCTATGGGACCAACTCTGAAATCACGAAATAATAATATTCATGGGTTCATTTCTGTGAAAGTTTGACCGGTCATTGAAAAATAACCTGTTCAAATAAGTATGTATCTATAAAAGCATTTACTTTGCTCTCTAGGACTAAAGCCGCTTTACAAGTTTATTATTTGGAATGTTCCTGAACTATTCCTTAAAATTACTAGAAATAACACTAAACACACTGACACACACTCACTGTAATTATCACTTGCTTCAAAATCGGTGAAGGAAAACATCGTGAGGAAACCGGCATGCCTGAGAGATATTTCTCGACGGCATGTGATGCCAAGTCGGAGGCCCATGGGCGGCCTAAAAACTCTGACACCAGGTTAGTTATTAACCACACGATAAGAAGAAGACTAGAAATAAATAGATCTATTGGTAAACAAATTCGGTACAGCGCAAAAAAAAACACAACACACGTATGCAAAGAATAAAAATATTACATTATTCACAATGTTGTACAGACGCCAGCACGTCAAGTTACCCCAATGTGTCAGATTCCTTTGATCATTTTACAACTTTATGTTAAACAGAATAAGGTTCATATTCAATTGGGAAAATTTGACACATTGGGGTAACTTTATGTGCTGGCGTCTGTACAATAGATGGAGTATCTGACCAAAAACAATGTTTAAAACAAAATATTATATTTAAAAAAGGAGTTATGCGGTGCTATTCTGTGAAAATCACCAGGTGAAAATGTGAGTAAAGTGAAGGCAAATTAAGCCTTCAATTCTGTAGTCATTGGGCATTGACAGTTGCGTCTATAGATGATTCTGGACTCCCAAGCGGCTTCTTCGAAGGCGTCGAAAGTTTTTTTCTTGGTTTTTACAAACGTTTACGTTCTTTTCTAATTTAGTTTTTATTATTTTAACCACTCGTAGTTATAGAAACAATTAAAAAACAACTGTGTCTCGTGTTGATCCACGTTCTTCTACTAAAGGTTAAACTGTCAAAAAACTATCATAAAAGCTTCAGTTTTATTTAAATTCAATATTTTTTTTCCTTTAAATGAGTCACTATTTTGATTATAAAATGTAATTTAGTCAGATGATGAGTGGAAGAATCTTAATCTATTTGTTTTTTAAGCGTGTATTAAAACCGATACCTAATGTAGGTCGCTTCTATTTAAATTACTTGTCGGAAGAACGCTTGTCTACCTCTTGACATAATCCGTTAGTCGCTGCTTACGACATTCCGGTACACGAGCGAGGGGTGGCCTTTTCTCAGCGGAACACGGCCATTTTATGTAATACGTATTATGTAACCTCTGTTTGTTTTCTTTCAATCATTTCAGAGCGATACGGAGAAGGGTTTCATATATATTTTACAGCATTATGATAGGCAACTTCAATACATCGTAAGAAAAAATTAGGAAGATAACGTTAATAAGGTTTAATTTATTAAAACCTTAGCGGACGACGGCGTCCGCGCTGTCATTGTCTTTCTAATTGACACGATTGAAAGATTAAATAAGATGTAGTTAGTAAATGAGAACTTCAAAATCAAAAGCCTAAAATTAGGATGAGAATTAGCACTTATTGTACGTCAAAAATAATACATAGGATGGTCCACCAAAACGCCTTTGCCACTTCCTAATGTTTTTGCTGGGAAGAAGAAGTGGCGGAACAAACTCCCCAGTAACTGTCTGATTCCTTTGAAGAACTTGAATCTTTACAACAAACTGCCCAGTAAATAGCATAAAGCTTAATACTTTTTCTAAATCATTACATTTCAAAATGATTGAATTTTACGAAGAAGTGATTTTTCAGAATAGCATTGCACACTTCATTAAAATTGTAGCAGGTGTTTAAAACTTGAAATGTTTGCATCTTAATTGCAATTAGGGGAATTTATTTCATTTTAACAAAATAATTACCTATATTTCTTCAATGAATTCATAACAAACATTGTATGTATATATATAGGATTATTTATTTAAGTTAGATTGAATTAAATTCAATCTAACTTAAATAAATATTCCTATTATATCACAACGATAAAGTTTATTACTCTTTCGCACAAAAATAACTGTTCTTGAACAGATTTTGATAAAACTGTAAAATAAATATAATATTTATGACATAATTTTACTACTGTTTTAATATAATTTACTAATATACATACCTACATACATACGAAAAACAAGTCGCGGGTGACTGCTAGTTCTGATAATAATGCAGGTTGGTTTCTTAGTATCTTAATATTTATAAAAATACTAAAAACAATTTAGAGACATGATAACATAACGAATAGGTACCTACTTTACATTTAAACACGGTTCTTATTTGGCTCTTTTTTCAGTGTATTTTGTCCACCTGCTTTAAAGAATACTGCAATTTATTGAGTGTCACGGTGTCTAGAGACGTTTACAAATGACCGCTCACTTGTTAACGTTTGCTTCTTTTAAAAAAACCAGTGAATTTTATTTTATTTCATGTATTAATTTTACTCGAACTAGAGACAGAACTGCTTGAATAAATTTTGTTTTATTTGGTTAATATTTCGACTTAAAAAGCCATTTAAATTTACCTTTTATAAAGATAAGGTAAGCTGAGAAAATTGTATCTTTCTTAATAAATAATTGTCAGCAAACAATTCAGTGTAGTATGTGTAGTGTGCCCTATCATCACTATCACCACTTAAGCTAAAATCCATCCACTGCTAGCCAAAGGCCTTCCCTCAAAGATTCAACAACGATCTACCCGTACCCATCGACTTTAGATTATTAGTCTACCTAGTACTACCGTAAAAATTTGTGCATAAAATGCTTTTAAGCAAACAAAAGTGTTAAACGGTGTACTCAAATGCGATGTCACTAAGCCACAACACAACAACTCAGGCGCCGAGCGCGTGGGACCACTTGATCCAATCACCTACCGTACCACGAACAGTAATTATGCGTCAGTGAGTAATTAGGTCAAATAATTTTCATTCGTTGCCGAGTGAAGATGTCTCGTTGGTAATGAACTTGAAAGTAGAACGGGGGTGTGTCTTGCAGGCTGCAAGCTCCCAAGGCCGTCCCACCGCATAGCATTGTATTACCCACATCGATTTATCGAGCGGCGCGCGCCGGCCTCTTCGTAGCCTCCCGCTCCCCGGCCACCTCTTTTCCCCACTATAAGGTAGCAGTCACACAGCTGACGCGATCGCGGTAAGCGATATTGGTACTCACTTTGTTGAAAGACGTTTTGATTTTTGGTAAGGCAGTTATTGAAGATAGTTAACTTGTTTTTAAAATTACTTTGATGTTAAAATAATGAAATTTTAGCAAGTTACTTAAACTTTAATTTTATGATGCATATTTGAAATTCGACTCTATGATTTTTTCACTTTATTTCTAGTTCTTAAAATTAGTTTTAAGAAATACATAAGCCAATGCAAACTTAATCATAATTTTACACTTGAATATTTTATAAAGATTTAAAAAATGGTAATATCATCCCAAACGTAGAGCAGTAACAAATCAATTTTACGACACTCGTTTTTCAGCTGCTTGAAATACGCTTAGGTACAATTATTTTTAAGAATATTTTACATGAAAAGTAATAATTTCAGGTAGCCCATTTTCTCTGCCACAGTTACTTAGTTACATCAGAGAGAGAGCAAAAAATGAGACTTCATAAAAGGTAAGGCAAGAGATATTCTCAAAACGGATTACGCGAACTTTTAGGGAAAAAGAGAAGCATCAAACTGGAAGTCAACACTGAATAATGAGCTCGTTCATTTCGCGACGTTGAAAAAATATTTGGAAGGCACTGCTTTTTTCACAGACTTTGTGACGACTAACTTTAAATGGAATTATTATACTTGCTTGATAAAATCACGTTGAATAATAAAATGTACCGTAAATCAATTTTGAACAGACAATGTAAGTGTTCTTGTTTGTTTGAATTTGGCTTTTGTCAGTATATCATCAATTGATATATTTATATCAGTTTCGTCATTGAAATTTAAACAAAAATTACTATCGCATGAAAAGCTACTACATCATACGTAGTTCGCTTAAAGTTTGATGACGGTAATAATGGCAGACGGTTATTCACAAGAGGTCTCAGAACTCCCTCCTTTAGGACCCGAAAATTTAACAGCGATGTACGCTATATAAGTTAGCGGCACATTGTCGTTTGGTAAACTTGTACAGCGCCGTCTCGGACCTCGTTAGATGACACGACAGTCTGTCTAAGTTAATTTAGAGCGCGGACTACTCCCTAGGGAAGCCGCTACTGATATCCACAAACGTACTTTGATATGCGCTACCGTCATACATAAAAGGAATTTATTCACAACCATTAAGGTTTAACTTAAGTGGTTTTTCGTTTTGCAGGAGCTTTCTGGTCTTGCGAGGTTTCTTCTGTTTGATCTTTCGTTATTGCGCTTCAAAGTTTTTCTGTAACTTATCTAATCTTGTATCGTGAGTCATAAAGACTGGCGTAACTACTAAGGTACAAAGTTGTGAGGGGCGCTTGGGTCCAGAAGGTAAGGGGGGGCCCCCACAAAGCGTCGGCTGGCTGGTTGGCGGCAAACGACAAAATATTGCCACCACTCATGTCACCGGGGCTAAGGAAGCCCCTGTCAAGGGCCTAGGTCGAACGTCAAGTGGGAAATTTTACTCAGCGGCTAGGACTCAAGACAATAGTCAAGAGGTTTTTTAACAAATCTCTGGCGCAGTGAGCAGACATTGTCGAACTTACCTGCTTCGCTTGCTTGTACTGGAACCCACAGTATTTCAGTAGGGTTGAATTGGATATTCTGATTATGTCTGCACGTCAAAAGAAAATCTAATCTATTCATACTAAAATTGTGTAAGAAAATTTTTGCGTCACTAACAGCAGTTTGTTCAACCAATTATGTCATACATATTTTTTTACTAAATACCTACCTATATATTTGATTCGCACAGCATCATAGGTCTAACTTATAACTAGGTCGCACCCATCAGCTGATCCGTGATCCGAACCGATCGCGTCATCATTAATTCATTGTTCGCCACCGACCCTATCACTTCTACAAACATACGTAATAGACCTCAAATATTTGTACCAATTATGAGGTTTACAAGGTGACCTTATACATTCATCGTGCAACTTTATTGTCTTACAATTAATTTGGTTCATTTAAGTTATAACACATCAACAAGTGAAAAATAAAAAGCGGTGGATTTCTTGTCTTTTACGTGATAAGTATTTGGGTCAATTAAACAATTATTCCAAATCAGGTATTAAATACACACATCAAAAGTGTCTAGGGATCAACATATACATATTTTTGCAATAACTTTTCTCCTGATTGATATTAATTAAAATTTTCTTTAAGGATTCATCAAATAAAGTGTTTTCGTTTGTCACAGTAACGATAAACCAAGTCACCTTTGCATTAATAAAGAAATTTGCCATTTTCCTAATAAAGGGATTTTTGACATTTGAACCACTAACATTAAAGTTCGAAAAAAAGACTGAAATAACAGTTTTCTTTAAAATTTTATTGGGTAACTTAAACAATTAATAATCCGTGTTTCTACCGCGAACACTAACAACACAAGAACATCGGTTTGGCATACTCAAAATGAGTTCATCCAAATCACGCTGTGGAATGGCCGCCCATGTTCGTTGCAACAACAAAAAAAGGTCTTCTTGCGACTGGATACCCTCCATATTCGGCAGAGCTCTTCTCTGTAGCATATCCCATGCATGCTCAATCGGGTTCAAGTCTGGCGACTGAGCAGGCCAGGGCAGGACATTGATGTTAGCTGCGGCGAGAGTCTGTCTTACAACTCTTGCGGTGTGCGGTCGTGCATTATCATGCATTAACTGAAATAAGGGACCGATTTGCACTTGTAGAGGAACGATGACGTCTGATACAATCGTCTCAGCATAAATTTGAGCGTTGAGGTTGCCTCTGATCCAAATCAACTCAGTTCTTCCGCCGATCCAAATACCCGCCCATACCATGATGGTTCCACCACTATAAGGATGGACTTCCTGGCAGGATTTTAATCGCTGTTGGCGTCCAGGGGTTCTCCAGTGTCGTATACGTCTTGTATCCGGTCTCATACCAAAACGAGACTCATCAGAAAAGCACACGAAACGCCATTGTTCTTCTGCCCAATTTCTGTGTTCAAGAGCCCATTGATATCGAATCCTACGATTGTGCATTGCTATAGGTGGTACCCGTAGCGGTCTTCGGGAATGAAGGTTCACTTCATGCAAGCGGTTTCTGACTGTTTGGTCGCTAATTAAGTTCCCTGAAGAGTGATGAAGCCTCACGGCTAACATCATGGCGGTTATTGTTGGAGCTCTTCGAGTTAAGATTTGAATGTATCGGTCTTGTCTCCGTGTGGTGCAGCGATACCGTCCTCCATGGCGCTCAGCCACGGTACCAGTGCTTCGGTAACGTGTCCAAAGTCGACTGATAACACTCTGACTTGTATTCAGAGCTAAAGCCACAGTACGTTGCCGGGAACCAGCTTCTATCATTCCCACGGCTCCGAGCATTTCTTCCCTGCTTAACTGACGTCGCCGCTCCATAATAACATTGGTTTTAATCAGTAGTAGGGAAACAGTAGCACTAATAATGTCTTCAATGCGTTGTATGTTTTTATAGGGAAAATATTGACAGCTGATTTTCATCTTTAACTCGAATTTGATTCACAGTTCCTGATTCAAATTATAAAATGCACCAAAAAGGATCCATATAAATTTATAAAATCATAAATTTATTACAAAGCCACATCTCAATCTCAAGAAATCCGCATAAAAATGCTTGATCCCTAGACACTTTTGATGTGTGTATATTATGTATCAAATTATTTACCAAACTAACGCTTCGCTCGCGACTTTGTCCGCATGAATTACCCACGAATTTCAATATCCCCGTGTTCATGGCAATATTCTTGCCGCTTATTACATAGGAATTTGTTAGTAGTTTTGAAAATAAAAAGAAGCCTTTGTTACTCAGGGATAATGAAGGTAGCATTGTAATGATGAAATATTTTTCTTAATAGGCCAGAAATGAAGGAGTTTATTCGATAAAAACATACATAAATACAAGTCTTTTCACGTTGTTTATTTCTATTGGTACCTACCTATAGGAAGTACAGATTTTTTTTTTAAAACCGTGAACGTGTTAACACGTATGTACATACATAAATGTAATGAAAGTTTGAAAAGATTTTGGAAACTGCCTTCTGACTTCTTACATCGGCAACTTGGACGGGGCCGCCATTAAATCTTATGTGAACAGACGAGTTACCCCAATAAAACCTTCTAGCTACCAGGAATTTACTTTTAGAAGTTTTGAGTACCTATATGTGACACGTATTTTTGGCGCACCTTAGAATTTAAACATCGCTATTATACTCACTGATTGGCTTAATCTTTTAATGACCTTTATGACAATACTAGAACAAGATCAATAAAAAACCCATTATCGTTTAGCTGACTTCTCATTCTCAACGTACGTGCAATGTCTCCGACATGTACATATGGTTTTTTACTTTTTATTTTTTAGATTTGTGTTTAGTTTTAGTTTTTTTTTTTTTTGAAATGTACAACAACTTAGGTTAGTTAACCTGTCATGTTGTACATGTATATTCAAATAAATAAATAAATATGTAGATCTACGAAGCAGTACATAATTTTACTAGGTAATTGCTTTTACCCTGCGGTTTTGTTCCCGTCTGTGTAGTTATTCTACAGGTGACTTTTAATTTATTTCCATTATCTCCGGGGATAAAAGCACTCGTGAGTATTTAGAACTTTCATTATATGACCTACTTAATGAAGCCTACTTCCTAATGAGTGAAAAAGGTTTACATAATTACATTTCTGGTCACTCATTTCAACCGGGAAATATCTGCAGGGTCAACTCTGATATCCTCAATATTTTATCGAATTCTGCTATAGAATCAATCTATAGTAAAATTGTTCATACGAGTATTAATGAGTATTTTAAGTGCTTGAAATATTGCCAATGAAGAAAAAGCTATGAGTAACCGCGATAAACGAGTGAAGTGAAAAAAAAAACAAAAGTAATCAATCATTATTATATTATATTATTTATTAAATGCTTAAAACAATCTAGCCCACGCTCTAGGACGTTACCTTAGACTGCAATGGAATAATAAAATTTGTTTGGAAAAAACTATTTATTTTCTCAGGTAAAGTGGGTATACAAGTATTTAGCTGCTAAATATTGGCGTTTCAGATAAGACGTTTTCGATCCACGCTGTCTTTTGTAGTTTTTGACGTCTTGACGTCTTCTCAATGGGTATCATGATGTTATTAACTAATTAGGTCGTGGATGTGTCGGATAAGCAGTCGCTAAATTTTAAATACTAACATCTCAGATGTTTTTTTCGTGCGCGCCGAGATCACATGTTATCGTTTATAGATTGTCTTACAAGCTTACGTGCTCTTTGTATTCAACGAACTCGCTGTAAGTAAATAGCAATAGAATTTCGTTCGAATTGAAAACTTGTGTTATCCACGCTGCCAGTGAAATGTGCGACGTAAACCGAATAGTTTTTGTTGGTTTAACAAATTATGTAACCACCCCAGTGTACATACATTGTTTTTTGTTTATATTGCCCTATTTCTTTTTTTTTAACGATTAGTATTATTTAGTAGTAGAGTCTAGATTTGTGCCCGATTGATGGCAATAGGCTCGCTATCATGTCATAGGACTTAAACATAACTGGCGAAAAGTGGGTGTACTACCAGGTACACCTCTGCCTAGCCCTTCGGAGGTTATAGGCGTGTCGTTATATTATATTATTTATTATTATTTACGGGTGGCACCGTATGACAGAATTCGCAGAAACGAATGGGTGAGTTGAAACAAGATTTCAAAGGAAACATTCACGCCGGTTAAGTTTTATAATAAGACGGGCACCGTCTTATTATAAAACTTCCGTAAGTACCAGGTTTAAACCAGGACTAAAAGGTCTAGGTTTGTTACGGTACTAACGTTAATTCTTTCATTCGTATTATAAATCGTAGACCAACAAAGGACTACTTAGTACTAAAGATAGTCCCTGGTTTAAATATTATCCACAGATTACAAGCAACAAAATATTAAAACTATTCAATCATTCGTTCAGCGTTCTACGCGCCGTTCCTTTTTTCAAAATATTGTTACGTAATTGAAAGAAAAATATTTAATAAATTGCTATTTGTAGTGGTGAAATATAAAGTTTTGCTATTTAAAGGTATTTAAATAATCCAATCTTTATTTTTTTGAATGCATGTTCACAATTAAATTGTTCTGGTTTGGAACAACTATAACTAACACGTATAACGAAGTGAACTTGGCAGCGCGCGTCATACGAGTAATGTTATGATAATAAAATATAATGTAATAATAATGTTAGATCGTGTGTACGCCGTGTATTAAGAAAATGGAACAGCCAAAGAAAAAAAGATGATGCACACGTTGAGTCAAAACTTCAAAGTCTTGAGCATCGACGCCGAGTTGCTAGCCTGTCGGATTTCTACCGGTTAAATTTCGGAGAGTGTGCATCGGAATTGCACGATTTAATTCCACCAAGTCCTTTTCATCATCGGACCACCAGACGTACGGCACTGCGCTACCGGTACATGGTAGATATCCTAACCATACGTACTAAACGCTTTGGAAAAATATTCATTGTGCGAACAGCTAAAGAGTGGAATTCCCTGCCGGAGTCGGTGTTTCCTGATAGCTACAACCTAGGGGTCTTCAAGTCAAGAGTGAACAGGTTGCTTCTAGGCAAGCGTGCTTCATCGTCGATCACCTCACCGTTTATCAAGTGGTCAAACGTGTGCAAATCAATAATAATAAAAAAAATATATATATAATAATCATAAGTATTTTAAGACTCATTTTGGTCTGTTATTAAAAGTAATAGTTACTATCTATGTTTGATTTATTAATACCTAACTGTATAATAATAATATAATTCAGATTTTATTTTAGCATTCGTATAAGTACACGTATTAACATGTCATGCTTCCTGGCGAAACCACCTTTTCCTTTTCCAAGTAAAAGTAACGTAAAAAAATCTATGGAATGTCTATAAAATTCTAGTCTTATTAAAAAAAAGTCTATAGCTCTAGTTTCGACGTAAACTTTTATTTAAAGTGGTTGCGCTGTGGAGTATCCTTCCCGGCGAAACCAACATAATATTTCTATTACTATACATAGTATATGCTAATATATAGTATCTAATAATTCTCTTACAATTCTATATTGAACTAACACCCCTAAATTCTCAATCTAATTGAAATATACGAAGAAAACGGTGCCTCATACATTGATGACGCACAGGTTAGCCTTATTTGTATTACAAGGTACAAACTTACTTCATGGCGAGCCCAGTTGCATAGTGCGCAAGCTATTTGGATTTCTGGACTTAATGGATATCCTCGAGGATCGTAGGATAAATTCTCACGTAGTAAATCGACTATCCTTACGCCAAAACGTTTCGTAAATCTATATTTATATCGAAAATCTGCGTCGGGTAAATCAAATGGATTTCGTCGCTGATGAACTCTGTTGGGTCCCCGGGAACTCTCAAGTGTATCCAACAACTCCAAATCTTCCAAATCAATCATATCAATATCCATTTTTAGTTAAAATTGTAAATAATACTTTCCGAAAGCTAACTTGAAAATTAAGAATTTGACGTCTAACAATTTAGTACCATAGTAAAACTAGGGGTCACGATGGTCTAACTTTGGTACCATAGATAGTTCTAGGACTAGCGATAAACTTCGTTTTGTAATAACGATTATTCAAGTTCATGGTTTAAACCTAGTACTAAACCCAGTACTTTTTTAAGACCACGTTTTATAATAAGAGGGTGCTTGTTTACATGCGAGAGCTCTTTTGTTTTTATTAAATTGAAATGAATAATTTCGATGCCTTATCAGTATCTTTTCATCTGCATTGCCTTTTCCAGATCTAACATTTTTTTTTTACCCCCACAACCCAGTTACTGCGTAACGTTTTTTTTTTCCACAACACTTCAAAAATTTAAGCGCCAAGTCCAAAAAAAATAGTATTTAAGTCCTTACGGATAAGCGTTGTTTCTGCACTATCTGTTACATTATTTTAATTGTTTTAATTTTGTTATTGCATGCTGTGTCAATCGCATTATATTGTACACTATGCTTGAGTAAATTGATTGTACTATGAAGTGTAACAGTGTAACAATTGTAGATAGGCCAATAAATAAATAAATAAATAAATAAAAATAAACACTATATTCCTTGGTAAAACTGTATGTCAGACTTTTGGTCGACTGTCAAATGTCTACAGGAACGATGGATGGATGTCTTAACGTGCTTTCTAGGGCACGGAGGGGTCTTTATTTTATTTCAGGAAGAACAAACAGTAGCACAGTACAAATAAGTCATAAAATCTTAAGTTTAACATTTTAAATAACTATGCTACCCACTACGTTCTCCACAGATTACAATTAAATAATTTAAAAACTAGCTAGGTAGAAACAACACGAGTACATAACATACAACTGCACGCGTAGCATGAACACCGAAGAAACGGTCTTTGTCGTGTCTCGGAAGAAAAGAAATTAAGTGTTCATGCTACGCAGGCAGGTTTATTGAAAGAAATTTGACAGATTGAGGTTCCTGTCTATATAATCTGTCACTTTGCCGATTCGTCTGTAGACAAAGGCCGTTTCTTCGGTGTTCAATGTGTTCATGCTACGCATGCAGTCTGAGACTGGAACTACCATTTGGTTTATTACAGAAAATAACAAAAGAAAAAACTAAATTGGTGTGCGTACTTAACATTACCTACTTTGTCTTGGTTTGGTAATGGCTACCACGAATCAACCTTGGCAAGCGTAACTTTACCTTTGATCGAACCATGCGGTTGTTAGTAAATAGCCACAAGCCTTTGCCCCTATTTTGTCAGTTATCTAACAAAAAATATTGAATTGCCATAAAAATCCTATTTAAAGTCCACCAGCACATTTTACCAGCAGTTTCTGAAAGTTGTGGCAATTTGTTTGAATGCTCATCGTGACGGATGGTAAACATAAACACAAGCTGTCTTAAGCGCACTACACACCAAAGCCGCCGACCCGCCGACACACCCCGCCGACACAACCCCGGCGGCTTATGTTGAAAGAAGCATGTCGGCAAACGTCGCGCGCGCGTGTTGCCCGCTGACATGTCAGCGGCTTGCCGGCAGAAAGCGTACGCAAGCGCTCAGTTGCCCGGCGACATTTAAGCTATAGTACCGTGCTAGTATTTTTGTTTTTGCGACATGGCCGCCGACATGCCGCCGGCAAAGTTTTACGACTTGCAATGACAGAAGTCGCCACCCTAGCCCGTCGGCAAAATGTTGCCAACATATGCCGCCGGGTGTGTAGAGCGCTTTACAATTACCATTCAGTCCGCCACAGACACGTGATTTCCTTCACATATGGATTTACTAACACAATCACTTCCGTCGTAAAAGCCGACTAAGGGATTACGTCCCAAGGATGGGAGAACAATCAGGGAATCTAACTGTATATTCACACTGTTCCATGATTGGTAATCTGCTGCCTACACGTGTTGATAGTTAAGCCTGTCTCTGTACCAAATTATGTGACGATATAAATGTTATTACATTGTTTTATGTTAATGCTATAAGATTTTTTGTTGCGTGTGTATACCTAAATTACTTTTTAGTATAGGTTTAACTTATTGCTTTATTTTGCATATTCATTTCTCGCCGTCATTTGTAGATCTTTAACAGCCTCTTATAACAAAAGTTTAACAAGTCGTTATAGAAAGGGGTGTCGTTGCCCAGTCTCGGGGTTGTAGACAGCAGACAGACAGGCAGTTGACCACAACGATATTATAAGTAAAAAGGTGTAGATAGGTTATAAGCGCTCAACAAGCGACACGTTAAAATGTGGCTAACTAGCCACACTTGACCTCAGTATCGCGTCGCGCAGTCAACGGACGTGTGCGTGCGTTAGCGTGCGGTTTTTGAATATCGAATGATATTGTTTAGGTAACCTATCTACACCTTTTTACTTATAATATCATTGGTGGACCATGTAAAGCACTAATACCTTTTTAATTCAGTGATCCAGTAAGACTGGAAGCTCACCGTAATATAGTTGAGAAAAAGCTAGATAGGTGATGAATTTTACATATTAAGTAATCATTTCTTTTTTATTTTCTTTTGTTTCTATTCTATTTTATTTGTTTTTTTTATTATTTTTATTTGTAAGTTTTTATGGTGTTCAATAAATAATATTCTATTCCATTTTATTCTATTCTAGAGTACCTAATTTCTCAGAGTATTGTATCTGTAAAACAATATTTAAAGGTTTAAAGCATGTAAAACTCGGGTTAAAGCCCTCCTTTGCTTACCTACTATATAACTTACAAATCTTTCTAGTAATTAGTCGGCGTTTGTTTACAAATTACTAAAGCTTCGACAAATAGCTCTTTCGTCCTTTTTCTGCTCCGTAAAACAAGGTTCGCGATCGCGGCCCTCTAAATGATACCCTTCTGTTAATCACCCTTTGTTTCGTGCCGCTGATTTGTTGCTGCTACGTTCATTTCTAAAGGTTTCTACCCATTACCTTAGGTACATTTAAACAAAGGCAAGAAAAATAACAGATGTAATCGTAGATATGATCCTATAAATTAGGTCAGGCGTGGAAGTAACGCCATACGTCATGTCGTTATGTAGAACAAACCCACAATCCATTCAAATTCTCATTACAGGGGTTGACAATAAAAATCACCATGAAACAAATATTATTACGGGCCGTTATTTTCACTTGGCGCGGTCGGTGCCCGTTTGCCAACGGTTATGTGTCCCCTGCGGCCGTTCCGAGTTCCGATGAAATAATGATCACCCGATCGGCACCGAGATCGGCGGATAAGCGCGACCTCATAGCCAAGTGAATAGAAAATAACCCTCGATTGACTATCTGTTGAACGTTGTAACTATGTGTTAGCTGAACGGTATTGCGCCTAATATAACAGTTTATGCTCTTCGTGTGGAACCACGGTTATGAAAGCTAGCAAAAATGTTGGTTTTTACGGCGTAAAAATGTTTCGTTTTATTTATCAACTTTTATGCTTCGTATGAAATGTGACCATATTTTTCTACCACCAGATAATGTTAATAAGATTACTGTGTCTATACTATGGAAAGAAGATGAACCTTTGGCTTAGTTAAAATTAAACTCAATTCGATGTCAGTCTTAGTAGTCATATTATTGAATCTTAAATCTAGATGGGCACATTGACCTTCATAAACAAGTTTGGAGAATCCAGTTCTATATCGATCAGATTCGGAAACAGGTTAAAGTAAATCTTATTTCAAATGTTCTAGTTGTGACAGTTTGCATGAAAAGCGGTTAAGATATAAATTTTGCTATTTCACAAAGGACCATTTTTATAAAGCTCCTTATGTCTATGTCATCACCACTTAAAACTTTGTGCAAAGATCATTTACTTTTCATGCTGTCTGTACATTCCAAAGTTCAAACAGGGGCAAACTCCTTCAAACGTCCACGTTATCTTTTATGGTGAAGTTATCAGTAGCTATGCGGCTAGTAGTTTTCTAGCCAATCACCATTGCATTACTGAAAGGTGCTTCTTTTTGATAACTTTTTCTACTATTTTTCTATCATTATGATAAGGGCTATCCTATCTACGCAAAACGCCATCATAATTTTTTCGTCTACCGGTTCTTTACGAAGTCAACGATTGACAGTAGAAATCAAATGTAATATAAATACATGATAATATACTCATAATTCTTCTCTTGCTTTCATTCGCACACATTTACACTTTTCTCTCTTTTGACGATGTAATTGATACTTTTGTTATTTCAACTTTGGCGTAGTATTTGGAATTACAATATTGTTAGGTACTGAAATTTGTGATGTTTTTTTTTCCTTAATACTATAATTAATTAAAAGACCGTTGCCAGCGGTTATGTATTGTCAGACGACATGATACCAATCAACATAAATAGCAATACACGCCAGATTTTTAACGTTACATTTTAGTTTTCTCTCAGTTTAAGTTATTGAAGATATTTGAAAGAAAGACAGAAGAAGAAAGAAACTATATTTATTAGAGACACGCACAGGAATCAAACAGTACAAAACTAAAACTAGCATATTTAATAAAAATCTGTGCGAGGCCAAAAAGGCTACATCTCTGCACGATGCCACGATATTTAAGGAAAAACAATAAATAGGTACCGCAGCTCTGTTATTCTGATAGGGCCTAGGTATATTTCACTGTTTTTATTAACTTTTATAGTATGTAATTTATTAATACTTAACATTTTTAGTAGCTATTAAATTTTGATTACCATTTAATAATTCTCTGGTCAGGTTAAAGTGTTTTTAAATTTACTCATCTGGAATTTCTCAGTAGTAGATTGATGGCAATAGGCTCGCCTCCTTTTACATGGACTTTAACATAACTGGCGAAATGTGTATGTACCTTCTACAGGTAGGTACACCTCTGCCTAACCCTTCAGGGATTATAAGCGTGATGTTATGTTGTGTGTTTTAAAATTGTAAGCTTTCACTTTATTTTAAATATTTTCAATAAAGTAAATGATGGCCAGCCCTGCAGAAACCATTACATAGATAGCGTCATTACCTTTACAATCCACTCACGATCGAACATTTCGATTGTGATTGATTTACCATTTCCACGACATGTCGAGTCTGTTTGTTTTAAAATCAGCTAATGGCTATAAGTAAACACATTATGCTATCAATCTTCTCTCCAGTTTTGTGAAAATCCGTATGTTCTTGTTATATTAACTCTGCAGTATCGTTATCGTTATTTCCAGTTTTGTTGAACTCCATTTTGTTATTGAGAACTTCGAGTAGTTGTGCAAAATCTGACTAATGTTGTGATAGAAAACAAGGATGATAATATTGAAACACAGTAATATATATTATTTTTAATAGATAATTGTTTAAGGATGCTTGCGCACATGTTTATGATTTGACCAAGATAATGTCTGGACTTTGTAAGAGACCTCTAAGTTAATTTCTGTGTTTCTTCTCAGAGTAGTCAGATAGTGAAACACCGATCTCATCGACTTGTTAATAATAGACTGTAATGACGTGTAAAAGTGTTGGTGAAAACCTTTTTGCAGAAATAAATATCAGTTTTTATCTGTTTTTATCAAGGAACCAAAGTTGTCTTTTCTGATTATAAATCCTACTTAGTGTGTGTGTGTATTAAGAAAAGCAATTCAAATAAGAGTTTTACTAAAATGTCTGGATTACTGCCCCTTGCTCGCCCCCTTTTACATGGGATTTGAACATAACTGGCGAAATGTGACTGTACCTACTACTGGTACAACTCTTCCGAGATAACTGGCGCTATGTTATGTCTAACTAAAATAAACAACGCATTGACGAGCAAACTAAATGGGAATCTGTTTTAGTATACTTTTTAGAACTAGGTTTATTTGGGATAAAGATCCGAACACTGACCTATAAGCTCTACAATTAACAATTAATATATCTTAACAACACATTATCATCATTCTTCACTGTCTTGTCTCTTTTTAGTTGTTTTTGCCTTGTCTTGTGCTGAATATAGAGGATACACCTATCTTTTACATCCCTCATCTGACCTATGATTACAAATAATAATATACTGATAATGATTCGGTCAATTTTGTAAGTTTTATGTTGGTTGATATTTATATTTTGGACTGGCCTGTTGGCCTAGTAGTTAGTCGCCCTGACTGCTATGCCGGAGGTCGTGGGTTCGATTCCCACCCAGAACAAATGTATATACCTATTTAAAAAATATATAGGTGTGTTTATCAGAAGTCTAGTACCTATAACACACCCTCTGCTTAGCTTGGGACTAGATGGAGTTGTGTGAAAAGTAGTGGAATATTTATATATTTTATTTATATTCCAGTACTATTTCAATATGTTAGAAAGTTTTCAGTGTCTATAATTCTCAGTCGACACCCCGTATGCCCGGGAATTGACATTGATATAAATTATATAATAGGTACAGTTACAGGTAACGGTGCGTGTAAAACAAATACACTTCCATCTTACCCTTTGGGGAACGAAGAGGAGTAATATATCTTTGTTCACCTAATTTTGATCCTTCTTCAAACCAGGCCTCGTATCGATCATTTATTTATTTGTTCATCTGCTTCAACATACCTCTACCGTTGTGTAGTTTTAAAGTTACCGGGTAAAACAGGATGGATAGAAACACAAGGGTGAATAGAAACAAAACTTTGAGGAGGATATTCACGTAACTTAAAAGTAGTTTGTTACATACGTGGACTATAATGCTTAGATAAATAGTTTCAACACCTTGTTAGTTTCAAAAAAATATGTAACTAAAGTAAAAATCCTCCTCAAAGTTTTGTTTCTATTCACCCTTGCGTTTCTATCTCCCCCGTTTTACGATACCTAACAATGCCTTGAGATTTTTCTTTCAAGATGACGTATTAGGAAAATCAGTCCACCAGTCTTTGCTTGAAATATTGTGTTACGTAGTCAGTCAGTTATATAGTCGGTTTATGTGAAATACTATTATTCAGCTGCATCATTATACTGAAAGTGACCTTTTTGGGAAAAGGTTAGCAAGTTGCACTGTGTGACACCGCAACGTAACTACGTCGTAACATTAGCAACACTAATTTACACAATTTACGTAAATTAAATAAATACCTCCTGGACAAACAACTCCGGATTCTAATTTCATCAATATTAGAGAATCGAACTTTTGAAAAAACTACATAAAATATGAATCTATCTAATCAAATTTGCAAGAAATATATTTACATTAGTGGATAATTATTATCATCAATAATATTGAATAAAATTATTCACACTTACAATAACAAATCATCTGGCGCCAGACAATGATTACTATCATCACAACACAATGATTATTATCGTCCATTATAACGTTGGAATTTTGTTAAAACGAGCTATGTTTGACCATAGCATAATATTATGATTGTTTTTAAGTTTCGTAGCATTATGCTGAGATACTGGCCTTTTGGCTTCTTACTGGTGTTTTATTATTGTTTTCCTTGTCTATAATGACTTATTTCCTTGTATTTTCTGTGCGCGTCCCAAATAAATGCTTTTACTCTTTCTTCGAGAGTTCGAAAGTTAGATTGGCGTGAACTGACTCCAGATTCAAGGGTATTTACCTTAGTTGGAAGGGTTAACGAGACGACGAGTAAAAGCTAGTCAGCTTAAAAAAACAACAAATCAATCGGTAGCCTTCTCAGAACAAGATCATCCATCACTATTCACTGAATAAAAAAGACAGGCAAGCAAGTCTGATAAAGGTTCTTCAAAAGTGTCCTCAAAGAATCTCAAGTCAGCAGTACTCAGCGTATTTCTCGTATTAAATTAATATTTTAATTACCTACTAAGGACAATAAACTAGAAACCACTTTGTCGACCAACAACCTTGTACATCAAAATCAACCCTACTCCGTTATTATACAAATCAGGCCTTTGTGTACAAGTGCCCTTTAATCAATTTCTGTCGCTCAATGGTAAATTGAAGGACGCGTGAGCTGAGAGAATCCAAATCTAGGGTTAAACGAAAATGAACGATTTATACGGTTAACCCCTAGTTATGAGGGTAGGTAAACGTAGCACTCGTAGTAGTGTTTTGTCAGGGTTAGCGAGGTTACAGAATTTACGGCAGACTTGTTGCTGTCCAGTTTTATTTTTCAACTTTCGTCGTTTTATCGTCAGGACAAAATACAATCTGGAGCTAACTAAGCTTTATAAAGCTTAGTTAGCTCCAGATTGTATTTTTTTTAATTCTCATCTATTTGGGCGCTTTTTTAGAACCATGCGATCTTAACACATAACAAAATAATTATAGTATTTACGAACTAAGTCATGAGACACTATTAGCTAAATGCATGCAAAATTTTATTTTTTCGTAGCTTCGGCACTACATGTGTACTACAGGTTGTGTAATACAGGTTTTATATAAAGAACAATGTAGGTAATCATTAAAAAAAACTTTATTCCATCATAGATTTAAGGGTTAAATTAATTTTAAATCCCTTTTTAAGTAATTTTGCTTCAAAATCATAATTAAAAGTCATTTTTTTCTGGGTGTTATTTATCTATATATCTATATCTTTATCTATATCTATATCTATCTATATCTATATCTATATCTATATCTATATCTATACTTATAATAAATCTGTAGAAGTAAAATTTCTGTACATTGAAAATATCGAAAAAATAAATAGCAGGGGGTGTTACTAGACCGACACCGAACCCAAATATATGATTAAAAAAATTTTTGTCTGTCTGTCTGTCTGTCTGTCTGTCTGTCTGTCTGTATGTTCAGGTATCACGCAAAAACTACCAGTTCGATTACCATGAAACTTGGTATACTTATTCTTTAATATCCTGGGCACAACACTGGGTACTTTTTATCCCGGAAAAGTATATAGAATAAAAAACAAACTTTATTTTGCGGTTCGATCCCTAGACCTGACTACTGTACCAACCGCAAATTATAAGTTTGTCGTAGGTTACGTCACCCGCAGTGGAGTTCACCAAGGGGCGCTGCACACGGCTAAGATACTATAATATTTTATCTTAAGATACAATGTAGTTCGCCATAAAATTCAATGGACTATCACACACTACTAAGATAATAAATAATATATTCAAAATTAATATTGGAGGATGATTGGTGATTGATACTGATGCAAAAAATGCAATCAGTAAATGTTTTGTCTGTCTGTCTGAATGGTAGGTACACGCATAGTTCAAAAACAATTATAGGGATTTTAACCAAACTTGGTACTGTTGTAATCAATACGCCTGGGCAGGTTGATCTTAGTCTCAGTTGTTTTACACATGGTCAGTTGTACGGCGCTCTTTCCCGGGTCAGTAGTTCCAGAAATCTTTATGAATACACACCGGAAGGATCAACTTTGAAAGTGGTCTATCCGGAAGTATTATGCTAAAATTATTACGTTTATATATCAACGCACAACCCAAACCTCTGGTATTAGAGACATGAAACTTGAAGAGGTGTTCTTAGTGAAAAGTATCCACTAAAAAACGATTTTTGGAAATTCAACCCTTAAAGGGAAAACATAGGGGCGGAAGATCGACATCCACGCGGGCGAAGCCGCGGGCAAAAGCTAGTCTATAATATGTATGTATTTAGAAATATACAAGTATGTTTATCAGCTATTTAGTACCCATAACACAAGCTCTCAAGCTTAACTTGGGACTAAATGGCGTTGTGTGAAAAGTTGTGGAATATTTATTTATTTATTTATTTATTCATTCAAATTAGGCTGAGTATTGTAATCAAATTCAAATATTTTAATTCAGACTTACAACCATAGATTGTTAGTAGTAGTATACTTAGCCTAATATTAGTATTAGTATTAAATTAAATTTACATTAAAAACTATTGTAACTATTTGGATAAGTGCGTCTGAACACTTACCCACCTTTGTAAGAGGGAAGAGTCCCACCGGTCTGTAAACACATTCAGGAATAAAATAAATAATAATAATAGCACAATAATAATAATACTAATTTATAGGGGTAATATTATTAGCACTTTTTTAACGTCAAAATTACATAAGGAAGTCCCCCAAAAAGTCTGACCTTCGCCACTTCCTAGTGTTTTTGCTGGGAAGAAGTGGCGGAACAAACTGCCCAGCAACACAATTATTGGAGGTTTTTGAAGTTTTTCATCGTTTCTCTGTAGCAACCCGGAGTCTGGATTTGTGGACTTATAATTTATAATGAAACTGGCTGAATATAGGTGCCTCTGCCTCAACCTTTCAACCTTTGCGTAAAATATGGGCGTGATGTTATAAGTTTGGTTTATTTGTACTCTAAAATTCCCATTCTCATATTGATGAAATGTACCTTAATCCATGTTAGCAAAATACACTTGAGAGCAATAAAATCGCACACGTTGACTTTTTGTTGTTAAAGCAGTTTTTTTCATAAATGTGAATACATATTAAAATAAAACTTACACTATTTGAATGTTTACTTCAGTACCTTTCTAATGATATCAAATACAGTGTAAAAAAAGTACCCATAGGGAGTTTTAGGGCACAAAACCCAACATACGGATAAAATTACCCAATTTAGCTTAACAAAGAATAAAAATAAAACTCAAAATGCTTGATCAAATTGTTTTTTAATAAGGTGTATTCCCTCCCCTAGCCTTGATTACAGCTCTTAATCGGTTTTTCATGGACCGTATTAATTTCACCATGAAATCTTGTGCTATGGCGTTCCACTCCTCTTCAATGGCAAGTTGAAGCTCTTGGAGGCGCGTAGGAGCAGGGCTTCTTGCTCGAACTCTTCTTTTTAGCTCATCCCAGACATGCTCAATCGGATTGAGATCAGGACTACGAGCTGGTCACTCCATCGCGGTGATTCCAACATCTTCCATGTAGTCGCAAACTGTTCTAGCGACATGCGGTCTGGCGTTGTCGTGCATTAAGAGAAAATCTTCTCCCATAAGCCACGCAAGCGGCCTCACATGTTCTTCGAGCACTTCTTCGACGTATCGTGCAGCCGTCAAACTTCTCGATCTCGGGCCGGTATTCGCCGTAGTGATGAATACAATGTCAGTTTTAGTGTCCAACATTATGCCACCCCAAAACATACACGATCCACCTCCAAAAGCCACACGTTCGCTTATGCAGCATTGTGAAAATCGCTCTGATGACCTTCTGTAGACCCTAGAGCGTCCATCATGACCATGTAAAGTCATTCTGCACTCATCAGAGAACATAACAGCCCGCCATTGGTCATACGTCCAATTTAAATGTTCCCTAGCAAATTGTAGCCGGGCTTGTCGGTGAGCTGTGGTCAATTTGGGACCATTTGCTGGGCGATGTGAAGTCATTCCTGCTTCACCTAGTCTTCTTCGAACTGTCCACCGACTTATACTGACATTGCGAACTTCTCGAAGCTGTTGTCCCAGTTGAACCGCGTTCAGTTGCCGATTTCTCAAAGACCTTGTCACAAGAAAGCGGTCATCACGCTCTGATGTTGTGCGTCGCCGGCCAGATCCTGGTCGCCGAATGTAGCCACCGGTCTCTTGGAACCTCTGGTATACACGACGAACAGAGTAGCGGCTCAAATTTAGCCGTCGAGCAACTTCACTTTGGTTATGGCCTGCTTCGAGCAAGGCAATAACTTGAGCGGCTTCTGCGGGCGTGGTATCCATATTTTTCCAGTAAATCCGTATGCTTCCAGTAGAGATGTTATCACGTTGACCTTCGGTATGCAACTGAATAAAAATTCCAATAAACTGACCTTTTTATACCTGCGGCTAAGGGTGCAAGTAGTGACAACGCAAACGCGTGAATTTGGGGAATTCGGTGTACGGTCGGTTTTTGTAAGTTACGTGAAGGTCAATGATTTTAATTTTATGTTTTTGTAAAGCTAAGCTTGTATGCTTTAATTTTGTCTAATGATTTTTACTCAATATCTTTCGATTTTAGAAAACAATCAGTAATAAACCAAATTACAAGGGGTGTGCGATTTTATTGCTCTCAAGTGTATATCGATTTAGTATAGGAAATATGTCCAGTAGGTATAATAATATAATGTTAATTCCCGATGAGGATGCTGTCTAGTTCCTTGCCTGCGACGTCCATTTTATGTTCCTCCTAGTAGTATTTTACGATACTGTAGGGACATCAAACAGTTGTCTGTTTGGGCTTAAGTATCTTCATACAGATGTTAAAGTAATCCACTTACTTAAGGATACATTAAAACTGTCTACAATTACTTAAATAATGATTTAATTTAAGTAATCAAAGTTAAAAAAAAAACCGATAAGAAACTCCAGGAATCACTAGATTACTTTAGGTTTAAGAGCACAATGTCATTATGAACAACAATATCGATATCACAGACATAAATACCGAGAAGTTAGTTATAAAAGACATAAACTTTGATATCTCCTAAAGCCTTGTAACTCTACACCGGCTGTATCGACTAATTAATTAATCTGCGCTACCGTTAACGCCGTAAACGATACGTTATTTTAACAGTATTAGTAATTTTGTTACATTTATAAGGGAAATCATATAACTTCCAAGACTCGTTACACAACATTTTCATTTTGAACTTTCAACCAACTGTTCTGAAGCCAATTTTAAATTAAACGACCAAATATCGGTGGATTAAATCTGGGATTTTTTAATACGCACTTCAGTATTCCAATACTTGGACTATCTTTCAGAAACGAAATGTAAACTATTGTTATTTACACTTTGCACTAGACTAAAACTGTTTTCTCTGTTTCAGGTACGACAACAACAGAAAATCGGGTGCCGCTAGAAATGTGTTTCAATAAATATCTCATCAAACTGGCGGACTACTTCAGATTGTACTCCGACACATCTCGTTAATGCTCGTGTGAATAAAAAAAAACATTCGAGATGATCAGCAACACAAAAATTGTGTTCACCAAACTCCTGCTGTGCTGCCTTGTTTCAGCCGCCTGGGCGCGGTCATGGGCAAACCACCACGACACTACCACGTCTACCACACAAACCACCCCAACCACTAGTCCAGCACCAAAGAACTTCCACAATGATCCGCTCATCGTCGAAACAAAAAGTGGCCTCGTCAAAGGCTACGCCAAAACAGTTATGGGCAGAGAGGTACATATCTTCACCGGTATTCCGTTCGCGAAGCCTCCTCTAGGACCTTTAAGATTCCGCAAACCGGTACCCATCGACCCGTGGCATGGAGTACTTGAAGCTACCGCGATGCCAAATAGCTGTTATCAAGAAAGGTACGAATACTTCCCTGGTTTTGAGGGAGAGGAAATGTGGAATCCGAATACAAACATATCAGAAGACTGTCTCTATCTCAACATTTGGGTTCCCCAACACTTACGAGTTCGTCATCATCAAGATAAGCCTCTTACCGAGAGGCCCAAAGTACCAATACTAGTGTGGATTTACGGTGGCGGCTACATGAGTGGCACCGCTACACTCGACCTATATAAAGCAGACATAATGGCTTCTTCCAGTGATGTAATAGTAGCATCTATGCAATATAGGGTTGGGGCGTTCGGATTTTTATACTTGAATAAATATTTCTCGCCGGGAAGTGAAGAAGCTCCGGGAAATATGGGCTTATGGGATCAACAACTCGCTATTCGTTGGATTAAAGATAATGCTCGTGCTTTTGGTGGTGACCCAGAATTGATAACTTTGTTTGGAGAGTCGGCTGGCGGAGGGAGCGTGAGTTTGCATATGCTTTCGCCGGAGATGAAGGGATTATTCAAAAGAGGTATATTGCAATCAGGGACGTTGAACGCCCCGTGGAGTTGGATGACTGGAGAGAGAGCACAAGACATAGGAAAAGTTTTAGTGGACGATTGTAACTGCAATAGTAGTCTCATGGCCGCTGATCCGAGCTTAGTGATGGACTGCATGCGCGGAGTTGATGCAAAAACTATATCAGTACAGCAATGGAATTCGTACACTGGGATATTGGGATTCCCGTCAGCGCCGACGGTGGACGGTGTGTTTTTGCCCAAAGATCCGGACACAATGATGAAGGAAGGCAATTTCCATAATACCGAAGTGCTTCTTGGAAGTAATCAAGATGAAGGTAAGTTTTTGCTGTTAGTGACGTGCCTCCGCATAGTTCGTAGCGCTTTTATTATTTTATAAATTACAGCCGCAGTATAAGTAGCCTTTATCTCACTATGGAAAAAAATGTAGGAAGAAGATTTACCGCTATAATATTTACGTTCTTTAGTACTTAGCTTTTGATGTTGAATAATATTAGCTGTGAAACTATAATACAGTACTTATATATCGTAAGTATTCAGTAGTAACGTAAAATAGGGAAGAGGGTTTGTATGTTTCTGTTGTATAAACAAGCGAAATGACTAACTTATTAGAGGTTTTCAGAAGGTATATATAGATGAATATACCTTTTCAGAACGCTAGACATTCATAAGCACAAAGCCCTCACTTATATAATTAATTTAGGTCTGAAATCGCCACCTCACATTAAGCAATCATGACGAATAATGCTCGTTGAGTGCATTCTCGATATAATATACTTTGCTACTTGTGGGAAACATTAAATAAAACTCAACGTAAACAAAGTGGATAACGTATGTCATATTATAAGCAAAAAATGTAATAAACAAATATAAAAAATCTAGTCACACGTGGCGACGTGACTTCCATCTTTCATCGCGGCGCGCGGCGGTAAAGAAGTTGTGCATATCCCGACTAACATGTTATGGAACAGTGACAGAACAGCCAGACACATTTGGAAAACGTACGAATAAAAGCTTAAGTACGACTTATCAATATTTGGTGTGGAGTTCGAGGTCGTTCGTGGAGTCCGCACATCGCTACGTACTTATGGAGCGGGCGACGCGCCTGCGCAAATCTATGTAGACACAACAACAACACGCTGTAGAAGTGAGTCGTACCGTTCGTACTACTAAGTACTACAGACTCGCCCACGTACCCGCGCCGCTCCCCCCGCGTGCCTCCCACCCCACCCTGCTCTGTTGCTACGCACCCCGTCACTCGAGCGACTCCTTCTAAGGACAACTTGTAGAAAATGAGATATTTTATTGCCACCTGGAGCTTTACCTTAAACTAGTCGAACAAATCTCAGGTTTTTAAGTTTCCCTTTTTATTTGTCTGAGCTTCGTCTTGGTTTGTTCGTCAAATTGGAAACAGAGAGCGTTGATAGGTACCCTTGAAAATGAAATTTCTTTTGGAAATATTGTGGTACCTTTACAAACTAAATTAGGGCATAATAACATTGAAAGCTTGATAAGATTTCCGATGCTTTTGTAGAGCGGGCGGTTGACAACTACTAATATTATGAGCAAACATTTTAACAAGATGAGCTTGCCTGTCTATCAAGTAACAGAGATCAGTAAATAACTATATGTTTTCAATTTTATTCTCTATAAACACTACCGACTGGTTCGTTGGTCTTGATAACAAGCGCTGGTAACTTGGATCGAGGATTCGATTCTTAGGTCGGGGATAGTTTTGCTGGATTTTTACATCTGGAATAGCTCAGTAGCAGCTTGAAGTCTGGTGTCCAATTTGTGGTAATCTGATTACCTTCTATTATCTCATGCGGCCTAAGCAAAACTGGTAGCATGTGGGTGTACTATTATAAGTACTTATATTGCCACCTTAGGTTACCACCAAATTTCTTCGAAATTATTAAATAATAATAATAAATAAATAAACTTGCGTTAAACATCTTATAAAATGGTGTTAAACATAAAAGAAAAGCACAAACATGTTCAGCTAAGTTACAACATAGCATGCAAAAAGTTTAAGGTTGAACCAGAAATGTAAAGCTTTTTGTATTAGAGTAACATTTCTGATCCATCCATAAAAAGTAATTCGCACACACAGAGTTAGGCAGTTTTTGTTGTATTTAGTACCTAAGTCTTGGCAAATAATTCAGTACCTACTAATTTACAAGGATCTCGCCTGATTGAAGGGCATACATAGTAAATAAATAGTAGTATTATTAACAGAAGAGAGAGAGAGAAAGAATAAAATCGAAAGGCTCCTCAGTAGCTAGACCCAGGTCTTGCTGGATCATTAATCCGCCAGAAAGCTTTCTGTGCTTACCATTTCCCGGTGAAGCAGTAAATCTAAAGCAACCTAAAAACTTCGGATCAAGACTCCTAGGAAAAGGTAAACGTGTGATCGTAAAAGACGAAGAGTTTTGGTTTATCGCACAAGAAAAAATTACACCCAAGATACTTAGTACTAAGCTGTTAATTTAACTGAGAGTAAAGTTTCCGAACGAAAAGAGAGACAGTTTTTGTACAGAAAACGGGACCTTCTAAAGTGTAAAAACTTTTTGAGATTGTAATTTTCCTTGTTAAATTATATAGACTTCTAAATAAGCAGCTTAGATGATTATCTTAGCTATATTTCATGTTATAAAAATCTCTCCAAAGTACTGATAAATACTTTGAGTACAGACGCCAGCACGTCAAGTTACGCCAATGTGTCAAATTTCTTTGATCGTTTTTCAACTTTATATCAAACAGAGTTCATATTCAATTGAGAAAATTTGACACATTGGGGTAACTTGATGTGCTGGCGTCTGTACATAAAATACTTTCTTTATTTACAGAATTAATTTAACTTAAAAATAACTAACTTAATATTTTGCACTATTACAGTTTCCTCAAATAATGTAAACCTAAGTTTAATTTATTGTTATTATTCTAGTTAATATACGGTTGTTTGTTTATAAACTATATTATTACCTACTTACGATGAAACAGTATTGTATCTATTCGCCAACTTTAACTAATTCAAATTCTAATAACCTTTCTATTTCGCTGTCTTTATTACCAAAATTCAGTAGTAAAACATCAAAACTGTCCAAAACTTAATAATCTGCAACACGAAATCTAAAAACTGCGCAGAAAACATAAAATTATATTCCTCGAGTATTCGAACAAGCGAGGAAAATGCAAAGAGTGCAATCTACAGCCTGTTTTCAAACGCAGTGTATCCGTTAAAGTACTAGTCGGATATTGCAACGAGCACGCTTTAGTCTTGAAAGGATTTGCCAGTACTTTTCGCTACTGGAATCCCAAATGAAAGACGACTGGGTGACCGTCTAGCTGGATGTATACACACAGTATGTGTAGATACAACGGAGAGTGCAGATAGTACAAATGACATCTAGTATCTGGTACATTTATGTATCTCGTGTTCTAGAATGTTCAAGTATTGATTCTCGATTTAAAACTGGTGTGATGAGTGTATGTCGTGATGGCTCAGAGGTTAAGGCTTAACATGAGGTTGTGGTTTAAATTTGGGCAATTACCAATGTGACTTTCCATTCATTTTGTACCTACGTTCTTAGTTTATCTTTGATAGCATTGATATCGGTCTGCCTTGAGAAAACGTGGGGATCAATGCTCGAGCAGTGTTTGTATGAGAAGAGACCTTTGCCTTACAGTGGACTGGTATCATTACCATTTTTTGATTAGTGTAAAATCTGGTGTTTTACAATCGAGATAGACTAAATCAGATTAGAGGCTTCTTTATATCTGTAAAATTAAGCTCAAATTTGTTTTACAAACAGAATAAAGTATAAGTCAATCTATTGTATAAGCAAAAGACTTAATAGGTACCTACTAACAATTTCATAGAATTTGTTATTGCTGTTTTTCATCAATCAAATTAGCTTTACAAAGAAAGCAAATATTTTTCATTTCATTTGTTGGTTTGTCTAACTACTTCGTTTCCATTCGAAATTGAATCACGAAAATTGTTACTTTACTCGTCGTATTTTACGGCGAGTAACAATTTTGCAAATATCCGTGCAAATATTCTCCTGTGATATGAGAATTGTTATAAAGCGATTTTCTAGAACATTCCACCCCGGGTGGAACTTGTACTTCACCTTGACCTTGGCCGCACAACGTGGATTGCGAAGTTCCAATGTCGCCCGCCATACGCCCGCGGCCATTTTTACGTGATTATCGCGTGTGTAATACATAAATCATAGTATAATGCGCTAAGCTCTTTATTATGAAGTTGTGTTCCAGGTACTATGTGAACTTCGTTTGTTTTTTAGTTCAGGATTATATTGTGGATACCGTACATACTAACCTAACAATATTATTCAAGCTTTTTCTTAGTTACCTACTATTGCTACTTATAGAGCCTAACTTGTCTACTTAATTGTTTTGTTCGAGTAATGTAAAATCTTTTATAATTCAATCACGTCTTCCGTCAGTTTGTCTGTCACAGACTCAATAACTTTATAACCAAACGGCTGGAAAGTTTCTTTGACAGATTTTACTAAAGGCAGTGACAGCATTAATATTACCTACGATAATTATTTAATCGTTTTGGCAGTCTCTCTCTTGGATATAATGTAGCGACATTTTGCGGATAATTTAAGGTACCCAATCTTCCTGTTTATGTAGGTCCTCTTTTGTTTACTTTATTATTATTTAATTCAAAAGTTAATAATGTACTCATGTCAGTAAAACCTTCTACCGTATGATTTGCCCTTTGGCCGAGTATTTTCCTTTTGAAGACAACTTTCTGCAAAAGTTCTTCAAAAGAAACCTTTGCTCGAAAATTCTATCTAATTTAACTTCCTTTTCGTTAATATTTGAATACAAAGATTTGAAATCTGACAAAACGAAACACTTACCTAACATTTCTTTTAGGGTAAATACCCGTTCACAGATTTGGTAAATAGTGTATTTGATGGTTTGACACGAATGCTTTATTTATCTGTTTATCAAACTGTACACATGTAACCGATGCTTCGGATTGATTTTTGAATGCTGCTAGAGTAGTCAAATCAATCGTGATTGGCAGGCATGTCATTCGGTTCCACGTTCAAATACTGAGCTGTGTTGTACCCAATTTGCCTTTGAGAAGAAACCAGCGTTTACACGGCGCTCGTATTGGCTTGTGGGCAGCTCACACACAAGGCGAAATCCAACAAAGGTGGTTAGGCAAAATAGGACACGATGATTTGATTTCGGAAAGCTTCGAATGGCTTGTTTCGCTACTGTTTATTTGTTTAAATAATTTACCATTCAGTATTTAGCACATGACAGAAAATGAAAATGAAAAATAAAGGTAACAAAATCCTGCTAAAAATAACTCGTACCGAAATAATAGTACCTACACCGCACATGTCATATTACCTACCTGCATATATTTTTACCCTTTTTTTATCAATCTCATCCAAAGGTTGTCTGTAAGAGATCGCTTTTAGCTGTAAGGCTGCCTTATGCAGCTTCTTACGATATTATTCGTTAGTTTTAACACTGTACATAAGCATAAAAAGTACATACTGTTATATTCTATGTCAGTCTTAGTACCAGACGTACCCATCGACCTACTACTAATAAGTAATCATCGGTATATTGACAGTTAAGGTAAAAGTAATAAATCTATGGCGAAATCTTTACAAAGCAAATAGAACGACAACCGTAAAACAAATGTAATTATGTAGTTACGCTAGTAATATTCAGTGATAAATCATTAATACATCAACGAATACTTTCGGTTTTTTTAAAAAAGCTAAAAATTGTAAATCAATGTTACGAGTATGTTAAATAAGGCAAGTTAAATAATATGTAACTTTGTAGGAAAATTAATTACTGACATTGACATCCCGTTAAAATGAGGGGAGTAGGCAGGCGTAAAGAGAAAGTTATTACCTTCCTCTGCTAGTTTATCAGCTTTACCTAGTTTAGAGAGAAAGGATTGCAATAAATTACATGCGCCAATAATTTTATTGTGGATATATGTGCCTAGTACGAATCTTTGACATAAACGTAACGTTTTTCGAACGCTTAGAATGATTTTAAAATTAAAATACTGCTTCAAAATATTATTTCATATGATAAGTTACGTTTACTCGGCCTATTTTAATTTATGCGCCTCTGATGATACAATCTTCGATGATCTTCTTATGATCTTCGATACTGTATTGCTTCTAAACTAAAAGTCTACTTCCACAGCGAGTTCCCTCAATGTGTCTAAATTCTTTGATAGTATATCAACTTTAACAAACAAAATATGATTCATGTTTCATTGGGATAATTTGACAGTTTGGGTTAGCTCCATGTGCTGGCGTCTGCACCACTATTTGAATAACTATATTATTCATCAAACGCCAATCTTATCCTCATCGTATGGAAACGCATGTCCCAAAAACAAAAATCGAAGACATTATTTTACAAACCCGCGCTGGGCCCGTTTGGCAGATTAAGGCCCTCTCTCATACACACAGGCTTGAGTCGGTTATCATTTTAATATTTCATAATATATCAACGACAACGCAGAAACTGCCATGTTGTTCACTGTGAGATGGCAATTGGTAAAAGTTTATCTATAAATCCGAATTAGATTCTAACTACACAGTCTCCTTGTAATTTGTCGTTGTCTTAGTTTGTAAAATCATGATTTCCATCAAACATCATGAGTTTTTTTTCTTTAAATAGTGGCTTTCTAGCAGATGTCCCGCGGTTTAACCCGCGTAGGTCCCGTTCCCGTGGGAATACAGAGATAAAAAGTAGCCTATGTTAACACATAGGCTATCCAGGGTCTCGGCTAGCTCCATACCAAATTTTATCAAAATCCATTCAGTAGTTTTTACGTGAAAGAGTAAGAAACATCCTCACAAACATTCGCGTTTATAATATTAGTAGGAAGTAGGAAGTAGGATAATTTACTTTCGGAGGAAATATCTCTTTCAAAGTTTTTTTTTAAACAGGTTAAAAGTAAAAATCAAGATCATGTTAATGTTGAAAACAAAATCATTATCATTTAGAGGACTCATTCAAACGTATCATGATCACCGTAGAAACAGATCGACAAAGTGAGAGATGGTAGAAACATTTCCGCCAACTATAGAAGAAATCATGCTCAATATTGAAGACTATTGTCGAATGAAGAATCTACACATTTCTCCTCTTCATTCTTGACATTGTCATGTTCAAAACAAAAAAAAAATGTACAGTGTTTGTCAATTCTTCTGAAGACAAAATCCGTGTCTATGGTGTTCATGCTACGCGTGTTGGTGTCGGTATGTGCGACGATATTCCTACTACCCTGTATCTTTCATATATCTTTGATAAGAGTATTGTGTTCGAAAGAATCGAAATAATTTTTTTCTCTTTATTTTTAACAAGAAATAATTATGATTGCTAAGAATTTTCCCACGTAAATTAAAACGCCGCTGAGTACCTACTACAATAAAACAACTGAGTCTCTTAAACCTAGGATTAGACCAGAATGATTACTTACGTAATTTTATAGGAAAAGAAAAGAAGCGAGGCAATTAACAAAAGTAGGTAACGAGAACGATATACGATGTTTACAAGAAGATTTCTGTAGTACCTAATGAATTCTAGAAAATTAATTATACACTGGCTTCCAAACTAAGTACACACTACACTTTTAAAATTAATTTTTTTTCTAAACTATGAAAGATAAAGATTTTAAATAAGAAAAGAATTTAGAAAGATTTAGTTAGGTAGTGGTAGGAGCAAATTTTGTCAGCTTTCTTTATAAGTTAAATATGATAAATACTTACATTAGTAACATTTTAACTTAAAAAAAAATTTTAGTTCAGTGACAAAATAATCAACATTATTTTATAAGTCTATTTTACATCAAAATCAATGTCAAACCATTAAAAATGATTCTTGTTGTAGTTACTTGCATGTTATTTAATTTTTATTATCTGGTATTGCCTCCTCGGGCTTTGAATACCTGATAGTTCGGCATACTGAACACGAAGTTCCGGAGCCGATGGTGGCGAACATTCTCCAAAAAAATATTTTTCTATTTCAAAAGTGTGAAACTTAGTTTCGCAGGCCAGTGTATCACGTAAACATACAAGCGTCGAGACAGAAATCTGTACTCATTAATATTATTTCCTTAACAAAAACAAGCCCGTATTTTCACAGTACCAACAAGATTTTTTCCGGTTTGTTGGCTCGCTGTGTACGATACTTCGTTAGTTTCAGCGACGACGCCGTGACAAGCTCATTTCGTCTTGTTTATTAGTTCAGGTGTCACCACCGTCTAGGTCCAAATATTAATATTTCTCTAGCTAGCGACGTGACCTACTTACCTTAATGTAACAGACCTTAATGTAACAGTGTAGGTACAAAAGGTGCTTCAGTAATAATTGTCATTTTTACCAAGGCCTCGTAAACACAGCTCATTTAAAATTAAAAAGGTAGGTACGGAATAAGAGTCGTTTTCACGTTAGGGACGATCTTCACAGCTTTTTTCAAGGTTGAGATGATGTGTCAGTAGGTAATCTTTATGAAAGAAGTTTTCTGATTTAAATTAATAGTCTGTGATGATTTCATCCCTGGGGATAAAACTTTTCTTACCTGCATGATAAAAGTTTTCTCACTGTCGGCATTAATGTTGTTTTTACTCTGTCCAACCACTATAACTCTTGAAAGTCGGAATAGACTAGCTGACTCAATGTTAAGTTATAGTCTATCATAAATACTGTACCTACATACGTTGCTTTTATTAAGCTAAACCTAAAACTTGATAATACGATGCAGTCTTAAAGCCAAACCACCTATAATTCTCTTCTCAGTACCAAATAGGTTTGTCATCATGTGCCTAGCCTATAATTCTCTTCTCAGTACCAATTAGGTTTGTCATCATGTGCCTAGCCAATAATTCTCTTCTCAGTACCAAATATGTTTGTCATCATGTGCCTAGCCAATAATTCTCTTCTCAGTACCAAATATGTTTGTCATCATGTGCCTAGCCAATAATTCTCTTCTCAGTACCAAATAGGTTTGTCATCATGTGCCTAGCCTATAATTCTCTTCTCAGTACCAAATAGGGTTGTTGTTGTTGCCTAGCCTTTTACCAACTATTTTAAAGGATGCAATAACCTATCTGCTCGTCGATTCAGCAAAAGTCACCCCGTGATAATTTAAGTAAAGTGAACTCTCAATGCCAAGCAATAGTACCTATGGGATGACAGCTCAATGCGACTTCACTTCACCCACATTTTCACAAAGTGATTTATATAGAATAGCTCTGGTGTCCTTTAAAACCCAGTGACTTACACGATACATGTTGTCGACCAGCTACCAAACTCTTAAAATATTTTTTTCTTTTTCATTGTTATGCCTAAAAGTCTTGTTGTTTTGTTTTTTATGAAAAAAATGATCTGTAACAAAGACATTCAATACCTATAGACCGGACATCATGAACAAAACTTTCTCCGAAAAAGTGTGTCCTGCTGGATACAAGTCTATGAGTTTTTTGTAGTAGGTTCGCTCCGTTGCCGCTCCAATATTCATATATTATTCTAGATGGCGTTACTGAGACATGGGATCAAAGTTTTTCTATGACATTTCCTTGACATGCCCGCTCTATAGTATTCTAAATCTCTTTGGTCTGTAAAAATATGTGCTGCGATAATAAACCAAAAATCGGAACTTGTGGTTTTTTACTCTAAAATTGATCCTGTTTTCAACAATACCACTTTGTTAAACTGGTTGCCAGACATTTTGGCTTTTTGCTACACGTAATGACTGTCCAAGGTCTACAAATTACAGTCAGGACGAAGAGTTTAACGTGCTTTCTGAGGCACGGAAGGGTCTTGGTGGGCCATCCACTAACCAACTTCAGCAACCGTAGCTTAACCACCGATTAACCCATGCGACTGTTCTTATTAAGCCACAAGCCAGGTTTATCTGACCACTAAATGACAGCGAAAATGATAGCTTATGAGCAATGATATTATAAGTAAAAAGGTGTGGATAGGTTACCTAAATAACAATCGATCTTCAAAAACAGGACACTAACGCACGCACGCGACGCGACTCTGAGGTCAAGTGTGGCTAGTTAGCCACATTTTAACGTGCCGCTTGCTGAGCGATTTTAACGTAACTACATCTTTTTCTTATAATATCATTGCTTATGAGGTAAAAGCTGAGAAATATCCTCAAGGCAGCTAATGTTGCGTTAAATATTCATACTAACCTAACTAAGTCAGCGTGCTTACCCGTGCGCTATTACTCGCTCGTGTGAACAGAAGCTTAGTTAGGTCGACTTAATACATACGTACGCGTAGTACTTGATTATAGTTTTAATTTACCGATCAAAAATATAAAAGTTTTTTTTGTTTGTCTATCAATCTGTCAGATTAAGAGACACAAATTAAACTATGTTGGGGTTGGCTTCCAGTCTTAACAAGAAGCAGCTGGGTACCAATATTTTACATGGAGCGAGAAGCTGACTTCTAGTATTACACGGCTATACATCAAGCTATACAGTTCCAGTTTACGCTGACCTCGCATTGTACGGAAATTCTATACGATGCGAGATCAGCTCATACTGAAAATGTACCGATTGTACACCCACATTTCGCCAGTTATAATAACGTGTAATGTAATAGGGAGAGCCCATTACCATTTATTTTCAATCGGGTACAAATCCAGCCTTCTGGCTGCTACTGAATAATTCCAGATGAAATAACTGAAAAGCGATTCACCCAACCCGGGGATCAAACTACTGTGTCCAGTCTATTACACTGACGAGGCAATGCTTAAAGAGGTAACTTCTGCCTTTCCTCTGGAGAAATAACGCCGAGATGGTAAATAAATACCAAAAGCACTTTATGACTACTTGAAAAGGTATTATTGTTCTTTTGGTTTCAAGTACATCCGCCTTTAGAGTTTCTAAGTGGCTTGGAATTGTGCCCAGCAAATGTCAATAGGTCCACCTCATTATCCGCATAGGTATATTAGTGAAATAATGAGCGATAATGAGAATCTCTGCAAAATATTCGTCGATAACCCTGCCAGTTTTTTAAATGTTATTTGGTATACAAACAATAATAATACCAGCCTGTTACTTTCCCGCTGCAGGGTAAAGCCCCTTCTCATACAGAGAAGGCACAAGCATTGAGCACCACGCTTGCTCGAAGCGGTTTGGCGATTTCAAACGTATATTAGCCATAACTTTAGGTTTCCTCACTATGTTTTCCTTCACCGACAAAAAAAAAAATTAAAGAAAATCGAATCATTCATGTTATTAAAATTAACAATAAAAGCGGAAATTACTTACGAAGTGTGGTCTGCGTGGTATGACTAGACATCACAAATATATAATAGCATTGAACATGTTTTTCGTAGGCTTAAGGAATTTGTTTAGGAGGTACGCACTATTGTGCGAGTATCGCCGATTCATGATATTGCAAGGAACCGTAGGCTTTTAGTCCGCAGGAGCCCAATACAAAAGAATCCCCAACGAAAAAAATAAAGTAGGTACTTATAAGTTATATTACACAATGTGTGTAAAGAGCGCAAGAACGAAGTCAAAGCTAGCTTTTAAGAAACGTAAACAAACGGGAATGAAATGGACAATCTAGTTTTCTTAGCTCTCCAACGTTGATAATTTAATTAATGTAAGACACTGATTTGATTTTTACTGAGCAGCCTTTTTATTTTGCAAAAGGCTGCTCAGTAAAAATCAAATCAGTTCTTGTCTTATTTTCGTTTAGTCTGAGTCCAATACTAACAATCCATCGGGAAAAGAAATGCGATGAATCACCAATAATCAAGTATGCTAACAGTTTTCGCCGTTCCATGTCCCTAATGGATCTACCACATCTTCATCTTCACCATTTGCAGCGCTTCGTCTTTAATGCAACATTAACATAATAAAATAATGTATTTCTCTTTTCAGGAACGTATTTCTTGCTCTACGATTTTCTTGACTACTTTGAAAAGGACGGCCCCAGTTTTTTGCAGCGAGAGAAATTTCTAGAAATCGTCGATACTATCTTCAAGGGTTTCTCAAAAATTAAGCGAGAAGCCATCGTTTTTCAAGTAAGTGAAGTGTCCAAGTCAAACAATTAATTCAATTAGACCGTTCAAGCAAGTTCCCGGTTCAAGGCCCAAAATGAAAGTCAAGTTTACAAGAAAAATAAAACAGATTTAAGTTACTCCTTTTAAGAAGTAAGGAATATAATATAAATTCATTCGTATGGAATAGAATGGGATGGGAATGCAAAAATCTCCCTACATTAATGAGATAATTAAAATTTTGTAAAAGAAAGAAATAAGGAATATTTATTAGCAACAGGTACTTAAATACATTCACTCACTGTTAATCATGAAATAAACAACAAACACAGTAAAAAATGAATGAATACAAAACTACAACACTAAAATGAGTCTAAAGTACGAGTACCTATTACAAATTAGGCATTGTAGCAGATCGGAAACATGGAGCTCACACATTTACAAAATATTGCAGCCAGATAGTAAAATTATTCATAACATTTTAACGAATAAAGTGTAAACAGAAAGGACTTTATAACTATTTTATACCCACGATGAAAGGTCATGTTATAAGGATTACGCTGTTTAAAATTAACACAAAGTTTCTTCATTATGATGAGGGTCAAGACCTTTATTTAGTCCAGTATGTAATTGGGGTACCATGTGTTGTATTTAACATTCATTTCAAAGACAAACAATGAATGTGTAGTTATTACTTATCTTAGTATCGATTGTCTCAAAATAGTTTGAACGTTTAATAACGTGCCTGGCACACGTTCTAGATATATGTTTTATTAACAACTTAAATCCACATTTTGTTACAAAATTATCGGCCACCGTCTTAATGAAGGGACTTGTGACGAAATGTGGGCTTACTGTAGTACACTTCTTATAAGGTTCGAGACTGACAGACTGCATTTTAACTGCAAATTTGCAGTTAAAACGGATGTAATAAAATTGTCATCTGCTGCTTGTACCAAACTGCATTGGAACAGCAAATTTGCATTCGGAGTGCAGTTGAAATTCACTCTGGCTGTCTAGAGCCTAACACTTCAGGAACAAAAAACGTGGTGTTAGTACTTAGTACTTGAGATGTGACAACTCACAGTGACAACTAGAGAATGCTTCGTTTTTATTCTAATATAAACCGACTATCAACTATTTCTTTACAAAGACATCTGCAAACGTTTAGTTGACGCTTCCCGTGACCCAAGGGCTGACCTCTACTTTCGCCAGAGGCTAAGCATTGCCATTCAACGTGGCAATGCTGCCAGTCTTTTGGGCACTTTACCAGCTGGCAGCGATGCAGAAGATTTTTTTGACGCTTTGTAGTTATTTATTGTTAGGTTTAGTTATTTATTTATTTAAAGTTTTTGTATAATATATTCATATTCATATTATTTATTTGCATTGCACAATGTAAAAGAGATCTTAAAATAGTGCTTAACGCTACGTACAATCATGGACCCTGTAGGACACAGCAAAAAGTAGTAAGAAGAAATAATTATTATATCATATTTTATATTATGTGTTTTAAATGTAAATTTAGTATAATTTAATGAATTTTATGGATTTATGTGGGAATAAAGTGTTCGTTTTGTTAGAAAAAAAAAGTAGTAATATAGTAAGATAGAGTAAGTATAGTAAGATTATCATTAATTGTAAAAACTAAGTATCCACTTTTTTATCGTGTTTTAAAAATTAATGGTGTATTCCGCTGACCTTCATTGACCAGGCAGGGCTATTGCGTGTCTCCGTTGCCAATTCATAGAGATGATCAATGTGCAAAGTGTTCAACCATTAACTGTCAATCAGCTAGTTTCGTATTTATTATCATCAGTGTGCATCTAGGATGACGTCATGTTCACTCTCAGAGATGTGACGAAGCGCACCGTACCTCGTCTGATAGTCACCGTAATTTGAAGTCTTGAGAGTTGCAATCGTTATTCAAGGATAACCACCAAAATGTGTAGCTATAGTCTTAATGCACTTTGAGCTCCACATTCACAGTCATACCACTTTTATGGTCGCTCCACCAATACTTTGTTCGTAGAAATTGGTGTGATTTCATCGCATCCTGGCCATCCTGACCACTTAATAAGGATGTCCATCTCAAATTACCGTCAATAACGCGAAAATGCTTTTCTCATTGCTTTGTACCTATTCCCAATTTAGCTCCTAAAGACATATTATCGACGTCGTCGGTGAACACGGAAACATACGAAGGCAATATTAGTATAATATAATAGTACATGGTGATGTACAAGTATTAGGTATTTAGTGTGACGTGTTTGTAATTTCAATAAAATGTTATATTTGGGTTATAATTTCCGAAATAAACCATTTGGTAGCTGGACGCGTGATAAGTGTAAAGCTTTTGTGAACTACAAAATACTTACGAGTAAGAGGTCTGGCCCAATTGAGTGATGTTCATTTGTTTTTAAGTTTCTAATAGATTGTTTTTGTTTTAGTACACGGACTGGGAGGAAATTACGGATGGTTATCTGAACCAGAAAATGATTGCTGACGTGGTAGGCGACTACTTCTTCGTGTGCCCCACAAACTACTTCGCGGAAATACTGGCGGATTCCGGGGTCGATGTCTATTATTATTACTTCACTCATGTAAGTAGATTTTATATTTTTATAGTTTATAAAGGTGCTAAATTATTGGGCCATGTCGTGAACTTTCAAGTTCACAATATGGCCCAATAATTTTCTCGAAAAAGAGTTCTTAGAATAATTTCCAGACCGTATACATCATGATCAAAATTTTCATATGATACATGAACTTGTGTCGTAGTCATATATCCGTGGTCGTAGTGGACACAAATTGATTAGTCCAGTCAAGTACGCTCCGCAGCTGCTCCAATCACAGTTTCTCTATGGCATCATATGTCCTGGCTATAGTAGTTTAAATTGCTTTGTCATCTATTACTAGCTATTACTGTCTACCTAATGCTGTTAGCGAAATGGAGACAAATAAACTTTCCGTTACCTAATTTTAATCCATACGTAAAATAAAAAGAAGTTTTCATTCGAATACCTAACTAAACGATAACGTCAAAGAGTTGTGGCCAACAGACATGCAGGTTAAACATTTCAAAGGCATTCCTGTGACGAAGACACACTTGAAACTGCAAAACCGGTCTGAGGCGAACACGTTAATTTGGCTAACGAACCAAACTCGAGTGCCCTTAGCTTGCCAGGAACATCTGCTTTCAACTTTAGCACTACTTTTAAATAAAGAACGGCTAAGAGCGTGGGCGTAAAATTTAATAATATTAAAAAAAAAAACTTGTGAGTTGGATTTCACGACCCTGTAGGTCAATATAATTTGTCCTTGAGTTTATAATTTACTGTAGCGTTTTTGGAGTATTCCCGTCTGAGCACCTATTTATTGAGCACCTATGCATTAAACTATGGGATATGGGAATACCTTTGGTGATAAATGCATAGGTGCTAAAAAAATAGGTGCTCTAACGGGAATACTCCGCGTTTTTGACTTGGAAAATTATAATAGAAATCGCGTATCTTGCTAAGGTACGTACAGCAAAAGTATACAAAAAACACAAAGAAACTACTACTTACTACATAAACTACTACTACTACTTACTACTTATTATATAAACTGACGACTTTTTCCCATTGGTAGTGGTAGTCAGAAATTATTTTAACGGTAACAGGTAGTTCAAGGCGTTTGTGGTACACGTCTGTAATTCCCGTAGAGTTATGCACAAATTAGGCAGTCCTTAAAGTACAGATTTGTTTTTCATGTTAATATATCTTACTCTCTCTATCTCTTGAAACACAGGTTTGAATAAACCTAGTTTAGGTGGGGCGCTAATTTACATATAACCAGAGCTATTTATCTTTACATAGTTTATAATTAGACACTGTAAATTGAATACAATATAAACAGGAGTACTGTTTGACTAAATGTACTCTTTTTGAATATGTTTTTCATGAATATTTAGTTTTTTTTAATACATTGTAAAATAGTATAGTACCTATATCTTATTATAGCTGTGCCCGGTGGTTTATCCGCCACCTAAATTTAATAGATTTAAAACAAAAATGGCCGACGCTAGTGAAATAGTCCCTTGTCCCTTTCATATTTGATTGGTCTGTCCTCTGCAGAAATCGATAAAACGTTACTAAATATGCAACACTACCTCGTCTAGATTTTACCGTTTTATGCAATGTTTGAATATAAATCTGCAGGAAACCGGCTGCCTATTTCAGACTTCAGATTAGGTCATGATTTAGTTGAATTTGATTTCAGCGTGCTTGTCATTGGAATAGAATTTCAATTCGTTCAAAATCGCATGAACATATGAACAAATAAATAATTGCACCAACTGGTAAATATAGGTACTAATTTAAACAAAAAATTTACTTCGCAACGTTAGTTGAATATTCACAAGTAATCCATCTTTGGTGGTGATGGGTTTGTGATCCGTAAAAAGGACAAAATGTCGGCCTTCAAGCATGTGTTTGAAATGTTTTACGCTTTCATATATTGCGAGCAACTCCCTGTCATATGCGCTGTACTTAATTTGCGGTTTGGATAGTTTTTGCGAGAAGAAAGCGAGTGGTTGCCAATCACCGTTGATTCTTTGCTGCAAAACAGCACCTAGAGCTGTTTTTGTCTTTGTCTTGGATGGAAGGATGGATTACTCATAGTCATTATAGGTAGTCAGAAGCCCAAAAGACAAAGGTTACCTTGTTACCCAGCAACCTGTTTGTGACGGTCAGACAGGTAATCGTTCCATGTAATCCACTGGTATTCAGCTGCATCCAGATAAACTGGAAGCCCATCCCATAGACATACATAGTTGGGAAAAGGCTAGTCAGATGATGAATCCATAGTTATGAGCAGAATGCACTAAGGTGCGGGAAATGTATGGCCATAGGAGCGTTTGAACTATAACATTGAGTTTAAAGTAATAGGTACTGATAAAAACGAAGTGCTAGAATGTTGCCTCATTGGGATCTAATTATCTGACGATACAAAGAAAATACATACAACGACGAACCCAAATAAATAGGGATAAGAAATGTTAGATGATAATGATGAACACTGTCTAATTATGTTGACAAAGTAAGAGCAAGAAATAAGGTCGGTCGCAATTTTGCAATATCCATAATTCTTTGTTTAAACGATACTAGGTTCTCCACTGCACGGGTTTTACGTCAAGAATAAAAACACGATTTCTTTACTCATTTTGGTACACATACCTAAAGTTTATAGAACAAACTCTCTAAATAATGGTTACAACTGCATCAAAATCCACCGCGTTGTTAAAAAAACAACGCGGCTACACATACAAACATGAATAGCGACATTATTTTATAATATACTAGCACTTTGCCCGCGAGTTCGGCCGCGTGCATTTCATACTTAATTTTGAAATTAAACAATAGCCGGTGACACTCACAAATAATTTAGCTTTCTGTTAGTTAAAGATTTTTAAAGATAGTTCACTACAACCAGAGTTTACCCCTAAAACGTCACAAAGTCACAAATTTTGTTCTGATATATAAAATTCTTGTGTCAGAGTATCTGTAAGAAACACTCTAAATACTAGTTCAGAAGACCTACTACTTAACACAAACGTCGTCTCAGGATTTTTCAAGGAAAAAATTGCCTTCAGTGTATTTAATTTGCTTTTTAATAACATGATTTTCCAGTGCACATCATCTAGCCAAGTGCACTTCAAGATTTATAAAGAAAAGCAAACAAAAGAACATCATGGACTATCCAACATAATAATATTAATGCAAAAATTTCAAGTAATTTGTTTTGACGATAAATATTCAATCAGACAGTTATAAGTAGTGGCTAAATAGTAGCTCAGGTAGATCAAAAGTAAAGCTACACTTATTGCGTTTTTTCCGTAGATAGGTGACCATGATATGTATGTCGTTCTAGGGCGTCCCCCGCTTTTCCTTTCACGTCACTATGTAGTCTCTACTTACCCCCATGGGAAAAAGGCGTGAGTTTATGTATGCTGTATGTCTGTGACCATAAATTATTATAACGTACCTAAACCTCCCGTGATTCGGTAATTACGTTAAATCAGTTGGTCCCGGCTGTCATTTGTGGATCTTTGATAGTCGTTACAGATAGTCAGAAGCTCGCAATTCTGACAACCAATCTTACCAAAGGGTATTAGGTATGTAACTAGGTCGTTGATATTATTGGCGATAGTTTCATTGAAGTAGATATTTTACATTCGGATTTTATTTAAAATAGATAGATATGTGTTACCGACCCCAACATAGTTTAGAAAATATTGTGCTTGTGTTTTTAGTAGACAAAAGCGTGTAGGTAGGCAATATGTACAGAGGCTAGCTCATCAAGCTACCCAAATATGTCAAATTTCTTTGATAATATTTCAACTTTATTGTAAACAGAATAAGGTTTATTTTCAATTAGGATAATGTGACAGTTTGAGGTAGCTTGATGTGCTGCTGCTGGCGTCTGTACATAGTTAGATACAAAAACTTTTCTCTTGATATAACGTAGGACAGACCGAGCAAACTAATAACTCTTACATAATGAGATTGTATCAGAAAGGTCTATTAAAACTCTTTTTGGGACCTGAACACTTCACGAAGTTACTCAAGGGCTTACTACAGTGGTAGTTTCGTAAGTCCATATACAATCTAGGCATGTAGATTGAAGTAAGAAAAATAAATGTTTATACATATATTATATAGAAAGGAAGGGCTATACATTTGGACATCATTCTGTAAGCTTTGCACAGTTATGACGTAATGGCTTAACATAGCATCGTTGGACTCGCATAATACCTATATATTTTGTAATCTGATGTCTGGACCTTAAAATACCCTTGAGTTCTTTCCGAATTATTTTCTTCTCAGGGATCAGTCAGTTCATAAATTTCGGCACTATTAAGCCCTCACTGCCGGCACTGTCGGCACTTTTTTTTAGTCGGCTCTTAATAAACTAGTGTGCTTGATCATCATTGATTGCATCACTGCTTACCATCAGGTAGGATTGCAGTCAAGTACTTGAATTAAAATAAATAAATATATTACACAACTTTTCACACAACGCCATTTAGTCCCAAGTTAAGCTTGAGAGCTTGTGTTATGGGTACTAAATAGCTGATAAACATACTTATATATTTCTAAATACATACATATTATAGATAAATTACACCCAGACACAGAACAAATGATCGTGCTCATCACACAAACATTTGTTTTGGGCGGGAATCGAACCCACGACCTCCGGCATAGCAGTCAGGGTCACCAACTACTAGACCAACAGGCCAGTCAAATTTCTATTATCTAATCTAATAATCTAATTATCTGTTTGAAATCTTTCATTTATCACTTTTTGTGTCTGTCCATATCTTGTAATCAATGATATTAATTACATACTTAATAAAAACTAAAAGAAAAGAAAATTATAAGGCATCAAAAAATTCATCCGCATCGCTCTCAACGGGAAACGTGCCCAAAAGACTGGCCGCATTGCCACGTTGAATGGCAATGCTGATTCTCTGACCTAAATAAAGGCCAGCCTTCTGGTCACGCGAAGAGTCGATCAACCGCTTGGCGATGTCACGGAAAACTATATGGGCATTCGGACCCCACGGCCCGAGTGTTTCAACCCCAAACGGTTCAAATATATAACTTCCGATAAGGTTGTTATATTTTCGCCGTTTGAGGTTTTCAGCACCTGCAGCAGCCGCACCAGCACAACACGTCGTACTAGGAAGATGGGATGGCGCAAGGGTATCGACACATGTTGCATCCCACACCAAAGGCCTACCCAACTTCCAAGGCATTATGGTTACACCGTCTGGTCTCTTCCCATCGTCGCGTGCCAAGCCATTAGGTTCTAAAATAGCGGGCACCCCGGCGGTGACAAGAGCACGACGAATGATGTCATTAATGCTAACGTGACGTGCTATGCGACCTGCACTTCTGCTGCAAGACAGGCCGTGGTGTCCGAAGCAGTCGACTGCTTCACCGCATTGACAGCGATGCGGAGCTCCGCAAGGAGCGCCCAGACGCAGGCATGTAGCGAGCCGGAAGGTAGTGTCACCCAGCATGGTGCCAATGTTGGGTGACGGTAAAGCCTGAAGCCAAAGGCCCGACTCCCACTCACCCACAGCCAGCAGGCGAGCACGCTCAGCAGGTTTGATCGACGTATTAATAAGATTATTCTGTATCAAACTGCAGAGCGGCTCGTCCCACTGTCTCTGGGAACATGGGTTCACGGGCAGATCTGTATCCGGGCAAGCCACTTTCCAAGCGTTCACCGCATCGGACAAACACGGCACCTTAAAGTGGACCAGAGAGGAGGCTAAAATTATGCTAGTCAACTTCTCAGTGCTGTGGACCGAGGACAAGAACGCCGGTAAGCTTATACTGGTAATTTTACGAACGCCGAGACCACCAAATCGAATAGGTAAAGTGGCTTGCAGCCACGCTCGGTCGTCCAAAGCCACATTCAAAATGGATGTCAATGTAGAGTGAATAATCTGGTCAATTTTTTCCAAAAGATGTGGCTGTGTCCACAATGGGGAGCAGCGTAGATAATACATAAAATTTGGACCAAAACAACAGTACCTAATAAGGGTGAATGCGGAATGTAAATTAATTTTAGAAAGTCTTTCCGAAATATCGTTAAAATTTTGAATTTTATCGTCAATGAAATTGGAAAAGCTATCTTCAAAAATTGGGGAACCTAGGAGGTGCAGCGAGCTCTTTTCAGACAATTTTATTTGTGGGGCTATTTCATTGAATTTCTGAAAAGTTTTTTGTGTTTGGTTAACATCAGCAACGTAGACTTCGCATTTCGAAGGGTTAAGGTCCAGGCCAATTGATTTAAATTGCTGTTTGAGGAATTCCAGGTCTTTTAAAACTGTGTCAACATCACCTCCTAGTGTACCGTCATCTAAATACCATACATTAAATTTTGAATTTAGTTGTTGGATGATTGAAAAGAAAGAAGTTTTCAACAATAAATATCATTGTTAGACAGGGTTAAATTGTCAGACGAAATTGCAGGCTGCGTGATATTCATACAAAAATTCTTATCGTGCCGATTCTATAAATTTGGTTAAGACTTACTTGGTGTATCCACAACGCCACTAGTTGCAAGGAACGGACCTCCGGAATAAATTCTCGTTGCGGGCATCGGGAAACGCGTATCAGTGGCAAAGCCGGGAAGCTTTACTTATTCCGACCACAAGGATGGGTCCAATACATATTTCATGGGCGCGTCAAGTGTGGTATTCAATTGCAGTGCCATCAGGCCATTGTGCGCGTTGCTCACTCACCCTCGCGTAGTTTTAGTCCCTTTGTCATTCAATTCTGTAGAATAACCACTCAACATGCCCCTATTGTCGACGGCTTTGGAATTTTCTCACGTTTGTCTTTTGTCATAAACATAGATAAAATATAACGTACAGTTCATAATCCTCCTGTCGTTATCCCAATATATTTGAGGATGGCTCAACATGTCTTCTTCTTACGTATACCTCTATTTGCCGTCACTCCAATATCATCGCCTCCTCTCTATCAATGTGCTCTATCATAAAATCTATACATTGTTTCTTTGATCTTACTCTACTCTTGTACAGTTCCGAGCAAATTTTAAATTTTTATAGTTGTACTGTTTTTATGTCTGCCTGCCTTTAGTTCTAAAGGACATTAAATATAATGAACTTCGGATTTGTATTTAATCATGTGGTAGGAATAGGAAAGTTGACAAAATGTTGTTTTTTTTTTAATTATGTCAACATGCCTATTAAATTCGGCGTAGCTCCCTAGATAATTAAGACAAGTCTTTCTATTAAAGCCACTGGGAAGAGTAGTCTATTGGGAGACTATCCATGTAACTGACGTTTTAAAAGTGCCTTTTGTCAGCCTAATTTAAATAAACGAATTTGACAAATATTTGTCAGCAAAATAAAATAAAGTCTTTAATTAATTCAATACTCGTATGTGAGCGACCACTAAATTCATTATAAGAAAAACATGACCGTACGTAGCGGCCACATAAAATTATGGGTTCTGTGGTCGAGATGAACATTAACGCGTGCACAGTTATTGATTTTTCTCGATTGCTAAAATATGCGAACTTCATCAAATATGTCAAAGAATGTGTAATATAAAGTTATTTTAGCAGTTGTGTCTGAAAATATGCTTAGGTACGTCACCAAGTATCGGCGTACTGAAACAAAAAGTCAGTAAAGTTTTTTTTCAATGATGACCTTAAATGCCATTCTCCTGTTAAGAAAATGTTATATTGAGAGTACGAGCCTCAACGGAAATACGGAAGGATGGATAAACAGAGGATCCAGCTGAAATAAATTATAAGGCTTGCGTTTACGCCTTTTGGCTACGGCACCCTAAAAACCAACTCATTAACAATTAAATTCAGTAGATCGATGCTGAATCGCCAACGAAGAGCCGGCCACGTGAATTGTGAATTGTAAATTTAAGTTGAAGCCAACTCAAATAATAAATAATAATTTGTACATTAAACATACTATGTTGATGTATAGTTTTGGATTATAGAAAGATGCTCAGATAGGCCCTTACTTAAATCTTGTTTTGAACTAAAGCTCATGTCTGAGTAGGTAATGGGTGTCATACTAAAATATGGACCTCAGTTTAGAATCCATAGTTCGCAATATTAACATTTTACTTTTCAAAAGATTTTATCGAATTATTCATTAACATGTTCCTATAAACGCTTGAAGTAAAAAAAAAAAATTAAAGGGGAAAACAAATTTTTAATTTTATATTCGATGTTAAACGGCGACGAAATAATGAAGCTCTAGCAGACGTCCCGCGGTTTTACCCGCGTAGGTCCCGTTCCCGTGGGAACATTGAGATAAAAAGTAGCCTATGTCTTAATCCAGGGTGTCAGCTAAATCCATACCAAATTTTATTAAAATCCATTCAATAGTTTTTACGTGAAAGAGTAACAAATATCCATCCATCCATCCTCACAAACTGTCGCGTTTATAATATTAGCAGGATGAGCTTACACGTTGAAAAACAGAAAAGGGATGCCTCGATCTTCGTACTTTCCCGAGCTGAGCTAATCTGTGGCCATTTTATGACGGAAGAGTTAACAACATCATTGTTTATTGTAGAAAAAGGCTAATGCCTTTATTTGTGTGTATTACGTTATGTGTATGTTACGATTTAATTCCGCCAAGCCTTTTCCATCATCGGACCAGTAGACGTACGGCGCTGCGCCACCGGTACATAGTGGAAATCCCACCCAGTACTAAACGTTTTGGGAACACATTCATTTTGCGTACAGCTAAGGAGTGGAATTCCCTGCTGGAGTCGGTGTTTCCTGATAGCTACAACCTAGGGGTCTTTGAGTCAAGAGTGAACAGGTTGCTTCTAGACAGGCGGGTTTTATCGTCGACCACATCATCGCTTACCATCAGGTGAGATAGTGGTCAAACGCGTGCCTATAAATAATAATAATTAAAAAAAAGTTTATATAACTGTTTTTTTTTTGTGTTGCCTTTATGTACCTTTGTCCCTCCAGCACCAAACCAGGGATTGCCTTAATACTTCATAGTACGGCCCCTGGTTTGAGACAAGGCTGGCTTAAGACACGTGGCGGCGTACAACAAATTGAGCCTAACTTAATCCACGTCAAACGCGTCTATTAACTGCACCTTAACGTAAATTCGCTTAACGTAATCAACATACATAACATCACGCATCTCCGAAGGATTAGGCAGAGGTGTACCTCTAATAGTATTTTAAAGCCTCATGTAATAAGGGGCCTATTGACGTCAATCGGGCATAAATCCAGACTCCGCACTGCTTCTGAAAAATTCTAGATGAAAAAATTCAATTATACTTTGCCCAACCCGCAGATTGAACCGGACCTCATGTTCAACAGCAGCTTCTGACCATTAGACCAACAAAGCCGTCAGATTCTTAATTCAGGTTCAATTTCAGGTTAAATATAATGTTTATCTGATATGTTTCATGTTATGAGAAGTTCCTTATCAAGTTTTGTAAATCAAATATTGCTGGTGGGTTGGCACAATAGATAAGTGAAGTGACCTTTGCTTTTATTCTTTGAACTGGTCAAAACTCTTTGGGTTGACTTATTCATTTTTCGTGGAGGTTTAAGAACGAGATAAAAACCTTTTTACGTTTGACGCTTTGATAGTTATTTGTTCAAATAGTGAAAGCAATGAAAGGGTTATCTTAAAACATTTGTTCTACCTACCCTTTCAAAAAGATGATTAACATGCTTTAAATGTCAGAATGTCTGACCTAATATTTTAATAGAAAAAAAAATAGTATAGGACACCATAAAACTTACAATTAATAACTTTAACAAATCGATAATTAGTAAAGTGATAGATGCTTTAAAAACTAGGGTGTTACAATAGGCGGTAGTATCGTTAAAAACCATCTCTTTCTGACAAACTTTGCATAGACTTGAAAGAGATGACCCTGTTCCCGACACCGGCACCGGTGGGCTACTATTTTTTGTATTTTTAAAGGTTTTTTTTTTATTATTATTTGTATTAAGAAAATATTTAAAATTATAATTTATACATGTATGTAAAAATAATAAATGGGAATAATAATATTTTTTTTGCAATGAAGATATTTGTAAAAAGTTTGTCAAATTTTCTCAATTGATTATGAACCTTGTTTTGTTTGCCATAAAGTTGAAAAACGATCAAAGAAATTTGACACATTGGGGTAACTTGATGTGCTGGCGTCTGTACAAGCAAAATATGCAAATATTAGTTAATTAATTTCTTTATTACTTACACTTGTATACTCAACAACAACTGTGGATAGTGGACTTAATAACAGTAGATAATCTAACACGTATATAAATTCACGAGTGAAGAAGATATAACGTTTGATTAAAGCACGTCTGCTTAGTATTATGCCATTGATGGGGCTTAAAATGCCCTTTCAATGGGTTCCTCGCATTGGCCTTAAAAAAGAGAACCGCGTACATCGAAGGACTGGAACAACTTGCCTGCTGCGGTCTTCCCGTCCGATTATAATTTAGGTGTCTTCAAGGCTAGAGTGAATAGGCTCTTAACAAACTAGTGCGCTTCACCATCACTGATTGCATCACTGCTTACCATCAGGTGGGATTGCAGTCAAGCACTAGTTTGTAATATTAAAAAAAAAAAAAAAAAAAGAGAGCCCATCCTCACGCCAACTTAAAATGCAAAAGGTGTCTACATTGATCCCGATATAAGAATATCGAGATAAATGGCCGTCTATAAATCAGGAAGTTAGCGGGTCGACACGACTCGAGCTCGCGATTTGTCGTCGAAATAACGATATGATGGACAGTGGCGGCATCAAAACCGCTTTGTAGGTCAAGTCACGACGCACAAACAAACTAGCCCTCTGGCTTCTTGTGTAAAACATTATGAATACTAAATAAGTTGCCTTTGAAGTCTGTTTGTAGAAGCAACATTATCGATTGTGCGCTTTCATTAAAGATTATTTGATGTTGCTAGTTGTCTATCACGTTTATAGACTTCTACTTAACCCACTTTCAGGAGTGATGTTAAATACGTTTAATATTAAGCACTCCTTCCTTCTTTTCAAGAATTAAGCTATCAAATGTTAAATGATCTATTCAAATCAAACTGTTAGTGCCACAGATTAGGGAGACTATTCGATAGTAGTACCAGTCCAAAATATTTGGATATTAGTCCAAACAAAGAGACTATGACATATACTTTTCATGTGCATTCACATTTAACTTGTATTTATTTTTAGACGTCTAAATATATACACAGTATATTTAAATGTATATGGATTCAGCTGCAACCGGTTAGATTAAAGAAACCAGCCCCAATGAAAAAAGCTAGTCTGATGATGATGATGATAAACAACAATTTTTCGTGTTTAGTTTTAATACTAAAATAAAGTTCAGATACAGATGGGAGACTGTAAAAAAAATATATGAAGCTGCAATGCTGTTTCAAGGTTGGTTCATTCTTAAAGTACTATGATAAGTAGCAAACCAGACGACGACGTGTAGATGTCGGTTACAAACGGCTGTAGGCGCCTTTAATAAATTAGGCATGGGTCAGCCCTGGTCGCCGAGCCAAAGGTCACAGATTAACAACAAGCTATTTTCGGTTGACCCGTCGCCGTTCCATTTTTGCTCCCGACAGTGCGTCTATTTCACTACATAGCTTTATTCCCTCTATATCTTAGATAGGACCATTAAAACAATCGATTTGTGTCCCACGCTTCGGTATACACAAAACGGAATTGCCTTTGCGTCCTTAGATAGTGGGATAATGTATTGCGTGCGGAATATGTTCAAACGGATTATTTTTCTCAGGTAGGCAAGTTGAGATTATTTCAAGCTTTGATGTTTTTTTTTGTGTCCGAGGACGAGACTATGTTAGTGCAACTTAAGAAGTCAATGGTATAAAGTTGCTTTATTAAGGACTACTTGATCCAAAGTTTAGTAAATGTATGGCTAGTGTGAGGGTTAGAACTGCTTATTTTTTTATACTTAGAATATAATAAGAAAATTAAATTTGCAAAACTTTTATCAGTTTTGTGTTTTTTTGTATCGAGTCGTATTTCATACATTCTATTCGTAGTTCACAACACCTCTTATTTTTTTCAATTTATTACCATTAACAGTTCAAGAGATTCAAAAACATACAAATGAATCATGCTAATTACATTAGTTTAACTTAATCAATTAGACTCACATTATACATTCGTCGCATATAGATGAACTTTGGTTTTGACCAATCAAAAGTCTGTCTCACTTAGGTTTATAAGATAAAATTTTATTTATAAGGGTTCCGTACTAACCCAAAGTGCTAACGTTCCCTATTACCATGCCTCCACTGTTCGCCCATCTCTCTGTCAGCGGGTCATATCTCAAGAGCCATAAACTTGTACCTACGTCTTAAGTATTGAAATGTTCACATATCTATAACTGTATCTACGTATTGTCGCTGCAACAAAAAAATAATAAAAATACAATCATTTGAAAAATGTAAGTGTTTAAACAAGTTTAGTGTAAACAAGCGCTATAAGGAGATATAGCGCTTGTAATAATCTTGTGCTACCTACGGAACTCTTCGAGTCCGAATCGCACTTGGCGTGTTTTTTATTCTAGACAATTCTGCTGCACCTACTTATTTATTTAGAGCGATTTACTTGAGAGACTTACTTGCACATAACATGCAACGCTAGAGCTTAATTTTACTTCACGTCGGGGTACCGGTAAGGAATGTTCCTAGTACTTGTAGGTATGTAGGTACTTATTTTAACGGTACCCCGACGTTACGTAAAATTTCATGGCTAAAGTGTTATTTTTGACTTTTTAAATGTTTTACTTTTTTGCGGTGGGGGTTTTTTAAATTTTTAATTTAATTTTTATTTGAACATTTTTAAACGCATTATTTTTGTTTTATAGAGTTTACAGTTATGAATTTTTTTCAGTGCATTGTATGTAGAGTCAAATGCTGGTTAAAACGAATCCAAACACGACATATCTGCTATTATTTTGTCAAGAGTCTACCTACTGGTGTGCTGGATAGCCTGGCTGCAGCATCAGCTCATCCAGTTACCATCAGTGCATTGTGTGCAGAATCACATGCAGGTTAAAATGAATCCAAACACGACATATCTGCTGTTATTTTCCCAAGAGTGTATTAGTCTGCTAGATATCCTGGCTGCATCAGACCAAATACACCATAATGTTGCTTATTAATATTACAAACATGGGTGTTTGAAATTTTAAGACACAATTATGTTTGTAAGTAAAGTTAATACCCATAGACGTCGAAAATAGCAACGGTAGCTAACTCAAAAGAGCTGATAACCTTGAAACGGCTGAACCGATTTTGATGATATATATCTAAGAATCATCGCAAGAAACCCTGCTTTCAAATAAAAAAAAACTGCATCTAAATCGGTTCACCCGTTTGGGCGCTACGGTGCCACAGACAGACAGACAGACAGACAGACAGACAGACACACACACATAGCGGTGAAACTTATAACACCCCTCTTTTTGCGTCGGGGGTTAAAAACGAAGAAGAAGGAAGAAGTGAGAAGTTTACTTGTCGTTTTTTTTTTATAAAAAAAAAATGCCACACACAGATCCGAGGCGAAGGCTAGTATCTATAATTCCATAAAACGACGTATGTAGGCGGACAGTAACAACGTTTACTCTGCCAATAAAACGCTTGACAAGCTATAACCTAATTTCTAGTAAAAATATTACCGAGAGGCGAACTTGATTTCCGCTAACAAGTTAGTTAGCAAAATTTATACCCACCCCACGTCCTACATTCTGTACCTATATCGGAATTCTAACTTGTATGCGGCTGGTTTATTATTCGTCTATGTATACATACATACCAATATTGGAGGAACTTCTGGCTAAATAAGGCCGCACGGGTTGATCTTAGGCAGAAGATGGAACTACGCTTGCCGAGGTTGATCCTTGGATGGGTGATCATTCATTACATGATCCTTACGTACCTCGATAATCAATTAACTTGATTTCCGAGGTACGTAAGGATCCTTTGTAGAATTTTGACAGTCGTTACGAGTACTCAGAACCTTAAATGTCTGACTATCGGTCTAATATGTGGAGTCACTGGGTTGTGAAAGAAAGAAAGAAAGAAAAATATTTATTTGACATCAGTCATTAAAACACACATAAACACAATAATTTGTAAAACAATAGAAAATATACAATAGTAGGTACACATCATGTGCTGCGTGCCTCACCTCACAGCTGCGTCAAAAAGGTCCATTTCAGCATTCATGCCAGACAGGTGATGCTGTTGTGGAGATTTGATTGGCTGTCGCCCCATAAAAAATACTAGTATTTAACTGATCCGACTAATTATAATAAACACTATTAATAATAAACTCACAATTTCCATTAGTTCTACAGAAACCTCCTACATCATAGACTGACTAAGCTGGACTGGTAAATTTGGACCTTGCGTGATATTTGTAATCAGCGAATATTCCTAATATGGTCTTGGTATTTCAAATGTGCTACTCTACCTGGCCATGATTTCCTGGGCAAGTCCTAACCTAACTTGGAAGTCTCTATAGACTCCAGACACAGATAAGTCGAAGCAAAGAAAATCTGCTCAGGTAGAGATTAACAGATGATTGCAACCTGGAGTGCTGAACTGATACCTATTGCGCATGCCTGCACGTTACCAAAAATCATGAATGCCGCTCATAGCGCTAAAGTTGTAGGTCCTGGATCATGATCATATAGGTACTTTGTGTACTTTTGGTGCCCGAACATTTTTTTTTTATTTTTAATATTATAAACAAGTGCTTGACTGGTATCCCACCTGATGCTAAGCAGTGATGCAATCAGTGATGGTGAAGCGCACTAGTTTATTAAGAGCCTATTCACTCTAGCCTTGAAGACACCCAAAATTATAATCGGACGGGAAGACCGCAGCAGACAAGTTGTTCCAGTCCTTCGATGTACGCGGTATCGGTATCGGAATCGTGGAAGTACAATGTTCCTGCCGCCCTGAATTTGAAAAAGTTTCAGACCAAAATCTCTGGTCCTATGATATAATATGGTATATAGCTTTTTGACCCGATTTAAAGCGGGTTGTCCGCTTTAAATCGGGTCAAAAAGCTATATACCATATTAAAAATGTATTCATGGTTCATCCAACGTTATCGTGGATTTAGACAGTTTTGTACCTACCATAATTATGAAACGGTTTAAAATTGATTTCACGGATTTTGTATTAAACGGGTTATTTAAAACTATAGTCCTGAGTCGACTCAATTTAGATTGCCATCGACACGCTAATAATGCTCCGAAACATTTTTCCACATATCTTGCAGAAAGGAAAACTGGAAACACACATGTAGAACTCGCATTCATTATTCAATTTTGTTTGACCTTGGCCTACATTCGTATTTCCCCCGCACGGAGAAACGATCAAGACGTCGTACGAAGACTTTTCAGCAAATATGCCTCCAGATTACACACACTCTAGAGGGATTTTGGATGTTCAATTTGTTTTGTAACCAAATCTTCTTCGAATATAATCTTTTGCTCCCATATAACTATTACTTATGTAATTCACAGAATAGCTGCCTAGAATATTTTGGAATATCCACTATATACTCCTCTATAGCTACGCATTGTTATGACGTGTGCGTAGGTTGGCCAATGATAAACCTTTTTCAACGTAAATACTATAACATTACACCTGCCACATATGTCAATATCAGTAAGTATAAACATTACAAATGACAGGAACCTACGAGATCTGTTTCTGGATTAGACAGTGTTATTTTAAGTGCGAAAGATACCCTATATTTGGTGTTTCCTGTGAAGTTATGTAAGGCAAGTTACTTTGTGTAAAAGCTGACCTTTCGTGGGCACATGGGTGGGTTGCTTTAGGTGGCTACCTACGTCACACTCATGCATGACAACGCATAATGTTGGCTGCCGACCGCGTGCATTATTAAAACCGCCTCGCGTACCAAACGGCCGCTTTTAATTTAATGTCTGTGTCTAAAAACGTTACTAAGCACGAGGGAACGGTTTTCAAGGTTTAAATTCAAAAGTTAGCATTGTTTGTGGGGCATTTCGGATGTAGGGTATCCGTTGACTGCCAAACTAATGTGGCAACAATTAAGGTCCCTCATTTGTGGACCGAAACGGAGCGATTACCTTATCTACTATTAGGTGCGTTGTGTCTTGTGAATTGGTGTGATTTTCCTTATCATCGATCTGGGGTTTTGACCCAAATTTTTCATGTTTGGTTAATAGTTAAGGTATTTTCATTGATTGATAAATAGAAGTTCCCGTCGCTAGGCCGAATAGGTTAGCATAAGATCAAATTACACTTACACAGGTTGATACCTATGTGTATGAGTGACTCTTCATAAGGTATAGAACTAATTGATGTATAAAGTTTGTTGCAAAGTGAATGGCTTGGTAGCTAATAACCTACAATACTAACGAGTTGGTAAGGGAGAAAGTTCTTTGTCAGATGTCAAACAAGGGTAGATACCGCCACTTACCAACTTCATGACCTTTTCATTGCTTTGATTGAATTTGAACTTAATAATGTTAATAAAACTTTGTACGGTGGCGTAAATGGCATCATGGACGAACAAACTTCGTCTCAACATCGCAGGAGTTTATAGGCAGGCACTTCGTAACGAATACAGAGAATTGTTAGTATTGTTGATATCCTACACCTTCTTAACTTATAATGTAGAATTCTTACTGCCTTCTGGCACTCAATATTCTACTGACATTGGAGCTGATTCCTGGTCTAAATAAAAAAGGATAACGAAGAAACGTTTATTTAGGACATACACAGGAAATACAAAATCAAAAGTCATTTATTCAAATTAGGCTCAGGAGCAGCACTTTTTGATCAAAAGAAAGAAAAAAAGAAAGAAAAAACATTTATTGGCAACAGCTAGATACACGCACAGCAAAAACACAATCCTACTAATATTATAAACGCGAAAGTTTCTGACGATGTTTGTTAATCTTTCACGTAAAAACTACTGAATGGATTTTAATAAAATTTAGTATGGAGTTTGCTGAGATCCTGGACTAACACATAGGCTTTTTATCCCTGTATTCCCATGGGAACGGAACCTACGCGGGTGAAACCACGGGACGTCTGCTAGTAACACATAAAAAAAGAGATATAAATGGCATGTCTCACGGCTGCGCCAAAAGGTTAATTTCAGCGGTAATGCCATACAGATGCTGAGATGCTGCCTGATACTGATTTTCAAATTAACCTTTGGGGACAAGTGACGGATGTACATCACACAGTCCCCCAAAAAGTCCGCCCTTCGCCACTTCCTAGTGTTTTGCTAGAAAGAAGAAGTCGCTGAACAAACTCCCCAACAATACGTTTGTCTGATAAGTTAGAAGAACTAGAATTCAGTATATTTAGTTAACACTATAAATGACAGTGCCAGTCCCCTAATTGGTGGGTTGGAAAAAGCATCTGGATTTAATTGTAGTAAGTTGGAAATATGATGTTGTAGCGGTAAAATTGAAATTGAAATTGAAATACGAAATTGAAATATTTGAGTATGGAGGTAATGCAGTAGGTAAGTCAATGTGTAATTGTTACTATAATGGTGAATGTGCATATACAAATTAGTATTGTTAGAAGAAGTACCTTTGTAAGAATCACAGCAGATGAGGTTTTTTAGTTTTGTTACCCCTGAAAAAAGGCATATTTGCTGTGTGTAGGTACGTTATGTTAGGATGGCGCTCCGTGGGTCCTTTAATTGAAACACGTATTTACTACTACACTGAATTTATTTTAAATTACACACCAAAATTACATTAGTCGGAAAAAATATGTGGTAAGAATGAATTTTGTAGGTTGACTGCCGCTGCTTGCATGGCGAGCAGTTTTATATATTATACAAATTCCCAAATCAGCTAATTTGTTATAACATCTCCCCCCTTAAGACGGAGCTTTATAATAAAAAATTAAGCGAAGGATAAAATTTAAATACAAGAATAAAATTGTTCCAAACGGAAAGGGAATGGTAGAGTAAATATTTTCACAAAAATAAAAGTACAACTAGAGTAAATTAAAACATTACAAAATTAATGGAAAAAATAGTTAAAATTATACACAAATTAGTATAAATGAAAACCAATTCAAATAAGTAACAAGAGTACTACTTAATTAAAGTTAAGAGAAAATTTTGACATAACAAAATATTCAAATTACACAAGTTCAAGGGAAACCACATTTAAATATGTATAAACAAATTTAACTAAATTTAACAGCTTTAAAAATAATTTAATTACAAAAGAACAATGCAAAAACACATTGAAATATTGGATAAATAAAGACAAATAACGGTAACAGTAAATTTAAACATTACAAAATAATAGAAAAATAATTAAAATTACACAAGTTTATACAAAATGTAAACAAATTCAAATAAGTTACAAGAGTAATTGAACTTAAAGGAAAACTTAGATATAACAAAAATAATTAAGTTACACAAGTACAAAGCAAAAATACATTTAAATAATAAAATTATGTTACTTAAACAGGGATAATTTATTTAGGCTGGTTTTATTTCATTAACGTGATATTTTATACGTTTTCTATTTACACATAGGGTGACATTCGTTTTTCCGTGCGTCTTCATAATTTTATAGGGTCCCTTCCAGATTGGGGACAAAGCCTTACGCAATCTATGATGCTGTTTTAAATACACCATATCTCCAGTTTTGTAGTTTTTTCCTTTAATAGCAGAAATATCGTAATACCTTTTTGATTGCTCTTTGCTTTTGTTAATGTTTTCCAAAGCTCTTTCTCGCGAGAATTTCATTCTATACTGTAAAGCGCGGATATACTCGTGGTAAGTGGCATTATTATAGGATTCAGGAAAACTACTGGGAATAGTGGGTTTGTACCCGTATAATAACTCATAAGGGGTAAATTCAGTAGTACAATGAGGAGTTGTGTTATACGACAAAATTGCGGTTGCTAGATAGGAATGCCAGTCATCGTGATCGTCATTGACAAAAGACTTAAGGTATTCCTTAAGTGTTGCATGGCTACGCTCTAGCGCACCGTTTGTTTGAGGATGGTAAGGGGAAGAAAATATTTTTTTTATTTTAAGGATCTCGGTTAATTGCCGAAACAATTCGGATGTAAAACATGTACCTTGATCGGTAAGAATTGTTTTTGGAAACCCAAATAGAGAAATGAAATGAATTAGACTACGTGCAACTTCATCTGTTGCAGAAGTTACCATAGGATATGCAGATGAGAATTTAGTTAAATCATCTTGAAGAGTTAAAATGTATTTAAATTTCTGAAGACCAGCTTCAGGTAAAGGACCTACAATGTCTAATGCTAATCTTTCGAATGGTTTAGTACTTGATGAAGTTATAACCATGGGGGCCTTATTAGAACTACGCAATGGTTTATTCACTTGGCAGAGTTTACAATCTTTAACAAAACGTTGAATGTCAGATTGCATACTTTTCCAATAGTACGACGTTTTAATCCTGTTATACATTCTTTTGAAACCTGGGTGACCAGCTACGGTAGTCCCGTGGTTTTCTTGAAGGATATTAGGGACTTCAGCAGGATTTGGATATCGAATTTGGTTTTTATAAACATGAATTTTAATGTTAGTGCCGTGGAAAATATACGATATCATGTTATATATTTTTACATAAACTAATTTAGTGAAGGGTTCTGTAAAATCTGAAACAGATAACTCTTCAATTTCCTTGTGTGTTATAATTTGATCCCTTAATTTTAGTAATAGATTGTAAATTGTTTTGTAAGAAGTTTCTTCGTAATGATGAACTTTAGTAAATAAGAAATAGATCGTTTTATTATTTGCATCGACCGACTGTACGGTTTCAAGTTCACGCTCAGCTGATTGCAACTCAGCAGAATTTGGTATCATTGACAACAGCTGTTCGCAGTGCGGCATAGTGTTGTCGAAGTCAAGTGAAACGGGACACGCAATTATATTTTGTTTCGATAAATGTAAACTTGCATTGTGTTCTTCAATCTTCGTATCACTAGAGATGGTTTTAGTAAATTGTTTTTTCGTATATTCTTCATAGGTAGTTTTATTTAAATTGGAATGAACAATTGAATTTACTGGATAGCGAGATAAAGCATCTGCATTTGAATTTACTCGACCAGGCTTGTAAATAATCTCGTAGTCGTATTCTTCTAATTTTAGTCGCCATCTTAGTAAACGTCCACCTGGATCTTTCGCATTAAATAACCATGTCAAAGGGCGATGATCTGTTACGATTTTAAACTTATAACCGTAGAGATAGGGGCGGAATGTGTTAACAGCAAAAATAATAGCAAGGAGCTCTTTTTCAGTTGTTGAATAGTTCCCTTCTTGTTTATTTAAAGTCCGAGAGGCATATGAAATGGGCTTGTCTTTGCCAATCTCACCTTGGGATAAAACTGCTCCGACGGCATAATTCGAGGAATCCGTCGTTACAATAAAGGGCTGTGAAAAATCTGGGTACTGCAACAAGGGAGCGGAGATGAGCTTTTGTTTAAGCGTGTTGAAAGCTTGCTCTTGTTCATGAGACCAGTGGAAGTTAACATCTTTTTTTAATAAAGATGTCAGCGGCTTTGTTATATGAGAGAAATTCTCGATGAAACGACGATAATAACCCGTTAGGCCAAGAAAAGACTTTACATCTTTGGGGGTTTTCAGTGTGGGGAATTGAGAAATAGCCTTCACTTTATCTGGATTAGGCGAGACACCGTTATCTGTGATAACATGTCCTAGGTAAGCAACTTCTCGTCGCAAGAATTCGCATTTATCGGGCTGTAATTTTAAGTTTGCCTCTCTGAGTTTGGAGAAAACAGCTTCAAGCTTCTGAATATGAGATCCAAGGTCATGGGAGTAGACGATACAATCATCTAAATATATATAACAGTGAAGACCTTGTAATCCTGAAAGGACAATGTTCATCATTCTTTGAAATGTAGAGGGGGCATTTTTTAGTCCGAAAGGCATCCTAGTAAATTCAAATTGGCCTGAAATGCTATTAGTTGTAACACTGAACGCAGTTTTTTCAGTATCTTTTGTGTCCAACAATAATTGATGAAAACCTGATGCTAGATCGAGTGTACTGAAATATTTTGAGTGACCTAACTGGTCTAATATGTCAGTAATGAGAGGGAGAGGATAAATCTCTGAAACAGTGACATCATTCAGACGTCTATAGTCAATGACAATTCGCCATTTTTGTTTACCGGAAGCATCTAGTTTCTTTGGGACTACCCATACAGGTGCATTCCAAGGAGAAGTTGAGGGACGAATAATATTCTGATCAAGCATTTTCTTGATTTGTTTCTCAACTTCATCTTTATGGATTTCAGGGAAACGATACGACTTAACGTGGATAGGGTCTGCGTCTTTAGTATTAATAGAATGTTTGATCACATTCGTATAAGTTAGAAATTCACCATCGAGGTGAAATATGTCTGTATATTTAGAAAGACAGTTCATCAAAGCTTTCTTTTCTTGCGGATTTAAATGGGAGCACCTAATCTGCTCAATAACTTTCTGAGATCGGTCAATTACTGAGGAATCAAATTGATGAACGAGTTCCTCTTCCGAATCGTCTAATTTGGAAGGTGGGAGTTGAAATGTAGTTACTTTAACTTGAAAATTGTCAATTTTGACTTCAGTTTCGGTGGTATTAAGAACAGAAACGTTAACTCTATTATTTGACTTTAAGTTAACTATACAGTTAGCTAAGAATACCCCTTCACTGATTTTATGATCTAGTATCAAACCTTCTTTCAGATCAGCAATCTCTGATAAATTGGAGACCGAACACTCGATGACCATTTCTGACCGCGGAGGTATGTTATATGATGGTTTACTACAACAAATAGGTATTTCGTAACCTTCTAACTTAAGGGTGTTGGTTGAATATTGAATATCTATTTTAAAATGTTGTATAAAATCACTACCAATAATACCATCGTAGTGTAAATTGATCGTATCATCAATCGCGTGAAACAAATAGTCAAATATTATTTTACTTTTTGACGAAATGCGATACTCAAAATTGACTTTAATAGACCCCATAGATTCGCAATAGGAATCGTTATCGCTTAGGCCTTTAAGTTTTATAATTTCAGGACTCAAAACTGGTTTGTTAAACAAACTGGAATGTTTAATAATACAAATTGTAGATCCAGTGTCGATTAAAAAGCACAAGGGCTTGTCATTATAGTTTGATTTCAAATAAACGTGAGGTAAAGAAACTCTGTCATTAATGTTGTTAATGGTAAATGTTTTTTCACGTAAAAGATTCGTATTTTCGAGAAATGAGGAACTGTATTTAAAATCTTTATTAAGAGACTTGGAAGTCTCTGTATGTGCACTAACCTGTGTTTGAGAAAAATTAGGAACACAGTTTGAAGGATTTAAATTACCTTTAGTAGCACTAACCTGTGTTGGAAATAATGTAGGAACACAGGGTTGAATAAAAACGTTTTTCGTGTCAATTAAATTGTGAACATTAGGTTTCGGCAGACACGGAACCGAAACCCTATTTAGTTTAAACCAGCATTTTCATTAGAAGTGTCAACATGATGTACATTAGAGCGATTATTGCTCGACACGTTACTTGAACTCGGTGCAGTTGCACTGGATAGTGTAGAGTTACGTGGATCGGTAGGCGAATTACTGTTATTGGCTTTTGCTTTAAGTTTACGACATTCGCCTATTAAATGACCACGTTTCTTACAATAAGCACAAAATTTATTTGTATAAAAATTAGAGTTATGATATTGATTAGTATGAATAATATTTTGCTCGTTATTATTAGCCGTATTAACGTGATATAATTTAGGCGAAGAAAGCTTATTTTTATTTTTATAACACTCGGAAGCGACATGGCCGCTCTTATTACATATTGTGCATTGTTTATCACGACGAGTAGATAGTTTCGATAAATTATATAATTTTTCTTCTTCAATAGCTATTGTGATAGATTCTGACAAGGCCTTTGGATTTCTACACCGCACAATATGGGAAAAATTAGAGTTTAACCCTAACAAAAACGTATTAAGAGCCAAATCTTCCATTGCGGCTATACGACCTATAAGTTCTTTATCATTTTGGCAGCTATAATGGATGTCAGCTTGTAGTCGTGTTAAACATGATTCAATGCGGATAGAAAATTGCATCACGTCTTCGGAAGGCAACTGTTTGCATTGTTGTAAATCTAATAGTAAATGAGTGGAATGTTTTTTCTCTCCAAAAGTGGTTCTAAGGAACTGTTTAATTTCTGACCAACTATTGAATTGTTTTAAGCAACAAGCCAATTGGGCTTTACCTTCCAATTGCGAGATGACATATTTACATAAAACGTTCTGCTGTTCTGTAGTTGCTAGAGAAATTGCATTTTCGCAATTTGTTAAAAACGCGGGCAATGACTCACGGTCCCCGTTAAAGGGTTTGATGAATTTTGTGAGGACAGAGAGCGTGATTTTGTCTGCCATTTTTTCTTTTATTTTTGGTGGCGGACTATCCTCTGAATAATCTGAATTAGATGAAGACGCAATTTCTTCGGAAATCTCCTTTTTTAGAGGCATTAAAATAATGATGATATAGTTATCGCATTAAAGCACTACAGAACATCAGAAACACAAAACACAAGAAAAATATGAAAGTAATATTGTATACAAAAAATGGAATAAATCTACTTTAAAAGAGTTCTAGAAAAATATTAAAATTATTTTGAAAATTTTGAAAAAAAAATCACTTCACTGTAATTAACTTGATCACTTTCACTAGATAAATGGATAGGGAAAACTCACAGTAATAGGGATATGGCAGCAGTGCACGCGAACATTCTGGAAGGATGATGACACATACACGTAGTGTGGCGTGACACGACGTGGCGACCTGGCGATTCAGCGAATCGTATTGCAGGTCGATGACACGACACGTTGCGTTCAGCAGGCACGCGGTGCGACCACGTTGCTGATGAAGTGATGACGGATGATGGATGGTGTGCGATTGGAGGTCGTCAGCGAGACCTCGACGGAGGGTCCTCTTGTGATGCGAGCTTGCACTCGGAAGTGGAGACTGACCGTCGACCGCAAGGCAGTAGGAGATATTCCGGGGTGATGCGGGCTCTCGCTTAATAGCGGAGGCTTATCGTCGATCACGGGTAGCAGGAGGTGTTTCAGGGTGACGCGGGCTCACGCTGAATAGCGGAGGCTAATCGTCGATCACGTGGAATGCAGGTTTCCGGAGTGACGCGGGCTCACGCTAAAAGCGGAGGCTGATCGTCGATCACGTGGAATGCAGTAGCGCGGGCTTAGGCTTTTGGGGAACCCAAGGCTTATCGTCGACTACTCACCGAAAGGACTGCTAAGCCACGGAGCCAACAAATAATATGGTGCAGACGAGTGGCAACGAATCGCGACGCCTACACCTATATATCTCACTTCTGACACCAATTTGTTAGGATGGCGCTCCGTGGGTCCTTTAATTGAAACACGTATTTACTACTACACTGAATTTATTTTAAATTACACACCAAAATTACATTAGTCGGAAAAAATATGTGGTAAGAATGAATTTTGTAGGTTGACTGCCGCTGCTTGCATGGCGAGCAGTTTTATATATTATACAAATTCCCAAATCAGCTAATTTGTTATAACAGTTAGTAAATCTCTTAAAGTACATATCATACATCTTTTAATTTGTATAGGTTATTAGGCTTAAAATACAAGACTATGGTATTTTGCTTTGCTGACATAGATAGATAGATAAATAAAACATTTATTCAGTGCACGCATAGGTACATAGACCAACACACAAGACGAAAAACAAAATAATCCATAAAAATATAAAACAAAAAAAAAACGAACAGTGTGCCGATATTTAAATAAAAGAAAAACAAAACAAATAAAACCTATCACACTAAAAGCAAAAGAAATAAAACAATTATTACATAATTATGTTTGTATGCTCCAAATATTAATATAGGTACATACAGCAGCATGCGAATCATGCCACATAAATTTGCTAAAATACATGATTAATTTATCCGATGTTTGATTTTCACATGATTCCAATATAATCATTTATTGAAATAAAGAAACACGAAACGAACAAATACAGAATGTTAAGAATCGTTTTCTAGTCCAAGCTAAAGTTAGATAGCCACTAGACGAAACTTTAAATTAATCAAGCACGCCGCTTTCCAGATTTAAAATTAGATTGCTCCAGTTGGTCGGTTGATCGATTCCATCAAGGTAATGTCAATTAGTAGATTTTAGGTTAGAACTATTGTATTTTAAACATATTGCTGACCCACTGACCAAGGTAACTTTAGCTTTATAAATACACGTTCGTTTAAGAGAGTGAGAAAGAGCTTAATCCATTGGTTTCGGAAGACCATCTTCTAGTGGTTTCGACAACTTTGTTAGGGTTGGCTTCCAGTTAAACCAGATGTAGCTGAATACTGCAATTTTACATGGAGCGACTGCCTGTCTGATCTGCCAACCCAGTTATTATGTAACACCATACTCATTGACTTAGGGTTTTTTTTTCATAGTCTGATAATTTTCATCTAAAGGTTTGACATATTATACAATAAAAAGCTGTCAAACTGCCGTTTTTCATACAAATGTTAACAGATAATATTATTTTAATAATTATAAAAATTATAATAATCAGCCTGATTTACTGTCCCACTGCAGGGCAGAGGCCTCTTCTCATACAGAGAAGGCTCAAGCATTAATCAACCACGCTTGATCAAGGCGGATTGGCAATTTCAAACTTAAATTAACTATAAGTCCAGGTTTCCTCACGATATTTTCCTTCACCGGTGTCAATGATATCTGAGATAAACTTAGAAAGTAGGACATATGAATTGAAAAAGTCACATAATTGGTACTTGCCCGGATTTGAACAACAACCTCGTGCATGAGAGGTAAGTAGAGGATTTTAACCATTGAAAAATATCTAAGACTGGCTTTTGGAGTTTCAGGCATCTGATACCCCATAAAAACTGACAAGATCTATAAATAAGTGTCAGAACCCACAGCTCACTTGCTTTCCAAGGTTTGTAGAGGTCTTAGTGTGCGAATACCCATCAACGTACCTACCTCCGCGTTACTAAACGACAAAGATCCCCCCCCCCCCCCCTTCTGTGGAGCTGTCATTTCTTAGCCACAGTTCCCTAATGTAGGCACCTAACAATGAAACAATTCACTAAGTATAGGTTGATAGAGACATCTTCGAAACATTATCATAAAATAATGTCCCACAAACACCTCTCTTGTGTTCCTTTTTCGTTGTTCCACGAAACACAAAAGAGGTCAAAACAGCACTTTCTTACGAACTAACAGATGTCGTTGTGAAATTATCTTTTGTAGGTACAAAGAAGCTTTGTTTTTGTAAGTTGAAAAGATACATAAAAACTGCCCACACACGACATTAGTAGGCATCTATCCATTTACGTAAGTGCTTTCTTTTGAATAATCCCCTGTCTTGAAGACGATATTCACGTGTAACCTCGCTTCAACATATTTTGATTGATTACCTTGCTTTAGCTAACCAATCAAGAACGTTATCTAATTTTAATAATAATATTCCACAACTTTCACACAACGTAATCTAGTCCCAAGCTAAGCAGAACTTGTGTTATGGGTACTAAACTGATAAACATACTTATATATTTCTAAATACATATGTCGTGGAAAGCGATATTCTTGAATAATAAGTTGTGAAGTTGATTAAGTTAGTGCGGAGTCTATGGTGACCAGCGTGAAGTTACTTGTTATTTGAAAATGGCGCGAATGTGTTTTCGGTAATGTCACGTGCTGATTGATTTGAGGCACCAACGAAGACACGCTTCCAGTTCGAAACTGTCAGTTACCTATTTGATTTAAGTTTTGTGATTACGATTGTTAAGTGAGGTTATTACTGCAATGGAAATTCGGATCGGTTTCAGCTTCAGCTCATCTCTCAGCCATCGCTGACGCCGACATATACATATTATAGATAAATTACACCCAGACACAGAAGACAAGCATTTGTCTTGGGTGGGAATCGAACCCACGACCGCCACCCAGCCGGCCTGCTCAGCTGATCGAAAGTTGCGAGCTTTTCATCGCACGCTCTTTTTTAAAGATGGAAAAAAAACGTTTTTTTCGCAGCAATATTTTGTTGTCAAAGTTACTTATTACTTAATAATTTTATTATATGTACAGAATGTGTAGTTATCGGCTATGTGATCGGTCTTTTTACAAACTACATGTACAGAAGCCAGCACGTCAAGTTACCACAATCTGTCAAATTTCATTGATCGTTTTTCAACTTTATGTTAAACGGAATAAGGTTCATATTCAATTGGGAAAATTTGACACATTGGGGTAACTTCATGTAATGGCGTCTGTACATCTAGCCCGGCAGAAGCTTTATACGAACATTCTCGCACTAATTTTCAAGTGCGTTAATTTCGTTCATTTAAACTGCCTTTACAAACACCTCGTGTTATTTCAGCCCGAAATAATACATGATGTTGGAATGTTAAAGTTCGTAAAAGCCGGTTTTAATTACCTACACATGAAGTGGTATTTTTGAACAGTAACTTTAATATTGTTCCTACACCTACTCCGGAATTCTTGCCAGTACCTATGTGGATTATGTGTCGTGTATTTATTGGTCTATACATAAATACAAATATAAGAGAGCTTATATTATAATCTAGCCACTACACTCTACAGCTTTTTTGTTATAATGTTATTTTTTTTTAACTGTGTGTAAACTTGCCAATAAATGTATTTTCTTTCTTTCTTTCTTTCTTTCTTTCTTTCTTTCTTTCTTTCTTTCTTTCTTTCTTTCTTTCTTTCTTTCTTTCTTTCTTTCTTTCTTTCTTTCTTTCTTTCTTTCTTTCTTTCTTTCTTTCTTTCTTTCTTTCTTTCTTTCTTTCTTTCTTTCTTTCTTTCTTTCCTTCCTTCTTTCTTTCTTTCTTTCTTTCTTTCTTTCAGACGTGGTACGGGGTATTGCGTATCTTCATTGACAATTCACAGTGATGACAACTGGGCAAAGTGTTCAACGATTAATTAATTGTCAAATAGCTAGTTTCATATTGGCTATCATCAGTGTGTACTCCTATCTAAGATGACGTCTTACGCACTCTGATAGTCACCGTAACTTGCAGTCCACTTAAGGTGCAATACAACTTTTTTTTTGTTAATTCTCAGTTCGCTGTGTAGTTTGATGCCAGTTGGTCACTGGCAATGAAACGATTGCCAAAAGCCCTGCTTGTGTTCTTATCACTTCAAACCATACTTATCCAGTTCAAACTGTACAAAGCGATGATATCTGTCCTTAGACTAACAAAAAAAGGAAGACAGTGCGCCGCGTACGTCAAAAGTGAAGCCACCTTTTTATTTTTTATCTATGTATGCCTCGAAGGGATTTGAACTTACTCCTTATATGTAACTTAGGGAATAATATTTTATGCGAAAGCTAATATTCTAAAAGTCAGTACAAGTAATATAATGTAGAGTGTGGAATTGTAACTCAATTAGCTATTTAGAGGGACATCTATTTTAAGAAATAAACTACACAATTTACGTGTGCATTAATTTCCAAATTACTGATTATTTTATTTCCAATCAACTTTTTTGAATTCACACTTTAAAAATCCCCGACTCAAAGCCAAAAATAAATAAAACTTCTAAAAACTTGTCGAATCATTTTTTGAAATTGCTGTCTTTTCGATTTCATTATTTGTTAAATTGTTTCTAGTTTGGAAATATTGTTAAATCCTGTGTTTGAATATTTCTCAATAACACATTTTATTAAACTGACTGTATGCTAAATACCTGCAAAATTATACTCAACATTCAAGATTTCAAATAAAGATGTTCCCTAAAAATGTTTCTAAAATCTTTGTAACATTATATTTGAAATGTTTTTTTTTAACCATTTTAGTACGTTAACCTTACTAGACGACGTACTAAGCAAATGAGCATGGTTTCAGTGTATGTCCGTGCGTGTGTATTTACTTGTAGGAGCACGGTTTTGTGGCTTCACCTTTCATGTTCGCAGCGCGCCGTCTTTCCTTTTTTGTTGGTCCGAGTTTCTTTCTAAGTTCGCAAGACGAAATCGCTGGTGGCTGCTAGTATTAAATGCGTGAGATATTGCCGTTATTAATCAATTCTTGCGATGTAATAGAGTAACCCGAGATATAGAGTGAAATTGGATATGTATTGATTAGTTACAATCGCCCACGCGGCCACGCTGAATGAGTACTCGCGCGAACGGATTGAGAACTTGATGATCTTACGCAAGGCTTTCTTAATTTACAGAAAGTTTTACTATTGTTACTAAGTTCTGAAGATTAGGGACCTATTTTAGGTTTGACCTTCACGTAATTAATATTAATTGAGCCACCCACGGTTTCTTAAAGTTCACAATGTAGAACAGTAATTGTCAGTTAAAAATCTTCTGGTGATTATGTGCCTACTTTGTTTAAAGTAACCCTCTAAGAAACATTCATATCTACATACGTGTAGGCTCAAAGCTTTTGCCATTTGGTTTAGCAAAATTATCATTTCATTTTAGACCAAAATTGCCATTTACATGTAACAGACAAGACAAATGTAAATAGGTTGAATTGTATGAGTAGCTTAGTTTCATTTTTTGCTTAGATATTTAATCTCTACAACCCAGTGAAGGAGTAGCATGATACTCCATTAAACTAGTTATCTGACTTTCGGGGCTTCGACGACGCGTTATGACCGTCAAAGATCTACAAATAAGTAATAGTCGGGACCAACTGTTGTAACTTCATTTCGAGGCACATCGGAGTCTTAATATGCAATCAAATGGTCATCCTTCCACGGATCTTCGATCAACCCGTTTTAATAGTTTATACACAAGCGCCTCCTTAGTAACCATTAGGTGTATAAAAAATAAAGCTTCTAAGGATTATTGAGTAATCTTCAATAGCCTATCACCTTTCTCAAGAATTGGGCCATCAATTATTAAATCTCTAATCTACCTAAGAACCTTGGCACGGATTGCAATACAAACTACAACATTGCATTTTAGTGTCATGCTACGGACAAATGAAACCACTGTGCGGTTTAGTCTAGGAAGCCATTATGGCTCAATCTAAACTCGTCGCGTCACGGCGCCAACCGACGTCGACGTCGGCGCCCTAAGTTAGGAATTAGCAATTTACAGTTCAGAGTAAATTAGGTCACAAATCGTGTTGCAATCAAAGGAAATAATGATCTGTTTGAGGGAGAAAGATATTGAAGTCATTGGGCATAATCGGAATTGAAATGGAAATTGAAATTGTTTATTGAAATAATAGATCTACATAAATATTTAAACATTAAGTCCTTAAACTATAAAATTAAAATATACATATAATTAATGGATTCTACCTGAACTAGGATGAACCTGTATCTCAGAGATTTAAGATAATGATCACCTTATACCTTGAGTGTTATACTCAAGGTGAACATTATCTTCAATCTCTAAAAATAATATTTTGATTTGTTAACAACTCTTCTGCATTAACATTTTACAAGTAACCAAGACATATTTTACAAGTAAGCATTTTGTAATTTTGACTGCTTACGTGCATTTCGTATAGGTTGACACTATGAGATACGAACAAATATGAACGCGGGGCATCGCTTAAAATGCCCAGATTACTTTTTTTTTTTTTTTTTTTTTTTTAAATATTATAAACTAGTACTTGACTGCAATCCCACCTGATGGTAAGCAGTGATGCAATCGTTGATGGTGAGGCGCACTAGTTTATTAGGAGCCTATTCACTCTTGCCTTGAAGACACCCAAATTATAATCGGACGGGAAGACCGCAGCAGGCAATACCCAATACTCTATACGAAACTACCTTTTAAAAAGACTAGTCTAGTGCAGCATTTGTTTTAAATGCTCGTTGTAATTGCGATTTAAACCTTCTCATAATTGTTTGAGATTTGACTTTAGTTCAGGCTTTCTTTCTTCTATAATGGGTTGCAATCGGTTTCATACAATGAGGTATGCAAATGTTTTTCGTAAATAAATTTATTTAAGAGGAACAGGGCGTATATTTTCTCATCCTCCGTAGAAAGGGTGGATCGTCTGACCAGACGGCTGTTGTGGCAGTAGTAGCCGCTACCAAAGATTAAAAACATACAGTCGTCCGACGAAGCTGTCTAGACAGGGCAATCGTGCGGGGTGTGCGGGGGCGAGACGCGGGAAAGACGCTCCCGCACTACGAAAAAACCGATGTTCGTAGTGCGGGAGGTATTAATCAAGTCTAACCCGTGTAGAAGTTGTCGGCATTGTTCAGAGATCAAAGGCGTCGTTCTACTGTATTAATATTTATACTGTGCCGCTACTGTCCGACGCGGCGACGGTTGTTGTCAGGATCTTGCATACATCCGTTCAATCACGCGGATAATGTTAACATCGCGATGTAGGATATCCGTCGTTAGTTTGTATGTGCCGAGATAGATGTCGCTAAAGCATATTAAAAGAAAACATTATACGCCATTCATACTCATCTAAAACAAAGTCACCACATTGCTATTATCACACATTAAAGTAACGTGTCCCAGTACCTTACCTTTTCGTGTAGGTAAAGTTATAAAACCGTACTGAAAGATAATGCATGGTGGTCGTAAACTGACGAGCTCAACCCCTTTCGTGGCCTTAAAATCTGTAGTTAATCTTTAATTCCTGCCAATGTAACGATGGCCAATATATCTTGATATTTCGTGGGGGCGCTGCTAGTAAGGGATGCCAAGAAAACGGTATAATTTGAATTTAGTTCCTTATTTTGCCACCTGTCAAATTATACTGTATTATTTTGTTAGTGTTGGATGTCTCAAAGAGAGTTTACTAAGCAATAAAGGGTAATCTATAAAGACAGGTTTAGTGATGATGGATGATCATTTTCAAAGTTACGCTTCTTAAGTTCTAAGTAGGTCAAAGTCAAAAGTCAAAGTCAAATCATTTATTTCAATTAGGCCATTTAAAAGGCACTTTTGAACGTTAAACTTACAAGTTAAATAAAATTTAATGATTCTAGTTGCCCCTTCCAAAAGGTAGTTTTGTATGGAGAAGAATGGGCAAGAAACTCCATACTTACTCTTTTAAAATAGTTTTTACAATATTTGTATACAATAAAAAATACATTATATGTGTAGGGCTAAAAAATAGTAGATTTAAATAGGTGGACATAATATATCTCTCTCGTTGGGTTTTAATTAACTCACCAAATTAACTTCACTCAGGCATCTCAAAGACATTATTGATTTCACATAAAGATAATAATATAAAATGATTTATTCGTTTAAACATGATTGTATAACATACCTAAAATTTAGTACTGTATACTATGGCGGTTAACACACTGCCACGCATCACGCTGCTTGTTGCGTGTCTCTGAACTGAAATGAACGCGCGTGGATGCATTTTCTGTGTGTTGGACTGTGCGTGTTTTCCATACAAACGGAGATACTTACAAGCAACGGAAGAACACGCATCCACGCGCTGCGCTGCATCATGTGGGGCAGTGTGAGAATCGCATATGTGGATAGAAAAAAAAACTGTTCAGTTCAATATGTAGCTGGGAAAAAAGCTATAACATACCTAATATATTATACCTATGATTATCTAATTTATTCATTTCTTTTTGGTAATTTCCAGCGCACAAGTACGAGCCTCTGGGGCGAATGGATGGGCGTGATGCATGGTGACGAGATGGAATATGTCTTCGGGCATCCACTGAACATGTCTCTTCAATACCACACCAGGGAAAGAGATCTTGCTGCTCACATTATGCAGTCCTTTACCAGATTCGCTCTCACTGGGTAAGTTACATACACTATTGGCCATGGAGTTCATTTATTTAATTTTTATATATCAAACTCACCCAAGATGCACATTGTGAATTTGACTTACACAAATTTATGTTGAAAGCCAATCCAATTGTGTGTCAAAGAAAAATCCCTGATAGAGGTACCTAAACCCAGTGGATTTTTCTCAATTTATTTATTTATAAACCTCTAGACATCAGTCAGGTACAGTCGATATTTAGAACTATGGTTAGTGTTATATGACATAGAAGACCAGTTGGACTCTGAGGGTCGAAAGGTTGGAACCGCGCCACAACATAAACTTTAAGTCATTTGTGGTACGTGTTCCAACCCAACATCTCCAGACCTTTTTGAAGGAGGACTTTTGGCCGAAAGGTGTCGTTTTCCGGCGTTTCCGAGGACGGTTACGCGACACCTCGCAGCAAAACACGACGCCGACGTTACGTGTTTAGTTACTGTTTAATATGTATTAGTTTGTTATTATTGTATTATTTAATTGTGTGTATTTTACTTATAGGCCTTAGCAGCCTGAAATAAAATGATTATTATTATTATTATTATTATTATAGAACCAACAAGGCGAATTTGATCGCCTCTCGTCTCTTCATTAAAATGAAAAAGAAATAAGAAGTATGTATTCGTTAAGCACAAGCTCAGGCACACAATACAAAATAAGGAAAAATTCAGTTCCTGCAGTAGACATACCTACTTAAACCAGCCCTAAACTGTCCCATTGCAGGGCAAAAGACCTGAACTAGGTTCGAATTTCAAACTTACATTAACTACATTTAAGTAATGGTTTCTTCACGATGTTTTCCTTCACCGATGTTGGTGATGCCTAAAAGATAAACTTAGAAAGTACAAATTAATTAAAAAAGTTACATGGCAAAAGCTAATAGACATTAATAATAGTAATAATTAATGACTCAAAAAGTTGCTCGTCGCAGTTCCTTCCTGTCGTGAACTTCATTCTAATAGGACGATGTTAACCACAGCTTGATTATCTAACAGATTCAGGCCAAACAAACTGAAAGTTTTACTTGTTCAAATGTCAGACTATTGATTTTAGTCTAAATCCGTTACAAATGGTATATCGGTATAAAACTGAAAAACTATTTTAAGTTTGGAGTCAATGATATTATAAGTAAAAAGGTGTAGATAGGTTATAAGCGCTCAGCAATCGACACGTTCAAATGTGGGTAACTAGCCACACTTGATCTCAGTGTCACGTCGCGCCGTCATGAACGCGTGCGTGCGTTGGTGTACCGTTTTTGAATATCGAATGTGACCTATCTATACCTTTTAACTTATAATAACATTGTTTGAAACGAACAGATTTCTTGATATTCTGTTTTATTTGCGTGGTCAGTTTGAGAGATCCGATTATGAGATTCAATTTTTAGTGTGGCCCTACTCTACTTTATTTTATAAACTAAAAAAAGGGTTTTTATGAATGGTTTAAATACTCTTTCACGCAAAAAATATTGAACGGATTTAGACCGAACCCTACGGTATACCTAATGTAGCTTTTACTTAATACTAGACTAGGCTTTATCATAAAACCTTGGTGTTCCTACTATAAGCAGATACCTACACTTCTGCTAAACCCTTCAGGGATTGCGATTGCGAAATATTAATAGGATTATGAAATATTTAAAAATATATATAAACTAATAACTAAAATTGGTCAGGCTTTCAAGACAGTGAGTATCAACTATCAAGTTAGGGTTAGGGTTAAGATCCGATAATCTTTGGGATCGATAAGGCCATTCATCAACCTAACCGATAGCGCTCTGGGGCCTATCCGTACAACCCGTGACACAGTTTCTAACTACCACCTATATCTGGATATATAGAACTAACAGTATATAAGTATAATACCAGCCTAGTATTGTCCTACTGCAAGGCCCCTTTTCAGAAGGCACGAGCATTGATACTCAACATGTTTGCTCAAGGTATGAAGTAAAGATTTCGTATTTAAATAAGTCCAGGTTTCCTTACGATATTTTCCTTTCATCAATGATGTCCAAGATAACCTCAGAAAATAGATAAGTAATGAAATAAATAAGTCGCACTGTTACTTGTCCATTCTTACTCGCGCTATGTGAGGAGAAGCCACTGCGCCGTGTAACATATTTCATGTTAAATATTCACCTTTATACGATGTACTTATTGAAGCTAGAACCCGATAATAGACTGGCTATCAGGCTTTCGGTCTGATAACCAGTCTAACTAAGGGGAACCGTGTTACTCTGTTTTTGGTTTGTAATCAATTAGATTGGCTACCAACTCCGGTATTGTTGGGAAAAGGCTAGGAAGTAGGCAGATGTGGTCTGGCATGTAAGTATTATAGTGGAGTTTTCGTTTATAAACTAACAAAGTGGCTTAAAAAGAGATAATCTATCAAAAATTTTAAATAAATAAATAAAAAAAAAACATTTTATTCCGGACATTTGCAGGATTCATAAAATTGTTAGTAACAGATACACTTAAAAACGATTGAACTTTTGTTGTATTGTTGTGTGTTAAAGAGTAGGCATAAATAATTTAATCATGTCCAGCCGGTAGATTCAGTAAAAGTCACAAAGTAAATACTTGAGCGGAGTGAACTGTCAGTGTCTTTTAGTATGGAATGACAGCTCAATTTGCCTTCACTTCACCTAAATTTTCACGGGGTGATCTTTGTAGAATAGCACTCCAGAGGACAAATTAAAAGTTATAACAATGGGTCGATATTCGAATTGTAATCTACGCAAACCCCTTTGAACCAGAAACCGGCACGGCGTGAGTGTATTCATAAACATAAACGAAGTAAAATGAGTATGTTAGGGTCGTAGTTAGTAACGTTCTGTTGTTTCAACGGCGTAAGTTTTTGCGTTTGTAGGTAGGTACCTAATTACTCTACTTTTTCAGGAAACCACACAAGCCGGATGAGAAATGGCCTCTTTATTCCCGCTCATCGCCCCACTACTACACTTACACTGCGGACGGGACCAGTGGACCCGCTGGGCCCCGTGGACCCCGCGCCTCCGCCTGCGCTTTCTGGAACGATTTCCTCAATAAACTGAATGGTAAGAAACACATAATCGTTATTTTGTTTAAATATGACACAGCTTTCTCAATGATGGTTGAAGAAGCAGCTTCTATTATGTAAAAATTACCATGCGAAAAATTGGGTGAATAGTATTGCTTTCTTATGGAAATCACCTCGTGAAAAGTTGAATGTATTGAAGAGGAGTTGAGCTCTCATTTCATACCAATGCTAGACATTGACAGTTCACTTCACTCAAGTTTTCACGTGGTGACTGTTACAGAATCGACCGGGTGAGCGCAAAAGCGAACTATCAATCTTTAGCATCAGTATAGGATGACAGATCACTTCAACTTCAGGAGTGCGAATCTGGTCAAATCACCGCGTGAAAATGTAGGCGTAGTGAGGATGAATAGGCTATTTGACAAAATGATAGTTTTTAGTCCATCATCTAGATTACAAGAAAATATATTGGACACGTATTTTTTCTTTTTTGCGCGTAATCAAAAAATAACGGCGATACATCGAGTTAAAATGTCGCCTGACGTCACTAGCCGGTACAGTTTAAGCTAGCTAATGACGATATAAGCCCCCACTACTTAACTTTAATGCGCTTAATCTAAGCAGTTCTCTATCAATTTAAAAAAGAAAAAAATATGTGTCGAATATTTTCTTGTTATCTAGATGAGGGACTAAAAACTAAAATATTGTCAACTGGCCCATTGAGCTGCCATACTAATGCTAGGCATTGACAATTCACTTCACTCAAGTTTTCACAGCGTGACTTGTACTGAATCGACCGGCTGTTCACAAAATAGTACCGCTAACACCTAAGTTATTGTTTGATGTCCCTGGTGGCATACTCAGTATTGTTCTAAAACCACCACTAAACGCCGTGCTGTTAGACAAGACGTCAGCCGTTCGTTTCGGCTGTCATTTGTAGAACTTCGACAGTCATTACCAGTAGTCCAAACCCCAAAAGTTTCCCAACCCGTTTAGCTAAGGGATATCGTTGTGGAGGGCAGATAAATAGACGCTCCATGAACTTCATTTCCTTACGTGCATCCGGGGTGACTGAAAGGCGATCCTAACATAGTTCGAAAAAATCTGGGTCGATCATAAAATTATTATCTATTTTCTTATTTATCCATATACTTTAAGCTTGGCGCGATTGCAATGGAACATATCCATTTGATACTAGCGACCCCGTAAAATGATTGTCTAATGTCTAGCGTGTTTTCAAAATTTGACTCGCCATACTAAATTCGATAATATCACAGGTAAAGTCCCCATAATAATTACCTACATCATTTTTCACACACTTATTTACTTCGGGGCTAGGTTCTTGACCTATACTTATCTAGGTTTCTGTTATTATAGGGTCGGTATAACCTTGGCCTACTTTGGCTTCAAGGATTCCATAATGTCAGATGTCAATACAACTTGATAGAATTCTTTAATTTCGTAAGTGTATGAAATTACTTCGGAATATCTCTAACTTTTTAGATAAGCATATAATTAAGAAAACTTCTTAAGGACACTGGTAGATAAATTTATGAGTACCTAGGATAATGTTATCAATTCTAGAATTCTTAGAAGAAAAGAAGTATCAATGAGGATCGTAATATAACTGATGGCGTTCTGTAGTTTCTACCTACCCTCATGGGGAGAAGGTTCGAGTTTAACTTACATATATTATGTTTTATTTTAATGCGCCATTAAATTTAATCCAAGTGACATTATTATTTATTATTATTTTATTATTATTATTTTTTTATTATTGTAAGAAATTCAAAAGATATTAAACAAATAAAAAAGTACATAAATAAGTAACATCGTACGTTCACCGCATTAAACTTAAACTTACTGCAACTAAAAGCAGGTTCAAAACTAAAGTCAAGTTTCATTATTCACTTAACTATTTGTTGAGACCAGACTTTACAGCGGCGACGGGGACTGTTTAAATTAAATATTAGTCGTGCTATTAAGCATTCCACTGTTCAGCTTTAATGTTTTTGTGTCAAATATTGAAAACTTAAAAAATCCTGCCAAGTGCACTTAGTACTAGCACACGTAGGGTTAAGTTCGGTATTTGTCATGAAAGGGCTACCCCTTTTTTAGTTGTTTTAATTCGTGAAGGGTTCACCTGTTGATACAATAATTATTAAGGTTAAGCAAAAAAAAAATTACACCCAGATACAGAAAAAATGTAACGTGTTCATCACACAAACATTTGGCTTGGGTGGGAATCGTGTCCACGACCTTTCGGCACAGCAATCAGGACCACTAAGCACTTGTCGTCTAACATGCCAATAAATGACCTCCAGGACCCCATTGGTCCTGTACCTATGTCATTAGATCTCTAATGTGCATGCCGAGACACGTAGGGGTCTCGATATGTACCCATCGAAAGGCAAACCGCGCTGAGCGTAGCTTTACTTTCAAGTGACACGTGTCACTGTTATTACCATGTTTAGCCACATCCATACTGGTTCTTTATACCTACTGTTATATTTTCTTTTCAGAACTGGAACACATGCCATGTGACGGGGCGGTGACTGGTCCATACAGCAGCGTCGCCGGCACCACTCTACCTATAGTCCTGCTTACGACGCTTGCCACTACAGCCACGTTGTAAACGAGGCACGGCAGCGCACTTGAACCAGTCAAGTGAATATCTACGCATTAGGGAAGAGTAGACAAAATTATTTATACAAACTAGTACAATAAAAATGCAAATAAATGTTAACTACACGAATAATTATAAAATTACCTACAGTTTTAACAAGAAATTTCTTGAGTAATAATTTGCAATTTTATAATTGTCAGTGAAGACCTAGATCGCAGATGGTGTTTCGAATTTTAATGTCGGCTACTTAAGTACTAGTAGCAGTAATTGTTGTATTAATTAAATATATTTTATCACAATATATCATATCAATGGCGTGTGGAACGTGAAATGAAATTAGAACGGACAATGCAAAGAACTTTATAAAAATGAGACTATATTAAGAAGTGAACTTGTGAAGTGAATTTGTACGAAGAAAATGAAGAAAGAACATTAATAATAAAAGCTGAATATAGTAAATTTCTTTTTCTGTATCATAATAATATAGTAGCAAAAGTATGTTGAATGTTAAATAATTTAGTTTACAATGTTCCTGTAACTAGTTGTTTCGTATTTTTGATGTTTCATATATTTAGTTAATGTGTATTTCATGTTATAAGTATGGAAATATTATAAATGTCGGCGGATTATTATAATACCTGTGCGTATAATAAAATAAGTTATACTTAGAGAAAGTATTTATACGTCGGCTTTCATTGTTAAAGCGAAGCTTTCACACACGACAGTTTGATAAAAAAATCACTATACATATCAAAGTGTGCCTCTGCTTAAGAATAGCAAAATGACATATCTTATTCGTAGTAAAATTTTACGATTTTATATATAATAATATAGAAGTCGAGTGTATACTGTGAGATGAATTTTTATCAATATATTTACTACTATTGTATTTAGGACGCTAATGATTCGTACCACTTGAGGATCTTATGAACTCCAAATTCTTATGACTTCGAACAGATATTAGTATATTTTGTGAATAGTCCCTTCTTTAGAATAGATTGCGATATTCTGAGCGCTGAGTAGACTTATCTGTACCTTACTTATTATATTTAATAGGCAAAGCACAAGATACCGTAAATCAATTTAGTACAACTAAGTCGCACGATTCTGCAACTTAATATCATCACTGGTTGGGTATTTTCCTTGATAATGGCGAAATCAATATACATATCAGTAATGTAAAATTTATACATGAGGAAATTATATACAGGAACATTTTATTAGACTTCTTAGAGACCGTGAATTCCGAAACAGTACGTAATTCGTAGCTTAATAATGCTTTAAGTGAAAAATTATCTTATGAACTTAGTAACAATTTTATACTTTTAACATAATATTTGTACTAAAGAAACGTTAGCGGTAATAAAATATTTATATCTATGCGATCGTCAATTACTATCCTTGAACAAGATGGAAGTGAGGTGGAATATTGGAAGAAAGTGACCATGCTTACTCAAAACGACAAAAAAAGTGTTGATTTAGTATTGAACAACGGCAAGATTACCCCTACCCTTGTAGTAATGTATTCCGAACTATTTTAAACACCCTAAGCCTTTTTTATAAGCACCAAGTAGTTTTATAATTTGATAAAACCCACCTTTACATTACTTCTACCAATCCTAACAGTGTATTATCTTAATAAAAAAAAATATAGGGAATTACTAACATTGGCAAAAGGTGCACGACACTCGCTTTCTTGTTGAATTAAGCACAATTTGAGAAGTTGTATGGGATAGCTTTAATTAGTAAGAATAAGATGTAAAGTGATTTAAATAAGGATTGTATTATAAGTAGCAATTTCAAATAATGTTAAGATCAGTTTGAACCAAAATATTATTTTGAAACATCATATAATAATGTGCTTCAACAAATATTAACTGTATACAAATGTTTATATATTTTGTAGATATATAGAAGATACGTTTCATTCACATTATAAAGGAACTATTGCACTCAATCTAAACACGGTTTAACTTTTAAATTTTACGGCTTATACTATTCATTATAAGAAATCCTTGTTACTTAATTGTGTCAAACTTATATGTGCAGCCTTTAGGTACTGTTTCACACCAAATTGGACTATATGTAAATGTGACTATGTAATAAAGATTACAGATCTGCAATATGAAGTAAAGTAAATGATTGCGATTATGTAACATCTCGAGTTTTAAAACAAATGTAATAAAGATCATATTGAACAATTAGGAACCGATTGTAGTTATAAATTATGTTAATCTATTTTTTATTGAAACCTGTTCATTATTAATTTGTTTTCAATAGGCCTAAATTTGTTTCCACTCATAGATCTATGTCATAATATGTGTGGGTTAAATCCTACAGTCTATCGTTGTATGAGGCGGTATCGATACGTACTATTTGTTAATATATATTTGTTATATAAGCTACTCATTAGGCGTAGTGTATAGCATAGCAAGTAAGACTTAGATTTGATGTGATTGCCATTAGAATTTTGTGTAACTTTTACTGGACTCTCTTTTTTTCTCTCATCTGCAAATATGGCTAAGTAGGCAGACTATCCAATCTATCAATTGGAAAATCTATAAAATATATGCGTAAAATAACAATAATCAATAACACTGTATGTATGTAAACAGCTCTTAAATGTGTAGTCGATTAGAGAAAATCTACAATGGTATTATTTGTTAGATGAAATAAATGTTTAATGTTATTTGTGTAAAAGCTTATATCTGTTATGCAAACGATAATAGTAGATACTGCTTTACAAATTAGGTGCTAATTTAATGTGTGTATACATGAGTGTGCACTTATTCGTTTTAACACAGAAAACTAAATGCGAATGACGTCGACAATATGTGTTTTATATGTTAGACTCAGGTGTCGTGTGCTGTTAGAGCTTTTTGTAGGTGAAGAAACAACGTTTCTATAACTTGTTTGTCTTCACATGTTCATCAGATCGTAACGCTAAAATTACTATCAATATAAGTTATGTTTGTCATAGAATTTGGATGTCGAAAAAAAAAATCTAGGATATTTTAATTATTACGTAAATTCGTTTGTACAGTTGCACGAATATTTATTTCACCGTAGCGGGAATAAACTATTTTTGTCAGAATACTGTTACACAATAGTGGTATATATTGCTTTTAAATAAGTATTTGTTTATTATCTCTATCCAAAAAATACTCAATAAAATTTAATTAAAATGTTTGTTTTTCATTGTTTACTAGCTGCCCAGGCAAACTTCATTCCGCCTTAGAATCATTTTTTTTTTTTTTCTCTTCTTAGTTTTAGCCATAGAAATAGAGAATGGACTGAGTAATACCCGCATAAAATTGACCACTTCGTAGAAAAAGACAGAGGGACTGTGCGGCCAATACCCATCTCTTTGTTATAGGTCTGTAAAAGAAAGAAAGAGACAACTATTGTCCGCACGTTCGTTTTATCTCTCTCACACTTTCTTACCAGTATTCACTTCACAGCTGGATGAGGAACACTCAGTCCATTTTCTATGACTATGGTTTTTGCTTAGGACTTGTCAAATGTCAAATTAACACCTTAAAATGGACTGTCAAAATATTTTCCATCTGTCATGTTATCAAAGATGGCGCTGAATTTTAAAATGTTTAATAGTCGTTAAGTTTTCTTAAACTTTCTAATATTCCGCTCAATTTTCTTATTTTTTTCTTTCATAAGAACCTTCTCATGATAATAACAAACACAACAAAAAAAAAATTGCGAATTTGGTTTCAGCCGTTTGCACGTGATGCCATGACCAAGAAAAATAGGGATTCATGTCATCATAGGGAGACACGAAGAGATTTAAAATACTATAGAGCGCATGTCAAGGAAATGTCATAGAAAAACTTTGATCCCATGTCTCAGTAATGCCATCTAGCGGACTAAAAAAAACTCATAGACTTGTGTCCAAGCAGGACACAAGTTTCGGACGAAAATTTTGATCGTGATGTCCGGTCTATAGGTATTGAATGTCTTTGGTCAGACAGCATTTTGGACGTGGAATGCCAAAATGTTCGGAAACTTCACCAGACCACAGTGACATCTATGTTTTGCATGGAATACTTGATGGTATTACGTGACCTGGCCAGGCCATCTAAAACGTTATGCAGAGTAAGTGAATGAAAGCGGGTTACCAAGCAGCTTTAGGATAAATTTCATAGAGGTCGCTTTAAATTTCTTTTAACATTTGGTAGTACCTCTGCAAGGTACCATTTTTATAGAAGAATAGCATTTTGCCCGCATCTAGGTACGTCCGCGTGGGTTTTTAATTATTTCCTTCGAACAATGCTTTCGTCTCTCATATTTGGATCGTTTGTAAGTCAAATATAGTCTATCTATTCAAAATCAACTATAGACTACATTTGACTTTAAAACGTTTCAAATAAAGATCTTTTTTTTTAATCGGTTGAAAACGTTTTGAGATAAATCCCTTTACACGAACGAAAATTTCATATGTTTGGAGACGTATCATCATTCCTCATCATTTCAGCCAAAATAAGTCTACTGCAGCTGGACATAGGCCTCCCCCAAATGTTGCCACAAGGACTGACCGACTGACTGGACTGACTGTTCTGTCCATTTCTCATCCAGCGGAATATTGCAACTCTCACTAAGTCGTCAGTCCACCTTGTGGGAGGACTGCGTCTTCCGGTACGTGGTCGCCACTCCATAACAGCCCCAACGAATATCTCTTCTGCAAGCTATGTGTCCTGCCCACTGCCACTTAAGTCTAGCGATTCTTCGGGCTATGTCGGTGACCTTGGTTCTCTCGCGGATATCGTTTTCTGATTCGGTCACGCAAGGTGACTCCGAGCAAAGCTCTCTCCAATGCCCCAATGGAAATCCACTTTTCGGTGATTATCTCTGAAACTAATATCTAAAAAAATAATTAAATGGAATTTCGGGATTCCCCTTGAGTGAGCTCCCCCCGGGGAACAGTGCACTCCATTTTGTGGGTAACCTTTGGTTGACCTTGACCTTTATTTTGACCTAACGGTTACTTTAACACTACACGAGGCTACGTTTCTTTTGAAGTTCAGACGGAAATCCGCTTTTCAGTGTATATCTCTTAAACGGGACGTCCTAGGCAAAAAGTAATGAAATTTCGGGATCCCCCTTGAGTGAACAACCCCCGGGGAGAAGTGAACTCCATTTTGTGGGAGACCTTTGGTTGACCTTGACCTTTATTTTGACCTAACGGTTACTTTAACACTACACGAGGCTACGTTTCTTTTGAAGTTCAGACGGAAATCCGCTTTTCAGTGTATATCTCTTAAACGGGACGTCCTAGGCAAAAAGTAATGAAATTTCGGGATCCCCCTTGAGTGAACAACCCCCGGGGAGAAGTGAACTCCACTTTGTGGGAGACCTTTGGTTGACCTTGACCTTAATTTCGACCTAACGGTTACTTTTACACTACACGAGGCTACGTTTCTTTTGAAGTTCAGACGGAAATCCGCTTTTCAGTGTATATCTCTGAAACGGGACGTCCTAGGCAAAAAATAATGAAATTTTGGGATCCCCCTTGTGTGAACACCCCCCGGGCAGAAGTGAACTTCATTTCGTGGGTGACCTTTGGTTGACCTTGACCTTAATTTTGACCTAACGGTTACTACTACAATACACGAGGCTACGTTTCTTTCCAAGTTCAGACGGAAATCCGCTTTTCAGTGTATATCTCTGAAACGGGACGTCCTAGGCAAAAAATAATGAAATTTTGCAATCCCCCTTGAGTGAACACCCCCCGGGGAGAAGTGAACTCCATTTTGTGGGTGACCTTTGGTTGACCTTGACCTTAATTTTAACCTAACGGTTACTTTTACACTACACGAGGCTACGTTTCTTTTGAAGTTCAGACGGAAATCCGCGTTTCAGTGTATATCTCTGAAACGGGACGTCCTAGGCAAAAAATAATGATATTTTGGGATCCCCCTTGAGTGAGCACCCCCCGGGGAGAAGTGAACTCCGTTTTGTGGGTGACCTTTGGTTGACCTCGACCTTAATTTTAACCTAACGGTTACTTTTACACTGCACGAGGCTACGTTTCTTTTGAAGTTCAGACGGAAATCCGGGTTTCAGTGTATATCTCTGAAACGGGACGTCCTAGGCAAAAAAATAATGAAATTTCGGGATCCCCCTTGAGTGAACACCCCCCGGGGAGAAGTGAACTCCAATTTGTGGGTGACCTTTGGTTGACCTTGACCTTAATTTTGACCAAACGGTTACTACTACAATACACGAGGCTACGTTTCTTTCGAAGTTTAGACGGAAATCCGCGTTTCAGTGTATATTTCTGAAACGGGACGTCCTAGGCAAAAAATAATGATATTTTGGGATCCCCCTTGAGTGAGCACCCCCCGGGGAGAAGTGAACTCCATTTTGTGGGTGACCTTTGGTTGACCTCGACCTTAATTTTAACCTAACGGTTACTTTTACACTGCACGAGGCTACGTTTCTTTTGAAGTTCAGACGGAAATCCGCGTTTCAGTGTATATCTCTGAAACGGGACGTCCTAGGCAAAAAATAATGAAATTTTGGGATCCCCCTTGTGTGAACACCCCCCGGGCAGAAGTGAACTTCATTTCGTGGGTGACCTTTGGTTGACCTTGACCTTAATTTTGACCTAACGGTTACTACTACAATACACGAGGCTACGTTTCTTTCCAAGTTCAGACGGAAATCCGCTTTTCAGTGTATATCTCTGAAACGGGACGTCCTAGGCAAAAAATAATGAAATTTTGGGATCCCCCTTGAGTGAACACCCCCCGGGCAGAAGTGAACTCCATTTCGTGGGTGACCTTTGGTTGACCTTGACCTTAATTTTGACCAAACGGTTACTACTACAATACACGAGGCTACGTTTCTTTCGAAGTTTAGACGGAAATCCGCGTTTCAGTGTATATCTCTGAAACGGGACGTCCTAGGCAAAAAATAATGAAATTTTGGGATCCCCCTTGAGTGAACATCCCCCGGGCAGAAGTGAACTCCATTTCGTGGGTGACCTTTGGTTGACCTTGACCTTAATTTTGACCAAACGGTTACTACTACAATACACGAGGCTACGTTTCTTTCGACGTTTAGACGGAAATCCGCTTTTCAGTGTATATATCTGAAACGGGACGTCCTAGGCAAAAAATAATGAAATTTTGGGATCCCCCTTGAGTGAACACCCCCCGGGCAGAAGTGAACTCCATTTCGTGGGTGACCTTTGGTTGACCTTGACCTTAATTTTGACCAAACGGTTACTTTTACACTGCACGAGGCTACGTTTTTTTTGAAGTTCAGACGGAAATCCGCGTTTCAGTGTATATCTCTGAAACGGGACGTCCTAGGCAAAAAATAATGAAATTTTGGGATCCCCCTTGAGTGAACACCCCCCGGGCAGAAGTGAACTCCATTTCGTTGGTGACCTTTGGTTGACCTTGACCTTAATTTTGACCAAACGGTTACTTTTACACTGCACGAGGCTACGTTTCTTTTGAAGTACAGACGGAAATCCGCGTTTCAGTGTATATCTCTGAAACAGGACGTTCTAGGCAAAAAATAATGAAATTTTGGGATCCCCCTTGAGTTAACACCCCCCGGGGAGAAGTGAACTCCATTTTGTGGGTGACCTTTGGTTGACCTCGACCTTATTTTTAACCTAACGGTTACTTTTAAACTGCACGAGGCTACGTTTCTTTTGAAGTTCAGACGGAAATCCGCGTTTCAGTGTATATCTCTGAAACGGGACGTCCTAGGCAAAAAATAATGAAATTTTGGGATCCCCCTTGAGTGAACACCCCCCGGGCAGAAGTGAACTCCATTTCGTGGGTGACCTTTGGTTGACCTTGACCTTAATTTTGACCAAACGGTTACTTTTACACTGCACGAGGCTACGTTTTTTTTGAAGTTCAGACGGAAATCCGCGTTTCAGTGTATATCTCTGAAACGGGACGTCCTAGGCAAAAAATAATGAAATTTTGGGATCCCCCTTGAGTGAACACCCCCCGGGCAGAGGTAAACTCCATTTCGTGGGTGACCTTTGGTTGACCATGACCTTAATTTTGACCTTACGGTTACTACTACAATACACGAGGCTACGTTTCTTTCGAAGTTCAGACGGAAATCCGCTTTTCAGTGTATATCTCTGAAACGGGACGTCCTAGGCAAAAAATAATGAAATTTTGGGATCCCCCTTAAGTGAACACCCCCCGGGAAGAAGTGAACTCCATTTCGTGGGTGACCTTTGGTTGACCTTGACCTTAATTTTGACCAAACGGTTACTACTACAATACACGAGGCTACGTTTCTTTCGAAGTTCAGACGGAAATCCGCTTTTCAGTGTATATCTCTGAAACGGGACGTCCTAGGCAAAAAATAATGAAATTTCGGGATCCCTCTTGGGTGAACAACCCCCAGGGAGAAGTGAACTCTATTTCGTGGGTGACCTTTGGTTGACCTTGACCTTAATTTTGACCAAACGGTTACTTTTACACTGCACGAGGCTACGTTTCTTTTGAAGTTCAGACGGAAATCCGCTTTTCAGTGTATATCTCTGAAACGGGACGTCCTAGGCAAAAAATAATGAAATTTTGGGATCCCCCTTGAGTGAACACCCCCCGGGGAGAAGTGAACTCCAATTTGTGGGTGACCTTTGGTTGACCTTGACCTTAATTTTGACCAAACGGTTACTACTACAATACACGAGGCTACGTTTCTTTCGAAGTTTAGACGGAAATCCGCGTTTCAGTGTATATTTCTGAAACGGGACGTCCTAGGCAAAAAATAATGATATTTTGGGATCCCCCTTGAGTGAGCACCCCCCGGGGAGAAGTGAACTCCATTTTGTGGGTGACCTTTGGTTGACCTCGACCTTAATTTTAACCTAACGGTTACTTTTACACTGCACGAGGCTACGTTTCTTTTGAAGTTCAGACGGAAATCCGCGTTTCAGTGTATATCTCTGAAACGGGACGTCCTAGGCAAAAAATAATGAAATTTTGGGATCCCCCTTGTGTGAACACCCCCCGGGCAGAAGTGAACTTCATTTCGTGGGTGACCTTTGGTTGACCTTGACCTTAATTTTGACCTAACGGTTACTACTACAATACACGAGGCTACGTTTCTTTCCAAGTTCAGACGGAAATCCGCTTTTCAGTGTATATCTCTGAAACGGGACGTCCTAGGCAAAAAATAATGAAATTTTGGGATCCCCCTTGAGTGAACACCCCCCGGGCAGAAGTGAACTCCATTTCGTGGGTGACCTTTGGTTGACCTTGACCTTAATTTTGACCAAACGGTTACTACTACAATACACGAGGCTACGTTTCTTTCGAAGTTTAGACGGAAATCCGCGTTTCAGTGTATATCTCTGAAACGGGACGTCCTAGGCAAAAAATAATGAAATTTTGGGATCCCCCTTGAGTGAACATCCCCCGGGCAGAAGTGAACTCCATTTCGTGGGTGACCTTTGGTTGACCTTGACCTTAATTTTGACCAAACGGTTACTACTACAATACACGAGGCTACGTTTCTTTCGACGTTTAGACGGAAATCCGCTTTTCAGTGTATATATCTGAAACGGGACGTCCTAGGCAAAAAATAATGAAATTTTGGGATCCCCCTTGAGTGAACACCCCCCGGGCAGAAGTGAACTCCATTTCGTGGGTGACCTTTGGTTGACCTTGACCTTAATTTTGACCAAACGGTTACTTTTACACTGCACGAGGCTACGTTTTTTTTGAAGTTCAGACGGAAATCCGCGTTTCAGTGTATATCTCTGAAACGGGACGTCCTAGGCAAAAAATAATGAAATTTTGGGATCCCCCTTGAGTGAACACCCCCCGGGCAGAAGTGAACTCCATTTCGTTGGTGACCTTTGGTTGACCTTGACCTTAATTTTGACCAAACGGTTACTTTTACACTGCACGAGGCTACGTTTCTTTTGAAGTACAGACGGAAATCCGCGTTTCAGTGTATATCTCTGAAACAGGACGTTCTAGGCAAAAAATAATGAAATTTTGGGATCCCCCTTGAGTTAACACCCCCCGGGGAGAAGTGAACTCCATTTTGTGGGTGACCTTTGGTTGACCTCGACCTTATTTTTAACCTAACGGTTACTTTTAAACTGCACGAGGCTACGTTTCTTTTGAAGTTCAGACGGAAATCCGCGTTTCAGTGTATATCTCTGAAACGGGACGTCCTAGGCAAAAAATAATGAAATTTTGGGATCCCCCTTGAGTGAACACCCCCCGGGCAGAAGTGAACTCCATTTCGTGGGTGACCTTTGGTTGACCTTGACCTTAATTTTGACCAAACGGTTACTTTTACACTGCACGAGGCTACGTTTTTTTTGAAGTTCAGACGGAAATCCGCGTTTCAGTGTATATCTCTGAAACGGGACGTCCTAGGCAAAAAATAATGAAATTTTGGGATCCCCCTTGAGTGAACACCCCCCGGGCAGAGGTAAACTCCATTTCGTGGGTGACCTTTGGTTGACCATGACCTTAATTTTGACCTTACGGTTACTACTACAATACACGAGGCTACGTTTCTTTCGAAGTTCAGACGGAAATCCGCTTTTCAGTGTATATCTCTGAAACGGGACGTCCTAGGCAAAAAATAATGAAATTTTGGGATCCCCCTTAAGTGAACACCCCCCGGGAAGAAGTGAACTCCATTTCGTGGGTGACCTTTGGTTGACCTTGACCTTAATTTTGACCAAACGGTTACTACTACAATACACGAGGCTACGTTTCTTTCGAAGTTCAGACGGAAATCCGCTTTTCAGTGTATATCTCTGAAACGGGACGTCCTAGGCAAAAAATAATGAAATTTCGGGATCCCTCTTGGGTGAACAACCCCCAGGGAGAAGTGAACTCTATTTCGTGGGTGACCTTTGGTTGACCTTGACCTTAATTTTGACCAAACGGTTACTTTTACACTGCACGAGGCTACGTTTCTTTTGAAGTTCAGACGGAAATCCGCTTTTCAGTGTATATCTCTGAAACGGGACGTCCTAGGCAAAAAATAATGAAATTTTGGGATCCCCCTTGAGTGAACACCCCCCGGGGAGAAGTGAACTCCAATTTGTGGGTGACCTTTGGTTGACCTTGACCTTAATTTTGACCAAACGGTTACTACTACAATACACGAGGCTACGTTTCTTTCGAAGTTTAGACGGAAATCCGCGTTTCAGTGTATATTTCTGAAACGGGACGTCCTAGGCAAAAAATAATGATATTTTGGGATCCCCCTTGAGTGAGCACCCCCCGGGGAGAAGTGAACTCCATTTTGTGGGTGACCTTTGGTTGACCTCGACCTTAATTTTAACCTAACGGTTACTTTTACACTGCACGAGGCTACGTTTCTTTTGAAGTTCAGACGGAAATCCGCGTTTCAGTGTATATCTCTGAAACGGGACGTCCTAGGCAAAAAATAATGAAATTTTGGGATCCCCCTTGTGTGAACACCCCCCGGGCAGAAGTGAACTTCATTTCGTGGGTGACCTTTGGTTGACCTTGACCTTAATTTTGACCTAACGGTTACTACTACAATACACGAGGCTACGTTTCTTTCCAAGTTCAGACGGAAATCCGCTTTTCAGTGTATATCTCTGAAACGGGACGTCCTAGGCAAAAAATAATGAAATTTTGGGATCCCCCTTGAGTGAACACCCCCCGGGCAGAAGTGAACTCCATTTCGTGGGTGACCTTTGGTTGACCTTGACCTTAATTTTGACCAAACGGTTACTACTACAATACACGAGGCTACGTTTCTTTCGAAGTTTAGACGGAAATCCGCGTTTCAGTGTATATCTCTGAAACGGGACGTCCTAGGCAAAAAATAATGAGATTTTGGGATCCCCCTTGAGTGAACATCCCCCGGGCAGAAGTGAACTCCATTTCGTGGGTGACCTTTGGTTGACCTTGACCTTAATTTTGACCAAACGGTTACTACTACAATACACGAGGCTACGTTTCTTTCGACGTTTAGACGGAAATCCGCTTTTCAGTGTATATATCTGAAACGGGACGTCCTAGGCAAAAAATAATGAAATTTTGGGATCCCCCTTGAGTGAACACCCCCCGGGCAGAAGTGAACTCCATTTCGTGGGTGACCTTTGGTTGACCTTGACCTTAATTTTGACCAAACGGTTACTTTTACACTGCACGAGGCTACGTTTTTTTTGAAGTTCAGACGGAAATCCGCGTTTCAGTGTATATCTCTGAAACGGGACGTCCTAGGCAAAAAATAATGAAATTTTGGGATCCCCCTTGAGTGAACACCCCCCGGGCAGAAGTGAACTCCATTTCGTTGGTGACCTTTGGTTGACCTTGACCTTAATTTTGACCAAACGGTTACTTTTACACTGCACGAGGCTACGTTTCTTTTGAAGTACAGACGGAAATCCGCGTTTCAGTGTATATCTCTGAAACAGGACGTTCTAGGCAAAAAATAATGAAATTTTGGGATCCCCCTTGAGTTAACACCCCCCGGGGAGAAGTGAACTCCATTTTGTGGGTGACCTTTGGTTGACCTCGACCTTATTTTTAACCTAACGGTTACTTTTAAACTGCACGAGGCTACGTTTCTTTTGAAGTTCAGACGGAAATCCGCGTTTCAGTGTATATCTCTGAAACGGGACGTCCTAGGCAAAAAATAATGAAATTTTGGGATCCCCCTTGAGTGAACACCCCCCGGGCAGAAGTGAACTCCATTTCGTGGGTGACCTTTGGTTGACCTTGACCTTAATTTTGACCAAACGGTTACTTTTACACTGCACGAGGCTACGTTTTTTTTGAAGTTCAGACGGAAATCCGCGTTTCAGTGTATATCTCTGAAACGGGACGTCCTAGGCAAAAAATAATGAAATTTTGGGATCCCCCTTGAGTGAACACCCCCCGGGCAGAGGTAAACTCCATTTCGTGGGTGACCTTTGGTTGACCATGACCTTAATTTTGACCTTACGGTTACTACTACAATACACGAGGCTACGTTTCTTTCGAAGTTCAGACGGAAATCCGCTTTTCAGTGTATATCTCTGAAACGGGACGTCCTAGGCAAAAAATAATGAAATTTTGGGATCCCCCTTAAGTGAACACCCCCCGGGAAGAAGTGAACTCCATTTCGTGGGTGACCTTTGGTTGACCTTGACCTTAATTTTGACCAAACGGTTACTACTACAATACACGAGGCTACGTTTCTTTCGAAGTTCAGACGGAAATCCGCTTTTCAGTGTATATCTCTGAAACGGGACGTCCTAGGCAAAAAATAATGAAATTTCGGGATCCCTCTTGGGTGAACAACCCCCAGGGAGAAGTGAACTCTATTTCGTGGGTGACCTTTGGTTGACCTTGACCTTAATTTTGACCAAACGGTTACTTTTACACTGCACGAGGCTACGTTTCTTTTGAAGTTCAGACGGAAATCCGCGTTTCAGTGTATATCTCTGAAACGGGACGTCCTAGGCAAAAACTAATGAAATTTTGGGATCCCCCTTGAGTGAACACCCCCGGGCAGAAGTGAACTCCATTTCGTGGGTGACCTTTGGTTGACCTTGACCTTAATTTTGACCAAACAGTTACTTTTACACTGCACGAGGCTACGTTTCTTTTGAAGTTTAGACGGAAATCCGCGTTTCAGTGTATATCTCTGAAACGGGACGTCCTAGGCAAAAAATAATGAAATTTTGGGATCCCCCTTGAGTGAACACCCCCCGGGCAGGAGTGAACTCCATTTCAAGGGTGAACTTTGGTTGACCTTGACATTAATTTTGACCAAACGGTTACTTTGTCACTGCACGAGGCAACGTTTCTTTTGAAGTACAGACGGAAATCCGCGTTTCAGTGTATATCTCTGAAACAGGACGTCCTAGGCAAAAAATAATGAAATTTCGGGATCCCCCTTGAGTTAACACCCCCCGGGGAGAAGTAAACTCCATTTTGTGGGTGACCTTTGGTTGACCTCGACCTTAATTTTAACCTAACGGTTACTTTTAAACTGCACGAGGCTACGTTTCTTTTGAAGTTCAGACGGAAATCCGCTTTTTAGTGTATATCTCTGTAACGGGACGTCCTAGGCAAAAAATAATGAAATTTCGGGATCCCCCTTGAGTGAACACCCCCCGGGCAGAAGTGATCTCCATTTCGTGGGTGACCTTTGGTTGACCTTGACCTTAATTTTGACCTAACGGTTACTACTACAATACACGAGGCTACGTTTCTTTCGAAGTTAAGACGGAAATCCGCTTTTTAGTGTATATCTCTGAAACGGGACGTCCTAGGCAAAAAATAATGAAATTTTGGGATCCCCCTTGAGTGAGCACCCCCCGGGCAGAAGTGATCTCCATTTCGTGGGTGACCTTTGGTTGACCTTGACCTTAATTTTGACCAAACGGTTACTTTTACACTGCACGAGGCTACGTTTCTTTTGAAGTTCAGACTGAAATCCGCGTTTCAGTGTATATCTCTGAAACGGGACGTCCTAGGCAAAAAATAATGAAATTTTGGGATCCCCCTTGAGCGAACAGCCCCCGGGCAGAAGTGAACTCCATTTCGTGGGTGACCTTTGGTTGACCTTGACCTTAATTTTGACCAAACGGTTACTACTACAATACACGAGGCTACGTTTCTTTCGAAGTTCAGACGGAAATCCGCTTTTCAGTGTATATCTCTGAAACGGGACGTCCTAGGCAAAAAATAATGAAATTTTGGGATCCCCCTTGAGTGAACACCCCCCGGGGAGAAGTGAACTCCATTTTGTGGGTGACCTTTGGTTGACCTTGACCTTAATTTTGACCTAACGGTTACTACTACAATACACGAGGCTACGTTTCTTTCGAAGTTAAGACGGAAATCCGCTTTTTAGTGTATATCTCTGAAACGGGACGTCCTAGGCAAAAAATAATGAAATTTTGGGATCCCCCTTGAGTGAACACCCCCCGGGCAGAAGTGATCTCCATTTCGTGGGTGACCTTTGGTTGACCTTGACCTTAATTTTGACCAAACGGTTACTTTTACACTGCACGAGGCTACGTTTCTTTTGAAGTTCAGACGGAAATCCGCGTTTCAGTGTATATCTCTGAAACGGGACGTCCTAGGCAAAAAATAATGAAATTTTGGGATCCCCCTTGAGTGAACAGCCCCCGGGCAGAAGTGAACTCCATTTCGTGGGTGACCTTTGGTTGACCTTGACCTTAATTTTGACCAAACGGTTACTACTACAATACACGAGGCTACGTTTCTTTCGAAGTTCAGACGGAAATCCGCTTTTCAGTGTATATCTCTGAAACGGGACGTCCTAGGCAAAAAATAATGAAATTTTGGGATCCCCCTTGAGTAAACACCCCCCGGGGAGAAGTGAACTCCATTTTGTGGGTGACCTTTGGCTGACCTTGACCTTAATTTTCACCAAACGGTTACTTTTATACTGCACGTGGCTACGTTTCTTTTGAAGTTCAGACGGAAATCCGCGTTTTATTTATTTATTTATTTATTTATTTATTAAAACTTTATGCACTAGTAAAATAAACTGTACAAAGGCGGACTTATCGCCGTAGGCATTTTCTACCAGTCTACCTTAAGGTCGTGCAGAGACAGAACGTGGTAGGCGCAAGAAGGTAACTAAAACTTGAAAGAAAAATAAATTATTATTTATGATAAATACATATATACTTACATATTATATAAAATCCAGAGATACCTAGGTCAAGAGAAAAAAAAAAAAACTAATAAAAGACATATTAATGGAGAAACTAATCTGCTTACTCAACTTAGGGATAAGTTTGCCAACACCTTGTGAATGTGTTCGCTTGCCTTTACTTTAAACGTACGTTTTAGTGTATATCTCTGAAACGGGACGTCCTAGGCAAACAATAATGAAATTTCGGGATCCCCCTTGTGTGAACACCCCCGGGGAGAAGTGAACTTTATTTTGTGGGTGACCTTTGGTTGACCTTGACCTTAATTTCGACCTTACGGTTACTTTTACACTGCACGAGGCTACGTTTATTTTGAACTTCAGACGGAAATTCGCTTTTCAGTGTATATCTCTGAAACGGGACGTCCTAGGCAAAAAATAATGAAATTTTGGGATCCCCCTTGAGTAAACACCCCCCGGGGAGAATTGTACTCCATTTTGTGGGTGACCTTTGGTTGACCTTGATCTTAATTTCCACCTAACGGTTACTTTTATACTACACGAGGCTACGTTTCCTTTGAAGTTCAGACGGAAATCCGCTTTTCAGTGTATATCTCTGAAACGGGACGTCCTAGGCAAAAAATAATGAAATTTCGGGATCCCCCTTGAGTGAACACCCCCCGTGGAGAAGTGAACTCCATTTCGAGGGTGACCTTTGGTTGACCTTGACCTTAATTTTGACCTAACGGTTACTACTACAATACACGAGGCTACGTTTCCTTTGAAGTTCAGACGGAAATCCGCTTTTCAGTGTATATCTCTGTAACGGGACGTCCTAGGCAAAAAATAATGAAATTTCGGGATCCCCCTTGAGTGAAAACCCCCCGGGGAGAAGTGAACTCCATTTTGTGGGTGACCTTTGGCTGACCTAGACCTTAATTTTGACCAAACGGTTACTTTTGTAATAATTGTTGAGGTAAAGTTTGTGAGTTTGTGACGTTGTAGTAGGTAATCTCTGGATCTAATGAACCGATTTCAAAAATTATAATAATATTAAAATTATTTTAATATAATTATTTACCATTAGAAAGCCACTCCTTAAAATAAACATTAATAAATTTTGAAAATAAAATACGTATGTTTTTATTTTCAAAATGTATTCATGTTATTTGAAATAGTCAGCTAAGAATAGAATTTTCTTTTTGAAATAGTGCTTACTCGACTCGGACATCCGACCCAAGACATGATGCTCAGCATTAGGCCACAACCACAAAATCAAATAAAAATCAAAAATATTTATTTGGCAGAATGTGTATCTGGTTTTACAATGGTCTTGTTTCGGCATATTGTGAATACACAATAAGCGATGTCAATTAAACGAGCTTACAATTTACAGAATCTATTGATTTGTCTTCTAGATACTCCTTAACAGTATCTAGTATCTTTACTTACCCCATATTACAATATTGTATCTTAGTGCAGAAGGTACATAGACATGGTAAGCTAGCATTGCAGTATCATGGTTTACTGTTTGTTTAAGGTTTATTCTTCTCAAGACATATGTGAAACGATCTATTTTTGCAAGAATTTTATCTATATGTGGTCTCCAACTGCAATAGACTTGCACTAGTGGTCAACGCCAGCGCTACTTCGTCTAATACTGCCAACTTCATCAAGTCGAGACCAATACGAGGAAAATGTTAGGTGTGAATTAAACGTTCAGAGTACAGAACGAGTAGACTAGTAGTCCGAACCCTGAAATCAAGACAGCCAGTTCAACCACCCCTTGGATACATTGGTTGTGTTCGCGTATTACCCAGTTACTGGGTAGTAGAAGTCAGATAGACAGTCGCCCCATAAAATATTGGTCTGCATCTGGTATGACTGCAAGCCGACCTCAATCAAAGACATTCAATACCTATAGACAGGACATCACGAACAAAATTTTCGTTCGAAAAAGTGTGTCCTGCTGGATACATGTCTATGAGTTTTTTGTAGTACGATCCGCTGCCGCTCCAATATTCATATATTATTTTAGGTGGCGTTACTGAGACATGGGATCAAAGTTTTTATGACATTTCTTTTATTTCTCTTTGACCTCAATGAAGTTGGGAAAGGTTAGGTAGATGTAATGTGGGTGTAGACTGGAAGGTTAAGTAAAAAATAAAACAATTCAACATGTACATTTATTTATTGACAAATAGCTAGAGCGTTGTTAACATTCAACGCGATCCTCTTAATGCATGACTAGATAGTGATACTGAATTGGGTAATAAACTTTAATAATTTATTTCAGTAACACACGAACTACGTAACATTAAGGAAAACTTATTTATTACCAATTAGTTTCTTAATTCTACGTAAAGATGTGATGGGATTCACTACTTGTTATATAAACTTACGTCTAAACTGACACGGTTTTGATAAAATTTATGGATAAGTTACAATAATTTCGTATCAATTTGTGGCCGCCGTGTCCACTGATCCCCTGATTGGATGCGAGAACGCGTCCGAAGAGGGGTCCTGTCTAAATCTGGCATCGACACTAAGTAGTGCCACTTACCTCTAACAGAGATGAATTGTTTGATCGAAGTTTGCGTCTACGACGACGTTGACAGGCCAACGCAAACTTTCACCGATTAATTGATTGATTAATCTAACAATTAGGACTTAATATTTTCTAGTACAGGTTTGCTACCTTCATTACGAGTAGTGATAAGTATAGGTAATGATATTAACGTCAGCATCAATAATTCTATTTTATCTACATCCAATCAGTAGTTAATTACGAATTAAGAATAATATTTAAAACAGAAAATTCAACGGTCAGTTTATACATATAACCTTCACGTGCCTAAACGATTGAACTCGTTGAATAGAACGTGAAATGAATAAATTTTGAATTCAAACATCATCCCTGGAGCCGTTGTCGAGAGGCTACTGAAAGCGCGTGTGTACTGTTTAAAGGTCGTTTAGGCCGCACATGAGGTCAGCGTGTTCGAGGTCCTCGAGGGGTAGAGAAGCAAAGGCGAGGGTCACAGAGTTGTGGTAGCGTCCGCTGGACACCAGTCTAACAACGGTGTCCTCGCAAGCGATGAACGCAGGTCGTCGAGCTGGAAAAAAACCCTTTATTCAGTATACATTTTATCATACATTTGCATTTAACAACATGCAATAAGGGCCTTTTAAGAGCTTGATGAGGACAATGGAACGCAATAAAGTGTGAGAAGTCGACGGAAAAGCAATTTGGGTGGCATTCCCAATGAATGTTGTTTGGAAATATTCGCAAACAATCAATGATAAAAATACACGAAACTTTGACACTTATTTTTTGTTGTTATTTGGCCGCGTGAATAAGATTAGAAATAATGTGTAAATTCTAATCAATAATAAAAGTGTGTTGTGTGTGTACTGTAAGTTGGAAAAACCAAATTATTATGTTTTTAACAAGTTACATATAATCTATAGAAGAAAGCTTTTAATTTCCAGCACCCTCATTTTTATTTTTATTTTAATGTTTTAGTTTCTTTTTGTACTTATGCCAAAAATATATAAATGAATTCAATTTCATATTAAAAATTAATTAACATATTAATTAAAAAAAAAAAATTTTATGAACCTAATTATTTTTCTGACAAATTGAGTTAAGTATTTGATAATTTTAATTCAACTGTATACATTTTTTTTTATGTTTTTTTTATTGTGTAAAAATAAAAGAATCCTAAATTATCACCCCAGCATTACTCGAAGGCTTAACTAAAAGTGTATCTTTAGTACACCCTTATTCCGCTGGCCGAGTAAATTGCTATCAATTGGACACAAATTCACACTCTCAGATAGAACTATAAAATCCCAGATTTGCAAAAAAGAGACACATTATCCCGTTGCCCGACTAAGAAATTGAACCCAAAAACATTTGGTCAAATGTTTTTGGGTTCAATTTCTTGGCAGGCAACAAGGCAGCCAGTTTTATTTTACAAATAAATTAATAAAATAAAAGAGATATAAATCACTCATGCTTTTGAGGATTGGCTGTGTGTGGGTAGTTACGGACGCATGTAATGTTTCTAATTTTCCGGGACATAGGATACTTTTCGTCCCGGAAAAAATACAATAATAAAAGGTTGCCAAATGACATCAAATCGGGTTGAGGAATTTGACCGTATAAACGTTTGACACAAGACTGTCTTAGTTCTTCGTTTTATTGAAAACTTATTGAGGAAATATTTATCTGCCTCAACAGTCTAGTGGTACTGCTCGCACTACTGCTACTGCTGAGCATAAGGTTCGATCACCAGATCAGGCAAAGCATGCTTTAGTTTTTCCATCTCGAATTTGCCAGTAGCAGCTCGAAGTCTGGATTTGATAGGAATAGGTTGGGCCCTCTTTTACATGGACTTAAAACATAACGGGCGAAACGTGGGTGTGTTACAAATATACTTGTGCTTAACCCTTTAAGGTTTACTGGTATGATGATATGTGATGCAATGTTACTGTAAATTTGTTTTATCCTATCACTATTAATAATGTAACTACTTTGCCACCGATCCTTTTCGACAGTACGATTGTTCCTTTTAGCTCTGATGTAAAGGATCTGGGCTTGCACATTGATAGAACTCTAAGCTGGCGTACACAGGTTACTAGTGTCAGCCGTAATGTCACTGGAACGCTGCGGGCTCTGTATCGACTGAGAAATATTTTACCATCAAAGACAAAAGCAATGCTTGTGCAGACCTTAATTTTTCCTATCATCGATTATGGTGATGTGTGCTACTACCTGAATGCAGATCTCCTCAATAAACTAGACCGTCTTCTCAATAACTGCATTCGATTTGTTTTCAATCTGCGTAAATATGATCATGTCTCCGAACAGCGGTCGTTGCTAAAGTTAACCACCCTGTTTTCATTTCTTTACTGTCCTAATTCCCCTAGTTATCTAACCCCTCACTTTCAATACATGTGTGCCAACCACACTAAAAACCTTCGCTCGTCACATAACCGTCTTCTTCTATGTCCCACTCACCGTTCTGACTTTATTCATAGCTCTTTTTTTGTGCAGTCTATTTCTTTGTGGAACGCACTCCCTCAGGAAATCAGGATGGCAACCAACCGATTTTCATTCAAGGTTAAAGTTCGCGAGCATATTCGAAAGAAGTTGGCAGTAGTATCTTCACAGCGCTAATGTTTTCGCAACTCCTTGTGTATTATGTATTATATATATTATGTCTATAGTTTACATATTTATGTATTTATACTGAACATATTTGTGTATATAATTATGTATATTATAACTATAGTGTACATATTTATGTATTTATATTATACATAAATTAGTATTGCTTGCTTTATTTTCTTTTCTTTTTTCCTTTTAAATTGCACCTACCACTGCTTTTCTCTGCTGACTGGTCGAAAATGCCTATGGCATTAAGTCCGCCATTAGTGTGCTTGAAGTATTAAATAAATAAATAAATGTAATCTAAAATACATATCGTCTTGAGATTTCACTCTTTGTCGCCGAGAATTAAAGATAAAAGAGTCGCTTTCTTTTATAAAGTCTCTGTATTGTACCCACTTATTACCTGATACATTTTTCTTTGAATAGTACACAAGGGAAAACCATTTACTAAGGTAAGTAGTTCTGCCTTGTGTCAACAGTGAAACAAAACGAAATATTCAAAAGAATTTGATAAAGGGTACATGATTCTGTACCCCCACAGCTTTTAGCCTTACCCTGATACGTCATCAAAATTTTAATATATTCCTCATTTCTAGATACTTCTTTTTATCGTGCATACAATTGTTTCTAAATGTACAAGCTTATATTAGGCATGGTAGAAAAAGCCTATGTCCGCGAGTCCGCCTCTGTTTGCTTGAAGTATTTATTATATAAGCGTATTTTAAATCTGATTGACAATAGATACCTTAAAATACCATTGTAGAAATAGGGACTTGAAAGGTACGATTTTTTTTCTATCTAATTAATAACGATATTTGATTGTTACCTTCGTTAGAATCAAGTCCACAAACGCTATCCTGAACCTCCATTTTGGTGTGGTCGAGTCCGCTTGCGCCGCCGATGTCCACGTAATCAGTCAGGCCTCGCTTTGTGCACTGTGGGAGAAAGAGTTTGTCATAAATTATTTGACATCCACATACATAATGCTTATTTACGAGACAACATGAAGATGCCCAAATGTTTGGCAACCAGTCCTGGGTATTGTTCTATGTAAAATAATACTGGTATTCAGCAGTCGGTTAGATTTGCCTCAACATAATCGGGAAAGGGCTAGGCAGATGATGAAAACTACAAGTATATTAAGCAATCAATTTATTGATGGCACGATTGGCGCATTGACTGTTTGTATGGCATAATAGGTACTTGTTTTAGATCTAGCTATTTGTATGTAAGTGTAAATGTTTTTAAACAAACCGACGATAAAGGAGAGATTCTTTTTAAAACAAAAGGAAATTGTCACATCATTTCGAGCATTCACCTCAGTCTACCGGATCGTCAATACATACCTTACATTCTCGATTCAAGGCAGATGATTGGTATGCTCGAAGCAGACTGTAAAGACAAAGGGCCACACGCCTATTCTTTATAAGAACACGTTCCTTATAGGTCGACATCTCATTAAAACTCAAATTAATTTTCTGAAGCATTGGTATATAAGAACCTACAGGTACCAATGTCATTATAGGTTTATACCTTCATCAGTTTTTAAATTCCTATACGAAGTTAGGATTTGTGCATTAGAATACTACATGACAACAAGTATTTGTGAAAACTAAGGTCATAATAGCTTAAATAATCAGGCTCCGCGTGGACACCGTGTCCGCAAAGAATGGTAATTGAATTGTGTCTGGATTGCGGTAATCCGGCTCGAAGGACCATATGTTGGGGATCCTTCGATGGTATTTAAATAAAATAGCGGACTGTATCAATAGGTGTGGTTTTATATTGAACGTAAGAAACGCGCGCTTTGGTTCCGAGCAATGATTCTGGTCGCATGTCAGCGGCCATCGGCACGTCGTCTCCCGTTCCCCGCTCACCGCTGTCCCGCTCGTGTCATTGCAATGGTGCTGATGAAGTGATGATATTTTGTCTCCGACAGAAGAGATAAACGTTTTATTAATATCTAGTCGAGATTAAACTTCTTTTTATAGCTCGTTTAGTGTCTAAGCTGGTGTCAGAGTTTATGCCGCCTATGAGCGTCTGAATTGGCTTCACATGCAGATCAGAAATATCTCTCAGGCATGAAGTTTCCTGACGATGTTTTCCTTCACCACTGAGTATATTGATCAAAGTTTTTATCCAAACTAGTCTGAGAACTAAAACTTTTTGAACGTAAAAAAAAAAATAAGACAGTCCTCCAAAACGCCCGCCCTTCACCACTTCCAAGTGTTTTTGCTGGGAAGAAGAAGTGGCGGAAGAAACTCCCCAGCAACACATCTGTCTGATTTCTTTGAAAAACACCGGTCGCACCACTATATCATTAAACTAAAACATATTCAATAGACAAGCCGACAAACCAACTTAAAATCATTACAATAAAATCAAACTCAATAAATTAGAACAACAAGCAACGAAACAGCAAGCAACTGGTTCGCAGATTTTCGGGGCTCTGACTATCAGTAACTACTGTTGCAGAATTACCAATGAAAATTCTACTGTATCTGTACATATTATATTTCAAAGCCTATACGTGTATCCTAAATTATTTACAGTTGAAATCACAAAATCTGAGTGCTAATGTTTAGTAGAAAATTACTTAAGATATTAATGGCTCAATATCCTGTGTGTACTTTACCGTGATAAAGATTATGTTATAATTTATATTGTATGGAAGGAAAGAGTGGCTCCTGTACTGAGAAAGGATTGTATACTATTTGACTTCATTTCCCGTGGGTGTTGTTTATAGAAGGAGTATTTAATTCGACGGAGAGTAACATCCTGCTCATGAAAATCTACTTGCGAGCTCAATGTGCCTGCCTGATAATTAGTTTGATAATTAGGTTGTTGTTGCTACAACCATTAGTTTCGTTGTTGCAAGTGCGACTATTGAGTGTTGAGTGTCTAGGTTAAGTTTCCAGATAAGGTGAAGTGTGATTGGGTTTTTACAGAAGGGACACCACTGTTTCACTTGTATGCTATAATATTTTGCGTACTTATTAGTTGTTATTAGTTGTTGTCGTTGTTATTGGCTGACGTAATTATACTCCAAATTCGGCCAGAATCTTAGGTACAATTATAATAATCTAGCATTAAGAAATAGAGGCTCGTAGAAGCAGGAATGCAGAACATTACATTTTCAACAAAAAAGTAAATATTTTTTTTAATTTCTTATTTTAAATTTAGAGGAATAAAAGCGGAACAAAGAACAAGTCAATGTATTGTTCATCCCTTCTTCATTAAAGTTTTTATCATTGTCACTGTAATTTTCAACCGAAATGAAATAATTTATCTAAATGAAATCGGTTTAAGGAATTTATTCTCATAAGAACAATACATAGGTTCACTTATAATGAGATACAAAGTAATTGTTTATATCTAAATAAATACATTTTGCCTCCGATGTGTGTTGGTGAAGTTATACAAAACAAATATATACGAAGTATGTAATTGCTAACATTTAATATGAGATAATTATTACTACATTTCATACACGTAATCTCTCAGTTTAAGTTTAAATCTGTTAATATTATCACAATCTTTAACGTCATTAGGTAGGTCGTTAAACAGCTGTGCTCCTTCGAACAATATCGTTTTTTTTTCCGTAGTTTGTCCGAGCTTGTCTTCGTTGTAATTTATTTTTATTTCTTAGGTTGTGTGATATTGTTTTTTTATGTAATTTTAGCTTTGATTGTACGCTGTTTGTGGTGATTTTTTTTATTAGAATGCAAGTACCGTATATGTATAGTTGTTTAAGATTTAATAATTTTGTTTTTTGAAATAGTGTTTTGGTTGGAGTGAGGTAGTGATAATGGTATAATGTTTTTATTATTTTGTTCTGGGTTCGTTGTAATGGCATTAGAATAGTTTTTGCGGCGGATCCCCATATTTCAATAAGGTACTCGAGATGTGATTTTACTAATGAGTTGTAAATAATAGTACGTATCGTGAAATCCACATCATTTCTTAAAATAAATTGTTGAAATCGTTACAGCCAAGTATGATCGCTGCAGTGAAAATAGATTATAATAAATTCAGCGTCTATCGTAATAATTGTAACATGCTTATTGTATTTTCGTTACAAAGTGTGCATTAAAAATAATCTTTTTTCACTTCTGTCTAATGCTATTGTAAATGGAGTATAGATAGTATTTATTTATCAAGCTTTCAAAAACACAGGAAGATAATACTGGACAAATAAATGCTCTGGTGGAAAATACAATAATGAAGAAAACAAAAGTGGACTCGAATCTGGTCTACTTTAGCATTGGATCGAAAGAACTGGAGCTCATGGTGAGAGGACTTTGCCCAGCAGTAGGATGACTAAAAGCATCAGTGTCTGATAACGTGAAAACCATAATCAAAGTTCTGTTTCGATTCACCTCTCCGTTTCTTTTCAGCCCGTCTAACTATACTTACCTACTTGTCAAAATGAAACGTTCTATGAAAACGCTTTTCCTATACTACTTTCATCTAAAATTGTCTCCTATTAAAACGACTAACTAACAAAATAAATTTGTTTACTTTGACGGGCCTTTAAATGAAGTTTAACTCGTTTTGGACTCTGATAGTCTCTCAATTTTGTCGAAATTGTCAAATTAGTAGAGGTTATCTCGCGGTTGTTATTATGTAAATACTAACCTTTAAAGCCGTTACAGCAATTTTTGATACTGATTCTATTTATTGAAGAATAACAATTTAATTCTACACTCATATAACCATATAACTGCTATCGTTTCACACGGTATTTATGCGTCACAAGATGAGGGTTCAGATATTTTTGTTTCCCATAAATACTAAAAATTCACTTAAGTACACGTACATAGTGTTCTGGATTGATCCACAGTAACAGTTTAACAAAACAAACGTAATATTTTAGAGGTGTAAGGTAATTGAAAATAAATTGTTCCAGCTTGAACGTAAACGAACAGTCTAAAAAGATCACAATTTGACTTCCCCGTACATTACAAACGTATTGTTATTTGTATGGAATAAGTAGAATTTTGAGACCTTATTCTGTTTTCTAGATTTACAGATTTCCCCTTGTTCATTTAACAGAGGAATCTGACGTATCATGATGTTATTATTGAGAAATAGCTTAGTCACCATGACTTACCATTAACTATGTTTTGTCAAATAGGTGGAAGAAAAATACGTGGAAGCTACGAAACGCTACATATTTTTCTTCGTGGAAAGAGGCACGAACTATGTATGTATAATAAAAATCCACTATACTCGTAAGCAGCAGTTAATTTCCTATCTACAATTTGTCTATGCACTCTGCCTTTCTAACACTTAGCTGACTAACGCAAAAATTCGAACACAAAAATGTAAACCATATTTTAAGCGTTTTAGCAACTATGTTGGGCCAGCTTTCAGTCTAACTGAATGCAGCTGAATACCAGTGTGACCTCCACAACCCACGGACTGAGTAATACGATACGACTCTTTGGTTAGACGGTGTTGCCAGACTTGCCGACTTTCGTAACAGCTGTCAAAGATCTACAAGTGAAAACCGCGATCAACGGCTTTTCGAGCGTGCTTTACAACGTTAACCGAGGCACAGAGAAGTCTCGATGTATTAAATGGTCTGCCATTCACGGACCGGCCTTGGCAAGCGTAGCTTAACTTTTGACTGTTATTATTTAGCCGTAAGCCTAACAGCCAGCCAGCGAATAAACTGTACTCTGATAAAAGAAAATAATCATTTACCCAGCTCGAATTATCCTTATTTCACCCAAAATTTCGTCAAAATATTAGTGTAACCCGCCCCCAATTCCATGAAACAATGCTCCCAACCGCGTCTGTCTATCATTGTGTCAGTGAAAGCCACTGGTGGCCGCTAATTGTTTAATAAATTATGTAGCGACGTATGCTATCGCCAGCTGGTGTTTTATGAAACTGTTGTAGAGATAAAAACCGTATAACTAAAATTTTAACTTGAAATATAAGGTTTGTGCGAGCTTTTCCTTTTTCAAATATGAATATATGTATGACGTATGTGCTTTGAATTAGTCTACAAATACATATAAATTAACAAAATTGAAGTGTCTATTTGTAAAGCTAAAAAAGCTGATTTTTATTTAATGTATAGTAACTATGCATTTACGGTAGTTATACAAAAAAACAAGTTTTTAAAATTTTGATTGTCTGGCTGTCTCTTTGTTTGTTTGTTTGTTTGAGGTTATTTAAATAATGGCTGGGCCAAATTTGACAGAACGTTCACTTTAAATTAAAGTGCCAAAAATCAATTTTTAAATACCACATGAACGAAGCCGCGGATAACAGGTAGTTTCTATTCAAAGACGTACCTATTATTCTTTCATAAATTGAACATTAACTAAGTTTTGTACTCGAAATTGGGTAAGTGCCCTAAGTAAACGTTAACCTTTCTTGCCGACCTGAAACTAAAGCCTATCTTCGTCCGTGAACTAAAAAGTTTTATACAAATACTAATTTGGACTATTGAACTTACGTGATGGATGGTGCCAGTCTCCATTTCGAGGAGTCGTCCCTTTTTGATGGTCACTCCTACGTTAAGGTCTAGCACGTGGACTGTGGCCGGCGACACAGCCAGCATGGAACAATTGCCGGTCTCACCATGGTTGCGAAGTGTGTATACGCCCTCGGCGCCAAACAGCATCACGTTGCAAGCTGTGGATAACAGACAAGTTACTTTTTGTTTTGTTTGAGATTTTTCGCCGCCTGTCAACAGTCCGTTCTTCACAAAGCCTTTCCATACTTTTCCATGTATCGTCGGACTCGGATTGTATCGTAGTATATTCAATTCCCGTGTCATGTGTGTAATATTATTATTGGGCACACGACATCGCGGCATTTCTTGGCAGGGATGGTGGAATGGACTACTTTACTCCTTCTATAAGGACTGGTCCCAAAAAGACAGAGAGAAGTGGAAAGAGAGTAGCCAGGCTTCTATCTAGCAAATTCAAGACTAGTAATGCCTATAAAATGTCAGGACTTTAAAAGAAACCTCAAGAGAATTATGACCCTGTATTCTTTTTTTGAAATTTCTTCTGAAGTTCCATTTTGAAATGCCCGCACCATTTAGTTTTAAAAATATTGACACGCAAAAGTGTTTAGAAAAAATCTACTAACAAAATAAATATCATTTGATTTCATGTCTTTGATAATTAGTTTCTGAAAAATAAAGGTAAGAAACTTCAGCATCGTAAAATTTCTCATCATAGTTAAATACCTAAGGAAGTTATCTTGGAAAACTAAAATGTTTTCAATTAAGAAATTTATCTTCTATGCAGTCTAGAACATATGACCACTTCCTCACACTCTTGTGAAGTCTTCACTTAGTTATGAACTTCTAAACTATGATCCCCGACCTTGCGGAAACTAAGTTGAGTTTCGTATGATTATATGATTTTGTTATGGAGTTATGACTTTGCTAATGGATGTTGTTGGTAATATTTTGAGACAGGATATCAACTCGTCGATTCGTTTTCTATTGGAACTTGGGTGATAAAAGTGAGTGAGCAGTGTCAACCAGTTCAAGAAAGATAGATGACGACACATCAACAATTATAGTTAGTAAGTTTTGCGAAAGCTTGATGGCGACGGGATTGTATTTAGTCACCTATACACACGACAGTAGAGCGCAGAGCCAAAAGGCTCATTGGTGACGAAAAGCTGGTGGGTACCAAGCTTCATACCCTGGCCCACCGCCGCAAAGTTGCATGTCTGGCGGTCTTTTACAGACTGTATTTCGGTGAGTGTGCTCTAGAGCTCCACGAGCTCATTCCACCATCTCCTTTCTTCCATCGGGAATCCAGACGTACTGCAGGTTATCACCCATTCCTTGTAGATGTTCCACACATTCGCACGAAGCGCTTTGCCTGTTCCTTCATTATGCGCACAGCCAAGGAGTGGAATTCCCTGCCTGCATCAGTGTTCCCGAGTTCATATGACCCCAATCCGTTTAAGTCGCGAGTTAATAGGCTTCTTATGGGTAAGCTCGTTACATCGTCGACCTCATCTCTGACCGCAGGACAAGATTGAGGTCAAGAGTAGACCCATTATATATATAAAAAAAAAATAGGGTATAAATAACACGTCTAATATAAATTCTAACAAAAATATATGTCGTCTTCAAAAATATTTTCGATGGCGACTTATATTTTTTAAGGTCAGTAAAAAAACTGCTTTTCATCATCATCATCATCTGCCTAGCCTTTTCCCAACTATGTTGGGGTCGGCTTCCAGTTTAACCGGATGCAGCTGAATACCAGTGTTTTACATGGAGCGACTGCCTGTCTGACCTCCACAACCCAGTAACTGGGTAACATGATACCCCTTGGTTAAACTGGTTGTCAGACTTTCGGGCTTCTGACTACAAGTAACGACTGTCAAAGATCTACAAATGACAGCCGGGACCAACGGCTTAACGTGCTTTCCGAGGCACGGAGGAGTCTTGGTATGTAATAAATGGTCACCCATCCACGGACCGACCTCGTCAAGCGTAGCTTAACCTTCGATCGACCCATGCGGCTGTTATAATTTAGCCACAAGCTCCTCCTCCCTAAAAAAACTGCTTTTCATAAAGTGTCAATTATATTCTCATACCCACCAGTTACCTAGACGTACTTATCACGCAAGGTACCTACAATATTATAAAAATCGATGTATCGTTTCTTTACGCTATAATAGTGTCTCAAACGAATATAGACAATTAGACATATGTATTGTTATATTATTAGTCACAATAATAATGGAACGAAACACGATATTATCAAAGGCAAAATTTATTTATGTGCGTGGGATATATGTTTGGATGACATTAACAGTTTTCTAGAGTAAGTGAGAACATTATTTATTTTCAAAGACGTTCAATATTTACTATAGACAGGACATCAGGAACAAAATATTCATCGGATACTTGTGTCCGAGTGGACACAAGCCTATGAGTTTAATTTAGTACGCTCCGCTGCCGCATTAATATTGTTATATTATTTTAGATGGCGTTGAATTCTACATGGAATCACAGTTTTTCTTTATTTATTTATTTACACAGTTTTTCTATGACATTTATTCGCATGTCCTCTCTCTCTATAAGTACCATAAATCTCTTTGTTTTATAAATAAATAAATAAAATAAATAAACATTCCACAACTTTCACACAACGCTATTTAGTCCCAAGCTAAGCAGAGCTTGTGTTATGGGTACTAAACAACATACTTATATATTATAATATGTTGTATGTATGTATGTTATATTAAAATTGAAAATATTTATAATATTATAGCCCTCCTTATAATTCTCCTAATTCTTATATTGTTATGCCCGACAGGGCCCACAATGATACAAAACTAATGCATAATTATAATATCCTTATGTACCTACCACCTAAGTTCACATAGTGGAATGCAATAAACATATTGAGTTTATTATTATTGTTGTATGTTATATGTTGTTGTATTACATGTTTATTTTATATGTTGTTTATTCTTTTAAAGTTTAGGGTTGGTTTATCTTTGCATTATGTTAATGCGAGTCATAAAACAAGGTGAGAGCAGAAACTACTAGTAAAAACATTTTGCTTATCGCCAAGTGCTAGTTGGATGAGTCCAGTGGGAGCTAAAGTTAATGTACCGCTTCAAAAGAAAAAAAACAGAAAGATAAGTCCTGCAAAATTATACGTATACTGACCGTTTTGTGATGTAGTGTGGATGCAAACTTAATTTGATTGAATTAAATTTTTGAGTCTTTAATAAAATTAAAGCTTTTAGTATACTAAATACACACTTACAAAAACACATAATTATGATTAGTATACAAAACTAATAAAAATATATACATAATTTTAAGCTACACAGCTTTATTTTTATTGAACTAAATGTTATTGAGTCACCTGCCTCGGATGGGTGCAAATATTTCCTATGTTGAGAAATTTTAATTTTAATGTTTGATTCTGAATATTATCCTATATAAAAAATCTTTTAGACGCACCTAACCTGACGACAAAAAGAATTAGCCAAATACGTGCAATCATTTTGAAGCATCAGTTCAAAATGATAGCAAGCGGACAATTCTTATAAAGCAGTTATTTTTTTATATTGAAATTTGGTGTTTGTATACGTCAAATGATACAAAATCTGTGAATTTGTAATATTTATTCACATTTCATTTACAATTTGATCAGTTCAGTGAGGAAAATGGCACACATATATGTTTTAGTAGGCAAACAAACATAGCGATTTCCATATGCAAATTCAAACGAAATCCATATTCTACAAATATTTAGCTTTCAGTTCCGATGCCAGAAATACCACTTATTTGAACCCATATCTTATGAAAACTTTTCCAAAATCTAAACTAATATTGCAAATGTAGCATGGATTTTACGGAGATTGTATAACGGTTTGAACAGGTGAACTTTACGAGCAAAGGCACCATCATTTTTAAAAAGGTACTTACGAGTATAACAGTTGCTTGGAAATTGATTAACCTCAAGTTTCTAAAGAGTAACAGAAACATAAGGTTAGTGAAGTGTGCTTAATTTACTTTGTTGTCAAACCATCAAATGGATTCGTTGGATGTTGTTAATTAACTCAACCATCTAAGCAAGATACTGAAATCAAATTTCATTTAGTACAGTAGATAATAGATGTAGACTACTACAGTCAAAGAATTAAGGTCATGGGTCATTATACCGGCACGGCACCGGCACCGCTCCAAACCAGCAAATGACTTGTCACTCAATTTAGAGCCTTAAATCGTGTGTAGTATAATATATTTATATTATATGAAAAAGCCAACGGCGGTTAACGCGCTTACCACTACCATACAACTCGACTCGCAGCCCGCGTGCCGATAGCGAGCAGATCACGTGCTTGCAGCGCGTCGACCGCACACTAACAGTACACCGATCGCATGCTTACTACTCGCCGAATCCGAGTCGCCAGCAAAACAACGTCAACGTTATGAAAACGAGCAAGTCCTGGGCGTGTTCAATTATAAATGCCATATAACAATCGCGGCCAGCGCGCGGGTTGCTAGCTTGCACCCCGCAGGCGGCGAGCTTGTACTTCGCGGGTGGCGTGCGAACTGCAAGCTGGCACCTTGTCGACGATGCGTAGTTAGCGCATTGGCAGCTAGCCGTAGCCTAAATTCGAAGCGATGCCGTGTGGCAGCAATGCAGTTGCGGTGCCGTTATAATGTGCCATGACCTTTATAAAGTTTTGCGCCATAAGTCTATATTTGTGCTTGCACATTTTACTAGGCATCTATTGAAAAATACACGATGAACATTTAGCATGTAAGAACAAAAGTGGGTGCCCATTTGTATGGTCTTCTTATATTAGAACTGGGAAAAAAGTTAAAACATAGAAAAATACTTGCCTAAGAAACGGTTTTATGACAAAGTAATGTCACTACACGTTATAAGGATGAAGGCGTGTAATATAATCTCATTTTTTTAGCTTCCAGATTATTCTGACTCTAACTGACGACAAACTATACCAGTGTTCCGTTTTACACCTACGACGAGGGTAGCGGGAACGAAAGATTCTTCCACAAACCCTGAGCGGACACGGAGCTGAACTTAACCGGTGATGGACTCGTGCGGCAGTTATTATGTACCTATCCAAAAGCCCCTCATATCGCTTATTGCAAACAATTTTAATAAAACAACACCATTTGGATAAACTGTCGCCATCCAGCAGAGCGAAGTTCTAAAACAAGTTACCAGCAACGATATACTTGAAAACTAATATCTTCTGCGCCCAGGTAAAGTTAAATATACTGTAGGGACAACTTCTTACATGTGTTAGTAAATCAGTGTTTATAGCAAACGTCTGAATTAAAGAGATAAGAAAAGTTAAATAACATTAGTTTTGGTAATTCTTTGGTATGTAATCATTTATGTCATGATAAGGCTATTTGGCTTAGTTTTAACTATGTGGCTTAACTTTTATTATCTACTTATGTTTGGAAATTAGTTTGTTTGGGAAATTATAGAATTAATCAGGTTCAGGTTCTATTTGGGAAAAACGATTTTAAAGAAGTTACATATATCTAAATGTAGTTAAACTATCGCTCCATTACTCTTGGTCTTTTTAGCATAATATATTACTTATATAATGAACCATGGGGCTTATGCGACACTCGAACAGAAACAACATCTTCGAAAGGCAACGGAATATTTATTTACCTGGCTTTGCTAAAGTATTTCGGGATTAGTTTCCAATAACCTTAACTGACTTACTTAGTAAACCTTGGCAGGACTGGTTTGAAAGATTTAAATAAATAAATAATAAATATTCCACAACTTTTTCACACAGTGCCATTTAGTGGGACTAAATGGCACTGTGTTAAGTTAAGCTTGAGAGCTTGTGTTATGGGTACTAAACAGCTGATAAACATACTTATATATTTCTAAATACATACATATTATATTAAATTATTATAGATTATCTTGTTCATACTACTACGTATCTTGTTCGTACTTATTAAAGACAGAAACACAGTGAATGGTCGACGGGACCACAGGGGTTAACGTTATATCCGAGACACGGAGGTATAATATATGGTTCCACATCCAAGTAAAAGCCTCGGTAAGCGGAGCTTAACCTTTGATATCCTGTGGCCCAGGCATAAACAGTGAAGTACCTAAAATGGGAGATAAAAGCAAGCAACGTGAGACCCAGGCCCTGTAATTGGCATTGTGTTGCTTATTTTATTGTTAACCATCTATTAATATTATTTTGCTTTGTTTGAAACTAGATGGCGTCATGTGAAAGTTGTGGAATATTTGTTTATTTTGAATTATTTTTATTACAGATGTTGGTTTTCCTATCTTTATATAAATAAACCAACTTACGTTTAGAATTCTTTAAGTGTCGTATGGTGACAGCAAATCCTTTCCCCCTGGCTGGAACCCGGTACTGCACAAGCGCAGCATTTTGTCTGGAGATCAGCTTACGCGACGGCCTTTGATCACAGGACTCCACCACTCGATCGTCATCCCATGCATCTGCAGGCCACACCTGGCCGTTTAACTCCCAGCCGTCCACCCACTGCAAAAAAATCGTTTTTAGTCTACTCGAAAGCAGGCATTCAAATGGTTTCTATTATGGTCATTGATCAGGTGTTAAAGCTGCCAAATATTTTGGAAAATAATATTATTATTAAACTGGTGTATGCAGGTAGTTAATTTAAGTACCTAACCCTTTACATTGCATTTTTCGTAACCCCGTTTTTTGTTATAATTATAACGTAACGACATGGGGTTAAGTTGTCTTAAAAATATAAATTAACTTGAAAGTTTGAAAAAAGGCGGTGTTTTGCCGGATTCAAGATCACAAACGGGACGAAAATGTTAGGGGTTCGATATCTCAATGTAAAAGGCAAGACCTAGGCACAAGTGCTTTCATTGACCTGTAAAATAATAAAGTCTAGGAACAACAGCTGAGCTAGGGTAAGCTACGACTTTGTTATTAATAACGGAGCGTCTACACCAAGGAAAAATTCAATTAACGCTTTGCTAACCAGTATATTGTTATAAAAGTTTACGACAGTTTCAGAGTTTATTACGTCATTCGTTAAAGGGTTGTTTTATACTCATTTTTGTACACGAGTTATTAATTTATTTTATGTTTTATAGTCTTGCAAATCTTGGTAAATACAGACTTTCGTGATGTTATGAGTATTTAGGAGAAGTGAATTTAATATCAAGTTATGACATTACGAACTCTTTTTACACAGGATAGTTTGTAAATTACCTTCATGATTTTTTATAAACAACTACAAGCCCAACCGAATATAAAACACCCCGTTAATTCATATACTGTTTGAAAAAATTACTGTTTTATATTGTTTTTTTTTTAATGTTTGTGTACCTTCATACTTTATTTGAGACAATATAAGAAGAACGATTTGACAGCTATCAAAATACTTTATGATGTGGCAAGAAAAAAATCGTTTAATATCTATACATGTATTTAAAATAATTAAGCGATCGTAATCGACAATTGTATTTAGATTGCTTAAAACTGATTTTTAGGTAATATCGTTTACGCACGAGTTTATAATATTGAAAATACATATAACACATTTATATTGTATCCTTTTATCTCATTTTAAATGTGTAATTTGCAAAACTTACGATTTTTACAAATAAGGATTTCATTCGGTTAAAGAATTACTTTTAACAGTCACAACACTACGGAAACCAACTCTAATTGTTATAACATCCATTAATCAACGATAAATTCCTATTTTTGTATGCATTTATTTTCAATATAAAGTTAAACTTAACGCTTAGGTAGGTACTAATGACCCTTTTTTATTCTCTTTGGCAACTGAGCCGATGTCGACTATTCTGCCAGCGTCCGAATGATAGGTACTTGTAGTGATGGTGCATGGATGTCATAGGAACTAATTAGGATAACGAATATGATCTTTAAATTTCTTACGTAGACGTATGTACATTATACATACAAAGTTATCACAACACAAAAATAGAGAAACGTCAAATCGAACTTTTTAGATTGTCTCAAATATAAAAGTTGTTTATAATCATACGCAGGTACGTATAGGTAACCTCTGAAAAGTTTTAACGATTTACAAATTACATAAGAAAAATATACAGCAGGCAAGTATTTGACTTGATGCTTTATTAAATTATGGCTTATATTTTACCGCAACTAATCCGCCGTTTTCACAGGGAACATCGAGATAGTTGAAGACGACCTCGATCCTTTTATCAGGTTCGGCGATCATGTAGATACCACACACGACCGGATCATCCGACGGGGACTTAAAAAACAGCTCTCCTTCTTCCGACGTCACCAGGAAACAGTCTGCGAATATTACTCATTATTTCATTAACAACCAAGCAAAGGATTCAATTTATTCCAACAATTGGATTATGCTTATCTTTATGTCAAAGTTAATTGCAAGGATAAGCGTAAATTTCTAACCTTGGTTGCCAAACGAAATTATACACAGGAGTGAGGTTTAAACAGAATACATTACAAGGGGCTGACACAGTAATTTTTATTCAGCCGCATGTAGAAATAGATTCAGGCCTTTTTAGCTCTCACTTAAAGTTGAAGGCTTTAGTTTGGTAGTTTGATAATTGAATTAATGGCCAGGTTTCTACCATTTCGTTATTAAAATGAGCTACCGACTAAGTACCTACTACCTATAAGCATACATTCCAGGAATGGCTTTTAGTTATTATTCTTTGAGAAGCTTATCACATAGATATATGTTTTTAGTTGCCTTAGTAAATACAATGACGAAAAGTGATTATTTAGTCTTCTGAATAATTCATAAACCAGACCATCTGTGGGATGGTAATGTTAACTAAATTAGTACTAATATGCTTTCATTTCTGTTAAAATTTGGCCCGGTAGTGACGGTTGGCTCGACCCTTAGGTATAATCTAAGGGAAGAGATGACTCCAGCACATGAAGCTGTCCCAAAATATAAAATTTTAGCCACAGAACATTACCCTTATGCTGTTGCAATAACGTAGAAAAACTAGATATTAAAGATAGGGAAATGCTCATTTGCTAAGAAACTTTGGCCAAGTGTTGCACATAGAAGGGGTGGACACATGTGGGACTTTTTATTGACCATTGCTATCACTACTTTATAGTACTGGCCACCGGGCGGAAATGTTAGAATGCAAAATACAGTTGAGTGTCATAAAAAATCTGCCTCTGTTCATCACAAACTGGTAATAGAAATATTTAAGTAGAACTATTACATATACCTAGGTATAAAAGGGAAATACATGGCAGGAAATGGCATTTCCCTTTGAGAGATTGGGGTAGCCTGATATTTTTTTTGTAATAAGAAAAACTAGACCAGACGGGTGTTGTTAAATATAATTAATTACCTATACCTTTAACCGTTAACTTAAAAATCGCAATCTAGTATACGTCAGTTTAGTTCTTACGTGACAAGATAGATATCGCTAAAGTGGATATTTTACAAAACAGAAAGTAAATTCTTGAATCTTTAAAAATACCTATTCGCCATATAATCTCAGTTTTGATCAGTCTAAAAAAAAGTAAAGTTTTAACAACTTCATGATGTCAATTGTCACTGAGATAAGATTGTGATTAAATTTTTGACCTTTTTATTACAGGAATTGGCTTTCTGGTGCAATGAGAGTATACACACATGGTACATGATGTTATGCTACAAGATTTACCTTCGTCAGGATTTATGATGCGATGAGCTGGTCTAGGTAGTCGGCGTATCCTGGAGAAACGTGATAGTGCTGATGCAGAACTTCTTTGCCCATACTCTTTACCCTGGTGACAAAGATAATATAGCATTTTAAACTATAATCGATAAGACCTTTAAGGTTGCCCAATTTTCCATTTTATCAACCACTTATCCATCGATATTAATTATAGTTAATAACTGTAAAAGGTCGTCAAGGGTAAAGTTATACGCAACTTTTGCGAAGCTTGGTAGTGACCAATTTTATCACTATGTTAATCAATCAACTTTGTGACTCGGCTCTCAGTGTCTGTCCTCGTGGTACAGTCAGTATGCTATAATAAGGTCGTACTGATTGAGAGTTTCAAATACCTATTGGAAAATATAGCTTAATCCATCCATTCAACTATTTGACTGTAAGGTACTCAGAACTACTGAAGTGAGAGTAAAGCTTATCTGAGAACAAAGTTTAAATTTTGAGTGCTTCGTAAATTCTCTCACTATAATAAATAAATAACTCATTAAAGTAATGTTGGAAGATATGAAGTGAATTTATCACTTAAAATCATACAATATTATTTAGTAGAGTTATTATTTACTATAAGTGAAGTAAGATTTTGATTATGAACATTTATCACATTACAATCTTCAAATATTATTTATTAATTATTAGGAACACTATGAAGAACTATTGCAATAGCAGATCTCACATTTTTAAGGTATGGTTACTGATAAATTTGTGTAAAAATCAATAATAATTTAACCTACACTAACAATAGCTAACTTTTAACAGTAAACAATGCCAATACACGACATCTTACCCTAATTAATATTTGCATGTCCAAAGTAATTAGGTTGTTCTATGACCTCCCCTTGAGACTTTCATGATACTGGTAAGCATTGACACCAATTAGGAAACGAATTGAATTAAATATACATTATAAACGAACAAATAAACAGTAGAGAAGTTCTGAAACAAAATTCCGACTCAGTTAATGAAAAGCGAAGTATGAATGAAGAGATTAGGAGCTCAGGGCTTTTTATAATTTCGAGGAGAGTGAATCACAAAAACGCCACTCATAAGTCAAGATAAATGTTCGTATCTGAGTGATTTTAAATGTAACGTAGCCGCACTTATGTCCCGACTACGTGAACCGCACACAAACGATCCTCGTGGCGAGAAATTCTTTTCATGTCCACAATGCATACAATGCTTTGAGATGGACTGAAAAGATTGCGAGGACCGCAAACCTAGAGATATTTAGTTATTTTGAACCGAAAAATACATGGACTTTCCAGTGATTTTAATAAATAATAATAATATAATAAATAATAAAATTTATTTATTGTTTACAAGGACCAGATTATAGAATGGATACATTGGCACATGAGAGTAATACAAAATCTAGTAAGCGGTTGAAGCGCTGTACTCCTATATAGGCTACTGAGTAGCCTGTGCTTAGGAGAAACAGGACCGATCCCGATTATACAATATACATATAGGGTCTTATGTGGCACATGACGTAGTACATTTTATTATTAGGTATATTATCCTAGTAACAATAACATGCAAGCAGAAAAATAAAGAAAAATGAAAGACATTAAAATTTGGTAAATTTTGTGTTTGTGTGTGTGTGTGTGTGTGTGTGTGTGTGTGTGTGTGTGTGTGTGAGTGTGTGTGTATGTGTGTGTGTGTGTCTGTATGTTAGGGAGTTATGTGTGTGTCTAGTGTATGTTGAGAGAGAGTTAGTGGTATGAATGTCACCAATATGTTGGTGTGAATGGTTACTTCAGAAAGTCTTCGGTTTCTTCGTAACTGAGAGTAGATAGGAACAAGCGGACGGTCTTCTTACAGACAAACATAGTAGATCCGTATATTGGTTGTTTTTCATTGATTTTATTATATAGTGTCGGACCAAGATAGGGGAAGAATTTTTTTATAAACTTTTTTCGGACTGACGGAGTAGAGCAGATATTATTTTTGCGTCGTCTGTTTATTTTTATATAAGGTGTTTTTAAGTGTTGCAATACAATTGTGTGAAGTATAAATTGCTGTCTTACATTGAGTAGGTTGCAGGTTTTGTACAATTCGGAAATAGGGAAACGAATGAAAAAATTTTATTTCAATGTATCGTATTCCTACAGCTAAAAATACAAAAAGTAATAGCAAATTCAGTGATTTAAAAGTTACAGTTAGCAAAAGACTACCTCGTTGGTCTAGTGTTTGTGAGCGTCACAGCCAAGCATGAGATCCTGGGTTCGTATCCCGGGTCAGGAAAAACTTTGTTGGTTTTTTTCATCCTACAATTTCCCAATAGCAGTCCGGAGTTTTAATTTGTGCCTGGTTGATGGCAATAGGCTCGACCCCTGTTAGGTACATGGAACTTAACCAGAAACGGTGAAATGTGGGTGTAGATACTGTAGGTACACCTCTGCTTAGCCCTATGAGATATACAGGCGTGATGTAAAGAGATAGAACAAGATCACATAACATTTCACAATAGAGACAAATATTAAATGCATAGACATTTTTAGAAAGGGTTAGATAAAAATAAGTTTATAAACAAAATTCTATTCCACAATTCGATAAACAAAACGGCCGAACAATACCTCGTTGAGTGAAGCATCAAATAAAATTGAAAGTTTGAAAGTAATTAACAGAAACAATGGCCCTGGTTGACGGGACGTAGCATATACTACTAAAATCACGGGTGTTGGTAAACAAACTAAAAGCAATTTGTTTTCTAACCAATGCACAATGTGTTTTGCTTTTGGAATAATAAAAAATCCAAATATATAGGTATTTCCCAATAGATTAAAGCAGATTTTAAATATGCTTAATAGGGTTTTCTACTAATCTGTCTACTATATATAATTCTGTCTACTAATCAAAATAATATTTTTAAGAGGAAAAATTTGCTTGTTTGTAGAGATTTAACTCAAAACCCACTGAACCGATTTTAAAACTTCCACCATTAGGAAGCTATATTATTACTAGAAAACATAGACAATATTTTATTTTCTCAACTATGAGGACGTTGAAAGAATTTATTTTCAAACTAAGTACATTTTTACAAATTTATGGATAAATTATAATTCGATTAAAAGTATATTTATTTTAGGCTAAATTGATCACTCAATTTTTTACAAACTCATTGGAAAATGTACAGACGCACGCACCTCAAGCTACCCCAAACTATATTCCCAATTAAACATAAACCGTATTCTAATTTAAATAAAGTTGAAAAGCTATCGAAGAAACTTGACACTTGATGGGGTACCTTGATGTGCTTAATAAATTATTCTTGTTAATACTAGGTACAAGAGGCCAGCGCCTCTGTACCTATTTAAAATAATAACTTATTTAGAGAAATACTTAAAAAATTTAATAAAATAAATTAAAACGTATTAAGTGTAGGAGTGCACATGCAAGCTGGCACACCCTTTTTACCTGGAGGATTCTTATTAGTCAGTTGCTTTTGCTTGAGTTAAGTTAGTTTTATTGTCGGTAGCTATATATATTACCTACTGGTATTCTGTATGTTGAGTGTGCTAGCTAACATGTAGTGAATAACTTATTTAAATTATTTTGTAATTATAACTAATTGTACTGTGTAAATTCAAGTTCTTCTAACTTATCAGACAGATGTGTTGCTGGGGAGTTTGTTCCGCCACTTCTTCTTCCCAGCAAAAACACTAGGAAGTGGCGAAAGGTGGGCTTTTTGGGGGACTGTCTTCTGTAATTTCGACGTTCAAAAAGTGCTGATCCTCAGCCTAATTTGAATAAATGACTTTTGATTTTGATTTTGATTGATTTTGAGAGTTAGTCTTCTTTTTAGATGACACGGAGGTGTGCACGAGTGAATGTCAAAGTTTAAGGGGAAAAGTACAGACGCCAGCACATCAAGTTACCCCAATGTGTCAAATTTTCCCAATTGAATATGAACCTTATTCTGTTTGGCATAAAGTTGAAAAACGATTAAAGAAATTTGACACATTGGGATAACGTGCTGTGCTGGCGTCTGTACAAGATTCCCGTGAATGAAAACGCAAGCAAAGAGCTAGTAGGGAAAATAAAACGAGCTGTTACTTTAAAACTTCAAATGAAAAATCTCAATGGCACTTTCCCTGACCTAGGATTGAACGACAAATGACGAATAAGACAGTATTTTCTTTTTTGCTTTCATTCCGACAAAAAGAAAATGATATTTATTTCTGTAAATATGTTCATACAAACACTTTTACAGGTATTTTTTAGCTAGAAAGTGAGGTCAGTGTTTCACTACCTGACTACTCTGAGAAGAAACGCCGAAAAAAAATCAGAGGTCATAGTCTATTTAAAGTCCAGATCGTATCTTGGTCAGATCATTTGTTGCAGTGGTACGAACAGTTATTATAACAATAACAATAAGAACCTGATCCAGAAGGTAGTACTTCTTGACACGCCCCGCACGGTGTGGAGGTTCCTGTCTCTGGAACCCTAACCACCGGTAGCTTGGACCCTGCTCCCGCCATCGGTGGTCCACTATTTTTATTATTTTTAAATGTTTCTTAATGTAGGTAAGTATGTTAAAATAATAAATGGAAATAACAATAATAAGTTTATTTAGGCTAAACCGTTTAAGCCCAATACAAAAATACTTAGCTATTAACAGCTAAGACTCAAAATTAACTAAATTAACTCCTAACTTCCAAACTAGGCATAAACCTGTATCTTGGAAAGTTGGAAGTCAGTGCTCCCAGCCAAAGTCATAAAGAAGGTACTCTGTTCGCATATGTTACAGTTAGAAGTCGGTAGTCATTTACATTTGGCTTGCTCATGAATAATGTACAGGAATCTCGGTACAGTGCTTGTTAAGTTCTGGTTATTCTTGAATAATCATGTTTCAACGAACAAAGTAATGAAAAGCTTTTTTATTGTTGCATGTCAGACTCTGGTATTTTCAGCTGCACATGTTTGATTAACGAGTGTTTCTCGCCATTAAATTGTAAAGTATTACAACTATTCTCCCATATGATTATTTAAATGGAATGAATAATTGGCAATTAATGAATTTAATTTTAAACAAGATATAAGTATCGGTTACTTGACTATTGTTAGGTAGGTACTTTAATAAATTGTAATAATAATGTTAATTAGAAAAGATATCAGTAATGTAATGTTATTTAATAAATTTGTATACAACAGCAGTGCTCTTACAGGGTGCATGTTTTAATACTGTGTCATGAAATTTTAATGCATGCTTATTATCCATTGTTTTACATGTCAGGAAATACATAAATAAATAAAAGTTTGGCGAGCAAAAAATGTTCAAAACGGCATTATTATTTCTAAGAAATAATTTAAAATTTTTTTTTTTAAAAAATATATATTAATAGCTCATCTAATAAAATTAGAAAAAGGCTACACTGATGAAGATGATAATTTAGAAATAACAAAACAACATTGCAGTATGGTATCTACAATATGAACTTTTTTTGATTATTAACGATGCTACTTAGTAAAGGACTATTTCAATGTCAATTCTATAATAACTGTCTCAGAAAATTTTACAACACCATAATATAACATAATATATGTACGCCTTTGGGCAAAACATAGAGGATCTATCTTTAGCACCTCACACTATGTTGTAACCTAAATAAATTTATTTATTTATTTATTCACAAAAAAAAATATTAAATATAAATAAATAAATGTTACACAACTTTCACACAACGCTACCTAGTCCCAAGCTAAGCCGAGCTTGTGTTATGGGTAAAACAGTTGATAAACATACTTATATATTTCTAAATACATACATACATATTATAGATAAATTACACCCAGACACAGAACAAATGATCGTGCTCATCACACAAACATTTGTCCTGGGTGGGAATAAAACCCACGACCTCCAGCACAGCAGTCAGGGCTACTAACTACTAGACCAACAGGCCAGTCAATCTAACCTATGTTTACAAATAACATAATATATTCTGAATCTGGAAATGTTAGGAAACGAATTTACGTTTATGTCCCAGAAAAGTTGAAATGGGCAAACGTTTGGCGCCCAAAAAACTATTTATACGTCCATTATAATTATGGTCAGTTTATTGGGTTACAAGGGAAATGTCCCACATTAGAGGGTATTTGTGGGATCCACACACTAATTTCTAATTTGCTGGCATTAGGGTTGCAAATCTGCGGCAATGGCCTAAATCGAATTGTTTGTAAACCAAAAATTTGTTTAGATAACTTTGACAAATGATGTATGGTTTACGTTGTTTAAAAACTAGTTAGAAGAGGTCAGTGTTTCACAATTGATTTCACTGAGATGATACACCAAGTGAATTATAGAAGTAAGTCTTTTATAAAGTCTAGATATTATCTTGGTCAGATCATGTTATGACCATGCAGATTAGTGTCTGAGATGGTCTTTGGAAGAAAAACAGATGTGCTTGGTGATTATAATAATAATAATAATAATAATAATAATTTATTAAAACAAGTAACAGGACTCACAGTGTTAGTAACAATACACTTACAAACTAAGTTAGTAACAAACAAAGATTATACATAAACGGAATGTGACTTCATTGCCGCAAGGTGACAGGCCCAGCTGAAACCTTGCAGCAATGGTTCACAAACACGCAATCAAGCCTGCCAGCTATCATAGACAGGATGCTGTTGGCGCTGCCCCGTACCCTACGGACCAAGGATGCGCACCGCTTTCGCATCACCGTGTAGAAACAATCTACGCGTGCCTCAGCAAACATCCCTGACGCGCTGCAGTACCGGGGCAACCCCATCAGCACCCTGTATGCGTTATTGTATTGGACGCGAAGGGCGCTGTATGACTTTTGAGTATAATGTACCCACAGACTGCAAGTATAAAAAGACGTGCAGTAGGCTCTAAATATAGTGCGCTTTACCTCATTAGAGGCACGCCTGAATCTGCAGGCAATCATATTTGCTCTCACACACAGCGCCCTCCGCTCCCTACCAATATCCTCATCATCTTTGAGGCCAGAGGTCAATAAGTGCCCCAGATACTTAAACCGGTCCACCCTCACCAGGGGTACATCGTTTACCTTCACTGAAGGCACTGCATCTGGGTATTCACCCCTGGCCCCAAAGACCATGACTACACTCTTGCTGACATTATAAGCCAGACCATGTAGCTTGGCATATCGTTCGCAAGTGGCTACGAGTGACCTTAGCCCGCAGATTGACGCACTCAGCAGCACCATGTCGTCAGCGTAACTAATGTTATTACAACACACGCCATCAATATGACACCCGACACGCATGCTGCTGAGCGTGCCAATCAGACTATTTACATATAGGTTGAAAAGCGTTGGCGAGCACAACCCCCCCTGCCTCACCCCGCATTCCAACCCATATGGCCTAGACAGCTCACCCGCCCACTTCACACTATTGACTTGGTTTCCATACCAGTACTTCAGAGTATTTGTCAACTCTGGGGGCAAATTTACCTCCTCCATCTTCCTCCATAAAACGTCGTAGGAAACCAAGTCAAAAGCCCTGCTCAAGTCAAGGAAGCAAGCGTAAACTGGAGTGTGGCGATCCGTGTAGTACTTCACGGTGTGCTTCACACTCAAAATAGCGCTGTCAGTAGATAATTTAGAAATGAACCCAAATTGATTATCATGTAAACGTATATGACTGCTAAGTTGAGCATTAAGCACACCGTCAAACACTTTCGACATGACTGTGGCAAGAGATATTGGCCTGTAATTGTTCTTGTCGCCCATGTCACCAGTCTTATTCTTGACGATGGGCACCACTGTTGTTTTAATCATGTCACTCGGCATATAAGCATGACCCAGACAAAAAGTGAAAAGCATAGCCAACACTCTTGGCAAATGCGGACCAGCAAATCGGAGATGCTCAATGCTGAGTCCGTCATGACCTGGAGATTTTCCTCGACGCATCGCGTGTATTCTGCTCATGAGCATTTTTGCAGTTATTTTAACTCCCAGGTCTTTCCGTGGCTCAACATTAAGCGTCGACCTAGATGGGCCTAATGGTGACCGCACACTGAAGTGGTCCACAAAAAGGTTAGCTATTTGACTGGCATCACTTACGCCATCGACGCAAACAGGAAGGCCAGGCTTACCCTTTAGCTTATTAGTATGCTTCCAGAATGACCGAAAATCGTTCTTTGAATGCTGTGAAGCTAGAATGTCCATTTTAATTTGAGTCTCATGGTCTTGACACCACTTCAACCGAGACTTAAATATCCTTCTAGCTTCACGCATTTCTTCGAAAATATGTCCCGATGTAGGCATAGCGTTATCTAACCAGCACAAAAACTTACGCCTAGCCTCCCTATGAGCGCCGCTTACATGCATGTTCCAGCCTACGACCGTTCCTCGCTTTTTAAGACTTCCCCCATGAGTTATAGTCTCGGTAGCCGACTCGCACAAAGCACTAACAATTTGACCATACATTACATCTATTACACAAAAGTGGCGAGCGTCATTACAAGTCTGACCACCACACTGTCTAAAGTCATCCGGGAAGTCAATAAGTCGCAATTTATCATGACATTTGATGCTGTAAGCACGAATCTGTTCTTGACTTCTTTCTCCCCAGATCACCCCATTCACTTCAAAGTTTACATTTGGCTGTTGAATCTGAACAAAACTAAGGTCACACTCAATAAACAACGGAAAGTGGTCAGACCACTGCACGTCATATTTTACATAAGAATTTATAACAGTAGGTACAGCAGCCTTAGTAGCTACACAATGATCGAGCCACCTCTTCGATCCATGAGCATCACTAATAAAAGTGTGGGTATCCGAACCGAGACCTAACAACTCGGTGTCAATACATGTCCAATGTTGTTCAACACAAAAACTTGAGAGTTCCGTATAAAACAATTCCGTTGGATGCGAATTAAAGTCACCCAAGACATAACAACATTCTAAGTTACAACTGTCAATAATTGCACTCACCGAACCAAGACAGTCCGAGAACTCCGCCAGGTTAATTACGTCATCAGTCGGCATATATACACTGATCACTAGTATAGATTTATTACTTAGCGCAATCTTCACAGCACAGACGCGCGGATTATGACACTCAATAACCGACACATTACTGAAATGTTTCTTTCGCCATAGAATGGCGACACCACCGTAGGGCCTCCCACGTATTAGTTTTGACGCAGAATTCATGCCAGACATACCCGTCGAACTGAACTCGGAGCTAATGGTGTCCAAATATGACTGCTCTTCAGTCAACAACCAGGTTTCTTGAAGTGCAATTATGTCTGCGCTGCCGCACAAGTCCCGAATATAATCAACCGAGCGTTTTACATTTTTACAATTAAATGTAGCCAACTTGCATGTACTTCTATCCATTAACTACCGTTTATTGAGCCGCTTCCAGAACAACTAGTTTGTGCTGTTGACTTTGGTTTAAAGTGCACAAATTTCCGAAATATTACGCCCTGAGGCCATAACTTATCATCAAGGAATGTTTGCACTTTTGATTGCGCCACAAAGAATTTGTAAGCATAGTGTTCGGACTGCCTTTTCGCGTTTATTTTCTCTAATTTAACAGATACTTGCGTCTTCCTCATAATATAATTAACTATATCAGCCTCTGTCGCGCTTTTGTGCACGTTTGTTATAAAAATAGGAACATTTCTTTCCGCAGCTCGAAAACTTTCCACAGAAGAATCATTCGCCACTCCCATCATTCCCGTTAGGCGGTTTTTCAAATTGTAACGCCTTTTATTTTTGACTTCCGTCCATCCTTCATCATCAACTCGATTTTCCCCCAAACTCAGCTTTACAACATCAGCCGCAGTTTGTTCACGCGGCTGTTCACTTAACAGCTGACCGGCAAACCGGTTTGTTATCTCTTGGTAGTGAGGAACGAACGCCGTCAACACCGAGCGCGGAGTAAGTTCACTGCTATGACTCACCGTTGTCGCTTCGTGCAACTTGTTGCCGCTATTGTTTATATCAGCTGACAAAGCGCTAACCTTATTTTTGCTTGATATCGTCGTCGGATTTGAGACTTCCGATGCTATAAAGTTCTCACAACGCTGAGTTCCAGATTGTTGCGAATCACTGTCATCCAACATGCACGCACCTCTTCTTGCATTTACGTTACAGTGGGTGGATGGAGATTTTAATTTTGTCTCGAGCATTTCAGTTTTAAGGTCATCTAGTTGAGTTACTGTGACATACGTACTTTTTATGTTCTTTACCTCCTCTTGAAGTATCACAATCTTTTTCAATAGATCGGAAACGTCCAGATGGTCAAAGGTTATTGGAGGAAGTTTCTCCAGATTACGAGCCACAAATACCGGCATCACATCACTGTCCATGACCTTAAATACACTTATTATATCGTACATAGTACGATCTTCTTTGCCCTGCCCCTTACGTGTAGGTTTACGTTTCGAATCACTTGGAATCGATTCAAATAATAACGATTTTGAACTTTTAATTTGTTCGCTGCCAAACGCCGATACACATATTTTAACTATACTCTCCTCATCGATGAGCGACAACTTATTTTGTACGTAAGCCAACAGTTCATCAATCACGATATTACACGAGACACATTTCAAAGTGTTCGTCATTTTCTAAGTTTGCAGAACAATCACTGCCCGGTAATCGTAAACACGCACGTCACCTAGGGATGCGCGCGCGCGATAATGAACTGTAACTGTATAGCAATTAGTTTTTCTTTTCGGATTTTGTACAGACCAGCCACCACATCAAGCTACTTCAATGTTTCAAATTTACTTGATAGCTTTTTAGGTTTATGACATACAGAATATGGTTCATGTTTAATTAAGAAAAATTGACTAACTGGGGTGGCGTGATGTGCAGACCTCTGCACAATGATTTTACGCTTTCGAAACCTGCCGTGAATGACTTAGATTTCTGGTATAGGTACATACACTCATAAATACCTGCCGAACAACATTGCTAAAGACCATACACACTGTTGAATGGTTAGTTTCATATTAGACTAACGAAATAAAATCACATAATAGAGGTCCGATGATGGACTGGTTGCATCGTACAATTCGTCAGTCAAAAACGAGTTAAAGCAGTGCTTATATTATGTTCATTAAACTGTGCGCATACTGATACAAGACAGGTATTTTCGTCTCAGACAGACTCCATAACACTCCAGAAAAACAAAGATAGTGTGCGCACGGATAAAAAAACAATATCACAAAACAATTTCTCAAAGATCAGTTTAGAACTTTGGCTCATCACAACATAATTTTCATCTATAATATTTGCGTCAGGCAGCATCTCAGCGTCTGTCTGGCAATACCGCTGAAATGATCTTTTTGACGCAGCCGTGAGACATGCCATTTTTGTGTCTTTTTTTTGTGATAATGTGTTTTTGCTGTGTGTGTATCCAGCTGTTGCCAATAAATGTATTTCCTTTATAATATAGTTAAGCTTTCAAAACACATTAGATATTAAAACTTTTTAGGCAATCAAAACTTATTGGCCAATGTTAAAATTGTGTACTTTTTCTTTCTTCTTTCTTTCTAATAAACATCTACAGGATATAGTTCATAGTTCATGAGTTCTGCAGTACTTTTCTGTAAAAATCGCCACGTGAAAATAGAGATGAAGTGAATGCGAATTGAGTTATCATTTCATACTACTGCTAGACACTGCCAGTTCACTTAAATCAAGTTTTTACGGAGTGACTTTTACTGAAACAACCAACAGAACATAATTCTATACTCCGTTTAAATTGTTCGTCAGCTTTTTCTGATGTCTTTTTACTTATAACTGTATTAAATCAAGAGCAAAAAATATATTTAAAAAACAGCAGCAGTTATAAAGTAGTTGGATAAGCTAATAAACTAGGCCGATTGTACAATAACAAGACTCAACGTCAAACAAACACTATTGTATAAACTCCCCTTCAACAAATACAGGAAATAAGAGAAACACTCGTGACGCGAGACATTTACTTAATTACCGCTATCCAAACTAAATGATTCAGCGTGGGACTTAATAGCTGATCTTATTAATACAATCCAACCAATTGAGTGAATTCGAACACTCCCACGCAGTAAATCAAGCAACGGTTAATCCGAAGTTATGTCAGTTTGGGAATGATTGACGTGGACAATTTGGAACGCACCGCTGACTGACGGGAAGTTTGCAATGTTCTAGTAAAGACGACAGTGCTCAGTCACGGGTAAACGTGACCAAATTCCAATTTGACAGTCACCCTCGTTATTTGGGGGAAATGCCTATTTGCTGGACACAATTCGATTTCGGTAAATTAATGTTGGGTTTGTTGTCAGAGCTTAGTTTTATTTTTAGGGTCTTTTTTTACTGGAATAGCCTAAGGGAACGATGTGGGTAATTATCATGTTTTTAATGAGTTAAGACCTGGTTGCAATAATTTAGGTACGAGAAATGTAAGGCTGGCGCAAGCGCTGCAACTACTCATTTAATGTATTTTTTTTAATCACTTGTTGGCATCTCAATTTTTTTTTTTTAATGTAAACATTTCATAAAGCGGTTTAGTAACAACTTTATCTCTCTATTCAGTCTTTAAAAATACTATGGCTGCATGTTTAATGATTTAGATAAACAAAAAAATGCTACATTGGATAAAAATACAGCCCTTCAAAAAAGTTAAAATTGTCTGCGACCTTTTCAGAAAAAAAATATGAGACCAGACTGTTGATTTTTCTCTCTCCATCTACGTATGGGTATTATAACCAAAAGTAAAAATATTATGTGTGTATTATTTCAAACGAATCACTTAAAGCAGAGTCGTCAGTTTAAATAAAGATAAAAGACAATTAAATTAACTTACCATCATAGAACTCTTTATAGTATTACAACAAAGCAAACAGCAACATATTTCAATGTCGATATTATTGAAGAAAAAAGTATTTCCTTTTCATCTTCACTTAAAGAAAACAACATTCTAACCATCTCCTTTCAAGAGCATACATCGATAACGCTGTTAATTAAAGAGCTAACAAGGTGCTGTGTTAAACATTATAAATACAAGTTTCATAACATACTAAGCTGCAACTTGATTATGTATGGAGTTTCGAACAGTCTAGTAACTCCGCCTTCATAATGTTTTAATTAAAGCTTTTCCTGCGGTATTAAGAGAAAATCCTTTACTCTGTACAACAAATACTGTAACTCATTGTACCTGCTTGTAGCTTACAGGGATTTCAACAAAGAATTCTTAATTAGAAAATACAAAGAGAATATATTAAAGTTTACACCAAGGAGTTTATCGATAAGATAGCATTGAGAATTTACTGTATCTAGCCAAGACGAGGCACATCGAGATTAAGGTTTTGTACAGTGCTATAGTTATCTTTAATTCACATTTGAGTGGCAATCTCTATTTTTAGACACATCATCACGCTTTTTCTACAAACTATCACATCGTCAATGTGACAGTTTGTAGAAAAAAATATTGCCGATTATCGATAAAGTTATGCTTGACATTTTACATTCTTGTCGACTAAAGAAACAACACTTTTCTGCTCTTGAAATTATAATGCTCAAAACGAAAAAAATACTCCTATGATTTATAACTTTTTTGATTCTTCCGTAGACAAATCTGCTTCTAGAGTGATCATGTTACGCATGCAACATAAGTATGGAATGAGAGTTCTATTTTACCTTCACTTAACCTATGATTTTCACAGAATAACACTACTGCAATGACGAAGTATTGAGCTGTCTTTCCACATTTAAAATAACATTAATACGTTGTTACTGATCTTCTTTCAAAATATTTCGCTTTCTATTTGATTGATATTGATGTCTCCCAAATGAATTCGTTGGCTCAGTTTATAAGGATCTAACGAAAAAAATACTTACTCAACACAGTAAGTTTAATGAATTAGGTACAGACGCCAGCACACCAAGTTACCCCAATGTGTCAAATTTTCCCAATTGAATATGAACCATGTTCTGTTTAGCATAAAGTTGAAAAACGATCAAAGAAATTGGACACATTGGGGTAACTTGACGTGCTGGCGTCTGTACATAATGCTAAGAGAGCAAGGCTTCTTAAAACCAATTACTGTTAAAAGATTGACATTTAGATGAAGCAAATCATAACTTAATCTTTCTTGGAATGGTACTTAAATAACGTCTAAATTCTTTATGCCTGGAATATTTCATGAAACGAGCGTAAGCCAAGCGTTATTTCCAGTACCTGACTTATGGAAATTGTTACTGCTTTGTTGGTCTTTCGATTGCAAGTGCTACTACTGAATATACAATCTTGGGTTCTATACCATAGTCGGGCGATACGGTTGTATTGGAGTTTTTAATGTTTTATTTTTCAGTAACAGCCCAGTGTCTGGATTTGTACTTACTTTGATTTCTCTCAAGTATCTGAGTAATGAGACTTTACTGGTGAAATGAGTTGCACCACATGTAGGTATACAAAGTCAAAGTCAAAGTCAAATCATTTATTTCAATTAGGCCATTTAAAAAGCACTTTTGAACGTTAAACTTACAAGTTAAATAAAATTTAATGATTCTAGTTGCCCCTTCCAAAAGGTAGTTTTGTATGGAGACCTGTTTGTTTGTATACCGCTGCCTGACCCTCTGAAAAATACAGGTTTGATGTCATAATAATAATAATAATAAACCCCGCAGGGCAGCTTGTGGCGAGCTGTTGGGCAGTAACGACCCCACGGACCCGATCTCCCGGGAGAAGTCTTGTTCCTCATCTCTGGCTTGCCTTTATTGGCCGGTCAGAGTGAGCACTGACGAGGAACGGAGCTCCCACCTCTTTCTTGCCTTAGTTGGCCGGCTAGAGTGGAGATTCGCAAGAGCAAACGTGCTCGGAGGAAGGAAGCATTCCAGTAAGGTAGGGATCTTGACCGTACTTCCGGGATTGTCCTGACAGCCGTGGAATGCCTCTCCACTCCTCAAGCACCTCAGGTTATGTTGCCCTCTTGTCGCTACGTCACTGTGTGCTAGCGGCCGTTTCAGAGGGCCCATTACTGAGTGTGCAAGTCACCCCCTGCCATTTTATTCGTGTATTATAAAGCATTGATGAGGCAGGGGCCATAGTCCTTCCATAGTTCTAGGTAACCAGTTCACCTTATCCACCCCTAACCTATAGCCCAAGATATTTGTTGTTTTAGTCTACAATAGTCCTGCACTAGTTGTAGGTTTTCCTTGGGTGCATTTGCATAATGCATACAGGGAAAATCTGCGATTGGTGCCTCACTGCATTAAAAACGACAAAGGGCCTCTGCGAGTTGGCTTAGGCTCCTCGTTCGCCTTCCAAAGGTCCGGAACCCAAGGGTTCCGAGAAATATAAGCTCATAAAAATAATAATAATACCAGCCTGTTACTGTCCCACTGCAGAGCAAAGGCCTCTTCTCATACAGAGAAGGATTGAGCATTGATCACCACGCTTGCTCAAGGCGGATTGGCGATTTCAAAATCATATTAACTATAAGTCCAGGTTTCCTCACGATGTTTTTCCTTCACCGATGTCAATGATGTCTAAGAAGTCACATTGGTCACTTGCCCGGATTTGAACCGCAACCTCGTGCATGAGAGGTAGGCGTCTTAACCTCTGGGCTATCACGACATGTCATGTTGTATAATAATATTTTAGTATGAATTTACAGTTGACGCGATTCGACAGTACTGTCCAAAGTTCGTCGAGGTTAGATATTTTTTAGTTGAGATACTGGCCTAATTATTTTACTGTTCATTTGATTGAATGAAATTTTTTTTAAACAAGCTTAATGAGCAATTCACCCCTAAAGCGTTAATTGAATATTTTTCTCTGTTCTGATTGGTTATTATTTGGAAATTGTACTTCAACCACATTATTAAATTATGAATGTTGTTAGTGGAGCGTTAACTCGTGAAATGAGGTGTTAATTTATCGGACGAGTGGTGTTCGTGACACTAAACTACACTCGTGAATCGGATTGATGACGTCATTCATTCGGTTTCGACTGTTTTATAATCTTGATCGTTCTGATTATAAAGCTCACTCTGCTTTACGACTAGGACACCTCACAATCTCAGGTCCAGTTGAAATCCAGCGTCAAGCACTAGTTGTCTGGCATTTATGCTGAACTAGACCTATTGGTGCAGCCGCAGGGCACATTATTCTTTGTTTTGTACTTATTTTCTATTGTTTTTTTAATTTAATTATATTCTTTTATACTCTTTACTAACTAAAATAAATGACAAAATGTCAGGACATTTTTTAGGTTCTTAGGTAGGTTTTAGGTTTCTTAGGTTCTATTTCGCCGATGGTTCTTTACAGGTAAAGAACCATCGGCGAAATAGAACAACCGATAAAAAAATCGGATCCTATTAAATACGTGTAACTATTTTTATCAACTATTTAAAACGTCTGAGAATATACGTGAAAATATTCATTTGGAAGCGAATGTCTAAAGAACTACTATAGTCTAAAATGCATTCCACTCTATTCCGATTCGTCGCACCTCACTATGTTTCTTCACGAAGTTTTTTTCCAAAAAGTATTCAAGTGAGAAAATCGGTCCTAAAAGCTTTGGCCATGTACAAAAGCTGTTTTAAAGCAAAAAAGAAAAAATAGAATTTACGCTTTTAAATGTTTGTAATAGCATAGCAGTTTTGTTGGACTTTTTAAAGGGTACGTACTCCGATAAAGGATACTTGATTAAAGCGGCTAACAGCAATTCAAACTGTTGATTCGATCCCCGAAGGTATCTATTGAATAAAATATTTAGTGAGCTCTGAAAAGAGGAGCTTGTTTCGTTTTTTACACTTCGTTTCTTTTCGTTTTTTATTCTTTTCATAGATACTTTTCTTCGCATCCATATTTTGATAATACAATGAAGTTAAATTAATACATACTAGACTTTTTTATGATTAAAACTTAGGAAAGTGGAGACTATTGTTTATTACAATAAAAATATTCTGTGTTTATCTGACAACAGTGATCCAACGTGTAACGACGATGAAGGCAAATAAAAAAGAAGTTAAGATGAAAAAGACATGTTGCACCTATCCTAAATAAAATGAATATGTAAGCAGCATAATCATGCTTCAATTTGACAAAACATCTATAGTCTTTACCTTGTTCAAAGCAAGTTTTGAACTTACGTATTATTTCCTTAAACCTTTTGGAATAAGTTATCGAAATGATAGGGAATTTTATGAGATAAATGTCAGAACATCACATTATAAACGTACGAGTCCTTTTTTCAGAAAGGTACATATTACTTTGGCTTATCTTAGCCACTAATTTGTTTTACCTCTGTAATTTCTTCTTTTACTAGGCTAAAGCCACAAATCTAGAAGTTAATTCGCTTGGAGTTTCGTCGAGTTAAGTTAGGACGGTGCGCAGTAGCTGATTTAAGTAAGTAACAAATTGGTGATGCAATGTGGTACTAATTGACATTGACGCACTTGAAATAGTTCAATCAAGCGTTTGTTTGCCGGAAGCATGTCACCGGTAGGTGCGACCAAACAGAGTGAGGCAAACGCTGGAAACACAGCGTAGCAAAAAACAGCTTCACCGACGTGCGTTTAAGTACGTGCTTTATTGCTAATCATCGACATCGAGGTCAAGAGTAGACCCATTATACAGGGTGTAACGGAAAGGGTATATACATCCGAAGGGCACGGATTCTCTTGGTGATAAGAAACGACACGGCAACGTTTTTATACATATACATGCATAATTGTAAAGTTGAGCCCGCCCGCGCCGTCGTGCCTTCGTCGGTTAGGCAGAGCCCGATAGGTCTGTACTAGGTGTGCAGAACCCGAGATAGATATACTTGAACCTTGCCGGACAGAACTATGACCCTCATAGTGCGGTGACACGTTTGTTATGATTTTGCATTTAATAAACTGTTGATATTAAATAATATCGTGAAGTTTCAAAGTTATTAGTTGGGAGCTGAAATTTTGAGGAAAGACTCGTTATTAAATACTCTATTCACCCTATTTGTATGTATATACCCTTTTTGTTACACCCTGTATAAATAATATAATATATAAAAAAAAACGTAACCACAGGCCTTACAAGACACAAGACGAGAGTTACATACATTCAGTTCGAAACATCCAGCTGTGTGCTTACTATAGTCTATATTGCCGAGTAACTGAGAAGTTTCAAGTTACGTTGAAGTTTAATTAACTGGATGTAGTGACGAAGTTTTACTTAGCATATAAAAATATGTTAAGATCTTGAAACACACCCACACACAAACACACTACCCACACACACACACACGCACAAACACACTTCCCACACACATACTTGTATTAAACACATGATGTTCAGCGATAGGTATATTACTTGTTGAATTTTAGTACTGCCAGTGAACTTTGTTAGAAACTGCGGAGCCTTTGGACCTTCATGGATATTTTATACGTTTAAATCATATCATGAGATAAACACTTATTTAAAGTTAGAATAAACAAGTATCTAGAAATACAGTTGTTGACTGCGAAGCGGTTTGCTTTAATATAACAAAAGTCATTAAGTAACATATTCTGTTATAAATATCTAAATACGCTTTTCATTAAATAATCCAGTATCCGAGAACCGTCAGGTCCCTAGGAGCTTAAAGGTCTCAAGGATATTTCATTTGGGTTTTAATTTCGTTTTCATCTCAGATAGGTTTTTAGATATATTATGTTTTTTAGAATACAACATACACAATACAACATACATACCACACACAAGTATACTACACATGAAGTGTGTATACACTATAGTATATACTTCTTTACATGTTTTCCAAAAGTAATAAATTGAAATTAATAATGAGAATTAAGAAGATCCATCTTTATAATGTTTATTACTAAATGTTTGTTTCGGAACCCTATTAAGTAATGAAGACCTTCCGTTTTAACATTATTTAATTACTGAATAATTAATTATTTACAAAAGAAATTCCCGAAAACCCCGATGCCTCATTAATTTTTTACGCTTAAGCAACATGGTCAGAAATTGTATGTATAAATATCGAAGGACGGCCAAAAACAAAATAAATATAATTCTATAAGAAATGTAGGCGTAACGTACAGTAATTCGCACGCAAATGGGAATAGAAACCAGAATAAGCTGGCCTCGTGTTCTATTGAAACTCTTAGAGGAGCTCAAGCAATTGAATTGTCCAAAACATCAATATAATCAATGTCAAACCTTGATAAATAGATCTTGTCTAAAACGATGAGCAAAAATAGGCACATGAAGCGTAGACACGTTGTGAAAGAATTGTACGTTCCGGCAACCCTTGGTACAAGACGAAACGTCGGGGTGGTTTTAGTCAGTATGAGTCTGTCAGACCGTTTCGCCCTTTCCCTCTCACCAGGGCTGAGGAAATCCAAGAGAATTGTCAGTCTCAAAATAAAAATAAAATATTATAATAAAATTAATGTCCATTTATTAACCTTGATCCATAGATCTTTCATGAAATATTGACCGAGAGAGTAGACACGTTCAAAAGTTGGTAGGAAAACAAAAAATGTACAAAACACCAATGATAGTTCTGAAACCTGGACTGACAAATCCTTCATAAAATCTTGACCAAATCCAGACAGGTTTAAGTAGAAATGGGCAAAACATAAATTTAGACACCAAATCATACAAAACAGCAAACATTAATGACAAAAGATCTTTAGTGAAGTGTCATGAATGATGACAGACCGATCATTCACTTAACTTCAAAAGTCGCTGAACAAACTGATGAGAGACAAAAAATCAGTAAACCGTATTGTTAAAAACATGAATATGGCGCGGTCCTAATGTACAGACACCAGATATCAAGATACACCAAACTGTCAAATCGCATTTAAACACGAACCTTATTCGGTTTGATAAACATTTGATTATCTATCAAAGAAATTTTGCACATTAGGGTTGCTTGATGTGTTGAAAAACAACACATGTATATGCGTACAGATAGAAAAACTTCACAGGTGAAATCCGAAGTAATTTTACACATAATATGTGTACTATTAGTGTAACTACGTATATGTATTAGTATTCTTCGATTCCTTTTATTTTTTCATTTTTAATTGCACCTACCACTGTTTTTCTCTGCATCACCTAAAGGTTGACTGGTAGAAAATGCCTATGGCATTAAGTAAATGAATAATTAATTAAATAAATAAATAAATAAATTGCAACTTTGAAATAAACCTAGGTATTTCACAATGGTAAGGTTTTAAAAGATTGTGATGCGATATAATTTCGATCAATTCTACGGAACGAAATTTTAGATTTTGCTTAAATGTTACATTGTATATCTATTTAGTTCGTGACTGTACGAGATGAAATTGGCTTCCTAATTCTGCTTGGACCAACCCTCACAGAATGTACAATGTAGCTATGTAAAATCATATTAAATCTTATCTACTGCTATCAGATTTCGAAACAGGAAATCCCGAAGCTAATCCCACAAGGATTCGATTTTCATTAAACTAATGTTATTAGGGGTATATTAATGTCCGAATAAGTCACTGGAACCGATATCAAATTACACTCGAGTGTGATACATTTATTGAGTAGATTAACCACACCATATTTGACCCGAACAAATAGTTACAACCAATAAACGCAAGTCAAATATTTGGGACCAACTTGGAACCAGCGTAGGTTTGACACAAATATTTATCACGTTCTTTTGAAATTTATTTCACTGTGCATGGATAAGTAAAATGTTGGGAAAAACCCAATAATTACTTTGGCAGTTAGTGTATTTTTTTCGGTGTAAAAATAATATAGGAATCAGCTTTGACTAGAATGCGTGGCTAGGAGCCAGGCTTAATAATAGGTACTGATATTTTCCTTTTTCTCTCTGTCTATACCATTTTTGTAAAAAGATTCTAACAGTGAGTGGAAAAAGATAAATTCAATGGAGATAGTAATCCAGTATTTGTAAACTTTATTATTTGTTACAGCTAATACAGTGAGGTAAAATGTTTTGAAATATTTTCGAATAGCAGGGAATTTATATTTTTAAGGGCTAATACAAGTAAAAAATCAAGGTCTCAATGGTCAATGTTTGAAATCTCATGCACAAAAGTGTGAGTACAAATCCGTGGAAGTCAAATCAAGTCATATGTATGTAGGTACAATAAAAGTTTATCTTAGAGATCACTTACATCGGTGATGACTAACTCTAGCTGCCTAGCAGATTCGTGCCGCCATTGTTTTATTAAAAAAAAATAGTTTACGTCCTGGAATAAGCAATGGAACGAAGTATTCTCAGGGGTTAAAAGAACAGAGCGCATAAGGAACAGTAGGTATACTTCGATCCAAATCACAAATCGAAGACGTAGGCAACTCAGCCGCTAAACTAAAATGGGACTGGGCAGGCCACATCTGCCGCATGTCACCACGAAATTGGGCGAAGCCATCAACCGACTGGATCCTGGACAGCAGGAGCCGGCTACGCGGCATGCCCAGAAGGAGATGGCGTGACGAGTTGAACTCCTTTCTGAAGGATTGGCCAAAAGTGGCTAAAGACAGAAAGGAGTGGAAGAATAGACACTGCAGGCTCATAATAATAATAAATTACGTCCTATTTTAAGACCTACTGAATACGAGTATACACCCAAAACTTCCCACCACCATACGCCACCCAAACATACGGATCGGTCAAGTCGTTTCGGAGGAGTTTTTCAACCAATACTGTGACATGAGAGTTTTATATATAAGATAACTGTGGTGATCAGTGTCCGTGTCTTGGCGCCCTTTTCCCTGCAGCGGTATACAGTAACAAGATGTTATTTTCATTAAGCAATATCACATCTTTTCTGGAAAATCACTAACTGATTTTTTTTGCTGGTTTATTTGAAACTTGACCCCTCTACCCACGTTATACGCATACCTTTTATTGAAGCCCATGAAAAATCTAATCAAATCTTTCAGTTTGCAAATATGGGTGGTCCATGAAAGGGATGATTAGGTTATTTGAGGATATTTGATCCATATTTAGTCGTCAGGCAAGCAGCATGAAATTAAATTTCTTCTGAAAGTGTTTACCCATACTGTCTATTTTAAGGTTGCACAGGCTAGTCTACCAAATCTTACGTTACCTTTTATTTGCGACCTTAACTAAAAAGTAGATACCGAAGTCGACAAATAGTATAATTTATCTAATGAATAAAAAATTGTAGGTACACATCATAATATAGCCGGTAAGAGTCCGACACTGCCCAGACTGATTCATCAGTGGGTCAGTTGTGTTTCCCACTCCAGCCAAATTACTAACTTAAGCGATGTCAAACCGCCTTATTTATCATTGAAAAATCAGAAGTTTTTCACTGAATCGCTCCCACTAAAAAAAACAGTAATCAAGAGAAAATATATTACACACCAAAAAATACGGAGTATATAAGTTTATCATAGACATCGGTAAAGGAAAATACTAGAGAGGAAACTTGGGCTTATAGTTTATATAAGTTTGAAATCGCCATTCCGCCTTGAACAAGCGTGGTGATCAATGCTCGCGTCTTTGTATATTAATAAGAGGGAACATATTTATTTACATTGATATTTACAACTGTTTAAGACAAAAATACACAAGAAATCAAACTAAAAACTACTTGAAATATTATAGTTAAAATGTGGCATCAAAAAACTAATCCGCATTGCTGTCCACTGGAACTGTACCCAAAAGACTAGCGGCATTGCCACGTTGTATGGCAATGCTTATCCTTTGACCATGGTAAAAGCCAGCCCTTGGGTCACGCGAAGACAGTCAACTAAACGTCTTGAAAGTTCTTTAAAAAGAGTTTCAGCTCCAAACGGCTCAATAATATAATTTCCAACACGGTTATCTTATCTTATAATATATTAATATTGTATACTAGCAAATGTCACGCGGTTTCACCCGCGTGATTCCTGTTTCCGTGGGAAAACAGGGATAAAAAGTAACCCATGTCACCCGGGGTAGTGTAGCTTCCCTACGGTTAAAGAATTTTTCAAATCGGTGTGGTAGCTTTGGAGCTTAATCAATGCAAACAAAATAACAAACAACAATAAAATTTGTTCTTTTCATAATATTAAAAAAAAAATACTTAACAGTATGTAGGACCTAGTTCAGAAATGCATAGAACTCTGAACCAGTAAATAATTTATTCCCAACTTTTCTTTGCCGTATCTGTAGGCGTTACACGGATTTTATTGGCGAAATAAGTATTCAATAAATATGATAATTTTATAGGTTGAGTATGTTTCCCGTCTGGGTGAAATATCCTCGTAAAGTGATGATATTACACCTGTTCCTCGGCTATAATCGCCTCCTACTTATTATTACGAATAAATCGTGCTCAAGCGACTTTTATATGGAATTAGTTGCCCGGCAAACCTTGTTTCGCGTTTTTTTAATAGTTTTGGAGGATTTTGGTAACAAACACTGCTAAATATTAAAATATTCTCAAATGGGCTATTTGACAACATTTTAGTTTTAAGTCCTTCGTCTAGATTACAAGAAAATACTCGACCCATAATCAAAAATCTTTTATTACGTAATCAATAAATAACGGGTACATCGGGTTAAAATGTCGCATGACGTCACTAGATACTGGATAATGACGTTACAAGCCCCCTCCCCTCAATTTTACTGCGCTTAATCTAAGCAGTTTTCCATCAATTTGATAAAAAAAAAACTTGTGTATTATTTTTTATTATCTACCTGATAGACTAATTATATTTTGATGTTCATATTCTGTCAAGTACCGTATTCTCAAATAAACTCAAGAGGGCATTCAATTCTGTAATGTCCAACAATTTAGTGGCACCAATAAAATGCCTTTTCAATTTGAAAATATTGTATAGTAGTAAATAGTATTAGTTTCATAGCAATAACCTGTAAGCCACTATTGAACATAAGTACTAAATTGTGTTATAAATGGAATATGACTTTATTGGACTGTGAAAAACGAAGAAATAGGAACACTATTTTTGTTTTAGGTAAAAATCGACGGGTTTTCGTTCTGATATTGAGACTGATATTGAGACTTTAGAAGGGCCAAATTATACAAATTACATTACTCAATACACAGTTTTGTGGCTTAAAAATGTTTTTGACTTCTTAGTTTTTCGTAAAATTAGCCAGCTACGGTTTTGAGTACTTTTATCTGGCCTACGTTAATGATCGGCAGATAGCGTCGTGTGGCGGGTCGTCGAGCTCCCTTATATACATATATAGAATTAGGATACATGATGGCTAAAGCATGGATGTCAGCTGTCGGGACAGGTCAACTTAAAGGGTCCATATTGGCTCACCTAAAGTTCTTTACCCGTAATTTGTTCTTCCAATAGATTTGTAATCCGAATGAACACTCTTTCTAAAATTGTTCATTCTAAAGTTTTCATTCATACTGTTTGTAGTGCTATCGGCGATGTTTCTAATACTCATGTTTCCGAAAATTGTAATTAATTGTAATAAAAAACATATGTCTGTAGAAGATGATATTTATAGTTTTAATTCTAATCATGAACATTCATTCATTCATTCTATTGCTTTGAAGGTAAAGGTTTGTTATTCAACTATTTCTTGTGATTACAAAACACCTGTTCACATTTTTACAATTGGCCATTTTATTTTTGGTTATTGATGTTACATACTTATTACTATAGTTATACCTGAGATAGTTTTATCTAATTTTGTCTAATTTTGTCTTTTTGTTTTGTTTTACATGGGACTTAAACATAATGGCGAAATGTGGGTGTACTACCAGGTACACCTCTGCCTAGCCCTTCGGGGATTACAGGCGTGACGATATGTATGTATGTATGTAATTTTGTCTAAAAAACAACTTTTTAGAATGATTAAAGGCCGTTTCACTAATTTTTGTCTTAAATGAATGAAATTCAGGTCAGAGTGTCGTCTTCGGGGCACTATTATTATTTAATTCGTAAAACACCTTCTTAATTTATATGTGCTTTTGCTCACAAGAATCTGAAAGATACAGTTGCCAAATTATTACTTGTTTTAAATGATTAATTTTCTTGCTACTGTTATTGACAACTTCTGATTTTTTCTTATCTGTTACCTATGCTGATGACGAAAGAGCAAATATTACTCTACAATGTATGTACATATTATAACACCCTAAACATAAAAATGTCAGGGCTTCGTGGGTCGAAAAATGGATAACCATGATCGCCACAGTTGGTACATGAATGACATCAGACCATAAAAAGCTTAAGTGCTCCGCGAGTGGTAATGTACGCACTCCCTTATATTTTTCGCCAGTTTCATACGGGTCGTACGATTATTAAATCACCTTGCTTATTGAATATTAAAAGAGTTCTTCAAAAACTCGGGAGTTGGGTTAACGCAAATTTTACATACAGAGAATAAATAAAATACAAAGTAATTTAATATATTAATGTAGATCTGAAAAGAAAATTCAACATACAAGCTCTCTTCATCAGTACTGTATTGTATAAAGTCAATCTCTAATTTGCTATATTACTTCTAACTTTTAATTTCTAGTTAAAAGGAATTCTACTGAGTTTAAAGCTAATTTCTGATAGATATTGGACCTTTTAAATTTATGACATGCAAGTGGTAAAGTGATTACGAGGTCCCTAAAAAAATATTGATATAAAGTAAAATTACATAATTGACGTCTGTAATTGGAAACTATGTTTGCACGTGACGCTCTTGATTTATATAACCAGTATGAAATGGAAATATTATAACAAAGCCTATTTAAAAAAACAATGCGCCACACTATTTTGATTTGTGGGTGTGTTTTACAAACAGTTAAAGTCACAATATATTCAGACAAGTACCTTACAAAGGCCTCACAAATATTTTGTTCCGTGCAAAATTGAGCCCGCGACACTTAGAGTAGCAGCCAATCCCAATCGCTCTGCCACTGCGCTAACCATGCCACCCAGTTTAAAAAATCGTAAAATTATCTAAGCGAAGCTAATTTAGTGTACCTATGTCATTTCATTTCATATTATTTTCATAAAGCCATTTCATTTTGCTTGACATGAAATAGCTATTTTTGCAGATGCAGTCGAATGGAAGGAGCGTAATCTGACCGCATCGAATTGAGTTCACGTTTTTAAGTCTTCGTTATTCATTGAATTCGAAGTTATTGACTTTTATTCATAGAAAGATTATTATATTGATACATAAGGATTATGTCCATTTAATTTCAGGTTACTCAAAAAGCTCTTATATTATAACCTACAATATTTTACAAAAGTTCTAGTAAACGTAGTAATGTAGTCTTCGTGTAAGTAGAATATACAGGTCAATACCTACATTTCATCCGAATTCTCTGGCTTAAAGCGATCATATCCAGCTGCGTTTTCGTTGATGGCGCTGACAGGTACTGTCAGATAAGGTTCAGACGTTTGAAGAAATGACGGAAGAGATTTTATCCGTAAGGTTATGTTCATTCATACGAATATATACGTCGAACGCGCACAGCGCCGCGCGTACAACGTATTACTGTTGCCAGCTGCTTCGCCCGCTACAACTCGAAAAATATACAACAGGAAGATATAATCGGGATACGAGAAAGACGACCAAACCGGAGTAGGTTCATATTTGAAATAAAAATAAATTATGAAAATAATTCGAATTAAAATTTATTTAAATACTAAGGATATGCTTGAAAATTATTTTTGTGCTATCGGTAGCATCTTTGTAAACATTTTGTAATTTTCGTCAAAATTACTAGACTTTAAAAATGTGAAAAGCTAGCGGACGTCACGCAGTTTCACCCGCGTAGTTCATGTTCCCGTGTGAAAACAGGGATAAAAAGAAGTCTATATCACTTGTGTCAAGGTCCCTAGTGTAGTTACCCAACGCGGCAACGGTAAAGAATTTTTCTAAACGGTCCAGTAGTTTCGGAGCCTATTTAATGCAAAACAAAAAACAATCAAAGCTTGCCTCTTTATAATATTACTAGTATAGATTAATATTAACAAATATTATAAAATATAAATAGGATATAAATACGCAAAAAAAAACTTAAATACAATACATAAGCAATTTTCCTAGTTAGTTGCGGTCATTTTCTAAACAAGTCTGTTCGTGATTTATCATGTAGGCGGATAAGTAGCGTGACGTTTCAAAGTTTGAACGGTTGGTAGTTTGTTAGATTTCCTAACTTTTAAGCCTGTAACAGCTGATAATAATGAGGGACTGACAGGAGTTTTTGACAACATGTTAAGTGATCTAACTATCACATTTGCTCTCATATAATACGAGACACACTTTTATGTCAAACTTAATCCTCGAGATATGATTACAGGATTCCTAATATTGCTGTTTATCTCTGAATATATAAGGAAACACACAAAAGTTGACTGGTAGAAAAGTTAAGGCCGCCTCTGTACGTTTGTGTAAATGTAGCCTTAAATAAATAAATCTGAAGATTAAACTGGTTGTACCCTAACTTCGTCATTATTAATTACGGGACCAAAGTTCATAAAATAAGCTCATATTATTGGATAAATGTTCCCAATAATTGTAACACGTAATTATCTAATTGTTCCGAATCGTAACACGTAATATTTATCCTAAAATGAGCTTTTACCAACCAAAAATGATAATCATTTTTCATAACTCTTTTGGAAATTAGTTTGGAAATTATTCCAATGGACAGTTAATAAAAATGGACAAATTTATAAAAAGACTTTTTAGATAATGTACAGACGCCAGCACATCAAGTTACCCCAATGTGTAAAATTTTCCCAATTGACTAAGAACCTTATTTTGTTTGATATAATTTTATAATTTACAGTTTTTCGTTAACATATTAAATTAACGAACAACTACTAATAGTTCTTAGGTAACACTCATAAAAAAATAACGAAAAGAAAACCTTTTCTTTTTTTGTAAGTCGGTTAAAAAAGAGTATATTTAGAGATTACAATGCGGTGGGATAACAAGGTCCATACTCGACTTGGTCCGATTCGATAACGAACTGCGTTTTCAAGAGATGTCCATATATCTGCTGCTAGAATTTTATATAAAGAAATACGTGTTGGTTGGTATGAATGCGGACGGAGGTCAATATATTTAATGAATTAAACATTAAAACATCGACGTGGGATTGACTGTGTGTCTATCTAATCACAGAAAAAAATATAAGAGGAGTGTATCCGAATATCCATAATATTAAATAAATAATTGAAAGGGGAAACCAAACAACTAAAAGGAAACAAATAATTGGGAGGGACGGTTTTTTATTAGAAATAATTTTGATAAAAACAGAAATATATATCCGTAAAAGTTCATTTTTTAATTTGAACTAAATATTCAAATTACGCCATACATATTTAAAAGTCGGCACAGACGTTGAAGAGTTTTCTAATCATAATATTATTAGAAGACCGACTAGTCTATTATGAGCCAGTCATCTTATTGTGTATTGTATGAACGAACCTTATCAAATTTTGGGAAAATTGGAGACTTTCCATAATAATATTATACTTACAATCAATCCCTATTTCAGATGGTTTCAATTGACCCCACTGCAATTAAATAATAACAAAAAAGTTTTTACTAAAATCTATTGACACCAGTTCTCCTTATTATGATAACGAAAAAAATAAATAATAGGGCAGGCAGACACTATAAAATGACTGCAAGAAAGACAACAATAAAAAATAATACTCTTTCACGTTGTCTCTTGAAATCTGACGCAGTTAACGAGGTACCTACTACATTTCAAACACGCTTTTTTTCACTCTACAAAGTTAATGGACTTTTTATTTAAGTTGAATTCTTTTTACTTAAACTTGGTACTTAACAAAAGAACTTGGTAACTAAAGATGTTGATTGGAATATTGTCACCTCCCTTATTTCTCCCAAGGGGAGCAAAGCACTTATAACCTACTTTTTAGAATACGTTATCAGTTGCGGCCATCAGATATTGGAACAACACACGTAAGGCATTCATACGGCAGTACGTTTATACGACATTCCTCAATTTGTTGCAGTCTGGGAACTTTTGGATATACTGTTAGGTTGCTTGGAAGAAATTATCGACTTGATTATGCGATGATAAGGCCGATTGTACCTCTTTCGTTGTGAACACATGCTTTCATAAAATTATTATAGGCTAATTTTATGGAATAACACCTTTATGATACTTAGACCTTGTTCAGAAACAACGGATTTGTTACAAATTAACACACGATTATATTATTTCCAGAGCTTCTAATCGAAGAGCAATGTATTACAAAACGCATCGAGTTGCTCGCATATCTAAATAAGGCGTTCCAGTTACTTAAAAGTGCTGTTATGAATTCAGCGAATGCGCGCAAAATTCCTAGGAAGCACTGTAAGTTGTTGGTAAGTTGGTATCTACATCAGCCATAAAAAATGCAACGTAAAAAACTTTCACTATCTATCTAGGTTTAAACAAAACAAAGAGGGAAAATATGTAACTACTTGTAGTGAAACAGATTGAAAATCAAAAATAAATGACCTTTGCTTTCATTAAAATCTTTTCATTTTCAATGCTGAATTTAACCGGTCTGGTTTATTATAAGTGCCTACTTATTGGATTTGCTATTAAGTAGCTAGCTTTTAAAATATGTGACAGTTTATTTTAGCTAGGTAAATCATAGCTATCGTCTTTATAAGTTTAAAAGTGGTAAATGATTATCCAAAACCCTTACGGCAATGGATTCATGTAATGTGACTTTATGAATGTGTAACTATGAGTCAGTGATACTCGATTTTAAGTGATTTTATTTTATTTATTTATTTAAGGAGAGGCCTATTCTTGGAGTTTCTTTAGGTAACCAAATCCTTAAAAAATATAAGGATCGTTCTCTTCTTGATTACAAATCAAAAAGGTCATATTTATTTTTTAAGCAACAACGTAAACAAATGAATACGTGGGCAAGCGAGCTGTAAACAAAATGTTATTCGTCACCGTCCTTGTCTGTGACAATGACGTTGACTGATGACATTTTGTTTCGACATTTAACACACTATGGTCACCGGCATCAACTGTCAAGCTAGTTTTACTGGCCAGTAATAGCAGTCCACTAGCGCATTCCAGTGCTTTGGCATGACGTGCATCTATGTGACACTGACATTATTAGGTATATTTACTAAAATTAAATTAAACATATTGTTCTAATTTAAACCATATTTAGACAACAACATAAATTAAACTACATGTTTTATTTAAGTTGTTGTCTAAATATGGTACCGGAAAAAGCAATATACTGATAGCTACCACTCTAGTACATGTATGCCAAATAGTGTATGCAATTTTAATTATTGCATCATGTGTAATTTTATTTATTGATAAGAGGCTTAAGAAGCGTTAATAATTATATTAATGTCTTTGTTTAAAGAAACGGAAAGAAAGACTAAATAATATCGTTTGTATTGTAGTATGAAAGGAATCAAAGGGTGTCAAGAAATTCGTACGCATCACTGTCAACGGCAAAACTTCCCAAGAGTAATTAAAGAGCCACGTTTTGTTGCATGATTTTGCTGTCAAAAACCAGGCTTCTGGTAACTTAGGTAAATAATCAACCAATCGCAAGGCAATGTTCTTTGCCGTGAGCCAATTACCATCGTATAAACTTGCTGCACGAGGCAGTCTAAATAAATAATGTCTAGATAAATAGTGTCCTTTTAACTTAATGCACAATTTACTCATTATCCTTTGAACAATAAACGACTTTAACCTCCTAAGAAAAGAATAGATCGAATAATTCTATTTTTGGTCCTTCGTTGAGTTTGAGCCTGACTGAAATAAGCAAACAGTCGTCGCGACCGTTCTAAAAATGATCTGAACAATAGCGTGCTGAAAACTTAATGAGAAAATCTAATATAGAAGAACATTTTTACTAAACAATTATTTTGAACTGTGTGTATTCAATACCAGCAATGACAATGAAGTTACCGATATGGGTTCTTTTTTTTAAACGTTTACTAGTAATGTGGGTTGCACATTACTAGAAGTCTTGTTAACCCCTCCAACTGAGCTAAATATTTATGTTTCTGGAGTGGGTTCAAGTCAATAGTGCTATGGGTGGGGATCGAACTCATGACCTCTCGATCGCCAGGCCAACACCTTTACCATTTTGTGAATGCCGCTTATATTATCGACACAACTTTTAGAGTAAGCAAACTGAAGAGGCGGTGGGCTGGCCATATCTTTCCATGGACCGATGGCCGATGGACAAGATGAGTCCTGGAGTAAAGATCGCGTAAAACACCTCCCAACTAGATGGACTGACGACCTCAACGGCGGAGGACTGAGCGTTGTGTCGCAGCCTCGGCGAGGCCTTTGTGTGAATAGTCGTGGAATATTATTATTAATATTATTATATTTAATTATTTTTATTAATTAGTTCAAAAATTGTCACCAGTACGACGAATCTTCTTTCTAACGTCACTTTTCTTTCACGTAAGGGTGTTTTACATTAATCATCGTGACTTTGTCGAATTATTTTGTAGGTATGATAAATATATCAATTTCTAATTTCTCCTTTATACCTCCACGCATTCTTAAGATAAAATTAGCATAAAGACGGAAGTACAGATGCACAACTAAGTGATTCACACAGAGCTCCAGTTTTTTTCAGGTACGGATCCCTAAAACACAGAATTCTATTAGGAAAAAGCTACATTACTTTTATTTTTACGTGTCGGACGGTCCATGTTCGTATTGATGACAGATAATAATTGATTTAACCGTGTAGTCATTATTATGAATAGCCCAACTTTGGCCCGAAAACTGCTACAATTATTGGGAATGATCTGCTTATATACTAATCCTATTGATATAATAATGGGCAAAGTTAATTGGTAAGTGTGATTCTAAGCTTTCTTGAAATAAATACATATTTAGAAAAAGACCAGCTCATTATCCCACCACCTACAGAACCTTTTCCCCACTACTATATTGGGATTAGCTACCCTAAACACTATATGGAGCGACTGCCAATTAGACTTTCATATTCCAGTTACTAGATAACATGGTATTATAAATACATAACATATTATTATAATTATAATAATAATCTTTAATTCAGGTTATAAAAACCCATAGCAAGCAACACAGTAATAATAAATAAAAATAATATTCAAACCACACTCGGTTTATGTCGTGCTTCATGTAAGCGTCTGTAAACTATTCCAGCCGGCCAAAAGTCAGTACGGAGGAAGACTGTTTTATTCGTCGCGGGAATTTGAAGGATGTAAGACTTGAAGTTTATAGTCCTACTTGACTTCATCCGCGACAGCTTCAATAGTTATTATGGTTATCAGACTTACGGCCTTTTAGCTACGAGTATCCATAACAACCGTCAAGTTGCTTAACTTAATTTTTTGAGGCACGGTGTGGTCTCTCTATGAATGGTCATTATCATAATCATTAATTTAGCCATAGGAAGTCCACTGCTGGAAATAGGCCTCCCGCGCGTTCCCGCGGCCTTAATGAGGTCGTCTGTCCACCTATGAACCTACCACCACTCACTCATCCACAAACTAGCTTAACTAACTTAACAAGAAATGGCTTAACCACCCAATCAACTTGAAAGGCTGATTTTATTTCCCTCCTCAGACAATTACCAAGTATTTTAAGCCGGTGTCGTCTGCATAGCCTATTACCGACTATGTCGGGGTCGGGTTCCAATTTAACCGGATGCAGATAAATACCAGTGACACAGACCAGACCAGTGATACCAGTGAGTGAGTTCATGGTGCCTGTCTGATCTTCACAACCCAGTTTATTTATCTATCTAGGAAATTAAACAGTAACATATTACATATTTGTAACAAGGCTTAAATACTAAAATATGACAAATATGCTACCCACTACGTTTTCCACAGATTACTTTTAACAATTACTAGGTAACACGATACCCTTTTGTTAAACTATTTGCCCAAAGAGATTTAAAATACTATAGAGCGGGCATGTCAAGGAAATGTCATAGAAAAACTTTGATCCCGTGTCTCAGTAACGCCATCTAGAAAACTCATAGACTTGTATCCATCAGGACACACTTTTTCGGACGAAAATTTTGTTCGTGATGTCCGGTCTATAGGTATTGAATGTCTTTGTATTTGCCAAACTTTCGGGTTTTTGACTACCTGTAACAACTGTCAAAGATCTACAAATGATAGCCGGGGCTGACGTGTTTTCCAAGGCACGGAAAAGTCTTGATATGTAATGAATAGTCACCCACCCACGGACTGACTTCGTTAAGGGTAGTTTAACCTTCGATCAACCCTTGTGGCTGCTGTTGTTTAGCCACACGCTCCCACTACCAAGAATCGTAAGGACTCGTTGAAGTTATCTAAGAAGTAGCGAAAGATCCAAAAAACTATGAATGGATTGCGTCGAAAACTGACTATTGAGGTGACGGCTAATGTATGAAAGAAAAGAAGAAGATATAATGCACCGACCACTAATAAATTGTGATAAGGGAGGAAGTAATCTTCGTTAAAGTTGGTACAGAAATACAGAACAATTGAAACTATGAATAAAATGGGTAAAAGATGGTAATGGCTATAAGAAAAGTTAATACTAAATACTTAATAGAAAGTCGACTGCAGCAAAGAAAATCACCAAATGTAGGGTTTTGCACATGGCATCGACCTTTAGTGGCTATGCGGTACCTCTCCCTAGATCACCTTTTTGCGCTGCATACCCTGTCACCTGAATACGTGACGACCTAATGACTGCGTCAGCAGATGGTGTTCCCGTAGCTAAATACCGGGCTCAACATACAATAATTTAAAAAAAAACTGAGTTCAGTGTCTATGTTTGCCATCGACACGCAAAATATATGGAAGAAGGAGACATGACGTGCCAGCGCTCAAACTAATTGATAAAAGAAAATAAAACTGATAAAAATCGAAGGGTATTTTGTCTAATTAAACTGGGAATTCCCAGCAGCAACTTAAACTGACAGCTCTATAATCCTATTAAAAAAGATGAAAGCAACGCTCATTTCAACATCAAAATATCGTCTGAATTTCATCAGTCACCAAAAACTGTATTATCTTAATGTAAGTAATAGTTAAGGTATCTGCTTCTCATACACGACACCGTAGGTTCCAATCTAGGCAAGTACGTACCAATGTAACTTTTCTTGTCGGCCTAGTGATCAAGACCTGGAGATTGTGAGTTCAAGATGGACGTGAACCCACTACCAGAGACAAGCTTTTTATCTTAGTTGCAAGGGTTAACAAGACTACTAGGAATATAATAATAATAAGCAACCCACATTGAAATAAAAAAATGTAGGTTATCTTAGACATCGTTGTTTTCATAATTTTCTTTCCAATTTGAACCTTATTTTCTTATGCTGACTGAACTTTAAACTTTAAAAAATCCAAATGATATTTTTATATTTTTCAAAAAAAAAATGTAAGGTCGTTTAATTGTAAGTCATAATTTTTTACAGTTTGAAATGAATGAATAAAACTAAAAATTTGGAAAAGGTGGCGAAAAATTTTTGATGCTTGAATCATGTATGGCTCATAGTGTGTTCGGAGGTGCGACGATGTCTCTTCAACAATCTCCGCGACTTGTATATTCATTCCCCTGTTCATATGGAATCCTGCTCATTCCGAATCGGAACCTCTGTTTCATAATTCAAATTAATTTAATTTCTTCCAAAGAAGTTTTATACCGATGAAACTTATAGTTCAACTTAGAATGCGTATAAAGATGGAGAAAAACGCACACCTCTCGACTTGTAAATTAAAAATCTCGCACTGATGACTTATTCTTTGACATAAGGAATGTAGTAAATGCTGATAGCGTTTACTTATAATATAAATTATAATAATAACAGCCTGATACTTTCCCACTGCAGGGAAAATGCTTCATCTCATCCAAAGAACGAGCACGAAGCACGAGCATTGATTGCCGCGCTTGCTCAAGGTGGATTGGCGATTTCATATTTATATTGTCTTTTAGTCCAGGTTTCCTCACGATGTTTTTCCTTCACCGATGTCAATGATGTCTAAGATTAACTTAGAAAGTTCACGTTTTTAATTTACAAGTAAATAAAAAATCTCGGACGCAAGGAACGGAGTACATGCTGATGGCGTTTACTTCTATTAAATTTAAACCCAGATATAATTTCATTTATATATTAATTCAATAAAATTCGATGAAAAATATTTTTGCTTAAAATTAATTGAAAATAGATTTAGTAATGAATTCGTGTAAGTTTTTTTCATTAATATTATGTTTTTACTTTTAAAAGTACACTCATCAGTATGAGAAAGTTACTCATATTTGAAAATTATTTTTTTGATTTCGCCTAGTTCAATCATATTAAATTAAATTATTGCTTGGCAATTTTAGTTTTAACTCACTCTTAATCATTCGTACTAAAATAAATTTGTTGGTTTTAATATACCAGTAATATTGTTACAAATGCAAAAACTGCACAAAAATGAAAACCTTTAATGACGAAGCACCTGCGATAAGATGAATTCCAGATGTTATAATACAATATCGCGTTATAAACTTTGCCCACGCCATAACTTTTTATTAATTTATTACTTTTTTTTAAGTTTATACTTTGCGTCGAGTACGTGACGCACTGGAAACACGTAAAACAAACAAGCTTTACACATAGCTGATAACCACTACGATTATAATTAGCAAATAATATATATCAGTTTAATTACTACAGCATCGTAAAGGAACTACTATAGTAAAATGTTGTATAAAAGTATTATTAAACAGAAGTTTTGCAAAACGGCAAAAAGAATATAAAAGTAGAAAGTTCTATTCAGTTTTCACGTGAAAATGTAATTTTTAAACGATTTGTTTCCGTCCCAACGGATCTTTTTGAATTGAGAATTTAAAAGTACTTACCGGCAAAAACAGGGAATTGACGACATCTGACGCCAGCACCATAGCAATCATATACAGAAACGTTTTCATTGTACGAGCACCACAAAAAACACTTCGCGAAAAGAATTCGGGATGGCAACTGAAAGTTGTGCCCGGTACTCCCAACTTTGCTGTGACGTCGACGTCGGCTTACTTGTGAATGAGACGCGTATTCCCTTCCCTTTATAGGGCTAGTGAATGTTACTGCGCACCCTGTACTGCGCTCTCCACTTTTCACACACGTGTCACTTCCGTGTATTTTAATACCAGCAATTTGACAACCCTAGCAAATTATGCGCGGAATTTCAATTCTCGATTTTTTTTATTTGGAGTAATTGTTCGTAACAATATTTTTTGAACGAAAAATGTCCGGTAAAAGCATACTTTTTAATGTAAAATGATACATTTTACCGCGGGTGTAAATGAAACACGTTGTCAGTACAAATATTCTAGCGTAATGTGTTATCTGTTTGCAGCACGAGCGGATTTATCAGTGTCTCTTATTTGTTTTTCATGGGCAAATATTATGAACGTTCCATTTATACTTAATTAATACTAGAGTAGATCAGTATGTTTCGCATTATTACAAATCTAGTTTGTATTCACAAACAATTTGAAATGGGAATAAAATGTTTTCTTTTTCAAATTTTGGCGTTCTGATACCCACATATTTAATTTAAATGAAACTCATCATTAACTGTCTTTATCTTCGCATTTATCATTAAATCCCAGCTTAAGACTTTGGATAGACGTTTTCGTGACGTATTTAATTACTACGTAATTTAGTATACAAATACTTCTAATTACCTTATTAGCCAAGCAACAGTGTTTAGAACCTACTTACTTGTTTAGACAGGGGCTGTGTGTGGTGTAACCGAGGAAAGGCAGACGATGTTTTCATTGCTGGAGTATACCCACATGATGGTGGATGTTCTAAACGATGGTATCTGGATCTGCATCAATGCAGGTAAATAAAGAACTTTATAGAAAATATTGTTTTAAATAGTATATAGTGGTCACGTGGAAAGGATAAATGAAAGGCGGCTAAAGAACGGTATTTATAAGGCAAAGAAAATGGAAACGCCATTACTTCTCTCTACTTTTACAAATAAGTACACATCAGAAGTTGCTTTTCTACCCGAATATCCCAGATAAAAGAAAAAAAAAACATAAATAAAAGAAAACAAAGCAGACGCTGAAGGAAAACATCGTGAGGAAACCGGCATGTCCTAGAACCAAAAATTCGAAGACATGTGGCATCTACCAATTCGCACTGGACCCGCGTGGTAGATTATGGCCCATACGCAAAATACCTACGCGCTTTGACGTGAAGTTGCGGATACCAGCCCGGTATCTTTATCTTTATCCCAGATAAAGTACGATAAGGATTTTTTTCGGCATATCTAGTAGCCTAAACGGTTTAAAGTTAAAACCTAATTGCATGAGTTTTGACATCCTAAGTTTATGAAAGAATCAGGCCAGGGCATATGAATTCAGAATCGTAATAAGGTAAGTACAGTCGTAATTATTTTGTCAAATAGGGGTGATAGGGTCATCATCACCACGTCCTCACCTATTTGTTTATCGGCACTAATGTTTTAAAGGCCGTATGTGTCGTGCGGGGCGCCTGCAATAATGGAATATCTATTATAAAACAATTACCCTTTGCTGTTCAAACCAATTGAAACTAACCGCGATAATGGTTCAATACTACCACACATCATAATGTTACTTTAATCTTTCTTTTATAGACTCACAAGAAATGTATGTTGCTGATATAGAATGGTGCGTAGTATCACAGTATAAATATTAAAACAGTAGGACGACGCCTTTGATCTCTGGAAAAATGCCGACAACGTCTACACGCGTTAGCCCTGATTAATACCTCCCGCACTACGAACATCGTTTTGTTTGCAGTGCGGGAGCGGCTTTTCCGCGGCTCGCCCCTCACACGCCGCACGATTGCCCTGTCTAGATAGCTTCGTCGGACGACTGTAGGTTTTTAAACTGTGGTAGTGTCGTGAGCGTTCGAACCTTCTTGGATATTCAAAAGTTTATGGTATATGAAAAGACATCCAAAACTTACTATAGGCGGGATTTCACGAACCAAATCTTCATCTGATACTTGTGTCCTAGTGTACAAAAGTCGAGTCCTAGTTTAGTACGCTCCGCTGCGACTCCAATATTGCTTTATTATACTAGATGGCGTTTCTTCAAGTTACGAGTTGAGCTCACGATTACTGACAAATGCTTGCACTGACTGATCTGGTCCCCTCATTCTGTGTGTTTCTTTCCTCAAAAGACAATCTCAGACACTAATCTGCATGGATCTTACATGATTTGACCAAGATAGTGTCTGGTCTTTAAAAGAGACTATGACCTCTGAGTTTCTATCGGTGTTTCTTCTTAGAGTAGTCAGATAGTGAAACTCCAATCTTATCTACTAGTTAAAAATAAAGACATGTAAAAGTGTTTGTGAAAATCTATTTACAGAAATAAATATCATTTATCATAACAAAACATGGGATCATAGTTTTCCTATTATATTTCTTCGTATGTATTCTTTACAGTATCTTTAATCTCTTTGTGGTATATCATTTTGATAAACACTAATTTATATATATTTTTTTAATATTATAAACCAGTGCTCGACTGCAATCCCACCTGATGGTAAGCAGTGATGCAATCCGCAATGGTGAAGCGCCCTAGTTTATTAAGAGCCTATTCACTCTAGCCTTGAAGACACCTAAATTATAATCGGACGGGAAGACCGCAGCAGGCAAGTTGTTCCAGTCCTTCGATGTACGCGGTATAAACGACGAAGCGAAACGCTTTGTGGAAGTGCCAACGATGTAAGGGTGGACACTCGCCGGTCGCTGGTTGTCCGTTGGTAGAAAGGTGATGCCGGAATCAAGTCATGTAATATGATGTGTATTGGATTATTTTAATAGAGATTTCTCATTCTTAGCCTGGAGACTGCATCTGTGCCCGGTGGCAATGAGCTCACCTTCAATTACAAGGGCATAACTAAACCTCTGTCTGACTCTTCGGGGAACGTTACGTAATTTGCAAGAGCCATGCTAAATAGACCTAATTTAACTGTACCACAGACTATTAATTCAACGTTAATACGAACAGTTCCGGTTTTCCCATACTAATTGTATGAAATACCTCGTCGACACACGGTTGAAATAATTGGTACCATTAAATCCTCTTCCATAGAAAGCCCTTTCCTGACCTTTACCTACGCAAACTGGAACATTACTATTTCCCTTCATTATCGTACACTCTTGAACGAAAGTGGTACACGTAGACAGCAGGTATTTATCATCATTTGTCTCTAGTTCAAAGTGTATAAAGTACTTTATGAAAGCAATGTTAATGTCTGAAATGCCTTCTGTTGTTGACAGTTTCAAAGTTCATGAGCATTACGAGAGCCGGGTTTACTGGCACAACGTTGGTTTAATTAAGTTTCCCATGGCTTTAGTTCAAAATGGATTGTAAAGGGACAAGGTCTCAGATTTTTCACTTGGTATGAGTTTCGCAAGGGATAATTTGTAAGGATGTAGCCACCATCTGGCGAATGCACCGCTTGCTGCGAGCCGATGCCGAGTTGCTCGTGCGCGTGCAGTTTTTTTGCTATCCACTAATTAATATCGGTTGCAAGCGACGTATTTGTAGTAAGAACAGAAGTGTACACAACTACACACTTAATTAACGTACCCTTCTGATGGTGTGGTTTCAGTTTTGAATCGTCTTTGGGAGACTCTCTCTATTCTATTTATACGGGAAGTTCTTTTTTACTCATACTTATACAAGCTGTTTAAGTCAATTTACGTTTTAAGCAATAGATTGCAATTCTTTCATTTCTTGACGATAAGTTTTCACTTCTGTCAGCACTCACGAAGTGTTTTTTACATAAAACATTATTTATTCAGACTTACCTTTATTTGTCCAAAGAATGCGACTAGAGATTTGATAATATGGCATATCGGATGGTGCTCTTCCTTTGAGGAAATCCTAGCCATGGTACAGGAAAATTTATCCAAAAAATTCTTTGATATCGTATCGCCTTTCAAGGACCTAGTTAGTTTTATTTGTTTGTAGTACTATTTACGTTTTGTTTTGCCATTGCTGGATTGTTTGTAATGATTGCGTGGTAGGTGACTTTTTTGAATCCTTTATGCTATTAATACGTTTAATTTTATTAGACTGTTTTGGAGATTTTTTTCCGTATAATGTAGGCGAAATCTTTTTTTTGTTTAAATGTTAACCCACGCCAAGAATTTCTTCCGAATAGTGGGTTTTTAAACGCTTTATAAACACTTCACCTAACATACCACCATACACAAACAACCAGACCACATTAACCATTAGGGAAAGGCCATACAAATGTATGTATCGTCCATAAATTGAACCCGTGACACGTCGTACTTCTATCGACTGTAGGTAAGTAACTCAGAACGTACGTAAACCGGCGTCAGGCACTAGTTGTCTGGGATCTTTGGTGAACTGGACCTATTTGGCGCAGCCACAAGGCACATAATTCTTTATTTTGTTTATTTTTTTAGTTTATATCTTTTCTGTACCTATTTATTTTAATAACGTGCACCTGTGTGGTGCTAAATAAATGCTTTTTCTTTCTTTCTTTCTTTCTTAGAACTGCCTCGTTGGTCTAATGGTCGCTAGCGCTACTGCCGAGCTTGAGGTCCTGGGTTCGATCCCCAGGTCGGACAAAGCGCTATTGAGCTTTTCGATCTAGAATTTGATTGAAAGATAGACTGTCTAGATTGGGCCCGATCGATGGCAGTAGGATTGCCCCTTATTACATGGGACTTAATCATAACTGGCGAAATGTGGGAGTGCTACAGGTGGGTATCTCTACCTAACCCTTCGGGAATAACAGGCGTAATAATATTACCTGCAGATTATTCTAGTTTATATTGAATTACAAGGATGCAAAAATAATATCGAAAAATAAAAACCTTTCACTAAAATGTGTGGGACTGGTGTAGTTAATGGAATTATGGAGCCATCCACGACAAAACACCCACCGACAAATTGTCACGTAATTTGGGGGATGTCGTAATACGAGTTTTAATTTGTAATTTATGTTAGGTCCAGAATAAACTAATTATTATTTATTATTACCTATATCGTTTGAATATTAATACAAAAATACAAAAACATTATTATTATTATGAATATATTTTATACATAAAATACTACTTAGTGGTGGCGAAATAAATACAGCAATAAAGTAACGTAGTGAAACCTACATTTGTCTTACTTATCTTGTAATAACTTGTATACTTACCTGAATAATACATTAAGTTGGTAATTTTTCTTTTGCTCTGAAATATGTAAGAAAAACTGACGAATTAAACCTTTACGGCTACAAGCGTTTTATTAATTTTATCTACATTTTTATTTAGATAAACGTAGCTGAGCCTGCAAATTCATCCATGTGGAAAAATATTCAGGGTTCTGTGCAAAAAAGTAACCTTTATTACTTATAAGTAAATAAAAGTGACCGAAATTATTTCAAATATGACCTTAACTATCTGGCGTCGAAAATTCTGTCGAAATCGGTTTAGCGGCTTTAAAAGAACTAACAGACAGACAAAATAAATACGAATTGTTTTTTTGGCATATCACCAAGTACTTATGCATTTATTAAAAACTTATTTTGAAATCACAAACGAACATTTCAGTTTCATTGATGCGTATGTATGATAGTAGTGTAGATGTATTGATAAACTATTTTTTATTAAAGAGTCGATCCACGTAAAGTTTATAATTTTAAACTGACTGTCTATTACACCTTTACAGCTAATAAATAAAGATAAGAACGACTCAACATTACAAAGGGGAAACTTGGCTTGCTGCGTAAAGAACCACTCGTAGATCGTACCGACTACGGTGTAGCCAATTAGCTACGAGACCGCTACGAAGACGATCCCGTAGGAGATTGCTACATTTGCTACGCTTTGTGAATTGATAATTGCCATGTGTGTAGGTACTACTTTTTTATTTTTTCCTCTATTTTTACTTCTAACGCTAAAATGTTACTAAAAGTAATTATCGATTACTTTGGTTCAAGTAAACCGTGTCGTCGCCGCTACTCTCAAAACGGTAAAGGAAAACATGGAGAGAACTAAAAATTTGATGACATGTGAATGACCAACGCGCACTGGGTTCGTGTGGTGGATAATTACGAAATTATAGTCATTGTAAAATGAGGTTTTATTTGTTTTTTTTTCTTTTTCTTTGGTTAATTACAAAGACATTGAATACCTATAGACCGGATATCACGAAAAAATTTTCGTCCGAAAAAGTGTGTCCTGCTGGATACAAGTCTATGAGTTTTTTGTAGTAGGTACGCTCCGCTGCCGCTCCAATATTCATATATTATTCTAGATGGCGTTACTGAGACATGGGATCAAAGTTTTTCTATGACATTTCCTTGACATGCCCGCTCTATAGCATTTTAAATCTCTTTGGTTAATTATAAATTATCTTTTCACTCTTAGATTCCGAAATCAACGATAATGACTGATTTAATCTCCAGCAGGCCTAGCCATATTACAAAATTACAAATTCAATTTGTATAGTTTTATTATTGTAATCGAAAAGAAAATGGCGCACATAGAATCAGCTGCTTGTTAACTGTCAAAGTGTTAACGAGTAGAATTTGTAATATGGCTGAAACTGAAATACACTTGACAGTTGAGAAACAGCTGATTCGATATGTACGCCCTTTTTATAATAGAAAAAAAAATGAGGTGTCAAGAGACACCCGGATGAAACGAAGTTCCCTTCGATTGATTAGTGAAGGAATTGTAAAATTCCTTCAAGATAAATCGAAAGGAATCTCGTTCGTCACAACTTTTGGTCCCAATCTTCTCTCTCTTTCCCCCTTCGTTCCAATATAATAAAAATTGAATTTGTAATATGTCTAAGCCTGCAGCGTTTGGTGGTCTATCATAGTACCTACTTGTTTTTGGCAAAATTGTGGTGTCTCTCTTCCACAAACGCCATTTATTTTTTCATTAAACCCCAAGAAGACACCTGTGACCGCACCGCCAATGTCTGTCTATCTATTGTGTCTATAATTGACACGATTGAAAGGTTAAAGTCAAAGACATTCAAAACCTATAGACCGGACATCACGAACAAAATTTTCGTCCGAAAAAGTGTGTCCTGCCGGATACAAGTCTATGAATTTTTTGTAGTACGCTCCGCTGCCGCTCCAATATTCATATAATAATATTATTCTAGATGGCGTTACTGAAACATGGGATTAAAGTTTTTCTATAACTTTTCCTTGACATGCCCGCTCTATAGTATTTTAAATCTCTTTGGATACAAATCATGGCTATCTACAGTATAAAGTAAATAGAATATCCATGTCACATCCCCCTGTATGTAGTCTAAGACCCGACTCGTATGATGTATCGCCTCCGTAAACGAACCCCAACGGTACATAGAACCCACTTAGCGCCTTGTTCTTAGAACATTTCACCCACGCAAAAGCCGATAACTTTTAGATCACAATAGTGCAGTAGAAGTGACAAATGTTGGCTTCCCGCCCACTCATTCTTTATGTTGTTATCCAGTAACCTTCTGCGTTATATTTGGCGACCCCTGCCAGAAATGCGTGGGTGCCTCTTGTAAGCTTCCAAGCTTTAATAAGTGGGTTGTCTTTAATTTGACCCCAAAGGTCCCATAATACAAAAAAACAATTGGGGCTTAGCGCAATTATACAAATACTGTTGTTTAGTATCAACGTTATATTAATAATATGGATTGGTATCTTAGTACAAAATCATACATTGCTATCACATCAAAACCCACTATTAACACTACTTAACAGTCTAGGTTATTTTTTTTTCTTTACTAAAATAATAATACCTATGAATGATACTGAGGTTGGCTATGACATCTATCGATTGCGGATTTGTATCGCATTCTCATTCGCAATTTACACACACGTTCATTAAATTAAATAATTCAAAAATGTCCTTGATAGCAAACCAAAATCAAAATTAATTTATTCAAATTAGACTGAGGCCTTTTGAACGTTAAAAAATACATAAGACAGTCTCCCAAAACCCCCACCCTTCACCACTTCCTTGTGTTTTTGCTGGAAAGAAGAAATAGGAACAAACTTCCTAGCAACACATCTGATATGCACAACGTATTATAATTATATTCATTTATTAAAGACTTAAACCTATTTGTTATAAAATAAACACTATTTTAGTGTTTATTTCAGAGTAAACAAAGGTAACAAATTATAATAAAATATAATTCGTACCTGTCGCATTCTTTTGATGAAATATACTAGATGACTAGGATATGTAAGTAAAAACCGTTGTTTGTACAGAGAAAATTTTTATTATATTATTAATGACACAACTCACAAGTCATTATTTAGAACACATGTTTGAATATTACGTTTTAAATATTGTTTAACTAAAAAGTTTCCACACTTCCCCTCAAACAACATTCATCATCAGATAATATCCTCACATCACTTCACACCAGACACAATCATATCGCGCACACTGTTCCCTCCCCAGTCAGCATCTACAAATCCCGTGATGTCCTGCACCGATGACTTGGAAAATATCAAACATAGATCCCTTGTACCCTTAAGGTATCTCAAGATATGTTTAGCAGCTTTCAAATGACGTTCCTCACAACATGAGTTATACTGTGCCAAAAAATTTACCGCAGCCGCAATATCCGGGCGTGTGTTACAGGCCAAATAGTTCAGCGACCCTATGAGTGCCTGATAACTACGAGAGTCTTGGCAGGATAAAAACTTACCTCCTTCCCCTTCCGCCAAGGCTCTATGGAAATTCATTTCCGTCGGAGTTTTCACTGGTTTGCAGTCAGACATACCATATTCATCCAAGATCTTCGAAATAAGCCTCTCTTGATTCAAATATATTCCAGTATCCGTCTTTGACAAAAGCATACCCAAAACTTGTCTCGCTTCCCCTAAATCCTTTTACTTGAAATGTTTACATAAATTGTTTAATAAAACTTCCTTCTGCTGTTTGTCTTTGTAAAATAATAAAAAATCGTCAACGTACAAAGCGATATAAAAATTATTATTTTTGTAAAGACAGCTATCAAAGTCACAGCGCTTGAAGTTCAAAGACAATAACACTTCATTTACTTTTTCATTCCAAGACCGTGAAGCTTGTTTGAGGCCGTATATCGCTTTTTCTAGTAAGCAAACTTTTTCCTTCGAGTTTTCATCTATGCAACCCTCCGGCTGTCGCATATAAACTCTTTCATGCAAATCACCGTTGAGAAAAACGGTGTTCACATCGAAGTGACTGATGAACAAATCCTTTTCAACAGCCAACGATAGCAGCAATCTCACTGTCGATCTTCTCACGACCGGTGAATAAGTTTCGAAGTAGTCGACCCCGTAGGACTGAGTGAAACCCTTCGCCACAAGTCGAGCTTTATTCTTATTACCATCTGCATCAAACTTGTACTTGAAGATCCACTTGTTTCCCACAACTTTAGCTTCAGGAGGCTTTTTGACGAGCTTCCAGACCTTGTTCTCGTACATCGAATCCATCTCTTTTTTCATGGCTTCCTTCCAGTTATCCTTATCTTTCCGACTTAAGGCTTCCTTAACTGTCAAAGGCTCCTGATCTTCTGTACAGCATGCAAGTCCATGAAGATTTCCTTTTCGGATTCTACTACGTAGAGGATAACGACATTCACCTTCGTTTGACTCCCCTCTGTTATTAGTCTCTTCAACTTCAATGTTTTCCACCACGACATTTTCTGCTTCGCTATCACCCGTTTCTCCCACCTCCATCTCCGCGTCTTCATATACTTCAGCTCCATCTGTGGAACTCGGCCCTTGAGAAGCTTCTGCACTACCAGGTGACAAACCTGATTGGCCTTCAACCTTTCCTAGTTCCCAGATTACTTCAGCACCTTTGTCACCGCTACCTACGAGCTGACTAGGGTCCGCTGAAACTACTGCTGTAGAGCCCTCCAAGAAAACTACATCCCTTGCTCTAACAATGACGCGAGGGTTACTGGGATCTATGAAACGATATCCCTTGGTTTGTTCACAGTAACCAACAAAGATATGTTCTACCGCTTTAGGGCTCCATTTCTTCCGAGTTTCCTTGGGCACGTGCACAAACGCTTTCGTTCCAAAAACTCTGAAATTATCGAATGACTGAGCCATCCCTGTCCACAACTCCTCAGGAATCTTACCATTATTGCCACTGTGAGGCAGCCTGTTCTTGGTATAAACAGCCGTATTACATGCCTCTCCCCATAGTCTCGCACTCAGACCCTTTTCCGCCAACATAGCTCGAGCCATCTCCACAATTGTGCGGTTTGCTCGCTCCACTACGCCATTCTGCTCCGGAGTGTAGGGAACAGTCAACTGATGCTTTATACCCTTTTGCTGTAGAAAACCATCAAACTTCCTGTTCACAAATTCTGTTCCATTGTCTGTGCGTATGCACTTTACCTTCAACCCGGTTTCAACCTCTACACTAGCTAGAAAAACTCTAAAATAATCGAGCACCTGATCTTTTGATTTAAGGAAAAATACAAAAGATTTACGTGTAAAATCATCTAAAATAACTAGCATATACCGAGATCCACCGTACGTGGATTCAGACATTGGACCACAGATATCTGCATGAACCAGTTGCAGTCTCTCGACTGCCCTCGCAGCCTCACCAACTGGAAAAGGTAAACGATGTGCCTTCCCCTTAATACAGGCGACACAAGGCTCCATTACGCTCTTTCCAAAATCCATACCAGGAAGCTTACGTAAATCTCGCTCATTTACGTGTCCAAGCCGCCGGTGCCACAACATCAAAGGATTACCTGCCTTCACTGACGCCAACGCAGTCCCATCTACAACCGCTTGACAACCTTCAAGCTTGTAGATCCCTGAGACTTCACTTGCGGTAGCCAAAAGCTTTCCCTTGAAATGGCCTGGAACCAAATGGTGAATTAGCTTGCACCCATCTCTGTCAAAACTTACCTTCCATCCTTTATCTACTAATTTAGACACCGATAACAGATTAACACGCAAACCGGGTACATACATGACATCCCTCACAGCAAGCATTTGTCCTTTCAAACTCACTATGATATCACCCTTACCTTTGCATTCAATCTTATCATCATTCGCACATGTCACTTTACTCATACCAACATTCACAACCAAATCTTTAAACCAATGTTTCTGGAAAGACATATGTGAAGATGCCCCGCTGTCAATATACCACTCCGTCGGATTGAAGGAGTCCCCGGCGTTGAATGAACACAGGCTCACGATCGCAACGTCACTCAGTTTGGAGATCGAACCCGCTTTCCTTCCTTCAGGACAGTCCGGCTTCTTATGTCCACTCTTTCCACATTTAAAGCATTTAATTTTGGTCATATCAATGTTTTTGTTCCCATTCCGCTTCTTACTTTTACTCACAGCCAATGCCGAGTCTGCTGAAGACAATGTACTACAACCTTGACGTGAATCCTCCTGTAGTAACTTCTGCCGTACGTTCTCTGAAGTCAACTTCATCCCAGAGTGTTCCAGCGCCATTCGCATAGGCCTGTACTCTTCAGGTAGTCCTCTCAGTAACACGACAGCTACAAGATCATCGTCAAATCCGGTGGCAATATCCTTCAACTTTTGAGAAAGAGACATAACTGCAGCAACATATTCGTGCATCGACGAGTGTCTCTCTAGCTTCTCATCTAACAATGCGTTCATAAGGGTGATCCTGCGATTCACGCCTTTGTCCTCAAACGCTTTCGCTAAGCTATCCCAAGCATCTTTAGCATTATTTGAATTTTGTACATACGCATAAAGTGTAGGTTCCACATGTAGACAAATCAAAGCTAGTGCATCTTGGTCCTTCTCGACGGCGATAGAGTCTTTGGAATCCGGGTACGTTGACGTTTAAGTGAACAACTTTTCTCGTATGAGAATCATTTTTATCGCGAATTTCCATGTAGAATAGTCATCTAGGCCGCAGAGGTTCTTGATGGCAAATTCAGTGACTGGGCCCATAACCTTTTGATGAAATATACTAGATGACTAGGATATGTAAGTAAAAACCGTTGTTTGTACAGAGAAAATTTTTATTATATTATTAATGACACAACTCACAAGTCATTATTTAGAACACATGTTTGAATATTACTTTTTAAATATTGTTTCACTAAAAAGTTTCCACACATTCAGGTTAGCAAACACAAAAGACTTACAATATCTACTATATTTGTAAAACCTTAATACTTAGTAACATGGAAGTTGACTACTACGAACACTTTGATGCGGGAGTGGAGAGTAGTACCTCCAAGATATAGTCTTTAGGATACCTACATTGGGGCTGGCCCGCACTCTGCAGTGTAACGAGGCAGGTTTCTTTGTGATGAAGACATTAAAATCCATCAACGTGTGTATGGATGAACATTAAATTGTAAAGAATACCTACTTACATTTCTTATTAAATTTTTTATAAATAATGTATACGATTTTGTATAGATAAACGCTGGCGCTGGTCAAACAGCGATCGATGTTTCAATTAATAAGCATTTTGATTTTGATTTTCTTCTCAAATGAAGTCACATGGGAGTGGAGGTGAACATGGATTAAATAATAATGTACTTACTTGACATCTTGTTTCTTACCAGCCATTTCTTACAATTCACTGCAAAACAGGGGTCGAGTCTGCTATTGCAATCGTGTCTCAATAACCGGTCAATGATCGATTTTTGACGTATAACGTCAAACTTATGACACATTTCCCATACAAAAACTGTCAAAGTTGTCAAATATTCGATCAATGACCGGTCATTGAGACACGATTGCAATAGCAGACTCGAGCCCCTGTTTTACGGGGTTCTTTAGTTTCAAAATTTATTTGCTTTTTTAAGAAGCAATACTTGAAAATAGTATATAAAAAAAATATTACGCCTTGCCTAGATTCTTTGACTTGATTTTTTAACTGTCAAATTTCATTTCCAAAAGCTGTCTTATCCACAAGCAAGAAATTAATAATTAATATCATTACAATAAAATTATAAATTCTTCTCGGGCATCCGAGTTCAGTCATGAATGATTCTCGTAATTCGAGAAATCGTCTCCATTTTGGCATTCAACTCTCAAGATAAGTTTGTTATTCCAGTATATTTCATTTCACTGTTATTAACTGACAGTACTGAATAGTAGCGGGATTTGTAATAATATTCTTAGCTAAACAAAAGGAACTCTGAGCAGCTATATTTGATATTCACGGGTTGTTGAGACATTCAAAAAAGACATTGCGTAACAGTTCATTCTTTTTTAATAACATTACAAACATAAACATAACGTCACGCCAGTAATCCCCGAAGGGCTAGGCAGAGATGTACCTGGTAGAACATCCACATTTCGCCGGTTATGTTTAAGTCCCATGTAATAGGGGGCGAGCCTATTGCCATCAATCGGGCACAAATCCAGATCCGGGCTGCTACGCAGAAATTCCAAATTGAAAAACTCAATAACACTTTGCCCGACCTGGGGATCGAACCCGAGACCTCAAGCTCAGTATAAGCGCTTGCGACCACTAGACCAACGAGGCAGTCAATAACATTATAGAACGATTTTTGAAATTTGAGCTGAACAGCTGTGACTAACTTTAACATGCTGCTGATAAAATAAACTAAAAGAAAAAAAAAATAGTAACAGACTATAATTATTCTAAAATTAAAACAGTTACTGTATGCGCTAATTAAGAAACATTCCTCGACATCTTGGGTAAGTAGGGTAATACCGCACACAAACAAGTATTTTTTTATATCACAGTTAGTAAAAAACGTAATGAAAGCATATCAAAAGATAACTGCTTTTGACTTCATACTAAAATCAATTCAAAGTACCTATAACCGAAAGCCAGAAAAGCGTTATTACCCGTTAAGGGGGTAATTGCGCTCAAACCTATCATTTTTGTTATTTTTATCCAGTAAACCAGTAAGTTACATTAAACCAAAACAACTCAAGAAATACTCAGGGACATAAATCACAATAATATTAATAATTAATTAGAATCAATCCCAAATTGCAAAGAATATATTATGACTTTTTAGCTCACTGGTACCACAACATATATGTATCCTAAAAACTCGTCGCAGATATTATATTTGTTTATGAAAATATTGCTGTCATTGATCTGAATTCTTGAAATAAACTTTCTTCTTTATAACACCACTTTTTGATGTAGACCTATTTTTGCCAAAGACCGGTATGTCCGCTGTTTCCCCCGTATCCTATTTGAGTAGTAATTATACAATATATTTCATACATGGGTTGAGATACAAGGATAATATTATGTAGATAGCTGTTTCCTAGAAATTTACCGGTAATTGTTATTCTCTACATCCCTCGTAATGTAGTTTTGACTAGCATATTGAATTTACCATCCTACATTCATTATGAAATAACAAACAGTAAAATCAACGGATATTCTGTCTAAGAATAGAAATAAAGTACAAAAGGAAAACCCAATGCGCTTAACCAAACAAAAATAAAATGAGAGCATTATTATCGAAGAGACGTAGAAATTTATTCTAAAAATGCTCGTTCTTAATGAAATTAGAATAAATTTTATTCAGTATTAACGAACAAACAATTTGTTCACTCGTTTCATTTGTACGCGTGGGTGTTTTTCATTGTATACCTACTACAGCATATTCTTTTAGCATAACGCTTCTAACCACATCTAGGGTTGTCCACCACTATCAATTTATTTTAATGAAGTTGTGAAGTAGTTTTCCCAAAGAGGTTTTGTTCTACTTTAGTAATTCTAATTTCATCCACAATTTAAAATAAAATATTTTTTTTTATATCTTTCTTTCTTAATTTATAATGGGAAATTATATGTGCGGCAACAAAAGTTTTCTTTAGCACCTGCAACCTAGCGTCTATTTTTATATGTAGGCGACGAGTTAATAGAACAGCTTCAATTATATTAATTCATCATCTTTACTATTCCAACAGAATATCAAAAAACCAGCGTCAATTTACGAGCGTAAATTAATATGACTCCGAGCTACCGATAAATATGTTTACTTCTGATTTGATAACTCAGCGACTAATGTTGTAAGTGAGCTACTTTATATATATTAGAGATTCAACATCTGTCTGCTAATAAAATCAAATTCCAGCCTCAAAATTAGCAATCAAAGTTTTTCATTCAACAACTAAATTAATAAATTATATTCTTTTTTCGTTAAAGTTTGCAACACAAGCGCGGGAGTGTACCTGACGCTCGTTGGGAATCAGAGGGGCGCGACCGGCCATTTGCACCAATGAGCGAGCTCTATTCGGTGCGTGCAGCAACGAGTTCACGTGTATTTGTTTACATTAATGACACGATTAAGGAGTGCTCGTTTTCTTATTTGAAAAACGTTTGTGATAGTGGTTATGATGTGTGTCCACTGTGACTGTCCAGATTTTCACCGCAAGTATTCTTGCAAGCATTTGGTGGGTCTGGCTGTCAGGATGAAACATGCATTTCCGCCGCCAGAAGCAAAAACACAAAAAATTGATGTAAAGAGGAAGCGTGGGAGACCAGGTAAAGCACAACCTGCGCTGATTATTCAGTGACAAATAACAATGTTATTCATTATTTGATTGCCTTACCTTATTGTAACTTACGACATAAGTACCTACAATTATACTTTACATAAAGACCTATGCTACTGCCATTAAAATTATCTGATTTACAAATAAAATACACACATCAAAAGTGTCTAGGGATCAAGCATTTTTATGCGGATTTCTTGAGATTGAGTTGTGGCTTTGTAATAAATTTATGATTTTATAAATTTATATGGATCCTTTTTGGTGCATTTCATAATTTGAATCAGGAACTGTGAATCAAATTCGAGTAAAAGATGAAAATCAGCAGTCAATATTTTCCCTATAAAAACATACAACGCATTGAAGACATTATTAGTGCTACTGTTTCCCTACTACTGATTAAAACCAACGTTATTATGGAGCGGCGACGTCATTTAAGCAGGGAAGAAATGCTCAGAGCCGTGGGAATGATAGAAGCTGGTTCCCGGCAACGTACTGTGGCTTTAGCTCTGAATACAAGTCAGAGTGTTATCAGTCGACTTTGGACACGTTACCGAAGCACTGGTACCGTGGCTGAGCGCCATGGAGGACGGTATCGCTGCACCACACGGAGACAAGACCGATACATTCAAATCTTAACTCGAAGAGCTCCAACAATAACCGCCATGATGTTAGCCGTGAGGCTTCATCACTCTTCAGGGAACTTAATTAGCGACCAAACAGTCAGAAACCGCTTGCATGAAGTGAACCTTCATTCCCGAAGACCGCTACGGGTACCACCTATAGCAATGCACAATCGTAGGATTCGATATCAATGGGCTCTTGAACACAGAAATTGGGCAGAAGAACAATGGCGTTTCGTGTGCTTTTCTGATGAGTCTCGTTTTGGTATGAGACCGGATACAAGACGTATACGACACTGGAGAACCCCTGGCCGCCAACAGCGATTAAAATCCTGCCAGGAAGTCCATCCTTATAGTGGTGGAACCATCATGGTATGGGCGGGTATTTGGATCGGCGGAAGAACTGAGTTGATTTGGATCAGAGGCAACCTCAACGCTCAAATTTATGCTGAGACGATTGTATCAGACGTCATCGTGCAAATCGGTCCCTTATTTCAGTTAATGCATGATAATGCACGACCGCACACCGCAAGAGTTGTAAGACAGACTCTCGCCGCAGCTAACATCAATGTCCTGCCCTGGCCTGCTCAGTCGCCAGACTTGAACCCGATTGAGCATGCATGGGATATGCTACAGAGAAGAGCTCTGCCGAATATGGAGGGTATCCAGTCGCAAGAAGACCTTTCTTTGTTGTTGGAACGAACATGGGCGGCCATTCCACAGCGTGATTTGGATGAACTCATTTTGAGTATGCCAAACCGATGTTCTTGTGTTGTTAGTGTTCGCGGTAGAAACACGGATTATTAATTGTTTAAGTTACCCAATAAAATTTTAAAGAAAACTGTTATTTCAGTCTTTTTTTCGAACTTTAATGTTAGTGGTTCAAATGTCAAAAATCCCTTTATTAGGAAAATGGCAAATTTCTTTATTAATGCAAAGGTGACTTGGTTTATCTTTACTGTGACAAACGAAAACACTTTATTTGATGAATCCTTAAAGAAAATTTTAATTAATATCAATCAGGAGAAAAGTTATTGCAAAAATATATGTTGGTCCCTAGACACTTTTGATGTGTGTAGTTGTTTGGTTATAATTTTCCCTAAGGTGTGTCCAAACACAAACAAACACATAGTTGCAGATGTTTGTTTATGATAACAATATTTTTTGTAAAATTCATTTGGGTGGGTATAATAGCGCGAATACATGAAATTAGAGTTTTCATTGACCATTATTTGATGACAATAATAAGGAAATTTTATGTTCAAATATAGTAGATTCACTCATCAATTACTTATGCTAAAGTATAAAAATAAAGGTGACTCTATGAAATTAGAGTACGTTGATATTATTTTATAGATGAAGTTGATACACTTATTAGAAGCTGGCAATGAGTAGACATATCACAAATTTAGTTGCTTAAGAATTATCACCATGTTGCGTCATATTAACAGTAGCTTGTTTTACAATATATGGTCGCTTATAAACCATTTATTAGACGCTAAAAGTTCGTCGCTGACCTATTAATTCATTAGACAACTAAATATATTTGCAGACGAGAATGACATTTTAAAGAAGCTGCCTTAATTAGCACCCATTTATAATAAGGAAAAATAGAATCCGGTACAATATAGGTCAACGAGATTTTAACTTTGTCTCTAATATCGAAGAGTTAAGGTTGCTGCAAAATCATGTTCGAAGGTTGCGGGTTCTTCGATCGGGCCCTCAATACTGAGAATTGTGGTCACTAGACGAAGCGAGCTATTTGATTCCATCGAATTCATATAGATAAGTAGATTTTTTTCCTACTTACTTTACCCTCGTTATATTTAAAAAAATAATTCAATATAATTATATATTATAGCCTATGTGTTATTCTTATGTATAAGTTAAACGATTGTAAAGTTTCATCAAAATACATTAAGTAGTTTTTGCGTGAAAGAGTAACAAACTCCCATATGATACAAACTTTCGCATTAAAAAATGAGTACGAGTACGGATATTAGTCCTATTTCGTCTAAATATAATGTTTAGTCTTCGTATTCTGGATGGACGCACTGGTCACCATATACTATACTTGGTTGCAATCAGCTGCATTTGTTTTTTTTTGTTTGCCGACTCTAAATCAGCGAATAGGTTACGCATCCGTCCAGTTTTTCAGTTTGGAGCAAACGAATGGCTCCTTAACTCAGAAAAATGTTTTACATGTTTAAGTAGACTGAAATTGTAGTAAAACTTCCGTTGTGCTCTATTTTTCTATTCCCTCTTATTAATGGTTAAATAAACAAAATAAAATAGTAAAAGCTATTGCAAAAATTGCAATTTTGCAATTGAATTCCCTGCCGGTGTGGGTGTTTCCTGATAGCTACAACCCAGGGGTCTTCAAGTCAAGAGTGAACAGGTTGCTTCTAGGCAAGCGTGCTTCATCGTCGACCACATCATCGCTTACCATCAGTTGAGATAGTGGTCAAACGCGTGCGTATCAGTAATAAAAAAAAAAAGAAACCAATAAAATTAAACGCTATTGGCAATTTTGGTTCGCGTTCAAGACCTGTTAGTGTCTTATCAGCTGTGGTAGGTTATTGAAAAAGTGAATGTCGCCCTAAGTGCACTTTCAACTTTTAAAAGGCATTCTTAGCAGCCGAAGCTTCGCTAGCGTTGAGGCGGTATAGAACACAATGTTTTGCTTACCATAGCGTAAACCTAAGCAAGCGTGGACTCAACTTGCATAATATTCATAATATTATTATGCAAAGTACTGTACTCTTCATCACTTTACGTGGTTCAATCTACAAGGAGTATGAAGATAGGTTGTAATTTAAACCACCTTTTGCCATGGAAAAAAATGTAAATTTATACCAGTCAAGAGCCAAGTCAGGCCGTAGGCTTCAAACAATTATATCCAAGTTATCGAATTCGTTATAAAATCATTTATGTTGTTAGAAATAAATCAGGACCTTTGAACTTAGAACCCATTTAGATCTCACTTATTTTGTCGTTGAAGTTAACAACCAAGGCATATTGAAGTTTGCGCTTATTTTACACAGACAATGTCCACATAATTGTGCAAAGCACTTAATAAAATCTTGAAACAAATATTATTTACTATAAGATTTAATTTCAGCAAACAGATGACTAAATAATTTACACATATCACACAACACATCATTCTAGCACTGGCATTCAGCTAAATCCGGTCAAAACAAGCCAACAAAGGTGGGAAAAGGCAAGGCAGTTAATAAGATAATTAAATAACTTGAAGACAATAATTTTAATGATAAAAAGAATTTTAGGTAAAAATAACAATGTAAAATAATGAAGGGCGTGTTTGCAAATAGTAAACGGGGCCATATAGACTGAGAAAACTCTGTAAATGCCGTCTTTGGTTGAAAAATTAAGGCCAGATAAACGTAGCGTTAAAATCATCACGGTTACAGTGAAAATACTTATTTATGATTTTCTCAAAATGTTCTTTATTTATAATACTAAACTTTACTAATTTTATAAAGAAGAAAGATTTGTAATTTTTTACGTAACTAATCACTGTTGAAAAGCTACACTATCCTCGGGCGACATAGGCTACTCTTATTCCTGTATTCCCACGGGAACGGGAAACAGGCGGGTAAAAGCACGTGACGTCCGCTAGTGTTCAATAAATTTAAAGAAGACTGGGCGTGTCAATTTCACACTTATTTACCTAATTTACTCTTAAAACTTTTCCTTACTATATTAACGCTCGGGTCGTTAGCCTCATGACACAAAATATGAATAATATTGAGAGTGTAGCAAAGATAGATACAATTTAAAACGTTTGTCTTTTATAACTGATAGAATAATGTCTTCGTAATCATTCTAACAGCCTACTTATAACAGTTTGCATTGACAATCATTATTTGTAGTTGATTTGTTGCACAATTTAGATAATATCGAGGCTGCATAGATACGCGAGTTCCGTTATTAATTATCTTCAAATAATCAATGTTAGAATGCAAACAATTGTCTAAATGGAATCTATTCCATCAGCAGTTTGCATGGTAATAATAGCAACATAATTAATTAAACTATCTAAGCAAATAACATGATCGCCACCCACACATAGGTAAAGTTTGACTATTAATATGTATGCAAGTTCAACATTTCAGTTAATAAAGCATGGTAGTTAGTTAGATCTTATGTTTAAAAGTTTGTTTGGCAATTGGGTTTACGTGAATGGGTAAAATTATACAGTACCTAAACGACAAAAAAAAAATTAGAATCTATCACTGAACTCCTAATATCAGGTTATGCGTCGATGTTCCTTCCACCTTGTAGGTATGTCTCGAAAAAAAAACTTAAAGTCATTTTAATTTTCGATGTAAGTATTGCAAAAATTCTTTACAACCAGCAATTTTTTAAATTTCTTCATAGATTAATTAGCAGGTTTATGTATAAAAAATATAAATGCAGCACAGATACTAGCGCTACTGCTGATCATGAGGTCCCGGGTTCGATCCCCGGGTCGGGCAAAGTGTTATTGAGTTTTTCCATCTGGGATTTCTCAGTAGCAGCCCGGAGTCTGGATTTGTGCCCGATGGATGGCAATAGGCTCACCCCCTATTACACGGGATTTAAAAACATAACTGGCGAAATGTGGGTGTACTTCCAGGTACACCTCTGCCTAGCCCTTCGGGGATTACAGGCGTGACGTTATGTATGTGTATGTAGATACTTGCCCTTTGTTCTAAAAATAGCATTTCTACTTCAATACTTTGCTAAGATTATTTAATCGTGCCATACACCCGCAGAACTGAGGGGGCGGAGAAGTTTGCTTTCAAAACCAGAACTAAACGCTAGCCTTATTCAACACTAGGTATTTGCACGTATTTGCCCCGTCAAACTTCGTTCCCCCTCAGAATCCATTTTTTACCTTGTGTTGCACAGAGTTCATGCTATATATGTTGTGTTGCCTTCTTAGTTTGAACCACTCGTATGCCGTAATTATAGAAACAATTAAAAAGCTACCGTTTATCATGCCATCAAAGATGTCGTTGCATTTTTTTTTGAGATAAGTAGTTTTCTTCATATTACTTTTTGGGACAAAAGATAACCAGATAACTAGATATCTATAATATGTATGTATTTAGAAATATGTAAGTATGTTTATCAGCTGTTTAGTACCCATAACACAAGATCTCAAGCTTAACTTGGGACTAAATGGCGTTGTGTGAAAAGTTGTGGAATATTTATTTATTTATTTTTATTTATAGCCTACCTCCAGGGTATGATCTATCTCCATGCCAAAGGACAATGCCAAAAATTGTATGAACCTGTGCCCCAGGATGTAAATAAATGAAATCTATGTAATTTAATAGTAAATATCTTCTACAACAAAAGTATAAAAGGCGCATATTGCTCAGCAGTCGTGGATAAAAGATGTAAAGGTTTAAAGAAACCGTTTTTGTTCCTACCGGCTAAAGTATTTTTATGTTTATTGTAAACATGAATGTATAAACATATATCTGTCCCAGGCATTTAATATACAGAGTGTATTCGCTATAAAGCACTGGGACAGCATTATTTTTCAAAATAACTCTATTATCGTTAGCATCATTTGTAGACAGAAAACAAATCAAAGTAGATAAGTACATTCAATCATTTACTGTTGTAGGTATACAAAAATAAATAGAACTTACCTCTAAAGCTATCCACTCCGATAAACAAACAGTCATATCTGGAGGTAATGATGTTATTACATGTCTCCAGATACGTTCTAATTGAGATACCACAGTTAGCACACGCTTGTAAAAGGTTCATTTTCCTTGAGTATTATGTACGCAATATTTAATAAATGAAGCACTAGCGTGGGACAACGACACTCTGAAATATAATCTGAAACTTATTATTATTTAACACAAAACAAACTGCGAGCGCAATTTTTGAGTTCAAACGAACATTTTGTGACAGAATGACATTTGACGTTTAATCGAAGACTTGAGTGTTGCCAAAACAAAAGTAAAATAATGTTATGTGAATGCTCAGATTATTCCAAACTATTATTGCAACAATATAACAGTTCGATTTATGGATAAAAAAGCACACAATAATAATGATGTACTACATTTTAAGTTACGCTATACTCCCATATATTTAACATTTTAGGCCAGGTGTCTGTTTAGATAGTTTTTCCCTGTTTTGTTCTTTGTTAATATTATATGGCAACGTTGAGGGTACTATCAAGTAAAATAAAAAGAAAGATACTTTTTATTATGAGTTTTTTTCCACGTCTGGTATGGAATGTTAGCTATTTTCTGAAATTCGTATCTTTTTCATTAAAAGTATTTGTTTTGTATTTACATATTGGCCATCTCCTTTCATTCCGTTCCGCCGTTTAATCGTGAAAAGCCGACAAACCACAGTCTTTATTTTTTTTCCACAGAGTTTATTACTTAATAATTTTAGTGTGAATTATAAGACACAAAGGTTACACTTCTATTAAGACGGCTCCGAGCGTAAACGGCGTCCGGCAAATAGGTATTAACTACGACTCGCTGGCTGTGTGCGTGCGCGGCGCACACTACGGCAAGTCTCCCGCGTCACGAGTGCATTTGCACAACGAAAGTAGACAACTTAGGATTTTTTTAAAAATTGTTGTTGCGTTGAATGACATGAAAAGACGAATACTGTTTACTTACATGATTTTATATTCGTAACTCACTAAATAAAATCGAATAATCTATTATTTATCTATACAAAAATATTATCAAGAGTTTGTTTGTTTGCTTGAATGCGCTAATCTCAGGAGCTGGAGTGAGGGGTTGGAATTGAAAAATTCTTTTACGTGTTGCATAGTCCAATTATTGAGAAAAGTTAAAGGCTATATAACATCACGCTACAGCCAAAAGGAGCTGAGCACAAATGAAAAATGTTTAAAAAACGGGATAAAATTTTCCTTTTTGAGAGCTTCCGTAGCGTGCGCTGCGTAAACCGTTTAAGTTACGCAAATGTCATGTACGATGGAATTGTTCCTCTTAAAAAGTCCTAAAAAAAAGTCCGCGACAGCATATGACTATCAGCGACGGGTACCCCACAATAACTGCTTTTACCTTTAAAATTTTCGATTAAAAAGAGTGAATTTTTGCGAAGGTTATTTAACCCATATTGTATGAATCTATATCTAAATAAATGTGTTCGTTATAATGGAAATTTAACATAAAATATTTGTGCCCTTCAGTCTATATAGTTTAAATAAATATCTTAGAAGATATCACAATATGAAAATATCCGCGCGACAAAATAATTACGCGCGCGGCAGTCATTTGGTCCGTCCGGCTCTCGCGTTCCTATGTAGCTAGTGGGGATTCTGGCCTCTGGGAAATTCAAAATATTTATTGCACCATAATGTTTATAAGTACAAGGTGTTATTGAGAGAGATACCTATAGTAATTCTCACTATAATATAACCTAAACTAATATTATAAAGAGACATTCGATTTTTGTTTGTTACGATTTAAGGCGTGATATTATAGATACATATATTATTCACCCGATTGCGATGAAGACGTTGTTCAGTGCATACCCAGGATATTTTCTGGGTATGTAGGTAAGGTAGGTATGTTAATAATAAAACTAGTCTGTAATAAAAGTCCAACAATTCAATAACTTGTTTATTTAACAATTTTTTTAGGTAGGCAGGTCTACATAAAAAAGGGTAGAAGCTTTATACGAGTAGGTATATAATTATATAGTTAAAATCAGGCAGTCTGTTAAACTTTTTATCGTTTTATTTACCTACTTACCTAAAACCAAATGCTTCGTTAGCCACAATAAACTTGTAAAGGGCTCGGCCTATTTAAAAACGAAGTGTTGTTGTGTTATTATATCAAAATAAAAAAAAAACATTAGTTTATTGCACCCGTGTGTAACCACTTGTAATGACATCGAAATCAAATGACAAACACTTCACACTAAGAGAACGATATACAAAGCATCATATTAGAAAAAAAAAATGGTTATTTTTGTAATTAGCAGAAAAAACTACAAGGTTTATGTAGTTTTTAATAAAAATAAGAAAAAATACAATGATCGGCGAACCAGTGATAAACGTCACATAGATATGACAAAGATTACGCTCTACGAACCTAAACTAGTCAATTATCGATTTCCAAAGGCCGATGTAATTAAACTTCCCCAATCTGTCAAATTTTTCCTATCGAATATGAACCTTCTTCTTTTGTGATAAAGTTGAAAATCTATTACTTAAATAAATTTGACAGATTGGGGTAGGTTCAAATTCTTGATTTGTGGAGGGGGGTGTGAATATTTATAAATAAAAAATATCTTGTTGTAGCGCAAAATTTTCAAGAAAATAAACAGACATATGTAGGTAGTAAGGATAATGCTGACAGAACATTTGCATAGATGTGTGTAAAGTTGTATTCAACATCTTGGATGAAAATGCTTTATTTTTTCTGTTAACACTCTACTGTATGTACTTTTTGGAAATAAAAATATTATTATTTATTATTATTATTAATAATTGGCACCTCAAAAACCTATTATACGATCAAACATTTGAGGAAAAAAGGATCCACCATCTTGGATTTTAAAATTTATGTCAGATTTGCAATCGGCACCCCCAAAAACCAATTGGACGATACCCATATCAAACATTTGAGAAAAAAACGCATCCGCCATCTTTGATTTGAAAATTAATGTCAGATTGGCAATCAGCACCCCCAAAAACCAATTAAACGATACCCATATCAAACATTTGAGAAAAAAACGCATCCGCCATCTTGGATTTGAAAATTAATGTCAGATTGGCAATCGGCACCCCCAAAAACCAATTAAACGATACCCATATCAAACATATGAGAAAAAAACGCATCCGCCATCTTGGATTTGAAAATTAATGTCAGATTGGTAATCGGCACCCCCAAAAACCAATTAAACGATACCCATATCAAACATATGAGAAAAAAACGCATCCGCCATCTTGGATTTGAAAATTAATGTCAGATTGGCAATCGGCACCCCCAAAAACCAATTAAACGATACCCATATCAAACATATGAGAAAAAAACGCATCCGCCATCTTGGATTTGAAAATTAATGTCAGATTGGCAATCGGCACCCCCAAAAACCAATTAAACGATACCCATATCAAACATATGAGAAAAAAACGCATCCGCCATCTTGGATTTGAAAATTAATGTCAGATTTGCAATCGGCATGCGGCACCCCCAAAAACCTAAAATCATACTCATATTGAATTATAAGAGAAAATTATATTGAAATACATACTTATGATCCTTACTTGTTTCATTTACTAAGAAACTCAAAAAACAAAAATTATGACTTACCTGATTTTATCTGGTGGCAGCACGTATGTGTACACAAAAGATCGCGATTTGTCGTTTTTGGTGCGTCGCTCCGCAATGAGACGTGACCACTCTCTGAGCTCTTGTGGGCGACTGAATTTTCGAGCGGTGTACGTTGCTTATAATACAACGTCCCGCGTCCATAGAAAATTTGTATGGCGGATTTGAGATGCTTTAAAAAAATGAATATACTAAAATAACCAGGTGACACTTTGAAAATCTAAAAGCATCGAACTGTAGAATAAACAATTGTGATTAATATGAATTTAACTCTGTAAAAAAAATCAACAGTTTAGTATCAAAATTCAACTAAACACCAACATGCCATTTTTAGATATTTGTCACAACATTACGTAATTTTATTTATTTAACAAGAAAATATTCCTTTTTTTTGCTTCGGAATAATTGTAAACACATTCTTTGCGGTGTTCATAGCATTTCTTTTTGGTCAATTATTGTAATAGTATTGATCACATCAACTTAACCGTGCCGGCCGTTTTGGACTGTTTTGGTCGGTGCCGTCTTAATGAATACGAATGAATAAATCGTACTCATCCGTTCACCTGTTGCGAAATCAGCTCAACAGTAATAATTGTCTTATTAAGTAGTGTCATTTGAACTTTTTTCGTATTAAGCCTTTAATTTATTTTGCAATTAAATAAACAGAAGTACAACTTTTAATGACAGTGCAAGGACATTCAACAGTGCTACCACAACACTAGCTATGTTCCAGTTGCTAACCCCACTGTCTCAATATTTGATGTTTGGAAAGTTCAACCGACACTCGAATTCCATTAGATACCTACGGTTAAGAAGACAATTTTGATTGAATAAACTATAATGTTCCTTCCTTCATTTTCAAATGCTATAGGTTGGTTTTATCTGTTTATATAACTATTATAGTTGTCAGACCTACGTCTATTTAGTAACTTTGATGATAATTTATAATCAACTGTTTTGTTTTGTTTTAATCCCTAATCAAGTTGGAATTGCTGGTGATGTTTTCCATACAAACAATAGCTGGCTTGGGGGCTATGATAGTTAATGAATTTCTGTCAGTTTACATACAAAACATGTTAGTGCTGGCACAAACTTGGTCGCTAACAGCAGTGATCGCTTGCGACCACTAGTCGCAGAAATGTGAGCACTACGATTCACTACATTAATATGGATATTTCTGCACAGAAAAGTGACCAGCAACTTGTATCGAGTGTAGGTCAACCTAAGGCCAGTGACGTGTCGCATAGTATGAAATCATGGTCATCAAATAACCATTTGTAAACACGACTGGCTTGTGCCATTAACTACTAGACCACTAGTAGCTAATTGCCCTGACTGCTATGCTGGCGGCCGTGGGTTCCATTCCCACCCAGGATAAAGGATGGAAGGATGTTTGAGTGATGAGCACGATCTGGGGGCACGGTAGTGCCCCCGCCAAGACGAGCCAAGCGAAGCGCAAGGGCACTACCTACCTTTTCTCGAAGTGTTTCGTCGTTTTTTTGAACCCTCATAGAGTTGGTTTCCGATGTGCCAGACAGTTCATATTCTCAGGATATAATTTCAATAATAGACTAAGTAAACATACAAAGTCTCAATTGAATAGCTCTAATACTTTAGATTTTATTGATATCTAAAATACACCAATTTCTTCACTGACACACTGATGATCATCAAAATGTTTGGCTACTTCCTGAAGTGCTAGAAAGCTGAAATTTGGTATGTACTCTAAGTTACAACAACCAACAAAAAAAGTGAAGTCTGGGTCGTGTTCATTGCTTGCCTAAAGCTACTAGTAACTATATTATTATTTTCAGTAGTAAGTTCTGTTTTGTTTTTCTGTTTTGTTTTTCGTTTTGTCTGCGATGTGGATCATAGGTTACTAAAATGAAAATTGGATCCTAATGTTTCTCATCGCTCTCAATGTTTTGACTCTAGGTAAGAAATGAAAATCTATCAGCTAAACTAGCTAAACTAAGTAAATGAAAAAAAAAACCAGATTTGTGATTAAAAGGTTCATGTTCAGCTGTGGAAGTAAACGAAATTAAAAGAAACTTTGAGAATTACATAAATCATATAAATTTTCTGAATCTTTTCGAAAGCAAAATGACTACAATTGAACGCCTGCTGAAAAAACTCATTATTAATGACAATATCAATTAACAAAACTTTCCCGAATCTTTGTTTCTAGTCATTAATTTAAAACTTCGGGCTATTAAACAATTAATTTTATTGTTAGTGAAATAATTGACTCATTCATAGCAAGTTTGTCTTCTATTATTGTTTTAATGGAAGTTATCTATTATTTCTACTAACTATATATGTATTGTAGGTAATAATACCTACAATACATATATAGTTGGTAGAAATAATGTTTTTTATGTATAAACATATATCAAACCTATTAAGAGTACAAGTAAATATTACGGCCACAGACTTGCGCCTCCATTTGTAAATATGTCTTAAGACCAAGCTTTAAAAACGAGAAAATCTCAACGTTGTTACGGATTGGGTAGTAATACCAAAATGTCAGGGTGATAAAGTAATTTTTCCAAACGTTTCACACTGTGACACTTAACGATGTGACTCGTAGGGAACAAACAATAAAAAGTTGTCCGAGTAACAGTGTCGCGTTGGGAATAATCGATGTGTTGTATTTCATTTTTTTTATTTGTATCATATAAGTCATTGTGAGACCTTTGCTCTGCAGTGGGACAGTAACAGATTCTTATTATTATTTGAAATCATTTGAAAAAAATATAGACATGAATTTAAAATATTAGAAGTATTTTTATGTCGTTATTGATGATTTTCCAAGAAGGAAATTATGTTAATTCTTTTGTGTAATGAAGACACTCAAAAGTATTATGTTATATATTTAAATTGATCAATTCAATTTTGGGTCGATTTATATTAATAAAGTCTGATAAGGCAAACAAACAAAAACTTAAAAAAAAAACCATACCGTCGAATTGAGAACCTCCTCCTTTTTTTGAAGTCGGTTAATAAGTTTTTTTTTCCACTAGACATCAAGCCGACTATATATTCTTAATGAAAACAAGCGAGATTGGGTAATAAAAATATATCGGTAATGGCTAATATGGATAGTCAGAATAAAATTTATAATTCCAAATTACGGTTTATACCCCGCCTTAAGTAAAAGGGTTAATTGGTTCTTCAATTGTATGAACGTTAAAACTGTTCTATTGTTCTAATATGTTCTGATAGCTTTGAGCATACAAACTATTACCATGTGGTCTCCCTTTTGTGTTTACGTACATTATCTAAAGTATGAACTTTGTTGGCTAGCCTTGGATGATGTTTTTTTTATCTGAATATGCTTACACTTCTTTAGATACCTTGTTTCCTTTAGAGAATGTACGTTTTGTATAGGCCTTGCGCTTTATTTCAATAAACTTTAAGTTGATTTTTAAAGTGCCTTCTTTGATAATTTACAATCGCAAATTTACCGAAACAGCTACCAAATAGTATTTTTGATTGAAGTATACTAGATGTGAATCTAAAAGAAAAGCACAAGAAAATGTAAACAAGATAAAAATGAAAAGTAATATTGTATTGGAAAAAAAAAATACACAATTAATTAACACTTTAACCCTTATTCAAACGCGAGCCTGTGGAGGAGTTAACAAAAAAGTAAGATACGTTCCTGGGTAATTTTGGGTCGTAGATTTCAAAAATACACACAAAAGAGGGGTTAGTGGGGGGGAAGTAACCTTTTTTTGGTGGGAAGTATATATCCCGTCGTATGTTCTCTCTTGTAAAAAGGTTGGAAAGGTGGGAACTATAGCTCCCAGTGTCCAGTATGACATCAATATTTTAAAACACTAGCTAGTTGCCCTGACTCCACTTGTGAATTAAATTTTATCGTAAAAAATTATATAGATCATATTTTTTAATAAAGCAGGTGAAAGTACTCATCAATGCAAGTTTCTTTTACCAAGTTTTTTTAGACACGGATTTTATATATAGAATTTCCGAATGTAGTATGCAGTGACGAACACTGGGATGATATCTTCCCACTTAGAGACTCAATTTCAATCGACTCTACCAAGGTATAAACGAAAGATTCTGGGCATATTTTACGTTTCACGCAACCGTAATATAGTCTAGTTTACATAGCTAAAACTCAAATCTACTCACCTAATTTTTTTTCAGCACTACACAAAAAATTTAAAAATAACGGTCGTTTTCGGCGGCAAAATCACGTCAACTGACTTTGACGTGTGTTTACCATGACATGTAATAATTCTCTGAAAAGTGTTGCCATTAAAAAAAGTTCTCTGAAATGTTAAGATTGCGTAGATAAATATTACATTGCATTAGGTTTAAGCATATAAAAATAAAACACGATTTACTTCAATCTGAGATGTGGGAAGTATAGCTCCCAGCGTTTTAATAAGGGGTTCTAATTGAGGCTAAAGAACCAGCAAAGATGTCCATTTCACTGTGAATGGAGTTGACAGAGAAAGCATACGGTAAATGGGTGAAAAACTACCTATATTAATCGACAGTGAGGCAGGATGAAAGTAGTTTGTTTTATCAGGCGGCTACTGCTACGGCTGCTAAACAGCTACAAGTGTTTATTTTTAAAATATTCTGTAGTGTGGTCAAACTGGTAACCTTACTTTAAGTATTTGCTTCTAGAAATTAGATTATTATTTGTAATTTAAACGGTTTTTTAAATTTTTTAAGTACGGAATCGTTAGTAAAAAAAAAAAACTAAAGTATTGGCTACAACATTTGTCTATTTAACTTCCGAATGCTACGTAAATCGCGTTTACTTTATTTTAAGCGTTTCGATTGAGGGACCACCTTCTATCGATTGTAAATTTTGAAGGGCTTCTTTTACAAACTTGAGGGTGAATTTCCAATCGTTTTAGTACTTTTACTAAAACTTACGCATTCAAAACTCAAAATTGAGAGGTGGTCCCTTAATGGGAACGCACACAACTCTTTTTTCTATTAAAACATGACAAATAATGTTACTCTGCACACCGTTTTGTTTTTGCAGCATACAATTGCAACGGTCACTTTCAGTTTTGGAATAAAATATTTTAGGCCATTCTTAATTTTTTTTAGACCAGATAATTATATCATTATAGTGTATTTTAAGACTTGTACACATGGTCTCACACACACTTTTGTAGTGTGCTGTCATTGTCTCTGCAGTGATGTAAACTCTGTCACCAGTCACAACGAAAAGTCGGAGATATTAAAGGTGGAGACAAAAAGGAAAATTTTGACTTCAAGGTGACAGTAAGCCAATGCCTTAAGCCTTTAGATTCAATTTAGTCATCTCCTATTAATTTATGAACCCTATTCCGATTACATTCTTACGGGTTTTTAATTTATTCTTCTTGAATAAGAAGCAGGAATCAATAAGGAATTGAAAGTTTTCATCATGTTAGTACCATAAGCTAATCTAAGATAATTATGTTTCATTATGTTTCATTATTATGAATAAAAAATATTATTATTATTAAAAAAAAAAAAAAAAAGTTTTCATCAATCACAATTAGAAGCTGCGAAAACGTAGACACTTACTACCGACACGGCACACCATCACCATCACCACCAAATGTTCATCATCATTCAGGATTATCAAATATAATCTGCTGCACGGAAAGTGACTGATTAGTTTAGTATTAGTAGTTAAATCCTATTAGTTATATAATTTATTCATAGTAGTTAAATAGCAATCAAATATTCATCGATAGCTTGTATCCGACATATTTCAAAGTATCCACGTTTGCGCAGCGCTATATGAAAAAGAAATTTTGATTTGAAACATATATCGCTACTGAATATGACAGATACTACAAATATATTAAAACGCCTTCGTGATTCAGTGCCGCACGAAATGCGACTAGTAATCAAAGATGAACTCCGTCTATGTATTCATGGCGTGACGGTCGCTTCCTTTGACAAGGAAATAGCTGGTGATTACATTGATTGTCAGTTACGTGACAGCAACCGCTCTTTGCTCTATTAACACACTACATAATTATATGACCTATCAGTTGATATGTAGGTAAGTTTGAAGTAGATTGTTGTTTCTGATTGAAAAAGGGTTAGCGTTTGTCTTTTGATCTAGCTGTTTAGGGTTACGTAATAAAATGCTACGTAAAGGAATCCTAATGTTAAAACTTACCATGTCCGCCTGACTGTCTGTCAAAAATGCATATTTTGGTAAATACTATCGCCATTAACTTGAATTTTATAATAGCTCTTAATAATACTCGTTTAAAGTGAAAAACTTCATTCGATCATTGGAAAATATCTTTAATAATTTTAAAGATATTTTCCAATGATCGAATGAAGTTTTTCACTAGTTTTACACGTTAACGATGTAAAAGAAGTCTATAAGGATCGTAGCAGGTGGCATTCTGTAGTTTATGCTTACTTTATTAGACAAATACCTGAGTGTGACATTTTTTTATTTATTTACTTATAGTACAAAAGTTTACTCAAATGGAAGTACCGAACTGACCGCAAACTATATATTTATTGTAGGAACACTTTGTAAATTGAAAAATGTATTTCCTTTAAAAGTCCTCTTGCGAAAGCTACTCGCTCTTTACCGGTTTATCTTTACCTAAAGTCAATATAATTTAATTTGAAAAAGTAAAACTTGAGGATTGTTTCTTCTGGGACGTTAAAGATGAAAAACTACTTTTTAGCCTTAAAGGTTTTGTAACAATTCAACTTTTGGTATCGCAAAAACGGCACTTTACCCAATGGAATACGGTAAGTTATTACAAACTCATGTAAACATTTCGATTCCTAAGGGAATAGTAGGGTATGTGTTAGAAGCGCATTTAATAAAAATTACTACGAAATACAAATTTAACTTTATTTTTAATGATGCATACTACACACTACTACAAATAAATCTATTAATAATTAGAATAAAACACGTGCCTATTTGGATACAGCACTAGTCCTAAATATGAAAATATGCCACTAACTACCTGATACAAAGCGTAAAACAGTTGAACAAACACATCAAGCTGAAATGACAGTAGTGGGACTTTGAAAATGAAATCGATTGAACGGTAAATCGATTGCATAATCGGCTTGAACATCGCCTGGTCTAGTCGTCAAATCTGCTAACGGTGTTGGTGCATCAATAGAGCTGAATATAGAACCCGGTACGTCTGAAGGTCCAGAGTAAATCGGATAAATTCTGGGTTCTGATTCCTTTTTAACTGCTTTCGTTAGTTCAGGTTTCCAAGTAACTATATCTGGTGTTTTACTCGATCTGCGATCTTTGTCTGTTGCTATGTGTATCCTATCGCGTTTGATGATTTCTGTGTCAGTCCAGGGGTTGTGCACGGACATCGCAGGTGGAGGCGTTGCAGGCATGATCCCCGGTTGTGGCCAGTCATCGCGACTTCTCTTTTCGTAATAGTCGTAAGGGTAACCTGATTGGTAGAAACCGTAGTTCACCGGACTTGAAGCGATCTGGAACAGAACATCTGTTAACGGGTTACCTCGGTTGATTTTAGTAACAGTGCATAAAAGCCTAGATTTGTGATTTACTTTCATTAAAACTATGTTAGATGATTAGGAAAAAAGTAAGATCTGTTATAGAAATTCATACCTTCCCCCTGTCATGATACCCATCATGATTATTATTGTCTACCTAAAAGAGAACGCTGTTATGTATATTAATTATAATTATATGTTAGTTGGTAAAATTAGTATGGATCATTTGAAGGATGGTGTTAACATCCCATTTGTGCCTTGTTATTGGATGTCGTAATATTGTTAGGAATTAATTAAGTCATGTTAGTATCTCGTTCAGGGACTTTGAAGACACAATACATTATTACTTCGAGGAGTTGTTTGCTCTTCTTTATATAAAATCTAATAAAGACGTTACTTTATGAACATTTTGTTAAAGGATTAGTTGGGAAACTCCTTGAACGGAATCACTTTCTTAAAAAATAATATACTTATTACCATTTTAGTAAAGTTGTTATGTTTCTTTTTTATTAATAAAGAGTTCGGTTGCCTACCTTTTTCAATCCTTGAATCGAGGCGAGTATGAGGGCCATTTTTGCGAGCAAAAGGGCTTTTCCACCCAAGACTGCGAGAAACTGGAAGCCCATAGGGATCATTACCATGCCGATGGAGACCACGCCAAACATCATCATCGTCATCATTTGATGGCGACGACGACCCCTGTATTCAACTGCAAATGTCAAATGAATTATTGTATAAAGTTAATAATACAAATGAAAACTGCAGGATTGTACCTGTAGTTAATAAAAGGAAGATTATCGTCGTCTTAACAGCCTTTTTCCAAATAAATAAAATAAAATAAATAAATAAATATTCCACAACTTTTTTTTCACACAACGCCATTTAGTCCCAAGTTAAGCTTGAGAGCTTGTGTTATGGGTACTAAACAGCTGATAAACATACTTATATAGTTCTAAATACATACATATTAAAGATAAATAACACCCAGACACAGGACAAATGATCGTGCTCATCACACAAACATTTGTCCTGGGTGGGAATCGAAACCACGACCTCCGGCATAGCAGTCAGGGTCACTAACTACTAGACCGACAGGCCAGTCAAATATATTTTAGTCGGCTTCCAGTATAACTAGATACCGATACAGCTGGATACCAGTATATTACATGAAACGGTTGGCTGCCTGACTTCTAAAACCCATTTAATTGAATATGTATAAGTATATGGATTGTCTATGGGCCTGTTGGCAAAATATTTTATCTAGGTAACACAATTGCTCTAGAAAAAAAATATTTTCATACATTCGTAGTTGTTTTGATTACCGTAATGACTGCCAAAGATATACAAATAACAGTCTGGAGTTCAGACCCCAAATGCAAGGCTAAACTTACTTTCCAAGCCATTGAGATTCACCTAAACACGTCGTCAAATGGAAATTTACTTTTAATTATTGATTTCAGATATTTCATCGGTTCTTATTTGTTCATGAGAATAGTTAGGGATGTCAGTTCAAATTAAATTATTACGAGTACCTCAGACGTCAGACTTTTTAATATTGGATATAACAAAAAGTACCTATAAATATTTGTTTGAGCTATAATAAGACCCACTGTTGTAATGCTCGAATCAGAACTATTTAATAATAAATACCTGTAGTAGGTATTTACTTAAGGAACTAGCTATGTAACTAGTAGTTAATAAACCAAACCTTTCTCAATAGTTTTTCCATCTTCAAAGTCAAACTTGACTACGTGGGTTCTGAGAACTTTTGCCATTCTCTGTACTGCGAGCGTGCGCCATTCACCTTCATCTAATTCCTTTTCAGTCCAAGAGCTAGGAGTAATAGCAAAAATATAACATGAGAAATCTTTAAAATAGCCGCTGTGCTGTCTTTAAAATAGCAATTAAAATATATATACCACTAATTTTTAATTAGTACAAATACATAAAGGGCTTATTCTAGACGGTCTCATCATTATATTTGTAAAGTATCAATAAATAATATTCATAAACAGCAAGGTTATTAGCGTTTGTTTATATCCCAAAAAGTCACCCAATTTATGGTAGTGTTGTACAGGTTATTCACGACATAGTTATACTGTGGTAGTAGTCGTTAATCGTCGTCTCTCGCTCACGTTCGCGTGATCTCGCTCAAGCATGCCCCGCCTCCAACAGCTATTTTCGTTATTTAAGTTTAACTAAATAGTGGCTTAATTAAGAATTGTATTTCGTTTATTTTGCTTTTGATAACGCAAAAATGATCAGTAACAGGTACGGATACATCACATTTTTTTTTGTACTGATTAAAAAGTAGTGGTGTATTGCTTGAGCTTAAACACACCTCGTTAATCTTTATAATTATTTTTTTATTTGTCGTGTAGAAGTTTACATAGGATATGTATACCATCACCGTTTGGAGAAATAAGTGTTAGGTCGGACCAACTAGAACCCTACGAATCCCACAATCATCATGATTCGGGAGTACGAGGGACACTACTTGTAAACTAGTACCCAGACTAGTAACAGGCTGTCACGCCATTACTAAGTGCAGCCGATCCCACGACCGCTTAGCTAGGTAAATAAGGAGTGAAGGAAGAACTTTAAGCAAAACCTTGGTAAAAATCTATTTCGGAGGTTGCGGAAGTATCGTTTGCTCCCTTGACATATTCATATTCTATAACAGCGCGCATGATCACTGCGTCTCGTCATTTAAAGCCAGAAAGACAAAGCCTTAGGCCCTTTCTTATGTTGGTCAGCTCGGATGTTCTTCTGCTGCGGGTGGAGTGACGAGTATGCTTTTTTTCTCTCTTCACTCCTACTTTTACATGCATGACCTCCACACAAAAAAACGACTGCATCCTACACGTTATCTTACCAGACCTTGCATTGAACCACGCCTAGAAGCGTGGGTTCGTTCGCACCAAGAAGTTAGTTTAAGGATTAATTTTGATGGCTTCTTATTAATTACATTAATAACTTGATTTTGTAGCCTATTGAAAACCAACCTAGGACTATTTTTAACCAAGTAATACAATTATACGGTTTCTGTTTTTACATAATTTTCAATTAAGAGACAATCTCTATTTTGTTTTAGAATAAAGAAAAGGTGACCAGTCAAGTCTAAAAAGTTGTTTTTTGCTAAAAGTTGCATTGCGATGGACAACTTTTTATACTCTGACGGTTATTTTTATTGCCTTCTTCGAATGCTTTTCGACAAGCCAAATCCGAACTAACATGCATTATAGTCTCCGCACCGGACATACAGAAAACTATGAAAGCTTATATAATCTTTATGCGCTTTTAAAGATCAACGATATTCCCGAACGGACAACAAAATATAATAGGTACCTAAAAACAAACTCAGATATCTCACTCAGTGTCTCCAACCGTACAAAACAAATATTCGGAATATATATTCCGTATCTCCGTCTTGCTTGCTAAATATAATGATATCATTTCTAATATATCAAAGGCCGTAGGTTGAGTATATCTGATCTAATAGAAGGCACGCCAAACCGGGTGAGTTGACAATGGCTCAATTTTTCGACCATATCGCGTCTACTTACGCACGAGTAAAAGTCTCTGTACCCATGAATTTTCCGGGAAAAGGAATAATGTCATATATTCTTATATTCGGTGTAGCGTGTTACTTATTGAAGAGCGTCAGGGAAAATATCTGGAGACGTTGTTTGTAAAGTAAATATAATACAAGCATTCTTAACAAAAAGGTACACATAAAGAATACACACAAAACTACCTTTTGGAATGTGCAACGAGAATCATATTAATTTAATTTATTTGTAAGTATAACGTTCAAAAGTGCCTGTTTTCAGGCCTAATTGAAATAAATGATTTGACTTTGACTTTGACTTTGAATCTTTCGTTGAGCAGTTTTGTCAAATGTTCGGCAACAGTAGAGCATTTTATATTTTTTTTGGCCTTGTTATAGCCGGTACTATTTAGTAGCAGTCTGTTACTGTCCAAGTGCAGGGCAAAGGAGTCTTTTCATGCAGAGAAGGTATGAGCAAAATCACCACGCTTGCTAAAGGCGGTATCGCGATTTCTTGCATTAATTACTATAAGCCTAGGTTTCCTCACGATGTTTTCACTGATGTCAAAGATGTCTAAGATAAACTTGGAAAGTACAGACGCCAGCACATCAAGTTACCCCAATGTGTCAAATTTTCCCAATTGAATATGAACCTTATTCTGTTTGACATGAAGTTGAAAAAAGATCAAAGAAATTTGACACATTGGGGTAATTTGATGTACCTACTGGCGTCTGTACATATAAATAAAAGCCCGATTTATACGAGGCCGCCATAACCACTAGTCTATCAGATCTCGACAAAATATCAATACTTAAACGTAGTAGAAAGAAGAAAATTTTGAAAGAAAAAACGCGTTCAAATTGAAGGTAAATAAATACATAATAAGACACGGACAAATACATAACAGTAACGGAATAAAAAGTTGATCTCATAACATTTTAGCATTATTTTCCTACCTTCCTTAGAGAAAGCTACGGACTTAACGGCTTAACACAAATACCCAACATTTAAAAACGCTGTAAAGAAGCATTCAAAATCGATCAGTGATATATAACATTTTACGTGGCCACGTAGGTACGTCTAAAATCCTTTTACCACGTCCAATGGCACAATACAGAACCTCTTTATCCCATTGTGAAGGCATTCTCTGTTGTGTTCAGACGAACACTAGGTCCTTTGAGGTAGGCTCAAATTTAATCATACTTTTTTGTATTTTCATTTCGGTGGGCAAATATCGAAAAGCATTCCTAGAAATTATTTTTAGAAATAAAACTATTGCATTTAATTTACTTACTCAGAATCAAGTTTAAATTTTTTAATAAAAAAAAATAACTCATTGTGGTTATAAAAACAAAGACAGAAGCAAGTATACGTTATTCAAAACTGAAGAATTATTAATTTAAACCACGTAGTTTCATTGTTTGGTTTCAAGGCTTTCGGGATTTTAAATGACCCGTAACGACGGTTAAAAATTGGAAATCGTGGTTAAAATGTTACCACTTTAATAAAATGTTAGCAAAATTTTAAACACCACTTAACCTGTTTAACACACGTTCTGCAATGAGATTTACCTACATGTAGCCAAATATTCTAACAAATGATCGTGCTCATAACAGAAACATTTTGTCCTGGGTGGGAATCGAAACCACGACCGCCGGTATAGCAGTCAGGGCCACTAACTACTAGACCAACAGGCTAGTCATCAATCAATCATCAATAAATATTACCCAGGCAAAGTTGCAGTAAAAACATTAATTAAAGAACAATTGCATCGCAGAAAACTTACATTATTATATCAGTCTGAGGTACAAACTCGTAATTTCGCCACAACAACTGAAATAGGAGACGGTTGCGCAATTTTATACGACACCCCAGTTTGAACGACGCTGACGAATTGTATCGGGGTCATTACCCTGACTTGTGTGTTTCTTGCGATTGACGATCGAGTATTCGTTCAATATAACATTATAATACGCTCTTTTCTTGGGGGATAAGCAGAAGCATGAATGTCGTGTGTTTACTTTCTTTCTTTTTAACTAGTTGGTGAGTTTGGTGTTTTACTATCTGACTACTCTGAGAAGAAACACTGAAAGAAGCAGTCACAGTCTCTTTTTAAGTCCAGACATTATCTTCGTCAGATCATTTAATAACCAGATTAGTGTCTGAAATGGTACATACCACAACACCATTCCTAAGGGTTAGTGTAGGTTTTTGCCTATAAATACACATTGAAATATACTGACGCCTTTTTCACATGGTGACAGTAAAGTAGCGATCCTTACCTACAAAATTATTTTTCTTCGTTTACGTTCATCAGGTCACACACGGACGCTGCAGCGCTGGTTGCGAGTAAGTATGTTCTATGCACCTGATATGTTTATATGTTATGACTACATATGACCCAAGTAAAAGGAGGCGCGCCCATTACCATCACATGACATATTATGTTCATTCTCAATTATATTTTGTATTAAGGAAAATAATGGCAGTGCTTAAACTGAACTTTATGGTACATCTTTAATTTATGTATATACACGCTTGTTTTTAGCTAAGTAAATAATCTTGTATCAACCAGGCTCAGTCCCAGACTCCAGACTGCTTCAATGAAATAAAGAGAAAACTCAAGAGTACTTTTCTATCAGGGAATCATATGCAGCTACTCATACTTAGCAGTACCGCTAGCGACCACTAGGCTAACGAAGTGTTTGGCTACTCCAAATGATTATTTTATTAAAATAATTTTTAATGTTAATGTAGCTTACTGTTGCTGGGAAGTTTTTTCCGCCGCTTCTTCTTCCTAGCAAAATCACTAGGAGGAAACGTAAACAAGGTAGGTAAGGTAGGAAGGTATAGTCTTACCTTAGGTTGTTGACGTTTAAAAAATGCTGATCCTCAGCCTTATTGAACTAAATGACTTTCAATTTTTATTTTGAAATAATACTATTCATATCATTTATATGAGAAATATTGTTCACCTTTGTTTATCTTGCTCACATTTGATACTAGGCTCTTATGTGTTTCTGATTCTGGATGTTTAGCTGTTCATGTCTAGAATAATCTACTTTAATAAAGATCATTGTACTTTATAAATTGTAAAGAGCATTTTTGTCTAAATATTCAACGAGTCGGTAGTAAATAAAACAGTCGCTTTTTTGTCGGTCATTGAGAATGAAGGCGAAACAATGTTCTGAACAACTCTTAGCATCATTGAAAAAAAGGTAAAAAAGTTTTGTGTGTTAAATATGCGCTTTATTAATAAATTAAATAAACTTTTTAAAGATTTTAAACAATCAGTCAACCTAAGATTTTAATGTCAGCCAATTGTTTAAATTTGATGATGAATATTTGTTATAATTAATTCATAACTGTCATATTAGTTGATGACATCTAATTAAATGTTAGATATGGAGCGTAATTAATGTAATCTGGTTGGATAGAGTTAATTATCACTATTCATTGGAATTTTAACAAGATGAGAGTAATACCTAATTAATTTAATGATTTGGTAGCTCACTATAATAATTTCGACATATTAAGGCTTTAAAATTAAAATAAAATATTGGACTTTTAATGTATTAAGGCAAAACGAGAGAAATCTTTTTTCGATTCTGGTTGGTAAATCCTGTTTCTCCTAATCTGTGGAGAGGGCGGAGAGGTTTGTCAGACTCTTACTGACTAAAAACATACTTTACACCTACGCCGGGGTCGTGGGAATGGACGATTCTTCCGCTACCCCCGGCTCCACGAGAGAAATTTAAGCTGACTGCTCAGGTCCTTGTCTTGTGGCCAGAAAAGTGTCGTGTCAGTGCGAAGTTAAGATCCGTTTGTACAATGTATTTATTTATAGCGAACTTTAAAAATTTCTAAGCCCTTTTTTATACGGGGATATTTTTCAATGACCGGCCAAATTTTCACTGGGTGTTCTGCCCATGAATATGAACAACTTTCACTATGGGACCGAATCTAAAATCACGAAAAAAATCAGCTGTTTCACATATTTTAGTCGAGTAGGTATTGAACTTTTGTGATTCTGATTTTTTTTTCGTGATTTCAGAGTTGGTCCCATAGGGAAAGTTGCTCATATTTATGGGTAGAGCACCCTGTGAAAATTTGGCCGGTCATTGAAAAATAACCCTGTATAAGTTTTGCAAGGTTTCGGAACTGATAAGTGCAACTGTTTAACATGTTTCAAATGGTGATTTATTGATCACTATACGGTTCTCTTCTAATAAGGCCAAATTCATACATCATACCTATTCCTAACTTCGACAATCCATTGACAGCATCTTTAATTTTGATAAAATGTATTTTGTGTATTACGAAAATATACCTACGTTTGACAAAAAAATATGGACTTACAAATACCTAAGTTAAAAATTACTAAAGCTTGCCATAAAGTAACTCCAATTTCTAGTAATGATCTTGAACTAACTCTATAGGGGAATTTAAGAGGGTAATAAACCTAATCCTGACTTTATGTTAACAATCCCAATTATGTTGAAATCGCCCCTTGTAACAAACTCTTGGAACAAAATGTGGTTGAATATTATAATATTATACAGAGAGGCTGTTATCTGTGCTGACCTTTGCAACCCAATTACTAGGAAATGCTGATCTCCCTAGATACGAACTACTCATAACAACCTAATTACTACCCAGGACTACTCTGATATTTCATAACTAGGAGTATTCCCGTTTGAGCACCTATTTATTGAGCACCTATGCATTAACCTATGGGAAATGGGAATACCTTCGGTGCTAAATGCATAGGTGCTCAAAAAACAGGTGCTCAAACGGGAATACTCCCATAACTACCTCAAGAAGTATCTTGTGGTTTTTTTTAAATACTTATAATGGGTTTACTCTTGACCTCATTCTTGTCTCGAGGTCAGAGATGAGGTCGACGATGGAACGAGCTTCCCCAAAAGAAGCCTATTAATTTGCAAATTAAACAGATTGGGGTCAAGACCTTGGGAAAAACGATGAAGGCTGGAAATACCACTCCTTGGCTGTGCGCATTATGAAGGGAACAGGCAAAGCGCTTCGTGCGAATGTGTGGAACAACATCTACAAGGGACGGGTGATAACCTAGAGTACGTCTGGAAGTAGTTAATAAATGTTATAACTGCCTCAGTGACGGTTAAAGTCTCTGAAAAATATTGCTTATATGATTCTTGTGAAAGTTTGTTTGTAACTCTTTTATTTGATAACTTGTTAAGCAGTCAAGTCAAAAGTCTTAAGTTCGAACCCAAGGCCAATGAGTTTTCGGAATCATTGTAAGGAAACCGGAATGCCTAAAAGATACTTATTTTTCGACTTCATGTGAAGCAGCGGCAGCTCCCAAGTTATTCATTTACCAACAAATAAAGAAGAAGACGCCATAAATACTAAATAATTGTGACTGTAAAGTCATGTCATCAAATTATTATTGTTATAATAAATAATTGCTAATATACATCACGATATTTTTTTTAAATTTGATAATATAACATTTATCTGACATTATCCATATTTTTGATAGGTCGACATTCTATTATAATGTACCTTGTCGTCTAACAGCATGCTTGAACTGTCCTCATACAACTTGCACAAGACAAAATTCTTAAAAAGTAAAGAATGAAACATTACCTGGTCTCATTTTCAGGCATGACATTGCCGGATCTATCCACAAGTTCGAAACGCACCAAGTTGATCCCATCGGCAACAGGCACGATATCAGGGGTCAAAGACCGGTCAAGAGCCCTCAATGTTTTCCTCTTCATGCACCTCACGAACTTCGGAAAGTACTCCTTGTGATCTATGACATCTTTTACGTCTACCAACTGTAAAATACAAGTTAGTTTTAGTTTTAAAAGGGATCTTATGGAGGGAGAATCGATCAATTATTTAGGAAGTTATGATGCTACACACACACCCACACACACACACACACACCCACACACACACACACACACACCACACACGTATTATTTATACCCATCACTTTTGGGCCCAAATAACAGTGTTGTGAAGTTTTGTTTTTTTTTTAATGTTATAGCACTGTGCTAAGATAGAGGCCTTATAGGGACATTATGGGAATTACTTTATCACCTAAAATACAGAAATCTAAACTGTACTTAGCCTGGAGACCACTTACTAGACAAACTGGACTAAAATACTTACAAATATTATACTAGCTGTGCCTTTAAAATTTCACACTGGAAAACAACAAAGTTAATGCAAATTATTTTATCATACAAATTGTTTCAGTGTGAAAGAACAACAAAAATACACATACATCACACATTCACATTCATAATACCTACACACACACACACTCAGTCAAAAGATTTATAAAAAACTAGGTCTTCGCCCGCGACTACGTCTACGTGAATTTCTTACTTTAGCATGACTTTTTCAATATACCTACTCTATGACAGTAACAAATAATGCGGCTGTCTATTAGTAAAAAAAAAACCAAAATCGGTTCAAGATATCCAGAGATTACCCACTTCAACGTCACAAACTCACAAACTTTGCCTCCTTATAATATTAGTACATATAGAGTAAAGATAACAAATTCGTTTAACTAATAAAACTATAATATTGCAAAACTTTTACACAACTCTATCTAGTCCCAAGTTAAGCAGAGCTTGTGTTATGGGTACTAGACAACTGATAAACCTACTTATTTGTTTCTAAATACATACAAATTATAGGTATCTTACACCCGGACACAGAACAAAATTATCGTTCTCATCACACATTTGTCCTGGGTAGGAATTGTACCCACGACCTCCGGCATAGCAGTCAGGGCCGCCGACTACTAGACCATCAGGCCAGTCAAGTTTACACAAAGTACCTATTCCACTTATTAAATATTAACATAGGTAGGCACTATAGTAAAATCATAATCCAAATTCATAGTTACTCGTACGTCCGTAATCCCACCTTGTTATTAATATCTATTTAAATATTTAAATATTAGCACTAAATCTTCAAAATGAGAAAATTAATCTTGGTGTAAATGTGTGTATTCTGTTTCAGATTATTAAGTTAAAGAACTTTAGCTAACGTAGCATCAGCCAGACTTTTTCATGTAACGCTGATTAGTAACTCAATAAATTGGTGAAACATGATATTTATGTATAGTTAGAAATTAATGTAGGTAGATAGATCTAGATATAAAGAAGTATGAAAAGTGTTGGTAACTCAAGTGAAGAATAGGTACTTTTCTAAATCACTCCAAAACCAAAAATTTTAAAAAAAAATTAAGTAATTGCCTATCCAGTTATTGGAAAAAGAAAGAAACAAAAGACTACCTTTGGGATCTATGATAACAAATTAATCAAACGATCTGAAGCTTAAAAATCTTATAATTGTTTTAGACCTGATAATTGCGAGAAGAAAGCTTTGATCACAACCGCTTTGATTTCAAGGGTAGTCTCTGAAGGACGCACGTGGCTGCAGCATTATAACATTAAGATAAAATGCTGCTATACTTTGTATATATATACCTTAACAGGAGCATCTGTTTGCAAAGCCGATTAAAGTGATTTCGAGCGGGTACTAGAGGCTTATATGAGGTTGGATGGTGGACAGACTAAGGACATTGTTGAATGTCCACATAAATTAAAGCCTTAATTGATAATATCTACCTAGTAGATATGGACGCTCTTCAGAAAAAATTAAAAATAAAGATTTTTTTTCTAAAATGGCCTTGAAATCCTACGCTTGCATAGAAATTGGAGTAAATATCTTACCAACGATTTTTATATTATTTTGATGGGGTTTTACATCTATTCTATTGAATAGTAGAAAAAGGTTTGCTTGAAAAAAGGAATATTAAACGTGCCACATCTCAGAAAATACTGCGAATCTGCTTGGCGTTCCTTTTATTAAATATGTCGTAAAAGTAACTACCATATACCATAATGACTGCTATTAGCACAGTGCACCGTGAAGGAAACACCTCATTATTTAAGGCGGTAAAGTAGGTTACACCATGCATAGACATGGTTCTATTTTTAACTTTACTCAGGGAACATGCTTTCTTCTTCGATAAAAGTATCACCTTAATACACAAGTGTATACGAGTATCTACTCGAAATCCATATTTGATGCAAACAAATGGATAATATTTCTAGATACTGTTTGTTGTTTTATTTACTAACCAATCGAACATGTAAGTAAGTACCTACTTATATTTACAGATTTTGTTGTACTGACACCTATATGATTGCAAAATCACTTTAAATTATAAAGTATAAACAAATAGTATAAAATAAGTACCTTAACTCTTCTGCCCTAATCTTAATTAACTACGGGTTAGTTTTTTTCTACAAAATAACTATATTTTAGGTGATATTTTAATGAAATACATACGAAAATATACTTACTTTCTTAGAGCAATCTCGCCAAATAATCCTAATGATATCAGTCCCTTCGACCCATAAATCTGCGATGAGCTGACTTGCGTAAGAATCAGGATCAGTCTGTTTTTGTTCGCCATGACATCCTGTTATTAAGGATAGGGCTACGATGGATATAATTCTACGTAGAGAAGAATGCATTATCACGTAGTTCATATCCACAGCCTTGCCATTTCTTGGAAAAGTGAGAGAGTTTCGTTTCTGAAAAGAAATTATAAATAGATACGATATATCTTGCTGTAATATTTCGTGACATCTGATAATGAGGTGTCGGAATTATGTAAGATGAAATTGGTGTTACTCTTAGAAATTATACAAAGGAGGTGAATTTTGTTGGTATATAATATATGTATAGGTATTAGTGATTGTGTTACAAGGTACATTTTTTTTGTAATAGTAAAACAAAAAATTATCCTATTTTGGGATCAGAAGTTTGAGATGGTGAAGTCAATAGATTTTTGAAATAGAAATGTTAATGTTCTATAACAATCTAAGTAGACAGCGGCCAATTATTTTATTGCTTGATGTATGAGAAAGTTTTAACAAACAATTATAAGTTGTGAGAAGGAGAATGGACAAACAAGCTAAACTTTTAAATGACGGCTGGTCCGTGACTGCGTTTCAAAATCTTAGAAAAGGGTTCCTTATTTGGAAACTCAGTTTAAGCCATTATGACTTATTTTTCGTTAGGTATAATTCTGTTTCTAAAAAAACATTATCTACAAGTAATTGGATTTCCACATTGAACCTTACGAAAACAATTTTTCCGTTCACAAATTACTTTTTCTTACAAATATTTTCTGTACACTTGGCTCGCCTATTTACTTACATTCATAATATTGATTCACCTCCGAATATTCTATATCAAGTTTCAAGATTCATATTTTGTAAGCACTCATCCCTTTTCGATTAAAGGCGAGGCCTTATGTAAAATGTCGCTTTCTGACATTTTGAGTAGGCGATGATGAATGAATCATCCACGTTTTCATTGATATTCACGTAGATATAAGTAGGTATTTTTATTACATACAAGTTTTGGTGTTTGACTTGTATTAAATAGAAGCAAACGTTGAAAAGGACATACCTAGCTACTTTTCTTAAGCATTCGAAATTATCTCTTTCAAAACAACTTTGGGACTGTTTGTAATATTTAGGTACTGTGTAAGTATGAATACCAAAGTTTGAGCATCAAAATGATGTTCAAAATTTTTAGAAAAGAATCGCAACTTACCAACGAAGAGTTGGAGCCAAAGCAGCAAACTTTTACTTAAGCACTGTTTTGATATTAAAATAATTTCCACAATCACGTTTGTACACCCGTCTTCGGTCAAGGTCAAACTATAAATGGCGGAAACTTATTGACCCTCTTAACTTATATGCCCATAGATAATGGAAAGCGATCAATTTTCTACGTGATCACTGACCAAATCATGTTAATGAATAGACCGTACACACGTATCAGCTTGTGCAAAACCATAACGATGACATACCTTCGATATATTTATTGTACAGACGCCAGCACATCAAGTTACCCCAATGTGTCAAATTTTCCCAATTGAATATGAACCTTATTTTGTTTGCCATACAGTTGAAAAACCATCAAAGAAATTTGACACATTGGGGTAACTTGATGTGCTGGCGTCTGTACGTTTTCTTCAAGAAATCTTTGTTCTATTTGAAATGGCTGTCTTTATGCTGTCACGACGATAACAATTTGAAGAGAAACAAAATAGTTTTATTGGCAAAGTACCAGTAGTTTGCCAATAAAATTGATAGTATTGTTGGTGCTTAGACCTTCGAGCTTAGATAGTTCTACGAACCAACTGTTGTTTCTATTTGAGTTCAAGAATAGTTTCTATCAACAACTTGTATTGTCATTTTGGGGTTGTAAGGCAACATTTTGGAATACGATATTTACATACATAAATACATACATAAACTCACGCCTTTTTCCCATTGGGGTAGGCAGAAACTACAGAGCGCCATATACATGACATACTTCTTTTGCTTCGTTTGCATTCATACATGTTGTCATACACACACGCCGGTTGCGAGTACTACGCACCTGACCTTTCTGAAGAACCTCACCAATAAGGTCTATGTATTTCCTTCCAGGGCGTCCCCTCCCGGCGTTCCCACTTACATCTGCCTTGTAAATACCTTTCGTTAGTCGCCTTTCATCCATCCTTTCAACGTGACCAAATATTTACGATATTTACCTACTTGCATTATTATTTAACTCTTCTTGAACCGAACTTAGAGTTACATTGTTACCCATTTATTACGTTGTGGAGATCCGATAGGCATTCACTCCATATAAAACTAGTATTTTAGCTGCATATGGTTCGACAGGATACCAACCCCCCAATGTAGTTGGAAATGGCTCTCTCTATAAGTCTCTTTCTGGTAAAACTTGTAATTGCTTGACGCTTCTTGACATCAACAGATTCGTTGCTGAGTTGATAAGGACGAGTGCACAAATTTTTACATACATGGATGAATATTTCCAATTACAAACATTCATAATAATAGAAAGTAAATATGAAATCTTGGTTCCTCTTCAGGTTTTATAAGAGTCAGTAAACAAATACATAGCAGCAGTTAAAATCTGAACGAATCCATCTATCTATCGAGATCAGGATAAAACCTCAAACCGCACCGTGTCAAAGAGTACCTACCGCTTTCATCCATCAAACCCTTGACCCTACTGCCCAAAAAGAGCCTCTTCAGATGACGATCGTGATTTAATATTATATTTAACCTGTATCAAATACGCCTACACAACAAAGTTGAAAGATGAGTTGATAGCGACGCTGTGAAAATGACATCACAGCTGATTTATGCTTTTCATACGTCTACGTCAAAGGCAGAAGGAAAATCTTACATTTCATTTCTGTTTGTATTATCAAGCTCTTAGAGCTTTATTAAAAAAATACAGTAGGGGAGAATGTGCATGATTGAAACCCACTTCAAATTCTTTTCTTTTCGATAGTCACTTTTATCGTCACCTGCCTAGACTTGTTCCAATTATGTTAGACTTGATTCTATTATACAAGTAGCGATTACCTGTCTGACATCTTTTGCTTTTAAATAGAATGCAGTAAAAATGCAAATACATCAAACAAATGCATATTTACTTAGCCTCATCTAGACATACTGATACATATACCCATGTACACACTTATTTATACACACACACACAAACACACACACATACTCCCATATAGGCTTGAACTCACGACACATTCAAATTACCAAAACTTAAATAAATAAATATTACCTACTTTTGAAAAAAAATTCTAAGAAGGCTAACATTACTGTTAAATCAGGGGGTTCGGCACTGATAGTCAAATTACAGGCACTGCCTAGTTCGACTACAGAAGCTCATATGCTTAGAAAAACATTATTGTAGCCTAAATTATTTTTTATTATGTACTAAGTTTGTAAGAAATAAAGTTCTTATTATTATTATTATTATCTACAGCTATGTTATGACTGTCTGACTTTCAGGGTTCTAACTACACACGTATTGACTGTTTGAGATCTAAGAAAGACAGCTGGGGACAATTACGGCATGACGTGGTCTCGACACCTGGAGTCTTGATTTGTAGTAGATGATGTCCACGGAACGGCACGGGCACACACAGCTTAAACACAAGCAGCTTAGGCTTACTATTAACCTCATTAATGAGAGGGCTCAATTCTCAATTTATAGTTACTAAAAAAAAGTAGAAATCAAGCTGGAAACCTAAAAAAAACAGAACTCGGATTGACATTTGGTTTCGTTCAAAAACAGAACTCGTGTTGACATTTGGTTACGTTCAAAAACAGAACTCGTGTTGACATTTGGTTACGTTCAAAAACAGAACTCGTATTGACATTTGGTTACGTTCAAAAACAGAACTCGTGTTGACATTTGGTTACGTTCTGTAGGTACCGTCAGACGGGATGAATAAGAATGCATCAATGCAGGTGTAAAAAGAAACACACTTTAAAGTTGATTTTCACGTGACTTCATTATTATTTGTTTTAATAAAATGGTGTCTATTCATTTAAAGTAATCAGAAACATTAGACTCGATGACATAACACGACTGCATACTTTCTGAATGGCTAAAGAGCAAACGTTACTGTTAAATCGTGGGTATCCTACACACACTGACATAATTCGGAAACTCGTATAATTTGTACACACACACATCACCACACCACACCCCATATAAATGCTTAATACTTATGTTAAATTGTATGCTTTCAAAATTAATCTGTTAACCTTTACTAACCTAACCATTTTTTTTTAACACATTTGTAAATGTATGGTACTTTGTTGGAGGAGCGGAACCACCGAATACAAGCAATCTTTGCTTAAATCTCTGGGCCTGCGTCGCCTGAAATAAAATTTATTATTTATTTATTTTATTTATTTTTAAAGGTCCCAATTGTTTCCATATGTGATGAAATTAACATTTCTTTTTATAACCAAGTTGATAATTCCTTATAAAGTTTTGTTTCTATTCACCCCTGCGTTCCTATTCACCCCGTTTGTACACTCTCTTTAGCCGTATTAGGAATTAATAGGTATGAGTAAGTCATGTACATTTTTGGTTTTACTGTTCTGAAATCTACCTTCTAATGAAATGTGAACCATCCATAACAAAACATTGGACCTTCATTAAAAGGGACCGTTATTAAGCCAGAGTTCACAGAACTACATTATACGTACCCACGAATTTACACTTCAGGTCTCAATCTCTTTGTAATGCAAATTGAGCATAGGTACCTACTTTGTGCAATAAAAATAAGCTTCCAATATATTTTAAAATACGAACTCATTTTTGTGAATCATTTGATACTCATATTTTTCTTTTACTGAATCCCACTTTTACCTAAGCTGCCTCTTTAGCAGTCGCAAGCGCTACTGTTGAGCATAAGGTTCCGAGTTCGATTCCCGGGGTGAGTCATTGTGTTTTTCTTTCTTGAAATTCTCAGTAGCGGCTAGGAGTTTTTTTTTTTTAAATATTCCACAACTTTTTCACACAACGCCATCTAGTCACAAGCTAAGCTAAGAGCTTGTGTTATGGGTAGTAAACAGCTGATAAGCATACTTAAATATTTCTAAATACATACATATTATAGATAAATTACACCCAGACACAGAACAAATGATCGTGCTCCTTACCTCCTGGGTGGGAATCGAATCCACGACCTCCGGCATAGCAGTCAGGGTCACTAACTACTAGACCAACAGGCCAGTCAAAGTCTGGATGTGTACCCCATTGGTGGCAATAGGGTCGCCCCCAATTACATTGGACTTAAACATACACCTCTGTCTAAACCTTCGAGGGATTCGGGCGTGATGTTATGGTGAACCCACTCATATTTTATTAGTTTATGTTAAAAAGCCACAAGGTTGGGCAACGACATTGCAAATTAGTCTTTAGAGTGTTACGAAAGCCACCTACTGAAGTTGTGAAACTTGAGCCTAATAGACAACTGCTAAAGTGCCTACTAAATGCTAAATAGGCAAATAATCTAGACTAACTTGCGTCGCACTATTCAAGGTATTTGCACGCTTTTACTTGAGGTAATGCAGACAATTTTTCTCTACGAAGCAGTAAAACACATTATACCAACCATTTTCTGTATCGCTTACAAATACGTGTTAAAAGAATATTGCAAATTAATTTGGAATGATAACACAAGAATAGTATTTGAAAGAAAACAAAGACAGGGTACGTGAAGCCGGGGTACGTCAGTGGAAGCATGACCAGTGTTTGCTGGCCTCGCATTTTATTGAACCTTCGAAACACGCTAGGCCATTGTCCTTGGTCTTTTCTTAAGGCCGAACACCAACGATGTCATTGTACTTACTATGTAGTACAGTTACATCGTTGGTGTCCGGCCTTAAGAATATGATGTGCCTTTTTTGATCGCCTGATGCCATGTAAAATTAAGTCTTATTCTACTGAAAAAGACATTATTATACATCACACATAAGGTTACGGCTACGTAGTAAGCGATTATTCAGAGGTATATCTCGAAGCGCTACCATTTTGAGGCGCACCTAATGAGGCGCTCCTTTTTTATTCCTCGGAGCGCACCTTTTAAAACCAATCTATGGTCAAGGAGTACAGAGTTTTTTCAAATTGTTTAAAATAACATCAATAGTTTCAGTTAGTATCCTATCTCTATTCGAAAGTTAATCATGGTTTTAATTGCTATCGGGAGCGCTACTAAAAGGTGCGCTCCGAGGAATAAAAAGGAGCGCCTCATAAGGTGCGCCTCAAAATGATAGCGCTTCGAGGAATACCTCATTATTCAAAGTTATTTTCTTTAACTATTTCCTATTCTTTCGGAATCGCATCCAATACTGTTTGTCACTGCATAACCCTAAGGTTGACTGGTTGAAAATGGGTATGCAGATTTTATTATAAATATATAAATAGAGGTGTGGAAAGGATGTGTATTACACACTACACAGTTGCTATGTGTGAGTTTGGATGAATGATGACACGCTCAAACTTAATAGTGGTTTTTATAACACTAGACAACTGCTTAATCTCTCAATCGTGTCAATTAGAGACACAATAGAAAGACAATGACAGCGCGGCCACCGGTGTCCTCTTGGGTTTTAATGAACTTATATCATTTTATCCTACCCTGCACATGAATGTGATAGCTACCCAGAGCCTTAAACTTATATCTATCGTATCTCAATACGTCATTAATTAGGGAAATTAACAAAATACACACCAGCATTAGTATGTAGTTTTGTTCGATACTTCTCAATACCAAATAGACCAGTGACCAAACCGCCCCGCACTGTTCCCGCTGTTTCTCCGCTTTCTGTGTAGCAGAGGTTTACTTGTATAAACAGGGAATATAAAGGGATAAAGATCAATTAACTAATGGATGGATACGTGTCTCGGATTGTGTGCTAATTGATTTGTTCTCTGACCACACCTTTGCATAAGACAATATTGGACCGTGCGAGCACACATGTATTTCAGCAAGTTTAATTGTAAACTTGCTAATTGATTTCAAACCAAGACTTCCATAAATATAATCTAAGGCTTAGGTACCCTTTAAAGTAAACTTTGCCACAACTCAGTTGTGTAACCCAGTCTTCAAAGCCCAAGAAAATAGTCTGCATAATAAATCAGAGTGAAGATTTCTCACCCGTTAATTTAAAGTAATACAATAAATAAAATCTAAAGCGAAATCATGTACAAAATAAATTTGAACTGTCAGAGGTCGTGAAAATCTGTATTTTTCTAATATTTAAATATAAATATTTAATTTCTCGACGGCATGTTAAGCTAAATTAGAGACCTATGGGCGGTATATAAACTCTGAGACCATGTTAGTTACTAACCACAGAAAAATAAGACCTAACGAAAAACATCCAAAAATAGAGTTGTGTGCTAAGTCAACAATACCAACAAGACAACAACACATCTATACACCAATATCAACATCAATACACAACCGACCAAAACAACATCGACATCAATATTGTGTCGCTGTAAATTCAGGGAATGGACAATACTTTTTTAGTTAGACAAACTGTCAGATTGAGTATCTTACAACCCACAAGGAGGAAGAATGTCGGAAATATTCTTATTTTATGACAACTGGCATCGACGGTTGGTGGAATAATGTGCTCACTGAAATATGAAGAGGGTTAGATATGTAAAGAACCTCACTAAAATACAATAGTTTATTTTCGACAACAAGTTTTGTAATAGTATAAAACAATCCCTACCAACCTATTTACCGATATTTCATAAATCGCTTCGCTCTTTCGAAGCTTAAGTTTACGTGATGTAAGTACAGACGCACGCCAGCACATCAAGTTACCCTAATGTGTCAAATTTCTTTGATCGTTTTTAAACTTTATGACAAACAGAATAAGGTTCATATTCAATTGGGAAAATTTGACACAATGGGGTAACTTGATGTGCTGGCGTCTGTACACAGTGAAATTCCGTTGCAAGAAAAAAGCCTAAAAGAGCGAGTCATATCTGCCTACGAAGGGAAGTTCGGTAGAAGGTAATTAGTATAAACTTAGTATACTAATTACCTTCTACCGAATATAATAAATAATTTCCTTTCGTGTACTATTATAAGAATGAATAAAATAATAAATAACATTTCAGTATTTGCTTGTCATGATTAATTTACATTGAGAGGACCTGTCTGGTTGGACCTGGCTATAATGGTTTCTTTTTGTTCTAATACAATTTGTTTTCGAGTAAAACTCCCAATTCCACCTAAAGAATAATACTTGATCCAAATAAAATATTTGTACCTATTTCAATTTCAGCTACTAATTGGCTGCAATCAAATGCTTTGTCTGTAGAAAATGATTGATCTTTATTCCTTTGTAAACCAATTATTTTTTTAATGCAAATCTCAATGGGAAAAAGAAACAAAATTTTAAATTAGACTCAGTGTATGAATCATAATATTTTTGAGCTGCGATCGTTGATAAGTAATCATAACTTGGAATTCGGGAAAATATAATAGTAGTTACCTACAAAATTGCCGATTTTTATTAACATAAACGAAACATCATGCCTGTAACCCATGAAGAGCTATGCAGAGGTGTACCTGGTAGTACACCCACATTTTACCATTTTTTTTTTTTTTTATGTTTTAGTCCCATGTAATAGGAGGTGAGTCTATTCGGGCACAAATACAGACTCCGCGAAGTAAGTTTATCTGTAACTACGTAGGAACTTCCAAGGTAAATAAATGAATGAAGAATCGATATTTACTAATCAATTAGCTAGAGATTTGAAAGAAAACATATCGAATCGAATTGGAGTTCATACGATTTTTTCTGTGAAAAACGACAATTTAGGCCCAATACCGAAGTAATTTCTTACATTAGTTTATGTACAGACACCAGCACATCAAGTTACCCCAATATGTCAAATTATCTCAATTGAATATGAACCTTATTCTGTTTGACATAAAGATGAAAAACGATCAAAGAAATTTGACACACTGGGGTAACTTGATGTGCTGGTGTCTGTACTTTTTAAGTTTATATAATGTCTTATATAAAGTTACAAAGTACATATGATAATATTAAATGTAATGATGTCTCATTGACGATACATAAAGTAAAATATCGAGAGGGTACTAGGTAGGTACTTGGTTTAAATCGCCAGTTTGCCTTGGGCAAACGTAGTGGTAATTTGAATGCCATTTCTAAATAATGAAGAGCCCTTTAGCCTGCCAGCCTGAATTAGTATCTCATTGACTTTAATTATTCAGGCTGGTATTTGGAATAAACTAAAGAAAACATGAAAGCATTACTTTGTGTTATCTTTCACACGCAAGCCAGCCAGATGTGCTCACATATGAAACATTATCTGTTATGTGCTGCTATATACCATGTGTTTATGGTCATTTTCCATTCAAATCCAGACAGAATTACGTAAGAACTTACTCGGTAGCGTGAATTTTATAAAGAATTATAAGAAACATTCTTGTGAACGCTTTTTCAACTTTCAAATACGGGAAAAGTATCTAACTCTTAACCACCAGTTTATGAGCAATTGAATATCTTCATTTATGAGTTACTTTGTGATTCTAAAAAAACACCTTAAATCATTTTTATTATTTACATGAGTTGTGGCCGAAAAACCTAATCACTTACACCAAATCTATTTATTATATGCCCAAGATACCCTATCACCTTGACACTTAATTTAAATTTATTTTAAGTCATGAAAACATTCAGAACGCCAAAAAAAAAATCATCTGTTAGTTTTTTTTTTCGTAACTGGTGTCATTAAGATCCAAAACAAAATTCAAGATGGCGATCTGTAATAATACCACCGAGTAATATAAAGATAGTAAGGGGAAAAATTGCTGGCCTTAGGTATAACGGCAAGTAGGTACACACATTTTTTTATAAGGGCCAAAAAGCTTAACGAATTTCATTAATTGAAGCCAGAGGAAAGTATTCGAGGATTAAAAACCTTTTAGAAGTTAACTTAAATACTTCTCTTAAATGATTTTAATAACTTAGAAAAATCTAACTAATTACAAAATCTATTAGACGTTAACTTAAATACTTCCATAAAACAGTTTGAATGTAACTAAATGATTACAAAATCTATTAGGTTTCATTTTTTAAATTCTTTAACGTAAGTAGACTACACAAATGCTTAATGTTTTAAAAATAATGTAAGTGCGACTCAACATTTCGTAATAATCGGGTCATCGTTTTGATGTGCATACACTGTATTGTTGACCCAGCACAATAGCGTTACGATTATGCACCTGTAGCATGTAACTTTAAAGACATTTCAGGCGTAAAATATTTTTTACCCGACTGCAAAGAAAGAGATAAAATCTGTGGCCCTAGTGAAAAGGGGTATAAGTCCAATTTTGTTGAAAATGAGTTAAGTGTACCAAAGTGATCAGAAAACCGACTTTTACAGTTTTTTTTGGTGTCAGTTGGACCCTATTACACAAAGGAACTTTCTTATTTTTAGAAATAGCTTAGATCTGTCTTCACCAAACGATAGAGCATTTTTTCTGATCACTTTGGAACACTTAACTCATTTTCGACAAAATTGGACATAGACCCCTTTTCACTAGGGCCACAGGAATGTTACGAGAGAAAAAATGGTACCTACGTTTTAATAAATAAGTACGTGTATTGTCAATTTACTTAATTTTCTTTTCTAGAATGTATTAAGTAAAGCATGGAAACCTAGTACGAGTGAAAAAAGTTGTTTGCTTGGCGAGCCTTGTCAGTAGGTACTAAATGTCACGTTCCGTCGATCACAGTGGTCGTGGGTAAACTTACACATTCGGCTCACGCACACAAAGATAATAAAATAGACACACAATTTCTACCGTGTTTTGTATTATTTAATGTGTAATGCATGTGAAACTAAAACATTTTAATTGTCAAAAAAAAAGCTGTTGTTACAATACTTACTAAACATCTATGGTAAAATAATTTTAAAGTCAAATATACCTTAATTAATCTCCATTATAATCTGCTGCTAAATTCATTCTTACTTATTTTATTAAAGTAAAAGAAACTAGTAAACTATTGTGTCTGTCATGATGTAAGTTTTTCAAAAAATTCAAAATTTAAAATGGATTGTGCCACTTTTGAAACTCACAAGTTTACGTTCAAAGAAACCTGTCAACGTAACAAATTGTGATTCTACCCGAAATCTACTGATCAGCAGATTGTCAATGACGAACTGACTAAGTGAGTCAGTGCGCCGTATGCGCTCGTACAGTGGTGTGAAGTAACATAACACTTCGTTATTTTACGAAGAAATGTGTTATCGTGAACTGTGAGTGAAAGTACCAGTTAATAGGACACTGTGAGTACTTAGAAAATATATCATTTTAATTACTTCTCTAATACTCAACATCATCTAACTAAGCAGTAACATTGTTCAGAGTACAGACGCCAGCACATCTAGTTACCCCAATGTGTCAAATTTTCATAATCAAATATGAACCTTATTGCGTTTGACATAAAGTTGAAAAACGATCAAAGAAATTTGACACATTGGGGTAACTTGATGTGCTGGCGTCTGTACCATTTAAAAACGGCTGGATCGATTGTGGTTGATTTTTGTTTTGTATCTATACAATTGTCAGAACAAGGTTTCGTATGTAATAAAATATGTGAGTATTAGTACAAAAAGCCAGATAATAAGATTTTAAGGTAAAATTGTTTAAAAATCTCAATAAATATCTGTTACCCGTGAAAAGCTGTGTATTCGACTAACTTTAGTAGTAACATCTCAAATGTTAAATTATGACATTAAAACCAACTTCCCATATATTTTCTTGTCATCTTTTGATAGACAACCTCTTAAGTTCGTTAATAATGCATTAAGGTTTATTTACGTATCCGATAATAGACGTAAATATATTTGCTTACAAAGAAACAGAACATATAAATGCTTCTCGCACCAGCGATAAGTATTTTTATCTTCTTTTATGACAACGAGTCTCTCTCAGTGTCTATCTCTGTCACGGAGTACAGTGGATTAAACTGTTTGGTAACTAGTCAAAGTAGTAGATAAGTATTTTCCTTTATAACCCCTAAATACTTTCAGGCATGAATAACATCACAACATAACATCGGTTATTCCGAAAACTTAGACAGAGGTACAACTTTTATTAGTGCATCCATATTTTGCCAGTTATGTTTAAGTCCCATATAAAAGAGGGCGAGCTTATTGCCATGAATTTGGCAGCTGTCGAGGCTTATGGCTAAAAACGGAGCAATTACGTGTGGAATAACTCATTAACCCTTTGCCCTACCCTCATGCTCAACGGTAGCATGACCACTAGACCAAGACGGCAGTCCTACTCGATACGAGGAGTTTATACCTAGGTCTTAAAAAAAATAGAGTTACTCAAGCTAGAATTTTTCAATAATAGCACACTGTTTGCTATCTCGCTTATTACATTGAACCTAACTGGTGCAATGTAGGTACAGACGCCAGCACATCAAGTTACCGCAATGTGTCAAATTTTCCCAATTGAATATGAACCTTATTTTGTTTGACATAAAGTTGAAAAACGATCAAAGTAATTTGACGCATTGAGGTAACTTGATGTGCTGGCGTCTGTAGGTACTATAGTTTATTCTTCTGTTAGGATTTCTAGTTGGAAGGCACATTTTTTGTAAATATTGTAAAGTTCACCCCAAGTCTTGTCAAAAATACGTTTCAGACATACATTGGGTTATTGTTCAACTAATCTCATTTTCAAGATATTTATTTAACGGCGCATTTCTTGAATTTAGTAATATTTTTAAGGATGGTATTTAAAAGTACTTCAATTTATTCCCATTTCATTTACCTATTTTGCCTGTGTTCCACCAAATATACTGAATGTGCACCAAAATATGTTCATTATAAAATATGTCATAACGAGCATTTATTTAACAACTGTTGCAAATTTGTAAAAATAGTAATACACCTCATTTTAAAAACAAGCATTTATTTTTTTAGTTTTATTTTCAGATAATGCACTGCAAAATGTATTTGAATCAAACACCAATTAATGCCCAATGTAGCTTTATTAATAAAAAATGAACACATTATGAAATGTAATGCTTACTAAAAATGTTTTTTTTTACACTAATCAGTTGACAAATAATTTCGAAGTAGCGCTCGCCGGCCGCTGCCGCGGCACCGCTCGCTTCGCTCGCTCGTCTCGCGCGTAGTAGGTCACAGTTCTAACCTAACCTAACCTATGGATCCCTTCCACATTATTTCCCTCCACCGTCAACGGAATATTTGGTGCACGATCAGTATTTTTCGGGAAAGAATAAAATAGTTATTGTTACAATAGAATATTTGCAGCGCACTACAATAAAAAAAGTGTTATATCTTGGTGTTAATTTGGAATTTGTTTGATGTAACATATTTTGTTGGCCGAGTAGTTTAATTATAGTAACACAATTAAACGGGTTTAAGATCATTTTTTTTAAAAATGCATACATAGATGTACCATTCGATTTTTGGTGAACACAAAAATATCATCCTATTTTTAATAGTGTGCATGCGAGTTAAACCGAGTTACTACTAGTAACAAATACGTGGGTTTTCATTCAAATAAGTCCAATCCCGATAAACGGTACACCAAATAGCTTAGTCGACTGTACCCTACCTCCTCCCTTGGGTTCTTTACTCCTACGCTTGTGGAGTTTTTCCCTCTCAACGCTGCTGACATTGCAAAAGTTATATCTGCCGAATCCAAAAATATTACTGCCGACTGCTTTATAATAGAAATCTCCCGTTAGTTAAATAGCAGTACCTAATTATGTTTGAGCTCATTTCGCAGTTAGTTTGTTTACTTAATAAAATCCTATGTACGAGTTCCCATCCTATTCTAGGAAGCAGGACAAATCTAGCTAACTATATAGATATCACTTTCTTATTGCGTTTTTTGTAAATAACACTTGGAATAAAGGAATTACTAGAAACGTCAATAATTGTCGTCAGTAATTGGACTGCCTCGTTGGTCTAGTGGTCGCAAGCGCCACTACAGAGCTTGAGGTCTCGGGTTCGATCCCCGGGTCGGGCAAAGTGTTATTGAGTTTTTCTATCTGGAATTTCTCAGTAGCAGCCCGGAGTCTGGATTTGTGCCCGATTGATGGCAATAGGTTCGCACCCTATTACATGGGACTTAAACATAACTGGCGAAATGTGGATGTACTACCAGGTACACCTCTGCCTAGCCCTTCGGGGATTACAGGCGTGACGTTATGTTTATGTTTTGTTTATCAGTAATTGTTTCTTTATATTTCTTTCCCAGAATTAAGTTCATACTTCAAAGTTAAGTTCGACTTAAGAAAATGACGTCTTTTTAATGTTAGACCCCTGGCTACTACAGTTTTTCTTCTATAACAAACTATTTTCACATGATTAGTGAAAAAACATCAAACTCACAGTATACAGTACTGCTTATTGGTAAACGAGATTAATGACGATTTAATTAATTTTTCAACAACAAAACGCAACAGTGCAGTGACAATGCTAGTATAAGCTGGCTTTTTATTCTATAGAAATCTTATGCTTCGCTTGGTAAGTTCAAATCGTAACCACCGATGAGTGAACGACTGTCTAAACGTCTTTACTGACTGCCAGTTGCTGGTTAACAGTAACTGAGTATTGTTTTATTTGAAGTGCTACTGTATTGGCCTATGCCCACTAGATACTGCGATACATACTTTATGGAGGGTCTAAACAGAGGACGAGTCGCTGCGCAGTATCAAATTTATGTGACATCGGAATTCAAGGGTATTGCGCAGCTAGTAGCGCACTTTCTAGCCCCCATTATATTTAAAGCTCACAAAGATACCTAATAATAAATTAATTTGTAAATACTAACTAAACTTCCTTATATCTACATATACTAATATTATGGAGACGTTTAATTTTTTTTTTAAGTTTGTGAGTATGTAAGGTTACAGAGGATAATATCAGGACCACCTAACACGCGTCAGAATTGATACTGCTTTGGAAAAAAAAATACTAAACATTTTATCTTTCGCGTCATCTTACGTTTTTAGAAAAAAACCACTAATAAGAAATTGAAAAAAAAATGAATTGCTTAGCATTGGTATAAGAGTTCACTTTTTTATTTTTTTTAAACTACGGGGCGGTGAAGGGGGTGTTAAGTTAAAATTTGAAATATTCACAAATACAGAATAATGTACCCTGAAGTAAATTAATTAGTTTTTGATTAAAACCGCATTCGGTTAATTGAAAAAAAAAACATTCACAAAATACAACGCGAAAATTAGAAAAAAAGCCAATGAAATATTTTAGAGAAGAGATCTGACATTATGTACATGGCATGAGGTAGTGCGCCGATCTCGCTTCCATTTCATTTCAATACATCTTACACAAAATGATTAGGTAGGTAGGTACACATTACTGGCCTCGCACGCGGAAATTCGATTTCCTGTAGATACAGGGGAAGTCTCGAGTGCATAATTTTGCACCTACTACAAGGAACCAATAATTATTATGGACGTCCTTATGGTGTTGTGTAGGTAAAGTGTAGTGTAGATGGTATTAATTGATGTGGAACAAGGTGAGAGTCTATCTAGGGATCAGAAAATTCTCTCGCGAACTTTTGTTTGTTTGTGTGTTTGGGTTAATCTTCAAAACAGATAAACCAATTCTGACAAAACTTTCCCTGTCAGATCGCTGATGTTATAAGAAATATCTTTAAATAGAAATATTATATCCGTGCAGAAATTATACCTATTATTCCTATTAATTAGAATGATACCTATTGAATTCCATGCGGACGAAGTCGCGGGCACAGCTTGTTGAACATTTAATAAAATGTACACAATACTTTTATTGCTATCATGCTAAAACCTTTTTCTGAGTTAATCCTACTGCAATGTAAAATACTTCCTAGTTTTCACCTGAAGTTATAACAATACATTGTATTGTTGCAATTAGATATAGGTAATGTGTAATTTATGAGTTGATTGCACAAATTTTATTTTATTGCAACGGTGAACGATGCTTTCTGTAGACAAAAATATATGGGTCATTAATAATTGATTAATTGTATATCATATTAAGAAATCATTATTCTAACCTGATAAAGTGATATTCGATCAGCCAGTGTATCGTGCAATAATTGTAGTTGATATCACTATTCCCCATGATGCAGATGTATTCCACGTAAAATCTGAAAAAGATAAACTTATTAAGTTCTTTTAAATCTTGCTCTGAGTTTACTACCGTGTGAAATATGGACTCAACATTTATTGTGCCAATAGTCATTTCAATTAATGGTTTAGCGGAGAGTTTCGATCTACATATATTATTGAGAAATTTTCATTAAACAGCTGGATTATGAATCGGATGCAGCTGAAGGCAGTTGTCCGCCGTTAGCTTGGATTTTGGACGAAGCACATTTTTTCTACACATTGTTTAAAAAGGGTGACTGGTAATTAGTGACCGATACTTAAACACGCGATTGTACTCATGAATACGAATAACTCTCCCAAAGAAACTTTTTTTGATACTCATTCATTTTCAATTAATTCAATTACGACATCACTGCACAACGGGAGCGGTGGGGGTGGCGGGGGAGCCTGTGACGCTACTACTACTAGTAGATTTTGCCATTTCCGAGGTCAGACTATCAGCTGATAGATCGTGCCGATTTGTGCGTACTGTGATGGATTACAGACGCGCACGCGGGAATCTCAAACAGCGTTTTTGTTATTTTATTGTGTTACAAGTTATTGGGTATAAAAAAAAAGTTTCTTTAGGAAAGTTAATTGAAATCATGAATACAATCACGTGTTTAAGTATCGATCACTAATTACCAGTCACCCTGCATATATGTAAAAAAATATGTATAATTAGGAATACTAAAAAAACTATATTCTAAAATTAAATTGGGAAATAGAACATTAATAAGTCTTATAAATAATATAAGTATAAGAAAGTATAATGCCTGTACTAGGATAAACTTGTATCACAGGTGACATGAGTTGTTACAATACTATTCGAATACCTGATTTTATAACAATATTTAACAAAACTCTATACATCGTACGGGACTCGCTTCACACAGGTCTTTTTGAATTATTCGGAAGTTGTTCCGCAACTTCTTCTCCCCAGCAAAAACTATAGGAAGTGGCGAAGGGCGGGCTTTTTGGGAGACTGTCTAATGTAATTTTGACGTTCAAAAAGTGCTGATCTTCAGCCTAATTTGAATAAATGACTTTTGAGTTGATTTAAATGAAGTGATGATGTGAATTTGAGTTGATGAAAAAAAACAGCAAAAGCTAAATCTATTTAAGATTTAGCTTTTGCTGTTTTTTTTCATTCAATTTTCTGAGCGTGCCCAAGTAAGCATTATTTTTCTGTCTTTCTTTTCTTCTTTAATACAGTGGGTAGGTATCCTACTCTTCATTTTATGACGGTGCCATTATCAATATTAGGCGCCTCCCACACTCGAGGATGATGTTCATTTTATTATGACGATAAATGACATCAACAAGATTAGATCGACATTAAATATAGTGATGTCGAGTACTTACTGCCACGTGCACAAGCACTTTAAGTATCATATTTTAAGTAACTTAGAAGATGATTATTTAGTGATAGAAAGCTTTTCTTGTTCCAAGTTGGGCTCACGATTACTGACCAATGTGTACACTGACTGGACAAGTCCAGTCATATCTGTGTGGTTTTTTCCTCAAAAGATCACCACAGACACTAATCTGTATAGGTAATTGTATTAAATGATAATCGCGCATGTCTGTAAATTGGTTTTTACTTTGCGTTTCAAATGAGAATAGGAACGTCAATGACTTCTATCTGTCAGATGTCACTTGAAAAGTACGGTCTACGAGACTAATTCATTTAAGACGTTTTTTTTTTTCATTTTGGATAACTGCGACTCGGTATTTAAAAACAAAAAACTAAAAATAATTGATTACGTGAATAAGGTTTCGTTGCAGACCGTACTTTTTAAGTGACATCTGACAGATAGAGGTCATTGACGATCCTATTCTCATTTGAAACGCGAAGTAAACTCAATTTACAGACATGATTATCATTTAATACAATAGAATCAGAATCAGAATCAGAACTTTATTTGCTAAGAATGTAGGTACAGGCATAAGATGTTTTAGGTATACTAAAGAGATCAGCTACAGCTCAGAGATTTCTTGTAAAATGTCTTCTTGTGTGTTTAGTAATTAACCGCGTCATAAAATATTGATCATCATCATTTGAATTATGTGGCAATTTCGTTGTTATTGCATTGGAATTTGGTTTTAATTTTAATTCTGTAAACTTTTTGATTAGCACTCACTCATTTACTTAAATTGCATTGAAATTTTATTCTAGTGTTCTGTGGCAGATTTGAGTAATTTTCTTTTATTTTATTGTTTTTAATAGGTCTGTATGGGTTTTGTCTGAATTAGATGATAATTATTATTTTATCTGCCTCACTTTTTCCTAATAAAGTTCGATTTTGGCTTCCAGTCTAACCAGATGCTGCTACCAGTGTTTTCCAATGAGCGACTACCTATACGACCTCCAAAACCCAATGATTGGGTAACAGTATAGTCCTTGGTTAGACTGCTATACTTTCGGGGTTCTTGTTACGACTGTCGAAAATCTACAAATGTCAGCCAGGACCAGACTTGTTTTCCCAGGCACGGTGGTCATGATGTGTAACGCAAGACAATAGACCTTCTATCTTCAACAGTCTGATTTAGACCATGTATTCAACTTACTTATCATTGATTAGGATATCTGTGTATTTTTTTTCTTTTAATCGGTTCACCCTAAAAATACTCTTCAAACAAACAAAAGATTCAAACCATCATTAAATGGTAACGCATTCAATAAATATAATTATGCCTTCTATTTCAGATGACCAGTGAAAATATAATAAAAGAACGTTGGGATCAGCTGGGTTTACCACCAATGGAGCTGGCAGAAACATCAGACAATAGTATGTATCAATCTACAATAAATCATTAATATCGCACAAAAATAATTTTCCACAACTTTTCACACAGCCCTTTTAGTCCTTAGCTAAGCAGAGCTTGTTTCTATATAAGTATATAAGTATGTTTATGAGTAGACGACTGATAAACATACTTATATATTTCTAAATAAATACATATTTAAACATAAATTACACCCAGACACAGAATAGATGATCGTGCTAATCACACAAACATTTGCCCTGGATGGGAATTTAACCCACAACCTCCGGCATAGCAGTCACGGTTATCTACAAACTACTTGACCAATAGGCTAATCAAATCATTAAAATTGTGTTTTATCCATTGATATATTATTTAAAGGTAAGATAAAGGTACCTGGCTGGTATCCGCAACTCCACGTCAAAGCGCGTATTTTGCGTATGGGCCTTAATAACCTACTACGCGGGCCCAGTGTGAATTGGTAGATGTCACATGTCATGTCTTCGAATATTTTGATTCTAGGACATGCCGGTTTCCTCACCCAGTTTTTATTCACCGTTTTTGAGAGCAGAGGTAATGAAATAAATTACATGAAGAAATGCGCCTGCCTGGGTTCGAACCCACGACTTACTGTTCGTAAGTCGGGGCCGCTACCACTGGGCCACCGCTGCTCTCATTGGTACATTTGTAGCAATAAAAGCTTGGCTTAAGAAAATGGCTAAGTGTGCGAGTCGTATTGGCACGTGCCGTCTATACGTCTGAACGGTCTACCGTACCGTCATTCGTCAACTCGTCATATATGTAGATTATTTGTTGCGATAATGGCGAAAGATTTACGCACTCATTTTAAACATCAACTGTCTACATAACCACTCAAAAATAATAAGATAATTTGACTGTTATTACATTTCAGATATTTTCTTGTTACTTTTGACTGGCAAAAGTTACTTTGGTAGTTCATTGTTGCATATTTTGTAACTAAGTTACCGGTCTGAAATGTCTTTTGGTTTTATTGCATTAAAAAAACGTTATACCTTGTATGAAATGTATCCACTATCGTGGTTGCGTTCACGGTACTAATTCTACATATATTATCGTAGACTAGATTAAAATATAGAATTTCGATCTCATATTATTTTTTGTAAGAAAGGCCGGCGATACAGTCGACAAAAGAAATGTAACTCCATTCATACAGTTCACAGGCTATCAGCTGATAATTAAAAACAATATTAATGTTTAAATTAAAAATAAATTCAACTAAATCAGACAGACCTGGTGGACTATCCTATGTTGCCATTTGTGTTATAAAATTCTTCGTAGTGTTGCTGTATTTTTTAAATAAAATTAAATAAATAATAAGTTATATTTGCTTTGTTTTCAGGTCGCGATAATAATGGACTGTACAAATGTTTGCTTCCCTCATTACATAAACTAGTAATTATGTTACTACTAACAACATTTGGGGTTGGAACTTACATTCTGCTATTTAAATTATCTGAAAACTACGGTAAGTGAAATATTTAAAATAATCTACAATAAAAATAATTTACATTAATATCGACTACAGAGATTTAATGTTGCTTTGAGATTTTAATTGTTTTTGGAGGAAGACATCGCACCCTACAGTGCAAAAACGTCGCTTAAGCAGTATCTATCGAAATTGTTTTTCATAAATAAAAGTAAAAGTAAACATTTCAACTTTTACTATAGTACGAGTATGAAGTTCAAAGTTGTAGTTTAAAGATTACCACTTCTTTTTTTAGTCAAGAAGAACTAAACATTATACTGAGAAGTATAACTTATAATTGCTTCTGACTCTCAAGAGAAAAATACCACTCATGCAAATGATGTAATATTTCAAAATATTACATCATTTGCATGAGTGGTAATTTGCTCTGTGGGTGCATTATTATACGAGACATCGATTATTTTGTGATTGTTAAATAGATTCGTAATTTTTCATATAAGGTTGAAGAAACCTATCATGTACCTTCATGTACATTTTTATTTTCCCCTAAATAGCTTTTCAGTTATCTTGAATAAAATAATAGTTAAGTTTTCAAGTAGGTTGTGCTTTATAGGCTTCATCTTTATTTCTTTTTACAGATAATGCGAGAAACACTGAAATAATTATTCTCACAGGATCTAATCAAATCCCAAACGTGACAGTTCATAATATGGAAGTATTTTTACAATTGAAAAATGAAACTGTGGAACAAAAATTTATATCAGAACCTAAGGCGAAAAGAAAAAAAAGGCACACTAACACTGCAGCTGTTCCGTCAACTGACAGTGAGGATATTCTAAATTTGAATGACGAACAACTACAAAAAGCTAGAGAAATAATATTGAAACACGATGTTGTATGTAATAATGAAGAAAAACAGGAAATCTGCAAAGATTTAGTGTCTAAGTTAAAAGCAATAGTAGAAAACAATGATACAAGCAACACAAAAGAACATCCATCCAGAATAAAATTAAAAGTAAATGATGATACAAAGCCAAACGCTCTTGTTTCTACAGATGTGACAAAACGCGAAGTATTTTCTAATTCGAATCTAGATAGTATTCTTGAATCGGTTCCTACCATGCATTTAGGTGCCAAAGACGCCAATATAAATGCAAAATTACTTCCACATTCTCATTCGGTTTCTCCTCAACATCTATCCGACACTTGCCTATTGGCTCGTCTTATAAAACAAAATTATCCACGCGCTAAAGGTTAATATGATAAAATGTTTTTAACACTACTTTTAATCCAGAGAAACTTCTTACCTATTCTATTATTTTACAGGAATTTATGACCCAACACAGGAATATTTAGCGCCTCATAATGAGCATCCATTATCTTCCCAGAGCAGGTACAGGGACTGTTTGGCAGATATAAATTATCTTAATTATTTGCTTACTCTATTTTTGTAACAAACTTTACCTACTTAACTTAATGTTGTAGATATTTTGTTCCATCTATGCACGCTCCATACCTTCAAGAACGCGATATAGACATGCAAAGACATAAAATACATCCTCAAGACGTTGATATATTCATGAGCTTTTTGACGTCAAAGTAAGTGTTGAGTGTGTACTTACTAAATCAAAATGTATTTTGCATGAATGTTGTATTTTCTGATGCAATAATACCTACATATGTTTAACAAATGTTGATTTCGTTTGTAATTACGTGAGGAATGAAATACCTAATATTTAATTAAATGTATAATTATGTGGTGTTATTGACGCTGAATCATTATTAAATATGAGCCTAATAATCCGTGTTTACCCATCATTACCTATCGATTATACCGTTTAAATTATCACTTAATTTTGTTATAAAATTTTACAGATCAGAGCCAATGGCCACAGAACGGGCTTCCAATTCATCACGGGAAATAATTTGTCAATCAGGCACAGTTCCCTGCTCAAGTGGAGATACATGCGTAGATGAGAAACAATGGTGTGACGGCAATGTGGATTGCATAGATGTCAGCGATGAAGCCAGCTGTACTTGCAAAGCTAGGGTTGATAAGTTTCGACTTTGCGATGGCTATTTCGACTGTCCTTTTGGAGAAGATGAAATGGGCTGTTATGGTAAATTTAACTGAATTAAATATAATTTCTTCCTCTACTAGTTCTGCTCGGATTGTTAATGAATCAATTCTATCTCATTCATCAATCACATATAATTATATGTTTGCATCCTGCAGTAACGCACTGAAAGATTTCGTTTCTGTAATACAATATCCTCGATTTTCTAAACCATTAAATATATTTTTTTTAAGGCTGCAGTGAAACTATGTTCAGCTGTGAAGACTTGGACATTAACTCCCACAGCACTTGCTTCACTAAAGAGCAGAGATGCAACAATATTGTCGACTGTCCCAACCATAAAGATGAAGTGGAATGCAATATGCTAGCTCCGAGTCTTCTTAAAAAGCCAGTAAGTAGATCTAGTATTTCAATTCATTACAAAAAGGGATATTACACTTATGTCTGAGTGATGCAACAACGTACATCTAAACAATGTTTTGTTTGTTAACCGACTTCTTTTATAAACGCGTTTAGCTTTGGATCTTCGAAACAGTTTTTTTTCTTTTTCATAGCCTATTTCTTGACAAAGATTCTAGTGGTATATTATATTAAGTATCACGCAACGGCCCTAAAGATAGGAAAAACTGCAAGGAGACATTGTAACATACTACCATCTCGCTGTAATAAAGATTGTAATTTTAGAAAAACAATGCTCGTACCGTCACAAATATTTTATTTCCACTTTCAATGCATATACGTCAAAAATGTAGGTGATGGGGTGACGGATGACAGACACATCAATTTCACTTCAGCCTAGTGTCAAAACGAACAAAACAAACACGTTTCTGTTCCCATCAATCAGTGGTGAGTTAGTGACTGAAGCAAAGGTTATTTCACGTCAACACCAATTTTAAAATGAATGTGGAAAATAGATTCAATTACGAGGTGTTATTTCAAAGCCTTTGTCTATAATGTTTGTGTGGAAATAAAATCCCGTCTACAGAATAATTAAAAGTTAAATAAATAATAGAACTGGACTTCAATTTACATTATTATTTATAAAAACAATGGTCCTTCATTGTCTTATCACTCTGGATACAGTGTGAAATAACAAATTTTTACCTTTTTGTGTATTCAATTTTCAGTTATTTGCTATTTCAAATACTGAAGGGTTTTTACATCGAAATTTCAAAGGAGACTGGTTTGCTGTGTGCCAAAATCCGTATATGTGGGCTCATGATGCCTGTCGACGAGAAACTGGACTCATAATTAGGTATTTTTTAAGGATTTTAGTCTGTCTAATACCAGTCTATTTTTAATTCTGTTTTTACATTTGAATTAATTTCTTTAACATGTTGCCGTTATCTTTCAGGCCTCCTTTCATTCAGATTGTCCCAATAGATCCAATGATGAAGATCGACTATCTGAACACAGGCCCCGGTGGGTTAATACAAACGAGTGATACTTGTATGAACTCGTCAGCAGTATACGTGACATGCCCCGACTTGTTATGTGGAACGAGAGTGCAGTCCACGTCACAGCTACTTAGAGAGGTAGTGTACTCAAGTAAAATTGAATTCTTGAAGAAAGTAGCACGCTGGCAAAAGCTATTTACGGAACTAAAAATACGCTGACTATAATTCAATTTGTTTTACTTTGATTTATTTTTTGTTATGGTGTCTTAATTTTCTTTCTGCTAGTCTTAAATTAGAAATATAGCGTAAGAAGTTTTTAGTTCCAAAAATAAAAAAGAAATACTTTTAAGTTAATCAACGTCTCCATTACGCAAAAGAAGACCATTACTATGAAACCTTTTTCATTTATTTCCAGAACGCCGCGATCGAAAATCACCTGTTTGGGCGTAACAAAAGATTTCTCCTGAAAAACCATCCGTATTCTCTGATGTTTTACGGCAACCGCTTTAAAAGGGATGTAGATGACATCAGGTCTAAGACAAATTACGACATTATATTCGATAGATCGGAGAGAAAGTTCTTTGACACGATGAGGAACAAAAGAACGGAGAGCAGGGTGGTGGGGGGTAAGCCGAGCCAGCCAGCAGCCTGGCCTTGGATGGTTGCTGTGTACAGGAACGGCATGTTTCATTGCGGTGGAGTCGTTATTACTCATAGTTGGGTGGTGTCAGCAGCTCATTGTGTCCATAAGTTAGTTAACTTTTTCCATACTTTCTGGGTATATGCATATCATTATTACAAAGACAGAAAAAGAGTCAATTATTATTTTAAACGATTTCATTTGTCCTCATCATATAAACAATAAAACTCGGTATTCAATCGTCCTTACTGCAACATTACCTACCTTGTTTGATTTTAATAGGACAATTAATTTAATTAAGTGAAGGATTTCATTCCCTGTTTTTTAAACTAATTCACAGATACTGGGATCATTACTACGAGGTACAAGTAGGAATGCTGCGCCGATTTTCTTTCTCGCCTCAAGAACAAAGTCACAGAGTATCACACGTCATAGTCAATCCACATTACAGTCAGTCTGACATGAAAAATGATCTTTCTCTTTTGAAAGTTGAACCCGCAATTCAGTTTAGTCGTTGGGTTCGACCGATTTGTTTACCAAGCCCCGATACGGCTGGGCCTGACTGGCTTTGGGGACCCTCTCCTGGCACAATATGTACATCAGTTGGTTGGGGAGCTACTATGGAACACGGACCTGATCGTGAGTAAATGATCTTCCTATGAATGTTGGTTAATAAAATATAAAACAATGTTATTAGGTATGAGTATTTTTTTTATTGAAGATACTTACATGAAAAAGCATTTATTTACCTATTTTTTAGCTGACCACATGCGAGAAGTAGAAGTACCTATTTGGGCAAACTGCAAACACCGAGAAGATCGGGCTGGCAATGAGATTTGTGCAGGTTTAGTCGAAGGGGGAAGAGATGCATGCCAGGTACAAAAAGCATTATTAGTTACTTAGAATAGGTCAGTCACTAGACATCACATCATAATGATTTGCATACTTTTGAACACACCCAGCTACACTGTTTTGATATAAGTTTTCTGATACTTGATCGAAATCATTATTTGAAAAATTATTTTAATCATAGTGTTGAAATAATAAGGTCGATAAATCACAGTCTTAAGACGACGCGTTGTGTTATTTCAGGGTGATAGTGGAGGGCCGCTTTTATGCAGAAACCCTTTGAATTCTCAACAATGGTACATGGCAGGGATCGTAAGTCATGGAGACGGGTGCGCTCGTAAAGATGAGCCTGGTGTTTATACTCGAGTCAGCCTCTTCGTAAAATGGATTAAATTTCACATTTGTGAGTAGGATTTCTATTATTACTTATTACACATTTTTTTACCATTAATTATACCTATGTTTCGTCTTCTGTTTTTCATTTTAGCATCCAAGACTTTGCCTAAATTTCAACCAATACAAGAGTGTCCTGGATTTAAATGTAAAACTGGACTTTCAAAGTGTCTCCCAAATAAAAGGAAATGTGACAAAATAGTGGATTGCTTAGACGGAGAAGATGAAGCAAAATGTGAATTTACTGAAACAGTTTCTGCACTTGAGGATAGCATATTTGTAGATCCGGAAAATGTATCAAAGAATCAACTTGGTAAAAAAGAAGTACAAACAGAATCAACCTTAACAAGTTTTGACAAAAATCATCCAGCCAAGCAATCGGATGACGAAACCTCAACACATTGGTCTAAAAATGATGAAAACACAACTTCGACGGATACTAATAATATAAATGAACAAAAGTTAGACCAACAGTCTGAAGAATCAACTAATACCGAAAAATTTAGTTTTGATCACGATGATGTTTCTATCAGTCATTCCCAGTCAAAAGAATCGACTGATGCCCAAAAAGTAGACTTTGAACGTGGGGAAAATCCTATTGGTCAGTCACCTTTAAAAAATTCAACTGATACCGAAAGAGAAGACTATGAACATGAAGAAAACCCTGTTGATCAGCCACAATCAAAAGAATTGACTGATGCCGAAAGTGTAGACTTTGAACATGCAGAAAATTATAGTGATCAAAAACAGTCAAAAGAAACTGAGTTCAAAAAGTCAGGTTTCGAACATGAAAATGATTCTGGTATACAGTCAATAAAATTGACTGATATGGAAGACCTAGACTTGGAACAAGCAGAGAATGTTAATGAGCATTTGAGGTCGAATGACTCGACTGATATCGAAAAACCAAACTTGAAACAAGAACAAAATTTGAGTGATCATCCAAAATCTAAAGGATTGACTGATGCTCAAACACCAGACTTTGCAAATGCATCAACATTTGAAATAATAAACGAGGAAAGCCTAGAAAATTTTTCAATTTCCAAAGAAACTGCGACTGTAGATCCAAAAAGTGTAACTATTACGGAGCCAAATTTCCAAAGTCGTGGTGATGCAGAAATGATTACAATGGATTTTTCCGTAGAATCTCTTGAATCCGGGTCCTCAGTATTAGAACACTTAAAAGAAACATCTACTCAAAAACTACCCACTCAACAAGAACACTTAAATAGCAATTCGGACAAAAATAGTAACATAACTGACTTTATTGAAGATAGCAACAGAACGTCGACGTTTGTTCTAAATCATAAAGATTTTACAGAACCCATGAAAAAAGATGAACCAACAACTCCGATAAATCGTCTAGAAAACTTTCAAGAAAATAGTCCTGACAAGAAAACTAAAAATGAATCAGGACTTCTCATAGAATTACTCCCAAACTCTGATTTAGCAGTACCTGATCAGGAAGACGTAGAAACTAAACTCATAAGTGACGAAATCAATGTAACTGTCAGTGATCGTCATGAGGAGAATCTATCAGCAAAGAAACTGGACTTAAAAGAAAAGTCAGATACGCTAAATCAAATAGATGACTTTGTGTTTGCTGAGCTTGAACCAGCAAGAATAAGGAGAAAACATCGTGATCCCAAAGAATTCGAATGCCGACGGTAAGTTTAAGAGACATACATCTTAATTTATATTGTAGGTATTTTTATTTTGATATGACAGTGTTAAAGGCAAATCTAAATGTTATTCAGGATTGAACAAACAATACCTTACCAACAACGCTGTAATCGTAAGGCAGAATGCGAAGATGGCACTGATGAACTGGACTGTACGTGTACTGACTTCTTATTTACATTCAACGAGAAATTAATATGTGACGGAGTTATAGACTGCGCCGATGGCCAGGACGAATCTGACTGTTGTAAGTATACCTTATTGACGGAAAAAAAATGTGGAGTACCTATAACACGAGTCGGTAATTCATATAAAAGTTAAAAGTCTCTCCATCTAAGGTAACCTAGGTAAGGTAGGTAAGGTTTACCTGTAGAGATAATTTTAACTGAACATTTTTATTATTTGGTTGAAGAATTTTTACTTCCACATTTAGGCTGAATTTGGGCTACTTTCATAAAATCAGTATATTAGTTACTTAGCACGTTGTCACTTAAGTTAAAATATTTTTTTTTTTTCTAAATCGGTATCTAAATACGGGTGTCGAGTATATCGTAGAATTTACTAAAAGTTATATATTCTTACAATCAACACAAAACAAGAAGAATACGACAAACTGAAGACTCAGACTTTTGGAGAGAGACTTTTAATATTTTATTTGGACAACAACTAATCATTTCAAAGTAAAGTAAAATACTACTTACAAAATAAAAAATATATTTATATACTTTTTAGTTAGCTGTCCAGAAAACCATTTCTTGTGCCAAAGAAGTCGAATATGTCTACCCGAGAAACACGTGTGCGACGGAAAACCTGAATGTCCAGAAGGTGAAGATGAACTGAATTGCTGTGAGTTTTCTTTTATTAAAATGGTAATTTTATGTTGTCATAAGTCGTGACTTCGTGAGGGCCCAGAGTGGTTTAAATTACTACTTACTTGGTAGGTACTACAGCGCATTGTCCCAGATCTGCGCTGTATTACCAATGTGACTTTTTGATTCATAATAATATATGTACTTTCTAAGTTTATCTTAGACATGATTGTTATCGGTTAAAGATGACATCGAGAGAGGACCTGGACTTGTAGTTAAATATTTTATAAGTCTGTAATCGCGATTACGCTTCGATCAATCGCAGTGATCAATGCCCGTGCGTGCCTTCTCTTCATGAGAAGATGCCTTTGCCGTGCAATTGGACAGTAACAGGCTGAAATTATTATAATTTTGTTATATATACCAACAAGTAATAAACTTGATAGTAAAACTTACAAATTAAAAAACATTACAGTTGCATTAACAAACGGTAAAGAATTGGAACTCGACTTGGATGACAGACCGATCGTGAACTTAGAGGGATATCTAACGAAAAAGCATTTAAAGGACTGGCATATAGTTTGCGATGATAAACTATCTATTGAACAGGAGGAACAAGCAGCTACACATATTTGCCGCTATTTAGGATTCAGGTACGAAATGAAAAATATTCTTTTTATCACATCTATTCGAAAAGAGCTAGTTTATTCCTCGTAAACAGGGACCAAAATAGCTCATTAATCCCTAGGGACCAAAATTGATTTGAATTTGGAATGTGGATATTGTTAGTAAATGTTTCAATCAGCAAAGAGGTGAATCACAAACCATGCAGGAACAATGTATTGAATATGTGACTGGCTGAAAAACTGTGAGCGCGCCAAATTTAAAAAAAAAGTTGTTGAAAAATAAACAACGCGCGAAATTAAATGCATTCTGCTTTCGTTCGGAGTTGTTCATATTCATATTTTAGATTAGAATTATAAAAAATGAGTGCGTCTTCCTCAAGTGAAAGTATTAAATTGACTCCAGAAAATATTGTATCGGACGCTAAAAATGTGATGGAAAGTCTTTTACCTACAAAATCCCGTGAACAATATGTCAAAGCATACAACAATTTCATCCTTTGGAAAAATGCAAGAAGAGCAAAATCTTTTTCGGAAAATGTGTAGGTATATTTTATGTCTTATGGTTCTGAATTGTACGTAAATAAATTCTTGTTCTTAAGTTGCACTTACTTATTTTCTCATAGAGGGTGATAAAAAGTAGAGTGCCCACCTCGGGAGCAACACTATTTTAAGCTCGAGTGACATACTTTTAATCCCTTGCTGCGCTCAGGATTCTAGTTAAGAATCCCTCGCTCCGCTCGGGATTCTACTCTAGAATCCTTCGCTCCGCTCTGGATTAAAAAAAACACTCTCGCCTTTAAAATAGTTGTTTGCTCCCTAGATAAACAATCTACTATTTTTATCAATGTCTTTGCTGTAGTACCCCACAACCCATCCCCGGATTCTTAAACTAATTATATCTACGGAGGTATTCGATATCAATGGAGACAATATTAAAATTCTCACGTAGAAACCTGTTAAAAATATAGCTGATACTTATACTGTACCTATATTATAATGCAAATGTAATATAATGTAATTCGTCAAATGGATTGCAATGAATTGTTTTTTTTCGTGTTAAATAGTGAATAGTTACAATGAATCTAAATAATGGGCTACTTGACAAAATTTTAGTTTTTAGTCCTTCATCTAAATTACAAGAAAATATTCGACACAATATATTTTTTATTTTTTCACGTAATCAAAAAATAACGGCGATACTTGGCGATACATCGAGTCAAAATGTCACATGACGTCACTAATCAGTACAGTTTATACCAAACATCTTGCATGCTTTATATGTGCAAACTCATGTTTCTGACAAATAAATAAGCTTTGAATTTTTATGAGTATTGCAAAATCTTATTATTATTTCACCACACTGTACTATATCTTATGTGATGTACCTTTGCAGCTCAGCAAATAGATACAACGTGAAATACGTAAACCTCAAAGGAGATGAAATTGCCACAAGCAGTTTAGACAACAAAAGAAAGCGAAGACATACTACAAATATTAAGGCTCGAGTTCCTTTACACTTCGCCTACAGACAGGAAAGTGAGGAAAACAATACTGTTCGACACACCGTCATAAAAGAACGTCAAGAAATACAAGAAAGATGTGTACCGAACATCACTAAAACTTGTAAATCTCTGTATGTCTTCTGTGACAATTCTCTCTTTACCGATTTTAGTGATTCTGATAATATGCTCTTACGAGAAACTGAATCGATTAGTAATCACACATGGCCTTGGATTGCTAAGGTGTTTATTGAAGGAGATTATCGGTGCACTGGAGTTTTAGTTAACTTATCTTGGGTGTTAGTGAGCGATTCATGCTTATGGGATTCTACGTGAGTATGAAACAATAATTAACAATATTGAGTTGTTTGGAGTTGGAATACTAGAAATAATACGGTATCTTGTTTCAGGCTTGCCCATCACTACATAACTGTTGTACTAGGATCTCATAAATCTTTAGGAGGTATAAACGGTTTGCACGAACAAGTTTATCAAGTAGATTCCAAGAAGGATGTTTATCGCAGCAAAGCTTCGTTGTTGCACCTAAAGGCACCAGCACATTACTCAAATGTCGTTAAGCCAATGGTGGTTTCTTCTTCGTAAGTTATCATTTAACGATACTTTTAACTACAGTAATTTGTATACAGTGCGGGTCAAAAATCGTGGACCAAACGAAATAGAGCGATAGTTAAGGTTTATTTGTAGTAGAAAAATATGTAGGTGGCGGTGGCCTCACTTTATTTCCTTAAAATCCGTGCCTATTTGGGAGTTTTTAAGAAAATACCATTTATTTTAATTATAATTATGTACAGTTTTCATAATATGCACAAATTTTTGAATGCGTGTATTAAGGTGACTTTAATATACTTTTGAACGTAACATCATAAGTATGTATCCCGAGGGGTAAGGCAGAGGTGTGCCTATAACATATCCACATATTCATTGTTACGTTTTTTAATGTAATTGAGGTAAGGTACTTTCTGTACCTAATGGGGAGGCCATTAAACGGGCACATATCCAGACTCCGCTGCTAATGAGAAATTCGAAACAAAAATAAAAAAAAACGTTTTCTCCGTCCGGGAATCATACCCAGCATCTTATTCTCAGCAGAAGCGCTTGCGAACACTGGAACAACGAGGCATTCAATTAAAGTAGAATACACTTTTGATCACGTCTTTTTTATTAAAATCTATGCAGTACCTACTATTTCAGCTATTCCTTAGAGCAGAAATCAGCTTGTGTCGCCGTAGGTCAAGATGATAGAAACAACACGATTAGCGTGCTCTTAGAAGAAACTAGTGAGAATTGTCACCCCAGCAATCGTTGTTTCAAACGAAAGTCTAGTGAAAATATTTGTCCAGTAAGTATCTTTAATTGTAAAATAAACTACACAATCAGATGGTGAAAACTTAGTTGTATTTAAAAAAAAGGTTGTGTGTATGTACTATGCGTTTCAAATGAGAATAGGAACGAAAATGGCGTCTATCTGTCAGATGTCAGTTGAAAAATACGGTCCACACGGACTAATTCTATTGAGACGTTTTTTTCATTTTGGATAACTGCGACTCGGTAAAACAAAAAACTAAAAATAATTGACTACGCGAATAAGGTTTCGTTGCAGAATGTACTTTTCAGGTGACATCTGACAGATAGAGGCCATTGCCGTTCCTATTCTCATTTGAAACGCTTAATACCGCGTTAGAAGTTATACTTCTTTGGCGTAACAAGATAAAAATTATTCTAAAAAAAATATCTTTCTGGTTAGAAAAAACTAAAATGTTGACTATAGCTGCTGCTGGGTGTTCGTTTTTCGTGAAGTTGTGCGCGCGCATATTTTTCATTACCGTCATCACTTTTCCCTAACGCGCCAAAGAAAGTATAACTGACTGTTTGACTGGTCTGTTGGTCTAGTAGCTGGTAACCTTGACTGCTATGCCTGAGGTCGTGGGTTCGATTCCCACCCAGGACAAATAATTGTGTGATGAGCACGATCATTTGTTCTGCGTCTGGGTGTTGTTTATCTATAATATGTATGTATTTAGAAATATATAAGCATGTTTATCTGCTTAGTACCCATAACACAAGCTCTGCTTAGCTTGGCACTAGATGCCGTTATGTGAAAGTTGTGGAATATTTATTTATTTATTTAACTTGAAAAATGTGGGTTTATCTTTCCTTGCAAATCTTTTTAGTTTGATGTGAAATCACATCGTCATTGGGCTGGAATAGTAAGCTGTCACACCGATCTAGGCTGGTACCCGGCAGCCACATTTGTAGATGGGAGAGGTGAATGTGGACTTGGAGACCACATTAACGCAACAGACATAGAAAACCTCAAAAACGAAATAAAGCATAATTATGGTGAGTTTTGCCAACCTTTGGGTGAAAGGTCTAAATCCAATTCTTATTTAGTCTAATAGAATTATAGAACCCATTGCTGAATTTGTAGTCGAAGGTTAAGCTTGGATTTTAATAGTAGGTAATCTATAATTTTATAGCTATCTATACTTAAATTAATGAATTGAATTCTTGTTAGTTTGTTCAAACTTCAAAGACTACTATTTTAAAATACTCTTTTGATAATTTGAAAGCTATATTATCACCGAATACAACTGCGAGGGGGTGAAGAAGATATTAAAGTTCGAAGGGAAAAGTAAAAAAATTACGCAGGCAAAGTCGTGATCAAAGTGCTACTTATATATTATTATTATGTACCTGTCTATTACTGTCCTCACTCCCATAATATAATCGAGTAAATAATATTAAATCGCTTATCGAAGGGTTTAAACAACCAATTTAGATATTTTTCTTACAATAAACAATCGTAAACAGATAATATTCAATGTTGAAAACAAATAGTTTTTTACCAACATTTCTCTTATTGACGATATTAAATTTTTTTGCAGGTAAAAAGACATTGCCATCACTTATAGACGAGGATGACTGCGCAGGAGTACGTTGTGGTAGAGGGCGGTGCGTTCCATTGCTTCAAGTTTGTAATGGCGTCAGAGATTGTGAAGACGGCAACGACGAGTCGGAAACAGCCTGTGATAAGAAGAATACAATGTGTAACAAAGATCCTTATCACCATGGATGTGGTAAGAACTGAATCTTTTCATTTTTTTACATATATCAAATTATATTTTCCTAGACATATGTGTATTAATAAATCAACCTTAAATGTTTTCACTGCTGGGATCACTCACATCACATTGAAGTCATATTTTTGAATTACTGATTCAATTTCAGACAGTACGAGAAGATATCCCCTCAACTCTAAACTGTTAAAACCATCAGCATTTCATTATTTTTGTCTACCACAATTAGATTTTTCTAACAAATTTGTCACTTTTTTTTAATTTCATGGCGACAAATTTCATTGGGTTCAATATAAATCATGAGTAATATAATCAAGTCATGAATATAAAACAAAACTTAAAAATAAATTAAGATGAGGAAAACCAACAAAATATTTCTAGTTTCATGTAGGACTAAAATCATGCGTTTGACGAGGTTGTTCCGTGGTTGGGACACCATTCATTACATATCAAAACTCTTCCGTGCCTCTGAAAGCACGTAAAACCGCTGGTACCGGCTGTCGTTTGTAGATCTATGACGAAAATCTGACAACCAGTTTTACCAACGGGTATCGTGCGGAGGTCGGACTGGCAGTCACTCCATGTCAAATACTGGTATTCAGCTAGGTTATTCAAAAAGGCTAGCCAGATGAAGTACCAACTTACGATTTCCGCATCTGCGTGGGACGAATAAAACCTAAATTATTACAGCTGTAATATAACAGAGTTACGGTCTTTCTCCGATTGTGCAAGGTACCTGCATCTCATTACAATTTCATGCTCTATTGGCTTACAGTAAAACCAATATTTAATTATCTTCTATTTTATCGACCGAGTTTTTTTTACCAGAAACGTATTGGTTGTCAGAACCTTTCTACTCTTGATAATATTTTGTGTTTATTTTTTGACTATTTTTATCTTTGTGAAAATCTTTATCCTTTGCATAACGCAGTAATAAATAACCGCTCATTTGTAAGTTTTTTGTAACTAAATTATTTTTTCATTTGATACGTTATTATGTTCAACCCATACATCAATCTCAGATAGTCAATGACATCTCGTTTATTCACCGTTAAAAATGGGTGTATCGGATTTCAATTGGAAATATCACATTTCACAGGTGTAAAGGGTCAGTTCGCTCAAATAGGTAGCAATGATTTTTCATTACGTATGTCATTTTATCGTTTAGTCATTTATAGTTTGTTTAAGGGGGATGTGTTCGCGAAATTAAAACTTTCTTTTGTTTTTTTTGCAATTTGTCAGCGTTCAGTTATAATAATTATGTTAACATGATTGGCGACCAATGAAAGGCGCACAGCTGCCAACTCTTTGGGGAAAACAATATAACGTCTTTGTTCAGAACAAAAAATGCCTCTTTTTCATTCGAGCTTCTCCAGGGTTGAAGAATTGTTACACATGTTTATCCATTTTGTTACAGAATGCTCGGTAGGCCAAATGAAATGCAAAAACGGTAAATGTATTTCAAAGGAACTGTTCAGGGACGGCAAGGATGATTGTGGAGATAGTACTGATGAGCCGGGTCAGACTATTTGTAAAGACTATTTGGCAACCGTGATGCCATCTAGAGTGTGTGATGGTATACTTCACTGCCATGATCGGAGTGACGAAGATCCGGTGTACTGCAAATGTTTTGCTAAGAGCAACTTTATGTGAGTGAAGTTATCTTTTATACCTAAATAAATCATCATGCCTAGGCAGAGAAATCCCCATCTGCTGCGATTTTTACATTTTTTTTTGCGTCGTTTACGTTCAGTGATATACTGTAAAAATCTTTCCGTGAAATGTATTTATGTAATGTAAAGTGTCCTTACATCCCATACTGCACAATAGCATGGCAGAGATGTAAAAACCCATCCGGCCCCACCTTTATTATGTGTTGTCCATCATTTGTATAATAGCATCATAAACGAATAAGTATATGCACTCCAGAATTGAATCGGCTCGAACAAACTATAAAATGACAGGAAAAAAATCATCTCTTAGACCAAAACAAAACAACAATATTGCATTGTAAAACTATTTACTTTCACGTCTTTATTTTTATTAAAGGTGCAGTTCAAAATTCGGTGTTGATCACTGCGTGGCTCCTGACACGTTATGTGACGGAGTTCGGGACTGTCCTAACGGAGAAGATGAGCAGACTTGCATGGCTCTCAACGCTCCACATGGAACGCCGTAAGTGTACAAGCTTGGAACACCTCTTTTATTACGTCGCTGATAGCATCATAAAAATGTATTTTTTGAGACCTAAAACCAGCGGTTTACAAGATATACCAGTACTTAACTATAATATTGGAAGGGCTAGATAATTACGTCGTCGGTTAAAGCAGAGATTTAAAATTGGAAATGTACTGGAAATAAAAGCCACCAAGAACCTTGTGTCAATTAATAAAAATCGTAAAAATGCGAAAATACCTACCTAGTTGTCTAGCGAGTTTACAGTTTTCTTCGTCTTTTTCTAAGTTACAAGTCTGATGTCCTTTTTACATGGTTATTTAATTCAGTAAATTTAATTTAATTCAGTAAATTATTTATTTTCTTGACACACTTCACATAAGAAACCACTCTTTGCTATAAAACTTTAAGAATTACGTTAAATATTACACTTACTAACCAGAAAATATGTAAAAAAGGTGGAATACAAAATAAAATATAGGAATAAAACCAAAAACACCTAGTCGTCAAAGCACTTTAACTTGAGGGTTCTAGAAAATGTTGAAAGATAGATAGATACGTTGATGTTATTTTTTTAATTTTTAGATATATTTTTTTAATTTTTATAATTTTATTTTAATTACCAATATAGAAAAAAAAATAGAATTTATATATTTTTTGTAGTTTTGGATAAGTAATGTTGTTTTTTGGTTTTTATTTCATATGTCTATTGTGTAATTCAATGTTGTTTAATTTTATTTTATTCAATCTTATTTTATCGTCGTTTATTGTTCAAATTAATTTTAAAGATATTATATTGTTGATCTCAGTTTTAATTACTTTGTTATCCATCCATATATTAATTACTAGCTTCTGCCCGCGACTTCGTACGCGGATCCTGTTGCTTATGCCAGCGACAACGGGGTCGTCAAAATCGAAGATCTGAAACATCTGATGTCGAATTCTATAAGCCCGGGGACGGGAAATCAATGGGATGCGCGAGACGATTCAAGATGTTCCAGATTTTTTATTTTTGTTGGTCAACAGGAAATGCCATCAGACTTAACAACTTTTGCTAAGACGCCATTTCTATTATGTATATGTTATATTGTCTCTGGGCTTTGGAGTTCCCCTACAGGTGCTCCAGATCTTCAAATTTAGTCTCACAGCAGAAAACACCATTTTTATATCTCTTTTAATTTAGGTGTTTCATTTTCCAAAATAAATTATAGCCAATATGTTGCGTGACGTTCACGATCAGCGGTCAGTCGCGCATCTCCTTCCCCCACTTATCTCTAGAGTCGATGCGTATATACGCTGAAAACTCAAGCGTTATGCTTTTTCCGTGAACGTCTCCAACTCGCGAGACAGTGCATGATGTTCACGATCAGCGGTCAGTCGCGCACATATTCTTCACTGGTCTCTTAAGAGACCTGGATGTAGATGCGTAAACACGCTGAGAATGCAGGCGTGCTTCGCGATCCCAAGAAGTTTCCACGGAGCGAGTTGCAGCCTCATGTTCTCGAACAGCATCAAATCTCTCCTAACGCTCTTCGGTAGATTGTTGGGATCTTATGGTCTTTAATCATTTAGCACCTTTGGAACATTGGGAAAAATTTGACCTCTTTCTAGGCATGGTTATAGTTTTATTGTGATGATACCTGATCAATTAAAATCTAAGTGGCTGCTCCCCTGCGTTACCGGGTAAGCTACCGTGTAACGAAGTTAAATGGAAAAGGAAATTAAACACTCAAATAACATAAGCCCGAAGGTATACGATAAAAAAATGGGAGTTTTAGCCAGTAGAGTCTAATTTTCAACGATATACCATCGTCATCGAAAATCAGTCCTGAACTGTTCCCGCCTTCACCGCGTAGTACCTCCTACTTATGTTATTTTATAATTATGCAATGAAATTAGTGATAGTTTTAATTTCTATATCAAATGTTTCTGATCTTCGATTTTTATAAGTCAACAGGAAATGCCTATCAGACCGAAAAACTTTTGCTAAGACGTCATTCCTATTTGAGTTATGGTGTAGCTGGGCTCTTTGAGTTCCACAACAGGTGTTCCAGATCTTCGATTTTTATACGTCAACAGCGAGTGCTCATAAGGCTGAACAACTCTTGTTAAGACGTCATTCCAATATATGTTATAGTGTAGCTGGGCTCTTGAAGTTCCACATCAGGTGTTCCGGATCTTCAAATTTATTCACTTAGCAGAAAATGCTCATAACGTGGAACAATTTTTGCTATGGTACCATTTTTGTATCTCCTATAGTTTAGATGGTCTGTTGCGGTTCTGCATCAGGTGTTCCGGATCTTCAAATTTATTCTCTCAGCAGAAAATGCTCATCACGTGGAACAATTTTTGCTATGGGATCATTTTTGTATCTCCTATAGTTTAGCTGGTCTGTTGCGGTTCTGCATCAGGTGTTCCGGATCTTCAAATTAATTCTCTCAGCAGAAAATGCTCATCACGTGGAACAATTTTTGCTATGGGACCATTTCTGTATCGCCTATAGTTTAGCTGGTCTGTTGCGGTTCTGCATCAGGTGTTCCAGTTTCCAAGATAAATTATAGCCTATGTGTTGACCAGACTTAATATCTATACAACAAAAAAAAAATCATTCAAATCCGTCCAGTAGTTCCGAAGATTAGCGTGTGCAAACAAACAGACAAACAGACAAACAGACAAACAGACAGACTTTTTTTTTTGGATTCGTGTTCTATTACTGTTTCGAAACCCCCCTCAATTATTATTTTTTAAATATATTCAATGTACAGACACAGTTTTTTTACAGTCTTATTATATGTATAGATTGGATAGTCAGATCTGAATAAAATGCTGTGCTCACCTATAATTTAGATGCATGCAATACTATTAACATGGAATATCTTTGTGTGTATGTAGTTGGTTTGCATAAATAAATAAATTTCCTTTCATCCTGCTTATATTTGTCTTACTGACAGCATTCTTTCTTTTTTCTCAGGTACGGTACTGGGCAAGTAATAGTTCGCTCCCATGGCGTCTGGCACTCCAAATGCTACGCTACTCAAAATCATACTAAGTCGGAATTAGAAGCAATTTGCTCTGAATTAGGGTTCTTCAGCGGCCATGCGAAGCAAATCAAAGAAATGGAAAATTTCGTAGTACACCCGTATAATAATTTAGTCCTAGACCCTTTTAACGAAATTATACTCAACAATAATACGATAATAAAAATGAGAAACTCACACGAACCCTTAGCGAAGGCTGTATTTGATGAAAAATTGCCGAATTGTTACCCAGTTTTTATAGAATGTCGCTGATTCTAAAGTAGCACTAATTGTAGTATTAGAACTAATTTATTTAATAATAATATTTTACTTTTTTGAGTGTAACACCAACAGTTTTCATTATACTAATAAAATATTAAATTTAAGTACCTATAGTGTTTTTTATGAAATTAAACTGTATGCATCCTGCTTTTATAATGTGATTTATAAACACATACTCAAAGGCAATTGCGTTTGAGTAGATGTGTTTTACTAATTGGTAGAAGGTCACGTTTTAAAAGTACCTAAGTTATTTCAATAAAAACAAGCAACGCACTCTTGTGGATAAACAGCTTGGAAAATAAAAACTATTTTCGCCGGAAGATGGCGTACCTACCTATGAAGTGAACGCCATCTTGCGTTCTACTCTTCACGAATAAACTTGATTCACGACGCAACTTAAAACCAAGGTGGGTACGTTTAAGTTAAACGTAACACTTTTTCCTTAGAAGTTGTATCAACGTGTAACAGATGGCGCTTATTTTAATAATTCCAGTAAAATAAAAGATCAAAAAGTTTTGATCCCTGGGTACTCGTAACTAAAATGTACAAATTTACTAATTTTTAGAGTTCCGTAGTCAACTAGGAACCCTTATAGTTTCGCCATATCTGTCTGTCCGTCCGTCCGTCCTCGCTAAATCTCTGAGACCGTTAGCCCTAGAAAGCTGAAATTTGGTACCAATATGTGTATCAATCACGCCAACAAAGTGGTAAAATAAAAATTGGAAAAAATGTTTTATTAGGGTTTTTTTATTAGGGATTTCGTCCCTAACGTGTGACATATTGTTGGAAAGGTATTTAAAAATGAATAGGGGTTTACCAAAATCATTTTTTGATAATGTCAATAATTTCAGAAATAATAGCTACAAAAGAAAAAAAAAATGTGTCCCCCCCTCTAAGTTTTGAACCATAAGTTTAGAAAATATGAAAAAAAACTGAAATGTAGAACTTTATAAGGACTTTCTAGGAAAAGAACTTGGATGGAAACAACAAAAAGTAGTACAAAATCATTTCTGGACTAAGTTTGTAGTATAATCGTATATGCAAGCATTTTGAACACTTTTTGTGACGGACGGGAAACTACGGAACCCTACACTGAGCGTGGTTCGACACGCTCTTGACCGGTTTTCATATTTATGGGTTTCACTTAATTATCTATCTTTATAAATATGAAAATCAATTGCTGTTCGTTAGTCTCGCTAAAACTCATGAACAGCTGGGTCGATTTCACTGATTTTGGTTTTGAAATGTTTGTGGAAGTCCAGGAAAGGTTTAAAAGGTGAGTAAATGAGAAAAAAAATTGCTTGGAACATAGTAAAAATAATAATTTCATCTCTTCGCCGCCCTCCACGTACATGGACCTGAGTTAGCGGCTTGTCGTGTTGGTGACGTCGCGAGTCTACCACCTCACTTTCCTTGCTGACTTGACGAGGCCTTCGGGGCCAGTAGGGGTCGAAAAAAAAACGGTTACATATAAATAAAATTTGGATCTATTTCTATTAAATTGATTCCAAGGCGGAACGAAGCTTGCCGGGGCAGCTAGTTCTAAATAAAAATCATCTAATAGCTGAATAAAGGACTTTCATCAGGTTCATTCTTAATCATTTTTTTGGTTGATAGGCACTAAAGAGATTTTCTTCGATAGGCACCTAAATCATGCAATGCAAATGAGTCAAAATGATGAGGAACGGTAGTACATTTCATACTTCGACCAAAACCTTCAATAGTTACATTAATAATATGGTATTATCACTAAGATCTTAAGTTCATAATTAATTGATGTCAGTCATGACGTGTTCACGCTTAATCTGACTTCTAAAATTTATCAGGGCACGATCCCAAATTAATTTAAAAAGGATAATTAGCATGAACTATTAACGTGTCAAAATAAACATTAATGTACGTCAAAACATTTATTTGCATTTGACATGACTTTAGTTAAACGGTAAACGATGGTAGGTAGTCAATAAATAAAAACAATACAATGACCATTAAATTTATTTTTGTCGATTATAGTGCTATTTTCTTTTACATTTATTTTAGAAAACCCGTAGTTACAATCGTTAAACGCTTATAGCATAAATTTAAATAAAAAAAAAACTAATTTCTGTTCTGCATTTTGTATGCATGTTCCTTTTTTATTATTTAATGGCCTCTGAACACAATAGAAACAAGAAAGCAATGGCTCAGGTGTCTAAAATAAATTCTCTATTAATTTTATTGTACATTTTATTATATCTGTTAATTTTCACACCATCCTTTACCTCTGACTTTGTTTGTACTATCTACGTATAATAGATACATAAAAAATATGAATCTATGCAAGCTTTGAGACAGCTTGTTTTATATGAGAATGTTTTGTATTATGTTGATCTAAACCTTGCTGATAATGGTCTAGGCTCTTTAAAATCTGCGACTGTATCTTATGAGTTTGGGTCATGGAGGCTGGGAGCTTCAAATCCACGAAACTCTTTATTAATGCAATGTTACGAAATTAATGCAAAAAGCTCATGTACAAAATTTAATTGTATCGTTCAATCATAATAATATCCTTCCGATTAACCAATAAGGAAGTTTAATCAAAAAAAGCATCAGATCAAAGCCTTCAATCTTACACCAACCAAAAATACTACAATTAGATACCTATACATTTATTCGATTTCAATAATCTTTATTAAATGTTGAATATTGTTTAAGACAAACGTAACCACATAATTAATTGTTAGTTAATATCGACAGTGGCAAATAAAAGAATAGATCAATTTATTAAACAAACTCCAGGGTCAAGTATGTCACCTCAGAAATATCAATTTAATTCAAGTTCTGGCCATTAAACGATTGTGATTCATTTACTTCACATTTAAAAAGAAACAACACGAAGTAAAAAAAAATGAGTATTAACATAAATAGGTGTTCGATTAATTCAAATTACTGCAATATGGACAGTAAAGAAAAAAGAGAAATTCTTAGATGTACAAAAAGGTGTATAAAATATACAGGTAATGTATTTTCGCCAAAGGTACTTGTGGGTTAGACAATACGAGTAGTAATGAAAATAATATAAAATCTTAAACCAATAATACAATTTAAATATCTATAAAGTACTTGTTTGCTTTAGTATTTGATGTTGAAGAATCGAAGTTATTTGACACTTTTAGAAGTGAAAAGCTGGAAAGCAAGACAGAGTAGCTACTCGTAAGTGACCATCTAGAACAGAACTCCAAAATTAAGATGTTTGAATTTAAAGTAAATTATTATCCTGTTTTAAATAGATAAGTATCTGGACAGGATAATTAACACAAAATGGACTGTCACAAATTAGCAATAAGTACGGTACCTGCGATAACCTAGTAAGTGTACCTACTCCTCATGACTATTCTCATTAATGGGCTTACAATATTTATGGACCATGAATATATTAATTTTGGACAGACCACTCGGTCACGTAGTGCTACAAGTCTAAATGAAACCATAAATAAAATGGTAGGTATATAATAAAACTGTAGATACAGAGACTCGCCGCCATAGAGTCTGCCCGCGATGATGACACCACTATTTCAGGTTGGGCCATTTAATTTAGAATATACATATTAATGATAAGACTTTATGTAAATTTAAAATACTTTAAAGAAAAATTTCAAGTGGACTCAAACTTTTAACATAATATTATACACACTACGTAAAGATGATAAATGATGAAGAGATTTACAATAATACGTAAGCTTACATGTATTGCAGGATCATTGAATGAGAAGGTATAAATTTAACAATGTCCATTGTATTATAATTTTGGTTGTAAATCAGAGTTTTTAATGCGTTTCTTTAATTTGCGCCGACCGATTTATTTTTGCGCTAGCGTTCCGCGGGACAGCTTTGACAGCCTCCATATTTACTGCCTTGACACATGCAAACTTTACACTTTTTTGTTTTAGTTTGATTTTGTAAAATATCTTTCCGCAGGTGTCTGCAGGATCTAAGTCTGTATGCAAAACAATATCTTAATTGACCTTTTCATGTAGTTTTTTATTGTCATAGATTGTATCGATATCTGACACTTTTAAGACCCGGGTACATTTCTTATTCCTGTGTTATAAACATCGAGGCATAATCACATGTTCGATCAGACATTACAGGCAGATCTCTTGGTAATATAATAATGTTAAATGGGTATAAATGATGATTCAGCAGGAACGGTATAAAATTCATCATTTGTGTGGTATTTACTTTGCCGAATTTATTTGGGTATCGATCAGCCGTTCTCATTACTCGTTTTAAAGATTCACACACAGAGCTGCCTTGACTTGAGAGGATACACAATTTATTGGGTGATGCATCACAAGGCGCATTCTTCTGAGCCAAAAGTACACACGGGCAGCCGAGTTTTCTAAAAAAAAACTATGTGCATCGTATTTATAAGTATAGTTTTTCGCCATTTACGTTGCTTACAATGTAAAAATGACAAATTATTATAAACCAATAAAATATATCGCAGAAGTTTGAGCCGCCCCTTGATTGGATGCTGATTTTGGAGAGTATAACGGAACTGTTTGTGGCCACAAAAAAATTCCTTCAGCCCTCAACTCTGTCTTAAGTGATACACGAATGCGTTGACTTTTTGCGCTTCAAGGCTCTTTCGGATCCCAAGGTTTGTTGAAGTGGAACCAGTGGGTTTTTATTTCACGCACGTAGGTAACTGTTTTACTGATGGTTATCGCCAAAAATAACCTTTAATTACCGTGTAGTTTGAGCTACCCTGACCTTTCACACACAGTCACTTGCAGACGCTGCCTCTTCATGTAGCTGTATGTAAGAATTAGACTTGACAAGCCCTTTGCCTCCTACTTAGGACAAAAAAGAAATCTCTATCTTAAAATTATTGTTCGTTATCTCTAAAAAATATTTCGCCACTTATAATGTACGATTTAGTCCGTCAGGCCATCATATAAGACCCTGTTTATCACAAGACGTTGAAAAACTGTACAAAACAACATTCTACCTACACATTGATATTTCAGCAGTTTCAACCATTATGTAAAAGAACAAATATATGGCCATTATGTTTTGTCTATAGAATCTATAAATCACTTGAATACTTCCCAATAAATCTGTCACAAAATTGTCAGATCTAAAAGATGCATAACCCTACATGCGGTCGGTTCATGAATTATGCGACACATCGATTACAAAACTTAACACAGTATCAATTCAGTGGCGGCCGCCTTTGAACTCTTTGCCACTTACAGCACGATTTGCATTACTTACCATATCTCATTGTCTTATGTTTACATTACGCCTTTCTCTTTCAACGCTATTAATAGCAACATAATTTATGTCTGTTGTTTTCTGTCTGATTAGATATAGTGTGTTTATAACACTATCCTTTAAAGTATTCACAAATTTTTAAAATCAACTTAAACTTTCAACACCTTCGACATCTGATCAAAGTATATTGACTATTATAATCAGAAGCATTGCCAAGCCCACTTTATTTATTGACGTACCCACTATAACGACCGTGATTGATTTATGGTGAATTTAATTTAGCTTTTAACGAATTTTAATGAAAAATCTATACAATTATAATAAGGTGTGTGCAAAATTAGGCGCAAAACAATGATGCACAAAATATCGTGAACACGGAAGAGTCGACAAAACATTACCTTGTACGTGTAATAAATCTGTCTCTCGGCACATATCAGAGGATCTTCATCGATAAAGAGCCAATAAAACGCATCTAATTAATGATTGTTCAAACATAAAAAAGCCGCTCCAACACTTCCGACATCAATATTTATTTACTTTTAAACCATTAAAAAATTTGCGCCAAAACTTTGGACTTGGCTTTTTGTATCAAAATAAAAACGCACGCGTATCTATTTATCTTTTTCAATCAATCTTTTGCAAATGTCTTGTTATCTGTTCGTGTTAGCGTTTCCTATATAGTCTTTACGTTTTATTCACGAAGTGTTTGTTTACGTAGGTGTTGATAAATGTCAAAGTGGCATGAAAATGCAAAAACTCCGTATGATTGGCTTGCTTTGTACAATTACGCACGGTCTCGTCGTACCATTTGCGGCGTATTATTAAGATTCTTACGGCATGCCTCCTTATTCCGCGTAAACACACACAACATACTGTACATATGCGCGTTCACACGTGCTTACCCGCTGCACATGCGAAATAAACACAAAGGACTGCCGTGGTATATGTGTTTTGGGAGGATAAATTCTGCGTAAGAGTATTGTGTTGACCAAGAATTGACAGAACTTATTGCACATCAAGTAGGTACCTGAAATCTTAAATGTTCTTTTTATTATGCCTATTTCACAATTCTTCAAACTTAATGAGTAGGTACCTCTGTAGCCTGAAAAGCGCGATAAGACGTTGGTCTTGGTTGTTGTTTGTAGATCTTTGACGTCGATGTCGTCGACGTCTTTTATACCCATAAACTATGTTATGGAGGTCAGTCAGACTTTGATATGGTTGGCTAGGCAAATAATCTGACAATCCTTCTGATACATGCTGTTTATCAAGTTCATCAAAATTAAAGTCCAGCCTACAACATCCACAGATTTTATATAAATAATAAACAAAGCGGGCCAATAGATGAACAATAAATAACATTACAAAATAAAAAAAAACTTACTATAGTAAATGCAATAGCTACCTATACAAAATAAATAAAGAACTTTAACGTTAAAGACCCCATTACGTCATCATGTGAAAAGAAAAGCTATTAAAATTGATTGTTGCATCTGACGTCAATACTGAATAGGTATCGATATATCAATATTATATCATTGACAGGTTTTTAACTAAAAAGGCAACTCGATCAATTCCCTGATTATTGATCTTCACATCAATGTAATCTTGTGCTTTTTAACAAAGTTACGACACCGCTTGAATTTTTATATCGCGATATCCAAAAGTTGCCGCGTTAAGCTGATAATAAAATATTACACGCTCTAAATCTAAAAATAATATTATTATTAAAGTGGTTTAGATCGTCCTACGAGTGTCTCATTCATATGCGAATAATGGGAGCCCCGCCCGCTTTTCAACATTACTATTTAGGAAGAATAAGAGTCATATCTTGTGCCTCCACACGCCTATTTTAGAGAATACGTGTAGATAACCGATTTTATTGTAAAATTTTACTAATAATTCTTTTAAAGAAGATGTGACTCACTCTCGTGACATCATTTACTGTTTTACTTAATGACCACAAAATGTTAAATGTGGAAGAAATATTGATACTGCGCTTGAACCGGTGACCCGATACTAGGCACGTCGTTTATTAAGTAGTTTATTAAATCGAACGACACAGTAAAGTGACTCACTATGATATTTTCTTTTATATATAAAAAAAATATTCAATGCCAATGAGTCAGATCAAAAACAAGCCCTTTTCTTACTTCCTTTCCTATATAATTGCCAATAGCTTAAAATTATTGCAAATAATTTTTGTACACCTACCATATTGGATATGGTACAAGCTACCTATAGCTGTGGCAACTATTGACAATTAAGACCTTCATTAACAGAGCAAAGCCTTAAGTAGGTACTATTGAAAACCTTAATCGCATCCTTTAATTGGCGTTCGTTTTTTACATGGTACAATCCAAGCCGTTCAATGACAAGATGTATTGAAAGGTTCAATTATTTAATTATTAAAAATACGTATGTGTAGTTTCCTAATTTACACTTATTACGAACGGCTCGCGGACTCAAGCGTAACTTGCGAAATGTGGGTGTACTATAATAGGTACATCTTTCTGCCTAACTTCTAGTGGGTATACTAAAATAATTCGTTTATAAATAATTCGTAAAATTGTGTGATAAGGCTTGCAAACTGACTCTTTCATGAACACTCTGCACTAGACGAAATGAGCCACTCTAAAATGAGGCAATGTCCACTATTTAATATTTGATCTACAGAAACTCATCATAGAGTTTACTCTCAGAGACGATAAAAAGTATTAAATACATTGTGACTTACCATAGTCAAGTACCTTTACACAAAGTATGTGATGATCACATCTCACATTCATAAAGACCTTAGCAACAAATTTCAACTAAATCTTCAGTTTATAAGCCTTTGTTTTTTTTTACTTAGAAAACATTAACTTAATTAACTCTAAAATTAAAACTCAGAAAAAAATATTTAGACTCGCTTCGAATCAGTCTCACGCTTATTTTAACCTGCAATAAAAAAGATTGACAGTAAAACTATTGATTGGCTCAATGATTGATGGCCATTTTGTTATTGGCTGCTTTTTATCGAACCTTATCAGATAAACTTAATTTTGATTTTTAAGATTGTTACATTCTAATTCGTGAACAAAAAATTGTGTCATCAGTCAATCGACATTTAACTCATGTTTGCTATATTAAGGTTTATTCTTACATTTGTGAAAATTTACATATTTATGACCTTATATTTAAATGTTAGCAGGCTCAACAATCAGTTTTTAAGGTACCGCAAGCGTAAAGCAAAAATCTGTGATTACATTTTTATATCAGATTATGGTACACGTGGAATGAAAATAGAGACCTGAATTTAAGTTTTATAAATAAATTGATATATTAACACGGAGCCAGCGGAAGCTACTTGGTGATTCCAACGTTTTCTATCTTTTTCTTACAAATAAATTTATTGTTTTAGAAGAACATTAGGTACATGAGCAAATTGGACTAAAACGGCCTATTTTGTTGATGATTTAAATCCAGCCTGATACTTTCCTACCGCAGGACAAATGCCTCCTTACATTCAGAGAAGATAACGATAGGATAAGATATTCGTGCGTTAATTGCTCAAGCGGGTCGGCAATTTGAGACTATGGTTAGTCTAGATTTGCTCACGATTGTTTCCTTTATTGATGTCAATGATGTCTAAGATAAACTCAGAAAGAATTTATGTACAGGCGCCAGCACGTCAAGTTACCCCAATGTGTCAAAGGGAAATGCCCATTTTCGGCCATGAAACGCCCAACAATTTGCTTTTGTTAGAAAAATACGTCTTTTTTATGGTTTTAAATAGCGGTATTCATTTATCCAAAGAAGATTGGAAAAATATTGCACAAATAAAAAGTAACGAAATGATAAATGACACTTGGTAAATCCGCAGGTTACGGAGAAAAATAAAAGTGTTGCCAATTACTAATCACGTTAAAAAAAATCGATTCTCTGTTTGTCGATCGATTTTTATGGTGTTATAATTTATTCTGATGTTAAGATAATGAAACAAGTGAATCGCTAGTTGATTTACTATAAATTCTTTAGATCATAACGAAAATGCACAATTATTCTAATCCTTTCTATAAAACATTTAATGTACAATTTAAATAAGTACAAGAAAATGTATTTTACTAGGCGTGCAGAACTTAAAGCGCTTCATAGACTTTAATTAAAATTCAAATGAAAAATCGATATATATTATGGGTCTGTTAAGTGGCAACATCGAATCTGTCAGCTGTCACGCGAAATTACAAGTGTCATGCTATGCATATCGCAACTAAATCACCAAAAGTCGAATTCGTTTGCATTTGTGTTATTTTGTTAACTAATAGCAATGATTCCGGTAGAAGTGCAATAAAAATGTATTGTTGCAATTGTATTGTCGGCCGTCGAACGGTAGGATGCTATGCCCATGTTATGACGGTAATATGGTAGGTGTTTGGGTAAGGCACGGCATCAGACTAATATTTATTTATTTATTTATTTAATACTTCAAGCACACAAATGTACGTAGGCGGACTTAATGACTTAATATTTTACCTCCTGCTCAATTCCTTGATGATGTGCTGATTATTTATGATACAAATGATGTATACGGTTATGAAATACCTTATTGTAAAACTGTTAATGTGAAAATATAAAACCTTTATATCTTAAAAATCCGGACTTTTTTTAAATCAATTCCTTAACCAGTTCATTCTTTTTATTGCATACTATCATTTCCATATGCTTTTATATGTGGGCACCCGTGGCCGAAGTGTCTATGACCGGTGGGCATTCCCCTTTCTTTGATCGTTTTTCAACTTTATATCGGGTTACTTGATGTGTCAAATTTTCCCAATTGAATATGAACCTTATTCTGTTTGACATAAAGTTGAAAAACGATCAAAGAAATTTGACACAATTGAGGTAACTTGACGTGCTCGCGTGTGTCCAGCAGGGCTATTTTTCTTGGCCATTGGCTATATCTTTTCATTGCCAGTGCCTAATTGGCGTCCAGATGCACACCGAATTTAGAAGACAACTGACAATTTTGGACTCCAAGTTACGGTGACTTCCAGATAGGGTACGGTACGCTTCGTCACATCTCTGCAAGGGCGCATGACGTGAACCTAGGTACACGCTGATGATGAAACTAGCTGTTTGACAGAGTCCTTAACCTCGTGTATGGCGAGGCCATCGTTACGCTAAGACATCGATTATATCAACGAAGCGTCAGCAACTCCAATTAACTCATTTCTGACGCTATAGAAAACGTTTTATATTCTAATTGTCTCACTTTTTCACAGTTCATATTCCAATTTACTAACAAACTCAGTCCCAGAGGGTAACAAACATCCAATTTAGTGCAATTTGGAATATCCAAATAAAAGCTAATGGTCCTATAATTGCGTCGAAGGGTATTGTGGCTGCATCCGGTTAAATTGGAGGTTGACCCCAACACAATTAGGAAATGGTTACTTGGTTAGGCATATGATGAGTTGACTGTTAAAAATTGCTTTAGTACTAATTACAATCAAGTGGAATTAATTTACCTCCGTGAAGACTGCGGTAGAGAAGACGTGTCCAAAAATTACAAAGGATATACCATAGGTTTTACTCGCGACTTTATACAACATAATTTTTGAGTATATATAAACCTTGGGAATCTTGCAAACCACTTTTTAAAAAATATAAAATACTTACATTACCTTGCTTATACATCCTGGAAGCAGCAATGTTTGTTAAATTAAATCCAAAACTATTTCAAACAGCTAGAGACCGTTTTCCCAGGAATACCAGGAATCCAACCAGAATTGTCAACAGAAGTGTACCTAGGTCGGCAATGTATGCAAAAAATTCCTATGTTATGTGTGGACGTATATATAATGCAATTCCAAATATTGTTAGAGAACTGCCTACAAAACGATTTAAAAGAAAACTAAAAATATGGCTGATAGACAAATGTTTATATTCTATATCTGAACTGTTACTGAATTGAGTGTATTTTGTGTTGTAAACAGATAATTCTATTAAATATTAAGATTTAGTATGTACCTACTAAAATATTTGCATGTCGCATACCGGCAAAATGTATCCGGTACTGTTAATTTCTACTGTCCATCACTATGTAACCTACATTTTATGCAAATAAATCCTATTCTATCCTATTCTATTCTATTCTATTCTAAACAAAACCCGAAAATGGTTGCTGTACTCGTAATTTATGAACAGTTTTAACTATTTTGACGAAATCTGAACTTTAATTACTGGAAACATTATGAAACAGCTGTTTATTCGCACTCAATCTACTTTTAAACACTTATTTCGTTTTGGCAGTCACAATAAGAGAAGATCTTTGACCTTTTGTATTGTTTTAGTTATTGTTAACAAGACTAGCAAAACTACTAATTTATAAGTTTTTGTCAAACTGTGTAAATATGACGTATCAGTATCAAGCCTGAATTTAACTATGGTCTTCAATACTACCAAAAAGGTACAAGTTTTGGCTCCTAATATTTCACATGTTACAATAGATTAATTCTAATTTTATAATTTCTAATTTTACTTTCACTATCTCATTAAAACTCCACAGGGTAAAACCCATACAGATAAACAATATTGACATAGATATTACAGGATCTTATGGAGGTACAACCTATGTAAACATAAAATTAAAGCGTAAATCCCACTTAGTAACTGTAATCACACTTTCTTAAATAAAACGATAACCAAAACCATGTATTTAGTAAAGTAAATAGATAACATTACTGGCTTAAAACAAAACAAAACAATATGAGGAAAACTTGATTAACAGATTGCATAAGTCTGTGAACTAAAAAATAACACTTCTTGTATGATGAGTGGCGTCCATGTGATGGAAAGTTAAGTGTTGGTCATACGGTGGCAAGATTGGCAAGCAAAGTTGTTGCCATTGCGGGAATGTCCTGGATGAAGCCAGCACAAGGGCTTTGCACCAGCAAAGAGAGGCCTTTACCCAGCGGTCGGCGAAGTTGGGTTGTGGATAGTGATGAAGTAGAGAGTATCATTGATACTAAAAATCTTCTGCCACGAGGTCTAACATATTCCAGAAAGTAGTTATAACAAACAAAAACTATAAAAAAAAGAAAATTTATCATTTCGTACAGTACCTACAGATAATTTTGTATATATAGGATTCGTAAGCATGTCTGCGGTAGGTGCCAGTTCGACAGATAACTGAACAAGATATATCGAAGGCTAACAAGGTGCTAAAGTAAACGCTATTCCGAACACCCATAAAAAATTAACGATCGAAAATTTTAAACTTGTCAAATGCAATGAAAAATATGGAAAGGCTGATGAGTAAGCAATTTGTATTTATAGTCAGTACCTACGTTTGCGTAATCATCATTTTTTTAATGTTGATTCGATTCAGAAACTTGATTAAGCATACACTGCAATTAAAATATTAGTACATTATTCAGATGTTCAAACATATTATTATGGCCAGTGTTAAACTACCAACGTCTAAGTTATCTCATCGTACCTATGTCTAATACTGACACACAAGATATAATATAATTATATCTAAATTCGGCAACATCGACATTGTAAATTAAAGTTTACATGGCGAAGTGTCACATCATAAGAGATTAGACGCAAAATTTTATTAAAATCTTTAAAGTATTTTATAGCTTAAAGTGTTATAAACTATGAAACGTGATCGTTATGCGCCTAGCAGCGAAGTCTCACATCAGTGTTGTACAGTTTAGCAAGCGAAAAGTGTATATTGTGTATAAGCAAAGCAAACACAGCGAGTAGACAGGCGTCTTGTTGTTGCCACTCTGTCTGCAACTTCGGTAGAAAATTTACATAAGTACCGTGTCCACAACGTGATCACCGAATACACATTAACATTAATCTTAAATTTCCAATGACAAAATTAAAAGGAAACATAATGCTATGGCCACCTGACCATTATAACTTCAGATTGTGAGATAAAGATCAGCATGGAGATTTATTTCGCGCCATCTCTACGATTAATCGCGAAATATTAATTAGCCCCGTTCGGAGGTCAACAATCTGTTTATTAACATTGCATTTAAATAATAAAGACTTTGGTGAAAGTATCATTAAATTGATTGTGTTTTTAACACGTGGAACTAAGTAGTTTGATGTGCTTTATGACCTAAATTGGCAACGAAATTAATGGCCGGCTCGTAAATCTAACAATACGTGGTTGATAGTCTTGCATTAAAATAAAAATAAATAATTGCAGACTGTGAGTGTCCCACTACAGGACAGAGACTAGAACTAACTGTGCTAACTTTTGGATTAGGATTAAGCTCAATTTGGTAGTATTCAGTTTAATAGGTTTTGACAATTCTAAGTTGCTTAAACAATTAGTAATCTGGTGTGTACTCGTTATAGTTGTAACTTTTTTTACTGTGGTATTATGGGATCGTACTTGGGGTCAGAATACACACGTCGCTTATACATAGTATTGAATGATTCAAGGATTTTCTAGAAAATTCTACGTGAGTATATTGTCTTTACTCGTGCGTCATGAAAGAAAGATGAACAGCGACAACCAAACGTGTTTAGCGACTTTTGTGAGTGACCGTATATCAACTTGCGCACGTGGCCTCTCTCGCGGATTTCCACCTTTAACAATACAATTTATACAATATGTAATATTATATTCTAGTGGTCATAGTGTTTGTTACCAAACTCTTCCAAAACGCCTTCACAGATTCTTAAGCGATTTGTGTGTTGGTCTGAGAATAGGTCGTAGGCAATTGTTTTTTATAAGTGGAACGCCGGGGCAGCTATTATAAATATGTATACATATGTTTATGCACCACCACTAACTTTTCGCCACGCTATGCGGCTCAACATGTTAGAACTTTTTGGTATATCACTATAATTACCCTTAATACCTATACTAAAATGAGCCCTAGCGGACGTCCACCCTGGTCGCTGCGTTTGTTTATAAATTTACACATGCGGGGTACAGGCAAATTAGCACCAGACACTGTACGGCGAAGTGATGGGCCTACGGATGTTATAAGTTTGCGAGGTGATCTACAGCGTACTCTAAAATTGAACCTACTAGCAATTGTGGGCAATCAATTGTGTTACTGATCCCCAACCCACCAACCATATGGACAGATGAGATGAAGAAGGTCATATAAGGAAATAAGCTGGAAGCTCACCAGGATTGAGAGATTGGACAATACATTGATCTCCTGTGGTCACGACCCTCAGTCATGAAGATACAATGAAGAAATAAGATTAAATTACATTCTCAAGGCTTGGAAAAGTTTCCACAATAAAAGCGTCAAAGTTCTCATCCTACTTGATTATATACAATAAAAATTATGTATGGTAATATTGATCTACAATTATAAATTATCCCATAAAAAAGTTATAAATTATATTTTAAAATAACACCGTTATAATGTGAATCGGACACACCTGCTATTCTCATTAGCAGACTAAAATATTAATAGATTTCTAAGCGATCATGATCTTTCAAGCCATTTCAGTTGTAGACAAGTTTTAGACACTAGTATATTATGACCCCAGTTTCTCCTTCCGAAACTCAGATTAAATGCAAATTAACTTTTTTATTTCTTATTATAAATTCGCTATTAGAACATAGGTTATCGGATTTTAATTTGGATCATAAATTATGTAATTCGCCGTTTGCAAATTTATCGTTGAGAATGGAGGCAAACGGAGTAAGGAATACTTAGTTAGAAAACGATGTCACACTACAATCAAAATCCAATGTCTTTTATTTAAATTCGGCTGAGGATCTACACACTTTTTGTACGTCAATATTACCTAAGACTGTCCTCCAAAAAGCCCGCCCTTCGCCACTTTCTGGTGTTTTTTTTTTCTGTGAAGAAGAATCGAAGGTACCAAAGACATTTATAGTCGTCCGCATGAAAAACGAAGCTTTTTTCCCGTTTGCAACATTTCTTATTGCTGCTCCGCTACTATTGGTCATAGCGTGATGTTAAATAGCCTATAGCCTTCTTCGATAAATGGCTATCCAACGCAAAGAGAATTATTCAAATCGAGACGGTAGTTTCTGAGATAAGCGCGGTCAACAAAACAAACAAACTCTTCTGCTTTATAATATTAGTATAGATTGAATACCTTTGGACGGAACAAACTCTCCTGCCACACGTCTGTCTGATAAATTAGAAAAACTCAAATTTATACAGTACAAATAGTTAATTTAATAAATCAACCAAATTAAATTATTTGCAACCTACATGTAAGATTCACCCTCAAATATGCTTCTGAAATAAGATAGTGTTATGAGATTATGATAACACTATCGTATATAGTATATGATATCTGTAATAAGTACCTACTAAGACTACTACGAGGTTCAGTCAGCGACTAAGATATCGGAACTAACTGACTGTCAAAATTAAACCGAACAACTAATAAAAATTTACTTTATTTTAATTGGTTAAAGTTCTTGTTAGAATGACTGTTGTCGTGTACTGCCCTCATTTAGAAATAATACATGACTTAATTTGTGATTTTCATAGCAGTTTAGATAATTGTGTACAGTCACTGGTAGTTCTACCCAAATACTATAATCATAACTATTGAAAAAGCATTTATTTTAAGTAAGAAACATAAAACCTGTTTTCGGTTTAACACAAACGATTAATTCTAAGCTGAAACGTATTAAACACAAACCAAGAAATCATAATATTAAAAGTAAAATTCACACCTTCCAATTTGTAATTCGTCCAAACAGCTTAACAAGCGCATTAGTTATAATTTAATCTTTATGCACTAAATGGTTTTCACACAAAAACCAAGCTTGAAATATGTTTTAATTAAATCGACTGCAATATAAAAATCAACAATATTCATTGACCTAGTAACTTCTGACTTATTATAACGGTTCCTTTGCGGTATCTACTAATATGAGTTTAGAAACTAATATAGCAATTTATCAATATAAAAATAGTATTTCGGCACTGAAAATGATATAGGTCAAAATGAAAAAAGAAAAGACAATAAGAAATGTATCAACACGCAAACCTATACATTTATAAATTATGACAAAATCTATATATATAAAAATGTTATGTTGGTTTGTGTACGCTTCAAAAACTCAAAAAGTTCTGCACCGATCGAGCTGAAATTTTATTAAGCATGATATATAATCCGCATCAAGGATTGTTTTTATCTATTTTTTTTAACCATTCAATCACAATGTGCCACAAGCGAATCGTAGCAGGGTACAGCTAGTATATTATATAATCATACGTCACGCGTTTAATCCCTAAAAAGGAATACCTGTAGCACACCCACATTTTACCAGTTACGCTTATGTCACTTCTAATAGAGGGCTAGCCTCCTGCCATCAATAAATTGGTCACAACTCCAAGCTTCTGGGCTGCTTCTGAGAAATACCAAATGGGAAAACTCAATAACCTTTTGCCAGACGCAGCTAGCCCACCGAGGGAGACCAACTAGGTAGTCGTGTGTTAAATAAACACTCCCTATTTACAACAATTTCTCGAAACAAAGGGGCTCGAGACTATTAAATAATGGCCACACGGGTCGATCGAAGGTACTGCTACATTTGCCAAGGTCGATCCGTAGATGGGTCACCATTCTGGAACAATCCATCTCACACACACAATCACACAGTCAGTCTAATCTCACAGTTTCTTTTTTTCATTTTCATTTGTGTATGTCAGTTACATACACGTTTGTAAGACACCGGTAAATTTCCTAATACGAGAAAACTCTTCTTACCTTATTTTTTTTCAAGCTATTCCTATATTTTCATTGCAATGGAATATTTTTTGCAAGGTATTTCCATTGACGTCTGTGAGGGAATAACCTGACCAAAACCAGGAAGGTGAAATTGGTGACCTAATTACAACCACATTTTTCAGTCTAACAAATAAAAGAACTCCTGTAGAGGTATATATAGGTACTGATATTCCTGCAAATTAACGTGTATTTTATTATTCACAGTGCGTGGTAACCATCGTCAAAATGAGGTCAACGCCTGCCTTTGTATGGTGCATTTGTCATCCATTTATGCATTACAAGAATTTTATTTACACACAATGGAGACTTAAAATTCCTATTATAGTAGTGTGGTTATATAGTAGTAGTGGTGTGGTTTATCAAAAGCTTTTATCTATGAGTAAGACTTTCTTTTGTTTTTAGCAAAGTACGCTTTGACCGATTCATTGGTGGTTAATAATGTTCTGGTACTTTAGCAGAATCTAGGAATTGCTAAAATATTTGACTAAATACATTCTCTTTCATTATCATTTGGGGCATGGTTATGAAGGCGTTCGAAACGCTCGAAGTTTTACCTACCAATAAAACAGTCAAAGCATACATTGCTAAAATACAAATAAGGCTAAAGTTAAGAAGGGTAGAAGTAGGTTAGAAGAATAACCTCACCTTCTTACTTAGACTTCTTTCTTTGTGGGGTTGAAAGTCCTCGAAGATGTCCTTCAACAAGGAGGGCGGTGGGGTTGTTCACACTTTTACTGATTAATAATCACCCCGGTATTCCGTCTCGCACCTACGCCGTCACGGGAACAGAAGATACCTCCGCGATCCCTGGCAGGGTGCCCCGCGGAACTCACGCATACATACATTCATAAACTCACACCTTTTCATGGGTAAGGCAGAATCTACAGAGCGCCATATGCTACGATTGCGAGTACTACGCACGTGACCTTTCTGAAGAAGATGGGTGTCGTAAAAGGCGACTAAGGGAACAGCCGGAGAATAATTGTATTGCGGTCGTCTGAGCGGTGGCAAAGACCCACTCCTAAGCTAAGGTGGCCGTGCCGAGAGCTGCATAGCTAGGGGAGAGCTTATACTCACAAGCGTGCCTGTTGACTGGGCCCGGACATCTCCAGGCACTAATGCAGACTTACCTCTACATGGGGGGCTCTGTAGAGTGTGGACAGTATATTTAGCTTTTCGTGGGAACTATAATATGAGTACCTACAATACTGGCCAGTTGGTCTAGTAGTTAGTGACCCTGACTGCTATGCCGGAGGTTGTGGGTTCGATTCCCACCCAGGACAAATGTTTCTGTGAAGAGCATGATCGTTTGTTCTGTGTCTGGGTGTAATTTATCTATAACATGTATGTATTTAGAAATATATACGTTTGTTTATCAGCTGTTTAGTACCCATAACACAAGCTCTCAGGCTTAACTTGGGACTAAATGGCGTTGTGTGTAAAGTTGTGGAATATTTATTTATGTATTTATTTTATTTAATAATAAATAAAAGGCGGCGGTGGTGCAGGTGGTGCTCGCCACATACCACGTCAGTTGTTCTCACGGTGTGAAAAGCGAGCTTCGGAGTGTAGTTTGATTATTATTCTCATCGATTAATTAAACAAAGCGCGATATTTGCTACGTACTTTATGTGACAAACAATATGTTAAATAGACTTAATTAAAACACTAACTAGAAAAACTATAAAAGTTTTTATTAATGCTTTTGACTAGAAAAACAACGATCTAGTTTCACAACATTAATTCAAATAGAAACCTGTGAAAAGTCACGTAGAAGGATAACGAAAGGAAATAGTATTAATTATTGTTTTTTTATGACATCAAGATTATATCTGAGTTCTTAGAATTTGACATACGTGACGATATAAACGTTTTTAGTTTAAAAAAAACTTAATTTACCATATATTTATATTATTGTCTCTTAAACAAAATCGAAATCATTTGAGTCATAATCATAAAACATAATAATTATAACAACTGTATTCCCCCGAAGTTTAGGCTGAGTCGAGGAGTAGGTACTAATGATACACACTGCCAGTTATGTTTAAGTCTCGTGTAGGCTAGACAAAAACTGCTACTGAAAGACCAGACGGAAAATCAAAAATAAAATTTGTTTAATAAAATAAAGCTGAGACTCGCCTTTTTTTTTAAATCAAAAAATAAATATCCGTAGGTTTAGGCGCAACTTACTCCCCAGCAACACGTCTGTCTGAGCCGCTGATAAAAAACCCAGTACAACTTTGCTTCACCTGGGAATCAAACCCAGGATCTTATGCTTAACAATAGCGTTTGGTGACTAACGAGACAGTCAAAATGTTGAAAAGATGATATTAGATAGATATTTTAGGCATGATTATGAATTTTAAATAAGATAAGTTGTTATCAAGTCTACGTGACTACTGACATAGGCCTAACCACATAAATTAATAATGTATTCATTATATCAAACTTTTTACGTGCAAATTAATTTTAGCAACGATGAGGAAAAATTGGCTTAACTAGCGACACGGAAGCTGATCTACAATAAAAAATATTTTTTGCTGGGAAGTAAAGATGTACTCCATAGAATAGTCTATTAATTAATCTTGTGTACAAGTATGCAAGTGCTGGCAAAAAATATTACAAGTTTTGCATGAAAAACTCATAGTAATCACTGTAAAGGGTGGTTTTCCTCCACAACCCGGTGAGTCGGCAACACTATACCCTCTTGGTAACACTGGCTATTAGGCTTTCGGGGATCCGGCTATTCATAACGACTGCTAAACATTTGGCAAGTGGCAGCCGAGACCAATGACATAACGCGCTTTCCAAAGCCTGAAGGGATCAAAGACCGAAGGGAAGATAATGTAATTGCAATTATCAAGATCGCTACCATGTTAAAATATCTTGATCTAGGTACGCCTTCAGGGTCAATGAACTCTGAACGTCATGATTTAAAAAGTAATAAAATTTAATGGCACTTAATTATGCAAAACTGGAGCTAGGTTGTCATTTATATAAACTTAAAAAAAGCACTACATTTTGCCCATTTGTTTAAGTCCCGTGCAATAAGGGGCCAGCCTAATGCCAACTGTGCACAAATATAGACATTGGGCGGCTTCTGCTAAGAAATTTTCGAATGGATTAACCTAAATGTCCAATCTGGGAATCAACCCCAAAATGAATCGATTTTAAACTTATGTTAATATAAAGTCCAGATAACGATGTTTCATTTTGTCGATGTCAGCAATTTCCGGGATAAATTAGTAAGTAAATGTAAATAGAAAAAGTCATATAAGAACTTGTTCGGAGTTAAACCCACAACGAAGTGCATCGGAGGCATGGCCTTAATAACTAGACCACCACGACATAAAATAAAATAAAAAAAAACTATTTACTTGTAGCAAAGAACGGTGAAAGACCTTCTAAATTAAGCAAATCTCAGAATTTATGTTTTTGTGACGGTTTGTCTAACGGTGTTGGCGGCGCGAGAAACATTTGGTTGCTCTGTGTTTCTAGATTTAGTATAAATTATACGGATTGTGACCATAATATACACAAGGCCAAGTTATTTTCAAAAAGTAAAATAAAGTCAAATTATTTATTTCTCGAAGACCATTGCAAGGCACTTTTGAACGTCAAACCTACAAGTTAAATAAATTAAGATAATTATTTCAGTTGTTAAACTCCTGCGCTTACGCTGTGCTTTTTACTCTTTAGGTACACGAATTAACCATCTTACTTGGAGGCTTCAGTATCCAAAAGGTCCAACGGAACCTTCCGACTAAGCCTCCGCTGTTCATCCGTCTGTCTATTGGCGGGTTGTCTCATAAACAGTCATAGGTAGACAGTATAATTTGCCGCTATATCATCAAGTAACAAAAATAAAGTAAAATGAAAATTAAAGATATTCATACTAAAATCGTGATTTTTTCGACATTTTAACCTTGTACGATGGTACCCCTTCATTTGCGAGTCTGATTCGCCTGCTGGCGCCTGCAGGCTGCTGGCTTGGCCTGTTTTTTTAGTCTTATTCTTTCTCTTTCGCAAAATCTATCCATCTGATATTTGCCTCCCTTTTTTAACAGTTTTGGCTCTTTTTGTAGATTTCCAACTTATTCGAACTATAATTCCAAACAAAATAATCCTTTCCAATTTTGAACTTACGAAATACTTACATAGAACGACTATACGATCGATGCCTACGTATTAAAGATATATTCCAGTTTGTCTGATAAGTCTACAAAAGTTTTTTTTTAATATTTTGTTTTAATTAATTTGCTGAATCATTGAATTTAAAATCACTATCTATAGTTATTAAAAAAACAATAACGATGCCCTTGAATTACTGTGACATCACCAGCTTCTTGAGTTATTTAATGTTTCAAAACCTTTTAAAATCATCCGATTACGTAATATTATTCAATGTAAATTAGCAATATAGTTAAATCGATTGATACAATTCTGTCGTTTTTTGTGACTTTTACGAATAAAAAAAGCCCTTTAGATAAGGCTTTATTTGTTGCTTACAATTCAAATAAACGAATATATCTTAAGTTATCAGCTAATTACAATAATGTTACCGTATTATATACGGCCGCATCGTTTACTCCCACACAAAGTTCTTCCAAATACACATGTTTTATAAATACTGACGTCAAGGACATGTGTACATTTTGACACGTATCCACAATATTCAATAAGTAAGTAATCATTTGTCGGCGTGTTTAGGATGCCCTTTACAATATATTATAATGTCAGTGTTGCGGACATTTTATTTGGAACTAGTACATCAAGGTTTGTTTGTTTACTGTGGTGACTTGGATGATTAGGTTCCTCTAAACCTTGACCCACAGGCAAATAGATAGCTTCTGACAGTTCACTGATATTCACATCAATGTGGCGCTCGTGATAATAAGTTGACTAGAGACAAATATGCAAACAACAACTGTCTATTCTTTACTTCCCTATTGGGGTTTAAGAGCCATGGCGGCCGTCAATTGGTCCAACCAGCCCACCTCCCTCGATAAACAGGTTATATTTCCCAAGCTGCTTTGAGCATCCCCAAGGGAATTTGAAAAGCTATAATATACTATACTAGGTACACTACACACAAACACGCGCACACACACACTACACACACACACAAACACACGCACACACACACTACACACACACACTACACACACACACTACACACACACACTACACACACACACTACACACACACACTACTTACACTACACATAACTACACTTACTATTTTTTTAACCCCCGACGCAAAAAGAGGGGTGTTATAAGTTTCACCGCTATGTGTGTGTGTCTGTCTGTCTGTCTGTCTGTCTGTCTGTCTGTCTGTCTGTCTGTCTGTCTGTGGCACCGTAGCGCCCAAACGGGTTAACCGATTTAGATGCGGTTTTTTTTATTTGAAAGCAGGGCTTCTTGCGATGGTTCTTAGATATGATTCATCAAAATCGGTTCAGCCATTTCAAGGTTATCAGCTCTTTTGTGTTAGCTAGAGTTGCTATTTTAGACGTCTATGGGTATTAACTTTACTTACAAACATACATGTGTCTTAACATTTCAAACACCCATGGGTGTAATATTAATAAGCAACATTATGGTGTATTTGGTTTGATGCAGCCAGGATATCTAGCAGACTAATACACTCTTGGGAAAATAACAGCAGATATGTCGTGTTTGGATTCATTTTAACCATCATTTGATTCTGCACACAATGCCCTGATGGCAACAGGATGAGCTGATGCTGCAGCCAGGCTATCCAGCACACCAGTAGCTAACTCTTGACAAAATAATAGCAGATATGTCGTGTTTGGATTCATTTTAACCAGCATTTGATTCTGCACACAATGCTCTGATGGCAACAGGATGAGCTGATGCTGCAGCCAGGCTATCCAGCACACCAGTAGGTAGACTCTTGACAAAATAATAGCAGATATGTCGTGTTTGGATTCATTTCAACCAGCATTTGATTCTGCACACAATGCTCTGATGGCAACAGGATGAGCTGATGCTGCAGCCATACTATCCAGCACACCAGTAGGTAGACTCTTGACAAAATAATAGCAGATATGTCGTGTTTGGATTCGTTTTAATCAGCATTTGACTCTACATACAATGCACTGAAAAATTATCATAACTGTAAACTCTATAAAACAATATTAATGCGTTTAAAAAATATAAAATAAAAATTAAATTAAAAATTTAAAAAACCCCCACCGCAAAAACGTAAAACATTTAAAAAGTTCAAAATAACACTTTAGCCATGAAATTTTACGTAACGTCGGGGTGCCGTTAAAATAAGTACCTACATACCTACAAGTACTAGGAACATTTCTTACATAAGCGGTACCCCGACGTGAAGTAAAATTTCATGGCTAAAGTGTTATTTTGAACTTTTTAAATGTTTTACGTTTTTGCGGTGGGGGTTTTTTAAATTTTTAATTTAATTTTTATTTTTAAACTTCTTACAGCTGGGCAGTGAAGGTTAAAGTTTAATTAAGTTATCACCAGCAATTACAAGGGTATTGTAACGTACTTTTTACTTAAGTAGCAAAATCTCGTTGAAAGTACTAGAGGTACACACCTGTTTCCCTTTGACGGACTACTTCTAGAGATTCGACATGTGATTTTTTTTTTCACATCTGTTCACAAAAAATACTGGCGTAATAACAGCTACAATATTATGATTAACTCTGTTTATATTATTTCCCCAAACAGACGCACAGTGCCGCTAATTTGTATTTGTCCTAAGTAAATATTTTGGGCGTTCATTCAATGTTTCGAGCTAACTACTATCTACGTCACAGAACATTTCTATTCAGTGTCAAATGCGCACTCACTCTACGAGATCAAAATATTTGAACATAGTAAATGTTCCTATCTCAAACAGCAGTTTCTTCGAAAGGTTTTTTGTGATTGACGTACATAACACGGCTAAACAAATAAACATCGCATCCTGTCACCTGAGTTTTGAATAAGTAAAACTAATTTTCCTGTTTTTTAACTTAACGTTAGGTTGTAGATAAAACCAATGACACAGTCTCTATTTGTTTTCCCACACATTGTTATTCTCCGAAGGCGTAATAAGTTTACTTGCATAATGCAAAAGTAAAACACAAATATGGCTTGCAAACCGTTGAGCATTCAATTAGACGAAACATGCGACCACACATTTACGAGAAACTTGTTTAACTAATTTAACAAAATGGGTAAAAGCAGAATACGATAACCTGTTACGAAATAAAATTTAATATCACACTTCCTGTCCTGTTTGTTCAATTTAATTATAATTTACAAGCCTATAAAATCTCTAAATGAGCAGCGGGTGATCAAACTTCTGAAAGGTACCTGAGAAACGCCTCAAGTAGGTACTCAAGCGTTGTTAATGAAGACGATTGAATTCATCAAATAAATTAAAGTGGTTTGCTCGCATAATATTAATCTATTAGTTCATTCCCAAGTGTTTAACGAGCGAATTATTATTTGTTTAATCGTCTGTTTGACTTGAATGATTAAAAAAGTCATAGGAAATGTTAATTATGTAGATTATAATATACTCTTGTCATCTATAATTTTATTTAGCAGAACACTCACCATAATCGATGCCGTTTCTCCAAATTACTCACTGCATTCAAAAGTAGAAAACGACGACAGAAACACGTTATCGCCATTTAGTTATTCAATTAATTGATTAACTGAGAGAAATTCAGTTAGCAAAATGAGTAATAGACACATCACTAAGCACATAATTTTTGCGTCAAACGTATTTGACCTTCAACTCGTTGAAGAACATTTGAACTGACACATCTTTATGGTCAGAAAGCTAGTGACCGTTATCTTGTATCTTATCATTATTTAAAATAGTAGCAGCAGAGTAGACACACATTAAGTATTTCTATTAACCTCTGCAAAAGTGAAATCTTGGCCATATTATGCTTATGTATAAAAGCTAGGAGCTGTCTTCTATTTTTTATTTATTTGTTACTTTTATAAAGTTATTTAGCAGCTTTGAAGTTAATGTCTTTGCATTACGTTAGTGCCAAAATTTGCTTACTACTAATTTTTTTTTGCTCTATAGAATAAACAATATTGCCAATGCAAAAAAATAACTTGAATTGAAAAAGTCAGGTTTTGAAAGATATTGACTTTTAAAACCAGACTCGTGCATTCACACTATCTGCAATGTAGAATTATAATCTATATACATATAATAAAATTGTAGAAAAGTGGTGTCTGTACAATAGAAATAAATAAAAAAAAAGTAGCAGGGGTTGTTATTATATCGATGCCGAACCCGAAATTGAATTTTTTTTTTTTTTGTCTGTTTGTCGGTATGTTTGTGCACGCTAATATCAGAAACGGCTTATTCGATTTAAATGCGGTTTTCACTAATATATTGTAGTAAGCTTCACTTAACATTTAGTGTTTATTTCATGTTTATCGGTTCATAAATAAAAAAGTTATGTCAATTTAAAGAATCACGGCGAACATTTGCTAAGGTATTCTATCAGAGCACCTACACGCCTCGCGATTATTGCGATTCACTTGAATACTGTTTGCATATTTCATTTATTTAAATTTTAGGGTTTGTAGGTTGGGTTCTTTTAACCGACTTCAAAAAAAGGAGGAGGTTCTCAATTCGACGGTATGTTTTTTTAGGTATGTTAATTTTCATTTATTAGGGATAAGTGGATAACCCTATTACCATGACATGTATTGTTAACAAATAACAATATAAAAATAAATTCATGGCAATTATTTGTATGGGAACAACTAAAAATGGAAAAATAAAAATCTTTTTTGCAAAAAATAAAACTTTTTTACACCGGTTAGTGTTTTTTTTAAGTCGGTTTTTTTTATTGCAAAAAAGATTTTTCTTAATTTTCTTTAAATTTTTTAACCCCCGACGCAAAATAAAAAGGGGTGTTATAAGTTTAACCGCTATGTGTGTGTGTCTATCTGTCTGTCTGTGGGACCGTAGCGCCTAAACGGGTGAACCGATTTATGTGCGGTTTTTTTTATTTGAAAGCAGGGTTTCTTGCAATGGTTATTAGACATGATTCATCAAACTCGGTTTAGCCGTTTCAAGGTTATCAGATCTTTTGTGTTAGGTACCGTGGCTATTTTAGACGTCTGTGGGTATTAACTTTACTTACAAACATATGTGTGGCTTAAAATTTCAAATACAAGTATGTTATATTAACAAGCAAGATTATGGCATATTTGGTCTGATGCAGCCAGGATGACAATAATAGCAGATATGTCGTGTTTGGATTCATTTTAACCAGCATTTGAGTCTGCACACAATGCACTGATGGCAACAGGGTGAGCTGATGCTGCAGCCAGGCTATCCAGCACACCATTAGGTAGGCTCTTGACAAAATAATAGCAAATATGTCGTGTTTGGATTCATTTTAACCAGCATTTGATTCTGCACACAATGCACTGATGGCAACAGGATGAGCTGATGCTGCAGCTAGGCTATCCAGCACACCAGTAGGTAGACTCTTGACAAAATAATAGCAGATATATCGTGTTTGGATTTGTTTTAACCAGCATTTGACTCTACATACAATGCACTGAAAAATTCTCATAACTGTAAACTCTATAAAACAAAATTAATGCGTTTGAAAATTATAAAATAAAAGCTAAATTAAAAATTTAAAAACCCCTATCGCAAAAAAGTAAAACATTTAAAAAGTTAAAAATAACACTTTCCTATCGTTGAGCCATGAAATTTTACGTAACGTCGGGGTATGAGTATTAGGAACGTTCCTTACTTAAGCGTGTTACGTACGTTAAGTACGTGTTTACTAAATAACTCAATTTTCCATTTAGTTATAAACGAGTCCAGTTTCCAGTCAGCCTATGTTTTGCGATGATCATTAATAAAGCCCAAGGTCAGACGCTGAAAGTTGTGGGTGTAGATCGAATCTAAGTTTCAGTTGTTTCTCGCACGATCAGTTGTATGTGGCTCTGTCACGGGTTAGCAATCCTAGGAGCCTGTATGCTTTCATCCTCGATGGCCATACCTACGTCAAAATTAAATATCGTATACGGAGAAGAATTACTGTTAAGTGAATTTTTAGCTACCCAAACGACGGTACATGTAATTCAAATTGTTGCCCGAAAAGTCACTATTCCATGCGGACGAAGTCGCGGGCACAGCTAGTCTGTAACTATATTCATTGTTCAGTGTGAGATTCAATCGCTTTTATTCAGTGAATCCTTATAAAAAACCTTACTACACTTTACACTCTACAGAAATTAACCTCCTTATTTAATAAGAACTCATAATGCATTTGTAGATATGTGAATGTCATATACATTTACGTGGTTAGGTAGGTACTCGCGCTGCTGAAATTATAATAATAATTTGCACTGACTCCTGGTCTGCAAAAACTTATACTACATTTATATGGCGGTATATGGAAAGATATTGAACCATATCTCACCGCTATTCGGACCTATTTCGCGCATATTTACATATTAATTGCTAGCACTTAAGAATTTTTATCCATAAAATGTAATCCGCAATATATTTGGCATGTGTAGGTATTGAGTAGTATCAACCGAATCGGTATCGTTATATAATAGGATAACGAGTTTCCTAAAATAAATATTTGCTTAATATTACTAGATGGGTTGGTACAAGGTGAGACCAGAAATAATCATGAATTCTTTAATTTTCTAGCCGTTTTGAGCACTGGAAACAAGTATTATCAATATTTATAGAAGCCTGCTTTAATATATAATAATATCAGTCTATTATTGTCCAACTGTACTTTTTTATATAAGAAGAAAACAATAATCACCCATGCTTGCTCAAGGCTGAGACTTATATTATTGACTATAATAGTTTTCTTCACCGATGCGCGATGTCGGTGATGTCTAAGAGAAACGTAGAAAGTACATAAAATACGTACGTTCCAGGAGGCAGCATATCCAGAGGTGCTCGAAGAGTGGAGAGGTATTCCGCACTCAGAATCTAGCCCCAGATATACGGCTAAGATTTTTACTTATATCCCTAAGGTAACATTTAACCAGTAGCCAATTTAAGTACGGTACGCGTAAAGTCCGCCTAATGTGGACGTTCCTATTCTCGAATAAAATTAGCGACATATGGATGCTACTATAAGTGCCACAAATCATTTATCTCCATTAAACTTGCTATTTTTGTAGACAAAATTACTTCAAATACGAACTTAATCTAAGCTAAATCTCAAACTCTTCCGTGCAAACAATATTCTTAACTTGTCAACTACCGGGATTTCAGACACAATTAAAACCTATTGTTCGCGCAAGCCGGCCTACGCTCGGGGCTTGATTAATTAAAAGGGGTATTATACAGATTTGCTTAGCGCATCAATATATCTAGATCTAGATATCATAGTGTAGGTACAAAGACATCCTGACAGCCCTGAAATAATCGATATTTGTATGTCAACTAACGTTTATGTGACCGACCGACAATCATAGTCCCTTAGTCAAATCATTATTATTATGAAGCAGAATAATTAATTATGATAATACTGTGTCGTAAAAGTAACTTGATCATTGTGTTGACTCACAACTCAAATTAGAAGTTTTATTGTAGTTTGATAATAATTATGATAATTTTATTCTAATATTGGTAAAGAGGTCGCAGTTCGTTTGGTTGTTAGTCATGAGTAAGGTGCGGTGATACCTCAAAGGCTCATCAGGTTTTTGTCCTTAGTAAAGTTTAGAGTAGGTATTATGGTAGGTACCTTACTAAATTAGTCAATTGGCTATTTAATCGTAGGTAAAATTCTTAACAATATTTGGTTGACTTCTAGGTCATTTGTGATATTGTCATTGCAATTTAAGAGCTATAAAGTACGCGTAAGTATGTAAAAGAAAGAAAAAAAAGAAAAAAAGCATTTATTTGATCAAGTACTACTCTGCCTAGCCCTTCGGGGATTACAGGCGTGACGTTATGTTGTTGTTTATTTGACACGCACATTAAAAAAAAAAACAAAAAAAACTCCACGTTCTAGAGAACTATGGTAGGTACCTAATTATAATGATGCTGAGAATCATTATGGCAGCCCTCAGCGAGGTTGACGCTTCCAAAGGTTTAACATGGATGTTATCAATAAAAAACTAAGTCATAAGCAGCTAAACAAACTTTAAAAGGTAAACACTAAATAACGTCAATGTAGGTACGTACTGTCAAAGTTATAATCTGTCCGTCCGTCCATCAGTGCACTGACCTTATCTTTATTGGGTATGTCCAAAACATAGGCCTCAATGTCCTGTACAAAGAACGGTCAAAGGGATATTGCCATAGTCACCATTCTTGGCCAATTCATCGAAAAATACAGCATCTTTTAACAGACAGAAAGATGTGTTTAAAAATAAAATTGTGATTTATGAAGTTAATGCCTTTGAAATAAAAATAAAATAATCCAAACAAATAATTATTATCAATCTCTGACATACAGTCGACAATTAATAAATTGTATTGAGGTGGTATTACATAGAAAATCTTATTATTCCTAACACTTTTTTACACATTACAATCTGTACCTGATGCATGGATAAAAAACGCGTTGTAATGACAGCCTCTTCAGTTGCCAAGGGACTTTATTAATCAATCACTTGAGTAAAGTTTATACTTAAACAGCTCTTTGTAATATTGTTAATGTGTAAGTGGACCAATATTGCCTTGTTTTGGTTTTAGGGTAAGATGCCCGACCTACGGGGTAACATCTGGAGTTTGATAAATTATTACCTTACTGAAACCAGCGTGATGATCATCATTTGCCCAAAATAAACGGGCACCGTATCATTATTATGGTAAGTATTTGGTTAAACATACTTGCATCTAATTAGATGATCGGTAAGTTTCCAAAATCTTAAGAGATAGTTAATTTGTCAATTCGATTTTGAAAGCAAATTATCTTAAAACTCCAGACCCGCCAAGAACAACTTCTTTAACTTTTATGGCACATCCCTGTAAAATGAAAAGGAGCAACCCGGTTACAGTTTGATCAATAGAACCTTTTAATTATTTTGGTTGTCTATTAAAGCTAGTGTCGTTATTCTTTCGGTGAAGAATTAAATTTAAAGTAAGAACACTCATTACTTACTACTTCGTTTCTGACATCAGTGAAGGAAAACATCGTAAAACAATCAGGATTAAAATAGGACTTAAATTACTATAAGTCTGTCATCGCCAACCTACCTTGTGCAAGCGTGGTGATTAATGCTCATGTCTTTTCTGTGTAAAATGAGGCATTTTCCATGCTGTAGGACAGTTAACAAACAAGTATTATTATTATTATAACTCCTTACCACATTATAATCGTAGTTTTGACTTGGCAACCAGAGTAAAAATATTCCATGCACTTTTTACAATAAAACATATTAAGTTGGATATCGTGTTTCGTGTATAATTTGCTTTTAACTATAGGTATTGATTAATTCCAAATCAGTGCACATTATTTACTTAATTTATAGCTTCATTAGGTTTTATGTTTTTTCGATTTTTATGGTCGTAGAATCAATATTCTAGAAAATCATTGTTTTTAAGAGACGTTATCTAAGCTCGTAAAAATTATGTAAAAAACTGTTGTTGTTGGTCTTCAAATTTGAAAAAGGCAATTTAAACAATAATATAATAAGTGAAACGAAACTGACACAGATAGGTACACAACCGTATTAGGCGCACTTAATGCCGAAGACCATACAAATACTAATCAGGTATTTAAGATTATTAGGCCATTTATAACTAATGTACTTTGGAAGTCTAAGCAGGCCGTAACCTAGGTGGAGTGACAAACTGATGGAAAAAATTATATGGAGGTAATGGCTCCAGGCTTTCTTTGATTCAGGCAATTTCATGTATTTGTTTATTCAAACTTAATGCACAAGTTGGACTTGAAGCCATAAGCATTATTATTTCTATCTAAATAATAAATATGTATATATTTCTACCATCCTATCTTAGGTGATGCAGAGACAGAACATAGTACTTAAATATAACATGGTGAAAATAAAAATAACTAAAATACAAGAATAAATATAACACGACAACACGCCTATACTTAATCCCCGAATAACATGGTTGGACAGAGGTGAACTTTTCACCAGTTCTATTGAAGTTATGTAATTAATAGAGAGCTTACGTATTGACACTAATCTAGACTACCGGCCTACTACTTAGAAAACAAGATGAAAAATTAGAAACTAAAACATAACATATGTACGTAAAGAAACATTACAAAGTTCAGAAAAATATATAAATATAGGTTTAGGAAGTAAAGTGATAAAGGCAATAAAGCTAATCCGCTTTCCTATCAAATAATTAAGTGGAATGCTCAAATCAAAATAGCCTTCAACTTCGAGTACCTAACAACTCTAAGTAAATAAGCCCCAGTGATGCGACATATCAACAACACACAATTTCATTGTCGATAAATATGTTTATTAGCAATAAACGTGTGTTACAAACGTCAACAACCTTCATACAAGCCTTCATACTAATAGTTATACAAATAACATTTATTCTTAAGTATTCATCACCTAGTTACATATAGAGGAACATTTTCAGAAGACAGTTTACATAGTCTTGTTAAGTGCACCCGCTATTATCACTTTCCATTCAAAAACAGAAATGTACAGCAATATTAAATGGGTCTGAATAAAAACAGTTGCGTGTCGTTAAAGTCGTGTTCTTACACCGATTTGTTAATGAAAAGATAAGGATGATTTCAATAATTGACCGTTATTCAATGGGACTACCAACCCGGGCAGGGTTGGTACTCCTATTGAACAACGATCTAACTCTGCTACTAGTAAAAAAGTTAACTACTTTAAAAAAAATACCTAAATCGCAATAATAACTGAAGAGTTCCCTCGATTTTTACTGGATCCCATTGTCAGATCCTGACCCCATGACAATAGGACCTATTGGAAAATAAACCCTTTTAGAAAAGATTTTTCCAAATCGGTCCAGCCGTCTCCAAGTTATTGAATAAAATACATTCATAAAATATATTGTACTTAATATGGTAATCGAGAACCTACTCGGTTAAAAACAGATTCAAGACATCTTTCAGTATCATTTAAATAGAAAAAAAAAACAAAGAATTAATTGGATGACATTGAGTCGTAACGAATATTTTTAGCATTTTGACCTTTCTTTTCCAAAATGGACGTAGTGAAACTAGATTTTTGTAACGGACTCACATCTATTTATTGACATAGAAATACGTAGGTTAAGCAAGTTTCGTGTTTTAAAGAGGCGTGTATCATCGCTTGATTTAAAAAAAAATATCTGACGCAGAACCATAACGAACGTAACGTAACGAAATAAAGACTTAGTTTCCCAATTTTTTTTCTCAAAATTGTGTATTAAAAAAAAACGCAGGGAAGGAGATCATCCATTTTTTTTTTTATACCACTACGGTGGCATTTTGTTTGGTGATTTGGGATAAAATAGTGGGCGGCCAGGAATTTATTTTATGTGGTTGGTTTGATTAAGGACATTTGTTTGTATGTTGAAAATGTTATGAATTAAAAAAAAAGAAATAAAAAAACACTAAACGGTGTAAAAAACTCTAAATTAGGAAGTCTGTGGCTTTGGTGGTTTTGTCTTATTCATGATGGGCCACCGACTTCCAAATTTAGAGTTATTTTACACCGTTTTGTGTTTTTTTTTGAAGATAAAAGTTTTTTATTTTTCCATTTTTAGTTGTTCCCATACAAATATTTGCCATGAATTTATTTTATATTGTTCATTGTTAACAATACAAGTCATGATAATAGGGTTATCCACTTATCCCTAATAAATGTAAATTAACATACGTAACTGTCGAAATCTAGGTATATTGTACACATCTGCGTACCCTTCAGAGCATACAGGCGTGATGGTACGTCATGATATTGTATAAACAATAAACATCCAAGCGATTCCAGCAATCACGACCGATATGCCGTCTATTTTTGAAGAGTTCCGTTGTATATCTCCGAAGATCAGCACCAGATCTTCACCAAATTAAAATGGGACCACCTCAGAAGTATACTCTTTCATATAAAAAAATAACTTTGAGAATCAGTCCATAAATGGGGGAGAAATCAGGTAACATACATAAAAAAAAAACAGACACGAACATAGAACCTCCTCCTTTTTTGAAGTCGGTTAAAAATACTTACTTACTACTTTATTAAATACTCCAACAAAAGTGTTCTGTCTCTTATGGGGGCTCTGGTAGGCGTAACACACACCGTATGTTATACCTACCTCAGGCACCAAACTCCCACAAATGTGTCAGGTTTTAAATTGAGTTAAGTTCCTGTTTTATAGCATTTGTGTTGAGTAAAAACAAACAAAAAAAATGTTTTCGGGTATAATCCTCTAAGAAAATTAAAAAAATGTGGGATAGTCTTCTACTTTGAGCTTGATGATACCACCATACATGCAACGCATCAACTGGGGGTCGAGTCTGCTATTGCAATCGTGTCTCAATGACCGGTCATTGATCAAATATTTGACAACTTTGACAGTTTTTATATGGGAAATGTGTCATAAGTTTGACGTTATACGATCATTGACCGCTCATTGTGACACGATTGCAATAGCAGACTCGACCCCCTGGTTGTAGACCAATACATGTAATCTCATCGTAATCCATACTACTACACCGATTATAGAGAGCCCATATTAAATTGGTGTAGCCAATAAATTATGTTTACCATCACCGACGTTCTAATCCTTAAGGTATTTTATTTATTTATTATTTTCTATTTAATACTTCAAGCTCGTACTAATGTATAGATGTGGACTTAATGCAATACGCATTTTATAGCAGCATATAAAAGAAAATGCAATTGGGTCACCAAGAAACTGGCTGTGCTTAGTTTGGGGCCCTCAGCTACTTCTACCTACTTCCTTCCTACTTATTAATATATTTTTTAAATTTTCTATAAGTACAGACGCTAGCACGTCAAGTTACCCCAAAGTGTCAAACTTTTTTGATCGTTTTTCAACTTTATGTCAAACAGAATAAGGTTCATAATATTCAATTGGGAAACTTTGACACATTGGGGTAACTTGATGTGCTGGCGTCTGTGCATGCTAAAATAAATACAATATTATTATTATTAAATTAAAATAAAGTTATTGATGATAATATTTTGAAAACTCCAGCATACGAATGGAAAGTTAATATCATTACGTCCTACATTTAGAAAAGTCTATACAGGAAAGATGTAACACAAGGTACGTATGAGGAAGTGCACATTAAAATTTTAAATGACATCATACGCTGCAAAGGTTACCTCTTAAAGTATCATCTAGACGAACAGATAACACCAGATTCAAACAGTCACACTGTCATTAATGTTTTTGGATATAAATCATTAAAGGTATCACAATCCATTAACGCGAGACAAATTTTAAAATATCTGATTAATTCACTTGTTCCGAGAAGCTAAACAGTTTAATAAAGAAACAACAATGATTAATTATACGTGTAGTCCTTTATTCAGATGGATATTCGACATATTGAACTTTTGACCAAGTAGTGACCTTAACTTTTACTGTCACCGTAACTGTCCGTATTTATCACTGGCATACGAGCCGCGCTATGTAGTTGTTCGTATTAAATTAACAAGAAATACATGCCGCTATGTTCTTCGAGGAAATAATGTTAATTGTTCGAGTTGTATATGAAAAAATGTCGCCTTAAAGAGGAGCGATGTTCTTAAGGGCTCATTATGTTCAAGATGTTATTATACACTGTCCTGCGAAAGTTAACAAAACTAATCACTACACATTTAAAATTATTTTTTTATAACTTTAATTCAAATAAGAGATTCAAAATAAAAAAAAATTGTAGAACGTTTTACCAGCTTTCTTTAAAACTAGTAAACTATACATAAGTTACATTTTAACTTATAAAAAGGGAAACAAAAAAATTAAATAATCCAATTTTAAAAGTGTAATACTTTGTATTGCAAGCCAGTGTATAGATGTGCTGTAGTTACACTAACATTTCAATCGTGTCAATTAGAGACAATAGAAAGACAATGACATCGCGGATACCGGTTCCCTCTTGGGGTTTAATTATAATTTAATATTTTTTTTATTATCCCACCACGTTATATTTATAGCTTAGTATAAGTATATCTATTACTATAGCTTTAAGTATCCTTACAATACCTAATTATCACTTATACAGGATGTCTCATTCAAACCGGTCAGTAGGTATGGGAAAGTCTGAAACTATAAGATATACGAAGATCTGTTCTGAGGAACCATGTCATCGATTTTAATAACAAGAAAAACTGCATTCATACATTTTAAAAAACATCTGTTATTGTAGTAATATTGGAAACGTGGTCACTTTGAGCACCTACTAAAATAAATTAAAGTATGTGGAAACAATGCATTTTATTCATTTTAGACATCATGTTTCATACAGAAATTTACTGCTTAAGACTTCCACAATCGATATCTAAATAGAGATAGTGATAGAGATAGTGTATGTTTTTTTTTCAAAATAACCGGGTTCGATTCCCGAACGGAGTACAGATGTTTTTTTTTTAAATGTATGAATGCAGTTTTACTTGTTATTTAAATCGATGACATGGTTCCTCAGAACATATCTTAGTATGTCTTATAGTTTCAGACTTTCCCATGCTGACCCATTTGAATGAAACACCCTGTATAAGGTAATAAATAATAATGGCTCGGCTACCCGGTGTAGTGTAAGTCATAGTTAGTTAAAGTTTCATTTAGAACATTAGAAGGCACATTTGAACGTCAAAAAGGTATGTAAAATAAAACTTAAAAATGATTCTAGTTGCCTCTTCCCTAAGATACCTAGTTTCGTGCAGAGAAGGATCGATTGAACAATAAACCCCTTATTTATACTGTTCTAAAATAGTTTTTTACAACATGATTGCTGTTTTTATTCCTGTTATTTCCGAATTGTGTACAAAATAATACTTTAAATAGATAAGAATAAACATGTAGTTACAGAAAATATCTCTTGGATCTTTTAGTTACATACGCATTTCCAATCATGTCAATTTAAAGAGTGTATTCAAAAGTTCCAGATAACAAAAAAAAACATTTTTTATATTCATGCCTCTAGATATCAATGACGAATACATCATGTTTGTATAAAGCAAAGGGGAAAGTAAAAGTAACCTTTCAACAGAAAAGCTAAAGCAGAACAAGTTGAGATTCATTAATAAATTGTCACCATACCTCTGACTTTGTCCTAATTTATTTCAGGTCAAAGCAGCATATCTCCTTTTTTCTATTCATCATATCTATTGGCCATTATATCAATGGTCACCTCCTTTCTAACCATTTAAATTAATTTATAAACAAAGTTATAAATAAAAAAGACCTTTTAATTTTGAGATTAATATAATTAACACCTATAGTAATAATTATAACGTTGATGCTTCCGCCATCATCGTATAATAAATCATTAAAACAAAGTGGTTGTTAGCCGTAACCTATAACCGTTTTTTGTAACTGATTCATGAAGTTACTCGTTACGTTATTTTAAACCACTAAGTAGGTAAGGTCAAACAACAGTTATTTCACCGACTTTATTATTTAAATGTCTTATTTTGATGCGGTTCGATTGCATGTATGAATAATAAATAATTAAATAGTACGATACGGTCAATTTTGTTGTAATTTATTAACAAAATTAATAAGTGATTTATTATTTATCGACGTAAACGCTACGCTTGATTATAATTTAGATTTTTTTTATAATCGGTAATATGGTTATTGTAAATCAATACCTAATTATTATAGTTGTTTTACAAGAATCGTTTTTTAAACGTAAATAAAGCAAGTTTTAATGTGTTGTACTAAAAATTATTAGCGATTAAAATGCACGAGGTAAGTATGTAATTTGATACGGAACAATTAATAAAATATTTATTGATTTGGCTAAAATAAAAATATACAACCTACTTACTTATCTCGGATCAATATCATTGAGTTGTATTATTTGTATCTTCAATTCCTTATGGTGTGGGGTTAATAGTCGAAACACCTACCTATTAATAAAATAGGTACTCTTTAACTTAATAACAGGTTAATAGTCATAATAAAAAAAAAATAGATTTATTGACTATTATCAAAGTTTACACCAATGATATTATAAATAAAAAGGTATAGATAGGTTATAAGCGCTCAAAAAGCGACACGTTAAAAGGTGGCTAACTATTGGTCAAGCCGTCAACAGACTCGTGTGTGCGTTAGTGTGCCGTTTTTGAAAATCGAATGTTGTTAAGGTAACCTATCTACACCTTTTTACTTATAATAGTATTGGCTTACACGATAAAACTCAGTCATAAATACAAAATACTAATCTACAAACGTCGGAGAGCACTCTCGTAGCTAGGTCATACACCTGTGTTAAGGAGAAGCAGCACCTGTACAATAGTAATAACCAACAACAACAACAACCCAACAACAACAACCCAACAACAACAGCCCAATAACAACAACCCAACCACAGCAGTTAGGACAACAGTACCGAAGGGTTTGGCAGAAATGTTTCCATTGTCTATGCGGATATAAAACGCTATACTATAGAAGTCATCAACGGCCTGGCCTTTTCCTATGTTGGGGTCAGCATCCAGTTTAACCAGATGCAGCTGAATACTTACCAATGCTTTACCAGTGCATTACCAGTTACTGGGTAACACTTACAAGAGCTATCCGCACCATTAATAGTCTTCAAACTTCAGTGAATTCGCAAAGGTGTTACTATTTGTATTAAGTTACAAGCAGAAGGATATTTAATTTAAACTTTATTGTAATTTATATTGTTGTAAGTAATGCACTTAGGTTTTAATGTATTATAATTTTGATTAGTTTAAATTCTTAACTGTCGCATTATGGTAAACCCTGTAATGATTGTTTAAGGTTTTTTAAATAAATAAATAAATAAAAAACTAAACCCCTAGGTTAAACTAGTTGTCAAATGTACGGGCCTCTGACGAACTATTGACTGTTTTAGATCTACAAATGACTGTTGGGACCAACGGCTTTACGTGGTTTCCGAGGCACGGAGGAGTCTTGGTATGTAATGAATGTCACCCATCCACGGAGCAACCTCGCCAAGTGTAGCTAAACTTTAGATCGACCCATAAGGCTGTGTTTATGAAGCCACAAGCTCCGAGAAGCGCCAATTGTTAATGATAGTTTTCATTTTTTGCATACAAGAAAACTAATTAATAATATTATAATTATTATTAGCTAATTATTTTATCATTAATAAGTAGGTATTATGAGAACGTAATACAATTTTAATTTACTTTAAACCCAGCAGAATAAGCACAAAAATAACGTCAGCCGATTAATTATCTGATTAACATTATATTAATTAAGTAATTTTATCTGTAAAAAGAAAATTTAATTTGGTCCATACTAGAACAAAACAAAAAAGAGTAAAACTTTGCTGACAGGCAGCGCTTTGCACCACAGGTGGCCAAGGCTATAACGAAACACACAAAGAAATAAATAATAAGCAAATTTAATTTACCGTGTAAGTAAGGTAAATATTTGTTTATCGAGTCTCGTTCACCTTATCACAATAATATAAAAACGAAAGTCAGAATCATGTTCTTGACGTATATCGATTGACGGTGATTTCACCCAAGTTTGACCTGCATCCGTATAAACTTCAACTCGTAAACGACTCGGTCACGGCCGCGTAACATAACCAAAGCCAATACTGCCATAAGGAACAAATCAACAACCATTAACAACAAACAATTATTAGAACAACACAAATAATACCAATTAAACACATTATTACCGTTTTATATTACAAAACAATAACACTATTAAACACACATTTATATTATTAAATTATTATATAATTGTTAAAGAATTAGGAAGGAATGACAGTGATGAATGTTGGTGTGCTTCGAGTTCCGACAACTGTGTCTATTAATTAAGCATGGCCAATAAATAATACACAATTATGTTTTAGATGATAGCCCAATTAAGACTGATTTGCATAATAACATTTAAGAAAAGTTTTTGTAACCTTTTTGGTGTTAACTTTAAGATTAAATAACGTTTTTAATTATTATTAGGTTTTAGTAAATGTGTGGTCTTATCTTAATGTTTGTTCATTTCTATGTAGATTTTTTTTTGTAAATTAAAACGTGATTCCTACAACAAGTTACTTGACAATACACAAATTCTAGAAACACAACGTTTAACTTAACATCTCACCCAAATTCCGCATAGAGTTAGGCAGAGGTATCACATTTTTCCGGTAAATTTAAGGTGGCTAAAATTCTGACTCCAGGCTGCTACTAAAAGATTCCAGATGAAAAAACCCAGTAATACTTTGCCCGATCTGAGAATAGAATAGAATAGAATAATCTTTATTGTACACAATAAAAAGTTACAAATTATAACTTTATCTAATCCCATGCCAAACCAAAGATTTAGAAGTGATTCTGCTAACAGTACTGTAGAACTGAAAATCTTTGGTGGTTTATGTGTTGTAACTTAATATCATGATAAAATCAGTTGAATTCATCAGTAAAAACCTCCTATTTCTGTGCCACTTAACTCGGTCCTGCTTATGAACAAGGAACTCCATTGTTAAGTTTAAAAAAATAGTTAGCTATGTAGCTTGGCTTAGCTCTGCTTGAACTTCTTTAGCCTTCGGATATTTTATTCTTTAGCCTAAGGACATATTACAATTTATGGCATTTGGTAATGAATTACAAAGGTGACCAATTTTTTTGTAGGTTACCATGTCAATTTAAACGTCAAAAAAAAATCATTACTTTATATAATATTACGCCTGTGTTTTGCGAAGGGTTTAAGTACAGACGCCAGCACGTCAAGTTACCCAAATGTATCAAATTTCTTTGATCGTTTTTCAAGTTTATGTCAAAAAGAATAAGGTTTTTATTCAATTGGGGAAATTTGACACATTGGGGTAACTTGATGTGCTGTCGTCTGTATATGATAAGCCTATTACTCAACCGGGTAATCGAAGCCAAGATCTCATACTCAGCAGTAGCGCTAGCGACCACAAGACCAATGAGACAGTCCTCGGGTTGAGATGTCGAGTTAATTCAACATGAAGTGTTAAAATGTTTACGATATAATAAAATTGTTGATTATAATTTATTGTTGTTTTGTTTTGGGTACAGTCAGCGTCAAAAATATCGAGACGACCAAACTGATAAAAAATAATCTAAATAACTTTGAAAATGCAAAAATAAACTTTATATTTGTTTTAAATTATACTTGATTTTTGCGTTATTTAAACCGTTTACGCAGCGCACGCAACGAAAGCTTTTTCCCCGCTTGCAACATTTCTTATTGCTGCTCCGCTCCTATTAGTCATAGCTTAATGTTTTATAGCCTATACCCTTTCTTAGTAAATGGACTATTCAACGCAAAAAGATTTTTTAATTCGAGCCGGTAGTTCCTGAGATTAGCGCGTTCAACCAAACAAACTCTTCTGCATTATAATATTAGTATAGATGATACATTTAGTATCAAAATAAAATTGAAATACAATATGAATTAGATTTATTTTATACTATATTTATTTTATATTAACTTTATATTAAATGACACTAGCCTGCGTAGCATGAACACATTGAACACCGAAGAAACGGCCTATGTCTACAGACGAATCGGTAAAGTGACAGATTATATAGACAGGAACCTCAATCTGTCAAATTTCTTTCAATACACAGGCCTGCGTAGCATGAACACTTAATTTCTTTTCTTCCTAGTCACGACAAAGACCGTTTCTTCGATGTTCATGCTACGCAGGCAGGAGTGTTTCAGAATGAAAGCAGTTGGTACACCATAACTGTCAGTCTGACAAGAACTGTAACCAATTGGGATAAAGTTTAATTTTCTTAGTTTTCTGTACAGTCTGTCCATCCCGATATTATTGTACCCACAAAGTATTCGGTTTCACAAAAACCATTGTCTATTATTAAATATGAGCAAGTTTGCGTGTACCTGTTAATATCTTAATGAGGAAGATTAATAAACTGTATTTTTTATTGCCAACATTGAGAACTTCTGATTCCTAATTAGACGCATACTCGTTATAACTTACGATCATATGCGTGTAATGTTTTACATGATAGATTTTGTTATTTTTCTTACTTATTTGTATAATACACGAATATAGATTTTATAAATTTTTCTAGCGTCCTAAGAGACCGCAGGTGGTAAGAGCAATTTGGAATTCAATACAATTGTATATTATAATCCTTGGGCTCAACAACTTGCATGTAAAGTATACACATAGTATCAGCCTGTTATTGTCCTATTGTAGTAAACTTATAGATATAAATAATAATTGTCAGTCCAGGTTTCCTCAAAATTATTTCCTTCACCGACTGTCGAAAGATAGACTTTAAAAGACTTCTGATCTTCCACAAAAAAATCATATTAATATTGGTTAACACAAAATTTTTTATTTATTAACGTGGCACAAAGTTTGGCCAAACTCTATCTTCTAAAAAAATATGGTAAATCTGGAAGTCATACAAGTCTCCTGGGGACTATATGGCTGCCTTATTTTCCGGGGGTAACAGTAGGCGTGATGATATTATGTTGTGATAGGTATGTCATAAAACTTTTCTTTGATTTTATTAATATTGGAGTATTCCCGTTTGAGCACCTATTTATTGAGCACCTATGCATTAACCTATGGGAAATGGGAATACCTTTGGTGCTAAATGCATAGGTGCTCAAAAAATAGGTGCTCAAACGGGAATACTCCTTAATATTAGGGTGTTAAGATTTGGCAAAAAAGCGGAAATAAACTAACCTTCAAGCTAAAACATTTGCATCCGTATACACTATAGACATAGCTGAGTGTAACATAGTGTTAATTAGAGTAGGTGGTCACTTCGCAAGTTCTCAAATGTATACTTCGTGGGAATAGAGCAAAAAAAATACGACTTTAATGGATCAATAAACATTTACCAAATTTGTTTAAGGAGCTTTGCACTACATAAAGAACACCCTCATAATTTTTATATCTTTACAAAAACATGTTTGGGACAGATTTTAATGTCCTACCTATAAACTGTTGATCAAAACAATGTAGGCTCAGATATGAGCCATTAACTTGTTTGATGTTTGGTCCATGCTTAATTCTTTATTTAAAAGAGAATTGGCAAAACAGTTTTAACCTGCAATGTGATTCTTATTTCTGAAAGAGCTTGAGATATTATTTTTCTTAATGGAAATACAAGCAAAGATTTATATAAAGAAAACTTAACTTTATACAGAAATTAAAATAAAATCTAAAAAATAAATCTGAATTACGGCGTCGAAAAACTCATCCGCATCGCTGTCCACGGGAAGTGTATCCAAAAGAATGGCAGCATTGCCACGTTGTATGGCAATGCTTATCCTTTGAACAAGGTAAAATTTGGAAAGATGGATATTGAACAATAGTTCCCAAGCATACAGCAATATATTATAATCTTCACAAAATTTTACTTGATTCATTTGAGTTGACTTAAGATTTCATACAAAATGCCCGTCTCCATTTGCAAGTCACATACGTGACGATTTACCAAAAGCAGAAATACGATTCCATCAACTAATTATCAATTTTCAATCAACTTCAAGTTACAAATCATCAATTTATCACACACGAGCCCGATTGTAATTAATTGAAACAAAAAAAAAAAACAATAAAATGTTAATTACAAGATGTTAGTTCCAATAATATTTGATTGTCACAGCTCGTAAATTAGTCAATAAAAATTGTTATTTTGACACGTTATAATATAACAATTAATTACTTACGTTTTTTTAAATAGGTAATTTGATTTATTGAATGTGAAGGTGCTCGAACAGGAAATGTTATTTCAATCGATTTACAAAGTGAATTCGATTCTAGTTATGATTAAGGGTCTACCTTCAGGGCCGATGGCTACAAATAAGGAAAACAATTCCTCAGATGTGTCAAGGATTCCATTTATAACATGGTTTTAAGTATCGATTTATACAGCGCAGTAAATGAAGAGTTTGCCAAAATCTTTGCCATTTTCTTTTATAAATTCTAGTATTAAAGTTTCTCGGTCTTTGAAATAACGAATTATAAATCAAGTAAATCTACAACAAAAGCGGATGACACCATAGATACAAAAACAAAAGTCGCACATTTTTTTGCTAGCTACATTTTGATTTCTTATCATTTTAAATTTTATGACAATAATTCCTGCTATAGTCTTACCGTCTGTGTGTCACTTACAAACACAATAGAGCCCAATAAAAAAAAATATACCTACTATGTATCGCTAAGCGAAATCTTTGGATCCCTTTTTAAGAAAAATGTGCCGAAAGGGGAATGTGGGATTGGGCATAGTGAATGTTTATGTGGAGGAGAAGTGCAGATACCTATTATTTTATAAATTTATGTTAGAAATAGATGTCAAAACTAAATAATATAAAATATTGATTTGCGTAAATAAGACGTTTCCTACGATCCACACTTTGAAAACTAACAAAAATAGACAAAAGTAGAAAGTCTGCAAGTTGTCATTAACATCGCACAGCTTCACATCAAGCATCCAGTATAAGCTGGTCTTGCATTGTATAAGATTCTCATACAACGTAAGGTCAGCGTAAACTAGAAATGTATAGCTTAATATGTAGCCGTGTTTACAAGGAAATGGAAAGTTGTAATTTGCTATTAAACAGAAACTATCAAACGACCAATGGGCGATCACTAGTAATTATATTAACCCTAAGCCAACAGTAATATCAAGCAATGAAACTGCTCTAATTTCGCATCTTTTAGTAATTTCTCCTTTATTGTAGGTGCCTGCCACCATTACCTGAAAGCCAAACAATAAACAAAAATATTCCGTGCGGAACAGTACCCATGACATGTATCCAATCGCTCAGCCACTGCACGAATCAAGCCGTCATTCATTCACTTATTGACAGACCATACAAAACCAAAACCGCTGGGCTTAAGAGTTTTTCTTAACAAGGAAGGGAAGTTTCTCATCCTCCTACGACGAGAAGGAGTCTTGAAAATGTATCCCTTGAAAGATTTTATGGAATTTCATAAGTTTTACTGATGGGAAATTCTATCGCATGCACAGTTTGTTATTATTTATTTAAATATATTAATATGCAAGCGCATGTACCGACACTTAAATCTTGTATACAAATAGTGTGGTAGTGTAAGTTAAAACCTATTGTACATACCAAGGTACCATCTTAGTGAAGCGGTTAACACTGTGATCGCGAAGGTTAAGTCATTAATTGCACATTAACATAATAATATTTAGTTAATATTAATCGACTAAACTGCTCATATACAGCCTTTGGCTAGCGCTGAAAGGAAGTTAAGAGTTTACCAGAGACAATTTTTTTATTTCATTATTTTTTTTTCAATGTGTCAACGTTTTTGCACCATAGTGCCCAGTTATAAATCATTTCTTTTATAAAAAGGTACGTAAATATAAATGATGTCGTTTTAAAAAATATGTTTCTTGAACATCGCTCTAACTAATAGGCGGATTATGTGTGGGTTTGAAGATAAAAATACAATTCATTTATTTTATTAACATCTGTTTTTTAGTTCAGAGTTATAAATTGGAGTGAGTTTATTGTTATAACGGATCTAGCTAATACAAAAAAGGAATTAACATAGAGATGACTAAATCGGTGTAGCGACAGACTGTCTGCCGGCTGCAGTTAGTTTAGTTTAGTTGAAATTTTTAAATATTCTTAAAGCTGTGATGCTTAGGTTGGTTTACTGATTAATGTGTATTCTAGTTTAATAGAAATATTTCAAATCTTCGACGCAACATACCTACATTGACTTTTATTTGATTTTCATTTTCCTTATTGAAAGACAAAGAGTACCCACTTTGCAGTTAAAACAAGCGCCATTCTGGAATGCCAATGTACTCATGAATTCACTTTACCCACCTATGTTACGTACCTATTATCTAGAACAGAGATAACCACATACTTATGATTATACTTCAATAAGCATACGAGATAGACCATTTAAAAAATCAGCTGTTATTAAAATGTAATTTGTACTTTTTAAATGACCTATAAATACATGTTTCTTCGATAAACACAAAAATAACAATATACATAATTATTTGTGAACATTATAATTTTTGTACCAATTTTGAGTTGCACATAAAAGTTATTATAGTTATAGTATTTTTGTCCATCAAATGACATTTTTTTCAAAATTTTGCGTTTATAAATAACTAGCTACCTCGGCAAACTTCGTTCTGCCTCAGAATCTATTTAATAGTCTTATTAAGTTTTTATTACTTTACATCATATACTGAGACCTACAAAATATACACTAAAAATTTCAAAAGAATCGGTCAAACCGTTTCACACACATACACACTTACAAGACATACGCACACACACACGACATACACACTTACAAGAAGTAGATTACAGAGAACAATAGATAGACATGCTTTTAATATTATGGCAAAAAAAGATCTAAAACAATAATAACTACTACTACTTTTTATTTAGCGAGCCTCTAAGTGCTCTTGTTTAAGCCTTTTGTGTAAGATAGAATTAGAATGACAACATATATATATATATAACCTAACCTAACTTACCTTACCTATCATATAGCGAACCTAACTACCTAACCTAACTACCTTAATGAAGTGCAATGATTTTGAAAAATACAAAATACATAGTTTTAAACTAAATTACTGCGCTGCGTGTGCTCTATGTTACATATAATTTACTGAGTTTACCCGGTGTACTTTAGGCCCAAACAGTATTCTAATTAATATACCTGTTTGCTAAGAATTATTGAAGTTCGTCTCTGTCGTTTACTAATTACGTAAATTAATTTAATTAATTGAAGACTTTTTCATGCAGCTTAAAACCTAACTCTAAGTGAAGTAAAAAAATAAATTTTAGAACGAACGCAAAAATACTTTGATCTGTGAGTACAAGTGACACTATTTATCTTTTCGTATATTTAAAATTTTAATACGCGAAAAGCCTAATATTGTACCTAATTGTTATCGATTTAAAATCGTTATTTAAGTACATTCTTTCATTTGAGTGTAATGTAAGTACCTTACCAACGACGCCGAGAACGAACAACAAATGATTGACAAATGGTAACGGATTGTATGGGTACATAAATTGCTTGTTAAATTAGTACATTCCTCACAATTTTTCTATATTTTTTCAATGCTTAAAAATAAGCAACAAACGACATTTCATTTTTATTTATGTAGATGGTACGTTTACCAAAGAGAGGTTGGCCATCCCTGATTTATAGGTATTACGGTATAACTCATACTATACTTGCATTATACTTACGATAGTGACCGCTAACCATATAAAAGTGATGATGAACTGGGTAACCGAATTATGAGTCAATGGGTAACGGTCACTACGCGCAAGTACAAATAAGTATCATGAATTGATTTTCCTCAAAGCCAGGGATAATAAATCGAAAGGACGCGAAAAGACATGGCTATTGTATTAAGCTATCTAATTATTTAAAAAAATGTGATGCGTTATTAAAGTTGTGTTAGCCATTTTCTTTTGTTTAACATCATTATTATCTCGCCTGTATTCCCAAACAAAAGGGTTAAGCAGAGTTGTACCAATTAATAATACTCTGACATTTTAATTATATTATGTGGAATATTATTATTTTATTATTTCACCATTTATATTTACATCTCATGTTATAGCGGGCCAGGTGTCCGACCTGAGAATCAAATTCATTACCTAATACTAAGACTAGGTACTAGGTATTTTGACAAAAAAAAAACATAGGTCTAGTAGACCTATGTTTTTTTTTTGTCAAAATACCTTTTATCATTTTTGTGGAGTATTATATTTACCCAACTAAGCTATTGTTACTACGAAACAGCGCGCCAATGATTATCTACGAACAATGAAAACGAAGGTTTGCAATCCCTGCACTAAGCATACCACAGTGACGGCAGGTTGAAGTTTCGCGAAGCTCGGACGATGACCTCGATATTTTTTTAACCTGTGGCACAAACGCCATGATTCATCATGCATTTACGATTCAATGCCTGAAAGACAGCAAAATTGTTTACCCACACTGCAGTGTTGTTTGTTTTTGTTTGCATTCTTTGGAAGTGCACTTCGTTCTGTCTTTATTTTGTTGTATAGTGTGAAGTGGGGTTTTCTTTCATTTGTCGGTAAAATGTTTAGAATCATCTTCAATTATTGAGATGGTCCGGTGGTTAGCGCAGTGAATCAGAATTATAATAAAAATGGCTTAACATGCTATCAGACACCCGTAGTGCCTTGAAATCTAATGATGGTCACTGTTGGTCTAGTAGTTAGTGCCCCTGACTGCTTCGCCAGAGGTCGTGGGTTCGATTCCCACCCAGGACAAATGTTTGTGTGATGAGCATGATCATTTGTTCTGTGTCTGGGTGTAATTTATCTATGATAAGTATGTATTTAGAAATATATAAGTATGTTTATCAGCTGTTTAGTACCCATAACACAAGTTCTGCTTAGCTTGGGACTAGATGGCGTTGTGTGAAAGTTGTGGTTTTTTTTTTATCAACGGACGGACCTCGACAAACGTTGGTTAAGTTTCGACTTTACTCGAGGCTTTAAGTATTAAGTCACAAGGTCTTATAAAATAAAAATATCCTGCAGGGCTATTGATCTCCGTTGATAGTTCATAGTGATCACTAGTAAAAGTGTTCAACGATTAAACTGCCTGCAACTTGCCTGCTGCGGTCTTCCCGTCCGATTATAATTTAGGTGTCTTCAAGGCTAGAGTGAATAGGCTCTTAACAAACTAGTGCGCTTCACCATCACTGATTGCATCACTGCTTACCATCAGGTGGGATTGCAGTCAAGCACTAGTTTGTAATATTAAAAAAAAAAAAAAAAAAAAAAAACTGTCAAACAGCTATACTCCATCCGAGTAGGTAGTTAACTAAAGGTAAACAATCTTTGTTGGTGAGCGTGTGGACTGTATGACTGACGATAAGGAAACGATGGCGATTATTAAGTAGCTTTATTATTTTAGTAAGTAAAACTATGCAAACCAAATCTAGTACGTTGACAGACACAAGACAAAGTAAAAGTCACAGTTTTAAAATTATAAAAGAACAAACCTTAGAAAAACAAATAATTAAAAAAGGTTTATACCAAAGCTCCAGCCAGTCGCCAACAATCTTGACAAGTCTTTTTACATAAACACTTATTAATTAAATACAACTACTGTTTAAACAAATTGTTTAATTGATCATGTAATCGTTTTTGTTGTATCTAAATTTGTCTTGAGCTGCATTTTATTTTTAAACTGTGTTATTAACTAAAAATACATGTCAAAATTGTTTACCTTTTGTTAACTACCTAATCGGATGGAGTATAGTTTCCTATTGGCTATCATAGGTGTGTATCTAGGATGACGTCATGCGCACTCGCAGAGATGACTGTGACGAAGTGCACTGTATCCCGTCTGATAGTCATCGTAACTTGAAGTCCACATAAAGTTCATTTTTTTTTAAATTCTCGGTTGTGATCAAAGTTCGGCCTTTAACTGGATGCCAAAATCAAAATCAAAAGTCTTTATTCAAACCAGGCTGAGAATCAGCACTTTTTGAACGTCAAAAAAATACATAAAGACAGTCCCCCAAAAACGGCCCACCCTTCGCCACTTCTAAAACATTACATTTCAGAATGATTGTCGCGTGTTAGCTAGCACACTCCAATATACCGAGATTAAGAAAAAAAAAGTAAATTCATATTAACATTGAAATCTAAACTCAAGCAAAACAACTACAAAACTGAAAGATAACAGCCTCCAGGTATAAAAGGCGTACCCGCTTACATGTGCAATGCTGGCTTATATTCATAAGGCTGTGACTCTAAATTTAAAATGATAATCCAGTTAGGCACTTAAGATAGCCATTAGCCCTGCTGGATGGGAGTGACATCAACACTTATACTTATACCATGAGTTTTATACTAGATTCTGAACCCTTTATCATTGAAATAAAATTGTTAATTGACTTTTTCCTAACTTTTGTGTACAGACGCCAGCACGTCAAGTTACCCCAACGTGTCAAATTTCATTGATCGTTTTTCGACTTTATAGCAAACGGAATAAGGTTCATTTTCAATTGGGAAAATCTGACACGTTGGGGTAACTTGATGTGCTGCCGTCTGTACAATAAAAAAGTACAGCCAAACGTGGTGTATTAATAGGAACACAGGGGTGAATGGGAACAAAACTTTGAGGAGGATTTTCACGAGAGTTAAAAGTGGTTTGTTACATTAGAGGAGAATCTCATTCTTTTAAATCCTCGAGATAAATAGTTTCGACACCTTGTTAGTAACAAATAATATTGAATTAATGAGAAAATTCTCTAAAAAGTTTTGTTTCTATTCACCCCTGCGTTTTTTGACGGTACTCTATTCTATTCTTTTCTATTCTTACGACCTGTACACCAACAATACAGTCTATTATTTATTTTAGATAGGTACTGTAAAATATTTTTCCTGTTCCGATTTGTTTCGTATAAACATCCAAATCATTGTTGTCAACAAAAACCATTTCATAGAAATACTTTCATTTTATTATCCGCATAAAGTATTTACAATACGTCTACACTGTTGTCAGGCCTCTCGTTGACAGTTCCAAGAAACTTTTAAGTTCTTTCACTTTCTCTGTTTGTTTTGTTTGTAAGTATAAAGTTGACCGAGTTAACTGTTCATTGATTTATTTATTATTATTATGAATGACATTTTGCGGAAAATTTTCCATACTTGTTCGAAAAGGAAGGCAATTTCAAGGTGTAATATGTTTAAAGGTTGATTTAACTGTAAGTACAGTTAACAAAAGAGTTTGGTTACTAGACAAGAATTGCTCGTAAACACTAGCTTCTTGTTGAAAATGGTGATAGAAATGAAGTAGACACACAGATAATAGCGTTGTCAGAGACTTGGTAACTCAGGTCTTGTTAATCACACATCATCATCATCTGAGTCCCAGTGTTTTACATGGAGCGACTGACTGTCGGGCCTCCACTACCCACTTACTGGGTAACACGATACCTCTTGGTTAAAGGGCTTCTGGCTATCTGTATTGACTGTCATAGATCTATAAATGACCGCTGGGACCAGGAGCTTTACGTGCTTTCCGAGGCACGGAGGAGTCTTGTAATGAATGGTCACCCATCAGCGGGCCAACCTCGTCAAGCGTAACTAAACCTACCTTCGACCCGTGATACTGTGAGTATTAAGCCACAAGTTCTCCTCTTGTTGTTCATACAAAAATATTTAAAAGGATTTGTCTATAAATAGATGTCGGCCTAATTTACTGCCTCGTTGATCTAGTATCTCTTAGGCGTGAGGACCTGGGTTTGGTCGTGTTATTAGGTTTTTTCATTTAAAATTTCTTAGTGGCAGTCTCCGAATCGTGGTCCCATTAAGATGGCAAAAGGCGCGCCTTCTATTCTATGGGACTAAAATAACTGGCGCAATGTGCGGATACGAGTACAATAGGTACGCCTCTGCCTGACCCATACGGGCAAACACTCGTGATGTTAATGTTCATAATTTTCCCGAACATCGGTTTACTAGATTTTAGATAACTAGATTTTCCCCTATTATATGGCACCTAAAGATAGCTGCCGATATATGGATGGGTTTACTGGCGTGATGTTGTGTGCGTGTGTACCTGTTTACTTATTGCTTTTGTCGACTGTACATTTTAAGGATTAATTCGTTACATTGGACCTGTCATTGCACCTGTAATTTTGTTCACGTTGTATCGCTAATTGTCCAAGAAGAAGGCTTGGTTTCCGTTTTTAATTATGTTGGGTAATTATGTTCTTAAATAGATTTATATGCTTGGTTTTGTATATCACAATTTTATTTCATTAAGTATGACTTCACTATACTGCCGTGCTAAACGCAAAAGCGGTATCTTGTAAATTGATTGATTGAACTTTTCAAAGGGTGTTTTCATATTTGAATTAAGATACCGCTAATTGGTTTAGTTGTTTATTATGTTCAGCATGACGAGACGTGCTGGCTGTACATCGCCGTACATTCAGATACCATGAGTTTTCTACAAATTTTTCGTCGACTCAACTTTCCCAAGTTTCACCTGATGTTATTTTTACTTTAACCTGAATAGAACCGGGATATACCTATATCCAAACCGATGAAATTTTAAATAAAATTATTTATTTATAAAATTAACTTATTAGGAACGAATCTAATAGGGTTATAGACAGCAATGTTTTGTAATTCTTGTAAAATCTAAAATATAGTAAAACCAATATCAAATGATCAACACTCGGTACTTATGGTTTTTATTGCAATTAAAATAATAATATTTTATTTACATAATCTTTTACAATTTCAAGTGGATGGCATTATGCTGCTGCTATAACCATTATTAACTACCGAAATAAAAGGCGCTGGCTCTTGGTAGTGAAAACAAAAGTGTAATGAGTCAATCAGAAAGACATAAACAATAGGTATCAAAACATAGACTAAAGGTATAAAAGAAGGCTTCACAACATGAAGCCTTGTGCAGACTTGCACAACCAGTTTTATGGTTTTGGTACAGAACCCTAAAAAGAAATCATTTGCGCTCTTCGATAACAATATTTAGGTTGAGAACCAATAATGTAAACGTTGTCGTGTCCTTGTCTTTGACAATTTAATTATACTTCAATACATTATTATATTTCGCCTTCCTATTTACTCAATGCAGAACCAAAACAAGTGGATTTATTTACCTACTTTCTTACTTACAAATTTAACGGTTATTAGATACGAGTATCTACGGGTTACCCTACGTATCCTTGTCAAGGTATTAGCCTAATTTATCTAACACCTTAATTAACATACGTGGGGTAAAGCTATGCCAAGTTTAATCACCGAAAAATGTATGGTCAATCCGTAGGGCGATCCTGGCTGGTCGATTAGATTAAATATTGCACAACTTTTTCCCATAACGCCATTTAGTTCCAAGTTAAGCTTGAGAGCTTGTGTTATGGGTACTAAACAGCTGATAAACATACTTATATATTTTTAAATACATACATATTATAGATAAATTATACCCAGACACAGAACAAATGAACGTGCCGATCACACAAACATTTGTCCTGGGTGGGAATCGAACCCACGACCTCCGGCATAGCAGTCACTAACTACTAGACCAACAGGCCCGTCGAATTACAAGCACCCCGTAAATAGTTTGGTGAAGTGACCATAAAGTGATCTGTCATTCCCTGCCTAATTCTCTGGAATTATAGATTATTCGTCTTCACTATTCTTACCTTCATTTTCACGAAGAGATTCGAGGAGAAGTCGAATCGTTCAATTTTAAAATCCGATAAAATACTCGTTTCTAGTTTATTATTAATTTAGCTTTATGCTTTTATTAATATCTATGGGTGATAATTATTGTACAGGGGCCGGCACTGTTTTTTTTTAAATCATATTGATTTTTTTTAAATTATACTCAGCGCTTAATATTTATAGGGTAAATCTTTATTTCAGGGCACAACAGTAGCTGCATAGTTGGCCAATTGAGACCTGTCTCCTCAAAATCCCCTCGATCATCCCCTATAGGTGAAATCCACGAGGGCAGTGAAATTCACTTTGATGATTTCCCTTTTAAAAATCAATATTTACCAATAACTTACTTAGAATCGCCCACCTATGAATCAAAAATGTCATGTGATTATCGTAAATCTTTAGCTGTGATCGGCTACCATACATTAATTTAATTACCTTATAGCACCGTTAATTATGTTAATCTTTGAAGATAGTTAATGATCGGATGTTACTTTTTCTACCTATAAGATAACTAATTACAATGATTTAAGACACAAAGAAATCAGAAGATGAATAGCTCGATTTACTAATTTACCGTATCATAGTCCACTTTTGAACGTGGGAATGACAGAAGTTCTAGTGACAATCTAACTAAGATCAATGGTTGCTTCAGGACACCAGTCACTTTGTTAAGTTAAAATATCCCCATGAAGTCAATTGTCAATGAAATCGATATAAAAGCAGTCGTATACTTAAGTACAGACGCCAGCACGTCAAGTTACCCCAATGTGTCAAATTTTCTCAATTGAATTTGAACCATATTCTGTTTAACATAAAATTGAAAAACGATCAAAGATATTTGACACATTGGGGTAACTTGATGTGCTGGCGTCTGTACATCCAAATTTCGCCATTTATGTTTAAGTCCCATTTTAGGTTCAGCTTCGGTCCGGTTTCAAGCCTATTGCCTTCGACCATAAATCTAGACTGCAGGCTTTTAAAAATCAAAAGTCAGAGAGAAAGCCCTAATATCACTTTGCTTGATACTGTAATCGACGCCAGGGTCCTACTTCTCAGCACTTACAACAAATAAACTAACGATACATCAAAAAACGTACTGTCTTAGTAATGCCTAGTAGGTATAGGATATCTATAACGACAGAACTAACTGCTTGTGTCAGTACCCCTAAAACTGGCCGCACGTGCAAGGTTTTTAAATAATTTACCAATTTTTTTTCACGTATTTTGTTACTAATTTCACACGTGTTCGAATAACGAATTAAAAAATCTATTCGGGTGACCGTACAGTTAGCCTAAGGCGGTTTCACGAAATGTAAACGCGTAGCTTCAGTGGCGTATCGTAAGCTTTGCGTCTACGCAGCGTGCCTACGCGCTATTATACGGCTCTACGCCACGATTGCGACTAATTATAACCATCGTATACACACAGTGCAAAGGCAGTAGGTAGGTAGGGACATTGTATACAGCAACAACCTTAGTTTGACCTTACATCGTAGTCTTCTCATTTTAATAGCAAACTGGATTTTTAATTATACTAATTAACAAACATCAAATTACACGTGAGTTTTAAGATTAAGATTAAGAATATTATATATTTTTAGATTAAGAAGTACAAAGTCTGTAATTATAACCCACACACACACAATCAAAGCATACACTATTAAACCTTTCATACAGATCATTTCCTACATACGCACAAAAACACATACACTTAAAACCCTAAAAGACTACAATTTTTTGTACCTAAGCCTCGCTAGAGACAATTATGGATAGAACGCTGGAAACCATAACTGAAATAGATAACATAGAATTAGCCCAAGTATCAAACTTAACTCTTCGCAATTTTAGTACGACTGTAAAGATCAAAAACTCCGATTTTACGATTATATCACAAAATATCCGAAGTATCTATTTAAACTTTAATGACTTACAATTGAACCTGGCCAATCTAAATTTTAACACTGACCTTATTGTTTTAAGTGAATGCAGGCTAAACCCAAATAAAAATATTCCTCAAATACAAAACTACACTGCAGGCTACACCACCAAGCATTTAAATAAAGCTGACGGTGTCGTCGTCTTTGTTAGTAACAGGTACATCTTTAAAACAAAAGAGATAAAATTAACTCACGCTTCTTGTTTACAGGTTGAAATTAAACCCGATCTCATAGTGATAGGGATATATCGCTCTCCATCAAAAACAAATGCAGATGATTTCATAAACTCTTTATCACAACACTTAGCTACACTTTCTTCAAATAAAAATGTAATTATTACGGGTGACATCAATATAAATTTAATACACAGACAAGAAGAGCAATCATACGAAAGATCTAATCGACTAAATTATCTAAACATGTTAGCAACGCACGGCCTACTACCTGGACATACGCATCCCACTCGAGACAAAAGCTGTCTAGATCATTTTATTTTAAAACTTAGACCTAATAAAAAAACAGCATTCATAGCAATTATCGACACCACTATTACCGATCACTATATGATTTTCCTAAAACTGTCTGAATTGATGAACAAACACAAATCTTTTAAAACTAAAACCTCAATCAACGTAGAATATTCACTCGAGCTCTTAAAAAGTAGCAACATTTACGAACTTTTAGACCTAAATAACCCCAACATACTAATAAATAAATTAATAAATTTACTACAAAAATGTCTCACTGCCGGTACACTTGTAATAAAAATTCCCCTTAAAAATTGATTAATCAAACCCTGGATGACCATAGGCTTGCTGCGCTGTATACATAACCGCAACAATATGCAAAAAAAGTTAAAACTAGACCCTCATAATGAGATACTAAAAATCACTTATAGGAGATACAGAAACTACTGCAACAGCGTCATTAAGAAACAAAAACGTAAATACGATGTCGAACAGCTTCATAAGACACACAAAAACTCTAAAAAGCTATGGCAAACAATAAACAATATTACCCGACGAAAACCACCTAAGACACAAAACACAGAACTACTCGAATCAGCCGCAACCCCTCTCGAGGCGGTGAATAAAGTAAATGAATACTTCTCAAGCGTTGGAAAGCATCTTGCTGACGAAATATTAAATAATCCTGAGAGACAGGCTAACAATGACCTCAACATACCTACGAACGTTCCAAACCCACCGATCACATCGTTTGTACTGCTTAACTCTGACACTGAAGAAGTAGTAACTGTAATTACTAGCCTAAAATCCGACAGTGCTACTGGCTGGGACAAAATCCCCGTAAGTTTTATAAAATCTGCCAAGTTCATTATTTCACCAATCATTTCACACCTAGTTAACCTATGTTTTGAACAAGGAAGCTTTCCCACGGCCCTGAAACAAGCTGTTATAACACCTGTTCATAAGTGTGGTGACAGAGCTGATCCGTCCAACTATAGGCCGATATCCGTCCTCCCGTCCCTGTCTAAAATTGTCGAAAGATTAATAAATCAACGCTTAAGTACATATTTAACACAAAATAAAATAATTTCACCCTCACAGTATGGATTTAGACAGGGAATGTCTACTGAAGACGCAGTCCTAGCGCTGACATCTATCGTCACTGAAAGAGTGGACAAGCGAGAGAAGTGTCTGGCCGTCTTTTTGGACATCAAAAAAGCCTTCGACACAGTCTCTGTCCCCACGCTTTTACATAGGCTAGAAGACATTGGAATAAGAGGACTACCACTTAAGCTTTTCACTGAATACCTGAGTGAGCGCAGGTACGTAGTTAAAATAGGCTCAGTCACTAGTTCCGAAGAAATAGTGACTTACGGAGTAGGACAGGGTAGTGTTCTCGGGCCGCCGCTGTTCCTCATTTATATAAACACCCTGTGTAACATGAGAATCGAAGATGCTCGCATATTCTCTTATGCTGACGATACAGCGATTGTTTTCTCTGGAAAAACATGGGACAGCGTTGGTCGCAGCGCCGAACAAGGTCTGTCTATAATAGCTACATGGCTCGATCAGAACCTTTTAACTTTGAATATTTCTAAGACCAATTACATCTGCTTTTCCATATTTGATCGTTCCCAGCCATCACAAGATCTTCAGATTAAAATCCACACCTGCTCCAGCTCCACTAACACCACCTGCTCTTGTTTAATAATCAATAAAGTATCTAGTACTAAATACCTGGGTGTTATGCTTGATCAAAGGCTATCGTGGCACTTGCACCTAGAACTAATTATGAACAGAGTTAGGAAATTGATTTGGACGTTCAAAACTCTTCGACATGTGACTACTAAGGACCTTATCAAGCAGATTTATGTCTCCCTGGGTCAATCTATACTTACGTACTGTTTGCCAATCTGGGGCGGTGCTTCTAAAACAAAGTTTTTGGAGCTGGAGAGGGCACAGAGAGCTTTACTAAAAGTCATGTACTTTAAACCAATTAGATTCCCCACGGAAAGTTTATACTTAACCTCAAACCTTTTGTCTGTTAGGAAACTCTATGTACTACAGATTGCATTAAAAAAACATGAATCTCTTCCCTTCATTACTTCCAAGACACACTCTAGGAGAAAGAATACAGTAGCTGAAGATTGTCCAGTGAATACTACATTCGCTACAAGGCAATTTATTAAACAATCTTCACGTGTATACAACACTCTCAATGAACAATGTGCCATCTATTCTATGACATACCGCGACTGCAAAAAAACACTAACTGAATGGCTCAAGAACAAAAGTTACGAAGAAATCGAAGATATTCTACACAAGACCACATAACTAAGAAACACATATAATTTGTACATCCATACACACCACCCCCACACAACCCCACGCTACACATACCACATATCTTACACACATCCCGACACCTACACAAACACACACTCACACTTCCGAACCCACAAACTTATGCACACAACAAACATACTTCAATATACTACTAATATACTTACTTATATAGGTTGTAAATGTTAAATAGTCTCTTTTAACTAGAATCTTTTTGCTTTTTGCTTATTTCTCACACATTTGTAGAACGTAAACTGGAGGAGCGGAACCACCTAATACAAGCACATCTTTGCTTAAAAGGTGACTCCAAACCTAACATAGTTATTGTCATAAGTGATGAAATAAACATTTTTATTATTTTATTATTTTATTATTATTTAAGAACCTTAGCGACAAGGTTATCCTATAAATTTCCCCGATTCAAGTTTAACCAGACCATTACAAATTATTGCTAGACGAAAGTAGAAAAACTGGTATAACCTTCATGCAAAATACATAGTTTTACCTATAAATGTAACGTTTACGATACATCAAACAAATCAGCAGGGCGTCGTCGGATGATTTGTAACACAGCTCCTTGCCTATAAAAAATTAAAATTAACATTTACTTCTTTCGATGAAAGTCGTTAATTAAGATCAAACAAATAAAGCTTACTTTTGGAGTCATTAAAAGTCACGACTACCTCAGATGGCTACGATAAATGTATTTTTTTTTATTTTGAGTGATTTACAATCAGCCATTAAAAGTAAACTCTAATTAGATAGATGTTATGAAGTTGTTAAACTTGGGCCAAGTGTGAATCTCTACATTCAACAGGCAAATATATTAAAAAAGTCAAAGTCAAATATTTATTTGCAAACTAAGAACAAAAGCTATTGAAATTTTAAATTCTTTTCATATAAAGTGTTTAAAGAAACTAAACCCAAACGCGAAATGATTTTAGAAAATTGATAAGCCCAAAAAGGCAAAGCGCACTCTACTTAAACACCATAAATACAAATAATCATTTTTAAGACTGACCAATCACCAAAAAACGCGAAAGGCAAAATTTTTGGAGACTGTCTTATGCACTTTTGACATTAAAAAAGTGCTAATCTTCAGTTAATTATTTAAAATTTCCCCCCTTAGTTACGCCCTTAGTTCCCCGATTTGCCTAATAAATTTGAGCTCCAGAAAGAAATAATCTTTCTTAACAGAAATCTCACGGTCAATATCAATACATTAAGCTAACATTACTAAACAATAATACCTGCCTATCAAAGACATTCAATACTTAAATCTTTTTGTTGCTTATTAATTGTCCTAATTTAAGGTAAAGGTCTCTTGCTCCGGAGAAAGCACGGGCATTGAACACTTCCCTTGCTCAAGACGGATGGGCAATATAAGACTCCTTTTATTGGTTAGGTATAGTCCAGATTTCCTTGCGATGTTTTCCTTCATTAATGTCAGAGTCATCCAAACGTTATACAAATAACATTAGCTCTCATCGGACAAGCTGACGCATCTAATGATTAGTAAAAATAGAAGATCATAAAACAGATGTTATCCAATGACCTCTGCGTATCTCGGCAATTAAAAACGATTACGTGAACGTATGTATGAAGGATCACGATGAATCTTATCTTCAAGTCATTTGTCAAAACTAATTTGAACCATGCCATATTACGTGCCTGTATTAATATAGTAGTAAAGGTCACGGTTTTATTGAAATTAATCAATGAAGGTACAGTTTTCTTCTATTAAACAAAATTAATCATCTTAACGTTTAAATTAATCGCACGTTTGATAATGATTTATTGTAAACTAGTTGTGCTTCGCGTCTATACCCGAACTCGTGTAACTCTTGCGGTTTGCTCAGCATACGCCATTATATCTCGTAGATGGGAAGAATTTTGTCTGACTACTAGTTAGACTTTTTTTCAGTATATTGACCAATTTATACACTTATAAATTAGATCGTTCGCTTGCATGACATACTTTAACATGATCTTCATCCCTTCTTAATTTCTAAAATAAAATATAGCCTTGACACAAAATAACGTGGCTTTCTATTGGTTGTTTCTTGGTTGGTTGGTGGTCTGTTTAAGTCGCGAGTTTATAGGCTTTTTTTGGGTAAGCTCGTTCCATCGTCGATCTCATCTCTGAGCGCAGGACAAGATTGAGGTCAAGAGTAGACCCATTTTATATAAAACAAAACAAAAATCAAAATCGGTTCATATCGTCCAGAGATTACCCTCTACAACGGCAAAAACGTTATGTCTTTAAAATAATAATATTAGTATAGATGACCTGTATGTTATTCTGATGTGTCTGCTACATAACTGTTAAGGGTCATTCAAATTCTTTCTTCCGTTCCTTTTCTCTTTTCTTATTCTTTCTTTACTTTTGCAAACATCCAAACTCACGGACATCCATCAATCGTCACCAAGTTTGACATTTATTATGTGAGTGGGATAGGAATGGCTAAAAAGGATTTTAGCACTTTTAGCACGCACTTAATGATTCAATTTCTTGGTAAAATTGGTGGTCTTGGTCAACCGCAATGCCATCCACATTTGGTCTGTGTATGCTAACCTTTAACTTCAATCGTGGGAAAAAGTAACTTGACTTCAAACTGATGACAAGCCTGCTATGTTTTATGACTATAATCCTAACGTTCTACCTTCTCATCTCGTTCTTAATGGCTAATTTAATGGAGAACCCATTTAAAAGATTAACGTTATTATAAAATCTTTTAAGCTTAATCCAAGATAAGTGAATTTAATTAATTTCGCCTATTACGAAATTAATTAGTAGGTCGCTTATTTTCCTTCAAGTGACAAATTTATTCTTAGAAAAAATAATCATCTTGATATCTATGTTCTTGATGATATGATGGACTTAAAGTAGCTTTATAAAAGTAATGCGTATAGGCAGATATCCAACAGATGATTATAATATAGCGGATTTTCCTTAATTTAAATGAGTTGTAAGCAGGATGTAGGTACCGCGTTGAATTTGTTGATTAAGAACAAACTTAGGTTGTGCAAACAAATGGAGCAACGTTACCAGTTTATAAAATCTAATATCTTACAGGCTTGTTTTATCTTTATTTTAGTAAAGATAAAGTACATAATCGTGTGCAGCTATTTAAGAAGCGTCATGGTATCATATCGCCTAAACCTGCTCATTATTCTTAAGATCGCTAATATTGGTTAATTGTCACTGTGAACTACCTAACATTTAAATAAGCGTGTACTAATAGAATTAATATCTTAGGCTTTGTCAAATTAATTACCGTAAGTGTTGGCAGTCAACATAACATTGCCTAAATAATAATTTGTTACAACAGAACTGAATAGGTATTCTTATTTAATAATAACTGTATTAACAATGATCTCAACTACTAATTTAATATTATTATCTAAACAGACTGGAGAAGGATTGATTATCTGATACCATTAGTTCAATACAGAATTCTGGTACTCCTACTATTGATTTTCTTTGTTGGTTCTCAATCTAATTTCAAAGAAAAAAATACAATCGACTTAAAAAAAACACTAACCGGTGTAAAAAAAGGTTCCATAATCATGTACCTACAAACTCATAGTTGTGCGTCAATGTCTTAATATTATTTGCTACTAGATTCTGCCTTTTTGTTTGCGTGAAAGCAATTTTACATAACGTTTGGCACTTGGTATCAGAAAAGTATTTTTTTAAATCGAGTAAGCAGTTCTTCTTCAGAGATTACCCTCTACGCATAAACAAATCTACCTCTTTATAATATCAGTACCTATAGATAAACAAACACCAACGTTCACCTTAAACACATCAATACCGTGATTTACGAACAATACTTTCGTTAACGTAAAGTTTACCATACACTTAACTTTACGGAAATCGAGATGCATAAATCGAATCACCTGTTTTGACATTGGGATTCATTGCAATGCACAATTACGAGCATATCCACCAGTGTTTGATTCATGCAACGATACTGTGTCGCGGCGGCCGACGCTTTGTCTGGCAGCGCAGAGCCAGCTATACATCAGCGTCGGAAAGTTGCTTCTTTGTAGCCAACCAGCCACTGAGATGGAAGACTTACGTGTTTTTATTTTGCAGTTCCGATGTGTATTTTAGACCTAAGTATTTTTTTAATGTAGGTTCTTTAGCTTAGGGTGGTAATTTTCTTTATAATAAATAGTAGCTAATATTTAGATTCTAAAATAATATTACTTGTAAAAAAACGTGAATAGAAAGAATCTTAATTATAGATATGGTTAATCACACCATAAAGTGAAAGAGTGGTTAACGAACAAACATGCAGTCACAAAATTATTTCAAATTTTGTGACTGCATGTTTGGGTCGCTATCAACATCTCAATAATAATAGCACCCATGGTGTGTCACTTAAAAAAAAACTGAGTCACTGTTACAATCAATCTGAGAGATTGCTTTTTCGCGTAGGTAATCTAATCACTCTTAATGAATAACAACGTTAGTTTGCTATCATTCTCATCTGGTTTTTAGGGTTGAACACCCAAAGGCTCCAACGCGGCTCTCCATTGTTAGGCCTCCACTGTTGGCCATCCGTCTATCTGTCAAAAGAATGTATCTTATGCACCGTAATAAATAGACAGTGGAAACTGACACAGAAGGTTAACTTCTATTGCCGTTACAGCAACAAATACCTAAAGTAAAATCAAAACAAAAATCTTTTTTGACCCCGTCAACTCTCCGTTTATCTGAAAGTTATCGAGTTATAAGTTATAGTGGATGGTGGACCAGGACGTTTTCACTGTAATGATATTAATAAGGCTATTTATTTAAAGGTCAAATGAACTGGCTCTGACTTTCAAGATGGGTTCGACAGAATTTTATGGGTTATTACTATCAAAGATAATACGTATACGTGACGGCTTTAACGCATCCTACTCGATCGATCGAATTTATTATTAATTGCAGTTTTGTGTGTAAACTGTGTAAAGACGAAGGTTTTGTTATTGAATATTTGATAAACATACGTAATTGTATACCTATAAGTACCTTGCAATTTAAAATATTTATCATTTAGATTCTGGTCATCAATTTATTGAATTTTGACAATTGTATGGTTGATTTACGTTAAAAAAAAAAACAATAAAATGTTTTGATTATTTTAAAACCCAAGGCTTTAAAGTGGCAGAACCAAGTGATTATGATTTTTGTTATTTGAAGGAAGCAGATAAGTAAAAAAAGGTCCACACAAAGAACTAACCGCAATAATATAACTTTTTCTATATATTTTGTAAAGATCAAAAGTCACAAGAGGCGCTTTCAAGGTGTATGATTATTATACTGTAATAAAATTGATCTTTTTAAATAATTTAGTGCAAATTCTATGCACAATTCTCAGGCAAAAAAGGAGGATTGTGGACAGAATTTGCTTAATGGTTTAATCTGGTTTATTTTTATTGACTTGATTCTCTTAACCTTTTAATCATGTCAAGTGACACAATAGAAAGAGAATAACAGCGAGGACACCAGTGTGCTCTTGGGGTTTAACGAATTAAATCAATTAAGTATTCTATCCGTAACGACTGTCAAAGATCTACAAATGACAGCCGGGACCAACGGCTTAACGTGCTTTCCGAGGCACGGAGGAGTCTTGGTATGTAATAAATGGTCACCCATCCACGGACCGACCTCGTCAAGCGTAGCTTAACCTTCGATCGACCCATGCGGCTGTTATAATTTAGCCACAAGCTATAATACTGTGTAGTTTAATCTGAATCAGTTCAGTTGTTTTTACGTGAAAGAGTAACAAACGTCCTTACATTTTCAAAAACTTTTGCGAATGAGATATAATTTAGCCAGGAAATTTGGTCAGGATTCATATTTGTCTAATACCTTTTTCTCTATTAATAGTTCGAGGTGATTTTATCTCCATAAATCAAAATTTTAAAGGTCTTATTGAGCCAGGTCAAGAAAGTCCACTGTCAAGGTCTAATCCATCGTAAATGCTTAGAATTGCAAATTTTCGTCTATCTACCTCGTGAAAATTGTCATGATCTCTATTATTCTCAAATGTTTTGTTATGGATGAATATTATTTTAATAATTATGAATTGTCTTAAGAGTAGAGGAAGACCGAAGATAGAATCGATGACTAGTACGAAAATGGCTTCTAAAGTTATGACTGTTGATATGAAGGGAAATTGAGATGTATGAAAGAAGAGGATTATGGTGCGCCGATATTTAATTAATTGTGAAAAGAGTAGAAATCGGTGCAATTTTTTTTCAAAATTAATCTAAGTCTTATTAGATTGTTTTTACTTTATAATGAAGTTCAACGTTGTAGTTTAAAATGTATTACCAGTTAATTCCTTTACTTCAGTTGATGAATTACTTAGGTATTTGTATTTTTTTTTAATAGGGAAGTTAATTTCCTCTTTACTAGGGTTTGCCCTCATAGGTTTTCCAAAAACGATCGTTAAACCTGTTTGTCTGTTAAAACATTAAATACTTTATTGAAAACGATTATTCAATAGAAATTTGAATGTGGTGCGGTGTTTTCTGGTGCCATAGTAACTATTTCTTTCGTATGTTTTTTTTAAAATTCACATAAATTATTGACACGAAAATTAATAAAAAAAAGTATTAACTGATTAAAATTCGGTAATATGATACTCTTGTTTACAAAATTATACATGTGTCAAAAATAAAAATAATTAATGAAACACGATATAGGTACCTTAAATACCTATTTGAAGCGTTACAGCTGCGACCAGATTCAAACATTAAAAATCAAGTATATGAAATTTTAGTTAACTTGCTTCTGCCCGCGACTTCGTGCACGTTAAATAAACCTAACTAGTAGCTTTACCTAACAAGGAAAAAAAATTGAAATCGGGAGAACAGTTCCCGAAATTACCCACAGCATACAAACAAATATCTCTTTATAATGTTTGTATAAAGAACAATATGAAGGGTGAAAAGACGCTCAAGGAACCCATAAGCCATTTGTTCCACCCATCATTGATATTTTTTTTTTGTAGATACTACTATACCATACCTGGAAACATGGTTACGAACCTCTTATTTTTAAGTCAATGTCCCAACTCTTCTTACAGATATTAGTTTTAAATTTAATGCTGCTATATTAATATTTAAAGTTTTACACAAGTTTTATACACATTCAACCTTTGTACGATGTCGTTTTGTGCCCAAGTAAACGGTATTTTTTATCGTCATAAACAAGCCATTTTCTATCAATACTCGTATCTTTGTACAATCCTACATAGTTTGAAGTACAGAACCTGTAGACGATGCCGACGGTTATAATAGGTATTTTTGCACCCTGAAAATAGGTACATTAGTTAAAAGTTTTAATTAAACGTGTTATAATCCCAAGCATGTATAAAGTCTCGTAAAATAAAAAGTTAATAAAATCAAAGTCATTAATATGCAAATATTGAAGCTCCAGCGAAAATTCGCGTCAGGTGGTAGACCGGATCTGTTGCTAACAGACAACATGTCACCTTAAACTTTTTGGTCAATTTTTGGCTCTAATTAACGACTCGCTATCGTCGTTTCATTAAGCAAATTGTATTTTTACCTAAATATATGGAAACAATCCACAGTATCGGGAAAGATATTTTAATTAACCTAATGTAAATTTTATAACATTTTTCGCAAATGGCCTTTTAAATTATGTAGAACACATTTAAATAAATATACCCACAAATAAAACCTTAATAGCACCCGAACAATCTCAAAATTCAATTTCATGCCTATTAATATAGACATTAACATTTTCCGCAGAACATAAGTGAAAATTGATTTCCCATCTAAACGAACAAAAAATTGGCATCATTTATTTTGTCAGGCAAATTATTCTTATTCATTCCAAAAATGTAAAATTAAGTAGCCTTTGACATAAAAAAGGGTGATTACAGATTATTCTTTCCTTGTTTTTAGCTGCGTATAATTTCGCTTAAAGACCACTTCCGTTCCGACCAATATCTGTCAACATATTTCCACGTTCGGCTCGGACACATCACAAGAACTCGATTTCATTGACAACAACCGTCTGCAGCATAATGAGTTTTAAATTATTACTGCAGATAAAAAGTAGCAGGCTGATGTTCGTATAACCTTTCTTTATTTCGTAACTGAAGACTCTACACGACCGAAGAATAGACCATCCCGAGTATTGTCTGCCAATCCAAATTGTTGACTACTAAATTGGATAAAAAGGGGTCTCGCAAATTGGTTTAATATGTTAAATATAACTTTAGTATTACAAATTAAGGGTGTATTGTAGTGAGTGTGTGCGGTAGTGAAAGATCGGCGCGGGCGGCTATGCGCAGACGCAGCGGGCGGCCGGCGTCGCTCCGTCTCCATGGTAACGAGGCGTCGGGTACATAAGCGTGCGCGTGGGCCGCTGGCCGCACACACCGCTAAAGCCTGGAGAGCGCGCAGCACATCGTGCTACGGATCACCGGGAAATATTAAATAAGTTTGAAGTTTCGTAAATTATAAGTGAACAAGTCTTTAGTTACGAATCTCAACTTTACGCGTGAATTTTTTCAGTTACAAGTGTTGTGAATTAACTTTTAAACATACAAGATGATATCCTTAGTGTTGTTTGTTATGGGAGGTCTCCTCGCAACGACAGAAGGTAGCTGTGGTGCTGGAAAACAATTACTACGTAAGTTCATTATGTTCAGTATCTCGTTAATTATTTTCAGACCCTCATTAATTATAAGTATGTCATGTAAAGAACCTTTATCCAATCTAAATTACTGTCACTCTGTCTAGCATTTTTAACTTTAAAGTAAAAAGGTTGAACTCTTATCTCAATTGATTTAAAGTTAAACTTAATTTAGTTTAATATTTGCGAATATTTAATTACCCATAAATTACAATACTAAGTAGTACAAACGTGAATGATACAATTCTGTAAATTATCTTGAATCTGCACCAATGCTTGAACACGGTTTTTATATTTATTTGTCTATTCATAAAATACCAAAGCATCTAAAGTACATAAACTCTCATAAAGTGTCCGTAATGATTCCAAGATACCATCAATTCATCGCCGCCACCCAGTCTGGATTTTGCGAACGAGTTTTTACCCAAAAAGATGCTCCTATTTTACATACTCGTATGGGTCGAGGTCGTAAAATTTTATTGACACCGACACCTGTGTTAGCACGCACCGGTCTAATAAATCAGATCAATCCAACGGATTATGAAATCACTCGAACAAAAATGTCGCCTTGACACTCAGAATTGGATGACTCTCTTATAATTTTAGCAATTCAGTTGAATTTTAGAAGAGTAAGTTTTAAAACAGTGCTTTTTTTTCTCTAGGATCTGGAGGATTGACGGCGTACGAGAAGCAAGCGATAGTCGACGCACACAATCGCCTCAGGCAATCAGTTGCACTGGGACAGGTCTCCAGCCAACCACCCGCAGCTAACATGATGGAAATGGTACGTCAAACACACAACAGAAATACACATAAATGAATTAAAATACGAACTTGATCTTGACCATTATTCATTGACATTTTGTCACACATTTTAATTCAGTGGAGTCGTAAAATATCCACCACTAAAGCAGTGACATCAGCTAGATACATTATTATCTAATAAAGTAATGTAAATTCCAATTCTCCTGATTCAAAGACATTTTGATATCTAGCCTGGTATTTGAATGAACGAGACTCTTAGTATAAATTCAATTAAAATTCTTGATATTTTCTTATTAAACTATTTTTACCAAGTTGGTAATGCTTAGCTAAATATCATTCTCCTACATCAACATAAACTCGGATTATAAGAATAATTCCAGAGGTGATACATTTTCGTAGACTATTATTATTTCGACCAATTATGTAACATTCAAATAATGGCTAATCTTATTTGCGAATACATAAAACAAAGTCAATTGTCTCTTTCCGATAAAAAAATAAATGGCACTCAAGTTCAGTGTCCGACACTTCGGATCAGTTAATGAAAAACAAACAACGTCAAACCGCTTTAAAAAACAAACATTGACGATTTTAACGAAATCTTTTCTTTTGTAAAGGTTTGGGATGATGAACTGGCCGCAGGCGCTCAGCACTGGTCTGACCAGTGCATTACTGCTCACGACCGTGCCGCCCAGCGTTACGACGGCCGCTTCCCAGTGGGTCAAAACCTCGCAGCCACCTGGACAACTCGCCCACCCAGCCAGAATGCCGACTCCGAACCTGACTTCAACAAGCAGATCAACGCGTGGTTCGATGAAGTACATGTCTACGGCTTCAAGCCCATCACTGGAGGGCACGGCACCGGGCATTACTCACAGGTAATTTGCAATTTAAATTCGGCAATTTAATAGTAAAGCCAATCTCTGTATAAATTTTCTGCCAAATGTGACATATTGAATATTTAATTTGGTAAATTACATAATAATTCATTGTTGCCTTCATAAGTGGAACCAATGTGGTACCAAATTACAGTAACCTGTTCGGAAATTAAGTTGAACAAATTTCTAACGTTTATTAATTTTATTTTAGCTGGTTTGGGGCGAGACATCTCACGTAGGCTGTGGTTTCACATTCTACTACGACCCATCTCGAGGTTACACCAAGCTTTACGTCTGCAACTACGGTCCTGGCGGAAACGTTATTGGATCCAAACCATACGAAAAAGGCTACCCATCATGCACCAACTACGGCCTCACAGAATCGAGCAAATACTCCGGCCTTTGCGGTAATTATCTCTCATACTCTACGAAAAACCATTACTTATATTATTATTACAAATCTAAGATACTTCAAATTTTAACTATCCATAAATTTCAAAAATTTTATATCCGACAAATAAATCTAATTTTGTGCCTTCATTGTTACAGCCGCCAGCTACACAGCTTCCTCGTCCTATCAGACGGTGGACAACAGCAACAGCTACATCTCAAACGCCATCCCCGACAGCTCCGTCGACACTCAAGGCTTCAACTACCAGTTTAGCAAACAGTACTACAACCAGTACAACAACCAATATCAATACAGATACCAACAACCCGACACCTATTACCAGCGACAGGAAACCTCTACCTTTAGGCCTATCATTAGCATCATCAAGACCGCTTCCAATCTCTTCAAATCGAAGCCCCAAGTCAGAATTGGCACCGTTTACTTATAGGTCTCTCCTTGAATGCACACTTATTGCAGTATTGTTTGTAAATTATTGTGACAGTGGTGTTACTCGACTGATATTCGAAGCTGCAAGGTGCAGACTTTCGGAACCATGTATGATATTGTTATTCCTTGGTTTTACAAGGAACTTAAGTAAGTTTTCGCTTCTTTAATTAAACGAATTGAATTTCCAACATTGAGAAGGTCTTGGTGATTTTATGTTAAAGTTGCGTTGCTGTCGAGATGGCCTTCTAGTATTAGCAGTATGTAAGCGAATTGTTATTTAGATAGATTTATACTTATATTTTTTAAATAAATATTCCTTAATACAATTTGTAATTCTTTTTATTTGATGAAGCGTGATGTAATTTCTATAAAGGATTCTGTATATTATTTAAATAGAAGCGGTGACAAAACAACCGGTAATTTAGATGAGTAGGTATAACATATAATACTTGGTCTTGATGTTTGCATAACATTATTTTAATTTTATGAACGATAGGCCCCGCGGTCACCAACCCGCTTACCTAGCCTACGTAACTAAGGACATTACTCTTATTGGAAAAGTATTTTTGTCGTGAATGAACAGCTTAAAGCAGGTTAAGCTAAGCTTTATAATTGATTCTAAAATAAAGGACAATGCCCACGGCGCTATGGACAAATGTACTCAATTTAACATTGTTGTGTCTTCATCAAATTATCTTTAAAATACTCGATGGCATGTCTATATACTACCTCAAAAGATTTAACACAAACGACAATGGCATTTCCGAGATATTTACAAAAATGAAATTACTATTTTGAGGTTATGTTAGACCAAAAATTAGTTGAAAAAAGTTATTTAAAAGGGTCTGAATGGGTTTACGGGTTAGCTTGGTGTCTTTGAAGCCTATTTGTGTAAATCTGTGTCTACCTCAACAAGTCTTACTGATTTAGATTTTACGCATTTTTAAATCTTATTCCCTCGTTTCATGAAATTGCAAAGCGTGGAAAAAATCATTACTAAGATAGTCAATTGCTGTGTTATATAGATATGAAACTGAGCGATTGATCAGGATCTAGAGATCCTAGGTACTCAAATCATAGATGTGGTAGGTATCATGAAATTGTCTTCGTAAGTAGAGAGGGAAGGAAAAACACACAACACTAAATACAATAAATAAAAGAATGATTATTTCTTAAACCTGCAATTTATTCTTCTAAAAATACGTTATCCAAAAATAGAGCTGGAACACTAACATTGTTATAACGTGCCCAGCTCAAATACCACACTATGCACATTACATGCACACAGCAACTCAAATCATACTACGTTAAAGAGACAATGTGCATTCTTACCGGCGTTGGTGAGATCCAGACTCGTAAAATGTTCATGATGTTATTCGAAATCTCCGACAACATGCGTCTGCGGCTAAGTGGCGTTAATCTCAAAGAGTAGTTGAGACATTGCATCACAGTCGCACTCGCCATGATCACAACTAAAAAAGTCCTGCCTTTCGTAATAAACAACACACACGGTGCAGCTGCGGCGTTAGAATTATGTTTATTTTCAATGGTTTGGCAGCAGTAACGGAGGAACTAAAAGGCTCGACTCGACGCACAACGTACCAAAACCAGTAGAAATGACAGTATTGTATTGCAAAAATATGACAGACGCAATAAATGTCAAATAAGGTTGTACCCATACTGATGAGAGATAGATTTCCGTAAACCAGCCAGTGATATTTCACGAATACCACTTGGTGCCGATGCCGTCGTTTACAACCACTGATATTAAAAATACTATACTTAGAACTCTGTTATTACCTACTTTACAATAATAGATTGAACAATCAACACAAAATCGATATCGTTTTATTTTATGTAGGTAGGTATGCACATTACCCGCAAAAGAAAAAAACGTAACGTAAAATTATTTTATTGAAGGCGGTTAAAAATAAACATCCCTAGTATTGACAGCTGATAGTAAAAAATGGCGTTCTATAACGTCGGAAACATAAAAGTACTAATTATTGTTCAAAAAACTATCCCATTTTAAATGATCATTAAGTCTTTTTAAAAAAGATATTTTTATTTTAGATATTTCATGTCGTTTAAAGACTTGAGACACAAGTGATTTATCAAGAGTACTGTTCCTGGGCAATCTCTTTTGGCAGACGATATCTTTTCAACGTATTACAATATTTACGAGTATAGACGATAGAGGATGGTCAAAATAAGTATATTAGTCAATATAACTCAGTTTTGCATGTATTGTGGGTTGCTTCGGTGGGTTGGAACATTTTTGTATGTTTTACGTCCACTTGTTCAGATCGAATTTCACGGCCACGGTAATTTTAACAAAGACTAGCTAAGTAACTAATCGACATTACAGTATCGTGAGATCAATATCATATTAAAATGCTAGAAAAAAATAATATAATAATAAATTAAAAAATATCTAAAATCTTAATAACCCTTTGCCCAAATCTGGAAACTAATCTTACTGCTACCACGAAGCAAACGCGTCAATGAGTTCAGTGCAGTTATCTACGAACTTTAATATCCGTTCAGGAGAGGGATAAAAAGTTTTGAAAATAATATATTATACATTATTGACTGGTGGCAGTGCCACGTTGTATGGCAATGGTTATCCTTTGACCAAGGTAAAAGCCAGCCTTTGGGTCACGCGAAGTGTCAACTAACCGTCTTGAAAGTTACTTGGTGATAATCACAGATATAGATTAACCTAGATAAAGCAAGAGCAACTATTTCGCGTGCCACTTTGCGTGCCTAGCTTACGTACAAAAATCGTAGGTGGCCACTTTCGCGCTCCATTTCCTTTCATCGGTAAGTAATTTTGTGATTTATATTATGCGTAATTAATTCAAAAAACAATTACTTTTAATTTAATACCCCCAGTAATACCTGGTAATACCAAAAGAAAAACAAAACATTCGTATTACATTGCGTACAGTCAAAAAATGACACGCTTGGATTTCATACAGATCGTAATACTTGCGTTATCTAGGTATATCTATATCTGTGGTGATAATATACCTTTCTAATGATGAAGAAAAATGTAAATTAATATGTGTGTGTGTGTATTTGCTGTGCCCTTACAGGGTGCATGTTTCAATACTGTGTCTTCGTTTAATACATGCCTAATACCCAGTGTTTTACAAAGTCAGCTAAAAAATAAGAAAATAAAATACATCGAGGACTTTTGAGTTTTTTAGAAACAAAATATCAAATCTTTCCTTTGTATAAAATTAGTGGAGCAGTAGAAATAAAAACCAGGAGCGTACAATGCACCGAAAACTAGTCACTACAAAGGTTTAACATTTACGAAAGTAAACGGAGTAAAAGAAGTAGGTATGAAAGAATCGTACCAGATGGCACTCTGTAGTTTCTTCCTACCCCCATGGCAAAGAGGCGTGAGTTTACGTATGTCTGTCTGTACAAAGGTTTATATGTGATAACGCCTCAACCAGGAAATAGGTACAACTGCAGAGATAGACTTTAATTCAGGGCCCCAAAATACCTACGATGGAACACCGTGTATACAAACTTAGTAAACAAACTAGGTTTGTTTTGGCGGTGGTTCTCTAACTTACTTGAGAATATTGTTGTTCAAAGTCGTAAGACCATTACATTTTTTTTACAGATTTGTTACCATAATGTTATAAGTAAAAAGGTGTAGATAGGTTCCTTAAACAACATTCGATCTTCAAAAAAGGTACACTAAGTAACGCATGCGTTTGCTGGGGCGCGACGCCACACTGAGATGAAGTGTGGCTAGTTAGCCACATTTTATCGTTTCACTTGCTGGGCGCGTATAACCTATCTACACCTTTTTACTTATATTTTCATCGTTTGTTACAATCAAATATAAATTAAATTATTCTATATTACTACTTCATATCATAACATAATATACTGCTATAGCACTATACCTACATAAATAAGTAGGTAAAGAAAATAATTATGTCATTAAATGATCTTTCAAAATTGAAAACAACTGCTTTAATACAATACAGTACTTTCCCGATGACTCGTTTTAAACCAGTTCACTAGCAATTAAATCAGAAAACTAAATCACACAACACACACTGCATAAAAAAATTGAACTTTGTTTCTGCGGCGCCCTGCAATTTACTCCTCACGGTTGCGGTTAAACTAGAGCTATTAATTTGTTTTCCCACCACACTGTGGCACACCACGTAACGAACATAGAAAAGCATGTAATTATGAAAAAAAAATACGATACCTAATGACGAAAGGGGAATTGTTATTAGGAGAGGCCAAGACAATTTCACATTTTTATCAACGTAAACCTACCTACCTACGTAAGGTAAAGGCACCTAATTCCGCGCTGTTTTTAACATAACACGAAAGAACATTATAAATTAAGTATTTATCGGACCTTTCTGTACAATTTTATATTTTTATCAGAAGTGTTAGCTATCAAATTTTTGAAAAATATTTGCAGTTTGTCAGTAGAAGGTTATTGAAGCTGATAAAATAAATAAAAATATAAAAAAGTCCGAGGTACCTTATTCCGATTTAAAAATCGTAATTCCGATGCATTTGGTTCCTAATTCCGAGTAAAAATTAAATTAAAAATTTAAAAAACCCCCACCGCAAAAAAGTAAAACATTTAAAAAGTTAAAAATAACACTTTAGCCATGAAATTTTACTTCACGTCGGGGTACCGCTTTAGTAAGGAATGTTCCTGGTACTTAGATATGTAGGTAGTTATTTTAACGGTACCCCGACGTTACGTAAAATTTCATGGCTAAAGTGTTATTTTTAACTTTTTAAATGTTTTACTTTTTTGCGGTGGGGGTTTTTTAAATTTTTAATTTAATTTTCATTTTAAAATTTTTAAACGCATACATTTTGTTTTATAGAGTATACAGTTATGAGATTTTTTCAGTGCATTATATGTAGAGTCAAATGCTGGTTAAAACGAATCCAAACACGACATATCTGCTATTATTTTGTCAAGAGTCTACCTACTGGTGTGCTGGATAGCCTGGCTGCAGCATCAGCTCATCCTGTTGTCATCAGTGCATTGTGTTTAGAATCAAATGCTGGTTGAAATGAATCCAAACACGACATATCTGCTATTATTTTGTCAAGAGTCTACCTACTGGTGTGCTGGATAGCCTGGCTGCAGCATCAGCTCATCCTGTTGCCATCAGTGCATTGTGTGCAGAATCAAATGCTGGTTAAAATGAATCCAAACACGACATATCTGCTGTTATTTTCCCAAGAGTGTATTAGTCTGCTAGATATCCTGGCTGCATCAGACCAAATCCACCATAATGTTGCTTGTTAATATTACACACATGGGTTTTTGAAATTTTAAGACACACATATGTTTTTAAGTAAAGTTTATACCCATAGACGTCTAAAATAGCAACGGTAGCTAACACAAATGAGCTGATAACCTTAAAACGGCTAAACCGATTTTGATGAATTATGTCTAAGAACCATCGCAAGAAACCCTGCTTTCAAATAAAAAAAACCGCATCTAAATCGGTTCACCCGTTTGGGCGCTACGGTGCCACAGACAGACAGACAGACAGACAGACAGACACACACACATAGCGGTGAAACTTATAACACCCCTCTTTTTGCGTCGGGGGTTAATAAAAATAGAAAGGGAACTATGTAGGGAGAATTATACATGATGTTTAAAAGTCAAATCTGTTTATTTTTTATATTAAATCAATTCTGTTTTTGTTTATTCTAGTTTTATTCTAAACCCTGTTTTTTATTAATATTATTCCTTAATCTTATAAAAATATAAAAATGAATTAACAATATCAACATTAAAATCTAATTGTTGCATTACAAAAATAATTTACATTATTATTATTTTTGTACTTACAAGTTAAAAGTATAACAATTGCTATAATCATATCAAAATTAGAGCCTATTACGAGATCCAAATTTGTTTATTTTTTATATGAAATCAGTTCTTTTTTTTGTTTATTCTAGTTTTATTCTAAACCCTGTTTTATACCCTGTATTATATTTTTTTACAAACACACACTCCAATTTTATGTATTTGTATAGATGATTAGTATTCTTTCAGTTACTAAACGCGTATCTACTAAGCACATAAAATAATGAACACTCTGTATTTAAACAGGGTCTTAGGACACGGAATTAGGTTCTCATGTAATCTTATTCCGACGTAAATACATCGGAATTAGGTACTCATGTAACCTTATTCCGACGTAAATACATCGGAATAGCGTTTTATGATGCTAAATCAAAGTTTCTAATTCCGAGTACTAAAAAGTAAAAGATTTTTTAATATTATGCAAATAAAATAATGTATAGTTACAATATGAAAGGAAAACCAATATAAAGTACATACATATAATAACAGAACACTTATAAAACCTAATGTCTTCACTAAAATCTTCTATACAACGTATTAATAAAGTACCTGTACAAACAATTTTTGACCTGCTATAATTAGTAAATGCGACGCCACGGTGTACCTCGGAAATAGATTATTAAATGTATGAGTTATTCATTAAGTCAGAACTAACACATTAAAGTTTATAATCATAAAACAGACACCGAAATTTAAAAAGACTAAATGTCTTTAAATTTGTTTTTCCGTGGTATACATCGGCTTTTAGGAACACACTAAAATATTTTGCACCTAATGCCGCGGTATTTTAAACACTTATTTTCTTGCTAATTTGCAAATAAAATACTCAAATCTTAAGTGTTTTCGATAAAAAATATTATCCTTTCAATATTTCAACCTAAACGAAAACTCGCGTTGTATAAAATTATTACGTAAAACACTATTTGGCAAATCGTAATACTCACGTGCATAAGGTCCCAAATGTATGAAGTGTGCTTTCGACGCCGCTCCCCGCGGCAAAATGACCGATTATTTTACAGTGTGACCATACTAAACTCTCCTTTGTATAAATAAATATGAACAGATAATTATTAATTCATTATTTTATCATGCAGACCATAAATAACTAGTAAATTGCTTTAAAAAACTGTTTTTCTAAATACATCGGAATATGATGCCATTTTTAGAACCCCTCGGAATAAGGTGCATTTACCTTAATACTTTTGCTGTCGATAATTTATTTATTGTATCTGTGCAATGATATTATAAGTAAAAAGGTGTAGATAGGTTATAAACACTCAGCAAGTGACACGTTAACATGTGGTTAACTAGCCACACTTTACCTCAATATGGCGTCGCGCCCCAACGTACGCGTGCGTGCGTTAGTGTACCGTTTTTGAAGATCGAATGTTGTTTAAGTAACCTATCTACACCTTTTTACTTATAATATCATTGTATCTGTGTATATTGTTTGTTGGAAATCCTAAATTAATAAAACAAACATAAATTCAAAATGTTCAAAATTGAATTCAAAATGCTGCTTTGCATAATATTTCGGATTTATCCATCTCGGGGGGCATAGAGTTTTTATGCTGCCTATGAGCCTCTAACTTGACTTCACATGCCGTCGAGAAATATATTTTAGGCTTCCTTCATGACACACATAATAGATATCTAAGGTCATCAGAAAACTTGAGTCTAGAAATGCCCTTGCATACCACTAATTTCTAAGGAAAATCGTTCACAGTGGAAGCTGTTTGACTATGTAATGCTTTGACTGTATCAGTGAGACAAGCTCAAACATTACCATAATTTAAAAATATGCTTAAAAATTATTACCTCTCTCCTAACACGTCTTAATATAACAGTTCGTAACTCTGTAAATGATTAGTATTTACGTTTTGTATTTACTTTTTTTTTTCTTATTTAATATACTTATTTTATACATCTATTTATATAGTCATGTATGTTATTTCTTTATGTAAATCGTACACCACAAACTGCCTACTCATATTTTCTCCTCCACTGTCAAGTCCATCAAAAGGTTGTCTGTAAGAGATTGCTTTTAGCGATAAGGCCGCCCATTGTAACACCCAATGCTTGCTAATTGCTATATCTTCTAGATGCCCTTAAAATTATAATTTGTAAGTTTTTATGGTGTACAATAAAGAGTATTCTATTATATTCTTGCCAGTTTCCTGCACCATTTTTTTTGACTGGCCTGTTGGTCTAGTTATTAGAGATCTTGACTGCTATGCCGGAGGTCGTGGGTTCGATTCCCACCCAGGACAAATGTTTGTGTGATGAGCACGATTATCTGTTGTGTTTGGGTGTAATTTATCTATAAAATGTATGTATTTATGAATAAATAAGTATGTTTATCAGCTGTTTAGTATCCATAACACAAACTCTCTAGCTTAACTTGGGACTAAATGGCGTTGTGTGAAAAGTCGTGGAAAATTTATATTTATTTTTTATGCAAGTGATAATTAAACAATAAACACATCAATTCGAAAAACCAGAGTTGCGTGCCTTGGATTAAAAATCGAGGCTTATGACTTAGCTGGCTATCACTGCTATAATCGGGTTACTAGAAATTATCGACATATTCTGTACCTACTGTCGATAATTTACACAGTCATACGAGACAACTAAGCATATATTATTTTAAACTGACGCCTCAACTGTTTGTCTATTATCACATAACAGACATACCTTCTGTGTGTAGTTAAACATGTATGTATTGAATATTAAATAGGTAGTTATGAAGGTGCACACAGCCATTTATTGCCTATACCGTGGTTTCTAATTCCGCTTTTCTAGAATACTAGCTTTTGCCCGTGACTTCGGTGACGTGAAGGAAATAACTAAGTAACAATACATTGCCATATCATATTCAAATACATATCTATTGCACTCAGCAATACTGTAGCTTTCTATAATTAACGAAGTTAAAAAAGTAGGTTCTCAATTAGGTTGTTTTTTTATTTTATTTTTATTGGGTTAATTCTAGAGATTACCGCCTTATTAGCTCGTTATACTTCAGAAAAGTGTAGATTTCCACAAGATATTAGCCTAAACAAAACGCAGCCTCTACTGAAAACTTAAATACCTACCTATCTACTGATGAACTTAAACACGGAAGGAAAAGCTTTTTTTTTTCATTTTCTTAGGTTTGTCTCTGCTTCGCCAAAGTTTGATATGTAGACTCTGTAAATTCGTGTGCTACACGTATTAAATAGATTAATATAAATTGCTCTATTTTACAAATAGGTACTCCACAAACTGCGTTACTTCGAAGTGATTTGAAAATACATACTGCAATGTATGCAAAAAAGTGCATACCTTCAAAAGGTTCATAAAAAACTCCTAAATCAAATTGAGTTAATTTTTAAATAATTTGCAATCGTTAATTGAGAGTAAAGGCACCAAATAAGATCAAAGATCTTTTAAAAACCACAGGAGTACAAAATAAATATGTAAGGCCGTCACACATAAACTTGAATGTTATGTAAACCAAGAGTACCAAGTGCCCTTGACCTCTGCCGGGAGACTTGCGTGACATTCGTCAAACATGAAGTGTTAAAACCAATACACTTTATTTCACACTATCCTCATACGGACCTAATGAATTGATAGCAGTGTTAGAAAACTATGCAAATAAAGTTCTGACACCTGTGCCTCTGAACACGGTCCCCATTAGCTGATCAATAAAGCAGTCACTTAAGGTTAGTGATAATTAAATGATCATATATGAGCAGTTGAATATCTATTTAAGTGGAGGAAACTAAATAACTTAACTCGCTTCCATGCCTGTATCGTGCGTTTGGGAAGAAAGTATCAACACTATAATGTTCTCGTTGTTTTTTGTGTACGAAGCAAAATATAATAGAAAGACTAAACGTTTACTTATTTACGAAGGTAATTGTTATAACAGATTTAAAATTTAACTACTGTTTACAAAAGCCATAAAATACATTGTAGCATCACGTCTGTATACCTCAAAGGGTGAAGCAGAGATGTACATCGTTGGCACTCCCACGATCGGGACAAAGCGTTTCACTTCGTCGTTTAAAAATCGCGTACATCGAAGGACGGGAACACCTTGCCTGCTGCGGTCTTCCCGCCCGATTATAATTTAGGTGTTTTCAAGGCTAGAGTGAATAGGCTCTTAATAAACTAGTGCGCTTCACCATCACTGATTGTATCACTGCTTACCATCAGGTGGGATTGCAGTCAAGCACTGGTTTATAATATTAAAAAAAACAAGCATTTTTTTTTCATATTTACTCACCTTTATATCTTTCCTGGACATACACAAATCGGCTTAGCCGTTCTTAAGTTTTAGCCAGACTAACGAATAGCAATTGATATTAATATACACATGATAGGCATAATTTTAACACTAGAAATAAAGATAAAATAGCTCAACCAGCATACAGACTAGCCAAAGTGCAATCATCTTTTATTAGGGTTCTCCGTTAAATGTTACAACAAAATACCTAATGATATATACAAACAAAATCAAAGAAACTTTAAAACTTATATTAACAAAAACACTTTGTAAACAGGCATATTATACACTAAAGAATTATATTGAAGATAAAAATGCTTGGAAACATGCTGGTCCTGCTCCATATTATGACAACTTAAAGTCTAGACAGAATCGGATTGGATGCAAAAGTATTGATTCATTAAACCCCGAGAGGACACCGGTGTCCGCGTTGTTATTGTCTTTCTATTGTGTCGGTAATTGACACGATTGAAAGGTTAAATGAATGTTTGCTTTTTCTCTACATCACACATAGTAATTTGATTTTCATTTTATTTTTATCTTATTAACTTCAAGATTATTACTTTTTTTAATAATCATCTTTGGTTATTATGTAAATATGTATCACCATATATCTTTAAATGCACTAAATACAGGGTGTAACGGAAAGGGTATATACATCCGAAGGGCACGGGTTCTCTTGGTGATAAGAAACGACATGGCAACGTTTTTATACATATACATACATAATTGTAAAGTTGAGCCCGCCCGCGCCGTCGCGCCTTCGTCAGTAAGGCAGAGCCCGATAGGTCTTTACTAGGCGCGCAGAACCCGAGATAGATATACTTGAACCTTGCCGGACAAGATTATGACCCTCATAGTGCGATGATACGTTTGTTATGATTTTGCATTTAATAAACTGTAGATATTAAATAATATCGTGAAGTTTCAAAGTTATTAGTTGGGAGCTGAAATTTTGAGGAAAGACTCGTTATTAAATACTCTATTCACCCTGTTTATATATACCCTTTCCGTTACAGCCTGTATAATTATCAGCTGCTATGTATATGCTTATTTTATATCAACTTGTACCTATCTCAGTATAGTAGTTTTTTTTCCACGGTACATCGTTCTGACATATATCCTGGTTGTATATACAAATATTGTAAAATCTATTTTAAAAGAATAAGTATTAGTTTCTTGCACATTCTTCTCCATACGAAACTACCTTTTGGAATGTGCAACTAGAATCATATTAATTTATTTAATTAATTTGTAAGTATAACGTTCAAAAGTGCCTGTTATCAGGTCTAATTGAAACAAATGATTTGACTTTGACTTTGACATATATAGATAAGTATTTAAGTATAGATTATGGTATGCAAATATATAAATAAATGTTCGACGGCTTGAAAAGTCATTGGTCTCGAGATCGAATCCAAGGCACGCACCTCTGAAGCGAAGTCAGCAGCCCAAGGGAACGACCAAAAGTCGGACTCTAGGTCAGTCACCACACGAATAGAAGAACTTGAAAATTTAAATGGTATGGTGAACGTCTTTGTTGTAACTTTCCAACCAACACTTGCCTCATAGTATTAAGTACCCATTTTCCTACACTAGTTATTATAAAAGAAATTATAAACATTACAAACTGCGTGGCGCAGTTTTCTTTTTTAATAGTTACCCTTGTGGTTCCGGCACGTGTAACTTTGTAACTTTCCTAACTAATTTAGTTGCATAATGATTTAAATACCTACCTACAATGATGTTATAAGTAAATAGGTGTAGATAGGTTACCTAAACAACATTTGATCTTCAAAAACGGCACACTAACGCAAGCACGCGTCCGACACTGAGGTAAAATGTGGCTAGTTAGCCACATTTTAACGTGTCACTTTCTGAGCGCTTATAACCTATCTACACCGTTTTACTTTTAATATCTTTGCCTACCTACACAAAATCCTGATCCAACTTAATAGCGATGTTCGCCCGTAAAATAAAATAATTCGTTAGCGATGAAAATTTAAAATGGCTTTCTTTTAATATTTCATTAGTTTCGTTTAACTTTTACGTTCAGCCAGGGATTCAGGTTAACATCGGACTACTTATAACGATAAGTTTGAAAGATATGCTAGCGGAATATAATAAATTAAAGTTCATTTATTTTATAACCGCGGTCGTTTTAAGATATTATCTGAAAAGTAAGTTCCTGGGACCTTTAAGAAAAACCCGTAAAAGTATTTTTGTCTAAATTATTTTATTAGCATTGTAGATCTCATATTGTATTAAAAATGGATGACTTTTGGCTATTTCTAAATTATAAGAATCTTCAAAATGACCAGTATATTTGGAAATTTCAACATTCTTAATCCCCAAAGGGTTAGGCGGAGGTGTATCTGCAGTATCAGTAGAATAATGTCGCCAATTATGTTTAGTCCCATGTAGTTGGAGACGAGATTATTGCTTCCTGATTATTGATTATTGATTTTATTGATTTCCTTGCTTCTTGATTATTAATTCCTGTGCGTGTCCCAAATAAATATATTTTCTTTCTTTCTTTCTTTCTTTCTTTCTTTCTTTCTTTCTTTCAATCGGGCACATTTCCAGACTCTGGCCTAGTACTAAGTTATACCAATTGTGTAAATTTTCCCTCTCAATAACTTGCTCAACCCGAGGATTGAGTAAACAAAGCAGTCAAATGTGATCCCAAAAACTATTTTGATTGAACTATTTATTTTTAGTTCATCAGAATTCATTCTACACGTCAATAGATTCAACTCTCCTCAGTTTTATTACAGACTAGCAGACGTCACGCGGTTTCACCCGCGTAGTTCCCGGTCCCGTGGGAATATAGGGATAAATAGCCTATGTCACCCGGGGATAGTGTACCTTCACAACGCTGGAAGAATTTTTCAAATCGGTGCAGTAGTTTCGGAGCCTATAATTCAATGCAAAAAAACAAACAATCAAACCTTTCCTCTTTATAATATTAGTACCTTTAGATTTGATAAAGTTACAAAAAAACAAATGATGGTGAATCAATCGGATCAAATGTTACCATATACCTAGTGGTACTTGACAAAATAGTAATTTTGGACTGAGTCATCGACTTTAGGAAACGGTAGATATCAATTAATTTGCAATTATTAAGGAAATGTTTTCGTTGTTTCCCCAACCACCTTTCCCCAACCCACATTATTAACGGCAATGTGTTATGGGAATTTGTGGAGGAAATGTACAAGTGATTATTTCTTCCTGTATGCGGTAAACAATACGTTGGAATCACCAAACTGTCATTTATATGTGGTTTTAATAGTTGACTGTTGCGATGGGATGTGACCGCAGATTATAGTGGTGAACATGCACCTTTACATTTGTGTATTGGCTGTAAATTATGTCTTACACTTAGATTTTGTCTTTTGTGGTTGCTTTTTTATTTATATAATAGTCATGTACTTACTTTTATGTTAGACACATATATTTGCATAATTACCAGTCTGCTTAACGTACGTGATACCTCATAACCACAGGTTTAGATTAAAACTAGCGTCAGGCGCTAGCTGCCTGGCATTTTTGCTGAACTGGACCTGTTTATCGCAGCCGCACTGCGCACAATTTTGTTTCGTAATAATTATTTTTAAAATTGTCTAATTTGCTTTTTTTATTTTTCCTTTTAATAATATATAATAATAATAATACCAGCCTGTTAATGTCCCACTTTAGGGCAAAGGCCTCTTCTCATACAGAGAAGGCTTGAGCATTGATCACCACGCTTGCTCAAGGCGGATTGGCGATTTCAAACCCATATTAACTATAAGTACAGGTTTCCTCACGATGTTTTCCTTCACCGATCAATAATGTCTTAGATAAACTCAGAAAGTACATATGAATTGAAAAAGTCACATTGGTACTTGCCCGGATTTGAACCAACCTCGTGCATGAGAGGTAGGCGCCTTAACCTCAGGGCCATCATTACATAATAGTATTACTTAATCTTAATCATAATCATCTTTTATTGCATTCATGTAGTTTAGAAGTTGGTACAGGTACGAGAATATACATAGGTTTCATACATGAACCCTGCTAGGGCACAGCAATACAACAATTTAAAAGTTCTAAGTGTCACAACAACAAAGATACGAATCGCAACATGTCTAACAGGTGTCCAGCATTTGTAATTTAATTATCGTGTGCCTTTTTTCTTTTTTCATTGTTTTGCACTTAATAATGAGTTAGTATTGTTAGGTGTGACTGGAAGCCTCTTCGAAACCGTTTCAGGTGGCTCTGTCTTTTGTACATCTTGGCCATAAGGCTCTAGCTATTAGTATGATCTCGACATTTCATATAAAAGATAGTCAACCCTTTTATCTTTTCTTATTATATTGAGTACCAATTTAAAATAATATCTGCGACCATCCTTAACCGTAGGTCTCTGAATATGATCAACTAATACATAAATATTAAAATCTTATATACCCGTAGTTTCGCAGTGAAAAACTGTTTTGTTTGCGTAAATACCTATAGTTTGATAAAATTATAATTATTATTTACCAACCGGAGCCGACTTTTTACATTGTAACTTTCTTTTGTCTTCATTTTTATCTTAATAACCTTTTATAAACTGAAATGCGTCGAACACTGCACTGGAGTGCGTAATATCGAACCATAAAGACGAGTTTTTAATGCTTTGTTGGGGAATTTTGACAGTTTCGTTAACTTTGACGCTACCGGGATCTTTGATAACTTATTTATTACATTTTTTTTAATTTACAGTCGCCCAGTGCATGTAACTAGTCGATTTTAATGATAATAATATTTATTGAGTTATGATACATGTGTAGGTACAGGTACACATTTTTCTAGGAGCTACTGGTAAGTAAGCCTAAAAGTATTGCACCATTACAACAGTAAATTAGCTACTACTTCCAAACTAGGTTTATAGAATGTGCTTCAGCGACTCAAACCTGCAGAATTAGGTTAACAAAGATTTATCAAACTGACATTTAAAGGAGTGAATGTGAGAATGAGAGTATGGGAGAGAGTGAGTGAGAGTGAGAGAGGGTGAGAATGAGAGAATGCCAGATTACAATTACAAAGTTGTAAAAAGTTTGAAGATTGTATTGTGGCTGAATTTTGGCTAAATACATTGTATACTTACATACTTCTTTTGCTGCGTCTACATTAATACATGTTCACACACACACGTTGGTGGCGAATATTACGCACCTGACCTTTCTGAAGAACCTCACCAATAGGGTATACCTATTATGGTCTTCTAGGATGTCCTCTCCCGGCGTTGCCACTTAAATCTCCCTTATAAATTAATACCTTCCATTAGTCGCCTTTCATTCTTCCTTTCAACGTGACCAAACCATCTAAGCATACTCTTTTTGATTTTTGTCACGACATCTTCTTTAAAACCACAACGTGCTTTATCACATCATTTCACAATCTATCGTTCATTGTTACACCACACTGACCACACACACTTCGCAAGGAACCCATTTCTTCCAGTTTTTTTTTTTTTACCACAGCTAACATTGTGAATGTTGTTTCTCCATACATTAATTAGTGTAGGCACCAGCACACTATTGTGATCAGGTGAATTCACTGACATTGTTAATTTTTTAACTAGTTATAATTTTTTTAGGTTACAAATGTTCTTCTTTTCGTGTGTTCAATCATTAACCTGGTGTTAGGGTTTCGATACCGCCTCTGGGCCATGGCTGGACTTGGCTTCACATGAGGTTGAGAAATTACCTCTCAGGTATGTCTCCTTACGCTGTTTTCCTCTGCCGTCTTTGAAGCAAGTAAAAATCAAACAATACAGTGTCCGTATTGTTTTACCATAAATTGCTTCAATAAGTCAAATCGTGGCGTAAATCTTTTTACTAACTTAGTTAGGCACTAAACAATAAAAGTATAGTAAAGTTGACAATAGATTTTCATTCACGCCCGATTGATTTTAGATTGAATACAATGTTTCATGAACAACCACGATAGAGTATGAAGAAAGCAATTTAGTTAATTATATATTACTCATATCAATTAAAAATCTCTCAACACTTTGTCACGTAATTGTAACACGTGTTCACTTACTTCAGATGTTTTACATAATGGATACGATTTAAAAAATCGGCCTAGTGCGAGACGGACTTGCGCATACAGAGTACCGAATACAGAATACCACAGATAGAGAGCTGCAAACCCCATTTTGTCAATCTGAATATTTTAACTCTGCCTTGTATATATATACTAGAAATATGCAAGTTCGCTCACACACATCAAGACTTATACACTAAACGAGAGGACATACAAACTAGATACACGCTCCGACACAAAACACGACTCAATCTACCATCGTCCCGCTTAAAAATATATTCGACAAGTCCTCTAGTTATGTCTATCAAAATTTATAATATGTTACCCGAATGTATACGAAATGTAAAAAAAATACATTTATTTGCGTTAAAATTGAAAAAGTTATTATTAAAAAAAAGTTATTACAGTGTCAACGAATACTTAAATGATCAATCATTAAAACACATTACACATTAGATGCTTCCAATAATTTACTATTATCTTTATCTATACATATAATAAGACTGTAAAAAAACTGTGTCTGTACATTGAATATATTCAAAAAATAATAATTGAGGGGGGTTTAGAAACAGTAATAGAGCACGAATCCAAAAAAAAAAGTCTGTCTGTTTGTCTGTTTGTCTGTTTGTCTGTTTGTCTGTTTGTCTGTTTGTCTGTTTGTTTGCACACGCTAATCTTCGGAACTACTGGACGGATTTTAATGATTTTTTTTTTGTTGTATAGATATTAAGTCTGGTCAACACATAGGCTATAATTTATCTTGGAAACTGGAACACCTGATGCAGAACCGCAACAGACCAGCTAAACTATAGGCGATACAAAAATGGTCCCATAGCAAAAATTGTTCCACGTGATGAGCATTTTCTGCTGAGAGAATAAATTTGAAGATCCGGAACACCTGATGCAGAACCGCAACAGACCAGCTAAACTATAGGCGATACAAAAATGGCCCCATAGCAAAAATTGTTCCACGTGATGAGCATTTTCTGCTGAGAGAATAAATTTGAAGATCCGGAACACCTGATGCAGAACCGCAACAGACCAGCTAAACTATAGGAGATACAAAAATGGTCCCATAGCAAAAATTGTTCCACGTGATGAGCATTTTCTGCTGAGAGAATAAATTTGAAGATCCGGAACACCTGATGCAGAACCGCAACAGACCAGCTAAACTATAGGCGATACAAAAATGGCCCCATAGCAAAAATTGTTCCACGTGATGAGCATTTTCTGCTGAGAGAATAAATTTGAAGATCCGGAACACCTGATGCAGAACCGCAACAGACCAGCTATATTGGAATGACGTCTTAGCAAGAGTTGTTCAGCCTTATGAGCACTCGCTGTTGACGTAAAAAAACGAAGATCTGGAACACCTGTTGTGGAACTCCAAGAGCCCAGCTACACCATAACTCAAATAGGAATGACGTCTTAGCAAAAGTTGTTCGGTCTGATAGGCATTTCCTGTTGACTTATAAAAATCGAAGATCAGAAACATTTGATGTAGAAATTAAAACTATCACTAATTTCATTGCATAATTATAAAATAACATAAGTAGAAGGTACTACGCGGTGAAGGCGGGAACAGTTCAGAACTGATTTTCGATGACGATGGTATATCGTTGAAAATTAGACTCTACTGGCTAAAACTCCCATTTTTTTATCGTATGCCTTCGGGCTTATGTTATTTGAGTGTTTAGTTTACTTTTCCATTTATCTTCGTTACACGGTAGCTTACCCGGTAACGCAGGGGAGCAGCCACTAGATTTTAATTGATCAGGTATCATCACAATAAAACTATAACCATGCCTAGAAAGAGGTCAAATTTTTCCCAATGTTCCAAAGGTGCTAAATGATTAAAGACCATAAGATCCCAACAATCTACCGAAGAGCGTTAGGAGAGACTTGATGCTGTTCGAGAACATGAGGCTGCAACTCGCTCCGTGGAAACTTTTTGGGATCGCGAAGCACGCCTGCATTCTCAGCGTATTTACGCATCTACATCCAGGTCTCTAGAGACCAGTGAAGAATATGTGCGCGACTGACCGCTGATCGTGAACATCATGCACTGTCTCGCGAGTAGGAGACGTTCACGGAAAAAGCATGACGCTTGAGTTTTCAGCGTATATACGCATCGACTCTAGAGATAAGTGGGGGAAGGAGATGCGCGACTGACCGCTGATCGTGAACGTCACGCAACATATTATAGGCTATAATTTATTTTAGAAAATGGACCACCTAAAGTAAAAGAGATATAAAAATGGTGCCATTGCAAAAACTATTCCACGTGAAGAGTGTTTTCTGCTGTGAGACTAAATTTGAAGATCTGGAGCACCTGTAGGGGAACTCCAAAGCCCAGAGACAATATAACATATACATAATAGAAATGGCGTCTTAGCAAAAGTTGTTAAGTCTGATGGCATTTCCTGTTGACCAACAAAAATAAAAAATTTGGAACATCTTGAATCGTCTCGCGCATCCCATTGTTTTCCCATCCCCGGGCTTATAGAATTCGACATCAGATGTTTCAGATCTTCGATTTTGACGACCCCGTTGTCGCTGGCATAAGCAAAAGGATCCGCGTACGAAGTCGCGGGCAGAAGCTAGTTATAAATAAATTATAAATATTATTATTATTGTTTTAAAAGTGAGCTTAAAATAAGTTGGATTGTGTAAAAGGAAATTTAAAATAAGTTATATTATAAGATACGTAGACGATAAGTTCTCCTCTCCATAAATTATGTATCTTTTGCTGTGCCCGACAGGGTCCATGATTGTTTCTTTAAATGTTTAAGTACCACCTAAGCCTACATTGTGGAATGCAATAAAGAATTGAGTATTGAGTATTGAGTATTGAGTTCCGTACCGTTCGTAGCAAAAATGCCAAAAAGTAACGTTTGTTGTAGGTATGTGAGCGCCACTTAAATATTTATATTAGTCTATTTTTAGTATTTGCTGTTCGGCAAAAGACAACATCTATGAAAAATTCTACTGTCAGCTATGATGGTTCATGAGATACATGGTGGTTCCAGCCGGATAGACAAACGGACAGTGGAGTAAAAACAGTTAAAACGGGACGATAATTTTTCCATGTAATAAGGTTTTAACCATAGAAATCTAAAAAATATAATCTTCTTTAATATATCTATGGTTTTAACCCTTTGAATAGGGAACCTTTAAAACAATTGAATGTGATATAACATATAACTATAATATGACGCCTGAATAAAATTTCCCGAAGGGTTTAGCAGAGATGTGCCTCAAGTAAAGATACCATGTAGGTACCATACCCCGAGCTTCTTTCGACATTTCTTTTCAGGTTAATCCGAAAATATTGGTACTGTCTGGTTTTCAAATATTATTATTAATCATAAAAAAACAGATACCAAAGATTCATAACTATCTTCAATGAAGTATTATATATACCTACTCCATATTTTCATTTTAGTTCCGAATTACAATTTATTTGCCAAACATTTCAGCAAAATTTAGTTTCATCTAGATTTATCCAGTATGACAAACTTGCAAGTACCTGTGAATTCCAAACTCCAATGCTCCCAGAGACGGCCAAGTAAGGTAGCACCTTAAACATAATGGTATTGCCAGACAACGGAAGAATTAACCCCGCAAAACTACTGCAAATGTTTGCGCTCTCTGCTTAAAACATAAGGTGATAATATCTTGTATCTATTGAATTTATAAATTTTACTGTTTGAAAGTCAAAGATGTGAGAATTGTCTAATAATAAAAAAAAATGTACGGTCTGTGTGTTTACATAATAACACAATTTTCTTTCTTTTTCCTATTTTGAATTGAAAAATATAATCACTGATGCATGTCATTAATTTCTTATTTTAACATTGATAGATAATTATTTTTAATAATATTTTTCATTGAATCATACTAATTATTATCGTAGTATAAGTAAATACTTCACGTAAGTATTCATAAACTTTACTTTTTACTATTCAAAATGGCTTTAAGATTTACCTTTGTTCATGGAGTTCCTGCTACTTATTTATATCTGCTTTATAGATAAATTACTGTATGCAGAGATCAATAGCTCATTCCTTGTCCACCTTTAATTTAATATATTACAACTAACTGCCTTTTATAAATTAAAAATTTTATATATTCGATATAAAACGTTTAATAAGATGACAACAAATAGATCCAAATCAATAAATACAACTACTTTTTATTTAGCGTGTCTCTAATGTAAGTGAGTCTCTTATGAATGTAAGGAAGATAGGTTAGGTTAGGTTCTCTAAACGTTTTGTGTTCGATAGAATTAAAATGACAACATGTCGTCCCGAATGTTTTATCATCACATATGTCAAAAACGTTATTATTGTAAATGCGTCATTATGTTACAATAACGTAAGCTGTCGAAGGGTATTTTTGGTATAGTTTAGTAACAAAGAACAGAACGTATGTACGCATAAATTGAAAGCCCAAAATAATTATGTTGATCCGTTGTCTTCGTGACACTATTAAACTTTTCGTATTTTTTAAATCTAAGTAGGTACGCAATAATCCCAATATTTTACATATACCTATGTTGTCGATTCAAAATCCTTATTTAAATGCGTTCTTTAATTTGAAAGCAGACCGTACCGACGACGGGACGAACATCAAATGTTTTACAGGAAGGAATAATTTCTAAGGGAAAGCCAAATTGTTGTTTTGACTGTATTCCAAGCTTTTTTTTTCTCATATTTGCTCCTTTTAAACCTTTCCTGGACTTCCACAAACATTTCAAAACCAAAATCAGCTAAATCAATCGACCCAGCCGTTCTTGAGTTTTAGCGAGACTAACGAACAGCAATTGATTTTCATATATACATGCACCTAGTTAAATAAATGAGTGAAACCCATATATGAAAAATAAGTAAATACGTACATTTTAGTTAGGAGTAAACAATTATTGTTGGTTGGCCATAAAGTTGAATAAATAAAACCACCGAATCAATTTGAAATGAACATATTTGTACTTCACAGTTTGTAGAACAGTGTTGACATTATTATTATCGAGATAGCAACAGCGAAATGGCACCCGACTCGATAATGATGCAAAAACGGTCACTACACAGAGAAAATCATAGTCACAAGTACATGTTAACGTGATTATCGGTTTTTGGATGTATCTGTGTAATGGTAGGTGATAGGTATGAAGTTATTATAAGGACATAATGGCCTGGACACATTATTATTATTTATAACTGCTGTTGACATGTCTGTCACGTTTCAGGTTAGCTAATGTGTGACTAAAGTGCTGCAGGTAGGATCGCCTTTCGTCACAGACCGCACTAAAGTGAAGTTAATTGATACACTGATTGGCGTTTGTAAATGCAAATACCGAAGTTCGTTGCATTTCAGTATCGGAATATACTGCAGATGTAAAAAGTTTATTTATGCATTAGAGAACCAAGTTTAGAATGAAAGAACATTGGTAAATTGAAAAGTAATGTTTACGTCACACGGCGAAATGTGGGTGGGGTAGTTCGAATGTAGGTACTTATTATCTTTCGTCCATACAATATTAATACCTATCTTATGAACAGCATTAAAACAAGATTATTTAATTTGCTAAAACATGAGTATACACATAAATGAAGATGTTCCATAAAGTTTAGTTGAATCACTGTCATATTTTGCGTTAATGGCGTACAAAAAACAATTGATCAAGAAAAAATATTATTAACGTAATTTAATCAACAAATAATACTTACATATAAAAAAAACAAACAAAACGGTAAAAAAAAATCTGCAACTGCATTTCCTAGTTCTATGTACCGTTTTCTTCGTATATTTCAATTAGATTGAGAATTTAGGGGTGTTAGTTCAATATAGAATTGTTATAGAATTATTAGATACCTACTGTATATCAGCATATACTATGTATAGTAATAGAAATATTATGGTGGTTTCGCCGGGAAGGATACTCCACAGCGCAACCACTTTAAATATAAGTTTACTAGAGCTACAGACTTTTTTTTAAAAATACTAGAATTTTATAGACATTCCATAGAATTTTTTTCGTTACTTTTACTTGGAAAAGGAAAAGGTGGTTTCGCCAGGAAGCATGCGACGGCTTCCCTTTAAAGAAAATTTACCACTCGCCACTGCAGGTACCTACGTAAGTGTGATATGTAGGTACGTACTTTGTTTTGATCTCGTGGTTACTAATTATACCTACTATCCTACTACAACATCTTCGGACAATGGACATTGTTATAACTGTTTACTACGATTTATGACTCTAGAAAGATAGAAAAAAAAATATTTGTTCGTCACAGCATTTCATATAATCTATTAACAACCTGGTTAGTCTAGTGGTCGCAAGCGCTACTGCTCAGTATGAGGCCTCGGATTCGATCCCTGGGGCGGGCGAAGCGGAATGATGTTTTTCTATCTAGAATTTCTCAGTCCGGAGCCCGGTGTCTAGAATTCTGCCCCACTGATGGCAATAGGTTCGCCACTTATTACTCGGGCCTCAAGCTTAACTGGTGATATGTGAGTGTACTACAGTACACCTCTGCCTTACCCTTCTGGGATTACGGCCGTGATGGTATAAACTTTAATCCAGGGAGTTTTATTTCATAATCAACAAAAATTTTAAGCCAGTTTTTTTTTGATTTCATCATCTGCCTAGCCTTTTCCTAATTATGTTGGGGTCGGCTTCTAGTTTAACCGGATCGAGCTGAATACTAGTGTTTTACATGGAGCGACTGCCTGTCAGACCTCCACAACCCAGTAACTGGGTAACATGATACCCCTTGGTTAAACTGATTGTAAGACTTTCGGGCTTCTGACTACAAGTAACGACTGTCAAAGATCTACAAGTGACAGCCGGGATCAACGGCTACACGTGCTTTCCGAGGCACGGAGGAGTCTTGGAATGTAATAAATGGTCACCCATCCACGGATCGACCTCATAAATTGTAGCTTAACCTTCGATCGACCCATACGGATGTTATAATTTAGCCACAAGCACATGCTTTTTAGTTCTGTGTTATTTATTAATTAAAAATGTATGCACAACAAAAAAAATGTGTTTATATTAATGGTGTCTATCTACATGTTTTGTTTAATTCGCTTAATTTTCTGGATATGGTCCTTAGGACTAACTATGGTGCATACCTACTAATAAAAATTACTAACCCACTCTTACTGCAGTTGTGTTTAACAAAACACAGTACATAATTACATAATTATATCCTGAGAAGACGAGTTGCAAAGTGCATGCTATGCACACGAGGAAATGCATTAAATGCGGTGTTCATCTTCTAATTAAAATTCTTAGCTTTTAAACTTGAACACAGCGACATCTATCAATCCCCTATGTCATTGAAACGGACTCCACGAAGGTGCTACACTGCGTAACATCGGTTGAATCAACACAAGACCGGCTCTACGCTAAGTGTTTGAGGAAAATGTTGAAATACGTAGTGCTTCCATTATCACAGAGATGGCACTTGTAACCGCGTTAGTTGTTGGTTCTTAAATACGGTAGTCCAGTGGTAAAACGAATTCCTTAAACAATTTCTGCCTGTCCGTTTGTTTATCGGCTAGATCCTCCACCCATCTGGATATAACAAGTACATAATTACTTATATATAAATAACAAACAATTTTCATTGTGTTTGATGAAGTAACGCATACACACATTATCAATAATATTTTGCAAATTCTAAAATTGACATACACAATAACAAAAAAATAAAAACCATACTAATAAATTTATTTTTCTTTTATCAAAAAATATAGAAGAGCAGAACATTTTATCTTAAAGACATCCTTTGAGCTTAGGCTTAAAAGAACTGGTATACAACTGCACTTTTAAATCCACCACTTACGAGACTTAATTGGCATGACAATATCTTTATAAAGGTATTTCTTTCTACCAACTGCACTACTCAAAGGTTAAGTAAAATAACAAAAATGGTAATTTAAACGCAATACATATAGCACATATGTCTGAGAGAGATAATCTGAAATGGTATTGCAGGAATTGTGCATTTTTATAGTGTAAAAACTTTATATTTTAAAATGATTTTAGTCGATAAAATGAACACTGTACATTGCTGTGTGTGATCGAACGTGCACATGACCAGCTTTTCATCTTAAGTTTATTACCAACACGTCACAATAGAAAGACTTTGACAGCGCGGACGCCGGCGTCCGCACGGGTTTTAATGAACATCAACGTAAAATGCGCATCAAGTTACCCCAACGTGTCAAATTTTCCCAATTGAATATGAACCTTATTCAGTTTGCCATAAAGTTGAAAAACTATCAAAGAAATTTGACACGTTGGGGTAACTTGACGTGCTGGCGTCTGTTCAATGTACATACAGAGGCCAGCACATCAAACTATCCCAATACACACACACAAGCGGTATCTCAGGGACAACAAGTTTCGAGCATATTGAAGTTTTGTAAATAAAGTTTCCTAAAACTTCATAGATTGATTGCACGTTTTAAGGGTTTTTTTTTCATATAATTATGTTTTAGATAAGATACCGCTAGTTGGAGTAGTTTATTGGATGTATATTTCTTTAACCTATTTGATGCATTAAAAATCACCTTTACGATGGATCCAACATTTATACATTTATACATATACCATCTGTTTACTCATATTATGTGAATAAATTATTTTGATTTGATTTGATGTTTTTTGAGATACCACTTTGGTTCTTAGCATGGAAGGCATGGCAGCATATGATACACAAAATCACGCCTTTTATTTTCGAAGGGTTAGGCGTTGGTATACTTGCAGAAAACCCACACTTTTTCATTATCTACTTCTACCTTCATATTTTTACTTGGTCATTAACAAAACATGACCAACACTTTTACTAATACAATATCTTATGAAATTACTAATTCTAATGATAGACTAAAACATTTTTTTTATTTTAAAAGCAACTGGTAGGTAATGTTTGCTTGTTGTTTAGTTCATTTTTAACCGACTTCAAAAACAGGAGGAGGTTCTCAATTTGGATATTTTTGTTCAGGGTCTATTTGCTTGTGTTATGCACGTCCTCCTAAGCAAATAATCATATTATAATATATTATTATTCTTACTTTCTTAATTTTGGAAAATCTAAAATTATCTCCAGTTCGAATTACCAACAGCCCGCATACGGAGCTATCTCCAATCCGTGACGTAGCGGAAAATCTTCCCGCGCCGAAGATATTGACAGGCAATATTAATCACGTCAAACCGAAGGAGATAAGTAATAAATACTTATTTCAATAATTATCGGACATCAATAAACGCTTGGCTAATAACAAAACGGCTCGTTACGCTTGAATCCATTTCATTAAAGGTTATCCTGATGTATTGCGATACGATAGGAGCAATAAATATCAGTATCTAATAACGGTGTTAAAAACGTTTAATTTATTACAGCACATGCTTATTTCAGTAAGGTTTGTTGCTAAATAGTATCAAACTCATGGGTGGATCGACGATTAAGTTACGCTTAGCTTGGGCAAAGGCCTCTTCTCATACAGAGAAGGCACGAGCACTGATCAACACGCTGAAGGCAGATTGATGATATCATAACCTACATATTATATCAACTATAACCTAGGTTTTCTCACAATATTTTTCCTTTACTAATATCAAATTATGTGAAAAATAAACTTAAAGAGTACCTACATACACACATCAAAAGTGTCTAGGGATCAACATATATTTTTGCAATAATTTTTCTCCTGATTGATATTAATTAAAATTTTCTTTAAGGATTCATCAAATAAAGTGTTTTCGTTTGTCACAGTAACGATAAATCAAGTCACCTTTGCATTAATAAAGAAATTTGCCATTTTCCTAATAAAGGGATTTTTGACATTTGAACCACTAACATTAAAGTTCGAAAAAAAGACTGAAATAACAGTTTTCTTTAAAATTTTATTGGGTAACTTAAACAATTAATAATCCGTGTTTCTACCACGAACACTAACAACACAAGAACATCGGTTTGGCATACTCAAAATGAGTTCATCCAAATCACGCTGTGGAATGGCCGCCCATGTTCGTTGCAACAACAAAAAAAGGTCTTCTTGCGACTGGATACCCTCCATATTCGGCAGAGCTCTTCTCTGTAGCATATCCCATGCATGCTCAATCGGGTTCAAGTCTGGCGACTGAGCAGGCCAGGGCAGGACATTGATGTTAGCTGCGGCGAGAGTCTGTCTTACAACTCTTGCGGTGTGCGGTCGTGCATTATCATGCATTAACTGAAATAAGGGACCGATTTGCAATTTGCACTTGTAGAGGAACGATGACGTCTGATACAATCGTCTCAGCATAAAGGGAATTGCTCAGTTTGTTAGGGCCATTTGGCTTAAGGTGAACATTTAATATAATATTTAATGACTGTGGTTTTTAATAGTTTATACCTCAAAGAAATTAATTGTAGTAATAAAGTTGCAGGAGAGTGTAAAAATAGTTTATATTTAGCATATCTACTAATGTTAGATAACAACCAAAATAAATCTTAATTATACCTAATATACTGATATTCTCTAACTTTTAATGCAGTAGTAACATATCCTGAGGTCATCTAAGTAAATAAAAAAAATCTCATCTAACGAATCATAAAATAATAAAATGTTTTCTAAAAACTGGGCATGCGGCATAATATTACTTTCGTGCCTTGCCCAGCTTACTATATTATGGTCATAACGTGAGCACAGAAACTCACCGTTCTTCGCCCTACAAGGCAATTGCAACAATATTGAGTAATTGCCTAGGTTGTCATGCCAGTTCGATAGCACCAGGATCATTGTCATGAGTAGATTCGGTGTCCATGGGTAAAGCCGGGTCTTCAATTTAAAGCGGTATCGGAGTTCATCATAACAAAAACAAAAAACTTCGCGAAAGTAATCGAAACAACATTCACAATACACAGAGGCAAAACATTCGTTTCATAACATAATTTCATTAATTAACTCTTTGATTTCATTGTATGCATTAGTCATTATTGACAGCTGGTGTTGTCAGAAAATTAAAAAAAAAACGATTTAAAAATCGATTCGACAACAACCGAATCAATATTAAAATCGGATATAAAAATGATTTGAAGGCCAAAAACGATGAGTGTTTTGTTTGTTTTCAATATGATTATACGAAAATAAATATATCGCCGTTTGAAAATCACTTGATTACTGATTTTCAAGAAAATGTAGTCATATTATTATTTATATTTTGAAATCGATTATTATCTTTCCCGTAAGAATAATCACAACTGTTATTAATGTGGCAACACAGAATCAGTTTCTAACTATAAAATGGCGACGGTTTTGAAGTCAATCAGCTTCAATACTTATTATACGAGATATTTTTACATTTACTTTCCGGCGACGACAACTAAAAAAATATTAATTTTAGATTTAATTATATTTTCTCATAAGAATACTTTTTACAGAACAGCTTGTCCACGTTTCAGCCAAGAATGAGCAATTCCCTTTGAGCGTTGAGGTTGCCTCTGGTCCAAATCAACTCAGTTCTTCCGCCGATCCAAATACCCGCCCATACCATGATGGTTCCACCACTATAAGAATGGACTTCCTGGCAGGATTTTAATCGCTGTTGGCGTCCAGGGGTTCTCCAGTGTCGTATACGTCTTGTATCCGGTCTCATACCAAAACGAGACTCATCAGAAAAGCACATGAAACGCCATTGTTCTTCTGCCCAATTTCTGTGTTCAAGAGCCCATTGATATCGAATCCTACGATTGTGCATTGCTATAGGTGGTACCCGTAGCGGTCTTCGGTAATGAAGGTTCACTTCATGCAAGCGGTTTCTGACTGTTTGGTCGCTAATTAAGTTCCCTGAAGAGTGATGAAGCCTCACGGCTAACATCATGGCGGTTATTGTTGGAGCTCTTCGAGTTAAGATTTGAATGTATCGGTCTTGTCTCCGTGTGGTGCAGCGATACCGTCCTCCATGGCGCTCAGCCGTGGTACCAGTGCTTCGGTAACGTGTCCAAAGTCGACTGATAACACTCTGACTTGTATTCAGAGCTAAAGCCACAGTACGTTGCCGGGAACCAGCTTCTATCATTCCCACGGCTCTGAGCATTTCTTCCCTGCTTAAATGACGTCGCCGCTCCATAATAACGTTGGTTTTAATCAGTAGTAGGGAAACAGTAGCACTAATAATGTCTTCAATGCGTTGTATGTTTTTATAGGGAAAATATTGACAGCTGATTTTCATCTTTTACTCGAATTTGATTCACAGTTCCTGATTCAAATTATGAAATGCACCAAAAATGATCCATATAAATTTATAAAATCATAAATTTATTACAAAGCCACATCTCAATCTCAAGAAATCCGCATAAAAATGCTTGATCCCTAGACACTTTTGATGTGTGTACTTATAAATTGAAACAGTCACATTGGTAGTTGCCCGAACTGGAACCTACAATTCAAAAAAAAGAAACATTTTTATACGAAGTTGTATTTGAAAGAATCTAATGATATTATTTGGGAAATTTTAATGCAATTCTATAGTCCACTTCCAGAGACTCGGTGACATAAACACAGTTCCAAAGTAGGCACTTCAAATCCTTGCATTGAGTAACACAAAGATTTTATTTAACCTTTATCCACATCTTTTTGATCTTTTGCTGTATAAGATCTTATCTTTCTTGAAGCTTTACCTGCTTTGAGTGGCCGAAAAGAATGTGAAAACGTTTTGGAAAATTTCTGTGAGAGCGTTCAAAGAAGATATTGCATTTCCGTGAGTAGTTTTCCCACTAATGAAAAACTAGACGTAAGCTCATCATTCTGCTTTTGAAAATGTGTGGGCTTTTAAACGTGGATATTATTATCTAAACTTAAGTGGAGAACTATTATTATTTTATTTTATTTTGTAACCTTGTTGCATCTGTTTCTAAAACCGATACAGATAACAGGCTGGCAGTGACTGTGCCATTGTATGTCGAAAGCCTCTTCTCATTCAGAATTGGTAATAAACCACGCTTGCTCGAGGTGGTTTCTATAAGATATTTTAACCTGCACCAATGTCAGCGATGTCTAAGTTAAATTTATAAAATGCACAAGAATTTATAATTTTCCTGGTAACACATTTGCTAACGCCTTTAGAAAGAGGGCTTTTCTGAAAAGCCCCTTTTCAGAAAAGCCCTCTTTCTAAAGGCGTTTATTCACTCAATAAGTACTTTGAAAATCTGGTTAATAAGAAGAATCAATACCCACTTTTAGTGATGGTCCAGAGGTAAAAGCGCCTATCTCTCATGCACGAGGTTGTGGTTCAAATCCGGGCCAGTACTAATATATATTTTTCAATTCATATCTCTACTTCTTAACTATATCTTAAACATCATTGACATCGATGATAAAAATAGAGAAAACCTGGACTGTCAGAAAATATATGGTTAAAATTGCCATTCTGACTTGAGCAAGCGTGGTGGACCATGCGCGTGCCTTATCTGAATGATAAGGCATTTGCTCTGCAGTTCACCAGTAACATATTATGCTGATATGATTTTATTATTATTCTAAGAAAAAACAACTACCTATGCCTGTTCTGAAAACTGCAGCACTTTTACAACTGTTTGTATTAAACCTGTAAGGCACATTGTAACATTAAGAATAGTGTCATCGCAGTTGCTAGTTTTCTATTTTTAAAACACCCTTGGACTATTTCTTCTTAACATGTCGTAGAAACACGCAAGTTTTCTTCATTGGCGCCAAATCATTTGTTGCCAAGCTGTTAAATTTTTTAACTATTATAATATTTCTCGATTTTATAAAACAAGAGCTGACAATTTTAATGATTTAGGACAAACCAAAATTGACGTAAGGTGCAACCTAATTTGACATTTGTAATTTAGTTCCCACCTGTCAAAAATATCCTTTTTAGGACCTGTCCATCAGTTCCCTAGTTTTAATTTAGTTTTTTAAAACAAGAAAGGGCTTATTAAGTATTTACTGTTTTGATCACCAACCAAAATAGGTTTACCTAGAACTGTAAGTTTTATTTTATCCCAAATTGGGTACTCAGACCTTCTAGATATTTGTAAGCTAATGTAAGACAAAAATAGATTCATCTAGCAATAGGTAAATCCTTTTATCAATAAAAATATGTATCTTCGCTCTACACCGATGTTTTAGCCTTTAACTCGTCAACTACCGGAATTCCAGACACGTTGTTCGCGGAAGCCGACTTTTGCTCGAAGCCTGGTAAATTAAAACAAGTTCAGTTACTACTTCCTACCTAGGTACTAAAATACTTCGAGTACAAAAATAGAAAAGACAATTCATTTTAATTCAGTTCTAAACTTTATTAAACCTTATAATTATGAAAATTTAAAAGAGCCCGTAACAAAAAGACGTCTACATCCGATATTCGTTTGCATAATTTGTAAGGAGGTATAATTTAAATTCTCATCAACTTTGATGTTCTCTCACAAAAATCAACCCTTGCCTTAAATTTGCACAAAATGTATAATACCGGGTACCAGATGGAATAGAAAATTAGTTTCGCTCTGATAAGGATAAATTACAGCAATTTCAGAGTCTTATAAAATAATAAAAATAAAAGAAGATTTTCACAACTGTTTATGAATTTCATTAAACGAGAACATTTTAAGTTTGTGCATCACCAAAAGGTAGACTGCTAGAAAAAGCCTGAGGCAACAAGTCCTTCTCTGGATGGCAATTTACGTCTTTAAGTTATTAGTTTGAATTTTTAGGATAAAGTTATTGTATCTTTATATTTATATTTCTTACTTGAAATAAATGGTTTATTAATTAAGTATAGATATATGTATATTATATTAAGTATTTGTATAAATGGTATATTTTAGATTTTTAAAAGGTTTCCCTGGAGTTTCGGACCTTTGGAAGGCGTACGAGGCGCCAAAGCCAACTTGCAGAGTCCAATTGGTACTTTTTATAAAATGAGGCAACAACCGCAGATTTTCCCTCTATGCACTATCATAATATGTATAAGTCCATTTTTAATATTATTATTAAGTTTTGTCGAAACCAATAAGAACCTAGAATAAGTAGGTACCTCGGTATGTTAAAATACAAAATATTTAGATTTAGCAAAATTATTCACCATTTTATTGCAGAAAATGTGATCAAAGTGCTGGTTCAAATTTATAATAATTAACAGCGGGCCCGGGTATACGCCCAGAGCTTCATTTATCAGTTTTTTTTAAATTGACTTTTTCAATTTGGCGGCAAAGATAAACAGTTGATATACTGTGTTTCTCTTTCATTCCGCAATTAACATGAAACCAGCGTGGAAACGTGAACGGAAATCATCTAAAATCCTCTCTTCGTTCTAATTCGTTTATTTAGAACGTTGTCAGAACTTCCTAGTCGATTTATTTCGTTGTCCGAATTGGTTTTTCTACAGCATACAATCCGAAACTGTCTTTAAAAAATCGTTTTTGTTTGATTAGAGTTTACGACGAGAGCGATTTACGACGAATTCTTTATTTAAACCATTATTAACTCATTTGGTTATTATAATAAAATAAAACACCATTTTATTATTAATAACCAAATGAGTTTAAATAATTTATTAAATGTAAATTTAGCATGTTGTCCTATCGAGAAAATTCATGAGAAGAAAATCAAATTGAATAGAAAAGAAAGAACAAAATAGAAGAGAGAAAGATAGAATATTTTTATATATAGGGTGACCGGTAATTAGTGACCGATACTTAAACACGTGATTGTATTTATGATTGCAATAAACTTTCCCAAAGAAACTTTTTTTTATACACAATAACTTAACACAATAAACTAACTAAAATGCTCTTTGAAATTCCCGCACGCACCCCTGTGATCGATCAGCTGATAGTCTGACCTCGGGAAAGGCAAAATCTACTAGTAGAAGCGTCACACGCTCCTTCGCCACCCCCAGCGCTCCTGTTGTGCAGTACTGACGTAGTTAAATTAATTGAAAGTTAATGAGTATAAAAAAAGTTCATTTGGGAAATTTATTTGTATTCATGAGTACAATCACGTGTTTAAGTATCGGTCACTAATTACCAGTCACCCTATACAGGGTTATTTTTCAATGACCGGCCATATTTTCACAGGGTGTTCTACCCATGAATAAAAAAAAACAGCTGTTTCATATACGTTAGTCGATTAGGTATTGAACTTTTGTATGACACAGCTGATTTTTTTTTCGTGATTTCAGAGTCGGTCCCATAGTGAAAGTTCACATTCATGGGTAGAACACCCAGTGAAAATTCGGCCGGTCATTGAAAAATAACCCTGTATATTAATGAAATTTGTCAGAACCTTAGAGAAAGTGTCATAGACACCACCTGCTTGCATGTTTTATACTGTGCATCGATTAGATAAGCGCATTAGGTACCAATGAAACTCAGTGTTAGGACTTTTGTACTCCTAATTGTTTGTGTAATCTTAAAAACTTATTCAGTTATTGTTCATTTAGTGATTTAGTGAGTGAAAAAGTCAGTGTAAAATGTTCGAGAAGGTAAGTTAGCCTAAAGAACAAGTCAGCTTTACGGTTGTACACAATAGGCTAGTTGATTAAATTTTAGTTTTTAATCCCTCATGTAGATTACAAGAAATTATTCAACACATAGGTATGTTTTTTAACCGACTTCAAAAAAGGAGGTTCTTTGTTCGTGTGTATGTTTTTTTTTTATATAGGTATGTTACCTGATTTCTCCCCCACTTGTGGACCGATTCTCAAAATTCTTTTTTTTATTTTAAAGAGTATGCTCCTGCATGCGTAGCATGAACACATTGAACACCGAAGAAACGGCCTTTGTCTACAGACGAATCGGCAAATTGACAGATTATATAGACAGGAACCTCAATCTGTCAAATTTCTTTCAATAAACCTGCCTGCGTAGCATGAACACTTAATTTCTTTTCTTCCGAGACACGACAAAGACCGTTTCTTCGGTGATCATGCTACGCGTGCTGAGGTGGTCCCATTTTAATTTGGTGAAGATCTTGTGCCGATCTTCGGAGATATACAACGGAACTCTTCAAAAATAGACGGCAAATCTGTCGTGATTGCTGGAATTGCTTGGATGTTTATTGTTTATACAACATCATGACGTATCATCACGCCTGCATGCTCTGAGGGGTACGCAGATGTGTACAATATACCTAGATTTAGACAGTTAGGGATGTTAATGTTCATTTATTAGGGTTAAGTGGATAACCCTATTATCATGACATATAAAAATATAATAATAAATTCATGGCAAAATAGTTGTATGGGAACAACTAAAAAATGGAAAAATAAAAAACTTTTTTGCAAAAAATAAAACCGACTTAAAAAAAAAACACTAAACGGTGTAAAATAACTCTATATTCGGAAGTCGGTGGCCCATCATGAATAAGACAAAACCATCAAAGCCACAGACTTCCTAATTTAGAGTTATTTTACACCGTTTAGTGTTATTTTTTTAAGTCGGTTTTATTTTTTGCAAAAAAGTTTTCTTTTTTACGTAATCAAAAAATAAAGGCGATACATCGGGTCATAATGTCGTATGTAGTCACTGTGCTATACAAGAGCTTAAACTAAGTAGTTTTCCATCAAATAGAAAAAAAATATACTTGTGTATTATTTTGTTATTATAATCTAACTAATTATTTACTTATCTTGATATTCATATTCTGTCAACATGTATATTAGAATAAGAACTCATTATTTGTATTATTGTGTGTGTAGTAATAAAAAGACTTAGAGACTTTTAAAAAGCAAGCATGGCTTTATTGCTTTTTTAAAGTCCGAATTTCTAGTAAATGAACATGTTCCTCTGTAAGCATGTTAATGAATTTTCAATCTAGAGCAACAAGACTTTCTAAAAATCGACATTACGTGCAGAATGGGAGCGAAATGAAAATTGTGGGCACGAGAAGATATTTCGTATGTGTGGTGTGTTTTACATTACTATGAAATATGAGGTATTTACATAATACGTGACTATCAAAATGAGTGTTGCTTCCTAAACTTTGGAACACTAAACCCTGAATCTGAAACAAGGCCTTTTGGGAACGAAATTAACAGTGCAATGGAAATTAAAGTGGGGCTATGATTAAGAAACTGGCTTCTGCGCTATCTACAAGTTCGGTTTCTGTATTGACGTTCTGGTTCTGATTTACGAAAGAAAAAAAATATTATTTGCCGCACCACAGAGTACGAGTAGTCAGAGGCCCATCATTGGGCGGCATCTCAACTTTTACACCAAAAGGTATACCTGGCGTAAAGAAGAAGAGCAAACAAACAAAAACATGACTACACAAAAGAAAACGGCAGTTCTAATGTAAGGAAATACGTTGCTTAAAATTATGTTAGTAAAGACTAAATTAAATTGTCGTCAATCATTTTCAAACTTCGTGATTAATAAAGTTTAATAATATTTATGCTATTTTATTACTGAGTATTTTACTGTACTTATAGATGAAACGAATCAGACAAATATGTTGAAGGGCAGTTTGTTGCACCAGTTTTTTGTCGCGCCACCTCTTGTCGCAGTTAAAACACTGGGAAGTGTTGAAGGGCAGCGTTTTGGGGGACTGTCTTATATAATTGTTGCCGAATAAGAATATGTAAACTCAGTCTTCGCTAAGTCGTATGTCCAGCAGAGGAAAGATAATGAGGATAATAAAAGTCAATTATCCTGGCCCACGTTAAAACCAATATACTTTTTTCTCCATAAAATAAAAAACAAGCAATCAACGGGAATCGCCTCTTACCCGGACACAAATTTATTTATGGTTTCGCAAACATTGTTTTAAAGGTTGTTTAAAACATACATAAATCAATTTTACTTTTATTTTGAATACAAACAAAGCGCAGATGAAATATTATGGCGCGGATTTCCGTTCCGAAATAAGTTGAGCGGGGCCCTGAATATAAAACAGTTAAAAACTACATGAGGACATTGTAAGCACAATTATTGTTAGCGAAACAATTGCGAAAGCTCGGGATACTTGCCCACTCGAGTTCGCATTGTTTCCCAAATTATAGTTCCAAACATAAGTATTGATCACATTCGATTTTTTGTGAGTGATTAAATTGAAGTTTTTTTTTAATAGGTAGGTAATTAGAAATAGTATAAATCAGAGTGCACTATTATTGCCGTTTTTAAAAAAGTAATCTTAGTTTTAACCGTTTAAATGTTTGAATTTGTCGCTGAGATGATGATGATTTTGAACATGAAACTGAAAACAGTACTGTATCCGTTTGTTTGTACCTACTATACAAATAACAGCTTTTTTTACCATACATATTATTAAACTTATTTGCTAGTTTTACAAATAACAGTTTTTATTTTTTTCGTCTATTTGTGCTAATCTCTGACAGATTGACGACGATTAGGTAGTCCTGCACGGTTTAGTCTACGGCAGAATCGACGGCATCTGAAACCAAATCAGAGGTTCATGGTTGGCATGAAAACTCTGACACCAGGTTGGACACTAACCAGACGCAAAAAAGAAGTGTTACACCTTCATAATATTATATTTTACGTGTGGGAACACTCGCGACACGCAGCGCAGCAGCCAATCGATTTAAACCGCTGCATCAACTACGCCATCATGATGATCCATAGATGAAGAAATAAAAACACACTCACACCTTACAAACACTTTAGGTACAGTTCTACTCAGAAGAACACAGACCTTACTTATACAAATGTCCCATCGTTGCCGGCGGAAACATATGTATTCAGTGCAATGATAACGTTAGTTCTCTCCACGTTAATTCCCAAGCGGGCCGAATAGCGATATTCTTAATCGAATGTCAATAAAGTCGATATATTCACTCGTGTCGTTTAATCTACATGAAGCGTGAATAAAATTTTCTATATTAGTAGTCTTATAATAGGAGATTGTTCGTGGATTAGTAACTATTCATTACATATCAAGACTCCTCCGTGCGTCGGAAAGAACGTTATACCGTTGGTCCCGGTTGTCATTTGTAGATCTTTGACAGTCGTTACTTGTATTAAGAAGCCCGAAAATCTGAGAACCAGTTTAATCAAGGGGTATCGTGTCACCCAGTAACTGGGTTGTGGAGGTCAGACAGGCATTTGGTCTATGTAATACATTGGTATTCAGCTGCATCTGGTTAGACTGGAAGCTGACCCCAACATGATGGGAAAATAGCATGAAGATGATAATAATAATATAGCTACTGCATTATATATTATAGGACTGTTCGAAAGCATTACTGCTAGTCATGATCCTGGTTTCGATTCTTAGGTCAGGTAAAGTTGTATAAGGTTTATCCATCTGGAATTTATCAGTAGAAGCCCGCAGTCTGAATGTGTATGCAGTTCATGGAAATAGGCTGGCCCTCTGTCACATGAGACCTAAACATAACCGGCGAAACAAATGTTTAGGTACTTACTAGAGCTACAGCACTATGTACCTCTAGTAAGTACCAATTATGTTAGAGGAAATAATAAAAATATACAATTATGTCGCATCCGGTCATAAGCTACTGAAACGAAAAGCGTACCGACTGCTGTGGACTTCGCTCACAAACTTCAGATCGGTAGCGCTTGACAGAGTCGTGGCGTTGTCAATCGGGACGAGCGAGCGCTGTCAGGCGGACGGTGTAGTCGTCAACTTTCTCCCTGGAGCCCTACTCACTCCTTGGAGCCCGGCAAGAGGCACCATCACGGAACTGTATCTTCGTTTCGAGTCCGTCCTTCCTACGATTCATTAGATAATCATCATACTTTCTTGCATCTACCATTCTTCTATAATAAATTGTCACGTGACCTGTTGATTCTACATTGTTTTGCACGATACCCAATGTCTGCCCACGTGATATGTGAAGAGAGAAGCACTCCAAACCCCGGCTCTCCGATACATAAAAATGGCTATAATAGGCCTCTGCCTCACTTGGGTGTGATAAGCCAACAGTTACCAGATTTTATTTTTCTTGCTTTAAAAGTTCGTTTCACTAACATTTGTATGGGAAAATTTTACAGAATAGCAGACCAACCCCAGTTAACAGAATCCTACTAATATTACAAACGCGAAAGTTTGTGAGGAAGGATGGCTGGATGGATGGATGGATGGATGTTTGTTACTCTTTCACCTAAAAACTACTTAATGGGTTTTAATAAAATTTGGTATGTAGTTAGCTGACACCCTGGATTAACACATAGGCTACTTTTTATTCCTGTATTCCTACGGGAACGGGACCTACGTGGATGAAACCGCGGGACGTCTGCTAGTGTTTAATAATATTAGGTTCTGGTGATCATATTGAGCTATATCTACTTCATACATAAGGGCAATAGGACTTGAATATAAGTGGGAAATGTTGTTGTACACATCTGCCTAACTCTTCGGGGATTACAGGCGTGATGTTCAGTAAATTCAGTACAAAAAATAAACACTTTTCAAATTTACAAAGCGCCTGCATGGACTATACTTAACGTAGTGGCAGTAAGGTTTTTTACTTTTCATTATGTATCGGAAATGATACCTAATATAAAAAAAAACAAAATCAAAGAAAGAATGACATAACATTACTTATTTACAAGAGCAAATTATTATGAATAGATTTATCTCAGTGAATGAATAAAAAAAATCAAATTAGGTTTAAATATGACAATGATAAAAATAAATCTTTCATTCTTATATTTAAATGAATAATAAAACAAAATTAGCTCAGAAACAAAAACAGTAGACGATAAATTGGATAATTGAATACTTGACAAAAACAATACTGTTACAATAGTCTCTATTTTTACAATTCCATAAATAGAAAATAATGGAATTGGAACGATATTCCAGGAAAAGCTGTTGTATAAGCGTAGCGTGTTTGACGCACGGAAGACATATTTTTTAGAGAATACTAATGTCCGTTTTCAAAAACGAATTTAGAAGTTGTTGTTTTTCGCATACTTACATATTACTTACATTTGAACGTTTTTAAGCACATAAGTAAGTTTTGACAGAGTAATTGCACCTTTAAAAGCAAATACATTATACAATATAACGAAAGTTATTTAACATTTAAAACAGTTCTTAGTTTGGGTTTCAAGATTGTTTATTTTATTCAAACCAACATACATTGTTCACTTAGCGAATAAATATATAAATAAGGTAAGTGTAGTTCAGTACCTAACAGTTTTATTTTTCTTAATGTATGTATGATATCGACATATTGTTGATAAATTAATAATATTTTATATGTAGCTTGCTTTATAAATCGTTAACTATTTAGTTAACGATTTATAAAGCAAGCACTAATGACATAAAACTATTTAGTTTTGTGTCATTAGTGACGTACCTACTGCTTGAGTTTGGCTTTAAATACTAACGTTAAAAGAAGATTTACTTCCGATAACATCCGGTAGATCACTTTTAATATCATCGTTTTTTGAAAATAATTTCTTAAAACAATATGTTGGATTTCACTTCTGGCAAATCATAACTCTATGGTTTAATCACACCTGCGCGCGTCTGTGTGTAAGCGATAATTTACATAAATACATGATTGGATAATTGCCGTAGGTGTGAAGTAATGGCATCCATAGACTTGTGCGACGCGACAACGCGACATGGTTTTACTAGAATGTTACCGTAAAGGCAAAATTTGGGTGTACTATTGGTACATCTCTCCCTAACTCTCGGGGAATACAGGCCAAGTTAAATTATTTTTTTCCAAAAGCGTGCGCGTCTTTATTTCGAAGCCGCGTCGCATCAGTCAGCGAGAGTTTTTACTGCATTAGAAGCCGCTAAGACAAATATGTCTTGCAAATTCTTCTTTGGTGCTTTCATCTGATATTGATTTTCAGATGAAAACACCAAAGAAGAATTTACCCGACCCAGGAATCAAACTTTGATCTTAAAATCAGCATTAGGTAGCACTAATAACTTTAAAGCCCACGAGGTTGTGGTGAAACTAAACTATTTAGGTATCTGTAAGTTTTATGGAACCAAATTATTAATAAAAAGCACCTAAAGTATCTTCTCATACAGAGAATTGATCACCACGCTTGCTCAAGGCGGATTAGCGATTTCAAACCTATGTTAACTATAAGTCCAGGTTTGCTCACGACGTTTTTCTTGTCGTTGTCAATGATGTTTAAGATAAACTTAGTAAGTATCTATTAGATGTACTGTAAAAGTCAAATGGTACAAGCCTAAAGGAGATGGAAAACGGTGGGCCCAAATGTAATAAGTTGAGATAATATGATCTAAAAAAAAGTTTTCCTATGCGTTTTGAGTGCTTTTCCGTATATTCATCATTTTTTACAACCCTGCCTACCTTGTAACACCCTTGCTTTCACACTGGACACTGAAGATCGCTCACTCGTTTGACTTAGAACTGTTATTTTGGATTTTCCCGCCGGCTTGACTTTTGTTTAATCTCTTATATCTCTGTTCTCAGATTGACAAAATGCGTAGAATGTTCAGTGAAGGGTTGACAACATACTGTATAAGCTATTAATTTATACCAACTTCATCTTTTTACAACTTGGCCCAAGATTGTATGTAATCGTTTCAGTCGCCTTAACCTCTGGGCCATCGCGACATTTTTGAGAACTAATACTTACAATAAATTGATTTATCCAGAACAAAAGAGCTTCAATAGCTCTTCAAACTTAGCAAATAATTAAAGCACCTAAACCACAAACTGTCAGCTTGCCAAAAAGATAATCAAGAATTGAATCCAAATCACTGAATGCAGTACAATTATGGTAGACTGAAACAATAGATTGTAATTAACAGTTTGATTCGGTAATCGAATAATAATCGAACTGTAATGAATTCAATATAATAGGTAGTCATAGAATACAGTTAGTGTTAGATAAAATCGCAGTTTATTGATTAATTAGCACTTACACTTGTTATCTAGCTAAGTAATGGATAATAATGCTAATGCGTCTAATTAAAATTGTATAATGGAATACCAGGGTACTTTTATAGGAATTTAGTTGGTTTCAACGTTATAAGTTTATAATAGTAATTATTTATATCGTTGAAGGATTAACATAGAAGTAATAAATATTTATAAGGTTTCAGGTCTAGTTTTTGTGTAAGTCCTCCTAAACGGCAGACTGATTCTAATGAAATTTTGTGTGTCCATTCAATTGATCTGAGAATAGGACGTAAACTAAAACTAAAAAAATGAAAAAGAAAAATGATCGAAGTTTTTCGGGGTAGGTAGTATATTTCTAAATACTATTTTCCATGGTCATCATACGTGAACGACTAGACCAGTTTCGCTATTTTTTTTGTCGTGTTTGTTATTGTCAGGAGATAAGGTTCTTATAAAAGGAGTAGGTACATTAAGAAAGTTAAGCGGAACTCAACGACTCTATTCCTACCTGTCAAACATTGATGTTCGTCCCGTCGCGTCGTCGCGTGCGGCGGCGTCGCCGGTACGTTATTTTCCTCTCAAATTAAAGAACGTTTAAGGATTTTAACGTTTAATTAAGAAAAGTTAATTAGTGTCACCATGACAATGGATCAACATTATTTTTTTTGTTTGTCAATTTATGCGTATGGTCTGAAATATATTTTGTTACTAAACTTAGAAAGTGGTTTTATGTAGGTAGCATAAAAAAGTCTTTTAGAAATCAATGTAAGTAATTAATAATAACGACAGAGACGAACTTCAATAATTATTTGCAGAAAAGATAATTATTATACTGTTTGGACTTTAAAGTAGACCAGAAAAACGAAGCATATGTATTGTATGTAACGTAGAGGCACGTAGCGCAGTATTTCAGTTTAAAATTACGAATTTAGTACTTTTTAAATCGATGCATTTCAGTAAGGTACTTAGGTTAGATAGTTAGGTTAGCTATAGGATAGGTATGGTAAGTTAGGTTAGGTTATACATACATCTATATATATAAAATTGTTAGGTTGGTTTGTGTACGCTTTAGAAACTCAAAATGTTCTGCACCGATCGAGCTGATATTTTAGCATGATATATAATCCGCATCAAGGATTGTTTTTATCTATACATATAGGTACGAGTTTATATATTCTTTTAACTTTTCTATCTTAATGTGCCACAGCGAAGCGTGGTAGGGTACAGCTAGTATTATATATTACATGTTGTCATTTTAATTCTATCTAACAAAAAAAGTTTGAATAAGATCACATTAGAGATTTGCTAAATGAAAAATAGTAGTAGTTATTATTGGTTTGGATCTAGTTGTTGTCATCTTATTAAACGTATATTAAATCTAATATATAAAATTATTATTTTACAGTGTTTGTAACAAAGCTCCTTTGCACGGTTTGATCGATTCTTATGAAATTGTGTGTATATTCAGTAGGTCTGAGGATAGGATGTAAACTTATAAAAACTAAATTAGACTAATAAATTGATTCTAAGGCGGAACGAAGTTTGCCGGGGCAGCTAGTAATAGATAAATTACAAAAAAAACTAAGAATTTGAAAATTTGACAAAAATTGAAAATAGAAAGATCGTAAAGAAAATAAGGAAATTAAGGAAAGTTGACAAAAAAAATCAAAGCTGGGGAAATCAGTATGATGTAGAAACGAATGAACTCATGGTATCCGATCCTGATAATTATACGTCTATGTCCCGTATACCCTGAATATGTGAGCAAGCATGGTGATTAATGCTTGTGCCTTCTATGTGTAAGATGAGAATATAGGTAGCTCTATGAGTATGTGTATGTGCAAGTGGGACAGTCATCATCATCCATAGATCGACATCACCAACTTCTGGGTATAAGCCTCTCTTCGCTAGTGCCAAACTGGATGAGGCTGGCACGAATTAGTGCCAGTCTTATTCACGATACTGCCACAGTGGTAACAATGTCGTCTGGGATAGCAACAGGCTATTTTATAGTTAGACGTGGTCCTAAACTAAAAATATCAGCCTGTTACTGTTACTCATTTCGACAAATTTTGTTTTTCTGCCAGAAACAACTATAGTATTTAAAAGAAATAAAATTAAAAATTCGTTATCGAGTTGATAAAATTATTCATAACGATTGTTTTATTATACAAGCCGGCACAATCAGGCAGCCATTTGATTGTCCGTTCGTGATGACGATGTTTTATTGACTCTGCTAGTTAAAACATGCATGCAAATAACTGTTATACACATATTTATATAAAAAATCAGTTACGTTACTTATTACCGCAAATATATAAGTCATAGTTGCTCTATATTGGGTCCTTTAAGTTATTTTTCACGGGAAATATTAACAAGCTCTACTAGTTTAGGTATATAATATTAATCAAAATATAGAATATGTAGAATAGAATTATTTATTTTGCTAGAAACATGGTGACAGAGTGTTTGAAATTGTACAAGTTCAACATGTCCCACCTTATAATCGGTATACAAAATTCGTTTAGGCAAAGTACCTGCCTTAAGCACAATACAAAAATTCATTTGTGTCAATTAGATTCATTATCATTTTAAGCCAAATAATTATTAATATAAATGCAGTATGAAATTTATAAATCCCGTATTGAAGGCGTCCAAAGAAAGTTTCTACGCTGTCTTGATTACAGGGCACAGCAATACTCAGTTGACTACCAGCACCGTTGCAAACGGTACCACTTCCTTCCTCTAGAGATGAGACGTTATATTGGAGACATGAGTTTACTTCTGGGTATCGCAAATGGTCACATTGACTGTCCTGAACTCGTTGCTAATCTGACATTACGCACAAATCTCATGGGGTTACGTCAACGGCCAATATTGAATGTACCTTTTGCAATGACTAATTATAGGCGTAATGTTTTCTCTATAAGAAGTGCACTTAGTTTTAATAGACTTCCTAGGGACCTTAATGTCGACTTATTTTGCACCCGTGTTTCGACCTTAAGACGGCTTTTGGCACAGTCTTTTTTTCTTGACAACTAGTCGACTTATCGATTCTTAGCAAATTATAATGTTTACCTGTTTGCACTGTCTTTTTAATCGACTTTTCGTTTTTTGTTTACTATGTGTGGAGGCTTGTTATTAGCTATTTTTTATAATATTATGTTTTTAATACACTGGATTGTTAGTCTGTAAGCCTTCCTAAAAATAAAATAAATAAATAAATAATATCACGTCTGCATTTCCCAAAGGCTCTGGAAGAGGTGTATCTATTTGTACACCTAATTTTAGCAAGTTATGTTGGAGTCCTATTTTAAAGCATTATATTAGTCGATAATTTGCCCACTGCTGCGGCGCAGTCCTTCTCTCTGTGAGTGGGTCATAATCTACCATGCAGGGCCAGTGCGAGTTGGAAAATGTCACATGGCTTCGAGTTATTTGTTCCATTTTAAGAACAGTGGCATCTAATAAGGGGCAGGCCTATTGCCATTGACAACAAATTCTTACACTTCCTACTTTATTTTACCTATCATTATGAACAACTAGCCACTAAGGGAGCAACAAAAGTTTATACCTACCTGACCAAAACAGTAATTACCTATGCATTTACTGCTAAGTGGTTCAATATAACCCTAAACAAGTAGGTACCATACACACATAACTGCAACTTTATGTGTGTATGGTACACACATGAAGTTGCAGTTAAGGTTTTTAGAGTTGGGGCAAATTAATTTTTAAATGAATTGGACCACGGAACTCTCAAAAGGAACTGTGGTCCAACTATTTTTAAAGTTGGACAACTGCCCCTAGTAAAGACCCATGGTCCAACTAGTTGGACGGAGCAGTTGGACCACTGCCTCGCACTGGGGCATTAAATAATGATTGTAGATTTATTTGTTTAATACTTCAATCACACAAATGTACAAAGGCGGACTTAATGCCTTCAGCATTTTCTATCAGTCAACCTTTAGGTCATGCATAGACAAACAGTGTTAGTACAATTCCGTAAGGAATTTGAAAGAGAAGTAAACATATATTTTTTTAAATAATATGTAAATAATAAATAGGTAGTACTTGCAACCGACGTGTGTGTATGACAACATGTATGAATGTAAACGAAGCAAAAGAAGTATGTAAGAATCGTAGCATATGGCGCTTTGTAGTTTCTGCCTACCCCCATGGGAAAAAGGTGTGAGTTTATGTACCTATGTATGTATGTAAATATCATAATATAATAGATATGTACACAAAAAACGTATACACAAACTGGGATTGTAGTCAAGCACTAGTTTATAAATTTAAAAAAAAACAAAGAACGGAAACATGCGTTTTTTCGTGATTCAGAGTTCAGCTTATAGTAAAAGTTATTTCATAATAATAATAATAAACATTCAAAAAGTTATTTCTGCGAAAATTTGGTCAGTTATCCAAAATCTACCCTGTAATTATATTGAACAATCGTCATAGTAATATCATTTCAATTACTTACACAAAAAAGCAAAGTAAACTTTTATTGTTTCACTTTCAATACACAGTCGGGCGCACCTTGCCTGAAAATCAGTAATCCGATAATAATTTGGCTATAATTTACGTTTAATTACATCTCTAACTACAAAATAATATGAAAAGTTCGCGTGTGCAGTAGTAATTCACGCTTTTCGAAGGAGCCAGCCACCTAATTATTTTCAACTCCCCTGATTTCATGACTTTCTAGTGCACGAAAGTAAGTATGGTGGTCGTTATAGTTTTATTTCACTTTAATAGAATATAATTTATGAATCGTAAGAAAGCCGTTTGGGTCTTCGGTTGGAGGCACATTGTGCTCAAGTTTAAATATTCCGAGGTCGCGAAATCTTACATTTTTTCGTAAAAGCCCCTTTGTAATGAGCTTTAATAATAATATGTCATCAATACTACGTGTTACCAAATTCTGACTGAAGGCTGAAATTAATACTTAAACTACCAGCCGGCAAACTTTGTTCTGCCTTAAATCAATTAATTAGTTTTTATTAATTTGTGTCCTATTTTCAGGCCTACTGAATATACCCACAAAATGTTAGAAAATAATCTTCTTCTATCTGTCTCGCTAAATGTGTTGCTAAGTGCAAATCTCGAGAACAGCTGAACCGATTTCGCTAATTTTTTATTAGAATATTTCTTAAAGTACGAGGATGGTTCATACTCAGAGAAAAAATAATAAAAAATTGCCTGAAAAGTCTAAAACGAACACTTTTCTATACTCTCATACAAACAATGACAGCGGATCAATATAATTAAATTCTCGTATTTGTGGTTGTCAATTAATGCGTAGGTACGTTCTAAAATTTATTTTTGAAATAATATTTATGTAATTAATAATGATGACAGAGACGAACTTCAATAATTATTTGCAAAAAGATAATTGATTATACTAAGTAGACCGAAAACATAAATAAATTGTATGTAACATAGAGGTACGCAGCGCGGTATAGTTCAGTTTAAAATTATGAATTTAGTATTTTTTAAAGCAATGCATTTTAGTACGGTTGTTAGGTTAGCTTTGGGTAGGTAAGTAGGTATGGTAACTTAGATAAGGTTACATATACATGTTTTCATTTTAATTCTATCGAACACAAAATGTTTATATAAGATCACAATAGAGACTCGCTAAATAAAAATAGAAGTAGTCATTATTAGTTTGAATCTATTTGTTGTCATCATAATAAACGTATGTATATCTAATAATGTAAAATTGTAGTTTCACTGTGTTAGTAACGAAACTCCTCCGAAACGGCTAGACCGATTCTTATGAAATGTTGTGTGTATTTTCAGTTAAGTAGTAGGTCTGAGAATATGATGTAAACTAATAACAACTAAATAAGGCAAATAAATTGAATCTAGGGTGAAATGAAGTTTAATAATAATTATTTATTTCATACATGAACAGTCCATATTATTATATGAAGTTAAGTGATGTTAGTAACAGAAAGTACTTATAGTCTATACTAGTATTTTTAGTAAGGATATAAACACTGTTAAATTGCCTTAGCCCGTCCTCAAGGCTCATTTTAGTAGCATCATAGGTGGTTATATATAAGTTGTTCGTCGTTAGCTTTCAAGACGGGTGCCAAAAATCAACGTTAATATTTCCTCATTTCATTTTTATTACAAGATCTTGAACCCACAACATCGGAAAACCCTAATGAAGCTCTTCAAAACGTAAGTGAGAACGAATACGCATAGTGGGGAAAGCTGTGGGGGGAGGAGCAGCACTTCATAAAGCCGTGCACGTATTAACAAGCTGTGGAACATAAATAACAAGCGAAACAATTTACCTACAGTCTGAGGTATTCTTACAACTGTTTAGTTTGTTCAATATATACCAACCGGGAACGTGCTACGAATCCTACAAGCTGAATCCTGATAGAACAGATACGAAGCAGAAATCTCATACGTCTTTACATCGCATATTTACTTAAAATAGTTCTCTGTTAGAAACTCAGCTCGGGGTCAATTAGAGTTCATGTAACTTGATCGTACATAAACAACATGAGTAAAAATACAAAATAATTTGATTTTTTGTCTAAAACGTTTAGTTTGAACTGGGGGTCTAGTCTGCTATTACAATCGTGTCTCAATGACCGGTCAACGATTTGTGACGTATAACGTCAAACTTATGACACATTTTCCATACAAAAACTGTCAAGGTTGTCAAATATTCGATCAATGACCGGTCATTGAGACACGATTGCAATAGCAGACTCGAGCCCCTGGTTTGCTGTCCAGTTACCGAAAAACTAGGGTTAAAACATAACCTTTTAGTTGCAGCTAAGGATGTGTCAAACTAGTACTTATACCAAAGACATTCAATACTATAGACTGGGCATCACGAACAAAATTTTCATTCGAAACTTGTGTCCTGCTGGACACAAGTCTATGAGTTTTTTTTAGTACGCTCCGCTGCCTCTCGGATATTCATATGCACACATCAAAAGTGTCTAGGGATCAACATATATTTTTGCAATAACTTTTCTCCTGATTGATATTAATTAAAATTTTCTTTAAGGATTCATCAAATAAAGTGTTTTCGTTTGTCACAGTAACGATAAACCAAGTCACCTTTGCATTAATAAAGAAATTTGCCATTTTCCTAATAAAGGGATTTTTGACATATGAACCACTAACATTAAAGTTCGAAAAAAAGACTGAAATAACAGTTTTCTTTAAAATTTTATTGGGTAACTTAAACAATTAATAATCCGTGTTTCTACCGCGAACACTAACAACACAAGAACATCGGTTTGGCATACTCAAAATGAGTTCATCCAAATCACGCTGTGGAATGGCCGCCCATGTTCGTTGCAACAACAAAAAAAGGTCTTCTGGCGACTGGATACCCTCCATATTCGGCAGAGCTCTTCTCTGTAGCATATCCCATGCATGCTCAATCGGGTTCAAGTCTGGCGACTGAGCAGGCCAGGGCAGGACATTGATGTTAGCTGCGGCGAGAGTCTGTCTTACAACTCTTGCGGTGTGCGGTCGTGCATTATCATGCACAAAAAACTGAAATAAGGGACCGATTTGCACTTGTAGAGGAACGATGACGTCTGATACAATCGTCTCAGCATAAATTTGAGCGTTGAGGTTGCCTCTGATCCAAATCAACTCAGTTCTTCCGCCGATCCAAATACCCGCCCATACCATGATGGTTCCACCACTATAAGGATGGACTTCCTGGCAGGATTTTAATCGCTGTTGGCGTCCAGGGGTTCTCCAGTGTCGTATACGTCTTGTATCCGGTCTCATACCAAAACGAGACTCATCAGAAAAGCACACGAAACGCCATTGTTCTTCTGCCCAATTTCTGTGTTCAAGAGCCCATTGATAGGAAATCCTACGATTGTGCATTGCTGTAGGCCCGTAGCGGTCTTCGGGAATGAAGGTTCACTTCATGCAAGCGGTTTCTGACTGTTTGGTCGCTAATTAAGTTCCCTGAAGAGTGATGAAGCCTCACGGCTAACATCATGGCGGTTATTGTTGGAGCTCTTCGAGTTAAGATTTAAATGTATCGGTCTTGTCTCCGTGTGGTGCAGCGATACCGCCTCCATGGCGCTCAGCCACGGTACCAGTGCTTCGGTAACGTGTCCAAAGTCGACTGATAACACTCTGACTTGTATTCAGAGCTAAACCCACAGTACGTTGCCGGGAACCAGCTTCTATCATTCCCACGGCTCTGAGCATTTCTTCCCTGCTTAAATGACGTCGCCGCTCCATAATAACGTTGGTTTTAATCAGTAGTAGGGAAACAGTAGCACTAATAATGTCTTCAATGCGTTGTATGTTTTTATAGGGAAAATATTAACAGCTGATTTTCATCTTTTACTCGAATTTGATTCACAGTTCCTGATTCAAATTATGAAATGCACCAAAAAGGATCCATATAAATTTATAAAATCATAAATTTATTACAAAGCCACATCTCAATCTCAAGAAATCCGCATACAAATGCTTGATCCCTAGACACTTTTGATGTGTGTATTATTCTAGATGGCGTTCCTGAGGCAAGGGATCAAAGTTTTTGTATGACATTTCTGAACCCCTACTGTTAATTCATAGTTCATTATTATAAAAGAGACCGCTTGCTTATGTTATATATATCTTTGTTGTTATCTATTTTCAAATCAAATCGAAAAAAAAATAAATTTATTCAAATTAGGCTGGAGAACATTTTAATTTAAAAATAATAATTGTTGTAAGGCAACTTTTATGTTACCCTGAACAGACAAAAAAAATTAAATTATGTATAGTTGTGCCAAATTCATTTCTCTAAAATTCTCTGCGCAGAGGAAACCTGTTCATAGAAAGATTAATTAATTGAGCATAGAGATCAAATTTTAATGTAGTGCAGTTGCTCAAATGCTGGAACAGCTGATATCGAGTCCTGTACCATGTGGCATACCCAACACGCTGCAGGATTAGATGGGCTGTACAGATGTTGCCAAACTCGTAGTTCTATTATGAGGCGACTTTATGAATACTGCTATCAAAACGCTAAGAAGAATGAGGGATTACGTACTATTTTCTGAAAGCTTGCTCAGGCCAATAAATCTGATGATTACTGTTAAGATTAATGTTGTCACCTGTTGAAATTTTCAACGTTATCCTGTTTGTCATAAAGTTGAAAAACGATCAAAGAAATTTGACACATTGCAATGTGTTGACCTCAGCGTCCTCAGCACATCAAGCTATCCCAATTGAAATGTACGACGTATACCATAAACGTCATGTTATACCACTGTTATAAAACTGTTTTTATGTTCTGTGTGTTATACAATGGTAGATATATGGTGCATACATTCAAGGAGAAACTTTTTCGATCTTCACTCATTTTATGAAAAGTAGAGCTAACTAGGTTTACTGAACTATTTTGTACATTGGTAACCGTGGTTTATGATGCGATGACTGTTCTGTATTGCTTGTAAGTCGGTGTTAGGTGCTATCACGATTTTATACGTCTTTATCGGGTGGTTAGCATTTTTCGCGGACATCGAAGATCTTGGAAGCGGTTTTATAGACTAAAGAGAAAGAAAGAGCTTAATCCTTTAGTTTCAAATGAATACATAAGAAAGTGCTTTAAACTGATATCGATTGACTGGCCTGTTGGTCTAGTAGTTAGTGCCCCTGACTGCTATGCCGGAGGTCGTGGGTTCGATTCCCACCCAGGATAAATGTAAGTGTGATGAGCACGATTATTATATTATACACCCAGACACAGAACAAATTTTGTTCTGTGTCTGGGTGTAATTTATCTATAATATCTATGTATGTATTAAGAAATATATAAGTAGGTATGTATATCAGCTGTTTAGTATAACACAAGCTCTGCTTAGCTTGGGACTAGATGGGGTTGTGTGACAGATGTGGAATATTTATTAATTTATCATTTTTATCATTGATAATTTAACATAACATCAACGCTTTTAATCCGCAAAGGATTAGACAGAGATGTACCTTCCTTATATAGGTACATCCACATTTCGTCAGTTAGGTTTAGATTGATTATACAAAGGAGTGAGCATGTATTGGTAAGAAATACAGACTCCAGGCTGCTACTGAGAAAGAATCCAATAACCCCTGGCCGACCTGGGAAACTATCCCAAGACCTCATTCTTAGCTAAAATGATATTCAATCAGTCTAGAACAACTATTTTACCAAAAAACCTTACATTTGATAGGGATACCTCAAACTTTTGTCAATTTAGAAAAATAATATCCGATCCACCTTATTTCAACGTAAGGACGCGTTCACATTAACTATCACATGCCATAAGTTACGCTAGGGCTACGTGCATGCTTCAACGCGACGCCCACGAATATCTCATTTTATATTGTTGACGTGGATGTTTATGCAAGACTCGCGCGTCGCTCGTGAGCTGCATCGGGAAAACATACGCGTCCCCTCACATTTGACAATTTGTACGCACCCTTAGGTACCGCAAAATGGGCAACACTTCCGCATTATCAAAATTAATTTGTATTGGTTAACTTTTTGAATCTCTAGTGACTTAACTTTTGAACACGTGGATGTGCGAAATTTTATCTAAAACTGCGGGTTGGTTTAATTACTGATAACAATGAAACTGGATGTTGCACAGGAGTTTAATATATTTGAGGACGTTAAATTCTCAATTACACTGACCCCTTGGAAGGAAATATAGTTAATGAAACCAATTTGCGAAATGAGGGTCCATCTCTGTCTAATCTTTTAGAATATTATTAAGCAGAATGCATATAGATTTTAAAAACATAACGAAAAAACCAATAATTGTGTCATATCGTCGTGGATACTGCAATTCCGCGTAACTACAATTGTTAAATACTGCGAATATACACCTTCGCTGACTGTGATAAGGTGTACATTCGCAGTATTTAACAATTGTAGTTACGCGGAATTGCACTATCAACGACGATATGATGGTTTTACTACTCCCTCTACCACTGCCTCACAGGTCTAGTGATCGCTAGTGCTGCTAGACCTAAGGTCCCGACTTCGGCAAAGTGTTATTGATTTTTTCTATCTAGAAGAACTTAGTAGCAGCCTGGAGTCTAGATTTGTGCCAGATTCATGGAAATAGGGTCTCCTCCAATTACATGGGACTTAAACACACTGGCGAAATGAAGATCCAATACAGGTAAACCTTTGCCCCACCCTTCGGGGATTACTGAAGTTTTGTTAAGTTATGACTACTACAGGATCAAACAGCTTTGGAGAAAGCTTTTAGGTGCTAATCAATACTATATTCTAATGTTTAGTATATTATTATCATTATTTGAAGATATTACTTATTTATATTACATTTACAATAGCATTGTACAGATCTTTAAAAAAGGTTATTTTTAATGCACACTTTGTAACGAAAGTACAATTGTGGTACAATTAAGCATGTTACAATATTATGATATACTTCGAATTCATTATAATCTATTTTCACAGCAGCTGTCACACTTACTTATAACCATTGCAACAATTTATTTAATAACACATTTGCTCGTAAATGGTCTCTTATTTCGCCAAATTCAGAATCGTAATGTATCTCATTACGCACTAGTGCGTAATGGAAAAGTAAAACGCACGGTTTGCAAGTTGCTCTGAAATAACACGAACGGTTCCTTTTTTAAAATCTTAGCAATGAGTTTCTATGTCAGAAAAGTGGTCTACATTTTATGAATAAAATTAACTTTGGGAGATAAAATATTTAATTTGATTAATTTTGATTGTAATTTATTACAACCATTAGTAACCAAAACAAAAAAATATTAATTAATTTACTTTATTAGTAATACTGGCTGTGTGTGTTTTGTGCCTTTGACTTTAAAAAAAAAACTGAAGCGCGCGCATCGCCAATTTGTGATCAAATTAAAATTATTCCGCGCGCTTTTTCTTTTCGCTGTATTGTTCTTATTCAGAAATTTCAGTCTGAGTTTTATTTATTTCCTCGCAAATATGTTATAAAACGTCGTATGACATACGTGCGGTTTGATAAATACAGCCTCTGCTTTCTTATAGCAATATTGCCTCGGTTGTAATTATCAACCTACAGCACTTATATCATAATGTACTATTATGAAATGATGTGGATTTCATTTAGTTAAATTAATTGATATAAGCTGAACATTACAGTGACAATGATAAAAACCTCAAAGAAGCAGGGATGAAAAATACATGGACACGTTCTTCCCTTCACTTTTATTCTTCTAAATTTAAAATAAAACAATTTGATTTTTTTTTTACTTATCTTTAAAGTGAAATGTTCCGAATTCTTGCATCTTCGAGCCTCTTTTTTCTAATGCTATAAATCTTTGTATAGGTCTTTGTATCTGAGAAAAGGTTGTCTTTATTTGGATACCTCCTAACTCTTCGATTTCTACAATAATCTCGCCACTATCCTTTTTCAATATCGAAACCAAAAATTCCATAATTGAACGAAATCTAATCCAGATTAAACTTTGACAAATCTTAATGTTTGTAATTTCATTAGTACCAAAAAAGGCATTCAATACCTATAAGACCGGGCATCACGAACAAAATTTTTATCCGAAACTTGTGTCGTGCTGGACACAAGTCTATGAGTTATTTTTAGTACGCTCTGCTGCCGCTCCAATTTTCATATATTATTCTAGATGGCGTTACTGAGACATGGGATCAAAGTGTTTTGTATGAAATTTCCTCGCATGTCCTCTCTATAGTATTTTAAATCCTCTTTGGGTACCAAACATGTCATGTTCTAAAACAAAAGAAAGTGAAATCAAATTTTAATAAACTAGAATGGACATAATTTAAATAGTAAAGAGGCACACAAAAATATTTTTAATGTAGGTACTTTTTTCTTAGCGTTCTTAGTGTCATAAAAAATATTGTCTGAGACCAAACAGAATTAAGATACTAAAAAGAGGACATGTCATAGACAAATTGTGATACCAGCAGGCCTAGCCATATTACAAATTTTATTTCTATTATCGTAATCGATAAGGCGACAATAGAATGAATTAGAAGTCACTGCTTATGAAAAGACTGCATTGAACTCGTGTTGGTATACGAGTGTAAAAAAAAAATTACATTTAAAAAAAAAAATTTTTTTCTTCTCGTACGGAAAAAAATAGCATCTGTGGCAGCTAGTAGAGCCCGGGCCAGTAGCAACAGCATTCTGATAACAGTGGCTGGAAGTGCGTTTTCCCTTTTTCTGAGGCATTTTGTGCGGAAGATGACTGAGTAAGTTACTTGGGCATCTTCTGTACAAAGTGGCTCAATATTATTTTTATTTTGTGTTGATTTTTATTTGTGTACTAACACTAGATATAAGGTACGTGACTAACATGATTGTGGATTCTTGTTATCCGATTATTTAAATAAATTATTATTATTCTGTGGCAACTTTAAATCCTTTTTATTTTGGACCATTTATTTTGTTCGTATTTGACAGTCTAGAGTAGTCAAAACCCGAAAAACTGACAGCTAATCTAACCACAGAGTATAGTGTCACTGGGTTGTAAAAGTCAAATACTTTCAAATAGGCTGTCACTTCATACTTTTGTATACTAGATTATGAGCAAACGGAACTTATATTGCAATAACATTTTGTGAAACACCCATTTACTCACACTTTCAATTCATGCTCCCATTTGCACACACACACACACACACACATACACACCGTCATTCACTCACAACTTCAACCTCCCATTTTCCTTGATTAAAATTAGATCAATAGGAAACTGTAAGTACTGCATTTATTTACATAATTCTTTGTCACCAAAATACGAGAAAGTTCACTGATTTCTGTAATACAGGTAATTGAACCCAGCTCAGGAATCAGAGGCTTTGAAACGCTTTGTAACTCTTTTTATGTGAATAAAGATTTATTTATGTATACTACTTCACACTTTACAGAGAGATTCGAAACTAAAGACTCTTTTCACCTCGTTAGTATGTACATAATGTATAATGCCCTTTTTGCAACACGCTGTATACAAAACTTTAAGTAACATTTACCAAAATCTACTCACTATTACAACTACAACTTTTGTACTAACGAGTCTAATGTGCTCTGATCTAAGCCTTTGTGTAAGATAAAATTAGAATGACGATATATATATATGTATAACCAAACCTAACTCATCATACCTATCCTATAGCGAACCTATCTACCTAACCTAACTACCTTACTGAAATACATTGATATTAATATTCGAAATTTACTTATAACATAGGTAATTTTAAAGTGAACTACTGTGCTGCGTGTCCCTATCATATTATGGTGCTTACAATACTAAAGTAGGTACAGACGCCAGCACATCAACCTACCCCAAACTGTAAAATTTTCCCAATTGAACATGAATCTTATTCTGTTTGTAATAAAGTTGAAAAACTATGAAAGAAATTTGACATGGGGTAGGCTGATGTGCTGGCGTCTGTACTTTGTAGTAGTAGTAGTAGTAGTTGGAACTGCTAAGAAGATGATTGGTGCTAATGAATAAATAAAAAGTATTTGGCTACTTTAAAATATTATTATCAAAGGTTGAAGATCTTACTAATTTAGACGCAAAAGCAAAGCTTCTTGCGTAGGTGAAGTACCTACATTCGTAAAGCTTCATTAATTTGTAAATTGCCCTGGTAATTTTCAACAAGAACATTTGTAAAGGGGATGTCAACGTTTTATCTTTAATGACGCCGGCAGCAATAAAATAAAGTCTAATTCTGCACCTTTTTAACATTTTTCACGATAACAAAAATGCGTGATTGCTTGACTCAATTACTTAAATGGGAATAAGAACGTACGCACGTTTACATTTACTACGAGAATTTTACAAAGTTTTAACTCGTTACCAAGATTAGGAACAGTCCTAATTCCTAAAGTCGGGAGCCATTAAACTTAAACGTGTATAAATAATTTTAAAAGCTGTAGCGTAAAATGTTCTAAGTCCGGTTAAGAATTTCCGGATTGGCAATAAGCCAACATTAGACGGAAAGTAATCTGCAAAACTACGGGCCCCTGAATGTATTCCGAATATTATTATGTTTAAGAACTATAAATTACTTAGCTGTAAACCCAATAATACTGCACGATAATGACATTGGCTATAACTGCAGTAATAACACTTAAGCAAACACAATATTTTGTAAAAGCGTGCGGCAAATCCCACTAAATCCTAGTTCGAAATCGAACTCAAAAAGGTAATAAGGCAATTTTCTTGAAAATCCCTAAACGTAATAATGTGCCGAAAACGTTTTCTAAATTTACACATATTGTGCTCTCGGCAGAATCGCCCGAGTAGCGTACGATCAGAATACTCAATGCGATGGGGTGAAATATCAGATACTTATAGTTACAATGCCACTTACATAAAAGATGGCGTGTTATTGCGTTACCATGGTTAAATAAATATGAGTGTAATAAAACTCAATCTTCAGAAATCACGATAGATAGGTACGGAAGCTATGTGAAGATGTATAGCAAAGATTGTAAAAGAAGCAGCGTTCAAATAGCTAAATAATTTTATTCAGATAGACCATTTGGGGTGTAGAACATGGGGTAAATTTATTATTTGAGCAGCGAGCCGCGGACAAAGGATTTAGGTTTGCTGAATTATGCAAATAAATTCACCATTCTGTAACATTTGTTGGCAATGTCTTCATTTCTGTAGATTTCTTAAAAGGCCCTTAAGACTAATCCCGCTTTTGGCTTTTGAATCCTCCTTAGTTGAATGAACGTGCGTAAACACACCTGGCTAAAAGTATATACATATTATATATAATGTATATTATTACGAAACACCTATCTTTAGAAGCTTTAGCGCTTGTATTTTTTTCTGTCTGAGATTTACATAAATCTTTTGTGGCGTATTTATTTCTTTTACTTTTATAAACGATTGTGTTTACTCATTGAATTTGGTTGTTCAATATTATTTGCTATAAATACAATGTATCTCTCTTAGGTGTAGTACAATAAATTTAAAACACAGCTCTTTCGTTTTTATTTGATCCCATTTACCTATTAGCTTTATAGAGTTTAAGGTCGCTTTTCCGTCAGCCAAAAGGGAACATTATAATTTTTACGAAGAAGCACAGCAAAATTCTCTCTCTGTTTTAATATTCTTAAAGAAGCCTTCAGAACTAGGCTTCCACGAACAACTTGCACCATTACTACATTGGGAAGGAGCTTCCCGCAATATCCCCCAAATGAATGTCGAGAGCATCCCTTAAGAAACAGTTTTTGAATCCCAATGGTATATTTTCTCGCAAAAGACGATTCTTCAGCCGTTTAAGGCAATATAAAATGTTCTAGGGCGTTCACGCTTGATTTTATTCTTTGTAAAGATTTTATTCTGTTCTTGTACCGCGCAACATCTTGTTATTGCGGAATTGTGTGTGTTAGATGGAGCAATAGTGGAACTTAATAAAGATACAAAACAATACAAGACTGAATACTCAATTTGCAGTGTCGGGAACATTCGTGCTGCTCGTTACGTGTTTACAATGGGACTCGTAGGCGGCCCCGACCACCAGGCGGCCGCTCGCGTCCCGTGAACACCTACTTACCACACAGATAGTGAGGAACGCTATCGGCCGTCTCTTCGACAGCTCTGTAAACCGATGTCCGGAATCAATTTCTAAGTATTTTCCTCAAGGGTCCAACAGGAAGCAGGCATTATGCTTCAGAAAGCAAACACTGATATTCTCCGGGATCGTTCCGCAGCGATCTATTGATCTTCCCGACTACCTATTGTTTCTTTTGAACTGTTTGCCAACGCTTGGTATCGCTTTATTTATTACCTATCTTTGCCAAAAGTACTCTTGACATTTATAGATTTCTAAATTGATAGGTGTTCACACAAACAAACAAAATGTATTAATAACCCGCAGAGCTCATATTAACTATCAATAAGTAAACAACTGTCGGGCAAAATAAATATTGCATATGCAAGTGAATACCAACTGAGGTAAATACTCTGAATATTTTATTCGGGATTCAAATAAAAATAAAAAGTTATATAGCAAACAAAACTAATTCATTACTTACTGTAAATAGAACGAGCATTACTGTGGTGAAAGAGAATCACAATAAAACCGTTAAAGACGACCAATCAGGAGACTTCAGTAAGTTTAGTTTCTTTGTCATTTCTAACGGCGACTCATGGTTTTTCCCCGAAGTGAACCAATCGATCGTGTACTCGACTATCATTTAGGGGAAGAGGCTATAAACAACGAAGCAATGCTTCTTTGATTGAATAATAGAAAGGCTGCTTGGCAATACAAATACACTGATAGACAAATAAAACACTTCCCCTGTACGTGACCACCAACGTAATTACCGACCCGCCGTTGGTCGGGTAACATTTTAACTCTTATTTTGACTTGTCCATTAAAAAAAAAGTTATAGAACCTACCATTTTTTTAAAAGTGATTTTAAATATGAAAATAAATGTGCTAATAGAAGCTAGATCGCCGGTTCTTTTTATTATGACGATACGCTCCAACACAAACACGCAACGGTGAAAAATCTTCAACTTTTTTAAATCTCCGCCGTCTTTACTGACAATAAAAATAAAGAGATCAACGTAAGATAAAATGTTTCTTTTTGCACCTTTATTTTCCTTTCGATGCCTAAAAAAATATCTTCAATACTTTTTTATTGGAACACGGCGAAAACTTTATATAAAGTTATGTAAAATAAAAAATAAAATCTCCGATTAAATCCGGCGAAGTTTCACCAATCCTTCTTAAATGCTTGATTCTGTGTAACGAAGCATAATGGTTCATTTTATTTGCATAAATTTGGATGCAAAGATTTATGTCCGCGTCGTGTATAATTAGAAATTGAAATTAAATTAGTTTCGTTACTTCTCAACTCGAGTGTCATTTCAATTTTTTATGACGAATGAATTGAAAAAAAGCTTTTTTTTTGGTCTTTCGATGTACACGGGGTGAAACAGAATGGATGAATATTTAGCATTTATGTTGATTTTGTCCCGACCACCGCTCCGTTATCCGTTACTCGAAAAGGTAATTCTGAATTAGAAAATAATAAACCATTATCAGTTTTCCGGGGTAACACAGAAAAATATTTTGGGTTTTGTAACGAATATAAATTTAAAACTACTCTAAAAAATGACAACTCTCCATTTATGAAACAATTAAAGTTAAGAACATAAATAATTAAATGTAATACAAATTGAATACAGATACACGATTTCTGTACTCCGAAGTAGTTATACCAGACCTTCGTTAGTTAGCGTACTTAGGATTGGTCTTGTAGCTATTATTTATTTAGAATTATAGTTTTTAGATTTTATTTTCATTTCTAGTGTATAACGCTAAGTATTTATTTTAAAACAAGTGAACATACAATCTGGCATTCAAAATCATATAACGTACGATCGGATATCCACATTTTATATTTACGCAGATATGTTAAACATTTATCATAATTATGTATTTAAGATACTTCATCTTTTATGTACACACCTATATACTCACACATTACTCTACAGATATTCCCTCGCTCTTAGTGTCGTTCTAAATTAATAAGATTAATTACTGTTTAATGACTTTATGAGTAGTTCATTACTGTATAGACATTTGATTAATTACAATCTGATAATAAAGATATATCACTTCATATTACACTCAGTAGCTTCACATTATTTATTTTCAAAGTCTAGAGGTAATTAATCGGATTGACATTGTATGACTAGGTATATACATAAACCCTTTTTGCGATGGTTAACAAGATAAGTAAAGTTCATTTTACGGTTCAGAAGTGGGTCGAAATAGCCTAAGCGATTATAAAGCTACGCTTCAGATATTGATCAAAAGTTACTAATTACTGTCAATGTTGATAACTAAGATCATGACGAATTTCACACTCGGTGAAGTCCATCAACCAATCACTCACGGTGCAGCTACATCATATTTAATACATATACACATAAACTCACGCCTTTTTTCCATGCCGGTAGGGTATCGTACTACTGAGTGCCACCTACTAAGATTCTTATTTAATACTTTTAATTTTTTAATGATTTTAAATTAAAAATCACGTCTAAACGAATAGTTACATATATTTCTTTAAAAAGAATAGTATCAGACTAGAATTATTTCATCCAAATATTCGCAAAAAAATCTAGTCTTAATATAAATTATGGTATAAGTAATTCGTTTGTAAAATAATGTTTTACGTAGATAATGAAAACAGTATTCACGCTAATTGGTGTTTTTCATGAAACTTTCACTATCTAAAAGACAATCTAAAAACTAAAAAATGTTTACCTACTCCGTATTAAATGTAGGTTATATTATTTTTGACATGTTAAGTAACTGTTTGTTAGTGCTAAAATAAAGGGCGTATTTAATTTTATGTTTGTATGTGGTTTTAACACAACACTAACCTTGAACTGACCAAAAACACCTTAATGTAATGACAACTGTAAAATTTACGATGTAGGTTATCTTATTTCTGACATGTTAAGTAACTGTTTGTTAGTGCCAAAATAAAGGGCGTATTTAATTTTATGTTTGTATGTGGTTTTAACACAACACTGACCTTGAACTGACTAAAAACACCTTAATGTAATGACACCTCATTTACGAATAAGTACATTTGATTTGATTTGAAAATATCCAGCAAATACGAGGAAAAAAATGGTTAAGTAATTCCAGAGTTTATCGCGGAAAAACATAATGAAGTGAGATTTTTACATATTATGAAGATGAAACAATAGAAACATATTATAAATCTTTCCCTATTCATGTTGCAAAACGTATGGCAATTCAATGTTGACAGTATATTCCTCAGTTCGCTGTGCTCCGCGCTTGTGTAGGTACGCACCGGCGCTTGGCTTCTTCATATATAATGCGTACCTACGCCGAGAAATTCCCTGTCGGCGTCCCCGTTTCCTACTACAACTTGTTTCTCAAGTCATGTGTGAACAGACGTCTTACTAAGTACATTACACATCTGCATAGCATTTCTACCGGTATATTTATTCAACACACATGCAACGTATTTCGAAAGGAAAATTTCAGTAAAATTAATACCTATGAAAAGTTCTAGGTATCAGTTTTATGATCATGTTCAAAGTTGTTTTATTCCACAATTTACATACCGATGCTTTAAAAGATGTTGAACAACGTTTTATTTGGTAAAGTTACAAGAACCCAGAGCGAATAGTGCTAGAGTCGTGTTCAAGACAGTTATTCGTAGCAAAAGTGCGGAAACATCGTTTCCCGCTCGACATGAACCGAATTGCACTCCCTCCCAGCTTGTTTTCTCATTTTATTACTCTTTCTTTTGTCGGGTTGGTTACACTTTGCCATAAACTGATTTGAATATTCCCTCAACGGGGTTTAACAATAGCAACTGGTGAAATGAAGGAGGGAATTTGTAAGGAGATTATTCTAAAAATATTTTATTAGATTCTCTGTACACGTACGCAGTCTTCTTTGTAAAAGATATGCATATTACAATGCGGAGTGACCTTTGAAATACGATTAATGTCAAGAATGAAGATTGATTGCCTTAATATAATATGTGGTTTGTGGATCTATCGAATTCTTCATTCTTTATGTTTGAATGCGAGGGGAGAAGGATTACCTTCTGAATTTTAACTAACTTATATCAATCATTGAAGTTGTAATTGACGTAAAATACTGCCAGAATTCTTAATCATCGATTCTATTTATTTTAAACCAATTCTATATTCCAAGAATCATTTTATCATTATGTGTCTAGCCTTTACTTAACTATGCCAGGGTCGGCATGCAGTATAACCAGGTGCAGCTGAATACCAATATTTCACATGGAGTGACCGTGTATTTGACTTCCACAGCCCAGTTACTGGGCAATATGACACTACCTACCTTTCGATGCCTTTGTAACGAATGTTTAACACGACCAGCTGTACGTGGATTTCGAGGCACGGAGGAGTCTCGATATGTGATGGATGATCGACGGCAAGCAGAGTTTAATCCCAGATCAACACGTGCGGCTACTATGATGAAACCACTCGCCCATTTCATAATAACAAAGAAACTTTTGTAAAGTAAAAAAAAAATACAATCACTAACCACCTCTCTAATTGACTAAATTGTGTAAACAAATAAAGTTCCAGTCTCTTTCGCTTAGCCACTGTTTCATTGACATTTACTTAATAAAATAAAATAAATAAAAAAAAAAAACGTTTATTCATCTCGACAAATTACATCGTTATGATAGATTTATAGGTTGACAGGTAGTTTGGCAGAAAGTTGTAATTTGTGGGAGATCTGGAGTCTTAACTAAGCCTAGGCCTGTATTTTAGAACTCTAGGCCCCCCATCACATCATAAATAGTTATTGTCAACATGAAAATAGTGTGAAATTGGTGACGTTGTCGTATATGTATGTATGTAGATATGTTTGTGGGTGTGTGTGTGTGGGTGTGCGTGTGGGTGTGTATGTGGATGTGTGTATTTATAATATAAGTTTGTATACATTAACTGCACAAATGAGTATTTTATCTATTTTATACTGGAATAAATACAATAACATGACTATAATTTAACCTACAAATACGTACGTACGTAAATATGAACTGCCTATCTCACTTACTTAGCAATCTCTAATATTTTTTCTGTTTCCGTATAGTTTAATTTTAGCAACCAATTAATAATTTTAGTTTTACATTCAACCTTACTGCAATTTGCTATATTAGAAATTTTATTAAGTTTATTATACTTAAAAACTCCCAGCATTTTTATCCGTTGTACTATTTTCTTGGTCGTACGAAACAAAACACAAGCGGAGGGTAATTAGCCCTTAGCAAACATAACGGATATGTACAATGAGAAAGTGAAAATTCTACTATGAGAAGGGAGAATGAATGGTTGGTTAGAAATTATCCGTTGTACCTACTCGTAAATCCGAGCATTTGTGTCTCTTAATAATTTCTTACCTTCGATGTCTTGCGTTTAAAATAAAATTATTCGGCTTTGTGTGGTCTTAATTTTGAAAACGTCATTTCTAAGTAACATTACGTTTACTCCTCGCGTTTGTTCCAAACACACCTGTACTTTGTAAAGAGCGAACCTTACTGTAAGAGATTAAGACCTATAATTTATTTCACTTAACATTTTTCAAAATGGTCGTTGGTTTACACTAAGCAGGTGGCTAGCTGACGCATCGATGGCTTTTATTCCCATCACTAGCCAGGGGTTTATTTTGACTTGCTATAGCATTAGCAATTCGATTCCTCTCTACCCCTAACAGCTCCGACTTGTGTAGTATTTCTGGTTCCCTTAAAGCTTACAACAACTTGCATGTTGTCCGAATCTAGGTAATTACATGTCCACGCAACAGAGTGATGTATTTTTAATATCACGCCACAACTCAGGTTCCCAAGACACAAGATAAGGGACCACTGTCCAACCAAAGTGAGTGTGACCAAAGTGGTATACTTTTTAAAGAATACGTAGGACTAACTACAAAATGTTAACAAAAACTGTATTTTAATAATTATGTTATATTTATAGTTAAGCCAAATTTTGTGACATTAAAAGAATTTGATTCTTATTCTTATCTCTTGCATTTTTAAGAATGCCCATTTCGTTATGCAGTTAAGTGTAGTATCTGTATTATCTAATAGACAACTTTTGAGATAATAATAAAAAAAAACACGTTAGACTGAGATAATATACTATACCACCCTATTTAACATAAATAACTAAGTCTAAATATAAAAGATAGTAAAATCAGAACCGTGTGTGAAGTTTGTCACAACATATTCTAAACAAAATTACTCACTGTGACAATTTACGGTAAAAATAGCGTGCAATCTAAATCGAATATCTAGGTTATACACTTACTTGGAACCCTTTCACATTTGTTTTAACGTTGTAACATAAAGTTACTCACAAAATTCATGGTTCTAATGTTATTGTACAACATAAGATCTGTTATAGTGGTCGTAAGCACGTATTTTTGCATTTGCTTTCTGCTGAAACGGTGTAAAAATGTAGTAAAATAAAAAGAAAATTAAACTAAGGCACAAAAAGGTTTTCGTTTCATTCAATAGAGATTACGACTTTTAAGTGATACAATGTAATCCTCTTTTGCGTGTGTTAATACGAAAGTTGATTGCCTCGATGGTCCGATGGTCGCAAGCGTGACATCCTAAGTTCCGTTCCCGGGTCGAGTAAAAGTTTCCTTGGACTTTTCCGACAAAAATTCTCAGTAGTAGCCTGAAATCACAATCTGTACCGGGTTATTGGTAATAGGCTCGCCCAATAACATGGAACTTAAAGATAACAGGCGAATTGTAGCTATAATACAACTCTGCCTAACTATTAAAATCTAACAGGCGTGTGTCTATGTTATACGAAAAAATAGGCCATCAAATAGGCCATTAAATACATCAACATCACTATATTCAAAAAACCACTTCTAATGGCTTCCGTATCAAAATAAAATCATAGAATATGTGTGATAATTTCCGGAATGACATTAAATGTCACGTTTTGAGGGTTCCCCGGTAACGTTCCCTTAATATTTTATTTAAGAGGGTTAATAATTGACATTACGCACGGCAAAGGGCTGTCGTGAGTGCGTAATCGTAAAATTAAAATTAAACTGTTTGTCGTATACTTACCTACCGACGCGCTACGTTATTAAACCCTCAAGTGCTTCGTACAAATAATAATAACATTGTGATCTTGTGTATATTGTTCCTTGCGAGCAGAAGTGTTTACATAATAATAATATGTAGGAATAATCTAAATATTTTCTAAAAGAAAGTCTTAAAAACAATTATTTCGTGACGATGTTTGTGAGGGATAAACCCTGCAACCACTTGAAGCGCCATCTATCTCACCACACCCGAAATAATACGCGATGTCCTACATCGCGATGGTACAGTTATCCGCATGATTGAACGTCGGGCAGTGTAGTTAGCCCACCAGACACAACACCCATCTGGTCGGCGGATCTTCCTTTTCTATGGGAGATGAGAAGTTTCACAGCCTCTCCCTCATACCTCTACATTGGTGATTCCGAAGACGAACGTCACCACATCCTTCGTTCACACCGTGTCATCATCACTTTCCTAAGCTTTTGAGCAACGAGTCAAAACAGCACGCCAGCATCTACGGCTTCTACGGGTAGGTATCCTGACCACTAGCATGCAGCAGGCGCGCATACCTAGTCATAACGCACAGCCTCTTCAAGCAACCTTAGAACAACACTCTGCACTTCGGCCATTCAGCAAGCAGACACGCAGTTCTCCAATTTTCGTTCTCTTAAAAAAGTTTTATGTTTGGCTTACTGCGTGTAATTTGATAAAAATTAAATGAGGTGATCATTTTGAGCTCGATTATGATTAACGTCAATATATTTCGTTCCTTTATTAAGTTTAACATGCTTCTAAATAATGGCAGTGGAAGTTTAGTATATTTATTGCTTCTACTAAGCCACAGAAACGCGTGACCGGGTCCACAGAATCACGTACAGACTTCATAGTATCAGTATGTGTGGTGGGGTCGCCTTCCACTCTTTATATGGCTATTCATGGAAACCAAGACAAACGGTGAGTTTCATTGTTTTCCATAGGTCATGCCAAAACTTAATTAGACTGAAACTGGACCCTAAAATAGTTGGCATCAGGCAGGCTAGATAGAAAATGATAAATCAGCATATATGATAATAATATTTATAATAAATGATAAAGAGAATCTCAGCCAGGTCTTGGAGAAACTCTCTGGTTTTAAAACCAGTAAAGTCAAAATACTTGTTGCTGGGTTCAAGAACTTTTCTGATCAAAATGCTGAGTCAGAATCTTTACTAGAAGATTGATAGGTGTTCTATATGAGGTAGTATTTGATGAGCACCTGCATTTTGAGACTCACGTCTTGAAGGCAGTGCGCAACTGTTTTTACCGAGTAAGTCTCTGCATAAGTGTGGATATGCGTGTCATGCTATGTGAGTCACTTGTTTTATCCTAGGTAAATAATTACGCTGGCATTGCGTATGGGGGCGTACATTCTGGGTAGAAGTGACAGGTTAATCTAGCGAGTGCAGAATGCATGTGCGAGATTCTACTTTAATGCCCCTCCCCAATCTCATATAAAGTCGTTTTTAAATAAAGGTAATTTGATGAAAATATCAGATCGCAGGACTACCGGAACTATATTTAGCTACCCTACTCTTTACACCATTCTCACTACAAAACAAGGATATTTTTATAACAAGTTGCCTTGGTCGCGTGACATAAATAATATAAGAGCTTCTACCTACCTTTTGTGGGCCTCGTCTCATAAAATTGCTCTTCCGCGGTAGTTTCCAATTCGCTGCTTCTCAATGCTGGAATGACCAGCCACCGCCTTTTTATGCTATTAGAACCACTGATATTATAAGTAAGGTGTAGATAGGTTACCTAAATAACATTCGATTTTCAAAAACGACACACTAACGCACGCACGCGTTCGTTGACGGCACGACGCGACACTGAGGTAAAATGTGGCTAGTTAGCCACATTTTGACGTATCGCTTGCTGAGCGCGTATAACCTATCTACACCTTTTTACTTATAATATCATTGGTTAGAACAGTAGGTATTTTTAGTATGAAATACAAACAACACCTAAGCATTCGAAAGGAAACTGATCAGCAAACTTACCCAGGCTTTCACGCAGTTCGTTTTAGTGACTAAGTTGATCGTAGACAACTTGCTTGCTGAGTGCAAGCTAGTCATTTTTAGTTTTCTTCTTTTCTCAGCCACACAACTAAACTACACTAACAAACACTACACAGTCGTTCAACTTACACTTGCACTGTTTTAGTAGTCTTATTGAAGTACTCTTTTCTTCTAAGAAGTAATACTGTTTTATCTATTTAGTAGTAAATTACGAATCCATAGTAATTTAAGTTATTGAAATTTAAATCTGTATCGTAGAAGCTATAACAGTTTGACAGTCGGCACTCCGGTTGCGCCCGCGTCTTTTGACTTGTCATAGACTACAGACCACAGACAGTGACGCTGGAACGTGGGACACGCGGTTGTTTTGTTTTATTTTAATTTAATATTGTCTGTGATTTATTTAATTTCCGTATAATTATTATTTTTTAAATATCTATGAGCGGATGCCCGAATTAACAGAATCGGCCATTTCTTCAATAATCGATAATGTGGGTAAGAATCAAGAAGGAATCGTTTGTGTCACAATCAAAAGTCATTTATCGCACCAATTATCTTCCTTACAGAATCTTACTAAAATCTAGTCACTATTAAGTAGGAAATCACTTAGTCCGTGGTTTTGTTTACTTCTTGTAACAAAAAGAGAGAAGATCACTTGGAACAAAAGCGATTCGTCGGATACGTGATGCGCTTGCCGTTGACGTTCAAATCACCAAGACGTTCTAAATGGCCGCCTTGCCGTCCGCTAGAGTAACGTTGCGTACCTGTCACTCTTGACAATGACATTCTAATGTCCGCAGACATATTTAATGCCTTCGAGAGGGCTATTGTATTAAAGGGTGTTCATGAAATTGCAGCGGGCCTTATCAAAATAACAGCGCTATTCATTGTTTTTCTTTAAATATCACGGCATTGTGCTGAGATAAGGGTTTTTGTTAAGATAAGATGATTCTACTAAGAAATACTATAATATGGTAAACCCAATAACACTTTATCCGACGTTGGAGACACAGAACCTATTGCTTAACATTAGCGCTTTGCAACCGGGTATATTGTACCGAGACTTATTAATAGTCTACCCACAGAAATAAAAAAAAATATTACACCCAAAAAAATCAAATGTAAACTTAAGCAATATTACATAAGTATTATTTAAGAATGTTTGTTTAATAACTAAAGTTTTTTATTTTTTATGAATTGCTGATCGACAGTGACATACGCATATAAAATAAAACCTCAATAATTTGTTGCGATATTGCGATAGATTAATAGCACTAGTTTAAACCTTAGTGGTTTTTGGTTGCTATTTAAACTAAGATTTATTATATGATTTTTTTGTGAAATGGTACTTAAATATTTAAAAAAAAAAAAAAAACACTAGACCAACACGGGCAGTTCCAAATAATGAAGTTTAGCCCTTTGTACAGTCGCCAGCACATCAAGTTACCCCAATGAGTCAAGTTTTCCCAATTGAATATGAACCTTATACTGCTTGACATAATGTGCTGGCGTCTGTACTTGACTTCGTCCGCATAAATTAAGTACATACTTAGTTTCAATGATATTATAAGTAAAAAGGTGTAGATAGGATACCTAAACAACATTTGATCTTAAAAAACAGCACACTAACGCACGCACGCGTTCGTTGACGGCGCGACGCGACACTGAGGTCAAGTGTGGCTAGTTAGCCACATTTTAACGTGTCGCTTGCTGAGTGCTTGTAACCTATCAACACCTTTTTACTTATAATTATCATTGCGTAGCTTTATAAATAAAATATTGCCTATGATACTCGGTGATAATATAGCTTTCTAATGGTGAAAGAATTTTTTAATTCGGTTAAGGTATTTTGAGTTAAATCCCTAAAAACAAACATTTAAAATCTTTCCTCTTTAGAATAACAGTACAGATAAAATCGTAAAACCAATATATAGAGCTTGTTTGAGTTGAATATACAAGGAACTATTTGTACCGTTACTACAAGCGCAGCAATTAATTAATAAGCAGACTCTTACAACTGTTGACGTAACAATGTACACAGTAGCTCATCTATTGCGGAATATACTTCCGAGGAAGTTTATTACGTAAGTAATAAAAGGCGGTAATTGCTTCTTTTCTCTATAAAAGACGGACAAAAGACGGCACTGTTACTGTTTTAGCGCTTCTAGCGCTTAAAGCGAAGAGAAAAAAAAGAACCACTAGGTTGAAGATTCGTTTTCAATTCACCAGCCGCATTCATTTTCAATTTATGGATAATCGAGATCTTGCTCAATTGAACACTCGATTACTCGTTTACGAGACACCCCTCACTGTTTGAGTTTGCCGAGTTTGATTGGGTTTGCACTGCAGTGGGATATATTGAATAAAATTAATTCTCAAGAAATAATGGCTATTTGACGTATTGGGCATAATTTACTTCGTTAACTTTGATTTTGACATGAGGTTTTAGAGTCATTTGTGTAAAATGGGTGTTGCCTTAAAGCTTGGATTGACTTCAGACTAGTGGCTCAATAATAAATGCCCTTCAGACTAGTGGCTCAATAATAAATGCCACACGGATTGCTTGGAAGTTAAGCTACAATTACCGTTGTTGGTACGTGGATGGGTAACCCTTCTTCACATATTAGAAAGCACGTGGAGCTGTTGATTCTGGCGGTCATTTAATTGTAGATACGTTTCATTACAAGTAATTGATTTTAATTTTAATCATTATAAATTTGAATCATTATAAACGAATTTTAATTATATTACAACAAATTTAAATTTTCAATTGTAATTTTAATTAATCATCGTAATCTAATTTTGAAATAATTTATTGTATAATTAATTTAATTTCATCTACACTAATTTTAATAAGTAAGTATTGTAAACAATTTATGTATTATTTGTGTGATTTGTGTAAAAGATTATTTATCTTATTTCCAAACCATATATGTATTACTTTAGTTATGTTAGGTATTATCTGCGCATAATGTAGTGCATGCTGTGCTTTTCTGTAAGTAATGAGGCGCATAGACTTAATTTAGAAATGTACAGATTAAAATGAATTAGCCTACTTATTGTTAAAAAGCCGAATAATAAATAAATAAAAAAATAAAATAAAGTAGTCAGAACTAGTCAGAACCCCGAGTCTGAAAACCAGCTTAACAAAGGGTACCCAGTCACTGGTTTATGGAGGTCAGATAAACAGTTGCTCCATATCAAAGACATTCAATACCTATAGACCGGACATCACGAACAAAATTTTCGTCCGAAAAAGTGTGTCCTGCTGGATACAAGTCTATGAGTTTTTTGCAGTACGCTCCGCTGCCGCTCCAATATTCATATATTATTCTAGATGGCGTTACTGAGACATGGGATCAAAGTTTTTCTATGACATTTCCTTGGCATGCCCGCTCTATAGTATTTTAAATCTCTTTGCTCCATATAAAACACTGGTTATTTCAGTTAGACTCAAACCCGAACAAACATGTTGATGGTTGTTTCCTAAAAGTTTTGTATAATATGATTCATCACAGCGGCATATTTTCCCAAAAGCAGTTAACAGACGCCTAACAAGCAGGCCTATTATATTCATAGTCTGTCTGTTGAGCTCTACAGTGTTCAAGCAACCACGGCACAGAGATGGAAAGTTGTCTAATTAGGAATTCCACTAAACATTCGAAATAACGAGGTTTGAGCATTAAATGTCCTTTTCATAACAAAATATAAGTTACATTTTGAATAGGGTAGCCCGCAACGGATTTTCAGATACTTTAAGCATTGTAAGTAAAGTTTCATTCAAGTAAGTTGTACTCTGAAAATTGCTTGCTTTTATCAATTTTGTAGAGGATTTTACTTTTATAAGTCTTCTACTGCGTTACTTTTTTGGTATTCAGAAGCCATGGAAGAAGGCTGACAAAATGACAATAAATTGTCAATACACGAGCAATTTTAAAGGTGCCACATGTGGAGTTCATTATGAGTAAAACTAATAACTTGTTTGTAAGTTTTTTATCTATCTTTTCATTATTAACATGTTTTAGGCTATATTTTATTTATATATATATTTGTAAGTAATGTTCATTTATGTACCTACTATATTTATAATATGCAGAGATAAAATGAATATAAACATATGAATAAAATAATAAAATAAATATGGGACGTATGTAAAATAAATGGTGAATTTATGAGTATGCTTAGATGGTTTGGTCACGTTGGAATGATGGATGAAAGGCGACTAACGAAAGGTATTTACAAGGCAGATGTAAGTGGGAACGCCGGGAGGGGACGCCCTAGAAGGACATATATATACCTTATTGGTGAGGTTCTTCAGAAAGGTCAGGTGCGTAGTATTCGTAACCGGCGTGTGTGTATGACAACATGTATGAATGTAAACGAAGCAAAAGAAGTATGTAAGAATCGAAGCATATGTCGCTCTGTAGTTTCTGCCTACCCCCATGGGAAAAAGGCGTAAGTTTATGTATGTATGTGTATGTATATTTATAATTTAATACTCACCCGTCACTGGTACCCAAACCTGCATTTGAAAACCAGCGACCGGCAGTATCTGTCTAGCATTACCGCTGAAATTAACCTTTTGGCGCAGCCGTGAGACATGCTACTCGTATTTTTAAGTTTTTATTTATATTTACATATCATATTTTTACTATGCATTTTTCTCTCCGTTGCCAATTCTTCTACGAAAGGTTTTTTTTTAAACTTGTATTGTTCTACTGTCGGGACAGATCTTCTCTAAAATTACCATAACATATGAAGGGGGCCTCCTCCTAGCTCGTGGTTGTGGGGTTCTTTAGTTTGTGGCCTTCCCCTTCAAACTAAATTTGCCATAAACTTGTTAAATAAATGGTATCGGCCATATATTCTTTCGTTTGAAGTCAATTTAAGAACCTGTTGCTTTCTTTTTTCTTTTTGTCTTTTTCTTTCTTGTTGTTTTTTGAGGAGCTTGTGGCTAAATTATAACAGCCGCAAGGTCGATCGAAGGTTAAAATACGGTTGAAGAGGTCGGTCCGTGGTTTGGTGACCATTTGTTCTATACCAAAACTCCGCCGTGCCTCGGAAAGCACATATAGCCGTTGGTCCTGGCTTTCATTTGTAGATCTTTGATAAATAAATTAATAAATAAATAGACAAATAAGTAAGGGCTCGATTTAAAAAGTAAAACTAGGACACTGCTCGTTGCTCGTTCTAAAGTCCTGACCACCGTGTCGGTAACTTGGACCTTCTTTATAATACCCGTGGACTATTTTCGTCTTTTGTGTTTATAAAGAAAAATAATATGAATAACTTTAGAACCCATGTAACACTAAAATCCTATATTTTAGAACGGCCATTCATTAAGAGTGTTTAAATGCACCGTGATTCGTAATTATTTTGTGAAGTAGACCTTTAATTGACGAGTAGATAGGAATGATTAACCTAGGTTGTTGATCACGTAGGTATAACATGTTAATTACGAAAGCTCCACTTGTATACCGTTATAACCTATCTATTTAAACTTTTAATTGGCCCTCACTAACGCCAGAAAGGTGACTATGTATTTAAGTACGATTTTCTGTACCTGTAACTTATATAAATACAAAGAGATTTAAAATACTAAATAAATAAACTCCGCCTATGCGGCTAGACCGATTTTAATGTCATTTTTTTGTGTGAATTGGATTCGAAAATGGTTTAGATTCAGAATTGGACCCGGTAGATGGTGCTGTGATCGGGTTCGAAGCCAACGTTCGGACTAGTCGGGGGTTGTGGAAGTATCTTCTGTTCTCGTTACCCCCGGCGCAGGTGTAAATCGGAACACCGGGGTGGTTCTTAGTCTGTAAGAGTCTGACAAGCCCATGAGGATTTTTGACTTCGCACTAAAAAAAGGACAACGTCTACTGGGTCCGCTAGTAGTTAATTAATAATTTAATAAATCAACGATTGATTTTCTTTACAACTATGTAAAAACCTTTACCTACGGCCCAATCCTCTCCAGTAGTAGGAACATTATTGGCAACTTATGGCACGTTTGTGAGTGAAGATGTTTGATTTGAATTAATTCATTTAACCCCTAGAGGACACCGGTGTCCGCCTGTCATTGTCTTTCTATTGTGTCTCTAATTACCTTAGTTGAAAGATTAATAGTTATGTAGTTTTTACATGAGAATAATATTTAAGCTATAATTTTATAAAGATACTAGCTGTACCCTGCCACGCGTCGCTGTGGCACATTGTGATTGAATGATAAAAAAAAAAAAATTACGTGTGGCACTCGGATACTGCCGCGGTAAAGCTATTGCATAGCATTTTTTATCAACTCCTCTCCTCTCCCTCTCCCTCCCCTCTCCTCCCTCCCTCTCCCCCACACCTCCCGCGGCCCTCCCTAGCTTTCCTCTCCCTCCCCCTTTCCCCACCTCTCTCACCTCCCCTTCTTCTCCCCCACTCCCTCACCCCTCCTCCCCCTCCTTCTCCACCACCTCTCTCTGTCATCCCCCTCCCCTCCCCCTCTCTGCCCCTCCCTACTCTCTCACAATCTCCACCCTCCCCCACCCCTCCCACTAACCTCCCCTTTTCCTCTTCCCCTCTCCCCCTCCCACTCCCCTCCCCCTCCTTCTCCTCGTGATATTTCAAAAAGTCATTAAAAGTTCTGCTATTCATCGATAGATGGCAAAACCAAAAACTAAAAAGTATCACCGCTGTGCCTGTGTTAGGTTATTTTCGTTACGGAATTTCTGTATTCGGTTTCCACGCTCAAGGCCCGCGATAAAAGCTATGCAATAACATAAAAAAAAAATATGTAAGAACCATCCTTGACGCGGATTATACAATATATCATTAATAATTGATGTTATCGAGCGGGATAGAAAATGATGAAATTTTGAAAATGACTATTAAAAAGCAAGGGTTGGTGATAAAAAGTGCAAATTTAGAGTTGTATGTATTATTTGATGCCACATAATAAAAAAATAAAAAAAATAAAAATTATCAAAAAAATAAAAAATAAAAATTTGGAGTGAACACCCCTTATCACTTACAGGTTAGAAAAATAGATAGTAGCCGATTCTCAGGCTTATTGAATATGCATTAAAAAAATTCATGAGAATCGGTCAAGCCGTTTCGGAGGAGTATGGGAACGAACATTGTGACACGAGAATTTTATATATAAGAAGATTGTGTGAATTGAAAACAAATTCAAATAAGTCGATATAACTACGTACTGCGATTTTGACGTGCACTGCGAAAACCTTAAGGGCCAGCGCATATTTGCAGGCGCTACGCAAACGCAACGCGGTTTATACTGGATAACAATTATCAAACTAGTAGTGGTTAAAATAGAGTTGAAAATAAATAACCGTTCATTAATCCGAGAGCATCAATACAGATAGAAGTACGCGGCTTATTTTAGACTTTAATTTGAGAAACGCAACGGTTATATTGATTTAGCATTGAAAACGAGCGGTATTGCACTTCATGCGTCGTCGCACGAATATGCGGTGAAACCGCGGGGCACAATTTAATAGCATAAAATACATGAGAACTCAAAATTATATCCGATTAAAGCATTAAAACTAAATGCTGAAAATCTTTCTCTTAAAATTATTTTGGATTACGAAATTAAAACAATAAAATTGAAGTGCCTTTATTGCCCCCGAAATCTTTTAATACCACTTCACACAGTAGTACACCCTTTCACAGTAATAACATTTGTAAAATTGAAACACACAGAATACAAATTTGTTGATCGATTGTGGGTTTATTATAAGAACTCATCTCTGCCTATCTTCTTGGGGAAAACAAATGCAATGTTACCTTTCACAGGTGGTGAGTATCATCATCTACTGCCTAGCTTTTTTCCAACTATGTTTGGGTCGACTTCCAGTCTAACCAAGGAAGTAAACCGAATTCTGCTTGAATGCAAGTGTTAACATAAAACGAGTACCTATCTAAGCGCCACCACCCAGTTCCTGGGTTTCACGATATTCTACGTTATACTGGTTGTTAATACTTTGGGTTTCCTCTTAATCGTAACGACTGTCCAAGATCTTTATATTAATCGGGGACAGCCGTTTTACGTACTATCGGAGGCATTGAGGGGTTTGAATAAGTATTGAAGGGTTACCAATCTACAGATCAACCTCGGTAAGTGTAAGGTTTACCCATGCAGTTGTTAAAATTTATCCACAAGCCATTCTGAGACAGATTTAAAATAAAAATAACATGAAAGTGATGAAAAAAATATTAAAATGCATAAAGTTAATATTTTTATCCTTGTGTTCATTATATTCAACTAAAGTCGCAGCGTATAAAAATGACTAAGTTCATAAAAAAATTCAACATTGTTTGAGGTTTAATTGTAAATAGAAAAGCTCTTTCCCTTGCTTTTGTGTCCTCAAGAAATTTTTTTATATGTAGCTTTGTATATATATTTTTTGAAAAGCAAAAATATGTTACTTACAAAGTTACTTACTATTTTTAAATTAAATTCTTGAATGTTATTCTTTAAATTGGTTAGATATTTATATAAACTTCTAGTACATACTATTGTTGTTTGTTTGTTGGGATTTAACTCAAAAACTATTGAACTGGTTTTTAAAATTCTTCCATCATGAGAAAGCGATATTATCGCCGAGTAACATAGGCTATATTTAATGTTCGCTAATTTTACTTTTTGATCGCTTTTAACAATAATGCCGACCCAATGGTACATAATATTATAAAGCTCTTTAAGTTATTATTTGTAAGTTTTTATGAGAATTCTATTCTAAGTCTAATTAGGATAATAGTGTAAGTTTTAAACTAAACCACACTCACAAGGAGATTATGACGTGTTTTGAAGTTACTTAAGCTTTAACGTAATAGATTTCCTGATACAGTCTGAACCCGTAGAATAGTTAATTACATAGTGCAAGTTTTCCACTTAACGCCTTGGAGCGTCCTATCTGATGGTACTGCGATTTATACCTTTTAGATTTGAAGCCGATACCGACCGAGTGGGGTTAACTTGACATGTCGTAACAACTGATTTAAGTGGATGATTTTAAGTGACTTTATGTTGTCGTTTATTATTTACTAGCGGACGTCCCGCGGTTTCACCCGCGTAGGTCCCGTTTCCGTGGGAATACAGGGATAAAAAGTGGACTATGTGTTAATCCAGGGTGTCAGCTAACTCCATACCAAATTTTATTAAAATCCATTCAGTAGTTTTTACGTGAAAAAGTAAAAAACATCCATCTACGAGTCTTACATAGGTAAATAATTCTTTTGCTTTTTTTACGTTTATACAATCATGGAGTCATACATGCACACCGGTTGCGAGTAGGTACTACGCACCTGACCTTTCTGATATCCTTGAAATAAAAAAAAATCAAATAAAACAAAAACAAAAATAATAAAAAAACTAACATAAAAAATAGGTATGTAAGATTAGAATATAATAGAATACTCTTTATTGTACACCATAAAAATTACAAATTATAACTTTAAGGGCTACATAGGGTGTTACAATGGGCGTTCTTATCGCTAATTATTATTTGTCAGAACCAAAGAGATTTAAAATACTATAGAGCGGGCATGTCAAGGAAATGTCATAGAAAAACTTCGATCCCATGTCTAAGTAGCGCCATCTAGAATAATATATGAATATTGGAGCGGCAGCGGAGCGTACTACAAAAAACTCATAAACTTGTATCCAGCAGGACACACGTTTTCGGACGAAAATTTTGTTTGTGATGTCCGGTCTATAGGTATTGAATGTCTTTGGCCAGAACATAGTACGTCTATATACATACAAATTGAGCAAGATCTTAAAAAGTATATGAAGTTCGTAAATGTTTTAACTGGCTAGGCGTACAATTAGATGAGACAAAAATATCAAACAAACTTATACATATTTTCGAATTTAAGTTCGTTTGATTTTTTTCAATGAACGAATGAGTTACAAAGTCGGTTGTAAGTGCCATTGAAGCCAATAACGGACGGATGGACATACACAACATATACAAAAGACGGGACCCCGAACAATAAATATTTAGGTATATAAAATAATTATTTCCATACCTTTTGTTTTCTTTACATTTGTGTCTGTTTACGGTTACTACTACATATTATTCAAGAAAAAATGTGTACAATCTTTTCCTATCCGGAAACCACACCGCAAATTCTAAAAAACAACAATAAATCTTTAAATACACTTTGTCACTCACAAAAGCCAGTTTCTGTAAAAAAATGTAAAGAAAAGAAATAATTTATTATCAAGGGTTCTTTTACAAAGGAACTATCAAGTAGCTTGTGAAAAGACAGTTTTACTTTGTAAAGGGTGTGCTGACATATCAAGCTTTTATTAAACATTTCTATTGACCTTTTCAAAAGTTCCTGTAACTGCAGCTACATATTTTGTTAATATACGCTAGTTTACCGGTTGGATTAAACAATGCTATGTCGATGTTTTATAAACCTAAAGTTTTATTCATATTTGTTTTTCTCTACACTATACCTTTATAAATGACAGTTCCAAAGGCCGTGGCTCTAATTCCTGAAACAATTAAACTGATTTCTGTTATACAATGAACAATTTAATGAATAATTGTTTAAAAAAAACCTTTTCAGTAAACATGGCCACATCCTGACCATAGAGTAACCAACGGTCTCGTCTTTTTCCATTCTTCACTTGATTTTTTTTTGTAACGTACCATTACCATACATTTTATACGCGGAAGTTGGTTACCAAACCAAAACAAGTTATTGTAGTCTACAAACAGTGCAATATTTACGAAACAGTAACAATATTATTTGACTGTGTAGGCACCCAATCAGTAGGCAAGGCAAACGTTCCCCAGCTTTGTTATTTTCTGTTAAGTTAGCTTTTTCCCTGAAGTTATGACGTCATCAATTGCGGTGCAACCTCAACTGTTACTATCGACCAGTTACCGCGAAAAAACATAATAAATGAATTTCTAATACTGAACACTTAGAAAATTCTTTGAACAGTGCCTACATCGTTTTTTAAGTAGGTAATGCGGCTGGAAGTTGACTAAATTGACTTAGGCGCTGAGTTCTTGAAATTATTTACCTAGGTTACTTGAAATGATTGTACGGTAAATAAAATGTTAACAGAGTTAAAAAAAATACTTACGCTAACATAACTTTACAAAGGTGTAACGGATTTGAATGATTAGGTACAATTGGAATTCATATTTATTTCAATTTTTGTCAGTGAAGCAACATGACGTGTCATATAAAAGAAAACTGGACATGCAAGTCGGATTCGCCCACCGAGGGTTCCGTCCGTAGGATCATTATAAATAGTTCAGGAATCGAAGATCACAAACGTATAGATTTGAGACTATTTTCTTGTCCTTGTGGTTTATAACGATGTTATTCGTCAAAAGTCATAGTTCTAGTCTAACGGAAAGTACCCTATAAATTTTGATTTCCTTGAGAGTGTCGAAATATGCTTTTTTTGCTTAATATACGTTTTATTTTTTTACGTAAACTTAGAAGTTTTTTTTTCTCAACTTCATGGGACTAATAGACCTGAGTGGAGAGAGAGAGAAACTAAGTTGAAACCGTATGGTTTGAACTTAATACCTCCACGTATTCCCGAAATAAAGGGTCCGGACTGATACACAGACGGACAACAAAGTGATCTTATAAGGGTTACGTTTTTTCCTTTGGACGTGCGGAACCCTAAAAACATTACAATGTACGTTTTAAGTTCAAAAAAGGATCGACTCTTGAAAACCGCTTAAAGCACTTAATATCCCACGTAAAGATGATAAGTTTTTCACCTTTGTTTACTTAAATAACAAAGGTGACTTCAGTGTCAAAGTCATTTCAGTGAAAAAGTTCAAAAGAGTTTAATTTACCTAAATGTTTTAAATGTTAATGGATTTCAAGGGATCAACAGCTGTCCGTGTCTAAACTGTTAGTTTCGGAGCTTATCCGACGAAAACTTTAATAGTTTAAGCGCTTATATAAGATTAATAGCTCAAAGCTCTACCTGTCTCGGATTGAGACAGTTGGTTTGAAGTACCAACTAATCATTAAATTAGTAATAGACTGTTGTGTTTAGATGAAAATTTCATTAAGTTGAATACAATGATAGGTTGAATGTCTCTCTACTAAGTTATTAGCAGTTCTGAGTGTCGATAGAAATAATATTATATTTAAAAAAATAATGTTATAAAATTTGAAACAGTACCTAGGTAATTAAAATAATTATTTTTATTATTTATTACTGGCAAAAGGCGTGAGTTTGCACATATGTTTATTAATGAAGCCTAAGATTCTTTAAAAAAAACAGACTTAAACAAGACCATCAGACGTACAGCACTGCGTCACCAGTATATGGTAGATATCCCAACCATACGTACCTACTAAACGCTATGGAAACACATTCATTGTGCGAACAGCAAAAGAGTGGAATTCCCTGCCGGTGTCGGTGTTTCCTGATAGCTACAACCTAGGGGTCTTCAAGTCAAGAGTGAACAGGTTGCTTCTAGGCAAGCGTGCTTCATCGTCGACCACATCATCGCTTACCATCAGGTGATATAGTGGTCAAACGCGTGCCTATCAGTGATAAAACTTATCTTGCTTATTTTTTAATAATTATCACTTGCTTCAAAAACGGTGAAGAAAAACATCGTGAGGAAACCGGCGTGCTTGAGAGATACTTCTCAGAGAGGCCCATTGACGGCATTAAAACTCTGACACCCACTCTGGTAAGTCACTAACCACACGATAAAAAAATAATTGAAGTAAATAGTGCGTATTTCAGTATAAATATAGATTCTGGGCACGATCGTAATGCAAAAAATGTTGTACAGTAATGTTCCAAGCCCAACGTTAGTAAAACATGTTAAAACAGGTAGCTCTAGAATACACAGGGTATTTAACTATAGTGTACATATTTATCTATTTATACTAAACATTTATTAGTATTACTTGCTTTATTTTCTTTTCATTTTAAATTGCACCTACCACTGCTTTTCTCTGCATCACCTGAGAGTTAACTGGTAGAAAATGCCTATGGCATTAAGTCCGCCTTTGTACATACATTAGTGTGCTTGAAGTATTAAATAAATAGATAATAAAATTAAGATCTTTAGGTATAAGGAAGGTTGACTGAAGTTAAGCAAGTAGTTAATATATTGCATAAGAACATATTGTTTGAATTTATCTACGCATTTTAGTCACAGCGATACCTCTTCATACAGTGTGTTACTTACTAAATTTTATTTTGATTAAGTATAGTATTATAAAAACACTTATAAAACAATATTCCACCACTTTCACAAAACCCCATCTAGTATCAAGCTAAGCAAAGCTAGTGGTATAGGTACTAAACTGCTGATATACATACTCATATCTTTCTAAATACATACATATTATAGATTGCGTGCTAAACACACAAACATTTGTCCTCCATATGTCCATTTGTCCACGACCTCCGGCATAGCAGTCTGGGCCACAAACTACTTGAACAACAGGCCAGTCAAGTCCCCGCTATTGAAATGTCGTGATGGCCCAGAATTAAGACGCTTACTTCAAAATGTCGTGATGGCCCAGAATTGAGGCGCTTACTTCAAAATGTCGTGATGGCCCAGAATTGAGGCGCTTACCTCAAAATGTCGTGATGGCCCAGAATTAAGGCGCTTACCTCTCATGCACGAGGTCGTAGAACGACTTATGAATAAATGTACTTTCTAAGATTATCTTAGACATCATTGAGATCGGAGAAGGAAGGAAAAACATCGTGAGGAAACCTGGACTTATAGTATCTAAATATAAGTCTGAAATCGCCAATCTACCTTGAGCAAGCGTGGTGATCAATACTCGTGCCTTTGCCTTGCAGTTAGACAGTAACAGGGTGGTATTTTTTATTAAAGAACCATGGCCGCGACTCACCGGTAACTTTTTTTTTTTAGTCGTGGACAATCCTCATTGATGTCCCCCGCCCCGGGGAGGGCGGAAGGGTCTGTCAGACTCTTACTGACTAAAAACCACCCCGTGTTCCTTCTCACACCTGCGCCGGGGGTCACGGGAACAGAAGATACTTCCGCGACCGGATGTTGTTGTGCCTTTTAGGATCTGTAAGCTAGTTTACTTGAAGATGAACAATGCCTTTGGAGAAAACACTTCTTGATTGGACTTTAAATTCTTTTATTTGTACAATTACCAAGGTATAATAAATTGCAAGTGTGGCTGCTGACGCCACCGTACGAGACCGACTAAAAAAACAAAAGAAATTGTCATAGACAACTTTCTACAACCAATGTTGCCCGACTTAGATAATGTCTAAGTTTTTTTTTTCTACCAACACCGGTTACTAAATTGTATTATGACACACTTGGTTTGTCTTACTGACCTCATTTACAATAAACTAGTGTTGTAAAAATAATTTACCTTATCAGGCCCCAAGCGTAAGCCAGCTTCCGCGAACAATAGTGAATTTAGTAGTATCTGGAATTCCGGTAGTTGACGAGTTAAAGTGAAAACCATCAATCACATTTACTAGTGATCGATGGTGAAAACACACAAAGTAGCAGTTTAGGCTGACAATGTTTCCGATACAGCATAATTGTATCTGCATTGTGTTAAAAGAAGCATTGTGTATCACGTATCTGACGTGCTTGTGGCTAAATAATAACAGCCGCAAAAAATCGATCGATCGAAGGTTCAACTATCTTTTTGAGATCGGTCTTAGGATGATTGACCATTCCTCCAAAAATTTATCATTTGCAGATCTTTGATAGCCGTTAAAAATAGTCAGAAGCCCGAAATTCTGCCAACCAAAGCGGTACCTATTTTCTATTAATTTTGTAATGATTTCCGAAATACGTAATTGATCAGTTTGGACGGTTAAAAACAGGCGGAAACTCCGATTTATGTAGGTAACTAAGATGCTTAGTACGTTACACGCAATAAGTATCGTATTGTCTAGTCACTGAGTTGTGGAGGTAGGAGAGGTAGTCACTCCATGTAAAACACTGGTATTCAGCTTCATCCGATTAGACTGGAGCCCAACATGATTGAGTAAACGCTAAAGCGATGATGATGATTTGTATCGTTTATAATAAACAGTTTTAACTGCTACTTTACTAAGTTCAATATCGATAAAACTTCAGAAATGATAGTTTAGGATCCCGCAATGGAACGACCTTACCGAGCTGGATGAAACCTATTTTATATTCAATTTAATATGTCAATAAATATACATACATAAGGGTTGTCTAAAAAAAATTTCTTACCAATCCAAAGTAAGTCCATAGAATGTGCAAACGTTGGGTTGTCTATTTTTTTCCCGTCTCAACTCTCGGGTAGGCAAGTATAAACTGGTAAAGGGATACTAGTAACTTGCACCGGTCTGGTTAATGAATGAAAGTTAAATGAAAATTAAGATCTCAGACAAATTCCATACCAATCGAAAATTCCTAATTTAATAAAAGATCGAAAAAACCTATGGAATTTGTCCATTAACCAAACCGGTGAACAATTTTTTGTTTCTTTTAATTATTTTTAATCATATCCTGGACTGAATTTTTTTAGGCAACCCATATGCAATATATTTATTGAAATATGAAATTTAATATAAGATAGGTTTTATTCATTTACCAGCTCGGTGAAACCCGTTCTTAGCGGGATCTTAGACTGTGACAAGTTCATTACTTACTTTTTCGATTACGTGTCTGTTTATTTTTTCCCTACCTGCGTGGACTCCTGCCCAATTAATGCCAATAGGCTTGCCACCTATTACATGAGCTCTTATTATAAATATGGGTGTAGGTACTACAGGTACTCCTCTGCCTAAACCTTTGAGGAATGCAGGCGCGATGTTATGTTAGTTAACAATAAACAGACCGAATCATTTATTTCTGTGACAGTTCCCAGCCACAAAACATTGAATTCAGTTTTAAAACAACACATCCAATTCCACCAGCTCCCAAACCACAGAACACGTAACAAACCAAAAAAAACACACACCCGAAAAAATATTTAAATAATTTTCCATTGAGAAACAATTCCAATACGTTACGAAAACCGTTACATTCAATTTTAAACAGTGTGAGACGCTATAGTGTGGTTCTGTACCTACCATTAATCTGTGCAACGTTCCCAACAAATCTTTTCTTTCCTGCTTAAGATCCATCCACGTCTACTTTCCTATGAATAATACAACGTTTGCCTCACAAGAAATGTCCATATATTTGTTTAGGCATCATAAATAAGTAGCAATTAGGATAATGATTTGACTACTCACGTCTGGCCACGTCTTCTTAATAGTAGCCGTTTGTTCTATTTTGTGTCATACTTTATCACTTTGTGAGTGTCTACTGAGTATTTTGTTCTGAAGGCCTGCCTATATAGGGTGACTGGTAATTAGTGACCGATACTTAAACACGTGATTGTACTCATAAATACGAATAACTTTCCCAAAGAAATCTTTTTTTATATCTACTCATTAACTTTCATTAATTCTATTGAGTCGATACTGCACAACGGGGGCGGTGGGCTGGCGGGGGAGCGTGTGACGCTAGTAACTACTACTAGATTTTACCCTTCCCGAGGTCAGATTATCAGCTGATAGATCGTGCCGATTCGTGCCTACTGTGATCGATCACAGGCGCTCGCGCGGGAATCTCAAACAGCGTTTTTGTTGTTTTATTGTGTTATAAGTTATTGTGAATAAAAAGAAGTTTCTTTGGGAAAGTTTATTGAAATCACGAATACAATCACGTGTTCAAGTAACGTTCACTAATTACCAGTCACCTTTTATAATCTATATTAAAATTAGAAAGAGGTACAGTTTGTGAGTTTGTGAAGTTGTTCACAATCTCACTGTTGTTGTTTTATTATCTCTGGATCTACTGACCGATTTTAGAAATTCTTTTACCAATAGAAGGCCATGTTTGTACTCTGATTTGTATTGTAGATGTCCTTGGGAAGCAGTGTTGCCTTGTCATCATTTGGGCTACTTCTTGATTGCTTCCTATCATTATCATAATCATAACCGTTATGCCCTAAACCCAATTTATTTGGGGTCGCTGCTGTAACTGTTGTTTATACAATTTTTCTTGTTGATTTCCTCTGATTTTCTCGCTTGTTGATTTTCTCTTTCATACCTTCCCATTTCATACTCTATCCATTAGTGTCCGCCTACTCAGAACCAATATAACCAAAAATAATTATAGCGATGATTATTAATCAATGTAATTACATGCCTTTCTTCTCGCCTCGCCGTACCGAATAAACCATCCTTGAATTAATTAAGTAATTATACGAGGTGAGATTGTACTTTTTCTGTTTGATCTTCGGTAGGTACAGATATTAAAAGAAAAATATAAGTATGTTATTTATGTTTTTTTCTTATAGAAGTAACATAAGCATGTGCGTGAACAGACGAAGATAGCGATGAATTGGGTTCCTATCACTGTGGCAACATCTAACAGTTATTTAATAAACTCGGACGCCTTTTTCCCATAAGGGGAGACAGAAACTAAAAAATACTAACTTCTATAACCTTAGCATACTTCTGTGTGAATGGATGCTTACACATCAGAATAACATATAGGCTATAATTTATAAAGATAATCAACGAATGGTCCAAAATATTATATGACAATAACTTAAAAGTAAGTACGAAAAGTTCTGGCATCTGCAAACTAGTCTGGTTTGCTAATCCTGCGCAGACGAAGTCGCGGGAGCCAGCTAGTATAAAAATAAATGAAGGAAATAGTCTGACCAACATTTTGTTGTGCTACCACAATAAATTGTAAGTGGGATAAAGATAAAGATAATATTTATTTCCAAGTATATGGTACATTTAGGTCTTAAATTATATGTATATTGCATCACACATACTACCATTACTGGTGTAGAAATATTATAGAGACATTACAAGAATTATAGCAAATTGAGATTTCAGAATAATATATTATTTTTAATGTCAGAATATTAATTAATTAATATTATGTCAAAAAAATACAATCATAGTCAAAATATAATAAGTAAGTAATGTTAAAAATATGCACCAATGTCAAAAAATTAATTATAATTTCAAAAATTATGATTTAAATATTCATTAACGGAATAAAAACACATATCTAAGAGCCAAGCAAACAATACAGATTTAAATTTATTTATTGGTAACATTCTTAGGGCAGCTGGTAGTTTATTATAATTTTTTATAGTCATACAACTAGCATTCCTACTGTACAGTTGCAATCTCTGAGAAGGAACTAGCAATTTTCCTGCATTTTTTTTTGTTCAGTCTTTTGGAGACTTGTTCATTCTTGGATGTTTTCCTTAATTTGTAACTACAACACATGCAAAACATAGATAACACTTACTGATCTTACTGGTGACGTTTTTTTGAATTCTCAGTAACCATTTTGTATTAATGTAAACGAAGCCGGAGGAAAATGAAGGGACCGTAGAAGACGGCGTTATGTAGTGTCTGCCTATCTCCACGTAAGTTTATGTGTGTGATAACAGAAATTATAAAAGCAATTATTATTGTTTAGACTTCGTAGCAGATTCCGTAGGACGTAGACGTTTGCGACCTACGATAGTTTAGTCTAGTAAGGAAAAATAACTTCTAAACGATTTAGGGTTGTCTGTATCATAATTAACACTTTCACTGTCCTGAATCATAAGTGATTCGTGGGACAGGTGAGTGGTTCACTCAATTGAATTACGATTTCTTTTAAATAAATCAAATTACCAATCTAAGGGTCTATATGTCAAGAGTGAACAAGTAACTATGAGGCAAGCGTGCTTCACTGTCGACCACATCATAGCTTACCATCAAGTGAGATAGTGATCAATCGCGAGCCTATTGACAATAATAGGTAACAATAATAATAATACCAGCCCGTTACTGTCCCACTGCAGGGCAAAGGCCTCTTCTCATACAAAGAAGGCTCGAGCATTGATCACCACGCTTGCTCATGGCGGGTTGGCGATTTCAAACTTATTACGTAACTATAAGTCCAAGTTTCCTCACGATGTTTTCTTCACCGATGTTGATGATGTCAGATAAACTCAGAAAGTACATATGAATTGAAAAAGTCAGAAAGTTACAATCTTGTATGGACCAGAATTTATAAGTGACACATAAAAGATAGTTGCATGTAGCTGAAATAATGATGCCAAGGGAAATTCAATTAATCCATTTGCGTTATAACGCATATGGGTAAATTAAGAAATGAATATGTAAGAAGAAATTTGAGAGTGATGAACGAGAAGTTGTGTGGAAATCGGTTGTCATGGTACGGGTCACCTTGCCACACACGTCAAATTATTCAAGAAATGAGTATGGTGCTGTGAGAAAAGCATTCAAATGTGAAGGTTTACATAAATAGCCAACCAAAGAAATCATGGATGGATTGTGTGGAAGATAATATGGACAAGAAAAAGAAATGCTACGCTGACCCCAAATAAATTGGGATAGGGGAAGGAGAACGATTACAAGGTAAAAGATGACAATAAGATTCTCAATACTGCTAACGTTACGATACCGTCATTTTTCCCAAAGGAGATTGTCTGCGAAAACTAAACTTAAATTAAATTACGGTGTTCTTTCAAACTATGAATTGAGTTTTAGAAATAAAAAACTTAAAACAAGTCAAATTGTACCGTGCAATGAACTCGGGGAAACTATTAGAAAGTTCCCGGAACAACCCTCATGGTGCCTTGGCGGCGGGAGGCGTGCCCGGCATGCCCCACCTCTACTAAAGAAAAACGGGAATTCCTTCCACTTCACACTACATTTCAGTCTTTCAAGAATTCTAACCCCCCCGACTTACTGCCGCAGCAATGAACACGCATGTCTAGCCCATTAGAAAGACTCAATCATAAGTGCAGGGGCCAAGAACAGTAGTGCAAAAAAACTGAGTTCAATCACTTTGTATTCTTATGAAAAAGATTAAACTTACTAAATTACAACGAAGACAAATGGATGTCTGTAGATCTCAGTATTTTAATTGCATAAAATCTTAAGCGTTTCAGCTGAAATTGGAGGAAATTGCATTTTCTCGACATTTTATAATGTTGTTAGCAATTTTAACCCTTTGATGTAAACGTATATCGTTTATTTAGGAACATAGTTTTTTAGGGTTGGGTCCAAGGGTTGCCAGTTACGGGAGGAACCCATTACTAAGCCTTTGCTGTCCTTCCGTCCGTCTATCGGTCACGGAGCTGTACCTCCTGAACGGTAATAGGTACAATGACAGTTGAAATTTGCGCAATGTGTGTATTGGTAATAAGAATTTAACTAAAATAAAATTCAAAAGCCATAAATGAACCGTGATTTTTTATTGGGGTTTATACGAACTACTTTGTATAGAAGTCCGATTCTGTCTTGACCGATAAGTTAAAACACGAGTAGGTTAGTTTTAAACAAAATAGTATTAATTCTACTATTATTATCGGATTGAGACATATGAAAGAAATATTTATTTATTTACATGTAAAGATTTGTATTTTAGCATAGAATTTAGGTAATTAATACAATTTGGTGTTACGATAGTTTTGGTGTCCTTTTACATCAGATTAAAAAACGACAACAGTAGCTTAATTTCACGCAAAGTTATTTATAACGCTTTCCTTATTAAACACACGTAGGTAGAGTATATACATGTTTACAGGGTGTCTCATTCAAATCGGTCTCGGTGCTCGAAGTGACCACCGCCGCCTTTTACAATACCGCCTCTGGACTATTTCTTGTGTAGTTACGTTAAGGATGAAGTGTACATAACACCGTTGTAGACCTAAAAGTAGCCATAGAGACAATTTTAACGCAAATTCACCACATGAAAATACAAAATGCAATTGTAAGATCGTTACTTATAATACGTGTTGAATATTGTATTGAAAAAGGCGGTGGTCACTTCGAGCACCTACTAAAATAAATTAAAGTATGTGGAAACAATGCATTTTATTCATTTCAGACATCATATTTCATACAGATATTTACTGCTTAAGACCTACACAATCGATATCTAAATAGAAATAGTGTAGGTTTTTTTTTTAAATTAACCGGGTTCGATTCTCGAAAGGAGTACAGATGTTTGCAATGCAGTTTTTCTTGTTATTAAAATCGATGACATGGTTCCTCAGAACAGATCTTCGTATGTCTTATAGTTTCAGACTTTCCCATACTGATTTGAATGAGACACCCCGTACAGTTATGGCAAACTTAAACATCAACAGAAGTATATCCTACTAATATTATAAACGCGAAAGTTTGTGAGGATGTTTGTAACTCTTTCACGTAAAAACTACCGAATGGATTTTCTTAAGTTTTGGTATGGGGTTAGCTGACACTCTGGATTAACACATAGGCTACTTTTTATTCCTGTATTCCCACGGAAACGGGACCTACGCGCGTGAAACCGCGGGACGTCTGCTAGTAAGTTAAAAGTTTATTCCAGTACTAGCGAAATGTGGGTTTGTATGTATTTATCTAATAATTAGACACTGAACTATCCGCGACTCATAAACGACCGTGACTCAGGAATGTAAATATTGTTAAAACATTGCCTACTGATGAGCAATAACAAAAATAACTACAAAAAAGTAGTAGGTACTCCTAACCCCGCGATAGATGACCATAATCCTCGAACTAACTACATTTTTCTTTGTATATAAGTGTTGTCTTTAACTTCTAGTAAAAGTTATTCTTCTCTTATTCTTTTCATTAATATATGAACAGCATGTACACAAAACAAACATGTATAAACATCGGTAGGAAACCTGGACTTATAGTTAAAATAGAAGTTTGAAATCGCCAATCCACCTTGAGAAAGCGTGGTGATCAATGCTCGAGTCTTCTCTGTATGAGAAGAGGCCTTAGCCCTATAGTGGATCAGTAACAGGCTGGTATTATTATTATGTATGCGTCACATATTTGTAATTCTACGATAAGAATGTGTGGTCTCCTAGCATTTAAATAAATAATAAACCATTTTTTTCAGGAAACAAAGACCCATAGAGAAATACCTTAACATAAAAATACATACTAATAACTCTTTTGTTAGTTAAATCTTATAAAACTATACTATACTACTACACACTACACACAAACACACACACACACACACACACACACTTCACTACTATACTATTATTTAGCATGTTTTTGTCCCTAATAAATACAATAAAGAAATGATACCCCAAAAACGGATAGACAGGATTGTCTCTTAAGCCCTATAGAGAAAGGTGAATTTGGGACTCCATCAAAATGCAAAGGTCTATTAGAAAAGCCGTGGAACTCCTTTGATCTCATCAAACGACCTTCCGGACTGGTCGGCTTCTTTAATATTCGCCGGACGCCAAACAGATTATCCACTTTTCTTTGCCAGCTTTAGAATTTTAATGAGACATTTTCAGTGAAATTTTCAATGTTCAATTTAAGCTTGTTCTCAGAAGGTGTTAACGCTGAACTGGTAAATGTTCTTTAATTTCTTAACAAAGATTTTATCTTAAAGTAGATTGACTTTTACTTGAATTTTATTCATGAGATGGTATGTATTTGTCGTCTTCTTTTTAATCATTTCCAGTTTCTCGGTAAACATAAAGAAAGATCTCACTCACCACTGAGTGAAAAACAAACATTACGGAAAATTGCATTGAATAATGGAAAATATTATCATTAAAAATATTTGTACGCCGTTAAGGCAAAACATATAATTGAGCTAAGAATAATTTTATGTATCATCTTGCATGCCATGTGTGTATGTTTTGAATAATAAATTATTTTATCTTATCTTATCGATTTCCCCAAATAATATATTTTTGTGAAAAAGTCGACAAGTAGGTACAAGAGTTAAAATAGTACAGACGCCAGCACATCAAGTTACTCCAATGTGTCAAATTTTCTCAATTGAATATGAACCTTATTCTGTTTAACATAAAGTTGAAAAACGATCAAAGAAATTTGACACATTGGGGTAACTTGATGTGCTGGCGTCTGTACATACCTACATTGCCAATTATTTAAGCAGTAGAAAAATATTTATGGCTAAAGCTAAGTCTTTTATGTTTAATTCAAAAAGTATGACAATATTATTAAAACAAATAAAAATGTGTAACATATTAAGGTAAGGTTATCAAGGTCTTTATTCATTACTATGGGCTTTTTTCAAAGATGTGTCCTATAATGCTAAAGGATGGTTGTATTTCGAATTTAAAAAAATTTCGATTCGATTTTATTACATTTTGGGCAGAGCATTCATACTACGCACACTGAACGTGTATTTTTAACTTTAATTATTAAATACCTAACTAAAACATAATAATTATGGTAAACCGAGTCCAACAATTCAATAAGCAAATGGAGAGAATTCTAAAATGAAAACAATTACATTATAGCATCAAGCCAAATGCAGTCAGATACTAGCCAATTACTGTAACAAGATACATGTAACATAATTATACGTTTAATACAAGCTGCAGCCATCATCTGTATACTGGATGAAACTAGAATTTCACAATGAATTTTGCAAGTTGCAAGTTGACAAAGCGTGAAATTGTATCTGGCTTGCAGACGTCAAGCTGACGTAGTACTACTCCTGGACAGACGTCATAAGTTCCGAATATTGCATGGTTTAAATGTGAGGCATTCCGGTGCTTGTAACAAGGTGCCGCCGGACGTGGCGAACTAATGATGTTAAGACTTTGTGCCGCATGCATGCAGCTGTAGAAAGTTTGCACGTATTAGAATTGACTAGGAGAAAATAGATTAGATATTATAAAAATTTATACCAGCTTTTTAACTGTCCTACTATACAGGGTGTCTCATTCAAATGGGTCAGTATGGGAAAGTCTGAAACTATAAGACATACGAAGATCGGTTCTGAGGAACCATGTCATCGATTTTAATAAAAAGAGAAACTGCATTCATACATTTTAAAAAACATCTGTACTCCGTTCGGGAATCGAACCCGGTTATCTTGAAAAAAAAAACCTACACTTTTTCTATTTAGATATCGATTGTGTAGGTCTTAAGCAGTAAATGTCTGTATGAAACATGATGAATATAAAAATATACAAAAACGTAAGAAAATTTGACGTTTTTTAAATCAGATTGAGATTAGAATGAGCACGGTTTAAATGATACAGAAATTGCCCCTCTGGTATAATAAAAGCAAGTTAACTGTATAGTTCGTAGATCTGTGGTATCTCGGTCAGATGCGTGAACGATTTATGACGTCTGTTTTCTATTGAAACTTCAAAGATACAATAATTTCTTGGCCTGCTCTTTTGATTTACTGTGCAGCGTTACATTAGGAAGCAGATGATATAAATATATAAATTTGGCAAAAAAAGACTTACACTGATAACGTAGTGCTGTTACTATAGTCCACTCGACCATTGCTCGTGCCAGCTAGGGCTGTAGGTTTAAACATGTTCCTAAAACATATGAATCAGAGATCCAGCCTTTACCCTCGCTGTCCTCTCCCAGCGACGCCCTAAGCTGAGGCCTGTACCTCAGAGGGGGGTAGCGTGTACTTCCTTAGTTTTTAAGTTGAATACACTGGCTGGAGGTTTTAATTTTAAGGCACCCACAGAAAAGTCCGACTAAGCAGTGGATGACCTCATTGGTTAAACTACGAGATGTCACTAAAAGAACTGCAACTGAAGACCTAGAAGAAATACGTGTAGAATGTGTAACAACAATTCAAACGCTTGTAATTAAAAACCGGTATTTATACAAGCTTACCGATCAATCAAGTCAGAAATTAGCAAACAAATTGACGAATTTATGTCAACCGCTGTGATTTGCTGACGGAAATGACTACTGTCAATCGAATTACTTGAAATGACTTGTGACAGTGTCCTATCAACATTATGCGTTATTTCAAACATACAGATTTCAAATTTACAAGCTTTTATTCAAGGTACATACATCGTCCTGACATAATAAATTGTTCATTGTGGTGTTCACATTTACCTTACCGATACACTGTTGAAAGTTTGAGTGATATTCTTTTTAAATGCCAACTGTTTGTGTGAACAATTGTTGGTTGACCAAATAAATAAATTATAATAAGTAAGTATTCTGATTAATAAATAAAAATAAATAAATATTCCACAACTTGCTATTAAATCCAATGTTGCATAGTATTGTAAAACCTATTTTAAATGAGTAAGTATGGAGTTTCTTGCCCATTCCGTTCCATACCCATTTTGGAATGTGCAACTAGAATCATTTACTTAATTTATTAACATTGTAAGTTTGACGTTTAAAAGTGCCTATAAGGGGTGTTATTGAAATAAATGATTTGACTTTGACTAGTCGTAGTAACGTTTGTCTATGAAAATGGCCAAATGATCGCAAGAGCTTCTGTTGTGCGTTGGTCGTTGCCCGGGTTGGGCACTGTTATTGACATTTTCTAGGCTGAAAGTTCTTAGAAGCAGTCCAGAGGCTGAAATCTTGCCAGCAATAAAGTGTGGTGGCAATTGGCTCGCCGCTTTTACATGGGACTTAGATATGACTGGCACAATGTCAGTGTACTACAGCGGTATACCTCTGCCTATCCCTTCGGCTTAAAAAGGCGTGAGAAAGCCGTGTTTTATGTTTACGTGAAATAATTTCTGAAAACTATTCTAGTTCGTATTACCGAACGCCAACAAAGCTTAAGTACTTAGAATCAATTGGATTATTAGAACTGCAATGCGATATTGGTAGCAATATGTGTCTTTCTTAGAACGACATTTATCGTTGCTGCGTGGAAAACTTTAAGTGGGATAGGTACCTACATTAATGACTACGAACTAAAAAAATGTGTCATTTTTTTACTCTGGCACTAATATTTTCATTGCCATAGTGACTAACTGACGTCCAGTTGCATACCGAACTTTGATGACAACAAAGAGATTTAAAATACTATAGAGCGGGCATGTCAAGGAAATGTCATAGAAAAACTTTGATCCCATGTCTCAGTAACGCCATCTAGAATAATATATGAATATTGAGCGGCAGCGAAGCGTACTACAAAAAACTCCTAGACTTGTATCCAGCAGGACACACTTTTTCGGACGAAAATTTTGTTCGTGATGTCCGGTCTATAGGTATTGAATGCCTTTAGATGACAACTGAGAATTTACAAAAATTTATGGTATTTCAATTTATGTGGACTTCGTGTTTCAGTGACTATCAGACGGGCCATTGTGCACTTCGTCACATCTCTGTGAGTGCGCAAGACGTCATTTTTTTCTTTCTTTTTTTTATACCACGACGGTGGCAAACAAGCGTACGACCCGTCTGATGGTAAGCGGTTACCGTAGCCTATGGACACTTGCGACGCCAGGGGCGACCTTTTAAAAACCTATTTACTCCCCTTTTGAAGAACCCCATACTGTAGCTCTCTGAGAAAACCTCGGCAGGGAGCTCAGAAAGTGGCCGTGGGCATCATATCAAACAATTCCTCGGAACACAGCCCATTATACAAGCGGTAGAACACACATAGGGAGGCAAAGTCTCTCCTAAGACTTAGGGGCTCAATACCGCTTGTGAGTACGGGATCGTCGACGAGTCTCACAGCTCGCTTTTGAACTGAGTCAAGGGGCCCAAGCTGGTACCCAGGTGCTCCCTCCCGCCCAGAGATGACAGCAGTACTACATATGGGGCCATATCTGCGACTTGTATAGCAGCAGTCTTTGCCCCGGTGTGAAGTACCGCTTCGCTCTATTAAGCACACCGAGTTTTTTGGATGCCAGCTTGGCCTTGCCTTCCAAGTGACTTCGGAACTGAACGTCGCTGGAAATGTCGACACCAAGGATCCTATTACTGGCGGTAAGGGTTGAGTCCTGGAATTGTGGGGCCACAGCAAAAGGAGTTTTCTTCATCCAGCATCCTAGATACACACTGATGATAAACAATACGAAACTATCTGTTTGACAGTTTTTTTTTTTTTTTATTAGGTACTGATAGGCACGCGTTTGACCACTATCTCACCGATGGTAAGCGATGATGTGGTCGACGATGAAGCACGCTTGCCTAGAAGTAACCTGTTCACTCTTGACTTGAAGACCCCTAGGTTGTAGCTATCAGGAAACACCGACTCCGGCAGGGAATTTCACTCTTTAGCTGTTCGCACAATAAATGTGTTTCCAAAGCGTTTAGTACGTATGGTTGGGATATCTCCATGTACCGGTGGCGCAGTGCTGAACGTCTGGTGGTCCGATGATGGAAAGGTCTTGGTGGAATTAAATCGTGCAATTCCGATGCACACTCTCCGAAATATAACCGATAGAAAACCGACAGGCTAGCAAACTCGGCGTCGATGGTCAAGACTTTGTTGACTTTGTTTGAGTTAATCGTTGAACACTTTGACAAGTGATTATCACTATGAACTAAGCTGTCAACGGAGATACGCAATACCCCTGCTGTTCCTAAGAGCTCTAGCGTAATGATAATAGCCTATTGGTTTTATTTTTGAAGATCTGTAATTGGCTGTGGATCACTTACTTTTGAATATGCTGATTTTATTTACCTGTAAATCTTCTATGCAATAAATAAAACACTAGAAAATGGTGAAGGGTGGGCGTTTTGGGTGCTACGTAATTTTGACGTTCAAAATATGATAATCTCAGCTGCTAATATTTGATAATTTTTTAAGTTTATTTTTTATAAATAAGTAAAAGCTCCTCAAGAATTGGTATTTCATTGGTATTTTATTGGTTTTTTTTTGTATTGATTTTGAATCTGTTTTGTTAATTTTTAAGGATTTTTTGCCAAATAAACACAATTTTCTTTCTTTCTTTCTTTCTTTCATTTCGAAATAAAAATAAGACAACTTATGACTCTAACTAAAAATAGATTTAAAACGATAAGTTAAACTTAAAATCTGTATACACTTGAAACGTACTAATATCTACTAAAAAATAAACCTAATACTAAACTGAAAAAGGGAAATAATAAAAAAAAACAGGAACACTTGTGTCAAAATACTAAAATAGTTTTTGATATTTAATCCTACCTGAAAAAGACCTTATTAGCACTTTCTTATAAGGCCTCGCATCACGTGCCCAGAACATTTAAAAATACTCATTCATGTAGGTAGACTCAATTCATTAAAATGTGAAGTTGTACAAGTCCATTTCGCTGAAAAATCTCTACACTTTCAGTTTTCCTTTTCATAAAATATATCAATTATTTTACACGGCCTACGCAAATGTCTCTCTGATTGGTTACTAAGGAAAGTTAATATTAGATTTTTTATTTTATTTTTATTTTTATTTTAAGTATTAACTTCATGATTATTACTTTTTTTTTAATAATCAACTTTGGATTAAATATTATGTAAATATGTGAGCACCATGTATCTTACAATCGCTCATACAATTACCAGCCGCGTTGCTTATTTTATATCACCTATCTCAGGATAGCTGTTTTTTTTTTCTCATGGTACATCGTCCTTACATATAATCTGATTATGTATACAATTAATGTAAAATCTATTTTAAAAGAGTAAGTATGGAGTTTCTTGCACATTCTTCTCCATACAAAACTACCTTTTGGAATGTGCAACTAGAATCATATTAATTTAATTTATTTGTAAGTATAACGTTCAAAAGTGCCTGTTTTCAGGCCTAATTGAAATAAATGATTTGACTTTGACTTTGACTTTATCTGGGGCTACATTGTTGACGATTATTAAATACTTCGGTAAAGGAAAACATCGTGAGGAAACTGGTTTATTTGTGAGATATTTCTCAACAGTATGTGAAGCCAAGTTTGAGTCCCATGGGCGGCATAAACTCATTCACTAGGTTAACCACTAACCATACGATTATAAGAAGAATACCTTTTAAAGCGTTAAAAATACTAAAATCCATGACTCTTAACCTAAAATTATTCCCTACATTTTTTATTTATTACTAGCTGTACCCTGCCACGCTTCGCTGTGGCACATTGTATTTGAATGGTTAAAAAAAAAGATTAAAAAAAATATATATAAAAACAATCCTTGATGCGGATTATATATCTTGCTAAATTTTCAGCTCGATCGGTGCAGAACTTCTTGAGTTTTTGAAGCGTACACAAACCAACATAACATTTTTATAAAATAATATATATTTATTTTTATTTTTTATTGATCCCTAAAGGTTGCCCAGGGATATCCCGTGGTCATTGGATGGCACAAGTTAGACGACCGAGCTGTTACTGAGAAAATACTTCTACATTCAGTGGAAGATACTGATTACAGTGTCTTCCGACCCCAAGACATAGTCGTAGGGCTGACCCCAAAACAGACAAAGCACAAATGACACACACACCCCTGACATCCTCACACACCAACTCACACACACTCACACATATACACACTCACACACACACACACACGCAGACACACCTCACACTTATTACACTGCGCGCGTTGTTATTTCGCCCATCGTCCACTGCATGCTTATTTTAGATTACCTACCTTATTTTATCTCACAGCATTTATACTTACTTGTTGCAAACTGGAAGAGCGGAACCACCTAACACAAGCATATCGTTGCTTAAAAGGTGCTTCCACACACATATCATGTAAAACGTATAAGTTGATGAAATAAACATTTTTATTATTTATTTATTATTTTTACTGTTGGATATAGACCTCTCCCAGGCTGTGCCATAACACCCTGTCCTCCATTTTCCGCATGCAGCCTGTCCTAGTAGCTTTATTCTGGTCGTCAGTCCATCTAGCTGGATCTAACTGATTCTAGATGTATATAACACTTTGCTCAACCCGGTAATAAACAGCGCGTGAACATTCAATGTATATTCAATCTCCTACGTCATTCCAATTAATAAGACTATACTTACAAGAAAAACTTAAAATGTCATCCTGGGTTTTTCCATCAGAAACTTCTCAGTAGTGAACCGGAGCCTGGATTTTGTCCTAATTTATGGCGATAAGCTCGCCCCTACTGCATAGGACTTAAATGTAACTGGCAAAATATGACTGTACTAAAGGTATCTACATCTCTGCCTAACCCTTCTTGGATAACAAGCTTGTTGTTACGTATTATGATTCTAAAATGTTCAGTTCCAATATACCCCAGTAGGGAAAACTATAACGTCCGACTCAGCTTAACAATTCGTGTCATCTGGTCACGATCCAGTATAAAACTTTCCCAACAGTTCTGTTGTACATAACGTTATTATTCTTTGAGTACAAACCATAACTCCGCCAGTATTCGAACAACACGTGGGGTAAAACTGTACTCAATATGCAACTCTCGGTAACTTGAAGCCACTCGGGGTGAATATTTTGACCTGGCTTTCCATTTCCTACCAAATAACTGAAATATAGAAAAGTTATTCTAGCAGCGTAGGTAAGTGACCTGTTTTTTTTTGCAGATAAGTTTAATAGATAAAGAACCCGTTCGCGGCTGTTTTATTTAGACACAATAATTGTGGGTTAATGTTAACAGCCTCACGTGAATTGGTGACGATGAGCCGTTGGTCTCGGCTGTGATTTTTTTAATATTTGATAGTCGTTATGGGCAGAAGCATGAAAGTCTGACGACCAGTTTAACCAAGGGTATCGTGTTATCCAGGAACTTGGTTGTGGAGGTCAAACAGTCAGCCTATTTAGCTGGTAGTCAGCTGCATCTGGTTAAACTGGAAGCCGACGCCAACATAGTTGGCAAAGGCTAGGCAGATGATGATGTATTTAACATAGATACGATTACCTACACGACTCCATCTTTTCTACTTTTCAAAATTATAAAAATGCTTTTGCACATACAAAAATTCACGTCTTTTTCCGATAGGGTTAGATAGATTTAATTACAGATGGCCTGCTACTATCTTATCATGCTCGTTTTGTACCACGCTCCTCACCTTTCTGAAGACCATCACAAATATGTTGTGTTATTTCAATTCAATTCAAGTTGTATTGTCCAGAACCATACACAGCACTCATGGTATCAGTATGCATGACGATGTTCCTTCCACCCTCTATAAAAACCACCTTATTCTAGTACAAAAAAGCAACAAGCGGACATAATCACATAACTCAACGATCAATTAAAAAAATATAGGCCAAGTAAAAATGTTCGAACAACGGACTCGATCCATTTAAAATTTAAAAGCATCTTGAAACTGCAAAGTAGAGAAGAAAACCCTTACACAGCGAATAAAAATCGAGATTTCCAAAGAAAAGTCAAAGAACGTAAGATACAAAGTGATTTTGTAAGTGGAAACGAAATCTCTCAGCGTTGTAATGTGGGCATCGCGTGACTCCAGCTAGCGTGGCGGTTCGCGGAGGTGTACGAAGGGGCAATGGAACTTATAGACAACGAAACCTAGCCATTAGCCATTACCTCGTGTGTTGCAAAATTGCTCCGACGGTGATGACTTTTCTCCTCGCTCATCTATTTTACCTGTTATATTACTCCATGAAGCAATTTACTAAAACTACTACTGCTAAGCTACTAACTTGCTATTAATGTTTGGCTACATTTTCCTTTCCTCCTTCCTACAATTTGAGTTCTCCGTCGAGAACGTGATTAATATAATGAACTGAATCAAAATGCGGCCTACTTGTGACTTTATTTATATTTTTAATATTATTTTGAATAGCTGACCTGGTAGACGTAGACCTGTTCAAAGAAAACCATCTGCCGGATTCAGTTATATTTTCAAACTATCCAGAGACCCAATTTCAAATCTGTTCAGGCGTTTAGGGAAAGTGAGATGAGACAAACACGCATAGAAAATAATTGACTATACAAACATTATAGTAGTAGCATATTTATGTAAAAGCGTGTGCAAAGTCGACACAATAAAACCGTTTTTTCGAATAAAGATCAAATACGACAAAATTACAACAAACACATATTCTTTTTGACAGTAGGAAGTGAAACATACGCAGCTATGAAGACCCTCAGGGCAGCTTTCCTCAAATTGCTTTTAGGATGTCGCATGGAAAAACAAACAATCATAATAATGTGAACAAACTCTTTTTGTGTACAGAATAAAACTCTCAGGTGCGTTCAACACACAAATGTGCTAAATCCAGTTGAAGAATAAAGTTCTCCCTTAGAAACTAGAAACTGCACCGTCTGCGAGTTAGCGCATAAAATGAGTTGTGACGTCACTGACTTGTGTATAGTCGCCTTAATTTGAATTATAAAGAAAGGCGACTGTTGTATAAATTGTTGTGGACTTATTTGTTTAAATGGTCAGGTATTTTAGTTTGTTCTAAGATGATATTTTTATGTTAAATTTTTATAATATTTGCCTAGGTATTTTTTTAAGTCTGTTTCGGCTTTATTGGTCTGTAGTGAATGTGATGTTATTTAGATGCCCGGATCAAAATTATAGTATACATTTTTTTGTTACAAATAAAAAACCTAAAAAAAAAAAGACCACTACCTTCTTATAAAGTAAGATTCTATCTCTAAGTAAAACAACCTAGCAAGAAGCAACTGGAATTATTATTTAATTTTAATTTAGGTACTTGATTAGACGTCCAAATGAGTGTTTTAAATGATCTAATTGAAATAGATTAAGCACCGATTTTTCAATCGTCAATTAACATTTATCTGAGGAATAAAAATGACAATTTGGGTGACAGCTTTTGTATCTAATAGATAATTTGTCGAACCGCCATATTTATTCTTTAGATACAAGTTGTCAAACAATTGAAAAGCTCTTAGACTTTAAAATCATACTCACTCATTGTGTACCAATAAAAGCAAGATTATTTACAAAATTTGGCACACCACGTCAAAACACCATTTGCTTTCACTTCGTTGTATTCGATATCAGTTGATGGATGATGCCTTTAAACTACATCGGTCAGTTTGTAGGCATATATATGTAAAAATTACGTAACTTAATACTATTCGTTTCAAATAAGAATAGGAACGTCAATGACCTCGATATGTCAGATGTCACTTAAAAGGTATACGGTCTTATTCGCGTATTAATATGTTTTTTTTTTGTTTTGCCGAGTTGCAGTTATTTAAAACTAGCTGCCCCGACAAACTTTGTTGTGCCTTAGAGTCAATTTATTGCTCTTATCATTTTTTTTTTAAATAAATCCAAACCAATAATAACTACTACTACTTTTTATGTAGCGAGTCTCTACTGTGATCTTATTTAAACATTTTGTGTTCGATAGAATTAAAATTACAACATGTATATATAACCTAACCTAACTGACCATACCTATCCAATAGCTAACCTAACTACCTAACCCAACTACCTTACTAAAATGCATTGATTTAAAAAATACTAAATTCATAATTATTAATAATCTGAACTATTGCCTCTATGTTACATACAATTTATACTTTTAGTTTTCCCGGTCTACTTTAATTAAAGTCTTAACAGTAGAATAAGTTCTATTTGCAAAGAATTATTAAAGTTTGTCTCTGTCGTCATTGTTAATTACGTTAATTGATTTCTGCAATATATATAAGACTTTTTTATGCTACATAAAACCTCTAAGTTTAGTAACAAAATAAATTTCAGAACGTAGGTACGTATAAATTGACAACCTTACCTTTTTAGGTTTGGCTTAAGACTTGTCAATGTCAAATTGTCTCCTGATAATGACCTGGGAAGTTTGACTCCTGTCATGTCATCCAAGATGGCGCTGCGTTTGAAAAATGTTTGACACAACGAATATTCTTGATATTTATTTTTTTGAGGACTTTTCATGTTTTTTATTAATTATTATGCTATTCCGGACAAAGAGAAATCCAAAAAGATCAAAATCATTCAAATTGATCCAGCCGTTCTTGAGTTATAAGTGGTGTAACTAACACGACTTTCTTTTATATATATACTAGCTCTCCCAGCAAACTTCGTTGTGCCTTAGAGTCAATTTATTGCTCTTATTTTTTTTTATATATTAGATATACATACGTTGAATAAGACGACAATAAATAAATCCAAACCAATAATAACTACTACTACTTTTAAATTACAACATGTATATATAACCTAACCTAACTGACCATACCTATCCTATAGCTAACCCAACTATCTAACCTACCTACCTTACTAAAATGCATTGATTTAAAAAATACTAAATTCATAATTATAATCTGAACTACTGCCTCTATGTTACTTACAATTTATGCCTATAGTTTTCCCGGTCTACTTTAATTAAAGTCCTAACAGTAAAATAAGTTCTATTTGCAAAGAATTATTAAAGTTCCTCTCTGTCATCATTGCTAATTACGTAAATTGATTTCTGAAATATAAGATTTTTTTATGCTACATAAAACCTCTAAGTTTAGTAACAAAACAAATTTCAGAACGTAGGTGCGTATTATAAATTGACAACCTTACCTTCTTGGGTTTAGCTTAAGACTTGTCAATTTCAAATTGTCACCTGATAATGAACTGGGAAGTTTGACTCCTGTCATGTCATCCAAGATGGCGCTGCGTTTGAAAAATGTTTGAGACAACCGATATTCTTGATATTTATTTTTATGATGTCGAACGGGATAAAAAGTATCCTATGTCCTTCTCCTGGCTCTAAACTACCTCCCTGCCAATTTTCAGCTAAATCGGTTCAGCCGTTCTTGAGTTATAAGTGAAGTAACTAACACGACTTTCTTTTATATATATAGATAGATGAAAAAACATCTGAAATTAATATTATAATAGTCTTGTGGAATGCTTACGTTTGATTTCTTAATTCTATTTGTTACGCGGTTGTTTGTTGTTATTTCTTTTTTTTTTACTCTTGCTGACTGCTCGAGAGATTATCTCTAAAGTAGACAAATACTATGAGAGCCATAAACAGCAGAATTTAGAAAGTTATCGGCTGACCAACAGATCAATATTAAAAAAATACTTATAACGAAATAAAACCACACATTTATTTTACTATCTCGTTACTTATATAAATTCGTATTATTCTATTTTGAAACTGTTATAATCGGTAAAATTATACAAGTACTTGCGCCAATTAAAAGTATACGGTTACGTACTTTTAAAATAAAATTTCACCCTGCTACAATTATAATAAAAGTTACTACGTGCTTTCATTTTGAATCAGCTTGTTTTGAGACGTAAAGGGATCAATTATCAGTTTTCCATGAACTCTACAGACTTATATTCTAAAGTAGTAAAGTTTTCAATCTTTTACTAGGTATTCGTTTAACCCCAACTGTCTTTTAAAACGTTATGGACATGTGGATTAGGGTAGATCCAGTCTAGCAGTGGTCGTCTTTTGTTTAAAATATGAAGAAAAAAAATATTTTTGAAAAGTCGTTGGTATTTCTTAAGTAGGTAATAAACAACTTAATAATGTTGTAATAGTAACAATAGTAGATTGTTTATCTAGGGAGCAAACAACTATTTTAAAGGCGAGAGTGTTTTTTTAATCCAGAGCGGAGCGAAGGATTCTAGAGTAGAATCCCGAGCGGAGCGAGGGATTCTTTAGTAGAATCCTGAGCGCAGCAAGGGATTAAAAGTATGTCACTCGAGCTTAAAATAGTGTTGCTCCCGAGGTGGACACTCTACTTTTTATCACCCTCTATGAGAAAATAAGTAAGTGCAACTTATGAACAAGAATTTATTTACGTACAATTCAGAACCATAAGACATAAAAATAATATAAATAATAAGAGGTTGATGTTTATATTTGAACAAGTGTATCGTAACAATTTTTGCTCTTCTTGCATTTTTTCCAAAGGATGAAATTGTTGTATGCTTTGACATATTGTTCACGGGATTTTGTAGGTAAAAGACTTTCCATCACATTTTTAGCGTCCGATACAATATTCTCTGGAGTCAAATACTTTCACTTGAGGAAGACGCACTCATTTTTTATAATTCTAAAATCTGAATAGGAATCAACTACGAACGAAAGCAGATTGCATTTAATTTCGCGCGTTGTTTATTTTTCATCAACTTTTTTTAAATTTGGCGCGCTCGCAGTTTTTCAGCCAGTCACATATTCAATACATTGTTCCCGCATGGTTTGTGATTCACCTCTTTGCTGATTGAAACATTTACTAACAATATCCACATTCCAAATTCAAATCAATTTTGGTCCCTAGGGATTAATGAGCTATTTTGGTCCCTGTTTACGAGGAATACCTAAACTAGCTATTTTTGAATAGATGTGATAAAAAATATAATATTACATTTTTGTTTTCGTGATTCATTTTTTTCTGATCAACCGATCGATTGAGTAAAGGACGCCCCGTGAAAACATGAGATATGTGAACTGTCAATGTTTAGCATTACCACAGTCTTCCGACGAAGCCGTCTAGACAGGGCAATCGTGCGGGGTGTGAGGGGCGAGACGCGGGTAAGCCGCTCCCGAACTGCGAACAAAACGATGTTCGTAGTTCGGGAGGTATTATTCAGGGCAAACGCGTGTAGACGTTGTCGGCATTTTTCCAGAGATCAAAGGCGTCATCCTACTGTATTCATATTTATACTGTGGCATTAGTATGGAATGGCAGCCTGGCAGATTTTTACCGAGTGATTTTTATAGAATAGCAAAGCAGAAATATTATTTGGGTCCAGAAACAAACAGTCAACAACAATTCATTTATTATTTGAACGACTGCCATCTGACCTCCTACTTAATGAAAACGATAAAAAAAATGATTTATTCATGGCGACCAATAAATAAATAGACACTCATGTATTTTGAAGAGTCTATTACGGTGTTTTTCTCCTTTCCGAGTTGCGAAGTTTATTTATTTACGTTTATTTGTTTTTCCTTCTTTTGTTTTTGATATAATCATCATCCGAATTCCGAATCATCCGAATCAGTCATTTCTTTAATAGATGGTAATTTATGGGAACCAACAAAGAATCGCTTGAGTCATAATCAAAAGTCATATATATTGCATACCTAAATTATCTTCGTTACTGATAATGAAATCACTGAGTCCATCGGTTTTCATTACTTCTTGTTACAAAAAGAGAGAAGATCATTTGGAACGAAAGCGATTCGTCAGATACGTCGTTGTGGGCTTGCGTTGACATTCAAATCATAATGACGTTCAACATGGCCGCGCTGACCATCGCCTCGGTGACGCACCGCTAGACTGACAGTTGTCAAATCTCGTTCCTCTTTAGAATGACATTCTAGACGCTGGCAGAATAGTCGACATCAGCTCAGTTGCCAAAGAAGAAAAAAAAAAAAAATGACATTCTAATGTTCGCCGACAAGTTATTAGATACTTTATGTATTTCTTTTCAGAAGACCTACGCGCCAGGTGCAAGGAGCATTGAAGAACAGCTAACAAATCTACCTATATTAGTTTGCTGTCGAATTCGTAAATAATGCGATTTGGCACTGAAGCTTGAAAGCATTATAAGGAGGGTTTAAGAACTCAAGTTCGAGGTTTTGTTTTTTTACCACTAGCATTTTTATATTGAATGTTTTTTATCTAGTTATGTACAATGAGAAATCAATATAATTAAGTAATAAAATAGCCTGTTATAATTTATTTTATAAGGTTTTTAAACAGTTTGAGGTAAAAATAATATCCGAAAAAAAGGAAATATTTGGGTGGGTTCAGAATTTTTGTTTGAACCTATGCTATCGGTACTTTATACTTACTTAAAAACCAACAGCTGTACCAGATGGTCAACAATCAAATAAACTACTCAAAGCCGATTACAGGTTCTCACGTGTAGAAACAGAATAAGTTGCAGAAATCTTAGGATCACTGACAAGCACGATAAATAACACAAATACCAAATAGAAATTATACAAGATACAATAAGCACTTAACTAATACACTCAAGACACCAGGTTAGGCATTTATGACATGCAATAAAAGCAAAGACGAAAAATATAAAATAAACAAAAACACTAGGTACGCACTTTTAAAAAAGTAGGACATTTTTTAAATAATAATAATATTCCACGATTATTCACACAACGTCATCTAGTCCCAAGCTAAGCAGAGCTTGTGTTCTGGGTATTAAACAACTGATAAACATACTTAAATATTTATAAATACATACATATTAAAGATAAATTACACACAGACACAGAACAAATTTTAAATATCGTGCTCGTCACACAAACATTTGTCCTGGGTGGGAATTGAACCCACGACATAGCAGTCAGGGCTACTAACTACTAAACTACTATTGAAAATAATTTTTCAAAATGGAGTTTTCCATTGTGTCTTTACACATTTATCTGTGTCAATTTGTGTACTTTTAATCAAGTTCTAGTCTAGCCAAAGTCTTAAATCCAAATTTAAAACTGTTTAAACGTTAAATAAATCACATTGGGATTGGTTAGGACACTAATTAACTAGAGCGTCCCACGGAGCCGCAGTTACAGATGGACACACAAACCTATTAGACCGTGTAATTAGTCGAACAAGCCCATATGGTGCCATCGTTACCTACTACTAAATACAACAAAAAATAAGACATGACATTGTATTTGCAGAACTTTGAGAATAATCTTGACAAGTTTATTTGAAACCTTGTGTTCGTGTGGAACATAAATTGCACTACCTACATTGTTGCTGCAATTTCTTTTTGTTACTATAAGTTGCAAGCGCTTTTGTCTCCATAAAAAAAAAGGTAAAAACAAGAATAAGTCCAAAAAAACCAATTTGTCATATGGATTTTTGTTTTTCCTCATTTGAACATCGTAGCATCGTGATCAGATAGGGGCCGTTTTAGCCTCGCACAGGTATTTTCTTATGATACCTTCCTACTTAAAGTAACTTTTAGATAAATTAACATTTAGATTTCGATATTTTTTCAAATGTTACCGGAACGGTAATATAACAAAGGAGCGTGGAACTCACAGGGGATCCTACCTAATGTGAGTTTCAGAAATTCATGCATTGACTGTACTTTAAAAACAACAAATTACTCTATTCTTATTTACTTAGTTATTTATATTATTTTCTGTGTTTGCCTCCTCCTCACTTTAATGTGTTTTTTTTATTTTGATTCTAGCGTATAAAAACCATGTAGTTGCAACAGTATTGATTAACTTGCTCAAAGTCAAAGTCAAACTATTTGTCTCAATCAGTCCATTAGAAAGCAATTTCAAACATGTAACTTAAAGTTAAATTTCCGAACAATTTCCAATAAATGTTTACACGGGCATCGCTTGTAAGGGGCTGCACCTTTTGGCTGATTCTGTTTTGTTGTACTGTTGAGCTGCGATCGAGTTCAACGTTTGGGTAGGACTACGTTTGTGGGGTCCGCTGGCAAAATATAAAAACGATTGTAGTCACCCCTTCCAAAAGTAGTTTATTACTAATCATTTATGGCGGACCACACATAAAATACGCACAATCCCTAATAGTCTTAAAGACTAATTAAACAATGTGAGAAAAACTTACAACTTAACATTAATACTATTATTAATACGGGGCTCTACACAATCATGTCGGAACGTGCCTCTGCACCTAGTACCTAATAAAGCACCAGTCCATGTTAAGCAATGTATTAAGTAATTCAATGTATTCAATCTATATCAAGCGCAAGTTCGATCGTGCGTGAAGTACTGTTCTCATCTTTGGGACGGATCTTCCAAATACCAGCTTGATGCACTTGATTCTATTGAGGAACGAGCCAAGAAGATGATCGGCAATGAAGCACTCGTTGAGTATCGACACACCTTAAAGTCTTGAGCATCGACGCCGAGTTGCTAGCCTGTCAGATTCCTATCGCTTACGTTTACAGGAACCGTGCATTGGAATTGCACAATTTAATTCTGCCAAGCCCTTTTCATTCATCACGACGCTGCGCCACTGATACATGGTGGACATCCCACCTATACGTCCTCAATTTTTTGGGAGCACCTTCATTGTGCGTACAGCTAGAGAGTCGAATTCCCAGCCAGAGTCGGCGTTTCCTGATAGCTACAGTTTATCTTTAATTCAAAAGTAAAGAGGTAACTTCTAGGCAAGCGTAGTTCATCGTTAACCACAGCAACAGCACACACGCACACGATAATAATGACATAATAGTAAATAATTTGCACGCTTGCTTGCAGGCAGAATACAGTTACTTTTTAGGATATAAGATCTTTCCCTGTAATTGATATGTATTATCTTGCAAATAAACATTTTTTTATTTTTGATTTGGTTTCAGCGTCGCTTACAATCAGGTGAGATAGTGATCCAACGTGATTCTCTCAATAATAATTTTAAAAGGAGAAGAACGGGCCAGAAACTCCACACTTACTCTTTTAAAATGTATCTCTAAAAATATAATATTTTACATATCTACCGATTCACAGAACCATTCAATGTATACAAAAGCACTGTTACCTTGTTATATTTGAGAAAAAGCCCTTTGTGGATGAAATGGGAACGCCGTCTTGAGATCTTGTTAAAGAGAAGAGCCACTTGACTTCGACTGAATTTTAACTTATGAAACTTTTCGCTGGACGATTATCCGCTAAACTTGTATTAGCTTCAAAATAAACTAGTCGTGCTCCACTGGAGGACCGGCTGAGCACCGAAACTTGTTCTTTTTCGATATTTACAATTCAAAATTTATAGAGTTATTTGATTAAATATTCTGATAGATGATTGATTCGACCCGAACGATAGGACCGCATCTACTCATCAATATGTAAATATATTTTAGAGGGATTATACGCCCAAAGTAAACGTAAAGCAAAAATTCGTACCCGCGACGAATTGAGAACATTCAATTTGGTCACATTTCTATGGAACATACGCAACATATCGATACGTATATAGAGTGGTAGATGTTATGTATATATTAATATAAAAAAATCGCAATGTATAGACGCCAGCATATCAAGTTACCCCAATGTGTCAAATTTCTTTGATCGTTTTTCAACTCTATGACAAACAGAATAAGGTTTGACATACCATAGACAAATTTGACATATTGGGGTAACTTGATGTGCTGGCGTCTGTACCTTCATTTTTATTAGGTACAGACGCCAGCACATCAAGTTACCCCAATGTGTCAAATTTTCCCAATTGAATATTAACCTTATTCTGTTTGCTATAAAGTTGAAAAACGACCAAAGAAATTTGACACATTGGGGTAACTTGATGTGCTGGCGTCTGTACATAATCCCGAAAAAATATATAGATTAAAATTTTCCCAACAAAGGTAATGAAAGACTTGCTATTTAATCAGACGCCCATTACATAAATAATGCATCAAGATCGGTCCAATTGTTTGGGAGATAGGTACAGACAAAATACAGATACTAAATATGCACAAACAAAGATAATTATATTCGGTAAACTTAGCACCCTCTTTCTTGTGAGAGGAGAGGTGTTATTATTTTTTATTTAAACTCAAAAACTGTGACAACTAAAAGTGACTTAGTCCTCTAGGTGAAATTTCACGCTTGTAGAGCTGTCTGTTTAATTAGCTGCTGCTGCTGAAAGGAAGAACGAAAACGACGTTTATTGGCATTACAGCAGAATAAATAAACCTTAAAACTATAATATAAATTCCTTCAAGAAGAGTGTATTATCCGACGCGGATTTTCAGCTGCAACCCACGAATGCCATACGAAGGAACAACACACACGTAAGGAAGTGCGTTGCCGTTATAAAAAAAACAGCCAAGATAGCTTAACGCTTTACTAAATTATATTTTAACACATTACTTTCCACAAAGTACACACAATAGTTAAACAATCAACATGAGTCATATATGACTCTTGGGACAGGGACTATTTCACCAGGACCTCGAAGCAGTATCAACGTGACGTATGCATTGTGTCTGTTCCCGTGAATTAGTTGTTGATTTGATTGCTTCAGTCATTCATTCGCCTGACAATCGTTCTATCGTTCACCTAATAGCATGCTGCACGCCACCACCACACGCATTCGAGTTAGATATCCCAATGATGAAGGGTGCACGCCTACGTCACGAGTTTGTGTTGTTAAAGATACTAACTTTAGGTCTTATCAATAAAGTTTAGTAAAAATATTTTATATTTATTATGCAGATGTAAGTGGAATGACTGAAGGGGTCGCCCTCGAAGGACATACGTAGACCTTATGGGTGAGGTTCTTCAGAAAGGTCAGGTGTGTAGTACTAGAAACCGGCGTGTGTGTATGACAATATGTATGAATGTAAACGAAGCAAAAGAAGTATGTAAAAATCGTAGTATATGGCGTTTTGTAGTTTCTGCCTACCCCCATGGGAAAAAGTCGTGAGTTTATGTATGTACAAAATTATGCAATTGTATTCCTCAAAAGATAAGGTAAAGATGGCGTCTTTACCTTATCTTTTGAGGACAACCTTCAACCTTCAACCTTCCCCAAACTGTCAAATTTTCCCAATTGAACATGAACCTTATTATGTTCAGATTAAAGTTGAAAACCTATCAAGACATATTGGGGTAGGTTGATGTGAACGTATTGTAGCTGCAAACACATTTCACCTATTATGTTTAAGTCTTATATAATTGGCGGTCAGCTTATCAGCCGGGCACGAATATAGACTCCGGCTGCTACTGAGTTATTCCAGATTAAAAATAAACAAATAGGTTACACTTTACCCAAACCAGTAATAGAACCAAGGACTTAATCTGCATGGATGTCACATAATATGACCAAGAAAACGTCTGGACTTCAAAATAGACTATAATCTGACCTGATGACTGGCCTGTTGGTCTAGTAGCTAGTGGCCCTGACTGCTATGCCGGAGGTCGTGGGTTTGAATTCTAACCACGACAAATATTTGTGTGATGAGCACGATCATTTGTTCTGTCTGGGTGTAATTTATCTATAATATGTACGTTGTTTAGTACCCATCATAACACAAGCTCTGCTTAGCATGGGACTACATGGCGTTGTGTGAAAGTTGTGTAATATTAATAATAATAAAAATACATTATTTATTTCAGATTACAGGATCTATTATGGTTATTAACAATGGGAGCTTATACACTATGTTAGTAGATACAGAGTTTAAATGGAGAATATTTTTGTATTCACCAAAAATCTAATGGTACATCTATGTATGCATTTCTAAAATATTGATCTTAAACCCTTTTAATTGTTTTACTATAATTAAACTACTCGGCCAACAAAATATGTTACATCAAACAAATTCCAAATTAACACCAAGATATAACACTTTTTTATTGTAGTGCGCTGCAAATATTCTATTGTAACAATAACTATTTTATTCTTCCCCGAAAAATACTGATCGTGCACCAAATATTCCGTTGACGGTGGAGGGAAATTATGTGGAAAGGATCCATAGGTTAGGTTAGGTTAGAACTGTGACCTACTACACGCGAGCCGAGCGAGCGAAGCGAGCGGTGCCGCGGCAGCGGCCGGCGTGCGCTACCTCGAAATTATTTGTCAACTGATTAGTGTTAAAAAAACATTTTTAGTAAGCATTACATTTTATAATGTGTTAATTTTTTTATTAATAAAGCTACATTGGGCATTAATTGGTGTTTGATTCAAATACATTTTGCAGTGCATTATCTGAAGTAAAACTAAAAAAATAAATGCTTGTTTTTAAAATTAGGTGTAAGTATTACTATTTTTACAAATTTGCAACAGTTGTTAAATAGATGCTCGTTGTGACATATTTTAATGAACATATTTTGGTGCACATTCAGTATATTTGGTGGAACACAGGCAAAATTAGGTAAATGAAATGGGAATAAATTGAAGTACTTTTAAATACCATCCAAATATAATTACAATCATTAGGTACACATTTCATTCATAATATACATGAGAATTCAATGACACATATACAACTACAGGTACAGTTACATACATATTATTATTACACATTATATTATACACATACATTTTATTTAGAAACTAGCTGCTGCCCGCGACGTCGTCTGCGTGAAGGTTCTACAGCACCAAATATACCTACTTAGGATTCCAGTGTCGCTATAGCATTATAAATTAACAACTTTTAAAATAGCATTAAAATATAAGTTACATGAAGAGAGTTACATGGGAATCCTGCTGAGTTCAGTCATACCATGTGACTGAAGGAAATTGACAAAATAATGCAGGAATACATTCCAGGATACAAAAGAGTAATACAAACTTTTTTACAAAAAACAAACAACCGACTTCTTAAAAAAACACTAACAGGTGAAAAATAATTCCAGTTTCGGAAGTCTGTGGCTTTGGTGGTTTTATTTCGTTCATTATTGGCCACCGACTTCCGAAACTGGAATTATTTTTCACCTGTTAGTGTTTTTTTAAGAAGTCGGTTGTTTATTTTTTTTTCATTTTGCAATTTTTAGTTTCTTTGTATGTAAAGAAAGTCTTTCAAAACTTGAAAGAATCATTGAACACCGTCGAATTGAAAACCTCCTCTTTTTTCTGAAGTCGGTTAAAAATACGTTCAAAGGTATATATACCTTATAACACTTCCCTATAAACTACGTTGGTAGTTATACTGCCAGGAGCCAAAATGTAAAGATAGTCAGGACTGGTGGCGCGGGAGCAAGCGACGTACAGGTGCCCGTGTGAGAAGCAACTCTTCCTAAGATCTACACCCGCTGCTCAGAGTATCGGCCCCTGCGACTTATTGATTGTCATCACTAAGCAAACACTCACGGGGAACTGTACGCGCTCGAACTGGATCGGAAAGCTATGAAGTATAAGGGGAATGCGTTGTATAAATACTGCCTCGCCGACGCCACAACCCGTAAGAATTTCCACCTCAATGGTGTCTGTGGAGCGAGATGACTTTAAGGCACCACCCGTTACACAACTTCGGAGGAGATTTGTTCCTAAAAAGCATAATTCATTCAGCTTGATGGTATGCGCTGGAAGTCAACTTGCTGACAGGGAGTTCAAAAATTCCACGGGATAATGTGTGGCGTCATCTTGCTCGACGACAGTGCTTATCGACGTATAGACCACTTCATTCCTCAGAGCCTTTTATTAATGGTCAAGCGCAGCGTACGAACTTGTGACCACAACGAAGATCGTTTCACCGAAGCATTCACCACGTCAGCTCTCGATCTCCGCGTCACCACGGGAAGCGTTAGCCTGAAATTGCCACTGAACAGAGTTGTGACACCACCCATCAAATTTCTGTTCCTGCGGATGTCCTGCAGGGTTCTGTCCACGGCTTTAACTGCCTTCCTTTTAGCCATCGTACACTCATCCTATATGATACGATCCGAAATCTGCTCAAGATTTTGAGGGTTTTGTTGGAACTTCAATTTGTCAAAACGAACTATACGATACAACTTTTATAAAAAAAATGCACAATGCCATCTATGAATTTTAAGAATAACTAACTACTAACCTCATCAACACAATCAAAATTTAAATTAATTTTCAAAAAGTGTTTATATGTTACGTACTTGATTTGATTTTCATACATTCTCATAGATGGCGCTGATTCCAAATTGTCTTTATACTACTAACATTCATTTAACTATGTTTCTCTGCCAAAGTTACTTAAATGGTGAAGTTTTTATAGTGTAAAGCTAGATAATAGCATAGCCTACTCAAAACCAACATTTAAATATGCGTCCTTTGATTACACGCTTCCACAGAATGAGTTAGAAGAATAAAGATTCACGGCTCCTCCCCCGTAGGTGATAGCGTGATAATATATAGCCTATGTGTTGACCCGACCTCTTAATAATATTCATGCAAAATTTGAATTAAATCCATGCAGTACTTTTGAGTTTACCCCGGACATACATACAGACAAACAGACAAAAATTCTAATAAGTCACTTTTTGTCACCAGTTACGTTTTTCTAACAGAACCCACTTATTTTTTCTTGAAAATTCTCAATGTACAGTTTTTCTTTCGTTACTGTTTTATTATTGTAGATGAAAAAAATGCACAATGCCATCTATGAATTTTAAGAATAACTAACTACTAACCTCACCAACACGATCAAAATTTAAATTAATTTTCAAAAAGTGTTCATGTGTTACTTGATTTGATTTTTATACATTCTCATAGATGGCGCTGATTCCAAATTGTCTTCATACTACTAATATTCATTAAACTATGTTTCTCTGCCAAAGTTACTTAAATGGCGAAGTTTTTATAGTATAAAGCTAGATAATAGCATAGCTTACTCAAAACCAACATTTAAATATGCGTCCTTTAATTACACGCTTCCACAGAATGAGTAAGAAGAATAAAGATTCACTGCTCCTCCCCCGTAGGTGATAGCGTGATAATATATACCCTATGTGTTGACCCGACCTCTTAGTAATATTCATGCAAAATTTGAAGTAAATCCATGCAGTGTTTTTTGAGTTCACCCCGGACATACATACAGACAAACAGACAAACAGACAAACAGACAAACAGACAAACAGACAAACAGACAAACAGACAAACAGACAAAAATTCTAAAAAGTCACTTTTTGTCACCAGTTACGTTTTTCTAACAAAACCCACTTATTTTTTCTTGAAAATTCTCAATGTACAGTTTTTCTTTCGTTACTGTTTTATTATATGTATAGATTTAATAATTAGTCACTATCGTAATAGTTAACATTACCATTTTATTTTACAGCCCCAACAACAATGAAAATGACAACAAATGGCAACAATTTATTATTATTATTTTATCTCTGCAGACTATCTTTCGGTGTTTTTTCTCAGAGTAGCTAGATAGTCAAACACCGACCTTACCTAGTTTAAAAAATATATATTTTACTTATTTGACGTAACAAAGAGTATTGTGAAAACCAATTTATTGCAATAAATATCATTTATCAAATGATCAGAATCAGTGTTTACAACCACTAGGCTAATGAGACATGTATAATAAAAAGCTACTTCTTAAATCAACTGTAATGTATCTATTTATGATCCAGATCCGTCGATGAAGGAAAACATCGTTAGAAAACTTGCACTTAGTTCTATTATTTTCTACAATAACCCTTTTACGAGTTTACTAAAACTGTTAAGTATGATATTCTAATGTCATTTTTGTTATTGACTTATTGTACCAACCCACTCCCTACGCAAATCGGCCTCATGTATTTATAAGTAATAATATTGTATTTTCTCTGTAAGTGATGGTAAATCTTTTGAGAAAATAAATGTCTAAAACCGTAAAACCGTAGAAAAACTAATAATTATATTCCACGACTATTCACACAACGCCATCTAGTCCCGAGCTATGCAGAGCTTGTGTTATGGGTTCTTAACGACTGATAAACCTTTATTTCTAAATACATACATATCATAGAAAAATTAAACCCAGACATAGAACAAATGATTATGCTCATCACACAAACATTTGTCCTGGGTGAGAATTGAACCCACGACCATTCCAGGCCAGTTAAATTGGACTTATAGTCAATATAATGTTTGATATCACCAATCCACCATTAACAAGCGTCACGGTCAATGCTCGTGCTTTTTCTGTATGAGAACAGACGTTTACCCTGTAATGAACAGTAACAAGCTGATATATACCACTAATTTTTAATTAGTACAAATATTCAAAGGGCTTATTCTAGACGGTCTTCTCTTTATATTTGTAAAGTATCAATAAATAATATTCATAAACAGCAAAGTTATTAACGCTTGTTTATATCTCAAAAAGTCACCCAATTTATGGACACATTGTACATGACATAGTAGTATTCATTAGTCGTCATCTCTCGGTCACGTTCACGTGATCACGTTCAAGCATGCCCGCCTCCTACAGCTGTTTTCGTTATTTAAGTCTAAAGATAGTGATATTGAAACATAGAATTTCATTTTTTTTTACTTTTGATTACGCAAATATGACCAGTAACAGGTAAGGATACAGCCCATTTTTTAGTACTAATTGAAAAACAGTGGTGTTTAAATTATTTTTATTTAGCTGTGCTGGCAGTTTTTTGGGTACATTACTGGATGACTGCAATGCAGAGGAGAACTTTTTATATATAACTAGCTGCCCCGGCAAACTTCTGATCTTATTTAAACATTTTGTGTTCGATAGAAATAAAATTACAACATTTTCCTATATATATAACCTAACCTAACTTACTATACCTATTCTATAGCCAACCTAACTACCTAACCTAACTACCTTACTGAACGCATTGATTTAAAAAATAATAAATTCTTAATTTTAAACTGAACTACTTCTCTGCGTGCCTCTATGTTACATATTTCTACTATAAAGTGAATATCACTGACTGCCTAACAGCAGCAAAAAGCGCGGCACCAATGTCGTTTCATAGTGCGTGCTGCCCAGCGGCGCGTCCAGCGTCAAGACTATAAAACCAGTCTTAATAATGACCAGCCTGTAATAGTTACAGTGCAAGGCCCTCTTCTTGCACAGAGAAGGTACGAGCTTACATCACCATAAAGGCGGATTGGCAAATTCGGACTTAAGTATATAGATTTCCTCACAATGTTTTCCATCACCAATGAAGTCGAATATAAACTTAGAAAATACATAATACCTATTAGGTACATTACGTTAATACTTGCCTTGATTTAAGCCCTTAACCTCTTGCATAGGAGGCGTAGCTTAAAAACCAAAAACATTTTCTTTGGGTTTCTGTATATATCTTTATAAACAACTTTAGCTGGTGGCGATGATGCTGTGCCTAATCTATACTTCTATAATAGCTTATTTTTAAAGGAGATAAAATTTTGTTTGTAAGTTTCTATGCAGTGAGTAATCTCCTGCGCTCCTTACTACTTACCCTATTTCAAAGAACCTCTCACAAAAAGAAAGCTTTGGTATGGCACAAGGATATTTAAAATCTCTTGCATGCGAACGAACTCGCGAGCAGAAACTAGTATTGAATAATGTTAGATATATAAATTTATTCGCGGCCAATAATACGACAACACTTTCGAAGAAAGTTCGAAGGTTTTGTGGAAGTTGAGTTTAAATTAAATAAAGTAACTTTGCGAGTTCGAGTTTCTACAGAATTAAATTAAATCTTTAAACTTATGCTGTACAAGAACCCGACGCAGTTATTGATGACGAAATGGTATCAGTAAATGATCAAATTAATCCAATTAATGGAATGAATGGACCGCTTTGCGAAGCTGTATGTGGTAGACTAAGATAGAACGATATTGCCCCAGTTAGCAATCGGCCTTAAGGAATTCTTTTTACGAAGATTGAAATACTTTGAGGTGCAGAAAACGAAGTTGAAGAGACAGGTAGGTATATTACAGAGTGGTTGTAATATATCCTTTTCTACGAAATATTAGACTTTGCAGTAACTTCTGTACTCTTTAATGCGGTTTAAGTATCAAAAGCAAGCAAACATTCCGACATTAAATTTCCCGCAACAGCTTTTACGTCAAGTGAACGGAAGAAAATAACTCATAATCTTAACATCAACAATAAATAAATTAATTTGGAGTGCCATTGCTGTAATGAGGGTGGCTGCGCGCAACGAAGATGTTCGGCGAATACGGCCAACTAATTTCGACGACACGCTTTAAAACGACGAATAATAAAAGTTAATGGGACCGCCCTCTTCGTGATTCCTGGCGACGGCGAGTGCTCATTTGCCTGGCCCTCGTTTTCGCCGTGTTAATTAGCATTTTGGCACTAAAATACGTATAATTTGGAACCTCTGCAGGTAAACTTGAGATTTGTTACGTATTATGGTTTGGGCTGTTTTGTTTGCATTTGATACGAAAGTTTTTTTTTTATGTTAATTTGCACAAACATGTACAATTGCCAAACATACTTTATATTTAGCAATATAAAACTTTTCTACATTAGTACTTTTATTAGATTGATTGTTTTAAAGTTCATTTAAACGGTACCAAACAACCAATTACAATAAAAAGGTAAAGGGGTAAAATGGATTTTTCACCCTAATAACAGTACAACCTACCATAACACAAAACAAAAAAATATCACGGGTAGAGTAAAGAATAGATTAGAAATGAATTAAAGTTCTACAAGTTTGGTCAAAATACTCGTAATATAAAATGAAATCAATAATTTTAGTTTTATTGATTTTCATGCTCTAAAATTGGTTTAGAATGACAATATCCACATAATTATTATGGATAAAATGTCATCTAAGTACATTTATTTGAGATTGAATTCCGTTTGATCCTCAACTTTAATACAAATAACCCTTTCCTGTAAGGGTCGTAAGTAAGGCAGCATTGATATGTAGGTATACTGATTATTACAAAACCACTGGCTTTGTATATAATCCGTCATTAAAAGTTTTATTTTGTCTTTCGTTTAACCGGAATCTGAATGTTATTATTATAATTATTTAAGGCTATCCCACTGCTGGGAAAATCTCCAATTCTCAAGGAAGACATCCAGGTCGTTCCGCCATATCCTTCGTGGTCTGCCGTGTCAATTTTTAAATATGCCACTATTTAGTTAAACTTAAATAACGAAAACAGTTGTTGGGGGCGAGCCATGCTTGAGCGAGATCACGCGAACGTGAGCGAAAGATGACGATTAATCAATACTACTATGTCATGAATAGCCTGTACTATATTTCCATAAATTGCGTGACTTTTTGGGACATAAACAAACGCTAATAACTTTGCTTTTTATGAAAATTATTTATTGATACTTTACAAATATAATGAGAAGACCATCTAGAATAAGCCTTTTAAGTGTTTGTACCTACTAATTAAAAAAATGTGGTGTATAAGTATGTTTATCATTTGTTTAGTGCCCATAACACAAACTCTGCTTAGCTTGAGACTCGATGCCGTTGTGTGAAAGTTGTGGAATTATTTATTATCTGTTATTAGTATGCATTTAATCTGCAGAGAGCTAAAATGAGTGAATATGTGACGTTGTAGGGATCTCTGGATCTACTGAACCGACTTAGAACATTCTATTACCAACAGAATACCATATTATTTAAGAGTGTTTTATTTTTAAAACTAATAGGGGGATGTTAATGTAAAAAACTGCGCGAGGACAAACAAACAAAGTGACAAAAAATTGTGTCAAAGTCGCAAGCAAGGAATATAGTCTAAAATTGCATCCCCATCGCATTGAGGAGCAGGCGTGGTGCTCAATGCTCGTGCCTTTTCTGTATAAGCATTAGATGCTTTTGTCCTCCAGTGAGATACAGGGGGGACAACCTGATGGTATTATTTGTTATTTTATACTCATCGGAATTAATCCACTCAATCCAGTCCTCAGTAGGTAAATAAGAATACATTAGAGGCAAAAAAAAGTTACATTGCGAGAGAAAGTCACAGTACCGGTAAAAACGAGGTGGGTAGAAACCTGTTTATTTTGATAAAGAAGTCTTAGACGTACCAAAAGCTGTTGTTGAATAAATACTCTCTGAATGCAATCGTAGAAGTAATCGTATTAACTGTAGTTGAGCGGCTGTGGTCGTCTCCAGTCGCTTCTAGAAAATACTCCCGCGCAAAAGATTAGGAAAGTATTTACATAAGTTAATGTTAAGTAAACCAAAATACAGTAAAAAGTTTGATAAGTCTAGCACAGATTAGAATTATAATATTACTAGTTTCTGCCCGCGACTTCGTCCGCGTGGAATAGTTTCAGGAAACAAAAAATCCCGATTTTAAGACATTTTTCATTGCTACACGCTCCTATTACTCATATATATAGCCAATAGACTTCCTCGATAAATGGACTATCGAACACTGAAAGATTTTTTCAAATAGTCATAGTTATAGTTGCTTATTGATAAAGGATTCTTTCAAGTCATAGGTATCAAGATTAAATATATTGCCGATAAAAAAAAATATTAAAAATACGTAACCTAAATTATTAAACAACAAAATGTCAAATAGTAAAAAATGTCAAACCAACAAAATAAACAATTAAATAGCAGTCAAATCACACGTAAATATAATAAAATCAAAAGAAAAACCCCAATAAATTACAATTCAAATTATTAAGTCATAGTTTAAATAATCACCTAAGACTTGCTCGATAAGCCAAAATAACCAGTAGTTCCTGAGATTAGCGCGTTTAAGAAAACAAACTCTTCAGCTCTACAATATAAGTAAAGATTAAAAGTGCACACACGTGTTGTTCGTATCTTCTAGCCTATACTTTCAATTGAATAACATGTTTCAAATTAATTTATTTATTTATTTATTTATTTAAATAAATAAAAATGCACTAGTAAAAGACACTGTACAAAGGCGGCCTTAGGCATTTTCTACCAGTCTACTTTAAGGTGATGCAGAGACAGAACATTGTAGGCGCAAGTAGATAACAAAAACTAGAAAGTCAAATCAAAAATAGGTAATTTAGAATAAATACATAGATACATACATCTATATATATATAAAAGAAAGTCATGTTAGTTACACCACTTATAACTCAAGAACGGCTGGATCAATTTGAATGGTTTTGGTCTTTTTGGATTTGTCTTTGTTCGGAATAGCATAATAATTAATAAAAAACATGAAAAGTCCTCGAAAAAATAAATATCAAGAATATTCGTTGTCTCAAACATTTTTCAAACGCAGCGCCATCTTGGATGACATGACAGGAGTCAAACTTCCCAGTTCATTATCAGGCTTAGACTATATACCTCTAGACGTAGCCCAATTTACAGTGTGAAGTGTGGAAGTGAGACGCATTAATACAAAGTTCGTAGGAAAATTGAGACAAAGCATCGTATCGTCTGTCCCTTACGGCGTGCCGTATTTTTGCATGGCTAACTTTTGAATGTTAGCCAAACAAAGTGCTGTCACTGTCACGTATATTATTATGGTCGATTTAATTTAAGTTTTCGGATGGTTTTTGCAATTGTTGTAATAGTTTGAGTAATTTAATGAGAAATAGACTCCATTAGTTAAGTGTTTAATGTATGGTGTATGCTCTACGATGGGAGGATGCAGTATAATAGGCTGTAAAAGCCGCACAGAAAAGGATATTAACGAAATCACTTTTCATTCGAAAGTTTTCAATACTGTTAGTGTTATAGTATGATTATTCAATTTATACATTTGTGCGCTTTTATTGTCATGGGTTTCAGACCAAAATATGGAAGATTTCTTAAAGTAAACTTGATTTCTTATATCACATAACCTAGGAATACTTACTTACAGTGTTGCTACACGTTTCAAATCTTTTCCCTTAACTGTCAGGCCTAATGTTCAAAAGGTAGGCTTAATATTCAAATTAATCTATGTTGGCTAAACACACACAAATTTGTGGGCGAACCCTTATTTTCCAGTTTATGTGAACATGTGTACAAACGAACAGAGCCCTTTCGACAATCATTAAGTTTTACTCAAGAAGGCAATCGTGTAGTAGATATTTGGAAGTAAGAATTCATTTTATAAATAAATGTTAAGTATAAACAAAAAAATAGATATTTTCAAAATAAGTTGGTTTTGTCTAAAGGAAAATAGTTATTATACAGCAATGTCAATGTCACACTGGATGTCAGCCATACCTCAATATATTTTAATGATAAATAACACGCGAAAAAATAATGTTGTGTTCTTCTAAAGAGTTACTTCTCTGTACACACATCAAGCTTCACCTGGTAGTAGTGTATTTTATTTGTGAGAATCAAGGTAAGATTGAAAGTAGGTATTTTACGTGAAATTATATTTTCCCACACATGGATACTTCTACACTCATATTACCACGTTGAATACGTAAATTATAATTTACAATAGTGTTAAAATTGGATCCCGCAGTTAAGTAGAATTTTGGTCGTAATTTGGGACTTTTTTAAGGAATAGCAACACTGAACTTTTATATTGCTGTCTCATGTGCGGCCACGCGGTGGCTCGATCTAGAGGTATATTATCTAAGTTATCAGGTGACAATTTGACATTGACACGTCTTAAGCTAGACCTAAGAAGGTAAGGTTGTCAATTTATACGTACCTACGTTCTGAAATTTATTTTGTTACTAAACTTAGAGGTTTTATGTAGCATAAAAAAGTCTTATATTTCAGAAATCAATTTACGTAATTAACAATGACGACAGAGACCAACTTTAATAATTCTTTGCAAATTAGAACTCATTTTACTGTTAAGACTTTAATTAAAGTAGACCGGGAAAACTATAAGTATAAATTGTATGTAAGATAGAGGCAATAGTTCAGATTAAAATTATGAATTTAGTATTTTTTAAATCAATGCATTTTAGTAAGGTAGTTAGGTTAGGTAGTTAGGTTAGCTATAGGATAGGTCCGGCCGGTGCTCGAGCGCTGGCTCGGGAGGAGGCACGGCTCCCTGTCGTTTCGGGTGACGCAGATACTTTCCGGGCACGGTTGCTTCGGAAAGTACCTGTGACGCATAAGCAGGGAGCCGGACGCCCGGTGTCACCACTGCGTCGACTGTCGGGAGGACACGGCGCGGCATACGCTGGCAGAGTGTGCCGCTTGGGAGGAGCCGCGCCGTGCCCTCGTCTCTGGAGTAGGCAGTGACCTGTCGCTGCCGGCCGTGGTCGGGAGGATGGTCGGCAGCGTCGAGTCCTGGGACGCGGTGGTGTCTTTCTGCGAAACAGTCATCTCGTAGAAGGAGGCTGCGGAAAGAGAGAGGGAGATTACTTCCACTCACCCGACCCGCAGCAGACGCACCGGGCGCAGGCGGAGGGCGGACAACGCCCTCTTCAAGCCCCCCTGAACGGGTCCAGGGCGACGGACGCGGGGATGTCCGCCGCCCCCACGTACATGGACCCGAGGTGGCGGTGCGTCGTGTTCACGCGCGCCCTTCTTAGACGTCGCGAGGGGAGTCCAACACCTCACTCCCCTTGCTGACTTGGCGAGGCCCGCGGGGCAGGCACCAGTCGGGGGTCGCGGAAGTATCTTCCGTTCCCGTGACCCCCGGCGCAGGTGCGAGAAGGAACACGGGGTGGTTTTTAGTCAGTAAGAGTCTGACAGACCCCTCCGCCTCCCCGGGCGGGGGACATCCATGAGGATTTTCCACCCCTCAAAAAAAAAAAAGCTATAGGATAGGTATGGCCAGTTAGGTTAGGTTATTTAAACATGTTGTAATTTTAATTCTATCGAACACAAAATCTTTAAATAAGATCACAGTAGAGACTCGCTACTTAAAAGTTGTAGTAGTTATTATTGGTTTAGATTTATTTTTTGTCGTCTTATTAAACGTATGTTAGTATTAGATATACGTACGTTTAATAAGACGACATGTAAAAAAAAATGATAAAAGCAATAAATTGACTTTAAGGCACAACGAAGTTTGACGGGGCAGCTAGTATTATATAAAATGCAAATACAAGCGATGTCAAGAAAAAAAAGATATATTGCTGGAGAAATACTAATCTGCTAACTTAACATAAAGATAAGTTTGCCAACTCCTTGTTCCTCCTCTCCTTGTTTTCCTCTCCTCCATTTACTATGTGTATCATTTTGAAGGTATGAAGACGGACTTAATTAACACATTAGGCGTTCTCTGTTAGTCAACTAAGAGTGCTAGATGGTGGAGAGACATTCCTTTGTGCGCGAAGCACAATATCATTAATTTAAATAAAGTAGTATTTTTTTAATTGCCATGACGCGTGCTGTTCACTTTGCATTCCCTTACTAGTGCGGGGAAGTGCGCAATAGATGACTATTTACTCGTAGATAAATATGAGAGCTTCTTTTTCTTCTTACAAAATATTATATCCCTGAAATTTTATGTTTACTATGTTATCTTCGCAAGTTAGTTAAAAAAATATCAATTCAAATGCATAACACTTTTCATTAACATTTAAGTACTATTCATACTTTATTGTTAAGATATATTATTATAATGTTAACATTATACGACTGTCTAACTTCTATATATACCTATTTAACCATGATATGTTATCAATTTAATTGTTCACTTCTACAATTTTTATTTTATTTTTAATGAATGGTAACATTAACACAAATCACAACCATTTGTTATTTTTAAAAAAACAGAGCTGTCGCATTCTATTTTCGATTTATCGTCTTCCATATTCAAAATTTGAATACAGTGCAATACTAAATAGATCGTATGCTAGACTATAATCATAAATAATGTTTAATGTTCTATACAAAACATTTAATTTCCGTATTGTGCGGCCATGACACATGGGGCAGCCATCGATGGAATTGATATGCAGTGTTTTAGTCACATACCTAAAGGTACAAAGTGCCTGTGAATGTATGTTTACGATTTTTAGTTCGGATTTGAATAGAACATTTGTAAAGAATGCAGGCACAACGCAAAAGCTGTTTTATTCCGTTTTTCAATAAAAACGATGCGGTATTGTCAGGTTGTGCGATTGTTAAAGTTAGCTCTCATGGTATTGGTTTAACATCATATCACGTCTGTATTCCTTTTTAGGCTAGTTAAGGTATATTTATAGTACACCAATATTACACCGTACAACAGGGGGTGAAACTAATTGACCTCAGCCAGAAAAACAAGACTCCGGACTGCCATCGAGGCAATTCTTAATAGTAACACCTTAGAATATAATATAATACAACTCGTAGAAGTCTAGTAAAAAACATGGTAGAAATCGTGTTTCCACTTTATGTTGATTGAGCCATGATCGAGGGAACGTGACTTTGAGTATCTACTGATGTCTCGCTGAGCATAGAAGACCACTTTGGCTCAGGTTTAATTGCCTCTTGTATTTTATTTTTTTTAATATTCTCATGTAAGTGTAATTTCTATGAGAATAAATGATCTAAAACCTCATTTTGCTGATTGAAAAGGAACTCACTTGTAAGAATTATGCCGATCCACCGTTTAAGAAGGCCTCCGACGACCAATCGCGTTTTGTGTCAATTCGCCGTCGGAGCGCAGTCACCGCGTCGATGCGAAAGGATGCTTGCGTCGTTCCATACGATGCTCTATTTTTGTGGAAGAGAGCAAGTGCGCCACCATGGAATAGTTTCGTAGGTGGTTTATGGGCCATATTCAATTACTCCTTCGTAACCAGTTACATAGTAGTATAAATAAATCCTTCATGGAAACCATTTACGTAGAAGTATAAAAAAGCCTTCTTGGAAACCATTGCAGTTACTAAACCCCGGTTTTCAAGACGGCCGAAGCGATTTTTGTATGAACAAGCCTTTGAGAGCCGCCGTCGCTCAATGTATCCCTTACCCTTAACCAATATGAGCAGCCCAAGTGTCAGAAATTAAGTTGCATAGAAATGGGGAACTAAACAATGTTCTTCACTGTAGCGTCAACATGCATAGTAGTTTTGATATTTGTGAGCAAATTCACATAGAATGCAAATATTCCTGTATCCAAATCACCTCATTGAATAGTGTGACTATTTTCTTGCAATAGCAATAAGAACTTTCTTCCAACTGCATCGAGCTGGTATTATTCTAAACCCATGCGCGCACATCTGCTGTGCCTTCGCATTCTTTGCGCATTGTGTTGAAATATTACTGAACAATTTATCACAACATACTTCTGGAGTAAATGCTGTACTTGAAATGGCATTTTCTCAACAATATGATTGACTGCCCGCGATTTCGTCGACGTACATACACTGTATATTTATAAATCTGTATGTTACTTTAAAACCATACAAATACTTACGTGTTGCGTGAAATAGCAACAGACATTCATGTCTAAATACTATCCTGGTGTCAAAGTTTTAATGCCTTCCATGGACCTCTAAATTCGTATCACATGCCGTCAAGAAACAACACTCAGGTATACCTCTTTCCTAGAGATATTTCCTTTCACCATTTTTGAAGCAAGTCAAGACAGAGATGATGACGCATTTCAACACACTCTCATTCATGTTATTAGTGTAATAAAATGATGTAGCGACATCTATCTCAACACTTACGAACTAATGGCCGATATCCTTCATCGCGGTGTTATAGTTATCTGCGCAATTTGAACGTATCAGTAACGTGTGTGGCCGGATTTATATTATAAATCCGGCCACACACGTTACTGTATACTTGCGTCAGTCTGTGATTGCGCAAGTATACTGTAACGTGTGTGGCCGGCATAAGTTCCCGACTACAACCGTTGGGCAGTAGTTAGCCCACCAGACACAACATCCGTCTGGTCGGAGGATCCTCCCTTTTCAACGGTAGATGAGGAACTTTGCACTCGGTTTCTCATACCTCCAGAATGATATTATAACCTTACAGAGGACTCTAAAAATAGAATTCTTTCGCTATTGTACTTAATTTAAAAATCAGGTGGAAGTACTTCAAGTGCCTATACACTGTCGATAGTTGATTAATGTAAGTCGTTCTATTTACAAGAAACTCTTAACTTACGATATAATAAATGTAAGCTAGAGTACTTACGCCTAAACGATAACATAGATCTATAAGGGTAGTCAAATTACCCCTATCTACAGTATTTAATTAAAAGAAAGAATAATAGAAAATAATACATTTATTTGGGACACATACCTACAGGAATTTTAACAACAAAAACTAAATCTAACATGTCAAGCAAACAAAAAAAAAGACAAGTGCGAGGCTAAAAAGGCCCTTAGCTCAATACGATGCTACGATTTTTAAAGCAAACCGACTAATACCGCAGCATTATTGTGATAGGGCTCGCTGGAATGCCATAGATGCACTTTCAGTATTATTGCCCACTAAGAGTCACAACAAGAAAAGAAACAAATACTTAAAAAAAAACATAATAAAAATATAAATTATTTAACAAACAACAATAAAAATTAAAAAGAAAAACAACTCTCCAACACGTCTGCCACGCTCCAGCGTCTTTAGTCGCTTACGTTGTCTGTGGTCTGTCAGTCATCTGTAGTCTACGATGAATTGACGAATCAAAGGACGCGGGCGCAACCGAATAGCCAGCTGTCAAACAGTGATTGCTTAATCATGATATAAACAATTACAAATAAATAGAATACGTTACAAAACTAAATAAAGAAATCGAGAAATGAAAACTCAAATGAGACTAGTAACATAGTGCGGGTATACTAAACTAATACGGGTAACGTTTTGTGTCTTGTGTGTGAGTGTAGTGTTGGTTAAGAAAGAAAACAGAAAGTGTAATGCTGCTGACTCGCTTGCTGAGACATCTAAGATCGCTTTAGCCACATAGCTGCGTGCAAGCCCTGGGTAAGGTTTCTAACCATTTCTCTTTTAAATGCGCAGTTTGTATGTATTTCGAACCAAAAGTTGTATGTATTTCGAACCAAAAGTACCAACTGTTTTAACAGCACAAAAACGCGGTAGCAGGTCGTTCCGAATTTAAAACTGCCGCGAAATGCTGAAGGAACCAAACGATTTTTTTTTAATGTATGTAGCCAAGGTTACCACTCGATAAGTATAACTATGTATTGCTTTTTCGATTCAGCCTCCTGAAATGTACACAAATAATATGTGTTTTTGGGAAAAATAACTTTATTGACACACGCTTACAGCTCATTCTGCGAATTTCATAATGATTATCACTGTTTGAACGGTTCTACATATTTGTAAAACAACATTAACATCGCGTACAACCTGTTATAATGAATTCCAGGTTTAATTCTATTGTAATGTCCATAAGCTCGTGTTTCGTTCTTCTAGCAATATACAGGGTGGAAGAAATCAATGGGCCCTGAAGGGAAAACGGTTTACGGTTTGAATTCATTTATTTCTAAAGATTACAATACACTTACGTCATCGTCGCGTTCGTCGAAGGACTGGAACAACTTTCCTGCTGCGGTCTTCTCGTCCGAGTATAATTTAGGTGTATTCAAGGCTAGAGTAAATAGGCTCTTAATAAACTAGTGCGCTTCACCATCATTCATTGCATCACTGCTTACCATCAGGAGGGATTGCATTCAAAGCACTAGTTTAAATTATTTTTGAAAAAATACTAAATAAAACTTATTAAATACATCGTTGCTTGTTGTCCAGAAGTAGCAAGGACTAGTAGAAAAGAAAAATTGTTTATAAAATAAAATTGTGTTGTCTACCGCCGCCGCCGCGCCGTACGAAGAGAGAAGACCAGACGAGCCAAGCGAAGCGCAAGGGAAACCTACATTTTCTCGAATTATTTTGTCGTTTTTTTAACCCTCATAGAGTTGGTTTCCGATGTACCAGATAGTTCATATTCTCAGGATATGATGTCAATAATAAACTAATCAAACATACCTACAAAGTCTCAATTGAATAGCTCTAATACTTTAGATTTAATTGATATCTAAAATACACCGATTTCATCACAGAGTGTCACTGATGATCATCAAAATGGTTGGCTATTTCCTGAAGTGCTAGAAAGCTGAAATTTATATGTAATGTAAGTTAAGTATACAACCAACAAAAAAAATTCATAAACATAACTTTCGCCCCCATCCCCTAAAATGGGGGGGGGGTGGAAGTTTGTATGAGATAATTAATACCTAATCGCTTAAAAGCGAAATATCGCCCTGATTTGTCGTTTATGGTAATCAGTAAACCATCAAAGAAAAAAGGTAAACACAGAGAATGGTCTATGAAAACCGCACTGCTGATGTGCAAGAAATACACCCTAAAAAAAAGGAAGAAAAAAATAAACACTAAAAAGACTGCCTGGCAACATACAAAAAGAACTGAAATCCCACCATAAACATTTTGATTAACGCTTTGACGCGGTCGATGTGCGGTGACTCGTTATCTTTGTTTTTAAGTTTGAAATCAAAGGACTCGTTTACAAGCATAAAGGACTCGTTAATAAGCAAATTATATTAGTTAATATTTTGTTTTTAAAAACCACTTTAAATCCTTAACATAGATTATTTGACTTGAAGAAAACATTGATTTATTTTTTAAAAGAAACTAGACTGCATTCACAGATTTCTCGACAAGCTTACCTAAATCGGGAATCGAACCAGGTAAAATTTAAAAAAAGTAAACACCTGCCATTTTATTATTCTAGTCGGTACAGTCACATACCATGAAATGTAATAGGTACTTAGTGCACAAATATTGCTTACGCTAGAACTGGGTTCCCTTTCAACAAGATAACTCGAATGTTCAAAGACATCCCATAAAGTAGGTACCTACAACCTTGCCCATTTACCTTTAATTAACTTGTTCAAGAATAGGCTCGAATTTTCAATAGACAAGTAACAAAAAACATCATCATCATCGTGACTAAAAAAAATACTATTAGACTAGAAAATCGTTTAATTGGTAATCATTTTTAGACGAGGTGTTCTGTTGAAAAGTTTGTTAATAGAACGTTTTATTTTGTTTTCCGTGAGGAACTGCAAGTGACGAAAAATAAAAAAAATCAAGTTAATGCTTCATATCTCTTTTATTTTTAGAAATAAAAGAGATATCTAACATTAATTTGTTTTTTTTTCCTAAATGTTTATTATAGTGTTTTTTTTTTTATATTGAACAATAATACTATCCATGAATAAAATAAAAACTTTACTTGGCTTTGACTTTAAAATAAAAAGTAAATGTTTTTTTTTATCTGGGTTTCGAAGTCCGTGGTTACAGTACTATTTGGAATGTTTTCTTTACGTAAAATAATCTGTTCTAATACTAGTGGTTTATCTTCAGGACCCATTGATTTTTCCACCTTGTCTTGTATACTAAATATACCAAAAACTAAATAAACTTAAAATTTCCGTTGATCACCTACTTACTAGTTATCATGCATACTGATGACCTAATGTACGCCACGTCGCCCAAATCTCGAATTTTTGGCCGTAGAACAAATGCCTTAAAACTGGCAAAATTTTAGACGGAGACCGTACTGTCACATATTATGTTTTTATTCTAATGATAGTTACAAGAATATTGAGCTGAATCTTGATTTCCATGTGTCAGCAGCAGACAATAAATTATATTCTAAATGACAAGTAAAGAAGTTTCCTATATTTCTTACGTATATTTCATTTATATATAATAGCATTAAAAAAAGAAGCTCGTAGAAGCTGGAACGAACACATTTTATTTTAAAGATAATGTGAAAACTATTTTAGTGCAAATCATATTTTTATTTTAAATTTAGAAGAATAAACGTGAAACGAAGAATTCGTCCATGAATTGTTCATCCCTGCTTCTTTGAGGATTTTATCATTGACACTAGGTATAATTTTCAACTAAAGTAAAATAATATAACTAAATGAAATCCACATAATTTCCTAAAATAGATTGTTGAAATGGTTACAAATAAGTGCTGCGAAAATTGTTGAAATGGTTACAAATAAGTGCTGCTGTGAAAATAGATTATAATAATTTAATAAATTGTAACATGCTTTATTGTACTTTCGTAACGTTTTTTAGCTCCTGTCTAATGCAGCATTGTAAATGGGAAGTTGCTGAAAAGTACATTTTAAAAGGTGTCTATTCAATAACTTTTTGACCTATTTCTAGTATAGACATCAAGCCACCCCAAACTGTAATTTTTTTTCATGTGAACAGTCATGTTCAATTGGAAAAATGTATAATATATTGTACTTATAATATAATATGGTGTAAAAACTTTAAAACAAATAAAATACAAGACTTCATGAAAAAACAACAAAAGGTGGTAAAAACTCTAGTTATTTTAGAAACAAGAAAAGAAAGAGTATTCAAGTATGGCATTGAATTGCTTCAAATAAAAACTCATTTGAGCCGACGACATTGTGTTTGTTATCCTACTTGTCACTTATTTTACCGACAGCCACGTTGGTCTAGTACCTAATTGCAGCACGACTGCAATGCATGGAGGCCTGATTTCGTTCTCCGCGTCGATCAAAGTGTAATTCGGGTAGTCGTATCCCATAGTCTGGATTTCTGCACAATTAATGGCAATACACATGGGACTTTAATATCCAGCATAATGTGGATGTACTACCTACTATAAAAACACCTCTGTTAAATCTTACGGGGACTTCAGATGCGATGTTAAGTTTCCTATTTTAAACAGTGATAAAAACACATATTAAAATAAATCTATTAATCTCATCAAGTTGTAATTAGTTAAAAATATAAATAGGATTTCTATAACAATAAAATTGAACTATTTAACCTAACCCGAGAACCAGATTGTTCTACAGTTAATTACAACCCAAAGATCAGTTTATTTAATACCAAAATTAGCAAATTAACACAGCTATAGTCATGTAATTTACAATTAATTAACAAAGGAAAATGCTGGCTCTGAATGCTTACTTTCAGAGAAAATAGACTTTGCAAATATTCACCCGAGAATAAAGTTACTCCGGGGCGTTTAACTTTTGTATTCAATTAAATAAAAAGCTCTAGAAATAAACGGCAAGGATAGTAGAATCGTCCTCATAAATTGTTGCAATTTTTGGGCTGGTTTTACTCAGGTTTATTACAGAATTTTTAGGGTTCCGTACCAAAATGGTACAAAATAACTCGTGGTGTGACATTGAATGTTTGACTGTTTGTCACATTTGCTTATGCCAGAATTAATGTATCCACTAATGATTTTGACCTGCTATTTGATACTTCAAATAACTATCTCTCAAATTACTATTTCTTTTTTAAAAGCTACTGCTGCTAAAAAAAATATTTAAGTGAACACGCCTTATGTAAAGGCGTGTCCACTTAAATATTTTTTTTGTGAGTTTTTTATTGCAATAAAATAGTGCGTGCGCATACGTGTATGATTACATGAATGATCGTAAACAAAACAAAAGAAATACATATATAAAAATCATATCAGATGGCGCTCTGTAGTTTATGCCTACCTCTATGGGAAAAAGGCGTGAGTTTATGAACGTTATATGTATCTGTAAGTATGTAAAAGCTGAAGTACATATTTTGGCTGAAGCCTAAGTTTCAGTGCAAGCACAGTGGTGTAAACGGTGGACAGCTACATACAGGACTCGAGCCCAAGGAACCCAAGGACGCACGTGTAATTATCATTTGCATCAAAAACGGTGAAGGAAAACATAAATAAATAAGGAAATAATATTCCACAACTTTCATACATCGCCAACTAGCCCCAAGCCAAGTAGAGCTTGTGTTATGGGTACTAAACAGCTGATAAACATACTTGTATATTTCTAAATACATACATTTAATAGATAAATTACACCCAGACACAGAACAAATCATCGTGCTCATCACACAGACATCGTGAGTAGACCCGCATGCCTGAGAGATATTTCGACATACGAGTATGAAGCCAAGTTAGAGACCCATGGGCGGCACACAAACTACCAGATCAGGAAACATAGGGAAAAAAAAATACCCTAAAAAAGAGTAGTCGTAGATGTTTTAGTAAAGTTAAGAGAATGAATGAGGCAGATGATGGAAAGAGACGCTGGGAGAGGACGCCCTAAAATATTAAGGTGATGTTCTTCAGAAGGACCTTTTTGACACTGATAGGGCTCATAGTGCTCGCGTATAACCAGATGGATGAACGTTAATGTAAAAGGAAAACATTAGGATCGGTGCAAGTGGTGTTCTGGAGTTTCATCCATTCCTTTCGCCAAAGAAAAAAGACGCGTGGTTATGTACCTATGTGTATTTTTTCTACAAATGTACAGAACCATCAATGGACGAGACTGTTTGTACTTTGCCAGTTCCATATTCTACCTTTTCTGTTTTGAAATAAAAAATCAAGGAAGGAATAGAGTCGAGATAATTTACTTGTGGAGCGCCAAATGACAATGCTTATTCAATATTTTAGCCTTGTTTTTGTTAATTATACAGACGTTGATTTAGGAGACAGTTTTATTTCGGTACTACCCTATACTACCATACGATTTTAACTGCAAGAGTTCTTGTTTGATATAGTTTTTATTCGAGTAGAACTGGTGTTCAAGTATATTTTATGCTTGTTTCAGAAACTCCTGTGTTTCTCAGCATCCACGTTCCTCATAAAATTTCCTACGGCGAAAATCTCGCAACGTCTCTTATGAAAACTCCAAGTAGGTGGATATTATTTCTACTTTTATTCACACACATATACATGGAATTAATTTCTTGTTCACACAAAGCTTTTGTTTTAAAAAGGTAAATATTTTGTTAGAAATTAAAGCTTCCCTCGTATAATGTAGAAAAACAATAAAACATTTTCTCTTGTGTAGGTACCTCTGAAATATTCGGAAGCAGGTATTTGTTTGTAAGTTTACGTAGCTTAAAACAAAATATAATCTTACGAGAATGAAACATTACCTATAATTTTATTCGTGATAAACTTACAGTTTTGTAACAAAATATTGGTTAGGACGTTGATTTTATTTTTCACTTCATATTTTTAATTCTTAAGTTTATCCAAAACTCACGCGTACCTATTAACAAAAAAATACCTAAATTTAATAATAGTAGGTACCTAAGCAGCACAACTTTAAAATACAAAATTATATACGTATAGAATTTCAATAGAAGAGTTGAAGTTAAACTTGACAAGTCGCACTACACTCTTACAATCACATTACATCAACGCTTAAACCGCATCAACAGAGCCGTCTCCTCAAATGTTCACCTTCAAAGTAGTAACGTGACTAGACGTCATATCTCAGGGTAACCCTAAGTCGCGTACTTGTGAACTGTATATGACGGGAACGATGGATTTATTAACAGCAGGCACGCGCCACAGCCCAGGTGCAACTCTGTGTTAATATCGCAGTTGAAATACAAATATCTACGTCATCGTCGGCCCGGGGCCGGATTAAGCGGTGCACAACATTGTTTTATTTAATTATCACGAAATTGAATCGAATCCGAATGGTGTTCATCAAGAATAACAGTTCAAGTGTTGATTCCGCTTTATTATGGCCAGCAGTGTTTTGTTTATTTTGTTAATTTGCAGCGTTGTTTGATAACTTCACATTCAAAAACATTAATCCCTAAAGCTATCTCTCTGTTTTTGTATATCTATTACTAGAGGTTACTGATTAAACACACCAGGTCGTTAATATTTTAGTTTTCTGGAAAAGCCATTATACAGACTGTCACGTCCGTGGTCATGGCTCATCGGAACTCGCATAAAATTAAATGCGCACAGCATGTACTCGTACCTACTTAATTATTATAATATGTTATTAATGTTACCAACTTTTAAAAAATACATTGACGGTTCATATAATCTTATTAAGTCAAAGTCAAAACCCAATCATGTTTTCTAAGTAATAACATGATTGGATTTTGTTGCTCTTCCAAAAATCTATTTAAAAGAAGTAAATATGAAGAACTTTTAAATATAACTATATATTTAAAAGTTTTTCATATTTACTTCTTTTAATTAGATTATTACAATATTTTATGAACATCTATCGGAAAATTATGTGTATTACTGTGTGGAAGCGATGCACCTAGGATATTAATACAATAGAATTAAATTAAAAAAAAACGGTAAATTATTGCGTTTTTAAAGACTATTTAATGTAGTAGTAGTTTAAAAGAAAAGCTAAGTGGCGTGTGCTGGTTAAAAGATAAAGATAACGGGCTGGTATCCGTATTTTGCGTATGGAATAATGTATAATGTATGGAATAATGGTATTCCTCGAAGCGCAACCTTTTCTAAGTGCACCCATCGAAGCGCAACTATCTCATTCCGCGAATCGTATGGTTGCGCTTCAGGGAATGAAAATATAATTTTTTGATTTTGTGTGCGCAAGTAATGGTTGTGCTTCGCGAAATAAGATAGTTGCGCTTCAATGATTGCGCTTAGAAAAGGTTGCGCTTCGAGGAATACCCCAGTTACGTTGCTTCTAGAACATTTCCTGAAGGTACTCCAACATTACCCAAAGATTAAATAGGCTTTATGTTTAATTTCTTCAAGTTCATTCCAGAAAATCAATTAGGTACGCTAAATTCATAATTTTAAAAAGGGTTACCTAGTTTATAAGTATAGGTACTTTTGAGTTTTAATTAAGCCTCAGACTACGAACGTGTAAGGTCTTGGGTTCAACTTCCGGATGGGGCAGTGTTATTGGATTTGAGTACCAACCCCTTGGTGTTGTTTTGTGAGTGTACAGAGGCCAGTTGAGCACATCAAACAACCTCAATGTGTCAAATTTCTTTGATAGTTTTTCAACTTTATAACAAACAAATAAGGTTCATATTCAATTGAGAAAATTATTCAGTTTGGGGTAGCTTTTTGTGCAATACGTGCAGCTTTGCCGTTGGGAGTACAGATTTTTGTTTTTTGTTATGTTTACTTGAGCAACAAAAAAAAAATCTGTATTGTGGGACAACACTTCTAAGCCTAATTAAAAAGTTTTTCTAATTAGTGCTGTCTGACAAAAATATAAAAAATAAATGTTTACTGTTGAGAACACTGCAGTTTACATTTTTTAGCTCTGCATTAGGTACATCTACTTATTAAACCTGAATTGAACCTGTTATCTGCTTAACTGACTACTTTTAAACTATTCACAAGTATGTTATTTTAAATGACTGCCTCGTTGGTCTAGTGGTCGCAAGCGCTACTGCTGAGCATGAGGTCCCGGGTTCGATCCCCGGGTCGGGCAAAGTGTTATTGTGTTTTTCCATCTGGGATTTCTCAGTAGCAGCCCGGAGTCTGGATTCGTGCCCGATTGATGGCAATAGGCTCGCCCCCTATTACATGGGACTTAAACATAACTTGCGAAATGTGGGTGTAGTTACACCTCTGCCTAGCCCTTCGGGGATTACAGGCGTGACGTTATGTTATATTATGTGTGTTGTTATTTTAAATGTATGTAAACGCACCTACAGGATTTTTTTTCAAAATTCACGTAGCATTTTTTGGTGTAGACAAATACCTATTTTAATTTAAAAATTAAAAAAAAAACCCAACGTATCAAGGGAAAGCTCACATTTAAAAAGTTCTAAAAAATACTTTCCTATCGTTGAGCCATGAAATTTTATGTCGCGTCGGGTTACCGCCGAAGTAAGTAATCTTCCTAGTAGATATGTACCCCTCTTTTTACGTCGGGGGTTACAAATATTTGTTTGTCTATCACACAAACATTCGTCTTGGGTGGGAATCGAACTCATGATCTGTCTGGCTAGTCAAACCGCTTATGATCACCAACCTACCCAGCTATACTTCCCACCTATACTGGGGTCGGTTTCTAGTTTAACCAGAAGCGTAATATTAGTGTTTTACATGATGCGATATTGTTTAATTTTATTTTTTTATTTATTTTTTATATTTTTTTTTTTTTTATATATTTTTAATTACTTTTTTTTTTTTACATATTTTTTTTTTTATTTTTTTTTTCTCATGGTACATTGTCCTCACATATAATCTGATTATGTATGCAAATATTGAAAATCCTTATTAAAAGAGGAAGAATGGAGTTTCTTGCACATTCTTTTCCATACGTAACTACCTTTTGGAATGCGCAACTAGAATCATATTAATTTAATTTATTTGTAAGTTTAAAGTTCAAAAGTGCAACAGGCACTTTTGAACTTTAAACTTACAAATAAATTCAATTCAGGCCTAATTGAAATAAATGATTTGACTTTGACTTTTCGACTGCTTATCTGACCTCCACAACCAAACCTAGCTAACACGATATGCGTTGGTTAAAGTGGTTTTCAAATTTATTCGAAACAACTGCCAATAATCTACTTCTTACAGCCGAGCCCAACCAAGGGCTTAACGTGCTTTTACAAGACATGGCGGGGTCTTGAGTTTTAATGAATCAAACCCATTCACAGACCGTCCTCGGAAAACTTACCTACGATAGACTCATGCCGCAGTTATTATTTAGTTTCACGTTCTGGTAACAGTATTGTGGTAGTATTTTACAATTTGAAAAAAAGTTATGCCTAATTTTAAAAGAAATATAATATTAACGCACACAATAATGCCCCTTTTCATACAAATATTGTATGAAATATATTTTTTGCCTTTCACTACGGCAGTTCTCGGTTCGCCGAAATAAATGTCATTTCAAATCCGGCTCACAGTCGGAATCACAAAACAAGCTTCATATTGCGATACGGATGAGAATTTAGTTGAAATTTAATAATATATCAGTTACAAACACAACTTACTTCAAGTGTTATACAAGAGAGTTTGTATCATTGTCAGTAAGCTAATGTTGCCTACTGGGGGTTACAACGTACATAAAGATCTTAACAAAACTTTATATGAAGAAACATTTAATTTTATGTTTGTTTGCTTGTAAGGGATTTAAGTAAAAAACTACTCAACCGTTTTAAAAATCCTTCGAAACACGAGAAGTTTATTTGCAAAACTACGAGGGGTTGGGGAGCATGTCAAGTTCAAAGGGAACAACACTTAACTCACGTGAACGAAGTCGCGAGCGCATTGCTAGTTTGACAGATATAGAAACAATCCGCTTGAGAACTTACAAGTCTAAGATGGGGCGCGAACACAAATTGCACGGGTTCCTATGAATCTCTATGAAAACTGAGGCCAGCAGCCGCGGAGTTGCCGCGCTCAGAATCAATTTCATAGAGAAACACTCAAACTTCTGCCGTGAACTGCATGAGTTTCTCCGTGCAGTCCGCGACTGCAGTTTGCAGTCTGCAGCCAAAGACTTTCAATACTCACTATAGACGGGACAACAGGAACAACATTTTCATCTGATACTTAGTCCGCCTCTGTACATTAGTGTGCTTGAAGTATTAAATAAATAAATAAATAAATAAATACTTATGTCCTAGTGGAGACAAGTCGATGAGTCTAGTTTAGTTCGCTCCGCTGCCGCTATAATATTCCTAAATGGGCTACCTAACAATTGCAAAAGAAGTTCTTTCTGAACATTAAACTGTACATCTCTGCCGGGCCCCTTTTAAAATAGACAGGCGTAATGTTATGTTATGGAAATACATAAACCATGCATAGACATGTGACTGTAGCAATTGCGACTAATTTGCTGTTATGTGTTGAAGAGTTCCGTCGCCTGTCTTCTTCATCAGTTTTTCTTCACCAAATGATACTTGCTAAATAAAAATGTTTGATTTGTTACCAAAAATGTAAAAATCGGTACATGTAGGTACCTGTATTATTTGAGGAGTTCCCTCAATTCCTCGAGGATGCCTCATCAGATCTGAGTACACCCGCCACCAGCCATTCTGACTTCAGAATGGTTCATACTATGCAGTAGTTCATCTTTTCGTTAAAATTTAGTACCTTGGTACATATGTTTTTCTTAGCTTTTTCGATAAGCCATAAAAAACAAATTCTAGAAGAAATTTTGCTAATCCCCATTGCTATTAACCTTCTCGTTTTGAAAGTTATTGTAGATGTTTTATAAAATTTACCTTTTACACCCACTGGAAGTCGTGGGCGACATCTAAGTAAGTTTTATTACTGTATAAATTAGAATAGAACTATTTTACTAGCTAGAAGGAAAGATTAATTGTGACGATACCGAATTTGTTAAAAATATCTAGTAAAACTAACAAAAACGAATAGTTGAAAGTAAAGCTACATGCCAATAATATCTTTCCATTATATTTTTGTGAGGCAAAATGTGGAGCTTTATCTGAGAAAATATTTGCCTATTTCAACAATCTCCCGATATCTTTGTTCGGCTAAAAATATACAACAGATACAATACTGCAGGCAAACAAAATTAACTAAACTATCTTTGTATTTATTTTATGAAAACTGGCCAATTGCGAGTAGGATGAGTACGTAAAGAGTTTCGTACTATAATATAATCCTCTATAATTTTTATTATTTTTTGTTATAGCAGCAATAAATTTACATGCTGTGCAAAACTTAATTTCAGCTGCCTACCGTACTGTCCTACTATTGTTACTGGTCAAGAGATACAGGCCGTTGACAGAAAGACGAACGAACAACGTTGGCTAAGTAATAGCGTTTCATTCGGACTCTTTGGGTACGGAACCCAAAAAACCCAAAACAATTATCAACTCCATTAGTATTATAAGTATATTATAACATAACATAAACCTATGACAGCAATCATAGGTGACGTACTTAGCGGTAAATATAGGGGCCGTGCCTCAATGCTACTCACTAGCCATTTGCGCAAAGAGATGTTACCAGTGCGCAATAAGGCTAAGTGATGGAACATCGCCTTTTAAATTCTATGTGAAGTCGTGATTGTACACTGACACTGCTAAGCATCCAGCTCTCAATGACCACCTAAACACAGGGCTCCCAATAGTTATATAATCGGTCAAAGAGAGACATGCATGGTAGGTGAACCACTACAGTGTAACCAACCATAGTATTGTGTTACTTTATTTGGTGCTAGTGAAGTTTCGTAATAGATTTATACTATCAGACTTTACGCAGTTCCCGTTTCCGTGGGAATATACAGATAAAAAGTGGCCTATGTCACCCGGAGATAGTGTTGCTTCCCAACAACGGTGAAAGAATTTTTGAAATCGGTCCAGTAGTTTCGGAGCCTCTTTATATAATGCAAACAAACAATTAAATATTTCCTCTTTATAATATTAGTATAGAAAATATGTATTTTTAAATCAAATAAAAACATATATTTGTGAAACATGAGTTAAGTACAGATGTTCTTTACATAATTTATCAATTATTTGATAATGGAGTGACCAATGGAGTGACTTGGGCATACAAATTATCCATAAAATATGATTATAAAATCCTAATTATTTAATACAAGATGCTGACAGCTGATAGTTGAATATTAATTATATTATTACTATTAGTCATGCATTACAAATCACAATTAACTACAACAACAACAACTTAAAACAAAGCGGATATAAAACATAAAATAAAAAATTGGGTTAAGGTATTTATTTATCAATGGGTCTGCGTCGCCTGAAATAAGTGTAACTTTACGTTATTAATTAAAAGAGAAGAAGATTAAATAAAAAGAGGAAAAAAGTTTATTTTTGTATGTTACAAATAAACTTAAAAACTACTGAACCGATTTGAAAAATTCTTTCACCATTGGGAAGTTACACTATCCCTGGAAGACACATGGTGCTACTTTTTATCCCTGTATTCCCACGGGAACAACGCAGCTGGAACCGCGTGTCGTCCACTAGTTAATTAATATTTATACAACTATGAAGAAAACTCTTTTATGCTAATAAATCACTTTACTAATATCAAACAAACTTAGAAATATTACAGTCTCGATAATACAATCAGTATAACTTCAAATTACAAGCAGTGCAAACTTTAATATTTTAACCTATTAGTCGGGGCGTCTTACTAGGTGGATCGCCGTTTTTGAACTGATTCAACGATCCCCAAGTGTGCGGCTCGTCTCTTATTTTTCCCACCACGCCGTTATACAAACGAAATGGCGGTTGGCCGTGTTGCCAATCGAAATAAATAAAATACAGAATAAGAAATCATGACATTCGGCCATCCGACAACGTGCTACTCCCGGAGCACAACCCCACCTGAACCCGTTCAATCAGTTCAAAATTCTAATCATGAAATAATTATTGTAACAAGAATCAGGGCTACACAGAGTTGAGATGTTTGTGACTTTGAAATTGTAAGATATCGTGAGCATTATATTATAAAGGTTGCTTTTGTCCAGCTAAGGTAAATCATGACATTCGAGATTATTATATAAGCAAGTACTTATTTAATTATTATAATTACTTTATTTCAAAACTATATTATTGTCAAATACAATTATATAGGTACACTGTTAGAAAAAACTTAGCTACTAGTTTCTTCACCTGAACTAATATCCACACTGTCATCAAGCTCAAGAGCCTTGAGATGTATCCAGGGTCTAATTCTATCTGTAGATGCAACACTTTCATAACTATTATTCCTTTTTTTATTAAAACCAGGTACATCACTTATCCTATATCTATCGTTACCCAATACTTCTACAATTTTATAAGGGCCTATAAACTTTGACAGAAGCTTTGTACTTTTACCGTCATTATTATAATTGGTCCGGGTTAGTTTAACCAAGTCGCCAACCTGATACGTAGGGGCAGAAGTCCGACTAAGGTCATGTTTTCGCTTTTGTTCCTCTTGACTTTTCTTAATAGATACGCTAATATTCTCGCGTAACGACAACAAATCTTCGTTTTGCGACTGCTGTGGAGTATTAAACTTATTTGATAAACTATCGCGCATTTTCAATCCAAACAAAGCTTCTGTTGCAGTTTTTAGAGTGGTCGCATTAACAGTATTGTTAATACCCCACTGAACTTTGCCTAGACACTTATCCCAGTCGCGCTCATTTTTATTTAAATTTTGGGCAGATAGTGAATTTAAAATAGTTTGATTAAACCTTTCGGCTTGCCCATTTGCTCTGGGACAAGCAACTGCATTAAGTACATGTTTTATACCAAGGCCACTGCAGAAGGATTCGAAAGCTGTTGAAGTGAACGAAGTGCCACGGTCCGAAATTATTCTAGCCGGTGTACCAAAATCAGTGAAAATATTCTCTAAGACTTTCATTGTACTCTTTGTTTTCGTATCTTTCACTGCTCTGACGAATACGTACTTCGTGAACCCATCTACAATCGTAAGTATGTAAGAGTTGCCGTTTCTGCTTCTTACGAACGGTCCTAAATGATCGATATGAATCGTGTGAAATGGTATACTAATTTTTTCTATTGGGAAAAGTAGACCCTGCTTCTTTTTAGTCGCACTATCCTTACTATAGGCACATTCTATGCAGGAACCTACATATTTCTTAACATATCGTCGTAATTTGGCGAACCAAAACTGACTCTTTATTCTTTCTAACGTTTTTGCATAGCCTAAGTGCCCGATGTCATCGTGGTTAGCTCTACAAACTTGCCAACGAGCACTTCGTGGAACTACAAGACATAATCGGTCATCAACTTTGCGATAGAGTGCATTATTTTTGACAGTATATTTTTGTCTTATATCTTCTAACTCAGGGTCAGCTTCAGGTTTAAGAACTTTTATAATTCGAGACGTTTCGGGGTCACCCATTTGTAGAGTTAAGAGCCAATTACCCGATTCAATATTAAGAACACTAACAGACGCAACATCTCCTTCCGCGTTAAGACAAGTGTTTCTGCTTAAGGCGTCTACGTGCGCCATATTAACGCCTGGGCGGTATTCAATTTCAAAATTATATTCACTTATTTGCAACCACCACCTGGCTATCCGCGGAACGAGATCTCTCTTTGTCAATGTTGTCCTAAGTGCCGCGCAATCAGTAAATACCTTAAACGGGACTCCTAATAAGTACACCCTAAATTTCTTTAGCGAACAGACAACGGCCAAAGTCTCCAATTCGTAAGAATGGAAATGTTTTTCATCCACCGTGGTCTGTCTACTGAAATATGCGACAGGTTTTAGAACGCGGGGTGATACTTGCCATTGCATCAAGATTCCCCCGATGCCTAGGGCGCTGGCATCCGTATGTAACTCGGTTTCTAATTGCGGATCATACAATGCTAAAACTTGTCTAGTCAAAAGGCTTTCCTTTAAAGAATTGAATGCAGTCTGTTGATCACTGCCCCAATGCCATGCGACATTTTTCTTAAGTAACTTGGTCAGGGGTTGCGCTATCTCACCGTATCCTTTTATGAACTTACGGAAATATCCCGTTAGTCCCAAAAATTGACGGACTTCATGAATGTTACTGGGGCAAGGGAATTCCTTGACGGCCATAACTTTTGTTTCTCCGGGTCTTACTCCCTTTGCAGAGATTTCGTAACCTAAATAGCTGATCGTATTATCGAAAAACCGGCACTTAGTTAATTTTAATGTAAGTCCGAATTCACTGAGTAATTTTAAAATTTCTTCTAAACGCTCAAACCCTTGTTCTATAGTTACAGATGGAATAAGTAAATCATCTAAATACGCAAGTGCATAATCAAATCGTTTATTCCCAAGAATTTTATTTATCATACGCTGAAACACAGCGGGAGCATTGGCCAATCCAAAAGGCATTCTTTTAAATTCATAGTGGCCGTCAGGAGTTATGAAGCCAGTGAGATGCTGACTCTCGCGAGACATAGGAATCTGGTAATACCCAGATGCAAGATCTAACGTCGTAAAAAACTGATTGCCGCTTAAATTAATTAACTGGTCTTCAATAAGCGGAAGAGGAAACCTGTCCTTAATGGTTTTGTTATTAAGGGCTCTAAAATCTACACAAAGTCTTTGCTCACCCGATTTCTTACGAACCATTAATATCGGGCTTGCGTAATCTGAACTCGATTCTTGTATAATATCGGTATCTAATAGTTCATCAACAATTTCGCGCACCTGCAATCGTTCTGAAAACGATAACCTATACGGCCTGTAAACAACAGGTCTATTATCCGTAAGGTTTATTTTCATTTCAAATTCTTTAACGCAACCTACTTCTTTCATATTGGTGGCAAAGCAGTCTCGATACTTTTGTAATAACGTATACAATCTATTCTTGTCGCTACTTACTAGATCCTCAACGACTTGAATATGCGTCCTATCTAACGGCTCTAAAGAGAGAGTAGAATTTTCTGAAATACGATTAACCCTACAGTTTCTGGCCTCAGTTACTGGTGACGATCGCGCAATTAATGTTTCAGATTTAAATAAGAGAGGTGTTCGTGATAAGTTAACTACGGCTATTTCTCCGGTGCCATTTGAAATGCCATAAGTCCCTTGCAACAAACGAAATTCTCTACCAGGTTCCAATGAGTTATAACCTTCGACAAAGACGTCACCAGAAAAAGAAGCATCCCCTACCGTGATGGGTACTGTACTAGTATTTACAACCGTCATGGGCTTTGAGGTATACATTTTGACAGTGACTTCAGTTGGGAAGAGATTTTCTTCTGGAGTTCTGTAAAATACTAATTGATGACAGTCTTTTAAGACTGTAATAAAAGGTAGTTCTGTGAAGTTTTGTCCTATTAAGAGACTGTTTGTCATGAACTCGTCACTGACTACTAAAACGTCTAACTGGGTCTCAATGTCATCAAGTTTCAAGTTTACTCTTGACTTACACAAAGGTGAAATACATGAATTGCCAAATCCTCTAACTACTGGAACGCTGCCAGAATTTTGTGCCAGCTGAAGTTCTAATGCAAGGCTCGCTCGAAGCAAGCTGCATTCACTCCCGAAGTCTATGTAAGCTATAAAGGGCCGACCGTTTATTAAGACGGTTTTATAAAACTTATCATTAGATGCAGTGATTGAAGTTGACGTATTAGAGGTTTCGGCAGGTTTAGGGCTTATTTGATCATTAAACGCGACGATCTTTAATGTGTTTTTTTCTACGGTACTTCGAGTATCATCGATTTTGGTTCTGGGGACGTAATTTTCAGCAACGGGCCGCGATTTACAGTTTTCATTATCATGACCTATTCTGTTACATTTCTTACATTTTATTACAGGTTTTGGACACTTGTGATAAGGGTGACCTTTGTTACGACAATTAAAGCAGACTATAGAACCGTCGTTGGTCCCAGAATTGTTAGTTACAGCACTAGAATTTGATCTCTGCCTATTCCGGTCTCTGTTCGAAAAGTACGTAATACGTTGAGCACAAAGAAAGTTAAGCAAGTCCTCTGGTTCCTCGCAGTTAAGTGCCTGTGCACCACTCCTAACTGACCTATCAGTAATTCCATGTATAACACAATCAACAGCTCTCTTCCCTTTTATTTCACATCGGTTTAACAGATTTAACTTATCATAAAAATACTCTCGTAAACCTTCATCGACACGAGTGGTACGAGCCAGCATTTCTTCCAACAGTCTACCATAATTTTCTTCACTAGGAAATGCCCTTTTTAATTTGACTTGCCACTCGTTCCATGAAAATACGACCGTAGGAAGAGACTCAAACCATTTCTTCGCTAGTCCAACCAGTTTTTGGAGGGAGAAGTGAATGGTTTGCTTCTGATCCCAGCTGTAAATTTGTGAACATTCATTAACTTTCCGTATCCAAGCCTCAATACTTTGTGACCTATTGGCTGGGTCAAATTCAGGTATCACGTTATAAAGATGACTATTTTGCAAGGAATTGGTACCCTTACTTGGTTCAGTCTTCCAGGAAGTCAGGATGTTCAGAACGTCCTCCGTCGTCAAACCTCTCGAGCGTTTTCGAGACCGTCGTCGAGTCCTTTCTTCAGGTGTAGACGATGAGGACGCGGATGACGATGACGATCGTCTTCGTTTCGCTCTGCGTCTACTACGGTTTCGAGGAGGAGTATGCGATTCATCAACTGGCTCTGCATCACTCATGGTAACTGAAAGGTTCCATATTATCCGATTACATTCTATTCACATTATAAAGATCATTTGACTAAAATATTTAATAATGTGTATGTGTGCGTGCGTGTGTATGCGTGATGGTTTTAAGTGTGTGTTTAGGAAGAATGTTGTTGTTGTAGTAGCTGTTAAGTGTTTACAAATTATTAAACCAGGATTCACATGACGCATGGTAAGGAATCAAATTCAAGGTAATACAAGAATCAAATACATAATCTCTTCAATCGTGACAATAGCCTTCAAAATCAAGTGGCAATAGCCTCCAAAATCAAGTGGCAATAGCCTCCAAAATCAAGTGGCAATAGCCTCCAAAATCAAGTGGCAATAGCCTCCAAAATCAAGTGGCAATAGCCTCCAAAATCAAGTGGCAATAGCCTCCAAAATCAAGTGGCAATAGCCTCCAAAATCAAGTGGCAATAGCCTCCAAAATCAAGTGGCAATAGCCTCCAAAATCAAGTGGCAATAGCCTCCAAAATCAAGTGGCAATAGCCTCCAAAATCAAGTGGCAATAGCCTCCAAAATCAAGTGGCAATAGCCTCCAAAATCAAGTGGCAATAGCCTCCAAAATCAAGTGGCAATAGCCTCCAAAATCAAGTGGCCATTTTTAAAACTAGCAGGGCTTGCTTATATAATTATGTAACTTCGATGTATTGTTACAGGACACTCATGCTTAGTTTTTTACAAACAATCAACACAACACTACAACCCCAGCCAAAAACTGCCGAGGAGTAGCCTCAACCAAGTATTTGACGGGGTTACAATGCATGCATAATTGAATGACACTAAGTGCACTATACCTCGGCCCATTACACTAGCGAAGAGTAGCCTCGCTCAAGTATTACAGTCAAAGCACAGCGCACCTCTTTGTGTTAAATTCATGCATCACTGTATCAAAATTACCAGTTTGTAGACGCACTATACCTTAGCAAAAATACTGACGAAGAGTAGCCTCGCCCATGTACTCATGACAAAAGCACAATGCATTCCTTTTGAACTGGTAACGTTAAGAAATGACTTAACCAAGCATGAAAATCATTCTACCCTCAAAAATAGTACTAGCATATTACTCCACTATTTAAGCGCACTATACCTCAACAGAAATACTGACGAAGGGTAGCCTCGCCCAAGCATTTAAGTCGAAAGCATAATGCACTCTTAAGACTCGACAATACCATCAGGGGGTACCCTGATCAGGTCTTTATCGGACCTAATGTCGAATAAGATGCCAATGTTAACTTTTAAAATTAATTTACCCAAATAATAGGAAATGACAAATAAACCACACAAGCTCTGCCAGTTAAGTTAAATATTATTTAGCGAGTGTTACATACCTTTTTGATAAGTCTTAGCGAAGGTGGGCGCGTACTTTTGGACGTGTCACTTCTGATATATGAAGAAAACTCTTTTATGCTAATAAATCACTTTACTAATATCAAACAAACTTAGAAATATTACAGTCTCGATAATACAATCAGTATAACTTCAAATTACAAGCAGTGCAAACTTTAATATTTTAACCTATTAGTCGGGGCGTCTTACTAGGTGGATCGCCGTTTTTGAACTGATTCAACGATCCCCAAGTGTGCGGCTCGTCTCTTATTTTTCCCACCACGCCGTTATACAAACGAAATGGCGGTTGGCCGTGTTGCCAATCGAAATAAATAAAATACAGAATAAGAAATCATGACACAACTGTATTATATTTTCACATGATTATCTCTTACACCTCTCTATTTGCATATTAAAGAATATGAATATGAATATTATTCATTTACTATTTAAATTTTAGCAAACACTACAATACATGCTTCAGATGTCATCATAATATAGCGTGCAGTTAAAAACCAGCGTCAGGCATTTGCAGTCTGGCATTTACTGGCCTGTTAGTCTAGTAGTTAGTGACCCTGACTGCTATGCCGGAGGTCGTGGGTTTGATTCCCACCCAGGACAAATGTTTGTGTAATGAGCACGATCATTTGTTCTGTGTCTGGGTGTTTATTTATCTATAATATGATATTAAGAAATATTCAAGTATGTTAATCAGCTATTTAGTACCCATAACACAAGCACTCAAGCTTAACTTGGGACTAAAAGGCGTTGTGTGAAAAGTTGTAGAATATTTATTTATTTATGCTGAACTGGGCATAATTAGTGAAAACTCCTTCAAAATGGCTCTACCGATTTTTATGAAATTTTATGTGCATATTCAGTAGGTCTGAGAATAGGACGTAAACTAATAAAGACTTAATAAAACTAATAAATTGATTCCAAGGTGGAACGAAGTTAGCCGGGTCAGTAAAATATAAAAATCTAAGACCACAAAAGGCTTTGCCCGAGTGTTCCGGCATTTCTTCTCAAGGACAAGAAGGTTTTTAATAAAATTCACATGTACGAGCTTCTGGGAAAATTGACTTACAGAAATAAATATCATTTCATTTCATTTGTTTTATTATTCAAAGTCAAAGTCAAATCATTTATTTCAATTAGGCCATTTAAAAGGCACTTTTGAACGTTAAACTTCCAAGTTAAATAAATATAATGATTCTAGTTGCCCCTTCCAGAAGCTTCGTATGGAGAAGAATTATTATGAAAGAATTATTTCCAGCTCTAATCATACAGCTTACTTCAAGTTGAGAGTTCTTCGCTAAAAACAGTAACAATAATAACTTCTGTTCAAACTGTAATATTTATCTTGTAACTTCCCATTGTTCACCCACGATCATCATAATAATACGCCAGAAAGCTTTTGTATTGGTTCCTAGAAATAACAACTTATACCTGTTTAAGTTTTTAACCGACTTTAAAAAAGGGGAGGTTCTCAATTTGATTCTTTTCTCTTAAATTTGGAATTTCTCTGCAGCTCGGAGTTTGGATTCGTGCCTGATTGATGGCAATAGACTCGCTCCCTATCACGTGGGACTTACCTACCCATGGCTGGCGAACCCATCAACTAGATATAAATTTTGACTCCAGGCTGCTAACGAAAAATTCCAGATACCCAATACACTTTGCCCTACTCGAGAATCGAACCAAAGACCTCACGCTCAGCAGTAGCACTTGCAAAGATAATCTTGTAGTAATTGACTTACACGACTATTTATAATTAATAATGCCGATTTGATTTGTCTGTAAATTTTCCAAACAATATGTAAGTAAAGTGGAATAATACCTACTTATCTTAATTAATACAAATTCAATGCTGTAGCACTTTGCCACATTATTTTTATCCTTAAACAAACACTCTAACTTATATCCATTAAAATTAACGAAAACTTAACTATGTCGGGTCCACGTCCCTTGTCTTTTAGAAAAGATAAATGTAAGTGTTCAGTCAACTGCCAACTTGACTGAAAGCTGACATCTCTCCAGCAGAGACATTTAGCTGAACATTTCACAATGCCGACGATGCCGACCCCTATCCAATTATTATGACAGATTTACATGAACTCAATTAGAAAACAGATTATTATACAAATGACCTTTTCATTCAGTAGATCGTTGAGAATTTGTTTATTGATGAGCAATAAATGATAAATAAAATAATACCTTATGCGGTGGGAATATGGGCTAAATCACAAATGTTACTATCACGGTTATCAATCTTAAATACCACATCGTCATCGTAAAGCATGGTAACAAAAAAATCTCGGTCTCGTTCGTAGCACAGCCGCTACGCCGTAGCTCGTTTCGTAGCGTGCCAGCAACGCAGTGTTAGCAGTAGAGTTAAGTAGATCTAATCTATTTAGGTTTGGTTTATTATTTTTTTATTTAAATGTTTTAAGTTTTGACACTTTCTTATCTAAATTCAAACTTAAAGCTTTAATATAAGCTTAAGCACTTGATGTATTTGTTTTAAGTTTTATACTTAGTGATTGTTAAAGTGATTGTCAAAATATTATGTTCGTTTTATTTATTCAAATTCTTTTTATTTTATTAAAAACAAGGCAGATGTAATACTTTATAACCCGAATTGCTATCCGTGTATTATGTATTATCTTTTGAAAGCAAATCAGTTACTAAGTTACGTACAAAACATTATTTCAATATCAACGCTCATATAAACAAAAGGTAAATCATTAAGCATGTGGCATACACAACAACTAAAAACCGAAACATTAAAACTCCAAGCAACGAAAATCATTTAGCGAACAAACAAATGATCCCGCGAAAAAAAAGTATTAATAAAACACATTACAAAACATCAAATTGTGGGTAGAACTGGGTGAATTCGCTGGGGTAACATCGTTCACTTAAGCACATTACCGTGGGTTGTCGGCCAACTTCGGCCCGGCGAGATAACATCGAAACAATTGCAGAGCCACGGGAGCTAACTTGCGGGTTAACGCGATAGTTTGCTGTAAATTGGCATAGAGTTTGTTATGAATTCTTTTTTAATTGGAATATGGAAATCGTGACGGATGTGCTCTGGAACCCAGCGGACACACTGAGTTAGTTTTGGTACTGGCAGTGACGGAGATAAGTTTGATTACTTATTTATTTAGGCACACAAATTTACAGAAGCGGTCTTAATGTCACAGGCATTTTCTACCAATCTACCTTTAGGTGATGCAGAGACATACAGTGGTAGGTGTAATTCGGTAAGAAATAAATTAAGAAAATGTATTTATATACCTACATAAACACACACTTAACGTAAATAATAAATATCTTAAACTATAAATATAAAAAATATGTACACAATGATATATTACAGGCTAACACCAATGCGTGGGTTGCCGCTAGTTTCTTCATAGCGAATTCATTTAAAATAGGTCTAAACTAACTTTGCCTAACGCGAGGTCTGAGTACCTAATTAAAATTTAAAAAGAATTTGTGCATCTCTAACAATTGCGAAATAATAATATGTAAAAAAATATAGCGAATGGCATATTCAATGATAAACTTAGAAACGATTCTAAAATAAAAATCAGTTAAATATTTTTTTAATAAAAACTTGCCTCTATAACCCATTTAAATAATTCGGTTTATTTCAGTCACGAACAAGAAAGCATTTTCGACGATAATTCCAGGGTTGGTAAAAATTACAAAGTTTTTTATTTACTCAAAACTATCTGTAAAAGCTAAAGCATGGGCATGGGCACACACAAAAAAAATATAACAACAATTAAAATAAAACTGACAAGGACATGAAAAAATTAAAAATAAGGACTCGGCCCAAAAGGCCAAAACACTACATAACATTCCACTGTACGGGTTTTTTTTTGTTTTACTCCTATCTTAAACTTAGTAAAACACATCAACTTCGGGTAACTATCAAAGTGACCCTAGTACGAGTATATTTGTGTATTACGAGTCACCTCGTTCTACCGGTACTTAAGTGTAAGTTATTAATGTTCGTGACCGAACATAAGTTGCAATGTCTGTCGTGTATGTAACATCACTGGTATATCAAAGACAGCAATAAAACTTAGCAGTACCAATAGACGCATAGGTAGAATAATCTATGGACGAGCGAACAATATGCTTACTATTAGCAAATTGTTATACTACAAAAACAACCATGGAACCTCGTTAACCCAAAATTACGTGTAATTAAATGTTAATTAATAAGATTTATGAGAGCTTTGTATATGGATGGAGCCTAATTTTAATAACGTAGGTACTGTGCAAACATATTTTCAATTTATTGTGACTACGTAGGGATAAAATTCTGATTTCGATAATGATAGCAATGCTAAACATAAATTTACTAATATTTTAGGAGTGAGTATAATGTAACCATTTTTACCCGACTGCCCAAAAGGAAGGTCATGCGTAGGGGTTCCAGCCAGCTATTTGATTAAAACTTCAAAATTTAACAAAACTCATTTCGACAGCATTGCCAGAAGTTCATCAAACACCGTCATCGACACTCATACAACCCGGAAAACTATGCAAATTAAAGTGAATTTAAAACAAGGCTTTTCAGTAATAAATTTAATAAAAACAGATAAAACATCACCGTTACGACTTCCATAGGTCTACAAATTACAGCCGAGACCAACGTGCAACGGCTTAGGTTTGCAGGAGTCTTGATATCATATAATAAACGGTTACTCATACACGGACTGACCTTATCACATCTTCGGCCAACCACACGGCTATAATTGTTTAGCAACCAACTCTTCAACAGATAAGACTTAATCTATACTGATATTATAAAGAGGAAAAATTTGTTTGTTTGTTTGTAAGTTTGTATGTAGGGGGTAATCTTCGAAACGAATGATCCAATTTAAAAAAAAATTGCGTGGTGGAAAGCTACACTATTCCCGGATGACATAGGCTACTTTTTATCCCTGTAATCTCACGGGAACACGAACTACGCGGGTGGAACCGCGTGGCGTCCGCTAGTTTAAACTAAAATAAGGAAAACAACAAGGTATTATAACAGCTTAATCCATAAGAATACACTAGATAAGTAGTTTATGCAGGAAAAGCGGATCTTGATAAGAACTTTTTCTACGAATTTAATCATTCTCATAACTGTAAAAGGTTATTCTTAGAGTGTTATATCGTTGAAAATTTCTATATTTTTATTTATAGCGAGATATAAATAGATAAGCTGGTACGTCAAAAGAAGTTCTGCTACATTTCCTTTTTCCAAGATCTTTAAGAACACGTACGTTCAATACTCGGGTACCTTCCCTTCAATCAGCCCTATCTTTATTACGACTACTTACGACGGATAGAAAAGATCACGTTTGTGTATTTTTTCTCAACTATTCCTATTTATTTAACGAAAATCTAAAACATACAGTTTCATTAAATATTCTCAAATATTAATTATTTTTAGAAACTTTATGGACAGATAGAAAGTAAATTATAAAGGCGGAATTAATAGCTTAGGCATTCAAGAATTTTAATTTTTGACAAAATATTGACACCAATTTACTTTGCAAAAATTTTATTTTGACGTTATGATATTGATTTTCATAGCATTTTGTAACTATTTACGGTACCTACTGCATATTCATTCAAACGATAATTATCATGAAAATGTACACATTTTTGAATGTACGTATCTCCTTACATACATTTACACATTAAGGATTTATTTAGAACAGGCTCTTATAACGTTTACAGTGATGGTAGTATAGATACGTGATTTATCTATTTAATATTCAGATCTTATTGTACCAAATACTAAGAAATTAGATAAATATTAAATTCTAAGAATACTGTGTGTCGGTGTCACAAACCTCATCGATCCTTTACTTATACGGAAAGTCGCAGGAATTTATCCAATATAATTCCTATGCATAACTAGAATGGCGCTCTGTTACCCTACTCGTGAAGAAATGCTGGTCCAGTTTGGAGTCGTTACGCCTACTCCAACTTAGTCGATACAATTCAAAATACTAGGTATTCTGTAAAAGTCACATCGTGAAAATGTAGGTGAAGTGTAGGCGATATGAGCAGTCATTCCATAATAATTATGCTTGACATTGACAGTTCATTACACTCACGTTTCCGCGGAGTGACTTTTATTGAATCAACCGGCAGTGTTGAAGTTGGCCGTTACAAAAAACAATATCCCCATCATCTAACACAAAGTAAAACATGTGAATTTTAAAAATCCCGGGACCGAAACGTCACGTCTATTATTTCGGGATTTCCGAACAGGGTTTTTTCCACGTAACGTATAAAACAAAGACGTTTTCCGAGTGAGTCTGCATGACCGGTTATTTATTTAAGGCTGATGGACCATGTATTTTTTAGGAATTTAAATGGTTAACAGACTAATAACTATGATAACAAACTGTGTTGCTACGTAAAAGTCTTCAGAAATAGATACGAAACCAAATAAGTGAAAACACACAGACAGCGCACAGTTTCAGTATTTTTTAGTTTGATTTATTTATTGTTTAAACGTTTGTGTGTAATACTTTAGAATTAAAATGTTCCACAAACCTCGATATTATGACATTGTCACCATTGCAGAAGAATAAAACTATAAAAAAGTGTAGATGCGTAGTACCTACTCGCAACTGGCGTGTGTGTATACAATGTAAGCGAAGCAAAAGAGGTATGTAAGAATTAGCGCTCTGTAGTTTCTGCATACCCCCATGGAAAAAAGGCGTGAGTTTATGTATGTAAGTACGTATGTGGTTATTTTTTAATTAGTTGAATAGGTTAAAAAAATTACCATGTAATGAACTAAGCCCATTAACGGTATCTTGTATCCAATATTATAAATGTTTTCACACTCACTACGGTGGGGTCGGCTTCTAGTCTAACCGGACGCAGCTGAATGCCCATGTATAACATGAAGCGACTGCACTTGACCTCCCATGATAGGGTAACACTAAACCTCTAGGCTAAGCTGACACAATTTTACCTCAAATTACGAATACATAACTTCAATTATCATAAGACTTCCTGAGCCTACACTGAAATATCGCTCTTACGCTCAGTTAAGCATGATTGTACAAGCAATAAATATACAAAACAACAAAAATATATTCCGCTAACAATCTTCCCTTTCTCGAGAATACAAAAAAAAACTGTATAAATAGAAAACAACATGCTCACCTTGATAATGCTGACATCGCGTGACCAAGAACGAATCGTAACTGATGCCTAATGGAACTGGAATCATCACATTTACCGGAAAAACCGCTTTTTACCTATCATCCTTAGAGAAATGGGCAAAATCATATTAATTTGCTGTCGTAATGTATTTCTGATTATTTTTGATGAGTTACGTTTATCTACTTATGTTATTATTATTTTAAGGTAACGTCCCGAAGCATCCACTTGTTTCCTCCGAATAGGACTTGTACTTTTATTTTACGTAAGATAACATAGCATCACGCCTTTATTCCCCAACGGGTTAGGCAAAGGTGCACTTTTAGTACACTCACATTTTGTTGGTTATGTTCAAGTCTCATGTAATATAGCGCTGGCGCGTCTGAGAGTCGTGCACAAATCTGGGAACGGAGCTGCTACTTAGAAATTCCAGACACCTAATATCATTTGCCTGGCCCGAGATTTGAAACCTAGACCTCATGTTCAGCTGTATAGCTTATCACCAAACCAACGGGGAGGTCAGGTATTTTAATGTAGGTATTAATTACTGTAGTCAAACCAATAAGGTATTATTATATTATATTACCTGATTGTTTTGACTACAGTACCTAATTGGTAAATTACCGGCGCGAGCACTTGGTAATAAGGACAATTATTGGTTTATTTGTCCTTATTATGGTGTCCTCCCGTCGTTCAAGCTTACATCTGTATTACAAATATTATCTTTTGTTGGTCACCTTTCATTCATTGGAAATAATTAATAATTGTACTTGTAATTTCATTACAATTTTTCACTCACATGAATATTGGTCGACCTGTTATTGGCGACTGTATAAGTCTGATACTTTTTACTAATTTTCTTATGTAATGCTGTATACAGAAGCTTTTTGTTGGTTTACCTTAATAAATAAATAAATAAATAAAATTATAGGCAGAAAAGAGAAATTCATCTAAACATTATAATTAAAGATTAGAGCGGGTACCACACGTCTGGGTTTCAACAAATGTCTAAGGGAAAATTATTCCCTGGTTAGTACGACAGCGTAAATCGCTATCGTAAGTACATATCAAACTAGCCATTCAACCATTAATATTTCACACTGCAAAGTTCGCTAGTGGTTCTTTGGTCGTCTCCAGTTCGGTCTTAATTGAAAAGCCTTAAATGACACGCCGTGTAGTACCAAATATAGAATCGGATACCGATTTTGGCGTTTTCCCGGTATGCATTTTACCGTTCGAATTGCTTTTTGTTAAATAAAGACGACATTTCACTGGTAAAAGCTGAACTGTAACTAATGTGTTACTATTACTTTTTCAACTGTTGATCTTTATTTGATTTTGCCACATCGCTCGGGGCGGCTACATATATTTTGAATAGGAACTAAAAAAAAATGTTGTAAGTATTAATTGACTATCTAAATATAAGGTTTTCTTTTTTATCTCCTCTCAAGTGTTTCAATTTAACTTTAATTTCATAAACTTTTTTTTTGTTTTAAATTATTTTTTAATATTATTATTCGTGAAGTAGTTAAGGTATGTCATGGGATCGGTTATGGGGTGAGCAAGTACTAACGTGACTCTTTGAAATTCACACGTAGGTACGTTCTAAGTTTACCTCAGACATCGACGAAGGCAAACATCGTGAACAAACAACAATCATCAAACCACCTTGAGCACGCGTGGTGATAGATACTGGTGCCTTCTTTGTATGGGAAGAGGCTTCTGCCCGCATACTATCAGGCTGATAAAATTATTGAAGTCCATAAATATAAACGCAGCAATGTTTGTGATACCAACCCAGCTACGCAGCTGAAACTGTCTCTCCTAAATACATTTTTTTCCTGGACAGGAGCGCACTATCAACACGTTTGATGTAGGTAACTGCACTGTGTTCTTTAAATTAAGTGGGTATACTTTGCAACTTCAACCTAGGGGTCTTTAAGTCAAGAGTGAACAGGTGAGGTTGCTTCTATGCAAGCGTGCTTCATTGTCATCGCTTACCATCAGGTGAGATAGTGGTCAAACGCGTGCCTAACACAAACAAAAGAAAAAATAGGTGTGTAAACGCTTGTGGCTAAATAACAAAAGCCGCATGGGTCGATTGAAAGTTAAACTATGCTTGCAAGGTTTATCCGCGGATGGGTGACAATTCATTATGTGTCTCCCTCCGTAAATCGGAAAGCACATTAAACCGTTGGCATGGCTGTCTTTTGTGGATCTTTGACAGTCGGAACGAGTAGTCAGACCCCCAAAGTCTGAAAATTAGTTTATCCAATGGCGTATCCTGTTACCGAGTCACCAGGTAGTGGAGGTGAGGTACGCAGTCACTCCATGTAGAACAATGGAACTCAGCTGATTGCCATAAGACTGGAAGCCGGCCCTAACATAGTTGGGAAAAAGCTAGGTAGATGATGTGTAAGTTAGCTATTATAAATAAATAAATATTTCACAACTTTTTCACACAACGCCGTTTAATCCCAAGTTAAGCTTGAGAGCTTGTGCTGTGGGTACTAAATAGCTGATAAACATACTTATATATTTCTTAATACATACATATTATAGATAAATTACACCCAGACACAGAACAAATGATAGTGCTCATGACACAAACATTTGTCCTGGGTGGGAATCGAATCCACGACCTCCGGCATAGCAGTCAGGGTCACTAACTACTAGACCAACAGGCCAGTCAATTAACTTTACTTTTTATTTGACGTTATTGTATCAATTGATAAGTGTTTCATAATGCATTGTGTGCCAATATATTATATGGAGCGATTCATGTAAAATAACTTAGCCGAATGCGATTAGACTGGAGGTCAAAACGAAAATGGCTAGACAGATGATGAACGCAAATGTAAACACTAGATTTATTTATAGTGTCGCCACACGTCACACGTATTAGTTGGCAGTGGTTAAATCGGTAAAACAGGAACCATGTCACTGTCGCTCCGAGCTATTTGCGAAAGCGGAGGTAAGCGAAAAGCAATAGCTACTCTCACAGTTTCGTATAAGCTTTCTTTAATGAATATTCATTACTTCATTTGCTTGAAGAAGCGCCATACATCACGGCAACGAACGCCCGAAAATATTACAAATTAAGTGTGCTCACCAGGCGAGAATGAATGAATATGCATACATGATTACAAATATTTCAAGCTGGTCTTAAGCCAAAATTTCATTGTCACAGAAATAAAATCTTTATACACATAGTTTTCCACATGAAAATATAGTGAATGTGTAATGAACTGAAGTTGAAATAAGACTAGTGGTATTCTAGACTTGGACTTTGTGGGAAATATGCAAAACTGTTTTGCATAGATGTCTTTACGATTTATTTAAAATTGTCCAAAATCAACAATACTATACCTGAAAAGTAGGATGGAGACAAGTTTCTATTACAAGAAAGGAATAAAAATATACTCATAAATTAAAATTACAATTACTACATTATATTTGTACTTATTTGCATTTTTCATGTCACAACTTATTACTACGTTATGTTCATGTTTATGAGACTGTTAATCAACAAAAAAAATGCTTTTGACCTGAAAAGTAAAAAAATAAGTAAAACTTATAACGTTATGTATTGTCTAAGAAGGTTTAACTAGAGAATTATTAATTCACAATATTTCAAATGTAAAAAAATGCGTGGCTTTTTTTTGACAATTCAACTATTTTTTTGTCTCGCAAACTCCTTTACTAGCATATTAGAATAAATAGTGATAGGACTATTAGTTGTAAAATGGTAACTAGCCTACAATGCATTAAACGGTCACGAATACTAATTATGAATTTACGTATAGGTATAGAAAAAGCAGCTAGCACATTAAGAGCACATTAAATACAGTTATTACTGGTGGAATCATCTAAAAGAACTGTAATTCGACTGCATAAGCCAATCAGCAACGTTAAAAGGCTGGATGCCCGCCGGCAAAGGAAGGGGAAAAGCAGAATAAATGGATGTCCAACCGATACTTCCGTCAGATATCACGTTATCTGTGTCAGATTCTGCCTGGTAGTTAATGAAGAGTAAACGAATGAACTGCTGCTGTATGGCCACTACATTGTCTGATTCTAAATGCAAAACTTTATATTTTAGTGATTAAAAACCAATAACGAGCTCATTCCCAGAAAATAAACTCCCGAGAAACCCAAAGGTCGGAAGACCAAAAAAACTTACAAAAAATGCGAAACGTGTGAAAACAAAAAAGAAGACTGCTCAAAAATTATTTTAAATAATAATATGTAAATTAAAAAAAAACTAGCTCCTAAACTATAAATACTGCATGGGATTGTTTCGGGAAAAACTGGAAGAAGGCTTTTGATTACCTATTTACGAGAATTCCAGTTTCCGTTCACCCCGTATAGACGTTATTATATTCATAAATAGCCCTATGTAGCCCTTAAAGTTATAATTTGTAAGTTTTTATGGTGTACAACAAAGAGTATTCTATACTATTGTAAATAATATTAATGTTCGGTTTTATAGTTCACACACATGATGTGACTAATCTTAAGAATCAGCTCGCCTATTTATGAAACTTAATATGAATATTTTTCTTAAAGGTTTTTGAATTCAATTATTTCAATCACTCAGGTCAGTTTAACGTACCGAATTTTAATAGCACAGGTGTAATAAAGCTAATTGTTGAAGAAAAATATAGGTAACACAAATTTGGAGTAATATTGTAACACGAAAGCTTACCTAGGTCGCGATCGAACGTTACGGCTCATTATAGGCCTTGTTATGTGGACCACATTATGCACACACTTCTATTTATGACATGTGTTTTGTTTTTATTAAATAAATAAATAAATATTCCACAACTTATCACACAACGCCATTTAGTCCGCCGTTTAGTTTAAGTTTTACACTGTTTAATTTCTGTGCGTGTCCCAAATAAACATATTTTCTTTCTTTCTTTCTTTCTTTCTTTCTTAGTCCCAAGTTAACTTGAGTGCTTGTGTAAATACTTAGAACAATTTTTGACAGCCCTATTGGTTTGGCGTTTGTAGACACTAGATACTAAAAAAAATTACTATACTAACCACTCTAACTCGAGTCAAATGTAGCAACTGAATGGCTAACATAATTATTTAAGCACCATTGTTAAATAAAATAAAACGAAATAGCCTTTTATTTATTTCAGAAAATGCTAGTTAACAAAGTTAATTTGTTTTATTAGTATCAAAAAAGAAAAATTAAAGTTTTTCCTATATTACAGTAGTTACAGTTTTTTTAAAAAGAATTTTAGATACATTAATATTGTAGTAAAATTATTCTGTAAGAACTTCTGTACAGGTAAAGGCCTCCTCCTAGCACCAATGTTACTAAACCAAAATACCACTTACGTACAATTTATGGATCGCATATACTTATATTCATACATAAACTCACGCCTTTTTCCTAGGGGGTAGGCAGAAACTACAAAGCGCAATATGCTACGATTCTTACATACTTATTTTGCTTCGTTTACATTCATACTTGTTGTCATACACACACCCCAGTTGCGAGTACTACGCACCTGACCTTTCTGATAAACCTCACCAATAATGTCGATGTATGTCCTTCTAGGGGGTCCCCTCCCGGCGTCCCCACTTACATCTGCCTTGCCATAAAGCTATGCTAGCTATGCTTAGATAGCATAGCTAGCATGGCTTTATGCATCGCGTTTTTTTGAAAATAAAGTTTTTATTGTTATTATTGTGCTGCAGGGCAAAGCATTACGCTGAGTGCCGACAATTTTGGTGTATTATAACTATGGAGTCTGTGTTTTGTCTTCACTAATCTAATTAGTAGTTTGTTTATAAACATTGTCATTAGAATTATTGTTGTCTAACGTATGACTGCCACCCCACGCCCCACCCAGTATCCCTGAAAGGGAGGGGGGTCGTGCAATGCTAGTTTTTTTCTAAATCAAAGTGTTATATGATTTAAAATAGAATTTACAAGAATCGCACATCGGATTTCAAATGTACCCGGATAAAAATCCTTTCTTTCACTTTTCCAAAACTCTGAAATACTATTTTTCTAAGTGGGAAAACTCTTAACCAGAAAATAATACGTTTCCGTTTTACTCAAAATTCTCATTAATTAAGTGGGGTTGATTCAAAGTTAATTAAGAATATTTCATGCAAAACGGAGATACTCGGTGACTTATTCGTTTTTAAGTCAAACCGGAAAAGGAAATCAACTTCTAACTTTTCGTCTTAAAAATAATCATTCAACTAGCATTTTTTTTTTTATTTTACAGAAAGAAATGTAATTAAGCATGTCTCTTAAATAAACTACTATGTTAGCAATTAGTGAGGTATTTTAGTACAAAGTACAGGAATGTTGTATCCATCTAGCATACCATCGTCCTCAAGCAAGTGTGCGCTGAAGCGTTGACCCTTGATTCGGTCTCGATAAGCCCCGAAATACTTTTGTCGACCAGCATACCGACGAAATTGGGTCGTATAAATAAATAATTTTACGATGTTACCCTCACAACTAACACTTAACGGCCTACCCTTAAAATTGTTAAAGACTTGCAATAAAATCTCGAAAGAAATCTTTATGGTCATTAATTGTGGAATAGAACTAAATTACTGCATATTAACAACTAAAACTACAATGTATTTGGGTTGGATTTTCACACATTCTTGCGCTTTATATACGTTAGTACCGTTGTTAGTCATGTCTTGTTGGAGAAGGTTGGCGGATTAGTAAAGAAACGATATAGACTGAGACACGAAGCTGAATCTACTGCTCGTTAGTAAAAGTTACTATCGAATACACTTCAGTTCCTACAAAATCATCCCTTGAAAGTGTAAGTAAAGTGACGGCAAGCTGTCATCCCAAACTAATGCTAGGCACTGACAGTTGACTTCAATCAAAATATGACGGCGTGATTTGAACAAAATTGACTAACTGAGTATTGTCCATAACCAGAATTATGTACTAGATATTTCTTTGTTAATTTATTTAAATATATATGCCCAATATTACAGATAAACTAACCTAAGTTGTATGTTGTTGTTGTTATTGTGTAGATATGCTGTGTAGAAAAAACAGCACATAGTTATAACACAGTCTCAAACAAAAGCTGCCATTTGTGAACGGTAAGAATAACAAGTAACCTAGCTTTTAACTCTCACCCGCAATACATTACCACTTCCATTACAAAAGTTACAAAATTACACATCATAAATATACATGAAAATCGTAATTGATAACGATATTATTACCGCAGCAAGGCAAATTGCCCTATCATATACTTACCGTTAACGGGCGCTCGCCAACTTTGCCGACTTTCCAAGTCGGTACAAAGAGCTTCTACGGACTCTAAACATGCTCTGACAAAGAATAAATTCTAGAAAACTGTTGGAAACTTAGCTTATAAGCTAATACACGGAAAGCGCTTTGTAGAATTAGGTGTTATTTCATCGATGTATGTACCTAGGGAATAAAATTTTGCAGATAAAAACGGTAAGCGAATTCCCAAGGTTTGTAACAGACTCAGATCTCTAACAAGGTCCGATGTGTTGAAGTACTAAAAAAGAATTTCTCAAGTAGTTTTTTAAAGAAGCGGAAAGAGATTTGAGTGGCCATTATCCTTCTGGGACAAAACAAGCTTGAGGCTTAAAATGATCCAATTTAGCTGTCAAACAGCGGTAATATTTACAGCGATTTTGAAAAGCAAAACTTTCCCTTGTTGATTCCTTCATACATTATTAAAGGGCTGTTCTTTTAAATAGCATGTGAATACACGTCACGAACGACATAAAGAAACAAACGTGTATAAAATCGTTTTTAATAGTGAGAAAGATACCACAATTCGTGCATGCACGCACGGTCCCCACATTCTCCCGCGCGCCGCCCTCGTCCCGCCGCCGTCCCGCCAACGTCCCGCCGCCGTCCTACCGCCGACGATTTGTTTGTTTGGACTTTGGACACGCACGATTAACTCCCGACCGTCGATAATCTTATTTGTTTTATTTTATTCAGAATTCTGAATTTTATTCTTGCTTTTAGTACTTTGCTCTTATAAAAGCGGAGGTCTATGAATATTGAAAAGCGTTCTTTGAATTTTACCTATTTTATAATGTGAATCCGAATCGATAAGTTCAAAGTTTGCGTAGGTGGTAGTCATCACAGTTATTAATTAAGAGAACGCAAGATCTCAAAAATGAAAATGAGAATTGGATAAGGATTTACCTTAAATGGAAGCATATTTTATTGCCCATAGCAAATATGCATAACATATTTACGGAGACGGATGCCTCACATTAGCATAAAAAGAAGTATGTAATGTATAACCGACGACGGTTTAGAATACCCGCGCATATTCTCACGAACGTGGCTCAAATTACTTGGCTAGCCTGTTTTGCATACAATTTCTTTTCCCCGAACCTATCGGTGCACTTTGGCTTTTTTACTGCTCGAAATTTTGTTTCAAGACTTCATTATAAATATGCCAGCACTGTAAAACGATCAGCTATTCCATGTTACTATGACTTTTGCACGAAAGTGCTAGTATGAAACTATTTCGAAGGTTTGAATCAAATATCCTCATTTTACTCTTCTATATTTCAAAACAAATTTAATCTTTATCGTAAAGGTAAACGATCTTTTAAAACATTCTGAAAGAGTAGGAAAATTACAGACGAAAACCTTTATCACGATCAGATTGCCTTTTCAGTATCCAAATTACTCTATTTACAAATTGTATAATATTAAGGTTAAAACCACACAGAGCCCGAATATGTACTATAAAGTTAAATAATACAACAAAATAACCACGCCTGTAAGCCCTGAAGGGTTAGGCAGAGGTGTAACTTCCATGTAGCAGTGGGCGACTCTCAATACCCAATATCTTTATTGTTTTACATATGTATTCTTAGATGGTAAATTTTAAAATGAGATCATTATGGTCCCTGTATGGCATAACATAACCAATTGTATTGCCATCGATCTGGCACAAGTCTAGGCTGCAACTGTGACATACCAGATAGAAAAAACTTTTCTACAAAAAAAAACAACCGACTTCTTAAAAAACACTAACAGGTGAAAAATTGCACCTACCACTGCTTTTATCTGCATCACCTGAAGGTTGACTGGTAGAAAATGCCTATGGCATCATGTCCGCCTTTGTAAATTAGTCTGCTTGAAGTATTAAATAAATAAAAATAACTCCAGTTTCGGAAGTCTGTGGCATTGTCTCGTTCATTATTGGCCAACAACTTTTTATTTTGCAATTTTTAGTTTATCGTATGTAAAAAAAGTCTTTCAAAACTTGAAAGAGTCATTGAAATCGGTTAACAATTGCTAAAGAAGTTCTATCTAAACATTAATCTGTACATCTCTGCCGGGCCCCTTTTAACATAAAAAGGCGTAATGTTATGTTATGGAAATACAAAAGCTCAACATAGACATCTGACTATAGCAATCGCGAATAATTTACTATTATGCGTTGAAGAGTTCCGTTGCCTGTCTTTTTCGTCAGTTTTTCTTCACCAAACGATACTTGCTAAATGAAAATGCTTGATTTGTTACTAAAAATGTTAAAATCAGCGCGTGTGAACCTATATTTTTTGAGGAGTTTCCTCAATTCCTCGAGGATCCCTCATCAGATATGAGTTTTGGTACAAATGGAACCAATCTGACAGTATATAAAACTTGACTGCCTCGTTGTCTGTTGTCTCAAGCGTTACTCCTGAGCATGGGGTCCAGGGTCCGATCAACGGGTTGGGCAAAACGTTATTGATTTTTAACCGACTTCAAAAAAATTAGGAGGTTCTCAATTCGGTTGTATTTTTTTGTTTGTTAGGGTATATTATACCCTATCAAATAAAAAAAGAATTTTAGGAAATCGGTCCATAAATGACGCAGTAGGTACTCAGGTAACAAACAAAAAAATACAACCGAATTGAGAACCTCCTAATTTTTTTGAAGTCGGTTAAAAATCAATAACGTTTTGCCCAACCCGTTGATCGGACCCTGGACCCCATGCTCAGGAGTAACGCTTGAGACAACTAGACAACGAGGCAGTCAAGTTTTAATAAATAATTACAAAACAAACAAACAAACCAAATTTTTATTTGTACACGAATAAAGCAAACCTTGGCAAACGCCCGCGGGCAAAAACAACGAACCAACTTATCAACAACGTTATACTTTGAAACCTAATCGCTCTCACTAAACTAGCCGTAAAACGAGTAAACCAAATTACTTTTGAAGTGTAATAATATGTTGGGTAAATATTTGACGAAGATCAAAGAATCAAGTGTTACGATCTGATATCAATGTTAATAAGTCAATAAAACGTCGGCAGACTGGAAGCAATCTCTTTTTATGTGCCCCTAGAGGATAACTGTCACAATTCAGCCACTCACAAGTACCTATGACCAATGCAATACTCCATAGTACAAAAGGAAGTGTTTAGAAAACTACCGAACGTACACTGAGGGGATTTCCATAAGTTTTTAGTTTTGTTTCTTCGGGGAATGTTTTCAAAGAAGATCGTGAGTTTTATCTGTCGTCGATGTACATAACGGCTTTAGTTGTAAATAAATGTATACGATTTTTATTCAATTCTTATCACAATAAGTTTTCTGATGGCACGGGAGTTATACATAAATAGACCTGTGTCGACTGCCTATCGCTTGTCCAGAAGTTACAAGTGCCACTACTGAGCATGATTTCCTGGATTTGATCTCCGGGTCGGGCGAAGCGTTATAGGGGTTTCCCTCGGTAAATTATAAGTAGCCGTCTGTAATCTAGATTGCTGTCCAAATGATGGCAATAAACTTGCCTTTTATTAAATGGGGCTTAAACAAAACGAACAAACTGTGGATGTACTTACTACTGGTACACTTCTGCTCAGCCCCATCAAAAGTAGAAGCGTGACGTTGTGTGGATTATTCATTTTATTCCTCAAATATCCAGACAGTAATTACAAGAATGTTTAACACTACGATACAATTTTCTAAAAGCTTAAGAACATAACGTAGAAAGTTGGCATGAAATACAAACATTTAACGAATATTATTGCCGACTAGTATCCAAACACAAATAATAGAAAAACATCATGTTATATTCTCACATTGCATAGTTACAATTAGCGCCCTATCATTAATTAACTTGATTATCAATAAACGTTATAAACCTGTATATTAGGTTAGAAAACCAGATAAATCATGATCTGTGTCATGACATTCCACGTGACGTTTTGTATTATTTTTAATTATTATTTTACTATTTTGTCGCTTTTTATCATTATTTTATTTCTGTTTTAGTTCTAGACATTATTTTATATTTATTTCTTTAGACATTTTTCTATTTTTAATTGCATTAACTGAATTATATTGTCAAATTGAACGTGAATTGTATAGACCCATATAAATATTTATACACCTTCGGGAGCGCGCTTGTAATTTTTAATAACAACATTTTTTCGCACCTATGTTAACAAATGATTAACTGAATTATGGAGTAGGCCGGTTAGACCGTCCTAGTTCATAGTGTTAAATACTTAAAAAGTGTCTACTAGAAAAAAAAAAAAGAAGCAGCCAATTACCAGTATTTAACAAGGATATATTCTATATTTCTTAGCGACATGTGAAGCCAACTCAAAGGCTAATGCGCGGCATAAAAACTCAGGTCAGTCACTAAACACACTTTGAGAAGAAATATGATGTGACTACCTGTCTTACCTCTACAACCCTGTTATAAAATTACCTGTTATGATATTCCTTGGTTACGCTGGTTGTCAGAATTGTGGGGTTCTGTTTACTCGCAGTTACTTACTGACTTAAAGACCAATAGCAAAAGAACAGATATGTAAAAGTAGAGTATAACATTGCTTTTTGAAGCTTCTGAACGCGCTTTGCCCGCATTTAAAGTATTTCTTATACAAGATTTTCTCAAGGGAACATTAACGGGATATTAAAGTGTCTTATGAGTTTATCCAGAAAATAGTATATGTAATATACCCAAATTTTCATCTAAATTTGTACAACGGTTTACGCATGATTGAGTAACAAACATCTTCACAAACTTTCATATAAATAATGTGAGGGTTTCTAACGAAAACGTACAATCAATTGATTTTTTTTTTTGATCTTGGTATCGGTTATTAGATCCTAAGTACCTTATAGAAATATTAATTTAATATGTATTCCCTAGTAATGTATATATTTCATCTTTGGATGTTTATAGGTAACCAAGGGATTATGAGACAAAGATCGATAGCAACGACCTTCTGTTTGCTTAAGACGGGGTATAAACCCAATTGTTAATGGTAAAAAGGTTCGAACGTTTTTCTATGGAAGCTCCTGCCATATTCGACGTTACGTTTTTTTTTTTCAAACTTTCGGCGTTTTATTTATTATGAAGGGTAGAAAAAAATCTATTGGCCAGAATTCATTGCTGCCGACCAACTCCATGGATAAGGGCACGGAGCGGCTCCTCCTAAACGGCACTCTCTCCCAGCATATGCCACGCAGTGTCCTGACCGTCGACGCAAAGGTGACACTGGACCGAACCAAACCAGAGTAAACATAATCAAGACTCATTCATTTAAATTAGGCTAAGAGCCAGCACTTTTTGAACGTCTAAAATATATAAAACAGTCCCCCAAAACGCCCACCGTTCGCCTTTTATAACTTAAGTAAACCTTACTTGAGCGAACGTAACCTGATTGACGTTAGACCACCATAATAATATCTTCTTATATATAAAATTCTCGTGTCACAATGTTCGTTCCCATACTCCTCCGAAACGGCTTGACCGATTCTCGTGAAATTTTTTATGCATATTCAGTAAGCCTGAGAATCGGCTACTATCTATTTTTCTAACCTGTAAGTGATAAGGGGTGTTCACCCCAAAATTTTATTTTTTATTTTTTTGATAATTTTTATTTTTTATTATGTGGCATCAAAAAATACATACAACTTTAAATCACTAATCACTTAATCGCAATGTGCCACAGCGAAGCGTGGCAGGGTACAGCTAGTTTTAAATAAAAAATATAAACAATCCATTGCACAACTTCTACACAACGCCATCTAGTCCCATGCTAAACAGAGCAGCTGTGTTATGGGTACTAAACAACTGATAAATTACACCCAGACACACAACAAAATGATCGTGCTCATCACACAAGCATTTATCATGGGTGGGAATCGAACCCACGACCTCCGGCACAGCAATCAGGGGCACTAACTACTAAACCAACAAGCCAGCAATTGAGAATTAGCTATTAATTTTTTATTTATCCTGAATAATAATCCCATCTTAGTATAAGCTACTGAGAGTTTTAATTTAGCTGGTTCGATTCCCAGTTTAGGTAAAATTGTCGGAACTGTGAATGCAGTTTTATTTCTTTTTAAAATAATAGAAGTTATCCTTCGAAAAATAATCATTCTTAAGAATTAATAGTTTTTACTTTCTCGGCCCTGAATACTTCTTACAGAGTGCAATAAGTATTGCATGATATAATACATATTATATAAACACACACACAGAACACGTATTACAATAATACTGTGTAACAATACAGTTAGTATTTTAAGATTAATTGTACCCTGTGTGGCATGTATAGACGCCAGCACATCACCCTTCCCGAAACTGTTAAATTTGCCCAATTGAACATGAACCTTATTGAGTTTAAAATAAAGTTGTAAACCTATCAAAGAGATTTGACACATTAGGTTGATGTGCTGGCATCTGTACATGCATATTTTTATACTTTTCTTACTTTTGTCTTTATACATACTACAGTAACAAATATTCTGGTTGTCATGCTAATTTCGACAGTCTATTTATTCTGCTTCTGAGTCGTTATGGAGTCACACCTTATAAATAAAATAAATCTACTACAATCACATCTCTTACGATAACCTTAACAGAGTAGATAAAAGGCTAGGCGAATAATGATATTAGATTCCTATGAAATTTTGTTCAGTGTTCACGTGAGGAGAAAAGCCGCTAACACAGTCATCCGGTATGTTGGAAACTAAACTACACAACGGTACACTACGCTTTTGTGGCCTTGTATTAAATTGAAAGGTTTACAGAATTATATAAGCTTATATAAGAATGAAAACAAAATTAAAAAGTCTCTATAGTTTGAAACTTCTACAAAGCTATGGTTTTTTCAAAATACGTTTTATTTCTCATATCCTGTTTCTAACTACTCATTATACAACCACATTTTATTAAACGTAAAACCCGAACAATTTTTACTATGAGACATAGTGAAAGAATAGTAAACCGTTACACAAATTTGGATGAAAATTCACACATAGACAGACCACTTACTGTATACTATATACCTGTATACTGTATTCTATCCAAGTAATGTGGAATTATTTTGGGAAAATTACTTTTTTGGCGGGTAAAGCTGCGGGCAAAAGCTAAAAGTCATTCAGATTAAGTCACATCATTATTTTTCACACTAAATAATTTACCATGCTCTAATTGGCTTTGATATGGCTGCAATTCAATGATTCTACTTTAAATGTAACATCTGAAAAACTTTTTTAAATTACACTCGCTCGCATCCATCAATTCCACTGGCATGGGCAGTTTCATTTTAAAGCATTGGATCATTATATCATCGGAAATTTCCTCTGAATAAAGTACTATAATTAAACGTTAAACACGACCGCTCGTTGAAATCTAATAAATTAATGAGCTAAAATAACTCGCATTTCATTGTCTGTCAGTTGTAAATAACAGAATATTATTGTTTTTCGAATATTCCGTGTTACTTGTAGTCCAATATTGTTCAGTTATTTCAACCTTACGAGAGATTATTTCACTTGAATTTTGATTTATGGCTTTAACATTTAACAAGACTGAAGTTATCGAACAACAAATGGAACAACAGAGTTTAATAACAAAAAGTTTTTGCTCGGAGTTGCTCTTTCAATTGACATTTCTCAATAAGGGCCATTTCATTACCTTTGGCATTACAATTTTATTTTTATTCTGTTTTAAATTGAAAGGACAAAGTTTCCAAAAGTTTATTTTCAATTTTAAAATGATATTGTAGTGTAGGTTAAGACAACATCAAAAGCGATGATTGTGCAAAGTTTTGAAGTGTGTAATAAATGAAAACTCACTAATTATGTTGTAAACAAAAAGTTGTATAGTAGACAATAAAATTGTAACATCTAAGTCTAGGATTCATATTTAGCTGGTACAGTTTAATTTGCAAGTAACACAAACAACATGTATTTAGTCTAACATAAATAGATACATTTTGTCTAGTAGAAGTTTTATACATCGTCTAAATTTCTAAATCCATACTTAATTTTATAAATGGGAAAGTAACTCTGTTTGTCTGTTTGTTTGTCGGCTTTTCACGATTACATGGCTGAACGGATCGTAATGAAATTTGGCGTGGAGATAGATCATATTCAGGAGACGGACATAGTCTATCTTTTTTCTCAAATATGAATATGAAGAAAATTCGTTTTCTTAAAAATAATCTTATGCAGTCACAGATAAGAGTAAAAGGTAGCTTGGTGGAAGTTTTTAATGAAATCTAGTTGTGGTAAGTTATGTTTCAGAGGTGTGTAACATACCCTCATATCTACATAGCCTTTCCCCAGTAAAACAGGAGTCGTCCAATACCAGTGTTTTACATGTAGCGACTGCGTATTTGACCTGCACAAGCACAACCCAGTAACTCATTCCAGCTTCTCACTTTGTCGGAACAGTCAACTAAAAGCTGCAATAGTTCTATCTTCAGAAGGCCGTTTCGAACTTTGCCCTGTATTGTAAGACTCACATAATTGAATCTATTGTCTAGACTTTAAAAGAGGCCATGACCTCTGAGTTTCTTACGTAATTTCTTCCCAGGAATCATTTAATTTGGAAATGCCAAAGCCATTTATTTAAAGGTCTGGAAGGATCTACTTACAAAATTTAATGTTGTTTTATTTAATTCCGCACTTAAAACCTACGTATTACCCAGGGAGTGGGTAGAAGACGGAGGTCAAATACACAGTCACTCCATGTGAAGTACGATGAATCTAGTTAAACTAAAATCTGTCCCGAAAAACTAGGTTACGATATTAAAGCGAGGTTATAACAATCCTTGATTTAACGAACATCCATCTTATTACAAAATACACACAATTGGAACACAAACACAAAGGCTTTGATTGAGTTCATAACGGCCTACTATCGAAACTCAAAATTAGTTTGTGTTTCTTCGAATTGTTAATTCTTGCAGGTAATAAACTAGCCCATTTTATACTGTCACAAATTCTTCCATCTTTTTCTGCGTTATTCAAGTTTTAAGATGTGCGTGTGCGTGTGTGTGTGTGTGTGTGTGGAACCATGAGCTTTTTTGTGAGCACTTTACTTATTTTGTCTGTTAATTCCATAGGACAGACAGACTTTCTCTTGCACTGAACCTAGTTATTAACAAAGGAAAAGTTGTTCGTATTATAATTTAACGTACTTAACACAAACTTAAGGAACCGCCTATACAATATCGCCACTTGTAAATGGCGTAAACACTAAGCCTTGTCTGTTTTTTTTTATTTTAGTTTCTAATTGGCTATAATATTCATAATCTGCCTGTTCACATTCAGTCTAACCGTAGGTATACAGCTAAATAAAGTGTTTTACAGTTAGCCACTGCCTTTTGACTTCCACAACCTAGACACAGGGTAAAATGGAGGGTTTGTATCTCCAGTCATTGCGACTGTCAAAGATCTGGTTATAACAGCCAGGTTCAACAGCTTAACATCTCAGGATCTAGCAACTCATTTATTCAAGTTAATCTGAATAACAGCACTTATTATTTAAAAAATATATGAGACAGTCTCCCAAAACACCCACCCTCCACCACTTCCTAGTGTTTTGCTGGGAAGTAAAAGTCGAGGAACAAACTCCCCAGCAACGCATCTTTCTGATTCATTTTAATTGTTTCAATCTATACAATAAAATTCTCAGTATATAGCGTAAAGGTTCATATTAAATATCACACAATACATTTATGTAACAAATGGTAACATAATATAATATCACGCTTGTAATACCTGAAAGGCACGGCAGAGGTACATTTTGACAGTTATTTCGAAGTCCTATATAAAACGGGTCGAGTCATTGTCATCAATCGGTCATAATTTTTGGCTCCGAACTACAGAGAACATTCGAACGAAAAACTCAGTAACGCTTTGCTCGCCCTGGGGATCTAAACCAGGACCATATATATTCTATAGCGCTTGCCACCACTAGACCAGTGAGGCAGTTAACCACTTACCAATGGTCACCCATCCATGGACCAACATCGACAACTGTGACTTAACCTTTGATCAAGCTATGCAGATGTAGTTTTCTAGCCCAGTTGCCTGAAATCAAATGAAGTTAAAGGCAGTTATTTTTTGCAATACAATGTAGAAATCCAAGTCAAATAAGGCGCATACCATGTACATTATTAATACTGCAGTGACATTATGGCCTGACACTGCAGCATCGAACAATCGAATTTGCAAGCAGCCTCGGACTTCAAACACAATACCTACCTCTCGAAACTGGCTTCAAGCGATAATCCTTTAATCAGTTGCGGTATCTAGCCTAGACGTGTTGTTTACATTTAATATATGTACATAACAGAGAAGGGCTGTTTTTTGGGGTCTGCGTTTCCTAGCTACAATTTAGGGGACTTTAACTTTCATAACACAAGTTTAATTTTAGCTTGGGGGCCAGAGGTCTAAACACTTGCGTAAAAACTTACAACTTAAATGTGATGGATGGATTGTAACATAATGACCTAGGATTATGTTAAACAATATTGTAAACTACCAATAAAAATATTAATATTATTATTTAAGTGAATAAGTTACTTCTAGGAGAGCGTGGTTCATTATTAACACATCTTTGCTTACCATAGATATTGAACGTTTATAATAACAGGAATTGGATTTCAGTTCGTTGTCGTCTTTCTTCAAGCCAAATACTTCCTCTCACGCATCGAAGATACGAGTTTGCGATTTCAGACATATATTTACCACTAGCTTTTGCCCGCGGCTTCGCCCGCGTGGATGTCGAACTTCCGTCCCCTATGTTTTTCCTTTAAGGGCTGAATTTCCAAAAATCGTTTTTTAGTGAATACTTACTCTTCACTAAGATCACCCCTTCAAGTTTCATGTCTCTAATACCAGCGGTTTGGACTGTGCGTTGATATATAAACGTAATAATTTTAGCATAATACTTCCGGATAGACTACTTTCAAAGTTGATCCTTCCGGTATGTACCTATGCATAAAGATTTCTGGAACCATTGACCCGGGAAAGAGCGCCGTACAAATGACCATGTGTAAAACAACTGAGACTAAGATCAACCTGCCCAGGCGTATTGATTACAACCGTACCAAGTTTGGTTAAAATCCCTAGAATAGTTTCTGAACTATGCGTGCACATACAGACAGACAGACAGACAAAACTTTTACTGATTGCATTTTTGGCATCAGTATCGATCACCAATCATCCTCCAATATTAATTTTGAATAAAATATATTCAATGTACATAATTATCTTCGTAGTGTGTGATAAGCCCATTGAATTGTATAGCGAGCGATATTGTATCTTAAGATAAAATATTATAATATCTTAGCCGTGTGCAGCGCCCCTTGGTGAACTCCACTGCGGGTGACGTAACCTACGACAAACTTATTATTTGCGGTTGGTACAGTAGTCGGGTCTAGGGATCGAACCGCAAAATTAAGTTTGTTTTCCGGGATAAAAAGTACCCAGTGTGGTGCCCAGGATATGAAGGAATAAGTATTCCAAGTTTCATCGTAATCGAACCGGTAGTTTTTGCGTGATACCTGAACATACAGACAGACAGACAGACAGACAGACAGACAAAACAATTTTTAATCATATTTTTGGGTTCGGTGTCGGTCTAGTAACACCCCCTGCTATTTATTTTTTTGATATTTTCAATGTACAGAAATTTTACTTCTACAGATTTATTATAAGTATATATAGAATAGATATAGATAAATCCTGGTTTCCTCACAGTGTGCATGGCCACCGATGTCAGAGATGACTTAGAAAGCACATAAGAATAAAAAAGTCACATGGGTACTTGTTGCATGTTCTACTACGATCCCCTATGAAGGGGATTCTCCAAGTACTTATAAGTGTCATTCTTTTATATTCCCTTTTAAATAAAAACGCTACTTATAAAATAGCGCAGGTAATGCATGTAATTAAAAATCTAACAAAGTACAGAGGGGATGGGGGATGATAAGATGTCGTGATGGCCCAGAGGTTAAGGCGCCTACCTACACGAGGTTATACACGAGGTTGTGGTTCAGATCAGGACAAGTCCCAATAAGGCTTTTTCAATTCACATGTACTTTCTAAGTTTATCTTAGACATCATTGACATCGGTGAAAGAAAAACATCGTGAGGAAACCTAGCCTTATAGTTAATATAATTTTGAAATCGCCAATCCGCCTTGAGAAAGCGTGGTGATCAATGCTCGAGCCTTCTCTGTATGAGAAGAGACCTTTGCCCTGCAGTGGGTCAGTAACAGGCTGGTATTATAATTATTTACAGAGGGAATTATACTCGTAATGATGAAAATTAACTTTTCTAAAATAAGTTAGATGTTGACAAGAAAGTACTAAAAGCGTTGAAGACCAGTCGGAGCCTGTATTTTTGCTGGTAGCAATAGACTCGCCCCGTATATGGGATTTAAACATGTAACTGACTAAATGCGGATGTACCTACTATTGGTACACCTCAGCCGAACCCTTAGGTCATACTCATAACACAATAGGTTCGAAAAATCTAAATAGTTGTACTTCTTATGTACCTTGTCCCTAATTGGGGATCGAAAAGGAAATTAGAGTTTAATATAATCCCCTAGGGGATCGAAGCGGAACATGGAGTGCTCTGTAGTCCCCTGGGGGACTGGTCTAGGGGATTTCAGTGGAACGTCCCGGAATCAGTGGTCACGGTATATAAAGCGAAGAAATAAGAAACTTGTACGAAAATATTTAAGTGTAAATGGAAAGGGTTACAAATTAGATGAAGACCAAACCATGACTAGAGAACGAGGTGTATAAAAAAGAGATGTATTGAAGAGACACGTCCTGACCCCAAATAGAATAAGAACAGGAGAATAATGATTCTCATCCAAAAGAATTCCTGGGTATTCCAAGTTATTTAGTAGGTATTCAACAATAACAATGTCTTATAGTAGTACTAAGCTGACTTCATATTTTGAATACCTACTAAAAAAAATTAAACGACTCAAAATAACTACATTCTTACACTTATAATTATTTTCCTTAACAATTCCTCTTTGGGGCACTCAAAACACCAACAAGAACCAGTGACGTCCCTACACCTCATATGTTAATATCGACAACGCAGTTAAGCTCTGTAATTAATCGAAGTGGGGATATAATTTGTCTTCGTCAAGCAGTAAATAGCTAATTCCCACACATTAGGGACACAATAGCCCGCCCGGCGTCTTATTGATTACCGTCTATTGTTCGCTTTCGACCGCCTTAAATGATACACTTGCCTCGATTTACACGACAAGCACTACCGTTTATAGTTTAATGAACTGATGATTGTCATTTCAAGGGTTTTGGCAAGTATTGTTCTCTTTTTTAGCCTCGCCTATTCTCATGCGTTTTCAATATTATGAATAATAAAAGTAATCTAAACTATCTATCCTTAATTCCTTATATTATAAAGAAGTCTTCAAATCTCTGGATCTACTGAACCGATTTTGAAAATTCATTTACCAAAAGAAAACTACTCTATTCTTCTTCTTCTTCTTCTTTTCTTCTCTATGACTACTATGCATGGATTTATATTTGTACGCTTCAACGCAAGACGTAGATTCTACATTATATTTATTAGTAACACCCGTGTACAACCTAAGCCTACAAATAAAGATTTAATTTTCATTTTTATTTTCTCTATTTGTGAGTGTAACAGGCTGTATTTTAATTTCAAAACCAAGAAGGGGATCCCCCCTTCTTGGTTTTGAAATAAAAATACAAAGAGAGAAGTGAATTATAGTATACTATTCTACAACTGTCACACAATGCCATCTAGTCCCAAACTAAGCAGGTCTTGTGCTATAACTGATATACATTGAAAGGTACCTACTTAAAAATTTATAAATACAAACATATTATAGATAAATCACACCCAGATACAGAACAAATGATCGTGCTCATCATACAAACATTTGTCGTTGATGGGAATCAAACCAATGAGCAGCGGCATAGCAGTCAAGGCTACTATCCACTAGACAAACAGGCCAGTCCGAAAAATTAATGAATGTCGATCTTGTGCATGACCCATCAAGTCTTTTCCGTCATTTTCTTTTGAAGCTTCGTCATCTAAGTCCAGTAAGGTCACAAAACAGATCTTACACTTTGCTTCTTCTTTGTAGCCATGGAAAGTTACTTTTCAATGTTTATCTAGCTTCAGGTCGTCAAATTCAGAATAGTTGATTGTGTGTTATATGTTAGGTTTATAGGATTTGATATAAACAGTTATTACATAGGTCAGCTATGTCCCGCCATTGAGGCATACTGATACTACTGATACTGCTAGCCTACATTATCCTATTGCTGGGCTGAGGCCCCCCATTGCCCCATGATTTCCAGTTTTTTTGATCCAGGGTTAAAATTAGCCACTGGTCGTTTAATTTGTCCAGGTCATCCCGCCATTTTCTTCGGGGTCTGCCGCGACGTCTCCTAGCTGTGTCAGGGCTGCCACCACATGGAGCCCTGACACAGCTAGAAGGCAGGTGCCTTTTTGTATGCCTCAATGAGTGGACTGAAATAGGTCAGCCCACTCATTGAGGCATACAAATATTCACAAAATAATAGATTGATCACTAAATTGACATTTTACCACAGCACAAATCCAGCAGAATCTTATTTCAATTAAACGTCAAATTATAATTTATTGAATTAGAATAAATGTCAAATTCCAATTTATTGATTCAGAATATATGTATGTTGTCACATTTAAAACGTTTGGACCATAGTACTGTTAGTTGCATTTTCTCTTGTTGTTTTGGCAAGACTATTTATGTTAATAAACGCTATATAAACTGTTTAGTTCGTTCCTCATTCCTGCAATGTAATTTACATAGGTTGTTAAAAAACTCGTTACGCTTTGGAAGTCATGGTACTAACTAGCATACACTTTTTAGGGTTCTATACCAAAATGGTCCTAAAATAATCCTTTTAGTGCAATAATTGTCTAGTGGTATATCTGTCCTTGTTTCTTATTTCATACAATGCTGTGTGTTCACTTACAAAATTAGTAAAGGAATTGAAAAAGGATTGCATAGTAACCGAAATATTTTTTCTATTGTGGTTATTGGGATATGCTATAAAAGGCTACATTAAAAATCATAACGTTTACGTCCGAAGTTTGCCAAGTGAAATTAAATTTTAGTTTGTTTGGATGTTGCAAAATATTTGAACAGTTAAATAATCAAATAAGGCAAATACGTAATAAAAGATAGATATAATTATTAACATTAAAACTTCCATCAGCTGATGAAAGTTTATTAAATATGCATTTTAATTCTAATAATGGAATAAAATATCCTACCACGATACGGGACCATTGGTGGTTAAGGCTGCCTTGTTCAATCAGTTTTTGCTAAACAGTTAGTTCTACTTAACACGTAGCTAGTAACTAAGACAGTATTTATATCCTTCGTGTTCAACGATTTTGTATGAGTTTTAAGTGTTTAGAGGCATGACTCTGCGGACTCTCTTAAGACAACTTATCATCATTATACGAGGCATAAGTATATACTTCTTCTTCTTCTTTGCCTATCAAAGACAAACATAGACATTGAAAATAGACCTGGAATTAGTTATCGTGGTTAAACAATTAGCCAGTTGATTTTCTAAGGTGCGATGGATGTACCAGAGGATGTAGAGTACGTTAATAGTGGTCAAACGAGAGCCTTCTATAATCAAAAAAGCTCGGGAAGCATCTTTTCGCGCACCCCAAAAAAATATCCCAAATACGATTAGATAATTATGTACCTACATACAACTTTTGTATGAATCATTTTGGCATACCAAGACAAATTTTTCGTGTTGTTTTATATATTTAATGACATGTCTTTTTACACATATAAAAACCTGATAACATACGCGTTACTCAGCGTTAATTGGTCCAGCCACTCTTCAAAATTTTCTGTTTTGTCTCACAAAACTTACAACAAACGCCAAAGCTCTCTTTGGAGGTTGTCATCCAATGAAATAATATACGTATCTATAAATACATCCCACCATTGTCACTTTTCATTCCTGAACAACAAAAGTAAACGTGTATAGTACAACGAAAAGACCATGACATTGCATGATCACACAAAGATATAACACGACCTCACCTGTTAAACTATTCCAAACATAGAACATACAGCCCACAAACAAATCTAACTAAAAGAAAGCTATTTCAGTACCATGCACCACGTAAACCTAGGCAAAAAGACATTTATTCACGTACCTTCTAAAGTTCGCAAAACAAGTCGCCGACCACATTTGTAAGGGGTGACTCATCTATATAGGGTGGAATGGACATCGACGCACCACCGTATCATCAGTTCAGCAGTGCTATTCTGTAGAAAATGTAGGTCAAGTGATAGTGAATTGAGCTGTCATTCCATTCAAATTTTTGGCATTGGTTTTTGCCCTGTTATGTTAATATTTCTATTGTTTAATTTCTTTTAATTTAATTATTCTCTTTTATTGCTATTATTTTTATATATTATCGTGTTGTTTGGGTCAAATAAATGCTTTTTCTTTCTTTCATGAGAGTCACTTCACTCAAGTTTTGGCGGGGTGATTTTTATGTAATCGAGCAGCAGCACACGATCCTTAGCGTTGAAATTTTTGCCGGCGTTTTTCCTAATTTTTACGTTGTTTTTGATACTTTCTTTAAATTGTAATAAGCCATAATTTCTATCCACTCAATTTTTTATTTGTACATTTGTAAAGTATTAGAAAAATCTAAATACTTTACTGAAATAACGATCTAGTCTACAGACTAATAAGTAATTTTACTTTAACCTAAATTATTACAAAATTAAAACTAAGAAATTGTCCACTGACGTAATCTTAGAGTCTGTTAAGGGGGAGCACTTCGTTCATGTGCCTAATGTTTATCATTAATGCGTATCATTACACTCACTCGAACGGTTAAGTCCTTTTGAGTCTTCTCACTAGACCCGTGTTGTCGAGGAGCTGGACCGCCTCAACGTTCACATGGTGATAAGGCTCCGTTCATGTGCTGCAGCATATTTTTTAATAACTATATCTACAGTATCCACCTGTAGATGTCTATGGATGTCGCAATCCACTACTCAAATGAAATTTAAAATTAATAATTTAACATAACTCTCACTTCATTAAACACCTCTTGGGATAAGATAGAAATCATATCATTATATGTATCTTTACTAATATTATAAAGAGGTAAAGTTTGTGAGTTTCTAACGTTTTAGAGAATATCTGAATCTACTGAACCGATATTAAAAAATATTTTACCAATAGAAAGCCACATTATTTGTAACTGTAAGCTATATTATACTATTCTATATTTTCAAAAATAAGAGGGGACACCAAAGTAAAAATATTGACGAAGTCGCGAGCGAAGTGCTAGTATAGAATATAGTAAAATAAAACAGTCCTGCAACATGGCCTACAGGTAGTTGTTTGTGAAATGTTTGTAAAAGCACATATGAGGTAAACTTCGTAGACCGTTCCGACCATTAATTTGTTTTTTCAACATTCATGCATTCGTTTTAATATTTTTTTGTTTTCACAAACCAACCAAAAATAGTTACAGTCATCTAAAACAAATCTCCAGAATTATCTTCTGAAATCATATTGGTGGTTGAGTCGCGGCCCCTTCCGCCCTCTACGTAACGCGCTCACTGGTCAGCAGGCACTCATTGGTAACGTGAGCAAAAACTTTGTTTTACACCGAATTGGGCATTTAGCTTTTCAACATTTAACATGGAAGAAAGCGGTGGCGCGTGTAAATTGGTTTTAGTCATTTAAGGTACAAAGATTCTGTTATGTTTAACTTATTTAGACAAGGTAGTTTTGGTGCTAGGGGAAAAGCACACACATGACATCATAGGTAAGTGGAAACGCCGGGAGGGGACGCCCTAAAAGGACAGACACAGTCCTTAATGTTAGCAAGGTCTGGTGCGGATTACTTGGAACTGGCGTGTTTGTATGACCAGATATATAAAAGTAAATGAAGCAAATGTGTATGTAGCTCTTCCTCCGTGGCAAAAATGCGTGAGTTTATCTATCCATTTGAACCTACAATCTTACTCATGGCAGCTGAGATTATCCCACTAAAACTTTGTCAATTTATGTCCATTAAGTGATATTCCAAATTGTACGCAGTTTATTTAGACACGATTATCATTATCACTTGGATTACTTGCTATTAATTCTCAGTGGCCTACTTTGAAGGTGGCATGGCACGCCTTTAATACGTCGTGGCCTCGTTCAGAACTTTTGAAGTTCTTGAAACACTTTTCTAAAACACTCCCTTGACATCAAATGCAGCATCTTTACCTTTAAATAATTAAAATAAAAGTGTCAGAAAGAAGTTAAAATAAAACTCTGTTAGAAGGTTCAGTACGTGACAGCTAGTAGGAAGAGTTGTGTCAACTCAAGCGAGCCATTCAAACATTTTCAACTTTACATTTCAACGGATATAAAACAGAGCAATTTACCTTTAATGATCGAGCGTGTAGACCTTTTTTTTCCCTAATATATTTCACGGAATCCCAAGTTTTTATGGGAAGTGAAATACAGGAGGGTTTAAAGCGAGTTTTCATTGCTTTTTACGTTACAATATTCATATTGCTCGGTCGGGCAATTCCAAGTTGATAATCCAGGGTTTGGTTTAATGAGCCCAATGTTATCCCGACCGGATTAACATTCGAGCTCGCATGATGTTACATAATTCTCTGTGGGTATTACCTTGCACTTCACGTTGCGTCCGCGTCAAATTCTAAATGTGAAACGGTACTGGAGTGTTTTGCTTCCGTTTTCTTTGTAACATTCGGTGTCTGTATGTGGATTCTGGGTAATGAAGAAGCTTGTGGTTCAATAATAACAGGTGCACGGGTTGATTGAAGGTTAAGCTACACTTGCTTAGGTCTGTCCGTGGATGGGCGTCTATTAATTACCTATCAAAGCCACTCCGTGGCCGTGCCTCGGAAAGTACGTCAAGTCGTTGGTCACGGAAGCCCGAAAGTTTGACAATCGGTTTAACCAAGGGGTATCGTGCTTCCCAGTAACTGAGTTGTTGAGGTCGGATAGGTAGTTCCTCATAAAATTGACTGGCTCCAGCTACATCCAGTTATGATTTTGTGATTTCATAGTAACTTCGTGAAAATTATGCTCATTCATCAGTTTTTTTTTCATACCCGTGGGTAAACAGTATCACGTAGTTACAATCTTTCATGATATTTTCTTGTACGTAATCTATCTAAAGTTAAGATTTTAATACTAGAGGGTGAAATAACTTTTACAAGTTGGCTAAGTTAGCGCAAGTAAGTGAGCGATATTACCCGTGGGTATCACCAACAAATAAGTATCTACATTACATTAGAAGCCAGCGGTTTAACACGTAAAAGTATAACATTGAAAAACGCTCTAAATGTAGTCCTAATTCTAGTCAAGAATAATCTAATCAGACAATAATTATTTTTATAATTTTTTATTTATTTTTTTGTGTTGAAACATGATTGAGAAACAATTGATGATTTGCTTTATTATTAACTTAAAAATATTGTATTGCCGTTTGTATAATTTTTATTGCTTTAATTGTCTGTGTCTCCCATTGTTATTCTGTATTAGTTCATTTTAAATTCATTGTTATTGTAAAATTTCTAGTTTCAATAGATATTATGAGTATGTTGCTTTTTTTTGCATGTGGTGATTAATTGTTACACGTGCAAATGACATTAAGTTAGAAATAGAGAGGCAAAGGAGCGAGCGGGAAGCACTGTTCAAGCGTTGCGCACCAGTTGATCGTTGCCCGCTGACTTCGATTCCGTGGGCTAAGGGTCAGCGCATTAAGAAACAAGAACCCATAGCGAGCCTTATACTTTATTTCAATAATTTTAAATTTGATTTTCGATTGCCTTAAAAAATCTTCTCTGCGCTCTTCTCTGTCTGCGCTGACCCTAACATTTTGCCTCGTCGCGCGTCGTTTTATACCGCCTACATCGAAGGACTACAACTAGTACTAACTTACCTGCTGCGATCTTCCCTTCCGATAATTTAGGTGTATTTAAGGCTAGAGTGACCTAGTCTCTTAATAAAGTAGTGCGCTTCACCATCAAGGTCTTTTATGTAAGTACAGACGCCAGCACATCAAGTTACCCCAATGTGTCAAATTTTCCTAATTTAATATATGAACCTTATTCTGTTTGACATAAAGTTGAAAAACGATCAAAGAAATTAGACACATTGGGGTAACTTGATGTGCTGGCGTCTGTACAAAAGATAGCATATGTCCGTATCCAGGATACTATTTATCTCCTTGCCGTATATATTAACGATATTTTAAGCCGTTTAGTCGTGAAAAGTCGACAAACAAACAGAGTTACTTTCTGGTATATAATATTAGTATGGATTTGAAGTTTCGATTCAAAATTGAGTGTTCGTGCCAGGGCTTCGCAGGTCTACTTCTATTAATTATTTAACTTTGCTTTTATACAACAAAAGACATGATAATGTGGAATACGTTTCAACTCCTATATTCATTATTAACCTTTTTACATCGTAATTCAAGTATAGGGGCATATATCAATAGTCTCAATAGATACATAGTAATATATCAACGTCATGATATAAGATAGTAGGAAATATACCTGTTAGAGAACTTGTGTAGAGACTGATAACGGCCCTGGGGGTGTATTGTCTTAATTTATATGATATTCAGTGTTTGTCAAAGAGATGTGTTCCTTTAAATAAACCTCATCGATTGGTGCGAAACAACACGAGCCGATCTATTTGTATCTAAGTGAGATAGAAATATAGAAAATATTGGCCTAAGTTATATAATTATGTAGTTGTAGGTCGATAGAAAATTGTTTATATATTTCTAGATTCTATTATCTTTAGTAGTCTCTAGTAGTATTATTCTTTAATCGTACGCTTAGCATCGCGATCCTTGAGAATTAAACTTTTTTTAGAATAAAACTCCGTCTCCGTGGGATGACAACCCTGATCATTTGACATTTTTTACAGATTATTTTTACTGTTGAATAATGGCGGTTTGATATATTTTCTATCCAACAACTGTCAAGCTGCCATTTTTATTTCTTACTTAGTGTAGTCAGATATGACTATAAAAATATCGGCTACGAAAATATAAGTCTACGAAAGCACTGAATGGTGATTATGGTAGTAGTACCATCAGGGTAGTAGGATCACTTTTTTCTGATTGTCGGTGTATCAGATTCAGATAATCTTCGAAATCGCTGCAGCAACTTTAACGGGATTTTTGCTGCCAGATAACTGATGTTAAATTCACATATGTTTGTAAAATTCACTGAAATTCGGAAATTTAGATGGTCTTTTGTAAGAAAATTCCTTGCAAAGCCGGAGCAAGTCACTAGTTTTTGATAAAAATTAAATGAAAAGATAATGAAAAAAATATAAATGATAGTCGTGATGGCCCAGAGGTTAAGGCGCCCACTTCAAATCCTGGCAAGTACCAATGTGGCTTTTTCAATTCATACTTTCTAAGTTTATCTTAGACACCATTGACATCGGTGAAGGAAAACAACGCGAGGAAACCTGAACTTATAGTTTATATAAGTTTGAAATCGCCAATCCGCCTTGAGCAAGCGTGGTGATCAATGATCGAGCCTTCTCTGTTTGAGAAGAGGCCTTTGCCCTGCAGTGGGACGTAACAGGCTGGTATTATTATTATTATTAATTATTATTAATGAATGTTTTCACAGAGTACCCGTACTTACCCACTTAAACAACATGTTTTTCCACCCTATAGGTGTAATGTAATTAAGAAAACTTCCTTCACCGACATTTTGTGACACATTCCCTCAAACCAAACAAAAACCTACGCCAAAGACAAACCTAACAGGAACTTTGAAATAATTATTATTTTTGTTATTCTACCCAAAATCGTATTTAACTTAATTGGATGAATACGGCTGCGGGCCAACTTCGTATAGTTAATTAACAACATGCATTAGTTTGTGTATAAACTGAAATTGTTCTTCTTGGATTATGGAAACTACCTATCTGATGAAATTGCTAAATGGAGTTTAATTAAACAATTCACAACAACAGCAAGGTCTGTAAACATTTGGAAGGGAATTGGGGAAAGAGGGACGCCAGCACATCAAGTTACCCCAACGTGTCAAATTTTACCAATTGAAAATAAACCTTATCTTGTTTGGCATAAAGTTGAAAAACGATTAAAGAAATTCAAGACTGTACATAATTATTCAAGTTTTCACTTCTGTGGGCACTCCCGGAGTGCCACTGTTTATTTTTTTTTAATGATCAGCCGGTCTATTCAGTAAAATTCACTCGTGAAAACTTGAGTAAAGCAAACTGTCAATATCTAGCGAACTGTCACCAACTAGGGCATGACAGCTTGATTCTCCTACAATCCCACGGGATTATTTTTTATAGAATAGCACTGCAGAACCCTTACTAAAGTGACTTTTGACTGGCCTGTTGGTCTAGTAGTTAGTGACCCTGACTGCTATTCCGGAAGTTGTGGGTTCGATTCCCACCCAGGACAAATGTTTGTGTGTTGTGCACGATTATTTGTTCTGTGTCTGGGTGTAATTTATCTATAATATGTATGTATTTCGAAATATATAAGTATGTTTATCAGCTATTTAGTACCCAGAACACAAGCTCTAAAGCTTAGCTTGAGACTAAATGGCGTTGTGTGAAAAGTTGTGGAATATTTATTTATTTTATTTATTGTACTTATGTTACTTGATACGCGTCGCGTGCTGTTACGGAACGCAATTTTCAGAATCGTAAGAGTTTGTTTCATTTAAGTGAAAATTTCTCTAGCATAGATATATACACACATAAACTCACTACCTTTATTATTCTTTAAGTCCAGCTTTTATATGTATTTCTTTCTCCACAGAAGAGCACTGACTTCCAAGATACAGGTTTGGAAGTTAGGAGCTCATTAAGTTCAGCTGCTTAATTATACATCTTATGTCTTAGTTCTTGAGAGCTATTTTTGTATTACCTAGGTTTAATCATTTAGTCCAAATAAACTAAGTACTATTATTACCTTTCCCATGAATGTGGACAGGAACTATAGGAACCCATCTGCAAATAAAAATGATAACCACCTACGAAGCAAAGTAGTATGTCAGGATAGTAATTCTTTCGCATTTCTTTTTATTTTATTTTTATGTATTGTATTAGGTTCACCTACCATTGCTAAGACTGAATACAGCGACACTATACATGCTTAGATTTCAAATACAGCGCATTATTAACTCAAAAATAAACACCACATGCACAAAACAAACGCTACTTTTGCTTCAATTCGCAAATATAAATCTGGTCACCTGACCTGGCTTTTTCACCTTACATTAATTATGCTCTTAACGGGACAAAAACTAAAACCTAGGCATCTCTATTAAATTCTCGTCACTTCATCATCTTGTTAAACCACGGCAAATATGTACAAGAAAGGCCAGGATAACATAACATCAATACATAGTACAGGCACATTTACTACTCAAACCATCCTGAAACAAACAATACGCAATCACTAATGATGATCCGCATCAGCACAAGATGGCATTAGCTAGTGATAATACACCACGACACTACATAAAGGGGACTCTATTATGAGGATTCGCTCTTGACAGACGGATAGACACTCGGCCTTAACACAAGAAACTACCTAAACTAAATTAACTATGATCTTCAGGTTATAGATGTTGCAGTCAAAACTCTTAACCAGTCAAAAGTACTATTGACTAGCAAAATCAGTCAAAACTACTTTTGACTGAACAGGTTGGTCAAAAGTGGTTTTGACTGAAAATTATTGGTTATTAGTACTTGTGACTGCAAATTAGTGGTTAAAGGTACTTTTGACTGACGCTCGTCGTCTAAAGTAGTTTTAACTGCATTAAAGCATCTGTCAAAAAAGCACTAAGGGATCTGGCTAATGGTCATGGTTCTAACCTAACCTAACCCACATGATTCACCAACCATAGACGGTTTTACCTGACTGATAAAACCAGTTAAAACCACTTTTGACGGAATCACTTAGTTAAAAGTACTTTTAACCAGCTCCATTAGGCAAAAGTTCTTTTAGCTGTTATTTTAGTCAAAAGTATTATTGACTAAAGCATACGGTCAAAAGTACTTTTGAGTGTTTTTTCTAGTAAATAGTACTTTAGACTTGTTAAGAGATTTGACTGCAACATAGACAAATCTTATTTGTCTTCTTATTTTTATTTGGTACGTGAATAACCTGGTGCCAAAGTTTTTATGCAGCCCACTTGGATTCACATGTCTTCTGGAAATATCACACAGTTGACAGGCAACCCGGTTAACTCACGACGTTTTCCATCACCGTTTATGTAGAAAGTGATTAAATCTGCCTAGCCTTTCCCCTACTATGTTGGGGTCGGCTTCCAGTTTAACTGGATGCAGCTAAATACCAGTGTTTCAACAACCCAGTAACTGGGTAACCTGATACCCCTTAGTTAAACTGGTTTGACAGACTTTCGGACTTCTGACTACAAGTAACGACTGTCAAAGATCTACAAACGACAGCCGTGACCAGCGGCTTGACGTGCTTTCCGAGGCACGAAGGTGTCTTGGTATGTAACAAATGGTCACCCATCCACGGATCGACCTCATCAAGCGTAGCTTAACCTTTCATCGGCCCGTGCGGCTATTATAATTTAGCCAAACGCTAAAAGTGCTTTTGTAGAAAGTGATAATTATACAATTAGCACATGAATCTAAAAAGTCAGAGATGCAGGTGCGTGTCTTGGGTTCGAACTTGACACCTACAACTTGGTTCTTCGCTTGTCACACCTCAAGCCTATCACTGCCTGTTTTTATCTAACTTGTCGTAATACTTTTGGGTGAATTCAGACGCTAGTAGGTTCATCAACCTACCTCAAACTGTCATGTTTTCCCAATTTTTTTTTTTTTAATTTTAATAAATTAAAAAAAACAAAAAAAAAAGTTGAACATGAACCTTATTGTGTTTAGCATAAAGTTGAAAATCTATCAAAGAAATTTGACACATTGGGGTAGGTTGATGTGCTGACGTCTGTACATACTTTGTATTTAAATAAACCACTCTCAGTAAGTCGGTACCTTTTTAGTTTTTAAACTTAAGACCTCTCATCCTCTCATCTTACTCCATTGAAATTCTGTTAACTAGCTGTAAAATTAGTAAGTAAGACTGGATGGTAGACGAGTACAGTCACGCGCGCCTCCATTTTCCGTCATCAGACCAGCTATACGACCTTGTCATCATGTACCTTAACTTTTTCCAACTACGTTAGGTACGGTTTTCCAACATAGTTGAAAAAAGCGACTGTCTATCTGACTTGTATTGCCCACTTCATACTGGGGGACAGGCAACCGATCAAAAATCAAAATATCGGAATTAAAATATTTTATTTGCATTGAACATTTGTTTGATCATACAATCTTAAAGGAAAGCATTATTCATGCTAAATAAATATTATAGTACAGCATATTCTACCCAAATAGGCGTACAAATTATTCTCCATCATGGTTTATTCTAAGAGTTACAAAGTATATAGGGTGACTGGTAATTAGTGACCGATACTTAAACACGTGATTGTATTCATGATTGCAATAAACTTTCCCAAAGAAACTTTTTTTTATACACTATAACTTATAACACAATAAAATATTAAAAACACTCTTTTGAATTCCCGCGCGCGCGCCTGTTATCGATCAGCTGATAGTCTGACCTCGGGAAGGGCAAAATCTAATAGTAGTAGCGTCACACGCTCCCCCACCCCCACCGCTCCCTTTGTGCAGTACTGACGTAATTAAATTAATTGAAAGTTAATGAGTATAAAAAAAGTTTCTTTGGAAAAGTTATTCGTAGTCATTCGTATCGGTCACTAATTACCAGCCAGCCTATATAAAGTCAAATGAGTTATTATTGAAATAGTCAAAAAAATAAAATAAAAATAAAAAACTACAAAAAAAAACCAAAAGAAATGTTAACAATCATGTCAAAAATTAAAATGTCAAGGCAACTAAAGGGCTACAATGCATCGATTAAGTATCTTTTTAACCGACTTCAAAAAAAGGAGGAGGTTCTCAATTCGGTTGTATTTTTTTTTTTTTTTTTTTAGGGTTTGTTACCTCATTTATGGACCGATTTTCAAAATTCTTTTTTTGTTTGATAGGGTATACTAACAGATTGGCCCCATTTGTATCAAAACTCATACCTGATGAGGGATCTTCGAGGAATTGAGGGAACTCCTCAAAAAACTTGCATATATTTTTGGATAACAATTGCTAAAGAAGTTCTATCTCTAAACATTAATTTGTACATCTCTGCCGGTCCCTTTTAAAATAGAATGGCGTCATGTTATGTTGTAGAAATACAAAAGCTCAGCATATACATTTGACTATCGCAATCGCGAATAATTTGCTGTTATGCGTTGAAGAGTTCCGTTGCCTGTCTTCTTCACCAAATGATACTTTCTAAATGAAAATGCTTGATTTGTTACTAAAAATGTTGAAAATAACTCCAGTTTCGGAAGTCGGTGGCCAATAATGAACAAAACAAAACCACCAAAGCCACAGACTTCCGAAACTGGAGTTATTTTTCACCTGTTAGATTTTTTTTAAGAAGTCGGTTGTTTTTTTTGTAAAAAAGTTTTATTTTGTAATTTCGATGTCAATAGTTTTTAAAATATCTTTTTTAACACTATGACATTTAGTGACTTAAATGGGTACTCGTATTTTATTATAAATAGCAGGATTTGCAAAAAACACCACTTCATTAGGTATGTTTAACCTGCATATATCCTTAGTCTACTACTATTATGTATTCCTTACTTTGGTTTGGTTATCCAAGTGTATTAAGTCTTGCAATACCCACTTTTTCTGTCATTAAACCGGTAAACAATCCCATTTTCATCTGCCTAGCTTTTTCTCAACTAGATTGGGGATTGTGGGTTACCCTGCAGTATAACTGGATGCAGTTGTATACTAATGCCTGGGTAATAACCTCCATAACCCAGCAACTGGGTGACACAATACTTACCGCTCAGTAAGATTAAATTGTCGGACGTGTATTAACCATCATGTAAAACTGTTATTTTAAAAACTTTTACACAACAATAAATATTGTTGTGCATTCAAAATGTACACATTACTCTATTTATTTAGGTGCTTTTTCATGGAAATAACTTCCTAACGTATCCTAACATTAGTCAATAACTTCAAAATCCAATATGTATTCCAGAAAAAGGGAAGACACCGTTAAAACAAAAACATATTCTCTTCTAAAAATCTTACTACCTAAGACGTTGGTTCTGCTAATATGCTAAAAGTATACTTACCGAACCGATCTCAAGATTAAACTGCTAGCAAGATAGTAAGACGGGTGTGAAGCTGAAATAAACCGTTTTAAAATGCTGTTCTATTCCGTGGAGCGGTGTTTACGTACAACGAACTGTTTGCCAATTAGTTGTGCAGCTTATTAGCAGCGCTAAAACTAAAAATAAACACGTCACTACAAACTTGATGCAAAGAATACATTGTAGAGCGATTCATGAATTCGATTTGCGACACCTGCAAGAGGATATTTATAACCTCTCTTTGTCATAATAATATTGTAATTTATGGAGTCTTGGTGTAGTGCTAGAACAAGAATAGGCGTTCTTATTGAACGGTGAAGGCAAGGTCTGGGCACTTTGCCACACGAATGTACCCATGGTACAATACTACTGCGCCAGGTATTTTCTTGCGGAGACTGGTACGTCACAACTGGTAAAGTACTACGTCATCGATACGTATGAACTAATAGACTTCGTGATTGGTTGAATATTTAGATACGTGGTAAATTCAATCATGGATGGCCAGTTGAGGTAGTAACTGCGCCCTCCCTACTACATAGTGAGGTTAAGTCTTTAGTGAAATTAGTTATACAACCCAGACATATTATTTTGTAACATGTCAACAAATTTAGTTCCACGCTTCTGAATACGCTCATAGAATGGTTTAACAGATATAACAGCAGATAATTTACAATAATTTGGTTGACTTTTCTGAACTTGACTTGTTTACTACTAAGCCGCAGGTATTCAATCGAATACTTACTAAACACTGGTTCGAATTGGTTCAATAACTGTTTCTTTTTTTTGTTATTTTTTTTTATGACGTATTGTTGTGATTGTGTAAGTATTATTTTTGCACATACTGTCATTGCAATTGCCTTTCTTTTTTTTATTTTATTCTCAAGCTCATCATACGCGAAAACATGTAATTGGTTAATAGTTGCATAATTTGTTGTATTTGTTAGTTGTTAATACTGTTTGTTTTCCTGATACAATAAAATAAAAATAAATATTTTTTTTATAAGGTAAGCAATGCTTCCCAATGTTGTGGTAAAAATGGCATAACATATTCATAATAATCAAATTATTTGTTGTTAAACTCCTTGTGTTAAATTTCCTTGTGTTCGCTTTTCTATTCATGTAGTAGTTGTTGCTATTTAAAGCAAATGGAACTCACAAACTTCGAACAGAAAGTTAATATTGAGCTGCAGCTATGTACAAATAAAATAACTACATGTTTTTTTCACATGACAGACAAGTTTTCTCTTACGTGCAGTGTGCATATCACCTGAATCCATCCATCCATTTAATTCGTAAGTTTACAATAACATCACTCGTTTATTCTCAGAAAAGGCCGGCAAAGAATTTGTAGACCCACATTTCGTTATTTATTTTAAAGCCAAAAGACATTTTTTTTCATCAAACTGAAAGGCAATACTCTAATTTTTCGAGATAGTTCGCATTTAGTTGCTGCATTGATCTTAAAAAAAAATACATTTCCATTTTACTGTATTTATTTTTTAATTGTGATTGAGACCAGATTTTGAATGTTTTTCTTTACGGGGAACACAACGCAAAGCAACGCTCAACACTAAACAAGAACAAGAAAAACGACTGCCAAGAAACCATTTTAATTGGAATAATTAGTTATCTGAAATCAACGTACGCTATCGCACGATTCCACTGGATTGGATAGTACACTAATATAGCAATGTTAGCACTGTTAAGTATTCTGTGTTTAGAGTCCCAAGAGAATTAGTGCACAAGATCGTTTACGTTCACTACACACATGCTTTGTACCCATGACAGAAAAACATAGAAGAAACAAATGCAAGGCATTAGGATTTAAACCATAGATAAAGAAGGAACTCTTTAAAACTTGGTGGGACTTTTTACTGCGAATTGAAATCCCTTCTTTGATAGTACTGACCAAGGAATAAAAACATTAGAATGCAATAAACAATCGAATAACACATAAAAATCGGCATTGGGATTACCTTTGTATTATTATTATTCTCTATTACACAGATGGGAAAAACATAGGCAAAAATATGCATTTCCTTTTAACCGTGTTAGCATTCTGCTCTCCTTCTCGATATCACTCATACACGCACGCACGCACACATACGCACTCACCCATGCACGCACTCACGCACACACACACATCCTGACTCTCAGGTCTGAACTTAGTGCTTACTACAACTTAATGAAAACCTGTCTATGTACTACTTAGCAAATAAGAGCAAAAATAATATGAATCGAAATAAATAAACTTATTATATTATGTTATATAAACTCTAACTATGGCAAATTTCACTCATCTCTGTACACGTGAAAAATGGATTCAAAGTTTTCACTTTACAAGTCCCTTGCACCCAGTATATTTTTATTTCTTGCTTTCGAATGAAGATTTCTTTACTAATAATCCAGATATGATGTTGATAGTTCCTTCGCTAATCTGGCTAATTATCTATCACACGGCTATTGCCTCCTGTTAAAGACAAATCAATTGGCATAGCGAGGTTACGCTTTGAAATCTGTAATTGGTTAGACGCAGAAAATTAATTATTTTCCTCCAGGCGATATCAGCTAGGAAATACCTATATATTATGTAGGAAGGTATTCAATTATGTCGGTGTCTGTCAACAAATGTAGATTTAACGTAAAAAACCTGCTAATTGGTATACTTTATGAAAATATAACTTTTTGAAACATCAAGAGCGTAACTTTTAGATTATGCAGCGTTGTATAACGAACTCTTCGTGGATGGTAAGTACGTTCTGTATAAGGTAGCTCATTAATATTTGTTATTTATTAAAAAGGGATGTTGTTTATATTTGACTTCGTTGTCTCTTTTAAAGGCCTCTTCATATACTTAAAAAAAAACCAAAACTCATTCATTCAAATTAGGCTGAGAATCAGCTCTTATTACTGGACGTCAATAATCACAAAGAATCCTCCAAAACGCTCGTCCTTTTGCTGGAAAGAAGAAGTGGTACACAAAACTCCCAATCTCACAACTGATGCACTGTTTTAACCTGCATAAAGGAGTGTGTTCTACAACAGACACAAAGTCAGCAGGAGCGGGGCGGCGGCGCGGCGGCGGCAGTGCGGAAAGTGATGCTTTTTTTGCGGAGCATTTCGCACGTATTTTATAAGAGGACGTGTAATTGTGTACGGCTTAACTGTGCGATCCTGTAGAGATGACTTAAGAAACTAAGACTAGCCTGAGTGATTAAACTTAAAAACTAAGCGACTATACGCTAAGGGCACCCCCTTTGGGGTACGGGTCTCGGCTTAGGTCATCGCTGCGAAATGACACCAACGGGACAGGCCGGTGGGATCTGATCAAGGTAATTTCTGATCGAAATATCTATAGGCTCAGTGCTGCGGGCTGGCACGAGCAAGGCCCGAACCTTGGAAAGGCATGGCGTGTATCAATGCATACATACATATGGAACTGGCATCAAAAGCAGCACTCCCGGTGACTTCGTAACCGAGGCCTAAGGGTCGTAACAGGAGGCGTTTAAAAGTCAAAGTCAAGCCTGAGTTCATGTCCCTGGTCTATGATGTTGTCATTATGCGTCGGCCGACCACATGGGTGGTCTGAGTCCTGTCGTTTACACGTATGGTCACCAAATAAAAAAAATACACTGTGCTTCTATATGTATTTAGGCATTTCTCGGTGAGGGATGAATAACGAAACATCTTTTAGACACATCAGAAGCAACCGTAAATTCGGTTGCTTTTGATTCACACACACAATGATCATAGAAAAGTTTCCTAAAAATAAACCTGTAATCCAATCGTAATAATAAAGGACAACTGGTATATTTATGTTCAATGGCATTGACATAATATGACACATTTATTATTCGTATTCAAGAGTGTTTCCTATGAAAAATATGTTCCTAGTAATATTAAAACTCTTATTTCTTATATTTAGTCAGTGATATGAAAAAAGAGGTCTTCAAGAGGTAATATTGAAAACAACAAGATACTCTCTTTTGCTTAATACATTTATAATGTTGCTGGTACAAGTCTATCCAGGGAGAAATAGGCATCGACGCACCTCCGGACTAGCAGCTTGTATCCTTTTATTGCACACCGAATTTTAATAAGAAAAGAGATAGGTATTACAAAAAATTGGTAAGTATTGTATTTTAAGTGGACTCCAAGATACGGTGACAATCAGACGGCGGGGTACTGCGCGCTTCGTCACATCACGTCAACGAGTGCTCATGGCTTATCCTAGTTACACACAAAAGCCAATATACGAAACTAGCTGTTTGAAATTTAATCGTTGTACAGACGCCAGCACGTCAAGTTACCCCAATGTGTCAAATTTCTTTGATCATTATACAACTTTATGACAAACAGAATAAGGTTCATATTCAATTGGGAAAATTTGACACATTGGGGTAACTTGACGTGCTGGCGTCTGTACACTTTTCCCAGTCATCATCACTATGAACCGTCAATAGAAATACGTAAGAGCCCTGCAGGTCCTGGACCCCACAGCGTTAACATTTTTGTTGGGTTTTCCTAATTTCCAAGTTTTTACTTGACGTTCTTTTGCCTCTGTTTATCATCAGTGCTATCTAACCCAGTGAGATTTTCAATAAAAAGAGTTATCTATTCGCTTTTAAAATCTCATTGACTTGGATACAAATGATGAGTTTTTCATGTTCTTTTTTTAGTTATAAGCAAAAATAACGCCAGAAAAAAGTGTAAATTAAGAAAAAAACCGATAAAAAAAAATACGCTCGGCTCTAGAATTTTGTAAAGAACTCATGGTGTCCGAATGTACGACGGTGTCTCTTCCAACCCGTATAAAACTAACTACTTCCCAATATTGTACACTGAATTGAAAGTAAAAGTCACGGACGAAAAAGTGTGCTTCCCGGAACGTTACTTGTTCACCTGCACGACATCACACAGTTGCAGCTGACCACGAATAAATTACTTTTCTTGCACATAGCCTTTAATCCCCAAAGGGTTAGGCAGAGGTTTACCTGTACAAGGTTCACTCACCTTTTGTCAGTAATGTCTAAGTCCCATGTAGAAAATAGGAAGTGTAAAGTTCATGGCACATTATAACATCACCGCAACTGCACAGCAGCAGCACGGCGTCGCCTCGAATTTAGCTTACGACTAGCTGCCAGTGCGCTAACTAAGCATCGTCGGTAAGGTGCCAGCTTACAGTCCGCACGCCGCCCGCGTGGTGCAAGCTCGCCGCCTGCGGGGTGCAAGCTCGCAGCCCGCGCGCTGGCCGCAAGGTGCAAGCTAGCTGTCACCACGAACACAATTGTTATATGGCATTTATAATTGAACACGCCTATGACTTGCACGTTTTCATAATGACTCGGTTTACGACGGCGCAATGATGTTTTGCTGGCTACTCGGAGTCGGCGTGCTTTAAGCGTGCGGTCGACGCGCTCTAAGCACATGGTCCGCTCGCTATCGCTAGTGGCAAGCGCGCCGACTGCTCGCCGTTGGCTTTTTCACTTTGACATTGTGAAATATATTATACTACCCACGATATAAGGCTCCAAATTGAATGATAAGTTAATTGCTGGTTTGGAGTGGTGCCGGTGCCGCGCCTTTATAATGTGCCATGACCTTAAAAGTACTCCTCAGTAGCAGCCCCGAGTTTGGTTTTTTGTCCAATTTGTGACAATATGCTCATTGCCACCAATTGGACACAAATCCAGACTCCAGGTGTACAGAGGAGTACTTTTACACTGTCTTATGCTTTTCATGCTTTGGCTTCAAGACCCTACGAAAAGACGTGGACATGACACGTTACTAAATCGCGGGTCTGACATCACCTGGGACCTCGTAGTTTACATATTCGGTCATATTTGATGAGTTTTGACTTCATTAATAATGCTGAGCCCCATGATGCATGTGTGATGTAGTGCAGCCACCACCCGCTCGAGGACACATGATAGAATGATGTAAAGAAGGAGATGAGATGATTTATTTTTATTATTAATATTGCTCCTTTGGTGTAATTGCGGTACGGCGCGGCGTTCTAATGCGAGGGTAAATGAATAAATAAATGGAAGTCTAATTTTTAATTCCGTGTTTACGTTCATCATTTCAGAACCCTTTTCTCTGATCAGATTGCGTGATGCTCCTTTATTGGTAAAAGTGACCCGTCTGAGGCTCTCTACTTGACCGTTTGAATCTCTAGGAAAGATAAACTTTTAGATCTTTTCGTTGAATTGAATGAAGCACGAGCTCGTCGTTGTACCTATTTTATTTTATTGTATTGAAGTATTTTTAGTCTAGTTGAAGTAAGAATGAAGATTGCTCAGTTTTCTATGATGGCATGAATATTTTAAAGGCTCAAACAATTTAACAATGCAATAACTTTTAACGCGAATCAGTTCAATATTTTACTATTACCGACTTTGGTGTATTTTACTTCAAGGAACTTTTAACTTGTCATGACAGCCTAGGATTAGTTTATTGCTCTTGTTTCATACCTACAAGTATAGGGTTGTAGATCGTATGGACACTCAAAACTTAATCAAAAAAACATTATAAAATTATTTTTACAAAAGGCGTAAAGCGCGTAAGACGTACTCTATTGTAAAGACTATTTGCCTGAATTAACTCCATTCAAACCGTATGGGTTTTTAAGAACCTTCATATTAAATTTGGTGTAAATTTGAGGTAATTTTTGATTCGTCGGCGTTACTTCAACATCCCACGCTCGCGCTGTTAAGTTGGTCCGTTCTGAACACTACCTACGCTGTGTTCGGCTTCACTGAATGTCTAATTACATTTACCAGTTAATCGTTCAGCGGTAATTTATCATAACCGGAATACTCTAATTAATACTAATAGCATCCAAAACTAATTCAGGATCACTCAATCACAAACGTTCTTAGGTAATTCAGGTACCATAATATGATAAAAATACCTACGTTAGTGATTTATTCTCATCACCATCATAAATCAGCCGAAAAACTCCACTGCTCTAAACACAAGCTTTCCCCAAAAATCTCCACAGCAACTGAATTTGTTCCTCTTGCATCCAGCGGTCTTCAGCGTCCATTACCAAGTTGTCAGTCCACCAAGTGGAAGGCCTGCCAGCTCCACGTCTTCCAGTTTATTTTAATTGAATATATTTTTAAAGTCTATACAATAGAACTGTTTCGAATTAATTTCCATATTGATCTAAAGAAAATATAACTCTAAAACTCTTTTCGCAGAAATATTTTTATTGCGTCCAATAACAAACCCAAGTAGGTACAGACGCCAGCACATCAAGTTACCCCAATGTGTCTAATTTTCCCAATTGAATATGAACCTTATCCTATTTGACATAAAGTTGAAAAACGATCAAAGAAATTTGACACTTTGGGGTAACTTGATGTGCTGGCGTCTGTACCTACTAAGAGTTGGTAGTGAAGTGAGTGAAGGGATAAATTGAGAGTTGCTAAAGAGGAAAAATATATAAAATTATTAAAGGATTTTTGCTTGAATACGAATGGAAATAAAGAAAAGGCAAGTAAATTAATAGTCATTTATTTTTACGGAAAGCGACAGTGGTCCGCGATACAACAGTATTTTTAACACTCTAGGGCTCAAACAGAGTTCATGAAAACATTTTATATTTACACTGTCATGCACATATTTATTTATTTATAACATAGCTCAACGATGATGACGAAGGCAGACATGTGAAGAAATGCTTACAATATATATTTTCCCATTACTTTTGGCTAACAATTTCGTGCCTCATTTATATGTTCTATAACATCGGCAAATTACTTTCCTAGTACAAAAGCGATAAAAGCAAACTGATCCCATGTTTACTTGACGTCTTGCCCGAGTAATTGACTGCCTTTAACAGATTTCCCGTTTAAATTTAAGCATAATAACTTACATATTCTACTTATTACAATTTTTCTTCAATATATACAAGCCTATTTCGTGGAACTCAGTCTATATTTATTAATACTTTTAATTTAATATTCTGACATAATGAATAGTTAGGTAGGTATATTTATCTAAAATTACTTATACCTATATAATTTGCCTATAATGAGATCTATAGGATATGTTCCGTTTTAACCTATTTCAAATCAATTAGGTTAAATTAATTGAATTTCAAATCTGATTATTCTCATACATCTACCAACGTAACAGTATTAAAATAAAGTTGTATTATTCTAAATATTCTCTGTGTTTTCGTTAATTATAGTGAATCTTGGTTAATTTAGGTTGTGTCTAATAATTAAACACAAAATAGAAAAGGGTATTAGGAAAATTGACGTCGTCTAGAACTAACTGAATGATTACATCGGAACATTAAAATAATTTAATTGTAACTATTTATATTCAGGTAATGAATGGTCCATACGGACATCACTAGCTAGATAGAGATCAGCAACTGATTGAAACTAGGAAGATATTTTAATTTTAAAAATAAAAACCAGAATCAAGGCAAAAAAAATAAACCTCTTAGAATATTGTTCAATAAGTCACTGAAAATATTTCAAACGAATCGGTCCCATATGAGACCTTGGGGCATATCGGAAATTATGTTCTAAAAGGAAAATGATTACCATTACAATATTGTTCTCAAGGTAATCACAATATCAAAATAAACTCCACCTATACATTTTGTTTTATACATAAACCCCAAAGTATTCTCGTAAATTATTTTTTAAAATCATGATTTATGTTGTATAAAACGATGCTGTTGATTCCCGAAATAGTGGTAGCGAAATTCTCATCATAATTTTCTTACTGGGAATGATACAATTTTTTATTCAGATAGGTACTTAATAAATACCTTCGGCAGCTAAGTACACAGTAGGTAAATAAATATAAACTTGCCAGTAGGTTTATACCCAAACATTATATAATTATAGTCAATGTCATAACCTCCATGCGATAGATTAGAAGAATAATCTTGATCATTAGTAAACTGTTTTTGATGCACTTGTTAAAAATATTGTTGAAAATAATTTTACAAACCAATGCATACACAAATTTTATCATCTTATACGTGTGGTATAATTGTAAAACACACAATCAATAGTAATTTATATCATTCCCACAATGCATCTGTATTTATTGCGTTATTTAGACTGCCAAGCAGACGGAATTGCTTAAACATAATGTAGCAATGGATTAGGAATCTCCTTCAAAATCTTACGGACTGTCATGAACAGTGTGTTTAAATGGGGTGGTTGTAATGTAGGTGAAATTGTATTTCATACGTTAAATTATAATCTCTATTATAACTAAACATGTGTTAACAACACCGTTTACTGGCAGATACGTGTATATTTGATCACACTAGCTCATCTATCGAACAATATTGGGCATTTAATTCAGACTAGCTATCGAGTAACCAATTACATTTACAGTGTAGTTACTGGAACTGGTATTTACTAAGTGATTGTGTTTTTTATTTACTGTTTCTTTTATTAATCAAAGAACTATTGATGTTAACAAAAGGTAAACAATTTTGACATGTATTTTTAGTTAGTAACACAGTTTAATAATAAAATGCAGCTGAAAACAAATTTAGATACAACAAAAACGATTACATGATCAATTAAACAATTTTTCTAAACAGTAGTTGTATTTAATTAATAAGCGTTTATGTAAAAAGGCTTGTCAAGATTGTTTACCTTTAGATAACTACTTACTCGGATGGAGTATAGGTCGATATAACATTTCTCCTATAGTTCAGACTAGCTTTACAATCTGGACATTATTGGAACATCTTTGCAAAAGCAATCTTTATTGCTTTTCCGCTCAAAATTTTCTTTGATAGTAATTTTATGAAATCAGACGTAAGACAATTACTTAAATGTTGGTAGTTTAGTTTTTTGTAAATAATACTCTTAACTACTTAATGAAGATCATCTCGTTACAGTTATTAAAGTAATCCTTCGCAATACAGGACTTGATGCTAATGTGGATAGTTTAGAAAACATCAAAGCAACATTCTCATCTGTCTGATCGTACTATACAAGGAAGTATAATTCTTTTATTTACTTATTCACTAGTTTTTTAAAGGAACAATAACCCCTAAGATATTGTTGTTAGAATTAAAAATATTAAAAAGAACAAAAGCATACAGCAACACTGATTTTTTGAGACCGCTCTGTTGTAATCTTGTAATCTGAAATCTGAAAACATTTGACTAATTAGCAAGCGAAAAAATCTCCTTTGTTTTTCTGGTTTATTTTAACAAAAAAAAACAGAATGTACAAAGAAATTTTAATACTTGCTTGTAGTACATTCTGCGGTTTTTATGTAAGTATCTACTAGCCACATTGAATTAGAAATTTCTAATTCAATGACTAGCCATAACAACAATAAATTATGCTAGCTAGCAATTGTTTTAATAGATAGAATTCAAATTACCTAATGAATAGACCAAAAGTGGCTGAAGACAGGAAGGAGTGGAAGAATGGAAGGGAGGCCTTTGCCCTGCAGTGGGACACCACAGGCTCATAATAATAATAATAATAATAATAATAATGAATAGACCAGCGTAATTGATAAAATTTTCATAAAATGAAAAGTTATTTGGGTAGGTATAATATTAAACCCTCAGAGATTCACCTCTGATATTTTTGACTGGTGTTAACTTATCTTGAATTTAAAAGCCTATTTTTTTCAAAACAGCATAACTGTGTATTGATTCGCTTGATCCAAATACTAATATTTTATACATAAACATGCTAATTATTCTGACCACGTACCCACAATAGCACGTGTACATATAATATGTACAGAGCCATTATACCTAAAATAGCAATTAATATTTAAATCAAGATATTAAAATTATAAACACAGACCGTGAGTTCGGGTGTAATTGCCGGATATTAAATCCAAATAGTTGTCGACCACTATTTAATAAGTACCTTGGGTGCCAAAGGGCGTGCTTTCCGATGATTTATCAGCTATGATGTTTAGCCTCTGGACAACTGTCAAAATACACATATTAGAACGTGATCACACTTTCAAATAATTTACCTGCTTACAATATACAACTAGCTACGCATTTAGGTATACTAGAAGTGCCTGAATACAAATAAAATAAAAGTAGGTTAAAATAAAATAGGAAAAATGTTACCTGTCCTGCTAAACTAAGTACCTACTACACTTTTAAAATTGCATTTTTTTCTTAACTATACAAGTTAAAGATTAAAAATAAAAAATAAACATTTTATAGCAAATTTGTAAACTTTACATTAGTAACTAATGAGTAAGTCAAAAGGTGTAGAAAGGTTACATAAACTACATTCGATTTTCAAAAAACGGTACACTAACGCACGCACGCGTCCGTTGGGGCGCTACGCCACACTGAGGTGAAGTGTGGCTAGTTAGCCAGATTTTAACGTGTCACTCGCTGAGCGCGTATAACCTATCTACACCTTTTTACTTATAATATCATTGCCAGTAACATTTAAAATAATACTCAATTTAAAACTATGTTTTACATGTTATTAAATTTTTGATAACTAGTATTACCTCCCAGGGCTCTGACTACAGCTTCAGGCATACTTTTTCTAGTCCTTTTCATTTCTAAAGTATATCTTACGTACTTTAAAAGTTATTCTAATTTTAAAAGTGTAATACTTGGTATTTGGATATACATATTTTGATATTCATTAAAACTACACTTTAATGAATATCAAAATATGTATATCCAAATACCAAAAGTGTGTGACCTGTTTGACATATCGCCTTTTTTCATTAAAGTTTCCGCGCATGGTAAAAGTTGTGTAAATGGATAAGGGACACTTTAACAAACAAAATATGTTTAGTATATGTTAGGTACTCTAAAGTGTCACATTTACTTTTTTAAGTAACTAATCATTAAAAATGTGGTCATGAAGTACAGACCGCAAAATGCAACCACAAACTGCACGGCTGACATAATAATTCGCGATGTTAAAGTTATCCATTGAACGTATACAAGATCCCAACAACAACCGTCAGGCAGTAGTAGTACCACAGTATAAATATTAATACAGTAGGACGACGCCTTTGATGTCTGGAAAAATGCCGACAACATCTACACGCGTTAGCTCTGAATAATACCTCCCGAACTACGAACATCGTTTTGTTCGGGAGCGGCTTTCCCGCGTCTCGCCCCTCAGACCCCGCATGATTGCCCTGTCTAGACGGCTTCGTCGGACGACTGAATGTTTTTAGACTGTGGTAGTAGGTACTTAGCTCGCCAGACACAACATTCCAAATATCTCTAAAATTGTTACCCCAAGATCCTTATCTTTATAATCAAAGCATTTTACATAAAGCGCGGAAAGATTAAAAAAAAATCGGATACTTCAGCTCTAAAGTAAAATATTCTAACCCTACGTGCCAACCATTTGTATTAAATTATTTAACCTTTCACTTACCGTTTTTATTCTCCATCGGCGGAAGAGGCATAGCTGTTGACAGAAAAGACGAATTTAACTTTTGTAAGCAACGATTTCCTCATACAATCACGTGCTATCAGATTATGATGATATGATCCTTCAAAGGATTCGCGTGAATGGCTAGAAAGTAAATAACCGCTATGGGATATAATGTCTTTTGAAACTTTTATGCTTGATTAGATACCTTTATGTACAGTCAACGAAAGAAATATAGGTTACCAGGGCCATAAGTTAAGTTGATTTGTTTGCTTTAAAGACATAGGTTCAGACGCCAGCACATCAAGTTACCTCAATGTGTTAAATTTTCCCAATTGAGTATGATCCTTATTCTGTTTGACATAGAGTTGAAAAACGATCAAAGAAATTTGACACATTGGGGTAATTTGATGTGCTGGCGTCTGTACATTTTATTATTTTCGTGTGGTTAGTAACAAACCTGGTGTCAGAGCTTTGTGCAATTGTGCCTCGTGTGCCTCTGACTTGGCCTCACATGCCGCCGAGCAATATTTCTCAGGCATGCCTGTTTCTTCACGATATTTGCCTTCATAATTTTTTGAGCATGTGATAATTACAGAGTACACACATGCATTCGAAAAGTAGGAACTGCGTGCCTTGGTAACATTATTTAAGTTAGTGAAAATAAATAGTTAACAATTTACAACATTCGATTCCAATCGAATTCTCTCATTGGTTTGAAAGAAAGCTTCAACTATAAGACAAGTGACGACCCTAGCAACCTATAATGTTTATTGACTGTACATTGTACGGAATTGGAAGCGAGCTTGGAACATAAATAAAGAAACAAAAATACTTAATGGAGGTCTTAACAGACGGACATAATTTACTGTTTTATAAATATAATTTAATCCAGAAGGTTATTTTTGAACTAAAAGGTTTTTGAACGACAATATAGGCAATAATTTCACCATTAACATGGGACTGAAGTATAACTTTAGTATCACGCGCAAATTACCAGATAAGCTTTAAGTGTCACGTAATAGGGGCGAGCCTATTGCCATCAATCGGTCACAGCCCTAAACTCTCGGCCCAATCCCATGGAAAACCTCAATAGTACTTCACCCGACCTGGGTTTCGAACCTAGGACCAACGAGACAAACAAGGGCACAATTACTATAAAATATGAATATTGTTAGAATAATTCGACTCCTTATAGACGCTATAAAAGTCGTTCAAATCTCAAATGGCAAAACAAGGGTGTTAACAAAAAACAGCTCCGTGTTTAAAAGCTTGTTCATTAAATACCTTGTGACGTAATACGGTCCCACGTGATCGCCGAGGACTGTTTACACGGCACGTCATTTGTTGATTATAAAAACATACTTATAATGATATAGGTAATACTAGACCTTTGGATATAGTTAACAATAAACAGTCAAACACCCTATAAGTACCGACGCCAAGGTACCCGAAACTGTCATTTTTTTCCAATTGAACATGAACCTTACCCTGTTTGTATAAAGTTGAAAAACTATCATGGACATAATTGTGACATATTGGGGTAGCTTGATTGATATGCTGGCCTCTATACTATTCTACGGTACTTCTATCATTTGTGAGTCAAAGCCTATTGATTAAAGTGAACGGAATTATGCATTCTGAAGAATTTGATAACAAGATAAGTAGACCAAACCTTGCTGATTTTGGTTCGATTTAGATTCACGAAGTAAAATATAACCTTTGACTGTCAAGTTGACTGACAAGTTGACTGTCAAGTAATTTCAGTCTCTCTAGCACTAATTCATGAAGCCGACCTAAACTGTCGAAACGTACGAGCAATCCGGGTCACTTAAAGAAACTTATAAATCTCGGAAACTAAGATCAATATGGTTTTTAAAACTTAAACGACAAATTAAAAAAAAAACAAAATCAAATGCAGTATATTGAGAATACAGTCTTACTTTTTCAGCTTTTTTTATGATTTGCAATAACTAAAAAGTTTTAATACCTTAATTTAAGGAGTTTTGTATTGTCTTTTAAACACAATTTCCGAGATTTATAGGTTTCTGTAAGTGATCCGTATTCATTGCTCCCGAGTGTCTGTGGCGATACTAAATGTTCTTGCCTCATTTATTCAAACCTAAATGCTGCGGGGTAGATTAAATTGAGATCTCATCAGACGTAGTTGGAATTTTTAATAGTACTACATTCCTGTGTAAGTCCAGTGTCCAGTGTACAGGCCAGTGTCTACCTACAGTGACAGTCTGTAAAAATTACCTCTTGAGAATAATAATATGTGAAGAAAAGGCAAAGTAAGCTGTCAATCCTGTTTCAGACAGTTTACTTCACTCAATCTTCGGCCAGTATTGTTATGAAAGCAACAAAATAACAGTATAAAATCTAAAAACACTTACGATACAATTTTATAGTCCCCTCAGTGTCACCGAGAGAATTTTTCGAAACGCATTTATAGGTCCCGTAATCGGAACTAGTGACTCGACGTATCGCGAGCTTTAGCACTGATCGATATGATCCATCTATCTTGTGCGGCTCCAAACCTCCCCCTGTATAACATGAAAATGTATTTAGCATATTACACAAAAATACAATAGGTATGAACTTCGTTATATGGGAAAGTTGCGTGGTAAAATGTTTGCGCTGTTAAACACTTTTCGCTAATAAATTTACGGACAGTGAAATTTTGATAGCAGGGTGCTAGACATAAAAATCTGTTTGACGTTATTCCATATCGAATACCCAATTTTCAATAATATACGTAAAATTTGCATACTAATATTTATCAACACATTTAGTATGTACGTAAAATAAATGAAGGAAATAATTATTTATTAAAAACATAATTATGAATGAACGAAGGGCAGCCGCGCGTTTAATATTTAAAATTTTCAGATTGTCAATTAACAACAAAACATTTATCAATGGCGTTCAACTTTGTACATTATTAATGTACAATTAAGCTCTACTTTCTTTTAACGAGAAATTATATTTTGGAAAGTGATGATTACCTTGCGAGGAGTTATCTAAATCAACATTTAATTTCACCAATTTCATATCGTTCATGACGTCTAAGTACAGACGCCAGCACATCAAGTTACCCCAATTTGTCAAATTTTCCCAATTGAATATGAACTTTATTCTGTTTGCCATAAAGTTGAAAAACGATAAAAGAAATTGGACACATTGGGGTAACTTGATGTGCTGGCGTCTGTACCAACATATTCGAGTGCAACGTAATTCTTGTTGGTGCGGTGTAGTTACAGAGGCAATCCCAGAGGAGTTCAATGCTTTGAAATTTAAAGCTGGTCCCTAAGCGGCTAAGATGCATATAACCTTATTATGATATCATAAGTGTATACCTGTGAATGTCTCCTTAAGGTATAAGAAACTTAGACTTTGACAAGCGTAATAAGCTAACAAATAAACAAGTTAGTTTTTATTTTAGCCCCGACCCATATGACCCAGAATCCTTTAATTTACACAGTATGAAAGGCCTCTACATTACTTAAATAATGTTGAAGAAAAAAGAAAGAACAATTTCAAAGAAATAATTCCATTATATGTAAAATACAGCCCGAATATGTGGCTCAGTGTAGTACTTTCAGCCAAAGTGGAAATATTTATGGTCCATTTCTTTTAATAAAATGCGGTATTTGAAGTACCTAGGTGTACCCGTCAATTTTGCACATTACTTTAGATGTCTGAAATGGAAGTAGCCTCTCATTATTGCATACATTACGACTTGACATTACTAGGTTTATAGGTAGTATGTTCTTATAGGCCCGATTTTTCAACAGTCACATAACTTTAATCTGATGATGAAAATGGCAGCTTAATATACTACCTATACGCGTAAAGTGTCAAGCCTCCATTTCATTTCCTCAAGAAGCGGTATTCGACTGTTATAAAGTTGAGGCTAAGTGAAATTAAGATACATTGACACCGATTTTCTTGTTCACAAACTTTACTAAAATTAGACAGCTTGGAGCGACCACGCGCCACGGCGGGCGAGCCACGGTGACAGATAACAAATAAGTTAGAAGTGTCAAATTATTGCATTGAACTTTACGGTTTGTGATTTCAACTACATTATGTCCAAAAGATTTAACAAAACAATAAACGTTTAACTACAATGAACAGCTCACTAAGGTTTAGTCTCTTATTTATTCATTAAGAGAGAAAAAGATATATTTAAATTTAGTAGCATTTAACGAGGCACCATTTTCTCTCCTTCATACATCTGATTGTATTTAACTTCAACTTCAACTCTTCTTCAAATGGCGTTTGTGGAAGAGAGACCATAATTTTGCCAATAACACTTAGGTGATAGACCATCAAACGCTGGAGATTAAATTAGTAATTATTGATTGTATTTAAGTTAATTACTTACGTCCTGGCTGTCAAAACAACAATGCCAGTGTCATACCAGTATATATAAGTCAGGGTCAGAGTTAAGCATAATAATTAAGCGTTTAGTTTTTTGTTTGACACGTCTTGCTATCGAAGAGCGGACTCTCCTAAGACAGACAGTCAGACACTATCTGCCCAAAAGGGGATCCAATAAATTTATTTATAGTTTGACACCTTAACTTGATTTACCAATAAACTGTTTTTTTTTTTATAAAAAGAAAAACTAAAAGAAGTGGAAAGGTAAAACCAAATGATTAAAATATTCCACAACTTTTCACACAACGCCATTTAGTCCCAAGTTAAGCTTGAGAACTTGTGTTATGGGTACTAAATAGCTGATAAACATACTTATATATTTCGAAATACATACATATTATAGATAAATTACACCCAAACACAGAACAAATGATCGTACTCATCACACAAACATTTGTCCTGGGTGGGAATCGAACCCACGACCTCCGGCATAGCAGTCAGGGTCACTAACTACTAGACCAACAGGCCAGTCAAATTGATGATTGATTGATTGTTACGTTACATTATCTTTATTACACAATATACTATTATTACTAGACGAAGAAGGTTTTTGCGGCAGCGAAATGTATGGTCTTTGAATTCTGAAATATTACTGACCTAGGAAATAGGTGCATTGAGTTGCTAACGTGATTCGGAACTAAAACTCTGCTTAGCTTTAAAGCCAATGTCTGCGCCATTCGCATTATTTTGTCTATATTTATTATATCTACACCTCATTATAAAACCATAAACACATACTTGTAACATTATATTACACTTCACTCAATAACTCATTCGAGAAGGATTTTCCAATCAAAATAGATTCCTTTCTTGCCCCCTATACTACTTCCCTGTTGCGTTCATTCGAACACATACACTCGCAAAATCGCTCGCTTACTGGTGACACGTATCCCGTGCGCCCGCGCTTTCGCTAAAAAATCGAAAGGTGAAAATATTGGTGTTGTGTGCTGAAAATCTCAAACTCTCCCCTCTCGTGAATCTTGGAGCAAATATCGCCTGAACCCGCGCGCTGGAGGCTGCTATCGAAGGAACGCATCTTGTCATCCTCCCGTAAGTTCCCTGTTTCCTTCCAGCCAGTCTCGCCAATTACTTTAGACTTAAACTCAATCTTACAAAAGATACATTAAGAGTGCTTCTACACGGCGCATGTAACTGGAGCAAGTAAAAATTCGGGTTACACGCGTAAGTAATATGCACAAGCTACTTACTTGTTCAAGTTACTCGCTTGTACTTGTACATGATGCAAATAAATGGAGCAAGTAAAGACCTGGGCTACTTGCGCAAGCAGTACGAATAAGTTATTAGCTCGACTTCAAGAGCTACATGCGCAAGTGACCCGCGCACGCTCCATAGAGTACGCGGGTTAGTTGCGCGGGTGGCTCGCTTTGGTACATCCTCGAGTCACTAGACCCGCACACGTTTTTAAAAATCAAATAAAATAAAAATAAAATAAACGGTAAAGTTTATGATGCATACAACCTGCGTAAGTGCCTCAATATGCGCAAGCTACTTGCACTGTGTAGAAGCACCCAAAGTGTTAAATAAAATTCTAAATATACCAACAGTACAACGTTTACATGACGCAAGGGCGTAGGGTTGAACCAAAGGAATAACAACAGTTATAGCACGCCTGTAAGCACTGTTTTGTTTAGAAACAGCTTTTCCTCTAAACACGCGATGCCACCCTAATGTGAATCAGATGGGGGTCACCCGTAGACTGCTAGCGTGAAGTGAACGAAGTAAACCTGCTCACATTTTATCTTAAAACGCTTCGTTAAACGCGACCGTAGCCATACGTAGTTTTGCAACAGAAACTGTGCCGCAATGCATCCAAGAATAAAAACAAGTCATTAATCACATTTGCCTAGATTTTTGTGAGTCACGAACACAGACAACCGACTAAAAGCACAATAAAAACACTGGTACTACAAATTCACAATGTTCCAAAAAGTGTCGAGTCTACGCGCAAGCCCGAAATGAATTTAGTTTTTCATTTTGCGTCTCGTCTACTCTACAATCTACATACCTAAGTTTGTCTAAAAGCTTATGACTAAGCCTTTAATTGAGAGCTATTTCAGACTTTAAGCGAAATCACACTGCTTGTCCATTACCATTGGCAAGTTTGTTAAAATCAACTTAACACTTAGCTTGATCTTATTAAATTCCCTATTTACGGTTCTAAATGAATGGTCATACGTAATAAAGATGTATAAAAGACGCCAGCCACTATGATTAAAATGTTTCTTAAATATTTATAACCTGTTTTATCATTTACTTGGTAATATTCAAATGTCAATGACTTATTTTAGGCGGAGATCGGGCCATTCGCATTAAATCGATGACGGTTCGTCCGGCCCATTGGCTATTAACGCCGCAGTCGCAGGGTTCGGCATGCTCAGCAACATTATTCTTGCTGCACTCAACAATCTTCTAATGTCTGACTACTCTAGGTATGCAGATGACAGTATACAGAGCACTGTTATTGAGAGGCCAGTTTCAGATTTTCTCACGATGCCAGGATTGAGCGCTTGAACTTTTCTTAGATGGTGATGCTAACAAGTTTAGCACTACCAAAACCCTGACGAGTCTTTTGTATTTAAAACGGAGCCAATTTGATTAGACCCTTTCATTCCATGATGTACTCGTGCCGGGAACCGTTCATCTTGAGGTTATTGGCGTTACGCTAACATCAGTTGGCAGTTTACACCAAAACAGCTGTTTAACCTATAGGTACTAAACGCAAGTTCGTGTATAGAGCACTATTCTCCTAACTAGGACAAATTATCACCTGGCAAAAGAATTGCTTGTAGATCAGTTTTTTGATACAGTCAAAGTCTTGAAAATCGTCATCGTGTAGTTAGTTAATTAACACTAAGCAATACCTAAATTTAACGCAATGATAGCACAACAGCGCAAGAACAATTATGTAGCTTAGTCAGTGTTACTAGCACTTAATCCATTTAAGCATTATGAACTAATTGTATGAAATAGGTGCGAAACTTATTTATGAAAGCCGTCAATAGCACGCTCATACGCACACTTGCTTTGTCAGTGAGTACATTATACTCAAAAATCATACAGCGCCCTTCGCGGCCAATACAATAACGCATACAGGGCAACCCCATCAGCATGATGGGGTTGCCCCGTTACTGCAGCGCGTCAGGGATGTTTGCTGAGGCACGCGTGGATTGTTTTTACACGGTGATGCGGGAGCGGTGCGCATCCTTGGTTCGTAAGGTACGGGGCAGTGCCAACGGCATCCTGTCTATGTTCGCGAATAGGCTTAATTGCGTATTTTGTGAACCATTGCTGCAAGGTTTCGGCTGGGCCTGTCACCTTGCGGCAATGAAGTCACATTCTGTTTCTGTTTCAATCTTTGTTTGTTACTAACGTAGTTTGTAAGTGTATTGTTACTGACACTGTGAGTTCTGCTACTTGTTTCAATAAATTATTATTATTATTATAGATAAATAAAAAAATATCAGCTGTTTCTAAAAAACTAACATAGAATACCGATTTTTTGTTTTATGCTAGCTATTATCCGTGACCTCTTTCACGAGGATTTGATTTTTGTGTTTTGCGCGGTACCCTATTTGTTTTAATAGTTTATGTAGTTAATGTTAAAAATATATATTATACAGTGTTGTTTGTAAAACACCAACAACCTCGCAGGAGTAGATTACTAACATCATAAACAATAACATTTGTTCTACGACTTTTTCGAAAACAGACAAAAAAAAATCAACTCTCATTACATATATCCGAACAGTTGATCGAGTTTTGTATGGAGAGTTGATTTTTGTCTGTTTTCGAAAAAGTCGTAGAACAAAAATAAATGTTGTTTTTTATGATGTTAGTAATCTACTCCTGCGAGGTTGTTGGTGTTTTACAAATAACCTTGTATATCCCAGTGATAGTCCCTTCAAAATCGGTGCAGCCGTTTCATAAATTACCTCAAACAAACAAACAGACAACTAAAAAAGGTTTTTGTTAAAATTTTCAAATACACTTTCGTCAGCTATTTTGTCATTACGGACAGACACCTCAGTTTTATTTCTTTTTATAGAATATAGATTTATAATTTATAAATCAACTTCTTGCCGACAGCAGCTGTCGTGCCGGTTGTCGATTACTCGCAAATTGCTATTAGTGAACCACTACATGTTGACAGTGACAATCATGTAACGTCGACGAAATTCCGACTGCAGTTCAGCTAATGGTTGTTTATTGTAGTCAATGGTATATCCACAGAAACAAAGTCGATAAAAAACATCTACCTAATAAAACAAACTTCTAGGCGGCTCAACGTCTAAATTAAAAAAAAATAGAATAAAATGGCCCCATAGAACAGTTTAATAAATAGTTACATAGCCTTTTGCATTATACATCTACAAAAACATCATTTATAATATTCACTACACTGCTCCCAAGATAATAACTTCGAATTACAAAGTTTTAATCAAATTACGACATCGCACAGAAAGAGCGCAACGTATGCGTAACAAATAGTAAAATATAACATTATCTCATAATGAAAATGTAAAAGTAATGAAAGTGTGAAGGTAAACAAAGGATTTGTTAATTTTGTTCTAACAATAGGACCTAACAAAGCTACGTAAAACCCAGAATGCACGATACTTATTATTTTAGATACAGCACATTTAATGTCCACTCGTTATATGAATATTCGCCCGAAACTTTACTGGTAACATACTAGTTACATTTAGGATGGATGTTAACTTTAATTGGGCATTGAGCGAAACGTATAAATATATTTAAGTGAATGCTAACGTAAGCGGCCGTCTACACGACTAAATCCGATGCGGGCGGAGATACATGAGGTCGATTTTCTGTGGGCTTTTGTAGATCAGTGGAATATTAAGATAATAATACCCTTTAAAACACAAACGGTGGACCGTAGTTTTTAAAATGGAATGTTAGTTTTAAATAACTGTGTGTTTAAATCGTAGCGAATTTTATTTACCTATCTACACTGTGATTTTTTAATCGTCTGACAAGTTTTCACAGGATGTCCCTGTTCAACCCATGAATATGAACAACTTTTACTATAGGACTAACGCGGAAATCACGAAAAAAAAACTGCTGTTGCATATAAAAGTTCGATACCTACTCAACCACAGTGTATGAAACAGCCGATTTTTTTTCTTGATTTCCGAGTTGGTCCCATAGTAAAAGTTGTTGATATTCATGGGTAGAACACCCTGTGAAAATTTGTCAGACGATTAATAAATCACCGTGTATAATTACATGCTTTTCTATTTATAGCTTTGACCACAATCTGACATTTCACTATACCGGATTTGATCATGTTTTAGTAGTATTTTGGTCCCGCCATTGTTCAACCACAATTCCGAACTATAACCCAATTTCCAAACGAATTTACTGATTTAGATATTTGACTTGGCGTTTTAATCCGGTGCCTACCTTTGATCCTACAAGCTCTGCGCTCTTTGTCGAGCTTCAAAATCTCTGAATCATTTATGTTCAGCCACAGTAGGTTCATGCAATGTTCCCTAATTTCGGCAGAGAGGTTCACTGCATCAGTTTATTTAATTAAATTTATTTATTTATTTATTTATTTATTTATTTATTTATTTATTTATTTATTTATTTATTTATTTATTTATTTATTTATTTATTTATTTATTTATTTATTTATTTATTTATTTATTTATTTATTTATTTATTTATTTATTTATTTATTTATTTATTTATTTATCCAGTTGCCACATTTTGTAAGCTTAGGTAAAATATTACAAATAGTATAAGTCGCCAGTAACAGTCACAATACCCCCTGTGCTAGTTAATACTGTATTACAGTGGGGTATTATTTCTAATTCCTGTGACACTTAAAGTAACAAACAAAAACTTAAAGCTTAATAGGCTCCTTTGGAAAGGAATAATAAATAATAGAGCAATGAAATTGCTATACTTACAAACTAATTTGGCTTCTCGTGAGTGTGAGTATATTTGATAGATATGTGTGTAAGTAAGAATGTTTGTATGTAAGTATGAATGTTTGTATGTGAGTATGAATGTTTGTATGTGAGTATGTATCGAGTTTGCTATTTCAGAATTTTGAATATGTCTTCAGTACTATTATAATTTAAACTGAGTAAGTGTTTTCGTACTATATTTTTGAACATGTGTGAATTATATTTCCGAAGACCCAGAGTTTTATTAAATTTATTATAAATATACGGAGCAAGGAAGAAAAGAAATCGCTGGGCAAATTTAGTCCTACATATTGGTTGTTTGTAGACTTTGTAAGCTCTTCGTATAGCGTCTGGAAAATCCGGTGGTTTTTTGTGTTGAGTATGTAAGATCTTCTCAATGTATAGTTGTCGAATGCTTAGAACAACACTCAGCTCATACAGTTCATCGGTCGGAAATCTATATTTTTTGAACAACATAGTTTTTAAAATGCCCCTTTGGGCTCTTTCGGCTTTGATAAGCAGAGTCTTAGCACATCCTCCCCAGATAGAAATGCCATATGTAATGACTGATTGGCATAACGCATAGTAAATTGTGGTAAGCATCTTAGTGTCACAAACATAACGCAGGTTTCTGAACACATATAATAGTTTTCTTACGCGCTTTGTTAGGATTGAGATTTGGCTGTTCCAGTTCAGTTGTTCATCTACTTGGATCCCTAGGTACCCGACCGACGAAACAATTTCTAAACGATAACAATCACAATTTTGAGTGATGGGCAAGTTGCATGTGTGGGCTCTTACAGTTATCATTTCTGAAGACGGTTTAGAATTTACGTTTATATAATAGGTAATAATTTTTGTTTTCGATCGATTGAGTGTTAACAGATTGTTATCTAGCCAATGAGTAACGAGACTAAAACCCTTTTGGGCGTTTTCGTTGGCCTCATGCCAGTCCCTGCCAGTAAAAGTAATATCAGTGTCGTCGGCAAAGGTAGTAATTACTCCTTGTTTTAGTATTAAGCTTGACAAGTCGTCAATGTATATAAGAAATAGGGTGGGGCCTAGAATACTGCCCTGTGGTACACCATATTCAATAAATTCTTCCTTACTGGAGTAACTATCAAGCCTAACGATTTGTTTTCTATTACACAGGTAGCTAGTGATCAATTTCAGAGGCAGACCCCTTATTCCCTTGCATTCTGCTTTTTTTAGCAATAAGGGAACAGACACAGTATCAAAAGCTTTAGCCAAGTCCAAATATATACTAAGACATTTTTGGTTTTTGTCGATACTGTTCACTACTTCTGCCATAAGATGTTGCACAGCGTCATCAGTACATTTGTTTTGTCTAAACCCAAATTGATTTCGAGATAGTAGATTATACTTTTCTAAGTATTGTTTGAGTCTGATATTTAAAGCTTTTTCAATTATTTTTGAGAGAGAAGGCAGTATTGATATTGGCCTATAGTTAGACACTGTGTCTCTGTCCCCAGATTTATGTAAAGGTACTATTATTGATTTCTTTAGTGCATTTGGGAATTCCCATTTGGGAAAAAATAGAAAAAAGCCAATGACAAATTTTAATCAATCAGTCGAATAAATACAAAGTAGTGATTGCGATTATTGTTTCATACTTGAACTGATATGACACTATTCTTTTTAATTTCATACTGTAAAAAATATTTTATATGCGTAGTGCACATCATTTTCATCACTAGTCTAACCAAGGGGTATCGTGTTACCTGATCACTGGGTTGTGAAAGTCAGAGCAGTCGCTGTACGTCAAACTGGTTGATATCATAGGTAGGAATTCGTATCGTATTGATGTTGGCAATGAAATTTTGCACTTAGTAAAAGTAAACTTATAAAAAGGTTCCTATTGTAAATTATTAGCTACTAAGCAACTATTTGTCCTTTTTTTGCACCTGGTGTCCATGGAATTTTGTAGTATCCTGACCTTTATAAGTGAGGACATGTTATTGGCTGTCTGTTTCTTACCTGATTTGTTTTAGCAGTAAGTCCTCCTTATCATTTAAATAAATAAATAAAGAAATGAGAGCCTATTTTAATTTAGTAATCAAATAGGCAGAGGTGTACCTGGTAACACCCAAATTTCGCCAGTTATGTTAAAGTCACATGTAATAGGGGGCGAGCCTATTTCCATCAATCGGGAACAGACTCCGGGCTGCTACTGAGAAATTCCAGATGGAAAAACTCATTAACACTTTGCCCGACCCGGAGTTCGAAACCGAGACCTCTAGTCAGCAGTAGCTTGCGACCACCAGACCAACGCGGCGGTCAAATATAATAATATGTTCATTATTGTACTCAATAAAGAAAAGAAAAGACTTGAAAGATTCGCGAGACATTTAGCAAAATCGGTAGCGCGGTCAGAAAGCATCCTTCCTAGCCGCGCCTCATTTGTAGTTGCCTCACGGTTTGCACTCGTACCTACTTGGTGTCTATGCGTTATTATTCTCAATGTAGAAGTGTATATATATATTGAGTATTGAGTCACAAATAACACGCTTACTACTATCACAATAAAGCATAAAATATAATAATCTTACCGACGGGGACGATCTCGCCGTTATCTCTGCTCCAGTAACTGACTGGTTTAGGATACGCCTCTGTCTCACATTCCAGTACTAACTCAGTACCTAACGCAGCGCCCACCAGCTGATTCCTTATTGTTATCACCGGGGGAACTAGGGAAAGAAAAGTAATTTAGTCAAGTTTTAAACCACAAGGAAACACTTATAGTCTTCATTTGCCGTACTGACTTTGAGCCAAATAAATGTAGTACAAATCAATGATATTATGTGTAAAAAGGTGTAGATAGGTTACCTAAACAACATTCGATCTTCAAAAACGACGCACGCGCGACGCGACACTGAGATCAAGTGTGGCAAGTTAGCCACATTGTAACGTGTCGCTTGCTCAGCGCTTTAAATAACCTATCTGCACCTTTTTACTTATAATATAATTGGTACAAATTCATTCGTTCATGTCATACACTAGCGTAAATAGATAAAGTAGAGTGACCTGAAGTCCAACTTTCGTTATTAAAAACATTCAAAATCTAGTCTTAATTTCATATAAACGAAAAACAACGTCAAAAATGTAGGGTAGTTAGATTTATTTTTGCTAGATTGAGACTGATATTAGAATGCGTTCCTTTTGCCTATGATTTATTTGATTTAGTTTATAAAATAAAGCAAAATTAAAAATATTCCGCAACGTTTACACAACGCCATCTAGTCCCAAGCTAAGCAGATCTTGTGTTATGGGTACTAATCATCTGATAAACATACTTATATATTTCTAAATACTTACATATTATAGATAAATTACACCCAGACACAGAACAAGTGATCGTGCTCATCACACAAACATTCGTCCTGGGTGGGAATCGAACCCACAACCTCCGGCATAGCAGTCAGAGACACAAACTACTAGACCCATAGGTCAGTTTACATCTCACATGACTTCAGATTTCTCCCAAACGTATTTTAAGCCAAGCTCAGATTTTAAACGGAGTCACCGTCAATACACGTGCAACCAACAGAATGCTTTTGTGCATTCACAACGGTCTTTTGACGTCTAGCCACGTGTAAATAGAAACTCAAATTCATAGTCTGATATCTCACAAGGGATGTAATTAGGTATCAATTGGTATCATTATCTGTGGCCTCAGTGCGAGTTTCAAAACCTATTCGATCGCGTTAACGTAATCTTCAATTTGTTCAAGCTGAATACACGCCCTCCAGTGACAATAATGGAAAACACAATTGTTCTAAACAAATTGATGTAAGTAAACCTTAAAATGAATGAATTAGTTTCTAAGCTTTTTGAAGTTATACTTCTTTTGGCGCTTTAGGGAAAAATGATGAGAGTATTTTTTTGCTATGCGCGCACGAAAACCCGACACCCTAAAGTTAGTTTTAGTCAATATTTTTGTTTTTTTTTTCTATTATTACGCCAAAAAGTATTACTTCAAAAAGCTTAGAAACTAATTCATTCATTTTAAGGTTGTGTGTGTGTACTTGTGTACACACACACACTTTTTCTATACCTACATATATAATGGGCCTACTCTTGACTCAATCTTGCCTTGAAGACAGAGGTGAGGTCTTTTTAATTCGACAATTAATTACATATTACGGTATGTAAACTATGAGCCTTAAGTGTTGCACAAGCTTGGCTTTGACTTGGCTGGACCATCGAGGCTAGCCCTTTATCCTCTGTAAAAAAGAGATGATTCAAGTAATTGTGTACAATACTCACACTGCACTGTAAGCATGATTCTCTTGCTTACAGTTGGCGGCACGCCGTTGGAGGCTATGCACAGATAAGCCCCTGCATGTTGCCTGGTCACTCGACTTATGTTCAACTCCGGTCCCTCAAATGACGTCACTAGAAAAAATATACCATTGTAATTACATCCGACTTGTATCCGACCCCAATCGGGGGTCGCGGAAGTATCTTCTGTTCCCGTGACCCCCGGCGCAGGTGTGAGAAGGAACACGGGGTGGTTTTTAGTCAGTAAGAGTCTGACAGACCCCTCCGCCCTCCCGGGCGGGGGACATCCATGAGGAATTTCCACCCCTCAAAAAAAAAAAAAGTTAGAACTGTGACCAACTACGGAACTTTGTGAAATTTTCTAGTGACATAATATATGATTTATTGGTGATCTCTTTAAATAAGTTTGCTTAAATACTTATTAGGACTAACCTATTATATTACATACAAAAACATTTATTTGGTACTATAGAACCTATATCATCATGATTTTAGGTGATTTATTGTGGAATTGATTTGATATTGTTTGGTGACTACATTTTGGTGACAAATCTACGATTTTGCGGACAAAACCTATTTTAAGAAACACAAAACTAATTAAATTGGCGATAGCTTAAATGATACCCTTATTATTATTCCTATCCATATAGTACGACTGCTCTTATCACGGTCTTGTACTTGTAGGGAGCGAACCTATCTGTATCAAAAGGGCACGAATCCAGACGACAGACTCTTCATACTACTGAGACATTTTTGATAGAATAACCGGTACTAGGTTATTCTATCAAAAATGTCTCAGTAGTAGGAAGTCTTTGCCCGACCCGGAAATTGAACCCAAAACCTCACGCTCTGTAGAAGTGGTTGTATCCACCAACGATATTACCAAGTTAAGCGTTGCATATACATTAGGTAACAAGTACAAACTAAGTTATGCAAACTAAAACAGATTCAAAGTAAACAATGCAGTTCATGTATTGTGCATGCTTACGTTTACGTTTGAGTAAAGATCTATGAAATACACGCCGTGATTGGTCAAAATGTATCCTTACGTAACTTATCCTTACGGGGTCCCATATCATTCTTGGTTGCCCTTTTACGCAACTAAGGCGGATACTAGAAGAAAGGTAATGTTTTTTACAAGCAAACTTTAACTAATAAATTGTAGCTCCCTAAGTGCATAAGAAATCTGATAAGTCAAATTTATATTGTCTCTATTACGAGTCTCTCACTAATAAGAGTTTTTAGTCAGTGGATATAATTTTGTGTATTTTTACAACCACACATAAAGGCCTTGTAGCCATATTATCATTGATAATGTAAGGAACTGCAGTAGCTACATTCCTGGTCAGAATAGCAAATAGGAATATTCAACTAGAGAGATTGGTGTATGAGCAGTTAGCAAATAGCTATAGGATGACAATATGTTATAGTCATCCTATAGCTATTCCTACTTTTTTACCTGGGTTTAGTTTAAGGAGCAATTGTAGGTTCCTATCTAGAGTTGTAAATCGTAATTGCATCTGCCAACAAACTGCTTTCCAGTTTAGCAGAAGTATTCCTTTTTTATATTTGGGAGAACAACACGAACAAACCTTTTTTTTAAATTTCCCACTGAGGTCACAGGCCTCTTCTCTGTAAAAGTAAAAATGAGTGGGCCGTAATTTACCAAGCGGGCCCATCAAGGGTTGGTAAATGTCTCATGTCTTCAAATTTTTGAATCAAAGACATGCAGATTGCCTCACGAGGTTTCCACTAGCGTCTTATAAAGGAGATAAAATAATTTACACAATGTACAGCGCCTGTCTGGGTTTTCAACCTACAACCCGTAATTCACAGCCGTTACTGGCCCATCACTTCACTCTGAGCGATAAATCTTAACACATTTTCTGCCTGTATTACCAACTATCTGTTCATCTCTATATAATGATCCGGAGGCTTCTTGGTTTCGTTTAGTGCAAGACTTGCATTTCCCAGGAGGAACAAAGTCATTTTCCTCAATATACATGACCTCTACGTGCTGCTATCCTCAGATCTCAAGGGACTTTTATTTTTCGGGCACAATTGAGATTGTGCACGAAAAATGGAACTGAGTCAGTCTGTGACTTTGTTTTATTTCGAATTAGTTTGCAGCAAAACGGGATTTTCAATCAATCAAATAACTCATGCCTACTTCAAATTGAAACACAACACATAATAATAATTACCGCCTGTTACAGCAATTTACTTACAATGGATAATTAAAAAAAAAATGAACTCAGTTTTGACCCACTCAATCATAATTAAATGAATTAAAGAAAATTCACACGTGACTATAATTACAAAAAAAAACACAATTTAAAATGATAAATGATATTTATTTTGGTAAATAGGTTTTTATAAACACTTTTACACGTCACCTTTTTTAGTAAATGAGATCGGTATTTCACTATTTGACTACTCTGAGAAGAAACACCGAAAGAAACTCAGAGGTCATGTCTCTTTTAAAGTCCAGACATTATTTTGGTCAAATCATATAAGATCCATGCAGATTAGTGTCTGAGATGGTCTTTTGAGGAAAGAACCACACAGACACCACCTACACACACCACTACCACCACCACCACCACCACAGACTACAACCTAGGGGTCTTCAAGTCAAGAGTGAACAGGTTGCTTCTAGGCAAGCGTGCTTCATCGTCGACCACATCATCGCTTACCATCAGGTGAGATAGTGGTCAAACGCGTGCCTATCAGTAATAAAAAAAATAAATAAATAAAAAAAAATTAGGGGACCAGATCAGTCAGTGCAAGCATTTGTCAGTAATCGTGAGCTCAACTCGGAACTTGAGGAGCCGACAAACAATACCAAAGAAAGAACATTTGGGCTGGTCCCATAAAGAACTCAAACTGCCAGACAAAACTCAAAGCCATTTATCATGCACTACCAAAAGAAACCACCATTTAGACCATTGAAAGGCGTTTTAATGTCAGAGTTGCTAGTTTAAATAAAATGTGAAAATGAATCTAGTTGAAGACTCCGCCTTTGAAACTCTTCCTCGTGTAAGTTAATTTATATTTTGTACAGAATTTGCACGACAAAATAAACAGTAAATACGGTATTTACCTTGCATTCCATCTGAGATGGTAATAGGTTTGGAATGTTCTCTTCGCCAAGTAATTTGTGGATGCGGTGATCCGGTGGCGGCACATGTTAAATTTATCGAGGCGCCTTCCCGCGCCGTCTGGTCGGTGCTCGTGCCTCGGTCGAGGATGTCAGGAGGAACTGGGGACAAAAAAGATAATATTAGAAAAAGTAATAATTGCGACTATCAAAACACACTCTTCAATTTACCAGACACGGACTAACGTTTATGCAACTGAAACAGTTCTACCAACATAGCAAGAAAGGTATAACACCAACTTCCAAACAAAAATATTATATTAAAGACTTTAAATACCCTTCTTATAACCCCACTTAACAAAATAACATAAACTTTTAATTTGTAACGATTAAGTTGTCATGAAATTAACCATTTCGTTAACAAGTCAGCAGGCATCTCTTCAGATGAAATACATACAATGTAACTACGTCGAATTAGCTCAAATTATGTTGTTTTTGTATTGTTCTAGTTTATAACCCAAAGGTTTTTTAAACTACACTTCTGGACACATCTATTGGCCCACCTTAGAGTTTAGGTTTCGATGGCCCCTACCGAAATATGATTGCTAGATTGAACAAAAACTGTTGATGCAGTTTTAGACCTGATACATTTTACCATCTTTTTCGATCGTATTGTTTAAAATTTGAATTCAGAATACCATACGACATGGCGCTACGCCTAACAAGTCGGATATGCGCCTTGTTAAAGGCAATTGATTTTTGAATAAAAAACATGTTTTATCAAATAAAGGTTTAATTTAATAACGCGTGTTGCCTCCATGGGCATCTACCACAGCTCTCATACGATTAGGCATAGAGTTTATCAACCGCTCTATGAAATGTTGAGGGATCATCTCCCATTCCTCTTCTATGGCAGTTTTCAACTCCTGCATCGTCTGGGCAACTGGCTGACGAGCCCTAACACGTCTTTTTAGCTCGTCCCACATGTGCTCAATGGGGTTCATGTCTGGGCTTCTGGCTGGCCAGTCCATAACTGTGGTGTTCACATCCCGAAGATAATCCCTGACGATGCCGGCCGCATGGGCTCTTGCATTATCATGCATAAAAAGGAAATTTGGGTTCACATAGTCCGCGTATGGTATCACGTGAGGTTCTAAGCACTCACGAATGTACCTTTCAGCATTTAATGTTGGCAGCCGTGGTCCTGTAACAACCTCAAGTTGAGTTTTGCCGCTCGCGGATATACCGCCCCAGACAGTCCATGAGCCACCGCCATAAGCAACCCTCTCTTCAAAGCAGCATTGTGCGAAACGCTCTCCCTTACGTCGGTAGACCTTCTTCCTTCCATCATTGCCATGTAACACAATTTTAGACTCATCAGAAAAGAGTACACTGCTCCAATCTTGCTGTGTCCAATTTAAATGACTACGTGCGAAATGAAGGCGCGCTGTTCGGTGTGTTCGCGTTAGTTTGGGCCCATTAGCTGGCTTGTGTGGTACCATATCGCGTTCTTTTAACCTTCTCCGAACAGTTCGAGCGCTCACAGATACTCCGTGGAAATCGCGAAGTTGGTTTTGTATCTCAATGGAGGTAAGGTGACGATTTCTCAAGCTGGTCGTCACGATGAATCGATCCTGCCTTTCAGTTGTGACCCGAGATCGTGGCCTTCCTTGGCGACGATCAAAGCCGCCAGTCTCTAGGTACCTCCGATAAACATTTCGGACCGCAGATCGACCTAAATTAAGTTGAGCACTAACGTTTCTTTGGCTGTGTCCGGCCTGAATAAGTGCCACAGCCTGGGCGGCGACTTCAGGTGAAGTATCCATAGATTATTGATAGAACCTTACCTTAATGTTAAGAATAAGTAATGTTTGTTGCAAAACCAAAGGTTTCTATCACTTTTTCAAGAATTAAATCCAAGTCAACCAATAAAACCAAGTTTTCTTAGTATTCGATTGTTTGATATCAACAAACAGGCTCCAAATTGTCTTTTGTTTCTTTAAATTCTGTGTTCGAAATTCAAAAAAAGACTATTGAATGAAATTGTGAATGTGCCAGGTTCAAAACTGCATAAAAACTTTTTGCTCGACTTAATATAAAATTTTAGCTAGGACCAAACGAAACTGAAAATACAAGGTGGGCCAATAGATGTGTCCAGAAGTGTATTTATAAACGTGCTTTTTAATTTGGCATAAAGGTATACTTTTGACTGTATATTGCCTTTTGTTTCTGAGCCCAAGTGTGTAAAATCTTATAGCCAAGTACCTACTATACTTAGCTTTCTTGGAAAACTTGCTTTCTTTTATACTCTATACTTATAAGTAAAATGTATCTTTTACCCAAGTCTAAGTATTAATTGTGATGTAGTAGTTTTACCTAGGACATTTATTATTTTTTTGTTTATCAATGAGGTAAACACTAATTTATATTATAAAGGTGAAACACCCGTTAAAAGTCCCTCAATTTCGGGAAGAAATGTTAACATTGAAATGCCTTTTAATGCTGAACTGGTACCAAAATAATCAGCCACGCTATTGCAGTACCTATAAATCCATTGTAGTTAATAAAATTAAATGTATGTACAGAGGCCAGCACTTCAAGCTACCCCAATGTGTAAAATTTCTTTGATAGTTTTTTAACTAAATTACAAATAGAATAAGGTTCATGTTCAATAAGAAAAAAGATACTGATTGGGGTGGCTTGATGTGCTAGCGACTGTACACCCGCATAGTATAACGTAAACGGCAACTTTAGAAGTTTGAATAAAGATTCCAAATTTTGAAACACAACTTACCAACAATATCCAAATATCCCAGTTGAGACTTCATGGGGTCTGTGTTGATCTGGCACATGTACCATCCTCTGTCCGTCTCCCGCAGCTCCCTGATGTGCAGGAACCAGGTCCGGTGGTCGCTGTGGGTCACGCCCACCCTCCGACTCCTCGATATCACGTGCGTGTGGATTGTGAGAATGGTCTGCGTGTCAACCCGCAACCACGCAACCTATTACCAAATGTTTATGGCCATTTTAAAACACCATTACGACCACAAGGACCCTATTACAAAAATCTAAATAAGTTCGATAAACTAGCAGTTTGTTAGTAATGCGACAATTCCGTACTTTCCTACTCTCATACGCCAACAACGATTGAAAAAGTTTATCCGAGTTTCGAATGACATTTTTAGGAGTTTTGTAAGGCAACATTGAAATACGATACTGTTGGTAGTGAGTCATTACGACGTTTAGAATGGTAACTTTAATATACTTTGGAAAGTTGATAAACTGATCAAAACTGTATTTGGATCAGCGTGCCCGAAAATAACCAAATTTATTAATATCTTGCCTTATTTATGTCCTTTTACTTGGTATAATCGTTCTGGGAAGATCCAGAGGAGGTGACTTTGAAAAGCTTTAGAAACTTTGAAATGATTAGAATGAAAATTTGTGAGCTATTACAATAATTTCTAAGTAGAAAATACAATGTGGTAAAGTTTACAAAGTAAATATGATCTAGCTAGGGGTGATTTCGCACGTAAAATTACATTATAAAAGCTCGCCTGTAAGCTTAAAATACAGCCACATGTAGTTGCCCACATTTCAGCCACATTTCAGTTATATTTAAGCACCATGTAAGAGGGGGCGAGCCTAGTGCAACCAATGGGCCCCGAATCCAGACTAAAACGCGAAAAATAACTTTATTATTCAGTACATTTATTAACTTTACAGTTCAGTTCATTTATGCTCACGTAACCTCCTTGACTAAAAGTATGGAAATGCTGATTTTTTTCGCGTTTTAGTTTGGTTTTAACCTAAAGTAATAGTTGCTCATAATGTAAACAACTGCCCCGTTTCAAGTACTACTAAAAATAAGGTTGTATGATGCACTTTTGCCCATCACTCACAGAAAATACCGACGTAATAACGTTATTTATTTATTATTTCAAGAGTCATTATCTGCAACAATATTCAGATAGCATACCTTACCTACATTAAAGTTGTAAACTTAATTAAGTTGATAAACTGATAAAAACTGTATTTGGATCAGCGTGCCCGAAAATACCCAAAATTTATTAATATCTTGCCTCAGGTATGTCCTTGTACTTGGTATAATCGTTCTGGGAAGATCCAGGACAGGAGACTAAAAATTTGAGATACTTTTAAAAATTAATTAATACCTATAACGTGTTTTTTTTATATCCCATAACTCTAGGGTATGATTGAGATCATATCAAAGAATCAACTGGCATATGAATTATGTTTCAATCATCTTTCTTTTTTTTTATTATCATACAAAATAGTTCGACAGTCACGATGATTAATGTAAAACACCCTTACGTGAAAGAAAAGTGACGTTAGAAAGAAGATTCGTCGTACTGGTGACAATTTTTGAACTAATTAGGTAGTAAAAATAATATTAATAATACTTAATAATAATATTCCACGACTATTCACACAACGCCATCTAGTCCCAAGCTAAGCAGAGCTTGTGTTACAGGTACTAAACAACTGATAATTTAATTACGATTGATGATATCTCCGAAACTATGCATTTTTGGACCATCTATTCTAGGAGTTTTAGTATTGTTTTTACCTACAGAATATAACTCTAGAGTTATGGGATATCAAAAAAAACACTTTGTATATTTTTATGTTTGTGGCTTAATAATAAATGCCTCACAGGTCAATCGAAGGTAGACCCTACTAGGGCTACATAAGACGAGGCTAGTCCGGGGATGGATGACATTCAGTACATTTATTAAGACTCCCCCATGCCTCGGAAAGCACGTTAAGCCTGGTTCCAGCTGTCATTTGTAGATCTTTGACAGTCGTCACGGGTAGTCAGAAGCCTGAAAGTCTGACAACCAGGGGTATCGTGTTACCCAGAAACTGGGTTGTGGAGGTCAGACAGGCAGTCGCTTTATGTATTTAGCTGCATCCAGTTAAACTGCAAGCCAACCCCAGCAGCATTTTAAGTCTAGTTTTTGTGCTACTAACATGTAAGCTTGGAAACTTTGTAGTGGAGTACAATAATGTAATTGTTAATTACAATAATGTATAATATCCAAAATAAATGTTTAAATTTGAAAATAGTTGAGAAAATGCTTAACAGATGATGAATCACAAGCTTTGAGTTTAAATTGTTATGTCTTCCTTCCATAAAAGGGGTCCCGTGTACCTATTCTTAAGTCAATTAGGATAAATTGGAGATCGAGCAGTCGCGACCTGTCACATTAGAGTGTTGTGTAGGCGCCGATGACACTACACCTTTCCCTTTCTCATTTGTAATTTAAGAGCATATTTAGGTGTTACAACATCACGTATATGGAAAGTTGACTTGTCGGGTTACCTGATAACATATATATCTCGTCATACTTTAAATTTCTACAAAAACAAATAACGTCAACGGAACATCAATGCGAATGACTATAATTAAAAATATTGACTTCGAATTTGAAATTCATTTTTAAGATTTTATCATAATCAATCATATGAACTTTGTGCTTTGAAAACAGCAGGAAAAAATTCCGTTTTTTCAACTCAGACAAGAAAACCCAAAAATATAAAAGAAACAGGAAACTTTACATGTTGTTTTATTCAAATACGTAACTCTTTCCATAAAAATAATATATGACGTAGTTACAAAATTGAGGGTTGAATAATTGAAAAATAATATTTTTATACTTTATTAAAATTCTTAAAAAAAAAAATTGCGAGCTTTAATGAATTGAAAAAAGAATTGGGTTTGTGGCCGAAATAAGCTGGATGGATTTATTCTTTTTTACCTGTTATGTATTTCACCTCCCGTACTTGTGTTTTCTTTTTTTATGTATATTTCACCCATCAATAAATATTTCATTTTCATTTAAACAGTATTTTTTTTTATTTTTAAAACATGGAGCGAACTTTGGAAGAATCCTGTTCCTTTCCGATGAATTCCTTTTGTTTATAATTGAAAACAACAAACAAAACTAATTTAATAACAAATTGTTATTTTCGGCATTTTCAACGCTATGCCTGACACACCAAGATAGTTTGTTTTTTATTTTTAATAACTCAAATGATTGCTTAAAACTACTAATATACCGAGATATATTATGATTGTTACGATTACGGCAACAGTGTCGCGAGTTCAATGTTTTTTTTTCTTTCATCTCTAAATCCAGACGCGCCTAAAGAAGTTTTTACTTTAAAAATCATTCCCATTGGCGTACCTACTTCAAGCACCTCAAATGCTTGACGCCTAAAGTTAGGTACAGTTCTTAGCCCATACCATCAGCGTGCCATCAGTTGTAGCGGGGCTCTCACCAATCGGATCACAAAGTTACTAACCGGAGCTTACTCAGATGAACATTGAGTTGGGTTTTCCTCCACCCACCACCGTTTTTGTTGTGTCTAGATTGACGTCCAATGTAGACTAAACTAACAAACTGTTAGTACTTAATTTTCTATAACTGTGACAGAAGGCTACAAAACAAAACTTTACACTAAATATAATCTGTTAAATTTCCACTCAAAGCCGAAGGCTCATCTTAAAAATGGAATTTAATCGATTACTCCCACGCTAAACGTTTATAATTTATTCTTAAATTAAAAGTCGAGAACTTCATTCTCAAATACAGCAACTTTAAGCAGAAAGCTTGAGAAAATCTAAGCGCTTTCAACAACGTGTCCAAGATAAGAGTTGTAGGATCCTAAATTCTCTAAGTCTTCTTTATTTAGCATAATGCAATATCTTCCTGGCAACCTAGCGGGGCTTCCTTATTGAACCGATTTTCGGGATTTTAATAAAAGTTGGTTTAATATGTAGAAGTTTGCAGTGATAGTAAACGACTAGTTGTATTTAGAGTGAAAGGGTCATCGAAGCGCATCAGTACATCATTAGCTCATTTTTTGTTTCTAGACGACCCAGCGTTTAACATTTCTCGTCCGCCTTTCCTTATTCCCTAGTTTTTAATTATATACTTTTTACTTTAAACTTCTAAAAGACGCGGTTTTTGTCCAAAAAAATGAGATTTCAAATGAAAAAAGTTATTTTTTTTAGTTTTTAAAGAACAATCTCATTGGGCTCGAAAAGAATGATGATTGTTTCATGGTTCTAAACAGTTTCAAGCAAATTTAACAATAAAAATACCCTTCAATGTCCCTACCACTCTGTATACTAGGTACTTTCCTATTGCACATTAACTTTGAAAAAATATTACGATAGCGATTTGCCCCAAAGATTCAAACCCTACATTGTACAATTTCTAAACGTAAACGGGCACCCGATGCTCTTAAAAAACTAGTGCAATCCATGATCATTGTTACATTGCTGCTTACAAAGTAATAATTAATTATTACTATAGTTGATTGTGTCTTAACATTGATTTTTGTTTTATTTCATAAATTAAAGTTCTTTTTTTTATTTTACTGTAATTAGACATTAAGTAGATAGAACTATTTCCTGTATCGGATACATTTTGAAGGCATATTTTATATTTAACACCATTTCAATTTCAATGTCTGCAGTGTAAGTTACGTCATTCAGTACCACTTAAACTTTAACATAATAAAGGTGTCAATGTTACGGACCTTGTATGTGGAGAGATTGTGTACGGTGCACGCAAGGATCGCCTCCCGGCCGAGCGGCGCGGTCACATTCGCTATCGGCGCGCTGAAACCCGGCTCGTCTGAAACAATGTACGAATTTATTACGCCTTCCGTCATAGTGTACATTTGAGTTATATGGCATCATACAACTTGCATCTGCTTACTGTAAGTAGTACTTTTACAACATTGCAGCAACAACATTTTAGGTTTTATTATATGACCTGAAAGTTTTTGGTTGGATTATGGAAACTAAATCGCACTCGTCCTGCTCTTAGGTCACCCCATAATAATCGGTACAAAACCACCAAAAACGTACAGTTTGTTTTTTTTATGGTGTAGTCATAGATACAAATCAAATTCTTAGAAACTATCTAAGTTATACTCGTGCCTTAAGGTATTATTTTTTAAGCCTATGCGGGTACGTTTTTAATTGTAGATCCAACGTTAGACTGACTATGGCCATTATTCCTAACAAAGGCTACAGTATAAAGAAAATTTAATTGATTGACATCAATAAAAAAAAATCTTCTTTGATTTAAATTCTTCTTTGGATACGCTAATAAAAATGCGTTTCAAATGAGAATAGGAATGACTTTGCACCATGTTGTGACGTCATAGCTGTCAATTGGAATAAATTGGGTAAGATCAGCAAAACAAGGTTTTTTTTTTTCTATTTACGAATTATGAACGAATAATTGTCTAAATTGTACTCTCAAAGTATTTGTTTAATCTCTCAATGTATTGGAGATAATATCTCGAGCCCTCCCATGCAAAACAGCGGCTCGTTCACACATTTTATACACATCCATCTCTATACGTACACACGCATTACACTATCTTAATCTCGCTCTCACTCATACACACACAACACCACACCACATACGACACCTTCCACTTCACACGCAAACACACACATGCATTTTTTTCTTTAATTTTCTATTTTTGATTTTATTTCATTGGTACTTTTTGTTTGTAATTTGTATTCCACAATAGTACTATAATGACATGTCCTACGCTTTAAAATTTGTCATTATCTCAATTCTTGGCGTAGGGGGGCCAGGAGTTCATAGCACAGGGTATCCTAGTTTGAATTCCTGACTCCCACAAACCTCCAATATTTGTAACACCTCTATATTGTAACTGTACTTTGCGGGAGATAAATAAAAATATTATTATAACTATTTTCGAGCAGTCAGGGAGATGAAAACAAAAACAAATATCAACAACAACAAACAACCGTGTAACAAACAGAATTAATAAATGAAACGTAAGCACTCCACAAGACTAATTAACTTAAGACGTTTTTTCATTTCGAATAACTGCGTCTCGGTAAAACTAAAAAAAATAAAAAAATAAACGCTATTAAAGTTTCGTTGCAGGCTATTCTTTTCAAGCGACATTTGACAGATAGAGGTCATTGACGTTCCTATTCTTATTTGAAACGCATTGTAGCGACATCTATCTCGCCACATACGAACTATCCTACATCGCCGTATCAAAGTTATCCGCGCAATTTGAACGTATACAAGTTCCCGACAACAACCGTCGGGCAGTGGTTAGCCCACCAGACACAACACCCGTCTGGTCGGAGGATCCTCCCATTTCAATGGTGGATGAGGAACTTTACACCCTGTTCCTCATGCCTCCAAAGCATAATAGTCATCAATTGACTTAAATCTTGCATCATTTGATAGTAGGTGACTTACATTATTTACACCATGACACCCTTACATACATTGAAACTCGCACCTACTCAATTATCACGCACACACTTTTAACACTTACTAATACATCATCTAAAAAATTACATTTATGCCTACTACCTAGACTTAAGTCTCACACGATTAAATATAAACAATCTTTTGGAAACTTTGAAGTTCTGAAATAAAATCAACTCAAGTGACGTGCATATTGTATTGCACATCAAGCGTGCTTCATCGTCGACCATCTCATCGCTTACATCAGGTGAGATAGCGATCAACGATGAGCTTATCAATAATAATAAAAACAAGCATCTCTTCTGCTCGTAAATTGTAAAATGTTCTGATACCTACCTGTTCAAAATAAATCATAAACAACTTGCATTATTCTACTGTGAAAGTGAATGTGTACCTACTATTTGTATTTAAAATTTGCTGCCCTATTGTGATATAGTTTCGATTAGTACGGAGACTAGCGTGAATCTAATGCTACAACCAAAATAAAAAAATCAGAATATTATTATAAGTGTACTACTGATTTATAAATGCTTAAATACGTATCCTATGTGACGACCTACACATTATGTAAGAAGGTAAGGAATTTGATAGTTTTATTTCGCTTATTAATTGTGGAATCTATATATTACATATTTATATAGCTAAACCTAGGAGTTCTTATGTCAAGAGTGTTAGGTTACTTCTAGGCAATACTTCTAGGCAAGCATGCTTCATCGTCAACCACATCATCATCGCTTACCATCAGGTGATAAAGTGATCAAAAGCAAGCCTTTCAATATTAAAAAAAAATATACATACCATAATAAATGTAAATATGACACTCGATATTCGTAAGGTGTACTTTTAATATGCAATATTTTTTTCAAACATTTACCGTGTACACTGCTAGAGTAGCCACAGTCAAAATTTTCCGTAAAAGCAAGCGTGTCAAAAAGTTACACTGTTTACACAAAGAAATTGATGATCCTTGACAATCCTATCCATTTACACAATCAATAATATTATTAGTAATAGCTTCTCTACGGCGTGGTGTCTAGTCTTATTATAGATTCCGAGTTCTGTAGAATACTTAACCCTTAAATTCACCGAATAAATGTTAACAACTAAAAGTCCGATGTTAACGATTATTACAAAACCATTAAAATGTTTTGTTACAAAACTTTGAACTGTAAACTAGGAAGTCATAGATAATAAACGATAAATATATTTCTGTAAATTGATTTGTAATTACAAAACACTTTTACGTGTCAAACATGCAGGAAATATGTTTTTTAAAAGTAGGTATTGAAGTGAGATTGGTGTTTCATTATCTGACGAGAGCGAAAAAAACTTACGAGGTTGCTAACATAAATAAATAAGAAAGAAAAAGAAAGATAGTAAGAAAATACTACAAAAAAAATACAACTCACACTAAACTCTACCCCTCTCTCTCTCTCTCTACTTACTTTAAATAAATTAATTAATATTGCACAACTTTCACGCAACACCATCTAGTCCCATACTAAGCAGAGGACACAGGACAAATGATTGTGCTCATCACACAAACATTTGTCTTGGGTGGGACTCAAACCCATGACCTCCGGCATAGCAGTCAAGGCCAACAGTCCCGACATAACCTATAACTTTCGATTAAATATTAAGTTAAACTGGAAATCCAAAACAAGTAGGCTTACTATAAACCTTACTACAATTTGATAAATAATTTAATATAACCATAACATGTTAATATTTAACTTCAGACTGTAAATAAAACGGCCTTTATTTATTTAAAGCTTCATTCAATTAAAATAACTTTCGAAGCATAACAACATCCAGTGTTTTTTTTCTTTAATCGTCGATTATAATTAACAAAGGCAGTAAAAAATTCATAGCTATAATTATGTAAATACTAGCGCTTCGCTCACGACTTCGTCCGCCTACCTTTTGATACTTAAAGATCCCCCCACCCCCATCTTAGATAGATAAATAGATACAAAAATAGACAATAAAAAGCGATAATATGAGTAAAGATTATAAGTAAACTAGACTCCATTTATAATAAGCATAAGAAAAAAGGAGGCTCGTAGAAGCAGGAATGCAGAACATTTTATTTTAAAGATACGTGAAAACAGTTTTATTTAAATTGTTTTATTTCAAATTTAGAAGAAAAAAAGTGAAACGAAGAACGTGTCCATGTGTTGTTCACCCCTGCTTCTTTGAGGTTTTTATCATTGACACTGTAATTTTTAACTAAAATAAAATATTGTAACTAAATGAAATCCACATCATTGAGAGCAGCGGTGGCAGAGTGGTGGCGGCCCCGACTTACGAACAGTAAGTCGTGGGTTCAAACCTAGGCAGGCGCATTACTTTGTGTAATTTATTTCATCACCACTGCTCTCCAAAACGGTGAAGGAAAACATCGTGAGGAAACCGGCATGTCCTAGAACCAAAAAAGTTCGAAGACATGTGACATCTACCAATTCGCACTGGGCCCGCGTGGTAGATTATAGCCCATACGCAAAATACGCGCTTAGACGTGGAGTTGCGGATACCAGCCCGGTATCTTTAATCTTTAATCTTAATCCACATCATTTCTTAAAATAAATTGTTGCAATGGTTACTACTGAGTGTGGCAGCTGCTGCGAAAATAGATTCTTCAGTCGACTATAGTCTACAATGTATCGAGCATGATTTCTTCCATAATCGGCAGAAATGTTTCTACGATCGGTCACTTTGTCGATTCGACATACTTGTTTCTATGGTGATAAAAGTTCACGTAAGTACAGACGCCAGCACATCAAGTTACCCCAATGTGTCTCTTTGATCGTTTTTCAACTTTATGTCAAACGGAATAAGGTTCATATTCAATTGGGAAAATTTGACACATTGGGGTAACTTGATGTGCTGGTCTCTTTACCTTACCGTGTCAAAATCTTTCTTCTCTTTCTTTAAGAAAACCTTGCCCCACACTAAAATACAAGTCATTACTTTTTACGACTTCGCACAAACTACGGTAGTTAATCATGCGTATCGTGTCTTGTATTTTCAAGTCACAGAATACATTTGTTTTAATGTTAGAGGATATCAGCTCGTAAAGATACAAATATTAGGAACAACCCACTCCTATAAATGTTGATGTTTTCACCTTTTGGGAAATCGCGTTCGGTTTGCTACGAACAACACGAGTGGAAATTTTAATTAAATTTAACCAATTTTGTAAAGAACGTTTATTCAAAGGGTCTTATTGATTTACCATGTGGGTGCCTGATTAAAATGTTTTGCCATATTTTTAATATTCAGTAACAACGTTCTACTAATTAAGGCCACTTTCGTACACTATGCGTAGAATAAAATTGTAAAATGTCTGTAACTACACACATCAAAAGTGTCTAGGGATCAAGCATTTTTATGCGGATTTCTTGAGATTGAGATGTGGCTTTGTAATAAATTTATGATTTTATAAATTTATATGGATCCTTTTTGGTGCATTTCATAATTTAATCAGGAACTGTGAATCAAATTCGAGTAAAAGATGAAAATCAGCTGTCAATATTTTCCCTATAAAAACATACAACGCATTGAAGACATTATTAGTGCTACTGTTTCCCTACTACTGATTAAAACCAACGTTATTATGGAGTGGCGACGTCATTTAAGCAGGGAAGAAATGCTCAGAGCCGTGGGAATGATAGAAGCTGGTTCCCGGCAACGTACTGTGGCTTTAGCTCTGAATACAAGTCAGAGTGTTATCAGTCGACTTTGGACACGTTACCGAAGCACTGGTACCGTGGCTGAGCGCCATGGAGGACGGTATCGCTGCACCACACGGAGACAAGACTGATACATTCAAATCTTAACTCGAAGAGCTCCAACAATAACCGCCATGATGTTAGCCGTGAGGCTTCATCACTCTTCAGTGAACTTAATTAGCGACCAAACAGTCAGAAACCGCTTGCATGAAGTAAACCTTCATTCCCGAAGACCGCTACGGGTACCACCTATAGCAATGCACAATCGTAGGATTCGATATCAATGGGCTCTTGAACACAGAAATTGGGCAGAAGAACAATGGCGTTTCGTGTGCTTTTCTGATGAGTCTCGTTTTGGTATGAGACCGGATACAAGACGTATACGACACTGGAGAACCCCTGGACGCCAACAGCGATTAAAATCCTGCCAGGAAGTCCATCCTTATAGTGGTGGAACCATCATGGTATGTTCTTCCGCCGATCCAAATACCCGCCGGTATTTGGATCGGCGGAAGAACTGAGTTGATTTGGATCAGAGGCAACCTCAACGCTCAAATTTATGCTGAGACGATTGTATCAGACGTCATCGTTCCTCTACAAGTGCAAATCGGTCCCTTATTTCAGTTAATGCATGATAATGCACGACCGCACACCGCAAGAGTTGTAAGACAGACTCTCGCCGCAACAAACATCAATGTCCTGCCCTGGCCTGCTCAGTCGCCAGACTTGAACCCGATTGAGCATGCATGGGATATGCTACAGAGAAGAGCTCTGCCGAATATGGAGGGTATCCAGTCGCAAGAAGACCTTTTTTTGTTGTTGCAACGAACATGGGCGGCCATTCCACAGCGTGATTTGGATGAACTCATTTTGAGTATGCCAAACCGATGTTCTTGTGTTGTTAGTGTTCGCGGTAGAAACACGGATTATTAATTGTTTAAGTTACCCAATAAAATTTTAAAGAAAACTGTTATTTCAGTCTTTTTTTCGAACTTTAATGTTAGTGGTTCAAATGTCAAAAATCCCTTTATTAGGAAAATGGCAAATTTCTTTATTAATGCAAAGGTGACTTGGTTTATCGTTACTGTGGCAAACGAAAACACTTTATTTGATGAATCCTTAAAGAAAATTTTAATTAATATCAATCAGGAGAAAAGTTATTGCAAAAATATATGTTGATCCCTAGACACTTTTGATGTGTGTATTTAACTAACTTATTACGAGGAGACTTTCTAACAGCAAGAACAGAAGCCAAAACAATATTTTATGGAATTCTTGTTTGTTTCTGCCGGTCTGTCGGTCTGCCCTTCCGTATGTTTGTATATACAACACAACACACAAAAACAATTGCACGGAATTGGATGCGGTTTTCAAAGTAGTGTTATTGCAGATCTATCTTAAAAATTGATACGTGTTTCATCTTGTTACGCACAACCTAGAAGCCGAGTTATCTAATAGGTGTGTTATTTTTCCTTGGTCAGTAAGGAAATATCGTAACAGGATACTGAAAATGAAGCTCAACTATCTTGAAAACCTGTATAGGTATTTTTGCTAAAATTAATTTCTTACGTTCTCAAGCAAGGTCATGCCAATAATATTTTCCATGATAATAGATATTAGTATCTAACACCGCCAATTTTTTTTTATTAATTGACTGAGATACTTATCGGGATTATACATTGATTGTTAAAATAAACAGCAGAAGTAGACAAATCAAATCAAACTGTCCAGTTTTGCTTAAATAATGTACACTTGCTTCAGGAAATTTCAAAATCCACGAGTGTTCTAAATCTACGTAGATGAATTTGCCAGCAAAAGCTTGTCTGCAAACCAAAAATGCCAGGTCTTATTTTCATGGAACTTGGTTATATAAAAATATGTATGTAATTAAAAGTTTAAATATGTATATATATGTATGTAATTGTTTTGATTTAGCCTTATTTTGAACTAGAGACTAGAATTAGTTACTTAATAATGATTTTCGCGAAGCGACGTATAATATTATGATTAGGTCTTGGCTTACAGAGTTCATAGAATAAATTAGATGCGATAATAAATGCTAATATTTACAGGTAGACGTAATAATTGTTTAATATTATTCATATTTTAGAAAGTTAACATGAACAATCTCACATACTCAATTATGTAAAATGTGAATACGTAGTTACGTGATGAGATATAAAATAAATTACATTTTAAATAGACAGGACCGATTAATACATTTTTACTACTTAATTAATATCTTGTAGATCTTTGACAGTCGTTGCAAGAAGTCAGAAGGCCGAAAGTTAGACAAACCGTTTAACGAATGGGTATCGTGTTACCCAGGAACTGTTTACCTGCAGTCTGCTGGAGCAATACCAGATGAAGCAATCATCGCCAGCACGGTGTTGGGGCGATCCCTCACCGTACGCACCAAGGACGCAGCACGCTTGCGCATAGCAATAAATATTTTTACAGATATTATATTAACAAACTACATAGTGGCAGGTATTGGTTATGTGATCATTTAATGACATAACTGTGTCTTTGTTGTCAATGGTGACTGGTAATTAGGACAGTACAGCTATCAAAATAAAACATGACACGCTATCGTGTGGCAATAATTGGTCACTAAGTAAAACGTAGCGTCACCCATTGGCGCCGATTGATGAAATCATGCGTATTGACTTTATTCACAGCTAGTTGAATATTCATATGGCTTGCAATTTCTAATATAGTGTTTAAGGAAGAAAGTCAAACAAAAGGGAAGTATTTGGGGTTTGCGCCGGAAATGCAACAATTAACAATAAAACTAATCAGGTAACCTTAGATTAAAAGACCTGTGCAGAGCCAACAATACTCCTATCTCAGCACACATAAAAAAACACTGACCTGGAAGAGAGATAGACATGTTAATAAAATTTAAAATAAAATAAATTTTAAATTAAAAGTTATTATCAAACATCATTTATCATGATGTTATTTTTTTATTTCCTTTTTGTCGATGGCGCTGGATAGGCCTACACGCCATACCGAACGCAAGTTCACTTAAATTTTGTTTGTTTTCCGTTTATTTGTACTGTTACTTACACTAGGCTAAGAACATTGTTACTAATAAATTATGGACAAAGTCTGAATTAAATTATTATTCGTATATTAATACTAGCTAGCAAACTTCGTTCCGCCTTGAAATCAATTGATTAGTTTACGTTCTATTCTTAAACCTACGAAATATACACACAAAATGTGAGACGAGAACTTTATATATTACTAGCTGCCTCGGCAAACTTCATTCCGCCTTTCTAAAAAAATAGATATTAGCCGATTCTTAGAACTACTAAATATGCATATAAAATTTCATAAGAAACAGTCAAGTCATTTCGGAGGACTATGGTAACTTACGTTGTGACATGAGAATTTTATATAAAAGAAGAAGATAAAGATCCATAGTAAAAAAAAAAAACATTGTTGTAATACCGCTAAACATCTATTACTAATAGTAAGAGCATAATAATTTGGAAACAATTGCACTATTGCTTGTTAAAATTTATATAATGGAGCTGATCTTTTTATTATTTAATTATTTATAACTAAATGAAAGAAAAGAGAATTAGATTTTTTAAACATAATTATTATAAGAGATAGCCAACACACAGGTCAATAAAAGAAAACATTCTAAACAACACATTAGCATTCTATTCTGTTCATTAAACCACCTGCCGGTCACTCTATTATAAATTTCTTCGTAAAAAGCTAGGTGAAGTAAACTGTTAATCTCTAGCGTTAGTACCGGTTGTCACTTCGCCTTTAGGGCCGAGTCACACACACTGGAATGGCAGCGGCCGGTAGCAACACGCGGCGAGCACTTTCAGTGAGAAATCATTTTAAACTTTATCTATGTACCACAAATTTTTATTTAGTACAAATACTTAAATGGCTTATTCTAGACGGTCTTCTCATTATATTTGTAGAGTATCAATAAATAATATTCATAAACAGTAAAGTTATTAGCGTTTGTTTATATCCCAAAAAGTCGCCCAATTTATGGAAATATTGTACAGGCTATTCATGACATAGTAGTATTCATTGATCGTCATCTCTCGCTCACGTTCGCGTGATCACACTCAAGCATGCCCCGCCTCCAACAGCAGTTTTCGTTATTTAAGTTTAAATAAATAGTGGCATATTTAAAAATTGAATTTCGTTTTTTTTACTTTTGATTACGCAAATATGATCAGTAACAGATACAGCCCATTTTTTTTGTACTGTATAAAAAATAGTGGTGTATAGTTAAAAGGTCAGTATCGCTTGAAAAGCATGAAAGGATCACGAGGGCGCCTGTGCGCCACGCGCGTCTTGTCAGTAGTTCTGCACGCGCCGGCCGCGGCTGCCAGCCGCTGCCATTCCGGTGTGACTCGGCCTTTACTTCACATAAAATTTCGCGGGAAAATGTTCACAGATTAGCACTTTAAAGAGTTGATTCTACTCGTCATACTGAGTAGCTTTTACTTTTCCTTTCAAATGTAAAGTTGTTCCCGTTTGCATGTACCTCTATTGACTAGGTGTAAGGCTTTATTAATTTGAGGCTAACTGATTAAAACACCTTCATAGTTTTCATATTGCTTACCCAAGAGGGTCAGAAAGAAAAAAACTCGGTACAGGCTTAGACTGTTCTGTTTATTTATAATAATAATAAATTCATTTATTCAGGTAATTAAGACACCCGTTACACATGATTAAATTACAATTTCATTCATATAATTACATTAATTAGTCATGCAAATAAATAAATACAATAATTAAAAATTGAAAATTAAAACTAATACTACTACTATACTTTATTTATTTATTTATTAAAACTTTATGCACAAGTAAAAAAAAACTGTACAAAGGCGGACTTGGCATTTCATTTTTTTTTTTGGCAATTGTTTGTTTTTTTTTCATATATCTTGCTTTTATAAATAAGGATTAAGTAACGCAAGATGTTGGTAGAGTAATTCTAATTGGACATTTACATCACGGTTAATAATAACTAGCCGACGATACGCGGTCTCACCCACGTAGTGTCCGTTCCCGTGGGAATACAGGGATAAAAAGTAGTCTATGTCACCCGGGGATAGTGTAGCTTCCCAACGGTGAAATTTTGTTTCAAATCGTTCCAGTAATTTTCAAGTTTATTCGTTATATTCGAAACTACAAATAATTCCTCTTTATAATATTAGCAGAGAAGGGGGAACTGTTGACGTGAGTTTTATGTTTTTAAAGATTTCACAAGTACCTACATAACCGTTTCATTATAAAAATACTTAGCAGAAACACTTAGAGGAAATATTGGTTACATTTCAGCTAGGTGTTTACAAAAATAAGATTTATGTTTACTTAATGTATTTTTAGATGTCACCGTAACTCCACTTTGGGCTGTGATATTTCTTTTCCTCATTCTTAATATTTCGGCATAATCTTTAAGTATTATTTGCCTTGCCTCACAATATACATCTACATTTGAAATTGTTTGTTTCAATCGCAGTACATGGTATCATATTATATATCCTAATTTGGGTTTTTTTTGGTAGGTATAAGACATTTACTCAATAACCGTTATAGGCATCGTTAATCAAATCAGCCACACGCTATTTTAATATTACAAGCTTTGGATTTTTTGCTCCAAAAACACTGGAATCAAAATTAATATGCTACAGTTTTTACATAATTAAAACTCATTTAAACAAAAAAACAACCGACTTCTTAAAAAAACACTAACAGGTGAAAAATAACTCTAGTTTTGGAAGTCTGTGGCTTTGGTGGTTTTGTTGTTCATTATTGGCCACCGACTTCCGAAACTGCAATTTTTATTTATCTTCGTATGTAAAGAAAGTCTTTCAAAACTTGAAAAAATCATTGAAATTGGTTAACAAATTGCTAAAGAGTTCTATCTAAACATTAATCTGTACATTTCTGCCGGGCCCCTTTAAAAATAGAGGGGCGTAATGTTATGTTATGGAAATACAAAGCTCAGCATAGACATCTGACTATAGCAATCGCGAATAATTTTCTGTTATACATTGAAGAGTTCCGTTGCCTGTCTTCATCAGTTTCTCTTCACCAAATCATAGTTTCTAATTGAAAATGCTTGATTTGTTACTAAAAATGTTAAAATCAGTGCGTAGGTAGTTACCTATATTTTTTTTAGAGTTTCCTCAATTCCTCGAAGACCCCTTATCAGATATGAGTTGTGATACAAATTGGACCAATCTGTTAGTATACCCTATCAAATAAAAAAATAATTTTGAAAATCGGTCCATAAATGACGGAATACTGAGGTAACAAAACCTAAAACGAAAAAAAAAATACAACCGAATTGAGAACCGCCTCCTTTTTTTTTAAATCGGTTAAAAAATAAGTTACACACCATCTGCCTCGCCTTTCCCAACTATGATAGGGTCGGTTTTCAGTCTTACAGGAGGCAGTAAACACCAGTGTTTGTCATAGAGCGACTACCTATCTTACTTCCACAACCCAGTGACTGGGTTTTATGATACCACTTACTTAGACTAGTTGTCCTTATCGGGTTTAGGACTAGGTACTCGTAATATCTATCAAAGATCTACAAATTACAGCCTGGACCAAGAGCTTAACGTATTTTCCGCGGCACGGACGGGTCTTGATTTTTATTGAATGCATGGTCATTGGTCAATTTGGTCATCCATCCACGCCCAACCTCGGTAATCGTAGTTTAACCTGCGAACGACTCTTGCATTGCCAAAAGCTCCCAGTTAGTTTTGTTTAATAAAGTCTACAGTCACGAGCAATAATAACATTGTCACATTTACTAAAATGTCTTAACTACTAGCTTTCAAAAATATGTGAGCGGTATTTTCTTCTAAATTATCATAATATATCTAAGACAGTTTAGAAGAAAATATCGTTCACATATTTTTGAATGGTAGGACTCAATACAATACTTTATTGCATTCCATATTATGTACAGACGACAGCACATCAAGTTACCCCGATGTGTCAGATTTCTTTGATAGTTTTTCAACTTTATGTCAAACAGAATAAGGTTCATATTCAATTGGGAAAATATGACTCATTGGGGTAACTTGATGTGCTGGCGTCTGTACATAGATGGTATAAAATATTCTCAAGATTGTGTTGTTGAGAAGAAGTCAAGATATTTTAGAAAATGTGACAATGTTAACATATTATTGCTCGTGACTGTGCATTTTAGGTTTGACAGAAATTAATTTTAAAAGCTCCCAAAAACGATTAAGTAATTGATTTATTTGTCGAAAGTTTTCGACCAGTGTGAAGTGATGACTTGGTCTCTTACGAGCCTCATTAGTACGATTAGAATAACCCAGCTAACTATGGAAAGGGCTATGGTCGGAGTCTCTGCGTGATCGAATCAGAAATGTTAATAAAATAATAAAATACGGTTTCTTGAGGAATCAAAGTTGCAGATATAGCCGAGCGACTTAATAAGCTGAAGTGGCAGTGGGCAGGCCACATAGCACGCAGAACCAAGGAGATTGTGGACCGGCAACCGCAGCGTAGGACCTCCACCCGCAAAGTGGACAGACGATTTGGTGAAGGCCACTGGATAGCGCTGGATGCAAGCCGCTTCCAACCGGTCCAATTGGAAACCCAAAGGGGAGGCCTATGTCGTATGTATGTATGATAGGCCCCAGCAGTGGACATCCTACGGCTGATATGATGATGATGAATATATTTTTTTAGTAACCATTACTAAACTGTTCGTCAAAATCTTCTTAAACTCAATTGTTCCAATAGGTCATCTCAAGTCTTTTGGGATCTAATAAAGTCTCTTAAATTCATAACTCGATTAACAAAACTGTAATTATTAGAGTTCAAGCTAATAGAATAATTATGTAAAAATAATATTTCGGTATGTACAGACGCCAGCACATCAAGTTACCCCAATGTGTCAAATTTTTCCAATTGAATATGAACCTTATTCTGTTTGACATAAAGCTGAAAAACGATCAAAGAAATTTGACACATTGGGGTAACTTGATGTGCTGGCGTCTGTACTTCGAAGCAAATACTTTTCAAATACGAAGACTACTAATTTCAATAAAATTAATTATGTCGTTCTGTATGATATCATCATGGCCTAGAGAAGGTTTTTTAATACTATAAACCAGTGCTTGACTGCAATCTCACCTGATGGTAAGCAGTGATGCAATCAGTGATGGTGAAGCGCACTGGTTTATTAAGAGCCTATTCATTCTAGCCTTGATTGAAGACACCTAAAAAATAGTTGAACTGGAAGACGCAGCAGGCAAGTTGTTCCAGTCCTTCGATACAGTCCGGTCCGGTCTTTCGATCAAATTTTTCGAAAATTTCGATCGAAATTTTCGTAATTTTTAAGTTTTTTTCTGATGTTAATACTGCCTACTACTGTAAAGAACCAAAAAATAAACATCATTTCTATCTAACTAAATGAAATTTGCCTTACAAAGTATATAAGTTACTTCTTTCGTTTAATTACTTGAGTCCCAGCTGTCAAAAACAACAATGGCAGCATTATACCGGTATGACGGCCGGGGATCATAATTTTGGAGATTTCTCTCCAAACCATTTGCAACCATTTTGCAGTATAAAGTGAAAAAGAACATCAGGAAAATATTGGAAACCAGGGAAAACCGATCAAAAATTGAAATGCCCCAGCATTTCAATTTTCAGGATCATAATAGAAAACTTATAGTGACCGGATATACGTCGAAGTCCTTTTGTATAAAAAAAACGTTGTTCCAAACAATGTTCCGCCAAACAGCATACAAAATAGTGTCGAGCATCTAATGTGTCATTTTTTTTTACTATTGTAGAAAGAACAATATTCTTAATAATTAATTACGATCTAGCCTTAAAAGACTAAGAAGCAATTTAATTCTAACTTAATATGTTACGTTACAGATTATTTTAAAAACTAAGAATAGTGTCTATGTGCACTTTAACTCAAGTTCGTAGCACTTTCTGTCTGTCTTCAAGTCTGATTAATTTATGAAAAACACTATGTTCAGGTGTTATACATGTTCATAATCATACCAAAACTAAATTAATTAAAATAGAACAAGTTGTCATAATGTACAATGTCAGTTAAATTAAAATTAATGAACAAGTGTCAATTAGGAATAGTAATGTCAGAATATATTATTATACACAACAATAACAATCTACGATACAATTACGTGTCAATTATTATTTAAAATTTGTCATTAAGATATTTTATCGACTGAATAATATACCTTGTCATTCAATAGTTCAAAAAAATGACGTTTAAAATTATTAAAGTTATTTTTAGCGATATGTTCGGGTAATTTATTATACAGCTTTGGAGCCATATGCTTTTGTGTAGAAATTTGGTTCTTGTGTAGAGCAAGTGCAACTTATTCGAGCGTCGGTCGTTGACTTTCGACCGGTCTGTAATTAAATAATGCAATATTTTTACTTAATTACAGGCTTCATAAATGTAAAGTGATGGTACAGTCAATATTCCTAAGCGTTTAAAATTAGATTTGAATAACACCATACGATTAATTTTACAAATATCTCGAATGCTCTATCATGGCCTGGAGGTAAAGGCACTGACCTCTCATGCACAAGGTTATGGTTCAAATCCGGGCACGTACCAATGTGACTTTTTCAATTTCTAAGTTTATCTTAGACATCATTGACGTCGGTAAAGTAAAACATAGTGAGAAAACCAGAGCTTATAGTTAAAAAAAGTTTGAAATCGCCAATCCGCCTTGAGCAAGCGAGGTGATCAGTGCTCGTGCCTTCTCTGTATGAGTAGAGGCCTTTGCACTGCAGTGGGACAGTAACGGGATGGTATTATTATTTTCTGATTTTATTATGCATTTGTTTTAAAGAGTAACTAAAGTAACTTGCTATGCACAAAAATAAAGTGGATACGTGGGTGCAGCGTCGACTTAAGTCATAATCCTTAACTAGATTCCGGTAGCAGAGAGCTACAAAAAAAACTTGGTTTGTCCACAGCTACGGTATGTAACAACGAATGCAGCAGTTTTAGCCTGTGTACGCTAGTTTTATCCGACGGTCAGAATAGAATTGCGTGCTTCGGGCAAAAATAAATTGATAGGTACCGAATATTTTGTAAGTGAGATTCTTTTCAGCATGAAAATATCCTTGTTTTGTGAACTATGTTATAGCTGTAGAGCAAAGGTATCGATTTAAAAAAAAATGTAAATTTAGAGATACAAGACGCAAAAAGGATTACTTGTAGACAGACTATACCTACTAATATTATGTGCAGTTATTAGTAGGTATGTCTTATTGCGAAAGTCCGTGGTGTATTACCAAGCGCACTATCACTAGATTACTGATACAAACAATTGAATTTAACACGCCTCTCGTACAGTAACTTGTGACTAATTAAACGCCATTTAAGAAACTAATATTGTTTCTTGTTTATGGAATGCAGCCGTCGCGCGTCGGTCTATCATCGACAAACTTCAACTTTAAGATCATTGGTGACTAATAATATCATCTGATTTGTGCAATGAAAAAAGATAGTGTTACGCACTGTCTGAAAAGTCTTTTTAATTGTTTTAATATTTTTTTAATGCTATTCAAATTTCTTGAGCGTGTCCCAATTTTATTTCTTTCTTTCTTTTTATTTCTAACGTAATCCAATCGCGGGACTGTTTTTTTTAGTTTTCAATTATCAGCTAATTGTCAGTTTATATTTAAAATAAAATATTATAGTCCTTTTTAAATAAAATTCACTTTTATAACTTCTATCTAAAGAACCTCTACCTAGGTACTTCTGCTTTAAATTTTCCTTGCAAAACACGCTGGAAACCACATTTAGTATAATTCTCTCATGAACTTAAAACTATTATCACATGTAATGCGATAAGGTGCTTAGCTTAAGAAGGTTAGTGTGTGACATGAATCTGAGCGGTAACGCCAAAATACCCTTTAATAAACTGTGTTGTTTTCATTAAATTAGTTCCGAGGCACGCGACACACGAAACTAAAATATTACATAATCAGGTCAAGACTGACATACGTACGATTATTATTATAATGTACCCACTGTTTTTCTTTCTGATTCTTATTTGTAAAAAAGGAAGTTTCAGAAGTTTAGGTAATAAGTTTTCATGAACTAAGCTAATCAAACTGTATTTAGTTTTAGTGACATTCAGGCAAAGGATACTAATCACCGATGATAATAATACAATGTAGCAAAGTTTTAATGAAATTCTGTAATAATATTTGATTGTTGGAGTCAACTTATTAATTTATGGTAATAAGTTATTGAAACTGATAATAACTGCAGTTGACAAAGAAAAATAAATAACTAACTTTAAGATTTAAAATTGAAAATTTACACATTTTCAGTGCCACGAATAAAATAACCAAATTTCAAATTTCAGTTAAAATTATCAAAACCACAATGTATTCACGCCAAAATAACTACACCGATTAAATTTAGACTGCCGGGAACTTGTCATTAATATTTAACGTGTCGCCTGAAGCCTAAATTAACTAGTAAGTTGTATTTGATAAATTAACGATTTAATATCAAACTTGAAATGGAGTCCTGCAGTCCAGCTGAAATGAAGGCGAGTTAGGTATCATCACTTACTAATGGATTGACAGTTTTCACTTCACGCTTACGTCACCTAACTTTTTGCGGGCTAATTTTGACAGAATAGACCGTTTGATATCTTCCTGTTTTTTTTTTTTAATAAAAATAAAATAAATAATAAATATTCCACAACTTTTCACACAACGCCATTCAGTCCCAAGTTAAGCTTGAGAGCTTGTGTTATGGGTACTAAATAGCTGATAAACATACTTACTCGTATATATTTCTAAATACATACATATTATAGATAAATTACACCCAGACACAGAACAAATGATCGTGTTCATCACACAAACATTTGTCCTGGGTGGGAATCGAACCCACAACCTGCGGCATAGCAGTCAGGGTCACTAACTGCTAGACCAACAGGCCAGACAAAATGAAATGATTTTTATTAATTAATGCATTTACAGACAGAAACAAACCCAAAGCAACAAAGTCTAGAAAGTTAAATAAAAATAATATGATATTAGTAATTTCGTAGTATACTTACACAAATGCATGAGTCTGATGTAATGTAACATTTTATACGGCTGTAAATAAAAACTAATTTATACCTAATTAGCTTAAACCTTGCTCTGACTAGAGAATATTATTTGTAATCAAAATTCTTTATAATTATCTACGTTTGATTTATATATTTTATTTAGCTTATTTTTTAGTAATAGGTACCTAGTAAAGCAAAGAAATCCATTTATAACTGAAATACAGGTCAGTCTAGATTGGAACAAAACACATCCTAAATCTAATTTTAAAATATACTTATTTTGCCACACTAAACTTTTCAGGAAATACTGCAAAGCTAGGGACAATCGTATACCCGTTAGAAATTATGTGCAAAGTTTGTAATTTATGCTATCCAAGAGAATACACTCTGTCTGTGCCTACATACAAAATAGACTCTCAAACTCCCTTATCAGTGAATTCGAAAATGAATGTGTCATCCCAATGAAGCGACTTCAAGTACTAAAATGTAAGCGGCAATTCTACAGGGAATTGAATCTAAATTCAAACCGGAGCTGAAATCACGCTACTAAATACCTAATAAACAATCGACGTAATGGAAACTTGAACCATTAATATTATGGCTATATAAATCCGTGACAGCACAATTTGATTTAATGTTTTCTAAATGGCGCTATAGTGGTTGATATTGTTAAAACTAGGCTTGTTAAACTTCCGACGATGTCACTGACAAATTAGGAACGCGCCCCGGCGAACACCCTGCCCCCACTAATTGACTGCACGTCAAGTTTCACCGCGATAATCCAAATACAAGGCAAGACCGATTCCTTTTAGATTCACACCTTTTTAACGGTGATTTAGTGAAGTAGATCGCTGTTAAAAATGTGTTTATCATGGCTATTATGCATTAGCATTTTATTTATGTTCAGTTTAGTTATGCCTGCAGTGCGATTCATTTAAAATCACCGTGTCAAGGTTTAGGTGAAGTGAAGACTTATTGAGCTGTCATTCCATACTAATGCTAGGCAATGACAGCTCACTTCACTCATGTTTTCACGGGGTAGTTTTTACTGACTGGACTGCCTCGATAGTCTAGCTGTGGTAGCAAGCTTTTCTGCCGAGCACGACATCCCGGTTTCAGGCCCCGGGTCGGGCAAAACGTTGTTGAGTTTTTCTATGTGCAATTTCTCATTAACAGCTCGGGGTCTGGATTTGTGCCCGATTGATGGCAATAGCTGTGCAGGACAGCCGAGCCCATAGCCTAAGAGTAATTTTAGACACGTGTTATTTTACGTTTCTGTTTCAAAAATTTTAAACAGAAAATTTTGACACAAACAGTGACAGGGTTTTGTCGCATTTCAACCCTCCAATCCAGCACAGTGTGCGACCCATCGCGCAAAATAGCCTTATTACATGGGACTTAAACATAACAGGCGAAATGTGGGTGTACTACACGTCTGCCCAACCTTTCAGGGATTACAGCCGTGATGTCACGTTATGTTTATTTTTACTAAATCGACCACCTGGTAGATGGTCTTGTAATTAGAGTATACTCTAGTGGTAAAAAAAAAACTAGTACCTCATATTATGTGCTTACAGTAATGCCAACTATGTTGGGGTTGGCTCCCACTATAACTAGCATATGGGATGTATACCAGTATTTACATATAGCGACTGCCTGTCTAATCACCACAATCCATTCTTGGTTAAACATGTTGTGATACTTTTGGGGCTCTGCCACCCGTAACGATTGTCATAAATCTACAAATGACAGAATTCGCTATGTAAAGTAAAAATTAACCCACGATGATTCTAAAAACCATTTGGAGATTTTAGGGTCTTAAGCCTTATTTTTCTATTTTGAGCTCTCTATATCACAAGATTTTGTTTATTTTTACAATAATACTTGTAACCATTTGACTTTCATTTCACCTCTAAATGACGTCATAATGTAGCCTGAACAGACTACTTCGTGTTTTTCAAGATAAATTAAAAAAAAACTATTGTTAGTCTAAAAATCGTATATCTGTCAAGTGTCAACTGTTGACAATGTCAAATTTGAAGTTATCTATTTGTGTTTTTTGTATGTACTGAAAACGTGGCAAAGACTAAAAGCTATTCAGTCTACGAAATTACGTCATCACAAACAATACTTCAAAAAATAATTTAAAAAAAACTGTTACTTTGAAAAAAAAAGCTTAAAGTTAGTGGCTTAAAATTAAATGTTTTACGAAATAAAAATATAAAAAAAAATATCTGAAAAATACTTTACATACCGAATTATCTAGTATCGTCTACTTGCCTATATATTAATTTGTTAAATCCCAAGAGGACACCGGCGTCCGCGCTGTCATTGTCTTTCTATTGTGTCTCTAATTGACACGATTGAAAGGTTAAATAAAAAATATTTGCGTTGGTTCGAAGGAAGTTCGTAAATAGGTACTAAACTCAGATCTATTTAATTACTATCGGTAATTAAATAGGTCAGAGTTCTGGCAATTAAACAATTTGTAGCGAAATACGAGGAAAGTCGAGAAAACTTTTTCTTCGGGTTATCATGAAGTAGAGCGCAAATTTCATTTCAAATCTTATTTCTGTAGGTACGAGAAATAATAAGTACTTGGGAGTACCTATGAAAAATTTAATAAAACTCGTAGTGATACTCGTATAGGTAAGTGTACTCGCGTTAGATTAAAAATATTTACAACTAGCTAGCCGACAAACTTCGTTCCGCCTTAAGTTCAATTTATTAGTCTTATTTAGTTTTTATTACTTTACATCCTATTCTCAGACCTATAGACACATATTTCATAAGAATCGGTCAAGCTGTTCTGGAGAACTTTTGTTACAATCACTGTCAGTGACACGAAAATTTTATAAATCAGATATACATACGTTTAATAAGATAACAACAAATAGATCCAAACCAATAATAACTAAGTACTACTCCTTTTTATTTAGCAAGTCTCTTATGGGATCTCATTTAAACATTTTGTGTTCGATAGAATTAAAATTACAACATAATATATATATAACCTAACCTAACTTACCATACCTATCCTATAGCGAACCTAACTATCTAACCTAACTACCTTACTGAAATGCATTGATTTAAAAAATACTAAATTCATCATTATAAACTGAACTACTGCGCTGCGTGCCTCTATGTAACATACAATTTATTTAATTTTCCCGGTCTAGTTTAAAGTCTAAACAGTATAATAACTATCGTTTTGCAAAGAATTATTGAAGTTCGTCTCTGTCGTCTTTATTAATCACGTAAATTGATTTCTGAAATATTCAGAGACCTTTTTATGCTACATAATACCTCTGTCTAAGTTTAGATAAACAAATTTCAAATAAATTTTAAGTGTCTAAATAAATTTCAGAACGTACGCATAAATTTACACTATTTAACTTTTCGTATTTTTAAAATCTAACATCTCTCTATACGCAACAATCTCAATATTTTTCATAGGTAAATGATAAATGATGTTACGAACTGCAATTGACTTTTATATATATAGATAAATGCCTGCAACTTCGTACGCGTGGAATTTCTTAGTATGTACATAATTATCTAAAAAAAAAAGTATATTGCTCCTTAACACATTCACCTATTTCACATTAAATATCCCGCCAGAATCGGTCCTGCTACTAATAGACAGACAGACAAAACTTATGTTTTTTGTCATGTATACCGTGGTATTTTGGTTTCGACAGGTATTCATTGTAAGCTGTATTTTATAAATAAAATACTCCTTAGTTATTTTAACTTGTCTATTTTGTAGTTATTACAATTAGTAAGGAGGTATGGTTTATACATCCATGCTGGCTTGTCCATCGAGAGTGTAAAGCGATCCGACCATTATTCATAGAGCAATAGTGTTGCTATATTAATAAGGCTCGTCTCACATATATCTAATTTTATTCGTCTTTAATAAAAACTGTTATTATGGCACTGCAAACAGACGCCTTAATTTTATGTAAGTGCTTGTATTTAGATAATAATATGAGCCTGGTACTGTCCCATTTCCATTTAAAAGGCCTCTTCTCTCATATACTAGTACAGAAGATATGAGCGTTAATCACTAAGCTTGCTCAAGATAAGTTGGCGATCTTCTGTTATTTAATTTATAATCCATCATCTATCTAATATTGTAGTGAATCAGTTACTATGTTAAAGATATCTGATAGGCAGTCGTTCTTAGTAGAATAGAATAGAAAAGAATACTCTTTATTGTACAGACGCCAGCACATCAAGTTACCCCAATGTGTCAAATTTCTTTGATCGTTTTTCAACTTTATGTCAAACACAATAAGGTTCATATCCAATTAGGAAATATTGACACTTTGGGGTAACTTGATGTGCTGGCGTCTGTACTCCATAAAAACATACGAGTAAACAGTGGTATTCAGTTACGGTTTTATTGGAAGGCGGACTCGGTATCGCTGCGTAGGTAGGTGATGATTTATCTTGGACCTTGTTATTATTATTTATTTATTTATTAAAAACTAGTAGTTAAAATAAACAAGGCACACAATTTAGACCTCTGGGGTCTGTCTTAGCATGCCATGGCCTAGGATTTGATCAACGCGCTGTTGATTTAGTGGAAACGCGAATGACGAGCATGATGAATGCTTTTGGGTCGATTCCCCGGTAGAGTAAAGAGGTATTGGGTGTTTTTATCAGAAATTTCTGAGGTTTCTGAGTCTGGCTTCGGGTCGCGTTATAGTTGGACCTCTACCTAACCTCTCGATGTATGCAAGCGTTATGTTGTATGTAAGAAATTATTAGTCGCTTCAGGACAGTCAAACTCCTAATAAAAGCGAATCAAGAGGCCCCTGCCATACAACAGACAGACCAATTGTCGGTATAACACAGTTTGATAACACCGCCGATTACATTGCAAGTTCTCCGGTGTGGTTCCAACCTAACATGGAAACGCAAGCATTGCTTACAGCGCTAGTTATGTCAGACTTGAGCGAGCTAATAGCGGTCTAAGCTCCCGTCTTAAGCAACATTCGGAAGGTTTAGGTAAGATGTGATAGTCCTTATGATGACATGAGATTAGGAAATAATTTCGGATAGTGGTTGAGTTCAAACCCATGGCACACATCATCGAATTCATGTACGTTCATGTTGTAAAATTATCATTTGCTTTAGAAACGGTGAAAAAAACATCGTGAGGAAACCGGGTAGGTATGCCTGAGAGATATCTCTCAACGGCATGTGAAGCCAAGACGGCCATGGGTGGTATTAAACTTTTACACCAAGTTAGTCGCAAGAGAAGAAGAAAAACACCTAACAAAATAAAAAGTAACAAAGCAGAGAATCCATACATGACATATTTTAAAAAAATTGCCTAGCTTAAAATGTATGATGTCAGTTAGAAGTTGAGTGACATTTTAGAGTTCCGAACTTCCGACACATCAACATGTATTTTTCACCACTGGATCGAAAAGTGGCTGGCAGTGTATTTTCTATTTTATTATTCTACATTATTTCCCGTTCTAGAGCGCAGCACAGTTGACTGTAATATTATGTATAGTAGTCTAAGGCCTGATTTATCAATAGTCCATAGATAGTTTGATATATTTTCTATACAAAACTGTCGATCCGCCATTTTTATTCCAGTAAAACTCAGGAAAGATCCTTCTTGCCATTTTAACACCTAGAAATTAATTTATCAAATAAACTGAGTAAGTATTTCAAGTACATGTGATTAAGTAACTATACATTTCATCAAAACATTTAAAACCCTGCCTGGAGGTCTTTATGATTTATCCATCAGTTTGGCCGGTTGTGCAGTTCTTTTTAAAATTAGGTTTGTCAACAAAATAAAGTCTTCGGTTTTTCACTTTTTAATATTGATTGACTGCTTCGATTCTTTGCCTCTCCTTTAAAAACAAAAATCTACGCAAAAAATTCACAAGCCATTTTATTAACCCCCGACGCAAAAAGAGGGGTGTTATAAGTTTCACCGCTATGTGTGTGTGTCTGTCTGTCTGTCTGTCTGTCTGTCTGTCTGTCTGTCTGTGGCACCGTAGCGCCCAAACAGGTGAACCGATTTAAATGCGGTTTTTTTTATTTGAAAGCAGGGTTTCTTGCGATGGTTTTTAGACACAATTCATCAAAATCGGATCAGCCGTTTCAAGGTTATCAGCTCTTTTGTGTTAGCTGCCGTTGCTATTTTAGACGTCTGTGGGTATTAACTTTACTTAAAAACATACGTGTGTCTAAAAATTTCAAACACCGATGTGTGTAATATTAATAAGTAACATTATGGTGCATTTGGTCTGATGTAGCCAGGATATCTAGCAGACTAATACACTCTTGGGAAAATAACAGCAGATATGTCGTGTTTGGATTAATTTTAACCAGCATTTGATTCTGCACACAGTGCACTGATGGCAACAGGATGAGCTGATGCTGCAGCCAGGCTATCCAGCACACCAGTAGGTAGACTCTTGACAAAATAATAGCAGATATGTCGTGTTTGGATTCATTTTAACCAGCATTTGATTCGAAACATAATGCACTGATGGCAACAGGATGAGCTGATGCTGCAGCCAGTCTATCCAGCACACCAGTAGGTAGACTCTTGACAAAATAATAGCAGATATGTCGTGTTTGGATTCGTTTTAATCAGCATTTGACTTTACATACAATGCACTGAAAAAATCTCATAACTGTATACTCTATAAAACAACCTTAATGCGTTTAAAAATTTTGAAATAAAAATTAAATTATAAATTTAAAAAACCCCCACCGCAAAAAAAGTAAAACATTTAAAAAGTTACAAATAACACTTTAGCCATGAAATTTTACGAAACGTCGGGGTACCGTTAAAATAAGTACCTATATACCTACAAGTACTAGGAACATTCTTTACTTAAGCGGTACCCCGATGTGAAGTAAAATTTCATGACTAAAGTGTTATTTGTAACTTTTTAAATGTTTTACTTTTTTTGCGGTGGGGGTTTTTTAAATTTATAATTTAATTTTTCACGGATTTACACGCTCACTGGCCCTCTTTGAATGTACTTCGATCAATTGTACTAACAACATGAACTATTAAACCCTGTGGAGCTAAAATTCCTCCAATAACATTTTTCGTAATCACTCAACTTTTCGAGTCATTGAATAATTTTCTAAAAGGCTTTAATCGCTGCTCTTAAATCTCTCTTCAGTTTATTCAAAGAAAAATATTGCGGCGTTTGAATAAATTAATCGTTTAATTCGATTGTGCCCTATCTATATTAAAATTAGGACTGAAAAAGAAAGTTTCTTTTTTGCAACATTTACGCACGATGTATACATTGATTTAATGTCATTATAAACATATAATACATTGGCATTAATTCAATGTTTTTTATTCACTTCTACAGAGTGTAACTACTAAATAAACATTATATACGAGTGTTTGTCTATCTGTCTGTCTGTGCTAATCGCTGTAACAGCATGATCAAACTGACTTTTACTGTCATATCGTAGATGTTCTGAGGAGTAACTTTTAGGGTTCCTTTTATTTTAGAACAAGAATAAAGGATCCGCACAAAAAAAAAACCAATGAAATTCCATGCGCAAGAAGTCGCGAGAACAGCTAAAAGTCAAATATTTAAAGTTTGCATTAACCTACAGTATTAACAACCCAAACCACAAATTGAAAACCATTTAGTATTTCAGTTCAGCCAAATATTAATTTAATTGGCGATGACTTTTTGCATGTTGTTTCTGTATTCGCATACTTGAATTTCAGATTTTCACATTTTCACTCAATTTATTCGATCGCTCAATTTACAAGCCTACGGCACTATTACGTCAAATACCGTTCTGTGTTCTATAGTCAGCAGTTTGGACAAGACGATTAGACAATCAGCCTAACGAGCTCCACACATCTACGAGTAGTTAGATTTTGTCGATCCTGATCTTAATGAATTTCATTTGTTATGAAAGCCTTTTAAACATCACGTAGCATTAAGTGAAATTTTTACTCAGCGGATATTAAATGCAATTGACGTCCATTTTCGTGTGTTTTAAATATATGAAAAACAATCTGAAAAAACTTCACAGACCTTTTTTACATTAAACAGAATTATTGTTGACTTCCATTTTCGTTGATGTGTAAAAGGATCATTAACGATAATTGTCTGGTATAACAATTTTTATTAAATTTTGGAGTTTTTTTCTTTTTTTGTAGAAGAAACACCATTATTATGCAATTTTGTATTGCTGTTTGTTTGTTTGTTTACTGACTGTCAGTATGTTTGGTAAATGTTTTTATCTTGCAGATTCTTCGCAAAAGAATGGATGGGCTAGTGTGTTTAGCTACAACTTAGTTTAGTCTTCCAATAATGAACATTGATATACAGGCGGTGATGTTAAACATAAACTGAATTATTAAAACTAGTAAATTGACATAGGGCGGGCGTTTTAGGGGACTGTCTTATGTAATTTTTGACGTTCAAAAAGCTGATCCTCAGCCAAATTTGAATAAATGACTTTTGTATTTGATTTTGATTTTATCTTAGTGACAGGTAGCTCGAAAAACGGACGGTGAAAATAACTACTTAACTAAAGATCTCAAATTAGTTTATGCCTTAAACGTCGTTGTGTTTTGTTTAAAACATTCTGAAACATACAGTTAGTATCGTGTATAGTTCCACTAAAATTGACTGGATCTAATCTTGATTTAACTAGACAATTTATCCAACAACCTAATTTAAAAATAATTAGGTTAAATTTAGTTCAGCTTGTCAATAATCAAATCGGCACCAGTGATACAGTTTTCATTGTACCGCGAAAGCACTTTATGCTTGTGTTTTTCTTATTAAACAACAGATTCTGATTATGAACACGTAATTCCTGCCACATAACTTTTACTCAGTTCTGGACTGATAAGTAAAAAGCTCGTACGTACTAAAATAAGTTCGTCGGTTCGTGTATTAGTCATAAACTACACGCTATGCTATTTCACTGCTGCAAACACTGCAATGTTCCTTGTCTACAGTTTTTACACGGGCAAACTGAGACGAGCAAGATATACTAGTATGTTGATAATATATTGTCTTTAAACTATATCTAAAATATAATATTAATACCAACCACGCTATTTTTTCAGGCACGAAGATATTGTTTTGATCACTTCAAAAATAAACTCTATTACAACGTAACTAAAACTATTAGGTAGATGTATACCGATAGCGCCTTCGTATCGTCTTAAATAATTAAAAATAAATCATACTTACGAGTGGAAGCGTCTGTAGAGGCAGCGAATAGCCAATCCAAAAGGAACAGGGCCAGCAACATTTTTCCACTTTTCCATAAACACAGTTTATATAATAACATCATACTGCATATGATGTATCAAATGCAATAATCACGAATCCTCGTATAGTTTTGGCTTCAAAAAAATCTAACTTATTCCTGTCCCACGTTGGGCGCCAACCCAATTCCAGTGTAAATTACAATCGTGATCAAATTATTGGACCACATGTCTCCATAATTGGTTACAAACTAGTTTTGATAAATTACAGCCGGGTTATTTCTGAGAATGACAAAATTTGAAATAAACAAACTGAACCATAAAACATGCGGTAAATTTTCCTTCAGATTGCATAGAACACACGCAAAAAAGTGATTAAGGGGGCGGTCAACTCGGAGAGCGCGTAATATTTTCCCGAAATCCCGTGAAAAGTTTGATACGAGACATCCGCCGCGCGGCTCGCACGCGACCGTCACCGACGACGACTCACAGATAACTGTTGCAACCGAGTTATACCGGTGCCGGCAGAAAGCGACACCTCCTCTTATATTGTGGTCTCTTTCACACAAGGTGCGCTATACGATTCATTAACCTTCTGATACTGTCATTTCTTTCCATAATGCGGAAAAGTACTGAGTTTATTGGTTAAGTTGTTCGTGTATTATATACCAATCCCAGCAATTCAAATGTGAATATACAGCCAAGAATCTCAAGGATTTATCTTCAAGATTTAATCTAAATTCTTGTTCAAACTAAACGCTTATGTGGAACTTAGTTATTCAGATTGTCTTATTAAAAGATGTTTTTGTTATACAATGAAAGTCGTGGTTGCTTGGAGGTTGACGGACTTATGTTTAAGGACCCAATTTAATAATAATGTGTCCTATTAAGGTAACTTGGACTGTATGTATTGTGTGTATAAAAAAACATAAATAGATAATTCCCACCAAACAAACTTTTCGTTTTCACGTATTTTTAATATTCAACTTTACTAATAAATAAAGTTTAATTGTCTGTTTGTAATATCAAAATAAAAGCTTTCTTCTAAATGCATATGTAAGATATACTTACGTTTTGTTTGTTTGTATGTTCTGGTTAATCTCAAAAACGGCTCAACCGATGTTTATTGGCAGATAGTTAATGTTATATGAAGAATTAAGTACGAGTAGGTAACGCAGGCTACTTTTATTTAAGAAAAATCTGATTCAAATATCGACGTATATTTACTACATAGGTACGTTAATCTAACTCATAAAAGTCAATTGCCGAAAACGTTTGTCCGTACATCCTTCAAAGCTGCACCTACATAATAATTTAGGTAATTCTTTTTGGTTATATGTATAATATGTCGATCGCTGGTTTAAATAGGATCAAAAAAGCTGAAGACAGAGCATTCAATCATTAGAGTTAAGTATTCAGCTGTATTACAAGGATTAAAGGGTTTTTTAACCAACTTCAAAAAAGGAGGAGGTTCTCAATTCGATTGCTTTTTTTTGCATTTCTATAACATAACATAACGCCCTTCTATTTTGAAAGGGGCCCGGCAGAGATGTACAGATTTATATTTAGAAAGAACTTCTTTAGCAATTGTTAACCAATTTCAATGATTCTTTTAAGTTTTAAAAGACATTCTTTACATACGAAGAAACTAAAAATTGCAAAATAAAAGCTTTTTTACAAAAAACAACCGACTTCTTAAAAAAACACTTACAGGTGAAAAATAACTCCAGTTTCGGAAGTCGGTGGCCAATCAATAATGAATTATATATATAAAATTCAAATTTCGAAAAGTTTATAAATAAAAATGTTTGCACACATGAGAAACCGGGACAGGCCTTTAGCTTGTAATTAAAAGAAAAGGAGGAATTAAATGAGTGTGAAAGTTACGTCTGTATTCATTTATTAAATACCTCAAAACAAAAATGTACATTTTTGTTTTGAGGTATACTAAGTGTAGGTACTTTAATATTTTCTACCAGACAACCTTTTAGTGAAACAGAGACCAAAAATGGCAGAAATAATTTTAAAATAATTGGAACACATACAACAAACTATAAACACATACTTAAACTCACGCCATTTTTCCATAGGAATTAGGCAGAAACTATTAAAGCAATAGATAACAATTATCATACCTATAGTCCCCATAGGATGTTAGGCCCTCAAGCTCAGTAGTGGGTAGCGCTAATGAGCAAGAAGTTCAAAGCCCAATTATTTACTTTTATAGAAATTATAGTTTTCATTTGAGAAACTATTCGAAAACTTTGCTCTAGCAGCAGTTACTTGTACAACTGAGTGTATCTACTGTTCATGTTTTCAAAGGTTTCATTTGGTTATCGGCAACTACTAGTAATTCGAGTACCTTCCACCAACGAATAATATTTCATTCGACATGAACCGCAACCACAACAGCGGGAAACCATGCAAATGCTTAGCTTCGAACATTGATTTTGTTATAATAATTACCCTTTGAACTGTGGCCGTCAGTCATGACTCGCTCTTCCTCGAAACATAGAAAATAATACCTAATAATAAATAAATAATAAATAAATATTTCACAACTTTTCACACAACGCCATCTAGTCCCAAGCTAAGCTAAGAGCTTCTGTTATGGGTACTAAACAGCTGATAAACATACTTAAATATTTCTAAATACATACATATTATAGATAAATTACACCCAAACACAATAACAAATGATCGTGCTCATCCCTTAAACATTTGTCCTGGGTGGGAATCGAACCCACAATCTCCGGCATAACAGTTAAGGTCACTAACTACTAGACCAACAGGCCAGTCAAAAATATTATCATGACTGTAATCCGTGTGATTTAAAAGAAGATGTAGTGACAAAAATCGAAAAGAGTATGCTTAAATGGTCTGGTCACGTTGAAAGGATGAATGAAAGACGACTGACGAAAGGTATTTATAGGGCAAATGTAAGTGAAAACGCCGGGACGCCGGGACGCCCTAGACGAACATACATACATAGACCTTGTTGGTGAGGTTCTTCAGAAAGGTAAGGTGCGTAGGACTAGCAACCGGTGCGACCCCGCGGCGTAAATGTATGTAAGAATCGTAATAGATGGCGCTCTGTAGGTTCTGCTTACCCCCATGGGAAAAAGGCGTGAGTTTATGTATATTTGTAGTCTCCGGAGGGCTACGCAGAGGTCATCTGTAATTTGTATTACCACATTTGAACAGTCGCTAGTCTATTTTTTGTAATAAGGGGCTAGTCTATTGCCACCAAGCGGATTCAAATTTGAACTCTCCGGGCCGCTTCTGAGAAAGTCCAGATGGAAAACCTCAATAACGCTTTGCCCAGGCCGCGGATTAAACCAGGGACTTCATGCACACCAGTAGTGCTATTCAATAAAAATCAACCGGTGAAAATGTAGATTAAATTTTAATGAAGGTGAATTGTGCTGTCATTCCACTAGTATGGAATGACAGCTCAATTCGCTAGGCATTGACAGTTCACTTCACTAAGTTCTAACGGGATGACTTACTGAACCGACCGGCAGTAGCACTTGCTAACACTGGACCAACGAGACAGAGAACATAATTCTTGATGATAAACATAGTAGGTATGAACTATCTAGTCGCAAGAAAACATGGATAAGCGGCTTTTACGAGAATCCCTAACAAAGTAAGTTGTATTGTTCATATTTTCGCAACACAAGTATTTCTTCGTATGTATGAGTGGATTCTAAAAACGTGCCTATTATTTATTTTGTTTCCTAGTAAATAATGTCGGGCCGACCGGCGCCACAGAATTGAGTTCTGCGAACAGAGGGGTATTTCCTTGCAGGCAGTTCCCCTAGGTCAGCGGCAAGCGGCCTTAGTACCACCATTAATATTAATACTCACACGCGTCATTTCGTTCCTTCAAACTCGAAAGAGATATCTTTGTTTATTTTTCGACACTTCTATAAATATTTAAAATAATCTTGTACGAAGTTTCTGTTTCGACCAAAAATGATTCAGCTAACAACGAAAGTTGACAACAAAAATATTTTGTGTAATAAAATTGTTTTGTACGAACTATTTTACACAAAGACATTTAATACTTACTATAGGGACATCACAAACAAAATTTTCATCCAAAACGTGAGTCCTAGTGGACACAAGTCTATGAGTTTTTTTAGTACGCTCCGCTGCCGCTCCAATAATCATATATTATTTCTACATGGCGTTACTGAGACATGGGATCAAAGTTTTTCTATGACATTTCCTTGACATGCCAGCTCTACATTATTTTAAGTCTCTTTGATTTTACATTATTTTATTGCCTATTCAAATTAAATGAACAACGTATATCATATATTTCATTTTAATGTATTTAATACATATTCGCAATGATTTTTAGATGATAATCGCAATCTAATTCTACTTTGCCTTAAAATGAGCGCTCACTAGAATTAAAAAGGGTACTATTTTCAGAATGTAGGTATTGTTTTGTTGGGGCAGGCGGCATACGACCGCGGCTATTTCCTTAAAATTAGGTTTCCCATCTACGGATCGAACGACAAACTCGGCAAGCGTATGGTTAACCCTCGATCGACACGTGGGGCTATTATTATTTAGCCTCAAGCCAACAAAATACTTACGTTAATATTAACTTAAATAAATTACTAGTAATAGAAAACTGTAACTATATGTATATGGAAAGGGGCCAGCTTTGATTACCACGCTTGCCATGTGTTAGCGTTTTATAAAGCCCATAATTCCCACACGATATGGCGCCATTGTGCAATATTCCAGTAGGTATCGGATCTTAAACAAAACATACAATTACATTTTTTACTACTGTTCTTGACGTCAGTGACAAACTGGTGTCAGAATTCCTATGCTGCCCATGGGCCTCTCAATATTCTATCTATGTTTGTTCGCTGTCCTCATCATTTTAGCTAAAAGAAAGCCACTGCTGGACATACTGCCGTCCCTTACGGATCACATTTTTTGTTCTGCCAATTCTGAATGTTTACTTAACTCAATTCGGCCGAAAACTCGAGTTATTGCACTTTTCATAAGTACGGCAGCATAGGCATTTGCTCATCAACTCTATTCTACTTCTGCTTACAGTAGCAGACTTCCGCGGCAGGAAAACAATGAATAATTTCAATAGAATCTGACTGTCTTATATAGTCTTATGTAATTTTGACGTTTAAAAAGTGCTGATTCTCAGACTATTTTGAATAAATTACTTTTCGTTTTGATTTCGAGTAGGGCTACGGTATGAGGGTAGGGTTAGGTACTGGATCTTTACATTAAAAAAAAATTAATACCAACCTAGCATTCGAATTCGTGCCCGATTTATGGCTACTATGTTACCGCCTATTACATGAGAATTAAAACATAACTGTCAAATTGTGGGTACTGTAGGAACACCAGCAGCTGCATAAGCAGTGATTGTGTTGTGAGCGGCGGATTGCGAAATCATAGGTCACGGCTTCAAACCCAAGACACGCACTTCTGAATTTTCAGATTTATGTGCAAGAAACACATCGTGAGGAAACCTGCATGCCTGAGAGATACTTCTTAAAGGCATATGATGCCAAATCAGAGGCCCATGGGCGACATTAAAACTCACGTAACCAGGTTAGTCACTAACTCGAAGATAGGAATACCCCTGCCCAACCCTTCGGGGATATTTTTGTGAAAATAAAAGTTATTATTATTATTATAACAGTCGTAATGTTTATGTCTTTCTACCTTACAAACTCGCAAGCAACCTGACAATACTGGAAAATATGGATGAAGCCCTATGAATGTCAGAAGTCATAACAAGGTGGTAAAGTACTGTTCCCATTTCATTTCACAATAGGAATAAATAAATGTCACTTAGCTGTTTGTTTCTTGACATAGTTCGTTCTTATTTATGTTTATGATGATCGTATAATAAGCTGTTATTATTATGTAACTCTGTTAAATTAGAGTTTTTACAGTTACGAACATATTTACATTCCCACTATACTCCATTTATAATAGAATTAGAAAAAAGAAGCTCGTAGAAGCAGGAATTCAGAACATTTTATTTTAATTTAAGTTAAAATAATATTGATAACATTTTTTTTTTTTTAAATTTAGAAGAATGAAAGTGAAACGAATAAAGTTCCGTGTATTGTTCATCCCTGCTTCTTTTAGGTTTTCATCATTGACACAGTGATTTTCAACTAAAATTAAATAGTATAAGTAAATCATTTCTTAAAATAAATTGTTGCAATTATAATAAATTCGGTGTCTATCGTAATTTTAACATGCTTATTGAGGTACTTTTGTTACAAAGTGTGCATTCAAAATAACCTTTTTGACTTCTGTCTATTGCTTTTGTAAATGAAGTATAGTATATCAGTTTAAATGGTAATTATAGTCGATGTGTTTGATATTCCAATGTATAGGCTATATTCAAAACTGTAAAGTTTCTCTTAAACGCGGTCAGTTTCAGATTTTTCGTTAAAAAGTCACATAAAACAAACATTGCTTAAAACTTTTACATTTATAACATTATTAGGACAAAAAATATATTAGTAGGATGGCCAGTTCGACAATAATAGATATCTCTTTGTTTTCATAAATTTTCACATTGTATTAACAGTCAGTAAGTAAAGTAATTAATATACGAAAAAAACACCCGACAGTAATAAAAAAATAATATTTAGATCACATTTCTTCCGCCTTTAGGAGAATCCAATCATGATTTTGTGATAAACATAAACAGTTTGGAACTCCGAACAGTAAAATGGTGATTTTATATTTATCCAACCTTGCAAAACTACCTTTTTAATATATCTTTGATCCATTCTCAACCTCACTCGTAACAAAATATCCACCTGGAGTGCCCTCGAGAGCACGAACATTAAACAATACTATCATCATGGATCCTTTGACGAATCAGACGCATAGTCCCGCACAGAATGCGTGTAACGGTACACCTCACGATGTACTCCGCCTTCGTGAAACGGAGTAGAACCACAACAAAGGTTCCAAGAGCTACGCTATAAAATATCTAGAAATGTGAATAAGATCGGTTCTGAATGAAATGAAATGGCGGAAAAGTTGAAAGAAGTAGCAAGAAATGAAGGACAAAATATGCATGTTTGAGTGAGCCAGAAATTTACTAATCCATTCCAAAAATAACTTAAAAGAGCACTTCAAATACTAGATATAGGTACTTGCCATTTTAAAGAAATTAATCTAAAGTATGGGACTAATCAAGAGTCAGAATTTATACCGCCCATGGGCCTCTGACTTAAAGAAATATCTGTACCAGGCATGGACAACATCGCAGGGAAACCCCGCGATGTTTTCCTTCCACGTTTTTAAGGAAGTGATCATTATATTGAGCCTGATGATACAGCATCATGCCATCATTTCACAGTCGCCATCTAAAACTGCTATTCTGGCTTCATTAACATAATTTAAAAAAAGTATCTTCTAATAGTATGATTATAAATGTCTTTATTTTTATGCACTTATGTTTTATGTGTTACCTACATCAATAAGAATATTCATTCTATTTTTCCGTTCCGAGAAGAAGTTATTTTCTAATAACAGTATTAGGTAAATAAATCAACAACTACAACACGAACAATATTAACGTTAGATCACGTCAAAAGTGAAATACAAATGATGAAAATGTAAAGCTAGATAATTTTGATATTTAGGTCTACATACAGTGTGGCGTCTCACGTATCTTCTAAATAGGTACGTTGTATTAACTAGAACGTTTCCCATCTTGCTGACTGCTCATAACACCATTAATTACGATCGCCACAATTGTAATGGAGTGTGTATTTTACATTATTCATAAAACGAACATAGATTTTACTTTTTAAACAAACACAGACACGCAATGATTGAGGATAAGATTGTAAAGTGAATATTTTTCATGGAAAACTTATTGATTATGCTAATAATAATTTATCATCTATCCGTAGGTACAACAAAAGCAAAGCAAGCAATGCAATGGTATGTACGATTACCCACTATTTAATCACAATGAAACATTTTGTTGCTGAATGTTCAATCAGTCTAATGTTATTAATACATTGTTTAAAGCCACACAGCATACAAAATAGCTGGCAACATTTTTTATTCTGAAACAAAATTTTACTTATTCTCCTCACAGATGTATTCATTATATTCTTTAATAAACTGGATATGTTTCAAACAAACAAACGCACAACTCTGCCCAATTAGGTACATTACATTTATTCGTTTAATTAATACTTACTTCAATCATTTTATAGAATTCAATCAGCTTGTGTATGTGATGTGCCATAATTAGCGAACTGTAAATTAGTCAGAATATTCCTCAACCATTTAATAAGATATATTGAATATTATTTATTGAGTAAATTTGAACTGAATGCAAACCTCGTGTATGTGAGCGGTATTGAATTTATTTTGTTATTTACTCTACATCACCATACAGCGACAGTGCAGGAGTGTAGGTGAGCTATGAATGAGAGAATTGAACAAAAATATAATAAATATTAACTCACGCTTTTTTTCCTGGCAGAAACTACAGAAGGACACCTGCTACCATTCTTACATACTTCGTTTACGTTCTAACTTGTGGGCAATGATATTATAAGTAAAAAGGTGTAGATAGGTTACCCTAACAACATTCGATTTAATAAACGGCACACTAACGCACGCACGCGCCCTTGACGGCGCGACGCGACACTGAGGTCAAGTGTGGCTAGTTAGCCACATTTTAACAGGTCGCTTTCTGAGCGCTTACAACCTATCTACACCTTTTCACTTATAATTGCTTGTCGTGGTAAACGCACGCCGGTGGTGAGTATTACAAGCACTAGAAGAGCATCACCAATAATGTCTGGGCATGTCCTCCTAGGGCGTCCTCTTTAAGAGTTTTCACTTACATCTACCACAAAGATACCTAATGTTAGCATTTTTTCCTCCTCTTTTTAAAATCGTCGTCAGTAAATTTTCTAAAAAAAAATGTTAAAATCAAAATAAACTATTAAGTTTATTTACACTATTTTCGTATAACCACTTAGTGGTCACATAAAGTCAATTATAGTATTATCAAAAACACTTAAAAGTAAATTAAAAAACAAATTTTGTCTATATGTCATGTATATTTTAAGATTATACCAAAGGAAAATTAATTGAAAAAAAAAACAATTACCCAAACTACCCGCTACATTTTCATCCACTACCTACAATTTATTGAGAAACCAAGAAAACTTGAACGTAAGTGGTTCAATTAAATGAACAGAGTTGAAAACGCTTCTGATATAATATTTCTCGTGAAGATATCAAGTGTTTTCGTAGCTCGCTGTCGACGTCAGAGATAGAGGAGCTTCGCGTTGTGAATATGTGACATATTGCTCGAATCTGCTGCGCTCTCGAATCTGTCAAGCGTTATTAAACTGTGACATATGATTTATGTACTCTTACACCAGCTCTACTTAATATAAAAATAGCAGCGCATATGTAACTGTGAAAATGCATTGCTGTGATTTTGTTCGTCGATGTCTGCTTTAAAATAATTAATAAGTACAAAATGTCATCATCCTACATAGTACATGCATGTAGGTAATCCTCGGAGGGTTAAGCAGGTATCTGTAGTGCACTAACATGTCGCGAGTTATGTTTTAGTCTCAAGTTAAAGCGGGTGATCCCATTGCCATCAACCGGACACTATTCCAGAATCCAGGCTTCTACTTACTAAGAAATTTCAAATGGATAAACTCAATATAACTTCTACGGTATCATCCTCCTGCCCTTACCCCAATCTTTAAGCACTGTAAGTACTTGTTCAGAAAGTATGTTGCATTTTTGCTTGAATTACTAGTCACTAAGTTACAAATTCATTAAACTCACAGCCGCCGTGCGTGTATGACTAGATGTATACGAATCATCAGAGGATGTTAGGATCTTAACAGGTGGAGATCTGTTCTGTTTTTGCCTGCTCATATGAGAATAAAATCGCCAGTATAATAATAATGTGTGTATGTGTATTGTATGCGTGTTGGAATTAAATAAGTTCAGCAATAATCAATACTTTATTGCATACCATAATGTGCTACGCAGGTGTCACGTACATAGTTATTTATATACTTTATTACTATAAACAAAACATAAGCTTAACAAACATTGACAAACACAACCCAACATCAACAAACACAAACTTAAACAAAAACAACAAATGTTAAAAAACCCATAATAAATAAAAAAACACAAAAACGTAAACACAAACACCGTAGGTGTTAAAGGACCATGTCCAAGCACAGTCTGTTTTTGTGCTTTTCACAAAAGTGTACATATTTTACAGCAATATATAGGTACGTAAACTTTATTTTATTCTACTTTCTAATATCTCTGAATGCTTACAAAATATCTACTGTTCATGAAACAGGTAAGAGTCTTAACTGAGGATTTGTGTAAATACAAGATATAAAAATATAGAGCATAAAAGATCTATCACTAAGCCGACATCAATGCAGTACCTATGGTACATAGAACTGAGTTTCGTTCAAAAATTAATGCTTGATAACGACGACGTTGCGAGCGACAAATCGTTGTTGACGCAAAACATTATACAATGGTACAGACGCACACGCACACGCAGACGCAGAATGTTGCAGGGAACAAAAGTAAAATTTAAATATCTCAGTTCGAATATTTTCTTGTAATCTAGATGAGGGACTAAAAACTAAAATTTTGTCAAATAGCCTATTAGGCCTCAGACGTGGACGTTTTGAGGGACTGTCTTTGTTATTATTGACGTTAAAAAGTGCTGACTGTCAGTTCAATTTAAATAAATCAGTTTTGATTTGATTTGTTAGCGTATATAATATTTAGCCACTACATATGTAGTGTAAATAGAGTTTAGACCTCCATTTAGGGTTCCAAGCGACGAATGGGTAAAATCTTCTTTGAGTCCCTTAAGACTTAGCCCACCCGGGTTGGTCGTACCGTCATAAAGCTGAGTTGTCACGGTAACAATTGTAATTATATAATTGTAGATGCAAAAAAGTGGCAAAAATATTGAGACAAAACTTGTGTTTTTCATTAATTTAACAAGAAAACAAATAGACACTATTTTTTTAGATAGTATATTTCTAAATCCCGAGCTACTGTTTTAAACCGTCTCCCATCTTTGATGATATCTAGCATAGCTAAGTTTCACTGAGCATTTGCCATGAAACGGGTAAACAAAGTGTGGGGCTGCCTACCCAAGAAACTCCAAGTGAAAATCTATATCTCTTCGAAAACCAAACAGTAACACAAACCTTGAACGCGAGGTTAAAAATCAAAAAATATTTTGATTTTAATTTTCAAATTGCAATTAACAGGTCAGGGGCTAATTGATTGAGCAAGTGACTCTTCGAGCGATATTGCAATATACCTACCCTCACTTACTAGTAGACCTAGCACGAATTGGAATGCCTGACAGAAGCGGAATGCCAATTCGAACGATTTTAACATTTATAATGCAACGAATTACTAACTAACTATGAGGCAAGCACAGGTACTAATAAGACATCACCCATAGATCATATGACTAAAATCCAAAGTCTCATTGAATAAAATATTCGAAAAGAGTATTGTGAATTTTAAAATAGTTGATATGTTTTGTAGCATTCATGCCCGAAGTATGTACTGCGTTTTACTATCGAAAGTAATCGATAGCAACATTTTTAACACCCGAGGGAAGTGGTCTAAGGATTATATTTGAAGCCATACAGCATTCACCGACCACTTCCGACAAAAATGTACAAAGATAAGGACACAGATACATACACACACACAGATAATTGTTGTTAGACTTGAAATAATTAAAAACACTATGATGCTCCACTTTCTAGATTGGCAAACTTTATTTTGTATTTAGTTCGTCCAACTTTTTCGTTATCTTTGTTACAAATCTTAGGGCAGGTTCACCGTTCACGCGGGGAAGGCGTTATAAAACGCTTTGTATTTACGATACGTCTATTTTCGCTTTATTGCCGCTTATGTGCTGCCACTAATTTACCCACCCAGTTTTAGGTATATAGCACGCAATCTATATAAAATAACCTTCAGACTACGCTGGGGAAAATAACTACGGGTAAATTAAATCGTTCACGGTTTTAATTGCCTCTACGCTACGTAAAGCATGTATCTACGTGCAACGTATTACTTTATTTTGGACCTGCCATGAACGTTATTTTTATTCATTTATTCTACCTCTTTTTTTAATAAAACTTTTTACATGTAAACTCCTGAGATTGTAACCGTTTTATATTCTGTAAAGAAATCTTATCAAGATAATTTCACGAAACAAGATCTCCTGCCAGTGAAATAGGCCGAATCTAGGGTCTTTTTCATAAATGGCGAAGCAATTCGCAGTTTATTTGGCATTTAAGCAAATTTAGAGGATCCCTTCTCTGCTGGCATTTTGTTTTATGTGGCTGCTCGTTACCGTCGGCGGCCGCGCGTGAAGTTACGGCCGCATTGGGCCGACTTTATCTGTTACGCACTTGGGACCAAACACGCTGTGATTGCGGGAATCTATTTATGAAATTAATCAATTGCCATTCATTTCCTATTGACGTTTGTGATTTCTTATTTTTAAAGTGTCTTGGTCGCACCACCGTGCGTTGTACGATTTGTCGCAAATGTATGTGATTTTGTGAATTTTAAGTTATTGCAAACCATTCTAACATACTTACATACATACATAGTCATTAAATCTGACATGGCACATTTTGATTAGGTTTCTATTTATCCCGTTTGTAGTAAATGAATTGGCAATATAGTCAGTTAGTCGATATGTAAACGTCAATAAGTAACAAGCTTATTCGTATGTGATTAACTAGAATGACAGTTTAATCAAGCGGTAGTGAGTAACTTTAAGATCAAAATTAAATTCTAATTGACTGGCAAGGTCACACAACAATTATATAATAGGCCTGTTATTTTCTTAGAGACAGAAAAATGCGTTTCAAACAAGTGTACCTACGACTAAACATCCGACAGATACTACGCCGACAGACTTAACAGCAACAAGACTTTTCCTCGACGGGAATCTTCGCCAACAGGGTGCATACAGGGGGCGTATATTATATACACATAATCAGATACTTACCTTAGGTAATTGGTTTATACAATGTATTAGTTTCTAGAGGGCTAAGTTTCAACCAAACCTAACCATTCGATGCCCTGTCAGCGAAGTGTCCTGTCGACGAAGAGACCCGTCGAAGTAAATTCTTGTCGGTGTTCAGTCTGTCGGCGTAGTGTCCGTCGGCGTATAGTCGTACAATGGTTTAAAAATGTGACGGTTATTGCGCGTTGTGCGTGTACCGTCGAAATCGTGCCCGGAGGGAGCCGATGCAACTCGCATCTCACTACGGACAATATTTTTATATTTTCACTGCATTTCTGTACTGTTCCGCAAAAGGGTAGTGTTTGTCGGCCGTAAAACAAAAGTAGATACGTTCAAAACATACGTGTTTTGTTGTTCTAGTTAGTTTACTCTTTTATTCCGGTAATGTTACCTACATTATTTTCGTATTGCCTACACGTGTTTTATCGCGAAGCTTTTGACGTAAAAAATACAATGTACGTTATCGTGGTGAACTTAAACAAAAAAACCTTTGTATGCTTGAACTTTGTAAGCAAAACGGATATGTGATTTTAGGTTACAGATAAAGGTTACACAGAGAATGTTATTAAATTTATTGCTACATCAAAATCAATTTCAAATATTGATTCTCATGGTACCTACTCATATGATCGGTTTTGCTAAGAGAATGACTTGACTTTAACAGTGAGCCTTGAGTTTGCTTCGGTGTTTCTTCTAAGAGAACGCTTGTAAAAAAACTGAGCCTATCTAAATTTAGCTCGTTTATTTTTATTGCTTGATATTTAACGTGTTTTTAGTTTCATCGTTTAAAGAGTTAACAATACACGAAGTATTATTTGGTGAAAATATCAAATTCAACTTCAATCACTCATCCCAACGGGGTTTGAAAAACTGAAATGTACAATGTGAACACTTTTTTTATTTCCAAGGAATCCATCACGTTTACATACAACCAGAAACAACCCTCTATTATTTTGTAAAATAAAGACTGAGTAAAGCTATTTCCCTTTTCAATTTCCCTTCAACGTTACTCATAGAGTCCGGTCCCTTGTCAAATAAAAACTTTTCCCATGTCTTATCGAATCAATTACTTTAATGGGCAAGAAGCCATTTTATATCTAAGGATTTAATCTCGGTTTCTGTTTTACTACATCCACATTGAATTCAATTGACCATCAGACCACTTGATTTTTTATACCCAAGGTAGATAAGGTTTTAGTTTACTTTACTGCGAGGTAACTGAAGATTGAGTGGTTAAATGTGTAGGTACAGACTAAAGCAAAAGTGAAGACAGGAATAAAGAAAGACAGAAAACATACGTGTGGCTTAAAATTTTAAACACTCATGTGTGTTATATTAATAAGCAAGATTATGGTATATTTGGTCTGATGCAGCCAGGATATCTAGCAGACTAATACACTCTTGAGAAAATAATAGCAGATATATCGTGTTTGGATTCATTTTAACCAGCGTTTGACACTACATACAATGCACTGAAAAATTCTCATAACTGTATAGGTACTCTATAAAACAAAATTAATGCGTTTAAAATTTTTAAAATAAAAATTAAATTAAAAATTTAAAAAACCCCCATCGCAAAAAAAGTAAACCATTTAAAAAATTAAAAATAACACTTTAGCCATGAACTTTTACGTAACGTCGGGGTACCGTTTAAATAAGTACCTACAAACCTACAAGTACAAGGAACATTCATTACTTAAGCGGTACCCCGGCGTGAAGTAAAATTTCATGGCTAAAGTGTTATTTTTAACTTTTCAAATGTTTTACTTTTTTTTGCGGTGAGGGTTTTTTAAATGTTTAATTATTTTTTTTAGTAAAGTTAAGACCCATAGACGTCTAAAAGTGCAGCGGTAGCTAGCACAAAAGAGCTGATAACCTTGAAACGGCTGAACCGATTTTGAAGAATTATGTCTAAGAACCATCGCAAGAAACCCTGCTTTCAAATAAAAAAAAAACGCATCTAAATCGGTTCACCCGTTTGGGCGCTACGGTGCCACAGATAGACCGACAGACAGACACACACACATAGCGGTGAAACTTCACCCGTCTTTTTGCGTCGGGGGTTAAAAATGTACTGAATTTAAGTCGTAAATAAATATGTTATGTGCTGTACCTATGTACAAGTAATGTGAAATGGTTTTTATACCAACTATATAAAAATCTTTTTTGCAAAAAATAAAACCGACTTAAAAAAAACACCAACCGGTGTAAAATAACTCTAAATTAGGAAGTCTGTGGCTTTGGTGGTTTTGTCTTTTTCATGATGGGCCACCGATTTCCGAATTTAGAGTTATTTTACACCGGTTGGTGTTTTTTTTAAGTCGGTTTTATTTTTTGCAAAAAAGATTTTTATTTTTCCATTTTTAGTTGTTCCCATACAAATATTTGCCATGAATTTATTTTTATATTGTTATTTGTTAACAATACATGTCATGGTAATAGGGTTATCCACTTATCCCTAATAAATTAAACTTAACATACCTAACTGTCGAAATCTAGGTATATTGTACACATCTGCGTACCCCTCAGAGCATACAGGCGTGATGATACGTCATGATGTTGTATAAACAATTAATATCCAAGCGATTCCAGCAATCACGACAGATTTGCCGTCTATTTTTGAAGAGTTCCATTGTATATCTCCGAAGATCAGCACCAGATTTTCACCAAATTAAAATGGGACCACCTCGGGAGTATATTCTTTCACATAAAAAAAGAATTTTGAGAATCGGTCCACAAATGGGGGAGAAATCGCGTAACAAACACACAAAAAATAAAAATAAAAACATAACTCAAACTCAAACTCAAACTCAAAATGTTTATTGCATTCATGTGTAGTACATTTGTTCAACCGTCCGTCGTTTGTACATACCGTCGAATTGAGAACCTCCTCCTTTTTTTGAAGTCGGTTAAAAATAGTATTAGCTAACAGAAACTGAATAGATAAATCAAACAAATCCTGAGATTTTCATCATCTCTCATATTGTAGGTACTATTATTTTTGTTATTGTGAAAGTTAACACGCTATTTTGCTCTCTATCTAGGTAATTCATATTATTACTGTAATCTGCTGTTTATTTGATGAATTACTTGCAAAAACCATGGAGACTAGAACCGCCATACATGTGCTAAAAAGCATTGTAAGAATAGGTATGGTGCCGGGGTATGGTTATTCAAATTCAATTCTATCAGTTTTTTACTAGGAAAATGATATTTATTTCTGTATTTTACAACGTATGTACACCTTAACTATATTATACAAAAAACTAACAGTTGTTTATTATTGTTTATTTTTTATTAATATTATCCAACTTCTGTCAGTTGGATAACAAAAAGTAACACACATGTATTTTTAAGCTTCTTAAAATAAATGGAAAAATACTTTAAAAAACCGCGTTCAAGCTAAGTAGTGAGGGCTCGTGCGTGACGTCATAAGGAAATAAATATAAATTGCATTTACCAGTGACGTCACGCGACATGTCGACTCATTCGCTGTTATTTTTTGATAACCTTTGTAAAACGATATATATTGTTTTTGCACATGTTTGAATAAAAACTAAAATTTTAACACGTGGGTAGCCTATTGTATCGGACTATCAATTTCTAAAGTACAGTCACCTGCAAAAATATTGGGGAGAACAGACAGTTCAAAACGATCGCAACAACTTAGACAATTAAACTTTATCGCAATTGGATTAAGTTCTTATCATAATGACAGTTGTAGTGTACTGCCATCATTCTGAAAAGAATACCGATATTATTATCGCTGTATGCACGTAATCGATATCACATACGAACACGCTTAGTTTATACAGAATGCAGTCTTTAGTCGCAATACTCGAGGTATCTTCGTGCTTTGTTGGCATGTAATGGGCTTTTTGAGAAAATTTTAGTTTGTAGTCCATCATCCAGATTACAAGAAAATATTCGACACATTTTTTTTTCTTTTTTCACGTAATAAAAAAATAACGGCGATACATCAAGTCAAAATGTTGCATGACGTCACTAGCCAGTACAGTTTATACTATACAACGTGTTTTTTTTTATATCCTATATTTTTTTATATACTCTAGGGTATGATTGAGACCATATCAAAGAATCAACTGGCATATGAATTATGTTTCAATCATCCTTTTTTTTTACTATCATACAAAATATTTCGACAAAGTCACGATGATTAATGTAAAACACCCTTACTTAGACAATTTTTGAACTAATTAGGTAATAAAAATAATATTAATAATAATATTCCACGACTATTCACACAACTCCATCTAGTCCCAAGCTAAGCAGAGCTTGTGTTACGGGTACTAAACAACTGATAATTTAATTATGATTGATGATATCTCCGAAACTACTCATTTTTGGACCATCTATTGTAGGAGTTTTAGTATTATTTTTACCTACAGTATATAACCCTAGAGTTACGGGATATCAAAAAAACACCTTGTATAATGGTACGTTACAAGCGGGGTCTTGTAACGCCATTATCTACTTAGTATGAATATAACTTAACCGTAGCTCCTCAACTTTAATGCGCTTAATCTAAGCAGTTTTCCATCAATTTCAAAAAGAGAAAAGCCTGTGTCGAATATTTTCTTGTAATTTAGATGAAGGACAAAAAACTAAAATGTTGTCAAATACTATTCCGTATCTCCGCACCGTATAAAAAAAAAACTACATAAGCCTCCAAACATCTAAATAGAAATACTTATTACGCCAAAGGGCGTTGGGTACTCAACTTATGCACCCGGGGGTAAAATAATTCACTCAAAAATGTCTAACAATTTATTTCCCTTCCTCCACTTAAGTAAATGTTAAAGAGGGAACTTTTGATAGTTATTATTTTTTACGTTTGCTACCTCAATTTGTTTCTTCCCGTGTCTGGGTGGAATGTTGTTCGCTTTTATGTTGGTCATTTTGAATGTGTTTATTTGCACATTCAATTGTTTTATGGGGTGTGCTAAAGACGTAACAGATAGTGTTTATTATAAAACTTTAGTATGAAAACCTCTTTTGAAGTACAAATTCGACCTTTGGTTTCTGCGTATGAGGGTGTACAATGAAATTGAACGATTTTGAAATTATTATTTTTTTACAAAAACTACGGTTGTATTTTTTATGAAAAAGTTTTTAATTTTAAAACTAAAAATTTTGAAATTATACAAGTTTTTTTTATCTTTTAGCTATAAGCAGGTCTAAAAGATTTGACTTTGTTATATAATAAATAATAATTAGAATAATTGTTCTAATCCGACTTCTTCTTCGAGAGAGAGAGAGGGAGAGAGAGACTTTGTGTTTGATACACAAAGAGTGTGCATCATTTAAAAAAATAGAAAAAAACTAACATGCAATAAAATTCCCATGAAATTATGTCAATCGTATGAAACTGTTCGTTCTAGTAGACGTTACGTTTAAAGCTAAATGTTAACGAAAATTACAGCAATAAAAATAATTGTCTTTAACATTAATAAAACTACTGCACAAATTATACATTTAACATTATCCAAAATTATTCTCGCGTGTACAATCAACCAGAACCTAACTATTTCTGTGGAATCAAATCACAAAGACATTAATTAGAGCGCTCTATAGCAATTGGTAAACATGATTGCGCAGCTGAGCACGTGGAACGGAATGCATAGAGCAGCTGTGCTTCTGATCTCAACAGTTTATAGCTAGGTAGATCTAGAGCTGAACCATATAAATAGGTACAATATAGATTACTAGCTAACACAACTCTGCGTTGTTGTTGCTCGATAGTTAGTTTACAATGCCATCTGTTAGAAAATTATGGAACTTATTATTGGAAAACATTTAATAGGCACTAGCTGCCCCAGCAAAATTAGTTTCGCCTTAGAATCAATTTATTAGTTTTATTTAGTTTTTGTAAGTTATTCTCATACCTACTGAATATACACACAGTTTTTATATATTAGATACATACGTTTAATAAGATGCCAACAAATATGTAGATCCAAACCAATAATAACTACTACTACTTTTTATTTAGCGAATCACTACTATGATCGTATTTAAACATTTTGTGTTCGATAGAATTAAAATTACAACGTATATATATAACCTAACCTTACTTACCATACCTAACCTATAGCTAACCTAACTACCTAACCTAACTACCTTACTGAAATGCATTGATTTATGCATTGATTTAAAAAACACTAAATTCATCATTTTAAACTGAACTACCTACTACGCTGCGTGCCTCTATGTTACATACAATTGATTTAGTTTTCCTGGTCTACTTTAAAGTTTAAACAGTATAATAATTATCTTTTTGCGAAGAATTATTGAAGTTTCTCTCTGTCGTCATTATTAATTACGTAAATTGATTTCTGAAATATAAGACTTTTTAATGCTACATAAAACCTCTTTCTAAGTTTAGTAACAAAATAAATTTCAGACAGTAGGTACGTATAAATTGACAACATCTTACCTTCTTAGGTTAGGCTTAACTCCCGCTTAAGACTAGTCAAATTGTCACCTGATAATGAACTGGGAAGAATATTGTCTGTCATGCCATCCAAGATGGCGCTGCGTTTGAAAAATGTTTAAGAAAACGAATGTTCTTGATTTTTACTTTTTCGAGGACTTTTCATGTGTTTTATTAATTATTATCCTATTCCGGACAAAGACAAAACCAACAACACAAAATTCATAAATGTTGGTTAAGCTGCTCTCATGTTATAAATGGCGTAAGTAACACGACTTTGTTTTATACAGGGATGTCTCATTCAAATGGGTCAGTATGGGAAAGTCTGAAACTATAAGACATACGAAGATCTGTTCTGAGGAACCATGTCATCGATTTTAATAAAAAGAGAAACTGCATTCATACATTTTAAAAAACATCTGTACTCCGTTCGGGAATCGAACCCGGTTATTTTGAAAAAAAAAACCTACACTATTTCTATTTAGATATCGATTGTGTAGGTCTTAAGCAGTAAATGTCTGTATGAAACGTGTTGTCTAAAATGAATAAAATGCATTATATTTATATATTTTTATATTTATATTTTTTTCACAACTTTCCACACAACGCTATTTAGTCCCAAGCTAAGCTTGAGAGCTTGTGTTATGGGTACTAAACAGCTGATAAACATACTTATAAATTGCAATGCAATTGCTTAATTGCATTGTTTCCACATACGTTAATATACTTTAGTAGGTGCTCGAAGTGACCACCGCCTTTATCAATACCGCCTCTGGACTATTTCTTGTGGGGTTACGTTAAGGATGAAGTGTACAAAACAAGCTATGACACCGTTGTAGACCTAAAAGTAGCCATAGAGACAATTTTAACGCAAATTCACCACATGCAGATACAAAATGCAATATTGTAAGATCGTTACCTAAACGTGTTGAATATTGTAACTTAATGTCACCCTGAATATATATCCCAAAACAAAAGCTAACTGTAAGAAATCTGTAATAACTTTCCTCAAAAAACTTAATTATGAAAATACCGAGAATCTTTTAAAAATTGTAAAATAACCCTCTTTCCTCACCGCCCATCCTCTTACCGCCCATCCTCTCACCAAACTTGCTCTCGTACATTCTTTCACACATATTTACGTATCACTTGACATACTCGCTCTTGTTACTCTCTTGCATATCTGACACTTACACCGTAACACCGCAAATTACTCATTTCACAAAACTCGAACTACATTTCTGCTATTTTAATTTTAATTCTAATTTATTCTTATTTTATTCCCGTTTTTATAATAGTTTTTAAATTCCTTATATTTTTTTTTTTTCTTCTTTTTTTTCGCTTATTTTCTGTTCTCGTTGCATGTTCTTGCTTGCCTCATGCAAGACTATAAGTGTTTTTACCTGTTTTGCCAAGGGGAGGCCCTGGTGACCTGTACCACAGGTTTTTCTACAAAAACCTATTTCAGGCACCAGTCTCTTACATTGGTAGATTATAATACTTTTGTCTTAATTGATATTAATTTTAAGGCAACCAATGTGAAGAGAAATAAAATGTTTTTGAATTTGAATTTGTTTTTGAATTGTATTGAAAAAGGCGGTGGTCACTTCGAGCACCTTCTAAAGTAAATTAAAGTATGTGGAAACAATGCATTTTATTCATTTTAGACATCGTGTTTCATACAGACATTTACTGCTTAAGACCTACACAATCGATATCTAAATAGAAATAGTGTAGGTTTTTTTTTTCAAAATAACCGGGTTCGATTCCCGAGCGGAGTACAGATGTTTTTTAAAATGTATGAATGCAGTTTCTCTTTTTATTAAAATCGATGACATGGTTCCTCAGAACAGATCTTCGTATGTCTTATAGTTTCAGACTTTCCCATACTGACCCATTTGAATGAGACACCCTGTATACGGAACAAAATTTTAGGTCAATAATCAAAATCTTTTGAATTTGACCAAATTATACACATTAAATCCATCATTTACGTCTTAAAATACAGGTATACCCTAGATTAATAGGTAGGTAGAATATTATTTTTGTGCAGAATTTGCAACATAAACTTAGGAATATGTTTTAAATCAAACTGTAAAACCCTTCAACTCTGTATGTTTTTGGACAAATAAAGATTATTATTATCACGCCTGTTATATGTTAAGGGTTAGGTAGAGGTGTACTGAGTAGCACACCCACATTTCACCAGTTATGATAAAGTCCATATGATAGGCGGCGAGCCTATTGCCATAAATCGGGCACGAATCCAGCTTCCAGTCTAAGTTTCTAAACAATTATAATATCAGAGATCGAACTAGAGAGCTCGTGTTTAGCACTACGCGCTTGCAACCACGACACCAACGTGGCAGTCTCAGTTAAACAAAAATTAAAACATCTGCGTTGTCTAATACGCAATTGAGTCGTTGTTCAGTACATCCATAGCGCCACCAAGCGGCAAACAGCTGAAACATTCCGCGCCGTGAACATCGTGACATCTTTGTAGCTTTTTCCTGTCAATGGACCAACGTCACTCCTCTAGAAAATTCGTTGAATGTCGGTGTGAGTTCTTACAAACAAAAACCGTTTATAATTTGATTTATAGGTATACGTTTTTATTAAAACAAACAATAAAATCGTTTATTGAAGAAAATAGCCCTCACAAAATAGGGTTTAGGGAACGGTCCAACAGTCGTAAAAGATATGTTTACTTGAAGTAAACCTTGATTGACTTTTATTTTTATCCTCTTAGCTTAGAGATTAAAGTATTAACGACTAAATTACCCAAAATAATTACTCAAACATTCATAAAGTGTTATACTTTATGAATGTTTGAGATCAAAAATTGTTACAATTTGTACTTAAGTTATACCTCAAACATTAAATCAAAATCACGTGACTTCAAAACGTTTGAACAGGTTTTTGAAACGCTCTCCAATAAAGTGCTCCAAACTTGAACTATTCTGTCTGAAATCCAATCAAAAACCAATATCAACATATTTGCTAGTAGCCTGTACATTTTAAAAAAATCACAAAAAGATCTATTGCAAGGAATTGAAATAGAATATGTTTTGGCGGCTTCACCTTTACAAATCACCGAATAGGGACAAATACGGGTATGTTTAACCCTACCTCGCCGGCTTATGGCTCAGGAATCGTAAAATATTTCACAGACAACGCACACTCTATGCCTGAAACGTGGATATAAAGTTCCTGGAAGTGACGTGATGGTGACTTTAGTGTAATTTAATTTATGATTCTGTTTTATAGATGGAAAAACTGTAGACTTGCGCTGCATGGTTGTTTATTAATGTATTTGTTGTTGATTGTGGCTTTTAAATCAAAAAGAACTCTGGGTTTTCTTAAATGTCGGTGTTAAAAAAAGCTATTTCGAAAACCACTGCATGGGGGGAGAATAAAGAATGAATTTATATATTATTATATCGGAAGATTTACAAGCTTCTTTCACACTTTTTGTTTTTTACTAGCAGACGTGAAGTGTTTGCACCCGCGTAGTTGCCGTTCCAGTGGGGATACAGGGATAAAATATAGCCTATGTCACCCGGGGATAGTGTAGCTACCCAACGGTGAAAGAATTTTTCAAATCGGTCTTGTAGTTTCGGAGCCCAATCAATACAAACAAACAATCAATGTTTTCCTCTTTAAAATGTTAAGTGTAGATTGGGATTAAAACATCTACCTATAACCAATCGATTCACACTGTCTAATCATTCTCAAGCCTGCACTAAAAATAAAACGCTATCCCTAACAACACGAAAGGCTAACAGATGAATGTAGAAAAACACAACATAATGCAAACCGCACCGCCGTAAAATGGCAGACTTCTGTTAAACAAAATACTTTATAAAGCCAAGCCGAGGAGAATAAAAATAAAACCAAATAACAGCCGCTCGACTACTTTCTAAAGTCGTTTATCAAACTTATTTAACGTTTCTAGCTTGATTATATTTCACGGAGCGATACGCCGGAGAAACTTGTACAAAACGTAGGAAGCGCCCAATTTAGCCGGTAACTGCATCCGAATGTTACCATATCCGCGGAACAACTGGAGATTGACTCGAGAATGGTTCTCTTGTCGTAAACTGCGTATCTTGTTATGTTCTACACAGAATTTATGGAACATTCTAGTTTTTACTAAGGTGAGTAGGTAATATTGTTTCCAAGGTAAAGTATGAGCTACTTTGTCCAAACATGTTTAATGTGTTCTATTTCTGGGTAATACGTGGAGGTCAAACAAATAACCAGTAGCGGGTAGGTGACGTTAGACGACGCCAAGACATAGTTGTTTATTTAGAAGTGGGTTGGTACGTAGTCATCATCAGCCTTTGACAAGTGAACATTAGCTAAGAAATGTCTAAAATAATTGTCTTGTCTTTTCAGCCACTAACATTTACCTACCTACCACAAAGTGCGTAGTTCGAAGGCTCATTGCATTATCTGCCGTCGATACGTGATACTGGCAGAATAGTCAAAATCGACTCAGATGCCAAAAAAGGAACAAAAAAGTAAGGAGACGCGCTGACTTTATCATAAACGCTCAAAGACGGTTAGCTTAATTATTTAATTACCTAGAAAGTTTTCAAATACAAGCAGAAGTTCTAACTACCTTTAAAAGTAACAGTGGAGTCTATACTATATAAACAACAACAGTTCAAGTTAACTTGTAAACGCCCACTAGTCGTAGACCAATAGGTCAAGATTATAATTGCTCAGAGGATAAACATTTCTACAACTTACGGAAAGTAATCCGACCTTTTGGCAGGAACAACAAGACAATACAACAAATACTTGATAATTAATAAGATAAACTATGGTCTATTCTTATAATGAGGGTACAGTTTGGGTTACCTTTCACGCCCACCTGAGTGACAGATTGATGTCTAAAATAAAAAGGTATATTAGAGCGACAAAATATAGCCAGAGGTCAAATAATAGAAATCTATTTAAGTACAATTACTTATGTTTCACAAAACAATTATTTCTGTTAAGTTTTTTTGCAATAAGGAACATAATTTTCTGTTCGATGACGTAGCAGTCAATTGACAGCTTTTAAATCTAAAGCAACCGCGCAGCAGCACTCCAGCATAGTAAAGTGATGTGCCCGGTCAAAGTCCCATAACTCAAATAAGAGGCCGGGACTTTTATCTGCACAGTCCCGGGCCACAGTTAAGGCTGCTCTTCGTTTTTGCTCCTTATCCCGGGATCCGGTGAAAAATGCAGTCTGAACTAGGAGTCATAGGATAATATTATAAAGTACACTTTACCTGTGAAAGCAAACTGCAATAGGATTGAACCAGATACATTTATTGCTATTTAAATTTAAGCTCTAGATCCGTAAAATGTTAGTATCGTATGATCTTTCAGCTGCAAAATATATTTAGAAGCGGGAAATTGTTATGGAAATAACAGGTAGGAAACAAAAGTTTTATAAGTATTGATTCCTAAACTAGTATGGATACAAAACCTATACAAATAATAAATAAATAACACTGTTAGGTATTAAACGAAGCATATTTAACCTTTCAATCGTGTTAATTAGACACACATTAGAAAGGCAACGACAGCGCGAACGCCGGTGTCCGCTTAGGGTTTAATGAATTAAGAAGTAAACCTCACATTCCCACTTATTTTCGTATCGTAGCTGGAAGTGTTCTGTAGTGTCTGCTTACCTTCATAGGAAACAGGCGTGAGTTTATGGTTGTTCGTTAAAATCTTTTATAACTTAATCAATCCAATCTAAATGAAAACACATTTTCTCAGAAAGTTTCCAGGATTGCAAATTTTAAAATGTGTAGGTAAAATGTAGGTAGTCATGTATTATTCTGTATTTATATCGAAAGTCGGTGACTCCACACAGATTGGACGTTTGACCGCAATAGTGTGCACGAGATACCAAACAAAATCCAGAATATTCTGAATTTTCTTTCATTCTGTTATATTTTTAATAAAATATTCCGTGAGCCAAATTTCTTCTCAAAATCAAAGAAATGCGTCATACATGGAAACCAAGATATAAAAGGAAAAATCTACAGTACACAATAAGAAGGGTTGATCATATCTGTTTTTACTAAAATCAACATAACCAGTGAAATAATGTTTATATTCCTATCTCAGCCTCATGCTCGTATAGCGATTTAATGATAATACTAGTTGTTTCGAAAGAAAATATAAAAATCTTCAGCTATATTTTCCTATAAAGTCCTGTGTTGCTTTTTAAAATAACGACCGTCTAAAGCCAGTGCTTCAACATTTGCTGGATCACAGCAAGCTTACCTTCAAAGGAGTAGACAAAAGAGCTAAAGACAATTGTGCAGAAACTCTTAGAATGCCATCAAAAAGTGGCTACAACATTTTACTTGCATTTTATTTGTGAAAGTAGCTAGTAACTGCGCCCGCGTCTTCGTCGTCATGGAATTTCACGTATTTTTTAGGGTTCCGTAGTCAACTAGGAACCCTTATAGTTAGTAGTTGTTAGCACTAGAAAGCTGAAATTTGGTACCAATATGTGTATCAATCACGCCGACAAAGTGGTAAAATAAAAATTGGAAACCCCCCCCCCCTCCCCCCCGCTAACTTTTGAACCATAAGTTTAGAAAATATGAAAAAAATCTGAAAAGTAGAACTTTAGAAGGACTTTCTTGGAAAATTATTTCGAACTTGATGGAAACAGTTTTTGCACAAAAAAGACAAAAAAATGTACGAAATAATTTCTGGAGTAAGTTTGTAGGATAATCGTATATGCAAGCGTTTTTTTTAACTTCGTTTATATATTCTACGGAACCCTACACTGAGCGTGGCCCGACATGCTCTTGGCCGGTTTTTTAATAAGATTCTCTATTTCTCTACAATAACAGACAGACAGACAGTGACATGACAGTGTGCTGGATGCTCAATTGGCTGAATCTATAGTTCTGCATGACAATCAGTTTGGTTTTAGATCACAGCTGTCGACGGAAAGTGCCATATTGAGCATGAAGCATACTGTCAGGTACTATACCCACAGGGGTACTCCTGTGTATGCTTGTTTCCTCGATCTCAGCAAAGCTTTTGACTTAGTCTGTTATGACATTCTCTGGAGGAAGTTACAAGAAGTAGGACTTCCGTCTGAACTTGTGAATATCCTGAAGTACTGGTATAGCAATCAGAGTAATAGTGTGCGGTGGGCGGGCACCTCCTCAGATGATTATAAATTAGAATGTGGCGTAAGACAGGGTGGTTTGACCTCTCCTCGTCTTTTTAACTTGTACGTAAATGCCCTGATCGAGGAGCTCAGTAGTCAGCATGTCGGTTGTCGCATAGATGATGTTTGTGTTAATAATCTGAGCTATGCGGACGACATGGTGTTGCTGAGCGCTTCGGTTTGTGGCATTACAAGACTGCTAAAGATATGTGAAGCCTATGCTAGTGGTCATGGCTTGGTGTATAATGTGAAGAAAAGCGAGTATGTTGTCTTTAAGGCTGGTACTAAGTGTCCCTCTACCGTGCCCCCTATTAAGCTGAATGGAGTTGAGTTGGCTAGGGTACGCCAGTTTAAATACTTGGGCCATCTAGTAACCGAGGACCTTAAGGACGACATGGATGTTGAACGTGAACGTAGGGCACTGTCCGTGAGAGCAAACATGATTGCTCGCAGGTTTGCTCGATGCACAAATGAAGTTAAAGTAACTCTCTTCAGAGCCTTCTGTACATCTTTTTACACCTGCAGCCTGTGGGCAGTCTATACTCAAAAAGCGTACAGTGCCCTGCGGGTACAGTACAATAACGCACTAAGAACGATGTTGCGGCTGCCCCAGCACTGCAGTGCATCACGCATGTTTGCGGAGGCGCGCATCGATTGCTTCTACGCTACTCTGCGCAAACGGTGCGCGTCAATGCTTAGCAGAGTAAGGGCTAGTCGCAACAGCGTTCTGAGTATGATAGGACGTAGGCTTGATTGTCCGTACATGAATCGATGTATTAATGTTCACATGAGTATTGATACCTCGATTCATGGGTCCGGCAGAGGGCGAGTAGATTAAGATTATCTCACTAACACTAGTTATAAGTTTTTATTTTTAATACTAACAAATTGGATCTTGTTATCTGAAAATAAAGTATTAGTATTATTATTATTATAAAACAAACATTGTACTGCTTATAACACCAATTATCAGACAGTGAAAGTCCTGTCGGAATCGGTCCAGACGTTTTGGAGATGCACACAAACAAGCAGACAGACAGAAAGGCAAAATGGCAATTATTATTTTTAATTACAATTTTTTAATTGACTATCTAAAGAAAAGTGACAGGGATAAAAACAAGAATGAGTGACAAATAACCTAAAATAATTACTTCGACTAAAATATTCTTCTAACTCTGTATCGCTACCCAAAAGCGACAATTCGTCATTGTATTATCGTAGTATTTTAATTACCAACTCATGAATAAGTACGTGGTTTTAAACAATAATGAGTGAAACTCTAACGCTAACTATTTGATTGTACATCTAAATCATATCGTTGAGCTAAATGCGTCGTTGACATGAACCGTAATCCAATTTGGTGGCTTAACAATCTTTAGCATAACAATCGTCTGGAATAAATCATTTTAGTGGTATAATTAGCTGGCCATGATACCGCCAGCGAACGTCGATGGAGGGTCAACCACTGAAAAACAATAAGAAATGGAAAAAAAACATTAGTCACGCGATCTGACCACCGTGTGTTTGATTGCGGGCTTCGAGTATGAACCAACTAACCGCCAACCCTTGTTTTCGAAATAATGAACTATTAACGATCCAATTTTAATTTTGTTAATAATATTTATGAGCACCTCACTACCGCTGAGCATGAGGTACTGCATTCGATACTCAGGTCGGGCAAACTGTTACTGGTTTTTTCATCTGCAATTTCTGCGTGGTAGGCTAGGTTTGGGGCCGTTTAATCGCAATAGGCATTTCCTCGGTTACATGGTACTTTATGTCAGTTATGGTCAGTGTTTTTGTGAAGAATTTGGCGTGCCTTAAAGTGGGTCAAATAAACTTATTTTCTTTCTTTTTTTCCTGAAATAAACATAATTTATAGGTGTGGCCTAACCCTTCGGGGAATTTAGACATCATGTTATGTGTATGAGAGAGTAAACTGAATTTTTAATAAAAAATTAAATCAAAATCAAAGTCTCTTATTCAAATTAGGCTGAGGATCAGCACTTTTTGAACGCAAAATTACATAAGACAGTCCCCCAAAAAGCCCGCTCTTCGCCACTTCCTAGTGTTTTAAATTTGGATTCTGATTTAATATTTCAGTTAAAATAAATACAAAGTTTTAGACATATCATAAGTTAAATTGTTATACATATTCTAACAGCTCTTCCACTTAACGAAGTTCATAAGATAACAAACAAAGACAAACTTGTACATACAATGGTACGTTTATGGATACTGCATCGACTCCAAAAGTCTTAATGAGAAGGAGTTCGTCGACTGAACATTAAACTTCAAGTAAATCTGATGGCGACTTATTATATAAAATAAATATCGCGCTTATTTATGTTACGAACTCTGGACTTGTCCCAGATTTCGTTCTTAAGATAAAATCTGTCGTTGCACAAGAAACTTTTATACTTAATTTTTCTTTTTATCATTAAAATTACAGCTTTAAATGGATATTAAATTCGTTAAGTTGTCGTGACGCCATGCGCCATTATTTTATCGTACACTACCCCTTTGAATAATCGCGTGTGATTAAGGGATTGTTTTTAGTAGGTGGGCAGTGTGTAGGTACTAGTATGATGATTGCCTACGTCAGACTTTGCTAAGTAGGCACCTTATATAATAATTTGCGTGCATTAAGAAAACTTTATTATAAATTTGTTATAGTTTTAATAGCAACTTTTTTTATTAAGGTATCATTTTAACTTAATGCCCTTCTCTCTTCTCCATAATTATATAACCTTAACAATGCCAAATTTCAAACTGCTCCATGCAGGAAATATATTCTTAAAAAGATGACAGGATTCATTATTATAATAGGCATGACGACGGTGTATGAATGTCAAAATTCTATTTGGGCCATCAGTTAGATAATAAAAAAGCAATGTGGTGTGGCGAGTATCGCCCCTCAATATCAAGTTGGTTGGTGAGTAGTACGTAGCACGGAGTGTGTGTGTGCCCGGCTATAGGCATGTATTGAAATGGCGTATGGGACCGCCATTTTTGGAAGAATCCGTGGCCATGTTGAACTAGATGTCATAGTGCACTCGCGCCGTACGCACACGTCTCACCGCGTGTCTTAAATCTTAAGACATCATCCACCCGCAAGACCTTATAATCCTGAGTATTATCCCGTAAGCATTGGGGATTTACCAAGATTTAATAATAATCCAAGCATTTTTTTGTTTTTTAAATTATGATTGAAAACTACTTAGATTAAGCAAATTAAAATTTAAACCGGGCATGCGACATTTTGACACAGGCAGAAATTAGAGTCGACGCTTCACTTTGCTTATTCTTATTACTTTATTTAAATAATCTTGCTGCTGAGCATGAGGTCCCGGGTTCGATCCCAAGTTCGGGCAAAGCGTTATTGAGATTTTCTATCTGCAATTTCTTAGAATCAGCCCGGATTCTGGATTTTTGCCCGATTGATGGAAATAGGCTCCCTCCCTATTTATTACATAGAACTTAAACATAACTGGCAAATTGTGGGTGTACTACTGGTACACCTCTGCTTAACCTTTTGAACGTAACAGGGGGTTAGATGTTATGTTTATATTGTTTATTTAAATTAAAAATAACTTGTTGATCCTACTTACAGTGGTGCACTCCTTATAGTCGGCCTGGCCACTAGCCTTGCTAATACACTTACTCGTATTGTATTCTCAGACCTACTGAATATATACACAAAATTTCATAAGAATCGGTCAAGCCGTTTCGGAGAAGTTTTGAAACAAACTCTGTGACACGATGTTTTTTTTATATTTGAACATTATTATCGGTGCTTTGATAAATAATTACTTGTAATTAATTTAGCTAGAAACTGATAAGAAAACGTCTAGTATATGACCCGTTAGTTATCTTTTAAAGCCAGTGAATCGACTCTTTGAAGCAGTAAATTGCATTTAGAGGCATATCAAAGTTGGTTTAGTGGAACGTACTTAAAGTAAATAAGAACTCGAATGGCCGCTCGTCTGATCACTGAACAGTACTGGAAAAGTGGACACAGTAATCCGTTCGCTACGATCATTTGAAAAAGATAGCACAAATACTGTTCTAAGATAGATTTGTAAACATGGATATTTTTAATCTAAGAGCGTATCAATTTAGGAAATCAGTAGTCGACTCCATCTTAGCTTTGTAAATTGTTAAGTTGTTTATATTTTCCTTTTTTTTTGCTCATGTGTTATGTTAGGTACTTATTCTGTTTTTTTTCTCTCGAGTGGCATTAAAAGTAACGAATTAGTAGTAAGTGGATAATGTTGTTAGTAGTATAATAAGTACTTTGTTTAACTGGTAAAATGCTATGAATAACATTTAAATGTACTCTACTGTTTTTTATCCCGATATAAAATAAAATAAGATGCCGAAGTGAACCCAAGCTTAGGTTGATGGTAGACTGGTCTACTTGGAGATGATAGAGGATGACAAAGGTAAAAGCTGGTCGAAGGACAAATATAAACGCATTCAGGACTTAAAGGGTTGTAAAAATAAATTTGTGTTTCATTGTATTTCGGATCAATGACTTAATTTGGGCCCTACTCTAATCATTGCCACTTGGTTAAAGATCATATCAATAGGACGTATTCCGTGTGAGATGATGATGATATTGATGAACTTGGGGAGTATATGTTTATCATCAACTGTTTCCTATTTTAATAAAACTTAGAAACCTTCTTTTTTAATTTAATTTATGAGGTCCAATGTATAAAGTGTTTTACAACATACATAACAATGTGTTTCCTTTATAGATAACAGGTAAATACTAGGATATGCTGATACTTTAGGCTAAGCCAACTTTACTGGTAATAGTCAAACACAAGTACAAAAATATTATTATGAAATAAAAAATATAGTTGTAATAAAAGCACGGCAACAACCGGTAACATTTATGTCGTTTATAACATTCAACGCAACAATCCTCAGTCCGGTTGTAAACTTTCATAATTATGCATATACGTATGCTAACACTTGTCCACGATTGCGTGACGACACACCCCTAAACATTGTCCGGGTGTTAATATGACACATGTAGCTAAAATGGCACATCCAGGCAATATGACACGTCCAGGTAATATGACACATCCAGCGTTGGAAAAGGGCTATCACACAGGTACGAGTGTCAAAAATACATATAAAGCTGAACTTTTTCGGAAACTCGATGTGCATGGTGTTAACAATGATTTGTTAAAGTGATTTGTCGAAATTAATAAGAATCCTTATTCTCTCGTAGGGAGGAGCAACATTACATTTTATTTGATGGGCCAGCTTTTTACGACAGTGATATAATTTAATCAATACATAACTATAATTTTGTTCAAACATTTCAGTATACAACTATTGTAGCTGGCAGCAGGGTTTGATTAGGGTAGTGTTAATTTATACATCGATATCTATAGATCCAAATAACATACATGCCTACATACATAACCCCCGCGTTTTTCCCATGGGGGTAGACAGAAACTACAGAGCGTGTCTGCCACGATTCTTACATACTTATTTTGCTTCGTTTACATTCATACACATACAAAACCGACAGAACCAAATAAATAAAATGGCATTGTCTGTTATTAATGTCAAAATAACAGCCTTTTACTAAATGACTATGGATGAACGTATGGTACAAATATGCCAAAACTATTTTATTTATTACAAAAATATTTTCTTTGACTCAGTTAATTACCATAACGGATGCACTTAAATATAAAGCAGTGTCTTACGATTCTTTTATTACATAAAACGAACTAGAGTTCTGTTAAATAAAAATGAAACGAAACTAAGCGAACTCGAGTTCTTATTGCACGGTAGCACTATACTAAGAGCTAGTTGCAACATTGAATATTGCTCTGACATGATTGGGTGTCATACAAATGTTTTATTCTATTTATGTCAAAAAGTAAACGACATCATTTCATTAATAGTGAAACATTGCCATACGTTTAACGTAATCATAAAAAACTAGCTTTTTTCGCTGAATAACGGCGGCTTATCTGGTTTATCGCCAGATATATAATAGTTTTGTTATCAAAATAATGTAACAGATTTTGTAGGTAATAAAAGCCATCTTTATTACCTACAAAATCTGTTACATTATTTTCTTTATGTTGTCTCAGGATAATCCATCCGTAGATTGTTCAACATAATATTGACAAACAGGAGCTACTCTGCTTGCCGACTACCATGCATTAGCAATTGGACCAGTGTGTACGTTGTTTCCCTCATGATATAGCAAGTTGGAGCTGAACAATAGTAAAAGCTTACACTAAGGCTAACGAGGTTTTAATGTGGAGTGGAGCACCCAATCCGCGGCTTATCATTATCTCAGCCAGTATAACTCATATGATAGCGAGATAGAATGACTGGCCAGTGAAAATGTTGAAAAAACCCGTTCTTTATGGACGTGCCAAGTTTGTGATACGATCTCTTTGTTAAATTGTTAATTAGTGGAACTTTTGTTAATTTTGCAGGTTTCCTTGTGAACTATCCGGCGTGACAGAAATTGCTTTGATTGTACAATCAATAATGTTAGTCGATTTCTACTAAATATAAAATGTCTTGCCAAGTGGGGCAAGTAGAATCATTTTCATATTTATTTAACTTATAATTTTGACGTTCAGTGCCTTTTAATTAGTCTTGACGTTGACTTGGCTAATACAAAATGGCGCAAGTCCACTAGCCATAGTCATATCACAGTATAAATATTAATACAGTAGGACGACGCCTTTGATCTCTGGAAAAATGCCGACAACTTCTACACGCGTTAGACTTGAATAATACCTCCCGCACTACGAACATCGTTTTGTTCGCAGTGCGGGAGCGGCTTTCTCGCGTCTCGCCCCTCCCACCCCGCACGATTGCCCTGTCTAGACGGTTTCGTCGGACGACTGTATGTTTTTAGACTGTGGTCATATTATGCTCATAGGCCATCTGCCAGATCTCTGTTTACGATTCCACTCGCACGGCATTGGTATCATTTTTTAGGTTGAGTACACCCCGTTTAATTTGCTAACCTCCGTCTCAAAAATTACCTACCCCTACAAGAAATTACAAAAAAGTTCGGAACAAGTCTCATCCATAAACGTATGTAAATGTGTGTAACCATCTAAAGGCAATATCGAATATTGATCATTTTACTGCATATAAATAAAGCGAAAGTGAGGTTTTATTGGCCAATACGAAATTGTTACTGCTATAACTTAACGCTCTCAATCTCTATGATATTGGAGTGGATGAGTTACGCAGAAAACATTCGCCATCGCACTTACGGGGAACCTTCCGTACCTCGTGAATACTAATACCTTTTATTAGAAACGACGCCATAACTTACCATTAAAACTATGTAATAACGTTACCAACGTTGTCATATATTGCTGGACTTTTGCACGGTAACAACTAATTTCCGGTGCGCTTTGTTTGTAAATAGTAAATATTATGTTCTACTACATTGTTAAGCAAATTGTTTATATTTAATTTTAAGTTTAAATGCCGAAAGCATGATAATATGTACCCATGTTTAACTTAAAACCTAATCTGGTCTCAGTTAAGTGAAATGTTAACTTCTTTATGAGAATAAAGTCTCTTTAACCACAAATAAACTGTGTAGTTACAACATAAAATAGTAAATAAAAATAGTACCTAATCATTTATTTGCCAATAATAATATACAGAATAGGTTTTTTTAGCGTCCCAGAGCGTTGCAAATATATTTGTATATTTAAATTTTACAACTTAGTTCTATCAAGCTTACTGCCTACCTGATAGTAAGCAGTTACTGTAGCCTATGGATGTCTGCTAACCAAAGGTGTGGCTCGGCGCAATGCTGACTCTAAATGAACCGAGAAATACCCGAGCAATAATCAACATTTGTAATACCATCAAAAAATAAATTAAATCATCAAAAAATGATTGAAAATGTTTTGATTACAAAAACACTTACATCGCATTTATTATCTACCACAATAAACACGGTCACGTATTGACAATTTACAATCCAGTAAAAAAATACACACACGGTAAATACAAAAAAGGGAAACTGTAAAAACAAAACCTCGTAGATCCCCCAAATCCTCGAGGTGAATCTCGAAAAAGTCTGTTACGGAAAATTTGTTTAACTTGAGTTGAAAAGGGGCAGATGCCGCCGGAACAAAGTAAAAGATTTGAGGAATAGCTCTAAAGGAAAAATACAAGGAAATTCTTATTTGGTGGCACTTATCTTTCAATTAACATCTGACACAAGTCACGCTGCGGGACGGACTTAAGCTCAATTACCTTATGTTACGCTCACTTGCGACGAACAAAATGTAAAACAAAACTCTGCCTGGTCCTCTAAAACGCTGACTGTAACACCATTGTATAATCACCTGTCCCAGTTTAACTCAAGTGTTAATAGGAACAAACTTATCTGAATCGGGGATAACTCCGTCCAACTATCGGTAGCACTAATCAATTCAGAAGTTTCTATTGGAAAGTTTTCAATGGTCGAATTGGAGGTTAGCAACAACGTTTAATACAAACTATCAAAACTTGATTTTATGGTATTTGCTGAAGTTTATACGTGAGCGGACACGAGCGGAATACTAATGTCTGCGTCCACGAGCTAACTTTAAAAGGTAAACATACATAATACTAGCTGACCCGGCCACGCGTTGCTGTGGCTAAAGTTTTTGTTATATTACATTATAGTAAACAATCTAAGAGGAACAATAAGAGAACATCAGTCACGGAGTCCACTATGCTTTTTCACATAGATGGTATTATTTGTAAAAAAATATGGTGATCTCCTTATTTGACTTTCTACTACTATAACCCTTTAGTACAATGAAATTATTTACGAACAAAGACGAAAATGTTGATGTTGGTATACAAATTCACTGGATTGAGATTTGAAGGGGAAGTACGTTGAACACAATTAATTAAAATGTTCTTACACTTGATATTAAGCAGAAATCAATAGGTACAAAATAAAAATTTATCAGATTTATTATTTCCATTTAATTTAATAACAAATATAAGTATATTACAGTATAATACAGTAAATAACATGTGACGCTTAAACTCATGAATGAGGTAGGCTAGGCAGACAGTCTTAAACTTTTAAACATTAATATCTATTTTTTTGAATTATAAATACTTTCAATTTCAATTTAATTTAACACCAATCGGTGCACAATGTTTTTGGTTAACCTGTCTTTAGCTAACACAAATAGATTCGACGGTTTCCCAACACGTGAACACGCAACATATAGTTGCCCATGAGAAAAACATGGATTTTCCAAATCTAAACCACAAATGGACATTGTTTGACCTTGAGATTTATTTATAGACATGGCGAAAGCTAAACGAATTGGAAACTGTAGCCTTTTGAAGGGTATGGTAGAATCTGATGGTATCATCGGAATACGTGGCAGCAGGACCACTTTTCCTTTAAACTTCCCAGCCAAAATGGTTGCTTCAAGAATGTTTCCGGTGATCTTTTTGATGACCAAACGCGTACCGTTACATAATTGAGGTGGATTCAAATTACGGAGGAGAATAATAGGGGAACCAATCTTTAATCGAAGATTATGTGGTGGCATTCCAGGGATATCTAATGAATTTAAAAATTCAATCGGAAAATTTACACTTTCATTTTCATCAACAACAGTATCGATTGATTTAAAAGACATCAGATCGCCTGGTAACAACTGTTGTATCTGGAAGTTAATTTCGTCAACATCAACGTTTTTGGCTGCCAAAATCGCCCGTTGACTAAGCCATTCATGATTCAAATAATTATTCTGTATATCCTGGAAAATACTCTGAATCAATTCATTTTTATCCTGAACAACAGTGCAAAAATTGTCTGGTAGTTTAATGCATTGCGTATTTGGTTGCAGTTCTATTTTACCGTTCCCAATATCTAGTAGTTGTTCGGAAAATATTTGTGCTGATGGATCATTTTGCAATTGTACTCGCATATTTATGGTCAATCGAAGTGTTTCAACACTTCGCCATAAGAATGATTGTTTCAAACATGCATTAATCTCATCCGCGAAAGTAGAGCGAGGTATAACCGGTAAGGTCTGCCGGAAGTCACCAGACAAAAGTAAGATAGCACCACCGAAAAGTTTATTATTGCTGTTTAAATCTTGCATAGTTCTGTTTAATGCTTCAAGTGAATATTTGTGTGCCATTGTGCACTCATCCCAAATTATTATAGAACTTTTCCGCAACACTGCAGCTATTCCACTATTCTTTTTGATGTTACACATTGCATCTGGTTTATTATGAACGTCCAATGGCAGCTTGAATGTTGAATGTGCTGTTCGCCCACCATCCAGTAAAGTAGCCGCAATGCCTGACGATGCTACTGCTAATGCGATTTTTTGTTGCGACCGTATTTTGGCAAGAATCAACGATATTAAAAATGTCTTACCGGTTCCACCGGGTGCATCCAAGAAAAAAAAACCGCCTTGTTCAGCAGCAACAGCCAGCATAATCCGATCATAAATAATTTTTTGTTCTGCTGTCAGTAATGGTTCACTGTTCATGATAATTGTTGCTAAACTTCCATGGTCATATTGATTTTCTCGTTGTAAATCGGTATTGACTAAGTCGGTGGCTGGACGATTAGGTGATGGCATACCATAATGATTAAGTGGTAAATTTGAAATAAGAACACATAAATCCTCGATCAAGACCAATGCTTCATTGTACATCTCTGGTGTATAATCTATGTTTTGGCATTGATTTGTTTGTCTAATTCGGTGCAAGATGTCTTCTGTCATACAATTTTTATATTTTTCCCACAAAGTTTGTGCTTGCGAGGGATAACATGTCGTCAAAATAATTGCAAACAACTGACGAATGTTATTCGGTGTTGATGTCAACGCAGCATCAGCAAGCGTTAAGTCCCAATGGTTATCGTCTTCTAGCAATTGCAGTTCACGACATGCATCCTGGTATGTATTGAATACTCGACCATTAACTGTTCGTAAAAATTCAAAAGACGTTGGTCCGGGAACATTCACCAATAACAAACGTAAATAGAAGCACTCACGTTGCTTTGGATGTACCGTGTAAAGTCTCCCCAATGTCTTAGCTTTGAATATGCCTGTAATGGAAGGATGTGGTTTTCCTTGTTTCCGTGGCTCCCATTTTTTACTGGATTTGTTCCATGTGAAATAACGTGGAACATCACCATACACCAATGTCTTCGCGAATTGGCCAAAAACATCAGGTTTTTGACACAATGTAAAAAATTCAGTTAGAGTCGTTTTCGGAGCTTCGAACGCTCTTTGGAGAACATTTTCTTCAGTGAAGTATACACGTTGACCGTTTTCAAGATGTATTGCCAGATGTTGGACAGCAGGATCTCTTTCGTGGATGGGAAAGCTGAGAATATGCCAAATAGCTTCATTGCTGCTAATGTATCTGCCCATTTGGTATCGTGCTATTTCGTCATTTTTATTTATGTTTTGTACTTCAAATATGGCCAAATCACTGCCTTTGTTTACATATTTACAAATATACTTAATTGATTTAACAGAACTGCAAAGCTCAACATTGATATGAGCTTTGTAAGTTTTTGAAAGTAGTGGTGAGTATGGTACCACCCACTGATTATCAAACTCAACTTGATTTGGAAAGTTCGGCAGTCGCATTGTAAATGTGTGGCCACCATTCTCAGTACTTCTGCGGCGATACATTGGATAACCATCAATATCCGTGATCGTGTCATTCGTATGCGGCTTTGGGAAGTTTTTTTTACATTTTCCATTTTCCATGCACGGTGACGTCATGTTGAAAGCACCGCATGGCCCATGGATCATGTGTTTGGTGACAATATCAAATAATTCTTGATCAATTAATGGGTCTGGAATTTCGGCTGAAATTATTTGATCGATTTCTTCAGAACGGATTCTATCTTTAAGCCAAACCAAAATGTGGGCATGAGGCAAACCTCGCTTTTGCCACTCTATCGTATACAGCCAACAACGTGTGATACCAAAAATTGAATATTTAACAATAAAATCAATTAAGGATTTCAATTTTTGTTTAAACACACGTGCAGTTAAATCATGACGATGAATGGCTTGTTGTCCTGGCAATAGTAAAGTTTGTATCTCTTCCCAATTCGGATTACATGTGAATGTAATAAATAAATCCGGTCGGCCGTAATGACGTACGTAAGTCATCGCATCTTGTATGTATTCCTGCATGTTCCGTGGACTGCCGATGTAGCTTGAAGGTAAAATGAAAGCATTACCGATGTCATTGGGATTTAAATTTCCATCGATGTTTCCAGCAACAGCATCTCGTAAGTGAATATATTCTTCCGATCGTAGTTTTGCCTGGTTGAATCGAAGGAATCGCAAGCGTTCGCTTTCGACCTTAGCATACATATCAACAATGTATTGATGGAACAGCTGACGATATCGAAGGATATAATTGTCTTGATGTTGTCTAACCATTATTCGGTGTGCGTAGTAGTTCATTGAGCTAACTTTTTTATTTCTGTAACCACCTAAAAAAATAAAAAATAAAATGCAATACGAAATTAAAATCTATACATACAGTAAGAAAGTAAATAGATAATTGTCAAATTTACCGGTATTTGGATCATACTGTTTGATATTAAGGTGATATTCATCTTGTCCTTGCCAAAATATCAATGGATATTGTAGTGCGTCATATGAACGGTGTAGATCCGAAATCGTACTGACAGTGTTGTCTCGCCGTGTAATTTTTATAGATCTTTTGTCAACTGGATCACCAACCATGATAACAGCAACCTCATCAACAGTTGGAGCGTTGAATCTACCAGCATGTTCACCTAATGGTACTTTGTCGGCTTTTATGACGATTTGATAATTGTCATTTTGCAGTCGTGGCGAAACTCTTTTGATCAATTGAATTAGTTGATTGTGATCTTCTAAAAAATTTTCCAATAATATCACAATTGCTCTTTCCTCTGCTTGTTCAATAAAATTATACAGGCACCGAGTCGTCACGCGCTCTTCACAATCGCCCATAAAATAAATTTGAAGAAATTTCGGATTGTTATCAGGCATTGGCATCAGTGATCCGATTTTATGGTACACCTGGCCTTGAATTTTGAATGTAGTTTCAAAATTACGTCCATCGGATGCACGATCGCAAATTTTAGTTGCCCCAAATGACGTCATTTGGAAGCAAGAATTAAATTTGCGTATCTTACGCAAAAATAATTTGGAATCATCTGAATTGCCAGTAAGAAGGGATAATAAAGGCTCCGGCGGAGCGGGTAGAGGTGACAGCACAACTTTTCCTGATGCGCAGCACATGCCGGCTGATTCATTCCGAAATTTCAATGCCTGACAATATTGACATACTTTATCCATTCCACCGATAGCAATTTTTGAATGCGCTGAGTAGTTAATATCTGGTGCATATTCAAAGGCAAGCCGAACGAATGATGCACGTGTTAATGAGCGGCTGATCCGTTGCCTTTGTCGATCTAGTACTCGTACTGTAGCTATGTTTCGTTCTCGTGCCGCTCTTGTTCTCGTAATATTCTGTTGCAGACGTTCGTCACGCTGTTCTTGAGATTCTTTTGCACGACTTTCTGCAGTCCTGATGCTTTGAGCTGCATTTCTTGTTTCGATTTGTTCTGGTAATTGCTGAGCTCTTTCAACACGTTTGCGTCGTGACCCTTTGCTGCTCGCGTTGTTGAGGTTAGATTTTTTCGGTGGCATTTGACTGAAAATAATAATTTAATCGTTTAAATATTAGAAAGAGGAACTGAAAAACATGTTATCATAGCACATTGAAATAATAAGTGCAAAATAATTTTCAATGGAGGTTAAATAAAAATAATATAAAAATTTTTGTACAATTATTGAAAAAGTGTGGGGAGCTTTGTGCCATTTTCTCATTGATATATTAATTAACTTTTATAAAACTATGTGATATTACTTACATGTATAAATTGAAATTATTGTTCCTGTGCTCCTACTGTGGCTATGTCTCGTTCTCCTGCTGCTCTTGTTCTTATGATATTCTCTTGAAGACGTTCGTTACACTGTTCTTGAGATTCTTGTGCATGACCTTCTGCTGTCCTGATTCTTTGAGCTGGATTTCTTGATTCAATTTGTTCTGCCAACTGATGGGCTCTTTTAATACGTTTGCGTCGTGCCTCTCTGGTGCTCGCGTTGTTGAGGTTAGATTTTTTCCGTGGCATTTGACTGAAAATAATAAATTAATCGTTTAAATATTAGAAAAAAAAAATTGAAAATCATTCTAATTAACTTTTGTAATTATGTGATAATACTGACATGTACATATTTAAATTATAGAGTTTAAATAATAATTTCAATAAGAATTGAAATACTAATTTAATGGTTTAAATATAAGAAAAAAAATCTGAAAAACTTGTTATCATAGCACATTGAAATAATAAGTGCTAAATATTTTTTAATAGAGGTTAAATAAAAACAATAAAAAAAAATATTTGTACGACTATTGAAAAAGTGTAGGAAATTGTGTATCATTTTAGCATTGACATTTTAATTAAATTTTATAATTATGTGATAATACTTACATACATATATTCAAATTAAATTATAAAGTTTTGATCAATGAAGCACAAATAAGTAAAAAACAGGATTAATTTCAGTTTTGATCAATGAAGCACAAATAAGTAAAAAACAGGATTAATTTCACTGTATTATCTTCATTATAATATGAATTCAATTTACACTTCAGTCTAAGTAACACGTGGCCGGCTATGCTAACACCAAAAATTTAAAAAGTGGAAATAATTGAATTATACGGTATTTCGTTCACTACAAAATAAATTTAATTAATTGTATAGCGTCAACAACACGTGGTAATTATGCTGTTAAAATGTAGCTTATATGACACGTTCGTAGATTTACCATAGCAGCGCCATCTATTGATGACTTACTCAACCCAGTCGAAAGGTATCGACATCTCTTAGAATCATTTGGAGTTAACAGATAATTGTGACTGTCAAATAATAACAGACAAATAATTAGCAATAAATTAAAATTGCGACTATAATTTGAGATTTAAACTATCCTATCTCTCAAGTTGGATCGAACTGCACATGGTGTGCGAATTTTATTATAATCGGTTAAGTGGTTTAGGAGTCCATTGAGGACAAACATTGTGACACGAGATTTATATATATTAAGATGGTTATTGTACCGCTCTATTAAACAGAAAGGTTCAAAACAAAACAATTTGAGTGTAGAACATAATAATATTTTATAGTCTTTATTATACTAGTAGGTAAACATCACTTCCTTCCTGGAAGTGATATTTACATCAGCGTAATCGTTCAGCATGAAGGAAAATCGGTACTGTCCCTATTCTTAGAAGCTACAGGAATATCACAGTTAATTAAATTAATAACTTGCTAATTAAATTTAAAACTTTGGTATGTATAGATAGACGCTATGTTAGGGAGAGTCGTTTTACACATTACACACGCCTACATAATAAAAATATAAACTTCAAAGTTAAGTTTGTCCTTGAACTCCATAGGCGTAGTTTTCGTAAAACCCTCAGAGCACGAACTTTGCCACAGATTTTTAGGTTTCAGCAAAAATAATTTACAAAAAAAAATTGCGTTCGCAATTTACTCTAATCTAACTAAATCCTGGAAATCCTCGGTGGGTGAGACTAACACGCTCTTTGCCGGTTTTTTTAAACAAGTATACAAGTGTTGCTAGCTGTAATAATGGCACACTTTCTCAATTATGTATTTTTCAGCATTTAAACAGACAAAGCTGCTGGCTCGGACGCGATTTGGCAGGAACAACTTTTGTTTTTGTTTACCAGTTACTTGCTAAAGCTTAAATTAAGATTCGCGTTAAGTTGGAGAGGATGAAACTAGTGTAGGAAGCAGTTTTAAGTGCACATAAAGCGGGTTAGCCGTCTCTCCGCCGCTCCGTCGCTCGACCGGCCAGTGTAATACTATATCGTGTTCTTTTTAACGAGACTCCCGCCAGCCATATTTCATGGCGTAGAAATAAAAACGGAACTTGTGACTCTTGTCCGTGTCCGACGGCTGATATAATTTACGTACTCGAATAACGTAACCAATTTTAAGATGACTTTATTCTCAATTGTTTAGTATATGAAATATTATTTAACGCCAATGGTTCTCTAATAGTGTGTGGTTGTAATGTTTGTATGTCTTTTATTTTAAGTACTAAACAATTTTCAAAGTAAAACCTCAATATATTTAGGTGAAGGCTAGGCGGATGTCAAAGCAACGGTGGATACTTTACAGGTATCCTGAAAATATCTGAAACTGGATTTCGTTCAGAGCGTCATCGTCCGATTGATGTAATCGTATTTACATCTTAACGGACCATTAATGGAGTCTTTATTGGAATTACCAGCCGGAAATTCCCCTCAAAATTAAATAAATATTTCGACTGAACGGTCTTTGTGATAATTTATTGCTAAGTAGGTACACTAAATAAATGTAACTAAGTTTGTAACTGATTTAAATAAGATAATTAATGAAGTGTATGAATAACAGTTTATAAATAATAATATGTCAAATACCTAGATTTTAGGCATCAAACAGAAGAAATGCTACACAATGGCTATACAAATAACCAAATAAATTGTTTTTCTAAACTGTAAAAAAAAGAAAAAAAAAATTCATTGACAGAATATAAGAACAACCTTAAATACAAATCCCAACAGTCTGTGATTTGTGTCTACATAATCATACAAAATTGCGGCGGTTATAATACCTGTGTACGTGTTTAATGGTTACTGTGTTTCCAATATTCCTTTATCAATGACCTATGTATTTATTAAAACAACAGTGGATAGGTGACAATCTGATAATCCGATGGTTTATAGGTTGACGCCATATTTTTTTTCATTATTAAACAGCACCTGTCGCATTGTCACTTATTCTACGAAAAGCCCTGTCTCTAACATTACGCACCGTTTATTTAAGTACCACCATCACTTCAGGAAAATAAGCATTTACATGAAAAAAAAACACAATCGATACCAAATCCTTTGTACAAAGGAGAAAATACGAAGCGTATTGTAAATTCAAAGGACACCGCGAAAGGTGGATTTTCCGTATTTTTTCGAGGTTAACGCACGCCAAGTGTAACCAAAGGATGTAAGCTTATAATCTTCGTACAAGTCGCTAAATGGACTTGGCTTGGCTCAAGCCCAGGCCAAAACCAGCCATGTCCGAAGCTAAAAGGTGAACAGAATTATGCAAATTATCATACTCTTTGTTCCGTTCCATATGCTATTTACATTTTATTTATTTGCAACAAAATAATGTGGGGTTACCTCAGGTCGGTTGGACGGGTGAACGGTTTTGTTTTAGCTCCGTTAAGTTGTATCAGCCCTTGTGTAAAGAGATAGTTTTATTAAATATTTCTATTTATTGTATTCTAGATAACTATGTTAAACTCTTTAAAAGATATACATAAAGCTACTATTTGTATTGAAAAAGTTATATACCAAAATTTTAGGTGACACAGACGGTAATAATAGTTCTATCAATTTTAAAAACACTATCGATTTACTCATTGCGGAATCACTGGACCTTTTAAAACTGTTAACCTAATACCCTTTCATGATCAATTTTTTGCCAATTTATTTTAAAAAAACATTCGGGAAGAAAATTGTTTAGGTTCCTACTTGTCCGTTGATATTCAAAAACCCTCATAATCACACAATAAATAATTTAACAATACGAGAAAAATAACCAACGAAATAATTGCGAAAATTTGACACAGTGGGGCAGCATGTGCTGGCGTCTGTACATAATATGTGGGTTAAATGTAAGAAAATAAACTCCAGTATTTAAGTATACGCTCACAAAACGGGAGACATTTCAAGTGTGAAGAAATGGTTTATTTGTAATATTACTTAAAAAAAAGTGTAATGCCAAAGAGGCTGCTCCTATCTAAGCACAATGCTACGATATTAATTACTAAAAACTATTGGTCAGCTGTTGACGCTGTCGTATAAATAAATCACACAAGAAATAAAACACATCCAACAAATATCGTATAGGAACGTTAGAAACTGTGTAAGGTTGTAAATTGTGTAGATTTACGGACGGTGCACAAGAGACAGCAGACGCTGTCTAACGTTCGCAAGATGGGAATCATGCTGCATTGCTATAAACCTCTTGAAATATCACTATATAATAATAATAATAATAATAATTCTTTATTCTCAGGCAACTAAGGCCCATAAACAAAATACAAATATAATCTTACATAATAATATACTAATACATACAAAACACATAAAAACAAGTTAGGTCGGCAACGTAATGCGCTGAGTCGTGGTGTCATGTAGCCTTCCGCGAAAACGGCGATACACAACACCCGTCGGCCAAAATTCTTCCTTCATAAAGGTCTCCAGATGGTGTGTTGGAACCCGCACCACAAAGGACTTGAAATTAGTCTTGTGGCGAGACTCCAAACTCTCGACCCTTAGAATATAATTGGTCTTAACCTTTATGTACTCCACGACCTCCTCTACCTTCGTGGAATAATGTAGACGTGACACGTAGAGCTGCGTCGACGGAATAGCGGGACGCAGCAACATGTTTGGACCAGTCAATGCTGTACCGCACTGATTACGACGAACAGGCTTACTCTTCTTCTTCTCCTTCTTCTTCTTTTCCACAAGAATAAAACCTTCGTCATCGGTTTGTCCTTGGCTTTTGGAGCTTCGGACTGGTTCGGAGGGCCCCTGGGCTCTCGGAGTTTTTGGTAGCTGCTGATGTTTTGCGGGAGCAGCAATAACAGCAGCCGAGTAAGCACGTGCCGGTGATGACGTGCTAACATTCGTCGGCGCCCCAACGGTGCGGGACGCGGGGAGGGTCGGGTGCGGTTGTGCATCGCTTGCAATGACGGCCGGCGACGAGTCAAATTGTGCTGACTCGAAACTCAGCCGCGATGCCTCGGACGCACCGTGACGTGTGTTGACGTTGGTAGCTAGCTCGTGTGACCTACATACCGTGTTGCGTAAGTCTGCTACCTCGGTACGCAGATCACTGATGGTAGATTGCGATACTTCCAACTTCAATTGCATCTCGGCTAGGCTTGACCTCAGGGTTGTTATGTCCCGCAGCAGCCTGGTGACGTCGACGTGGTCGAATGTGACGGGGGGCAGCTTGCGCAAATCCTTTGCCACGAAAGTCGGCACGTCGTCTGGGTCGGTCTCCTTCAACACTTTAATAATGTCTTGAAGACTCCTCTCTCCTTTTTCATCCCTTCTGCGGGTTGGCATTCGGTCGGCAATATGCAACGACTCAAACAGCAGTGTTTTGGCGCTGCGAATCACATCTTCACTGAAGTTGGACTTGCAGATCTGGATCACACTGACCTCGTCCATGACATCCAGCTGGTACTGCAGGAATGCCAGGACCTCGTTAGCCACGAGCTCATGCGAACGCATGGTGGCAGCGACAATTGCCGCGCTCGGCGCAAAATTACGATTTCTGCGTACAGTGCAGGTGCGTCCGATTACTACGGCGGAGCGCACTGAACTCCACTCCACTCTATACTATAACTACGATCGAATAAAATTAACATACCATAACACAATATCACGCCCGCAAGGGTTGTGAGTCGGCCTTGGCAATCATTTGGTTATCTTTAACAATCTTAAGCTCTTTTCAGACTACGCTATAATATAATAGCATATGGCATATAGTTCATAACACAACAATATCGCGCGGCATTCACTATTATGGACTCGTTTACACTTGGCTTTATTTTTTGTTGGCTTTCTATACGCTATAAAATTGAGTGTTTGCTCAGTTTATGCTGTGCTATATTGTACTATAACCTTCTACTGTGCTTGCCATATACTAAGATAAATGCTTGCAATAATATCGCGTAACGTGCACGCTATATAGCATTATGTCCTTATTGGCTATACTATATCTCACAATAACTAGTATGGCGTGGTTTGAAAAGAGCTTTAATGAGTAAAATTACCTTAAATTTTAATCAAAGGGTATCGTTTCGCAGTTCATTTATAATTATGTACCTAGTCTTTTGCGAATATTTTCTTCAAAACTTTGCCAGACATTTATTATAACAGAAATCGTCAAAACTACGAAATCTCACGTTCATAAAATTATCCAGGCTTGTCGTAAAAAGAACAATAAGCTGAAACAAACAACTGCATCTGCATCTGAAACTTCTCCAGAAACAGAAACTTTAATTTGAAACACTGAACAGTAGGGGAGCATGGACGTAGTTGTCACATAAATTAGACTACCAATTTTTCCTCGAATAGGTATTTTGTTATTAATTGTATGTTAGCTCGATATATGGCAGCAGTAGTAAAATTAAAACTCACTATGGTTTCGTTACATGTGAAATAACGTTTCGGGAAAATAAAGTCTTTATATTCATATTCATATCTTTATTTGCATTCCATAATGTGTTGAGATCTTACAAGTCTTTGTATCGTACCAGTGTAAATATTGTGTTGCATTTGCCTACCCATGGCAAGAAGTGACACGTCTTAGACCAGATTGTTCAATAATAATAAAATAAAAAATATACGTTTATTTCAGGCGACGCAAGCCCAGAGATTAACCCCTTAACCTGAAAATACTTAGGACGTTTACAATTCTGACATCTACGCAAAATTGACGTGCGCTGTGAAAAACGTATAAAGAGTTTAATTATAAATTAATTATGTAAAATATAAGACTAATGTGACTAGTTACCCCTGACATGGCTAAAGTTGTCTCATCACACTGCTTTTCTTGCAACTACTTAATACATGCAATAGTTGACCTTGACGTATTTTTCATTGAGTTTGAAATAAAACCTGGCGCTTAAAAGAATACAGGTATTAAACACAGCATATTTTCTGTTAAGTTATGCTCTGTGACGATTAACAACAATGCTATAAATAAATATTTGTATAAAGTATGTAGTAACACATGTTAACTTTTATGTGTGACAAAGAGGACACTCTTCCTCTAAATATTTGACGTTACGGATGGCGCAGTAGTTGAACGATTGGCTGCTGCACTGCGCGTCGCAAGTTCTATTCGTATGGATCCAGCTGTTTTTGACTAAATGTTGGTAAATGTACCCACGGTACGGTAAAACAAAGTGGTTTATCTTTTAACCGTTTCCTAATTGTACCTACACTGAGTTAAACAAACACCCAGACATTTCTGTGCATGTTTAAAAATTACTGACTAATTTTAAATTGTACTGAAATAATATTAAACATTGCTATACAGTGACTACTGTAAATATATATCTAAAGGTACTTTCAATAGACTGTTATAGAAGCTATCTATCTTTCATTATCCATCATTAGTGTAAACAAGTTTGTTAACAAAACCGACTCCTTGCTCCGGCTTTTCTGAACTCGGGGCCCATGGGTATAGAGTTCCTACACTCCATCTTAGTAGAGGCGATCAATTCATTTCATCCTACCCTCTGACGTTATAACACCCTGTGTTTGAGTATGTTACCGACGCATACAGCTCAGAACTTTTTTTGAACACATCTTTTCCATCACTCTTTATAAAACCACGGACTCTGAAACACTATTTCAACAACAGCTCAGTTCCCATAATTGTGCCTTAGGTGGTGGTACATCTGAGTTTGACATCAAATTATACACCTGAGACCTGAGACTGAGCCTTAGACAGCTCTCAAGTCAACAGTATATCTAAATCGTATAATTACTCCTGTCATTAACCAGTATGTTAATTAATTATTCAGTAATTCGACAACATGTTGTCAATAGTTAGTCAGCACCACACTTCATAAGGATATTCAGCTGATGGCGACAGCACTCCCAATTAGAGTCCAACTTACTTCTTCAACCAAAATGGTGATTGCTCGGATATTTTAAAGACAATTTGGACGATGTTCAAGTAAATTGGCTACGAACACGAATCTGAACAGATTTAAACACCGCTCCATTTTCTCGTTCGAAATTCTTTCAGTTTAAAGGCCTTTGCTAATGTTACGATGGAAAAGGAAATCTAAAATGCAAGCTCTCTAAAACACAAATCACCAATTTTAAACCCGACCGATGATCCAAGCGCCATATAAAATTCTCCGTTACGACATAGTCGTGAACATGTGTGCGATGCAGGTGTCGTCTGCTTTTACTCCACTTCACAAACAAGCGAAGATCCGCCGTCGCGTGGCGTGCTCGAAAACCTACAATTGCATAACAAAAATAAACAATACTGCAGAAACGAGCGTTGCCTTTGTGTGGGCTTCGTCTTGCCAGGTGAAGGAAGCTAAACAATGGTCTGTTGAATCTAACACTCAGGCTCAAGCCCCTAAAGTCTACTGAACGAGACAATGACTGTGAGAATATGGGCTCGAGAGAAACGTTCGCGTCTTGTTACCGCGAACGTTGTTAGTTTTATGAAGGAACTGAAATAACCCTTTGTACAGGCTTTTTATATTGCTGCTGCGGCATCTTTCGGAGCTCTTTACATGCCTTCTATGCATACACAATTACACACGTCAATCAGGTTTTACTACTGAGGTTTTGTAGACAAATTGTCCTCCTTAGTCGACTGTTTTGAACAGAAGTGACCTACTTTATAATTCACTTAGCCTTAGACTGAAGTCAAATCATATCCCCTAATGGATACCGGCAGACAGCTATTACATAATCTAAACAAACCAGCGAAGGCTTGACCAAACGATAGTTAGGCCGATGATTGAAAGGGGACGCATCTAGTCGCTCGGTGCGTAAACACTAGAGTTGTGGACAATAGACCAAAGCGACTGTTTGTGCTATCGAACGGATACACTTTTGCAATTAGCGTAACAATCGGACGCCGTATAGGATGTCAGTGAGTTTTTAGTCGGATTACATTTGTGTGGGAGAAGCTACACGAATTAATTGAATGCTACGAAACGCAAGTATATAAACGTTTTGCAGTAATTTTCGTATCTTTAAGTATAAAATTATGTCTAAATAGAAGCGACGCGAAAAAATCTTACTAGAATTGGGGTATTTTGCCTAGAAATGGAACATTACAGCATAATTATGCCGAAACAGTGAAAGGAATTTACAGGACTAACGACATACACGCGCCGGGTCAAAGTTCTAAAGTCAAATCTAATCAAGTAAAAGTCCACAAGTAAAAACATTCCATTACTTCCACCATATTCCTGTTTATGTATTACTATTTAGAATTCCCTTAAAAAGCGTGCATTTTCCAGCGACTGATAATATTAAGTTGAGTTGTTACTCCGCCGTTAAAAGTTTCAGCGGCAATCCGGTGCACGGCACGCGAATTAACTAAGCTTGAGCGACGTACTTATAACCTGACACGATTGTATTTAAAATGTAGACATCGCCACACATTATTAACTCAACGATTTTTGTAGTTACATTAGTAACTACAAAAATCGTTAAATTATAAGTTAAATTAAAAAAAAAATCCCAATGAAAAAGATAATTATTTAAAATTACATAAAAACAATAATACATTTATTACTGCATACTTAATAAAAACTAAAAGAAAAGCAAAATAATTATATTATAATTATACAATGCAATACTCTCCACGGGAAACGTGCCCAAAAGACGGCCAGTCTTTTGGGCACGTTTCCCGTTGAGAGCGAGGCGGATGATTTTTTTATGCCATATAATTAATTAAAAATATATAAAATGTGACATGAACAGAAAAGTAAAGAATACACAGACACTACACAAACATGGAAAATATGAAATAAACAGAAAAGTAAAGCATGCTCCATTCCAGTTTGTTTAAAAATTATACTGTTCAGATTATATTTCATTTAGATGAGGAAAGATTTGATTGTTTGTTCATTTGTTTGCACTGGACCGATTTGAAAAATTACTTCACCGTTGAGAAGCTGCACTATCCCCGGGTAACATAGGCTACTTTTTATCCCTGTATTCCCACAGGATAAGGAAACGCGGGTGAAACTGCGTGACGTCTACTGGTGAGTTAATAAATAGATAAATATCGCGTACCCGACATAAACAAAATAGCACGCGTTGTAATCCGATCTTTTTAAACCATTGTTCGACTATTTGTTAACAGGTACACCTACCATATATATTACAACTACCAAAGTCATTGGGTTTTTTTTAATTTGGGTTTTTGGGAGTTCCCATAGTTTTTAATACAATTATTGACCGTTCAATAGAAATCTGAGAAATAGTTATATTTGATTATGTTTTGGTCAGGATTTTATAGCCTTTTTTATTCAAGTGGAATACGAGTTTTTAGAGTGACATATGCTGTATATTTAAGGAATGTTTTTGACTTCCATTTTTGTATTATACACAAGTTGGATGTGTGGATTTATTTAAATTTATTTTGATATGTTTTTATTACAGTTCCCAATCATAAACCAAATTTTAGACTTTATGAACTTAGCTTCACTAAAGAACAACAAAATAACCGAATCAGTATTCTGTATGTTGACAGAACAAACAGCTTTACGAACGAAAATTTTACATTGTTCTATTAATACATCAGGTCCCAAAAATACAGTCATCATTCCACGTTAAAATGATTTCCCAACACAATTTGAAAGCAATGTCTTAATTATCTATGATACCTGTACACGATTGTACAGTCTGTCGCTTCGACGCCTAACAACACAAGATTGACGTTACGTGTTCGCGCCATGTTACCTTCATGACGTCACATCCGCACGCTCTCAGCATCTTGACATTACTTAACGTGCACGCTCGCCCTTTAATATACCGATACCTACCAAAACATTTTGAACCTCTGTGAAAATGGGCTCTAAAACAAAATGTATTCATTTGATTGACTCATCATTTTATCTTGATATGAAAATTGTAAATGATTTTTTTATAAGAAAATTCTTTATAAAGTAAAAACCATCTTTGGAAGATATATACAAGCATGTACTTTCAAATAGCAAAAGTTAAATTTAATACAACGTTCGCAGCAGTCAAGCTTAGTACTATAGCATTCAAATCCTTTGATGTTCTATTTTGAATAGAATACTTTGAACAAAATACAGAGTGCGAGTAGGTATTGTGAGAAAGTATGTAGGTAAGTTATATTTGTTTGTTTTTGAAGTTTTATCAAAAGAATTGTGTCGTTTGGGGCAGCCCTATGAATGTGCTCGTGGGAGAACTTTCCGCGAGGTAGCACAGACTTAACAAGGCTTTATATTGACGCCTCTTCAAATGTAACTATGCCGATACGATTAGCAACAAAAATAAAATAATCGCTTTTTAAAAATAACTACTCGTGGGCTGTATAAAGGCCATAAAGTTATGTTTTGAGTTATAGTTTCGTAGAAACCCTCACTCCAAATACGTATAGCGTGTCCAAAAAAATAAATAAGCAAAGTTACCAATAGCCCCTTATTATACGAACGAAGTAGGCAGCAATATTGTGGCGATATGTGGCTATGTCGGGACTATTTTAACCCCAATTACAAGCACAAACACGACATTAGAACCGCCAAATATATTCCTATCGGCAGTCAGGAATTAACTTGAATAAACATACTGTTACAGTCGCTTAATTATTTCGAACATAAATCTTAAGATATTTACTTATTATGACTTTCTAATTCTAGGTTGACTGGGCCAGACGTCACGCTAGGGGGTATAACTGAGTTAAATAATGGAATAATTTTATTCTGGATTGCCAAGGAAATGAACAAAAGCCATTTATGGTCGAGTTATTCAATAATGAAGTGCAGCTGCCGTGCATATCTGAATGTTCGTTACAACGATAAAGTTTTTAATACGATGTACAATTACAGTCATATTTTAGTGCACGAAGTAATTCCAATCCAGTTACTGGCTTAATGAAGACCAAAAACAATATCAACAGAAACTTGTTAGTATTTTTTTAATACTAGTGGGTGCACAGTGGTTGAAAATCAAACGTTCTAGTTGACTTTATGCACTCTTTCTCCAATTAAACTTTACATTCAATTTTCATTCCAAAAACTCATATTTAAAGGTACCAATGTCCCTTCAGTGGGGGGTTCGTTTTAGCTTTCTGCAATTCTCGTCTTTATACACTTCAACTTTGCCTAATCTTACACTTCTCTGTGCGCGCAATACCTATTTTTATAAACACTCACACAATAATGAATACCAAAATTTGAATAACTATACTTTGTAAAAAAATATTTTTAATTAAAAAGTGCTCAAGATCGATTTTATTTGGAATGTAATAAACAGATTTTGCGTGTTTTCCGGCTGCTTCTCAGAACTTACACAAGTCGATATTGTGTAATTAATATTAGGTAGTAAGGTCCCCCTTTTACTTTCGCACTTTACCACCTCTGGCATTGTTGTTTGTGGCAATAACATTTATCGGGCTTGTGCCCCTATTGCGCAAACTGAAGCCCTACAATATTAATAATTGTTTACCGTTTTATTTGTTCACACAAAATTCTTTGTAACTGAACTGTATTGATGATATAACAGTGTTATAAGCGACGTAAAAATAGACCTCATTGCGTAAATACTGAAGACGTGGGTTTCGTGGCGTCTATATTTTTTTAACATACAGGTTCTTTTTACTATTTCGATAACTAAACTACGCCCTAGAACTCGGACCTCTATAATTTTATTGTATTCTACGTTACCTATTTATGACTCCGAGTCACATGGCAAAGGCAACAGGCGAGATTATCTTTTCCAACCAAGCCTTCCGCAAGACTACTAGTCAAATTTAAAACAGCCAACAATACTTCAATTGAAACACATTTAAAATTTCCACTGAAAGAAAATACTCGATCAGAAATTTGAACGACAATAATATAATGAAAAAGTATCTTAAACGTCGTTCCTCAAGTATTGTTTCCACGCGTTGGTTTACTTACTTTTGAACATGCCATGTTATCGTTAAATAAATAAATAAATGTTTCACAACTTTTCACACAACACCATTTAGCCCCAAGTTAAGCTTGAGAGCTTGTGTTATGGGTACTAAACAGCTGATAAACATACAACATATTTCTAAATACATACATATTATAGATAAATTACACCCAGACACAGAACAAATGATCATGTTGAAATGAACGTTAATATGTTTTCTCAAATCTAAAAACCGATATCTGTAATATAACTGTGGTCTATACAAAGATACAATAGCTAGCAAATAGGTAACTGATTTAAAACAATTAAGTGAAATTTATCCTATTTATCATATGTCTTTTTAATCCACGATATATTTATTTGAAATAACATTTGTGGGTAGACATTAATACATAGGTGTGAAGTATTGCTTATTCTCAAAATGTTTGACTATAGTTGGTGTACAAATAAGTGTAGAAATTAATACAAAATATCAATACTAGTTAAACATCACAAAGACTTTAATATTAATCTTGAACAGTCTATAATAGGTCCGAAATGATGATGAATTCAAATCAACCAAAGAGATTCTTCATTAAGAAAAACGTTAACTATAAATGTTTTTATTAAACCGTTATTAGATAACCTATAACTGCTTTGAATGCCTAAGTTAAGTTACATTGTATAAGAACCAGCAACAGCCAACCCAGTATCTGTATCAAATACCTACTTTTTGTACAAGTACCTACTGCGTGTGCCTAAGCCTGAGCTAAACAAACTTTTCTTTCTATTTTTATTTCTAATTTACCCTACAAAATGGCAATTGACAGCCCTAACTTCAGGTAGCTCCGTACACCGAGTTTCGAGCACAACACGAGCCCTTTCGTTATGCACGCCGCTATGCAAAAATAGTTTTTTGCACCACAGTCAACATTATTTGCCTACTTGATCTCTTTACGCTTTTTTTGCTCCTGGCTATTTAATAATTTACAGCGGTACAAATACGGTTTCGTTTTTGTAATGAAATTGAACCCTACGTCAGTTGTTTACCAACCTCTAGTATTGTTTTCTTGTTTGCACCTGTGTCAATCGTTGACTACGTCATCACTTATCATCAAGTGTAGTAGTCAAAATTTCTAGCGCGTCTGTCAAACATACAAAAGCGATTTCAGGGATGACCGGGTAAAAATTAAAATCAGAAAAACAATTTCATAGAATTTTACAGAAAGGTTATCGCGTGGGGTGAAAATTAAAATTCGTTGGACCATTCATTTATAAAAAAGGTCGGGTATTTAAACTTGAATATTATGAGTTTATTAAATTTAATGTATTTCCTCTTCAAATTAACATAATATCTCGCCTCTATTCCTGGAAGAGTAGACAGAGGTTACCTCTTCTCGTGCCTGTTCAAATACAACTATACTTACTCCCAAGTAAAGGGGCAAGCAAAAAACCGGCCAAATGCTAGACCTAGGAATTCCGTACAAAATAGCTATGCGTTCTCGAGATAAAAGGCATTGACGAACAGACGGACAGACAACAAGTGATCCTATAAGGGTTTCGTTTTTTTTCCTTTTAGGGCACGACGACGAACCCTGAAACCAGTTAAACTTTGATGGAGATCAAACCCAAAACCCGACTTCTCACAGTTGAACTACAAGACTAACGAGGTAATTCTTGAAATAAATGAATTTATAGAAATATAGTACTAGTATCAAAGTAGCCATACCTCAGCGAAGTTGTGCATGCAAACTGTGTTCCCATTGTGTCGTAATGTGAAGCTAGATTGCAAATTGACGTTCTCAGACATCGTCAGTTCAGTTCATCGGCTGTCGGCAACATTACGTAAGCAATGTGGCATGAGTATAATGATACTACAGAATCATTAGCTGCTTAACCTTTTTCCCATTATCTTGTATCTTGAGGAGCAATGAGGTTTAGCAATGTTTCCAAGAACTTTCTATTGCGAACTCAGTCTCAGTGTGTCAGAAATACGTCTCATTTCGCTCCATATTTAAAAAAATAATGATGTTCATTATAGTGGTTGAGAGCTGACATTAGGATTCGATTTCGAACTTTTTTAACCGACTTCAAAAAAAGGAGGAGGTTCTAAATTCGGTTGTATATATTTTTTTTTTTTTTTTTAGGGTTTGTTACAGTACTCCGTCATTTATGGACCGATTTTCAAAATTCCTTTTTTTGTTTGATAGGGTATACTAACAGATTGGTCCCATTTGTATCAAAACTCATACCTGATGAGGGATCTTCGAGGAATTGAGGGAACTCCTCAAAAAATATAGGCACACATGCACCGATTTCAACATTTTTAGTAACAAATCAAGCATTTTCATTTAGAAAGTATCATTTGGTGAAGAAAACCTGATGAAGAAGACAGGCAACGGAACTCTTCAACGCATAACAGCAAATTATTCACGATTGCTATAGTCAGATGTCTATGCTGAGCTTTTGTATTTCTACAACATAACATTACGCTATTCTATTTTGAAAGGGGCCGGCAGAGATGTACAGATTAATGTTTAGAGATAGAACTTCTTTAGCAATTGTTATCCAATTTCAATGATTCTTTCAAGTTTTGAAAGACTTTCTTTACATACAAAGAAACTAAAAATTACAAAACAAAAACTTTTTTACAAAAAAAAAAAACAACCGACTTCTTAAAAAAAAACTAACAGGTGAAAAATAACTCCAGTTTCGGAAGTCGGTGGCCAATAATGAAAAATAACAAAACCACCAAAGCCACAGACTTCCGAAACTGGAGTTATTTTTCACCTGTTAGTTTTTTTTTAAGAAGTCGGTTGTTTTTTTTGTAAAAAAGTTTTAAATACAGCAGGCCCAGCCATATTACAAATATATTTCTATTATCGTAATCGATAAGCCGACAATAGAAAGAAAATGGCGTATATGGAATCAGCTGTTTGTCAACTGTCAAGTGTTAACCAGTAGAATTTGTAATATGGCTGAAAATGAAATGCATTTATATGAAACGATCGATCGATCTGACCAAGTTATTCTTAGGACTAACAACAGACTGTGACTTTTGAGTTGGTTTCATATCAAAGTAGTAAACTAGGAAACTTCGACCTTATCTATTTCTACCATAGATATCTGAATTCTATTTTATTTATTTTTACTAGTTGTCGAGGTAAAAAATTAACCATTTTAGTTACACTTAATATTCTCAAAGAAGAATTCGAAGTTATTATTTATTTATTTATTAAAACTTTATTTTAGTAACTCTAAAAACTGTACAAAGGCGGACTATAATAATATAATAATAACAAATACGAAATAAAAAATACGCGGCGGAATATCTTAGGCATTTTCTACCAGTCTACCTTATGATGGTGCAGAGATGGAACAAGGTAAGGTGGTGCAAGTTATCCCTGCTGACTTTTACTGCTGACTGCTGACTTTTACTTTTGTTTTTAACTTGAAACGTATTTTTGAAACCTAATTACAGAAATAAACATACTTGTCAATATGTATCAATAATAATGATTAATATCACATTACACGACACGTTTCGCTGATAAAATGAGTACGTGTAGAGCACACGGCTATATGTAGTTTTAGATTACCATGAATATCGTCGATAAATTATATATTTGCTACCACAAAAGTTAACTGTGACGAATGATTTCAGTAACTATAGGTACGCGTGCGTGCCACACAAACATGTGTTTTAATAATACACTAACATTACAAGTCGTGGGTTCGGCGCTTTCCAACAACTTTTCATGTCTGACGACTGTGGCATTAATATAATATTTCTCCATTTAGCTTATTACCTAACCAGATTTCTAATCATCAAACGTCGTTGTTTATAATACAAGGTCAATTGGATGAAGATAACGTTTCATAGGCACTTTTTAGCAATTACACAAAAAAGGTAAATTAAATGAAAATTGATAATGGTTTTGTCATGTTTCAGCGCCATGAATTTCATATTAACCGAAGCTGAGTATCAAACGTAACAAAAGTTCTAAAACGAGCACCTGTGCCTTGTTACACCACTTACAATACGATTGTAAGCCATACTGCTAAAAAACAACAGAAAACATTTTCTATTTAAATTCGTCCCACAATATTTTCGGCTTATGTTTAAAAATATCACCGTTCTATTTTCGTCGTATAATCCTGTGCGAAGTATGAAAATAAAACAACTGTATTGGGCACGACTGCAACATTTTTTTCAACAATAAGGACAACAAATACGTAAACAACAAATACGTTACGCGGCATAATCCCATTCCAAAATATATAAAAAAAAAAACAAAATGTTCAATACCTATGTAGTCTGTTCATGATATCAGGCCGCGGCTAAATATTTGAATACTAGGTATCGACAATTAAAAAAAAACATTACATAACACCACGCCATTATTCCCCGAAGGCTTAGGTAGAGGTAGATATGTAGTACACCTCATCTCGATAGTTATGTTTAACGCCCATGTTATAAAGGACGAGCTTATTGCCATCAATCGGACACATATTTAGACTTCAGGGTGTGTCTGAGAAGTATCAGAAGTCAAAAATACCCAGGTGCTTGACAGAAGCTGTTTCCACCTCTAAACGATCAGGCGAGTACAAAAATAACAGTAATTGACTATAGATATACAGCTATCATACAAGCACTCCATCGCCCTCTCGCGTGTTATGATTGATAACAGCAGTGAGTGGCAGGACCAAACATTTTCGCTTGGTCATCTCACTCTCAGGCCCATGAATTATATTTCTCTAAACCCAGCTTTTTCCAACTCCTTTTTTTAAAATTTATTTCCCGCTTCCTATAATTCGTTGAAGGCCATTTTATTTTACGCAACACAAAATTTGATTCTTTGCCCATTTGAGGAAAACAACCGTCATACACCGCGCTTAAATATGTACAAAGAGATTGTTTGATATCCAGTACCCACATGTGACTACTGTTTGAACTAAGTAGCCGAATAAGAACCTCTGGGATTACCTTTCCTAGACGAATGTGCGGAATAAATTCCGGGAGTTCTTTGAAATAATATCTCGGGAAGCAATAAACCAGTAAGTTGGAACATACTCCGGAGAAATATACCAAAGTTTTCAGCGCGAGTCGTAACTCGTGAATACTTAGCGTTGAGGTAATAATTTGTGTCTTACTTCTTATATCATTGGCGTAAACTTTAAGTTTTCTAGGAGCTAACACGCGATAGTAATCCCGTATTAAGCACGTAGTCAAAACTATATTTCGTAAAGCACGTTAATCTTGATAAAATCGATCATCCAAACAACTCCAACCATATGGCAATTTGTAAATGAGAAACAACTAACTGACGCGCTGTTGACAAATTGCGACCGGCCCAACTGGTATTCTACTCTACACCATAGATTGGTGATAAGCGACCAATTTGAGGAGGCGCCACGACGGGGTACGGAAGTCGTTATTACAGTAGGCGGTGCGACCTAGCAAATTGCACCCGAACACGCCATCTGAACGTGACAGCGCTGTCGAACACATTCCTTATTTGAAACGTCTCAGCGTGACATTCGTTGTGTATATGTATTACGTATATCGAAAATCGGTGTTAACTTAGAAACTAGCTACGCGAGTGCCTACATGTGAATGTAGGAATTTAAATAATAATACTAAATCACAACTTACGTACCAACCCCGTCTAATAATATTTTGACCGCAAGTATTAAGCAATAAAAAGTTTGGTAAAACCGCTACGAATCTGTAAGTATTTCGTAGCACGCGCGGCTACGCACAACGCTACGAGGCTACGAGCTACAAGGCCGACGACACGTGATTTTTAAGCACGCATTGCTTCAGGTGTATTGAAGAAATGTAATAAACTAACTGTGAATTCAACTATATAAGTTTAACCAGTCAAGCAATTTGAGATCCCTAGATAGAAAAACCGTCATAACTACATTTCAGATTCCACTCCAACACTCCCGTCAATATGACAATCATCGTATGCTCAATTTCAACAATCTTGGGTTATTTTTGTGCACTAAATTTTATTTTTAGTTCAGAATACCTACAGTTTTCATTTTGTTTTTTTTTTAGAACAATTTATTTTCTGATCATTTTCATTAATCCAGGTTGCTAACTGGTCTAACAGGTTGGGGGAAAACGAGTGGTTATGGCTCAATTTAAGAGAGGCTATGTCCAGTAGACCTCAATTGGCCGAGTTGATTGACCTCTTCAGCTGCGTACCTCAAGTCCAGTGAGTAAAGGAAGCAGTACCAATGGTGAACTATGGGTCACGTTGAGTGGTAGAATGAATGACGACTAACAAGAGCTATGAGACAGATATAAGTGGAAAAGGCGACAGGGGACGCTCTAAAAGGACATGTACTACCCGTATTGGTGAAGTTGACGTTCATCCGTCCATCGATAGGTCAGGTTCCATATAAATAATAATTAATAAATAAACTCCACAACTTTCACACAATGCCATCTAGTCTCAAGATAAGCAGAGCTTGTGTTATGGGTACTAAACAACTGATAAACATCTATATATATAAAAGAAAGTCGTGTTAGTTACTTCGCTTATAACTCAAGAACGGCTGAACCGATTTAGCTGAAAATTGGCAGGGAGGTAGTTTAGAGCCAGGAGAAGGACATAGGATACTTTTTATACCGTTCGACATCATAAAAATAAATATCAAGAATATCGGTTGTCTCAAACATTTTTCAAACGCAGCGCCATCTTGGATGACATGACAGGAGTCAAACTTCCCAGTTCATTATCAGGTGACAATATGAAATTGACAAGTCCTAAGCTAAACCCAAGAAGGTAAGGTTGTCAATTTATAATACGCACCTACGTTCTGAAATTTATTTTGTTACTAAACTTAGAGGTTTTATGTAGCATAAAAAAGTCTTATATTTCAGAAATCAATTTACGTAACTAGCAATGATGACAGAGACGAAATTTAATAATTCTTTGCAAATATAACTTATTTTACTGTTAGGACTTTAATTAAAGTAGACCGGGAAAACTATAGCCATAAATTATTGTATGTAACATAGAGGCAATAGTTCAGATTAAAATTATGAATTTAGTATTTTTTAGTAAGGTAGTTAGGTTAGATAGTTGGGTTAGCTATAGGATAGGTATGGTCAGTTAGGTTAGGGTATATATACATGTTGTAATTTAAAAGTAGTAGTAGTTATTATTGGTTTGGATTTATTTGTTGTCGTCTTATTCAACGTATGTATATCTAATATAAAAAAAAATAAGAGCAATGAATTGACTCTAAGGCACAACGAAGTTTGCCGGGGCAGCTAGTACTTATATATTTCTAAATGCATACATATTATAGATAAATTACACCCAGACACAGAACAAATGATCGCGCTCATCACACCTATTCCTAGCCTATTCTATTCTATTCAAACTAACATTTGTCCTAGGTGGGAATCGAACCCACGACCTCCGGCATAGCAGTCAGTGCCACTAGCCATGGATAGTACTTGCATCTGGCGGGCGTACACCGTCAGTTCTATAAACGTAAACGAAGCAACAATAGTAGGTATATTTAGATCAGAGCCTCCATAGGAAAATACTTTTATGTAAGTATTTATATAAATAACGAACTCCATTATTATTTTCAACCAGATAATATGCGTAAGAAAGGTAAAAAAAAAAAAAGTTAAGAAGATAAAAACCGTTTTTCTAAGAGATAGTCTACCCACTTCCACTTAAGTAGGTACAATAGCGTGAATCTAAGTGACACTTGAAAACATTATCGGAATTACTCCGGGGACCGGCGCTGACAGTTTTTTCGAAAAAAAATACCTTTACAAGTGATGGGTTCTAAAACGTTTTACGTAATTGTATATTGGTGTTCACAGGCCCGGGTACTGGGAGGCTTTACATTAGGAGACCAGGGATTAATATGACAGCAGAATGTGCTGGGATATGGTCGTGACAAGTTTGAACCCGAAGGCACTTCGGACTTTTCGGAATCATGAGCGTATTGTATAATTACCACTTGAAACAGTGTGAACAATATGTAAACAATAGTGCCTGCGACCACAAGACTACCTAACACTTGTGCCTAATACAGTAAGAGTCTTCATAATGTGCACATATTTAAATGAGGGGTGATGCTTGATTTTATCTACGGACAAAATATTTTGAAAAACAATAAATTTAAAAGTTACACCGGTTTGTTTGCACAGGTAAAAATATGTTTTAAGATACTTTTTATATTTTTTCCGTCGATAAAATCAAGCATAGATGCCTCATTTTGATAAGTGCACATTATAAAGACTCACACTTTGGAATGTATCCGACATACTAATAAAAGTTATGCAGTACTTAAATAGATAAAATTGTCGAAAATGGATGCATCCATAGTTTGTTAGCTTTGCCTACATCTGAAGCTGCAAAACAATTATATTCTTTTTTATTTAGTTAAGTAAGGATGACGTTTATTCAATCTTGTGGAACTAAGTTAAGCTTTTCATAAACTCAGCTAGTTTGGGAAGAAAGTACGATGGGATTGACTCACGTTTGTGCACAAAAAATCCTTAAATAAAGGAGTTAAAAAAAAACGTAGTATTTATGGACCTTAATTTGTATCCATCCAACTACATAATATGTCAATATTTTAATTTCATGAAATTGACACTTAGTTAAACATTTTTACTACAGTTTTTAAGCACATTTTTATGTATAGTAACCGTCATTAGAAAGGTTTAACAAGAGCCAACATTTTTGCGGTTGTTTCGACAATTGTTTGTTTCATGTTATGGCCAACAATGTTTGCCAAACATGTTTCTATCCATTCACAGGGCGCTTAACGGTTATCCGATTGACCGTTCTCGCTTCAAACAGTTTTCTTACTTTTCGCTCAAACAAAATATCAGCTTTAGAGAGAGTATTACTTGATATCAAACTTATTTAGATATTCAAATAAAATACTCAATCGCGGCAAAAGAAGTACTTTTAAGAATCGTAGCAGGTGGCATTCTGTATTACTTTCGTACCCCAATGGAAAATGCATGCGTATAGTTGATTATATGTGAGTTTATGTAGACATCGCTCGTTAGTCTTGTGGTGGCAAGCGCTACTGCTAACCACGAGGTTCTTGGTTCGATATTATGAACGGGCAAGTTTGATAGAGTCATTCCATCCGAAACCAGAGTTTGGATATGTGCCTTGTTAGTTCCATTAGGCTTACTCCCATTTACATGGCACTTGAACATAACTCATGTACGATAGGTACACCTCTGCCCAACTCTTCGGGGGATAGTGTGCACGGCTGTTAGTAACCTAAGAGGGTGCAACTCAGAGCTGAAACAAATGGACTTTATTATAATTTGCAACGGATATACTTGCAATTTGTGCTGTTAGTCTGCGAACTGAAGAAATGTCTCACGTACAATAATTAGATACTAAATGATCTAGTATTTCTCATGACTTTTGACATAGAATAATAATAATATTCCACGACTATTCACAACGCTAGTCCCAAGCTAAGCAGAGCTTGTGTTATGGGTACTAAACAACTGATAAACAAACTTATTTATTTCTAACATAAATACATACATATTATAGATAAATGACACCCGGACATAGAACAAATGATCGTGCTTATCACACAAACATATGTCCTGGGTGGGAATCGAACCCAGGACCTCCGGGATGCTATATGGCGACCTCAGAGCCACTCACTACTAGACCAACAGGCCAGTCGTAGTAATTCCGCCATATCTCAACAGCTTTGGATAAACTAAGCTAGGGAGAGAGACGGTAATATGAAATAAGGTTGCATTATTGATATGACTGCCTCGTTGGTCTAGTAGCGCTCAGCAGTAGCGCTTGCGACCGCGCTACTGCTGAGCATGAGGTCCCGGGTTCGATTCCCGGGTCGGGCAAAGTGTTATTGGGTTTTTCCATCTGGGATTTCTTAGTTGCAGCCCGGAGTATGGATTTGTGCCCGATTGATGGCAATAGACTCGCCCCCTATTACATGGGAATTAAACATAACTGGCGAAATGTGGGTTGTACTACCAGGTACACGTCTGCCTAGCCCTTCGGGGATTACAGGCGTGACGTTATATATGTATGTATGTGTATTATTGATATAATATGAGCAAAATTTAGAAATCATTTTCACAGACAACCTTGAAATACACACATTAGCTAACGACATTATATAAACTTAAGCTTTTTTTCCAGACAGGCTACATAATGCCTCCTACGATGTTTACGAGCACAAACCAACTGCTTTTGTTTTTTTTTTGTCCGCCACGTCATGGGTATAGAGATCGAGCCAAGCCATGCCCCCTACCTCTGACTTTTAAATGGGCGCATTTGTTTGAAATCATCACTTGCTTGAAAAACGGTAAGTGAAAACATCGTGAGGAAACCGGCATGCCTAAGAGATTCTCGACGGCATCTGAAGCCAAGTCAATGGCCCGTGGGTGGCATAAAACTCTGACACCAAGTATACCATTAATCACACAAATGAAAGAAGAAAAGGCCATACCTGCACGCCGGTCGCGAGTAGGTACTAACGCACCAGACCTTTGTAACACATTAACTAATAAGTGCATCATTAACATACTAAATAGCGCCTCCCTATAAATTTCAATGAATTAAATCATATAAATTTCTATTTAGGGGCGAAAGAATATCGACTCCACTCGAAATTATTCTTAAATGGCGGTCGTATATTTTAATTAAGGCTCCGTGTTCATGCAGCCGTCGATAAGGCGAGTACGACGGTAACGATACGGTTGACTCACAGTCCGGACCGTTGTGGCACGTTTTATTTCACGTAATAACATATTAGGTTAGGTTTGAAGCACGCGCCATTCCCGCGTACTTTGGACCCATGTAAATAATACTGATTTAACGACTGCTTCAAACGCTAGAGCCACGGTCAAATACTCTGATTTTTCGGTAAGGTTATTAAATTTTATAATTGAAAAGTATAAAAAGAATATATTAACAATAAGGAAGGAATAAAGATAAGAAATAGTACATGAAAAGTTAATAAACAAGGCGAGTAATATTAACAAATAACAAGGTTAGTAATGTTTTCATAGTAAAACTCACCGTATCGGATTTATGTGGACCAATGTTGAGCCTACTTCTTTTTTGATAATAATTCCACAACTTTTTACACAACGCCATTTAGTCCCAAGTTAAGCTTGAGAACTTGTGTTATGGGTACTAAACAGCTGATAAACATACTTAAATTTTTCTAAATATATACATATTATTGATAAATGACACCCAGACACAAAACAAATTATGATCGTGCTCATCGCACAAACATCTGTCCTGGGTGGGAATCGAACCCACGACCTCCGGCATAGCAGTCAGGGTCACTAACTACTAGACCAATAGGCCAGTCAAATGATGATGACGTCCCACTGTAGGGCAAATGCCTGTTCGCATACAGAGAACGCACGAACATTGATCACCACGCTTGCTCAAAGTAGATTGGCGATTTCAAACTTATACCTATTTACTGTAAGTCCGATACACGATATTTTCGTTCATCGTTGTGAATGATAACTAAGATAAACTTAGAAAGTACATAATTAATCATAAAGTACAGAATTGCAAGAGGCACTTTGGTACTTGCCTGTTTGTACCTTGCTTTTTTTATGTTTGTTCAGAATTAAACGAATACAATTTATTATATCACCTACACCTCCAAACGTAGTCCGAGCATTTAATGAAAGGGATTTTGCTAACCTTAATGTCAAGAGGGCATATAAGTGACTAGAGTCTAGAGTATTGATTAATATCAATGTGCAAGAAGGGTTTCTACTTTACGTTATCACTTAAGAAAACATTATTCTATTCATTTTCATTAATCAAGACATTTCAATACATCGATAGATTAACTTGAACTTGCTTTTGACTTGTAATCCATTATGAAATAATAAATATTATGATATTATAATTAATGAGTGAGTAATATAGTTGTTTTGTTGTCTTAGTGTTTCCTTCCGGTTTGTATACGAGAGGGTTTTAACAACATAGGAAAGTATGATGTTGTTCTGATACTCTATTTCTGACTATACAATGTATTTTTCAAGAGGAACATAGGTACCTAAATTCATTACGTATGTTCTAGTCTAAAATGTTAAGTTTTGAGAAAAAAACGGATGTCATCTTGATCTATTCAAATACGTACTATATTAATATAAGGTGGGCTTGTGGCTAAATTATAACAGCCGCTTGGGTCGATCGAAGGTTAAGCTACTCTTGACGAGGTCGGTCCGTGAAAGGGTGACCTCTGTACCTCAGAAAGCACGTTAAGCCGTTGGTCCCGGCTGTCATTTGTAGATCTTTGACAGTCGTTACTGGCTGTCAGAAGTCCGAAAGTCTGACAACCAGTTTAACCAAGGGGTACCATGTTACCCAGTTACTGGGTTGTGGAGGTCTGACAGGCAGTCGCTCCATGTAAAACACTAGTATTCAGATGCATCCGGTTAAACTGGAAGCCGACCCCAACATAGTTGGGAAAAGGCTAGGCAGATGATTAACATACATAATGTGGGCATGTAAGGTATGTAGGTTTTTCCGTTCAGTAGCAGGCCAGAGCCTGCCATGATGCCTGGTTGATGTTATTGGCTCGCACCTATACTATGTACAGCTGAAATGTAGGTGTACTATATGTTACCTTCTCTTCCTTCTAATTCTTGGGTGATGTTATATTAAGTTAATGTAAACGAGGTAAGTAATGGACTTTTTTTTAATGTAAATAAATTGTATTGTTTTGCCCCGACAAGTTCGGATGGATCGCTCTTGCATAGTCTTCTACCGGTTACGAAGATTGCATAATTTTCAAGTCATTCTAGTAACTTCATCTTATTCGCTTCCAGTTTCAACTCCAAGAATTGTATCGACTCGGACAAAGTTTTCTATACTAAAAGTTTGTAGAATAAACTTTAGACTTCTGATACGCCGTTAGAATAAAGAGCTGTGATTGATAACAAATAATGCGCTCATCATTAATCAAAGTTGCATGTTCAATTAAAACTTGATATCATTATCGCTTGTCAAACTTATTCCCAACTATATTAGGGTCGGCTTCCAGACTTAACCGTATGCTGCTGAATGCCAGTGCTTTGTATAGAGCGTCCTTTCTGACCACCTTAACCCAGTCACTGGGTAACTCGGTCACTTCCAGGGTTATGACTAGTCGTAACGACACGGCTGGCGGACTGGATCAGCGATTGGCTGCTGCGCTACGTGTCGCGGATTCGATACCCACGCTAGGCCGTGTCGGTTAGTACAGCCTACAAGTATTTGTTCCGGGCCGGACTGTTTGTATATAAAATAAATATGTTCCACAACTTTTTCACACAACGCCATTTAAGCTAAGCTAAGAGCTTGTGTTATGGGTACTATACAGCTGATAAACATACTTATATATTTCTAAATACATACATATTATAGATAAATCACACCCAGACACAGAACAAATGATCGTTCTCATCACACAAACATTTGTCCTGGGTGGGAATCGAACCCACGACATCCAGCATAGCAGTCAGGGTAACTAACTACTAGACCAACAGGTCATATGTGTGGTGAAATGTTTGTAAATACACGACTCAAGAGTGTTCGTAGTATGCGTAACCTAACTTTCGGTTGGCCCGTGCCTCGGTTATCATTAGCCACAAGCCCCTTACTTACTAAACTTGATGTATTAAAATAAATATTACCTTCAGAAGATTGTCTCCATTAGCAATATTAAAACGTAAAATATTGATGGCAAGTGGCGTCGCTATAGTTCGCTCGTTCTAGTAGAGGGGTCCGAATGCTGAGTCCGCGAGCCGCGTGCAGTGTGCAGCACTCATAACGCGGTTACCTACGTGTGGGGTATAGACAGTTAGGGAATGTGAGGGCTCTTCACCCCACGTATCATACACGGATGGGCGGCCGCCGTAATGAGGGCGAGTTGCGTAATTTACGACCAGGGGCGGTTATGAACTCAGGGTGCAACTGTTTGAAGTTATTACGCGTGTTTGGTCTGCGTGCGCAATGTGAAAAGTCTGTCATGAGTATTGTTGGAAGCTGAACAAGGGTTTAGTCTAGCAGAAAGATGGCACCACTGAAACGGGCATACCGTTCGTGTACATGAAACAATTTCGACTCTTGTATTCAACATTTATCACATGCTAACTTTCTACAAGCGTCTTCGTCCACATAGAAGTCTACTTATTACTGAAAGGTGGATATTTCTATTTTTCTAGTTTTAAGAAAGAAAATCCATTGTTCTGACCAGCAATTATATTGACTTAGTAGTAAAAAGTGTAAGTGTAGACAAAACGTGAAAAAGTAAATTATAAAGCAGGTTCCTATCGGCCACACTACTATACCATAAAACATTCGTTAATAATGTAGCTTTCTATCAGTGAAAGAATGTTTAATTTCAGATGTTTAGTTTCCAAGATTTCCTCCTACATACAAACTTATAATACCCGGCCCTACGGCCCTGCTTATTCAAGGCGGAATAGTATATGACTCCAGGTTTCCTCACGATGTTTTCCTTCACCAATGTTAATAATGTCTAAGATAAATGTAGAAAGTACATACGAATTAAAAAAGTCACATTGATCATTTTACAGATTTAAACCTTAACCTTTAGGCCCTCACGACATCCTTCATTAATCAATCATATAAACTTACTCACAACAAAATTTTACCTGCAAAGTATGAGTATTATATAGAATACCTATTAAATTAACGAGAATCATCCCTGGGATAAATACGCACCGTCTGACCACCACTTCCGAACTCAGTAGCGTAAAACTGAACGAACGGCCAGAGATGTTATCTTCGTAAAATTATTATGTACCATATCTACCCCATATGCATACAAAATTACGGTTCGTAACTTTTTTTCTCTCCGCTTTAAAAGTCTAACCAATTAAAAATATATGGTTGTACACATTTACGTATGACGAGGCTTAATAAATATGTTATAATGTTTCTTAACTTGTCTACCTGCCTCATTGGTCTAGTGGGCGTAAAGGCCACTGCTAGGCATATTTGACTAATAAAAATCAGCTACTAAATAAGAAAATCGTTTTGAACTTTTTTTTCTTGGAAAGTTTGGAAACTGAACATTTATTTTGTTTGCAATTGACAATAAATTAAATTAATTTCATGACCTTTTTTTATTTCTAATACCAATGGTTTATTAGATAGATTATATTCTTAACAGTTCTATATATTATTATTAGAATAAAATAGTGTTATTTTTCTTTGTTTGATCTTTTAGCTCGCTCGATTCTCAGTTTAGGTATACTTTTCGAGAAATTTGCAAATGCATGTTTATTTATTTTTGAACATAGATATTTAATTTATAATTTCCTTTACGTAAAATATTCACGTCCAACCTGCATTCAAGGCCCGTTGTTTTTTTTTACCGTGTTTAAATAGAAGTTGGATAAAGAATAAAACATTGTTACTGTTAAGAAACCATATTGGTAAACGAATAACTAAATTGAGCGACTTGCAATATCTTTCCAGCTTCTGCAATCGAAACTATTTAACATTTTCTTCACCATTTTGTCAAAGGACTTGAATAACTAGCGAAAGAGGTCAGTTGCACCACAATATTATTATAATTATATTTTGTTCAGTCTTCGCCTTCAACACTGAAAGTTTTCAATGTCTTATAGAACGAATTTAATCCGGGGACTTTAGAAGTTCCTGGGCCATATTGGAATCTAAATGAGAAAATAATAAGTTGTAATAGTTATCATTAAATGTTAAATGATATTTATTTCTGTAAATGGATTCATCTAAACACTTTTACACGTCATTCACAATTTATTCGAGCATATCAGAGTAGGTCAACACATCAGTCCTAAGAAAACTAGTATAAGCTAGTCTCCAGATAAAACTACTAACGCCTTCCGCTCGAGTGGCATAATTCCAAAATGAGACCTTTAATAAAAAAAATACAATAACAAACTGCCATGGCCATTTAACGTGGCAACGCTGCTAGCCTTTTGGGTGCTTACAGCGAATCGGATGAACTTTTTGATGCCCAGTTTCTTGCCTTTTCTGTTTTTTTACATGGGCATGTAATTACCTACGTATCATGTTATTGTATGTCATCTCGCTTAAAGAGTATTTAATTTAAAACTGGGATACATAAATATACAGTATGCAGACTTCTCATTAAAAGTACTAAACGTTGCGTTCTAATTCGTGTTTTCGGCCCCGAAAACCATGAAAAAGAAACTCACTTTACCAAACCTGCAGCGTACGGTTACTAAGTTACCCAAATAAAAGGCAGACTTATTGACATACTAATATTCAGATTTTGAAGAAAATAATGTAGCTGTCACCTTCTAGAATACACTATCATATCACCATTGACATTCAAAATCGAAAGTCATAAACCAATAGGTAAAGTTTTACGAGTCCGAGACGTCGTAGCTCATCCACCCCGAGCACACCCTTCTCATTTGTCAAATCAACAGAAATATATGCGTGAGAACTCACAGATTGATGGCGAGGCCTAGATTGAATTACATCTTGGTAAAACCTGACGAGGGTCTTACATTCCATGCGGGTATAGCTGAGAACAAGAATAATATGAGAATTTGGTCGGATATCCGATATAAGGAAGACGTTCGTTTTGTCGGGAGACACGCAGTTATTTATTTGAAAAGTTCTTCAACTATCCCGTTTATAAATTGCGTCTTTTTTAGACAGAAAAAGACGTAAAAGTGTAGTACTAAACTTATCTCTCACTGGGACAAAGTTGAGAGATCCCTTAAGATCTTTGTCAACAGCTATTTATGAAAGCGTTTAACACATGCACGGAACACTCGTTAACTAATCCTGCGGTCATAAATAATAGTACAACAAACAATATACGTGATATCTCAAACTATCAGGGTGTACCATCTTCGATAAGTAAATAGAGCTCATCTCAAGTGTGTAGTTTAATCGGATGTTTATCCAACTAATTGGATTTTCCGTACCACCCCCCGCGCCCCGCGCCAAGAAACCTTCCTGTATGAAACTGCACTTACACACTACATGTACACTCCGAAGCAGTTTGCGTACAACTTGCTGCAATATTGATGTTGTTCCCATATTGAAACCGAACTGAAGTCTTGATCATAATAGTTTGTGGAGACGGAACTTTGTAGATACGAATCGAATCTCATGAGACCACTTCAAATAGAATACGAATTACGTTAAATCCAAGTAAAATATAAAAGGGATGTTCTAGTTTCGACCTTTCGACGATCAATTGCACCTCATGCCGCTCCAGTTGTTGTGATCGCGGACTAACAAGCGGGTACAATTGAAACACGTTGCAATATTTGAGCACAATATGTTATTGGTGCGATATTCGTGTAATATCAGTAGAGTGGAGTTGATATAGTTCACAACTTGTACACTCGGGGATTCATGTCAATATTTGAAAGTTAAAAGTTAACATAACATCACGTCTGAAATTACCGAAGGGTAAGGCAGAGGAGTACCTATAGTTTACCCATATTGCGCCTATAATAAAAAAAAAATAATAATGTTTAAGTCCCATGTAATGAAGGCAAGCTTATCAGACACCACCGGGTAAATAAGACGCATTGTATGAAAAAAATCCTACAAACAATTATCCCGAACTGGGAGTTGAATCCGTTATCTCATTCTCAGCAGTAGCGTTTGCATAAGTTACCTAAACCCTGATACCCGATTCGCAGAAGCAGATCCAACAAAGTGGTGTGATAATGGACGTTCTCTACTTAAACTTAATTCCAGTATCAGTAAAGTGATAGTAGATTCTATTCATGCAGAAACAATATTCAGTCCCCGATAATTGATTCATAATATGAAGCGTAAACTATGTCGCCGATTGAAGGGATTAAAGGGGATAGAATAAAATAATTCCCTCCGAGATGTTGGAACTTAATAGTCTAAGCACATGCTTACTGAGCTCCTAAACTAGGTGTTGCATATTCAACGAGCGATTTGCGTAAGTAAGCAATGGCTTATGTACATAACTAGATGTACATACGACTCAGTGGAATCCATATAACACGCATAGTTTGATAAAGAATATAGCTCATATCATAGACATCACATTCTAAGTTATGGCTGAGCGTCAACTTAAGCAAACAATTTACTTAGTGATGCTTTAAGATCAAAATGTGCTTTGGCTACAGGAGCATATGCATCTGAAAAGCTGCATTAATGTGGAAGCAAAAGAACTGCGTTGTTTAAAAAAAAACTGTTTTTTTCTGTAGCCCACAATGTATATGCTCCCTAATAGTCGAATGCGTGATTTTATTTTATGTTCAGACTTTATAATTATTGTTTATTTAACCTTTTATAGGGTAGAAGTGACATCGACGCATATCCGAATACCTTGAGTTTTGTACCACCCAGCGTTAAACTTTTTTCTTGATTTTTAAATCAAATCAAAAATGTTTATCTGTTGGAACATGGTACCACATAGATGTTACTGAGGTAGTTCAGCATGTCCGGCCATACTACGGCGATTGCTTTTCAACTGTTTTCTTTACATTAAATTCTATAAAATCACGATATTCATACAACCCAATGTTTTTTTTATTAAATAAATCTCTTATTTACTCTTTCTACTCAATTTCAATTATTTGCATTAGTTAATCTTGTCTATTTCAATTTAATCCAGTCTCAAACAAGTTATATTTTTTAATAATATTTCGTATTCATCCGAACTACATTACTTTGCTACTAACTTAGTCTTAAGATGATTTATATTAGTATATTATATTCATTTATTATAACCCAGTCAGCGATTGACGAATTCTATTTATTATTATGAAGAAACCTCAACGCGTAAGATAGAAATGACGATATCATCATGATGTTTAAAAAAAACGTCAAAATTAGTAAAACACAGATGAAAAAATTAAGATTCATATTTATACAGAATTCATGCTATCATCATGTAAGTCCCTTCACCCCAGTATAATTGCACTTAAATAATACCCGCCTATTACTGCCCTCCTGCAGAGCAAAGGCCTCTTCTCATACAGAGAAGGCACGAGCACTGATCACCACGCTTGCTCAAGGCGGTTTGACGATGTCAAACTTATTTTATGTCAAAGTCCAGTTTTCCTTGCAATTTTTTTCTTAGTCGATGTCAAGGATGTCTGAGATAAACTTAAGTAGGTACCTAATCATATGAATTGATAGAGTCATATAATAAAATTGCACTTATCTATGTTTAAAACAATAATCAAAGTAAAGCTTTTCTAAAAATGATTGAAGAGAAACCCTAGTTTGTACTTACACAATACAAAATCTGTAAAAAAATACGTTTATGAGAGATGTATTTTTTACTGAATACCTATGTTGTGTTTTGACACTCCGATTGATTAAAAGCATACCATGTTGGTAGCAATAACGTATCCGATCCATTAATATTGTACAGTTCAGGAAACATGTTTTTAGTAATGTTCAATACAATACTACATTCTTAATAATAATATCTACGGGCCTGTTACTGTCCCACTGCAGGCTAAAGGTTTCTTCTTGTACAGATGAGTCAGTTCTTCAGGAAATTATTTATTGAGATTATTGACGACGATCAGCCGGTGAAATATTTTGGCCAAAGTGTTCTGTCCTGCTAAGTTTAAATGCAATAATCGACATTTTGCTAATGGGCTAATGTATACATAAAAAATAATTATCAAGTTTTTTTTTGGTATAGATACTTTAAAAAATATATAACTTAAACTTGTTCTTTAGGTATCATAAAACATGTTTTTCAGGTTTATCTCCGAACCGCCATTTTGCAAGTACTGCATTTGCAATAAGCAGAGCAGTATTGGCTCCTTGAAAAAATTAAGTTTTTTATTAACTAATTAATTGAAAACTGTAGTCCAAAAACAATTTAGTTACGTTTACCTACTGTTATAATACTCGGTTGAATGAAGCCCAATCGGGGATTCGCCAAGTGGACCGGGCGCAAAGCAAACACCGATGCTATAGATTTGGACACTGGGCACTGATACCCGATCCACAGAAGACTTATGTACCTATAGGAATCTATGTTATGTATGCAAGCGCAAACAACCTTAGACAGGGTGATAGCATTATCGAGTATTTACCAGCCTGGTTCTGAAACCGATACAAAGAACTTTTGTCAAACCGACTGCGATTTTTGAACATTTCGACGAAACAAACACATTTACCCCAAGTAATTGGGACTTCCAAATCATGTTTATACTAGTCATTTGAATGAAAATGCTTAGTTCGTTCGCGTTAAGAATGCAGTAAAAATGCAGTGCAACTGCAAGATAAAGGTGTATTCCACAGTGGTGTTAAATTCAAACAAATTATATTTTAAAAGATTAAGTTTAATGAATTTATAAAAATGAATTTGAAAAGATTTGATTGGTTAGGGGCCTGGCTAGGCCGACGATGATGACTTTACTGCATTCTTAACGCGAACGTACTATAGTTGGCAACATATTATATGTATGTTAATGGTGAAATAGGTGCCGATACATAGAACTTTAGCAATTACAAATACATAATAGAAACGTATAAGGCGTAAAATTAACCAGGTCATTGTCCATATAATATCTTCTTCTCTCACATATATTTATTGGCTATCATAGATGATAGCCCATAAATATATGTATATATGTATAGATTAGAATCTAATATCTAATAGTCGCCGCGTTTTCAGTCTTTCTAACATAATTATCCTGTTATTAAAGACATCATCCGCCTAGCTTTTTCCCAACTATGATGGGGTCGGCTTCCAGTTTAACCTAATGCTGCTGAATACCAGTTTTTTACATGGAACGACTGCCTGTCGGACCTCCACAACCCAGTTACTGGGTAACACGATTCGTCTTGGTTAAACTGGTTGTCAGTTTTTGGGCTTCTGACTATCTGACTTCTGACTTCTGTATGTCTATCCTGTTATTAAACTACAAGGTAAAAATCAACGTGGATAACGAATTCCATCGAAACAATACCCATTTTCCCGTTATTCGACCCGGAAACATCAACAGTTAATATTGAAAGTGTTGAAACTGATGAACACGCCGAAATATTATTTAAAACCAATTAAAGGGTACTTTTTGCTGCCGACCATGGGTTTGTCAAACATTCCAATTAATTTTTTTCACTTGATCGATCAGTTCGCGCGAGAACAAAGCAATTACGACATCGGAACGTAACCGATAGCAATTAATTTGTTTTCGCCTCTACGAGCAACCGTCCGAACGCGCCCTTTGTAGGCGTCAATCCGACGCCTTTTATATTAAATTTTTGTTTGTATTGGACTTTACAGATAACGAATTCCTATCTGGGATAACTTTTAGTGTTTTTATTGCCTAATAGGCCTTGGGATCAAAAATAGCTTAAATGTTACAAATCTTTTATTTACGTCTTTCACCGGAAAAGTTTTCCAAGTTTGTGAAAATAAAATTGTTGAGCAATCTACTACACAAAACTTTCGTAGATAATCTAAACATATTGTGTTAATGATGTAAATACTGTACGTACCAAGGAAGTTTCTATACCTACAATTTGAATAAAAATGTTTTTCGAAATAAAATATTTTCGAAAGATTCTAAAATCAAATAAACTTCAAACGAAATGCCATAAATAAAACAATAATCATGCTTATTTGCATACACAGATAATAAAAAGCGTATATTTAACGTCGCACCGCTTCATAAAGAATTCCCCGATTCAGAAAATATGTATTTCCCTAAAGTAATTCTCATGTTGGGTAATATGTGTAAGCAGGCTTTAGTAGGGTAAATCGGGACGCAATATTTAAAACAAGCTTTTATGCCCGAGCAAAGACGGGCTTTCAGGAGACCAAAGAAAATAAAAAACTGTAGATTTACTTTCAACGTGTATAACTCGTTGTACAAAGGCAATTTTACTGGCTTCTTTTTGTCTAATAAAACCTTACAACATCACACATCGCTGTGCTTTTGATGTGTAATGTGTTATATTAAGGATATTAAAAGATATTTTGTTTGCACTACATTCGTGGAATGGAGGATCGAAAGGAATTTAAAAAAATATAGTTTTAAAATTCAGATTTTTTCTTACCCCACTGCAGAACAAAGGCCTCTTCTCATAAAGAGATGGCACAAGCTTAGTGCGGCGAGTTGACAATTTCAAAATAATGTAAATATTACGGGTCCTGCTATTTGCAAGGCTAGGCAGCCACTAGCAATGGAAAGATTTCCATTGCCAGTCGCCAACTGGCGTCTACTTGCACTCCAAACTTTGATGACACCTGAGAATTCACCAAAAAAATACTTTAAGTGGACTTCAAGTTACGGTGACTATCAGGTGGGGTACGGTGCGCTTCGTCACATCTCTGCGAGGGCGCTTCGTCCTGAATACACACTGATGATAGCCAATACGTAACTAGCTGTTTTACAGTCAAACGTTGAAGACTTTGCCCCGTGATCATCAATGTGAACTGGCGTCGGAGATAGCAACGCAGTAGTAGCCCTCCAGTTTTCTTCATGATGTTTACCGCCACCGATGTAAGTGATGTGCAAGGTAAATTAAAAAAGTAAATGTGTTTTCATTTTAATATTGTTATGAAGAAGTGGGTAGGGAATAATTAATACGCAAATAATTAAAAACTACATAAGTTTATATGCTAAAGGATTCAAGCATCAATTTATTTTTTTTTACTTTTAACGCAATACCCATTTTGTGACATTATATAGGTATTTTTGTATTGGGTTATTATACACCCCTATTGTTTCATTAGTACAAAAAAAAATTGGGCTGTACCTGTTACAGATCATATTAGCGTAATCAAAAATAAAAAAACGAAGTTCAATTTTTAAATATTTATTATTTATACTTAAATAAAATATACTAAATACTTAAATAAATTTAGTTATACTTAAATAACGTAAACAGCTGTTGGAGGCAAGGCATGCTTGAGCGAGATCACGCTAACGTGAGCGATAGATGACGATTAATTAATACTACGATGTCATGAATAGCCTGTACAATATTTCCATAAATTGTGTGACTTCTTGGGATATAAACAAACGCTAATAACTTTTCTGTTTGTGAATATTTTTTACATTTACTTTACAACTGTAATGTGAAAACCGTCTATAAGTATTTGTACTAATTACATATTATAATACACATAACGCAAGCTTGATATGCGTATGTGATGTTAAATTCCATAAAACCCATGAGAATTCTGTTCTTGGCAAACGACTGCTTGGAAAAAAGACAAAAAGAATTAGTGGCTTCAAAGACTATATTTATTTTATTTATGAATAATAATGATGGGCTCGCATTTGACCAATATTTCACCTGATGGTTAGCGATCATGTTGTCCACGATAAAGCACGCTTGCCTAGAAGTTACCAATTCACTCTTGATTTAAAGACCCCTAAGTTATAGCTATTGGGACACACCGACTCCTATAAGGAATGTATCTAAATAAAACAAATTAGTGGAAAATACGTCGTAGTATCAAGATTTATAGAGACAAAAAAAAAACAGATGTAAACAAAAACAGGTATCTTAACTGATTTTTTTTTTAGAATACTTAATAATATCGAAACGTATGGTTGAAAACTCAATTGCATTTGACTGTTTAATTTTAATGATCAATCAGCCTTTCTAGCGGCCATGTTTTTCTTCTTATTTAATATTAAGCTTTCAGCATTGTTGTTTTTTAATACGTTATATTTCTGATAAATCAGCAGTGTATTGTGCTTACCTATAATTGAATTAGTAACACAAATACATTTGTGAGACATTAATTATAAAAAAAACTGATTTATTTGAGCCTTTTGATCAACTGAACTGGTTTCCGAATAGTTTTCTACCGGGTCAACAATAAATGGATTGTCTTAGGTACACTAGGGCAGAATTACAATACTGAAGGTTTCTTTATTTACCGCAGTAATCTTAATACTAATAGCGTTCTTAATTAAACATAAGTATTCTCAGTGCTCAATAATGCTTGCTCCCCGAGTTGTTATGGCCTAGATTCGATTTCAATTTGAGTATCGTTTCCCCAATATGTTGAGTCCGATTTGACCGACTGACTTTCTAGTATCCATCGGACACGTATATCGAAATACCGGGTCACGAAGAATGAGCAACGTAACGAACGTGCAATAAACTGAAGACGTGATATCTACCTTTTTCTGCCAAACATCTGGTAAAATGTTACGTTGAACGGCCCACCCATCTACAAATGGCAGACATTACGGAAATCTCGATTGGAAAGATACAAAGTAAAACAGAACTGTGTCAAAACTCATTGAAACCAAATATAAATCGTAATCATGGCAGTCTGAATGAATCAAGAAAAAAAATAAAAGACAGGAGATAAAGGGCAATACTAAAGCACATCATTTATAAAATGAACACGAATGGTACCATAAACTGGAATCATGAAAGTTTATTCCCTGTTTTAGTTAAGGGCGGACCATTCAATCGTGACGTAAAAAATTTACGATCACACGTCAAGAGAAACACCAATGAGGCAGTAAACAGTACCCTTCCAATACTTAAGTATCTTCTTGTAAAAGTTCATTAGCAATTAACATTATCTACTTTGGCGATTACACCATTTCCTTTCTTTATTAAATAACGGCATGCTCATCCGCCTTTACTTACGGAGTAGTGGGGACAAATCTTTCTAACTTGGTTTTGTTAAAACCTTAAGCCCCCGGGCACGAAGGAAAATATATTCTATATAAGCTGTTTTCTTAGAGATTTATTCGAATAGGGTCACATAAAAAATAGAGTTGGCTTTTAGATGTAGCCTCGCGTACAAATCCTGAAATATCGCTGCTCATTTCAATTAGTTCAGTCGGTTAAAAATTCAATACAAGTACTACAGCGCTTTGGTGTTGAAAGGAGTTTATTTTTTATCAAAGTATTTTAAAAGAGTAATTCTTAAAAAAACTTGAAAAGAAAATCTCTTCAGAACTGCAGTCATTAAGTTATTTGAAAAGCAGCAATTCCGAAATCATTCTTAACTAAGGAACAAAAAAACAGTAGAAAATCAACACTATTTTACACACACGCACAAAAATGTTGTTTATCTATCGAAACTTTCAAAGTAAATACGAAGTAGAAGTAATCTATTAACCGAAATACATCTAGCACCACATTCAACTGTCAATTAGAACTATCAGATTTAGATAGAAGTTTCAAAGTAATCAATATATTAACAGCTCAACTTAGCGTGGTGTTTAGAAGGTCGGAGGATCGTATCTCTCATTGGACACGTCTCAATTATTCAGTGTGAAAAGATCGAGACCTGTTAAAACTTTGAACTATCAAAGAATTTGATATTATTTGTCGAATTTTATCTTATGTCTCAATATATTTATTTTCACCTTCGTCATAACTTTGATAAACTGTAGGTACCGATTTTTTATCGATAGGTACCTATATAAATTATTTGATTATAAATTTAGTACGACAGCAAATCGTACACGTCTTTCTAATAGACACTTTTATTTAATAAAATAATCTCGATATTTTCATGTCTTCTCTCTTGGGTAACTTTTTCTTTGAACTCGGTGGTTACGAGATTTTATTGTTGTCGTCAAGTTTTAAACTGAAGCCTTATCTGTTCACAGTTTCCATTATTATTGTATTTTTCTTTCATGGTAAAAGGGGTATTTGGAGTTGGTGTATGTGACTAAAAGAACGATTGAAAATAAATACCAATAAAACATTTTAACTGACGCAAAATTGATCGAAATTCTGTTCTGTTTCTATACTGTAAAAATAACCTCGTGAAGATGCAGTTGCAGTGAAGGTGAATTTAGCTTCATACTAATGCTGGATATTGACAGTTCACTTCACTTAAGTTTTCACAGGGTGACATTAACTGAATCGACTGGCTTGTTCGCTACACGGGTTGGGCAAAATGTTGTTGGGTTCTGGTCCATCTGGAATTTCTCAAGTCGGGATTTGTAGCCATTTGATTGCATTAGGTTGGCCCCCTATTATGACATGGGATTTGACATATCTGGCGGAAATGTATCTTGATGTACATCTCTACCTAGCCCTTTGGGGAATGCAGGCGTGATGTTACGATGTTATTTATTTATTTAATTACTACGGTTTAACCAATAACAGTAACTAAAATTACAGATGATATATAAAAATAAAAAATAATTAAGTAAAGAAAAATAACAAACCATTTCAAAAACAAGATTGAAAACAAATTCATGAATTCTTCTCACAGTACTCCTGACATACCAATAAAATCTCGAACCATCCATCCGCAAACAGATCACTTGTTGGATTAGAGTCCAAGAGATTATTAAGGGCGGCCAGGGTGCGAGTATTGGCGACTGGGCACGAGCGACAGTACGACATGGAAGCACGGCAAACAGCCTGTGCTTTCTTCCCAGGCAGCAATTGTCTGGTACAAAGAAGCGCGTCAGCAGATCCAGCAGATCAGAAGCATCAATAGCGCCACGGAGCGTCTTACAGGCTATAGTGAGTTGATCTCGAGCTCGCCTTACCTCAGGCGAGTCATATCCAAGGCAACCTAGTAAGAATTTTAGGAGGGTAGGGGTAGGGGTAAGGATAATAGCCGTGTTTCTGCTTATGTAGGTACTAAAGAAACACTTCTGGGAGGAGGTCTTCTGAAGTAAAACTTATCACTTACTGTGAAGTTCCGCCTAAAGTTGTAGCAATCTAAGAAGTGCATTTTGACATTGCTCTCTTTTTGTCTCGCTATAACTTTGTATGTACGTCTAGGTAAAAATTCAAACATCTCATTCATGATCCTAATTCATTACTGTGGTACCAACACAACGGCGGGTACCATTAGTAAGCGTTAAGTTTAACTTTATGTTGAGGAAATGCACTCAAAAACACGAATTCATGTTTGATTAATATTCGGCTTGGACGTTATTGCAATGTTATGTTGTTGCGTTGGTAACCGTTGTGTTGTGACTGTCAAAAGGCATTTTTAACCGAATTCAATCGATTTACTTTAACGAATACGAAATTAAATGTATTATATTATCAATATTACAAAGTCGAGCGTGCAATAAAACCATATTTCTCAAAAATCAGTTTTAAGCAACCTAAATACAGTTGTCGATTACGATCTCTTGATTATTTTGAATTGATATGTCTCAAGAATCGGATTTTATAGCAACCGATTTTTCTTCCCCGTCACGACAGTTTTTTTTTTTAACTGTCAAAATGCACTTCTTAGAATGCCACAACTTTAGTTCTGTCAAACAAGAATGTACCCACTGTTAAGTGGCTAAGTAGTATGTTTTTGTTTCAAGACATTATTCTTTAGAGATTATCACAATTTCTTCTGTGTTACGTCGACAAAAACTGCATAGTCCTCAAAAGAGCCACTTTGATTGAATAAAAAGTAGCTTTCACAAGTAATTTAAATTTCAGGCAGAGCGAATAAAAATGCAAAAATATACTTTTTAAACATTGTTGAATATCTCGAAATGGAGAGAAGAAAAACAGAGTGTTACAATTTTATCTTTAGTATTTTGTGAAAGAAACTAGTTGGTTAAGTTTAATGTTTCTTTTGTGGAGGGACAAACAACTTGGTGCTCATAAATATTTATGTATTAATCATTTGTGGCTAAATAATAATAGCTGCACGGTTTGATCGAAGGTTAAGTTACGCTTACCGAGGTCGCACGTGGATGGGTGACCGTTCATGACCTATTAAGACTTTCCACGGCAACAATGGGCTATTTGACAAAATTTTAGTTTTCAGTCTATCATCTAGATAACAAGAAAATATTGGACACATATTTTTTTTCTTTTTCATATTGATGGGATACTGCTTACATTAAGCGCATTAAAGTTGAGGAGTGGGGGCTTGTAACGTCATGCGACATTTTAACAAAATGTATTGCCGTTAATTATTGATTACGTGAAAAAAGAAAAAATACGTGTCGAATATTTTCTTGTAATCTAGATGAGGGACTAAAAACTATAACTTTGTCAAATAGCCCATTTGTAGATCTATAGTAGTAAGAAATTACGTGTAATCAGAAACTCGAAAGCCTGACAAACAGTTTAACCATGGGTACTCCCTTGGTTAAACTGTTTGTTAGGCTTTGTTAGATGAGATCAGTTAAGCTGCCGCCCTATGTAAATAAAATACTGATATTCAGTTACATCCAGTCAGATTGAAAGCCGACCTCAACCTAGGCTAGGCAGAAGAGATAAACCTCAGTAAAAAATTAAGAATCACAGAATCTATTTAAACTTACTAGTGATCGTCCAATGTTCGAAATTTGACCGTATTACATTAGCGTACCTATTAATATACAAGTATAGGTAGAACCTCGTTTAATTAAACTTTTAGCAATTCGAAGAAAATTACAACCTTGCATTGCATTTGCGTGTGTGTCAATGACAAATATATCATATTTGTAGTCGTGTTTTTGTTTATTTCTAAAAGGTTGTTCACTATAGTTACGTTATAAATTTGATGTTGGCAGCATTGCCAAACATCTGAAACAATTTAAATGAATTGCCAAACATCTGTACGTAAACAATGTTACTTTTTTATTTTTTTTTAATTTTATACCACGACGGTGGCAAACAAGCCAGAGGCCCGCCTGATGGTAAGCGGTTACCGTAGCCTATGGACGCTTGCAACACCAGGGGCGCCCCACGCGCGTTGCCGACCCTTTAAAAACCTATTTACTCCCCTTTTGAAGAACCCCATACTGTGGCCCTCTGAGAAGAGCATATTATTATTATCATCTTCTTAGCTTTTATTTCTCGGAACCCTTGGGTTCCGGACCTTTGGAAGGCGTATGAGGGGCCGAAGCCAACTCGCAGAGGCCTATTGTCGTCTTTAATGAAATGAGGCACCAACCGTAGATTATCACTTCACAAGGGCACCTAAGGAAAAACTACTGGTGTAAGACTGTTGCAGACTATAAAAACAATTTACTGGAGTATAGGTTAGGGTGTCTAAAATGTACTGGATATCTAAAACTATGAAGGACTATGGCCCCTGCCTTACCAATGTTTTATATACAGGGATTAAATGGCAGGGGGTGACTTGCACACTCAATAATGGGCCCTCTGAAACGGCCGCTAGCACATAGTGACGTAGCGACAAGAGAGCAACATAACCTGAGGTGCTTGAGCAGTGGAGAGGCATTCCACGGCTATCAGGACAATCCCGGAAGTACGGTCAAGATCCCAGCACCTTACTGGAATGCTTCCTTCCTCCGAGCACGTTTGCTCTTGCGAATCTCCACTCTAGCCGGCCAACTAAGGCAAGAAAGAGGTGGGAGCTCCATTCCTCGTCAGAGTTCACTCTGGCCGGCCAATTAAGGCAAGCCAGAGGTGAGGAACAATAAATCTCCCGGGAGATCAGGTCCGTGGGGTCGCTACTGCCCAACAGCTTGCCACAAGCTGCCCTGCGGGGTTATTATTATTATTATTAAGAGCCTGTGGTGTCCCACTGCAGGGCAAAGGCCTCCCTTCCATTCTTCCACTCCTTTCTGTCTTCAGCCACTTTTGGCCAATCCTTCAAAAAGGAGTCCAACTCGTCACGCCATCTCCATCTTCTGGGTCTGCCGCGTCGCCGGCTCTTGCTGTCCGGTTTCAGTCGGTTGATGCCTTCGCCCAATTTCATGGCAACATGCGGCAGATGTGGCCTGCCCAGTCCCATTTTAGTTTAGCGGCTGAGTTGCCTACGTCTGCGATTGTTTCAGGGAGCATAATATAATATTTTATGTAATTTAATTTTAAGTATTTCTAATACAAATGTATAAAAATAAGAGGTTTCTGCACTTCTCCTCCATATAAACTCTAACTTTGTCAAATCTCACACCCTTCCTTGGGCGCAATTTTCTTACAAAAGGGTCCAAACATTTCGCTTTGCGTATTAATATAAAGATTTAAATTAAATAACGGTTATTTAATAAACCAATGTAGTTATTGTGAACAACTATAAAATAACATAGGTTGCGCAAAATAAATGTAAAGCAAACTGCGCTGCGTTAAAATGAGTTACTGAAAAACAAACATAGAATATGCCGAGAATATTAATAATTATTATTTAGCAAACAAACAAGAGCTTGGCCAAATAATTACTAATTCAAAATAATAAACTCTAAATCTATTACAATACTACCTAACCGAGACCACATATGTAAAAATATGTCAGACAAAACAGAAAAAAATATTAGCTAAATTAATTTTAAACTCTTTTATTTTTACGAAAATAACTTAGTATTTATTACCGTTAGGCTATTCACTACAACCAGATTAACAGACAATTAACATTAGTTGTTTGTACTGCTATTGCATTATTATTAAATAATTAGCTGCACCGGCAAGCTTCGATCAGCCTTTGTTAAAAAATATGTTTAATTCCTATTCTCAGACCTACTGAATATACACACAAAATTTTATAAGAATCAGTCAAGCCGTTTCGGAGGAGTTTTGTAACAATTCCTGTGTCACACTGACACGAGAATTTTATACTTTAGATAATTAATATACACCACGAAATCTCTTGAGCCAAATTAAACTCCAGACATTGAAATGTGTGGCACAAAAAGAAGCTGTTCTTAAATATTAAGCCGCGGAAGACGCGATAAGTAAAACATGAGTTCGTTTAGATTCAAACATTAAAATGTTGACTGCCGCAGTGACGAGGGTCAAATAAACTGAAAACGTGAACGCCTTCTGGTTCATTTATAACTTCACGCATACTCCCACAAGGGATAAGCAGTAAACATAAAATGTCACAGTCGTCTGACACATTCTAATCGCTCAAAAACATCGTAACAACCTTCTCTGAGGCAGGTGACCTATACAAACGTAGATAATGCAGTTTTCTTCAAAAACTGTTGACGTTTACTTAAATGTATTAAACTTAGGTACTTTTTTTATTTATTTATTATACTTACAGTAAACACCAAAGCGTACTTCATGCAAACATTATTACGTCGGCATCCGTATCCTGAGCAATCAGGAGCTAAGTTAAAGTAGTAAATTAATTGTATCCGTAAGTTCATTAGAATATTAACTAAGGAGCATTTAAAACGATATCACTTCGCCAAATGCACTAAAAGTCAGATAAAATAGAAACTGAATAAACCGAGCACGTTTACATATTTCAGTTTTCCGAATAATAGTAGTTAAACGAATCGTATCGTATTTCGTTTCTAACGTTTACCTGAACTAGACCGAATAGTTTTTTGAACCAAAAACTCGTTTAAAAGCGGATATTGCATTCGAGAGCGTTCGAGTTAGATCGATGCTATGTAAACTATTCTTTTGCGTATTAGTATTTATATTTCTTTCTCATGCAGCACTCAACTATAGAGATTAACGCAGTAGGAAATCAGCCTGTTAGGATAATCCTATAAGCAAAATTGGGAAGAGGAAAATCTATGTTTTTGTAAAGAGAAAATCTGTAAGCTGGGCTCTTTGTGCCGGAAATTTAAATACGCCTTGTTTCTAGGTAGATACATCACTAATGCCCAGACTATTAATAATAAAACAAAAAAACATTTGTATCAGGTTTTTTAAAATCCATAGGATGTTAGTGCAACGAAACGTAAAATATAGATTAATGTAAAAAAACAGTAAAATCTACTCTAAAGTCATGCATGAGGCAACTAAAGATTAAAAAAAAAAGATTAAAGATACCGGGCTGGTATCTGCAACTCCACGTCAAAGCGCGTATTTTGCGTATGGGCTATAATCTACGACGCGGGCCCAGTGCGAATTGGTAGATGTCACATGTCTTCGAATTTTTGGTTCTAGGACATGCCGGTTTCCTAACGATGTTTTCCTTCACCGTTTTTGAGAGCAGCTGTGATGAATTAAATTACACAAAGTAATGCGCCTGCCTGGGTTCGATCCCACGACATACTGTTCAAAGTCGGGGCCGCCACTACTGGGCCACCGCTGCTCTCATGAGGCAACTAATGCAAATGACTAATTAACCCAAAATTGAGAATACGTCATACTTGTCAGCTTAAACCTATGCTAATGTATGCCACTAACGCTTAACGTACTGTAATCGTACAAAAAATAAAAATATGTTTCCGTAACGAATAAACGTTGGCAATGCCGAAATATGGGGAATTAAGTGGGGCTTAAAGCTTGAGCGGTTGAGGGCGATCCTGCACTCCAGTAAAATATTAAACGTTTGGGTAGATCGTAATTAATAATGTGCTACATACCTCGGGCCGCCGGGCTGGCTGGACGTCTACAGACCGGATATAACAGAAAAATTGCCGGATCACGGCCGAGAGCCAGGTTAAAATTCTGGAAGCAATTTTAAGCTTTGCCGTTAAAAAGTTATGTTGCTTTTAGACTAGGGCCGATGTACCGAAAAACCACAAATTTTATTATGAACAGGATGTGTGCATACTGATGTAGATGGATCTCGTTCCGATATCCCGATATTATCCGCAGAACATTAATTAGATATGCAAAACTGAAATAGGTGCCTACAATGTTTCGAATAAGAACGCAAATAAATACAGAAACACGTAAAATCTTGTAGCATGGATACTTATACACAAAATTGAAATCCCTGCACACGATTCTCAGCAAGTATTTGAGCCAAAGATCGATTTAATAAGTCAATAAACCGTCGTCGATTGAGCCAATCTCATTTTATGAGTCCCTCGGCTGCACGATCAGACATCCTAAAAGTTACCAACGACCATCCCAAGAAAACAGCCTGTCTGTGGCATTTATTCCGGCTCGGCTCATTGTCCATATTCACTCTCCGACTATAATTGCATTTTCAAGACGTCTTAACAGGTCTATCTGTACACAACATTTTCATTTCTTAAGAAGCACAAGTACAAAAGCTTTAAGGTTAATAATCCCATATCGTAAAACAAGATTAGAAGGCAAGATAATAACCATTTTCATTTTCACGACATGATTTTATAAAAAAATGCTTAGAGGCACACTTTTCAAAATTAAATTTTCTTATCTTTACAACTGACTAACCTTTTCCTTATCACGTGCGCAATAAGGAGTTTCTCAATTTGACGTAAGATTTTTAAATTAAATTAAATATAATAGGCATTTGTGGCAACGCTTCTTTAATAAGTGCTCGTGATTTATATAGTAAAGGTTCTGAATCTTGGGTTTTTGTAAATGGGTTTCTAACTGTATACTTATATTCTAGACTAGCAGACTTCAGTCGGTTTCATCCGCGTAGTTCCTGTTCCTGTGGGATTACAGGGATAAAAAGTAAGATCCGCGCCGTGCCCTCATCTCTGGAGTAGGCAGTGACTTGTCGCTGCCGGCCGTGGTCGAGAGGATGGTCGGCAGCGTCGAGTCCTGGGACGCGGTGGTGTCCTTCTGCGAAACAGAATAAATTTGGGAAAAGGCTAAGCAGATGATGACTTAAATTCTAAATTATAAATGTACAAATATCGCCAGCTGACTGTGGTCCACACTGTGTTTCATTTGCTCTTAAGGGTATTGTATGTTGTTAAATGAAAATAATAATACCAGCCTGTTACGTCCTAATTCAGGGCAAAGGCCTCTTCTTTTACACAGAAGGCACAAGCATTGATCACCACGCTTGCCCAAATGCCCAAGGTGGATTGGCGATGTCAAAATTATTTTAACCGTAAGTCTAGGTTTCCTCACGATGTTCTTCTTCAATGATGTCTAAGATAGTAAGTAGGCACATAATACATATGAATAATATAAAGTCACATTGTTACTTGCCCGGATTTGAACCAAAACTTTGCACATGAGAGGTGATCCATCAAAACGCAAATACGAAGTTATACAGTTCTGTATTTCAAACTAGCTGGTTATTAATTTATTCCAGAGGTTATTGCGTCGGGACACAGAAACTCTTCAGCTTTATAATATTAGTATGCAATTAGATATTAAATCACTTAAAGCTACATGTTTTATAAAAGCCAAAGGATTCGTGATACAACATTTATTAGTAGCCGGCAATTAGAGTGTATAAAATAACGCGACACACATGGATGGCTAAGTTTGCACGTAAGCTCTGGATATGATGCTAAAGCCGAGGTTGCAGTCTTTTTCGACTTTTTAAAGTCTGTATTTATTTCTAGACAAATGCAAATAAAGCGCGAGAAATAAAACAGAATTGAACATACGGCCAAGATAATTGTGAAGTCAGAAACATGATTTATGAGATCTATAGAAAACAATAATAAAGATGGTCGCTATTTAAAACGCATTTGACAGTTACACTTATCAGAAATGCCATCATGAAACCAAGTACAAATTTTATAAAAAATAGGGATTACTACGTTTTTTTGTTTTTTTTGGTATATTGGCTTGTTCTAGCTAACATTTGACAATTAATTTGGAACGTAATGATTTACAAAGTTTACTGAGCATTTTATTGTATAGACATTCAAAAAGAGTTGATTTCCAGCCTAATGTGAATATATAAATTTTGATTTAGAGTCTGCTAAAACACATTTTGTTATTTTGTTTTTATTTTTCTCTGTGATCAAAAAGTACACAAAAGAAGCAGTTCAACACAACACATACATTTCCCGTATTTTGCATAAATGTCGTTTATCTGCTATATTCTGTTTTTCTCCACTATCGTATTGGGAAACTATACCTTGGTACAACCGCCCCTTAAGGTACACGTCAACACTACAAGTATTAAATTAGCAAATTATATGAATGTTTTACAGTCCTCATAATGGCCCAGTCTTTTGTTTTATAACATGTGTAGGTCAAGTAACCAATTAGGTAGGTACTATTAAAAACGTGTAAGCCTGAACCTTGTTTGAACATCTAAATGAGTTTTTAATAAATCTCAACTCTACGTAATCAATTTTGCGTTTCTCAGAATCAAGAATGTTGAAAAGGGAGTCAAAGCATTAAGAGTGCGCTCGGGTGGGTAACGACCACTTGTGCCAAAAGTGGCGACTTCACGTGAGCATCCCTTTGATCCACCATACATACCGGCCTTGTCGCCTAATGAGATGGTAGCCATTTTGAGAAAGTCTCGCGGTGAATCGAAGGATTGTGATAATTAATAAATGATGGATGATGATGAATTGTGATTGTTTGTTAATATATTCTATTCTATTCTATTCTAATTAACAAATAAACAGGTGTGTTATATAACAAATAGACTGGCTGACTTTTTTCGCTGTTTCCGGATCGTGTCAGGAAGACGACTAGCAACAACCAATTTTACCAAATGGTATTGTTTGTGCTTTAGTTATAAGAGCCCTTTGTAAAGGTCATTTCTAACTTTTTGTGTTAGTCAAAAATGTAAAAATAGTGCGTTTAAAAATATTTCACCAAAACAAACAAGGGATTTGTGAAGTCAGAAACTGGATCGAAAAAAAAACATAAAGAGCCACCACTTTTTAGGATGTGGCTTTACCGCATCCATTATTAGTGGCTCATTTTCTTGATTATACAAAAAAACACACATAAAATGTATCTTTGCACTGTTTGTGATTTCGTGACTATTTTTCTCTATGATTAAACATACACAAAATAAGCAGCAGTTCAATTGCTTGCTCGTGCCGTACCAAGTGCCCTCAAATATATTATTAAAAGAAACCTTGGACACAAAAAGAGCGTATAAAGTAAGTTCGGCTTTTAAGTTTAAAATAATCCGAGTGTCGGAGCTAAAAACAATCTCAATTACCTACGTAATATTCGCGCTACTATACGTAGGGTGTTTAAAAAGGAAATAGTTAACAACGTAAGTTTAAGCTCTAAGGAACTTTTAACTGAGATTTTCTACGAATTGTATAAACGTACCTATCCTAGATAGCATTAACCGGGTACCTACCCGTTACCGACATATGCTGAACTGAATATATATTTGGTGCAACCGTGAGACTCGTAATGTGTCGAGGATTGCTGCGACATCTGTAATATATTTGTGGTGTGTTGCGACTTATAAATAATTATTTATTTATAACTGGTAGCTACAAACATTTATTTGAAAACTTCAACCTAAAATCTTACCAACTAGCTTATATTTGTTATCGTATAAATGATAAGCACGTCTTTAAAAAAATATCTTTTAACTTACCTCGTCCCAAAAATTAAAAATACGACATATAAAATAATCAGCCGAATAGACATAGCCGCACTGAAATGATGCGTGGATCCACATTTTCAGCATATTTTTTATTTGTATGAATATTGATAGCATTGATTAACATCGTATTGGTTCAGTCTACACCTAAACGAGATTCAAATCAGTAATAACTTTTAAAAGCAAATTCATTCACAAAGTTTCCTCCACAATAATCCCTAGTTAGCTACATTTGTTTTTCTGTATGCAGCACTCACGTCACATGGTATCATAAAACAGTTTTAATTCAAGCGTTTAAAACTTCATCTTGCAGCGGCCTGCTAGCCACAACCTTGTTTGGCATATTTCGGCTAGCGCGTATTTGGCAGCTTTACGTCATAAAATGTAGGATTACTTTACTTTGTATCTACTAGTGCTCCGACCGAGTCTAAACTGAGTATTTTAGTGCTTAACTGCGGCTAAGTGGGCTGTTTTTACGGGTTTAATGTTTGGTAATTTTCTTATACAAAACATTTTATTGTTAGGTATAAGTCAATTTTTACAGTCAGGTTGTTGTGCTTAAATGTCAATAAAGTATCAAAAATGTTGGGAAATTAGGAAATTAGACGTATTTTTGACAGATTGAGAATGAAAACAAGATTTGAACGTTCTTAAAAATATGAAAATATAAAGAAATCCTTCTACCTATCTGAGCCTCTCCAATATTCCCTCAGGTTAACTAAATATTCAAAGGCGAAACATGTTTTTTCCTGAGTGACCCAGACTATTCTTTGTAAATTAAATTTTTCCCAGTCCACTTTGGGTATTTTTTTAGTTTTCCTGTAAAATGTCTCATTTTTTAAGAAAAACTACGTACTAAAAATAGAACGAAATCTTTGATAATGGTAATGCGGAGACTGTTAAATTGTGTATTTTCGGGATCGAAGGTTAAGTTACGATTGTTAAGGTCGGTAATTTTTCACTTACCGAGACTCCTGTGTGAGACTTGAGTATCGTGCACTTGTATCGCTGTTTCAGAATGAAGCAGAACATCGGCTAAGTGTCAACAGTGCGGAAACATGACTCAAACGTGTAACATGGTGATGCCATTTAAGACGGGCTCTTAGCTCGTGTCCTAGTATAGGGTTGGTTCCCGCCTTTCTCTCAAGAAGAAAATTTACTAGCTAACCCTTGATTCCTTCATTAATCCTAACTTTTTCAATACTATATGTATAAATATACAAATGTGTGGGGACTTTTGCTTTAAACGGAAGGACAGAGTAGAATGGGTTTTGGTAAAGACATGTAGATACATATATCGCTTTAGAGTTATACACTAAAGTGTTTTTATTAGCATTCCTTTCTGCTTTTACCATTATTTGGACTCCTCAAGTTGTCCAGAGCGGGGCCACACCAAGCACTTAATTCTTAAAAGGAGGGTGTCTCCTTTAAATTATTACGAAAATGTATTTATCGTAAAAGTATTGAGAGATAAAATCAATATTTTTTGGATAGACTTTTCTTCCAAGATTTTGGGCAAATAAATTTAACAAATACCTGCCTAAAAATAAATAAATATTCCGTAATTTTCACGCAACGCCGTCTAGTCCCAAACTAAACAAAGCTTAAGCTTTAAGTAATTAACGCCTGATAAACATACTCACTTAGATGTGTATTCCTAAATACATACTTATAATGGATAGGTCATCACACAAACCTCTGCCTTGGGTGGGAATTGAACCCACGATCTCCGGCATAGCAGTCAGGTCCACTAACCTCTTGACCGACAGGCAAAGTGAACTAGCTGTGTAAGTGAACCGATAAAATAAATATTTTTGCTTTAGCAATTGAACCACAATTTAAACACAGGTTGTAATAGAAATAGCTTTTTTGCAGCTACTTACTCCGAAGCACAAACATAACTGGCGAAATGTGGCTGTACGACCAGGTACACCTCTGCCTAGCCCTTCGGGGATTACAGGCGTGACGTTATGTTACTCCAAAGAAAAGGTCCCACAAGAGAACCAAAATATCCGACATAACCCAAAGAATTGCCAATCTTAATTAGCATTGGGTTCGGTACATTGCTTGCAAAACCGATGACCAATGGGGTGAAAGGATTCTCTTGAGGCGTCTGCGTACCCGAAGACGGAGCGAGCGTAGGTAGGCCCTCCACAAGGTAAGCTGGACGACCTGGCGAAGATCACGGGAAGTTGATGGAGAGCGCAGCATTGTGGAAATCTTTGGTGAAAACCTATGACCAGCAATGGACGTCTCTTGGCTAAAGTTATGATAGACAGACAAGTGTGAGTTTGCTTAATAAACAAAAGGCAAGTGACCAAGACAAGTAGTCAAGTGTATGACCGACTTGTAAAAATGACGTCCTGCCTGCGTAGCATGAACACCGAAGAAACGGTCTTTGTCGTGTCTCGGAAGAAAAGAAATGCTACGCAGGCAGGTGTATTGAAAGAAATTTGACAGATTGAGGTTCCTGTCTATATAATCTGTCACTTTGCCGATTCGTCTGTAGACAAAGGCCGTTTCTTCGGTGTTCAATGTGTTCATGCTACGCAGGCTGGCAGGAGTAATGGCCTAACGTGCTTTTCGAGGCACGGATGAGTCTTGATATGTAGTGAGTGGTCCACCCATCCACGGACCGATCTTGGCAAGCCTTTTCGTTTCTCATTTTTTGTCGATAATCTAACTACTTATCCATCTGCGTGACTAATAAGATAAGTTATTATTTCCAGTGTGCCTCAAACAGTAGACAGTAATTTAGATTCTTCTAGCACAGGGTTTAAGTTTGAAATATAAAAGAAAAAAAGAAGAAAAACGTTTATTTGCCACAGAGGACGTACTTACTATTATACGTATACGTGCTTTAGTCAAAGTAAAAAAACGGTATTTCAGATAATCACTATCATTAGAAAGACCGTAGATATTCTTCTTTATTAAGAACTCTCTTAGTATTTGTTTAAAAAAGATTAATTATTCTGTATGCCTATAAGATGCCTTAAATTTTCAGATCTGATAGATTCCCAAAAATCGCACAGTGGATATGTAACATACGGAGTGTTTAACAGAATTAGTAGTTTCGCTGCACTCAAAGTTCTACAAATAGCAGACAAAGTCATTTCATAGCCAGATGGCATTTCGCAGTACTGTATCACCAACTAGCAAATATGTACACGACTGTGCAATGTACATAGATATATAATTTATTTGCTCCGTAAAGTTTCTTCGCTGTACATTTTGTAACGCTTGGCACTTGGCATACGGCAATAAATTGTTCATAGTACACCTGCTGGATATTAATCTGCGAAAATTTTAAGTGTCTGCTTAGAAACTGGTTTTGTTTTTTAAACGTATGGCAAACGTATAGGCACCTACCTAAATAAGGTTTGGGCACGTTGAAACGTTGAATGAAAGCGACTAACAAAAGAAGTTTAGAAGTGAAAACTGGTCATTCGGAAGAGATTTGTAGGGTAGACCTCATTGGTGATAATCTCATCATTCCCACCCAAGACAAATGTTTGTTTGATGAGCATGATCATTTGTTCTGTGTCTGGGTCTGATTTATCTTTTAACATAACTAACATAACTAACTCCTGTAGTCCCCGAAGAGCTAGGCAGAGGTGTACCTGGTATTACACATACCAGGTACACCTCTGTCTAGCTCTTCTTCCACATTTCGCCAATATTTTGTAGCACAAATCCAGGCTCCGGGCTGTTACTGAAAAATTCCAGATGGAAAAACTCAATAACACTTTGCCCGACCTAGAGATCGAACCCGGGACCTCGTAGAGCTTGCGACCACTAGACCAACGAGGCAGTCAGGTAATTTATATTTAATACTAGCTTCTGCCCGCGACTTCGTACGCGGATCCTGTTGCTGATGCCAGCGACAACGGGGTCATCAAAATCGAAGATCTGAAACGTCTGACGTCGAATTGTAAAAGCCCGGGGACGGCAAAATAATGGAATGCCCGAGACGATCCAAGACGTTCCAGATTTTTTATTTTTGTTGGTCAACAGGAAATGCCATCAGACTTAACAACTTTTGCTAAGACGCCATTTTTATTATGTTTATGCTATATTGTCGCTGGGCTTTAGAGTTCCACTACAGGTGCTCCAGATCTTCAAATTTAGTTTCACAGCAGAAAACACTCTTCACGTGAAATAGTTTTAGCAATGGCACCATTTTTATATCTCTTTTACTTTAGGTGTTCCATTTTCCAAAATAAATTATAGCCTATATGTTGCGTGACGTTCACGCTCAGCAGTCAGTCGCGCATCTCCTTCCCCCACTTATCTCTAGAGTCGATGCGTATTTACACTGTAAACTCAAGCGTCGTGCTTTTTCCGTGAACGTCTCCAACTCGCGAGACAGTGCATGATGTTCATGATCAGCGGTCAGTCATATATTCTTCACTGGTGTCTAGAGACCTGGATACCTGGTAGATGCGTAAATACGCTGAGAATGCAGGCGTGCTTTGCGATCCCAAGAAGTTTCCACGGAGCGAGTTGCAACCTCATGTTGTCGAACAGCATCAAGTCCCTCCTAACGCTCTTCGGTAGATTGTTGGGATCTTATGATCTTTAATCATTTAGCACTTTTGGAACATTGAGAAAGATTTGACCTCTTTCTAGGTATGGTTATAGTTTTATTGTGACGATACCTGATCAATTAAAATCTAAGTGGCTGCTCCCCAGCGTTACCGGGTAGGCAACCATGTAACAAAGATAAATAGAAAAGGAAATTAAACACTCAAATAACATAAGCCCGAAGGCATATTTATACGATAAAAAAAAATGGAAGTTTTGGCCAGTAGAGTCTAATTTTCAATGATATACCATCGTCATCGAAAATCAGCCCTGAACTGTTCCCGCCTTCACCGCGTGGAGGTACTTATGTTATTTTATAAATATGCAATGAAATTAGTGATAGCTTTAATTTCTCTATCAAATGTATCTGATCTTCAATTTTTATAAGTCAACAGGAAATGCCTATCAGACCGAACAACTTTTGCTAAGATGTCATTTCTATGTGAGTTATGGTGTAGCTGGGCTCTTGGAGTTCCACAACAGGTGTTCCAGATCTTCGATATTTATACGTCGACAGCGAGTGCTCATAAGGCTGAACAAATCTTGCTAAGACGTCATTCCTATATATGTTATAGTGTAGCTGGGCACTTGAAGTTCCACATCAGGTGTTCCGGATCTTCAAATTTATTGTCTCAGCAGAAAATGCTCATCACGTGGAACAATTTTTGCTCTGGTACCATTTTTGTATCTCCTATAGTTTAGCTGGTCTGTTGCGGTTCTGCATCAGGTGTTCCGGATCTTCAAATTTATTCTCTCAGCAAAAAATGCTCATCACGTGGAACAATTTTTGCTATGGTACCATTATTGTATCTCCTATAGTTTAGCTGGTCTGTTGCGGTTCTGCATCAGGTGTTCCGGATCTTCAAATTTATTCTCTCAGCAAAAAATGCTCATCACGTGGAACAATTTTTGCTATGGTACCATTTTTGTATCTCCTATAGTTTAGCTGGTCTGTTGCGGTTCTGCATCAGGTGTTCCAGTTTCCAGGATAAATTATAGCCTATGTGTTGCCCAGACTTAATATCTATACAACAAAAAAAAAATCATTTAAATCCGTCCAGTAGTTCCGAAGATTAGCGCGTGCAAACAAACAGACAAACAGACAAACAGACAAACAGACAAACAGACAAACAGACAGACTTTTTTTTTTGGATTCGTGCTCTATTACTGTTTCTAAACCCCCCTCAATTATTATTTTTTAAATATATTCAATGTACAGACACAGTTTTTTTACAGTCTTATTATATGTATAGATGTATGTATTCAGAAATATATAAGTATGTAGTAAGTAGTATATTTATCAGTCGTTTAATACCCATAACACAGCTCTGCTTAGCTTGGGACTAGCTGGCGTTGTGTTAAATAATGTCTAACACGGGAATCGAACCTACGGACTCGTGCTCAGCGGGAACGCTTGGAACCATTACACCAATAGAGTGGGCAAATGATGTTTGTACTCGTACTATACATATAATTGCTGAAAAAGCTTTCAAAAATTCTACACGAAAACTTTGTTGTTGTTTTGTGGCTTCCGGTCCAACAACGGTTTGGTTTTAACAACAAAATGAAAACCAGTTTTTAGTATGCATACATACTTCATAAACACACGCCTTACTCACATAGGCAACACACAAAAACTACAGAACGCCAAATGCATTCTTATTTTGCTTCGTTGGTCATACACGTCACCAATAAGTTATAAAGTGTATATCTTTCTAGGGCGTTTTCACCTGCCTTATTAATACCTTTTGTTAGTCACATTTCATGCATCCATGTTAAAAAGGATTTAATATACCGAATGTTCTTTTCAGACTACGCTATACTATTGTGATATACTAATATTAATATACTCTTAATGCTACACTATATAGCATGGTGTTCACATTACGCGATATAGGAATGAACAGTATGAACTGAGCACACGCTCAATTTTTAGCGTATAGTAAGCCAATAATAAATCTCTAACAAAGTATGATGCGCGATTTTGTTGTGCTATGAACTATATGCTATTATATGTATTATATCGTAGTCTGAGCAGACCTTAATAACCATAATTTTTAAACCGTATTTGACTCTTGACCACTTTAAACTAGTTGGTTAGAATAGTTAATTAATATTTGTTGTGGTATGCTGTTTCAATAGTTCTTTATTTTCACTATTTAATCATCCTATACCTTAAATATTCACAATGTGCAATGTCATCAACAAGAACAAACTAAAAACGAATAAAAAAAAACAATTGAACATTTTCCGACCATTAGTATCGACTTAATGTTAATAATGTCAGCCTCTTACTGTCCCACTGCAGGGCAAAGGCCTCTTCTCATACAGTGAAGACACGAGCATTGATCAACACGCTTGATCGAGGCGGATTGGTGACTCCATAGTCTTTTAACTATAAATCTCTAGGACCCTAAATATGTTTTCCTTCACCAAATTATCAACCATTGCGCAATTCAAAGCGTTTAATAATACATACAGAATTCAGCAGTGATGATTAATAAATAAGTATGTTATTGACTGAGCTATTATTGGTTTATCTTGAAATAGGATACACCGTGAGTATCGTGTTACGATTCGATGTACCTATAATAATTTACCTTTCTGCCTACGTAATAACGTATATATACATAACATTTTTGACATCAACTGGGCACAAATCTAGAGTCCTTGCTGTTACTGAGAAATATCACATGTTAAAACAGAATAACCCTTTACCCGACCCGCGACCCAAACCCTAAAACTTAGCAATTGCACTTGACAACCGACGAGATCAACACTCATATTAAATTATGTAATTAATAATGATTGACGGCTGGGACGACTCTTATTTTCCACTTTTAAATTTAGTTCAAGATTCCCTACAGATTAACTACGCTGATTTGTCTCTAGTCACAAACACTCCGCTGCCTATCACGAATCGCCCAAAGCTAGCTCATAATACTCGTACCTACATTTATATATTATCCAGAAACGATACGCAAAGTTAAGTCAGTACAGTCATTACTAACTCGACACCCAAAAAACTGTGTGACACTCTGTTACTTAAACAAGACGAATTTAAACACCGGTATCGTGTTTTCCAATTTCAATTTTGGTACGGGCAAATGCACAAAATGACTGTTAAAAAATACGTTAACAATTAAAGATTACAAACAGAACTACCACATGCGGGTCACGAGTGTATAGTGCAATGGGGTGAACTACAGATTCTGTTTGTACAGCACACTGCACTGCATTCCTCGGATTCAGCAAACAGAAGGTATGTACAAGTAGTGTTAGAGCAGCTTATCCGGAACACTGTGTAAGCGAATTAAGGTGCTTTAAGAGTTGTAGAAGGAGTTTAAAGGCGGCTTTTCTTGCTTGTAGCTCGCTCCGGTTAATTAGCTCGTCGACACGCTTCGCCCGACGTATTTCGCTTCCTACTTTACCGAGGATCATCCAATGAAGCGTAACGTGTAACCCAAAACAGTTGCCAGATATTAGCAGCCTCTTGTGTTATTTTAAGAAAACTTGCTTTAAAAGTTTGTTAAGCAAAGAAAGACGTAACTAGGTACTTTTAAATTAGCAGGTAATAAAAGTATAAGACTTTGATTTTCCATTTTACCTTCTAAACAACATAGATAAAAATAGATTTGTACACTCTTTCGGGTCTCTAAACAATTTACACGAGTTACAATAATAAAGGCGGTGGCAATAAAGCTAGGAACAATAAAACTCCCTCCCAGCGCTCGAGAATGGAAAACACTATTGTTTAAACATTAAGGGAACAAAACGGAGATCATTAGAGTGTCTATTTCTCTCGTGTTGAGGGAAAATAACGCACCATGGTGGTGAGCGGCTTTAACGTCTCCCACATACTTTATGAGTAGATGCTGTAATTGGTTATATTTATTGTTTTCTTTCTAATTTAAACATGACTTGACCATAGAAATAGACACGGATGAAATTTGCGACGTGTAGCAAACGCTACGAGTCATAAAATAGAGCAATAGTTTAAGAAAATCAAGACTGATTATCTTCTAAGTATATTTTAACAATGCAATATTAGGTACTTACTAAGTAAATTTGATAACTTATGAAAAAAATATTTCTATTGTCAAATTAATTATTAAAATAATACCTGACTGCAACGCATAAAAGGCACGAGCATTGATTGGTGAAAATATGTCAGTAAAAACTTTTTTGCAAAAAATACAACCGACTTCATCAAAACACTAACCGGTGTAAAATAAAAGTCGGTGGCCAATAATGGATGAGACAAAACTACAAAAGCCACAGACGTCACAGGACAGGTTAGTTTTTTCATGTAGTCGGTTTTATTTTTTGCAAAAAAAAAATATTTTGTATAGCCTGCCATCTATCCTGCTACATACGTACTAAAAAATCTGACATATCCTGGATCGCGATGTTAAAATTATCCGCTCGATTGAACGTAATATTATACAAGATCTCGACAACATTAATGTCGGGCACAGCCAGACACAACTACACGCGTGTGGTCGGTCCTTGCGTTCTCAATGGTTGATGAGATTTTTTTACCTCATACTCCTAAAATTTAATCTCATTGAGGAGCAATATACACTTATTGAGCTCAATCTTTTGTTTATGTTTAGTACGAATAGATCCGTAGAGAATTTGGTGTATTTCATCAATTCAAACAGTATCTTCAAATTAAACGATTTTGAAACTGATTACGGATATAATATAAACTTTATGTCAGTCTAGTGGACGCAAATGCTACTGCTAAACATGAGGTCATAGGTTCAATACCCGGGTCTCGCACAACGATGTTGAAATTTTCCATCTGTATTTTCTTAGTAGCAGCCCAGTGTCTAGATTTCAGTGTCCAAATTGTGGGTGTATTGCAAGTACACCTCTGCCTAATTATATAGGGACCACAGACTTCGCTTACATAACTAGGTAAATGAATTTAGAACCCTATAACATCCCTTTTCTTCAGGTCATCATCATCATCATCATTTCAGCCATAAGAAGTCCACTGCTGGACATAGGCCTCCCCAATAGATCTCCAATGAGACCGGTTGGAAGCGGCTCGCATCCAGCGCGTTCCCGCTGTCGTCTGTCCACCTTGTGGGTGGACGTCCTACGCTGCGCTTTAGGTACTTTTCTTTAACACAAACATGTTTATAAATGAATTTTACACTTAACTATAATAATGTATTTATTGTTTCACAAACCAGGTGACATAACTTGCTTAGTACAAATTTATGGGCAAGAATGAACAGATGATGTACTGCTGGTACTTAAAAAAGGAAACCCTGAGCAATAAGTACCAGCTGCAACTATCAACTATCTTTTGTTTTTTTTCTTTCTTTTAATCTTTTCACTTTGTTAGATTTGTAAAAACCCTTGCTCGGCTATTTGCAACGAACGGAATTGATAAAAAGTTCGTATTTTGCAATTTTTAGTTTCTTCATGTGTAGTCCTAAAGAATAGTCTTTCAAAATTCGAAAGAATTATTGAAATCAGTTAACAAATTGCTAAAAACGTTCTGTTTAAACATGAATCTATACATCTCTGTCGGACCCCTTATAAAATAGATAAGCGTAATGTTATGTTATGGAAATACATAAACCATGCACAGACATGTGACTGTAGTAATCGCAAGTAATTTGCTATTATGTGTTGAAGAGCTCCGTTGCTTGTCTTTTTCATCAGTTTTCTTCATCAAATTATACTTTCTAAATGAAAATGCTTGATTTGTTCCTAAAAATGCAAAAATCGGTACGTAGGTTTTGTGCCTATATTTTTTGAGGAGTTCTCTCAAATCCTCAAGGATCCCATAAACAGATCGTATACCCAATTAAATAAAAAAAAAATGTTGAAAATCAGTACATAAATGGCGGAGTAATAGTGTAACAAACGTAAAAAATAAAAAAAAAACAAACAGTCGAATTGAGGACCTCCTCCTTTTTTTGAAGTCGGTTAAAAGCTTAACATAAATCACAAAGATTCACTAACATCCCGACAAAAATTGATTAGAAAACCACATTCAAGCAAATAACACTTAAAATGCAAATGTTTAATATTAATCGTTGCTCTCCCTTATTTATTTCCCAAGTTACAGCTTGTTGACTTTGTAAAACGTCGCTGGGGAAATATGCTTTCTTGCTCTGAATTTGTTTCTTGACCGACTGTGCGAGAGTTCACCACTTTTTATATTCTTTGAAGATGATTCTGATTATTAAAAAAATATTATATCATTTGAGGTTAAAAAAACAAGGGAGGCTAACGCCGCACGAGTCGATCAAATCATTTATTTCAATTAGACCCATATAAGTCAGTTTTAAACGTCAGACTTACGAGTTAAATTAAGTAAATGATTCTAGTTGCACATTCCAAAAGCCAGTTTCACACATATTTTTCTTTTTTCATGTAATCAAAAAATAACGGCGATACTCAAAATGTCGCATGACGTCACTAGCCAGTACAGTTTATACTAGGTAATCACGTTACAAGCCCCCTCTCTCCAACTTTAATGCGCTTAATCTAAGCAGTTTTCTAAAAAGAAAAAAATACGTGTCGAATATTTTCTTGTAATCTAGATGACGGACTAAAAAATAAATTTTTGTCAAATAGCCCATTGTAGAGGTCCGATAGACAGTCACTACAACTGTTTTACTAGAAGCTGATCCCAACGAAGTTTGGAAAAGGCTAGGCAGGTGCTAATAACAAAAACACAAAAAAAATAACAATGATTCTTTATTTATGAAGGGGGTCAATTATATTTAAAGGATTATGACAACGAGATCGGACCAGTGCCGACTGATCTATGCACTAAAAAATAATGGGAATTCTTCATTTACAATTTTTTTTTTTTTTTTAAATAGGTATGTTGCTATGGGATGACTTAGTGATTTAATTAGGTCCAAAAAATAAAACTAGATGCTATTAACTTATTACTTTTTATCCGCAATCGAAATTGGTAAAACAAAAACCAACGTAGGTATACATACATTTTTTATTTACATTACGTTTTAAGCTGATTGAAATAACACAAAAAGTTACATGGTTCTGCTGTTGCAATTTTTCAGATCTAGTTCTTTAATTAATTGCCGCACCAGAATTATTTTGCCTTGCGGCGTGCTATTGTCTCGCTATCCCCGTTTTAGAATAATAAATCTGACAGCCAATCTTAGTGATCATGACAATGTTCCGTGTGTAAGTAAGTGGTTAAAAGATTGTATTCCTTATTAGGTCAACTAGGCAAGATTGACGTCTATCTAGATGTCCCGTCCTAAATTATTGTTGATCAATATTATCTTACCCACACACTAATTACTGCCCTAGGTAATGATACATAATTGATCTGGTCGTATTGTTATTGTACGATTAGAAGCCAAATAAAACTAGACATACCAACGTTTGGTCTTGTGCCACCGTTCCTTTGATGAGTAAACTTGAACAACAAGATAATACATTAGCATTTAATTAACTTTAATACGCAAATTCAATTAAATATCTTTCCACAATCCGTACTTACCCGTACAATTTTCCAAACAAAAGACAGAAAAATCCAAAACAAAAGAGCGTCGAACCAGAACCTCAAACGGTAATCCATCAATAAAGTCAAAATGAACCTTCACGAATCAAAAACAAACATACTCTCAGTCTCAGAGAACTAAATCATAGTTAGACTACATTTTTACGAGCAGATAAGATAGATACATATTGTAACACCGATTGACAATTTTTACTGCCAAATTCTGGTTGCGTTTGCCAAGTGTATGAGTATAGCTACGTAGTACATGATAGAGAGTGGGAATTGGGATGCACCGGCGGGCCCGACGCGCGACACCGTAAATACACAAAAACTTCCCTGCCAAACTTCCGCTGCACTTGTTTATGAATACGGCCACCGCCTGGGGATCGCCCATCCGAATAAATGATGACCTGCGTTATTTTTGAACGTAAAAAAAGTTTCATATTGAAAAAAACACACCCGATTTTTATTTTTTGTTTTTACTCTTATCATTGTGGTAGTTTGTTTGCTAAAAAATAACGCATAGTTACAACCTGTTAACGACTAGCTACTGCTGAATAAGAGCTTCCTGATATTCTGGGAAGGAGCCAAGTGAACGATTTTGAGAACATTGTGCCATAATCACCTCTTTTGGAGTCCGTATATTATCGGACACTTTTTGGAGAGTAGATTCTTAACCGCAGCATAGGGCATTGGCTTGTTTACCGGGACATCATCCGTACCTGTGTGTTTATTACATGCAAAGAATACGTAGGTACTAAACGTTTTTGAGCACTTTAATTGTCGGTGTATCCTGATAGCTACAACCCCTAGTTTTCTTTTAGTCAAGAGTGAATAGGTTACTTCTAGGCAAGCGTACTTCATCGTCGACCACATCATCAGGCAGGTGAAATAGTGGTCAAACGCGAGTCCATCAATAATGAAAAAGGGGGACACACGTTTGGTGCGCTTTTACTAAGTTTAAGTTAGCAACACATTATACACTGTATAACAACACATAACACCCTGTGTTACGGGTTGCGCTCACCTAGGAACGTAGATTCCATAATAGAGGAAGAAACGAAGACATAGAACAACCTGATGCCTAGGCGGTCTAGAATCACATAGCGGTGAAATAGTTCGTAATTACTAGAGCTTAATAAAAAATATATTTTGTTCATAACCCGACCTCGCCGAAAATTATCTCTACAGAGGGCCTCGTAAAATGTATCTTACCCACATAAAATCTTAGTTTAACTATCCATGATTTACCCTAACTCTTTTTCAAATGTCCCCATCGATAATTTAGTTATGGCAGCCTTACTACTCGTATTAAATATTAATCTGGTCTCCTCCGTGTACAAAAAAATCTTAAAAAGGTATATCCAGTTTTCGCTTAGCATTAATTAATACAATTATACCAGACCTATATATCATTTTGGTTTCTAGTAAAGCATGTCTCGTAATAATTGCATAATATGCACCCTCAAATTAACTTATTTAATACGGAACTGAAAACAAAAAACAAAAACGTAGGTACTTAAGTACGGAAGTGGATAGGTACGTAAGGAGATCAAAACATGGAAATTCGAAAGGCAATCAAATCATTGGCACCGTCCACGGCACGTGATGAGTAGAGTTGCACAGATTGGAGAAGTCATAGTGTCCCTATATGGAGTGGAAAGGACATCGACGCACACACTAACACTCAACTTTTAGTACCTACATTACCTAAGAATCCTAAGATTCTGAACCCGTGTTCATTCGGTTGTCGGACTGTACTACTAACTTTTTGTATTTTTTTTTTCAGATGTTTTGTTGCTCTAAACTGTAAAAAGTTAAAAACCGTGAAAAAAAACATAATTTATAAATCAAACCCAAGCCAAAAAAACACGCTTTTGTCTTTAGAAATATTTAGATAGAAATCATCATAAAATACAGTTTAAAGTGGAAAGACAACCAGGAAAAACTTAAAAATCAGAAGAAGTTAACAAAAATTTCAACGCGGGTGGGGGTCTACAATCGTGTTGATACTAAATGATCATCCTGAAGTGCGTCGATGTTACTTCCACCCTGTATACACAACTAACCCGTACGTGTTCATGTTGAACAAATCTACGGATGCAGGCAGTTCGTTTCATTTTCGACGTAGACGCGATTTCCCGCTCACTGCTCGCCGGTCATTTTTCATCATTCAATGAACGAGGTAGGTACGTGGCTTTATCATGATCTTTTTGTAATTGATTGTTAACGTACACTATGTAAGCTGTTGTTGTTTTCCTTGTTTATATTTAAAGACTACCTTGTGAGGTATCACGAGTTTTTTTCCTTATACTTACCAATGAGTTTTCCCGGGCAGAAATCCTGCCAAGTGAGTAGCTTAACTTACCAAAGTGGCTTTCCTTATGTAGAACTACTTGCTTATGTTGATGAGTAAAATATTGTTTATTAACCAAAAATTGCAAGAATGGAACATGGCTCTGTGCTATAATAGGTAAACACGTACTTAGACACCTTTCTACTCCCACTTAATATTCAGTTATTACGACTATATTTACACACAAAATAGGTACTTAGATGCATGTTTGTGTAGGTTAAAATTGTCCCCTATTTACCAACATTATTGCCCTGCTCACTTTGAAATTGTCATGTAGGTACGTTAATCACTATAATTCAATGCTTTCGTGTATCATGTTTTGATTCAGAAAGGGCCAATTTTTTTATAAATAATAAATTGACGACGTGAGCATTTGTCTGTATAGTTGAGACTAATATCTACTTAATAATGTCGATGGACTCTCTTACGTCATTATCTTATGTTAGATTAATATTAAGTAAAATGACAAATATCAAAACTAATTATTTACCGATATTAGATTTTATAAGACTCCATTTACAATGACATTAGAAAGAATTTACAAAAGGTTATTTTTAATGCACACTTTGTAACGACAGTACAATAAAATTATGCATGTTACAATTACGATAGATAATCTATTTTCATAGCAGCTTGACAGCTGCTGTGAAAATAGATTTTATTTAGTTATGACCAATGCAGCAATTTATTTTGAGAAATGTTGTGGATTTCGTTTAGATATATTGAGTTATGTTATTTAATTTTAGTTGAAAATTACATTATTGTCAACGATAAAAATCTCAAAGAAGCAGGGATAACAATACATGGACACGATCTTCATTTCACTTTTTTTCTTTTATAGAAATAAAAACTGGAATAGAAACTGTTTGCAAGTATCTTTTCAAAGAAAATGTTCTGCATTCCTGCTTTTACGAGCCTCTTTTCTAATGCTATTGTAAATGGAATAGAAGATAAGTATCTAAAAACGTTTAAAATTTAGTTGAAATCTCATCTCAGTGACAATCAATGTCAAGAACTTGTCAAAAATGCAGGGAAATTGGGCGTATTTTTGACAGATTCACAGTTAGATTAGAATTTTACCTTTATTCGACTTGATTATATAATTTAAACTGTAACAAATGAAGTGAAGTAAAAAAAAAAACACAATCTACTTGGAAAATATAGTCCTAAATGTGTTAGATGTACCTGCTAAGTCTACAGACTTTAGACTTCTAACACATTTTAAACCGAAACATTCCAAATATCTCCCCAATTTAGTTTCCCGGTATTGCAGGTAGAGCACACGGTTAGATATTCGACAAGGTGCTCTTTACAAAGAACTTTCACACGCCCCGGCGAATCCACGTAAACGCCCGCACGTGTTTGCACTAAGCTTTAACGAAACCGACTCAAGAACGAAATTGTTGAAGATATTCTAGGTTTTTACATTTTCCGTATGTTATAATGGTGGCGCTAAGGGTGCATTCATGTAGGTAATTTATTAACTATAGTAGATTATAAATGTTTGTAAAGCAAAAAATGAAATAGAAAGGTACTTATGTGGACAACAGCTCGAAAACAGGTAGGCTACATTTCAAGCTATAGGTACAAAGGCCAGCACATCAATCTATCCCAATGTGTTAAAGTTCTTTGATAGTTTTTCAACTTCATATCAAACAGAATAAGGTTCATGTTAAATTGGGTTAATGTGACAGTTTGGGGTAGCTTGAAGTGCTGGCGTCTGTACTTTATAAACTGACCACTCACTTTATGACACTCATCATGAAGACTAGCACATTTCGCTCGTGAGTTTGTCCGCTCGAACTTCGGTTTCTTTCGTCTGAAGTTTTACATCACCTCCCTTTGTAGTTTTTTAACCGACTTCAGGAGGAGGTTCTCCATTCGATCGATTTTTTTTTTTAAGTAGGTATGTACCCCGATTACTCCAAGATTAATGATCTTTTTTATTTCGATGCGGAATAGTTGCCCCATAAAAATATAACATAGTTTGGCCCTGTAGTTTTCATTTCATGAACATTTTTATGAACATTTAATTAATTTTTGAACATTTTTTTGTATGTAGGTATGTGCACCGATTACGCTGGGATTTATGTACCGATTTACGTGACTCTTTTTTAGTTTGATGCGGGATAGTTACTTTTTGGTCTCATAGAACATTAACATAGTTTGGCCTGGTAGTTTTCATTTTATGAATATTTTTGTTCATGATTTTTTCTTTTTAAGTTCATCGAAATCTGTTTATTTGTTTGATTGTAATATTAAATAAAAGAAATGGAAAATAATGGATCATCTACATAAAAATAAAAAAACTAAAATAAGAAAAAATAAAAACTTTTTTACAAAAAAACAACCGACTTCAAAAAAACACTATCCGGTGTAAAATAACTCTAAATTCGGTAGTCAAAACCACGGAAGCCATAACACCACCCTTTGTAGTTTTTAAAATATAGCCTACGTTACTCTGGTGATAATATAGCTTTTTAATGGTGAAAGAATTTTTAAAATTACTTAAGTTAGTTTTTGAGTTAAATCTCTACTAACAACGAAATCGAATCTTTACTCTGTGTAATATTAATAATATAGTACCTAGGTACCTATAAAAGACAAGGACTTGTAACATGATGACGGGCCATTGGAAGCCCTGATGATCTTGCGGTCGCAACTGCGAGTAAAGAGTGTGAACCTTATTTCACGTTTAGTGTTAGGGGTTTGCTTGTTAACCGAGCAAAGAAATGTTGATTGTTTATTTCAGGAATCTGTAGTAGCCGGGAATGCCGAAAAGACTTTTGTCCTGGTGCTCGCCTCTTGGTATGATACTTAAGCAATTAGTGAATACCTGCTTATTGATGTCCTATACAGGTTGGAAAAATGGGCTCTAAAGCGAAACCACTTTAAATCTTTAAGATACAGATTATTTTACTCAAAGGAAACATTGCTTTATTTTTAAAAATAAACTCAGCTGCATTCACATATTTCTAAGCAAGCTTACCTAAACCGGGAAACGAACCAGCTGAAAATTCAAAAAATAAATAGTTGCATATTTCACTAGTCAGTAGGTTAATACCTACAAAAAGGAAATGCCATTTGCTGAGGAAACCTTGGCCAAGTGATACACATGGAAAAAACAAATGAAAGGCATTAGGATTTACATCATAGATAAAGAAACAACAGCTGTTTTTCACATGGAACTCGGTAGGACTGTTATATTAAAAATTACAATCCCTACAGTGATAGGTACCTAGTAGGTAGGTACCTACCGACCACCGACCCGAAATGTTAGAACTTAGTAAGTCATAAAAAAATCTCTGTATGCGTTTTCTTATTATTACTTCAGCATTCGTAGCATAGATTAGATTAGATTCATTTATTTGCCTGAAATATGGTATTTTACAGATTTTGAGAAGGCATAGGTAAACATTTGACCTTCATATTCCGCCTCCTAAATTAGGCATGCAAATTTTGTAATAAAAACAATGGTTTAAAATACCTACTATAAAAGAATTCAACACAATTAATAAATTGCATAGCATCACTGTAAGTAGAGACGGAAGTTTCGACGGAAGAATCGACAAAATGATACCTAATATGGCATATAGGCACAGGCGCTAGCACATCAAGCTACCTTTGACTGCAAATTTTTCCCAGATGAACATGAACCTAAGATTCTTTGGTAATAAAGTTGAAAAACTACAATTGAAAATAATTGAAAGAATGAGGTAGCTTGAAGTGCTGTCCATTGTACAGACGCCAGCACATCAAGTTACCCCAATGTGTCAAATTTTCCCAATTGAATATGAACCTTATTCTGTTTGACATAAAGTTGAAAAACGATCAAAGAAATTTGACACATTGGGGTAACTTGATGTGCTGGCGTCTGTACCTTTCACGAAATTCAGCATTACCTAATGACATAAGTATGGGACTTACGTACCTACCTATGTTTATTGTTTAAAGCTCTAAACACTACACTTGGTGGCACCTAAATTAATGCCATATTATTATTGTACTGTTGGATTTTCTCGACGTCGACGCCCGGGCGTAAGATATTAAAAACAGCAATGTAGGTTAATTCAGTTAGAACTCTTTGAGCGCTCAATCAGAGAGTAGGTTTATTCCTCTGTTAAGTTTAAGTAGGTATGGAGATAGATTCACAGCTTTATGAAAGTGTGGTAGATCGTTATTTTTCAAATACTTTTATATGTCGATAGTAAAGTGAGTAATGACTTAGCATTTTTTCATCTCAAGATGGTTTAAACCAGATCAGTGGTCCGTATCATTACCAGTTTCTAGCAAATGTCGGCCCGGGATGAAAAAACTATCAATCTTACGATCTTCAACACATTTTTTCTTGTCAGATTCCCCACTTATAACTTAAATCTACTTAAAATAAGATATCATTATGACCAAGCAATATAAAATAACTTTTTCTTAGTAGCTTAGGTGTTCACTGCTTGAGTGCTTTCAGGTCGTGCGCTGGGAGCTATTACATTCTTATTGTTTTGGTCAATCAGAGTGACTTCGTCTCCCAGATATTCAATAGGTACCTACATCTCTATGTACCAGAACTCCTCTGCTACCTACGTACAAAAATCTATACTCTAGGACAAGCGTAATTAGTACCTACCTAATCAAAAAAAATGGTAGATAGGTAAGTTTTGGCAGACAATTAAGCTAAATAATGCCTTCACGCACAACACATTTTCCGGGACAGGGTTAGCAATTTTTTGGCTAATTATACATATAATAGTAAATATAGAATGAAATACTAACAGCTGCAATCAAACCGGGCCATTGCAATACTTAGGTACCTACTCTTACTGTTCTACACGACTTCCCTAGGTAGGTAGGTATGAGGTATGAGAATGAGGGTTTTTAACGCTCACTAGACTCTAGACTAGATTTATGTACCTACGTAGGTACGTACATAAAGGCGCGGATCCAGGCTTCAAAAAAGGTTGTAAGTAGTCACGGCCCATGGTCACTCAAAAATTCGTCAAGCGCAAGTGGGCTTAGTATTCCCTACGTTCTCGATACCAAGTTAAATATTCTACTACCTTTTATTTAGCGAGTCTCTAATGTGCTCTTTAAACCATTTATGTTAGATAGAATGAGAATGACAATAGGTACCTCTATATATACATATAACCTAACCTAACTTACCATACCTATCCTATAGCTAACCTAACCACCTAACCTAACTACCTTACTGAAAAGCATTGATTTTGCAAGATACAAAATACATAATTTTAAACTAAACTACTGCTCTGCGTGTTTCTATGTTACATACAATACTAGAGTACTTAAGTAGCTGTATTTGAAGTAGTAGTAAGAGGCAATAATTTAAATCTATTGGTCCATACATCCGCCAGCACGTCAAGTTACCCCAAAGTGTCAAATTTCTTTGATCGTGTTTCAACTATATGTCAAAGAGCATAAGGTTCATATTCATTTGGGAAAAATTTACACATTGGTGTAACTTGATGTGCTGGCGTCTGTACCTATCACTTTGATTGTTTATCTAGTGGTTAGTAGCCCTGACTGCTATACTGGAGGTCGTGGGTTCGATTCCCACCCAAGACCAATGTTTCTGTGATGAGCACGATAAAATTATGCGGGTATGCTCACAACGGTGGATTCGCGCTTTCTTTCATAGGGGTAGGCAGAAACTACAGAGCGCCATCTGCTACGATTCTTTCATAGTCATAATTCTTTTGCTTTTGCTTCATTATATAGAAAGAAAATTCTTTGAGACAAATTCCCTGAGACCCGTGCGTGCGGGTTTGACAAAATTCATGCGGGTTTGATATCTACGTGGCCCAAGTTGCGGGTAAAGATAGTTCAAGATAACTACAATGATGGCTTTACAATAGCAGCGATAAAGTAACGCTTGGGTTTTTTTTAAGTCAGTCAATTGGCTTTTAAATACCTAATACAAAAAGTGCTTTTGTTCGACAGACGCTTTTGCCAAGTTCCAGAAATAAAGATAAAGATATACCTAGGTATTTGTTGCAGAACTTGACTGTGCCGACTTCTTTAGCCATGAAATTAGTGTGAAGTAGGTAAAGGATGTTGTACCTATGGGGGTACGTGAAATACTTTACTTCACACGAATTTCATGACTGAGAATAAAATAGAATAGAATACTTTTTATTGTTCACCATTAAAACTTACAAATTACAACTCTTCGGCCTTGTCACTTTTGTATGCCGCTCACAGCCACAGCACTACCGTTTTCATTGTAGTCACTAAACAAGGTTCCGACCCCCTTTTCATACGATGCTACACTTTTGAACTCCTCTCTAATAATTCTATCACATGGGGGACCATGGGATATAATTTATACCGCTATCATAAATTGGAACATCGAATTAAGCCTCTAGGTACCTACTAAAAAGGTACCGCTATTCATCGCCAACACGTTTAAACCGCTATACGGTAGGTATAGCGGTAGGTATTAATGAACAGCATAATTATATGTAGGTACCTATTGCTTATTTCCAAGTAGGTATTAGACATTTTAATCAACAGATGTTAAATCTTACCCTGGGTGTTTCCCAGGTCGGGTCAGGTTGGTACCTACTTATTATTATGGTTTTCTATCAGGAATTTCTCAGTAGCTGCCAAGTCTGGATCTATCTCAAGAAACAATGGAAGTCAAAATGCGAACATTGGGGGTCACATATACTTCCTCCTAGTACATGGGACTACATTACTAGCAAAATGTTGGTGTAAACAACACCCCTACTCTTACACTTGAAACGACTATCTCATATTTTGGTGTTAGCGAGTCGGAAACAGAACACAAATCAAAATACAAAATACCCTCGACCAGTTATACCTAAATGATACTGACTTTCGTTAAAAAAATATTGGGTTAGATAGTAATCATGATTTTACAAAGTTTACGAGTATAAAAACACATTAGTTAAACTAATTTATGCTCAGGCGCATCCCGCCGCGCAGTTGGGTAAAAATTATAAATATTAGGAAAAGTTAAAGTAAAATTTCAGCACAGTAAGGTCTAGAATCATATAGGTACTGAACTCAAGTTATCAGCCAGACGATTCTGTAAAAATCACCCTTTGAAGACTTGGGTGAGGTGAACTGTCTAGCACCTACATTACGCGCCTTCACTTCACTTACTTTTTCACGAGGTGATTTTATCAGAATCGCACTGCAAGCTGAACAAAGATATCCCTTCCACTGTGCATTATATCACAAACTCGTCATTCGTCTGAAACAGGTAACAATAATGATTTTATGATGTAAATAAAATCCTAAATGGGTTGAAAATGTAAAACACTGAAAATATATTTAAGTAAAACAATTACATTAAGTAACACTAGAGAGAACTTTCATTTAATCATAAAATTAAATACATCCACAGAGCCAATTGTATCTCTTTAGACGGCCATCTTAACAACACTTCAGATCAAATTAAAGCTGTCACTCCCTGTGAACTAAGACATACATTGCTAAGCAGGCCAACACCGCAAACTGGAACAGAAAAAATACATTTCATATGAGTATTGAATTAGTTAGTCTCCTTAGTTAATTGGTGAAGTATTCAGAACTATATATAATTATGTTTTTATAAATAACCCAAACAAAATAGTTATTCATATTTAAACCTTAATTCGTTAAACCCCAGAAGGACACTGGTGTCTGCCTGTCATTGTCTTTCTATTGTGTCTCTAATTGACTCAATTGAAAGGTTCAAAGGCACTATTTAGTTCCTGCCTACCCTCATGGCAAAAGGCGTGAGTAAAATGCAATAGGATTGTACACACTAACATAATATTTTTCTGTTTTCTTGAATAACCTAGAAATAATAATGCTATTTTTTAAACCATGTGAACAGCAGTTGTAGATATAGTACATTGTATCAAGAGAGAAAACAGAACAAAAATGTGTGTACAGCATTAATTCAATGCTGACCATATTTTCACATTTTCCTTATGCTTGTTAACAGAGCTCAAATTGCTATTGTATTAATTTCTAAAGAGAATGAGACAAAGGCAAGATATATCCTTAAACTACATCTTGCTGTTTGCCACATCAATAGAAATACATAATTATGTAAGCAAAAAGTTACACCTTGTATTCTGTCATCAACCAATGCCTTAGTTTATCTGTACTTTAATTTGTGTAGAGAACAAATTGGACCCCTTTAAAAAAACTACCCACACACAGAGAAGCGTGAAATTGCATTGCATATTGAAATAGTTAGGCCCCACAGCTTTATCTGCATTTTAGGGTGATGTCAAATAGCCTGAAAGCTTCATCAAAAATTGGGCTACCAAACACACAAATATTTTCAGAAATAACTGGTAATTACAGACATTAAGAGTGGTCAAACAAAAAAGTTTTTCAATTATATTGATGGTTTTGGCTTTACAATAGCACAGAAGAATTGACTAGACAAATAACTAGATGTCTATTTGTCTAGTAAATTATTCTGCGCATTATACAAAAATAAAAGAAGATACAACTCATCATCTATCCAATTTGAAGTAGTCTATTATTGGACATCTACTGACTTTTCTTACAGTAAAACTACTCAGTCATAGTGCCAGCTTGGCAATGTTTGTGTATTACAGTTAGAATGAAATTTGCAAAACGAAAACAAATAAACAAAGGCAATATTAATAGTGGCTCACTAGGCCAAAATTAGCACAGTACAAGGTTGATTAGAACAACTGTAAGTGGTAACATCTATTTGAAATGTTACTAAATATCTAAATATGATTAAACTATACCTTAAACTTTGGATATTCGTTCATATAAATTGTGACCATTCCAACGTAAGGTAGAAAACCTCTGGCACGACCCACTACATCCTTCTTCGTGAGCCAGAGCTGTCCCTGAGCATACAAGCCTCGATCATCTACACTGTTGTTGTCACCTTTAGTTAAGAATTTAACGGTGCCATTGTTCCTGGAAAAGAAAACAAACTTTGATGAGCAACACTTACAATTCATGAACCATTTAGTTTTAAATACACTGATAGTAACATCTTGATATTAAGACACATCTTTATGATGAACTTAAAGAAGAGTATGAATGAGAAGATATAGAAGTAAAAACAACTCACTTTTCATGAAGCTTTAAAACTCTGTGAACGATTGGAATGTCGCGTCCCTCCACTTTGAAGACAACAATCTCTCCCACACGCACGGGCTCCTCAGGATAATTTGTCAAAAACAATAAATCACCTCTGTGGAAAGCAGGCTCCATACTACCGGACAACACCACAACTATCGGGCTTTCACTGCCAGTTACAACCATTAGACCTTTCCATATCATGAGGGCCGAAGAAACTATCATACCAAAACTTAATACTTGGTAGATAAACTGAAAAATAAAGGAAACGAACGTAAAATAACAGCCGGTGTAATATTAACGTTATTTTACAAATTCTCAATGAAGCATTACCTGCCGTTTGTTCATGCGCTTCACATCATCGAATATGCTGTCCAACATTTTGGTTTCTGTAAATATTCTAACAACTACAGGAAAAGTATTATATTTTTTGGTTATCGCCTTTCGCTGTTGTCGTCTTGTCGACAGCACCACGTCAGATAGCTAGAGTAGTACAAAATATATCGAGAAAATTTGGGACACGCCTAAAATTAAAATTAAAATTAAAAAGGACTCAGAGGATAACATTAAATTTTTCCTTGCGTTAATAACTAGTTTTATTATTTTAATTTAATAAATTGTAAAAATATTATTTATAAGTGAAATAAACTATTTGTGTTAAACGTAGATGACATTCTAGTCTACCTCACCGATTTTATGCAATATGACTTAAGTCTCAAATTCAATGAGCGAAATCGTGATTTCGTGACCACACTGAATAACTGAACTTATTTATTTATTACAAAGAGATTTAAAATACTTTAGAGCGGATATGCGAGAGAATGTCGGTAGGAAAACTTGGATCCATGTCTCAGTAGCGTCATCTAGAATAATATATGAATATTGGAGCGGCAGTAGAGCGTACTAAAAAAAACTAACACACTTGTGTCCAGCAGGACACAAGTTTCGAATAAAAATTTTGTTCGTGATGTCCGGTCTATAGATAATGAATGTCTTTGATTTTTTATAATGAGGAACACCAAGCTTGGCAAAAAAGAGTCTGACGCGGTGACAGATGAAACTAAAAGTGGATGATTGTGGCAACATTGATTTATTTGCCAAGTGCTAGTACATCATGTGTCAAAAGGGCGTAAATCCTCGTCGTTTTTCATAGATTTAACAAAATTATTAAGTTTCGTTTCAAAAGTAACGATTAAAAGTTAATAAAACCATTCGTAGTTGAATCAGAGCAGTGATTTACCACGTCTTTTTGTGATGTTTGGCCAAATCTGAAGCGGGACAAGTTTTGTCCGATATCGGGAATGTTTATCGAAGAACTGCCGCTAGGACAGGTATTTTATCTACCCTAATTAAATCATTGTACATTAATTAGGTTTTTCTAAATGTATTCAATGCGTAGTTTTGTTGATATACAGATTTAAGTAACTATTTGTCTTGTTTACAGAAATTGAAATTTAAGGTTATGTTTTGTAGTTTGCAGAGCCTCGTATACCCATATTTGATACTTGAAGATAAAGAAAAGGGAATTAATAATAAAGTACCGTATCTTTTTTATTTTAGATAAATCTGTCAACACAGTAAGAAAAATGTTTAAGGAACGTAAAAATAAGATATTTTTTAAACACCGGGAAAACTTCAAAGGTCGCTTGAAGAAAGTTACCACCTATTATTATTGTGACGTGATTCCAATTGAATTAATATGGGGCATTGAAAAACATTAAATTGCTTCAGTCAATGTTGGATCCATTGATGTAAAGGTATGTAGCCTAGTTTATATGTGCATATTTAAATTTGCTATGTTAGAATCATTGTTTATGATTATTTTTTTGTTTTTAAAGGTGGCTGCTTAACAAGCATTTGCAAACATTACTACGATTGGAAAAAATCTTGCAAGGATATTGTAATGAAAATAGAAAAATAATATCATGACAGTAATAAATCTCACAGATGACAGTAGCAGTGATTTATCAGAATTAGAAAATACTAGTGTTTTAGAAGTTGCAGGAAGCTCTAGCCAACATGTGAGCTTTTCCGGGATCGAATATTTGATGGTAGTGTGTTCGATTCGTCTGATTAAATTTTTGGTATTAAAATAAAACTAAAAAAAAACGTGTTCTTTCATTATCCCTGTAAACAAACTATTTTCGTTGATTCCTAACAATCTTACGGTTAGACTGCTCTAGAGGAAATGGTTATATCTGTCTGTGTATACCTAATGCATCACTTTCGTGCAAGGCTTCAGTGCCCACTATAACATATGTATAGGTACATTAACTCACGCCTCTTTCCCACGCTGGTAGGCAGAAACTAGAGAGCGCCATATGCTACGATTCTCACATACTTCTTTTGCTTCGTATACATTTTTACATGTCGTTATACACATTTGCCCACTATAAATAGTGTTAATACTGGACATTGAAGCCTTCCATGGTGTTTGCGTAGCATCCGTCAGACAGAACCACCCACTTAGCTTTGGGAAAAAATAACAAGTATCAAACCTGTTAAGTCGTAGTATTCAGGGTGGCCACATGCGCGATACTAGCGACCTCATTTATTCCACACTCTTTTTTGCCAAGCTGTACTTAATACAGGAAAAAAGCGTGAGGCCTTTTGTCCCGTAGGGGTAGGCAGAAACTTCAGAGCGCCCTAAGCTACGATTCTTACATACTTATTTTGCTTCGTTGACATTCATAATGTCATACACACACGGCGGCATATTAACATGATCTTATTCACAATCTTACAATTTGAACTTAGTGGCAATAATATGTATTTTTCTTTCTCTGTATCCATGGTAATGAAATAGATTTATAAAAAAGTACTCTGTAGCTGTACCTTCGCTTGATCCTGGCATAGTACGGAGTTTCAATATAGCTATGCCAGCTTCTACCTACTGGTTTTGTTACAACTAACTTGTGAGCTATACTGTACTTACCAAACCGAAAGATAGGTACTGTGTCTGGAACTAGTAGGTATACTAACATATCTCAGCTTATGATAATATTCCCACTGCTAAGTCTTTCTCCCAAATTAAATACCTATATTCATCATCATCACATGAGTCCACTGTGGTGATGATAATTGGAGATGGTTAAATGCATGCCTGCCTCAGACAGGAGTGCACATTAGATACTCCCTCGTCACTTTCGCTATTTCGTCGCTAATCCCTAATAGGTCACATACTAATTACTAATTCATCACTTTGTATTTCTGCTCAGTTTTCATAACTCGTTCCATGCTTTTTTCGTCCCATTACAGAAACTCCTCGGACGCATATATATTACCACCGTCCCACGGACATCCAAATAGGCACACTTGCAAATGAAAATCACGTGCTCTCAATGCTCATTTGACCAATAAAAAAATTAAGCACCAGTTGGGGTTTGATGAAGTGTCTATCGCTAACGGCCGTGTGGGTATGTACGATTGACAAATTAGACCTTCGTAGTAAGGCGAGTTTACACTAAACGCACAAAGAATCAGTCAGCGCAAGAGCATGCTTATTATATTCCATAATCATTGCCTAAGTAGACGAAACGAAATAAAATTCTACCTCTCACTAAAATATTTTCATGGTTGGGGCGCAATGAGCATTCGCGCATTTGGTGTAAATCAGTATAGCTGCAGTAGGAAAATGTGTATCATGTGTGTTTACACCCTAAAACAGAAAAGTTTTCGCAAAATAAATTCTACAATGATACACTAAACTTGATACTTAGATGCGTTTATTCATACAGTACAAGGCAAACATTTATTGCAACAATACACAGGTAGTACAATATTCTTATCGTGCCATTTCAACATCTTGATTTTCTAAAAATTTGAGTTTTATTGTTACAGTGTTTGGTGTTGTAACATCTGCCACCAGGATATCAGCACCATTATATAAACCTAACTCTGTTACTTTCTTTTTCAAGTTGTCTCTAGTTCTCTCTTCAATGCTTTTTATGGACGACATGTATAAAGTCTTGTTACGGCCATTGATTACTGTTGTTATTCCTGAAAAAGAATAAAATATTTTGTTAGTTTTTATTATCTGTCCTTTAATTTAAGGGAAGATGCCACGATAGCCCGCGAATTTCAAAATTTCTACGTTCTACCGTTTTGCAGTTCACTTTAGCTCAATCAGTTTAGTATAAATGTAATTCAAAATTGTAAACCGTAATAAACTTAAAGGAATTTTAAATTCACGGCTTTCGCCTTAACTTGTTGCGTTTCAAGATCAAGATAAAATACCTGGACTCTTCATTAAAAATACTGGATCTTCACAGAGCTTGTCATAAATTGTCTGCAATGTTGCATCTGGCTCAATTTCTACAACTCGTGTGGAGTTACTGCAAGCAACACAGTCAGGCCTCTTCTCAGCATTGAAAGTGTATGTGTACACACCATCAGCCATGTTCATCACCATGTAGTTGTTCATGTTGGCACAACAGGATGAGGCCAGTTTGAAAACCTGCAAGGAGTTTTTATTACTTTTACTCCATTTGCAAAAGCTTAGGTTATTTTTAATGCACACTCTGTATCGGAATTAAGCATGTTACAATAATACAATAGACGCCAAATTTATTATAATCTATTTTCACTGCAGCTCTCACACTTAGTTGTAACTATTTCAAAAACTAATTTTAAAAATGGTGTGTATTTCATTTGGTTATATTATTTGATTTTCGTTGAAAATCATAGTGTCAATGATTAAAACCTAATAGAAGCAGGGAGGAACAATACATGGACACTCTAAGTTCTTCTAAATTTAAAACAATCCAATTTTACTTAAAATTGTTTTCACTAAATTAAAATGTTCTGCATTCCTACTTCTACAATCATCTTTTTTCTAAAGCTTATTATTAATGGTGTATAGGTATATTTTTTTTTTTTACATTCTGAATTCAAACATCATCAGTACCTCAGTAGCACAACAGGCAGCAATTGCAGCATTAGTACTTGCAACTGCTGGAATAATATTCTTTAATACACCCTGAGTCAGTCTATATGTGACATTGGATATTCCATGCTTGACTGCCCTGTCTTGTGCCTTCTCGAACACCCAAGCAACATGCTGAGGATCATCACCATCAAGAGCTGTGTTACTACCCCACGGGTTTTCTTTCACCCATTGGATTACTTTAACATATTCAATGCAATGTTCTGGTAATCTGAAACATGAAAGCATTAGATTATTCTGTAAATTATTAACATAACTAACACTGCCTAATTAAGTGCTAAACCCAAAAAAAATGGTCAAATCGAGTTTGAATGGCTTTGAATAGCTTATTAGCGGCATCTTGTGTAAAACATATGAAAAAAGTCTTACCAATGTTTTCTTGGTCTAAAAATTTTATATAATTATTATTTTTATTTAAACTCACACACACTAACTGCCAGAACCAAGTCTTAGGATTTTTTTTAGCCAATAACAAAATTAGACTATTAATACGCTGAATAATATTACTTAATTATAAATCAGTAGTTCTAAACCAGATTTACCTTGGAGTATTAGCAATGGTGCAAAGTGGAAATGTTTTCTGTGGTGGATACAAGTCCAGGGTACACTCGATGCAAGCACTCATGCCTGGCAGGATGACCCTTGCATTGCCTTTGAAACCTTCAGTTCCTCCATCAACCAGAGGAATAACACTGCTTTGGTCTAGACTTCCTGAAAATTTAAGTATTTCTCAGTAATGTAATAATGTATTGCCAATAGATTGTAAGATGTAAGCAGGTACAAAAATAACAGCAACAACAATATTATCATCATCATCGTCAGCAGTGAGTTGTTGTCAAAAGAAGGTCCAAAGGCATCTTTGCGTCTCATTAAACTGTTGCTTATAGATCCAGAAAGTGAGTGGTCTATTTGTATTTGATTTAAGAGTATTTCATAGATAATTAATATAGGTATTCAGCCAATAATAGTTAATAAATAAAGCAAATAGAAAATATTATTACTGTCATCATTGTACTGCAACAGTGACATCAGCATGCCATTCAGCCAGCGTCTTGCAACAATAGAATCAAGACCACACACCACAATGTGGAATTGTCTGTAGAATCCTTCATCTAAATCCTGGATGGGGCAATGATGAGCTACAGATTCACAGCCAGGTACTCTGAAATAAAACATATCAAATTGAACAAACATACACTATAATTTCTCAACATTTTTAAGTTTGTTGCTCTGAAACCTGGCATTTTGATGCTGCATTGCTGTTTATGTAAGTAAAGGATAATGTTTTACTAAAACAACAGCATAGCAAATAACTGTGCTGAAGTAAACTACTCTGAATTCACTTGTAGCTTACTTCAAAGCGGCAATCTTAAAATAATAAATTATGTTAAATACACATGCTTACCTTTTGTTAACAAATTCTACAGCACACTTGGCTTTAGATAATCCAATGTCATGCTTCCTAAAGAGAAACTGCCTATTTAAATTTGAAAGTTCTATAGTATCCATGTCGACAACATGCAGCTTTTTGAATCCCATCAATGCCAAGTCTTTCAGTAGCTCACAGCCGAGTCCTCCCGCGCCTACAATTAGCACCTTACAAGAATCCATAATAAAGTCCAGTATTTCTGGCGACGGCTCGAAATCTGGATGGCAGAAAGGACCAGATCTTTCCAACAGCTTCCTCAAATGCTGCCATCTTCTTTGCTGGTGATCAGATGATACCGTATTCTCGCAGGATGCCATCGTGTTACAGTCAAAATGTTTGTCTAACAATAGTAGTTATGATGATAAGAAAACTAGTAATTATATGTCAGTAATAGTATTGTTAAAAGTCAGCCGGTCGGTTTGCGAAATTCAGAAGCCAATTAGCCAAACCAACCAATGAACCAAACAAAACGCTTCCGAACCATTTCCATTCACACTCTCTTCATTTCTTCAAGTGATCAAGTCTCTTCAAACTTCAAACCAATAAGTGTCACATGTCACTGTCACAGTGTCACTTGTCTTGTCAGTCAGTCAATTTTAGATTTGGAATGTCTGCAACAATTTAACAACAGATTAAAAAACTCTTCATAATATTACAAATCATGCATTATTCTGGTTGTCTTATTAGAAAATAAACGGATAAATAGCTAATAGGTTGCATTTCTACCTTCATCATACTAGTAAAATACAGTAGCCTTATTTTGTATTAGTCTTCAGTGTCGCTATGTAAAGAGGAAATAAACGAATGCCCAAGCCCAACTTCCAAAAGTGTAGTGGCGCCCTCCTAGATATCGGAAGCAATTTCTGTGTTTCTTTCAATCAATCAGCCTCACACCAAAATAATCCTTTTAGTGTGTTTTATTTAATTATTTACAGCAACGATGTAAAGACATGATAGTTTCAGGTTTTTAATTGTAAATTCGTCTATTAAAATTAAAATATTTGAATCAATACTTCTTACATTATTTTTTCTTTACATGCTATAGTTAAACATGGCCATGAGAACACAGTTACGTACTATAGGAGATATTCATTTGTTGAAAATGGAGGCGTGATGGAGGTGCAGTTGTCGCAAGACTAGGATTTTCAAGATTGCGGTTGTGAAGATTTACTCGTAAGTGTACATTATTAAACACTCGTATCGTAATCTGTATTGATTAAAATGTTATTTGCAACTGTTTATATCGCATTAAATCACATGTTATTGTGTATATTTGAGGGAGAGACGGCGAATGTCTTGGTAGCTGTGGAATATGATATTACCATGCCTGAGTCAGATAGAAGGCATGATATCGTTTCGTTGCTAGTTGTTACGGAAGTAGGAAAATAATAACATTTCTTTGGCCGACTATTACTGATATATCTATCAGTAAAGTTTTATCTGTTCATTGTCAACATAGTTGGTCAGTGCTATACAAAACAGTGCCATCGTATAATGCGTGGTAACTTATATTCAAATCTTAAGATCTAATTTACCGAATCACGACTTTTATTGAAGTGTTAGCGTATTTTATTACTACTTAAAAGTCAATTATTATGCTATTTACATAATATGCCTATCATTTTAGAGTCAGCATGGCTGGTAACAAGATGAATACCAAAACAAAAGGTAAAGAAGATAGAAGTAAAGCTAGCTCTAAGGCTGTAAGTCAAATTAGTGAGGAGCAAGAGGATACAGACTTTGCTTTGCTTAGGAAACCTATACAAACTAGTATTACAGGGTTTGGTCAAGCAAGGAAGATTTTTGACTTGGCTACTGAAGAAGTAAGTTAATCCTAAAATAAATTTAACATAAATATTTTTTTTTTGTTCATTTTATTAAACATCATTAATTTGTATTCTTTCTTTTCCAGCTTAAAGACTTACTATCAAATGAGTGTGATTTACTATATGAATGCAAAGTATGCCGAAATATATTTAGAAGCTTAGCTAATTTCATATCTCACAAACGTGTTTATTGCAAGGAGAAGTTCAATACCTCTGTACATAGCCATTTTATCAACACTACTTCAACGGTAAGTACTGTTTTCATTAATGTTCTACCTTATCTTATTCAATATTTCTAATTTTAGTGTATCAATGCTTATTACAGTTAACTGAAATGCTGAAAATTAAACGCTTGGAGCGGGGATACCAAGAGTCTCTCAAGGAAAAGCTTGAAATTGAAAATATGGAAGATGATGTAGATGACAGGGTACCACTGACAAAGGATTTGACAGCAATTGTTGAAAAGATTGCACAAACCAAAGGAGTTCAAAAAAAAGATGGTGAACAGCAACAACTTGCATTGCAAAAGATACCTAACAGTACTGTGGCTGTTTTTCAAAGTGTTCAGTCATGTGAAGAAAAACCTAAGGAAAACATGAAATTGCAAGTAAGTGTACAATTTTTATTATGTAATAATGTCCTATCAAAAAACTGTCTTATTGTATAAACGTGGATAGATAGGTACTAAGTACTTTATTTAATTATGCCCTTGATTCTCTCACCCTTTGAGCCCATGTTTACTATCTTCATTGTGATACAAATATCATACCTATACTTACGACTCTAATTCCTAACCAAACAAATATATAGATATTATGAATATAGGTACATTAAACAAAGTTTAACCATTATATGCCTTACCATTAGGTCCTTACTTATTCAGTTTTTAATCATTACACCTTTGACTGCTACAAGTTAGCAATTATTGGGTCTACTTGGAATCAAACCCAGGACTTTCAAGTCCACAATCACTGAACATAGAGGGTTATTTTGAAAATGTAATTGTGTTTTTTTTTCGAGGTGAATGAACTGGAGAACATTTTATCAAGAGACATAGCTGTTCTACAAAGTGATGGCAATTTCAAAATCAAGAGTTCAGTTTCAGAAGAGCTTGATAATATAATACAAATAAGCGATGATGAAGAAAATAGTGATAACACTAACCTCAAGTGTAAAGTCTGTGAGTAAATACCACAAGTACCTAACTGCATGTATTCAGAGACTCAATCTGAGAGTAGTTTTGGCCACCAAATCAAATTAAATCAAATGACTTTTATTCAAATTAGTCTGAAGATCAGTAACAACAAAAAAAGGACAGTCCCCCAAAACGCCCGTCCTTCACCACTTCCTAGTGTTTTTGCTGGAAAGAAGAAAATAACTAACTAAAATCTTGACTTTAAAGAAATTAATCTTGAAACTATGCTCTCGTTTTATTTCTCGCTTGTACCATTATACACACGGCTAAATACCAAGCTTTACATTTCCAGCATAAACTGACCTCACGCTGTACGGAAATCCTATAAAATGCGAGATCAGCATATACTGGAAATCTATAGCTTGATTTGTAACCGTGTTTACGCCAGCAAAAACAAACACGGAAATATCATTTGTCTCAAAATACTATTTTTTTGTCATTTCTGTCGTAATCTTCAATAGCATAACATGCGGGTGTACTCTTATATTAAATAATTAATTATATTATTACATTTTGGTGTGTAGTCATTTACTTTTTCTTCCTTGGATTTCTACTAAAGCGAATCCTCGTGTATAAAATAATTAATTAAATCATGTTACAGGTGACATGCAGTTTTCAACTCAAAAGACCCTGAAATTCCATATGAAATACAAGCACGTTGAAAGTCGCCTGGTGTACCCATGTCCTGACTGTTTGGAGATCTTCTCCACATCCTGGAGTGTTTACAGGCATCTCTTCAAAGTACATAGGTGAATATATTTAATTTAAGGGCAGACGGACCATAGTGATGTGTGGCTGACGGGTATACCAGTTGCCCATTGGTCAGACAACATCGTGAGACTAAACACGTGACTACCGAAAGGGAATGATGAGCACATGATGTCGAAGGAGGAGCAGGCACAGCATGCGGCAGACACGCCCTATTAGTCTATTAAGAAAGGTATTCAGTGGGCGTGCGTATTCTCTATGATGCAGTTTTAAATCTTATTTACATCCCAAATGTTTCTTTTTTGTCAACCCTTTGTAAAATTCACCTTTTAGTTTTAGAGCGTGATACAGGATATTTATGTAATTTACCCTTTTGTAATTTTTCATTTAGTTTTTATTTCTGCTTAATCAGCACGTATTGTAGTTTTCTTTGGAAATGAGTAATAACGTTATTATTGTTTTCAATAATAAACTGAACCGTTTTCCAGGAAAACTGCAGCACAAATCAGAAGACTGAGGGAGTCCATTCAAGCAAAAGCATTCAAAATGAACAATCCACCTGCGTTCTATGAAAAACGTAAGAATAATATGAAGGCTGCTCCTGCTCAGAAAATATCTGAAGAGGAACGGTTGGAACAAGAAAACCAGGTACGACGATGATTCTTAAAACTATTAAAATTTGCTATTTAATTTTAAGAATGTGTATATTTGAATTTCGCCATAGCCAATGCATTTATCTGCAAAGGAAATAACCAATTGTTCGAAGCAAATACTGGGCTCGAAATCTATTTGAGCAACATTCCCCAAACATAAATGCTGTCCTTGCATCACATATGACCCATGTGTCCAGGCGTGGATGGACAACATGGAGGGCGACGGCGAGCTGCCGCGCTGCGGGGGCTGCGGGCGCACGTTCGAGCGGCGCGCGGCGCTGGCGGCGCACACGCACACGTGCCAGCCGCGCTCGCGCGCCCTCTCGCGCCGCCCGCCCGAAACTAAGAAGATCGAAATTCAAATCCGCAAGGACTACCACAAGGGGCCACCGGTCAATTTGAATTTGCCCGTGAAAACTACTGATGCTAATGGTAATTATTTTTGTGGCAGGTAGTTTGACATTTAGTTATATATTGAGCAGCAATGATATTATAAGTAAAAAGGTGTAGATCGGTTATAAGCGCTCAGCAAGCGACACGTTAAAATGTGGCTAACAAGCCACACTTACCTCAGTGTTGCGCCGCGCCGTCTAGGGACGCGTGAGTGCGTAGGTGTGCGTTTTTGAAGATCGAATATTGTTTAGGTAACCTATCTACACCTTTTTACTTATAATATCATTGTTGAACAGTGGTGTTTATCATCGTATACTTATATAATATGTATAAGTATTTGTGTAGATTTACTTGCTAGTAGTAAAGGCATTTTTTGATTAACAGTACTTAGGGGACCTACTTAAAAATCACAATGTTTTTTCCACAGAGAATAAAATTTCCAAAGATGAACTACAGCCTGCATCCAAACCTAACAAAGAAGACGAAAAGGCTATCATAGAGGAAGATAACGAGGATGTAGATGATGATAAAGACGATGACGAAGATAAAGATGATGACGACGATGCTCCCATGGACGTCAGTGATGATGATCAACAATCCAACGACACAACAGAATCCCCTGAGAATGAGCCTGAGAAACAACGCATTGAACCACCCAAACTTAATATCAGATTGCCTTTCGCTCATCAAGCAGAAAAAAGTAACCTTACAGCATTCAGACAACGAATACAATCAGAAATAGAAGTTAACAAATTGCTATGTAAGAGATGTGATACTCAATTTAGCGAAACACAAGAATTGTACGATCATGTTGCTGATCACGTCAAATGGGTGCGCTATGCCTGTAAATTGTGTAATTATAAGCATTACTCCTTCGAAAAATTGCCCGAACACGTGAAAGTAGTTCATAAGCTGAAAGGTGATAAAGACTTCTATTATAGCACCGTAAAAGCAATCGATGGTACCGAAGCCTTAGAACTGTGCGAGTCTGCCGACGAATTACCCGATGCTAATGAAACTAGTCCTGATTCTAGACGTCCTAGCCGATGCTCCAGTGATTCGAGTCGATTGTCTGATGATAGTTCGTCGAGCAGTACTCGTTTAGAAGCCTTAGGAAGAAAGAGGAAAATGTACCAAAGTAAGAGTAGTGCAAAAAGAAGAAAAGAACTTGTAGTAGTAAAAGGTAGGTAAATTTCTACAAACAATAAAATAGCCCTTATTAAATTGATCAATGATTTCACAATTCACTTGTTTCAGCTGTACAAAACAAGGATGGGGATATCTCACTTGACAAAAATGTAAATCTCATAGAAAACTTTTCTTCCTCAAATATCAAGAACTTTGAAGAGAATTCTTCAGACATAGATGATATTGATGGAAAAAAACTGTTATCAAGTGACAAAATATCTTCTGTCGCATCCAGAAGACCAGTAAGAAGAAAAACTAAACCTAAAAATGCAGATTTTGAATATGACCTATCAAATTTATTAAAAATGGAAGCACAAGGCTATAGAGATTCTCTCACTATGGCAAGTGCAAAAACAACTCAAACCAAGAAAAAGATTCTAGAAGTTCAAATTAATTATGAACATATGAACAAGGATTGCTGTGGAGCACTAGTCACTATGTCAAAGAAATCTGTTGAAAGAGCTACAGCACATATAAAAACTGATTTCTCGAGTGTTTATCCTCAAAAAGACGCCAGACCTCCAAATATTTTTGTTAGACCCATGTTACCTAAAATTATTTCGAGAGCAGACAAAATATCTCCTCGAAAAGATAACAATGAAGATGGGAAAGAATCCCCGTCACCAAGTCCTGTAAAAGCAAAAGAATCTCCATTTGCGAGTCCTGTGAAAGAAGTCACAACACCTAAAAAAGGCTCCATTGACGAAGATTCAGAAATTAAAGAGGAAGTTGACTTTAAGACGAAGATAGTAGTTGATTCAAAGAGAGTAGCTGGTTCAAAGACAGTACTTGACTCAAAACCAATAGCTGATTTAAATGCAGTAGTTGATTCAAATAGAGAAGATCATTCAAAAACAGTACTTGAGTCAAAGAAGGTAGTCGATTCAAAGAAGGTAGTCGATTCAAAGAAGGTAGTCGATTCAAAGAAAGTAGTTGATTCAAAGACAGTACTTGATTCAAATACAGTACTTGATTCAAATACAGAAGCTGATTCAAAGACAAAAGTTGATTCAAAGACTGAAGTTGTTGAGCATGCAGTTTCGTCTAAAGAACTAAACAGTATCAAAAGTAAATTGAATGAGATGGTTAAACCAAAAAGCCTCCCTTCCGTTGTTCCACTTAAATTTCGTCGTCAAAGTTTAGATGTTATGAAAAATCCTATCATCAATAAAAATATCACCGATTTCACAAAATCTGGATTAAAAACAAAAATATTAGTTATCAAACCAATTAACAGAAATAAAGATGGTACACAAACGTTAAATAGTCCACTTAAATTCCAAACTATTAAACTAAAAGATCCAAATAAAAGATGTTCTAAAGACGATCAGGACCAAGTAGTAGTTGTAAAAGTTCCAAAAATGGTAACCGATGCGTGTAAAAAAAATAAAGAACAACTGGCGTCCACATCCGAATTACCATTAGAAACCTCAATATCAAAAGAGAATGAAATTAATACTAAATCTGAAGAGAATAATGTTGAAACATCTACTGCAGTACCGCCTAACCTGGAAGCAAGTAAAAAACCCACCGATGTCGAAGAATGTGCTTCAAATATAGAGCTTACAAAAATAATTAAAGTTGAATCTAATATAGCTGATGATGATATTATCCAGAACATTATCGAAGAAACTGTAACTGATAAAGGTACATCAGAAAATATTATCGAAACTGTATAAGTAGGTCTTTTGTTAATAATTTGAAACATCTTTGTTTTTGCTATTCAGCACATCTTCATTTTGTCCTTTTAAGTATCTATGCTATTAGGTAGAAATAACAAATTAAAATACATTAAAAAAAATAAACTCTTATTTTTTTACTGACCACCAAAAATATCTGTAGTAGTTTCTACCAGTGGAACAGAGATAGGATAAACCAGGGGGGTTTATCCTATCTCTGTTCCACTGGTAGAAGCTCTGGTTGCTGAAACTGTTACTGAAACTGGTATTGACGTAGATTTGCTGACTTAAGTTAAATAATAACATTTTTTATTTCGGACAAAGTCCATAGTGTTAGTGACAATTCAATTATTATTTAATTTTCACGTCAATTACAAATATAAACATTAAATTTAAATGGAAACTAAATTGAATTAAATGGATTTACATAGGATTAAATTAAATTGAAATATATAGAAGCGCCTTCACACTAGCGTTTGTCCAGCGTATGCGTTCGATGAACATAATGCGCAGTGCAGATGCCGCGAGAGTGCGACGTACGCGTCGTGGTGTCTGTGCTGGGGTACACGATCGATAGACTTCGGTGGGTGGCACCACGGTGACCGTCAAGATGGAGGGACCATGTCTCGGATTTCTGTCTTACATATATAAAAATTTAATACCATAAATCTACTATTTGCTACCTTTGCTAAAAAAATTGCTACCTCTATATTTGCAGAATTACATCAACAAAATGTTGGTCCCTCCATCATGACGTCAAGATGGAGGGACCAAACGGATAAACTGCTCTCTGGAATATTCCACCTTGCTGGTGTTTTAATACCTTAATTCTACCTAAATAATATTAATTCAGACTGACTAAAAAATTTGTGGTTTTAAAAATATCGAGTAATTTGTTTGGTCCCTCCAAATTGACGATTCAATTATTAAGTGTAGTATATAGATGGTCAGTTTATTTTCAATTTTCGAAGGATAAATATTTAATACCTATTTACTACCTTCAAATGATATTATTTTTTTAAGTTATAGATTTATTTTAAAGAGCCAAAATCTAAAAAATCTATATTGACGAATTATTAAGTGCATAGTGTATAGTTAAATAACTAAGAACGCAGTATAGCTAAGAACCACCGCCAGGAAACTTATTTACAAATGAAAAAAACCGCATCGAAATCGGTTCATCCGTTTGGGAGCTACGATGCCACAGACAGATACACACACACACAGACAAACAGACATCGACGTCAAACTTATAACACCCCTCTTATTGCGTCGGGGGCTAAAAAAATAATTTTGTTAAAAGTTAAATTAAAAATTTTAAAAACTGCCAACGCAAAAAAGTTAAACATTTTAAAAGTTAAAAAAAATAAAACTGTCTATGACAATCATAGACAAACCAATAAGAGTCGGAGGAGTCGGTGGTGCCATCTATACTAATATATAAAGAGGTTATGTTTGATTGTTTGTTTGTTTGCTGCTACAGTTTGCTTGCATTGAATAGGCTCCGAAACTACTGGACCGATTTGAAAAATTCTTTCACTGTTGGAAAGCTACACTATCCCCGGGTGATATAGGCGGTACTTAGGGGGTGATACTTTTTATCCCTGTATTCCCACAGGAACGGGAACAACGCGGGTGAAACCGCGGGACGTCTGCTAGTAATGATTAAGACAAAAAAAACCACCAAAGTCACAGACTTCCTAATTTAGAGTTATTTTACACCGGTTAGTGTTTTTTTTTAAGTCGGTTTTTTTTTTTTTTTAACTTTATATGCTTATTTTTTTTGCGATGGCAGTTATTAAAATTTTTAATTTAACTTTTATCAAAATTATTTTTATATCACATCTATTCAAAAAGAGCTAGTTTATTCCTCGTAAAGGGACCAAAATAGCTCATTAATCCCTAGGGACCAAAATTGATTTGAATTTGGAATGTGATTATTGTTAGTAAATGTTTCAATCAGCAAAGAGGTGAATCACAAACCATGCGGGAACAATGTATTGAATATGTGACTGGCTGAAAAACTGCGAGCGCGCCAAATTTAAAAAAAGTTGATGAAAATAAACAACGCGCGAAATTTAAATGCATTCTGCCAAAGAGTATAATAATTCTGCTTTTGTTCGTAGTTGATCATATTCAGATTTTAGAATTATAAAAAATGAGTGCGTCTTCCTCAAGTGAAAAATTGTTACGATACACTTCCATAATTGTTCAAATATAAACATCGGCCTCTAATTATTTAATCAATACTCTCAATACTTTATTGCATACCATAATGTATTACAGGATGTTGTTCAATTACATAAGTATCAATTATTTATGGACCCTGTCGGGCAGAGCATAGTTTGTTAGGAGAGAGGAGGAAGGGCGCATGTTAGAATACATGAGTTACCATTCAATATTTGAAGATGTATTAATAAAAATTAAAATATATTACACTAGTATTTATTTTATAAGATTATTATTAGTCAGTACTTACCTATTTTACTTTCATATTATTTTGTTTGAATGTTTTGGTTTTTTTTTTTAATATATTCCTATTTTATTACATTATAATATTTTAATGCGTTATAATTATAATAATTATAATTTTTAAGGTTCTGAATTGTACGTAAATAAATTCTTGTTCATAAGTTGCACTTACTTATTTTCTCATAGAGGGTGATAAAAAGTAGAGTGTCCACCTCGGGAGCAACACTATTTTAAGCTCGAGTGACATACTTTTAATCCCTTGCTGCGCTCAGGACTAAAAAAAAACACTCTCGCCTTTAAAATTGTTGTTTGCTCCCTAGATAAACAATCCACTATTTTAGCCCCCGACGCAATAAGAGGGATGTTATAAGTTTGACGTCGATGTCTGTCTGTCTGTGTGTGTGTGTGTCTTTCTGTGGCATCGTAGCTCCCAAACGGATGAACCGATTTCGATGCGGTTTTTTTCATTTGTAAACAAGTTTCCTGGCGGTGGTTCTTAGCTACACTGCGTTCTTAGTTATATAACTATACCTATTGCGTTAAAGCACTTAATAATTCGTCAATATAGATTTTTTAGATTTTGGCTCTTTAAAATAAATCTATAACTTAAAAAAATAATATCATTTGAAGGTAGTAAATAGGTATTAAATATTTATCCTTCGAAAATTGAAAATAAACTGACCATCTATATCTTACACTTAATAATTGAATCGTCAATTTGGAGGGACCAAACAAATTACTCGATATTTATTAAAACCAAAAATTTTTTAGTCAGTCTGAATTAATATTATTTAGGTAGAATTAAGGTATTAAAACACCAGCAAGGTGGAATATTCCAGAGAGCAGTTTATCCGTTTGGTCCCTCCATCTTGACGTCATGATGGAGGGACCAACATTTTGTTGATGTAATTCTGCAAATATAGAGGTAGCAATTTTTTTAGCAAAGGTAGCAAATAGTAGATTTATGGTATTAAATTTTTATATATGTAAAACAGAAATCCGAGACTTGGTCCCTCCATCTTGACGGTCACGCACCACGACAGGCGTGCTACATAGCCTACAACACACAGCAGCCAACGGAGATATAATTTTCTTGCACTAGAATATTTTATAAAATAAAAACCGGCCAAGAGCGTGTCGGGCCACGCTCAGTGTCGGGTTCCGTAGTTTCCCGTCCGTCACAATAAGTGTTCAAAATGCTTGCATATATTATACGATTATACTACAAACTTAGTCCAGAAATTATTTTGTACAACTTTTTGTCTTTTTTGTACAAAAACTGTTTCCATCCAAGTTCAAAATAATTTTCCTAGAAAGTCCTTATAAAGTTCTACTTTTCAGATTTTTTTCATATTTTCTAAACTTATGGTTCAAAAGTTAGAGAAGGGGGGGGACGCATTGTTTTTTACTTTTGGAGTGATTATTTCCGAAATTATTGACATTATCAAAAAATGATTTTAGTAAACCCCTATTCATTTTTAAATACAATATATCACACGTTAGGGTTGAAATTTAAACCTAACCTTACCCTAATAAAACATGTTTTTCCAAATTTTATTTTACCACTTTGTCGGCGTGATTGATACACATATTGGTACCAAATTTCAGCTTTCTAGTGCTAACGATCACAGAGATTAAGCGAGGACGGACGGACGGACAGACAGACATGGCGAAACTATAAGGGTTCCTAGTTGACTTCGGAACCCTAAAAAACAACAGACTTCTAAAAATAACACAACTAAACTCAAATTTTTTTAGCACTTCAGCTCAGTTAAGTAGAAAGAGAAGTGTGCAATTATACCGACTTGGCACCCTGGGTTACGGTCCCGTTTGCCAGTCTCCCAGTTCTCCTAAAGCCTAAAACCTTCACTAGCTCTCCGGCCTCCTCCACTCACAGGCGTCCACAGTCATTTATATTGTTATAGTATTTTTACATCGCTTTCTGAGCGAGCGAAGCGAGCTAAAAAACTTAAAGCACTCTACCCCAGATATAGTTTTAGAGATTAGCGCCTCTACAGACTTGCAGCGCTGGGCGAACGGTCCCGATTGCCCGAAACCGCATGTGCTTACAGCCAGTTCCCGCTTATAGGTCGTTATCGTATAAAAATTGGTGACAAAGTGTCTCCACATAATATTTAAAATGCGATTCTATATTTTTAGAGACTTACATTACATGGCAGCACGCCAGCACATCAACCTTCCCCAAACTGTCAAATTTTTCCAATTGAACATGAACCTTAGTGTTTAAAATAAAGTTGAAAATTTATCAAAGAAATTTGACTCATTGGGGTAGGTTGATGTGCTGGCGTCTGTAGGTACTTTGTAGCGGTAACCGAAAGAAATCAGAGCGAGCGAGGCGAGCTCGTAAATTTTAAGCACACTTCTGATAAAATAACTTTTTTACAAAAAAAAAACAACCGACTTCTTAAAAAAACACTAACAGGTGAAAAATAACTCCAGTTTCGGAACTCTATGAGGGTTAAAAAAAAACTACGAAACACTTCGAGAAAAGGTAGGTAGTGCCCGCGCTTAGCTTGGCTCGTCTTGGCGGGAGCACTACCGTGCCCCCAGATACAATTATTATGATGAAGTATGCTCGATAGAGAAAATAATGTTATTTAGGCTTCAAACACATTTGTACAGGTATTCAATGAAATACCTATTTGCTCACATACAGGCAGATAAATAAGTACTTACCCGAGCTGATTGTAGGGAACTTATTTTAAAGCAAGTTTACATAGTTTTCGAGGTCTATTGCGTAACATTATGAGTTACCATGGGAAGAAAATATTGCACCTGCCCTTCATCAGGTCCTCAATTAGTGATAGTAGAATGCACGTCTAAGAGCGCATAACTGACGGTTTGTACCTATCTTAGGTACAAACCGTCAAGGAACCAACTCATTGTTTTGACATAATTATGCAATCAGCTGATATTACGAATACATTCCTAACCTCCTATAACCTATAAGCACACAACAACACAGGAGACAAATAAAAACGAGATGTTATTTTTTACTAATTTTATTTAGAAATAACATTTACTTCCTCACGCATTCGTGTCAACAGTTGATTAAGGATTCTTGGCAGAATCTGCCTTAGCTACCACTTACAATAATTTAGGACTTGGCCAGAGTTTCGGCTTTAGCCACAACTTCTTCAATAGGTCCCACCATGTAGAATGCTACTTCAGGTAGATGATCATACTCGCCCTGCAGGATTTTAGAGAAGCCCTTGATAGTTTCCTCAAGGGGCACCAGTTTGCCAGCATGTCCAGTGAACACCTCGGCCACCTGGAAAGGCTGAGACAGGAACCTCTGGATCTTACGTGCACGAGCAACAGTCAGCTTGTCTTCCTCAGACAATTCATCCATACCCAGAATGGCAATGATGTCCTGGAGTGACTTGTAGTCCTGAAGAATCTTCTGAACGCCACGTGCAACATTGTAGTGCTCAGCTCCGATAATGTTGGGGTCCATGATACGGGAGGTGGAGTCAAGAGGGTCCACAGCAGGGTAGATACCCAGCTCAGCAATGGCACGGGACAGTACAGTGGTGGCATCCAAGTGAGCAAAAGTGGTGGCAGGGGCAGGGTCAGTCAAGTCATCAGCTGGCACGTAGATAGCCTGCACAGAGGTGATGGATCCCTTCTTGGTGGTGGTAATACGCTCCTGCATGGTACCCATGTCAGTGGCAAGGGTGGGTTGGTAACCTACAGCAGAGGGGATACGACCCAGCAGGGCAGACACCTCAGAACCAGCCTGGGTGAAACGGAAAATGTTGTCAATGAACAGCAGCACATCCTGTCCCTCTTGATCACGGAAGTATTCAGCCACGGTCAGACCAGTCAGAGCGACACGGGCACGCGCGCCGGGGGGCTCGTTCATCTGACCGTACACGAGAGACACCTTGGAGGTCTTGTCCGTCAGGGAGATGACTCCGGACTCAATCATCTCTTGGTACAAGTCATTGCCCTCACGGGTGCGCTCGCCCACGCCCGCGAACACAGAGTAACCTCCGTGCGCCTTGGCGACGTTGTTGATCAGCTCCATGATGAGTACAGTCTTACCGACTCCAGCGCCGCCGAACAGGCCGATCTTGCCTCCCTTGGCGTAGGGGGCCAGCAGGTCGACAACCTTGATGCCAGTGACGAGGATCTCTTGCTGCACGGACATGTCCACGAACTCGGGCGCGTCGGCGTGGATAGAGGCAGTCTTGTCTGTGGGGATGGGGCCGCGCTCGTCGATGGGCTCACCGATGACGTTCATGATGCGGCCGAGGGTCTCAACGCCCACGGGGATACGGATGGGCGAGCCGCAGTCGTATACGGGCTGGCCGCGGACCAGACCCTCGGTACCGTCCATGGCGATGGTTCGGACGGTGTTCTCTCCCAAGTGCTGCGCCACCTCCAGCACAAGCCGGGGTTGACGATTTTGTACTTCAAGGGCATTTAGGATGGGTGGAAGGTTGTCTTCAAACTGTACATCCACTACGGCACCGATAACAGCGACTACCTTACCTTCAGCTTTGCCTGCTGCAGCTTTGGCCGCATAATCCCTTTTATTGATGGCAGACACAGTGGCGATTTTACCACATTCTGTGAGGGTTTTTTCAGCTACCGACTTTACGGCCAAAAGGCCGCTTCCAACCCGACTTACAGCTCCCAACATTTTTAATCTTTTAATGCACTTGGGCGAAAATCAGCGCCCGCCCGTAAATTATGTAACCTTAAAAAATAACTATAGACACAAAACCGCAAAACGTGAAGTGAACATTATTGAACGGAACAGTGTTGTACGTTACAACGTTGTCTATGATGATCATCTATTATTTTATTTATTATGTTTGCTTATTTTACTTGAAAGTAAGAAAAATAATGTAATTATAAACTCACACAAGACAAAACAAAGAAACGGATGGTTGGTGGTATTTATAAGAATATTTCGTTATTTCGTATATTGAACTGCACTAAAAAATATAGCCCTTAATCATGAAGTTTGATTCATGATTCGTGACAGTAAGTAGGCAATGTAGTACAACCTGTACAATACAGTGTAAGATTTCTAGACTTCTAGTTTCAACTTTTTAATAGCAGCATGGGCATCTCTATATCGTAATGTAGTAAAAGAGTAACAGTGAATGAAGGACAATGTCAATCATTCATGACGTTTACGTTGACACTTTTACGGAACTGTCAGTCGGATTTGACAAATGACATTTGTCAAATCAAAAAAAGCAACAGAGAGTGCATATTTATTGAATTGAATGTGTGCGGATAATTTTGAGTTTCGCTTATAATATTTAAACCAGCATGTTTCGATCACGCGCTTTTTCTCGTGTAGGTGTTATTGATATTAGCTTTAATGAAATAAGTTAATACACAAACCTATTGTTGAGATCGAGCCAATAATTGCAACATTCGTCGCTTCTAACCCTAGGATTATATTTTTGTACTCCCAAAGTTATTTCGGTATTCAGATAAGTATAAACATACAAACAAAGTATTGGACTTTTACAGGTATTGTGGCAACAGCATGTCCAAATCAAAACGAATTATGCACGACCATGTGCTGGTAGCTTCTGTATTAACAAAGCAAACACCAAAAACCTAAATACAGTGACTGTTGAAGACAGCTATGTTAAGAAGTTTATGAATGCTGTTGGGTGGATGGACCAGTCTCGGACGGTAAATGGTTTTCTTATCGGCATGAGAATGACTATTGGGTTATTTGAATAAGACAGCTACAATGATCACTGATCTTTATGTAGGTTTGCATTTTCTCATTATTGTCCTTATACCCTGTATAGTATTACAGATAATAGTAGCGAAAATTCAGGAAACAGAACAACTAATAAAATTCTGTTTAGAATCTTCTCCTTTTTTATATAAAGAATTGTATAGATTTTGGTCAATGTGTTGTCTTAAGATTTTATTTCCATAAAAATATTAAATATGCCATAAATTATTAAAAAAGTTGTGTTTTTTTATGATCTACCTTGAATAAGGCAGGCAGAAAATACAGATATTTTTATGAAATAACTCACTGTAGTAATCTTAATATGTGTTTTCTCCTTTTCCAGCGTTTAAAACTAACAGGATACTTCCTGTATGAATGTATACCTGAAAATGTGACTTATGCTGAATGGTTTGAAAGCCTAGAGCTACCTGACACATTTGCGTCATGGTTTACCATCACAGAACTGCATGTATGGCTCCTCATGGTCCGTTATATGGCAGAAGATGTCATGCTACCTACAACTGAAAAGAAAAAATACATAAAGGGTGATGGCCACTTTGTAAGGAACTGTATAATTGAGGCTCTGTGGGCAGATGTTGCAAATAAAATAAAACTGTTGGAGGTAAATATTTTTTTATAGTCCTGTATTAAAATTATTGTGGAAGCGGATAGCGAAATGCTCATCGCAATTTTTGAACCCTGGCAAACCAGCCCAAATCCTGCCCCAAGTTAAAATTGACTCAAAAAAAAATACTTGTGTGCGTTTGGTGGGCTAGTGCCAGTATCAGTCACTACAGCTTTCTTAAATCTGGTTAGACAATTACGGCGGGTGACACTCACTCTGGCATTAAAATTTTGTCACCAAATATCAGAATTTGTCGGTCACTGGTTTAAAAGAAATAAGGGTTTAAAGGTGGCCGATCTGGACAATCTTAGGGCCAATGTTATATCTCAAAATAGAGAAGAAAACAGATCTTTGAAATCTTTCAAACAAAACATAGAAGAAAACAGATCTCTGTTGTCGCCAATTTGTCCAAATTTGTCACCAAGTTACAGATTTAATCAAGTCTTCTGATCAAAATACCGCGACAAGTGGTTTTGGCAGTCATCTCATGATGTTAACCTGCCACTGCCTAAAGAATTCTGAAGAGACCGAAACAGGTGGACAAATGGGGCAGTCCAAAGCGCCTTCAGACTTTATTGATTCCCGTCCGAATGGTATTTTTAGTAAAGGGACCTATGAGTACAACTTTGATTAAATAAATATATAAAAAAAAAAACCTAATATTAGCACTATTGCTAAGCTTGAGATCCCAGGTTCAAGCGTGTTTTCCATGTGGAATTTCTCAGTAGGAGCCTGGAGACTGGATGTGTTCTCTCTATTACATGGGACTTAGTCGCTACTCTCTCATCAACAAAAATTTGCGGTTGCGATATGATTATAGGCACTATAGAAGTAAATACTACTACTACTAACAAATACTATTACTTACAGAAATAAATATAAATTCATTTTATTACTTCTGTAAATTTGTTAAACTTTTACATGAAACATAACTGATGAAATTTGAGTGTACTACTCGCACACCTCTACCTAACTATTACGGGTCATAGTTGTAATGTTATTATGTATGCACTTATTATTCTTGATATTTTTCAGGGTGCCAATCCATCAATAGCTAGAAAACAAGTGTCAGAGTTGTCAGAACAGTTCCAAGCTGCTCTGGTTGCTTATGATGAGGGGCTTAGTGATGACAAGGTGATGGCTGCAGCTGTCTGGAGAAGGTTCTACTCACTAGCTGATGATGTCAAAGCTGAACACATTGAGAGGCTTGTCAAGTTTATTAGGCATCAGGTAACTGGCTTAGAAGTATTTATTTACCAGCCCAATATCACTGCAATAGGCCTATGCCCATTCTTTCCCATTGTAATGGTTAGCTTGTGACTAAATCATAACAGCCGCATGAACGTAAATTAAATGCTTGCCGACATCAGTCCGAGGATGGATGAATATTTATTACATACGAAGAACCCTCTGTAAAAAGCATGTTAAGGCATTGGTCCTGGGTGTAATTTGTATAATTTTGGCAATTGTTGTAAGTAGTCAGAAACCTGAAAGTCTGACAAGCAGTCTAACCTAGTGTGGCAAGGGGTACCTATTGTGATACTCACACACTAAGTTATGGAGGTCAGACATTTAGTCACGCCCTTAAAATACTGGTTGCTGCAACCTGTTAGTCAGGAAGCCAACTCAAGGAATATAAGCTCTTGGGTGATGTGATTTGCTGCGGTAGATTCTTGTAAAATTTTTCGTGAAATTTAACCAGACAAGACTTCATTAGAGATCCAATTCAATAATAAAAAAAATTAAACGACGAAAAAACGAATTTACATTGCAAGCATTTGATCCATAACTAAAGCAAAACAGCATTTTATTTATTTTAGAACAATGTAGTTGTAAATTTAGAACAAAAACACACTTCTTTTTTCAGATTGCAGAATTAGATAAGATTCCAAGTGAAGCTTTGAAGTCGAGACCGAGCATAACCTGGTTAAGTATATCGGATCACTAATGTTATTTAGTATGTAGGTAGTTAGAGAATTTAAGTTATGTAATAAAATAAATCGATTTGTTGTTTGATTAAACATGTTTAATTGAAATACTTAGAACTACAACACAGTTTTAATTTGAATAACAATATTTTCTCTTACATGACCCTGTAATTCAAAAAGCAAAATATAATTGTATCAGAAAAAGCACAACATAGGCTTAAGCTCGATTATTCAATAGTCAGATAACTTGGCTTGTATGTGAGGAACAAAAATTGTGGTTCCGTTTGACAGATTTCGTATAGAAAATATGTCAAACCGCCATTTATATTCATCAGATAAAAGTTATCTGCTGTTGTTAAATCAGGCCCTGGAAGAGTGCCAATTTATTGACAATGGGTATAAAATCGGCTAACTTTATAAGGTTGAAAAGTTTTCGGAAGGCGCAAACCTGCTGCTGGCTGTGTCATCAGTTTTCAGTAGCACAGCTTCTGTTCTTCAGTAAAAACAAAAAAAATATCGTTTCATTTCACGAGCGCGCATCGTTTATTGTTAATAAAATCTGTTAACTATAAGTATAGATTTCTTATTGTACTTTTGTGTCCCTAACTAATTTCTATAAAAAAGAGTTCTTAGTTCTTCACATTTTGACCTTTCCCACAATACAGTGACCACAGTTTTACAAAGGTTATCGATTTTACACCAATCACCGCAATGTCTCCAACGATTGTCGCTCAGTTTTGAATAGAAAGCCGCATAGAGATCTAATAAATGCCTGTTATTAGTAACCATTCTATGAACTAAGTCATCCATAGAAGAAGCGGATAGGTCACGAAGTGAAAATGTATTAGTCATGTCGTAGAGTTGGAACCAATGAGGTGGTCGGTTCGGCCGTAGGTTCGCTTCAGTGAGGTTGTACACGTAGTTTACGATACTTTCTGGTTGCTGTAAAGAAAAAGGAATACATTGTTAAAATTGGGTCTGCTTTTTATCCAAGTACTTTTGGAACACGATTTTTTTTTTTTGTATTGGTTCTTACACTTTCCTACACATTTAACTTAGCTCAGCACGTCATTAGGAGTTAGGTTAAAGCAGTTGGGCGTATGTTGGATTCATACAGAGACATCGACGGTATAATATATATGGACACCACGATTTCTCTACATGATTCTGGATCACCCAGGGTAATTTTTTAGTAATATAACCAACAAAAAGAATACAAATCATGTAAGAGAGCAAGTCCGGATGTGCGTGGATGACTCTTCCATTCTTTATGTACCTAATATTTTCCCAATGGATTCCGATGTTCGATACTTACGTAAGTAACAGGGCTAAAGTCAATAATTTTGTAGTTAAGGTTGTAGTCTGTGTAGCTGGTAGTACTGCCGGCTCCCCACGCTACATTGATAGGACTGCCATCTGTCATACTGTAGAATATCTTGAACTCGTCCGAGTGAGTGTGTCCGTTAAATTCAGCAGTAATTGTCGCCGAAAACCTGTAAGAATTAAGTATACCTACTAATTAACGTGTAAACAAAAAAGTTATCACATTTTTATCTTGTGGAAATCCGCCATCTGAATGATTAGGTAAATTCAATTTTAATTAACCAGTGAAATCATTGATTAAAGTCCAATTAATGGTTATTAATTCCGAAGGCGTGCCCATCACCTTCATTTACCCCTGCCTGAGAGCATCTGACTTAACTGTGACGATGCACACACACACACACACACACACACACACGTGTGTTTTTCACACTGGGAAGTGGTGAAGGGTTGGCATTTTGGAGGACTGTCTTATGTATTTTTGATGTTCAAAAACAGTTAATTCTCAGCCAAATTTGAACAAATGAGTTTTGATTTTGATTTTTTGTTTATAAATAATTTTGATATACTTATATCTAGGCTTTCGATTAAGATTCATAGAGGTTTGAGTGGTTTGAACTTGTGGCTAAATAATAACAGCCTCACGGGTCGATTGAAGGTTAAGCTACGCTTGACGAGGTTGGTCCGTGGATGGGTGACCATTCATTACATATCAAGACTCCTCCGTGCCTCAGAATGCACGTTAAGCCTTTGGTCCCGGCTGTCAATTGTAGATCTTTGGTAGTCGTTACGGGAAGTCAGAAGCCCGAAAGTCAGACCACCAGTTAAACCAAGGGGTATCGTGTTACCCAGTAACTGGGTTGTGGAAGTCCGACAGGCAGTCGCTCCATGTAAAACACTGGTATTCAGTTGGATCCGGTTAAACTGGAAGCCGACCCCAACATAGTTGGGAAAAGGCTAGGCAGGTGGTAAGAGGTTTGAGTGACACATGACTTTTCGTCGAAACCAATACTTATAGTATCGACAAAAGAATCGAAGTAACCGGCCATGCATGATTATGACCGGATAATTCGAATCCGCACACACAAATATACATAAACTAGCAGACATAACGCGGTTTTACCCGCGCAGTTCCCGTTCCCGTGGGTATAGAAGGGTAAAAAGTATGTCACCCGGGATAGTGTAGCTTCCCAACATTGAAAGAATTTTTCAAATTGGTCCAGTAGGTTCGGAGCCTATTCAATGCAAACAAACAAACAATCAAACTTTTCCTCTTTATGATATTAGTATAGAAGTATAGATAATATAAATTCTTTATTCAAATATTTCGAGTACTTACCTGTTAACAATTCTATTGTATTCCCTAGTCCATGTGTGTGTAAGATCACTGACTCCGGGTGGGATGTGAGCTAGAATATGGACTTTCTCTCCAGCTTGTTCAGCTTTGAACAGCTCTTGCACCATCCAGTCTAAATGACGTTTCGCGTCTTGAGGATCATATACTAGCCACCTGAAAGAGAAGTAAAGTAATAGACTTTATATAGTTAGTCAGCAATAAAACCCAAACACTTTATAATACGGTTTTAAATAATTAGATACTTTGCTATAAGAAAAACACGTTCTTATAACCGTATAGTATAATAAAAAATCTGATTCTGAAAAAACAGTAAGGCCGCGGCCAGACTGCTAGGGAGATGGCGAATTTACATTCTTACAATAAACGCCATACGTTTTTATGAGTTCATTGATACGAAATCACTTTCCCGTCACAATCGCTGTAGCAGTCGCCGCGGCTGCGGTCTTAAGGTCTAAAATTGTCTTACCAATTGTATTTGTAGGCGACATTGTTATTTAAAGTTATAACTCTTAGTCCGGGTCTGACTACCATGGAGAATTCTCCGCGATCGCGCACATTTGCTTTTGCTTCGTCATCCAAATAGAAATCCCATTTTTTTACAAGAGCGTCGTACAGCCACGTCGTGTTTATTTTTTCACCAGTCACAGATATTGGCGCAAATCTGGAAAGAGAGAAATAATGAGTTGAGTTTCCCCTTTAGTCTACTGTATTTTTTTTAGGTTTCTAAAATTATCGACCCTGGTCTATATCTACACCTTTTTACTTATAATATCAATGGTCCCGACTGCTACAATTTATCTTGTATTTTTTTTATTTCATGCTTTCGGGCTTTTTTCATGAATACTCAGAAAACCTTTTGTTGTTTTTTTTTTATTACGATATCACTTTCACAGTAATTACAAATCTAAAGACACCTCGCAAACTAAAATCCATCGAGCCGTTCAGGCCGCAGAGCGTGCCCAACATTTGAATTTGGCGCCAAAAATCCGCCTTTTTGATTTTTTTATTTTGATATATCCAATGTCGCTCCCACGCAGTAAATACGAATCTAACGACACCTCTCAAGCTAAAATCCATCGAGCCGTTCAGGCTGCAGAGCGTGCCAAACATTTATACATACATACTCCCGAAAAACATAACCCTTCTGGCGCAGTCGGGTAAAAAAGAGAACCGACTTCGGTAAAAGGCCCTCCTTTTACCGAAGTCAGTTTTAAATATAATGTTATAATCTACTCACTGATTTGTAGGTTGAGATTCATGATTACCAATGACAGGTATAACGGGTACATCATCGCCAAAGCTTGTCCTTATTTTATCAACGAGGTGTCGGTTCATATCGTCGATCAGATCGTACGTTGTCTCCCAAACACCATGGTCGATAGTATCACCTATGTAGTAGACCACATCGATGCCCTGTAATTATAAACAGCCTGTTTTGACAATGTTCCTAACTAAGAATGATTGGTGAAGCTATACATGAGTGACTGGAAAAGAAGCAAGAGAGAATGTTTGAAGCCCTAAGTTCAATCCCTGTGTCGATAAGAGACAAGAGTCATTAAAATAGGCATTCTTCAACTAGAAGCATGAAGCCGAGCAGCTGAACACTACGTAGTCGGTACTATGAATGGATCGATTGCCTATCTGACCTCCTGGAGTCATTTACTGACTGTAGTAGCATCAAAGGTCTTCCTTTGGTGAGTCTGGTTGTCAAACTTTCGAATTTCTCCCCGTGAAGACTCAAAGCTTCGCAAACGACAGCCGAGTCATTAACGTGCTTTCAAGAAAAGAGAGAAACTTTCATTAGAATGTCCCATGGGGACATTTGAAGCAGATTTGTGCCACTGGCTTTTAGGCCCTGCTGAGGAAGTTAAACCTAATTGGGAAAACAGACCTCTACTTATTGTCTTGTCACGTCATTATTCGTGATAAGCGTGTGTCGTAAGTCTTTAATTTTAGATACCTATTTCGAGTGAGGATTATTTGATTAAATATATTTTATCTATCGCTAAGATCAATAGATTCGCATGACAAAGATGAGGTGACGAGCCCTCATGTACAATACAAAGCCTATGACTAATTCCTTACCTACAAATAATACGTCAATAAGCTACTATCGATCGTGAATTGATTAGGTATCTTTCATCTGCTAGATGTCTAGATTAGGTATCTACTTTAAAACATATTGCGGTTTTTTTAATGCGTTTTTAATCATAACCGGACTTTCTAAAAGAGCAGGTTTATGAGGTTTGGAACTTTTGTATGTAAAAAAATATATGTAGGTATCTACCGATATATTTTCGCCGCATTGGTAGGTCGCGAGCTTACCCGACAATCGAATGAACACAATTTGGAAACATATTTACCTCGTGTGTTTCTGTAATGGTATCAATAACATTATCGAACGCCCAAATTGGTGTGTCGCAGTTCCTGTAGTCACCCCAGAAGCCGGCCGGCTCTGCTTTTTTGGGGGCTGCAAACCTAGTTTGTGACGACCTTCTTAGTTCTCGTACTTTCGAAGCCATACTCAAATCTAACGACAATTCGCCGGTATTGTTCTTAATACTTTGTTCGATCATAGACTCTTCTGCTTCGGATCGGAAGTTGTAACGTGGAGCTGGTGACTGTCCTCTTCTACAGCAAACTGGCTCATCGCAGTCAGCGACACCGAATGCTTCATACAGGGGGTCAAGATGAGCATCAGTGATTACAGCTATTCTGAGTGGTCTAGGATCGGTGGCTGGTGCCTGTAAAACCAAAATTCACAATCCTAAACCGGGTAAAATTATAGATACTTGGAATGTTGAATTTCTCATTCTACTATGTGCGATCAGCAACATAAGGTTGGTATCGTAAAATTTTCCCAATTTAACACAGATACTCAAACCTTATTCCATTTGCTATCAAAGAATTTTGACACTTTGCTGCCCTCTGTACCTACCTTAATAGTGATTACAATAGACTTAGTTTTCATTTCAGTAAAATCTTTTTTTTTAGTTCTACTTACATTGTTTATCGGCGCCGGGTCAGGCAGTTCCACCTTCCATTCAAACCTCGGGTCTTCAATTTTGCAGACGTTTGGGTTGTCGTTTCTTTGCTGAACAAGGCCGCAAAATGTTCTAGGTGTAGCTTCGGGCGTCGTTCTGATTATGTACGTAATAAGTGGCTACAAAAATAAGTCGATAAGTATGTTTGGTAAAATAAGTTCGTTTAAAAAAATTGATTGACTCGTGGTCTAGTGGTCGTGAGCGCTACTGCTGAGTTTTATGTCCTGGGCTTAAGTCCCGGGTCAGGCAAAATATGTTAATGGATTGTTTCATCTGCCCGGAGTCTGAATCCGTGCCCGCTATGTGGCAATAGACTCGTCCCCTATTACATGACACGTAAATAGGTACACTGAGGAAATATAGGTACCTACCATTAGGTTTGTCTCTGCCTAAACCTGACAATACAGGCGTGGCGTTAAAATAAAAGTTAAAACAGTTTTACTAGAACAAATATGGTTTTAAACTGTTGGAAATCAGTATTTTAGTGAGCATGATGAATGATGAATGACTGACTTCCTATTTTTACCAATAGTCTGCATCGTCTGGATGAAATGAAAGATGAGACGAATAATATAATAGAAAAATAATTTGAAAAATACGTACCACATTGAGAGCAACAGCTCCAGAACAAACGGGGTAGGTTTCAATGTTCAATGCTGTGCAGAGGTCAACAACAACATTCGTGATTTCTTCATCGCTTTGCCCATTTTGAACACCTTCAAACACAGTAGCGAATGCACTTCGACATATCAAACAGTCCAGCGTCTGAAAATGTATTAAAATTATTGTAACGTAAGCGGTAGTAACGTTTGGACCCGAGATAATACAGAAGCTAGAACATTAAGCTACCCCTAACTGTAAAATTTTCTCAATTAAACATGAGCGTTATTCTGTTTGCAATAACGTTGAAAAACTAAATCAAAGAAAACATCGGGGTAGCTTGATGTCCTGGCCTCTGTACTTGGTGAAGTGGATACCAATCTTTATAGATCATCGACTCAGGGGCGGTCTGGAAGGGGGCATGGGTGCGGTCTCTTTCCCAAATCATCACTAAAGTACAGATCAAATCGACAAATCTTTTGACAGTAGACGTTTGAGAAAAAATAAGTTACTCACTTTAAAAAAAATACTTTCACATTCACTTGTTTTGTGTTTTATGTTTAACATTTTCAATATTTTTTGTTTTACTATTTCATTTTATTTTAACAATGACTATGACCCCTACCACTTCTTCCGTGGCTGCGACCCCTTCTGCATTGGACTGGTCAAGAATTCTAATGTTAGGCTAATGGACTTACACGTATTTTTTGCAAATAATTGTTTATAAGACCTACACTAGGAATTTCTCCTGGGTCACATACACAAACAAGCGGACCCGGAATAGATATTTATAGGTACAAGGTAGGCAATACAAATTTTTGTTCCGTGCGGGAATAGATCCAAAGACACGTGGCACCGTAGCCTACTCGGTCAGCCACTGCCAACCGTGCCGTCAAACTGCTTCATATACGGGTATCCACATCAAGCCACATTCCTATTGCGAATAGCAAAATATTGCTTTTATTATAAAATTGTACTAGCGGACTTCACACGGTTTCACCCGCGTAGTTTCCGTTCTTGTGGGAACACATAGATAAAAATACATAAATAAATATTCCACAGCTTTTCACACAACGCCATTTAGTCCCAAGTTAAGCTTGAGAGCTTGTGTTATGGGTACTAAACAGCTGACAAACATACTTATATTTCTAAATCTATATCTTCTATATCTATATCTTCTATAGGTACTTATAATAAATCTGTAGAAGTAAAATTTCTGTACATTGAAAATATCAAAAAAATAAATAGCAGGGGGTGTTACTAGACCGACACCGAACCCAAAAATATGATTAAAAAAATTTTTGTCTGTCTGTCTGTCTGTCTGTATGTTCAGGTATCACGCAAAAACTACCGGTTCGATTACGATGACACTTGGTATACTTATTCTTTAATATCCTGGGCACCACACTGGGTACTTTTTATCCCGGAAAAGTATATACAATAAAAAACAAACTTAATTTTGCGGTTCGATCTCTAGACCCGACTACTGTAACAACCGCAAATAAAAAGTTTGTCGTAGGTTACGTCACCCGCAGTGGGGTTCACCAAGGGGCGCTGCACACGGCTAAGATAGTATAATATTTTATCTTAAGATACAATATCGCTTGCCATACAATTCAAAGAACTATCACACACTACGAAGATAATTATGTGCAGACGCCAGCACATCAAGTTACCCCAATGTGTATTGTATTGGAGGATGATTGGTGATCGATACTGATGCCAAAAATGCAATCAGTAAATGTTTTGTCTGTCTGTATGTGCACGCATAATTCAAAAACTATTATAGGGATTTTAACCAAACTTGGTACTGTTGTAGGTAATCAATACGCCTGGGCAGGTTGATCTTAGTCTCAGTTGTTTTACACATGATCAGTTGTACGGCGCTCTTTCCTGGGTCAGTAGTTCCAGAAATCTTTATGCATACATACCGGAAGGATCAACTTTGAAAGTAGTCTATCCGGAAGTATTATGCTAAAATTATTACGTTTATATATCAACGCTCAGCCCTAGGGGACGGAAGTTCGTCATCCACGCGGGCGAAGCCGCGGGCAAAAGCTAGTAATACATAAATACCAACTTCAAAAAAAACTTTAACCGGTGTAAAATAAGTCTAAATTAGAAAGTTTGTGGCTTTGGTGGTTTTTTCTTATTCATGATGGGCCACCGACTTCCGAATTTAGAGTTATTTTACAACGGTTAGTGTTTTTTTTTAAGTTGGTTTTATTTTTTGCAAAAGTTTTTTATTTGTTCCCATACAAATATTTGCCATGAATTTATTTTCTATTGTTAATTGTTAACAATACATGTCATGGTAATAGGGTTATCCACTTATCCCTAAAAAATGAAACTTAATATACCCAGTCGAAATCTAGGTATATTGTACACATCTGCGTACCCCTGAGAGCATACAGGCGTGATGATACGTCATGATGTTGTATAAACAAGCGATTCCAGCAATCACGACAGATTTGCCGTCTATTTTTGAAGAGTTCCATTGTATATCTCCGAAGATCAGCACCAGATCTTCACCAAATTAAAATGGGACCACCTCAGGAGTAAACTCTTTCAAGTAAAAAAGAATTTTGAGAATCGGTCAACAAATGGGGGAGAAATCAGGTACCTAACATTCATAAAAAAAACATACACACGAACATAGCCCTAACCTAACCTCCTTTTTTGAAGTCGGTTAATTACACCCAGACACAGAACAAATGATTGTGAGTTGTGGAAAATCCTCATGGATGTCCCCAGCCCGGGGAGGCGGAGGGGTCTGTCAGACTCTTACTGACTAAAAACCACCCCGTGTTCCTTCTCACACCTGCGCCGGGGGTCACGGGAACGGAAGATACTTCCGCGACCCCCGACTAGTGCCGGCCCCGCGGGCCTCGCCAAGTCAGCGAGGGGAGTGAGGTGTTAGACTCCCCTCGCGACGTCTAAGAGGGGCGCGAGTGAACACGACGCGCCGCCACCTCGGGTCCATGTACGTGGGGGCGGCGGACATCCCCGCGTCCGTCGCCCTGGACCCATTCAGAGGGGCTGGAAGAGGGCGTTGTCCGCCCTCCGCCTGCGCCCGGTGCGTCTGCTGCGGGCAGGGTGAGTGGAGGTAATCTCCTTCTCCCTTTCCGCAGCCTCCTTCTGCGTGCGAGTCGCTCACTTGCCACACTTGACCTCAGTGTCGCGTCGCGAACGGACGCGTGCGTGCGTTAGTGTGCCGTTTTTGAAGATTGAATGTTGTTGAAGTTACCTATCTACACCTTTTTACTTATAACATCAATGGTACTATTTTCATTATTATTAAACAGTTGTTTTTCATTACTGTCTTCTTTAACCCCTTGGTTCTGATAAGCGTGATTTAAAGTACAAGTAGATTATTCATAATTCTTTTACGATTAGATTGGTCGGTATTGGATTATACAGTTGGATTTTATCAATAGTTAAATCAGTTAGGACGTCGTTAATTATACACAACTTATGAATTTTCTTACTTAAATCTTGGACTGCACCAACTGTACCCCACGGTTTCGCCCGCTTTTGAGGAACGACGTGAAGTGTTAGATGGCCTATAGCCAACGTCAGGATATGGGCTTCCTAATACAAACATGTTTTTTTATCTTGGAGTTCCAGACATTAGCACATACAAACAAAGAAACAATCAAACTCTTAAGCATTATTAAATCTGAAGTACCTATATGGAGATAATTGACATTGGTGAAAGGAAAACATCGTGAGAAAACCAGGGATTATATAGTAAATAGATATTAGTATCTGAGTTTTAAATGACCAACCAGCCTTGATCAAATGTTTAAGCGCATGCTCTATATCAGAAGAGGCCTTCGCACCGCAGTGGGACAGTAACGGGCTAAAAATAAAAAAAATAATATGTAAATTTATACTAATATTATAAAGAAGAAAGGATTGTTTGTTTGTTTGCATTGAATAGGCTCCAAAACTACTGGACCGATTTGAAAAATTCTTTGACCGTTGGGAAGCCACGCTATTCCAGGGTTATATAGGCTACTTTTTATCCCTATATTCGCACAGGAACGGGAAATACGCGGGTAAGCCGCGTGATGTCTGCCAGTGTTTTTATAAAACAATGGTTTATTTTTTACTGTATTTCATCAATTGGGTAGAATTCAGTTAACTTAGATAGGTATTTACTAGACATTTTTTAAATCGGGCTTCGGTCATTAGGTTCTAATGAATATGTTATATACATACAACTAGGTAAGTAGGTACCCACTTATTGTTACAAATTGTTATTGGAACTAAGTATAATATTACTAAGTTCTTACTTGTACAATTTTTTACCTGGCTACTTATTTTTGTCCACAACCTTGCTCTGTATAGCTTCATACTCAACTCCTATTATATTGAACCGTTTTCCTAATGTACCATTACTAACTCTAAAAAGAATAAACCGATTTTATCTGTTGGAGAAACCAATCGCTATCATTTAAAATCCAAAACCACAAAACTGAAGAGGAAGGCGCCTAACGCATGAACATAACTTTGTTTTTTTTTTTTTTTAATTTTGTTTTTTTCAAAACTTAAGTTAGGTACTTAATAGAAAGTCTATGTAAAGTAAATATAACTTACCGTTCTAGCTTCTGAGGCATATTCCACCGACAGTCTAGAGGCATGTTCCGGACTATGAAACAAATCGATGACATCAGCCAGCTGCTGTGACTCCAAAGGAGTCAACTCATGCCTTACGTACTTTTTAAACAACTCTTCTATTCCATCTAAAACACGAACATTTCATACACTGTCTAATAATGTTACACGAATTAATTAAATAATTATTTAAAAAATATTTATTTTATTATTACCTATAGACAACTCAGTTGCATAAATTGGTGCTAATAACGTTACTATAAATACTAGCACCCTCATCTTGCCCGCTCGATTGTTCAACATTGAATGATAACAAAGTATTCCACCTTTATATAGATAAACGAGATACCAAACTCGTGCGACAAGCAATTCAAATTATTGACATATCTTCTGTAACTCAACTTAACCGTAAATTATAGTACAGCATTGAAAAATTCCTTCAAATCGGTGAAGATCCTAAAGTGATTGCAATTATTGTAATTTTTTATGTTTCGATTTACTGGGATGCGGGCCTACAAGCGTTCCAATAGATTACGCAATTATGTATCACTTTCACTCGTGGTTACAGTGTGCTTCTCGTGTGTTCATAATAATATCAGAATACATACGCGAAATCACATTCAATCACTTCTGTAAAATTATAAAGCGGTTGACAAAACACGCGATTTAGAAGCATTCCACGCTATACCCATGTTCTAAACCACGTTCGTATTTTGTGCAGGTCATTTATCAGGGGCAGATAATCCGGTATCAATCAACATTATCTTATATCTACCAATCGACATTCTTAAAACATGTTCGCACGACATACCTTATGGTATTTATCCGGTAAAGCGTCACCAGATTGCAACACCATCAGATGAATGTTGAACATTTAATAGGTATTATCTAGCATCTAATATCATATAATTGATAGTTTGTTATCCCTGATGTCTCGTTATTCACGTAAAATAAGAATTTGGTAAAAGCCCCGCCTATTTTCCTACGCTTTGCCCTTCTGTGGACCAAATTTGAGTATCGGAAAAAAGTTACACTGTTGTTCTGTGAAAATCAGAGCGAAGTAGCCAAAACACGGAACTGTAGTTTCGTAGGTACAAGATAACGATAAACTTGTCATAAAACTTGATACCATAGGCCTAATTTTACTTTTCTCACTTAGATAGGGTTTCGTAGATTTACATGGGTCTAAAACAAGAAAGTTGCCAATAATTCAAGAAATATTATTATAGGTACCTACATATTTTTACAACAATAACTTCAAATTAATGAAAGCTTTCCTTAAGATTTTTTTTACAAAAAAAGTACAACCGTCTTTATAAAAACACTAACCGGTGTAAAATAAATCTAAATTCGGAAGTCGGTAGCTAATAATCAATTAGGCAAAAGCACCAAAGCCACAGACTTCTTACGAAATAAAAGAAATCACAATAAATATACATAATTATATATTTTAATAAACCGTTTACATAATTAAAAACATGAACACGTGCTCAGATAAATAACTGTAACAGTAAAAACGTCACACTTCAGTCATGTCCACATCTTCGATGACCATATCATCCAACATTTCGGCAAGCGTGATGCGAGGCAGCGTGGGATCGATCTCGTCGGTATCAACTGGTATTTTATTTTCGTCCCTAAATATGTTGACGTTCTGTCTAAACGCTGGATCTTCTTCCAAGTCGTCCAAGAAGTCGTTGTAGTCCCTGTTAAAGTTATTGCGAATTTATAATACTTGTCGTGGAAAACATTATTCCGAAATAATAAACTACTAAATTGATGACTTTAGTAAGACGGTAAATGGTAAACAATGTGACGTCAGTAAAGTCGTTATGGTGCTTACTATGCGTTTCAAATGAGAAGAAGATCGACTTTGCGCCATGTTGTGAAGTTATAGCTGTCAATTCTATTCAATTGGGTAAGATCAGCAAAACAAGCAGCAGCAGAAGAATGTTATTAAGGACTTCTCACTCTTATTGACTCCATCATTGTCCATTGAAAGCACTAGTTTTGAATGAGATGTGTACGCGGCCGATCAGTTGAACGAACGCGTACGCTTCTCATACAAAACTGGCGTTTTCTATGGTTATAATTACGAGTAAACCCTTATGTCGATGGAGTCGCATTGGAAACTGGGGACCGGGTTGACCTCACTTTAACTGGAGATACCAACAAAACACTCATGCAGAAAAAAACTGTCAGTTTACCAATTTTAATTATATCGTGTGATTACTGCAGTGAAAATGATCAATCTACGCCTACGCTATGCATCCCCACCAAACCCAAATAATGTCGGTCCTATCGCTCAGCCATCGCGGACGTGGCTCGTATTGATTCTGACACATGACGAGTTCAAGAAATATAACATCTGCTTAAATGAATAGAAATAGGATGTTAGTCTACGACTATTTGAGCGATAATTGTGAAATTCCCATTCAGTAACATGTTATCGTAAGAAAATATTTTTTCCACTTCAAAAACCGATGTAGTAAGAATTACGAAACATTCTACGATAGGACTATGTCAAGGGCCCTACGATTGATATTATTTACGCAAAGGAAGCAAATATGTGATAAGCCAAAGATAATACTGATGCTCTCTTTTAAATTCAACATTACTTTGATAAAAAACTTATTATTTCGGGTTGCAATCCTAATTGCATTTTGTACTTATTTGTGAAGTACATACAGATAATAGTCTGAATTTAAAAGACAAGATAATCTTAGATTCGTTTAAATGTCACCGTATCTCACGTTAAAAAATAGAATGTACAGAAAAATACAGAACATTGAGGTGGTTGGGATTCTTTTTTATATCTGTAGATTTCTAATAGAAGGCTGGAACCGGATTGATGCCAATTATAGTACACCGCTGTGTGTCTGTATTCGGTTTCCACGCTCAAGGCCCGCGATAGAAGCTATGCAATAGCATAAAAAAAATATGTAAAAACCATCCTTGATGCGGATTATATATCATGCTAAAATTTCAGCTCGATCGGTGCAGAACTTTTTGAGTTTTTGAAGCGTACACAAACCAACATTACATTTTTATATATATAGATTGGCGTCAATATAATATAAAACACCCATATTTTAGTAAGTTTAAGTCATGGTTCTTAAACTTACTAAAATGTAGGTGTTTTGTAGCATCTTTGCCTAATTCTTCGGGAAATACAGGCATGACGTCATGATATATTAAAAAAATTAACTCAGAAGTCAAATACGAGTTACTGACGAATTTAACCTGATGATATTATCAGGCTGAATTTGTATATTTCTATAGATTGCCGAAAAATCAATGGGCCCTGAAGGGAAACCACTATAAATCCTTAGAATAAATCTTTTGACTTGACTCACAGATTTGTCGAAAAGTTTACCTAAGCAAATATAAGTTAAGTAAACTTACTCATTAGTAGAGCTGAGTCCTTCGTGTAATTCTTCAGCCATGTGTTTGAGCTTCCATGCACGGGCACGTCTCCTGGCAGACCTCTCGCCGTAGTGCTTCTTGACCAAGAACACGTCTGGAATTACGTTTCTGTCTAATTTGTCAAAGTGTGCGTCGTTCACGTTGGAATCGCCGATGTTGTAGCTGTAAGATAAAATACTCTATTTTACAGATAAACTAACTCGTAAATTAAGGACCTCATTCGATTTTTTAAATAGTTAAAAAATCCGGTCAAGTTTTGTGTAAGGTCTTATGAATCTAAAAATATATCTTAGATTACGACCTATTCTTTTAAACGCATTTTGTGGCAATGGTGAAAGCGTATTACATATTTGCTACAGTCGCGAATAGCTATTTTAATAACATACAAATATTGAGCTGTTTGCAGAAAGAGTAATAATATTTGAATTTCGAAAGCAAGCTTAGGGTCGGTACGTATCTGACGGAAGATGTGTCGCGTATCATAGTTCGTGTAACGCTATACTCCATCCGAGTAGGTAGTTAACTAAAGGTAAACAATCAGGACAAGACTTTTTACATAAACGCTTATTAATTAAATACAACTACTGATTAAACAAATTGTTTAATTGATCATGTAATAGTTTTTGTTGTATCTAAATTTGTTTTCAGCTGCATTTTATTTTTAAACTGCGTTATTAACTAAAAATATATGTCAAAATTGTTTACCTTTTATTAACTACCTAATCGGATGGAGTATAGAACATTCAACCGATGATGCGTTAGTGCGTCGAGGTACAGTGCCGCATACGCTCGGCGCATCTTCCGTCAGATATGTACTGACCCTTACGCGCATACGAAAATACTGACATATAACTTAACAGATTAATGTGATAGGGAAGTTGTCAGATAGGAGAGTAGAGTTTGAAATTGAAAATGGCAATTCAGAAAATACTGGCATATAACTTAACAGATTAATGTGATAGGGAAGTTGTCAGATAGGAGAGTAGAGTTTGAAATTGAAAATGGCAATTCAGAAAAAGAATTTTACCCTAAAACTGTGTCGCCAGGCTTCAAAATATGTCCCAAATGTGTTCTAGTGTGGACAGGATTGACATCTAATCCGAGCTCACTGGCCTTCACTACCCACACATCTGCCACCACATGCTTACTGGACACCATGCCTTGACCAGGGAAGGATTTCTTTTCCTGTAAGGTAAAAAAAGGCATAATTATAATGTCTAATAATAAAGAAATAGAGTACTTAAACTTGCTGAAATTATTAAGAATTAAATGTCATCTAAACTAGATCTTTGACAGTTTTAAGCAGCAGAAGAGCAGTCAGAAGCCTTACTGCTGCTATGCTATGCTTACATACCAATGGGTATTGTGATACAGAGTTGGTGGGTTTTAGAGGTCAAAACGTCGCACCATGTAGAATACTGGTATTCACCTACAACTTGTTAGACTGGAAGCCAACCCCAACTCAATCGGAAAAGGCTATGTAGCTGAGTTTTCTAATTCAGTATGTTGTATGCATGTCTACTAATTTTGTTTCTCTATACCTATTTTATAATAATTTGGTCATATTGTTACACATTTCCGAACCTGACAATGACTCTACTCCGGTTCAGGTATACATCAATACGACTACGTAAGCACTTGTGTCTTTAAGCGTCATACTACACGGGCGGTTTTCCCGCCGCGGGAATCCGCTTCTGAACCACACTATAGTCTCTGCCAGATAAGAAAAGAATAAAAGTCATTAACCCAACTTGTACCAAAAAGTCCGCAACACTTCGTTAGAGTTCGCTAGTCATTCAAAACTGTCGCTAATAATGCATCGGTCGAGTTTCATAATACCAAACATTAATCCCAACAGAATAGGTAAGTTTGTAAATCATGCCCAGTGAACGCGTCAAGGACGCTCCTCTTACCACGATACGTTTGTTTTGATCGTGTTAGCGACACTTTCTTTACATTTTTTTGTATCTTTTTGAAATATTGGAATACATTGGTAGATATTGGTAGACTGGTGTTAACGACTTTTATTTTTTTCTTATCTGGCGGAGACTATAGTTACAATTTAATATGAAAGTTGTATGCTGCATACTACACTGCGCGATTTCCCGTCGCGGTTCACAGGCGGGAGAAATACGACCGCCGCATGCAGCGTCAAACCGCCGCTGATAACCGGCGCTTTAAACTACACAGGCGGTTTTCCGCTATTGCCTACGTCATTCTGCGTGGGATATTAGCGCTTGCTCGTCGTTCGTGCGCTTGCGTGGCTAGTGTCGCGTCAAAATGTTATATACGGAGACAGCGATAAAACGCGTCCCGTGTAGTTTAATGGTCTGCGGCAGCTTTGTCGAGCGGATTCCCGCAGCGGGAGAGCCGCCCGTGTAGTTTGACCCTAAGATATATTAGAACAGCCTGTTATTTTTATTAACTTACATTTTCCTTCAAAACGTCAATGTCCATCACTATATACTCCACCAGTTGTTTAGGATTGCATATTGGGGAGAATGGGTTTCTCCAGTAAACTGTAGAGGACACATCACTAACTGAAAGAATATTTATAAAGGTTAGGTAGGTAAATATATATTTTTTAAATGTATTGATTTCTCAGATCCATTGGTTTTTAAATTGGCTATAATTTAACTCTGCAGGTTCACGGGCTTGTCAAAGACACATCATATTCATAATATAAATGTTTTCACGTGCCAAGAGCTTAAATACTGCTCATCAAAATTACTATAGAGAAATCAAACGAAATTGAGCAATTACTAGCCCATGGATCACATAAAGAACTCATTAGTTATCCATACCTTGTCCAGTTCTAGCATCAATCAGATGAATAGCACTTGTTACTCTGTTAACCAAACAGATAGGAGATATGGAGCCAAGCTGCTGAGTCAACTTCTTAGGCAGGCAGACCACACTGTCCTTAGACAAAGGCACTATCTCAATACTAAATGTGAATTTGTAGTTGTAAATATTACTGTGGATATCATGTGATATCAGCTTTTTGGAATGTTGGCATTTTATTGGCAGCACAGATTGGATGAAGTCCACCATTTTGCGAGCATGGTTTTCCGTTGCGTAGAAGAAGTCCAATCCATCTGAAAGTAAATTGAACAAGAATTTACGAAAATGTGAATAGTTGAGACAATAAATGTACACTGACACTTTGAAAGTTTTAATATTGTTAAAAAAAAACAATTTGCATATCTGTGTAAATAATCCAATGAGTAAATCAACTGCTAACGAATAATTATGATGACGGTACCGCATGAGGCAACCACACAGATGTCCCGATTTCTATTCTGGCGTTTAATAATATTCTTACGCTTTTTAACTCTAGCTCTAAACTTGTTTTTGTCACTCAGCTACCTTGTAGAGTTGCAGCTTGAGGACTATACTTATTACTTTACACTTACCATGTTTAGGCTTAATACCAAGAGTATTTTCATGTGCCTTATGTTTCAAGATCAGCTGTTCCAGATAGTAGAAGGTCTTCCTGTTATTAGCACGCTGTCTCACTTGCACTAAGGCGCGCCAGTAGTCTTGCGCCTCAGACCGATGGCATGCATCACACATCTGATGCTGTATACTGTACTCTACTATGAAGGTTTGTTGGAGTACAGCTCCCCCCATAACTTCTCCTTGTATTGTAATTTTAACCTGGAAATTTTGATTTATGTATTAATAAGAATGTATATGTGTTGTATACTGAAGATTTTCTTGTAATTTTTATTTTAAGTTCTTTTTTTCATTCTGTACATCACTTTTACTACTTTATATAGATTGAAAGTGAAAAGTGGGACTCTCCTATGTAAGATTTACTGTAAAAGTTTGTACAAGTTACTGCAGTAAGATGTTTTTTTTTTTAAAAGAAAAGAGACTTGAGAAGGAGAAGAGGACTCAGTTCATATTCATACTATGTTTATATAGGGTGGCTGGTAATTAGCGACCGATACTTAAACACGTGATTGTATTCATGATTTCAATAAACTTCCCCAAATAAACTTTTTTTTTTATACACAATAACTTATAACACAGTAAAATAACAAAAACGCTGTTTGAAATTCCCGCGCGTGCGCCTGTGATCGATCACATTAGGCACGAATCGGCACGATCTATCAGCTGATAGTCTGACCTCGGGAAGGGCAAAATCTACTAGTAGTAGTAGCGTCACACGCTCCCCCGCCACCCCCACCGCTACCGTTTTGCAGTACTGTCGTAATTGAATTAATTGAAAGCCAATGAGTATAAAAAAAAGTTTCTTTGGAAAAGTTATTCGTATTCATGAGTATAAGCACGTGTTTAAGTATCGGTCACTAATTACCAGTCACACTATATAAGGTAGGAAAAGGTACTGAATTCAATATGGTTAATAGCTGGATATCCCAGATTGGAATGAGAAAAATACTTTACTAGCAGCAGCAATTGCAGGGAAAATATTCAAATATTAATTGTTTGTTTGCACATGACCATATTTATGAATGTAAATGACCCAAAAGAATTATGTTACAATATTAGCAGATGGGATCTGTATTTTCTGCCTACCCCATAGAAAAAAGCGTGAGTTTAAACATGTATGTATATTCATACAAGCATAAGCTCACAATCAATATAGATAGATATCTATGTCCAATGCTGTACCTATATCTATAAAACTAGAGGTACAATAAATATTGAGTACTTAGGTTTCACTTGATCAATTCTTCTTCTTCTTCTTCCACCTGGCGTTAATCCCGGCTATTGCCAGGGTCCGCCTTCCGACTGAGCTTCTTCCACTTTGCCCGATCTTCAACATCCTTTTCGGTCAGGCCATTGGCTCTCATGTCGGACTTGACGACGTCCAGCCAGCGTTTGCGAGGGCGACCACGGGGCCTAGCCCCAAGGACAGCCATATACATGCATCTCTGACCAACGTACTCGATAGGGCGGCGCATGATGTGTCCATACCATCGGAGACGACACTCTTGTAGTTTTTCTCCCACGTCGCGGACACCAAGGCTACCCCGGATGAATGAGTTGCGTATGCGATCGGATCGCGTTACGCCGCTCATCCACCTAAGCATCTTCATCTCCGTGACGCGGAGTTCCTGGGTGTGTCTACTTAATGCTGGCCAACATTCGCCGCCGTACAGGAGGACAGGCCGTATGATGCATTTATATATCTGCCCCTTGAGCTTCGGAGGCATTTTGCGGTCGCATACAACGCCCGTTACCTCGCGCCACTTCGCCCAAGCTGCGCCTATACGTGCTTGGACATCGTAATCCACGTTGCCAGACTCGTGCAGCACGGATCCAAGGTACCTGAACTTATCGGACTTAGAGATCAGGTCCGAACCTATTCGGATGGTATTTGAATCCGTGCTGCCATAGGACATGTACTCAGTCTTCGCCACATTTAGTCTCAGACCACCGTTTTCCAGCGTATCCTTCCAAATATTGACTTTGCGCTCAAGATGTGATATGTTCTGATTTACGAGGGCAATGTCATCGGCATACATCATTAGCCATGGAGGCTGATCTTGGATGTTTGCCGTAACTACATCGAGCACTACGTTAAACAAGAACGGGCTAAGAGCCGAGCCTTGGTGAACGCCAACAGATATTGAAAAGCCATTGGATTCGCCAACAGCGGTCTGGACAGAGGACACGGAATCGCGGTACATGTCTCTGATAATGTCAATATAGACTTCGGGAACGCCCTTGAAGCGAAGTGCCCACCAAATGGATTGCCGAGGTATACAGTCGAAGGCCTTCTGCAGGTCTAAAAAGGCCATATGCAGAGCTCTCCTTCTCTCTCTGTAAGCCTCAGCCAGAGTCCGTAAGGCAAACACTGCGTCCATGGTACTGTTACCCGCCCGGAAGCCATATTGACACTCAGAGACAGTGCACTCGCTACGGAGCCGTGTGTCAATGATGCGCTCGAAGAGCTTCATGGTGTGGCACATGATTTTGATACCGCGGTAGTTACTACAATCCTGTACGCTACCTTTGCCTTTGAAAACAGGAATAATGAGGCTATATCGCCACTGGTTCGGCATTTCCTTGGTGATCAGGATGCGGTTAAAAAGATCCGTCAGAAGGTCCACACCATGTGGGCCCATCGCCTTCCACACTTCAATTGGCACATTATCAGGTCCGATCGATTTCCGGTTCTTCATGCGGCAAAGAGCAATGCGGGTTTCGTTGGGGGAAATAGGGGAAATAAGTCCAAGGTTAGCAGGCGGTTCGGGAGGAAGGTTATGGGGATGCTGTTTGTTAGACAGCTCCGCAAAGTATGTGCACCATCTCTCCTTAACAAGGGGTGCATCGTAGAGCAGCTTACCCTGGGCGTCCCTTACACAGAGACATTTGCTAATGTCTCGTGTAGCTTTTTCCCGGGCACTCGCCAGCTTAAAAATAAGCTTTTGCCCCTCCGCAGTTTCTAGCTTGTCGTATAAGGGCAACAGACTTTTGCTGCGAGCTCTGGCTACAGCTTTTTTGCAAGCGCGCTTAGCCGCTCCATATGCTTCCCTGTCATACGGAGAGTTGGACTCTTGCCATTGTTTAAATAACCCCTTCTTCTTCCGAGTCGCCCCCTGCACCCCGTCATCCCACCACCACGTCTCCTTGTCTATGGTGCGGCCACCACGAGAAGTGCCAAGGACGCGCTTACCCGCAGCGGTGATTGCTGAATGGATTCTACTCCAGATCACTTGAGCGGACTCATGCGGAGCACTAACCTCGAGATGCTCGACTTCCGCGATGAAGTCCGACTGTTTAGTACCATTAAGCAACCACCACTTGGTGCGGGGTTTCTCGATTACTTTCTTTGTTGGCACGACCGCAAAGTCCAGGACAAGGAGGCGGTGTTGAGCCGTTAGGCTTTCGCCTGGGATGACTTTGCAGTTGGTAACCTTGCCAATGTGGCACCGTCGCACCAGCAGGTAGTCTATTTGGGTTGAGTAGGCACCACTACGGTACGTAATAAGATGCTGTGGCTTCTTCTGAAAGAATGTGTTCGCGATGGCTAGGTCAGACACAGCGCAGGTCCTGAGTATGCTGACTCCCTCTGCATTTAGTTGACCATAACCAAAACCACCGTGAACACGTCCGTGCTCTCCAGCAGACTGACCTACGTGACCGTTGAGATCCCCCCCAACCAAAACACCTTCAGAATTCGGAATAGCGCGTAAAACATCTTCGAACTCATCCCAGAATGCCTCCTTTTCAGACTCACAGCAGCCAGTTTGAGGGGCATAGGCGCTGATTAGGTTCGTTACCGACCCTTCAATCAGCACCTTAACTCGCATCAACCGGTCGCTGTATCGATCTACTTCAAGGAGTCCATCCTGAAGATCCTTAGACAGCACTACGGCCACTCCGTTCCTGCCCGATGGTGATCCGGTGTACATTAGCCGGTACCCCTGCCCGATGTCGCGGGACTTATTCCCCTTCCAGCGTGTCTCCTGAAGGAAGGCGCACTGGACCCGACGCTTCGCAAGTACGTCCGCGAGTTCTCTGCAACGTCCGGTTAGGGAGCCAATGTTCCAGGTGGCAAAGCGGAACTTTCTTTTGGGTACTAACTTCTTTAGCCGTGCTCGTACTTGACACGGTAGCCCTAGCCCACTTATCGCAGGTTTAGGGCGATGTGCCTGCGCGTCGTTGTGCGGCGACGCCCTAGCCCGAGTACCCTTCCTTAACTTGTCCCTGTCCATAAAAGTATTTGACTGAAGTTGGCTTTACGTCGGGCGACCAGCCGTCTGACCCCCACAACCCTACAAGAGGGAAACCAAGTTCGCCAGAGCCTCGTCCGTTGGACAGCAGGGTGCACCGCTAGCAGGTAAGGTTGGCTTGGGTCCTTAAGATGTAAACGGACCCCATACACCCCGTTTCACTTGATCAATTAATAATAAATAAACAATGCATGCTATTCATAGCAATGTTGCACAATATTATTTTATTTCTAAACTTAATCATTATTTGTAATCATTTTATACCTTTATTCTCTTGGAATGTGGTTCAGTCCAAGCAAAGGAAGCATCAACAAGTTTAACTCTGCCTAGACCTTTCAGTTTTTTGAGGCAGAGGGCCAGAAGTTCCCGGGATTCCAGGGCAGCTACCACCCATTCTGCTGGTGGTTGAAGGTACCTGGAACAGGTGAATTGTTGAGATGAAGTGTTTATATATAACAATAATTATAATTAATATATTTAATACTTGTTTAAAACAAGAAATGTTTCCGCCGAGATGGAAAATCACCCGAGTGATTCCAGTTCCCAAGAGTAAGTCAGGTACGGATGTCAGTGGCTACAGACCGGTGGCAGTGTTGTCGACACCTGCAAAAGTGTTCGAGTCTGCCATCCAACGATGTGTGCAGGCTCAAGTGAGCGCACAGCTATCAGACGCGCAACACGGGTTCCGGCCGGCGCGCAGCACTGCCACTAATTTGCTTAACTTTATGGCGCGGGTGGTACCGGCCGTCGATGCTGTGGATGTAGACGCGGCATATTTTGATTTTAGGAAGGCGTTTGATACCGTTGACAATGACGCACTGCTAATGAAGCTGGTAAAAGTTGGCTGCACACCTCTTACATTTCTTCGCCAGCTGCTACTTGAAAGACCGACAGCAGTACGTTGACTTCAACGGGTTCGAATCAGAGCTGTACGACACGAGGTCAGGCGTAAGTCAGGGCAGCAATTTGGGTCCTCTCAAATTTATTTTAATGATAAATGACCTACCAGACGTAGTCAAACATAGTTTATGTTTATTATTTGCAGATGGCCTCAAATTGCTGCTCGAGGTAAAGGGTGAGTCGGACTGTGAAAGATTGCAAGAAGATATAGATAGACTGGTAGAGTGGAGTTATAAAAATAAACTTTATTTCAACACGGAAAAGTGCTCAGTGATGACATTATCGCGCGCGAAGACTCCTTTGCCTACAAATATAAAGTAGAGGAAGCGCCGATTCAGCGAAATTCTAGATCTAACTTTTTGAGAGCACATTGTTAACATTTGCAAAAAGGCGTACATAAACTTGGGATTCGTCTTGAGACAGTCGCAAGGATTCACCAACGTTACCACGCTCAGGGTGCTGTATGACGCATTGGTAAGGAGCCACCTGGAACACAGTGCGGTGATTTCGGCGCCTCATGAAGCGAAGTACAATGTCATCCTGGAGCGAGTGCAAAATAAATTTACAAGACACTTGTATTTCAAACTTTATGGGGTGTACCCATTTTACCCACTCATGTATCCTACACTGTTTGTGCTGGGTATGGTGGCGGACAACAAACTAAGAGTGCGCCGAGGTTTTACACTCGCGATGTATGCACTAAAGCTCCTGCGTGGAGTAGCACATAACCCGGGGGTGCTGCGTCATCTGCAACTTTGCATGCCAGACCAATAAGTGTGGCGGCGGCGACGACCGCCAATGCTGGCCGTGCCTACTGCTAAAACCAATTTGCTTTATAAAACACCCCTCACTCATACAATATGTGCTCTCAACAAAGTACATGAAAGGATGTACATATTTGAGTGCAATTTGAGTGAATTCGCAAGGGTTTTGTAAATATTGTTAGTTTCTATTAATAGTTATATAGTTTAAGTTTTTAATAGAATTTAGTCTTTCTGTTTTTATTATTATTTTTAAGTTTAGATAAAGTAAGTAGATTTATTAGATACATATTTTAAGTATATTTTGTAAATTTGTTTAAGTGGAAACCACAGTTGAATTGGGGACACCTGTAAAGACTGTAGGTTTACATTTGATAAATAAATAAATTGATAAATAAAAAAATATTTCTGGCTCTTTCAAAATTATAACAACACAGAAGTACAAGTTTAAAAGTTTTAGAAGCAAACTGTAATCACCTATAATGATAAAATGAAATTGAACTCTATTATATTGCAAAAACAGTTCATTTTGTGGCTGGCAAATATTGTTATTGTTGAGATGATTGATTAGGCAGGAAAAATAAAATTATAGACTGGAGAAATTAATTTCTAAATCTTAACAGCTATTCTCTACTTATCTATAGTGTTTAAACCAACCAACCATGCCATCAACATGTTAAGAACTACTTACATTTTCATAAATAATTTAGAATGAGTACATTTTTAGTCCAAATGACCCAACATTTTTCATGATATCAAATTAAGGATTTAGACAAAAATAAAACCAACAATAACAAACAGAATAAATTGCTAAAAATTAAGAAGTTTACCTCTCACATCCTCTGCAGAAGAAAATAGTTGCTTGCTTGGGTATACCCTCTGAGATGTCGATGTCTGTGCGTAAACATGCCACACACATGTTCGAGGGATTAGGCTCTATAGGCACTGCGCACTGGCAACATAAACTGGAAACATAATAAGGCTGGTTCAAAATACAGGCATGAATAAAAAAAAAATTAGGCCAAATCTAGAAAGTTTTCCAGAAATACTATGATTGTAAACAATATTAATATATACAAGATTTAGGTCCCGTTAGTAAGTTAGATAATTACTTTTGCCTGTATATAGGCGTGTTAACTATTTTCATAACATTATAGAAACTACTGAAGCGCACTTGCTTTAACCTAAAAAAACAACTTACACTCGTGCACCGGTAAGCGCAGCTTCATTTTCAGGGGGAATATACTCCATTTTATATAATTGTAGTGTACCACACTAAATTGATATTATTAACTTTTGATATTTAAACTAAGTTAAAACGAAAGCGAACACGCTGTTCGCAGCGAGCAATTTGCAGTTCCACTTCCACACAATAAACAGTATTGACAGCAGATGACCAGATGTCATTCCAATGTCATGTCAATTGTCAGTGCTGCTCTATAACTGACTCAATGAGCTTCACATTTGACATTGGCAGAATCTTTAGAATAGTCGACATCAGCTTTGTTTTTTATACATAAAAAAATAGAATAGAATAGACGACTCAATGAGCCCTGTTTGTGCTGTCAATCAGTCAAGTACAATAGTAATTTTATTCATTAAACCCTAGAGGAAAGTAATTTTTTAGGGGTAAAGTACAGCTTGGCAAAAAAGAGTGTGGAATAAATGAGGTCGCTAGTATCGCGCATGTGGCCACCCTGAATAGTACGACTTAACAGGTTTGATACTTGTTATTTTTTCCCAAAGCTAAGTGGGTGGTTCTGTCTGTCAGATGCTACGCAAACACCATGGAAGGCTTCAATGTCCAGTATTAACACTATTAATAGTGGGCAAATGTACACATTTTACATGTTGTTATACATAACAACATGTAAAAATGTATATGAAGCAAAAGAAGTACCTTGCACGAAAGTGATGCATTAGGTATACACAGCACAGACAGATATAATCATGCCCTCGAGAGAAGTCTAACCGTAAGATTGTTAGAAATTAACGGCAATAGTTTGTTTACAGGGATAATGAAAGAACACGTTTTTTTTAAGTTTTATTTTAATACCAAAAGTTTAATCAGACGAATCGAACACACTACCATCAAATATTCGATCCTGGAAAAGCTCACATGTTGGCTAGAGCTTCCTACAACTTCTGAAACACTAGTATAATTAGATTCACGTCACAATGATAAGGTGGTAACTTTCTTCAAGCGACCTTTGAAGTTTTCCCGGTGTTTAAAAATATCTTTTTTTTTACCTTCCTTAAACATTTTTCTTACTGTGTTGACAGATTTACCTAAAACAAAAAGATACGGTACTTTATTATTAACTCCCTATTCTTTATCTTCAAGTATCAAATAAGGGTATTCGAGGCTCTTTAAACTACAAAACATAACCTTAAATTTCAATTTCTGTAAACAAGACAAATAGTTACTGAAATCTGTATATCAACAAAACTACGCATTGAAAACATTTAGAAAAACTTATTTGATTTAATTAGGGTAGATAAATACCTGTCCTAGCGGCAGTTCTTAGATAAACATTCCCGATATCGGACAAAACTTGTTCCACTTCAGATTTGGCCAAACACCGCAAAAAGACGAGGTAAATCACTGCTCTGATACAACTACGAATAGTTTTATTAACTTTTAATCGTTAATTTTGCAACGAAACTTAATAATTTTGTTAAATCTATCAAAAACGACGAGGATTTACGCACTTTTGACACATGATGTACTAGCACTAGACAAATAAATCAATGTTGCCACAACCATCCTCTTTTAGTTTCAACTGTCACCGCGTCAGACTCTTTTTTGCCAAGCTGTAATTTCCCACAAATAGAATAGTGTTAAGTAATTTTAACACTATTCTATTTGTGGGATTTTAACTAGGAAATTGGAAGATTTATTTATTTATTGAAATCTCTTACAGCTATCATTACAGGGGGCTTACCATGAACTCTTATAGCAGGTCAGTTTTACACGAAAAATAACCTGCCCTGTTATTTTGTACCATGAGTGAGTATAGCAGCAGGTGAGCCAGCGATCACGTAACCTAAGCCGGTGAGTGACCACGTGACAGCACTCCAGCAGGCTGGCCTGCAACGTTTCCTACCATGAAGGCTTTTTGACATATAGACAATCAAAAATTAACCTGCCCTACTGTCATAATTTACAAGTCTGTGAAACTAACTTTTATTGACCTGTTCCATAAAATTGGAATACAAAAACGTTACGTATTTTTAAAATGTGCATAAAATATAATTCTTACGTCATTTCAAAGTATATTAAAATAAAGAAAACTTCTGGATTGAACTTCTTTTCTTCTTCTAGTGTGGATGGGAAAAGCGAACCGATGCATATTGCTAATATGTTTAGGGACCATTAAAATTTTTAAGGTGTGCTCCCCGCTTGGCCCATCGGTGTCGTCTATTAGTTCTGGGACCAGTTGTGTGGGAGAGGAGTCGTCTGCACATATTACTGCTGGTCAAGTAAGGCACGTGCTAAAGAAGATGACAGGTGGTAAATCTCCCGGTCATGACGGGCTTACTGTTGAGCACTTGCGGCATGCGGGGGCTCACCTACCGAAGGTCCTGGCCATGTTCTTTACAATGTGCATTAATCACTCTTATTTACCACATGACTTAATGAAAACCATCGTAGTACCAATTGTGAAGAACAGGACTGGGGATATCTCGGATAAGGGGAACTACCGCCCTATATCTCTCGCAACTGTGGTCGCTAAGGTGCTGGACGGTGTGCTTGATTCCTACTTAGATGGTTATATCAAACTGCATGACGCTCAGTTCGGGTTTCGGCCCGGACTATCGACTGAAAGCGCAATCGTAAGTCTCAAGCATACTGTTCAGTACTATACTGATCGCAGAACGCCGGTATATGCCTGTTTCCTTGACCTCTCCAAGGCTTTTGATCTCGTGTCGTACGATGTGCTCTGGGGAAAGTTGAGGGACAGGGGTGTGCCGGTGGCCGTGCTCAATGTACTCAGGTATTGGTATGGGAACCAAACCAATTTTGTGAAGTGGGCTAATACACTGTCTGAAGCACATGGATTGGAGAGCGGTGTGAGACAGGGGGGATTGACATCTCCCAAGCTCTTCAATCTATATGTTAATGACCTCATCGTTGCGCTCAGTAGCAGGCGCGTCGGTTGCTCAATAGATGGTGTATGTGTAAACAACACAAGCTACGCGGACGATATGGTGCTGCTGAGCCCAACGGTGGGGGGCCTCAGAGAGTTGTTGAAGGTATGTGAGGTCTATGCTCTCTGCTCCTCTGATTATTACCCACCCTAAATCCTTCTACCGAGACCATAACACACACACACACACACACACACACACACACACACAACACACACACACACACGACGAATAATCCAAACATTAATAATTAGATATTGTAAATTGTTAGTTGTAAATTGTTTTTGAATTCTTCGTTAATAACCTTATAATGTGTTAACTTTACTCTAAAAGCATCCTTAAAAACAAAACTCTTGCGCTGCTTGCAATTCTTATTGTGAAAATGTAGTATGTATGGGTCTGTGCCAATGCCCTTAATACAAGTTATTCTATAACTTAGTAAGGGTGCTGGTTGCAACACCTACCTATTATGTTAACTAGTTTAAGTCAAGTGTATAGTACAGAGTACAGCTGATTGTATTTAATGTTAACATCTTTATGTGAATAAATTATTAAATGTAATGTAAAATGTATGCTGATGTGCACGGTCTTCTATATAACGAGAAGAAGAGTGAATACATGGTCTTCAAGGCCGCTTGTAGCTGTCCCGACCACTCACCCAGTGTTACCCTAAATGGCGTGAACATTAAGCGTGTCGATAAATTTGAATATCTAGGACATTTCCTTACTGACGGCCTTGAGGACGATGTAGATATTGAGAGGGAGCGTAGGGCTCTAGCGGTCAGGGGTAATATGCTGGTCTGCAGATTCTCCCGCTGTTCTAAGGAAGTCAAGGTAACGCTTTTTAAAGCATATTGTCAAAGCTTTTACACGGGAAGTCTGTGGGTTAGGCACACCAAAAGATCGCTGGATGTCCTGCGCATCAAAAAATATCTTCAGGATGATGTTGGGGCTGCCTCCATTCTGCAGTGCATCGGGGATGTTTGCGCTATATCGCACAGACGGTTTTCACGCCGTTATTCGCAAAAAAATGGTATCCCTGATCTGCAGATTGCGTGGCAGCCGTAACAAAATCTTGCAGACTGTAGCAGACAGGATCTCATCCCCATTCTGGAGGTCCTTCGTGAGGCGAGTAATTTAATTTTAGTTTAATTTACTGGAATTTATTGTAATTGTATTTTGTGTTTAATATGTAATTTAATGTAATTTGAAGTACAGCTTGGCAAAAAAGAGTGTGGAATAAATGAGGTCGCTAGTATAGCGCATGTGGCCACCCTGAATACTACGACTTAACAGGTTTGATACCTTTTATTTTATTCAAAAGCTAAGTCGGTGGTTCTGTCTGTCGGATGCAACGCAAACACCATGGAAGGCTTCAATGTCCAGTATTAACACTATTAATAGTGGGCAAATGTGTATAACAACATCTAAAAATGTATACGAAGCAAAAGAAGTGTGTAAGAATGTAGCATAAACGCTCTGTAGTTTCTGCCTACCAGCGTGGGAAAGAGGCATGAGTTAATGTACCTATGTATGTTATAGTCGGCACTAAAGCCTTGCACGAAAGTGGTGAATTAGGTATCCACAGACAGATATAATCATGCCCTCGAGAGCAGTCTAACCGTAAGATTGTTAGGAATTAACGACAATAGTTTGTTTACGGGTATAATGAAAGAACACGTTTTTTTAAGATTTATTTATATACCATAAATTTAATCAGGCGAATCGAACACACTACCATCAAATATTCGATCCCGGAAAAGCTCACATGTTGGCCAGAGCTTCCTGCAACTTCTGAAACACTAACACTGTAATTCTGATAAATCACTGCTGCTGTCATCTGTGAGATTTATTACTGTCATGATATTATTTTTCTATTTTCATTACAATATCATTGCATGAATTTTTCCAATCTTAGTAATGTTTGCAAATGCTTGTTCAGCAGCCATCTTTAAAAACAAAAAATAATCATAAAAAATGGTTCTAACATAGCAACTTTAAATATGCACATAAACTAGGATACTTACCTTTTACAATTCCCCATATTAACCCCATGGTAACTTTCTTCGGGCTACCTTTGAAATGTTTTCCCGGACCCGGTGTTGAAAAATATCTTATTTTTTTACCTTCCGTAGACATTTTTCTTACTGTGTTGACAGACTTACCTAAAACAAAAAAGATACGGTACTTTATTATTAATTCCCTATTCTTTATCTTCAAGTATCAAATATGGGTATACGAGGCTCTTCAAACTGCAAAACATAACCTTAAATTTCAATTTCTGTAAACAAGACAAAAAGTTACTAAAATCTGTATTTCAACAAAACTACGCATTGAATACATTTAGAAAAACTTATTTAACGTGCAATGATTTAATTAGGGTAGATAAATACCTGTCCTAGCGGCAGTTCTTCGATAAACATTCCCGATATCGGACAAAACTTGTCCCGCTTCAGATTTGGCCAAACGCCACAAAAAGACGTGGTAAATCACTGCTCTGATACAACTACGATTGGTTTTGGTAATTTTTAATCGGTTATTTTGCAACGAAACTTAATAATTTTGTTAAATCTATGAAAAACGACAAGGATTTACGCACTTTTGACACATGATGTACTAGCAGTTGACAAACAAAACAATGTTGCCACAATCATCCACTTTTAGTTTCAACTGTCACCGCGTCAGACTCTTTTTAACCCCCGACGCAAAAAGAGGGGTGTTATAAGTTTCACCGCTATGTGTGTGTGTCTGTCTGTCTGTCTGTCTGTCTGTCTGTCTGTCTGTCTGTCTGTCTGTGGCACCGTAGCGCCCAAACGGGTGAACCGATTTGGATGCGGTTTTTTTTATTTGAAAGCAGGGTTTCTTTGCCAGTAATCGTACAATTGACAACATTTCAAAATTTTAACCTCCATGTTTTATTATGTTATCTAAAAGTAAAACCAAAACTAGAGGACCCATATTTTTTGGTTTTTCGAAATTATGTGCTTTTCATTCATAATTTTAACTTTGAAATTCGGTGCATTCTAAAAAGACGTAAGCGCCAAATGACGTCATTCATACGGTGGAATGGCGATAATTCCTTTGCTTTACTGTGATACGTCAAAAAAAAAACAGTTTCTTAGATGTCACTGTCATTTAGCAGTTGTCAATGTCACACATTGACATTAAGTTGAAATGTCTTGTTTGACATTAGATATGTCAATTTTGACATTAGATACGTATTTTTTGACAGAAATGTCTTGTTTGACATTATAGTTTTCATCTTAAAAATTAGCTTGCTTTCGCAAAGGTAAACACCTCATTCCACCGTATAAGTGACGTCATCGCATGGTTTTTGGTTTTTATTTTTTTTCTCAGAAATTAAGCTATAAAAAAATTAAAAAAATATATATTTGAACTCAGCATACAAAAATGAAGAAACGGTATTTTTGTTTTAGGGTCATGTCAATTTTGAAATGTTGTCAATTACTCATTCTAAATAATAGAATGCAATCGAAACATAAAATTTATTTTATTTATTAAACTAGAACTCTCCGTGATATTCAAGGATCTTAAGAAGTAAATCAAAATATAAAATACATACAATACCAATATATGATACCGTAAGTTAGCATAAAATACCGGTATAATACATAGGCTTATGGTATTATACGATATTTTCACAACACTATTCCTAACTAGGATCCTATTTATTGTAGTTTGTGTTGCTGAGTGGTAACTACTCGTTTTGTTTGAACATATAAATCATATACAAATAACCTGTAATGTTAACTTGTGTGTGTAATAATAAATAAATAAATAAACAAATAAATAAACAATTATTTGTATTAATTTCTCCATTCCCGTCTTCTTAAACTCAACCTCAATACGGCCTAAATAGTTAAAGCGGGAAATTCATTAGGTAGATTTGCTCACGAGAAGGGTCTAGCACCGTGTAGTAAATTCCTTGCTTTAGTGTGGTTGGACATCTGCAAATTACAAATAACCCTCACTATTTTTTTAGCGATTTATAAAATAATATTTTTACAGAATACTTTTCGTAGTGAGAATATCAACCTAAATTAATGTTTTTTAATCTGTACATCCGGATACGGCAGTGCCGTAATCATCCTGCTGTACTGATTTCCGAACGTCGAATTTGTTACGTAAAGAATCCGACCGACCGAACCTCTTTCGTGACCTCTCCGACCATCTACTGTGCATTTATTCGATCGATTCTCCTTAACGAAAATGTTCTCTACCGTCTGCAGGGCCGGCCGTTTGGTCACAAGGACGGTAGTAAATAATACCTCCGACAAAGCACCTTTAGTCGCGGCACCCGTGGTGAACAAACGCGATTATGCGGCCAAAGCTGCAGCAGGCAAAGCTCAAGGTAAGGTAGTCGCTGTTATCGGTGCCGTAGTGGATGTACAGTTCGAAGACAACCTTCCACCCATCCTAAATGCCCTCGAAGTACAAAACCGTCAACCCCGGCTTGTGCTGGAGGTGGCGCAGCACTTGGGAGAGAACACCGTCCGAACCATCGCCATGGACGGTACCGAGGGTCTGGTCCGCGGCCAGCCCGTATACGACTGCGGCTCGCCCATCCGTATCCCCGTGGGCGTTGAGACCCTCGGCCGCATCATGAACGTCATCGGTGAGCCTATCGACGAGCGCGGCCCCATCCCCACAGACAAGACTGCCTCTATCCACGCCGACGCGCCCGAGTTCGTGGACATGTCCGTGCAGCAAGAGATCCTCGTCACTGGCATCAAGGTCGTCGACCTGCTGGCCCCCTACGCCAAGGGAGGCAAGATCGGCCTGTTCGGCGGCGCCGGAGTCGGTAAGACTGTACTCATCATGGAGCTGATCAACAACGTCGCCAAGGCGCACGGAGGTTACTCTGTGTTCGCGGGCGTGGGCGAGCGCACCCGTGAGGGCAATGACTTGTACCAAGAGATGATTGAGTCCGGAGTCATCTCCCTGACGGACAAGACCTCCAAGGTGTCTCTTGTGTACGGTCAGATGAACGAGCCCCCCGGCGCGCGTGCCCGTGTCGCTCTGACTGGTCTGACCGTGGCTGAATACTTCCGTGATCAAGAGGGACAGGATGTGCTGCTGTTCATTGACAACATTTTCCGTTTCACCCAGGCTGGTTCTGAGGTGTCTGCCCTGCTGGGTCGTATCCCCTCTGCTGTAGGTTACCAACCCACCCTGGCCACTGACATGGGTACCATGCAGGAGCGTATTACTACCACCAAGAAAGGATCCATCACCTCTGTGCAGGCCATCTACGTGCCAGCTGACGACTTGACTGACCCTGCCCCTGCCACCACTTTTGCTCACTTGGATGCCACCACTGTACTGTCCCGTGCCATTGCTGAGCTGGGTATCTACCCTGCTGTGGACCCTCTTGACTCCACCTCCCGTATCATGGACCCCAACATTATCGGAGCTGAGCACTACAATGTTGCACGTGGCGTACAGAAGATTCTTCAGGACTACAAGTCACTCCAGGACATCATTGCCATTCTGGGTATGGATGAATTGTCTGAGGAAGACAAGCTGACTGTTGCTCGTGCACGTAAGATCCAGAGGTTCCTGTCTCAGCCTTTCCAGGTGGCCGAGGTGTTTACTGGACATGCTGGCAAACTGGTGCCCCTTGAGGAAACTATCAAGGGCTTCTCTAAAATCCTGCAGGGCGAGTATGATCATCTACCTGAAGTAGCATTCTACATGGTGGGACCTATTGAAGAAGTTGTAGCTAAGGCGGAAACACTAGCCAAGTCTTAAATGAATTCAGTTTTAAGGATTTCCATTATAAAAATAAGTTATTGCTTATGCATCCAATAAATTATGTGAAGAGCAAGCGCATGTATTGTAGATAAACATTCTGTAACAGTAAAAAATAAAATTTGTAACTTATACCTTGTATTAATTTATATTTTATCATGTTACATAACAGCAAAATTTTAGTTCCTAAAAAAATAAAGTAATCAAATACCTACCTCTTCTGGCTTTTAGGATATCTATTAGGTTTAAGAATATATCCAGCAGACAAGTACAGTATTTGAGATTTGTATCTAAGATTTAGGTTCTAATTTCAAGGTCGACTTAAGTATTTTTTCTGTCAAGATCATGTAATTATTATCTTGAGTTGGAATTGAGCCAACTTGTAACGTATTTACGTAAGATGGTGAACATCTAGATGGCATTTGTATTCGTTTTTTTGCTTGAAATTCTATGTAGGTATTCTCAATTCTGAACTTGTCACTGACCCATTCCTTAGTTAATTTGAAAAATAGAAATCTATATCTATACTAATATTATAAAGAGGTAAAATTTGTTTGTTTGTAAGTTTGTATGTACGGGGGGGGGTAATCTTCGGAACTAATGATCCAATTTTGAAAATTATTGCACTGGTGGAAAGCTACACTATTCCCGGATGACATAGGCTACTTTTTTATCTCAGTTCTGGAATCCCACGGGAACAGAAACTATGCGGGTGAAACCGCGGGACGTCTGCTAGTATATTATATTGTAAATACTGTCTCACCGTTTTGAGAACCGCAACTGGCATAGTGGCATCTTGTAACCACGACACAGACGTCGAGTTGGTTGCCAAGACTTGACAACCACCACCTTGGCCAACGGTCATGTAAGGTTTAATATTTGTTACAAAATAATATTTATATTATTCTGTAAATTAATAAAATTATAATACAACATTCTGTTTAACCGATTTCGGCTAAGCTAACAGGAGGGTTTAAGACACGTTAATTTATATAGGCGACGCGATGTCGTATACCACCTGGCCCAAGAAAACAATAATATTCTAACAGTAGCAAGCGATCATAAGCTTTAGGGCAAAGGGGCATACGACCATGGCTGTGGAAGACCCCGCCTGGTTTTGCGAACATCACAGCTCCTTTGCTCTTCTAATGTCCGCCTGGCGTGACCTTTCGTAGTGACAGAACTATTAAGGAAACTATTGAACTGGGCATCAGAGAAAACTCTGAGTCACTTTCAGATCTCTCTTTTTTGCACCACAGTCACGTCTGGCATGTTGGTCTAGTAGTTAGTGACCCTTGGCGGCATGGCGGGACAGGCTTTCGAACCCTACCGCCGGCCTCGTCACTATCGAGGCGGTCCGGCCGGTGCTCGAGCGCTGGCTCGGGAGGAGGCACGGCTCCCTGTCGTTTCGGGTGACGCAGATACTTTCCGGGCACGGTTGCTTCGGAAAGTACCTGTGTCGCATAAACAGGGAGCCAGACGCCCGGTGTCACCACTGCGTCGACTGTCGGGAGAACACGGCGCGGCATACGCTGGCAGAGTGTGCCGCTTGGGAGGAGCCGCGCCGTGCCCTCGTCTCTGGAGTAGGCAGTGACTTGTCGCTGCCGGCCGTGGTCGAGAGGATGGTCGGCAGTGTCGAGTCCTGGGACGCGGTGGTGTCCTTCTGCGAAACGGTCATCTCGCAGGAGGCTGCGGAAAGGGAGAGGGAGATTACTTCCACTCACCCGGCCCGCAGCAGACGCACCGGGCGCAGGCGGAGGGCGGATGAGCATGATCATTTGTTGTTTTGCCTGGGTGTAATTTATCTACAGTATAATAAGCAATTTATTTTAATCATTAACAAATTCATTGATCTTACATTTAGAAAATGAAACTTATCAACTGAATTTAAATTATTATTTAGAACTAGCAGATGTCCCGCGGTTTCACCCGCGTAGGTCCCGTTCCCGTAAGATACAGGGATAAAATAGCCTATGTATTAATCCAGGGTGTCGGCAAACTCGTACCAAATTTTATTAAAATCCATTCCGTAGTTTTTACGTGAAAGAGTAACAAACATCCATCCATCCATTCTCACAAACTTTCGCGGTTATAATATTAGTAAGTTATAGGAGAAAATAAAAGATAAATAACAATTATTTTATGTTTTTTGAGGTTCATATGCTAGCAGGGAATACTGCTATACGGTTTTCAAGTACCTACCTATAAAGAGTTGGCGAATAGTAAGTTAAAACCCCGCGTTTCTTGTATAGGTCCGTAGTTAGATGAAAGAAGGGAAGGAAGAGATCAAGAGACACCTTCAATACCGCTCTTTGTGCTCTTACTATTTTAAAAAGTGTGTCATTAGAGCTCCCTAATTGGCTCCACCCCACGTGATGCAGTAACCAAGCAACGATTGACAGAGTGCAAGGTATACAGTATACAGATTTGATTAGGCTTTGGTCCGCAACGTGGCGTAGGTTTTTGAAGATGTGTATGAATTTGCTTATTCTTGCTGATGGCAGATTGGTGTGCATATGGAAATTTAATTTGTCATCCCCCATTACTCCCAAATATTTTATTGACATAGTACTTTGGAGCCTAGGACACGTACACAAGTAATCGTCAAAGTTTGCACATGAGTGGGATATTATAGTTAGGAATCTATTATCCGTGACTTTAACGAGAATCTTATGGTCTTGTCAACATGTATTTAGAAATAAATAAGTATGTTTATCAGTTGTCCTGTACTCATGGCAAAGCTCTCTTAGTTCTGGACTTGATGGCGCCGTGTGAAATTTGTGGAATCTTTTTTTATTTGTGGGTGTGGTCATCATCATCTGCCTAGATGGGGACAGCTTCCAGCTCAACTCCATTTAGCACATAGCATTAATCACATAGGTACTAATAGAAGTAAACACTGTGCATGCTGGTGTATATTACACAATAGCAGTACTACAAATGAAACACAAACTTGTGGCTTATAAAATCAGTTTATTTTAGGTTCTTATCGCTTTCCTCCAACCCTGGGGGCTGACTTTTGACTGACTTTAGCGGCCTTGGCTTTAGGTGCGGTCTTAGCCTTGGCTGCTGGTGCTGACGCCTTCTTGGCGGCCTTTGTGGACTTCTTCTGCTCCTTTGCAGCCCTGCAAAAGATAAGATGTTGTTAAATACAGCAACCAAAAATAGAGAATAGTATCTAATATTTAAAAAAAAAACAGTCATCATTACCAGTGAGTATTACTGAGTATTTTTTATCTGTTATCATGAGCACTAGGCTACGACTGATCAGCACTTCACAATTTTTATTCTTGTCAGAATTGACTGGGTTTTAGTGATCCATGATCTGAATTATACTTTTCTAGCCAGGGTTTACTAAGACTAAAACTAGATTTTATCAGATAGTAACTAGAGTAAGTGTATATTAGATGGCAGTTTACTAATTGACAACATTTCAAAATTTTAACCTCCATGTTTTATTATGTTATCTAAAAGTATATCCAAAACTAGAGGACCCATATTTTTTGGTTTTTCGAAATTATGTACTTTTCATTCATAATTTTAACTTTGAAATTCGGTGCATTCTAAAAAGACGTAAGCGCCAAATGACGTCATTCATACGGTGGAATGGCGATAATTCTTTTGCTTTACTGTGATACGTCAAAAAAATCAGTTTCTTAGATGTCACTGTCATTTAGCAGTTTTCAATGTCACACATTGTCATTTTTGACATTAGATATGTCTTTTTTGACATTAGATACGTAATTTTTGACAGAAATGTCTTGTTTGACATTATAGTTTTCATCTTAAAAATTAGCTAGCTTTCGCAAAGGTAAACACCTCATTCCACCGTATAAGTGACGTCATCGCATGGTTTTTGGTTTTTATTTTTTTTCTTAGAAATTAAGCTATAAAAAAGATAAAAAAATATATATTTGAACTCGGCATACAAAAATGAAGAAACGGTATTTTTGTTTTAGGGTCATGTCAATTTTGAAATGTTGTCAATTGCGAAAATAAATGCAATGATGTTTAGGCATTCCAAGATTCTCTAGAGTTGGTAAAAACAGCCATTAGTCTCCTATCATTAGGTTATATTACAAGGCACACCTTATATTCATGATAAACTGTAACAAGATTGCACTTAAATGTGCAATGTTAAGAAATACTAGAAAATAACATTACACTTTGAATATGTAAAAAAAAGCCAAAACATTTATTATTTTAACAAAAATGGTTCTCATCTATCTCATCAACAGGCTGCATTTAGTGCAGGTGCTCAACATCTTACTTAAGCTTTTAAGCGTTTGGCTAAATATTAATTGCCATGCCCCTAGCGCCGGGCCAAAATTGCTATTAGTCAATAAAATGATACCTACAGTAAATAAGGAGAAACAATTGTTGTATTCATTTTTAGTTTTTGTTACATAAATAATATCTCAATTCGATAATGATTTTAGTTGTACCACACAGTCAGTATTTTGAAAATAAAACGAAAAAGTCGTAGTCATGTTCTCCGTCGCAGAACGACACGCGCGGTAGGGGCACGAAAGTTAAAGGGTTAAATCTCTTAGCATAAGTCAATTTTATCACATAATAATATACAGGTGTGTTGAAAAGCTTATTAAGAAGGTTATTTAGAACAGACTAAATTCTGAAGGCAAAAGGCCCAAGTCATCCAAACAGGTCTGCTTCATAAATATTGCTTGGAGACCTAAAACTTGAAGTAGATGGCAACAGACTGAGTTGATTGATTGACTTACTTGATAGCCTGATCTCTCTGAGCTTTGCGCACTTCAGGTTTCATGTTACGCTTGGCCATGATGTCACTAAGTGAGGCACCAACAATGGCACGCTGGTACTTCTGGGTCCTCCTTGTACGCTTCTTGGTCTGCTCTTCTTCTTGACCCTTCTTGAACTTGCGCCTGTGAGAAAGCAATAGTAAATTATTTTTTGTGATGAAAAGCGTCTATGAAAAGTGGAGTATTGGGGGATTCTGTTTTGTAATTAGGCCATGGATCAGCACTTTCTGAATGTTTAACATTCAGAAAGTGCTGATCCATGGCCTAATTAGAATAAATTATTTTAAGGGATTCAAAGATTTATTGCACTGCACAATAATAAATAAACTATTAAGCAAAACTTTATAAAAAAGGAAAAAGATAAATAAAATTGAACATTTAAATAAAACTGGTACCATCATCTGCCTAGCCAGCCGTTTCCCAAGGATTTTGGAGTAAAATAATTATAATGTATTATTATAATTTAATTAAATGGTACCATTAGCTTTATTCAACACAACAATAAATAAGTCTGTTGAGATCAGTTTTAATTTTAATGCCATTTTAAGAAATCATGTAGAAATAAGGTTTCTCATACCACAAAATAAAAAATTATCAGACATAAATAAAATGTCATGAAAGACAAATTGTTAGTTACCATTACTTTCTTAAATACCTAGATTGAATATGATTGATACTGTTACCAACGTAAATAGTAATAAAATTGTCCAAGGATACATCTTACTTCAGAACAAAACTTGAAAACATTGAATTAACTTCCAAAAACAACTTTCTTGGATAATAACCTACCTAACCTAATAGCGCCTTCACAGACAGGTTAGGTTATAGTAGTTTGTCTAAAGTTAGGTTAGTTTTTATAATAAAAACAAATAAGTACATGCAAGATTCTTTTGATAGTTTTCGTAGCCAAAATTAGACCAAAATATTACCTATACAGCACAGTCCATGTTACTTTACGAGGATTCCTCCTCATCAGATGTGCAGCCTCACATTTTGAGTTCAGGAATGTGAAGGTCTGAAAACAGAAATTGCAACAGTTATCTACGTATCGATACAATTTAAAACTAATCCTTAATCATGACTTCGTGAGCGACAATGTTTATAGGAATACCCAACGAATAGCTCTGCAAATACATAAAAAATATCATTGTGACAGGTGTAGGAGTGTTGTGGAATTTTGAAAGCCGGTTAATTGTGCAGTTAGAGACGTTCAAATAAAAGGCAAAAACAACAGCTATGTCAAAAATATAAACATTACCTTGCCATCCACCTTAACCATGGTCTTTCCATGGCCAGGATAGATCTTGTAACCACTGTACGCGCAAAGTCCGATCCTGAAAATCAATCACACACAATGATGAGACATCACAGCACTTATAAATTTTGTCACATTATCAACAAAATAGCATTAGATCACTCAGATAGTGAGAAATTCATTAGATATTTACGAAAAACGTACTTCATTTTGACTTGTCGAAATGAAAAAGAGAATCACATAGACAACTCACAAACGTCAAACAAGAGGACTGACCACAGAGAACTGAGACACTGTTTTCGGAATTCTATATCTATGGTTTTTATGTAGTTCTAGTGGAAATAGAAACATCCGACATTCACGTATAGCTTACTAATCTCTGTGTCACTGATCATGTTACTAATTCGCTGTAAAGTGAGTACGCTGTAAGTGTGCTTCTGTAGCCAAATCGCACAATGGTTGTTGTACTTTTCTCAAGCGCAAACTACGATGTGATAGTATAATACTATAATGATCTGCCATTAGGCTCTAAATGGCTCCTTTTTCTCTTCACATTCATCGTTTGATCGGTTGGGGTCACTGGGGTCAGGCCAGAGGATGAGCAGTGCCCCTACAAATCCGTTGCTTTTTAAATAAATAAACTATCTCCGATCTACCTTACCGGCTGGTTTTAACGATGTTTACTTTTCTATGTCAGATGCAGAATGAATATCATACTAAACTTCTTCTTCCATCAGTCTAGCATTACAGAGGATCGTGGTCGTGAATCTGAAGCGGTTATTGACGTACTGTGTAAAGCAGACCTTATAATTATATTTTTTTTATTACTCTAGTCTGTCTAGTCTATTATTTTATAACCTCAAACATTCTATCGATAACGAACAAAAGTAACCAAATATTTCCCGAAAGATTATTGTGTTGTGAATAATGTTTAGCCCAATGAATTGCCCGGATTTTTTAGAATTTCAGGTAAATGTTTACCGAGCCTTCAACCTTCGTTTCACATAATGTGTAATAGTAATAGTTTCCATTTATCTTTGTTTTAATCGGTGATACTGTTTTTTTATTTATTTTACAGGATATTCTGAAAAAAATGCGTGTTATGGATGATAAAATACTATATGCGCTCAATACTTCCATACCCACAGAATCTTTCGCATCTAAAGTGAATGCTCACACGGCTTGTGAAGATCTATATTCCGAAATCCAAAAAGGACACACAGACAGAGAAAATGTTATTAAAAATTGCATCTTAGCAACTGCGGAAACAGTAAAACATTTAAAAATAGCAAAAGATAATAAACCTGATGATTATGATGTAATGAAAAATCTAAAAGCAGAACAAAAAAAGGTATGAAATTGTAAACTTTTTCTACCACATATCCGCAATATTGTACACAATACTTATTGGAGTCCTTTAATATTTTTACAAGCTGCATAATCTTTGTTAGATCAAATAATTGGGAACTTATTTAATATTTTGCAGTGAAATTCTGTTTAAATTACACAGCAAAAATGTAGGTGAAAGCCTAATGCTAGGCACTTCACCCAAGATTACATATTGTGGTGAGTTCTACAGAATCAACTGGTACCCAATGCTGTCCTTCTATCTGTCAATGGACTGTATCTCATGAATCATAAATAGGTAGACAATTAAAAATTCTAAGTATGTATTTCTATTGGGTCAGGCCTATGTCCAGCTGTGGACTACTGTAGGCTGATGATGATTATTTCTATTGCAGCTGTAATAATTTGATTAAAAGTAAATTAAATTAAAACACTCAGATGGCACCTCCATACAAGCAATGTACTCACATGGCACCTCCATATGAGTGTATGTTGTGATTATACATAGTTTTATGCTGGGTGGACACAGACATGGCCAGATTATTTAATCTTCATGATAATTCACTTTTACACTAATATTAGAAAAAGGAATGCCTAAGTTACCCCAGGTACTCACAGAGAGATCACTAATAACAAGAAACGGATGCAGGCCTCTCTAAAGGAATTAGGATGGATGGAAAAGGGTTTATTCCCCCTGTATGCTAAACTTGTGCTTGGACGTGGAGTTGCAGACGCCTACCTAATAAACCTAAACTAACTGCCTAAATTGGATTTATCCTACTACTATTTTTGGCTCCATTCTGTCCCGAGTCAGTTAAATTGCTAACTGGTACTGGTAAATTTACCTTAAACCTAGTTTGTTTGTTACAGCTGAGACTATTGCAAACAGAACTCAGCGTGGAGGAAGTCATAAAAGAAAAGACAACAAAGTTATTCACAGAGAAATGTAGAAATTACTACAAGCCCAACAACTTATGAAGACTGACAACATGCATTTTCCTTTTCCTTGTTTTGGAACTTATAGTGTATATACTTATATAAATAGAATATAGACTGTTATCATTTTTTAACTTCACCCATCAACACCCTCTATCAAGGTATTCCCCAACAATCTGGAAACATCCATATACTTATTATTTGTTATTTTACGAAGGTCAAATTTAAAATGATTATGTTGTAACTAAGTATAAAAATACATAAATATTATTAGGCTGTAGGTAGTTAACACTTGGGTTTTTTGAAAGCTAAATGCTACATACTGTTTTGATTTTTCTTTATGATAAGATAAACTCAGGATTCAAGATAACTTTATCATATTTTGTAACTGACTTTGGAAGGCAAAAATTGTTTTTAAAAAAATGAGATCATTTTATAATTTTTTATTTCATATTCATTATTTGATTAGTAAAGGGATTCTTAGCAACAAATAAAAAAAAAATTAAAGGCTATATTTATTAAAGAAATCATCATAAATTATTTAGGTAATATATTTTTATTTATCAGCATCTGAAGATTTATTCAGAATCTGGCATTAAAATCACAACATAACAATATAGGTTGTGTATCCAATGTGCAATGTGTTAAAGCTCTATCAGTATCAGGAAACAACAAGTTTGAGAAAATAGGTACTAAAAACTACATAGAAGTTATACATTTTATTGTAAATCTTACATCATTTATTAGCTTTAGCAGCAGCAGCGGCTTCCTTTGCATTGAATTCCTCTTGATACTTTTTGTGCCAGTCAAGGTTATATTGATGAACAGATTCACCTCTCTTCGCTGCTGATTTTCCTACCAAAATTGCTCCAAAACTAGCAAGTGCTGTTAGTAACATAAGCACATTTGCAATCTTGATTCTGGCTTGACTGCGAGATTTATCTATGAGTTCACCACTGAAATAAAATGTTGAATTATTAAAGATAAATACAAAACATTGTACTGTACTGAAAGTCGTATTACTCATACACAGAAGTGGAAATACCTGTGTAATAAACTCAATAGGATAATTTGTTATATAATAAAGGTTGAATGAGTAAGTCAGAAACATTAAGAAAACACTTCTTGCTATTATGATTACAGTGCTGCACTGTGACATGATTCAAATTATTCAAGGTCATGTAGGACAACTTATTATTTTAATTAGGCAATAGAGAGAGAATTCTGTCCTCTCATTGTCTTAGGGTATAAAATCTAACTAAATCTGTTCCAATTAATTTTCATTCTCATAATACACACTAACGATTACATAAATATATACAATGTATACTCACGAAACGTATGTGGGGATTTCTTCTTTAGTTTTGAATTTTTTCGTCCACACCAAAATGAACTTTTGGAAGTCGGTAGGTTTGTATCTTGGACTCATACTATTGCCTCCCGCAGCAGATTGGGTACTCGAGCTAGGTGTACTGGGAGGTGGTGCGCAATAATTCCTCCTTATTGAACAGATACATGATCGTAATCGTAATGATAGTATTTTATTCATTTTTATTCGTCAGTTCGTTTCGTAAATGTTCAGTTCTAGTAAGGCAGGTAAAACCAACAATATAATAAATCACTTCACTATCACTAGCCACTATCAAACTTAACTTTTGACTTGACAGTACGTTAAAAAATAACCACTGAACTGAAAAATCAGTGACTGAAATTGAAATTATTATACAAGAAAAAATCGTGCTGATTGAACGATAGACCAACGAACGTCACTATCAAGGTCACAAATGTCACAAAACAAACATTCATATAAGTGAGGTGTGCACCATGTGCTGCGTGCAAAAACAAAACAACGCGAGTACGCGATTATGTTTCTGATGCACTGGACAGAGAACACCGCAAAACGCGAGCGCCTGGTCTTAATTTACAACTTACACTTTACTATCTAGTGTTTTATCTCTACAGTTGCATCCTTGTCAGTAAGTATATTGAAGCTGCTAATTTTTCATTGAGACTTTTGAGATAAACTGGACTCCCTCTAAAATGCTACAATCCCCGATCTCACTAGCGACGATTCCTTTTTCATGGAATGAATTATTTTACTTTGCCTGTTTGCAGTTTTGGACATCCGCTTGCAGCTTGTTTCTAAAGTTTTTCCGATTGTGTTATCAATCGGCAAAACTAAGTCACATGGCTCTAGCGCGGATCCACAGTTGTGGGCACTGTGGGCCTGCTCACAACCCTAATTGACAACATTTCAAAATTTTAACCTCCATGTTTTATTATGTTATCTAAAAGTAAATCCAAAACTAGAGGACCCATATTTTTTGGTTTTTCGATATTATGTACTTTTCATTCATAATTTTAACTTTGAAATTCGGTGCATTCTAAAAAGACGTAAGCGCCAAATGACGTCATTCATACGGTGGAATGGCGATAATTCCTTTGCTTTACTGTGATACGTCAAAAAAAAACAGTTTCTTAGGTGTCACTGTCATTTAGCAGTTGTCAATGTCACACATTGACATTACATATGTCTTGTTTGACATTAGATATGTCATTTTTGACATTAGATATGTCTTTTTTGACATTAGATACGTAATTTTTGACAGAAATGTCTTGTTTGACATTATAGTTTTCATATTAAAAATTAGCTTGCTTTCGCAAAGGTAAACCCTCCCACCTCATTCCACCGTATAAGTGACGTCATCGCATGGTTTTTGGTTTTTATTTTTTTTCTCAGAAATTAAGCTATAAAAAATTAAAAAAAAAATATATTTGAACTCAGCATACAAAAATGAAGAAACGGTATTTTTGTTTTCGGGTCATGTCAATTTTGAAATGTTGTCAATTGAGGTCAGACAGTACAAAGTGTAGTGGTCATTTGGCTTGAGTGGAAATCGAACCCACAACCTACGGCATAGCAGTTATGGCCACTGTTGAAGTCATCGTTTGGTTTATTTATATTAAAACAATTTAAAAGAGTAAAAGTATATTGTACAGAATTATGACAGAGAAAAAATAACAAGTATGTAACTAGGCAACCAATAGGATAGTACAGTAAATAAATAAATAAGCTTTCAAAAAAGTTCTTAGAGCATAGAGGCTCTAACATCCTCCCTTTTTGAATGTCTCTTTATCTAAATAATCCCATATGCTTTGCCATTGAAGCAATTTTAGGCTGGTGTAAGGGTTTTGTAAGTAAGTCCGCTAACTGAAACTCAGTTGGTACATATTGTACTAATAGTTCACCAGCGGTCACCAATTCTCTGACATAGAAATGACGAATAGCAATATGTTTAGTTCTCCGGTGTAACTCGGGATTATGTGAGATCTTTATGGCTGCGTCATTATCCACTTTGAGTATAGGAATCTCCTTTAAGTTTGATATCTCTGCAAATAGCCTTTTGATCCAAACTATTTCTCGAGCTTCACTTGCTGCAACTAATTCAGCTTCCGTGCTCGAAATAGCAACACAAGTTTGTCTTCGACTCGACCAGGATATTGCTCCTCCTGAGTATAGACATAATATGCCTGACGTTGACCTCCCAGTAGTTTTATCACCTCCGTGGTCAGAATCACTGTAACAGTCCAGTATACCGCTATTGTACTTTCTCTGATAAGTGATACCATAATCCAAAGTTCCCTTGATGTATCTTAGTATACGTTTTAATTTTTGAATATCATGTTTGCTTGGGTTTTCTAGTGATCTGGACACTACACTCATAGCATATGCCAGGTCAGGTCTCGTTCCGACAGTTAGATATGCCAGGGCACCAACAGCTTCTCTATATGGAAATGTCACAGGTTCTTCTGAATCCTTCACCAGATTAAGAAGTTCATCCTGCCCATCTTTTTGAATAGGAGTAGTTACAGGTTTACAATCAGCCATCCCAAAGCGATCCAACACTTTGTGTGCGTAATGCTTTTGTGTAACTGTAATATCACCATTCACATTAATAATTTCCAAACCCAGGAAATATGGCGACTCTTTTGTTGTTATTTTGAATCTTTCTTTTAATTCAGCCATGAATCTATCACAGTCTTTTGGATTTGATGCAGCTATTAGACCGTCATCAACATATAACGCTAAGATAATCTTATCGTTTGATCGATTTCTAATAAATAGGCATGTATCGGTATCACATTGTTTAAATCCAATGTTTTTCAAATAATCAACCATACATTTATTCCAGCATCGAGGTGCTTGTTTCAGACCATATAAGCTTCTTTTTAATCTACACACCTTCTCAGATCCATCATTATAACCGTCAGGTTGATTCATATAAATTTCTTCGTTTAACGAACCATAAAGAAATGCGGTCGAGACATCAAACTGGGCGAGTGTCATACCTTCATTTGCAGCAATGCTTAATAACGTTCTAACCGTTGTCATTTTTGCGACAGGACTAAAAGTTTCGTCATAATCAATGCCCTTCTTTTGTGTATAGCCACGAGCCACTAGTCGAGCTTTGAACTTATCAAGACTTCCATCGGCATTTGTTTTTACTTTAAATATCCATTTGCACGAAACTGGCTTACGACCCTTGGGTAGGTCTACCAAAATCCAAGTTTTGTTTTCAGCCAGTGATTTAATCTCACTATCCATAGCATCCGACCATTTATCCTTTTGAGCACTATTGATTGCTTCTTTATAGGATTTAGGTTCAATTATTTTATTTATATCATCATACGCTGTCATTGCATAGTCATGGTATCTTTGCGGTTGTTTCAACTGACTTCTATCTCGTAAGACCATTCTAGTACTTTCATTTGCTAAGTCCTCAATGTTTCCTGGTGTGCCAATTTGACCATCATCATCTTCGCCAACTGAAGCATCTTCGTAGCGAGGTGAGCTTTGTGGTGAAGCTTCTGGAAACTCTTGTAATGGTTCAGCAATACCTTCAGATGTAGGAGGCAAAGTTAAGCTTGGCCTGTCGTCACAGCGGTCTACAATGCGTGTATCCTCCCTTGCATCACACATCGAAGGTGTAGTAAGTGGATATTGAACTTCAACTGAAGGATTTACTTGATCATCTTCAAGATCATCAAGACCAACAGGGTTTAATGTTGACTCATTAAATATAACGTCTCTGGATCTTACAAGAGTAGGTTTATCATTTGTGTTAAAACTTAACAAGCGGTATCCGTCATCACCTTCGTAACCTATCAATACACATTTTTGAGCCTTTTTCGACAACTTAGTTCGCTTTTGTTTGGGAACATGGGCGTAACATTCGCATCCAATAACTCTTAAATGTTTTATAGACGGTTTTCTTTTAAACCAAAGTTCATGAGGTGACTTTCCATCTACGCTTGAGGGTCCTGTCCTGTTGAGGACATATGCAGCTGTGTTTACTAATTCAGACCAGCAACTTACCGGTAATTCTTCATGAGAATGCATCAAACTGCGTGCAGCTTCAACTAAAGTCCTGTTTTCCCTTTCACTCGATCCGTTTTGTTGGGGAGTGTAGGGCATAGTCAGCCTTTGTTTTATGCCAGCTTCTTGCAATAGTTTCTTGACATTCATGTTATCGAACTCCGTTATCGCTTAAAAGTTCTTTAATAGTGTGACCAGCTGTTTTACTTTCTTGAAGCATTTGTTTGAGTTTTTCACAAACTTCAGACTTATGTTTTAAGAAGTAGATAAATTTATATTTACTGAAGTCATCTTTGAAGAGAACAAAGTATCTGTACTTGCTAAAAGAGTAGGGAAAAGGTCCACACACATCAGCATGTATTATTTCTCCAGGTTCCTTAGCCCGCACTCTTGTTCCAAACTTCTTTCTGTGTGTCTTTCCATAGATACATCCAGTACAAAATTCAGAATCGAGTGGTACTTTAATACCTAGTTCTTGTCCGATGACTTTCTGAACATGTCGTTTATTCTGATGAGCAAATCTCTCATGATATAGTTGAAGACTTGACTTGGACAATGTGTTCACTTCTGCAGTGCTATTTCCAATAACTGCTTTTGCATTAAGCTTATAAAGTCCTCCGTTTTTAGAGCGCTTTCCTACAAAATAAACCTGTCCATTCATTTTAAGTGAGCAAGTCTCTCTTTCAGAGGTAAAGACACTATTATTCAGTTTATCTTGGGCAGCCAGAACTGAGAAAAGATTCTTTTTAATAGCAGGTACGTACCAAACTTCATTAAGTATTATGTCTTGCTTTCTATTATTGACAAAAGCTATCAGATGTACATTCGCTTTACCAAGAGCACCAACTGTAGCTCCATTTGCAGTAGTCAAAGTATTACTATTACAGCTTTCAAAAGTAGTGAAAAAATCTCTTCGATTTGTGACATGGTTGGTAGCTCCATTGTCAACATACCAACTGTCAACATCATTATCCGATACTGCATTCACTTCTTGATCGTCTTCAACGTACATCAAGACAGTGTTTACTTTGGCTTCAGTAGTGGAAGGAGTAGAAGGCTTTGGTGGTCTACCATCTGATATCCATTTATGACATTTCTTAATCTTGTGGCCTAGTTTTCCGCAATAGCTGCATTTCTTTTTGATAAATTTGTTATTGCTATTTTGGGTCGCAAAAGCTTCAGTAGATCCAGCCTGAGTATGTTGATTTGCAAGAGACTTTTCAAAGTTGCATAATTGCACTGTTAAATTCTCAATGTTGCGATCAGCTTTTGACAAGAGTAACCAACTTGACTTAAATGGAAAGAATGACTCGGGTAATGTGTCTAGAATTTTACAGATGAGCAATACTTCTGGTAATTCGCACTTATACTCCTTCATCAGCTCAATAATAATTGTCAAGTCATGCCATAAATTCTTTATTTTAGAAATATGTGTTCCCATGTCATGATGCGGATCTTTGCAATAATGGAAGAATTCAAGAGAGTAGGTATAAGTTTTATCATCTGTAGAACGATCAAACAAACGGTGTAACTCATCCCACACTTCTTTGGATGTCCCTAATCTCATAATCTTTTGGAGGGTCATGTCTGACATGTTTGCTGTTAACAATAGCAAGGTTCTGCTGTCTGCCTCATCATACTTTTGTAAATTCTCCCTAAAGGTAGCAATCTCTTCTGGAGTGGCGTCTTTGGGTAGGACAGGTTTTTTCAATCTGCCCTCAACTGCATCCAGACCCCCGACACTGCCCCTGAGAAGCTGTTAAACCTTGTAGCGCCATGTTTGCCAATTTTCCTTTCCTTTTAAATGGCCAATATCGATTTTAAAACTCGTTGACGCTTGCATGTTTATTGCAGGCAAATATTTTTCTCTCAAATTGTTTTTTATTATTTGTTTTATTTTAAACACTGTTTAAACCACTAACCACGCTCTGCTACCATGTTGAAGTCATCGTTTGGTTTATTTATATTAAAACAATTTAAAAGAGTAAAAGTATATTGTACAGAATTATGACAGAGAAAAAATAACAAGTATGTAACTAGGCAACCAATAGGATAGTACAGTAAATAAATAAATAAGCTTTCAAAAAAGTTCTTAGAGCATAGAGGCTCTAACAGCCACTACCCACTAGATCAACAGGCCAGTCAAAGTAGTACCACAGGTAGTACTATGCATGATATACCAATCGAGTAATGGGCGTACCCAGGGGTGGGGGGCAGCTGGAAACCCGCACGACGCTTAAGATTTAAAGAGCTCGCTTCGCTCGCTTTAGGTAATTATTTTCACTTCCCGTACAATTTACGTAAGAATTTTTTTAGGAGATATCGACAACGGATTATAATTTTGGCGTCTAGCAACATAGGTGACGTGATTGCTGGTTCAAGTAGGTATTTTCTGTCTCATCTATTCGACGATATTTCAGTGATTTAGTGATTTTTAGTAATATCCACAACCTGCATGCAACTAATAATAAAAAAGAAATCGATGGTGGATTGATTTACAATATCTATAATTTTCTTTGTTTTCATACTTCTGGTTCATAAAATAATGTAAGTACATTTTGATGAAGCTGTATGAATGGACAACACATTGTTTGTTGTAATTCGGTTGCAGTTTTTTCCTTTAAAATGTCGTCGATCGAGTTGATTTGCTTTGAATATTGAAATTGTCGAATTCTTTTCATACATAGAGGTTATTATTATTTACTGCATCATCTATAAATAGTTATTTATGCATTTTATATGAATTTTTAATGGCGTAATGTTACTATATCGACGAAGTTCACATTAAATAAGATGTGACTGGAGTGGAGATAAATAAGATAGGAGTGGGAAAGGAACAATTAAATCCATGATAGCTGTTCTCCAACGAAGTATGGTCTCTAGTGTTCCACTTTTGAATTATTTTTATTTAGTTCAAATTTTATAATGATGACAGCATAAGAAATACATTGCTTTTTGAGGTATAAGTAGATACACAAAGGTAATCAAATGTTATTGTTTTACTTCTTTATCAGTTACCTAAATCATTCAGTTGATTGTCAAAGGGTGTATGAATCATTAGTTAATAAATTGATTTAATATTTGATTGTTTTTAAGATGTCTGGTGGACACAAGCATCGTTACAAGAATGCAGGCTTGAGCGCAGATGAGCTGCGTCGCCGTCGGGAGGAAGAAGGTGTGCAGCTGCGGAAACAAAAAAGAGAACAGCAGCTTTTCAAGCGTAGAAATGTCAATCTTCCTGCGTCAAATGCACCAGATATTACTTTACAGGTATTATTTTTTAATTATATAATGAAATCACAAACTTGAAAGAGTTGTATCTCTGCCTCACTCATTGGGGGATGCAAGTATAATGTTATTTTTATTAGTATTCTTTTTGCAATCAGTACTGTAAATTGTTTGTAAAAAGGTATGCTTTCCCACAATTTTTCCTCAGTTGTTGTAATTGTTGGAGCACCAGTTTTATAGGAGACATGTTTTATAAAACCCTTTACGAATGCATAAATTAAAGCTCAACATTGTGGATTTTCAACATTTTGCAGAGTTTTTAACATTGCAATGATTATTCTACTACAACTTTGATTAAGGATTGCACTGGGTTTGGACGTTTGTGTGGTAGGTACTACAGAAAAACTTTAATTGTCATCCACTACTTCTTTATATTTCCAGTTGAAATTTTGTTGCAAGGGGTTTAGAGTTAAGGAGACTAATAGTGTTGGCTGGGCCATCAAGATTGTCATCTCTATGGACGAGAATCATTGTGAGAGCCCTTTCAGAATAAAGTTTGGCATATGAGGCAATCTTGAAGATTGCTGGGCAAATATATAAGTTCAGAAAGAATGCCTAAGCTTTTTTTATTCTCTTTACGAGTTCCTTGATCCCTAGATGTGCTTAGCTCTCCAGATTCTCATGAGACTCATTTATTGTAGGAGATCAAAATTTTGACATGTCACTTATTTTCACGAACGCTTCTATGTTTAGCGGTAATAGCCCATTTGTTTGATCTACTCTAGACACAAGCATATTAAGCTTAGTTGGAGCAGTTTACAAAAGTACTATTATTCTGCAGCCCACAGTGATAGTAAGGTTTAATGAAAAAAAAGTATGCAAGTCACATAATTGGTTATTAAATTGTTATTGAATATTATAATATTAGTTACTGCACATGCACATTGCACATATAAAATGACTATGCAGTATGTCACAAATTGCATGTAACTGAGATTCAAATGGAAAAGTATTGAATGCAGAATGTATTTTTTTATTCAATTTTAAATCTGTTTCAAAATCCAGTCTTTGCATAATCTCTCTACCTCTACCTCTTTGCTTTACTGAAAATGATTTATTTTTAGGAAACTTTATTTTACTTCGTTTTTTTCCAGGTATTAACAATCTAGTTATTTGCCATTGTTACTAATGATATTAATCTAAGCTTTAAACTGTAAAACTTAAAAATCTTGACATTTTAGGATGATATCAACATATCACCATCAGATGACATCTCTCCAGCTATGGTTGCGGCTCTGTATGGCGATAATCCAGAAGAACAAGTTATGGCGACTCAGAAGTTTAGAAAACTATTGAGTCAAGAGCCTAATCCACCAATTGATGAAGTGATTCGGACTGGAATAGTTCCTAAGTTTGTGGAATTCCTCACCAATAGCACTAATCCAACACTGCAGGTAATATGAACTGAATTCAACATAGAAACAAATAGTTAAGTCAGTCTTTTAACTGTTGCTAAAAATAATTACTATATTATGCTGTACTGTCTCAGCTTTAGGCAACCCAGACTTTTTTCAAGACGACAAACACGAGAATACACAACAAAATCAGCATGAAACTAATGTGAGAGAATAACGAGACCGATCCAAAACTTGAGCATGATCAAACAAAGATTTGAATACAAGAAATGCGTTATTTCAGTTCGAGGCGGCATGGGCGCTCACCAACATAGCGTCGGGCTCGTCGGAGCAGACGCGCGTGGTGGTGGAGTGCGGCGCCGTGCCGGTGCTGGTGGCGCTGGTGGCGCGCGGCGCCGGCGACGACGTGCGCGAGCAGGCCGTGTGGGCGCTCGGCAACGTGGCCGGCGACTCGCCGCGCTGCCGCGACACCGTGCTGGCGGCCGGCGTGCTGCCGCCGCTGCTAGAGTAACTATTGCATCCTTCATACTTACATCTTATACTTATACGACGTGCGCGAGCAGGCCGTGTGGGCGCTCGGCAACGTGGCCGGCGACTCGCCGCGCTGCCGCGACACCGTGCTGGCGGCCGGCGTGCTGCCGCCGCTGCTAGAGTAACTATTGCATCCTTCATACTTACATCTTATACTTATACGACGTGCGCGAGCAGGCCGTGTGGGCGCTCGGCAACGTGGCCGGCGACTCGCCGCGCTGCCGCGACACCGTGCTGGCGGCCGGCGTGCTGCCGCCGCTGCTAGAGTAACTATTGCATCCTTCATACTTACATCTTATACTTATACGACGTGCGCGAGCAGGCCGTGTGGGCGCTCGGCAACGTGGCCGGCGACTCGCCGCGCTGCCGCGACACCGTGCTGGCGGCCGGCGTGCTGCCGCCGCTGCTAGAGTAACTATTGCATCCTTCATACTTACATCTTATACTTATACGACGTGCGCGAGCAGGCCGTGTGGGCGCTCGGCAACGTGGCCGGCGACTCGCCGCGCTGCCGCGACACCGTGCTGGCGGCCGGCGTGCTGCCGCCGCTGCTAGAGTAACTATTGCATCCTTCATACTTACATCTTATACTTATACGACGTGCGCGAGCAGGCCGTGTGGGCGCTCGGCAACGTGGCCGGCGACTCGCCGCGCTGCCGCGACACCGTGCTGGCGGCCGGCGTGCTGCCGCCGCTGCTAGAGTAACTATTGCATCCTTCATACTTACATCTTATACTTATACGACGTGCGCGAGCAGGCCGTGTGGGCGCTCGGCAACGTGGCCGGCGACTCGCCGCGCTGCCGCGACACCGTGCTGGCGGCCGGCGTGCTGCCGCCGCTGCTAGAGTAACTATTGCATCCTTCATACTTACATCTTATACTTATACGACGTGCGCGAGCAGGCCGTGTGGGCGCTCGGCAACGTGGCCGGCGACTCGCCGCGCTGCCGCGACACCGTGCTGGCGGCCGGCGTGCTGCCGCCGCTGCTAGAGTAACTATTGCATCCTTCATACTTACATCTTATACTTATACGACGTGCGCGAGCAGGCCGTGTGGGCGCTCGGCAACGTGGCCGGCGACTCGCCGCGCTGCCGCGACACCGTGCTGGCGGCCGGCGTGCTGCCGCCGCTGCTAGAGTAACTATTGCATCCTTCATACTTACATCTTATACTTATACGACGTGCGCGAGCAGGCCGTGTGGGCGCTCGGCAACGTGGCCGGCGACTCGCCGCGCTGCCGCGACACCGTGCTGGCGGCCGGCGTGCTGCCGCCGCTGCTAGAGTAACTATTGCATCCTTCATACTTACATCTTATACTTATACGACGTGCGCGAGCAGGCCGTGTGGGCGCTCGGCAACGTGGCCGGCGACTCGCCGCGCTGCCGCGACACCGTGCTGGCGGCCGGCGTGCTGCCGCCGCTGCTAGAGTAACTATTGCATCCTTCATACTTACATCTTATACTTATACGACGTGCGCGAGCAGGCCGTGTGGGCGCTCGGCAACGTGGCCGGCGACTCGCCGCGCTGCCGCGACACCGTGCTGGCGGCCGGCGTGCTGCCGCCGCTGCTAGAGTAACTATTGCATCCTTCATACTTACATCTTATACTTATACGACGTGCGCGAGCAGGCCGTGTGGGCGCTCGGCAACGTGGCCGGCGACTCGCCGCGCTGCCGCGACACCGTGCTGGCGGCCGGCGTGCTGCCGCCGCTGCTAGAGTAACTATTGCATCCTTCATACTTACATCTTATACTTATACGACGTGCGCGAGCAGGCCGTGTGGGCGCTCGGCAACGTGGCCGGCGACTCGCCGCGCTGCCGCGACACCGTGCTGGCGGCCGGCGTGCTGCCGCCGCTGCTAGAGTAACTATTGCATCCTTCATACTTACATCTTATACTTACACTTATACGACGTGCGCGAGCAGGCCGTGTGGGCGCTCGGCAACGTGGCCGGCGACTCGCCGCGCTGCCGCGACACCGTGCTGGCGGCCGGCGTGCTGCCGCCGCTGCTAGAGTAACTATTGCATCCTTCATACTTACATCTTATACTTATACGACGTGCGCGAGCAGGCCGTGTGGGCGCTCGGCAACGTGGCCGGCGACTCGCCGCGCTGCCGCGACACCGTGCTGGCGGCCGGCGTGCTGCCGCCGCTGCTAGAGTAACTATTGCATCCTTCATACTTACATCTTATACTTACACTTATACGACGTGCGCGAGCAGGCCGTGTGGGCGCTCGGCAACGTGGCCGGCGACTCGCCGCGCTGCCGCGACACCGTGCTGGCGGCCGGCGTGCTGCCGCCGCTGCTAGAGTAACTATTGCATCCTTCATACTTACATACATACATGTCATACATACATAAACTCATGCCTTTTTCCCTTGGGGGTAGGCAGAAACTACAGAGCGCCATATGCTACGATTGTTACATACTTCTCTTGCTTTGTTTACATTCATACATGTTGTCATACACACACGCCGGTTGCGAGTGTTGCGTTGTTATCACGCACCTGACCTTTTTGAAGAACCTCACCAATAAGGTCTATGTATGTCCTTCTAGGATGTCCCCTCCCGGCATTCCCACTTACATCTGCCTTGTAAATACTTTTCGTTAGTCGCCTTTCATTCATCCTTTCAACGTGACCAAACCATCTAAGCAAACTCTTTTAAATTTTTGTTATTACATCTTCTTATAAAACCACAACGTTGCTTTATCACATCATTTCTTCAATCTGTCATTCATTGTTACACCACACATACTTTGCAAGGAACGCATTTCTACAGCATTCATTCTACTTTCATGTCTCTTTTGCTACGCCCAGCATTCACTTCCATACATTAGTGTAGGCACACCATTGTGAACAGCCAGTCGTGCCTTTTCGGACATCGACTAGCTGGTCACAACGCCATGTATAGCGCCATTAACTTTATTTCCCGCATTCACTCTCCTTTCTACATCAGCATCAATCTTTCCATCACTTGTAAACAGACTTCCCAGATATACAAAGTCATTAACTGGTTCTACACTCATATCGTTTATTTTCAAATCGCACACACACGTTTTCGTCTCTTTCAAACACCATTACTTTCGTCTTATTCACATTTATATTCATCCCTTTCATTCCTTCATACTTACGTCTTATAAATCACCTTTGTACGGGAATCAGATCAGACAGTGTCCTTTTCCATCTAAATATAATATTATGAATTGGCGTCTTTACGTTATGTATGGTTAACGGGACCAAAATTATGTACTGTTTACATAATCAGGAAGATATAGACATAGTAGGGAAAGCTTTGAGATTAATATTTCTACTTGTACATATATTTTTTTTTTTTAATTTCAGGATATTAAACAAATATACAAGGTTGTCCATGACAAAAAATGCAGTTTGGACTCTTTCAAATTTGTGTCGAGGTAAAAACCCTCCTACAAACTTCGAAGCTGTTGCTCCAGGTAAATTTCTTTTATTATATCTCATTGTAGCATCAAACCCAACATGTGTAATTTTACAGATAAATTTTATATTTGTCAAAAATATGAATTCCGTCAAAATTTCTTTAAATAAGGTTAGCTAAGGTTGCCGTGCCCCCAAGCTAAGGTTGCCGTGCCGAGAGCTGCATGACTAGGGGAGAGCCGAGTCGTAAGCGTGCCTGTTGTCTGGGGCCAGGCGTCCCCAGGCACTAATTCAGCCTTACCTCTACATGCGGGGCTCTGTAGAGTGTGGACAGATTATTTCCCTAGCTATTCGTGGGAACTATATGAGTATTACAAAACAAAATCAACTCGAAGGCGGCGGTGGCGCTCGCCACACACCACGTCAGTTGTTCTCACGGGGCGAAAAGCGAGCTGCGGAGTGTCGTTTAGCTACGCTGAATGTTCAGGGAGGCCTAAAAGATAAGATGGATGAAGTTTGTGAGTTAGTGAAGGACAAAAGGATAGATGTGCTATGTTTGAATGAGACGAAAAGAAAAGGGGTGGACATCTCCATACACGGTCCCCTGACCGCGATCTGGTCCGGTGTTAAAGAAACACGTAGGGCCTGTCAGGGTGTGGGAGTTGTTCTCTCTGAGAGAATGATGAAATGTGTACAAGGTTATGATTGCGTTAGTCCCAGAATTCTTTGGGTGAGAACCAAGGTAGGCTTAAACCGTATCTTTTTCCTGTGCGTTTATGCACCTGATATGGGAAGCTCCCCCTTGGAGAGAGAAGAATTTTGGGACAGTGTAAGAGATGTTATGAAAGGATGTACCGCAAACGAGAAGATTGTTATGCTTGGAGACTTTAATGGTTGGGTTGGTGTGAAGAGAGATGGGTATGAACAAGTATTAGGTGCATTTGGAGATGATAGAGTGAATGAGAATGGGTTAAGTTTATTAGAAATATGTACAGAAAAAAGATTGTGTGTTATGAATACTATGTTTAATCATAGAAAGATTCACAGGTATACGTGGGAAAGGCAGGATAGTAAAAGTATGATAGATTTTGTGATTGTAGATGAAAGGTTAAAGAGTAAAGTTACGGATACAAGAGCTTATCGGGGAGCTAATGTAGGTACTGATCATCATCTGGTAATGTGTCGGGTGCATGGTTTGTTCAAGCATTGGCGCCATCGAGTTCGAGTACCTGTGACTGCTCTAGAAAGGATAAAAGTAGAAAGACTGCAAGAAGTCAAAGTAAAAGAGGAATATAAGAGGGAAGTAAAAGAAGAGACGGATAAATTATTTGATGAGATGAATGATTATAGTTTAGAAGAAGTATGGGATATTATGAAAGATAGTATGGTGCAAGCGGCTACAAAAGTATGTGGCCTAGCACGAAGGAAATGTGGTAGTAAAACGAATGATTCTTGGGTAGATGGTGAAGTTAGAGAGGTTGTGAGAAAGAAGAAAGAGGCCTGGCTTAACGTGCTAGCCTGTAAGGCCCAAAATAGAGTGAATCTGGCAACAAATGTAAATAGAATAGATGATTTAGAGAGAGTGAAGAAAAGTTACACTGAAATCAAAGCGAGAGTGAAAGAAGTGGTAAAAAAGAAGAAGGATGAAAAAGATGTAGAGTATAACAGGAAGTTCTCGGATAACTTCAGGGCCAATGTTAAGATGTTTTGGAAACAGGTAAGATTGGCTCGTGGAGTGACAAAGACTTCGAGTATGAATGTTATAAGAGCAGAGGATGGTTGTTTGATAAGCGAAGAATGTGATGTCTTGGAACGCTGGAAAGGATATTTTGAAAGTTTATTTAGTTTTCAGGATAGTGTGCAAGGAGTGGGTAACTGGGCAGAGGAGAGTGGTGATAACCCAAACCCGGATGTAGATGAAGAGAATGAAATAGGAATGGATGAGATCGTAAGATCGTTAAGAGAAATGAAAGTTGGAAAAGCTGCAGGGTATGATAGATTGTCCGCTGAAATGCTGAAGGGCGGTGACGGGGTAGTAGCAAGCCTGTTGTGCCGGATCTTTAATATGTGTTGGAGATATGGCCGAGTCCCAGATGACTGGTGCAAGGCTGTAATCGTGCCACTGTTTAAAGGAAAAGGCTCACAGCAGGAGTGTAAAAACTACCGCGGCATTAGCCTTTTAAGCGTAGTTGGTAAACTGTATGCAAAGGTTTTGATTAAAAGAGTGATCAGACTGACAGATGAGAAACTATGGGACGTGCAGGCAGGGTTTAGAGAGGGAATGGGATGTATGGATCAGATCTTCTCCTTGAGGTGCATAGCCGAAAAATATCTGGCAAAGCACAAGAAAGTTTACTGTGCTTTCGTTGACTTGGAGAAGGCCTATGATAGTGTGTGGAGGGATGAGCTGTGGTCGACACTATCCATGTATGGTGTGGACTGGTGCTTGGTACGGGCACTGAAATGTTTATATAGGGATTCCAGTGCCTGTGTCAGGATAAACGGGGCATACACAGACTGGTTTAACATCTCTAGGGGAGTTAGACAGGGCTGTGTAGCGTCACCTTGGCTGTTCAACTTATACATGGATAGTTGTCTGACCGATTTAAAAGAGAGTGAGTGTGGATTGAGGATGAATGAGTTGCCTGTCAAATGCCTCCTCTACGCAGACGATCAAGTTCTTCTTGCATCGTCAGCGGAACAGTTGCAAGACATGGTGACCAAGATGAATGAAGCATATAAGATGAAAGGGATGAACATTAATGTGAATAAGACGAAAGTAATGGTGTTTGAAAGAGACGAAAACGTGTCGTTGTGCAATGTGAAAATAAACGATATGAGTGTAGAACAAGTGAATGACTTTGTATATCTGGGAAGTCTGTTTACAAGGGATGGAAAGATTGATGCGGATGTGGAAAGGAGAGTGAATGCAGGAAATAAAGTGAATGGCGCTTTACATGGCGTTGTGACCAGCCAGTCTTTGTCCGAAAAGGCACGACTGGCTGTTCACAATGGTGTGCTGGTGCCTACACTAACGTATGGAAGTGAATGTTGGGTGTGGCAAAAGAGACATGAAAGTAGAATAAATGCTGTAGAAATGCGTTCCTTGCGAAGTATGTGTGGTGTAACAATTAATGACAGATTGAGGAATGATGATATAAAGCAACGTTGTGGTTTAAAAGAAGATGTAGTAACAAAAATTGAAAAGAGTATGCTTAGATGGTTTGGTCACGTTGAAAGGATGGATGAAAGGCGACTAACGAAAGGTATTTACAAGGCAGATGTAAGTGGGAACGCCGGGAGGGGACGCCCTAGAAGGACATACATAGACCTTATTGGTGAGGTTCTTCAGAAAGGTCAGGTGCGTAGTACTCGCAACCGGCGTGTGTGTATGACAACATGTATGAATGTAAACGAAGCAAAGGAAGTATGTAAGAATCGTAGCATATGGCGCTCTGTAGTTTCTGCCTACCCCCATGGGAAAAAGGCGTGAGTTTATGTATGTATGTATGTATGTTCTTTAAATAATTATTCCCCTCTCTTCTTTCTGTATGAAAAGAGGCCTTTGCCAGATTTAACTATACGTTCGACTCTCATGAGTATAGTTAAATCAGGTGTTACTGTGCGGAAATCCATTATGTGCAATCCAAACTGATTTTCGCGATTAGTATGTCATGCATGTTGCATATAATGTGCACAATTTTGCGGGTGGAAGGCGTGCTGCATACAGCCATATAATATTACTTTGCAGAATTAACACCATAATATATTGTAATTGAATGTTTTGTATGTGACAGGTAACTAAAATTGTAATTTAATGTATTTCCAGGTATTCCAGTTTTAGCGCGATTACTACATCACACGGACGCGGATGTGCTAAGCGACGCGTGTTGGGCTCTCTCTTACCTATCAGACGGACCAAATGAGAAGATTCAAGCAGTGATAGATGCTGGAGTATGTAGACGGCTTGTGGAACTGCTTATGTAAGAGACATACACTGTTTTGTAGTAACTTATAATCAGTTTCCAAACTCAGAAGATATAGACTTATAAACAGTCCATGCACTGCTACTAATCAAGTTAAACATTTCTAGTAGTAACTGACCTCTCACTGTACGGAAATTGTATAAAATGCGTGATCAGCTTATTCTGGAAATGTATAGCTTAAAATAAAGCCGTGTGAACTAATGAAAATAATCTTAAAAGCGCCAAACTTTCAAACACAGTCGACGTTCGACTAAGAATACCGGCCGTATTACTACAACTTAATGTACATACTAAACTCAAGGTCAAAGCACACTATACCGGCACCGCAACCAATCAAATTAGAGCATTAACCTTTTAAGCACTTAGCTAAATATTAGTTGCCGTGCCCCTAGCGCCGGGCTAAAATTGCTACCAATCAATAAAATAATAACTACAGTAAATAAGGAGAAACAATTTTATTGTTGTATTGATTTTTAGTTTTTGTTACTTATATAATATTTCAATTCGATAAAGGTTTTATTTGTACCACACAGTCAGTATTTTGCAAATAAAACGAAAAAATCATGCATGTTCTCTGTCGCAGAAATACGACACGAGCGGTAGGGACATGGAAATAAAGGTTAAATCGTATGTAGAGTATATTTCATAATTTCAATATGAAAAAGCCAACTCGACTCGCCGGCCGCGCGCTGAAAGCGAGCAGACCGCGTTCTTGCAGCGCGCCGGCCATGTGTTGACATGACAACTTGCTATTAAATGCCATAAAACAATTTGTGTTCGGAGACAGCAAGCTTACATCTCGTGGCCGCCGTGTACAGCAAGCTTGCTCATCACAGACGACGCGTAGTTAGAGCGCAGACAGCTAGCCTGTGTTGTAGCCGTTGAGGTGCCGGTATAATGTGCCATAACCCTAACTCTGTGCAGGCACAACAAGTCGACGGTGGTGTCGGCGGCCTTGCGCGCGGTGGGCAACATCGTGACGGGCAACGACGCGCAGACGCAGGCCGTGCTGAACTGCAACCCGCTGCCCAACCTGCACACGCTGCTCGGCTCCAGCACCGAGGCGCTGCGCAAGGAGGCGTGCTGGACGCTCTCTAACATTACCGCCGGGAATGCGGCGCAGATACAGGTACACTGACACACTATTTATTTCATTTGGGAAACTCATTTTAATGTGCAACTGCATATTTTTTTACTCATAAATTTTAGTCACTCTGAATCCAGATTATTTCAAAACATTTCAACAGTGATCACAGTTCGCGTGCCGCCCGCGTAGCATGAACACCAAAGAAACGGCTTTTGTCTACAGAAAAATCGACAAAGTGACAGATTATATAGACATTTCTTTCGTCTCGATCATAACAATGTCAAGGCAGATGAGAAGTAATAATATCGATTCTTCATTCGACAATGTGGAGCATGCGGGCTATTTTTTATCTACTTTTGAAAGTTGTGTCAGACAAATTGCTTCTCAAATTGTCTACCTCCCATAAGACCTAGACAAGAATCTAAATTGATTTAAAAAAGGAATTTAATAGTTTCACTGTCCCAATTTCTTAGCAAACATTTTAAATTGGTGAAACCTTTTTCAATGGCAAGATTCCCAACAGCAAAACTAATTTGTTAAACTGAAAATAGTGCCGTTTCAAAGACATGAAAGTTTTGTTAGGTTTAAAACTACTCCGGAAGACACAGTATTCAGGCAAATTTTTCTATCAGAGTCCGAGACTTGAGAATTTTTAAAATAGTTTTAAATCAGTTTATGTGGATATGGAATGCGATGAATGCATGGATATAGTTATGGATTAATCACATTCCATACCATGCTAAAGTAGGTATAGGTTTGAGTATTAGTCTTTTAAGCAAAAACATTTAGATATGCATTACATTACATTATTTTAGTTTTTATTTTCCTTTCTAGTGTAGTATGTATTCATTTTAATATTTATAAATAAAATGTTTACTCCATTACATTTGAGAGTTTTAAAACTTGGTGTTTCTTCATCTTAAATTTCTCAGTAAATTTCATCTTCGACATCTTAACTTCGCCACCACCACCTCCTACACCCTCATCCCTCCTCCTCCCTCCCTCTTTCTCTCTCCTTCATCTACACCTCTAGCAACTTGTCAGTTGTTGTTTGTTTGTTGTTGTTGGATAGCATGCAAATTTCTTGCTCTGCGTACAAATACCTGTCTACAAGTCACCTTATGCTCGGGTAGAAGAAATGTCAAGTTGGACAAAAAGAAATATATCAATAATAGAGGAAAGAAATAAAGTGTTCATGCTCCGCGGGTAGTGTAAGAATCCCTGTATGTAGAGAGTGACTTACCGAAATAGTTGTTTTTACATAATTACTGAGAAGGAATATTAATTTTGTATTTTTTTACCATTTCAGGCAGTAATAGACGCTAACATATTCCCAGTACTAATTGAAATTTTAAGGCAAGCTGAATTTAAAACGAGGAAAGAAGCAGCTTGGGCAATAACGAATGCAACTAGTGGAGGCAGTCATGACCAAATTAGGTACATCTCTTTATTTTTTCGAAACTCTGGTTTCTGAAAGCCTGCTTACCAAGCAAACTGATTTCTCAAATTAATCTAACTTACATGGATGTATTTCTTTCCAGATATTTAGTTGAACAAGGTTGTATACCACCACTATGTGACTTATTAACTTTAACGGACGCTAAGACAGTCCAAGTGGCTCTAAATGGTTTAGACAATGTATTAAAGGCTGGACAACAAGCTGATCAACGCGACAATCCTTATGCTGTTCTCATCGAAGAGTGCTTCGGTAAGTATTGTATTATACAACGTGGCGCTACAATGGTGACATTAATTTAACACACGGGTAGGGCTAGTGGCCATTAACCACATAAATTATGATTGGTTAAAATAATTGGTAATTTGAACAAAAACATTTTTCAAACAAACTAAATAATAAAAAAGTGACTACAATTGGGATCACTCTGTGCAAAAATTCATTCATGAAATTACTTACCTAGATGCACGTTACTCGTTTACGTTTACTCAGAGCGGCAACGCGTCGCTTCGCGCGCTGGCAACCGCGCAACGCGCCTTGTACTCCTGCGATTCTTTGACGGCATTCTATCAAAGAATCCGTCCGACACAAAAGTACCTACCTACCTACAGCGGAGCTGTTTAGTCAAACACTTATCATATCACGCTCTCTTATTACTATGAGTTATTACCACTATCATCACTAATCACTAGGTACTTTTATTTAATTGTCTTTATTTTAAATTTTCTTATTTTCAATGAGGAGTCCACCTTGTTGACGAATACAAAGGGCCGAACGGCGTTTCATATTTTCCCGCACATTTGAAAATAAATTGTCACTTACAGCCATTCCTCTCAATTCGGATGTGTATTTGCCATCACAAATTCACAAATAATAACGTCCTTAATCGTAGAACACGTAGGTACTATGTAGATCGGAAAACTAACGAAAACAAAGCAAAGCGTCTTTATCGCAGTACTATAATCTATTTACTATTCTAATTACACAAAACTAAATAAATAAAACAATAAGTAAGCGTCTTTTTCGCGAAACATTCATAAAACAACGACGAAATTATGCGCACGACACGAGCGTAAAGATGTGTGTCAAGGTAACGGGTCCGGCTAGCACTGAGAAGGATTCGGGTGCGGCGGGGGTGGAACTGTGGAAGGGAGAGCGCGCGCGCCGACAAAAGGATAGAGGTATTGCTTATTCGTTTCAATTTCTTTGACGCGATGTTATGATCCGTGACCCCGGCAAATGACCGCTGCACTATGATTATTTTTGTACAGGATGCACCAAAATGCTTATTTCTATATTTTTTTATTTTTTTAAATTAATCAGTAAATAATGACGTTTTATGGAAATAAAATTACTTCTTAAAACGAAACTGGGATAACGTATACGTGTGTTAAGTTAATGTCACCATTGTAGCGCCACGTTGTATATATATATATGTATTATGTTTATGCTAATCAACATGTATATGATTGATTGGCTTTAGGGGATTTTGGTGTGTATGCACACTTGCACACGTCAGTAACTGAAATTTTAATACCACCCTCATAGCTAGGAGAGGATCAATTCCAGATAGTAAATTGAAACTTCATATTGCATGCTGGACTAGCAACATAATGCTGTTTCCGTATTGTGGACATAGCACAGTACGTTTACATATCACTGTCTTGATCGGATAAATCTTGGCTAAGCTCAGTGATGATAAACCACGGTGATAGTAATTGGCTAGAGTTGCGACTGCAAGGCCAAGAAATAGCAATTCATGAAACTATTCGCGAGTTTGACGACTTCTATTCAATAGAAAAAATTTTGCTTGTTTTAGGTTTGGACAAGATAGAATTCCTTCAGTCACATGAAAACCTTGACATTTATCAAAAATCATTCGAGATAATTGAGAACTATTTTGGATCTGAAGAAGAAGACGGCAGGCTTGCTCCTGCGGTGTCGTCGACTACGGACCAATATCAATTCAGTGCCGATCAATCGGTTCCTATGGGTGGCTTCCAATTCTAACCTAGGCTTATTATCCTACTTTATATTGATGCTGACCGTGCAGTGAGTATATCTTGTGATGTTTTGTATAATTTATCGTTTTATTAAAGTCACAATTTTAAATTTGGCAAGTATTGTAGTCAGTCCTATGAAGGTTACTTTAGTTTGTTATAATTTTACTGTAGCGTGAGAAATCGATAGACGAAGCGACAGTGTAGTCTAGACTACAATAACAAAATATTACAAAGAAATAGTTCATGATTTCACTTTAAACCTGTATCCCTTTATTTTCAAAGTTATTTCCAGATACATGGATTTTACATTTAGATATAACTATTTCCTGCCTCACAAATGGCAAAGTTGTTCAGTCCTAACTAACGAAATACCTACATGGCTGTAGTCCAGGAACATTAGTTGAGAAAACATACTGGGTGGAAGGTAAATATCGCCGCACAATCTGATACAACGATTCTGATATTCCAGTATTCAAATTAGTCAGCCTCTTCAATATTTTGTCTTCTTTTTTTCTTTATTCTCTTATCTTCAAACTTTTTTGAAAACACGTAAAGCTTCGGTCGAAGGTTAAGCTACGCACTGAGGATCGTCCGCGGATGGGTCACCATTCATTACATATCAAGACCTCTTCATTTCTCGATAAGCACGTAAAGCTCTTGGTCCCGGCTGTAATTTGTATAACTTTGACAGTCGTAAAGGGAAGTCAGAAAGTCAAACAACCAGTTCAAAAAAGGCGTGTTACCCGGTCACTGGGTTCTGGAGGTCAGATAGGCAGTCCAAGTAACAATAACAGTATTCAGCTGCATCTGGTTAAGACTGGAAGCCGACCTCAACTAATAGCAAAAAAAGCTAGCCAGATGATGACATAGAAAGGTACGGAATAATGTCCAGTACTTATGGTATCAGGTTGTTGCGACTATTATTATAGCACTTCCACCCTGTTTACATAAAGTGACAAAATGCCTTATACATTTTTGAAAGATTATAATCCCGAAAGGGATACATTTTTCTTGTATTACTATTATCGTATATTGAAACAGTGTGCGTGTCAAATCATACATAAAGTAAAAATAATAGTGAAATAAGCAAATATTTATTGAAATTCAATACTGCACTAATTTTACTACGTTAATAACAATATTTGTTTTATTTTTAATTTTAATGAACATGCTTGATTTAGTCTTTACCTTATTGGTTGGTATGACATAATGTAATGTTGCTTGCTTATCTATGTCGAAGTCAGGTTGATACCGCGAATGAACGTTTTGTTGTTTTTTGGCATTCACGTGATACCGTATTTTGCCAAGTGATAATGAGTGAACAGAGTGAGTTTTTGAATTATTATTTGGGCAAAAATTTGCAGAGTATTTCACCACCTTCAATCAAATATGAATTTAATACTCGTTTTTAAGATGTGACAAAAAACATATCGAATTGGTAGGAATATGGAGAAGTATTAATGTTAAGCTTAATGCTTATCAGTATTGCACTGAGTGGCTCGAAGGTCGTTCAGAACTGTGACGATGGATATACACAGGTTGCAAAATTATGTAATATTACCAAAAAGGTGCGTAAAATACGCGTACCGTCTCGTACAAAGGTATTATTGGAGATCTTGGGCAGTATTACTATTTCATTCACACAACAAATATATTGCAAGTTTCTTGAAATTCTCAAATCTTGTTAGAAGACTTGTGAAACAAATACTTATGACTACAAAATTCTAGTATCTACATTAATTTCGCTTTCTTTATTCGTTAAACCCCGGAAGGACACCGGTGTCCGCTTGTCATTGTCTTTCTATTGTGTCTCTAATTGACTCAATTGAAAGGTTAAAAATTACATAAAATATTTCAATAATAATATTAAGTATTTTACTGTTGTAGTCCAAACGTCACCTATTATTCGTCATTATTATATTTTTTTAGAATCTAAACAAAAACCTGAAAGTCGAATAGAAACGGGGTTTAAAAAGTTGTGAAATCTTACACGTCTTTTATAAATTATATATCTTTAGCCCTGTTGTACCTCAAAAACTTACCATGTATACAAACTTTTTTATGAATCTATTACCTATACAAACAGTTGTCTTCCAGTTAGCATTTTCAGTCACTTTCAAAATATGGCAATCTAAATGAATGTTGGGATAACAATTAAAAATCGAGATGGATAAGCTTAATTTGTTAAGCTGTTAGTCTTCCAAATGAAATAAATAAATAAATTGCAACTTTTGTGTCATACCGTTCAACCAGAAAGGAGCCCTACAGGAAGAATAACATTTATAAAATGATTTATTAATGGAGCCTTTTCGCTACGTGTTGTTGTCTGTAAGGAAAGGAATGGAATAGGTTGTAGGTACATAATATTATGTAATAATCACTTGACGATACGTCGTTAAAATCTAGCCTATGTAATTTACTAAGTAAGACATCAATGTAGATAGAGCCGCATGTAAATCCTGTTAATTAAATATTTCCTGAATGCAATAATTATTGTAGTTAACGTAGTGTCTAGTGAGCGTTGCCAGGATCTGATTTTTAGAGAGTTTTTGGGGATAATTTTTATGAACAAATTGTCTTAGTCCAGGGGCTCGAGTCTGCTATTGCAATCGTTTCTCAATGACCGGTCATTGATCGAATATTTGACAACTTTGACAGTTTTTGTATGGGAAATGTGTCATAAGTTTGACGTTATACGTCAAAAATCGATCATTGACCGGTCATTGAGACACGATTGCAATAGCAGACTCGACCCCCTGATCCCCCTGGCAACATTTGATTGTAGACGACTTTGAAGATAACTATGTACCTATCGTCGGAATGCGCACCAGCTATTTTGTAAAAAAAATATAATGCAACTATCCTGTAATATTGATGAAATAATATATTTGAGATGCGCGCCACTACTAATAGTATGGTTGAAACGTGTGTGCTACTGCAGCGTAGGCACACTGACCAATGACGACAATGCTAGCTTTATATTGAACTATTCTGTAAAATGATAATGCCTTCTCCATAGTGTGTAAAAAAAATCATAGCAATGTTCTTTGAACACCTGATATCCAACTTATTTTTCGAGGGAGTTTACTCTCAACATGTATTTATTTATCTAAAGTTTATTGCTCTATGGTGACAGAAGAAAATTTCTTTTTCAGATATCTATGTATACAGAAGTGGGTAGTATCTACAACTTCGTTTCATTAAATGTTTTCTGATCAAACTATCTACACAATGTGTATGTAATTATAATGTGCACCGTATAGATTATTTTATTAATTTATATAAAATTAACCAAGGAAATCGCCTTCTTATTTTTTTACTGTAGATAATGGCGTATCTATGTAGTTCATTTATTTTGTAGTCAGTATTTGTTGGCCTTCAAGCTTTTGTTACTAAAATAATTAAACTTGTATATTGTTATGTGAAAAGTATCATTTCATAATGTATTACAGATTGGTACCAACAAATGGTTATTTAATTTCGCCCTTATGTTATGTTCCTAGTTGTTCAACGTGTGTGTATTGTTTTCTGACATATTTGAAAGAAGATGACCAACCAGTCAATGTGTTAAATTACATTTTCGTAATAAACCGAAAATCTAGCTCCACTGTGATGTGAAACCCAATTGACAGGAAATTAAAACATAATGTATGATTCAACTCGATTTTGACCAGCCTGATATAGGAGTTATTTGACAAAATGTAAGTCATGTAAAACTAATACAATACAGCCGCATTTGCCCCCTTCGCATTTTATTTTTTCGTAGCCCGCCTATAGTGTGCGACGGTCCATTCTAACTCCTGAGCAAAGTGAGCGACTGCGTTTTTTCAGGCTTCATGGGTATTTTTAGTTTGTCTTCTTCTCAAATTTATATAAGGGCTTGTGGCTAAATCATAAAAGTCGCACTGGTAGTTTTATTTATGGATTTTGAGAAAAAGGCTGCACAAACAGTGGAAAACCCGATTAAAGGGGGGAGAGAAAGATGCGCTTGTCGACTTCGGTCCGTGGATCATTTATTACATCAAGACACTTTCGTGCGTGAAGTCGATGGTCCTGACGGTTATTTGAAGATCTAACTGTGTCGTTACGAGTAGTCAGAACCTCTAAAGGCTTATAACCAGTTTAACCAAGGGGTATTGGGATCTCGCAATTATTCGAAGAAATACAAAATCAAAAGCAGAACTTAACAATTGTAAATACAATGAAGTATAACTTTATTAATAAAAGTAATCTATCAAAAATAGATATCCAAAATTTAGAAGCTGCTGAGCTTGTCTTACCACGAAACGCCAATGTCACTGAAATAAACTATAGTCCTAAGAAATGCATGTTCTTGGTGTAGAGTATCCCAAAACTTCATTCGCTCGTCAAAAGGATTCCTACCTTTTGTGAGCTCTGACCCTATACTAAGGTAGTTCAGCTTATCTTTATTTTCAACCGGGTCCCAAGTTATTTGTAAAACTGGATCATTGTCATCAGGTGTTGGGTTACTAAAAAACAAAACAAGTTTGTGATTAATAAAAAAAAGGATATTTACCGCTTTCACCGCACGCCACACTTCACGTGGGTTTTATGTGCTTCTCATACATTATAATTATTATACGCATACTGTTGTGTGTGCATACTTTTTGTGTATTGTATTTTGGCAGAGTATTTTTAATTTTATTCAATTAAGCAAGAAAGAACCTACAAGTTCTTAAGAGCAGGCGCGGGGCTTGCATCTTCAGCTGATTAAAAATAATATATACAGGGTGTAACGGAAAGGCAACTAATAACTTTGAAACTTCACGATATTATTTAATATCGACACTTAATTTAATGCAAAATCATAACAAACGTGTCACCGCACTATGAGGGTCATAATCCTGTCCGGCAAGGTTCAAGTATATCTATCTCGGGTTCTGCGCGCCTAGTACAGACCTATCGGGCTCTGCCTAACCGACGAAGGCGCGACGGCGCGGGCGGGCTCAACTTTACAATTATGTATGTATATGTATAAAAACGTTGCCATGTCGTTTCTTATCACCAAGAGAATCCGTGCCCTTCGTATGTATATACCCTTTCCGTTACACCCTGTATAACAACATAGCATCATACCGACGGTATTTCTTGAAGGGTTAGGCAGAAGTGTACCTACCTTTTATACTCTACACCCACATTTTGCTATTTATAGAAATCGAATTAGAAGTTGTTATCTTAATTTACTATATTACCATCAACTGGACAGAAATTCACGTTCCAAAAATTGTTACCTAGAAATCCTGGATCGCAAAACCCGATAACAGTCAGACGAGAGAAGCTAACACAAGACCTCATGCTCAGTAGTGCTTGCGACCACGCAACTAATGAGGCAGTCTCAATATTAAATTAAAAAATACACTTTGAAAACAACTATCATTTATGTCATAAGAAAAAAATCTCTTTAAGAGAAATTAAGTACTCTTGAGTGGCGATGCGAGAGCATGAGCACGCATACGAATGACGACGGGATACGAATTAGTTTTATTTTTATCTGTCACAGTTCTAACCTACCCAGTTGGGGGGTGTCAAAATTGAAAGGTTCTTAAAAAATAAAGATATAATAAAAAAAAATAGATAGAAAAATGGGAGTTTTATCATCAACACTGTATCTCTAATGACCAGATCTATTTTCAAACGGGAAATCATTACCTGGTTTTAGCGAAATTAGTCCACATTTTGACTACTCTGCTCCTTGTCATCACTGAATCTCTACTACCCTTGCAAATTGTTGGCATTTGAAGACGGTACATAAAAGGTAGTTCTGCACAATGTCCAACAGAGTTCAGAAAATTCAAATGTGATGGCACTGACCACTCGCCAGGGAAATTAAGAATGTAATAATATATCGGACATTCTGGTGCAAACTGGCTGTGCAGTCTTACAGTTCTATTAACATAATATAAAAAATAATAGTCGCTTATTAGTTGTAAGTACTGTGTTCTTGTGTCTGCTCTCAAATGCTCTTCACCACCCAAATAAAATTTCAATAATTGTTGACCTATGTTTTTTGTTAATTTATCCTCTCTTGATAGTGATTTAGGTACGATAAGACTTGCATTCTCATTGAACTTTTCAAAATCTGAATAAAAATCTTCTTTAAAGAATTGTAATAACGCAGCTTCTATATTATTACTTCCAATTATTAAAGGCACTTTATTGAAATTTCCTGATTTCATTATTAGAGGAGGACTTTTTGTTATAAATGCAGGTTGACCTTCAAAGTCAACTTCAATGCACGGCTTGAAGATTGCATCAACCATATCACGATCTTCTCCTCTTTGTCTTGCGTTAATTATGTTTTCCAAGGCAATCATTATGTCTGCTGCAGGTTTAGAGCGTAGTTGTTCGACTAATTCTACTTTAGAAGTTTCCATTATGTTTAATTCATTTGCCAGATCAATAACAGCTTGGGCTGGGTTTTTGGTTAAAGACCAATTATTCAATGCACTTGCGCTTTGTATAATTGCTTTATGGAATAGACCAGTCGCCATTGGCGACAACATCAAGAAATGGACAATAGCTCCACCCGATGAACTTCCAAAAATCGTGACATTATCTGGGTCTCCTCCAAAGGCTTGTATGTTTCTTTGAACCCATTTTAAGGCCATGACTAAGTCTTTTAGCCCACAATTTCCAGGTGCTGTAAAATCATTTATAGAGAGGAAACCAAAAGGACCTAGTCGGAAGCCGCATCTTACATGTACAACATCTTGGTCATTGATTAACGATGCATCAAATAAGTCATCCATTAGACCAAAAAATGCATAGCTTCCTATCCAGAACATAACTGGCATAGGTTTCTTAGGCTGTATACTTGGGGTTGAAACTTCAATATAGAGACAGTCTTCTGACCCGTCCACTACTTTTTTTATGGTAAAGCATAAAGGCAAAGGCGCAGTTTTAGTACAATCAATTACTTGATCCCATGGTTCAATTGGAGACGGTGGCTGCAAAAAAAAAAACAAAAAAATTATGACACGTCATCAATTACACGTAAATTGCATTTGTCAAATCCAACAGGTTAAGTTGGCCATTAAGTAAAAAATGCAAGCCTTATTCCCGTCAAACTCATCGCCACCTCTATCACTTTGATGTACCAAACAAGCATTTAAGAGAGAGCCAAGTTTGCCAAGGTGATCCTGTGCTGCTAATATAACTTAAAGCAAAGGCCTACAAGTCGTAATTGAGAACACTAAGGTATGAACTCACCGTATGTTAATAGTCCGTATAAAGAGCTTAGCTTATTATCAAATGTTCGAGGTCTCGAACAACCTATCAATATTTAACTGAAAGTTTTTGATGATAGAATGGATGTTGGATGCTATTTCCCACAATAACTACGAAATGGATTTGGTGAAAGTTTGCAGTATTATTGATAATATTTATTAAATGTATAATTATGTCGCAGCCAACTAGCTTAATCAGCCGTTCAATTAACTGCCTAGCCTCTACTAAACGGCGCCGTTCAACTAGCGGTCTAAATGATATTCAGATATTAGAGCCATTTGATCAAACAGCTAGGCAAATGACTTGGATTTATGACGTTTAATTACTTGCCTAGGCGGTTCATACTATGGAATAACGCATAGGTGCCTATGCTTTCTTTTTTTTATAAAGGCGCAGATGAAGTCACGGGTAGCTGCGAGTCATAAAATATCTCAAATTCATCAAAATTAACTCACTGACTTTCATACACCGCCTAAACTACAGAGAACTCCAAATGTAAAGTAATGATTTTTACCGTCAACTTTTTGACCATAGTAAGGTGTTTGAACATCGTGGCTTAGGTGGTTTAAACTTTCACTATTTCTTTTGCGAAATTTAGTCTTTCCAGGGGGGGGGGGGGGGTGCCCCCCCTGGAATCTCAGTGTAGAGGCACTCTTTTCCAATTTTTATCCGAGGAGTGCTAAATATTTTCGAGCTTGCTACGCTCGCTCATTCTTTCGGTTGCCTCTGCAATTTACGCGTCTAATAATAATTATAGAACAACATTTTAAATACGTCATGTGGAGTAATTTTTTGTCAACCAATTTTTCTACGAAAAGGACTACCTATACATATACCAATTAGCCGGAACTGGCTGTAAATAACATGGGGTTTTCATAATTATGTAACAAAACTACAGGACCGTCGCCCTCTATCTGAGGTAGAGTACCTACTAAAAATTTTCGAGCTCGCTTCGCTTGCTCTGTATCTTTTGAGATTAATTACTAATCAAAAAAATAATAAATTACTCTTGATAAAATACACAACACTAATGATTATGGAAGCCTGACTAGAGAAAAGTGCTAACTTTAGGAATTCGGGACCGGGAGAGGCAAAATGCCAGAAAATTAGAGTCGCTTCGCTCGCGCGAACTCTTTTTTCTTCGCCCCAAATAAAATTAAATTTTAAATAAGTGTGAAGTTCTTATCAGTAAAAAATTGGTTGATAATATCAAAATCACATGTACCTACTTACAGCCAGTGCCAGCTTTGGGACAACTGGGAAACCGGGACCGGCACACAGGGTGCCTAGTCCGTAATTAAACCCTTTTCCATCTATGTGAGCAGAAGTGCTAAAAAAATCTCGAACTCGCTACGCTCACTCAAATTCTTTTACCTACGCTTTCCATCATTGTGGCACTCTCAGCTTTAATTGTGTTAACTTTAGCTGTGACATAATTATCGTATTATGTTACATGTTGAGGTAGCCAAAAATGATCTGGTCCCCTCTTATCTGTGTAAGTAGTTATTTCCAAAAAAGACCATTTCAGACACTAATATGCATGGTTCTTATATGATCTGATCAAGACGATGACTGGACTTTAAAAGAGACTGACCGCTGAGTTTCTTGCGGTGTTTCTTCTCAGGTAGTAAAACGCCGACCTCACATAGCTAAAAAATGACGTGTGAAAGTGCTTGTATGAACCTATTTACAGAAATAAATATCATTTTATCATATTTACCCCTACGTAAAAGTAATACCTACCTACATTCTCGAAAATGAAAAACACGATCAAAATGGAAATTATCTAAGCTGGGTACGCCCATGGAAGGAGGTGTTTTACATATAGAAGTTTTAAATAGCAATACATTGGTATCTACATTGATAGTAAGATATAAATAGCTCAACCATCTTTCAGATTGGGCTAAGTAATGAGTTAAGTACCTACCTATTAAGAAATAAAAATACCTTGTCAACCATTATTATAACTGAATAGGTATACTTTTATCAAAAGTACACTTTGTAAACAAGCATATTACATTAGAGGATTATAATCGAGATAAGAATGCTCGAAAACATGCTGGTCCTGCTTCATAGGACAATCTCTATTCATCAAACTTGCGTATACAATTATATTAATTAGTTTTCTTTGAATAACTACCTGACTTTTTTTTTATAATTCTGTCCCTTGCCTAGTTTTTTTTAATTTCAAAGTCTCTATTGACGTAATATTTTGTATTTATATTAGGTACATTATGTAGGTACCTCACAAATAGCCTTAATTAGTTTGTGTATAGCCGTAGGTAGAGCTAATCATCATCACCTGCTTTTCCCAACTATGTCCAGGTTGCCGGTTGCGGCTTCCAGTCTAACGAAAAGCAGCTGAATACCAGTTTTACATGGAGCAACTGCCCATCTAACCTCCACTACTCAGTGACTGGGTAAAACAATACCCCGTGTTTAAACCGGTTGTCAGATTTTCTGGCTTCCGACTATCCTTAACGGCTGTCAAAGATGTACAATGTCAGCCAGGACCAATGGTTTAATATGCTGTCCAAGGCATGGCCATTGGCCGGGTCTTGATATGTAATGAATAGTTATCGACCAGTGTGACTGTTATAATTTAGCCACAAGCTCCTTTAGGTATAAAAGCTATGGGCTGCTTTATAAATAAATACACAAAAAGGCAAGTTTATCTCTTTTGTTTTACAATGGTAGTTAAATTAAATAATTTAACTACCATTGGAAAAAAGAGGAGCTTGTGGCTAAATTATAACAGCCGCATGGGTCGATCGAAGGTTAAGCTACGCTTGACGAGGTCGGTCCGTGGATGGGTGACCATTTATTACATACCAAGACTCCTCCGTGCCTCGGAAAGCACGTTAAGCCGTTGGTCCCGGCTGTCATTTGTAGATCTTTGACAGTCGTTACTTGTAGTCAGAAGCCCGAAAGTCTGACAACCAGTTTAACCAAGGGGTATCGTGTTGCCCAGTTACTGGGTTGTGGAGGTCAGACAGGCAGTCGCTCCATGTAAAACACTGGTATTCAGCTGCATCCGGTTAAACTGGAAGCCGACCCCAACATAGTTGGGAAAAGGCTAGGCAGATGATGAGTTAAATTAAATAATTTATTATGCTACTATCTATTTGTCTTTTTTTCCAATTATTTTATACGATTTTAAGTGTTGGCCAACTATCTAAAGGTCTAAGAAATAAGGGGGTTTCTTTACTACAAGCTGGCCTTTCACCTCACTGGCAACTAGGTAAATTTTTAAGGGCTTATATTTAGGCTTTCTTAAAGTAGGTAATCTGAAAGAATTATCTTATTTATAAGACAGTGTGAATCAATTTGGTTTATTTATGGCTTAATGATGACTGGTATTTTTTTTTATCATATTAATGATATTATCATTGTTGTTGTTTTTCTATTTCATGATGTGGTGTATTTATGCCATAAAAAGGTTAAAATCAATGCATGAGTTATTATATGGTGTTCAAAATTAACATAGTGTTACATTACATTAAATTCATAAGCATATAAGAGTGCCAATATAAGTAAGTACCTAGTAAATGAATCAATAACTCAGGGGAAAAGGTTACTGTGCCAGTGCCTATAAATGTGCAGCTAAGGAAAAGTGTTGAAGTACAATATTACCAGCACATATTCGAAATACAAAAATAAGTTAGTATCTGATCTAAAAGGATGCGATGTTTGCTAGGAAACAAGACAGAGGGTGTGCTGAATTGTTATTTTATTTTATCAGTTAAAAGAAAAAATGCTACAAACCCAATAAAACCATGCTAATGTTGCAGCCCATTAATTAGCCTTAAACAACTCAATGGAATAGGATTAGAAAAAGAAGAAACTGCATATCAACCAAAGCAAATTGACTTACATTCCTGCCTAGATTACAATATGTTGACACACTGAATCTGTCACCCCTCTCAATGGCCCAGTATATTTGATTCATAAAATGTCCGGTTTTCCAAAACTTTTTAGCACTAGGGATAGACCTAAAATTTAAGTGTTTTCAAAACAAAATCTTAAAGCGACAACTATTTTTAATTTAATTCATACTCGAGCAGAGGAGCCCTGTACTTGGTGGACTGGCAATCTGGTGGGGAAGTTGATGGATGAAAGCAGCATAAGACCATTGTTGTGGAAATCTTTGCATGAGGCCCATGTGCGCCCAGTGGATTTTTTTTTGGTGGAACGATGAGAGTAGTGGGGTAATTGTTTCACTCTTACAAAGGCAAAGCGATTGATTAAAATCTGTGTTTATTTAACCAAAACACTTCTTCGACACTAATCTGAATGATCAGATCATATAAACAAACTGACAATAATAATTCCTGGACTTAGGTACACAGAAACTGCCTAGGGAGAAAATGTATTTGCCAAATTACAGATATAAATGTTGAATAACATCATTTCTTACTTTGGCAATTCAACAACATTAATTGTGTTACTTTACTGTTGAATAGACAAGTTAAAATATGAAAGAAAAAAAAAACAATATTTTTCTCATAATTTTGTGATTGAGAGTGTGACAATTATGCAATCAATGGGACACATGTTAACAAAAAATATCAGCAAAATTACTACTTACCAAAAATCTTAAGCGGCCAACTGGTGGTTTAGCATAAGGAATACTTCTAAATTTATAATAAGTTCCTTCTTCAGTTTTATCAATAAACCCACAAATAGGACCATCTTTAGTTTGCACAATTTGTAGTAATTCTTCAGGTAATGAAGCCATACTATTTGATTAACCTGTAAATTGAAGTAATTTTATTGTAAACATGGGTAAGTTTAGGAATCTAAATTATTATAGTAGGAAGGTACTGCTAAAACAAAATCAGTTTACTGACTAATAAAATAAAATATTGATCTTAAAAACTATAATAAATACACATTCAAATTAGAGACTGTACATAAAGTAAATCACAGATTAATGATAACAATGTTCTAATGACCCTGACTGACTTGAGATTGGCCATGATCTTGACGTTGATTTCAAGTATCGTTATTAGGGCATTTATTGCTTAACAATTCATCAATAATAGTTTAACTCGTAAAAATGACAGTAAATGTTATTTTTAAAAATGAAACAAAAATGTGATGGTACACTTTACCTGAATAAATTTCGTAAAAAAAATGAATGAAGTAAGTAGGTAGGTAGGTAGGTACTTGCTAAACTTGATTCCAAATTTCGTCACCCTTTATTATGCTATCTTCTTTAAAACACTTATTCAAGAAGGAACTAGGTACTGATTATTACGAGCTTAGTTCTACAATAAAAGTCTGTCAAACGTCTATAAAATTAAAATAAAGTTAATTTAGTTAGGTACTATTACAGAACTTATCATACATGATATACACAGATATAATTATTACTAGGCTTGTGATTTGTGAAAGACAACGATATATCGACAAAATTCATCAGTTCGTTGATATCATTGTTATGTCAATGTATCGATATGAAAATAACAAGTGTCAAATATTATGCGTTTCAAATAAGAATAGGAACGTCAAAGACCTCTAACAGTCAGATGTCACGAGAAAAGTACAGTCTGCAACGAAACCTTATTCGCGTATCAATAATGTTTTATTTTTTTGTTTTACCGAGTCGCAGTTATTCAAAATGAATAAATGTCCTAAATTAATTAATCTTGTGGAGTGCTTACGTTTTATTTATTAATTCTGTTTGTTACGTGGTTGTTTGTTGTTATTGTTTTTGTTGTAGTTTCTCTGACTGCTCGAAAATGAGTAAACGCGGCGCTGTTTTGCATGGGAGGGCTCGAGAGATTATCTCCAATGTAGACAAATACAGCTTGGCAAAAAAGTGTAGAAACGGAACTAAATTTTTGTCTGTTGGCAACATTTCCAAAATAATGACATCTCATTATACAAAGTTCACGATTTCGTAAAATTTTAATTTCGACCACCAAACGTTGATTAATAAAGGTAAAAAGTGAAGAATAATGAATAAAACCATTCGGAGTGCTGGCAGGGAGGTTATTTATAAGGTGTACAGGCGATATCTGGCGGAACATGAGGCCCAAACTATTCTTTCTGAATTTCACAATGTTTACCAAAGAACCGCTGATAAGACAGGTAAGTAAGAGTTTGTTTTGTTGATTTTAGTTGAATCAAGTGTTAATTGATGAATACAAAGCTATATTAATTTGCTTGCATAAGGAATAACTAGAGATTTGAAACAAAATATGTCGAGCACATAGGTTATGTTTATATTTTTTCTGCATTACTCTGGTATAGCGCGCTGAGATAAATTGATACTTTGGTGACTTGACTTTTAACCGAATGAAAATTCAATTTCTACGTAAATTATACTTTAAGTGCGATATCAAGGGAAAGAATTATTTGTTCTAGCGTTTGCATTAGAAATGTAAAGAAACTGTCGTACTATAGTCTAAATCTATTATTTAATTCAGGGAAATCGTTCTAAGCAAAATCGTGCTGGAAGGAGATAAACAAAAGGGTATTTTCTACATCCGGCAAAATAACAGTATGTGATAAAAATGTTTTACTTTTAATATTGTTACGGATAAATGAAATATTTCGTCTTTACAGGAAGCAGCTAAACGTGCATTCCAAGCTATTACCGAGGAGGATTGGAAGAACTCGTGCTAACATGTATTAAACATAGAAAAGGATTACTGGAGAAAAAAATAACGAGGAAATAGAGTGATTAGTAATAAATCTAGAAGATGATAGCAGCATCACCTCTGAACCTGAACATGACTCAGATGAGTTTGCGGCCTACATGTTCGGGGTAGAATATTTAGAGGAAGATTTACTAGAATAAAATATAAAAATTATCTTATACAATGTAATGTTTTCTTTTTTTATAATTCCTAAACAATGTTGTGAACTCAGGAGTATTTACTCAATTTGTTATTTTTCGGTAAGTAATCAGTTGCGTGTCAAGAACACGGCCTTGTTCAATTAATTCATTACACCCCAAGAGGACACCGGTGTCCACGCTGTCATTGTCTTTCTATTGTGTATCTAATTGACACGATTAAAAGTGATTACTTACTGATTTAAAAAAATAATACATAATTAGATTAATTTGTCTAAAAAACACCTAAGTATCAAGACTAGGTTGGTACGCTATGCGGTTGCCACGGGTTGCCATACGAAGAGCACAGTGGCGCCTCCATTATTTTCTACTCTTTTTTGCCAAGCTGTACTTTGGGAGCTAGAAACAGAACAATTAAGAAAATTATTCGTTCATGATTTGTAAATAAATTATATTTAGAAAATACCTTGTTTTGCTGATCTTACCCAATTTATTCGTATTGACAGCTATGACGCCACAACATGGCACATCGTCGATCCTATTCTCATTTGAAATGCATAGTACGTTTTTTGACAGATACTTTTACACCTATCGATATAATTTCAACCTAACGCGTGTCTAAATAGCCCTAAGGCCGACCTCTTATTTGACTTACTTATTTCATATTTTCGAAATTATGTTAAGAATTAAAAATTCAAGGAAAACATCGTGAGAAAAGCCTGTTTGAAATCGCCAATCTAGTACCTTGCACTAGCGTGGTGATTAATTCCATTATCTTTAAGAGAGGAGGCCTTTGCCCTGCAGTGGGACAGTAACAAGCAGTATTTTATTATTATTGTTGTTAATAAATTAAGCAAAAGATTAATAGGTTTAATAATAATAATAATTTTCACAACTTTCACACAACGTCATCTAATCCCAAGCTTAGCAGAGCTTATGATATGGGAACTAAACAACTGATAAACATACTTATATATTTGTAAATACATACATATTATAGATAAATTACACCCAGACACGGAACAAATGATCATGCTCATCACAAATATTTGTCCTGGGTGGGAATCGAACCCACGACCTCCGGCATAGCAGTCAGAGTCACTAACTACAAGACCAAAAGGCCAGTCAGTTTGTTTAACTATGTAAAGATTTGACTGAGTAATAGAAATAAATTCACGTTCACGTTCACGTTTAATACACGTGTTGAAAATACACGTCTATTATAAGGTGTAGAGGTTTCTAGTAATTTTAATAAATTATTAAAAACTATCGTTTGTTTTATTTTTAACCATCATTTAGAGAACATCATAAAACACAATGTAATTTTATGTCGATATTTTTTACGCTTCTGACGTCCATATTACAACCTAAACAGTGTGACCAGTACCAGTTTACATTTTAGAATAGTAACAGAGTCCTCCGAAAAGTACCGAGATTACAACGAACTTTGAAGTGACAATATTATTGTAATATTGTACTTTAATAACACCACAAATTTTAACTTTTTATTTATCATCGTAATTATAATTTAACTTGTCAAAGGCATTTATTCACCCAAAAGGCGACTCCTACGTAGGTATCACAAAACAGTTGAAATAATTTAATTTCCTTTCTTGGCAGTCGGATAAGAGAGAAAGCGACGTCATTTACACAAAATAAAAAAGCTTTGGGGAAATTCTCTGTCCGGTAATAGATTCCGATTATTTTATTATAAAGAACTTGCATCGCATAATTTATTTTGTTTTTAATTTATTTAAGGATGGCAATTACGTACATAAAAATAACACAAAGCGCCAAAGCAGCCCGCAAAATTCAAATTTTCTTGTTCTTTGTGCAATTTGCTGATCAGTCATGTCAGGTTGTATGTTGATTAAAATATATTCTCTCTCTTTATTTAGCGAGTCTCTAATGTGCTCTTTAATTAAACTTTTGCGTTGGATAGACTTATGCTGGCAACAGACTTATAAAGTTATAACACACCATGCAACGCGACGTCAATGTATTGTTCTCATTGGTTACATTAGGCAACGTTTTAGATTTGACTAATAAAACAGTGTGGGATGGCGTCTGGTGTTACAAGTGTGCTGGAAGCTTTAGAATGACAACATACATAAGTATAATACTAACCTTACCATATAACCTTAATATAGGTAATTATAAGTATTCTCACCAAGGGCGGATCCAGCTTTGGCGCCAGGGGGGGGTCAATAGTCGTGGTCAAGTCAAGAACTAATAATTTAATTTTGATAACAATAGATACCAGTAAAAAGTAGGTATTTTATTAAAGTACCTACGTAAGTACCTACTGTACTTAAAAATATTTATTCTATACTGTACACTTGAAAAACTTAACAAATAATATCTTGTGCGTATTGCCATCTTCTCTTGAAGACATCCAGAGAAGCACTACCACGCACGGAATGAGGCAGCCTATTTATAATGTTACTCAGGTTGGCTAGACAAATCTTCAAAATAGCTCGCATTTACTAAGTCAAAAGGGCACTGTATGTGACGGCTAAAAACACCCTTAATTCAGCATTTGTGACGCTACAGACTCTTAGATAATCGACCGAAAACGTGTCCAGCGTCAATTTCGGTAACGAAAGTGATTTTGACGACTTTTTGCATATCAACGGGCGTCACATAAATTTGTGACAGGCATCGAGCTAAAAGTTTTGTGATACGTACAGTGGTTCAGTAGAAAAATGCAAAAATCTGTGTCCAGCCAGCTTAAAGAAGAATGGCGAACTGGTATGTAAATTGGGACCCATTGATATTGGGATCGTACATTATTAAAACTTAGTACTACTTCTAGAACTACACAAAACTATCAAAAATGCAAATGGATAGTCAGCTGTAAAAGTTGGAAGAAAAAAGCTATGCAAGGTAAAAGATTTTAACCATATGAATAATTTAATAGCAAACGTTCCAACTTATGTTCACACAAAAAAAGTTATTAATAAAACATGCTAGCATTGTAATTATTATTTATCAAAAATGTCTAGTTTTGCATATTCACGTTGTTTTTTATTTTATTTTACGTTTTAAGTAAAACGGAGACACGCGATGCGTTTTTAAACTGCACGATAAGTTATTTTTAATAGATTTAATTTATTTCTAACTTTTAATTCCCATGAGCTAGCAACTCAATATTCTTTATATAAACCTTTATCAAACTCGTAATTGAAATTCATACAGACTTGCAAGTGAACGACTCCTCCTTTATTTTTAAATCATGTGGGTCCATTCTCGCCAACCTTCTTTACGTAGAAAACTTTTGGCTGGTACTTCCGAATCTCAATAACGGGAGCGTTTTCGAATGTCGTTCATTTAAGTACTAACATTTGGTGGCGCAATGTGTGACAGAAATAACGTTTGATTTATGGCGTCACATGTAAGGGTTTACGAGAAATCAATAAAAACTATTAATGGGAAAATTTAAATGGTCAATTTCTTTGAAACTACGCAAAGTTTCACCGTCACAAATTCAGGTTATCATTATCGTCCGCGTCACAAAATGTTGAACACATTTTGAAGGTCGTAGATCATCAGGCAGCGGAGATACATGTTTCCAGCCAGCTTGAACTCAGGCTGACTGGATATTAAGTTTTTATTGATTTCTCGTAAACCCTTACACGTAACGCCATAAATCAAACGTTATTACTGTCAAACATTGCGTCACCAAATGTTAGTAAAGGAACCATGTTCGTAAACGCTCCCGTTTTTGAGATTCGGAAGTACCAGCAATAGTTTTCTACGTAAATTTAAGCTGGCTGGACACAGATTTTTGCATTCTTCTACTAAACCACTGGAAGAAGCCACTGCGAAAAGTCGTCAAAATCACTTCCGTTACCGAGATTGAGAGACCAGTGAAAAGTGGTTTTTCAAGCTGCTGGACACGTTTTCGATCGATTATCTAAGATTCTGTAGCGTCACAAGTTCTGAAATAAGGGTGTTTAGTCGTCACATAAAGTGTCCTATTGACATAGTTAAATGCGAGCTATTTTGAAGATTTGTCCAGCCAACCTGAGTCACATTATTTATATTTCATAACCGTGGTGAATGATTTGTCATAACAGCTAGAGGTATGTCGAGAAGTATGACGCAAAATTCCACAAAAGAACGAAGTGAAGAGGTGGTACGACAAGGGTTTCCAACAAACAAAATAGAAACAGACAAAAAACATATTTAATTAAATAAAACAAAATCAATATTTTCTTTTACGTCTTCTCCCAAAACGCGTTATTGCGTCATTTACGTCAATGGGTTTTATGAACGTGGAGAAGTGCCAGTCCGGTAAGGCGATCTTCAACCATTGAAGATCTTAGCCACGATTTAATTCTGCGCAAGGTAGAGAAAGTACCTTTGTACCTTTCTGACAAGCGCGCGCAAATGTGGCGCGGTAAAATTCAAGTTTTCGATGCCTTCGTTCCCAAACGCTTGCCATCATTCAAAGTTATTATTAATAATAATAATAATAATACTTTATTTGCCAGAACGTAGGTGTACAAAGTTGTGATCTTAACATAAAGTGGCCGTTTACATTCTACCATTATACCTGGTGTGCAAATTTTTAATTGTAGAATAATTTAATTGTAGATACTACATGTCAGATACCATGCATTAATTGAAATTTTGAATGTCCTTAAATAATTTTTTAACATGTCAAGATAAAAATAATAATTCTAGGTAGTAAGCAAATGTCAAATTAAAAATAATAATAATAATAAACTAAAAATACAATAATCAGAATTGACATTATTTGCTTTGTTCGACATGTGACACAAATTCATTGACTGTGTAAAAACAGTTTTCTTTAAGCCACTGAATCAACTTTTTTTTTAACATAAGCAAAGGAAGTTCTTTAAAAGCATTATATTAAATTAATTAAATATTCAAGGTAGGTATGTAGTTACATAAAATCTGTATGGTGACAATATATATAAATAAAATCATTATGTTCAATTAGTGGTCCACCCAAGTCCTGGAACCAGCTCAGGGGGGGGTCATGACCCCCATGACCCTCCCCCTGGATCCGCCGTTGATTCTCACGGGAACGCCAACATCGAGGATGAAACCGCGTGACATCCGCTAGTATTTTATGTAGGTACAATATTACATAAAAACTTACAAATAATAACTTGAAATGTAATGATAAGTACCTATGAAATTTTGTTTTTTTTTTGTAGATATTTCCAGATACGTACATGTAAACAGGATTTTTACAACTAAGTACCTATATGGCGCCAGTATTTCCAAATTGGCGGATCCTGTGAAGAAATGTCGAAAGAAATTCAGGGGTTATGGTATCTTATAAAGTCCAGACATAAGATGGTATTAATAGGTAGGTACTTAGGTACCTATATTTTGAGATTCTTACGATGCACGGCAACTTATCTTATTGTACCTTACCTAGGTATGTTACCTATCAACCTTACCTAATAAACTTATTTAGGTTGATATCATGCTACATAGGTACCTACCTAACTCATTACCTACCAGTAGCGAGGGGTCAATTTTCAAAATAGGGAAGCCGACAAATTAAATCTTAGTATTCGTATTACAATTCGTTGTCCCTCTTGAAGTCACTTACACACTACCTACCGTGTACTCGTATGCCTTTTGTGGCAATGCCTTACATTTGGCAATAGGTACTCAAGTCCGGCTGGCATTAGTCAATAATGGTGGTGTTACTTTTTCAAATCAATTCCAAAGGGAAGCCAATAGAAATCGAGTTGTATGGACACTTTTGCAACAATTACCTACAGTTAAATCCTTGAATATAAAATTTATAAAATTATCAATTTAGTGTGATAGGTGTTTAATCAAAGTATCAATCTTAAAATAAAAAAGTAAGTAATTCACATTTTTGTCAGGTCTACTTCACGATCATACATGACTTGTAACAGTTCTTGGTCCATCACAACTGAGTCACAATACTTCATCTTCTTGATTAAATTCTTCCGGAGTACTTTCTCGTCGGTTTCTAACATATTTTTAAACTCCGGAGTGCTTAACAAGTGTGCAAAAAACTTTCGATTGCTTGTAAATCGCGGTGCAAATCCCACAGTTGTTCTCGAAGGATAGTTTACAAAGTTCTTAAGATCGTCCAGGGCAAATCTTAATGAAAAATAATTAAGTTGGTGAGTGGTTAAGACATAAAATTAGATACCTTAGCGTCTTCATCAAAGTTATAAAATAACTGGGATAGTAAGATATTTATTACCTACAACTCCTCAAGTAATCTCCTCAAGGATTTACATGCATCTTGCAAACTACGGGTTAAGATTAGTTAAAACTGATTAAAAGATCGATTAAGCGCACAATAAACGGATAGGTACCTACATATTCTTTTGACGAATATTAATGCATGATTGTTATCGAAAACAAAAATAAATTTAGATTTCATAGTGTGTCTCAAAGAAGTTAATTTTAAATTCAATAAAATATGACCAGGCGGTCAGACGAACATACGGACGAGCCAAAACTATAATATAGGGTGCGCCTATTGTGTTCATTTATGCAATTCATTCAAAAATTCATTAGGTACTGTTCATATTAGGTACTTACTTCATGGCGGGCATTGCCGATTCGATACATTGAATAAACATGTAGTAGAACGATATAGTTGTTTCCAACGCCAGCCCCGCACCCTCTTGAGTCCTAAAAACAATAGGGTAGAGTATTTTTAGCTACAAAAGGTCAAAATGTAGGGTGTAATTATTTTCTTCTATTTAAAGACATTTGGGTCATGGAATAGGTTAGACACATACCTACTACTTCTAGGCACGCGCGTCAAATATGGGTTGACTGATATTTTAAATGTACAGACGCCAGCACATCAACCTACCCGAAATTGTCGAATTCTCCCAATCCATGTTGAACCTTATGCTTATAGCAATAAAGTTGAAAATTTATTAATTAAAGAAATTTGGTTAGGTTAGGTTGATGTGCTGTCGTCTGTACATATAGACAATTATTTCTTAGTAGCCTGTTCAGCCCCACTCCTTCCTTCCAGGTCTGCAGAAATCTCTCTAGTTCGTCCAACCATCTCCTTCGTGGTCTACCGCGACCCCGTTTCCCTGTCTGAGTGCACCAGCTCTGTGCGATTTGAACCCACAGTTTGTCCGGCATGCGCCAGACATGTCCTGCCCAGTCCCTTGTGCCCCACATCAGCTATTCCAGTTTTGGACCGCAGTAAAGTGTTTCGGGCGGAGAAAATATAAGGTAGGTAATGTTAGTGGGTCAGTATTTAAAATAAACGTACCTCTGTGATGAAGTACATAACGATAGAGTGACCGATGCAAGTATTACAACACTCCACAATACCACTTTATTTGTGAACATTTTAGGTAAGTATAAAATTGCCAATCACTAGATAATATTTTATGAACCCCAGTTCCAATGAAATAATACAGTCTGTAGCTATTTTGAAAGTATTTTTATGTGTGAGATTGGTGATTTCAATTTGAGTCGTGAAGTGGTTTTATTTTATTAGGTTTGTTTTGTTATGTGCCTACAAAATGTAAAAAAGAAAACACTATTTCAAAGCAAGCAAGCAAAAGTTTACAGTCATGAGATTTATAAAATGATTTAATAAATTAGTTAAAAATTAGGTGCCCCGGCAAAATTCGTTCCTCCTTAGAATCAATTGATTAGCCTTACCTATTTAGTTTTATATTAGTTTACATCCTATTTTCAGACCAACTGTATATATACACTATACACACAACATTTTATAAGAATCGGTCAAGCCGTTTCGGAGGAATTTTGTTACAAACACTGTGAAACAACAATATTATATGTTTTAGATAATAGGTACATACGTTTAAAAAGATACTACTACTTTTTATTTAGGCAGTCTTTAATGTGATCTTATTTAAACATGTTCGATAGAAATAAAACGAAATATGTACCCTTTATTTTTGTTGGGGGGTGGAAAATCCTCATGGATGTCCCCCGCCCCAGGGAGGGCGGAGGGGTCTGTCAGACTCTTACTAACTAAAAACCACCCCGTGTTCCTTCTCACACCTGCGCTGGGGGTTACGGGAACAGAAGATACTTCCGCAACCCCCGACTGGTGCTGGACCCGCGGGCCTCGCTTGTCAGCGAGGGAAGTGCGGTATTAGACTCCGCTCGCGACGTCTGAGAGTCCTTGTACGTGTGGGGCGGCGGAAGTCCCCGTGTATGTCGCCCCTGAACCCATTCAGGGGGGCTGGAAGAGGGCGTTGTCCGCCCTCAGCCTGCGCCCGGTGCGTCTGCTGCGGAACGGGAGAGGGAGATCAACTTCACTTTTTTTGACAAAATCCTCTCTTTACAGTGTCCTTCTGCGAAACGGTCGTCTCGCAGAAGGACACCACCGTGCCCCAGGACTCGACGCTGCCGATCATCTTGTCGATCGCGGCCGGCAGCGACAAGTCACCTACTCCAGAGACGAGGGCACGGTGCGGCTCCTCCCAAGCGGCACACTCCGCCAGCGTATGCCACGCCGTGTTCTCCCGACAGTCGATGCAGTGGTGACACCGAGCGTCCGGCTCCCTGTTTATGCGATACAGGTACTTCCCGAAGCAACCGTGCCCGGTAAGTATCTGTGTCACCCGAAACGACAGAGAGCCGTGCCTCCTCCGGAATGTATATATAACCTAACCTAACTTACCATACTTACCTATCCTATAGGTAATACTTACCTACCATATAAACCTAAGTACCTGGATATAATATTATATACTGTTACATGCAATTTATTTATTTTTCCCGGTCTACTTTAAAGTCCAGTCCAAACAGTACAATAATGATCTTTTTGCAAAGAATTATTGCAGTTCGTCTCTGTCGTCATTATTATTTACGTAAATTGATTTCTGAAATATAAGACTTTTTTATGCTACATAAAACCTCTTTCTAAGTTTAGTAACGAAATAAATTTCAGAACCTACGCATAAATTGATAACCAAAAATAATTATGTCCAGAGGTTAAGGCACCAACCTCTCATGCACGGATTATGGTTCGAATTCGGGCACGTACCAATATGACTTTTTCAACTCATATGTAATTTCTAAGTTTATATCTTAGACATATCTAATTGACATCGGTGAAGGAAAATATCGTGAGGAAATCTGGACTTATAGTAAATACTAGCTTTTGCCCGCGGCTTCGCACGCGTGGATGTCGAACTTCCGCCTCCTATGTTTTCCCATTAAGGGTTGAATTTCCAAAAATCGTGTTTTAGTGGATACTTATTCTTAACTAAGAAGTCCCCTTCAAGTTTCATGTCTCTAATACCAGCGGTTTGGGCTGTGCGTTGATATATAAACGTAATAATTTTAGCATAATACTTCCAGATAGACTACTTTCAAAGTTGATCCTTCCAGTATGTATGCATAAAGATTTCTGGAACTACTGACCCGGGAAAGAGCGCCGTACAACTGACCATGTGTAAAACAACTGAGACTAAGATCAACCTACCCAGGCGTATTGATTACAACCGTACCAAGTCAATCCCAATCCCTATAATAGTTATTGAACTATGCGTGCACATACAGACAGACAAACAGACAAAACATTTACTGATTGCATTTTTGGCATCAGTATCGATCACCAATCATCCTCCAATATTAATTTTGAATATATATTCAATGTACATAATTATCTTCGTAGTGTGTGATAGTCCATTGAACTGTATGGCGAGCGATATTGTATCTTAAGATAAAATATTATAATATCTTAGCCGTGTGCAGCGCCCCTTTTTTTTTTTTTTTTTTTTTTTTTTTTTTTTTTTTTTTTTTTTTTGTTTGCGCTGGGAAAAAATGACAATTACGCATACCCGCCCATCGGGGGATGGGGGGGGTATGTGGGACTCCCCGGTTTACCGCACCGGTATACCCACTAAAACAACCCAGCGTTTTTCCCGCTTCGTCGTATTGGCGGGGGACTGGGAATCCAGCATAGCCGTCACGTCCAATCCCCCGCCGACGATTACCCCGCTTGGCTTCCCCGAAGGGACCGACTAAGGTGGCGACGGGTGCAATGCGAGCGCAGGCGCCCCCGCGCCTGACGCCCGCCCATCGCCTCCGTGTCAAGCCTAAAGTCCGGGTCCGAGCGAGCAGCTTGGGGGAGAAATCGACCCCCCCTAGGGCCATCTCCCCCCACGACAAGGGTCATCGGGGCTGCCTCCGGCCGACTGCCTTCGTGACCCCGTCGACCCTGAAGCCGAGACGCACTCGGACAAACCGCTCCCTCGGACCCGCCTCCGCGGATGGCCCTGAAAAGGGCCCCTCCAGAGTACACTCTTCCTACCCTCTGTAAGCAGAGGTGGAGAGTGGCCGCAGAAATTCGCCACAGACAACAATCTCTCGATTATTGCCTGTGCCCAGGGTGCACCGGCCCGACGACTGCTCTTTCCCCCGAATGTATTCGAAAGGAACCAGCAGCAATCAGGCACACGAGGAGGTTTTCTGAGCGCCCCTTGGTGAACTCCACTGCGGGTGACGTAACCTACGACAAACTTATTATTTGCGGTTGGTACAGTAGTCGGGTCTAGGAGTCGAACCGCAAAATTAAGTTTGTTTTTTATTGTATATTCTTTTCCTGGATAAAAAGTACCCAGTGTTGTGCCCAGGATATTAAAGAATAAGTATACCAAGTTTCATCGTAATCGAACCGGTAGTTTTTGCGTGATACCTGAACATACAGACAGACAGGCAGACAGACAGACAGACAGACAAAAATTTTTTTAATCATATTTTTGGGTTCGCTGTCGGTCTAGTAACACCCCCTGCTATTTATTTTTTTGATATTTTCAATGTACAGAAATTTTACTTCTACAGATTTATTATAAGTATAATAATAATATAATAATATAATAATAATATAATATAAGTATAGATAAGTCTGAAATCGCCAATCCGCCTGTACACCCATATGAGAAGAGACCTTTGCCCTGCAGTAGGACAGCACCAGGCTGGTATTACGTTATTATTATGATTTATTTATTTATTAAAGGTAAACCAAAAGCTCTGTATACAGCATTACATTAGAATAATAAGTTATTATGTAGTAGGTAGGTAACTTACCCAAAACTTTTAACTTGTGAAGCAATGAGCAGTCACGAAGCGTCTGCAGTTTATCAGAAGATCCGATAAACTCGGAAAATCATTTCTCAAGTGACTTTCAATTTGGATCCCTCTGCCTTGGTGCGTCGCATCGAGAAATTGAACGATCGCTTCCAAACTTTCATTCCTTTCGAATTTGGTAAATGGAATTTACTAAGTTAGATAGTTTTTATGTAAATTATGTACCTAGTTTAAATCCTGTACGTAGGATACCTATCTGAATTGAATATGACACAGCCACGGCTAAGTTTATATATAAGTACCCAGGTATTATTATTACTAAGGCACTAAACCAATTTTGAATCCAACTTATTTATAATAGTTTCAGTCTCGCACAACACAGTACGAGTGTGAGAATAAAGATAAAAGATAAGTAGGTATCTTACGCGAGGAAGCAGAAAAATAAACTGGCAGTAGACAGGGTTCATGTAGGTATTGATACAAGCTCCAAAATTACCCTACTACTTTAATGGTATTGTGGCAATACAATCACATTTGTTGAATGGCTCCCATGACATATTTCATTATTCTGAATTTAGTAAGTATGAGTTGTAATAGCGGCAACAGAAATACATCATCTGTGAAGAATTTAACCGTCTAGCTATCACGGTTCATAAGATACCAGATGCCTGGTGACAAACAGTGGACAGACAGCGGAGTCTTAGTTATAGGGTCCCGATTTTATTATTTAAGCACAAAACCTTAAAAAAGAGCATGCTAGGAAGTTATTTTCTCGTTCAGGTTTAGGTGTAATTAAGGAAACACCTACATTAACTTAGTCATTTATATACATATATCTAGAGATCCCAACATACCTACTTACCTTTTATTTTCTCGGTAGGTTGCAACTTTAAAAGCAATACTGACAACGATTATTGATTCGATATCTCAAAAAAATATTTTTTAGGTTATTTTAATAGTTTATTTTTTAGGTAAGTATCATACCTTTTTCTTATTCTTTATCTTTTCTTATTTATCTTTTCAAAAATTTTGCATAAAATGGCGGAATAGGCGGGGTATGGTTCAAGTAAGGAAATTACCATTTTTCTTGCAGCGGCGACGCCCCGTTGTAAACTGGCTAGGTGGTTACATTTTGAAATGACGTTGGAAACAAATTTCCGTCACAATCTGGTTGTCTCCGGAGGCATTCGATTGGAACATTGGCTGGATAATAATAATTCCCTTTCTCACAGCCGCATTCGTAGATGCGAAATATGGATGCCTACAGGTACTATTCTAAAAATGTTTTAAGATTGTTATTTTCACAGATTTGATGGCATAAAATGTAACAATTTGGTGTCGCCTAGGGTTAGTGAAAAACGTATGTGTGTAAACTGCGAAATGAAAAAAAATACTTAAGTAGTTCCAAGTACTAACGTTACAATATCAGGTTTCCTATAGAGAATATTGTAATGCTTAGTAATCTACTTATTATGGTTGACTTATGGTTTTAAGTGTCTGACACTTTTACTTGAAACTAGCGACTTGTGCAAACATTTTAATTATTGAGATTTTCATTAAAAAATACCTTCCTAATTTCCAACGTTCCGGTGAATTTCCCTTAATTTACTTTCACACGGTCCTTGTTCTGGCAATTAAATACAACAATTAAAACGGCCAAGTTCGAGTTGGACTCGCGCACGAGGGGTTTTGTACGTAAATGAACGTATAGTTACATGAGAGGAAGTTTTAAAGTGTATATCATAGTAAGGTAACGAAAAAGTAGTATATCATAGTATGACGAATGACTGAACATAATGATGGGACAAGGGCAGGAAGCTGGTGACGAAGGATTCCGAACAATTGTCATTATATCGAGCATAAATACATAATTATATAGTATTTTGCTCTAAGAAATTTTTTAATGACTGCGTGTGTATTACGTTTTGTTCTCACTTCACGTACTGGTAGTGACAACGGGCTTAAGAAGGCGTAAACCAAAATAAAGCAAAAAAAACCTGGTAAATGCTTTCACTATGGTATGTTATGTTTGGGACGTTGATAGGTGATATTAATTAGTGGAGCTTTGATCTGTCACACACCCGTGCCTACGAGCTGCCAATCGCACTCGCTCGTCGGCCCGGCAATTAGTCGTTCCCATGTACTATCTAGTTCGAACAAGTCGGGACATAGGCCATGGGAGCCCTACGTGCGTTACACGCAGTATTATAGTATTTAACTGCTGTTTTGTAGTTAATTAACGGATTTAGGTAACGAGGTACAGACGCCAGCACATCAAGTTACCCCAATGTGTTAAATTTTCCCAATTGAATATGAACAAAAAGACAAAAAGTCTGTTTGACATAAAGTTGAAAAACGATCAAAGAAATTTGACCCATTGGGGTAACTTGACGTGCTGGCGTCTGTACCAACCTTCTTACTTCGGTTGCAACATCCATACCATAGACACTGTCTGTTTGTATTAGGTAGTGTGAGCATGAAGAATTGTAAATCATGTTTCTGGTATGCCATTTTGAATTATTTTATATTAAAACAGCAGCCATATGTTTTCTTATTATAAATTTGAATCAGTGTACATCTCTTAACATGATAACATGAAGCCCCAAAGAGAAGAGTGGCCCAAAATTAATTGAAGGCTCAAAGAAGAAAGAGAGAAAAAATGTTGAAAGGTTCTAGTGTACCTACCTACCTACTTAGTGTAGTTATTGTTTGTTGAGTAGAAACTGAGTCGATCGAACAACCAGTCAACTTCGTTAACGGATCTTAAAAACAAAACAGTAACATGATTCATTTACTATGGGTAACTTTAGGTAACTGTATGGATGCACCAGTTCCGACTTTACCGCAATGGCACAAGGGGCAAGTGCCTGGGGTTACTGGTCTCAGGGGGCCTGGGAGTCCAAAAATTATGACATTATATTGAATTATGGAAAAGAGTGAAAACACAGTTTTAGCAAAAATTAATATTTCAGTAAACATTTTACTAACGAAATAAGAAAGTTAAAGTTATGGTTTGAGAACTTTATTTCTCAAAAACCGTTACATTCACTTACATTAGACAAAACTTATTTCTAATTAGAAAATATTATACGACGCGGTGACGCGATAGTTACAGAACAGAGATAGGGTTAGACTATACCGAAGATACCTTAAACTTATTCCCCCTTATTAATAAAAAGTGTAGTAAAATTACGTCAAACTTAATCCACGAAAAATTTATTGTAAATCCGGCAGCCATACCTACTGGTAGTACCTAGTTGAACTCTGCGTTTATTAATTTTAGTAAGACCGGTGATAGGTAGAATGAGTAAAGGCAAATCCCCAGGGCATGATAGGCTTAGTATAGAACATATAAAATATGCGGCATGCATTTGCCGAGGGTCCTGTCCTTGTTCTATACTACGTGTGAGTGTCTCAGCCATTCGTACGAGTATCTGTCGGCGGACTAAGTCAAGACTATTGTAATGCCCATTGTAAAAATAGAGCAGGAGACATTTCTGACTTGGCGCCCCCACACATAACTGCGAATTCGCAACACATCGCAAATATCTGCGAGGTATGGTCGTATCGCAGAAATTCGCATCGCGGTTTTGTGTGGGCGCCCTTATGCAACTACCTCCCAATCTCTCTTGCAACGGTTATTATTATTAATATTAATAAAATGGGGTGTAGGTGCGTTCGGTTGATTAAAGTTCTGAGTCAGCTAAAGTTAGATGAATTGAATTTCCATGTAGGTACATAATATATCCTATGTAATTCCTACTTATATTTCACAAATAAAATATTTCTGATTGTTTTTTTCCTCGTTTTTTACACTCTTATTGTACCCTAAATTTAGTTGTACCCAAGGGCCACTGCATGACTTAACGTGGCCACGTGCACAGCGTCTAGTCATTATTGATTCTGTTAAAAAAAAAAGCCTACTTTACTGGCAAAAGATTGAAGCAATTTCTGTCCTACGCAAGAACAGCCCATTCCAATTGGATTATTAGCTATCTGATAACGAATTCGTCAGGGGCTGAAACCCGGCAATAAGCCCGGCAATGAATATTTCGCTCAATTTCCTATTAAATTTTGACAACGTTCAATTCGCGAGAGGTGGCTTGCTGCATGTTCATGGAAATTAGGTTATGAAACTCATTGATAAATGTATTGAAATGTTTTCTGTTTGCAGACACGCAATTGTTTTCTTAATTAATTTAGTACGACTTGTTAAGAAGTTCATGTCTTATCATTTAAATCATCTCTCTTGAGGATTGTTTGAAATTAAGATTCACAATGGCCAAAGAGATTTAAGGTACCTATTATGGAGAGGACATGCGAAGAAAAGTCATAGAAAAACCGTGACCATGTCTCAGTAACGCCATCTAGCCTAAAATCGCAATATGGGAGCAGCAGCGAGCGGAGCGTAGGTACTAAACTAGACTAATCGCCTTGTGTCGATGTCTACTATACTCAAAGTTATTTTTGATGCACACTTTGTAACGAAAGTACAATTAAGCATGTTACAATTACGATAGACGCCGAAATTATTATAATCTATTTTTACTGCAGATTATGACTTAGTTGTAACCATTGCAACATAGTAGGTACATTATGCTAAAAGTGCGGTAGGTTGATAATTACAGCCGAGGCAATATTGCTAGCCCTCGCCTGAAAGCAGCCAGTATTACTAATAAAGTAGGTAAATTATTTATTATTTTTTTGTTTTGGTTACTAATGGTTGTAATTTATTGTTAAAAATGTTAAAATTTATTAAATTAACGAATTAAATGTTTTATTTTTATTTTATCTCCCAAAGTTAATTTCATTCATAAAATGTTGACCACATAACTGATATAAAAACTCTTTGCTAAGATTTTGAAAAAGGAACCGTTCGTTTTAAGTCGGAGCAACATGCAAACCGTGCGTTTTACAGTACCATTACGCACTAGTGCGTAATGAGATACATTACGATATTAAAAATTGTAGTGTCAATGATAAAAACCTCTAAGAAGCAGTTATAAACAATACAAGGACATGTTCTTCGTTTCACTTTTATTCTGATCTGTAATACAGGTTTTACCTAAAACAGACACCAGTCTCTATGTAGTGAAAATTGACTTTGTACTGTTTATGATGATCAGAGAAATAAATGAATTATTATTATTATTATGAATTATTATGCTTCATAATTTAAAATAAAACAATTTGTGTCAAACCTGTTTTCACTTATCTTTAAAATAAAATGTTGTGCATACCTGCTTCTACGAACCTCTTTTTCGAATGCTATTATAAATGGAATATAGTACCTATCGGATGTAAATTTTGTTTGTTATGTCCGATCTATAGTAAATATTAAATGTCTCTGACTTTGACTAAACAACAAGAATTCAGAACACGAGTAGGTAGATAATTTCTGTTGAAAAATCAAGACAATAAAGGAAGAAAAATACTTACTTTAAAAAAAAAATAACACTTATTTTCTATAGACAAAAGCCGGAACTGACTTCAATAAGTGAAGTTAGTACCTTTTTCTATTAGCTATATATTCTAGCTTCGATTCCAGATTTTGTCATTGAATAGGTAATAAAAAAATGGTACCTATTCAAAGATAGTCACAGGCCACAGACTATGCATTACTCAATTAGGTAAAGTACCTGTTTGTAATTAATTTTTTAATATTCACATTTTTGTAAATCAATAAATTGTAATATATATGACCTTTAATTGAAATAAGATTTTCTGCAGGTATTTGTAATATTGTAAAATTGATTGCATGTCAATTTAATGGTTTAAATTAATAATTTTGTAAAATTTGTATGCTTCAATGGCGGGACATGCAATAACTGTATATAACACATCCTATGAATCTATGATCCATAATAATCTATTGTGAACAGATTATTGTAATAAAAACACAAATTTTCGGGCATAAGTATTCTTTGAATGAAATTATACAAACATGGATTTCAGCACAGTATCTGCGTTCAGATCTTATCGTAAACAGGGATGGGTTTTAATTTTAAAGGGTTTGCGAATTAATTTTACGTTGTACACTCGGCTACACATCAAGCTATACATTGCTAGTATAACCTGATCTCGCATTTCCGTACAATGCGAGGTCAGCGTTAACTGGAAATGTATAGCTTGATGTGATGCCGTGTATGTATAATGCAGAGGAAGATAGCATCTATTTTCTTCATACTGCATCACTGTGGGTAGGGTTTACATAAATTCACATTACTTCTAATGCTGTCTATTCATTTGTTATGACATGATAGCGCTACTCAGTGTGCACTTAACTTACCAACACGCGTTACAGACGTACCTACTTACTTATTTAAGAATCACCAAACTTTACTGTGTGCCAAACCTGGAATCAAGAAACGTTTTGGTTTACTGTGTGCAAATTTGTGTCATTGTGGTATGTTTATCAGCTATTTAGTACCCATAACTCAAGCTCTGCTTAGCTTGGGACTAGATGAGGTTGTGTGAAAGTTGAGGAATTTAAAAAAAGAAGATAATTACATGTTGGTTTCACTCAACTACCTGTAGCGACATCTATCTCGACACATACGAACTAATGACTGATATATCCTACATCGCGGTATTAAAGTTATCTGTGCGATGTGAACTTACAAGTTTCCGACATCAACCGTCGCGCGTCGGGCAGCAGTTAGCCCACCAGACACAAAACCCGTCTGGTCGGAAGATTCCTCCCTTTTTAATGGTGGATGAAGAACTTTACACCCTGTTCCTCATACCTCTAAACTGGTAAGTGGATAACACTGCAGCTATCAAACCTACAAACAAGTATAGTGTACTGTACAGTTTAATACATGTAACTGACTGGCATTGACTGGACTGTATAATCACTATAGATTTATCCTGAATTATGTATTAAATCCACGGTTTCAGTTTGTGTGTGGATGTCCTTCCCACCCTCTTTACTAACTTATCTTCAAACCAACCAGAAAATCAGTCTGTGATATTAAGATATCGCCAAGAAAATGATTTATTATTTAAGCACTGAACTTACCTAGCGATATAGGTAGCATACAATTGACGCACTCCTTTTATTGTTTTGAAACGTAACAAAGCTCAATAACGTAAAATTCCTAACCTTTTTTTTACAATTACACTGTTTTAAACCAAATATCAAGCTGGAATTTCCCGCTTCGAATTTCCTTAGGCAATTTGTTCATGCTTTTCGCCCCTCCACAATTAAATTTAAAGTGAACCACCGGAGACTTTGGAGGAACGTTGTTTTGATTTAAGAGAATTAATTAATGTAACTTCCAAGTATACGCTCACTGAATGGCGCGAGCTTAATGTGTAATAATCGTTATGCTTAGTCTCGATATAATTAAACGAGTATTTTGCTAACTTCAAGCCCCTTTCAAAAAATTTTTAAGTCGGTTTACGGTTAAAATAATTGAGTTGACTTCGTCTAGGTATGTTTCAGATTTAGAAAGCTTATTTCAAACAAAATTTCTGTTGGAACTAATGACATACTGTTACGGCAAGTGTCGAACGATTGTACGATTAGATTGTACTCACAACCCAAGTGTTTATTTTTGTTTTATTTGATTATTTTTAATATTCTCTAAATTAACTAATTTCAATTACCTATACTGTGTAAGCTGTACCTAATTGAGTGTGCGCAGGAATTGTACATAAATACTGATAAGATTAAAATGTATTAATTGTAATGTGTTTCTTCGTCTGTTATCCAGGTAATTAATGGTAACTTATTGGATGACAATATTTACCACAATTAACTACTTACCACCATTATGAAAGAGGAAAATTGTCCATTGAAAGTTTCCAATGCATGTTTTAAGAACAACCTAGGTGAAGGTGAACCGCAGACATTATCGTTTTCTGTTATAGTTTCAGATAGAAAATTATTACCAGTTTGGCCAAGGAGATTTAAGATAGGTATTATAAAGAAGACATGCGTAGAAATGTGATAGAAAAACATTGATCCCATGTCTCTGTAACGCCATCTAGCATAAATATAGCAATATTGGAGCGGCAGCGGAGCGTATTAAACTAGAATAATTGACTTATGTCCACTAGGACACAAGTATCAGATGAAAATTTTGTTCATGATGTCCCGTCTATATAGTAAGTATTGAATGTTTTTAAATTTGGCGAACAAGATCGGCAAGTCTAACTCGGACAATTCAATCCGGTCATTATTAGTTCATTCCCTTGCCTAATTTCACAAGACTAATGTAATAGCACAGTCTAAAAACCTTCAGTCGTCCGACGAAGCCGTCTAGTCAGGGCAATTGTGCGGGGTGTGAGGGGCGAGACACGGGAAAGCCGCTCCCGAACTGCGAACAAAACTATGTTCGTAGTTCGGGAGGTATTATTCAGGGCTTACGCGAGTAGACGTTGACGGCATTTTTCCAGAGATCAAAGGCGTCGTCCTACTGTATTAATATTTATCCTGTGGTAATAGTCTGTGTCAATAAAACAACTTCACCTTATTCTAAGGCATGGGATAGTTAAGAACAGGTTACGGTAACATTACTGAGAAATATTTATAGGGCTGCCAATTACGAATTCGTCCGACAGCTGCGCTCTAATGGAGTATTTCGTAGTCGCTCTAGCTTCAAATGAACGGGCAACGTCGCAGATGTGGCGTCGACGACGGTGACGTAAAGGAGTTTTACAAGCGACGAGCGGGTTATGTTGCCGGAAGTGTATGTACTACTGTATAAAATGATGTAACAAGGTCTCAGATAAAGCCAAAACAAGTTTTAGACAAATCCCTTCCCTAGTGAAGTTAACGAGTCTAGACTTATTGAAGAAAAAACAATATTTTACTATATTGTTTTTTCTTCAATAAGTCTAGACTCGGTAATTGCAAATTATTAACAGTTAATAGGTATTCACATTATATTAGATGAGTAAACTGCTTCTGACTGTGCGTTAGAAAGCACGAGAAGCTGTTATTAGTAGTCAAAATCCCGAAAGTCTTTGCGAAATGTTGTCATGTTTTTAAGCTATTGGATGGTGAAGAACACATAGGCAATCACTCCATGTGAAATACTTGTGTTCAGCTGCTTCCAGGTAGACTGAAAGCCTAACACAACTTAGATCGGAAAAGGTTACGTTATTTTATTGTAATAGTGACAGGTTTTACAGATTTTCTATTTTTTTTTTAATCTCTATAAAACGTCCTCATAATATTGGTTTATGCTGATTTGCATGAGGCTCCCGCTTCAGCTTGTAATTTAGACCTCAGTAAAAATGTTCCGGTACTGCGGCCACCTAGTCGTCTCCTTTGAACGTTTTCTTGCATGTAATTTTAATTTTATTTTAGCTAAAATTTAATTTCGAATAAGCCTTCGTTATTTTAATGAAAGAGTAAGGAAATTAAGAGCATTAGTAGATATCATTAATCCGATTATCTAGTCGATTCCGAGTCGTGATTACAACTCAGTATAAAGAAAATATTTTTCATTTACTTTGTCTGTCTGGCCTTGCCATAACTTATAGGATTCGACTTCCAGTATTAACTGAATACAGTTGAGTTGAAAACACGTATTTTGCCTAAATCTTCTTTCTTCCTTCCACAACCTAGTTACTAGGTAAGAATTTACCCTTATATATGTTAATAATTCTTTGTTGTAAAACATACTGTACAATTTTGTTTAACCGAAGTAAAAAAAAAAAAGACTGGTTCCTTGGATAAAAATGAAAATGTGTGAAAAAAATACGTTTTAATGGGACGAGGTCTCGTATTTCAGTGAGGGTTGCGGGACATAGTGGTCTGAACAAACATAATGTTAAATTTCGAAGCACTTGAGTGTGCAGATTCTGCCAACAAGCAAATGAAACGCTCGGGCTGCACGCTTTGTGTGCGCTCTATGATGCATAAACCAAACATAGGTAAGCGTTCATTATTTTCGGCTGGTAGGAACCGTCTAGAACCTGTAGTCACTTGGCAAGTTGGCATTTTACATAGCATGAGAGTATGTACCCTATATCTGAGGTATAGATGGATTTCTAGTTGTTATTCTTGTCAATATAATTTTGGACCTACTGAAAAAGGGTTGTATTTCTTTTATTATTTCGTGATTGCAATGTGGGCTTATCTTAAGGTGAAAGTATTTATTTAAAACGGCTGTTAGGTGGTATAACAAATATTTTAAAACAGTAAGTACCTATAGAGTTTTTTGCTCATTCTTCTCCATACAAAACTACTTTTCGGAAGGGGAACTAAACCATAAAATTTTACTTAACTTGTAGACCATTAAAGTGCCCTTTAATGGCCTAATTGAAATAAATGATTTGACTTTTACTTTGACGTATGTGAATTATTTCATGTTTCGTCTTGTTTATTGTGAATCTCTGAAAAAACACAGACTGCTCATAATACACCCATGAATAAGTAACACCCACGGAAAATTTCCATATCTATCAAATCAGACTATTTACAAAATGGAAGTAGGTTGGTAAATATTTGCCTAAACATAAATATTATGTAACCAACCACATACTTACGTCGTACAGGCGTAGTCGCCAAACTGTCGCCAATAATAGGCGGGGATGTTGAGGTTTGTTTGTGCAGATAACAGCACCGGATGGAGTCCGATCTTGGGCCCCGGACCCCGCATCCCCCCCCGCCCACCACATTGTGACCCAACGCACACCATCCAACTAATTATATAATTCGGATATCATAAAACAAGTTGAGTGGAAATCTGCATAAGCCCTTTCTCAAAGAAACCTTATCCGATCTCACTTCGTTAACTTTGTTCAAAGTATCTGTCAGTTTTATAGCGCATATTTCTAACAGATATATTTGAGCAAAGTTGCGTACTTGGATTAAAAAAGAATTTATAGGTCGGCGAGACCTTTTTCCCTAAAATAGATAGGTAAGTAATTCTTATTTGTAATATATAGGATGGAAAGACATTGTGCGAATCTAGTCTTTTCATGCAAAAACAGATAGTAATGGTCCCAGGGGCTACGGACAAACGATCAGCTTTCACTCCATTAGGTTTTTTAGCTATGAGCTTATCACAATTTGCTAAAAATAAGTTGCCTACTACCTATAAAGTAAGCACCGTACTTTTCCCTCGAGGCTTTCCTCTTGTCCAGTTTTGGGTTAAAGCCCTCTATAGAGCCAGCCAACTATGTTCTAACATTTGACTTTGAGTTTGAGGGTTATAATAGTAGAATATGCGCTTGTGTTGGTGTACATAGTTTGAAATACAAACCAAGTAGGTACGTTTATGTGGGAAATCGTCATCTTTTTATGTCTATATCCACGTATAAATATACGTAATATATAGGCAGCAGGAAAAACGTAAGTAGTATATATGTATTTAGAAAAATGTCTACGAAAAGTTTCAACGATTGAGGGTCTGGAACCATGTACAGAACTCATGTTATCTGGGTAAGCGCCAATATCTCTCCCACTCTGTATAACCTTGTTTGATCCTAGTGTAATCAGCCTACCCTATCAGTCTACTGCAGGTCATGGACCTGTCCTAAGCTGCGGCACAAAGAACTGTCTTCTGCCTTCCATATCCAGTCATCAGTAACCTTTTTAAGGTCGTAATTCCTCCTACCCGGGGACATCACGCGTTACCCTTTGCGATACGCGGTCTCCACTCAAAATAGGACTTGTAGTTTTTACTATTTGGAATCTCCAAATAGTAAACGAGACCGTGAGTCACTATGGATCTTTCAATCATACCTAGGTACCATTTGGTTGGAGTATTCCCGTTTGAGCACCTATTTATTGAGCACCTATGCATTAACCTATGGGAAATGGGAATACCTTTGGTGCTAAATGCATAGGTGCTCAAAAAATAGGTGCTCAAACGGGAATACTCCATTTGGTTTACAGTAGATTTTGTAAGTCAAAGTTAAGTATATATTATAATATATATTTGTATTTACTTAAATTTTACATGATTTTACTTTAACTTTAAATACCCCCCTTACCGATACATGCGCTCTTTGCATTATATTGCATGCAGATAGTTTCCAAAAAATATTTAATGAATGTTACCTACTTAGTTTGTCCGTGATTCCTTTGTGTTGGGTTTGAGCGTCACAACGCGTCCACACACATAGATAAAAAATGTGTATGTATTTTTGAAAAAGTAGGTACCTACTATGTAATAATTTTACTACAACGTGCAACAATTTTTCGTACCGTACCTAAAGGTCATGAGCGGAGCGTTAGCCTAACTGCGTACCTATTATGGTCGCCAATCCGTTTGCTTAGCAATTTTCCCTAACGACCGCGGTTTCTTGAGATGACATTCAAGCTGGGGACGTTTACAGGGACAATAAGTATTTGAATATGTTGTAGGTACCTATTTACATTACTACTCTGTTTTATGTAGGCTTTGTAGATATAAATCGTCATACATAATATCTATACAATAATGTATTGCTAGTCTATGGTAACAATACCGCGTTCCCTCCACTCCTTACAATTCGGCGGGAATATGAACATCTGGTACTTTGTGTGTTTTGCTTTTATTCTCCTCTTGGATCAAATGTTTTGATAATATTATATGACTGTAATATTAATATGAAATATAATACTACTCTTGTAAGTATGTCTTGAGGTTTGCTTCCCTGAAATTACTTTTGCAATATAATCTACATTTGCCTTTTCCCAAAACTAAACGACAAAATAATAAAAGTATTTAGAATATTAATCCACTCAAGTTATACGGGTACTAAGGAACTGCGAATGGTATCATAAGCATTTTTTTTTAATTTATAAATGCTATTAATCGGCATGGAAGAACATTCACCAAGCGATCTTAAAAATTCAAAAACTTCAGAATAAGTACCTACTGATAGGCACCGATTTCAGTTTTTAGTAAAGTAATCAATTTTTTATCTAATTACTTTTTAAACTAAAATTAAAAATTTTAAAAACCCCCACCGCAAAAAAGTAAAACATTTAAAAAGTTAAAAATAACACTTTAGCCATGAAATTTTACTTCACGTCGGGGTACCGCTTAAGTAAAGAATGTTCCTAGTACTTGTAGGTATGTAGGTACTTATTTTAACGGTACTCCGACGTTACGTAAAATTTCATGGCTAAAGTGTTATTTTTAACTTTTTAAATGTTTAACTTTTTTGCGGTGGGGGTTTTTTAAATTTTAAATTTAATTTTTATTTTATAATTTTTAAACGCATTAATTTTGTTTTATAGAATTTACAGTTATGAGAATTTTTCAAAGCAATGTATGTAGAGTCAAATGCTGGTTAAAACGATGGACAAACACGACATATCTGCTATTATTTTGTCAAGAGTCTACCTACTGGTGTGCAGGATAGCTTGGCTGCAGCATCAGCTCATCCTATTGCCATCAGTGCATTGTGTTTAGAATCAAATGCTGGTTGAAATGAATCTAAACACGACATATCTGCTATTATTTTGTCAAGAGTCTACCTACTGGTGTGCTGGATAGCCTGGCTGCAGCATCAGCTCACCCAGTGGCCATCAGTGCATTGTGTGCAGAATCAAATGCAGGTTAAAATGAATACAAACACGACATATCTGCTGTTATTTTCCCAAAAGTGTATTAGTCTGCTAGATAGTCCTGGCTGCATCAGACCAAATACACCATAATGTTGCCTATTAATATTACACACCTGGGTGTTTGATATTTTAAGACACACATATGTTTGTAAGTAAAGTTAATACCCATAGACGTCTAAAATAGCCACGGTAGCTTACACAAAAGAGCTGATCACCTTGAAACGGCTAAACCGATTTTGATGAATTATGTCTAAGAACCATCGCAAGAAACCCTGCTTTCAAATAAAAAAAACCGCATCTAAATCGGTTCACCCGTTTGGGCGCTACGGTGCCACAGACAGACAGACAGACAGACAGACACACACACATAGCGGTGAAACTTATAACACCCCTCTTTTTGCGTCGGGGGTTAAAAATAATATTCGACGATGCGTAAATGAAAGGTAGGTAGGTATCTAGGTATCGTCTAACGTTTTTATCGGATTTCAGTTCAATCTCATAAAAGGAGGAGGCATCCGTTCTGAAACACAATATTTCACTTTTTATGGCATAGGTGGTATCTAGAGCGCCATAAAAATATAAAGAGAAAGAAAGTGTGGCGGTGTTTTTACGATGCCTTTAATAGTGTCTCTTACTAGCTAGCTTCGTATTAATGAAAAATGGTGAATAAACCTATTACTAAGGTACTGTGGTACCTGACATCGCTAATGGTAACTTTATTGTATAACGTATTTAATTTGCAGCACCGCATTCATTTGTTCGTGTAAAGTTCCACAAACAAATGAATTAAGTCCCCCTCGGGAGAACAAATCATAAAACCGTAACTTCCCTGCTTCGATACGATATTACGTACCTCGACATCGCATGGGGAATATTAAACCATTTATTTGTTACGCTACGTGCATTATCCAACTTCAGTTGAACATAACAAACCAGTTTGGCAGAGTTTTAGTTGGTGACGAGAACGCAATCTGTCAGGCAATAAGTCACGAGTGTCAATACAACGATAGAATATAAAACATTAGTTCCCCGAGCGGGCTCTCATATTTCAAGAAGGCGTATACGTGCATTTTGAAGCGAACGGAGTGTGATTGATTAAAGTGTCGACCTTCAGGATTTCTGTTTGCCACTGACCGATTCAGTACATAACTCTTGGCCCGACACTAAATTAATCTACTATATAAAAATAAGTCGGGTTTTCCTTCCTGACGATATAACTCCAGAACGCACGAACCGATTTCCACGGTTTTGCATTCGTTGGAAAGGTCTCGGGCTCCGTGAGGTTTATAGCGAAGAAAATTCAGGAAAAATAACAATAAATTACATTATTAGAGCTAACATACTAATAAAAATAAATTAAATTACATAAATCAGATACAACCTTCATAGTCACTATGAAAAACTAAGACACAAAATTAGAGAAAAGTAAATGACAGATTGACAACTGACATAATGTCAGGCAAAAAGTAAATATTGAAAATTATTAAGAACTAGCTGCCCCGGCAAACTTCGTTGTGCCCTAGAGTAAATTTATTGCTCTTATCAGATTTGCTCTTATCTGATTATATTAGATATACATACGTTTAATAAGATGACAACTAATAGATCCAAACCAATAATAACTACTACTACTTTTTATGTAGCGAGTCTCTACTGTGATCTTATTTAAACATTTTGTGTTCGATAGAATTAAAATTACAACATGTATATATAACCTAACCTAACTGACCATACCTATCCTATAGCTAACCTAACTACCTTACTGAAATGCATTGATTTAAAAAATTCTAAATTCATAATTTTAATCTGAACTTATTGCCTCTATGTTACATACAATTTATACTTATAGTTTTCCCGGTCTACTTTAATTAAAGTCTTAACAGTAGATTATGTTTGTCATTGTTGTTAATTACGTAAATTGATTTCTGAAATATAAGACTTTTTTAAGCTACATAAAACCTCTAAGTTTAGTAACAAAATAAATTTCAGAACGTAGGTACGTATAAATTGACAACCTTACCTTCCAAATAGGGAATATGCATGTATTTTAAATATGGTTCAAATATTTTTTTTCCGAATCTTTAATGGCAGAAAATATGAACTAAATCATTATTTCACTTTTTAATAGCGTCATAATTATTTCAAATTAAAAATAAAAGTGCGAATTAAGCGCGGGAAATTCAAATTTGTGAAACGCGTCACCATTGGTTATAACGAAACTTGACGTCAAATACTACGACAACAACTCAACTTCTGCAAAACATACATGTGTAAGTATGATATTAAGTATTGGAATGGACTTTTTATTGAAAAACATAATTATTGCCGTGTGTGTTGTGAACTAATTTAACGTTCAAGTGTAATTTTAGCTTCATAGTGAGGTTATAAAACATTTTAGAAAAACGACTTAAAAATGGTTTTGTAAAAGCACAATCTGATAATGTTTATTGCATTCGGGTACAAGCCATACCGGTAAACTGGTTTTTGAACTTTTTTCATGGTGAAATGGTTAGAAGAACGAAAACACCCAAACAAATAGTAATAGGATCATAGTATTTGACGTAATCGAAAGGGCGCGCGAAAATGGCGGCGTTTAAACAGCTCAAATTTATTCTGTATTTTAAATATTTTTTTTAAGCTTCTTTACTGCATTTTTTAAATATGTATATTTTTTTACTATGTTAAAACGTTGTAAACAGTGAATTAAAAATATAAAAAAAATACAAGCTTACCCTATTGTCACCTGATAATGAACTGGGAAGTTTTAACTCCTGTCATGTCATCCAAGATGGCGCTGCGTTTGAAAAATGTTTGAGACAACGAATATTGTTGATATTTATTTTTTCGAGGACTTTTCATGTTTTTTATTAAGTATTATGCTATTCCGGACAAAGCGAAATCCAAAAAGACCAAAATCATTCAAATTGATCCAGCCGTTCTTGAGTTATAAGTGGTGTAACTAACACGACTTTCTTTTATATATATAGATTTAATCTCCAGCGTTTGATGGTCTATCATAGTACCTACGTGTTATTGGCAAAATTGTGGTGTCTGTCTTCCACAAATGCCATAGAGAAGAGTTGAAGTTGAAGTTGAAAATTATTAAAAGACTATTATTAATAGGTATTGAATATCTTTGGCAAAATCATAGTCTTACAATCGAATAAGTCTACTATATAAAAGTAAGTCGGGTTTTCGGTATTGTGTTCACTGTGAAATTGTGAAAAAAAAAGTAAAAAAAATAAGTTATTTCAAATATATTCTCGAGTAACTTTATTATTTATTTATTAATCTACTATATAAAAATAAGTCGGGTTTTCCTTCCTGACGATATAACTCCAGAACGCACGAACCGATTTCCACGGTTTTGCATTCGTTGGAAAGGTCTCGGGCTCCGTGAGGTTTATAGCGAAGAAAATTCAGGAAAAATAACAATAAATTACATTATTAGAGCTAACATACTAATAAAAATAAATTAAATTACATAAATCAGATACAACCTTCATAGTCACTATGAAAAACTAAGACACAAAATTAGAGAAAAGTAAATGACAGATTGACAACTGACATAATGTCAGGCAAAAAGTAAATATTGAAAATTATTAAGAACTAGCTGCCCCGGCAAACTTCGTTGTGCCCTAGAGTAAATTTATTGCTCTTATCAGATTTGCTCTTATCTGATTATATTAGATATACATACGTTTAATAAGATGACAACTAATAGATCCAAACCAATAATAACTACTACTACTTTTTATGTAGCGAGTCTCTACTGTGATCTTATTTAAACATTTTGTGTTCGATAGAATTAAAATTACAACATGTATATATAACCTAACCTAACTGACCATACCTATCCTATAGCTAACCTAACTACCTTACTGAAATGCATTGATTTAAAAAATTCTAAATTCATAATTTTAATCTGAACTTATTGCCTCTATGTTACATACAATTTATACTTATAGTTTTCCCGGTCTACTTTAATTAAAGTCTTAACAGTAGATTATGTTTGTCATTGTTGTTAATTACGTAAATTGATTTCTGAAATATAAGACTTTTTTAAGCTACATAAAACCTCTAAGTTTAGTAACAAAATAAATTTCAGAACGTAGGTACGTATAAATTGACAACCTTACCTTCCAAATAGGGAATATGCATGTATTTTAAATATGGTTCAAATATTTTTTTTCCGAATCTTTAATGGCAGAAAATATGAACTAAATCATTATTTCACTTTTTAATAGCGTCATAATTATTTCAAATTAAAAATAAAAGTGCGAATTAAGCGCGGGAAATTCAAATTTGTGAAACGCGTCACCATTGGTTATAACGAAACTTGACGTCAAATACTACGACAACAACTCAACTTCTGCAAAACATACATGTGTAAGTATGATATTAAGTATTGGAATGGACTTTTTATTGAAAAACATAATTATTGCCGTGTGTGTTGTGAACTAATTTAACGTTCAAGTGTAATTTTAGCTTCATAGTGAGGTTATAAAACATTTTAGAAAAACGACTTAAAAATGGTTTTGTAAAAGCACAATCTGATAATGTTTATTGCATTCGGGTACAAGCCATACCGGTAAACTGGTTTTTGAACTTTTTTCATGGTGAAATGGTTAGAAGAACGAAAACACCCAAACAAATAGTAATAGGATCATAGTATTTGACGTAATCGAAAGGGCGCGCGAAAATGGCGGCGTTTAAACAGCTCAAATTTATTCTGTATTTTAAATATTTTTTTTAAGCTTCTTTACTGCATTTTTTAAATATGTATATTTTTTTACTATGTTAAAACGTTGTAAACAGTGAATTAAAAATATAAAAAAAATACAAGCTTACCCTATTGTCACCTGATAATGAACTGGGAAGTTTTAACTCCTGTCATGTCATCCAAGATGGCGCTGCGTTTGAAAAATGTTTGAGACAACGAATATTGTTGATATTTATTTTTTCGAGGACTTTTCATGTTTTTTATTAAGTATTATGCTATTCCGGACAAAGCGAAATCCAAAAAGACCAAAATCATTCAAATTGATCCAGCCGTTCTTGAGTTATAAGTGGTGTAACTAACACGACTTTCTTTTATATATATAGATTTAATCTCCAGCGTTTGATGGTCTATCATAGTACCTACGTGTTATTGGCAAAATTGTGGTGTCTGTCTTCCACAAATGCCATAGAGAAGAGTTGAAGTTGAAGTTGAAAATTATTAAAAGACTATTATTAATAGGTATTGAATATCTTTGGCAAAATCATAGTCTTACAATCGAATAAGTCTACTATATAAAAGTAAGTCGGGTTTTCGGTATTGTGTTCACTGTGAAATTGTGAAAAAAAAAGTAAAAGAAATAAGTTATTTCAAATATATTCTCGAGTAACTTTATTATTTATTTATTAATAACTAATATTATTGAATATAATTCATTATTAATCTATAATATAAAAATGAATCGCAAAATGTGTTGGTAAGCGCATAACTCAACAACGCCTAAACCAATTTGGCCAATTCTTTTATTTAAATGTTCGTTGAAGTTCAAAGAATATTTTTTACGGCGAGAAAAATTCGAATAATTGCCGGAAAACCCCTAAAACAGCTCTTTTCTTTTTCCCATACAAACGTTTTCTTTTACAATGAGCTTTATTGCTATTGTTTAAAGTTCATATTGAATTACAAGCACTCACTGTTGTTTAAACATTGTAGGTATGATCTTAACGTCAAAGGGTCAATTTGGACATTAAAAGATATACCTACGGAGCAATCATAACCAATTTGGTGGTGCAATGATTTTATTAGCAGGAGATTTTCATCAAACATTGCCAGTGATTCCACGATCAACACCAGCTGATGAACTCAATGCATGTCTAAAGTCCTCCAATTGTGGAAACATGTCAAAGTACTTCATTTAAGCAAGAATATGCATGTCGAATTGCAAAATGACCAATCTGGAAACATATTCTCTAAACAACTCATTGACATTGGTAGTGACAAATTTCCTATAGACATGTTGACTGGCTGCATTAACATTTCTCAAAGTTTTTGTCAGTTAACTCGAAAAGATGAACTTATCCAGAAGGTGTTTCCAGATGTTTCTCAAAATTACAGGAACCATGATTGGTTGAGCGAACGAGCTATATTGGCTGCAAAAAACATAGATGTAAAGGAATTAAATTTAAAAATGAAAGAACAAATTACAGGCGAATCGAGGATATATAAATCAGTTGATTCGGCTACTAACCAAGATGATGTAGTGAACTATCCACCAGAATGATTAAACTCGCTGGATTTGCCAGAATTGCCACCTCACAATCTTCAATTAAAGGTTGGATCGGTAGTTATAATGTTGCGAAATATCATTCAACCGCGTCATTGCAACGGCACACGGTTAGCGATAAAAATTACTAAACAACGTGATAGAAGCAACTATACTGAAAGGAAAGTATAAAGGAGAAGACGTTCTCATACCGCACATCTCAATTATTCCGAATGATGTGCCGTTGGACTTTAAACGACTACAGTTTCCAGTTGGGCTTGCTTTTGCTATGACCATAAACAAGTCCCAGGGGCAATCATTAAGTGTTTGTGGTATTAATCTGGAAAACCCATGTTTCTCACTGTGGTCAATTGTATGTTGCCTGTTCCCGTGTTGGAAAATCATCAGATTTGTTGGTCTATGCGCCAGATAATCAAACAAAAAACATCGTATATCACAAAGCACTACAATGAAAATAAAACTGATTTTTGTTAATAATTATGCTTCAGATGATTAACAATAAAGGGATTACTTTTTTTTAAATGCTTATATATGTTTTTTTTAATTATATTTCTTATTCACAACGCCCTATCACCAGGGTAACGGTTCTGTTCAGGAGAATTTTTTGCCCCGACTATAAAATATGTAGGAACAAAAAAATGTCACATTACAAATCATTTTGACAGGAATTTATTGCAATTTAATTAGGCAGTACGAAGTCTGCCGGGTCAGCTAGTAACTAATATTATTGAATATAATTCATTATTAATCTATAATATAAAAATGAATCGCAAAATGTGTTGGTAAGCGCATAACTCAACAACGCCTAAACCAATTTGGCCAATTCTTTTATTTAAATGTTCGTTGAAGTTCAAAGAATATTTTTTACGGCGAGAAAAATTCGAATAATTGCCGGAAAACCCCTAAAACAGCTCTTTTCTTTTTCCCATACAAACGTTTTCTTTTACAATGAGCTTTATTGCTATTGTTTAAAGTTCATATTGAATTACAAGCACTCACTGTTGTTTAAACATTGTAGGTATGATCTTAACGTCAAAGGGTCAATTTGGACATTAAAAGATATACCTACGGAGCAATCATAACCAATTTGGTGGTGCAATGATTTTATTAGCAGGAGATTTTCATCAAACATTGCCAGTGATTCCACGATCAACACCAGCTGATGAACTCAATGCATGTCTAAAGTCCTCCAATTGTGGAAACATGTCAAAGTACTTCATTTAAGCAAGAATATGCATGTCGAATTGCAAAATGACCAATCTGGAAACATATTCTCTAAACAACTCATTGACATTGGTAGTGACAAATTTCCTATAGACATGTTGACTGGCTGCATTAACATTTCTCAAAGTTTTTGTCAGTTAACTCGAAAAGATGAACTTATCCAGAAGGTGTTTCCAGATGTTTCTCAAAATTACAGGAACCATGATTGGTTGAGCGAACGAGCTATATTGGCTGCAAAAAACATAGATGTAAAGGAATTAAATTTAAAAATGAAAGAACAAATTACAGGCGAATCGAGGATATATAAATCAGTTGATTCGGCTACTAACCAAGATGATGTAGTGAACTATCCACCAGAATGATTAAACTCGCTGGATTTGCCAGAATTGCCACCTCACAATCTTCAATTAAAGGTTGGATCGGTAGTTATAATGTTGCGAAATATCATTCAACCGCGTCATTGCAACGGCACACGGTTAGCGATAAAAATTACTAAACAACGTGATAGAAGCAACTATACTGAAAGGAAAGTATAAAGGAGAAGACGTTCTCATACCGCACATCTCAATTATTCCGAATGATGTGCCGTTGGACTTTAAACGACTACAGTTTCCAGTTGGGCTTGCTTTTGCTATGACCATAAACAAGTCCCAGGGGCAATCATTAAGTGTTTGTGGTATTAATCTGGAAAACCCATGTTTCTCACTGTGGTCAATTGTATGTTGCCTGTTCCCGTGTTGGAAAATCATCAGATTTGTTGGTCTATGCGCCAGATAATCAAACAAAAAACATCGTATATCACAAAGCACTACAATGAAAATAAAACTGATTTTTGTTAATAATTATGCTTCAGATGATTAACAATAAAGGGATTACTTTTTTTTAAATGCTTATATATGTTTTTTTTAATTATATTTCTTATTCACAACGCCCTATCACCAGGGTAACGGTTCTGTTCAGGAGAATTTTTTGCCCCGACTATAAAATATGTAGGAACAAAAAAATGTCACATTACAAATCATTTTGACAGGAATTTATTGCAATTTAATTAGGCAGTACGAAGTCTGCCGGGTCAGCTAGTATTGTATAGTTAGGACTTTCTTTTCCATTTACTTTCGGATTGCAAACTAGATTTAAGGTCATATGTTGAAGATGATTAATAGGACAAGAAGTAAGTGACTTTTGTCACTGAGTGGAAGTGCTGCTTTTTAACCCCCGACGCAAAAAGAGGGGTGTTATAGTTTGACCGCTATGCGTGGTCTGTCTGTTTGTCTCTGCCACCGTAGCGTCGGTGAACCGATTGAGATGCGTTTTTTTATTCGAAAGCAGGATTTCTTGCGATGGTTCTTAGATATGATTCATCAAAATCGGTTTAGCCGTTTTAATGTTGTCAGCTCATTTGTGTTAGCTGCCGTAAAGTAAAGTTAATACTCAAAGACGTCTGAAATCACAATTTTAGACGTCTTTGGGTTTTAACTTTACTTACAAACATATGTGTGACTTAAATTTTAAAACACCTAGGTAGGTATGTATGTTATTATTAACAAGATTATGGTATTCTTGGTCTGATGCTGCAGCCAGGTTATTTAGCACACTATTACACCCTTGAGAAAATTATTAGTAAGGAATTTTCCTAGTAGGGATGAACTTATATCAGCGGTACCCCGATGTGACTTACAATTACATGGCTCAACGAGAGGAACATATTATTTTTTACTTTTTAAAAATAAGCTTTACTTTTTGGCGTTGGGGGTTTTTTATATTTTTAATTGAATTTTTATTTTTTGGAAAAGGCTTTGTTGAGCTTGGTCCTCAAATAAAGTCGGTATATAAAAATTTAGGAGTTGTCTAAAACTGGCCGTAGGTATTAACATGTTAAAGAAGTCGAAAGTAAAAAACATAATTGTAGATTTTTTTTAACTTTGTCCGAGTTTCTTATATTGTACCGTTTAGCCACGTTTCGCTTAAAGGCATGGTACGTTAACTTTTTGTGTGGATACGTATATCAACAGTTTTTGTATAGGTACACAAGGAAAGTATCTGGCATTGATACAAAGCGAGGTGGCGGAGTCGAGGTTAATGAGAATGATAGTCGTTTCGCATCCCGGCTGTGGGCCGAGGTGGGGCAAGTAATAAAGTTTTACGCCACGACCCTTATTACAGTTCCCACGTTCAACCGGCTCTTCGCTGGACAGGCCGATTAACAATGCGTAAACGGATTTAGTTGCTACCAGATTACCGACACATTATTGTTCATTTTGCTTTGTAGAACACATAAAATGATCCTTCATTTATTAGATTACGTTACTCGTCGGCTGAGTATTATTTTGAGTAATTGTCACTGACCTTATAATGTAATAGTTGCTACATTTTTCCTGAAGAGCAATTTGTTTTCGACGCTGTGCAAAATGAAGGTTTATTTTTTTGAAAACTTGTCGCTTAAGTTGCTCTTTCACGTTCGGAGATGTGCAAATTGAGGAGTCGTATTAGCGCCCTAGGGGATTTTCTAGTGCTGGCGCGGAAGCTTAATGAGCGAAATTTTAGAAAAATACTTTCATACATTTAACATGTTGGTTGTTGCAGTAACATGCTATGCATTACACACAAGTTAAATTTTATTTTTTTATATACTTCTCTAGATCAACAACTTATTTTTATAATCTATCTTTTTATATTCGTTTTGGGGTTTTTGTCCATAAAGGATATGTCATACCTATAGCACTGGAAATCAATAGTATAGTTGGGAAAAGTTTAGAAAGATATTACATATTTACCTACTTTCTCGACTTTTGAATCAAATAGGATGATGGCAATCACACTTGGCTGAGTAGAAGGTTTAGATGGTAAAACTTAAATTGAAGTAGTAGGCTCTTATATGTGTTGGAGCATAGTCGGTGCATCATGAGTGAGAGCATGAATGGGATTGATCAACACTGAAGTACACTTTTACTATTAAAAATATAAGATATAAAGTAGTCTTATATGATAACTACTGAAAATTCTCTCGGTTAGTCCAGATTGAGGTTAGTTTATGATAATATCCGGATTAGCTCAAAGACAACAACTCACAACAACTACAATCAACAACTCAACTCAACTTTCCTTTTTTGCGTCTATATATCAAGGTAACCGTCATTTTTGACTAAATAATATTGAATTTCAGGGGTTATTTTATTTCAGAGTTCGGATTAGATTTTTGTTGCATAGGTATTTTGGAGTGGTTGAAATCACAGGGTGTGAATATAAACATTCACGTAGGAACCTACCCGTGGGTGCAATGACAAACAAAATTTGATTGTCCCTTTAACAAAGAGATTTCTACTTATACATATATTTTACAACAAATCAAGCCGAGCTCGTGGCTAGTTAGCTTTAAAAAGCAAAACGAACAATTAGCTTTTTACTCGTAGAAAAAACAGTTCGGGCAGCGGCAATCAGCGCTCGGCCAGTGAGGCGAGCGGCCAGGGATGCCAGTTGCCGGGACCGGGCCGGCTTCGGGCTCCCGGTCTCCCGGCTCCCGGTTCATTAGGTCTTGCAAGCTAAAGAGTTACATCGGCCACTCCCGCTGCGTCAGCAGGCGTCCCTCGTTACCCTAATGACAGCGATTTTGTTCCACTGAAGGCGCACTTTTAGTTCCACAAAACCGTTTAGTGTTACCCGTCGCTAATGGCCTAATGCTTGCTTGTTCCACGGTTATTTCATTACTTAATCACCTTTATCTAGCGTCGGTAAATACTGTTCAGTTCGATACGAGTAGAAAGCCTTGTCCCTTTTCTTGTGTTCCAGATTCATCGAGTGAGAGATGTTCCGGTCTCCATTAAGGTAAATTGCTATCTAATGGCTTTCACGTCCGGCCAGTGATACTGGCATTCAAATCGCATTACCAAGATCACTCATTACTAGAGTTCTATTATGATATTTCCGATTATTCTATGTATACGAGGTCGTGTAATTGAAATTGAACTGAATTCCTTTTAAATCCTCCTAATAATAAACTGGCCCTGCAAACTTAGTTCTCTGAGTGAATAAATAATAAATACTGTGTGTGTAATCTTATTAAGTACCTGAATTAAATTCAGGTTTTGTACTTTTTTAATGCGTGAGGAAACTTCTCCAGATTGAACAGCAAAAAAAACATTGAAATCAGTCAATATCCATTCTCGAGATATTATCTAAGAGGGCTTCATATAATAAATATGGAAATATAAATTTTAATAATTACTTATTTCTTTTTTGGGAATATTCTGTGATTCAAGCGGAGACAAATCAAACGAAACAAAAATCATGAAAATCGGTCGTTATTGATTTATAAATGTTGTAAGTAACCCGACTTTGTTAGATTTTACCATGAAATAATCCTGCAATCATGAAAAAGAAATTACAGACGATTTCTTTTTCATGTTACAGTATATTTTGTCGAGTTATTTCACCATATATGGCATTTCCCAATAGTACCTATATTCGCCAAAAATAACTCAGCTTCGCCACCTAAATTTATTTTTCGCAAATATGGCCCTTCGTGGGCGAGTACAACTCGCTCTTTGCCGGTTTATATAATATCCAATACCTTTGAAATGTAATGTAGTTAGTAGTGTTCGTTTTAAAGTTAATGAAAGAGTCGCGAAAAGTACAATTTATTACTTGAGATGCCAATGATTGGCTCTTTATTTAAGTTTTTATGTATTATAACACAAAACATAAAACTTTTTTACAAAAAATAAAACCGACTTCAAAAATAACACTAAACGGTGTAAAATAACTCTAAATTAGGAAGTCTGTGGCTTTGGTACTTTTGTCTTATTCTTGATGGGCCACCGACTTCCGAATTTAGAGTTATTTTACACCGTTTAGTGTTATTTTTGAAGTCGGTTTTATTTTTTGTAAAAAAGTTTTTTATTTTTCCATTTTTAGTTGTTCCCATACAAACATTTGCCATGAATTCATTTTATATTGTTAATTGTTAACAATACATGTCATTATAATAGGGTTATCCACCTAACCCTAATAAATGAAACTTAACATACCTAACTGTCGAAATCTAGGTATATTGAACACATCTGCCTACCCCTCTGAGCATACAGGCTTGATGATACGTCATGATGTTGTATAAACAATAAACATCCAAGCGATTCCAGCAATCACGATAGATTTGCTGTCTATTTTTGAAGAGTTCCGTTGTATATCTCCGAAGATCAGCACCAGATCTTCACCAAATTAAAATGGGACCACCTCAGGAGTCTACTCTTTCAAACAAAAAAAGAATAAATACATACACACGAACATAGAACCTCCTCCTTTTTTGAAGTCGGTTAAAAACTAACTTTTACTTTAACATAAAATCACGCCTGTGTTGCCTGTAGTAAATCCACATTTAGCTAGTTGTGTTTTAAGTCCCATGTAAAAGGGGGCGAGCCTATTGCCAGCAACCAGGCACAAATGGTCTATTTGACAAAATTGTAGTTTTTAGTCCTTCATCTAGATTACAAGAAAATATTCGACGCATATTTTTTTTGTTGTCATGTAAGTAATAAAAAAAAGGTGATACATCGAGTCAAAATGTCGCATTTCGTCACTAGACAGATAATGACGTTACAAGCCCCAAACTGCTTAGATTTAGCGCATTAAAGTTGAGGAGAGGTCCTCAACTGTAATGCGTTTAATCTAAGCTAAAAGCCTAATGACTTAGATATTGATCTGCTGAATCAACACTTCTCCTCTTCATCCTGTTGTAACGGATCTTCGAAAGCAACCACATTAAAGCATCTTTCTGACCTTCCGACTCCAGATCACCCTCCATTTAATTTTAGTCAATTCTCTGATTGTAATGTTAGGAAGAGCGTAGTCTCAATTACGTCTAACGCAGTTGGTAGTGATTGTGTCAGTCGGAAGATGATACTCCCTGTCCTTGACCAAATCCTCCCAATCCTATCTTATATCCTTAACTACTCCATTTCTTATGGTGTCTTTCCTTCAATGTGGAAAGAAGCCAAAATTACTCCTTTACCCAAAAAATCCAATCCTGCCTCCTTTTCAGAGTACCGTCCAATTTCCATCTTGCCTTTTCTTTCCAAAGTCTTAGAACGCCTTGTACATTTTCAGCTTAGTGCTTTTCTTTGCAAAAATAGCCTCCTAAATCCTTTCCAATCTGGTTTCCGCCCTGGACACAGTACCACTACAGCCTTACTAAACGTGACCGATGACATACGGTTAGGTATGGAGAGAGGAAATCTGACGGTTCTTTGCTTATTGGATTTTAGTAACGCTTTTAATACCGTCGATTTCGATATCCTGCTTGGCATACTTCGCTCCCTTAACATATCTCCAACGGCGATTGGCTGGTTTCGTAGTTACCTGTATGGCCGCCGTCAACGTATATGCATAGAAGAGTCTCGCTCTTCTTGGTGCTATACCACTGCCGGTGTACCTCAGGGTGGCGTTTTATCTCCTTTACTTTTCGCAACATTTATTAATTCCATTTCTAATAATCTTCTTTCTTCCTACCACCTTTATGCTGACGATTTGCAAATTTATAGTCAAGCTGCTTATGCGGACTTGGCTAATGCCGTTAATATTGTTAACCAGGACTTGGTGTCAATTTGTGAATGGAGTGAGGCGCATGGATTGCAGGTTAACCCTACGAAGACTCAGGTCATTGTAGTTGGTAGCTCTCGGTTAACCCCTAAGGTAAACTGGACGCAGCTCCCTCAAGTTTTATTTAATGGAACCATTATTCCTGTTAGCGAGAAGGTTAAAAATCTTGGGGTTTGGATTGACAAGCATCTTGCTTGGGGACCTCAGTTAACAGAGGTAAGCCGCAAAATTTTTTCTTCTGGAAAGTCTCTCAGACGGCTGCGTAATTTCTTGCCTACTGCCACTAAAATTGCGCTTGCACAGTCCCTTTTACTTCCCCTCCTTGATTATGCTGATGTCAGTTATCTCGATCTCACTGAGGCACAACTTGATAAACTTGAGCGACTTCAAAACTTTTGCATAAGATTTATATTTGGCTTGCGTAAATATGATCACATATCCGAATTTCGTAAAAAACTCAAGTGGCTTCCAATACGTCTTCGCCGGAATACTCATATCCTGTCCCTGCTCTACAGTATTCTGTTTAATCCCAAAACCCCCAATTATCTTAAAGAACGTTTCAAGTTCCTTCATGACACACATAATAGATATCTAAGGTCATCAGAAAACTTGAGTCTAGATATGCCCATGCATACCACTAATTTCTACGGAAAATCGTTCACAGTGGAAGCTGTTCGGCTATGGAATGCTTTGCCTGTGTCAGTGAGACAAGCTCAAACATTACCATCATTTAAAGGAATGCTTAAAAATTATTACCTTTCTCCTAACACGTCATAACAGTCTGTTACTCTGTAAATTATTAGTATTTATGTATTGTATTTATTTATTTTCTTTTTTTTTTGTTTTCTTATTTATACCTACTTATTTTATATTTGTATGTTAATTATCTATGTAAATAGTACACCACAAACTGCCTACTCATCTTTTCTCCTCCTCCATCAAGTCCATCCAAAGGTTGTCTGTAAGAGATCGCTTTTAGCGATAAGGCCGCCCATTGTAACACCTTATGTACCCCTTAAAGTTATTATTTGTAAGTTTTTATGGTGTACAATAAAGAGTATTCTATTCTATTCTAAGCAGTTTTCCATCAATTTGAAACAGAAAAAAAACGTGTCGAATATTTTCTTGTAATCTAGATGACGGACTAAAAACTAAAAAACAACAAAAAAAACCAAAAACCATTTAGACTCCGGACTGCTACTGAGCAACTCGAGATGAAAAAACTCAACCACACTTTGTCTAATCCCTAGGACCTCATTTTCAGTAGATAGTGAAGTGATACTTTGCACTTGCGCCGTCTAGAATAACAAGGCAGTCACTAACTAAAAAATAATAATTCGTTTCAATACTATTCTATGTTATCCTGTTGGTAGGTTCTCTTCTTTATCTTGTTTTTTCTAATAAACCCAATTAAAATTAGTAAAATGTGTACATTAAAACTAACTACAAATAAAATAAAAATGATAATAAAAAAAGGTTTTTGTTGAATTAGTACTCAACAATAAGTTTAAACATAGTATCCATGGAGTAGTACCTACCTATATTAAAAATAATTTAGTACCAGACGAATTGAAATTGGACACATGTCTTAAAAAGTTGTATGATTTATAACCCAACAAAGAAGATTCAATATGACGTTTAGTCGCTCTTCTAGCAACTCACTACATGCACTTGTAATACGATTTGCATGTTATTCTCTAGCTAGTAGCCACTACTCATTGTTGACACAAGTAGGCAACTTACTAATATGAAACTTTGATCTAGATTTTGGTATACATACTTAATATTGAATTAGAACAATTGTAATATCTCTTATTTAATTGCCGATTGGTTGAAGGCAGTATAACGTATTACTAATAAACACATAATATATCTTTATATACATTCGCATATGTTATTAGGTACAGTGTAGAGGTTTATTCTTTTTATTCGGTTTACCGCGAAAACCCGCCATTTCCTGACTATGATTTATCTTGCGGCCTCTAAGCCGAGGGTCACTTTAATAAATGTATTCGGGAAAGGTGCTCTTAGAATGGATGGGGAATATTTTGGATGCAATAATCTAATATATAGAAAATATAGACGTTTCCTTCAGTGTGAAAATGTATTAGATTATTAACCCGACCGGGACAGTTATGTGTCAATGCCAAAAAGAGTTATAATAATATTTTCCCCCATCAGTGACCATAGACGCCGTTTTACAGAAGAAAAAATTGAACTATGTACCGTAAAATACAATGCTTTTAATATTGAAATCTTACATAGTTACAAACAGAATTTACTTTGAGTTGAATATGTCTATTACGAAGATTAGATGTACACAGATGTCTATAATAGTGATAGTTCTCATATGTCACTCATATTCATAACGTTTACATTGGGGCGCTTCTGTTTGGCGCGCGAGCCTTCACAAAAAAAGTCATAACTTTGGCATTAGGCGGCCAACGTACAACATGTTAGAGGTGCTTGAAATACGATGTTTTCCTCCTCAAGTTATTCAGGAAGGGACAAGAAAAGTTCAAATAACCCAAATTAAGGAGTGCAATAAAGAGACCCTTCGGAAAGCCTTGCGGGAGCAATTCATGAAAATGCTAGTCCAACGTTCCGGTAAAGATGTTCGAAACAGTAGGTATAAAGGGTTGAATAAGGCTTTGAGGCATTCCTTTTACTTTTCATTTGGACTACCTTCTTGACAATAACGAACTCTCTGAGAAATGTTAATGACAGTTATCAATCAAATTAAACATTATTTATATATATATATTTATTTTTCTATCAAATAGTGTTTACTGTCTCAAAGAAATAACAATAGTACATGTCAATACAAATGTGCAGCGACAAATGCACACACGTATAAAGGACGTTTTGCAAGACACTTACGATAGACATTTTGATACGCAATTATTCATTGTTATTTTCTTTAAAAATGTTGAATTAAAAAGTAAATTATTCTTCTTTCATTAAAAATATCATTGATCAGATAAAAATCATAAGATTTACAGTATTTACCAAAAAAAAGAGGTGTATTAAAAAATATACCTACATTTATTACGATTGAATAGATACTAAACGCCCATTCCATGAACAAAAATATTTCCTGAACACTGTGTTTTGATTCTGTTTTACAGTGCGGTTACTGAAAAGTCGTAGGCATTTTATATCTGTGCGTTATTTAAAAATATTGAATCCTGCCTTTCATCAAGCGAACTATGAAACCGGTTATACGATTTCAATGGGCGATTTGAAAAAAAAATAGTTTTTAGTCCCTCATCTAGATTACAAGAAAATATTCGACACAAATTTCTTTTTTTTTCAAAGAGATGGAAAACTGTTTAGATTAAGCGTATTAAAGTTGAGAAGAGGGGGCTTGTAACAGTTGTAACGTCATTTTCTAGTATAAACTGTACTGGCTACTGACGTCATTCGACATTTTGACTCGATGTATCGCCGCGCCGTTACTTTTTATTACGTAATAAACAAAAAAAAAATATGTGTCGAATATTTTCTTGTAATCTAGATGAGGGACTAAAAACTAAAATCAAAATCAAAATCAAAGGTCTTTATTTAAACTAGGCTGAGAATCAACACTTTTTGAACGTCAAAAAAATACATAAAGACAGTCCCCCAAAAACGGCCCACCCTTCGCCACTTCCTAGTGTTTTTGCTGGAAAGAAGAAGTGGCGGAACAAACTCCCCGGCAACACATCTGTCTGATTCGTTTGAAGAACTAGGTATACAAAGAATCTATACAATGAAATGCTCAATAAATAGCACTAATGTTTATACACATTGTAAAACATTACATTTCAGAATGATTGTCACGAGTTAGCTAGCACACTCCAATATACCGAGATTAAGAAAAAAAAGTAAATTCATATTAACATTGAAATTTAAACTCAAGCTAAACAACTACAAAACTGAGAAATAACAGCCTAACTGGTATAAAAGGCGTACCCGCTTACATGTGCAATGCTGGCTTATATTCATAAGGCTGTGACTCTAAATTTAAAATGATAATCTAGGACCATCGAAGTGAAACCAATAAGCAGTTAACTGTTATAACAAAAAAAAACCATTGGTAAGCAAGTCGACCAGTCACCACAAGCTGCACCCGTTCACGAGCATAACGCAAAGATCAGCCATTACCCTCCTCGCCATATTTGAGGGAAGGGGACAACCCGATCCTCGACGCTGCCGCAAGCAGCGACGTCTATGGGAGCATGACGAACTTGCTCTGGTTACTCAAAAATAAAGATAATTAAAGAACCGTCGAGGTCACTAGTTCACATATTGCTATACAACTCATTAAAATAAAAATAAAATAAAATTTTGTCAAATACCCCATTATACTCCACAAGCACTTAAACACATATATTACAAGTATTATTACTTGTAATAATATGTGCTAACTTTTAACTTTTTTTTGTAACAAACACACACAACATAAATGGCGAAATGTGTATTTGTGTATGTGTGTCATGGTGTACTACAAATAGGTCCATCTCTGCCTAACCCTTCGAGGATTACAGGCATGCATTAACAAACATGCAGTAGTGTTCACTTTTTATTTTATTTCATTACCTTTCTACATCCAGTTTTAATACTAGCCCGTTATTGTTATACTGTAGGGCAGAGGCCTCTTTTTATACTGAGAAGATACGAGCCTTTATCACCACCCTTGCTCGAGGCTGATTAGCGATTTTAAACTTACATTGGCCACTAGCAGATGTCACGCGGTTTCACCCGCGTAGTTCCCGTTCCCGTGGGAATACAGGGATAAAAAGTAACCTATGTCACCCGGGGTTAGTGTAGCATTCCAATGGTGAAAGAAGTTATTAAATCGGTCCAGTGGTTTCGGAGCCTATTCAATGCAACCAAACAATCAAAGTCTGTTTTATAATATTATTATTATTATATTATATATTAGTACCCATAGATATGTCTTCATCACGATGTTTTACTTCGCCGATGTCAGTAATGTCAAAGATAAACTTAGAAAGTGCAAAAAAAATATTAAAAAAGGGGCATTGGGCATTACCTTATAAAATACAACATTAATAGTTTACGAAGGTACTTCCAAAATAACAAAATAAATCACAATCAAAGCGAAAAATATACTATAGAGTAAATAACTCTATAGTATATTTTTCGCTTTGATTTCATCGCAACATTTGCAACCGCACTGCACAAGTCTTGGTGAGTTTCCGTCGCTGTCTAGAACATGACAGCAATACGCGTATACGGTACCTGCTAGTGAAATAGTAACTATCCGCTAAAATCAGCTTTCACCCTCTATCCGATTTCCCTTACATTCCCAAACTGTTCCAATTGCGTCCTTGTATTTTTCACATACCTACATAATATAACAACATATAAACACTGCTTCATTGCCGCAGGGTTTGACAGAGGTGCATCTTTAGTACACCCAAGTTTCGTCAGCTATTTGTAAGTCCCATGGAATAGGGGCGTGTCCTTCGCCACCAGCCAGGCACAAATCCGAACCCCGTTCAATACCACATGTAAAAACCCAATAACCCTATGCCCGACCCAGCAATCGAACCCAGGACGTCATTCCCAAGTAGTAGGGTTTGCCACTAGATAATCCAGGCAGTTGGGAGCGAGTACTTTATTAACGTACCTACTTATAAATAAGTAAACGTAACCGTTTTATTTTCTTAAGCAAATAACACAAGTATACATGTACACTTACTCGTATGTTGGAAACTGAATGCTTTTTGTTTCTTAGATTTGAATTACAAAGTGGCGCTATATTGTGCAATAATAACTTATCTTTTAAATCATGATGTCTCTCCAAGAAAGCCCAACAGGGAGCAATCTCAGCCGTAGCGACCGAAAAATATAACGCACACTTACAAATACTCGCGTCCTTAAAATAACGTATTAAGGAGCGCCGAGTATGACATAAATAGTGGTGGTGTGGAAGTCAGTTGACTATATAAAAATGAGGTTGTGAGGGATGTAAAAGCGGCGGCAGGGCGCCGGCGCCGCGCCTCTCGGCTCGCGGAGCACAGTTCGCAGACAGACGCGGTGGCGCCGGCAGTGTCCGCCCAGCCGCGCGCTCTCACGACACGACGCAACACAACCCGACACCACCGTTACGTATCAGTGTCACGTGGTGTTACCGTGATCCTCGCATCTTACGGCACAGTGTCCCCCAGCATCAACGAGCATCCTGAACCATAATCAACATGAGTGACGGCAATGTGACTAAAACAGCGCTTACTTGAGTTTCTGTGCGTGTGTTAACTTACAAGATGTTTTGTTCATTACAAATAAACTCAATAAGTGATAATGTGATTCAAAGGAATATGTGTCGCAAATGTGAACTTCAGTACCATCTAACATTCAATCCGGCTTAGATTCGACGAGATTCGGACGATATTGTCAGAAATGGCTGTATTTTTTAAACGGTGTTTATTTCTAACGGTTATATTTTGGTGGCGAGTAACGAATTTGGCTTCAATTTGTCTTGATAATTGTGCATGTTTCTCGAATACAACTTTGTGTCAACAATGTTCGTATAACATCACGCTGAAGGATCACTCAGACGTGCACTACCAGCTGTCTGTGTGCTGTAATGAAGAGGTAAAGTTATCTGCGTGGCCTCAGGAGTATGCAAATAAAACTATAGCCCAAGTTTCCGCCCGTTTCGGCACGACGTGTAATGCGAGTATTGTTTACTTCGACTTACCTTTATTAGACACAAACTCTCTGCAAATAAGAAATAACAGTTTCGTTGAAATAAGGATCAATATCAAAAGACAAAACTTGAGAGAAATTGATTTATCATCCAATAACTTGCAATACGTTACTAAGGGAGTTTTCAATAACTTCCTGAATCTGCGAAAACTTATTCTAAGCAGGAATAACATTATTAATATATTTGAGGAAAGCTTTAATGGATTGTCAAAACTAGAAACTTTGGACTTGTCAGAAAATAACTTGACCATGTTAACAAATGTGTTTACACCTTTGAAAAATCTTCAACATCTCAATTTAAGCAGAAATAACCTTGAGTTTATTCATGAAAATTATTTTAATAATTGGTTACTTCAACACCTAGATGTCTCCCACAATAATTTAAGGAAACTAGCTCCGGGTGCTTTACAATTATTACCAAATCTGGCTCGATTGCTACTTACGGACAATCCTCATCTAGGCATCACACAACTGGATACACAATTATTGGTTGGCACCGGACGGAGACTACAACAAATAGATGCATCAAGAACAGGCTTACACCAAGTTCCCGAAGCGTTCACACATTCTGTACGATTTCTATCGTTAGTCGGAAATAGAATATCAGCTGTCAGATGTGGGGATTTCGATAGTTATCCTTTACTACAATCATTAGATTTTTCCGACAATAAAGTTGTTTCCGTAGAAGATGATTCATTAGGCAGACTGGAGATGTTATTATTTTTGAATATTAACAAAAACCTTCTGACGGCACTTCCCAAATCATTGCCAGACGAACTGAAATATCTATCAATCAATAATAATTTAGTCAAGAATCTGTCGATTCCTGATTTGAAAAACTTGCCTAATTTGAGGATATTGTTGTTACAAAATAATGACATTCATTACATTGAAGACCATGTATTTGACGACTTACTATCTCTAGAAATGCTCGATTTGTCAAACAACCCGATCCGAACGTTGTCATGGAGTACATTTGATGGTCCATTGTCACTTCGAGACTTAAGACTGTGTTACTTAAACTTATCAGTGCCAGAACGAGATGGCTCGTTTCCAATGTCGTCGCCGGAAAGCGTGCAAATGTTACATCTGCAGTCTAGCCCCGGACTGGCCAGACAACTATTGGCTGATTCAGCGGCATTAGCTGCCTTTTCCCATTTACAGTACCTAGACTTGAGAATGAATAATTTATCTGAGATCAGAAATGATTTGTTATTTTACTTGGCGCAACTAAAAACTTTAAGATTGCACGGAAATAATATTAACTGTAGTGCCGAATTATGGCTGAAAGACTGGATGAACTGGAACAAGAGCTTATCCAGCAGTGAAACTTGCTATTATTCTACTTCTGAAGCTAAAACAGAGATAACTAAATATAATTGTACATTCCCAGAAACGTTTACGATAAGTGACAGCCTTCCACCCGTTAACTTGTACAGCACAGAAATGATTAACAAGTTACTAAGATACTACGGATATTTGAATAATAAAACAGAGAAAACTTACAAACACAATAAAATTAAACATGGTTTTAAAAACATGAAGTCATCTGGACAGGATAAAAACACAACAACAAGTAGCCTAGACAAAAGCGAAAACTTGTCTGAAGTTGTGAAAGAAGGAACTAAAGGAAGTGAAAGAAACGAAAATAAAATTTCGATAACCGACTACATGAATGAAACAACTATCGTTAAAGCAAGAGAATCCTCTAAAATTTTGGATCAGAATAAGCTTCAAAATGACCAGCTCAATATTGATCACAGATTTCTAGACATTGAACCGTACTTTTCTGTACCGTCACGAAATTACAAGAAAGATCTCAAAGATGACGACAGTCAAGTTTACCAGAAGAATAGATCTGGAAAGCGTTTAAACACGCCACTGAATGTAACCAAGAAAACTGAAAAGATTGACTCAGAATCCAAATCCACTTTTATTTTGAGTAAGCATTTGAGCGAATCAGAAAACGTGAGTGTTCACGAGATGGAGACTGTACATCCAAAATACAAAATTGAATATTCACCGTATCAGTCCACTGATAAAAGTTACGCTCAGTACATAGGTACAGTAGCAGTATGTGGACTAATAGTAATGTCATTGATACTGTGGGTGAGTTTTCGCCTGCGATACAGAAGAAGAAACGTGTCCGTTGTCAACACAGAAGCGGAGGACCAAATAGAGGTGTCAAATATCTCCGGAGGGGTGTTGTGGTGACACCTGCGGGCAGCCGACCCGACGCCCTTCGAATACGATTCTCTCCTTACGTAGAACTAATGCAATGTGAGTATTATATTAATTAGTGCCTAGTTTGTTGACAGCTGAAATGTAAACTATGTATGTTGTTACAATTAAAGTAAATGGAAGATTAATAGACAGTTATTGACAAAGGGCTGACGTGTATAGTCGTACATATAATAACATAATAACACAGCTTCCAGCCAACCGTGTGATATTTGGACTAAATTAGAATACAAACAGGTCGTAATGTATAGGTCTATAGGTATAACATAACGTTTAGCACGACAGTGTTGTAGATACAATTCTCTTTTGTTCCAGTTCGAAGCGGTCGGCTGCACGAGGTATGGACGGCGTTTTGTGATATAATTGGACGTACATATTTTTTTATGAAATAAGTACAAATAGATTGGTTAACTGGGCAGCGGGGCTATGAATTGTGTTGTCGGTGTACATAAACTGTTTTGTTGACTTATGGTGACCGTAGGTTTATAGACCTATTTTTATGTAAAATCGTTTTAGAATCGTGATTTTAATTTAGATACCTAACCTAGCTGACTTCATCAACTACGGCGTACTTAAGGGCTTTTTGTGGTTAGGCTTCTACAACATACTGTACATATGATATATCGCAATATGTAATGTTAAGTCACCATATCGAAAGTAAGATTCGTGGTGTAGGTAGAACGGATGGTTGTATTATTATGGCCGAAAACTGTATTGCGCAAAATATCGTGAAAGCAGATCATGTCTTCCCTGTAAACCTTGTAATTATAACGTTGTAAACAATTTATTGGGTAACGAGCTCTACTAAAGTGCCAAAATATTTTATTTCATACTAAAAACTTAGACTTGTATCATGACAATCATTACAATTAGCACACGCTCTATCAACATGTATGTTTATTTATCAATTTACACGTACTATGATATATTTTACGTAAGGTCTATTTTTTAAATAAAGTGCACATTTATTTGAAACCAACAAGATTTGTGGGCAATTGGGATTACAAATATTTATTCTGATGCGGGACGTGAACCAAAAATGAATACAAATAACAGTCATATTATACTTATTACAAATATTGCTGGTTCGAAGATATTAAAAGTGTAAATACCAGAACAATTTTCATTTTTACAAAAGCTATTCGTGTTCTATGGTGTGCATTCTAGCAAAAATCTAGCTACTTACGTACAGCCACGAGCATCAGCACCTTACACACACACAAAATTTAAATGCAATTTCTCATGAGATACGTAAGAGAGATAAAACCTACCTCACGGTCATGATTTCAAAAATAGTTGATAAATATGTCCGTAACACCATATAATTTATATCAGTATACGAAATCACTTAAAAGCTTGCGTTAAATGTACCATTCATAAGTATGCTCGTGACTGAACTTACTTATGATAAAGATAAAATAACACGATACAATTTTTTTTACAGACATCGGTATCTCTGTTCAATCCTTGTATGATGAGGATACATAATTAATTCCCAATTGTAACGCAGCATTTGATGTTTAATCAACGTTTTTAAATGCTGTTTACTTTATGTTCTGTTTAGTATTTAATTAAATTTGTACGAAGTAAGTTATTAATTCAGAATTTTTGTCACTTATTTCTGTTGAAATGTTTCTTTTTGATTACCCTATAAATCAAGTATAAAATATGTGTAAATCATAAAAAGTGTACTGTATATAAAATATGCGAACTAAATAGCCATGGATTGATTTGTTGATCAGTAGTTTACTCAGTGTTTCACTTAATATTTAATGTTATTTCATTCATCATTCTGAAACCTAAGGTTGTAACTTGATATATATAAACATTTTGAAGAAAATGATGTGTAGATATATGTTTTTACGTGAATCGTAGATTATGATGTACAAACAGATAGCCAAAGATTTAATAAATAATAGATTGAGTACGATATTTTTATTTATTCTCTAGACCCTTTGAAAACCCTTGGTTCATTGAAACTCAAGACCTTCGAAAGAGCGTCCGTCTCATTTGAATACCAAAATCGAGATTACAATGTACGATGTGCTTACACACCTGAAGAGTCAAATATGAATAAAAGTCTCCCAGAGATACATTTGTTCGAAATAAGAATAAGTCGACTAAAATGTAACAAGTGAACCGAAAGTAATTTTCTTTAAGACTCATCTGAAGAAAAATTGTGATTATTTGAAAAGAAAAAGAGAACGATGGTAATGATTTTCACACCGACTTCAAAAAGAAGAAGGTACAGAATTTTAATGATTTTTTTTGTGAATGTTTACTGATTACTTTGTAACTGCGTGATAGATTTGCATAGCTGCTGGAGATAAGTTTAATGAGGATGTAAATCTATAAGTACATTTTATTATGAAGGTAAATACATATAAATATTTATATAATTGCTTTAAAACTTGAGCTCGAGATTTTAGGCACGTAGTTTTTTTTGCTTTTCTCACTTCGGGTCATACACACACTTTTGAACTAGGTACTCATAAAATTCGTCTAGCTTTTGCCCGCAACTTCGACCGCGTGAATTTCAAACCCGATTTCAATTTGAAAAACCCTGAAGCACGTGTCAATGTTTAATTAGTCAAAAATGTAGCAGATTTTTAGTTAGACCTGCAGCAATGCAACTATGAAACTGTGACACTCAGTTTCATGGCACGGTCATTTCGTTGTATTGAAATAAAAGAATTGGGACATCACCAGTTGGTGGAATTCAATAAAACTGTCCGGTGGCGTTTGATTGATGAAACATGTGCTTCTTTGTTTGAGATCTACGCCGACAAAGTACAACTATTTAAGTAATTTCAAATCTGTATTGATTGACTGCTTCGTTGGTCTAATGCATCAGGTCTGAGTTTAATCCTCGAGTCGAACAATAATATTGTTATTGGGTCTTTCTATATGAAGTTTCTCCGTTATTGCCCGGAGTTTGGACTACTGCGTTTGCGCAAGTAACTGCGCCGCAACCGTAAACAAATTGTAAATGTTCAAATAATTTGCTTAGGGAGAGATACCTTTCCTTGTCTGATGATTTCCACCTCTGATAAAAACATAAAAACAATCTTCTATTTTATTTATTTTATTTTATTATTTATTTAAGGTCAGCCAACAATTTTTTTCACAATACATGTTCAATAAAAAAAAAACAAATTGTGCTTTTGTATGTGAAACAATTACTTAAAGTCTAACACTGCATAGGTACATATATAAAATTGGTTGTATTTGTACTAAAACTATTTTTTTTTAAACTAATCTAATGACAGGAACACATTGTACAGTTTCTAATTACATTATCATATTATCACATAGTATATTAATTTTAATTAGAAAGTAAAAATATTTTGTATGTATTTCATTAGAAACAGAAATTACGATCACTATTTTTCGATCATTTATTTCCGGTGGGTTGTGATGGACAATACATTATATTACGATGTGGTAAATATAGGTAGACACGAGTGCTTGCTCAGACGTTCGGTGCAGTTTGCAAGCACGCTTATTAAATTAACGTAGAGTGTTACATACTTTGAGCATGCCTGGTGAATCATTATAGGTACAGTAAACCGCACCATCCATGCGGTTGTTTGTAAGTATGAGTACAGTCCATTTGGTGGTAACAATTTATCATTTACAGAACCTACTAACCTACTACAGGTACTGCATTTATTTTTAGGTGCTGATTATTTTTAATTATTGAAATAGAAAATCCCCATTGATGTCCTTCGACCGAAGGTGGTGGAGAGGTCTGTCATACTCTTAAAAAAACACCCTGGTATTCCGTTTTGGGTCGTGAGAACGTACGAATATTCCGTAGGGTTTGTTACCTCGTTACTCTGTCATTTATGGACCGATTTTCAAAATTCAACAACCTACTTCTTAAAAAAGCACTAAGAGATGTACCTAAAATAAATCTAGTTTCGAAAGTCTGTGGCCAATAATGATTGAAACAAAACCACCAAAGCCACAAAATTCCTGTTAGTGTTTTTTTAAGAAGTCGGTCGTTTTTTTGTAAAAAGTTTTATTATTTTTTGGTGCAGGGTGGGAAATCCTCATGGATGTGGAAGGAGTCTGTCATACTCGTACTAGTAAAACCACCCCGGTGTTCTGTCTCACACCTGCGCCGGGATCACGGGGACAGAAGATACTTAGTTTCTTAATTTATGATATTTATTATTGACATTTATATTAATAAATGATGTTTACTTCTCTTTCATATTTCAATAATCAATACTTAATATTCATTGCGTTCTACAATGTACAGACGCCAGCACATCAAGTTACCCCAATGTGTCAAATTTCTTTGATCATTTTTCAACTTTATGTCAAACAAAATAAGGTTCATATTCAATTGGGAACATTTGACACATTGGGGTAACTTGATGTGCTGGCGTCTGTACATAAATGGAATGGAATGGATTTCTTACGGAATTGCACCTACGACTGCATGATATTATGAAGGAATATAACTAGGATTTAGCTTCAAGTTTTTTAATTAGGTTTTTTTATGTTTTTCTTTTCAAGATAGCCAAATTTTGTATTGTCATAGAATCTTGTTTTGTTTTCTTTCCTTTTTTTGTCGTAAGCTTGTCAAACTATATCTAATTTTATATAGTAACACGTGGAAATGTAGTGGATTGTACAACTTTTGTCAAACAGAATAAGGTTCATACTAATTGGGGAAATTTGACACATTGGGGTAACTTGATGTGCTGGCGTCTGTACATTTAGTTATAGCATACTGTGTATTATGTATCCAATCATGTCCTACAATGTACAGTTGTTTGTTTCCCAAATAAAATAAAATGACTATGTACAGACGCCAGCACATCAAGTTACCCCAATGTGTCAAATTTTCCCAATTGAATATGAACCTTATTCTGTTTGACTTAAAGTTGAAAAACGATCAAAGAAAGGACCATGCAAAAGATTGTATGGGCGCTGTCCCAACCTACCAACAGACATGGGACTTGTTTCAATATTATTATGAAGTCTCATAAAAACACAAATAACAATTTTTAGTCCATAAATATATGGGGTACCTAATTAAAAAAAAGTGTTTACTTAAAAAGGGTGTACTATTTTTTTTTTAAATAACCTTGTTTTAGACATTTTACAATAAACAATTGATCAACTAAACACTTTAGGTTTTTATAACATGTATAAGTATATACATATTTATGAAATAACAACATTTTGGGTTAGTATTAATTACATTTTTTGTTATTGTTCATGTACAAACATATTTATGTCAACAGAACTGTTATCCAGTTTTGTAAGTTAGTAATTATTCGTCTATCATTATAGTAGATAGCATTTCTGCCGGCAGATTAAATTCAGTGTGACGACCTTTCTCCATATATCAAAAAATTGAGACTATATATTATGCGCACCGCCAGACTGGTTTATTTATCCTGTGCCTCTCACGGCTGTTCACTATCAAGTTTTTTTATAGTTAAATAGTGTTCCTGTACGTTTTTACAATTTACTGTACCAAAAAGTGTGTATAAAAATTATTTTTTTGCGCGATACCCCCATGACTTACGAAGATGTCGTCATAATAAAAAATGATCATGATGCCAAGATGAATTGATTGAGATACGTTTGAAATCTGTTGGTGGTATGGGACGATTTTTTGCATGGTCCTTTGACACATTGGGGTAACTTGATGTGCTGGCGTCTGTAGATTTGTGTAACTGAAGTATTAAACTGACCCCCGATTGATTATTAGAAAGCTATACCTATTATCACTGATAGGCTATATTTTATTTTTTAAACTCTAAACTCTCCAAGCCAAAGGATATCTAAGCCAAGTCTCCATTAAAGTGTGGTTGACCATAGAATTTCTGGCAGTCCATAGTGGTCGCAGTTGCAACTCGTTTCAGCGTTGCGGTAACCATAACAAGTTAATAGCAATTTAATTTTAATATTGGTTTCAATACAACATCAATCATTTGCGGGTAAGTGGTAAACTTGCTAATAAATCAACTTTCAGTGGTTAACTTTCAGTACTGTTATTAATTTAGAGAAGTTGTTAATCAAATTGTTAGTTTACCAATAAGCTGTCTACAGAAAATCAAAGGTCAAATAAAATAGAATACCTTTTTTATTTAATTGACGTTAAAGCAATGATATTATAAGTAAAAAGGTGTAGATAGGTTATAAGCGCCGTCAACGGACGCGTGCGTGCGTCAGTGTGCCGTTTTTGAAGATCGAATGTTGTTTAGGTAACCTATCTACACCTTTTTACTTATAATATCATTGCGTTAAAGTATCTATTTTTAATTTACGTCATGATTTTTTATTATTATTATAATATCTATTGTTTTTTACAGTCGTAAAAGTGTCCTCAGTCTTTAAGAATTTTCACAAATAGAAGGAATTTATAAAGCTGCACTCCCGTCATGTTTTAGTATGATTTTTTTTTTTTTGTGTGCGTATTCACACCTTCGAAAATGTTTACCTTTTTGGTAAACATAAGAAAACATGTATAAGACATACAACACACATTATAAATAAAAAATAGCATGTACCTACAAGTAAAAATACTATAAAAGTTGTGTATTTTTTAATACCTTAATTGGATTTTTTGTCCCAAATAAGGATATGTTGACCCTATCGTACTATTTAACAGAATGAGTTCAAACTAGTCAAAAAAGTTATTTTAATATTTATTTATTTATTACACACATATACATACAGCTATCATTACAGAATTTAATAGTACAACTGACTGCTGAACGACCGCAAACAAACAACATAACTATTTAGCTGCCTCCGATTTCGGATTTACTAAAATACCTTGAATCAGACCTACATTCGCCTAATTGTATAATCAATACTTATATTTTTTAAATTGTTTTACTGTTATAAAGTGTGTTTATGTTATTATGTAAATTTGACAACCATTAAGATTTTTTTGTTGATATTTTTAGATTTCTGTTTAGTTTTAGTTTTTTGTTTTTTTTTTGTTTTGTACAACAACTTAGGTTAGTTTACCTGTAATGTTGTACATGTATATTTAAATAAATAAAATAAAAAATAAAATAAATACTTCCATGCTAATACTCGTATTATAAAAAAGAAAGATTTATATTTTTGTTTGTAACGAATAAACTTAAGAACTACTGGACCGATTTCAAAAATTCTTCCACAGTTGGGAAGCTACACTATCCCCTGGTGACATACGACGACTTTATATCCCTGTGTTTCCACGGGAAAGGGACGTAGGTTAAACCGCTGACATCCGATAGTTTGCAATAAAATATGTATAAAACGTAAAACAATTAATAATTATATATTTAAAACAAAATTGAAATTAAAGATGGACGTGACTCATTGCTATCTGAATTAAAATTAAATTTTTAATGAATATTTGCAAATAACACAATTAGGTGAATTCGTTTATTGAGTATTCATACGTTGGTTTTATACGTGTGTTTGGTACATCGACGCACATCTGGACACCAGAAGTTCTCTACATAACTCCGGAACTGGAAATTAGGGAAAACCGATGAAATGTTTTAATCTTTACCTATATTCCAAGTTATAGCTGATCTTATCTCTTAAACTGTGTAAAATAGTGATTTCTGTCCAAGCTCAATTAATTTCCAACATTTTTAATAAAAGAAGTGACTACAACTTAACTAACCTTTTAAGGAAAAATCTAATATGGTTGGATTTAGGAATAATGATTTTAGCTTGGTTCTTTACAGTTTTAGGCAGATAAAAAAACAACCAAACAAAACCTACCTTTGAAAATAATTAAAATCCCACTAGAGTAGTGTTTATGTAGGTATCAGGAACTATATAGACTATAAACTATAAACAAATCCCCCTTGGGTACTGTTGTTGAAAATTAATAAAACATTTAGTTCAAAAGGTATTTCGTAAAAGAGTAAAGCGCTGTTTAATTTGAATAACTACTTGTTTATGAATAAAGTTATACCTAAATGTTTAATATGGACTGAAATATTATCTAAATATGTAACAGTCGGTATGAGGTGTGTCAGATAAATTAGTTATGTTATTGTAATTTTGATTACGGTCAAGTTTTTTGTTTTCAACTCTGTATTAATAACGTTACACCATCACGCCAGTGTAACCCAAAGGGTTAAGCAGGGGTGCATCTAAAGTACACATACACTTCGCCTGTCATATTTAAGCCCAATGTGACAGAAGGCAAGCGTATTGTCATCAACTGGGAACAAAGTCAGGCACTGAGAAATACCTAATGTCACATGGCCTGACCAGGAAATTGATCTCTGGACCTAATGATTATAGCTGTCGGGCTTGCAACCACTAGACCAACGAGGCAGTTGTGGTATAAATAACACCATTAAAATTCTTGGTACAGACGCCAGCTCATAAAGCTAACCTAAACTGTCAAATTTTCCCAAATGCACATGAACCTTATTTTGTTTAGAATAGAGTTGAAAACCTATCAAAGAAATTTACCACATTTGGGTAGGATGATGTGCAAGAACTTTTCATTTATTAAAATATGGCAGTAAACACACTCATATTCTTGACACGGTTTTGTCTATCATAAATAATTATGTATGGAAAACGTGCAACGAGACATTCCTATTATGATAAGGAACTCGATGATAGCCATTTCATTACGTCTCGGGAACCCGATCGACTGACAAGCACCTTTGAGCAATCCACTCACTGATCCTGCTGAGTCAGCACTTTTTGTTCAGATCAATATAGTTGGCCCACATTTGGCTAGATGAACTATTTCAATTCGGCTCTCTAAGGAATTCAGGCTATTTAAATATAAGTTTCGGTGCTCTCATTTTAATACACAATAAGCGAATAGTTTAATTAAAATTCGCCATTATTAAACCTATACACTTTTGATTAATGTTTGAAATATCTTATTATTTTAGTATAAAGACGAAAATGTCGTGGAACAGAATAGAATAGATATTAATTACGGCCAAAGTGTAATTAGTTTGACAGCAGGTGTTGTAGACAGATGAAATACACACAGACAGTAAGTATTGTAGTTAATTTAGTACAATGAAAAGATGATGTTCACAAAGCGAAGAGTAGGTACATAATTTAATAGTCTATGTACTAACGTAACACTAACTTATTTACTCGAGAGAACTATTAGTGAAATCTTTGTCGTTAAGTTGTTTTTCCGGACGAGAAGTTATTCTTGGTAAATTAAAAGTTCTTGGGAAGATAAGACAGGTTATAAGATGTACCTACAGAGAACAGCTATAAACTTATAACTAGTTACTTTATTTTGATTGTTTATTTTAGATACAACTCAACCAAATCTATGTTACAACAACAAACATAACATCGCGCCTGCTATCCTCGAAGGGTTAAGCAGAGATGTGCCAGTAGTAAGAAAGAAATAAAGAAAATACATTTATTGGCAACAGCTGGATACACGCACAGTATAAACACAATAACACAAAAAAAAAAGAGACAAAAAATGGCATGCCCACATTTCGCCAGTTATGTTTAACTCCTATGTAATAGGGGGCGAGCCTATTGCCATCAATCAGGCACAAATCCAGACTCCGTGCTGATACTGAGAAATTCCAGATGGAAACCCTCAATAACAATTTGTCCGACCCGGGGGTCGAACCCGGAATCTCATGTTCAGCAGTAACGCTTGCGACCACTAGACCAAGGAGGCAGGCAACACAGATCTTGCCATTAAATTAGCAGGCACAGTAAACTGGTTTAATAAAAACAAACAACAATGAATGTCCCTTTTCGGCAAATTGATGAGCAAATAACTGCAAATGAGATCGCGTCAGTACCAGCTCGCATTAAGATAACCTTTTTATTGCATTCCTACTTATTTCGTGTTCTGTTTCCTCATCTATTACCGTGCATTGACGTGCTAAGTAACCACATTACAGGAAGGAATATCGAATGATCCCGAAGTAGGTGGAACATGAAAATGTTAATAAGGTTATTTGAGATTGTATAGTGAAATGTAAATAGCCCTTCGGGTATTATGAGTCGTGGTACACAAGACAAACAGTCTTGGGGCGGCGCCGGCGTCTGTGTCCTGCTTAAATATTGATATGGTGGCTCAACTCGTCAGCTCACTGCTCCTGACTCCAGCCCTTCACTGAGATTTCCACTCAATTATTTAATTTTATTAATTCCATGATTCATGCCTAAGTACTACTGTTTGTATTGTATAATTGGGGTCTTAAACTTAGCAATTACGTAAAGTTTACTAAAGGGTAAATTGATTTGTAAATGGTTATCTTTTTGTTTGTATTGAGTCTTTTACATTTCTATAAAATACCTTTTATTTGTGTTATCGTTCGCTATTTTAGAATGACGAGTGAGTTAATTAACGTGGGTACCAAATTGAAATAGCAAATTTCGCTATATAATTAATTTGCAGTGTCGCAGCTGCTGTTTGTCGTTTCTGATTAATGCACTTGTAAATTAAATCTCTTATATAGGTAAGTGGCACCGTCGGACCCTTTCTCTGTAAAGCCCATGGAAACGCCCCAGTCTCGGGCCCCTAAGATATTTTGTAAAATTTCATTAAAAATCGATTAAGACCGTCAGCAACATTACACCGAATAAAACGAATGCCAAACTACTTCAAACCCCTATAAAATTATTCCTTACTAAATTCCCAACTTAGCTTTCATGGCATATAACCATGATGATACCCTATCGTGTTAATAATACGAATATAGGTACTGTTTGAGTTATTATCAAAATTGAGTTAGGTACTTGAGTTTCCTAGAGTAAAATTAAATATTAACAAAATCAACTAAACACATCGTGTCAGTTGACTAATTATAATAAGAAATCTAATAGACACAATGAAGCTAGGTAATTAAAAGACAGGAGCTCGGAACTGAAACGACGCGCTGATTTCATGGTTTGACTTAATAAATCATAATTATAATAGACAAAGGTCGTTTATTTTGGTTGGCTTTAATTACCAACCCCTTTAATCCCGCGCTCCAATAAAAGCATTTAATTAAAATTGTAGCAGTAAATACATCAACAACGCTCGACTAAGAAACCAGTGTTGTAAGGTAAAATTTAATAAACACCGCTAACGAGCGATTGGGTTTCAATGAAATGCGAGACCTTTTATAATTCTTCGAATGCCTCGCTGCGAGTTAAGAGATTATGTGAGTTACTAATTACTTCCTGTGGTTATTTTGGAGATATGCGTTCAGTTTATCTACCTTTCGATTTTATTTAACTTTGACATATACTTTACATGTTGACTTAAACTAGAGAGCTTCATAATTGTACGTATTGTATTTGAAACATAATAGTTTACAAATTTTATTAACCTTTATGCAATTCACTAAGCATTTTATTTAAGGTAGTTTTTAGTGGTAAGGTAGGATTTAAGTTCTTTAAACGAATCCGACAGATGTGTTGGTTGTGCCACTTTTTCTTCCCAGCAAAAAAACTAGGAAGTAGTAAAGGGTAGGCATTTTTGGGGACTGTCTTATGTAATTATTGACGTTCAAAAAGTGCTGATTCTCAGTCTAATTTGTAAAAATGAGTTGTGATTTTTTTTCACTTTGTACGAAAGCGTCGTATACTTGCCTTACAGAATTATCGAATTGTCTAGTAATTATTACACATAGCTCCGTTTCTGTTTGAATTTGCAAATCTCGCTTAAACAAGCAGACTGTTCCTTGATCTAATATTAGAAGGTATCATTCATATTTTAAGCCGAGGCGTCGTTACCGTGGCGCGTGGCCATCGGGTTGAGCATTACATCATCTGTGTAGCCCTTCTCGGTGTACTTGTGTGAAGTATACACTCACAAGTAAAGATATTCACCCATTTACCTCATTTGATTTTCGAGAGCTTAAGGATTGTAACTGTAAGTCCGATAAACCTGATAGTTGAATTCGGGGCTCAGAGCGAAATTTAGGAGACACATAATGCAGGTTAGACAACTTTGTAAGTAAGTTGAATGAAGGAAGTCTTCCACTATTTCATTTTAAAACTGTTTTCCTTCCTCATAACAAACAGGGCACTGAATTCATGAATGTTATGAGAAATAACCATCCTAATTTATACAGAGAAGTGCTAACCCATGTGGGTTTAGTACAAATGCATACAGCTCTGTTACTGCTTACAGTTCTATTCATACGGAGTCTGAAGTTAAGTGAGTGCATTAAGGAAATGATTGCCGTTCATTAGCACTGCCAACGGGCTGAAGCACACGTTATATGGACACAAGGGAAAACAGTCAAAGTGTACAGGAATATATTTATTTTATGTCGAATATTTAATTTTATGCTTTTCAATGGCTTGATGTAAACTTGAATTGTTTTATTTTCATAATCTTTCATAAGGTTTACCTTTCACGTTATTGACATCTGTGGCAGAAAACATCGTAAGTAAACCTAGACTTATTATTAACAGAAGTCAGGTCAACCTGACCAACCTACCTTACCTTCTCTGTTTGAGAAAAGGCCTTTGCTCTGCGATGGAACAGTAACATACAGGTGTTAGAACCAAATATTTTTAATTAAAATTCAGCTTATCCGACTCTTTATTTTTTATATCCATATTCATTTATATCCTAACAAATTCCAATGTGAGTTTGTTTGTTACTATTTCACAACTTAGCGGCTGAACGGATTTGGATATTATTTAGTACACGTATACTACGTATAGACCAAAACCATGGATAGGACGTCATTTAATACTTTTTATCCCGTCAGTATTTTCTTATAAAAAAGTAATAGGCGAGCAAAACCGCAGGTAAAAACTAGCAGAATATATGCAATCTAGGGGAATTGCAGTAGCGCTGTTTACCCTAGAGACAAAGTTGACATGTTGGCTGGTACATGTAACCTGCAATTACCCAAGTATAACTAAGTATAGATGATTTAGTGGAGTATCTCTGCCACACACTAGTGTGGCAGAGATACTCCAGATTCCCGTAATTAAAAATGTTATAAATCTAGTCGCAATGTCATCTAAGCGACAAATCATACCAAAAACGTGTCTAGAATTCGAGGAGAGAGTTACAATGCGAATTATTACTTCTAGAAATATTGTTAACGTACAAAATTGTCAAACTTATCTATTTTGCTCACCATCAAAGGTTTATTCGTGTACTTGAAAGTCAGTACTATGAAAGTTAGGCGGGTCAATCTTTGGTATAAATCTGAAACAGCACATCTGTGATCCAAGGTCCGGCTTCTGGCTCCCGAGCGCCACTGAATTATTCATCTATTCCTAACTATGGTTGCGATTCATTCTTTTGTTTTTACTATGAGAATTCCGTACAACTTTTATATTATCTGGGGGTATAGTCTAAGAGAGTTTGCTTTTTTATTTGAACACTTTTTTTTTATTTGACCGAAACTGATTAAATTAGTGTTATAAAAAAAACAATTATAGTCTTTTTGGTCATTCATGGTTGACTGGCATTGTATCTATTATATTTGTCAATTGTGAGTGATGCATAAGTTATTGTATTACAGTTATCGTAGTTATTGTGTTATTGTATGATTTTCAAATCGATCACTTCCAGAAAGTACCTAGTGCTAGAAAACTTTGAATTAAAGTAACGAATGAAATAATAGAATAGGTTAAGTTTAATGCCTTTATATGAGGGAGGTGTGGTCAGCTGCGACCGCAGCCGGCTCCGGCGTACATTCAGCGACCCTGAATAATTCATCGAGGCTTTCGCTGTCACGACCTTACCTTGCTTCGAATAACGTCTACTTATAACTACCCCACTATTTACTTGTATACATAACTTCGCTTACGAATACTTCTTACTCGAAAATATCACCAGACACAATTTTAAGCTGCAGAATGGAAGGTGTTACTTTACAGTTAATGGACTCAAGTGCACTTGTGCAGTCCAAGAATTTATTGGCCTGTCTTGAAAATGTTTCAACTAGAGTTCTTTATTTGGACAACATTTCGTTTCGTATTCAAATGCGTTGGTTGTCGTTTTATGAATTATTTTTTGTAGGTATCATCATCTCTTTCTGCATATTATAAAAAAAATCATTGTTTTAATTTTACGATACATATTTAGAAGTACACATAAACCTGAAAAGAAACACCACAGTATAACAAACAACATAGGAATTAGCATAGTCTCATTTGTTAAGACCATTTGGCACATAAATTGGAACGCGAAGACAATAGAAGAAAAGCAATAAACTCCATAGGGACACGAGGAATCGAGCGAAATTGGCGCGAGCGTTCATGGACCACACGACATTCTGTCGCGACGCTAACTATTTATACCGCAATAATATCGGTTTTTAACCGACTTCAAAAAAAGGAGGAGGTTCTATGTTCGTGTGTATGTATTTTTTTTTTTTTTTTTTTTTTTTTTTATGTATGTTACCTGATTTCTCCGCCATTTGTGGACCGATTCTCGAAATTCTTTTTTTGTTTGAAAGAGTAGACTCCTGAGGTGGTCCCATTTTAATTTGGTGAAGATCTGGTGCTGATCTTCGGAGATATACAACGGAACTCTTCAAAAATAGACGGCAAATCTATCGTGATTGCTGGAATCGCTTGGATATTTATTGTTTATACAACATCATGACGTATCATCAAGCCTGTATGCTCAGAGGGGTAGGCAAATGTGTTCAATATACCTAGATTTCGACAGTTAAGTATGTTAAGTTTCATTTATTAGGGTTAGGTGGACAACCCTATTATAATGACATGTATTGTTAACAATTAACAATATAAAATGAATTCATGGCAAATGTTTGTATGGGAACAACTAAAAATGGAAAAATAAAAAACTTTTTTACAAAAAATTAAACCGACTTCAAAAATAACACTAAACGGTGTAAAATAACTCTAAATTCGGAAGTCGGTGGCCCATCAAGAATAAGACAATAGTACCAAAGCCACAGACTTCCTAATTTAGAGTTATTTTACACCGTTTAGTGTTATTTTTGAAGTCGGTTTAATTTTTTGTAAAAAAGTTTTTGTACATAGATTAAAATTGATACCTCGATCTCAGGAAGGGTAGGTTATAATCATTTATAATCTAGGAAAATTTAACGTCAAATTTTTTGGTCAAATGAGTTTACACTAAATCTATTTTAAACGTGTTGAACTGTTACACTTATTAGATTTTACAATGGAACCATGTTAAAGGTTGGAGTTAAAGCGCTGACACCAGCCATAGTGCCATACATTTGCCCTACCTTGATGCGATCAGGCTTTCAGGAAAGAAGAATATCGTATCTATAAATTTTTAAAAAGTACTCTCATCCCCCACACTATGAAACGCCTGTCTTTCTCTACTGTAACAGTGTTTAGCATTCATTGTTCGTAGACAGGTAATAATTAATTAACGTCAAGTTATGAGAAGAGGTTTTTATTCCAGATAAACTTTGTTTTATAAAGTTCAGCTTGTAGGTCTTTAACATCATTTCAGTGAATGATGTTAAAGACCTATGGATCTTTGGTCCCCTAGCCATTTCTTAGAAAAGAAAACTTAGAAAATGTGTTATTGTTTTGTTTAACTTTGCGTTGTTAGTATAAGCTCATCTAAGATATATGTTTGATGTCTTATCTAACTTGATTTTAAAATACATCAATTATTTGATTGTTATGATAATTTATGGGAGAAAGTTTACTCTTTATTCAAAATGATGTTTTATTAACTAGACTTTTATTTATATTAATTCCTTTAAGGTACAGGTTAAAAACTTTTCTATTATTACGATGCAGAGGTGTTCACATTTAGACATTTGTGACTTTTTCAATTCATGTGTAATTTTTTGTTTATCTTGGACATCACTGGCATCGGTGAAAGAAAAAATTGTGAGGAAATCTAGACTTACACTTTATTATTCCGAAATCGAACCTGATGCTGATGTATTATGTTTAATTTCTAAATGTCTATGAAAAAAAACACTTAACCAGTCACAAAATAAAAAAAAAATAACTAAGAAATAGATGAGGTTAGTTTCCTAGCTACTCATCAACAAAGTAGCAGATAGGAGAAACATTTCTGCCAATTATGGAAGTCTCGGTGTCAGAACAACGAGTCGCAAATAAAAATGGATATTCTAGCGACACAGCACACAGCTAAGAATTTCACCGAATTTTGGAAGGAAACCGGTAAGCTGAGTCCTAGGTCGGGCGTTCCAGTGAGCGTGGAGGGTAGTAGTGAACCGCCCCTGATTGCCAACCTATTTAAGGAGCACTTCAAGGTACCTCCACCTTTGGTTTCTGGGGGTAGTGTATCCGAACCGCATGAGGCTCGTGTTGGGGATAAAATTGTGCGGATTACATATAAGGATGTCGCGCAGAAGGTGAAGGGCATGAAAAGAGGAAAATCTCCTGGCCATGACTCACTGAGTATTGAGCATTTGCAACATGCAGGGGACCACTTGCCAAGGGTGCTCGCCATGCTCTTCACCTTCTGCGTGGGGCACTCATATCTGCCTGAGGCGTTGATGAGGACGCTAGTTGTCCCTATTATGAAAAATAAGACAGGGGACGCGTCTAGCTTGAGCAACTACAGACCTATATCGCTCGCTACTGTGATAGCTAAGGTATTGGATAGTGTGATTGATAAGCATTTAGAGAAGCATCTTAAACTACATGACGCTCAGTTTGGTTTTCGATCCGGGCTGTCTACTGAAACAGCAATATTGAGTCTCAAGCACACTATCCAGTATTACACCAGCAGGAACACACCAGTGTATGCGTGCTTTCTAGATTTATCGAGGGCATTCGACCTGGTTTTGTACGACAGGCTGTGGCAGAAGTTATCGAGTGAGACTGAATTTCCTGGCGAACTCACATCGCTTCTTAAATATTGGTATGGCAATCAGTATAATAATGTCAGATCGGCTGGGTCACTATCGGACTCGTATAGGTTGCAGTGTGGGGTGAGGCAGGGTGGCCTGACCTCACCTAAACTCTTTAACCTGTATGTGGATCGGCTGGTCCGTGAGCTCAGCAGTACACAAGTAGGCTGTTCAATTGATGGAGTTTTTTGTAACAATATAAGCTACGCCGACGATATGGTACTGCTGAGCCCGTCGATCAGTGCCCTCAGGCGTCTAGTGAGGGTGTGTGAGGGTTATGCGGAGGCCCATGGGCTCAGGTATAACACGAGCAAGAGTGAAATCATGATATTCAAAGCCGGGACGAAGAGTTACGACACCGTCCCGCAAATCTCATTGGATGGCAGTGCTCTCAATAGAGTGTCACAGTTCAAATACCTGGGCCACTGGGTCACCGAAACTCTCACTGATGATGTTGATGTAGAGAGGGAACGCAGGGCATTGTCAGTCAGAGCTAATATGCTGGCCCGTAGGTTTGCACGTTGCACTGCGCAAGTGAAAATAACTCTATTCAGGGCCTACTGTCAGTCATTTTATGCGTGCAGCCTATGGGTGAAGCATACGCAGAAGACCTATAATGCCCTGCGTGTCCAATACAACAACGCGTTCAGGGTTTTGGTGGGGCTGCCTCGCTTTTGTAGCGCATCAGGTATGTTTGCAGACGCGCGAGTCGATAGCTTTACAGCGATACATCGCAAGCGAATAGCGTCCCTGATGCGCCGCTTGCGGAGCAGCCCCAACAGCTTCTTGCAGCTCATTGCTGGGAGAATGGACACTGACAGCACCTTTATGAAGTACTGGACCAGTCAAAATGTACTGCGTGCATGATTTTGTGTGTCCATTATTGTAATATTATTATTTTTTGTATTGTATTGTATGTGTTTGTTTATTTCATTTTTAATATTATTAATTAATCAATTAAGCGCCCCAAATATGGATAATTTATAATATATTATGTTGTAATTTTATCTGAATTAAATGAATTGAATTGAATTGAATGGAAGAAATCATGCTCGATATTGTAGACTTTTGTCGACTGAAGAATCGACACATTTCTCTTCTTTATTCTTGATATTGTCGTGCTCATAACGAAAGTAATATTTCAACAATCTGTCACTTTGTTCATTCTTCTGTAGATAAAATCTGTTTCTACAATGATCATGCTAGTAGTTTTTGAGTTCATTCATTATAAACATAAACACACACAGTTTTTCCTGTTTACAATAATATATATATATATTTAACATACACACACACACACACACACACACACACTTTTACATTTATTTTAATATCCCTATTACCCTGCACCCAACTCCACACACTGGAGAAATATTAGTGGGCTCAAATACTTGTTTCAATACTTTCAATACAGGAATGGAATCCGGATCCCTGCGCGGTGGTAAATCTCAGAGGTCATGGGTTTGAACCTCGACTGCATAAATGATTATGAGTAATAGTTTTATATTAACATACAATGTGGAAGTGACATCAACGCATATCCGGACACTATGAGATCTTTACATGATTTTGGGCCTCCTAGCGCAGCAAATTTTCGTCAGTTTTGTCCCAATTTTCATTTTCCGTTTTTTTCTGACTTCATTATTGCTTAAAACTAAAGTAAAACATGAAAAAGTCATATTTTATCTAAACCAATAACATGTATCTTGAAAAAGTAAATAAACCACTTCTTTAATTTATTTATTCTCATTGCATTGGATAGAAATCATGATTTGAAACAGTTTAAAGCATAAAAATATTAGGCCTAATATTTTTACTATGAAAAGTCGACGATTTTTTTTAACCCTTTCTTTGTTTTAACTCTCAAAATTAAATACTATAATACTAATTATGTAAGGCTACTGAGCTGAGCCGCGTAAATGATTAATTTTATTTATTTCTGGATATTGGATTTTACAAACTCCTTTACACGTCAAACAAGTAAAATGTGTTTTTTTACTGATTTCCAGCTAGCAACCTGTGTCACAATTTGTCTGCACCAAGTCCCCTCTTCATATTATTGCCCAGCAATGTGGTATTCTCGGTTTATCCATGCTATTGATAAGTAACTATTGACAACCAATCTTTGTCGAAACTCATTATAACCATTCGATGTTTCAAGGAAGTTTATCAATGTCTTTCAATACATTTGATTGGTTTCTCATTTTAGAGATACAGAAGTTTTACTGAAATTGCTATGAGATATATTATAGCGATGGCACATTTATCAAATAAAATGAAAAGCTGAAGAGTTACATTTACTCGCTCGCTTAATGTTTCAGATGAAATGAGTTCAAACATGGACTGGACAGTCCACTTAATTTGAGTTGCTGTTAAAAATGTTGTATTGGTCGGCCTTTGATAAATGGAATTCTCTTTGATTTTATTCATCATTTTTATTCCTAGAAATCATGAGAACTGCTCCGATATGGTACCATCACGATGCGTGGCATTTTGTGTTTTTGCGCAACCAAATAATGAAACCATTGTAAATGCGATTCCAAACGAAAAATGTTTTTAATATATTTTTAGATAATAATATGTCTGTCATGGTATTCGCCTACGCTGACTACGTAACAAGCGCTATACTGACTATGTAGCGTCCGTTACGCCGACTACGTAACATTCGGTGTGCTGACAACGTAGCATATGCTTCGTCGATTATGTAGCAGACGATACGCACAAGCCGTAGAAGACGGTACGCAGAAAACGTAACAGAAACAGCTAATTAGAGCAAGTTGTTCGAATTTAATAATAATAAATGCAAAGGAGATGATTAGTTAGTGAAGAGACATCTACAGATTCCACCTGAAGATAAAATTATGTTAATAAATTCAATTTTCACACTTTCCCTTTGTTTTCTAAAAGTACTGAAATATTCGCAATTTTGTACATTGAAAAGAAATGAGGTCATCTTCGATAACAATACATTTTCCCAAAATTTATACAATGATTGATGATGACACGTCATTCAAAATGCGATGTAAATTACATACGTCTCCACCGAGCCTGGCTCGTATCGGCGCGCGGCAGAGGGAATGTCCCGACGCCATATTTTTGATAAGTACGTGAATATTATCAGCTTATGCCGATGAAGTGGAACCTCATATCCTCTTCGTAAAACCTTATTTATTTTCCCTGCCAATTCCGAACCCATCGCTATCTAATTTTATTGACTATTGTTCCTGTTATTTATGATTCGGTGAATTGTGTTTTGATCAGACAAAGGCTATAGCCATCCCCCTATCTCTCGTAATTGTACTAATAAATCAGATAGATTTTCTTTTGTTACCATATTGGTATTTAATGGAATTTCGCTGATTTTTGGGCAATTGTGTCTGAGTTCGTGAAGGGTTGTATAAACCGTTTCATTGTAGGTATATATAGTGTTGTGTTCTGAAAATAGAAACGAGTGTTCAACAGTAAGAACCTTACGACAAGATTTATTGTATCCAGATGCTGTTGAAACGAGTTGTATTTACGAATAGATTCTTACACAACCTTATTTTCTTGGTTACGCCTTAGATATTTTCTGTATTCTAGTAGGTACAAATATAATCTTTTCGTTTAACAAAAACGGCGATATTTATTGAATACACCTTGAGGTCACAGAATTAATTAAGTAGAGACAAAACGATTTTGATTTGTTTAAGATGCTAATGCAAAAAAGAAAACCGCCTTTGAACAATACGTAGACTTAATATGGCGCAAGCAAAAATCGAAGAGTTCCGTAAAATAAAATAGAATTTAACAAAACAGTGAGTTTGTGTCTTGGGGGCAATCTTATCATATAAACGTAAACTAACAGCTTTAAAAAGCCTAAAGTGTTGCCAACACAGTTAAATTTACTGCAGCTCGGAGGCTATAAAACACCAGATTTAAAAGAAAATCTCGCCTCACTTTATTTAAAACTGCAAAGTTTTGACGTTCGATACTTAATTAAGGCTTAAGTGTTAAATTGATAGAGAGCAGAACGGGACTGTTTCCGGAAATATCACAAAGGATTCTACCCAGAATATAAAAGTACTTTTAGTTCAGATTTCGTTTCCACTAACGGACTATTCATGTTTGTTTTAGGTTTGTGCAAAAGTTGTGGTAAAGTAAGGAATAATTTTATTATTGTTTCAAATCTTCCATCAAGAGGGTTAATGAAAGTCGACTAAAAACGTTAGTTTTAAATAGGACGAGACGCCTTAGAAAAAAAAGTAAAATAGTTTTTAAAAATTCAGTGAAACAATGTGTAAAAAAATATATTTATCTGTGCACAATTGCAAAGCCGTTTGTTGGAATATGTAGCTCCCTTTGTCTAACAAAGGCAAACAAATTTACGGCAAACACTTTTTAAATATCCTCAACTTAGGTATTTTATTTTAAAAAGACAAGGATGGACGCACATACCCTTTACGTACCTCTCAACCGGCGTTTGTGTATGACTACATGTTTAAGGTAAACGAAGCAAAATAAGTATCAGAGTCATGGCAGATGGCGCTCTGTAGTTTCTGCCTACTCTTATGAGAAAAAGATGTCATTAGGTTCATGTATTAATTTAGTAAGCGAACTAGCTACTTTTTCATTATGCTTATACTACTAGTAATAATTACGATACCAGCCTGTTACTGTCCCACTGCTGGGCAAAGGCCTCTTCTAATACAGAGAAGGCACGAACATTGATCTCCACGCTTGCTCAAGGCGGATTGGTGATTTCAAACTTGTATTAACTACAAGTCCCAATGATATTATAAGTAAAAAGGTGTAGATAGGTTATACGCCCTCAGCAAGTGACACGTTAAAATGTGGTTAACTAGCCACACTTCACCTCAGTGTGACGTCGCGCCCCAACGGACGCGTGCGTGCGTTAGTGTACCGTTTTTGAAGATCGAATGTTGTTTAACCTATCTACACCTTTTTATTTATAATATCATTGACAACTCCAGGTTTCTTCACGATATTTTCCTTCACCGATGCCAATGATGTCAGAGATAAACTTAGAAAGTACATATTATGAATTGAAAAAGTCACATTGGAACTTGCACGGACGAACCACAGCCTCGGGCATGGGAGGTAGGCGCCTTAACCTCTGGGCCACCAAGACATTTTTACTACTAATACTCACAATTAGTGTGTGCATAATGAAAAAGTGGCATTTTTTCTTAATTTTGCATCGTATAACAATAAATTTTTCCCACTTTCCTAGGACAAGAACCTTCTCTTATAACTTACCATATCAAAGCCTTCGACCTGTACTTAAAGGTAAATCACATGAAGTCAGGGCTAGACCTAAAATTAATAATAAGCTTTGTGGTGTCAGTTATAAATCGACAAGGCCGCTTCCCGTGGGTATCAATAAGGGCAGATTAAGGGCATATACGTATCATAAATCCGACCGCTAAGTGTGGTGGTACTGGCAGCCCCACAAGAACAATTCCTTGTGATTATCTGAAGGGTCCTATGGTTTTGTGGAGCCGGCCAATGTATGACTATGAATTAAAGATAGCGTGAATTCTGTGTCTCTTTGACGTAGAGAGTTACAAATAAAATCTTTCTGTCAATAACTATGTGTTAGGAACAAACGCCCCAAGAGAATTGTAAGTTGGTGTGTTAATTAAAAATACTTTTCAAAAGGTCATCCACGCGAATGAAGTCAGGGGCACAGCTAGAAGAATTCTAGCTCTAATAGAAATGTTAGTAAAATTCAATATTGTCGTTATAGACTATTGTGGACTAATATTGTCGTTTCGTTGTCGTTGACTTGGAAAGTAAATATCACTTTACTGCTGTCTCTTTGTTTATTCACTTACTTCGCAAACAAGAATAAGTCGAAACATGAAGATATTTTACATATTCATGCTTATCAAGCGGACAGACGTTTGACATGGCACCTGCCTTCAGAAAAAGGAACACGAGAAAATAAAACGTGAAAACAAAAGTAAAATAATATTACCACGGGTCAGTTTCTTCATGATCTATGTATTTTGTATGGATCACGAGACTTTTCCCTAGAGGATGTCCGGACCAGCGGAATTGTATAGTACCCGACCATGACATAAGTATAAAAGTGTGTAATAAATAAGTACGTCCCTACATACTTGATAGGGTACGATTTGATGTTTAATCTCGTGTTACATAGATTCTGGAAAAACAATCAAGTTTGAGCAAACTTATACTTATAAACGGGAAAGTTTGTACGTTTTGATGAAAGTCTAAATGTTTATTACTCTTTCACGCAAAAACTACTAAATGGATTTTAATGAAGTTTAACAATAATATAGCTTAAACATCAGAATAACCCGTAGGCTATATTTTTAAAGACATTGTGTGAATTGTCTTAAATATAACGATAAGTAAGTAGGACAAAACTCTGCCATGTGCGAGCTATCCAGCTATGCGTTGCCAAAACCGTTAGGGTTACAAGTATTTATCGTAAAATAGAAAAGTTTATGAAAAAAAAAATAAGCTACTCGAAGTATTAATCACGCGCAGACGAAATCGCAGGCACCAGCTAGTACGTAGATAAAATAGCCAATGTCTGTACTTGGGAGATGATTGAGAATACTTGAAAAAGAGGTGGTGGTGGAGGTACAGACGCCAGCACATCAAGTTACTCCAATGTGTCAAATTTCTTTGATCGTTTTTAAACTTTATGTCAAACTGAATAAGGTCCATATTCAATTGGGAAAATTTGACACATTGGGGTAACTTGATGTGCTGGCGTCTGTACAACAAAAGCCAAAACAATAACTTCTAATCTCCCTATCTGTCTGTCTGTGTCTCTGTGCTCTCTCGTATTTTTCTTCGCACATGATCTAAAATCGGCACGAAATTGGTTGAGGTTTTTACAGCTGTCTTGTTGAAGATCTAACTTTAAAGTCAAAGACAAAAAAAAAAATTCTGTTAAACGATCAAAAGGCACATTTGAAAGTCTTAAAAACAGGTGCCGTGTTTCATCTTGATACGCTGCCTAAAAGCCGACTTATCTATACATACTGAATGTTTTTTAACTTGATCAATACGAGACTATCGGAATTCATTCCTTTATTTTCTAATACAGGGAAACTGTTTTTTTGATCATTTAGGTATTTTATTGTTTAATCAGTTTTGCCATAATCACATTTCTGGTCAAGCGTGTGTTGTTCATGAAGATTTATTAATTAATTTATTTATTTAGGCACACCAACGACTTATTTACAAAAACATTTACAATACAATACATTTACGAGGGCATCCTGTGTAAAAAAGTCACTTAAAGGTATGCACAGTACATAAGGTCTTATTAATTAACAATGAAGATCTTATGTAAATGCTGTGCATACCTTACAGACAGATTGTAGTAGGTTGATGTGCTGGCGTCGGTACCTGTAACCATTTTACCCTTATAGTTTAATTTTACATCGCATTTAACTTGTTTGAGCATGAGTGTTTTTGTGTTACGTAAAGTTAACACCTGAACTAAATACATGACTTTTGTATTGTACTATTCACAGAATGTATTCATTGATTGATTTGAGTCTGTTATCAAACAATGCTTTTCGAATGGAATATTTTATTTATTTCTTACTGTAACACAAATATGTACAAAGGTGGACGTAATATTCCAATGGCCCATTCTACAAGTTAACCTTTGGGTGATGCAAAGACAAATAGTGGGTAGTACAATTTCTTACGAAAAAAGTAAAGAAAAAAACATGATAATATATTCAAGGAAAAGGGTTAAAGCATCAGTAACTTTAGATTGCCTCGAATGCCTCGTTGGTCTAGTGGTCGCAAGCGGTACTGCTGAGCATGAGGTCCCGGGTTCGATCCCCAGGTCGGGCAAAGTGTTATTGCGTTTTTCTATCTGGAATTTCTCAATAGCAGCCCGGAGTCTGGATTTGTGCCCTATTGTTGGCAATAGACTAGCCTCCTATTACATGGGACTTAAACATAACTGGCGAAAAGTGGGTGTAGGTACTACAAGTTACACCTCTGCTAGCCCTTCGGAGATTACAGGAGTGACGTTATGTTAACTGTAGATTAATTTCAAAAATGTTAGCTATAAGTTTCTCTGTCCCGAAAAAATGCTAAGAAACAACGGAGTACAATTTCAAGACAAGCTAGACGGTCTCGCCAACTTAGGGATTATATTTCAGTTGTCGACCACGATTCACGTAGTTGTTACTGCACGTAGCTTTGGACGTGAAGGTCAGTGGAGCAGACATTCCAAACTATCATATTTATTGGACTACCTTTATGTAACCTTTGTGTACTTGCTCTGAATACATGGGTTTATAATAATATTAATAAATTCTTTATTTTGCACATCAGTTGTTACATTAGAGACTATACGTCAAGAGACAAATACAGTGTTACCACTAGCGAAAAATGGAAAAAAGCATGGAGTTATTGTTGTCAAAACTAGACGATAAATTAAACGAACAAACAAAAGTAATTACTGCATCGGTGACAAAATGCGTTATGGAAGCGTTAGACGAAAAACTCAAAGCAATAACGGAAGAAAATTCTCAACTTAAGACAAAAATATCTACACTAGAACAGAAAATCAGTGTCATGGATAAAGAGAAAAGGAAATATAACCTAGTGTTCTTTGGATTAGAAGAGATAGGAAAATCAGAAGCTGAGCTGGTTGATTACATTAAGGAAACGGTAATAGAGACAGGGACACATCTCGATAGCCAAGAAATCAGTAACATCTACAGAATTGGCAAGAAAGTAACCAACAAAAATCGGCCAGTTATTGTGTCAATTACATCTATGTGGAAAAAACACAACATATTGAAAAACAAGAACAGATTTCCGCCAGGAATATTCGTGAATGAAGATTTTCCTAAAGAAATTCTTGAAAAGAGGAAGCAGCTTCAGACCCAAGTGTTGGAAGAAAAAAGGAAAGGAAATGTAGCCTACCTAAAATATGATAAAATAATAGTGAAGAAACCAACAGACAAACCGAGAGACAAAAGGAAAAGGGAAGAGTCAGGCTCACCAAACTCGTCAACCCAGAAAAGAATAAACACTAAAGTTATTCAGACAACACAAACCAACAAGGGTACTTCAAAAGAAGTTATTAAACCCAACATCCTAAACTATGTTGAACGTTGCAGATCAGCATCATTATCTGATACTCCAAAAAACCTGTGATGACCGCCGGCACCCGAAATCAAACCAAAATACAAGCTACAACTTTATACAAACCAACTAAGGAAAAACAACCCCCAAGCCGGCTGGTCACCGTGGGGGAAGAAGACCAAAACCCTCCACCCCACCCTATATACATATGCACATACAATGCTCGGTCATTACTATCAGACGAACGGCTACTAGAGTTCAAACAATCATTAGCAACTATTAAATACGATATCATAGGTCTATCAGAAATCAGACGTACAGGTTATAATATAGAAGAAAGCCAAAACCATATTTTCTGTAATTTTGGTGAGACTAAAGGCCAATATGGAGTAGGTTTTCTAATTAAAAAGCACCTCAAAAACAACATAGAGAGTTTCACTGCAATCAACGAACGAATCTGTATACTACACTTGAATTTCGGAAATATAAATCTATCCATCGTCCAGGTTCATGCACCGACATGTGACGCCACCGAACTGGCAATTAAAGAATTCTATGACCAAATACAGGAATCTCTTAAACATTGCAGTAAAAACGTTACAATCATGGGTGACTTTAATGCCCGAGTTGGCCAGAAAATTCAAGGAGAAGACAGAATACTGGGAAACTCATGCTTTGGAAGAAGAGACAAGAGAGGCGAAACCCTACTTCAGTTTTGCTGGGCAAACAATTTATTCGTCATCAACAGCCTATTTAAGAAGAAAAACAAGAATATTTGGACATGGCTTTCCCCAAATAAAAATAAAAGCCAAATAGATTATATACTGTCAAACCTTAAAAATAAAATCACTAATATCGAAGTGATAAGCAATCTATCGTTTCCAAGCGACCACCGACTTGTGAGAAGCACTATATTGTTAACCAACACCAGAAAATCTAGAGCCAATTATAAAAGTAAAAATTTTTCACTGAAAACCATAGATGAGCAAGAGAAATACATTGAAGCTTTAATGTTGCACATCTCAAACGTAGTACTAGATAAAAAGGATGATGTAGAGTCGTATTACGATAAAATTAAGCAAGCTATCGATAAAAGTTTAAAATCTATGCATAACAACAATCCAAATATGAAACGACGCTACACTATCTCGGACAGCACCAAAAACCTCATCAAAAGAAGAAATGAATTAACTAATAAAAAACGACTAACATCAGAAGAGAAAAATGAAAGAAAATATTTATATAAAAACATTCACAAAATTATCAGAAAAGAATACCAAGATCACAGACTCTCTACAATTGAAAAACATTTGAAGAATTCAGGAAGTTTGAAAAAAGGTTTGAAAGAATTAACAACGTCTAAAAAATGGATTCCTAGCCTGAAAATGAACTCTACTTGTAACAAGGAAACACTAACCAGAACAGGAATAATAAAGATTGCTACTGATTTTTTTAGAAATCTCTACGCTTGCAAAATACCACCGAGTGTGGAGGTTCAACCTGTACAGGAAAACGATACTACAATACAAAGATTTTCTGCTCAAGAAATTTTGACAAAGATAAAGTCCTGAAAGAGAGAAAAAAGCAACGGTCCAGACGGCATACCAAACGAAGCCATTTTAACGGGAAAATTCCTCCTAGTACAACCTTTAACCACCCTGTTCAATAAAATACTAAACGAAAGAAAAATACCTATTGAATGGGCGAAATCAGATATAGTGCTGCTTTACAAAAAGGGAAACCCTACTGACATAAGTAACTATAGACCAATCAGCCTACAATCTAATCTCTACAAGCTGTTTGCTTCATGCCTCGAGAAACGCCTAGCTGAATATACCGAAAAGTATCAACCAGTAGAGCAAGCGGATTTAGAAGCACGTACTCAACTGTAGACCACATCCACGCACTAGAACTAACCATAGAGAAGTTCGAAGAAATGAAACGCCCGCTCTACCTAGCGTTCATCGACTATGCTAAAGCATTTGACTCTATATCCCATATCAGCATGTGGAGAGCCCTACAGGAATGTAATGTACCATCAGAAACTATAGAGCTCATACAAGACATATATAAGAAAAGCACAAGTAGAGTAGTATTAGACAAAACAGGTACAGAAATAGATATTCGAAGAGGCGTGCGTCAAGGCGACCCCCTCTCTCCCAGAATTTTTATTACCGTTCTGCAAAACATCATGAGCAAACTTAAGTGGAAAAACAAGGGTATAGATATCGATGGTCATTTTCTAAGCAATCTCAGATTCGCCGACGACATCATAATCTTCGCGGAAAGTTCACCACAATTAGAGGCCATGATAAATGAAATTCACAAAGTCAGCAATGAAATTGGCCTAGAACTAAATACAACGAAAACAAAAATTATGACAAACAGCATAAAAACACCATTACATGTTAACAATGTGTTACTAGAATATGTCCAAGAATATACGTACCTGGGCAAACAAGTGTCATTTAAAAAATCAAGACACCAAGATGAGTTAAAGAGAAGAGTAAACATGGCCTGGAATAAATTCTGGAGCCAGAAAGAAATTCTCAAATCAAGTATGTCGATGAAACTGAAGAAAATTGTGTTGGACTCCTGCATCTTGCCTTCCCTTACTTACGCATCCCAAACATGGATTTTCAACAAAAAGACCATAAACATAAACATCTTTAAAAACTCACATCTAATGCACTAAGTTTGAGCCACTTCTAGCTACGCTTATCTGTGTTGTACGGAAACTTGCTGTTGATTTGTGTTTGAACCAACATTGCTTTAAATGATTTTTTTTTTAAGACTACCCTTTATTTCATTAATATTTTTAAATGTCTCACTTTCTACAATACGCCCAAAAACAATTTTTGTATAGTTTTAATATTCTCATGTAAGTGAATTGATGTATTCTTATGAGAATAAAGAAATCTCTAACCGGATAAACAAAATAATAACAACACAAAGAGCCATGGAACGGAGCATACTAAACCTGAAGTTGAGACACAAAAAGAGAAGCACGGAGATAAGAAAAACAACAAATGTAATTGATGCTCTGGAACATTGTAAAAGACTGAAATGGAAGTGGGCCGGCCATATTGCACGCATGAAAGAAGACAGATGGGCCAAAAAGATAACTTCATGGAAAGGCCCTTTAGGCAAGAGAACCAGAGGTAGACCAGCAGAAAGATGGCTCGACGAGGTTCTGAAGGTGGCGGGAAGGGAATGGATGAGTAAGGCGAAGGACAGAGTTCTTTGGAGAGGGATGGAGGAGGCCTTTACTCTACAGTGAGGTCCTTAATAAAGTTTAACAAAGATATTGTTTTTTTCGAAATTATTGCATGCTAATTGTAAATTTAATTGTTAATTGTTTTTTTTTTATTAAGGAAATAAAAAGGCTTTATTATTATTATTATTATTATTTCGGGAGTCAGTATCTTCTTCCCAAATGTGCTTATTGTTTACAATAAATAAGTAATTAAATTCTATTTGTTGGTTAAAACATTATAAAACTAGATTGTTAATAAAATACATTTGATTAAAATTAAAGTACTTAATAAATTACAAAAAAATAAAATTAAAATTGAAAAATTACTAATGTTTAAAATGAATGATAACTTATAATTAATTAAAATTCTTAAATTAACAATGATTAAAATTAAAATTGTTAATAAATTTCGGATGATAAAATTAAAACAGTTATGCTTATGCTTGGTACATGTTGCTATATTAGATCTAAGATATTGCATATTGTGTGTATGAGACTTGACCATATCTGGCGATATGTGAATGAGCCACTCCTACACGTGTAATGTCATTTTTCCATTACCTACCAAAAGTATAAAATACTGTTGATGAAATTGGTACAAATATAAATCGGTCGGTAATAATACAAAATTGACAGGAAAATTAACGGTTAATCATGGTAAGATTGTTTTTTTTTATTATTGATAGGCTTGCGTTTAATCACTATCTCACCTGATGGTAAGCGATGATGCGGCACACTTGCCTAGAAGTAGCCTATTTACTCTTGACTTAAAGACCCCAGCGACAAGGAAATGACAAAAGATGTCACTTGCATTTTATAAAATGATAAGGTCTATTTTCCTATGTGGCCGTTAAGTAGGTAGATACTAATACTAGCAATGTAGTAGTTTTAACCTTACTGAAGTTTTTCAGTTTTAATTTGAGTATGATTGACAAAACTGCTAAACAATTCATATGCCCTGAATATATATGCTGAAAATAAAATCAGTTTTGTTAGCACTAAATTTCACCAGTCGCGTTAAACATTTATGAAAACGTGTCGTTGAAATTCAATAACTTTGGTGTATTTTCCATCAGGAATAAAATAATAAAATTCTGGCATGCAATAAATACGTGAACGATCAGAAATATTTAAAGTGCCAAAGTTACATATATTTGGTTTTGATTAATCTCTAGTATGTGTCTACGTGTTGTCACGGTTCCAATGTTAAAAAGGGATAGTGCTTTCGTCCTTTGTATTTCCATCTCTTTCACGCTAGCTATTAATGCTATTAATGGTTCTCACACGTAAATACAGCCACTGACCTAATAAACTTATTTTCAATTACTCTACTTTCCATGTGATTGGGAATAAAATATAAAAATGAGTTTATAATGTAAATGCATCGCGTGGAAACGTGAACTTAATGGGTCTCCAATATCACACACAAGCTGTGATAAAGTGTGGTAATAAATTGTTGTACCTACTGGTTTTTTTTTCTGTAATAGAAACGTACCATACAAAGAATAATCCATACACGAATACAATATAAGTAAGTGCTACTATGTTAGTCAAATGAACCCGTAAACCTAAACCACACAGTCTATATTTTATACCTAAATTTGAACAGAAAGTGCTGGATTATTACCTAGAACAATAGTGTTGAAGCTTCAAAAGTTAACTGGACAGAGCATGTTGCAAACAAACAAGTGACGGATGTTACTATTATACCAAAGCGAAGTGGACTGGCTTCACCACAACTGCTGGCATTACTAAATATTCTGTTTCAACCAGAGAAATGTACGAAACTAACAATTCTGGAAGGTTTTAAAATACATTGACATTTATTTATATTTACAGAAAGCTTTACCTATACTTTGTTTTGGTTGTTTTACCTAGCTTCTGAACGAATCAGAAGAATAAATATGTAGTACCCGAAATCAGGAAGGCATTTTTACATAAATCGCCAGTTCTAGCTAAAAGAAAATCCACAAATTAATTCATTAACATCCTATTCTCATTCCAAACTATTTCGGGTATCTTCCGATATAAGCCGAAGTAACAGAAAATCAGTATTCTACACGACAAAGGACAACAAAGGTTGATAATTAAGATTAACATTTACACAAAAACCTTGTGTCTGTGTTCGTAAATTGCCCTAAAATGTGTCTTATCGATCTCGAAAGCTATTTCTATCTCGTTACCGACTAGTTTATTGTAGAGTTGTAACTTTACTGCTGACATAACTGTCCTCGTAATTTTAGAGCCTTTTATCTCATTCAGCAGAACTTTGTGATACCTTTGTCCACATTCTGTAACTCTAGCCAGATAGTGCGGTTGAATATAGTTTGCTAAAATTATAAGTTACCGTCCTATTTCGATGGTCCAATTGAACCGATTTATGAATAGACTTTCAAAAGATTTTTTTTGTATAAATTGTGGAACTACAGTTTACATTTTATTGAAATAATTTTCAGTGTTCAAAAATGCACGGTTCATGAATATGAACATGAGTACTGTATTTTGTGGGAATTAAATCAATGTATGTGACAAAAGAAAAATATTTTGATGCCGTTACATATCCACTTAAAAACGGTAAATTATAAAGCAAAAGTTGCGTAAAAAGAACTAATTTAAAAAAATATTGAATTGTTCGCTATCATAATTTATCAAAGGTTGTCTGTAAGAGATCGCTTTTTGCGGTTAGACCGCCCATTGTTACACCCTACGGAGCTTATAAATTTGTAAGATTTTATGGGATGCATTAAAGAGTATTCCAATATTCTTATACTTAGCAGTATGCTTGACAGTTGGATGTTTATGTTTAGTAAGTGCACAACGTTATAAAAAGGCAACTTGTAATAGACAACGACAACTATTTAAACGTAATTCAAGGAGAAAGAATCCAGCACAAAGTTTTGCAAACTAATCCAATTAGAGGGTGAACGGGAGACGTCTGGTGCACCCACTTTGTTCCGCAGCTCCCTGCAGACACAGGGAACGTTTTGTATCAGTTAGTTTATTTAATTTTGGTTAAATCATATGCAGCAAGAAATTAAGAGCTTAAAGGTCTAAAGACACAGTACAGTTTGCAAACACATCTGAGTAAAAACTAAGTTCAAACTTAAATTAAAAACTAAAATGTTCTAAATAGAATAGAACGTTATTCTATATTAGAAAACGATAAAGTCTGAAATTCACACACGAATATTGCTTCCAGTATTACAATAATAAAGGACCCACAAACTTAGTCCATTTACAATAACAACAAACCGAGATATGAATCCAGGAAATTTCAGTAAGCTTATGCTAATTAAATTAGTTTGGTTTCTAAGTTATAAGTTCGGTCTGGTCGATAGCTGACCAAGATGCTCACTTGCGACCAACTGCGAGAACACAAACTATTTGCTTCGTTTAGTATTCCGACTCGGCAACTTAGTAATCGCACGGATAAAATACATTGAAATTCAGGCATCTCCCAGAAGATACAAATTAAAAACTAGAGATATTATTCACTAACAAAACTGTTTACACAAACGAATATTCTATGAAAAATATGTTTTAGAATATCAAAGGGAATAATTAAAGTCGATATTGCTTATACATGTGCCTGCTACAGACGTTTTGTCTAAATTGACTTTTTGTCCATTGAATTATGTTTTTGTCCCGAGTCAAGCACGAAGCCGAGGAAATCACGTAACTATCTACTTTTTCATACCGATGTTCTTTCGAAATGGTTTAATGAAAAGAACGGTACGTTATTGTTACGAAAACTGTAGGCAATCGAACAGCTTGTGGATAACTTTGGAATGAAAGTGTGAGTGTTTCTGTGGTGATCGTTGACAGTTCCAAAGTCGTTGGAGGTGTCAAACGTCGGCTTGTTGTTCCCAGGACAGACAAACTCCAACAACTTTGGCAAGTTTGCTCCTGTCTGCCCCTACGACACCTGTAACGGAACGTTACATGACATTCTTTATAAAATTATTAATGTCACACATATTGACTTTCTGACTGGAACGCGCGGCGAGATGAGGTGCGGGAGGAAGTGTTCGCGAGTCGCCGCATACCTTACCTTATATGGTAATGCGCGCGAGCGCCGCGCACCGATGGTTTGGCCGGTGGTCTCGCCCTGAGTCGCCTCTAGGCTGATAACAAAGCGCACGTACCGCGTCGTCCTCTCGAGCGTACTAGCCGAGACGTTCGCATTTCTCGTGATATGTTACAAATATTAATTTAAAGCATTAATTACATGCATTAATGAGTTATATCCTTGCTGGAAACGTCAGTGACAAGAACATCATTTAATCCCGATTTAGGGTAAGTTTTGAATAGCACACAAACTTATTATTGTTTCACAAACTGTGGTGTAATTAATCTAGTTTATGTATTTGGTTTGCTTTATTATATTGTTTATTGCCTCCGCTAGTATTCACCGCTATAATTATGTACCAAGTACGAAATGCTACTTCATGCCGTCAGAATTATTCTTCCACCTTCACATAATAAATAAATCATTACTTATATGCTAATTTAAAATATCTTCCTGCTTTGTTCTTATTCTTACTTACTTCCTGCGGCGAAAACCCAAAGGAGGGTTTCTGATCTCACTTGTTTTCTTTAGCTAAATTGGCCGCTTAAACTTTTATGTAAACTCCGTTCTGGTTGTTCCGTCACGTCAATACTACTACAACTACATAGGTATTTCCTTGTTGATGTCGGCGGCACCTAGACCAGGACGGAGGATATAAGGTCACGTACTGAGACCCGTGAAACTATGGTTTCCAGGAACTACGGCAAGTTTACGGGTGAGCCTTGGCTTCTGTCCCGCCCAGCTCCAGCTGCTCCGGACCGTGAAGGACTACAACGTCGGCCATCTTCTATCCTCGGCCCGGGCGTCTTCTGCGGTGCAGTACGAGACCGTCGGCCGTCTACCATCCTCGGCCTGGGCGTTTCCTCCAGTTCCGCAGGGAAGTGCCTATCACTACAGGGGTGACAACAAACGGGCCGAGAACCCACCACATAAATTTGTGTGCCCCGCTGAGCTGCTTAATAAACCGTTAGTTGGTATAACACTCGTTTTATTCTCCTTTTATGTAGGGATAAAGCGGGTGGGGGTTGCACTGGCGCCCTTATACGTGGTTCTGTTTGTTTTCGCTTCTGTAGTAAGTAGTTAGTTATTGTACGGTGAGTGGTTTTTTTTTATTATTGTAAAACGCTTGTTATTTTTTTGTTTGCGGTAACTGAGGTGAAGTTAGTATTTTTATCGTTAACTTAAGAATTGTTAATTTTGAGTGTTGTCGTTTATTTTTTAAGCAAGAAAAACCGTTACGATTTAAATTGTTATTGTTTTTTTATGACGGTATTTTTAAACGGTCATAAATTTAAATAGTATCCGTAACGGATTATTTTTTTATATTGTTAAGCTACGTTCACACCAGTTGCAATTTTTATTTTTTGTTTTAACTTTTTATTATTTTTTTCCTTTTTGTTTTTGTGTTGGCTTTTTATTATTTTGCCATTATTTTTTCATTCTTCCTTCATTCATATTAACACAGCGTTCTGTTTAAAGGCTGATTGTAACGGAACGGAGTATTTTATTTATTTTGTTTTTTTTACTCAATCAATTGTTTTGTGTGCTATTTACAACTTTTTTAAATTGATTTTTTTTTTAATTATAATTTGTTTTTTTTTTTTTAAATGGCGTATCCAATCAAGTTTCTGTCTCTGCAAAAATCCGAGCTAGAATATGAGGTGGCAGTTAGGGGTGAAACACCAGCAAATACTGTTGCTGATCTTAGGCGTCAAGTTTGTAAACTAGGTCAGGTTTGTCCTTCAGAGGATATTTTGTGTTCCCATCTGGACCCTCTTGAAGACTTGAACGGTTCCTTGGAAATTTTAAACAAAATTAAAACAACCCTGGATGCCGATACTCAAGATAAAAATATTTTGGGGCGTATCGAAAATCTGTTTCACCATCTTTATCATAGGCTAAATAGGATAAACGTCGATGAGAAAATTTTAGAAGTTCATTCGGAATGCACTAGTCTTTTTAAAAAATATTATGACATTTTTATGTTATTAAAAGCAAAGTCTATTGACCCTCTTATTCCTGCCATCCCCTCTCCTGATCCGCAAGTTACTGCTGATAAGATTAATGTGTCAGTGACTTGTGAGGGTAATGCAAAAATTTCCGAGTTAGCCAGACTGAAATATGATGGTAAAGCTTGTGTGCGATCTTTTATTCAGCGCGTTGGTGAATTTAGTGTAGCTCGTAATCTTTCTAACGCAAAGTTACTGGCTTACGCATCTGAAATTTTTGTTGATGATGCACTGCATTGGTTTAGGAGCGTTAAGGATCAGGTATCGTCATGGGATGAGCTTGTCACTCTTCTGCGGCAGGATTTCGACAAAGCAGATTATGATTACCGTCTTCTGTCTGAGATTCGGTCTAGGACTCAGGGAGCAACGGAAAATATTACCATTTACTTGTCAGTTCTTTCTGGAATGTTTTCGCGTCTGTCGAGACCTTTAGTGGAAGAAGACAAGCTCGAAATAATACTCCATAATATAAGACCGTGTTACGCGAGCACTTTAGCTTCTGCAGCCGAAGTTAAAACTATAGATCAGTTACGATCTCTTTGTCGTAATTTTGAAAACGTCCAGTCACGGATGGCTAAGTTCCGAGAACCATCAGCAGCTACTTCTGATACGTTAGCACCGGAGTTCGCATACAAACAGGGAACAACAAATCTTAATAGAACTAATCAATCAAACGTTAATAATAATAAGCAGAATATTAATGAAAAATATTTACACGTTATAAAGGAAAGTACTTCAGTAGCTGAGGTAAAGTTGCCATATTGCCCTAGGTGTCGCAATAATTCACATAGCTTGAGGGATTGTCAAAATAAGGAAATTATGTGTTTCAAATGCGGTCACAAAGGTGTTAAAAAGCCAGACTGTCCTAAATGCAGTGCAAAGCAAACTCCAAAAAACTAGTTTTGCAGAATTGTAGCCAGCCATCTTCGTCAGAAAGTCGCTTTGATAAACAAGACTGGAGTAATTGGTTAAAAACTATTACGTTATTTTTTGACAGTTACAAAATTTGCTCAATTCTGCAAACTAAGCCTTTTAATGATTCGCGACCTTACTTAAATATTATAATTAATGGTATGACAGTTTCTGGTCTTCTAGATTCAGGAGCAGCGGTTACAATAATAGGTAACTCTGCACATGAGAAACTACTTAGTGTTGGTCTTAATCTGTGTACCGATGATACACCTTCTGTAATAGCTGCCGGTGGGCAAGCACTTAAAAGTATTGGCTATATTAATGTCCCTGTGCATTTCGAGGATCAATTTCATATTATTAAATTCTATGTAGTTCCAGAAGTACAATCATCGCTTATTCTAGGTATTGACTTCTGGCGCGCTTTTCAGTTATGTCCGAAATATTTAGGTTCTATACAGTTATCGGTTGATTCAATAGTCGACTTAAATACAAAAAATCAACAAACTTTTATTCACTCTTATGATAGCTTGGAAGAGTCTCAACGTTCTATAGCTAATAACGTGGTTGAGCAGTTTAAGGAAATTTCCTTTGAGCGCAAAGGATTAGGTCGAACACACGTTATTTCTCATCGCATTGATACTGGTGATGCCCCTCCCATAAGGCAGCGATATTATAGACTGTCTCCCGAGAAACAGAAAATCCTTATCGAACAAGTGGATGAGATGTTAAATCTAGATGTGGTGGAACATTGCGAGAGTGCTTGGCAGTCTCCGGTGCTACTCGTTACTAAAAAGAATGGCCAGCCTCGTTTTTGCCTTGACAGTAGAAAATTAAATTCTGTTACTAAACGGGACGCTTACAACTTGCCATACATTTCCGAGATTTTGGATAACCTGCGCGACGCTCGTTTTCTTACTAGCTTAGATTTGTCCAAAGCTTTTTGGCAAATACCCATTATGGAAGGGGACAGGGACAAGACTGCTTTCTATGTTCCTGGTAGAGGCACGTTTAGGTTTAAAACAACACCTTTTGGATTGACCAATGCTCCTGCTACACAACAGCGTCTTGTAGATAAGTTGCTAGGTAACGTAGATCACCGGATATTTGCTTATTTAGATGACATAATTATTGTTAGCAGTGGTTTTGAGGAACACGTGTCCTTATTGCTTCGTGTTTTAGACAAGTTGCGTAAAGCAGGTCTAACAATCAACTTGGAAAAGTGTGAGTTCTTTCGAAGTCGACTTAAGTACCTAGGCTATGTGGTTGATGCGAATGGGTTACGGACTGATCCAGAAAAAGTTGAGGCCATCCTCAATTACGTTACTCCTACTAATCGTAAAGAGTTAAAGCGATTTTTAGGCACAGCTACTTGGTATCGTAGGTTCGTTCCAAATTTTAGCACTATTGCAGGTCCGCTAAATAGGTTGACTTCTAGTAAAAAGAATTCTCCACCTTTTAAATGGACTGATGAAGCGGATGCTGCTTTCAAGGACCTTAAGGAATGTCTAGTTTCAGCGCCAGTTCTCTCTTGCCCCGATTATAATTTACCATTCGAGGTACATACGGACGCGAGTAACTATGGGATAGGCGGTATGCTCACTCAGTGCGTAAACGGCAAAGAGCACCCCATAGCTTACATGAGCAAATCGTTATCGGCGGCAGAAAGAAATTATAGTATCACGGAGCGGGAGACGCTAGCGGTCCTTATTGCATTGGAGCATTGGCGTTGCTATTTGGAAAATGGTAAAACTTTTACGGTTTACACCGACCATAGCGCATTAAAGTGGTTTCTTTCGTTAAATAACCCTACAGGGAGACTCGCACGATGGGGCGTACGATTATCTTCATTTGATTTCGAAGTTAAACATCGTCGGGGTGTTGACAACGTCATCCCTGATGCGTTATCTAGATCTGTGCCGGTTTCTGCTACTATCACATCCAATTCATTTACGACTTCTAGTGATGATTGGTTTAAAAATATTTATAATAACTGTGTCACAAAACCAGAAAATTTCCCCAATTATCAAATAAAAGCGAACACTCTTTACCGTCTCAGCAAAAATAAATGTTTGTTAACTAATGAATTTTCTTGGAAAGAAGTTGTCCCATCAGAACTTCGAGAAAAAGTCATTGCGGAGAATCATAATGAACCATCCGCTGGTCACTTGGGTATATTCAAGACTTACAAACGTATTGCACTCAGGTATTACTGGCCAGGTATGTATAAGGATGTAGCAAAGTACGTTGGTTCTTGTGGTACTTGTCTTGAATATAAGTATCAAAACCATGCTACTCTTGGAGAAATGGGCCGTCCGAAGCAATGCTCTCGACCTTTCCAAATGATATCCATTGACTTAATGGGACCTCTTCCAGTCACTAGGAAACAAAACAGCTATATATTGGTAATAACTTGTTGCTTTTCAAAATTTTGTCATATTTATCCTATCAAAAAAACAACTTCGGGCATAATTATTAAAATATTAGAGGAACAATTTTTTTTAGTTCATGGAGTTCCTCAAACTATATTTCTAGACAATGGCACTCAATTCATAAGTAAAGATACACAAGATTTATTTAAAAAGTATAAGGTTCCTAATATTTTTTATTCCTCCAAATATACTCCTCAAGTTAACACCGTGGAACGGTACAATAAAACTATAATTACATGTATTTCGACTTTTGTGGATAGTGACCACCGTTCTTGGGACGTTTTTATTCCGAAAGTACAATTTGCCATAAATAACTCTGTTAATGAAGCCACGGGGTTTTCTCCTTCATTTCTTGTTTATGGGCGAGAAGTGGTCCCATGTGGTTCCCATTACACCGAGGTTGATCTGGGTGATGAAATCCTATTTCTGCCGCGTAGTGTTTACGCAGAGAACCTTGGTTGCCTAAGTACTATCTTTGACCAGGTTCAAAAGACGCTATACCATGCTCACATAAAAAACACGTCGCACTACAACTTGAGACGTAAGGCCTTTGAGTTTGAAGTCGGTGACATGGTGTACAAACGGACTTACGTACTTAGCGACAAGGATAAACACTTTAGCAGGAAATTAGCCCCTAAATACATTAAATGCAGAGTCATACAAAAACGTTCCCCATTAGTTTACATTTTGGAGGATATGTCCGGCAAAAATTTAGGGTCTTGGCATATTAAGGACCTCAAAATTTCCACATATAAATAATTTTCTTTTTCTCCTGTCGTCATGTTTCGTTACATTGCCCGATGTGCAATTTTTTTCTTAAGATCTGCTACAAAAGTCACGGACAATTACTAGTCCATGACTTTCATTTTGAAAGGACACGTCACAAATTTTAAAAATAATAGGTGATGTTTTGTATGTTAGGGTTTTGAGCGATGAGGAGTGGATGAAGTGAATGATCGTATGCAAGGTTTTGTAGCGGAATTGGTTTGCGGATTTTATTCCCAGAAATAAAATCCTTATGAGGGACCGGCGGGTAATGTAACGGAACGTTACATGACATTCTTTATAAAATTATTAATGTCACACATATTGACTTTCTGACTGGAACGCGCGGCGAGATGAGGTGCGGGAGGAAGTGTTCGCGAGTCGCCGCATACCTTACCTTATATGGTAATGCGCGCGAGCGCCGCGCACCGATGGTTTGGCCGGTGGTCTCGCCCTGAGTCGCCTCTAGGCTGATAACAAAGCGCACGTACCGCGTCGTCCTCTCGAGCGTACTAGCCGAGACGTTCGCATTTCTCGTGATATGTTACAAATATTAATTTAAAGCATTAATTACATGCATTAATGAGTTATATCCTTGCTGGAAACGTCAGTGACAAGAACATCATTTAATCCCGATTTAGGGTAAGTTTTGAATAGCACACAAACTTATTATTGTTTCACAAACTGTGGTGTAATTAATCTAGTTTATGTATTTGGTTTGCTTTATTATATTGTTTATTGCCTCCGCTAGTATTCACCGCTATAATTATGTACCAAGTACGAAATGCTACTTCATGCCGTCAGAATTATTCTTCCACCTTCACATAATAAATAAATCATTACTTATATGCTAATTTAAAATATCTTCCTGCTTTGTTCTTATTCTTACTTACTTCCTGCGGCGAAAACCCAAAGGAGGGTTTCTGATCTCACTTGTTTTCTTTAGCTAAATTGGCCGCTTAAACTTTTATGTAAACTCCGTTCTGGTTGTTCCGTCACGTCAATACTACTACAACTACATAGGTATTTCCTTGTTGATGTCGGCGGCACCTAGACCAGGACGGAGGATATAAGGTCACGTACTGAGACCCGTGAAACTATGGTTTCCAGGAACTACGGCAAGTTTACGGGTGAGCCTTGGCTTCTGTCCCGCCCAGCTCCAGCTGCTCCGGACCGTGAAGGACTACAACGTCGGCCATCTTCTATCCTCGGCCCGGGCGTCTTCTGCGGTGCAGTACGAGACCGTCGGCCGTCTACCATCCTCGGCCTGGGCGTTTCCTCCAGTTCCGCAGGGAAGTGCCTATCACTACAGGGGTGACAACAAACGGGCCGAGAACCCACCACATAAATTTGTGTGCCCCGCTGAGCTGCTTAATAAACCGTTAGTTGGTATAACACTCGTTTTATTCTCCTTTTATGTAGGGATAAAGCGGGTGGGGGTTACACACCTCAGAATTTTAAACAAGCGCCAGGTGAACGAGTTTATTCTAAAATATTTAAGAAATAACTCGCTAAGATTTCTTGTTGCAAAGTTTCAAGGTATTCAGAACATATTTTGAAAATGGTGGCTTGGAAACAGAAGTTTTGATTACTTATAGGTAGGTACGTGAATAAAAGTAGGCCTTTAAGTTTTGATAGGCTAGAATAACAATTTTCAAGAAGGAGAAGCTTATCTACTGCCAAAGCTACATTTGTAAAGCAACGCTGTTATTGTTGTTTGGAATATGGGTCCTTCATTGTATTATACGAATATATAGGCTTATGTTCCACTCAATTAACGCAAAAACAAACTCACAACGACTGTTCTTTGTCACAGATGCGAGCCAAACAACGGTATTAAATAACGCGATATCTGTAGGGAAATGCGCCGCGATAGCATCGCAACCCGTTGCCAAATTACACCCTTGTTGCGTTTTACAATAGCCACGAGGGTAGGGGTAGTGGCAGACTACCTAGCAACTCACATAAAAACAGATAATTGTGTGTGGGTAATTGCAATAAAAAAATGGAATTTCAGCGTAGGTACACAAATATAATTTTGTGTCCATTTTTAGATAACTGAAAGGAAAAATAATTTTGTATTGTTCATACTCGCACGTTTTCTAATAAGACAGCAAAAATATGAATCTGCTTTTACGGGAGAACAATTTACTCGTAAAGATAACATAGTTAAAATAAATCTTCATTACATTAAACCCGAGCTGTTCTCATATTTTCAAACGGGACGGTTTTAACGTTCTTACCGCTTGCGGTAAGCGGGGTGTGCAACAAATTTTCCGAATAATAGTGTGAAGAAAAAATGTAGCCGGTAAAAACGTTAATATTGGAGAGGAAAAGGGTAAAATATATGGTGCCTTAAAGTATCTCCGCCGGCAATATGAAATGCTTAATTTATTGTAGTGTTTACTTTACATCCACTCTGTGATATCTACTTAGTTTGCGTAGATTCGATGATATTATGTGTAAAAAGGTGTAGATAGGTTACCTAAACAGCATTAGATCTTCAAAAACGGCACACTAACGCACGCTAGCGACCGTTGACGGCGCGACGCGACACCCAGGTCAAGTGTGGCTAGTTACCCACATTTTAACGTGTCGCTTGCAGAGCGCTTATAACCTATCTACATCTTTTTACGTATAATATCATTGCGTAAATTAAATAAAATATAATCTTGTTCACGGATAATTTGTAGTCGGTAACTCTATTTGATGCGTACGTTCTTGGTTTGGAGTAATACATTCTCGATGGTAATGATCATTAAACTGATAGGTCTCTTGGTGGGTTACGTTAAATGCCACAGTTTATTATTAAGTTAGATATTTAGGTATAAATAAAGAGCTGAAATTTGAAATATGTTGTTTATTTTAGTTTGGTTTGTTTGGTATATGAATGTTTTCAGCTAACACGGTAAACACTTTTATGTCTCGCTTTTAATGATCAATGGAGAAATTCGTTTAAAGTGCGCGTGGATTAATTAATATGGCATATGCGATACACACTAGCATCTGCAGGTACTACTTGGCAGATTTCTGTGTAGGTACCTATTCACACTGATTTCTCCGTGGTAACCAGAACAAAGTGTAAGAGGTATTAAAGCCTATTTTTTGCATTTTAACAACTAGCATAAAACTTAAAAAAAAGTAAGGAAGTGCAAGTTGATTGTTACTCAAACTAGTTTTTGTTTATCAAGGTTTTTTTATCCCTCTTAGCTTTGTATTTATTTTGGTGTTAAGTATATGTCGTGGAAAGCGATATTCTTGTCTTGAATAATAAGTTGTGAAGTTGATTAACTTAGTATGGAGTCTATGGTGACCAACGTGACGTTACTTGGCCGAGCGAATGTGTTTTGGGTAATGTCACGTGGACCGAGTCGTGCTGGTGCGTGGGAGCTGGGCAGAGCTCAGGGTGATTTGAGACACCAACGAAGACACACATCCAGTACGAAACTGTCAGTTACCTTACATTTCAGTTGTTTTGTGATTACGATTGTTAAGTGAGGTTATTACTGCAATAAAGATTACTGTTCTACGTTATGAACTCTGTACCACGAAACCCCCATCGGTGTCAGCTCATCGCTCAGCCATCGCAGACGCCGACATATATATGTCTCTGTGTATTTATTTTTATGTGTCACTTATTTGTCCTTAATGTTTACCTTGTTGCACCATACTTGTTCCATCTCTGCATCACCATAAAGTAGACTGGTAGAAAATGCCTAAGGCATTAAGGCCGCCATTATACAGTTTTTATTTGTTTGTGCATAAAGTTTAATAAATAATGCAGTACACAAAAATGAAACAATACTAAAAAAGGACACAAAATTCATTTAATAAGTCAGCTGTTTTCTTGTGGATGGGACGTCAAAGCTGATCTCCAAACCATGACTTCAGTACATTGTCCTGCACGTCTTTTGAATTTATGTACAAACGCCAGCGCATCGATCTGTCAAATTTTCCCAATTGAACATGAACCTTATTGTGTTTAGACTAAAGTTGAAAACCTATCAAAGAAATTTGACAAATTGGGGTAGGTTGATGTGTTGGCGTCTGTACATAACACGTAGTATCAGTATGTGCGACGATGGCCCTGTCACCCAGTATAAAATAATAATAATAATAAAACTTCACACACTCCCACACACACACACACACACTCACTCACTCATTCTCTCTCTCTCTGATTTATAATAGAAATATTTCTAATGTGAGTACCATGCAGGCTAGATAAAATACATGAGTCCATAACTGTCTGGCGGTTTTGAGTACCTATACTTACGTGCCCTTCGCAAATGACCGGCAGATAGCGTCGTGTGGTGGGTCGTCGAGCTCCCTGAAATAGGTTTGAGCTACACGATGACTGAAGCACGCATGCCGTCTGCGGGACAGGTCAACTCAAAGCTGAATTGATTCTTTCTTCAAAAGGCTTTTCTAGACTTTGCCCTGCATCGTGAGACTCGCATAACAAATGAATACAATATTATGTCTGGACTTTAAAAGAGACCATGACCCCTGAGTTTCTTTCAGCATTTCTTCTCAGGGATCAGACACTTTGGAAATGCCATTTAGCGCCATTAAAAAACTGACATGTAAAAGTATCTGGGAAGATCTACTTACAGAAATAAAAATCATTTCATTTCATTTCATTTCTGTCTTCTTCACTTCACTGTTGTATGCAGCAAACTAAAACTCAGCAGTCTCTCTTTACTCTTAGCATAGTTTCATGTCAACCGTCTTCAGTTTCTATTTATACAGTCCATTAATGTACACTTGCTTAGTAATGACGTACTGTTAGCATAACCCTTTTTAAGAAAGACCTTTCTCGGGTCGACGTTCGTTCGGCATTACGTCGTACCTTTTAGTACGACCCGTCCTAACTCACCTAAACGTTCTTCGGTGACCTAAACATAGGTCTTAAGATATATTATGGCAGATTGAAGGCTCATTTACAAGAGAAAAGTTAATTGATAACCATGTGGTAATGTTCTTACGGCGTTGTTGTAAACGTAAGAGACAGGCCCAGCAAGTATCGCATCAACGTGTTTACTCTCAATATATCATACCTACGTACGCAACTCGTTAAGCGATTTTCTCTAACTACGATTTGGCGACTTGAATTGCTTATTTTTGCTCATACGGGCGTTGTCGCTGACAATTACAAAACGATATAGATTCCACCGCGATAGTGCGAATATCGTACGTATTGTTTACATGAGTCTACTTTCCTATCTATCTTTTGATAATAACATTAATGGCGATAATCTCTCCTCGTGTTACTTACTGCCCCATTTCTAGTATTATGTAAGTATAATTTAGTCACGCACAGGATGTAAAAGAGACACTGTGGCAGTACGTTGCTTGTCAAAACAAGGTTTTTGGCTGACATCGAGTGGATAATGAGATTGTTTTAATTCGGTGAACTTCTCCACAGCTTTTGCGGGCATCCTGTTAACTTGCTAATCAGCTTATCTCATGAATTTGTATACGTAAGTAGCTATAGTACAATCGGATCTACTTTTCGTTTTGCCGATTTAATAACTTCGTCATTTGCTTTAATTCAAGTGCAGGCAGCCTAGAGCGCTGATTAGAATTCTGAAGGCTAAATACGATCTAATCATTTTCATTCGAGAGTTCATTTAAAATATCGACGTGAACGCAATCGTTCACGTCGATATTTTATTAGGCTCACCCTTCTCAAAATATTTGGCGAAATTGGCTTTCCTTAGGTACTTGGTTACTGAAGTCGTCATATCGATCAGACAACCCCTTTTTATGTGAATACTTATCAGCTAAACTCAACTTGTCTGGTACATTGCGAACCTAATGAAGTAATCCAGAATCTAAGTATACACGGCTAAAAGTGGTTAATGCAGGGACTAAGCATAATTACTCTTTTATTTCACAAAACTCGTATAGCTTATTGAAATCGATCGGACACTTTTGTAATTTCGTAAACATTTTAAAGAGCCATACAAGGGGAACACAGAAATAATGATATCCTTAGCAGTGTATTACCTATGGAGCAGAATTTTCACACATTTTTAAATACATTTAACGTTATTCTATTATATTCCATTTTTTGTTATGGCAAACAAAACCGTTGTCAACTATTCTGCCAATGTCAAAAGTGAATTGAAAAGCAAGTGCATAAAGAAAAGGAACAACTGTACGCACAAATAAAAAAAAAATTGATACAGTTCAACTCAATGTAGATCGGGCAACGTTATTAATAACTAGTAACACAAGATTGACAGTTGACGACGACAGAATGACGGCAGACATTTATATTGACAACTCACTCTCTCGCTCTTCTTCTAGTAAAGTTTCTGTTTTGTTGATGTATTTCATATATTTGTAGATGAGACGATTAATTAAATTATTTATTCTGGTAAAAGTTTGTTGGCAATTAAAGTTACGTGCGAAGCGAAAACTTTAAAATGATTTCGAAATGTTACTTTTTATTTTACTATAATAAATAAATAATAATAAATATTCCACAACACACAGTTTATACTGTCTTGGCATGTTTGGCGGCAGAACAATGTCCTTTTCCACTCGACTTATAAAATAGGAGAAGGTTATCAATATAATTCCGTCGTTTATGAAACATTATTTTTTTGTTTGAGGGCAATATTTTCCGAATATCGAAAATCGGTTTAGTAGTTTCGTTGTAATATCAAAACAAATGGAAAAATAATCAATCATCTAATGTTTTATCTTAATATCTGTACATTTAGAAATATGTAAGCATTTTTATCAGTCATCTAGTACTCATAGCACAAGCTCTGCTTAGTCTGGGACTTGTGCGAAAGTTGTGGAATACTTATGTATTTTTTACTAATTAAAAACACTAACAGTTGTAAAATAACTCTAGTTTCAGAAGTCGGTGGCCAATATAATTAATGAAACATAGCCACGCACTTCTGTCTGAGTTATTTCACACTTGTGTTTTATATGAAGTTAATTGCATTTTTGTATAAAAGTTTTTTACAACTACTTTCTAACTTTGATTTTCATTTTAGTTTAAGTTTCTTAAACACGGGACTAGTCTCATATTTAAAGTCAGCGTAATTTACGTAAGTCACGTCTTGGTGTCACGCTCAGTCTTTTACTTTGACACTGAAGATGGCTGAGTTCACTTTCACTAATGTAATGTATACCTACCTATCTTATTTTACACATCAGCGACATTTATGTACATTTTCGGATTACACGATTTGTACGCTTCATTTAGTTTTACAAATAAGTGCTAGTTGAAACACTTATTTTCTTTAATATAAAGGTTTGAGGACTAAAATAAAATTCCATTGCTATCAAGTTGCGTAAGTTTTGTCTTGGAGCCGATGCATTTTATTCATTACAAAGGGTTTTCGTTTAACCAATTCAACACACATTCATTGTGCGAACAGCTAAAGAGTGGAATTCCCTGCCGGAGTCGGTGTTTCCTGATAGCTACAACCTAGGGGTCTTCAAGTCAAGAGTGAACAGGTTGCTTCTAGGCAAGCGTGCTTCATCGGCGACCACATCATCGCTTACCAGGTGAGATTGTGGTTAAACGCGTGCCTATCAATAATAAAAAAAACAGAAAAAAAATCATAAATTAATTTAAGATGTCTATTACAAAACCTGAGTGGTAAACACTGCACGTTATTATGCAGTTGGTATTTCGATCATCTTTTTTTGAACTGAAGCTCGAAATTTAAATAATCTTTCGATAACTGCAAATTCTGAGTATTTCAATTTCAAAAGACTATCAGGTGAATAAATTGATTTTCATAGCTTGCTTCTAGCGACGTAGCAGACGGAAAGGTTGATGTAAAAAAGAACACAACACTATTTCGAGAGAACAAAACGTTCAATGTAAAATGGAACCGTACCTATTTATCAAAATTCATTTTCAACACGTTTAATGAATAAACAATTCAAATTTTTGCCACTGCACCTAAGCCGTACCCTCATATTTGAGTCTAATCAAAATATATTTTTAAAAAGAAATTTTACTAAAATAAGTAAATACCTACATACATAGCGTACGTAGGGTGCATCGAGTGGTTTTTCACGCGAACAACCGTTGTAGAGCCCTTGTGATGGGGAGCACGGCCACTTTAACAGTAAATGCAGCCGCGTTATCGAGCTACAAAGTGCTCCTACATCAGCTTTAAAAGGCCTGTCAAGTTTAAGCTCAAGTTAAAATAAAAATACCTTAAAATGACGAGACTTTTCAAAATGTCAAATATTATTAAAAAGAAACACGTGTCACCTGTCAAATTGATTTCAAAAATTTCAAAAGACAGTTCAGTAAATAAGCTTATGGAGAACGAAACATGACGATGTTTTTACAGCCAACCCAATAATCACATAATAAAACGGCCGATTTTTTTGTATTTTTAGAATCAATGAAAACACATATATTATTCGGAACACGTGTCTTGACTTTAACACCGAATGACGTGGAGCACTAAAAGCGACGTTATGTACTTCAATATGACGTGAAATAAAATATTATCTTGGGACATAAATATGATGTCATTGCCAATTTTTACCAAAGTGACTGAGTTTGGGTGTAACAATGTCTGAAAAGCGAATATATTCTGTTTAGTAGTTTGTTATCTATATTAATTATTGAAGGGGGAAAAATACCCCTTTCTAGTATATCACGCGCGAAGATTTTACATTAAATATAAATAAAATATATATATTCCACAACTTTTTCACACAACGGCATTTAGTCCCAAGTTAAGCTTGAAAGCTTGTGTTATGGGTACTAAACAGCTGATAAATATACTTATATATTTCTAAATACATACATATTATAGATTTTTTACACCCAGACATAGAACAAATGATCGTGCTCATCATACAAACATTTATCCTGGGTGGGAATCGAACCCCAGACCTCCGGCATAGCAGTCATGGTCACTTACTACTAAACCAACAGGCCAGTCAAACATTTGACATTTGAATAGAAACGCAAGGGTGAATTAGAAACTAAACTTCGAGGAGAATGTTCACGCTGGTTTAGTATTATTTGAAACCTTGTTAGGCGTCGAAACTATTTATCTCAATTATTTAAAAGCATTAGAGTCCTCGTACGGAACAAAAACCTTTTAACTTTAAAATCCTCCTCCAACTTATGTTTCTATTCAACCTCGTGATTCGTCTCACTTCTATTGCAAAAATGCAAAATGCAAAAGGACTAAAAAATGTTGTCAAAATGCACTTGACTGCAATGGACTGTTGAAAGCTAAAACAGTCTAATTTCAACTACAGGGCGATCAGTGATCACTAGGTTCGACCTCCCGTCTATATTAAATAAAGGATTTTAATTTTGTTATTTTAAGCCCGTTTTTTTTCTTACTAAATATCCAGAGGTTATTCACCTAACATAATGCTTCCCAACAATAGTAAAATTCATTTGAACACCCAAATAGAATAAATTCTCTATTATAGTGCATCGAGGTGGGATTCCTGGCGATATTGTGAGTAGCGCGGGTCGTGCCGTCCGGCGCACACAGGGTTAACTTGGAGCTGAGAACACAATGGACTCGGGGGACACGTCACGTCGTACACGTGCCTTGACAATCGTCTGATTAGGATCTCATGCCCTCTCTCCTTTAGAGCACACCGGTATGTATTTGCTGATTGATATACCTGCGTTCTGAGCTACGTGCATCTGTATTCGGCGTTACGAGTAAATACGTACAGACAATATTACACTGGAGCTGATACGAGATATTTGTTGTACTGTAGACCTTCATGGATATAAATTTCTAATTTCTTTTTTTTTACATTTAATACTTCAAGCACACTAATGTACAGACGCCAGCACATCAAGTTTACCCGATGTGTCAAAATTTCTTTGATCGTTTTTCAACTTTATTTCAAACAAAATAAGGTTCTTACTCAATTGAGAAAATTTGACACATTGGTGTAACTTGGTGTGTTGGCGTCTGTACAAATGCGGACTTAATGCCATAGGCATTTTCTACCAGTCAACCTTCTTCTTCGTCTTCTTCTTTTAATTTCTTTATGGCTTGTTACGCTTTATGTCTTGATGGACCAGTGTTTTTCGCTTTACCTCTCGTTTGTTCACTTGGTTGGTTAAAATAAGGGCAATGTCATTTTATCAATTAATAATATGAACTTTCTTAGTCTATCTACAAAGATATTTACAACTGTAAAATACTTAACCATATATACTAAACATCAAAATAAAAACGACTTAATATAGCTAAAATGTAGCGTCAAAAAACGCACTTGCATCGCTTTCCACTGGAAGTGTACCCAAAAGATTGGCAGCATTGTCATATTGTTTGACTATAGGCACTTATCCTTTAACCAATGTAAAAGCCAGCCAACTTGGGTCACACGTGGTGTCAGTCAATCTTGGACATCGATGACATTTATTTATTTATTTATTTATTAAAACTTTATGCACAAGTAAAAAAAACCGCACAAAGGCGGACTTAATGCCTTAGGCATTTTCTACCAGTCTATCTTAAGGTGGTGCAGAGACAGAACATTGGTGAAGGAAGTCTTAAAGGAAGACCGAAAGAAGGTTCTTCGGAAATCTGGATTGGGTAGAGGGCTTTGCAATAATAGGCTGGTATTTTCTTCGATTTTTATGACTCTAAGAGATGAATACTCATTTATACTAATTATTATTAGACATTTGACGAACAGCTGCTGGCCGAAAAGCATTTTACATGGATTATAAAGGTAGCTACATCTAGGAATAAATCTCATTATTTATGTATGATAACTTGGAATTTGATTTGCACTTTGAAAGTTTGGGCAAACTGAAAGCTGACTTTTTGAGCATCTTGCTAAATAGTTTGTTTATCTTGTCATTTGTATCAAAGTAACTTTAAGGATGCGGAGTTTACCTTCAAGTGATTGATACTCTGTTGCACTTACATTTTTCCATGTTATTTTAGCACACTATCTGTGTTAACAATTGTTGGTGGTGGGTAAATAAAATGAGAGTGCTTCTTTTCCAAGTACTTTGAATAAAACAGTCGTATTAATTTGTACTTCTAACCTAGGTATTAATAATAATGTTCCACGACTATTCACACAGCGCCATCTAGTACCATGCTAAGCATAGCTTGTGTTATGGGTACTAAGCAACTGATAAAGATAAAAGTATAAATATTTCTAAATACATACATATTATTATGGATAAATTACACCCAGACACAGAACAAATGATCGTGCTCATCACAAACATATTTGTCCTGTGTGGGAATCGTACTCATGACCTCCAGCATAGCAGTCAGGGCCACTAACTATTAGACCAACAGGCCAGTATATAACGTGTAGTGACAATCGTAAAACCAGTTCATATTTTATTATGAACTGAGGTATATTATGCGTTTCAAATGAGAATAGGAATGGCTTTGCGCCATGTTGTGACGTCATAGCTGTCAATTCAAATAAATTGGATAAGATCAGCTAAACATGTTTTTTTCTAAATATAATTTATTTACGAAATCCGAACTAATAATTTTCTAACTTGTACTGTAAAGTTTTTGTTTACATTCTCCAATGTAAACAGAAACTTTACACTAGTATAATCTCTTGAGCCCTCCCATGCAAAACAGCGCCTCGTTCACACATTTTCAAGCAGTCAGGCAGATGAAAACAAAAACACATATCAACAACAACAAGAAACAACCGTGTAACAAACAGAATTAGTAAATAAAACGTAAGCACTCCATAAGACTAATTATTTAAGACGTTTTTTCATTTGGAATAACTTCGACTCAGTAAAACTAAAAAAATAAAATAATTGATACGCGATTAAGGTTTCGTTGCAGGTCGTACCTTTTAAGCGACATTTGACAGATAGAGGTCATTGACGTTCCTATTCTTATTTGAAAGGCATAGTACATACTCGTAAGTGGGGTGCACTTAATACATTTCTTCAGCAACGTCAAAGTGCCATGTACCTAATAGGATCACGGTCACAAGTTGGGCTTCGGGTTGGTGGTAATTTTTTTTTTATAAAAGAACAAAATAAAATAATACCTATATTTTATTGTAAAACCCGAGTATACAGTAGATAGTATTTGTAAGGTCTTGTGGTAAAATATATTTAATTGTGATAATATTTATTTCTGTAAATAGGTTTTAACAATATTTTCGTTAATACTGGGATAACCCCTGTTGGTCTCGCACAAGTTTTTTTATTTATATCTTATACTAGCTGCCCCGGCAAACTTCGTTGTGCCTTAGAGTCAATTCATTGCTCTTATTTTTTTTTTATATTAGATATACATACGTTGAATAAGACGACAACAAATAAATCCAAACCAATAATAACTACTACTACTTTTAAATTACAACATGTATATATACCCTAACCTAACTGACCATACCTATCCTATAGCTAACCCAACTATCTAACCTAACTACCTTACTAAAAAATACTAAATTCATAATTTTAATCTGAACTATTGCCTCTATGTTACATACAATAATTTATGCCTATAGTTTTCCCGGTCTACTTTAATTAAAGTCCTAACAGTAAAATAAGTTCTATTTGCAAAGAATTATTAAAGTTCGTCTCTGTCATCATTGCTAGTTACGTAAATTGATTTCTGAAATATAAGACTTTTTTATGCTACATAAAACCTCTAAGTTTAGTAACAAAATAAATTTCGGAACGTAGGTGCGTATTATAAATTGACAACCTTACCTTCTTGGGTTTAGCTTAAGACTTGTCAATTTCAAATTGTCACCTGATAATGAACTGGGAAGTTTGACTCCTGTCATGTCTTCCAAGATGGCGCTGCGTTTGAAAAATGTTTGAGACAACCGATATTCTTGATATTTATTTTTATGATGTCGAACGGGATAAAAAGTATCCTATGTCCTTCTCCTGGCTCTAAACTGCCTCCCTGCCAATTTTCATTTAAATCTGTTCAGCCGTTCTTGAGTTATAAGCGAAGTAACTAACACGACTTTCTTTTATATATATAGATATAAAATTCTCGTGTCACAATGTTCGTTCCCATACTCCTCCGAAACGGCTTGACCGATTCTCATGAATTTTTTTATGCATATTCAGTAAGCCTGAGAATCGGCTACTATCTATTTTTCTAACCTGTAAGTGATAAGGGGTGTTCAACCTAATTTTTTTTTTTTTTTTTGATAATTTTTATTTTTTTTATTTTTTTATTATGCGGGATCAAAAAATACATACAATTCGAAATTTGCACTTTTTTATCACCAACCCTTGCTTTTTAATAGTCATAGCAAAACTTTTAATGACTTTTTGAAATATCACGAGGAGAGAGGAGAGGGAAGAGGGAGGGGAGTGGGAGATTGTGAGGGTTGGAAGGGGAGTGGGGGAGGGATGGGGAGTGGGAGAGGAGGGAGGTCAGGACAAAGGGAGGGGTGGAGAAGGAGGGAATGAAAGGGGGGAGAGGGGTAGGGGAAGGGTGAGGTGAGAGGGGGAGGGGAAGAGGCAGGAGCCGGGTGGGGGAGGGAGGGGAAAGTGAGGGAGGGGTTAGGGGAGGGGGTTGGAGGCGTGAGGGGAGGGGCGTGGGAGGTGTGCGGGAGAGGGAGGGAAAGGGGGGAGGGTAGGGGGAGAGGAGTTAATAAAAAATGCTATGCAATAGCTTTACCGCGGCAGTCTCCGAGTGCCACACGTCATTTTCACTTTTTTTTTAACCATTCAATCACAATGTGCCACAGCGAAGCGTGGCAGGGTACAGCTAGTTTTTATATATTTGTCTTTAGGTGTTAACCTTTTCTTGTTTTGTTTTATTTATTTTGTTGGTTCTGTTGTTTTATGTTCTGTGCGTCCAAATATAGTATTTCTTTCTTTCTTCCCTTTCTTTTACAAACACTTTTACGAGTCATTTTCAACTATATATAGTAGATTAGATCGGTGTTTTACTATATGTCTGGCAGATCCAAGTGGAAAAACCTACTTAATAGTTTTCAAAGATGGATCATTTAATTTTACAGTTTCTTATAAAATAGGTATTATTCTACTGTTACAAATATAATCCGATTATCCGAGCAGTACGAAAAAACAAACCGGACTAAATATTCGTATAGCCATTGAAATTAGATGTTCAGTTACGGCTGGCAAAAGATTTAGACTAGTAATAATAAATAACTAAATAATAATAAATATTCCACAACTTTCACACAACGTCATCTAAACCCAAACTAAGCAGAGCTTGTACTATAAGTACTAGACAACAATAAACATACTTACATATTTCTAAATACATACATATTATAGGTGAATTACACCCAGAGACAGAACAAATGAAGATCGTGTTCTTCACACAAACGTTTGTCTTGGGTGGGAATCGAACTCACAACCACCGGCATAGCAGCCAGGGCCATCGTGGTTCCAGTGCGACAGTGAGACGGAGGTATACAGGATCGATAGCACCATCCTTTGGGATTACTATTGCATTGCACAGCGCTAGATTATTTCAATCTGTCACGTAGTATAGTAATGCCTGTCGGTCGTGGAGTTCGTTGGTCGGTGCAATGGTAGACTGCACCGCGTGCAAGTGTGGTTGACGTTTGGGGAAGCCGCCAGTTGTATGCGTATTCACACGACCATACATTTGGCTATGTACCTACACGGCCCCTTAATTGTCGTAATGCCATACTTACTACCAGTAGATACATTTTTTTAAATACTTATGTGAATTACTTTAAGCATTTCATAAGAAAAGTCCCACCCTCGCTAAAAAAAAATCACTACTCCTTATTATACATTCGCATTGACATATGCAATAAAACCTACTTCAGTGATGAACAAAAGCTTTTCTCTGTGCTGAAAAGAGCAAAAACTTTGACACACATGTTGAGGGAATAACAGTATTATCTGCCCTAAGAATCTGTATTAAAACTTTAACACAAATAAAAATTAAAAATGGAAGCTCTCTTAGAAAGGGGCTAAAAACGAACTACAAACTTTTCGTAAGCTACCGACGTATCGAAAAACCGTCAAAGAGCTAATATAGATGGTTGTTAGTTCTCGAAGCACATTCCGTGGAGCTTTCTTCTTGCTACGTCTCGATGAAGGCAGATTTCGCGTCCTTTTTATCACGGAGAAGATAGAATCGACTGCAATGAGGATTAACATACACAGACTTCCTCGTAGATTATATATATAGTACGTACAATTCTAAGAATTACTAGGAATTGAACACTTAGCCGGTTATCGCTTTACTAGAGATCTTTCCTAAGTATATTCATACAGAGTAATACAGGCGGATTTAATGCCACAAGGCTTTCTTTGAGCTGCCAGTCAACCCTGCGTTAGGTGTACGAAATAACAATAAAGAACAAATATCATTTAATTTTCAAGTTTATTTTTAGTAAATAATGATCTACAAATAAATAAAATGCCAAAAAAGGGGAATGTTATTTTTATACCTGACTTGATGTCGATGGCCCTGTAAAGAAAAGGGAGAAAGGAATTAAGTGTCCATTTGGCCTATTAATTTTCTGACATGTAGTAGATGTTTCCAGCTCAGTTTTACTATATAACGTGGCAGTTTACTGTGTGACAGATCATTGTTTTAAATTAAAGAAATCTAATAATAAATTACGGCTGTGTTTGCAGAAGGGTTAGGCATAAGTTCGATACTCAATTTTCGCTGTAATCAGTAATTAAAACTATTGCCGCCAGTCGAGCGTAATTCCGCCTCTGTACATTAGTGTGCTTGAAGTATTACAAAAATAAATAATTAAAATTCCAGATTCCAGGCTCCTACTAAAAAAATCAGATAAAAAAGCTCAAATCAATAGGCCCGATCCAAGATTCTAACCACCCAGTAGACCAGTAGTACCTCCGACCATCTAGATCACTGAAGCAATTGCGTAACGAAAATGTAAATTAAAAATTCAACGCAGTTCCTACAGGTGCGCGTGACACCATAATAAAGATTTCAATCTAACCATAAATAGTGATGGCTAAAAGCCAGCGTCTCTGCCCCACCTTTTACGATATCCACGGGAGTGATGGAATCCCCTTTTCGATTAACATTTTTGTTGCTTTAAAATGGGAGACCTCTACGACTTTTAAATTGAGTGAGTCTTTTCCCGTCGGGCAATAAATGTAAATCACGTCATTGAATGAACTATATTGGACTGTGTGTAGTGTGCCCATTGAATGCAGTTGGTGCATGGTAAGCACAATGCTTTTCGTTCAATTCATTCGCTATTGAATCACTATTCGATTGTCCCCAACTTGGACGTTTTTACATAAATTTTATGAATAAGCTTCCGTTTACATTATTTTATGATTCACTCTGCTTCTACTTTGTTTGCTTTCGGGTAAGTGGTTTTCTTTGTGTTTGTAGATTAGTTTAGTTCTGGCGTTCTGGGTTATATTGTTAATTAAATTATAAATATTGAATACCATCGGGTTTATTCGTTGCTAGACCATACACACATACATTGCCATTGCCATTGCATTTGCTTTGTCCGAATTTGTGAATGGCCTTATTAAACTAACGGAAATAATTTAATTATGTCTTTCTCTTCAATCTGACCCATCGTTATCTCAGAAATATATAAAATCAAATGTTTAGTATAAACATAGTTTCATTAGTTATTTTATACACATATATGTATGTATATTTAGGTTGTTACGTAAAAGCATAAATGTAAAAAGCTCAACAGCCTGTTAGCATTTTTCATGAAAATCGAATGAGCTAAAAAGCAATGAAATTACAGTGATCTTATTTGAATTGATACGGAAAGTAACAAAGAAAATTACCATCTACAAGGATGTATGAAATTGGATAAAGGCAAATTTGTGTTAAATAATACCTTTAAGAAACACTTTAGTCTTTCGTCAAAAGTTTTGTTTATAACATTATATGTATGACGTGTTGATGTCAAATATTTAAAAGCAAGTACCTACTACAATTCAAATAGATAGAAATAAGAAGTTCACATGAAAATAAAAAAAGAAAATGTAACCTTTAAATTCATGATATCTATTACCTCTAATTTATAGCAAATACTATACATTACACATAAAAAATAATGAACAAAAAAGATCTAGGTACTAATGACACAGTGTATTAGTATAGTATTTCCTAAGAAAAGATATTTGTATGTTTCCTACATTCACCCTCATTTACAAGGGAACCACAAAGACATTCGTAATATTAAACCGAGAAAAAGCTCATAACAAACGCAATTCAAACATCATTCCAGCAAATACGAAATAAATCTTGTCGGGCGAAGAAACTTAGTAATTCGTAGCTTCATGATTCAGGGGTGTCCGTTACATGGCTAGCTCCCGACGGACGTCCACGGAATATTAACTCAGAATAGGATAAAAATGGCGCCAGCAGCCCGTCCCCGGCTCAGGTGACACTGGAATTTGACGTTGGTAATTTGACGCCTTTATCCGGGTCACCTTCCAACAAATGGCGGATAGACGCTGAATGAAGTAGTCGCCATGTTTTGCATAAGCCGACTCAACGCTACCTTTGTGTCCTAATACGATCCGGCTGACATCATTATTGTTACTGAAAACAGCTTATTTCACTACTGCTTTTAATAACTCCCTCAAAGTTAAAACGCTAGTACCCAATCGTTATTAAGCCAAAATATACTGGCCTTTTTGTACGATATGAAAGTCCAAAATTGAGTAGGTTTATTTACAAAAAATATTAATTTGGAGGCTTTTGGAACCGGCGGAGCCAACTGAGCGGAATAATATTTAATATCAATGCAAAATTATAATGACAGAATACAACGATCTTTAAATAAATGGGGAAAGAGAGCTATGAAAGTAATTAGAGGGGAACGAGTGAAACTTGGCCGCGGTCTCGCATTAGGCAGACTTAGTGCCTGCCGCGCGGAAAACTTGTGCCAATTAATGTAAGGGAGTGTATCAGAGGCCGAGGGGAACTCCGACAGATCGGACACTAACAAGCCGCCCCGGATGCATACTTTGAAACTAATAGTAATCAATAAAGAAGGCGATAAATTCTCTATATCAAGTGCCTCTTCAATATAACAAGTTCGGGATTTCGTTGCCATATTTTTGATATATGAAGAGGCGAAGAAATATTACGTACTACAAGTGAATAAGCTGAAAGTACGCACGTACTCGCTTGATATGTGAAAGGTTTTATGAACATTTTGAACTCAATTATTTCTTTACGTAGGTATTTAAGTAGCTGAAAAAGTTCTAACAGGTATTTGACGTTACTTTATCACGAAACGACTACAGTGATTTACTTTTAGTGAGTACTTAGAGAAGTTTTATTAAAATAGAATCTTCTATGAGCCTAGACTTAAACGTGCTATTTCTAAGCAAATGACTTTGGCCTACGCTTTTTCTTTATACTCCAACCAATTTCTCTCCGTATATTAAGTAATACATGAAGTTTAATTGTCTCGTTCCTAACTTTAAGAATAATATTTTTACCAAGCGATGATTAACTCATAAATATTAAAACTCTCTTTTTGGATGATTTGAAACAGAAAATAAAAGTTAGCATTTAAATTGCTCATAAAACGGTTTTAGATTGAGCAAAAAGTAAATTTGTCGAGATTTTAGCGCGAATTAAATACGCGCTTATGCCAAATAATTGACTGTTTTCATCAAGAATATTTTACACATATAGAACTCAAGTAAATTGCCTGCTTTCGATATAATAGAATTAAAACAATTTTTCAAACCTTTCAGGTTACTTACCTAGTTGGTTTCCGTAATAAAAAAAACTAGTATAGAATAGTATGTACGCCGGGAGGGGACGCCCTAGAAGGACAAACATAGACCTTATTGGTGAGGTTCTTCAGAAAGGTCAAGTGCGTAGTACTCGCAACCGGCGTGTGTGTATGACAACATGTATGAATGTAAACGAAGCAAAAGAAGTATGTAAGAATCGTAGCATATGGCGCTCTGTAGTTTCTGCCTACCCCCATGAAAAAGGCGTGAGTTTATGTATGTATGTATTTATGTGTAGTATAGAATTCAGTACAGTCAAAATAAGTTGGCCAGATATGTTGCTAACGAATTTATTTAGAAAAATGTATTCCAGTGATCTCCAAAACCTCCAAGTAAATTGAATATTCTGACGCAATTTGCAAATTTAATAAACCTAGTCTATCTCAAAGTTTCTTAGATTTTGTGTTTCAGACATCAAACTCATACATTATTCAGTACAAATAGATGTTTTTTCTTGGATATATTTTCAGATCTTATATTTGTTCAATAAATGAGTAAGTATCTACTTCGAAACTTGTTTTTCATAGGAAAAAGATGTTTCATCAGAAACACCTTTATTTGGAAATATTTTTGTTGTATGATATACGAGTACAGCTCTGGCTAGCGGTGGGTATAATTGATCATATGTAAAGAACAAAAGTTAAGATAACACACCACAAAAACAAAAGTGACGTAAAATTGTTTCACAGTTGAAGATCGCCGAGTTTTTTCCGACGCATTTCGTAAATTTTATTACGTACTACACGAGAGGCCTTCATCGTTTCGGATCAGCGATAATCCCATTACATTTCCAGTTTCGGCAATTTGAGTGCCGTCTTCATGGCAATAAAAAGTTATTATTGAAACCCAGGTGAGGGCGGCCCGACTGGACGCCCTTCATCTTTAAACTTACCTCCGAATTTAACGTGAACTGAGAAATTATTCGATTCAACAACGATTGAAGGGAAGGTGAAGTAATCAATAATACAACATTTTGCGCCTAATGACTTCAATTGTTTTCAGAAGAGGGATCTCCTTAAAAGTTCACTTTTTGTTGTAAGAGCTTTTTATTTTGTTTTAAGTGTGAATAAATAAGTTCAGTGAACGTACTGAAAACATCGACTAAGCTAGTCCAGAGGCCAGCACATCAAGTTACCCCAATGTGTCAAATTTTATCGATAGTTTTTCAACTTTATCTATACATATAATAAGACTGTAAAAAAACTGTGTCTGTACATTGAATATATTTAAAAAATAATAATTGAGGGGGGTTTAGAAACAGTAATAGAGCACGAATCCAAAAAAAAAAGTCTGTCTGTTTGTCTGTTTGTCTGTTTGTCTGTTTGTTTGCACACGCTAATCTTCGGAACTACTGGACGGATTTGAATGATTTTTTTTTTGTTGTATAGATATTAAGTCTGGTCAACACATAGGCTATAATTTATCTTGGAAACTGGAACACCTGATGCAGAACCGCAACAGACCAGCTAAACTATAGGCGATACAAAAATGGTCCCATAGCAAAAATTGTTCCACGTGATGAGCATTTTCTGCTGAGAGAATAAATTTGAAGATCCGGAACACCTGATGCAGAACCGCAACAGACCAGCTAAACTATAGACGATACAAAAATGGCCCCATAGCAAAAATTGTTCCACGTGATGAGCATTTTCTGCTGAGAGAATAAATTTGAAGATCCGGAACACCTGATGCAGAACCGCAACAGACCAGCTAAACTATAGGCGATACAAAAATGGTCCCATAGCGAAAATTGTTCCACGTGATGAGCATTTTCTGCTGAGAGAATAAATTTGAAGATCCGGAACACCTGATGCAGAACCACAACAGACCATCTAAACTATAGGAGATACAAAAATGGTACCATAGGAAAAATTGTTCCACGTTATGAGCATTTTCTGCTGAGAGAATAAATTTGAAGATCCGGAACACCTGATGTGGAACTTCAAGAGCCCAGCTACACTATAACATATATTGGAATGACGTCTTAGCAAGAGTTGTTCAGCCTTATGAGCACTCGCTGTTGACGTATAAAAATCGAAGATCTGGAACACCTGTTGTGGAACTCCAAGAGCCCAGCTACACCATAACTCACATAGGAATGACGTCTTAGCAAAAGTTGTTCATTCTGATAGGCATTTCCTGTTGACTTATAAAAATCGAAGATCAGAAACATTTGATATAGAAATTAAAACTATCACTAATTTCATTGCATAATTATAAAATAACATAAGTAGGAGGTACTACGCGGTGAAGGCGGGAACAGTTCAGGACTGATTTTCGATGACGATGGTATATCGTTGAAAATTAGACTCTACTGGCTAAAACTCCCATTTTTTTATCGTATGCCTTCGGGCTTATGTTATTTGAGTGTTTAATTTCCTTTTCCATTTATCTTCGTTACACGGTAGCTTACCCGGTAACGCAGGGGAGCAGCCACTTAGATTTTAATTGATCAGGTATCATCACAATAAAACTATAACCATGCCTAGAAAGAGGTCAAATTTTTCCCAATGTTCCAAAGGTGCTAAATGATTAAAGACCATATGATCCCAACAATCTACCGAAGAGCGTTAGGAGAGACTTGATGCTGTTCGAGAACATGAGGCTGCAACTCGCTTCGTGGAAACTTCTTGGGATCGCGAAGCACGCCAGCATTCTCAGCGTATTTACGCATCTACATCCAGGTCTCTAGAGACCAGTGAAGAATATGTGCGCGACTGACCGCTGATCGTGAACATCATGCACTGTCTCGCGAGTTGGAGACGTTCACGGAAAAAGCATGACGCTTGAGTTTTCAGCGTATATACGCATCGACTCTAGAGATAAGTGGGGGAAGGAGATGCGCGACTGACCGCTGATCGTGAACGTCACGCAACATATTATGATGACCTAAAGTAAAAGAGATATAAAAATGGTACCATTGCAAAAACTATTCCACGTGAAGAGTGTTTTCTGCTGTGAGACTAAATTTGAAGATCTGGAGCACCTGTAGGTTCCCCTACAGGTGCTCCAGATCTTCAAATTTAGTCCAAAGCCCAGAGACAATATAACATATACATAATAGAAATGGCGTCTTAGCAAAAGTTGTTAAGTCTGATGGCATTTCCTGTTGACCAACAAAAATAAAAAATCTGGAACATCTTGAATCGTCTCGCGCATCCCATTGATTTCCCGTCCCCGGGCTTATAGAATTCGACATCAGATGTTTCAGATCTTCGATTTTGACGACCCCGTTGTCGCTGGCATAAGCAACAGGATCCGCGTACGAAGTCGCGGGCAGAAGCTAGTTGCAAATAAAATAAGGTTCATATTCAATTGGGAAAATTTTACAGTTTGGCGTAGGTTGATGTGCTGGCGTCTGTACATACAAGCATTCTGTGCTTTTACAACTATTTTCGCCGATAAGTATCGTAGCTGTCCACCCATCACTTGATTTATAGAGCTAACGAAATAAAACCAATCTATAAAGAGCTCTCCTTCTTTAAAAACTTCTTCGAATTAAATGAATGTTAGGCGACGTCAGAGCTCATAGTTGACTGGTGGGTAGATATGGCATGGATGGTGAGTCATCGGACGCTGTTGGGAAAGCAAAAGAACATGATATAGCTGAGAATCTAATCTAAAAAATATAGTTTCCCTATTTTATTGATCATAAACTTGGTCTCAGTACAGCCAATTTCCGTATTTGTGGAAACATTCTTTTCTATTCGTTCAAGTTTAGTTTGGTTTAAAATAGATTTTTTCTTAGAGTACCGACATCTGTATTGTTTGTAGTGTCTATGCTTTGCAATATATTAGTTATGCATTTCACATGGCCTTGCCAATCTATTAGCAGTTTAAAATTTCAGTATGTGATATTTAGGTCTCTCGTAGTTTGAGGGTTAGGTCCAAAAAACACTTTTGCTTACCAAAATCTTATAAGCTTCTTCTAAAGGCTGGTCGTGATGCCGATATGCCCCAAAATATGTTCATTTTAGTGACGTAGACGTCTAAGATATGCCATCCGACACTCACTGCCTCGTTATTATATAATATTTTTAGGAACTTGTCAGTCGCATCTGCTAGCAACGGACCAGAAAAATATGACCGAAGCGGACAGTCGTGCTAACAATCTGTTACTTCTAAAAACTTTGTTTACGTAATTAGGGTAAAATAAAATAAAAACTACTATTTTCAAAATATTTGCTTTGTGTTAAATATGAGTAACACTCTAGATTGTCTGTCGTGTGCTAAACTCGTACCCCTATAACCTGCAAGTTCAAAATTTCTTTACTCGCTTAAGAACATTATTGTCTTCTATATATTAATGTTTCTATTAGAAGTTGTGTTCTTATCTTATCAGTATTTCGGAAAACTGTTGTTATAAATGATTTACAATGCTCTGTGGGTCTTCAAAAACATCATAGTGTTGAATGCATCCGCACTACAGTGTAGGGAAGCGAGTTTTTTGAAAATTCGTAAAATCTGAACGAATTCAAGTCGCATCCGAACGTCGAGGGCTTTTAGTGTATGTACGCATATATGCAGTGAACAGGATTACTGATTTACAGACGGATACATTTATTTTTTTGGTTTATTTTTGGTGATTTCTGCTATATAGGTATCCGTGAAAATAATTAAACCCAACAAGTTGGATTTGCGAGTAATTGTACACCGTGAGACTAATCTAAACATTATTTTAGTCTCACTATATGTTGTGGATTCTACTTTAGGTTCCAGTAGGTATTAATAAAGATAAAAATCTAAATGTGTAATACCGGGGATTATTTTAATAATGTCCATATTTGTAGTTTCGCAAGCTACCAAAATGCCAAATTTCCCAATTGAACATGAACCTTATTCTGTTTTTTGAAAAGTTGAAATACTATCAAAGAAATTTGACACATTAGTGTAGCTTGCTTTGTGAGATTGGCCTTTGTACGTAAGTACCAATAACCATATTATTTAAACAATGACGTTTTATGTTTGGTACCTATTGAGGTTTTTTAGGTGAAACTACTTAAGGCACACTTTGGGTTCTCTGTGAACAGTGTAGGTACGAAACTTACCGTCACATTCGCATAGTATGCGCGGGATTGGTTATACTCGGCCTCAGTCGGTGAAATCCTTCCTACTAATATTTTAAACGCGATTTTGTGAGGATGGATGGATGGATGGATGTATGATTGTTACTCTTTCACGTAAAAACTACTAAATGGATTTTAATAAAATTTGGTATGGAGTTAGCTGACACCCTGGATTAACACATAGGCTACTTTTTATCCCTGTATTCCCACGGGAACGGGACCTACGCGGGTGAAACCGCCGGACGTCTGCTGGTATATAATAAAACATTCAACCTTTCACACTGAACCGATGCTGCTTTAGTGTGTCGCAAACGCTCGGCGCATCTTCCTTTAGATATGTACCGACCGACCCTAAATCAAAAACATCTGAGGGACTGGAAACCAACCCTAATGATGTTGAGAAAAGACTATAAGTCAGACGATGCCTAAAATCTAAACAGCACATACCTATTCATGAACAAAAAACCTTCTTATATCTAAAGTTGAGCGCATTAACAGACAAATAATTTATTTATTGTTAATTAAAACGGTGACATCAATTAGGCACATTATATGTTTATCTGATAAGCATGCTCATTTGTTTACAGTTTCTGGGTGTAATGTATAATATGTATGTATTTATAAATATACAAGTATGTTTATCAGTTGTTTAATACTCAAGCTCTGCTTAGCTTGGGACTAGATGGCGGTGTGTGAAAGTTGTAGATTAATTCATTTAATTTATTTATTTATTGTTATTAAATAAACAAAGAGATAATAACGACAAAATGATGAGAACATACACAGCTTTACAAAAAATACAAAAAAAAAACACACAGAGATACGTTACGTGTTGAAATATCCACAGAAGGATAAGATAGTATTCCCGTGCAGCGTAATGCAGCACGCTTAGATGAAAATAAGTACTTAGAAAGAAAATACCTTCTGATCTTCGGTACCCAGTTTTCGAAGAATCTTTTCCTCTTTGCATATTATGTATGTAGGAAATAAGAATCTCTTCGTAAAGTAAAGGTCTTGGCCAACAAATCTCGCCAGCACAATTGGAAAAAGCTTGTTACGGCGCTGTTCTTGAATTCTACTCTTTGGTCTTGAATATTAGATGGCTATTTATATTGTGTTGGTATTTTCTAGAACCACACGAGAATTAGGTTCTTCTAAATACTTAATATGTTTTAAAAGCCAAGGTTGAGGACATAATAAGTCCGTTTTATTTTTACTTTGTATATTTTTAATTGGCAGTGAAAAATGCAACGTTGACACGTTTATGTTCAACGACAGTGTTACAATGTTTTATGTTTTGTTGTAGTTTTGCGTTATTTTTTCATTTAGGTGGCTATTGAAAGTTTTAGAACAGTAAATAAAATCTATAAACACAGTTTCACTAGTATTTATGCGACCTGATGAAATGTCAATGACAGTGAAATGATAATTGAATTTAAATCTTATTATATTTTATCTCATAATTGTAGTTTGACTTTCATAATATTTTGATTGTAATCCTGATAATATTTTGTAGTAGTCCGGTAGGTATTTCATTTTTAATCATAGCAGAGTGTGCCTGTTTGTGTCAGTTTGTGTATTTTATTCCATTTGACATTGTTGATAATATTGTATTCTTTATTACTTTGACCTGATTGTTATTTATACTAATTTATAATTATTATTTTGTTAAATTTGTATTATGTGAGTCTCTAATTCTTTGACATGTCCATTATTTCAATTTTATAAATTTATCTAAGTATTTGCATACCCATGTGACGGCTAAATGTGGAGAACCGTTTATACAAGAACATCATGTACATGATTGCATAGTTATAAAAGATTTGATTTGATTTGAATGTATTTTAGAAGACACAAATTTACATTCATGCATACAGCGGTTGCTACTCAGGCAATCTTCTTCTTAAAGTGTTGTTAGTGACTACCTGGTGTCAGAACGCCTGGGCCTCTGACTTGGCATCACATGCCTTCGAGAAATATTTCTCAGGTTTGCCGGTTTCCTGACGATGTTAACTCATCTAATTATACATTGTCATTAATTGTTTAAATACTTCTCAAACACCTCGTTATTGGCGGATTACGAGTGAGAAAGAAAATCAATACGAAAAATGAAAATGGTATTGTGCTTTGTATTGATAAGTCATAATCGTCCATGCTTTTTGTCTTTAAGCTATGAAAGTGTGTGAACTGAATAATTTACTGCGGCTAAAGAGTAAATTCATTACCTCAGTCGCGGGTAAAATAAACTAGCGCAATCTGAGCCAACTCTCTCGATGTTTTCATAAGGAAAATATCCTCAGCTACGAAAAACTTCATCTGCAACCGTTTCTTTTTCCCTTATTAGCTTCCCGCTCTTAACTAAGATTCTTCTGCTTTTTCTCAAATTTAATTTCGCATTTGTTTCAAGAAACTTAGTGCTTCATATTTTTAAATGTCCACTACAGCTTCATCTTTAAATAATAGCGAAGTTTTATAATCCCAACAAGTTGAATGTCTTTGTTAAAAGAAACGTTATCAGTTAGTTTAAAAGTACTCCGTTCCGTTTAGTTAAGTAATTAGGTATGTCTATTTAATTTTCTTGGAACTACAGTTTATCCTCGCTTCTGAGCAAGAGAATATAAAACAATAGAAAAAGTTGTAAAATTTCAAAAGATATAAAACAAAGCAGTTTCATTTTGAAGATTATTCAGTGCCGAGATGAGGCACAAAAAAACAATGGACTCATCAAATTGTAACGATCCAAATTTCATTGTTTATTTAATGTCTAATCGGCCATTTAATAATATGGGTACTTATTATAAAAATTGACGAGATAAAATCAAACAGGCTTTCGATTATAGATATTATTTATCCAATCCAGGTTGTTTTCCAATGGACCCTCCATTTAATCGGTGTACCTACTATCAAAGAAACATTTAATAGTCTACTTTGACGCAATTTGCTAGGAAAGCCCATTATTTTTTCTGAAGAATAGTATTCTGGTCTGAACTTCTTTTCTGAGCATTTAAAAATAAAACATCATTACCTAATTGGGTAAGTTAGTACACCTTTTAAATATTTTATATCTACAAAAATATAAGTAAACTAGATTTATTTGATCCTTTTAAATTCTTTTTGGTTATTCATGAAAGTTTTACTTAGAATGAAATATAAACCGAATACGTAACGAAATTAGCTATATTATTTTGATTCGCATGATCCGTAACACGAGAGAGTATTATTTTATTCTCGTATATATTTGGTACATTAGTTAAGAACATAAATGATTCACTCAAGAAAGCTTTCTTCGCAAAACACTCGGTGGTGGTCTGAACAGGTTTGAAGCGTACGAGTAAATGTTGATGGTAACTTTGTGCTCAGTAATTAAATGTTAATTGAAAACAACTCATCCTTCAAATACGCACGAAAATGAGAAGTTAGTCGTTGAGTGTTTCTTTCTGATATAACGTCGAGCAATCAATTTCTGACGTACAGAAAATGTGATAAATATGTGTAGCCAATATGTGCAGCTCAAGCCTTCTCTGTATGAGAAGAGGCCTTTGCCCTGCGGTGGGACTGTAACAGGCTAGTATTATTTTTTTTATTATTATGTGTAGCATAAAAGATTACGTTGATAAAAGTAGCAAAATATAATCAGGGAAAATCTAAGGAAAAGAGATCGGAAAACGACGTAGAATGTTGTTATGGATAAACCTGGACCCTCTTCGCTGACAAACATACTCCTGTTTATGTATATGGAGTTATAAAAAGCAAACAACCCACATGTTTTCACTTTTAGCTAACCAACAACCGATACTCTCGTTTGTATTAGAAACTTATTTTATTAATCGTACCCTTGAAGTCTAAAAATTTAATCTGATAACTCGGTATGGAGGCACGGTAGTCAAACAGTAGGCGTTTGACGGCATCTATCATAAAGTTGGGTTATTCGAGCGATATATTTCATTGTTATTGACGTAAAGTATCGCCATCAGAGGTAAACAAGCCTCGCATCGTATTTGGGGCGGCATTCGACGATGCGATGTGGTGTGGGTGTACCAAACGCAGAGATAACGAGCACACGATATCGGGTTGTTATTTTATTCTTAGGTTATGACTCTTGTTAGGGCGACGACGATTTTATTGCAAAACAAAGAAGAGTATCTAAGTCCTACTACACAGGTGGACAAAATATTTTCGCTTACTATTGTTAGTAGCGATTGACTCATGCACAAAGTTGCAGAGGGTACATATTATAGTTAGTTAAGTCCAATATAATAGGGGCAAGCCCAATGCCATCAACTTGTCATGAGTCCAAATTTAGGGCATAGTATACATTTTAGAATTTCAGACGGAAAGCTGCTTTTAAACTTTACTCGCACTGAGAATCGAACCCTGAATCATTGCTTAGCGGTAGTGCTTGCGATCACTAGTCCTTCAGGGCTCAAATAGCATAACTTAAACATAATAATGTTTTTTTGCAACTATTCAAATTTCAAAGCGGCATCTATACTGGATTATCTGATGTCTAGATATTTAGTACTTACACAAATAAATATAATTGTACGTTTTAGACCATTTAAAAAGGCGGCAGATTTTGAGGCAGGTAAGTACATTCCATTTCCAATTACGAGCATCTCGTAAACATGTCTAAGTGATACAGTTGTACAAAGTGTTGCGGTTGTAACGACATCACTCCGCAACACAATTACCATTAGTGTCGGTTTTATTGTGACAACTTAAATCACCTGCCAGCCTGCCACCCTCGTCTTGTTCTAATTTTCAGTTTAACTCAAGTGGCCAAACTCGCAAACACGAAACATTTCGCTAATGATAATTTTTAAAACGTTATAAAAGAGAAATGCTGAATCCGCAGAGTTACAGTCTAGCGAGTAACAGTTGAAATAAAACGAAATGAAATCGCACACACGATGCCGACCGGGAATGTACCGTTATATAGAAGCAACGTACTTATATTTATTATGCTCCGTTTTACCACTATTATAAGACTACGATGGCAATACATGTCGGGCTTATATATTATTGCGGCTAGGCGATCGATTCCTGCGTTGTCGAGTAATATAGTGAACAGAATGTAAGGAAGTTTTAAAACTTTAAGGGAAACCGGCCGAGTGCGTCTTGTAACAGAACAGTTGTGACCACATACAGTCAAGGTGGTAGTTGGGATAAATAATTTGATGGCATAACATGTTTAGATTTCACCGGCTGTGGCAATAAGTCGATTTTTCATAGTACCTATATCTCAAAGAAACAAAGAAAAAACAAGGTTACTGCTGCAATCTTACAAAATCTCTTTTTCCCAATAACCCTTTGTTACACGATAGAGTGTGTCGCCTCTTATATATTTTTGTAATTTTATATAGCAACATTGTTTAGCGGTGCATGGAATACTAATATAATGCACCCTAGTTACTAATTTCATGGATATAATAGATATGTATGTTGATGAAGTAGTACCTAATGGTGCATAGACTACGCCTTACTTTCTAATTTCATGGTTAACCTATATCCTATGTAATAGTCTCTGAGCAAAACCTACTCATATGTAAATACTTCATAACATCTCAGACGGACAATCGTATAGAAGGTCAGATGGACAGACAGACGCAGATCGAAATTATATGGGCCCATTATCCATTTTTGCCAATTACCTACGAAACTCTGAAATGATTTTCTTTGAGATGAGTTGATAATTCATTTATCCTAGACATAACATCCCATCAGTGTCCTCGCTGGAACCTCGCAGCTCCCCCCTTTACCACAAAAATAAACTGTCCTGGGGGACAATGTAATAATTCTCCGGCAAGATTGCCGGTTTTATACTGCTAGATTCAAATATTTGCACAAGCTAATTAAATTCTCATCTAGGTTATTAATTTTTAATTAATTCCGTAGCAAAAGGCTTTTGTAAAATATGTGACCAGTATGACGTATAGAAAAACATGACCCACGTAAAAAAAACCCTTGCAATGTTTATGCTGGGTAGTTTAAGCACGGTATACATAGACGGTCTTGACGTAAACTAAATGGGTCTTCTCTAATTGAACACTACAACGGTTAATTACTAACGTACGTCGCTTTCACCGGACGATCTTCTAAACTAAACACAAACAAAGCTACAACGTTGAACAACATTCAACTCGAAACGAGTTTAGCATTCAAACGGCTCAAGTTAAACCAATTTAATCGAACTTGTTTTAGATCTAGATTGTATTGGCAAGGTCGTGAAACTTTGTGAGCCCATTTTACAATCTATTTTTTTTCTAGATCGCTAGCTAAAAAGAGCCGAAGGTGACCGATATTGAGTTAAGTAAGAGCAGCGGTATAAATCGCTTTGGGCAAGAACGAGAAACACCTATGAATAAAACATAATTGCAGCAGCAATAACATTGTGAAAATATAATGTGATTTTATTTAATAAAAGGCGCTGACCTATTGTGGCAAGGTAAGATAAGCGTATAAGTATATTAGGGTGTGGCTACATGACCGATTTATCACTCACGCACGTAACAGGAGCCAAAGAACTAGCGGGTATATTAAACGCAAGACTACGTGCAGGTCTTTATAATAATTTTGTCATCACCTTGGATCTCCAACGGCGCGGATAATGAAGTTTAGAAACTTGAAATTAGTTGGGTCATAATCTCACATCCCACATTATATGAGCCAGCAAGCAAACTCTACTCGTAACTCCATCCAGCCTCGTTGGCTACTCGACAAATATTTCGGAACAGCATTGTTAACTAATTGGAGGAAACTTGCTTATTGAAAATGTAAATTGTGTTCAACAATTTAGAAGGAAGTAAGAATTTAAGGGAATCGAGTAAATATGTGGAGAGATGAGATCATATTATGAGTTTGTTTACATTGTGGGTTCGATATAGGTACTTTGTATTGGGAATTTATTTCATGCTTCGGCCACCTACATAATCTATGATAGGCCCTTATAAAGCGTTACATTGGACGAGCCTTCGAACCAGCCTATGGCTTTGTATACGAGCGAGAACAAAGCGTTGATGCCGAATCACCGAAGGATCAGTAGAAATGGACTGGCTTCCGGCCACATTATAATAACGTATTGTGATGAAGCTCTTTTTGACCATACAACGATCCTTTATCATTCGTTAAAATATTTTATTCGATAAAAGGATTGCAAGAAAAAAGTGAGTCCATGCAGTAGAATGTCGTCGTACAGTCATTACACCAATGGAGCACAGTTAATAAAACAAAAACGTGCGGGTTTCGGCACACCCGACAGAAGTGAAAACTTAAAGTAATCTAAGTTGAACTATTTAATGTTCAATATTTTATTTTCGAAATACAGCTAGCGCTGTGGATGAGAGTGGGATATTAGGAGCCTGCCTACCGCTGCCGTATGCGTGAGGGAAAGGGAAGCCAGATAGACTGGCACCGTAACGTTTACACTTCAATAAAATAATTTCATCGAACGGGTGGTGGCCGCTGTAGATTACACATGGGTGTCAGCATTATAAATGTAGTGAAACCTCATCAAAAATGACAAACTCAAGGACCTAGGTGTTGAACGTCAAAAATTACATGAGACGGTCCCCCAAAACGGTCGCCTTTCACCACATCCTAGTGTTTTTGCTGCGGAAGAAGAAGTATCGGAACCTACTCCCCAACTATATACTTACGTATGTCTGGTAATTAATAAACATAATCATTTAAATAAAAAACAACTTGCCCTTCAGTGACTTAAAAATTTAAGATAATGGTCTGGCCACGTGTTCATGACTAGACCGTGTCGTGAATAATAAAGTGACGCTAAATCATTACAATACCTAGTGAAGCTATCTAAAGTTCTAAGAAAGCAACTTGTCCATCAGATGAAGCGTGGCATCCTTTCTGACAATTGAGTTTCGTTTCCCAAAAACTAATTTACCTTCTATTGTTCCTCCATATTTACGGACTTATTACATTTGCCTTGATCATAGATTAAATTGTCTTCTCGAAAGGAACGACCCTTTTTTTTATAAGATTTGCCCACACATGCGGGCAGTTTTAATAGTGTATAGACAATTTTAGGAAAAGCACCTTACACCTAAAGTTATACACATTATTCACATTCGATGCTATTGTTTGGTAGAAGAAAACAATGTACCTACCGTTATAAAAACTGTTTACATTTTCATAGAATTACTAAAACTGTTTTAATTATAGAACCCATAATAGCCAATATAATCGTATTAGATAAGAAACTTTGACACGCAGATGAAGATCTACCTTTCTGTATTTACCAAAACTGGCTAAGTATTTGAATGCCTGTTTGATATTAGTTTTGATGTTTACCTGAACTGAACCCTATATTTTTAGGATAACTGGCGAAATGTGGGTGTACTACCAGGTGTACCTATTTCTGCTTCGGGGAATACAGGCGTGATGTTATGTTGTTTTTATGAAACATAAAGCGTAAAACCCAAAATAAATGACTATAAATATGTCCCTCCACAATTCTCAATATTAATTGTAGCCAAATGGCGGAAGTCACAACAAAAGCCTTTGCAATTCGTTGAAACGAAATGCGTGTCAGATTTAAAATACACGTGAATAAATCACTAATTACGTTTGCCTGCGATGAGTGCCGATAATTGAAATTATCGTTGCCCTCCCCGGCCGGCGCGGCGGTGAGGACGTTAAGGAGGGCCCTCCCAAAACCCACGGCCGACAGGATAATCCAGCTAAACTTTGACGTTATCTTTGTCGGCGACAGATATTATAACAAACGAAACATTGAAATCAACGAAATTATTACATAGATAGCCACAGAATTGTCTTCTGTCTCCCGAGAAGTTCAAATTAAGTTCTAAACGACTTTAAAGTTATTCTATTCCAGATTTTTATCGCGGTTTTAGGTTTAGATTAGTACTTTAATTAATATTGGATCGCTTTAGAATAATGACACGTAGTAGAACCACAGCCAATTTTCCAAGTAAATCATACAAGTACTAAGAAATCGAGTTGCTATGAGACTAGTAAGTAATGGGCCAATATGTTAATGGTACACATAGCTTCAAAGCGAACCGCTTTGACTTCCACTTTCCCTATAAATAAGGAAAAAAGCGTGTAACGGTAATAAATTCACAGTATGAATTTATTTATGGTCTGGTAAGTAAATAATAATAAAACCTTTTCGCTGGCTTGTGGTCCCCGGCTGAGATTAAGCTTTCATATCCCATGGGTGTGGTACGAGTTAGTGGCGAACAAGGGATTATATTGATTTCGTAGACATTAGAATCCACTATGTGATGAAAATATTATACGGCGAATTCTTATGGATTTCTTTTGAATTGTAAAGGTCGACCGATGAGCGAAAACCCACTCGGCGGAAAACCAATCACTCACTGTATTATGGTTAAAGAACGTTGTCGACGCAACAGACAATCATAACAAAGAAAGTTCAAAAATAATAGAAATGAGAAAACAAACGAAACGTTTTTAATTAAATTCTGTTATTGTTAAGTTTATTCTCATCGTACATTATTACATTGTATTTTCATTATCCTCACATCATTGTACACGCGAAACTCAATCTGCCAGTCGGAAGCTGCGGCTTTAATTTTAAAATGACTACAAATCGAACGTTAAAGAGTTTTTAACGGTGACATTGATGTATTCGGTTCGGCGCGGATGCCTCGTATAGTTCACTAACGATGATAATTATTATGAAAAGCTCGTGCCACACTCGCTCACGTAGCGAACGAGTACTAACGTACCGTCGCGGCGTCGCTTGCGTCAAAGGGGAAACTTTACTAATTAGCAAATAAAGCAAATTGAACTCGCGTTCGACTAAACGTGAGAGTTCACATCCTAGTATAATGTATTTCATGTTGTATTATCGAATGTAGAACTTCTTTGTGAAAGTATTTCGTGTGTGTCATAGTTTTCAAAGGCAATCACGGTACCTTACATGAAACGGGGGATGGTTAAGTAATATTTTAATGTTCTTTTTGGTCGCTGCATTCTGGTGAGAGAGGTCGTGGTCGTATTGCAGATTTATCAGGAAGAGCAGATGTGATGGACTTCACAATATCTCGCCATCTCTCAAGCGGGTGCGCTCATGTATCACCAGCGAATTTGAATAGGTCGGTCCATCGCATAGGTGAACTGTTACTCGGTCTGGTACCCTCAATTTTTTCTTGGAAGACAAGACTAACCATGGATTGGATGCCTCGTTTAGAGACGTGTTCGAAGAATGAACTTATACGAGATTGTACCTACTATAGAAGATAGACATTGCCGTCCTTTAAGCATTGACATTTATATTTTATAGCATAAAAAATTCCCATTATTTATATTTAATTCACAATGTTTAATGTTAATTTCAATCTTGAACTTTGCAAAAGTAAATTTATATTAATACCTAACAGTATAAAATGTCGTTTAATTTGGGTTCATGTTTATAATTATAGTGAAACTAGTTGGAAAGCCGACACCAACTTCAAAAGGCTTCGTTACGAATAAATTTATGTTGTTGTTATATCACTAGAATTTCAATTAAAATGTAATAATACACCCATAGAAAATTATGTAAATTATTTTGAGTAATCAAAACAATTGTCAAATAAATTGAAATAAGTATTAACACGTGGAATGTTATGTTCCTCGCAATTACAAGGAGATTTATGAGAATTGCTTTAGCTTTTGTTTGGTACAAATAATAAATAATACCTGTTCATTTTGATGAGTACCTAAGTGGGTTTTTATCACATGTGTGTTAGGCGGTGTTTAACTAAAATGCGCACAAGATTGTTGGAGCGTGTACAATTGGGGCCTCGGTTGGGCCTCGGACGGATCCTGTCATAATCCGTTACAGAGAGACCCGCCGGGTTTCTTCGGAAACGCGTTCTGCCATTCAGCCTAATGCTTGTGCTATAGGTATTTATGTTGCTAAGTACAGAGAAAGGGTTTCTTATGCCTGATTTCGCCATCGCTAGGCGATGCATATTCGTGATTTCTTAATGAAAGTGCAAACATTGCAAAATATTAAGGCATCTTGTGTAGTGTAGTAATAAGGAAATTGACATAATCGTTTATAATAGTTTAATTCTGCTGTAGGTTTGCAGCGTCAATCGACTGTGTGGACATTATCTTTTTGATGTGATCACATAAACTGGTTGCTAAACATTGATGGTATTACGCCCCTAGATCATGTTTTCGGATTATACCCGTACATAAATAAATAAATTTTAAATAAATATACATGTAACTATAGAAAGGGAAAGGACTATCATGACCATGGATCTCACAATTTTCAAGTTTATCCTCATGTAATTACTAAATAACTTGAAGAAAATCATGAATAATTCTAACCAAATCAGATGGAGTTTCGCAGATGGCACCGGCCTTCAGTGCCTAGATGTGATACCTCTCCGCAAACCTTTAACCACCTTTTTACTGGCTCTGTCACATGCGCACGTGAGGGCCTAATGCCTGCATCAGCGGATGGTAGTGCTGGGTCATACATATTTTTTTACAAAATAGAGATATTAAATACATCTATAGAGATATTAATCTGACATCGACACGGCACTGCCTTATTTGTGTTTAAAGAAAAAAATTATTAGCTAGTGATTCGTGGTTTTTTACAGTTAAAACAAACATAACAACAGAAAAATCAATGTAAAAGTTGGGACATAACCGTCAAATATTTCAATGCTCGGCCCAAAACACACAGAATGTGTTTAGGACCAGATGCACGTCGATGTCAGTTCCACCCTGTATAGGCTGATACCTAGATACTGTTAATGTATCGCAGTAATTATTAATTTTGTGAAGCCCCAAGTTCGTTACCGACAGAGCACTCCTTTCTTTCTTAAGCTCGCGAGCTTCATCCTGTACTTACATTTTTGAGCACGCCTCGATAATTTTTAATGAAGTCTTAAGTTAACAGAACAACGAAACTCAGTCGTTACCATCCCTTATTAACTTATTCTCTAATAAGTTAACTTTGATGTGCTTTTATAGACCCTTACTCGAAGCCAAGTTTAGAGCAACAAAGTTACTAAACATAATTAGAATATGAACGCCGCAAAAGTAAAATATCTTCTTAAGCACTTAATAATTATAATAACTATCACGACACGCTTTTGTAGTAACTCACAAACCGTGTATAAATACATAATGTAGTTGTCAAGGGTAAATTAGGTGTAAGTTACACGACACCATTATTGTAACTTATAATATACATATTTCAACAACTTTATATTCCCAGGACTCCAGTTGGGTTAAAATTTAGTGTTCATTTCGAACAGAAAAAAATGTAGGACCCTACTAAAAGGTTACAACAACATTCGGGAACCTTATTTACATTAGGTACGTTTTTGAAATGAAACTGATTTACATAAAGTACAATAGTACATCTGTTATTCAGTCTTGGCACTGAGCGGGTGCATTTGACACGGGATTTATGATTTTAATAAAACTCCCACAGTGGAGGCGATAACGCTTACGAATATTATATCATAATATTTCTTCACTTTGCGTTGTAATTACGAAAATCCAGAATGAGCAGACACATCCCGTTTTAATTAAATCCATTATGTAATGTAAACAAAGTGCCAAGTGTTTATATAAGCCGAAATTCGCCTTTTGCATTTTGTAAGTAAAGCGCGCAAACAATAGAAATATTGTGTGTGGTGATCACACATTATATTTGCATTATCCACTGCTTGACTTCCACACAATGGTCAATTCCGAGTTAATTGTAGTAATTTGGTTTACCAGATCAGTCAGCCAGAAGTATAAGCACATTAAAAATAAGCGGGTAACGCACGCAGGGTTTACGCCGGTTGCACTAAGTTACGGGTGTATAGTGTAAGGCGGGTGCGAGCGATTGAACCGTTTATTTTGTGTTTTCTTGATCACAGACAAAATAATCCTACTAATTATAAACGCGAAAGTTTGTGAGTATGGATAGATGAATGGATGTTTGTTACTCTTTCACGTAGAAAATACTGAATGGATTTTAATAAAATTTGGTATGGAGTTAGCTGATACCCTGGATTAACACATAGGCTACTTTTATCCCTGTATTCCCACGGGAACGTGACCTACATGGGTTAAACCGGGGGACGTCTGCTAGTAAATATATAAAATGGGTTTCTACTCGCCTTAGAAATTAGTAAGCCCTATTTTTAGAAATAACTTTTACATGGTTTCATCTCTGAGCAATGTACGTTTTAATACATTTTGAGTTGCAATTTATTGTTAACTTTATGGTTTCTTGTCTATCAAGCCAATTTCTATACATCAGATATTGCTTAACTATACAAATTCAATTTTGATAAAGGGTTTTTTTACCCATCTTTTTTATTTTAAGTAAGTATCTGAATAAAAATTTTGGTTTGACATACTTATATTCTATACGAAAACTGCAACCGCCATTTTTATTCACCAGTAAAAGATAAGTAATAGTAAATAATAAAAATCTTTATTGAACCAAAGCCTAAATAACTATTACAATGCGAAAGCCTATCAATGTATGAACTTCTACCATATAGAAGTACATACATTGATAGGCTTTCGCTAGGTAGCAATACATAGAAACCCTGGCCTCTAAACTAGGTTAGTACCTGTATCTTAGAGATCAGATAGGTATATGACCATTGAAAAAATCAGTCCTCACAGAGGTTTTTTTTTTTTTTTTTGTAGGTTTGACAGGAGTGGGAAATCCTCATGGACGCCCACACTGACCCACTGGGAGTCAGTCTGGGCAGTGCCGGACTCTTACCGGCTAAAACCCACTCCTGCCCTTGCTTAGGTGCCCTCTAACATTATCAGAGACCTTGTTTGCGTGTGTGATAATGTTATGTTTCTATTTGCTTTTGTAGAAATTGTGTGAGATGTACATTAATATTTTATTTCTTACGAGTACTTTTTTGCGAGAAATCGTGATTCTAATTGAGCAGAATTTTTAATTATTTTATACAGGATTTTAACGAGTAGAATTTTTAATAAACAGAAAAATACAACATATTTGGTGAATACAATTTTACATAAACGGAAAATGATTTAATCAGAAATTTTATAAGTCTTAAATTTTTAGCTATTTTATTTTATAGTTTTAATAATCTGCTGTCTACAAGTTACGCAATTTTGGCTGTTTTCCATTCAATATTATGCTGATTATTTACTTCGGACTTTCAAATATATACATATATACTTCAAGACGTACTATATGCTATAATATTGGGAAGATATATTAACGTATATTCGGATAATAGTAATTATTACTTGATATATACATATTTATTCATGAAAATATACTTAACTTGCAGGTAGGTTTTGTGTCTAATAATTTTGCTAACTTTAGGCTTATGTCTGGTTCCATATTTTCTGCTTTCTTAGAATTAGGGTTTTTGTTGGGATGACTAGGCCGTAAATGTCTCGGTTTGCTGATTTGTGTACTGAAGGGAGTTTGGTGCTGGCCCCCGATATTTATAATCTTAGGCCCGCAAGCCGTTGCATTCGCGTTCCATTCGGTATTAACCAGCACAACCTTAACAATACGCCACGCTGGATCTCGCGAGGCTGTCCCACTTCATCCTTATTGGGCAGTCACTGCTGAACGCGCTGTGGTCCGATTGGCTGCCCTTCGCCAACTTGCAGTTCCGGCAAACCGGTGCAACGCCATCAGCGTGCGCCGGGCAATCGGACCGCAGATGTGAGTCTCCGCAGTGACTGCACAACGGTTCAGTGTCCTGGCAGTGCTTCTTGCCGTGTCCATACCCAAGGCAGATGGAACACTGGATCAACGGTGACTGATCGGCCACTCGCAACCGTTGCAGGTCAACGTGTACGCGACCAGCCACCGTCAATCTCTGCCAGACTTTGGGCGACACCTGCAGGACGATGTGGCCCATGTGTGGGTTCCTGGTACGACGGCGGTATTTAACCGCCATCCTCAGGTCCGCCGCGGCCACGTCTCCCAGCAGGTGGGCATTCTGCACTTTCAGGCAATGGACAACTTCGTCATCAGCGTGGCAGGAGAGGACATCCTTGAGGATTATGAGGGGATCCTTATTATGGACGTCATCTCCTCCCTGGTGTTAAAACCTACGATGACCTTTTGGTCTCTCGCCTTCCGCAGCCGCTCCACCCTGGTGCCTTCATGTTTGGCATTGACTGCCACTCTCAGCTTTCCTATTACCCCTTCACTAGTGTCGAGGACATCTTCAGATGTCACGACGACTGAGTGGAGGGGCTTTTGGAGTTGCTGCCTCGGAATGGCAGCCATTTGGGCATAAGTAGGCCCTTGGACTGCGGCAAGGCTGGAGGTATCCTTCAGTTGCTCCGACAGAGCTCGTGTATGGTGCTGGCACTCCACCAAAACCTGATTATGTTGGTGAAGATTCTCCATCAGCTGCTTCACCAGCCCTGTCGGAACGTCTGAGATTGATCTTTGCTCCCTCTGCACTTCGACTCTATCCTCATCAGCTCCTCTACTTTTATCGGTCTCTGCCTCCTTCACCAGCTCGTACAGTCTCTCTACCGCCTTTGTAATTTCATCTTTTATTTCTTTCTTAAGATTGCGGGAGCTTAAAAGCTGAATTTTGGCTTTGGTGAGGCAGACCTCACAGAGGTTTAAAATTACTGCAACCAGGTCTGCGTTGAGTGCACTCTGTTGAAGTAACGGTGCTTAGCCATATCTATTGCCGGTGATTCAGTTACAGGACTTTATGACCGGTAAAAAAACACATAGCCTAGCCACATTTACTTTAACACAGTGCACTCAGCGTTCAACAGCTGATACGAGCATGCATTACATATAGGTACATTGAGTCAAATGTTCGGGTACATTTATTCAAAAAGGGATGGCGGGCGACGACAATGAAACATTAGAGTGTAACGTGTGTCGTTTATTTACAGCGGCGGTAGAGTTAATGTTCTAGAAAAGCCTAATGTGCGTTATCCTTTAATCCTGTTTGACAATAAACATGGGCACAGTGCTTCAGTTACGTGATATGTGCGGATTAGCGGCTTATAAAGTTCATGAAAAATAACTACGTGGTGCCTGCGTACGCTGAAACTTGCGAACTGTGTTTTGTTGTAAACTAGTGTCAGTTATTACTGACAATACATAACAATTTAACTTCACGTCTGTATTCTAGAAGGGACATGCAAACTTACAATACGTCAGTTATGTTGAGATTCCATGAAGGAAGCCTACTAGCCACTAATCAGAGTCCGGGTTACTAATGAGAACTTCCAGGTTGTTTTTTTTTTATATTTATTTCTGTAAGTAGATCTTGATAGATACTTTTATATGTCAATATTATATTGTCATTTTTAAATTGACTGATCCCTTAGAAGAAATGCCAAAAGAAACTATGCATGGTTTCTTTTAAAGTCCAAAAAATCCAATTATGCTTATCCCGACTCGGAAGTAGACCCAAGATCTCATGTTTAGCAGTAGTGCTTGACCCACAAGACCAACAAAGCAGTCAATGTTATAATAGTTGTCCGTTAATCTTGTTTTGTTTGTATATCTATTATTCAGACTGTTGATTGGTCTATTTATTTATTTTTGTTTTGGTCGCACGAAGCGCGTTGCCTGTTCCTTCATTATGCGCACAGCCAAGGAGTGGAATTCCCTGCCTGCATCAGTGTTCTCGAGTTCATATGACCCCAATCTTAATCTCAATCAGTCGCGCGAGTTAATAGCCTTCTTTTGGGTATGCGCGTTCCATCGTCGACCGCATCTCGACCGCAGGACAAGATTGAGGTCAAGAGGAGACCCATGATAAATATAAAAAAAAATATAATATATAATTAAATAAGAAAGGTTTTGAGTAAGCATAAAACGCGTGTATCGATACAAGATAGAGCGATGGTTTCGTAATACAATATTCATTCCTTATTATTTCCATCCTCAAGAGGTCAGATTACCATCATAAAAAATGGTGGATGTAGTGAACCGCTGTTGATATTTCATTATCCGTATTGTTCTCCCTGGGGGCGTGAATTATATTAGATATTTTTCGAGGCTGTTTTAAAGGCGACAACACTGGAATTAGACCCTCTAAGACGCGTCCTAATTCTATGTAATCAAATTTTCTACTCGCATTTAAAACGCGGTGAAGTTACCTAATAAGAACCCGTAAGTAACAATGTTTTTTTTTGTGAACGGACCTAATTTTGCCTTCGGATATAGCTGAGATTACACCTGTTTACCGTACCTTCTATGTAGGTAGGCTTACTAATTAAATTCGAAATTATGTGTTTGCAAAATACTGTAGCAGCGAATTGCCAGAGGTGGTAATGCATAAGCCATTAACTCATGTAGGTATGAGAATGCATAATTATGTTCAATGTTGAGCCGTAAAGCAACCCTGACGCATAATTAATAAATGAGTAATATAAATACCTGCTTGTTACCATCTTACTGCAGGTTAAAGGTATCTTTTTATGCAGAGAAGGCATTGAAATTGATTACCACGCTTGCTCAGGACGGATTGGTGATTTCAGACTTATAATAACTATAAGTTTAGGTTGCCTCACGTCGTTTCCCTTCACCGGTGTTAATGATGTCCAAGATAAACTTCAGGACATATGAATCGTAAACGTCACTGAAGTCCTTGCCTGGATTTGAATCCACAATTGTGCAAGAGAGGCAGGCGCCTTTACTACAGGCACTCCACGTAGAGTTCTGGAGATAAAATCGAGTCAATCGATTGAAATGTCACTGTTTTAAAAACACTTAGCAAGGCTTAATAAAGCATTGTGCCGATAATCGTTTATGATTGAGGCCTCGATAAACGTGAACCTCTTCACTATCGGGATTAATTATGAAAGCTCGCAATTTTTCTCGTAAAAAAGTTATTGTTAGTTGGTAAACTGTCGAAGAGTTTTTATTGAGATTGATTTATCTTTTGTTATGAGCCCTTAGTAGGCACAGTGCACAAATACGGCTCGATAGCCGCCATTAGAGACGGCATTATCAATATGTTCCTCACAAACTGAGCTTATCGGTAGGTAAGTATCATTGATCTGAGGGCCTGTGGTAATTCTAAATATAACAACGCCTGGACATATACACGTGTAGAAAATTTTACCGTTTGATGTTACCGTTTTAACTAACAAGAAGTAAAAAGGGGTTTTAATTTGCGATAAGTAAATACTAGGAGTGCGGAAACTGAAGGAAGTCTTTCACATTTCTTATTTGGCTCCATTTTAGGTTTACGATTGTCTTTTGAGTTACACATCCCGATTCACCACACATTTCGGTTTACTGTCTGTTCCAAAGGTTGTCTGCCTGAAAGATACAAGACACGCATTGCACCCTTAAATGACCGAACCTATTTACCAGCTGTGATACAGTTACAGTGTTGTGCTGATACATAAACCATTTTTCTTTTTCAAATTCTATCAATTATATAAATAGAATGATAGAATTTAGGTTTCTGTCCCCTATGGAATACTATGAAGTACTATACCCATAAATGTTGGTATGTGGTGTGTAAACTTATAAAGATGAAAAGGAGTTTAAAACCCACAAAGCAAGAAAAGACAAGAAAATACAACAAATCAAAGTTGGATTGGCATTCATGTGGCCGACTGTCGTTTAAATTTCCGTTTTCAGGTGTAGTTATATAACTCCGAACTCAAAAGCGCTTTTTAGTTACACAAAGTTATAACTATTGTAAGCAAAATATTTCAATAAAACTGCTAGTACGAGTTTGAAGCTATATTTGCATCAAGTGTTGGCGTCGAGTTCGCAAATCAGGGTACTTAGAACTGTTAAGAAAGTTTGTTGCACGCCCATTTACATACTTATTTACTCGTGAATAATATAATAGAAACTTTTTCTAGCGGAAGGTTTCTTAGCTGTTAAAGAAATAAAAATTAAACTAAATATAAGATGGAAGGGATATATGCGCACATATTAATAGGTACCTTTTTTCATTAGTTCTGTTGTACAGAGGCCAGCACATCAAGTTACTCGAATGTGTCAAATTTCTTTAATGGTTTTTCAACTTTATTGCTAACACAGTAAGATTCACATTGAATTGGGAAAATTTTACAGTTTCGAGTAGCTTGATGTGGCGTCTGTACATGATTCTGGGCTCCACAGTTTTAAAGTTTTTTACACTTAATGAATGCTTGTAGTGCCATCTCCGAAATAGAAGAGGTCCAATTCAAATTCATATATTCATTTTGTGAACACATGATGTTTAAAAAAATGTTGGTCTTTATAATGTTCCGCCAAATGGCATACAAAATAGTGTCGTGCATCTAATGCCATATTACATTACTACAAAATGTCATAATGTAGTCTAGGATAATACAATGTCCGCCAAATTATCCATACACAACAAACTACTACGATACAATTACATGTCAAATATTATTTAAAAGTCATTAAATATTCATCGACCGAATAATATACCTTGTCATTCAATAATTCAAAAAGCCGACGTTTATAGTATTAGCTCTGCAGTGGGACAGTAATAAGTTGGAATAATTAATACTTTGAGATGTTTGGATTTCCCTATCTGGCATATTATACAGCCAGAATACAATTGAATGCAATTCTCTTGTAGCTTACGTTAACTCGTGCGCAATGTGATCTGTGCTCAGTTAAGTGCTGATCAAATGTTTGGTATCAGACGGTTTGATCGGTCTGTACAGAATACACAATATGCAAATGTGTTGAACTGACGTTAACATTTTGCTTGAATCAGTACTCCCTTTCACGTAAATATAGTTCAATAAACCTGCGGAATACATGAAGAAAAATTGATTCAAAAACAAATATATATAAAAGCATAAAATTTTTGCTATTATTTTTATTTTTTTCGGCTTACCTCAAGCCAAGGTCCGATGCCTCTCAAGTCAAACAATATATCGGTGAGGCGCAGGCGCTGCAAGCGACCAACAATGCGCGGCGGTCGACACACAAAGCCCCGCCAAGATAATGGATATTGCTTTTCTTGTGAGTTTCAAAGCAGCCTACTTCGGAACCTCTCATAATCCGCTTACAGCTCCTCGCAAGTACGTTATTGTGCTTTAGTGGAAACATTTCCTTAGAAGCACTGAGAATTCGTGCTTACAGTTACTCGCGACGACGTGATACGGCTTTACCAATTAAATATAAATCGGTTAAATTTTCTTTAAAAAAAATTTAAACTTTTAAATATTACAGCGATGAATATGTATTTATTGTTGCTGATATTTATTAAACCTTCATTGTTTAACCAAGCTTTTAATAAGCGGTAATAACCCAATGGTTAACGCGTTGGCCTGGCGATCGAGAGGTCGTGAGTTCGTTCTCCAACCATTGCACTATTGACGCGACCCTACTCCAGACAGAAAGACAGGTACATTGCACATTATTAATAATTAAAAAAATTAAATTAAAAATTTAAAAACCCCCACCGCAAAAAAGTACGACATTTAAAAAGTTAAAAATAACACTTTAGCCATGAAATTTTACTTCACGTCGGGGTACCGCTTAAGTAAGGAATGTTCCTAGTACTTGAAGGTATGTAGGTACTTATTTTAATGGTACCCCGACGTTACGTAAAATTTCATGGCTAAAGTGTTATTTTTAACTTTTTAAATGTCGTACTTTTTTGCGGTGGGGGTTTTTAAATTTTTAATTTAATTTTTATTTTATAATTTTTAAACGCATTAATTTTGTTTTTTAGAGTTTACAGTTATGAGAATTTTTCGGTGCATTATATGAAGAGTCAAATGCTGGTTAAAGCGAATCCAAACACGACATATCTACTATAATTTTGTCAACAGTCTACCTACTGGTGTGCTGGATAGCCTGGCTGCAGCATCAGCTTATCCTGTTGCCACCAGTGCATTGTGTTTAGAATCAAATGCTGGTTGAAATGAACCCAAACACGACATATCTGCTATTATTTTGTCAAGAGTCTACCTGCTGGTGTGCTGGATAGCCTGGCTGCAGCATCAGCTCACCCAGTTGCCATCAGTGCATTGTGTGCAGAATCAAATGCAGGTTAAAATGAATCCAAACACGACATATCTGCTGTTATTTTCCCAAGAGTGTATTAGTCTGCTAGAAATCCTGGCTGCATCAGACCAAATACACGACAATGTTGCTTATTAAGATTACACACATGGGTGTTTGACATTTTAAGACACAGATATGTTTGTAAGTAAAGTTAATACCCATAGACGTCTAAAATAGCAACGGTAGCTATCACAAAAGAGCTGATAACCTTGAAACGGCTGAACCGATTTTGATGAATCATATCTAAGAACCATTGCAAGAAACCCTGCTTTCAAATAAAAAAAACCACATCTAAATCGGTTCACCCGTTTGGGCGCTACGGTGCCACAGACAGACAGACAGACAGACAGACACACACACATAGCGGTGAAACTTATAACACCCCTCTTTTTGCGTCGGGGGTTAAAAAAAAGATCCACATTCTAATATAATCTTACTTAATCCAATCTTCGTCAGATTTCTCGTTCCCCTTATTGCCATTCAATTCCTCACTAGTTCCATCATCAAAAAGCGCCGTTTACAATAAAGCTACGTAAGTTCACTAAGCGTAATAACAATCTATCGAAATGAAAGTAAATTTTTCTTAAAAAAAATGCCTTTTATTTTAAACATTTTCTTGTGTAAAACCTTGACATGAAAAGAAAAAGGTTTTGAAGGTCAGTACCTAGCCCAAGGGCAAGAACGAGTTCCTTGCTAGTTAAATAAAATATTTTTGAGTATCAGCGATATTAATTTCGGATATTTTTCTTCTTATTTCGAGAAAACTGCTTTTATGGTTGGTAAGAAATTTAAAACTAAAGGGTCGGTTTGTCTCTGTGTATTTATTTGTGTAAAACGATATCTATAAACGTGTTCTTAATAATAATACACCTAAATGAATTACCCAAACATGTGCGCGTTTTCTCTTGTCTCATAAGTAATTACTCTATTTTGTGCGTTATTGGTTTATAAGTGAGCGGAGGTCGTGTTATACAGGATAACAGCAAATGCAATTAGAGAGTAAAGGTGACATTTAACCATACACGTTATTATTAAATTGTATATATCCTACGCCGATTTCGGCTATGGTGACTATTCCTGTTTTCTTACCAATTTATAGGTTACGGGCGTGAGTTCTGATGTGGCTAATATAACCTATTTTAGCTGTACAAGTACGGGCGCAGTATGGACATGTTAAAATGCTATTGTGGAAACGATTGTAGGCAACACTCAACAGCACCAGCAGATGTTAAAGGAGTTTAATCTAAGCAGATTTAAATAATTTCATTTCAAACCGCGCTCGTACCGTAGTTTTTCAATTCCTTTTCCATTCAGAAAAGCTTTATAAAAAGGCGTACGGTAAACGCAATTTAGAACACAGAAGTGCGTTCCTTTGTTACCCGTAATCATTAAGCTTTTTCCTCATAAGAGTGTAGTGTGTTTGGCAGGTGTCGCGGAGACCACGCAGTAACTAGCGAGTCGACTCAATTACCCGCAGTGGGCGCCATAAATTTTGTGTCCGCACGCCGACATGGCAATTACTGTCGCCGCTCATCCGCAAAACGATGTTAATAGCCCTCTGATTCGTACATTTATCTCGGTTACACTGTATCTTTTTATTATTTCTAGTGAATCGTGAACTTGGAACGTAACGGTTCCTGGCTGCTTAACATCACAATTTCCTCTTATCGTTATGGTCGTGGGGTTGCTAGCCCTACTGCCGTTTTCGTAACGCATAATGACGCTAGAAAATGTTCGTCGGGTAACCGCGCATAATCACTCTCCGGGTACTTTACCCGTCGATCTTCCTGATATTAGTCTATAGATAAGGATGGATGTGACGTAAAATGTGTCCCTATTAAAGTTACGACGCAGATACGGCCACCGCTACTTCGTTTTAATGTAGATATTATGGCCTTAATATTCTACTCCTAAGTGCTAGTTGTACCATTTATATCTGTTACAAAAGGTACTCTTTTCACGTTTAAACTAGTTACCTCTGGCAATTACGGTTCCTCGTGATATATGGCACCACTTACTTGCCACCCGGTAATAGACATAACTTTTGCCAACCTATATTATAAGTACTTACTGTGTCAATAAGGCCATTATCGAGCTTATGAGTGAGAAACTTCTAACTACTTGGTAGTGTGGCAATTGAACTTTGCTTCTAGTGTGTAATCATTCAAATTCCGGAAAGGATGAAAAAAACAGCGGTTCCTAACAATATCAGTGGTGGAATAGGGAATGTTTCGCAGTCGGCGAGGGTAATGCTCATTCGTTTCATCTCCAGGGACGTGATACAAGAGGCAGCGAGCCGTGCGCGACCCATCATTGCTAGCAATATGCCTTTATTTATCCAACAATGTTACGATATTTCCTGACCCGATGCTCTGATAACTTTCGATACAGTTTTCTTCGCCTATTTCGTGGGGAGCTGATGAGGAGTTGTTACATAGTGGCGATTTCATTCCACAGAACGTGTTACGGAAATAAAAGGCTGTTTTATTCGTAATGTAATGACACTCGGCGTTAGATTTCCCACGAGGGTTCCCAAAAAGGTGTTTCTGAACGTCTTACTCGGTTTGTGTCCTCGTGAAAAGTGCTGTTTGATAATTTACTATTGACTCATTCTTATTCTTTGTGTCTATAGACACTCGTAAAAGTTAATGCAAAATAAATAGTCGGTTAAAATATTTTAACGTCACCTTATCATTTTTCAGAGACATCGACGAAGTTTTAACTTCCATTTTGTGAGCGTAATCCTCTGAAGCTATAAATTTATATACGGAACCGTTTCTTACAAACTTGTGAGGTTAGAAAATAGAGAGTTAAGTAGCGCGGTCGTAGGCAAAGTTTAACTCCAACATCTGGACTATCTCGCGTCTTATCGACTCGTTCCCTCATCTCGCTCGGGACACCTTGCTTACCGAAGCAATTTCCTTTAGACCTTTTCACTTTTATGCGTGGAAATTATTGGAATTTTAGTTTTCAAACACCTTGGTGTAGATAAATAATTAATAGAATCTGACCACAGACTAATAGAACGCACGTGGCAATGGTTTACTATACTAGGCTTTAAGCAAAGTTACGATACAAGGGTTTCGGTGTCATCATTGCTTTATTAAAAACTAGCTTTTGCTCGCGACGTTATTTGTGGGAAAGAAACTTATATTATACGTAATCGAGTAGCCATCTCGCAGTGAAAGATTTTGAAATCGGATGACGAGTTTTAATCTAGAGTTAAAGGTTACCCTACTAAAGGAGGATAGATACGAGTATACTTGTATGTTGATCTAAAGCTCCATGTTCTACGTGCACGGTCTCGTACATTTCGAGATGGATAACGCTGTTTATTTGGCAGTGAGTTCATAAATTCCATGAATGCATCTCATCTCTCCGCTACTGAATAGAAGCTCCATGTCAGACGTCAGTGCTCCAATTATGTTGATGCGATGAATGAATGTGGACCTCTCAAAGCTATGGGCGTCGATTTCAGTCGAAACATTGACAGTTTCTGATGGTGGTGTCTATTATGATGACAGAAATAGAATACGAAATGCAGCTACGGAGCATATTATAGAGTTACTGGGTTCCTTAATGAAAGAATAGAATTTGACATGACATAGAATTCTTGATATTTTGTTAATTATCTTGTTTTTAATCATTGTATAAACCTATTATTTTGCATGTCACGTAGTGACAAACGTGTTTGTACTTAACTTATTTTATTATCTTGCATGTACTTTCTATGTAGGTATGTACTAACACATGTTTATGGAAATTACTAATCTTATCCTATCTGAATATTGAACTGATTTCATTTAATATTTACATGCAATTTGTTTTCCTATTCTCATATTATTTTCGCAATAGCTTACAATCCAACCAAACTGTTGTTGCCAGGTACAGGGAATACCATTTTAAAGTATTTTCGTAAAGTATATGGCTTAGTATAAATTGTTCCATATATCAATAAGGCAGCATTGAAAATTGGGTATTTAAAAAAAAAATACAAATGACGCTAGACAGGGACTAGGGATTGAAAACAGAAGTAGTATCACGCACCTAAAAAATACTGTCTACAGGGTGACACAATGACTCCTCTATATGACTCTGAACCCTGCTGCGTAAATAAAGAATTCAAGGCATAAATACTTACACGTATTTTGGATGACATTGACAAGAATATAGCTTTGACCGAGTCTTTTATGACAGATGCACCTCTCAAAGCTCCAAGACCGCACTCCACAATAGGTAGCTGTTGAATCTTAGTCTACATCCGTGTTCCCATGCCTCGAAAGCCGATATTCTTTGAAGCAATATGGACAAACTGGCAACGCTGCGAGTGTACAGTCAAACTAAACGTTTGGTATACAAGCCAATATATTCATCTACACTGCCAAGTTATTTTAACTGTGCGCATATAACGGCTTCTGAAATGGAAGAGTGACGTAAAACATTATCTACATAACACTCCAAGATCATAGTGAATATCAATTTAGCTGCGTGTGTACGAATCTCCTTGTTTATCTGTAGTAGTATTTAGATTTCCGTCAAGGCGTGCGATCAGCCTCAAGTGCCCGTGACGAGCTTACATACTCGCTTTGTGCTCGATTCGAACATCACCGTAATTTAGACGTGTAGTTGTGGCTGTGAATGGGACATAATATCACGCTCCGAGGGTGTGGTCGTTTGGCAGGGACATAGGACACATTGTTGAGTGTGCAATTCCAATTAGGCTTAGTAAATCAAAAGGCTTATTAATAAACAATATTATCGCTAAGGTAAATGTAAGTGGAAAGACCGGGAGGGGACTAGGGAACTAGGCCCTACAGATACATACATAGACCTTATTAGTGAGGTTCTTCAGGTGTCTAGTACTCACAATCGGTGTATGTGTATGACTACATTTATGAACGTAAACGAAGCAAAAGGAGTATGTAAGAATCGTAGCACAGGCCGCTCTGTAGTTTCTGCCTACCCCTATTGGAAAAAGCTATCACTGTAGGTACTTGTCTGTTGCTCTTAAATCAATATATTTTAAAGATACAAATTCAAACACACAGACTTGATCAAATATCTGTGGAGTGTGTTCTATACAAATAGACGTTTGTAAAGGGTCGCAAAAACGTGTAAGTAGCTTTTGGATTAATTGGGTCGTCATCAAATGCATGAGAGCCAGCAATCAAACACAAAGACGAGTATAAAAGACTGGGTTCTACGCCCCGAAGCTGGGATGACACAAACCAGACGAAAAACATTAAACTATTTAATTTAATGCTCCAATGTACTTGGCGTGACTCTCACAATGCCTTCAAATTTGTACAAAGTCCAGATTTATCTTGTTTGCCAAGATAAATACTCGAGTAGAAGCGCGCAGACTAATATCGAGATATTCGCGGATAACTTTTCTGTCGTTAAGTTATCCTAACTTCTTGCAACCCGTATGCATTGTGGAAGCATGGCTTGAACGGGACTTTTAAAAGATAACTCGTTAAATTCAAACGTCAACGTTTGACTGATAAATTACTAAAACTTATGCAAACATTGGTAAGTTGTGTGTTAGGGAATTTTCTTTTAGAATGCTCCAACTCGTTCGTCGTATTCGGAATTCAAAAACAGTTGAATCAGATGAGTTTCAGATTACTTACATGAGTAGATAACGAGTACGTCAGGAAAGAATGTGTAAACGAGCGTGTTGAGCGATGGCTCAGACGCCTGAACCATTCGCAGTTGATTAAGCGAGCCTTTGAAGTTACACGGGTGACACGATGATTAATAACTGTTTATGACAACCATCTCAAACGTGGGTTTTCATACGATACAAACGCAACACAAACATAAATTTGAGGATAACATTACTGTTGCTGACGTTTTTCCCGCTTCGCATAATCCTGAAAAGTCGTTGGCAACAGTAAATAATATTAAGCTTTATAAATATTTTCATTACCTCTTAATGCTATTAATATTCAAATCACACGAAATGAACATCAAATTATAATGTCGAAATGTTCACTTTACAAAGAGATACTGATTCAAAAATGTTTTAATGGCAAGAATAAATAATATTGAGATGTTATATTGAGTCTAACATTACAGTTTAAATTTGAGTGTCGTGCGTAGCACTTGCGTAGCACTTTCGTAGCTCTTTTGTAGAACACTCGTAGCCGCAGCTACGATGATATTATTCATTTGGTTCTAGTACTGTTTACATTTGAAAGTGTTAAGTTTATATACAGGGTAATACTGAATGGGAAATTATTTACCAACTTGTAGTTGATATAAAGTATTTTGAATTTTCAGCTGGTTCGAGTCCCAGTTAAAGTATGCTAGACGAGAAATCTGTGAACGTAGTATTTTTATTCCTATTTTAAATAAAGGATTAAATTAACGTAAAAGATTCTGTCTAATTCTTAAGATAGAATCTTTTACGTTAATTTAAAGTGATTTTCCTTTAGGGTTTATAATTCATGTGTTCCACCTGTATATTACTTTCCAGTACTAAGTACAGACGCCAGCACGTCAAGTTACCCCAATTTGTCAATTTTTTTTTATCGTTTTTCAACTTTATGTCAAACAGAATAAGGTTCATATTCAATTGGGAAAATTTGACACATTGGGGTAACTTGATGTGCTGGCGTCTGTACATACATTCGCGGATAGAACATTCTGTGACTTCATTAGTCTGGTATCGACGGTATCGTAAATACGTAAATATTTACATACTCGATTTAGTGGCACAGACTTATACCAGCCGGAAATTTGCTAAATGGTTCGTATTCTTGATTAGGATTTTGACATCCGGATATCTATGATTTATTCCAACAGCATCATCTGCCTAGGTAATAAAATTAGTGATGTTATGCAGGGATTTGTGTTGAATTACTTAGTCCGGTAAATTTCGACACATCAAGCTGAAAATCGGTAAATTTTTTCCTTGTTTTTTTTTTTAATAAATAAAAAAAATAAGTTCTGTATCATTCCCTTGTATGGCAATTTTTTTACTCGAGGTCAAAGGTCATAAAAATGGGTTTTTCGCGATTTTCAACAAAACTTTAAATTGTATCACAAAATTAGCTCAGACAAAAAGTCGTAGATAAGGTGAGATAAGAAAAGTCCGACGTAAAAATTTCTTATTTCTACAATTTTGTAATTTGCATGATTTTAAACGTCTAGTGTTATTAAAAGACTTATCGTATAAATTCGGTTATTTTGTGAGCATCGATTATTACTTACAGATTATAACAATGCTTTTTTCTTTCATTGTTTTGTTTTAAATTTTGTTAATATTATAATAATGTTCCACGTATTTGCATGCCTAGTGGTAAAATATGGCTGAATCAATTTTATTTTTCTGTACCACCAATCATGTACCCATATTTGCAAATAAAAATATCTTTATCTTTATGTTTGCCTCATACAGAACGCACTAAGATATTGTGACTCAGTGGTATAATCTTTAAACTCATAGGTTTTGCTGAATAGATAACCTCTTTTAAATGTTTGGCCTCATTTTACTAACTGACTTTGTTAGAATATTTCAGCATTATGATGTAATAAAATATTGGAACAGATTCAGTCTTTTAGTTTGATTTATAGACACCTTTGAAAAACAGATGGTGCATATTTCAATCTGAAAGGCAATATATTCAAAAGGACCGTCCGATATGGGTAGGTATTACAAATGCAGTTTATTTAATAGAGTTAGAATATAAAGGCATAAAGTTCAATCGATATGTTCTTGTAACGTACAATGTTTTGAATGAGTCTTATTCAGTTTTACCTCTTTATAAATTGGGAATGATTATATTATGAAAATATACAAACATAACTTATTTATGAGCTTTGATTGACCTGTTGGTCTAGTAGTTAGTGACCCTGACTGCTATGCCGGAGGTCGTGGGTTCGATTCCCACCCAGGACAAATGTTTGTGTGATGAGCACGATCATTTGTTCTGTGTCTGGGTGTAATTTATCTATAATATGTATGTATTTAGAATTATATAAGTATGTTTATCAGCTGTTTAGTACCCATAACGCCAGCTTAGCTTGGGACTAGATGGCGTTGTGTGAAAGTTGTGAAATATTTTATTTATTTTATGAGCCAGCGGTTAAGGGTTTGCTCCACGTGCATGAAAACTTTGATATAGACTCCAGTGTCTCACAAAGAATCACATTTTATACATTTTTATTTCATTGTCTATTGCCCGTCTTTGTTTTTATGTAAAACTTTGTGAAGAGTCGAATAAAATGGTTAACAAGCTAACTCATGATTATAATAACTCTATAGAAAAATGATTTCCTGGAAAATGTCTTTATTGAGTAGTATCGACATTACTTACAGGAAAAAAATATTTTTAATTCAAGGAAAGGATTGAAATACGAATTCTATTACGCCTTGAGTTGTAATAAAAGTGGTATTTCATTTAACATAACGTTGGATTATTCGTATCGTGGAACAGACACAGTTCTGCCACAACGTCTTTGACTTACGCATGTGACAAAATGAGTCATCGTACATATGTCTTGGTACATATAAGTATTTTCTTCAATAACAGAACCGCACGAGAGGTTCTGAAAAGGTCTCGTTGCCGACGCCGATCACGTGCGTATTATTGGCAGCCGGAATCAGAGACTACCGTCAACGCGCCGCTCGCTCTAATGCCCGGGTTACACGATGCTAGTTTTTGAAGCTTGCTACTAATGTCCTGGCTTGGCACATGCTGAAGCTGTTAGCACAATGTTAGGAATTTTTAAGCCAATTCCATTGCAGTTTCTTGGTCCGTAGAATATGATATTCTGATTAGGTACAGGTTTTATCGGCTACACGAAACTGGTAAATAGTTCAGGATAGTGAAGTCCAGTCGGGGTTGCGGAACTATCTTTTGTTACCGGCGCAAGTTTTTAGTCAGTAAGAGCCTGATAGACCCCTCCGCCCTACCCAGGGCGATGCACTTTCATGACGATTTTCCGCACCAAAAAATTGCTTATTTTTTACACTAGCTTACTACCCTAAAAATTAAGATATAGGTACCTATCTGTATTGATGAGACTAGGCTAACTAGTTTAGTAACGCATGAAGACTGTTCTGCTACCGTACCTAGAGAAAACGTGTAACCCGGGCATAATTCTGTCAAACCACTAATACGACCGTAACGTTACCAAAAACTCCAAAGACACAATTCTTGGAAATTAAATTTTAAATAACCCCGTGAATTAATCCATTTGCAAATTAGTATGTTTCTCAAGTGTATGTAATTTTCGTGAGTAGCGGCACAATTTAGACGCTCGTGTGAATCGAAGTAGCTCCATGGGTGGATGACGCACTTTAGACGTCCCTGTTTCCTGAGTCTCCTCACAAAGACTCACGTACACAAGAGACGTCATTATCGACTCTCGGGTCGTGGATTATTGTGTTCTAGTGTGTTTAGGTACAATACTAAAGGTATACTACTATTCAGCATACTTTAGCCACTGCTTTCGGCACGGAAGGCAGTGGCTAAAGTATTGAATAAAGAAAGAAGAAAAATACCTTTATTGGCAACATGTTGAACTACGCAGAAGACACACGATTAATATATAGTGCCTGACGCTTAGTTTCAAATGCACTTTTAGGACAAATGACGGATGAGTAACACATTGCATGGTAATATATAAATAAACTAGCAGACGTCCCGCGGTTTCAGCCGCGTAGGTCCCGTTCCCGCGGGAATACAGGGAAAAAATGTAGCCTGTGTATTAATCCAGGGTGTACAGCTAACTCCATACTAGAGAGCAGAGGTGGTCCAAGGGTGGCGGCCCCGACTTACGAACAGTAAGTCGTGGGTTCGAACCCAGGCAGGCGCATTACTTTGTGTAATTTATTTCATCACCACTGCTCTCGAAAACGGTGAAGGAAAACATCGTGAGGAAACCGGCATGTCCTAGAACCAAAAATTCGATGACATGTGACATCTACCAATTCGCACTGGGCCCGCGTGGTAGTATAGCCCATACGCAAAATACGCGCTTTGACTTGGAGTTGCGGATACCGGCCCGGTATCTTTAATCTTTTTTTTAACTCCATACTAAATTTGATTAGAATGGTCACTAGTTTTTACGTGAAACAGTAACACACATCCATCCATCCATCCATCTATACATACTCACAAATTTTCGCGTTCATAATATTAGTAGGATAATGTAGCCTTTAGCATGTTTTATAATAAATAATAGTTAATACGTATAGTGTAATGAGTATGAATGTGAAGTGTGATGTCCATAAATGTGTAAAATAAATAAAGAACATAAAACTACGTAAAATTAATTTTCCCGTACTTTTATGTTCTTTAGTACGGACGCATGCGGAAAAAACGAACGACTGGCCGCTGCATTACGTGTCTCAGTTTCGATTCCCACACGGAACAAATATTTCGCCTACAGTTAGTTTGTCCGGGTCTGACCGCTAGTCTTTGTGGATTAATTTTTCTGTAAGAGTACACACAATAAGTACATGAGAAATGTGGACACAAAAACAATAAAGTTCACTTGTTCAGCATTTATCTGGCGGCTCGACTGTTTTGACGGTTTTTTGTTGCTGTACTCATTGTTAGGACAAGGTTTTTTGGAGAAAAATCCATCGGAAAAGTCGGAAATTTGGAAGGTGAAAAATGTTTGCGACCGCGTGAAACTGGGACGGACTAGTTTAATAACGAATACGTCATGGTAAACGTGATTTTACGTACATAAATAATATTCAACAACTTTTCACACAACGCCTAGTCCCAAGCATAGCAATGCTTGTGTAATGGGTACAAGACAACTGATAAACACACTTACAAATCATATCTTATCATATCTAAATACATTCATATTATAGATAAATTACACCCAGACACAGAACAAATGATCGTGCTCATCAAACAAACATTTCATGTACAGACGCCAGCAAATCAAGTTACCCCAATGTGTAAAATTTTCCCAATTGAAGAATATGAACCCTATTCTGTTTGACATAAAGTTGAAAAACGATCAAAGAAATTTGACACATTGGGGTAACTTGACGTGCTGGCGTCTGGACATGTAACACATAACATATATGTCCTGGGTGGGAATCAAACCCACTACCTCCGACGTAGCAGTCTGAGTACTCTGAGTCACTAACTACTCGACCAACAGGTCAGTAATAAAAAAAAACATACTTACATTCTTTTAATCACTAAGTAGATACTGCATAAATTTGTTATTGATTGGTTGCTTATTTTAATAAATACTCGTAACTGGTACGAGTATTTACTAAAATAGGAAGGGACCCTACCTCATTTTCTAAATTTATATTAATTTTGAATAATAATAATTTATTTGCATCAAGTTTAACTTTTGATGAAAATCATATCCCTATAGATTGTCATCATTGTGTCTTGGAAAATAAAATAATGAAATGTTTTTTCCTTTATGAAACGATAGAGCTGTTTCCTGTGTGCAATATGCATTAAGCCTGTTTTGTAATAGACCTAGATCTCAGGTCGTAATGCGAGCGTCTCCAACATTACCCCGGTTCTACTATAGGTAATACTGCGCCGACCCATTCAGATAATGTGCCATATAAACGTATTCTTATTAACAAAATCTACCGAAAGCAGGTAGGGTAGTTTGCTCGGAATGTTTGCTAGTTCATTTGCAATTTACCCGAGCTCGGTAGCAGTGTAGTTGGAACATTAACGTGATGGACGGAACCCGCCAAAATAGGGAGCTTATTACTAATACCGTTAAATGAAACCGACTCATTCTCATCTCCTTCACGAATATTAGGTGTAAGTTTTGATTCTCTGACATTAAAGCTAATGGATTACTGAGGAAGTGTTACTCAAAGACTTGGAAGGGGGAAGGGAGAAAGGGGGAAGACTTAATAATTAGGTAATATTGTTTAAATAAAATCGCACGATCGCTAAATCGCTACCTACAACGTCATAGGTCCAGGATAAATTAAAAACTAGTCACTTCTATTTATGTAAAACTAGTTTATGTATGGCAGGAAGTATTTCAGAAAGTATTCTAATAGTAAAATAATTGATTCCACATAAAAAATATGAGAAATCACAAAACAATTATGTTAGTATCTAATACTTAAAATAAAAAAATACCTAAGTTAGTAATCAAGTGTGATTTCTTAGACAGCCAAAGTGACCCCTATTAATAAAGGTGAATCAGTAACTATCTACTGCCCCTAATAATAACAACGTTTGAAAAGGTATAATATAGCCGAATATTTGATCCTACTTATGTGATATTCTGCCGTGTTGGTCTAGTGGTCGCAAGCGCTACTGCTGAGTAGAGGTCTCGGTTTCGATCCCCGGGTCGGGCAAAGTGTTATTGAGTTTTACCATCTGGACTTTCTCAGTAGCAGCTCGGAGTCTGGATTTGTGCCCGATTAATGGCAATAGACTCGCCCCCATAAGACTTTAACATAACTGGCGAAATGTGGGTGGACTTACCTACTACAAGGTACACCTTCGCCTAACCCTTAGGGGATTACAGGCGTGATGTTATGTGTGTATGTACAGACGCCAACACATCAAGTTACCCCAATGTGTCAAATTTCTTCGATATTTTTTCAACTTTATGGCAAACAGAATAAGGTTCAAATTCAATTGGGAAAATTTAACACATTGGGGTAACTTGATGTGCTGGCGTTTGTACGAAATTATGTAAGTATTTAATTTTTGAAATAATAATAGTCTGCAATAATAACACCAGCCGTATAGGTTTTCCTTGGATGCACTAAGGCTTGTCTAGTGCATACTGGGAAAATCTGCGGTTGGTGGCAACCGCATAAAGATGACAACGGGCCTCTGCGAGTTGCCTTCGGCCCCTCGTACGCCCTTCAAAGGTCCGGAACCAGAGGGTTCCGAGATATAAAACCGAACATAATAATAGATTTATTCGTAAGAATATTGTTGTTACATAGTTGTTGTTTTATTTCATAAATGGTCTATTCGATTATAATTATCGACAATCCTAACGACGTGCTAAGTTTTAGTTAAAGACTAAGGGGTGGAGTGGGATAAACCCCCATTTTTCGGCTGAACCTTAACGAGCTCATCCAATTGGAAGTACAGCTGCTGAGTTCGCGATACTGGGTTGCGTTCCCACTGTGACCAGTGACAGTACAGACCAGTATTGACCAGAGTTGGTTTCCGATGTATCAGAGAGTTCATATTCTCAAGATATGATGTCATTAATAGACTAAATAAACATACAAAGTCTTAGTTGAACAGCTCTAATAATTTAGATTTTATTGATATCTAAAATACACCGATTTCGTTACTGACACACTGACACACTGATGACACAGTATATGTGACCAAAAGAGGTTTTAAAATTGTGAGTATTTAATCATCAAATCCATCAAATAAATTAAGTATTCGACAACTTTTACTCAATGCCATCTACGTCCCAAACTAATACTAAAAAAATACATATTATTGATAAATACTGCCAATTACAAATGATTTTGCTCATCACACAAACATTTTGCTTTGGTGGGAATCGAACCCACGACCTCCAGCATAATATTCACCACTAGACCAACAGGCCAATTTCAGTTGTTAGCAGATATAACTATTAAAAAACACAATCATTTGTTCTGTGTCTGGGTGTAATTTATCTATAAAATGAAGCTCTTAGCTTAGCTTGGGACTAGACGGTGTTGTGTGAAAAGTAGTAGAATATTTATTTATTTTTATTTTATTTTATAAATGGAAATACGTAAACTGAGTTCGAAGGTTGTTTGTTCATAATAAAAAAACCGTGCAAGTACAAATCTGCTTCGCGCGCCAGGGGTCTGTAAAACACATGTGTAGATTGAAAGTTCATTACTGGGATAGGTAAATACCGGTTCAATTACTTGAGGGCTGGCTGTCAAAACAACAATGGCGGCGTCATACCGGTATGACGGACGGTGCAAAATTACTTAACTTTATAGTTAAGTCAAATTCAAAATCAAGGATTTATTTGCAGTTAGATAGTAAGAGTAGAGTAATGTTTTTAGTTGAAAAATGACCTGCCATATCTACGAGAACATCAGGGTCACGGCAGTCGCCGCGTTCTAATCCGTAACTTCTAATATGAGTTTGTACTTAATATTAAAAAAAAACACTGGCGCACTAGCACACTGCTGTGCCAAATATCTATTTTCTATCCATTTGTTTCTGTTGAGCTACGGATCTCTTAAAATTGATAAAGAGCGAGACGTAAGCACACAATGGGATCCGTTACTTATAAGTAAGAAAAACATTTTTCCATTTTCAAAGTAAATTGATTGTTTTGCGACCCCGCATACTATCTAACTTTGTAGGTCAAATGATAATGTCGATATTTTATCCCCGCCTCATAAACTATTACTATTTTAAAACTTTCATATTCTATTTAGTCCCTGTTGCTTACAAAAATATATTTATTTTTACTCTTTTAAAATATTTGAGCAAGCAGTATTTACTTTACATTTTACGGTAATAACCTTAATATTTCCTAGAAATAAGTAGCAATGACACATATAGGAAGTAGCAAAGGTTCCTTGTTTACTATTCTGGAACGGAACCCAATAAATCCCATATTCAAAAGTTGAGAGCGAAGCTGTCCAAATTCTCATATGCTCTTCGCGAGATCAAAAAAACTGCGTAATACATGATACATGCGTGATACATGACCAATGCGGTTTCAAGGTCTGTACCTTGAAACCGCATTGGTCATGTATTACGCTTCCCCATATGCATGGCTTAAATACGGTGTCATCTTATGAGGTAATAGTACTGACGCACCCACTTTATTTTCTATTCAGAAAAAGCTTATGAGAACTCTAGTTAACATAGATGAAACTGACAGTTGTAGGCCCCTATTTTAAGGAAATGAAGATTTTGACCTTGCCTTGTCTTTATTTATATGAAATTTGTAACTTTGTACGCAAACCCTGAATTATATACGAAAAGAGAAGACATACAGAATAGATTTACTTTAAGACACAAAAACAGACTAAATTTGCCAAAGACTTAAAATGGATTCATCTAGTACTTATGTAATGTCAATAAAGATATACAATAAACTACCGGGACAAATTAAAAATATAGATAGACATACTTTGTTTGACAATAAATTAAAGCTATTTCTGTTAAATAAAAGCTACTATACAACAGTATAGTAGCTTTACAGTTTATCATTCATATATTCATTAACAAATGAATATATGAATGATAAACTGTGATGAATGGAAAACTACTAATTTTATTAAACATATATATTTATTTTTATAATATTTAATCAACCTATTGCAGCATTTGTCGTGACATAAATGTATTATCTATAAATAATTCTAATAAATAATCTATTGGTTTGTAGTGAATTTGTAATCTCAGTAATAAATGTATAATGTTGTAATTTGTAATGTAAAAATATTTAATTCGGCAAGTATTTTTATGTTTAAGGATTTTATTTAATTTATTTTGGTGTTATTTGAATTCAACTATATGGTAATCTTGCTTGTTACTTAATGTAACAAACATGTGCCCTTACAGGGTCCATAACTGTACTATAGCTATAAGCCTTTGTAACACCTTTATCTGACATTATGGTATGCAAATAAAAGAATATGAATATGAATATGATATAAATATTTCTGGAAAATCTTTAATTCTAACCATCAATTTCCATCTTAAGCCATACATGACACTGTAATATTATATTGTGATCAAAATAAGACGTGTGTATAAAATTTTACACACACGTGTAAACTTGTGAAAAGTATCTACGCAAATAACTGTGACAATATTCTACGGTTACTCATAGACGGAAATATTGTGTGAAGACAAATAAAATCGTATTAAATATCCGTCTATTTCATTCGTAATTAAGTCTCTTATTTGCATTAGGCTCTGCGCCGACACTAAAAAAAACGTGTCCTTTAATTTGTTGGCACAACGCGCGCAACAACCCGTCCAAACATTTTCCGCCAATTTAACATTGACTATAAAACGGCGCAAGCTGTTTCTATTAATTAGTTGTTGTAACGTACTACCGCGCTCTTAATTACAAGTAAATTTCATGTTTATTATTACCACGAGCGTAAGATATTAGTTTAGTGAGCTATAATTAATATGTATGTGGCTTGTTCGACCTACTTGGATTATAGCATCACAACTAAACTGTTGGCTGGGGCTCGCGAGGATAACTCACCCAGAGCGATAAGAAACTTGTAGAGAAGAGCATCCATTCTTGTTCTTAGAACAATGCTCCAGATAGTTATCTTGCGTATACGCTTTTTTCACTTAATTAACTTCACAAATTGTCGTCCTTTACATCGATAAGGCGACGACGACGGAAGGTTTTAAATCTCTAAAACCAATTCTGTGTCGGACGTCGGACTTTAGACTAAAACCGACGGGAACTTTTATGAGGGCCCATGAGGAAAATGATTGAACATTGAATGTAATCAAAGGGATATAATCCCTGGTAGCGAGAGAGCAGTGTAGAATTTAATTTATGAATAATTGAAAATAGAGGTTAAAGGTATGTAAGGTCGTTATCGGCGTGCCTCGGGGAAATGAATGAGGCTATGGATATTTTGTACGGAGGTCGCGTTCAGTTACTCCTATCAATACTTAAGGATTGGTAAGACTTCGGCCGTATTGAAAAATGTCTACGTCTTGCCTCAATTTACCTACTAAAGTTATCCCAAAATAATGATTGGACACTGGTACACGGGTTTCCCATTACTAGTTTTTCTGTTAACCCTTGTATAATTTAGCATCATTATCAAAGGGAAAGGAACAAAAGTAGAACACGAGCAACGCTTTTAACTAAATCCAGAGTCTGGGAAAAAAACTCCTTAGACGGCAGCTTTTCCGTAAACTTTAAGGAAATGTCACGATATTTAGTTCTAAGCCGAGTAAAATAAGAATATAACCTAATCAAAGCTCGTACTTTGAAGATAACCTCCAGTTAAAATATGCTAATTGTGAACCTACTTGTTGAAGTAGATCGAAGCTAGTGCTTCGTTAAACTTATTCAAAGAATAAAACAAGTAATTAGTGGCTATCGTTTTTCAATTTAATTTGGTTAACAAGAACGGCAAGTACTTCAAACAAAATGAAGGATCAAAATTAATTAGTACCTACTGGAAAATAATTTATTTTACACCGTGATAAAATATTCACTGCGCAGTTGCGCTAGTCACGGTAATCCATCAGCAAACATATCCCAAAATGAATTAACGAAAACATTGAGCTCATTTCGCGATGTTATTATTTAAATACGTTAACGTTTTAGTCCAATCAGCAGCATGTGGCTAGAACGAATGCAGTGCACTATTATGATAAAAGATTAGTCGCTTGGCGGCGGCGGCACGGCGGGGCGGTGCGGCGGTGGCGCGCGGCTCCGCTCGGCCGCACTCTACAAACGTTTGCCGGTTTGCTCTCATACAACTCCCCACAACTGTTCACTCATTTGCATTTCGCAGTCTGTTAGGTAAGCCTTCACCACAGAATTTGGTCTGCACTGCTACTTAAGTAGGTATAACACTAACACGCAGACACCAAAGTAGGCTGACGTTGCAAGGCGGCTTTCCGCGCCTGCCTTATCTTAATATGTGTCAAGTAAGCTACTGTTATTAGGATATTTTAGAGGATTTCCTTTATCTTAAGCTACTCGTGATATAAAGGCACTTTCAGAGTGTCTCATGAAGCGTAAAATTATGGTCGCTAGTAGAGAACTGGAGCTCAGTTCCAATGTATTCGGAATACGTTCATAAAATTGAAGCTGTCTGTGACCGATATTTATGGGCATGCAGGGTGTCTATTTGTATCCTAGCTCGTTCAGCCGCGGGTATTCATATTCGTTTTCGAACTCAAATAAATCCTTAAACCGTAACCGTAAAATTAGGAAAATCGTTGGCTTCTCCTGGATTTCCTTACTGTTGTAATTATAATTACAATAAAATAAACAATTTATCAAAATTCGCGCCCACACTTCTCTACCTGATGGCTAAGTAGTTAACTTAAGAAAAATAAAATAATCCAATAAAAAAGAAGAGGTTATTTTATGCAAACACGTTACACATGTTAAACATGTATACAGTATGTACGTTTTTAGGGTTCCGTACCGCTCTAAGAAAAAACGGAACGCTAATATAAGATCACTTTGTTGTCCGTCCGTCTGTCAAGACCCTTTATTTCGGGAATACGTGACAAGTTGAAATTTAAACCGTATACTCAGTTTATCTGACTCTGGAGTCAGAAAAACTTCTAAGTTTACTTAATAAAAAGATACGGCCGTTTATTCAGCAAAAAATATTTCAATAGTCTCGAGGGAATCAAAATTATAAACCACGTACAAGAAAAATATCACGGAACTATTTATAACGATCCCACTACGTACGGAACCCTCGGAGGGCAAGTCGACTATGCACTTGCCCGGTTTTTCGAACTAACAACGCTAGTCCAATTTTTGCCGCCTTCATGACTAACACCCCATATGTTCGGATACCGTACAGATTCTTATTGCTTGTTTTATGTGATCAACTTTCCATCTACTCTTCGACAGTCGACTTACTAAGCTAAGTATTTTTTTCCAATTAATGCTTTTTGTGTTATTTTACAACGGCAAATAAACATTTTTATGTTTAATTTTAAGAACGTAGATGTTAAAATGTTTAGTTGCTCGACATCACCCTTGGCTATTTGTAAGAGTCAATAAAAATAATTTGGCCCCCTGCTATTGCAGTCCCCTACTAATAATACCTCACCCTCTTCCGTTTTCATGTCGTAGGATTGTGGGATTATATCGGATTTGGAGGCTATATCCACCCGTTTTATGACTTTAACCGCCAGTTCTCCAAGCCTGGTCACCATCAAGACGAATGAAACATGATGATGATCGTGATTCTCATATAATAACTGACACTGTTTTGTGAAAACCAGTGTCAAAAACACATAAATTAAGTATAATTAATATATCACGTCTAAATTCTCAGGAGAGTAGGGTAGAGTTGGATTTTTGTCCACTAATCCAACGAATTCGGCGAAACGGGGCGTTACATCAAGTTCGAGTTTTGCACATATTTATTATTTCTTGTTTTTGAAACAGTATAACAAATTAATAAGGCGATTTCGACTTTGATCTCTTTTACTGGATAAAAACAATAATAAAGAATAATAATAATTAATAGAGAATTACGAAAATGTATAGGTATTTCAATGTAAATGATTACTATTGAATCTATAACTTTACATATACTATTTTATGAATGTTTACTAACCCTCAAATTTGTGATGCCCGGAAAAGGCCGCTAAGTTGTAAGTTCCTACGCTATAAAATTACACCAAAATATACACTTAGTCTTCAAATATATATTTGACAGTAGGTAGAGTAGAATCATAGCACATTTTCAAAGAGTATTTCTCTTATAAAATTAGAGCTCATAAAAACAAGTCTCTCCAAGCAGCGGAAAGAAACAATATATTGAGCTCATTAATCAATGTCAAGACCCAACAATGACCGGATACCTTTTAAAGATTGATCTCGTGTCGTGCACAGAAATATGAAAAACAATAGACGTGATGCCGAGGCTGACCTTTGTAGTTTTAGCAGTAAAGTAAGATTTTCATGTGACCCTCATTTACGTAATGAATCCGCTGTGGAAGACGTAGATGCCACGGCGAAAAGTTTACTTTGTAAAGTAAAATGCAAATACATAAAACATCCCGAAGTACACACCCATAAAAATCTTTACTCCAACATTTTATACCAGAATAAAATAAAATAAAAAATACCGAATTTGTAAAAGCGAACGATTTTCTGGCTACACAATAAAATACAGGCAGCTATAGCCATGCAAACGTTAAAAGCTACGGTCGCTTCCCCATTCCTATTGTTTCGCGCGAGACAGACGAAATTAAGGCACATCGTTTTATATTTTCGTTTTTAATTCACGCAGTTGAAAGCGAAGTTTAAAAAGCAGATAATAACCTTTACAGGGAGTGTAACGCCGCGGTCGAGAGCTGTAAAATGTGCTCTTTTATTGCTGTTTTAATTACATTCTTCGCATTCGCCCGCTTCCTTTATTTTTGCGCATTTCATTTTCATAACACAATCGGCAATTTAACATGTCTGTTGTGTTCTGAAGTTTTTAATACACGCATATTCTATTAGATGATTTGAGTATCTCAAAATGCGTAATATGTGTATGAAAGAAAATCTTATTCAACATAATAGCCACGTATAATCCGGATAGTAATTAGTTAATAGATGTTTCTTCGCTGCAGATAAATAAATAACAAAGTTTCTCGTGCTTATCCCGTCTTCAGAAACACAAATATTGACATAATTAATAACAACAGAGCACGTCCGCTCACTACTCGTGTTGAATTATAACTAAAGGAAATATCTACGTATCTCACATTTCTTTAGTCTCGTGTTTCCGTGAAGAAGTACCTATGTTTAACGAGAACAGTTAGATACAAAAAATAGGTTATCCATACCTACTTATATTAGAAATGTGAAAATGTCTATCTGTCAGCCACGTTCTCAACCTTATGTAGTTAGATATACAACTCCTAAAAAGGTGAATCCTAGTGTTCAAAATAATATAGAACAGTAAAAATGCTAAAACGTTTACAAAAAAAAAAACAATAGATAAGTATGAGTGGACCCGATAGACGATATACTGCTTGAACATCACCTACCGTGCCCAATCGTGAATCTTAACCACCCAAATACTCACTCAAAGATATTATCATCAACTGCTTATCCTTTTCCCAACTATGTTGGGGTCGGCTTACAGTTTGAATTGATGAAGCTGAATACCAGTGTTGTCAGACTTTCGGGCTTCTGAAAAAAAAGAAACTCACTCAATTACACATTAATACAATCGGTTCAGTCGTTTAGGACGAGTTCAGTGACAACATCGGTTTAAAGAAATTTATTTCTCAAAATAACATACATAGTTCACTTAAATATGAGAAACTAAGCGTAAAAAAAACTTAAGAAGTAAATTACTTGTCGTTCGAACAATCGAGTACAAAATGTAGGTAGTGGTATATTTTTGTTGGTTGGCCAAATTCAACTAAACACACCACAACAACACACACCAAAACATACCACAGCTACATACCTACATAAACAAAAAAATACATCTACACAATTAAATCTATCTATACTGTTATTAAGAGGAAAGGGCTTTGATTTTAGTTTTGTTCTTTTCACGGATACCACTCAACCGATTTAAAAAAATCTCTCATCATTGCACAGTTTTATTATCACCGACTAACAGCGGATGGAGAAGATGTTGAAGGTCAAATCTAAAAGAACGAAGCCACGCGAGCGAAGTCACGAGTGAAGTGTTAGCTCATAAATATATGTGTAGGTAACAAGGGGTAAACAAAAGCGGTCTCAATTTTATTACGACGTCCCTGGTAAATTAAGGAATTTCACGCAAAAACATAAGTATTTTTCTCGTTCATGCGCCATCGCTTTCATGACCCTTTTATTCTTCTAAGAAACATTTTAGGAATCTCGAATTCCAAAAATGTTTCTTACATAAAATCTATATTACTTCTATGCCTATACAAGTCTCAAATAACAGAGTAGTATAAGCGTTGATATATTACTATGTCAATCGTATATACAACCTCGGTTTTCTTTTATGCACATCCAGGGTAAAAGGGACATCGTTGCACATAGTGATACCATGACCATAGTATAACTATGATTCTGGACCCTTCAGTGTTACAATTTTTCATAAGGTTTTTCCAAAAAAAGGTGTGTTTTTATTCCAGTTAAACTAACAAAAAACATGAATAAATCATAATTACCATGTAACTCGATATTATGTGCCTTTAAAAAGTGATTGAGATATTTTTTGAATTTACAATCTCACTAGATTAGAAAAGAAACATGTTTTTTACGGTTTAAAGCAAAAAGGATATCTTCGCGCGTAGCATGATCAACGTAGAAACAGGTACGTCGATGAGAAGAATCGACAAGTGGGAGATTGCAGAAACATTTCTGCCGATTATAGAAGAAATAATACAACAAAAATTAAAGAAATAATATAACTATGACATATTAATTTGAATTGTAATATTTATTGTGTGTTTTGTCTGTGACTCGTATTTATGTGTATTGTTTATTTTATTTGTTTGAAATTTTTACTATTTGTCATAAGTTGGAGAACGATGTAATGTGTGTTGGTGTTTTTTTGTTTTTATTTATTATTTTTTACTTTTTTTTTACTGCTATTTATTTGTTTCCTTTAACTGGTTTGACGTACTGGATTTGACATTTGTTAATTCAAGTAATGTATTTTTTAATAATTGTTCAATCTGTATACGACTTGTAAGAATCCCCTAAAAATAAAATACTATGACTATGACTAATAATCGATATTGTAGAATATTTGTTGACTGAAGAATCGACACAGTTCTTCTCTTCATTCTTGGCATTGTCGTGCTCAAAACAAAAATAATGTTTCTACAATTTGTCACTATCGGTTCTTCTGTGGACAAAATCCGTTTCTGCGGTGGTCATGCTATGCGCGCAGAAAAACTATAGAAATTAGCAAAGTCGTCGAAAAAAGTAAATGCTTCAAGATCATGGTACACAGATGTACGACGATGTACCCTCTCCCCTATTCAGTCGATATTCGGTCCGTCCCGCACGATATTCCAGACTATCTGTATGCAATTTGCATCGTCAGTATTTTTCCTGCGATATATAGGAAGGTGTGTGGCGCGCTTTAAAAGTGATTGCTCTACTGGTTTCGTATAGTTAAGGGTGTCGGTTTTTGTTTTTATTCTGTGGTGGAATTTATCAGGTTATAGTGTATTACGGGAAAATACCGCTAACTGAGTTTAAAACTTAAAATTCCAAAAAGAAAACAATTCAGTCGAGAGAGTAAAAGGGGTTTATCAGTGCGAGCCAATGATTATTATGGCTCTTCATTTAGTATAAATTCAAGTATTAGCATTTCATCTCGTCGGTCGTGTGGTCGCAATTGCTACTGTTGCTATTGTACAGTATGTGGTTCTGTGTTTGACTCTTAGGCCAGGCACAGTGTTATTGCAGTTTGACAAAAGCATTTCCTAGTTGCAGCCCAGTAGGTATCTAGATTCGAGCCCGATATTAGCAACAGCAGGCTCACCATTTATCACATGAGACACAAATATAACAGGTAAATTCCTGCCTAACCCCTTGAATTCCCTACTAATATTATGTTGTTTTGCAATGCGAGGCTAGGACTATTCTACTTTAGCATTCTATTAGTGCTACTCAGTTATATGTGCAAATGTGCTTGCATGCTTTGTGTGCAAACTCATGTTCCTGACAAATAAATGAACTTTGGCTTTTACTTTGATTAACAAGCAAAATTTTAAATTAGACATGTGCGTATTTATCGAAAGAACGCAGGTAATAGTGAGACTAATACAAATCGATCTTAAACTAAACGTAAAAGTAAAAGGCGAAAGATCATCAAAGCGTTCTCTAAAAGGGGAAGACGTGGCTCTATAAGCGATAGGAAAAAAAAGTATCTCGGTTTTTGTGTAACGACTTTCGATTTACTGAATACGAGTGCTCTCGTAAGGGTTGGAGAGGGGAGGTATCACTCCACATTGAGTCAAGTACATTCGTCTGCCAAATAAGGCGTAACTTACTCCACGCCGCGAATTTATAGCGTCTATGAAACGAAAATACGTTTCGTTTTTATTTCTGTAAAAATTTCAATTTCACACTGCGCTGCCCTTTGCCTAACTGTGGTTGTAAAGCCGACAGTTAAATTTATTAACAAACATTTACTGAACTGTATCGGTTTCAATTACTTTTAACACATTTTTGGTGGAAACATGAACTGTTGTGTACGTTATGTAAACTACGAAATAATATACCTACAGTACATACATATATATACATATATCCCGACTCTGTTTCCGAAGTAAAGAAAAAAATAACGTTTTTCTACAGTAAATAATAAATAATAATAAATATTCCACAAATCACACAACGCTATCTAGTCCCAAGCTAAGCTAAGAGCTTGTGTTATGGGTACTAAACAACAGATAAGCATACATTTCTAAATACACACATATTATAGATAAATTACACCCAGACACAGAACAAATGTTTGTGCGATAAGCCCGATGAGGGTGGGAACCGAACCCAAGATCTCCGGCATAGCAGCCACTAACTACTAGACCAATAGGCCAGTCAAGTGATCAGAGAGTCAGTGGATGTGTTTATCCATATCTACGAGTAGGTACGCATAAAATGTATGAATAAATATGATACTAAAAATTATATTAGTGACTAGGTTGTTGCCCCGGCAAACTTCGTTGAGCCTTAGCGCTCATGCCCACGAGTCGGTTTTGCGCTGGAGCTATGCCCAGCGTCAAACCGGATCTACGGGCGGTCGTCAGTCGTGTATGAAACTCTATGAAGCTAACCACACGACGCCGGCGCTAGAGCCGGCTCGCCGTGCAACCGGGCACGGTGCTCGCCACGTATACGCCCGGCGCGCAGCGGAGTATGGCAGTGTGTGAGCGCATGCACACGAGACCGGACCTACGAGCGCGTGCACAGGGCTACCAATGCAATGGAGATCAATCAAGAATTGTTAACCGTCTAGTGTGCACGGTCGGACGGTTTCTACCCGGCACCGGCAAAAAACCGGGCCGTGTTATAACCGTCTCGCGGGCATGAGGCCTTAGAATCAATTTATTAGTTTGATTAGTTTAGATCCTGTTCTCAGACCTACTGAATTTCATAAGAAGTTTTTTTACAAACACTGTGTCACGAGAATTTTACGTATTTTTACATTATCATCCCAGAATTGATACTACATTTAATATGTTGTCGATTCAAAATCCTTCTTTAAATACGTTCTTTAATTTGAGAGGGGTATACCGTACCGACGACGGGACGAACATCAAATGTTTGACAGGTAGCAACAGATTCTACGGGTGGGTATTTAAATTGTTATTTTTAGTACTATCTATATTTTTTTTAATCTCTGTACCTATATATGTTTACCGTTTAAACCTTTCTTAGACATCCACAAATATTTTAAGACCCAAATTAGCCAAATTGGTTTAGACATTTTGGAGTTCCAGTGAGACTTACAAACGTCATTTCGTTTTAATAAGTATAGTAGGAATTCAGAGTAATTACTTACTCATGCTAAGTACGAGATTAGACATACTGCTCAATGTATTAGACGAAACCACCACGGAGCCGAAATTAATATTGGCAGTTAAAATTAACCTAATGTCTTTATTGGAAGGGGTCACACTCCCAGTAACTACTCGTATACCTACTACAGCTTTGGTAAAAATATATTTGTGTTACCTATTGTCTGTTCCTTGTATATTATGTTACATTAGCGAAATTTATTATAATACAATCTATTATTATTGGACCGTAAATGGCATAACCGAAAAAAGTGGTTCTCATGGTGCATTCCGCTTATTTCCGGTAGGTACTATTCTTTCAGAAAGTGCGTTTTAAGCGAGTTTCAAAAATTGAGTAGTAGTTTGGTATTGTTTCATATCAAAATAACTGTATAAAAATATATATTCATTTAATAAATGAAAAAATAAAAATGTAGAAACGAAAACTTTTTTACAAAAAACAGCAACCAGCTTAATAAAAAAAACACTAAAAAGGTGTAAAATAACTCTAGATTTGGATGTCGGTGGCAAATAATGAATGAAACAAAACCACCAAAGCCATAAACACCCGAAACTAGAGTTATTTTATACCTTATAGTATTTTATCATTTAGTTGGTGCAACAAATCCTCTGTATATTTCATGCAAACAAATTGATTCTGTTTTACTTCATTCTAGGAGCTCAACTTTAAAATAGCTCATCTATTTATTAACAAACATATTATTTTAGTGTATTTCTTTTTGTGTTTATATACCCCATGATGAAGTTTTATTTAGTTTCCACAATAACCTAATCATTACCTAATATTTATGGTTTTTGTGTACAAGTAAAAATAAATAATGTATTAACGTAGAAGAATAAATTTAAATTCGTACCTACTCTTAAATTCACCCAATCGTTATGAGCGAGTAATGGAAAAGTGATGTGACAGCATTGAATTAGAAACTAATTCAATGTGTGACAGCCTGTCAACAGAAGTTTCGCATATTTTACGAAGAACTGTAGCAAGATTATGAAGAATACTTATTGGGAACTGTCACTTTTCTCTTATTCCTTGCTGTTAGAAAATTAAAATAAAAGTTAGTATGAATAGGAATCAGCACATCGAGCTACCCGACTGAGTAAAATTTATTTGCCAGGTTTTCAACTTTACGACAAATGGAATAAGGTTATTGTTTAATTTGGGAAAATTTGACAGTTTGGGGCAGCTTGATGTGCTGGCGTCTTTATTTTAGTCCAAGCGAAATAATCATGTTTCATATGTTGCAGTTCGCGGTTGCAGTTTACGGTCTGCAGACCATCTCAGACTGCACTAAAATATTTCTTTGCACGGATTTTTACTTAAGTACGATGCATTAAGAAACTTTGTTTATTTCTGAATTACCATCCTTATCGTATTGAAATGCAATAAACATACAGCTACGTCTTATAAATTTGCATATTTTATCTTGAATTTCTCAAAGTTCCCTTTAATGTCAATTTAATATAAAATTTATTTCAAGTTCTGTGACGAATAGAAAAAGAGATAACGAGACACCGCTGCCTCTCTCCATGATCACCGCCACGAATTATGTGCTCCGAGCCTTGAATATTAAATGTAGGCGGCAAAAAGTAGCGCGAGTCTGCGACAACTTCTAAAATTACGGTTATCGAGCCAATCGGTTCTTTGACACAGTTCGCGCTAAATGTACCTATCTACCCAACTCCCCTGACACGAGTTTTATTAAAGATATCCCAAAAAGTCATCCACTTTTTCAATAAGCTAAGGAGATGTGATTTATAAATAGCTTTTAACAAATTGACTTTCGGCATTGGGACAAATGGGGGACACTGTGTTCTTAGTTGTAGTAAATTGTTGTTTTTATGTCGTACCTTACAAACACATTCACAATTTAATACTTAAGTTCCCTGAAGAGTGATGAAGCCTCACGAGCTGTAAGACAGACTCTCACCGCAGCTAACATCAATGTCCTGCCCTGGCTTGCTGAGTCGCCAGACTTGAATCCGATCGAGCATGCATGGGATATGCTACATAGAAGAGCTCTGCCGAATATGGAGGGTATCCAGTCGCAAGAAGACCTTTTTTTGTTGTTGCAACGAACATGGGCGGCCATTCCACAGCATGATTTGGATGAACTCATTTTGAGTATGCCAAACCGATGTTCTTGTGTTGTTAGTGTTCGCGGTAGAAACACGGATTATTAATTGTTTAAGTTACCCAATAAAATTTTAAAGAAAACTGTTATTTCAGCCTTTTTTTCGAACTTTAATGTTAGTGGTTCAAATGTCAAAAATCCCTTTATTAGGAAAATGGCAAATTTCTTTATTAGTGCAAAGGTGACTTGGTTTATCGTTACTGTGACAAACGAAAACACTTTATTTGATGAATCCTTAAAGAAAATTTTAATTAATATCAATCAGGAGAAAAGTTATTGCAAAAATATATGTTGATCCCTAGACACTTTTGATGTGTGTATATACCTATTAATAAAATAATATTTGAATCATCATGTTTTTTTACTGGTATGACAAGTAGGTATTTAAACATTTGTTAGGGTTTGAAATGGATTCAGTCACTTTCCATAAAATGTTTTGAGCTTTGGCCAGCTCTTTCAAATTCTTATTCTTCGTACTGATTTTTGAGAGTTTCTGAGAGTCAAAATTGTCATTTTCTTTTTTAACCGACTTCAAAATAGGAGGAGGTTCTCAATTGGGTTGTATTTTTTTTTTTTTTTTTTTTTTAGGGTTTGTTACCTCTGTACTCCGTTATTTATGGACCGATTTTCAAAATTCTTTTTTTGTTTGATAGGGTATACTAACAGATTGGTCCCATTTGTATCAAAACTCATACCTGATGAGGAATCTTTGAGGAATTGAGGGAACTCCTCAAAAAATATAGGCACACATGCACCGATTTCAATATTTTTAGTAACAAATCAAGCATTTTCATTTAGAAAGTATCATTTGGTGAAGAAAAACTGATGATGAAGAAGACAGGCAACGGAACTCTTTAACGCATAACAGCAAATTATTCGCAATTGCTATAGTCAGATTGCTGAGCTTTGGTATTTCCACAACATAACATTACGCCATTCTATTTTAAAAGGGGCCGGCAGAGATGTACAGATTAATGTTTAGAGATAGAACTTCTTTAGCAATTGTTATCCAATTTCAATGATTCTTTCAAGTTTTGAAAGACTTTCTTTACATACAAAGAAACTAAAAATTACAAAATAAAAACTTTTTTACAAAAAAAATAACCGACTTCTTAAAAAAAAACTAACAGGTGAAAAATAACTCCAGTTTCGGAAGTCGGTGGCCAATAATGTACAAAACAAAACCACCAAAGCCACAGACTTCCGAAACTGGAGTTATTTTTCACCTGTTAGTTTTTTTTTAAGAAGTCGGTTATTTTTTTTGTAAAAAAGTTTTTTATTATTATTTTTTTATTATTTTATCAATTTGTTAAATCTAGTTAAAAAGCTCTTTGGAAAATTTCAGCAATATCTAAAAAACATTTATCATGACGTTCATGCCTTAAAATGTTCGCTTCATAATAGTTTCTAGAAGCTAAGTTATTGTGGGGATGTTATATTCATTTATTTTGCTAGATTAGTTGCGACGTTTCTACTCATTTATAATATTTTGTAAATCGCTTGGAAGCCGGTGACAGTTATGAATTATTCCGCAAGGCACGGCTCCCACATGCCATATGCAATATCTGGGAATGATCCCAGCTTACATAGTTCACCGAAAGCTGAACTTTTAAAAAAGTAGTTGAAGTAGGTATTGGTACAATTTTATTATGGAAATTGATGCCCCATCATGCACAGAGCTTAGATCTACAATGATAGCATTAAATTGCAAACTGAATTCGAGGAATCAATTTGAATATCGTATTGCAGGCTTTGGTTATCGGACCTAATGCTAAAAGCAAATATGTTAACCAGATTCGCTTTAAGTAAACAGAGGCATCACGTGTGTTGAACAAACGGCTATATAAAGTCTCTTTTAATAACAGGACCTCCTGCTCTCCCTTAGTTTAATACCTGGACACACTATGTTATTACACAAGGTGGATGGCTGGTAATATTCTGCAGTTCACGAACAACAACATACTGCAGTTGCTACAGTCGACGCCAAGACAAGACATCGCTTTATAATTTTAGAGAGAATATTTAATCTGGGGTAAAATTAAGATAACCCAAACCAAAGCAAATATTTGCTTGAATAATATCTTGCAAACAAATCGAATAAATTCGCCACACTAAACCACATCATTACTCTTTTAATAAAGAAGATAGACGTTCGCAGACGGTACGTCCTTCCCAAAAAGTATAGCAGTCATTTATTTTCTTGAAAAAATTTGCTTTGTCTCCGTACCAGAAAGTATGTCCTATAAATATGACGTAACTGTACCTAAGGTATGTTTTTTTTTTTCAGCTTTACCAAAGCCGCAACTAGGGTAAAAGGAATATTTGTTATGTATGAAATATTATGTACACTCAGTTCTGGATTCAGAATAGTACGACTAGATTAAAGGTATTATTCTTGAACAGGTAGTTAGTTATACACTGAGAACATGTAGCTACCCACATAGTTGTATGTCTGTATGTCCATTAGGACAAACACGAACACTTTTTCTATGTACTTATTAGCTATTTTAATTGCATATTAATATGTTCTTAATAAAAATATGCCCAAATTAATTGAGGAATCGGTTAGCAAGAAACGGCAAGTCAAATAATTTACTTTGCAAACAAGACTAGCTTTGTGGTTTTCAATCTACGAAAATGACGAACTAGGTCGACCGGATCACATCGTCCTGTTGAATGGAAAATAAATTTTCTGAACTAATAAAAAAATGCTTCGGTAATCACACCAAAAGTTGACCAAGCGTATGTAGGGTCAGCTTTTAGAGCTCCGAACAAATATTTCGAATTCGTCGCACAACGTTGGCTGCCAAAAAAAATATTAGGTAAGTACGGCACTCAAACTGACTACTAAAAGTTTTAAGTGATTGATTGATCTACCTTCGAATGGTTTTAATATGGTCGATGACAGCAGAAAAATGATAATAGAGACTACAACTACTACAAGTCAATGTTGCAAATGAACCTATATCGTCTTTGTAGAGACGCGAGTAATCCTTGGTAAACACGGGATCGGGATCCCGGAGGCCGGGATTATTGCAGGACGGGCTAGCCGAGGCCGTCAGATAACGGGAGATGGTTTTAATACGATATTAGCGAGTTAACTCCCGCGCTGGCCCGCACTAAAGCAATATGTGATAATCATTAGATGGGCATCCGTCCCCTCGCCATGTTTAAGTGATAGATAATGGACTAATATCGTATACACTAACACTTCTTGTTTGTAAACATAGTTGTAATTACAGTTTGATGGACTTGTTAGTAGATTAGTGGTTTTATATTACAACTTGATTGTTAGAGTGTTTGTGCAATGTGTGCATGATCAGCCTCTCCGTGTTCCTATTTTTCGTGGGAATAACAGAGAATTGTTCTTGAACTTGTGATAGAGCGGTATATGTCAGTGAATAATAACAGGTAGATACAATTTCCAATGCTTGGTGGGCTTTGATATGTATATGACTGTCGTAGGATCATCCTTTTTACGAAAATTTTAAGACATTTGTAAACGACCGGTTTTTGGCAACTAACTAGGATATAAAACAAATAAACAGCTTAATTAAGTAATATCGTAAAACACATCGACATGTATGACGTCTGATCGGCTGATATGAACGCTATGCACTCACGGATGCACTGATTAGTTAACAGTTTCGACTGGCCTATTGGTCTAGTAGTTAGTGGCCCTGACTGCTCCGCCAGAGGTCGTGGGTTCGATTCCCTCCCAGGATAATGGTTTGTGTGATGGGTACGATCATTTGTTCTGTGTCTGGGTGTAATTTACCGAAAACATGAAGGTATGTATTTAGAAATATATAAGTAGGTATATCAGTCGTTTAATGCCCATTCCACTAGCACTGCTTTGCTTGGGACTATATATGCTATGGGAATATATTCCATAACGCAGCGCCATTTAAGCTTGAGAGTTAAGCTAAGCTTGAGACTTGTGTTATGGGTACTAAACAGCTGATAAACATACTTATATATTTTTAAATACATACATATTATAGATAAATTACACCCAGACACAGAACAAATGAACGAAAATACAAGGTAAATCTGCGGTTGGTCTCTCATTTCATTAAAGACGACAACGCCCCTCCTACGGAAATAATATCGTGTGAATAGTTGTGGAATATATTATTATTATTATTTTCGATTTTTCCGTAGGAGGGGCGTTGTCGTCTTTAATGAAATGAGAGACCAACCGCAGATTTACCTTGTATTTTCGTTCATTTGTGTTGTGTCTGGGTGTAATTTATCTATAATATGTATGTATTTAAAAATATATAAGTATGTTTATCAGCTGTTTAGTACCCATAACACAAGTCTCAAGCTTAGCTTAACTCTCAAGCTTAAATGGCGCTGTGTGAAAAGTTGTGCAATATTTATTATTATTTATGCACTAGGCAAGTTTTATTATTATTATAATAGCTACATTTGGCCCATATACTGACTACATACATACATACATACATACATAAACTCACGCCTTTTTCCCATGGGGGTAGGCAGAAACTACAGAGCGCCATATGCTACGATTCTTACATACTTCTTTTGCTTCGTTTACATTCATACATGTTGTCATACATACATATACTGACTAATCAGAATAAAGGCGTTATGAAATGACTCTTCCATGTGCCTATCAGCAAACAGACTAGAAATAATACAAAAATCCGTAAATTAGCTTATAATTTTACAAAATTCGTTCTTGTTTTTCAATGATTCGGTCCTTTGCCGAAACCTAGGATCTTTACAAAACAACGATCTTTCCAAACATTCTGCAACATGTATGTATAATACTGGGGTCGAAGGTTCTTAGAAAATAATCCCTTAGTAACATCATATACACCCACGAGCAGGAAAGGGATGCCTATTTATAGGCAGGTTCTGTTCTACCCGTCGTCGTAATAAATTTATATGCTCTTGAGTCACAGACACTCACATTAAACTTTTCATATTTTTAATTTGTCTATACGTCAATATCACGATATTTTCTTTTCGTCTATATCTAGTTCTGCTAACTATGTAGATAGTCCAGATGCGTGTTTAAAAAAACACTCTGCGAACCAAAACAAGCGCTGAACTTGTCAACTTAAAAAAAAAATTGTTGAGCCTAGAGACGATTTATTTGTTGTTAATACAAAAAATGCGATAAATCTGTCTTCCACCTAAATAAAAATAACAGCGGTCTCATTCGAATTTTTACTACGGAATCTCGATAGCTATTTCGTTTTCTGAGCAAAAGAAATATGTTTATGGGCCTGTTTATGCGATCGCAAGACCTTTGTTTACGTCAACGTTACGGCTACGTCGTGTTACGCAGTTTCTTACGCCGAGTATGAAATACGGAATATGGTATTGGACGAGGAACAAATACACAAATACCTACACACGTAGGTATGTGGTTACAACAGGCCTCATACAAACAAATAACAGATTGATGTATCAATTTCCCTCTCGCTAGAGATAGCATCTATCGAGTCTCGTCGGTACCTACAGCTCCCGGAGATTCGATTTAGTTTTTCCAAGAGGGTGCAGCGATGCATCGCAATATCGGCCGACGTCATCAAGCTTAGATTGAGGGCGCTGTTGACTCTATCAATCAGTTATATCACTGGTGGAGAACAGTTGGATATCACAAGAGAGGAAAGGGCGCCCTTAGCTCGAATAAATCAATAGAGACGGATCGCTTACAGTGATTGTTCGCATTAGTTTACTGTAACATGAGTCACTTGTTTCATGGCGTCTTTTTAGTTTTGTATAAAAAAATCTCTGTGGTATTATTTACTAAATGGTTTTATAATAATGTTACTAAGGAAAGTATGTGTATACCTATCTATCTGTTACTCTAACGATTGTATAATTTATCTATCACCAGGGCCTACGATGTTTTTGCACGAGCTTATTTCACTTTACTGATTCTCCAGTTCACAGTCACGGGAAAACATGTCACTTCGATCTGACAGTGAAAAACAACCCTCGCGTCATTTATCAACGTCAACCACTCAACGCGGGGCAAAACATAATTTCATAAAGACATCGTTGTTCTTCTTACGCTGCGCCGAGTATGGCTTAGCCACTTTTTACAATATCTACTTGATAAATTCTACCTGGAAATCCTTACGTGGAAATAATAAAAAAACAACACCCTTAAGCTTGTTTGTTTGTCTTGCAAAAGGCGACACGAACAAAACATGCTTATTTTCTTCGTTAAAGGAAAATTAATTAAAAATTCCGAGAAATGTAGCTTTAAAATAGTTGTTTTGATATAGTAAAATATTTTAGAAGTAAATCAAACTGGCACTTTTATTTTTATTATTTCATACGCTAATATTTCAAGATAAATATGATTACAAGATAATTACGTTTTTGCAAGTCATTTGGAAGTTAAAAAAGCTGTAAGCAAAAGCATGTAGGTATAGGTAAACCCATATTATGTAGGGACACATATTGGACGAACGGCGGTCGAGCTTGTAGTAGGCACCCAACCATAAGGTATTGTTTATTTGCAACATGCTTTTCAATTCCCATTGTATTTGTTTTTCATTTTGCCGGTATGCTAGGAAAATATGGAAAATGAAATCGATCATTGTACGTTCGTAGTAGCTGCCTAACTTTATTGCTTCTGGATGGAATTACGAGGTAATTGTTTGCGAACGATTAGTCTAATGACAAATGAGACGAGGGTAGTCCGGGTACAGTCGCCATGTGTGACTCTGGCACGGAGCCTGTTGATTAAGTAACGTCAATCTCAGGGCCCAGAAGTCGATTTGTTAACAAAACAATAAAATAGATACCCGTGAAAATCGGGAGCCCTGTTCGAAATAGTTGGTTTTGGATGTAACACAAAGGAAACTGATAAATAATTCAAATGCTGCAATGCGGTCCTCAAGGAATTGACAAGGAATGTAGTCGCGTGTGTAGTGGCACTGTGGAACTGTGAGGCGTAATAGTGCACTTGAGGCGTATTTGACGACTTAAATCGAGTATGCATGCCCAGATATTGCGTGCAAGTTTAACAAGTTTTGTTATTGAGGTACTGCATTATTTTTCTTGGTGGATGCTGTAGAACAGCTCAGAAAGTTGATAACTGTTCCAGTAGTAGGATGGAGTATGCAGGGCCAACGAATAAATCATGCAGATTTATTCGTGGACATGTTGCATGCATTTCAAATTGAAAACCTCTTTTCGATATCATAGGTAACTAACTTTAAATAACTTTCAATCACGCCTGTAATCGCCAAAGGGTTAGGCAGAGATGTACCTGTACTTCGGGTTGCTACTGAGAAATTCTTGATGAAAAACTCAATAACACTTTGCCCTACCCGGGGATCGAACCTGGGACATCATGCTCAGGAGTAGCACTTGCGACCACTAGAGCAACGATGCAAGCAAATCAAGAAAATATATTACTTCTTTTTCAAAAAAGAAGCATCTTTCCTAACATTAGCATAGCATAACATAGCATTTAAAGTCAGTCGAATAGCATAGGTATGACAGAGATATGGATTTTAACTTATTTTTAAGACTACTTGTGGTTGTTAAGTGATTGAATGTCGAAATTAAATCAAGTCTCATATCAAATAATTTATTAAGTCAATACTATACATGTTATTACTGGTACTGGTGTTACGGGTAATAAAGGTACGTTGTATTATAACATAATAAGGTGCGCATATTATAAATATAATCCTTCAACTTAGCTCATAGTGTAGGTACAGACGCCAGTACATCAAGTTACCCCAATGTGTCAAATTATCCCAATTGAATATGAACCTTGTTCTGTTTGACATAAAGTTGAAAAACGATTAAAGAAATTTGACACATTGGGGTAACTTGATGTGCTGGCGTCTGTACATAGAAAGTTCCATGTCATAGGGGGCGAGCCTATTGCCAATGGTGTCAATCGGGCATAAATGTAGGCTCTACTGAGAAATTCCACATAGAAAAACTCAACAACGTTTTTCCCGACTCGGGGATCCAATCCGGGACGTCGTGCTCAGCAGTAGCTAGATGAACGAGGCAGACATAACTGGCGAAATGTGGGTGTACTACATGGTACACCTCTGCCTAACCTTTCGGGGATTACAGGCACGATGTTATGTTATGATGTTATGTTTTCTATTCGACAGTAGTAACAGTCTTCACTTCTTTTTCGTGTAAAAATTAACTATGCCTTTTAATATTCCAAAGTTTTCACTAACCGATATAATATAATGATAATACCAATTGGTGGTTGATACTAATTATGCCTGCCTCATAAATTGAAATCTACATGCCATAGGGATAGTTACACAGACGCCAACTAAAGCACATGAAGCTACCTGAAACAGTAAAATTTTCCCAATTGAACAAGAACCTTATTCAGTTCGCTATAAAGTTGAAAAAGTTTCATAGAAATTTGATACATTGGCTTGCTGGATTCTATTTACGTCAAGCATTGGTGCTAGGGCACACCGATTGTAAATTTTGTTGGTAAGTAAGTATATTAGTTAGATCATCTCATTGGTCCATTGAGCACTAGACTACCGAGGCGGTCTGCAAGTGCTACTGCTGAGCGCGAGGTTCTGGGATCCCGGGTTAAATGATATTGACGTTTCTAAACAATTTTCTGGACTTTCCTAATACCAAATCATCAATTATTGCATTCATGAAGTTTAGAAGTTGTTACAGGTATATAGATTTCATACATGAACCCATGAATATTCAGGGCACTGTTGCGACTCCCCCTTTAATATGTGAGCACTTTGAAAAACTTTGATCCCATTTCTCAGTAACGCCATCTAGAATAATATATCAATATTGGAGCGGCAGCGAAGCGTACTAAAAACAACTCATAGACTTGTGTCCACCAGGACACAAGTTACGATGAAAATTTTGTTCGTGATGTCACGTCTATGGTAAACTTAGTATTGAATGTCTTTGATTTCGTCGGAGACTTTTGTCTGATTAGATAATAAGTTAGATTATAAGTTATTAAATGTAAAGTAAAAGAAAGAAAAGAAGAAAAGAAGTATGTTAGGATCGTAGCATATGGCGCTCTGTAGTTTCTACCCCCATGGGAAAAAGGCGTGAGTTTATGTATGTATGTGCGTATGTTATTAGATGTAAGTAGGTATGTCACTTCACTATTGCATTGGGTCACCGTAGTGATAGTTGCATGTTTTTAACCGACTTCAAAAAAAGGAGGAGGTTCTCAATTCGACGGTATGTTTTTTTTTTTTTTTTTTTTGTGTGTTTGTTACGCGATTTCTCCCTCATTTGTGGACCGATTCTCAAAATTCTTTTTTTATTTGAAAGAGTATACTCCCGAGGTGGTCCCATTTTAATTTGGTGAAGATCTGGTGCTGATCTTCGGAGATATACAATGGAACTCTTCAAAAATAGACGGCAAATCTGTCGTGATTGCTGGAATCGCTTGGATATTTATTGTTTATACAACATCATGACGTATTATCACGCCTGTATGCTCTGAGGGGTACGCAGATGTGTACAACATACCTAGATTTCGACAGTTAGGTATGTTAAGTTTCATTTATTAGGGATAAGTGGATAACCCTATTACTATGACATATGTATTGTTAACAAATAACAATATAAAAATAAATTCATGGCAAATATTTGTATGGGAACAACTAAAAATGGAAAAATAAAAATCTTTTTTGCAAAAAATAAAACCGACTTAAAAAAAACACTAACCAGTGTAAAATAACTCTAAATTCGGAAGTCGGTGGCCCATCATGAATAAGACAAAACCACCAAAGCCACAGACTTCCTAATTTAGAGTTATTTTACACTGGTTAGTGTTTTTTTTAAGTCGGTTTTATTTTTTGCAAAAAAGATTTTTGTTAAATAAATAAAATAAACAAATCAACATAATAATTTAAAATTCAACTCGATTGCTTATTTTTTATTATCTCATACCTTACTCAGTATTTAGTTTTTATTCTAGGTACATCGTCCTAATAATATAATCTGATTAATACATATATACAAAGTAGTATGAAACATATTTTAAAAGAGTAAGCATGGAGTTTCTTGCCCATTCTTCTCCATACGAAACTTACTTTTGGAAGGGGGCACTACTTATAAGCATTTTCTAACTCCACTAACTTTTAATTAAGTCTGACGTTCAAAAGTACCTTTTAACGGTCTAGTTGAAAAAAATGATTTAAGTTTGACTTTTGAGAGCTTGTGGCTAAATAACAGCCTCACGGGTCGATCAAAGGTTAAGCTACGCTTGACGAGGTTGGTCCGTGTATTCATTCAGGACCATTTATGACCAAGGTTGGCATCATTAAAACTAGTTGTTTTAAAACACATGTTTAAAACAGTGTTTAAAACATCATGCATAAATACATAACACACTGGTATTAACTGCACCCAGTTCGATTGTAAGCTGACCCCAACATAGTCGGGAAAAGGTTAAGCAGATGATGAAGTTAAGTAACTCTAATTATATCTGAATTTCTGAAGGAAAATAGGGTCAATTATGTGGTGGTAAGTAACTGACCGAAGTTTCTTCAACCTAAAATGAAGTATATAAGGAGCCCTCTCGGAAAATATGAACCTCTTTGTTGTGGTTACTTAGACTATTTTGTCTCATATCTTTCTTTGAGTGGTAGAGGCCAACAAAAAGTTAAGTAATTAACGTTTCGGTGGTTTAAAAGTTCCCTCAATCTATGCGTGAGCTGAATGAAACGCATACGGTTATAAAATACTGTTACGTTATACAATACCTTCTATAAATTAATGTACGTAGAACGTGTTAATAACACCTACATTATGTGAGTATATTTTAAATGAAAGGGAATGTGATACCCTTGATTAGAACCCTGTTTATTTACTGATACACAGCTGCCTAATAATCAATTAATTATGAAATTCTATTTGATCGTTCAATTTACATCGCTAGCGGATCATACAAAGCGAGGTTTGAATGTTTACTGTTATAACTTACTTATGACATGCTTATGACAATATTATAGTAGATACCAATTACGATTCGAGAAATGATTAAACATCCATGAGCGGTCCTTTCAGCGTTTTTAATACGTAAGGCGAAACGCTAGCTGCATTCGTAAACACCTCAAACCTACCGATTAATGAGCGAACCATCCGAAAAATGTCTATCCCAAGTATCCCTATCACGTAACGAAATATCTATAATTTGATGGAAGGAATTTCATTAACGCACCTAAGATCCTAATCTTGTCGAGAGTCCGAAAATAACCATCACCATGAATTGAATATGGATTAAATTCTCATTAATATATTGATTATAATTAAGTTACCAAAAAGGCTACATCTTCATTGAATATTTAAGTAAGGGCCGCGGGTGATCAGTATTCTGGTCAGATGCTGTTAGTTTGGTTAGGGCGTTTCAAGAGTCTCAGAGGCGATTCCCTAAACAGGTTATCTAACCGCATTTATATCGTTGGCGCAACACAAATATTAGCATAATTAGTTCGACGTACGCTGCTTAAATATGTGTACGTGCCTTGTCTGATCAATTGTGTGCTTAGGGTGGTTTCATTGTATTCGTGGAAAACGTGTCAAAGGTAAAATTTTGACCGAAAATCAAGAGCCTCTAGTCGCCTCATTTTTCAAACAAATCCAAAAAATGCTTACACATTTATCTTCCTGTCGCAAATGTAAGTCTTATTCAGATTTGATATCTAGACACTGTGCCTGTCTGGCTTTGGGAAAAATCATTTTCATATAAAGACTAGGATCTCCCGAAAATGGACAATGTGAGTGACTTGCTGATTAAGTTTTGTAGTCTTATTCCTAATGTCAGCATTATGTAGGTGTATGGTAAAAGTGCTATAATTCCTTGAGTGCATAAATGACTGACAATGGTGTAATTGTTTGGCTGTTTAAACAAAATACTTTCTTGTTCAAAATAAGCATTAATCTATAACAAAGGGGTATTTGACAAAATTTTAGTTTTTAGTCCATCATCTAGATTACAAGAAAATATTCGACACGTATTTTTTTCTTTTTCAAATTGATGGAAAACTGCTTAGATCAAACGTTCAGGAGAGGGGGCTTGTAACGTCATTATCTAGTACAAACTGTACTGGCTAGTGACGTCATGCGACATTTTAACTCGATGTATCGCCGTTATTTTTTGATTACGTGAAAAAAGAAAAAATATGTGTCGAATAATTTCTTGTAATCTGGATGTGGGACTGAAAACTAAATTTTTTGTAAAATAGCCCATTTCATAAGGTTGGAAATAATGATTCTATACACTACTACAGTAGTTAATGACACTGTTAAAGATTTACGGTGTTATTCTATCAGTCTGTAGCTATTCGGTGGCCAACTAGTTAATAGGCGGATGGAACTGCGTTTGTGGAGTATACTATAAACGAACGATAGCCTCATAGCCTGTGGGTATACACAAGTGCAAGTGCGTAGCCTGGCTTAGTTTAAATCGTCACGAAATGTACGTATGTTTGCGGAAAAGCCCGAACTGTAAATTTACCAACTTATAGTGGAATAATCTGAGATAATAACTAGGTTAAATCCTAGTTTTGTACGTAAACGCACGTGAAGTGATGCTGCTTAACAGTAATGCTTGGAAGTCATGTTCTGCTATAAATATCAAATCAGCATTAGCCGATCCGATATTCGGCTGAAATCGGTACAGGTAAATAACGCGCGTGATGAAACCTAGCTCATTTAAAGTTCAAAATCCACAACCCAAGTTAAGCAAGCGTGGTATATAATGCTTGTCCTTTCTCTGTATAAGAACAGTTGTTTTGCTCCAGTGGGATACAAACAGGCTGTTATAATGATAATACATTCGGCAGAACACTCGGGGCATAAACATCCTAAAAACAGTGGTGGAGAGCCCGGAGTCGCCTTTTCTGAGGCACTATTTGGGGAGAAAGGTTGGTTAACAAACTCTTGATCTGCCATTCTCTGCACATGTTGCTGCAGCCAACCGTTTCTTTTCATTTTTGTTTTGCGTAATACGAACATTAGTGATAAGGTAATTTACTACTAAATTGGATCATGTTGTCCGAATCTAAATAAATAAATTAAAATTATGCCGCGGATTTTTGTTACCTACACTGAATGAAAAGAAAAAGTTTAAAATATAATGTTTGGCAAATAATACGTAATTACTTTTAACAAGTTTACCTATTAAAAGATTGCAATTTAGATAGAACAAAAGATAATAATTAAGTAATATTATCATTTTAAATACCTGCATGCAGGAACTCGATAATAAGAGTAGTGCAAAACCGATTGTTGTGAAGATTTTTGGTGAGGCCTATGTCCAGCAATGGACTTGTTTTGGCTGAGATAATGATATAACGTATTTGAAATAAGTTGGTTCACCTTAAAAAAACTGCCTATATAAGTTCTTTATTGTATATTAAACTATAATGTGTTACATAAAAATACTGTAGTCTGTAATCCCTGCTTACTTTGTAGAAGAGAGGAGGAGGAGCGCATATAGACAACATCATTTTTTTGGCGTAAGGCACAAACAAAATTAATAACAGGCTCAAAAGAAAATCAGTTGAAAGACAGCAAAAAAGTAAAAGTAATGAAAAATACCTTTATGTGCCTTGCGGGTGCGCCTCTGCCTGACGCTGGAGAATGATTCAATTTGTAGAATTTTAGTTGTTGATACTTATATTATAGTATTTTTTGGTGAGAAAAAGCTTATAGTTTGTAGGTAACATTATTATTCACCAACTAGCGAACAATTATCAATTTAAAATTATCATTCGACCTTTAACAGTAATTAGCAGGAAACATAATAAAAGATACATAACTACCTTTCCAGATACATAACTACCTTTCCATACATAACTACCTTTTGGAAGGGGCAACTAGAATCATTAAATTTTACTTAACTTGTAAGTTTAACGTTCAAAAGTGCCTTTTAAATGGCCTAATTGAAATAAATGATTTGACTTTGACTTTGACTTTGACTTTGATCCATACTCAGACCAGAGGGACGAAAACCGTATTTCCACATAAATAATAAATCATACAATCTGCAACATATTCACGATTGACTTGATTTTATTACGAGAACTGCATGGACCAACGTCTGTTGGGATTGTTAAACGTTAGTTGTACGCCTCAACGACCGCAAAAACTAAACAAAGATAGCGATAAACAGCATTACCAGCTACTGTTGGATTAGTGAGGACCAATGTGGGGAAAACTTTATACTGACCCAAGGGTTAGAAATAGTAAACATTGCTTTAGTTTGAATTCTGACTGCAAAAAAAAAATGTTGTATTATTTGAATGATGGGTTGGCTACGTTACCACAATTGTGTAGACTTTTTCCGACTATTTTGCGGCCGCCTTCCAGAATAACCAGACGTAGCCGAATACCAGCATTTTAGATTGAGCGACTGTTTGTTTGAGCTCAACTGTGAGTTAGAGACACAATTATTTTTTCTATTTTTACCGATCTTTATCTGATTTGCCACATCGGAGCAGAAATAACCTTCAGTTACTGGACAAAACGATACCTTTTGGTAAGATTTTTGGGCTTCTGACCACTCGTAACGACTGTCAAAGATCTTCCAACCTTTTGACGTTTAGGGACCAGTAGGCCCACCATCAACTGTTAGTTAGCCATTCAATTCCGATGCAAACCAGTTTAGGTTCCTAAACTGATTCGCTAATATTCATACCACGAAGTGCCTATAACTGAGTGGCGTTTGATTCGCTCATGGAGGAGTGAAAGAACGAAATTTGTCGGTGGTCCGCGGTGTGAGAAAGAGATGACGCTAGACAATTGTTGCATAAGTTTGTCTCTTTTACTCCAACCCATGCGTTGCGTTCCGAAACCTAGAAGTTATGATTTGAGCGGTTTTATTTGTGTATAAAATTTCAACAAATATATTTTAAAATTGCGCTTATGAGTCAAATTATATACCATTATGCCCAATTTTACTACTCATTAATGTTATAGTAATTTAAATAATTCTTTAAAATAAAAATTAAAGGTCTGCTTAGTGTCGTCGTAAAAGTCAAATGATTATGATGAGTTTAGAACGCAACACACGCGTTTTGAAATATATACAAACTTTTTTGATAGAACCCAAGGAGTTCTAATTAGGTAGGTAGTACTCAAAAGAGTTTTTAGTTTTTAACGTTTAACTTGGATAAAGTAATTAGTAATACGAATAATGGCGTACATTTTACATTGTTACGTAAGAAACACATATTTAACTGAAATACCTTGAATTTGGTACGTATATTTCCACATTTTTTCAAAGTTTATAACAAAACGATTCAGTTTACGCCACGAAACTAGAAACTTTTTTGGATCGCTATTTTTGACACTATGCGAACCAATTTAGGTTCAAATGTCACCTCATGGTACGAAAAATGAACGAACTAAAACAGCTTGCGATTCAAGTGCCGACTTGATTTGGCGTCAACCTAAACCGGATCGTTTTAATGACGTCTTAGTATGAAATTGCAAAGCAGTTCATTTTAGGTCGTCAATTGAATCGTAATAATAGTTCATAGTAAGCCTCCAGTTCTTCATTTGTCTTTTACTAGTTAAGTCCACTTCTGGTTTTGACCGCTTCTGCTTATGACTACTTCGTAATATTACCGTTTCTGGTTTCGACCACTTCGCTTTTTGTCCACCTTCAGTACAGTGTGCAAAAGGATACAACACCACAATAACGCAACTTACTTGAAATTAAATTGCGAACGTCCAATTAAATAATTAAATCCTTTAGGCGGATTTACGTGTGGTGGGTTAAGACGGGTAAAATAAAAAAAACAAGAAATCAGTAAAAGAGTGTATATGAAAAAGTCAGTTAAATAAAAGAAAGTCTAAAACAAAAGAAAGTCTGTAAAACAAAAGGTACTAAAATATTAACTATTTTACAGTAAAAAGGCGTGCACACGATTATCGACCTTATTGACTTTCATTAGAAAATTGTTATTTTAGACATTAATAAGGTAACTGAAATGGTTTATAAGAATAAAATAAGTACAATATTTACGTTGAATAAGGTCGAAAATCACATGCACTCATTTTTATGAATTATATTTTGGCTTAGCGTATGAAAACTGGGTACATGCCATTTTCAACCTTATTGACGAATTTCTAAAAACATATTTTTCTTGTCATTTAAGTAATACTGACCACGAATATTGAATAAAAGCGGAAAAAAATGTTGTATCAATAAGGTCGAATATAGCGTGCACCTACTTTTTAGCTCTAACAATGTTTGATCACTTTCCGATAGTCTTTTGTTTTATCAACGTTCATTACATTTTGTCAAAATTAAATAAACTAAAATATTTAAATAGAATTCATCATAAATTATATTTTGTTTTAATCATTTAAATGTTTCAAGCAACGGCATGGAGCTACTAGTTCGTTTACTGTTTCGTTGACTTAGTTGTGCCATCAGAAACTAATATTAAACAACAACAATTAGTTGTGATGAGAGTGATTTAAAAAAAAAACTGATGGCACAACCAGTGCTATGTAGAGTTCTAGAGTTCTAGTTTCATTCTATGATAAACGTCAAAAGGGATAAATGATATGTAATCTTTTTGGAGAGCTAGCCACTTAGAAAAGTCGATTAGATGATAAAAAATAAATAGTCTGTCTTTTATCTGTTGACATTGACTGTTGTGTTCAAGTATTGTGGGTTTTTCATAGCTTCATTTGAATTTAATTACAACTGCATACTATACAATACCTAAGCCATGGAAAAAGAATTCATATTTACTATAAATAAAAGAGGACAAGAAACTTTACTGCGTGGTAATTACAGATATAATTTAAGTGTAAATAATGCAAACGGATCGTCTCGATGGAGGTGTGTGCAACGTGATGAGTGTAGCACAACCCTTACTTTAAATAAAGATAGAACTGTAGTTGTAAGACCGCCAAACCACACCTGTTCCTCACGAAAAATAGAAAATAATGTACTATTAACAATAAATGCATGTAAAGAGGAGCTCTGTCGCAATTTTGAACCAGTTCAAAAAATTTACGAAAAGCACTTCGAAAAACTAAAGGAAAAATGTTTATCTGACGAGCTAGAGTATGTGCCATCGTTTTCATCTATAAAAGATAGTCTGTTTAAAAGTCGGAAGAGCTTTTTGAATTCCAAACTCTTGAACTTTAAAACTATAGAAGATGTTGTAGTGCCAGAAGGTTTAGGAAAAAATTTTTTTATTTGTGCTGATGGAGTACAGGAAAAGATCATCATTTTCTGTTCAAAAACGTCAAGAAATATGTTGAAACAAAATACCATTAACGACATAATATTTTTTGGTGACGGCACATTCCGTTGCGTTCCTTGTCAATTTTACCAATTATACACATTACATGTGGATTTATTTTCCAATGAGAATACTACAAATGTTATCCCTGCAGTTTTTGCTTTGTTGCCCAATAAAAGCGAACAAACCTATGTTCGTTTTTTTTCTTTACTCAAGCAAAAGTTGAATATTGTTTTAAACAATTTCAAGTGTGATTTCGAAATAGCTACAATAAATGCTGTACAAATCGTATACCCCGATTGTCAAGTAACAACATGCTTTTACCATTATACTTAATAAAAATATTTGGAAAAAATCAAAAACATTAAAATTGACTGGCTCCAAGGAAGGGCGTAATTTTACTAGAATGGTAGCTTTGTTGCCGTTATTAGCATATAACCGGATTTCGGAGACCTGGTATTCTATATGTAATTCTGTGCCAGACACTGATGAAATAAGGTCATTTCAAAAATATTTTGAAGAACAATGGATGAAGATCAACCCAAAAATTTTGAGTTGTAGTAATGAACGCCATCGTACCACAAATCCTGTTGAAGGATGGCACAGACGTTTAAATGCAAGAATTCCTAGGAAGCCCACATTTTTTGCTTTTGTGGCGTATTTAAGAAGAGAAGCAAAGTATTGTGATTTTAAAATAAAAAAAAGTTTATATTTAACATTAAAAAAAAATAGAAGGCATATTGACATTAAATTTGACAAAGATTTAAAATTATTATTGCAAAAATTAGAAAAAAATAAAATCACCAACATAGAATTCTTAAAAAAAATTATTTATCTGAAGCTTCGTTATTAGAGCCATAACGCGACATATATGTAGTCCCTCTATACTATAAGATAATTTTGAAAACTGACATGTAGTAATATAGATCGTAAGTTACTTCTTTTTAGTTTAAGATAATTTGAAAGTGACATGTAGTAAGATAATTTTTAAGTTTAATAAAAAACATTAATTTTCAATTGGACGTTCGCAGTTTAATTTCAAGTAAGTTGCGTTATGTGGTGTTGTATCCTTTTGCACACTGTACTGAAGGTGGACAAAAAGCGAAGTGGTCGAAACCAGAAACGGTAATATTACGAAGTAGTCATAAGCAGAAGCGGTCAAAACCAGAAGTGGACTTAACTAGTAAAAGACAAATGAAGAACTGGTCCCTAAACGTCAAAAGGCTGCGAATGACAACTTGGATAAACGAGCATGCATGCACATAAATTGATTATTTCTTCAAAATGATTTTCCAGATTTTGCCCTGCATCGTTACACTCGCATATTGCATAATATTAATAATTGAACTTTAAAAGAGACAATGACCCCTGATTTTCTTTTGGCGTTTTTTTCTCATATATCAGTCATTTCGTAAATACCATTAGGTACTACTCCTCTTACATTTGTACGCCGTTCAGGCAAAACATGACTGACATAGTATAATAATTTGATATAACATCCTGCATGCCATGTGTGTGTATACTCATGTTTTGGACAAATAAATTATCTTTTTTTTTTTTTTTGTAGTGATCAAGTTATGTACAGAAATAAATATCATTTCATTTCAACGGCTTTTCGATAAATCCACGAACCGACCTCGGCAAGCGTAACTTAACTTTCAATCGACCCATACAAATATTTATTTTATTGCAAAGAAGGCTTACAGACTGACACCCCAATGAAAATAATGTAATATTCAAAAAGCGGGCAAGTGCAAATAGGACTCGCCTATGAAGGGTTCCGTAGCAGCAAGTAACATAGTATAAAAGTACAAAGGTAAATTAAAGACCTATCCACAGATACCCCACAAGGGTTTGATGAAGGTAAAGGCTAAATTTTGGGTACCCCCAAAATTTTATGTTTTTTTTTTCTATTTTTGTGTGGAAATCTTAATACGGTTGATTGACAGAATATATACACTTAGCAAGTTTCAACAGTATAGTTCTTATAGTTTCGGAAAAAGTGGCTGTGACAAACGGACGGACAGACAGACAGACATGACGAATCCATAAGGGTTCCTTTTTTTGCCATTTGGCTACGGAACCCTAAAAATAGCTAATAACAAGCCTCAACATATAATAATAGCATGCTCCTTCGTGTTACTGATTAACAGGAGCATTATGACCGGGATAGATTATTAAGTTCTAAAAAAGCGGTCATGTACGGTTTGTCAACACTATACCATGGCCAATTGGCCACATTACAAGATCAATCAAGCAATATCAATCAAATAACCAGACCTAGATTACGATACAGAATCCGTTCCCATTCAATCTGGTAAGTAATCAATAATTTATCTAAGCCGCCTTTTCCAACAATCGTCTCGCATGAAATGATCCTGAATACTGAATTCTGAATTCTGACGTATGTAAATGAATAGGAAAAACACATAAAATTAAGCTTAACCTTGGTACATTCGTCGAGCCACATCAAACATTCAACAGCTTATCGGGAGTTATGTTATGAGTTATTCATCTATGCATTACATCCGGTGACACGCCCCCCGCACCCCGCACCCGGCTACCCGCAGCCCATGCCCGCGCGCACCCTTCAACCTTCATGAAGCTACAGAAAAAACGGGTTCAAGGGTAAACCACTTCATATAATATTGCTTTGGCCAATGTTTTGTTTTCTTTCGTTTATTTTTTTAATTGAAGTGTTTTCATCGAGATTTTGTTATTCAGTAACCAGTGAGTGACCCGCCACGGCTTCGCACGGGTGCAAAAAAAATGTTTATATAAAACCATCAAGTTTATATTTTTTATCGATTTTCCGATGGACTTATCATTCGAAAAAAATCAGAGAAACCGGTCGAACCGTTCTTAACTGATGACTTAACATGCGACAATGGATTTTTGTACACCTCTTCTATTTCATTTTAGCGGTGGTAGCATGAATGTAGATAGTATTAGTGTAAATTAGCTAGCAGTATTGTGAATAACTTATACACTGTGCATATATATATACATGTCTATGTATCACTGTAGTGTTGCCGTTATTCACATAATGCATAATTATGTATATCTAAACATGCTGATTTAAAAGAACAGTATTGTTCTTATGAACAACAGTTGTTGTTACATCTTAACCGTAACGATTATCTATACTAATATTATAAAGAGGTAAAATTTGTTTGTTTGTTTGTAAGTTTGTATGTAGGGGGTAATCTTCGGAACTAATAATCCAATTTTAAAAATTATTGTACTGGTGAAAAGCTACACTATTCCTGGATGACATAGGGTACTTTTTATCCCCATATTCCCACGGTAACGGAAACTACGCGGGTGAGACCGCGTGACGTCTGCTAGTATACAATAAATTAAAATAAAAAGTAATACGTTTTTTTTTACAAATATTTTTAGTGGGCTATCGGCTAAAATGATCAAGTAAAAAAACCGGACAAGTGCGAGTCGGACTCGCCCACCGAAGGTTCCGTACGTGGGATCATTATAAATAGTTCATAAATTGAATCCCGCAATTTTTTCCGAGCTTTTCCTGAAAAAAGACGGAACAGCGCCAGCTTTCTAATATTATTAATCCTTATCGAGTAGCCTTTATATATATAATATGTACTTGTACACTCACACTAGGAACAAGATACTTAAGTAGGTACCTATTTAGTATTGTGATTAACTACAGAAATACATAAAAAGTTTATTAAAATAAATAAATAATGAATTAAATAATTAAAAGGTAAATTAGTTATCTAGTGAAATTTGCTGAGGTATTGGATAATTATAATTCTTTTAGATTTTTTGTTTACAGACTTCGAAGACAAAGACGGAAACGGTATTTTCTAAATACCTCTTGTTTCGGAAGTCTGCGGCTTTGGAGGTTTTGTTTCATTCATTATTTGCCATCGACTTCCGACATTAGAGTAATTATATGTTTTTTAATTTAATTTACTAAGTCAGTTGTATTTTGGGTAAACTAGTTTTTATTTCACAGTTTTTAGTTGATATTAAAACAAAAGTACTAAACTGACTTCGATGGGATTGAATGTAAACGGTCTACAAATGAAGGAGATGTGAAGATTTTCTTTTGTGAACAGACTACACAAATAAGAAATAAGAAAATAAAAATATACAGCCGAATCCAGACCCTCCTCTTTTTTGTAAGTCGGATAATACTTAGATAAAATTAGCGAGCAAAACCGCGGCCACAATTCAGTGTAATAATAAAAGAGTGGGCTAGAAATCTATTACCAAACTTAAAAAAGTAATGACAAGATTTAATAAATTCACAGAACCCTTTGATGAGAAATGTAAAATGAATTTATATTCGTAAACAAGATACTTTAGTAAAGGTTTTATAAATAAAAAGACGGACGATAGAAATTTATTTAATTAAAACTGTGAGTAAAATTAGAACAGGTATAAATTAATGTACCGTTTAAAAGTTTTGTTTCATATTCATATCTTTATTTGTATTCCCTAATGTGTGTGAGATCTTACAATGGGCTTAAAGCTAGAGTACAATGGCGGACCCGGTAGGGTTAAGCAAAAAGTATAAAATTAAAATATAGTATAAAATTAATGTTTTATAGAATAGAATTAATACAACTAATAATTTAATTAACTAAATTATAACATTTATTTTTGAGATCGTTCATATCATTAAGTATCAAAACCATTTCAGTCTGTGGTTGTGTTAACTTAAGTTGCTGTGCCATTGCAGTTAAAATACAGGGTGGAAGGAGGATTGCATCCGGACACCACGAGTTCAGTCCATGATCCTGGACTCCCAGCGTTGGAAATATTGTCGGCTTTTCATAATTTCCAAGAATTCCCTTATGTTCTTTTTCACTAAACTATGATAATAACCTCATGAATTTTACGACTCACAATTTATTTTGAATGGTTAAGTGACTGCCATGTTGGCCTAGTGGTCGTAAGAAATACTGCCGAGTGTGAGGTTCTGAATTCAATTCCCGAGTTGAGCAAAATGGTATTAGAGATTTTCCATCTGGAATTTCTAAGTAGTTGTGCACGATTGATGGATACTAGAAACAGGTTTGCCACCTATTACATGGGACTTAAACACAGCTGACTAAATGTGGGGGTATTGCAAATCACATAATTAACAAACATTACCGACCACCGACCACCATATTGGCCCAGTTTTCATGCACTATAGACTCTGTTATATTCAAATGATCAGTAAAATAATGATAAATTATTGAAGCGGACGGCCATAGTAAGCGTTCAATGGCGTATATTGGACCACCAGTGCATAACGTGGTCATCGATGCGAGGTCATCGCGATAGAGAGCAACATGCTCCGCTAATGAGCCGGTGATGCAGATAAAACCTAATTTATTAACGTTGAATATACCTATTACAATAGACAATACACATTGTTGCTGGCTGATTTTAGCTTCCGATTTTGGTGTCGCTGCCTACTATGATGCATCAAGTTTTATATTAATAATATTTCCTGATTTTAGTTTCGGTTAGTTTGGAAGTCGACCCCAGCAGTAGTTAAGGCTAGCCGGTGATGCAGATAAAACCTAATTTATTAACGTTGAATATACCTATTACAATAGACAATACACATTGTTGCTGGCTGATTTTAGCTTCCGATTTTGGTGTCGCTGCCTACTATGATGCATCAAGTTTTATATTAATAATATTTCCTGATTTTAGTTTCGGTTAGTTTGGAAGTCGACCCCAGCAGTAGTTAGGGCTAGGTAGGTTTCTACCATCCATACCAGTATTTAACATGAAGCAAATGTCTTTAGTTTAATATTCGCTGTCGGACTTATGGGCTTCCGACAATAACGTGTATCAAATCTCTACGAGTAGATAAGTAATTAGTCTCCCATCTATTGACTGACCTCGGCAAGCGTAACTGAACTTTCGACCATGTGTCTAATATAACATATTTGGCCACAACCCCCTTAAGAGTATAACTTGCTTGATTCGATCACATTGATTCAGCCTTCATACCTTTTTTTCTAAAAATAGGTAAGACCAAACGAAAATGGCTTTGACAGTTTTATACGCCGTTCACGAATGTTATCCAACGGCCACTAAAAAACCAAATGGAATTCCGAACCGAAATTGAAAGCGTCGATTTTTATACGTCCGCAGTCGATCCTACTCATCAGATGTCACAGAGACATGCTCCGGAATCCTAAACCCGCATCTAAAGGGCCACAGTCCAAAGGGAAGCAATGGGTCTTGAGTGGAGTTTGGGAAGGCTACAAAGTACAGATAATAATGTTTATATCTCATTAGGGTGAGAGAATGACAATCTACAATGGCTTTGTCCACGCCTAAATAAACGTATCTAAAGCGAGTCGGAAGTGTCATTATTGTCAAAGAGAATATGATATACGAATGTAGATACGCCCTAACGAGTATTTGCATGTTAAATACTTAAATGGTAATATGTTTTAGTATTAATGAGAACTTTGTAGTTATGTGTTATGATCAGCAGAAGATGTGCATAGATATCATCACAGAAGATTAAAACATATAGAATTTGATGATCACTTTATGTGAACTTTAAAAAACGGATGACTTACAAACATAAATTTTACTTATTTTTATGTTCGTAGGTATATTAAAAATCGTATTGAAACTATAAATATTTAAATAGTCTTACAATAAATTTTAGTAGTCGACTTTGGCCTTGTGTCACTACGTAAATCACAAGTTGGTATTTTTTGGTGTGAACAAGGGACGGAATCACTCGCGGCGTTCCTTTTCACTGAATACATATTAATGTACTCGAGTTCCGACGAGGCGGTGCAATGATCAAATCTCAGCGTCAAGCACTGTTTCGGAATATAAAAGTTCGAATGTCTATTACGTTTGATGAAAATATTATAATGGTTTCCAGTTCGATTCAAATGAGACCTTTATGTAACGCTAGTTTTTTTTTAATATTGCACAGTGCAAGAACAGCGTGCTTTTGTTTCGGAAATACGATTGAGTTATTCCTCGAAGCGCTACTATTTTGAGGCGCTCCTAATGAGGCGCTCCTATTTTATTCTTCGGAGCGCACCTTTTAGGAGCGCCCGTTAGCAATTAAAAAAAATATATATTTTTTTCGAGGGAAAAAAAAATATTTTTAATATATATTTTTTTCGAGGGAAAAAAAAATATTTTTAATGCTATCGGGAGCGCTCCTAAAAGGTGCGCTCCGAGGAATAAAATAGGAGCGCCTCATTAGGAGCGCCTCAAAATAGTAGCGCTTCGAGGAATACCTCACCGATTAAATGTCGCCTAGTGTAAGTGCAAACGGGCAGTAAAGTAACGGTAAACATAAACTCGACATAGGTAGTTCCCTAAGCTTCGGCACTGCTTGTGGAACTCTTTGTGGAATCTGGATTTGTTGGTCTGTGTTCTGTCCGATCCAATAACTTTTTGTCAGATATTGCTTATCTGAATCGTAAACCACAACGAGCAAAGTTATAAAGCTTAAAACCCAAGCGAGTCGTTCATTGTTCAGAAATTTCGTGGTAAACGTACCATAAATTTTGTGCTCAGGCTAAAGTTAGTAAATAATTTTCCGTGTCTCTGTTTATTATAAGCTGGGTAAGTTGTTTGAGAGTCGTTGCTCGTAATCAACTTCACGAACGTGAAACGCGCTCCGCTGATTGCGAGTACGAATACAATGTCAAGTCGATTCCTACATCAATATTACACAATAAGTACCACTTCAAACGAATTCTTAACAAGGAAACTGTAGATCAAATAAACATCAGTTTATATAAATATCCTAAGAGACTAAGTACAGTTAAAAGAAAATATTATACAACGGAGGAAATTAAGAAAAGTTCTGAACAAAAAAGTAAATAAATAAGAAACGCATGCAATAAAGACAACTTTTTTAGCTTAGTAATTGAGACCTCTCTCAAATCCTTTGCCGACAGCTCTGCCTAACTGAGTTGGAAAGCAGCTGGAAAAACTTTTCGCTTTTTCTTTTAACAAAGTTATTACACTTTAGTGAGTGGTATACTTCTGCGCGGTCAAAGCGAGAGAAAAATTAGACCTATTTGTAAAGCTAACAAATTATACTCTTTACACTGGAGGATTTCAATAGACATTATGTTTATATTACAAAAGAATAGACACAGTGGATTTAAAATATACAAAACTAAGGAAGCACAATTTTAGCATTTCACTCATTTGTACTTTCCAAGTTTATCTTAAATAGATGACACTGACATCGTTAAACGAGTGATCATAGATTTTATGCTTAAGCAGTAACATGGTGGTAAGTATGTTGTTATTAAAGTATTAATTTAGCTAGCTAAGCTTGATTGCATTAGAAAGAAAACTTAGTTAAGATTTTTATTTGCTGTTCAAGCTTATTGAGTTGATCATGTAAGACTGAGAGACAAGAGTACCTAAGTACATACGTTGACTCGAACAAAGTAACAAGGCCCTCGTTAAGTTAACAAATAAGCTTGTTGTATGAGAAACTCAGAAAGGTCGCCGTTTTAATGACAATATTAATAATAGTTCCGTAATAGTTTCATTTAAATACATACGACGGAATACTTTATTTTATTTATGGTCTTTAAAGTATTTCATTTTTTTTTATATTTTATTACCACCTATCTCTTATAACCCGCAACCGGCGTGTGTGTGGCAACAACACAACAAGAATACAACATGAATGAATGTTGATGTAAATGAAGCAAAAGAAGTACCTACTTATGTAAGAATCGTAGTAGTTTCTGCCAACCCCCAAGGGAAAAAGGTATGAGTTTATTTATATTTGTATCTCTTCAAAATAACAGTTTCAGTACCTCGGTCTTTTTATACAAACAAAACGTTCTTTTATACCATACATACAGAATAAAAAAAAAACTTGGCATTAATAACAATAAAAGCATAGCCAACAAACGTATTGTGTGACTGGCAGGCTAAATTCTATTATATGATGATTGATGGTCTAGAACTCACAAGCAAGGCCACTGGTCCGAGCCACTCCTTCCGCAATTTTTGGAACGTTTTGCTGAGAGAAAAATATTATTCGCATATTTTGCGGTCAAAATAATGAATGTTGGACCTGACAGTCTCATTCGAGTTTTTTTTTATAATTTATTGCTCAGACCCAGTTAACAACTATTTGACCGAGCTATAGGCACAATAGCTGGTAACTTTTATTTGCTTACACCTGGAGTTTTACGAAGACAGGAATAAATTATTTGATATAAAATCCTTTTTATAATTCTTATTAAACAAGGAATTAGAGTTATAATAAAGGGGAACACCTAACAAAATTAGGAACTGCAGTTGGCGTCTGACTGCTAGAACGACATTCAAAACGCCATATAAAACTGTCAAAGTGGTTTTCGTTTGGTAAGTAGAAAAAAGCTAATTCTTTGGCCAAAGAATAAACCAGCTTTCTGGTCACGCGAAGAGTCGACCAATCAACATAAAATAAGCTTAGAAGAGCCTGCCTGCACTCGGGCCCCTCAGTGCGTTTTTGACCGTAAACTGCTCAATACTATAATTACGATTGAATATAATCGCCGGGACGGGAGCGGACACCCTAGAAGGACATTAGACATTATTGGTTAGGTTCTTGAGAAAGGTTAGGTCCTCGCAACTAGCCTGTAAGTATGGCAACATTTACATACGGGTGTAAATGAAGCATAAAAAGTATGTAAGAATTGTAGCATATGGCGCTCTGTAATTTCTGCCTACCCCCATGGGAAAAAGGCGTGAGGCTTGTTTATGTTTATTTTTTTTTAATCTAAATTAGACTGACACCTAAAGATGCTTTTTGCAGCACGCTATATATTATTATATGTGTATGTAAGTAGGTCGATATGCTTACTAAACCTAAAAAAAAATCCGGCTCGGCTTGCAATAGCAAAAATACTGGTTAGTTCGAGTATTTTTAAAAACAAAAAAAATGAAATGGCTGACTATAGGTGGACTCAAATTATACGCGTCCGTTGATTCGCATGTAACGAATGGTTGTAAATGTTTCAACATTTGGAAGCGACATGAAAAGTGGGCACAGAGGAAATTGATATGTGTCATTAATACATTGAAAATATTTAATGCATGCGCGTGGAAATTAAACAATCCGTGTTTACATACCTTGGGTAAAAATATGACTTGTCGTGTTTTAGAAACAGTTCGGTTTTGTTAAGCATTGATTTTCTATCTATACGCATAATAACATTATGCTTGTAATTCCCGAAGGTTTAGGCAGAAAAGTACACACAGCTACACATCAAGCTACACATTTCTAGTATAAGTTGATCTAGCAATGTATAAGATTTCCGTACAATGCGGGGTCAGCCTATCAGCATACCTACACCCACATTTTGCCAATCATGAATAAGTCCCAGTCTGTCTCCACACCAGTGGGGAGAATTCTGTAGAGATCAATGTGTCATGTACAGTGAGCCATACATCGTTGGTAATAAAACCAGTACAAGCTGGTCTCTTACTCTATTGAAACTACTAATTAACTTACTGTGCTGTAAATCTGATGAAATAGCTCACAGAGATCCTTCACTTCTTCAATAAAACAGCGTCAGTCGTGGTCAACGTTCACATTACTTTATTTAACTGCATACATGATAACTTTCTCTATTGACCATATATCTTCCAAATAAACTTAATAAAACATATCAGCTACAAATCCAAAAACCGACTGCCATATGATTTTCCTTTCTTAACAAGCTACAAACATTCGAAACATATTCTAGTACCCCTTGCTTTTTAATACCTACCCAAAGACATTCAATATTTTAAATCTCTTTGTACCTACCATTCACTAAAACCAGCCAGTATAATTAGTTGTTACATTCACGTAAAGTTAGTTTCATCGTGAAACCCGGTAATGTTACGGCAACATGATAATACTAAGTGAGATAAGTTAAATGTTTAATAATTTATTTTATTTTATTGTTTTATATAATATCTATACACTCACCCGAAAAGAGCATAATAATAATATAGCCCTTTATTCCAAACTGACAAACTGTTAAAGTATAATTGTGTAAGTACCTTCGTGATGCGTTATATTATAAAATATCCCTCAGTTCTCTGTGGTTTCGAGTGAGGGACCAGTGTTCGCAAATAAATCTAAGCGACAATTTTTGACAAAATCTTACTTAAAAATTGCTGACCTGACAAACTTCGTTCCGTCTTAGAAGCAATTTATTAGTTTTTATTAGTTTACGTCCTATTCTCAAACCCACTAAATAAACATAAAAAAAATCGCAAGAATCTGACCGATTCTTATGATTTTTTTTTGTGTTTTGGAGGAGTTTTGTAACAAACACTGTGACACGAGATTTTTTAAACGACTTCGAAAAGAAGGAGGTTCTTAATTCAATTGGTATTTTTTATGAATGTACAAATGTACATCAATTACGCTGAGATTTTAGATTCGATTCATCAAACAATTCACAAATCAAATTCACGAAATTTTTCGTTAGTTTTAATGTGGAATAGGTGCCATTTGGTCCTATCAAAATTAACATAAAAAAATATATATTTTTATATAAATATTAGAGAAAATTAGACATAGGTATTGTAGACAGATGAGATTGGAATACGATCGTTCTTAAAAATATGGGTAAGAATTACCCCCCTGATAATCAGTAACGTAAAGTCAATAAAGTCACATACATTCGTATGACTAATGTTGGTCATTATACTGTTCTCATTATATCTGTGTACGGCAGTCTAATGCTAGGCTGTCATTAATCAACTGTACAGTGGAATAGAGCATGATTGATCATTTAATGAAATCAATTCTGGCCTTTGTCTAGTTTGCGCATTTTGGTCTGTGTTGCATTGATTTGCCTTTGTTATATTAGTTTACATCACGGTTTACATCATGTTGTGTTAATATGTTTAATAAACTTTAAATGTATTAGGTCCGACGTCCGTAGTGTCACAAAAAGCCAAGAAACTTTCATACTTAAGTACCTAAATAATTTGTTTATTTTTCAGATTGTACCGGTGAATGCTTCGATTAATATTAGACAACAGTTTTCTAAGTTTTGGGAAATTCGAGCAAGATCTTAACTAAAGATGGTTTTTATAGGTTGTGTAAGAATATTATGCAAGTATGTTGTTTTAAAGTGAACTCACGTTATTGTTACACATTATGAAGATATTAAAGTACGAAAACTGCAACAAATATTGAGACTTTTTTAAGATTATTCTTGTAACATTAAACCGACCTGTAACCAGCCGAAATATTTGCTGCAGAAAATAAATAAATAAATAAATATTCCACAACTTTATTCACACAACACCATTTAGTCCCAAGTTAAGCTTGAGAGCTTGTGTTATGGGTACTAAACAGCTGATAAACATAGGTACTTGTATATTTCTAAACACATACATAATATTATAGATAAATTACATCCAGACACAGAACAAATGATCGTGCTCATCACACAAAAAATTGCCCTGGGTGGGAATCGAACCCACGACCTCCGGCATAGCAGTCAGGGTCACTTACTACTAGACCAACAGGCCAGTCAGAAAAAATACAAAGGTTCACCACTTCAGGTTCACGATTTGTTTTTGTTTAAATCACCCTATTGGATAAGCTCAAACCGAGTTTGTACACACGTATGGGGTATGAAAAAGGCTGGAGCTATATTAATATTCATAAAACGACTTATCTAGAAAATATTCTAATTCAGCCGACGTCACTGAATAGGCAAATTGTCACATAAACTAGTTATCAGTCTTACACTATACTAGGCCGTGTTGATGAGGGCCGACGCGACGTTTGCACGGCCCTTATTAGTTCACCTGTGAAACTGGGAATAATTAATTCCATACCCTTGTAAACCTTTATATAGAATTGTTTACCCGAACGTTATACTGTTACACAACACATTACCTACCCTATTTTAATTTGATGGTAATATGCATACGTATAGTTGTAAAGGTTTTGGATTTGTTGTGTATATGTTCCAGTAATAATGTTAGATTTTAAATAGAGTCCCCCAATTAATCTGTTTGTTTAAGTAATCCCAACACACCTGTTTTGATAGCCCCGCATAGTCGCAACACAAATGGATTATCTCCTGTTCATCAACAGCAGCTGTATCCATGTGTGTATTTTACTCTTTCATTACCAAATACCTACTGTTTTTTTTCGTATTGCAATTATTATCTACATAATGTTTAAACAAACAACAGAACCATTTCGAAGGCTTACTCCCCTAATTTATTAATTATTAAAACGTTCATAATCTAGACGCAAACTTATCTTAGAGGCACTCAATATCTTGTTAAAAAATGTAGGACATATACTTTGACAGATTAGAATGCAAACGTCCTGAAAATACGGGAATTGTCTCTCTGTTCTTGTTTTAACACAATTACAAAACAATTTGACCAAAACATAAATTTTAGTTTTCAAATTTATTACGTCGGCCTTGTGGAACTTTCCTGTTATCCCAAAGGTACCATACGTCCTGTCCGTGGTGTCAAACAATCTACAAGTAAAATTTCAGTTTAAACTATTTAGAATATTTCAAACTAAACTTGATCCTACTACTTGCCGTATTTTTAACACTTGACTTCGAACGAAAATGTTGGTTTAGCGGTAACAAATAGCTGTAGAGGGCACAGTGTTCACGTTGTCACAAGATGAGTGTACTAGTTGTCACAAAGCCATTATTTCTTTATCTAAATTTAATGACAGTTTAAACCCGTTTCAAAACGGCCACAGTCGCAAGTAATCTACCAAAAACACCTGTTAACCCTTTGATTTGTCTTGGTTTACTTATGTTTTCCGTTTATTCTTGAATAAACTATAGTGAAAAGTATTTCTATTCGTCTGTGTAGGTTATGTATTATTTCGGCACTATTTTTTTTGTTTCATTATTTGAGATTTGGGTAATCTAAAAGATTACATTTGTTTAAAGTGAATTAAGCTATGCCAAAGAAGGAAAACTTGGAAAATGCAAACTGTAGATTGCAACAAAAAATGATATTTAATAAACATGTTATTTCTACTCAAGTAACTAATTGAGATGTAATACAAATATTTTATTTGAAGGAAACACCAAAATATGCATACAGAAAGATTGGTAGTTTAATTTCATATCTTTATGATTAAAGCATCATGTTATTTATGTGATAATAAGGACCCGACGATACTTGAGTCCTTTTAAAGTTGTACCTAACAGCGATTTGAATTTTTCAATAGGGAAACGTAATTACAAAAAACGTTTACGCTAAGGGCACGAAAGAGCATCTTCAGTGGTGTGCTCAAAATACTATTAAGTCACTTAATATTCACACAGCACACGTACGCCGCGCGGCAAACGGAAAAATCCAATTAACTTCATACGGAGAGTTCCAGCCAAACTCGCCCCCTCTCCCAGCCACTCCACGCCACTCACACTAACGACTATTTTTCAATAACATTAATGGAATAACCACTACCTCATTACGTCAGGAATATTGCACAGACAGACGGAAGCTCACAAAGAGCCGTTTATTTTTTTTCATTTAGTTATTCGATGTTAATAAATAGGTAATACGAATGTCTTTGTAATTTACATTTCGCATAAAATAAATGAATGCCGAAAAATTTTGCTTTTGTTTTTTTTGACGGTTTAACAAAGTATCGTTATTAAAATGATATGGCGGAGTTGAATACCTAGAAAGTAGTGAAATTAGAGCAACAGAGGAGTTGAATACCTAGAAAGTAGTGAAATTAGAGCAACAGAGTTGTAAAAGACAAATATATTTCAATTCTGAAGGATCCATGTGGGAATTGTGAGCCTGGGGCTACTGGGGGAACGGAACATAGAATAAAAAACAAGGGAATAACGTTCCAAGAATTCACTTTTAAAGTTATGCTCTTGATATTTCTTGTGCTAAGCGCGTTGTTTCTTTGTAGGTGTGTAGGTTACTTTCACGAGTAATAAATAGAAAAAGCTTCATAAGTAACAATTTAAATAATAGCAAGAGAAAGTAAACAAAGCTGTTAAACCGATGTATTTTATAACTTGTTTGATTCTGATAATGTGTACATATGATCTGTGCGTTCGTGTATCAATTTATTGATATGTATATATGGCGCCGTGTAACTTGAGCTCAGGTCCTGAATATTTCATATCGATACAATCAACGCGTCCCGAGGCACTTGCCAGTAATTTAGTGACAATGGTCTATTTAACCGTAGATAATAGTCGTTTAATGTGAATTGATGTGATTTAACGTACTAGCGCTTTTGATTTATGAGCAAACAATACCTTTGACTTTAGTCGCGTAGATAAAGTTAGAAAGGAAATTTATGTCATTTTTCTAAGAAGAAAATTTCAAGCAATTTTTGGGTACAAACAATAGAAGAGAAGTATCCAGTGTCATTCTGCTCACGTCAGCATTCACTGTGGAAAATTGCATTTGTATGGAAGTTCCACCGACGCGCTATTGAATAACATACATGCGCATCTGTGACCATGAACTTTGTCTGGCTTCGTTTTAATGGGATTATGAAGTTATAACTCAAACCGAACTTTATATTTTGAATCCTTTATTTTATCAAAATGGCAACAGGGTCACCTTAATTTAGTATTTTAAGACATGCGTATGTTTTTGCTTACATTAATAAAAAGCTAACAAAAATAGATTACATTTTAATTAATAGTCGAACACAGTGAACTGCAGTGTTTTGTGGTTATTTTGAAGCGCAGAAGCATTCGGCATCTACAACATAAGGTTAATTAATTAAATCTTCTTTCTTCTACGAAGAGAAAATTATTTCATTCTTTTAGAAATCTGCTACGTGAGTTATATAAGTGTTAGAAAATAAAGATTTAGCCCTCACTTGTGAACAATTGACAAGTGTCTTTCTTGGGAATTCCCCATGGCTATAAAACTAGTTCACATTTCTACTGTGAAAGACTCACAGAATGGATTTTATGACTTTTCTTTACACACTAACCTAATAAAATGGATTTTACGCCTTGGCGAACTGAAATCCTTGGAAACTGGGTAACAACCCAAATCAGAATTTTCGCTGTAAATGTTTTGCTCGTAAAATATTTTTATCTGTGCTTTTGATACTACTCCATAGACTTTTTTAAATGGTAGCATTAAAATTCCGTCAATTGTAAGTAGTTTTACCTACAAATATTTATTGGCCGTGATCGTGCTGCTACGAAAGCCATCCGATTCGTACGTCGATGGGGTCACGCGACCTGTCATTTGCAAAGGGATTTGCACCCTTTACCGGTTCACCCGTCAAATTTATTAACGTCGACACGCCGTGCCTCGCCTAACGAATGGAGGTTAGTTTTTCTAGCTTTTAATGCCTTTTGTAGTGTATTCCTATTTCACATCTGAATAGCGTTCCAGTAATAAAATTTGGTACGACTAGATTACATATACCTCGGAAATCTTCCGAAAAATATCAGAACGCAACAAAGAGTATTGATTTAATAATTCAGAGAGATTCGGTGTGGAAAGTGAAATAGGAATTGCGAAGGAATATTTAAGACATTTGGCTGGACTTATCTGAAATTTCCGGTCATTGAAGCGGAGGGCAATGGGGCAACAGAATATAGTCGACACTTTCACCGTCATTACCTTCCGCCATGCAACGGGGAAACGCTTCCGTCATTTTCATGATTTAAAATGTTCGTTCGTGGTTTGTGCAGGTAGATTAATGACCGTAATCAGCTGAGGGTGCTTTGCATTTGTGTATACTGTGGAAATATGTACAATGGTATAGCAACACTTTTCCTCATCAGTGATTTAAATAATTTATCACCAAGGTATTTTTCGCTCCTAAAGTATTGTATTATTCTGACAGGAGCAAAGTTATAAAGCTCCTAGATTCGTCAATAGATTAGCTTTGTCTGAGTCATAATTACAGACGTCGACGTCCCCAGTCATTGTAACAGAATGTCTGTTCCTGACACAACGGGGCTCGGGGCTCGGGGCTCGGGGCTCGGGGCTCGGCCTATTGGGGTGATTAGCTGGCACATGCCTGAGCTCAGCAGTCGACAAATCCTTTATCTCGACCCGGCAGCTCTCACACCACCCCGTTAATATTATCGTCGCTTTCAATTAAATCAGAAATTGACGAATTTTCAACGAACCCATTTTGTGAGTTCTGGGAAGAATCACAAATAGATTTTCGTTTGTGATTAATTTTGATGATGTTTATTTTTTGTTTGTATAAACAGAGATTGTTGCATATATTTATACATAATCATAAACTAATGTTAACTAAAATCTATATTATGTCGTCAATTCGTCATGTATGAATAGCACAATAATATTATTTTAATATAGTTGAGTAGGAAATGAATCTATTATTTTATGGGGTTTTTATTGCATAACTAAAATCTAAAATACAATAAAACTAATTAAAATAGATTAAATATGTACACTTAAACTACCTACAAATTAAATAGTAAAGAAAAAAAAAGTACAAAAATTTATTTTATTAAAGGAAAATAAGTGTCTACTTATTTATGAATAAGTAAAGCGTTTTTTAAGTATTGAATTAACAAACGTAGACGTCTAAATAAAAATAGGGAGCCTTAAAATATCTTTTTTATTCTAAGTCATCACTTGATGCTCTTAACAAAAATGGTGGATGCAAATAAATTAATAGAGAGGTATAGCCTTGCTAATAGAGGTTACTTACTCCAACATACCTTTAATTGGAACCTGTAGACGATTTTGACGTCCAAGGACACCTAATATGAAAATGGCATGCTCTGCAATAAGCACTTGCTCAAGAATGGACAGAGGTAGGAAATCCTTTGGCTGAAAAGCAATTTACATGAATAAATAATTATTACTATCTCACAATAACACCTTTCATTGCACACCTTAAGAAAGTTAGGTTCCTATAGTACTTAACAGTATACTTTGTTAGAAAATGAAGTGATTTTATCATTATGATTGGGTTTCATTAAACGCCGTACAAGTGTGTGAGTGTATAACGAAAATGAAATAGTCGCACGGTATCGTGGGTATTTCTTAATACACTCGGCTGCCAAAGAAAGAATCTCGTGAGTCGCATTATTACGTTTCTCCCCACATTGTGGTTCACCCGCTTTTGTTATGGCCCAAGCACTTTACACTGACGTTTTTAAACGCTCTTATTTATCAACGGTTAAGAGATCACTGCCCTACGCTTTGTTTTGTTTACTTCATGTTAGATTTATTACGAGGTATTGTTTTGTTTTATTAATATTTGCTTTAACAAAGCTGTATCTACGGTAACATGATTCTTTTGTGTACATATTTTAAATATATGAGTACCTATATATCACAACTTTTTTAGCTTAAATTATACTTATTAAAACTCATTGTAGAAAATAGCAAAACCCTCGGAGTTTATACAACTTCATTTGATTTAAAAATATTTTAGTCTTTAAAAATTCGCTAGTAAAGTTTTATGAATTACGACGGAATTATTAAAGTCATCTTCATATTGCAAGTCAGCATAATTCTCTCACCCCTGTTCGTGCCATCTCCTCAGCCGCTAAGATGGTGATATAGACAAGAACTGTGTAATAAAAACAGAGTAATAAAAAATGAAATGAAAGAGAAGAGATTTTTAACCATCTCATAAAGATATTATGAGATAAGCAAAGGTGCTTTAATAAAACGGGATGTGAATCTACAAGTCGTAAAAATATCGTAAATATGGCTCTCGAGCGATACGTGTTGAAGTTTTAAGTATCGTAATTATGGTACGTAAACTGACGGAGTTTAAAATTATTTTAATATCTTTTAAATATCCAGTGAATAACATAACCTTTATAGTTCAGTCGTGTTTGAGCTGACCTAGGGTACTACTAAGTTTCAAAAGAATAAGAGAGTCTCTTATACTGGTTAATAATAATAATAATAATAATACTTTATTTGCCAGAACGTTATGGTACCACTGACGTTCAGTCTACAGTATTTGCACGCATTGAAACTATTATAGGGTATAGGGATATTCATTGGCGCACACAGGGGGGACAGGGTGGACGCAACCTTCTCCCCCTGCCCACGTTATACCCATAAACCTCAAAACTCGTCTTAAAAATTTTAAATGAAGTTTGAAGCAATCTAAAGTCTTAATCAGGGAAAATGATCAATAATGCCATAGCTGCTTCGACTTACAACATTTTGGCTGACAGATCAGCAGGTCTTAGATCACCTCAGACTATCGCAGTCCACCGCTGGACATAGGCATGTCCCTACGCTGCGACAATCCTGCCCTTTGCCTTCCGCATTCAGTCATTCACCTTCATGAGGTCCATCTAGCTGGGGGACGTCCTCAATACGCTTGCCGATACCCGGTCTCCACTCCAGGACTCGTCAGCTCCAGCGACCTTCGTTCCATCAACAAACATGACCTGCCAACAGACACTTCAGTTTGCTCACCCTGCAAGCTATGTCCGTAGCTATGTAGATCTTAGGTATTACAATGTTAAGAGTATAGGAATATTTTACTTATGGTAACCTAACTCTAAACCAATATCCACTATTATCTTCAAGGGTACCAAGCACATAAAACATTCATGTATAATTGAAATTTTATATTCTACTGCGTCACATTTTAAGCAACGATGAGCATATTATTTCAATATTTAACACCGTCCAATTTTTGCATTTATTATAACTCAATATCATAGTTGAACATATACATATAGTTTCAATATATTGTAGGTAAAGTTCAGCATTATTGAGGTTAGACATCCGTGAGGTATGTAATATACATAGTTTAGGACTTATTAGCTACTTCGAAAAGCTGTCGGAGGCTACATATCGATCGCTACAGTTTCCTGGAACCCTTTAAGCAAACTTGTTTGAAGTATCGCAGAATCACGTTGCACACTCATGTCTCTTTGGCTTACATCTTCAAGGAGAGACACACACACTATAATATACATCAATAATAATATTTATTTACTTTCCTAACTGTACGATCATTTTGAGCGGTTTGAAAACGATACCAACAACCAATACGTATTACTAGGAACACATCCATCCGAGATAGATGCCACAATTTTTAAAATCAGTTTATTTAGATCTCTCAGCAGAAAATAAATAAATAAATAAATATTCTACAACTTTTCACACAACGCCGTTCAGTCCCAAGTTAAGCTTGAGAGCTTGTGTTATGGGTCTAAACAGCTGATAAACATACTTGTATATTTTTAAACACATACATATTATAGATAAATTACACCCAGACCCAGAACAAATGATCGTGCTCATCACACAGGTGGGAATCGAACCCACGACCTCCGGCATAGCAGTCAGGGTCACTAACTACTAGACCAATAGGCCAGTCACGGAAAAACAAAATATTGTATGTGTTAAACTGGCAGAAATATATTCAATTAATACTGTGTAAATTTTATTCGCAACTTGCTCTCACATGCTATCGCACATTGATTTGATTTGTCATGAAACACGATCACTTTAGTGATAGCCTTTAGTGGATCTATTGAGAAACTGCTCAACAAAGTGTTAAAGAGTTTGTCAATAGATAAATAAAATATCACACGAATGATCCGTAAATAATTACAATCAGCGCACCTATACCCCTGGGGCATTTGTCCCGTATTTATAGTATACCCAAAATTGACCTTCGTTTTATACAGTCATCTTGAAATGCTTAGAAAAAGTCACCATTTGCCTAGACCTTTTCCCAACTGAGCTCGCTTGTCAACCTATAAACCGAATACAGCTAATATCAGTGATTTACATGGACCGACTTTTTAAACCCTTAACACCCGGTTGGTTATTGGGTAACGTTTAAAGAAGTATGTAAGAACCGTTGCAAATGGTGCTATGTAGTTTCTGCCTAACCTAACCCCATGGAAAAAAGGCGTGAGTTTATGTATGTACAGTCGCCTGGTAAGACTGGTTTACGAATGGCAGTCAGTATGCTTCATGAGCTTTTCAATGCACGGAGAGTTTTCGGTATGTAATTCATAGTCCTTAACAGCCCAACTTTGTTGTTTATCATGGCTAGGGTCCTATGTGGTTGTTATAACCTACTTAGCCACGAGCAATACTTCAGAAAAATCACCAAAGCATGGATCTCGCACGAACACCGTATTTAATAAAGGTTAGCAAATTACCTACTAAAGAACATAATATCTCAGAGTTTTCTCACATAAAGCCTTTAGTCATCTATAAGTGAAGCGTGAGCCTCCTTTGTGGATGATCTCGGAGGATAACGCAATAATCACGCGCCGTGATATCCGGGTACAGGTGGATGCTGCTGCCCTTACACCTGACGTAATCCCTTAATTGCCTCTTAACACACCCCGTTGTATCCGCCGCGGTGGGGATAGTATATACCTAAACGTAATTATCAACACTTAAGTAGGTCACTTTAAAAAGAATAGAAACCACTTGTCTAGGTGACACTTTTCTATGCACAAAATTCAATTGACGATTAATGCTAGTAATGTGACCTAGTTACTTAAATATATTACCATAAAGTTTAGAGGTGTATTATGTGTGTCAAATACATTAAATCGCACACAAAACTAAATAGTTATCTCACGAGACCTATTCCAAATGTAACAATAAACAGAGTACATAAGTACGGTTATATTGCTGCTAATAAGAACATTGTCGTCGTAAATATCTAGCGAATGAACGGGCCCACGTCGGTGCCGAGCATTCGGTTTGCATGTAATTAAAACTTGCACAATTAAACACTGTGGAGAAGGAAAACACGGGAAAATTGAGATAAGATTAATTTTCTGACTAGTGCCTCGGAGGAGTTTGTGCGCTAACTTTGTGAGATAGCCACGCCGAATGGCTATGTGCACTGGCCGTGGATTCTCAGACTATTATAATTCGATAATTTCTGGAGCGAGTCGAAGTACAGACGGTTTATGGACGACGGGTTCGTTCATCGTTGGATCGTCTCACTAAATTAAATTTGTAAAGAAATAGGCTGTTTTTATTAAGGTAAGTACTCGTAGGTACTAATCTACCGCTTAAGGGCACCCGTTAACCCGTTCCACCCATTTGATTCTCATAGCTTGTGCGGGGTGATGAGTGTACTTACAAAGTAAGTTAATGTCCCCTCATTTCATTCACACCAGGGGAGATATTTCCATTTAGAAACCAATATTACACCAGCCTACAAAGGACGACAAACTTTGATTTCGTTACAGTAAGCAAGACAATAAACGTGCCTACTTTTTGGTTTTCTTAATCAAGATTTATCTCAGAAAGCTGGTAAAATAAATACTAGCCTCTATTTAGAAATACAATCACGTCTGTCACCGTATGTAATTAGAGGGACAGTTTGCCGGAGAAATAATGAGAGCCACCATCGAATGCCTCGTTAGTTTTCCTGGAACGAGGTCAAGGCGGGTCTCTTTTCAAGAAGTAAACTGTCAGCGAGAGCCGGTTTCAAAGGTGTTACAGAATATTATATAAGGTCACCTGTTCTAGCGAGCACGAACAATTTTTGTGCCGACTGAGGTGAATTTATGTGACTTCAATGGGAAGTATTTTACAGACACAGGTTCTTTTCAGCTCGTAATGAAACGTCGAACTATTTTTATTGAAACTAAGCTTTTATTTATTTACAGAAATCAACGAATTATCAAAAAGATAAATAAAGAAAAAGAAAAAAAAGATCCCAAAAGACCAACCGCAAGTTGTGTGGCAATGCTAATGTTAGCATGTGACCGAAGTAGAGGCCAGCCTTTGGGTCATAGAAAGAGTCCACCAAACGTTTTGAGATTTCGTAATTATCTTATTTTGATTTATGGTAGATATCTATCGATAATTCGAAACAAACGTAAGTTAATGCATATGTCTGTCAAATTAAGCAATTATAACAATTTAATGAACGGCCATTGTGCAAATGGATCACAAGCGCCACCGCCGGGAGCCATGGGCCGACGTCAACCTACTTGTTTATTTATTACTTTATTACCCCACTCAACGTCGAGTGGCGGGAAGAGCCACAATGCGACCCCGCACTGATTGAATATTAAACATACCTGTACCCAGACCCTATATAATTTTTCAAGACACAGTGTCGACACCACTTTGTTTTCGGTAAAGTTTAAACAGCTCTTTAAACTCAGCTCAACAAAGTTGTGCTTGTTTCGAACATTTTGTTAAAAACACAAAATAAAATAAACAAAGCATTGCCTACAATGTTTTTTCTTTCTATATAAACACAACAGGATTTCATTGGAGGACATTCCGTAATTGATTGATTGAGTCCATTAGGGGAATCAAAAATTGACACGTTTCTAATATAATAAAAACAGGTGCGTCAAAAGAAATCCTTTTGTTTTTTTTCTCTCAAGGAAATTAAACACTCCTTTTAAATAAAAATATTTAGTTAGCAGAGTTAAGTAGTCTCGGAAAGTTTACTACGAAGCAGTTCGCAAAGTTCTTGATCTGAAACATTAATAACCTTTTTACGGCCGTTGTTACAGCAAGTTTTAATAGCAAATAAATACAATGAATAATAGTTCAAAGTTGTTTATCTTCATTTGAAACTTAAAAACACTTAGAAGTACTTACAACATTTTGTATTTAGAACAATTAAAACTTACAAAATATTTAGAGTTCAGGTTCCAACCTACTTTCATTTCATTAATGAATGTTCTCAATGAAGTTATGTGTACTTTAGGGTTATAAGTTTAAATATAAATACTAAATGTGTACAAAGTATAATCCAAATTATTAATTAAAAAGGAATCAAGAAGTATGAACAAACGCAGACAGAAAATCTAGGCTGCCTCACTCATTTATTACGATCAGAGATCGCCGTCCTTTTGTTAGGTTCAGGTCAATTTAACAATAATAATCTTAAAATCCGTAATTAAAATCGGCTTTCGCAGACTATCTACAGTTAGATCGCAGGGAAGCTCTTTTAATAAGGGAAATAATATAAAATCGCGGCCTCGGTGCTGTGTTAGCGTAATCAGTGAAACGACTAACGAGCTAAACCTATATCTGATTGCTGAGTAACACTTTTCGAGTACCTTTTTTAAATAATAATACATTGCTCCTTTTCAATTAAACTCTATTCACACATTTATGCTTCAACATTATTCTTTCTATTGTAGGATTTTTAACCGACTTCAGGAGGAGGTATTTTTTTTTTTTTTTTTTCTTATGTATGTACACCGATTACTCCGAGATTAATGATCCGATTTACGTGATTCTTTTTGAGTTCGATGCGGAATAGCTGCCATTTAGTCCCATAAAAATATAGCATAGTTTGACCCGGTAGTTTTTATTTTATGAACAATTGTTCATAAAATAAAAACTACCGGGTCAAACTATGAAAATTTAATTTATTTTTGAACACTTTTTTGTATGTATGTTCACCGATTACGCTGAGATTTATGTACCGATTTACGTGATTCTTTTTTAGTTTGATGCGGACTAGTTCCTTTATGGTCTTATAAAAAAAATACATAGTTTGGCCTGGTAGTTTTCATTTTATGAAAACTTTTGTTCATGAATTTTACTTTTTGATTTCATCGCGTACAGTTGCTGTTTATTTGTTTGATTGTAATATGTAAATATGTGTTGTAGAAATGGATACTAATTTATCATCTAGCTAGGTATATAAAAATAAAAACTAAAAATTGTTAAATAAAAACTTTTTTACAAAAAATACAACCGACTTCAAAAAACACTAACCGGTATAAAATAACTCTAAATTCGGAAGTCGGTGGCCAATCATGAATGAGACAAAACCACCAAAGCCACAGACTTCCTAATTTAGAGTTATTTTATACCGGTTAGTGTTTTTTGAAGTCGGTTGTATTTTTTGTAAAAAAGTTTTTGAAGTTAAAACTTCTTAAAGCGCATTGGGCATTTATCAGGGTAACCATTTGATTGTACTGGCAACAATGTTGCACACCTCTGCATGTCAGTAAATTACCGTTTACAGCAAAAGACTATATAGACTCAACAGAGAAAGCAAGAATTTATTACCTGACGATAAATTTTCACTTCTGACAGTTCTCACGGAGCGACACGGTTTTTTTTAATAGCACTATCTTTCTTTGTAGAAATTCGAGACTAAATGATAGAGAAGCACGGGTCGATTAAATGAGTGATCATCCTTTAGAAGCCAAGACCCCTTTGTGCTCCAGAAAACATAAACGCCAAAAAACTAATTGGCCAGTCTTACCAAAAGTCAGATTGGCAGTTTCCTTAAATGCAATACGCGTATTCAGCTGTATCTGGTTAGTCAGTGAAGCAGACCTTGAGAGTTTGGATACAAGTGGGCATAGGAGGAGGCAGGTAAAAAAAATGGTGGACAAAGTTCAAGATCTGGCTAGCCCAACACAGTTGGGGACGGCTTCCAGTTTAACCCGCTTTCCAGCTGGATACTAGTGTTTAACACGGAGCGACTGCCTGTCTGACCTCTACAGCTGGCTATTCCAGACTTTGCCCTGCATCGTGAGACACGCATAGTAAATGAATATAATCTTATGTCTGGACTTTAAAAGAGACCATGACCCCTGAGTTTCTTTCGGCATTTCTTCTCAGGGATCAGTCACTTTGGAAATGCCATTTAGTTTAGTTTAAAAAAAAAGACATGTAAAAGTATCTGAGAAGATCTACTTACAGAAATAAATATCATTACAACCCAGTTACTGGGTAACATGATAGCCCTTGGGTAAACTGGTTGTCTTTCCGGGCTTCTAACTATCTGTACGAGTAACGACTGTCCTTGATCTACAAATTGATCCGGGACCAACTGTTTAACGACGTACTTTCCGAGGCACGGAGGAGTATTGATATGCTACGAATGGTCACCCATCCACGGACCAACCTCCTCAAAAGTAGCTTAACCATTGATTGACCCGTGTAGATGTTACTATTAAGCCACAAGCTTACATTGTGGATAAAATTGCTTTTTTTATTATTTATCTATCTATATCGACAGAAATATACTTCGACCCTTTTTAGTTGTATACTTGGACCCAACCTAAGAACTTGGTCTGCCAGTTTTCACTTACAGCGATGAGGCGACACATTCCTTACTTATGAGAACGAGTGCGGAAGAAATGGGCGTATATAGGGTGTCAAAAGACTCACCACCACGAAGCGACATTCTGTTTTAAAACCCAACTAACTTCAATATAAACACAATATACAGGGTGTAAAAAGACCGATCACATGGCCGATAACTACACATTCTGTACATATAATTAAGTAACTTAAACCAAAAAATAATGCTGGGAAAATACTTTTTTTTTCATATTTTTCAAAAAGAGATGCTTTTTATTGCGCGCATTGCATAGCGCGCTTGGTCGTTGTCCCGACCGGCCCGTTTGTTTAGTATCCATTGCATTTTTGTAACTTCAAAAGCGTAATTTGTTTTGAAAAATCGATAATATTGATAATCGGAAGACACATTGTCGATCGGAAGAAAGTTTTACTAATGATACTTGGAATACAATTTAGAAAAAATAAACGAAAAAAAATGTGCACATTGACCTTCAATATCTCCAAATTCAGTGAATTCCCAGGTATGTTCTAGAATAAAAAAACTATCCCAGTGATGGGTAGGATATGTAGTTTTCGTTTACGTTAAGGGTCTTTTTACACCCTCTATAGTTGGGAATAAGCTTTTTTTTCTAAAAAATCGCTGTTAAGGTACCGCGATTTTGTGTGCATGCAACATTACAAGAGTCTGGGAGTATTCTAAGTTAAATAATAACACTCAAAACTAGTTTCGCAGAAAACGTAATAAAAAAACTTTGGCCTTCAATATCTACGTAACCAAAAGGTTACCGAATCCAGTGAAAAATTTATAAAAATAATAAGAAGGAACAAGTGGCTCTCGGCTTTGTGAATCGTCTCTTTACAACAGTTATAGCTATTAGGATTGTTTAGTCTAAAACTCATAGGGATTTTTAAAGATCGATCTAAAAATTAAAGTAGGTACATATAATATAATACAGAAATACACTTGGGTGCAAATAAATATAGCCACTTGCTTTTTTACGCTTTATGGTTATTATTATTAACACAATAAAATGCATTGAAGACAGAAGTTAACAAAGGTTATTTAATGCACACTTTTTAACGAAAGTACAATTAAGCATGTTACAATTACGATTGTCGCCGAATTTATTATGATCTATTTTCGCAGCAGCTGTCACACATGGTTAAGTAACCATTGCAACAATTTATTTTAAGAAATGATGTGAATTTCATTCATTTGTATTTTCATTTTAGTTGAAAAAAACAGTGAAAATGATAAAAACCTAAAAGAAGCAGGGATAAACAATACATGGACACGTTTTTCGTTTCATTTGAATTCTTCTAAATTTAAAACGAAACAATTTGAATCAAAATTGTTTTCACTTGTCTTTAAAACAAAATGTTCTGCATTCCTGCTTTTACGAGCCTCTAACGCTTATTATAAATGGAGTATAGATTCAAAATTCGATGTATCTCCGTGCATGTATGCGTGACACGTGACAAACAATCAGTAATCACTGTTCAAGCGGATTTAGGTTCAAATACAGGCTAAATTGTTCATGTTTCTCCCTCACGAAGCACAAGGTAAACACAGGATTGGAACAGGTGTACTATGTGGTTTATAGTATATTTGGGAACTCGCACTACCTATAGCAACGCCGAATGAAAGGAATGATTCAGTGTCATAGTGACCTAATTAAAGGTAGTTCACAGTTACAACTCGCTTGAAAACAACAGATAATTAAAGTTATTAGTCAGATCGTGGTTGGCTCAGTGGTTTAAGTTCTTGTATCTTAAGCACGAGGTTGTAAGTTCAAATTCAGGCAATTACTATTGCGACTTTTTCAGTACATGATATGTATGTAAGTACCTATTTTCCTATATATATTGACATTTACAAATCATTCAGAAAAATCCTGGACTTACAATTAACAAAGTCTTCAATTTCCTCAACTTAAGCAAGCGGTATGATTAATGTCTGTGCCTTCTCTGAATAAGAAGAGGTTTTTTTTTATTATTTTAGCCGGGTCCGATAACTTTCCACGAAATTCATACAGCGTCCACGAAGCCAAATGACTTTTTACTCCCAAATCAGCAAGTAAAAACATTGTACATTTCCGAAGCGGACCGAAAACGCATTAAAACATAATGGTATACTTTTAAGCCGCCGCAAGCCGAACCAAATAATTCCCAGCTGTATCGAACTCAAGTTACCGTCGTAAACAAATTCCAGGTACATTTAATGAAATACAAATAGTTTTGAAATAGATTTATTAAATCAGCTTCTTGAGTTTAATTTGAAACTTTTCAAAAGCAAAAGTTATAAAGGGAGTGGAAATGGTTTGTGCACGCGGGGCGGATTAGAGAGCTTCCTGGAGCGAACGCGTTCAACGAATGATGGAAATGAAAGTTCTAACAGGCACGGCTTAGTTAGATTGTGCGGCTACCAAGACTCGGATTTGGATTAAAGCCGACATGTTCGATACCGCGACATAAATTTTCTCCTGGCGCCCGCGCCCTGTGCATCTCAGTGCGAATAGTTAATATTGGAGCGTCTTATACTGTACGACTGGAATAGTGGAATATCAAATTAACGAAGACGTGTAGGTATTATCAGAATATATCAAAACAGAAAGTAAAACTCCTACTTGTATTTCATGAGTAAATCTGTTCGCTGTTTATAACTGGTTATTTCATCATCATAACGCTCGCATAAATTCAATTTAATAAAGTATACAATATCCAATTAAGCGTAAACAAAAAGGACCATTAGGGGACTGTAATTATAGTTGAAGAGTCTAAAAATTGACCTTAAACGAGTGGCTACGCTTTCTAAAGTAGCAATCGGTGTCTGTTTCAGAACAAATTGTACATTCAGAGCTTCACTAATGAGATCGCGTAGGGAGGGGTTGAGTTGTGGCACAGGGGATGCCAGGGGGTGAAGAAGACGCGAGGCGGGGGAGACCCTGTCTCCAAGGACTATATTTTACGTTTAATTGACGCACAGCTGTCAGCTAATGAGTCCTGGATTTTTTATAATATTGTTCAAATAAAGCTTTCGGAAAAAGTCCAAATTACCCACAGAGTTTCCTTTTCTTCTGAACTGAAAGATAATATTTTTGTTTATTGTTTTATTCTTAGATGGTGTTTCAAGGATAAAAAATTAAAATCAAATAATTTTGTATTTGTTCTATGCATTGACTATACTTACATACGCTTCTTGAGTTTTCAAAAGTATTTTTAGAAGTGTCTTTATCTTTCACATGTTTTGAAAAAGGTCTAACAACCTGTAAATTGCCTTATTTACTGTATCCATTGATAATTTAACCCTACTAACGTTCCAAGGTTAAACGGTATTAAAAATAAAATGATGTTATAATATCAGTAAAATTCATAATATAATTTAATTTTGAGTACTGGCACTATAAAATACTAGTGATCAACATTTTTCTACCTAACGATTTTACACTGCTGTGTAATGGTTCATACCAATAGCTCCTCTCCTATTCATATTTTATTAAACCTGACTAAAATAACCTAGATATTACATTTAGTGAATATAATGAAAATAAGTTAATGAAAATTAAAGTAACTGACTTTACATAACAGAATCAATTGCCGACTGCAAATGAAACTGTTGACAACGTTGATTGGTATTTACATGAAATTAAAGTAGACTACATTAAAATTGATAAAGTGGAATATTCTTTGTTCACAATAATTTAATAATAGCAGATAATGAATTTCATCCCGTTGATGTTGGAACAGACAGTTGACGGCGGCGCCAAACTATTGATATTTGATCTATCACAATTTGGACCGTTTGCCTTGTGGTGCGTACTAAACATAATAATTGTATATTGTCATGTTAACGTATGTAGATAATAACATATTGACTTTTCCAAGCCACACACACACATAGTTGTCGCAGTACAATTGTTTACTGTATGAAAATTACATTTGTGTAGGTGTGTTTTTGTTACTATTTTTGTCAGAAACTTGATGGGTATTTTTAAGTCCTCAAATTTGTTATGAATTGGCGAAAAAAGTGTAAGACTCGGCAAGGTTATTTTGAGAATTTGAGAAATTGGCACTGTTATGACTTTTGTTAATTCTTACATCTATATTTGTATTAACTGGGGAGTTTGTTGCGTCACTTCCTCTTCCCAGTAAAAAAAAGGCGGGCGTTTTTTGGGTTTATCGTTGTAATTTTTGACGTAAAAAAGTGCTATTTCTTAGCCTGATTTCAAGAAATCAATTTTGATTTCGTATCCATTGGGTTTCTTGAATATCAAGAAATAGAACTCAGCCCGACTATCCGTCGCGAGAGTCCATTTGCGAGCATACATTTGATGGCAAGTATTTGTTTACCAGCACAAAGTTTGGAGGACGCTAGAACCATTTCCTATCACTAAAATTTGTTCGCAAACGAATGAAGGGTATGAAATATTTAACATTTCGCAAACACGTCAATATAATAGAACTAATTGCTACCTATTGTAATTATACCATATAAACTTACAAATAATAATTTTAAGAGCTCCATAGAGTGTTACATTAAGGCTTACGAATGGATCCTTACATTGGGGGTACACCTTTTAATCCACCTGGCAGATAGATTGATAAGGCATACTTTATTAACACCAATCCTCTCATTAATAAACGCCGAGTAAAGCTTACAATCAATATAACCCTCAGAAACATCATGCATTTTTCAAGGTTTAAGTTCGGCTATTTAACTTTTACTACGCTTATTGAGCGCCAATAGCCCAATGGCTAAGTTCCATCTCCACCTACTGCACTATTGACGTGAGTATACTCCAGACATAACGATAGTTCCTTTAGTTGAAGGGAATACCAAAAAATTAAAAAAAATGTCCACGTTTATTAACAAAATAGTAAAATTATTACAAAACTTAATACAATATTGGGTGTTATGCTTTAAGCGCTATAGTGTGCCGTAATGCATCTTTGTGTAATATAATTTTAAAGTAATAAACACCCATACTCCGCCTCGCAAGTTAAACAAAGTTAGAGAAAATTGATAATATCAACACTGAAAATTAAGCATAGTTAGTTTTAAGGCTACATAATATTATGTTGGTACTTAATAAACTGTTAAATATGATTAAGTACACAAAGTGTGATCCGTAGGAGTTTATTCAGATCCGATATTATAGCACCTCCTACGCATACTGCCAATTATTCCGCTAAAACCCTCGCGAACCGAATTTATTGACCTACAGAATTCCAGGTGATTCAGCGTAGGCGTTGATATTTTAAGTACGCCACATTAATACCTTAAAATAAATAATGAACCTTCAAATAGGTAGGTATTACAACACACACTCAAGTACAGACGCCAGGACATCAAGTTACCCCAATGTGTCAAATTTTCCCAATTGAATATGAACCTTATTCTGTTTGACATAAAGTTGAAAAACGATCAAAGAAATTTGACACATTGGGATAACTTGATGTTATGGCGTCTGTTCAATATTATTCACTTCTCTTTTTCGTGTGGTAAGTTACTAACCTGCAAGGCTATAGGCTAAGTTTTCATAGCCAGTGACTGGCATCCAGTTGCACACCGAATTTTCATGACAACTGAGAATTTATTAAAAAAATGTAGGTATTAAAATAAATAAAATAAATATTATCACAACTTTTTCACACAAAACTCTCTAGTCCCAAGCTAAGCTAAGAGCTTGTGTTATGGGTACTAAACAGCTGATAAACATACTTATATATGTCTAAATACATACATATTATATAGAAATTACACCCAGACACAGAACAAATGATCGTGCTCATCACACAAACATTTGTCCTGGGTGGGAATCGAACCCACGACCTCCGGCATAGCAGTCAGGGCCACTAACTACTAGACCAACAGGCCAGTCAATTATACTTTAACTGGACGTCAAGTTACTGCGATTATCAGACGAGGTACGGTGCGCTTCGTCACATCTCTGCGAGTGCGCATGATGTCATTCTAGATACAAACTGAGTACCTATAGCAAACAGAACAACTGCCGGTAAAACAGAACAACTGCCGACCAACTGTTAAGCAGTTTGGCAGAATTTTTGTAAACATGTTTTGTGTTGATTTATGAATAAAAAAAAAAATACGAAACTAGCTCTTTGAAAGTTAATCGTTGAACACTTTGGCCACTGGTAATTACTGTTACGAGAAGGATTAGTTCTCGGATAATATAAGGGATGGAAATTCTTATTGAACCTCCAAGCGTTTGCGGGAGCACTAGACAGACAAGATAAAACAATACAAAGCAGCCTTACCTTGATTCCCACAGCTAGATCCACCAGTTCAAGTTTCCACGCACTATTGTAGCCCTTTTTCAAGGGTACACAACACTTCAAACACAGAATTAGTATTTATTTCCAATTAGTTTGAGAGCGGCGGCGTAGCCATTTTCAAAAGTTTTTAAACGACTAGTAGGGATGCGCTTGCGTTGCGTTCCAACATAGATAACACAAGCAGTGTTGGGCGTGAAATCGATTATTGAGTATCGACTAAATATTGATTTGATGTCCGAGGTTTCTTGAGGTCCTATTACCACCCCAGAAAGACTGCTTGCGCTTATCATCGCGCTTGCTTATATCTTAATCAGTGAACATGTACAAATTGCAAACGCTTAGAAATTACTATTTGAATTACGAATAACGGTGACGATACAATTACTATGAACTGTTAATGTTCTTCCTCAAAAGACCATTATCAGACATAAATCTGCATGGTTCTTACATAATCTGACCAAGATAATGTCTGGACTTTAAAAGAGACTGTGAACTCTGAGTTTCTTTCGGTGTTTCTTCTCAGAGTAGTCAGATAGCGAAATACCGACCTCTTCTTTTTTAAAAAAAAATGACGTGTAAGTGTTTATATGAACCCATTTACAGAAATAAATATCATTTATGATTTAACGGAGATACGCAATAGTCCAGTTGATGTCAGAGTTTTTATGCCACCGATTGACCTTAAACTTGGTTTCAGATACGGTCCGGAAATATCTTTTAGGCAGTCGGTTTCCAAAAGTTGTTTTCTTTCACCGTTTTTGGACCTACTGTAACCTATTTGACACGCACATAAATTCGAAATGTCAGAAGTCCTGGGTTTTAACTCGGACTAAAGGCTAGGACTGTTAAGATTTTGATAAAAATACCTAAAACAAACAAAAAATTCAACAGCAGTCAGGGGTGTAAAATGTCATGAATTCTTTCGGTTCAATTTAACAATCAATCTACTTGATCCACCTATTAAAAACATCATGTTGTCACTAAAACAAGGTTGTAAAGATACCAGTGCTTAACTGCAATCCCACCTGATGGTAAGCAGTGATGCAATCAGTGATGGTGAAGCGCACTAGTTTATTAAGAGCCTATTCACTCTAGCCTTGAAGACACCTAAATTATAATCGAATCGATTATGAAGACGATGTCATATATCATGCAAATTACAATTCAAACAACAATCTGACTTTGCACGCACTGCACAAACGCAGATAGACTTCAAAAGCAATGCATGTATCTGAGACAAATATTATTACTACGCCGCAGAAGTCTCGTAGCCATTTGCTACGAGATCTCTACGGCGTAGGCCTGAACAGCGATTATTTGTGCCGTTTGATATTGCGGTTCTACACCACATAGTCATTTATGACTGCGTTCACACCAACTATGAACAGTAAAATTATCACTACAATATTCCGAATTCCCACAGCATACAAAATTATTTGTTTCATATCATTCGGAAATTTAGTTGACTGAACCGGCATCGTGGGCAGTTTGCGGCCGATAACGGCACACACAAATTACATATACCTGTTCGACCTATATACATTGATATTTACGAATAAAAACAGGAAGGTAAATATGCAGGTGCCAGTAGGTAATAAAATTGTGACTATGACCAACTGGTGGGATAATTACGTACTTTTACAAACATTTAGTAGTTTTATTAAAATGGTAATCAAACGTGGAAAGGGACTGTTAATATGGAACTTGAAAAGCATGTTGAATATTTTCACAGCCACCATTTTTTGACCCGTCACTAGTTGACATGCGTGAAAACATTGCTCGTTTTAAAATAGCATATTCATGACTTAGAGTGTATTGTCCTCTAAATATCACCAATTGTTTTCTTTTTTATGAATTTGCTGTTTAATCTGTACAAAGTACCGGCTGTGCCAACAATGACAGTAATTTTTGTTCGAAGTGAAAGTTCCTTTCTTTCCTTAAGATTATAATTCCCATTCAATATCGGATTTTTTTGTAGGGACGCTTTTTTATCAGCATATTTTGCGCAAATTGGATTATAAAAGACTATTCCGTTTTTAATATTAACTTTTCTACTTACGCCCGGGGCGGAAGGCGTACCTACATCATGTAAGCAAACAATTTTTAATAAATCTACTTAAATCGGCAGATGAAGTGGCCATTGTTGAGTACACTATGTGAGTTCGAGTGGGGGACGTAATAAGTTTTATTTTTGCTTTGTTGTACGGTTTGTTATAATATTATTCAAAGAGGAAGTCTGAGGAGGTTGCCAAGCAATTTGGCAGGGCGCGCGGCGGCGCTGCGCAGATAGAGCGTTATTTACAGTGGCTATTGGAGCCGGGGGTATATCGTAACTTCTGCTTAAATACCTTGTTACAGTCCTTTCCTAGCTACACATTCCGTCTTTTACTTCTTACGCTAAAAAATCGTACACCATGATTTCGTTCCACAATTCATTGAAGAGAAGAATGGAGGGAGATAGATGTAATTCGCTGAATGCTGCGAATAACTCGCTACTAACATATACCCAATATAAATTGTGTTGCGTAAAGAACGCTATATAAAGGGATAATTTATCGTGCCTTAAATAGCAGGCCGTAATTTGTCGTTGACAATGGGCACCCTGCCGCGTATAGATATAACTTATTCACTTTAACGTCTGATTTCTTGCTCAGATTTGTTTTGCTATTGTTGTTTGCTTGTTTTATTTGTTGTTAAACAATATTCAGGTATATCTATATTAATATTATAAAGAGGAAAAGTTTGATTGTTTGTTTGTTTGCATTGAATAGGCTCCGAAACTACTGGACTGATTTGAAAAATTCTTTCACCGTTGGGAAGCTACAGTATCCCCGGGTGACATAGGCTTTTTATCCCCGTACGTGGGTATACGGGGATAAAAGGCATATGTGGGGGAACCGTGGGGGAACGGGAACTACGCGGGTGAAACTGCGTGACGTCTGCTAGTGTTGAGATAAAATTATTATTATTGTACTTATTATTTAATGGTGTCTCAGCGTAATCTTTTCGGAAAAAACAACGTTAATGTAGAAATAGAGATCAACTCCTATTAAATGCTAATGCTGAGGTAGGCGCCTTTTTGGTGCCGCACAGGTCTTTTTATTATTATTATTATTTTTTTGTTTTTTTTTGTCTTTAGTTTTTTAATTTTTCTTTTTTTATCTGTATTGCTGTTCTTTTGTTTTATGTTCTGTGCGTCCAAATAAAATATTTTCTTTCTTTCTTTATTTCAAATGAAAAGTCATTACTCATTATTCTTTTGCTCATGAATACTATAAAGTTTACTATCGATAATAAGTACTTACAGTTTATGCAACTTTGATTGATTCTAAATATCAATTAAGCCTCTTACATTCAATGTCTTCGCTCTCGGCGCGCTTAACTTTACGGTGTAATCAGTTTGAACTTTATGTGAAACACCTTGTTTTCTTAAGGGCCCTTCAACTTAACGCTTACTAATATAAAATTGAAAGTCCCTGTAACCCCCTTTATAATAACTTTACACTTAATAACTTACACGTTCTACCTGTCTTTATCATTTTAATGACAATGGAAGGAGACGGCAATAAAACACATTGTTTCTTATAAAGTTGTTTAAAAGGCGAAACATAAATAGGGGAGTTAAGATGATGTGTATACAGTAGTACCACAGTATAAATATTAATACAGTAGGACGACGCCTTTGATCTCTGGAAAAATGCCGACAACTTCTACACGCGTTAGACTTGAATAATACCTCCCGCACTACGAACATCGTTTTGTTCGCAGTGCGGGAGCGGCTTTCCCGCGTCTCGCCCCCCACACCCCGCACGATTGCCCTGTCTAGACGGCTTCGTCGGACGACTGTATGTTTTTAGATTGTGGTAGTACTATGCAGTAACTGAGATTTCTATTCGTTATATTGTAGGAAAGTTTCAGTACGTTGTCAATAGCTAAGTGCTTTAGTTATAAACGGCCTTATAGTACTAAGACAGTTACTGGGGAGTGTTACCTCACAGGACCAGAACACAGGTCTACTGTTTTAAATGATAGGGTTTAGTTATATTTTATTTAGCTTTAGTCTTTACATTAGCGCGTCTCTAAAAGAAATCTGATTGGCCCTAAACTAATTGCACGTTTTATATTACAACTATTCTAAAATCGCTTGGGTGTTTGAACAACAAATCCTATTTAACATTATTTCATCATCATCATCTGCCTAGCCTTTTCCCAACTATGTTGGGGTCGGCTTCCAGTTTAACCGGATGCAGCTGAATACCAGTGTTTTACATGGAGCGACTGCCTGTCTGACCTCCACAACCCAGTAACTGGGTAACATGATACCCCTTGGTTAAACTGGTTGTCAGACTTTCGGGCTTCTGACTACAAGTAACGACTGTCAAAGATCTACAAATGACAGCCGGGACCAACGGCTTAACGTGCTTTCCGAGGCACGGAGGAGTCTTGGTATGTAATAAATGGTCACCCATCCACGGACCGACCTCGTCAAGCGTAGCTTAACCTTCGATCGACCCATGCGGCTGTTATAATTTAGCCACAAGCTCCTCAACCACCTCCTATTTAACATTATTTATTTATTAAAATGCCTCAAAACTATAATTACTGTCGTAAACTTCACGCAATATCCTTGAAGCATCACAATTATGAAATAATGATCGTAAAACAACAATGAAATCATTGATGATAAGTGATTGAAACAATTATCCTAATGATCTTGAGGACATTGTTTGTAACAAAGTACAAACAATAGTACCTTCACCAATTCACCCAAGGGATTTACATACGAGTAAGACAAGGTACTGAGTGTATAATAATGTTTAACAACAAGACGATAAGATAAAATTCTTCTCACTAAATCTTCAACAAAACCTCTTAGAATCGCTGTATTGTTTATTTGTGTTGCTAATAAACGCTCAAAAGATATGTGGGCTAATGTCTCGTTATGTATTCATAACACCGGCATTGTGTCGAGTAGCACACAATGTTGATTCTATTAGATGGCGGAAACGAAGGCTTGCCTGACAACCTCTGTTTTATGCCACTAAACGAACATACGGAAAACACGATATGTTGTACAGCGGCAAGGAACGCCCATTGTACTTCAATATGTAAATACTAATAAAAGCTAGCAAATATTCGCATTTGACATTCGGCCAGGAGGTTTATGTTTTTATTAAAAATATGGTTGCAGCCAGTCATTAGTCCCTATTAGTTTATTATTTGGTTAATTTATTTATGACTTTAAACACAAGGTCATGCAGAGACAAACAGCGGTAGATGCAATTCCATAAGAAATAGGAAAGAGAAGTAAACATCATTTATTTATTTATTTACATATACGTAAATAATAAATATCGTAAATAGTAAATAATGACTATAAATATAATAAATTAAATACTCAGAAAACTCAAACACATGAACATGATAAACATGCCAAGAGAAAACATTAATGCTGTAACGATACTACAGCCATGTTTTTGTTTTACGGGCTGTCAAGAACCAAATCACCGTCAACACGGAGTTGACTCTTCTCGTATTACTTTGATACGTTTTCAATCTACCAATACTTGTCTATCGTTTGTGTGTAAACCCGCTAAGTGCGTGTAGGCGCATATCTCACGAAATATCTTCTCAAATTAAAAAGTCACTTTGAAACATCTTTTCGATTTTAGTATCCAACAAATACAAACACACGCAACGAAAACAGAAGCTACCTATAATTCCTATAATTATAATTTTGTGATTTCATGAAGTACTCAATTCTTTCGTAGTGCGTACCTTTCTGCCAAATTTTATCTATACCTACTGAGACCGGGCTCAGAACGAAATGGCTATGTTATATACATCCGGAAAGTAAGATGTACAGGCTGATACATAGATGAACAAATTATAAGACTACTATTTTTGCCATTTGGCCACGTGACAGTAAACTCAGTATGAAGTTAAAAAACAGACTATGATAATTTAAAACCTTGACATTTTATATTTTCTTTATTGATATAAACACAGAATAGAAATATTTTCTTGGATGATCAAAGACGATAAGTAAATCTCTTACTCGTACTTTAGCCGAGGGATTCTAGCTCCATAAACGAACGCGTGTCGGCAAATCTCATTACTTTTCGAGGATAAAGAAAATTCAATATCTATCGTTCTTTGTGTGTCTATGCCCTCACAAATTTTATTTCGCAGTTCGCGTTTAAACTTCGTGTTCATATAAAAGTTATAATTTTTCAACTTATCTTAAAAACTTGATGGTCTATTCATAAGGTTGTTTTTTTTACTGATAGACTGTCTATTACGCATTGTCTACTGTGTACTAAAAAGTAAAGTAGGTCAACAACATCTATACGGGCCTGCTACAACTGGAGACAGAAGGTCAAATGAAGTTGTCAAACAAAATGTGAAGGGAATAAAACTATAGTGCTTCCTTCAGGGCGAAGAAAGTTTAAGACTAGGTGAGAGGGCCATTTCGAAAGGCTTATGAAAGAGGAAAAAGGATTTACCGGTGAATTAGTGGTATGGATGAAATGAAGAATGGTAAAGCAATAGTAACGTACGTTCAAGTGTGAAAGTTATTATGAGCATATCGATGGACCTTGATAGTTTTATTATTCACTACGTTGTGGCTAAAAGAATCCTGAAAGCTACCTGATTATTGGTGTAACAATTCACTTAAGTTATTGTTGAAAAAATTACGTTCTAGAGTGCACTTACTAAGAGGAAAGAAGTAAGACAAGTATCATATAATATGAAAGATTCGGAGAAAATTATTAAAACGCAACTAAGATAAGAGAGAGAAATCTCACAAAACCAATACATTTTTATGCCTCGTCCACCAGCTTTGCGACAAATACAGAGGTTTGGAAGGAACCTTTAAGCAGAAAGATGTATCAAGGAAGTATGTGCAGTTAATCCAAACGATGTAATTGCAGTAGATGGCCCAAGTACCCCATACTAATATTATAAAGAGGAAAGGTTTGATTGTTTATTTGTTTGCATTGAATAGGCTCCAAAACTACTGGACAGATTTCAAAAATTCTTGCACCGTTGGGAAGCTCCACTATTCCCGGGTGACATAGGCTACTTTTTATCCCTGTATTCCCACGGGAACGGGAACTACGCGGGTGAAACCGCATGACGTCTGCTAGTAGGATATAAATTAGGATATTTATTAACTCTCAAAAAAGACACAAAGTCACTTACGTGAGAACAACTTTTTTCTTATGTTAAACTAATTTAAACCTCGCGTTCGTCACTGCGTAAATAATAACGAATTGTTGTATCATAAATAAAATCATCCATAAAGTTCAGCTTTTAAGGTACTCTAAAATAACTGTCAATAAAGTGATAGTAATATAAAAAACGACCCCAATTTAATTTTTCAATGAAAGCAATTATTTTGTCCATACGCTGGTAACCTTTGTAACAGGTGACCTGAAATATTTATTTCACGAATCATTTTAACGGCACACAAAGGAAAAAACGAGCCGTTTTAAAAGTGATCTCGTAATATTATAAATACATGTTGTTTAATTTTTAAGAGTACATTTTCAGCAACAGTCTTTGATCGTAGAATCCATTTCACAATCGTCGACAAATTATGTTACAATAAATCAATTCTGTTCTAAAGTATTACCGAGCGTTGGCAAGTCATTTTGGGGCAATTTTCGTTATTGAACGCGTCTTCATTCAATGTTATTGTTTAGAGCCCGATGTAAATTAGTTTGTGGGCGGGTTTCAGAAGGAAATCCAATTAATTAGACGTTTATACACTGTTGGGGCCCGCGATATTAAAATTAAATATTCTTTGTTGACTGCGATGGTGATTAGTAGTACTTACATTACAACCAGTGACGTAGTTCAATGTTGTGTTTTATGTTCCATAATTGTCTATTTTGCTTTTTATTAAATTAAGTACGGGTATGTAAGATTAGATTTTGATTTTTTTTCAAATCTTAACCGAAAGAAGGAGCCTGGAACACACGACAATAAATTAATTTTATTTCAATTTATGTTAGGGGCTTACTAATGGTTCACTAAAAACTGCTGCATGGGTCGACCGAAGGATAAGCTACGCTTTACGAGGTGGCTCTGTGGATAGGTGACCAATAATTAACATACATATTAACCCCTTGATTGCCAGACTTCCAGACACAATAGAAATTTTATTGTTCGCCGGTCATTGGTGACCGGCGTGGCGTTCAAAGTGTTAAGAACCCTCCATGCCTCGGAAAGCATATCTATACTTGCTCGCATTTTTAGATGGCATTTTTAGTTCTTTTACAGCTGTTAAGAGTAATTAGAACTCCCGAAGTTTGCCTACAACGGTTAAAGAGCAAAAAGTGGGTTTAGGAAGTCTGATAGGCATTCAGTCTATGTAAAACACTGGTATTTAGCTGCATCCGTTTAGGCTAAAAGTAAACCCCAACATAGTTAGGAAAAGACTAAGCATTTGATAAATTACCAATTTTTTACTTTGTAACAAAGCGCAGTATTAAACCCAGCAGACCTAGCCATAGTCTTATTATTAGATAATAATAATATGTGCAATATTTATTTATTTATATTTATATTACAAATTTTATTTATATTATAGAAAGAAAATGGCGTAAATGGAATCAGCTGTTTGTCAACTGTCTCGAGTAGAATTTGTAATATGGCTAAAAATGACATACACTTGACAGTTGACAGAACTAGACTAGAACTAGACTTGAAACTTGAAAGGTGTGGTTCAAACTCCACCAAGGACCAATGTGACCTTTCCAATTCATTTGTACTTTCAGAGTGCTGGTCCCACTCCAAAGGACAATCAAATTGGCTGCTAAAGTATTTGAATTTTTGTTTGTTTCCTTTTTTCTCTCAACTCACACACTGGTCTGCTGTTTGTTTTTAACTTTATAATATTAATTTGTTTACTTAATGAGCGTTTCCTTTTTAATAACAATCTACAGTGTATTCCTACTAGTATTATAAACGCGAAAGTTTGTGAGTACGGATAGATGGATGGAAGGATGTTTGTTACTCTTTCACGTAAAAACTATTGAATGGATTTTCCCCGTCCCGGGGTTTCACCCGCGTAGGTGCCGTTGCCGTAAGAATACAGGGATAAAAAGTAGCCTATGTGTTAATCCAGGGTGCCAGCTAACTCCATACCTTTTCCTTACATTTTATTAAAATCCATTCAGTAGTTATTACGTGAAAGAGTAATAAACATCCTCACAAACTTTCGCGTTTATAATATTAGTAGGATAGGATGTGAATGCTTGTTTGGCTATTTGTTACTTTTTCACGCATAAACTACTGAATGGATTTCAATGAAACTGTACAATAACAAAGCTATTATGTAAAAATATATTGTGTTAATTGTTCAAAATGTCTGCGCAGACGATGTTGCGGGTACCAGTTAGTAAATAATAGTTAATATAAATTCAAATTTGCCAATCCGCTTTAAGCAAGCGTGATGATAAACGCTTATGTGAGAAATGAGAAGAGGCCTTTGCCCTTCAGTGTAACAGTAAACAGGCTGGTATTATATATATAGCATTTATTACACAGAAGGTCGCACGTCAGTGGTATCATTTTGACCTTTAGTTGGTCTAGCGAAGTCTAGAATATAAAGTTGCAGTCGACTACGAGGCTAGCTTTAACTTGTTTATAACTCCTGAGTACAGTATAATAAAAATGCGAAATACCTATAATAAAAACGTATAAAATAAATTTATTTTTATTCGATTTATGATTTCAAGAGATTTTATGAAAAATGTAACACGTACACTATCAAATTTATTTTCATTTTACACTTTTACTTTATTAATGGTTTTAATTTTTTATTGCTTAAGAAGGCTCACCTTACTTAAAGTGTGGCCGTCCCCGACAAACCCGGCGTCGTACCGTTTTGGCAGAAGCAGCGAACATTGGACTGACGTGGAGCCAGATGAAGCGTGAAGCTCAAGACCGATCTCGATGGAGTAAATCTGTGAACGCCCCATCTAGGGGACATAGGGCATTAAGTCAGTCATAAGTTAAAATGGCTTACAGAGCAATAGCATAATAAAATTGGAAGTAACAAAAATAAAATCCATTCAATATGCATTAAACATTTAATATCTAGTCACGTTTCTGTTTCTGTGGGTTTGGATTATATTCTAGAACTGTAGATGTAAATAATTAATCTGGTGGTCATCTAGAGGTTGAAATTTATCTGATTTATCTATGAAGCTAAATTGGCCAAATTATGACCTCACAGAGGCACAGACACACACACAGAAGACAGACAGACATACAGACTGCTTCCAATTTTTATGATAAATAAGTTTAGAGCTCCGAAGAACAGAAGCCTAAGGCGGCCATTTCCGACTAAAAACAAGCATTATACTCAGTAGTAATTGGTGATCAAATTATGACCGTTATAACTTTCTTCGTATTAATTTAATAATAATAACAGCCTGTTATTGTCCGACTGCAGGGCATTAGCCTCTTTCTTCTCATACAGAAAAGGCTCAAGACGGATTGGTAATATTAAACTTGTATTAAAATAAGTCCAGGCTTGCTCATGACGTCCTTTACGATGTCAATGATGTCTAAGATAAACTAAGAAAGTACATATGAATTGAAAAAGTCACATTGGTACTTGCCTTAATTTCCTTGAATTATATAGGGTGACTGGTAATTAGTGACCGATACTTAAACACGTGATTGTATTCATGATTTCAATAAACTGTCCCAAATAAACTTTTTTTATACACAATAACTTATAACACAATAAAATAAAAAAAACACTGTTTGAAATTCCCCGAGGCACGAATCGGCACGATCTATCAGCTGATAGTCTGTCCTCTGGAAAGGTAAAATCTACTAGTAGTAGTAGCGTCACACATTCCCCCGCCACCCCCACCACTCCCGTTGTGCAGTACCGACGTTATTGAATTAATTGAAAGTTAATGAGTATAAAAAAAAAGTTTATTTGGGAAAGTTATTCGTATTCATGAGTACAATCACGTGTTTAAGTATCGGTCACTAATTACCAGTCACCCCATATGATGACTTTGTACCCGTCAAAGATTCATAAGTTCCAATAACAATTTACACTGTGAGCTTAATCTGGACCAAAAGCACTGTCCAAATCCAATTGTACTGGAGCCGACGTAATAGGAAGTTACAAACACAGAGACACAGCCAGAAATAGAATAAAATACCAGACAAAAGAACAACAGAACAATAGCAATACTGTACCTAACAGAATTTAAAAATACGAACATTATCGGAGGCCATGGCTGCCCTTTTAACTCTCATACGTACACTTCAATGCTGAATAGGCGAAGTTTCAATGGCAGATGTTGGAGAAAACTTAACGTGGACTGTGGAGTCAATCCTTGCGTGAACTAGGAATGCGAATACTTCCATCAAAAGAAAGTTGAATTCGAGCGTGACACGTGAGTGTGAGGCCGGCTTCGTGTGGTGACACAGTATCGCGGGGGCAGAAGACATAATATCGCCCGTATGCGAGTCCTGCGCCGGCAAATGCAAGCTCTCGATACAGCCATGATCCCACTTGAAACTTTTATTTCAAAGAAAGCGGCTTCGAGAGCCAGGAGGCTATCAAAAGCCAATGTTGAAGTATCTCTATTACTGTTTCGAGTTCAAATTATAAGCTATCGGAGTTAGAACTAGATGTTACTTAGTTATCGCTGTGAAAGCTTATTTAAAGTTCATTTAAGAGAGACGTGGCTTACAGTACCATTCGATTAACTTTGAGATACAGCTTATTTATTATTATATATGTTGCAGTCAAAACTCTTAACCAGTCAAAAGTACAATTGACTAGCAAAATCAGTCAAAAGTAGTTTTGACTGATTTTGCTAGTCAATTGTACTTTTCGTCTCTCTTAAATGAACAGGTTGGTCAAAAGTGGTTTGACTGAAAATGATTGGTTATTAGTACTTTTGACTGCAAATTTGCGGTTAAAAGTACTTTTGACTGACGCTCGTCGTCAAAAGTAGTTTTAACTGCATTAAAGCATCAGTCAAAAGCACTAAGGGATCTGGCCGCTAATGGTCATGGTTCTAACCTAACCTAACCCACATGATTCGCCAACCATAGACGGTTTTACCTGACTGATAAAACCAGTAAACACCACTTTTGACGGAATCACTTAGTTAAGAGTACTTTTAACTGTTATTTTAGTCAAAAGTATCATTGACTAAAGCAAACGGTCAAAGGTACTTTTGACTGATTTTGCTAGTCAATAGTACTTTTGACTTGTTAAGAGATTTGACTGCAACATATACATAAAGATAACATCACGCCTGTGATCCTGAAGGATTAGGCAGAGGTGTTCCTGAAATAGACCTGATCTGAGGTGGATCGTATTAGGTCTAGTGTGGTGTGTGTAGTTATTGTGCTAAAAGTGTTAAATATGTAATAAACACGCCCATATTTCACCAGATATGTAAAAATCCCATGCAATCGGGGGGCTATTAATCGAACACGAATCCAGACTTCGAGCTGCTGCAAAGATATTTCAGAAAAACTCAACAACGCTTTGCCCGATCCGGGGTTCAAATCCAGGACCTCGTGCGCAGTACTAAATACCTAGCTATTATATAAGTATGCTAATATTATTTAGAAATCATAACATCACGCCCGTAAATCCCGTAGGGCTAGGCAGAGGTGTAGGTGGTAGTGTTGTTGCTGTGTGTGCGTGTATTGCGTATTTATCTTATAGTAAACGAATTTAAAAATAAAGTAAGTGTTGTAAGTTATATAGTAGAAGTAAAATCGAATATTAAACGAAAGAAATTACAACTGTATTAATATAGAAGTTTTGAAACACAATGTACAGACGCCAGCACATCAAATTACCCCAATGTGTCAAATTTCTTTGATCGTTTTTCAACTTTATTTCAAATAGAATAAGGTGCATATTTAATTGGGAAAATTTGACACATTGGGGTAACTTGATGTGCTGGCCACTGTACTAAGTTAGTACAAGTTTATAATTAAAAACCCACATAAGCTCGTAGGTACACACGGCTACACATCAAGCTATGCATTTCCAGTATAAGCTGATATCGCATGATATAGGATTTACGTACAATACGAGGTCAGTGTAAACTGGAAATGTATAGCTTTATGTGTGGCCCGTGTACTAACAGAAACTCCACATTAAAAACAGAATAATGGACTAGAAATATGTTGGTTTATGAAGTGTTAAACAATGCGGAGCAACAGCCGGTGCTTAATTAAACAAAGGCCAATAGTAATAAATACAAGTGAAATTAGCCGATTACAGCCCTAAGATGAACGAAAATACATCTCAATTGCTTGCTCCATCAATATCAAACGATAATAATTGTTCGTATAATACGTATAAGTGTTATAAGATTGTTTAACAAGTGAGTAAACGATTTATTAAAAAACACTGAAGATTATTAAAAATAAAAGTAGATAAATATAATAAAACTCCTACATAATTTTGTAATTTTGTGCTGGCTACGAATGCTACGACTCGTAGCGTATTGCTACGATTGCTACGAAAACCGTAGCTTTAACTGCTACGAGTTTAAGAAAAGATTCATTAAACCCCGAGAGGACACCGGTGTCCGCGCTGTCATTGTCTGTCTATTGTGTCTCTAATTGACACGGTTGAAAAGTAAAAACAAACTTAAAAGTTCTTAAAATACGATGAAATGCTAGAAAATAACACCCCAAAAACCATATAACGAGGCATCAAAAACAAACTACAAAGCCAAACAACGTTATTTCTCGGTACACACCTTACTCGTATATTGTTCGAGGCTATTTCCCGCTTAGTTTGATATTGATTCCTCGTTTAATCGTATTGCTAGGCGTTGTGGGCCCAATCACCGACGATAACTGGATTTTGCTCCCCGAACGTAGTCGGGACACGTGACATCACCCCAGGGATATCAATTGTGAACTCAATTATTGCCGACTAATTAAATTAATACCCAGGAAATATTGACTATCAAACATGGCACTTGTGTAACGATCGCTCGATCGGTTTGATTACTTATTGCATGTTATTATTTATACATAGGTATGTTTTTGTAGTCTGAAGTACAGACGCCAGCACGTCAAGTTATCAAATTTCTTTGATCGTTTTTCAACTTTATGTTAAACAAAAAAAAAAAAAAAAAAAAAATACATACACACGAACATAGAACCTCCTCCTTTTTTTGAAAGTCGGTTAAAAATAAGGTTCATATTCAATTAAGAAAATTTGACACATTGAGGTAACTTGATGTGCTGGCGTCTGTACAACAAAGTCTTTATTTGTTTTGCTCGAATTCGACCTGCGTAATTTTCATTTTATTTATTCCTGGAACATTTTGTTAGCCAATTGACATAACGGCATTTTAGTTTCAGGTTAGTTACATTTGGTGCCCGACAAAGTATATTCATCTATGTATCTAATTCTTCCTACTAAAGAATTTAAACCCGCAGCCGCTCCAACAGTAAACTTCCTACACTATTGAGCCTCATTTTAGACCGCTACAATGAACGGTCACGAGAGATTACTGCCACAATCACCTCGTTTAATCAACCAATTGTTGGTTAGTTCGGAGCACGCCGCCGCGCCGCTGACCAATCTCTTGGCCTGCTCATTTCAAACATTTTAAATTGGTTGTAAACCTGCTTGCTGATTGCAGAACACTTCTATGTTCCACGGGGCTTACCAAACACAGATACACATTAAACTGTAATAAAATAGAACCTTATCGCTGACCTCTTAAATACGGAGTCAGGACAAGTTTGTGGGTTAGGATCAGATTTGTGGCAATATACCTATTCGTGTATTTTGACTGGCTTGTAACAGGTGTGTAAATGTTTTTGCTGTGTTAATTTTTTTTCTCAGTTGCTGGATATTTTATGTGTGTATGTTGAGTGATCTCGGGAAAAGGGACGGAAATCTGTTACAGGAAACTGATTTGACCAATGAACGCGCGCTTATGATGGTGCAAACCCATTTTGCGTGAGGTTGTTACCACGTCGTACAAATATACGTAAGTACAAGTTGTTCGAGTCTTTCCAAATAGGTACCCGATATAAACGACGAGACGAGTACCAACAATGTAAGGGTGGACACTCGCCGTATGCTGGGATGTCTGATGGTGGAAAGGTGATGGCGGAATCAAGTCATGTTATTCCCACACTTTCCACAATGTATCCTATAGCACACCGAAAGGGTAGCTACCCTACGCCTGTACTCAAAGGTTCGCAGACCGCAGGTTTTAACCAAATCAGGGTCACCAATAAGCCTTTTCGCACGCCTCTCCACTGAGTCCAAAGCTGCTAGCAGCACCAGCTCATATGTAGCTGCAGTACTCCACACTCAAACTGACCTGTGCTTTGTATAACGTTAGAAGCTGTCCCAATGTCAAGGACTTTTGCGAGAACGCCGAGTTTCCTAGCAGCAACCTTGGCTTTGGACTCAATGAACTTCCCAAAGTTCAGGTTTTATTTTATTTTACGGCGGCGTAGTATTTACCACAATAACTTGTCAGATATTACACATCATATGCGACTGCTGTTAGGCTCGCTCGTTTTTTTTGTTATTTATAATAGTAAGCAATATCAGACAAAAACTTAAGTGAAAGCGATTGTGTACATTGTGAGTACTTACTGTAAAGTGCAACCTTGCCCAACACTGCTCATTGCCTGCCTCGCTAATAATAATAGCAGGGTTATGCTTGTTGATTCCATAAACTTTGCGGAGTATAGATATTACCGTAATTAGCGCACTCAAACAGTTGCGTATTCTACATATTCAGATCTATTCGTGTATGTCCGTATATCACAAGTGCGCGAGTCACGTCTGTCGCAATTAGTCGTTGTGTGTGCTGCCGACGCGAGCGCCTAGCACACGCGTGGTTTCACCTCACTACCAATTTGTACCGCATTGTTACACTTTACACTACACGCTAGCAGGGACTCGAACAGGGCAGTTGGCAGAACTGCTAACGTTATTAGTGATTACAATCTTTATAGCTGTTTCGGATAATCATTGTACACGGATTTTGAACAAAGTTTTGGTAAAGGTTAAAGGTGGTTTATTTATAACGCAGGAAGGTTAATAGAAGTTGTAGATATTGAAAAAGATAAAGGGAAACGCCTAAATTTGTAGGTATTTTGTATTGGTGGTCTTATTTTTTGTTATGATTACAATCCATTCGCCTCTTGAAATTAATAGTTTGTTTTTTACGAATACATTTTAAATAATGTATTCGTAATTCAAGTACGTTTATGTTGATTCCGTTCAAACCAAGAAAGCGAAGACTAGAGAGAGAAGAAGGAAAACCAGGAAAAAGCAATTAATATTTTAACTTCATCTTTCACCCGTTTTAGAGAGTACTAACATTTAACATTTCTCCAACATCAATAAAGTATGTGGGAATAGCCAGTAGCCATAGCTGATAGGGCACAATAATTTGACGGTGAAATGCAACACAAATGTGCGTCTGGGGAACTAGCCTGCAAAATACTGTTTCCATAACCCAAATTCAGTGCATGAACCGTCGAAATATTCACGTATTTCGTATGCAGATACTCGTACAAGTCGCACATATAACATAAACATCTCAAAGTAACTCCCCTTCGCGACGAGAAACTTTGAACGGCCCGATTTCTTTGTTATTTTTAATATCGACTTTTTTGCGCTCCAACGGTGGTTGCTAATGGATTTTCAATATTTGTGTTGACAGACAAACAAGGGGCGAATGGAGTGAGCTCTCGAACATTCCGTCTGCGTCCGTCCCCACGATCCAGTGTGTATCTCTCTAAAGAAAGCAATCGGCAACGTTTAAACGACATTTATTTATGTTTACCCGTGGTTCACACTACTGATTAGTCTGTTATCCGTTGAAATTAACTTTTTCCCGTGTTTATACGTTTGCACGTCAAATATTATCGTTGCTCACTCGAAAGCTCATTAGGGAATTGAATATTCGCATTGTAACACGTTTTGCCAAGCCTTATAACTATTTCAGTGTCCCGTTTCAATGTGAAAGTATGTTCGGCAGCACTGAATAAACATTGATGTTAGATAAAATATTTTATTAGTGAGCTCTCTATCATCAAAACTGTTGGACGTGGGACTCTATTACCATAATAGGTACAGATTTGGTCCGGCTGCCTAACCCTCTTTCAATATCTTATGTTGGCGTCGAGCACGATGAGTCTGCAATATTTGTACTCACACACATCTTCCTCTATTTAAAAATTATGTTCTATCGGTTTCGTAAGTTAAGGGTTGTACGCCAAAATATAAATTAATGATTTCTAACCATGAGTTTTGTTTTATTAATTAAAGCACAAAAAAGAAACATACATAGAACTCAGTTATGACCTAGCGTAGCTATTTTTCAGGTCTAAATCTTGCTCGAATATTCTTTGTATCATTAGTTCTATTGAATATAATCTGATGATTGATATCCAAGTGCAGATTTATCAATTTCATTATATCAGTGACATTAGAAACGATCTCTCTGATATTGGGACAGACTGCTGTGCTTACTTGGAAATGTATTAAGAAATAAACTATAAAAACAATTTTTATGAAATTTGTATACAATTTTAGATTCACGCCCTTTCCCCATGGGGGTAAGCAGAAACTACAAATCCTTCCATTTTCCCATACTTCATTTGCTTCGTTTACGTAAAAAAATTTAAAAAATGTCATACACGTGCGGTGGTTGCGATTACACAACTAACCTTTCTGAAAACATATCCAATAAAGAAATGTGAAACAATATGTTATTAATGGCGTGTATATAAGACTGTCACTTCAATAAGATTATATCAAGTTGTCACGACCAATGGCCGTCTGTGGTTAGGGACCGTCGGTGTCGGCTGCGGCGGTCTATAAGTATATAGTAAGTAAATAAGTCTAGGCTATACAGACAGGTCGATATGAAAATAGACAAAGTCCAAAAAGGAAAACCCGGACAAGTGCGTGTCGAACCACGGACAATGTGTTCCGTAGCTGCCCATTAGAATAATGCGGGATACGAAAGACTGTTTGTCCTTTAAAACTATGAACATTTACTACAAAGTATTTATACGTTTGTAAATGTATTACTTTTGAAAATGAAGTTGAATAAATTTTTATTACTTTTACCTTAATTAAGTATAACATTTCCATCTCAAACAACATTTAATAATTTTTCCGACTCCTCGTAAGCTCATAAAGTTACTTAGCTGTGACAGTTTTCCTTTAAGTTTTGTTAACCATGTATAACTACTGTGATTTATTTCACATATCAAAAAATAGGCAATAGCTAGCATGGGTTTCCACCCATGCTAGCTATTGCCTATTTTTATATAGCTTTAAAGTGCTAATTTTTGAGAGTCAAGTTCTTCCGAACTTGACTCTCAAAAATTAGCACTTTAAAGCTTAATATTTCACAAACAGTTTCCTCAATAGAAAATAAAGAAAAAAAATGTATTGTTCAACCCGCAATAATTTAAAAGACTTAAAAACGAATATGGGCCCAGCGACCCCAAACTATGGAATAACGGAGAAAAAGAATCATCTCCACTTTACGTGGGAAATGCCGATACAAAATAATTCAAGTTGTTATTGTATTTCTTAGTCGGCGTGACTATCCATGCCAACTTACAGCTTTCTAGCACTACGTATATCCGGACGGACAGACTAACATAGCGAAACTATATAAAGGTTTCTTGTTGGCTACAGAACCCTAAAAAATGTCGCACTCGTGAGCCATAAAATAGGCTATTAAAAAGCAAGATGTCGGGTGGCGCAGAAAAGTAATATACAGGGTGGAAAAACGAACCACCCGTAGGACCCATCGAAAATGAGCACAACTTATCCCAATAAAATATTTTTCCTTAGACTTCTGTGCGAAATAGTTTATTGGTAAAACTTTTGATTCATTTAGGTTTTAAATCATTCGTTAATTCGGGTGTCTAATTTATTATTATTATTATAAATAAATAAATATTCCACAACTTTTCACACAACGCCATTTAGTCCCAAGTTAAGCTTGAGAGCTTGTGTTATGGGTACTAAACAGCTGATAAACATACTTATATATTTCTAAATACATACATATTATAGATACATACATATTATAGATAAATTACACCCAGATACAGAACAAATGATCGTGCCCATCACACAAACATTTGTCCTGGGTGGGAATCGAACCCACGGCCTTCGGCATAGCAGTCAGGGTCACTAACTACTAGACCAACAGGCCAGTCGATTATTATATTATTATTTATTGATTTCAATTTACGTACATTACTAATGAAACATAATTATCTTAGTATTGATATAACTAAACGCAATTCTAATTCACTTCGTTCGATTTACTTACAGTTTACTTACAATTCAAGACACAGTTAAAAACTTTAAGAGATGTAACTCTTAGTATCATACATACAGTGTCTGTGAGGCACATAAGATATATTAAATGATAATAATTAAGAGTAAAAGAGTATACTTGCGCGGTACCTTTTCTGTTCGTCTAATAATTTATTAATAACTGAATAATTCTCGGAAAGTCTTATACTTAACAATAATTACGCATGCTATTAAATATTTGCCTTTTATTTTAATAATAATATCAAGCAATAACTTCGGAAATTAAGAATTACGAAGCTTTTTATACTGAAACTAAAACCTTTCACTCCACATTAGGATACCGATTACTTATTGTCCAAATATATATTCTTACTTAAAATAAAATAAATAAGGTTGATTGTACAGCTAAGTGCAGCTTTATCTGTTCCTATTTGAAACTAGTTACAAAACAGTTTGCGGCTAGGCAGACGTATGAGTGAAGCATTGTGGTTGCGGTCCAGCCAGTCGCGGCTGCCCGCGCCCGCGCCGACCAACATCACGCTGAGGGCACACTACGTGACATGTGGCAACATTATATTTATTCAAATTTTCATTTTCCTCTAGCTACCATTAGTGTCTCACTGGACAGAACGGGTGAAGTTGCGGTTGTGGTCATGGTAATGCTGACAAAGGCAAAAAGTTACATTCATGTATTAGGTTAGCATACAATGTTATCTTGTGAAATTGTTGATGGTAATTAATTTTTTTTTTCATTGTAAAAGCATGTATGATGCTGTTGAAAAACATATTAAACTTGGTACAAAACATAATCCGTTAAAACAAAAAAAAACCTAGAAAGGCGTAGTAAGACTTAAAGAATATGTATTTCTAAGATAGTTCGTTCATACTCGGAGTAACCGAAATGTGATAAAACATCTACATGCGTAAACGAAGCCCTCGGGCACACTGTTTGTTTGAATATTTTGATGATCGTCTCTTTTCGAATATAAATGTGCTTGCCCTTTGTATGAACAAAGTTACCTGAATAAATGTGATACCGTTAGTGTTAAAATAGTGGTTTCTACAGATAACTAGAAGCAGTCATGATGTCAGCAGTAATATTGGGATATGTATTACATTTGTAACACATTTCAGATGTTGCTTGGTAAGTGAATAATAAAAGGAATGAACAGCAACCGAAGCACACAATGCTTTGTTCAGGGAGACGATAAAATTTACATGGGACGAGGGACGCGCTGCCCGACTCATAAAACTTGGTCAGATTTCTCTTGTGGAACTAAAGTAGGTACAATCGGAATATATACAGACTGCTGTTATTTTATTTATTGGCATAAATCGTCCACTTTGACCTACATAAAGAACAGGTACACTTTGGTGCGAGTTCATAACAAAATTGCAAAATTCTTCCTTTCAGATAGCAACAATACAACTTTAATCACCTAAAATGTATACATTCACAGTAGGTTTGATTAATTTAAAAGTAAATGGATTCTGGATCTATTATACTCTCACAATAGAGCAAGGGGATAAAGAAAAGGAAATAAATATTTGATAGGATCTCTCCTGGATCCGATTCCGGAACAAAATAGATTGATGCTCGCAATATTATTGGAATAATGAGACAATTATACTAGAGAATATTGAGGAATTAATGATGAATGAATTTTATATTAAAGAATATTATATTATATGATAGATACGTCTCCAATAAAAGAATATAATAATTACTATCGTATAGTACCATTTCAATAGGTACCTATTGACTCGTGTCGGTGGAGCTTTTCCTGATAATTTTATGTCAGTAAATGAAAAGTTTTAGGAACCGTTAACATTCAACCCCGAACTCAAAGAGATACTACGAAATAATTATAACCAAACACCAGAAAAAAAATGTACACTCAAGCTATACATTTCCAGTATAAGCTTATCTCGTATTGTATTGGATTTTAGTGCATTGTGAGGTCAGCATAAACTGAAAATGGCTAGATGTGTAGCCGTGTGTACATGTTTATTTGCGAACACAGAAACGAAAACGCATATGCTTAGGTACCATTGTTTTCATTTCATTAGTCTTAATTAAGCTTTGTAAATTCATGTCCTGATAAATGTACTAATCGGTTACGGCGTGATGAATGGTTAGTGTGTGTCAGTTAATCCAGAAGCTGCGACTGAAAAATTTGATTTATAACCATCAAACTCGCCGTGCAATAAATCAACGCTGATATTTTCCCTATTTGAGTATTTACCCAGTACTAGTACCTACCTAGGCAGTTTCCACACGTAAAGTGTTCTTATATTTTTCGCCAATAAATTACAAAGTACAATATGTTTTCTTCAACTAAAAGGTACGCGTTTATTTGTGTTTGTTAATTATTCAACAACCAATATTACGATTTCCATATTTTCCAATTTTATTTTAGATTATTGTTGCAGTAGTGATATTGCTTTAATTTTATTTGTAATAATTACGACGTTGGGGCATGATGATGAACATACAGAGTAATAAACACTTACGTTGGAAAATGAATATTATAATTTTATTTTATTCCCGAGTCCCGATGTTTTCTACAAATTAATTCTAGCAACTTGTGAAAACAGATATATGTACTACTGTTATAAAGCGGTAAAAGGTTTTTTGTATGTTTGTATGTAGAGAGTCATTTCCAAAAATTTTCACCCGATATCAAAAATTATTTCTCTAATAGAAAGCTACACCACACTTTGTGTACATGGCGTATATGGAATCAGCTGTTTGTCAACTGTCAAGTGTATTTCATTTTCAGCCATATTACAAATTCTACTCGTTAACACTTGACGGTTGCCAAACAGCTGATTCCATATACGCCATTTTCTTTCTATAGTCGCCTTATCGATTACGATAATGCAAATAGAATTTGTAATATGGCTAGGTCTGCGGTGTCAGTTTTTTTATGACAACTATGGGCCTCTGATTTGGCTTTCCATTCCGTCGAGAAATAGCAATAAAGTTGCGAGTAGAAGGTAGTGATTGAACAAGACGAAAAAAAAACTGAATATAATGGTTAATATTATATTATAACGCACCTAATCTATTTCTATACCTTTTTTAATCACTATAGAAAGCAAAATACAGACGCATTTACTACTTGTTTATAAATAAATACTATGTCTATATACTTTACATCAAAACAAACATACCTAATACATTCCTTTGCGGAAAGTAAATTGAGAGAATTGTAGTTTAGGCAGAGCGGGATAAAAGAAAAAGGTTACAGCAAGGGTGGTCCTCTGAGAACAATTTTTCAAACTAGGTTGGCTTCTTGGTTTACTCACATCAGTGATTTAAAGCGAAGACAATATGCTTTGAATAACTCAGCGGAAACGAAAATCTTTAAAACTTTCAGGCACTTCCACTTTTATTTATGTTCTCTTGGTTTAAAACTTTTGGTCGCATGCAATCTGTGTCTTATGTTTACAGTTAATTCTTGTAGGTATAGACTGTATTTTAACTAGTAACTACACTTAAAACAATTTAGACGTTATCAAATCCTTGTCTGTACCACTATCAATTGTCTGCTAAACACTAATCGTTAACATTTTTGCATTTATGTACACACGCTACCAAAATTAAAATTTATTTATTCAAATTAGGCTTACGATCAGCACTTTTTAAACATCAAGACAGCCCCCAAAAAACGCCCGTTTTTCACCACTGATCTAGTCACCCTTACTTTTCACAGGTTTGGTTCTCATCTTATTAACATATAAGTACTACTCATAAACCTTCAGGAATGAATGCTCCTAAAATAGTTGTGGGAACCACTTCAAAATCCATTATACAGTTTAAAGATTTAAGCAATCTCCGGTCAGCTGACTAACTTAAAAGTATTGAATAAAACCATCAAATTGAATTAATAAATCTGGAAAAAAAAAGACATAGCTATACATTTGAACAACCCAAATAAATAACAACACATGAACTTGAGAACGGTTTCTTTTATTACGCCTGTTTAAGAAATCCTAAAACCTGCTTAAAAACACAGTTTTAAAATATAAAGTCCCTATTTAATAAATGCGATCTCATAAGAAGCTCTTGCTACTAATGAATCCTTTCATTTTTAATCACTGACGCCGATGGAATTAGTGCAATGATACTTAACCTACGAACCGCGAACCCCGAGCGGCCCACAGAGACTTATTTACTGCGAATCTGCAAAATAAAACCATAATACGCGGGACCGGTTGAGATGGGGTAGATGTATATTTATGGTAGTACTCTCGCCAGCATTTGAAATGCAAGACGCTGTTTTCTTAAAATGGGGTCATCACCTGCGGCCCTCATAAAGTAGCCAGTATGTACAAACATGCATGTATTTACGCCCGTCAAAAAAATGTTAGTATCCCTGCTCCTAATGTAATTTATATCAGCGAGATCCGTTAAAGTATCATACAACTATTGCACTATTCATAAACGTATTTTTATTTCCAATATGCCATCAAACGACGTATTTTACGGCCGAGTATTGGGATTTAAAAGCAATCAGTTGCGAAGAACAGATAACGAATCAAGGCGTAGATTCGATGATTAGTTCCCGTGGAAGCTGATCCGCACAAGGGGATCAGCACGGGCTATAAAAGTAAATTGAATTGTTCTCCGGGCTGTTGTTCCTTGCTGTACGAGCCAATGGCCGCTAGCTTGCCGTGTTACGTTTTTAACTTTATGATTTTATAGCCAGCTCCATGTTATGTTCTCTTGTGTGATACTGCAAATAAAAATGTCGTTTCAACAAACTGGAACTGTATAAGTACCATAAACACGTTTTATACTTAGGTACTGGATTAACTTAGAGGAAAAGCCCCTGAAACTCCAAAAAAATACGTTCGTTCCTTACCACATTTCCATTCCCTTTACGGCTTTTACGTAACAAAGAAGTTTAGATAGGTACGCACACATGGAAACTGTCATTCTAATCTCAATGTGAACACAGTATCTGTAATGTTATTCAAAACTTCGATCTATATCAGTTCTTTGGTTCCAATATTGCTATTAGGGTGGCTACAATAAAACTTGGACAATTAAATGTAAGTCAGCGTCGGCGGAAGCGGCGAGATAAGACCTAGCGGCGCCCCTTAGCGTGGTACTTAGGCTATTAACAGGGTGGCCCTACGCCCCGAGTTTCTTGAACTGTCTTCAAGCGTGATTAGAAGTGCCTATTAAATTCAAACATTTGGTGATTTCCCGCTCAAGGTACTTAATGTGGAAATCCTGGTCGATCCCCTCAAGAATAATGGTTGACTTTATCTTCCCCTATTGGAAAAAATACTTTGATAAACAATGAATGGCCAACACAAATCACGGAAAAGAAGTATCCGCTAAGCTATGAGAGAAAAATATGTATTAAAGTGTATTAAGGGCTGTTGCCTGGGGGTTTCATCATAATTAATCTATTAAATTGGAGGATATTTTCCTAATAAGAAGCTCGCAGTTCATGGTCACCTCAGCTATAATTGGCACAAGTTTTGCTAGGCCAGAACGACGGCTGTGGGACTGCGGCCAACTTTTACTTGTCCCCTGTAATTACTTTTACTACTTTTCTACAACTATTAAAATGTAATTTTTAGTATTTTTGTTAACGGAGTCATAGAACTAAACTTACCTTCAACTTTTGAAGTGGTTGATATGAATCTTTTAAACTTTTATGAATTTTATGAAAAAGACGTGTATTCATTTTGATGATGTTAAAAGGTTTAATGGCCGCAAATTTCCAAGTTGATTTAGTAATTAATCAATTTAACACATTAACATACTTTTGGAGCGCACAAACTTTCATATAATTAGTAATTTGGTTAGTTCCATCAACAAGATTGTGCGGGAAAGATTGATGATTCTCGTGTCTCGCATTTTATTTCCCCGCGGATAATCTCGTTGTCTCCTGCTTAAGGACATGTGAGCCGGAAATACGACAGCAATTTTCCTCCAACTATAGAAAAATGAGGAACGTTTAGCGTCGTGCATGGGTACCCACCCGTGAGTACAGGGTTCACCATCGTGGAGATACCGAACCAACGACCCGTTCTCATAAAATATATCCTTTTTGTGGATCATCTCATGACGCTACCGTTTGTCACACATTCTCGTTTTGTTTTAAACATCTGCTGAACAAGATATTTCTTTTATTAAAAATGTAATGTGGAAAATGTTTCGCGACAATTTATCAACAGCCGTCAAACATAAAATATCTAAGGAAGCATTCTTTCACATTGCTAATAGATAGGTATTACGCCACCTCGTAAATACCACACAATGTTTTCAGTCGTTTGAGTGATGTGAGCCCGTGATGAATGTCTTGATTACATTCCTTTGACTCAAGAGTGCGGCTGACGGATGACCACTTCGTTTATTGCCCCTACAAGCGACCGCTATAAATAAAGCAGTATTACGTTTCTGGCAAAACAACTTGATATTCCCTGCGCCAGTATTTCATCCGTAAAATCAAAATAGAATGCGTTTTGGCATGTCATGAATAAATTGTAACCGTGTTTTCTATTAACAGGAGCTAAAATATGCTTTATAAATGTTAAAAAACGCCCGGACGACTCGGTTAACATTCAAGAATTTTTTCCTGAAAATATTTCATGTAGGTATGTACTTAGGCTCGGGCACGTAGGTATCTTATTCTTGGGAAGGTGTATGAATAAATATTTAGTAGAAAAGTGGGTTGCTTTTAGGACGTAGAGTGAGTGAAGTCGCGACAGGAACATTCTCCGTAAAATGACACGTAAATGGAAGCCGTAAGAAATAAAAGTGTGGCAAGGACAGTGCTCTCGCAATTTATATAAAGTTAAAAACGTTGCGAGGTGGTAGTTAGGGGGAAGGGGAGTCATTCTCCGTCCACTTACAATCGTTTTGCGCTAATATACACACGACTTCTCTAATGAGGTGTAATTTAAAAAGCTTCACACAGTCACTTCAGTATATTCCCCGGTTCCCTAAGGAAATAAGGATCAAAAGAGCAATTTTTATTTTATCATCGACCCTAAAAGAGGGCAAGATTGAGCTTAGAACGGCAAAATTTCCCTAAATTGATGAGGGGATTGATGAATAAACATTTTTAAATCCCTTTTGTTTCACTTTTGTTTTGTTTACAGATTTAAGTACACGTGGGCACAAAGTGTTTATAAAATAAAATAGCCGCCGAGTTTTCAACTTATATTTTTATGTAAAATCCAGCTTTGGCAGCATAGGCATATGTAAGTAGGTACTTATTATTGCGGAAGTACCTATGTATTTTTCAGGAGCATATATTTTATCACATTAAGAGTCTAAAAACTTTATTGTAGGTATTTTAATTGCTCTTGCAAATGTATTACTGAAGCAAACTTGTTTATTATATAAACAAGTTTGTTACAGAAGCCCAATGTTCGTTTTTACTAACACCAGCTGACACTTGTATCTAAATATTCAAAATAAATGATTTTAAATATTTTAGCACTTTACAGCAATGTAAATCAGTTAGTTTTTATTAATGTTTTAAATATTGTTAGTGATAGTGACGACAGACATAAAACACTGTACTACGTAGGCTAAACGCCTGCCATGTACAAATCTCTATACAATGTATGAACATGTACCTAACTGTGAAAATTGTCTTCTGAAGAGATCAGATGATGGATGGAGAACCCCAGGTCAGTAAACTTATAGCTAAAAATGACCTGAGATTTTATTTTCACGCAGATTTAACTCTGCGACTGTCTAGACTGTACTTTTTCCATTAGGGACCATCTCTGATAGTCAATTGGATAATCTAAAGCACTAACGAACATTTACTTCTACATTACTTATTATAATTTTAAATTCAAATCGTGTATTCTTATGATATAAAGCAAAATGAAAATTTTAATAGCATTCAAATAGGTATCAAATAAATGAATAAAAGAGATGAGTATTGAAATAACAGTTACAATAGGTACTTCAGAAATAACGAGATTTTAATAGAGCTTGACTTAAAGTTGAAAGACTTTCAATTTTTGGATTGCCAGTACAATTGTGTTTTATTAAAGAGTACACCTATTAATTGGATTTGAATAGCGGACGTTACAAAATAGTTGACAAGCAATTTGAATAACTACAGTAAAATAAATAAATGACTGATGTACACATAATCGCAGAGGGAACAGTTTCATTATGGCACGTTCATTGTGCTCGCGGTCCCCAAAGAATACGGAATCTCTCCGTCTCGCAGCGGTGGGTAAACCCTTTTTATTTCTCGAAAAAGTTCTACGACTGCAAAAAGTACCATAAAAGAAGCGAAAATTGTGAGAAAATGAATTTTCCATTTCGCTAAGTTGACGACTGAATGGCTTATTCTGTTAAGAGAATATCTTAGACAGGTATCTAACAATTTTCGAGGTTTCTAAGCTCCGTTCTTTGTGTCACGTTTCAGTTCACTTATAATTTATTACTGTCAGACGAAAATATCTTAAATTTTTCACTTAAAGGTAGACCTAAAACTTACCTAACCACGAATATTTTGCGTTCACGAAATTATTAGCAAACCGAATGTCAATTAAAAGGATCAAAGACTGTTGGTACATCGGCAAAGGGGTAGAAATATTTGCACGGGACGGATGAAATGAAATGTTCGCTAAACAGATAAAAAGGTTATCAAACAGGTAGCCGTAACCATAGCTAAACAGAATCCTAATTAGGTAGATCTGTTTGATGAAATGAATGAGTTTTTAGCACACAAATTAATTGAGCTACTCCACATTTTTACTTTTATACTTCTTTGCAATCAGTTTGAAGTCTACGAGTAACTCAGTAATTAAGAAGGTAACAGTAACTGACCATTGTGAGTAATAAAGATCAATATTAAATTCACTAATAAAGATCAAAGAGGTAAGAGAGAATTATTATATTATTCATTAAGTCAGAGCACCAAAGCCAGGCACCGATGTATATACAATGAATACCTACTTGTTTTTTTTTAAAGATTTTTAATATTCAAAATCGAACTACAATAACTAATACAAAGAAAACTTATCTTTTGAAATTACCCAGTTACAACCTATAATAGTAAAAAAATATGTAGTTATCTACTTCCTATCCTACTAATCTTAGGTTTAGGTTAAAAAAAAAATATTTTCATTACAACAATTATTACAGTTCACTTAAAACATGAGATACAAATTAGCTTATTATGTATTGTATTATTCACATCTGGTGTGTTGGTGACGTCATAGGATATAAACATGCTTTTTTAATTTAGATTTAAACATATTAATATTTTCACGTTTCTTAAATTCTTCGGGTAAATCGTTAAACAGCAATCAATATTATAAATGTGAAACTACAGAAAAGGTTGTGATAAAACTTCAGAGTATACCTGCGACTTCTTCTACGTATACTTATAAAGACGCATACGTAGGAGAAGTCGCGAATGGTTGACACAAAACTGTTTTACTATTTAATGTAGGTAGTCGCTATGGTTGGTTGGTTCAGACGCCAGAACATCAAGCTACCCCAAACTGTCAAATTTTCCCAACCGAACAAGAACCTTATTCTGTTTGCAATAAAGTCGAAAATTTATAGAAAAAATTGGCACATTGAGGTAGTTTGATGTACTGGGCTTTGTACAGACGCCAGCACGTCAAGTTACCCCAATGTGTCAAATTTCTTTGATCGTTTTTCAACTTTATGTCAAACAGAATAAGGTTCTTATTCAATTGGGAAAATTTGACAATTTCAATTGGGGTAACTTGAGGTGCTGGCGTCTGTACATATAAAAACACTAAAACTAAATCCTCGTCCAAAACATATAATCATAAAAGTTTCAACATAACCATTACACCGTTCCGTCATCATCGATTGCATTATAAAAGTGGTTTAAAGGCTTTATTTGCCGTTAATCTGTACCTTCCAGGTTTTACGTTGACCTCGGCAGGCAAATCCATTTGGTGTAAAGCCCATTATCCCTGGCCGGGAGCCAGCACGCCGACAATGCTCGGGCTGCGTTCTGGCACGACACCAATAGTCCGGATTATCTCGTCCCGCTAGCAATGGCTACAACGCAAAATACAAGATTTACTACACCCTGTATTTAGTGCGTGCACATTAGCTTACGTTAATAGATTGGTTTATTGTGTTATGCTAATATAATGAAGCTCATGCGTTTTAATTATTGCTTCATGAATACGATTTCTGTTATTTGTGCAGACTTATTGGTTTTATTAATTTTCCATAATAACTGTAAAGATTTAATGATTTATCAAATTAAATAATGTGCCAATTGGTAATTTAGAGGTTATTTAGGGGCCTCCAATTTTGAACTATAGCACGGCAGTTTGGGCTGTGTTAAAAATCCTAAATGAATCTTAATGTCATTATTGCTACGAGCTACGAGTGACTGCTACGGGGTACGACTGTTTGCACCGAGCCTAAAGAAACACAACGTTAGAAATTAATATCGTCCTCGAGTATTATGAAACAGTGACTAACATTATCAACTTCAGTCCTACTTTTTTGATATTTTGTTTCATACAATTTAATCAGAAAGTAATAAGCAAAGATTCAAAAACCCTAGAACAGCTTCTGTTAACTGTAAATAATTTTCCTATTTAACTGGCGAAGAGATTTCAGAATAAAGTTTTTATTTGTCAAATAAAAAAGTACGAACGTTAAGCCGGCAGCATGCTTAATGCTCATTAGGGTAGAATGACAAAAAGCTCTTCCGTAAAGTCTATCTAGCAGACTAGCTAGTTGGTCTCACTTACGTTTTTGCCTCTTAGTTTTGCCTGTAAGCTAAGCCGAGAGTATTAGGTACCAACGCTTACTTTTAAACCATTAAGATATAAATATCTTTCTTGCAAATGAAAGGCTTTATTTTTAAGTGTTTGTAAGTGAGAACCACTTTTAAAAGTGTTCATTTATTTTATGGGAACTATATTTACTTAAGATTCTTCCATTTGTTGATATGTACTTTGTGTCTATTTTGTCAATGACACGGAGTACCTAATCCTTCTTGTGCCTTTAACTACGTAATATTTTAGTAATTACTCATGCATCACTTATGAAGGTACGTCAATATAATGTTAGGGTATTTTCGGGCTGATCAGTATTTTATTTCCAAGCAAATAGACAAATAGCTTTTCAAAACTTTTTTGAATTTTTTTATTGGTTATGAAGAACAATATTTAATGTGCCTACTTGTGAAATATAATAACCAATCCATAAAAGGTTCAATAAATTTTAACATCTATTAACTATTTTTACAGATTTTATTTTCAATAGATACAAGTAAGTTTAAAATTTAAAATAATCTTTATGTAGGTACTTTGTTTATTACCTACGTATTTAATTAAGATGTATTATAATATATTACCAAAAGAACCAAGGGATTCTTCATCTATTAATATATTTAAAAATAAGTTAAAGTTGTATTTGGCCAACCAAGAATAAATACCATTACCTACATTTTGAACTCTATTGTTCGAATGACAAGTAATTTACTACTTAAGTTTTTTTTATGCTAAGTTTCTCAAATAATATTTATTTCATTAAACCCCAAGAGGACATCGGTGTCCGCGCTGTCATTGTCTTTCTATTGTGTCTCTAATTGACACGATTGAAAGGTCTAGTGAACTATGTATGTTCTTTTGAGAAATAAATTTCTTTAAACCGTTGCGCGATGTAGGCCTACCACGTATCAGGTTATAGGTACGTAGCAGGTAGGTATAGGTATAAGTCATTAACAAATATCGGTAAAGGAAACTGTTTAATTAGTGGCTTCGTGTATCCACGAGTTCGTAGTGAAGGTACAGACGCCAGCACATCAAGTTACCCCAATGTGTCAAATTTTTCCAATTGAATATGAACCTTATTCTGTTTGACATAAAGTTGAAAAACGATCAAAGAAATTTGACACATTGGGGTAACTTGACGTGCTGGCGTCTGTACATACCCGGAGCATTGTTTCACCTCAACAATATTTCAGAGCGCTTCGAGTAATAAATGCCACGGAGTAAACAGTTCGCTATACGTTTCACATTTAAGAGGGCACGTAGGTACGCGCCATTATTTTACTTGGACAAAAGAAACAAATAAAAGTACATATTACAACAATATAACATTATATATATAACATTATATAATAAATAATACTATATTGATAGGCCTGTTGGTCTAGTAGTTAGTGATCCTAACTGCTATGCCGGAGGTCGTGGGTTCGATTCCCACCCAGGACAAATGTTTATGTGATAAGCACGATCATTTGTTCTGTGTCTGGGTGTAATTTATCTATAATATGTATGTATTTAGAAATATATAAGTATGTTTATCAGCTGTTAAGTACCCATAACACAAGCTCTCAAGCTTAACATGGGACTAAATGGCGTTGTGGAATATTTGCGGAATATTTAATACTAGCTTCTGCCCGCGACTTCGTACGCGGATCTTGTTGCTTATGTCAGCTACAACGGGGTCGTCAAAATCGAAAATCTGAAACGTCTGATGTCGAATTCTAAAAGCCCGGGGACGGGAAAACAATGGGATGCGCGAGACAATTCAAGACGTTCCAGATTTTTTATTTTTGTTGGTCAACAGGAAATGCCATCAGACTTAACAACTTTTACTAAGACGCCATTTCTATTAATATGTTAAATTGTCGCTGGGCTTTGGAGTTCTCTTTTACTTTAGGTGTTCCATTTTCCAAAATAAACTATAGCCTATATGTTGCGTGACGTTCACGAACAGCGGTCAGTCGCGCATCTCCTTCCCCCACTTATTTCTAGAGTCGATGCGTATATACGCTGAAAACTCAAGCGTCATGCTCCGTGAACGTCTCCAACTCGCGAGACAGTGCATGATGTTCACGATCAGCGGTCAGTCGCGCACATATTCTTCACTGGTGTCTAGAGACCTGGATACCTGGTAGATGCGTAAATACGCTGAGAATGCAGGCGTGCTTCGCGATCCCAAGAAGTTTCCGCGGAGTGAGTTGCAGCCTCATGTTCTCGAATAGCATCAAGTCTCTCCTAACGCTCTTCGGTAGATTGTTGGGATCTTATGATCTTTAATCATTTAGCACCTTTGGAACATTGCGAAAGATTTGACCTCTTTCTAGGCATGGTTATAGTTTTATTGTGATGATACCTGATCAATTAAAATCTTAGTGGCTGCTCCCCTGCGTTACCGGGTAGGCAACCATGTAACGAAGATAAATGGAAAAGGAAATTAAACACTCAAATAACATAAGCCCGAAGGCATATTTATACGATAAAAAAAATAGGAGTTTTGGCCAGTAGAGTCTAATTTTCAATGATAAACCATCGTCATCGAAAATCAGTCCTGAACTGTTCCCGCCTTCACTGCGTGGAGGTACTTATGTTATTTTATAATTATGCAATGAAATTAGTGATAGCTTTAATTTCTATACCAAATGTTTCTGATCTTCGATTTTTATAAGTCAACCGGAAATGCCTATCAGACCGAACAACTTTTGCTAAGACGTCATTCCTATGTGAGTTATGGTGTAGCTAGGCTCTTGGAGTTCCACAACAGGTGTTCCGGATCTTCAAATTTATTCTCTCAGCAGAAAATGCTCATCACGTGGAACAATTTTTGCTATGGTACTATTTTTGTATCTCCTGTAGTTTAGCTGGTCTGTTGCGGTTCTGCATCAGATGTTCCGGATCTTCAAATTTATTCTCTCAGCAAAAAATGCTCATCACGTGGAACAATTTTTGCTATGGTACCATTTTTGTATCTCCTATAGTTTAGCTGGTCTGTTGCGGTTCTGCATCACGTGTTCCGGATCTTCAAATTTATTCTCTCAGCAAAAAAAGCTCATCACGTGGAACAATTTTTGCTATGGTACTATTTTTGTATCTCCTATAGTTTAGCTGGTCTGTTGCGGTTCTGCATCAGGGGTTCCAGTTTCCAAGATAAATTATAGCCTATGTGTTGCCCAGACATAATATCTATACAACAAAAAAAATTATTCAAATCCGTCCAGTAGAAGATTAGCGTGTACAAACAAACAGACAAACAGACATACAGACAAACAGACAGACTTTTTTTTTTTGGATTCGTGCTCTATTACTGTTTCTAAACCCCCCTCAATTATTATTTTTTAAATAATTATATTCAATGTACAGACATAGTTTTTTTACTGTCTTATTATATGTATAGATATAGATATAGATAACATTGCGCCAGTAAACCTCGACGAGTTTGGCAAAAGTGTAGGTACCTGTAGTACACCCATAATTTGTTAAAAAAGGTTAAAGGTTTCCTTCCCCCTTTCCACTAATCTCTTTCTAAGATATTTCGGTACCAGTCCTTATCGAAAGAGAAATCTTACAAGAATAGAATATAATACTTACTCTTTATTTTGCAGCACAACAACTTACAAATAATAACTTAGAGGGTTACATGGAGAGTTACAATGGGCGAACTTGTCGCTAAAAGCAATCTCAATAAACACGAAATCAAAATGTAAACATCATCCTACCGTAGACAGGTATGTAAGTTCAGCGACAGATCCAGCATACAAATTTTGGGAAGATATTGAAAAGTTATCCTGTATACCTAACTACGTTCTTATAAATGAAATACCGACGTCTAAAATTCCAACCCCTTTGACCTCTTGCCTTAATTCTTTTGTTCCTTAATCGCACACTTATTCATTTGATCTTCCCCTCTTGAAATAAACTAAGAGTCACAAGAATAAACAAACTTTTCAAACAAAATGTTTGGACTGGATTACTTTGGTTGTGTAAAAAGAAAGAGGGCCTAGCGTCGTTGAATAAAGGTAGGTAAATTAGGTAATGTTTTTAACAACAAAGGCAAACATTTTATTTTATAGAGATAGGTACGTCTTCAATAGAAAATGCGTAGAAAGATATTGAAAATGCGAGCCGTTACTTTTGTAACAAAAGCCAGGGAGGCGCCTGTAACACGGTGATGATCAGTAGGTACGATATTTTACTTTATTTTAGTTTTAGTTAGATTTCCAGTTTGACTACCTTGCGGGTCTAGTGGTCTAAAGTACACCTCATGCTAAACCTCATATTTGATTCCTGTGTCAGTCAAAGAGCTACTGGCTTTTTATATCTGGATTTTTTCAGTAGGAAACCAGAGTATTATTTTGTCTCCAATTTATGAACTTTAACAACTGGCGGGATGTCGGCTTACCATAGGTATGACCTGTTTTTTGAAGAATACAGGCGTGTTGCACGATTTCAAGCTTCACACTGCAGAAGAAAAAACGGTGGAATGTTGACGTGTGATCCCAACTCTTGACCGTAAAATATCGTACGATTATCGGCTTTTGAATGGGGTCAGAAGGTCATGCCAAAATGGATGGAGTAGATCAACATGATCCAATCGTCGGGAGACCCTTGTTTGCAACCTGCAAGGTTTCAAATGTGTGTAAATTAAAAGTAAGTAGGCTGGTAAAAATTGCACCTCGTTTTATATTGATAATAGTCCTAGTTTTTTTTAGGGTTTATTCTCACCTGTACGCAAAATACGCGCTTGGTCGTGGAGTTGCGGACACCTGCCACTTAAACCTAGTCCCAGTTTTCACAAAAAATAAAACAAACGCTTGCGTGTTTCACAAGTAGTACCTAGGTAAACTCATGAAATAGGTTGACAAATCAATGTTTTTCTGTTTCAGTTAGTTATGATGTTGTTTGCTGTAGCGCGTTTATGCTGCATAAATATCAGTGTGCTAATAAACGACAATATACATTGTTTTTGCTGGCTTTGAACAGCTATTTCAGTTTTGGTACACTCAATGATACGAGGGTCAACAGCTACCAAAATCAAATCTAATCAGATCAAAATTCATTTATTGATATTATGTTGAAGATCAGCACTTTTTAAACGCCAAAGGTTACTTGAAACAGCCCCCCAAACTGCCCGCCCTTGGCCAGTTCCTAGTGTTTTTGCTGAGTGGGAGAACAAACTCTCTAGAAAACATTCTACCGACATTCTGAAGTCTGCATGTCTATGAACAATAGTACTGCAGCTATATAGCCACAGTGCCGCGCCACTCACGTAAACCACAGCCCACTCTACATTTCATCATTTAGCTCCTAAGCACCCCGTACACTCATGACTCACAAAACCACACTTCAAAGTAGTTAGTAATCTATCAGTGTGCCCACATCGACCATCATTGTCTGTAAGAGCCATTAAGTAAATGAATCGTTATTGTAAGAGCATGAAATACCTACAATTCAGTATTTAGGAGCCCCAACCTTCACACCTAGCGGCATATTGTCCCAAGATTATAATTAACTTTACGATTCTGAAGGTAAAAAAAGAGTTTAATTAATCATTAAAACTTCGGAGAAAATTTCAGTTTTGCTCGCCTCACCGATTTTTTCAAATAGATTGCTAGGACTGCTCGTGTAAACTCAGATTTTTATTTAATAAGTATAACAAACCCACCAGTGCTAATTTATTTATTTATTTATTTATTTAATTTAAATAGAACGGCCGAAGCCAATTACACTATTTAACATAATTAAAATTTATTAAATCATTTACTTCACACTCATGTATTCTTCTCACAAAAATTCAAGCATTCTGACATTATCATCTACCATTCATCCGCAAACATATCAAGACCTGTGCCTGAGTCCAGGAGAGCGTTAATAGACGCTACAGTCCGAGGAATAGGTGACTTAGAGTGCGCAATAGTACGGCTAGTTGGAACAGCCAGTAATCGGTGCTTTCTGCCACGACAGTAATTGTCTGGGACAAATAGATTGCAGATTTCGTTATGCAGATCAGGATCATCGATAATCCCCCTAAGAATTTTGAATACTACAGCCATCTGATCACGCGACCGCCTTACTTCTAGAGAGTTGAAACCTAAGCAACCCAACAGGAATTTGGTGGGATACAGGAAGGGATAAAACCCGTACATGTGTTTGTAGAGGTATCTGAGGAATGCTTTCTGTACTTTCTCTAGAGCTAATGCATACTGCTTCTCAAAAGGATTCTAGACGCACGCACTAGACTCAAGCTTGCTACGGACCAATGCCCCAAATACAAGCCTGATCACGTGGGGGTTGTGGAAGTCACGACAGTTCCTCAAAACAAAGCCAAGGCGCCTGAAGGACTCCTTAGCAATGGATGTGATGTGGTGGTGAAAAGTGAGCTTACGGTCGAATGTGACTCCCAGGTCTTTCATGGAATCAGTTCTTGTAATTGTATCTCCATTCAGTTTGTATAGAAAGTTGACTGGGTGCCGCATGCGACCGAAAGACATCACGTAGCATTTTGACTCATTAAATTGCAATTTATGATTTAAACTCCACTTGTATACTGCATCAATGTCTGATTGCAGAGCTTGGCAATCGCTCTCAGATTTTATTTCATAAAATAGTTTTAAGTCATCAGCATATAAGAGGGATCTGGCATTCACAACCACTTCAGGGAGGTCATTCACCATCAAAATGAAAAAGAGTGGCCCGACTACCGAACCTTGACTCACACCCGATCGAGTGTGGTATGGGAGTGACTCGTATAAACCTAGTCTGACAAATTGTTGTCGGTCCCGCAAATAGTCTGCAAGAAGCCGTAGAAGCCCCGGAGCAACACCTATCGCACTGAGCTTTGACAACAAGACGTCATTGTTGACTTTGTCGAACGCTTTTTGAAAATCGAAGTAGAGAACGTCTACCTGGCGTTTACGATCAAGACTAGTAGAGATGTAATTAACTAGTGTGAGTAAATTGGTATTAACAGATCTCTTTTCGCGAAAGCCATGCTGCTCCTTGCACAGGTACTGCTCCACCTGCTTGTAAATTCCTTGATGAAGGACATTCTCGAAAACTTTTGCGGGAGAAGATAGTATCGCTATTGGGCGATATTGATCGACCGAAGATTTATTTAAAGATTTTGGTATAGGAGTCACGCGTGATATCTTCCATGGTGGTGGATATACTCCGGATTTTAGAGCTAAATTAAAAATGTGGTTAAGGGGTGGAATGAGAAATTCCTTCCCTTCTTTTAGGAACCATGGAGGAATATTATCAGGACCAATAGAACTGTTGAGTCTAAGTTTATTAATACCGGTGCTTAAATCACCTTCGGTGAAGTTAAGAATATTAATATAATTACTAATATTACAATTGCCTGGATTGGCAAAATTTCCTATATGCTCGAGATCTAACTTTGGTACTTCAGTTTGGAAGACACTCGCAAAATATTCCGCGTACGCCTCAGCAGCTGCCACACCAGAGTGAATTTCACCTTTGTGGGTTACGTTAGGCTCAAACCCGCCCTTTGATCTGAGGTTAGAAATATGCTGCCAGAATTCTTTGGGGTTTTTCTTAATATTCCCTTCAATGCGCCTAATGTAATTATCATAAGCAGACGATATACGAGACTTTAAGCTGGATCTATAATCAGAGAATTGCTTATAAATAAGTTCACATTTACTCTTTTTCCAGGCAGAATGTAGTTTTACTTTTTTCTGGATGTCCCGAATAATATCCGAAGTAAACCAGGTTGGATATCTTCTATTTATCTTTCTGTTCCGGCATTTTTTAGGGATACAAGCATCAAACAAGCTATAAACAATATCATAAAAAACTTGAGTACTAGTGCGAACGTCATTGGATGAAATAACTGCATCCCAAGATACCTCGGAAAGAAGTTCGTAAAGCAGACTGCGGTTACATTTATTGAAATTCCAGTCCCTACTGCGGTCGATATTACTGGGTTCAAGCTTTTCAATTTCATCAGACGACTGTAGCTTTACCTGGATGCCCAACGGCGGATGGTACGCATCAGGGGGTACCAAACCTTCAACTGCTGTTACAGTAACGTCATGTAGGCTTGCGCTCTCCTGAACTAAAACAACATCCAACATTCCCCCATGCACGTTCTCAATAATATTTTTTTCACACATATTAGAAAATGTTAGAAAATAACAATAATAATTGCGAACATTTAAGGAAGCACTGTTTAAGTTTAAATCACCTAAAATGATAACTGTTCCTTTCAAGTCATTTATAAAACTTTCCACTTTTGTAAACCAGGTCATATAGTCGTTGTCAGTGGCACTTGGTTTAATATACACAACGCACACGTAAACCGGGGAGCCATGCCACGTAAAACACGACCAAAGATCCTCGCCACAGTCTGTCTCAAGTTCACATCGACGCTGCAGGACTAGGGGGGCTCGCGCCATAAGCAGCACGCCTCCACAAGGTGTACCTCGGTCGCGCCTTAACACATTCCACTCGCCATTGGAGAGTTCTGTATCTTCAACCGATTTATCCAAAAAAGTCTCTGTGGCCGCTATTAAGTCTTGTTCAGCCATGTGCAGATTATTGCGCCACATCCGGAGCTTCGATTTAATTCCACGAACATTCTGGTAAATATAATTTATTTTGGTAGATTTGGTGCTTGCACTGCGAGCTGCTGTGGGGCTGGTCACATTACCAGCACTATGCTGCCTTGTCACTCTGTGTAAGCTGTTCGTGAAAGGGCTGTGGGGCAACTACACGCTGGCTATTAGACTGGAAGGAAGACGGTTTCCTGTAGTTGATCCAAGCCTTGATTCTTGCATTCACCGGCCACACATCTGCCGAATAACAGCGTTCATAGCAGGCAGTGGGAACGCCAATTTTGAATGACTTGTAGTTTCCTTTCGGAGTAAGTTCATCAATCGTACAAGTATCAGTGCCACATAAACGGCGAAGGTAGTCTTTAATTTCATCGGCTGTAGACTCCATGTTCCACAGGTGCAAGTACTTACGAGCTTCTACGGCCCTTAGTGATGTAATGCTAGGGCCAGCAGCTCCATGAATTGACACGGGGCAACGATTTTTAGGTTTCTTCGTTACTCGCGTCCGTTCTTGTGAATTCGATGCTTGTGAATCAGAAGAAGCAGTTTGCGTCGTCATGTTAGATGGTGCAGGATAGGTGTTGGGTTCACTAGAGCTGGCATAAGGGCCCGGAGCTGGTTCAGAGAGGGGCTTAGTTGAGATGTCCTGCTCCGTACTGCCTGCAGAAGCCAGTGGCTTGCTGTGAAAGTTTTGTTCCAAACAATGCAGTCTAGAGCCTAGTTCCGTGATGGTGTGCTGCAAAGAAGAGTTTTGAGTCTCCAAGTTCTCCATGGCTAATTTAACCTCTACGTGCTCAGTGACAATAGTCCCAATCTGGGTTTTTATAGCTTTCATAGAGTCTTTTGCGCTTTTGAGTTCCTGTTTTACTAATCGAAGTTCCTCACTCATTAGTACGCTTATGCTATCATTGATTTTTGATAACATACTGCTTTAATTAATAACAATTAATTAATTAAACCTTAATTTTTGCCCAGTTACACCTACCTTGTTCCATCTCTGCACCACCTTAAGGTAGACTGGTAGAAAATGCCTAAGGCATTAAGTCCGCCCTTGTACAGTTTTTTTTACTTGTGCATAAAGTTTTAATAAATAAATAATAAATAAATTTCGAGGTAGCGCTCGCCGGCCGCTGCCGCGGCACCACTCGCTTCGCTCGCTCGGCTCGCGCGTAGTTGGTCACAGTTCTAACCTAACATAACCTAATGGATAATGGTACAAAAAACACCAAGATACTTTTAGCCTTAAATTTATGTGTTTTAAACGGTACAATCGAGAAAATAAACGATTTGCAAAAATAACACTTTTTTGGCTAAGGCTTCGTGCCGTAGCGCCCCTAAGACTACACTCCAACCTATTGTTCTTTAAACGATTAAGTTATTCCTTTTCAGAACGAAGCAGCCCGCTGTCTTGTTAATACAATACGTCACGATCTTCGCGGGCTTTTTGACGTTAAACAGATGTCAATGTCAAAACAAAAGTTGCGAATATTCTCATAGTGCCGAAAATCTTGATAAATTAATTAAAACAATGGTCTAATTCAAAAAGTGACTAAGTAAATGAATTCAATAGAATTTCGCGAGTGTTGTGTATAATTTCCAATCATGACATCGCTTTTGTCAGCCGAATTATCAGCTACATGCAATGCTTTGGGAACGTATGACAAAAAGACCGGCAAGTATTTAATTGACGACTTTACGCTAAACACAGTAAAAGATTTAATTCGCTACTTGCGTCGTGATGGCGAGGATCACGAAATTCGACGTCATTTTGGACAAACAAAAGTGTTACAAAGTGATCTTCTACCTATGCTGGTTGATCACTGGGAGAATACGGAATTATTCGACGTGACACTTAGGTATGCACCGTAAGGTTTATTTAGCATTTCTAAATCAGTAAATAATCGAATAATTTGTGAAAAATAACTAAACATAACCCTAATTCCGTTATGAAATGGGACTAATACCATCATAACATTGAGTTTTAGCTTTCTGCACTCTTAGTCCATATTAACCTCAACTATGTTTACTAAATCTCACATTCCTTCATGCTTTCAATATTCTTAAAAGAAGACTAATGTTTTTAAGACTTCATTTTGAAATATGAAGTCATAAAAACCCCCTAAGACAACCTACTGACCGTCTAGTCTAGATAGTTCACCATATGAACAAATGTATTATTTTGTTAATAAAGTTTAGACATAAGTAGTTAGTTTAGAAATGTTTTGCTTTTTAGGCTACTTGTAAACCTTACAAACCCAGCACTGCTGCTATACAGAGAAGAAGTTCCGACTGAACGGACAGCCAGACACAACTACCTTCAAATATTGTTGCATTTACAGTCCTACAAAGAAGATGCATTCACTAAAGTGGATACATGGAACATTTTTGCCAAGAAATTGGCAAAGGTCTTGGAAATCGTTAGTATTTTGTCATTCTTTTATGCTTTAGTAACAATAACAAAGACATTCAATGCTTACTATAGACAGGATATAACTCTTATCTTTATAAATCTTATCCACTACTTGTGTCCTAGTGGACACAACTCGATGAGTCTAGTTTAGTTTGCTCGACTGCCGCTCCAATACATACATACATACATAATGTCACGCCTGTAATCCCCGAAGGGCAAGGCAGAGGTTTACCTGGTAGTACAACCACATTTCGCCAGTTATGCGAGGCGAGGCGGGCCATATAAGCTCGCCTTCGATTACATGGGACTCAAACAACTGGCGAAATGTGGGTGTACTACCAGGTACACCTCTGCCTTGCCCTTCGGGGATTACAGGCGTGACGTTATGTATGTATTGGAGAGGCAGTTGAGCAAACTAAACTAGACTCATCGAGTTGTGCCATCAATCGGGCACAAATTCAGACTCCGGGCTGCTACTGAAAAATTCCAGATAGAAAAACTCAATAACATTTTGCCCAACCTGGGGATCGAACCCGGGACCTCATGCTCAGCAGTAGCTCTTGCGACCACTAGACCAACGAGGCGGTCACTTTTCTTTGCATATTCTCTTTAAAGTATCTTAAATCTCTCTGAATAGTACCAATTTAGCTAAATGGGGTAAAAATTACATTGATGTAAAACATGTTACCACTCATTCAGTACATGACTTTACATTGAATAAAAAATTTGTGGTGTTCTTTTTACTTCCGTAAAAAAACAGTTTTCCCATGATTGTATAATATCTAACCCTATGAGATATATAATTAAAGAAGTTATAAATTATAAATAGCGGAATTGGGTTAGTTAGAACTTAAAATTGTCTTATGACTTAAAAAGAAAGACTTGAGTAATATGGAATTATAATAAGTGTTATAATTAACAAACATTTGAGCCTTATAATTTTATTCATCCATGAATACTTCACAATTTTAGTTACTTTGGGAGTTGAAGCAAATTAAAGACTCATTGTTTTATTCTAGGATTGGTCAGAAAGAGATGAAGATACAGGACTTATCATTGAAAGGATTTTGATTCTAATAAGGAATGTGCTACATGTCCCTGCTGACTTAGATAAAGAAAGACGGCCGGAGAATGATGCCAGTGTGCATGATCAGGTTAGATCAGGTTATTGTTTTTCAGAAGTCTGTTATCCTTGAATGGGAGTACACGTAATAAACCCATAATTTGCCAGTAATGTTTTAGTCCCATGTAGCCCAATTTAGGTGGCTAGCCTATTGCCATCAGTCAGGTGCAAATCTAGACTCCGGCTGACACTGAGAAGTTCCAGGTTGACAACTCAAAAATGAATTACCCAACTTGAGAATCGAACCCGGGACCTCATGGACCGCAATAGTGAAATATGCCCCTTATTTTTAATATGCCAAAGTAATTTGACAGCAAATTCTATCAAATTCTATAATTACTTTGACTTATGATTGATGGCATTACTATAAGCACAAAGATTGTTGAGTCCCCATCCCACATGTCAACAACCTCGTGAGCCAAGTCAAGATACCTACCTATTTTATTTATTTTTAGGTGCTGTGGGCTCTTAATCAGTCAGGTATCCTGGACATAATCTTGTACATGTCATCTGAAAATGAGAAGCAATATTTTATGCACATCCTAGAGATAATATCCCATTTATTGAGAGAACAGAACCCTAGCAGTCTGGCTGATGCTGCATTACAGCGTAGTGTTGATGAGAAGCTAAGAGATGATCAAGAACTTCTCTCTATAAGAATGTCAGAAAATAAACAAAGGATCAATAAAATAAAGCAATACTCGGGCACTAGGTAATATTTCACTGATTGTTAATTCATATTTTAGTCCTGTCATGGTGTGTTTTTATTCATTTACTGTAGAACCAATTTGGAAACCGCGAAAAAAAGATGAGATGTTGAAGCTGAGCATACAAAAGTTTGACCGACTCAACCAAAATGTTTTTTTTCTTTGCAATTTCTATGTTGGCCCCTAGTTCTGCATATTCATGGGTGAATATAATTTTTTTTCCCATGATGTTTTCCCAACAGGCATTGTTGTTATATTTTGGGAAAGCGATACAAGACTCAATGCAAGCAAAGAAGTCTCAATTGATTGCAGTGCTTGATTTATGCAAGGCGCTTTGTAGCACTACTGTGGCTGTTCTACTAGTATATGGATGGTGAGAATGAATTGAGAATAAATTAGCTGCCTTCTCTAGTTAGATGATCAAGTTCTATTTGCATCATCAGCAGAACAGTTGCATTAACATGGTGACTGTGATGAATGAAGGAAATAAGAATTAATGGATGAATGTAATGTGAACAAGACAAAGACATTTACAAGAGAATAGAATGAATCAGTGTGTATGTGAAAATTAATGATAAGAAGTTAATTCTGATAATAAGAATGTATTATAATGCAATCAACCGCCAGTAATCGTCCGAAAATAATCAACTGCCAGTTTACAATAGTATGCTAGCGCAAATGTTCTTGTGTAGAAATGAATGTTGGCTACAGCAAAAGATTTAGTTTTGGGTTTTTTATTTTATTTTATGCTTATATTACTTAACAAGAAGGTTCTAAGATCATAGAACAAACTCTATCGAAACGAATTTCTTATTATACAATTATGCATGTGTTTGCGGAACAAAGACCAACAATTCAAAGGGTATGTTAAGATAGTTTGTTCATTTAGACAAGGTGAATAAAAGGCGGTTAACACAAGGGAGATATGGGTGGAAACTGACCTTATTAGCGGACTTACACTGACCTTATTGGTGGACTTACACTAACCTTATTGGTAGACTAACACTGACCTTATGGGTCATGTACTTCAGAAAAGACACATGGGAGGAAACAGAATGGCAGGGATTTAAAGTGTTTTTAATGTAACTTAACTTCTTGTAGGCATTCTCGGTTCGGCGGCACCTATGTGGTACAAAACATGAAGTCTTTATCAGACAATGAAATAGTCTGCTTAAAACCACTGAACAAAATATCTAATTTAGACTTCAGAGGGGGTAAAAAGTCAAAACTCGTTAAACCCAAGAATCGAAGACCTGTTGAGAGTGGTATGTTGGAGAGGAGATCAGCTTTTGCTATCAGGTAAGTGAATTGGCTTTTATGAAATACTTTTAAAACCCACTAGCAGATGTCACGCCATTTCACCCTCGTTGTTCCCGTTCCCGTGGGCATACAGGGATAAATACTAGCCTATGTCACCCGGAGATAGTTTAGCTTCCCAACGGTGAAAGATTTTTTCAAATTGGTTCAGTAGTTTCGGAGCCAAATAAACAAACAATCAAATCTTTCCTCTTTATAATATTAGTATAGATATAGATCAGTGACAAAGTATTCATACAACTCGATTCCTAGTTACTACTGGCTTTCCTTTAGAGATACGGAAGACCAAACCTATGGTTAGCGTGGGGAAATGTCTACTCTTGCCAACGTCTACCAATGTCTACCTTTAATGTAACATCGTATATTATTATACGATGTTACATTAAAGGTACAAGATATCAGTGGCAAAGGTTCAATTTTCTTAAGAGGAAAAGCCGACACAAATAATATAATATTCGTATCACTAGTTTTTATTTCTCTTGAAGTCAGAATCAGTAGGTCGGTATCGGTCTTCCTACCACCCTTTATACCTTTGGTGTCAATGAGAAACCTTTAATATATTTGATAATACTAAAGCCTGGCTGCCATTATTCAAATTCATAAGGGAAGCTGATGACAATCGAGTTGTATGGACGCTTCGCCACTGTAAGGTATATCAAACAAAACTGTTAAAAAGTAAAAGTAGGTACTAAAAATTTTTATCTTCGGCTTTCATTTAACAAAAGTTTACGCCTAGTTATTGTTACGTATATTTCTATTTGCTTCTAACACAACCTACACAGTATTTTTAAACGTCGCCCAAGCTTAGTATTTTTTCTCGTAAGTATCGTGGTTGCGCTTACAAACATTCAAAGTCACATACACAAATAGCCAGACTTCGAAGAAATAATTGTAGGCCATGTAAATATTTTTACTGTTTGGGAATAGAGCTCGCGACACGCAGAACAGCAGCCAGCTCAGCTACGGTGCCAAAAAGTTGAAGTTACCTTTTTATATTATATGGAAGCAAACTTGATAACTTCTTGTAGCTTTCCTAGATGCCACTACATCTACCAAAACATTGTGTTATAATAATATTATAAAACGCTTGTTACTTTTTCTTCCCTTCATTGTTACGATTTTTTGTACTAGACCATATCCAGAGAACCTACCCATTACGAAAATATTAAAGTTTTCAACTCTGTTTGAATAGTTAACGAAATTTAGTTTTAAAACTGTATTATTTCATGCACCAATAAGCACAACGTTTAGCGAGCTTATATTGCGCACTAGCGTCAGCAGCAATTTTTAAACTAAAAGTAAAATTGGATTTATGTTTTTTGTACAGTGGCAATGTTAGAAGTCATTGTTTATCTTCCGAATGCATGAATTTCTAATATTAAGTACTGATTACTTTCAGTTCTGATTTAACTGCTCTTTTTATATATTATTAAGTTAGCTTACTGATCTCAGAACGTCAAATCCCGTAAAAATGATAAAATCTAGCCGCAATTTCATCTCGTAACCTAACTCTTGGCTTAAAGACACCTAGGTAGAAGAAAACACCGACTCCGGCAGGGAATTCCACCATTCCAAAAATGTAGGGATTTTAGCCGCATTAGTGACGGATTGACACTGTTTCGGAAATGCACGTTTTTTAAAATACAAGAATTGCCACTCTCATGCACGATATCTACCAAACCAGCCACACCGAACCGCATTTCACACTGTGCTATTAGGTAATGCACACATATAAACAGTAGATAAGTTTCATATTTGCATAGAATTTATACTGCAACCTTAACCGAGTTCAGAGCAGTATAAATTCCAAGCAAACATAAAACTTAACTGTGGTATAGAAGTCTGAATTTCCTAAAGCAAAGTGTAAAGTGCCCCGACGCGCCCCGGTGCGGCCCGTTTGGTGAAAATCATACAATTATAATGATTAAAGCCGCAACTGCCCAATGAGTATTGGCATTAGACTAACGGTCGTGAGATCGTGAGTTCAATCCCCCACCCATTGTACTTTTGACGTAAACCCACTTCAGACACAAGCATATTTAGCTTAGTTGGAGGTAATGTGCACGGCCAAACCCACATTACTTGTAAGAAAAAAAGTTAATCAGAGATTCATATTAATTTATTTGCAAACCATAATGTCAGAAAAGGGTGTTACAAAAGGCATAGCTAAGGTACAGTTAGAATCTGTAAGGGCACAGCAAATGAAATGAAATGAAATGAAATTATTTATTATGCAAGTAGGATATGGAAATCACTTTTACACGTCATTTTTTCCTTTAAAGCTAGTTGAAGTCGGCATTTCCTAACTGACCTTAACCAGCAACATTAAGGACCAAGCAAGATGACAATTGAATTAAAATTAAATTAAATTAAATAATATCTTGAAACATAACAATTCTTGCTTATATTTTAATATATTTAGATTAGCAAGGCTGAGTAACATTTTGATGAACCCTACTTTTCCCAGGTTGTTCCTAAAAGAATTTTGCATAGAATTCTTAAACAGTTCCTACAATCCACTAATGCATTATGTGAAGGATGTGTTAGTAAGGGCCAAGGCACAGCAAAATGATGAATCTTACTACTTATGGGCAGTGAAGTTCTTTATGGAGTTCAATAGAGGACACAATTTTCAGGTTGGGTTGGTCAGGTAAGACTACTTTATTACCTTTTCCCTTGTGATTTATTAAAATTCTTCCAGCAGTTATTACATCATCGGGTTGATAAGTGATTAGACGTATATTATTGGTAACTACGCATAGGTAAAGTACTAACACGATTCAACAATAAAAAGTATGAAGTACTAAGTGAATTTTCAAAGAATAAATAAGTACCTCGTTATATTTTTTTTTACCTGCTCATGGAATTTTTATCACTTTTGACCAGTTCTCAAACTTAAAGACCTTGTATCTAAATGTGATTAGTGTGATTACCCATGTAATGTAGGTAATGCTAAAAAAAATATCTCTATTTTAAACGTATCTTCTATTAATAATCGAAGCGTAACTTGACTGGCTCGTTAGTCTAGTGGTCGCAAGTGCTCATACTAAGCATGAATTCCTGGGTTCGATTCCCAGGTCGCGTTAAGCGTTATTGAGGTATTCCATCTGGAATTTCTCAGTTGCACTCTAAAGTCTGGATTTAGTATTTTTTCCCCATATTCCATGGGGCATAAAGATAACAGGCGAAACGTGAGTTCTGTATTACACCCACATTACAGGGTGATGTTTAATTATAGGTTTCAAATTATAACTTTGTAATTATTTTAGCGAAACTATGTCGGTCCCGATGTTCCATTACGTGCAGCAGCAAATGGAGAAGTACTATGACATGATAAAAGTTGAAAAGAAAAAGTTCGCAGCTTGGGTGAGGAGGCTGCATTTAGCTCTAAGAGCTTACAAGGAGTTGCTCAACACTCTTTTAGCTATGGACAAAAGTACCGATCCCAGTGTTAAAGAGTCTGCTAAAGTTTTAAAGAGCAACATATTTTACGTATTGGAATATAGAGAGTTTATAATTTCGACATTTCTAAATTATGATGAAAATAAAATGCCGAGGTGTGTTGCTTTGAAATCTATTCATATAACTTTAACTATATTATACATAGCTACATCATATATTAAAACCGATAAAAACTTAACTACCTACACTTAATAAAAAAAGAAAAGAAATATTAAACTATAATATTATAGAATTGAACTACTAACCACTATTATTCTGCCGTGCTAAACGCAAAGCGATATCTCAGAGAAAGGTAGTTTTAAGAAAATGAGCTAGCTTGTAAATATAGTTTTCCTTATGTGTCTTTCTTTAATCTATCCGATGCCATAAATATAAAATTTACGTTTATTTTTTGAGATACCGCTTTTGAACGTAGCATTACATTATACTGCTAGTTACATAATAATTTGTATTTGTTTTGTCTTAGGTCATACCTAGTGGATTTAATGGAAACGGTGCATTTATTTCTAAAAATGTTAGAACATTACTGCAAAAAGACAGGGTTAGTTGTTCAAAAGAAAGTGAGAAGAAAGGCGAAATCGAAGCCTAAAAGTAAGTCAATTTTCTTTACATATTTCTATTCTAGACAAAAATTAATTATTTAACTTAATAATAGTCACAAGATAATATTTATTATTAGCAGATTAAATCAGTAATAAATGATAAATGATAAATGATGATAAATGATATTTATTTTTGTAAATAGGTTTTTACAAACACTTTTACACGTCGCCTTTTTTTAGTAAATGAGATCGGTATTTCACTATTAGACTACTCTGAGAAGAAACACCGAAAGAAACTCAGGGGTCATAGTCTCTTTTAAAATCCAGACATTATCTTGGTCAAATCATGCAGATTAGTGTCTGAGATGGTCTTTTGAGGAAAGAACCACACAGAATGAGGGGACCAGATCAGTCAGTGCAAGCATTTGTCAGTAATCGTAAGCTCAACTCGGAACTTGAGGAGCTCCACGTGCCGACGAACAATACCAAAGAGAGAACATTTGGGTTGGTCCCATAAAGAACTCAAACTGCCAGACAAAATTTAAAATAAATAAATTAGAGAACTTCAAAAGATTTAGAAACGAATATCTAAAAAAAAATAAAAACAGAATCCACGTAGTCCTTACGTGGATTCTGTTTTTATTTCACAATAAAAAAAAAATATAACATACTTTCAAAGTAAAAATAAATGTTACTTACTATTATGGTCTTATTACCTGCATTCAAAATTAACCAAACGTTTCTAAATAGGGTGTTTGATAGAATATGGACATCAAAATATAATTAGTCCATCAGTTATGTCCATCATTATAAAAATACACAAGTATTTTTTTTCAAATTGATGGAAAACTGCTTAGATTAAGCGCTTATAAAGTCATGCGACATTTTGACTTGATGTATCGCCGTTATTTCATTACGTGAAAAAAGAAAAAATATATTTCGAATTTTCTTGTAATCTACATGAGGTACTACAAACTAAAGTTTTGTTAAGTAGCTCATAGCGCAGGATATTTACGTCACTTTTTAAAGTTATCAGCCCACTCTGTGTTCTAAATTTCATTTGAAACAAATTGCAAATATCCAGACCAATAAATGATAAATTTCTAATGTGTGTAATGCACTGGTAACAACGATAGGTGGCGCCGTACATCATCATGAGCGGAACTGCCGACGCGGTGCATAATATCTACATACATTGTGTTTATGCTTATGCTCCAAATTACTGCTTCCTAGCAGTTTAACAGATACGTAAGGGGGCTCACCACAAATTTGCTTTATCAACGTAATATTATGCAATCGACAGTTGTGTATGTCACATAAAAGATTTCACACACATACAGTTTATGTAAGGGATTTGATTAATGCCGAAAAGCCATGCGCGAAGCTTATTCAAATTAAGTCGACGGCAATTTAAATGCATTATCGACTCTTTTTGCCAAAGTATACTATACTTAATTTACAATAGCATTAGACAGACAAAAGGGTTATTTTTAATGCACACTTTGTAACGAAATTACATTAAGCATGTTACAATTACGATAGACGCCGAATTTATTATGATCTATTTTCACCGCAGGTGTCACACTGAGTTGTAACCAATGAAACAGTTTATTTTAAGAAATGATGAGGATTTTATTGACTTATATTATTTCATTTTAGTTGAAAATTACAGTGTCAATCAATCAAACTTATCTTTAAAATAAAATGTTCTGCATTTCTGCTTCTACGAGCCTCCTTTTTTAATGCTATTATAAATAGAGTATAATTAGGTAACTTAAATATTGCTATTACCAATTTATAATGAGTACCTACAAAGGTATCAAAAGCCAATTAAATGACACTCAATCTTTCATTGCATTCTTATATTTCCGTTCAGTGGTGAGTATCCTACTATCAAAGTATGGAATGCAATTCTTAATAAAAAGATCCCACCAAGTTTTATGTCGTCGTAAAACTGCCGTCGTTTCTTTGTCTGTGATGGTAATCCTAATGCTTTTCATATGTTTCTTCCTTGTGCATCACCTGACCAAAGTTTCCTCAACAAATGGATTTTTTTTTGTCTCAACACTTTTAGTTATTTTTAGGTGGTAGAACTTGTAACTAGATATGGACCCTGTTGGGCTCTGTAAAATAAGTGAGTTAGGAGAGAAGAACCAGTATTTGAAGTATAAAACATTACTTATCAAACTACAAAACAGTATTACTAAACGTTTTCCGAAATAAACTAATACGGCTATGTCTCACAAATTAAACTAAAACCGAAATTGAAATGTTATCCAACACCCTTTTTATTTCACACAGTTCTTTGCCAACCAACAACCCAAACAAGACCTTACTTTTATCTGTTAACAAACCCAAAAAAAAAACACAAATGACCCTCATTTATTTCCGTACAAAGCTTAAATCGTATAACTACTTTTAAAAGTAATTTACGGTCAGATGTGATAAAAGGAGGGAGAGCTAATTAATATTGTGGTTCAGAACAAAAGGCGAGTGTACAAAAGCCTAAGGTCGCGGTCCCGGCGGCCGACTGGGAGGAGGTGCGGGCGCAGCTGGCGGCCGTGCTCGGCTCGGGCGTCGACGAACATCCGCCGCCCTTCGACGCCGCCTCGGACGTGCCCATCGACCAACAAAAGTAACATTTTTATTTCATTTATCGTACTTTTCAGCTTTTGTTCTTTGCTGTCACTATGAGTAACTTATTGTGTATTAATTAGGTTATCTAGACAATGAATGACAATGAAATTTTCCTAATAATATAAATTGTATACAAAGCGAAAGCTGCTGAACAATTCCTTCTTCCGATCAAATATATGTTGGTGCTATTGTATTCATGTATTTGTTCTGTGATAATGGTTATGACTAGGTGATTTATGTTGAATTTTCATTTTTTTTTAAAGAGAACACTGCATGAGGAATGTACAGAAGCTGATGAAGGAATACAAATTCGAAGATGCTGTTGGCATGTTTAGAGCAGCAAGGTTAGTAAGGACTCTTCCCACACTAACATACATTTCAATTGATAGAGTCGTAAAACAATTAACTTATTACCTATATGTATATTTTAAGGTTCGGTACCAAGGTGATAATAATGGATTTTGTACCTAATACAAAAAAATACTGTTTGTTAAGCGAAACATCTTAAATAAATCTAGTTATGGAAGGTTGGTTTAAATAATATCGCAAATAAACATTTGTTCATAACGTAATCATAGCGAATCCTAGGTAAAGTTCAAAAGTTTGACATCAAGCTCGATAGATGGCGTTGGCGTCGAAATAGATCTCGCTATGGTTACGTTACAACGATTTGGTTGGGTTCGCGTGAATTTTAGAAAATATATACCAGCTTAGATCAGAACACAGTTTGGTTTTATTTTGCGAATTCAACCCTATTAGTGTTCACACAAGTGTGTTAGTCCAACACTACCAGCTCGGTAGTAAACATTGGTCCATCGACCCTGGATCAGACTCAGACAGTCTGAATTTTTGAAATTCGCGGTGCCAGCTTCGGACCGCAACCCAGCGTACTCGCAGTGGATCGCTGTGACAAAGTACCGGGAGTACCGCAGAGGCAGCACCAGCTCCGTCCAGCGAGGTGGACGAGCTCAGCCGCTGTGGAATTGATAGTTCAACGTGACGCGATAGATGGCGCCACCAGTAGTTCAACAGAAGATCGGTGTTTAAGTTCAGGCGGCAAATTCGTTCGGTGAGGTGAACGAAATCAACGTCAACAACCTGCAGTGAGTGTTCGAAGTGACGTCAAACCAACTTGGAAGTGTGAGTGAAGTGAAATCGTGAGTACAATTTAATAATTATAGTAGTAGCGCAGTGACATAGAAGACTTGCCAAGCAATTTTGAACCCTATTTCAAAGAAGATTTTTACTTTGTATTTAGATTAATATTTTAACTTAGGCTTAAATTGTGCATGTTACACTTAGAATAGTTTTATAAAAAACGACGGAACGGGGAGACTATGCCCGAATTCCGAATTTCAAGTTAGTTTAAACACTTGTAAAAATTTTGGTTACTTTAGAGACTTAGAAAAAATCAGTACATTTGGTTTACATCAAGCTTGTTGTTATTTTAAATTTAACGTAGTTAATTCAATTTCATATTAAATCATCATTATCATTTGTATTTAACATATTTTTTAATATTCTGGTTGCTCATAATGGAAGGTCAAATTAATATATTAAAGGACCTCCAAAATGTTATTCATAAGGCATTTACTAATTTTAAAAAGAGTCCTAAAGATAGATTAACAGTTGAATACATTGAGACAAGGCTCGAATTGTTAGAAAATGATTGGTCATCATTTAAGGAAACCAAATCTCAAATGTATGGTCGTTTTAAGATAGAAGACCTAGGTCAAAAGATAGTCGATATATATGATACCACAGAAGATACATATATATCATGTAAATGTCTAATGAAAGCAACGCTCAATAAGGTCAATCCCAAAGAACCAGTACCACAAATTAGCGGGTCTAACAATAGTCATTCTTCTAAGTCATCCAATGCATCAGTAAAGTTGCCCAAGATCACAATTCCCATTTTTTCTGGCAAATACAGTGAATGGACAGCCTTTCACGATCTGTTTAAGTCGCTAGTTCATAATAACGCGTCTTTGGACAATGTGCAAAAGCTGCACTATCTTAAAAGCCACCTTTCTGGTGAAGCCGAACAGTTGATTAGGCATACACCAATCACAGATGCCAACTATAGCGAATGTTGGTCTCAGTTAGAAAAGCGCTATGCTAATAAAAAATATTTGGTCAATTGTATTTTGAAAAGGTTGTTTATGCAAAAGCGATTAAATGTAGAATCAGCCGCCGCACTAAAGGAGCTGATAGATATCACATGTGACTGTCTTAATGCGCTTAAAAACTTAAATATCAATGTGAGTACATGGGATGCTATCATCATCCATATAGTAACATTCAAGTTAGATAATGAAACACGAAAACAATGGGAGTTAAGCAGTTCTAACGATTTGAGCAACGACTTGCCCACTTTTGAGGAACTTAAAATATTTATTGAAGGTCGTTTCCGTGCATTAGAATGCATAGAACCTAGAAAAGCCGTGGCTCACCAGGACAGCAATAATTCACGGGTTCATAGTTCGAAAGCAATGCTAGCCACAAACTCATCCAACATGCGTTGCGAATACTGCTCAGAAGTTCACAAGCTGTGTTTCTGCAAGCAATTTGCAAAACAGCCCACAGAAAGTAGACGCGAATTCGTAGCAAAAAATAATATCTGTTTCAATTGTTTAGGCAGCAATCATAGAGTACACGACTGCAAAAAGCAGACAGTCTGTAAGGTTTGCAACAAGCGCCACCATTCATTGCTGCACCAAAGTGGAGAACGTAACGGAGAAAACGAAGCTCGAGAGACCACTAATAACACCAGTCCTTCAACAGGTGATAGTGCCATAGTCGCATGCTTGTCTACGGGCAATGGCTCTTCACCCAGACAGGTTTTACTAGCCACTGCGTTAATAAAAGCCGAGTCCAAAACGGGTGAATTTCTAACCGTACGAGCATTAGTAGACCAAGGTTCACAGGCTTGTTTCATAACGGAGGCCACTGTCCAACTTCTTAGACTGAAGAAAATTCCAGTCAGAGGTCTCGTTTCAGGCTTGGGTGACGATAAATCAACCATTACAAAGTACATGGTGAACCTGACAATTGAGTCAACAATTGATCTTGAGTTTCAACTCAAAATAAACGCATACGTTTTGAGTAAGATCACCTCATACTTGCCTGAGAGAAGCATAAAGACAAGTTCATTGGATTGGATTGCCATAAATAATCTGTCTCTAGCAGATCCTAATTTTAATACACCCAATAGAATAGATATCTTATTGGGTGCAGATGCATACTGTTACATTTTGAAGGAAGGTATAGTCAAGAGTCCATCCGGAACTCTTATTGCTCAGAGCACCACTTTAGGGTGGGTCCTTTCAGGTGTAGTCAGTCCAAGTAGGGAGAGTTCAAAGTATTACACAAAAAACATAAAGGTACATTGTGCACAGGTCAATGAAGATGATATTTTAAAGAAATTTTGGGAGATTGAAGAACAAACGAGTATAAAGAAATTACTTAATCCAGAAGAGCAACGCTGTGAAGAATTTTACATGCAAACTACTAAAAGAGATGATACAGGCAGATACATAGTACGACTGCCATTTCGAGATGAAGAACCTGCTTGCAAAGCTGGACGATCACGGGAAATAGCTGAAACAAGATTTAAATCACTAGAAAAGAGATTAAGTAAAGATACAATTCTAAAAGAAAAATATACTGAGGTAATGAATGAGTACTTACATTTGGGACACATGCGACCTGTAAAGGATGAGGATGGTATTAAAGGTGAAGCCGTTTATCTACCCCACCACGCAGTGATAAGAAACGACAAGATCACGACTAAGGTTCGTGTTGTTTTTAATGCCTCAGAAAGGAATAAAAACGGTGTGTCACTAAACGACACTTTAATGGTAGGACCAACGCTGCAAGCAGATTTAAGACACACTGTTTTAAGATGGAGAATGCATGCAATTGGTATAGTAGCAGACATCATTAAAATGTATCGTCAAGTTAGAGTGGCTGATGAAGATACTGCATTCCAGCGAATACTCTGGCGGGACGATCCTAAGAAGCCGGTTAGAGATTATGAGCTGACAACGGTGACTTTTGGGACAGCTTCTGCTCCATACCAAGCAGTAAGATCGCTCCATCAGGTCTCATATGACGAAGGAGATAAATTTCCACTTGCAGCAGACAGAGTTTTAAATTGTTTTTATATGGACGATTTAATGACAGGAAGTAACAGCATCGAAGAAGGTGTAGAAATCTGCAATCAAATGGTACAATTATTAGGAAAGGGAGGATTTATATTACAGAAATGGAACAGTAATAATCAGCAATTATTAGATAAAATAAGCTCTATGGATAGTAATGAGGGAATTCTAAAAACAGGTCAAAATAACATAAATAATGAGGACAATAAGAATAAGGACAAACAGGACATAATAGTAGAAGAAAAGGGAATAAATAATAAGGACAGAGAAATTAAGCTAGATAGTACCACGAAAATTTTGGGCCTTACCTGGAACCGCTACGAAGACACCTTTCAGTACGCAGTGAATCTCCCACCTTCGACGACGGCATCTGTAACAAAAAGATCTATAATATCAGACATAGCTCGTTTGTTCGACCCATTAGGATGGTTAGCTCCTAGTGTGGTTGTAGCAAAGGTGTTCATCCAGAAGTTATGGCTTGCCGGCGTTAGTTGGGATGAGAAGTTAAATACAGAATTGATAACAGAGTGGAGTACTTACCGCGAAGAGTTAAAACTACTTACCCAGGTTCGAATAAGTCGTTGGCTGGGGACTAGGTCAACTGATAATCTGGAATTGCAAGGTTTCAGTGACGCCTCAAAGGCTGCATACTCAGCAGTCGTTTACTTGCGGGTAATTGACACCACAGGCAAAGTTCATGTTTCATTGTTGGTTGCAAAAACCCGAGTTGCCCCAATCAAACAAGTCAGCATTCCTCGATTGGAGTTGTGCGGAGCAGTACTACTAGCAAAGCTATTGACAGAATCTGCAGAGGTGTTAAATATACCAAAGGAAAAGATTTCAGCTTGGACTGATTCGACGGTGGTGCTATCATGGCTTAACAGCCATCCCAGCCGGTGGAAAACGTTTGTTGCGAATCGGACTGCTGAAATACTAGGAGTAATGAGTTCGTCTCAATGGTTTCACGTGTCGACTAAAGAGAATCCAGCAGACTGCGCTTCAAGGGGTATACTACCCAGTTCATTGGTTGGTAATGAGTTGTGGTTTTCTGGACCGCCATTCCTGAAAAACAAAATAATTAAGTACAAAAGGCCTAACGAGTTAAAAACAGATTTAGAGCAAACAATAAAGGTTCATGTAGCAGTAGTTCCAGAGCACGTAGTTTTAGAAAATTACTCTAGTCTACGAAAATTAGTTAGAGTAGTTGCATATTGCCGACGATTTTTTAAGAAGGACATATTATACAATAGTAAATATTTAAAGAACGAAGAAATAGAAGCAGCATTAAACACCTGTATAAAGAAGACACAGACAGAGATATTTGAAAAAGAATATACACAGTTAAGCGAAAAAGGGCATTTAAGTATAAAATCAAGTAAGCTGAAGGTACTTAGCCCTTTTATTGATACAAAGGGAATCATGAGAGTTCGAGGGCGACTTGCAAAGGCGGAATTAGACGAAGATTCAAAACACCCGATAATCTTACCACATTCTAGCCATCTGACTTATCTCATAGTAGCGGATGCGCATGAAAAAACATTGCATGGTGGTCCTCAGTTACTTGCAAACTTTTTAAGGTCAGCCTATTGGATAATAGGTGCTAGATCTCTAATCCAACAACATGTTCGCAAATGTGTTATTTGTGCAAAACAGAGAGCTAGCGTGAGGAACCAACTGATGGGGGATCTTCCATCAGTCCGATGTAAACCAGCAAGGCCATTTTTGCATAGCGGAGTGGATTATGCTGGACCCATAAAATTAAGAACGACAAAGGGCCGTGGACATCGCTCATACAAAGGCTATATATGCCTTTTCGTTTGTATGTCTACACGCGCTCTTCACTTAGAAGTCGCCAGTGATATGAGTACACAGGCGTTTCTAGCTGCCTTTCGACGGTTTGTATCGAGGCGAGGTCACTGTGCTAAACTGTGGAGCGACAATGGCACCAATTTCGTAGGTGCATCCAAAGAGTTACAACAATTGGCCTCTATACAGCCAGCAATCGCAGAACACCTGGAAGCAAACAATACTGAGTGGCATTTCATACCGCCTCATGCTCCCAATTTCGGTGGTTTGTGGGAAGCGGGTGTAAAATCCACCAAGTTTCACCTAAAAAGGGTAATCGGCGACTCTACACTTACTTATGAGGAAATGTCTACACTCCTTAACCAAGTGGAAGCATGCTTGAATTCGCGACCGATAAGCGTTATTAACTATGCTGATCCTGGTGAACCTCTGCCGTTAACCCCTGGGCATTTTCTGATCGGTGAACCGATAGTTAATGTGCCAGACAAAAATTATGAAAGTTCAAATTTAAATTATTTAAGTCGGTGGCAATTAGTTCAACGAATGATGCAGTCTTTTTGGAAACGATGGTATCATGAGTATTTGTCAAATCTCATGAACAGATACAAATGGTCTTCCAATGTTCCGGAGCCCAATATCGGGGACATTGTTTTAATCAGGGAAGATGATTTACCACCAAGTCGTTGGTTGTTAGGACGGGTAGTGGAAAAACACCCCGGTGCTGATAACGTCACCCGTGTAGTCACATTGAAAACTAAATCATCCACCGTTAAAAGACCTACTTCCAAATTATGTGTTTTACCAATAGCTCAATGAATTGTTTATTTTTTATCAGTTTTATGTAAGTAAGCAGTAGTACTTAGTGTAGGTTCAGATCAAATAATTCACGTTATTTTAAGATCAAATGTATATTTACTAAGTTTACCGTGTTTTATTTTATACAGTTTATAGTTTTAGTTTACCATGTTTGTGCCTTTATTGCATATTTTAACTACATTATAAGTTTTTACAACTGTTTTAGCTAATTTACACTGTTGAAGACTGTTTATGTTTACTGTTATATTTTTTTAAGATGTGCTAAGTAAGTACATATTGTTAAGGTAAAATGTATACGAATAACTACTTTTAGTACTTACTAAATTTATTTGAAGAAGGACATTCTGTCACTAAATGTCCTTGGTGGGCGGTATGTTCATAACGTAATCATAGCGAATCCTAGGTAAAGTTCAAAAGTTTGACATCAAGCTCGATAGATGGCGTTGGCGTCGAAATAGATCTCGCTATGGTTACGTTACAACGATTTGGTTGGGTTCGCGTGAATTTTAGAAAATATATACCAGCTTAGATCAGAACACAGTTTGGTTTTATTTTGCGAATTCAACCCTATTAGTGTTCACACAAGTGTGTTAGTCCAACACTACCAGCTCGGTAGTAAACACATTTGTTTAGGAACCGAATCAAACGAATTTGATAAACTAATTGGTCCGAAGCAATGAAAATATACCTTAGAAAGTGAAAATATATTTTTCTACGCACAGAACCCACAGTGCTCGAGTCTTCGGTTCGGTTCGGGCGTCCCCGCAGTCTCCAGATCAACCCTTCACTGGCGCAGCAGCTCTGGTTGTGTTGTTGGGTTTAACATCGCATCACCTCGCTCAACTGCCATCTTCCACCAACCCTATTCACTCCAAATAATTTATTTATGAAAGGTAAAAAGAAGAGTAAGTGTGTACAGCGGATGCACGTCCTCTCGTTTCATGTGCACCTCTCAAACATACGAGGACTGCACTCCAATCTCGATTCAGTCCACCACCACCTCGAGACTGACAAGCCACACCTACTTTTCTTGACGGAGACGCAGATCAGATGTCCGTCTGATGCGGCGTATCTCAACTACCCGGGGTATGAGTATTCATTGGAGCACCATTTCCTGCAGCGTGCCGGGGTCTGTGTATACGTCCGCAATGACATCTGCTGCCAGCGTCTCCGTCACCTTGAAGACCCCAGTTTCTCAACCTTATGGTTGCTGGTGGACACCGGTGTGGACAAAATTGTCTACACCTGTGTTTACCGGTCGCACAGCGGCGACCAGGAGACGTCTCGACTGTTTGGCCACCTCAGTGAGGCCGCCGATGAGGCTCTGCATCGGCACCCTGATGCGCAGTTTGTCGCTCTGGGGGATTTTAATGCCAGCCACCAAGACTGGCTTTTCCCATACCAGAGGACCGACCACGCTGGGAGAGAAGCGCGAAACTTTGCAGTTTCGATGGGCCTCTCTCAGATGGTAAAGCAAGCGACAAGGGTGCCTGATGTAGTTGGTCATACTGCCAATTGTCTGGACCTACTGTTGACCACCGATCCGGACAGATGTATCGTAACAGTTTCCTCACCACTTGGAACTTCAGATCACTGTCTGGTGAAGTCTGTATCGTCCTTCTCCCCACCTGACCACGACACACGTGGTGAACGGCGAATGTGGCGTTACAAGTCAGCAGATTGGGATGAGATGCGGCACTTCTTTGCGTCTTATCCTTGGCAGCAGGTCTGCTTCTCTTCTAAAAATCCGTCGAGCTGTGCGGATGCTGTAACCGATGTGATACGTCAAGCTATGGAGTATTTTATCCCTTATAGTGACGTACCCATCGGAAGCTCAGCTCACCCATGGTTCAATGCTGATTGCGCTCATGCTGAAGAGCGTAAGCATTCGGCGTTTCTAACCTGGGTTGACGCTCGTGACCGCAAATCTCCGGATCTGAGCTCAAAGAAGAGAGCCTTTAACCGTGCTGCCAAGTCCTGCAAAAAGGCACTAAAGAAGGCACGCTTCGACCGCATTACCCATATTGGCAAAAAGCTCTCTGCACAGCCGTCCGGTAGCAGAGCATTCTGGTCCCTTGCCAAGTCGGTCGAGGCGAACTTCTGTCGGCCCACATTGCCTCCGCTGGTAAAACCTGATGGAACACTAGCTCATACGGCAAGAGAGAAAGCAGGTCTCTTTGCATCTCTCTTCGCCCATAATTCTCGTCTGGACACTGGCAGTGCTACTCCACCGACTCTGCCTCACTGTGACTCGTCAATGCCCGAGGTTCACATAAGGAACAGAGAAGTTCTGAGAGAGCTGCGTCGTCTAGACGTGAATAAAGCTAGTGGACCAGATGGCATACCAGCGATTGTTCTCAAGGCTTGTGCGCCCGAATTGTCTCCTGTACTGATGCGCTTGTATCGCCTCTCATTTAGGACTGGTATAGTGCCCAAGTCCTGGAAGCTTGTCAACGTGCAACCCGTGCCCAAAAAGGGCAGTCGTGCCGATCCTGCCAACTATCGGCCGATTTCAGTAACCTCCATACTCTGCAAGATTATGGAGCGTGTATTGAACTCGCGCCTCATGGCATACCTAGAAGGTAACGATCTCCTCAGTGACCGACAGTACGGATTTCGCCGCAATCGGTCTACTGGGGACCTACTAGTGTATGCCACCCACTTGTGGGGCGAGGCCCTCGAGAAGAATGGGGAAGCGATTGCTGTTTCCTTAGACGTCTCGAAGGCCTTCGACAGGGTATGGCACGCTAGCCTTTTGAGTAAGCTTCCAGCGTACGGCATTTCCCCTGGTCTGATTAACTGGGTAAAAGACTTCCTGAGTGAACGGTCTCTCCGAGTAGTTGTCGACGGGTGCTCATCAGAGCCCATGACGACTAATGCCGGAGTTCCTCAGGGGTCTGTTCTCTCTGCAACCCTATTCCTACTGCATATCAACGATCTGCTGGTGCCCGGTATCTATGGGTATGCAGATGATAGCACAGTTGTAGAGAGATACCTGCCCGGTGCTCGGGCTAGTAAGGAGCTAATCCGGTCCGAAAGAGAGGCTATGGTGGAGCGTACGAATAGCTCACTGCAGGCAGTCTCCAAGTGGGGTGAAGCCAATCTAGTGGGATTCAACGCCGCCAAAACACAAGCGTGTCTGTTCACCGCCAAAAGGAGCCCGTTTACCTTAGCTCCTGCTTTTCGTGATGTCTCCCTGGAATGCACCGATCGTCTTCAGCTTTTAGGAGTCGAAATCTCCTCAGACCTGAATTTTGGGCGGTTCATTGAGTCCAAAGCCAAGGTAGCAGCTAGAAAACTTGGCGTTCTTGCAAAGGTCCGGCGGTACTTCACACCGGGACAGCTTTTAATGCTATACAAAGCACAGGTCCGTTCGTGTGTGGAGTACTGCAGCCACATATGGGCCGGTGCTGCAAAATGCCACCTGGCAGCTTTGGACTCGGTGGAAAGGCGTGCGAAGAGACTAATTGGTGATCCAGATCTGGTTGAGTCCAATCTACAGAGTCTTGAGCACAGGCGAAGGATAGCCAGCCTTTCGGTGTTTTACAGGATGCATTTTGGAGAGTGTGCGCAGGAATTACATGATTCGATTCCACCATCTCACTTCTACCATCGGACAAGCCGACGTACGGCGAGTATCCACCCTTATGTTGTTGAAACCTCTACGACCCGGACCAAGCGGTTCGCCTCGTCGTTTATACCACGTACATCAAGGGACTGGAACAATTTGCCTGCTGCGGTCTTCCCGTCCGATTATAATTTGGGTGTCTTCAAGGCAAGAGTGAATAGGCTCCTAATAAACTAGTGCGCCTCACCATCAACGATTGCATCACTGCTTACCATCAGGTGGGATTGCAGTCAAGTACTAGTTTATAATATTTAAAAAAAAAAAAAAAAAAAAAAAGTCTGACCAACTCTTCGGTTTTTTTTAACTATGGGGTGTGTTTTGTGATAGCGCTTCGTTGTGACTTTGTCTGGAACACTTATAAACTTTTCTTTTATTAGGGAAGTCTGGCCCGATGAAGGAATATTTGGTACAAATGGAATAACGGAAGACGAAGAACTAACAATGCTTGAAACTGTGTATAATACAGACTTGGGAGTAGAACCAAATGGTTAGTATTGTAGCTTTTATTTGTTTTATTTCTTTAGGCTGCTGAGAGTGGAAACACCACCAGCATGCGTAGCATGTTTACCGTAATTAAACGGATATGTCGAAGTAAAAATCGACTAATTGCCAGATGGTTTTAAACATTTCTGCCGATTATAGAAGAAATAATGCTCGATATTGTAGACTATTGTCGACTGAAGAATTTACACATTTCTTCTCTGAATTCTTGATATTGTCGTAGGTACTAAAAACAAGAGAATTTTTTCTACAATCTATCCATTTGTCGATTGTTATGTAGACAAAATCCGAAAGAGAAACGAAAGGTATTTACAAGGCAGATGTAAGTGGGAACGCCGGGAGGGGACGCCCTAGAAAGACATACATAGAACTTATTGGCGAGGTTCTTCAGAAAGGTCAGGTGCGTAGTACTCGCAACCGGCGTGTGTGTATGGCAACATGTATGATTGTAAACGAAGCAAAATAAGTATGAAAGAATCGTAGCTTGTTATTTTTACGGGATGATTTATACAGAGTAACACTGCTGATGTCTAAGCGTAAATGAAGCTAAATGTAGTATGTAACTAGACTAGACGGCGTTGTGTGAAAAAATTGTGGAATATTTATTTATCTATTTTATTTATAATGTTAATGTTTGTTTTTAAACATTTAGGTCGTAGGTATGCAAAACTACAAGTTACAATGTAAGCACCGTCTAGACGAAATGAAAGAAGACCAAAACAAGTTTATTTACCGACTCTATACTATACCCACTCCTGTTAAGATCACTTAACATTTTATAAAACTTTTGACTCAAAACATCTTGGAAGCTAATTCGTGGAAGGTACTTAACTTATACGTCAAAAAGTAACTACCTCGGTAACTTGAGCTTCACTTAATAATGCTCACCGTTTCTCCTTAAATTATACTTCAGCTACGTTTACTACGAACGAAATATTTTTCCTTTAATTTTTTTTCTTTTTTGATAGAAACCGCCGATAATGTAAGTGACACTCAAGAAAATTCAGAGAATGACGAAGAAGGTAAGTAGGTCTCTACATACATGCAGTTATTGGCTGAATTATGCCACACGATCCGTATCTCTCGTAAGGCTAAAAGCCCGCCAATGTTGTCTTATTATAGGTTTTATGAAATAGACAACTTATAACAAACTATTTGATTGTACTTTTTCATTACTTTGGTACATGATTTTCTTATTTTATTTCACTTGTAACTAAGTCTGATGTTCTAAAGTGCCTTTTAATGGTTTACTTGAAATAAATGATTTTGCTTTGACTTTTAGGCGGTTTTCACATAGGTAAGTAGCCGCTGCATCTCGCTGCGGAGACGAAATCGGGAAATCGGTACCGTCGCACGCGCCACTCGCACGGAATTGCGGTGCGAGTCAGCTACACATACCTACAGCTACAGTATACAAATTACAAATCAAGACTGTACACTGTAGAATCCTGATTTGTATTAGGAGTGAGGCACCAACCAGAATTATCTGTTACTTACTGTTAAGTTACTACAGTAAACCACACAATTGCAAAACATGCTATGACAGTCTGTAAGAACATCAACAATAAAATAACCGGCACACACACTGACGCGACTGTTACTTTAAAATATCGATCTAGCTTTCACTAACTCGGCGATACTACGCTGAATCTATAGTGTACAGTTAAAAACCCCAGCACCGCACACGGGTCCGGTGCTGTGTGTTAACCGCATTAGTAGTAGGCCTTAGCTAGTTTTTGCAGCTGTGTACTAGAAATATCTTTAAATTAACCGTATTTATTATTTTAGACGAAGAAGAGGAACAGGAAAGAAACACAGCAGTCGTGGAAACCGATTTCGATTTTCAAGACTTTGTGAACAGGTAAAGTTAGCCACTCCACCCAAGGTTACTAAATAATTTCACAGACACACTAGTACTTACAATGTACTTAATATTCCTCATCTAGATTCTGTCACCCGCGAGTGGTAAGTGCCTGCGTGACTCTCCTCGAGGGCTACGACAAAAACCTCCCCGACACGAACCACAGCATAACTAAGATGTTGCACAGGATCGCGTGGGACTGTAAGCGGCCCTCCATGATGTTCCAAGCGTCACTTTTCCTCATATTTCAAAGGATACTCGACAATCGAGTGCCGCAATTCAGGGTACGTGTTTGTCAACTGTATTTTTATACTCTGTTTTATTCTTTATTCTTTTGTTACGAAAAAATATTTTTGTGTAAATGAAATATGTCTTTAACGTAATATTTAGGTGGTCGTTTATATACTGTTTTCACTTCACCTAAATGCTTAAATGTTTAAGTATGTTTAGGCAGTATAAAGACAATTTTGCGCTTTTATTTAGGTACCTAGTATACATGTAAATAACAAAACAAGGGCCGTATTTACAGATTGGTTTAGAAAAATATTATATAATTCTGTTTCTCTGCATTATGTTAGCTGGCAAATATCCAAGTCAACATCCATTGTGTCACTTTTACGTTTTATCTCTTTTATTTATCGACCAACATTAGTTTGTCGCTGTCTACTGCTCCCGGCTCGGCAACTAACACTACTAAAACGAGTACTTAACTACCATTATTTTTTTTACATAATTTACGCTAGGTAAGATGGGAATTTAAATATTACTTAGCAACAGTTGTGTTAAAATTATCTACCTAATATTTTTGCCAGCTACGCGTCTTGAGCGACTAATCTGACCGGTTCAACCCAGTCCTGGTTAACACTTTCCATTGTTAAGACATCTATAGATGCTATGATTCTATTAAAATCGCTCCACATAAAAACACAAATGGAACGTCAACCTAACTTGATCCATATTAAAGTAAGGGTAGGAAACACAATGTACTCCCACGTAAGTTGTAAAGGTCTTCAAAGAGAAACGCCACTGCTACTTAAGATCGATGAGCCCTAACTTGTCATTCTATTTTTGAACCGTATACGTCACGCTACTTAAGCCGTGTAACAAATGACTACTCACGCCCAAAGGTACCAGAGATAACTTCAAATAGGAACGCAAATAACTATAGAACCACAATTTGTGTAAAGTGGTGTTTAAGCATGTGTGCAAAGTTTTGAACACATATTTTGCACTTAACCAAGTATTCAAATGTTTGAGCTGTGTCTAGCAACGGCTTTGTGTTTTTATATAGACGGCCGTGTATATGAAAGAAAGAAGTATAAAACATGGTCCCAAACTAGACAAACCTGTAGGTATCTTTGGTATACGGAAGGTTTACGTTAAATAAATTGTCGGTATCAAGAAAAGTAAATATTCTTCCCCTATAAAGAGATGGCACCAGCATTGACCAGTCAAGAGACTTCCCAGCAAAACAACTAAACTGAACTAAAACACTAGGTTATCTACTAACTAGATGACCTAAATTACTAGGAACATATTTCAATAAAATAGGTAAAATTTAAAATAGCATCGTGTTATGATAATACAGGCTGTGTGTGTAATTCTCGTGCCTTCTCTGTATGATAAGAAGAAGCCTTTGCCCTACAGTGAGGCAGTAACAGGCTGTTATAAATTATAGTCACAAAGTAGTCACGTGTCCATTAAGCTATGTAAAAATAATGCAATTTTCCCTTGGATAAGTTCCACTGGTTTTTATAGCCTCATATTTTTCCCATATTACGACACACGTGTGACAAAATTTAAGCTTTTTTCTCTGTCGTGCATATACGACGTGTGGAGGGGACAGATTTTATCGACGCACGACGGGTGTCGGAGGTACCCACCAAATGTATAGAAAATCTAAATTAACCTAGCGCAAAATTTGATTCCTATCAGCCACTGAGTAATAAAATGTTTGTCTTGATGTCACCCTAGCTTCGTCCCTAAATTGAAATGTAAATAAAAATGCCGAGGAATTTTAAGTACTGCACAGTAAAACGAAATGGTATCTCGTTATTTATTATCTTACTCGTACTCGAGAAATAATATCGTTTATACTTTCGAAAGGAAATGCAACGTTTCTGGGTGTAGCTATTTAATAAATTGGTTGGTATATTATTTTGCAAACTATGTTTATTTAATTTAAAATCCCTGTAACAATAGCGCTATTTTTGTTAACAGGAATTGGAAAAGTTCGCTGTATTCATATTGAGGAAGTTCACTGAAGTTGCTTCGAAGAATCCCAAAGTGTTTATTGAGCTCTTGTTCTGGAAAAACTCGAAGGATTCCCTTGATATTGAATATGGATATGATTTATATACTGATAGCAGGTGAGGACACTCGATTACCTAACATTTATTTCTGGAAATAAGGTACTATTCATTTATTTATATAGGGATAAAAAACAGCAGTATAAAAACATGTTACACACTATATATAAACATAAAATAATTGCACTACCAACACCATTATCCAGTGATCACTTATGATTAATTATTATGCTACGTGAGTGATTGTTTGTGTTGCGTGATTTACATACTTATAATACGGTAATTTCACAGCAATAATAATCTATTTAATAATGCACTAAGCGAAAACTTTGGATCACTTTTTATGAATATTGCACACACAGCAGTTTGAGATTTAGCATATTTGAAGTTTATATATTGACGGAGTGTAGAAAGTTAAAATGATGGCCGAATTTAAACCACGGGACCACCACTACAATTTAACAAGTCACCGACGTAAAACTTACTGACCCAATTAGTCACAATGTTGACCCATCTCATATTGGCATTTCCTTGCGTAAGGTTAATAACCTCTTGTAACAGCATTTTCACATTCGCTATCATCAATCTTTGTCCACAGTTTCTAAACGTTTGAGCGCGTTAATTGGACAAGATAATGTTGATATAGGTCGCGTCTGTAAACTATGATTGATTACCAAAGAGGTCAAATCCGTTTTTAGAACAATTATATATTTATAGCTACTCTGTATTACAGTAAAGGGGGTTAATTGAAAACACAGGAGCACAGTGCCTCCGTAAGGATGGTACATCGACTTTTGGGCAATTAAGTATTGTAGAGCGACTTTAAGCAAGCGACATTTCGTATTTGCGGCCGGTTCATCAACTGCCTTTTCCTAACTATGTTAAGGTTGGCTTCCAGTCAAACCGAATGTAGCTGAGTACCAAAGATTTACATGGAGTGACTGCATATCTGACCTCCACCAACTGACTGGGTACCTAACACTGACTTCTCGTAACAACTGCCAAAGATCTACAAATGACAGCCGGCTTAGGTTTAACATGCTTTCCGAGACACGGTCATGATAAACATATAGGGTGACTGGTAATTAGTGATCGATACTTAAACACGTGACTGTACTCATAAATACTAATAACTTTCCCAAAGAAACTTTTTTTATACTCATTAACTTTCATTTAATTTAATTACGTCAGTACTGCACAACGGGAGCGGTGTTGGTGGCGGGGGAGCGTGTGACGCTACTACTAGTTGATTTAGCCCTTCTTGAGGTCAGACTATCAGCTGTTAGATCACAGGCGCGCGCGCGGGAATTTCAAAGATCGTTTTTGTTATTTTATAGTGATATAAGATAATGTGAATAAAAAGTTTATTTGGGAAAGTTTATTGAAATCATGAATACAATCACGTGTTTAAGTATCGGTCACTAATTACCAGTCACTCTCAATCACCCAGAATGGCTGACCATTCACTATATAATGAATGGTCAGCCATCCTCAAACCAAACTGGGTAAGCTGAGCTTAACCTTCTATCGACCCGCGACTGTTATTATTTAGCCACAAGTCCCCCCAGATATTTACAATAAAACTAACCACGCTTGCTCGACATCTTAGATAGGTACTTGTTTCTTTTTTCGCATTCTAATCAATAATAACAGTATGACTGTACCCTAAATCTTTTTCTTATTTATTAAAGCGTTTCAGCCAAATATAAAACGTATTTATCTTCTAGACTGTTTTATATTTATCAAAACTAGAAAAAGTACGGGTTGTTTTAGTTAAATATACAAGTTGTCTGACCTAATTCTACAATTTAAAATCTTCTTAGGTAACGTTTTTGTGGTAGATACCGCTACAAAATGCAGGGACACCTGTAACTTTGTTTAATGTATGCAAAGATAGTGCCAGCTGAAATGCTGGCTGGTGCTAACTTTGCCGCTATCTTGTACCTATTTTGTTTTTTTTTGTCATCTTTTTTTAAAACTTGCACAAGTAAGGTCTTGTCTTGATGAATATTGTAGGACATTGGTGTAACATTGGACACTATTTTGAAATACGTTTTGTCTTATGTAAGCTATTATAACAGCGTCGGGCACTAGTTGCTCGGCACTTTGCTGAACTGGTCCTATTTGGCGCAGCCGTGAGATACACACTCTTTCGTATTTAGATCTTAGTTTTTTATTATTATTATTTTTACTTTGTTTTGTGCACTTCTGGCATGTGCCAAATAAATAATATGTTTTCTTTCTTTCTTTATAAGGAGATTGGTTTTTTGTTAGTTCAACTCAATAATCACTTCTAAATATGATTTAAAAATTATTTCACCTACGAGAGCTACATTATTAATTTTTATGGTGTACAATAAAGAGTATTCTATTCTATGCAAACTAAAAGGAGGCGGTTGTTAAAGTTCGAATGGAGAAGTAGGTACGAAATCCACGCGAACAAAGTCGCAGGCGAATTGCTAGTCTATACTAATATTATAAAGAGGTAAAGTTTGTGACGTTGTAAGGGGTAATCTCTAGATCTACTAAACCGATTTTGATAATTATTTTACCAACTAGCAGACGACCCGCGGTTTCACCCGCGTAGGTCCCGTTCCCGTGGGAATACAGGGATAAAAAGTAGCCTGTGTTAATTCAGGGTGTCAGCTAACTCCATACCAAATTTTATTAAAATTCATTCAGTAGTTTTTACGTGAAAGAGTAACAAACATCGATCCATCCATCCTCACAAACTTTCGCGTTTATTATATTAGTAGGATAGAAAGCCACATTATTTGTGATTGGCATAAGTTATATTTATTGTCCAAAACTAAGATGAGGTGGCCCCTCCACCTATGTTAAAGTGCAATATGGACGCCGACGAAATCACGGGCGAAGTGTTAGTTAGTTATAGAAATTATATTTTCTAGGGATAAACCCGGTAAAGGGGTTTGGTCCGAAGAACAGGAAGAGGAACTTCGTAGACTGTACATGGAGAACCAAAGCAATCCACAGACTGATCAAGGTAAGACCTTCATAATTACCTTGTCCTATCCTTTAGTTCTTTAATTATTTCCCTACAGATAATGGCTAACAAGCCCTCCGCTTATAAGTCAAATCCGTTCCACATATATAATCTATTATCCACCCTTCTATCCCTCGAACAAAAATTGCTGTTCTAGCCTATACCTATACCTTTGTATTTTTCTGTTTTTTTCGAATGATGAGTACATCAGCACCTTTTAGGGTTTCGCATAAACTAACAACAAAGTTGTATAATTCACATGTAAATTAGAACTTTCAAAAATGTATTTGTTTCTAATAAAAACAATGAAGTTAGCACACAACTAAAATTTAAATTCACCACAGTCAGGGTTTTTTGAAAGCGTGGTAATTATAATAAAGGTTCAGTATAATTAGCTGTAGCGCGATTACACGTGCGAGCTTACCAACCCACATATCGGAGTTAACTCATGTTTGTGTTTGTTTATGTTGCGTCGTCCTCAAACATTCAAACAAAACTAACAAACCGTACAAAACAAGCTTGTAAAAAGTATTTCATACTGTTTTTACCTTATTACTAAGTAGAGTGCAAATGAAACATTTTCATAAAACATGTTAGTTGGTTGTTACCACAAAACTCATGAAAGGACCTCAAAGGCTTGTGTTAGGCGTCCGACTAATGTGTGCATGAAGTGAACATTTGTGCCAACTCGTTAAACATATGCATTAGTACCTCAAACGACTCCTTCAGGATTCAACCTGTGGTTACCTACACATTTTTAGTATGACGTATGTTGAAAGATACATTTTCTTTTACCAAGATGTGATCGACTGGATTTTGGAGAACCTCATAGACCAAACGAAGACTAGACGCGGCGTGATAAAGAAATTAAAGGAATTAGGACTTATTTTCCGCGCGCCGACCAAACGTAGCCATAGAGAACCGGCCAGAGAGAAGACTCCTAAGGTGTTTAGTGAAGAAGAGGATAAAATACTCACAGAACTTTGGGAGCAGTTCAAAGATGCTGAGGGTAAGTGATATAGTGGAACACGTGCTACGATTATTATAAAGCCCTGTGTTTTTTGGATAGTGGCGTAACATGGAATGTACTTTTTTTTTACAGACAATAAGGTTTTATTGGTGCCAATTCACTTGTGCTAAAACTAAACTAAAATTAAAGAATTTACATCTCTTACTGACTTACAGCTTTAGAAATGGTTAGACAGAGATGTCAGACTTGTTTTTTTTTTTGTTAAACTTCGACATTTCTATGTCCGGTTTTGAAATGTCAACTAAAGTCCGTACGTAAACTAAGCTTTAACTTAAATTAATAACTCTTGTAAATAAGTCCGTTCTTTTGTTATTGTATAAGAGAGAAAATATGACAATAGCTAAAATTAAGTTTAGTTTGACAAAAAGAGAGTTGGCACTATTCTCACACTGTAATTAATTAATTACTTATGTTAAGAAAAACATGTTCTACAGTAAGAAGTTTCCAACTCTATTCATTCTGTATCCATTCAATTTACTACACAGTCTGTAGTTATAAAAGGCAGAGTTCTTTCAGATCCAATGGGCGTAATAATACCTCGTATGCCCCGCAAGCGTCAAAAGCGTAGCTACGTCGACAGATTACTGGAGCTAGGTATGATTCAAGACAAAAGGGAATGTCGCAAAAAGAGACAAAAGAAATCTAATGCTAAAAGCAGTGGCGCAGATGACGATAAATCGAACAGTAAGTTGCTAAACAAGTTCACTTAGCTTGAATCTTAGCGCGGTGACGTGCCTCCTCGCCCTCGCGCCCCCATGTCATTAGACGGATTCAATTTTTTACTTATGTTTTTAAAATAGCTGAGGAAGAAACGTAAATATACTTTCGGGTTCTCTCTGACGTTTGAAAATTAAATTATGACACAAACGTCGGTTTTGTAGGCGTAAACTGATGCCCTGTAGGTACTAAACTGCAAGACTCTCTCACTCGTCCCCTTAAATATTATTATAATATGCTAATACCTATATAATACCTACAAGACTATTAATAATGCGTGGGCTATCCTTACCCACACGTTTTCTCAATATGTGTAGTATGTATAGGTTGATATGATTTTCATCGCCTATGGACCACATATACAGACCGTAAAAAGACCGATCACATAGCCGATAACTACACATTCTCTACATATAATTAAGAAACTTTGACCAAAAAATATTGCTGCGAATAAACTATTTTTTTCTAGCTTTAAGAAAAAGATGTATTTTATTGCGCGCAATGAAAAGCGTGCAACTTTCGATCAGCTGAGCGTACAGCCGGCTGCGCCGCTCGCGCTTGGTCGTTGAACCAACCGCACGCTTGTGTTTAGTTGTGTCTTTCATAACATTTTTGTAACTTCAAATGTGTAATTTATTTTGAAAAATCGTCAATTTTAATAATGTTTGTTCGGAAGAAAGTTTACTAATGATACTTGGAATACGATTTTGAAAAAAAGACGAAATAAATTATTTCAATATCTCCAGAACCAGTGAATTCCCAGGTATTTTCTAGAAGATAAAAACTATCCCAGTGATGTGTAGAATATGTAGTTTTCGTTTACGTGAAGGGTATTTTTAAACCCTGTATATGTAGGTACACGTCGAGTAATAGAAACATACATCTGCAAAACATGTTGAGCTAGCCCGTAACATGAAAAGCAAATATTTGTGTAGAATTCATATCTTAATTCCCGGAATCGTATTTGCAAATACTAAGAAAACTTTCCCATATTTATTTTGAAAATTAAATCTTCCAATGATAAGTATTTCTCTTAAAACATCCTTTATCTGTAATGATGAGTGTTCTGTAAATAAAGCAACGCTCTAACAACCACATATCATTATAATATGAATAAAAGTTTACTTTACTAACATCATAATATCCTAACAAATTTTTGTCAACTATGTTTTCGAATGTAGCTGAATATTGAGCGACTTACTATCAGGGGGTCGAGTCTGCTATTGCAATCGTGTCTCGATGACCGGTCAATGATCTATTTTTGACGTACAACGTCAAACTTATGACACATTTTCCATACAAAACTGTCAAAGTTGTCAAATATTCGATCAATGACCGGTCATTGAGACACAATTGCAATAGCAGACTTGAGCCCCTGGTCACCACAACCCAGCAACTGGGTAACACCTTAGTTTAACAGGTTGTCAGACTTTTTAGGTTCTAACTACTTTTTTCGAGGCACAACATATACTCATTACAACTACAAGAGGTCTAATTAATGGTCACCCATCCACGGACCGGTCTCGTCTCGTCAAGTTATTTAACACAATAAATATTTTAGGTGATTCATCGGAATCCGAATCGTCTGATAATGATAACTCTGACTCCGATGGCGACGCAGCACCGCAGCCTGTTAAAAATAAACCAGTGAAGCACAACGCTCGAAAGCCGACAAATAAAAAGTCGAAGAAGCAACAGCAACGTACCGAGCTGACTGCTAATGAGATCGCTAAGCTCATGGTGCAAGCCGTCGACAGCGGTAAGTAACACTCACTTAAAGTACATTTGCATTTAAATAAATACATTCCACATCTTTTAAAATGTAAAGCATGATGCACAAACAATATCCTCATTCAAAAATATGTTAAAAAATAATTAGGTACCTCTCTCCTAATACGTCATAGTCTAACAGTTCGTTACTTTGCAAAGTAATTAGTATTTATTTATTTATTTTTATTTATTTTGGCCAACCAACAACTGTACATACTGATTACATGTATAAATAGATTTTTTAGATTAAAGATTAGTACTACAATTTCTTATAGGTTAGCACCGCATGCCCCATAAATGTTAGTCAGTAAATTTCAGTAAAATTCAATCTAAGTTTAAAATCCAATTTAACGTCTCAGTCAAATTGAGTACAAAAATTAAGAAAAAACAAAATCAAATTAAAATAAAATTAGAAAAGTAATATGACTGAATTAAAAAAATAGATTTAAAGTTAAAACAAAATGCTTAAAATTAAAAAAATAAAAATGAAATAAAATTAATATCAAGCACAATCAAAATAACCGAAACATATACCCAATAAAATGTCATAACAGAAAATTCATAATAATAAATTCAAATCAAATCATCAAACCATTATATTTATTTCTGTAAATAGGTTCACACAAACGCTTTTCATGTCATTTTTTAACTAGAAGGGGAGGTCGGTGTTTCACTATCTGACTACTCTGAGAAGAAACACCGTAAGAAACTCAGAGGTCACAGTCTTTTTAAAGTCCAGACATTATCTTGGTCAGATCATGCAAGAACCATGCAGATCAGTGCCTGAAATGGTTTATATTGGTATATACCTACCTATTGTAATTTTCATATTTTTACTATTTGATACTATTGAAATTGTTAAGTATGTAAAAAGAAAAAAGAAAGAGTACACAACAAACTACCTAAGGAAGGTTGTCTTTAAGAGATCGCTTTTAGCGATGAGGTCCTTATGTAGTAGCTCTTTAAGTTATTACTTTTAAGTTTTTCATGGTGAAGGCACAATAAAGAGTATTATATCAATCTATCACAAAACAAGGTCAAATAAATAAGTGTCCTATTGTTTATGAAAACAACCATTACGATTACGATTTGCCCACAATAAACAAAACACTTCATCTAAATGTTGACCTCTAATAAAAAATAATGAAACCTTGCAATTTGCTAACAGCAATTTTTGATTATTGTTAGCAAATTGCAAGGTTTCATTTTTTTTTTTCATAATAATCATTTGACCTATTCAAGTAACAAAATACTAATAACACTGTTAAAATAAACACACGTAGGTAAACAAACGAGAAACTAATAAACTTTGAAAGCTCCACTTTTTAAAGTGTTGTGCACAGCACGACTTTTTTTTTACTTTTTAATTTGTTCGAACAAAATCGGTTTATTAGTTCTCGGGTTTCTAATAATTCTACTTCCCACGTTATTTCTTCCATTCGCTTATGAAGTCTGAACTAATATCGTAGTTCAATGAAATGGTATAAACATTTAATGAAAATGGTTGTAAAGAATTGATTTGATACGTTGAATTGTGGTTTAGATCTAACAGAAGCTCTAAAATGGTTGGCGGAGAGCTTGGAAGAAGTGGCTTTAGATCAGGAGGCGGAAGGTTATGACCCTGAGGGTGAAGGGATCCCACTTCTGCCGTTATCTCAAGAGTCGGTTGAAGCTATGGATAATGAACTGTTCAAGAAAGTGCTGCAGGGAGTAGGAGTGGTGCCGCCTTTTGACGAACAGGTAATTTCATTAAACACGTCACGCATTTTGAAAAGAGGTGATGTACAGAGCGTATAAAATAGGTCTAATTTGCCCTTTAGTATCTACTGTTTCATTAATAACGTCACGCTAATAATACCCGAAGGGTTAGTCAGGTATTTTGTAAGTCCCATGTAATAGGGAGCGAGCTGTTGCCATCAATTGGGCGTAAACCCAGATTCCGGTAGCTACTGTAAAAATCCAGATTGTAAAAAAGACAATAACGCTTTGCCGGACACCTAGGGATGAAACCCGTGACCTCTTAGTCAGAAGTAACATTTGCGATCAACGAATCGAACGAATTTACTGTTCCCTACCTTTATAAACAAAAATAGGTACTTTATTTGATAAACAAAAATACTGTACTAAAATATTTCAAGTATTCGTAAAGTACCTTGTCATCGTAGCCACATTAAATGTCCTCTGGAAATGTTTTGTTCCCTTAGATAATAAATTAATCAAACCGTCGTTACAGGAAAAATACTGGAGAATACCGAGCGCCTTGCACTTTGACACAATCAGGAAACGGCGCGAAATAATTATAAAAGCTACGAACAAGGAGCTTATTATCGATACTAGCGAGACGGTTGAGGTGACGCCCGACGTAGAAATATCGCAAAGGGCGGACGAATCGAGCGATGACGATGATTTGTTCGACAATTTGAGGAAAATGCGAGAAAATAACATAGAAAACGTCGCCAATAAAAGTGACGCTAGTATATCTAATGAAATAACACGTAATCGGAAGCGAACCCGCAGCGATTCTGACGATGAGGATAGTAGAGGAAAAATGCAGAAAATTGACGAAGGCGACGAAAGTGTGGCCAATGATGATGATGATGACGACATTCTGTCCTTTGCTAGGAGAACGCTGCAACATGAAGACTTGCCTGACAGCGAGGATATCATTAGCAATATACCAAAACTGGACAGTGGTAAGTACACAAAACTACAAAATACGTACTTATTCCAAGCTTCAACGAGGTGAGAACTTCAGCAGTGAGGGAGAAATTCGGTAGACAAAAAATCAATCATCCCCTATTTTGTCAAATTAAGGGTGGTTTTTCGGTTTCAAATTAAAATGATACCAACTTTGAAATATGGGAGTCCTATCCCATCTCTAATACCTATAAATATATAATATTAATAAAAATACCTTAAATAAAAAACAAATACACGCGTCCAATTGAGAACCTTTTTTTTTTGTAGGTTAAATATGATTGTAGAAATAAGAATAATATTATCTTTGTGTTATCTAGCCCCTAACGTTTCTGCCCCATAGTAAGGGTGTCGCGTCGTAAGAGATTTGAGGATTATTTCACCCTTACGCTTACCTATGCACCTGCTAAGCTTGTTAATTATAGTATTATCCCTTCAACATCGTTCATGTTGTAGTAAAAACGGTTCAACTATTGAACATGCGACGTCCATTTCAAGACATATTTTTTTGTAAAACGTAAACAATAAAGGAGAGTATGATATTTATTTTGAGGAATTCACTACATTTACTTACGGCAAAGAGTGAGTCGGACTCGCCTACCTAGGGTTCTGTTCAATGATTGAAGAGATATTTCTACATTTACAAAGTAATGCATGCAAGTGTTGCATGTATGAATGTATACAAAGTAAATGAAGTATGTAAGAATCGTAGTAGTTGGTGCTCTGTAGTTTCTGCCTACCTGCATAGGAAACAGGCGTGCTGGTATTTACAAAACACTGGTTTTTGCTGTTAAGACTACTGTGCTATTTACATTACCGCTACCGACATTAATGTACAAATTAAAGTGATTCCATTTCAGCTCTTATTCAAATGAAAATAAGTCTTTCGCTGGTTAAGTAAGTGGAAAAGAATAACTTTTGTAGCTATTCCAAATATCAAGTGGTTATAATTAGTTCGGAAATAAGCGACTGTGACAATCGGACAGACATACATAGGCATATTAGGGTTTTAACATTTTGGTACAGAACCCTAACAAAAATAGTATTTAAGCAAATCAAGGTTCTAGAATAGAGCTTTGTTTTTAGCAAGCAATAATAATATATTAAAATACCCACTTAGTTTCTAATTGTTCCTTTCAGAACGTTCATTTTATTAATATTTTCGCTCTCGTTACAGATAACAGCAGCTCCGAAGATAATGACGACGTAATTGTGTCGTCGAGACGAGATAAAAAGAAGCGTAGAATAGTTATCGAAGATGATTCTGATTAAATGTTGATCGTAATTTCTTTTGTATCTGTATTTTATTTTAAGTTGATCTTGAAAATAAAGACTATGTATTATTTGGCTATTTTGGATTTTATTTAAATTAACCTGAACCTCGAATAATATAAAACGAATAGTATAGATAGTGGTGTAGTTTGTCTCGAATAGTATATTATATTCATAACTTATCTTCTCAAAAGTTAAACAGAAAACAAATGGCTTCTTGCATCTAACTACACAAACCTGTGTCTAAACTAACTTATATAATAGAATTTGTTTTATTTATACTTATGATATTATGTAAATAGTACATCACAAATTACCTGCCTATCTTTTCTCTTTCACTATTAAGTCCAACCAAAGGTTGTATGTAAGAGAACGCTTTTATCAATAAAGCCGTCCATTGTAACACCCTTTGTAACCCTTAAAGTAAAAAAAAACTTACAAATAATATTTGTAAGTTTTTTTTTTTATGGTATACCATAAAGAGTATTCTATTCTATGAACCTAACTTCTTCACAATGTTCACATACGTAAAAGCAAATGCAAAGAAGCGTTTGATTATAATATAAACAAGTTAATTAATAATAAAGTTCATATCTGTATGAGACGCTAAAAGCAAAGTAATACCACAGTATAAATATTAATACAGTAGGACGACGCCTTTGATCTCTGGAAAAACTTGAATAATACCTCCCGCACTACGAACATCGTTTTGTTCGCAGTGCGGGAGTGGCTTTCCCGCGTCTCGCCCCTCACACCCCGCACGATTGCCCTGTCTAGACGGCTTTGTCGGACGACTGTATGTTTTTAGACTGTGGTAATACCTAAGTCTATGAATCTGTCCCTAACAAATCGAGTGGTGTACCTACCTACTTGGATAACAATTTACAGAGTCACAAGTCGAATGCTTGGTATATTAGTCTTGCTTAAAAGAGGTATTGAAGTTAAAGACTCGTACCGAGCTTCGATACCTTGACTTCTATTCAAATTCGACTTCAGACACACCGTCCGCTGTGTACTTACCTACTTCTTACGTTATTATTTTACGTAGGAATTCCAATATCATCCCGCCATTGAATCCCAATATAGTCATATAGTGAGCTCGCTTGCTGGCATTTGCCTTCCATTGCAAGGGATCCTTGCGCATTCGATATTGCTAATATTGTGCAATACAACCGACTCAATTGGAAAAAATGTATTTGTGATACAGCCAATGTTTATCCGAGTAGAAGCAATAGCCTTTACAGCTTACTATCCTTACGAACAATATCGATGCTACCTTATTGAACAATCCATTCTCTTTATTTCCACAAGTTTTTCATCAATTGGAAATAAATTGGTTGGTATTTCTTTTTCAACGTGATCATTATATCGGCTCGTAAATGTCCACTGGTTTACGTTGGCTTTGCGGATTATCCCAAAAGCCGTCTAAATAAACGAGTATTGAATTTCTGTCTCCACGAAATAAATTATATCTTACTAATTATTTTTGAAAGCTTCATTCGGAAAGTAATAAGGTTTGGAGTATTAGAATTGTAGATATTGGTAGGTAGGTAGTTCGTAGCTATAATATTGTTATAGATTATACGGAGGGGTGAACACTAAATCTTTTCACTCAGCTATCAGATTAGCGCCCGACCCTCTCCCCTGTATGTATCTTTGTTTTTCTAACATTATCTTTACATTGGGTACAAACACCCGACAAGAGGACGAAATCTTACTACCTGAAATAACATTTGATAATAAATTCTACTTTTTATTAAAGTATAGAAAGAACATTTGTGCAGTTGATTCATAAAAAGTAATTGTCCTAGTAAATAAGTATATTTATTCCATATGTTCTCGTCACAAACAGTTGTGGATCAGTTGTTATGGGTCCAACTAACGCGTAGACCGTAGGATCGAACCCTGTCAGCAGCAATACGAAGACATGTGACATCCATCATCCCCACATTGCGCACCTATTGGATTTAGATCCACTCCGTCCTTTTACTAAAAAAATAACTATCCCAGTATTGAAACGTTATGAGTTGATTATACTAACGTTCTCAAACTCCAACCTAAAAGCAAGTTTGAAACATTTTCGTTACGGCAGCAGTAACACTGCCTACTGAATATCACAACAAAGCATAATTTCCATATATGAAAAGCGTTTAAACATCGTAATAGCCTCCACTCGTGAATTTCCTACATTCACAATCGCGAGCCGAAAAAATACAAACGATCGTTTGATCGCGTAATCCCGCGGGCGATCAAGTATTCCTTATTCAAATGTAGACGGCTATTTTAATGTTCAACAGCACGCCATCAATCTTTGCCGAGCCCGAACGTGGCCCATTACGACGCCCCCTTGCAATTATCCACTCGAATAAAAACGTTTTAAGTGTTAAATTAACGATATCTCAGAGACGAGAGCTTGTCTGACTAAGTGATTAATTCCAACCCAGAGAAATGATAGTGAACAGTGGCGCGCTCTAGAGACTCACAAATCTCATTTATATCTATTACAGAACCATTCTCATGTATCTTTGTGAATACCTAAGTTTATAACTTCATAACAACGATGACTCATCTTATGATTACGAGTTATGAATCTGATGAAAATGTTCAGCTCATTACATTTTGTTTAGTTTTCTCAAAACTGGTTGGAACATACAGTATACATTTTTTAAGTAAGTATCCCTTTGACAGTGCTAATGGTCTGCGCATAAACTTCGCCTTGCGTATTACAAACAGTAAGCGGCAAATCTTAGCGGCAAATGTTACTTATTTCTTGGTACCCAGTCACTTAACTGCGTAAATATAAACAACCTTCATTCTTCTTCTTTACACGCTTCGGGCGGAGAGAAAAGAATGACAAACGAGTTAAAGAATAATGGAAAGTAAATGAAAACAGCAAAATCGCTTTTGTCAACTGTTTTTCTTCATCCATTGTCGACATTCAGAAATGTTTTCTAAAAACGTCTTAAATACAGAGTCGAAGTTATGGTGGGTGTCTACCTACCTTACGAATTCAGAAGATGAATTTATAACAGACCTTTACAGGGAAGACGTTTCAAAGGAAAAATGTATTTTTTTTTTCAGGTGGCAGGGGGTGACTCTTTGTTATAAAACAAGTTATTCTCAAGTAATTATCATTACTGAGTTCTCAAACTCGTTTACAAAATGGGTAGGTACCTGAACGAGCGAAAGTGGATATTATAATTATAAATACTTTCTAGAAAGAAAGCTGATATTTATGGTCCATTTTACTGCTCAAAACGAAAAAAAAACATAATTAGCATTAATTTGTTGTCTGTTATAGATGCTTACTTAAGAGTCAGCTTATTAGACCGGGTCGATAATTTTTGAAACCAAAAAAAATACAGTAGGATGAAACTCATTAGAAAAGGAGGGGAATATGATAAAAATGAAAGAAAAAATAAATTACGGTGGATCCGAGTTTGGGAAGTGGGAGGGAGGGGGGGTTTAAGGGTAAAAAATGGTTTATCTTGATTTCCGGCAAAACTACAAGTCCAATGGAAAAAAGTCAAGTGGCAAAGTTGTAGGTAACAAAAAGATCTACAACTTTTGCATTGACAATTTTTTCACATAACCTCAAAATTAGGTGAAAAATTCAAATAACCAAGTTTTTGGTTTTTTATTTCTATATTTTACAAAAATGTTTTTTTATTTACGAAATTTGGTGAAAACTTGCCTTATTATGTCCCAAATACACTGTCATTTAATTGATGAAAAATATTTATTTTTTTGCCTTATTTTAACTTAATATCAAAAAAGCACCCTAATTTTCAATCGAAAATTCTCCCGTCAAAATATCAGCTTTTTCCAAAAAGTCTGAAAGCTTTTTGTTCGTTTAAATCTCTAGGTACTAACAAATTGATAGAATATTATGTCTGGACTTTGAAAGAGACCATGACCCTCTGAGTTTATTTTGGCATTTCTTCTCAGGGAGCAGTCACTTTGGAAGTGGGATTATGCAGGTTAACAGAAACACTGAATGTGGCCATAAGTTACTACAACTCTACAACTGTTACGATCACCATCGCTCGTCGTCGCGGATAAAGATAATTTAAGTAAACCAGTTGCCGTAAAAATCTCTTTTCTTCAAAGAAAATGGAAGATTTTCAAATAAAAGTACAAAGTGCGAAATAACTCTAACCTCAGAAGTGAGCGGGTCTGGAGACTTTTTGATTAGTTTCTTGCCACCTACTTCCGAAATTATTATTACTATTCATACTAATGTTTTTTAAGTTATGGTTCTCTACAGTTATTAAATGCATTTATTCAACATAGAAAGTAGAGGCCGGTATATAATATAACATCATGTGCATAGACGAAGTTAATAAAATACGTAATAATGAAGCTAACTCAAAAACCACTCGTCAGGAACTTGACCAAAATGATATCGGACCACCCCTTCTGAGATTACCTCCTTGCCAATAAAAAGAATTATCGAAATCGGTCGACGTTGAAAATAATTACGTAGCTTTATACTTTTGTATTTTAACGCATTTATATTGATCGACATGATCGATATATTCGACTTTTTGTTTGTTTGTTTGGCTCGAAAACTGCTGAAACCATTTTAAAAAATCATTTATACTATTTAGGAGCTATATTATCATCGAGTGAAATAGGCAATTTTTTTTTATAACTACGAGTGGTTGTTGTGGGGCGTTGTTAAAGTTTAAAGGGAAAAGTACTAAATTCACACAGACGAATCTGCGAGCGACATTCTAGTTGTTTATATTTTAACAAGCAAGATTTTTGACACAGAAGTTTGATATAATACTTTATGCAAATAAATCTAAAAAATATCTGTTTGGGCTAACATATCTCTAAATATATTTATTTGCATAAAATATTTCGTGCATATACGATATATTTTACGTGTCACGGCATCCCAATCACACTAGATATGAAATGTACAATATGCAGTAAAAATATCATGGTTATATTTTCTTACGAAGAATCCAACAACATTAAAGAGAGGATGCGAGGGTTCGCACGGAGCACCCTCAGGTAAAAACCAAATTGAATTTTCCCTCGGCCAAATAGAACGGTATCGCGTAGATAAATCTCGAAGCTGCCTCATCCCGTATCTACAGAAAACAAAGTTTAATAGAAAAGTAAATAGAAAAAGTGGAAGTGAAAACACTGAATGTTGAAAGTTTTAATTTGCGCCAGATATCCCAAAGCTCGAATTTGAACTTGGAATCTCGTAACTTTTGATTTATTGGCTTACAATCGCAGCACTTTGGCATTACAATAATGGTAACCCGTTTGTAACACCGATATTAAAGTTACCATAACCAAAGTACCATTTCAGCCCGGTCAGGCAGGGCTGTGTTATGGACTCAAGCCTAACACTTAAGAAAGTCCCTTTGAGAGAATTTAATCTAAAAGCAATAAATCGCACCTGCTGGAAGTTGAAACCTCACTTTGTATAGTCTATGCTTTATCCAAACATGCGTACCTAAATTAAACTACCTTACTTACCAAAACAGCGTGACGAAGCAAGTTGATATACAGGGTCACACACTAATTTACCTAGTTAAATTAGTGAAAGTCTAAATTTCATCCCGATTGTACGAACTTAACTCTTACTTGAGGACATTCTGATTATTAATTAGGTAAACCGAACCTACAGAAATGTACGCAGGTAAATTATTTCAATATCTAAACAATACCTAAGTACTACAAATATTACCTACATACTTATTCTAATATATTCACTTCAGTTTGAGTTGCTTAACATAACTCCATTCAACCCATTGAATGTTCGCTCTTCATTTGTGCATAACAGTGATGGTTAAACTAATGCACCTCAGAACATTAAGTAGGTACCTACGTCTAGTTGATCTTGTACACCGTCAGTGTTTGTGTAGAACAGCAGATAATAGTATTATCTTCATAATATTATACCCTCACGCCCGTTGATAGATAGATATGTAGAAGGTGATAGGGTGCAACACAGTGTAATCGGCTTAACCTGTAACGCAGCGACGTATCGAGAAATGCGACTGATTTTCAACATTCATCGTTATTATTGATGACGTATTGCATTATTGTCATTTGTTTAGAAAACGATGAAGGAAAACATTGTGAGGAAACTTTTAATAAGAGAGATTTTTTTTTCGACGGCGTGAGAAGCTAAGTCACACAGCTGGCGGCAGCTGGCGGCTGTCTGGTGTCGCTGACACCAGATAAGGCACTAACTACAAGAAGAAAACCACCTACTGCGGTGCATTGCATTTTTATTTCCTGCGACTTTAACAGCAACGTTTTGGCTTGCTTAATTTTTCGAGACAAAACTTTGGCAAATATTCAATCAAAATCTTAACCTCTCGGCCATCTCCATGTCTAGCCTACTTCGACAAAACAGCTGGACCTGAATAGGGTGTGCACCGTGTGCCTCTGCACCAAAACATTTCCAGTTTGCTTCGTTTTACAAAACTAAATTATACATCCTAAAACAACTAGATCCTAGGGGCGTGTGGCCACTACAGATAACAACTTGCTTATTCATTAACCGCATAAAATTTTATGAAAGCAATACAAAACATCTACACAAGACACCGATATCATACTAATGAGGTCCCGTTGAGCGTTATAACCTGGGCCATAATTATCTTTGTATGGGCCCTTTTAATCGAGTACTGGTTACGCTTTACGGTATTATAAAGTTAATGTAATTTTATAAGGGGTCTTAGGCAAGCGTTTAATTTGAGCGCTCTGAGGTGCCGCAGCTCTGCGGATTGGCTGGCGTAACCCTTTGGGATGCTTTGTTTATAAATGTTTAGCTACCTATAATGTGTTTAAATTAAATCATTTTCTACCTGTACTTTGAAAGCTATGTAGGAAGGATCCCTGTCTCTTCTTAATCTCTTTTTCTAAGCACGACTTATTAATTTTAACCAGCATATTTGCATATCCATTAACTAAGTAGGTAAAAATAAATGTAGATACCTATTATAAATACTTCAAATAGCACTACTTTCTCTATTGTTAACATTATACACGTAGCGCGAGGACCCCGGGGTCCTCTCGGAGATTTTCTTAGCAAATTCAATACTCTTTAAAAAGTAAGTATTTTACAGCACAAGATACGACAGAATTAAAATCAGTAAGTCTGAGAAGGGACTTGGTCGTGAAAGGCAAACTAATCACCTCATTGAACAATGAGTATTGTAGAGAAACGGTTCTCTGAGTTATCTATAAATAAAACTACATGACCTATTTTATGCTCCTGTGTGTCGTAAAAACAACTGAAGTGTTATAAAGGTGGACGAGCCTGTGAACTAACATCATAGTAACTCGCCTGTCTAGCTCGCTGATTATAACAAAATAACTAACACGTATACTCGCAGAGGCTTACCTCTACGACTCACAAAGGACGTCCGTGGGTCGAAGCAAAAATGAACACGTAATAGAGCCTCTCCAAAATATTACGTCATCGCCCCTGTATCAAAATATTTTATACACATAGCCGTAATTGTAAATGATCTGGGCCTATTATAACAGAGCGTGGGCTTACTAATTGGTTTAATGAACACACGCTAATCGCTGATATAGATAGGCTTTATCCCGTTCGATTTTATAATCTGCGCTGTATCCGATAATCTTTTCCATATCCTGCAGTTTTCAACCTGATGTTACAAACAGGTATGACCCAATGAAACATTATTTCAACTTAAAAATATTCATCCTTTACCCGTTTAATAACGTTGAAGCGCCTAAAAAATAAAGTGGGCGTTATTCTCGCGCGAGAAAATAAAAACTATTTTTCTTTCGTAAAGCTCCCGTGAAAGTTGGAGTGCTTATTCGCAAGTATAAATTTCTGTCACACTCAGCCAGACACTCGTGAAAGTTACTGGGCACAGTTAGCTATACCTAAAGACAATTTTGTCGATGATCACTCTTCTCAAGCTGTGAATGTATGTGATCAAATATTATTCGTCTGAAGGTCACTCTTCAGCAGACGTGCGTACTTTAGAGGGGTCGGTTGAGTAGATATCTGACGGCGACGGTGATGACAAATCTGGGACTTGTCGCAGCAAATAATTAAAAAGTTTAAAATTCATTTGAGCGGTTTTAGGAGGTCGAAGAGCGACCGCGCCTGTCAGAAAGTTGTGCATTAACTTTTCATTTGCAAGTTTGGAGCGAACCTCTCGAGCTATCGCAGCAACTTTGTAATTTCCACTCATTCACGATATGTAGAACATGTGATGGCGGACTACTGGGCTAAGTTACACTACTTAGAGTGTTCAGCGCATATAACATGTATCCTTTTATAGATGTAACCGTTAGATAAAGATACATGAAAATATAACTTGTTTTACTTGATATATTGAACATGATAACTTTGGCGTAGGTTTCGTAAGTGTTTGAGAATAACATAGCATTGGGTGGGATGTCGGATAAGGACTAGCGATAGGATAGACGTGCAAATCAAATTACTTTAACCTACGTGTCTACACTCTACGTATTAATTTAAATTGCTTTCGCGCTGTGTTCTTTACCAAATTGTTGCTATCTGCATCTATGTTTGAAAGGTAGTTAATTGAACACGTTGTTTAACGAGTGCCTATACACATTTGTCAGTTTCGATTCAATTGTTATGTTGAACGACATCTTCCCAAGGGTTTTAATAACTTCATTTAACTTTCGTAAATTAATTTTCATTTGATCATTTTATTGGGAGATGAGTTATAATTGAAGGGGCGCAGCGCAATCGCTCGGGATCCACAAACGGAATAATGTCAAATCAATTAAAAGTTGAATTCGACGGGCAGCGCGCCAGGCTCCGAAGTTGATTCATTAGTAGTGGGCGCCGAACCTCTTTCTCTGTCGGCAGCCAGCAAGTATTCCACAATATTACGAGTTATCTGCGCCGCGCAGCCCACCACCACTCGCATACATTCAGATAATCATTGACTGAGAATGTATTTTACGAGGGATTCCGAACTTGTACTTCTTAACCAATAAATACTGCAATTACTTCCAGTTTCATAACTTGCGGTCATACCGCAGTCATTATATCACAATTTATCGTCAGCGAGCTGAATTAGACCCCCGTGGAGAAAATCACGGTAAAATAAATAATATTCGGACTAAGCGGGAAATGCGTAGGTATTAGTTAGTATGTTACATTCATACATCTCAGTAACCATAGTCCTCGAGTCGTGTGGCACTGTTTCCTTAGCGAACGCAATAACATTTGCATAGGTCCCGTCAACTGCTGGCATACTCATAAAAGTAATACGAAAGGGATCACACTTGCGCTCCGTAATAGTGAAACTTTTCCGGGGATCAGCGAAAGTAATTCCCTTCTCTGACTTTGCTAAACAGGGGTTATTTACAATACCAACCCGTTACAGGCTCTCACGTTAAGCGTCTACGCGAAAGGGCAACAGATGCCGACGGCATAAACTTCACTCAAAATCACTCCTAGTACCTACACCATAAAATGAAACAAAATATTTTTACGTGAAATTCTGGCAACTTAAAATTTTAATGAGAAACTCGCTGAGTTGTTTTAACATTGCAAACTTTTAATCCGTTGCTTATGTTTCTGCCACGAAAAACTGATTTAAACAGGAATCAAAAATTAGCGCCAGGAAAAGTGAATATAATACAAGTTAAAGGCTTATCCGCCGCGAGCGATTTATTCAAACGACCAATAAATATTCAAGAGTAATTAACCACCGCGCCGCGTCGATACTAGGGAATGCAATCTCGTACGAGATTTCCGCCTAGCGAGATCTCGCGAGACTCAAAACCCAGTCTCGCGAGATCTCGCAAATTACGGGATCTCGCGAGATTGGGAGAATCGCAATTAAAACATATGCAAATGCTTGTTTTAAGAACTAGTAATTGACATGATATCTAATTAAATAGAAACTGCGTTGCTTAGTTGTAAAAATAATGTAAGTTTTATTTTAAAAATCAACAGAGTACTTTTAATTTGTCTCTAACTCTAATAGGTAACATTTGTTTATGTCTATAATTATTATACCTACTGTAGCTAATCAGTTCAAATTCTTACAATATTGGTGACATAACAATAATTATCTATATTTACGAGTAGTCTTTTGTAAATTATTACTTTAGTTTCAATAATTAAGAGTAATAGGAACATTACTTCTGGTAAATAAATACAACAAAACAAAAACTTAACTTCACAAGTTCTTAAATAAATGTTGTGAGATCGTATTAATCAAATAAAAGAAGTTTAAAGTAGAAGTCAGATGAAGTTATCAAGGTACGGAAAGGCAAGTTAGTTTGTCTGAAAATGGCTTCTCAAAAATCACATCATGTCGAGAGTATCATCTGACAGACGACTTCTGATTTTGCAGGGTATTTGGCATGCAAAATCAGAAGTCGTCTGTCAGATGCGCCAGGCGCGGCCGCACGGCCGGCCAGGATTCAGTTCGCGCGCAGCCGCGCTATGAAATACACATCGTCACGCTGCATTTGTCGATCTCGTTATCTCGCGAGATCTCGTACGAAATTTGACGAGATTCAATCTCGTAAAATATGGCCGAGATCTCGCGAGATCGGGATCTCGGCGAGACGAGATTGCATTCCCTAGTCGATACAGAGCGGAATATTTTTAGCTGCCGTCGATTTTACGTTAATCCTCGCGAAGGTAGATTACGAAGTGTTCCTAACTCCATAAAAAGCCGCCGGAAAATTCATATTTTAACAAAATGAAAGTAAAAGAATTTTAGAATTAATTTTTCTTTCTATCTTTGCCAAGCGCCGTTACGTACCTCCCTACCGCAAAAATTCAAACAGTCTAGTTAACAACCATTAAAAAGGAATCTTTTTTTAATTATAATTATAAATTGGATGTTTCTGTGCTAAAATAAACATCTTAAGCAACCCTGCATGTGTCTTCCTCGAAATTAGGCACTTGTAAGCACTTGGCACAACAAGTAGAGTTTGCACACGAAACCTCGTGTCTATTCCGTCTGACGGGAGCTCAAAAGATTTCAGCTAACGTTGGCTGTGTGCTCACCGTGCTCGGTTAGCTCGCTACTCTATTGTTCGTACACATCAACCGTCTTCGTAGATTCGTAGCACTACGCTACGATAACGCTACAAACATGCTACGAAAAAGGAAACCCAACCGAACCTACGTATAAATAATGTTTGTTTGGCCAATGTGCCATGGTCTCATTCGCGGCAGCACTTGTTCAATAAATAGTAGTGGTTTTCCATCGAACACGGAACTTGTTTTCAACGTAATGCACGAAGAGATTACAAACAATTGATGCGTTAAAAATTCACATCCGATACCGGCTTTAAAGTCATATGAAGTACAAAGCAGCCATACATTCCCATCGCCTGTCCCGGGGGACGGTTTTCCCGAAATCAAGCTATCGTGAAAAACATTTTACAATTGCTGTTAGTTTCTCTGTTGTTTGGCATTTTGAAACTATTGGCTTGCTGGTGCGGCTACACTCGTTATAAAATGGAATCGACGACTATCGTTTTTTAAAACGTTTTTTGTAAATAGAGATATAAAAAGTCAATTAAGTTTATTTTCCCTGATACGAACAGGTAAACTTAACTTAATTGGCTGGTTTTAATATAATTAAATGTAAAAATACATACATAGCATCAAATCAAATCAAATCAAATCAAATCAAATCATTTTATTCGCATAATATGGGTTTTACAAAAGATGTTACATTTTTTTGTGGTTTCACCATACTCAGCCTATATATAAGCATGCAAAATTTGGTTTATTACACATCGTAGATAATCAATTCAAACAAAACAATCAATTGAATTTTATTGGAATAATAATATTAAAATAAATTAAATTATAAGTTCTTCATTGAATTTCATTTCATTATGTTTAAATTACTTTATTTATTCACACATATATTCATTTAGAGTATAATATGCTTTATTTATAAGAAAACACTGTAATTTCTTCTTGAATAGCGTAACCTGATTGATATTGCGGATGTCTAGGGGTATTTTGTTATAAATTTTTGGTCCCATACAAACAAAACTTTTGTGTAAGAGCGCTGTTTTGGAAGGTAGAGTGCACAACTGATCTGCATGACGGCTCCTTGTACGGTATTCAAATAATTCTGGGTGTGATTTAATAAATGCTGCAGTCTCATATATATAGATACAGGGCAGAGTCAGTATTTTGAGTTTTATAAAATAAGTTTTGCATGAATCAGTTTGATTTAAGTTGCAGACAGCCCTAATGCATCTCTTTTGCGCTCTGAACGCACGTTCCAATTCAGTGGAGTTGCCCCAAAAAATAACTCCATATCTAAGAGTAGACGATACATAACCATGGTAAGCTGTCAACACGGTTGGTATATCAACGATTTTACTGAGATTACGTAGCGCAAAGGAATATCTATTTAATTTATTACATATGAACTCTATTTGCTGTTTCCAAGTCATTTTGTTGTCCAAATATAATCCTAAAAATTTAGTTGATTCTACTACTTCTATTGTTTGATTATCATGATGTATATTTAAATTTACTAGTGGAAGTCTTTGGTTAAAGTTAATAGCTTTCGTTTTACTTATATTAATTTTTAGATTATTTTTTATTAGCCAGTCAATAACATTTTTTAAAGTCAAATTGATTTTGTCATTAATGTCATTTTTACTATATGCGTCAAAGAGAATAGTACTATCGTCAGCAAAAAGAGTCATAGGATTATTGGTAACAGTTGGGAAGTCATTTATATATATTAGGAACAAAGGTGCTCCTAGTACACTGCCTTGTGGCACGCCATATTTGACATGTCTCATGTTCGATTTGTATGTTGTTAAGGTCTTTGTTTTAGGACAGATTTTGGATACCTCAGTTAGTTGTTTCCTATCAGTAAGATATGATTGTAATAGTTTATGTACATTACCCCTAATACCAATTGCATATAATTTGTCCAAAAGAATGTCAATTTTTACGCGGTCGAAAGCTTTTGTCATGTCCATAAACAGGGCAACAGTTGGAGATCGCTTATCCATATTGCTTAGTACTCGATTACAAAATTGATATAGTGCTAGGTTAATCGATTTATTTTTTCTGAAACCCATTTGTTCTTTGGCAAAAAGATTATTATTTTCAAGGTAGTTGCATACGCGGTTATAGATGACTCTTTCGAAAATCTTGGAAAAAATAGATAGCAATGCAATTGGGCGATAGTTGTTCATGTTATGTTTCTCTCCTTTTTTATGTATAGGTTTAATAATTGCAATTTTAAGTAACTTTGGGAATTTACCTGTTTGTATAGATAAGTTTATGAGATGTGATAGTACGGGTGAGATTATATGAGCAACTCTTTTTATAATATTTGTATTGAATCCGTCATACCCCACACTTGAGGTATTTTTTAATGAAAGGATGATCTGCTGTATTTCCTTAGGGTCAGTTGGTGTCATAAACATTGAGTTGCTGACGGATGGAGGGGGTTTATGTGAAGGTAGGGGATCTTCAGGTTTTATCTGATCAATGAAATAATTATTGAATTGTGTTGCTATGTTATTTGGGTCATAAATTAGTGTGTCATTAATTTTAATGTTATGTATGTATTCTCGAGGTTGGTTGTACTTATTTTTATTAATTATTTTCCAGGCGGTTTTTGATTTATTGTTAGAGGTTTTAATATTGTATGTATTTTGAGCTTTTTGTGTTAGTTTTATAATCGCTTTTACTTTTTTGGCATACTGCTTAAATATCAATTTATTAGCAAGTGACCGTTTTATCCTATATTTCCACAATAGAGCTCTTTTACGCGTACAACAGGTTTTAATGCCTTTCGAGATCCATTTGGGCTTTTTGGTTTTTGACATCTTAATTTTTATTAAAGGGAAGCATAAATTATACAGTGAAGTAAAGTTTTTATGTAGTTCATTGTACCCTTCATTTACATTGTTATAGTCATAGATTTCCTTAAAACTTAGTTGGCTTAAGTTCTCAATAAATTTTTTAACATTGTCTTCCGAGTAGTCACGTTTAAATTCATACCAATGATCAATATCGTATACTCTTTCTACTGGATATTGCAAAATTTGGGCTGTGTGGTCAGATAAAGCTAGTTCCTTGACATGTGATTTGCATCCTTCAATATTGTGTAAGATGTTATCAATACAAGATTGGCTAGCAAGTCTGGTAGGTTGTTGAATTGCAAGCTGTATATTATTACTTAAACATATTTCCTTAAACTTAGAAGATTGACTAGTTTTCTTAAGCAGGTCTATGTTAAAATCACCACATATAACAAGCTTCTTGTTTTTTGAGATTTTAATGATCATACATAACAAATCAAAAAAATATACTATAATTATTACTATTTGGAACTCTGTACATACACACAACAATTGTTTTATATTTAACAAGCTCAATTGCACAACATTCTATAACATGACTGATGGATAAATTAAGAATGTCAGGAACTTCCCTCCATTCATGCTTATTTTTAATAAGAATGCATGATCCACCCCTTTTGGTGTCATTTCTACTGAAAGTAGTTGCTAATGAGTAGTTCGGAACTGATAGATACTGTTCATAGCCTGACATCATAAAGTGTTCTGATACACAGATGACGTCAATATTCAATTTACATTTTGACAATTCCTCTAAACAGACATAAAGTGTATCAGACTTATTCAAAAGACCTGCTATATTTTGATGTAGTATATTTATATAGTTATTCGAGAAAAAACTCGTTGCTTGATAAACATATGTCGTTCATTAGGTGTGGTGTTTGTGAGTATGTTAATATTTCATTTTTAGAGTTTAAATTAAATATTTCCATCACTAAGTCTTGCAAATCTGACACAACCATCTCCATGCCATAATAGTTTATTGCTCCAGAAAGCTTAGTGTACATATCATAGTCATAAGAAAGATTAATATTAGAGTCCAATATATACGCGTAGTTAAGCGTCTGAGTGTCCATAAACAAAAGGTTATTAAAAGTTTCCACACGACAGTTATATAGAGTGTTACTATAGTTTGATTGTTGTGTGTAGTCAAAGTTGTTGAATTTAAATTTATAGGTAGGTAGGCAAATAATAATATTAGTATGGGTTAGCCCCGTTAATTTTTCACGTATAAACATTACTAGTTCTACGTAGTTTTGCGTTGCTCTAAAATCTTCCTCTCCGATGTAAACAATACAGTAGTCCTTAAGTGTAAAGTCTTGAACTTTTGCATCGATTTTGTCCAAAATATGCTTTAGTCCACTTTTGGGCTTACGATAGTGGCAAATATTAAACTTTCGTAGCTCGGTTTCGTCTATGATGGCACTTATTCTGCTTGAGGATTCGCTGCTGACTATGCATATCTTTGGTCGTATAGTCGGCAACGTGTTGTTGACTTTATCTGGTGTTTTATGGCAGGAAGTTAGTGCATCAGTTGCTCGTTGACGTGTTGTTGTAGACATTATATTGCATCTTCGTTGAGGAGTTTTTGTAGTTGTGTTTGACTGGGAATGACCGACCATTTGGTTGTTTGTCTGAGTGGCTTTGTGAGTCATATTTGGAGTAGGTACTGTGGTAGGTGCTATGTCACAATTTAAAGTACTTGAGTGTATATTTATTTTACTAGAAGCCTGTTCGTCGTGTTTTGTTAGTAGCGTTGTTGTGATTAATTGCTCCACTTTTCTTCTAGGCGTTGACATATTGTCCCTTTTAATTCGTAGTTTGCTACCTGATTTCGGTGTTAGGTTTCTTACATCAGGACCGTCATATATTTCTTTATACATATCTATTATTTTTATATATTTTTGTACTTCAGTTTTTAGTTGAACATTTTCTGTATTAAGGTTTTCTATTTCTATATGCGCACTTTGTAATTCGCTGGTCAAGTTTTTGATGTTATTCTGCAGATCTAGAATAGTTTGGCTAGAATTCAATGAGGTGTTTGGTAAGCTCATCATGGTCGTATCAAAAAGGGTTGAGTTTTCTGTGGCAATGTCACATAGTGAGCTTGTTTTGAATAGCTTTCTGTCTCGGTATGTGATATTTTCATCCATGATTTCGTAGTTAAATTTTTAAATTTAATGTTAAAATATAACAATAATTTATGTTTGTAGAGGAGAAATGCCTTTTAACGCCCTTTTTAAGGTATAGATGGGAAGTATTGGTAGTTCCTGTGCTGCCCTCTTAAAGGGGTGGAGAGAGTTAGCAAGTATTGATTGAGCTGTCAAATAAACGTGTTACAGCTATTGCACTATGGAGGTCAACCTACGTGTGTTTCTTCAAGGTTTAGCTATTTACCGATAGGTGTCACTGCCAAACAACTTTAATATCCAATATAAAGTGCTGCCATCTAGCTGATAGCTACGAATTATAACCTATGACCTTGACATTCAGCCATTCACCGCTAGGTGTCGTTATTGGTGTTCATAGATTTTTGTCAGATAAAGTGCTGCCATCTAAAATTGGTGTAGGGAACAATTCTTTGGTTTCGAGAACTTTTCTTCGTAACGGTATAAATGCAGTTCAAATCTTTGGTTCCACTATTGCCCACCAGGTTTTATTTTAGATTTTAATCATAGTTTTCCTTTCATATAGCACTTAATTATAGATTTGAGTTATTACTCACGATTGATTCTCGCTTGTTGATGATGACTATTTAGTGAGATAATAGAACATCACTTACAGGCGTTTATGAGGAGTTCAAGTCAGTATATCCACAGCACGAATAACTTTTGTCACAGGGTTTTTTCGGTTTAGATAACGTTTCTACGTAATCTTTCCTTCACTATATTTGTTCACAAAACTTTTAGCTGCACTATTTTAATGTTAATTATTATTTAACAATTTTTGAAAAAAAATTGACAGGAGCCAGTGTTTACTTTATAAGCGCCATCTAGCGACGAAATTAGAGCATCACGCTCTAATTCCCCATAGGTTTAGCAGAGGAGGAGATTATATTTAAATCCTATGTAATAGAGGTGATCCTTATAATTCCATAACCTGGGCACATGTCCGGACTCCGGGTGCTTCTGAGAAATTCCAGATGAAAAGACCAAATTTTAATTCAAAATTGAATCAAGTCTTCTACGTAGTAAAAAAGCTACTATGTTCCCTCATTCATATTTGTTCTACACAATCACATACTACAGAAGTATTTTCTCACAAATACCCACGCTCCACCAGCGTGGCTTCAATTCCCTCGACCTCCACGACTCGACGTCAACTTGGGCTATTTAGTTCAAAACGATCTCCACGAGAGCTCTTATTTCAGGGTTTATTTCGCAATCAACTTGTCCCCAGCGATTTTCCGAGACTAATATATTCTTTAGACATCTGCTTACGTTATCTTTCTGCTGTCCACGTTAAATAAATAGTGGTTCCAACACAACTACAATGTTGCAGAGCTCAACTCGTTTCGGAGTCACTAGAACAAATATGCAGTCATAAACACCCGAGATATTCGGAACGTAAAAGTGAAATCCAATATTTTAAAGTAGACGAGAACACTTATGACGGATAGAACACTCACTATCAAGAACCAATGACCGGGAAAATTGGGATATTATCTTAACTAGGTCTCTGCAGTTTCAATAAAACAAATTCTCGTGTCGAATGTTCATTGGGACCATATTTTATGTAACATTAAACTTTTGGGTTTCATGATCTGTCAGGTTTGAATCAACATCATTATGTTGATTTAGGTTCAAGTTCGTAAGCACGACTGCTAATAAATAAATAATTATAATTGTTCAAAAATTAAATAAGTAAATAAAATATAAATCTAAGAAATAATATAGCTATTACAAAGTATGATACCTGTTCTAGCTTAAAACCTGTATCACTAGCGACAAAGTTTGTTTGCTTGAACGCGCTAATCTCAGAAACTACTGGTCCAATTTGCAAGCTATAGGCTATACATATATCATTACGCTAAGACTAAGAGGAGCGGAGCACCAATGAACAATTTTTTTTTTAAATCGGGTTTTTTTTTATTTCCTGTATCTAGAATAGAATACTCTTTATTGTACACCACAAAAACTTACAAATTATAACTTGTATCTATTTCACGCGGATGAAGTCGCGGGCGTCGATGAGTTATGCTGTAATTGTGGGGTCCAAGGTTCGATTTCCAGGACGAGCAATTTCTTACCTATTGGTTTCCCCATCAGGATATTACCAGTATCAGCCCAACGTTTGGAAGTTGGAGGTGTGATACCTGATCACTCCTTGGTCGTATCCGATCGCTATCCTATAAGACCGAGAGTAAAGGAATATGGAGTGTACATGCGTTTGCGCATATATATTTGTGAACTTTAATATCTACCGCACACTTCTCTTAAATCACTTGAGATTGGCCGCCGTTATTAAAAATGAGATATGGTGCAAAATGGAAATGGGATATGGTGGTGGTGGTAGTAAAGCGACTTACTATTAGTTTATATCTTCATAAATACCCAATAGGCAGTAAGTTTAAGCCTGAAATAAAAATGTAACGGTTCCGTAATAAGAGTCATCTCACGTAAGAGTCAACTTAGAGAAATAGGTTAATGCCGCGCTTGTGCTGACGTGCTTGCCGCCTACTAGACACAACATGTCTACTTAGGCACAATCTGGTTCTTTAAACACAACACTTAGCTGAAGCGTGGCTTCCAGCAAAGTTTGCACCTCACGTTAATACCTACAACTTCAAGTTTCACTAGAAAAACAAGAACTTAAGCTAAGAGAAAACCTGAAACCATTCCTATTCACAGAGCGTCCGTACCTAACAAACAATCGAATAACGTGCAAAACTTGCGTTAAGTTCTAGGCAATGTTTACATGAGGAAAGTAATATTTTCTGAGCTGCTAACACAAATAAACACGTGATAAACAGAGCCCCGAAAGTAGTGAATACATGTAGATAGCATACGACCACGTCATTCAGGGAAGCAATCAGGTTAATAGTGACAGTTCCAACTCAGCCGCTATTCATAATACGACTTTTATTTGTTCGGACGACCAACACTAAAGGACCACGCTAATTAAATGGGCGGCTACCATCTAACAGTACAATGTCTACACTGAACGTATTCAACGTCGTATTATACACGCTTGCATATTCAGTGATTACCCATTGAATTCTGATTAACGTTATTGTAGGGCCGGCTCTCATCCCGTCTGGAGTGATTTTCTGTGTCGTGTGTGTCAACGTCTAACTACGTGCTATGTGTGTTAATAATGCTCACTAATGCGCGTGTGTATTATGTAAGTTTAAAGCTCTTCTATTTTTAAGATTAAAGATACTCTACATAATTTTAGTAATAAACTTTGAAGTAACTTATAAAAGCTCGTAATACTTACAGTAAATTAGTGGGCTCTACTTACTTTATTTTAGATTAATAGTTTAGTAAATCATATTTTAACAATATCTTAAAGAATATTAATTGTTCTTTCACAACTGTTTTTTAAAGTTAATCAATAACTGGAACTAGTTATCTTACAAGTGAACTGTTCGCAAATATCTGCAATCTTGTTCGCTAGGCTTTGGGCGATACCAAGTGAGGGGCACTGGTGTCGTTAATCAATGTCAAGAGTTTATGAAATCTGTCCTTTATGCCAGTTGACTAAACTGAAATAATAGTCAGTCAGAAACAAAACCCTTGAAATAATGCTTTAGCCTAAAAACTTTTCCCGAATGCATAGAGTACTTTGAACGATTTACCAAAGTCACATATATTTTGTAGTACTTTACACATGTGCACCCTCAAAGTGTAGTGTATTGTGTAGTGTGTGTGTGTGTGTGTCTGTGTGTTCGTACATTGTACACTGTATTCCTTAAGTTTCCTCAAACGTTTGCAACTTACACTTTAAATACGGTGTAGGGAATCGGACGAGCAGTCGGGGCCGGGGTCGCTGCAGAGATCCTTCATTCGTTACGTACGTGATAGGACTGACCGACAAGATGGCCGCTACGGCCAGTGATGTGGCTTGCAGCTTACGATACACTATCGATCACGCGCTAATACGACACTGGTAATCCCGGTAAGAGCCGCCTGAAACGTGTTGCTACCACCGTTTACTTTATTTGAGTGATCCTTCGCTACCTTGTTTACACTTCACTGCTTTAACACTTTCCAATTTCTATTCATGTTTAAACAACAAAACACTAATCCATTCTGCTTTATGATTTCGCTCGTTTGCAGTTGGTAGACATTTTTACAGCTCACTAACTACTCAGTTAAACTCCAATGAGCTATGATTTTTGAACAACACTAGTCTCGGCAGAGGAGCGGTGCATCTAATGGATTTTTATTTTATTTCGTTGCAGTTACGCGAGCCAATTAGTTTTGTGCAAGCGCATCAAGAATACTCATTACTCGTCTCTTAAGTGAATTTGAATCGTAAACTCTTGAATAGTTTTTGGAATATTTAACTTTAACGTTCAATACCCAATATAATACAACAACAGCAATTTCTTCATAGTTTATTTCAGCTTTTATCATTAAAAAGAATCATGAATATATTTTTACATTAGGAACTCGACCCAGTAGGTACTCTAGTACGTCTCGTCGCTGAAAGAACGTAGAATTTACCTCGAATTGTGGCTACAGGAAGGGCAGTACATTTGATATAATAAAATATTTTAATTGTAAGTTTTTAGCGTGGACATTCATGTAGATGTACCCTCGTACGTCCACCGTGCCGTGAAATTTAACTGAAAAAATATTCCAGGCGCATCTTTAAATTCCAACTCCGTATTTTCGTGTGTTGCCACTTCATAAAAGTGGTATTTTACAAAGAAATTGTGTCAGTGGGAAAACACGTATGATGAAAGGCAAGGCGTAGATGCCACAGAGCATTGCTGAAGGGCTCAGTGCTATACAGATTACTTCATCCATTTCATCCAATGTAGGCTTAAGGCCAGAATGGTTATCAACTTGTTATCATAAGATTTGAATAATGCAAATATTGTCATATGGTTGTATGGTATGTCATATGGCTTATACATAGAATGAACCTATTTAATACCTGTCTATTTTTTTTGCAAAAATATACGCTATTTCACTGTTTGTTTGTATGAAATGCAGGAAGACATTGTAACAAATAAATAACGAGCCATGATCCTAGTAAATAAAACAAATGAAGTGCCACTTAAATTACTACTTTGTAGTTTTATGCATCCACTAAATTTGAATAGAAGAGATAGATCTTAATAGACTTTTGTTTATGACATTAAGTTAGAGGCTAATTTTGTCAAGCAGATACAAAAAAACAGTTTCATGTACCGCAAGCTTCTCTTATTTCACGCGTTTATGACTTTTACATAAATAAATGTGTAAGCCTCATCAACAAAACCCTGATAATAATATGCTCACATTAGGTGTTGCCTGTCTCGTTGCGACAAACTCGCAGTTGGCTCGTTTGCTGTGTCTACTCGTTTGCGCCTTGTCTACGTGACGGGAAATAGGCCGCGAGCTGCACGTAATTTGAACCAAAACATACAACACTAGGTATAGCACAAACGAGCAGTCATTAAGCATTTACGACATGACTTTAGGCTGGCGTGTCACTATACTCGCAGAAATACAAATATTTGTAACAAACCTTGAACATCGAAATTTAAAACTAACGCTAAATTTCTAAAAAGCCAATGAACCTTTTTAGTCTACGCCAACTTAATCCAATAAGTTTTATTTACACAAAATTATACAGATGGGTTTTAAAGCCCCAACATTGTTAGCATTGTATTGTTAGTTGAGGATCAACAAACCAACTCGTACATTTTTATTTACCTGTTCGCTTGATCTCGCAATCCCGCAGACGAGGGATTGATTTGTTCCTTAAGGATTTCGTCCTTGTCTCGTGCTTGCAAGGCGAAGTTATCTGTCGGCTTAGATGTGGCTACCTAAGGGGTGAATTTTTATCCGGCCCTCTTAGTATTCCAAGGCTGTAGGCTTATAATTCGCTTGAGGGTAAGACCGCAAAGGGTAGGCGACAGAGAGGCGCCCGCACGTCTGAAGGGGCTTCCTCTGGGCTCGCGCTGTCATTCCTTGTAAAATAGTCAACCGTGAGGGGAGCCAAAGGAAAACCTTATATATCTATAATGTAATTGCATTAGAAGAAGCTTACTGTGTTTCAGTGATCGTTCCTCACTCTTAACAAACATAACGTCCGTATAAACTTTATGTAGATGCCGTAAGACGTTGATTTTAGTAAGGTACTTACTCGTACTTACTTTTCTTTTACGTAAGTATATAGATAAAAATATTTAACCATAGCGTGGCGGTCATAACTTGTCTGCGTAAAAAATGATAAAACTTCCGGATACGTACATTTAACAGCGGTGGTAACAAAAATCTGACCAACATCAACCTACAGAACGATCGTAACTTTAATAAAGTACTTTACATTAAAGTGAATGCTGAAATTTTATTTATAATGCATAGCTATAACTTTTCATATAACTATTGGCTGAGTCACCGTCGCGAGTGTAGTTTCGGATATAATAAATGTTTTACAAGATAAATTTAACTTGCAACATTAGCACCCTCTGCTTCGACACAGCGATTACACAGCGAGTGCAATTTTTCACTGTTGCCCACCCCTGCTGGTGCGGCACAATTTATGACGCGAGGAATGATTTTTCAACATCCGTAAGTTAGATTTATATTTAACAGCCGAAAAAAGCCTGAGCTAAATCACCGATAAGGGGAATATGAAAACGCTGAGTCAATTGGGTTCCGCTATGTATGGCACAAGTTTACGAAATGCGACGTCGCGCCCCGGGAAAATATACATTTATCTGCTGTAGGTACCTAACTGTTCACTATTTTAATATCGCTTTTTTATTATTGTTGTTTACTGTTATTGGTAAACTTTTTATGATGTGCTCTGAGTTAGCAAAATATTTGTATTGAATTTGGCTATTGGGAAAAACCATATCAAAGTTCGCCACGTTAGAAGTCATCCCTCAAATCAAAGAAATGTATGATACTAAAGAGAAGTATAGAGAGGACATGCAAAGACGTGCCATAGTAAAACCACAGTATAAATATATTAATACAGTAGGACGACACCTTTGATCTCTGGAAAAATGTTGACAACGTCTACACGCGTTAGCCCAGATTAATATACCTCTAATAATACCTCTCGCACTACGAACATCGTTTGTTCGCAGTTCGGGAGCAGCTTTCTCGCGTATCGCCCCTTACACCCCGCACGATTGCCCTGTCTAGACGGCTTCGTCGGACGACTGTAGGTTTTTAGACTGTGGTAAAACTATGATCCCATGTCTCAGTAACTCAATCTACAATAATATAGCAATATTGTAGCGGCAGCGGAGCTTAGAACAAAATAGAATTTATTTTCCAAAAGTAAGTTTTACATTGTACACCGCAATTTAGGACTAAGTGTTAATTAAAGTGACTAGGAACTTACAATAGGTTTACACAACACATATGTTTACATTCTTAAATTACATACATACATACATACATAAACTCACGCCTTTTCCCATGGGTGTAGGCAGAAACTACGATTCTTACATACTTCTTTTGCTTCGTTTACATTCATACATGTTGTCAAACACTGCACACGCCGGTTGCGAGTACTACGCACCTGACCTTTCTGAAGAACCTCACCGATAAGGTCTATGTATGTCCTTCTAGGGCGTCCTCACCAACACATTCTTAAATTCTGTATGTTAAAATGATGTGCTAAGTTAACTAAGTTAAGCTCATATACTTGTCTCCACTAGGACATAAGTATCGGGTGAAAATTTTGTTTGTAATGTCCTGTCAACAGCAATTATTGATTGTCTTTGCCTCAAATAAAATATGGAGAGTCCACTTTTTTATGTCTTTAATCACGTACTCGAAATATTTGGTAATTTGATGAAATGGTTTCGATACAACCTATACATAAACCGTGGATATACACGCAGCCAATTAAATGAACCGAGAGTGGGATAAATGTAAGGTAATTTATTACAATTCGCGCCAAACGGCCGACTCATTACATTTAAAACATAGCACGTTCACACTTGTGTAAAATTGTTATTTCTTAAAATCGAAATATCGACGGTAAAACTAACAAAAATTTACCTTGAAGTACGTTCATTATTAAGACGTATCACGGTATTAGCTGGTAAGTTTATGTATAGAAGGTAATCTCCGAAACTACTCATCCGATTTCTATAAGTGTTAAATATAAAGCGATACATTATCGACGAATGATTTAAGCTATGTTGGTGTTAAAGTAGACCTTCGTGCGGATGAAGTCTAGTATAATATAAATAGATGTCGTACTTCTTTCCAACTAAGTAGGAAGTACCTATAACAAACAAGCCCTAAATAGGTAAACTTCCACTTATCTATACATGATATAGAACTACTTCATCACTATTAATGAGTAGATAACGTAAGTTCAGTTTAAACCTCATAAAATTTTACGCTACATTAATATTAAATGCGATAATGAAGATATGGCAACCGCACAAAGTACGATTGTGTAAACATCTGAATTTGCGGAAACTCAAGATTTATCCAATCTTCCAACATAATTAAATTTCAAGGAAACGCCTTTAACACATTTCCATCTTTGAACAAGTAAAAATTGTTATCATTTTTGTGTCGGTACAAATTGTTAACGTTTTTATGTAGGTACAAATTCTTAACATTTTTATGTAGGTAAAAAAATCCCTTTTACATTGTAAAGGTTGTTTGTTTGGCGAGGGAAGCATTACAAGCATCAAGCAAGTAGGAGTGATGTGAGTATTTACCCGTTACGTTACCTCTACTATGTTTTGACATATCGGGATAGTTCGGTAGATCGGCCTAAGTAAACAAATCAATTGTCTATTTAACATATCTGGGGCAAGTTGGGGATGTGTCGGCCGCAAGTCTGGACCTCTCAAATTGAGGGCATGCAGACGACGCTACGACACTCCAGCACGCCGCTTAACGAGATTTATGATGATGTATTGCGAAATGATGGAGCTTTAGTAAGGACAATACGTCCGACCAGAATATGATTAACGGGAACTAAGGAGCGATTTAGTAATGAGGTTGGTTTTCGTATTGAAATGAATAACTCGTCGTGTTGCGGGCCTTGGTTTTGCTGTTGCTTTAATATTTGTTTTATTTTACTTCGATAGTCCCAGTTTATCATTTTGTTATTTTATCATTTTGTTACACGTGCAGATCTATGGATTTAATCCAACTCTGCACTCCTTTATACCTGGAGGCTTCTTATTAGTCAGTTGCTTTTGCTTGAGTTAGTATTAATGTCGGTAACTATATATTACTAGTTTCCTGTATATTTAGTGTGCTAGCTAACATGTAGTGAATAACTTATTTTAATTATTTTATATTTAAAACTAATTGTACTGTGTTAATTCAAGTTCTTCTAACTTATCAGACAGATGTGTTGCTGGGGAGTTTGTTCCGCCACTTCCTCTTCCCAGCAAAAACACTAGGAAGTGGCGAAGGGTGGGCTTTTTGGGGGACTGTCTTATGTAATTTCGACGTTCAAAATGTGCTGATCCTCACCCTAATTTGAATAAATGACTTTTGATTTTGATTTTTGAATAATTAAGGAAGCGGATTAGATACCTACTTTCAATGGTCGATAGGTATCTGTGGAGTAAGTGAGGTATGTGTTTCAAGATGTGTTACATGTGTCATCTAAGTAAACATCACGCTTAATTTATCAGGCCCGGGCGGAAGGCGGCTTTCACGAACAATAAGTAATTTAATTGTGTCTGGAATTCCGGTAAGTTGCAGGCAGACAGACTGCTGCGCCGCGTGTTTCGGGTTCGATTCCCGCACATACAAAAGAAGCAAAATATGTTTGTAAGGCCTACAGGTAGTTTCAGGTCTGGATGTATTTAAATGTTTGTAAACGCACCTATCAAGAAATACCACATTTCAACCACATTTCATCAATTTACAGTCACAAATTTAGGCTCCAGGAGAAATTCCAGATAGAAAAACTCAATTACGCTTTACCCCACCCGCGGATTGAACCGGAGACTACATGCTCAGCAGTAACGCTCACAACCACTGATTGAAAGAAGGAGTTAAGTGAAGTAAAATCTACGTTATTATTATAATATCCGTTATTCCGATATGACTTAGAATCAATCTATCGAATAACACAAAGTTACGCTTGGCAGCCACTCGTTCAGGAATATAAACGTGAACAGATTACCCACGACACTATTAAGGAATTACTCCTAATTACTAGATTACAATCCAAAGGCATTCAAACGTTCCTAATCTCGCCTAAATCGACACATTTCCTTGTAATTGAGAATACTAATATCAAGTCCTGGGTATATTGGCTGTCTCACAGGAACACTACCGAGAGAACGTAATTAGCAGTAAATCTAAAAGATTTACTTCTACAATAAATTTTCAGGAACGTTACGAGTATGTAATTAGGCGCTTGAGCGTGTAACGAAATCTAGTACATTATACGACCATACACGGTTCATGAATTCGGTCCGTTTTGTACGAAAGTAGCACATAGCAATGCTATTGATCGGCTGTTGCAGAAACACATGGCGCCTGATATGTGCCGATAATATGGACACTATAGTCCCTCCATAAACTGCTACTAAGCGCTCGCTAGGAAATATACGAAGGTACCTAAAGCAGCAGTTTTGTTTCACACATGTTTTTGGTAAAAATTCAATTGAATTTTTCTGAGCATCAAATCAAAAAGGGTCAATTTCTTTTTATTTAACATAATGTTAAAAAAAAATATTATAATTTTATACTTATATTATTGAAAATTGATTACAGAAGAACTCAAATTTTAGAAATAGGTTCACCGTCTGTTGGTTGTTGACAGGCATCCTACGTCGACCAGCTAAATGGTTTATAAAAGTTAAGGTCCATAGGCATAACAAAAGACACTCAGTTTCACTCACTATCAATATCTGAACTTTAATGTTTTTTCACACCGACCATGTAAATTTACATTTGCAATATAAATATCTGTTACATTATTTCGATAATGAAATTGATATTACCTATACATTTTAATTGGACTATAAATGAAAAGTGATTAAGTTTTACTAAACTCAGTAGTTGTTCCGAATCTATTCGTGGCGGTAATATTCAGATTAGCAGGATTAGCTCAGACATCGGACGTGATTGTTAACCTAGTTTCGTTTAAAATTAAATATTCCGAAAGCAGCGGTAAACGCCAGGCAGCCTTCAAAATTAGATTGGATGGAAACCTTAACTTTTATGGACAGTCATTGTATTTTGTTTGAGAAGTTGTGACTTATGATATTATTTTAGTCGTCAGGAACAAAAGTTACAATTTATATAAAAAAAAGTTGTTCTGTTTTGGTCTTCGATTAATTTTATTGTTGAAGATGAATGTATATCTACCTGCTGCAGCGCTGCGATATTTATATTTTTAAATGTCGCAGACCGCGTATAAGTACCTACATCTAATAAGCTGCCTCTCTCTGCTGTACTCGACAGGGACCACTCCACAGTCCACACTGATCTCATACAGGGTGGAAGGGACATACTCGTCACACATACTGTTACCATGAGACCACTGTACATAATTCTGGACCCACCTGTATTTAAATTTTACTAACGGTTTAATATATGTTTTAAGCGACTTCAATAAAAGGAGGAGGTTCTCAATTCAGAATTTAGACTGGCCTGTTGGTCTAGTAGTTAGTGACCCAGACTGCTATGCCGTAGGTCGTGGGTTCGATTCCCACCCAGGACAAATGTTTGTGTGATGAGCACGATCATTTGTTCTGTGTCTGGGTGTTATTTATCTATAATATGTATGTATTTAGAAATATATAAGTATGTTTATGATTTTTTTTTAGGAACACACGTAACGATTTTTGCATTTTTACTAACAAATTAAGCATTTTCATTTAAAAAGTACCATTTGGTAAAGAAAAACTGACGAAGAAAACAGGCAACGGATCTCTTCAACGCATAACAGCAAATTACTCGTGATTGCTACAGTCACAAATGTTTGTGCATGGTTTATGTATTTCCTTATCATATCATTACGCCTGTCTATTTTAGAAGGAGTTCGGCAGAGATGTGTTGTACTTTTGAAAGACCATTATTTAGTGCTATTTACATACGAAGAAACTCTAGGTCCGGAAGTCGGTGGCCAATAATGAATTAAACAAAACCACCAAAGCCACAGACTTCCGAAACTAGAGTTATTTTAGTAGTGTTTTTTAAGAAGACGGTTGTTTTTATTTTTGTATAAAGTTTATTAAATTTAATTAACCCAATCAGATTTTTCCATAAAAAGTAATACTTCTTTCGTTTCATATTTCATGGGTTTACTGTACTACTGTACTGTATACTTATACTGTATACTTAAAAAAAACATCGGAAATAGATGGAAATAATACTGAATACTGAGCTAATGGTATTTGCGATGATGTATTCCACCATGTATAATACATTTTAAGTTACCACTTTAGTACCTACAGAGACCAGCACATCAAGCTACCCCAAATGTGTCAAATTTCTCTGATAGATTTTCAACTTTCTACAAATAGACTAAGGTTCATGTTCAATTGACAACATTTCAAAATTGACATGACCCTAAAACAAAAATACCGTTTCTTCATTTTTGTATGCTGAGTTCAAATATATATTTTTTAAATCTTTTATAGCTTAATTTCTGAAAAAAAAAATAAAAACCAAAAACCATGCGATGACGTCACTTATACGGTGGAATGAGGTGTTTACCTTTGCGAAAGCACGCTAATTTTTAAGATGAAAACTATAATGTCAAACAAGACATTTCTGTCAAAAATTACGTATCTAATGTCAAAAAAGACATATCTAATGTCAAAAATGACATATCTAATGTCAAACAAGACATATGTAATGTCAATGTGTGACATTGACAACTGCTAAATGACAGTGACATCTAAGAAACTGATTTTTTTTGACGTATCACAGTAAAGCAAAGGAATTATCGCCATTCCACCGTATGAATGACGTCATTTGGCGCTTACGTCTTTTTAGAATGCACCGAATTTCAAAGTTAAAATTATGAATGAAAAGTACATAATATCGAAAAACCAAAAAATATGGGTCCTCTAGTTTTGGATTTACTTTTAGATAACATAATAAAACATGGAGGTTAAAATTTTGAAATGTTGTCAATTGGAAAAAAATACAGTTTGGGGATGACGTGCTAGCGTCTGTAAATTGTGTGACGCTATTAACAATGGTTAAGATTGAGTTTGATATTCACTGTGTGCTAACCTAAGCATATCCAAGTCTCATGAATCGATTGAGCCCGCAGCTTACAACTAAACTGTTTATAGGTAGGTAATAGACTAGTTAGGTCTAATTTAGTTTGAATGACCTAGTTGTAGCTATTGTCTGTAAAAGTAAAAAACACGATATCAGACGGATGGTATTTACGCGGTCGTTTAAAGGAACCTAATTCAAAAACATTCTTAATATTGATGGTATCTTTTAGGGCTGTCACAGACCTGGCGCGTTTTTCCATGCTCTATCCATATCACCGTTATATCTCTCATAATAAAGTCGAAAATAAACCGCGTTTATCCGTCGACATCGATGCTCTCGAATAAATGGAAATTTATTAATTTTCGTGTCTATTTCGTCCACAGCAAGGTTGATAATTGTTTGCCAGTGAAGACTGCCCTGAGCTACACCTTGCCAGATGTGCACTAGCCCTTAGAACATAAAACATCTCACCTATATTCATCGGAGGTATGCTTATAGTACAGACGCCAGCACATCAAGTTACCCCAATGTGTCAAATGTCTTTGATCGTTTTTCAACTTAATGTCCAACAGAATAAAGTTTATATTCAATTAGGAAAATTTGACACATTGGGGTAACTTGATGTGCTGGCGTCTGTACCTAAACTCGGGTGCGTATCCAGGCCTCAAAAAAGTTACGGTCCACGGTCACTCTAAAAACGTCAAGCGCGAGTCGGACTAAGTATTCCGTATGATTATTATTGTTATTAAGAGAAACACCAACGACATATTTACAAGATCTTATACAGGTAAAAATAATATAGACATTCATTCAATTCTGTGTAGATATGTCAATTAAAGGCGTCCACCGTTTAAACAATTTGACAATACTTGCATTCATACAAAGGAAATGTTTTTGCGCTACAACATTCAAGCACTGAATTTTTTGTACAGACGACAGCACGTCAAGTTGTGTCAAATTTCTTTGATTGTTTTTCAACTTTATATCAAACAGAATAAGGTTTATATTCAATTAGGGAAATTTGACACATTGGGGTAACTTGACGTGCTGTCGTCTGTACATGAATGTGTTATAAAATAGTGATATTTTAATTTACTAATTGTTATAAAACAGTAATAATTTGATTTATGGATAGTTTTTGTATGTGTTTTCGTTAAATACAAATCAATAGATTATCAAAAATAAGGTTATAAGGGCCATTTTGTTGTTTACGACAAGTACGATTATAGGTTAAGTTTGTAATACTTTGTTATGAAACCACGTGTTATTTTTAGAGCAAGAATTACATAGTTATGTACTAAATAAATGTTTCTTGAATTTTTGATAACCTATGTAATGAATTAGATATCGTTAAATCATTATATTGTGAAAACGTGTTCTCTGTACCAACGGCAATGGCTCGATGACGTCTGTTGTTTGTCACTGCCTAGTGCCTATAAAAGCGAGAGCCCGACCATTTATGGGCGATTCTTAGTCGAGCCGTCGGACCGAGCAGATCTCCAGTTAAGTACCCTTCTTGTTCTTTAAAATGTTTGTGTATTTTGAATATTATGTACTTACTTTGAATATTATAAACTGTAAAATGTTATGAACTATAAATGCTATGAAAATAGTGTTATAGTTGTGTTGTGTTCCCCTTAAAAAGTTATGTTGTCCATAATAATGTTATTGGAACTATGTATATAATAACTATTTTAAAAGAGTAAGTATGGAGTTTCTTGCCCATTCTTCTCCATACGAAACGACATTTTGGAAGGGGCAACTAGAATCATTATTGAAATAAATGCTTTTACTTTGACTTTGTGTTTAAATACTATTTGTTACCGTTATTTACGTGTTATTTAATTGTAACACTATAATTTGCCTGACCCAATGATAAAGGTTTAGTTTTTGATGATACTGAAACTTAATATTTTATTGAAATGATTTAGATTAAAACAAATACTTTTCATAAATACCCTCAAATAAATATTTTTATAACTTTCACCCTCCATTAATCTAACAAATGCATCTACAACCAATTATTTATAAATTCAAAATATAGCAATTTTTTTTACATGGGGTTGCGAGGATCGTCACTGTACTTTAATGATAATAATAATAAACTGAAATTCTGAATAAACTTGCTTTACGTAACTTTGTTCCGCCTTTTAAAAACAAATCAACTTATACCATATCATACGAATCGGTAAAGCTGTTTCGGAGGAGTTTGGCAACAAACACTGGGTCACGAGAATTTTATATATTAGGGATATACATACTTTTAATAAGATGTCAACAAATAGATCCTAAACAATAATAACTCCTACTACTTTTTTTTTAGGGAGCCTCCAATGTGCTTTTCAAACTTTTTGTGTTAGATAGAATTAGAATGAAAACGTATATATACATATAACCTAACCTAACCTTTCTCCTCCTCCATCAAGTCCATCCAAAGGTTGTCTGTAAGAGATCGCTTTTAGCGATAAGGCCGCCCATTGTAACACCTTATGTACCCCTTAACCCTTAATCAAACGGAAAGCTTCTTAAGAGATTTTTAAGAGATAAATAAAAACTGAGACTTGTTTTTAGGTAAGTTTTGTCTGTAGATTTCATAAATTTTGATAAAATTTTGGAAAAGGGTGGCGAAAGGGGGGTTATATTTCTAAATGGTTGACACTGTTTGAAATAGCCATTAAAAAAATAAAATTTATTTTGTTATTTCATACTAAGTGGGAAATAATTTCCCAGTATTTGATTAAGGGTTAAAGTTATTACTTGTAAGTTTTTATGGTGTACAATAAAGAGTATTCTATTCTATTCTATTCTAACATACCATACCTATCCTATAGCTAACCTAACTACCTAACCTAACTAGCTTACTGAAATGCATAGATTTTGAAAGATACTAAATACATAATTTTAAACTAAACTACTGCGCTGCGTGTCTCTCTCTACGAGTATGTTACATACAATACTAAAGTAGGTGATAGTATTTCAAGTAATAGTAGTAGGAGGTTATGATTTAACTCGATTGGTATATCATCCATACATAAAGTACTACTACTTTTACTGACCTGTTGATCTAGTGGTTAGTGGCTAATGCTATGCCGGAGGTCGTGGGTTCGATTCCCACCCAGGACAAATGTTTGTGTAATGAGCACAATCATTTTTTTTTTTATTATTATTAGATACTAGCACGCGTCACTCGGTTCCACCCGCGTAGTTCCTGTTCCGGTGGTATTACAGAGAAGTAAAGTAGCCTATGTCATCCGGGAATAGAGTAGCTTTCCAACAGTGCAAAAAAAAATGGATCATTTATTCCGAAGATTACCCCCTACATACAAACTTACAAACAAACAAACAAATTTTACTTCTTTATAATATTAGTATAGATTATTTTTTCTACCTGACCTCAATAAGGGTTGCGAGCATGCCCACAGTGCGCACAACGGCGGATCCCAGTTGCCTACACTCACATTACTGTTATGATTAATTCCGTACCGTGCCTATTTCCTTCAATCAGGCGCAAAACCCGATTCCAAGCTGCTTCTAAAAAAATGCAGATGGAAAAATCAAAAACGTTCTGCCTGACCCGGGGATTTGAACTCGAGACCTCAAGCTCAGTAGTAGCTCTTGCCAGTCTTGAATTTAAAACATTACTCTAAATTCTGAGAAATATATAGCCTTCAAAGATCAGGAAAAAGGTTTAATGTGTAAATAACTTGTAGATACTTCCCTAAACGTACTTGCCTACTTATCTTATTTAGGGTGTTTGCCGAAACCCGCTCCAACCAGTAAAACACCGCTTCGTAAGTGCTCGTGTCGCTAACTTTACACTTTTCGGCTACAACTTTAGAGCTATACTGCATGCAAACACATGCTAGTTCTGAGCTAGGTTTAACGGGAAATATAATAATAACGTAACAATAAATATTTGTGCGCATAACATAATGAATATGTTAGGTTAAAGATATTATCTTTATACTAAACCCCTTGAAACTAAAGTGCACTGGGACAAAAACGCTTGCTAAAATGACCCAAGTGCTGACTTTTATCGTATTTTATTACCAAGCCTCTGCTGATTATCCGTCAGTCATTCAGACTCATGAACCATAACAGGGTCTACCTTTAATGGTTCATGAAGCTGACTGCCGCGTCCATTTGCTATTATAACTACAAATAATCAAATTAAATTAAACATTATAGGGCGCCCATACTTGAAACAGGTTTTTTTTTTCACGATGGTACGGTACCCTTTGTGCAACAAGCTGACTCACACTTGGCTGGTTGTTAAACAAATAAATTAATATTGTACTAAAAGAGTCCAGTTTCAGTACTACAACGATTCACTGCGTCCTTGTACCAAGATTTTTAATATCAAAACGAAAATTCAAAGAGTATTTCCACTTCAATGATAATCAGGTACTCACGTAAACAGTTGTCGATTTTAATACATTTTCGTAGTCAGTTTTCATTCCATTGCATTTTCCAATTTTGCTGTAAATGTGGTGCAGCTATAATTGAATACAATGGTCAGCGTTATGATTCCTGGAGAGTGCAATGCTGTTAAATTATTGCTCACTATATCGCGGTGTAGTGCGAAATTGTTATCTGTTCCATAGCTCGTGGAAGCTATAAGATTAAGGATTGAAAAACTGAACAATGAATGTTTTAAAAATTACGAAAATCCCACATCATAAAAGGTCATTAAAATGAAAAAATAAAATATGAACTAACATAATTTGCTTAAAGAGTAAACGATTCCTTAGATTTTAACCTTAAAAACAAAGATAACGAGTCACCGCACATCGTCCGACACGAATACAATTCAGTTAATCCTACTTATATTATAAACGCGAAACTTTGTGAGTATGGATAGATGGATGGATGTTTGTTACTCTTTCACGAAAAAACTACTGAATGGATTTTAATAAAATTTGATACGGAATTAGCTGACATCCTCGATTAACACATGGGCTACTTTTTATCCATGTATTCCCACGAAAACGGGACCTACGGGGGTGAAACCGCGGGACGTCTGCTAGTACTTTCATATAGGGATACGTAATGTTAACACTTCTAGCTCTTGCTACTTCCAGACTACAAACAACTAGTCATAGTAATGTTTAATATTTATTTCTGTAAAAGTGATTTGTAATCTTTAGAAATAAATAATTTAAACCGTAACTTTTGTTAAGTTTAACATAGTTTTACATATTATACATACTTAGATGCTCTTCATTCTATACTGCGTAGACGTAAATTGGTCATCACAAAAAAAATGACACAGGGGTCCAGAATCATATAGTCTAACATGATCAAAATCTGCTTTTATGTATTCCACCCTGTATAGAGAATGTTTTATCCGTGCCCTCTTTTATAACTATTAGGTACCATGATTGGCACGCATAACTTTCAAAACTAGTTTCCATTGACATACATGCGAGATAGATACTGGATAGATTGACGTATCCAATACGTCATTTGCTGAAATTCGATTCTCACCTCACGTAGCCATAACTTTAACAGTTGAAGTCATAAAATAGAAACAGTAGGTAAGAGGATAGACCCGCGTGGAGGCAGGCCTCATAAAATTTTGCATGTTCCGTAGATCGCGCGCCTGCTCAAGGAGAAAATTCCACTCCTACACGCCAGTACGCAACATTTACGACTTTTTCATGACGTTATACAAGACTAGCTGGTTGCACAGACAACTATAAAATCTTACGCTTTCACGACTTTTTCTGTTCTTCAAATAAGAATAACCTGGGAGCGAAAAACTTGTAGTTCGAAAGAGATGCCATCGTGAAATATTTCCCTCTGGTCGCATTAATTTTGCAACGGCTCCCGCGCTCGCCGCTTTGCAGCAATATCGGAAAACATTACGAATTTCATTTCCAAATTGAAAGCGTCTATTTAATTCGTTCTATTTCTTAACGATTCTGCTATCCTACCGAGTTGACAACGAGTGAAGGAAAAAGAAAAATTAAACTCTATCGTCTGTGTTGAAATGAAGTCGAATGGTCCGGGGGAAGGGCGCGGGGGGCGGGGCTGGAAGATAAATCTCGGACGGCGACATCGACAGCGGTGCGCTTGCCAACGCACTACCAGCGCAACACCACATTAGGGGCCAAACTAATGTCTGCTGATATAACATCCCACCCCAGGAAGAACGACGCATCTCCGCGACAAATGTATTTACTTATAAATGTACGTCTTTATGCTTAAACGACATCCTTCGTTACTCGTGAGATGTCTTGTCGTATGTTATACTGCGACTTAAACGTGGAGAGCGGTAAGATGATTCATATGAGCTATGGTTCGAGTTCGGTTCATGTTCTTTCGATACTTAATGGTTAAGTACTGGTATATACTGTTACTGACACGGATATGATGTTAATGACAATATTAAACATTATTATATTGTTTTTATAAAGTCATGACTCATGGTCCATCACGTTGGCCGGGAATGAATCCTCTATTCGGTAAATATAATTTATATTTTAGGTCTCGCACTATGCCTACGACGTAGCACGCCTAGTATGTGCCTACGACGTAGCTTGCGTGGCCTGTTTCAACACCACCGTAGCGTGCGTAGCATACTTTGTAGCAAATAGCCGTAGCGTTAGTAACTTTCATGAAAACTCTTAAATATGTAATTTGTACTGTTTCTTTTGTTTTTGTTCTCTTCCGAATTGATGCCTATATAAATATACCTACTACTTTTGATGACCATATTGTCATAAATCTAGACTACCCGTAGACCGGGCACGTTATAGTGATCAATAATTCTAAATGATAGTGCACAAAAGTGATATGTGTGTTAGCAGTAACTGTAGTAAAGGCCAAAAGGCACTATTGATCGTCGATTCGGCAACTCTGGCTCGTATTTTAGAGTAAACTGTAGTTGTATAAGCGGTCGTTCGATCAGCATCAGTGCCATTTATCGTGCAGTCGGTTTGTGGAGCGCCGCCGCCGTCCTTTACTAGGCTAACACGCTGGATAACGTGACATGACACCGCTGTGATAGCCACATACATTATCGCAATGGCCCAGCAATTGTTGTGACATGTTACATAGTGTTTGAACGATTTAATGATGTATTGAAGCTGTGGCTTGTGGCTAAATAATGACAGCCGCACGGGACTAATAATTTATAACAAGACCCCTTCGTGCTTCGTAAAGCATGTTCAGTTGTTGGTACCGGCTGTCAATCTTTGATCTTTTTTTTTGTCTTTTTTTTTCTTTGTTTTTCTTTCTCTTTCTTTGTTTTCTTTTTTTTTGTGAGTCGTTACGAAAACAAACCACGAATGTCTGGCAACCATTTTTACTATCTATACCCAGTCACTGGGTTGTGCAGGTAAGATAGGCAGGTGCTCCATGTAAAACACTGGTATTTACACACCACACTCACTCTAGCAACCATTTACATTATACTCTAACAACTCTTATATTTAAAAAATATATATTTGAGTATTCCACAACTTTTCACACAACGCCATATTATAGTCCCAAGTTAAGCTGGAGAGCTTGTGTTATGGGTACTAAACTGCTGATAAACATACTTACATACTTCTAAATACATACATATTATAGATAAATTACACCCAGACTCAGAATAAATGATCGTGCACATCACACAAACATTTGGCTGGTGACCTGTAATAGGGGTCAGGTTTTTTATATAGACCTACTTCAGGCACCAGTCTCTCACAAAGTTAGCTCTGCGTTCGGCACATAAAGTGTTTGCTGTAAGTAAGTATTTTTTTTTATACCACGACGGTGGCAAACAAGCTTACGGCCCGCCTGATGGTAAGCGGTTACCGTAGCCTATCGACACTTGCGACACCAGGGGCGCCACACGCGCGTTGCCGACCCTAAAACTTGTGTTGAGAAAATAAACCTTTTATATTGTTATTATTTATATATTTAGCTGCATGCGGTAAATCTGTAAGCTAACCCCAACATAGGCGAGGCAGATGATGAGGCTGTTTTAAGCTGATAGATTTCTGCTGTCATTACGCTTCAAATAGATGACCTTACTTAACCATCTAGACCCTAAATAAGTCAAAGATATTATTCAGTCATTAATCTCAGTAGCATTAACGACAGCTGTCGTTGTGAGCAACTAGGGCATTAAAAGTCATATAACTGTAATAACAGCCAACATTAGGGTCATTTTAAATTATAATGACAGATGTAATTGTGCCGCATTGCCGCAAATGCAAGATGACTGTCATGGAATTTATAAAACCAGAATTGAGTGCCACGGAGCTTTTTTATAATTATTATTATTGATAGGCTCACGTTTGATCACTATCTCACCTGATGGTAAGTGCGATGATGTGGTCGACGATGAAGCACGCTTGCCTAGAAGTAACTAATTTACTCTTGACAATATATAAATAAATAAATATTCCAAAACTTTCACACAACGCCATTTAGTCCCAAGTTAAGCTTGAGAGCTTTTGTTATGGGTACTAAACAGCTGATAAACATATTTATATATTTCTAAATACATACATACTATAGATAAATTACACCCAGACACAGAACAAATGACCGTGCTCATCACACAAACATTTGCCCTGGGCGGGAATCGAACCCACGACCTCCGGCATAGCAGTCAGGGTCACTAACTACTAGACCAACAGGCCAGTCAACATTACCAGATATATAAGCAGAAGAGTTGGTTTGTTTGGTTGAACGCGCTAATCTCAGGAACTACTGGCTCGAATTAAAAAAATATTTTTGCGCTGGATAGTCCATTTATCGAGAAAGGCTATAGGTAACCAAGCCTATCTAGTGGAGCTAGGGTAAAGAAGAGAGGAAAACTGATGAATGAAAGATGAAGGATGAAATTAATGAAGAAAAGGTGGCCCTCTCTCAGCAGTAGATGTGGCTGAGGGGCATCAGGCTTCGGTCTTCAGTAGAGGAGGCGGAGGCCGTCAAAGGTGTCTCTCTCTGCTGTAGAATAGTCGAGGGACGTCAGGCTTCAGTCTTCAGCAGCGCAGGAGGAGGCCGTCAGGAGAAGGAGTCCGTCAGAGGAGGTCCTCTCGGCTCTAGTAATGGCCGAGGGACGTCAGGCTTGAGTCTTCAGCAGCGGAGGAGGAGGCCGTCAGAGGTGGTCCTCTCGGCTCTAGTAATGGCCGAGGGACGTTAGGCTTTAGACTTCTGCAGAGGAGGCGGAGGACGTCAGTTTAGAGGGCCGGAGGACAGAGAGACCATAAGTATTGGACTCGCAGCTAATATGACTTGCTAAGCCTTTCAGATCCAGACCAAGACTGCCAAATTCCACCTGGCTCCAAGGTAAATGGACAGAATGACAGATGATTGAATTTTGAAAGGTTTTAGAACACAATACAAAGCAAAGTAAAAGAAAAATAATGAGGTCGATGTGGTTTACATATACGACCTACAACTAGCTCCAGACAAATTAAAAATAAAACTAGACCTGTCACTAGCAGACATTACGAATGTAAACAAACATAATTTATAGAAAAACTTAAATAATAAATATGATAATATAAGACAAAAGGTATGCTTTGCCTCCAAGTAATGAGCATGTAACTACCTAGGGAGGGTGAATGCTTTAAAATTTCAGGTTAAACAATGTACAAAAATGTAAGTAAAATCACAATGTAAAGACAACATTACAATACCCCGAAAACCCCGGAAAATTTTTGAATACAATGAAAAAATTTTCTTTTAGAGTAAAAGAACAATAAATCATTAAAAAAAAAAGTAAGTTAAATGAGTATTTACAGTGGTACAAGTAAGTTAAAGAAATTAATACTAAGATTCCCCATAACCCAGAAAATTACTAACATGAAAAATTTAGAGGTTTTAAATAAGACCTTGCTCTTTCATACACCTTACATCAACCTTCTATTCATACTTCCTCAATCATACATCACCAGCATACTTTAGGGGATATGGTTCACAATCGATGACGCATACTCCACAAGGAATTATTTTTTAAGTTTTACGAAGGCTTATTTATTTAATTTAGGTGTCGTAATCCGCACCTGTTCTAAGACCCGAAAAAAATAAAATAAATTATTTACAGGTTTTTCTGCTTAAGAAAAGCAGCCAAGGATTAAAAGCATAAGTGCTTAAGAGAAAGCTTTAAGCTTTAAAGTGTTTAAGAGAAGTAACGAGTAGTTCAAGCTCGAAGTCAAGGAAAGAGAAGTTCAAGGATAAAGATATTTACAAGTTAAAAGAAAAAGGTAGACAAAGGGCTTATTTTTCGAGTTGTCAGACCGCTCGACACAATGGCTTATTTAGAGAGTTGTGTACCGCTCTATAAAAAAAAAATAAAGAAATAAAAAGAGGGAAATAACTTAAGCCAAGAGTTTTTGGGAGGGTTTAACCTTGTGAAGTATGAAATAAATCTAAATGGTTTTTACAAGTTATTAGTAAAAATATTTATAACAAATTAAGGTTTTTACTAGGAGTGAGCAGATAACTATACTTTGAAATCTTTGACGTGCCATTTTCCTCTAACACCGCTCTGATCCTCCAAAATGAAAACAAGTGGTGACAGTTTTTCTACAACTGTGCTTTTTATATATTTAGGAGCTAACTTGGCACTAAAATAGTTGCCAGCGTTACTCAGGACGTAATTTTTACGCCAGACGGTATCACCGATATTAAATTCCTTAAAACTGTGCTTTGTGTTATAATGAGAGGCGTTTTTTGTATGAGCCATGTTTAGAGCAATCTGTACCTTATCGAAAATGACAGATAATAACCCTATGTTAGCGGCATAAATATCCCGAGGAAGGAAGATTATTTCGTTTAGATTCGGGCAATTAGTATAAAGTGAACCACAGGTTACGATTTCACGGCCAAAGACCAGAAAAGATGGGGAGAAACCTGTCGCAGTATTTACTGTGCTATTTAATGCCAATTGAATTTTTTGTAACGGTATGTCCCATGAACGGTGATCATCTCCGACTAACTGTGATAACGCCGTGATAATTGTTCTATTATAACGTTCTGTTGGATTTACTTGTGGGCAATATTTAGGCGAATAAAATATAAAAGGAACTTTATATTTATTTAAAAAAATTTGGAACTCATTAGATTGAAATTGTGAGCCGTTATCCATAATAATGGTTTGTGGTACTCCATGAACTAAAAATACAGAGTTTTCAAGATATTGTATAATATTAGTAGCTGTAGCACGTTTAATAGGAAAAATAAGGCAGTATTTTGTAAATGAACACGTAATCACGAGAATATATTGATTACGCTGTCTCGTCATAGGCAAAGGACCCATAAGGTCTAATGATATATTTTGGAAAGGCCTCGAGCAAATTTTTGGATTACCCATAAGACCAAAAGGTGAATGATTAGAATGTTTATAGGCAAGACATGATTCGCAAGTAGAACACACTTTTGCCACTTCTCTAAACATACCAGACCAATAGTATCTTAAGGAAAGTTTCTTGTAAGTTTTAAAGATGCCAATGTGGGGATTATTATTTACCAAGCCATGGCAAGATTTTATAAGATCCAGCCTCTCAGAGGGAGGAGGAATTTCCTTCCAAGAAAAATCTTCATTAAGATCATTGATTGAGTTAGAATAACGATATAACTTATTATCGCAGATTTTATAGTTAGGATAATCATCAGGGTTGTCGCGACATTTAGTAAAAAGTTTATTGAAATGTTCTAATTGAGACGCGTTGTCCCTAGACACAGGTGCAACACCATCAATAATTACTGCATCATCAGATCTCTTAGGACGAGAAAGTAAGTCCGGGACTACATTATCCTTTCCTTTCTTATGTTTCAGAACAAAATCAAAACATGATAGACGAAGAGACCAACGAGCTAACCTCCCAGAGGGATTAGACAAATTCAAAAACCATTTCAGTGCAGCATGATCTGTGTAAACTGTAAATGGTTTACCATTATCAAGATAACAACGCCAATGTTCAAGTGCAGCGATAACAGCTAATGTTTCGCGTTCAGTAGTTGAATAATTTTGTTCATGTTTACTAAGAGTTCTGCTCATATAAGCAATGACCACTTCAACATTGTTTTGATTTTGAGTCAACATAGCTCCTATACCATAATTAGAAGCGTCACAATGAACAGAGTAAGGAAGGTCAAAGTCAGGACAAGATAAAATCGGGGTCGAAGTCAAACATTCTTTCAGTTTTGCAAAACTGAAATCTGCGTCCTGATTCCAAATGAATTTTTTTGGAGAATTCTTACCAGCAGCGGTTAATTTGCAGAGAGGGGAAGCAATAGAACTAAAATTGGGAATAAAACGGCGAAACCAACTACATGTACCCAGGAATTGCCTAACTTCTTTTTTAGACGTAGGAATAGGATAAGCTAGAATAGCTTCAATTTTACCAGGATCAGCTCTTAGTCCTTGCTCATCAACTACATAACCAAGGTATTTGAGTTCTTTACGAAAAAACTTACTTTTCTCAAAGTTAATCGTAAGACCAGCATAAGAAAGCTTTTGATGAACTTTAAGTAACAAAGAGATATGTTCCTCAAATGTAGAACTGATAATTATAATATCGTCTAAGTAACAGAATACTTTATTATCGAATTCTGGAGTAAATAAGTTATCCATGAGTCTTTGCTGAGTCGCAGGACTGTTAGTTAAGCCGAAGGGCATAACCGTAAACCTAAATGAACCTCTGCCAGGCACATAGAATCCAGTTTTATCCCTATCATCAGGATGTAAAGGAATTTCCCAAAAAGCTTTGGCAATATCAATGCTAGACAAATACTTACAGCCTTTAAGGTTATCAAGTATTTCAGAAATAAAAGGAAGGCTATAAGCGTCCTTACGAGTGATTGAATTTAATTTCCTACTATCAACGCAGAAACGCCATTCACCATTCGACTTAGGCGTAATAAGAACAGGAGATAACCAAGGACTTTCGCATTTTTCGATGACTTTTAATTCGAGCATTTTATCGACTTCGTTGACCAGAATCTTTTGTTTTTCAGGAGAGAGACGATAACAACGTTGCTTAATAGGCAAAGCATTACCGGTATTAATCCGATGACAAATTAGATTAGTAAGACCTAATTTTCCTTTCTTCTCAAAAGAAATGTCTTTAAAACGTTCGATCATATCCTTAGCAATATTTATTTGACTATCGGAAAGGTGATCTAATGACATGATTCTATTCTCAATAGCACAGTTCGTAAAATCTCTACTATCAAGATTAAGTTCGAGCGAAAGTATCTTAGGACACAACTCAAATTTTTTCCAGAAGTCCCAGCCAAGAATCAAAGATGGATGAATCTCCGGAAAAACATAAGCTTTAATAACACGAGTCCGATTATTATATCTTAACGGTAAATTAAAATAACCGGAAGATGACGATTTTTGTTTATTAGCAACCATAACTTGAGCTGACGACTTGAATAGTTTAAACCCTAGCTTTTGAATATCTTTATGAGAATTATTTCCTAAAATAGTAAAACAGCTTCCGCTATCTAAGAGACCCGAAAAACTTACGTTATTAATAGATACGTTAATAAAAGGTCTATTACAGTCCCTTTCTTTGTCATAGATCGCAGAAGTTGTCTTATAACAAATCATAAAATTTCGGACAGTGTTCAACCACTGATTCCAATCGCTACGATTAAATTTTTCAGTTGTAGAACTATTCAAGTCGCTATTTAGTTTTTTGATTCAGAAACCGGGGTACATTTAGGACAATTTGAAATTTTAACGCCTTTTAGACCACACTTGAAACAGATCAAGTATCTTGGTTGAGTACACGTTATTAAAGAATGACCCTTAACCCGGCAACGCATACAATAATCTACTTTAGGTTTATCCCGAGTTTGAGAGGAAGGAATTTGCGGAGAAGAAAAAGATTGTTTATTTTTAATCGCGTTAGTGTGACTTAAGTTAGAATTATTTTTAGAAGTCGCCGGACGATAAGCGAACTCGGCAGCGCAAGATGGGATATCAGAATATCTTGGTTCATGAAAGTTCTTATCTCTTTCAGAAATTTTTTCGTAGCTCTGACAAGTTGAGATTAAAGAGTCAATTGATTCTATATCTTTTAGTGCGACGAAAACGGAATAACATGGTTTTATGTTATGTAGTAAAATTTCTAATTGTTCGCTTTCTGATAGTTTTTTAGAAAGACGATTAAACATGCCGAACATAATTGACACATAAACAATAATAGTCTCCGTTGTTCCTTGAGTCCGATTCCTAATAGCCTCTAACAATTTGTAGTCATAGTCCTGTATTCCAAAATCTTTAATGAGCATAATATGAATCTGACCCCAAGTCAACGAAGGATTCCGACTATGCTGAAACCTAAACCAATGTAGCGCATCTCCGACAAAAATCTCAAAAGCATATTTAACTAAAGTTACTTCCGAGATATTTCTAGAAATTTGAAATTCCTCTAATTTCTGTAGAAAAGACCTAGGACAAGTTTTACCATCGTAAGAGAACCGTTTAAAATCTTTCGCGAAATTATATGGTGAGTAACAATTTTGACTCGTCGAGGAAGACTGTGGCATACCCCAAGCTGCAGCAGGATATGGAACCGGTTGAGAAGTAAGAACCTCAGAAGGTTCGGAAATTCGAGAGTCGGAAATAGGAAAAGTTAGATTTTGAGTAGGAGGGTCAGATTGGTTCTGAGTAGGAGGATTGTGAATTTCTACCAACGTTTCTTCCTCAGTTTGAATATGGTCTAAATTAAAAACTTCGAAGCGTTTTTGCAGTAAGAAAAACCGAGATCTTAAATTTGAGCATAGCTCGATTAACGGTGGAACGGCTATTATACGTTCCAAACGATAATATAGATGATTCATAAACGACAAAGTTTTGTTATAACTACTACGATCCCCTGATGATTCCATATTTGAGATTTTACTGTCGATATAGTTAATAGTATTCTCCGCTTGAGAAAGATCAAGATGGAGAGGAATAGGGGAGGATTTTATGTCATCCGATAGGACATGACTAAGTTTAGATATTTGATCTTTAAGATCTTTTAAATTATCCGCTGGTTTTTCAGCTCTAATAGTCACCTCATATTCCAATTCCGGTTTGTTTAGTAAAGAATATTTTATTAGTTTATCCATGATTGGTAAGTTTTAAGAGATTAAGAGTTTAAAAATTTAGTACCGGTTTTCGCCACCACAAAGTTAGATATGAAACTTTTTTCTAATACAAGAAGATTAGATCTCCATGGGACATAACCGTTACTTGGCAACGCGTGACAAGTAAATATCAAGTAAAACCAAAATTAAATTTTACTCAATTAGTACAGTGAGAATATAATAAATAAGTAAATGTAAATAATAACATCCACAGGACAATAGCCTATAGCCTTTCTGGATAAATGGACTATCCACTATAACATCACGCTATGACCAATAGGAGCGGAGCAGTAATAAAAAATGTTGCAAGCGGGAAAAAAGCTTCCGTAGTTTAAAAGGGTATTTATAGCACAAGCAGGCGATGCGAAATCAAAACTTCACGCGAACGAAGTCGCGGGCAGAATCTAGTATAATAATAAAAGCGATTCCTATTGACCATGATTTCTGAACGAAAACTTTGATAGTGAGTAAGTTGCTAAATGTCATACCATCTGCGACGTAGGTAATATTATAATTTACAACAAGAAATTATTTGTATGAATAGAGACATTTCATTTTATTTTGATTCACGTGATACGATTTAATGGTGCAACCCTCGCATGTCACATGATACAACACTAAATTAGTCTATTATGCATTGATTTGTATGATTTTATATCTAACTAGTTGTATCCTGCCACGCTTCGCTGTGGCACATTGTGATTGAATGGTTAAAAAAAAAGAAAAAAAAATAGATAAAAACAATCCTTGATGCGGATTATATTATCATGCTAAAATTTCAGCTCGATCGGTGCAGAACTTTTTGAGTTTTTGAAGCGTACACAAACAAAATTTTTATATATAGGTACATATAGATAGATAGATTGACTACCTAAGTAACAAGCAATAGAGAATGTCATGCGAAGATATGTCATAGAAAAACTGTCTTCCCATGTCTCAGTAACGCCATCTAGAATATTATACCATTATTGGAGCGGCAGCGGAGAATTTTCATCCGATACTTGTGTCCACTCGGACACAAGTATCGGATGAAAATTTTGTTCGTGATGTCCCGTCCATAGTAAGTTTTGAATGCCTTTAGTAACAAGAATTCAAATATCAAATGATTTGATTTGATTTTGAAGACATTTGGACCAGCCGTATATCGGAAATATATTAACTAGTAGCACATTATAAATATTAATACAGTAGGACGATGCTATAATACCTCCCGAACTACGAACATCATTTTGTTCGCAGTTCGGGAGCGGCTTTCCCGCGTCTCGCCCCTCACACCCCGCACGATTGCCCTGTCTAGACGGCTTCGTTGGACGACTGTAGGTTTTTAGACTGTTCTAGTAGCAAGGATTTGCTGCTTGATGATTGAGGAACTAATCACTGTCTGAACATCAACTACCAATTTACGTAATTAGGTCACTACGTGCTTCAGCTGCTGAATCAGCCACATAACAAGTTAGGAGAACGATTTACGAACCTGTAGTTATCGTATAGTTTAATAAGTTTTAATAGTTTAATAAGTTTATTTTTCATAATCAACAGGTTATAACAAATACAATGTAGAGGCCTTCTTTAGTATAGAAATACCTGTAACAGAAGACCTCACTCTTCTATATCTAAGTGCAAACATTTTACATAGCCTGTTATTAACTAAGAATAAACATGTAAATAAAATTAAAAAATACAAGAGAAACTTAGATTAGGGCATTTAAAAGCTTATGTGTATTTGAGTGTGTGTGGGGATGTGTGTGTGTGTGTGTGTGTGTGTGTGTGTGTGTGTGTATGTGTGTATGTGTGTGTGTGTGTGAGTGTGTGTGTGTGTGTGAGTGTGTGTGTGTGTGTGTGTGTGTGTGTGAGAGAAAACCAGAAGCATATTTTCAGTATTTAGCTAATTTAGTTCCTGATAGATGTTTTATTATGTTACCGAATGTAGAAGAGCCTCTGTCTCTTCATATGTAAGGGTCTTGAGCCATACAGTCAAGTTTTCTTACATTCGTGATGTGATTTTTGGCAGATTGCAAGTTTGTTGTTTATGGCGTTGTAAACAAAAGCAGTTTGAGCAATAAATTGTCGCCTTGCGAATACAGTGCGGCATCTAACCCCAGATATACAACTGTGTCTCCTTCCTCTCCTAGGAATATTAGGAACAAATACCACTGTTTTGTGAACTTTAAGGGTAGAATTAAGAATATACAACTTTCTTACCGTTAAGAGGTCAGACAATATGTAAAGCTCGTGTGTTGAAAAACGGTACGGTTTAAAATATATACTTTTGAGAAGGGCACGCTGTGATCTTTCCACATCTAAGAATTTTGTTTTAGAGGCACCCCCCCAAATAGGAATGCAGTACGTTAGAACAGATTGGGCTATAGCAGTGTATACTTGTATAATTAAATTCTTCGATGCAACATGTCTTAATATCTTGAATATCCAGACCAATTTTCTTAAACGGTCACTTACTAATTCAACATGGCTATGCCAGGAGAGTCGCTGATCAAGTAAAACACCAAGATATTTCGTTTTCTCTACCTTTTGGATGGTCGGGCAAGCGCAATTAGTGCCTTGGATATTGTTACATTGATGTATCTTTAAATTGAAATTCGAATCAGGCTGGGTCCTATTACTAATAGAGAAACACATATAGATGGTCTTCTCGCTATTAAGCGTAAGTAAGTTGGTTCTTAGCCAGGAATCAACTCGGGATAATCCAACTTCCGTGTTCTTCCGCACGGAATCCCAATTTTCACCTGTAAAGACCAGCGCAGTGTCATCAGCATAAGAGAAGACCCGAGCCCCACCTGCCTCCAAACCGCAAAGGCCATTGATATAAATTAGGAACAAGGTGGGCCCGAGGACACTTCCCTGTGGTACACCGAAAGTGATATTAGTGTCTCTGCTTGTGTGTAGATTAATTCTAACCTTTTGTGTTCGATGTGTTAAATAGCTTTTGAACAACTCCAGGGGTGTACCTCTTATTCCTATGTATTCTAGCTTGCGTACAAGAATGGGAACAGAGACCGTGTCGAAAGCCTTTTTAAGATCGAGAAAAATCGTTAAACATTTCTTTCCACGATCAAGGTTTTCAGTGATGAGGGATGTTATAGCCGTTACAGCATCTTCAGTAGATTTACCTTGCCTAAAACCGTACTGTGTATCAGATAATATTTTATATTTATTAAGGAAGTCTAGTAATCGTTTGTTTAATAGTTTCTCCAATATTTTTGACAGAGCAGGTAATACCGATATGGGCCTGTAGTTACTAACATCATTTCTGGGCCCATTCTTGTACACAGGCGTAATAGTAGATCTTTTTAAGAGTTGAGGGAAGCTACCATTTTTAAAGCACAAGTTCGCTAGGTGAACAATAATAGGAAGAACTTCGTACTTTGCTAGTTTAAGAAAACTTGTTGGAATGTTGTCCCAACCTGGAGCACTGTTAGATTTTAAATTCATCAGTATGTAGTGTACTTCGTCTAGATCTGTATCCAAGAGAACAAATGATGTTAATTGAGTATTAACTGCTCCTAAGTCATCTGTAGCGTGTGACCTGTTAACTGGCAAAATCTTTTCTGCGAGTTGTTTACCAATTCCTGCAAAATATTCATTAACATGGTTGATCGCATCAATTGGCGACGCCATTACTTCTAAAAGTTTAGAGTTTTCCGAGTTAAATTGCTTCAAATGAGTTATATTTTTAATATTTGTCCAAAGTTTTTTACTATTCTTAGTGGAATTTGCTAAACGTTCTCTCTCGTATCTACGCTTCAGTTTTTTAATTAATTTGTTGCAATGATTACGATATCTTTTGTAAGTAACTTTTAATATGTCATTATGTGGGTCATTTCTTAATTTCTTCTGCATTTGGTTTCTATTTCTAATACATTTTAGTATGCCGGGGGTTATCCAGGGTTTTATAGACCGTTTATTTTTAGGTATAGTAGTCGTGACAGTATTTTCTCGAAGTGATTCCGAAATTTTATCAATCAAGTGTTCAACTACACTGTCAGGGTCATTCGAAAACAGAAGTTCCCCTAAATTTTTATCCACTAAAGATTTAAGTGCCATATTAAAATCAGTAGTCACTTTTGTTTTCTGAATTTTAGTTTTTATTTTAGATAAGTTTAGAAATAATAGAGAATGATCAGTAACAGTAGTATTTAAGACGGCAACATGAGCAGATGATTTTTCTTTATTCATTTTTATCATAAAATGGTCCAGGCAGTTGCTGAGTCTAGTAGGAAAAGTGTGACCTGCCATCAACCCATGCATAGTTAACATTGCAGTATAGTTTTGTCTATTGTTTCTCTCTTGACCCTGTTCAGATGGAGTAGGTATAAGATTAATATTTATATCCCCACCTAAGGTAATACAATCATAAGATTTTATGGTGTCCAAATATGTGTCCAGTGAGTTAATAAACATGTCCGCATTGGCGTTTGCGGGGGATCGATATACACCTAGAATAAATATTATTATTATCAAGTTTAATCTCTAAAGCAGAGGCATGAGTCAATTTAATTTCTTTAACATTAACTGAAATATTTTTAGTGACATAAACAACTACTCCATCGTTTTTATTCAAGTGATTTTTAGTTTGGAATCCTACAAAGTTCGGAATAGTAGGTATAGGTTTAATATTATTGAGTTGACTTTCAGTAAGAATTAAAATATCCGGCTCAAATTTTAGGCAAGACAGAGTTATTAGCAGATCATCTATGTTTTTATAGATGCTACGTATATTTTGGCAAAATATTTTGAGATCTTTCTTTTGTACATGTATATTTTTAGACAAATCTTCAACATCACAGAGAAAAGCCTGAGCAATATTGGTGTTGTCTATTTCGTTGAGTGTGTTAAGCGAACTATCCATTTAATTTGAGGTTAAGTAGTCCTAGGGTGAGTTTCGAGATATATTTGTATGGAGTTAATGTAAACAGCCGGCAGCTTAATTTTATTAGGCATTGAGTTTTAAAATATGCTAGTTTAGAGGTTACTATGTATGTTAGAGTGTGGTGAGGGGGAAGTGTACGATTGAGTGTTGAGAGGAGAATGTATAAGTGTGATGTTGCGTATAGAAAGGTATGCATGAAAGTGAGTGTATGTATAGTGTTATAATTAATTTGCACAATGATAAAGTGACATAATTGAATTGAATAGTTACCTACATAACATGTATAAATATTATTGTTAGAGTGTCAGACTTTTACTGATTAAAACCCATCCGTGGTCCTCCTCATGCTCTTTGTGTTCCAGGGCCGCGGTGACTCTTTCGAACCAATTCCGCAATTTCGGGTCATGAGCAAACCTAGACTTATAATTGATAGATATAAGTCCGTTATTACCAACTCGCCTTGACCACGACCAAGCATGGTGATAAACGCTCTGCATGAGATGAAGCGTTTGATCTTTAGTGGTACAAACGCCAGCACATCAAGTTACCCCAATGTGTCAAATTTCTTTGATCGTTTTTCAACTTTATGTCAAACAGAATAAGGTTCATATTCAATTGGGAAAATTGGACACATTGGGGTAACTTGATGTGCTGGCGTCTGTACAATAACTGGCTAGTATTATTTATGATTAAATAGGTACCTACATTAAATCCGTATCTAATATAGGTATCTCAACATAGATGGCGTTTAATTTGTATTCTGTTCCACAATCATAGTTACCACGTGATGAAAACAGCTGTCAAGACTAGATATTCCCAATACACAATTGTACCTATTCTACAGAAACGTGACAATATTGAATTGTTACAGGTTTTTGTCGGCGTGACTAAGGTAGGTACAGTCAACAGCAAAAGTAGATGATCAAAATCAGAAATTCAATACTAATGAACGGAGTTCGCGCCAGAACTGTGTGGCGTCGAAGTGATTCAAAAGTATGTGATTGTAAATTATACCAAACATTTACTACCAGTACAGCTGCCATATGTTTGTGATCAGTTTTGACTCCAAAAGTTATAAACTCAATTCGCATCAGAACTAAGAAGTGAAAAAAAAAATTCAAAACTAGTGAACAGCTAAAATCAAAAATTAAATGATGAAACTGAGGCCACGTGAAGCAAATAATTCATCCATACGTATTTTTTTATTAACCCAGTAATTTAATTAGTTATGTTTAAAACAGCTGAATTTGATAAAAAAAATGCATCTTAAATATATTTAATATATTTCATCCAATTGAACCCCTAAAAAAAGCACTTGTTTCACTTTGAAATGTTTTTTTGGAAGTAGGTTGTTTTTTTTTGTAAAAGTGTTTTAATTTTTCACTTTTAGTGGGTCAGTTTGTAATTTATCTAAGTTACAATAGCCCAATGACAACTGCTCATCACCTCTTACAACATATTGCTTTTCTCGATACAGGGACGTTAATTGTTGAGGAGTTCTCCTAGTAAGATCCAGGAGATCTGGAGCTCCATGGTGAAGGCATCATCACCACTATGCATTTTGACAAGCTTAAATTACTTAGCAACTATAATCTACCTAATCGAATCGCAACCCGTGAAATACTTAGATATAATTGAGTAGTTCCGATGCCCACCTGTGGTCTTCATCATCAGTTCCACTTTAGCAAACGGTGCTTTCCGAGAGCGAATGCACGAGTTACTATACAAAATACCCAAATCACTATAGGTGTTCCTATAAAATTTGAGGTTTTCCCTCGATTTCCATAGGATCCCTTCATCAGATTCTGACTTGGTGACAATGAGACCACAGCGAGAGTATAACCCTTTCATACAAAAAAATAATTTTGCAAATCCGTCTATATATGACGAAGTTATGCCCAAACATACATAAAAAATATACATATAAACATCCGAATTGATAACCTCCTCCTTTTTCAGAAGTCGGTCAAAAATAATATAATTCAAAAACTTTAGTATTTAAACTGGTTTTTTTTTGTAACTTCTGGCAATGTTTAAAAGTAGCTGATGTGATACAAAACGATAATTATATAAATATTATCATCTTTGCATGTTTGTGAATTTATGTCAATGTTCAAAAGTAGCTGATGTGATACAAAACGATAATTCAATGAATATTAATATCTTTGCATGTTTTTGAATTTTGTGTCAATGTTCAAAAGTAACTGATGTGATACAAAACGATAATTCGATAAATATTATTATCTTTGCATGTTTCGAATTTATGTCAATGTTCAAAAGTAGCTGATGTGATACAAAACGATAATTCAATAAATATTAATATCTTTGCATGTTTTTGAACTTTGTGTCAATGTTCAAAAGTAACTGATGTGACACAAAACGATAATTCGATAAATATTATTATCTTTGCATGTTTCGAATTTATGTCAATGTTCAAAAGTAGCTGATGTGATACAAAACGATAATTCAATAAATATTAATATCTTTGCATGTTTTTGAACTTTGTGTCAATGTTCAAAAGTAACTGATGTGATATAAAACGATAATTCGATAAATATTATTATCTTTGCATGTTTCGAATTTATGTCAATGTTCAAAAGTAGCTGATGCGATAAAAATCATAACTCAATGATTGCTTTTGCCCAGTCGGCTACAATATATTAAAACCGGAAGGTAGATTGATATTTTACATTAATGAGCAGAATAGCTTTAATATAATCCTGAATAATGTATAGGTAGCAGATTTCCGTTGAAAACGTAAGAAAATTATATTTCTTGAACATTTACCTATATTATTTGAATGTATGAATTATTTAGTAATCAATAAATTTTCAATAATATTATTAATGATTATAATAATATAATAATAATAGCAATATTTTTTCATACTCATTAATGTAAAATATCAATCTACCTTCCGGTTTTAATATATTGTAGCCGACTGGGCAAAAGCAATCATTGAGTTATGATTTTTATCGCATCAGCTACTTTTGAACATTGACATAAATTCGAAACATGCAAAGATAAAAATACTTATCGAATTATCGTTTTATATCACATCAGTTACTTTTGAACATTGACACAAAGTTCAAAAACATGCAAAGATATTAATATTTATTGAATTATCGTTTTGTATCACATCAGCTACTTTTGAACATTGACATAAATTCGAAACATGCAAAGATAATAATATTTATCGAATTATCGTTTTGTGTCACATCAGTTACTTTTGAACATTGACACAAAGTTCAAAAACATGCAAAGATATTAATATTTATTGAATTATCGTTTTGTATCACATCAGCTACTTTTGAACATTGACATAAATTCGAAACATGCAAAGATAATAATATTTATCGAATTATCGTTTTGTATCACATCAGTTACTTTTGAACATTGACACAAAATTCAAAAACATGCAAAGATATTAATATTCATTGAATTATCGTTTTGTATCACATCAGCTACTTTTGAACATTGACATAAATTCACAAACATGCAAAGATGATAATATTTATATAATTATCGTTTTGTATCACATCAGCTACTTTTAAACATTGCCAGAAGTTACAAAAAAAAACCAGTTTAAATACTAAAGTTTTTGAATTATATTATTTTTGACCGACTTCTGAAAAAGGAGGAGGTTATCAATTCGGATGTTTATATGTATATTTTTTATGTATGTTTGGGCATAACTTCGTCATATATAGACGGATTTGCAAAATTATTTTTTTGTATGAAAGGGTTATACTCTCGCTGTGGTCTCATTGTCACCAAGTCAGAATCTGATGAAGGGATCCTATGGAAATCGAGGGAAAACCTCAAATTTTATAGGAACACCTATAGTGATTTGGGTATTTTGTATAGTAACTCGTGCATTCGCTCTCGGAAAGCACCGTTTGCTAAAGTGGAACTGATGATGAAGACCACAGATGGGCATCGGAACTACTCAATTATATCTAAGTATTTCACGGGTTGCGATTCGATTAGGTAGATATAGTTGCTAAGTAATTTAAGCTTGTCAAAATGCATAGTGGTGATGATGCCTTCACCATGGAGCTCCAGATCTCCTGGATCTTACTAGGAGAACTCCTCAACAATTAACGTCCCTGTATCGAGAAAAGCAATATGTTGTAAGAGGTGATGAGCAGTTGTCATTGGGCTATTGTAACTTAGATAAATTACAAACTGACCCACTAAAAGTGAAAAATTAAAACACTTTTACAAAAAAAAACAACCTACTTCCAAAAAAACATTTCAAAGTGAAACAAGTGTTTTTTTTAGGGGTTCAATTGGATGAAATATATTAAATATATTTAATACCTATGCATTTTTTTTTATCAAATTCAGCTGTTTTAAACATAACTAATTAAATTACTGGGTTAATAAAAAAATACGTATGGATGAATTATTTGCTTCACGTGGCCTCAGTTTCATCATTTAATTTTTGATTTTAGCTGTTCACTAGTTTTGAATTTTTTTTCACTTCTTAGTTCTGATGCGAATTGAGTTTATAACTTTTGGAGTCAAAACTGATCACAAACATATGGCAGCTGTACTGGTAGTAAATGTTTGGTATAATTTACAATCACATACTTTTGAATCACTTCGACGCCACACAGTTCTGGCGCGAACTCCGTTCATTAGTATTGAATTTCTGATTTTGATCATCTACTTTTGCTGTTGACTGTACGTGCGTATTTACTGTGATTCTTATCACTTAGATCCTAGATAGTTCTTATCAAAGTTCAAGCCTACAGAGACTTTCGTGTCAGCTTTAGTTTTTTCTTTCAACCTTAAAGATTTCAAATCACTTGCGTTAAATAGGTAGGCACAATAAAATAAATCCTATTTACAAATTACGAAAACTTTTAATCTTCTTAGAGATCAATTTAACTTAATGCCAACACATTCGCAACTAGCAACTGCCCGACCATTCCGTGCAATTACTAAAAAGAAAAATGTTTGAAGGTGGAAAGTTTAGAATTAGACTCACGGAAAGCTGTAAAAGTAGTTTCAACTTAAAGCAAACAAACGTCTTTTGTAAGGATCCCAGACAGGCAGCAGATGGCAAATGAAATAAAATGTCCGAGTGATATGTTTGGTCCATACGTCTTCATTTCAATGACCATTCATTTGCGATCGGTGCGGCCCACAGTGGTCTGAAAATCGAGCTCCATACTCATAGAAACTTAAAGTCAGGGATTTAAAAAAAAATAATTGTAATGTGTCTGGTATACATCTTGTTATGTAATATTAACGTATGGAAGGTATTAGTAACTCCACGCGTGAGAAAAAAAATATTTCCGTTTTTTTTTGTATGGGAGAAAACACTTAAAGTTACTTTATTTGAAACTGAGTGGAACTGAAGGGCTGGTGCTAACACGAGGTATTGTACCAACCACGGCGATCAAGATGACATCAAATTCATATACCTTTCGGTGCCGCTTTGCGCGTAGCAAATTTTTAAATTTTCGAATTTTCGATAGGTGATTTTTCTATTCCTAGACATGGTCTGAGGCAGTTGACCATCAATTTATTTGTGCCATCGTTAGTCAATAGCGTACTAATGCCTTTTTTGATGAGAATACTTATAAATGTCATTGATTAAGTACTTTTTTTTTAAATTGCATAATCAGCCATAATCACGGTGATTATGGCTGAGTTATAATTAGATACTAATATTATGAGCATTGATCAATTTAGACGTAGCAGGGCCAAATGAGCCTTAGTCACAAACAAAATCTATTATCTGTAATATCCTGCCTAATTAGAGAAAAACGATCGTTAATGGGGTAGTTGAAGAACACTTTAACCATGTTCAAGTTGTTTTCGTTTAAAAACTTAAAATATATTGGTCTGCACAACATTGTGGGAGATGGCTTGGGATTATTTCATATGTTTTCTTGGTCACTAAGTGAAAAAACACATAAAAATGCTGGAATCATTATCTTCTGCCATTGTTTGTTTATACAAACGTTGCCCTGAAGCACCATCAAAACCCATCGCATATTAGTGTCAATTCTTTACCATCCAGCGAAGATTCTGCGAATTTTCCAAGTCTAGCCAAGGTTTTGTCCAAAATTGCTTGGAGTTTTACTTTAACTCCTAATTCCGTGACTTCTAAGTCATCTTTTGGCGGAAAGCAGTTCTTCTTCGCTTCGAAAGATGGCTGATATTCCTTCATCTTTTGCACAAGATCATAAAGGTATATACTGCCACTTCGAAAGCTTCAATGAGGTCGAAATACATAAATCTTTATATTTAGAAGAATATATTGGCATCGTTTTCTTTGGCTTTGACAATTCCTTTATCTTTGTCGGGATGCTCCGAGACTAGTTTGATAATATTATCTGCGATACTTTTGATTTGTACTTTTAAAGTTGCATGAGCAAGACTTTCAGTACTGTACTTTAGGAGCTCTTCCACTCTCCTTCTCTTCTGTAGCGGGCTTAGATCCACAAACGGTTTTCTGGGACTCACAACTGATGTTGATGTTCCAACACTGCATGTCTACGATCCACAGGATGTTGATGCATCCTCATTTATAGAGTAGTCAGAACTAGAACATGATTGCTGTTCTTCTGACACTACAGAAGGGGTTTTTTCCCTCACGAGCTCAGGTCATTTTATGTCCTCTTGCAGCCACGTATCATACTTTTTTATAAATGTTCGTCTCGTGCGATTACACGAGATCCATTTGTTCCTTAACGAGCACACTTAAGTCTGGCAGAATTGTCTGAATTCCTTTCTTTTCCTTTTCTGACCAATCAACAATATTTACAAAATCTTCAAATAACATTTTTGGCTTTGAAAAACAACTGTTGTTTGCCACAAACACGAAATTGTCCAAATTGGTACCGAAACCTTGCATTACAACACAATAACAAATATAACGTAATAACTTAGCGCGCACAAGTGCATAGAGCTTCTGATAAAAGTAAAATTAAACGTCCTATTTTTATACAACTACCTCAAAACGATCGTTTTTCTCTAATTAGGCAGGATATTACAGATAATAGATTTTGTTTGTGACTAAGGCTCATTTGGCCCTGCTACGTCTAAATTGATCAATGCTCATAATATTAGTATCTAATTATAACTCAGCCGTAATCACCGTGATTATGGCTGATTATGCAATTTAAAAAAAAAGTACTTGATCAATGACATTTTTAAGTATTCTCATCAAAAAAGGCATTAGTACGCTATTAACTAACGATGGCACAAATAAATTGATGGTCAACTGCCTCAGGCCATGTCTAGGAATAGAAAAATCACCTATCGAAAATTCGAAAATTTAAAAATTTGCTACACGCAAAGCGGCACCGAAAGGTATATGAATTTGATGTCATCTTGATCGCCGTGGTTGGTACAATACCTCGTGTTAGCACCAGACCTTCAGTTCCACTCAGTTTCAAATAAAGTAACTTTAAGTGTTTTCTCCCATACAAAAAAAACGGAAATATTTTTTTTTTCACGCGTGGAGTTACTAATACCTTCCATACGATAATATTACATAAAGGGATGTATACCAGACACATTACATTTTTTTTTTTGAAATCCGTGACTTCAAGTTCCTATGAGTATGGAGCTCGATTTTCAGACCACTGTGCGGCCGCGCGAGCCTCCGCTAGATTAATGGCGATCCGATTTTCTGCTCTCGGCAGAGCCTATGAGAAAGGAAATGTAAAGAGATATATAGGGATACATCTATATTATAAATCTAAATTGTTAATAAATAGCTTGGGTCAGTTACTTTATTTTTAGAAGGAAAAGAGTGTTCATTTGGTTCCCGAATGTTACTTACTCTTTTATTATGCTACTAGCGACCAGCCCTGGCTTCGCATGTGTGCGTACATATTTTTATTAAGATTTTATACAAGAACCCACTTATCTATTTTCATGCTATTTTTCATATTTGTGTCGTTATTATGTAGAGACGCCAGCACGTCAAGTTACCCCAATGTGTCAAATTTCTTTGATCGTTCTTCAACTTTATGTCAAACTGAATAAGGTTCATATTAAATTGGGAAAATTTGACACATTGAGGTATCTTGATGTGCTGGCGTCTGTACCTATTACAATAATAATATCAATCAGTACCTATACGGCCTTTCATTTTAAAATTTATAAACGAATCAGAGATTTGATTCTGATTTACACTCCGAAGAATTCGATTCATAATCTTCTTTCATATCTGCTGCTACTATCATGACTACCTACCAATAAATCAAATCTTTTTATTCATCCCTAGCGATATTCCGTAATTACTATTACGGAATATCGCTAAGGATGAACTAGCTTTATGATAAGTGCGGTAAGTAGAAAATTACAGCCCAGGCAATATTGCTGGCCCTAGCCGTTGGCAAGGGCTACAAGAAAGCAGAGGCTGTAGTTATTATCAAAGCGCACGTATGTCATAGGATGTTTTATAACATATTTTGCGAGGAAATGAATAAAACTAAATAAACACAATACAGCGAAAAGACTTAAAATTTTAAGGCAAAGGCACAAAAACAGCCAGTATTCCTAATAAAGTAAATTAATATTGTTTTTGTTACAAATGGTTGTGATTTACTGTCAAAATTAATTAAATTAAAGAGTTAAATGTTTAAATTGATTCATAAAATGTTGACCACTTTTCTGACAAAAAAACTCTTTGCTAAGATATTACAAAAATAGGCACCGTTCGTTTTAAACGGAGCATATGATCAACCGTGCATTTTACCTTTTTAAAACAAACTTGTGGGTTTTAGATTACAATAACGCACAAGTACGTAACGCACGTTACGATATTGAAGCTGGTGAAATAAGAGACCCTTTACGAGTTGTGTATACTAATAATATATAAAGAGGAAATGTTTGATTGTTTGTTTGCATTGAATAGGCTCCGAAACATCTGGACCGATTTGGAAAATTCTTTCACTGTTGGGAAGCTACACTATCCCCGGGTGACATAGGCTACTTTTATCCCTGTATTCCCACAGGAACGGGAACAACGCGGGTGAAACCGTGGGACGTCTGCTAGTGTGTTATAAAAGCTTAAACAGTATTTCAGTTTTTACCTATTTCCTGTTTAGCTACTACTTAGGTACTGCAACATAAGCAATTTTTAAAATATCTCTGTGCCACGTAGATACTAACGTCACCTGTTAATCTTCGTGGCGGAAATAGAATTTCTCTGAAGCAGACATCTCGTAATATTGAAATGTATAAAATTCTGACGTCATAGCAGACAACATTATCGATGAATAAAGTTATTTTCTTTGTTGCTTTACGTAAAAAGCAATTAATGGCCCAAAATCTTGGTATCTATACTTTCTAATATAATAAAGAGGAAAGATTTAATCGTTTGTTTGCATTGAATAGGCTCCGAAAATAAAGGACCGATTTGAAAAATTCTTTCACCGTTGGGAAGCTACACTATCCCCGGGAGACATCTAAAGGTCACTTTTTATCCCTGTATTCCCACGGGAATATGATCTATGCTGGTGAAGCGCGGCGTCTGCTAGTCTTTAATACTTATCAAAGGGTGCTGGGAGAAGAGTGAAAGAGGGTGCACTTGTACCCCGCTTTCAAATACTAAGCCAATGCATTCAGAAAAAACCCAATATCACAATAGAAAAGAGAATAACCTCTATTAACTTACATTCAAGGCGAAGACCGAAAATTATCGCACGTTTCTCTTGTTCGATTTATACAGTTTACTACTTTTTTATCTCGTAAGATACTAAAAAGTTACTCATATATAGATAGGTACGAATAGCCAGAATACAACCAATCTCATCTTATGAGCCGGAGTTCTAAAATCCTAGAGCTTAAAACATGCACCCCTAAAAGTAATCCTGCCGGCGCCCATGTACCTACAATTTATGTACTTACCTACCTAACGCGATCCGATCGCATGCGCAACTCATTCATCCGGGGTAGTCTTGGTGTCCGCGACGTGGGAGAAAAACTGCAAGTGTCCTCTGCGATGGTATGGCCACATCATGCGCCGCCATATCGAGAACGTTGGTCGGAGATGCATGTATATGGCTGTCCTTGGGGCTAGGCCCCGTGGTCGCCCTCGCAAACGCTGGCTGGATGTCGTCAAGTCCAACATGAGAGCCAATGGCCTGACTGAAAAGAATGTTGAAGATCGGGCAAAGTGGAAGAAGCTCAGTCGGAAGGCGGACTCTGGCAATAGCCGGGATTAACGCCAGGTGGAAGAAGAAGAAGACCTACCTACATGATATCTAAACCTACTTATTGGCTTGGCACACTGTAGTGAAAAACTACAACAATATCTACTTGTCTTGTTGTAGCGCTGGTACAAAGACATTCTAATTAATATTCTTTTTAATATTAACTATAGACGGGACTTAACGAACAAAATTTCCATTTTATACTTGTTTCCTGGTGGACACAAGTCTATGAGTTTAGTTTAGTACGATCCGCTGCCGCTCCAATATTACTATGTTATTCTAGATGGCGTTGCTGAGACGTGGGATCACAGTTTTTCTAAGACTTTTCTTCGCATGTCCTCTCTATTGTATTTTAAATCTCTTTGCGCTGGAAGCAATTCAAAGTCATTCCTCTCTACTGGCACTCAAGTAGAGCGGACGTGTGTATAAGCAATATTATTTACCAAACTATTATATGACTATTACAATATCACCAAGTGTTCTGTGACCTACAAAACAATTTTCTGCTAAGTCAGTGAATTAGTACAGTGAATAGCAAACAATTATGTGCATATAAAAACTAAGTATGTCAAATATTGAAAGCAGCCCTCGAAGTATCCCTCCTAGCAGCCCTGCAAGCAAACCTCAAACGCCCCACCATGCGGCTCAAGGAAGAATTGAGGCAGTGGACATCAGCGAGATAAGTAATTGGTTGACCTCCATTGATAGATACTTGAACGAAGTCTGTACCATTGCTCAGGAAGGTAAACTGAACTCTGAGCAAAAGCTTAGGATCAGTACCTTATCGCGCAAAGTGGGACATAGCGTATCACAAATGGCAGTGTATTACCAAGAATTGAAGCTCAAAGCCATAGAAGTACAAAACTCTGTTGTAAAGTCTAAAGAAAAATGTGACCTCACAGCTTGTCTTGAAAATTTCCAAAAGACAATTGAAACCAGCATTCAAGAAAACTGCGCCAAACCTAAGACGCTAGAAAAAGTTTCATTTGCGGACATGGTAAAAACGGATAAAAATAATTACTTGCGCCCCAATAACATTAGCTCCATTGCAATTTATCCGACGGATAAATTAAAATCAAGTGACGACACTAAATCACTTGCCCAAAAAATTATATGCCCTGAACAAATGAAATTGCATGTAAGAGGTTTGCGCAAAACAAAGAATGGGGGCGTTATTATCAGCACGGAGACAAAGGACGATATTGAAAAACTTAGGAAATCATCTCAGCTAAGTAGCTCCGGCCTGAAGGTGGAAGAGCCCCATAAGAAAAAACCAAGAATTGTAATTGTAGGAGTACCAACCGCTCTAAGTGATCAGGAAGTTTATGATTGCATCTATGAACAGAATGTAGCCGACAATTTGCCTAATGTGTCTCGTGACTCTTTTATGGCCTCTCTTAAGTTAAGTCACAAGTCGGGTAGAAAAGATGGACCTACGTGCAATTTTGTTCTTGAAGTATCTGCTAGTGTAAGAAAGACGCTCATCAACAAAAATCGGGTTTTCATTAATTGGACATCCTGCCCAGTGAGGGACTTCACACTTGTGACCAGGTGCTTTAAATGTCAACAATATGGACATGCTTCGAAGACATGCAGAGAGGCAGCCAATACGTGTGGACATTGTGGAGAACTAGGCCATCAGGCAAATGAGTGCACTAAACTTGCTGAACCGTCACATTGTGCAACATGCTTGCGGTTCAAAAAACCGAGCAACCACAAAACAGGCGATCAAGAATGCCCTGCGAAGAAAATAGCCGAAACTAGATATATAAATTCCATAGATTACAATGAGGTCGAGTAGAGTGCTATAATTTATATCTGAGGCCTTTCAATGTGTGTAATATTAACTTAACGTATAATGTCCTTTGTGTACTAGTTTTAAGTTATAAAAATAACTTTAGTTTTACAATTCACATTACAATAATAATTATGCAATTTTTACATTTTATTGACGCAGCAAATTCTGTCCGAGCACACTAGTTGTAGGTGCATTAAAATGCTTAAATGCTTAATTGTAAAATATGTCTCGGTTACTTGTAAAGTGTTGATGCAGAAAAGTTGTAAACTAATCAAAATATTTTACTTAGAATAAGATCATATTTTATAGTTAGTAGGTATTTACTTGATATTTGTTTTGGAGATTTAAGATAATTTTCATGTATACCTTGAGTGTTTACCTGAGATACAGGTTTATCCTAGTTCAGGTAGAAGCCACTAATTTTGTACCTCTAGTTTAAGGACTTCATGTTTTAATATGTATGTACATCTATTATTTCAATAAACAATTTCAATTTCAAAGATTTAACAAAATTAAATAAATCTCTACACAATAGCAGCACAAATAAGAATAGCGTCATCTGTGAGAGAGAACGTGAACTACACAACCTACAGGATGGTGGGTTGACGGTATACATTCATATTCAGATGTACTACTAATACTAGTGATTTTGTGACTATGCTATTGTGCGTCCCTGTGTTAGACCCGGGTATCCAATTGCGGTACATAAAGATAAAAATAAATTTATTGCATTGCAAGTTCTTATTAAGAAAAACATTACATTTTAGTTTCAACAGTCTACCCAAGTCGCACGTGCAATAGTATTTAAGACATTAGATATTAGGTAAGTAGTAGGTACATTAACATTAAGTATATTTTTATCAAAAAACTTATTTAGATTGTAAAATACATTTTCAATTAACATTTTTTTCAATTTATTTTTAAACATAGTTGGTATTTCCTTCAACTGCGGTAACCGATTATACTCGTACGAATAGCAGTAACATAGGTAGGTACTTTTATAATACCTACTGCCTACCTACCTACATCATATTGTTAATAACTGGTAAATGAATGTCATATTTATATTGTTACCGAATGTTGCTTTTAGAATTTGTTTTGAAATTAAAATATTGCATATTACCTACAATAGATTTTTACATTACTGGCCATTGCTTAAGATCAATAGAACTTTGCATTAAAGTTATTCTCAAAGATATTCGATACTAATCTTAAGAGAGTATATATAGTAAATTGTAACAGTAACCAAAAGAAATTGCGTCAGCGCTTCGAGCTCCAAAATTTTTAGCACTTTACGTCGGATGGGTTTGGAGAAGGGCATTATGGTGCAATTCAGGGGGGCAGACCTGACCCTGGGTACGCTTACGGCGCAGGCCTCTGTAGGGCTGCGAGCGATAAAATCAAAAGTATGAAAAATATGTATGAAGCACGCCAGTCGCCACGAGTGACCGCTCGACCGACTCGTGGCGTCGATAAGGTGGTGAACGGGCCGTTAGGTATATATAACCAACCTAGTTTAATAAAAGTACCTACCAAAAAGATTATCCATGCGAAAAAACTATCTTTTCAAACAGTGAACCATACAAAAAATCTTTAGTTCGCGAGCAAAGAAACGCAATATTATTTTGTAATCCGAACATATTGCAGGCGGCGCGAGTTCTACCACGCTCATCCGCTCATAGTATGTTGTTTGTTTATGTGAATTCGGGTAGCATTGAATAGCAGAACCGCCCAACGTGTTGTGCAAAATACAAATATGCAGCGTGCGGACTGAATGCAACTTTGTATGCTGCGGGACCTACATATCCGTAGACTTGTTACGTATTCATGTTTTCTTTGTAAAGATTTCCATTGGTGTATAAACACCCGCGAACATGACATGAGGTCCCTGTCACACACACATTAGTGTCCGTTGGGTTATAGTATTATTTCATTTCCGAGGCTTAAATTGATCATCACTTGTGAACCTTTTCCTATTGGTACAGACTACAGACGCCAGCACATTCAGCTACCCCAAACTGTCAAATTTTCCCAATTAAACATGAACCTTTATTCAATTTGCAATAAAGTTGAATACTTAGGTATCAAAGGAATTTGACACATTGGGGTAGCTTAATAAAATTGATGTGCTGGCGTCTGTACCTACATAAAAACAGAGACGCCATTGCATTACTCTGTAGTCGCCACCATCGATCGATGTGCCGAAACAGACAGGTAAGTTCGTCTTAAAATACCGAAGTTTTTAAGTAACACATAAAGGCATAACATAAGATTTAATTTAACAGACTAAAGCTACGTCTCGACATACCAGCAGTGCACAGAGCGCTCCAAAGTTTGGATGCGTCAATAAGTCGTGGAAGCTATAACCGCACGGCCCATAGCGTAACCAGTTCACGAGTAATGGGCAAGAAAATGTTCAAACTTACTAACCGGATTCTGTTTCCTGAACGTAGCTACTCGCTTTTATACTTTTTAATTAAGTTTCTTTACAAACCCTGTTTACCATCAATCAGTTTTCATAACCATTAGGTTTTATGACCGCCACACTTTTATGCAGCGATAAGATTTGGAAATGGAGCCATATTTTGTTTTTTTACTGGTAGGAATTAGATACACCCGGCATGTGTGTATGACAACATGTATGAATGTAAACGAAGCTAAAGAAGTATGTAAGAATCGTAGCATATGGCGCTCTGTAGTTTCTGCCTACCCCCATGGGAAAAGGCGTGAGTTTATGTATTTAGGAATTATATACAGTTTAGGCCATGGTTCTCGAGTTGGGCACTTACTTCTCGATAGGTACCTATTTACGCTAGTTTATTATTGTAGGTAATGGTGGGAAGTTGTCTTGACAGTCAGCGCTTTGCCGACCAGTCCACCCTATCATTTTTGGGCATTTCCCACACTGTGTACCCACCTTATCATCCCCCTTCTCTATTCCAATTTATTTGGGGTCAGAGCAGCATGTCATCAGCATTTCAATAGTTTCTATCTTTTCTCTATATTTTTTTTTTACCATTGTTACTAATAATCGTGCGTATTCTTGCTTAACCGACTCATTGCCACTATCATTTTCATGCATACTTAAGCCAGGCACTGGACGATGACGCGCCTGGCGCGTCGTGGGCCTACATACAGGATGGCGTACCTTAAATTAGGTGTCATTGGCACCCTATGATGTTTTATGCGTATGCGGTATTTCGCTGTTATCTTACGTCGATCTGCTAAGAGAAAAAGTTCTATTTGTGCTTCAATTCTTATTCGTTGGTGTTCAAAGGAAATATATGGCCTCCCAAGGTAGGATTTATTTATTTTAGTTAAATGTTACGGGAGTAGTCAACATTTGTGTACTTAAATTTATTTGTATTAGGTCAATTGTTTGTGATAATAAACTTATTTGTAGATAATCAGCAAGAAGACAATTTTTTTCCTGAATGTAGTCAAGAATTATTTACTAATAAGCATGAAGATAACTAACAAGATAACGATAAAGAAAATAATGTTTTTCCTGATTTGTTCGTGTCTTTTCTACCCCGTATAAGTTTGTAAACTGTTACCAAAGGTTTGCTATCCCTGACTTATAAAATATGTATTCTAAATTAATGGCCAAGGGTATTGTCAACTTCAATGTTTACCTAATTTAGGATAAAAAGTGGTAGTTCCGGTAGTTCTTTTTATCTATTTTTTTTTAAATCTGTTTTTAAGTAAGTTCGATATGACACGCCAGGTGCGTCAAGGGCCTCCCGTGATATTTGCTTATGACGCATGGGGCGTCATTGGCCATGAATCGGTTAAAACAGTTAAAACTCACGGATTACCCTGCCTCCCATTATTTTATTTTCTCATCCATTCTTATTCCCAAATAGGTATCCACCTAGTTTTTTTGTAGGTAGGTATACCTACTCAATAAAGATATTAATACAGGGTGTCTCATTCAAATCGGTGAGTATGGGAAAGTCTGAAACTATAAGACATAATTATGAAGATCTGTTCTGAGGAACCATGTCATCGATTTTAATAAAAAGAAAAACTGCATTCATACATTTAAAAAAAACATCTGTACTCCGTTCGGGAATCGAACCCGGTTATTTTGAAAAAAAAACCTACACTGTTTCTATTTAGATATCGATTGTGTAGGTCTTAAGCAGTAAATGTCTGTATGAAACATGATGTCTAAAATGAATAAAATGCTTTGTTTCCACATACTTTAATTTATTTTAGTAGGTACTCGAAGTGACCACGTTTACAATATTAATACAATAGTACAGATGTTTTTTAAAATGTATGAATGCAGTTTTTCTTGTTATTAAAATCGATGACATGGTTCCTCAGAACAGATCTTCGTATGTCTTATAGTTTCAGACTTTCCCATACTGACCGATTTGAATGAGACACCCTGTATAAGTATGTTTATCAGCTGTTTAATACACAATTGTAAGAGTAGGTTGTACCTACTTTGAACCTAGATACTAACAGGAACACTAGGCATAATAATACCGTCCATCAAGTGCCGTATGTAGAACGCACGAACTCGCAGTCGCAACGTTTCGCAAGGATGGACGTTCACAATAGTAAATAGCGGTAATAAATGGGATTATCCTTTCTGAAAATTATGTGGGTATGCATACTGGCGTGTTGCGGTGACCCTACTGTTCAGTGCCTAATATATCATGTCCTGTGTGAAATCTGGTAAACGAATTTGTATACAATGGCAGGGCTACCGTCGCGCAAACTTCGTGAAGTCTACCTTGATGGCCTAAATCAAATTACGAATGTCATGAATCACAAATGATTTAGTTACTAAGGTACCTAGTCAGTTTTGAACGTGCAATGTCTTTGTATAACAGGTAACAGCATTCGTAATAAGCTCCGTGATAATGTATGCGCACCCGCGCACGCGGTTCCTAGCTTCAAATTATAAAAGATGCTTGGGAAAAATCCACGTAAATAGGTAGGTACAACTCACCCTTCACGTAGGTACTTCGCCAAAGTTTTCCCGCATTCGCAGGTAGGTAGGTACCTACTCGACGCATTGTTCAGATCCACAAGTCCACCAAACTCGAGAGTCCAGAATCCACTTAACACATACCTACACGCACGCACACTTTTGATTTTGAATAACTGATTTGATAACTTTACGATAAGAACAAAAGTTCACGTCAAACAACACCTTAGACTAGAGGTTTAATATCTAAGAACAACACACTCTATCCTATTCCTTTTTTTAATTTTATTATGGGAAACAAAGCCGATGTCGACTATTCTGCCAATGTCAAAAATGAATTAGACAGGACGTGCGTAAAAAAAAGAAAAAACAGAGATTAAAACAACAAACCAATTATTATTAAGGCTGAACTCAATCGATCCGAAAAAGATCGGCCGAACTTTTTTATCGACGTAGGTACATGGAAGTAATTATACAGCAATGGAACGTTTTTCTGTTACAGGGCATCTTGTCACATTTTTCCGTCACGCGTCATATTTATTTGTGTCCGTGTCTATGATATTAACTCAGACCAATAAAAAAGTACAAACTTTTTTATTGGTCTGAGGATATTAAAAGCCTTTTGATTTAGCTTTATTTAACCAATTTCTTCTATCATAATATTTTTTTTTATGTAATGAAAACTTTAAAAAATCCTTCTTTTCTTAGGAAAAGCTCGGAAAAAACCGCGCGATTTGATCTTTAAACTATTTTTTTTTTCATTATTTATACCCACGTAGGTACGGAACCCTCGGTGGGCGAGTCCGACTCGTATACTCGTCCGTTTTTTTGTTATTTCATTGAAGTCACGTCTGCGACTGTATCGGTTTACCTATTATCAATTATTTGATGTCTATCGTTACTCCGATATTTCATTTGGCCGAAAAACTTTCAACCGATGTGACACGTAGTCGAAATAACATTTTGTTTTTTTTTATATATAATGGGTCTTCTCTTGAGCTCAATCTTGTCCTGCGGTCAGAGATGAGGTCGACGATGGAACGAGCTTACCCATAAGAAGCCTATTAACTCGCGAATTAACCAGATCAATAAACTCGGGAACACTGATGCAAGCAGGGAATTCCACTCCTTGGCTGTGCGTGCTAATGAAGGAACAGGCAAAGCGCTTCGTGCGAATGTGTGGAACATCTACAAGGAATGGGTGATAACCTGCAGTACGTCTGGATTCCCGATGGAAGAAAGGAGATGGTGGAATGAGCTCGTGGAGCTCTAGAGCACACTCACCGAAATACAGTCTGTAAAAGACCGACTGACACGCAACTTTGCGGCGGTGCTTTTCGTCACCAATGAGCCTCTTCGCCCTGCGCTCTACTGAGTCGAGTGTGGCTAGTTGGTATTTGGCTGAGCCATCCCAAAGGTGACAACAATACTCCATGCTGGACCGGACTTGAGCTTTATAAAGAACTAAAAGCTGGTCAGCTTTGAAGTACCGCTTAAACCTTATTTAGGATGCCCAGCTTTTTTGCCGCAGTTTGAGCTTTCGACGCAATGTAGGCACCAAAGTTAAGATTTGCACTTAACTTCGTGCCAAGAAGCTCAAGGCCGTCGGTAACTGGTACAGATGCACCTCGGAAAGCAGGAGCCAGATTGAAGGGCGATTTTGGCGGTGAACAGGCACACTTGTGTTTTAGTGGCGTTGAAAACAACCAGATTTTCGACACCCCACTTGGAGACAAGACTTAAGGTTGCATTCGTTCGCTCTACCATAGCCTCTCTCAGAGACCGAACTTCATTGCCACTGGCTCTTGCGCTACATGTAGGTATAACTCTCCATGACAGTGCTGTTGTCTGCATACCCAAAAATACCTGGAACAAGGAGGTCATTGATGTGTAACAGGAAAAGTGTCGCGGAGAGAACAGACCCCTGAGGAACTCCGGCATCAATACCTACCCAAAAGGTCAGAGGATGCCATCTATGACAACTCGGATCGACCGTTCTCTCAGGAAATCAGATATCCAGCAGCAAAAGTCAATGGGAATGCCGTATGCAGGAAGTCTGCCCAGCAGACTAGCATGCCGTATCTCTGTCGAAGGCCTTCGAGATATCCAACGACACGGCAAGAGCTTCGCCGTCTTTCTCGATGGCCTTGCCCCAGCAGTGCGTAGCATACACTAGAAGATCACCAGTTGACCGTCCCCGGCGAAAACCATACTGACGGTCGCTTAATAAGTCGTTTGCTTCTAGGTACGCCAGCAGCTTCCCATTAAGAACCCTTTCCATTACTTTACAAAGTATGGAGGAGATAGCGATTGGACGATAATTACCGGGGTCGGCACGACTTCCCTTTTTGGGCACGGGCTGTACATTGGCAACCTTCCATGAGCTCGGCACCGTTTTCGTTTTAAGAGAGAGGCGGTACAAGCGTGTCAACACAGAAGACAACTCAGGCGCACAGCTCCTCAAGACTCTTGCTGGTATGCCGTCAGGACCACTAGCCTTATTCACGTCCAGGCTACAAAGTACTCTACGAACCTCTTTCATGTGTATTGTGATCTCCGGCATCGATGAATCACAGTGAGTAATCATTGGTGGCTGTTTTGACTCAGTATCAAGTCGTGAATTGCTCGCAAATAGAGATGCAAATACGTTTGCCTTCTCGGTGGCGGAGTGAGCGACCCATCCGGTTTGAGCAGGGGAGGTAATGACGACCGGCAGAAGTTAACCAACTTCCGACCGATTTGGACAGGGACCAAAACTATTTATTCACAGAGTATTATTATTATTATTGTTCGAATTATTATGTCTCCGAACATTCATTGTTTCACGGTTTCAATTACCCTATGCTTATTTTACGCTATGAGCAGGCATGTAACATGTAGCAAGTGTTGTTTCTGTCACGGCTCCGGCGCTGCAGGGTTTGGGCGGCCCCAGGCACCCTATACCCCTCCGCGCCTACGCAGGCTTGAATTACACTCTGGGGGTAGGACAGACAAGACAGGTGAAGTCGGATTTGCAACGATTCGTTTCTGTTACCTACTAAATTTAGTAGCACACCATCTCAGACCAATTTATTGGTCTGCGCACACCATATTGACTTTTATGACACTATTTTAATTAAATAACGAAACGCTCGGCTAATGGGGTCCGAGTGCGCGCAGCCTATTCAAGATTTCTCGCCGAATACACTTTGCGTGACCAGAAGGCTTTCTTATGATGGCTAAAGAATTAGCATTGCCATCCAACGCGCTTAATGTCCGAGGAATAGGTGACATAGAGTGTGCAACAGTACGGCAAGTTGGAACAGCCAGCAAGCGGTGTTTTCTGCCACGACAGTAATTGTCCGGGACGAATAGATTGCAGATTACGTTATGCAGATCAGGAACATCAATCATCCCCTTAAGAATCTTAAATACTACAGTCAACTGAACGCGGGATCGTCATACTTCAAGAGAATTAAAGCTTAAGCAACCCAAAAGGAATTTAGTGGGATACAAGAAAGGATTGAACCCGTACAGTGACTAACGTGGGGGTTATGAAAGTCACGACAGCTCCTTAAAACAAAGCCAAGGCGTCTGAAGGACTCCCTACCCGTAGATGTGATGTGGTCATGAAAAGTGAGCTTAAGATCTAATACGACGCCCAGATCTTTCATGGAATCGATTCTTGTAATTGTATCTCCGTTCAGTTTGTATAGAAAGTTGACATGTAATTGTTGAATCATAAATCGATCTTCATCATAATTGCTCCATGATAACGCGTGACCTTATGCAGCACGAGAAACCGTTTTAACTCTACAGGAACTGCAATTAGAAACCATTCGTCTCCCTCTGTATTCGCCAGATCTTGTTCCAACGGACTAGGTACCTACCATTTTTTTCGTCATTCAGACAATTTTCTAAGTGAAAAAATATATAGGGTGACTGGTAATTAGTGACCGATACTTAAACACGTGATTGTATTCATGAACAACTTGATTTTTTTTTTATACCATTTAGGTACTTACATACATACATACATAACGTCACGCCTGTAATCCCCGAAGGGCTAGGCAGAGGTGTACCTGGTAGTACACCCCCCCCCCCCCCTGGTAGGTACTTACTTTCAATTAATTCAATTACGTCAGACAGTGCTGCACAACGGGAGCGGTGGGGGTGGCGGGGGAGCATGTGACGCTACTACTAGTAGATTTTGCCCTTCCCGAGGTCAGACTATCAGCTGATAGATCGTGCCGATTTGTGTCTACTGTGATCGATCACAGGGGCACGCGCGAAAATTTCAAGCAACGTTTTTGTTATTTTATTGTGTTATAAGTTAGGTATTGTGTTTAAGTAGGTACATAAAAAAGTTTCTTTGAGAAAGTTTATTGAAATCATGAATACAATCACATGTTTAAGTATCGGTTACTAGTTACCAGTCACCCTATACATATACTTATAAATAAGTATATATCTAAAATGCCAAATAATGCATGTAGCATGCAATATACCAATGATATTAGTAAAGAAATTAAATTAAAAATTTAAAAAACCCCCATCGCAAAAAAGTAAAACATTTAAAAAGTTAAAAATAACACTTTAGCCATGAAATTTTACGTAACGTCGGGGCACCGTTAAAATAAGTACCTACTTACATACCTACAAGTACTAGGAACATTCCTTACTTAAGCGGTACCCCGACGTGAAGTAAAATTTCATGGCTAAAGTGTTATTTTTAACTTTTTAAATGTTTTACTTTTTTGCGATGGGGGTTTTTTAAATTTTTAATTTAATTTTTTAAGTAAAGTTAATACCCGTAGACATCTAAAATAGCAACGGTAGCTAACACAAAGGAGCTGATAACCTTGAAACGGCTGAACCGATTTTGATGAATTATGTCTAAGAACCATTGCAAGAAACCCTGCTTTCAAATAAAAAAAAACCGCATCTAAATCGGTTCACCCGTTTGGGCGCTACGGTGCCACAGACAGACAGACAGACAGACAGACAGACAGACACACACACACACATAGCGGTGAAACTTATAACACCCCTCTTTTTGCGTCGGGGGTTAAAAAGGTGTAAATAGGTTACCTAAACAACATTCGATCTTCAAAACGGCACACTAAGGCCCTATCCAGATACACGCGCGAGTCTGACGCGTTCTGTAATACTTGTTCTTTAGTAAGAACCTCAGTAAGATAATTATGCAACATCCATATCAATGAACTTAAAATCGTGTGTCATTTCGCAGCGAATTCGTTCCTTCTGGACAAGGTCTAACGCATGCACCCGTCCGTTGACGGCGCGTCGCAACACTGAGGTCAAGTGTGGCTAGTTAGCCACATTTTAAGGAGTCGCTTGCTGAGCGCTTATAAACTATCTACACCTCTAATGTCTAATATCATTGATGTACTTATACAGCAAGAAAGACTTCGGTCAATTATTTTTCAGTTAAATAAAATTTAAACGAAAATAGAAAAAAAATCGGTAGGTAGGTAGGTACAATGATCGGTTCCCCTGTATAATCGTATTAAGTTTAGTAACACACCAAAAAATATGTAGGTAATTTTATGTGTATTAATCAAAGAGATTTAAAAACTATAGAGGGGGCATGCGAAGAAATGCCATACAAAAACTGTGATCCCATCTCTCAGTAACGCCATCTAGCATTAAATAGCGATATTAGAACGGCAACGGCAAACTCAAGAATGAAATTGACTAAAATAATAATTCAGGTTGGTGGCCACCAAGCGAGCTATAGCCGAATTAAATTTTAGTGTTGTCAGATCAAAGGAAAATGCCGGAAAAATAAAAAATATTTCAAATCAGTTAAATAAATAGGTATTAAAACTAAACAAATTAAGCCAGGCATAAAAAAAAAACACATTTGTAACTGAAATTAAAAGAGGACCGTAATGAGAAAGTGATTATCGTCTTACCTTAGTTACTAATTACAAAACTATTGACTTAGAAAATAAATCCAGTTTCATTATGCTTATAATAATTAATATGGTCTGCTCACTATTACGACCTTGTGTTTGGTTCAGCGCTGGCGCCGGATATTGTAGAAAATTATTAAAACTTCCTACATAATAGCGCAGTATTCCTTACGTATGTTCTATTAAAAAATAAACCAAGAAAATATAGATTATGAATCTTATACGTATACGTTTATGATATATCCGAAGCAAGGTCGAAAATACGTAGATAAACGGATAAATGGTAAGTCTGGCAGTACCACGTGCCGTAAAGTAGAAAGTAGAAACTTGTGATAGGGATGTTACCATCTAGATTAAGGTATCGATAATATTGATAAAATAAGAATAAGATTGAATTCGACCTCAAAGACAAACACGTTCGGAATTTCGTACTAACTAAAGAAATTTTGCAAAAAGATAATTATGTCTTGTAATGTAATTTATAGAATTATTAACTTATTGTTGTATTTAAGCGAAAATAAGTATCTAATGCAAATAAAACTGATATTTAACCTGTAAATATTTATTTCTTGTTTCAATAATGTTACGTAATATATTTTGAGTACTTAATAAAATATCATGGGTGCTATTTCCAAACACGTCTTAATTTAAATAAAAGAGCGGGAATAAAATTTCATGGCTGGCGAAAAGAGTTGAATAAGTTAAAAAATATTAAAATAATCGTAAATATAAGTGAAACTAGCGACGAGAACAGTATTGTAACACCGGAAGAGTTGAAACAACAAGTTATTAATGCAGAATTAAGTTTCCTACCTGAGAAATATCTGAAAGCATACCATGTCTTCAATGAATGGAGACTTACAAAGGGTGCAAGCAGTTTTTAGGAGACTGTGTTGCTATCTTATTTTTTAGATTTATCACAGACGAGGCGATCATCTGCAATGTGGAGTATTTACCCAATTTTTGAAAGCTACTTTAAAAATAAAACATAACGTGCATATTGAAACATACGCAAAACTCGTATATTTACTAAAATTAATGCATAGAGATAAGAACATAGAAAAAATTCTAATGAAGCTCCGGACTGCAATTTTCTTGCCGCTAAAGTAAGTGGTGCCTATGAATCTTTGTTGTTAGTTATTAAAATTCGTGTGTAGACTGTTAAGTATAAAAATACTTACTGCCTTCTACTAATTACATCAAAACCACGTCCTCCATCTAATATTTAATGTAACTCTGTGCAAACCATGAGAGAGCATTGGTATCCATAACACAAGTTAAATCTTACCTTGGGTACCAGAGTTCATTATACTTTTTACAAATTTGAGTTATATCAATTTAATAGATTATATTATTAGTCTGTAAGTGGAACTGTACAATCTATCTGGAAATAAATATCTTTTATCTTTTAATTTTTTGAGGTGAAATGAATCCTAGTCTGGCTTAGCAATACTGTTAAAATATTTAATACGATATGTTAAAGATGATGAGAAATGTTAAATTATGCATATTAATTCACACAAAAAACCGTATCCAAGTCTCGTGTTCACAACAATTTTCTTTAGGAAACCTTAAATAACAGAAACCTATTTGAAATGTTAATACAGTATAATATTTTAATAAATTTAATTTAATATTGTAATATTTTGTTGAGTTATCTATTTATTATTATTTTGACATTTATCGATAACAGAATCGATGAACTTTATCCCATCTCTACAAAACAGTACTTTAGCTACTCAACACAAGAGGGCGTTAAATACAGAATTGCCAAATGTTCTAGAACAATCTATGAAAATGATTTAATTCTAATTACTAATTATATACAAAGAATACCTACGAAAATAAAGCGTAGCGACGTCCATTATTTTTGTCGTAACGGGATTTGCAATAACGTAAGGCGCAACCATGCATGTTTTCGTGGAAAATAATATTTTTCAACTTTCCACAAAGTTGACACAAATGCGTCTTGACAGGCAGATGTCCTACGTAAGACTATGTGTCATCTGTCCGTTCGGACAGAAGTTACGGATGAAAATTTTGTTCGTGATGTCCGGTCTATAGTTTATTGAATGTCTTTGGTATTAATTAATGAATCAATATATTACTTTGTTGAATCGCCTTAAAAAGTTAGTGTTGACAACAAAAATCGATCGAATGCATATTATAGATACAAATAAACTAGACTTCTTCCTTTTTCCTTTTATATACTTAGGTAATAAAAAAATAACAACAATGATCCCTCTTATAGTCATAAAAAAAGAGTACCTAAATGGGATAATAAATAAATATTCCACAACGCCATCTAGTCTCAAACTAAGCAGAACTTTTGCTATGAATAGATACTAGACCACACAACTGATAAAAAAACCTATATACTTACTTTCTAAATACACACGTATTCTATATAAATTACACCCCGACACAAGACAGAACAAATGTCGTGCTCATCGCATAATAGAATCGAATCGGATCGTCTTTAGAATTTTGGGCATTGCCACGATAGTTTCCAATTAACCTGCGGTCCTTCTCTTTTAACACTATACAGACGTTGAAACTCTCTGACGCGATGACGGGACCATTGTCAAATCAGCTGAGCAGGAAGCTGTTTCTAGTTGAACATTGCTGTGTGAAAGATGAGTATCACATACTCGCATTTCATAATCTGCGCGAGTGCGCATGATCACGTTGGTAAATAATTGCAGGTTATTAGAGGGAAGAAATCAAATGTAAAGATTTAAATAAAACAGGTACATTTTATTGAAAAAAATATGTACACAGCAAAACAAATAAATAATCTTATGTTGTATATTAGTCTATAAAACATTAATTTCATTGAAATAAAATACTATACATAACTACATTAAGATTATGTACATAATACCATCTCACAGGGAAGTGCTATCAGACTATAATATAATAAACAATATCCATTTAACATTTAAATACTATGTCGATATTTGGAGTCACATTTATTAGTTAGGAAAAATTTAAGTGGAATCCCTAAATTACGATAAAATACGATAGGTATATAAAACAGTAAGCTATGATAATTCTTGATATATTCATCGGACATCCAAAATTCACATACAGTAATTTTGCACATTGATTAATCTAACAATGACAGTTGATAACAAATTACCTATCAAAATGTACTCATGGCATGACCTATTAGTTAACATTACCTAGATTTTTTAAACTTTTCTTATCTAAAAATTATTGTGATTAAAAAGCATTTTAGAAATGATTTAAAATAATCTCCCTTGTACCACAACTCAAATTGTTTATCAATTAAGCGACACTTAGACATATCTTAAATTTATATAAATAAAACAGAAAAAAATGAGATGATGAGATTAATTTCTAAACGTGTGCTAACATATGAATGTCGCTGTGATGTCCTACTATCGATGTAACACAAACGTTCAATGCCATTCATTACATGAAAACTATTTTTGTATAATTATGTAGGCCTACAATAATTCAAGATTAGTATATTAAAATTGCATACAAAATGTATAAATAGGTCTGCTGTATTTTTACTACGACACAACATAGCAATATTTATGTATAGATAAAATCTGACTGCTTCTTATCAAAAATCTTTTCGTATTTCCCGTTTAAATAATTGTATCATTTACTATTTCTAAAGTATTAACAAAAGTATAAAATTATTAACGCAAACAAGTAGCACAATGTCGAAACTAATATGTACTGTACTTATTCATTATTCAACCGAAACAATGCCAGCGCGGTGCGCGCCGGCACTCGCCAGGCCAGTGTTATTGTCAATTATCTCATCTATAATATCTACATTTTAATATGCTCAATATTTTGACTAGAAATCATGTTATACTTATTATTTTCTAACAAAACACATAAAATTTACAAGATATATAGCATAATTTCTTATCAATTTACAGTTCACTAAAATTGTACAATACATCGATGACAGGTGTGGAATTTCAATAATTTCTATATCGAGAGAAACCTACTTAAAGTATGACCTTCACTTACTCTAATACATATAATGTGAAACAACAATGATTTTAAATCATGATTGCAACACTTAAACAATGCACATTTATAATTTAATATCAAACCGTGATAAATCACTGCGTATCTCGTCAATAGAATGGAAATATAATAATTTGCATATTTTTAGGAACATCTAATGTCTAGAAGGAATTTTGATCCAAAGATGACACGTTTCGAACACAAAGTTTACGAACCTTATATACAGTGATCCCAATTAAACGATAGGTAATACGGAATGGTATATAATCACTGAACGGTATATTAAATATACAAGCTGGAAATAAAGCATACTTCTTTAACTTAATGAATCTCAACAGCATTGTTCTAACTAACGTCTATAAATTAAAAATTGTAAAATTAAATTATATCGTTGTGATGTTTTAAGAGATGAAAAGTAATTTCATTTAAATTACTTTATTTTGTGTGATTTCTGTTACGTCATCCGAAGTAGCCAGTCTCAAACTTTTAGATCTCGTGTTATAATATATTTTATACTTTATAATATTTATATCTACATAACGTCTGAATAAGGCGGACTCTGTACCACATTCCTACACCGAATGAGCACTGAACAGTACTAACATTCTATATCACCGACAACAATTGAAATTTGATTTAGCTTGTTAGTAAATATTGAATATTCAGACCGCCCAATTTAGGAGAAGGGCGCCAACAGTGTAAGTCCGAGTTCCGGTCGTCATCGTGAGCTGCGTAGTCTAGCGTCCCCCGGCGGGTTGGGGCTGGGCGCTAACTTCGCCGGGTTCTTCCTGTGGAGCCTGTCTCTACTCTTCGCCTTCTCGGGCTTCTTGCTGCGGCGCGTCGCGTCAGTGACGTCATCTTCGTCAGCGATCGGCTCCGCGCTGTCGTCCTGTTCGCCCGAGCCGTCACTCTTTTTGTCCAGTTCTGCCATCGCTTCCTGTATCGCGTTCTCGAGTAAGGTGTTCAGTTTTCTACTCCTGTTATAGTAAACGATAATTATTTAGTCATCTACACACGAGAGGGATCCGTATTGTGGATATTAGCAGCCTCACCGCGAAACAAACTTAAACAGAGATCTCAGGTTGGGTTAATATTACAAATGTGTCGAAAAAAATCTAGACGCACATAAATGATGCGAGCGGCGCAACTACAACGAAACTGTCATTATAAAACAAAAGGGGAACTATAGGGATTTCTATCAACAACGGAAGGTAATAATAATTTAAGAATGCTAGCGGTCCCGCTGGCCCCCGGCTAGCGGTGTCGTGTGGTGTGCGGGCGCACTCACTTCCGATGCTTGGTGCGCGCGGCGTGGTGCTGGTCCAGCCCCTCCGACAGCGTCAGCAGGCGCGCCGCCGGCAGCGCGGCGGCCCCCAGCGCGCCGAACCAGCGCACCGCCCAGCGGGCCCCCGCCAGGCGCGCGCGCAGCTTGCCGGGCCACGACGCGTAGCCCTTCACCGGGCCCCACACCACGTCGCCCACCGCGAACGTGCGCGCGCGCGGGCCCCCGGGCGCCGGGCCCCCGGCCGCCGGGCCCCCGGCCGCCCCCGACTCCTCCGTGCTCTTGGCATCTATCGACCGAGCACAGCTGTTAGGCGGTGCGAGAGAACCTCCACCGAGCTTCCGCCACCGACGAGTCGTCGTCGTGATACAAAGCACGCCCGCGCGAACATTCCCAATGAACACATCGCGACCTCAAAACGCTGCCATTACAAGTGCAGCGAGAATTCAAAGAGCATTCAACAGCGATAGTTGAACAATTCGCGAGCTTATTAGTCGTAAAGTAATTTAACTAGGGTAAGCATGGAAAAAATACAGTACATTGATTTATAATATATATAATAGAGAAATAACTTTTTAAATACGACGTGTACGTATTTTTTCCTAACACCCGAAAGGAAGGTACGTTGTCGTAGTCATGAGAATATGTGCTTTACTTACAATGATGGACAGATGAAATGATGATGGCTTGCAATGATGCGTTAGTAATGGAATCCCAATTTTTGTACCAATTTGTTACTTCGAATATGGTGCAATGGAAAGCGACAGAAAGCCGGGTGAGAACGTTTGAACGCTGCACATCGCTGATTTATTCTGATTAGTTTCCAGTACACCCTTTATTAACAGCTGTATCTTGTATTAACCCAACCAAAAGAAAACCAATGACCAATAGTATCGCATTATGTAGAAGCTGAAATATACCACAATACACATCATTAAGACGTATTCGTTGACGAACACTCTACAAACATATACAATTTAGTAAGTCCGCTTGCAGAGAGTCAATCCAAAACCAATACAAGACACAACATTATGGTAAATTTTGAATTTTGTTAGCTGTGACTAAAGCGTGAGATGGTTCTGGACATTTATTAGTACAGAGGCAGTAAACTTGATGGCCGCACTGATAGATATGTAAAGAAAACGGAAGTAAGATCAAGAGCTTTATAAAAAAAACTTTATAGGGAACAAGTAATTCATTATAAAAAAATATTTCTTTCCATCATTTTACTTTTATTGCTGTAAACAAAAAGGGGAAAAAATCATTAAAATCATGTTCATTTACTACGGTCCTTTTCTAATAACTTATTTATTTGCACACATCTACAAATAGAGATTTCACTAAACGGTAAATATGAAAACTGCTTGGTATTTAAAATATTTTTAAGTTGCTGTGAATGAGACAAATGATCTTTAGGTGTATTAAGCACACTGAAACTAACAAACAGTTCCCCGCCAAAGTGCATTATTCTAAACATTTATAGCAAAGAGTCCAAAGCATAGCAAAGAGAAAGATGGTATAAAAATCACTTACCATCGCCAGAACCCATATTATGTCTATCAAACACTTTTGGCATAGAAGACGAGTCTGAACTCGTGCCCGTAAGTGGAAAATGTCTTGACTGTGTTTTATCTGGAGAACTCATACCCATAGATTCATAATCTGTATCCTTTTGTCGTCCATGTAACATATTATAATTAGCTGTCCTCATTATTTTGTCAGGCCTGTATGTGGATGGGTCGCCGAAGTCATTCTTTCTCTTATACGTCTGAGTCCTTTCATAATAGTTGGAGGTCATCGGCATGACTTGTTGGTTGTTCATTGGCGAAGAGTTCATATTATGATGAAAGTGCATGTCGGTGGACTCGACAGGATTGTGCGAGCGGTTCTGTCGCATCATTGGCGTGTTACATATAATGCCTGGAATGTAGAAAGGTTAACTTGAGCTTTGAAAAAAAAAATAAGTACGCCTATGAGATTCAGTTCAGAAAGCAAAATCTGGTCAAATGAACAAAGCATTGGGTAAAATTGCAAAAAAAAATAATATGTTCGTTTATTCAATAACATTATAATATTTTTATGTCACATTGATTACTCGAAGGCATTTAATTGTGTAAGTGTTTGACTGCAACCTTTACGGATGAAATTTTGTAGTAGAGATATCTTCCATTTTTCACTCATAGCCAAACCAAAACGGACGAAGAAACGAATGTAAAATGTGTGAATAGTATCAAGTGTTTTTAAACCACGATAAGGGATTCCGAAAGGCATTGATTTGTGTCCATTTCTATTTTAGAATACGTATGGGTATGCTAGAGCAGGAGATGAGAAGTGATGAGTGAATTCTGCATTATTATAGCATATTCGTTTTACAAAAACATCCAGTACAAATTAAAAATTAACTTTAATATCGAAAGTAGCTTTGTCTTGAGCTGTTTAATTTTTCGCCGCATGTAATAATTTCGTGGCTAAGCCCAGTTATGACGGAAAAATAGATGCCATTCATGAAAAAAAAAAACAAAATTCGCTGAATCACCTTTAGGTTTAGTTTAAAAAGTTAAAAAGTACACTCTCTAAGCTACTTATTCATGTTATGTTATTTAATTAAAGCAACACAACAATATTGAATTAACTTGACGTTTTAAATGGATAGTAAGTTGTGTTATGAATAGGTAAATATGCGTTTTTTTAATTATTTAGTTAAAATAAATAAAGGCGCAAAGGTACGTCACATAACTTACTTTGCGTGTCTGTGTCGGAGTTGAAGTCATTACGTGTCAAAGGCCAGGCATGCTCACGCGATTCCGCCATATCTTGCTCACTGCTAGACACGCATTGCACCATAGCCTGGAAATATTGTTGTCAAAACATTTACGAAACAAATCATTTTATCTCACATGCGTATTTTAGTGTTCTACCTGACAATGCAATTATTTATTTTATTTTTCTATTTAAAATATTTATCTTGTACCTGTTTGGTGCTTAAATTTTAAATCTACGAGATCACAGAAAAAAACTATTATCACAAATGCCTGAGAAATACCAGGTGGCGAAGAGACCATAGAGCTTTCACCGGCTTCCCCTCGGAGGTTCGGAAAAGCAACTATTCATGAGGAAATGGCACGGTCATAACAGTTGTGTCTACTACTAACCAAATCTATATACATAAAAATGTTATGTTGCTTTTTTGTACGCTTCAAAAACTCAAAAACTTCTGCACCGATCGAGCTGAAATTTTAGCATGATATATAATCCGCATCAAGGATTGTTTTTATCTATTTTTTTTAACCATTCAATCACAATATGCCACAGCGAAGCGTGGCAGGGTACAGCTAGTATAATATATATTAATACTAATTTAATCAAGAAATAAGTCGGTAAAAATGCTTGTGTAACTTCAAATTCTAACAACAAGTGTTCTAATTGAGCCGATAGTTGATATGGTAAATAGTAGATTTTGATTTGTATAAATTTGCTTTATGTACTTAATTTTTTCTATTTCTGTCTTTGTCACGATAAAGACCGATACAGAAAAGTGCGCCTGAGAGAACGAGAAGAGTTTGTTTATGTGTTAAAGATGTGATATTATATTTAGAAAAGTGAGGGATTGACTTTATTTTTAAGTAAAAAATATATTTTTGACGTTATTGTTATTGATTAGTGATTTGTCGATGTTATCTATAGAACTGCAGTGCTATTCTGTAAAAATCACCCCATGAAAATTTAGGTGAAGGGATTGCGAATTGAGCTATCATTCCATACTATTGCTAGGCATTGACAGTTCACTTCACTCAAATTTTCATGCGGTGACTTTCTTAAACTGAAGCGAGCAGCTGAACAATTTTGAATACAAGTTTGTAGTCTTACCGAAGAACTAGCATCCGCAGGCTCGGGCGACTTCGTGGTGGTGTCGGCGTAGTGCGCCTGCGCAACCACGCGCGGACTGCGCGCCGCCTCCAGCGCGCCCAGCGGACTGCACACAGGCTTAGGTTTACTAATCAAATCATTCAATCAAAAATAATTGCTTTATGTGTAATGGACTCACGATCTTCAACAATGAGAAACCAACTCAGGTACCTGCAGCACTTGGTTGGTCTCTGTTTGCGACACTATGAGAATATCAGCTCTATTGTATTTACTTATTTTTCAATGCTGCGATGTCATAATGAAACGTGTTTTTCTACGTATATTTTTTTGTCTGTTTTAAATAATTACTTGTTCGTGTCTTAATTAATTATTTTCCTTTTTTTTCAAGTTTTTTTGGCGACGTATTCGTCGGAAGCAATAAATAGTGCTGTTAAATGAACAAGGCGCGTCACCTGTGTGTGGTGGTGTCTGGCGGGCTGCCGGCGTGCGCGGAGGGCGACTTGCCGCGCTGCTGGTTGACCAGCGTCTGCGTGGACACGGAGTGGCGCACGTGCGGGAACTCGTCGGCCGCGGAGTGCCGCCCGAACGCCTCTCTGTGCTCCTCCTGAACGTTCCGGGGCGGAGACTCCACGAACCCCCTCCCCTTTTGATTCCCCATCGGCTTGTTACCCAACAAAATATTCGGATCTATACTCAATCTTGACGCGTTAGCACCCTGTAAGTTGGTTGTTATCGACGACATCTGCGCGTTGTGAGAGTTCGACACGAGAGTAGTCTGCTGTTGCACTATCGTCGTGTTCTGATGTACGAATGTTGAATTGCCACGGTTACTTGTCGCAGATGACATGGACACTTGTTTCGGAGATAGCGGAACCATAAGCGCTTGTCCCATTTGATTGGTCTGTATGAACTCTTGAGTCTGTAAATTACTGGACCTGACCTGGGGGTTACTAAACGCTACGTTGGTCGGACTCAAATTAGCCAGCAAGGGACTGAGTTGACCATTGAAGTTTGGACTATTCATCATAACTTGACTATTAGGAGATATGAATTGGGCTCCTGGGCTATGTTGGGACTGTATTATTTTACCCTGTTGGTTTTGAGCTCGTAAGACGACACCACCGTTAGTACTGGTAGCGAATACTCCAGGATTTTGCACAGGAGTCAAAACGTTTTGTCCATTGACTGTTTGTAACTGTAACTGCATAGGCATTCCAGTGGAGTTGTCTGGTATGATGGCCGTGCCGTCCGCTGTCATCATCATGCCACCGAGGTTGGGCACGATAAACTGTTGGAACGCGGGGAAGTTCGGCACCACGCCACTAGCGTTGTTGATGAGGTTGACAGGCTGGAGGAGGTTGATTTGTTGCGACGGTGACGTGTTTGTAATTATTTGCTGGGATCCAAAGTTGTTAGGGTTACCTTGTCCATTCATGACTATATGTGCTGGTGCTCCAGATTTGCCAGGCACTATCGTCAATGCTTGCAACATAGGTGTTGGTGAAATATTGTTATTAGGAGACAATTGAAATCCACGCGGAGAGAACTGAGGACTAGTATTGTGTTGAGGTGAAGTGTGGTGAACCATTATATTGTTAGAATTTTGCTGCGGAGCAGTTATTTGTAACACGTTCGTAATATTTGATTGAGTTTTCTTTTTCTTACTTCGTTTTTTCAAACTCTCTGGCGATAACATAGCCACGCCTTGCACAAAACTGTGTTGAGTTTTCATATCCATTTGCCGAGAGTTGTCATTTGGTGATTGTCCTGATACAATACCTCCAGCTACTAATTGTGGCATCACATTATTCTGCTGTATAACTTGGCCGTCTACAGCCATCATGGGCGGCTGAATGACAAACGGAGCCTGCATGGCGTTGACGACGACAGTGGGCTGGTTGAGCATGGGCGGCACCTGCGTCGCGGCCGTGCTGACGTTCGTCATGTTGGCCATGCTCGACATACTTGTCGAAGCTTTCGGTGGCGGAGGCGGCATTTGATTGTTCGACACCATGATCTGACCAGTAGATGATATCAAAATTTGACCAGGAGTCGCCGCTCTCCTGTTCAATTGTGACAGAGACATGGTGTGAGTGCTGCTCGTTTCTAATTTCGAAGGTATACTACCAATTACATTCTGTACCATCTCCAGCGGTGACTTTGAGATCATATTCTGTGCCGTCGTGCCAGCTATATGCAACGGATAGCTCGTCGGTAAATTAACAGAGTTAATAAATGGATCTGGCTGATTATTTGGAATGGCATATGTTGTAGCCAGATTGACACTCGGTGGGGGTGGTGGTCTTATGAAGTTGGCTTGAGATGCGTTTATGGATGTAGTAGCAGTGTTTGCTTTACCGGCTAAAACTGAGGTGACTGTATCTCGAGTGACGGAAAATCCACTCGCCATAGTAGTGACAAATGTCTGCACGTAACAAGCTTGTATCAGTGTATGAGCGGGCCCACCGCCCAAGTGCGGCGGCGGACAGTATCCAGGCATCGCGTTCTCTATTCTCCTTCTCGGCTCCAATCTATACAATTCTTGTGAGGGTTTTAAACCCGGTTTAACACCGACCATTGATATGTTATCAACTTCCATGAGATTTTTATTGACATTATGATTTGAAATGAAATGCATAACTTGAGTTCCAGTCATTGACTGATTATTGTTAGGAGGTCCAGGCGAGTTGTAGGAGTAAACTTGATTGCTGCCAGGCGTCGAAGAGTTGCCATAGTTATCTCTGCAAGGACCGGAGTTTGAATAAGCTGGACTAGGCATTGGATAGTTGCAATTGGATTGCATTTGCGAGTTGTTGCTGCCATTGCTGTGCGGCGTGTCCGCACTGCGCGAGCTGCTGGACAGCGTGGGCGAGGGCTCGGGCGGCGGCAAGCTGTCCGTCAGAGACACGTCGCTAGTGCTGACGGTCGCGGCTTGGATGGGCCCGCAGTTATCATTCACCATAGGACTCCGCTCAATGAACGTCGATGACGTCACCGGATTGTCTTCGAATGAATGTTTGGGACTAGGGGTCATGGAATTACTCTCCATTTCCATCTTATACATTTGATGTTTCATGTATTTAAGGCGAACTTGGTTATCAGAGTAATCTGGACTATTACTTTTCATTGATACATTACATCCTTTACAACACTGGGACATGTTATTATCTCCAGGTTTCTCTGACAAAACGCTACTATCCGGTGTGCTGGTAGGCGAATGTGAAGGATTCGGCACGTTACTCCTGTAAGTATTAGAAGTTTCACCTGGCTTGGACAAAGCATTCATTTTCTCAATTTGGTGTTGCGGAACACAACAAGCTGCACTAGAGGCTTCGTACTGGGTAGCTTCATACGAGGAATTTATTCCTACTTGTTTAGAGATAGTATTATTAAGTAAAACCGTTTGTTGCGCCAGATATCCATTGGGATCGTCCATAAATGACGGAACATTATTCAATTGCGCTTCATCATTCATTGCTTTTGATTCCTGAATCATTCTCATTCCATTGCTACCATATGTAAGAAGTTTGTTCTCGGGATTATTTTTCTTTTTATTGCTCTTACTGCTGCCTTTTGCTTTCTTTTTGTTAGTATCCACGACTGGCCACTGCTGGCCCATCATATTGTAGTGTTGCGGTAGAGGCGGCACTCGAGAACACATGCCTTGGTTCATCTGTTCATTACTAGAAAAAGAACTGTATGACGAAGAAGAAGAGTCCTCAGAAATGCTGTTATTAGATTCTTCATAATCATTCTCAGATTTGGCAAGTTTTGGACTTGGACTGGTCATACAGTTGGAGACGCTTGGTTCGTTCCGCTTCACTTGCCATGGAGGTGTCTTCGCTGGATTAGTTTTCATTACAGTACCATTTTGTATCACTAACTGTCCCTGAGGCACGAACTGACCATGCCCCTGGGACTTATTTTGGTTGATGTTATCTGCCAATTGCGATCTGTACCCTTTCATTGCCATTTCAATCTGCTTCTGATTTTGTTGTATGAATATTTGTTGTTGTTCATTAATTTTCTGCATTACTTCGGGTGTTAGGGCTTGATTTAAGCCACAGAATGTTTGTGTTTCATCTTCTTTGTAAGGATATTTGCCTGGAATATTTTGCTGCACAATGGACATATCCTTCTTATCCTCCTTTGGATCTGGTTCTAGGCCATACTGAGCCAAGTTCGGGTTATTTTTTAAGAAAGTTGATTGTTTATGCCCGGTATTCACACCTATTATTTGCCCTTTAGCGCTTCTCACGGGCATCCCTGGCAGAGGTGAGTTAATAGGCATGTTAACATTATGTTTTTGTGCAACATGGGCCTCAATGTCCTCCAGCTGTTGTGAATGTTGTGATATCCAGCCACTGTTCACGGTGAGGTAATGGGAGCTTTTCTGCACGTGCGTCTCCTGTTTTACTTCATTATCTTGAGGCGCAGTGCTCGGTACATTTTGCTGGACTGGTTGATATGAAGAAGGCAAGCCATGTTGGGCGTTTGTGGCTCGCTGTGGTCCCATTCCTGTCGAGTTTTCGCGGCTGGCTTCAGTTTCTTGTGTCTGTAAAAATATTGTAACAATTATTAATATAGTAAAATTCTAATCCTTTACTCCCAACTGAACTTTCAAACTAACTCTACCGTTAAAGGTTACGTATGCGTCGACAACACGCGCAATAAAAGTAAGGAATAGCCTTAGTTAGGTAATGCTGGCAACGGTTCAGCTCTTATCATGGCTATGAATACTTAATAACACACGTACCTTGAACTCGTTGAGCGGTCGTTCTCTCTGCACCATCAATTGTGACACGCTCACGTTTGCAGGGAACGCAGCTCGCTTCTTCGTCTTTTTCTTGTATACGGCTACTTCGGAGCCTGTTACTGAAAAATATTGTAACAGAAAATTAGATAAGGTACCACAGGCTTCAAAAAGAATAACGTAAATAAAGAGAAACTATTTCAATGGGCAGTGACTTGTCAGAATCCGACGTTTATTACTGAACTCATTTATACAGCTTATCACAAGATGCTGCTGTCCATTACTATAAACTCATAAAACGAAAAGCTGATACGGTTCCAGCAATCTCAAATCAATTATCTAATTAGGAGTGCAGGTGCAGCGGCGCATAAACCGCTGCATAAACGTTAACTAACGCTGCATAACGTTTTATAAATTGCATGAATAGATAACCTTACATACAATATTGTGGGTATAATTAATTAATTTAAAAAACAAAAATATATAAATATTATTAATATTAATTTTAAATATGAATTATAAAGAAATATTATTAAAGCACTCTTCTCCTCTTCTTTATGAAATGATGCTGTGCCCAACAGGGTCCATAATTGTTTGTATTTTAGATTTGAGATTTGATTTGAGATTTTACATAAAAAAAAAAACGTTAATTGCAGTACATCGCATCGAGACAAAGAGATTCACGTGAACATAAGTCAAATAGAAGACTAAACATAGTACGCAAAGTCATTGAGTTGGGTGAGGTGTACGAGTCCGACCGGGTGACTTTGAGCTGCTCTCCAGACGACCTAATAATTTAAAACAATATATCTAATATAAAATAAAGTAAGGGTCTCAGAAACGAATTGCTGAGTTTTATCTCATCGTTTTGATTAAACCTGAATAATTCTTAGTTTATTAAACGATTCTAAAAAAAGATCTTGCAAGCATTTTATTACCTATCTATTTATTTTTATGTAATTCTATAAGTTTGTTAATTGTCTACCATAACTAACAGCAAGCAAGCTTAACAAATTTAAACCGGCTTAGTTGTGCGTGAAATGTTGGATTAAGAGCAACAACAATAACAAGCTGAACTGTCAATCCATAAAGCTGACAGTACCTAATTAAAACGGTTTATGACGTCGCAATTTAAATATGTATTACGTAACAACAGTCGGCGGCTTGACGTTACGTATTATGATAGCGTTTATAATACGTTAACCAATCATTTTGTTTTTAAGTTTCAGCCAACGACGTTTTCTCATTTGAGTGTTTCATAATTAGTTCAAGCCGAGTATAATACCGTTATCTATTTGCACATTATCTGGCAGATTTGCAATTAAAATACGGGTTGTGTGCGGCTCTCGGCGAGTTGAGGGTGGTCTCCTCAGCGGCAGGGTGCAGTAGGACGGGGCGGGTGGCGCCCGGCGGGCCGCAGGGTGGCGCGACTCGTCAGATCAATAGTCGGAGGGGCGCGGGCCCACGCCACCGGCCGTTCTGCACCACCGCCGATTGTTTCAAATTACACCCGCCTTTGTTCCCGCCACTGATCGAGTCGCCCGAGTTTTTGTTTGCTCTAAACGACCGACTTCCTTTACGGTAATTACGCATTCTGCGGCGAGCCGTACAGATTTCCCGATTCACTCCCAATGCAGTTAATGGTGTGATTATGAGAACATTTACTGAACTGTTGTAATAATATTTAGTAAACACGCAATTTTTTTTATTTTATTGAGGGGAATATTGTGTAACGTGGCGTGGTCTATAAATAACTTTATAAAGGCTGCCTTTGTCAGGGTCGGACAGACATTAATAACAAAAGTAACTCTGTGGCTAATATTAGTAGCGTTGATGAGTACGACTGCGATCTATAAATAACTTTAACAGACAATACATCGCATATCATCAACAGACATAAATAAAGCGATACAATTAAAAATATTATAATTGTAATAGTAGAAACACAGGTGGAGATAAGGCTGTGAGTTGCGGGGGTGTCGGGTGTGCTGCAGGTTGTTACTCCCGGACGGACGGCTGACGAAGTGCAGTTACCCGCTATTCATGCCACACTAAATGCACCCCCGCGCCCCTCCCACTTGCTGCCACTTAACAACAAAGAGACCGCTTCTACCCTCTTTGTTACAAGAAACAACTCCGTCCTACGAACAACCACTTTTCAGTGTTAGTTTAGTCCTTTGGAGATAGCTAGTGCCGACATGTAATGACACTTCTTACTTATAGATCGTTGCAAACCTTTGTTGTTATTTTTATGCAGGAATTTAATGAGTCGTTTATAATTTTTAATTAGATGGACGATGCAAATGTTAGTTAACAGTAAATATTATGAGTATGTAAGTGTTGGTATGGTTTTGCTGTAAATAATAATAAGCTTAGAAAAAAATACTTTAAGTACACAAAATATCACACGCCTGTCTTCCCATAAGGATAAGGCAGTGCAGCACTCACATTCTGCTATACTTATGTTTCATGAAACTGGGATTCTAAGATAGTAAAGTTAATTTAATTACAGATGGATACAACAAATTTTAACAGCGCCTTTATCTAGACTATTTGATAGTAACGTGGTGTGGTAATGTCCCAATTATTTATTTAATAATTTTATTATCATTTGACTACACTACAAGCAACGCAACATTGTCATTAATTGATCGTAAAACCGCCTTTGAACTAATATCAAAAGCATTATTGCGACAATGTAAAGTGTGCAGCGTTGACGTTTATGACGCAATTCATGGATCAATGGCTCCTCACAGGTATCTCTATGTAAAGTAAGGCAACTAGTCGTAAACCTAGTTAGTATCAATGTGCCAACTCTTATTAAAGACGGACCGGTAAGGTGCGGGTCGGCGTTTCCCTGGCTAATCCCGTTCGGTTCACACTCTTGTAATTGGATGAAGGAGGGCCGAGCTCCGAGATTGCGCCCGGAACGCCCGCCCGCTAATCGGATAATAATGCCCCCGAATGAACCTACTGTTACACCAAACTACAAACACATTAACTAGCAACTTGTTTAATTTTAAAACGCCACGATTTACACAGACAAAAGAGCATTTTAAAGGTTTAAAAGGTACAGTAGTTCATTCAATGCTGAGTTAGTCAACGCGAATGTTACACAAAAGCTTTTAATTTAGAGGTAAATGCCCCTAGAGGGTGGTGGCACATTTTGCGTTCTAACGATAGAGCCAACATTTCACGCGACACTTAAACACACCTTTTATAAACAGAACGACTGCTTGTTTATTACTTTCATTTTTTTTTTTTTAAATGCAGTAAATATTAAATGTCACTGCTACATTTATGTTGTGTGAAAAGCGTGCAAGTCAATTTACCAAAAACATAGCGTGGTTATTAGTTTAAGATGCAACCTATGTTGTACAAGCCGTTATCATATAATTATTAATTTATTATGGTACTGTATGGTAATTGAAAATTTTAAAAAGCGATCAGATCTATTTAGTATAGGTACACTAAACAGGGTGAAACGGATATCGTCAACAATGTCAGCGTCATACCGGTATGACGGCCGAGTTCAGTACTTACATGAGTCTCGGAGTCATGATTGCCGTTTTTTTTTAAATGTTTTTTTTTTATATTTTTGCGTAAAACCATGAAACAATCGTCATTCCTAATTTACCCATTGTTATTTTTCCTTAAAAACTAAATTAGTCACTTCTTTAATTTAAAATCGTACTGGTTTTGACATAAAACGAGATTTTTACAGTATAAAGTAAACCTTACATAAGGATGATGCCAATGATCCAGGATCATTGGTTGAACACATTTCCCACCCACCCCTACATAAAAACTCAAAATAATGTTTTTGTCAGAAATGAAGAAACCTGATTTTTAAAAATATTAAAAATCTAACAACTCTTAATTAAGGGTAATAATATGTAAAGCATGTTGGATTAATTTATTTCTTTATTTACTTTTTCTTTCAGGTTTTAACAAACTTGACCAATAACCATCTGGGGTAAGGTCTTTCAACTAAAGTGTTTGACGCGTAACTTTTCGAAAACAGTAGACAGTAATGTTACGTGAGTTATTAGATATCTCCGTGTAGGTATTTGATACGGGAATTCGAAATGGACACTTTTTGACTACCGTAGTATTCATCTAGGGGTGCGATATATGTAGTTTCTGAATGTGCGACAATGTCGATGTGAATGTGAGTTTAGCTCACTATGGCTGGCACATTATATGCTGCTTATCCAAATTGTTTCTGGCACTTTCCTCAAAAGGCTAAACTGGACACAGTTCTGCATGGTTTGTTACACGAAAATATTGATAATATTTTTCAGGTCTGGACTTGAACATAGACGATGATCCCTGAGTTTGTTTTAGCTTTTCTCTTCTCAGAGGTAGTTAGTTAGGAAATGCCGACTTCAACTAGCTTTAAGGAGAGGCACCGGTAAATATTTTGGTTTACAGCAATAAAGAAATAACATTTTAGGGGTTAGCAGTCCTGTGATAAATTTCAGTCAGACGACTCTATGTTAATGTCAAATTTCGACACTATGTGGATTTTCACATGGTCAACCTGAAATTAGTTATTTACAGTTTTGACCTTATTTCAACACGCTTGAAATTGCACTATCACAATAATCAGCGTTTTTGGTACTAAAAATAATGGTAATTTCATTGCAAAACAATCCGAAATTGTGGATTGGGGTTTTAAAGTCTTCTATCATGGGAAAGAGTTTTATGAAAGAGTTAATGTACCTATGCCGCGTAACTCTTGACTAAAAAGAACTAAAACATGGTGTGCAAATCTGTATACTTGGACAAGTGTGCAATTTCGTAGATTTTGTAGTTGGAGCATGGTCAAATAAATGTTTATAAAATCAAGTTTTCTATATTTTCGAAACATAACAATTTACTGAAACAGCTAATTAATTTTATGTGAATTTTTAATTCTTAGTTCATACATTCTTACCCTGCATAGAAATTAGCATGTCCTTCAATGCTTTAGGTTTTTTAGTCTCGTTCTTTATTTTTCGACCGAATTACCTATGTAACAACATTTTATTTATTTCAAACTGAATTGAGCAGAAAACATACTCATCGTCATCACATTCATATTTTAAATAATGTTCAAGAATTCCGCTTTCGTGGTAGAACTGCCGATGAATAATTATGTATATGATGTATTCGTTAACTCGCAGACCTTATTCATTATTACAAATAAATGATTTCATTTTAATAAAAGCAACTACGAAGAGTTGCCCCTCGCACACGAATTTGTGGGTTAATCAGGGCAAATACCAGCATGGCTTGACTTTAAATGGATTTTCTTAAACATTTCTCTCATTGCTCAATGCTCGTGCCTTCTCTGTATAAAAAGAGGCATTTGTCCTGTGATGGGAGTGAAACCGCAGGCTGGTATTCAAAAGTACTATTTGATTAAAGAAGGCCACGAACACTTAACATGAAATAATTAATTTCGTACATTGTTTTAATGAGTGCAAAAATGTGCATTAAGCTAATTTACAGGCTCCTGTGTCGTGTGAACCAGTCTCTTCCTAGTTATACTTGATTTTCTATAGGGCTAAACTACATTACCAGTCTAAGTATTGTGCAAATAAATAAATAAAACTAACAAAATACAAAGTACTTATACAAACAAAAAAAAAACAAATTCAATGTTAAGAAAATAATGCAAATTTCATAAGTTTTCTCTGGCGTCTACTACCTCTGAATCAATGTACAGAGGCCAAGCTACCAAGCTACCCCAAAATGTCATTTTTTTTTTTTTTTTTTAATATTATAAACCAGTGCTTGACTGCAATCCCACCTGATGGTAAGCAGTGATGCAATCAGTGATGGTAAAGCGCACTAGTTTATTAAGAGCCTATTCACTCTAGCCTCTTAAATTTCTTTGATAGTTTTTCAACTTAATCTTAAACAGAATAAAGTTCATGTGAATTGAAAAAAATAACAGTTTGGGGTAGCTTGATGTGCTGGCGTCTGTACAACCAAGAAAATTGTGACGAACAGCTCCTAGAATGTGCTTGCTTTTACTAAGCAAGCCGAGCTTTTTGAGTCTGTGATGTCCTAACAGGAGGATGACTAAGCCAAAATGGACATCCTAAGCATCGTTACTCGTTAGCATCTCCTAGGGGAAGATTGGCTCGGCTTCAGTAAAAATATTTACCAAGTCACCCATTTAATAGTCCACTTCCTTGCCCTTTCATGGTAAGCTATCCCTAACTTGTAATGAATTAATTATACCTTTTTTCTGTTCCATGGTTTGAAGAGGCGGTGTTGCTGGAGATTGCGCACGCGCTTGCAGCGTCGTCAGCAGTTTCCGCTTATGGTTGCACAGTTTAGTCAGCTCTGCGCCCGAAGCTGCTTGATACGGCTTGCTCAACACCTGAAGAAAAGTTAAATAACATTTTATCAAATCAATAAGAGAAACTATTGAAGATTCGACGTTCGCGGTCGATAAGTCAGTTTAACTAGTTTTTCCATTAGGAATTTCTCACAGCCCGCAGTCTAGATTTGGAAGGACAACTTGTTCGCTCCATCTTATAATGTAATTCAACATATCTGGTGAAAAGCGTACTCTTACACCTCTGCGTTCTCCATACCTCTCTAACCTGAATTCCCCTCAGGTGTGAATATTAAGTTATGTTACATTCGTGCTTCAGTGTTATTAAAAATACAACAATAGACATTTAGATGTAAACGCCTGGATATTAAAATTAATGGTAGTCATAATCTACTAGATTTATAATGGAAATATTTGCATGACGTCCATGCATTGAACACATACAATAAGGGTGACTCATTGAGATGGGTCGTATAAATTTTACTACGGGACCTATTCTACTGTCTGGCTTTATTAACTGTCGTGAATCCCGGCTTTAGCCTAGCTATTAGGAATTTCAAGAATATCGTGATTGAGCGATTAACTTGAGCTATCTTGGTACAAAATAACTATGTGCCCGATGGATCTTTGATTGTCAATTATTGTGACGCATGTAGAATGGCATAAAAATTGTCACTGGTGAATTACTTTATTTTTTGTTAATTAAAAAGCACTTGACAGAATGTACGAATTGAGCGATAATTATAATACATACATAATGTAACTTTATTTTCATAACGCGTTAATAATAACCGGAATCGATTGGAACTAGGCTAGTTTCAGCATTACTATGAGTATAAGGTGTAACCAATCATAGAGCGTTGCATTTCCTGATTTCACGCCAACCAACCGCTAGTTACGATATAGATATCAGATCTAACATAACACCTTAGATTGTTTCATGAAAATAAGTTATTAATTATACTCGTAAATAATTTCAAACAATGTTTTATTACGCCATTGTGGAAGACATCCTTGCTTCCTTATAATAGACGGAAAGAAGTAATTCCTATGCAAACAAACAATAAACTAGTCAATCATCCTTTTGAAAATCCTACCCATTCACTATTATAATACCTAATACAGATAAATCTTAAGAGTAGGCGTTTGAAACTGCGATACAGGCAGCGTTGGGAAGAATCTTTAATTCTGTTCCTAAGAAAATGGTTACTCAAAATACACAACCTTAAAAAGGCTTTAGCATTTATAATTGAAGTTTTAGGAAAATCTAAATTAGATTTACCTTATAGGCTTGCAATTATCTCACACAGGCGTACGAGTATCATTAATCTATCGGCGTGTCCCGTAATCACGTTTGACTATATGTGGTCATTGTTCGATTTAAGCTGTGCTCACAATGCAACAGAGTATGCATTCAGTACAGTTAGGTTGCGATAATATTGTGCTCGATCTGCGAACACGTCCGCCATTCATTATGGACGGACGCCCACTGTGCACGGCTGCACACGCAAATTGCTCTACGCTCGCCCGCTGACACAGCTGCATACGACTTGTACCCGATGTTTGTACAAAACGAGGAAATTGTCGTTCTCGCGGCTCTAAGTAACTGGTGTGTTAGCAGTGTTAGCACTACTATGGTAATGAGTAGTGGTGTTCAAAGTTGCTATATGGCAATCACTTGCTTAATGCTTAATGCTATATATGTTAAGCAAGCTTTTTAATATGCTTTATTAAAGCATGCTTTTTTATACGCGTAGGTACTTGACTTAAAGCAAGCGCGGTGACTGAAAGCATGCTTTAAAATAATATTACATCGCGTTTATGAATTACGATAAAACAGAACCGTTAAAAGTACAATGAACTTTCCTTCATACTTGCCAGGCTTAGGACTGTCTATAATTGAATAAATATTATTAACAAATAAAATCAGACATTTTCGTCAAAAAATTACAAAACACCAAAATCACACAACAACAACACATTACCTCACTCAATCAATCGTCCTTACTTACACAATTATAGGTTTATAATTAATCAATATTGCGTGTCCTATCACTGAATTTATTTACACTAAAAAAGTACAAAACAAAATAGCATTTAAGCATCTAAGTATCGTATTTACGTGAGCCGCCCGAGATCGCAAATTCGCACGCGGTGCGTATCTAGCATGCGACAACTGTCCGCCCCGCCCGGTCCCCTGCTTATTCTGCTTATTGCGTTTCACGCGACGCAGTGCGATGTAAAAGCATTAAGCAAATAGCAACTTGTGAAAGGCACGATAGCATTTGCTTTATGTTATGTGTATTAAGCACGGTGCTTTATTTTGCTTTATGCTTTATTAACCACCACTAGTAATGAGGGGGAGGTTTACAAACGGCAAAAGTAGATTCGTTACAATAATTTCTACAGCTTGCATCTGCTAAAGTTTTGTGAAGTGAATGAATGAATTAAGATACAATAAACAGTATAGCCCTGATTATGTTATTGTTGTTGTTTACCGATGACATCGCTTAAGGCATCGCCATTCAGTTTAGTCATCCCAGAGCGAAGTGCTATTTGTTTTTAACCGACTCCACAAAAAAGGAGGTTGTTTTTTGGACTTGGTTTACCTTTAGGCAATAGATTTCTTTGTTTAGGTCAGTTTTATTGTACACATTTTCGAGTTTTTTAAAGCATCCATTTAATTTGTCCCGTCTTCTCCTACGTGGTCTGTGCTGAGACATCACAGTTGCTATTACCACCCATTTTCTAATCATGAATTGCAGTTGAAGAATAGAAGTTCTTTTCCATACGCTATATAAAGCACCATTTAATTTTTCTATCATGTACCTAATAAAGCTACGCACGTCATCAGTACCCTTGAAGTCAGTAAATCAACTTAATTACGCAATAAACGAATTGTGGCTACGAAACCATCTATTCTGTTACCAAACTAAACGCACACTTGTCCAGTTTTTAATTAACATAAACAAGACAGTACCTTCATGCGGCGCAAACAGAAGGTCGTGGCTGTCCTTGTAACAGTTAGCGTGCAATCACATTTGCAGCTAAACGTCAAATTATGACTTATGGTATACATAGCAAAATACGCGTGTCTGACAACCATTCACGGCGTGCATAAAAAATAAATCATATTTTCTCGTGCTGTTTAATTATAGGTTTTTAAGATCTATCTCATGTGGGATCTTTGCTAATCTTAATGGTAGTGTTTGACAATATTACAACGAGCTACAGTCTGTAGCCTACAGAGAAACGAGAAGAAATCATATTTGTTTATGCATGCTTCCAGTGAAAGTAAGCATAGTACCTATTATGAATCATAAAATGCCTCTTCGATAGTTACTACAAACACCACCTGAGAATCAATATTTTAAAACTATCTCATGGTCGTTTAATAATAGCTACTTCTACGTTGGAAGTATTTATTGAACTGTAAATTAATTAAGCACTAACAGCATTATCGTAATCAAATAATTGTTTAATTAGTCACTTTGCACCTAAATTAAGGCCTAACGTCACATGCACGGGTCAGCAGCTTATTGAAATTCAAATTGTAAATTGAGTGCATAAACTTTCTTTAATTTGAAATGATGGCGTATTCAATACATTTTTTTAAACTTTTTTTATGTTAAATAAAACGCTCGTAATTATTTGGTTATTTACATACATTTTTCCCATGGGGGTAAGCAGAAACTACAGAGCGCCATATGCTACGATTCTTACATACTTCTTTTGCTTCGATTACATTCATACATTTTGTCAACACACACGCTGGTTCCGAGTACTACGCACCTGATCTTTCTGAAAAACCTCACCAATAAGGTCTATGTATGTATGTATTATTTTAACTATTTTATTTAATTCTATAAAAATACACTAAAACAAAGCATTTCCCTTTTCTTCATCTTAATTCGGTACAGGAAATTTTGATTAAGTACTTTATTACTTCGAGAGCTAACTTCAAAACAATACTATTCAAGAAAAACAAGGCCATTAATATTTAATGCATGCCTAATATTCCCGGAATGGAATGCTAAACGTTCAAATACTTACGACCAAATTGGTTACATTATTGCATTGTCTTTTGAATTATTGATAGCACGACCAAACTGTCAGCTAAGTGTATGTCGCAATGAGAGGTTTAAATAAAACTAGCATTAGGATGCCCACGTAAGTATAAGGTTGATTTTTGAAATGAGGTAGTTACCTAGAATGGGTGTGTTGTAAGAAAAGGAAAAACAAGGACAAGAAACAGATTTAAAAGAAGCAGGTAACGTTCTTCTCTTGTTCTAGAAAAGCCGAAAATCGCTTAAAGCTCTTAGCTGAAACTGACGATTTGCTACCTACCTACAGGGGGTCGAGTCTGCTATTGCAATCGTGTCTCAATGACCGGTCAATGATCGATTTTTGACGTATAACGTCAAACTTATGACACATTTCCCATACAAAAACTGTCAAATTGTCAAATATTCGATTAATGACCGGTCATTGAGACACGATTGCAATAGCAGACTCGAGCCCCAGGTCTATAATATTATGATTACCAAAATTAGTTAGCGAAAACTCAAAAAGAAGATGACAGTCTCCTAGGAAGTCCCAGTCCTCCTTTTCCCTGTAGCTACAACGGTAACAGTAGCAGACTCTCTTTACTGGCCCGTTATAAAAATCCACCTTGTATTGCCTACATATATATATGTATAGATAGATCCTTACATGACCTCTAAATTTAGGAGATTTTCGGCCCAAGCTCTAAACCACCATAAGAAGTCAAAGAATGCAGGTGCTGTAGCCGAAACAGGCTTGATGGGATCATCTCTATTACCATATTTTGTTCTTATAAGATCAGTTAGCATTGAGTCATACTTTAAAGGATTGCAGCGCAAAAAACCGCAGAAACAAGCGCGTGATAGTTAACCACTGGCAAAACATATTGAGCATGGCAGCAAGTTGCAGCAAGAGATATTAGTTTCAATTGTAATACAGCTGATAGATATAGATAAGCCTGTACAGCACAATGCAGTCGGTCATTACAATATGAAACCAATCAACGTGATGTACGCGGCTACATCGGTGTGACAGACGCGTCCCAGGCTGAACACGGCGCGCTAACTAATGACTGGAGTCCAATTAATAGCTACCTATTGCAGCTGAATGCGTTATTTGTTGACTCAAATATCTAATAGAGCTGATGGAATGCTACTACTGTTAGCTTATAACAGTACAACATAACATGTTTCGTGTAGAAATATGGCAATACCTAGACTATTTTTAGTAGCATCAATATCAGAATTCAAAAGATAAGAATTTCTCTTCTGTATTAATTAAAAATGGGTGCACCCAATTTAATATCTTATTTGCGTGCTGTATCGCAATCCGTCAAGTAATTTGTCGTTGAATCGCCGGGAGCTCACCACTAATTAACGGGGACATTTACGGCTGCCAAACTTGCCTGTATCGGTACAACACGGCTCCCCAATTTCCACACCCCCACTGCGGTGGCCGCAGTGCATTCTCTGCAAAGTTAGTGTTGGCGTCAGCCCTGATAAATTACATTCAAACACCCCACCGGTTATTGTATCGCAAATAGGAAATTTTGTTGACGGTGGCGAATTTAAACATCGTTATTACATGATCGTTTAAAGAAAATCAGTAAGTAATGAATGCAAGTATACCTTAATAAACAAATTATACCGCATAATGGGTCTTGATTTGCATATAAGAAGACAATTCAGTACACAGAGCTTTGAGAGTCGTTATCTTGTCGTTGAACGGTAGGTAAGAGGCCGTAAAAGTAAATTAATGGACCCATTCTACAGGATTTACCCTTCCGTAATTTGGGTCAAACTCTTGTGAAAACAGATAAATATTCGCACGAGGAGTGCCTAATAAAGGTGACTGTTGGTCTTAAATTTATAAAGGAATAATAAAATGATGGATTCTTATATCATTATAATTCATGTTATGGAATAGGTACTATACAAACTTCGAAATAACCCCATGATTTTCCAAAACTGTGGGAATAAAGAGGGGTTTATAATCTTATCAACAAAGGACTTGTTATGTTATTATTATCCGTCATTTGTTTACCTATCATTGTATCCCCTACAATCAAATCCAATAACAAACCATACTCGTCACTTGGGGTGAGGGAAGTATACCTATCTTATGTGTGTATTGAATATCGATAGCCTTGACCTCGATAGCAACACAGGGGTTGCTGCAGTCCCCTCGACACATCATTAAACATTTATGCTGTCATGTTACTACAAAGTGGAAGTTAATATGTCAGTAAACTAGCGCAATTTGAAAGGTATTTCTGTTTAAATGAGGCCATTCTTAGTAGAAACATGGGCAAGATGGACAGCTTCGTGAACTGTCATAGTATATGGCTCCATTCTGCATTGGGAGCTGATCCCGGGGTTTACAATGGTCAATAAACAAAGCTCGTAGACTCAGACAATGCCGGCTTCGGTGGCTAGCTAGTCGTATCTCACCATCGCGATCGGGGCGGCGAAGCGTGTCGCTTACGACTGCCGGTGAATACATTTTATTGTCCCATATGCACGCATGTTAACTCACATTCACATAAAGTCAGCCGTGTTGTGTAGAAATAAACCCTGCGGACATTATTACGTACATAAACTTGCATTTATCTTATGGTTATTACACGAAGATCAAGTAAATTATTGTTCCAGTTCGCACAAACACACTGCAAGACTTGACACACAATCTTAACTTCAACGATGTACCCACAATGTAGTGAAAGTTGCTAAAATAGCAAAAAAAAGTCAACAAAACACTTTAAACTGCATCAGCACTTCGTCGATTAATGGTTGATCATTCTAAAATAGAGAGACCAACAAGAACCGTCACAATGAGACTACAGTGAGTAAAATTGGTGTAAACAAAACTATACAGCCATAGTACCAAGAACCAACACAATTTATTTAATGTTCTAGCTCTCGCTTTATTCCAAACGAGGTTCCTATCGGATCGGAATGTTACGTACTGCCCTGCACGGTCGCCACTTTCACCTCACTGTTGGAAAGTTGGCAGCGTTTAGAGCCCGACTAAACGTTTATTAAAACTTGCTCGCACAATGTGCTACATTCTCAACTGTAATGTTTTAGTTTTAAATCACTTTAAGTAACTACAGGGGAATTAATTTTTAAGTAATTAATTATTTAACTTATGTTACGTGGGAAACGTGCTTCAACAGAACAAACAAGTTTATCAAAGAATAATATACCATTCAAATCCCCACACTGAATGTATGCAATATACAATAAGAATAACCGATTGAAAGTTATTTAAATCGAATAACATTGAGCATAAGGATCACGACCTCGATCGATCGCTTAAATGAGCTTAAATGTCACTTGAAGCGGTTGCCACGCGGAAGAGCTGTGATTCTTTGTTCTCAGATGAAGACCAGTCAAAACAATGAGATACTATCGCCGCACTGCGAAACTTTTCAATAAATCGAGATTGTTCACCGGTCAATCCAAGGTGACGCTGTAAGTTTTAAGTTGAAAATTTTAAATGTCATGGTCTTATTTCACACTATGTTAAACTGTGAACCAGATCAGAAATGTATATTTCGAAAGCCGTTTGAATATTCATACTGTCAAACGAGGCTATTCTCATTAAATTTAATAAAGCTAAAACACCTACTCAACGGTCTTAACTAGACACTCTTACCAAGGAATCCGAAATAATATTTTTGAATTTATGCTTCGAATCGGTCGATCATAAATAGGAACATAATGGTCTATAAACGTCTTAGCAACAGCTGAAAGTGTGGTCGCGATAGGATCGTTGTCAGTGCCGGAGGGTCAGTGCTTACCTCACGACTGTGAGGACCGCGACACAGCGTCACGATGGAGAGCCGACTACTAGGCAGGCAGTTATCATAAATACTGCTATATCTGGACATACGGAGACGGCTATGGACGGCCCGAGAAGGCGAAAACAGGAAAGTTTATGTAGGGAAATTGAATAATAAACTGTAAGGTGGTGATTCCTGAAATTCTATTGCCCAATGAAGTAACAAAAAAAACCTAACAAAAACTAATAAAACGTTCGCTCACACGCGGACAAAATAAGATGCATTTCTGAAGATTATATTAGGAAACGATAATGATTAGGAATGGATTCAATAGATATGTTGAGTAGTGAGGCCTAACATTTATCTAATGGTGACGTAGCTAGTGCTTCTTCGACATGTTCACGAAAAATATTTCAAAGCATTAAAGAAATTGATGCAACTAATACACCTACACAACAAACGTGCCTTGACATATATAAATTATGACAACGTGCTTTTATGGGACTGGCTATCAAAGGTGTTGAGAAAATTAATAGAGGCGACCTCACGGTTACTATAATCAGATTAAAACATTGTCTGTTTACTCTGAAAATACACGCTGGGTTCCCATGACAAGGTACGAAAGTGGTTTTTGTTTTTCATTTAAACGTCTTCTTTAAAAGACGTCCCATTAAAACACACGGCATTTACTCCTTTACAGTTATTCAAATTCAAATTCAAACTCTTTATTTCAGACAAGTGTCCATAGTGTTAGTAACAAAATAACTTAATGATATTATGATAACACGCAACAAATTATAAAGTACAAAAAAAAACAACTTTCATAAAACGCCATTTAGTCCTAAGCTAAGCAGAGCTTGTTTTATGGGTACTAAACAGCTGATAAACATACTTATATATTTCTAAATAAGTACATACATTTTACAGATAAATTACACCCAGACACAGTAGAAATGATCGTGCTCATCACACAATCATTTGTCCTGGGTGGGAATCGAACCCACGACTTCTGGCATAGCAGTCAGGGCCACTAACTACTAGACCAAGAGGTCAGTCAAAACAAACAACAACCACAATCGTCATCATCATCAATTATCGAAACAGCTACAATTGTTTCGTCAGTGTAAACGTCCATTTACAAGTCTGATTAGTTCTTCGAGGTTCTCTATTCACCCTTTCATTTTCCCTCTGCTAGTTTTATAACTTCTTTGAATATGGGAGCTAACGGTCTTTTACTTTAGCAATGACAGATGACAAACCAAAGCTCAAATAGCCATCCAACGTCGCCGATAGATCGAACGAGTGGATCAGTGCTTTATCTGAATGTGAAATCGAGATGTCGCCGAGTGTATCTCAAGACGAATGCATGGAACAAAGAGGAATCGATGAGAGTGCGGGAGTGTGGGGATACAGGCGAGTGCACCGACCTCCCCCCACCCCCACGGGCCGCGGTGCAATTTGTACTTTTCAAGTGCATACAAAGGCGATGCGAAGAGGTCGCAGCAAGCTTTGACAGAATTAACTTGTTCGTCGCACAAATGCAACTGCGAAGGCTCACCTTTATTGGATCGCCTGTTGGAACGAGACGGAATGTTAGAGGCACTCCACGGTGCATCCCGTTACATGCTGAATGACATTACAATTTGATTTGCCATCTGCTAAAGAGTCTGCACCCGCTTTGAGTGTATTGTTAGAAAAAACTACCCTAATGCAAATAATGCAACGACAACATTTATGACAAATTCCTTCGAAACTCATTAGTCCTCAACCTCAAAAGTCGATGACCATAAACATATTTCCTAAACCCTTGAACACCTTAGCTTACCCAAATTGCTAGTGCCAGAATTAAATTAACAAAAACTTAAAAATTTGCTGAACAACACTTAAATTTAAATTGTCAAATGTAGCTAAAGAGTATTATGTAATTTTTTATCGTTTAACATTAGATTCTGAAACAGACGAAACGATTTTTACAGGGCTTGTGATTAAACGCCTACCAAAAAAGTACTTATTGTACCTACTACCAAACAATTCCAAATACCTGCCAAAATAGATTAATGCTCACCAAATTGTGTTTCCTAAAGTACATACTGTAGAAGTGAACCTATTTTACTTTTTTTGTATGATTTAAAGATTTATATGTGCCTTCAAAGTTCATTTCAGATTAATTATTTTATTTCACGACATTCAATTTGATCAGTTTTGCTTGGGCAAAAATATTAATGGACAATCGTATTTTTTTTAATATAAAATATAATATTGCGTATCCCAAACACATGTTCCTACTTCTTTAGTGTTTAATATTATTTGATTAAAATATGATAGCATAACCAAATAAATATTTCACTCTCAATATTACCTACTGAAACAAAATGACTAAAGAAAATAAAAAGAATCACTAGTAAGAAAATAAAAGATCAAAAGTAAAATGAAGTAATGTTTAATGTTTATATGTATTTATAGGTAAGATATTTTTTTGTACTTATGATTTATCAATGACACTTTTAGGAACACAATAGGTAGTTCAAATCAGTCAATCACAGAAACTTTATAAAAAAATATCAAAATTAAAAAAAATATTGAGTACATAACAGAGGTTTTTTAGATTTAACTGGCCGTCCTCTCTTTCTCCTCTCACTAATAGGCATATTTCAGGCTTCAGGAGGTGGTTCCACGTACTTCATCAGCCTTATTGCTAAACTATTATAATATTAGTATAGAAGTATAGACAACACGTACAATTATTATGATGAGTGTATATTTTGGAACTTAAAACGTTGTTTTTAGGCACCTCGGTATAGATTGAGTTTTGAGGCTGACTGTACCAACTCTGAAAAAAAAGAGAAAAAAAAATAGCCCAAATTGCAACGAGTCCACTGTGAAGAGTCGGACAAACTAGAGTAAAATAACGAGTCACTTGTTAGGCAATGACAGTCTGCTCTGAATAAAATTATAACGTAGCCACTCGGCTATGTAAGTATAATGTTCTTCTAGTTATCGACAACACGTGGATACAGCTCTATGTGTATTCTACCGAATGTAAATTACCGTCAGTGTACACACAAACAGATGCCAATTCCGTTTCGAGTAATTATAGTGAAACATGATCATGGTGATTAATTAACGAGGTGTAATTGAAGTTAAATTACATGTACAAAAGAAGATTGAAGCCATGTTTTGTACTAAACACTCCGACTGACTGACTGATTACATTACATTCAAAAATTATACTCATATCATCTAACATGTGAATAATACTGACAAAAAAAGTAATAATATTTAGCTATTATCTTAAGATTTTCTTCGGAATCAGCCAACAATGTTAATAATCTTATACACATTGTGAATACACATGTTTAGTTTGTTTAAAAGTCTCGTCTGAGTAAAAACCGGGTCCTTTTCAAACGGGTTTTAAACTTATAACCAATAAACAAAAAAACTCAATACCTAGTAATTTATTTGGTGACAATTTTATCGATAACAGGTTGTAATGCTCATGTTGGTAACTTGTATTAACACACACAAAACATACAGAAGACATAGTGAATAATTTGATCAACCATTTTCATCGGTTTCATAGCTCAATATAAAACCGTGTTTTTAAATTCTCCATTTCTAACAGCCTGTGTTTCTATTTTGTCACTAGCGACGTGAACATGACGTAGAACAAAAACACCGTCCAAATTTTAGATCTTCCATAAACTTTCTTCAATACAAACCTTGTCATAAACTATAAAAAAATTGCCATACTGCTCAAGCTCATCTAGGAAAGTCTCATTTAGTAAAGAACTGTGATTTAACATTACAAACATTACTTATACTTCAATTTTAGAAGATATAAGGACTTATTATAAAAAAAATATACTAAAACTACTAACTACTACTGATTTGGGAGAGGGAAACTCACGTGACGCGAACTACATGCATATAATTTTGAGAAAAAAGTAGGTTACATATTAATAAGGCAATCAATCGGGCATAGATAAGTTTATGTTAATCATTCACATACATTCTAATAAATAAATTTATTATTCTAGTCACAGTTCTGCAACGATCTTTTCATAATATCTAAGTCAAGTTGTGACACATTAAATATGAAACTATTATGAATCGTATTTTATCGTCCTCACTATATTATGTCAAGGTGACACTGACATGATAATTGCCCTAATTTATTAATGTCTTGCCTCGCCTTCTGTGCGCAGACGGCCCTTCACTCTATTATATCGCAACGTATATCAGAATATTAAGAAAATTTCCAACAAGAAACAAATGAGGTTTTTTTATAGAGTACAGAAAATAGAGAAAAGTCCCATAATTGTTGACGATCGATAAATACCCAAACTTCAACGATACTTTTTAACATAATATTGTGAAGAATTCCATATCAATATTATTACTTTCTGCATCCGATACAATATGTAGGAACACAAATTTTGCTGATATTACCTTCAGAATTATGCTTCTTTTTACTGTAGTTTAACCATAAACATTCATAAATCGATATAAATGACACATTTTCGCATGGTAAGATCGTCAAAGAGACGTAAAAAGTTTTAACGCGACTCGGTAACCGGCTGCGATCGAAACATTCCCAGAGCAGAAAAAGTGGAACGGCTCAACAACAGGCATTCCTTTTGCCAATAATGCTTTAAGGAATGTATCGGTGAACCACATCGGAACTGAAACCATCACTGGTTTAGCTGTTAATAACTCTTGGAAAATTAAAATGAAATCATTAAAAGCATTTCAATTCTTCCGAGAACAGCTGAAACAATGAATTTAAGAAACATTTAAGTATAAGTTATTTAATTACCTTTGGATCAAAACTGAAGGCGGTTTCCGGCCTCAATGGACATGGAAGTCCACACTTACAAGTCCCGGTTGTCTGAAGATAATCCCGTAACTGTGGATGAGTACTCAATGCCGTACCGCTTGGACTGCAACAAAAAACATCAACATAAGGATTTGACGATAAAATATTTAGTAGCAGTAACAGAAAATGTGGCAATAGTCTATTATATCTATATGTTTTGGAGTAAACAAAAAGTTTAATAAATATTAGCATCCTTATATAGCTGTGCGACCCAGAACCTTGTGTCCAGAATATAATGAGGGTTCATGGATAAATTGCCAACACATAGATCGATTGATCGCACACGCTGTTTGACGCGATTTGGGAAAGCAAAAGCAGTAAGTCATTGACCCTGTACTTTCCTACAATGGTAGCCTAATTCAGAAGGTCAAAAACTTTACTATATTTATAAATTACGCTTTATATGCTTTCTAAACGATGACTGCATCATAGTCTGCAAACAATAGCTTGCACATACAAAACTCAATTGCGTATTATTCAGCAAAATCCGATTTCACTTAATAAAGCGTGTTTGAACTAATGGGAGAGGGGAAGCAGTGATTCATGTAAACGATTGAAGGCGTATATTGAAAGCGCATGATGCAAAAGCTTCTAGTCAAGCGTGATCGCACCCCAACTCGAGCGGGTTAATCAAACGGCTAACTGACTTCAGTGCGGTCAATCGATATTTCATTTCTAAACCGCTTTGAGCTTACCTCGATGCTCTCTACATCATGCGGTATTAGAAGTCATACATTATGTTAGCTTATAAACCTAGTCAAGTAAACGTGTAATTTCTTTTTGGTTTTCGTAAGTATCAAATGTATCATCATGAGTAAAAACGATACTTTGTTCGCGATTAACTTTGCCGCAGATTGTGTCGTTCAAAAAAGATAGCAACCACGCAATAACCCAAAGGGCTATTAAGAACAATTTGCAAACAACACAATCCTTTTACGATGACAGCTCCGAGCATAGCTTGCCACCATTATTACACCTCGATTCGCTTTACAAACAGCCTCTTTCATAAATGCTCCACATGATAATTCACGCCGATTGTTCACGGTCTGGTACACTTGGTAAAGGTAAACCGCAACCGCAAAAAAGATTTTTGTTTACCCGCTTTTTATTCATGCGCGGAGTCTGCGGCTTTGACCACTATACGGGGTGTTCGCGGTCGGATAGAGAGTAAACGGGGAAATTCGTTTTTTGCAATCGCGTGCATGTTTGGGGGAGCGCAGACGTAGACAGCTGCCGATAATAATTACTCAACACGCGAACCCTTTCGCACCTTGCGACCACTACTATCCCATTTACTTGCGTAATTAAACCAACTCGTTAGTAAATATCTTAAATGGTAATGAAATCACAATAGCGTGGTGAAAAGTATCAAATTATGTGCATATATTGCTTTATTTTTTGTCATCCTAAACTGACTGCGCACAGTAAAACATAAATTCTTTCATATTTAAGTGACAAACAACTACTGTACATTTTTAGTCTAGTCCACGAATTGTTCGGGATCAAAAATCTGCTCGACGTGCAACAAAGGACGTCTAGACGTACGCCCGCTTATAGCTCTTCTTATGCAGCAGACACCCTTCAAACACATGAGAAGATAAACAGATTCAGAGCAGGCAGTCATAAAGACCGTTCTTAGTGTTGCTGCTAATAAAATAAACGAATCGAACATAAATCCTATTAAAGTCAATGTGTCACAGAATGTTCCACGAAAACAAGCCACACAAGTCTGTGTTATTATGCAGACAGTCATCTTTCATAGCCTTGAGAAATACTTATTTATGACTAATCGTAGTCACTGTACAATTTATCCTCATTGACAAACATGAAAACGGATAATAAAAATAAGACACGCGTTCCACTTAATTATTTTATTTTATTCTAAAGACAAGTTAGTTAGCATCGTGTGTGCAATAAGTTGATAGAACACTTCGTAGGTATCAGAAACGTTATTTTTTTAAGACGTAGACATTTCATTTTTCATCAAAATAGATAAATAAAAAGCCTTAGCTTTATAAATAAATATTCCACAACTTTTCACACAACGCCATCTAGTCCCAAGTTATGCTAAGAGTTTGTGTTATGGGTACTATTGGGTACTAAACAGCTGATAAATATACACACATCAAAAGTGTCTAGGGATCAACATATATTTTTGCAAAAACTTTTCTCCTGATTGATATTAATTAAAATTTTCTTCATAGAATTTAAAATATAAATAACGAGAACAGCGCATATCGATGGGAATCTTTACCTTCCAACCTATCTTTCAAGGTTAATTAAGTATATGTATCATAAACTAAATATAGTCTCAAATCAAACACGGAGTTTCTCATCGCTTTTTTCATTTGTCCTATGACAGAGTCATCAATTTCCTACTCAGATGTATCCACTTCATACTATTATAATGATGTACACCTTAACTGTAATGCTTGAACGAACCAATATCGACTGGTTTATAATGTTAAGTAAATACATGGCATTATTACACGGCAGTTATGTAATTTTAAAATACACACGAAAAGTGTCTAGGGATCAACATATATTTTTGCAATAACTTTTCTCCTGATTGATATTAATTAAAATTTTCTTTAAGGATTCATCAAATAAAGTGTTTTCGTTTGTCACAGTAACGATTAACCAAGTCACCTTTGCATTAATAAAGAAATTTGCCATTTTCCTAATAAAGGGATTTTTGACATTTGAACCACTAACATTAAAGTTCGAAAAAAAGACTAAAATAACAGTTTTCTTTAAAATTTTATTGGGTAACTTAAACAATTAATAATCCGTGTTTCTACCGCGAACACTAACAACACAAGAACATCGGTTTGGCATACTCAAAATGAGTTCATCCAAATCACGCTGTGGAATGGCCGCCCATGTTCGTTGCAACAACAAAAAAAGGTCTTCTTGCGACTGGATACCCTCCATATTCGGCAGAGCTCTTCTCTGTAGCATATCCCATGCATGCTCAATCGAGTTCAAGTCTGGCGACTGAGCAGGCCAGGGCAGGACATTGATGTTGGCTGCGGCGAGAGTCTGTCTTACAACTCTTGCGGTGTGCGGTCGTGCATTATCATGCATTAACTGAAATAAGGGACCGATTTGCACTTGTAGAGGAACGATGACGTCTGATACAATCGTCTCAGCATAAATTTGAGCGTGGAGGTTGCCTCTGATCCAAATCAACTCAGTTCTTCCGCCGATCCAAATACCCGCCCATACCATGATGGTTCCACCACTATAAGGATGGACTTCCTGGCAGGATTTTAATCGCTGTTGGCGTCCAGGGGTTCTCCAGTGTCGTATACGTCTTGTATCCGGTCTCATACTAAAACGAGACTCATCAGAAAAGCACACGAAACGCCATTGTTCTTCTGCCCAATTTCTGTGTTCAAGAGCCCATTGATATCGAATCCTACGATTGTGCATTGCTATAGGTGGTACCCGTAGCGGTCTTCGGGAATGAAGGTTCTTTTCATGCAAGCGGTTTCTGACTGTTTGGTCGCTAATTAAGTTCTCTGAAGAGTGATGAAGCCTCACGGCTAACATCATGGCGGTTATTGTTGGAGCTCTTCGAGTTAAGATTTGAATGTATCGGTCTTGTCTCCGTGTGGTGCAGCGATACCGTCCTCCATGGCCCTCAGCCACGGTACCAGTGCTTCGGTAACGTGTCCAAAGTCGACTGATAACACTCTGACTTGTATTCAGAGCTAAAGCCACAGTACGTTGCCGGGAACCAGCTTCTATCATTCCCACGGCTCTGAGCATTTCTTCCCTGCTTAAATGACGTCGCCGCTCCATAATCTCGTTGGTTTTAATCAGTAGTAGGGAAACAGTAGCACTAATAATGTCTTCAATGCGTTGTATGTTTTTATAGGGAAAATATAGACAGCTGATTTTCATCTTTTACTCGAATTTGATTCACAGTTCCTGATTCAAATTATGAAATGCACCAAAAAGGATCCATATAAATTTATAAAATCATAAATTTATTACAAAGCCACATCTCAATCTCAAGAAATCCGCATAAAAATGCTTGATCCCTAGACACTTTTGATGTGTGTATGTAGGTACCTAAATGAGTATTGTACTCATTTATCGTAAAACGATCTGGAATTACATTTTAATATTTCATAGCTAAAGACTTCAAAAGAAAACCTCCATAAGGAAAACTAAATTCAATAAACATTATGAATGGAAACACGAACAATACAGCCAACAGTTTCCTGCTTTTGCTGTTGAGCGAAAATGAAGATAACATCGATAGCTATATTATACCGTCTCCAAGAGACATCGGTATTATTGGCCCCCAGTATTGTGATTGATCTCATTTCCTTTGTGACCGCCGGGGCAATGTATAATGGGTGAAATATTCTGGCGCCAAGCCAATGTACGCTGCCACACATAACATGACGACATTTTGTTCCACTAAAAAATTAATGTTAATATTCGAATCCAAAATTGCTCGGAATGATGAGCAAGAATTGTTTGTTTACGTAAAGACACCATTTTATTAAACGAAAACGGTCGTGAAGTTCTTAACACTAATATTTAAAAAAATCTCGCTCTTGATTATCATTGTGTACGTGCTGTCTTCGGTCGACAACCAACAGAAACCATTTAAGTTCGATACATCCAGATTGTGGATTATCCAACGCTGTCGAAAGCCTCAAGCAACCAATCAACTCGACCTTTCTATTAGACTAATCTCTTCTAGTTTTCCATTTTTATGAAACACGTTATATCACAATAACACATAAGCGACGCCTATTACAAGAAAGAGCGCAGACATCAGTCTGTTTTCAAACAACGTTTCAATTGTGGCAACAAGGACATTATCAATATAAACAGGGTGAGTGTCGACTCGACTCAATGCCTGTAGTCGATAACGAGTTGAGTCACGAAAGGGTTTCCCTGAATGAGTCATTGGCGACTTACCCGACCCGAATGAACAACCAAATGCAAAAAAATGCGTATTTTTTTTAAATTGTAATATTGGACTTGATTTGAAAACGTTTAAACACTATGAATTGATCAACATTTGAGCATGTTCAGTGTTAGATTTTGCTCAATATTTTTCTTTCGTTACTCACGTACAGATACAGGTTAATGCCCAAACTTAAATGTGGCGTGCTAAATAAAACGATATCATTAAAGTTAAAATATATCACGACCACAAACGAGTCTAATCTAATTGGAACGGATACATATTAAATCATTGCATTGAAACATGAAGTATACGAAGAATTTTCCAGGAATTGCTAAAAACGTTTACTTCCAAATTACAAGACAATTGACAAAGTTTTGTGCTGCGCCTGCGCACGCAAATCAATACAAAACCTTTTGCACGCCACAAAAACCACATGCGAGTTCCTGCATCAGAAACCAATCAACTTCCATTTTCTTTGAATAAATACTAAACCAATCGATAATATCGAGGTTAACTTCACTGTCTACACAACTTTATTTTTAACCGACTTTCAAAAAAGGAGGAGGTTCTATGTTCGTGTTTATGTATGTTACCTGATTTCTCCGCCATTTGTGGACCGATTCTCGAAATTCTTTTTTTGTTTGAAAGAGTAGACTCCCGAGGTGGTCCCATTTTAATTTGGTGAAGATCTGGTGCTGATCTTCGGAGATATACAACGGAACTCTTCAAAAATAGACGGCAAATCCGTCGTGATTGCTGGAATCGCTTGGATGTTTATTGTTTATACAACATCATGACGTATCATCAAGCCTGTATGCTCAGAGGGATAGGCAGATGTGTTCAATATACCTAGATTTCGACAGTTAGGTATGTTCAGTTTCATATATTACATTAGGGTTAAGTGGATAACCCTATTACCATGACATGTATTGTTAACAATAAGTATAAAATGAATTCATGTTTTAATCAATTCATTCATCAAATATTTGTATGGGAACAACTAAAAATAGAAAAATAAAAAACTTTTTTGCAAAAAATAAAACCGACTTCAAAAAAAGCACTAAACGGTGAAAAATAACTCTAAATTAGGAAGTCGGTGGCCCATCATGAATAAGACAAAACCACCAAAGCCACAGACTTCCTAATTTAGAGTTATTTTTCACCGTTTAGTGCTTTTTTTGAAGTCGGTTTTATTTTTTGCAAAAAAGTTTTTCACCGAGCATTTAGGCAGCGTCCAAATCAGAGTAGATGTTCATTTCAGTTGTTTGTAATTCATCCAAAGTAACGAATAGAATTTCCAATAGGAAATTCAAACTGTTTTGAATCAGTAATTTTATAACACACTTCGTCGATTGAAATTCATCATAACTGCAAAGCCAAACAGGGAATATATCGAAGCCCTGACATATATCGATGTGTTGGTGAACGGGTAAGTTACAAATTGAGCTTTTATTTATTCATGTGAGGGGAACGAGGTCGAAATGGGTCGAGGACGCTTTATAAAGGACACTCTTAGCTCGGTGCTAAAGGGTTTATCGATGCCGTTCTATTGAGAAGACTTTGAGTCGTAAAGTTGAATTGAGTGTTGCGTTGACTGCAGATTTGTATTTTGAATTACTTGTTTAAAAAATACATTTATTAGGTACTTACCAGTAATAACGACAAAAAGTAACTACTTAACCTACATATTTAAATAACAAGAACTGATCTTGTGCGAAGCAAAATAACTCCTATCCCAGTACGAGTATAATGCTGATAGGGCCTTCGTGGATTCGTGATGCGTCGAACACAGAGGTAGTGTAAAAAAGTCACTCAAAACGGGGTTAAGCTATCTGTTGTTAAAATTATTTCGATGTTTTCCTATTTTTTTTTTATATATCTCGTTGTACTTTGAGAGATGTTGCTTAACTTTAAAAGCACGCAAAGTACGTGTCGAACAACGCACAGTGAAGGGTTCGGGAGTCGGTAGTGAGAATAGTATATTTTCTATTACAGTTGTAGAATTAGGTAAGTGTTTTTGTTTTTCTCAAAGTTGTTGAGATAAACAAAGTATTTTTTGCGCATGTAACCGAAAATATACCTTATGTTACATCTACTGACGTAAACGAAATCTCTCATTTTTTTTTACTCTGGATTCTAATGTGTCTTCCTAGCGTTACAGTGCACTGAATCTTATTCATTCCTTAGTAACATGTATGGGGACGGCACCCCCTCAACATTCAGACGGACCAATACTGACAGGTCAAAAATTGTTGTATTATGTGTGTTGTTGTATGTGTGTGTGTTGTATATGAGTTTTGTTTTAGTTTCCAGAACCCTCAAAATTAATGCATTTAATGAAAAAGGCAAGACTTCATTTGTCCATATTTGCGGCAGAAATACATGAAAGAATTCTTATAGTAAGTAACTCAAGGCGATAGATCTGCAATATCATGTTATTAATACATCGATTTTAATATCTGCTAAGTACAAGGAGACTTGTGTGAGATTTGAAAAGTCGCAAAACACATGTCTGGAGGCACCTACTCTACTACTCTACTTAAATTGTGTAAGTATTTCTTCTAGCGATTTGTCGAGTCGCACGTCGCAACTTGATGTTTTTACAAATTAACACTGATTTTGTGCAAGGGGAAAGTTAAAGGTAAACAAGATCAAATTCAAACTATATTTGCTTGCGTCATTACTTATTATTTAAGTAGATAAGTAATTGGTAAGCTGTATCAACCTCACGATTATGGGTACAATTAATTGATAAGGGTGAAAGTATCATATTATTATTATATACTTAACTACCTACTACGTAATAGTATTAGACTACAGGTGAATGGCCGGACCTATGCGACAAGTACTCGCTCCGCGAGTAAGCGATCAACCAACCCCCACTTTATAGATTTACCAACGCAACTAGCTTGCAGAATTAAGACCTATTTTAAATATATGTATTTATACATAATTAGTCATAATACCTTTCAATTTTATTAAGTTATAACTTTATGTCAATTTACTGACTCAGAAACTAGATGAAAATTACACATGCCCATTTTTCATCTCATTTCTTGAGTAAGTATCCAAGTTTCTGGCTTCTTTCAAGTTAATCTACCTACTACGGATTAGGTACTTACTTACTTTTCACTTGTTAAATTTACAGAATTGAGACCATCATATTAAAGAAGTCATTTTTAATGATGCCAAAGATTATCTTTAGAAATAATTAAATATATTTTCCAAGTACAAAGTATTGACCTCTCAAGCCAGTACAGTACACATAGGTATCTAGATAAATAATTACACATTAAAATAAAACGATAACACAGGTGAATAAAATGTTGTCCAGTCAAGTTCAGGTTTGCAGGTAACACCTGCCACATGCCAAGCGAAGCCAAGCGCCGCATCGAAAAGCAAATAAATTCACTTGAATACTGCAGGACGTGTAACGTCGCCTAGTTTTTGCAAGGAATATTTCAAAGAGTTTTTCTTAGATTCGCATGGCAACCTTGACTCGATCCCCTCGGCTTCGCTTCTGTGGGAACGATTGAGAACACATTTCATTTACTTCGTCCGTCTGGAGCCCATGTGAGCTGACGCATCCGGCGGACTTCACGCAAGGGTCGTATCGTACGCCATTCGTCGACGTTCGTGTTTATTTATTTATCTATCTGTGTTAGGTACATAATACCATGGGAATTACCAATAACTCTGCTTAGCTTGGGACTAGATGGCGTTGTGTGAAAATTGTGGAATTTATTTATTATTTGTTTTTATTTAATTTAAGGCTGAATAATGCTTGCATGGAAAATAATACCAGTACCTGTTATTTTTTTCGTTACCCATTAGCAGTTGGACCGTCTAAATAAACATCAGATTACAATTATTAAAGTTACTGAAGTAATTATGTTACTGTGTGAAGTTATTTTTTATTTTTTGTGCCGATATGTTGGTTTGATCTAGACGGGACTTTCACGTCAAGATAGTTAATGTTGTAAGGAGTAACTGATAGCTGATGTTTTCGAATAGGTAATTATAGGGTTTAGCGCAAATAACAATATAAATTTCGCGTGGACGGAATCGCGGGAAACAGCTAGGGAGATACAATTATTATACTTATATAAGTAGGTACCTATTGTCATAACTAGGTAACTATCAGTTTTTAGGACCAGATTGCGGTTAGCGGTTTTCCTCATATAATAATAGATTAAAGTAAATAAAATTATAATTGAATAAAGTACCTTTAAGTAATTATAAAGCAACATTCTTAAATTAAGCCAGATAATAATACCGAATAATCATAAACATTTTAGTCCGTCAACAAGTTACTAGATATGGAACTAAAAACAAGCTCTGTGTTGTTAGTTATATTACCTATATCAAGTTTGAATAATTACATGTCACGACGTTCAAACAGTCCAGATTTAACTTTAGCAATTAAGAATAGTGAGACTAATGGCCGTATCATGGATGTTAAATTCGTTTATTTGTTGTTGAGACGCTCTCCACCCTGAGTCGGCGGCGTGCCTCATTTAATGGAGCAATAAAAAATGTTCGACTGTGCTTACGTAATCCATATTATTTCCGCGTCGAAGCCAAAGCGGAGGTCAACGCGCGTATGATCTTGCCTCCCAGCCTCATTGTCACTGTTCCATAAATCTTAAACCAGATTACTAGATATTCTTTATAAGGTGCCAGTAATGGTCATGAATTTAAATACACGCTGATACGCTTCTGCATGCTGTTTTGATTACTTAATTGAATCAACTCTCAAATACAGCATATTGTTATTGTGGCCTTGCTCAGACATTACAAAACTGGTTTCTGGCTTTTAATTGTTACAGCAAAAAATATGACTACCTATTCTCATAATTTTATTACAGATGAACTAACTTAGATCGTGCGTGTCGAGATTCTTACAGTGAGCAGTAGAAACTTTGTGCCAGAATGTATTACTTACTGGGTCTTACGACGTCAATATAAAAGGCACCAACAGCGACACCAAATTAATTTCAGTTAAACCTTAGCAAGAATGATATAGGAAGGTATCTTGGATTTGTACTGGTTCCCTGCTCTAGGAAACTGGCCGAAATAATAATAATATAACATCTACCGCGGGTAAGGTAACACATATTAGTAGCCGTTTTAGCCCAACATCAAATAATTAAGAATTTATGTGTATTAGGTAGGTACCGATTTGATTTTTTTTGTAAAATTTAATTGTACCAGTGGTATAATTTACCCTATATGAGTCAAATGTTTTAACAATAGATAAAGCAGTGCCATTGTAAACGATGACTAAAAGAAAGTTGGAACGAATTGTAAATCAGATCAGAGCGCCATCGCGCCATCGCCAGGGCGACGCCCATGAAATCTGTCGAAACAATTGAGAGGAGCCGTATGAGCTGAAGACGGACAATCCCAACATTGTGCAATACCTCACAAAGAAGGCCAGAGAAATCCATGCGTATACAATGCGACTTTCGAAAAAAAACCAGACGGTGTTCTTTACCTCGCTTGTGATGGTGGCAATAAATCAGTTGAGCAATAGCTAGTCCCCAACGTCAATAAGCACACTGACAATTGACACAAAGAAAAGTGGAAGAATAAGATTTTTATTGTTTCTTGTAACATAATTTACGACGCGACGGGTCGAACATCTGTTCGTGCTGTAACCTCGTCTGAGGAAACAATCGTTTCCGATTTTGACGTAACCAGGCATGATTTCTGATTAGACTGGACTACGTACAATTTAAATGGTTAAACCGTGTAGGTAAGTACTTACTTAACCTTGTGGTTTCACAATATAAATTAAGTAATTATATTCTTATTATTATGATGTCATAGAATATGTATGACATACCGTTTTTGATTGATTAAATCCTAAAATCACAAAGACATTTCACGTCACGTTACTTGAAATTACTAGGTAGAAAAAGTAGTGCAGTTACAAGGAAGCTGGGTGAACGCAAAGACAAAAAATAAAGCCTTATGGTACTACTATGTGCACACGAAGAGTTTGTTATAGTATTGTTCAGTTCTTGGGCATTGTACCCTCAGCAATGACAGATAAGGAAAATGTAATGCGCATAGGCGATACAAGATGTAACAATGGAATCCATTGAGCTTTGAGTTCAAACCTCTTCGCAAGTTAGCTCAGTTAGTGATACGGCACGTAGCCGCACAGGCATCAATAATAAATAATTATGCCGTGTCACAAACCGCAGAATAATATTAAAATACTAGATATGAACCTAGTATTTTAAAAATGTAGCACTATTTACATTTCAACATTTACCTTATCTGTAAGAGAAAAGGCTGTTGCCCAGCAGTGGGAGTGGGACACTTAGCAGACTGGTAAAACTGTCTAACCTCATGTCAGACTGTTAATGCTGCCCATAGGTAGGGAATGCAATCTCGTCTCGCCGAGATCCCGATCTCGCGAGATCCCGGCCATGTTTTACGAGATTGTATCTCGTCAAATTTCGTACGAGATCTCGCGAGATAACGAGATCGACAAATGCAGCGTGACGACTGAATCCTGGCCGTTGCCTAAATATAGATAATTATTGTTTTGTTACCAATATTGTAAGAATTTGAACTGATTAGCTACAGTAGGTATAATAATTATAGACATAAACAAATGTTATTAGAGTTAGAGACAAAATAATAAGTACTCTGTTGATTTTTAAAATAAAACTTACATTATTTTTATAACTAAGCAACGCAGTTTCTATTTAATTACATATGTCAATAACTAGTTCTTAAAACAAGCATTTGCATATGTTTTAATTGCGATTCTTCCAATCTCGCGAGATCCCGTAATTTGCGAGATCTCGCGAGACTGGGTTTAGAGTCTCGCGAGATCTCGCTAGGCGGAAATCTCGTACGAGATTGCATTCCCTACCCATAGGAGTCGAAGAATATCACTAAGATATCATGGCGGTTTCACCGTTGTTGAAGCAAGTCATACTTTACAATATGCACGTGTATCCGAAAAGACAGATGTCCGTGCCTTGGATTCGAACTTGAGACCTATGACTTGACAGGTCACACCACTAGTGTAACTCATATAATATACTAGCAGACGTCCCGCGGTTTCACTCGCGTAGGTCCCGTTCCCGTGGGATTACAGGGATAAAAAGTAGCCTATGTGTTAATCCAGGGTGTCAGCTAACTCCATACCAAATTTTATTAAAATCTATTCAGTAGTTTTTACGTGAAAGAGTAACAAACATCCATCCATCCGTCTATCCTCACAAACTTTCGCGTTTATAATATTAAATTAGTAGGATTATAATCATTGGTAGGGAGTACTTTGACACGTATTTGTACAATTCGTAAATCGTGCATTTAGTTGTTAGCGATAAAAATTACAGTCAGTGTCCACGGTATCTATACTATTTAATATTATAAACAGGAAAAGTTTGATTGTTTGTTTGTTTGCATTGAATAGGCTCCTTGAAAAATTCTTTCACCGTTGGGAAGCTACACCATCCCCGGGTGACATAGGCTTTTTATCCCCGTATTCCCATGGGAACGGGAACTACGCGGGTGAAACCGCGTGACGTCTGCTAGTCAATAATAAAACTACTTTATTAGAGTCGAGATTTCATTTAGATTACCTTGGCATAACATTCTCGTCTTTTTTAACCGACTTCAAAAAAGGAGGAGGTTCTCAATTCGGTTGTATTTTTCTTTTTTTAAGGCTTTGTTACCTCAGTCATTACATTCATACTCCGTCATTTATGAACCGATTCTCAAAATTCTTTTTTATTTGGTAGGGTAGATTGGTCCCATTTGTATCAAAACTCAGATCTGATGATGGGATCCTCGAGGAATTGAGGGAACTCCTCAAATAATACAGGTACACATGTACCGATTTTTACATTATTAGTGACAAATCAAGCATTTTTAAGCAAAAACTGATGCAGAAGACCGACAACCGAACTCTTCAACGCATAACAGCAAAATTACTCGCGTTTGCTACAGTCACATGTCTGTGCATGGTTATGTATTTCCATAACATAACATTCTATTTTAGAAAGAGTTTTTTTTTTATACCACGACGACGATGGCAAACAAGCTTACGGCCCGCCTGATGGTAAGCGGTTACCGTAGCCTATGGACACTTGCAAGTTGCAACACCAGGGGCGCCACACGCGTGTTGCCGACCCTTTAAAAACCTAGCAACAGAGATGTATAGATTGATGTTTAAAAAGAACTTCATTAGCAATTGCCTACCGATTTCAAACATTCTTTCAACTTTTCAAAGACCGGTATCCAGTGCTACTACATACGAAGACACAAAAAAATGCATAATAAAAACATTTTTACAAGAAAAACGACTTTTAAGAAGTCAGAAAAACGCGAACAAACTTGTAAAATAACTCTAGTTTCGGAAGTCGGTGGCCAACAATGAATTAAACAAAACCACTAAAGCCACAGACTTCCGAAACTAGAATTTTACATGTTAGTGTTTCTTTATGAAGTCGGTTGTTTTTTTCTGTAAAACATTACATGGTTTTATCACACATGTGCTGGTGGCGTATCCCGTAGGTTTATACGTACACGTTTACCATGTCAAAAGAGTATATTCTCAATGTATAAAATTAAGAAAACATCAACATCAATAACGTATTGCAACCAGATGCTCACACATTTATGATCTCGGCCTAATTTTTGACAATCGACTAATCATGTTTAGCAACTAGGTATGACAGTTAAAATTATGCAGCTGCCCAGGATTTAATTTATGATAATAGAAAGACTTGAACGTAATGAAAAAATAGGGCAATCATTTGATTCGACTTATTCATTCAATTCTGGTTTATAGGTAGGTACTCAAAATTTCTCAATCTTAAGGGCTTATTACACTATCTGGGGCTCGAGTCTGCTATGCAATCGTGTCTCAATGACGGGTCATTGACGAATATTTGACCACTTTGACAGTTTTTGTATGGTAAATGTGTCATAAGTTTGACGTTATGACGTCAAAAATCGATCAATGACCGGTCATTGAGACACGATTGCAATAGCAGACTCGAGCCCCTGATTTGTAGCATCCTAACTAGGATCCTAGTTAGAAAGCAACAAAACGGTCGGATCGGTACAATAAATCGGATCCAATCCGTCTTAACTGCGATTACACCTTCCGATTTCCTAGTTAGGATGCTACAAATCAGATAGTGTTGAATTTGTTGGGGTCATCGGAGGCAGAAGAGCCACACAAAAGACGAGAACAAAAATGAATGAGCATCTTAGCTCTAAAGAGAAAGAATGCCGGTGTTGTATAAACTGGTGTTTTTCACAACTCGAACCATAATAAAAGTTATTATGCTGTCAAGGATCATTCTTTTAACGTTCAAGTAACGAAATAAAAAGACATTATTATGCAAATGTTTAGCAGATGCAATTATACGATCTGCAAATATAAGGGACTGCAGCCGTTTGGACCAAATGCTCAGTTTTATTGGTGTAAAGTAACTTTCTTCACTTACATCGAGAACGTCCGCACAGCTGCCGGACTGGTTTGTCCACTTGTGCCGGATTGATTTAACGTTAACACACGATCCGCGGTGCCCGCGCCGCTGTATTCCACCAATACTTCATTACCGCTCAACCATCTCGAACATTGATCGTTAAATAATATTATTTGAGGAGTTAACAATGCTCAACCGCAGACTGCGACGGACTGAGTAAAATTGGTTTAATAATACTTAATTATTTTAATTTCATTCTTTCGTTTCTCTTGTTGCTAAGTAAAATGATTACTCTTAAGTATTTGTATTTTAAAAAGCAGGTAGATAGGTACCTACTCCTCGCAAGATTTGCTCTTCGGCTTCGTACAATTCCGTCAGTGTTTGTGTAATGATTTCATAGCATAGGGGTTAGTCAGATTGCGGACTTCGAAAGATCTGTTGGATTATAAAAACCGCGACGATATAATGAGGTACCCATAAAGATTCAAGATGAAGCACCAGCATTCGAATAAGTAGTCATTATTCATACCTATATGATATGGGGTCCTGAAAAGATGAGTGCTCTGAGGCAAGACTAAGATAGGTTTTATTAGACTTGGCGTAAACTTTTTTTTTTTTTTTAAATCTCCTTTTCTTCGTGCAATCTGTCTTGTCGACATTAAGCTGGATTTTAGGTATGTACAAATATGGCGTGCATGGTACAGTATCCAATGATATGTCTATCTAGTATGGCTTTTTTATATTTGTGTTAGAGAAGATCTTGAGGAGCAGGTCTCTTTAGCCTTATAAATGTGCGATTTGGTTGTTGTTCCATTAAACTTCTTGCCAATTGGTTTGGATGGTTTACAATTCTCTTGCAGTAAGGTAGTAAAGAGTCCTTTATTTCATCTTTTACGGTTTTAATTTTTAGATCACGATGTAGGTGATTATTTGTAATGTACCATGGTGCTCCAGTTATCATACGCATGGTTTTTGATTGGAAGCGTTGTAATATTTCAACATTTGATTTGGATGCAGTGCCCCACAGCTGCAAAGCATAAGTCCAGACAGGTTAGAGTTACATACACTTGTATAGAAGGAGTTTATTTTCCAGTGTAACTTGGGATTTTCTTCTCATGAGCCAATAAATCTTTCTTAGTTGTAAGTCAAGCGCCTTTCTTTTAGTCTTATATGTTTTTTCCAGGTTAGTCGTCTGTCTAAGTAGACTCCTAAGTATCGAACCTCTTCTGCCTGGGGTATCTTTATTTGATTTAGTACAACTTCTGGGCACGTTTCTCTTCTTAAAGAAAAGGTTATTTGGACTGATTTAGCTTCATTTGCCTTTATACGCCAGTCGATCAGCCAGTTCGAGATATCATTTAGATTTCGTTGTAATTTCGCCGATGCTCCAGCTGCGGTTGGATCAATGGCAAGAACCGCTGTATCGTCAGCAAATGTTCCTGTCACTGTGTCTTGTCTGTTTGGTAAGTCTGAGGTATACATAAGATAGAGCATTGGGCCCATTACACTGCCCTGCGGGACTCCTGCTCTTATTTCGTGTAACTTTGTGGTAATGTCGCCATATTTAACATAAAAGTGTCTATCGCTAAGATATGACTTGCTGAGTAGGTAGAAATTTATGGGTAAGCCTTTACGGATTTTGTACAAAAGTCCATCATGCCAAAAACGTAAACTTAAAAGCGATTTTTTTCGCCAGGCCGGACTGCGAAACTAATTTATTTTGTCCAAAATCAAGGGGATGTTCGGGGCCCAGGTCAGCTTACTGAGCTGTAATCTATTGATGGTAGACAAAACTACAATAAGCTCCGATGGGATTTGTTTGTTTTATTATTGATAGGATCGCGTTTGACCACTATCTCACCTAATGGACTCCGGCAGGGAATTCCGATCCTCAGTTGTACAGCAATAAAAGATCGAATTTTCGTACTGCAACGACATTTTTTTTTGTCATTGAATTTGTTCATTTCGTAGAGAGAAAAGTCTTGCCAATCAACTAGCTAAATGCTGTCGCCACGGCACACGGTATGCCCCGTTTATTGCTTAGGCATTCTCTAGTAGCTGTCAAGGAACAAATAATCAACGGAAGTCATTGAGTAAAGCCCTTTATCGACAGACCCTCGTGGAAATATCATTCTGTCGGGTCAGTCGAGTGTTGTCGCCCCATTTGCTTAAGGTCTTTGTCCGTCGACTATCATTATTAGCCAAGGTAAATACGGATAATGGGCTTAGGAAAAACCTGTTAAACAACAAAGTTCTTTTGTACAAGTTAACCCAGTTAAATTCAGTGAATAGCTTTACACTTCTTGAAGGGAACCCAAAGTTTGCCTTTTATTTAAAGATTATACATTTTTCGAGAGGTTTATCTGAGAAGCAATATACCTACTTAGTCATGCAAATTCAAAAGATGCAAAATGTTGTGTGCAATGTCAAGTTTCAATTTTGCGTAATTTCTGCCTTTTGGGGTGTCTATTGCTAGTCTTTAGTGATCCATCAGGATACTAATTATACATATTTGATATTTAGTTACCTAGTATAGTAACCTAAAGTCAGTGAGAGAGACAGAGTTGTGGAAGTCTGACAGGCATGCATCTGCTCTATGCAAAATTCTGGTATTCAGATGGATCAAGTTGGACTGGGTACAAGCCAGGAGATTTAAAAGGGATTTGGAGATCTGTCATCCAGTTCAGACTCCAGCTCTCACAAAGATTCTAGATTTAGGGAAAATTGACTGGTAGCCTACCCTAAAATAGTTGGGAAACTGGGTAGATGACATGAATCAGAGTGCGAGAGGTAATGATTAATGTAGAGAAGTATTATAATTACAAAATAGATATATTTTATTTGATGCTGTGTTTTTTTTTGTACAGACGCCAGCACATCAACCTACCCGAAACTGTCAAATTTCCCCAATCAATTTTCAACCTTATGCTTAAGCAATAGAGTTGAAAAATTATTAAAGAAATTTGACAGATTGTAGTAGGTTGATGTGCTGGCGACCGTACAGACGCCAGCACATCAAGTTACCCCAATGTGTCTTTGATAGTTTTTCAACTTTATGTCAAACAGAATAAGGTTCATATTAAATTGGGAAAATTTGACACATTGGGGTAACTTGGTGTGCTGGCGTCTGTACATATTATATATGTAATACATCTTTAGAGTGTGTTACTTATAATTTAATATTATCAACTGCATGATTATTTTTTATTAGCTGTAGGCAGAGTTCTGTTATCTAGATGGACATTGACTACAAGCCTATTATGAATTTAAATTACAGTAGTTATTTTTATATTTTATTATGTTGCTGTATTCTGAGCACAATTTTTTTTTTATATGGTATTGATTTCTATTACACCAGTGCTCAACCTATTGGTATAAATATACATTTTACATTTGAAAATAATACCTAGACTTATTTTTTAAAAGTACCTTCAGTCATTTGGAAATCTTTTAGATTCTATGAAATATGCGACAGTAACAAAAACAAGACTTAGACTGTCTTTTATACAAAAATATAACAAACAGCTTGGTCTGTACTTACCTAACATAGAGTACCGATGTGCCACTGATGATTCTCTTCCAACCTAGGGGCACAGTTACAGTTTGTTGGGAATCACTCTGCACCACTGTCCGTGAGCTTAGCTCTGGATTGTCAGGGGGCTGGGGCAGAGCAGGCGCCGGCAGCACGGCCAGGACCACACCATCAGCAGTCCTCACCAGCTGTGGTGCACTAGCACTATCACCTTCACTTACTATTCCTCTACTCACTCCTACTTGTTGGTTTAGTATACTTATACTCTGATTCACTATCGACTGATGAGATACACTCTGTTCTAAGAATTGATAGTTCACAATACTTTTGCACACAGATAACTCTCTTTCCCTAATACTTGATCCCTCAACACCACTTTGAACTGTTACATTCTCACTATACTGGTTCAGACCATGACGCAATGCAGCTGGGTGCATAGAATTCATAGTATTATCTGAACCGATGGGGCCAGAACATCTTGCCTGATATGTTGCCAGATCTACTGATTCTACAGGTAGTCTTGTATGAAAAGTTTCAACACTGTTAAATTCTGTACCTGATTGTTCAGCACAATCTCGTTTCACACTCACATTACCTGATCGGTCACTCCTACTGTCTTCATTCTTTGAACACGTTTCATTAATATATTGTTGTGAAACTGGATAAAATTCTGTTCTTTGTGTAACATTATCAGGCATCCCATAAACATTTAGTTTTCCATCATTTTCATATAACTGTTTGTAGTAAATATTAGCAGGAAAGTTTCTCTGGTCGTTTCTATCAAATTGTGTTCTATAGACTGTATTCCTAGGCAAGTTCACTTGATGATGTATGTTCTCAGGGATGTAGAGGGTATCGTGTGGTGGGTGCACGTCGACGGGCACCGAGGGCGCGGGGCCGGCTGCGGGCGGTGGGTCGGGGCCCGCGGCGCCGGGCTCTAGCTGGCGCGGGTCCGCCACGTACACCAGCACGCGCGGAGTGCCCGGCACGCCCGCTCGCGACGCGCCCACACTCGCGGGCTTGCCTGACATTGCGCACAAACATCACACGCCGCGTAACTTGGCTCCTCACTAGCTGAGCGCGCCGTGACGCGATCTACTGATGTGACTCCACCTGGCATTGCTTGCGACCAGTCTCGTATCATCGCTCGGTGGCCTCCTTATCACCTGAAGCTCCTGGACCATCATCGGCTGTTGCTTTAATATGTGCCAAAGTCATCAATCTTATTTTAATTGTTTTACGATATACTAACAACCGAATAATAATTTTATGGCGGAGCCCCTTTGGGCCCCATTGTAAAAGTTACGGCTCCTTGCAATAAAACAGGTAGTGTTAGCTTAACTACTGTTTTTGTCTTTTATTCATTGGTTTATTACACATATTGACACACTTCGAGGATGCAAAAAGGTCATAGAATAATAAGTCTTCGTTTCATCTTCTTGTACACAGTATTTCGTAATTCTAATCACCAAATTCTCTGGTTATTCCAATAGGTAAGTTTACTTGCACTATTGTCATCAATCTAAACTTAGTATCTCACAATCAAAATCCGATGCTTACAAAGTGAAACACTGCAAATAACGAATGAAAGAAAAGGACTTGCACACAAACGATACGACATGATAGGTATACTTATAAAATCACAACTCACTTCTTTCTTTCTTTTCTCGTATTACGTTACTATTGGAGGAAAAAGGACGCATTACAAAACAACAGTGACATCTATTAAAAAGTTAAACAAACATTAATTCTGTCTGTTTTACCGACGTGACATAATCACGATGATATTCTCGCAACTTCGCAACTACTCGCAAGAAAATTACTAGTGTTGACTGTTGAGTTTTGACGTTACAGAAAATATTTTAACCTTCGAATTCTAGTTACAGTTAACGACAGTGGACTTTTCCGTAAGAACACCAGTACGTGAATAAAGCATTCAGTCTCAAAATTAATACATGTATTAAATATGACTTAATATGTATGACTTCCTGTTGCCAACAGTAGATGTTGTAAGTCTGATTTCAGACCATTTTTAAATGTAGCCAATTTTATTGTACTCTTTCTTTCTGCTTGGCAACACTGAAAATACCAACTTGAAGGCGCTAACGTCAACAGTATGAACGGTATCCTCCCTTCTGTCAAAGTCAGATCAAAATAAAAATGTACTACATCTACATTCTACATGCGACTTCGTGCAAGTGTTTCTATCTCCTGTGTCACGGTTTTGAAAGAAACATAACCTAAAATTTGTATCGTAATCGAAGTTCTCGTGTTTATTTACTAATAATGAAGCGTAAATCTTCTCAAGTGCATGAGGAAGAAGCTAAGTATGTATAAAAGGCGTTTTCGAAATCTTTACGATATGGTTCTTAGTTTGGAATCGCCAAGAAACACTGATGGATTTACGAATAATTGTACAATGATTCAAATATTTGATTATAAAATGTTAACTTATTTATTTCATTATTGTTACAGGGTTTCACAGTTATTATTTAATAAAACAAAAAAGTTTGTTGAAAATTTAAACCCAATAGCTAATGAAGAAGCGGGTACTGATCTTAAACCAGCTTGGGTTGATGAAGACGATGAGAACTTTGGAGCAAATATTATACCAAACATAAAAAGTACGAGTCTGTACACAGAAAAGTTAAAACAGAAGTATGAAACTTTAATGGGCACCCCAAGTTGGGCTAAACTGAATAAAAAATCCAAAAAAGAAGATGAAGATGAAATATTAAGGACTGTTGGACATATACATAAGAAAAATTCGAATCACCTACCTAAAGATTATCTGGAAATCAAGAAGTTCCCACAAATAAATTCTGCTACTAAAAATGAAGGCTCAATAATATCCTGTGTTGAGTTTCACCCTAAAATAAGCGCTGCTCTGGTTGCTGGCCATTCTGGTGTTGTATCATTGTTCTCCGTTGGTGGTGATGTCAACAATAAACTTCATAGCTTTAAGTTGAAAAAATGGCGCATAAGTGCAGCACAGTTCTCTCCTGATGGATCAGAGGCATTTATTGCATCTAAAATTAACCACACATATTGTGTGTATAATCTTGTTAAGGCTGAACCGAAACTGATCCAACTGCCACGGATGGTAAAGAAACCTGTTATTTTCAAAGTGTCAAGCGATGGTAAATACATAGCAACATGTGATGGTTTCGAGGAAGTATACCTCATATGTACTGCGTCCAAAGAATTGTTGAAATCTTTAAAACACAATTCAAATGTTGCATCTGTGACTTTTAACCATGACTGTACACAGTTATACTGTTATGGTGCTGAAGGAGAAATCACAATATGGGATCTATCAACATACAGACCACTAAAAAAATTCTATGACCATGGGTGTGTCACGGCATCTTGTGTGACCACAAGTCGTTGTGGAAAATTATTAGCAACAGGAAGTGGAGAAGGTATTGTTAACATATATCAAACTGAAAATTTGACTACCTCGGATCCGCTTCCATTCAAAATGATTTCAAACTTGACAACTAAAATTACAAACCTCAATTTTAATGCAACAACAGAGATACTTTCAGCATCGTCTGCTTACTATCCTAATGCAGTGAAACTTGTACATATTCCCTCTTACCACGTTTTTGCTAATTTCCCAAGCCCAACATTGAACCTCCATCAAGTGGATTCTGTTAATTTTTCACCCAACAGTGGGTACATGGCACTGGGGAACAATAAAGGATGTGCTTATTTGTATAGGCTTAAATATTACAAAAATTATTAATATTATAGAATAAAGAATGAACAAATATTCTCGTATTTTATTTTTGACTGGCCTGTTGGTCTAGTAGTTAGTGACCCTGACTGCTATGCCGGAGGTTGTGGGTTCGATTCCCACCCAGGACAAAAAATGTTTGTGTGTTGTGCATGATAATTTGTTCTGTGTCTGGTTGTAATTTATCTATAATATTATGTATGTATTTAGAAATATATAAGTAGGTATGTTTATCAGCTGTTTATTACCCATAACACAAGATCCCAAGCTTGGATTGGGACTAAATGCTTTGTGTGAAAAGTTGTGGAATATTATTTATTTATTTAATTATATGTAATGAATGCATCTAGAAAGCTAAGCTAAGTTAACATGTACCATCTATAGATTAATACCATGAATTGAGTAAAAGTATCTATTTAATATTTAGTAAAGTGTTACTTAGTATTGTAAGTATTCTGTTTTACTAAAGATTGCTTTAGTAAAACAGAATACTTACAATACTAAGTAACAGAAAACCAGTATACTGCTTTTTTTCACAACAAAAAAAAACGTTTCGCCATACCTACTAGGAATTTCTCCTGCAACATAACTCATATACACAATTAGCCAGACCTGGAACTACCTGCACCTAGACCTCGGTAATATTATCGTACAGTATTCCAACTTCATACAAACGGACGAAGCGCGAGTAAGGGTTCATACGCACTATGCGGTTACCAGCAATGCGGTAATATTGTGCTGTTTTTGGTTGCATGAATTCGTCAATAACGCATCCAGAGACAACTTTTTTTTAGATTACCTGGAAACTCTGAAAGGTAAGGCTATAAAATGATTTAACTTAGGTACTAGTAGGTAGCAGATAATGTGTATCAAACATAATCATGGTTTTTTAATTAAGTCTTCCAATCAAAACACAACACGCATTTTTATTGAACACTTCCTATTCAATTCACAAAGTATTCTATTTGTCTATATTTAAAAAGTACCTATATTTATAATCACAAAACTAAATGGAAACACAAAGTAGGCAATTGTAATTAAAATGCTGGAGGCGGGCAGCCCTATTGCATGTTTATGTACCGTGCGGCTGTAGGCATTTATTTCTAAGATACGGCAGAGCTACAATACTGTATGATAATATTACCGTGGCTAGACCAAATAAATACTTGTTTAGTGCAGAAATCGAACCCGGGACACGCAGCGTCACTGCGCCAACCGCGCCATTAAAACTGATTGACAACATTTCAAAATTGACATGACCCTAAAACAAAAATACCGTTTCTTCATTTTTGTATGCTGAGTTCAAATATATATTTAAAAAAAAAAATTATAGCTTAATTTCTGAGAAAAAAAAATAAAAACCAAAAACCATGCGATGACGTCACTTATACGGTGGAATGAGGTGTTTACCTTTGCGAAAGCAAGCAAATTTTTAAGATGAAAACTATAATGTCAAACAAGACATTTCTGTCAAAAATTACGTATCTAATGTCAAAAAAGACATATATAACGTCAAAAATGACATATCTAATGTCAAACAAGACATATCTAATGTCAATGTGTGACATTGGCAACTGCTAAATGACAATGACATCTAAGAAACTGATTTTTTTTGACGTATCACAGTAAAGCAAAGGAATTATCGCCATTCCACCGTATGAATGACGTCATTTGGCGCTTACGTCTTTTTAGAATGCACCGAATTTCAAAGTTAAAATTATGAATGAAAAGTACATAATTTCGAAAAAGCAAAAATATGGGTCCTCTAGTTTTGGATTTACTTTTAAATAACATAATAAAACATGGAGGTTAAAATTTTGAAATGTTGTCAAACGCCGCCTAAGTAGTCCCAAACAGAGCTTGTGCTATGGGTATGAGTACTAGACGAGATTTAAACTTACTATAGAGCGGACATGTGAGGAAATATCATAGAAAAACTTTGATCCCATGTCTCAGTAACGCCATCTAGAATAATATATGATTGGAGCGGCAGCGGAGCGTACTAAAAAAAAACGACTAAAATTTTGTTCGTGATGTCCGGTCTATAGGTATTAAATGTCTTTGGTACTAGACAACTGATAAACATACTTGAGCTTATAAATTATTTCTAAATACGTACAATATCTATACTACTATTTTAAAGAGCTAAAATTTGTTTGTTTGTGTGTAAGTTTGTATGTAGGGGATAATCTTCGGAACTAATGATCCAATTTTAAAAATAATTGCACTGGTGGAAAGCTACACTATTCCCGGATGCCATAGGTTACTTTTTATCCCTGTAATCCCACGGGAACAGGAACTACGCGGGTGAAACCGCGTGATGTCTGCTAGTGTAGATACTAATAAAAATGTAACACACGACTGAATGGTAACGCCGCATGAGTCCCGATCTAGGTTGACTTGAGTTGTTGTGTGTTTACTGATAATTTCGTTGTTCAATTAAGTATAAACCTGAAACCCTAACTAGTGATTTCTAGTGATCATATTCATAGATAAATTACACCCAGATTACGCAGATCGTGATTTGATCGTGCAAGTCGTGCAAGTCAAGTCATCACACAGACATTAAAATTTGTTTAGCATGGGAATCGAAACCACGATCTCCGGCATAGCGGTCAGCGGGTCACTAACCACTAGACCAACAGCACAGCAGTATTCACGAAATTTTTATTCTTTTTTTTTCACGTTTTCAATTTCCTATCCGCCTAGTATCTACATTAGCACAACACTACGGCCACTTCAAACAGTGGTATCAATAAACTATAAAAGACCCACCGTACCACCACCAGAGGGGTATGGTGGGTCTGCAATGTATCAATCCAGCCACTCCGTGTAGATCTCTATCTCGCCAGGAAAGCAGGATAACCTAAGTAAGGTTTCTACTTCGTATATATTGTGTAGTGTTAAATTATATAAATCTGGTACCTAATTATTGATGTTAATACTTCGAGGTATAAGCGGGTCCGCAGCGTCGATCGTCGTTGCAATTCGTAACAGTTTTTTATGTAGCAGCCATATAATCGCAATATACATGTATCGTGTCATTGTGTCACACAGTGGAACGAATGTATGGGAGCGGTTGGACGTAGACATGTCCGAAAAATAAGAGTAAAATTATGACAAACTAATGATGCCATCTTATTCGATTACTTAATGCCTTCATAAATTGTGGTGATGAATTTCTTCATAACTCCCATATTTCGGGAGTAATTTGAGAAAATGTGAAATTTTACTATTAAAATGAGTGTATCGAGCTCTCTCCCTCCTGATTCCGGGCTTGTTTCAAGTAGCGGTCTCTAATATCGTAATGCAATTACTAAGAGCTATATTTAATACTAAGACACATAGTGCGCCAAATGTGCACTTTCTGGGATAAAAGGAAATGAAAATTTAAAAAAAAAAACGTTTTTTCCCCATTTGTATTTACTTTAAACCGCAGACAGACTTATTAAGAGGTCTATAAATATATTATATATATACAGAAATATATATTAACAAAAATATTCACAAGAACTGATGAGAGTATGACTTTTAAGTAAGTTGATAATAAATTACCTAGTTTCATTAAAAGTACAATAAATAATTAAGATGTAAGCTCTAATTTACTAAGTTACACATTTTAAAACAATAACATCATTTAATTATCTTCGTCATCATCATCATCATCAATTAATTCAAATTCAGAATCGATGTCCGCTAAATCATTTATGTTAACAAATTCGATATCACTTTTCTCAGAATCCGTAAGCTCATAAAATTCCTTAAAAGAAGATTTTTTTACAAACTTATTTCCTTTTGGACGGATACTTGTAACAAGTGGATCAGAAGACAGTAAAAGATTGTGCATAATATCTTCATTGCATGAGATACTGCTATGCTTTCGAGAATGCCCCTCTCTATATTTTCTAAAATCTTTATTTCTAGCCTCAGATGCCTCTTCGGATAGAAAACCAATGGGCACAATTGACATGTTCTGAACTATGTCTGGCCCATGCATTAAAATTTTATGAAGTGAAGAAGGCATATAATACCATGGGTATAACTCCACGTAAAGCTTAGCAGTATCAAAGCAGAACTCTCGGAATTTAGTTACGTTGATCTTCTCTCCTGATGAAATACACTGCAAGATCACACAGATTTTTCTTAAAAGCATAGCATCTATTCCGGTCAGTTCAGCAGATTTAGTGTAGTTTTCAAAAAATCTCCTTGCCGAGTTGCCATTGTTGGTGGATCCACTGCCTTGTTTCACAACATCGAGAAGTAAGCCCGTTTCTCTTCTTACAGCCTCTTGAACTCTTTTCTTCCTGTCATCAACTTGCCTTTTTGCTATATCACCCCTTACTTGCCATGATTTTATGTCTAATTTGTAGGAAATGTGTAATAAGCATTCCATTGAGCGAATCCAAGCGTGAAGGGTGCTTAAGCTATATTTATACATGTCCTCGTTTGCGTGTTTATCTTTGATTAACTCTAAATTATTCATTTCTTTAGGACAAGCCTTGCATATGTCACACACTGAAGCTGCTGTATCGGATATAATGGAATGAATTTTACCATCAATCATTGTCAACAGCAGTTGGTGTTTGACACTAATTCCATCAGTGATGGTGGATGGAGTTAAGGCTTCAATCTCTGCTTCGATTTCAGCCATCTCTCTCTGCACATTTTCTTTGGTTTCCTTTATAAACTTAAACAATATTGGCCGGCAAAATGAAGTGGAAGATGGTCGCTCGTTTTCCCAAATTGTTACACCTTTTGAGACGAGCCGCAGTGGTACAAGACTAATCATAAAATTACTAGCAAGATCGATTTGCTCATCTTCACTCGTCCTTTGATGATAAATGCTTTGGCTAGATGATCCGTCAAAACCCCATTTGCTGGTCAATACGAGCTGTTGATTGGGATCAACAGGGGTTTCTAACGACCTAATAAGTCTTCTTGAGGTTAAATCCATCAAGGCTTGTAATTTGATTTTTGCAGAGCTCTCTGTAACTGTGAGATCTTCTTTGGCCGGATAGCACTTAATTTTTTCTTTAACCAACATGTAGTAACTCGGGTATTGAAGAGCTCCTTCTTGAGTGTTGAAATCCCGAAGAGTGTTATAGCGCCATTTCGATAAGTTCATCGATACATAAAGAGCCAATGCCTTCAAAGGGGATATTTCCCGTACCTGAATTGATTTACCTTCAATGAAGGCTTTGATTTTTGAGGCCTCTTCTGGATTCTCCGTCAAGTATTTCATAACATAAGCTGTATCGCTTTGTCCTGCCTTTTGAAGCGCCCTTTCGGCCGAAAACATAATTTCAGCGCTGCTACTGCTGCATGAAAGACTATCTTCAGTGCGTCTTCTTTTTTGCCGGTTACTAAGGTCCTCAAAAGATTTACGAGGACTAGGATGTGTACAAGTTGAAGCATCAGATTTAGCAGGAGAAATTATGGGCTCGATGACGTCACTTATATTTTCTGTAGAAGGTTCCATATTTTCATTCTGTAATTCCGGCCATTGAATTGCAGCCTGTAGCCAAATCTCATGTTTCTTCCGAAACTTATCTGTGCTTCTTCCAGACTGTGTCCATTTTGCATAAATGCGGTAGCAAAATCGACGACACCAGTCTTTTAAACTTGTTTCAGCACTTTCACATAACTGAACACAACTGTTATCTTTTAAAACACTGAACAAATAGTTAAAGTCGCGTAAATCTTTATGTGCGCGTGCGCATAAAGCAACGTGAATATCAAGATTTGTATTAAAATTTGGAAAATACATTGCGAGATTAGCTTGGATACAACGAGGTGTAAATCAACACTGATTTTAAAGTTACTAATAGTGACCTATTTATATAAAATCCAGGTATCCCAGGTATCCTTTGTTAAATATTGCAAGTTAATTAGTTATTGTGATAATTAGTAAATGATGCATGCTAAATTAGTGTATTAAGAGCCATTTAGTAATTAAATAATAGCAATGTTCTTATCAGTAATCATTAGTGCATCAGTTTTATATGTAAACCTTAAGTCCCTAATTATATATCCTAATTAGCTTATATCTTCTCTAATTGGCTGCTCAGAAATGTTATTGTAATAAGGTAAACCTTTAGAAAAACGGTTTTAATCAACAAAATAAACAAAAAATAAAAAAATTGTGTTATAAAATAAACATCACTCTTTATCCCAGAAAGTGCACATTTGGCGCACTATGTGTCTTAGTATTAAATATAGCTCTTAGTATTAGCATTATGATATTAGAGACCGCTACTTGAAACAAGCCCGGAATCAGGAGGGAGAGAGCTCGATATACTCATTTTCATAGTAAAATTTCACATTTTCTCAAATTACTCCCGAAATATGGGAGTTATGAAGAAATTCATCACCACAAGTTATGAAGGCATTAAGTAATCGAATAAGATGGCATCATTAGTTTGGCATAATTTTACTCTTTTTTTTCGGACATGTCTACGTCCAACCGCTCCCATACATTCGTTCCACTGTGTGTCATCACTAGTGTTAATAAAATTAAAACAAAGTTTTGAGACAAAAATGTTTAATTAAAACTAAACTTTATTCAACTATTTTGCGTGAAAAAATCTGAGCACAAGCCATAATACGTTTACCGTTCAACCATAAAATCATGAATCACAGAACTACATAGTGTAGAAAATGTTCCCTTTAAAACCTTAAACTAGGAGACAGTATAATTTGCTACACAGTAATAAAATAAACGATTTTAATTTAAAGATAAATAAAGCACAAAGTAACATTTCCAGTGCCAAAGGTATGTGCAGAACAAACAAAAATATTTGTTTTTGTATTTGAATACATATATAAAATAACTTAAAAGTAAATATGCTTTGGTCAACTGACTGCCTCTCAAGCGTAAGCTGAGAGCTAGCTAGCATACAGGTGCGTCAAAATCAACTATCTGAACTAGGTCAGTAAATAAACAGCTAGCATACTTACCTAGATATTACAGAACTTAACTGGTCTTTCAGAATGTCAATGGTGTTCAAATGTTCCTTTATGAGATTTAAAGGTCCATTTTTTTTTAACAATATGCGTTTCATATTTAATTCATTGGCAGAACTTGGTTAAATCCATAATGACACCCACCTAACTTTTTGATGTCACTTTTACTGGAACTACTACTCACCTAAATCAATGCTTTGTAATAATGAAATTTACTGCATTATTTGTTGGCACTGAATCTGTTAAAATCGTATGCATATTATAACAAATCAATATTAGCATAAGAGTGCCTTGATAAGTAACTATTAAGCTCCAGGAGAAAAAATTGCGTCTAAAACAAGTAGGCAGGTGGAAAACCAAATCACAGTATGGATTATGTCAATAAACCAATCTAACTAATCACCTTTAACAATGGACCTACTTTATGATTAAATGTCTTTAAATCTTTAACCTCTAGGATTACTGGTGAAAATATTGTTCACATGAATTGAAAAACTAATAGCGAGTCATATAAATAATTTTATTAACAAGCTAATATTGCTTTACAACTGACGAAATATAAATAGCGTTATATTACAATTTATTAATTAACATAATATGTGAATATAGTTAATGTAATTGCATCTATTATAATAATGATGAATGCTACTAGTTAACACTAAGGTGCTGCATAACATAAAATATGTTACTAAATAAAATACGCACAACTGAACATAATTCTTATTAGGTGAGACAATATTAATATTAATCACTAACTATGTCATAATACAGTACCAGTGAATAAGTTCATCATATTCAATATTCTCATACATGCTATTAATATTTCAACCAGTAGTATTTTGTTTGCATTAGGTCCATCGCTGGCGCTGGTTTGGCGAGTGAGCGCGACGTCTAGCTAGTGGCGCATTGCACTCTATTCATACCAGGATGATCATCGTCTTCCTCGTACGGGTTGCCTTGGTGTGCACGTCGCCGGCGCGCCTCTTGATTCGGATCCAAGTCGATCAGCTGGCACTCTTCAGCCAATTCGGGAATTTCAATCTGTAATAAGTTACAAGTATATTTAGAGCAGTTTTTCAACAACCATTTTTAGAATTATTTTGATAAATGATATTTATTTCTGTAAATAGTTTCGTTTCACGTAATTTTTTAGCTAGAAGGTGAGGCCAGTGTTTACTATCTGACTACTCTGAGAAGAAACACCGAAAGAAACTTTCTTGAAGAATTTATCTTGGTCAGATCATGTAAAAACCATACTGATTTCCAAACCACAAACGATCCTCATATCTGTGTGGTTTTTTTGAGGAAAGAACCACACAGATATGAGGGGCCCAGATCAGTCAGTGCAAGCTTTTGTAAGTAATTGTAAACTACTATTTACTTCCGATTCTCTATGATAACTTTGCCATTATTGTTTGGACACCCAGGCCTTAAGCAATTAAATTAATGCATGACTTTGCATAATCTACCCACACACATCAATAAGTTTTTATAAAGTTATACACTTACCCTTGGCCGGTCCGGCAAACAGTTCTCAAGGGCAGGAATGACTTCAGGTGGAATTTGGGCAGGAAAGTTAACTAGGAATTGTAAAATAAGTTGCCCCTTTTCAAACGGGTTTTTGTACATCGGCATACCTGTAAAAATACTTTACAGTAAGTACAATAATCAGCAAAGATGATTCATTTATACTATTATATTACATTCATTTAAATGAAATTTATAATATCAGAACTAATGGAACATTCTATAATTGAATATGAAATTTAATACACACCTTCATTCAACACACACTTGACTTCAGCATGCTTGGTGACTTCACCAGGCATTACAGTTATCACTATATCCCTGTCATCCAGGGTGCGTATGACCTTCTGAAAGCCACACAGTGCCTCCACAAGTTCAATGTTCACCCGATATATGAGATCATGGCCGGAACGTTTGAAAGTCTAGTAAGGAAAAAAATAAAAATACTTAATAAAACACCATTGAGACAGAGCAAGTAGAAATTTGTAGTTTTTGGCTTATCTGTAAAAAAAAGGAATAAACACTTACTTCATGCTCCTTCTCATCTAAAACTATGACAAGATCACCAGGTTCAAGCTCTGGCTCCTGATCACCTTCTCCACTGAAGACAATCTTCTGGCCATCAGTCATGCCCTTGTCCACATGGACTTCAAGAATTTTGCGCTCACGTACTGTCTTACGTCCCTGTAACATAATACTGATATTAAATCTGTTTTTCAAAGTTTTGTTGAATTTTGAATTGTTTTAACCTTATTATAACAATGGCAGTCTTTCTTTTGTCTCTAAGGTTGCGTGTTTTATTTCCGTGTCGCTTCAAATGACCTACTGAATTTAGATGTTGTTTAATTCCGACTTTAATGTTCCAGTAAACTTGATTCTTACGTAGACATTTTCTGCATATTTAAGATTGTGCTTTGTTAAAGTTAAGAAACCTGTAGTTTGAAAAATAAATAAAATTAATGTTAATGTAATTAAAAAATATAATAAAATAACTAATCATTTTCATACCTGACAGACTTTGCAGCGATCCTTAGCGTCAATGATCTCCCTTTGTCCACGGCACTCACCACATACTGTTTGAATTTGGTGAATCATGCCAGGAGCCAGCTGCTGAAGCTGAATTTGCATACCAGTACCACTGCAAGTGGGACAAGTCTGAACTGAACCCTGAAATGGACAAACATAACCTTAATTCTAGTTCTACACATGTTGCATTAATACAAAAAATTTGGCAAACTTATTCATATTTTTTAAATTTTCCAGTTTGTTACCTTCTTGCCACCGCGTCCCTCACATTTTTCACAGATAACATTCTTCTGCAAAGCTAATTTCCTTACAGCACCGCGATATAGCTCTTCCAGTCTCACAGACAGCTGATGAATAACATCTTTGCCCTTCCGCTCACGTCCACGCCGGCGGCCACCGCTGAATCCTCCACCAAAGAACATGTCAAACAAGTCCATAGGTGAGGAGAAGCCAGTCCCACCAACTCCTCCCTCTTTCAATGCTTGTTCGCCACCTACAAAATCATTAGAAAAAACAATTTCTGCATGAGTGATACTCAGGTTGACTACAATAAAATTACAAATATTTTTTTAGATTATCAGCATGGCTTTGCAACTTTTTAAGTAGTGCCTATGGAAAGGTTATCTATAGCAATAAGTAATATGGACCTATATATGTTAATTATTCCATTTCTATGTCCTAAATACAATGTGAGGCTATGAAATATCAATACAACTTAGATTATACATTTTCAGAGTGAAAGATTAAAAAACAAACCTTGGTCATAAATGCGCCTCTTGTCTGGGTTGGACAGTACTTCATAGGCTTGTGAAATCTGTTTGAATCTCTCTCCTTCATTAGGGTTTTTGTCAGGGTGGTACTTCAAGGCCAGCTTTCGGTAGGCTTTTTTCAATTCATCATTGTTGCAGGCAGGTTTCACACCCAGTATGTCATAGTATGTTGTCTCTTTCACCATTTTAAATATCTAGTAACAGAAATAAATAAACTTATTATTTAAAATACTTGAAAATTCTTGTGCCTAGCCTGGATGTAATTATTTTCCAATTCAAATTGCAGCAAAACTACTAAGCGTACGATGATATCGTGGTGTAAAATCAATACTAATTGGCAGTGACACCATAAAAAATATTACGCGTGTTAAGACCACGTAGAAAACTTACGAAGAGTAAAAAGAAAGAGAACATTTATAATCACTTTGAGGTGTATGGGGTTGAAGACAGTTCACATATAGGATAGGATTGTCAAAGAAAGGAAATCTACGCAAACGCCATTCACATTTTCCATGAAGATTACAACATTAAAGTGTTGTTTTGAAATAAACACTTACTTGTACTTCTTTTCTCGTTGAACAATTAAATCACAGTCTTGAATACTTCTAGAAACCCTGGTTCACAATATTCACGAGCACGTCTTACAAAACGAGCAAGAAACACGCCGTACGAGAACTTCACATGAGATTCGTTCAACTTCAAATGACGTTTATAATCGACCGAGGCGAGGAGGGGCGAGGAGGAGGGTTTGTCGAAGTCGATGGAAAATACATTCGAGAAACTTCTATAGTCTGGTGTACACCGACGGAAGTAAGGAAAATGTATGGCTAACCGCTAAATCGTTGTTAAATTTTTGGAATTCACCGAATTTTGTCAGTGATGATTTTCAGCGTCATACATCAAGTTGTTACCATCTTATATGAAATTCATAATAGTTCTTTGAGGTTTTTCACAGATAAACATCGTGAAGGAAATATTTTTTAAATCTTTACAAAATTTACTATTAAAAAAAGTTTCTAAACAACAATGCTAAACCATCATCTACAATGTCAATCAGGGCGCACTTGTGACTTTCAATCGGTCGATAAATTTGGATCGTCGTTTGTCGTATGGAGGCAGTGTGCGTATTTGACCCACATACTACTACAATATAGTTGATTTGACTGACGATTTCCCATATTGAATCCCAGGACAACCATTCGATCAAACAAAAAATGCGCGCTCGCACTTTAAACAGTTTCGTTCCCAGTGACGTGCCGTTTCGCCCCCTACCGAAGCTTTTGATGCACGTAACTGTTTTATTTAGAACGAATGTGTTCCTTGCCTGATTTATGTCTGTTTAGGTACTACAACACTATATATTTAAGGGCTTATTACACTATCCGATTTTTAGGAATCAAGATTCCGACAACATACTCTATGGGAGATGAGGAACTTTACAACTTATTCTTCATACCTCTAAAAAGCAATCGACTACAATTTGTAAGTTTTCTCCGACTCACGCTATAAATATGGTCATGATAAACAATTTTCGTAGGGTTCCGTACCTCTAAAGGTAAAAAAGGAAATCTTATAGAAACACTCTTGCTCTTCTGTCCGACTGTCTGTGTGTCACTACCTCATTTACTCAGGAACAGGAGGACATAGCAAGTTGAAATTTATACTAGTTACTGAGGTATATGCCTCTATTAGGTGTTTACAAATCAAGGTCCTTTCATTGCGATAAAATATATGTGAAAAATTTTGATGACGACAAGTTAATCGTTGAACACTTTGCCCAGTGATCATCACTATCTATGAACTGTCAATGGAGATACGCAATGGCCTTGTTACTTTGTACGGAACCCTCGGTGCGCGAGCCCTATTCGCACTTGGCTTGGCTGAGCCACAGAGTGCATTCTTGAGACGTGTAGCTTTCTGTCAGTAAAATAATGTTGGCTAAAAGATCAGTTCATCCATGGATTACCTTTACAAACTCATAGAAAAAAATATTTTTTGGCCTTGCCTACAGAGTAGAGGGGTCATCGTCGCCCATCCTAAAATCCGAACACAGCTCAGCCCATGATCGTGAACTTTTTGTCGGCTTCCTTAGTTTTCAATATTTTCCATGAGATTTACGATCATGATATTATCTGTACTGATGTAAGATCTCCTAAAGTCCTAATATCAGTTTGTGTGACGATGTCCCTTCCACCATGAGAGGTCCCTTATAATCTAAATAGTAATTTCGACAAGATAGCAATGAACATACTGTGTGCATGGGCTTTTAGTGATCTAAATATTGGACCGAGTTTATGGGATCATGGCATGACAGTTGACAGTTTCTTAGTGACAGGCGTGGTGACAACTGACAGTAACCTCAGACTTCATCATTGGCGGAGGAGGTGATAATAGCAGTGGCTATATTTCCCTGCTGATAACGAATAGATTGTGATAAGTTGATAACGTCACTCGCTATAGCACGGTGCGACGCGTGTGCGTTCATAGACAGTGTGCAAACTGCCACTTGCCAGTCTCGCTACTCGTTGCGAATCGTTCGCAAGTTTTCAATTTAGAGTTGCTTTCTACCCCGTTTACTGTTTACGTATTTTTAATAAATTCTAATAATGGCAGAGAAAGTATTGAAGAACAGAGTTTGCATTATCGGCTCTGGTAACTGGTAAGGTGTTTTTTTAGTCCGTGCATTATTCATTATTTATAATATATAATGCATGTGTAATTCGATCACTAGTACGGACTGCGGACATGAAAAGTAGTGCTGCGCTAACTGACCTTTAGCAAAATGATGACATAACATTAAAATCTTGTAACTTCCTATCCAACATTACAATAACATTGTAAACTTCTTAACCTTTTCAAATTATTTTTAATTAATGGCTGTGATTTGAATGCTTTTATTTTTGATCAAAGTACATAAGTATGCTTACTTGATAAGTTTTATTTTATGAATACAGGGGATCTGCAATTGCTAAAATTGTGGGTCGCAATGCTGCCCGTCTCCCAAACTTTGAAGACAGAGTTACTATGTGGGTATATGAAGAGATGATCGAAGGAAAGAAACTTACAGAGATCATCAATGAGACCCATGAAAATGTTAAATATTTACCCGGACACAAACTGCCGGAGAATGTGGTAAGTGACCCTAAAAACTCATTTCTTTTTTTTTCTATTAGTATAATATTTCAAATGTATCTCAAGAATATGTAGTATAAATAATTGTAGCTTCAAAATTGATAACCTACCAATGTTGAACATAATGTATAACATTAAACTAGGATACAAGTTTTAACTAGGCCCTGTTGAACTGTTTCATTAGTCAAGTACAAATGAAACAGTTCAGTGCCATGTGAATGACACACATGTTCATTCTATTTTCGTGACAGTTTGTTATGGAAGCAATTCAATGCCAATGTTATCTCACAACCTCGACTGTTTGAGTGCTAGCAAAAGTGTCAATTTTGTTTCATATTAGACTTAATTATGTTTATGAGTTATTTGATGACAAATATTCTTAAAAACAAGTTTTTATTATGTACGTTTCTTAGGTAACTTTTTTTAAATGAATTAGGGTTTTTTACTTATAGGTCTAGTTACTAAATAATAATGGAAAATTGTATAAAATACACTTTTATTCTGCTTTACATTTTCCATAATTATGTATAACTGATATTAGGAAACAGCTCATATTTAGTAGAGCAATTATAAAGATGGAGGTACTTATATCACCATAGACATTTTATGAATAAAAAAAAACATTTATCACCCATTAGACATAGCCTAACATCAATAAAATGATAATAGGTACCTATATTCAATAAAATAAAATGAAAAATGTGGAAAATATTCATAAAACATTTATTAGATGAAAAAAAAACATGAAGATATTGGTAATTTTTTTTAGATTATAAATTTATAATGTACTGAATATTATGGTAGAAATGTATCCTTGTTTTTATGATTGTAACTTCATTGGAACATAAGAATCTCATGATACACAATTATGATCTTGCATGTTTCTTGACCTTGGAATTGATTAAGTGTGACTCTGCTGTATCTGTGTGTACCTACTGCATTATGTAATACTATGTGTACACTTATTTATTTATCAGTTTTCACATGATGAAAACAAGTCATCATGCTCTGCAGATGCCTATAAAATTAATATACCTATTACACATAGAACAAAATGTAGAGACAATGTGAACAGTTCCTTAGTAATTTAACTTGACATTGTATTTAAAGCCATCTCAGATATCACAATTTTACAACATTGAGAGCTCAGTCTTTCTACCTTCGACGACCGTCAAGCTACCACCTGAATTGCACAGCTACCTCAGGACTCCGTAGTGAAGCCCCAGTAGTGAGAGCTGTCATATTTTACCATGGGTGTCGCTAGTATCATTTGACTCATGGAATATGTGAAATGCCACAAAACATTTAGTGAGCTTCATTTCAACTTTGAACATAAATACATTCTACAGTCCAAAATTGTTTCTTTATATGACAAAAACACGCTAGTTCCTGCTATAGTGGTGTAGTAATAGATGCGTTTTCTTCCTCGGTACGCCTATACCAACAATAAGTGGATGGTGTGAGGGTGTTCCAAAAAGATTTTTGTTTTACTTATCACCAAAGACATTAGTATTTTAAATCTCTTTGCTTATCACAAATTAGAGTCTGTGAAGCTTTTAACAAAATTCCACCTAATAGTGATGATATCATCATCCCCCATGGACAATATAATGATAACGAAGTCCAATTGTTTCTAATTTTAAACATACCTACTAAGTTGGTGAATTTTTTCATACAGGTTGCCATTCCCGAGGTGGTCGACGCGGCGAAGGACGCCGACCTTCTTATTTTCGTAGTACCCCACCAGTTCGTCAGAACTATCTGCTCCACACTCTTAGGAAAGATAAAACCGACGGCAGCTGCACTTTCTCTGATAAAGGTACACGTGTTTGAGATTAATCGTCATTTCATAAGATGATCTTGGAATACTAGTTAGAAAATAATATACTAGTATTTAGTACTTAATAGTCTATAATAGTTTAGTGGTTAACCACGGCAGGCGGCGGTCAGGCGGTTAAAAGGTTAACCTTTTAACCGCCTGACTTTATATCGATTGTCGTGCCCCCAGTGCCCGACTTATAAATCGTCAATACATTTGTCATGTTGCCTGAATGAGCCTATTTTTGGGGAAGTATGTAAAGTAGATCCTAAAAATTAAATTGGACAAACATTTTTTTTGTTATACTTAATTGCGACTCAGGCGGAATGGGCCCGAACATAATAGTCGGATAAATCCGACTTAGGCGGTTAAAGGGTTAATGAGCAGTTGTAAATGTATCGTTTATTTCCCCAGGGTTTTGATATTGCGGAAGGTGGCGGTATCGACCTGATCTCACACATTATTACAAGGTGTCTCAAAATCCCATGCGCTGTGTTGATGGGAGCTAACATCGCTTCAGAGGTAAGTACCAAAATGTGCTAACCGGCAAGTCTATTGCGTGGCTACCAACAGTGTATATCTGGGATGACGTTGTGCGCGCTCGCAGAGGTGTGACGAAGCGCACTGTACCCCTTCTAATAGTCACCGTAACTTGAAGTCCACTTAAAGGGCAATAGGTACCATTTTTTTTTGCAAATTCCCAGTTTTCATCAAAGTTCGGTTTGCAATTGGTCAGTCACTGGCAATGAAAATATCGCCAATTAAATAGCCATGCTCCACTGTGCACAGTTTAGATTGTAACCTTTCTATTACGAAGTCGTACGCCAGTAGGTACGCCTTTCGAAACATGTAAAGCCCGGTTTCCACCGCGAGCGGAACGGACCTATTAATGACTTCGTTAAACTCGCAAGCGCAAACTGCATTGAATATATCAATTAAGAATACCGAAACATGGATATAAAAGAAGCGGCATGGAAATCTATAGTTGATGATGTAAATTTGGCTGAAATAAAAAAAATACAAGTATGTAGTTTGCGCTTGCGAGTTTAACGAAGTCATTAATGGGTCCGTTCCGCTCGCGGTGGAAACCGGGCTTAAATGTAAAAATCCGTCCCGCTCACAGTTTGAAACTAGTTTTGTAGTTTTTGACATTAGTGCGTAACTGCTTACGACATGAATGGTTGACGGTCGTACGAAATTACCTACTTTAAATATTGAAAATAACAAATTTGAGACAAAGTATTCCTGTTTTACCCGGGGAGGTTTTGGAGGTTGGACCATATTTCTTTTAGGCTACCATTCGATAGGTTTTATAATCTATTTGTCAAAGCAGCTGGTATCGATCTAATTATGTGTGTTAGTCGTCTGCATCACAATAAATATTTCAGAGACTGATGTCCAGATTGCCTGAGTCTGCTTAACTACAAAGGTCAATTTTGCCACTAAAAACCTGTACCCACAACACAATACAGTCGTTTTAATAAAAACAAGTTTATATGTACAGACGCCAGCACATCAAGTTACCCCAATGTGTCAAATTCCTTTGATCGTTTTTCAACTTTATGTCAAAGAGAATAAGGTTCATATTCAATTGGGAAAATTTGACACATTTGGGTAACTTGATGTGCTGGCGTCTGTACATAAAAAATCGATTACGATAATATCATCGCATAACGTGCGCGAACAATTTGAAACAGGTTGATAATAATCAATAATTCATAAATTTAAACATGATAGATATAAAATAATCTTGGCTGTAAATTAACTTTAGCAGATTTGAGGCCGCTTAGCAATCCAAACGAAATATTATGTACCTAAAAACAGCGTTTTCGATAATGATTGGACTAAAATTAATGTGTTATAATCTGGTGGGCGTGTTTCCAATGTCAATAAGGTCAAAGTTTGAAAAATAGTTTACGACATGCTTTATTATGTATAAGTAATTATAATTAGGGATCTAGGTACTCTCGTAGAAAATGCCTACTAAATACTACAGATTTAATGCTTACTGAAGTCTAATATTTTGTTTTCTCTGTCTAATGTGTATTTTATTGGCGCCCAACACTTGGGGGTTAGGCGACTATTTTCTTAAATATTTTCATCTGATATAGGATGGTACTAGGTGCTTCACACGAGTCTGCCCCGTGTCAAGGTATCTTACTCGCACTCAATAACACTTAGGAACAATGTTTCTGGCAAACTGCCTAGGAATTGCACGTTAGCGTACATTTTAGCGTAGTATTTTTTTAACATTCCATTTACAAATTAAACCGAAAGAACAATAGTAATTGCAGAATTATTATGATAACAACTTTAATGCAATTTGTAAACGTAACATCTTTAACTTAATTTACATAGGTACCTACTTCGGTAGACACATTATCGTATTACAGTTAGGTAGAGCAATTGATGCTCTTGGCTAGAAATACTTGTTTACATAGGTAATTTAGAATCTTGAAAACATTCAGACTTGAAGTTGGATGGCACATCACAAACAATAGCCCTAGCCCTAGTTTGTAAAATACTTTTTTTATGCAATACTAAACCTTAAACACATCCAGCTAATCGCACTTTTATCCGTAGGTTGCCGAAGAGAAATTCTGCGAGACCACGATCGGATGCCGGGACGTTATGTTGGCGCCAATGATGCGTGACATCATTCAGACAGAATACTTCAGAGTAGTCGTGGTTGATGATGAAGACGCCGTCGAAATTTGTGGAGCTCTGAAGGTACGTGAAAATTATTGTACCGAATCAGCATTCGAAAGCGTCGAAATGAATAATTAGTGTTAAGTAATGGACGTATTTGTATGTGTAGAACATCGTTGCCGTGGGAGCTGGTTTCGTAGATGGCCTTGGCTTTGGCGACAACACAAAGGCGGCTGTGATCCGTCTAGGTCTCATGGAAATGATTAAATTCGTCGATGTGTTCTACCCTGGCAGCAAACTTAGCACATTCTTCGAATCGTGCGGCGTTGCTGACCTTATTACTACCTGTTACGGTGAGTTTTGCTTCTGCATTAATTAGAGTGTACAATGCCAAAGTTGGAAATGTTCAACGCCGCATAATGAATGCGGCAAAAATAGACTTACGTAATACCGTTTTCATCCTGCAAAAATAGGAATAGCTGATATCTACTCATTTAAGTTATCAATTGCTATTTGAGCCTAAGTTGATATATATAGACAATGCAGGCTGGTACGTACCTACGAACGTTTCTTATATAGTTGCATCTAGTTGGCCTTGTAGCATATTTAAGGCCGGCGAAACGAAGGGCCTTTCAATACATTTATTTGCACTGTACCTATTTTTTGCATTATATCTTTCCCGTATAGGCACCGCGAAGGAAATTGCACAGTTTATCTGATTATAGCATGATTTATATGTTTACCATTGTACGAGTTCAAAGCGGTTCTATTAAGCGCTGCATTTGCTGTCTGTGTGAGGAATGAAAATGAATATAATAGCTCCCTACTTCGAACACAATATCGTTGAATAGATCTTAACGGAAGCGGACTATTAGTTAGAACAATAGAATTTCCCAGAGGCCATGTTGCAAGCTATCGATTTTCCACTTAGTAACAAAAATTATCTAACTCAAACATATTGTCGAGTGCTTCGTGCAAAACTTTTGGACGTTGCCAGAATGTGATCGGTGTGCTATCAGCACAAGGTACACAATAATTTAAGCAAACTTTATTTCCTCTATAACATACTGATAAATAATAATACACGCGATAAACTCACTGACTGCTTGTTAAAAATGGAATGGGCAATCTTTAATAGAAATTTACCTACTATCCATCATTAGATATAATTCATCACTTATAAGCATGATTGATAAAGTAGCTGACATCTTGATCTCAACAATATCATGCAATACTTATCGATTTGGTCGCGCTTGCTGCATTGCAATCGCAAAACAAAGTAAATCAATAGGAGTTAGTAATCTTTGAGTTAAATATAATAAATTTTCTTTTTGTATCGAACTTCGACTTTAAAAATGTTTATAATTTTGGGCTGTATTTAGGTATAATAGTCAGAAAACTTTTGTCTTACAAATAAATATTGCTGTTTGGCAAGTTTTGTATGGGAAATGTGAAATCAGTCCTAAATAAATGAGCATGGGTGACTCAGCGGTAACTATATGTAGTGGAATCTTCATCAGTCAAGTCGGTAATTGACCTGTATGTTGCAATCGTATAGAAACGCAAGATGCACTTCGATCGATATACTCATAAGTCAATTATTGTGAAGTACAATAACAGCTAATGGGGACAAAGGTCGCAAACATTGACCACTTTGTGATATTGGAAATGTATTGTAGCTACATGCTCGAGAATTGTATTTATCCTTCATTTATTGAGAACTACTTAGCACTTTGCTCACAACTTTGTCCGCGTGAATTTAGTTTCCCGTGGAACTTTAAAATCTATTCATTCCCTCGTAGTTCTGATAGTAAAATATATCATACATACTCGGTAATAATATAATTTTCTAATAGTGAAAGAACTCTTAGACGCGGGTGAGTAGTTTTCGAGTTACCTACATCCTTACAAAAAATATCTTTCCCCTTTATAATAGCGTTAGGTACCTGTAGATGACACGTGCCTTTTATAACAAATGGTCCAGCAGTATAATAAATTATATCTACTACGTTTGTTAAAAGGGCAATAAATTATTATTGCGTCTCATTAAACATGTTAACCGCATCGGAATGGAATCGTTCTAGATTTATAATCATTCTATTACCGTAGGTACCTACGCACTTGTACTATCCTTATGCCTTTTCATTATTTCCACGTTAAAAAAGCAAAAACGTGCCCATAGCGCCAAGCTACGAACTAATCCTATTAATGTGTCATGTACCTACTCGTGACGCTTGGCGTGCTGGGCAAAATTTTGGTTTGCCATCTATACATGACTAAGGTCTTCTTTGCTTTTTAAAAAAATCTCAACAATAGACATAGCGAAAAAAAATGCAGTGTTTAACGTTTCAGGAAGCTAGTACCTACGGCTTTTTTTTATCGATAACTTCCGGAAATTTAATAAATAACTACCGCATTGGGTAACATTAAAATGAACTTTATGTATTGTAAAGGACGTTGAATTCATAAAAATATCGCGATTCATATACTTATATCGTGACGCCACGCAAGTATTACCTCAAGGTTTCGGCAGAGGTGTTACATTTGAGTACCAACTTACCCATGTTATGTTTTAGTACCATTGTAGACTAAAGGGGTATAAGCACCCATTTATGGCCCATGTTTTTCTCATCTATGTAATAAATACTAAATATATACTAATTTAGTAACTTAAATGTTGCTATTACCGATTTGTAATGAGTACAAAAGTATCAAAAGCCGATTTTTTGCACTCAATTGTTTATTGCATAATATTTTCGTTCGGTGGTCAGTACTAACAAAGTAAGGATTACAGTTAATGTCAGAAAAAAGTCCCACCGAGTTCCAAGTGAAAAACAGCCGCTGTTTCTTTATCTGTGATGTTACTACTAATGCCGATCATTTGTTTCTTTAATGTGCATCACTTCACCTAAGTTTCCTTAGAAAATGGGAATTTCCCATTGTGTTTAGTTAGCAGCATTGCTCTATAAGATTCGTTGTATCTCAATTATAGGTGGTAGGAACAGGAGAGTAGCGGAAGCTTTCGTGAAGACTGGCAGGTCAATCAAGGAGCTTGAAGACGAGATGTTGAATGGACAGAAACTCCAGGGACCAATCACCGCTGAGGAAGTCAACCACATGCTTGCCAACAAAAATATGGAAAACAAGTAAGAAGTCAACAAAATCTTTAAAAATAATTATTATTTAAGAGTTATACAACAAATACATTTCGTTCAAATCAGACTGGGCAAAACAAGTCCCAACTGTAGGTATTCATCTGTGGTTTTACCTATCGTTTTGCGCCATAAAATAACAGCTGATAAAACTTGCCCGTAAAAAGAGTATTAACAACACGTTCAAACGAATAATAGGGCATAAATCGTTCAGTATTTATAGAGCAATTGCTTGCAGTGTGCAAAACATACGGAAGTGTTACGTTGTTGTTGATCTCAGACCGTGGAGATAACGACAGTACAATTATAATCTGCAGATGATATAATCGTAACGTAGGTTGAACTAAAATAGTTTGTCTTGGCTTGCATCCACTTGTCACTTGAGGAGTTGAGGTCAGTGCTGCATTCAATGAAGGATATTGCAGTATTTCTGCGACATTTCATTGCACCTAACTACCACAAAATTTTATAGAAGCAGTCGTGTAGGTACGCCGGCAATTTTTATGACATTACCTAGTTTAATTATAATATTGTTCGGTTCGTTATCTTAATTAGATTCTTGCTATTATTCTGCCACCATTTTCAAATGTTACTGAACTCAATGTCAAAGTCAACATGATGATAATTTGTGTTCACTCAAACGTAAACATTGACAAGTAGCCAACAATCTCAAAAATTGGTACTTGGCTTCTCTTGTGATAACCGTGATAACTGCATTCATTTGTTCAGTTTTAATTTCGTAGGAATGTGACGACTGTCAGTTCGAACATTTAAGGTTAGAGACGGTTAGCGGTCACCGTTGCGGAAAAGATCGGTCTGATTAGCCAGCATTTGTTGAGAGTTGAATGCAATTGTCTGAATAGAATACTAGACGGACCTTGTTTATTGAACAAGGGCGAATGAATGTACAATTGTTTCCAGGTTCCCGCTGTTCACTGCCGTGTTCCGCATCTGTCGGGGCGAGCTGAAACCCAATGACTTCATCAACTGCATCCGCAGTCATCCAGAACACATGTAAGACACATCACTTGCATCCGCTTCCTTCTCTGTCTAGCTTAAACTAGATAATTAGAGCATAATAATGTACGTAGAATAGAGCCGATTAACTTATTGTGTACATAACATGATATGTATGTTTATTTTACAGGGTGCTAGTACTTAGATAATATGAATAAAATTATTATACGTAAAGCATAACGATGCATTGTTTGGCTGCACTTTAAATGAAGGCATTGAATTTTTAATTAACGTATTAGCTTGCTTCGCTATTTTGATTAACGATGAGAGTGCATGATGAATAGAAAGTGATTTTTGTGAAATAAATGCTATTGAATATATATATTTAGTAGGTACTTGTGATTATAAAGAGTAAATATAAATCACGGTTATTGGTCAAGAACCAAAACCGATAAAGAATTGATTTTATAGTCTCATGGTATAAAGATCTGTGATGTGAACGATACTTATTAAGTGCAGCCACGCAGTTCATCAATTGTATGTAACAAATAAAGCATGTAGTAAACATAGCTGTATGAACTGACACCCGTTGTTGATACATTAATATTACATGTTGCTAATAATGAGTAAGCGTTATTACTATTATCTCTGCTGATGTATTATCTGTCAAATAAGCTAACAAATATCGCCGGCGAGGATCTGTTATCGACGTTTAGGCTAGTAGCTACACAATAAATGAACATATTCAAGTGGTTGTTGTTCAGATAAAGTTTATTGATGTTGTGTAGGCGCTAAGTACAAACAAGTATACTGCGTAACGTTGCCCTGTGTACGGAGTACAATGTAATATATATCACTAGTTATCTTTTCTATTAACCTATATATTCATATTGCACGTTAGTTCTAACAATAGTTTATTTGTATCTGAATAGTTTTATTAAAATCGTAAATATTATTGTTGAATAAAATATCGTACTTAGAAATGCTAATACTTTTCATTATCCTCACGTTTTTGTTCCTGGTTTCTTGTTGGTCGTCTTCTACATTATTTTATACTTCAACTGTTCCTGGTTGTTTCAAATAAAATCATCAAATGGTGTGAATGAACGTGTACTGGACTACTCACGTGATATTCATTAATCATGATAATTAAATTTTTCAGATTTGCTCCCAAGAATATTAGTATTTACTGAAAGCCATTCCGAAAATTATGTTGTACTAATACGGTTTGCTGCGTCTGTACTTATTTTTTTATATGCATGTTGTGTTTGTTACTAAATCATGTTTGTTTTTTTTGTAGCTTCTTTGCATGTTTGATTTTATAAATAAATCTCTTATTGGGATCGGCTGTCTTTATGTTGCAGTTGTTTAGTCCATTCAGTCATTGACATTTTTATGCAAGCTTATTAATTTTCATAAAAAATTAACACAGTGTCTAAATTTTAATAAGATAGTGTGTTAAATTTTTATTATCTAACCAAAATTGTACAGACGCCAGCACATCAAGTTACCCCAATGTGTCAAATTTCTTTGATCGTTTTTTAACTTTATGTCAAACAAAATAAGGTTCATATTCAATTGGGAAAATTTGACACATTGAGGTAACTTGATGTGCTGGCGTCTGTACATCATCATGATTGAAAAAAAAATAACATATTTTTACACTAAAATTCTAGGAAACAGCCGGGGCCCAAATGTTCTCTATGACCAAGTGAGGTGCCTTCACAGAGTCTGTCATCATCTTGAAACTGGTCGCATTTATCGTCCGGCACGCCAGCATAACTTTGTCACAAGTTCACAACATACACACCCACACACAAACATTTTTCCAATTAGAAACGTGATCGCAGGAAATGTCCACCTTTGAGCCATTGCGGCATAGATAAAATGTATAGTGACGCTGTTGGTGTTATCAAAGTGATAATTAATAACGTTAAGTATGCCTAATGGAAAATCATTAGGTGACTTGTTACTTGGTCGATTACTTCCTTATGTTTACTTATGAATAAACTAAAGCGTGATGTATCTGATTGGAAAAAATGTATTTAACATCATAATTGCATGAAAACCATTTTGTTTTAAAGCGTAATTGAAGCTGTATGCTACTACTCTAGTAGTCCACTTGATTATTATGTTAAGTTCCCGATTACCACGATCGATGTTTGTTCGTCTTAGTTGTTCTTTTTGATGCAATGTTCACCACAAATTTAGGAACAGATTGGAATATCGACGCACTTATTGACACCTGTAGTTCTTTACATGATTCTTCCCTCGGCCTTAAAATTATCTGTCATGAGTTTTACCAAATTTTAACGTTTTTCTTAATATTATTTTTACTTAACCACTTCCCTGTCCTTTGAGTCACATATGACTCTTGTTGATTGTTTAACTATTGTCGACTTTATAGACAGTGAAAGTGTAAAAACTATAAAAAATATGAGAAAATCATCATTCCTGTCTAACTCAATTAGACGTTTCTTTTAAAAGTAAATGCGCCAATCGACGTGTTATCTCGGTTGGAGCAGTCGCTGAGCTGGCTGATGCCCTACGTGTTGCGATTTTGATTCTCGCATGACACAAATACTTGTATGGCCTACTGATAGTTGTTCCGGGTGTGACTGTTTGTGTAAGCGCACCCACGACACAGGAAAAAATCTTAGTGTCCATTTTTATTTCAAAAGTTTTCCGGGCTGGATAGAAAAGAAGATTTAATACAGTTTAAATCTTAAAAAGAATTATCAGAAAATCTTTGAAATAAGAAATCAATCCAGGTAGGATCATGTACCGAACTCATGGCAGTGTCGTGTTTTAAAGAATTGCATGCATAGGTTGTTGCTAGTGTAAGTAAATCATTATCAAGTTATTAAGTTAATAAAATTCTATCAGGGACATAGGCTTTTATCGATAACACACTGAAAGTTTAAAATCAAGTGTGTGTATTCCATTCGAGTGATTTAATCTATTGAATAAATCTATATAATACATTGTAATAGCTTTTACAGTTAGTTGGTAGTCGTTTTTGTGAGAAGTTTTATATTATGGGATGGGTCAATATATTATAAAGGTTTGGGCCACATCTATTCACAGAGGCAAGCCATTATGCATCTAGTCTTTATTTTTTTATAGTATTTTGTTTTCTCTTATCTGCACCGAAGAAAAGTAAGTGCGTGCTATTTTGAGTTGTAGTCGAACTGTTAATGTTTGAATAAATTGTATAAGCGTACCTAAAAAGGAACATTGTACCTATATTCATGACACATAAGTAAAGATAGTGCTAGTTTAGTTGTGGTTTCAAATCAAACCATCAGCCACAATCTCGTCGTGTCATTTATCAAGTAAATGCATAAACTCATTAGTTTGTTCAGAAAAACAGAAGCCTTAAATCGGTGTGGCCAAAAACACTGCTGCATCAGGCATACATCGCCTTTATTTTTTTCAGGATTCGGATAGTTAGAAAAACACAAAAATCACATTGCTGTATATCATAAAACAATACAAAGGTAAGGTAAAAGGCTTCTGTTTTTATGATAATTAGTTTAACTTACATGTATATAATTTTACCTTATAACTAAATACATTGCATTTTCTAAAACTGTCGTATTATTTTATTTAGAAAACCATTCAAATCTGCTACCATCAAGAATCAATTTATTGAGGACTAACAATATTATTATTAACTGGTAGTAGTCATTCAACAAAGCTTGTCCATAATAACATCACTTTGGTATGTCTTGTGTTTGCACAGTTATTTTTTTTATTTACACAATCTTTTTGAGTTATAGTGTGACATTGTGGAAATCGGCTTCATTGTACAGCTCATTAGAATAGTAGTCCTACCATCTTGCCATCACGGGTATGTATTAAGATTAACTGGTATATAAAACCTACTTGTATAGATGTTCTTAACCTCGTGTTCGCCGTGTCTTAAAAGCAAAAATGTGCCCTCGGCGCCAGGTTACATTTAATTCTTTAAATTTGACATGTAGTCATGTCGAGTGGCGCGCTGAGCACATATTTGTTTCACATCTATACATGACAATGGCTTAAACTTCTGAAGCGATTATAAGTTGCGACTTTTTGGGGTCTAATGGGGTTTTTTTATACTGGAGCAAAGCCAACAACAGAGTTGAGGCAAGAATTCTTACAAGTGAGGAATGATAATATGACCCTGTAGTTACCGATTAGTGATCGTATGCTTCGTTGTATTTGGCAGAGGCTAATATTTTACGACAGTCTAAGGCCAGAACTAATGTCGGAATTTTTGATTTCCCGTCCTTCCCGTAGATATTCGTTCAAACGGGACATGTGAATCAGCGTATTGCCCGAGGCAGGGTATCTGCGCAGGGGAATGGTAAACTATACATGGATGAGCTACAGCAATAGCTTATTACCTTTTAAAGAGGTTGTTAGCGTGACAATAGTTTTGGTCAATGGTCACCATGCTAAAAGCTATGGTCAGTCTGGCAAAGACCACTTCGGCCATAGACGTTCTGCTGAATAGAACGCGCTTTTAACGTTATATTTAATTTGCGACGAAGTACTTACTACCATTTTTTTGGATTGAGCTGTGCTGCTATGATTCTACCAAACATGGATATACACCACTAATTTATAATTAGTACAAATACTTAAAGGGCTTATTCAGTAGGTCTTCTCATTATATTTCTAAAGTATCAATTAATAATATTCATAAACAGTAAAGTTATTAGCGTTTGTTTATATCCCAAAAAGTGACCCAATTTATGGAAATATTGTACAGGCTATTCATGACATAGTAGTATTCATTAATCGTCATCTCTCGCTCACGGTTGCGCGATCTCGCTCAAGCATGCCCCGCCTCCAACAGCTGTTTTCGTTATTTAAGTTTAACTAAATAGTGGCATATTTAAAAATTGAACTTCGTTTTTTTACGATACTTTTGATTACGCCAATATGATCAGTAACAGGTACGGATACAGCCCAATTTTTTTTCGTACCTATCTACTAATTAAAAAATAAGGGTGTATAATCTCTTACGTCACAAGTTACTCGCAACCAGTATTCAGCAATGCCAACATGGTATAATATATCCCTGTAGTTACCGATTAGTGATCCCATGTTTTGGTGGATTAGGCCAAAGACATTCAATACCTACTTACTAAGGACGGGACATCAAGAACTCCATCCGATACTTGTGTCTTGGTGGACACAAGTCTATGAGTCAAGTTTGGTACGCTCGGCTACCGCTCTAATATTGCTATATTATTCTAGATGGCGTTACTGAAACATGGGTTCACAGTTTTTCTATGACATTTCTTCGCATGTCCTCTCTTATAGTAGGTATCTTAAATATCTTTGGATTTGGCAGCGGCTAATATTTTACGACAGTCTAAGGTCAGACCAGATGTCAGAATTTCTGACTACCTGTCATAGATATACAGAAGCGGGACACCAGTATTCTGCAATGTCAAAATGGAGAGTGACCTGGATGGCACATGTTATTCCCCTTTGTCCATCACAACGAAATACCAAACTGATTTTTGTCTTTTTGTTTTCAGGGTAAGGGTTTGATGAAGTAACATCGTAGTTTACTGCTAGAAAATGAATTAGGATAACTAATTAATCAACTAAGTAGCTCATAAGCTAGTCCTGGTCCTTGTAGTTGTCTACTGCAACTAAAATGTTCAAATAGGATCTTAGGTCATTTAAAAAAAACAAAAACTGTTTTCCTTAAATTAACACAACTTTCCACTACAGACTTATCAACCTAAATACTAACAAATATATATTTTATGTAAGTCTAAGTATAATATGTTATATAGGTATATTTATTATGTTTATTATGAAAATATTGTAACCCTGCATCTCATGGATGCGGAATATTACTATATATTTTGTAAAAGTTCTAATATACATTTTAGACGTAACAAATATTTATTTCCTTGATGTCCCCAATCTTCAATCCTGCCCGAGACATAATTAATCGTAGTATATTATTAATATCATAATTATTTGGAAAAGTACTAATAAAAAGTTAACTGTTACACGTAAAATGAACAAATCACATTTTTTATTGAGGTAGGTAGGTATCAGTGGCGAAGTGTCTATACAACTCGATTACTATCGGCTTCCCTTTGGAGGTTCGGAAGAGCAACTTTACCGCTATTGAAAAATGGCAGCTAGACTCTAGCACTGCCAAATATACAATAGGTATTTACACTAAAGGTATACAGGTGATGGGTAGATTGACGACTTCAAGACAGACAGCATAATACTGATATGAACACATTTTTTTTTATTTTGTCGGCTTCCCTTTTAAGAAAATTGACCCCTCGCCACTGGTAGAATATAGCGTAAATGATAACAACAGTATAAAGTTATTTATTTATTGATTGATTTCTAGAGACTGTACACTCCCTCTTTTCTCCCGGAACATTTTTAATATATCCATTATAAAAATCGAATGCAGATATTTGCCTTTTCCCTACTATCCTAAGTGATTTAAAATAAATATATCTTCGGTCTTTGCACAGTATTCTGATTGCATCTGTTTCCTCACTAAATTCCAAAGTTCCTACTGGCTTATCACTATGTTCAACTGGATCAGTATCTTTTATAAATGCATCAAAAAGTTTCATTTGTTTATCTCTAAATGTAGTGGTAAGTGAATACAAACCATATAAGGCACGATAAAGGTTGTACACTTCAACTGCAGTCATCTGGGACCATCTGACTTCGCTTAGACTTTTGTGTATTTTCTTAGCTGTAACAAGAGATAAGGTGAATTTTAAACAAGGGTAGGTAAGTAATGTAAGTATACTATGTACGGTAGCAGTGCCGGGTCCATATAACGCAACTCCTACCAGCTTACTTTAAGACCAGCTCTCAAAAAGGGGCAGTCTACTAATGCCAAATGATATAATTCGATCCAAAGGTAAGAAATTCAAAATATATGTAATCTTTACTGATAATATGTCATATTTTCGTGCCGCTACCGCGCGCGTCGTATTTCTGCGACAGAGAACATGTAAGTATGACTTTTTCGTTTTATTTTCTAAATACAACTGTGTGGTACAACTAAAACCATCATCGAATTGAGTTAATATTTATGTAGGTACTTAACAAAAACTAAAAATCGATACAACTATTGTTACTCCTTATTTCCTCTAGGTAGGTATTATTTTATAGATTTGTTGCAATTTTAGTCCGGCGCTAGGGGCACGGCAACTAATATTTAACCAAGCGCTTAAAAAGTATCTCTGGATCTACTGAACCGATTTTGGAAATTCTTTTACTAATAGTAAGCCACATTATTTTGAGGTGAAGGAGATGTTAAAGTTTGTATTCCACACGGACGAAGTCGCGGGCGAAGTACTAGTATACTACATAATAAACAATCAACCAGCAAAACTAATAAGAATCCAAATAAGTGTCTATATTTTTCCAAAGACTTCCTTTGAAGATAAGATGAACATGATGTATGGTGTTACACAAATGGAGAAAATAAAAAAAAAACTTTATTTTGCATAATGTGAACAACAACACTATTCATTATTGATAATATTATTATACATGGCATGTGTGTGCATGTGATGTGAAAAAAGGATAATTATCTTTTGAGAAAAGTTTGAATGTGAAGGATCACAAGAGCAGAGGAAGACCAAAGATTAAATATTGATGTTTGGCGAGAAAGATGATTAAGTATTATAGAAAGGTGACTATAGAGATGACAGCAAATAGAGCATGGTACCGCAATTAGAATGTGCAGGAGGATGATGGTAGGAAGATACCAAATACTTATTTCCCTTAACTATGAATGGAGACACTATCAATTTACAAAATATTATATAATACTTTGTAAATTGATAGTGTCTATACTGCACAATAGATAATTATTACTAGGTAGGTACATCATAAGATATGTAGGTGTGTATTGAGAAGTATGCATACCATAAGTAACTCCTTCTGTGCCTTGAGGTAGTGCATTATCTAAACTCCTTGGTAAGGTTCTGATACAGTCTACCAGCATTTCTGCACCAAATTCAGAGAGCTGTTCAGTTAGCTCTGGTAACCTTATTTCTTTGGATACTGGCACTTTTATTTGGCTTATTATTTCACCTGAAATGTTAAAAAAGATAATCAATAGGTATCTACTGTCAACTGTATTTTCTTATATTATTAACCATCCAATCGTTTTAATTAGAGACACAATAGAAAGACAATATAAATAAGACGTTGCTTTCGTGCTTTCGTTGACTTGGAGAAGGCCTACGATAGTGTGTGGAGGGATGAGCTGTGGTCGACACTATCCATGTATGGTGTGGACTGGTGCTTGGTACGGGCACTGAAATCTTTATATAGGGATTCCAGTGCCTGTGTCAGGATAAACGGGGCATACACAGACTGGTTCAATATCTCTAGGGGAGTTAGACAGGGCTGTGTAGCGTCGCCTTGGCTGTTCAACTTATACATGGATAGTTGTCTGACAGATTTAAAAGAGAGTAAGTGTGGATTGAGGTTGAATGAGTTGTCTGTCAAATGCCTCCTCTACGCAGACGATCAAGTTCTTCTTGCATCGTCAGCGGAACAGTTGCAAGACATGGTGACCGAGATGAATGAAGCATATAAGATGAAAGGGATGAACATAAATGTGAATAAGACGAAAGTAATGGTGTTTGAAAGAGACGAAAACGTGTCGTTGTGCAATGTGAAAATAAACGATATGCGTGTAGAACAAGTGAATGACTTTGTATATCTGGGAAGTCTGTTTACAAGGGATGGAAAGATTGATGCGAATGTGGAAAGGAGAGTGAATGCAGGAAATAAAGTGAATGGCGCCATACATGGCGTTGTGACCAGCCAGTCGATGTCCGAAAAGGCACGACTGGCAGTTCACAATGGTGTGCTGGTGCCTGCACTAACGTATGGAAGTGAATGTTGGGCGTGGCAAAAGAGACATGAAAGTAGAATAAATGCTGTAGAAATGCGTTCCTTGCGAAGTATGTGTGGTGTAACAATGAATGACAGAAGCAACGTTGTGGTTTGAAAGAAGATGTAGTAACAAAAATTGAAAAGAGTATGCTTAGATTTGGTCAAGTTGAAAGGATGGATGAAAGGCGACTAACGAAAGGTATTTACAAGGCAGATGTGTGTGTGATGTGTGTTCCTAAGTGGAAACGCCGGTAGGGGACGCCCTAGAAGGACATACATAGACCTTATTGGTGAGGTTCTTCAGAAAGGTCAGGTGCGTAGTACTCGCCACCGGCGTGTGTGTATGACAACATGTATGAATGTAAACGAAGCAAAAGAAGTATGTAAGAATCGTATATATGGCGCTCTGTAGTTTCTGCCTACCCCCGTGGGAAAAAGGCGTGAGTTTATGTATGTATGTATGTATAAATAATAACATAAATACAAATAATACAAATAATATAAATAATGACATAATAGAAGTGCGGACACCGGTGTCCACTTGGGCTTTAACCTTTTAAGCGCTTGGATAAATATTAGTTGCCGTGCTCCTAATGCCGGGCCAAAACTGCTACAAATCAAAAAAATAATACCTACAGTAAATACTTAAGGAGAAACAATCATTGTTTCGATTTTTAGTTTTTGTAACATATCTCGATTCAATAATGGCTTTACCACACAGTAAGTATTTTGAAAATAAAACAAAAAAGTCATACTTGTTCTCTGTCGCAGAAACACGACACGCGCGGTAGGGGCACGAAAATATGTGTCATATGTATGCGACACAAGCAGTTAAAGGGTTAATGAATTTATACCATGCTTACTTGCTAAGTATAAACATTGCTCAAATTGTGTTTCAAGTAAAGCAAAAGCTAGTAGCAAGTAGCTGACTATTTTTTGAATGGACAATGGTTAAGTGTTCTTGGTCAGCTGATGGTGTTTGTGAGTTTTAATATTTTTAACACATACTCACAATAGGGGAGAAAATTTACTAGTGTGGGGAATGTATTATTTTATTTTATTTACTTGGGAGAAACATACAGTAGTGTGTTTTACAGCAAGGAAATATTAACATATACCGATTTGGGTAAATGTACAATCAACAATGTTTCCACAAATTAATTGTGTACATTATTAATTAGATAGTAGTAACTACAAGTTACAAAGAAATATGTGCAGTTTCTTGCCTCAACCAGTAAGTACTGCTCCATTTTCAAATACTTTGGAATGTCAAAGCCTTGACTTAGTGCCAGGGGGTATTTTGCTACCCAAGAGCTGGCTTATGGAAGTAATATAGGGATTTAATGCATGTAAAATACTGGTAAGACTAAAAGCATACCCCAACCAGATGAAACTTGTACCATCTCATTATCTTGCAAACAGATGCTTACCCACATCAAAAATATCAGCCTTAATTTTCATAAGCGTCACTCCGGTAACCTGGTCTCCATGCAGGAGCGTGTGGATGATGGGGGCAGCACCTCTCCATCGGGGTAATAGACTGGGATGCACATTCACCATACCACTAGAAAAGCAATGATTATGAATGTTTTAGCATTCTGCTCTTGTTCTCCATACTAACTTAACTAAATAAGCCATCTCACACTCCTTCCATCACATTACATTTTTAAAATTTTCAACAAAACTCCTCCAAAACGGTGTGACTGATTTTTATGAAACTGTGTGTTTATTCAGTGGGTCTGAGAATAAGACATAAACTAAATAAATAGTTTTATTTAGTTTATGTCTTATTCTCAGACTATAAATTGATTCTGTTTTCTGGGGCAGCAAGTAATAATTAAGTCAGCCAACATCGTTTAGCTTTTAATTTTATACTGAGGTGTATATGATTTTCCAAGGGACATGAACTTTGCAGTTAGCAACTGTCTGTGGAAATGTTTTGAGGAAGTTGTTTAAGTTGTCGAAGGTAAATAATTAAGTGCTTGGCTAAATATTAGTTACCATGCCCCTAGCACCGGGCCAAAATTGCTACAAATCAATAAAATAATACCTACAGTAAATAAGGAGAAACAATTGTTGTATCGATTTATAGTTTTTGTTACATAAATAATATCTCAATTCGATAAAGGTTTTAGTTGTACCACACAGTCAGTATTTAGAAAATAAAACGAAAAAATAATGCATGTTCTCTGTCGCAGAATACAAGCGGTAGGGACACGGAAATATGTGTCGCATATATGTGACACAAGCGATTAAAAGGTTAAAGAAGAAATTTCAACTTACAGTGGGAATTTACTAAGGAGATCTTCTTTGATTAGGTGACCAAAGGCTACAATTAATCCCAAATCGTATTCTGCAGGACGAAGTCTGTGTAAGGGCCATGGTATTGTGTTTATATTTTCTTCTTCAGCATATTTCTGAATGGCTGTTTTATGTTTCGCACTTGTAGTTACCAAGTCCAACCGGTCAATGAGATGATTTTCCTTCTTTCTGAAAGTAATTATAGTTTATGGTTAAAGCTATACGAGCTTATCATCATGCTCAAGTTATAACCGTTGTATTTAAGCACATTTATTCATACTTTCAAAATATATTTAAAAATAACTTAAGTAGTTATGTGTTGGAGTCAAACCTGAATTCATTTATTTTCCGTAAACTACTGAGTGCGATGCCATCTGATCCGAAAAAGAGAAGTTTATATGATCTTGCAGTGGAATATTGTTTCTCAAATAAGTTATTTCTCCTACAAATTATTTTTATTAGGTGAGAAGATAGGTTAGGAATCATTGTAACAACACAATAACACAGATTGACAATTCTAGTATTGCCACTCTCGGATTAGATTTCCCTTAGCTCCTTCCGAGAGATCCCTAATCGAACACTTTATTAAAAAGTAACTAAATAAAAATTATAACACAGTTTATAGTTAACTGTTGTAAAAAATCTATAACATTTGTTTTTAAACCGTCTTGGGAAGCATTCACAGTTACAACTTCAAAGTAGGTACAGTACCTAATTAAATTCCTGAATTTTAGGATAATAATTTCATTCTCGCTGCCTTTTATGTCAGAAACTCCTTCATAATTTCATACATCAGAAAATCCTAGTATAGAGGCTAGCACAGCAAGCTACCCCAAATCGTTAAATTGTCCCAATTGAAATTATGAAACTTATTACGTATATGATAAAGTTGAAAAACTATCAAAGACATTTGACACATTGTGGTAGCTTCGTGTGCTGGCGTCTGTATATATTCAATAATTAACTAAATTTTGGGGAAAATGCCTTACGGTAGAAACACTGGTAATCTGTCAATGTTCGAAAGTTGACACTGTTGACGTTGACATTTATCAGGCACTGCCACCATAATAAGCAAAATAATGCGTTCCAAATATTATGGTTTAGAGTTGCCGTATTGTTCGTGTATACAATGGCCCAAGCTGGACAACTTTTACAGCACGGTTTCAACACGTAGTGTTATTCATGTTTTTGTTTTTACAAATAAGATCGGTAAACATCCGTATATTTTATTTATTGTGCAATATCAACACCATGTATTAGTCACCCGATGAAGCTGACGTTAACGTAATGTTCAGGTTTATCGAGCTATTGTGTGGGTAAAATCTTGGATCTCTTTTCCCGGTCACTATAAGTACATATAACTGCATTGTACAGACGCCAGCGCATCTAGTTACCCCAATGTGTCAAATTTCTTTGATCGTTTTTCAATTTTATGTTAAACAGAATAAGGTTCATATTCAATTAGGAAAATTTGACACATTGGCCTGCAGCGCTATTGGCTATCTTTTCATTGCCAGTGACTAACTGGCGTCTAGTTGCACACCGAACTTTGACGACAATTGAGAATTTATAAAAAAATTGTATTGCACTTAGTGGACTTCAAGTTAAGATGACTATCAGACGGGGTACTGTGCGTTTCTTTACATCTCTGCGAGTGCGCATGACGTTGTCTTAGATATTCACTGATGGTAGCCAATACGGAACTAGCTGTTTGACAGTTAATCGTTGAACACTTTGCCCAGTGATCATCACTATGAACTGTCAATGGAGATACGCATTAGCCCTGCTGTAGCGTTAAATGTCGTTGTATGTCATGGTCATGGTCATGGACCAAGTGGTTAAAGCATAGCCTGTCATGCATAAGCTTATTGGTTCGAATCGGATAAGTAGGTACCTGTAGCAGTACCTACTGCTTTATTACATGTACCTACCTATCATTGCGACCTTTTCAATAATGCGTTTATCTATACTTCTATAGGTATATAATATATAAAGAGGAAATGTTTGATTGTTTGTTTGCATTGAATAGGCTCCGAAACTACTGGCCCGATTTGGAAAATTCTTTAACTGTTGGGAAGCTACACTATTATTATATCCCACTTTTTATCCCTGTATTCCCACAGGAACGGGAACAACGCGGGTGAAACCGTGGGACGTCTGCTAGTACTTAATATAATAGATATCACTGACATCGGTGAAGGAAAACATCGTGTGGAAACCTGGATTTATTGTCAATAACTATCTGTAGATAGTCTGAAATCCCACTGTAAGTTAGCGTGGTGATTAATGCTTGTGCCTTCCATGTATGAGAGAGTTCCACTGTAGGCGGCCCTATGATGGAACTTTTTCAGGATAGTAACAAACTGGATTGTGTTTTATCTATACATATAATAAAACAGTAACGACAGAAAAACTGTACATTGAGAATTTTCAAGAAAAAATAAGTGGGTTTTGTTAGAAAAACGTAACTGGTGACAAAAAGTGACTTTTTAGAATTTTTGTCTGTTTGTCTGTTTGTCTGTTTGTCTGTTTGTCTGATTGTCTGTATGTATGTCCGGGGTGAACTCAAAAAGTACTGCATGGATTTACTTCAAATGTTGCATGAATATTACTAAGAGGTCGGGTCAACACATAGGCTATATATTATCACGCTATCACCTACGGGGGAGGAGCAGTGAATCTTTATTCTTCTTACTCATTCTGTGGAAGCGTGTAATCAAAGGACGCATATTTAAATGTTGGTTTTGTGTAAGCTATGCTATTATCTAGCTTTACACTATAAAAACTTCGCCATTTAAGTAACTTTGGCAGAGAAACATAGTTTAATGAATGTTAGTAGTATAAAGCCAATTTGGAATCAGCGCCATCTATGAGAATGTATAAAAATCAAATCAAGTAACACATGAACACTTTTTGAAAATTAATTTAAATTTTGATCGTGTTGGTGAGGTTACATACATACATACATATCGTCACGCCTGTAATCCCCGAAGGGCTAGGCAGAGGTGTACCTGGTAGTACACCCACAAAGGAGAGGAACATAGTTTAATGAATGTTAGTAGTATAAAGACAATTTGGAATCAGCGCCATCTATGAGAATGTATAAAAATCAAATCAAGTAACACATAAACACTTTTTGAAAATTAATTTAAATTTTGAACGTGTTGATGAGGTTAGTAGTTAGTTATTCTTAAAATTCATAGATGGCAATGTGCATTTTTTTCATAAAAGTTGAATCGTATAATTCGTTTTGACAAATTGAAGTTCCAACAAAACCCTTAAAATCTTGAGCAGAGTTCGGATCGTATCATATGGGATCGTATCAGTGTACGATTTTCAAAAGGAAGGCAGTTGAGGCCGTGGACAGAACCCTGCAGGGCATCTGCAGGAACGAACATTTGATGGGTAGTGTCACAGTTCTGCTCGGTGGCGATTTCAGGCAAACGCTTCCCGAGTTGACGCGGGGATCGAGGGCTGACGAGATGAATGCTTCGGTGAAACGATCTTCGTTGTGGTCACAAGTTCGTACGCTGCGCTTGACCATTAATATAAGAGCTCGGCTCGGCGGCATTGCAGGCGCTCAAGAATTCTCCGATGTCCTTCTAAGTCTTGGCAAAGGCACTTTACCAGAAGAGAGAAGTGGACAGGCGGTGCTTTCAGAGTCTCTCGGTAGAGTGGTATCCAGCTTCGAAGAACTCATTCGCTGTGTGTACGTGGACATCAGTCGTATAGCGCACCAGCAGAATTCGTGTGAGAGGGCCATTTTGGCGCCCAAAAATGATCATGCTGCAGCAATTAACGAATGCATTCTCTCGGACATTGAGGGGAATGAAGTGGTCTATACGTCGATAAGCACTGTCGTCGAGCAAGATGACGCCACACATTATCCCGTGGAATTTTTGAACTTCCTGTCAGCAAGTTGACTTCCAGCGCATACCATCAAGCTGAATGAAGGTCGGCGTCCCGATTATGCTTTTTAGGAACAAATCTCCTCCAAAGTTGTGTAACGGGTGGTGCTTTAAAGTCATCTCTCTCCACAGACACCATTGAGGTGGAAATTATTACGGGTTGTGGCGTCGGCAAGGCAGTATTTATACAACGCATTCCCCTTATACTTCATAGCTTCCCGATCCAGTTCGAGCGCGTACAGTTCCCCGTGAGTGTTTGCTTAGTGATGACAATCAATAAATCGCAGGAGCCGATATTCAGAGCAGCGGGTGTAGATCTCAGGACGAGTTGCTTCTCACACGGGCACCTGTACGTCGCTTGCTGCCGCGCCACCAGTCCTGACTATCTTTACATTTTGGCTCCTGGCAGTATAATTATCAACGTAGTTTATAGGGAAGTGTTATAAGGTAAGTATATACCTTTGAACGTATTTTTAACCGATTTAAAAAAAAAGAGGAGGTTCTCAATTGGACGGTGTTTTTTTTTTGTGTGTTTGTTACGCGATTACTCCGCCATTTATGGACCGATTTTCAAAAATCGTTTTTTTATTTGATAGGGTATACTACCAGGTTGGTCTCATTAGTATTGAACCTCAGATCTGATGAGGGATCTTCGAGGAATTGAGGGAACTCCTCAAATAATATAGGAAAACATGTACCGATTTTTACATTTTTTTTTGGTGACAAATCAAGCATTTACATTTAGCAAGTATCATTTCGTGTAGAAAAACTGATGAAGAAGACAGGTGATGGAACTCTTCAACGCATAACAACAAATTACTCGCAATAGCTACAGACACATGTCTGTGCATGGTTTATGTATTTCCCATAACATTACGCCTGTCTACTTTAAAAGGTTTAGAAAGAACTTCTTTTGCAATTATTAACCGATTTCAATGATTCTTTCAAGTTTTGAAAGACTTTCTTACATAATAAGAAACTAAAAATTGCAAAATAAAAAAAAATACAAAAAAACTCTCTTCATGTAACTTAAATTTTAATGCTATTTTAAAAGTTGTTAACTTATAATGCTATAGCGACACTAGAATCTTAGGTAGGTATATTTGGTGCTGTAGAACCTTCACGCAGACGACGTCGCGGGCAGCAGCTAGTACTTCATAAATTTATCCTGATTACACAATTACCTACAATGAATATTAAATTAAATATACCTACGTAATCAAGTTTAAGTAGACTAAATCCATAAAAACATACTTACATGTGATGTCTGTGATGGGTATACCTACTTACCCGAATATCTACTTTCAGATCTGATTCCGAGCTAGCATAGTCGAAAGTTTGTTTATACTGGTCACGTTCTTGACAAACACACTTTACATTCATATCGCAGCAAATTCTTCAGTTCAATTCCTGAGTTGAGTGGAAGGGCAAAAACAACCAATAAAAGCAAATTAGATAGAAGTTTTTTTATTTATAACATTCATCATAGATATTTAAAATATAATTTCATGTTTCTATAATAATATCTACAGGTTACGTAACTACAGTGTCGGATTTTGGGACGGGTATCAACACTATCTATAACTATAACATTGTTTGAAAAAAATACCGATTGTAGATTAAAGCAGAACACATCAAGGTAAATACAGATGGAAGTAAACAAACTGTAAGGTTCTTTAATACCTACATATTTTTTAATAAAAACACCTATCACGCTTCTAAGGAAATTAAGGGAAGGTGCGAGCAGGATTATTTCAACACTACATACTCAGTACCTAAATTAGAAGTTCAGTAAACCAGAGTCTAACGTAGATTCTACCTAGGTGACCTAGGTATGTACCTACACAACTTCTTTAGTCACCTAGCCTAGATGACGAAAGAAATTGGCTACCAGAATAAAAAAAAATGATAAGTTAATATTAAGTTGCTCAAATTGACAGTGTACCGATACATAAGTATTTGACGGTACGGGCGGATACTTCTGGGTGTTTACTTAGTTCTAGCTCTTAGGACAAAAAACTCTGCAACCTTCGCTCCGCTTTTTCATTTGGTCCTTGAATCAGAGCTGCCAACACATAATCCCTATATTGCTTTTGTTTGTAAACGATGTTTTAATGTCTGGTTTAGCTAATTTTATAAATACTTGATCTTAACTATATGGTGGGATCTGGGTCACTAGATTGTGATAAATCAGTGCGTGTAGAACGTCGGTGGAAACTTCTCTTTTTGTTAAACTGTGGTTTCATGTACCAGGAAGGTGGGCTGACGATGCTCTCTTCCAGACTTTTTATTGTCTGCATACTTGTCTGTGAGTCCTGGCGCTCGGCCACCCTGGACGATATCGTCTTCACTTTTTCTTCACGTTTTTCATCGGTTTGATATGGTATATCTTTCATTTCAACTATCTCAACATCCGTATCACTCAAATCCTTACTTGGTCTGTGCACTCTGGTTGTATCAGTATAATAACCAATTGTTTTTAGAGTTCCACCCATACGTTTTGACTTATCCCTGAATAACATTTTCTTGAACTCTTTTCGAAATTTTGGATGCGTTATTATGTAAATAAATGGATTGATGCATGCAGCCGTTTTGCAAAATAATGCGGGAATCATAGAAGTTATTGGTGTTACGAGATCTTTTCTTCCAGTTATACCCAACAGAGCTACGACTGCATACGGTGTCCATGATATAAAAAATAAAGCAATGACTGCCATGACTAGAAACGCTAATTTAATTTCTGCTTTCCTTTTCGTACGTTCTTTCACATGTCTAGATGATAGCCTTTGGTCCTGGTTACCATACGACATGCTTGTATTATAAACTACTACACGAAATATACGAATGTAACAAAAAGTAATGGTGCAGAATGGTGCAAGCCACGCTGCGCAAAAGAAAACGAAGATGAAACATCGAGGCGAAAACTCTTCTGTGAGGTAATCAAAGCTGCAGCTGGTCAAGTAGCCTTCTGGAACATAGCTGCCGTAGCCGATGTTGAGTGCTGGGATTATTGCAAAGATACAAGCGTATATCCATGCACCGATGGCAAACAGGCGAGCCCGTATGGCTGTTAGCGCTCGGAGTGGTTCCAGTGGTCTCACTACTGCCCAGTAGCGGTCCAGCGCGATGGCTGATAGCGTGGCGATTGATGTGGTGCCAGTCAAACCGCCCACGAAGCCGTAAATAACACATCCTGTAACAATATTTTGACCCATTAGATTTATTTTACCAACTCTATCTTCTTACTGCGCAAGAAACTACCAACAAACAACCAAACGTTAAAGAATCACCCACATAAATCAAAGATTTTCACCCCTACAACAACGGTTCGTTTGTTGGATATTTAAGGCGTGGCTGGAGGTGATAATACATTTGAAAAATGACAAAGCTATTGAACTGGTTCGATTCACTTTCTTGAGCGTCACGTAACGTAAGACAGACGGTGGAGATAGGCGTGCAATATTACCTATACTTATCTGATATTAATTTATTAAATTAATGTAACACCTTGGTATAAACGTTAATATACTCTTACTACTCATTAAAGTAGTGCTTAAATATTTAAGCTCTGTTGTGCAGTTCTAAAACAGTACACTTTTATGTAAGTAGATAGGTATTACTTACCTACATTTAGCTGTCACAAAAGTAGTGTTAGTGAAAATAGGCAATAAAATACTAAGGACACTTACATTAAACTAAGCGTTATTTATGGGTGCTCTCCCTATATGGAAGCTCTACTTTGAACGTTTTATGGAAATGTTATCTACATGACAGCATTCAAAATTCATCTGGTTGGTCTGGTGGTTGGATTGTTACTGGGAATATTGGCTCTATCTTGATCAAGAAGTAAGGTTGTAGGTAGATAGATATATGTAGGTACCTATATATAAATATAGGTACAAGCACATCAAGCTACCTACTTATACCTTACGTTGAAAAACTATCAAAGAAGTTTGACACATCCGGGTAGCTTGATGTGCTGGCCTCTGTACTTGACCATTTATGTGTTTGCATAAATATAATACATTTATAGTTTTCATGACCTAATTTGGATTGTGCCGGGCAATCTTAGTGAAAATGAGCTATCGTTATTGGGATAATAAAGTGTAGTGTGTACTAGGTGCTATTTCACTTTCGCTCAGCCTCATAGTATGATTGGCGGGCAATCCTGATTCTCATCCCGTCACCCGCTCGGTGAGATTTAGACATCGTATCGACGCGGCGACGGTCAATTGGCTTTTAGAGGTACGGGTACCACTGACGCCCTAAGTCTGGTACGCTATTGAAAACATCTTAATGGAAACACCAAATAATGCTTAGGATTGAATTCAGGACCAAACGTTCACTAATTAAAACTAATGCCATGTGCGGTTTTATGTATTATGGTATGGTATTAGGCATAGAAATCTAAAAAATAATAACTTCTTTAATATATCTATGGTATTAGGTGAGGTAATCATAAAACTAAACAGGCGTGCAAATAAAAATAATTCAAAAATGCATTTTATAAGTTGGAGTTATGAAGCGAATAGAACATGTCTCGATCTTGAAATAACTTATTAATTAAATATAATGATCATTAAGGTAACGAAAGGGCGGTGGTTGTTCCACAAGTAATTGTGATATTTTTTATATAGGTTATTGAAAAATATAATTACTTATAAATATCATGTTGTTTTTGTTGGTCCTACCTATGTGGGTAACGTAAGGTACCTAATAGGTAAGAATCTACCGGGCATACTATTAATGCTTTTATGAATAGGTAATTACGAACCGAAAGTAAGAACTAATTAATTATTCCCATTTTAGTTAACACTCTAAAATTGCTTAGACACAAGATAATTTTATTTAAGTTAACTGTCATGGGACCACTAATAAGAACATGAGAGTTAACTTAAATTTTTCTTATTTTGAATTACTTCGGTTTACTACGGTATTAACCTGGTCAAACTGGTAATCATGCGGTTCTGGATTTAATTCGAGTTGAGCAAAGTGTTATTTTACTGGAAGTTCTCCGTACCTACTTAGCGGCCTGATACCGATATAATATTTGCGCCAAGAGAATGGAAATAGGCTCGCCCCCTATTGTGTGGGAAATAAAAATCACTGACGAAATGTAAGTGCATATACAATGGCTACACATCTACCTAATCTTTCGGGAAATACGGGCATGTATAGCGAAGATAAGAAAAACAAATTACCTACCTGTTTTTCCCAGTGCGGGTCCGAGATTAAACGAATTGAAAATGAATATCGGTGTCTTAGCAAGCATGAGGAAATCGCTGAGCGCCAGATTCGCCACAAGGATGTTTCCCGGAGTGCGCAGTGTGCGGCATCTGAAACGCATGAATTAATTCACTGAATCATTAATCATATCACTTTGATCTTTTGTTCACCACTAGCTACACGGAAAGATAATTAAAATAGGAACGTGCTTCAATTTCGTAACCAGCTGTGTGGAGTTCTACTGATAAATATCAAGAGGGTCGCTTTAAGTTGGCACTGTTGTATTTAAGGGAAACAGCCATTTTCTATTATATACAAGATAAATAAGATAGAAAATTGAGTAGTACCAACTGTATGTTGAGATTATATTAACCGACTTCTTAAAAAAAACACTAACAGGTGAAAAATAACTCCAGGTTCTCCAGTCTGTGGCTTTGGTGGTTTGGTTTCGTTCATTATTGGCCACCGACTTTCGAAACTGGAGTTATTTTTCACCTGTTACTCCTGTTAGTGTTTTTTATTTATGCTGAAAGTTTAGAGACTAAGTTATCAAGCTACCCCAATCTATCTTTTTAACTTTATTTAAAAACAATAAGGTTCATGTTCTGTACCTAGTGCTGTAAGGTACTTTCCAGACAAAATAAAATAAAACCAAGTCGAGATTTAGGTAGAAATATATTGGCTATTAAAACTTGCTTTGCTAGTTAGTGAACGCTTATTCATAGCATTGGTATCTGGTTGTGTAAAATACCTAGTATTATATTACTCTTTTCGTAAATACATACTATTTGTGTGATACTTGCGTTTATGTAACATCTAATCGAATTTAGCACGCTTTTTAGCTGCTTCATAGTAGGTGTATGTGCAATCCAGGCCTATAATATGGACGATCGCAAAACTAGTAAGTAATTAGTAAACTATCGTGTGTAAACCGATGGAAGAATTAGTTAGTAAAAAATATCATAATTCGTCAAGGTCAATAAACTACACGCGTCAGTGACTAACCGTACGTATTTACGTGTTAAGTTTATAATCCTCATTAATTAACCGTATAAAATAAATTTACACAACTGTTAACCATAACCTAATAAATACGGGACGTTGTCTTCTAAGCGAGTTTTCATAAAATTGGTTTTTACGTACGTTGACGTTTTTTTAGATAATTATGAAGAATTTAAATTTGTTGATATTATTTATGCTTGCTTTGAAGTGCGAAGCACATGAGGAGTCAACGACTTTAATTTATTCTACAGTTGAGAATGCTACCAATTATGAAGTCTTTAATTCGAGTACTACAGAAGGTGACCTAATAAATACCAACAGACGCGAATCTAATGGGTCTGAGAGTATTCTCATCAACGCCACGGACAATAATACAGTTGAGGTTAAAAAAGGGGAGTCTGCTTTGCTTATACCAGAGAAGCTGCTGCAAAAGGGAACACAGGCAGTGAAAAACGTAATAGAGAGTTTGATAAAATCTCAGCCGAATGAGACGGATTCGAGGATAGATGGAGGAGGAACTACTGTTAATTATTCCAACGTTGAGAATGTTACGCGCTGTGAAATTTGTAACGCTACTACAGAAGGTAAATTATTTTTGTGATATTGCTTCCTTGAAAGAGCCTCAAATTCATGTTTAGGTCACATTTGCACCCGAATTTTTAATAATTAAGTAAAGCTCCGAAATCTTTTTGTCTTTCAGCAAAAAACACACTGTCACTGTTCACTTGAATTATTGATTCAAGTGAACATTCTGTAGTTGAAAACACTTTCATTAATGCGACAAGCACTGATAATGCTATCGTGTCTGATAGTGTTTTTAAGAAGAAAGATTTCGGGAAATTATCGATACCGAAAAAACTGCCGCAAGAGCAAACTCGATTCTTGACGAACATTATAGGGAGTTTAATGACTGGGCTGGCAAAGCTAAATGGAGGAAAGGAAAATACAGAAGCAGATGAAGTGGAGGCTACTACTATAAATTCTACTGTAGCAGAGAAGGTGACTAGTAAAGTTGATAATGGGACAACTACTACAGAAGGTAAATAACTTTGTAATAAAACACGGAATATGGATGCGTGTCGCCCGGGATAAGATATGGATCGTTAAGTTGAATTACCGGACAGCTGCCTTGATGCAAGGATGCTACATCATACATAATGAATATCGATATTACTAATTTCATTGTTTGTTCTTGTTTAAATTTTGGTTTGATTCTTCAATGGCGAAATTACCGTTTTTAGTTTGTTACTCATTTTATTTTTCAGTACCCGAACGACACGTTCCTGGAGCTGGAAATACTCTAATTAATGATACAGTCGACAATGTAGTTAGTCATTTCAAGAAAAAGGAATTCGGTAATTTACTGATACCGAAAAAGCTGCCGCGTCAGAAAATCCGATTAGCGACGAAAATTATAGGGAGTTTAGTGACTGGGCTGGCAAAGCTAAATGAACCCTATTCAGAGGAAAATACAGAAGCAGATGAAGTGCAGGCTACTACTATACATTCTTCTGTAGCAGAAAATGTGACTAGTAAAAATGATAATGGGACAATTACTACAGAAGGTAAATTATTTTTATATTAAAAAACGGAATTTGGATGCATGTCGCCCGGGATTAGATATGGGTCGTTTAGTTGGATTGACGGCCAGCTGCCTAGCAATATTGCACACATACTGCAAATATCCGTATTCTTAGTTTTATCGTATATTTTCTATTAAATTTTGCTTTGATTCGTCAATGGTGAAATTACCGTTTTTAGTTGATTATACATATTTTCTTTTTTTTCAGTACCTAAAAGTCTCATTCTTGGGGCTGAAAATACTCTCATTAATGCGACAATCGGAAAAGCTGTTAGTTCTTTCAAGAAAAAAGAGTTCGGTAATTTACCGATACCGAAAAAGCTGCCGCGTCAGAAAACTCGATTAGCGACGAAAATTATAGGGAGTTTGATGACAGGGCTGGCAAAGCTAAATGAACCGGATTCAGAAGAAAATACAGAAGCAGATGAAGTGGAGGCGACTACTATAAATTCTTCTGTTGCACAAAACGTGACTAGTAGAGTGGATAATGGGACATCTTCTACAGAAGGTAAGTTATTATTGTTTAGATTCATGTGGCCCGAGATTAGATGCAGGCCGTTTAATTATACTAACTGCCAGTTGCCTTGCATTACTATAGTCATAATGCCGATAACCGATATTGATATATTTAATATTGTTATTATCTTTATTTCCTTATTATGCATATAAATTATATTTTTAAATATTTAATACAAGAAAAAAAATCATTTAAAAATATAAAAAATAGTAGCCCATCGGTATCGAGAATAGGGTCCAAGCTACCGGTGGACAGGGCTCCTTAAAGAAGAAACGCCTAAATATGCGCGCCGTGTCCAGGAGTACTACCTTCTGGATCAGGCCCTTGATCCAGCTGCCTTACGAGAGCCTCTTAAGGTGTTGGTCGAGGTTCTTCGCTATAATGCCATTGGCTGTCACGACTATCGGCACGATGATTGCTGTATCCACATCCCACATGTCGACAACCTCGCGAGTCAGATCAAGATACCTACTTAAGTGGTTTATCTTTGCCTTCACGAGGTTCTCGTCATATTCTTATTATTGTTATTGAATATTTTCTATTTGCTTTGATTCGTCAATAGTGAAATAACCGTTTTAGTTTATTGTAAATATTTTTTATTTTTTCAGTACCTAAAAGTCTCATTCTTGGGGCTGAAAATAATCTCATTAATGCGATAATCGTTAATGTTGTTAGTCATTTTACGAAAAAAGAATTCGGTAATTTACCGATACCGAAAAAGCTGCCACGTCAGAAAACTCGATTAACAACGAAAATTATAGGCAGTTTGATGAAAGGGCTAGCAAAGCTAAATGAACCGGAGTCAGAGGAAAACACAGAAGCAGATAAAGTGGAGGCTACTACTATAAATTCTTCTGTAGCCGAGAAGGTGACTAGTAAAGTTGATAATAGGACATCTTCTATAGAAGGTAAGTAATTTTCGTTTTATAACATGGAATTTAGACGCATGTGGCCCGGTATTAGATACAGATCGATAAGTTATACTGACTGCCAGCTACCTTGAGAATTACTACAAAGATAATGCATACTTCAATAATATTAGTATAATTGTTTCTTTTCTATTAAATTTTGCCATGTTTCGTCAATAATGAAATGAACGTTTTTTGTTGGTGATGTGTCCTTTTTCTCAGCACCCGAAACTATTGTTCCTGGGGCTGAAAATACCCTAATTAGTGCGACAGTCGGTAATGCTGTTGGTCCTTTCAAGAAAAAAGAATTCAGTAATTTACCGATACCGAAAAAGCTGCCAAGTCAGAAAACTCGATTAGCAACGAAAATTATAGGCAGTTTGATGACAGGGCTAGCAAAGTTAAATGAACCGGAGTCAGAGGAAAATACAGATGCAAATAAAGTGGAGGCTACTACTATAAACTCTTCTGTAGCAGAGAACGTGACTAGTAAAGTTGATAATGGGACATCTTCTATAGAAGGTAAGTAATTTTCGTTTTATCACATCGAATTCAGACGCATGTGGCCCGGTATTAGATACGGATCGATAAGTTATAAGTACTGACTGCTAGGTGCTTTGAGAATTACTGCAAACGTATTGCATACATCAATAATATTAATATAATTGTTTATTTTCTATTAAATTTTGCCATGTTTCGTCAATCATGAAATGAACGTTTTTTGTTGGTGATGCGTCCCTTTTTTTCAGCACCCGAAACTATTGTTCCTGGGGCTGAAAATACCCTAATTAGTGCGACAGTCGGTAATGCTGTTGGTCCTTTCAAGAAAAAAGAATCCGGTAATTTACCGATACCGAAAAAGTTGCCGAGTCAGAGAACTCTTATAACAACGAATATTATAGAGAGTTTGATGAGAGGTCTGACCAAACTTAATGTACCGGATTCAAAGGAAGAAGCAAAAGATGACGAGCCGAGTACTGTTAATTATTCCGCAGTAGGATATGATACAAGTTGTAATGCAGATGCTACAGAAGGTAAATTTTTAATTGTTCATATCAAACACCAAATCAGAACGCATGCTTATTAATTTTAATTTATTCAAACACAGCTATTCATTATGGGTATCCATATCCGTGATGGGTGTATACATAATACATACGTATATTTGAAGTGACTATCATCTTTTGTAAAGCGCAAATTAATTCCCTAAATTTAGGCTGATTGAGTAGTTGCCATTAACCCGTCTTTTCTGTAAATCCGTATAAATATGTTTTTATGCTTAGCTTTAAGATCAATGTTACCAAAGACGTGTCGTAAACTGCCCTAAGCCTATCCAGCGACTACCTATTTCTTTATTAAATAGTGATCATTTGGTAACCTTATCAAACATAATGTAAATAAACTTTACCTACAGCCCACGTTACAAACGTAAACAGGCTAACTTCGTGAATCTTAAGTTTATTAAAGTTTAGAAATACATTTAATCGAAAATGAATGCCGTTTCCCTATTCAGGATTTTATAGACCAATTTGTGAAGATGACCGTTTTAATATATGGAAGCATTTTTTTCTTTCAGTACCCGTGAATAGTATACTTGAACCTTCTGGGGCTGAAAAGACTCACATGAATGGCAATGACACCAATGTTTATATGAAAAAACAGCTCGGTAAATTCTTGATGCCCATAAAACTACCGCAATGACATTAGAGCGAGTTTGGTGAAAGAGGTTGCACAGCAGACTGATTCGAACAAGAATTCACATTAGAAGATTTGCTTTCACCGAATACACTAACAAGAATTGAGACATCTTTCTTTTGTAATATGAATTATTTTCATAATAAAAAGGAACGCGAAGTTTTTGAAATGGTCCGAAATCGATTTCCATTTATTAAATCTTTGAAACTTTCAGCGTGCTCAATTTAATTGGTAAACCTTTAAAATATCCGGCACAGTTACCGTCTACGGAGGTTGAAATAATAATTGAATTAATTTGACCTCGCATTTGACTGTTATCAACATTGTGTAGATAGCATTTAACCATCCCCTTATTTCACAGCGTTTCCTTGGGTGAAACATTTCGAAGTACCTACTCTTTGTCACAAATATTGATTTACTTTCTTGAGATATAAGCGACAATTAAGAACATTTGCTTCGTTGTTATCTGACAGTCTATTTGGAGTCTGACTGTGTTTTGAAGGGGGTCTCTGGGGCTAAGTGGAGAAATCTTAACAAGGACTAAGCATTTTGCTTTTACATCATGAAAAGTACCTGATTAAGCAAAAGGAGTTTGCGGGAAAATCAACTTAGGGTACAAGATGACCTTTTGGTAGAACTTAGTTTGTTGTCAGGTTCTAAAGATTAGGAGATAAAATTAAACAATAGATACTATTATAAATATATTAATTGTTCTGCTGTTACACTAGCTTATAGATCCTCATGACATCAATGTCGTTTTTCTTGTGGTTAAGTTACGTGAAGCAAGATACATTATTTAAACAATGCTTATTACTCGTACAGTAGGTACTTTTGTACAACACCCTGCATGTTTGAATTTTGATTTTCTAAGAGAAACTTCAAACGCGCGAAGCGAGCACAACATTTTTGTTAAATCGGATAACATAAGTTTTCTCTTGACCATTCATAGAAAATAGAAATACTCCATTGCACCTATTCTGTATTCGTGTATTGTACGTCCATGCACGCAATCTCCATTGCGCGGGACCTGTAGCATTTGCTCGACTTGCTACGTCACTAATTAGGCCCTGCATGAAATCTGGTCTTGCATATTGCACGATCGGTGGCCCGGCTCATTTCTTTGAAAAATGAGTCACTAAGTAAATACCTACTAACTAAGTACTTGATAGAGTACATATATTATAAAGGGGTGTGTAATGTTTGGCATAATAACAAATGCTCTAATTTCACTTGAACTAACGTTTATATCACATAATTTTCATATGACATAATATTAAATGACATAAATTCATATGACCTAATGTTTCATATCATATAATATTCAATTAACATAATATTCGTTACATTATTTTCGTTTTTATTTTTAATACTAACAAATTGGATCTTGTTATCTGAAAATAAAGTATTATTATTATTATTATTATTATTATTATAATAACATTTAGTATAACGTTCATTAATAGAACTTCCACTACACTAAATTATGAACAAGCTTTAAAAGATTTACAGAAAAGGAATTTATCAGACTTATTATTTTGTAATGATCCTAATTTATTAATCAACAATTTTATTAATATGCTAACCAAAGTTGTAACTGAAAACACTAATATAAGAAATATTCCAAGCAATCAACGTATCATAAAGCCGTGGATTACCTTGGGCATCCTACGCTGTATCAAAACCCGAAATAAATTGCAAAAACAAAATCACAATGACCCTCATAACGAAATTTTAAAATTAACTTATACTAGATACAGGAACTTCTGCAATAATTTAATAAAAAAATTGAAGAGAAAATATGAAAGAAATTTACTTGCAGAATCAGTATCTAACAACAAATTACTCTGGAAAAATGTAAAAACCATCACATTTTCGAATAGATTAAAAAGTCAAAACGTAGAATTACTAAACATAAAAACCACCCCCATAGAGTCAATAAACTATATTAATGCTTACTTTGCTAATATTGGAGAACAACTTGCTCAAAATATTAATTCTGATTTAAATAATATCCCTAAGAACCCAACGAATTCATTAAGATCACAACTTAATACCTTTGTACTACTGAATACGGACGATTCTGAAATAGATGGTATTCTGATGAATCTGAAATCTGATAGTGCGCCTGGCTGGGATAATGTCTCAACAAAATTTTTAAAATATATAAGGAAGGAAGCTGTCCCCATTATAACCCACCTTACTAATCTCTGTTTCCAAGAGGGTGTCTTCCCGGCTCCACTAAAACAGTCTGTTATAACTCCAGTTTACAAGGGTGGGGACAGTGACGATGTCAGCAACTACAGGCCTATCTCCGTTTTACCATCAATATCAAAAGTGCTTGAAAAAATTATAAATATTAGACTAACAAATTACTTTAAAAAATACAATCTATTATCTAACTCGCAGTTTGGCTTTAGGCAAGGTGTATGTACTGAAGATGCAGTTACTGCTTTAAGTTCTCTTGTAGCTGAGCACCTTGACAAAGGAAACAGATGCCTTTCTGTTTTCTTAGATCTCAAAAAAGCATTCGACACCGTCTCTGTCCCAATCCTTGTGAACAAGCTGGAGAGAGCCGGAATAAGAGGCAAGGCACTCAGTTTATTTAAAGACTACCTCTCCAACAGGAAATAAAGGGTAAAAATAGGACAGTACTATAGTGACGAGGAAGATGTATCCTACGGTGTTCCACAGGGTAGTGTTTTAGGGCCTACCCTCTTTCTCCTCTACATTAACGATCTCTGTAATATGGAAATAGAAAATGCTCAAGTATTCTCATATGCAGATGATACGTCTATTGTGTTTTATGGTTCATCCTGGCACGAAGTTAAATTGAGTGCAGAGGCAGGAATGACTCGGGTAGCAGAATGGCTGAAATGTAATTTACTTTCCCTAAATACGAATAAAACCAACTACATATGCTTTAGTATCAGTAACCGAACACAGCCTGTTGGAGAGTTAGGTTTAAAGGTACACATATGTGGAGACATGTCCACCATGAGCTGTAATTGCCCATGCATAGATAAAGTGGCTCAAACTAAATATCTTGGAGTTGTGGTGGATCATGCACTGTCCTGGTACCCTCAACTTGAGCAGACTTCTGCGAGGATAAGGAAACTCAGTTGGATTTTTAAAACACTCAGACATATTGTTCCAACTAAAATAGAGAGCTGTCCTAATAAACTAGTGCGCCTCACCATCAACGATTGCATCACTGCTTACCATCAGGTGGGATTGCAGTCAAGTACTAGTTTATAATATTTAAAAAAAAAAAAAAAAAAAAAAGAACCGTCCCAGGAATCTCCTAAATGAAATTTATGTGGCACTGGTCCAGTCGGTACTGTTATATTGTATCCCAATTTGGGGCGGTGCAGCAAAAACAAAGTTTATAAATATAGAACGAGCGCAGCGTGCATTAATAAAAATTATGTATTTTAAAAATAAAAGATTTCCCACTTCGAGTTTGTACCAAATTAGTAATTTGTTATCTGTAAGGAAACTGTACATAATTCAAACTATACTAAAAAAACATAAAACCCTACCATATAAAGATAAAGAAAAATCTAAAAGAAGAAAAGATTTAGTTCTCAAAGTTCCTCAAACTAAAACTAGATTTGCATGCAAACAATATAATAAACGCTCTACTCAACTGTACAACAAAATTAACAAACACGTTTACGTACATGATAAGAGTAACCACGACTGTAAAAGAAGTATAATAGACTGGATACAATCTCTTACCTATGAGGAAACCGAGGCACTCCTGGAACACGTAGAGTAGCCAAAATATATCACATATACCTATACATATACATACCATAACTTAAAACTACACTCACCATACCACACCACACACACGACTCACACACACCACACCACAAACCATTCACACATCACACACCTCACAACACACCACTCACCACGCCACACATAACACTACACTGCTTACCACACCATGACACCACGCTTCAAATCACTTGCACTGACTGGGAATACGTTCTACAAGTTTTATTTTACTGTTAGAAATTCAAATTGCTTTACTTATATTTTTATTTTTCTTAAAATTAGTATGTAACATAAGCTTAATTGTACTTAGGTACATTGCATATTTACCCATAAGGTCACAGTATACTATATGCCAACCTGAGTTAGTATATATGTACGACAATGATGTTGAAAGAGCGGAGCCTTCTAATACAGGCATTGTTTGCTTAAATGGGGGCTCCAAACACGTCAAAATGTAATGTAGTTTCTAATTGACACAATAAACTATTTGTATTTGTATTTGTATTTGTATTTAATATAATTTTTAATATGTATAATATTCTTTTAAAATAACGTTCAGTTGACCCAATTTTCATATTTACTCATTTTCTGCCCAAATTATGTAGTGAATAAGTAAATATCAGAAAATATCATACTGTAATAACCTCATCTAACCTAAATGATTCACCAACAATAGAAGAGATCTGGCGCTCGGCGGCCGCTGCCGCGGCACGCTCGCTTCGGTCGCTCGCCTTCGCGCGTTAATGGTCATGGTTCTAACCTTACCTAACCCACATGATTCGCCAACCATAGACGTTTCAAAATTATATTAAACGTTACTATAGAATTCAAACATTATACTACTTACCTAAATATTATACTAACTGAATATTAGTTCAATTGCGCATTATAGAAAATGTTTATTATGCCATATAAAATTAGGTAAAATGAAATTAAATCAACAATTCATTATGTCAACTGATCGTTATGTTAAACAAAATTATGTTAACTGAAATTATGTCAAATGAACGTTAGATATTATTTTGTTATTATGTCAATCGTTACACACCCATTATAAAGATCCCAGAGCGTAAGACGTAACTAATGATTTTGAAAGATGAAACCTTAGGCTATCAGCAGTAGCTTTGAATTACCTGCGTACTGGTGGGGTATGTCCTGTGACACTTGGGCTAGTACTTAGTGGAAAACTAACTAAACATAAGGTAACTAAAAATAAGTGTTATTAACCTATTTACTTTCATATGTCTGATTGCTTTGAGTTCTTGGACTATGAGAACATAGTACTTAATCCTGTATTTAGCTAATCAAACTTTTTGTCAATCTCGGTAACTAATTAATTCTGCGTAGGTCTTCTTGTAGGTTAATATTCTAACTTTAGTGAACAGCAATATACTTAATTTATCACGTAGAAAATATCCTAGGACTTAGTCAGGTTTCAAGTTTGGTAGGTGTATTCCTAAGTAAGATCGTGTAAATAGTATTGATATTAAGAACTACTTTTACTATTTGTGTTACAAATGTCAAATCCTCACTTTGTTTTTATTTATTTTCATAATTAGTTTTGGAATAAATACATAATTAGGGTTCCTAAAATAGATACAAACTCTTATTCTCAGATTCTTAATAAATACATCGTTTTACACTGGAATGGACTCACTTTTTACGTAACCAAAACACTTTAAGGGGTTGTAGTTATTTCAAAATTGTAAGTAAGTATGACCCCTTTTAAGAGGTCTGGCGTACCCCTATGACTCATGTGGCCTCGACGACCAAACGTGAAAAACATTAAACAGCAAAAAACATACTAAGTACTTACCTAAAAAACTACTTTAAAAAGTAAGGAATATGTAGGTAAGTGCCCCTACTTTTCCTTAGTCTTCGTAAAACCTTTAAGTTTGAGATGCCACACACATAATTTATATTTGCGGAATCCTTCAAACTTTACAAAGTTCAGCACATCGTACGCTCAACGCTTCTTATTCCCTTGCGGTACACGCCAAAGAAAGATTTATAGCCTGCACAAGTCTGGATTAATGAAATTAATTAATTTGCGAGGAGATATCATTTCCATTTAATTAAACTTGATCGTCTTGCAGACGGTAGTGGATTCTTGTAAACATATGTTGCCATAAATATGGTGAGATGCGAGTTCCATGACAAACTTTTTACAAAAAAGATTCGTAGCTTGTTTCTTATCCGTCGGCTATTTAGCGTCTACGTACCCTGTAATAGGCGGTACGCATCTCTATAAACACATCTAGTCACAAGTACATACCCTACCGTCTTTCCTACTAATAGTATAAATGTAAAAGTTTGTGTGGAATATGTATGTGAATGTGAATGTTTGTACTTGTACATACGAGTACTTGCACGCAAAAACTTTCGAATTGATTCTATTGAAACTTTACAGTTATGCACCTTATTTTATACATCAGAATAACATATAGGTTGCAATGTGTAAAGTTATTGCCTGAATTAGCCAAAATATGTCTATAAGTAGAATACAATATTGGCGTGCGCTGCGGAAACCGTAAAAGTTATAGCACAGCTAGTATGAATATTTTTACAATTAGAGAGACTAATGACACGCAATTAGCCGTACTAACATTTGTATTATCTTTACGAATACCTAAGTTCCAGCTCAATATCATTGCGCTAATAAGGTCGAAACATTACGTTTCGGCCCGTAACTATTTACTATTTTGGTAAAACGCGCTCTGGCGCAATTATTGTATTACATTCAAGATTTTTGTTTTCATCAAGTCAAATTAAATTGCGGTCACTAGGCAGACAGATGTTGTCAAGTGTCACGATTTCAGTATAAAGGATGTCGTTACAAAATTACGCCTCCGTAAAGCTGAAATAGCAAGTGCCCTCGTGTTGCCGGCGACAGCTTAATTTCGGAGCCCCTAGGGTAGGTATAATAAATGTATACGTAATAAGCCCCGTTGAGAAAAAACGTGTGTGAAGGTGTTTTGTTTCTGTTAAGTTGAGCAGATTATTTCAGAGTGTTGTGCAAGCAAATGGGCAAAATAAATCTTAGAATATGTTCACAAGTGTTCACATGTTCTTCTAGATAATTACATAACACACACAATCAATCAAACATCTCTATTATGTACAGGTTTTGGCATTTTCTAGAGGAACATTCGCTCCTCAATTTCGAATGACTCCTATTTGTCGAAGATTTTACACTTGTAACTTCCAGGAATATAGGATAAGATTAAAAATCAAGTATTGGTGTATTTTCGGCTTTTGCACATTATTGGCTCGGTTACTCGCTTTATCGCCAAAATGCACGATCCGATTACGACAGACGTTTAGGAGATCAAAAAATGGTTAAACAGAGCGGTGCTTAGGGATTATCTTTTACTATTCATACACGAGTTCGTGGTGGGCTGAACGGTTAGAAGCTTAACGTTGGTCATTATGCAATAAAATAACCGCTAAATATCAGTCTGTATCACCAAACCAACACCTTTCGTAATAGATTAACGCGTTAGGAATTTTATTTGATTATGATTTTATAGAAAATTAATCTATTTCACTATTTATTGTAAAAGTAGCTGTTCAAAACTATGTAATTTTGCACAGCTTATTAGCAATTATATAACTCGGGGAAGGGCTAACACAAGCGGGTCCGTAATTTAACTTCGAGAATCATTTGTTCGATTAATGAAAAGTCGACTGAACGATTGTTCGAATGGAATTTATTGCGAAACAACCTTTTATCGCCAAACGCTACTTCGACTGAACGATTCATCGAATGTTTTTTAATCGACAGACTGCTCCTTCGAATGAGTTTTAGTTATTTTATAGTTTAACGGAAAAACTAATTAAAAAACGTTTGTTTTTTTTTTATAATAAACCTTTTTCCCTTCGTTTGTGCTTTATTATCTTCCTTTCACCAAACATGTTTCTAAATCTATGGGAAGGACGTACGGTATCTTAAAATTGTATGATTTCCTCGAATATGTATGAATTAATATGCGACGAAAAATCGTTTTTTTTGTAACTTTTTTTTCCGTTATTAAACTATATAAAAACTTGAGAGGTGTCAAGGGACACCCGGATGGAACGAAGTTATATAGTTAGTTAGATTATTTGTTATGTACAGACGCCAGCACATCAAATTACCCCAATGTGTCAAATGTCTTTGATCGTTTTTCAACTTTATGTCAAACTTAATAAGGTTCATGTTCAATTGGGAAAATTTGACACATTGGGATAACTTGACGTGCTGGCGCCTGTACAAAAAACCTGTATACACTCAACAAAAATAATCGTTGCGACACCACACTGTTCAATGCGAAATAGAAAGACGAAACGAAAATAGCTGCCTTGCTTTCTATGAGAGAGAGAGACAGACAGAGAAACATAAATTTATGTCATAGAAGTTACTACTCCCTGTCTTAATCCTCTCTCTGTCTCCCCCCTTCCCCCCTCCACATTCCTTCCTTCCCTTCCCTCTCCCTCCATCTCCCCCTCCCCATTTCTTCCCTCCCCTCCCCCTACCCTCACACCCCTCCCCCACCTCCTCCACCTCCTCCCCCCGTTCCTTCTCTCCCTCCAGCTACCCCTCCACATCCCTCACCCCTCCCCTCACTCACTCCCCATCCCTCATACCCCCCTCTCCCCCTCCCTTCCTCCTCTCTCCTCTCCCCCCTACCTCCCTCCCGCCCTCCCCTCTCCCTCTCCCAACAACGGACACACAAACAACAAACACACACACACACACACACACACACACACACAACAGAGAAACACGCGCACGGCCCACAACTATAGCAAAAAGTGTCGTTACACACCGTGCGATAAGGAACTTCGTTCCAATAACTAAAACTCATTCGAAGGAGCAGTCCGTCGATTAAAAAATATTCGATGAATCGTTCAGTCGAAGTAGCGTTTGGCGATAAAAGGTTGTTTCGCAATAAATTCCATTCGAACAATCGTTCAGCCGACTTTTCATTAATCGAACAAATGATTCTCGAAGTTAAATTACGGACCCAACACAAGCAAACCAATTGCTTAAAAGGATTCTCCTCATTGTAATCTAGAGTAAGTTGTAACAGTAAACATTTAAATTTTATTTAATTTTATTTTATTGATAGTTGACTGAGGTTTATATACCTGTTTTTTAAGAACGTTCGCTTTCTGAGCACAGACTCAATACGTCATCATACTTATGTCAAAAATACACTACGCACAGACGCCAGCACATCAAGTTACCCCAATGTGACAAATTTTCCCAATTGAATATGAACCTTATTTTGTTCGATATAAAGTTGAAAAACGGTCAATGAAATTAATTTGACACATTGAGACCTTCAATACTTACTAAAGACGTGACATCACGAACAAAATTCTCATCAATACTTGTGTCCGAGCGGACACAAGTCTATGAGTTTTATTTAGTAGGTACTCTCCAATATTGCTATATTATTCTGATTACATCACAGATCACAGTTTTTCTATGACATTTCTTTTTCTATTTTTTTTTAATGGTTTTCAAAAACACTTTTACACGTCATTTTTAACTAGTAGATGAGATCGGTCCTTTTTGAAGACCAGACATTATCTTGGTCAAATCATGTAAGGTCCATGCAGATTAGTGTCTGAGATGGTCTTTTGAGGAAAGAACCACACAGATATGAGGGGACCAGATCAGTGAGTTCAAGCATTTGTCAGTAATCTTGAGCTCAACTCGGAACGTGAGGAGCTCCACGTGCTGACCAACAATACCAAAGTAAGAACATTTAGGTTGGTCCCATAAAGAACTCAAACTGCCAGACAAAATGAAAAAAAAAGAACATAGAAAAAAAAATTGAAAAGAAAATCCACATATTCCTTACATTCACAATTAAAAAAAGTAACATTCCTTCATTCCTTCGCATGTCCTCTATATATATCTTAATTCTCTTTGGTGAAAATCAAACTCATAAATTCGCCAAAACTTCTACATGTTCAACAATACCAAAGTAACAACATTTAGGTTGGTCCCATAAAGAACTCAAACTGCCAGACAAAATGAAAAAAAAAAGAACATAGAAAAAAAAATTGAAAAGAAAATCCACATATTGCTTACATTCACAATTAAAAAAAGTAACATTCCTTCATTCCTTCGCATGTCCTCTATATATATCTTAATTCTCTTTGGTGAAAATCAAACTCATAAATTCGCCAAAACTTCTACATGTTAGAGTTTATAGAAGCACCGTGCTATTCCTTTCTGAACCATTACCGAAGTTCACCTATAAACTAAGTTATCCAATGTTTGAACGTCAAATAGTTTCGTCAAAAACTTTCCGTTTGTAATGGTAGATCTGAGGAATTCTAAAACTGGTGTTAGAATTGTAAATAAATAATATCAGCACCAGGAAAATTTGAGTTTTTCAGGTTAACGCTAACACCTACTCAATATGCGAATATAAGTTTATTTAGTATGGCGGAAGCGTTTTACCTACTAGGCTACTAATTAATTTACATAATAATTAATTAATGGGCCGACGAGAGTACATGGGTGTATGAAGGTAGATATATCAACATTATAGATGAACTCAAATTGTTCCTTTTTTATTGGTCTGAGAATTGTTCTAACAAATTTTTGTTCCCCGAGGCGAAAGGAGTAGGTACCTACTTAATGTTTAAGTTTAACGTTTGTCTGTGTATTTGTGTGTCTGTCTTTGGCATCGTAGCTACCAAACAAACAGCCCGACGTTGATGCAGCAAGCAGATATTCGTATGTAATATTCTTTATACGTATGTGTATAGTATCCTTGTGTCTCATGAACTTCAGTTTGGGATTTTTAGATGTATAATTGAAACCAAAAATCTAAATGGTGGGGAAAATATAGTTAATAAAAAAATATTTTACTTTAAATATAATAATAATAGTACCAGCCTGTTACTGTCCCACTGCAGGGCCAGGAGCTCTTCTCACATACAGAGATGGCACGAGCATCTGAGCAAGTGCCAATGTGACTTTTTTCAATGCATAATATGTATTTTCCAAGTTTATTTTAGACATCATTGACTTCGCTTAAGGAAAACATCGTGAAGAAACTTGCACTTATGGTAAAATATAAGTCTGAAATCGCCAATCCGCCTTGAGCAAGCGTGGTGACTTTAAACATAAAGCAAAATACATTATTTTGTGTACGTCAAGTTATTTGCCGTTTTTTATGTTTTAATGCAAATGATGTATAAAGCGTGTGAAATACACAGCAATGGGAATTTTTGCAGAGACTTTTGTGTAGGCAATAAGTGTGTAGAAAACATTACTAAGTAATAATCTTCAAGATACTTCTACTGTCTTGATTGACGTTTCACCCGAATAATTGCAATTCACTTAAATAGAAATTCATTAGCACGAAAAATTATTAAAACGGAACGAACTCTACCTAACAGCTATATAGGTAGGTATAATGTTATAATCAAAACAACGTACCTAACCTAAAACTTGGACCCCATCAGGGAATACATGCGTGAACACCTGCAGGCGCCTGTATTTCCTAAGGGAGAGGGAGGGAGAAATGAGGGTGTACTTTACTATGGGTGTAGGTAGATAGTAAATTTATGTGGATGTAGGTATTTGTTTATGCTTAACAGTACCGATATCTACGTTCAAAACGGTAACTAAATTCATATGTTCAGTTTAACTTAATTTCGCGGTAACGTGCATCGCGGTTGTGTAGCATCGTGTTATAGTTCATCGTCATCTCGTGCGTCGAGATTCCGTAATCTACGAGTACTACTGACTAACCAGGCTATAGATGTTATGAATTACCTCTTATGTTCGCAATTCAATATTCAGCTTCCATATCGTTGTAAGCGGAAAGGTTCTTTTGCAAAAATACTAAAAGGTTTGATTTAGGACATTTACCTAAGTATACCTACTTACAAATAACAACAAACAGTTCTGTCTTAGATTAAAATAATTTTATATCTGAAGGTCCATTTCAAGCTGCTGTCTGTGATGTTTAATTTGAAGAAATGACTTTTCACAAATAAGTAGGTACTGCATTATTAAAAACCATCTCATGATTATGAGACCGGCTCGCTGGATTAAAAACTCATTGTACCACTGGCCAGGTATATAGTCAAATATAGACGTCAATCCATTGTCTCCGGCTATTCTACAAGCAATCCATATCCCCCGGTTATTCACTGGGCCGTTTTGTGGGTAATAAAGGAGCTAGCTTCTTTATAAAAGGAGAAAGGAACGTAGATCAGCCATTCGTGATTGTTGAACAGGAAAACCAAGGGAAAATGGCTTTCAAATAGGTATGTTTAAGATATTGAAATGTGACTTTTCAATTACTTTACGGATTATTATGCTCTGCCCAACAAAGTTGATTTACCTGTACCTACAATAAGAAAAATTGGGTGCACACTTTGTCTCATAAATTACTTTAACAGTTAATTTTAAAACTATAAAATCTTCATTTAAACTCATACGAGAAATGAGTCAAGTATACAAATAGCTACTGATATAAACATGATTATGATGACTAGTGGAGGTTTACTGGTCGATTGGTTTTGAGATATATATTTTTTTAAAGTTAGGGTCAATTCACACCGAGACACGACGCGACGCTGCGCCCCGCACACTTTTCGTGTAGAAAATAAAGTTATATTTTGAGTCGTTCTCTGAGAGCGTCGCGTCGCGTCTCGTTATGAATTGGCCCTTAGGTCCAATAATAACTTCGAAATAATTTGGTAAGCCAATATCTACTGGCTATATACTTTACTCCAGGAAATAAGAACTTTTTTTTTTTAATATTGTAAACTAGTGCTTGACTGCAATCCCACCTGATGGTAAGCAGTGATACAATCAGTGATGGTGAAGCGCACTAGTTTATTAAGAGCCTATTCACTCTAGCCTTGAAGACACCTAAATTATAATCGGACGGGAAGACCGCAGTAGGCAAGTTGTTCCAGTCCTTCGATTCGAACGAAGCGAAACGCTTTGTCCGAATCGTGGGAGCATACTATCGCATACTTCTTTTCTTTCTTCTTTGTGTGGTTAGCGACTTTTCTGATGCCAGAGTTATTTATTTATTTATTTTATTTTTAGGAAGGCTTACAGACTAACAATCCAGTGTATTGAGAATAAAATATTATAAAAAATAGCTAATAACAAGCCTCCACATATAGTAAACAAAAAACAAAAAGTTAAAGTTATTATCCCGCCTATGGGCTTTTGCCTTGGCTTCACGTGTCATACCGCAATTTCTCTCAGACCGGAACCCAAGTTTTCCTTTAACCTTTTTTTAAACAAGTAATAATTTTACAATACGCACATGAATCCGAAAAATTAGAGTTACGTGCCTTGGGTTCGAACTCGAGGTCTATGAATTGGCAGTCTGCCAGTCACACCACTAGATTGTCACTGCTAGAATATCACTAACAAAACAAAACAGAGTTTATCTCAAGACCTCAAAAAAATAAATAAAAATAATTAAATATTCCACAACTTTTCACACAACGCCATCTAGTCCCAAGCTAAGCTAAGAGCTTGTGTTATGAGTACTAAATAGCTGATAAACATACTTATATAATTCTAAATACATACATATTATAGATAAATTACACCCAGACACAGAACAAATAATCGTGGTCATCACACAAACATTTGTCCTGGGTGGGAATCAAACCCACGACATCCGGCATAGCAGTCAGGGTCACTAACTACAAGACCAACAGGCCAATCAAAAACCGTAAGGTTTTCAAATTCATCCATCAAATTGTTTTGTCCTTACTATAATTATAAAATGCCTTGGGTCAGGCTAGCAGATATAAAAAAAATCTGCTTCGAAAACTTCGAATATTATTTTAATACAATATAAAACAAGGTGCCTCGTCTGTCAGAGCCTTCAGGGCATTATGGAGCTTTAATTATGCTTATTGAATATTAAAAAAATGTTGTTACGGGACCTACATGCTTCTTTATCATATTTTACTTAATGAAATAGGGAACTTTGGTTAGACTAATCAATTTGTCCTAAAATCTTTTTGGCCTCGTTTCCATGCACGAGGTTATGGGTCCACCAATATTACAGAAAATAACACAATTACTTTGCAATTCACATGTACTTTCTAGGTTTATTTTAGACATCATAAAACATGAAGTTCTAATTATAATAAGTCAACCGGTCGGCGCAGCAAAAGTCGCCTTGTGAAATTTCATACCTAGCATTAGTATGGAATGACAGCTCATTTGCCTTCACTTCACCTACATTTCACGATGTGATTCTAACAGAATCGAACTGCTGAAATCGTTAACCCGCGTTGTGCAACAAATAACATTGTGCGGGAATTTAAACCGTTAAATTCCCATTCAAGCATACCGATGCTTGAGAGATATTTCTTGAGCCAAGAAGCTATGAGCGGCATAAAAACTCTAACACCAGGTAAGATTTTTTTTAAATAGGCATGCGTTTGACCACTATCTCACCTGATGGTGTGGTCGACGATGAAGCACGCCTGCCTAAAAGCTACCTGTTCACTTTTGACTTACTCCTGACTCCGGCAGGGTATTCCACTCCTTAGCTGTACGCACAATGAAAGTGTTCCCAAAACGTTTAGTATGTATGGGTGGGATGTCGTTTAGTGGTCCGATGATGAAAAGGGCTTGGCGGAATTAAATCGTGTAATTCCGATGCACACTCTCCGAAATACTATAGGTAATCACTACCCATACGAAAAGAAGACAAAGAATACATAACTACATAATACGTAACCTATACTCATTTGAATTGTTTCACAAAAACCGAAATTGTTATCTATCTCTTCCAGTTGAATTTGCTTTGAAATTCATGAAAACAAATCATTAATACATAATTCCTAATAGAATATTTTTGAATGAATATGAAATTCGTATTAGTTTAGAGACACTTGCTTATTGTATTTTTTTCAATCAGAACAGGATGTAAGATTTAATAGATAATTAATCTACAACACAAGAGAGCTGATGTCAATATGTGTATCAAAATATATGTATGAATAAAATAGAAATACAGATGAATAAAGTCAATTGTTGTGGAGTTTGTTGCGACCCTTCTTACCAGTAAAAGCGGTAAAGTGATTACGCTTTGGGGTCATACCTTTATCTTTTGACGTTCACAAAGTGCTGGTTCTCAGTCTAATTTGATGAGTAGTGATTTGATTTAATTTAAATAAATGACAGTTTGTTGCGAACGTTTCACTTGTTTTAATATTATGTTCAAACATACTCGTAGTTGTTGTGTTTGTATGTAGGTGCCTATCGCGGCTGCCTCATTTCAACATCAAGCAAGGAACATGAAAATAAAGCTGTTTCACGTAGATTCTAATTCATAGTAAATAAATTGTAAATAGTATGTTAAAATCTTAGGAAAATAGGTATTATTACCACTTGCCGCAGTAACAGTTCTAAAACTCTCTAAACCATTAAATGCTCAGAAACGATTGGATTTTTAAGATTACCTTATATGAGGACTTCTAAGCATTCACCTACGAATATCGAGAAATGAAAATTAATTTCTTACTGCTCTTAATAATAATTACTTTAGCCCATTTACAGGGTTTGTATGATAAAGGTAAAACCTGTAATGTGAAATATTATTATCTTATTTGTGTTATTATCTTATTAAATGTTAATTTTCTTTAGTTAACACAGTTATTTTCCGAGGCGAACACTTCAGTTTATGTTTAGCGTTCTCCAAGAGAATTTCGTTCTAAACATTTTCACGTGTATACAAATATAACACACACGTGTAAAAACTTGTATTAAGACGGTTGCAGTCTTCACATACTTTATGTACTTTCACATCAAGCTAACCCAATGTGTCAAATTTCTTTGAGTGTTTTTCAACTTTATTACAAACAGAATAAGGTGCATCTGCAATTGGGAAAGTTTGTCAGTTTAGGATAAACTAATCAGTTTGTACCTTTCGGCTTACAAGTTTTTTTATATACTAACAAAATTAGGTAACGGATATGTTGGGTTGAAACACAACGACAATATTTGACGGTGTATAGTTATTTCACATGGTGATGCTTTTTTAGTTGAGCTTCTAAAGAACTACAGGTTACCACCGAGATACAGGTTACCACCTAGTTCGGATGCAGAGGTTCCCATAATCAGTTACGAAGTACCGTTATTTTTGTTATAAAGCCACTTATTGTTATTGACTTTGTAATTGTGTGTGTACTCATTTTAGTGAATAAATTTTATTATTATTATATTATTATTATTATAACTCCACTAGTAGCCTACTTATTACTGATTCCAATTCTGTCCAAAGAGTTCGCAAGTCTTCTTACTGAACTATTTCTGTGTTCACAACACGTGCTAAGAATCTGGCACATCAAACAAGATACTGATACATAAACATTTATATACTCACGCCTTTTCCCCCTAGGGGAAGGTAGAACTTGATGTACAGATTGTAATTAAGCTGGAAGATATTACGAAATATACACCCCTAAAATGGATACAGAGAGACTCGCAAATTATATCATAAAACCAAACTGTAAATTGGGGTATTAAAGCGTGATTACTCATTTGCAACTATTTCAAGTTTATTTGGCTAAATCTGATCTCAGCTTAGTGTACGTAATTGCTTATTGATCCATTTATTTGCAGATGGCGGTCATGTAATTAACATCGGAGCAAAGGATAATCAAAATAACTTTTATATGAAGTAAGTACTTCTCGTATAGTTATGTGAATGAGCTTAGTAAGTTATGTAAACGACCTAATGTTCTTAGTTTACTTGTCTAATAAAATCAATGTTTATTTGCAATGTTTTGGCATCATTGAATAAGTGGGTCAGCGTTTCACATATAAAACATTCAAAAATATGATACGTAATGCTTTTGACATACGATATAAATAAACAGTATAAAGTCACTGAGATAGTAACGTGAAAATACACGTGTTTTGAGAAATGTATTAAGTACTTTTTTCTTGTCACATTGACAAGTTCCTCATTTTTACGTCTTGGCAACGTGCCAATGTTTGCTGACCCGACCGGGACTCATTGATTCTCATTAGTGTGTTAACGAAGATCAGTCTTCTATTTTATTATAAACTAAGACCTGAACGTTCATCCTCGGAATAAAATATTGAACAACGTACTTCTTGTAATCTAATCATCTACACTGGTCTTAAGACAGTAGTTAGAGCCGTTATGACGAGGAGATGCGTATTGACACTTCCAGGAAAAGCTACTTAAATTGGCACATAAACTGTGCTGGCGACTACAAGATATGACTGTGTCGTTGTGTCATGAGCAATGTTGATGTAATTAGGAGCAATACTTATGTAGAGATATTTATGATAAGCATGTCAAATTAGAGCTAAAATAGATGCATCTCATACTGCATTTGATACCTCTTTAAGCTGTTGTTTACGATTTGACTATGTAGTTCTACTGACCTCATATACATAAGCAGTACAAGTACGTTGCCAAAGGCGCCGGTTCCCGCCAGCAGTACATATGTACTGCCAAAGGTGTACTGTATCCAGGATTCCGGAGGGGAGTACTCGAGCCAGTGGCTATTGATGCGTAGCAGATAGTCATCCGTAAAGAAACCGATGGAGCGCCATTTTTCCACCGGCCACCTCTCTATGAACTTTGCCACCAAAGTTAACTTCTTATCAGAAACACTCAGTGCTGTTGTCTCTACAATATCAAAATGTTGATAAGAGGTCAAGTCGTTGACTGTCACTTTCAATCTACTGCTCTCATTGTCCAATTCCTTCTTAAAGTGGTCGGAACTTCTTCTTCGTCTTTTCCACTGCTTTAAATCGTTCAAGCAACGCCACAAAAAATCGTTATGACACTTAAATGGTTTCAATGCCACTATATTTGTTATTTTACAAAATATGCACTTATTTTTGTCACTTTGTAACTGAACTATATAAGTTTTGTCCACCGCTCGAGTTGTCGTATCAACATTCATACAGTAAACTATATTTGAGATCGCAACCAGAGTAATAATTAATATACTCAACATACTATTTACGTTAAATTACGAAGCAGTCTTCGTGTGTCTATAAGTGAATAGGACACAACCGTTCACGATGGTTTCTGAGACAAAATGTTGCCGGTGCGTCACATCGCAGACGGAGAGGCGAAATGTGTCCTATTACGGATGCGGTACTATTTTCCAAACCGGACGAATCTCTAAACTTTCCCAGGGTAGAATTATTTTTAGAACAAAATCATCATACGGCAAATATAGAAAACGTCGCTGGTTGGCTATATTTAGACGAACAAAACTCCCGAAGAAACACGGCAATAAAATTTGAACCAAGTATCTAATCCTTCGACTACTCGCTTTTTTATCGCTTCTTGTTGCACGTTGATTTTTTAAACGAGTTGGAACCTATGTCATTGTAGACTTAGGTTTTATCGGGCCGTAAGTATTATAAAATGAACTCGGAATATCTTAATCTTAAAATATTCGCGCTTTACAGAAGCTGTATTCTTTTAAAAGTATGTATTGTTGCGAAATATTACCACGATCAGAAGAATTACATAATTACATTATTCCGACCGTAATGACGTGAACTTCTAACTAACTAACTACACACGCTAACTAGCTTCTTCTATTAACAAAGCCAAAGTAAAGTTACAAAAATAATTTCATTTACCTACATAAATTTTTCGACCGAATAAGATTGGTAAAACATAAATTCGCGTTAATTAAACAGGGAAGGTACAAGTTGTAGTAGGATGTGTATTAAAGTTTCAAATCTGTTGGAACTTGAAACCGCTTACGGCGTACATTTGTATAAAATGTAAAACTTCTGCTCCTCATTATTTTCGACTGATTAAGATTGGCACAACTTAACTCCGCGTCAAAGAGATTTAAGAAACTATAGAGAGGTTTTCCGAAGAAATTTCATAGTAATCTATCATCCATTGTCTCAGTAACGCCATCTAGAATAATCTACCAATATTGGAGAGGCATCGGAGCGTTCTTAATTAAACTCATAGACTTAAGTCCACTCGGACACAAGTATCGGATGAGAATTTTGTTTGTAATGTTCCGTTTATAGTAAGTATTGAATTTCTTTGCTTCGCGTTAATTACTCAGGTAAAGAAGAAGTGGTACTATGTTTTAAATTTATTTAAAACGTGAAACCTATACTCCTCACTATACCTAAGCTCTATAAAAATATCATGTCAATTTTGCTATCTAAAAACACTGTTCCATGTTCAATCATTTTGCCAATTTAATGTAATAAATAACAATTTCCCTTTATTGCCCTCGAGGTTAGTAAGAAAAACAGTGGAACAGGAATATTTTATAAAATAAAATTTACCGGAATCTCCAATTACATGAACAGGAACATAATACTAAAATATTAAACCTACCTATTAATTTTCAGATAAAAATCACCTCATTTACGTTATTCACTCTTTTTTTATTATTGGGCATTGTTAAAGAAAAACAAACTGTTTATGGTGGGAATCACAGGCGAAAAAAACCAAAATGCAAATATTGGCAAGGCCAACTGATAATATGATCATCTTACCTGAGATACATAAGCAAAACGATGATGTTTCCCCAGCAGCCGATCGTAGAGAACATAACATAGAACCCGCCTAAAATCTTCTGCAACAATTCACTAGGAGGTGGAAATTGTAGCCAGTGTTCGTTGATCAAATCCAGATAGTCGTCAGAGAAAAATCCATACTGTTTCCATCCAGATACGGGCCAATTTCGCTTGAAATTCGCAAGTAATAAAGCGTGCTTGTTCACAGTCGAAGTGTTGGCTGAATCGGTAAGGTTTCTCGATTCGAGCGAGTCCGCTATTCTATATGCCGTTTCGACGCCCGATTGGTTCGTGGACCGCTTTTTTCTATCTAATTGCATTTGCTGAACTTTTATTCTGCTTTCATAATTCCATAACTCGCGAACTTTTTCTATGTAACTTTTGTCGACTTCGTTTTCCACTCGAATTAGATTTGTATATTGGTTCGTTAACTCACAGTAGCATATTATAACAACTGAAATAAGAGCCACTAACAAACTTAATTTCATTTTAGTGAGTTAATATTGTTCGCGACGTGTCGTCCGTATGAAATCTTGCGGTGTTTTACAAGGAGCAATCAGGTCTATTTGTGTCGTCGTCAGTGGCCTGAAGACACTGGATGCTTAGCCGCTGCTCCCCGGGGACCGCTGCGAATTTATGCTTAAGTGGATTAAAGTGGCCAGCTTTTAGTAAAATCTGTATAGAATTACCGGCTAATCGAGACTTTATTAGATTGATCGACGACGAACCTCTTCATTCGTTGTTGCGGGTATTTTATTCGAGCAGGATGGATATTCAATAATGTCAAGTACAACACGCAATACGCTAATTATTGTTTGTTTTGACGTGAAATTATGTAATATGACAAATTTATGCTCTACACTAGTCGTATTACCTACTTACTTTTTTTTTGTAAAAAAGTTTTTATTTTGCGATTTATAGTTTCTTTGTATGCAAAGAAAGTCTTTCAAAACTTGAAAGAATCATTGAAATTGGATAACAATTGCTAAAGAAGTTCTATCTACCTATATTTTTTGAGGAGTTCCCTCAATTCCTCGAGGATCCCTCATCAGATATTTTTTTGATACAAATGGGACCAATCTATTAGTATGTACCCTAGGTTAGGTTATGTTTAACGGGCAGGTGTCCGCAACTCTACGACCAAGCGCGTATTTTGCGTACAGGGAAAACAAAGAATACCCTATCGAATTGAAGAATTTTAAAAATCGGCCCATAAATGACGGAGTACTGAGGTAACAAACCCTAAAAAAATATATACGACCGCATTGAGAACCTCCTTCTTTTTTTGAAGTCAGTTAAACAAATCAGTGTATTCATGATGCTGACACTACAGGTTAGATTGTAGATAGATAGGTATTTTGAATATGTTTGATGCGCTTCGCAGGAAAAAGCTTATTGTACCTCTACCTGGCCTCTACCTTTTGACTGGCCTGTTGGTCTAGTAGTTAGTGACCCTGACTGCTGTACCGGAGGTCGTGGGTTCGATTCCCACCCAGGACAAATGTTTGTGTGATGAGCACGATCATTTGTTCTGTGTCTGGGTGTAATTTATCTATAATATGTATGTATTTAGAAATATATAAGTATGTTTATCAGCTGTTTAGTACCCTTAACACAAGCTCTCAAGCTTAACTTGGGAATAAATGGCGTTGTGTGAAAAGTTGTGGAATACTTGTGGAATACCTACACCTGTCGTCGTAATTATAGAACTCGAGAAAACGAATATGCGTAGAAGATATTAGAGCGTGCACTGACTGGCGCGGCGGGTTCACTCAAATATGTGTGGTTCTTTCTTCAAAAAACCATCCACTACTTCGCATTGGTAGTCAAAAGTCAAAGTCACACTAGAATAATTTATAATTTAAATTGGGCCATTAAAAAGCACTTTTGAACGACGTCAAACTTTCAAGTTAAGAAATATAATTCTAATTGCCCACTGCAAAAGGTAGTTTCGTCTAATGTGATCAATCTGACAGAGATAACGTCGCAACTTTAAAATAAATAGTCTCTTTTATTAACACTGACACAAACTTAGAAGTTACAGGATTCTTCTCGGCGTAGTCAGCTGATACTTATATATACCTAAGTATGCGAATTATGTATAAGTAAAGTACTTAAAAGTTTTTGAAGTCAGAACCCGCTGCTGCTGTTTCATCGTAGAACTAGAAAGTTTTGAATGATTTAACATTTTCATTTAGCTCCCTCCATATAATGTGACTTATCTAAATGTATTGTTTTTATCTTTGAATATTAAAAAAAGATATGAGATAAGAACAATGTTTAGGTTTATAAACTTGCATTCAAACTACAATATTTGGTTGTTGGAAACAAATAATCACAACTTCAAACTTTGATCGTAATTTCCGCGAATTCACGGAGAAATGGAAATTATGGCAGAACTGCTCGTATCTGATCTCTTTATTTATTTATCATTTAAGTTACCCATACAAACCAACCAATAAATATATTCTGACAAATAAATAATTTTCTTTTCATTTCATTAATTTAGTTCGTTTATTTTCAGTTATTAAATTTGATGAAATGTCGGATAGCAATTATACATTAAACGTTTGTTTGGTCATAAATAAACTTGTACAATTAACTGGTCATTTTAGTTAAATCGTAGCTATGAGGTATCAAACAAACCTTTATGAAGGGTATCTGTATTGAGTCTTTGTGTATTGACGTGGGTGGCTCAAAGCTCGTGTTCTGCTTTAGCCAGCTAAGCTCACTTTCCAGTAAGTCGGTATACATTTAGCGGCAAATTGCCAGTGATACCTACCTACCTCATTCGTGACCCAGTACAAACTGGATGTTTACCCTTTCCTCTGCCCCCTTCATGTTGATGAATTTGGCTTCAAACTCTGTTTACCCAGCACGGTAAGGGTCGGACTGCCTACTGTATCATTTCGTCGGAGACTTTTGTCGGTTAGATTATAAGTTGTTAGATGTAAGTATGTCACTTCACTATCGCATTGGGTCACCGCTGTAATGATAGTTGTATGTTATTTTAAATAAATAATAATAAGATTACCCAATTATACAAGTTTATTTAAAAAAACGGATATTTTGAGCTCCTTCATACGTACCTAGAGAGATTTAGATTTTCCTGTTTACTCTTCTATTTGGGGACAAACAACCAGACAATAAACATCCACATCTTTGTATGTACTAACTAATATGTATCTATAAATCAGAAAGCAAACACCGTGACACGCATAAAATAGCCATAATAATAAATGGGTGAGAGAACGATTAGAATGGCTACGTATTATTTAACGTTAATTTAAAATTAAGTAATATATAAATAAATTCTTTGAGGAGCTTGTGGCTAAATTATAATAGCCGCATGGGTCGGTCGAAGGTTAAGCTACGCTTGACGGGGTCGGTCCGGGAATGGGTGACCATTATTACATACCAAGACTCCTCCCTGCCTCGGAAAGCACGTAAAGCCGTTGGTCTCGGCTGTCATTTGTAGATTTTTGACAGTCGTTACTTGCAGTCAGAAGCCTGAAAGTCTGACAACCAGTTTAACCGGGGGGACATGTTACCCAGTTACTAGGTTGTGGAGGTCTGACAGGCAGTCGCTCCATGTAAAACACTGGTATTCTGCTGCACCCGGTTAAACTGGAAGCCGACCCCAACATATTAGGGAAAAGGTTAGGCAGATGATTTAAAATTAAGTAATAAATTGGAAATTAAGGTGGGTCTATTTTAGATAAAATAAGGAAATAATATGTAGTAAAATACTGACACATTCTTAGGTGCAATATTTGTGATACTAACACAATAACCCACTTTAGATTTTTATGTATTTTTATGTTGTGTACTTTGTAATACTGTAACTTGTTTATTCTGGACTCTTCTTTAAAATAAATGTTAATAATAAATATATTATTTCTTGGACGACTCAATTTACATCTTGGAAAACTAGTTAACTATTTGAATTTGAGGTATTGAAACATCGTTTGATCCTAGTTCAAGGAACTTTGGCGACATCAGACGGGAAAGTTAAGACCTTTCGATTTGGCTACAATTACAAAGCTCAACAATTTCGCAGAATTTCGTGATTAAACGAGTCAGGGCGATACCAATATCTGATAAAATTAATTATGTTTTGAGTTTCGTTATTTTCAAAGACTTAACCTTGTATTGCAAGTTTCTAAGTAATTAAATATACTTACCGTTCTAATTATTCTTGAGAAAATGCTCACACCCTTGTCCGAATCTTGCCCGAATACGGCCTTGCTCGGTGATCCTTCAACAATGCCTATTTTTATTAATTCATTCTCTGAATGTTCCAAATTAATGTGGACTTCATAACAATCCTAAATTAACTTCTTCAATTGGCTACCACTTAACCCGATTATGCCAATATTCCCAATTTGTAGAAGCTTAACGAGCGCATCGTTAATCTTGTGATTAATTAATTCATTGCAGTGAGAGGCCGAAATACCGGCACGGCATTACAAGTTTATTAATTTTGTTGAAATATATTACGTTGAAACATTTAGAATGTGCAAATACATCTGTCATTCTCAAAGATAGCAACAACATTCCGAGAGAAACAACTTAAGACTTTCATTTTTTTTATTGTTCTCTAGCTTAGTATAAAACGAAAGTACCTATTGGTAAAACCTATTGGTAAAAAAGTTTTCTGTTAATATTTCGTATGTGTGATTTGAATACTGACATAATTGATGTAGTATTTGAATATTAGGTCCTGAAACTATAGGAATATAATTATTGGATTCGAGCTTGACTAGGGTAGTCCTGTATTTCAGGTATCTCACTTAAGGTATACAAGTTAATTAAATTCCTTAAAACAACATACATAGGTACATAATATCACGCCCCTAATCCCCGAAGGGTTAGGCAAAGGAGATCCCTAAAACAAATACCTATATAGTAAATACCTTACTAACTATAATTACGGTTTCTAGTCTAAGTTAACAACTTTTTTGTATCAATTAATTTTTTTTTTATTATAATATTTAATTCAATTAATTTTCACCCTCAAATTAATTAATTTTAATATCTTTTCAATCTTCTTCTTAGCGTGTCGATGGCAAACAAAGTCACTAAATCTAAATTGAATGTTTAGCCCAGAATTCGGCCACCGCAACACCATCCACCAACCATAAGATCCTCACGTGTGCAGGTGACAGGGCACGCGGCGCAGGACAAAAGGTAATTTACATTTTTTCAATGTAAATGAAATACTTAATTCTCAAGCTCTAATTTGTTCTTTCTAGAAACACTAAAAACAAAAATGTAAAAACAATATGTAAATGTAATGCGGTAGATGTACGGTTAAACCTAGCATGGACAAACTTGACAAGCACAGAACTGACATGCACACTGCACTTGGCATTAAATGGCGGCGACGACGGCCGTTGGCGGATAATATTAGAACACTAACTTCCTGGTCGACGGCAACATGGGGAATACAATACTTGAGAAAATTTAATGAGTTAACTTTATATTATAACAGAGTCAAAATCAAATCGATTTTACTGAGGCCAACTAAACAAACTTGATCCTAATGATGATGAACCTAATGATAATGAACATGGAAATGTCAGTGACATAGCTTAACGGGCCCCGGGATTAGTTGGGGGCGCTTTTACCCGACTATTAAGGCTATGCTTCTTAAAATCTAAATTCATTTATTCAAATTGGACTGAGAGCCAACACTTTTTAATCGTTTCAGTGACGTATATTAACAGTCCCTCAAAATGCTCGCCCTTTGCCACATCCCAGGAGTTTTGCTGGGAAGAAGAAGTCGCAAAACAAACTTCCGAGTTCCAGTATAAAGCCAGACTAAGATAATTCAAGCTATAATTATGATTTTATGCAGATAATCTGAAAGCAACCGGAATTAGATAGCAAAATGTAAATTCGGAAATCTTGATAAATTACTATTAGGACCAGGTGGATAACATTTTACATATTTGGGCTTCCGTTATCGGGGCCCTTGTGGCCAGTGGGGCCCCGTGTCATCGATACCTTCGGTCCTTTTTCCCACGGGGGTAGGCAGAAACTACAGAGCGTCATCTGCTACGATTCTTACATACTTCTTTGTCCTCGTAACGTACGCATTAAAGAGTATAATGATTCAGAATTCAACCAAAAGTACCTAAAATTAGATATAGATAAAAGTTTCTGTGTTATATTTGATACAGATAACAGAGAGAGTTTTATTAATAAGCAATCCGCCTATAGCTCAGAACATTTAACTATAAATATGGAGCAGTTCAAAATTGGCTCTGCACCTGTTCACGTAATTGGCTACGGCACATGTGGCGGCAGAAAGTAATCTAATAATACCGTGTTTGAAAGTCTAATGGCATAGAAAGATTTTAACTGACGATCAAAAAAGGAGGGTGGTTGAAAATGTTCTGACTTTTAAGTCTTTGTCTGTCTGTTGTATCATAGCTTCCAAACAGTTTAACGTATTTTATTTCAGTTTCGAAGCTAGTTTAATCACGTCGATGGCACGGATGACGCAGTGGCTGAGCGATTGGCTATTGCGGTGCGTGTCGCAGGTGCGATTCCCGCACGGAACAAATACTCGCATGGTATACATGTAATTGCTCCGTGTCTGTTGGTGTGACTTTAAAGGTTTGTTAACGCACCCACAATACAGAAAAAATACGAATTTATGATGAACAATTCAGGATTTTAAATTCATTAACACAAAGCACAATTTCAGTACAATTCAAACGGGTAGTTTTCAGACTCATTTATAACGTTAAGGCTCTCTTTGCAAAGACAAAGTGCACGTAATAGAAGTCAGGCCATTATTCATTTTCTTTATAGGCCCCTTAACTTCAAATGGCACAAACAAGAACCGATTTGTCGCACTTTATAGCCGCATAGAGTAATAAAGGGTGTAATAGCGCATAAGGAGAGTCAGGTACCGGGTTCATTGTATACAAGTGCCGTCATACAAGCAAAGGCAATTGCTTGAAACGCTAGCAGTTGACGTTTACGACGTTTGAAACCGCTGTTGGAACGGTAGTTGTACTCGGTATGATTTTAGTATTCAGTTCGCTGCTCGAACTTGCCGTTAGTGTTTGAACAGGGAAAACATGAGTTCGTGACTTTTGACAATGTTACAATTCACGGAGGTTTGTTTTACACATTTGGAACTGTCTGTTGTTTATAATTTTTACCACAATATTGTTTATTTTTTGCTACTTTAAGAATACGGCTAATTTTACGCGTTATAAATAATAATAATCTTTATTTATCCATAAACATACAGAGTTTAAAGGGTTTGGCAGGTTCGATTTAAAACATGTTATATGTTGTAAATTCTGTACAATAATAATATTCTACCTCCTAAGCTAGGGTATAGCTGTAGGTAGGTACCTAGGTATACAAAGATCAACAAAAACTTATCTTAAAAAGTAGACTGAAGTATTAATTTGATATATAAGTAAATTGATAAATAAGTTCTAGTGGTCGACACCCAACCGTTTTACCGTCTGCAGTCTTCTACAATCTTTATTATGTTATAGGTATTAGCCATAGACATAGAGAATGGACTGAGTGTTCCTTATACAGCAGTGAAGTAAATACTGGTAAAAAAGTGTGAGAGATAAAGCGAACGTGCGGCCAAAAGTTGGGCGCACGTTGGTTGGTTAGGTTGACTGGTAGAAAATGCCTATGGCATTAAGTCCGCCTCTGTACATTAGTGTGCTTGAAGTATTAAATAAATAAAAGTTGTCTCTTTCTTTCTTTAACCAGAGACCTACAGAAAAGAGACAGGTATTGGCCGCACATTCCCTCTGCCTTTTTCTAGGGAGTGGTCAATTTTGTGCGAGTATTTCTCAGTCCATTCTCTATGTCTATAGTACACACTAGCAATTCGCTCGTGACTTTTGTAGTTTTCCCTTTAAACTTTGACATTCCCTCTTCATCATCATCATCATCATCATCCTAGCCTTTTCCCAACTATGTTGGGGTCGGCTTCCAGTTTAACCAGATGGAGCTGAATACCGAACATGAACCGACTGCCTGTTAGACCTCCACAACCCAGTAACTGGATAACATGATAGGTACCCCTTGGGTAAACTGGTTGTCAGATTTTTGGGCTTCTGACTACAAGTGACGACTATCAAAGAACTACAAATGACAGCCGGGACCAACGACTTAACGTGGTTTTCGAGGCACGGAGAAGTCTTGGCACGTAATTTTTTTTTTTGTTATATATATATTGGGTCTACTCTTGACTTCAATCTTGACATGAGGTCGACGATGGGACGAGCTTACCCAAAAGAAGCCTATTAACTCGCGACTTAAACCGATTGGGGTCATATGAACTCGGGAACACTGATGCAGGCAGGGAATTCCACTCCTTGGTTGTGCGCATAATGAAGGAACAGGCAAAGCGCTTCGTGCGAATGTGTGGAACATCTACAAGGAATGGGTGATAACTTGCAGTACGTCTGGATTCCCGATGGCAGAAAGGAGATGGTGGAATGAGTTCTTGGAGCTCTAGAGCATACTCACCGAAATACAGTTTGTAAAAGACCGACAGATATGCAACCTTGCGGTGGTGGGCCAGGGTATGAAGCTTGGTACCCACCAGCTTTTTGTCACCAATGAGCCTCTTTGTCACCCATCCACGGACCGACCTCGTCAAGCGTAGCTCAACCTTCAATCGACCCATGCGTTATGTTATAATTTAGCCACAAGCACCTCTTTGACATTCCCCAAGCTTTAACATTCCCTCTACGTAGTTTTATAAATAAAGTTGGATTATAATGTTAGTATAGAAGTATAGATAGTAAGAATTCGATTACCAGCACACGTAGGTAGTAAGATCTCTATAGAAACAGGTATGTCGACAGAAGAATCGACTGTAGAAACATGTCTACCAATTTATAGAAGCAATAATTATAGATATTGTAGACTTTTCGACTGAAGAAATCTCTTCATTCTTGACATTTTCGTGCTCAAAACAAAATAAATGTTTCTACAATTTGTTACTACGAGATTCTACGATGATTTTGACTGGCCTGTTGGTCTAGTAGGTAGTGACCCTGACTGCTATGCCGGAGGTCGTGATTCCCACCCAGGACAAATGTTTGTGTGATGAGCATGATCATTTGTTCTGTGTCTGGGTGTTATTTATCTATAATAAGTATGTATTTAAAAATACATATACTAATACTCACATACTTAATGTTTATCAGCTGCTTAGTACCCATAACACAAGCTCTGCTTAGCTTGGGACTAGATGGCGTTGTGTGAAAGTTGTGGAATATTTATTTATTTATTTATTTATCATGCTACGCATGGTGAAGCCTAAAGATGTTGGGCCGTTTTCTGCACTTCTACTCCATATAAACATTTAACTATGCCAAACACTCCTGTTCTCCGTGCAATATTCTTAAAAAGAGATCCATATCTTTTTGTTAGCGTATTACTTGAATGATCATAAAATTGAATAAAACAATAAATCAAAAACACAAATTAAAATGTAAAGCTGGAAGCAGGATCTAAAAAAAAATCAAGAAAACATGCAAGACAAAGCTGCGAAGCAAATAAATACGCCAAAATCTCGTGAAACTATTTAATTAACTATCTTAGAACTATGAATCTAATGTCGAAAAGTTGTTTTCTTTGAAATGTAATATAAACGCTCGCTGTCATGGCAAGAACAATTTAAAATGCATCATCGTAAATGTAAAATTCCCCTTAAAAGCCGAGCTTGCAATTTTGTGCCTTAATGTTGAAACACTCTTCTGTTTTATTGCGAATATTTCAGTGTAGCTATCTTCTCTGTAGCTGGGTTTGCGGCGGGATAAAGTACCCTAAAAGTATAATTAAGAGAATAACTTAGAAGTTTAAACATATGTTTTGCTGACATTTACGGACCCGCTGGTACCGCGTAATTTGTGATATATGATTGTCATACTTAACAACACTTCAACAATTACTCTGCATTGTAATTGTCACATAATATTTTAAGAAGTCAAATTTTATAATGGGTTATTTGTAGTTTGTAGTTTTAGTCCCTCATCTAGATTAAAAGAAAATATTCGAAATACACCTATTTTTTCTTTTTTCACGTAATCAAAAAATAACAATCAAAAAAGTAACAAGCCATTCTCAACCCAACTGCTGCTGCTGCTTCTCAACTTTAATGCGCTTAATCTAAGCAGTTTTCCTTCAATTTGAAAAAGAAAAAAATATGTGTCGAATATTTTCCAACCATGTAGATGAGGGACTAAAATCTATTTTTTTTTTGTCAATTAGCCCATCATTAACTATAAAAACTGAAAACATTTCAATTGTAAAAAATAAACTTAACAAAATGAAATAATACGTGTTTATTTATATACTTGAACTTGGTACGCCTTTTTCCAAGGGTTAATCCCTACAGAAAATCCTTACTATTTACTTTCATACTTCTTTTGCTTTGTATACGTTCATACATATATTATGTAGTATGTTATATTAATTCTTTCTAAAAAATATTACCAATGAGGTCCTTGAAAGACTTTCTAGGATGCTCTCTCTTCAGCGTTAACCTTAAAAGAAATCGGGGATTCTATTATTTGTACTGTTGAAACACAAACAAAAGTAAGACAATAATGAAAGTTGACAGAGTTTGCTAAAAAAGTATGAAATTCAAGCAATTTTCAACAGGTATAGGCTTCTCTGGCACTTTCATTTTGTTTACGAAACCGTTAGCAAAATCCCTTTCTGTAAACTGAAAGTTTATTTGTAACCAAACTAACATTATAATCGTGAAACTTTTCACATTCAGTGTGATTTATCTATTGAAGAAGTTCTTGCAACATTATGTAATGTTATTTAGGCACCTACCTGAATACTAGCTGTGCCCGCAACTTCATTCGCGTAGATATTAGAAAATATCAATTATTTACTTAGAGAAGACGTACTACCATTGAAACGGAAGGATCCTTGGGACATGTCTTGATGATTTTTCCTTATATTGGATACCGGCGGACGTCACGCGGTTTCACCCGTTAGTGCCCGTTCCCGTGGGAACACAGTGATAAAAAGTAGCCTGTGTCACTCAGGGTGAATGTAGCTTTCTAATGGTGAAAGATTTTTTGAAATCGGTACAGTAGTTTTGAGTTTATTTATTACAAACATACACACACATAATTTTTTTCTCTTTATAATATTATAGTGTAGTTAGATTTATTTCTCCATTTGAATGGTTTATTTTAAACAAATTCATGGGTTTATTTTTTTGGGCGAAACCTAACAGGTAGCTTCTAGTAGTTACTACTTACGAGTACTTATATTATCAGGTATCTGCCAATGAAAGTTTGATTTAAATCAGTTCGCTCTCAATAGTTCCGCTTCGATTAGTAAGAACAAACAGACAGACTAGTGAAATAAAAAAAAAAAGATTTTTGGTATTACTGCCGTTTATACTTTCTATTCGTATTTTTTTTCTATTTTTATAATACTAAAAACCCGACCCGGGATCAAACTTACGACCTCATGCTCAGCAGTAGCGCTTGCGACCTCTAAAGCAACGAGGCATTCAGCTAAAATATTATTGACTACCTACGTATATTGGTTTCACGGTGCCAAGTGTATGGTTTGTTATGCGGTGTGTGTGTTTGTGTTTGTGTCACACATTAATGTCAGATGTTAGGGTTTTTCTGTAAGGAATTTAATAAAACATTCTTCGCTTAATTTTTAACTTAAGTAGGTAGGTACTAAGTGAAAAGTTGGCGAAGAATGTTTTGTTAATTTAAAAGCGTGAGGGTCGTATTTTTTATTTGGAATGTTGTGCGATATTATTAAATTACGGGGGAGCTTTGCTTTTAAATGTAAATGTTTTTGCTTTAATACACACCGTACCTATGTAGGTACTTAAGTAATTTTAGTGCTGTGTTGACTGGTTAGATTAAGATGTAAAGTAAGTCGGCCCTAGTAATTTCCAACCACAAAGGAGGATGCAGAATCCTCTCTTGCATAAGTAAACACCGCCGAGTTCGCCATCCGTTTTTCATGTGATTATAATCAGGACTATTCAGGGCTATGTTTGTTGCCCCCTACATAGTTTAGTAATAGGTAGACCTTTCCAATACATACAGTTGTGTAAGACTGCCAATTCGTTTTTATAAAAATGTGTTAGAACATATACATTAATGTGCTTGAAGTAGTTAATAAATGCACTAAAGTAAATAAGGAAAAGACAATGAAATATTTAAGGTGTTATTTTGGATGTCGTTCGATGACATCCGGACATCCAAAATAACAACACTTCGAGCACATTAATGTAGGTACAGAGGCGGACTTTTCAAAGAAACATCTCAATCCTTTAGATGCGATTGATGATATTTTTATGGTTCTTTACAGTTTAAAGGAAACTTAACAGCATAATTTGCGAGCATTACATTTTTTCCTGCAGAATCATGTACAGAACTCATAGTGTCCAGATGTGCGTCGATGTTCCTTCCACACAGTAGGTATACTAACTAACACTTCTTTTAAAGAAATTAAATGGAAAAGCAAAAAATACCTGTGTATTATTTTTACAATCTATCTGATGGACTAAATATAATTTTGATATCATACACCGTCCACATGCCTATTTATCGATCATCCATGATATGAGCGTAGTTTATACCTATGTGGCATTGTTGTGAATTACTTTATAAATTGTATTTACTCATTCCTGACATATTTTATATTCCTTGACATTTTATCTGAGAACTCTTGATATTATAATTTAGATTGCCTTGACATTGTATTTAATAACTCCTGACATAATTATCTAGTATTCCGTTAATATTGTATTCACGGTGCCAAGTGTATGGTAACTCTTGACATTTTAATTAGTAGGTATGCATTTGACATTGTACCTTTGTAATTCCTTCAAATTGATTTAATTCTTGAAAAACATTTGTACGCTGGAAACAGCAGAATATTTTGGACATAAAATAGCGTGTAACATCTTGTATAACAATATTCTTACAAACAAAATTATTATTATTATTATTTAATGTTTGCAGTGTCTACTAAACACCTGAATAATAGCAAAAACAAAAAACTTCCTAGGCGGCATTAAATCTGTGCACCCCGCCGCGATACCCTGGAGACTTCACAAAGTTACTTCCATAATCTTTATAATATTTCTATTACTTTGCGACGACGGAAATTGGGGAATTCTTGTGAACATAAAACTGGGTATTTCTTTTAAATTTGCTATCTACGATACGGAAACTTGAAGAAATGAGATGTCACATTTGTCTTTTACAAAATACTCATACTCATTTGAATAATTTGTTGTTGCTTCTTTAGCTTTTACTGGATAAATGTTTTCGTGAAGTTAGGTAAAAGAAAAGTTGAAGCATTATGAGTTTCTTTTGTGTTCGTTGTGAAGTTAAAGGCTTTTCAGAATACTTTGATAGCGATTTGAACGAATATGTAAATGTTTCATAATTTGACGAACAGATAAGTAGGTTTCTACTGGATTTCAGTACAATAATAAAGATGGACCTGTAGTACAATAATAAGGATATATTTTCAAGTTTGTGGAGGGTAGGACTAGCCTTGCACGACGTCTTCGAAATTACTATTGATATACCTTCTAAGGAAATCAGGTGAAAACCAGTTATGTTGACAAACAGATACTTTTATTTTATTTATTTAGATAGGTAAGAGAGGAAAGTCCTGTAAGATACACATGAAAAATGAAACCACAAAAATACATACGCTTATTTTTCATAAGATATTTCTGTCAGTAAACACGTGAAAGGGAAAAAATAGACAAAGTGTGTAACGTGCTTTAAGTTGTTTTCTTTTGTGTTGATAATCCTTACATTTTTAAGCGTAGGTACCTCATCATACCCATAAGGAATAGGTACTAAATTGTGACTCAATGTTAGTTTATTTTATTTTTATTTCTTTAGGATAACAAACCATTGCGTAGTAATGCTTAATACTATACAATACAGAACATTACAAAAACCAAAGTATCCATAGTTTTTTAATGTCTACAGTTCAAACATCAGATTTACAATACATTTCTCTATTTAAGTTAGGCATAATTTAATAGATATAAAAACAAAACATAACAAGGCAAAATGATACCGGTTTTAGTAGAAGAAACCCATCGAGCAGACGTTAATAGATACAAAAGAAACAAAGTGTGCAGTTAATTGTTTTCAATTTTCTTATGATCCACTCCAGTTGATTATGTAGGTAGTAGAACAAAAGATCATTTTATTTAAGGGCGTAGTGATCGCGTGACCAAGATCGCGTGAGGCCACTTGAACCTATGTACTCTCTCTGGAGAAATGGAAGGCACTTGTGTTTATACTGTCTTTTAATATTACTTCAATCAAGTGTATTCGATTTATTACTACCTATACGGGTTAAACACATTATAGGACAGCAATATTACATAGTATGTAGCAAATAATTGTACTATAGCTACAGGTAAAATAAAACTACTAATTATTCAAGTGGCCGCTCTTTGGTCGCATTTTTTGGGTTTCTTTGGAAATTCAACCATTTAAGCTTTCTGCACTCCTTGTCCATAAAAACTTTGACTGTATCAAATGTTTTTCGTACGCGCAATTGTGTGTTTTTTTTTCACATTTTGTGAAAGCTTACACACTAATTGCAACATAATGACAATAGTAGATAACTACATTGCTAAAAAATATGCGCTCTCCCATGTCCTTCTTTCTCTTATACTTACAAACCACTTTTTCAGACTTAGTAGAGTTGTGCTTTGATAACCAGTTAGGACAACGAATTTATAGGTGTAGACTTGTAACGTTTTGTTTTAATTAGAACAAATTGTTCCACTACTGGACAACGGTAAGTCAACACAAGTTTTTCCATGAAACTATAAGTCACGGATGAACCTTTACGACTTTGAATTTTCTCAAATCTATTTTCATCAATAATGAAAATGGATCAAAGTTATAAATACCTACATTTAAAACAGATATTCAAAAATTACGGTTATACTACATACCTACTTCATTTAATTATAACATTCAATAATTACGAAACATGCTATTAAATAATTATTGAATGCGTCATGTCGTTGAGAGCGGAGCACCCGCAAATCCTCGGATCAAATGTATCTGATATGCGGATATGGATACGGAATAATTCGGATTCGGATATTGCAATTTATCTATCGGGTGACTGCGGTGGTAAATCCGCTTACATAAGTTCATAGAGATGGGTTTGTATAGCTCTTTTTGTGGTGAAGTTGGCACGGTATTGTTTGTGGTAAAACGCTGAGTTGGTTTCTCACATCGATGCCTATGGTTACCTATACATAGAAAGATATAAAAATGTAGTGTCTGTTTGTAATGTCAAATAACAGTATTTAAATATGCACGCATGCATATGAACGTAGGTAGACTTAGGTATACGGTAGTTCTATCAAAAAAAAAAGGAAGTTATCATGCGTAGGTCCACTGAAATAAACCAATTACGTGCATTATGGCTGCTCTCGATGATATAAACTCTGTCCTAATTTTTATAAATGTAATAAGAATAAACAGACAAATTATTTTAATAATAAATTTTAAGTTACTTACAGGAATATTAAGGTTATTATTCAGAACATGATAAATGCCAGTGTGGTACAGAGTATAAGCGATTTAAGTCACTTTTTAATTAGTGTGCTTTTAATTGATTTATTGGGATAAACACTGAAAAAATAAATTAAAAATTTAAAAAACCCCCACCGCAAAAAAGTAAAACATTTAAAAAGTTGAAAATAACACTTTAGCCATGAAATTTTACTTCACGTCGGGGTACCGCTTAAGTAAGGAATGTTCCTAGTACTTGTAGGTATGAAGGTACTTATTTTAACGGTACCCCGACGTTACGTAAAATTTCATGGCTAAAGTGTTATTTTCAACTTTTTAAATGTTTTACTTTTTTGCGGTGGGGGTTTTTTAAATTTTAATTTATTTTTTATTTTAAAAATTTTAAACGCATTAATTTTGTTTTATACAGTATACAGTTATCAGAATTTTTCAGTGCATTGTTTGTAGAGTCAAATGCTGGTTAAAACGAATCCAAACACGACATATCTGCTATTATTTTGTCAAGAGTCTACCTACTGGTGTGCTGGATAGCCTTGCTGCAGCATCAGCTCATCCTGTTGCCATCAGTGCATTGTGTTTAGAATCAAATGCTGGTTGAAATGAATCCAAACACGACATATCTGCTATTATTTTGTCAAGAGTCTACCTACTAGTGTGCTGGAGGGCCTGGCTGCAGCATCAGCTCATCCTGTTGCGGTCAGAGCATTGTGTGCTGAATCAAATGCTGGTTAAAATGAATCCAAACACGACGTATCTGCTATTATTTTGTCAAGAGTCTACCTACTAGTGTGCTGGATAGCCTGGCTGCAGCATCAGCTCACCTTGTTGCCATCAGTGCATTGTGTGCAGAATCAAATGCTGGTTAAAATGAATCCAAACACGACATATCTGCTGTTATTTTACCAAGAGTGTCTTAGTCTGCTAGATATCCTGGCTCCATCAGACCAAAATACACCATAATGTTGCTTATTAATATTACACACATGAGTGTTTGAATTTTTAAGACACACATATGTTTTTAATTAAAGTTAATACCCATAGACGTCTAAAATAGCAACGGTAGCTAATACAAACGAGCTAATAACCTTGAAACGGCTGAACCGATTTTGATGAATTATGTCTAAGAACCATCGCAAGAAACCCTACTTTCAAATAAAAAAAACCGCATCTAAATCGGTTCACCCGTTTGGGCGCTACGGTGCCACAGACAGACAGACAGACAGACAGACAGACAGACAGACAGACAGACAGACAGACAGACAGACAGACAGACAGACAGACAGACACACACACATAGCTGTGAAACTTATAACACCCCTCTTTTTGCGTCGGGGGTTAAAAATAAAAAGTATTGTTAACGCACTATTTTTTGATAGTTTTGTTTAAAGTAAGTGAGATAGATGGGAATTTAACTTATTTACCTACCACTTGCATACAAATCTAACATTTGTATTAGATTTTATGGCTTCTTCATTGTAATTTGTTTTTTTTTTGCGATTTTTTAAATAAATAATTCTCTGAGTATTATATTTATTAAACTTATTAATTCAAATTTCGAACTTATTAATTCAATTCGCTTACAAGTAATCAGCTTCTTTCTAACGTACGCACTGTACCTTATTTTTGTGGCTTATAGCCACGGTACCGAGCTTTCAAGGAATATCCACTTTTAATAACACAGACACATATTTACGAATATATTTACGGTTATAAATAAAAATAGTGCACATCACTAGAACACCGAGAAATAGTAATTATGTAATAAAATCCAATATAATATGACACTGTTTCTGTAGTTTTCCAATCCTCGTTCTGCGAATTGTTTGCTGATAAAATATTCTGATTAACATTAGATTTCCTTTTTTTCATATTGTTTTCCGGTCTATTGTCAGGAACCGCTTTGCATAATGGACTCCTGTCACTCCGGTAAAATATGGGAAGACAAAGCGCCATTCCATGACTATGGACCGATTTTGTTTTTACCTGCAACCCCTTTTTTGAAAGGAATATTATTTAATCGAAGCGGACATTTTTGATTTTGTAGATCTATTCGTATATAATCTTTGAAAAGTACCAGTACTTCTAAATTCCAGTTTAAGGAAACTTCCTTCAGAATTAATTTGTAACAGGAATGATTATTATTTTAATACAATTTATGAAATAATTTTACCCATGAAAAGAAACGGTAATACTCTGGAAATAAAATAAGTGCTTATTCTGACATTTAAGGTTTTGGTTTTTTTTTCTCTAAGGCTTTAGAGTTACGTAAGCGGAAATTGGCAAACTTTACACTTAAAAGTAATAAACAAGTCTTATCTGACAAGTAATTTCGTAACAGCGTGATGTAAGTGCCGTTAACCTAAGCATAAAAAACCGTTCAATACTTGAACCCCTCCTCGCTAACCCGAATCCCTTTGCTAGCTTTATGGTAATTTATTTCATACATACGATGGCGGGACCCACAATCGTGCAACCACAATTGGATAGCAGCTTAAATTTTATGACATTAAACTAAAATTAAGCTAACTATAATACTCGTATTATCCGAAGTAATTACAATTATGAAGGAAACTTCACTTTATTAAATAAGTCCTTTATTAAATAAAAGGTTAAACCATGACTTGTAATTAAATAGCTTACCTTGTATTTTAATATATTTTTAAGAGTCCGAAAGTACTTGTTTTTAAACGGGCTTAGAGTGAATTTATAAACATGCTAATTTTTATTGACTAGCTGTTGCTTGCGGTTTTACTGTGTCCTAGAAAAGTCCATTAAATCACTGTAATAATCAAATACATGGCCTACTCGTGTGCCTGATTTCATCTAAATCTATTCAGAATCGTTACGCTTAAGTGTTCTGGTTTTCTGTTTCTCCATTTGTTTTTTTTATTTGTTTTTTGTAGTTAGTTTTAGTGTACCTATTTAATTGATTGTTGTTAGGTTGGATTGTAGTTTTGTTTAAATAAAGAAGAAGAAGTTAACGTTCTCATAATAAATATTATTTGATCATACAGCCGATTATTTGAAATTGCGATCCAACATTAAAAAAAAACAACCAAATATTCTAATTTATTTATATTAAACAGAATAAATAACAGAAAAAACATCAAATAAATTTCAAAAGTTTTCCAATTTCAAAATGGTGAGATAATATGGAAAATAAGCACATCAGGAGAATTATTTAGCATCCAATACGTATCAGGAAAGTAAGTGCCTAAATTAGTTCTTGTTTATAACAGATTTATACTGCTCCATCTTTTTGGAATCATTCGTAAAGCGTCTACAATATTAGTATCTTATGAATAAATTACTGTTGAAATCGTGAAGCGGTTTGTATCCGCTACGCCATAATTCTTTTAAGTCTTGTATTTATTACCTTCCAATCATCTTTCATATATTATTATTTTTTGTTTTTGTTTGAGAGTGAAACCTAAATTTCGAAATTTTATTTTTCCTCTTCCAATCAGGTGCTCTTCTTAAAAGCTGGAAGTAGGAGTATTTTTTGATAATGTATCGTCGAAAGAGATACTGACAATAATTTATAAAGCAAAAAAGTTTCAAATAAGTATATTTACTTTTTATCCTTTCCTTAATTAAAAGAATTTCATTGAGGCGACAACTTTTCTCACCGCACTTTACGTATGGTATTTAATAATGCAACCTGTTCTCGCCGCTTCGTTTTTATGTAACGATCTCTTTCAACCCGAGGATAAGTCTCTGTTAAGCCTCACCGGATCTAATATTTCGCGTACACATGACATAATTCGACGAATCCTGACACTGCACGAGCTCAAGCATGTTTATGTAAAAACAACATACCTATAAAAAAATACATCTCGTCTGTTTTTTCGGTTCGGGGTAGGGAGTATTCCCGTTTGTCCCACCGACTTTGTCCTATAGTGGGACGAACGGGAATTTACAAAAATGATATTAAATTTGTTCCCGATTGTCCCATTCAGGATTTTAGAGGGACGAAGGGGAATATGTTCTTAGATTAGTGCCATTCGTCCCAGTATATTCTCATTTATATTCGTTTTAACCGTTTGTCGTAAAAACAATGTGGAAGGGATCCATTAGGTTAGGTTAGGTTAGAACTGTGACCTGCAGGCAAAAGTACTCGCGTCACTGTACCGGAGAAGGAGGCTGCGGAAAGGGAGAGGGAGATCACCTCCTTTCACCCTGCCCGCAGCAGACGCACCGGGCGCAGGCGGAGGGCGGACAACGCCCTCTTCCAGCCCCCCTGAATGGGTCCAGGGCGACGGACGCGGGGATGTCCGCCGCCCCCACGTACATGGACCCGAGGTGGCGGCGCGTCGTGTTCACGCGCGCCCCTCTTAGACGTCGCGAGGGGAGTCTAACACCTCACTCCCCTCGCAGACTTGGCGAAGCCCGCGGGGCCGGCACCAGTCGGGGGTCGCGGAAGTATCATCCGTTCCCGTGACCCCCGGCGCAGGTGTGAGAAGGAACACGGGGTGGTTTTTAGTCAGTAAGAGTCTGACAGACCCCTCCGCCTCCCCGGGCGGGGGACATCCATGAGGATTTTCCACCCCTAAAAAAAAAAAAAAAAAAAAAAAAAAAGGTTGGAACTATGACCTGCAGGCAAAAGTACTCGCGTCACTGTACCGGTGGCGCGCGAAATGCGGGCGCGCGGCGAGCGACCGATGCAGCGACACATGGAGTAGCGTCGGTTGCATCTGCGCGAGGTCCGGGTGGCGGAATGGCGGGACAGGCTTTCGCGCCCTTCCGCCGGCCTCGTCACCATCGAGGCGGTCCGGCCAGTGCTCGAGCGCTGGCTCGGGAGGAGGCACGGCTCCCTGTCGTTTCGGGTGACACAGATACTTTCCGGGCGCGGTTGCTTCGGAAAGTACCTGTGTCGCATTCACAGGGAGCCGGACGCCCGGTGTCACCACTGCGTCGACTGTCGGGAGGACACGGCGCGGCATACGCTGGCAGAGGGCGACAATAGAAAGAAAACGGCGTATATGGAATCAGCTGTCTGACAACTGTCAAGTGTTAACGACCTGAAAATAAAATACACTTGACAGTTGATAAACAGCTGATTCCATACGCTATTTTCTTTCTATAATAGAAATAGAATTTGTAACACGGCTAGGCCTGCAGACTAGACTGAAAGCTGCCCCAATATAATTAGAAAAAGGCTAGGCAGACGGTGCCATAATTCATCATCAAGTTGCTAGTCCTACTAATATTATAAACGTGAAAGTTTGTGAGGATGTTTGTTACTCTTTCACGTAAAAACTACTGAATGGATTTTAATAAAATTTGGTATGGAGTTAGCCGAGACCCTGGATTAACACATAGGCTACTTTTTATCCCTGTATTCCCACGGGAACGGGACCTACGCGGGTGAAACCGCGGGACGTCTGCTAGTTGACTAATAATGTAACATAGGTACCATGAATTTTAATGAACACAAAATAATACAGACTTCAAATCAAAACGTGATTCGTACAATACGGAAACATTTCCTGAGTGAAATGCTGTTCATATGAATTTTACAATCATTCCCACAACCGATCGCGCTGTTCATAGCTATTTGAGGAAACGTTTCATGTCGACAGTAGGTATTTAATTATTGGATATACGGTTTGAATTACTGGATTTGAAATTCAAAAGTTAATGTCTGTCTAAATAGAATATTATAACGTAACCAAAACCATAGTGATCGACCTTTTGGACACAAAAAAATGACAGCAACTATGCAAGTTGACATTGACATGTGCAAAGAAATGCAAAGTACGGTTGAATTTCAACCCATGGGCGATCACAAATACTAATTAATATTATATTATTTAAGAAGAAAGATTATATTTTTGTTTGATTCTTTTTAGGCATCAAACTCAAAAACTATTCAACAGATTTGAGAATTCAATAATCATTAGATTATAAGAAATGGTGTTAAAGACCAGTGGGAAAAGTACGAAATTCACGTCAATACTTCGCGAGCGAAGTGCTAATATTACAATTAAGTAATATTATGTTTTTTATGTAATATATCCCTATTTTTTTTCTTAAGATCTATCACTTTTTTTCGCCATGTCGATTTGAAATGATCTAACAGGTTTTTTCTTTGTTTATATAATTAGCTAGGGCTAATTAGGACTAGTCTTTATTATAGGAGTCCAGCCGTCTACGCCTACCGAGATGTCGATTGTTGATTGTAAATCTGGAAATGATGATCAAATTTTCATGTACTCGAACCTTCTAAAATCTTACCGGTTTGAAATATTTTCATAACAAATAATAAGCTCGAACTTAAACATTTGCAGAAATAACAATCAAGTAATTATTTTATTCATCGCGTCGTCGTGGTTGAGGCAAACAAATTCTCACTAATCAGAAGGGTCAAACAGGGCTTAAAGAGGATTAAAGTTAGGTGATAATATTCAATTAATTTGTTTAGAATCCTTTTGTTGTGTTCATTCTTGAGATAAGATGTTTATTAATGAATGTCTTTCGGAGATATTTAAAGGGCCCAAGAGCAAAAGTTACATAAAGTCTCTAAGTTGATACTCGTTGGTATTAAAATACTAAGTCTATTTTAATTTCAATAGGAACATAAGTACCTATAACAAATTGTATTCTTACTATATTTCTAAAAATATTGCTAACAGAGTAAAACCTGCTAAGTGAAAAGTCTTAAAAACATCCCTACTCAATTTTCTTCGTTGAACATAGAATAATACTAATCCTATATTTAGCCATTTTCAAATTCCTCGTCCGGATGACCAACTCTGCAGTCTTTTGAAGAAAAGGCAACATACGTAGGTTAGGTAAAATGCACTGTAAAATATATAGAAAGTTTTTTCCTATTAAAAGTTAAGAAGTTGATGGTTAAACATGGGCCAATACCAGCCTAGCATTGATCACCATGCGATTTCAGACTTATATTAACTATAAGTCCAGGCTTCCTCACGGTGTTTTTCTTCACCGATGTTTATAATGTCTAAAATACACTGAGAACGTGGGCCAAGCATCGTCATTATTACCATGTTCTGCCAGCTAATTGGTTGATACAAGACTTTGTTGTTACCACACTGAAGGATGCTATCCATCCTTTTTTTAATCCCGAAGTCTCAGATACTAAAAGTAGTTACATCCTCGACAGCTATTTAATTGGACCCACAACAGAGAGGTTTGCAATTATATCTCAAGCAAGTACCTACTTTTGAGGTTCGTTCAGAAGTCGAGTGCAATTGTTTTTCGTGTACAACAGGATTGTTGTGGCTTTGAATTATTGTTCTGTTTCGTAGAATTTCTCTTAGCAATTCTAATACAGTTACACAGAATAAGCACAAGATTTCTTAGAATCACGAATGCTAGTTGTAGGTACTAACTATAAATCTGGTAACTGGAAATCTGTTTTTCTTAAATATATTTTTTTCCATTATGCAAAGAGAGTAGAAGAGGCTAAAACAAATGTCTGATATCAATTTAGAAGTCAATTTGGAGCGAACAACTTTCACGAATTGCTTCTGTTATATCTTTGTCATAATATAAACCACGCAACAAACTTTGTTTACCAAAAATCGAACCACTCTCACGCAAACAACCTTGATTAATCAACTTCAGAGTAAGATAGAATAATGAAAGAGGGGAATATAAAAAAACACGCATAACTTACTACTCAGTATCTCAACGTTGATTGGTCGAAGTGTGTGTAGGTAGGTACCTTTTCAAGTTGTCCCTTTGATGTCATGAATTGACAAAGCAGTCGAAACGTTAAGGCTTGTAGTGACTTTCAGTTTCCTTTGTCTTGGCCTCGACATTTTTCCAGTCTATTGGTGACATCTGTTTCTTAAAGACTTCAGTGAGAAGGTATTAAGTAGGTACAGTTTTAAAGGTCAGTAACTTAAAGTGTTTATAGTATCTGATATGTAGTTTCTGAAGGAGTAGGCAGAGGTGTCTAAGGTATATCCAAATCGAGTCAGTTTCATCACGTTATTTTTTGAGGTTTTACAATTTTACGCCATGATATTATAAAAACATCTAAAGGTGATACCTAATTCTGTAAATAGGTTTTCACAAACACTTTTACACGCCATAAAAATGACGTGTAAACGTGTAACTAGTAGATGAGATCGGAGTTTCACTATCCGACTACTCTGAGAAGAAACACCGAAAGAAACTCAGAGGTCATTGTCTTTTTTAAAATAATCCTAGATTTAAGGAGTGGCTTTGGTGGTTTTGTTTCATAATATTTTGCCACCAACTATTAAAAAGTCTGTACTTAAAAATGATTTTATTCATAAATTTTGCAGTTGTTAGGATTATTATTTTTTTCAGTGATTAAGATCTTAAAAGCTTACAGGAGGCATATCTGACTGGCCTGTAGGTCAAGTAGTTAGTGACCCTGACTGCTATGCCGGAGGTCGTGGGTTCGATTCCCACCCAGGACAAATGTTTGTGTGATGAGCACGATCATTAGTTCTGTGTCTGGGCGTGATTTATCTATAATATTTATGTGTTTAGAAATATATTAGTATGTTTATCAGCTATTTAGTACCCATAACACAAGCTCTCAAGCTTAACTTGGGACTTAACTTGGGACTAAATGGCGTTGTGTGAAAAGTTGTGGAATATTTATTTATTTATATCCTTTTAAACAAAAAAAAAGAATTTTGCAAATGGAACACTTAAAAAAACAGCCTCTTCCCTTTTTAAGTCTTAATAAATATTAGTAACAAAACGTCCCGAGCAATTCGATTATCTTTCCCTCTATCTGATAAAATTAATTAGTTTAATGACAACAGTACACGGTTCAAGAGAATTAATTGACTTTCATGAGAAGTGGCAGAAATAAAAGGTATGGCCAATATTGAATGAATCCTTTTTGTTTATTCGCATTAATTTGATTGCTTTATCGGAAATGGAAAACATAACACTAGCGCGTACATCGGTGCGGTGATATACGGTGCGAATTTAAATCAATAATGGAATTAAATCCAAGATTGGTTGTTTGATTGTTGTTGTGTAATTAATGAAAGACGATTAACAGAGGCAGATGTAAGTCTAAACGCCGCCAGGAGGGGAGGCTCTAGAGAGACATACACGGACCTTATTACATACCTTATTGGTGAGGTTCTTGAGAAAGGCCAGGTGCGTAGTACTGTACTACAACCAGGCGTGTGTATACGACTACATGCATGAACGCAAACGTAGCAAAAGAAGTATGTGAATGATGACGCTCTAGATGGCGCTCCGGATTTTTTTATGTACTCCCATGGGATAGAGGCGTGAGTTTAAGTATCGATATATATGTATGTCTCGTCATCGAAATATTTTTTTAAATTGCGTCATTTGTTCTTTTTTTCTAAACTTACACTTTTAAAATTGTATTTCACAGTACTTGTTAACATTAATCAGACACATCATAGACGTAAAAAATATGCATAAATATGTGTGTCGGCGCACTGCTACAAATCCGTACAAAACCACAGAACACGAACCCGCAAGTGATTTCATTTCTTACAGTTCTTTTACGTATTATAGTACGAATTTACGAAAATGATACTGAAATACATTCCTGTGATGACTGCTTTAAGGTTCATTAGCTTGTAACCTGTTTCCATTAATTCATTAACACACTATAGCACACTGCAGCAGTGTCTAAAGCCGGATAAGGGAATTAGTTGAATCTGGTCGCTGTCAGTTAGTTTAGCCAGGTATCGTAAACATTTCTAGGTAGCCGTTCTGCCAACCTGTTGTTTAATTTATTCGGAGAATCGGAGCCTAAACTTTCACGAGCCATTTCAGTTGGGTTATCCAAATTGACCAAATATTACGCCACCAATTATATTGTTAGAACCAACTATTAGGGTGAAGGCAAGAAGCTATTACTCACACGCATGTGTGTAGGCTATTGCCAACGTATTCTAAATTTATGTTTCGACGAAATATTAAATTTATTCAACACTTATCATAAGTCAGAAAGAAATTTGAAAGCTTTCACGGTTAACTAAGGTTGTGAAGTTGCCTTTGCATTTTACTTTTATGGAAAATAAATTAGGCCTTGCCATTATTGCGTAAATAATACTAAATAGCTGTAGTTTCGGAAGTTGGTCAGTCAGTCCGTCAATCCGAAGCGCGGGTGGACGTCTAATGCGTGAACGAGAATTTGCATAAAATAAACAAACTAATCATTTTTGCTTATATTTTTATGGAATTCCACCGATTATCCTGTGTCATTCCATAGTCAAAGCGAGAACAAAAACAACTATTTGAAATCGGTCATTATAGACGAATATATCGGTAAATGGACATAAATGAACAAACGCAGAATCTCCTCTTTGTCTGTAGATGATCTAAAACTGCTACGCCGTAGCACATTATGTTACGTTAGAGCAAGTTTTTCGTAGCGCGTAGCGAGCGCTCGTAGCGGTTTTGGTGCCGTTAGTAGGGAGTAATAACTTACAATGCTGCCCCATTGTTAGTTATTATTTACTCCCTGCGTTCGCATAAGTTTAATTTAAACACTAATTTATTTAACGTTTATTCCATGTTGTCGCATTATTAATACATTTGACATATGAGCTTTACAAAAAACTGCAAATTTAATGTTATTAACGTGGCAATAAAAGAACTCCGTGAACTTGTTACAAACTATAAAATTGATTATAGACATGTCCGTACGTGTTATTTACTTTTATTTGCAAAAGGGTATAGTCATATTTCACGCCGTCCACTCAAATACTTCGACATTAAAAGTAAATAACTCTTTGAACACGTAAATAAAACAATTTTACCAAATCCTTAACGGAACGAATGAATAAAACATGGGGTTGATACCACTCATGATGTTGTACAGTTCGCAATAACAGCGGGTACCTGCGAGGGTTAATATTTAAACGATGACCGACCGATGCACGACTAACTTCACTGTACAACCGACCCGTTTGCGAACAACTTTATGCCTTCGTATATCTCGAATATCAACGTATGGGAACTACCTATAAGAAATTAATCGCGCTTTACATTATGAACTTACTAGACATTGGCAGCCCCGGCAAACTTGAGCCTTAGAATTAATAGAATAGAAATACTCTTTACTATAAACCATAAAAACTTACAAATTATAACTTTAAGGGGTACATAGGGTGTTACAATGGGCGGCCTTATCGCTAAAAGCGATCTCTTACAGACAACCTTTGGATGGACTTGATAGTGGAGGTCAAAAGATGAGTAGGCAGTGTGTGGTGTACTATTTACATAAATATATAGGGTGACTGGTAATTAGTGACCGATACTTAAACACGTGATTGTACTCATGAATACAAATAACTTTCCCAAAGAAACTTTTTTAAATACTCATTAACTTTTGATTAATTTAATTACGACAGTACTGCACAACGGGAGCGGTGGGGGTGGCGGGGAAGCGCGTGAGGCTACTACTAGTAGATTTTGCCCGGACTATCAGCTGATAGATCGTGCCGATTTGTGCCTACTATGATCGATCACAGGCGCGCGCGCGGTAATTTCAAACAGCGTTTTTGTTATTTTATTGTGTTATAAGTTATCGTGTATAAAAAAAAAAGTTTCGATGGGAAAGTTTATTGAAATCATGAATACAATCACGTGTTTAAGTATCGGTCACTAATTACCAGTCACCCTATATAACACACATGACTATCTAAATAGATATACTTCAGAAACTAAATATTCGCATCACCTCCACGACAACGGCAGCGAAACGGCGAAGCCATAAATTTTTACTGATATGTAGAATTTGTTAAGTTAGAGTCGGTAGGTTAGGCCGTGTAGATTCAGAAGCTTGGCTCTACATGGGATCTGATATCTTTCTCACAGGGCAAACCTTATGTGGTAGTCGTGGCAAAATTTTACATGAAATGTTTTGGTGGGATCAAACTTTCCGTGACTCTATTTATTTACTTACTACGGCCTCTAACCATCAAAACATATTAATATGTAATATTGAGGAAGCGCAAAAAAAATGTCAGTGATAGCACTCACTCGATATTCTTCGCTACACTTACCGAAATATTCTTCACAACATGTGAGCATCAGACTTGTCACGTGACCATCATTTGTCATGCCCGAGTTAATACGACACGAAAATCTCACGCTCGCAATGTCCAAGCTGAACACAAATAATAACAAAATATATTGCTACTCATTTAAGGGGGAGGCGAGGGGTTACTTAACATTTGCGAGGACCTCCCGATGTTTTACTACCGTCTTTCTTCAGGTCGGTGAACTTCCTTGCGTAAACTTATTGAGACCCAAGAACCAAAGACAGAGTATCCATATACGTACAGGGTGGAAAGGTCATCAAATCACATCCAAACACCATGAGTTACTTCATCCCGAACCCTCCAGCGTAGAAATTTCACGTCGTCTTTTCTTTATTTCCAAATTTTATCTGACGCTGTTTTTTCTGTAAAAAATCTGTGTAATTTATATTTTTAGGAAAAATCTCATATCGTTTGATAGAAATTATAATTTTTAAGCGGCTATTGGCCATTGGCTAAGGCTGGCGATCGAGAATTCGTGAGGTCGATCCCCACCCATTGCACTATTGACGTGAACCCACTCCAGCCACAAGCATTCTTAGCTAAGTTGGAGGGCTTAACAAGACTACTAGTAATGTGTAACTCACATTGCTAGAAAGCTTTAAAAAATATGGTTCTGTTTTTTACTTTTTTTTCTTTCTTTCTTTCTTTATTCTACACAGTTTAAAGTAAAAATAACCTGTACGGTGCAAGTATAATAAATTTCTTTGATCGTTTTTCGACTTTATACCAAACAGAATAAGGTTCATATTCAATTGGGAAAATTTGACACATTGGGGTAACTTGAAGTGCTGGCGTTTGTACATGGGTTTTAAAATATTTAAATTTTGCAATAAATCTGCTAGTAGGCTCGCATATTTGCACTTCGAGCGCGACCTACTTTTGACAGTACATTGACACTGACACATTGCATTATTCTATGCATCTCATGTACAGACGCCTGCACATCAAGTTACCCCAATGTGTCAAATTTCTTTGATCGTTTTTCAACTTTTTGCCAAACAGAATAAGGTTCATATTCAATTGGGAAAATTTTACATTACATTTTTAGTGTTCAATTAGAAGTGGGATGAATCGGAAAACTTGCATTTTTGTTTAGATTCTTCCCGTTGAGCATTCACTAACATTTTCTGCATTTAAGTTTTATCTCACAAGCTGCATTGCATTGACTACTTATGTTAGGGACGCACCCTACATAACATAATAACAAAAAGTGAAAAAACCGAGAATTTTCATCTGTGGTGCTCAGAATCATGTAAAGGACTCACACTGAAACAATATCCCTTCCATTATCTATAGTCAGTAGGTCGATAGTCTATCATACAAATATTGATAACAGCTCGCTCGTTACGGGTACGTCCGAAGCTAAAACATCTGAGAACCGATCCCACCTTACAATATTAGTTTTTCAGTAATTGGGTTACAAAGGTCAGTTTGTGGTCGAGCCATGTACATTATTAATATGTTGTCAGTCCTTTGGTTAGACTAATATCCAACTAGAAGTCAACTTGAAGATTGCTACAGTGAATTTAAACCCATTTTCCGGTGAATGTAAACAATATGACAGAATGCAGAGTCTATTTCAGCACTAGTAGACATGCGGCCGCCTGCGGCATCCGTATCGAGTCTCGGGAAGCTTCGAGCAAACAAATAATCCGAACTACTCGATATGTATTGATAGTTTTTTGTTGGTATTTCTGGACGAATCTTTTTGTTTTATTCGTTGAAAATTAAAAACCGATTTAGAGGTATGAGCAACAGGGTGAAAAGTTCCTCATCACCCATAGAAAAGGGAGGATCCTCCAACCAGGGGCTCGAGTCTGCTATTGCAATCGTGTCTCACTGACCGGTCATTGATCGAATATTTTACAACTTTGACAGTTTTTGTATGGGAAATGTGTCATAAGTTTGACGTTATACGTCAAAAATCGATAATTGACCGGTCATTGAGATACGATTGCAATAGCAGACTCGACCCCCAGGTGTTGTGTCTGGTGGGCTACTATTGCGGTTGTTGTCAGGATCTTGTATACATCCTCTACCGCGCAGATGATTTATAGGATGCGCGGTGTAGCATGTCAGTCTTTAGTTTATATGTGGCGAGATAGATGTCACTACACAGAAACAGAAATCTCCTAATCTTTAAATTTTAATGGTTGAACCAACATGTTTGGAAAGTCCTTGGAGGCTTACAAAATTTCTTTTGGATGTAGATTAGATCCAAAAGAAATTGTAGTATTTTTTATTTATTTTTATTACATTTTATTTTTAGGCTTGAATAAAATGTACAGACGCCAGCACATCAAGTTACCTCAATGTGTCAAATTTTCCCAATTGAATATGAACCTTATTCTGTTTATCATAAAGTTGAAAAACGATCAAAGAAATTTGACACATTGGGGTAACTTGATATGCTGGCGTCCGTACATTATATTCAGTAAACTTTTAAGCCTGAAAATGCATGTAGCTCATTGCTTAGATTTTATAAAAACGCGCATCACTGACTTCTATTGTTTTAGTCTTCATCTGTGCCGCAATTTATCGCACGAGTGTGAGTTTGCAATCTAAAATTCACAAGTGTGTACGAGCCACTTGTATTGAGTAAGTGTATAGTGTACTTATATTAAATAGATAAAGATTAAAAATACCTTATATTTTTGCAAACGATTAAGCGAATCTGTTAATGATCTGTAAATATTAGCAAGTTCATAATGATATTTTGTCATTTGTAAGTTTTTATGGTGTAGAATAAAAAGCATTTTATTATATAAATATTTTATTTGTTTTTCTTTTGTGCCTGAAGAAGCTTAACTTGAGCTCAGATACGCAAAATTGCATTTGCCGTTTACTTAATTACAAAGAGATTTAAAATACTGAATGTTTCTGCTTAATTAGGACAGCAATGACAATTTTACTTCACGTACCTACGTAAAATCGTCATTGCCTACCCACGCACATTATAAAATACCTTCATTAAACCCATAGACTAGGTACTAATTACACTTATATCCATTTTGGTGGAATTGCTACCGTTGAAGACTATTAAACCAACTTATTTCTGATATCCATAGCTTGACTATCGAAACACCTATGCCATGTAATAATATAGTTAACTGTTCCTATACATAAACAGCTTGTGCAGTCAAATTGATTGGTGGTGAAACCCAAACACGAGAATAATCCGCCGAATAATTTATAATGGCGTCCGGTATTTTGTCGAGAGCGTTAATAATCTGTCGTCTAACTATCAATTTAATAAACAACCAATTTGTTAGCGATATTGTGCACTCCATTAGTGAGTTGATTAATATGATTAAAAACAACAATACTAGTTTACTGAGCTAAGGTTGCTTCGCAGACGAGTTTATGGCAGAATTAGATATAGGTGTAGGAATGAGTACACTAGTATTAGAACACATACCTTGGTTGTTTGACGTGTCTCTGGTTTTATAACACACAGGTATTTTAACTGCCCCGTTTCTGCAGCGCAGGTTTACTCAGAATCGAACTGACAACTGGAAGTCGTCAGTCGTCAGGTGTCGATTTTCTGTTTATTTCTGTTACCCTGGTATTTTTCAAAACAACAGTCATAATTCAATTTAATTAACCAGTTTGTATTTCTACATTTTTGACCAAAAGTTGCTTAACACTTAGTTCTAGTCAATTAAATAAATAAATAAATATTCCACAACTTTTACACAACGCCATTTAGTCCCAATTTAAGCTTAAGAGCTTATGTTATGGGTACTAAACAGCTGACAAACATACTTATATATTTCTAAATATATACATATTATAGATAAATTACACCCAGACACAGAACAAATGATCGCGCTCATCACACAAACATTTGTCCTGGGTGGGAATCGAACCCACGACCTCCGGCATAGCAGTCAGGGTCACTAACTACTAGACCAACAGGCCAGTCAAGGCATTCAGGCATTTATGTTTGCCTAGTAAATAATTTACACAGTCGATATAAAACTGACAATTGATATCTTAGATTAATCTATCATACTCCTCGCTCTCTAATTTTAATCATGGTTGCGCTTATAGGAATAAAAATATAATATTTTAATTTTGGTTTTTTAGTTGAGATTTGCAGAATCATTTAGTTGCGCTTCGATGGTTGCGCTTCGAGAAATACCCCCGATTCTCATGCAGCGAAAAAAAAAGTCCCATCACTGATGCGTAGAACGCGGGTCAGTGACAGTAGCATCCTGAAAATAGTGGTGTAGAGACCTTACTCACCTTTTGTAAGGCTGCTGTATAGTTTTGCAGCATGCATCACATCCTGCTGCAGCCACCAGCTATTATTACGTATGTTTTGTTTGTATTATTAATGATTTGTCCAAATTAAATAAATAAATACAATTAAATTTAAATACATATACAAGCGATTTTACTGGATCTGTTATTAATCGGTCGCGAACTCGCGAATCATATTTTATCAACATACTGGCCTGTTGGTCTAGTAGTTAGTGACCCTGACTGCTATGCCGGAGGTCGTGGGTTCGATTCCCACCCAGGAAAAATGTTTGTGTCATGAGCGCGATCATTTGTTCTGTGTCTGGGTGTAATTTATCTATAATATGTATGTATTTAGAAATATATAAGTATGTTTATCAGCTGTTTAGTACCCATAACACAAGCTCTCAAGCTTAGCTTGGGACTAAACGGCGTTGTGTGAAAAGTTGTGGAATATTTATTTATATTTATATTTACATATAATTTAATCAACATGAAAATAAACAGCAAATTGCAAAAAAACACAAGAAAATTTGGATTCCACGGGATATCCTGGCGCCATAGCATGGTGTGGAGTTCACAGATGGTTTCTGTTTCCCCATTCCCTTAGTGCAGCGCCATAGTTTCATTTTATGACACCTTAGGGAATACTAGGGTACTCCTACTTGTATTAAAGAAAGGCTTATGTTGGTATAAAAGTTTGGCAAAGTTTAAGATTCAGATTAAGTTCTCTACACCGGTTTGCTTCGAATCGTTATTTAACATTTATGTCGGTACTGAAGTTTAGCGGTTTTCTTGAAACTCGAATCTACACAAATTACAGTACAATTTCGTATTGTTTGAACAATATTGCTTTAAGTTACCTAGGATTGCAGATAAACCATTTTGTGAAGGACTTTCGAAAGTTCACAAAGGCTAGGAATTTCATATACCGGCTTCACGGCAGAATGCTTTCTCCTGAGCTGATAGAATTCCTTTCACAGTCAACCATTGACAGTGGTAGGAAAGTTTTAAAATTAAATATTTAAAATCCACTATTTTTGTTTCAATGTTATATCTTAAAGACATTTTAGACACTGTCTTATGAAGCACAAGTACGAAATTAATTTAATTCAAAAAATAAGAAATTCTATCAATTCGGTATAAAGCAATTCATTCGGAGCGTTTTGAGCCCTGTTACATTTAATACAATCCAGTATCTTCATTTAATTAACACTTAAAAGAACAGTGTCTTTTCTAACTCCATCGGTGAAGCTGTTACTTTGAACAAAAAGAACAAAGACGAAAAATGCCATGAATGTGTCGAGCGTAAAATGGAAAGGGCATTGCTCTTGATTTGACAAAAACGAGTGAAGTGTCCTCGAGATTTGCTCAGCGAGATTGCGACCAGTTTATTGGCGAGGCCTTACTATGATTTATCGGACAAATAAAACACTGAATGCAGCTTAAAATGTTTGATCAAAAAATCTGCTAAGTGTGTAAAAAACAGCAGACATTAAAGTTTTATCGCGTGCAAACATTCACATATTGCTTTTATATTGCTGTTGTGGCGCGAGGATGCTGAAAGCTATTAAAATGCCTTTACTAGCTTTTAAGTAATGAGCATACAAGCTAAGCAAGTAATACATTCTTAAGTTTTATTTATGTTCACTAACTGCCAATTTTTATTAACTACATTAAAAAGTCCCACCATTATGATCATCTCTTGCCACCCAATTCTTCGTAATGTGAACTTAATTTTGGTTATTTATTACTCTTTTGTTTTCAAACTCGGACAAATGGTAGGTACTAACTCATTTTCCCAACTCTGGCAGTCTAACGAAAACCCTCGGTACTTTTCCATTCAAAGTTAAGGGTCATGAGCACTTACCAACCTTTCAGACGCGCACCTAGCTATGTAGGTACACATAGCTATAACATTAGTTGGGATTTCCGACAGTCGTAAAGATACAGCATCTCGGTTACATCTGAGTGGGTCGTTATCAAATAAACCGTTAACAGCGATAGTTTACGTAGATGTCACTAGTTTACGTTTCAGAATAAACATAGTTTGAATATCTAAGCAATGCCTCGTAACTTGTAATTTATTTTCATTGACGTTAAAGTTCTTGGATGTCCAATATAATGTTATACGGCGCATTGTCTGCGAACGACAGCCATTATTTAGAAAGACAAGCAGCGAATGGGCGGGCTTGAATTTACTCGCGAACAAACGGATCGAACGCCTTCTTAGCTCTAATAACGATTTACTGCGATCACCAATCCATCTACTAAACGTGGTGATAATAATGACTATGTATTCCATAAATATTTATAAATCTTCGAGTATATTGTATTCTTAAATCAATCATAAGTGTTCATAGTATAAGCTTTTGTGGGAAAACATAAGAACAATGTTTTTTAACGGATTTGACTTCCAAAAAAACCCGAAGGTTTGTGTTAAACATAAAGTACAAAAGCAATTCTTAAAGACAACGTTTTTAAAACCCCCGTTAGTAGAAGCAGCTGATTTCAATCTAACTGAGTTCGTTAGGGTACATTAAGCTAGAGAGGCCCTTAAGGACACATAGGGATCATGGCCATGCGAAAGTGGGAAAGTTACTATCTCCATTCATTTTCCCTTAAATGTCAACCCGGAATGGATAACACGATAGGACGTTCGCATATTTAGATACATATTATATGAAGATAACCGACTCCCCTTTGTTTTAGTGACATTGTGAAGTCAAATGGCTAAATGATATGTTATCGTCTAATGTATAAAATACGTCCTCAGTCCTCATGCAATTATTACGAATACCTCAAAATGTAATTAACTTAAAGATTACTGGATGTTAACACACATTAATTAATTAATTTTATTTTCGTGACCGCGAGTGCCGTTAAGGACTCGGAATGGCAGGAAATTTTAACGCTGAGCTTAATTTTGGACTTTTTAATTAATACATACATATAGCAGTATTGTGGAGGAAAATTGTCCGGAGCACCCTGACTTATGAATTTCCCTTTAGTGATTCACTATTGGAAATTAACAGTGTAGGATAAGTTTGATAACGCACATAAGCACCACTTAATTCTATATTTATTTATTGATTTGTTTGCGTACATCAATGTGTAATATTTTTCTTATTAAACAAAGGCCTAAAGATACTAATGAGACAGATCGTGAGCTAATAGTAGGATGGTATTCAATTATTAAACGATTTCGTAAAAGAAGGAAGATTTCTATTTGTCTGCTTTTTGTATTTGTGTCTGTTATGCGATTGTTAACATTTTGACGCGTGGTTTTAAGTTCTCTTCAATAATACGTACATATGTATCTGCTGCGTAGTTGTTCATAATGTTTCAGTCACTATGGGTAGACCGGGGACGATAGTAACACAGAGTACAGTAACATAGTTAATATTTCCACAATACCAAGCCAAGAAATCTGCTATCAATCAATCAGTACTATCTTGGCAAATCGGTACCCAAGATAGTAAAATCACATTACTTTTAAGCTCGCAGCGATAGGTTTTTACTATTTTGGCTTGCGTACTATCTTCGGGAGGCCGACGAAGCTTGTATGCAGTGGGATCATTTTACTCGTCGGTTCATGCTAGCGGTTTTAAATTTCCTAGCATCAACTTAGGAGTTATATACACGGGCATTAGTACCACGTTTAAGATATTTACTACGTACTTTAAGGCTCGACTTCTAGAACTGTTCACACTTATGCTAGGAATTTCACGTCACTTAAGACTCATGCTAAAGTAACATGAAGTAGTTTCGATGTAATCTAGGGTAGGTTGCATCGAAATTAGTTTATATTACACTTTCGATATTAAGATTCTGATTTAAAAAAAGAACACACAATACTAACTGATGAAAAAAAACTATAAATAATAATCATAATTATTGCAGTGTCGAAGGAGTATTCCGCATCGCTGATAGACTTTGATAGTGACCAAGAGACTGGCGGTATTGAATGGCAATGCTTAAGCTGGCCAGCGTAGAAGCTAGCCCTGGCTAAAATGCCAGTTATATAGACAACCTAGTTCTATTGGTAGAACAGTTCAATTCCAAGACGAATACGTAGAAATGATGGGTATTGATCACAAAGACCACTAGGGGCACATCGATATTTCAGAACAATGTCTAATTAAATAACTTGGCTGCTTCTCTGCCGTGCGCCTTAGTGACATTGCTGTTAAGTCTCCGCCTCCGTTAAACTTTGGAGCCGTCAAAACAATTACGTCACTGACAACTTTGGATACGCTTGTTACTTTTTAATAATAATTATGTCTTGTGTACAGTCCTTTTTACGAGTTAACGAAACAATGTAGTATTTCAGCTGATGAACAGAAGACAGTAATGGCGATTACGTGCCGATTTTCTCAAAACTGGTGATGACCTATCCGGGTACCTTATCTACAAGCATTTCACGTCCATCGGTGATTATTTGTAACGTCCCTTACAGCAAGTTTCCAAGTGTACTAAATTAGTTTCCCAGTCTACGCTTATAGCTGGGACGAGATGACAAGCGAAATGTATTTACTGGTTTTGTTCCTAAATTAAAGCTGAATAATATTCATGAACAGGAAAGTATCAATGGAGCTGCGGTGAAAAACGAGTGGCTCATCATTCGAATGCCACGTCATTCCGGACCGCGGGCTGCGGCCTCTGCAAACAGCGATGAAATATATTTGGGTTTAGTAGCCAGCTATTTTTTTTCTCCAAATCGTTATCAGGCTCAGGGTCGCCTACGTAAATATGACTTCGTACTGTTTTTCGTATTATTTACCCAGTTCGGGACAAAAGGGGATCCGGAGGTATTGTACTAAACACGGCAGGTATAAATAATACAACTTTTGTTTTAGAATGGGTAATTATTTGCGTAGTATTTCGGCCTCTTTATATTTTGAGTATAAAATGACTTTCAAGTGTATTTACATTTTCGTACCTAGTGTTATTTTTAACCTACTTGAAAAAGGAGCAGGTTTTCAATTCGGTTTTAGGTTTTGTTGTTGTTGTTATGTTGCCCCATAACTCCGTCATTTATGGACCAATTTGAAAAAATATTTTTGTTTGAAAGGGTGTCTTTTTCTTGTGGTCCCATTTGAATTCAGCGAAATCAGTTCAGTAGGTACTTTGGTTTTAACCATTCAATCGTATCAATTATCTAGAGATAGAAAGACAATGACAGCGCGAATACCGATGTCCTCTCGGGGTTTTATGAATTAATAACAAAATAACTAGAAAATAAGTAAATCATTTGTATAAACGAAAAACAAAAAATTGATAAATAAAAATAAAAGTTTTTATGAAAAAATAAAACTGCCAAACTTTGGTGGTTTTATTTCATTCAATATTTGCCACCGACTTCCAAAACTAAAGTTCTGTGGCCCTGTGAAAAGGGGTATTAGTCCAATTTTGTCGAAAATGAGTTAAGTGTACCAAAGTGATCAGAAAAAAATGCTCTATCGCTTGGTGAAGACAGAAGATATCTCTAAAAATAAGAAAGTTACTTTGTGTAAAAGGGTCCAACTGACACCAAAAAAAACTGTAAAAGTCGGTTTTTTGATCACTTTGGTACACTTAACTCATTTTCGACAAAATTGGACTTATACCCCTTTTCACTAGGGCCACAGAGTTATTTTCCACATTTTTATGTTTTTGACCAAGCCGTTTGAAAATTTTTGTAAAAAGTTTCATTGTATACCTAAATCTTCTTCACTTAATAACACCTAACTAATCGGTGCAAATTTAAGTTGCATTACTTCTATAGCATTTTTTTCATCAATTTCTTTTCACAAATAGGATCCCATTTGAAGTAAATGTGCCATTCGTAGTGTCTAGAAAAGAGGAAAAATAAACGAGGTGTTGATCTGTTTGGATGAAGAATTTATATAAAAAGTCCTGTTTCTTGTGTAGCAAACCTTAATACGTTTTTAAAAGACGAATGAGGGTTTAATTGCAATAAATAGTACGTATTGTGTACAAGGGCCACACATATCCGTTCGATCAAATATGAAGGTAAGTGTTATTTGCTATAAGCGCAATTATTATTTTCCTTCAGGTGTAAGCAAATTAAACATTTGAACATTTCTCCTCAATTATGAAAGCAATATAAAAATAAGATAAATACCACGGTGCCTGATCTTTTCTGGGTTTTTTACTTCGCAAAGCTGTTTTGACATTTTGTAACACGGACAAGCGTGCACCAGCACTTTTGTCCACAAGAAGTAAGTCTTCATGGATTATTTTTATCGTAGTTTAGAAGTTTTGTTCGTACAAGTCAAGTCCACAAAGCGATATACTGAAATACTTTCATAACTAAAGGAGTGATTCAGCTAGAAAAATAACTGTTGACATTATAAACTCACGGGTCATATATTCACCAAAACTTGGGTCGATGCGGAAAGATAAGCATCTCAAATTGTGAAGTCACATAAAAATTCAATGTCTTTTGTCAGTGGTTACTGGTTCAGTCCGTATCTTAATGGTGACGGTGTCGGGACGCCAGACTAATGAAAACTCGTTCCCTTTGACGTTATTACAGCATTTGTACAAATAATGAAGTTCAGTTTTGCTGACGACGCCGCACTCAGCGTGGAAGGGACTGAATGAGGCGATTAGGTATACATATTTAATGCCGCCGCCCTGATAGAGGCGTTAACTGCACGTAAACGAGGAAATAAAACGCAACGGAATAAGTGCCTTTTAATATACCAATTTGAATATTAATTTTAAGCCCTGTAGGAAACAGGCTCTTATTCCATTATTTTCTTCCAGTTTATGAGATTTTATTTGTTTGTTTGAGATTGTAGTTGTACATAAGGAAGGACGAACTGGGCATATTTCCTCCTTGATTTCGAATCAAATAAAATCGTTTATTTGTGATACCAGGTAAGACGGTTATATGCAATGTTAATAATATGTTGTTGTTGTTGTTGCAATGTTTGTTTAATACCTAAAGTTTAGATTTTTTATGAATTGCTAATCGACAGTAACGTACGTATATAAAATAAAACCTCAATAATTTGTTGCGATATTGAGATAGATTAATGATAGCACTAGTTTAAACCTTAGTGGTTTTTGGTTGCTATTTAAACTAAGATAGATTATAAGATTCTTTTGTAAAATGGTAAATAAATAAAAAAATAAAATATAAAGGTGTTTTTTACAAAATTATAATATATACTTGATAACGTTCATTTCATTCCTAGTAGGTTTATACAAAGCTCAGTTGTTGGGATCCTCAATCGCAGACCAGATGTTTCTACACTGAACTACCTATAAAGTCATAATCTAGTAATCTACAAAGGCCCATCCTCCACAAGCGCTTTAATAACCCATTTAACAAGATTGACTTTTACAAATTTCCCGGCATAACGACCACTCAAATTGTTTCTTGTTTTTTCATGAAAATGAGGCCATTCATTACAGATAATTTAAGGCAAACAGACTTTTAATTTAATGTAGTAAAACAATACCCGGTACGTGAACAAAAACGTAATTGGCAATTCAAAATACATTAACGGCATTTCAATTAAAAAATACAGAGAACAACAACGCGCTGCATTGTTTCTAGTAAATGCAATTATACCCCAGGCAAATAAGGTATTGCTTTGCTTTTTAGTGAAATTGGTTGAAATTGTTGTCTTTGGTGTATTTTCGCAAATTGAATCGAAATTGATTTTACACACAATATTCCGAATGCCTTATTTTGGCACTTTTATACGATACTTACTTTACAGAAAGTTTTGATATTACAAATGTATTACTTTCTTAATCTGGCATTAAACCATATAAATCCCGTGTTTGCTTCATATCGTAGACCTAATGCATGGATCTTGATTCATGTAAGCATTTTATAGATTGCAGATCGTTTTCTTCACATTTAAACTTTCGCAGATGTTAATCGCAGCACAATTTTCAACAACCTTGCTCTCCAAGATTTTTGCAAAAAAAATGTTTTCGGGACTTTTCCCAGCCAATATTTTTTAATTCTCTCGTGATAACTACATGTATTTTCACACAGCATTGCTGCTATAATACAAATACAATTCCGGCGAAAAATCTTCATAAAGGATATTCATTTCGCAGATTAACCTGAACCTAATTGTTCTTATTTTCTCGGGTTATTATCGCGTAAACAAAATACTGTTTCGATAGTAACTTGCGAAAGTTATTACTTTGAGCATTGTAGCGAATAATTGAATAACTTGATTATTAACCGACTTCAAAAAAAGGAGGAGGTTCTCAATTCGGTTGTATATTTTTTTTTTTTTTTTAGGGTTTGTTACCTCAGTACTCCGTCATTTATGGAACGATTTTCAAAATTCTTGTTTTCTTTGATAGGGTATACTAACAGATTGGTCCCATTTGTATCAAAACTCATATCTGATGAGGGATCTTCGAGGAATTGAGGGAACTCCTCAAAAAATATAGGCACACACGCACCGATTTCAACATTTTTAGTAACAAATCAAGCATTTTCATTTAGAAAGTAACATTTGGTGAAGAAAAACTGATGAAGAAGACAGGCAACGGAACTCTTCAACGCATAACAGCAAATTATTCGCGATTGCTATAGTCAGATGTCTATGCTGAGCTTTTGTATTTCCACAACATAACATTACGCCATTCTATTTTAAAAGGGGCCGGCAGAGATGTACAGATTAATGTTTAGAGATAGAACTTCTTTAGCAATCGTTATCCAATTTCAATGATTCTTTCAAGTTTTGAAAGACTTTCTTTACATACAAAGAAACTAAAAATTACAAAATAAAATTTTTTTTACAAAAAAAACAACCGACTTCTTAAAAAAAAACTAACAGGTGAAAAATAACTCCAGTTTCGGAAGTCGGTGGCCAATAATGAACAAAACAAAACCACCAAAGCCACAGACTTCCGAAACTGGAGTTATTTTTCACCTGTTAGTTTTTTTTTAAGAAGTCGGTTGTGTGGAAATTTGTTTGTTATTAAGCCCTCAGATTCGAATATTCCTATATAATAAGAAGCTCGACGACGACGAGCAATTAGTTTTGCATCACAATCAATTCTTTTGTTCAGCAGTTCATTTTATTAAATAAGCAATAGGGAATATTTAAAATTCAGACAATGAGCGATGGACTTAAAGCTTAACGGCGCCGACCGGGAAAAAAGATCGCGCCGCCCGGGAATAAACTGAATAATTTGAGAAAAGAAATTCAGCAGAAACGGTTGTTGTAGACGCTAAACTGTAATTTGTTAGAAATAATACCAACAATAATTTTCTTTGAGTTTTATTTTAACTTGTTAGAGAAATTCCAACTGTATCTTACGACCACTAACTAATCCCAGAACGTAAATCCGAACACGGCGTACATTTTTAAACAAAAGGCAAGTAATTTACTTACTGTGGATTTTCACATAAAGCTGACTTGCTGACAATGAATGAGGAAAAATGTTTACTGGCGACTTTAAAAGCCACGACCTTTCCTAGCAAAGTAATCATTGTAAAGCCCAGCCGCCATTGTTTTGTCATGGTATAAGGATCCATAACTGGGACCGAACTAGTTCTACTAAATGGGTATTACCCTATTAAATGTTCGGTGCCTGGAGTTTCGTTATACGTATATGAACTAGTGAAGTCGTAACTAGTTTAAGTCCCTCTTTACCGTTACCGCGAAACTAGAACGTGGAAGGTGCCGTGTACGGGTTATAAATATGCATGGATTTTATGTCGTTATCTTCCATCTGTCGGTGATAATTAGCTCTTCACAGATTGTTGAAACAATTGGTGACAATATACGAAGTGTAAAGGATTGGTTTGATTATTTATAGATAATTACTTTGTCATAATATTTTATAATTATTTAAATTATTGTGAATGTAAAGACAAGGTATGTGTTTGTGGGTTTTTATTTTTTATTTCTTGTCCGTTCCATTTTTTCCTATTTTGAATTTTGTATGGCAGTTGTGAAGACGTTTATTATTCGTCAAGCCCCTGAGCTCTTCAATTCCGACTTAAGCGTACAAATGCGTGCATTGACTGGGCAGGTCCAGTTGTTTTTCTTAACAGACTATCTGGGACACCAATTTGCGTTGTTCTCAAATGATCTGACCAAGATAATGTCTTGATTTATAAAGAGACTTTGACCTCTGATTTTCTTTTGGTGTTTCTACTAAGAGTAGTCACACAGTGGAATACATGAATCAATAGCAACGCAAGCATACGTAAAAATAGCTTATATGACAAGTAACTGTATTGGGTAAAAACCCAATTTACAGAAATAAATATACATATTTATCAGTAGCTTATTATTATGTCCTTTGCAAGCCGCAGATTCCAGTTTCATTGTGCGCAAGGAATCACGAAGTAAAGAGTATTCAAGTGACGTTTTCACCTTGATTCCTTATTTATTATTCGGAATTAGCGAAGTAATCAAAGTTCTATACCTAATTTGATTACTTGTCAATGGCTGCTCTGTCCTTCTAACTACCTGGTAATTGCCAATTAATACCTAATCATATAACGTTGTTACTAGTACGTCGTGTTAAGAAGGACGCCCGTCTTACAATATAATTATTGGATTATTAGCCATCACGTGCTAATTTACTACAATTGCAAGTTGTTGTTCAATGAAGATTACACACACTTGTGCACCCATATTGTTGTTTAAAAGACTAAGAAGTTCTACTTTAACAATAAATATATATAGTTACTCTTATCAACCAGTTCAACCACATACCTACAATAAACATTTCAAAGAGTCAACTTTAAAGTAATGTTCTGTGTTTTGTCAGCTAAAATAAAAGCCATACAAGCCATAAAGCGAGCCTTTATGTGAGTGATGTCGTACTTTCTCTGAATGGGAACAACAATTTTCATCTGAATCTAAAAATGTTACAGCATACCATATCACGCCTTTGTTGCCTAACGATTGTGGCAAAAGGACAATAAGACTTGAGTTTTTAGTAGCAAGAACGAAAATTTTGGTTGTGTCTATTTTTGAGGGAATATTAATAACCACTTATTTATTTATTTTATTTACTTCACTCTCTCTATCTAAAACCATGTATTTAGCTGCATCCAGTTAATCTGGAAGCCGATCACAACATAGTTGGGAAAAGGCTAGGCACATGATTATGACCATTTTTTTTGTTATTTAATTTCATAAAAACACCTTTATTTTTCAGAGAATTCTAGTAACATAACATAACGTAACGCCTGTAGGTAATCCCCGAATGGCTAGGCACAAGTGTACCTGGTAGTACACCCACATTTCGCCAGTTATGTTTAAGTGCCATGTAATAAGGGGCGAGCCTATTGCCATCAATCGGGCACAAATCCAGACTACGGGCTACTGAGAAATTTAAGATGGAAAAACTTAATAATACTTTGCCCCACCTAGGGATCGAACCCGGAACTTCATGCTTAGACTAACGAGGCAGTCTTTGCAGCAGATAATTATATATTTTTTTATAACCCTGAATATAAGCTTATTGTAAGGTCCTGTATTTTCTGGAATAAACTAATAGCTGTAACATAATTCATGATTTCATTTAGTTTAGGAGAGATAATATATCAAAATGGTTTTGATAGTTCGTGATTGCCAGCGCTGTCCATGGCGTTAATTGAATTAGTAGTTCCACGCCCGAGTCCACATTGTCTTAGTTATGAATAGAACATCACCTCTTGTCTCCTGAGGATCGTAAATAGTGACTCTGAGTATATAATGGGAGCTTGATGGGAAGCAGTGGTCCCATAAGCTTTCCTGAGGTGTTAATGCCTACAAAGTTAGTCGTGATTTGATTATTTAACTCCGCCTGAAACGTGTCGAAGTGGGAAAACCGGCCAAGTGTGAGTCGAACTCACACACGAAGGGTTTCAAACAAAGGGCAATGTTTATTGCCCTTTGTTTGAAACCCTTCGTGTGTTCTTCTTGTGGACGGTAAACTAATATCAAAATATAATAATAAGATAATAATAAGTCTATCAGTTAGATTGTATAAAACAATTCACAATTTTTTTTTTTGCTCTTTACAAATTTATGGTAAACTACTTAGATTAAGCGCATTAAAGTTGAGGTCCTCACCTCAACTTTGGGCTTGTGACGTCATTATTGAGTATAGACTACGTATGTACAGGCTAGTGACGTCATGTGACATTTCGACTCGATGTATCGCCGTTATTTTTTAATTGCGTGAAAAAAGGAAAAATATGTGTCGAATATTTTCTTGTAATCTAGATGAGGGACTAAAAACTAAAATGTTGTCAAGTAGCCCATTTACTTTCTTTCGTATTTCAGTTACCCATTTAGCTAATCAAAATTATTTTAATAAGTACCAGCTAGAATTCGTTCCCCGTCAATAGCGCAACGACTAACTTTTCCTGTTAATTTTCCCACTGCGGTTGAAATTAAACCGGACCTAATTCATTTTATATTTCCTAAAAGTTGAATTCTGACAGAAATTTGTTTGGATTTTACTCGCTACAAGTGACCCGCATGAAAAGAACATTGTAGGTACTATATAGCTATGAGTATTGGAAAACAAAGAAAAAATGTGTTACTGCTTGTTGTTGTTTGAAACGTGGATCCAAATAGGTTATCGGAATTGCGGTATCTATCTTTAGCTGTTTGGAATATCCATTATATTTTATTTCACGGTAAATCTCTTCTTAAGCTTCCAAAAAAGTAATCGCCAGGTGATTTTGACGTATTTAAGTTACAGTAATTAAATCGAGTTTGATACTAACAAAATATAAATACCAATTTGACTGTCAAAAAATTCTAAGGTATTTATTTACACTGTTTTTGTGAGGTATTGTAAATAAAGACAGTTGTAAAATGCACCTACGTTGTAAATAAATATAGACTTTTACTCTTGGTTTTTATAATTGTTTAATTAAACGAACGACTGACAAGAATAATACGGCACCGATGCAAAACATTTTGTCAGCAAACAACAAACATTTGAATTCCAACTGCAGAAAAGCAAAAATGAAACGTTACATTTTTTCCCTTACATACAGTTCCTGAGATAAAAAATATTCAGAATAGTAATTTTAACGATAGAACAAATAAAAAGAGATAATCCAATTGAGTTACCTCTGATCATTGGATGGAACACAGCCGCGGTTGCGGTTATATTATCTACTGTTACCTATGTGTGATAAATTGATCTATATAATCAGTTAGAATTCGTGTGCATGACTGTAACGTAGTCAATCTGTATATAACAAAGCCAATATTTTGTTGTTATAACGGCATCATCATTTGTGAAAAATTTCTCTAGCTATCACGGTTCATGAGATACAGCTTGGTGACAGACAGACGGACAGTTGAGTCTTAGTAATAGGGTCCCGTGTTAACCCTTTCGGTACGGATTCCTAAAAACAACTACAAAATGCTTTTCAATTCAACCACACGAAATGAGTAAGTGTGTAACGAACCCCAAAATTAAACATCAAATTAACAATATTCTTATTTAAAGTTTCTGGCTTATTTGCTCGTAAAATATTAAAACAACGTTAAATAAGAGCTTAAAACAACGCACGAATGCGAAGTGTCAACAGAATGTCGGCGAAATCCCGAGGTGAAAATCGTTTTATGTACTTCTCGCCATTTTCAAGCCATATTAACACAGGATTGGTGCCCTGAAACAGCGTCACGGGGCCGTGGCAGACCACGAAGGAAATTCGTGGACTACCTTAATAGAGAAGAATAGAATAGAATAGACTATATTTTTCCTGGACGTATTCCTGTAGGATTAGAAAGAGTTAACGCAGAATCGTGAGTGATGGAAGAAAGAGTAGAAGATAATTTAGTCGCTTCAGTTTCTGTCTCTTTAGATTTATATGTAGGTATGTAAAACACACAAAATAACACTGGCAAATTAACAGCGTTGTTTTTGTCTAGTCTAATCCGTTGGGGTCGCTTATGAACAGCGTTGGAATAAAAAGCTGATATTTGAATGTTTTAAGAATAGAATTGAATGTATCTCTTTAATGTATTAACACTATAAAATTTACAAACTTACTTATCTGAGTGTTAAATACTTAACAGTAGTATAGTAAAGAATGACGCTGATGTAGCTATAAAGTATGTTTGTAGTGATTATTATAATACATTTTGTTTATGTAACTATTATATTTTATATTTTTTCACATTATTAAAAGTGGATTCAATCAAATCACATCGTTAGAAAATCGCATCTCATAAAAGCTCGATGAAAATAATAGGAACTAAAATACAATGCTTGGATTAGATACCAAAATGTTAGCGCGACCTAGTTTAGAGCTGAGAATAGAACCACTGTAGAAGATGAGTCTAGTCTTTTAAATCATACAGGTTTATGTTTATATACCTACTTAGTGTATTCGTCCAATACTCGCAAAAGTAAATGCGGTTAAAATATTTAGAAAAAAAAAAAAATGCTTTTGATCCATATCAATGGGAAAGGTATGGATTAAAAAGAAAATTAAATAAAGAGGGAGGTATAATTAATTATATTAGGAACTATAGATATTATCTTATATATTATGTTTCTATAAGTACATGGCTGTGCAACAATATTGTTGTTTTTTTTCCTTGTGCACTCAATAAACACACAACATAACTGGTATGTATTACCTCTATATTTGTATTGTTTAATCACATTTTGTAACCTAACTTTCCTCTTAGGGAATTACGATATTGAATTGATATCTTTATGTATTCCACCTAAGTACCTATTTAATTCATTAAACCCCGAGAGGACACCGGTGTCCGCCTGTCATTGTCTTTCTATTGTGTCTCTAATTACCTCAGTTGAAAGATTAATGTGTAGAATCGTGCTCAATAAAAGTGCAAGGTTATTTTTTTAAACAACTATCATTCTCACTTACTATTGCAAATGCGGTCTACATTTATTTGTGAAAAAGCTATGTCAATAAACAATAGTAGCTATGTTTTATGTTCCTATAGAAAACAAACACAATAAAATAATACCAACTACGATGCACGTGCACTTTTGTGAAAACATATTTATTTTTTATTTTTTTGCAGCTGGAATTGAACTGCTCATGCCCTTAGAAAACCTTTACTAGTTCTAACTATAACAATATGTAGGACACCCTCTTGTACTATACAAGAAGGAAAACGAAACAAGAGACACCCGAAAACAGACATGGCGTCGCTCGGCCGACCTTGACATGAAAGTCCTTAACTTGTTCCACCAGGAAGGCTTACACAAAAACAAATTGCTATAGGTCGGAGCATATAATCCGAGAAATAAATTAGAAGAAGCAAGCTTTATAAATATTTGCTTCATGCGATATAAGCTAATACTTTGTTCCAAAAGTTTTCATCGGTGCAATTTTCTTAAAACGTTGTTGCAAGCGGGATCTTGAGCGCTCCATAACATTTTTATACCGTATGTCTATAGGTACGCGACTGGGAAACACGCTTTGACTCTTTATAGGGCCCTCCGAACCCCTTAGCTCCTACCCTCTTATCAAATGCTTTTTGCTTTAGCTACCCTGATTGTGACGAGAGTAAGCGCCCCCAATCGTATCATAATGAGTTTTGATGGCAAAATTTTCGCCAATATTTTAGATAGAATCCAATACAGAGAGGTGAATTTGATCCTTGTCACACATGGTTCTGTGGCCTTTTCTGCGTTTTAGGGATTATCGTTCACTTGCCCTGGTTGTGTTCACGTGTTAAAAAACTTTTAGATTAGAAATATACATCATTTTTGATCCGTGTCTCGGAAAGCAAGTTAAGCCGTTGGTCTTGGCTCTCATTTGTAGATCTTTGTCTGTCGTTTATCAGTCGTTATGTGTGGTTAGAACTCCGAAAGTCTGACAACTAGTGTCATGGGCAGCAGCCAATGGGCAGTCACTCCATGTAAAACACTGGTATTCAGCTGCTTCCGGTTAAACTGGAAGACGACCACAACATGGTTGGTAAAAGGCTAAGCAGATGATGATGATGACATTAGAATCAAAATAATAATCTAGGTATATGTAAACTGGTCGCGGAATTTGTTCGAAAGAGTCACCGCGGCCCTGGAACGCAAAAAGGCATTAAGAGGAACACGGATGGGTTTTAGTCAGTAAGAGTCTGACACTCCCTTTCGCTCCACTCAGAGCGGGAGGAGTCATTTGATGATTTCCCATACTTAAAAAAAAAAGGTACATGTAAACTTAAATTATTCTGACTCAAGTTTCTAAATAGCTCTATAACAATACCAACCATGGTTTATTTTACGAGTGAAGTATTTTTGTCAAAAGAAAAGAATAAGAAGCCGGGCTCGCTCTGGTCTTATCACGCCTGATTTTTCCTTATTGCGCACGAAAAATATACGAAGTGTTGCAATTTTTTATTAAAAATATTGTATAGACAACCGACGCTATTGTCAGTTCCTTTCCCATCTCACGGGCCTTGTAATGTAAAGGGCTTCAAACGCGGAATAAAATTTAAATAATGAACTCAAAATTATTTGTTGAGCTACGCTTATTTCTATAGGAAACGTTGATAAATATCAGAAAATGACATTTAATTAAGTCGTTTTGGTTTCTATAGAGGTTTACACGGAAAATGTTTTCGTTTTGAATACTGATATTTTTGGTCTATGTCGTTAACGGTATTCCAGCTAATTAAATACTTTTACGCATTAATAAATGGTGTTATTTTCTGGATCCACCACTTTTTAATGCAGTATCTAATTTGATCAAAAACTCAAAGCTTCTTCGACAAAGTTTTCAAGTCACCTGTCCGAACATATTGATGGTTTCCATCTATTCATTTATTTTTGTGTACACAACGTATAATATATCAAACGAAGTCCTAAAAACTCGAGCGAGGGAGAGATCGCGGTTATGAATCTAAGATGTTTTTCATGTAATTTTGATTTATGCTTCGGAGCCGTTGGATCTAAAGGATACGAGGATCTCACGACTCTCACTTTACTTTCCACAAAAACACAAGATTACGAGCGCCGTCTGTTACTTGTACGAGCATTGACGCTTTGTTTGTTGTAATCTGTTATTAACGTACCTAAAATGTTTATCTTGTTAGTATTTGACATATAAATTAATAATTTCTTATTTATTTTTAACCTAAGCGTTTACTTAATAAGTTTTTTATACGTGTGCGTGCTAATCTAATTGACAACAACTTTTAATTGATCGTTGTGTCGACCAACTTAAACATCGATTTCTACTTCCTTGTTTATGAAAACTCTTTGAATTTAGTCAATTTTCTGAACTGTCTGTAAAAATCTAAAATAATTAAAATAAAATTGCTAGTGGCTTGAAAACTCGAGCTGTTAGTGTTGTAAAATGGTTTGAAGCCATTTTTAACTTAAAATGAAGATTAAAAAACCATTTTTAAACCCAGTCGATATAATAAGGCGATAAATTGCGAAGCGTGACTGACATCATTGGTTTGGTACCACGAAATCTGTTTGTATTTGTACCCTATAAATTAAGCTTGCCTTATAGATCTACGTTAAATTTAAATTTCAATAAAATTTTACGTTTCACAATTACTTAGCTTAGAAAATGTACTATATAAAATAAAAGAAAGCGAACCGCATGACTGTGTGAAAAGAAAACCAAACGACATTACTAATTTACTCGTATTCGCTCCATGCACATGAAAGTACTTTTATCCTTTTCAAGCTGCAATTAATTTATTTCTAAGAATATTCATTGGTTTCATATCACACGGCTCGTTTCATTCAATAAAGGCAACTTTATTGAATTCCTTTCTAATTAGTTTCCTGCGGTTCTCTTGAAGAGTTGAAGGGGTTTCTTACTAACCGTACTGTTTTAGATTGATTTTGACAATTCGATGAAGATGAAAGAACATTTAATTCAAAAATATTTTTCTTTTTACAGCGATTAAAAAGTTTTCGTCGGCGTGTTTATTATTACGACAAAGTATTTGATGTTGGCACGCCGCGCCGCTCCCGGTGGCTACGCAAGCACGCGGCTACGTCTCATAATAATTTATGTGGCGAATTACACGTTTATCATAACGCGTCGTAATACCATCGCCCCAAACTCTTCATAAATATCATATTTATATCGCTCCATGGAAATTCCGGTCGCAAGTAATTAAATTTTAGAGCAATAAGCATCGTAAGCATCGTAAAAGTTCAGCTTATTAATCACAATGCAAATGTTAGTCACATATTTGTATTGTTCAGGATACGCACGCAAACTATCGATTGTAAACTTGATCTTAGCCTTGTTAAGTCATGAATACCGACTTAGTTGCAGTTACCGTAAAGCAGGGAGTGTGGGGGCGAACTTTGTGGAATGTGATAAGTTTGTGAGTGTAGTGCATTAAGTGAACCCGAATTATACGAAGTAGTTTGTTACTTAAGTGGTAAAAGGTTTGTGTTGTAAGCGTTGTGAACACCGGTCAGATGAATGCGATGCGCTATCGACTCGCGTATTTATACTCGTGAGGGAGGCTGCGGGATGCGGGCACAGATCAGACAGACACGCGGCGTCACGCGCCCCCTCGGGACACTCGAGCGTTCTTTACATTGTCATTGAAAAGCTTTCTGATGTAAACTTTAAATATCAAAGATGATCATTCAGAAAGGTCGATGGATCGTAAGTGTTAATAAGCATACCTACTTAGTTCATCTACATTCACAGACGTCAGAAGTTTGAAATTTTTAAAGTTATACAGTAAACACGATGTGTGCATATATTTTTTTAGATAAACAGCTTGATCCTTTTGAGTTTATTGAAATTTTTGCTATAATTTACGTGAACGCTAAGGATTTATTTTAAACAAATAAAAAGTCGAATAAATTATTAAAAATAATAATATTACCATTATTCTACACTTTCCTACTGCAAGCCAAAACTAGGCAGGTAAGGGAGTAATTGGTGAAGATAAATTTACCTATCAATTTACCTTCAGTTGTCAATTATTTCCGAGAACATCCATTGGCTAAAAGAAAAATCGTTTCATTTTGACGTAACTTGAATCTGATAAGCAGTGTCACCTCTGCGTATAATATTATAAGCTAGAACAGTTAGGGGGCGCGCGGGGGAAACTCGGGGCGCGCAGGGCGGCAGTCAGCGACGCGCCGCGCCCGGGCCACCCGCCCGTGTACCCGAGCTTTACGTAACGATGCCGCCGAGCTGATGGCCGCGATCGTGTGGTGGCTGGCGGCCACCTGCCTGCTCCGCGCCGCCACCGCCGGCAACCCCGACGCCAAGCGCCTCTACGATGACCTCCTCTCCAACTACAACAAACTCGTCAGGCCCGTCGTCAACACCACCGACGTGCTCCGAGTCTGCATCAAACTCAAACTCAGTCAACTCATCGACGTCGTAAGTGTTACTTTCGCCTCCTGTGCCCCACGCCGCCGAATCCTCTGTGTAAACACTTAAGACAGTTAAACGATTCTGATATGCATACCCACCAGACTGACCTACATCGAAGACAGCCGTGGGTGCAGTGTGGACGCATACCTTGCTTGCACTTGCGCGCCGCATTTGGAATTTAAATAGACGTGAATTGCATCAAAGCCTCAGGCAGTGACCCAGTTTTTTGGAATACATAGCTCAGTTAGAATCATTTGTTACTGGTGATAATGGATATATAATGTAGCAAGTGTCGTATTCACACCTTCCTTCCAGCTCGCTACCCAGGCTAGGCGCCCCTCTGTCTCCCTCCTTATGTATTTCAAATCAGATCCCATAAATCACCCGTATAAAAGGAATTGTATTTCTTTCGATATTTATTCAATCTTCCTTCGCGGCCATAATCCTCACGAATCTTTTGTCGAGATAATTACCTACATTTCGGTGGTTCTGTGTGTAATGTATAACGTGTGATATTATAATGTAAGCTCTTACAGTTATGGCCAGCATTATGAAGTGATATTATTATTATAAACTTCAGGAGCCTAATTACCTCATACATAACGTTTTGGGTAAGCGCCCTCACTTTGTAACATTTTATTACTTGAAAGTGAAACTGTTTTTTTCCGAAGAATCGACTAATATTATCAATCAAGGACCTAATCAATCATGTAAAGTGCTGGGTCGTTAAACTATGTACTTACATATACTGCGCTCCCTCTTATGTCATGCTTTTCACTCCTATGAGGGCTTCCAATTAAACTGATAATATTCATGAGTGTTGATTTATAAAATCAAAGTAGGTACATATTACAATGTTTGTACCAACAACTGGGTTTCTATTAAGTGAGGTAGTAGAAATAATTATTGTTTGTTTCTTGTTATTTAATTTTCTGTACTTGGATTTCAATATTGATCATTGACAAATAAACAGATTCTTGACTAACAGTTACTCTTGGAAACGAAACACAAATTATGGAATCTAGTGAACATCTAGGTCAATAGTGATAGAACGTTACGCGTATCTTATTATTTAAAGCTTGCCACCAATTTATGAATAAGCATCTTTAATGATTAGAATTGTTTTGGCTGCATTTTCGTTTTCTAATTGACTCCTTAACTTATTTCCACCTTTTAAGATCTACGAAAGAAGGCTTTTGAAACATGAAATGCTGTAGAGGTTTTAGTTATTTTGGAAGTTTAGCAATTTCCAAAGATGTTAATAAGAAAATGGCATGCCAAAGTCTAACATTTATTCTATTTTCTAAACCAGTAAAAAAGTAATAATCGAACCTCAAATTTTTCATAATAAGTATGCCATATTATAAATTAAATACACTAACAATCTAATAAGATTAAGGAAAGAGCGGACAGACAGCCTTTGGCTGACAAACGGTTTTCTTTTAAAAATAAATATTAGGTATTTGTATTAGGGAATGAATACTTTTATTATTGTCATAAACGCATTTCAAGGCAAACTCAGTATTTCATGGATGTTAGTTTTGCAGTATGCTACAAACCTACTGTCTATTTCGACCAGACAAAATATGATTATTTAGTCATACAACTACAGTTTAGTATTGGAAAATACAGCAAGAAATACCTATAATTTGAACGAAAATCAATTATTAAGAACATCCTACCTCAGCCCACTGCTATGGGAAGGTTCCTACTTTTATTAAATGAGAAAAGTCTTTGACGGGTCTTTCGCCGGAAATGAGCAAACTGTACCACCGCCTACAATATCTGCCAAGCCCGTAACCGCATAGTCGATATCAGCAGTAACAGGAGCGAATTGACCGCTATTATTACGAACACGTCGACCAAGATTATCGAATTCTGGACGCAGATGCCGACGATGTGGTTTGCATCATTTGCACCAATCACGGATGAGGATGGCATGAGATTGAAAACAATGGTGGGACGGGGCGGGTTTGACATGGCTAGTTAGACATGCATCTCTGATTACATCCTAGACTGTAGAAAGTTAAGATTAATATATGCCACTTCACTATACAGCCTCATTCAGATCTTATACATGTGTAATGTGTATGTATCTCTTTTTCTCTAACATGCCTATCTGGATAACTTGATTTAACGTACGAAGACTAACGTACCTCTACAATACTGACACTGACTGACTGGCCTGTTGGTCTATTAGTTAGTGGCCCTGACTTCTATGCCGGAGGTCGTGGGTTCGATTCCTACCCAGGACAAATGTTTGTGTGATGAGCACGATCATTTGTTCTGTGTCTGGGTGTAATTTATCTATAATATATATATATATATATATATATATATGTATTTAGAAATATATAAGTATGTTTATCAGCTGTTTGGTACCCATAACACAATCTCTCAAGCTTAACTTGGGACTAAGTTGCATTGTGTAAAAAGTTGTGGAATATTTATTTTATTTTTTATTTTAATACAAATCGATAATATTTAGTTAGAAACCAAGGACTCCTTACCTTGGGTGACTCTGGTCCTTCAAGAACTCGCCAGATCTCCAGATATTTATTTATGGTATTTAAAACTGCTAATCTTCAATCTTTCTTCTTTGTTGCCCTTTTTAGCCAATCTCCATATTATTTAAAAACACAAACTAATACACATACAAACACATAACACACCATTTCGTATTTACTTCTTAACCAACTTGATTTTAATACCGTAATATTAAACTTTAATTAATATTTCACGTGGCTTAAAACTGTACACTACATTCAATATATTTTATAAATGACCACAAACATATTAATTACCTTTTAATCATGTGAAATATTAGCAGGATTCCGATATTACATTTCACAGTCATCCGTCCACACTAGGATTCTATGAATTGAGGTCGATCGTCCAGCCAGCCGTTAAAGCAGGCTCAGACGGTAATAATATCTGACTGTGCTGCCAATATAGTTTGGGTTTATGGGATATTTTGGACCTCGGTGATTGCAATGCAATTATTTACGTTTGGACTAAACGATATTGGCAGGGCATTACCAAAATGAAACAACATGATATTTGTTATTGTTTTCTCTTTCCTATTTCTTACGGAATTGCACCTACCAGTGTTTGTCTCTGCATGACCTAAAGGTTGATTGGTAGAAAATGCCTAAGGCGTTAAGTCCACCTACCTATGTACATTTTTGTGCTTGAAGTATTAAATAAATAAATAAACATGGTTCAGTAATGGTAAAATATAATTTGGAACATATTTATGTTAGGAAGGGATCGAATCTTTTATAAGGAGTAATAAAAGCACAAAAGCCTTATTTGCAAATTAAACAACTATTCACAATGTGCGATATCGACATTAATTGCAAAAAAATGTTGATTAGTAACCTAAGTAATTTATTTGCTTATGCAAAACCGTGCATTGTTTTAAATATCAAACATTCAAGATCATGGCTAAGTAATAACAATCTCACAGATCAATCTACAAATTTAAGCAACGCAACTGCCGAGGTCAGTCCGCGGATGGGTAACTATGACGTATCAAAACCCTAACGTACCTTGAAAAGCACGTTACGGTCCTGGCTGTCATTGACTAGTAGACTTTAGGCAGACATTTGGTAGTCCTAACGAAACTTCAAAAAGCCCGAATGCCTGACAACTAGTACCTAAGGCTATTGTGTTGATTGGTTAGTGAAGGTCAATTAAGCCGTACCTTCATGTAAGCTACTGTTATTCACCTGTCTGCATCGAGTAAGACTAGATGCTGATTCTAGCATAGGTTAATAAAAGGTTATGCATATGGATATTAATGCAACTTTTATCAAAGTAATGGGAAGTTTTGATAGTATCTATTGCTGGCTTTAGGTTCTATTTTGTTTTGACGACCCGATCCTCCAATGGGGTGTAAAATGGTAATAAAGCCTTTTGAGAAATCACTCCTCCTCATTCAAAGTCCTTACTCAGTTTACTTGAGCGTGTATAGCTCAAGTAACCTACTTAGCGTTTGGCACACTATTAAGTATCAAAGCAAAAATAAAATGCTATTTTTATTGTACTACACACGGCTACACAACAAGCTAAACATTTCCAGTTTACACAGACCTTGCATTGTTCAGAAATCCTATACAATGCAAGATCAGCTTATACTGGAAATGTATAGCTTCATGTGTTGCCGTGTGTACATACTTAAAGCACTTTGCTCACGACTTCGTTCGCTTATTTTTCGTTATTACTCCCTCGAACTTAAACATGCTTTCCCCCCCTTTGTAAAGAAAAGAAAGAAAGAAAGAAAGAAAGAAAAATATTTATTTGACATCAGTCATCAAAACACACATACACACAATAATTTATAAAACAATAGAAAATATACAATAGTAGGTACATATCATGTGCTATGCCTCACGGCTGCGCCAAAAAGGTCCATTTCAGCATTCATGCCAGACAGGTGATGCTGTCTGACGCTGTTCTTCCAATGAACCTTGAGGGGTACCCAGTGACGGAAGGAAATAAATAAATATAAAACGAGTAAGTAAATCAGTTCAGTGTGTAATGAGAAGAGGTCGGTTATACATAAAAGTAAAAAATAAATATATATTGTGTTAGAGAGTGACACTAGCAACGATAAATAAATACACAGATAAACTAAGACAGCATAATATAAATATTTTTAAAATAAACAAAGTGTATATACAGTATATATTTTAGTTTAAAAGAAACAAAGCACTTTAATGACATGGCGTGTGGCGTTTGTGGGTTTGAAAATAAAATATTGCCTTTGTTACTCGGTGATAATATAGCTATTTATTGGTTAAATATTTTTTAAAACCAGTTGAGTAATTTTTGAGATCAAATCAACAGAGAGTTTAGGAAATATTTGTTTGTTTAGTATAAATACATTATGTAGAAATAAAAATATAGAAATATAGTATCTCTTTTAAAAGCAACTAACACAAAAAATAAAAGTCAACCTTTCAAAACAATAACTTCTAACCTTCTGTTTTATTGCTGAAACTTATAAATAAACCATATTATACAAACGCCATAGAGAAGAGTTGAAGTTGAAGTTGAAGTAAACAATATTATGTCAAACAATATGTAATATGTTTTTGGATAAAGCAATAAAGAGGTATTGTATTGTTTTCGTCACAAATAAACATATCAGTAGGGGACGGAGTGAGAGGCAGATGAAACTTGTAATATCCCCAGACGACGACGTATGGACATAAGCATAAGTTACTATTGATACGCCGGCTCAGTTTTTTTCTCTATAATCAATATCGACAGAACATCTCAAGGCGTATTCTTTTATACTAAACTAGGATCGTTTTTCTAAGATAATTTCCTAACTACCTCTGTAGTTTTCGTTTTCGAGGGCAGCTTTATTAAGTATTCTGTTAGAAAAGTAACAAAGTTATCCTGTGGCTTGTTTGGCTTTAGATTTACAATGGGAATCTCAGTTACCTTCAACTCTGCGCAGGTGAGATTATTAATTATGAAGTCAAACAATAGAAGCAGATTTGCTAAAGCGGTAAAGCTAATAGTGCGGCGGTCGCACCGCAACGTTTTGTCATTACGGGTTCAGGTCAGGCGGGCATAAGCGTCAGTATCGCAACGCCAATCCCTGAACAATGGCGGCGGCGTCCACTGCCGTCATCTCGCCCACTCGTGACTCCAACAAAACGTCTACTCACGTCCGCGGATAATGGGCTTATTCATGAATTCTACCATACGGATATTATTATATACGTTTATGTAACTTTAACGGGAAGTAACGAGATGACCCTCATTTGAGCCGGGACGATATCTGCGGAAAGGATGCTGTAAACTTTTGCAAAGTACCAAAACATACTAAAAACAAGTTTACGTACAACCTACGAATGTCTCTATGACCCTGTATACACTTCACTAATTTTATGGTTCAGGTTGGGGATTTATTCCAACTAATAGTCGCCCAGAGTACTAAAATTCAATGGTTTTAGCTTTTCTTCATTTCTCTATTTATACGTTAACAATGCCAAATCCCGCAGTCCTCCGTGCGCGCAAATCTGTGCTTGAAAGGGTATTAAGTTTTCTCATCATGTTTTAATAATAAAAATAATGTATTCAAATTTACTACAGAACTTTTCGTATACTGAGTCTTAGAATTCAATTATGTGGAACAACAAAACAACAATTAAAGTGTCCTGCGACTTTTCTACTGGGAAATCAGAACATGTTTGGTTTCACGTTGCTAATAACTTCGCATCCATGGCAAACTTTCTTCTTTCAAGTGAAAATGAAAAAAAACAAAACAGAATCACAGGACGCGAGGTCACGTGAACTTGTATTTATGTTGTTCAGAAAGACAAAAGGTTACTGTCAAGTCAAGACTCAAGATCAAGAGCATTTGGAGCCAAGTATTGCGATGGATGGAATCGCCAATTATGATATTTAGTAGCGAATACAACAAGCCGACTTATCCAAGCTATTTATACCCTTGACTTCTCAGAACTCAACGGATATTGTATTTGTTCCACACGTTCGTTTTTGCTATGAAAGCGGAGATGTTTCGAAGATACCGATAAATGTTTAAAAGTCACGTTTGCTATCGCTTTTTTCTCTTGTACACCTGTCGCCAATATCGGAATACCAACCACAAGCAATTCTCTTTTAGACCAATTTTACCAAACTGTTTCATAGTCTCCGGATAGGTATCGGCTGCAAAATTCATTATATTTTAACAAAGAAGAGTAAATGTTTTTGTATTAAATTAACGAACTAACCTTATAGAAAATGAGGCCTGTTTTTCACAAGACTATTGAAAAACTTCGAGCTATTTCTAAGTTAAAATAAGTCAATTATCATAGCTCTTAGGTACACAAGGTAACAGTATTACGCCACCACTATAAAAGTTATTTCTTTGAAAGCGCTCTTACTTGCTCCTCTTATTTACTCAATTTCTGAAAGTTTCTGTCAATATTTAGTTAAGTACGTTTCAGGGGAAATATTAACTTAACCATTTATTTACATTAATAGTAATTTGACAAAGATATAAAATATAAGGAACAAAATCAAAATCAAAAGTCATTTATTTAAATTAGGCTGAGGATCAGCACGTTTTTAACGTTGAAATTACATAAGACAGTCCCAGAAAAAGCCCACCCTTCGCCACTTCCTAGTGTTTTTGCTGGAAAGAAGAAGTGGAGGAACAAACTCCCCAGCAACACATCTGTCTGATAAGTTAGAAGAACTTGAATTTACACAGTACAATTAGTTATAATCACAAATGAATTAAAAAAAGTTATTCACTACATATTAGCTAGCGCACTCAATATACAGAATGCCTGTAATATATAGCTACCGACATTAAAACTAACTAAACTCAAGCAAAAGCAACTGACTAATAAGAATCGTCCAGGTAAAAAGGGTGTGCTAGCTTACATGTGCAGAGTTGGATTAAATCCATAGATCTGCAAGACAATGTAACAAAATGATAAACTAGAACAAGTTACTAAAACTGTCTAAGTTAAATAAAACATAAAAAAAACAGGTAATAGTTAAAACAATAGCAAAACCAAAGCCAGCAAGACGACCAGTTAATTTTTAAAAGAAAAATAAACGAATGATTAACGGCCCATTGCCTCATGAGAACCAAAAGTGAAAACCAACCAGTTTAATCCTCGTACTCATATCGAAATACATATACATATTTGCATTGTAAAAAAACACATTAATACAATACATCATAAGAAAAAAAAACTTAAAATCAAATTCAGGTCATAACTTTTATTTCACTTAGACCGCTAAACGGCACTTTTAAACGCTACCTCTAACTTATAGCAATACTCAAATGTCGATCTGAATATACAGACCTTCAGTATTATTTGTTGATGCATTGATAACATATCATCACACCTATATATCAGGCAAAAACAGAAGGCATACCCATAACATAGTACACATAAATAAATATAAATAGTGAGAAATCTCTATCCAAATAGAGATTTCTCACTATTTCGCATTATCAACAGTGAATTCTCGTGGACAGAAACTAACGTGAAATAAAACTCAAACCAAAGCCCTTTTTCCTTTAAAATGGTTTGAAGCGTGCGTTTCAATTGAAACGTTTCCATGTTACCACTGCTGTTAAAAGCTATCAGATTTTTTGTCAGACTAGCACGAGTAAAAAACACACAAAATATACGTAAACAAACCAGCAAACATTTGCATGCAGCATCGCGCGAAATAAAGACATTGTCTACATGTGTATGTAAATTAAATTGAATTTGTAATACTGTGTTCGCTTTTCAATGAAATATTTCCTTTATTTTTCTCAACGTAATATCTGAGACTTTAAAACACATGGATGAAAAGTTTCAGCGCAAACAAGCCCCTTCGGCTATTTTATTTCGTAACTACGTGTAAAGTCAAAGTTAATCAAAATAAAAGCCGACTACGCGGCTTTTGGTTCCCTACCTCAAATGGGTCACAAGGTCACAAAGGAACCTATTAACTTTGTCACAAGACCGTTATTTGTCTGAACGTATTTAAACGGATAGGCCCTCGTAATATAGACTTGTACTGAGAATTGACTTAAACATTTCATTCAACATTTAACCTTTATGATCGCTTAATTTGATCACAGATCTATTACTGGATTTACTTATAACATAATATTACGCCTGTATTACCCGAATGGTAAGGTAGAAGTGTACTATGCTGTGTATATTTTGCCAGTTCTGCTTTAGCCTGTTGTAATGTGGAAGGACCCTAATACTGAGTAATTCTAGAAAGAAAGTCCAACAACACTGCGCGGCCCAGAAATAGAACCCAGAACCTCGCACTACACAGTCTAGTTTGCGACCACTAGACCAACGAGATATTTTGCTTAATGCCATAAGCACTTATCATAAGTGTACCTGTTTCTTTCAAATCTTGTCTATGTGCATATTTACGGGTAAGTATAATTTTGATAATCCGTAATCACTCAATCACTTAGAGTTTTTGTTTGGAATGTTGGTGACTAAGAGCGATTAGGTAAGTCTAATTAGGTCGGAAAACATTTTTCTTTAATTTTTTATCGTTATTCTGCAGTGGGACAGTAACAGGCTGGTGCTATTATTTATCATTTAGATATTTCGTGAACGAAACATTGGTGTTAAAGATAGTGTGAACTCACTCAAAGTTTGCTTAGAATCAAATACACTAGCAACATAAACTGTAAGTCTCTCTAATCCCTTAAACTTTGTACCACAAGGGTGAGCACGGTCGACACGCAAACACAATTATGCCTACAGCGGTAGGCTTTAATTACAAATAAAGCAAAGCAGTGTCAGCTACTAGTCTATACCACCTGACACAGCGAAGATATACAAAAGCGACCTATTTTCGCAGAGAGAGAGAGAAAAGAGCTGGAATAAATTGTCTACTGTTTTTTCTTTCATTAGTCTGAAAATGCCAGTGCCTTGCTAAAGTAAGGTTTTCAACCAAATATAAGTACCTACTAGTTAGTGCTTATTGTGAAAACCGTTCCTTGGGAAAGCCCCTAAAATATTTTTTGATTAAACAATTTTTTTTCTGTTTTCGGTACCGTTTCAGACATGTCATGGTTTAGGATTCCATACGAACATGGTAAAGAAATAAACTATTACATTGCGACTTCATTGGGGTTTCATAAGAAAAGGGAAACCCTTATGTTGGGACTTTGTCTGTCCAACTATCTAGGTATATCACTGCTTATTGCAGAAACTACTATTTCTGTTGATTTGAATTTTGGTACAATTCTCAATAAGCACCTAGTGCTACCTTTTAATTTAATTTGATTATGTTACCTACACATGTAAAATTATGTTACAGCTTATGTAGCTTATAAGTGCATCTATGCACCTTAACAATAATTATATTTTTTGTATACAAGAACATTTTTTGTTGAAAGATTATTACCAAATTACTACACAATTGTGAGGGTACAAGAACTTAATTGTGGGGAAATTAGCAAATAACAAGTGAATCGATTTGCTTTGATGTTAAGGCTGCACTATTAAATCAAATATGAAGTCGGTATTAGATAAATCATATGAGCGGCGCGGGCAGTAATAAAATACGTCATTGGGCGCAAATGTATCAATGCTAATTGCAATTACAATTTGAATGTTTTTAAATGGAAGACGACAATTAGAATCTAAGTGCTGTGTATATTTATCTGTGTAACTAGCAATTGTCTGTTAATTCCTATAGTCTTATTATTGTAATTGTCTTAATTAGTATTTTTCAAGGAAGTTCATTAAATGTTGAGTTTGTACTTATTCGAACACCATTGACCGATCTGGTCCCCTCATATCTATGTGGTTCTTTTCTAAAACCATTTCAGACACTAATCTGCATGGTTCTTACATGATTTTACCAAGATAATGTCTGGACTTTAAAAGAGACTGTGATTCTGAGTTTCTTTCGGTGTTACTTCTTGAAGTAGTCAGATAGTGAAACACCGATTTCATCTACTAGTTAAAAAAAATACGTGTAAAAGTGTTTGTGAAAAACTATTTACAGATATAAATATAATTTTTTATCATTTGTTCCAGTTTCGAAATAGTTCCTGTTTAGATGGGGCGGCCATTCTTGTTGACAAACTTTGATTGAATTTAGTTAATAGATTATTTATTGGTAAACTGTGCTTATTTTCCACCATTTTCGTATTTTAGTGAGTAATAAAAACTCTTTATAATAAAAAAACCGTCTACATCATCACCCTGATAGTATCTACTAGGCAGTTTTTTAGAAATTAGCAAAATCCCTGTAGAAACCAAACTTAGTACTTAATGCAGTCAAAAACAGTGTAAACAGTGTAACTTTGAGAATGGATAAAAGTTTTGCAAGTCGGACTCTCGCTCTGCCGGTTTCATACACAGGTATTTTATTTTCCCATTTTTTAATAAGCAATACAAACTAACGACATATCTAAATTAGCAATGATAACATCAATAGCTATTACCAAATATTCAATAGGTACTGAGTAATACACCACTCATAAGCATGTACAATATTCTTATTAAAAGGCAGGCAATTTAAAATAAAATAAAATAAAATTACAAATAAGTAATATTTTACATTTGGCTTTAACAGTAAATCTCCATAAATGAAGAGAAAAGATTTGATTGTTCGATAATTTGTTCCATGTTTGTTACGGCTTAAAAACTGTTTAATCGATTAGAAATCAACTTTTACTATCAGTAATCTATACTATCAATCACTGAGTAATAATAAATATGAAATATATAATAACACTTGTAACCTTTCAGTAAGTACTTTTTGTAAGCTTATTTAGGTTATCTACTGAAGCTTACATTGTATCGTAGAGATCTGTGTTTTGTCCTCTCTGATACTTACTGCCCACTCCTATTCCAAAATTGTTTTACCCACAATTAAGAAAAATGTTTTCTGTGTACAAGCTTATTCTGCTCCATTCTCAAGACAATTTACGGCGCTAGTACACGACCGTGTGCGCTGTGTGTATCGTTAACAAAACAGAATTTCCTCCACGACAACTTCCGGACTTTTACCTTCAGCCCGCTTCTTTGTTTAATATTTTTTTCATAGAAGGTTTATCGAGTGTATTTATCACGTAGGTAGGTACTTATCAAGATGTCAAAGCGAATTTTGCGTGAAATATTATCTTAGGCACAACTTCGAACAACATTTTAGCAAAGTTTATGTAGATTGATCAAACTCACTCCCCAAAAGTCAACTGGAACTGGGTTAAGTGGATAGGGACGTATAGGTATATATTGAAAATAGGGATGTTCGGTGCCTATGTTACACTTATACAAGTAGCGGACCTCACGTGGTAGACGTAATTTAAAACGGGGCCATTCCATGCATTGTACAGTGTAAAACCACGGCGGCTACTTTCAATTTCCGTCTTCGAGCGAGCGTGCAACTCGGCGTGGAATAAAACAACTAACACATAGGTATCATGTTTCCCTCATTCACAAACCGGCGTGAAAATGCTAACATAGCGTAACCCTTACTTTTTATACGATTTTCATTTCCGTGTCGCTCGTGCACGTTCAGCGCTAGCCAGGAAGTTTATTTTATTTTAGAAACTCTATCAAAAACTGTCGACTTTTTACTTATTATTTTGGACGGGTTTTTATTATTATGTTTTAGTAATGTTTCCGTCTTTGTTTTTGTGATAAATTACCTCGAAAGTCAACCTAAAAGCATTTTCCTTGGCTTAATTGGAGACGACGCAGTTCGTCTCAGAGGAGAATATTTTCTTTTACTCTGGTCAGTGTAGGTAGTCGTCGGAAAAAGCAAACATAGGCGAAGTTACACCTACTTCTCGACTGTCGTGTGAAAGAAATCTAATATCCTTTGGGAAAACACAGTCGGTGATAGTGCAGCCCGGTGGAAAACAAAATATTCAACGGCAGAGATTCCCTTAAGATAAAAACACAGTCCAAAAGGAGTATCCTTTTGGACTGTGTTTTGTGAAAAGAATCTAATAGAATGATGTATACATTACGAACTCTTGTTTGGAATATCTAAAGTGATAAAATGGAATTGTTCGAACGGCATTTTAGTCATAAATGTACCTACAAAAATATATGACAAATACACAATATGTTTTTATTAGATACATAATGGGACAGAAGGGACGTGCATTGTACCGAACTGTTTTTTATTGGATATGTTTCGATGTTTTCATGATATGGCCAATTGTAGTCGATGCCGGGTGTTTCGTTTCTTACAAAAATAATAAAAGGGCTGATAATACGATTTTTCGTAACAAGCAGACGTCACGCGGTTTCACCCGCGTAGTTTTCGTTCCCGTGGGAATACAGGGATAAAAAGTAGCCAATGACACCCGGGGATAGTGTAGCTTCCCAACGGTAAAAGAAATTATCAAATCGATCCAGTAGCTTTTAAGTTTATTCTTTACATACAAAGATACAAATTTCTCTTTATAATAATTAAGTATAGATTAATGATAAGTTTCCATAACTATAACATCATCAGTTCAAACTTTGACAAAGTAGATAATTCTGTTAACCGAGCTAATTAAAGTTTCGAAGTACAAGCAATTGTCGCAACTTATAATCGGCAAAGCTTTTTGATTGGATTATACTGAATTAAAATAAACATTAACATTACACCTACAATACAGAACTAAATGCTACTATTATACACGTGGACAGTTTGATGATAAACGATCATCGAATTGTCTACGTGTATCTTTTAATATTACATTCAAAATCGATTGTCTTAAAATATTGTTAAGCTACGCGACTGAAATACAATAATATCTATTGTAAATCTATGTCACAATAATGTTTTTCCGCAAACGAAACAAAATACGACTTCTTAGCGGAACAAAGGCACCAAAATGTTCATTGACAAGTGAGAAGCTGACGGCGTAGCGGAACAAATGTCAGCTATAGGATAAGCAGATAGTCTTCGACTAAATCGAGCCCCATCGCAAATGTTATGATGGATACCGGCCCTTAGCTGTCTGTTGCGAGCCTACGACATAAATCCAATGTGTCACGTTCGTCAATTTTCGCACAGTGTTTATTCGGCTTTTGCTCAACAATAGACACGTTGTAGGAAAGGGATTGACTCTCGATAAAGATATTTAAGAATTCTATAAAGTATAGAAATGTCGCAAGGTACGCTTACTTTCCACAAATGGGGTAATTTTTTTGATGACACCAAAAGTATTGCTACGGAAGACAATATAAATCTATATATTTTTCCTTGTAATGATACAGAATCAAGCAGTCTAAATTATATTTTCTTCGACGTTCCATCATTACCCAATATCCTTACTTGATGTCAGTGTTTAATATTTCAGACTCGTATTAAAGAAGCTGGCAGATATGTTTTGAAGCGGATTTTTATGAGTATCTGAGCCGGTGCTCTTCTAGCAATAAGCATTTTCCTTACAAGTCGGTGTGAACAATAACTTAAAGAATTTCACGAAGCCTCGCTCAAGCTGAAGTAATCGTCGTATTAAACTAAACTGAGCTTATCTTATTGTGTTATGAATAAAATGAAATATCTAGACCTTGAATTATAATACTATTGTCCAAATATACATATTTTAGTAATAGTATTTTTACAAAATTACTCCGTTCTATCTCTTCTTCGTAAATTGGACCACAAAGACTCAAAGTGCTTGTTTAACTTCGGTCTGTTTGCGACTTGGACGAGCATGTCGTAATGTTAATAAATTATATATTAGAGAAGTAAATAAAGATTTTACTAAGGACTCAGTAGCGACAAGTTTTGCGAAACTTTCAAACGAACGAGTAAAGAAACGTACCTATAAGTGAATAAAACCTTATTTAAGTTACAAAAAAGTCACGAGCAAAAGTAGGAAAGTCGGCACATTTCAGCGACGTGTACTTTTTTAGTGTTATACCTACAGTTTTACAACACCAACAAAATGTTGGCGAGTTAGTTCGCACTTTGAAAATTCTCATGAAACAAAACAACGTTTCTGTTTGTCATGAATAATTCATTGTTGTTTAACATTATCGGAGTCGGGATTATCTATAAAGGACAAGGGATTGATTTCAAGGTGTACTTGAAAACAATAGATTATTATCATGCCCCATGGGGTTTTCCATCGAAAACTTTCCTGAGAAATTTTAGCCTTAGGAGACGAGTTTCTAATACGACTCATCGTATTAGGAACTCGTCTCGTCGTCGAAAATAGTTATTTATCTCAATAAACAACTATTTTCTATTCTAACTTTTGGTACCAACTTCCATGCATCCATTTCATAACTTCAGAAGTAAAGAACCAGTAGGGCATTTTTTTTTAATATTGGCATTTAAGTAAGTAAGTAGGCACGTACGTTATTATTGTGGAGCAAACGAGATACCCCATTCTACTACGCGAGTTCAACTGATATTTTAAATATAGCCTTGAATAATTAAAATTTGAAAGTCGATTAGTAGATAAAACTCAGTTCAGTTTGTCTTTGCAGTCCCCTTTTGTCTTTAGTTTATGCTTTTAGATCCACCAGTTAAGGTTGTGCTATGTTTATCAGAAAATATTTTTCAAAACGGTACGTACCTAATATTTTAAGTAACTGACAACTAATCAAAAGTAAGCTCTTTAACGGTACCGATATTCAAATTACATTTGATTATTTTTATCGATAAACGGTACACAAAACTTTGAACAGAAGTTCACAATATTCTTAGAATTTCTTTCAAACCTAGTAAAATGCTTCCTTATAATTCTGTTTAGAATGATAAAAGTTTAAATTGAACCACTTCGAGTTCAAACATAACTTGGAATTGGAACCCTTCCGGAAATGGCATAATAAAGCCACTTTTGGCTGCCTATGAAGTAATAACAGTGCTTTACTTATATTGTTACGCCAATAACCCCCGAACGTTAAGGCAAATTGTCGTTTTATACAGAACCTATCCAATGACAGTATCCAACACTCGGTTTTTGCGAGGTCCTGTACGTTAAGCTACGGCCTATAGCAAGCGTGGAAATTGTTACGAAGCTCTTTATAGTATCACCACGTTTGTATTCCTTGAAGGGTTAAACAAATGTATAGGTGCGCAGAGTATACCCACGTTTAATTAAGTCCTAAGTAACAAGGAGCGAGCCTAATGCCAACAACACAAATCCATTCAGGCTGTTACTGAGAAATTCCAGATGTTAAAACTTATATTGACTTTGACCATCCCGGGATTCGATATGATAACTTTGTTTGTCGAAGCAATATATTCAGATTTCAGCCTAATGAGACATCATAAATTATTTGTCTACTATAAGACTCCCGCCTCGTATTCAACAGATTAGCTCCCGGAAAATAACAGAATATCGTCTAACATAATAATCCACTTACTCTTTATGTGACGTCCTGCAGACGGGAATGCTCGAGAGGAATCCAGCGAAAATGTGAAGTAAATAAAAGTTATTATTTATACGTGTTGTTGCTGATCAAAAGACGCCAAACTTTTTGCCAAAGGCGATGAGGGGATGACAAAAGGATGGGCACAGGTGAAAATATTTTTTGCCGAAATATTCTTTGCTGAAACTGACCGAGCAGATTTTAATCAGTAAACATTCGTGACTATTTTTTTTATTGAGCTTACTTTTTTCCACATCCCTATATGAGTGAAGCCCTATTATAGAGATGTAAAATACCAAATGCCGGTACACCCGTAGGTATTTGTGTTTACATCGGTAGTGCACCGGTATTTTTTGTCTTTACTGTTTGAGTTCACAACTACACTTTACTATAGTTTCGTAAATAACAAATAGATTTTGAAAGGGAAGCCCCATTGCTGCCCATTTCTGGCCATTTTTTCCCATCTATGTAATCTTCATCTACAGTAGACTAATATCATAAAGAGTAGTAGTTTTTGTATATTTATAATTATTTTACTTTTAATCGAAATACCTTGAATCTTGTAGTATGTTGAGTCGTTTATCTGTCAATCAATAAATTACATAGGTATACGAAACGATCACATGTTATTTTCTTTTTAAATAGCCTCGTAAATCGTATGGAAATTGTATTAACAAATCACAGTTATAACTGGATTACAATTGTTTATTGACAATTACAATATACAGTAGGTAGTGTAGGCTTCACTGTTTTAATAAACAAAATGGATCAGTGTTCTAATTCATAACTTACCAGCTTGTATTATACCAGTCTTACGTTTGTAATGTCTCTAGTATCAATCAAAGTATATGCTTACTTAGACCTCAATCCATTCACTCGTTGAGAAACACATCTTATGATCTAACAGAAACCACTAGCTTCAGCAAGAAGATCCACTTTTGAGCGCGGAATACTTTGTGCGAGGCGGAATAAACCCTATAATACCTATAGGCGCATATCCATACGTCTCGTCGTCAAATAATGGAATGGGCTTCAGGGAATTAAGCCATGTAATTCCAACGCACACTCGTGGAAATGTTTCCGACAAAATACCGACACAGCTTGATGTTACATACTTTTTTAGCAAGCTCTCGCCAAATTGTATTAAATCGTAACCTTTAGATCAAAGTTTACTCTACAAGATTACTGGTAACTCGATGTACTCCGGCACCATGAGATAGAGTGACCTATTTGCAACAATTAAGCCCTCCATGTAGCCTAGACGAAAAGCCATAGGTTTCGATAAATCGATAAACTTCGACGGCATTATGCGTCATATTATTTTTACATTATTTTTCTCGTGTTAGACAGTATATGACAGTGAGATGTTTCTGCTATAATTTGTAATTTTATGACAGTACGTGTCATTAAAAATTTTAATTATTGCTGTAAATATTAACATGTGACAAATAAATGATTTTATTGTTTGAAATTAAGGGTATTATGTTAACTGAATAATGTGATTTTCTTTTTAATTATTTTATAGTTTATGTACTAAGATATTAATTTTAAAACGTTGATTAACTTTCTAATGTAACTTTAAAGTGTTTAATGTATGTTTTGTATTAGAACTGTATTAGAACAATTTCCAACATCAATAACTTTGTTACTTAATATTAAACTTATGTTTTATTCTTCTTCATGACCAAGGTACAGACGCCAGCACATCAAGTTACCCCAATGTGTCAAATTTCTTTCATCGTTTTTAAACTATATGTCAAACAGAATAAAGTTCATATTTAATTGGGAAAATTTGACACATTGGGGTAACTTGATGTGCTGGCGTCTGTACATCTTACATCATCTTTAAATAGGTTCAGTTACCAAAGTTACCTCGAACATTAATAATCATGACCATAAGTTCATCGCTAAATTAGTCACCTTTTGCATCTGCCAAAATCATTCCCAAGCAGAGTCAAATTGGGCTTCGAAAATCGGCTTGGTTGACGGGTGCAAGGCCCGTCATGTCATCATTTGTTTCCTGTATGCCACGCGGGCAAAGCCGCGGGAGAAGCTAGTATACTGATATCTTATCTGAATATGGATTAATTTGGATGATGCTACTTTAAGGCACGAGTTGACAGCATGCGAAAAAGAGAAAAATTGAATTAAAATATGGCAATTTACTTTATATATTTTTGGTGGCAACAGTGTGAAATTATTTTCCATCTTATTATCTTCTTGTCATTCTTTCGTTAATGAGCCAGTGGTAAAAGACTACATTTTTCATATTAAACTGTGTTTTATATTTTATCTACGAACAATAAAGATAGTCTTGATTTAAAATTACATAATGTACAAATATCTGTGTGTTTTCCCTTACCCTGACCGATTTGACTCTTAAATGATTTATCTAGGCTTACAAATTTACATTAAATTTTCTTCAACAGAATTTAAAAAACCAGATTATGACGACAAACCTGTGGGTGGAGCAGTCGTGGTACGACTACAAGCTACGCTGGGAACCCAAAGAATACGGTGGGGTCCACATGCTCCATGTACCATCTGATCACATCTGGAGACCAGACATCGTACTATATAACAAGTGAGACCAAATCATGTCTATATGCTTTGATAAATACTACCGATAAATTGTTGTTTTATAAATTTTGAAGGTGAGGCAGTGAATCGTGAGGATTTTTCTCTGTGTAATTTCAAACAGGGCTCAGTAGAGTAAAGCTCCAGTTGTATAAAATTAATATGCCATTGTGAGTGCCCCTCTAAAATTGTAAAACTTTCATATTTTTTACCTAGTATGGCTAACCCTGGACTGAGCGATTGGTGTTGACTTTTGGTATTCCTAGTTAACTATTTTTCGAAGCCAACCAAACAATTCATCTGGATTTGAAACACTCAATCATTTGTAACAAAACTCACGAACGAACAAAACGCTCGAACGAAAAAGCAATTTCATTTCTGTTACCTAAAAGAAAAACCTCCAGGTACATTTTTTTTCTACGAGCCCGCATACCTACTCGTCTAATTTCCCCGATAGCATTAACAGAGTTATAAGGAAAACTCCGAGATCCGCTCAAACTTAATATCCAAAGTAAATTTTTCGGGCGATTTGTTACCAATACCTTTCCCATTTCCTTTATATTTCCGAAGTTAAGTCGTAAGATCGATACGAACTACAAACAAGTCGGGGTTCACTAAGTTAAACTGTTCTAACTTACTGGTGGAGAACCTAATTACGGAAGAGACGGCATCATTTACCGTGATTCTGTCGCTGGCTATATTGCCTCTAATGAAAACGAAAATGTGCTCACTACGAGTTAACACATGTAATTAACTTTGGATCGAGTTCGGAGAGAAACAGCCAAATTGGGCAATCATAATATGAAGGTGTTGGGCATTAATGTTGCAAACATCGTAAACGAGATTATCTTGTTACACTTTTTTAATTGAGTTATTTCGAAGGATTAAGGGTTATTTCAGTATATTTTTACGTTTTCCCTAGTTTTCTAGTGTGTATGAGATATGGCCTCCAAAGTGTAACTCAAGTGTTTTACAAAAGAAGCTAAGAGCTACTCGTCCGGGCCCTGCGCTGTATACGCCACGATTCACTGCTTCACCAGATTTTAAAAATGTACCAAATTAATACAGATGACATTCCATTTACACTTATTTTGTGCTAGTGCCCTTATGTTTTACACCTACACCATCGAACCACCCAATACAGACATCCTTACAAACACCCATAATTACCAACTTTACTTCAAACAAGAAAATTTAAAGAGTAGTGACAAAGTTAATAGATGCATTGCAATCAATGTTAAACATTAGGGATGTTTTTTTATCAAGGCGTGGTTAAATTAGTTCAACATAAATCATGCTTCATGCTTCTCAGCCACAATTTCCTAACGTACAAAGAAAGTCGGACCCAAAATTTAACAACATACGGTTACAATTGGTAATAAGCTATCTCAGAACTCCGAATTGTGTTTATCGTAGAAAATATCGACAAATCCCGTTGCGTGGGAAGGACAAAACAAAGCCTGTAAACGAATCGTATTTTACTTACAGTCCAATCTTAGCGATAAAGGCTCACAAAAGCATAGCATTGTCCCACAAAAACCAATAAGCCGTGAATTCTGCGTTGTACCCGTCGTAATTGACGGAGGCCTAGAGATTACTGTGTCGCCTCTTCCCTCCCCCTCCCTAACCGGTTGCGTATATTTATCACTTATCCCGAAATTATTTGAAACCCTCATAAAAAATAAGATTTGCAACAACTGTAGTTGAGTTGGAATTTAATCTCATACTTTATATTCATATCCGATTTGGTTACCGTTGAATTTATTGAGGTACAGATAGAGATGTAAGTATATAAAGTACATACAGTCGTTGTGGTAGAGTGAAATTATAAATAAATTTAATGGAAATAAACCAAAACAATGGTAAACACCTAAATTGTAACCATTGGGCATTCATTATACGATTTGAATGGCAAAAGTGTTTTATGCTGTCCCGAACAACAATAAATTACAAGCTATTAACGCATCCTGAAAATACCTTTCATAATGTTATTACAACGTTGGTAAGAAATGGTTTGTTTCGTTTGTAGCTGTTGTTGACTAGTTAAATAAAATTCCATGAAAACATTTCGCAATTACCTGTGTACTCTCGGGGGATAAACCTTGCGAGGTTTCAGGAAAATCAAGCGAACAAATACGCCTCTCCAAATAATTTCTCTCCTATCGATCTCCTTGCATCCTTCACCTTCCAAGAGCACATCGATTTTCCTTCTAAGAATAAAATTTCCATTAAAGACGAAGACGGTTAATTTGAACGTTCAACGTTTCAGCTTTCAAAGTATGATAGTGAGGGAGTTTGTAATCCTTTTAGCGTAAACGATTAATTTTATTTCATTTGTTAATCATTACTTTTAAAAGGTAGTACAATCAATATTTGACTATAAAGATTCTTTGTTTGTAAATTGCTAAAAGACTAGTTAGTTTATCGAGTTAAAGTTGTGTAAGTATTTAATTAAGTCAATCAAGCGAAATACATAACACGTTTCATAACCAAATCTTCTAAAACTAAATGTGCCACCGACAAGAGGCTTGAGTTACAAGTTTTACTTGTGTATTGTGCTCGTAGTTGGCATTCATTTTGTCGCAGCCGCCACCTTGAGGCGTCGGACTTTGATAAATGGCCGGGACAGCAATCTTTACTCATTTCCTGTCCCTTCCCGCGACCTGTGCCCCCTCACAGTCCGCCTATTCCCCTCTAATGTGCACATTTTTGCTTTTACCTCAAACCTGGAACACCTGCGATGAAGACCCTTTGAATGAACGAATCGCTATGTATGGACCCCACGCTGTGATTTGTTAACCCTTATCATCGAGTTTCGCACAACCCGTCCGTGTTTCATATTTTTGTTGTCATATTTTTTCCATTATTTTATTGGATGTCTTCGTTTTCATCCACATCGTTTAAATACAAACAATAAATAATTTAATAAATATGTCCTTTTCTTTCGCTGTTAATGCATGTTTAATGTTGTGTTGTATTGTGTTAAAGTAAATAAAGTAAACTTATAAAAGTAACTAAATCCTTTGTAATTCATTCGATGTAAACAAACATGTACACTAACTTAAATATTTAGTCTCCGGTTGGTCGTCTATTTAAATAATGAGGAAATATTCTAATATGTTATTATAAAATTATTTTGTTAATTGTTTTCTTTCAGCAAGAGTAATACTAATTATTAATGAGTTAATACTATGAGTAATTGTCTAATAATTGTCAATATGACTATAAATTACCAACTACGCATAATGCATTATTAAAAATACTTATTATTTCGTTGTTTAGGTCGGCGCATTGTTCTATAAAGCAGCTGTATAAACACAGCGGCACGAGTACCGGTGTTAGTTACTAAAACGTAGTTTAAATACGTTGTAAGAGGTTAAATAGTTATTACGCGATGTTATGAACGCGAGTACCTGTACTAATAGACTGTTCTGAAACTGTTAGTGACACAAAGTTTCCCGCACATGGGCCATGGTCCACACACAACATACTCGTACTAACGCACTTGAGGGTATTTGGTGAGACACAACTGAACGGTAGGGCCGCGAGACGGCTTGTAAACGTGCGTTCACATTACAGTGCCGACGGCAACTTCGAGGTAACGTTGGCGACCAAGGCGACCATCTATCATCAGGGGCTGGTGGAATGGAAACCACCCGCCATTTACAAGTCTTCCTGCGAAATAGACGTGGAATATTTTCCTTTCGACGAGCAAACGTGCGTTCTTAAGTTCGGTAGCTGGACGTACGACGGATTCAAGGTAATTGCGTGGAGCTCCGTCACTGCTCTCGCTGACCGCTCTGTTTGTCCGCAGCGCCGACGGCAACTACGAGGTGACGCTGATGACCAAGGCCACCGTCTACTACAACGGAATGGTGGTGTGGCAGCCGCCCGCCGTCTATAAGTCCTCGTGCTCGATCGACGTCGAGTTCTTTCCTTACGACGTGCAAACCTGTGTGCTTAAGTTAGGCAGCTGGACGTATGACGGCTTCAAGGTGACGCCCCGCTGTACGCTGCTTGGCGCCGCGCGCGCGGGCCGTAGCCGTAGGGCCCGCCGCCCCGGCCGATGTCCATGCAATAGCTTGTTGGCTCGAACGTAATTCGTCGTGTAATTATATTACTTTTCTGTCCATGTGGTATGTTATCTCACTTTTACATATTGACTGTAACGACGACGCTAGAGTAGTGGCGAAGAGCGTGCGCTCGGTGCCGACGCCCGCTCCCCGCCCCCGGCTCGCTCCGTAGCTCTAACATGTTGCAAGTTTACATTTCTATTGCGATGGTGATGACTTAAGTATATGGAGTAGCGGTTATGTCGACGTGCGTGATCACGAATGCTCCAGAATATCCTCGGCCGGTCCACTTAGCTCGTTCGGCCTTCCTCGCTCGACACGGAAAGGTATAAAATTCTAACAGCCAGGTGATATGGGATGCAATAATTTCACTCGATCCGATCCTACCCGACACATCCCGCTCCGATAGAGCCTTTCCGTGCTACACGATAAGCCGCGAGTGCGAAGGTAAATACCACTTAGATGAACGATGAGCTAACAATCGCATCGGTACGCGGAGCGGCGTCTCTCGGAGCTGTCACACCCTCCCATAGCTGGCTCCGCTCGCGCCACACACACACACACCCACCACACGCCCGTCACACGAGCGCCACACGAGCTTGCTGCATGTGTCCCCGTCAGTGTACACTCCACTCACCGCATGACTCTAGCTTGTTTCCGAATCACTTGCATTCCCGATCACGGCGCGATCGCTAGCCGCTCGATGCGGTCGCGATTCTTGTACACAGCTTCACACGAACCTACACGCGAACAGGTTTAGCACAGCACGTGAAACCAAACGAAGATAAAGATCACACTTGTTGCTCTACACTATCGAGCATTAATAGTCATCATGTTGCATATTTTATACCTTTCCCTATTAGCGACTCATATACTTACTGGCTGTACCTAGTGTGGTGTCGCTGGCAGTCCATTGCATGTTGTCATTTCAATGAAAGACGATACCACTCCCAATCTTTGACACGGAGTCCATAATGCACAAAAATCTAAATGTTAAAGTAGAACTCGCCGTCTCGTCGAAGCGTCGAGGACCCTCGGGCTGTCGAGGAGACGGTCGTTGCATGCTATTACAACACTCGACCGAAGCACGCGTCTTATGCCAACACGCCGCCACTATAACGAACGCAATCGTTGGTTTATTAGACAAAGAGGCTCAGCCCGAGTTGGTATGAGGCGGGTCGCTCGTGACGCTGCGTCCGCGCGACACACACACGCGCGGCGGAGCCGGCGCTTTCGACCTTCTTATCAGATTTTTTGACGAGTCGTTGAGAATGAAGTGCGCTACTTCCGAGATACGATATTCCGACAAAGTAGTGCGCTTATTCTACGCGATAACGTTAAGGAACCAGGAGAAGGAGGTCGTCCTCATCCTATTTACTCTTGTCGAAAGCTCCACGATCACTCGTTATATTCGGTGTTTTCTGTGTTTTCGCGTTGTTATTTCTTCGCATGAATCGAATTGTTGTGACATGTCTACATTGAAGATAAGTGTGTCGGTTTGTCGTTAAAGGTTTTGATCTCAGTTTGTACTCAGGTACATCCCACTTGGCACACTCTGTGGTATTGTTTTCGAGGCGTCTTATGCGATACCAGCTTGGAATATACTGATCTTTCATACAGAGTCCGAGATAGTGAAGTATACATAGTTTAAATGTCTACGTTGGCAAGATTTGATGGGATTTTTATCTAGATAATTCAACACATTGTGTGACAGGGTGCATGTATCAAATAAGTAATTCTTATGACTAAATAGGCAATGAATTAAACTTAAATAAATAGATAAAACAACTAATCACTATCCTACGATGGAGTAAAAAATAATGATTGATTAACTTGGTTGCCTTTGCCTACACGACAAGCCATCGTGTCCCGCAAATAACGATAGATTACTCATACTTTCTTACGTAAGTTGGATATCATATCAATTTCACTCGAATCACCGTGAAGAGAATCGTGTTTAATTACAAGTTGACGATTGTTTTTTACTCCATTTGAGATACAGTAGAACTAACCTGCATCATTCTAAACGCATATCATAAGATAAAACAAGTAATAGCAAATGTGTTAAACTTCCTTATATATGTGTCTTTTAAAGTTATCGATGTGTATTTAACTAGCGTATATTAACTTTAAGCTATAAGAACATAAAATAACAATTTTCATATTATAATTTGTTGGCACCGGAGTCTATATAGAATGATAAAAGTGTGAGTAATCTGAGTAAGTATTAACAGATTTCTTCCAGAGACATGGACGACTAAAAAGAAAGATAAGTAACCATACATTACATCTGGGAAAAATAATTACAAGACCAAAATAGCTTCAAGTAGAAAACAGCACAAATAGAAAGAATCTTCGACTACTCACCGCTAATAAAAAGGAATAGATTGCAAATACTTTCCTCTTGCCTTGCTCTTCTAAGGTTTCAAGTAAAACGAGTCGGCTTTAAATGAAATAAGCTTGAATGCGAGCCCCTTTTCAAAGCGAACACGTGACGTTCATAATCGCAATCAAGACACACGTATCTCCTGCATAGCCCACATTTGAAATTCTAATCAATTTTGTTCATTCAAGACGTAGGTTTAAGATGAATATATTCATTTCAACTCCGGTGCCTTGTGAATTTTCACTTACGTTGGGACGAGTAAATAGTTTTGTGAGTTGGTATGTACACAGGTGGACCTGAGGCATATGGATGAGCAGGCCGGCAGCAACGTGGTGTCGGTGGGCGTTGACCTGTCTGAGTTCTACATGTCCGTTGAGTGGGACATACTTGAGGTACCGGCTGTCAGGTACGCATCGAATCAAAATAATAAACAAGTATCTAAAATTTTCTTTGATAGAGGGAACTGGTACCAGTTGCTGTAAGTTTTAACTCCCCTTCTATCATTAAAAGTTAATAAAAAAGAACCTGTCTTGCTGATCTACTGCTGACCATGGGGTCCCGGGTACGATCGTCGGGTGGGGCAAAAAGTTGAGTTTTTCTCTATCTGGAATTTCACAGTAGCAGCCTGAAGTCCGTATTTGCCCCTATTACATTAAACGTGAACTAGAGGTACATCTCTACATAAAATATAAGCGTGATATTTTATTTTATTAGGTTTCAAAAAGACTTTGATAAGACTTTGATTTCTTTGATATTGATATTACCTTCATCAAAATACGTTGTATTACGTTTCAGTTGAGTACCTACAGATCAGCCCACGATGAAATAACTACCATTTCCTCTAACTTTTACCGTCTTTTCTTAGATTTTTCCAAAATTTCTTTATCATTTGTAAGTTTGGGATCATAAGAATCTAAAGAAAGTTTTGTTCCGGATTATATTCGTTACTATCTGTTCATATACAAAGGGTCCGCCCGTTCCTTTAGCCAGTTTTGGCCACATCTAGTACCAACTCTGTTAATTTAATCATTCATACTCCAGCAAGAGCAGTGGTGGCCCAGTGAAAACGGCTGTGACTTACGAGTTGTAGATCGAAGGCTCAAACCCAAACATGCACTTTACTTTGTGTAAATTATATCATCACCATTGTTTTCAATACAGTGACGGAAAAGATCGTTAGGAAACCGACATGTAACAGAATGCTAAACTAACTAACCAGCACTTGGGCCGCGTGGTGGATTACTGCCCACATCTCACAGAGAAGAATCCTCTGTTCCGGCATTGGGAATATAGGTTTTTCCTGTAGAAAATAACTAACCAGCTGACAGAGATTATGCCATCAATAGGTCTCTGAACTGGCTTCACATGCCGTTGAGAAATATTTCAAAGGCACGCCTTTCACGGTTTTCTCACGATATTTTTCTTCACTATTTTTAAAGCAAGTGATTATTCAAAGATGTATTTATACTCTATTTGCACATAAATCCGATTCTCAAACTCAGACTATAGAATTATATTATACAAAAACTTAAAATAAATAAATAACTAAACCTAACAATAAATAACTACAAAGCGTCAAAAAATTCTTCTGCATCGCTGCCAATTGGTAAAGTGCCCAAAAGACTGGCGGCATTGCCACGTTGAATGGCAATGCTTAGCCTCTGGCCAAAGTAGAGGCCAGCCCTTGGGTCACGGGAAGCGTCAACTGAACGTTTGCAGATGTCTTTGAAAAGAATACGAGCACTGACCCCACGGCCCCCACGGCCCAAGATTTTCAACCCCAAACGGCTCGAAACTATAACTACCAACAAGGTTGCTATATTTCTATATTTGTGTGAAAGTTGTGGAATATTTATTTATTTATTTATTTACGCCGCTTGAGGTTCTCAGCCGATACTTAAGTCAGAGGTTCGTGCCTTGGATTCGAACTCGAGCTATTACTTGGCAGTCCGCCGGTCACAATTCTTAAGCTCTCACTGCTTAATAGAATAGGCTAATTGAAATAATTTTAGTTATTAGTCCCACATCTAAATTACTAGGAAATATTGGACACATATTTTTCCTTTTTTAACGTTATGATAAAATAACGGCGATTCATCGAGATTTGGAACAGTTGTTACCGAATTATGACGTCACAAGCCTCCTTAATTTGAATGCGCCTAATCTAAGTAGTTTTCCATCAATATGAAAAAGCAAAAAAAAATACTTGTTTTACTATTATTTTTATATCTAACTGACGGACTAAATATAATTTTGATATTTATACACCGTCAACATGACTAATTGGCTGATTATCCTACTCTAGCTTGTAAACCAAACCTGAAATAACAGTGCAACCTTCCTCGTATAACACCACCAAAGATAGATCTCCCATGTTATTCGCAGTTGATCTCACTGTGAAATAATAACCGGTGCACGGCTCTGACGGATGAGCCCAACGATGTTCTCTCACATTTCCTTGAATTATTTAAACTACGGCGGTGTAAGGATACTCTTGTTCGTGCTCGGAAATATATATAAAATTTTATCGCACGACCGTTTAGTTTCAGTTATTGTAGGCGGGGCAAACGGCTGGACTAAATGACCTCCACGTTATTACAAAAAGGGTCATTTATTTTTACTTTAGTATTAGTATTTATATGCAGATAATTAGTATAAAAGTAAAGTTCCATGTAATGGGTGAGCTTATTGCCATTTGTCCGACCTGGGAACCGAACTCAGGACTTTATACTGAGCAGTAGCGCTTGCGACTACGCCAACGAGGCAATTGTTTCGTGTACTCGAACGGTAATTAAAAAAGGCCCAAACAACACAAAATTCGTCCCGTTAGCGGTAAACAAAAGTTAATTGGAGCTCGATGTACCGCGGTCGTTTGTCCTCAGCCCTCCTTGCTGGCTACGGGCCGTTATCCGCCTCTCGAACACACGAGTGTCATTATTAACCCGGCGTCACTTACCTTGCCATCACTTTTACGACGTGTTTCCGCTTTGGCACGTTAAGCTGTGCTTGCGTCTAAACTCACGCTTCGTACACCTACCGATTTCAACCCCTTTAAAATGCGTGGCTATAATAATATCACCTGAATAAGATGTTCTGATAAGTCACGTTGTCGAAGGTTCAAGTACCTCGGTATCCATCAAATAATCTTATCAGCTTGTCTAAAAACGCTGAGCAGGTCCTTGCTTCACCTTAATGTACATTTTCCTTTATAGACGCCATTTTAAAATTCTAAGAGGATTTTAAAAAGGAAGAGGTGTTCAGAATTCTTAAAAGAAAACAAGCATTAAAAGGAGGGTTGTTCTTCTAAAAAATAAAATATTCTGCGAAAATAACTCAGCTTTATAATACTGACATTTTAGTACGTAATCAAAATAAAATAGTATTTCAGCTTTATTTATGCGGTTCGTGTATTGTGAAAATGTTGTAGAAACAAAGGCCCTCGCTGAGGCAACATAGTAAAATCTACTTACAGACGAGCCTCCAGTAATGCCCTTTATACATATTCTGTGCTTGTAACACCGCCCGCGGCTGACTCCTACTTGCTTTGAATAAAGTTCGCATTTCCACGTTAACAAAGCTATTGCAACGGTAAAATTGTCAAGTGCTTTTACAAGCTGCGACGTTTTCTAAAGACGCTGTTGTAGACGTTGTCGGATTTAAATTAACGGGTTGTTTTATAATATCTACGAAGACAATCTGTCGACTGCCTTGTATTTTCCTTTCAGGTTATTTTTAATTGTTTGCAGAACAAATATGACGTACCGACTTACCAAAATATGAATCTGTAGGTAGGCATTACCAGCTGTACATACACCTTACGTAATAAAATTGTACAGCACTTGGTTTCCTCCAAAAATATTAGCCCAAAATAAAACGCTCATATTTTATAACCGTGAAATAATATATCATAACTTTGCATATGGATGTAACCCTTCGTTTGATTGACGGATAGCTAGACGGTCGGGACAAACTGCGCTTTTCCATATAAAATGATTTCCCTTGAAACGATATAAATGCCATTTTTATATTCCTTCAAAGTTTTACGAGCTACTCTACGAAATTACATGAACACATACCTCTTATATGGGCTGCTCATAAAATATTGTTTTACAAAATGTGTAAGCGCTTAGGTTTGTACCTATCTACTTTTACATTTGCTGTATACTCTTATAGGTCTATTCTATAACTATACAAGGTGACTTGGAATAAATGGGAACTTCAGTTAAAGTAACATAGTAATTATTAACTGTTTTTTCTACAATCTAAATCGTTAAAAACATTACGTGATTATCGTTTTTAAAAACTAAAGTATCAAAAAATCTCGTTTGACCCATGGCAGTGCTCAATAATCGTCGTCGAGTTCTCATGTTATTAAACATTGCCGCTCATAGCGGTCATTTAGCTAATTTTGCCTATTTTCGAGTGAATTATCGCGCGACTTGAATTATTTTAACGGTTTTCGTAACACTGTTAAAAGTTCAGTAATTTTACATTAAATATTTTCTATATTTTCTTAACAACTCATAGTCCGTACATTTAAATTTGTCGCATCTATTCAATTTCACCCTGTAAGTATATTCACGTTTCTCTCAACAAATGCCTAACTATTCAAACCTTTTCAGTAGGCTCAAAGTACCTATTACTATACTTCGTCTCTCAACTAGGTACTTTAAAGTTTCCATTGCCCGCCTATAAAATGCTATTTAAATATTTAAATCACTTGTAAAACTTCAACTGTAACTGAAAGGCAAAAGTGTCGTTATTGATGTTTGACTTTCGCGAAGTTTCGTTTGAAGAGCCTCTGTTACAGATACAATGTCTGTATTCAGTCCAGTAATTTAATTTTAGAGATTTACTCATTTTGTATAATTTAATAATACCCATTATAAACAACATGCAATAACAATAACATGCTCTATTCAAAGTTATTTTAAGTAGTTCTGTTTAGGTAATCTTGGCGTATGGCAGTATCGTAATCTGCCCCAAGTTTTTCAACAATGACGGGGTTGGCTTCTAGTCTAGCGGGATGTAGCTGTGTGCCAGTATTTTATCTATCAGTACTGCCTATTTAACTCCTGGTACCCAATTCCTAAGTAACGCGAAACATGGTACTTTTGGTAGGACGGGACTACCCGTAACGACTATCTACAAATGACAGCTAAGATTAGCAGCGGCTTAATCTGCTTTCCGAGACACCATTTGGTCTCGTTATGTGTTGGGCATGTGTCATTAGTAAATTAATTCGTCAATTAATTCTTAGTCACTAAAAACTACTATGTAAAAAACCTGCTACCAATTTTGTTTCCTTATAGATGTTATTATAAACGTTAATCATTTTTTGTACAGGAATGAGAAGTTCTACACTTGCTGTGACGAGCCGTACTTGGACATCACATTCAACATAACAATGCGGAGAAAAACGCTGTTCTACACGGTGAACATCATCATCCCCTGCATGGGAATCTCCTTCCTTACCGTCCTCACATTTTACTTGCCTTCAGATAGCGGAGAGAAGGTAACAATATTTCAATTATATTTGAAAGAAAGACTGACACAACACACTCTATAGTAAACAAATAATATAATACGAAATCAAAATCAAAATCAAAAGTCATTTATTCAAATTAGGCTGAGGATCAGCACTTTTTGAACGTCGAAATTACATAAGACAGTCCCCCAAAAATCCCACCCTTCGCCACTTCCTAGTGTTTTTGCTGGGAAGAAGAAGTGGCGGAACAAACTCCCCAGCAACACATCTGTCTGATAAGTTAAAAGAACTTGAATTTACACAGTACAATTAGTTATAATTACAATATTATTAAAACAAATTATTCACTACATGTTAGCTAGCACACTCAATAAACAGAATACCAGTAATATATAGCTACTGACATAAAAACTAACTTAACTCAAGCAAAACCAACTGACTAATAAGAATCCTCCAGGTATAAAGGGTGTGCCAGCTTACATGTGCAGAGTTGGATTAAATTCATAGATCTGCAAGACAATGTAACAAAATGTTGACGCTTCCATGATCATCCCCTACACTTATATAAATTTATTTGGGGTCGGTGCAGCTTGTCATCTTCTTCTTCCAAACCTCTCTATTTACCTTAATTTCCTTCCCAGCCTTCTTTCACACAATCCAACCATTGTTTCTCTGGTCTTCCTTCAACCTTCTACCTTTGTTACCCTTCACATTTATACACAAAGCTTTTCTCACAACATGATCCTCATTCACAAAATAATGCACCCCCATCCTTACATATTAACACTAACAAATTGTATTCCATAATAAATTAATCATTGTTTTTATTTTTCCATTTTTAGTTATTCCCACAAATATTTGCCATGAATTTATTTTATATTGTTATTTGTTAACAATACATATCATAGTAATAGGGTTATCCACTTATCCCTAATAAGTGAAACTTAACATACCTAACTGTCAAAATCTAGGTATATTGTACACATCTGCGTACCCCTCAGAGCATACAGGCGTGATGATACGTCATGATGTAGTATAAACAATAAACATCCAAGCGATTCCAGCAATCACGACAGATTTGCCGTCTATTTTTGAAGAGTTCCGTTGTATTTCTCCGAAGATCAGCACCAGATCTTCACCAAATTAAAATGGGACCACCTCAGGAGTATACTCTTTTAAATAATAAAAGGATTTTGAGAATCGGTCCACAAATGGGGGAGAAATCAGGTAACATACATAAAAAAAAAAAATACATACACACGAACATAGAACCTCCTCCTTTTTTGAAGTCGGTTAAAAAGTCAAATACAGGTAATAATATAATAGGTTAAATACTGAAAATATAAATTCACTGACCAGCAACACACGCATGAACATTTTAAACAAGATTTCCCTTTATAACAAAGATTGGCAGTAACAAAGGATTTTTGAAAATTCTTCTCTTTCATTTTTGCCGACGCAAAATTCTATAGGGCACATTGCTTATAATCTACCTTTATCCCCATTCTCTACAAACTACGAGTACAATAAATACATCCAAAGAGTTTAAGATATAAAACCGTTGAAGCGCCCTTTGGGGATTGGTCGTCTCTTTTGATCTGTGTAGCCCGTACACGATGCGCGATAAAGAAAACTTCATATTACCTTGGGACCGGATTCCAAGATTTCTGTAGTAATCCATATGTTTAAATTCAAAATCAATCAAACTATAGGTACTTTTAAAATCGTCTGCCCACCCCTGCCTGACTATAAAATCAACGCACAGCCAAAACTATAAAGTCTAGTGAGCTTAAATGTCTCTTGAATACAGGTATTTTTACAACGTAAACTTATGTTATGTAAGATTAATTACTAATTACAACTTTAAGGAGGAAATGGGAGAGGGTGCTTAAGTTAAGAATATATTCGAACAAAAATAAATTATCTATATCTATACTAATATTATAAAGAGGTAAAATTTGTAAGTTTGTAAATTTGTATGTAGGGGGTAATCTCTGGAACTCATAATCCAATTCTAAAATTTTTTGAACTGGCATAAAGCTACATTATTCCTGAGTGCTATAGGCTATAAATTGTTTCTATAACATGTATATTAACCGAGCTATCACAACTTTTGTCTAGCAAGTCGGAAAAAAATACCTCATAAAACAGAATTATTTGCGTGCGCTGCCTAAACAGTTGCTTAAAATTAAAAACAATGTATGGCTACCTGGTTCGTCTTAATTATTTCTACAAAAAAGTCCGCGATACCATATCTCTATCTTTTATATTTTAGCTTTTATACTTCTTTTATTGCATTAAAAAATAATTTTTTTGGGCATACTTACGTTTGGTTGATTATTTGAGCAACAAAATATTAATTCTTATGACAATAAATTATTTCAGTATCACAAGAACATCATACAGATAAGATTTGCCATTTACAGTATATCAATTGGCCATACAGTTTCGAAGATAATATAAAATTACTAAAACGCAAAATGCCCAGGCCCTAGCATAACTTTCATTGTGCAGACGTTTTACCTATTTGCCCATAGATGGCGTTCTGCAGTTACGTCATTTTTTTGAATCGCGGTGTTAAGACATTCCGTGGATTGATGACCCTCTCGAATTTTTTGCCCACTTTGTTGTTACTGTTGTTAGTTCTGGAGTTCTATATATTACATGTCTGTTGCTTATTGGTTTCGGTTGTTTCGTTCATATGGTTGTTGTAGTACCGTAATCGAAAATATCATAATTTCGTTGTTTTGTATGTTCGTCTTCGTAGTTTCGTACTTCGTTCTATCGTAATAATCGATACGAGTTATTCGATATTACGATTGTTTAGTTTTGTAAAGGCAGACGGTGTTCGAGTCGCTCTCCCTTTGTTCGTAATTGTTTTCAAGTCTGTGCGTAGTTTGTTGAGAGCATGCCTAAAAGGAAATCTCAAGCTCAACTGTCCCGGCAGACATCACAGACAAGAGCCGCTCGAGTACGCCGTACGGAAGAATCTGCCCCTGAAAATGAGCAGCGCTTCTCGAGAAATAGAGAAAATATTTCGCAAGCACGCGCTAGAGAATCTAGCTCCGAGCGCTCACAGCGCCTCGCTGGCCAAAATGTGAGGACGTCGCGGGCCCGTGCTCGAGAAACTAGCGCTGAACGTGCGCACCAGCATGTCTCTGAGACAAGGGATAGGGAGACTAGCGCTGAGCGCTCGTAGCGGCTTGGTAGGCAAAATGTCATAACATCGCAGGCCCGTGCTCGGGAATCTAGCGCTGAACGTGCGCACTTGCGCAGCGTCTATCTCATTTAAGGCAGCATGTCTCTGAAACAAGGGATATGGAGACTAGCGCTGAGCGCTCGCAGCGGCTCGCTAGGCAAAATGCCATAACATCGCAGGCCCGTGCTCAGGAATCTAGCACTGAACGTGCGCAGCGTCTATCTGATTTAAGGCAGCATGTCTCTGAAACAAGGGATACGGAGACTAGCGCTGAGCTCTATTGGAAATTAGATTTATTGCAGAGTATTGAAGCACAGTAGGAATAAGTGAAATATTTAATATATTATTATAAAATTATACATGACATTGTAAAGCGAAAAATAGTTGCCGAGTGACAATTACGTAGAACACCAGCTTTCACATTTGAATAATAAATGGCCAGCGTTACATTTCCAACACCCCCCCATAACGTGGGCATCATGATGGCTTCATGCCACACCAAGCTGACGAGTTAACACCTCGTGCTTGACACAGCCCAGGGGCTATTAAATACAGTAATATCAGTCGAGTGTAATCTTATGTTAAAATAAGAAATTTTCCGCGGACGAAGTCGCGGGCAGAAGCTAGTAAGACATAAATCTATACTAATATTCTAAAGCAGAAGAGTTTGTTTGTTTGGTTGAACGCGCTAATCTCAGGAACTACCGGCTCGATTTGAAAAAAATATTTTTGCTTTGGATAGTCCATTTGTCGAGGAAGGCTACATAACATCACGCTATGACCAATAGTACCGGAGCAGCAATAAGAAATGTTGCAAGCGGGAAAAAGCTTCCGTTGCGTGCGCTGCGTTAACAGTTTAAATTACGCAAAATGCTTGTAATATAATATAAGCCTTTATTGTTGTTAATGATAACACACAGAAAAAATGTTGTTTTAAAAAAAAAAAGTAACAAAAGGGTACCTTTTGTTACATTATTTTAAACTTTATAACTAATATTTCTGTTTTCCTTGTTTGTTTCTATCTAATTAACTAAATCTAAATTCAATCCTCAGCGTTCGGTTCTCCCCTCTTAATTGTAACAGCTTGTGTTTCGACAAAGGCCTCCTTTAAGGCTTTCAACTTCTGCCTACCCTTTACTGCTGTACGTAGCCATTCTGGACCTCCAACTTTTTTTAAATCGTATTCCCATCGCTTTGGCTGTCTTCTTCTACTTCTTATGCCTTCTCTGGAGTACCATTATGTTATTATTATTATAAAGTTCGTAACAAAGATGAACTATGTGGACTTTTGAACTACATTTGAAATTGTATTATAGGCATCACGCATACACGCATCGGACATTACTAATTAATTGTGTTTCTTTTTTTTGTCTTAGGGTTGTTTGGTTTACCATAAGCTCATCCAAAATTATAATAGTAGTAGTATTCAATTAATAGTACATTATGATATAAGTGCGGTAAGCCTCTGCTTTCTAATAATATTGCCTCGGCTGTAATTATCAAAGCGCACATATGTCATACGACGTTTTACAACATATTTGCGAGGAAATAAATAAAACTCGGACTGAAACTTTCAAATAAAAACAATACAGCGAAAAGAAAAAACGCGCGGAATAATTTTAACTTGTTTACAAATTAGCGATGCGCGCGCATCAGCACTTTTTTTTAAGTCACAGGCACAAAAAAACAGCCAGTACCTATTACTAATAAAGTTAATATTTTAATATTTTTTTGTTTTTGTTACAAATGGTTGTAATTTACTGTCAAAATTAATTAAATTAACGAATTAAATGTTTATTTTTTCTATTTTATCTCCCAAAGTTAATTTTATTCAATAAATGTTGACCACTTTTCTGACCTAAAAACTTTTTGCTAAGATTTTCAAAAAGGAACCGTTCGTTTTAGTCGGAGCATGTTGCAAACCGTGTGTTTTACATTACGATACTGAATTTGGTGGAATAAGATACCCTTTACGAGCAAATGTGTTTTAATAATACAACATTAATATCCTCATAGGTCTCGAGTTCTTACCCAAGGCCTCAGAATTTTCGGATTCATGTGCGAATTGTATAATTATCACTTGCTTCAAAAACGGTGAAGGAAAACATCGTGAGGAAACCGGCATGCCTGAGAGATATTTCTCGAGAGCATGTGATGCCAAGTCAGAGGCCCATGGACGGCATTAAAACTCTGACACCAGGTTATACATATAGTTACTAACACGATAAGAAGACGAATATCCTCTTAAAAACTTTTAATGATAAGTTTTATGCGAAAGAAAAATTATAATAACTACGCTATTAATGAAAGCACCTCATGTTTTTTTTTATGATAATAATTTAACTCACATGAATAAAATTTCCTACACTGTTATTGGAGTGAACTTCTAAAAACAAATTAACAAAAATTCCGCGCGTTTTGTCGACAAAGTTGGGGCGGTCCGCAAAGTTCCACAGTGAATATTATTACAACCGCTGAGGTTCAAATTGCTCAAATACGATTACTCAACGTGTTCTTTTATTGCTCTCTTGTGATTACCTACCCCAATGTAATAAAAATGTATTTCATTTGTATATCAAGCGTTCAAATCGAGCTTAGTTATGATTTACACGACTCTTCCCGCGAGTATTGTGAGTCACTGAAGCGGTTGTATCGAGGGGATGTAAACTAATGACATTATATTGTTATCTCTAAATGTGTTAAGAAGGTTTGCCAATATTGTACGCCTACGCCTAATTGTGATAAGGTTAAGGTGAATACGGTATACATCAAGCTTACATTAGCTTACATTTGCTACTAATATACAAATGCCTGACTGCCATCTTAGTTTCGCTAGAGATAATAGTCGGTAAGAAACTAAAGGTCTGAAGTGTCTTAATTTTTATCTTTATTAAAATAGACAATTCTCGTGTCTTCGTTTGTTAAAAAACTCCTCCAAAACGGCTTGACCGATCCTTATGGAGTTTTATGTGTATATTCAGAAGGTCTGAGAATAAGACGTAAACTAAATAAAACTAAAATAATGATTCTAACGTGGAACGAAGTTTGCCGGAGCATTCATAATAATATGTTTTTTTTTAAATTAATCTATCTGTTTGTCAGCGAGCCATAGGTATAACATTAACCGTAATAGTGGTCACAGTTACATGGTACTGAACCCTTTGTTTGCGAGTTCAACTCTTACTTCGGCACCTTGGTTACGTCAGTTTTTTTTATGATTTGTTTTTAAAACTCCTACGTAAGTTACTTAATTTAAATCAACTTTTAAATTCAATGATTTAAAATCTTGTGAATTAAGTACGTATATAATGTAACTTGAATCAGAAATGGCCTATTAGATGTAATCAACTTAAATATTCGGAAAAACAGTAAACGTAGCAGAAATTGGATGTGAAATTAATAAAATGGGTGGTCCTACGGCGTAGCAGAGGCCTACGCCTGTGCTACGCCGTAGGACCACCCATTGTATTTGCCTGCGCTACGCCGTAGAATCAGTACTTGCGCTTCAGACGGATATCTTCTTAGCAGTATTTCTCATTTTATTTTAGCTGTTAATGTAGAAGATGTCTTAAAAAGAGTAGGCTTTCTTTTCTCATAATCGGTATGAGTAACATTTATTGCGATTTTTAAAAGAATGAGCATTATCCAAAACGGTTGTAGGTAAAAAACAGAATTAAATCCGTATCATTTCACTTTGATTAAATGTCGTTGTAAACGC